>CM074862.1:84467500-89917500 GCA_037501455.1 Lantana camara | reverse complement strand
TTTTTCGTTGCCTAGGTTACACCTTCGGAATACCCCACTTCGGAATTTTCTCTACTCCCCCAATCTTCACTTTACGCCGCGCCGACTCGACTTTCGTCATAAGGCGTGTTGGTTGTAGCATAATATTGATTTGGCATCTATAGTTACTACCATCCTATAGTTGATAATTGACATTAAGGAATTTGGTCAACTTTAGTTAACACGATTAGATGTAAAAAAAATTAGCAATTAATGAGATCAAAACCAATAATTAACAATAAGTTCCAACAAGAGTAAATTCTGACGCATGGTAACAAACACAAGTTGCTGGTCCACAATTAAACGAATAGGTATGCAGAAGTTAATGATAGATATATATCTAGAAATTAATACTCAATATTTGGGCTTTTAATAAAAAAAATTCATACTTAAATTGTAGAATATTTGAAGTTTGAGCTTGGCCAATTTTGGGAACAACTTGAGAAAGAAAATGATTTTTCTTACTATTGTGTACACGTTGAATTGAGCACATTTTTGGGGATTAGATATGTTTCTTGTTCCCGGATGTGTAGGCCTTGAATTGTATGGTCTAGGAAGCCTCAAGTGTCAAGTTGAGGACTGAGCAATAAAGACATTTTGATAAATAATTTCTTATCAAAAGTGTGCAATTTCAGACACATTTATTATGGCCTTAAATAACTTGTCTTGACATACGATTCGATCCAAGCGGCTGGCACCGTCTCATACAATTTTCCTTCTTTTTATAATTGTTGGATCATGGATGTCACATTCCCACACACTCTTTTTATGGCCTTAAATAACTTGTCTTTTACTCGTTTTTCAGACCTCTAGCGAGTTACTCAGTCGCTTATGTACCCTCAGGTTTTTAGTGTATCTTCAATCAAGCCTCAAGGCTTCAAAATCGCCCTAGAAAATGACCATTCATCCCGGACCGATTAGATGGATTAGTTCCTTCCCTTAGAACCATATTAGAAAGTTTCCTAAAGCTGGTCAATTCGAGGAATTTTATTTCTCTGGATAATTCCAATATAACGAGAATGTCAATAATTCCATTTTACAAAACCACCCTTCTGGAACTTCACTCCATTTTAATATATATGATGAGGCAAAAATGTAAAATTGGTCATGTAAATTTTTTATTTTGGTAATTTAGTCCTATTGGAATCTTGTTTTGCAATTGAGGCCTATAACTTTCAAAAAAAATTTGCAATGCTGGTCCGATTTTCGCCGGAAAATCAATTAGTCGTCACAAATGTCTACGTGGCAGCCACGTCGCAACATGAATTGGAGAAAATGATGACCAAAAAAATGCAAAATTGGTCCTGTAAGTTTTCCATTTTGACAAATTTAGTCTTGTTCGTATTATCTTTTTTTTTTTTTTTTTTTTTTTTTTTCATTCACAATTAAGACTCATAACTTTTAAAATTTTGCAATGTCTGTTCGATTTTCGCCGAATAATTAATTTATCATCAAAACGTTTACGTGGTTATCACATCACCGACATAAATTGAAAAAAAATAACGACTCAATAAATCGAAGAAAATGTTTACTCAAACTAAATTGTTGACTTGTTAAAATGTGAAATAAAAACAAAACAAAAAAATTACATAGCAATTTTAAGAAAATTATTTTTTTAATTTTTATAACTTAAAATAATTTAAATAGTTCTCTTTTATTTTCTATAATATGTATAAAATATAAAGAGTATTTTAAAGTGTAAAATATAATATAATCTTAAGGCAGCAGAAGTTGACCTTCTCTCTCTTTTTTTAATTTTAAATTTTATGAGTTTTAGATATTAATTAAATATAAAGATAAAAAATATTTTTTTGGCAACTTGCCATGTAACTTTTTTTTTTTGTTTTCTTTTTATTTCACATATTTTAATAAGTCAACAATTTAGTTTGAGTAAATATTTTTTTTAGATTTATGTCAGTGATAACCATGTAAACATTTTCGAAGATAAATTAATAATCCGGTAAAAGTCAGACATATATTGTAAAATTTTAAAATTATGGGTTTTAATAACAAATGATAATATAAAAAGAATTAAATTTGTCAAAATGAAAAACTTACTGGACAAATTTTGTATTTTTTTTAGTAGGCATTTTATTGGGCCATCTTGTTCCCCAATTGATGTTGCTGACGTGGCTACCATGTAAACATCTCCGGCGATAAATTAATTTTTCAACGAAAATCGAACTAACATTGCAAAATTTTTGAAGTTATGAGAGTTAATTGGAAAATCATGTCATGCGAGTCTTTGATCCAATTTTTTTTCTAAATTTCCTAATCAAAGATTCGCTCGATATTTATATGAAGCATTTCTGCTGATTACTAAAGAAAAGTCATTCTCCATTGATCATTTGTCGTCTTTTTCAAAAGAAATGTTTTTTCAAGATTCAGTTAAACTTCTCTTAATAGAGAAGGGTGGTTCTCCTAAACAGGATTTCGATAGAATAAATTGTCAAAATGAAAAACTTATAAAACAAAGTTTGTATTTTTGCCAATATAATCACAATATATATGCCACCATATACGAGTCCCAGGTAGTTTCTTTAAACTTACCAAAGTAATTAGGGTTCACCAAGGGTCGTTACATTACTTGCACGCAATTAATTTGCACCACAAATATTGCACACAAATTTAGGAACAAAGAACAAACAAAAGGGTAACTCATTAATTAAAAATATTAACGAAATTATAAGCTGGAAAAGGCTGAACTATGCAATTCATTTATGTATGCGATGAATTGAGCACATTTTTGGGGTGTTAGATATGAGTTGGATTTGTTTCTTGTCCCTGATGCGTAGGCCTTGAATTGTATGGTCTGAGGGGCTGCATGATTGAGACATTTCTATGAGTTACTCGATAAATTATTTCATACTAAAGGTGTGCGATTTCAGATACATTATGGTTTTAATAACCTCTCTTGACGTACGACTCGATCAGAGCCATTAGCATTGACACATTAGATCACCAAATGTTTGTGAGTTCTTCTATTCAATAGTTTCGTTCTTGTTGTTGGATGTCACGTTCACACACATTTTTTTATTGTTTCGTGGGCTTCTAGTGAGTTGTACTCAGTCACTTACTCACATTCCAGGCCTCTAGTGAGTTACAGTCTCTTGTGTACTTTGGGGTACCTCGATTATCAATATATCTTGATCAATCAAGCTTCCGCAACTGCGAAATCTCCCTAGCAAATGACTAGTTATATCAATGGTCGGAATAGATGGGTTAATTCTTTCCCTCATAATTATACTTTGTGGGTTTTGATATCTTATTTTAATTTTGTGTTTCATGTACTATTTCACTTATATGCATGTGTCGCGTGTACAAATAAACGGCTGAAATAAATAAAAAAAATTATAATATAAAAAATTGTTTGAGACTAAGAGAAGGAAATAATTATAATACTAGTAATTCTGCACACTCTATACGTGTGTAAAGAAAAAATATTATTATTTAAATATATTAAAATGAGAGAAAAGTAAGAATAATAGATCAATAAACGCGTTCGGCATATGATGGAGAAAAGAAAATCAATTAAATAAATAAAATTAGAGACCAAGTCCAAGAGACCAACCTTTGTCTCTTGCACTTATTAATAGAGTATACATAAAAGTTTTAATAATAATAAAAAAAGGAGTAAATTGCACCCATCACCCCTGTTTTATGACAAACTATCATAAAAAATCCTAGAGAAAATTGCATTTTTGGTCCCGTAGTTTTAAGGCTAAAAATTTTTTCGTCCCAAACAAAATTTTTTGGTCCCGGTCTTTACTTTTTTGACAAACTTAGTCCCAAACCCTAAAAAATGCACTTTTGATCCCAAACGGAGTTAAAACCGTTAGTCTCTCTTTTGACCAGTTTTTTTGATTTGTATTTATATTTTATTTATAAATATTATATTAAAATAAATCAAAAATTTAAAAATTCATATAGAATAACCTAGTTAACAAACTATTTTTGTATTATTATTCATCCATAAATTATATTTGAATTGGTATTGGAAATTTGAATATAATAAATTAAATTACTAATTAATATAAGATGGTATGATTTTGTTATTGCAAATATTAAATAATATACAATAAATTTGAATTTAACATGTTAGATATAGTATTTAGAAAATGTAATATATATATATATAGAGTTATAATATATAATTAATATATAAAATAAAGTAGGGGTCATTTATTTATATATTATATATCATTTATATTATAATTAATATAACTTTATTTGTATATATATTATATTTCATACACCCACATGTCAATTAAATATGATATAATATATATATATATATATATATATATATATATATATATATATATATATATATATACACATGGCAACTTTAAAAAAAATTAAGAAAAAAAATCAACAATATATATATATAATTTAATAAAGAAAGATTATAAAATCTTTGGTGTATCCCCGAATTATCATTTATATGTCTAATAAGCAATTAATTAGATATTTAATTAATATGAAATGTTTTATCCGAAAAAAAAAATCATACAAGTTATATTCTATTTTAAATAAGGGGTCTTTTTTAAAAAGTACCTAAAAGTTGAAAAAATTTGCTTTAACTCTCCATTTTTAAAAAAATTCCTCTTTGCTCCCTAGATGACAAGCCAAATTTGCTTTAACTCCCCATTTTTTTTTAAGTTTGTATTAAAACTCAAGAATCTCGTACCCGAACCCCGAAATCACGTACTTAAATGCCCAAATGATGTATTTGCCCAAATACATCATTTGGGCATTTAAGTACGTGATTTCGGGGTTCGGGTACGAGATTCTTGAGTTTTAATACAACCATGGGGAGTTAAAGCAAATTTGGCCTGTCATCTAGGGAGCAAAGAGGAACTTTTTTAAAAATGGGGAGTTAAAGCAAATTTGAGTTCTCATTTGGGGATTTTTCGGGAATTTCCCGTTTAAATAATAGATTACTAAAATATAAATTAAAATCAAATATGGAAAAAATGAAAAGGAGAATTGTTGATGCTGCAAATCTGCTGCTGCTGCTGGCCCCCCCCCCTCCCCCCCCCCCAAGCCCCATCAATTCTGCAAATTTGTTGCTGCGAGGAAGAATTGTCGTTCACCACCACTTTTTCTCTTTTGCTCACTGCTGGAGAAGACCGCCGCTCACAACCGCTTTTTCTCTTTTGCTCACTGCAGCTTCACCACCGCCCTTTCCTCCCATCCGTGACCGCTTCGATTTCTTGGTGGCAGCCGATTTAGTGCAGGTGCGCAGATTTTGTGGTGGAGGTAGTGGTGTGTTGTAAATTAGAGAAGACATGATTTGGGAATTTTATGTGTATTGCAATTCTACGTATTTCTGTACATATGAATTACACGAATACATGCTTATATACCGTACAAGGTTAGCTGACTTAAGGAAAGGAAAAAAAAAAAGAATCTCATGGATATATACAAATCCCTGATTTATAGCACTAACCCTAACTAACACTTCCCCTCAAGTCGAGTGTCGGATCTCCGATGCTCAACTTGCTCAAAACTTCATTGAAGATCCTCCCATTTACTGCCTTTGTCAAGATGTCTGCTAACTGGTCCTCAGACCGCACAAACGGGATGTTAATTACCCGCTCTTCCAACTTCTCTTTAATAAAGTGTCTATCTACTTCCACATGTTTCGTCCGATCATGTTGCACTGGATTTTCTGATATGCTGATGGCAGCCCGATTATCACATTTCAGTGTGCACACCACTTTCACTGGAAACCCAACCTCTGCGAGTAATTTTCTCAACCATAAGACCTCGGCAACTCCTCGTGCAATACCCCGAAATTCTGCCTCGGCACTCGAAAGTGCTACCACTTTCTGCTTTTTACTTCTCCAGGTCACCAAGTTGCCTCCGACAAATGTAAAATATCCAGAGGTTGACCTCCTGTCTACTGGATTCCCTGCCCAATCTGCATCCGTATATGCTTCTATATCAAGATTGCCATGTTTTTGGAATAAGACTCCCCTTCCTGGGTGCCCTTTTAGGTATCTACACACCCTGAGTGCTGCTTCCATATGATCTTTCTGGGGTCTGTGCATGAACTGACTAAGAACCCCAACTGCATACGCTACGTCTGGCCTGGTATGGGAAAGATAGATCAATTTTCCTACCAACCGCTGGTATTGGCCCTTATCAGTGTCTTCTGCTCCTTCCACTATCTGTAACCCCGTGATTAACAACCATCGGAGTGTCAGCTGGCTTACACTCAAGAAGCCCAATCTCAACTAGAAGGTCAAGAACAAACTTCCGCTGTGAGATAAAAATGCCCTGTCTAGATCTCAAGACTTCAATCCCCAAAAAATACTTCAACTCTCCTAGATCCTTCATTTCGAATTCCTCAAACAGATTCTCCCTCAACTGAGAAATCTCTTCGGTGTCATCTCCCATGATAATCATATCATCCACATAGATGATCAGACACGTGACCAGCCCATTTCTCCTTTTAAGAAAGAGTGTATGGTCCGAGTTGCTTTGATGATAACCATATTGTTTCATGGTAGCTGTGAACCTTCCAAACCAGGCTCGGGGTGACTGCTTTAAACTATACAACGCTTTCTGTAGTTTACAAACCTCCGTGTCTCCAAAATCACTGGTGAACCCCGGCGGGGGTTCCATGTACACTTCTTCTCTGAGATCTCCGTGGAGAAATGCATTCTTGACATCAAACTGGTGTAACTTCCAATCTCGATTGACCGCTATCGAAAACAACACCCTGATGGTATCCATTTTAGCTACTGGAGAAAAAGTTTCTGAATAGTCGATACCATATGTCTGCGTGTACCCTTTTGCCACTAACCGTGCCTTATATCTCTCGATGCTTCCATATGCTCGGTGTTTTACGGTGAACACCCACCGACATCCAACCATTTTTTTTCCTTGGGGAAGGATGCATTTTTTCCATGTTTCATTTTTTCGTAGTGCCTCCATTTCTGTTTCCATGGCACGGACCCATCTCTCATCTCTGAGTGCTTCTTCCACTTTACTCGGAATAGCAGTAGAGTAAACAGAAGTAGCATATGCACGGGCTAACTGAGATAAATTTCCTCTAGCCACATCAGCGATCGGATACTTCGGTGCCTTTCCCACGTGCTCGGGTTCATATCTTTTTGGAGGCACCCCCCGATTAGCCCTGGGGGCAGAATATATCTGTCTTCCTGTACTGTTTCTCCTTGAAGCTCCCCCTATACCCTAGCCTCATTTTCTCCATCATGTCCTGCACTGTTAGGTTCATACTGAATTGGAGAAATATTGAAATCACAGTCACCACTACATACCTCAGGATTAACATTCTGAGTGATTGGGCTGGTTGGTTGCGTAGGAGCTTGTATTGTGGGGGTCAGCTCGGTGGTTCCGCCTACCTGCTCTGTTAGGACTGTGTCTGGCCAAGAGTGCGATATCCAACCCAATGGGTCCTGTCGCTGTGTCTCCCCCTGACCCCTAGGTTGGGTGAAGAAGTACTCTGTCTCAAGAAAATCACAGTCCATCGTAGTGTAGAGACGTCATGTAGCCGGGTGGTAACACCGATACCCTTTCTGATTAACCCCATACCCCAAAAAAACACATTTGCGAGAACAGGGATCTAACTTGGTACGTGTAGACCTCGGAATATGTACAAAGACGGAACACCCAAATACCCGAGGAGGGAGGACTAGAGACGAAGGTATGCGGACTTGACTGCTTAAGAACTGTAAAGGGGTTTGAAGCTGTAGAGCTTTAGTAGGGAGGCGATTGACAAGATACACTGAAGTGGCAATTGCCTCAGGCCAGAAAGATTTAGGGCAATGAGACTCAATGAGAAGGGCCCTAGACATCTCAAGAAGCTGACGGTTCTTATGTTCAGCTACCCCGTTCTGCTGAGGAGTATGGGGGCATGAAGTTTGGTGAATGATCCCTTGACCCCTACAAAACTGTTTAAGAGTATCATTGACATATTCTCCCCCGTTATCAGACCTGAGAACCTGAATTTGGGACTTATATTGAGTCTGAACCATCTTAAAGAACTCCACAAATTTTAAGTGCACGTCAGATTTATTTCGGAGAAAGTAAACCCACATCATCCGAGAGCAATCATCAACAAATAAAACAAAGTATTTAAAACCATGATCACCAATATTCGGGGTAGGCCCCCACACATCAGAATGAATAAGGGAAAACACATCCTTAGCTCTAGAATTTGACGAAGAAAAATGTTGTCTATGACTCTTCGAAACCATACATGTTTCACAAGACAACTGACTATTACTTGGAAAAATAGCAGGAAAGAGAGACTGAAGATATCCTAAGGACGGGTGACCTAACCGTCGGTGCCACAACCACTGTTGGCGGTTCACTGTCCCGTGAGCAAGCGCTGCGGTTCCTTGTTGAGCCACCTCATCCACATAATACAGCCCGCCTCGTTCAGTACCACGCCCAATCACTCTCCCCGACTGAATATCCTATAAAAGACAGAATGTAGGAAACATCAGCATCACACAATTCAGCTCTTTTGTAACATGACTGATGGAGAGTAATTTGCATGACAAACTCGGTACATAAAGACAATTGCTAAGTTGTAATGAGGGGGACAAATTAACTGTAACGCCTCAAATTCCGGAAGTTCAGGTAAGCACGCCACGTGCGGGTCTTCGGGAGTTGGGAGTTTAAGTTTATATATTTACTTGCTTATTATGATTTCATTATATTATTGTGTGCCTTATACATTCCTATGTATTTATATGAATTGATTTTAATGTGAAACTCATGAATTAAGTGATAATGTATTGTATTGTATTGTATGAAATGTTGGTATCTACTAATAAATATGTAAATATGGTATCTATATGTATTGAACGCTTTTGCTTCCGCTATTTTATTGCTCTGAGTTGTTTTGGTTTTAATTGAGGGTACCCGCCTAGCTGTCGTTTTTTTTATTGTCTCCCGTTCGCTATAGTTTCGGTTCATGTATGAATTGCCCGTTTCATATGTGGATTGAGCCTATAGTGCGGGGGATGTGGCGCCTAGCGTTCCGGGTGCTACATTAACAGTTCCCGTCCCGAGAACAGGATATAGCTCCCCATTCGCAGCACGTATTGACATTTTCTTAGGTCCAGTGCAGTCGACCAAGTCTGCTTGGTCATACGTCATCGTGTGGGTCGCCCCGCAGTCAAAGATCCACTGTTCACTTTTACAATTCTGGTGTGTACCTGTTTGCAAGGCAAATCCTTGCTTTTCTCCTACTGTATTACAAATTTTGGGGGAACAAATATTGGGAGTACAATTATGGGGGTCACAAATATATGGGGCATCAACTGCAGGGACTAAATCACAATTCTGATACATAATGGGCTGAAAAAACTTGCTGGAATTAAATGAGGGGTAGGATGGGTATTTCTCCCATCCATCCCTAATACCTAAATTAGCTGCCCCAATTTGAGAGTCATCCGCCACCTTCCCTGCTTCATTTCTCGTCTGATCTGTCACTTGGGCTGTATGAGCCGCCGCGGCTTTTCCTCCACTGACCGCCGCCTGGCTGTTGCCCGTCGTTAATTCTCGTCGGCGGCTACGCCAACCCGCAGGCCAGCCGATGAGTTCATAGAATCCATCCTTCGTATGCCCAGGCCGCCTGCAATAACCGCACTCGACAGGGGAACGGGTGTCACTGCCACTCCGGTGGGTAGGATCCGAGGTTTGTTTCTGTGGTCCTGCCCTGGGCTTGGCGGCACTCCTGCGATTCACCATTCCTGTGGTCTGATTAGTCCGATTGATATTTTTGGCAGCAAATCCAGTCCCTACACCACCTATTTCCGCCGATGATGATGTCCGATTGGGTCCCATAATTTCCCTTCGTGCTCTTTCTCGCCGGATGGTGGCGTAGGCCCTCTCGACCGTTGGAAGTGGGATTTCTTTAAGTAAGTCCCTTCGTTCCGTGTCGTACTGATCGTCTACCCAGGCAAGAAATTGAAATAACTGGGTCTCGGATCTGAGGCGGTTGAAAGTTCCGATGTCTTCTTCGTGAACCATGGGATTCGATTGCCGGATCTCTATCTCTCTCCAAATTCGCTTAAGGTTGCTGTAGTATTGCTCTATAGTATCGGTCCCCTGCTTGAGTTGGTTGGCCCTGATCGTGAGATCATAAATCTGAAGGCTATGTCCTCCTTGGCCGTATGTGGCCTTCAATCCATCCCAAAGAGCTTTCACCGATTGGTACTCGGTAAAATTGGCGATGAGGTCTGACTCCATATTATCGAGAATCCAGGAGCAAACAATCAGATCCGTTTGCTCCCATTTATGGTAGGTTGGTTCGGCCGCCGATGGCGGCGCTGGTACTCCGGTAATGTGATTCAATTTTCCCCGTCCCCCGATTGCTATTTTCATTAATCGGGACCATAACGAGTAATTGAATTGATTTAACTTTAGACTGATCGTTACTGTTTGTGGTATGCTGTGTTGATGTGGTTCTGTTTGGGGCTGAAGGGTTTGGAGAATGCTGGCTAATTGGGTGGCTAAGGAATCGCTGGGCTGCTGCGATCCCTTGCCGGTGGTACTGCTACTATCTTCAGCCATGGTGGGAAAGGTACGGTAAATGTTGAGCAAGGTTCGGATCCAATTAATGGATCGTCGCCCGCTCTGATACCATGTTGTAAATTAGAGAAGACATGATTTGGGAATTTTATGTGTATTGCAATTCTACGTATTTCTGTACATATGAATTACACGAATACATGCTTATATACCGTACAAGGTTAGCTGACTTAAGGAAAGGGAAAAAAAAAGAATCTCATGGATATATACAAATCCCTGATTTATAGCACTAACCCTAACTAACATGGTGTGCTATCTAGGTGAAGGGCAACTAAAACCGGCGACGGAGTTCATAGCCCAAAGCTTGGAAGATTAAATTTTCATTTTTTTTTTCTTGATATTCTTGTTTGTTGATGTTGGTGTTGATCTTTTATGGTGGTGATAAGTGGTGTTTGGATTTGACAGATCTAACCGCGGAGGTGGTGGCTGGCTGACCGAAATCAGCCGGTGGTGGCGATCGTTGCCGGATTGTTCTGGCTGTTGCATTCATTTTCTTTTTCTTTTTTTTTTCTTTTTTTTTAAATTTTAAAATTAAAATTATAAAATTCCCTATTGTTTGTTTATACATATTTTATATAAATTAATCTATATTTTATAATTAATAAGCAATATTAATCTCTCTTTTTTTCTAATAATTAAAAAAAAATCTCTCTTTTGAATATATATATATATACACTGTGGATATAAAGCGTGGGTTCTTCTAGGTAGGATAACACCAAGAGTGCAACGTACAAGGAGGGTGCAACTGTGGTGAGAATGACGCAGAGCTTGGAGAGATTCGGAAAAAATGCCCAGAACAATGCAGTGTGTGTGTAGAAGATGACTTCGGGGAGAAAGCATGTGTTCTCCCCTATTTATATGTTAGGGGTGAGGGTAAATGGGTAAATTGACCGTGTGGTCCCAAACCTGTGTTGCCCTAACACGTGGCAGCCTTTGAGGGCGTGAGAATGACGTTTCTGAAAAGGAGGCGGTGTGTCAGGTGCCAGGTGCGCACTACCTTTATGTCAGAGGTTGTTGGCGAGGGTCGCGTGGGAAGAGAGCCCAAGGTCCCCTTTGCCGAGGTTCGGATCCATCGCAGGGGGGTTGGATTATGCACGAGCGCTGGTGACGCTCGAAGAGTGCACGGATGGACCCCCCGCGGCAGATGACCTTTGAACGCCGGAATCCCGAGCATCAAGAATGGGACCCTCGTGTGGGTGCTTCCCTGAGAAGGGTGACCCTGAGGGTCGGGATGTGAGCGTCAAGCCAACCAGCTTGAACCCTTCACCTGAAGGGTTGGTTGAGGCTCATAAGCCTGTACTAGTAAGCGAGGGAGTAGGCTGGGATGACCCGCGAGCCCACCAGTGCGAGCGTCCAGTCCATCTATTGCCAGATGTTGACACGTGGACAGCTCTGATTCGAACGTAGTTTTATGTCTCATCATATGTATATATTGTATATATACGCATACATACTATACATATAGTATGATTTTATTGTTTATATATTTTTAATTAAAATATTACGATTAATTAATATCAAAATAATATCATACATTTTTTTTTTGAAAAAAAATTAATATTATAATTATTTTACATATAATAAATATTTTATATTAATTGATTATTCATTAATATATTTATTTATTTAAGATATAACATTTATGGATGCATAATAATACAAAAATAATTTGTGCTAACTAGTTTATTCTATTTGCATTTTTAATGTTTTTTTGATTTATTTTAATATAATATTTATACTTAAAATATAAATACAAAAAAAACTTGAATTTGTATTTTAATTTTAAATATTATATTAAAATAAATCAAAAAAATTGGTCAAAAGAGAGACTAACGGTTTTAACGCCGTTTGGGATCAAAAGTGCATTTTTTGGAGTTTTTGGGACTAATTTTGTCAAAAAATAAACTTCCGGGAGCAAAAAATTTTGTTTAGGACGAAAAAATTTTTGGCCTTAAAACTACGGGACCAAAAATGCAATTTTCTCAAAATCCTTTATTGCAAAAATTACTATAAAAAACCCTGTATTTTCTAAAATGTGCACCGAAAACCCTGAACGCGCTGAGTGATGCACAAGTGCCAAAATTTCTATTTAAACCAAAATTTAACACAAAAAACCCTATATTTAAAAAAAACTTTATAAAAAACTTTGAAAGTTTAAATAAGTTTATATATACCAGATAAATGAGTTTAACACATGAAATGCAAAAATTTGTAGAAACATTATCTACACAAATACATAATAGAAAGCAAAACATATAAGGAAAAAAAATACTAAAGAAATTATCACTTTTTACAAAAAAAACAATTAATTCCAATACAAGAAAAACAAAAAATTTACAAAAAACGAAAAATATATGCCTACAAATAATATGGGCATAATGAGTAAAATACAAAAACAACTTATAAAATATAAAAAAGAAGAAAATATTTAGAAATATATTATGAAGAATTAAATTTCATTACTATAAATAATCTTGAAAAAAAAAATAAAACTTAATAAAAAATACATAAAAAGATTACATCAATTATTAACATTTGAGCATTTTAGGATCTTTTGGAAAGATTTTACAAATTTTGGGGGTCAGAACTAAAAATATAGAAACTAAAAGACCATTTATAAAAAGACAAAAATGAAAAATTTTAACAAAAATTGCATAACTCGCGCGTAAGGCACAATTGCCTGGCGAAGGGTTTTTCGTGTGTATATCTAAAAATATAGGGTATTCTATGACAGTTTTTAAATCACAAGATTTTTCTTGATATTTAGGCATAACACAAGGTTTTATACGCTATTATATCATAATAAAATATCTCTTTTTTAATCTATGGTTATAATTCTGGATATTCCAGTATACACGAAATCATTGACCATGCTATTTTGCAAAATTTGTTTAGAAAACTAGGGTAAGGAGGGATAATCATTGTCCTTAAAGTCAGACGGAGGAAAATCGAATACACTACTCTAGAGCATCTTCTCTCCTACCTTCAGCCATGGTGAATGTTCCAAAGAGGAAGAAGACTTATTGCAAATCAAAGGAGTGCAAAAAGCACACCTTGCATAAGGTCACCCAATATAAGAAGGTAAAAGATAGCTTAATTGCTCTGGGAAAGCGTCATTAGATATGATCGCAAGCAGTCAGGTTATAGTGGCCAGACCAAGCCTATTTCCCACAACAAGGCCAAAACCACCAAGAAAATTTTGTTGAGGTTGCAATGCCAGAGTTGCAAGCATGTTTCCCAACACCCGATTAAGAGATGCAAGCATTTTGAGATTGGTGGAGACAAGAAGGGCAAGGGAACATCCCTTTTCTAAGCTTATCCTGATTTGAAATTGGGACTTGTTGTTTTCGTGTTATTTCGTTGGAGTTTAGTTTTTGATGTTCTCTTTTGCATTTAGCCAAATTATTAGATGAAATATAAAAAATGATGTAAGACGTTTTTTTGTTTCAATACTGAATTAATATTTTAATGAAATACACATTGTTATATTGCAAGAAAAAAAAAATTGTCCTTAAAGTATACCGTAACAGCCCGGATTTTGAGACTAAGATAAATCAGGTAAGTAAATGGTTAAGAGGAAAAGCGTTTATAGCCTCAATCCATCATGCATCTCATTTTATGTGAATTATGTGCTTTTATGTTCTGATTTATGTTTAATACCTTATTATGAGAGAGATATCACTATTCATTCACCGAACCTAAATCATCACATATTTCTCATGTAACCTTAGAAAGTTAGATTTCACATTTTCCAGACTCATATCCTAGCTTTTACTACCCCGAAATGCACTTTAGAATTTGTTTATCAAAAATTCCCTTTAGGTCCCCAGTTACTATTCACCCATTTCGTAGAAATTTTCCGGGACCTCTTTACCTATCCAATATTGGGTTGAAATGAATCCTTACAAAATTTTATAAATTATGGTAACCTTCTCAAACCCTAATTCCCATCATAACTCCCGTAATAGCCAAAACTGGCCAAAAACCCTAATTTTGCTCTAATTTGTATATTTTCGAAATACAACGTTTTTCCTACACAATATGATAACTATAACGATCCTTGAATTATTTTATGAATTTTAAGACTTTTTCCAAACCCTAATTCAAACCCTAACTCATTTTATAAATTTTTCTCTATTTTTCCTAATGTACTATTCCCACCGTAAAAACAAACTTTTAAACCATACAACATTTGATATCCAATATTATACTCAAAATACTCCTTAAATTATTTTATGAATCATGAACACTTTCTCGGAAATTAATTCAAACTCTAGTTTCGTTTTAGGGATTTTCTCTTATTTTTCAAAATTCCGAACGTCTACTACTTTAAATATAGACGTTCAAATGTTAAATGTTTATAACCATCGGAAAGCTCTTTCAATCCTCTTTCTTTTGAAATTTTTCTCATTTCAAACTAAACCCTAGAGATTTATCTATGTTTTTCTTATTATTTTCACCCTATTTTAGATTTATTTTAATTATTAGATCATATATGTATACATATGCACATACATCATCTATACACCTAGCATACCACCTTAATACTCTATAACTATACATATACCTAGCCTAAGACCTTAGTCACTACCCTAAATTATAATTAATTGCAACATAAGCCCTTAAAACATACCTATAAATACTCATTCTAATTCATTTGGAAGAACACACAAAATCATCAAATATATATATCTCTCTCTCGTGACCTCCCTCACTCTCTCACTAGGTACTTTATTTTCTTTTATTATTTCATGTTTTATATTATGTTTTAGTATAATAATAATAGTAGCATGTTTAGATTTAATTAAATTATGCTTTAGGAATTTATTTTATGAAATATATGCTTTAATTGTTAAAATTATGTACAATGTGATTATTTTATGAATTTTATTTAATTAAATGCATGAATTATAATGTGAATATATGTTTAAATAATTATGATCTTATTTGATTAAATTCATGCCTAGAATAATTTATTTAGAATTAATTTTATGATTAAAGTTATATAAGTTGCTACATTTGAATTTAATTATATGTTATGAACTTAGAAATTAATAAACATGATCATGAACTAGTATGAACATCATAATAAGTTCAAGAACATGTTCATAATATTTTTGGATCAAATTATGCGCACATGTGCTAGTATGTGTATGTGTGAGTTTAATTTTATGTTATAAAGTGTTTAATTCATAAGAATTTGAATAGTAAATGTTTTAATAGTAATTTTGACATTTTGGTCAACCATTATAATATTAATTTCGAAATTAATTAAAATAATTATAAAAAATAAGTTTTGGAATTTTAAAGAAAGATTTTACCCGAATTTTCCAAAAATCAATAAATTGTAAAACAATTTTCAAATATAACTTACATTGTCAATTAAACCTTAAAATTTATTTCTAATATTCTAATTAGGATCATAATGCGATTAATAAATATTTTACTAGTTAAAGAATTCATAAAACCTAATTCATTAATTAAATTCCCTTAAACGGTTAAAATTAGGGTTTACCGGGAATTCTTTAAAATGTTAAAAGAATTCTCTAACATGTTACGTATTATGTACCTTATGTGATTATTTGATTAGAATAATTAGAACTTAGTCCTAAGTTTGTAGTAGTTATTACTTTCAGACGAAAATAAGACTTTTTAGTGGGACCGTACAATACTGTTTGAATTCTAGCATTAGGTGAGGGTTAAATCATCTTCAACTGGAATCATGCCTATACTTACGTATCTAAATAAAAACTATTTTCAAACCTACCTATTATCGGATTTCTTACCTATATACATTATTACAATATAATATCCCTCTTTATCAGGAAAATACTTTTATGTCGGAATCAGGGTCTTACCCGGATATTTTACACTTCAGTCCTATTATTACTAAGAACTGATTCCCGACTAAGCAAGTAAATTATTATTCATTATTATTATGGGCCCTGGTGCGCAGCTGTGTCGAGCAATTACCCGGAAGGCATCGGGCCGAGGGTATTGTTGGTGCCACAGACCGCCACCAACTCTTGGTAGTGGTTTAGCTGGAGGTTAGTTACTCCATGCTAAGAGATTTTCAAGGGAGACAACCTCCCTGGGAGAGATAGCTTCCTCCCACTTATTACATATATCATCTCTAGGGTTTGATTCCCTATTGACACCTCGGAGTAGCGGAGATATTATCTTACTTGGTTTTATTAAAGTATCGGCGCCTTGATTAGCCCGATACTGTTTTACCAATTATTTAAGGAGTTACGGTTGGAGAGGCCTAGCTTGCGGGCATTAAAGTTCTTATTACCAACAGTTCATATTTTTACAAATATTCCAAACTACCCCTATCCCTGTTTTACACTAATCATGAATCGTTTCATATTTGTTATATCCTATTGTTATTATTATAGACTAAGATCTTCTTAGTCAAATAAATGCATATAAATATACGTATCTCCATATGTTAATACACCCCCTTCACTTAGTCACTTTGACTAACCCCTTATCTACTTTAAAATGCATGGTTTCAGGAATCAAGGGAACGACAACTAGAGGTATCTTGATGCATTGCAGTGTCATGATTAATAGGTTGGAACTTATCCTAAGAGTATACTTTCTCGAGCCTATTCTCGGTATAAATAAGCCATCTCATACTTCATCCTTGCATGCCATCCGGTTGTACTCTTTTGCAAGCTATTCTGATCAATAATGATAATCCTTGTTCTTTATATGTTATCCTCCCCGCTTATTGGCAAAGTTTTCAATCTCTTTATCTTCTGTTGCACTGTTTCATACTCTTCACTTATGTATTATCTTGACCGTTCGCCGTAGTATTTCCTGAGTGTTGGGTCTAACCTCCACTTGGGGAATATTATGGGGCGGGGGTTGTAGTGCTAGGGGAGGCGCTACATATACGGCCCCGACCTCGGTCCCGGTCCCGTATGCGTGTGTGCGTGCACCACACTGCCCATGAGTTTATCAGTCCACTCTTGAGTTCTAGAATTTAATAATAGGGAAAATTACATCTGACTACCCTGCTAGATAGGTAATTACAATGCAATGCATCTTTATCCGAAAATTACAATTTAATCCCTAAATATTATGGGTTGACTGTGATCCATCTATTCTGTTAGGGTTGGGCTCTATCTCCAAGGACTACGTTGTTATCTTCATAATACCTAGAGAATATTTTGTTGGAATGTATATATTATAGGGATGAATTTGTTATTTTATTCATCAAACTAATGGAAGGACAAAGCCCAACCCTCACGGAATCTTAACAGAATAGAGGGATTACAAACGATCCCTAACAAATTTAGGGATTAAATTATAATTTTCGAATAAATATGAATTGCATTGTAATTATCCTATCTAGCAGGTAGTGAGATGTAATTTTCCCTTAATAATATACATAGCATCTTAACTTATAATGTTCTCCATGCTTTATTATTATTTCAGAGGGATATTCAGCAGTCAGTTTTCCAAACACCCTTTCATATGTGTATTTGATATTCCCAATAACTCTTCAATAGTTAATGTGGGATAACATCACAAAAGGCATATATCCAACAATCCCCCATTTGTTTGGAAAACTGGTCTTTTGCCAAACAAGTTATTACTAAACAACAGTGTCAAGGATTACATACCTAAAAGAAGGTATGACGAACATTGAACCTTCCCTTAGTGTAAATAACTCAAAACCGCACCGAAGTTGATAGTGTCCGCATATTGAATCTCAACTCTTTTGTAACGCAATCGGAGTTATCACACACACAAGTTCTTTCTCACACAACAAGCAGTCCGCTTCTTGGCGCTTATCATACCATACATCATATCTTGTTTAATGAACCTCTAAGAGAGTAAACCACAACTCTTTATAAGAAGCGGCTCCACTTCTAGTTCACATAGGTAAAATATATCGAGCACAATGTTACAAAGAGCACAACATTTTGTTAAGAGCGTAGCTAAACTTTATTATAATGTAACTCACTCAATTATCTTTTACTACACATGAGACTACATGATAGTCATAACCAAACTGTAACTTTTTTTCCTTTTGAACCTACAACTAGGGGCAACTTGGATTATAGTGAGGAGTAACTTAGATTATAGGTAGGGTTACCATCACTTTGGTTCAGGTGATTTAAGTCTCATAACTTCGGTAGTCGAAGCTACTAAGTCTCTTGTTAGAGGCTTAGTAAACGAATTAGCCAAATTCTTATTTGACCTCACATAGACAATTGCTATAATACCATTTTGTATTAATTTTCTCACAAACTCATATCTTACACTAACGTGTCTAGACTTACCATTATAAGTACCATTGTATGCTTTTGTAAACGTAGCTTCACTGTCACAATACGATAAAATCGGAGGCATTGGACTTGACTAAGATCTATGTCCATCAATATATTTCTAATCCAATCAGCCTCTTGTCTAGCTTATACTAAAGCTATGAACTCAGATTCCATGGTAGAGTGGGAGATAATTGCCTGATTTTTCTTGCTTGCCTAAGAAATAGTCCCATCGGTAAGAGCGAAAATCCGTGGATTTGTTATCTCCCACGCTAATTATCCAATTTACATCCAAGTACCCTTCAAAAACACTAGAGAATTTGTTATAAAATAACCCAAATCTAATATTTTTCTTAAGGTAACCAAGTACCCTATTAATAGCTTTACAATTATCAACATTGGGACTGCTCATGTATCTACCATGTTTTGAAACTACAAAAGCAATATCTAATCTAGTACAATGCATTGCGTACATAAGGCTACCAATAGCACTTGCATAACGTAGCTATGCCGGAACTCCAATAGTGTTTTCTTTTAGTTTCAATTCATTATCAAATTGAGTATCCACCAACTTGATCTCGTGGTATTTAAACTTAGTCAACACTTTCTCAATATAGTGAGATTGATTTAGTAAAAAGGTCTAACTATGTTTTTTAACTTTAATACCTAAAATAGTATCTACTTTACCTGAGTCTTTTATCTTAAAGACCGATGATAGATACTTCGATGGTCAACATATCATCAACGTATAAGTAAACTATTATCATATAGTCAACTGTGGTTTTGAGATAAATGCACCTATCAACACTATTGTACTTAAATCCAAAGCTCAAGATAGTAGTGTCGAACTTTTCGTGCCACTATTTTGGTGCTTGTTTCAGACCATGCAAAAATTTGACTAACTTATTACAAAATACGAGAAATAAGTAGCGAAAAATAAAAAATTTTCCGACAAGAGGATTGATAGCTTGCAATTTTTATTCTAAAATGAAAGGGGGTTTCAAGAACTTAGTCAAATTAGTCTTTCTTGAGAGGTTCGATCGCCAATATTGAACAACCTTCAACCCGCTTGAATCCACACCATTGGATGATTCTTTCTTCTTCTTCGAGACTTCAACATAAAAGTCCTCTAAAATGTATCCATACCAACCTAAGCCACGATCAAATAAGGAAAAATGCTAGTGCTTTAATTTGTGTAAAGGCTGAGGTTTATCTCAAGAACTCTTTTCTTATCTTTTTCTCCAGAATAGAGAGAATGACACTTCACGAATGTCAGTCTAAGAGAAAGAGAAAAACTATTTTCTTTTTATCTAGGAAAAAATAACGATCAGAACACGAAGTACAACCACATACACAACCCTAGCTCAACCTTACCGCAAGGGAAAGAGATAGAGATAGGAAAAAAAGAGAGTGGGGATGGTCGTTTTGCGGTGAGCCATTCGTGTCGGAGCTTGGGTGGTGTGGATGGAGCTTGAGCTTAGGAGTCTCTCTTTATTTCTTTCTTGGTCAATTGAATGAGAAGAAGAAATAGAGAGGGGAAGGGGTTGTGATTGGTGGTTTAAGATGTAGCACCCCACACGGTGGGTCACCATATCTCCGGGCTATACCTAAGCCTAATCCACATACTAGATAGCAAGCCCATACATGAACCAAGCAGAGGCGGACGGGAGACACACAAACTCACACCTAAGCTAGGCGAGACGTACACCGTAACTTCACAGTTCAAACAACAATTACAAGTGCGGAAGCGTAAGCGTGTCATACAAAAATTCAAATATAAGAAAGTGACGGGTTCAACTAGCATAGATACCTAATCCCGACATCAAACATAAATTATAAACATGAATCATAATTATAAACGGGTTCACACTATCCCTAGAAGCCTGTCCCTAAGCTTTCAAATATTGGACAATTGAGCCCAAAAGGATTTAATTAAATTCTAAAGCGCACATAACTTAAAATAAAATCCATGTTGACACGTAAAGCATGCGATAACACATAAATCATGAAAATATTAAATTAAACTCTCTCGTGATGTGTTACCCGGGTTACCGAGGAGACGGGGCGTCACATAAGAGAGGGAGAGAGAAGATTTTGATCAATTACAAATAAGACCCCTAAATAACCAAGTAATTCAAATAGCCCCCAAAATTTTCAAATTTGGTCAAATAGGTCCACAAAAGAGTTATGCAATTAAGTCCAAATAGTTCTAACAAAGTTCCAATTAAGGACAATCAAATAAATAAATCATGCTCTACAATTAATTCATGTAATAGAAATACGAACATCTAATTCTAAGCATATATTTGGAATTGAAATTAAATCACGTAATTCATATAAGTTTAAATTAAATAATTAATCAATTAATATGGAACAAACAAAACATAATTAAATAAATAACCATAACTCTAGAAAAATCACATGTACGCGTGTACCTTTACAGCTAAAACCTTAAGAGGTCACAAACTATCTATCTCTTCAAGATTTTGATCAATGCAATCTTCGACCTTATGTTGAGAGGATTGAAAGATACTTAGCTAATCATCGGGCATGAAAGGGATGTTATCTTTCTCATTATCAAAGAGCTCTCGATCCGTCTTTTGATCCCAGTTTGTCACATACGAGTTCTCCTTTCGATCATGTTCCTGGTTCTTTCTGAGTAGTAGACAATTTGGCTTAGTGTGTCCGAATATTTTGCATTCATGGAAAACAATAGTGATATTGCTTTGAGGGTGTTGAAAACTACTATTTTGTGGTTGCTGGAACATCCTGCTTTTGTTTCTATTTTATGTAATTTCTTTTATTCTTCTTGTCAGAAGTACTAGCTCTTTGTTAGTTTGATCCCCTAGGCTGATATTTTGTTCAGTGGCAAATGCAATATTTTTCTTTTTGTCTTGTTTTTCTTCCTTTGTTAGTAGAGTGAACTCATGCGAGATTAGAGATCTAATAAGTTCTAACATGGTAAGAGAACTTAGGTTATTGGCTTTTGTTATGGCGGTGACCTTGGGAGTCTACTCCTTAGGAAGAGACCTCAGAATTTTTGTAACTTGTTGTCCCCCAGTTAATGGATCTCCAAGTGCACTCATTTGATTTGCAAGAGCGACAAACACTACTAGAAAAACAGCCTGTTATGACACTCTAATATGACGCTTTTTAAAATGCGTCACAATAGACCACCTATTGTGACGCTTTTTGTAAATCCGTTAAATTAGATCTAATTTATTTTATTATTAAATTATTTATCAACTAAAGTAATAATAATGAGACTTTTTTTAGAAGGCGTCACAATATAATAGATTTATCATGACGCTT
Source organism: Lantana camara (assembly GCA_037501455.1). Lineage (NCBI taxonomy): Eukaryota > Viridiplantae > Streptophyta > Magnoliopsida > Lamiales > Verbenaceae > Lantana > Lantana camara. The sequence goes on along the minus strand of CM074862.1, from coordinate 89,895,310 downwards.
TAATATATAAGCGTTTCAATTTAATATATTTATAAAATATTATTCTTTCTTTAGTTTTATTAGAAGAGTGGCTTTTGGGCGGTAATTTTTGGCGTCTTTGGACCAAAAAAAACGAGGGAAACATTTCTTGGAAAAAAAATATATGGGAAGCATTGGGAAGCACATTTCTAATTTATTAAACAAAGAAAATAGGACCTGCTACTCTAGAGCTCAACGAAATTGAACACCAAAATTGAACAAACCCTACTCAATGAAATCGATGCATCAGAGGTTCTGCTGCTCTAGAGCTCCACCGTTCCGCTGCTCCGCCGCTGAGCCGCTGCTCCGTCCCTACTCCACCGCTGCGCCGCTGGACCAGGGTTCGGTTTCCAGACCACCGACGGCCTCGCCTTGCCCTGCCAACCCTTCTCTTTTTCTCTTTTCTATTTTGGGTTTTTGGCTTATCTTCTCACTCTGGTAAGTTCTGCCTCTTGATCTTTCGGTGTTTATCGTCTCTGATTTCATGCTATAATTTTCGCTTTCTAGATGTTCGTGTCACAGTCCGAATGTCCGATTCTTTTTCCCAAAAATTTTTAATAATAAAACCTAAAATTTATCCATTTTTGGTTGTGGATAGATCGAAATGCATAGTTCATGATTTTTGTTTAGCTGTTATGAATCATTCTTGAGAGGTTATATGTAGGAATAGGGCCTACACTCGGAAGGTTATACAGTTTTAAATTAGTATAATTCTAATATACAGAATATTTTGTTCATTAGACATGAGTTTCGAAGTAATAGATAGTGTTAGTTAGTGATGATGGCCATTAACAAATGGCTTGAAGGACTGTATAAGTATTAATATAATTAGTTAGTTAGTGATGATAGTGTTAGTTAGTGATGATAGTGTTAGTGTTAGTTACCTTTTTCTTAATCTAATTATTTCCTCCACATCACTGCAGCAGTTATCAATATAGTTGAGAAGCCATGGGAGCGCATTGCCATAGATGGTCAACCACATCAACATGGTAAGTTGATGTATGATATTGCATTTTTTTCTAAATTTCTTCCTAAGGTTCCAAATGACGCTTCACAACTTGGTTAATGCAGCTAATAATCATGACAGTGGTCCCTTGTTATGTCTTGCTTCATTAATAGTGGTGTCTTGCTTCATTAATAATCATGACAACTAGTAATACATTTGGCTAATTAATTAATTATTCTGAGTATTTTGTGATTTTATATTTATAAAAGAAGAGGAAGTTTGTATGATCAATCCAATATTTTATATGGGTTTGAGACAATTCAAGTTTCATTGGTTACTCTGTACAATGTTTTGACAAAGCTTAATTAATTACTCTGTACATTGAGTATTAATGTTTTGAAAATTATTCACCTTTTACATAAGCTTGTACTATTATGTGGTATTTTAGATGATATTTTACTCAGAATATTACCAAGTATTATCTTAAGAAATATGACAGACCGGAACCCAACTGTGAATACATATTGGATTCACAATCACATGTTTCATTTTCTTTTCCGGCTGCCTATGTATCCCTTTTAGCTTTATGTTTCTTGGTTTTGTCCTGGGGATTAGGGGCTGATTGAACTTGAGACAGCATATAAAACTTGCATGCTGCTTGGCTGAGCTCATCATGGATGATTGTAATTTTTTCTTTTTCATTCGTTAAAGCCCTTGTTTTTGTCTGAATTCATTTTTAATCGGTGAAATTGCAGTTGAAAAACGTCAAGCTGATGCATTACTGAACGGGGTTTGGTGGGTTGGTGAGGAATTTCTTCACGCGGTGCTTTGGATAGACGTAATATCTTGCTATTCAATGTAAGAAGCTTTGACATAAGATCATCCTGCCACCTACCCATTTCCTAGGTGCAAAAACTAATTGATTTTTGTTTTGTTTCTTCAGTGGTTGTTTATTTTGTTGTTGAAATTATATAATCCAAGAATTTGACACATATCTATGGTGTAGTAAATTGTTTAACAACGGGGAAAGATGCATTTAGTGAGATGAGTGAATTAAAGCTTGTAATATGCTGTCTTAGGTGCATGTGTGTGTTGGGACTTTTAAACTAAACCGTGAGCTATACGATCAGCAAAGGAACATAATTAAATATTTCCATCTGTGATATATATGATCAGCTGAGTATGAGTATTGAACTGATTCTTGATATATTAATACCACATTGATATTCAAAATTCTTTTAAATCTGAAATTATATAAGAGGAGTGTGAAGTAGTCATTGACATGCTTGTTTAATCCTTAAATTGGAATTAATTATTAACCTTGCTTTTACTCTTTAATAATGTATGAAAAGTTTACTTATAACAGTCATAATTAAATATAATTTGGAATTTTGAAGGCCAAGCTACATTGCATTGGTATGCGCAGAATGTTGGGTAGTAACAGCTTCTCATTGTTTAAGTACATAAGCAGTATTCAATTCTTATTTCTTGTTTGTAAAAGCAATGTAATGTCAATTCTCATTTTGATACTCTTAATTCCTTTTATTATGTTATATATATATATATCAAAATGAATTGTGTTATACATTTTAACAGCTTCAGCTCTTAGTTGTGCTTGCCTAATTTTATGTTTTTTTGGTTGTAGGCATATCAAAGATTCTTATGCTGCAGTTTGTCTGGTAAGTAATAGATGTAGAAATTCTTGCACAATTCATGTTCTTTTCATATTTTGTTAGTATACCACAAAAATTTGGTGCAAACTTTTTAATTGTAATTTCTAGGCCAACTTCTATATTTTAATGCAGTCATGAAACTGCAAGAAACTTGAGTTCGTTTTATACTTTTCAGAACTTGCATAGTCAATTTTATACTGGTCATTGCTTCACTACTAGAAATCTGTCATATAGCAACGAAAATTATTCGTTGCTATTTAGCAACGGATATAGCAACGAAAAAAAAAAATTCGTGGAAAAATGCTTTAGCAACGGAATTTTCGTTGCTAAAATTAAATAATACAAAAAATAAATAAATTGGTATATAAAGTGACGGAAATTCCGTTGCTATTAAAATAAAAACCTAATAAAAAATAATATAATATTTATAAATATTTGCAACGAAAAATCCGTTGCTAAATAGCAACAGATTTTATTTAGCAACGGAAAATCCGTTGCTATTTGGCAACAAATTTTTCGTATTTAGCAACGGATTTTTCGTTGCTATATGGAAGAAAAAAAAGAAATAAAAATAAACAAATATTTAAAATATTAGCAACGGAAAAACATATGATTAAAAAAATTAATAAAATATTTATAATTTAGTAACGGATTTTTCGTTGCTATATGGAATAAAAATAAATGAATAATAAAAAATAGAACAAATTACATTTTTGGTCCCATAGGATTGCGCCGTTTTCAATTTTGGTCCCATTCTTTTAGAATTATACAAAATAGTCCCGTTGGTTTCATTTTGTTACATTTTTTGTCCCAACCGTTAAATTTTGGACGGAACCGTTAAGTGCATTTAAAAGTCAAATAAAATTTCGTTGAAACAAAACATTAATTGATTGTATCCAAGTTGGTTGGATGCTCATTTTCTTTTCATGAGGTCCTGGGTTCAATCCCAGGCTCTCCCTTTTTTATATATGTATATATATATATATATATATATTTATTATATAATATATACATGTATAAAATACATATTATATATTATATACATATATATATTATATATAAATATATAATATTTATAATACATATAACATTATATACATACGTATTTTATGTATAAATATAAAATATTTATAATTTATATATATATATATATATATATATATATATATGTATGTATTAAATATTATATATCTATCTATATAATATATAGACATATATATCTGATATCTTATATATTAAATAATAATTAATATTATATGTTTATATATAATATACGTACATATATATAATTTGTGTTTATAATATATATTATAAATCATTAAAAGATGTGTATAACACAATAATTACTTAAAATGCACATATATAATGCTCGAAATTCACATATAAATACTTCAATATTAAGAGAAAAGTTTTTCATTTAACATGTAACGGTTGCATAACACAATAATTTCTTAATATTTAGATTTAATTCTACAAATTTTAATATAAATTCATTATATTAAAAGAAAACTTCTTAATTTAACATCTAACGGTTGCAAAACACAATAATTCCTCAATGTATAGATATAATTCTATAAATTCAAATATAAATGTTTCATATTAAGAAAATAATTCTTTATATTAAGTTATTCAACTACGATTGCTAAATAATACAAGAGTTCCTCAAAATGCAGATATTAAGTTATTCAACTACGATTGCTAAATAAAACAATAGTTCCTCAAAATGCAGATATTGTTCCACAGATGTATAAGTGAATACTTCATATTGACATAAAATTAGTTCTTTATTCAACTACCAACTAAATCTAATTATTTAATTATGTAAACTTTCATCTTTTTTTTTTTATATGTCATAAAAACTTATACTTAAGTTGATATACATTAGTATTATATATATATATATATATATATATATATATATATGTATGTATACATGTTTGGGGTTTATATAGAATTTAACACAATAATTCTTCAATATTTAGATATAATTCAACAAATTCAAATATAAATGTTTCATATTAATAAAATAATTATTAATTACGTTATTCAACTACGATTGCTAAATATTACAATAGTTCCTTAAAATGCAGATATTGTTCTACAGATGTATAAGTGCATACTTCATATTGACATAAAATTACACTACAAGAAAAACTGCTTTTTACTACGGACAAATGTTCGTAGTAAAAGGCCCAATTTCGTAGTAAAAACCCTTTTGCTAGCATTTGCTATGAATTTCTGATCGTAGTTGATGTGGCCGTAACAAATATTATACTACGATCAATTGATCGTAGCAAAAAAGTTTTGCTACGAAAATATTAGCTTTTACTGCGGACACTATTTCCTAGCAAATATGAGACAAATATGTCTAGTTTTTCTACTACAAATATGCTAATCGTAGTAAAAAGTGTATATTTGCTACGATCAAATCATTGTAGCAAAACATTTCATGTTTAGAAAATAGTATTCACTACGATCTATATTTCGTAGTAAAAAAAAATTAATTATGATAATTATTGTATAATTTTTATTAAATTGTATTTTTTTCCCTTATATTTTCCAGAAATACATTAATAAATATCATCCACCAAGCCAAAATATAATCCAATGAGATCAAATTTATATAATCGAAGCAATAGTTATCAATAACATCACTAACATAACAATGTATTACCAAAAAGGTAAATCCTTACAAATTAATATGAATTCGAAAGATGTACAATTCTTTCCAAAAATCTACAAGATAATTAACAAAATAAGATCATTGTTTATCGACAAAAATGTACTGTATTGATCTTATATAGAAATCTAGCACAAGATATCTTGATCTATGTCTCCAAAACCTGTAACAAGAAATAAAAAACTAACCTTTCCAATGAAAATTCAATTAAAGAAGTATGTTATATTAAAAAAGGGAAAAACAACATGGAAAAACCAATTCATGTGTTGACCGTTGCCTAAGAGATGCTAACATATGGAAAGGGTACATGAAATCCTTATCTTATTCATCATTGCGAGGTGTATTCAATCTCAAAAAGACATTGCTTTGATTATATTCACACAAAGCCAAATAGGTAAGCTCCCAACACATTAAGTTAGAGGTTGCTTTCAAAATTATATGCAACAAAATGACATTACTAGAAAAACGGGATTTTGTGACGCTAAAAAGCGTCACAAAAAGGGAGTTTTCGTGACGCTTTCGGTTTTGTGACGCTGTATAAAAGCGTCACCTGAAATACCGTCACAATACAATATATTGTGACGCTTTTGTTATGACGCTTTTCAGTGTCGTAAAATGCTTTTCTTGCGACGCTCTTAGGCGTCATTATAGATGTTTGTATAGCACAACTCTGTAATAATATGACGCCATTTAGCGTCACTACACAGTATATTGAGACGTCACAAAGCGTCATTATTGATGTTTCTATGGCACAACTCTGTAATAATATGACGCCATTTAGCGTCACTATACAGTGTATTGAGACGTCACAAAGCGTCACTAAAGGGTTTTTTATGACGGTAAAAATCGACATTAATGCCCACAAATTTGACGTTAAAAAGCGTCACAATATATCTAATAAGATGCTTTTTAGCGTCGTTTAAAAGTTTATTATGACTCTTTGTGGTGCCATAATTCACAGCTTTTTTGCCGAACTAGAGTCCTAATAGATATATTATGTCGCTAAAGAGCGTCATTATAAACCCTTTTATGACGCTTTATAGCGTCGCAATAAATGTATTATGACAGATTATCGCTCTACTCATGTTGTTATGATGCTTTAAAGCGTGGCAATAGTCTGTATTAATTAGTACGGAGTATAGCGTCATAATAGATTGTTTAATGAAAATACAACGTCATGAAAACATATATTATGACGAATTACAGTGTCTTGATAATATAATTATCAATTAAAATGATATAATTAATATTAATATTAACATACAAAATTAAATAAACCGGATCAAATTACGTAATAATAATATGTTCACATAATTTCCAAACCGAAATAATATTATTTACAACGCTGGGTGCAAGCCTAATATATAATATCGTATATATGCATGCCAACCAAAATGCCAAAAGTTAAGTGTCAATTCGACTTAAAATACTTCGTCTAATTGCGTTTTTAACCAAAACAAAGTAAGTCTCGCAAATGGCCGTTGTCAATCTTGAGATATAACAACCTATATAAAAATAAAGGCCGTGTGAAAATTCCTTTGTTGTACTCAATACAATAGGTAATATGGATAGAAAGAAATGTTGTTAAAGCTAATGAACAACACTTACCATATTTTTTGGCCATGGAACTACCTCCCCAATCGCATCACCAATTGTTTGAAATAGGATGTAGGTCGTAATAACTCTTCATCAACAGCCACGACAACATTGATCACCACCTCGCACCAATTGTTTCCTAAAGAAACTTGTCCAACTCTGTCCGAGGGATCTAGACTTCTAACAATACCAATTGCCACAGTCTTTGACAAATCAAATGCACTCTTTAGTAATATTTTTGACCCAACCTATACAATTTAAACAAAATGTAAACAAATGTCCCTAAAGTCTCAAGCAAACTGCATGTAATTAAGAATATAAACCAGACAGATTCACTACCAAGCTTGCTTTACCAAAACAAACAGATTCAGAACATACAAAATAAGTACCTACTGATAGTTCTATGAGGGCAGCTTCAGAACCATAATTGCTAGAATAAAACCAACAGCTTCACAATAATTTGCATAAGTACGTAGTGAGAGTTCTACGAGAATCAAGCTTCACTACCATAATTGCTTTAATAAAACCAACAGCTTCACAAGAATTTGCATAAGTACGTACTGAGAGTTCTATGCGAATCAAGTACTGATATTTCACCTCTAAAACCAAAAGAGTAGGCACAGTCCATGAGAACAGAATGTGTGTTGCTAGAAAAACATCAAGGACAAATCAAAGTTTATGGAGACTGGAGGAAAATCAAATTCAAAGGTATAAATAAACCCTGTTATGTACTGTCATCATGCATGAAAGAGTAAACAAGGCCATAGTTTGACTAACAGAGATTTCATGTTCAGAAATTTTCGATCATATCATTGGTCATCATAACAGAAACAATGCAAGTCTTCCATTTTATCTAACCCAGCCATATGAAATAGTGTAAAATAAATCTTCTCAGAAGCCGAACAGTTTAAAACACACATCCATAAACTTATTCCCAACACTGTCATTCCAAAAAACACAAATTATCACAAAATTCCTTCTGAAATTTAGCATGGTTTGAATAATTGTTTACCTGAAGAGGCGTGTTGTCCATTTATGTTGGTGTGGAGGCCCGAACTGTTGTAGCATGAAACCGGGATGATGACGATGAAGGGAATCTCGTGTCTTCTGGAGGAGAGTAATGAAGTGATCGTTGCATGTTCACTTTTAGGAGTTCTTGTATTTGTTACTGTTATTCTAGTACAATCTGCTTCAATTGATCAATATCTTTCTTGTAATATCACCTATACATCAGACGTGGAGATCCCATAGCCATACATCCGTACTCTTCCCCATCTGTCTTGTCCGATAACTTGAGCAAATATGTCGTTTAGCCCAACATCTTTTGAATCAAGAGCAAACTCTTTCCTTTTGTCTTGCATTTTTTGATGTTCATAAAAGCATGAAACTGAATTTAATTTCAATTGAAAGGAAAGCACACTCACTACAAGTAATAAAGTTCTAAAATATAGCTTATTTTACCCATATCTCTGCCACAGTAGGATTAGTAGTCTGACCATTCTTTGTGTAACATTTTTTGAATAAGTTCACCCTACTCGGGTCATCACTAGCTTCACTGTCTCCAGTTTCATCACCCACATCGTTGCCTACACAGTTTGATGTCTTTGCTTCTTGCTGAGGAGTAACATCATATATATTAATCCAGACAATTTGGTATTTTACAGAAACAACACAAAACAAAATACTAAACCTTCATTTGATCTCTGATTAGAAAGAAACTTTTTTTCCCTGTGACATGCATCATTTTCTTTTGGGACCTGTTCTCCTTATTCTGAGCACTGATTTTCTGAAAATAATGCAACAGAATATGTAAGTTCCATTGATATCAAAATATGAAGCTTCAATATACATTCTGGGAAATCTTACCCGGCTTTGTCACTGCTCCATAGAATCACCAGATTCTTCCATTGATCAGGGAGGATACGTTCGTCATCTGTATCAGGCCGTTTATGCAAGTTTTCTTCGAGTGATGAGTTTGGGTGAAAATATTTACTTTTAACTCTATTTTTCCAAGCTCTCCAACTTTTTGATAAGGTATCCCAAGATACATTCTCAAGATCAAATGATCCACAAAATTTTCCCTGAATAAGTTCGAATAAATATTAGCTACATAATCAACAAAGTCAGAAATAATGTATATTCATCACACTAACATGAAGCTGATGGATTGTAGTATCACCTTTATCAGATCGATCAAATTCTTCTTAGTAGACATCGGCACTTTATACCAATCTTCATAGTCCAGTGGAAGTAGGGATCCATTTCTAACTAAAGTACCGATAAACTCAACATATTCACGTTTGTTTGGACCTATTTCCAAGTTCATCAAACATCACTTCTACTTGTTCTTTTCTAGCCCAAACACGTGGCATGTTAGTGCATCCTCGAGTCTTTGCCTTAACCATATCACCTACAAGCATGTTACAATAATTATAAACTAATAATTCAAAACAGAGGATCTTCAAAAACATATGCAAAAAGCATACCGTCATTACTATCCACATCAACATCTACAGTATTTGAAGGAATATCGGTCGAGGGGCTTTCAACACCCGATCGACCTCGTTTACTGCGTCTAACATCATCTAATGCTGTAAAATATAGTCCGCTCCAACTCTTTAAAAATTTTTAATTGAAATTGCATAATAAGATTGAGCCATAAACATTTGTTATCTGTGTTTTGTTCCTCTTCATCGAGCAATCTGGATGGTTCCGGTTGAGCTTCGCGGCCACCAGTTTGTTTGAGTCCTCCACGCTTACGTCATCTCATACCTGAAAATATTAACAGAACCCAAACAAAATTGTAGAAATAGCTGGAAAATGTAGTTTCATACGATATAAAATACCAAAAAGGAAGGAATGTACGATTCACAGGAGCTATTTATCCACATATGTACATCCTAAATTTCCAACTAATCATTGTTTTCTAAAGCATCTACGAAAATCCTTTGAGCTCCTTCACGAATCCAATTAATTTCTTCTTCTTCATCAAGTGACATAGTGCGACTAGTTGTGCTCTGTAATATGGTGTCAATATCATCAGCACACAAGTTCCCCCATCATCAAGCCTATCCCTAGCTTTGGTTTTAATCACCAACTTCCAATCCTTTTCGTTTGGATCGTCCACATAAAAAACTTGTTCAACCTGAGTTGCAAGGGCAAAAGGCTCATTTTGAGGCTTTATATTTGCAAAATTCGCCAACGTAAAGCCATCATTGTCTTCTTTCAGCTTGCTTCCCTTTGAGACCCAATGACAGTCAAATAACATAACTTTTCTCCCACCCATGTAATCTAGTTTGATTATATCCTGCACAATGCCATAATACGCCATCTCTTGGTGAATAAGTCTCATATCCTTTTTGCTTGCAAAGCTTGTTGTACTTGCTTTAACCATCAATCCACTATTTTGAGTTTTCCTTCTTCTCTCTACCTCACTGGTATGAAAGCGAAAACTATTCAGTTTAAAGCCCTTATACTGTGTACCAACGGGGATAGGGCCATATGCAAGCCTTCGTATATCTTTAACTTTAGGATCATTTTCGTCAGAACTGAGTTCTGCAACCTGCAATAACAAACTTAAAGGATCACTGTGGATTCTTATAGATTGAATTTGAACTTCACAAGCCACCATATGCATGATGTATTTGCAGATCAGTTTAAAAAAAAAAAAAACAGTAATGACTAACAATGAAAAAAATATTATGGTATAGCACAAACTATAATATCCTTACCCCCATTTTTACCATACAATGTAATAATAAAACAGAATAACAACTACATCAAATAGTCGCATACAACGTAGCATGATATGGTGTTTCACATCCAAATATGCTTACTGACTTACCAAGCAAATATCCATACATGTGTTTGCACGGTTTCTGACCAACAATATTTCTGTTACTTTAATAATACATGCTATAACAACTGGGGTTAAAACAATGTTTATGCCACACCTACTCACTACAATGACTCCTACACTCCTTACAATTTACAGATACAGGAAGTTTTTGCACCTCATTTTCATAACAGTATATTTCCAAAGTAGATAACACAGAAAGATACATAATCATGACTGTGTATCACTAACCTGACCCTTAAACCAGGCAGCAAAGGATTTACTATGGATTCTTTTGGTTTCATGTTCCCTCGAACGATGCTTCTTACGTCTGACCTGAGCTTCATGATCACTGTTTAGTTAACAGAAACATATTGATCAGATACTAATAATTCAAGAATCTATAACTAACAATATATTATTAGATCAAGTAACTTACACTCTATGTTGTTGAATGCCATCGCAATTGAATAAGACATACCGGTGAGCTTTCATTAGTTGGTCATTATTCAAAACAATCGACTTTCCTTTCCCCAATGAAGCTCCAGAACTTGAGAAAATATCAATACTTGTAGTGCTTGTCGCACACCCATCATCATCATTACGACTTGGTCGATTATGCCTTGTTTCAACATTTTTATGAAAGTATAAAGAACAGAAAGATAAACACTTCTCTGCCAGGTATCCTTCTGCAATTGAGCCTTTCGGACGACCTATGTTACGAACATACGATTTCAAAGTACTCAAATACCTACAGAGTGCATAATATGAATAAATACGTGAGTAACATATCAAATATAACAGTCAAAGTATAATAAATGTTAACTAATAAGTAAGATAATGCAGGCATACCGTTCAATGGGATACATCCACCGATAATGGACTGGTCCAACCATCTTTGCCTCAGTGACCAAATGTATAGTCAAATGTACCATGATATCAAAGAACGAAGGTGGAAAAATTTTCTCCAACTGACATAGTATGATAGAAATCTCTTTCTCCAACCAGGATAAATCAGTGGGATTAAGTGTCTTAGAACACAACTCTGTAAAATAACGACACAAATAAATCAAAGTTTTGCGTATTGGCAGCTGAAGAAGTTTATGTAGTGCAAGTGGTATCAATTGTTGCATCAGCACGTGACTGTCATGACTCTTCAAGCCGAATATCTTGGGTGGTTTAATAAGCACACATCGTGAGATATTTGAAGCATAGTCGTCTGGAACTTTAACGCTTTGCAGGAGTTTGCAAAAAATCGTTCCTTCTCACTCTTATCCAGTGCAAATGATGCTGCTGGTATCCATTCCTATCCAAGCTCATCGAGAAACGGATGCAGTTTAGATCTTATCCCCATAATTTGCAAATCCAATCGACCATTGTAATTATCTTTTGACTTGTCCGAGTCCAATAATGTATATAAAACTTTGTTGTATACGTTCTTCTCAATGTGCATAACATCAAGATTGTGTCTCACTAAATTTGTTTCCCAATACGGTAGATCAAAGAAGATGCTTTTCTTCTTTCAATTATAGGGCAGTGGGTGATCACCAACCTTTTTACCGAACTTGTTCTCAATGTTCTTAACTTCATGAAATGCCACAGATCGTTTCAAATATAGGGTTGGTGTTCGGTGCTCGGCACTTCCATCAAATGAACTTTTATCCCTCCGATAAGGATGATCCTCCGGTAAGAATATGCGATAACACATATAACAAAACTTGCGAGATCTATCCAACCATACCGAATTTGTGTACTTATAACAAACCGGGCATGCGTATTCTCCTTTAATACTCCACCCCGAAACAGCTACAAGCCCTGGGAGATCACTGATGGTCCATAACAAAGCTGCTCGAAGTTGAAAATTTTCCTTGGTTGAAGCGTCATACGTCCTTATTCCCTCTTCCCACATCTGTTTTACCTCTGCCGGCTGTAGAAATGCATCAAGGTTATTACCTGGTCCAGAAGGACCAGGTATAAGCAAAAACAACATCAAGTATGTCTTCTTCATACAGTCTCCAGGCGGCAGATTATACGGAATGAAGACCATCGGCCAAGTACTATGAACGACGCTCATAGTTCTGAATGGGTTGAATCCATCTGCAGCTAAGCCTAACCTTATAGTGCGAGTATCCTTTGCAAACTCTGGATGTTGGAAGTCGAAAGTTTTCCAAGTTGGAGAATCGGCCGGATGTCTCATTATACCATCTTTAATGCGCCCGGTGTCATGCCACCTCATGAGGGATGCAGTTTCCTTATTCATAAATAATCGTTGCAACCTTGGCTTTAGTGGGAAGTGCCATAATATCTTCGCAGGTAGCTTTTTGTTTCCTTTTCGTACTTTAGAGGAATCTTGTCCATCACCCACAGGAGCTTCAGGTGCAGCCGTTATCCACCGTGGCACATCACAGGTATCACACTTTGTTTTCCCTTCATTCTCACCCCAATAAAGCATGCAATCATTGCGACAAGCATTAATTTTTTTATAATTCAGCCCCAGATCTTTCAGTATCTTCTTCGTTTCATAGTAGTTTTTGGGCAATTGAAAACCTTCTGGAAAGGACTCTCTTAATAATTCAAGCATCATACTGAATGAACTGTCACTCCAATTCCCAAGACACTTGATTTGGAGCATTCGAACAATGAAATAAAGCTTCGAAAAAATTTTACAGCCCGGGTAAAGTTCTTGTTCTGCATCTTCCATGAGCTTATAAAAACTTTCAGCTTCTCTACACGGTCTGTCATGTCCCTCAACTCCTGTTGAGCCTTCAAAATTCTCTTTCATTCCAAAAGCATCGTTTACCATTCCTTGAATATTATTGAATGAACTCTGCCCTTCATACGCATAGACTACCGGCCTACCGTTAGATGAAAACTCCCCATGTAATACCCATTTAGTGTACCCAGCTAGAAATCTGTAGCACCCGGGACGATAGGCACCACATCCCTCGCACTATAAGTCTAATCCACGTATGAAATAGGCAGTCCACACATGAATCGGACTCACAGCGAACGGGTGATAATCAAAAGAACAACCCTGACTAGGCGGTAGCTAACCCTGGAACAATCAACAAAACCCAAAATACGGAAGCAAGGAAATCATTTATGTAATATCGTAGAAATAAATGAAGTCCAATACGAATATAAATACGGGTTCCACTAATCAGTACACCTGTCCTAACCTGTCCCGAATCAATACAAGAAAACAACATAACAACGGGTTCAACTGGCTCCAGAACCTGTCCCGAAATAATATCAATTCAATAAGGGCACACCGGCCAACAATAATAAATCAATAATATAGTATGCAGTGAGTGTAAATGAGTGAGACTAGAACAATGACTCGACACTCTAACTCCGCCTAGTAACCAAAGCCTGCAAAAGAAACTGGAAAAAAGGGGAAGGAGGGGTCAGTCTCTAGAAGACTGAGTGAGCAGGAGCGATACATATCATATAGAAACATGCACATGCAAGTCATAAATCCCGAGCAAGGTTTTATTTAAAGTTAGTTCCCAAAAAGGGCAAAAGAATGACTAAGCAATGCTCAGACTTTACGACTATTCATATTAAATTCATTAAGTTCATATATCATACTTAATCAATAAGGCTCGGCGAGTGAGCGTGTACAATCTCCAACCAAACTCCAACCGTGTACGACAAATATCATTAATACATTAAATAGGTGATCATGCAATATATCATAATACACACAGATCACAAATCATGTCCTGAACATATTCGTTTGGGCAATCCGTTTCCCGGCCTTCCCGTATAGTGCCTATCAATCATAATCAATCATATTCAATCATAAATAAGTTCCAACCTTCTTCCTCCGGGTTGGTGGTGGGTTTGCAAGGCCCGACCACCCAATCATTGACCAAAAGGGGTTACATGAGTCCCCAGATGGCACTCAGCTCCCTTTCCCCACCAATCTCCTGACGAGGTCCGGTACCGCCGTTCAATAGTGGGACTAGTGTGAGGGTTTACCGTCAGCCCTTACCTCCTCGGGTCCCCACTCACACCAAGCCACTGGGCCCCATTCAGTGCAATCAATCATTCTTTCTTTCTTTTCTCGCCAAAACATTTGATCCATGAGTAACATAACATGTCCATCATTCATTAGAAAAGAGTTACTCGATAATAATTTACTCGATGACTCCACTTTGAAAATGGTATATGTATATATATATAAGGTTTTTGGCCCAAAACTTATCACATACGGGTTGTAGGGATTGATATGTAACTAGAACGAAAACACCCTCACCTGGAATTCCACGAGACAAGAAACAAGAGCAATACGGGTGCCTATTCAATTGGAAGTCTCCGCCGTGGAAACAAACTGTACAAAAGAAGGAACAAGGTGTACTTGTGAGAAATGACTCAATATGAAACCACATAGACACACGGCAATGCTAAACACATGATATGAGATGTATAAGAAGTAAAATGATGTTATGGAGTTACATAATCAAGTAATTCGTTCAAGTACATTTCATACATGAGGGTTTCAAGCCCAATCATTTCATAATTCCTAGCAATCAAATCATGAACTTCATATAACATTTATAACTCAAGTATATCAAGTTTACAATTATAAAATAGACAAAATAGAGACATTCAAATCACTTAAATCTCACAAAGTCACATATCAATTCCAACTATATTAATTTTATATAATCCACACATGGTATACTCAATTCATATATCACTAAACGGATTCAATTGACAAGGTTACCTAATTAAATCAAACAATATTCATATTGTTTACAAAATTACACATACACCCCTTCAAGTTAGACAAATAGCTCAAATACGGCATCTCGGAGTTCAAATTGCAAATCAAAGCATCAACATATATCATAGTTCATTTAATACATGCTTTCGTACACATTGGAATTCATATTGATCGACAAATCAAGCAATTGACAATTCATTGCAATTAAAACAATTAATTTCAGATAAATAGAAATACACAAAATAAATCACAACAAATCAACCGGGCATCCGATTGATGAACGGAAAGTGGCGTTGGACTCACCACAACAAAAGGGACCTTCTGTCCGAAAGTCACCGGAATGCCGCTACCGTAGCCGGCCGAACAGCCACCAGCCGCCACCGGAACACTGTCTCCGGTGGTCGGAAAAATCCCCGGAAGGACAGAAACTTGCTTCTCGGCCTGCTCAACAAAAGCCCTCAATCAATTTCAGAAAATGCCAAACGCGCCGGACTTCGTTGATGAAAAACCGAACTTAAATCCTAGTACGAAAACTGAAATTAAACGTAAAACGTAAAACGAAAATGAAATCCGAGCATACCGTTGCAAAGCTTGTAACGAGCCCTACAAAGGCCCCCAGTCAAATCGCCGAAAAAATCACAGGAGAGAGAAGCCGCCGGTCCAGGCCGGTTCACCACCGGTCCACCACCGGTCCGCCGCCAACAGCCGGTTCTTAGAACGCCGCCGATGCCATCCGCTAAGTTTCGTCATTCCAAGCAACTTTTGTGAAGGCTCAACCACCAAAACCGGCCGGGAAGAGGGCCCAATTCGCCGCCGAAGTTCCGCCGCTGCGCCACCGCCGATTCGGCCATCTCCGCCGCGATTCGCTCAAAAAGGAGGCCGGAAATGGAACGGGTAGGGTAAAAAACGTAGGGTAGGGTAGAGATTTGCTGGCGAAAGTCGCCGGATCGCCTGCGGCGAAGTGGTGGCGCCACCCGCCACCATCAGGCCGTCGACGCGCCGCCGTCGGTCTTCGGTTGGCCACGATCTTGGTATGGTTGTGATGGGCTCGTCGAGCTGATAAATTTCCACTAATGGTTCGTCGAATTCCGTCGAGAAACGAGGAAGAACGGATATGTGTGTGTAATTACACCTCCACTATGTGTGAACAGTGTCAGTCGTTGGAGGAAGACGATGCAGGAAGGCTGATCTGATTTGGCACGCAAAACGAGGGAATCCGAGTATATATCTCGGGTCCTCGTACGTAAAAATGGTCAGGAGAACGGGCTAACGAAGTCAGAATTGGGCAAACTTAGAGTCTACGAACTCGTTTCGCTACCCCGGACGCGTTAAAGGGATCAAAGAAGTCAAAATCTCTACCGAGCGAGAAGTGACCGGAAAAACCCCCTAAAAGAAGAAAATTACAAAAAGGGCCCTAACTCTAAAAGAGTCCAAAAGAGGGCCACACAACGCACCAATCACATAATTAAACACATAAAAAGGTTGGAAGGTGACGTACCTTATTTATCGGATGAGCGGGGCGTTACAATCTTCCCTCCTTCGAAAGGACCTGTCCTCAGGTCCTACTGTTGGACCGAAAAGTTTCAAACTGAAATGTATCGATCTATTTCCCGAAATTGCTTAGCATCTTAGCCCTGGTTGTGAAGTTTACTCCCCTTATTTGTATCAACCTCTTCAGAGTCTGGTAGTCAAAAAGATCTACTCGAACACTTGGCCGTTAGTCACTTCAAAACTCGTTCGACCGCCACTAGTCCATTGCCTCGTCACTTGTTAACCCTTGTCTATCCAGGCGTAATGCAAACACGACAAACAAGAGAGAATCCCATCTCTCAACACACAAGTGAGGAAACCCCGTCCCTCAGCACACACAAAAGAGAGAACCCCGTCTCTCGGGCACAGAATTGAGAGAACCCCGTCTCCCAGCCTAAGTCTGTCAGATTCCACATCCTTCCAGACATTCTAGTTTGAGAAAATCCAGCATTTCTCAAACTCCTAAATCCAAGAGAATCCAACACCCCTCGAATACCTAAGTAAAAGAGAATCCAGCATCTCTCGTGCACAGAAAACAGAAAGAATCCAGCATCTTTCTATCACATAGACAGGGAGAATCCACATCTTCCTGGCATGTAATCAGAGAGAATCAAATCTCCCTTTCACTCAAGCACACAAGCAGAAGCAAGGTTCACAATAATCAACACACACCCCACTGGTCAGGGTATCACATAATAACAAAATTTAAATATGTAAATGATGCATGTATGCTCGTGCGATGGATGTTTAGTGTACCGTTCACCGTAGTAATAGAATTGATGTTGTGACTTTACTCTACGATTGGATAGTCTGTTCTCTAGTTGGCTTGATTCCCAACTTGTCTTTCATATCTTTAGTATATGTTTGACTGAGAAATTCAGACCCTTGGTTGATCCTATTCTCGATTCCATTCGGATCCTTAATCACAGTTATCTTCTGCAATTAACCGAGCACTAGTTTATTCCGCCTACGATCAGAACATTTACCTTTGTACCAGGTTCATTATATTATCTTTGGCCGTACAAGAATCTTAAACTTTAACTCCCACTTCATACATTGTCACTAACTGGTTTAATTCTTTGTTGAAGATTTGGTCATCTGGAACTAGTTGACATCCTTCTTAAAGGTGATAAATTTTTGACCAATTTTCCTTTCTTGAAACTAATTTAGGAATCCAACAGAAGTTCCCTGATAGTATTATCATCCTCACTGTCTGAATCACGTACTTATAAATTCCCAAACGAACCACTCTCTTCGATGCCTTATGAAGATCTTCATCCCGGGTATATTAACTTAACTCAAACTTTGAAGGTTTAAACTGATAACACCGCCTTATTCTTTTCCTATTACTATCATTGGGTCATTCATGTCCGTGAGAAGTATCTTCCTCGAGCACAACTGTGAATTTAAGTTTCATGTTTAGTCGTGCTCTCCCCCATAAGAAATTTTATCTCAACTCCTTAGACTTTTTCTACCACTTCTCGGATCAAAACACCTCAGTTTCTTCAACTTAACTTCCTCTGTATAAGTGGTTCTAATCACGCCACTTGTCTAGTGATAGTCCTCACATTTCCTTTGAAGCAATTAGTAGGAATGACAACCTGCTTCTTTCGTTCCCACTTTCGATTCTATTTTCCCAAACCTCAGAATTTTCCATTTCCTTTTTAACCAACCAGTGCAACCCAGAATTTCTTCTTTTCTTGATTCCAGCAAGAATCAGTCGGAGTATCACTTGATAAATAAGATGTGGGGAATTCCTATCAAGTAAACACTAAAACGCATGTCGGGTTAGGGTGCCAATGCAGTATCACACTTGTAAACAATTAAAGATGCAACACACTGGAACAATTATACAAATTAGAGATGCGCAGATAAATAGAGAAATTTAAACAATTAAAGCGATGTATGATGCACATGCTTATGAATGTATAGAACCTGTCACCGTAGTTGTAAACTTTAACTTGGCATATTTCTTTGTTTCTCAAATTGCAGGTTTGTCTTGAATTAATTGTTCACCTCTTCTTTTCCCACGGTCTTCCAAATCTTCAAAGTTCCCGGGTATCAACTTATGGATCTCCCAAGTCCGAGATTGAAATCTCTTGAACCCAAATTCTTCAACACCCATGAAGTTGGTATCTTGACTTCTCTTGAAGAATCAATCTCCAATTGTTGTCCTAGTCCTTACTATAGTTGTTCCTTTGATTAAAGCATCTCTAGTTTATTCCTTATGAGTTCGAATAGTTGTATGAGCTCAACCCCCATTTGTTTACATTTGAATACATAATTTCCCTCCAATAGTTCTTTGTCTTTCTTTATCGTTTCCATTTGTAGCTCCAAAACTCTTAATTCAATCTCACAACTCGACACTTCATCTTGAATTTGGAGATGAACTCATATCCGGCCGAAGATAAAATCCTTAGCATTGTCATTTTCCATGAACTTATACTTACCACGTCGACTAATTTCCTTTAATTCTTCTCAATTCAACTCCTATCTCATCTCAATTTTGAAGTATGTGAATTCCCTTTTCGTAGTCTCTTCATCCTTTTTCATCGATCTAAATCCCAAGCTATATTATTCTTCATATTTTCTTTCGCCTCTTTCTCAAGTTAGATGGTCTTTAATGCTTCTCAACCACGAACCTACTTTACTTTAATTCTCTTGAAGGTCATCGCCTCCACGTTGATAGAAACCTCGAATCTAAAACATCTTCGTGATTTCTCTTCTTTGGAATCTGGTTGACAAATCTTCGTAGTGTAAACAAACATGTTGATCTCGTGAAACCAAATCATTACACACCACAAATCCCGTCTCATCATAGATTCACCATCGGTAATAGAGCTTGCAAACTTCTCCTTCGAACTGACCTTTTATTCTGGACTTTGTCACTCGAGCCCTAACCTCATTTTAGAAAAGGTTTGACTCTTAAATTTCTGTAGAAATCCCCAAGGCATTCCTTACAGCTTCCGAGCTAGAGAGAAGAGCTTGTGGTAGCCTGTGGTTGTCGTAAAGAGTGGCCGTGGTTTGATATTGTCTTCATATCCTATGAATCACAGCTCATTTTGAAAATAAATGCATGTGATTAGTATATGCTCATGCCACATAATTAACACCAAAATAATGGATTCAATGCAAAATGCAACAAATAATCTAATAAAGTTTGAAAAAATCACAATTCAATGTTCAATGATGATGCAATGCACACATTGACAATTAGTTCCTATGCCGTGCGACCTATACTCGAGACAACACGACCCAGAGCACCGGTTCTGAACCTGGTAGCTCTGATACCACTTAAAGATGTAGCACCCGGGATGATAGGCACCACATCCCCCGTACTATGAGTCTAATCCACGTATGAAATAGGCAGTCCACACATGAATCGGACTCATAGCGAACGGGTGACAATCAAAAGAACAACCCTGACTAGGCGGTAGTTAACCCTGGAACAATCAACAAAACCCAAAATGCGGAAGCAAGGAAATCATTTATGTAATATCGTAGAAATAAATGAAATCCAATACGAATATAAATACGGGTTCCACTAATCAGTACACCTGTCCTAACCTGTCCCGAATCAATACAAGGAAACAACATAACAACGGGTTCAACTGGCTCCAGAACCTGTCCCGAAATAATATCAATTCAATAAGGGCACACCGGCCAACAATAATAAATCAATAATATAGTATGCAGTGAGTGTAAATGAGTGAGACTAGAACAATGACTCGACACTCTAACTCCACCTAGTAACCAAAGCCTGCAAAAGAAACTGGAAAAAGGGGGAAGGAGGGGTCAGTCTCTAGAAGACTGAGTGAGCAGGAGCGATACATATCATATAGAAACATGCACATGCAAGTCATAAATCCCGAGCAAGGTTTTATTTAAAGTTAGTTCCCAAAAAGGGCAAAAGAATGACTAAGCAATGCTCAGACTTTACGACTATTCATATTAAATTCATTAAGTTCATATATCATACTTAATCAATAAGGCTCGGCGAGTGAGCGTGTACAATCTCCAACCAAACTCCGACCGTGTACGACAAATATCATTAATACATTAAATAGGTGATCATGCAATATATCATAATACACACATATCACAAATCATGTCCTGAACATATTCGTTTGGGCAATCCGTTTCCCGGCCTTCCCGCACAGTGCCTATCAATCATAATCAATCATATTCAATCATAAATAAGTTCCAACCTTCTTCCTCCGGGTTGGTGGTGGGTTTCCAAGGCTCGACCACCCAATCATTGACCAAAAGGGGTTACATGACTCCCCAGATGGCACTCAGCTCCCTTTCCCCGCCAATCTCCTGACGAGGTCCGGTACCGCCGTTCAATAGTGGGACTAGTGTGAGGGTTTACCGTTAGCCCTTGCCTCCTCGGGTCCCCACTCACACCAAGCCCCTGGGCCCCATTCAGTGCAATCAATCATTCTTTCTTTCTTTTCTCGCCAAAATATTTGATCCATGAGTAACATAACATATCCATCATTCATTAGAAAAGAGTTACTCGATAATAATTTACTCGGTGACTCCACTTTGAAAATGGTATATGTATATATATATAAGGTTTTTGGCCCAAAACTTATCACATACGGGTTGTAGGGATTGATATGTAACTAGAACGAAAACACCCTCACCTGGAATTCCACGAGACAAGAAACAAGAGTAATACGGGTGCCTACTCAATTGGAAGTCTCCGCCCTGGAAACAAACTGTACAAAAGAAGGAACAAGGTGTACTTGTGAGAATTGACTCAATATGAAACCACATAGACGCACGGCAATGCTAAACACATGATATGAGATGTATAAGAAGTAAAATGATGTTATGGAGTTACATAATCAAGTAATTCGTTCAAGTACATTCCATACATGAGGGTTTCAAGCCCAATCATTTCATAATTCCTAGCAATCAAATCATGAACTTCATATAACATTTATAACTCAAGTATATCAAGTTTACAATTATAAAATAGACAAAATAGAGACATTCAAATCACTTAAATCTCACAAAGTCACATATCAATTCCAACTATATTAATTTTATATAATCCACACATGGTATACTCAATCCATATATCACTAAACGGATTCAATTGACAAGGTTACCTAATTAAATCAAACAATATTCATATTGTTTACAAAATTACACATACACCCCTTCAAGTTAGACAAATAGCTCAAATACGGCATCTCGGAGTTCAAATTGCAAATCAAAGCATCAACATATATCATAGTTCATTTAATACATGCTTTCGTACACATTGGAATTCATATTGATCGACAAATCAAGCAATTGACAATTCATTGCAATTAAAACAATTAATTTCAGATAAATAGAAATACACAAAATAAATCACAACAAATCAACCGGGCATCCGATTGATGAACGGAAAGTGGCGTTGGACTCACCACAACGAAAGGGACCTTCTGTCCGAAAGTCACCAGAATGCCGCTACCGTAGCCGGCCGAACAGCCACCGGCTGCCACCGGAACACTATCTCCGGTGGTCGGAAAAATCCCCGGAAGGACAAAAACGTGCGTCTCGGCCTGCTCAACAAAAGCCCTCAATCAATTTCAGAAAATGCCAAACACACCGGACTTCGTTGACGAAAAACCGAACTTAAATCCTAGTACGAAAACTGAAATTAAACGTAAACCGTAAAACGAAAATGAAATCCGAGCATACTGTTGGAAAGCTTGTAACGAGCCCTACAAAAGTCCCCAGTCAAATCGCCGGAAAAATCACCGGAGAGAGAAGCCTCCGGTCTAGGCCGGTTCACCACCGGTCCGCCGCCAACGGCCGGTTCCTGGAACGCCGCCGATGCCATCCGCTAAGTTTTGTCATTCCAAGCAACTTTTGTGAAGGCTCCACCACCAAAACCGGCCGGGAAGAGGGCCCAATTCGCCGCCGAAGTTCCCCCACTGCGCCACCGCCGATTCGGCAATCTCCGCCGCGATTCGCTCAAAAAGGAGGCCGGAAATGGAACGGGAAGGGTAAAAAACGTAGGGTAGGGTAGAGATTTGCTGGCGAAAGTCGGCGGATCGCCGGCGGCGAAGTGGTGGCGCCACCCGCCACATTTAGGCCGCCGATGCGCCGCCGTCGGTCTTCGGTTGGCCACGATCTTGGTATGGTTGTGACGGGCTCGTCGAGCTGATAAATTTCCACTAATGGTTCGTCGAATTCCGTCGAGAAACGAGGGAGAACGGACATGTGTATGTAATTACACCTCCACTATGTGTGAACAGTGTCAGTCGCTGGTGGAAGACGATCCAGGAAGGCTGATCTGATTTGGCACGCAAAACGAGGAAATCCGAGTATATATCTCGGGTCCTCGTACGCAAAAATGGTCAGGAGAACGGGCTAACGAAGTCAGAATTGGGCAAACTTAGAGTCTACGAACTCGTTTCGCTGCCCCGGACGCGTTAAAGGGATCAAAGAAGTCAAAATCTCTACCGAATAAGAAGTGACCGGAAAAACCCCCTAAAAGAAGAAAATTACAAAAAGGGCCCTAACTCTAAAAGAGTCCAAAAGAGGGCCACACAACGCACCAATCACATAATTAAACACATAAAAAGGTTGGAAGGTGACGTATCTTATTTATCGGATGAGCGGGGCGTTACAAAATCCATACCAAAGAAGATGTTCTTCCACAATGCTCCTTTTTTTTAGTAACGCATTTTTACATTTCTTGCAAGGGCAGAAGATTGTAGCTCCATTGGACTTTGAAAATGCAATATGTGATGGGTGTCGAGGCCACCAATAATAAATCCCAATTATTGCACACAATTAAATTGTAAAATAGTGGCAACGGGTATCGATCCACGAGGATTGGGAGAATTTGTGACTTTCAATATGCTAGGGAAATGAACAAATAATTAAAACAGGGGGGAGTTTTGAGATTTGATTATACTAATAATGAATTAGATAAAACGAGATTAACTAAGTAAGCAAATAAAATAATTAAACACAATAAACACTTAGACTAATTCAGTAGATGAAAAATAGCTGGGATTTTCCTACGCATGCATCAGGCTATGATCACGGACAGGGTGATTAATTCCTCGTTAGGCTAGCTATAGTTACCAGTTACCTTAGGCTCCCTCGTTTCTTCTTACTTTTTAGAATAATCTGAAGAAACTCCTAAAGACTATTCCCTAACTAACTAATAACCCTTATCAGAAATTCCTTCAATGATTCAATTAGCTAATTGCTTTACGAGCTAAAGAAACACTAACCCTAACCGACTTAGTAGAAACTCCTACTTCGCCTAATTAGACCGTAATATTCCACAACACATAATCAGCCGAACTTAACAACCTAGTGTTGATTGCCACTTCGTTAATTGCCCGGCTAGACTCCACCAAACGAATTAACTAGCTGTATGTGTATTGATAATTCAAGGATTCGTGCACTAACCAAAGAATAAACCAACACTCAATGACATGAAATCGGAAATAAAACGGATAACTTTGATTAATAAACCCAAAGAAATTATCTCACGACATCTAAAGCATGCTTGGAAAATCCCAACTATAAACGAACTAGAAATTCATAACAAAATTCAAAGCATGAAAATAAAATAGTAATATAGTTTCAACAAAACAAAGGAAAGAAGAATAAACTAGTGTGGTGCTCTCCCCAATCTCGGTTCTTCTCCTTTTATGTAATGCTAAGACTTGAATTCTTCCCCCACTCTTCCTCCACGATCTGCCATCATAAAAGCCATGTTATCCACACGTTCTCAATGAGTGTGCCCAAGTTTCTGCAGAAAAAAAGGGTCAGGAATCCTGACCGTGACCTCAGGTAAGCTTCTTCACTGTCTCTCCACATTAAACGCCCACTAACTCTTCATCAAGCACTGTTATTACTCCAAGAACGTGCTGCCCCCTCCTAGGTGAATTTAATTCTCCAAAAAATAACGCTGAGGGTTGTAACTTCCTCTAATCGTGGTAATTAATTTAGGAATTGGGCCTCCTACATAAGGTTGCACGGGCCATATATCTCCAATTAGCTTCAGGTGATCTTTCCCATTTAATTACATCTTAAGTCAATGGGCCATAATTGCTTGTCTCCAATTAACCCAAGAAGTGGGCTTCGTAAAAAACGTGTGGTTGCTCCATTCTTGTTGCCAATATTCTTTCATCACATTCCTCTACATAAAACATAAAATCCAATCACTGATCCAAAATTAAATTCAAATAGTATGGTAAAATATATCAATCTAAGCTCTAAAATTAAACAATTATGTGACGTATCAAATCCCCCCACACTTAGGCAATGCTTGCCCTCAAGCATAAACTAAGATCAAAGATAAGGGAGAAATTCGACTCCATTCAATGAAAACACGAAATGGGCAATGTAAACTAGGAGTGAAAGTATAATTTTCGCCCTACACTACCAAACATTGAACCAAATGCAATGAGAGTCTCACATAAGAAAACACAACGCCCGGTCACCATCTTAAGCACATGCATGATTTACCCAAGTTGAATTATAAACCATTTTAATCCTATAAATCATATTCAACTTATGAGATGATCGGCATGCACAAGGAAGGCTCAAGTGAATTGATAGTTGTGGGGAATTCGGGTTATTCACAATTAATACGTTAAGACACTTTAGCTAGGAATTGCTTGACTTGTCATTGGCCTTTTGACGCGAACGCAAACATTTGTGATGAATGTCATCCGGTTACTCAACCTTTCACAACCTCAAGTGGCTTTGCCTTACTCTTAATTACCCGTTTTATTGTGATAAATCACTTATTTAGTTGGGTAATTAGCGGAGTATTCATAAATTTCCTCACTCGTCGAGATTATTTGGGACCGTTTGATGCGAGCACAAACATTTGTGATGAATGTCACCCGGTTACTAAGCCCCATTTAATCATTTCAACAGATTTTTGGCGCTGCACATAATAGATCATACCACGCAATTTCCAAGCTTAAATTAAATCCCTAGCTCCACCACAATTTCCCAATAAACAAGTGAAAATTCAAGTGCATACCAAATTCAACTTCTAAGCTTCATAAGTTTCTATTCAAGAATGGTGTCATTTTAATCACACAATTTAATGTTCTATCCTCTAAAAACCAGGCACGTTATTTCCAAAAATTTGAGAATATCACCAACACTTAGCCAATATTTAGCATACAAGACTCAACCATGCTTCATATCCTTTTAAAATTAATCCATCATTGCCTAAATCGTAATAATTCATCAAATAAGAATCAAATTAAGCCACATCGTATCTCTTAATCATACATAAAGAGGGCACAACCCTGAATTCACTACTCACAGCCATAAACATGCAACTATAGAAGCAAATTCGCATATTTTCAGTCCATTATCAACTCAAAAATGCCCGAAATCATGCAAAAATGCAAAAATTTTCTCATACAGCCCTAATACCCCCCTCCCTCTCCCCCCCCCCCCCCCCCCCCACACTTGAAGCACATGTTGTCCTCAACATAAAATGAAAATCAAATGTAAACAGAGGACTTCCCTGATCCCGGGGGGTGTGATGGTTGGTATTCAGACTCGGAGAACCCTGTCTATGATCACGAACAGCCTCCCATCAGTAGAATTCTGCCAGCTTCTTCAATTTTTCTCTGACTGTGCGTTGGCCTTGATTGTTGTGAGAGATTTCAGGCCCGTAGAGTCTGTTCCTGCTGTGGGAGACTTGATGGCAGCGGTTGTTTGACCGGAGAATCATCCCGTTACCCATGGTGGTCTTAGTGTTGGTTGTTCTTGCAATTGGAGTTTGGTGGCTGAGAAGGAAAGATGAACTTGCAATTGGGGATTTTTGGTTTCTTTGGCTGATATGTAGGGTTTGGGAGTTTTGTATCGGTGGTTGATTTGTATGGTGTAAGTGGGGCGGTCCGGGTTGGCTGGATGGGTCAGAGCATTACGCGCGGATCATGATGCGGGTAGGGAGACGGGTGGTTCAGGTATGTGGGTTAAGCTCTGATTACCAAAAATGGACCCAGAACCCTTGTCCGTGACCTCAGACAAGTTTCCTCACAGTAGCTCAATAGCAAGTTCACTAGTTAATGCAATTGATCAACAATGGTTCCGCTCTTGTGCCTCCCCCACACTTATCTAATTCTGGTACCTGCACATTTTCCTACAAAACACGAGAAGAGAAGAGATTACTTCGGGGCGAGGAAAACGAGCAAAGAAAGAAAACGAAAAACTAAAAAAAACAAAAGCAAGGGAAAGAAATATGGGTTGCCTCCCATACAGCGCCCTTGTTTAACGTCATGGACTCGACGAGTTTTTAATTCACACTCAAGCCCCTAGAGGAGGATCCTCTAGTTTCATCTTTTCAACCGTGTGTGGCTCGAATCCTTCATAAAATGGCTTAAGTCTACGCCCGTTCACCTCACTGTCCAAATTTTCAGTTCTTCGATCAGGAGGCTTAAGGATCTTCTTTTTCACCGTCTCCATTATAGGTGGGTCTAGCCTACGTCGGGCTGCTCTACGGGACTTGGCTCCTCGTTCCAAAACAATATCATGCATGCTCCCAAAAGGCGTCAGTCCCTTGACATTTGTGATGGTCCATTCAACTGCCTCTTTGTATTTTTGAAGTACTCTGATCAGTTTTTCCTCTTCCAGACTGTCAAGCATGTTGGCTATGATCACAGGTAGGGTCTCACAGTCGCCCAGATATGCGTGTTTTAAAAACTCAGGTAGCTTTTCGATTTCTAGCTTTAGATCCTGCAAAAATGAAGGTAAAAGCTTAGATTCTGGTCTAGTTAACTCAATAGGCACAAACTTTGAACTTGTAATATCATTAAGCCCTTGTAATGCATGGAACTTATCAAAAACATCATCAAAAGACTTAAACCGATTAGAAAATCTCTTCAGCCAATCAACAGATATGTCATGACAAATAGCATAATTCAACTCAACATCATTATTTGAACCAAAATCCTCATAAGTCAAATTCTCAATGACACCAACACTACAAATGCAAGACACATCATCAACATGCTTAGTGGAATCATAAACATTGAATTTCACTACTTCACCATCAAACTCTAAAGTCAGTGAAGCATCATGCACATCAATTTTAGCTTTAGCTGTACTAAGGAAAGGTCTACCAAACAAGATACCAGAGGACTCGGATGAATAATTGTTTTCCATATCAATCACAAAAAAATCAGCAGGAAAAATCAGTTCATTAACTTGAACTAACACATCCTCTAAAACACCTTCAGGGTAGACAATTGATCGATCCGCTAATTGAATAATAACTCCCGTACTAGCTAATGGACCAAGACCCAAAGAATTATAGACAGATAAAGGCATCACATTGATAGAAGAACCTAAATCACATATAGCCTTACCAATACCAACATGTCCAATCTTGCATGGGATGGAAAACATACCTTTGTCGTGACACTTAGGAGGTAATTCCCTTTGTAAGACGGCCGAAACATTTTCACTAACACTCACATTCTCATTACCTGTCAACTTACGCTTGTTGGTGCACAATTCCTTAAGAAATTTGGCTTAGCGTGGAACCTTTTTGATGGTCTCGAGAAGTGGAATGTTTACTTTAACTTTTTCAAAGAGCTCCATAATACTCTTGTCCTCTCCGTCCTTCTTGCTCTGAACTAACCTTTCAGGGAATGGTGGTGGAACTACCAGTGGCTTGGGCTTCTGATAGACTTCAGCTAGACTGGAATTCTGTCCGTGATCACTGGCAGGATTCTTCTCAATCTCTTTTTTAGTTTCTGCATCAGAGACCTGTACCCGATCACGTTTGTAACTCCTGTTGACTGGAGGCTGCAATTCGTTTCCGTTTTGCAACACAATCGCACTCACATTGTGTGTTTGCGATGGTAGTTTGCCTCGACTCTCCAATTTGCTCACCGATGATGCAATTTGTCCCATATGGGTCTCCATGCTTTTTATAGTGTCCTCTATCTTTTGAATCCTGTTCGTCGTGTCCTGTTGATATTTCTCGGTATTAGTAGCCAACAAACGAACAATTTCACTAAGAGACGTACCTGAACCCTGAGGGTGTTGTGGTGGTGGTATCTGATGGAAGTTCTGATTGATCGGTTGGTTGTTTGCATAGCTGTGGCTTGGGTAACTTCGCCATCCAAGGTTGTAGGTGTATGAATAAGGGTCAGACTTCATTTGTTGGTATCCAGTGGTATTCACATTCTGAGGTGCCTCTCCGTGTAGAGTTGGGCATGCATCAGTGAAGTGATAGGGGCTAATGCAAATGCCACAAACTCTTGCGGGTGGAGTAGGACTTACATTCATTTTCTTCACCAAGGTTGTTAGCAAAGACTCAATTTTATCAAGTGAATTAGTATTTACCTCATTCACCCTTCGGGGGGTGTCTTGCCGAGCTTCAAATTGTTGAGAATTTGCAGCCATGGTCGATATGAGCTCTCTAGCTTCGGCTGGTGTCTTGCTAACAATTGGTCCGCCACTCGCGGCATCCATCATTCTACGTTCCATCGGAGTTAGTCCTTCATAGAAGTATTGAATGACCAATTGATCCGAGATACCATGTTGGGGGCAGCTTGCTAGCAATCTCTTGAACCTCTCCCAATACTCATAAAGGCTTTCGGAATCTCTTTTCTTCACGCCACAAATTTCTCGCCTAATGTTGGTAGCACGAGAAGCCGGAAAGTACCTCTCAAGGAATTGTCTTGACATTTTCGCCCAAGTAGTGTCCGTACCCGAAGGTAAGTAATATAGCCACTCTTTAGCCGCATCTTGCAATGAGAAGGGAAAAGCCCTTAGCTTGATTTGATCCTCTGTCACATTGTGTGGCTTCATGGATGTGCACACAAGGTGGAATTCCTTCAAATGCTTATTTGGATCTTCATTCTCCAACCCGCGAAAGGTTGGCAACAAACGGATGAGGCCTGACTTCAGTTCGAAGCCCTCTTGCAGTTCTGGAAAGGTAATACACAGTGGCTGTTGTGCTTCAGTAGGTCTGGCAAGGTCCCGAAGCGTTCTGTTCTGAGCCATATCCTGACTGTGATCACTGTCAGGCTTCTTATCAGTAAGCTGTGCAACTGCAAACTCCTGCTCAGGATTAGTATCAGTTTTCAGCTTCAAACAATTCTGAACTTTCGCCAACTGCTGCTTGCTCACGAAGGTTCCTAAGCATAAGAAAAAGAAACAAAATTAGGTACCAATCCCCGGCAACGGTGCCAAATATTGATGGGTGTCGAAGCCACCAATAATAAATCCCAATTATTGCACACAATTAAATTGTAAAATAGTGGCAACGGGTATCGATCTACGAGGATTGGGAGAATTTGTGACTTTCAATATGCTAGGGAAATGAACAAATAATTAAAACAGGGGGGAGTTTTGAGATTTGATTATACTAATAATGAATTAGATAAAACGAGATTAACTAAGTAAGCAAATAAAATAATTAAACACAATAAACACTTAGACTAATTCAGTAGATGAAAAATAGCTGGGATTTTCCTACGCATGCATCAGGCTATGATCACGGACAGGGTGATTAATTCCTCGTTAGGCTAGCTATAGTTACCAGTTACCTTAGGCTCCCTCGTTTCTTCTTACTTTTTAGAATAATCTGAAGAAACTCCTAAAGACTATTCCCTAACTAACTAATAACCCTTACCAGAAACTCCTTCAAGGATTCAATTAGCTAATTGCTTTACGAGCTAAAGAAACACTAACCCTAACCGACTTAGTAGAAACTCCTACTTCGCCTAATTAGACCGTAATATTCCACAACACAAAATCAGCCGAACTTAACAACCTAGTGTTGATTGCCACTTCGTTAATTGCCCGGCTAGACTCCACCAAACGAATTAACTAGCTGTATGTGTATTGATAATTCAAGGATTCGTGCACTAACCAAAGAATAAACCAACACTCAATGACATGAAATCGGAAATAAAACGGATAACTTTGATTAATCAACCCAAAGAAATTGTCTCACGACATCTAAAGCATGCTTGGAAAATCCCAACTATAAACGAACTAGAAATTCATAACAAAATTCAAAGCATGAAAATAAAATAGTAATATAGTTTCAACAAAACAAAGGAAAGAAGAATAAACTAGTGTGATGCTCTCCCCAATCTCGGTTCTTCTCCTTTTATGTAGTGCTAAGACTTGAATTCTTCCCCCACTCTTCCTCCACGATCTGCCATCATAAAAGCCATGTTATCCACACGTTCTCAATGAGTGTACCCAAGTTTCTACACGAAAAAAGGGTCAGGAATCCTGACCGTGACCTCAGGTAAGCTTCTTCACTGTCTCTCCACATTAAACGCCCACTAACTCTTCATCAAACACTGTTATTACTCCAAGAACGTGCTGCCCCCTCCTAGGTGAATTTAATTCTCCAAAAAATAACGCTGAGGGTTGTAACTTCCTCTAATCGTGGTAATTAATTTAGGAATTGGGCCTCCTACATAAGGTTGCACGGGCCATATATCTCCAATTAGCTTCAGGTGATCTTTCCCATTTAATTACATCTTAAGTCAATGGGCCATAATTGCTTGTCTCCAATTAACCCAAGAAGTGGGCTTCGTAAAAAACGTGTGGTTGCTCCATTCTTGTTGCCAATATTCTTTCATCACATTCCTCTACATAAAACATAAAATCCAATCACTGATCCAAAATTAAATTCAAATAGTATGGTAAAATATATCAATCTAAGCTCTAAAATTAAACAAATATGTGACGTATCAATATGCAACAAAATTTTCACCCCGTTACGATATTCACTACTAGTCCTATGCAGGTTCATCCATGTCCTATCCATAAAATTCTTTATTGAAAGAAACTAGTTACCTTCTAAGTGACAGCAGTTTCAATTTTGCAGCTCGATTAGAAACAAGAATTGGTTTTTAGCTGCAAAAAAACCAAAAAGCATAACAAAACGTTCATCCACACAGAAAATAATGTTTAATCTTATAGGTAAACTATTGATATCAGATATTTGATACTAGCTATTGAAACATATCGAGTGTATATCGAACATTGCTTACAACTGTGTTAGAGGATGTAAATTATGACAGCTAAGGTTTGAGGTTACTCTAAAAGAAAAAAAGAAGCTAAGGTAATCTCCATCATAAATCCTATACTCAAATCTATCTGATAATATGTCTAAAGAATAACTGTCCAGACTAACCAATAACAGGACTTAGATGGTATTACCAACAAGCAATATGTAAATTCCAAGAGCAGCAAAAGGCAAAAATAATCCCACTTTGGGTTCTAGCACTTTCTATATCTTGCTGTGAACTGAGAAAGCCTAGATATTTGTCACTACCTGCTGAACATATGCCTGTAGTTAGCCAATAAATTACACATAATTATATACTATTCCTTAGATTATTAACATATAATTAATGAAAATTTATACATTAATTATAATATATAATTTAGACTAAGCCTTGCCTTTTTTCCCTCAACCTGGTAAACTTTTGATTCAGACAAAGAATGGTAAAGATAAAAGTAAGAGAAATATAAAGTAAGTAACAGATTCAAAAAAAGAGTTACAAGAAACTGAGTCAAACTTTAAGACATTTTTTCTCAATATGGCCATACACAAAGTACATGCACTATTCTTACCTTTCTACAATATTCTTATAGTAGGTCTATGATCCTGTACTAATAACATTTAATATAAATTCACACTTACATGACTTGAAGTGTTTCTACAACTAAAAGAAAGAAAGACTAAATTAAACTGGTTTGACTAAATTCAGTTAATATGTACATATGATCTATTATACTATCCTGAAGTTACATGTGATGTTATAAATTCAATTCTCTTAATTGTAAACTTTCAGCATGTAATCTGACATTTGTTAAAAAGGTGTAAAACAGTACCAAAAACCTACTTGTAGAGTTTTAACGGGGTTATTTACAAGTTTATTAACAACATTAACAAATTCCACAAGGAAAGATCATGATAATTCAGACAATTATCCCAAGTACAATGAAAGATTCATGGAAAAAGGTTTATGTTATTAAAGTTGAAATCACACATTAATGTTCTGTAATAGTAAAAATAGTCCATTTCAAAATCAAAATCATACTCATATTTGCAATCCACAAAATAGTAGTTGTTCAAGGAATTGGGAAATTGGATATCAGATTTGGCTATAAAATTGTTGTATCTAATTTCACCAACAAGAAGTTTCAAGAGATACATACCTCTTCAATCATCAATCCTATTTGGGAAGAACATCGCAACAGAATGAATTAAACGAAGAAACACTTAAGAAACCTCGGAAGCTCCTCAGGAAACACTGAAAATTTGACAAAACTGATTTAAGTAACCAATCACATTAATTTAAACACAATACTTGAATCACCAACATTTTGATCAAAGAAATTTAAATCTCCTCAACAGTCTTTATTCTGTTACATCAAAAACCAGATCAAACCATAACATTTGTTATTGGTTCTTATATTAAGATATGACCTGAGATCAAAAGCACAATCTAATTACTTTTTCGCAAGAATTACGAAGTACACACACAAGCTCATGAATGGTTGTAAATCCAGAGGCCTAAATAGACAATCTACAATGGTTCTTTACAGAAAATTTAGACAAATGAAAATATCAGTGATTGCCCATCCAAAACAATATGAATAGGGAATAACAAAGAGCAGAGAAAATTACACAAACAATAAAATAAATCCTGTATTTAACTTATATGCCCCACAAAATTGACAATGCAGTGAAATCTTCTCAGAACAAATATTTCTTTATCCTTATCCCTAAACAACTCAATCAATCAACCAACCCAAACGAAAAATCAGAAATTAACCCCACCCCCATCTGCATTCCCAGAAAAGCACAATAAAATCAGGCTTAAAAAACCCAACAAAACAAGTAACTGTTCTTGTTGTCTCAGTATGGAAGGATTAACTGACCTTGCGAAAAATTATCTTCAGCGCAAAGGGGCTTCAGACCTTCGTTGTTCTCTTAGTTCTTAGGGAGCTTGTGAATGCCTATACTTCGAACAAGAAACAATCAGTCCTCCAGATGTGAAAACCAATATGGGGAAAAAATCTCTTGGTTTAGGGTTGCATTCTTACTTTGAGGACGAGGATGCGACCGGCGGTGGAGGCTAGTGGCGGAGGTACACAGTGTCGTCGCCGGTGGAGCCAAAACGCAGAAGGATACTCAGATTCTCAAACCTCACAATGATGGACTTCTTCCGATTCGGTGCTTCTGCAATTTTTTCTCTTCAGGTGAAAGTCTTGGTAATTTGGAAAGTGTAATGTTGAGATTCAAGATTAAATTGGAAAGTTAAGCTTCCCTCCCGATATTCTTCCCCTAGTTTCTTCCCTCCCTTTTTGGTGTAAGATTCCCTCCGTTTTTTCAGCTGAAAACGAGACAAATACATGCTTATAATTAACTGTATTAAGGCGCTTTTAATAAAAAGCGTCATTACAATACAGGATATTGAGACGCTTTCAATATAGCGCCTTAATAACTTCAATCTATATGACGCTAAGTGCAAAAATGTCTTAACAATCTCACTTCATTTAATAATAAATTCAAAATATCAATTAAATTAAACATAAAATGGCAATTAATGGAAAAGCGTCACAACAGGCAATTTTTTGTGACGGCAAAATAAAAGCGTCATATTAGGGCGTCATTATAGGTTGTTTTTCTAGTAGTATGACATAACTAACATTAAAACATATCCTCGGGAAATTTACCTAGCAAACATTGTTGTAAATAATCCAGCTGGTGCTTCATCCCTTAAAAAGCAAGCAAGAATGCAGTTTCAATAGAAATATATATAAGCAAGACACATCACCCTTCTCAACAAAAATGAAACTTTCTTCAACAAAATCCATACACAAATACTACAAAGACTAAAGTATATAATGAAACAGAAACTATGAAGCATTCATTTATAGTTACGTAGAAATTTGCCAACAAAAAATTCAATGAAACAAAAATTACAAAGGATTCTTAAACAAAAACTGCACACATTCGTTCATGCAACAAACAAAAATATACAACGAAACAAATACAAAATCATTCTTCAACAAAAAGTACACACATTCATTCACACAACAAACTGCACACAGAAACTCAAAGCATTTAAAAATATAGCAACAACACATACTTACTTAGAAATCTGCCAAAAGATAGCTTGTTTTATGCCTCTAAAAGCTGTAAAAAGAAAAAAAGCAGTAACTTTGTAAATGAGGATTCTAAGAAATATGTTATTTTAAATTATAGAAATTCAACATTAGATCAATTACTTACATTAACCAACTCCCATGAAATACACTTATTAACAACTTGTCCAATAGTTTGAGCATCTCGACGAGGTTTTAATATCTTCTCATCTTTCTCAATTGCCTTCGTAACGCAAACCCGACAAAATATAGGCGTGCCTCCTTCATTAGCATTATCACCAATAAAAGTACCTTCTGCCACAACCTTCTTCGGTATCCCCTGACAATGTAAATATACTCTTCGTCCGACCTATGAAAACAAACATTAATAAAAGGAAAAGCAATAGCAATCAACTATAATTTATTAGTTGTGTAAGTATCAAAACTTTAAAATCTATTAGTTGTACCATGATTCGGTGAGAACTATCTTCAACTACTTGCTTGTCAAGCTTGTCTCCAACAATCTAAATGCAAAGATCAAATACTCATCATAATTTTATCATTATTCTCTTGCAAATAACTATTTCCCCTAATAATATTAGTACCACACAAGTGGGAGCATCTCTTGATACATTAGCATTCGACATGTGGGAACTTGGTGCCTCTGCAGCCTGTTATCATAGGTTGAATAAACAAACATAATCAAAGTGAAAAAATTATCCACAATAGATGAAAATTTTACCTGAGTACCATGCACCAAAGTAGGTGAGATAGTTGGAAATTGACTCAAGAAAAGTTCAAGCTTTTGGTTCAACTGGTTGGTTTTCTCTTGGTCCAAATGCAATTTCTCATTCGCTCTAACAAATTCTTCTTTTATTTGTTTCATTTCACTTTTGTCTTCAATTAGCTCATCCTTGAGCCCTTGTAGCTCTTCTCTATCTTGGGATGAGAAAATTTCATGTCTAGCCATAGATTTAAGTTGAGTTCGATTGGCTGTACTACCTTTTCCAGCACATCTAATATGTCTACGACTATCTTTTCCCATGGCTGTTAGAAAGAGTTCATCTTTACACAGTCTTGTTCTTTCCTCCTCAGACTTTTTCAAAAGCTCTCTAGCAAATTGACCTTACAAAATGTACATGAAAATTTGACATAAAAAATTTGCATTTATTTTGTTAAATTCTAAAATGCACCTCTGACTTACATTTAAATCTAATGTTGTATTGTCATCCTCTATCCCCTTTCCACGAGATCTCGACTCCATCCACACATCCAGCCTTGCAACATCAGTAGCCCCTCTCGCCAACATCTAGAATACATCGTAATATAAAAATAGATAGAATCAAAGATATAATATCATTTAACTAGGGTTAAAAGGTTATTTTATATCTTGTACCTCCTCCTCTAATGCAGAAAAAGGTGTTCATCCAGTCCTATACAAGCATTTATTCTTTGAAACATTTATGGCATTTTGGTTTGCAACATCCTATCAGTCATCTCATAGAACTCTAATAATCTCATTTTTGTTGCATAAAAATGGGAAACATGTAATTAGTTTTTATGTAATTAATAACCTGCACTTTAAGAATCTTCCAGTAATTGACCAATTCCAACCATTGATTCATTTGAATCCGATCATCAGCTGGTTGTTGCAAGAGAAACTCATGGTCATCTTTGTATGGTGTAAAGAAATTCTTTTTAATGCTACTCTTCCATTTCCTCCAAATATCAGCTATTGTGAACATTACCATACCCTTTGCTTCTAGAGAAAGGTAAGTGTTCTCCTGAAATATTTAGTAAACTAATACTTTAAAAAGTTGTTATATAACTAATCAGGTACCAAATTCGTATAAATGAATTTACTAATTAATTACCTGCACCTCATCCCAAACCATATCTCTTTGATATTGTGTGACAGCATTGAAAGTCATACTATTCAAAGGTAATTTAGCTCCAATACGAGCTAAACAACCTAATGCAGTAGCATACTTGTGATAATCATCTCCTGCTACACTTTCCTTGGGATTCAGAGAAACATGAAGTTTATTTCAAAAGTAAGTCACAGCTCCAAAAGTAAGTCATATATGATGTATATTCGTTTATTGCTTCCGCTTTAATGTTTATTTTGATTTTATGGTTCAGGGGTTAGTCCCGCCTAGCATAGAGTGTGTGTATGTCCCCGTTCGCCGTGATTTGGCTCGGGTATGGATCGTCCATTTCATATTCGGGTCGGGCCTCGGTGCGGGGGATGTGACACCTTGCGCTCGGGTGTTACATCCTTAAGTTTGATATTAATAGCATTAAAATAAAGTAATTAACATAATTAACATGAATTATAATTAAAAGAAAATTAAATATCTAAAACACGTATAATAATTATTTCGCGCAATTTGGTAAACACATACGTCATGCTGTACAAAATAAGAAAAAAAACGGGGGCGTTACACGTTCTATGAACTTGAAATTCCTTTCATTTGATTGAAACAGAGAGCAAACATACATAGGTTTCTTACAGTCAACAAAACTCTAAAGTTCAAAGCTCAAAAGGAAAATAATTATTCGCATGACTCGTTCACATAAAAGACCAAATTCTGAAGAAACCAAATATCAACCTTTTTCATATTTTTTACCATACCCCAACTGAAATGAATTCTCAACAAAACCAACCAAAAACTCACTTGAAAACACGAAAGGGGAGCATAAAAAATCATTAAAACGATGTTTCTACGAAATTAACCCATATACCCAAACATTACAATAAAGAAAAATAACCAAGAACAGTAATACTTGAACTGCACAGCCTCTGCTAATAAGAAACTTTGTTCTAAAGTAAACCATGCCCATTCCACTAATCATAAGGCCAGAATATACTATTTTAATCACATAAATAAACTATTCTTAAACCTATCAGGTCCAACCATACAAATCACCCAAAATCTCATCCTAAAAGGTCATCAATCCATCATATTTCCTAATTCTCCTTACTCTCCAACAATTACCAAACCCACAAATCAAAATAATACACGAAAAGACGAAATAAAAATAGCATAAAGAAGCAGCAGATCTTAGTCTTGGTAGGTGGAGAGAACGACACGAACACCATAGAAACAAGGAGCTCAAAAATGAAACTTATCGGAC
Organism: Lantana camara; assembly: GCA_037501455.1. Lineage (NCBI taxonomy): Eukaryota > Viridiplantae > Streptophyta > Magnoliopsida > Lamiales > Verbenaceae > Lantana > Lantana camara. Next base: position 89,857,027 of record CM074862.1, on the reverse strand, counting down.
AAGAGAAAAAGTACTACCTAGGTGAGACAAAGACGAATTTTCAGACAAGAGGCAGCTTTGCCATCGTCGAAGACCTCCACTGGAAGCTCTGGCTTGGGGAAATGTCAGCTAAAAATTCAGTGGAAAGAGTAAATTTTAACTAAAATTATTTGCGGAAATTTCAACTGAAGTGTTAATGTCAGCGAAATTAGGTGAAAGATTTGAGAAAATAAGAAGTAAGCTTGACAGGGCTTTTACCTGAAACCTGAAAGGGGCGAAATAAGGTGAAAGACTTTGGGGCTTAAGGGTCTTGTAACTTTGAGCAGACAAGCATCCTTTTTTAACTTTGGCAAAAGAGCTTATGTCAGCTAAGGTGAAAGACTTTGGCAAAAATTGGGATTGTTCTCTATGGTCAAAATTTTTTTTAAGCTTTCGGTGGGGAATTTTTTTTACTTTCCCGGTCATCCAAATTCTTTTTAGCTTTTGGTGGGAAATTCTTTTTTACTTTCCCGGTTGTCCAAATATTTTTTATTTAACTTTTAGATTTCCTTTTATTTAAAGATAAATTTTCTTTTAAGTTTTAAATTTTCTTTTGTTAATTCAATACAAATTTAAAATACCAAACAAATAATATACAAAAATTTCAACATATATTAATTTAACTAAGAAAAGAAGGTATTAAGGTTTGAAATATAATATTACATTTAGTCTCCCCAAAAAACATATAATGTAATTATGAAATTTCAAAAAGTAATATATTTTTGGTTGATACTATGTTAAATAATTGGTGGGAATAAAAAAAAAAAAGTAGTGTCTGATGGTGTAGAAACTGGAAAGGAATTAGAACACCAACACTTACAAGATTTGTTTGAAAAGGGAAAGACAATCACAAGCAAGGTGCTCAGGAACTGGGTTTCCTTTTGAGCGTGGGTTCCTCCAGCAATGATAACACCAAGACTGCAAGCATGACAGAGGTGCAGCTGAGGTGAATGGAATGCAGTAGAGGAAGAAAAATGGAGGAATGTATGCCCAGTTTATGCAGAGGATTCTTGGGGAAGAAGATGACTTAGGGAAGAAAGCAAGGGCTTCTCCCTATTTATATGTTAAGGGGAGGGTGCTTTGGGTATTTTGATCAAGTGGTCCCAAACCTGTGTTGCCCTAACACGTGGCGACGTGAGACGGCATGAAAGGGATGACTCTGAAAAGTGGACGGCGGAAGGTGCGCACTACCACTGTATCAGAGGTTGTTGGCGAGCGTCGTACGCTGGGATGTTCAAGACCTGTTACGTAGGAGTACGGATGCTTCTTTGGGACAGATCTTACCCGAGCGTGTATGACGCTCGAAGGGGCGCACGGGAGGGTCTCCTCTGGCCGATGGACAACGAGCGTCAAATGGACGAGCGCCATAAAAGAGGTACCCTCGTGATGTATTTCCCTGGGGAAGGATGATCTTGAAAGAAGGTGGCCCGAGCTCCTGACTCTGATAGCCCGAACCCCTCATTTGAGTAGTGGGCCGAGGTGTATGGGCTTGAATTGGCCAGCAAGTGAATGGGCTGGGTTGACCCGCAAGCCCTGTGAAGCGAGCATCCAAGCTCTAGTGGTGCGGATGGTGACACGTGTACAGTGTAGATCTGAGTGTATTTTATCCTCATCATTTTGCCCCCCAAATTCTGTAGTAGCGCTTGAGCGTACTGTATAATTTAAAGAGGCGGGCCTTGTCTTTTTGAATATTCGAGGGTCAAGCTTCAGGAGGGCAAGTGACTGTCCATCTTCAGTAACGGATAAGTTCTGACATTCCTTAAATGAAGTCTCATCCGCATTTAATGTGGATGGGAGATATGGGCGCGTGGCCAGCTGAGTGGGCGCATGCATGCCGGGAAGCATGGGGCGGTTACCAAAAGTGGGAGTATCCCAAGGCGGGAAATGATTGCCTTTTCAAATCCCCAACCCTAATTAATGCCAGAATTTCACCTATAAATAGGGATCCGGAAGGCTTCTCACCCTTTTACGCTTCCGAATCTTCTTCAAGCGAAATAGCTTCATCACTTCTGCAAATTCTTATGACCTCCGGCAGGTTCCTTCTTCAATCTTAGGTAATCCTCCATAACTTCTGAGACTAACCCTAGATTTAGGTTGTGTTCCGAGTGTCGTTTCTAGTGAGAAGTCCTTAGGGAGTCCTTCATACTCAAAGATTCCCTTATCTTCTTTCAGACTTCCTCTGCAACTGAAATCCCCATCCTCCACACCAAGGTCCAAAAATGGCAGGGAATATAGTAGAGGAGATGGTGAGGGAGATAGATGTGATGTCTGTAGGGAGTTCTTCACCTCACGATGAGATACCTATTGCCATCCCTGTACAAGAGATCCATGGTGATGCAGCGGATGAAGAATTGGGGACGGTCGTTCAGGGGATGAACGAGTGCAATCCAGTTGGAGTGGATCAATTATTCGAGGAGATGGACCTATCCCTCCGGATGCAACAGTAAGGGGAAAAGGTTTTCCCAGTGTTAAATAGTGTTGTTAGGCCATAAGATCACCAAGTGACGGTGGCAATAGCGGGACCCCAAGGAGAAGAAGGGCCCTCCTGGCGTGGTGCAGGAGATGAGCCTCCCCGCAAGCTCCATCGACAAGGGAAGGAACCCCTGACGCAAGTGATGGTAAACAATCCCCACCAAACGGACAGATCTCCAGACGAGATTGAGAGTACCATGACGCTCGCGGAGTTAGCGGATTTGGAGTCCAGGGTTTATTAGGATAATACGGTGCATCAGACACGCCTCCCAAAGGAGCGCGAGCGTGCTAACAACCCACCCGCAGGGATGATAACTGTGTATAGCACAGCTGTTCTTGCTGGAGGCCTGAGGTTTCCAATTCCCACTCCGATCGTTGACATCCTCAACTTCCTCAACCTCTGCCCATCTCAAATTTTACCCAATGGGATTGCCCTTCTAAACACCTTTGTAGCTTTGATGAAGGCCACAGGTTATGAACCCTCCATTGACAACTTCAACAGTCTGATACAAGTATCACGATCCCCGCGTTCGTCTCCGAGGGACGGATTCTATTACTTGCAAGCCAAGTCAGTCCTGAAAATGATAGATTCTCCTTCTACATCATATAGCGAAAATTGGAAGGAGAAAATTTTCTTTGTGGGGGCACCTGGGGGGTTCTTTAGAGTTCCGCGAGAGTGGGTGACACATGGCGAGGGGCCCCTTGTGAGGCAGAGGCACAGGGATAAAATGTTTGAGCACTGGGAAAAGAGTTTGGCGCTCGTGATGAAGAATGAGAAGTGGTTAATCAAAGCCAAACTTTTGATGACGCACGAGGGGGTATTGTTCCGCTACGGGCCCGTGAGTCCTCCTGAGATGGTGTCTCGTCCACCCGCCGGAATAATGAGCATGGACGGTTAGACTCTAGGAACTAACTCTGCTAACATTTAAGATAGAAATGCTAACTCTCTGGAATACCTCCTGCTTGTTGCTACTATCATCTCTCATTTCTCTCTTCTTTTTAAGTATTTTGAATATGAGATCTGACACTCTAAACACCCCTTTGTTTGCAGGCGTGGACATACTTATGGCGGGCTCAAACATAGACAGCATAGCGACAATGATGCACGCTCGCAGGGAGGGCGGCCAGCAACAGCAACAACAGCCACCATTACAGCCCATGAATGCCCCCCGAGGAGGTAGAGGTTCCCCGCGAGGGTCTGGGAGAGGAGATGGCGGTCGGGGGAGGGGCCTCACAATTCACATAGAAGACCTGACGTTGGACGACGCTCAGGATCCCATTGTTCTGGTCGCTCCCGAGGGTCCCAATACAAAGGGGTCGGACGATCCACGTGTTAACCGCTCGGGAACCCTGGATCAACTGGTGGAGGAGGTACGGGCTCAGCACTCGCGAAAGAGAAAGAAGATGCCAGACTCTCTCTCCATTTCTAGCAAAGGAAAGGAGGTTGTTGTGGGCCCGAGGGGCGAGGAAGGTGACACTTCATCCTCAGAAGAAGAGGACTTCTGGAAGTTTGAACGCACAGGGGATGAGCGTTACCGGCGCTCGGTGGGGGAAGGACCGGTACTTCTAAAGAACAGCCCTTCTACCCATAACTTGGTCACGGGGATCGTGCACAGACTCCAGTTCTCTGGGGACCACGAGAAATTGAACAAGCACGGTATCGCTCGGGTTGCTGGGGACGCGTGTCATGCCCTTTTGACAGTGAGTGTCTATTTCTCATGAAACTCTTTCTATCTTTTCTCCAAACTGAAAAGGCTTAACCCATTTGATGCACTCAGGAGGTGATTCCCCGGCTCAAGAACTTGGAGAGGCGAGCTGAGATCTATTCTGAGCACAAGGACAAATACAAGAAGCTGCTACGTGTCTCCGACCCCGGCCAACTGTAAGAGGACAACAACAATCTCTCTGCAGAGCATTCCTCTCTCAAGCTTGAAAATGACAAGGTGAAGGTAGATCTTCAAAACCGAGAGGACGCATGGCTCCAATTAGACAAGCGTCACAAAGAGGTAAAGGACGAGCACAACAAGCTAAAGGCTGACCATGAGGAGTTGAGTAAGCACTTAACCGAGCGTAACCGAGAGTTTGAGGTAATGAGGAAGGAGCTTGCTGACCTCCGGAGCCAGTCTGCGGACCTGGAAATGAGGGTGGCCCAGGAGACACTTCACAAGTTTGTGCACTCCGAGGCCTTTGCTTTTGCCACTAACCTTTATAGCTTCCCCAACATCGAGCGGTTCTTCTGGAGGTCCGTGGGTCAACTGCTCAAATTGGGAGAGGTGGCGCCCAGCGCACGGAATGATCTTCGTCTCCGCATAGACCTAGACGAGAACTTAGAGATTCCCAACCAGAACAGGGATCGAGCGAAGGCTTGACGGAGCCGGAGTACAATGACTTGGTTGTTACGCTCCAGAATGAATTCATGGAAGCGAACCTCCCTGAGCCTGAGCTGGTTTTACTCGAAGACCAAGGCAACGAGGACGCTCTGGAAGCAGAAAACCAAGGTGATGCTCAACCCTCAACCTCAGAGGTCCTTGCTCTGATGCTTTTATCAACCGCGCCTCCCGAGCCCGAAGACTCTCACGTGCCAACTGCTGAAATCGGAAGCGACCTTCAAGATGCTCCCTGAAATCATGCTCTGAAATTCTGTTTTGCTTATTTCCCTTATTGTTCAGAACGTTTATCCCTTGTATTTAAATCCTGTGTTTTTGGTGACGCTCTTTTGTTTTATGCTAATGAAGTCTTAAATTCCTTCCTGTATCAATGTTGTGCATTGCCTTCTTGCTCTGTTGGTGCTTGAATATTTGCGACGAGAAGGTATGGGCACGGGGTGCTTATTTCGAGGGTACCCTGGCCGTATTCCTCATCTAGGCTCGAGATCTAGACTTAGGCGTGCGTGAACAAGAATATGGGGGCACGAGGGCGTTCCTATGGGGGTTCCCCGGCCAAGTTCATAAGTATGCTCGAATCTTGATCTTAGAAATCCTCTAAGGATCTGGCTAAGGATTGGCCTTAAACGTATGACGCCCACTTAGAACTTGAGCATTCCAGGGGCTTGAGAGAACTTTAGAAATTAACTGTAGGATTTGCTAAGTATGGGATTAAAGCGAGCGAGCGAAGCTGTGACTTTAGCTTTGTACTTAGGTATCCGTAAGAGGATTAGCCCAGCATTAGCTATTTACGAATGTACTCATATTTAAGAGGATGAGGGTCATTGGGGGTTTATGAGCGCGAACTGGTGTGATCAGCATCTAGTTCGTGTAAACTAAGTATTTAGCGTCCTGCCTTTTCAACACGCTCATTCTTAGGACTTACTCGTTCATGAGTGTCAAGCTATTTAATGTGGAGGATTTTCGACACTCACATAGCGTTGATTTAAAGACCCGTTGAGTGGTCGTTAATCCGTTTGATGCAATTTGAGTACTTAAGTTATTGATATAAAGAAACGGCAAGTAAAAGACAAGTGATGATTGGTAAAATACTTTTTGCTGTGTTTACTTATTAATAGTGATAATGACTATCACGCTTTCTGTCAAAAGAAAGTACAAAGTGCCGCGAGCGGGCAATTACAAAGGTTGTCGCTTACACATAGAATCGTCTAAGGTTACATGCATTCCACGGTCTAGGGAGATGCTCGCCTTGCAAAGTCTCTAGCAGGTAGGTATTGTTCGTGCGTACCTGAATGACTTTGAAGGGGCCTTCCCAATTAGGGTCCAACTTACCTACATGTTTGGAAACTTCAACTTTTTTGAGGACCAAGTCCCCTAGCTGGAAGGTCCTCTCTTTAACACGTTTGTTACACTGGTGGGCTACGGTCGCTTCGTACTTATGGATCCGAGCCCAAGCAGTATTTCTTTTTTCGTCCAGCAAATCCAATTCGAACGTACGATTATCCTTGTTGGTTGCAGGCTTGAAGTAGGCAACACGCGCTGATTCTTGAGCAATCTCCGCAGGTATCATAGCCTCGGAGCCGTACACGAGGGAGTAAGGTGTTTTCCCTGTTACCGCTCGGGGGGTAGTACGGTACGCCCAGAGAACTCCTTGAAGTTCTTCTGCCCATTCCCCCTTCTTACTTTCGAGCATAGTTTTTAGATGCTGGAGTATGGTTCGGTTGGTCACCTCAGCTTGACCGTTGGCCTGAGGGTGGCCCACGGAAGTGAAGCGCTGCTCAATCCCTAGTTCGTAGCACCAATCTCGTATGTCAGCGGCGATGAACTGGGAACCATTATCTGATATGAGGACCCTCGGGATGCCATATCTGCAGATGATGTTCTTCCAAATGAAGTCCCTAGCTTCGGCCCATTTGGTGAAATAGTCCACAGCGAGGATTACAAATTTCTTCTGTCCGACCGCCATTAGAAGGGGTCCCACTATATCGATGCCCCACTGGTCAAAGGGCCATGAAACGTCAATAGGGATCATTTGGGTTGCCGGTAGTTGAGGAGTGTTGGAGTGAAACTAGCACTTGGGACATTTTTTGGAGTAGTTGATGGCATCATGCAGTATCGAGGGCCAGTAGAACCTACTCCTTAATACTTTCTTAGCCAGAATTCGACTGCCAGAGTGATTCCCACAACTTCCGTTGTGTACATGCTCTAACACTTCCTCGGCCTGCGAGGGTCTTAAGCACCTTAATGGTGGACCTTGGAAAGACCGTTTGAATAGTCGACCCTCGCTATCAATAGAGAAGCGAGGGGCCTTACTCCTAACTTTCCGTGCTTTCACCTTGTCGCTCGGGCAGGTTCCGTCCCTTAGAAATTTAATGATGTCGTCAAGCCAACAAGGTTCGGAGGGATCAATCATGCTCACTTCGTCCGAGGGTCCCACCTCGTGAATCAGTGGCTTCTCCGTTCTAAGGAATGTTACTGAACGCTCGCAGGAACCTTCTAGAGCGGATGCAAACTTGGAAAGAGCATCCGCATGCTCGTTTTCCGCTCTTGGGACCTGTAACAGATGGAATTCTTTGAATTTGGAGATCATTTCCTTAGCGCACGCCAGGTACTGCACCATAGTGGCTTCTCGAGCCTCATAAGTGCCATCGCTCTGACTTGCAATCAGTTGGGAGTCAATATATGCAGTGACCCGAGCGGCTCCATTCTGGAGGGCTATCCTGAGCCCCTGTATTAGAGCCTCGAATTCTGCCTCGTTGTTGGTGACCTGGAACGCTAGTTTGATTGCGTAGTCCACTTTCGTTCCATGAGGGTCCCTGAGGGTGACCCCGGCTCCCCCCCCCCTGTGAGGTCGAGGAGCCATCTGTGTGCAAAAGCCACAGCCCCACTTCCACCGAGGGCACGGTATCCAGATGGAAGCGCTCCACTAACAAGTCCGCCACTACCTGAGCCTGTATCGTCGTACGAGGCTCGAAAGTGATGTCGAACTGGCTGAGTTCAATTGACCATTTGATTAACCTCCCTGAGACGTCCGGTTTGGAAAGCACTTGTTTGAGGGGTTGATCTGTGAGCACCGTGATGGAGTGAGCCTGGAAATACGGTCTTAGCCTCCGAGAGGTGTTAACGAGCGTAAAAACAAATTTCTCTATCTCCATATATCTTTTCTCCGCTCCCTGCAGGGTCTTGCTTAAGTAGTAAACTTGCAAATGCCTCCGTTCACGTACAGCTACGAGCACAGCGCTCGTGGCTTCTGAGGAGACTGAGAGATAAATAAGTAAGTTTTCCCCTGGGTTAGGCTTGGTCAGCAGCGGTGCGCTCGAGAGATAAGTCTTCATATCCTGCAGGGCTTTCTCACATTCCTCGCTCCAGGTGAAATTACGAGCGTTGCGCAGGATTTTGAAGAAAGGTAGATTCCTGTCGGCCGAGCGAGAAATGAATCTGTTTAAAGAAATGATCTTGCCTACCAGCACTTGGACCTCCCTCACATTTCGAGGGGAGGGAATGTCAAGGATCGCCTTAATTTTCTCCGGATTGGCCTCTATGCCTCGCTTGCTGACCATGTACCCCAAGAATTTGCTACCCCGAACGCCAAATGTACACTTGGAAGGGTTCAATTTCATTCCATAATGACGTAGGATGTTGAGTGTTCGCTTGAGATCCTCCAAATGGGAATGTTGACGCTCGCTTTTGACAATCATGTCATCCACATAGACTTCCATGGACTTTCCAATTTCGCGCTCAAACATTCTGTTGACAAGGCGTTGATAGGTTGCTCCTGTGTTCTTGAGCCCGAACGGCATAACCTTAAAACAATAGACGCCCACATGGACCACAAACGAGGTTTTTGGGCGATCCTCGGGGGCCATGAAGATCTGATAATACCCTTGGAAGGCATCCATCATGCTCATAAGTTCATACCCTACCGTTGAATCTACCAGTTGATCAATCCTCGATAGAGGGTATGGGTCTTTGGGGCATGCTTTGTTGAGATCTGTGAAGTCGTTGCACATACGCCACTTATTAGCGCTCTTGGGAACGAGCACCACGTTGTAGAGCCACTCAGGAGACAGGATCTCCTCTATGTACTGAGCCTCCAGAAGTTTGTTAACCTCCTCTTCGATGACCTACCTCCTGAATCCATCAACGTCCCTTTTCTTTTGCTTGATAGGTTTGAAGGCCGGGTCCACATTGAGCCTGTGGACAATGACGCTTGGATCTATTCCAGTGAGATCAGAAGCCTTCCATGCAAACACATCAAGGTTCTCTCGAAGAAAATCAATCATCATGATCTGTGAGGGACCATCGAGACTGGAGCCTATTTGCGTGGTTTTATCCGGATTTCCTGGCTCCAATTCGATGGTCAAGAAATTTTCAGTGGGTTCTATGCAAATTTCAGGCCGAGGGGATTCGTGCGCCTGCTTTTTACCCGCAAGCTTACTGTCCGCTACGGCCGAGGGGTCCTGGCCCTTGCCTTCTGAAGAGGAACCCTCGACAGCGCCGGGATGGCCTTCCTCCGCACCTTTGTCCCCGTTCACTACTCTCTTCTTGTTCTTCTTCTTATATAGCTTGGCCCTTTTGCGCTCGGGGTCGTCCTCATCTAATTTGGGAAAATCCACTGACTTCTTGGTGGAGCCTGCCTGGATAGTCTGTTTGGGTTTGTGGCTTTGAAGGGAAAGGATGTAGCATTCCCAGTCCTCTTTGACGTTGCACAGAACCTCGCCCATTCCCTCGGGGGTGGGGAATTTGACTTTCTAGTGGTAAGTTGAAATTATTACCTTGAAGTCAATGAGCGTCGGGCGTCCAATGATGATGTTATATGGGAGGTCCACTTCAACTACTGTATAAAGAATGCTCGAAGTCTTCCGTTTTGGGGTGCGACCAAAAGAGGTGGCCAATCGAATTTTTCCGTGAGGGACAATCTCGGAATCCCCAAAGCTGACTAGGGCTGTTCTGAGGGGTTCGAGGGGAATGTTTGTTATTTTCATCTTTTGAAACGTTGAGTACGGGAGAACATTCACAGAGCTTCCACTATCAATTAAGACCCTCTTTACAACGTGGTTATGAACGTCTAAGCTAACCACCATGGGGCAGTCAGAGGTTTCACCGACCACATGGGGTGTTACAATGTGCTCTAGGTCTTTTTCTGTGAACCCTACACTATCGTTCTCCTTCGAGCGTGAAGAGCTATTGACAGAGAGTACAGGCTTGGGCTGGGAAGGTCTCTGATCAAAACTTCAGACATGGAGGCACCGGGACACATTAGAATCTCCTCCCGAAGGTCCCCCAACGATCATGTGGATGATCGCAAAGGGTTGGTTCTCCACATCGGTGACCATCTGTTTGTTGCGCTTGCTGGTTTCAGGGCGGTGATGGCGTGGGCTTCTTGAGCGCGAGCGGCTCCTTCCCCCGGCTCTCGCTCACTCGGAGCAATGCTCATCATACCTCTCCAGCACCTTCACAAATTCTTTGAGGTGCCCCCCAGCGATGAGCCTCTGGATCTTGCTCTCCAACTGGCGACACTCATTTGTGTCGTGTCCCTTCTGTTTGTGGAAGGCGCAGTACTTTCTCGAGCGTTTTTTAGCCTCGGTTTCTCTCATCTTAGGCGGCCTTTTGAACAGTTTCCTGTCCGTCAAGGAATAGACTTCGGCGATTGGACGGTTGAGGGGGATGCGCTCGTATCCGCGAGGGGGCGGAGAATCCATTCGAGCGGGCACTAGGCTTTGGCGGCGATTTCTGGATTCGACCTTGTCCTCCGTGCCCCGACTAGCTCGAGGGGCATTGGCGATTTTCTGTTCCCTCGCAATGTACATATCTTCGAGGGTGAAGAAAAAGTCAGCTATATCCCGAACCTCTATCAGTGAGCGTGGTTTTCTCTTTGCCACTTCCTCCATGAACTCCTTGCTGACATAATTTTTCATGTTGATGGGCCCAAAGAGCACGTGCCTCAAGAAATCCATTGAGGGCTTCTCCACTAGCAGAATTTCCATGTTAAATCTGTCTATGAAGGACCTGAGCGTCTCATGGGGTCCTTGTACTTGGCTGTAGAGAGTCGTGGCAGCGGGTGCAGGAGCTTTCAGGGAACTGAAGTGGCTCATGAAGGCATCAGTCAAGTCGCTGTACCCTCGGATGGAGTGGGGAGGCAACTTCTTATACCATTCTTGGGCCATTCCCATGAGGGAAGTGACAAACACCTTGGTCCAGTAATGACTGGAATGCTCATAAAGGTGCATCAAATGCACGAAGTGATCCAGGTGCTCGGCCGGATCTGTAGTTCCGTCGTACCGATTGACGGACGTGGGAATTTTACCCTTCCCGGCGTGGGCCATCAAAACATCGTCAATAAGAGGTGAACCACCTGTCAAAGGCCTGTGGTTCCCGCCCTCGCGGTCGTGTTCCTCGCTGTCTTCCTCCCTCCAGTGGCGAGGGACTTGGTTACGTGGAGGATGAGCATCTCTGGCCTTGGACCTCTCATCCCCCTCGTGGGGGATTTGAGACCGCGCTCGAGAGAACTGTCCCACGATGTGTTGGAGATCTTCTAGTTGGTCCTGCACTGCGGCCAGCCGAGGGTCATCTCCTTCCCTCCTATTGGCTCTTCTGGTGGTTCTGGATTGGACCTCTTCTTCAACATCTCCCCTCGCGGGGGGATCTTTCTCCTTCTCTCCAGGTTGCAGCGGTGGATTCGCCCTCGGAGGGGCTTCTTTTTCTTGCGCTGGAGGTGGCGGAGGTGGCTGGGCCCCCAGCACATTCTGCGCCATCATGAGGGGGTGGACCGGGAGACCACCAAGCGTAGGGGCCGCCCTAGAGCCTCCCGCCTGGGGAAATAAGTGGAAGTGAAATGACACCAGGCGTTTTGCACTGCCTACGCTTCACACTGAGTGTAGAGCACCTGAAGTTGTTATCGGGTTAGGGGTGGCATCTCCACCCCTTGGATCTCCTTTGGTATGGAGATGGGAAGCTACAGCGTGCCCACTTGGTAGGGTTGAATCATGGGTATTATGCCCGCCATCATTTCGGGCATCACGGGGGGTTGAACATACATGAACCCCGGCGGTGGCATAGCCATGGAATAGGCAGCAGGATTGGTGACTGGGGTGACGGGTGGAAACATCGCCGGGGGAATAACGGAACTAATCCCCTCGCCTGCAATTCCTTCAGCCGGGAGAGTTCCGGCCGCAGTTTCTCTGTCTCCAACTCCACTCCCAATAGCTGGTGGGAGCGTACCTCCGGCCGGTGTACTGTTATCTATGTTTTCCTCATTAACGAGGGGGGGGGAAGAGCACCCCTGCCATCTAAAACTCCGGATCTCGTTGCGATTACCATGATCGGAGTGACTTGGTGTTATTGCTCAACTAGCAGGGAAGAATCAGATGAAGATGAAGATGGTGGTGATGGAATTTCCCACAGACGGCGCCTAAAATGATGGTGTAGAAACTGGAAAGGAATTAAAACACCAACACTTTCAAGATTTGTTTGAAAAGGGAAAGACCATCACAGGCAAGGTGCCTCAGGAACTGGGTTTCCTTTTGAGAATGGGTTCCTCCAGCTAGGATAACACTAAGAGTACAAGCGTGACAGAGGTGCAGCTGAGGTGAATGGAATGCAGTAGAGGAAGAAAAATGGAGGAATGTATGCCCAGTTTATGCAGAGGATTCTTGGGGAAAAAGATGACTTAGGGAAGAAAGCAAGGGCTTCTCCCTATTTATATGTTAGGGGGAGGGTGTTTTGGGTATTTTGACCAAGTGGTCCCAAACCTGTTTGCCCTAACACTTGGCGACCTGAGACGGCATAAAAGGAATGACTCTGAAAAGTGGATGGCGGAAGGTTCACACTACCCTGTGTCAGAGGTTGTTGGCGAGCGTCGTACGCTGGGATGTTCAAGATCTGTTACGTAGGAGTACGGATGCTTCTTTGGGACAGATCTTACCCGAGCGTGTATGACGCTCGAAGGGGCGTACGGGAGGGTCTACCGTGTGAATGGGTTGGGTTTACCCGCTAGCCCTGTGAAGCGAGCGTCCAAGCTCTGGTAGTGCAGATGGTGACACGTGTACAGTGTAGATGTGAGCGTATTTTATCCTCATTAGTGTCTAATTTTTATAAGGCACTATTTAAGAATTTAGTTATATTTTGTAGTTAAAAAAAATCAAAACTACGTAGTTTTGATATATTATTTACTACGACGCCACGTCCTAGTAAATAAGTGTCTTATTTCATAATTATTTACTACGTACAATAAATTGTAGTAAATAACTATTTTTTATTACGATCAAATGATCGTAGTAAAAAAATTGTAGTAACAAGTCATTTTTGTTGTAGTGTAATTAGTTCTTTAGTCAACTACCAACTAAATCTAATTATTTAATTATGTAAACTTTCATCTTTTTTTTATATGTCATAAAAACTTATACTTAATTTGATATACATTAGTATTATATATATATATATATATATATATATATATATATATATATACATGCTTGGCGTTTATGTAGAATTTAACATAATAATTCTTCAATATTTAGATATACTTCTACAAATTCAAATATAAATGTTTCATATTAATAAAATAATTCTTCATTAAGTTATTCAACTACGATTGCTAAATAATACAATAGTTCCTCAAAATGCAGATATTGTTCTACAGATGTATAAGTGAATACTTCATATTGACATAAAATTAGTTCTTTATTCAACTACCAACTAAATCTAATTATTTATTTATGTAAACTTTCATCTTTTTTTTTTATATGTCATAAAAACTTATACTTAAGTTGATATACATTAGTATTATATATATATACATGCTTGGGGTTTATATAGAATTTAACACAGTAATTCTTCAATATTTAGATATAATTCTACAAATTCAAATACAAATGTTTCATATTAATAAAATAATTCTTCATTAAGTTATTCAACTACGATTGCTAAATAATACAATAGTTCCTCAAAATGCAGATATTGTTGTACAGATGTATAAGTGAATACTTCATATTGACATAAAATTAGTTCATTATTCAACTACCAACTAAATCTAATTATTTAATTATGTAAACTTTGATCTTTTTTTATATGTCATAAAAACTTATACTTAAGTTGATATACAGTATTATTATTATTATTATTATTATTATTATTATTATTATATATACATGCTTGGGGTTTATATAGAATTTAACACAATAATTCTTCAATATTTAAACTATATGATAACAAGTATTTAATTATTTAAATTAGTATATGAATATTTGATAGTGGTTAAATATAGAAAATGACATAACAATAACAACAATAGAGTTAGCCTAGCTGGTTTGGGGTTCAACCTTCTTCACTTAGGACCAGGGTTCGATTCCTACTCAATGCGAATATGTGGAATTATTGTGTGGACTCGTGTGGGACTGGGTGGGGGCTCGCGGGGGTTAGGTGGGGTGATCCGGGCCCCACAAATGAAATTTTAATTTATTAATTTGTATTATTAGTTTTTGCGACGGATTTTCCAGCGAAAATTCCATTGCAAAAAGGCACAAAATTAATTAATTATTGGTTGGTTTGCAACGGAAAATCCGTTGCTAAATCTGTTGCTAAAAAAATCGTTGCTAATTTCCGTGGGTAGTAATCCGTTGCTATAAGTTCGTTGCTAATTCGATTGCTAATATCCGTTGCTAAATTCGTTGCTACAGATTACCCACGAGGGTTATAGCAATGGAAAATTTTTGTTGCTAAATCCGTTGCTAAGCCGAAATCCATTGCTAATAGGGCCAAAATTCGTTGCTAAATCTATTGCTATAGGGCGTTTTTCTGGTAGTGCTTGTAACAAACTAACTAGCAAATTGAGTTACTTATGCACTTGCCTTGGTATCTGATAGGGAAACTGGAATTACTTTGCTTCCAACCGCAATGAGAAAAGAAATCCAAAGTTGGAAGCTACACATTATGAGAAGGCTAAGGAAGTGCACACAGAAGTATGATTAACTTCCGTATTTATGTGGAGGCCACCTTATTAATAGCTGGTCCTTTCTTTTATTATTTTTCTAAACTCAGTTTATATGTGTAGGATAAAATTCCTTTTATATTTTATCCTTCCAGGTTCTGCTGCAGCATTCTGCTAACCTCTATACAGCAAATGGTGTTGATATGGTATTTGTAGAAAAATGTCAACTTGATATAGAAAAAGATTTGTTCACACAGGTCAGCTGCATTTTATAATTAACTATTTATGACAAGAAGAAACACTACCAGAAAAACGCCCTATAGCAACGGATTTAGCAATGGATTTTGGTCCTATTAGCAACGGATTTCGGCTTAGCAATGGATTTAGCAACGAAAATTTTCCATTGCTATAACCCTCGTAGCTAATCTGTAGCGACGGATTTAGCAACGAATTATTACCAACGGATTTAGCAACGAATTACTACCCATGGAAATTAGCAACGGTTTTAGCAACGATTTTTTTAGCAACAGATTTTCCGCTACAAACCAACCAATAATTAATTAATTTTGTGCCTTTTTGCAACAGAATTTCCGTTGCAAAATCCATCACAAAAACTAATAATTCAAATTAATAAATTAAAAATTCATTTGTAGGGCCCGGATCACCCCACCTAACCCCTACGAACCCCGACCAAGCCCGCGTGAGCCCCCACCCAGCCCTGCACGAGTCCACACAATAATTCCACATATTCGCATTGAGTAGGAATCGAACCCTGGTCCTAAGTGAAGAAGGTTGAACCCCAAACCAGTTGGGCTAACTCCATTGTTGTTATTGTTATGTCATTTTCTATATTTAACCACTATCAAATATTCATCAACTAATTTAAATAATTAAATACTTGTTATCATATAGTTTAAATATTGAAGAATTATTGTGTTCAATTCTATATAAACCCCAAGCATGTATATAATAATAATAATAATAATAATAATAATAATAATAATAATAATAATAATAATAATAATAATAATAATAATAATAATAATAATAATAATACTGTATATCAACTTAAGTATAAGTTTTTATGACATATAAAAAAAAGATGAAAGTTTACATAATTAAATAATTAGATTTAGTTGGTATTTGAATAAAGAACTAATTTTATGTCAATATGAAGTATTCACTTATACATCTGTAGAACAATATATGCATTTTGAGGAACTATTGTATTATTTAGCAATCGTAGTTGAATAACTTAATGAAGAATTATTTTATTAATATGAAACATTTATATTTGAATTTGTAGAATTATATCTAAATATTGAAGAATTACTGTGTTAAATTCTATATAAACCCCAAGCATGTATATATATATAATACTAATGTATATCAACTTAAGTATAAGTTTTTATGACATATAAAAATAAAAGATGAAAGTTTACATAATTAAATAATTAGATTTAGTTGGTAGTTGAATGAAGAACTAATTTTATGTCAATATGAAGTATTCACTTATATATCTGTAGAACAATATCTGCATTTTGAGGAACTATTGTATTATTTAGCAATCGTAGTTGAATAACTTAATGAAGAATTATTTTATTAATATGAAACAATTATATTTGAATTTGTAGAATTATATCTAAATATTGAAGAATTACTGTGTTAAATTCTATATAAACCCCAAACATGTATATATATATAATACTAATCTATATCAACTTAAGTATAAGTTTTTATGACATATAAAAATAAAAGATGAAAGTTTACATAATTAAATAATTAGATTTAGTTGGTAGTTGAATGAAGAACTAATTTTATGTCAATATGAAGTATTGACTTATACATCTGTAGAAAAATATCTGCATTTTGAGGAACTATTGTATTATTTAGCAATCGTAGTTGAATAACTTAATGAAGAATTATTTTATTAATATGAAACATTTATATTTGAATTTGTAGAATTATATCTAAATATTGAAGAATTATTGTGTTAAATTCTATATAAACCCCAAGCATGTATATATATATAATACTAATGTATATCAACTTAAGTATAAGTTTTTATGACATATAAAAATAAAAGATGAAAGTTTACATAATTAAATAATTAGATTTAGTTGGTAGTTGAATGAAGAACTAATTTTATGTCAATATGAAGTATTCACTGATACATCTGTAGAACAATATCTGCATTTTGAGGAACTATTGTATTATTTAGCAATCGTAGTTGAATAACTTAATGAAGAATTATTTTATTAATATGAAACAATTATATTTGAATTTGTATAATTATATCTAAATATTGAAGAATTACTGTGTTAAATTCTATATAAACCCCAAGCATGTATATATATATAATACTAATCTATATCAACTTAAGTATAAGTTTTTATGACATATAAAAATAAAAGATGAAAGTTTACATAATTAAATAATTAGATTTAGTTGGTAGTTGAATGAAGAACTAATTTTATGTCAATATGAAGTATTCACTTATACATCTGTAGAAAAATATCTGCATTTTGAGGAACTATTGTATTATTTAGCAATCGTAGTTGAATAACTTAATGAAGAATTATTTTATTAATATGAAACATTTATATTTGAATTTGTAGAATTATATCTAAATATTGAAGAATTACTGTGTTAAATTCTATATAAACCCCAAGCATGTATATATATATAATACTAATGTATATCAACTTAAGTATAAGTTTTTATGACATATAAAAATAAAAGATGAAAGTTTACATAATTAAATAATTAGATTTAGTTGGTAGTTGAATGAAGAACTAATTTTATGTCAATATGAAGTATTCACTGATACATCTGTAGAACAATATCTGCATTTTGAGGAACTATTGTATTATTTAGCAATCGTAGTTGAATAACTTAATGATGAATTATTTTATTAATATGAAACAATTATATTTGAATTTGTAGAATTATATCTAAATACTGAAGAATTACTGTGTTAAATTCTATATAAACCCCAAGCATGTATATATATATAATACTAATCTATATCAACTTAAGTATAAGTTTTTATGACATATAAAAATAAAAGATGAAAGTTTACATAATTAAATAATTAGATTTAGTTGGTAGTTGAATGAAGAACTAATTTTATGTCAATATGAAGTATTCACTTATACATCTGTAGAAAAATATCTGCATTTTGAGGAACTATTGTATTATTTAGCAATCGTAGTTGAATAACTTAATGAAGAATTATTTTATTAATATGAAACATTTATATTTGAATTTGTAGAATTATATCTAAATATTAAAGAATTATTGTGTTAAATTCTATATAAACCCCAAGCATGTATATATATATAATACTAATGTATATCAACTTAAGTATAAGTTTTTATGACATATAAAAATAAAAGATGAAAGTTTACATAATTAAATAATTAGATTTAGTTGGTAGTTGAATAAAGAACTAATTTTATGTCAATATGAAGTATTCACTTATACATCTGTAGAACAATATCTGCATTTTGATGAACTATTGTATTATTTTGCAATCGTAGTTGAATAACTTAATGAAGAATTATTTTATTAATATGAAACATTTATATTTGAATTTGTAGAATTATATCTAAATATTGAAGAATTACTGTGTTAAATTCTATATAAACCCCAAGCATGTATATATATATAATACTAATGTATATCAACTTAAGTATAAGTTTTTATGACATATAAAAATAAAAGATGAAAGTTTACATAATTAAATAATTAGATTTAGTTGGTAGTTGAATAAAGAACTAATTTTATGTCAATATGAAGTATTCACTTATACATCTGTAGAACAATATCTCCATTTTGAGGAACTATTATATTATTTAGCAATCGTAGTTGAATAACTTAATGAAGAATTATTTTATTAATATGAAACATTTATATTTGAATTTGTAGAATTATATCTAAATATTGAAGAATTATTGTGTTAAATTCTATATAAACCCCAAGCATGTATATATACTTATATATATATATATATATATATATATATATATATATATATATATATATATATATAATACTAATGTATATCAACTTAAGTATAAGTTTTTATGACATATAAAAAAAAGATGAAAGTTTACATAATTAAATAATTAGATTTAGTTGGTAGTTGAATAAAGAACTAATTTTATGTCAATATGAAGTATTCACTTATACATCTGTAGAACAATATCTGCATTTTGAGGAACTTTTGTATTATTTAGCAATCGTAGTTGAATAACTTAATGAAGAATTATTTTATTAATATGAAACATTCATATTTGAATTTGTAGAATTATATCTAAATATTGAAGAATTACTGTGCTAAATTCTATATAAACCCCAAGCATGTATATATATATAATACTAATGTATATCAACTTAAGTATAAGTTTTTATGACATATAAAAATAAAAGATGAAAGTTTACATAATTAAATAATTAGATTTAGTTGGTAGTTGAATAAAGAACTAATTTTATGTCAATATGAAGTATTCACTTATACATCTGTAGAACAATATCTGCATTTTGAGGAACTATTGTATTATTTAGCAATCGTTGTTGAATAATTTAATATAAAGAATTATTTTCTTAATATGAAACATTTATATTTGAATTTATAGAATTATAACTATACATTTAGGAATTATTGTGTTTTGCAACCGTTAGATGTTAAATTAAGAAGTTTCGCAACCGTTAGATGTTAAATTAAGAAGTTTTGTTTTAATATAATGAATTTAAATTAAAATTTGTAGAATTAAATCTAAATATTAAGTAATTATTGTGTTATGCAACCGTTACATGTTAAATGAAAAACTTTTCTCTTAATATTGAAGTATTTATATGTGAATTTCGAGCGATATATATGTGAATTTTAAGGAATTATTGTGTTATGCACATCTTTTAATGATTTATAATGTATATTATAAACACACATTATATATGTACGTATATTATATATAAACATATATATATATATATATATATATATAATAAATATTTTATATTTATACATAATATACGTATGTATTTAATATCAATATATTAAATATTATATAATATTATAATAATAATAATATATAATACATATATAAAAAAAGGGAGAGCCTGAGATTGAACACAGGACCTCAAGGGAAGAAAATGAGCATCCAACCAACTTGGATACAATCCGTTAATGTTTTGTTTCAACGAAATTTTATTTGACTTTTAAATGCACTTAACGGTTCCAAAATTTAACGGTTGGGACCAAAAATGTAACAAAATGAAACCAACGGGACTATTTTTGTTTAATTCTAAAAGAATGGTACCAAAATTGAAAACGGCGCAATCCTATGGGACCAAAAATGTAATTTGATCTATTTTTTATTATTCATTTATTTTTATTCCATATAGCAACGAAAAATCCGTTACTAAATTATAAATATTTTATTAATTTTTTTTAATCATATGTTTATAGCAACGGATTTTCTGTTGCTAATCCTTTTTATATTTATTTATTTATATTTATTTTTTTTCTTCCTTATAGCAACGAAAAATCCGTTGCTAATATTTTAAATATTTTTTTATTTTAATTTCTTTTTTTTTTCTTCCATATAGCAACGAAAAATCCGTTGCTAAATAGCAACGAATTTTCGTTGCTAATATTTTTTATATTTATTTATTTTTATTTCTTTTTCTTTCTTTCATATAGCAACGAAAAATCCGTTGCTAAATTTTCGTTGCTATTTAGCGACGGATTTTTTGTTGCAAATATTTATAAATATTATATTATTTTTTATTAGGTTTTTATTTTAATAGCAACGAAATTTTCGTCGCTATATATACCAATTTATTTATTTTTTGTATTATTTAATTTTAGCAACGAAAAATCTGTTGCTATTTTTTTTGATATATAGCAACGGATTTAGTAACGAAAATTCCGTTGCTAAAGCATTTTGCCACGAATTTTTCTTCGTTGCTATATCCGTTGCTAAATAGCAACGAATAATTTCCGTTGCTAAATTTCCGCTGCTATATAATAGATTTCTAGTAGTGAAAGATTTCTACCTGTTTAACTGTTTCTTCCCCTCATTTTCTGCAGGTTCAAGAAGCTGCAAGTGGAAGTTTTAATGTCCAGATGCCGGATGTGTGGATTAACCTGGCTCATGTTCATTTTGTTCAAGAAAATTTCGCTTTAGCCATAAAAATGGTTAGTTCAGATTTCTTGCTCTTGTTTACAAAGACAAATAACCTTTCTTAATCGTACACTCTTTAAAATAGACAAATACAAGAACTTTTAAAAATGAACATGCAACGAGCACTAGACAACTTTCCTCCAAAAACAACTAGAGTCCCTTCATCATTTTCATCTCGATTTCATGATACAACATTTCGCCCATCCACATCATCTGCAATGAACATTATATATCTACAGGTACATTTTGCCCATTCTTGATTCTTTGGATTTCAGTTCTTGATGATATAGAATGTGTGTTGTGTTTCTTGCAAATTTGTGGCTTCCGTTGTGCTTAAACATTGATGTTTAGTTTCAAAGTGCTTATGAACTGGGGTGAAGTACTCATGTTTAGGTTGAAGAATTAGATGAATTTTGTGGTTTTGATTATTCTTATATGCTTAGGAGTGATGTATGCTTGTTTTAGCATGAGTTCTTAGCTTAAATATGTAATAAGAGATGATTTTGTATTCTAATTTCTTAGGATGGAGTTACATATTCTGAATAGGATTAGAAGCATGGTAGTGATACAATTTCATTGAGTTAATCGCCTTGAATTTGCTTTAAAATAGGATATGAAGAACTTTTGATTCACGGATTTGACGGTATTGAAGCATGGACACATGAGTGTTTATGTGTTAAATATGTTTAGGAATATTGTAGGTAAAGTTGTGTCATGAGTTTTGATGTTTTTGGATGAGTATTTCATGATCAATAGAGTTGAATGCATAAACAGAACTATGACAGCATGCATGCAGAAACTTCAGACGTACATTCCGCACTCATACGATCTCAGTTTTAAAAACTGTTTTAACTGGGTATTACTAGTATATTAAGGTCTAGGCCTATTAAATTTTATGCTAATCTGAGTCCATTTGATACCCGAGAAAAATTCAAAACATCACAATAGTCCCTTGTTTACTGGTCTGGAATAATGGCTTCAGAAAAGTTGCTAAATGTATGAATTTCTCAAAACTTTTTTACAGAAGTACTTATGAATTATTAATGCTTAGTCAGTGGTATTTTGGTTGCATTTTTTTAAATCAGAAATTTTTTCTTATGGTTGTTTGTCAAGACAGTTTTGCTATTAATTTTATTTATTGGTTTCTCTAAATTATGTAGGTTGGATCAAAAGTGTTCTTAAAAAGTATGTTTGATCTATCTAAAAACCGTGGCGATTGGTTGTCTTCAAAGTTTAGATCCATCAAAAAGAGTTAGGCAAGTATTTTTGGGAAATAATTGGTTTGAGGTAGTCATCAATGTTGCAGTGGAAGTTGAAGAAGATTTAGTTCGACCCACATCACATTTCCAAAAAATTGGAGATACAATTGGGGAGGTTGTTGCATGGCCAAAAAATTTGGTAAGGATCATTCATTATCTCTACGAAAAATTTTTCATACCTATTTAATAATGACTACAATAATGGATTTTTCATATAGGTTGCTATGGCTCACGATTGACGCCATTTGTGAAGCTTGGTTTA
The DNA here is from genome assembly GCA_037501455.1 of Lantana camara. Lineage (NCBI taxonomy): Eukaryota > Viridiplantae > Streptophyta > Magnoliopsida > Lamiales > Verbenaceae > Lantana > Lantana camara. The sequence goes on along the minus strand of CM074862.1, from coordinate 89,834,513 downwards.
TTTTAGTTTAATTCTCAACTACGTACTCTAAGTACTGTAAGTAGCTGTCATTGATACTTAACTTGTGTCATTTTGGTTGTTGTGGCTCAAAAAGTAAGGCTCTGGGCTCGGAGGCGAGGCTCCAAGCTTTTTGAGTCAGATTCGGATGTACCTGGACATCCCTCAGCGAATATACCTGGATTTTGGTTCGTAATTTGAATTTTGGACTGGATCGGGCCGACTCTGGTTCAAAAGGTAAGTGCAAAGTGCACCATCAAACGCCACATTCGCCCATGCCCAGCACCGGCCCCGGCCCGTGAGCGTGTGCGGGCGCGGGCGCGGGCGGTGTACCGCACCACTTGTGAGCCCATTAATCCTCTCTTGAGTTCCACAATTTAATAACATACACAACTTTCTAGTAGATAAAGTTGTCTGCCTTATGCTATTCTTTCAATGTGGGACACGTTCCAATGCAACCTATAACAATACAGGACCAGCCCAGTATGCAGATATTGTCTGCTTTACACGCCCTTAATCGAAACAGCCTCACGGATTTGTTCTTCCTAATGGGTTAGGCTTCCAAGGAAAACGCGTCTGCAAGGTAAGGTTTCCATCCCCCTTATAATGAAGTTGAGGTGCCAGGTCCGCATCGGTTGGTAAGGAGAACTAAGTCCTCCTTAGAAGGGGGATGGAAACCTTGCCTTGCAGACGTATTTTCCTTGGTGGCCTAACCCATAAGGAAGAACAAATCCATGAGGCCGTTTCGATTAAGGGTGTGCAAAACGGAGAATATCCGCATACAGGGCTGGTCCTGTACTGTTATAAAGGGTATCAGAGCCGGTGCTAGGAAGCTGATGTGTTAGGTCCGCAGCGAGCACGCTGAGCTCTCCTTGGGGGGAGGGGGGGTGGATGTGCACCCATCCCACATCAGTTGGTAAGGAGAACTAAGTCCTCCTTATAAGGGGGATCGAAACCTTACCTTGCAGACGCGTTTTCCTTGGTGGCCTAACCCATTAGGAAGAACAAATCCATGAGGCTGTTTCGATTAAAGGCGTGCAAAGCGGATAATATCTGCATACTGGGCTGGTCCTGTACTGTTATACAACCAATGCACATTTTCCAAACAACCTTTCATATGCCTTTATATATTAGTTAATTAATTCTCCAACAATTAATTATATTAAAAAATATATAAGGCATATCTAATAATTAGCAACTATTTATATATATATATATTTGAGTGAGTGAGTGTGTGTGTGTGAGTCTCTGAGAGGGAGAGAGAGAGAGAGTGAGCTTGAAGGCTTGAATTGTTGCCATAGCTAGTTCGCCGTCCCCTGCATTCGTGTGGGGAACCCTCTTCATCATTGTCATTTGATTCTCAGTTTGCTTTCCTACACATATTGAATAAGCCTCGTATATGTATGCAGAAGATAATGCTAGATATCCACAACACTTTGACAGAAATACTCAATATTTAGGCTTATAATTAAAAAAATTACTACTTAAATTATAGAATACTTGATTTACCTTAGAATTGATATTAACATAAAAGTTTGAGCTTGGGAGGGAAAGAGGGTGTTTGACCAATTTTAGGAACAACGTGAGAAAAAAAATGAATTTTCAGACTACTATATTGTGTATGCATTGAATTTTTTGGGGTGTTAGATATAAGCTGGATGTGTTTGATCTTGATGTGTAAGCCTTGAATTGTATGGTCTAAGAAGCCTCAAGTGGCAAGTTGAGGTTGATAGATTGAGAGAACCAAAATAATAGAAGCTGTGAATTGTATTGTTTTATTTTATTTCTGAATAGAATTACATCAAGAGCAGAGAATGTTACATATAGGCAAAGACTGCTAAATTAAAGGTAACAAAGATCCCGGAATCACAGGGCTATGATATCTTTCCTAAAATACAAAGTCAACACTCCCCCTCAAGTTAGGTCGGGGGGTGTCCAATGCCTAACTTGTGCAAGGTATCATGGAACTTATGTCCCGCAACCGCCTTTGTAAGGATATCAGCCAATTGGTTCTCTGATCGTACAAACGGCAGGGATACAATCCCTTCTTCCAGCTTTTCTTTGATAAAGTGGAGGTCAATTTCCACATGCTTCGTTCTGTCATGCGGCACTGGTTTCTCGGATATGTGAACTGCTACCTGGTTGTCACATTTCAAAGGACACGTTCCTGTTGGGGGAAACCCCAATTCGGTCATTAGCTTTCTCAACCAGAGGACTTCTGCCAGGCATTTAGCAATCCATCTGAATTCTGCTTCAGCACTAGAAATTGTAACAACCTTCTGCTTCTTGCTCCTCCAGGTGACCAAATTTCCCCCAACAAATGTAAAGTAGCCCGAGGTTGATCTTCTATCAAGTGGATTCTCTACCCAATCTACGTCGGTATACGCCTCTATCATCAAGTGTCCATTTTTCCTGAACAAGACTCCCTTATCAGGGGACCCCTTCAAGTATCTTAGTATTCGTAATGCTGCCTCCAAATTCTCCTTTTCGGGCTTATGCATAAATTGACTCACCACTCCAACAGCATAGGCGATGTTCGGTCTAGTATGTGAGAGGTATATAAGTTTCCCAACAAGGTGCTAGTACCTCCCTCGATCAGCTGGTTCGGCCGCTTCAGTAATCCGTAGCCCGTGATTGCTCACCATAGGTGTATCACTAGGCTTACAATCCAACATCCCGGTTTTTGCCAGTAGGTCCAGAATATACTTGCTCTGTGACAAATAGATTCCCTTATTTGATCTTGAGACCTCGATTCCTAGGAAATACAGGTGCCCCAAGTCTTTCATCTCAAATTCTCCGAATAGATTTTTTCTAAGATCCATCATCTCCACCGTGTCATCTCCAGTGATAATCATATCGTCTACATATATGATCAGACATGTGATTCTCTCACCTCTTCTTTTCAGGAACAATGTGTGGTCAGAATTACTCTGCGTATACCCTTACCGTTTCATAGCAGTAGTGAACTTTCCAAACCAGGCCCTGGTCGGAGATTGCTTTAAACCATACAGTGCCTTCTTCAGTCTATACACCTCATTAGCCTCAAATTCGTGAGAAAATCCCGGTGGGGCTTCCATATATACTTCCTCCGTTAGGTTACCATGGAGAAAGGCATTCTTGACATCGAACTGGTGAAGAGACCAATTCTGATTACAGCCACTGAGGGGAGCACCCGGATTGTATCGATCTTCGCTACTAGAGAGAAGGTCTCTGCATAATCCACCCCATATGTTTGAGTATAGCCTTTTGCAACTAGGCGAGCCTTATAATGCTCGATAGACCCATCAGCCTTCCTTTTAATTATGTATACCCATCGACACCCAACTGGCCTCTTTTTTGGTGGTTTCCGGCACTTCTTCCAAGTATTAATCTTTCTCAGTACTTTCATCTCATCCTCCATTGCCTATCTCCATTCGGGAAACCTGATAACTTCTTCCACATTTCGTGGTGCCTCATCTGTATATATAGCTGCTGAGAAGGCTTTTGCTGGCTCGGTCAGACTCCCCCTGACCAAGTTAACCACTGGATACTTTTGTACTCTTGACTCATGTTCCGGTAAGTACCTTTTGGGGGGTATCCCACGTGTACTCCAGGCAGGAAGTATGCGTCTGTCTGTCTCTGTTTCTCCTGCAGTGTTAGAAGTAGAAGAAGAGGAATGTGTATGATCCAAAAGTACATCTGTATTAATCTCAGCTGTACTAACCTCAGGGATACCGGTAAAGGGAGATAATAGGGGTGTGGCTGACTCCTCTGCATTGGTGATGGGGGACAAATCTTTATCGCTCATCAAGGGTGTTGGACAAAGCCAATCCAGAGGGTCCTAATGATGGTCAGCCTCCCCCGAGGCACTTGATTGGCGTGAGGCCAAGAAAAAATACTCAGATTCCACAAAGTCACAATCCATTATGACAAACATCTGACGGGTCGCAGGATTAAAACACCGATACCCCTTTTGATGAATCTCATTGTAGCACCCTTCACGTATGGATGCCACACCCCCGCACTATAGGTCGATCCATATACGAAATGGATAACCCGTACATGAACCAACCTATAGCGAATGGGTCACAATAAAATGAATAACCGGCTAGCTAGACGGGACTAACTCAACTCCAACTACTACAATCAACATATAATATAAACGAACATAAACATTTTCGTTGATTAGACATACATGCATATCAATACATTATCATCTCCAAAATACATAACATATCCTAATAGATCATAAGTAACAATACATGAAAGTGTAGTGCGCTAGACTCGGCTGAATGACAGGATACGACTCTGACTCCTGCCTAGCACGCACCTGCAAGAACCTGAAAGGTGGAGGCGTCAGTCTATGGAAGACTGAGTGAGGGGCATAGATATATGATAGAGCAGATAACATGCAAGTTATAACCTCGGGTAAGGTTTTATAACTAAAAGCAATATAAGTTCAGAATACAATACACTTTGCTCGAGATTACAACTATCCAATTTTAACAATACAATCAATTTCAATTCAATTCAATCTATGGCCCGGCGAGTGAGGGCAATCTCCAACCTCTACACCGATAGTGAACAATACAATCTTTAGGTTTATCTCAACAATTATCATGCAAATCATTACAGTGCACACTTAGCAGTTTCACGAACTCCTTCTCCCTCCAGTGATGGTGGGATAGCAAGGCCCCACCACCCAATCACGATGTACGTCAGGTTCATGACTCCCACGTACGGGATTCCTTCCCCCACCAAACCTCCTGGTGGATTCAGGGTTCATCCCCACGATGTGAGGGGAGTGCAGAGTTACCCGTCAGCCCATGCTTTCCCGGTTGGCTCATACACTAACCCTCGAGGCCACAGTGCACGATTCACGATTACTCGCCAAACACGATCAATTCACGATATCACAATCATTTCAATATGTCACGATAATCATTTGCAATCACTTGAGGTTTTTAGAAAGATTCTAGAAATATATACATTTTGGCTAAAATATCACATAGGGTTGTAAGGGTTCTATATATCTAGGAATTAAACCTCACTTGACAGGCGACACGACGACTCAAGGATACATAAACATGCTCAGTTGATCACAATCTCTGCCCTGGAGAAGAACTGGACAAGAAACGGGATATTGTGCATTCGTGAGACCATAACTCAATAATGATACCAAAATGTGACGCATGGCGTAATCATAATCAATATGTTATGCAATAACACTTATGGAATGTCAATTAAGAGCCTAATTATCACTAAGCCAAGTTTATAACTCATATAAGTCACATACTGGAGCCAAGGAAGTGAAAAGAATGCAATAAGAGAGGTTTTGGCAAAGTTTGGCAAAAGCCGGCAATTTTTGGAAATAAGCACACTGTAGAAACCCCGGAATAACTTGAGTTATAAAAGTTAGAATTGAGTTTTGTTTATTGGATATAAAACTAGACACATAGACCCTTCCAACGCTATATGGCACGTTTTCTAGTTCAAAGCGAGGCGAAAATGGCGTAGGTCCGAAGTTGGACAAAATACAGATTTGGAAGGGGTCGCGGGAGCGACCATTTTTACTCTATTTTTTGTCACAGCCGCGGCCTAATTTTTCATGAATTTTTCATGCAATTTTTCAAAAGTCGAAAGTTGGCCAAAATTGGGTCGCGGGCGCGACCAGTTTTATGTGTATTTTCAGTCGCAGGCGCGACCTTCAAGTTCTGTAGAAAAAACAGAGCAGAAAACAGGGGAAGGCTCGGCCAAACTCAAAACCAACCCAAAACATGAATTTCCAAGCTCTAAAATCTCATTTTTCTGGGAATTAGCATGCATATATGTTCAAGATACAATAAAGTTCCATAAAAACACAAGAATCATGTCTTATTCATCAAATTCTTCAATATCAAACCATATAAGAACTTATCACCCAAGTTCATAAATTTCATGAATTCATGTTCAAATTCAAATCAAGAACTTAAAATCATGCTTCTAACAATTAAACACATAATATCTAGTTCAATTCACAACCCTAGCTTCATATATTCAATTCAAGAATTATCCATACAAAGCCATACTTATACCTTGAAAAAAAAAAAAAAAGATGGAGGAAGATGATGGCTATGGAGGATGAAGCTTCAAAATATGAAATATCCTTGGAAAACTTGAATGAAATCCTTTCTCCCTTTCTTGATAGTTGAACCGAGAGTAACAAAGAAGCAAAGTGATGATGAAAGTTGGATGAAAATAAAGATGGAAGCATGGAGAAGGCTTTTAACGTGATTCGTCATCCTCAAATTTGATGAAATGTTGAAATTGTAATTTAAACCATCATTTCTTCAAGTCATGCAATTAAGGATGGATGGTTTTAAGAATTGGTCAATTAGGTCCATGAAAGTATATGCAATTTATTCCTTGAATTTAAAAGAATGATCACTTAAGGACAATTTGGCCAGTAAATCAATTCCGGCAATTATTTCACGTAACAAGTATTTTCAAGTCACGTAATAATTCTCACATTGTCATGAATTTCATATATTTTCATGTGAACACATTGAAATATAATCCATATAATTTTCATGAAATGTAAGAATTTAATAAACGAAAGGATTAAAGTAAATCCTAACTCTAAAAATCACACGTGTGACAAGCGTACCTGAACGTCTGGAAAATTAGGGCTTACACTCATACCCAACAAAGACACATTTCTCTGCACAGGGTTCAAGTTTGGTTCTATGTGTTGAGGGAATATGGACAAAGACAGAGCACCCGAAGACCCGGGGGATAAGAGACGGGTTCGCTGGTTCGTGATTATACTCACGAAGGGCTTGTATAGGTGCGCGGAAGCGAAGAATTTTTGCAGGAAGGCGATTAGCCAGATAGGTGGCTGTAGCTAAGGCTTCAAGCCAATAAGACGAGGGAACATGTGACTCAAGCATCAAGGCCCGAGTTATCTCCAAAAGGAACCTATTTTTTCGTTCAGCTACCCCATTTCGCTGTGGTGTATATGGGCAACTGGTTTGGTGTATAAGGCCCTGGGCGGAGAAAAAAGACTTCATTTTGTGGTTAACAAAGTCCCCCCCATTATCGGACCTAAGGATTTTAAACTGAACATTAAACGGAGTACTAATCATATGATAAAACTGGGTGAATTTATTGAAAACCTCAAACTTGTTTTTAAGAAAATAGACCCAACCACTACCAGAATAACGCCCTATAGCAATGGATTTAGCAGCTGATTTTTGGCCTATTAGCAACGGATTTAGCAACGAAAATTTTCCGTTGCTATAACCCTCGTGGCTATCTGTATCAACGGATTTAGGAACGAATTATTAGCCACAGATATTAACAACGGAATTAGCAAAGAACTTATAGCAACGGATTTAGCAACGAATTACTACCCACGGAAATTAGCAACGATTTTCTTAACAACAGATTTAGCAACGGATTTTCCGTTGCAAAACAACCAATAATTAATTAATTTTGTGCCTTTTTGCAACAGAATTTCCATTGCAAAAACTAATAATTCAAATTAATAAATTAAAAATTCATTTGTGGGGTACGAATCACCCCACCTAACCCCGATGAGCCCCACCCAACCCCCGGCAAGCCGCACCGAACCCCGTGCGAGCCAGCACAATAATTCCACATATTCGCGTTAAGTAGGAATCGAACCCTGGTCCCAAGTGAAGAAGGTTGAACCCCAATCCAGCTGGGCTAACTCCATTGTTGTTATTGTTATGTCATTTTTTATATTTAACCACTATCAAATATTCATATACCAATTTAAATAATTAAATACTTGTTATCATATAGTTTAAATAAAAATATTTTTAAATATATAATTATTTATATTATAATATATATTCCGTTAAAAATTTAAATATTTATTAATTAACTACATACCTCAAGTTTTAGTTATGAGATAAAAATATAATGTATATCAACATAAGTATAACTTTTTATGACATACAAAAAAAAGGATGAAAGTTTTACATAACTAAATAATTAGATTTAGTTGGTTGTTGAATAAAGAACTTTTATGATATCTGTAGTATTCACTTATACATTTGTATTATTTAGCAATCGTAGTTGAATAACTTAATGAAGAATTATTTTATTAATATGAAACATTTATATTTGAATTTGTAGAATTATATCTAAATATTGAAGAATTATTGTGTTAAATTCTATATAAACCCCAAGCGTGTATATATATATATATATATATATATATATATATATATATATATATATATATATATATATATATATTAATAATACTGTATATCAACTTAAGTATAAGTTTTTATGACATATAAAAAAAAGATGAAAGTTTACATAATTAAATAATTAGATTTAATTGGTAGTTGATTAAATACCTAATTTTATGTCAATATGAAGTATTCACTTATACATCTGTAGAACAATATCTGCATTTTGAGGAATTATTGTAATATTTGGCCATCGTAGTTGAATAACTTAATGAAGAATTATTTTATGAATATGAAATATTTATATTTGAATTTGTAGAATTATATCTAAATATTGAAGAATTATTGTGTTAAATTCTATATAAACCCCAAGCATGTATATATATATATATATATATATATATATATATATATATATATATAATACTAATGTATATCAACTTAAGTATAAGTTTTTATGACATATAAAAAAAAAAGATGAAAGTTTACATAATTAAATAATTAGATTTAGTTGGTAGTTGAATAAAGAACTAATTTTATGTCAATATGAAGTATTCACTTATACATCTGTAGAACAATATCTGCATTTTGAGGAACTATTGTAATATTTAGCAATCGTAGTTGAATAACTTAATATAAAGAATTATTTTCTTTATATGAAACATTTATATTTGAATTTATAGAATTATATCTATACATTGAGGAATTATTGTGTTTCGCAACCGTTAGATGTTAAATTAAGAAGTTTTCTTTTAATATAATGAATTTATATTAAAATTTGTAGAATTAAATCTAAATATTAAGAAATTATTGTGTTATGCAACCGTGTTACATGTTAAATGAAAAACTTTTCTCTTAATATTGAAGTATTTATCTGTGAATTTCGAGCGTTATATATGTGAATTTTAAGGAATTATTGTGTTATGCACATCTTTTAATGATTTATAATGTATATTATAAACACATATTATATATATTTACGTATATTATATATAAACATATAATATTAATTATTATTTAATATTTAAGATATAAGATATATATGTCTATATATTTATAATATATATATATGTATTAAATATTATACATATATAAAAATGGGAGAGCGTGGGATTGAACCCAGGATCTCATGGAAAGAAAATGAGCATCCAACCAACTTGGATACAATCCGTTGATGTTTTGTTTCAACGAAATTTTATTTGACTTTTAAATACACTTAATGGTTCCGTTCAAAATTTAACTATTGGGACAAAAAATATAACAAAATGAAACCAACGGGACTATTTTTGTCTAATTCTAAAAGAATGGGACCAAAATTGAAAAGGCGCAATCCTATGGGACCAAAAATGTAATTTTCTCTATTTTTTATTATTCAGTTATTTTTATTCCATATAGCAACGAAAAATCTATTACTAAATTTTAAATATTTTATTAATTTTTTTAATCATATGTTTATAGCAACGGATTTTCCGTTTCTAATCTTTTTTATATTTATTTATTTTTATTTCTTTTTTTTTTCTTCCTCATAGCAACGAAAAATCCGTTGCTAAATACCAACGGATTTTCCGTTGCTAATATTTTAAATATTTGTTTATTTTTATTTCTTTTTTTCTTCCATTTAGCAATGAAATAGCAACGGATTTTCCATTGCAAATATTTATAAATATTATATTATTTTTTATTAGATTTTTATTTTAATAGCAACGAAATTTCTGTTGCTATATATACCAATTTATTTATTTTTTGTATTATTTAATTTTAGCAACAAAAAATCCGTTGCTATTTTTCTTTTCATATATAGCAATGGATTGAGCAACGAAAATTCCATTGCTAAAGCATTTTGCCACGAATTTTTTTTTTCGTTGCTATATCCGTTGCTAAATAGCAACGAATAATTTTCGTTGCTAAATTTTCGTTGATATATGACAGATTTCTAGTAGTGAACACACTCGGGTGCAATCATCAATGAATGTCACAAAATACTGAAAACCATCCCCACCAGTAACCGAGACTGGGCCCCAAACATCAGAATGTATCAAGGAAAAAGGGGTATCAACCCGAGTATTATAAAAAGGAAAAGAATGTCTGTGACTTTTAACTAACACACAAGTATCGCAAGACAAACTAGTACTAGAAAACTTAGGAAAAAGATTCTTCAGATAACCATCAGAGGGGTGCCCCAGACGGCGGTTCTATAACCAACTCTGCGTATCATCCGAACTTCGTGCCAGTAGTGTCCGTCCCCCTGGTGCTGCTTCATCAACATAGTATAAGCCATTGCGTTCAGTGCCACGCCCAATTATATCCCTCGAACGGATATGCTGCAATATACAGAAACCCGGATACATTACAACCTCGCAATTGAGCTCTCTAGTGACATGACTAATAGATAATAATTTATGTGACAATGAGGGCACAAATAAGCAATTAGACAATTTCAAGGTAGGAGTGAACTCAATAATTCCACCCCCTTTAACATCAACTTGTTCACCACTAGCTGTTTGCACAGTTTGCCGTTATGGGGTCTGTACAGTAATGATATCTGAAGAGTCATAGGTGACCTTGTCGGTTTCACCACAATCCAATATCCACTGACCATTTTTCTTTGCAATAGAATTTTGCATAATATTTAAAGTGCCACATTCTGTACCATAATCACACGCAGGGAGGGTTGTTTGAAGAAATATGACTCAAAGGGCAAGGGGGTAATTTCGACCCCTCTTGCCCTATACCTGGGTTCTAGCCGCAATTAGGATCCGTCGCCAGGTTATTTGGGGAGACATCCGGGTCTGGGAATCGGGTCCTACTCTCCTTCTCTAGTCCACTATTTCTGGGTTTCGCGATAGTCGTCGCTACCAGTCCGGTTCTCCGGTCATCTTTCTCGGCGCTGTTGCCGGTATTATTACCATTCGCGACCACCGCTTGTGACACCCCGCTCACTCGCGCGTACAGGTACGCGTCACGTGTGAGTTTATTTTCCGTAACTTAGTCGATTCCTTATTTAATTGATGACTTTATATGACGTGTGTTCTCACATTTTATTTCTCATATTAACTACTTGAATTATTTGTTAAGAATTTGCCCTAATTGAGCTCAAAATGTGAATATATGCAATTTGTGAAATTTACGATTTATTAATTAGAATCCCGAGTATGTCAACTTTGTGAACTATGTGAATTAGATGATTTTAGGACTTATTTGTATGTATTAACTTATCTTGGACTTAATTGATTTTAGTTTGGACTCAATTGCACTTTATTTGAATTTTTGGGCCTTTTTGCAAATTGGCCACTCCTAAGTCCTTAATTCGTATCTTGAGCTAGGGAACTCGGATTCGAGTTCCGTCACCTCCATTGGACTCGAATCGACGATTTGGATTCAATGGGACAAGCCTCATTACCTTTTCACTTTGTTTTGACCTCCCGACGACGTAAACTCGTCCTACATACCTAAAACGCCCATAAATACCTACTTGGAGGCTAGCCCACTTGTCTCTTGTCCTTGCTTTGACTTTATTACACCCAAGACCCTCCTTTCTGTCCCATTTTGATGCCAAAAACGAGCCCCACTCAGCCCCAAGAAGAAAGGAGAGACTCCATGGAAGGAACCTCCATTTTTTGCCCTTAAGCTCAAGATTTTCATCCTTTCTTGCTCCAATCTTTTAAGGTAAGTTAGAATTCTTGATTCTCTTGTTCTTGTGCTTCCTTCTCTCCATGAATTTCATGCTTTGATGTTGAGGATCTTTGTATATGTCAAACTTGATGAATAGTTAGGGTTCTTGGTAGATTTTGGATTCTATGTGCATTCTTTGGCTATTTGGAGTTTGATGGCTTATATGATGACCTAGGAGGCTTCTTTCTTGCTTATTTGTTATTCTTGTTGATGGTAGTTGCTTGCGGTAAGATTTACCATTTATGCTCTTTGGGGTTTTTGGGGGAAATGCATGAAACTCTTGCCTATGTGCTCATCTAATTGAATTGGTTGAAGATAAGTGCCTATGAGTGGATTTTTGACATGTTTTGGGGTACCTCTTGCTTTCTTGAAATTTTATGACTTGTATGTTGATCTTTGGAGCTTAATTATCTCATATCTTGAGCTTTACAACAAGGTAGTTGTTTGAGATTTAATTCACCATTAATGTTCTTATGAGTTCTTGCAAGAAAAGGGATAAATACTTGTGCTTCTTTGATCCTTGTTTCCTTGAATGATTTGAATGAGTTTAGATTGGTATTTCCTCGAATTCCTTACATTATATTATAGTATATTTGTCCCTTTACCTTCCTTCATGTTGTGGATGTGATTTTGCTTGGTTTTGCTTTGGTTTGCAAGCTTTTTCTCGTTTTTATTAGCCTCTGACCCAAATCCACCGGGGTGGATTTCTGCTTTGAAAATAATCGACCGGGGTGGATTTGAGGTAGAGAGCTGTCTGCCATAAATCCATGGGGGTGGATTTCCCCTTTGGAAAAAATCCACCGGGATGGATTTAGGGCAGTGGCTCTTTTTTACTCCGAACTTTGTTTTCTTATTTTTCTTCGCTTGTTTGCTTTTCTCCCACCCCTAATATGATCCCTAAGCTTTGCTAACATGTAGTATTATGTGTTAATTTGATTTGATTAGATTTTTGAATTCATTCGATATGATTTGAAGGAGTTATGATTCGATATACCTTAAGTGATATACATGTAATATTTTCTTGTGTAGTTTGCCTCCTTTACGCATTTTAAACCCATGAATGCTTGTGGAATGCTATAATATGATAAATTATGAGGTTATTTGATATGTTATGAGTTTAATTCTTGAATCCTTATGTATTATTTTATTATTCGTTCCGGCATGCCTAAATATGAATTTATATGACATGCATTGCATCCACTTGCATTTGTATGCATCGCCGTGCGTCTAATTGGTTTATGATTGAGTCTAAGTCTCTGGTGTTGTGTTCCTTTGTTTCAGAGCCTCTTTCGAACGTCGTTGAACCCAAGGTTTCGGTGTTTGTTTGCTCCTTTTTGGCCCCGGACTCTACCTACTTTTGCTACAAGGTGAGGTTTAGGATCTTTTCCTTTAGTTAATCGACCTATGGCCTAAATGCGATGATTTCTCACCCGTATGCGAATATACTATATATTTATATATTAGATATGTGTCATATGATATGTTTATGACCTTGTCATACGATTAAACGTTTTGAACTATAAGTATAAGCATATATAAGCTTGAAAATATTTTGCAACGAGGCTATGCTCCAAACCTTGTGTTATCAAGCAAGCTAGGATCTACCTCAACATCTTAATGTTAAGGAAGACACGGAGAGGTACGCGTATAGCATATGCCGAGTTGCAAGGTAAGATATGCTCGATAAGGTACGTAAGTTATGTTTATTTACATAGCGAGTTAAGTAAGTTTAATTGGATAATTGGTTGTTATTGGGCCCCGGAGACGTGGGTAAGGATGCCCGGGACGGCAAGGGCCGTCGGGTTAAGCCTGTACACGGTCTCCATTTGGAGTACTCACATGCGACTCTTGGAGGTTGAGGAGACGTGGTGCTTCAAGCACATTGCGGGTTAGCTATCGCATGTGCATCGATAATTAGGTGGAGAGGGTTTGACTCCCGAAACACCGTGGTTGTTGGGGATGGATTGTTTATGTATTTATGGTTTTCTTGATTTTCTTGCGTTATGGAGGAGTAAGGGTTAAGTGCTCGTACTCGCCGAGCTTTTGTATGATTCGTTGGTTATGAAATGGGATAGGAGCTTCCTGTAATTCTAGTATGTCTTATTTTGATTATGAAATGTTTAAGTTTATCTTGAAAATTAGTTTGGTGTGCAAAACCCTTTTCCCGGTTCATAATCCTTTGATTAATATGTGCTTTGTTCTATATTTATGTAGTGTGTGGGTGTGCGTTAGCCCCCCTCACTCAGTCAAGTTGTGGCTGACCCATCTCCTTTTCCCTCCTTATTGCAGATCTGTTCGAGCTAAGCGGTATAGTACGTGGTCGTGTTGTGCTAGCTAGTTTGGGTCGAGTCAACATTTCATACTTGCATCTTTTGAATATTTTAATACGTATTTGAATTAAATTGCACTTTTGGAATTAACACTTCATGTATTATTGGATCTATTTTGGGCCGTGAGGCTATTTATATATAGTAATGTATGTACTTTTGTTGAGCTCTTATGGATACTGTTTGATGCTTCTGCCTTTTCTGTGTTTGTTTTGCTCGCTCTGTTATCTTCTTAGCCCTGCTTAGCCTAGTGTGTGTGTGTAGGTCCCCGTTCGCTTAGGCTTGGGCTCATGTATGGACTTCCATTTTATATGTGGATTTGGGTCTAGGTGCGGGGGATGTGATGGCTCGTCGCTCCGGGCGTCACATCCTAAAGTGGTATCAGAGCTCCGGGTTGCAAAACCGGAGTTCTAGTGTCGTGTTGTGTCAAGTCTAGGTCGTACGGCTTAGGAACAAGGTGATAACGTGTGCATTGCATTAAGATATTTGAAACTTCTTGAATTATGTGTTTTAAATTTCGTTTTCAATTACTTAAATGTCGCATTCTTGTGTTTTACTTGCGTTTATTACTTTAACTATGTGTCATACCCACTTACTAACCGCATGCATTGTATTTTCACCTAGCTTGTGCATTGTAGGTTAACACCTTTCTACAGAATCATATAGACAACCAAGGCAACTAATTGCTCTCTCTACCCATCAAGATGCAAGGAAAATTACCTCGGTTTACCACAAGAGATGCTCTGGCCTACTCAAGTGCACCTGTTCCTGAAGTACAATTCCTATGTGCTTATTGTAAAGGGCCAAATCACACCTATGGAGAGTAGGAAGCGGTTAGGGGCTTGTTTTGGATGCGGTGCTCCCGATCACAAGGTCAATGCATGTCCCCAAAATGATCAACGGCGGGCTAAAGAATCTGAAAGGTTGGCCCGATTTATGGATGGGATTAGAAGAGATCTCAAGGACATTAAGCCCAAAACTCACCCGAATGAATGGCTTGAGTCCACAAGGAGAGCTCTCAAAGCCGAGTCGAAGGAATTGCGAAAAAAAAAACATGGTGGGAAAATTCGAGCCGGAGAGTAGTTTTGGGTCGGGATCGAAACGGAGCCGAGGGATTAACGAACCGAGCTCAAATAAGAATAGGAAGATGAAAGAAGCTCAACTACCGGAACAACCTCCATGTGCTCATTGCAAGAGCACGACCCACATCTATGAGAATTGCTGGAAAAGGTTGGGACGCTGTTATGGGTGTGGATCGCCAAAGCATAAGTTGGATGCACTCGATCGACTAAGGCCAAAGAAACAACCGAGAGGTAATCGCATTCATAGCACGCGCACTCATCTTGCATTGTACCTCATTACACTATTGTGATGTGTGTTATGTATTGTTATTACTTGTTGTTTTCTTGCTTTACTGGGTGATAACGTGACGCATAGCATAAGCAAATCTAACCCGACATGCATAAGTTCCATGTCTTTGTGATAGCATGTATGAGATCTTTACACCTTCGAGTGAAGTTTTCCTCGTAGTAACGAGAACCGGGGTAAGAAGAAGGTGAAAGTTCAAAGGAATTAGAGGAGATAATTACAAGAAGGCTAAGGACCCTACGGAAAGAGAAGGATTCTTGAATGATGAGTGGTCAAAGGAATGTTGAAGGGAGAATTGAAACCACGATCCGAGAACAAGTATTCAATCTAAACTCCTGGGAGGGAAAAGAATAACTCTCGGTTCTAGAGGAACTTTAATCGGATTCCACGGGATCATCTAACCCGAGAAAAGAGCAAAGGAAGGATCTTTAGAATATTTTAATTCGAGATTCAGATCAATGATGAGGTAATGATCTTCAAGAGGACTCAAGGTAAAATAGGTTCTTTAAGGGGATGAGTAACAAAGATCATCGGAGAAGGTTCGAATATCATAGGGTTAGGGGATAATGAGCACTACGGACCATCAAGAAAGAGTTTCCAATTATACCAATCCATTAGAAGTCAAGCTCGGGAAAGAGAAAAAAAAAAAAAGAAGAGGGAACTGAGACACCTCGGATTTTGCAAAAGGAAGAAGTTGGATTGGGAGGAGTTGAAAAGAATCGATCATTATAGTTATTCCAAGTCTATGGAGGAACCAAGATGCGAGAAGTTCTATCTGATTGGAGTTTACTTTCCAGATCCAAGTGGAATTGGCCGTGTTGTGAAGTTGAATTGGGAGATATAAAGCAACAAATGAAAATGATAAAGAAAGGCAAAGAGTTTTGGAAGGAAGTTGTCTACCCAAGTGCAAGTCAATAGAGGACAAGTCATGCAACCAATTCGAATTCGTAAAGAGTAAAATCGAGGGAATTCCATCGAGGTGATAACTAAGTAAAGATTCGGAACGATAATTGGAGGTCGATTAGTAGGAAGAAGTCAAGATACTAATTCCATGGAAATAGAAGAATTGGAGTTAAGAAATCACAATCTCGGACCGTGAAGATATACTAGTTGATGTAAGAAGATTCACGGAGATTTTGAAGACCGTGGGGTTTTAAAGGAATTCGAGAATTATCTGGCCATGGTCCAAAGTCACCTAGGACATGCTCTTACACCTTTTGGCCGAGCACAGGAAGGGTTAACTCAAAGAGGAGTAGAGAGAAACTTTCAAAACGGCTCGACCAGAGCAACTCCACACCACTACAAGGGGATTGTTAGGTGGGACAAGGAAAAGTCCATCGAGTGGATACGGTGATTAGAACATACGAGTTGGAGAAAGAAATTGATTATCAAGTTAGGATTCTTCCAAGAAGCTTGAGATTGAGATTGTCTAGCTGTAAGCCTTACAACACCAACTTTGGCTACTCACCTAATCATCCGGATGTCAAGAAATTCCAAACAACGATGAACGGTACACAAATCATTCATGGCACGCGCATCATGCATTCTTGTTTTGCTATTTGGATTATTGTCATTTGTTCTTGTATGTATTTCTTACCTTTTGAGTGCTTACTTGTTCTGAGAGTACGAGAGTGTGGTAAGTCGAGGGTCGAGATTGCAATGGACTTTAGAGGCAACAACGAATAGAAGGATGGCCATCTTGGAGGAACTTCCCAAGTTAGAAGGTACGAGTGGTGAAAGTCCAGTAACTACGCTACTCGTGTAACGCCGAGCTCTTGAGTTAGTTTGGAACAAATGAAACGGTGGGTGATGAATCAAATTTGGACCCTCCTACCGTGCGAGATGTTTGAATTGCTCCTAGCCCGGATCAAGCGGTGAGGTATTACTCCATCAAGACTTCAAGAGTTGATCAAACCCCCTTCGTGTTGGAAGACCTTACTGAGCTAACCCTAGTTGGGACGTCATGAACCTCGAACTTGGGGGAATACGGAAGTTGTTTGAGCTTGAAACTCGAGCAGTAGAACCTGGGGACCAGGTTCTCTTAAGGGGGGAAGATTGTGACACCCGCTCGCTCGCGCGTACAGGTACGCGGCACGTGTGAGTTTATTTTCCGTAACTTAGTTGATTCCTTATTTAAATGATGACTTTATATGACATGTGTTCTCGCATTTTATTTCTCATATTAACTACTTGAATTATTTGTTAAAAATTCGCCCTAATTGAGCTCCAAATGTGAATATATGCAATTTGTGAAATTTACGATTTATGAATTAGAATCCCGAGTATGTCAACTTTGTGAACTATGTGAATTAGATGATTTTAGGACTTATTTGTATGTATTAACTTACCTTGGACTTAATTGATTTTAGTTTGGACTCAATTGCACTTTATTTGAATTTTTGGGCCTTTTTGCAAATTGGCCACTCCTGAGTCCTTAATTCGTATCTTGAGCTAGGGAACTCGGATTCGAGTTCCGTCACCTCCATTGGACTCGAATCGACGATTTGGATTCAATGGGACAAACCTCATCACCTTTTGACTTTGTTT
The DNA here is from genome assembly GCA_037501455.1 of Lantana camara. Taxonomy (NCBI): domain Eukaryota; kingdom Viridiplantae; phylum Streptophyta; class Magnoliopsida; order Lamiales; family Verbenaceae; genus Lantana; species Lantana camara. The sequence continues at coordinate 89,816,419 of CM074862.1, read as the reverse complement.
TGACCTCCCGACTATGCAAACTCGGCCTACGTACCTAAAACGCCCCTAAATACCTACTTGGAGGCTAGCCCACTTGTCTCTTGTCCTTGCTTTGACTTTATTACACCCAAGACCCTCCTTTCTCTCCCATTTTGATGCCAAAACCGAGCCCCCCTCAGCCCCAAGAAGAAAGGAGAGACTCCATGGAAGGAACCTCCATTTTTTGCCCTTAAGCTCAAGATTTTCATCCTTTCTTGCTCCAATCTTTTAAGGTAAGTTAGGATTCTTGATTCTCTTGTTCTTGTGCTTCTTTCTCTCCATGAATTTCATGCTTTGATGTTGAGGATCTTTGTATATGCCAAACTTGATGAATAGTTAGGGTTGTTGGTAGATTTTGGATTATATGTGCATTCTTTAGCTATTTGGAGTTTGATGACTTATATGATGACCTAGGAGGCTTCTTTCTTGCTTATTTGTGATTCTTGTTGATGGTAGTTTCTTGCGGTAAGATTTACCATTTATGCTCTTTGGGGTTTTTGGGGGAAATGCATGAAAATCTTGCCTATGTGCTCATCTAATTGAATTGGTTGAAGATAAGTGCCTATGAGTGGATTTTTTACATGTTTTGGTGCATCTCTTGCTTTCTTGAAATTTTATGACTTTTATGTTGATCTTTGGAGCTTAATTATCTCATATCTTGAGCTTTACAACAAGGTAGTTGTTTGAGATTTAATTAACCATTAATGTTCATATGAGTTCTTGCAAGAAAAGGGATAAATACTTGTGCTTCTTTGATCCTTGCTTCCTTGAATGATTTGAATGAGTTTAGATTGGTATTTCCTCGAATTCCTTGCATTATATTATAGTATATTTGTCCCTTTACCTTCCTTCATGTTGTGGATGTGATTTTGCTTGGTTTTGCTTTGGTTTGCAAGCTTTTTCTCGTTTTTTTTAGCCTCTGACCCAAATCCACCGGGGTGGATTTCTGCTTTGAAAATAATCCACCGGGGTGGATTTGAGGCAGAAAGCTGTCTGCCCTAAATCCATGGGGGTGGATTTCCCCTTTGGAAAAAATCCACCGGGGTGGATTTAGGGCAGTGGCTCCTTTTTGCTCCGAACTTTGTTTTCTTGTTTTTCTTCGCTTGTTTGCTTTTCTCCCACCCCTAATATGATCCCTAAGCTTTGCTAAAATGTAGTATTATGTGTTAATTTGATTTTATTAGATTTTTGAATTCATTTGATATGATTTGAAGGAGTTATGATTCGATATGCCTTAAGTGATATACGTGTAATATTTTCTTGTGTAGTTTGCCTCCTTTATGCATTTTAAACACATGAATGCTTGTGGTATGCTATAATATGATACATTATGAGGTTATTTGACATGATATGAGTTTAATTCTTGAATCCTTATGTATTATTTTATTATTCGCTCCGGTATGCCTAAATATGAATTTATATGACATGCATTGCATCCACTTGCATTTGTATGCATCGCCGTGCATCTAATTGGTTCATGATTGAGTCTAAGTCTCTGGTGTTGTGTTCCTTTGTTTCAGAGCCTCTTTCGAACGTCGTTGAACCCAAGGTTTAGGTGTTTGTTTGCTCCTTTTTGGCCCCGGACTCTACCTACTTTTGCTACAACGTGCGGTTTAAGATCTTTTCCTTTAGTTAGTCGACCTATGGCCTAAATGTGATGATTTCTCACCCGCATGCGAATATACTATATATTTATATATTAGATATGTGTCATATGATATGTTTATGACCTTGTCATACGAGTAAACGTTTTGAACTATAAGTATAAGCATATATAAGCTTGAAAATGTTTTGCAACGAGGCTATGCTCCAAACCGTGTGTTGTCAAGCAAGCTAGGATCTACCTCAACATCTTAATGTTAAGGAAGACACGGAGAGGTACGTGTATAGCATATGCCGAGTTGCAAGGTAAGGTATGCTCGATAAGGTACGTAAGTTATGTTTATTTATGTAGCGTGTTAAGTAAGTTTAATTGGATAATTGGTTGTTATTGGCCCCGGAGACGTGGGTAAGGACGCCCGGGACGGCAAGGGCAGTCGGGTTAAGCCTGTACACGGTCTCCATTTGGAGTACTCACGTGCGACTCTTGGAGGTTGAGGAGACGTGGTGCTTCAAGCACATTGCGGGTTAGCTACCCCATGTGCATCGATAATTACGTGGAGAGGGTTTGACTCCCGAAACACCGTGGTTGTTGGGGATGGATTGTTTATGTATTTATGGTTTTCTTGATTTTCTTGCATTATAGGGGAGTAAGGGTTAAGTGCTCGTACTCGTCGAGCTTTTGTATGATTCGTTGGTTACGAAACGGGATAGGAGCTTCCTGTAATTCTAGTATGTCTTGTTTTGATTATGAAATGTTTAAGTTTATCTTGAAAATTAATTTGGTGTGCAAAACCCTATTCCCGGTTCATAATCCTTTGATTAATATGTGCTTTGTTCCATATTTATGTAGTGTGTGGGTGTGCGTTAGCCCCCCTCACTCAGTCAAGTTGTGGCTGACCCCTCTCCTTTTCCCTCCTTAGTTGCAGGTCTGTTCGAGCTAAGCGGGATAGTACATGGTCGTGTTGTGCTAGCTAGTTTGGGTCGAGTTAGCATTTCATACTTCCATCTTTTGAATATTTTAATACGTATTTGAATTAAATTGTACTTTTGGAATTAACACTTCATGTATTATTGGATCTATTTTGGGCCGTGAGGCTATTTATATATAGTAATGTATGTGTTTTTGTTGAGCTCTTATGGATACTGTTTGATGTTTCTGCCTTTTCTGTGTTTGTTTTGCGCGCTCTGTTGTCGTCTTAGCCACGCTTAGCCTAGCGTGTGTGTGTAGGTCCCCGTTCGCTTAGGCTTGGGCTCATGTATGGACTTCCATTTCATATGTGGGTTTGGGTCTAGGTGCGGGGGATGTGATGGCTCGTCGCTCCGGGTGTCACACCGCTGTTCCTCGATTTCTCCCATTTTCTTAGTTGCTCCGACGATCTTTGAGTTCCCACCAATCCGGAAACCCAACGATCTCAAAGAAATCTTTCATCAGATGGCCATTCTTTCCACATTGGTCACATTCAATGTCAGATCTGCGTCGGGATGATGAGTCCGACACCCTCCTTGTCGGATCTGACTTGCGGGGTGGCTTGCGGTTTCGTCCAGGAGGTCTGGTTCCTTGTCCATGAATTACCATACCAACTCCGATGCCCGATGATGTGTTCCCCTCGCTGGATGGCTTTCCTAGCGGCTTCCCGGCGAACCTTGGCGTAAGCGGCGTTAACCTCGGCAAGGGTGATTCTCTGAGAATTTCCCTCACGATTGAGTCATACTCCAGATTCAACCCTGATAGGAACTTGAAGAGACGATGCTCGTCTTGTATCTGATTATACTTGCTGATATATGTGGGTAATTCCATGGGGTTTGGCCTCCTCCGATCAATCTCCGACCATATGCTCTTGTTGATACTGTAATACTCTTCCAAGGTAGTATTTTCTTGTTTTATTCTATCTTCCCGAGTCATTAGATCGAAAATCTGGAGGCTATCTTCTCCGGATTGGTATGTTACTGAAAGTCCCTTCCACAGATCTTTTGCAGTAGGGTAATGTATGAATTGAGTCACCAGGGATGGTTCAATTGCTTGTGTGATCCATCCGAACACTTGGAGATCTCTTTGTTTCCATGACTGATACGTTTCATCGGATTCCGTCGGTGGCGCGGGTTGTCCGGTTAGATGGCTGAGACGTCCGCGTGCACCGATGGCAATTTCGAGCATTCTTGCCCATAAGACATAGTTGTTGTTATTTAGTTTTACATCGATAGTTACTGGCCTATCGAAATTTGATTGAGTTTGTTGTGGTTTGCATTGTTGCAGAAGCTTGGCAATCTGTTGAGACAGGATAGTGGCTGCCTCGGACAGTGCCGGTGACGAAACCTCGTCGTCGCTCATTGTCGTACGGTAGATGATGATGCCAATCAACAAACCTCAGGATCGTGTGGCTCTGATGCCATGATAGATTGAAAGAACCAAAATAATAGAAGCTGTGAATTGCATTGTTTTATTTTATTTCTGAATAGAATTACATCAAGAGCAGAGAATGTTACATATAGGCAAAGACTGCTAAATTAAAGGTAACAAGAATCCCGAAATCACAGGGCCATGATATCTTTCCTAAAATACAAAGTCAATAGAGGTGCTGAGTAATAAATAATTGAATTATTCAAATTTTTGTCAAGAAAATCTGTGGCCACAAAAAAGGTGTACAATTTCGCCCACACTACGATTTTAATAACTTGTCTTGACACACAGTTCGATCCGGGCCACCGGCATTGGCATGGACATATCTCAGATCACACAAATGTTTTAATGTTCTTTTATTCGAGCATTTTCGTTCTTGTTGCTGCATGTCTCGTTCCTACACATCTTTTTGTTGTTCTGGGGCTTCTGCATTCTAGGGATTTACTTAGTCTCTTACTCATCGTTTTCTGGCCCTCTAGTGAGTTAGTCCTTCTCTTGTGTACCTTCGGGGACCTCAACTTTCAATGTATTGTCAATCAAGCCTGCAATTTCAGAATCTCCCTAGTAAATGGCCAATCATTCCCAATTAGAATAGATTGATTAATTTCTTCCCTTAGAACCATCGTGGGAGCTTCCTACCTCATACAACTTGTCAATTCGAGAAATTTAATTATTATTTTGGATTCCAGTATTGAGTATAGACGGCTACACGAGAACGTGGACAATGCCATTTTACAAAATCACTTTAATTTCACTTCATTTCAACATATATTATCACAATAAGTATGCTAACATATACTAGTCCCATATAATTTGTTTAAACTTACTAATTAGGGTTCGTAAGGGTCGTTACATTACTTGCATGCAATTAAGTTGCACCACAAAGATTTCACACAAATATAGGAACAAAATACAAACAAGAGGCTAACTCATTAATTAGAAATATTAACCATGAAATAAGCTGCAAAAGGCTATAGTAAGGACCAATAAACTACGCAGTATGCAGTTTATTTATTTTCAAGAAGATAACCTATTACTACTTATATAATCTATAGATCAATAATTTCTCTCATCAGTTCCGAGTCAAGGAAATAACTTGAGTGAAATACGATGATCCCTCAATCGGCAAACGTTCAGTGATTTTGCTCGTGTACCTATGAAATACTGCATCAATGTCGATGGAGCTCCCAAAATGGCAAACCAACAATGGCTCCAAGATAGCTCGCAGACTATTTGCCACAAGCTTACCACTCTTGTACTTGTCAAAAACCACGTCGTCATAATCTTCGTTGCCATCCCACGGAACGAAAACCACCTCAACTTTGTCCAAACTGAAGGATCCTTCATTGCTAATTATGGCCTCAACTTCTTGCACGCAAGGAGCGTAGAAAGGTATGTTAAAGGAATACAAGTCTTCCTTCTTGATAAGCCCCTGCACATACACAAGGACCATATTAGAATTTTTTTTTAAATTAATTTTAGGAAAAGGGAAAATTACAAATTTGGGACTCTAACATACCCCAATTTGCATTTTTGGACTTTAATTTGGCGATTCTGATTTTCAGGACAATAACAACAAAAATTTTGCAATTTTAACCCAAGCCCCACCGGAACCCTAAATTTTTCTCGGAATACCGCTTATGCGGTCACGTCACTGCCGGAATACTACCTGAAAAATGAGTATGTGGCATTGAATGCCTGGGTGGCATATCAAATTTAGTCAACTCATTTAAAAAATTACATGCTGGATTTTTATATATTATTTAAAATTTTAAATTAATTAAAAGAAAATTAAATTCTTAAAATAATAATAATAAAAAAATACCCTCCACCGCCATCTCCTTCGCACCACCACCACCACCACTAGTGTCGTCTTTGCACCGCCACCATCACCCTTACCGAATCGCGCATTTAATTTAAGTAGCTAGGTTTAAGACATAAATTATATTTTAAGTATATTTAATTTAATTAGGTTTAAAACATAAATTATATTTATATTGTATACAAGTATGAGACATAAAATATAACAAAATAAGAATCATATAGTAGGATTTTACTATTCATATATCTATAATTAAAATATTACATTTAAGTTGACTAAGACTGCTATTATATTTATTCTATGTAAAATATATATTTTTTAATTCGAATGTATTTTTCTTAAATTAAATAGTGGATTTTTATTTAAAAAATTTTGTGTATTTAATTAAAAAATATGTCCTTTTTTTCTATGTACATATTTATAATGTAAAATGTGAGTGTAAAAATAAATATAGGCGTGAAAAACAATTTATAGTTTAGGTATATATTTATTATTACAAACATAATATTATATTCTTTTAATTTTTAAATATAAATAAAATTATTTACGTACATATAAAACTAATATTACATTTATTTTATATATAATAAATATTTTATGACAATTGCATGTTTTGTTGGAATTTCATTTTATTTTTAAATAATATAAGTTTAATAAACCATCTACTAGGCATGGTTGTTTTGCCACGCGGATAAATATTGCCATGTAATCATTCTCAGCTGAGAAACTAGGGCTCCGGTGGGGCTTCGGTTAAAATTGCAAAATTTTTGTTGTTATTGTCCCGAAAATCAGAATCGTCAAATTGAAGTCCAAAAATGTAAATTAGGATATGTTAGAGTCCCAAATTTGTAATTTTTCCTTAGGAAAGCGTCAAAATACACGTGGATTTTCTATGCAAATTTTAAATTTATTAGTCTTTTTCTTTCCTTTTAATTTCTTGAAATCATGCTCAGTTAGAACTTGACATTACCTCTGCGACCATTTCAGAAAGAGTTTCTGCGACCATTGTGAACGATGCCATTTCGTCTGCAGAAGAAGGATCTGCAGCACTTCTACCAATGAATGACAAAACCATACGGCCGCCGGCTATCATTTCGTGGCGGCGGAAGCTTAAAAACCTGGAGAAATCCTTCTGGAATTGCTTCGCATATGCGTCAAATACTTGCGGCGGGCTTGTCATAGACATGTATATGTTTTCCTTGTTATTCTTCCCCAGTCCTTGAGGAATCTGCCAAATATTTATCTAATTAATTATAACACATATATTTGTTTGGTTAATTATGTACGAAAGATATCAATATATATATATATATATATATAAAAGTTATGCTTTTCTTGGTTGGAGAAATCGGTCAATGCGACCGTGAGGTTTTTACCGAGGACCTCCCCTCATAAATATCAATATAATTCACCAGTTCTCTGCACCTGAGTTAATTAATTAATTTATTTTAAAAATTCAACTTGTAGTCTTCATGTTACCAAATTCAATGTTTAAGCCGTTTAATTTGTACAAAATGCAATTGAATAATTTTCATGATATTTGTAAACAAGATCCAATACTTAAGAACACAAATGCAATAGGAATTAACAAATCGGGAGATTTACCTTAAATATTAGGAATTAACAAGTCAGGAAGATTTATCTCTAGCTAGTTCTCCTAACATCGGGTCTAATTACAAATTAATTCATTCTATATTAATATTAAAAAAATAATAATAAAGGCATCATTATTCATGAAAGGGAAATTCTTGTATATGCACACCCGGTGCATACAAGAATTTTCCCTTCATGAAAAGCATGTACGGTGGACAAAAAACCAAAAAGAAAATGTAAAGCATGCACGAGATTAATCTTGGCATACTTATAGGAACAAGAAGTGTAATTATAACATCTCAAAAACGACATCCGAAGAGTTTCCCAACTTATTTGAAAAAAATTATAAACTCTCAGCATCTTCTCACTTCTCAAAACATTTATCAAACATTTTGTGATATTTTATAAGCTCCTGAACATATTATAAAAAGGGAAAATTGTAAATTTGGGATAGTAACATACCCTCATTTGCATTTTCGGACTTTAATTTGGAATTTCTCATTTCAGGGACACTAACTCTTAAAAATTTACATTTTTGGTCAAATACCCACCGGAATCCTAATTTTTGATCGGAAAACTACAAGTGAGGTCACGTGCTAGCCTGAAATCGTTTTTATTTGAGTTGACATTATTTTGCTTATGTGGAACGACTGATTTGCCACATATGAATTAAAACTGTTTCAGGCCTGCACATGACTTCATCTGCAGTTTTTCGATAAAAAATTAGAGTTCCGGTGGGTACCTGACTTCATGTGCGGTTTTCCGATAAAAAATTAGGGTTCCGATGGGTATTTGGCTAAAAATGCAAATTTTTAGGAGTTAGTGTCCTTGAAATGAGAAATTCCAAATTAAAGTCCAAAAATGCAAATGAGGGTATGTTACTATCCTAAATTTGCAATTTTCCCTTATAAAAAAAAAATTTTAAACTCAGCCACTTAGTCGAAAATGTAACAAAATCACAGTTAATCTAAATGTACCTGAGAGAGCCAATGAATACTATAGGATGAGTACGCAAAGTGTAAGCTGTTGCTCGGAAACAACTTGTCGTAGAACGAACCAGGCACACCGTATACAAAGCATTCTAGTTTGCAACGAGAGAAACTTGACAGCAACTTGAACAGATTGTTGAAGTCGTTATCTGGAAGATCGTTCAGACAAACTTCAAGTTGGGGCATGCTTTTGACGTTGTTGTTTCTGCACATTTCTTGAATGGTATCAATAATGTGGGAGATGACCAAAAGCGAGTTGGGCCCTGACGAACAACCAAAATCCGCCATCTTCAGGAACTCGGGGAAGCCATTTTCATTTGTATTAAACATATCTTTGAGGGTCTCATCTAACACAGACCGTGCTTTTGATATCGCAACTTTCTGCAAGAACGAGATGCATTAGCAAACAAGTATATACAATTATACATATGAGTGCATGTTGGAGAGAGAGAGAAAGAGAGAGAACTTGAAGGCCTGAATTGTTGGCATAGCTAGTTTTGCCATTCCCTACATTCATATGAAGAACTTGCTTGGCCGTCATTTTTCCGCAGTTCGGCTTCGTTGTGTTTATGCCCGGCAGCTTGCTTAGCAAAACTCTTTAGGAGACCATATATTTATAGTGAGAGAGATTCACTATGATAGAATTTTAGCTCAAAACTGTTGGGTTAAATTCAATTAATAATATAGGAAAAAACAATTGTTCCTTAAGTACGACAATTTTTTTAAATTATTTATCCAAAGTTTGAAATGTCTCAAGTTACCACCCCAACTTTATTAAGATTTTTAAATTGTCATTTCAGGCTCTTTTGGTGTTAATTTTTCAACATAGATTATTGATTTTTCGTCGAAAATTAGTCATGTGTTAACACCAAAATCCCTTTGAAAATTTTAATAAAATTTGGATAGTAATAGATAAAAATTAAAAAAATGGTCATAGTTTGAGGGACTAACTTATTTTTCCCTCTAATAATATAGATAAATAGTATACGCTTGTTATTTGCTCTATGCCAATTTGCTCTAAAATTTATTAATTTGAGTATTGAAGTTGTTAATTAGGAATTTTCTCTTAAATTTATGTAAATCTTTTAATATAGATATAACCTTAACTTTTTTCAAAATTTATATTTATTATCTTTATAATAAGTGAGTAGAAAAATAAACTCCAATAAAACGAAATGACCCAAAAATAGTCAGAGGGAGAATGAAAAATGTTGAAAGAAGAGAGTGAGTGAAAATTTCACTTTATTTGCCATCGACACTAAATAAAATGTAGAAATAATTATATCTGACTATCTTGCATTTAAACCTAATTATAACATAATTCATCATTATTAGAAAATTATATTTTAATCCCGAACTTTGAGAACCGTTTGTGCTCCCTAGGGTTCCGTTATGTCATTCCAAAAATATCCCTGATTTGTTGTTAAATTCATAATTTTTCGGGATCGTTTTGTTTATATTTGTAAACTTTAGGGATGATTTTGTAATTTTGGTCATACATTCAATGTAACACTCATAAAACCATCAGTGTCATACGTTTACTTTTACAAATTCTGTTAAGAAATCTCAAACCAAACAAGATTTATATGGACTAAAATATATTTTCAAGATAATAATGGAATGAGTTGTAATTAGGCCTAAATGTAGGATAGTTAGATGTAAATCATCCTAAAATGTATTCAAAGGATTTATTAAGTTGTTACTCTTTGGACTCCTTGTTTTGTATGGCCACGAAGACACGATTTTTTTTTTTTTTAAATTTATTTTGTGAGAGATGTCGAACATGACACAACATAACAAAATAAAATTTTTAAAGATAATTTTGGTTGTAGCATAATATTGATTTGGCATCTATAGTTACTACCATTCTATAGTTGATAATTGACATTAAGGAATGTGGTCAACTTTAGTTAATGTTAGGTGGAACTAAAGATGTTTTTTTTTTATTCCTAGTAATGTTTGTTTTGCAGGGAAAAAGTCAACTTAATACAGGATTCAAAAGTTGAAGATCACTTGGAGTTTGTGCAAAGAAATAACCGTTGGAAAGGAACACCGGTCATCTTTTAAACTCCTTTAAAAAGGCTGATGGAGACTTCAGAAATGCTGCTGTCTATTGACAAATTCACATAGAGCTTTCCTTTGATTTCTCATAGTGGATTCTATAGCCCTTTGATTGCTGGCCTGGTGGAACCATAGTCGTTGTTACATAGGTTCCTACCTTGCTTTCAGCTTGCTAGCCTGATTGAACCATAGTCTTTGTTACATAGGTTCATTTCTTGCTTTCAGCTCTTTGTATCTTGTACCTTGGATCAAGTTCTGAAGCCATAGTCTTTGTTACATAGGCTTCACTTGATCTTGCTCTTAATGAAACTCCATTTAAAATCCTAAGCTTAACAAACTTAGGTAGAGGACTAACTTGCCCAATTTGTGTTTTCACAATTGTGGTGAGCCAACCTCTATAAATATCTTGTGTTGCTTTACTTGTGCTTACATTGCGTATTTTGTTCCTTCTGGTATAAAACTTTGATTGTTCAAAGTTCTATTACTGATATTGAAATTAGTTGTTCTTCTGGAACCTGTAAGATAACAAGTGGTATCAGAGCAGGTACTCATTCTTTTTGGCCTTAACAAGCCAAGAGTTAAAGATCCAATGAAAATGTTGTGGAAAACAACAATCAATCTTGATCCACCACGTCTCAATGAAGCAAACTTTCTATCCTGGAAAACGGATATGGAAGAATATCTAGTAGCCATAAGCTTTGACTTATGGGAAATCACAGTAAAAAAAGGTGTAACTCTTCCAAGGATGGAACCTGGAACCAGTGTCCCAACAAGATCATATGAATATCTGCAAGATGAAAAAGAGATCTTGTCCTTAAATGCCAGAGCTAAGCTTATCCTAATAAGTTCACTCAGCCGTGACAAACAAATGAGTGTCAAAAGCTGTGCTACGGCCTATGATGTGTGGAGAAGTCTGCAAAATGCACACCATGACCGAGTCAAGTTATCTCTTAAAACACCTAACTGTAATGAATGTCTTTGCAGCCTTACAGATTATGATGAAGATGAAGCACTCAACAAAAAAAAAGGGACCATCTCAAGAAAAAGAAAGAAGAATAAGGAAAAGAATCACTATGGATTAATGGCAAAATCTCAGGTATCTTCTAAAGCTCCATCTGAAGTCTCCTATGGTTCCGAATCGGAACCTGAGGAATTTGAAAATCCTGGAATCCTCAGTGCTAGAATTGATTTTCTTGAAAGAAGTCTTTTAAAAAGTGAGAATGAGAAACAAGAACTCGAAAAAAATTTGAAATCACTTGTCATAGAACTTAAAGAGATAAAAGTTGAAAATTCAAAACTTGTGGATAGAATTTTCAGTCTCAATTATGAATTAAGCATTCACAAGTTTCGAAAGCCCCTTAGCCGACAAGAGCTGGAAAGAAATTTTAAAATGTTGTCTGAGTCTCTTAAGGCGGCAAAAAGGGAAAATCAAGATTTGAAAAAGTTTTTAAAAATCAGAGTCGATAAATCGTACGACTGCTCGAAGAAGAAAATGCTACGCTATAAATAATTGCTACTTCAAAAGAAATTCAAAAGGTAAAAGGCCTGGTACTTGGGTATGGAAGCCCAAAGTTCCTCAGCATAAGTCTAACAATGAAGGACCCTCATAATCTAGGGCACCTAAAGTTATAAGGGTTGCAGGAAAATCAAAAGAAAGGCAGATGGATCATGGACAGTGGATGTTCTCATCACAAGACCGGAGACAGGTCATGCTTCATCAAGATCCAAGATACTGAAGGAGGAAATGTTCTCTTCGCCGATAACACAAAAGGTAAAATTGTTGGTGAAGGAACTATTGGTATCTTAAATGGTACCTGTGTTGAAAAAGTATTTCTTGTGACTGAGCTAGAACACAATCTAATCAGTATTAGTCAATTATGCGATTGTGGTTTTGAGGTTAATTTCTCTGCATCACAATGTGTGGTTTCAAAGAACAAAAAAGCTTTCTCTACAGCTAAAAGAGTAAGAAATATCTATTGTTTCACTCTATCTGATCTTGCCAAGTAAAATGTGGAATGTCTGGTAGCAAATGATGATACCACTCAACTGTGGCATAGACGGTTGGGACATGCTAACATGGAGTTAATTTCACACATCTTTTTGAAAGATCTTGTGAGAGGTTTGCCTAATGTAAACTTTGTTAAAAACAAGGTTTGTGCTGCTTGCCAAATGGGCAAACAAATCAAACCTTCATTCAAATTAAACCAAGTGTTACAACTAATCAACCTCTTGAATTGGTTCACATTGATCTTTTTGGACCTAAGAGAACTGAATCTCTTGGAAGGAAGAAATATACAATGGTTATTGTTGATGACTATACACGATACACTTGGGTTCTATTCTTAGCACCCAAAAATGAAGTGCTCAAATTCTTTGTCCCTCTTGTGAAAAGGTTGGAAAATGAAAAATGGGGGAAAATTATGAAAATTCGTAGCGATCATGGGATGGAATTTGAAGATTCAAACTTCACAAACTTCTGTGATGATCAAGGATACACTCATGATTTTTCTGCACCTAAAACTCCACAACAGAATGGAGTTATGGAAAGAAAAAATCGAGTCATTCAAGAAATGGCTCGGACAATGTTGAATGAATATCAACTCCCCAAATCCTTCTTGGGAGAGGCTGTAAACAGCATGCTATGTGTCTAATAGAGTGTTTCTAAGACCTCTACTCAAGCTAACACCCTATGAACTCTGGAATGGCAAAAAGCCAAACATCTCTTACTTTCGAGTATTTGGGTGTAAATGTTTCATCCTCAATGATAGGGATCAACGTGGAAAATTTGATTCCAAGAGTGATGAAGGAATCTTTCTTGGATACTCAAATCACAGCAGAGCCTACATGGTGTATAACAAAAGGAAGTTAACTGTCATTGAATCTAAACATGTGAACTTTGATGAATCTGATCCTCATGACAAGAGTCATTTGATAACGTATCCTACAGGGCCACACCCATTTCCTGAGAATGATCACACAAGTTATGATGAATTTGAGAGAAATGATGAATCTCAAAACAATGTTGATGAAAACATTGAGCTTGAGAACACAAATCATGAAAGTAGCTCAAGAGAGGCAACTATCTTAAGAAAATTCAAACATGCCTCAAGTCATCCAATTGATAAAATTATTAGAGATGTACAAGCTAGTATCATGACTAGAGCTAAAGCTCAAATGATCCAAAATTCATCTCATGAAAGTCTACTATCAATTGATGAACCAAAAAATGTGAAAGATGCCCTAGTGAATGAATCTTGGGTAAAAGCTATGAAAGAGGAACTTGATCAGTTCCAGAAAAATGATGTCTGGGAACTTGTTGAGAGACCCCAAGAACAACAAGTCATTGGAACCAAATGGGTTTTTCGAAACAAGCTGAATGAAAACGGAGAAGTAATTAGAAACAAAGCCAGACTTGTGGCTAAAGGATATTGCCAACAGGAAGGAATAGACTATGAAGAAACCTTTGCTCCTGTGGCAAGACTCGAGTCAATTCGAATTCTTCTTTCCTTTGCATCCTTTCACAAATTCATTCTATATCAAATGGACGTCAAAAGCGCATTCCGAAATGGATTCATCTCTGAAAAAGTCTATGTTAGTCAACCTCTCGGGTTTGAAAACCCAAATTTCCCAAATCACGTCTACAGACTAAAAAGGGTTCTCTATGGCTTAAAGCAAGCTCCACGAGCTTGGTATGATAGACTCAGAAAATATCTGATCAAAAATAACTTCTCAGTTGGAACAGCTGATACCACACTCTTTACGAAGACTACTAATAAAAGTCTTATCATTGTTCAAATATATGTGGGTGATATCATTTTTGGGAGTCAGAATTCCAAACTTTGTGAAGAATTCTCACAATTTATGAAAGCCGAGTTTGAAATGAGTATGATGGGGGAATTGAATTTCTTCCTTGGACTTCAAATCAAACAAACTTCCTCTGGAGCCTTTGTTTCACAAGAAAAATATACCAAGGAAATACTTAGGAAATATGGAATGCTTGATTCCAAATCAATGGCCACTCCTATGTGTCACTCTACTAAACTTGATAAAGATCCTTTCGGAGAAAGCATTGATGAAAAATTATACAGAGGAATCATTGGAAATCTACTATACTTAACTGCTAGTCGTCCTGACATTCTCTTTGCAACCACCTCATGTGCAAGATTCCAATCAGATCCAAAGATATCACATTTCAAGGCTCTTAAAAGGATTCTTAAATATCTTAATGGAACAATGGATGTCGGTTTATGGTATCCCAAACATGAAAATTTCAATCTTGTTGGATTCTCTGATGCAGACTATGCAGGGTGCAAAGTGGATCGTAAAAGTACCAGTGGGCAATGTCAACTCCTAGGAAAGAGCCTTGTAAGTTGGTCAAGCAAAAAACAAGGAGTTGTAGCTCTCTCAACAACTGAAGCTGAATACATAGCCATGGGAAGCTGCTGTACACAACTCATTTGAATGAAAAGGACATTATCAGATTACGGTTTGAGTCTCAATGAAATTCCTCTCTTTTGTGACAATACAAGTGCTATTTGCTTATCAAAAAATCCAGTTTTTCACTCTAGAACTAAACACATTGAGATTAAACATCATTTTTTACGATATTACGTGCAAGATCAAACTGTTAAAATTCTACATGTTAACAGTAAAGATCAGTTGGCAGATATTTTCACAAAACCTCTTCCACTGGAACAATTCGAGTTTATCAAATACCAGTTGGGTATTTTATCCTTTCATAAAATTGCATAAGTCTATTAACGCTTTTCTTAGCTTACTTGTGTCTTTTATTAAATAACGCTTTTTCTTACTCTGCTTTTTGCCGCCCAAAAGCGTCTGACAGTTAAATGTTCTCGATATTTGAAAAGACATCAAAACTCCAATTAATGGTACTTCTCAAGTCCGGAGACTTCACAACCCTAAGACCATTCAACTTCTCCATCCTTCCAATTCTCTCTGCAAATCTGCTCTTGCAAAAGAAGATGGCTAAAAGAAAAAATCTCTCTGAATCTGACACAGAGTCCGATGATCACATACCTCTGGCCACCTGGTCCAAATCTCGCCCAAAAGAAACAACATCTACTGAGCCCAAAGGAATCAACTCTGAAAAACCGTTTTCTTCCATACCTTCAACCCTTAATCCTTCAAACACACCCCATGGTACATCAAATCCATCTAGTGCCAAACTATCTTCAAAACCCTCTAGCACTGCTTCCAAACAATCTATTCTGGAAAAATCTGACAAACAAGATGAAGAAGACGATGACGATGTCTATACTGACTTCTCTGAAGATGAACAACCCCCCTTTTATGAAGTCATTCACAAAATTGACGAGATAGATTTTGACTCAGTACAAACTCATGTACTTTTTCACGACATTGAATCTCAAGAATACTATGAAAATGATGTATTTCATAGGAAGTGGAACAGAGGTAGATCTGTCAACTTTACTCATTTTCCATCATGCTTTATTGTCACTCAGTTTGAGGAATTGGGTTGGAAACCACTTCTTGAGATTGATGAAACATCATATCCTACCCTTGGTAAAAAAATTTATGCTAATGCTGAGTTTTTCAAAATTCTTGATAAGTCTGGTATCAAAGTTGAGTCCTATGTGATGGGAGAACGGGTTTCATTCACTCCCAGAGCCATAAATTCACTCCTAGGTGTTAGGAATAGTGCCCTAGAAAGCCGATTGTATATCCGCTTTGTGCTTTTCCTTATTGTAATCACAGACAATCTTTGAATGAAATAACGAATTAAGGCAACACTTCTTTATATGCTCTTGTTTGGTATGCGTTTATTTTAGCTGTGCATGTATGAGAACTCCCCTAATCCTGATGACTTTAGGACTCTACCATTTAGGTGAAATGGTTCATGAAACGAGCCCTATATCACATAAGTCATGATTAGTAAAAATACTCCAAGCCGATGAGTCCTACAGACAGTGGGAGTGTCAACCTGACTCCTCTAAGGCTTGCTTGTGGGATCACGCCCTTAAGAAGGACCACCTTGTTTCATGGAGGTGGAAAGTGTATAGTTGATACGTACGTGATACATGAGGGTGCTTACTTTAATAAGTAAGTTCACTGAGGTGCCCCGTGTGAGAACATTCCTAAATGGGAAAGGAAGTTTCTATTTCAGGAAATGGAAACTTCCAGATTAGGAAATATCTCACGAGTCATTGATGTGATTAATTGATCCTTAGACTTGAGGTTCCTTCTCACTTTATGAGTTAACTCTGTAGTCTTAGGTATAAGCTTTAAAGGGTGTCGCCTTAGACAACTGATTCAAGGCTTATGCTGGGGCTGCACAAGTGATTCATGAAAGTGAATGAGAATCAAGAAAGGACCTACACTTGCATTTGCAAGGTGATCTCTTATTGTGTAAATCATTCATATGCCATATGGAGTCCTTGGCTAAGGCTGTAGATCAAGATATCAAGAAAAGGGTTTCTTGGATTGAGATCAAATGGATTTGAAATGCACTTAGCTTTAAGACCGGATTATTAGGGTTCTGATTATTCCCTTGCCCTAGATCTTGGTTGAGAGATAGTAAGTAGGAGGATTGTATCTCACATGAATCAATGACTTAAAGGTTCTGTCGAATCCGAACATTCCAATTCAGCTAGGGGTTAAACACCTGTTGCTAGACTATGGTCGTTTAATCTGTGGACTGATTAATTAATTAGTGAATTAATTAATTGGGGTCACTGCTAATTGAATTGAGAACCTAGAGGGTCACACACAACAACTTGGTTACATGAGTTGAGGCTGAAAAATGATTAAACGAGTTAATCGAGCCCAAGAGGGTTCCACACGTGTGAAGTCACACGTGTGGCTCACGTGAGTGACACGTGTCACTGTGACACGTGTCACACACGTGTGTGTATATATATATATTATATATATATTAAATAATTAATTAGTTAATTATTTAATAGACTTTGGTTTAATTTTGAATTAAAAAGAAAGTCTAATTTTGGAGAAAATAATCTAGTTAATTAATTATGAATTAATTAATTAGATAAAAATAAGTTATTTATTTTATAATAAATAAAGTATAAAATTATCCAAAAATAGTTTGGATATTTTTTGGCTCTCTTAAAAGTTGACTAGAATTAGAATTCAAAGTCAAAGTTGGAAAATACTTGATAATCAAGTAATAGGAGAGAGAGGAACCAAATCCTTGTCCAACAAGGATTTGGATCGGCACTCCCTCCTATATATAGGGGAGCTCGAGCTCCCCTTTAGAGCTAATTGACAATTCTTTTGGTTCATGTGTTGAACACCTTCCTTTCTCCAAGATTAAATTAAACCCTAGGTTAAGCCTAAACACTAACTAGAGAACTAGCATCCTTACTAGTTAGATTGTGATCAAGTTGGTGGACTTTCTCTAGAGACTTCAAGTTAGAAGTTTGAAGATTCGAGCTTTACCAAGGAGAGGGGATCAAGCCGCGAGAAGAGCGTTCTTGGGTGGCTTGAAACGCTTCAAGAAAGAATAAAAGAAAAGTAAGTTTTCTATCTTTACGAATTTGGTTACACGATTACGAGGCCTAGATCCTTTTGTTGGGAAAATTTTTAAATTCCGCTGCTTTCTGATTCGTTTCCAACAAGTGGTATCAGAGCCACCTCGTTAATCGTGTTTCTGATTCGTCTCAATTATACTGAATTTGGTAGAAATTCTTAGGCTTGATGCGATTGAGTATTTGTAATTGTTTTAGAAAGCCTGAATTACGAAACTGTATTTTTTTTTCCTGAAAGTTTCCGAAAATTGGTTTTTGCAAAAAAAAATTAATTTTTGAAAATAATTTTAGATTTGAAACTATATAAACTGTTTTTGGATTTCTTGGATTGGTTTTGCTTTTGAACGAAAACACGAAACGAAAGCCCGGATCGCGATGAACACGCGAAACCCCGCGCGCGAAGGAGTCGCGCGCGTGGGCTTCGCGCGCCACCCTCCCGCAACCGCGCGGGAGGCCCTCCCGGGCGTGCCGCCCGTCGCCGCCCAGGCCTGGCCGGGACAGACCGGCCAGTCGCCCAGCACCTCCCGCACGCCTGTGCGGGAGCCTTCCGGGCGCGCCGCCCAGGGCGGCCGAGACTGGCCGCCCACCCCGCCCGCATGCTTGCGAGAAAGCCGCGCCCAGCAGCGCGCAGCTTGCGCGCGCCGCGTACGGGTCCCGTTTTCGCGATCCGGCCTTTTCGTGTTTCGTGCAATCCAGTCCCAATTTTATTTGAATTTTAAAATTTTATTTTTGAATATTTATTTTAATTTTGAATAAAACTTAAAATTGGGATTTTTTGAGAAATTGAAACGGTTTATATTTTGGGAAAATACATCTTGATAAAATTATTAATTTTCAGAAATTAATTGGAATTTTATTTGTTTTGGTAATTTGGGATTTATTGAAAACTTTTATAAATAAGACTCGCATCAAGTCGTGTTTTAAGCTATTAGAGCTTAAAGCGAGAATTTTAATTTATTGGTTAAATTTAAATTCTTCAAAAGCATGTTAGGTGATCATGGGTTTAGATCTATTTATGGTTTTAATTTATGCACATGGATGGTTTAAATTGGGGTTGGAGCCCTATAGTTGCGTTTTTCAATTGAGGTTGGAGCCTCACTTATGTGCGTACTGTTATGTGATTTATTATGTGGCTTTCCATATTACTGTTTTTGAGGCCGGGGTATGCCCCGTGTAATTGTCTAAGGCCAATATGAAGATTGAGCCTTATTACTTTATGTCTTTTTCTTTTTTTTTGTAATTTGAGAGTAGAGATAGGTGGTGAGGTTTTATTTTCATTTTGGAGACAATGCACCCATGGAGTAAGATGGACCACATTCAAGTAACAAGGAGGCCATAAGTGAAGACCCCTCAAAATGTTAGGGAGGGGAATCTCAATTGTTAAATGTAATAGAGATAGGGCTCGTATTTTGTTACCGCTTTCCCTTATGTGATTTGAACTGTTTATGTGGCATGTATGTTAGAACTTGTGATTGTGGAGTGGCTCCCACATATCACGCATAAGATAGGTAGAACCCATGATCATTACATGTTAGTATCATGCTAGGACATGTTATCTGTTTATGTGCTTGTTTGAAATGCATTTAAGTGTACTTGCATTAATCAAGACTAATAAAATTGGATAACATATATGTTGGTGAGGTCGAACCGGACAACTCTCCGGTTGATTCGAAAATTCCCATTAAATATTAAGCTGATTTCGAACAAATAGGTGTTTAATTCGAGATGCAAGTTTTGAATTAAATTCCTAGCATTCCATCAATAGGTTTTAAGTTTAGTAAGTAAAGCTAGTTATTGTCCACGAGTCGTGGGATAGCTAGTAGAGCTTATTAGTTCTTAGTTACCTAATTAATCATTTTAAATGATCAATATTTCGTGGTCAATTTTAGCAAGGGCGATGTCCGCGAGTCGTGGGTCGTTCGAACTAAGTTTTGGTCATGATCTTATGATTGATGGGTCTAGCTTAACGCCTAAGTAAATATGGATGTCGCACGAGTCGTGGGTCCATATTGAAAGATAAGTGATGCAAAAAACAATTACTAAGAGTTCTAAAGGTGTTAGAATTGGTAAGTTGTACCTACCTAGGGTTATTACTTAGAATGTCCGCGAGTCGTGGGTTCAAGGTAAAATGCCTAGGATCTTAGTACCCATTGGGAAACGTGTTCCTCTTAGATCTTTGGGAATTCTAGATCTTTGAAAAACAGTGGGAGCTACAATAGATTAAAGACCTTATCTTTTGTATATCGTTATAATTCAGCATGCTCACTAGTTCTCTGTTTTACCATTTAGGTCGTAGATTCTGTGATTCTCTACGTGTTTTGAAATGGCAACCAAAAACCCTCTTGTATCGATCCTCGAGTCAAACAAGTTGACTGGTCCCAACTATTCTGATTGGCTGAGGAATCTAAAAATCATTTTAGATTCTGAGAAGAGAACTTATGTTCTCTTCGAAGGGGAGCCTAGTCCCGAAGGGGAGGCTCCCACTCGGGCCGAGCGGGATGCGATTCAGAAGTGGAAGGATGATAATCTCCAAGCCCGTTGCCTTATGTTGGCTAACATGTCTCCGGACTTGCAAAGGCAACATGAGGCCATGGAATTTGCTTGGGAGATTTACGATCACTTAGAGCAACTTTACCACCCTCATGAACGTGTTACAAGGTATAACACTTCAAAGGAATTGTTCCACTTGAGAATGAGGGAAGGTTCAAGTGTCCATGAATATGGACTCAAGTTTCTTGCCCTTACTGAGAAACTTGCTTCCATGGACATGCCACTGAAAGATGAGCTTTCAGTGGATTTGTTGCTAGCTTCGCTCCCACCATCATTCAACCCATTTGTCCTTAACTTCAACATGAATCATGCTGGTGCTACTGTAGCTGAGCTGATTAGTCAACTTGTGACTGCTGAAAGCACGATCAAGAAGGACAATAAGGTTTTGATGGTGAATGCCCCATCTTCCTCTTCTGGGCCTTCTAAAGGTAAGGGCAAGAAAGCCCAAAAGAAGAAGAAGAAACCCCTTAGGCCCACTGGTGGCATTTCAAAGGGGAAGGCCCAAAAGAAGAAGCGTGATCAGAAAGAGGATGTTTGCTTCCATTGTGGCAAAGCGGGATATTGGAGGAGAAACTGCCCAGAGTACAAGGCTACTCTGAAGAAAGGTATCTTACTCGTTGAAGTAAATCTTTCTATTAATTCTAGTTCTTGGGTACTTGATACCGGTTGTGGAACTCATATCTGTAATGATGTACAGATGCTAAGTGAAGTCCAACAACTCAAAGAAGGAGAATGTGTCTTGAAGATCGGCGATGGCTCAAACGTTGAAGCTCGAGCTTTAGGCACAATTAGATTAGATTTAGGTAGTTTTGAGTTAGTATTAAATAAAGTCCTTTATGTACCGAGCATTATTCGTAATATAATTTCAGTTCCAATATTAGATTGTGAAGGTTATGAAACTTATATTAAGAATGGTAAATACTTTATCAAACGGAACAACTCTTCCGTTCATATCGGTACTCTAAGTAATGGACTTTACCTAACTCAAAATATCAATAATATACAACGAGAAACAAAGCGTAAGAGAGATGACAAAGTTTCAGCTCCCTTATGGCACGCTAGATTAGGACACATTTCCAAGAACAGAATTAGCAAGATAAACACTTTAGGATCATTCTCTGAAAATGATCTCAAAGAGTTAACTTCTTGCGAATCCTGTCTCAAAGGAAAAATGTCCAAAGTCCCTTTTAAAGGAACTGTGGAACGTGCCACTAAGGTTTTGGATTTGATCCATACTGATGTTTGTGGACCGCTTAGTGTAAGCACTAGAAGCAATCATCAGTATTTCATAACCTTTACTGATGACTTTAGTCGGTATGGTTATGTGTACTTAATGAAGTATAAATCTGAAGCTTTTGAGAAATTCTTAGAATTTCAAAAGGAGGTTGAGAACCAAACTGGTCACAAGATCAAAGCAATTCGATCTGATCGAGGAGGCGAGTATCTTAGTGAAGATTTCCTTAATCATCTCAAAGATAATGGGATTATCTCTCAGTGGACTCCTCCGGGAACTCCTCAGCTTAATGGAGTTTCTGAGAGAAGGAATCGAACCCTACTTGATATGGTTCGTTCCATGATGAGTTTCACTGACTTACCACCTTCTTTCTGGGGTTATGCCCTAGAAAGTGCAGCAAAGATTCTCAATCTAGTTCCCTCTAAGTCAGTCCCCAAGACGCCCTATGAAATGTGTCATGGTAAAATCCCTAGTTATTCTTACTTAAGAATTTGGGGTTGTCCTGCTTACGTGAAGAGGACAGTGGGAGATAAGTTAGAATCCCGTTCTAACTTATACTACTTTGTAGGTTATCCTAAGGAATCCATAGGATACTACTTCTATGATCAATCTGAGCAAAAGGTGTTTGTTTCCAGAAATGCTACTTTTCTGGAGGAACCGTTCCTTAAAGAAAAGAAAGGCAAGATCATCGAATTAGAAGAAGTACAAAGTGACCCCACACCACCCACCGAAGAAACGTCCCACTCTGATCAACCACAACCAATCACGAATTTCGATACACATGAAAATCCTCCTCTAAGGCGTTCTGAACGCACTCCTAGACAGCCAGAGAGATGGTATGGATTCTTCCATGAAATCTCTAAAAAGGATAATGATCCTTCAACATATGAGGAGGCACTTTCAGATTCTGACTCTGAACAGTGGATAGAAGCCATGAAATCCGAAATGGATTCCATGAACTCCAACCAAGTTTGGACCCTGGTAGATTTGCCTGATGGGGTCAAACCCATAGGTATCTTTAAGAGAAAGCTTGGAGTTGATGGAAGCATTGCAGCCTACAAAGCAAGACTGGTTGCAAAAGGATTCACTCAGAGACCCGGCGTGGACTTTGACGAAACCTTTTCACCAGTTGCAATGCAAAAGTCCATTCGAATCATGCTTGCCATTGCTGCATATTATGACTATGAGATATGGCAAATGGATGTGAAAACTGCCTTTCTCAATGGTGACATTGATAAAGACATTTATATGGAGCAACCCATAGGTTTCACATTCAGTGGGAGTGAGCAAAAGGTTTGCAAACTCCAAAGATCAATCTATGGATTGAAACAGGCTTCTAGGAATTGGAACATTCGATTTGATGAATCGGTCAAAGCGTTTGGCTTCATCCAAATTTCGAATGAATCATGTGTGTATAGAAAGGAATTGGAGACCTCAGTGCAATTCTTAGTACTTTATGTTGATGACATCCTTCTTATTGGGAATTCGAAGGATGACATGAAAGTAACTAAGTTATGGTTATCGAACCAATTAGAGATGAAAGATCTTGGTGATGCGTCCTATATCCTTGGAATTAAAATCTATAGAGATAGATCTAGAAGGTTAATAGGACTATCACAGTTGATGTACATTGACAAAGTATTGAAGAGATTCAATATGGAGTCAGCAAAGGTTAAGAACCTTCCTGTGAGTGTAGGAACATGTCTTTCAAAGAAGATGTGTCCTAAGACTAACCTTGAAAAGGAAAGAATGACTCATACACCTTATGCATCAGCAATAGGTAGCATAATGTATGCAATGTTATGTACTCGACCGGATGTGGCTTATGCACTTAGTGTAA
The DNA here is from genome assembly GCA_037501455.1 of Lantana camara. NCBI lineage: Eukaryota > Viridiplantae > Streptophyta > Magnoliopsida > Lamiales > Verbenaceae > Lantana > Lantana camara. The sequence goes on along the minus strand of CM074862.1, from coordinate 89,792,786 downwards.
CGAGTCGTTTCCAATCTGACCCTGGAGATGGTCACTGGGCTGCCGTGAAGAATATTCTTAAGTACTTGAAAAGTACTAAAGATTTATTCTTAGTTTACGGAGGTCAGAAAGATCTTACTGTCGAAGGATACTGCGATGCAAGCTTTGCATCAGACTTAGATGATTTTAAGTCAATGTCAGGATACATTTTCTGCCTAAACGGCGGAGCAGTGAGTTGGAAGAGTTCCAAGCAAACTACCACTGCTGATTCAACCACTGAGGCCGAATACTTAGCTGCAAATGATGCAGCTAAGGAAGGTGTTTGGATAAGAAACTTCATTCAAGAGTTGAATGTTGTTCCTAGCATGAAAGACCCCATTACTGTGTTTTGTGACAACACTGGGGCGGTTGCTCAAGCAAGAGAACCAAGATCTCACCAACGGACCAAGCACATTATGAGGAAGTATCACCTAATCCGTGATATTATCAAAAGAGGAGATGTGCAAATTGAGAGGGTCACATCAGCAGAGAACGTGGCAGATCCACTTACTAAACCCCTTAGTCGAGAAGCTTTCCAAGGTCATCTTGAGAAGATGGGACTTAGAGTTGCTTTAGAATGGCTTTGACGGGCAAGTGGGAGATTGTTAGGAATAGTGCCCTAGAAAGCCGATTGTATATCCGCTTTGTGCTTTTCCTTATTGTAATCACAGACAATCTTTGAATGAAATAACGAATTAAGGCAACACTTCTTTATATGCTCTTGTTTGGTATGCGTTTACTTTGGCTGTGCATGTATGAGAACTCCCCTAATCCTGATGACTTTAGGACTCTACCATTTAGGTGAAATGGTTCATGAAACAAGCCCTATATCACATAAGTCATGATTAGTAAAAATACTCCAAGCCGATGAGTCCTACAGACAGTGGGAGTGTCAACCTGACTCCTCTAAGGCTTGCTTGTGGGATCACGCCCTTGAGAAGGACCACCTTGTTTCATGGAGGTGGAAAGTGTATAGTTGATACGTGCGTGATACATGAGGGTGCTTACTTTAATAAGTAAGTTCACTGAGGTGCCCCGTGTGAGAACATTCCTAAATGGGAAAGGAAGTTTCTATTTCAGGAAATGGAAACTTCCAGATTAGGAAATATCTCACGAGTCATTGATGTGATTAATTGATCCTTAGACTTGAGGTTCCTTCTCACTTTATGAGTTAACTCTGTAGTCTTAGGTATAAGCTTTAAAGGGTGTCGCCTTAGACAACTGATTCAAGGCTTATGCTGGGGCTGCACAAGTGATTCATGAAAGTGAATGAGAATCAAGAAAGGACCTACACTTGCATTTGCAAGGTGATCTCTTATTGTGTAAATAATTCATATGCCATATGGAGTCCTTGGCCAAAGCTGTAGATCAAGATATCAAGAAAAGGGTTTCTTGGATTGAGATCAAATGGATATGAAATGCACTTAGCTTTAAGACCGGATTATTAGGGTTCTGATTATTCCCTTGCCCTAGATCTTGGTTGAGAGATAGTAAGTAGGAGGATTGTATCTCACATGAATCAATGACTTAAAGGTTCTGTCGAATCCGAACATTCCAATTCAGCTAGGGGTTAAACACCTGTTGCTAGACTATGGTCGTTTAATCTGTGGACTGATTAATTAATTAGTGAATTAATTAATTGGGGTCACTGCTAATTGAATTGAGAACCTAGAGGGTCACACACAACAACTTGGTTACATGAGTTGAGGCTTAAAAATGATTAAACGAGTTAATCGAGCCCAAGAGGGTTCCACACGTGTGAAGTCACACGTGTGGCTCACGTGAGTGACACGTGTCACTGTGACACGTGTCATTGTGACACGTGTCACACACGTGTGTGTATATATATATTATATATATATATTAAATAATTAATTAGTTAATTATTTAATAGACTTTGGTTTAATTTTGAATTAAAAAGAAAGTCTAATTTTGGAGAAAATAATCTAGTTAATTAATTATGAATTAATTAATTAGATAAAAATAAGTTATTTATTTTATAATAAATAAAGTATAAAATTATCCAAAAATAGTTTGGATATTTTTTGGCTCTCTTAAAAGTTGATTAGAATTAGAATTCAAAGTCAAAGTTGGAAAATACTTGATAATCAAGTAATAGGAGAGAGAGGAACCAAATCCTTGTCCAACAAGGATTTGGATCGGCACTCCCTCCTGTATATAGGGGAGCTCGAGCTCCCCTTTAGAGCTAATTGACAATTCTTTTGGTTCATGTGTTGAACACCTTCCTTTCTCCAAGATTAAATTAAACCCTAGGTTAAGCCTAAACACTAACTAGAGAACTAGCATCCTTACTAGTTAGATTGTGATCAAGTTGGTGGCCACTACAAGAAAACAGGCATTTTCCGGCGAACATTTCCGACGAAACTTCTTCGTCTGAAAATTTCCGACGAAAATCAGACGAACCTCCGACGAAACTGGTAGTATTCCATTTTTCTTAGAATATGCAAAATTTCCGGTGAAATTGCGAGGAAATTCCGACGAACCAAAATTTTATTTTAAAAAATAATTATGTTTTATAATTCAGACGAAATATTGCGACGAACTTTCGGTCTGAAATTTTAAATGTTTTCGAAATTTATTTCTCAGACGAATGTGGTCTGAAAGTGGTCTGAAAATAATTGGAGATGTCAGACGAAATTCCGATGAAGATTTTGGTCTGAAATTATTTTAGATTGCGGCGCATTTTCGACGAATTTCGCCTGAAATTATTTCTCAGACGATTGGTGGTCTGAAAGTGGTCTGAAAATGAGTGGGAATCTCAGATGAAATTCAGACGAGGAATGGGTCTGAAAGTGCTTGGGATTCTTTTAACAAGACTTTGGCCTTTGGAAATCCGATGAAAATTCTTGGCCTTGGACCTTTTTATCGGTGAGGAAATTCCGACCATATATCGTCGGAAAATTGAACCCTAATTGTTCCCTAAGTTTCAGAAATGCAGCCCGCGCCTCCATCCCTCATTTCATCCCTTTTCCCTCCTTCATTTCAATCTTTCCCTCCCTGAAAACCTAAGCATTTCAGCCCTTTTTCGTAAAATCGTTCCTCCAGCATTTCGGCATATCATCATCTTTTTCTTGAATGTGTGTTATGAAGATAATGGGATTCAACGGGTCACATATGTAGAGTATGAATGAGGCTTCAATTTGAAGAAAAGCTTGGTGGGGTTGTGATTTGCAGGTAGTGACTGAAGTTAGCTTTGTTAAGATTCATTCAATTGAGATTTCAGGTGAGATTTTCATACTCATGTAACATATATTTATTTATATTAGCTTAATTTCGTGGCAGTTGCTTCATAGATTGTGCTAGATAACGTATATGAAGTTATGAGAGCAGATCTGTGAAACTTGAAAGCTTGAACCGAGATTTGCTCAATTTGTTCATACGCAGTTAACTTATGTACATTGTATTAGGTATGGATTTGCTTAATTTATTCATAAATTTGGTGTACACTGTTCCATTTGAAGTTGGAAAAACGTCTGATTTGAAGAGGGCCAAACAATAAGCAAGATTTAAATTAAATTCCAATTTTACTGTGTAAATTTTGTGTTACTCTTTTTACAATGTGTGCCAAAAGCCAAATAATTAGTCTTTTATTCGTACCATAAAGGTGTTACTAGCAATACAGGATCTAAAAAGCCCCTTTGTTGTAAGGAGTGATCCTCCGTCCTCCTCCATTCAAATGGTACATGGTGAGAACTGAAAAGCCATTTCAACCTCCAAACAATTGTTAGCATTTGAACTGTTATGAACAAAACCTGTTTTCTTAAAGATCCCAGCTTTATGATATGTTTGCGTATAACCGAAAGCTATTCCGAGTTTCTGAAAATGTTTTGTTTAATGTTAATGCGTTTATAGGTCAACTTGAACTTGAATGCTCTCTAAAAAATGACCCCTGAAGTTTATTTGTGTTGATTTCTTCTACTAATTGATTTGTTAGTTCTCCGTTTGTTAGTTCTCCAAATATCTATAGGCACCGATAACTTTCTAGATTTAAATTATGTTATTCTTTCTGTTATTTATTTTTTGATTCTTATCTTGTAAAGGTTTGGATAGGTGCTACGAGGGATATCAATGTGGGAATGAAGAATGCATTGATGCTAGCAATCATCCAAAGGAGTTAAGTCTTTCCCTTCTTTCTCCTGGAACTGCATGGTTTCTTTGATACTAGACTTAAGCATAAGTAGTGCCCATTTTTGGATAATTCCTGATATTTGGTTAGTTCAACAAGAAAGTACATATTTTTGCAGAAACTATTGACATTAAATTTATTTTGAAGGTCTGAAAGCTATTTTTGTTTTATATATACAGTGAGAAGTTGCATATCCTTAGTCACTTTTCATTAGCTTTAGCAAATCAATTAGGAATTCTTTGATTCTATGTGTACTTGCGTGCGTGATAGGGTATATATAAAAAAATTCAGTGGACTCAATTGACCCCAAAGTTTTAGTTATCTGTGGCATCGCCCTTGCTTGTAAACTGATTTTATACCAATTTTAGATAAAAATAAGTTAGAATTTAGAAGTTATTAAAGATTTTCTATTGAATATTGCATTTACATATATATATCTCAGGCCTAAATCAGCTGCATGCATTTGAGATGCTACTCCCAACATTATATGCTGCAACAAACATGTAATGTTGTTCTGGTGTTCGGTTGTTTTATCTTTTTTTTAAGCTATATACTAAGATGAATTATGATGGACGGATATAAGATACAATTTAAATATGAGATGCAATTTATTTTTGAAATTTTCATATGATATATATTAGACATAAATCAGATTTGATAAGATAATAATTTTAAAACCATTCGTACGTACATCACAGATTCAGACACTGACGCACTATTTTGAGGGACCAATGATTATAAGAAATGTCACAAGATTGTACATAATGTGCTGGAAATGCTCCCAATGTTGATGTCTAACTCCAATGCTTTGAATGCTGCTTTCCATTTAATCTGATAAAATATAATGAAACATATATAACAGTCTATGCATTATTAAAAAGGGATAAAAAAAGGTACAACCAGCCTATATGTTTGGTATCTAACCGTGTACATGCTGATTCAATTCATTGTATGCTCATGACCCCATTTCTTGCATAACTAATTTTGCAAAAGAATAATATGCATATACAATTGTTGTTGAATTTCCAGGAAAGTGATTACTGAATACTCAGAGCAAATGATGAAACTAGGTGGGGCTTTGGTAAAAGTTATGTCACTGAAAGTTGGACTAGACTAGGATTTCCTGCAAAACGCATTTGGGAAAGACGATACTGGGGCGCGTTTAAGAGTGAATTACTGTACTTAGTTAAGTTGGAGCTGCTGTAATTTCTAAGAAAGCCTCGAAAGATACAAGAACCGAACCCGTAAGTTCATTCCTTTCAATAAATTTTATTTTATTTTTTTTATTGTACAATTGTAAGGTACTTGTTTTCAGTTTAGATGGTGGTTTGACAGGTGAGGTTGATACGTGATATTATGAGAACCATATAAACTCAAATGTATTTTAAATTTTGACACCTTGTATGTAGTGACTTGAAATGTAAATTCCGAAGTCATACACACTCTTTTCTTGAAACCGTTTTAGTGGCATATACCCATCATGCTAAGGTTCATCTATGTTAGATTTCGTGTTCATTCGAGTCCGTTTGATACCCGAAAAAAATTCCGAACGAAACTGCTTTCCCCTGTTTTACCTGTTTTCTGGACTGAATTTACGGACGGAGCAGATGGGGTAAACCTTTGAATTTTACAAAACGGTTTTACCGAGAAGTAAATGTATGTGTTGGGAGTATACCTATAAAATTTCATAATTTTCTGAATTCGTTTGATATGGTAAACAAACATGTCTTTGAAACACGTCGCTGCAACGGAGTTGCTGTGTTGTCACGACTTTACTCCGAAATCTGTATTCATGCAGAAATCTCTAGGAATTGAGGCCAATTCCATTTGAAATATAAGGTTGTCTACTTTACTAGGAAGTTTACAGCTCGTTAAAATACATTCCGAGCAATAAGTTATGTCGAAGTTTCTACAATGTGGGCATGCGTACAGTTTCTGCGTGAATTTGTTTGTGTGAATTCATGCTGACTGAAAGTAGTCCTTTTCCTCTTGTACTGTTTTGCAGGATCCTATTGTCAAGCTTATGTTGGATGGAACTTTGTTATTGCTTGGATTTGGAGCTGCATCGCACTAACGTGAGTACACGTATGCTGAACTTTAATGAAATATACACATATTTGCATACTTTCCTGTTGTGTTTATTATAAGTGTTGTTGCATATGCATTGAGTTTTTCAAGAAATATAGTTCCCCTTTGCATCAACATTAAAGCCATAAGTAAATAAAACCATTCCATCCAATGCTCAGAAACCATGCTCCAGGGGGTGTAAGTGTAATAATCAAGATGTAAGGGAGGTTTCTCTAACAAGCCTGTAAACCTGCTTTCATCCTCAAAAACATAGTAGCCCAGTATTTGTCTGTAACATGCTTGTAAACCTTGCAACCCAAACGAATATAGTTTTCCTAAAGCCTCAGTATTTGTCTGACAAAGCCCAAACAAATATAGTTGTCAATTTTATGCAGGCAAGTGCATACTACATGTGTGAAATAGCTCTGCCAAATAGGACAATTGCTCACTGTTTGCTCTGTGATGCACAAGTTGTTAACCATTTTACTTTCTTGCAAGAAACTATGATTTATATCTGGTGCACTTTATGTTAAAAATGCAAATTTCTGATCAATCATGTTAGTTTTTTTATTTTTCCTTTTCTGCTGAAACATAGTTGAGGAGATGTAGCAAAGCAAAAGATGACAATCAGTGACTTAAATTAGGATGTTCAGAATTATTGTGCAGGATCTAATTTCCAAGCTTAATGTTGGATTGAAGTTTGTTTGCTGTTTGATTTGGAGCTGCATCAGAATAAGGTCAGTAAACATATGCTGCAATGTAACGAAATCTGCTGATACTTGCATACTTGCCTATTATGTTTATTAACGAAAAGAGAAGTTGGACATACTTGCTGTTGGATTGTACAAAAACTAATCTGAATTTATAGTGTTATGAATCTGACAGTTTTATTCTATAAATTAGCCACTTAACCCAATTAGCTTTATAGATTCATAGAATGAAAGCAAATTTATAGAAATATGACGGTTTTATTCTATAGATCAAATTAAAAACAGTGTTGCCACCAATTACAGTTTTATAAGAATTTACAATCGTATAAAAGCTAATTTGTAGATTAAAAACAAAATTACCACCGCTCAACTCATAAAGATTCTTGATTAGTTCATTTCCACAACACAGCAGTTAGATAACATTATTATAAAACTATTCAGAGAAGCTTGATGCTTTCAATTATGGTTGTATTGGCTAAAACTGGTTGAGTTGGAATATTGAGAGGTCAGTCAATTATATATGTTTTACTGCGCCTTTTCCTGTTATTGTGTCCTGGAACTTCTGTGATTCTCATAGCTTAAGTTTTGTTCTGGGATCCAACAGTACTTGAATCAAGTTGGTTGAAAAAAATTAATGTCACAGAGTGTTTGAAGTACAAGTCCTGTAAAAAAATGGTAGTGTGTGTGCTGTCCCCAGTCAGACATCTTAAAGATCTTAAAAGGCTAAGTTGCTATTGTTTGAAGTATCTTGGATATTTCTGCTGTATGTAACTGTTATAACCCTTGAATGTTCCTATTTCTGAAATGTTTCTCAATATGGTTTGGCTCCAATTGCTGCACTTCTGTGTCATATTGCTTATGTTGTTACCTTTGTCTGCATTCAATCTCAGTTACTTATTCTTTTCAGAACTGATTGCATACAAATATGCCTATATTATGTTAAGAAGTGGGTAGTTGTTGTTTATAATATGCAACTGTGTACTGTGTGATGTGTTTGTTGACATCATTCTTGTTCTGCAAAGACACATCAACCGTAGCCTTTATCACATTCCTGATAATGAGATACAATCACTTTAAACACCCATGTTACTAGAAGTTTTGAAATTACAAATGCCCCCCTTTGGTTGTGAAATTTGATCAAAGCTGACAGAGATTCTCTGGACACATGATAAGTTTCTAGCATAGGCATGCGTAGTTTTGGGAAGTTCATTTAAATCATAAATTTTGTGTATCGACTCACAGAGTTGAATCACACATAATTGGATGGACGGGCAGCCTAATATATTATTTATTCTGTCTAAAAGTTCTCATTTTCTATATATATCATACATAAATATGTATATTAGTCTACTACAGAAATTTTCTTTCTGATAATGATACCTAAAATTACTTTGTCCACCCTTTTAACAATAGGTAAATACATGAACCTCCCCTCTACAGTTTCAAAATTACGCATACCCCCTTTGTTTCTTCAAATTTGATCAAAGCTGGTACGAACCGTAGGGATAAATAAACGAAACTATCAAATGCAGAAGTTAATTACAATAAAACACTATGTCTAACTTCAGAAATTGGAGGGACGGTCGTTGTAATTATTTGTTATGTCTAAAGTTTTTAGAATTCATCGATTCCTACATTCAAGAATGACAGATTAAACTAGAAAAATCACATGCAATCTTTGTCAGCACAAATTTTCTGAACTCTCCACTTCTTGATGGGCCATTTAGACAGAACAACATTGCCATACTCAGGAGCCCAACTCTCAGCAAACACGTAGTTCAGACTATTAAATATTTTAAATTCAGCACCTTTTTGTGTCATAACAGTGGAAAATATCAGCTGAAATGGTAAGGAACTGTGTGTCTTGACATGTTGGAAATTGGTAAAACATTGTATGATTTGTACCATCTGACTTTTGTGTGCCGTTTGATTTGTATAATCTGAGTTTTTGCAGGGCAAGATACGAGTATCTTGAATCTTGTTGTAAGTGGTGTTGCATCCTGAATAAGAACACGAGAGACTACGTAAATACTTTTCAAAGTTTGACATCTTATATGTCTTTGAGAAAAACCTGTTTGGATCTTTTCATTATATTTTTATACACTAAGGCATAGCTTTTGAACATGCTAATGAACTGATGTTTAAAAAACAGGAACATAAGTAAGGAAATATCTGTAACAGACAGTTCCAGTGGCGTTTGCTTTCTTTGTTCAGTTTTTTTTGCAAGAAGGACGGGAAGTCAAAACAATAAGTTTCAAGACTTTGCTGAAAATGAAAATAGAACTATGTCTTACTCCTGAACAATTTGCAATTTTGAAACTAGAAAGCTTTTGCTCCTTTTGTTGATTCTTGATATTAGGTTCGGTGTTTGAATAGAGAAGCTTACTACTTCAGTTTTTTTACTTGATTATAAATTGAAAAGCTAACAACTTCAGAATCTGTTTCAGAATAATATGAAGCATTAATTTAAACGAACATCTGTCATCGGGCATCAACCAGTTATCCGAACTGCAGATTCTGTAAGTCACAGTCTTTTGATATGAAAAGCTGATCCTGAAATTTAATTATTTGTGTACGTTTGACATCAACAAGGGTTACTTTTGTAATTTTGTACAACTTGCAAGGTAGTTTCCTGAAATTATAATTTGCATTTCAAAGAAACAAGTCATCTTCTAGGATAATTGCATTTGGCCCTTTTGTTCTAACATGCCTCAATCCAGCCTCAGTCGTGCCTCTTTTTTTTTTGTCAATCCAGCCCGTTTTCCTGAAACATATATAAGTAGGAAATTAAGAACAGTGACCCCACTTGTTTTGTTCTATTTCTAATTCAGAACAGTGACCCCACTTGGTTTGTGCTTATAAAGTTGAGTGTTATGTTAAAGTTGTTTTTCCTATAATGTATAGGTCGCTTGGAGATTTTCGTGCGTTTTGAAATATAATTAGATCAAAAAAATAGGCAACATGAATTGTGTAAATTACTAATTGGTTGTCGGGGAGGGTACTTGTACTTTGATGTTTGGTTGTTGTTCTATTGGTCATATATACTTGGCATTAATTCTGATAGGGTTGTTACGTTTCCAACTACACAAGTTTTGATCCCTGTCTTTCTTATGTATGAGAATGAATATGTGTTCCTAAGTTAGGTTGCAGTCTTGAACATTTTTAGATTCTCAATTTACTTATCCCTTCAATCTAAGCGTTCCTCAGTTATATATGATAATGAATATGCGTTTTGAAATATAATTAGACTCTCAATTTTGGTAGGAGTTTTAGCTGGATAATAATCCAACATTCATGATGCTCTTTGATGCATTATCTTACATATTCTTGCATTTACGTGTCTTCAAAGCTTAAATCCTTATTCATCAAATAACCTTTACAGGTTTAATGTTTTTTTTACAGATCAGGCACCTCAAATGGCTTAAGTGGCAATGTAGCAACACTAGGTAAATTTTCAAATGGTGGAGAGAAATTTTCGCTTTATATCTAGTGTGGTCGTATTGTACGTAGGGTTTGCAACGTATGGATTTATGTAATATTACTTGAATATATTGTAATTCGGCATATTTTACCGAATTCCGTGCAGCTGGATTTGTTTTTACAATACTGTTGGATTTATGGAGATGGTTGAATTTTGAATTTATTGGTGGCGTATTGCACATTATTGTCGAATTTCAAGCTTTTTATTATTTTATTTTGGGGTATATAATTATCTGAAAAAACAGGTTGAAATTTCGAAAAACAAAAAAAAAAAAAATTACAATACGAAATTTCCGACGAAATTTCTGACGAAATTCGTCTGAAAAAATTTAGTTTTTCCCGGAAATTTTCGTATTTTTTCGTCTGAAAATGGTCTGAAGTTCGTCTGAAATATATCAAAGTTCGTCTGAAATTTCGTCTGAAACTCGTCTGAAACCACACAAGAAAATAATAAAATAACACTTCTCGTCTGAAATTTGGTCTGAAATTCGTCTGAAATAACACATGAAAATAATAAAATAATACTTTTCGTCTGAAATTTCGTCTGAAATTCGCCTGAAATAACACATGAAAATAATAAAATAATACTTTCGTCTGAAATTTCGTCGCAAAGTCGTCGGAAATATATCCGATGAAAAATAGGCCAATTTGTTTTGGTCGGAAAATTCGTCGCAATTTCGTCTGAAATTTAGACGAGGAAAAATTGGTCCGGATAACTTCGTCGGAAATTTCCTCGCAAAGTCGTCGGAAATTTGGTTCGTCGGAAATTTTCGGATTTCGGGCGAGAATAATTTTCGTCTGAAAATCGTCTGAATTGCGTCGGAAAAATAGTTCATCGGAGATTTCCTCGGAAATTTCGTCTGAAATTATCTGCGACGAGGGTCCTTCGGTCGAATTTTAGTTCGTCGGAAGTTCGTCGGAGACCAACTATTTCAGACGAACACGTCCAAAATTTCGTCTGAAATTTTCGTCGGAAATCGGCTGTTTTTTTGTAGTGTGGACTTTCTCTAGAGACTTCAAGTTAGAAGTTTGAAGATTCGAGCTTTACCAAGGAGAGGGGATCAAGCCGCGAGAAGAGCGTTCTTGGGTGGCTTGAAACGCTTCAAGAAAGAATAAAAGAAAAGTAAGTTTTCTATCTTTACGAATTTGGTTACACGATTACGAGTCCTAGATCCTTTTGTTGGGAAAATTTTTAAATTCCGCTGCTTTCTGATTCGTGTTTTCCAACACTAGGTAGTCCTCATGATGGAATCAAGTTCTTTGAAATTGGAGCCTGGATTGACCATCCTAAATTTAAATGGGATGATGTCACCAAACTCCTTTGGAATGGTGATGAACCATCTCTTGGAGGAGGTGAAGCACTAAGGGCTCTTTCCCCTGAACATCCACTGATCCATCAAATAATAAGTTATACCATTCTGTCTGGATCAGTGGAATCAGGTAATCATTCCACAAACATGAGCTATGTCAGTACCTTCCTTCTGTATGCTTTTCTTATCAATGAAAAGGTAAACCTTGGGTATATTATTCTGAGTAACATGGAATACTGTCATGTAAACAACACCAAACTTCCCTATTTCATGTTGCTTACTCATCTTCTGAAAGGCCGTCAGCAAATTCCCTTTCCAAACAACTGGAAGAAGAATCCCAAGTACCACAAAACGTTTGATAAGAAAACTCTAAGCCACATGAAGTTTATCTATGACAAAGATACTGCCACATGGAGCCGATCTGAGCCACTCAAGAAAGGGCAACGAATTAAGATTCGTCCAAATGAAATTCTTTCCAGTCTTGCCAAGATCAATGCTCACCTGGACTCTATTCAACAAGAGCAGGCCAATCTCACTACTAGGATTGCTTCCATTGAGCGTACTGTCCGCCCTCCTACCCGGCGTTCCAAGAAGTAGCCTTTTTTCAAGGATGAAGGGGAGTCACAGGTGATTTTGTTGTTGCTGAAGTAAAGGGGTGAAAACAGACTGAGGCATGAAGACTGAAATTAATTATTACGCACTTATGTTCTCTTTGTGATAGCTGCATCTATCTTAAACTTGTTTTTGTGATTTTTGTGATGGCTTTTGTGATGGTTGCGCCCATCTGTCAAACTTACTTGTGTGCCTATTAATGGTCTCTGTTTATCTTCCTTAAAATATGTTTGTGCAAAAAGTCTAACAACTTAGCAGGAACAAGAAGAGCAACATTTCAGGGGGAGATCAGCAAATAAACATTTCATCCTCAAAAAAAGGGGGAGATTGTTAGGTGGAACTAAAGATGTTTTTTTTTTTATTCCTAATAATGTTTGTTTTGCAGGGAAAAAGTCAACTTAATACAGGATTCAAAAGTTGAAGATCACTTGGAGTCTGTGCAAAGAAATAACCGTTGGAAAGGAACAACGGTCATCTTTTAAACTCCTTTAAAAAGGATCATGGAGACTTCAGAAATGCTGTTGTCTTTTGACAAATTCACATAGAGTTTTCCTTTTATTTCTCATAGTGGATTCTATAGCCCTTTGATTGCTGGCCTGGTGGAACCATAGTCATTATTACATAGGTTCCTACCTTGCTTTCAGCTTGCTGGCCTAATTGAACCATAGTCTTTGTTACATAGGTTCACTTCTTGCTTTCAGCTCTTTGTATCTTGTACCTTGGATCAAGTTCTGAAGCCATAGTCTTTGTTACATAGGCTTCACTTGATCTTGCTCTTAATGAAACTCCATTTAAAATCCTAAGCTTAACAAACTTAGGTAGAGGACTAAGTTGCCCAATTTGTGTTTTCACAATTGTGATGAGCCAACCTCTATAAATATCTTGTGTTGCTTTACTTGTGCTTACATTGCGTACTCTGTTCCTCTTGGTATAAAACTTTGATTGTTCAAAGTTCTATTACTAATATTGAAATCAGTTGTTCATCTGGAACCTGTAAGATAACAGTTAACACGAGTAGATCTAAAAAAAATTAGCAATTAATGAGATCAAAACCAATAATTAACAATAATTTCCAACAAGAGTAAATTCTGACGCATGGTAACAAACACAAGTTGCTGGTCCATAATTAAACGAACAGGTATGCAGAAGATGATGATAGATATATATTTAGAATTTAATACTCAATATTTGGGCTTTTAATAAAAAAATTCATACTTAAATTGTAGAATATTTGAAGTTTGAGCTTGGCCAATTTTGGGAACAACTTGAGAAAGAAAATGGATTTTCTTACTATTGTGTACACGTTGAATTGAGCACATTTTTGGGGAGTTAGATATGTTTCTTGTTCCCGGATGTGTAGGCCTTGAATTGTATGGTCTAGGAAGCCTCAAGTGTCAAGTTGAGGACTGAAGACATTTTGATAAATAATTTCTTACCAAAAGTGTGCAATTTCAGACACATTTATTATGGCCTTAAATAACTTGTCTTGACATACGATTCGATCCAAGCGGCTGGCACCGTCTCATACAATTTTCCTTCTTTTTATAATTGTTGGATGTCACATTCCCACACATTCTTTTTATGGTTTCTTGGGCTTCTAGTGAGTTATACTTGGTCTTTTACTCGTGTTTCAGACCTCTAGCGAGTTACTCAGTCGCTTGCATGTGTACCCTGAGGTTTTTAGTGTATCTTCAATTAAGCCTCAGCGGCTTCAAAATCGCCCTAGAAAATGACCATTCATCCCGGACCGATTAGGTGGATTAGTTCCTTACCTTAGAACCATATTAGAAAGTTTCCTAAAGCTGGTCAATTCGAGGAATTTTATTTCTCTGGATAATTCCAATATAACGAGATTGTCAATAATGCCAAAACCACCCTTCTGGAACTTCACTCCATTTTAATATATATGATGACGCAAAAATGCAAAATTGGTCATGTAAATTTTTTTATTTTGGTAATTTAGTTTTACAATTGAGGCCTATAACTTTCAAAAAAAAATTTGCAATGCTGGTCCGATTTTCACCGAAAAATCAATTAGTCACCGCAAATGTCTACGTGGCAGCCACGTCACAATATGAATTGGAGAAAATGATGACTCAATAAAATGATGACCAAAAAAAATGCAAAATTGGTCCTGTCAGTTTTCCATTTTGACAAATTTAGTCTTGTTCGTATTATCTTGTTTTTTTTGTTTTTTTTCATTCACAATTAAGACTCATAACTTTTAAAATTTTGCAATGTCTGTTCGATTTTCGCCGAATAATTAATTTATCATCAAAAACGTTTACGTGGTTATCACATCACCGACATAAATTGAAAAAAAACACGACTCAATAAATTGAAGAAAATGTTTACTCAAACTAAATTGTTGACTTGTTAAAATGTGAAATAAAAAGAAAACAAAAAAATTACATAGCAATTTTAAGAAAATTATTATTTTAATTTTTATAACTTAAAATAATTTAAATAGTTCTCTTTTATTTTCTATAATATGTACAAAATATAAAGAGTATTTTAAAGTGTAAAATATAATATAATCTTAAGGCAGCAGAAGTTGACCTTCTCTCTCTTTTTTTAATTTTAAATTTTATGAGTTTTGGATATTAATTAAATATAAAGATAAAAAAATAATATTTTCAACTTGCCATGTAATTTTTTTTGTTTTCTTTTTATTTCACATATTTTAATAAGTCAACAATTTAGTTTGAGTAAATATTTTTTTTCGATTTATGTCGGTGATAACCAAGTAAACATTTTCGAAGATAAATTAATAATCCGACAAAAGTCAGACATAAATTGCAAAATTTTAAAATTATGGGTTTTAATTACAAATGATAATATAAAAAGAATTAAATTTGTCAAAATGAAAAACTTACACGACAAATTTTGTATTTTTTTTTAGTAGGCATTTTATTGAGTCATCTTGTTCCCCAATTGATGTTGCTGACATGGCTGCCATGTAAACATTTTCGGCAATAAATTAATTTTCCAGCGAAAATCGAACTAACATTGCAAAATTTTTAAAGTTATGAGAGTTAATTGGAAAATCATGTCATGCGAGTCTTTGATCCAATTTTTTTTTCTAAATTTCCTAATCATAGATTCGCTCGATATTTATATGAAGCATTTCTATTGATTACTAAAGAAAAGTTATTCAAGATGCTAAGTTGTTGTCCTCTTCTTTTTTGAGCTGTAGCTTTCGGTTTGTTCGGCGTGATGCCAACGTGGTGGCTCACTTGTTAGCTAGGAATGTGGCTTTGGCCTGCGTGGGTAGTTCGGTTGTGCCATCTTTTCTCCTCGACTCGATTATGTTGGATTGTAATGCCCTTTGATTTGTCCCCTCTCGGGGGACCCCTGGTTTCAAAAAAATAAAAAATAAAAAGAAAGAAAATTCATTCTCCATTGAGCATTTGCCGTCTTTTTCAAAAGAAATTTCTTTTCAAGATTCAGTAAAACTTCTCTTAATAGAGAAGGGTGGTTCTCCTAAACAGGATTTCAATAGAATAAATTGTCAAAATGAAAAACTTATAAAACTAAGTTTGTATTTTTGCCAATATAATCACAATATATATGCCACCATATACGAGTCCCAGGTAGTTTCTTTAAACTTACCAAAGTAATTAGGGTTCACCAAGGGTCGTTACATTACTTGCACGCAATTAATTTGCACCACAAATAATGCACACAAATTTAGGAACAAAGAACAAACAAAAGGGTAACTCATTAATTAAAATAATTAACGAAATTATAAGCTGGAAAAAGCTGAACTATGCAATTCATTTATGTATGCGATGAATTGAGCACATTTTTGGGGTGTTAGATATGAGTTGGATTTGTTTCTTGTCCCTGATGCGTAGGCCTTGAATTGTATGGTCTGAGGGGCTGCATGATAGAGACATTTCTACGAGTTACTCGATAAATTATTTCATACAAAAGGTGTGCGATTTCAGATACATTATGGTTTTAATAACCTCTCTTGACGTACGACTCGATCAGAGCCATTAGCATTGACACATTAGATCACCAAATGTTTGAGAGTTCTTCTATTCAATAGTTTCCTTCTTGTTGTTGGATGTCACGTTCACACACATTTTTTTTATTGTTTCGTGGGCTTCTAGTGAGTTGTACTCAATCTCTAACTCACATTCCTTTTTTTTTTTTGTTTTCTGAAAAAGAGGCCCTCCCACAGGAGGGTAAAAATCAAAGACCGCCACAATCATCCAAAACCAAATCAACAAGGAAAGAGGATAACATCGTACCACCTACGCAGACCGGAGCCGCATTACGAGCTAACACGTGGGCCACAATATTGGCCAACCGACGCACAAACAAAAAAGAACAACTAGAGAAAGAGGAAGCATAAAGTCTAATGTCTTCAATAATGTTTCCAAGATTAGAGCAATCTTCACCAGTGGCGGAGATCTTCTTAATAAGATTCAAACAGTCACTCTCCACCAAGATCACATCCCATCCATTGGTCTTAGCGAACTCCAAAGCCTGCAACACAGCAACCGCTTCAACAGCTTCAGGCTCCAATGAACTCTCAAACCGGTCACTCTTCCAACCCAAACAACTGCCCAGGTGGTCACGAGCCACCACTCCGACCCCAACTTCGCCTTTATCCCCAAAAATTGCTCCACCCACATTGAGTTTAACAATTCCGGGCGTCGGAGGAGCCCAAGAAATAGGCTGTAAAGAACCATCCACACGAGGAGCTGAAGTCCGGTTAGTCGAGGAAGGAGAAGAACCGTACGAAAGAGCAAACTCAACAAGCTCATCTGGGCGCAAAGAACAGTTTTCAGTCAAATACTTGTTCCTAGACCACCACAAGCCCCACAAGATTAAAGCAAATTTCGCATGATAAGAATCATCAAAAGCGGCAAACACGCTCTCGATCCATTCGTGGACTCCCCCAACAAAACGAGAAATGGGAGTCCAAGGGAGGTGTGAGATTGCCCAAACCTGCCGAGCAAAAGGACAAGAGAACGGGGAATGCTTAATATCTTCATTTGGAGCCAAACAGATCGGACAAATATTGTCAACTTCGCACTTGTGGGAAACAAGTCTTGAGGAAGTCGAGAGGATATAATGACAGACTTGCCAGATGAAAACACGAACTTTCGGAGCCACTTGCAGTTTCCAAAATCTTATTCCACAACTGATTAAACTTATAACCGGATGATGAAGCACGTTGCGCCCCTTCTAAAGCCAGGGCCACCTTATAGGCGCTTCGAACGGAGAAGAGCCCGTTCTTTTCAAAATGCCAGGTTAGCTTATCTTCTGGGGCCACCCTACCCACCGGGATACTACGAATAATGGTTGCATCAACCGGACAAAAGGAATCATCAACCAATCTCAGGTTCCACCCTGAACCATTAGGAAGGAGTAGCTGGGCCACTTTTGTCAGCGTCGGGTCGCGAGGTTGGCGGATAAGAGGCCGAAAAGACATCGATCCCGGTAACCACTTATCCCGCCAAATATCCACTGAAGTTCTTGAACCAATACGCCATCGAGAACTCGCAACAAGAATGGAATGAGAAGCCAGAATGCTTCTCCAAGTAAAAGAAGGTGAACGTCCCAAAACTTGCTCCAAAGAAGTCCGTGTTCGGGAAGTATCTTGCTTTGATCACTCTAAAATCCGAAAAGGAGACATTCCAGGCCTCTAGTGAGTTACAGTCTCTTGTGTACTTTGGGGTACCTCGATTATCCATATATCTTGATCAATCAAGCTTCCGCAACTCCGAAATCTCCCTAGCAAATGCCTAGTTATATCAATGGTCGGAAGATGGGTTAATTCTTTCCCTCATAATTATACTTTGTGGGTTTTGATATCTTGTTTTAATTTTGTGTTTCATGTACTATTTCACTTATATGCATGTGTCGCGTGTACAAATAAACGGTTGAAATAAATAAATAAAAAATTATAATATAAAAAATTGGTTGAGACTGAGAGAAGGAAATAATTAAAATACTAGTAATTCTGCACACCTATGCGTGTGTAAAAAAATAAATTATTATTTAAATATATTAAAATGAGAGAAAAGTAAGAATAATAGATCAACAAACACGTTCGGCATATGATGGAGAAAAGAAAATAAATTAAATAAATAAAATTAGAGACTAAGTCCAAAAGACCACCTTTGCCTCTTGCACTTAATAATAGAGTATACATAAAAGTTTTAATAATAATAAAAAAAGGAGTAAATTGCACCCATCACCCCTGTGTTAGGGCAAACTATTATAAAAAATCCTATATTGCAAAAATTACTATAAAAAGCCCTATATTTTCTAAAATATGCACCGAAAACCCTGAACGCGCTGAGTGATGCACAGGTGCCAAAATTTCTATTTAAACCAAAATTTAGCACAAAAAACCCTATATATAAAAAAGCTTTATAAAAAACTTTGACAATTTAAATAAGTTTTTATATACCAGATAAATGAGTTTAACACATGAAATACAAAAATTTGTAGAAACATTATCTACACAAATACATATTAGAAAGCAAAATATATAAGGAAAAAGAAATACTAAAGGAATTACAAACATTGAAGAAGTTACCACTTTTTACAAAAAAATAATTAATTCCAATACAAGAAAAATAAAAAATTTATAAAAAACGAAAAATATATGCCTACAACTAATATGGGCATAATGGGTAAAATACAAAAACAACTTATAAAATATAAAAAAGAATTAAAAAAAGAAGAAAAATATTTAGAAAAATATTATGAAGAATTAAATTTCATTACTATAAATAATCTTGAAAACAAAATAAAAATTATTAAAAAATACATAAAAAAGATTACATCAATTATTAACATTTGAACATTTTAGAATCTTTCTAAAAGATTTTACAAATTTTGGGGTCAAAACTAAAAATATAGAAACTAAAAGACCATTTATAAAAAGACAAAAATGAAAATTTTTAACAAAAATTGCATACTCGCGCGTAAGGCACAATTGCCTGGCCGAGGGTTTTCCGTGCATATATCTAAAAATATAGGGTATTTGATGACAGTTTTTAAATCACAAGATTTTTCTTGATATTTAGGGATAACACAAGGTTTTATATGCTATTATGTCATAATAAAAGATCTCTTTTTTAATCTACGCTTATAATTCTGGATATTCCAGTATATACGAAATCATTGACCATGCCATTTTACAAAATCTGTTTAGAAAACTAGGGTAAGGAGGGATAATCATTGTCCTTAAAGTCAGACGGAGGAAAATCGAATACACCACTCTAGAGCATCTTCTCTCCCGCCTTCAGCCATGGTGAATGTTCCAAAGAGGAAGAAGACTTACTGCAAATCAAAGGAGTGTAAAAAGCACACCTTGCATAAGGTCACGCAATATAAGAAGGGAAAAGATAGCTTAATTGTTCAGGGAAAGCGTCATTAGATATGATCACAAGCAGTCAGGTTATAGTGGCCAGACCAAGCCTATTTCCCACAACAAGGCCAAAACCAACAAGAAAATTGTGTTGAGGTTGCAATGCCAGAGTTGCAAGCATGTTTCCCAACACCCGATCAAGAGATGCAAGCATTCTGAGATTGGTGGAGACAAGAAAGGCAAGGGAACATCCCTTTTCTAAGCTTATCCTGATTTGAAATTGGGACTTGTTAGTTTCGTGTTATTTCGTTGGAGTTTAGTTTTTGATGTTCTCTTTTGCGTTTAGCCAAATTATTAGATGAAATATCAAAAATGATGTAAGGCTTTTTTGTGTTTCAATACTGAATTAATATTTTAATGAAATACACTTTGTTATATTGCAAAAAAAAAAAAATTATCCTTAAAGTATACGGCCCCGACCTCGGTCCCGGTCTCGTGTGCGTGTGTGCGTGCACCGCATTGCCCATGAGTTTATCAGTCCACTCTTGAGTTCTAGAATTTAATAATAGGAAAAAATTACATCTGACTACCCTGCTAGATAGGTAATTACAATGCAATCCATCTTTATCCGAAAATTACAATTTAATCCCTAAATATTATGGGTTGGTTGTGATCCATCTATTCCGTTATGGTTGGGCTCTATCTCCAAGGACTACATTATTTTCATAATACCTAGAGAACATTTTGTTGGAATGTGTATATTATAGGGATGAATTTGTTATTTTATTCATCAAACTAATGGAAGGACAAAGCCCAACCCTCACGGAATTTAGGGATTAAATTATAATTTTTGAATAAATATAAATTGCATTGTAATTATCCTATCTAGCAGGTAGTGAGATGTAATTTTCCCTCAATAATATACATAGCATCTTAACTTATAATGTTCTCCGTGCTTTATTATTATTTCAGAGGGATATTCAGCAGTCAGTTTTCCAGACACCGTTTCATATGTGTATTTGATATTCTCAATAACTCTTCAATAGTTAATGTGGGATAACATCACAAAAGGCATATATCCAATAATCCCCCACTTGTTTGGAAAACTGCTCTTTGCCAAACAAGTTATTACTAAACAATAGTGTCAAGGATTACATGCCTAAAAGAAGGTATGACGAACATTGAACCTTCCCTTAGTGTAAATAACTCAAAACCGCACCGAAGTTGATAGTGTTCGTAGATTGAACCTCAACTCTTTTGTAACGCAATCAGAGTTATCACACACACACGTGTTCCTTCTCACACAACAAGTAGTCCGCTGCTTGGCGCTTATCATACCATACATCATGTCTTGTTTAAAGAACCTCTAAGAGAGTAAACTACAACTCTTTATAAGAAGCGGCTCCACTGCTAGTTCACAAAGGTAAAATGTCTCGACCATAATGTTGCAAAGAGCACAACATTTTGTTAAGAGCGTAGCTAAATTTTACTATAATGTAACTCACTCAATTATCTTTTACTACACATGAGACTACATGATAGTCATGACCAAACTGTAACTTTTTTTCCTTTTGAACCTACAACTAGGGGCAACTTGGATTATAATGAGGAGTAACTTGGATTATAGGTAGGGTTACCATCACTTTGGTTCAGGTGATTTAAGTCCCATATCTTCGGTAGTTGAAGTTACTAAGTCTCTTGTTAGAGGCTTAATAAACGAATTAGCCAAATTCTTATTTAACCTTACATAGACAATTGTTATAATACCATTTTGTATTAGTTGTCTCACAAACTCATGTCTTACACTAACGTGTCTAGACTTACCATTATAAGTGTCATTATATGCTTTTGTAAATGTAGCTTTACTGTCACAATACGACAAAATCGGAGGCATTGGACTTGGCCAAGATCTATATCCAACAATATATTTCTAATCCAATCAGCCTCTTGTCTAGCTTGTACTAAAGCTATGAACTCAGATTCCATGGTAGAGTGGGAGATAATTGTCTGATTTTTCTTGCTTGCCTAAGAAATAGTCCCATCGGTAAGATTGAAAATCCACCCACTTGTGGATTTGTTATCTCCCAAGCTAATAATCCAATTTACATCCAAGTACCCTTCCAAAACACTAGATAATTTGTTATAAAATAACCCAAATCTAATAGTCTTATTAAGGTAACCAAGTACCCTATTAATAGCTTTCCAATTATCAACACTGGGACTGCTCATGTATCTACCATGTTTTGAAACTACAAAAGAAATATCTAATCTAGTACAATGCATTGCGTACATAAGGCTACCAATAGCACTTGCATAGTCTAGCTATGCAATAGCTCCAATAGTGTTTTCTTTTAGTTTCAATTCATTATCAAATTGAGTATCCACCACCTTGAGCTCGTGGTATTTAAACTTAGTCAACACTTTCTCAATATAGTGAGATTGATTTAGTAAAAAGCTCTAACTATGTTTTTTAACTTTAATACCTAAAATTGTATCTACTTTACCTGAGTCTTTTATCTTAAAGACCGATGATAGATACTCCGATGGTCAACATATCATCAACGTATAAGTAAACTATTATCATATAGTCAACTATGGTTTTGAGGTAAATGCACCTATCAAGACTATTATACTTAAATCTAAAGCTCAAGATAGTAGTGTCAAACTTCTTGTGCCACTATTTTGGTGCTTGTTTCCGACCATGCAAAAATTTAACTAACTTGTTGCAAAATACGAGAAATAAGAGGCGAAAAATTAAAAAATTTTCGACAAGAGGATTGACAGCTTGCAATTTTTATTCTAAAAAGAAAGGGGGTTTCAAGAACTTAGTCAAATTAGTCTTTCTTAAGAGGTTCGATCACCAATATCAAACAACCTTCAACCGGCTTGAATCCACACCATTGGATGACTCTTTCTTCTTCTTCTTCTTTGAGACTTCAACATAGAAGTCCTCTAAAATGTATCCATACCAACCTAAGCCATGATCAAATAAGAAAAAATGCTAGTGCTTTGATTTGTGTAAAGGATGAGGTTTTTCTCAAGAACTTTTTTCTTATATTTTTCTCCGGAATAGAGAGAATGACACTTCACGAATGTCAGTCTAAGAGAAAGAAAAAAATTATTTTCTTTTTATCTAGGAAAAAATAACGATCAGAACACGAAGTACAACCACATATACAACCCTAGCTCAAGCTTACTGCAAGGGAAAGAGATAGCGATAGGAGAAAAGGAGGGTGGGGATGGTCGTTTTGCGGTGAGCCACTTGTGTCGGAGCTTGGGTGGTAGGGATGGAGCTTGAGCTTAGAAGCCTCTCTTTATTTCTTTCTTGGTCGATTGAATGAGAAGAAGAAATAGAGAGGGGAAGGGGTTGTGATTGGTGGTTTAAGATGTAGCACCCCGCAGGTGGGTCACCACATCCCCGGGCCGCACCTAAACCTAATCCACATACGAGATAGCAAGCCCGTAAATGAACCAAGCAGAGGCGAACGGGAGACACACAAACTCACACCTAAGCTAGGCGAGATGTAAACCCTAACTTCACAGTTCAAATAACAATTACAAGTGCGGAAGCGTAAGTGTGTCATACAACAATTCAAACATAAGCAAGTGACGGGTTCAACTAGCATAGATACCTAATCCCGACATCAAACATAAATTACAAACATGAATTATAATTACAACCGGGTTCACACTATCCTTAGAAGCCAGTCCCTAAGCTTTCAAATATCGGACGATTGAGCTGAAACGGATTTAATTAAATTCTAAAGCGCACAGAACTTAAAATAAAATCCACGTTGACACGTAAAGCTTGCGATAGCACATAAATCATGAAAATACTAAATTAAATTCTCTCGTGATGTCTTACCTGCGTTACCTAAGAGACGGGGTGTCACATAAGAGAGGGAGAGATAAGATTTTGATCAATTACAAATAAGACCCCTAAATAACCAAGTAATTCAAATAGCCCCCAAAAATTTCAAATTTAGTCAAATAGGTCCACAAAAGAGTTATGCAATTAAGTCCAAATAGTTCTAAAAAAGTTCCAATTAAGGACAATCAAATAAATAAATCATGCTCTACAATTAATTCACGTAATAGAAATATGAACATCTAATTCTAAGCATATATTTGGAATTGAAATTAAATCACGTAATTCATATAAGTTTAAATGAAATAATTAATTAATTAATATAGCACAAACAAAACATAATTAAATAAATAACCATAACCCTAGAAAAATCACATGTATGGTGTGTGTACCTTTATAGCTGAAAACATAAGAGGTCACACACTATCTATCTCTTCAAGATTTTGATCAATGCAATTTTCAAACTCATTTTGAGAGGATTGAGAGATGCTTAGCTAATCATCGGGTATGAAAGGGATGCAGTCTTCCTCATTATCAAAGAGCTCTCGATCCGTCTCTTGATCCCAGTTTACCACATACGAGTTCTGCTTTCGATCATGTTATTGGTTCATTCTGAGTAGTAGATAATTTGGCTTAGTATGTCCGGATATTTTGCATTCATGGCAAACAATAGTCCTATTGCTTTGAGGGTGTTGAAAACCACTATTTTGTGGCTACTAGAACATCCTGTTTTTGTTTCTATTGTATGTAATTTCTTTTATTCTTCTTGTCATAAGTACTAGCTCTATGTCAGTTTGATCCCCTAGACTAATATTTTGCTCAGTGGCAAATGCAATATTTTTCTTTTTGTCTTGTTTTTCTTCCTTTTGTTAGTAGAGTGAGCTCATGCGAGATTAGAGATCTAATAAGTTCTAACATGGTAAGAGAACTTAGGTTATTGGCTTTTGTTATGGCAGTGACCTTGAGAGTCTACTCCTCAAGAAGAGACCTCAGAATTTTTGTAACTTGTTGTTGCTCGGAGGTGGGCCCAGAACAGTAGCAGTCCGGGACCACGTTTTAAAATTTTTATTATAATACAAGTATTAAAATATTTCTAAAATATTTTAATACAATAGCGGAAGACTAGCCGGATCTACTCAAGTATATACATGCAATTGATAATAAATTTTAAATCACTTAAGCAGATAAATATCTAACATGCAATTAACACTTAAGAGCATATAATTTATCATGCTTAAAATAATACAACTGTAAAATATTACCGTACTGCAAACATGGATATCTTACGACATTTTTCCAGCTCCCGAATTCACCTCCGGTGAACCCGATACCCGATCTCCTCGTGAAACTGGCAGAGCTTCCCTGCAATAACCCCAGAGAAACCCTCGGAGTGTGGGCTCCGAAAGTATTTCTCTAAATACTTAGAGAAAATAAATTTTAAACTAGAAAACCCTTTTCAGGGTTTAATCTCCCGAAATTAGGAGTTTTATTTACAAACACCTAATTAAAATTAATTCCAAAATAAATCGGAATTAACTAGGAGAAAAGGGACATGGTTTCAAAGCTAAGAACTAGCCAAAACCTCTCCCAAAATTGAATGAGAAAAATGGCAAGGGGATTAGCCTATTTATAGGCATAAAACGGAGGGCGTTTTGGTCATTTTGGACACAAAACCAAGGGTAAAATTGTCATTTCACAATACCGCGTACAAACCGTATCCTGGATGGCCAATCAAATTATGCCACGTTGAAGAGCTCATCGTCGCGAATCCAACGCCACCAACCATGTGCCGACACGTGTCCCCACGCGCCGTCACGCACAGTCGGAAAGACGCCAAGTGGTTGGCGCGTGTTGATGCGCGTAGACACCTCCAGAATGCGACACGTGTCCGGGTCTGGTCCTACCTAGACCGGACCAGGTTTGACCCTATCCGAATAGGTCCGACCCTATTTGTTTGACCTGCTTTAACCGACCCGTTTCCAAACCAAATCTGGACCGTTACTTCACGGCTACGTGGCGCAATCCCTGTCGTCCACTTGGCACGCCAATCGGATGCTGTGTCAGCGCCAATTGGGCCCAGCCTGCTGACGTGGCGTGACACGCCATGTGCCACGTCAACGTTTTTTTTTTTTTAATTTTTAAATTTTATTTTCTCCAAAATAAAATTCTGGGCATTTCCAACTCTTTGGAACTTTGATTTATTTTCTTAAAATAAATCCATTGGCTTATTTTCAAACACTTTGAAAATTCATTTCTCTTTCTCCTTTTAATATTTTCTCCTCGAGTTTTCAATTGGGCTTGCAGCGAGACCTGCAGGACTATTTAATTTTAGCTCCAAACGGGTTAATATATTATCATCTCATGATAGTAATTAATTACATTTTAACAATATTGAATTCTATTTAAATAAATATTGTTGCATTCTAAAATTAATTAAATTATTAACGAATTTCTCGATCTAGAATAATTTCGCATTTCACTCCTCCGTGTAGATGTCCATGAAAAATAAATTGCAACTACTATCATTTATTTTTCATCTTCAATCTAAAATTTATTGATTCGCCTTAAGTTCAAATTCTCTGTATGTGAAACACATTCAACATACAACTTCGGTGATGTATCACACGAAGTGCTTTGGCCAAAGTCTTAATTCGAACTTTTGCAAATCTATTTCAGGGATATTTTTTACCTTCCAGCAAGGCCACAGATTCCTCGATCAATATAACTCTTTAGCACATTTCATGTTTTCACCGAATTATACAAAGTATTTTGGCCACCCATTACCGAGACCTCACTTCGAGTATATTACAGTGACTAACACTACATGCCTAAAGCCGAAACATTATCAGGATTAAGAGTACAACGCTTCCTGAGATTTTATTCATTTTAGATAGCAGTATAAAATAAATAATTTCAGTGCTCTAGTTTGATGATTCTAGTCCTATTGAAAATCATCAACGTGTTATAATTGGAATCACCATTCCCTATGACGAAAGACTAATCATCTTATATAACCACGTTATAGTCATGATAAGAACATATTCTTATCTTACCGACTAGAACTTTAATGACACGTAATTTCGGTATTCCAAGTCTTTTCCTATGAAACACATTTCATATAAGAATACCATCACACGCCATTAATTATCAATATGTGAAATACTCACAACTCGTTGTAAATTCAGTTTAGTTAATTCAATAAATTGAATTTTAGGGCACTATTCCCAATAATCTCCCACTTGCCCTAAATTCAATTTGGATATACATCTGACAAGTGTCGAAATTGCCAAAATAAATAGTATCCTATTCACAGCTAATAATTGAGTATAATGCGAACGGGTCGATTCCACACGGATTGGACGAAATTAATTCTAATCTAATCACAAAAGAATTCGCTTAGACTAACGAGCAAAGATTGGAGGGGGGAGGTTTTTGTTTTCTGAAGATGTTAACTAATTAATAAATAATAATTAAAACTAAGGCAAAGACAGTAAATCGCGTAGAGATTGAGGTTTAAAACAGTTGGAGGAGCAATACCTAGCTAAGAGTCACAATTCAGTTTAAGACATCGATCATAGATGCAAGGATAAATTCAGTTATTCAAATAAGCTAGCTATGGCGGATGGAGACACTCGACTTCACCTCGTTTCCTCTTAAGTGTAGAATAACCTAGAGACACTCGACAGTTACTCCCTAATTAACTTACAACCCCTAGAGACACTCGACAATATTCAATAAGCCAATAGCGTTAGGATTTAAGAAAACACTAGCCCAAACTAACCAAGTCACGACACGTGCAAGATTCAAGTTTGATTATTAATTCCCTTAGGGAATTAGATTCGACTTCACGACTTCCTATCACTAACGCACCACTAAATTATCTATCAAGCGTTACATAAACTTCACGCAATCAAGACTAGCAATATACAATTAACCACTTAGAAAATCGGGCCCTAATTGACTAAGCAAATAATTAGCAATAAACACGGCAAATGGGAATTAAGAAATACTTGAATTAAAACTGAATTATAAAACTGATTAGGTCTCATGATGTAGCAAACATGAATTGTAAACTCCTAACTAGGTACTATGGAATTAGTTCTTCATAAACATGATTGACAGCACAAAGTAAAATAAAAGCATAATCTAACTAAAGAAGGGAGGAAGGATTGTTGCTTCTCGGATCTTCAAGTACTCGCCCAGCAGCTACGTGAATGTGTATCCAGAAGTCTCCCCAAATCTGCATCCATAAAACATGAAAATCCATTAAAAGCACCAAATTATATATAGTTAGGTCCAAAAGTGCAGTCCCGGTAGCACGAAAAAAATAGGAAATTAAGCGCGCTATCAAATTCCCCCACACTTGCCCTTTCACTCGTCCTCGAGGGAAATAAAAACACGAAACATTATCCCCATCAAACATACTTACTAAGCGACCCTCGAATTCTTACCTAAACAAATCTAGCAATTAGACACACTACTTAACCATATGTAATTTAATTAATTAGTACAAAAAGCATACTCTTGTGTGTGGTGTGAATTGAACCAAAAGATGTACAAAGATTAGGCAAATAAGTTGAATTTTTCGCATAAAGGCCAATCATCTATTTCAAACACACTTGTCACCCCAATCTTCACTAATTTAATTAACTTCACAATCCGGAATCGAAAGGTCTTTTGGAGCGTGTAATGTAGGCTAGGGTCAAGGTAGGAAAAAGTCGAGCAAAGGCTCAAACACCAAGCTTACTCATTTCAAATTAGTCCCCAAGTGTTTCCCTTTGCTAACTTCCCAAGGACTCGCGTTCACAATGAATTCCCCTCCACTTTTATTGGATATTCAGGAATACTCAAGTTCTTTCTCTTCATTTTTTTCTTTTCTCACTCGTACTTTTTTTTTTCCTTTTTCAGCCCATATTCTGTTTTTTTTTTTTTTCTTTCTGACTCTCTTTTTTTTCTCTTCTTTCATCACTCTCATAATTTTCTATTCAGCACATAATGACACTTTGTCTGTTCAAACCAAGGAGAATAGAGTCTAGACATCAATCATGTAATCCCAAAAAAAAAAACGAGTAAGCAAGATGTTAAGAAATTAAGGGGTAGGAAATTCGTATTGTGCACTCGGCTTGTAACATGGCTTAGAAAGAAACTTTTTGCACAATACTTAAGGCACAGCTGGGTCAATAGGACAGTGTTATATAGTGAAAATCAATTAAAAGGCCAAAACACCGGCATGGATGCGTTAGTCATCTCCCGAATCATTTGTTAATCAATCTATTTCGCCTTGAAGGGAGTTAAAGTGTGCTCTAATTAACTTTCAGCCTTTTATTGAAAAACACAACCAATTTGTCTAAGCAAAGCACATAATTTGTTCAATTGGTGCATGAAAAATGAGAGCATGAAGTAGTACTAATTCACCAAATTACACATAATCTTTCATGTATCCAATCGCCTAATGAGTTCTAGCAAGACTTCAAGTTTCAAGCTTATGCAAGTACGTTCAAAACGGGCACAGATTATTCATGCATCTAACATCCTCAATTTCAAATGATTTTAACAGTCAAAGCATGCACAAGCCAGCCTCCCATGTGCCCTACTGTCATCTAAAATCATTCTCCCATACTAGCATAAACACAGTTACCAAAATCATCCCCAAAACTAAGGAAATAACCTGCACAAAATTGGAAATTCTAACAGCCCTAAAAACATGCAAATTCCAGCCCTATATACCCAAAAATAGCCCAAAAAAAATAATAAAAAATAAAAACGAGCCTACAGAGTGAGCTCGGCACGTTCCCCCCCCCCCCCCTCCCCTCCCGCCACACTTAAAACATGCTTAGTCCTCTAGGCAAAGACAGAATTTAAACGAGGACTTCCCTGAAAGTGTGGGGGCACGACGGTGTCAGTTTGGGGGCTGTGTGTGGCCAACGGAGGATAAAAGTTTGTCCAGGTTTCGGTTGGTGGTCTCCCGGAGCTCAGCAAGTTCGCGTTCGACTCGCTCCAGGCGCGTGCGTAAGGCGGCATCAGCCATTTGAGGCTGCTGCTCTACAGGAGGACCGTCTTTCTTGGGAAAAACTCTCAGGACATCACGTGGCTTCAAACCTGCACGGGACAAAGAGAAACCTTCCTCGGTTTTGGCCAACATATGCATATTATCCAAACTATAAAGGTCAAGAGGAGACAAAGAGCAAGCAACAGTGAAATTAGGCATGTCACGATCAATGAGTTCTAAATTAAGTGCCAAGCGAGTGATGTCATGTCCTAGATTCAACTCACGACGTCCTCAACGAACATCCCTAAATGCAATGGCCAACCAAAGACCCAGATTAATTTTTCGTTTCTGTTCCATTCCCCATAAAAAGAATAATTCTGTTTTAGTGACAACACCTAACCCACTTGTCCTGTTGGAAAAAGTAGAGGAAATAAACCTATGCAAATATCTCAGGGTGGGGTCTGCTAAATTAAAATCCTTAGACTTTTTAGAATGATATGCAGGGGTCCTAGGTACAGAAAGGGCATGAAAAAGGTCCTTATCAACAAAGGCAGGCTCATTTTTAAAATTATTAAGCATGTGCACATAATCTTCGTTATGCAATTCTGAGGTAGCCACAAATCCAAGGGCAATATTAAAATCATTCATTGACATATGAAAAGGGAAATTCATCAAAGTGAAACTAATGCAGGGGGTATTCAAATTAAAGTTCCTGGGGGGTCCGAAAGCGAAATGTATGATAAAATTCCCGCACCAACTCCACATAAATGGGGTCATCTAAGATAAAGAATTCATACCACCCAATTGCAGTCATGTAATCACAAGCATCATCATGTAAGCCTAATTTCTTCAAAGTCTCAAAATCAGGAATCTTACCTGCCACAATTGGCGTTGTGTAAGCATCGAACCTCGGCTTACTTGGGCGAGTTGATGCTTCTCCGTCAAATTCCGCAGATCCCTCTGACTCGTCGGAGGTAACCTGTGGAACGGTGGGATACTGGAGTGGACAACTCAGGCGAGAACGAGTAGAAACTCGCCTCAACGGTTCTGGACAAGGGATCTCTTCACCTTCAAAGGTGAATTCCGGATCAGAGAAGGAGTGGAGGGAGGCAGCTTTATCGGAATCAAAACCGAAGGGGCTTGGAGCATCTGATAAAGGGGAGTAAGGCTGGGACAGCCCAGCATCCTCAAAAACGGAAATCAGAGGAGGGGCACCTGCAACGGGCGGTATGGTGTCGTCCGCCAGAGCTGGAGGTGTAGTTGGGGGCTGAGATAGGGAGGCGGTACAAGAGAGTGCAGCGGCGGTCCTATCGGCCTTGCCCTTCGCATCTAAGAAGGTATAGATATCCGCTGCAGAGTGGATGACCGAAAAGGGGATGGCGGGTGGCTGGGGCGCGGTGAAAGGAGTGAGGCGGTGGTTCTGTAAAAGTGTTAGGGTGAAAGTGAGAGGCAGTGAAAGGGGCAATTGGATTAGGGTTAGGGTTAGTGTTGGCAGGGGAGTGTCGGTTTGGATTCCGGGTCGGGTTGTGGGCATGGTTCACGGGTTGGAGTGGATCCGCATGGTAGGCTAACGGGTCAGGGGGTACAGGTAGGTTTATTTTAGGTGGATTATTTATTTTAGTAGTAAGGTATTTTCCACCAAAAAAATATATATATTGTATGAGCTCTGTGTATGACCGAACCTCCACTCACTTGCTGTAAAACTTGAATTCTGGGCAATGAGACCTGTTCCTGCAGAATACGAGAGCTTAAAATTAATCACGAGAGCAGAACAAAGAAACAAAGAAAAAGGGAAAGAAAACAAAAGTAAAACGGGACTAAGGTGACGCTCAAAACGTCACAAATTGGGTTACCTCCCAAGAGCGCCCTTGTTTATTGTCTCGGACTCGACGAGGCATTTTAGAAGTGCTAGGCAGCCGGAGGCGTGGCCTCCAGACGGATATCCTCATTGTCAGACGGCTGAGCGAATTCATAGAAAGGTTTCAGCTGATGCCCGTTTACTTTTAAAATATTCCCATTTTTTAAGTTTTTAATCTCTATGGCCCCATGTGTAGCAATGCTCGTGACTACGAAGGGACCTATCCACCGAGACTGTAGCTTGCCTGGAAAGAGACACAAACGAGAATTGAAAAGTAAGACTTTCTGACCTACTAAGAAATTTTTTCGGGAAATCATTAAATCATGAAATTTATTAGTCTTAGACTTATAGATTATGGAATTCTCTTAAGCATCATTCCGAATTTCTTCCAACTCCTGAAGCTGAAGTTTCCGTTTTTCTCCCGTTGCATCCATTTGCATGTTGCATGATTTGATAGCCCAAAAGGCTTTATGCTCCAATTCTACCGGGAGGTGGCATGCTTTGCCATAAACAACCCATAAACAACTCGGAAGGGGGACATTCCCAATGGCGTCTTGTACGTTGTCCGATACGCCCATAAGGCGTCGTTTAATCTCTGACTCCAATCCTTCCTGTTCGGGTTCACTGTCTTCTCTAGGATAGACTTAATCTCTCTATTAGATATCTCTGCTTGTCCATTCGTCTGCGGGTGACAGGCTGTAGAAGTCCGATGCGTGACATGATATTTGGCCAAAAGTGAGCTCACCAACCGGTTGCAGAAATGTGTTCCTCGATCGGTGATAATAGCACGGGGCATTCCAAACCTGGAGAAAATGTTAGACCTGACAAATTCTACAACCACTTTTGAATCATTAGCCCGGGTGGCTTTAGCTTCCACCCACTTGGAAACATAGTCAACAGCCAAGAGTATATAAGAATTGCCAAAAGATGAAGGAAATAGTCCCATAAAATCAATGCCCCAAACATAAAAAATTTTACAAGGTTGAATAGAGTTCATTGGCATTTGATTTTTAGGGCCTATGTTACCCGTCTTTTGACAATTTTCATAGCTTTTCCAAAATAGGTATGCATCTCGAAACAAGCTAGGCCAAAAGAAACCGCATTCAAGAACTTTTAAAGCTGTTCTTTTTTACCCAAAATGACCCCCACACGCATAAGTGTGACTAAATTTTAGAATTGACTCAAACTCACTTTCAGAAACACATCTTCTAATGATTTGGTTTGAACAAATTTTCCATAAAAAGGGGTCATCCCAAATAAAATACTTTGCATCACTTTTTATCTTTTCTCTTTCAGCCCGAGACAGAGTGTTAGGAAGTATACCTGAAGCTAGGTAATTAGCTATGTCTGCATACCATGGTGGGGGTGTACGACGTGATCGTTCTTTACGGTCATATGCTGCAAAAAGTTGTTCGTCAGGAAACTCATCACGTATCGGCCTTGAACTTGCAATTTCTCCTAGAATTCTGCTCAGATGGTCAGCGACGAGATTTTCCGAACCCTTCTTATCGCGAATTTCTAGATCAAACTCTTGAAGGAGTAAGATCCAATGGATCAGCCTGGGCTTTGCATCCTTCTTCATTAACAGGAACTTCAACGCTGCATGATCAGAAAAAACCACCACTTTAGTGCCCAAAAGATATGATATAAATTTATCAAGAGCAAAAATAACGGATAAGAGTTCTTTTTCCATAGTGGTGTAGTTGATTTGCGCGTTATCAAGCATCTTGGATGCATAATAGATAACATGCGGATTTTTGCCTATTCGTTGACCCAAAACAGCGCCAACCGCATAGTCACTTGCGTCGCACATGATCTCGAAGGGGTAATTCCAATCCGACGGTCGCATAATTGGTGTGGAAACCAATTTTTCCTTCAACACATCAAAAGCTTCCTTGCATTCTTCATCGAAATCGAAGTCCACATCTTTTTGCAAGAGCTTACACATAGGTCTAGTGATTTTTGAAAAATCCTCTATAAAACGCCTATAGAAACCTGCATGGCCAAGAAAAGATCGAATCTCCCGTACACGCACGGGGTAAGGCAAAGATTTCACAACGTCTATTTTTTATTTGTCAACCTCTATTCCCTTATGAGAAACCACGTGACCTAGAATAATTCCCTTATCTACCATAAAGTGGCATTTTTCAAAGTTTAAAACCAAATCATTTTCAGAACATCTTTTCAAAACCTTAGCCAAATTTTTAAGATATTCGTCAAAGGAATTAACGTAAACTGTAAAGTCGTCCATAAATACCTCAATTATTTGCTCAACAAAATCAGAGAATATGCTCACCATACATCGTTGAAAAGTCGTTGGAAGATTACAAAGTCCGAACGGCATCCTTCTGAATGCAAAAGTTCTAAATTGGCACGTTAAAGTGGTATTACTTTGATCTTCGGGTGCCACGGGAATTTGATAGAAACCTGAGTAGCCATCAAGACAACAATAATGAGATTTACCGGCTAAACGTTCTAACATTCGTTCAATAAAAGGGAGGGGAAAGTGATCATTTTTAGTTAAAGAATTTAAGCCTCTATAATCCATGCAAACTCTCCACCCGTTTTGAACACGGGTGGGTACCATATCACCTTCATCATTTTCAATAACCATGATGGCGGTTTTCTTCGAGACCACCTGAACGGGACTTACCCACTCGCTATCTGAAACCGAAATATCACACCTACATCTAGAAGCTTTAATATCTCCTTTTTAACGACTTCCATCATCGGTGGGTTAAGTCGGCGTTGTGCTTGGCATTTTGACTTTGCATCGTCGGTCAGAATTATCTTGTGCATGCATGTTGAGGGACTTATCCCTTTGATGTCGGCTATGGTCCAACCGATAGCCTCCTTGAATTTCCTCAGCACACGAACCAATTTCTCCTCCTCTAATGGACTTAGCGTGCTGGAGATGATCACTGGAAGGGTTTCTTTCACGCCTAGGAAGGTGTATTTGAGATGGTCTGGCAATGGCTTGAGTTCCAATTCGGGGGCCGGCACAATTGAAGGTAGCAGTTTACTTCATGTAATAGGCAATTCAAGTTTGGATAAGCTACCAACAAAAGGATTTGAAACATCCAATTCATGCACCACATCAAAGAGTTTACTGGGTATTTCAAATTCCCTAGCAAAATCACGTAATTCTTTAGAGCTAAAACTTTGACGAAGAGCATACTGTAAAGCTTCTAAATTATTTAGTTCAAACATTTTCTCAGTTAAATCATCAACCACATCCATGCTAAACACTTTAGAAAGTTCGTCAGGCCTTTTCATCGCATCATACACATTGAATTTAACCATATCACCATCAAACTCAAGGGTTAATAAACCATCATGAACATCTATTTTCGCCTTAGCCGTGCTAAAAAACGGGCGACCCAAAAGGATATCGGATGACTTCTCAGAGTTGTCATCCTCCATGTCTAATACGAAGAAGTCCGCCGGGAAGGCTAGATCATTGACTTGAACCAAGACATCCTCGAGTACACCTTCGGGGTATACAATTGAATGATCCGCCAATTGGATGATTACACCTGTACCTTTCAGGGGGCCAAGATTAAGTGCATTATAAACAGATAGTGGCATAACATTAATTGAAGCACCCAAATCACATATAACCTTTTTGATACCCAAATTTCCGATTTTACGTGGGATAGAGAACATACCTTGGTCCTTACACTTAGGAGGGAGTTTCTTTTGCAAGACTGCGGATAAGTTTTCAACCATACTAACCCGTTCATTCCCCTTCAACTTTCTCTTATTGGTACAGAGTTCTTTGAGAAACTTGGTATACCTGGGTATCTGTTGAATGGCATCAAGCAGTGGTATGTTCACCTCGACTTTCCGGAATGTCTCCAGAATGTTCTTTTCTTCCCTCTGTTTTTTCGTCTCGGCCAGACGCTGCGGAAACGGGGGTGGTATTACCAGGGGTTGCGGCCGTGTTAGATATTGAGGCATGGTCATCCTTTGAACCTGTACCCTCCTTTAAAACGTCTCCTAATTAAGATTTTCTCCCTTGGCTCTTTTCCGACGGCGGAGGAAGCTCTTTGCCACATCGGAGCGTGATTACACTGACGTTCTTCCTGGGGTCTTCCGTTTGCGAGGGTAGTTTACCTTGGTTCTCCATCCTGCTCAAGGCTGCAGTGATCTGCCCTAGCTGGGTTTCCAAGTTCTTAACCGTAGAGCCTAGGTTCTGAACGGTGGACTCTAGGTTGTTGAAACGGATAGCTTGGGGATTAAGGTTTTGTTGTGAGTTTTGTTGCTGAGGCTGTGAGGGTCTGGGTACGAAATTCTGGAAGTTTGGTGGAGGTTTTTGGGCGTAGCTGAGGCTAGGATGATTCTTCCATCCGGGGTTGTATATGTTAGAGTAGGGATTACTATTCTGTGGATGGAATCCTGCGGCGTTCGCATTTTCTAATGTGCCCTCTTGTAGGGAAGGGCATGCATCAGTCAGGTGAGATGGGTCAGCACATAATTGGCACACCGTCGCTGCTTGCGGTGCTCCTGCACTCATGTTAGATACCAAAACAGATATCATATTCTTGAGTTCATCAAACTGGGAAGAACTTACCTCTTTTACCTGTCTCGTCATGTCGGACTTAGCATAATATTTTTGTGAGACTCTAGAGATCCTGCTAATCATGTCCGTCAATTCCACAGGTGTTTTGATCATGATGGAACTGCCACCCGAGGTATCCAACTGCCTTTTGTCGGCAGGCATCAGTCCCCTATAAAAGTTATGGATAACTGAATTTTCTGGCAGGTTGTGATGTGGGCACATTGCAAGCAAGTTCTGGTATCGTTCCCAATACTCATGAAGGCTTTAATATTCCTTTTGCTTAATGATAATTATCTCTTGAATGAGATCCAAGTAGCGCTCATCTGGGAAAAACCTGTCCAGGAATTTATCATGCATCTGCTGCCAAGTAGTGATGGTTGCTGACGGTAGGGAGTACAACCATTTTTTCGCTGCATCTTGCAAAGAGAACGGAAAGGCACGGAGCTTGATCTGGTCTTCGGTAACACCATGAGGTTTTGTTGAGCAGCAAACAGTGTGGAACTTACTCAGATGTTGGTGAGGGTTTTCGTTTTCTAGACCGCCAAAGCTGGCGAGTAAATGAATTGTACCCGTCTTCAGCTCGAAGCCAGCACCTACCTCCGAAAAAGTGATACAGAGGGGTTGTTGTGCGTTATCAGGGCGCACTAAGTCTTCCATGGTCCTATGTTTTGCTACTGGTGCTACTGCCATCGTCAAGGTACGATCAAACTTCACAGTCAATTCTTTCTGTTCGTCTTCTGGGTATTCCAACTCGGTGCTGGATTCTTCAGATTGGATCAGATTGGAATTTCCTGCTTCGTTCCTACATTTCTTCACTTGCTTCCTTAACGATTTCGGTGTTTTTTCGATCTCGGGATCGAAAATTGGCTCGTCAACTCCGCGAATGCTCCTGTTCATAAAAGGAATTAAATTCGATTAGCACCAATCCCCGACAACGGTGCCAAAATTTGACAAGTGTCGAAATTGCCAAAATAAATAGTATCCTACTCATAGCTAATAATTAAGTATAGTGCGAACGAGTCGATTCCACAGGGATTGGACGAAATTAATTCTAATCTAATCACAAAAGAATTCGCTTAGACTAACGAGCAAAGATTGGAGGGGGGAGGTTTTTGTTTTCTGAAGATGTTAACTAATTAATAACTAATAATTAAAACTAAGGCAAAGACAGTAAATCGCGTAGAGATTGAGGTTTAGAACAGTTGGAGGAGCAATACCTAGCCAAGAGTCACATTTCAGTTTAAGACATCGATCATAGATGCAAGGATAAATTTAGTTATTCAAATAGGCTAGCTATGGTAGATGGGGACACTCGACTCCGCCTTGTTCCCTCTTAAGTGTAGAATAACCTAGAGACACTCGACAGTTACTCCCTAATTAACTTACAACCCCTAGAGACACTCGACAGGATTCAATAAGCCAATAGCGTTAGGATTTAAGAAAACACTAGCCCAAACTAACCAAGTCACGACACGTTCAGGATTCAAGTTTGATTATTAATTCCCTTAGGGAATTAGATTCGACTTCACGACTTCCTATCACTAACGTGCCGCTAAATTATCTATCAAGCGTTACATAAACTTCACGCAATAAAGACTAGCAATATGCAATTAACCACTTAGAAAATCGGGCCCTAATTGACTAAGCAAATAATTAGCAATAAACACGGCAAACGGGGAATTAAGAAATACTTGAATTAAAACTGATTAGGTCTCACGATGTAGCAAACATGAATTGTAAACTCCTAACTAGGTACTATGGAATTATTTCTTCATAAACATGATTGAAAGCACAAAGTAAAATAAAAGCATAATCTAACTAAAGAAGGAAGGAAGGATTGTTGCATCTCGGATCTTCAAGTACTCGCCCAGCAGCTACATGAATGTGTATCCAGAAGCCTCCTCAAATCTGCTCCGAAAACATCAATATAAAGCCACCACATGCATCCCCACAAATCCTTATCCAAAAAGGACTTGGATTCTCGGTAAAAGCTTGCCGCCCAAGACTTCACCAAATTGGAAACCAAATCATGCTACTTAAGCCAACACACCAAGCCCATACTCCAAGCGAAAGGTACAGCCCAAAGAAAAGGAAATCCGCCACTTGAGATTAAAACCAATACTGAAACTTTTATTACCCATGCATGCAATCCACGTGACAAAGGCAGCCTTACAGCTTCTAATTCGAATGCTTCAAAATTCAACACATTTAGCCCAAAATAATATCTTCAAGGCACCTGCATCCATAAAACATGAAAATCCATTAAAAGCACCAAATTATATACAGTTAGGTCCAAAAGTGCAGTCCCGACAACACGAAAAAAATAGGAAATTAAGCGCGCTATCAACATCTAAGTCTTATTCCTTTCACATGAGTGTCAAAACTCGTTTTGCACTCTGTCGCGCCAATACTTTAGTGAAGGAATGTATTAGACGTTTCTCTGAGCCAACAACTAGGAAATCACGAATCCAATACATCTAACTGGCTGCTTCTCAAGCTACCATGTATTTGACTTCCATGGCGGTGTAAGCAATACAAGTCTGCTTAACATTCTCCAATTAACGGTTGCTCTTTCTAGAGTAAACACGTATTCTGATGTCAAACATCTAGAATACAAATCAGACTGTAAATCCGAATCTGTGTATTCTATTAAAACGAGCTCACCACTGTGGTAGACAAGCATATAATCTCAAGTCCTTCTCAAGTACTCCAATGTATGCTTTCACTATTACCCAGTGTCAGATTCTAGGGTTTGACTAATATCTGCCGACTTAGACCTAATTCATAATAGACATCTGGCCTTGTACATAATATGACATACATAAAGCTTTCGCTGCGGAACTCTAATTATGTCTTCTATCTCTTCAGTTGTCTCAGGACACTAATCCCGAGATAGATAAATTCCATATCCAAAAGGTAATGAACCTTTCTTGGACTTTGTCATATTATACCTTGTCAGCATCTTATCTAAATATACTTCTTGTGATAAACCAATCTCTTTATTCCTATGATCACGACAAAAGTCTGATCCATGGAATGTTATTGGTCTCACTTAGGTCTTTATTTGTCAAATAGATTTGACAATCGAATCTTGACTACCAACAAAATTCTTGCACCATTCCCAATGAGTAGAATATTGTTTACGTGTAAAATAAAAAAGTTACAACATTATCATGATGTTATTTTACACACTCAGGATTCATCAGGCAATTGCACAAATCAAAGAATTTAAATTGCCTCTTTAATCCTGATGTTTCATGATTCAGACGCTTGCTTAAGATCACAAAATGATCTATTAAATTTGCATACTATATGCACCTGATTTCTAGCTGTGAAGCCTTCAGGTGGTGCCATGTTGTTTTTCTTGAAGGTGTCCATTCAAGAACATAGTCTTTACATCCATTTATCTAATCTCATAATTGATAACGAGATAAAATGGAGAGGACAATGGACTTAAGCATTGCTATAGGCGAGAAGACCTCATAAATGATTTCTTCTTTCTGGGTAAAATCCATTGCCATAAGTTTGCTCTAAATTCTCTACTTTTTCGTCCATTCTTTCCTTTTATTTTCTTGTAGAACCCAATTGCATCTAATGGGTTTAATGCCTTCAAGCGCCTCTACAAGCTCAAGACTTTGTTAGAATACAGAGATTCTAACTTAGATTTCATGGCTTTTGACCAAATGGTCAGCGTCTGTATCTTCCACAACTTCATTACACGTGATAGGATCAGATACGTTAGATTCAACCACTTAGGTTAATCTTAGGTATCTTGTCAGGTGTCCTGACAATCCTCCCACTATAATGATGCTTTCGTGTACACTTCTCTACATCAGATGTTGTAATTGGTACATCACATGTAT
This sequence comes from Lantana camara, assembly GCA_037501455.1. Classification (NCBI taxonomy): domain Eukaryota; kingdom Viridiplantae; phylum Streptophyta; class Magnoliopsida; order Lamiales; family Verbenaceae; genus Lantana; species Lantana camara. The sequence continues at coordinate 89,752,964 of CM074862.1, read as the reverse complement.
TTAATACATTTTCAGTTATCACGGGTTTATGGAAATTAGTATCTAATACTGTTATTTCTTTTAACACTACTTTGCTTCCACCCTTTGTGGTTATCTATGTAATTATCTTTGAAATATTCACAAACATCTTTTGTGATTTCTCAAATTACAAAATATACCACATCTCGTTCTTCTAGGATAACCTTAGAACAAGTAAACATTTGTTCTTTATTCTAACTTGTCAGGATCCATCCTTAACTCGTGGACCAGGCTACCTCAAATCCGAAGATAAGAGATACAGGGTTTTCACCCCAGCTACAGATCCATCAGTGTTTTAAGAACTGACTTAGATAGAACTAGGTTTAGTGTATTTGTTGTTTTTTAACGCAAGACCCCAAAACGAACTTCGTAGGGTAGCATGACTCTTCATGAATCTTACCATCATTTTCAGAGTTCTATTTCTCTTTTCTGCAATACATCTTTGCTAAGACGTATCTCATACAAATAATTGAGATCTAATTTCATTTAAGAAATTCTATTTAACTCTGAACATAGATACTTGTCACTACTTCAATCTAATCGAAGTGCCTAGATATATTTTCTAATTTGACTCTTTGACTTTAGTCTTATATTCCTTGAACTCTTCAAAAATACAGACTTAAGTCTCATCAAATAAACATATCTGTATCTAGAGTGATCATTCAGATGAATGATGAAGTACGTAAAAACTTTCTCTTGCTTGAACATTCATAGGATCACATATCCGTATGAACTGGCACAAGCGACTTCATGGCTTAAGTACCCTTTGTCTCAAAAAAGGCTTCTTGGTTATTTTAAATTTCTTAATAGGATTCGCAGATTGATACTGTTAGGAATAGTGCCCTTAAAGCAGCTTTTGGCTTTACTATTTCCTTGTAATATCACAAACAGTCTTTGAATAATAAACGAGATGATTTTGTTCATAGGCATTCACTTCTTTATGTGCTTATTTATGTCTGTTTGGGTTGATTGTGTTTTTACATGTATTAAACTCCTCTAATCCGATGAGGCCTTTAAGAACTTTGTTGTTATGGGAACGACACATGAAACAAGTTCTTAACTCCATAGACGAGGATTAGAAACTTCTCCAAGTCGAGAGTCCGACAGACAGTGGGAGTGTCGACCTTGACTCTGTTGAGATTTGCTTATGTGATTATGTCCTTTTGAAGGATTACTCAGTTTCATGGAGTGATAAGTGCATACGATGATGCGTTCATAATACATGAGGGTGATTGTTACTAGAACTTCATCACTGAGATGTCCCGCGTGAGAACATTCCTAAATGGGAAAGGAAGTCTCCTAGAAACTTCCAGATTAGGAAATATCTCACAGGTCAATAACGTGATTCATTAATCTTTAGACTTGAGATTCTATAATATCTCATATGAGCTAACTCTGTAATCTTTGATATAGGCTCAAAAGGGTGTCGCCATATAGACACCTAAACCACGGCCTATGTTGGGATTACACAAGTGACATATGTAGAATTAGTACAATCTACAAAGGACCTACACTTGTTGCAAGAACAAGAATGATCTCTTACTGATTGAGTTGTTCATAGTCCATTAAACTTAAACCCTTAGCCAAGGTGGATAAAAGATCAAGACATCAAGAAAATGGGGTTTTCTTGGATTGAGGTCTAAATAGATTTGAAACGAACTTAACTTTAAAGATCAAGAATATTTAGGCTATGAGAATATTCCCATGCCTTAGTTCTTGATTGAGAGATGGAGTTGTAGGAGGATCGTATTTCACTGTATGTTATTGACTGAAAGGCTCTTCAATTCATTTCGTTATTCGGCTAGGGGTCACACATCCATTGCTAGATTACGATAGTGTGATCTGTAAAGTGATTTAATTAATTAGTGAATTAATTAATTACTATCACTGCTAATCGAATAATGAACCTATAGGGTCACACACAAATGCCAGGACACGAGGGTTATGGTAGGATGTTAATATGATTAACGAAGGATCAAATTGTTGATCGAAATAGAGAGAGCAACACGTGGGGCATTGCCACGTGTCACACGTAGCCACTACGTGGCTGCCACGTGTCATGCACACGTAGCACATACATGTCTCTAAGCGTTAAATTTTATTACACGCGAATTCTTTTCTAGAATTAATTAATTAAATTGTAATTAATTAATTTAAGTATTTTAATTAATTTTGAATTAATTATTAAGATTTTATTTCTCAAGCTTGACCCAATAAATAATTGATTGAGAATTAATTAATTTATTGAATCTTGACTTTTAGCTTTAGGAAAGTTGAAATGTCTAACTTCCTTTTGTAGGACAGAGAAGATTATTCTTGTTAGACTTGGAGAATAAGTTAGGAACTTATTTTCTCCAATTAAATAAATAATTAAATTAGTTAATTAGTGAGGAAGAAAAGAAGTCCACTAGGTTTAGGAAAACCCTAGGGAGTTCGAACCCCCCTTGTATAAATACAAGGGTGGGGCTTCTCTTATTAATTAGACCAACACCCACGAAGTGTTAAGTTTTTTAGAAAAATAAAAAAAACGTTTTCAAAAGCAAAACCCTAGCCATTAACACAAGTTATAGAACTAGCATTCTCACTTGCTTGATCGTGTTCTAGGACTGGTGTGGATACGCTTTAGAGGATCGCTGCTTTGGGATCTATCGAGAACCGTTCGAGGGACATTCCACTTGAAGGGTGTTCAGTAGGCGGTACTGACATCACTAGAAAGTTTCAATCAACGTAAGTTTCTAAACACCCTAAGATACGATACGAGAATTGCAAGTCCATGATCAATCTTTTGGAAAAATTTTAAATTTTCGCTGCGTCTCTGCTCTAGTTTTCCAACAGATACTGTTTTCAAGTCAATAGGACTCAACAATCAGTCTTTGGATCCTCTTCAGATTCAATTGACCAATAGATAGGTGCCACGTAGAAGTTTTTCCTCTTAGATGGTAAGTCAAGCTTCTTAATGTTAAACTTAAAATAGGTTTTTCATTGAGGTATAAAAGACCATCTTTTATTGTGTCGGAGCAAATAAACCTTTTATTTTGCTTAACGGTAACCTTTTGTCCAAAACAAACAGTTAAACCACTAGTTATCAAATAACTTACAAAAATCAAATTTTTTTATATACGACACGTATAATATAAAAAACCCTATTGTCAAAATACGTCTTTAGAGTACTTACTGCTAATACAATTACACTTGTATTATCCCCGAGCAGTAGTTGTGTGTCAGCCGTTTTTCAAACTTTCTGGTTAGTTTGAATCTTCGCAACGACTTGCAAATATGATTAGTTGATCTCAAGTTCACACACCAGGAGTCCGGTGAATTTTCAACTAAACATATTTTCAACGAGTAAGATATCCTCATATCTTATCTAAACGGCGTAGCAAACAGACAAACTAAGTATTTTGGACAATTTCCTTTCCAATACCCATTACCACCGAAATAGAAACACTTTTCCATTGTCGGATTTGACTTTCTATTTCTGAACCTTAAGATTGGGAATCATTCCTTTTCTTTTATCTTATTAGAGCATTTTCTGCAATGAAATACATCAAAAATCGATTGAGAAATAGGATGGGCGACGAATGGTTGAATGATTGCTTGGTTACATATATTGAAAATGATATGTTTGACAGTGTTTCTAATGATTTGATTATGTATGGTTTTCAGAATATGTATAACCGACATAGATATTTGTGAGATACAAACTTGTAAGTGTTTTAAATAAAAAATTAAATTTCACTTGTTATTTTTTCTTTAGTATTATGTTTTGGTCGACTCCCCCTGATAAAATTAAATTTCGGGGTTGTTGGCTTTATAAAATAGTAACAATGTATATCCATTAAATTTAATTGTAATAATATAACATACCTCTGCGACCATTTCAGAAAGAGTTTCTGCAACCATCGTAAATTGTTCCATTTCGTCTGTGGAAGAAGGGTCTGCAGCATTTCTACCAAGGAACGCCAAAACCATACGGCCGCCGGCTATTATTTCGTGGCGGCGGAGACTTAAAAACCGGGAAAAATCCCTCGAGAATTGCTTCGCATATGCGTCAAACACTTCTGGCGGGCTTGTCAAAGACATGTATATGTTTTCCTTGTTATTCTTCCCCACTCCTTCGGGAATCTGCCAAACATTTGTTTACTTAATTATAAAACATTTTATATAATTAATTGTAACACATTATTTTGGGTAGGATTCTAATCGGACCACTTAAGTCTAATTTTTTAGACAAATTTTTAATAATTTTGTTAGTTGTGTTACTTGTACTGATTTGATAATTATGGCAAACTCACTTGTTTCTAAAAGCACAACCGCCTATCAATCGAGGAATTAATTTTATAATTCTTTTTGTAAATAGAAAATTGCAGGGTCTTTTAGTATGAAACCCCCTATAAAAATTGAAATTATCATATTAGTCTCCAAGAAATATTTATTCCTTTTAACCCCTCATCATTGAGAAAAAATTCGACTAATCCCACTAGTATGTTGGAGTGTTTTGATAGAAATAAGTAGGGGTGGGCGCGGGACGGGGAAATCGGGATTCGGGGAGTTCGGGATCGAGGAATTCGGGATCGGAGAGAGAAAAATGGATCCTGATCCCGTCCCGAAAAAGTCGGGTATCCGATTTGGTCCCGGAAAAGTCGGGTACCCGACAATTGAGTACCCAACTTTTTCGGGACGGGATCGGGGAGCCCGCCATAAATTTTTTTTTTTTAATTTTAAATTTCCAAATTTCCAATTCCACACGGCCTGCTGCTGATAAAAACTTAACGACAGATTATGAAACATTAAAATTACGTAAAGTTTTTAAAACGCTTAGGTTTATTACAGAAAAGCCTTCCGATTCCAATTAACTTTATCAAGTTAAAGTGCATTGTTATTAACTTTTGTGATATTCATTGTCCATTAATCACTGGTCATTATAGAATAAGAATTCATCATAATTACTGAATAAAAATGTCTCGTTATAAATATTAAGTATAACTAATGTAAATAATTAAATATAAATAAGTTATTACATATTAACTATTAAGTATATAATATATATATTTAAAAAATATATATATGTCGGGATCCCGAATTCCCCGATTGGGTAGTAGATTGAATCCCGATCCCGACCCCGACTTTTTTGATCGAGATCGGGTATCCGTCCCGAAAACTGGAAAACCCGATTTCCCCAACCCGAACACCCACCCCTGGAAATAAGATCATGAGATTACTTAGTAATAACATCGCTTATGTAATTAGTACCAAAAAAAAAGGGAAATGTGTTTAAAAAACTGTTATATATGCAGGGGCGGAGCCAGGATTTCATGTAAAGGGGACGAAAATTTAAAATATAATAATATTTTTTAAAAAATAAATATTAATTTATTAAAAATAAAAATATTATTTTATTCGATATATATAAATAAAACATGTATAACTTAAAACTTTAATTTGATTAAAAATACACTAAAAAGTATCTCAAATTTTTACATGTTATAACTATAATATTTCCTTTCAAAAAATATATATATATATATATATATATATATATATATATATATAATATTCTATCTATTATTTGGCATATTCTATTCTGATAGTTATAGAGATCTTAGTTAACAAATTAATTAAAAATGTTATCCTTTATAAAAGAAAACTAAAATTACTATTTGAGATACAATCTCTTAACTAAATAATTTATTTGTAATAAAAGAATTACTAAGATTAACACATTTATTTCATAATAAAACACAAACTAAAATTACTATTTAGATACAATCTTTTAACTAAATAATTATCCATAATAAAAGAAAAATACCACAGTTATTTAAATAAGAAACGATATTTTCTAAATACACAAAACTCATATCAACATTAAATTATCTAAAATTAAACACTATATATTATTTAAAATTAAACATATTTATTTTTACCTTATAATTGAATTATCTTTATTCTATTGTCATATTGATACTAAATTATCTAAAATTAAACACAATTATTTACTTATGTTTAACCTATTTTCATAGTTACAATCTTTTCTCAAAATATTGAACTAATTTACAATTAACAAATTAATTATAAATTTTATCTAAATAATTTATTCATAGTAAAACTATAAAAGAAAAATTAAAATTAAATATAAGTTAATATTATCGTTTGGTTTTATTGGATAACTTGGGACCACGATCAACTTTTTTTCCCCAACAAATACAGATTTTGAAGATTAGAAAAATAAGAGTTTTAAGTTGAGTAGAAGAAAAAAGAGAAGAATGGAAAAATAAAAGAGGAAGAAAACGGTAAAAAGAGAGAAAAAGATTAATTAGAGATTTTTTAATATGTGAAAGAAGAAAAGAATATCAAAAGACCTCTATTGGAAAGTGTAAAAAGCTATGTTTTGAAACCCGGATCGGAGGTCGAACCGGGGTCCCTTACTGGTTACTGGTTTTACTGGTTCGATCGGTCGAACCATCGGTCGGACCGGTATGACGTCATAATTACATAATAATTATATTTAATTTTATATATTTATATAATATCATAAACATTAAGTAAAAATAACCAAATAAGCTGAATAATATGAAAAATTAGATTTTAAATTATAAATCTACAAACTTAGAAATAAATTATCTAACTAAATAGTAAAATAATTAACATTTAACAAATTAACAATATAGATAAAAGATTAATTTAATAAATATCATATTTTCATTGTGCGAAAAATAAAAAAAATATCACATGCAATATATTTTTATAGATATATATTATAAAAGATAAGATACTATACATTATTTTATCCATATTTAAATTAAATCTTACAATGTATTATAATATTTATAGTCATAATTAATATATTTTTAAAACTCAACATATTTATATATAATCTATAAATTTGATGAGTTTGAACGAGATTTTTTTAAACAAATTAGCCCTTAAGAAGACAAAATACATACTAATATTTGATTTGAACCTTTTATAACAAATTCTGATGCTTCCCAAGTGGTTGGGAGTTCAACTCACCATCCCTAGGGATGCAGGATCAAACCCTGCATGTCACAGAAATGCTCCATTTTTCGATTTTGGATGAGAAAATCAGGTCCATCGGGTTGCTAAGCGGTCCGGTCCGATTTCTTAGCCGGTTTTGGAGCGGTTTTAACCGGTTCAAACTGGGTGGACCAGTGACTGGTTTTGAAGACATAACTGGACCGGACAGGTCTCCGGTCACCGGTCCGATTTCAAAACATAGGCAAAAAGTGTATTTTGATTGAGAAAAATAATCATAATTAAAGTAAATTAATGTTTTCCTACTTATTTTAAAGAAACTTATACACACTTTGCGCGTAATTATAAAAGATTATAAATAAGCTCCTTTCTATATCGAACACTTTTTGATGCTTTAGAAAATGTTTTTTTAGAATCTCGTAAGTTCAGACAAACACCCTCCTAGTAGAAAATGTAACAATATTACAGTAAATAGAAGGTACCTGAGAAAGCCAATGAAGACTGTAGGAAGAGTACGCAAAGTGTATGCTGTTTCTCGGAAACAATCTGTCGTAGAACGAACCAGGCACACCATATATAAAGCATTCTAATTTGTGACAAGAGAAACTTGACAACAACTTGAACAGATTGTTGAAGTCGTTATCTGGAAGATCATTCAAACAAACTTCAAGTTCGGGCAAGTGGTTAATGTTGTTGTTTCCGCACAATTCTTGAATGGTATCCATGATGTGGGAGATGACCAAAAGCGTGTTGGGCCCTGATGCGCACCCCAAATCAGCCATCTTCAAGCATTTTGGTAAGCCATTTTCATGTTTATTAAGCATATCTTTGAGGGTCTCATCTAACACAGACCATGTTTTTGATATCGCAAATTTCTGCAAGAACGACAGATAGCTAAAGCAATTAAGTATATGCATATATATGCACACAAACGTGCTTGGGAGAGAGAGAGAGAGAACAAACTTGAAGGCCTGAATTGTTGGCATAGCTAGTTTTGCCGTCCCCAGCATTCATATGGAGAAGTTTCTTGACGACCATTTTCGCAGTTCCGCTTCCTTGAGTTTAGGCCCACCGCAAAATTCTTAGGGAAACTGTATATATATAATGAGAGGGATTCACATGCAGGGTTTCCTGACAAATTTTTGGTTTTCATAATGGGAAACTCTAGTCCAGTACGACTTTCAAACCCAACCATTAATATCGGTATTTGTTCTAAAATTTATTAATTTCAGTATGTTATTTAATTTGTTATTAATTTTCTTAATTTTTTTATTTTTTTTTATAACATACACACACCTAAGAGGAATTCAAATCCGAAATATTGCCCTGAACAATGAACCAATTAATTATTTAAACTAACTACCTTAGCTACTAATTTTCTTAAGTTAATATAACTCTTTGGATATAACGACAACTTTTAACTTTTCTCAATATAATTATTAGCTTTTATAATAAGTGAATAGAAAAATAAACCCTCATAAATCGTACAAAGGAGAAAGAAAATTGTTGAAAGAAGAGAGTGAGTGAAAAATTCACTTTATTTGACTTTTCTGAATAAAATGTATTCAAACAATTTATTCAGTTGTTACCCTTTGGACTCCTTATTTTGTATGAGCTTAAATTCATTTTCTCACACTGTAAAAGATGTAGATTCCTTATGAGCCATACATGAATCTGTACGCAGAGATATGAAAATGATTGATATGAATATAAAAATATTATCTTTTTTTTTAATTTATCATGAGAAAAATATTGAAACAAAATAAATTAATATTTTTAAAATTGTAATTCATGGCCAATTGTACATTAGACCATGTTGTTCAATTGGACGAACCATATTCGGTATTCCTACCTACCAACCATACCATATTGAATGAGCCAACTTAAGTCCATTCTTAATAAACTACACTTTTAACAAAACGAAGTATTGCGTACTTGTACTACTGCAAATTGGGACTTCCCAGAAGATAAGAAATTAATAACTCTGTTACAGGAGATGAGATAAGATAGGATAATCCTCAAGATGGAAAGTGTTGGACTAATTAATGGCTGTTTGTTTATAAATAAAATATACAAGAAAAATAAAATTTGTTAAAAAAATCCAACACACCTAGGTGGCTATTTCTCTTCCACTGGAAAATTTAGGGTTCTTACACTACTTCCACCGGATCACATTAAATCATTCAAAAGAAAATAAGCAAAGCTCGCAGTTTCGAATATATTTCCTTTTATAATGATTAACATTTCATTGGTCTTAAATTATTTTTGGCAACATAAGTGACGTAGTACCTGTGCTATTATCATCCATCAAAATAACAACTTAAATATATATAGTGATGTTAAATCACCATTGTAAGCCGTTTCAAAAAAAAAAAAAAATCACCATTGTAAGCGGTGGAAAAATTAGGAGGTGCAGGTGATCAGCCCTAACGTCAACATTTTTCCTATATATGTAGGGTCAATTGCAGGGTTGGAGTGTTTGACTGTTCGTAACCCGATTTCACTGTTAATTATTGTTGCTACCATCGTATAACTTATGTTGTGGTCTGTAACTTTCTAATATATTGTATTTATTAGGGGTGTCAAAATGTGGCCCGACCCGCCAATCCGACCCGAAAAATATCAGGTTCGGGTTGGGGTTTTTCGGGTCAGGTTGGAATCGGGTCGGACCCGAAATGGACCCGAATGAGAGAGGCCGGGTTCGGGTGGGTTTCGGGTTGACTCGATTCAACCCGAAAAATTTACGGGTGACCCAACAACCCGAACCCACCCGACCCGTCCCGAAATTTTTTAAAAAATATATATATATATATTTAATATATTTAAATTATATGGTGTATTATAATTAGATAAAAAATTATGAAATGATAATTGGTTTAGGATTAGATATACTTAAAAAATAATAATTAATTTATTATTTGAGAATAACGTGATTTATAATGTTAATATTATATAATTTGTCTAAATTATATAATTTTGTTAATTAAAAAGACATACATGATTGTAATATGATTAGAATTAAACGGAGTTTACGGAAAAGAAGTTATGTATTTATTTAAACTTAAACAATTAGAATTGCATTATGATTAGTTTAGTAAAAAATATATTATTGGATCTAAATAATTATTATGTATCTAATTTATATTTTACATAATTGCCTTATTGATTGAATTTTATTAAATTTATATAAATAAGAACTTAAATAGAGTTGATATAACAATTAATTATAATTACACTTAGAATTAGATCTTAATTAAGATTATAAACAAGTTTTTAATGTGGGTACAATTTATTAGAGTTAGATTTAGAATTTGATTAAGATTAGATTTGTAACCAAATTTTTATCCATAATTAAGTACTTATAAAATTTCAATAATAATTTATAATACATATTGGTTTACATAATTAACTTAATTATACATTAGTGAAATCATTATTGTAAGGATATTTTGGCGACCAATAAATTTAAAAAAAAAATTCAAAAATTAACTCGTATTTTATAATATAATATAATAGAATATTAAAATAATGGTTAGTAAAATAATTTTTTTCTATAAACATGTGATTATTATTTGAGAATAACGTGATTTATAATGTCAAAATTATATAAATTTGTCTAAATTATACAATTTTGTTAATTAGAACGACATACATGATTGTAATATGATTAGAATTAACCAAAAGTTTACGGACAAAAAGAGATGCGTTTATTTAAAGTTAAAAAATTAGAATTTCATTATGATTAGTTTAGTAGAAAATATATGACTCGATCGAAATAATTTTATGTATCTAATTTATATTTTACATAATTGCCATATTGATTGAATTTTATTAAATATATATAAATAAGAATTTAAATAGAGTTGATATAAAACTTAATTATAATTACACTTAGAATTAGATCTTAATTAAGATTATAAACAAGTTTTTAATGTGGATACAATTTATTCGAGTTAGATTTAGAATTTGATTAATATTAGACTTGCAACCAAATTCCTATCCATCTCACCTCATCTCACCCGTTTTTCAACCTGTTCGACCTATTTTGGACTCGTTCTACTTGTTTCAGGTTCGTTTTTTTACCTCTTTACCCACTTAGATCCATTTTACCCATATTTTACCCATTTTGAATCCATTTTACCCATTTGGATCCATTTTACCCATTTGGATCTATTTTACCCATTTTGGATCCATTTTATCCATTTTGGATTCATTTTAGATCCATTTTACACATTTTGGATTCAATTTACCCATTTAGATCCATTTTACCCATTTTGGATCCATTTTACCCATTTTGAATCCATTTTACCCATTTGGGTCTAATTTACTCATTTTGGATCCATTTACCCATTTGGATCAATTTTACCAATTTAGATCTGTTATACCCATTTTGGATCTATTTTGTGCATTTAGGTTCATTTTATCCACTTGGATATATTTCACCCACATTTTACCCATTTTGGATCCATTTAACTCACTTGGATCCATTTTACCCATTTGGATCCAATTTACCCATTTTAGATCCATTTTACCCACTTGAACTCATTTTACCCATTTTGAATTCATTTTATCCATTTAGATCAATTTTACCCACATTTACCCATTTTGAATCCATTTTACCCATTTAGATCCAATTTACCCATTTTGGATCCATTTTACCAATTTGGATCTGTTTTACCCATTTTGGATCTATTTAGTGCATTTAGGTTCATTTTACCCACTTGGATCCATTTTACCCATTTTGGATTCATTTAACCCACTTGGATCCATTTTACCCATTTGGATCCAATTTACCCATTTTGGATCCATTTTACCCATTTGAACTCATTTTACCTATTTTGGATTCATTTTATCCATTTTACCCACATTTTGTTGAAATATGATTCAAAATATAGTTTTCTTATTATTGTTTATTAGAGTCTGAATTAATTAGTCATATGTTACTCTGGTTCTTACCCACGTTTAGTTTTGAGTCATGTCTGTTAATGGAGTCTTGGAAGAAGTGGGTTCTATTTAGTGGTCTATTATTTGTTGAGTCATGGAGAAGTGGGTTATGTTTAATGGAGTCTTTTTAGGAGTCTTTGGTTGTACTTATGCCTATCTAAAGGCACATTCCGTTTCAGTTTAATTATGCAGAAAAATCTTCTCCAATTGTTTTCTCTTTTCCTTTACAGAGTATTATTGCCTTTACTTCGCTTATTAATTAAGGTCTGTTATTTCTATCTCAATTTTTCTTCTACACATTTACCCATTTTGAATCCATTTTACCCATTTGAATCCAATTTACCAAATTTGGATCCATTTTACCCATTTGGATCTGTTTTACCCATTTTGGATCTATTTTGTGCATTTATGTTCATTTTACCAACTTGGATCCATTTTACCCATATTTTACCCATTTTGGATCCATTTAACACACTTTGATCCATTTTAACCATTTGGATCCAATTTACCCATTTTGGATTCATTTTACCCATTTAGATCTATTTTACCCACATTTACCCATTTTGAATCCATCTTACCCATTTGGATCCATTTTACCAATTTGGATATGTTTTTCTCATTTTGGATCTATTTTGTGCATTTAGGATCATTTTACCAACTTGGATCCAGTTTACACATTTTGGATCCATTTAACCCACTTGTATCCATTTTATCCATTTGGATCCAATTTACCCATTTTGGATCCATTTTACCCACTTGAACTCATTTTACTCATTTTGGATTCATTTTATCCATTTAGATAGGGGTGTAAACGGATAATAAAAGGAGCGGATGTGCAGTATCCGAATCCGAATCCGTTTAGCATATCCGCTATCCGACGGATAATGAAAATGCTATCCGTATCCGAATTCGACGGATATTATCCGAATATCGGATTATCCGTATCCGTGAGGATATCCGATTAGTGAGTTATCCGATATCAGAATTCGAATCCGTTTATCTGTTTTACATATATTTTTTAATAAAAAATAATAGATTGAAATTTCATAACACAATTAAATATTAATATAACTAACTATAAATCTATTAAATCTATACACATTAACTCATAAGTATAATATATAATTTATAATATATGTTTACAATTATTAATGGAGTTTATTATTACAAATAATATGATATAAGTTTACTGTTATTTTTTTAATAATTCTCAAATAATTATATAATGTGTAAATTAATATATGTTTCATCAACCTATAAAAAATATATAGATATATATGTTATCGGATACGGATTACGGATAACGGATATATCTAACGGATGTATAAACGGATCAGATGTTAAACGGATCGGATGTGTCATTACCATATCCTTATCCGTTCACAATTCGGATGTGTATAATCGGATACAGATAATATCCTCTTTGAACGGATACAGATAATATCCTCTTTGAACGGATACGGATAATATCCTCTTTAAATGAATTTGGATGCGAACAGATATCGGATTTTCGGATATCCATTTACAGCCCTACATTTAGATCCATTTTATCCACATTTACCCATTTTGAATCTATTTTGCCCATTTGGATCCAATTTACCCATTTTGGATCCATTTTACCAATTTGGATCTGTTTTACCCATTTTGGATCTATTTTGTGCATTTAGGTTCATTTTACCCACTTGAATCCATTTTACCCATATTTTACCCATTTTGGATCCATTTAACTCACTTGGATCCATTTTACCCATTTGGATCCAATTTACCTACTTCGGATCCATTTTACCCATTTTGGATTCATTTTATCCATTTAGATCCATTTTACCCACATTTACCCATTTTGAATCTATTTTACCCATTTGGATCTAATTTACCCATTTCGGATCCATTTACCCATTTGGATCCATTTTACCAATTTGGATCTGTTTTATCCATTTTTGATTTATTTTGTGCATTTAGGTTCATTTTACCAACTTGGATCCATTTTACCCATATTTTACCCATTTTGGATCAATTTAACCCACTTGGATCCATTTTACCCATTTGGATCCAATTTACCTATTTTGGATCCATTTTACCTACTTGAACTCATTTTACCCATTTTGGATTCATTTTATCCATTTAAATCCATTTTACCAATATTTACCCATTTCGAATTCATTTTACCAATTTGGATCTAATTTACCCATTTTGGATCCATTTATCCATTTGGATCCATTTACCAATTTGGATATGTTTTACCCATTTTTGATCTATTTTGTCCATTTAGGTTCATTTTACCTACTTGGATCCATTTTACCCATATTTTACCCATTTTGGATCCATTTAACCAAGTTGGATCCATTTTACCATTTTAATCAATTTTATCCATATTTTACCCACAAAGGGACAATCAAAGAACGCAGGCTCGAGACTGCAATTCTAACAAATTTGTGGGCAATCATTATTGTAAGGATATTTAGGCGACCAATAAATTTTAAAAAAAATCCAAAAATTAACTCGTATTTTTATAATATAATATAATAGACTATTAAAAAAAGGGATAGTAAAATATTTTTTTCTACAAACATGTGATTATTTTCTGAGAAAAATGTGATTTATAATGTCAATATTATATAATTTGGCTAAATTGTATAGTTTTGTTCATTAGAAAGACATATATGACTGTAATATGATTAGAATTAAACGGAGTTTATGAAAAAAAAGAGATGTATTTATTTGGACTTAAAGAATTTGAATTGCATTATGATTAATTTAGTAGAAAATATATTATTCGATCTAAATAATGTTTATGTATCTAATTTTTATTTTACATAATTACCTTATTGATTGAATTTAGATAAATAGGAATTTAAATAGAGTTGCTATAGAACTTAGTTATAATTACACTTAGAATTAGAACATAATAATATTTGGAAGTGTTTGGTAGGGTTATTAACCCTCATAGGTATGAGAAACCAATGTTAATATTCAGTTTGGTATCCAAAATTAGGTCAAGTGGGCTTTGTACACTTAATATTCAGCCCGTAAAAGCCCGGTCCTGTGCAGCAATTAAGTCTCAAATCTCATATCTATTTCAGCCGAAATTAACTCTGCTTGTTTTTCCACGCAAGTTGCAACGTACTATACACATTTCCACTTTCCATAATTTGCCCCAGGTGAAACGTCTTATATACGATTCAAAGCAACATTGTATTGATTGAAAGGGTTTGGCTTTCTTTGAGAGAATTCTTAATTGCGGCGAGTCAAGCAAGAAGAAGGTGTTGGTATGGGTATTGTTTGTCTTTGTTGCGCAGTTAATTGGGTATTTTACAACATTTGAAGTAGTTCTTGCATTGGTTGTGGTTTAGGTTGCAGGATTGTCGTCTGGGTCCGATTGGAAGGGGGTTCGAGCTATTGACGAAGGTAACACAAATCCCGATTTTTTTTTTTGTTTTCTACTTACACAGGAGAGTGTAATGCTCTTGGACATGGGTATTTTTGGTGGGTGTCTTTGTAGCGATTTCGAAGTTTTCAGATATGCGTATTCTATGGTAGGAAATTGAACTTGCAGATTATGAGTCTTTTTGGTATCCTCTTTGAAATATATATGCTTGGTTGGGGTTTTGTTAAGTGTAGAAGTGTTTAACTCGTTTTGAAATGTCGTATATGCCCTGATTTATGAACTTCAATCCTGGGATTGAACTTGCAGATCTGTTTGACTGTTTTGTAATGGATCCAAACACAAAAGTTAGGTTCATGGCATGGATAGAGTTTGTTCTGAAACGTACCGCTATTTCAATGACGTTGCTGTACTTGTTGTATATTTGGTATAACCAATCTGTTGGGAATGAGAGACGTTCACGTAAGCGTCGATATTCAATCATTGCAAACCAACCAGACCAATTGAAACATCTTCACCGTTTTACACAAGTTAGTGATCAGAATTGTATTGACAATCTTCGTATGGATAGGAGTACTTTCTGTCGGTTGTGTTATCTTCTCGAACACTTTGGTGGGTTAACACATGAAAGGTTTGTAACCATTCCGTGTAAAGTTGCAATCTTTCTGAATATATTAGCACACCATCACAAGAATCGTACAGTGAAGGGCGATTTGTATTGTTCGGGTTACACTGTAAGCCGTTATTTTAGACAGACGTTGAAAGCGCTGCTCCTTGTAAGCAATGTGTTGCTTGTAGAACCCGTCGGCATCCCACAGAACTGCACTTCAGAGCCGTGGAAACATTTCAAGGTGAATTTCGCTTGGTTTAAAGCAGGATTATCATCATTCCTAATTGCTGCCAGTTTTAATAAGTCAGTTTCCCTTTACTAGTTAGTGCTGACTTGAAGGAACTCCGCTGTCAGGATATGTTAAGTTGTTGAATTTTAATCTTTTTTTTTTTAATCTTTTGTATGAATTTTCACTTATAGGGTTGCCTTGGTGCGTTGGACGGAACATACGTGGACGTAATTGTTCGTCAGAAGGATCAACCTAAATATAGGACTCGGAAAGGATCTGTGTCGGTGAACGTGCTAGGCGTTTGTAATACCCAAATGAATTTCATATATGTGTTGGCGGGTTGGGAGGGTTCGGCCGCCGACAGTCGGGTCTTACGGGACGCGTTACACCGTCCGAATGGCCTTAAGGTGCTGGCCGGTATGTATGGTTCAATGTTGCTACTGCTTTCCTTTCATTGTCCAAACTGGTGCATGATTTCATTTAACTTTTTATGCAGGTTGCTACTATCTTGCAGATTGTGGGTACACTAATGCGGATGGCTTCCTGACACCCTATCGGGGTACTCGCTACCATCTGAAGGAATGGGGTGCTGGCACAGCTGCTCCTCAATCACCGAAGGAACTTTTCAATTTACGCCATAGCAAGGCGCGGAACGTCATAGAAAGGGCCTTTGGTTTGTTGAAGGGACGATGATCCATTCTACGCAGCAGGTCTTGGTACCCAATCAAGGTCCAGAATTGGACTATTCTCGCTTGTGCAGTCCTACATAACTTCATCCGTACACAGATGGAAGTTTATCCTATAGAGGAGGAAGTACTACAGAATTTGGAGGAAAATGTGGGTGATGATAGGGAGTACATTGGGAGTGTGGAAGCTACTCCGTTGTGGACCAATTTTCGCGATGACTTGGCGAATAGTATGTTCCATACATGGCGACATCATTAAATTAGTTCATAACGCACTTACGTTTATGCACTTTGAATATTGATTGTTTTTGGTAGTGATATGTGTTAGTTCTGCGTTTTGTCCCTAGAAGTTACTGAATTCCATGTTGGATTTTATAGTATTTTGTTGGATCTGTACGATGTAACTATTGTATGTTGTGTTGGTTTATGTGGTTTGAATATAGGGTATTTAATTCTGTATGCCTCTGACTATGTTGAATTGTAATAGCTGTTGTTAATCTATGTAAATTTGAAATGTCAGGCATTAACTGGAAATTTCAAACAGAATTTTAACTTCATTATTAAATACCTGATTTTTGGCAAGTGTTAATTAGATTATTTCCTTTGGTCAGGTTTGAAATGGCTGCCACGCGAGCAACGTCGCGAATGCGGACGGATAAGGGCAAAGGCGAGGCTGTGCCCCCGTAGGTTTTGGACAAAGAAAGAGGAAGAATGTTTGCTTATGTCGCTAGAGGCGTTGTACGCGGAAGGCATCAAGTTGGACAGCTCTCTTAGGAGTACGTACATGATAAGGCTATCTAACATGATAGGTGATATGTTGCCTGGGTGTGGAATTGAGGAGAAGCATGTCAAGTCTAAGTTGGCCGTTTGGCGGAGAACGCACACCGCAATTGTCACAATTCTTGCAGCAAGCGGAGGTGCGGGGTTCACGTTTGACGAGGACAACTACATACTAGTCGCAAACAAACCCGAAGCCTGGTTTGACCAAGAGAAGGTAATAACATTATTCAGATTGTTGTGATCCAATTCACCTTCTTGTGGCTTCCAAACACTTGTTATCTGCAACTGATGATTGTCTGCTATGATTTCAATTTGACAAAGGTGTATAAAGAGGGAGTTAGGTTGGTGCGTGGGAAGACCTTCCCTTGGCTTAGCCGGTGGAATGTCTTATTTGGGACCGATCGCGCCACAGGTAATACCGCCGTGGACGTGAGTGATGCGTACAATGACTTGCAGCATGGCTCAACCCAGGCCGGGAACAGCCGCGGGCAGTGCAATAACGACTGTAACAACCCTCGTTCTGTCCCGCATGTGGACTTAGAGGATGTTGGTGATGATGCGACATCACTCACCCCTCCAAGTGTTGATGGCGCTGAGTCAAGGAAAAGCACCAGCAAACGTCGTTGTTCGTCTACCATGGATGCTTCGCAAATCAAAGAACTGATGAATGAGCTTATGGAATCTGCGCAAGTCTCGTTGAACTCCCCGCCTGCCCATCTCGTGCCAATTGCCTCTAGTTCGAATCAGCAACCAGTAAACGACATTGCCGCGAAGAAAGATGGTCTGTATGCTGCCTTAATCTCACTTCTAGACCTCAGTAAGGAGGCTGTAATGTGGGCCGTGCATCATTTAGTCAACAACCACGGCGATCTGAGGGCCTTCTTCAGCATGCCGGAAGACGTGCGTAGTACATTTGTCCTGAGCCTCATGCATTTCATGAAGTAGTTGTGACATCAGTTACATATCTAGCCGGTTATCGTAATCAAATTTGAAGTTGGACGTGTAATGACTTATTATTATTATTATTATTATTTTTGGGCAGATTTAAGGGCTGTTGTTGCCTGAATCTATGTATGTTTCGTCTTCTGCCAACGTGTTTGAGAACTAATTTATGCAATTCAGTTTAACTATATTTCTGTTGTGTCTTCGCATTCACAATATCCAGTTGGGTTTGTGGGTCTAATTTTTAAGGTCTATTTTGAATGAAATATATTTGTAACATATAGATGGACTACAACTTTGTAACATTTATAATTTTCCATAGACACCAAACACGTAGAGGGACTGCATCTTTGAAACATTAAAAAGAAAATACAGAGTACATCTGCAAGACTTAGCAGCAAGCAAAAATGACTCCAGACGACATAGCACACTCGGACATTATTACACCACAAACTTTAAAATTTCAAACCAAGCTCAGCAAACACACAAACTGGAAATTACACATGAGACGGTATTGAGTTCGGCTACTCGTAGTCATTGTAGGAAAAGATATCCGAATCCACGAAGTTCACAGTCGGTTCTCCTGGAAGAAGAGCCGCTTGAGATGAGCGAAAAACGAAATGCAGCTCGTGGTAATACGGAAAACCGATTGACCGAAAGCGGCGATCCATGTCTGTTTCCTGCACACATGAACAGCCAGCATGTAATTACGCATGTCAATGTATGATAAATGAGAAGTTCTTGTGTATTAACGACTTTAACTACGACGGACTTAATACCCGATTCCCAACTTGGCGATAATATTCACCCCGAACCCGAACCATGTTGGTGGCGCCATGGTAAGTAATCCCAACCTTATAAGTGAATAGCCTAAATTCCTTATACACTTCTCTGAGACGCATAATGTGACGACGGACATCGGTGCTGGTTATCCCGATGTCCAATCGTCGTTGGAGGCCAACGGTAATGACTTCGGAAGCAATCTGCATGACTTGTGGTTGTACGACAAAGTTCTGCCCAGCGAACTCATATAGCTCAAGAATGAGGAGTCGTTCAGTGCAAGCGCAATTGGGCTCGACGTCTGTGAGCCAAATTGGAACGCATTGATCGCGCCTGTTACGTGCCATTAAAGCGTGATAGGACCGTAATAAAGGCGTCGTGAGGTGTGTGGGCGAGGGTTGGAAGTGAATCAGCTACAAGACTTTGGTAATTTATAATGGGCTCAACGAAAGGTTTATTCATGGCAACAGCCTTTGCCTGCATACCTATACGCTCATGCATGAAGACCTAGACATTGCACCCTAACAACAGACACCCACAGCTTTTGGCCCATATTTTGGCATTCAATGTGTGGTAGCTTTCTTGATTATGTGAAATGAAATAGCGTTGTCATGTTTAATTTGGACAAAATAGATTTAAACTTTTGAACACTTAATATGTATTTAACAAGATCAATTTCCTTCTGTTTTTTCCAGCATACTGTTCGCTTACATGATCATTGTTTTCTTGGAATAAATGACTGACCATTTCATACCTTAGGCCCTAGCCATTCACATGAGTACAGTTTCAATGTAATAAGGCTGACTTATATTCTCGCATGCATGCAAGGTCACCTCAGTTCGGGAATCTGCTTTTCCACTACATATCATACACAGTATTTCATCCCTGACAGTCAAAAGAGGGGTCTGAAATGCTAAATAGATTTCATGTAATTTATTCAACACAACAAACAACTCTTCGGTCCAACTTAACCATACAAATTCAAAGCACATGTTTTGTTCATAAGATAAATACACACCACACCTGATTAAGGAAACACGACAATCTACCACGCATACTGGACATTACACTAGGTCTTTATTACAAAAAAAACTGACAACGAACATAACCAACGCGAGCAACATTAACCCGGGGGTGGCCCGAAGATACGCACCAAGGAATTCCACGCCGGCTCGTCTTGGTAAAAATACCAGAAGCAAGACGTACGACCCTGCGTATATCCAACATAAAATTAGTCTGAAAAAATGAAGAACTTCAATATGAGTGATTGCATATTTAGACAAGTTCATAAAAACCATACTTCCAGTCGGATCATATCCCATGCACAAGGCGGGATATGAATCAAAGCAGCTTCTGCATCATGCCACGCTCCAGACACGGATAAAAGATAATCAAATGTATGATACCTTTTACATAACATAGAGATCCGACGATAGTAAAATCTATCATCGTGCGACAAACCAAAAAAAGCATTCACGATTACCCCAACGGCGTTGACAACATTCGTATTCACCCGTGACCAATGTCCCCGGCCCATGTGGGCTTCGCGCTCGAGCAACGCGATGAAGACAGCATCGTGAGTACTACTCCACCCATTTTTGTAGAAACATAAATCTTGTTTGTAAATTTCGGCCAGTAATTCGATGGACTGAACCGACATATCTCACTCTCGTAGCCCTACTCACTTGCTAGAATTTGTAGCAAAGAAAGAAACCTAAGATGTATGTGAAAGCTAAGAATACTGACTAAGAATGATAAACACCGAACAGGCATCCTATTTATAGAGTTATAATTCACTATTTATTAGCTAGAATGGCAAAATTCGACTTTCAAAAAGTTCACATATGTACTGCAAGAAATTGTTGGTCATTACCTCTTACTTTTCAGGAGAAATGGGACCCGAACCACACGACGCACCAGAGAAACCGCCTGAAGAACTCCTTCCATCGAAAGGACCATAATTGAACCTTGGCACTTGCGGAGGCAATCGTCGATGCGGTCGAACATTGCTAGACTCGGCCCCGGATACTGAGCTATCTGAGTCAACTGTGCCAGACATTCAAAAAAACTTTCAGTTGTGAAACATGCTATGTGAATACAAAACAAACATAATTGAATAGATGAAATCTTGAAGTTTGGAGACTGTACTATTAATGATGGATTGTGGTAGGAACGAATCACTATGGATGGTCACAATCCTGCGGTTCCTCCTCATCTCGTTAGCAACACCATTACCAAAAATCATGTCAAGTTCGTGTATATTAGGCTCCGGTTTGTAATAATATGCACCACACACATAATTGACCTACACATAATCAAAAGCAGCCGTCAACGCAACATCAAATAATGTAAAATGATAGTAAATATCAAACCAAATAGGCCATTACCCGGTTGATATAATCCCAATCCTCCATGCTAGCATACACGTAGTTGGTGGCCGGATCAATGGTTACCCTTGGACACTTCTTCATCCATGCCCATGTGATGAACCGTTTGTGGAGAAATTCAAATCTGGTGTAGCAAAAGTCATAACCAAAACGGCTGTTGAACTTAGTGTTGACCCTGTCCATTGCGTTCGTTATCGAGACATGGCTGTCGGTGTTCAAATTTTCCCCAATGGACATCGCTTCTTTCCCTAATTCTTTAATAAACTCCATGTCAATTTCTTTAGTCCATGCCCCGGGATAAAACAGCTCTGCCTGGTAATTGATGGACTCGCGATATGCCATTAATTTTTTTGGGTGGGAAACATGAAACGAAAACTTCAAATACAGGGCAGGTTACAGACATATTCATTTTTTAGGAACCCATACTTATAGATAAAAATTCCAATCGGTATGCCTGTTCTACATGTGACATAACAGTTGAAAGCGACTCATACTTTATAGCACAATGCACATATTTTTCTTTTGTACATGATCAGTTTGTCCTGGTAAATGTTCAAAACATCCAATTATTTGCTTGTTTGACAATACAAATATACTTAATGTAAAACGCTTGCAACAAATTTACAATCATCGCCGGGTTACAAAAATTAAATGCATAGGGTAATCAAACTATTTAGAGCATTATAGGAATCCTACAAGGCACGGGTTATCATATATTTTGTTTAACCCTAACATAACATAATAGGATAGTTAGCAGAGGAGTTTACCATTAGACTGAATGCGTAATATGTTCGGCAAACGAAGTACATATACCCATAACAGACATACAAGTGCTAACTACTATCATTACCAGACACCCCCATCTCTCAGAATACATGAGCAACAATAATGCCCAGAAAGATACCAACAACCAGCACAACAACATACGACAAAATGTAAACATGTAGGACAGGAATAAGAGAACGACCTCTATCAATTTCCAGGTCCCTATTAACCAGATGCGATGCCTTGGACATTTGCGCAGCAGACAAACAAGGGCACTTGCTAGTTACGTTGTCCTCCTCGAATCTGTTCTTGCCCCCATGATGCATCCGTCCGTTCGTTTCGTTGTTCGATGAGCATGCTTCACTCGCATGGGGCCGCACACCGCGCCTATGGTAAACGTCCCACCAAATGAAGAAGCCTTCGTGTTTGACCTCCAATGGGCAAATATAGTACATTCTTTCGGGATTCTTAGCCGAGTTGGATGTACGAAGTAGCAAACACCCATGGCCCATCGGACATTGGGGAGGAGGTGGGGAGGTCATACCAACTTAGACTCTACAGAACCAGCATTGAGCAATTAGCTAATAAGCATCATAAATTCAAACAACACAACCATAATTACTATGTACGCATGAATCAAACAATGCATATGCAACATGCTGTCTTATTCCGCAATAACATAATGTCAAACCAACCACATATGTAAGACGCATTAATTTTAATTTGGGGATATAACCCATCACGACCCCTATACTTAATACCAGATTGCTCCCCAATACCGAAACTAAATCTTATCCCGTTGGGACGTCCCGGCATAACAAACTACTGAAAAAGAAAGATCGACGAGCTACGAGTACCCCAACAATAGTTCTCTTCAATTAATCTAACAAACCCAACAAAACGAAAAGGAGTAGCGGGAAGTGCAATTGTAGTTAGCACTCGCTTAAACAACCGACTTAGCGGCGAACCCCTCCGTCATTTGCGCTTAATGTAAGAGGATTTACCTGTTAATTCAATGCCGCCCTGTCAACGACGAAGGGGTTGTCTCTTGGAAGAAGGGGTTATCTCTTGGAAGAAGAAGAGGGCGAGAAATTTCGACAAGATATGTTGGAGCAGACTTAAACCCTTTCCAAATAATATGGGGGCATTTTAGGAATATAAGAAGTTGTTACGTCTTGCATTAATTGGTACCAAACAGAATATTAGCTGATCAAACACCTAACTTGGGCATACCAAACAAAAAGTTAAGCCAAGTCAAACTTACCTAATTTTACTTAATAAGCCCGAACAAAATTAACCGAAATTAACTTCACATGCATACCAAACGACCTCTTTATGTATTAATTTTTTTATCTTATATTGATTGCAATTATGTCAAACCTGATAAACTATATATTTTTATATATTGTTATCAAGTTTTAAAATACTTTAAATATAAATTAGAATTTAAAAAAATAAAATAAAAATAATAATTAAAAAAAAAAAAAGAAAATCATTTCGGGTCGGGTCGGGTAGGGTTATTCGGGTTGGCCGGGTTATCGGGTGACCCGAACAGTGTTCGGGTTGGGATTTTCGGGTTCAAATTCGGGACGGGTCGGGTTCGGGTTGGGAATTTTCATGTAATACCCCTAACTCAACCCGACCCACCCGAATTGACACCCCTAGTATTTATAACTGCTTATAACCGTGATTGTGGATTTAAGTTAATACTTGTGTAAAAAAACTTATTGGCATCAGCTCTTTGTTAAACATAAAGAACGACATGGTTGGAAGGTTTTCTTTTATTTCAAAGTATGCTATATATTTTGTACATCAAGAAATAAAAGAATGACTGAACATAAAGTACAATACAGAATATAAATAAGGAAGGGATTTACACAATCAATCTACACAACATAATCCCTATAAATCCATTTCCTTATGTCGACACTCGACACTCCCCCTCAAGTTGGGTAGTGGGATCTCCAATTCCCAACTTGCTTAATACCTCGCTGAATATCCTCCAGTTAACAGCTTTCATTAAGATGTCAGTCAATTGGTCTTCTATCCGGACGTACGGGAGGTCTATGCTTCCCTCCTTTAAGTTCTCCTCGATGAAATGAGGGTCTACCTCTACATACTTCGTATGATCGTGTTGTATCGGATTCCCTGAAATGCTAAAGCTTCCCGGTTATCACAACTGAGTTTACACACTCCTTTCACTGGAATCCCAATTTCAGCAAGCAACTTCCTCAACCAAAGTACCTCTGCAACCCCTTGGAACTCTGCTTTGGCACTCGAGAGGGCCACTACCTTTTGTTTCTTACTTTGCTAGGTTAAGTTTCGTCCGACGAGCGTAAAATACCCATCGGTCGACCTCCTATCAGTGGGATTCACTGCACAATCGTCATAAGTGTATGCTTCGACATAGGGGTGTCCGTGTTTCTAAAAACTGACACCTCTCTCTGGACACCCTTTCAGGTACCGACAAACTCTGAGCGCTGCATCCTGATGTTCTTTCTGCGGTTGGTGCATGAATTGACTTAGCTGTTGGAAATTGAGCAATGGAAGTTCACTACAAAAAAACAGCCGAATCCCGACGGGAAAAAACCGACGAAAAATTCCCTCGGTATCCTATTGGAATTTTCGACGGAAAACCGACGGAATTCCAACGGCTTTTCCGGCCGTTGGAATTCCGTCGGAATAAAAATTACGCCAAAAATTCCAACGGAACTCCGTTGGGTTTTCGTCAGAAATTTTGGTGCAATTCTAAAAAAATTGCGCCAAAAAACCGACGGGATTTTCCCGTCAGTTTTCCGTTGGAATTTCAATTAAATAAAAATTCCAACGGAAAACCAACGGGAATAACCCGTTGGTTTTTTTTATTCCTCAATTAAAAAAAAAAATTGACGAGATTTTCTCGTCGGTTTTCCGTTGGAATTTCAATGAAATAAAAATTCCGTTGGTTTTCCGTCGGTTTTCCATTGGAATTTTTCAATCAAATTTAATTAGAAACCTCGATTCAAATATCTTTTAATAAATTAACACATATATTATAGTTTTAAGTCATCTTCATATTAAAATTTAAGTTTTTTTAATAAACGATTATTTCTAATTAAGAAAAACTAAGTTATCAATTATATAAGTTAATTAATAGTGAAAGTATCAATTATGTAACGAGAAGATCTCCCTTTTGATGGTTTGATCTTCTTCAACTTCAAATTTAGCTTTTAATAACGTTAATCCGTAGGTCCTTCAACTTATTTATATATTTAAAAATTATATAATATACAAATTATAAATTATTAATAGACACTAAAGTATATAATATACAAATTATACATTATTAATTAAAATAAAAATATTTAGAACATCAATCTTTTAACTTTAAATATAGTGAGGAGATCCCAATTGGAATTTAATTTTTTATTAGACACTCTCACATATATAAATAAAAAGTTTATAATTTTAAATTACCACTCTTATGATGCTCAAACAATTCTAAATATTATTGTATCGTATGGTGTTGTATCATATTAAGGTTGGACATCTTGACAAATGTCTTTCACTTGTTAAATTTAAAAACTAATATATGTTGTATCATATTTGTATCCATGCATTATAAACACTCACTTATATACATACATACATATATATCGTGTTTCCACACAGAAAAAAACATATATATATATATATATATATATATATATATAAATACAAATATATATATATATATATATATATATATATATATATATTTAGTGTTAATATACTATTCTATTAGTTATCAATCGTAATTTACATAATAAGTATTTTTAATAAATTTAATACTTGATAATAAGTATATAGTGTTAATAATATTTGAACTAAGTTTAAAATTTGAAAACTACGAAATTTTTTATTAATTATGTATCTTTATAAAAAAAAACTTATATATATATATATATACAAAAAAACTTGTAGGTTTGTAATATAATTAATCGTTATGTAATAGTTATTAGCAATGATTTTATATTTATACAGAAAAATAATTTTACTAGCAATGATTTTTGAATTAAAAATTATTTTTATATTACTAATTTTATTTTTAAATGGTCAAATATCTTATAATGTAACTTATAATTAATATATTAATTTTAGAAAGAGTTCTTATTATGATACTCTATATATTGGAGAACTCTTAATTCTAATGAGTTTTTTTTTTATTCGAATAAGTATTTTTAAAAATTTTCAATAAATATGATTATATTTAATTCAAATAATCATAAACTTTAAATTAATAACAAAAAATATTTAAATAGTTAATTGAAATAAGTGTATAAATATATTTAAAGATATAATATCAATAAGAAGCAAGTTATCCAAGTTGGTAAGGGAGTCACCATTCTTCCTTGGAGACCCGAGTTCGAATCCTTGCGTGCATAATTATCGAGAGAATTAATTCTCGCATTGGGGAAAAAAATTTCGACGGAAAACCAACGGAAATCGCCCATTGGCTTTCCGTTGGAAATTATTTTGTTAGAAAAAATAATTTTTCGTTGGAATTCCATCGGAAATATACCAACGGAACAGACCCGTTGGGACCCAATTCCGACGATATGTTTTCCAACGGGCGCCGTCCCATCGGTTTTCCGTCGAAAATCGGCTTTTCCAACTGAAAATCGACGGGATTTTCGAAAATCCCGTTGGAAAATGCCCGTCGGTTTTCGGGCTATTTTTGTAGTGGTTTAAAATTTTTCAAAAGTTTAATCGTTGTCTTGTAATTTTTGAATCGTATCGTAGGGTGTTTTAGAAACTTACTGATAACGCGCTAAACCTCGTATTTTTCGTATATTTGTGACTGCGCTTTTAGAGGTTAAATTAGATATAATGTGATGCTTTGATCAAGTTTTCGTTCATGAGTGCAGGTTGGGCTTTATAATTTAATTACGGACATTTTTAGGCTGAAAATCGAAGTTGTAGTGCTGCTGGGCCAAGTCCAATTGGGAAGGATTATTTTTGGAGAAATCATGTGCACGTGTGCAGGCATGAGAAGGATGGGAAGTTGTCGACTTGTGTTTTTAGTGGAGAATGGGCCTTGTGCTTTTGGGCCTGCGAGGAGAGTCCAGTTTGGAGGCAATTGGCGGCAGCAATTGACGTGAGAAGCAAATCCAATTTGGACTTGAATTGGTTTCTAGTTTAAGGAATCCTTGTTGGCCTAGGATTGGGAGAGAGAGATTCTACTTGAGGGCTAAGTCTTGATGAGACCTATATATATTACGCCTTGGAGATAGATCAGGGGGACATCTTTCACATAATTCTTTTTCACGCGGCAACATGTGAGGACGGGGCAAGGAGGCAGCGGTTTGGAGACATCCGAGAGCGTCATTCATCTAGAGTTTTTATATTTTTTGTTTATTTTATGTTTTCATATTTTAGAGCAATGAGTAGCTAATTTCGTAGTATTTAGCTAGGAATTTATGATTTAGTTTTGACATCATGAGATCTAATTTACTTTTATAATTCAATTTAATTTCAAGTATTTATTAATTCTCCAAGTGTCGTGTTATTTTGATTTATTTGCTTAAGTGATTACGGCCGGATCATCTAAGTAGGTTTATTGCATATCGCCAATCTTGATTGCATGAAGTTTATGTAGTACTTGATAGATAATTAGTGGTATATTAACGAGAAGGATTGGTTGTAGTTCTCAACTTGTTAAGGGAGTTAATAATCGGGTTTAAATCTTGCACGTGTCGTGACTAGGTTAATTCGGGTTAGTGTTTTCTTGATTCATTAAATCCTGTCGAGTGTCTCTAGGGGTTGTGAATTGATTAGGGAATAACTGTCGAGTGTCTCTAGGTTATTCTATTATTTAAGAGAAAACGAGGCGGAGTCGAGTGTCTCTATCTGCTATAGCTAATCTACTTGAATATTTGAATTTATCTTTGCGTCTATGATTGATGTCTTAATTGAATTATAATTCCTAGCTAGGTATTGATTTCCCGTTGATTCATCAAAACCAACTCCCAACGTGATTTATTGTTTTCTTCTAGTTTATTAATTTTGATTGTTTTATTAGTTTAATTTAATTAGTTTAGTTAAATCCAAAACCCCCCTATTTTTAGTTGGCTATTTAGTTACACGAATTTCTTGTGATTAATTGAATTGATTCAACCAATCTCTGTGGATCGACCCGTTGCACTATACTCGTAATTGTTGCACCAGATTAATATTTTATTTTGACGGATTCGACACCTGTCAAATTTTGGCGCCGTTGCCAGGGATTATGAGCAGGAGCATTCGTGGAGTTGACGAGCCGATTTTCGATCCCGAAATCGAAAAAACCATAAAATCGTTAAGGAAACATACCAAAACACGTACAAAGCTAGCGGAAAAATCCAATCTGAACCAATCTGAAGAATACAGCATTGAGTCGGAACATCCAGAAGACGAACAGAAGGGTTTGACCGTAGAGTTTGACCGTACCTTAACGATGGCAGTAGCAGAACGTCGTACCATGGAGGATCTGGTGCACCCTGCCGCCACACAGCAGCCCCTCTGTATCACTTTTCCAGAGGTGGGTGCTGGCTTCGAGCTAAAGACGGGAACAATTCACTTACTCCCCATCTTTCGCGGTCTGGAAAATGAAAACCCTCACCAACATCTGAGCAAGTTCCACACGGTCTGCTGCTCAACAAAGCCTCATGTAGTCACCGAGGACCAAATCAAGCTCCGTGCCTTCCCGTTCTCCCTACAAGATGTAGCAGAAAAATGGTTGTATTCTCTACCTTCAGCAACCATTACTACTTGGCAACAGATGCACGACAAATTCTGGGATAAGTTTTTCCCAGCTGAGTGATACCTGGATCTCCTTCAGGAGATAATTACCATTAAGCAAAAGGAAAATGAAGCCTTGCATGAGTATTGGGAGCGATACCGTTATTTACTTGCAATGTGCCCACATCACAACCTGCCGGAAAATTCAGTTGTTCATAATTTTTACAGAGGCCTGATGCCTGCCGATAAAAGGCAGTTGGATACTTCGAGTGGAGGTTCCATTATGATCAAAACACCTGCAGAACTGACATAACTAATTAGCAGAATTTCTAGGGCCTCACAAAAATGCTATGCCAAGTCCGACATGACGAGACAGGTAAAAGAGGTAAATTCTTCCCAGTTTGAGGAACTCAAGAATATGATATCTGCTTTAGAATCTAACATGAGTGCAGGAATCCCTCAAGTAGCGAGAGTTTGCCAATTACCTCCGCAATCCCAACAATACAATCAACAACAAAACCTTAATCCCCAAGCTATCCGTTTCAACAACCTAGAGTGCACCGTTCAGAACCTAGGCTCTACGGTTAAGAACTTGGAAACCCAGCTAGGGCAGATCGCTGTAGCCTTGAGTAAGATGGAGAACAAGGTAAACTACCCTCGCAAGCCGAGGATCCGAGGCATAAGGTCAGCGCCATCATGCTTCGAAGTGGCAAGGAACTGCC
This sequence comes from Lantana camara, assembly GCA_037501455.1. Taxonomy (NCBI): domain Eukaryota; kingdom Viridiplantae; phylum Streptophyta; class Magnoliopsida; order Lamiales; family Verbenaceae; genus Lantana; species Lantana camara. The sequence goes on along the minus strand of CM074862.1, from coordinate 89,722,988 downwards.
TCCACCAGTGGAAAAAGATCAGGGACGGAAATCAGGGTTCAAAGGCGATCAGACAGGTGGTGCGACTCACAACGTGACAGCGAGACGAAACTTGTCGTAAAAGCCAAACCCCCTGGTGGTCCCGCCTCCATCCCCTCAACGTTTAGCAGAAACAAAGAAACAGAAAGAAGAGAAGAGTATTCTCGACACGTTTCGCAAAGTTGAGGTAAATATTCCATTGTTGGATGCAATCCAACAGATTCCCAGGTATGCGAAATTCCTCAAAGAGCTCTGTACGAATAAGAGAAAACTGTTAGGTAATGAAAAGGTAAGTGTGGGGGAAAACATGTCCGCCGTTTTACAAAAGAAACTTTCCCCCAAATGCCATGATCAAGGTATGTTTTCCATTCCGTGCAAGATTGGGAATTTAGGCATTAAAAAGGCGATGTGTGATTTAGGTGCAAGTATTAATGTTATGCCACTTTCTATATATAATGCACTTAATCTTGGCCCCTTGAAAGGTACAAGTGTCATCATTCAGTTGGCGGATCGCTCTATTGTTTATCCGGAAGGTGTTCTAGAAGACGTGCTCGTCCAAATTAACGAGTTAGCTTTTCCAGCCGACTTCTTCGTGTTGGACATGAAGGATAATTATTCTGAGAAATCTTCTGATATCCTTTTGGGTCGTCCCTTTTTTAGTACTGCCAATGCTAAAATAGATGTGAGAAAAGGCTTGTTGACTCTAGAATTTGATCGTGATGTTGAGAAGTTTAATGTTTATGAGTCAAGTAAAGGTCCTAATAAATTTTCTAGTGTTTTTAGCATTGATGTGATAGAAAACCTGCCTAATGAGCTGAACAATGTAGAGGAACTAAGTCTTGTTGAAGACTTAGAGAGTAAGGCGAAGCATATTGGGTTGTCTATTGATCCTTGTGGGATGGTTTTACCATTAGAAGCTTTTAAATCTATGAATAGGGACGTTCTGATTCTTGATGTGCCTAATGCTATGACTAAACTAAACTCTTTCGTGTTTCAGGCACCTATTTTGAAATTCAAGAACTTTTTGAATAATCTGGAGTATGCCTTCAAGGGAGAAGGAAAATATGCAGATTCAAAGCTAATACACGTTGAGTTATGGAATGAGCAGTTTTTCGAGGTGTACGACCTTAAGGTTCGGTCAAACCTTAATGTCACGCTCTGGTATGCAGATATTCTCAACTACTTAACCACTATTTTCTTCATGTCTCACATATGTTTCAAGTACAGGAACCCAAGAGTCATTGTGAAGGATCATGGAAATTTTTTTTGTAAGTGGTTGACGAAGTCTGTGTTGAGAAAGTATCGAATTATGTTGAGAACCTCTATGAGTCATCACCCCAATATAGAGGGCGTAATGGATTAGAAGATTCAGCACCACATAGTCGAGGGGATTTATATGGAGGTTCTACCTCCATTTGAGTGGATTGTTGTTCTTGGTTGTCTTGCAGGCGCGCTTTGTTTGCCAAATTTTTCCGAATTGCTGCTGTTACACTGCTGTTGCTTCTGTACAGGTTTGACCCCTAGGTGTGACCGTACCCCACGCTCATACTATTTTTGCGAAAAAAAAAAAAAGAGCCCCCAGATCTGCGTTTTAGGGAAGTCCTCTTTTCTCTCGATTTTCTTATGCCTTGCGGATAATGCATGATTTAAGTGTGGGGGGAGGGATAAGCCTATTTACTATTTGGCTTATGTGCTTAAATTTTTTTTTTTTTTTTCTGTATTAACTCTTTTGACTTGTTGTTTACTTGAATTTGAGGATGTTAGAAATTGTGAATAATTTATTCCTATTTTGAATGTGTTTGCTTAAGCTTGAGCATTAAATTTTTGCTAGAACTTATTAGGCTATTAAACACATGAAAGATTGTGTGAAGTTTGATTAATTAGTACTTTGTTATGCCCTTATTTCTCGCGCAGTAATTGAAGAGTTTATGTACTTTGCTTAGATAGGTTAGTTATGTTTTTCAATAAAGTTCTGAAAATTGATTAGAGTGCACTTTAACTCCCTTCGAGGCGAAATAGATTGGTTGACGAGTAATTCGGGAAATGACTTAGGCATTTGTTGTCGGTGTGTTTAGCCTTTTTACTGATTTTCACTAAATAAAATATCCCGATTGACCCCGCTGAGCCTTAGTATTGTGCAAATATTTCTTTCTTAGCCGCGTTACAAGCTTAATGCACAATACGAATTTCCTACCCTCATCTTATTCACACCTTGCTTACTCATTTTCTTTTCGGGATTGCATTGTTGATGTCTAGACTCCTTTTTTCTTTTGTTTGAAGTGCGAAAGTTTCATTATGTTTGGAATAGAAACAATTGTGAGAGTGATGAAAGAAAAAAAAAAACAAAAAGAAAAAAAAAGAGTCAGAAAGAAAAAGAAAAGTGAGCAGAAAATTTGAGTTGAAAATAGAAGAAAAGCAAGAGTGAAGCAAAAGAAACAAAAGAGAGTATGAGCCTTGTTGAAAATTCAATAAAGGGTTGGGAATTGATTGAAAATGGGAGTCCTTTGGGAAGAAATAAAAGGGAAACACTTGGGATTTAATTTTAAATGTGTAAGCATGGTGTGTTAGCCTTTGATTTACTTTTTCCTACCTTGACCCAAGCCTACATTACAACCTCGAAAGACCTTTCGATCCCGAGTTATTAGTTGACCAAATTAGTGGAGACTGGAGTAAAGGGTGTATTCGAAATTGATGATCGGTTCTTTTACGAAAAATACTAACTTGTTTGTCTAGTCTTTGTACATTCTTTGTTCAATTCACACTGCACACAAGGGTATGATTTTTGTACTAATTAGTTGAATTCCATATGATTGAGTAATGTGTTTAATTTGCTAAATTTGTTTAGGCGAAAATTCGAGGTTCGCTTTGGTGAAAATGTTTGATGGGAGTAATGTTTTATTGCTTTTATTTCCCTCGAGGACGAGTGAATGGACAAGTGTGGGGGAATTTGATAACGCGCTAAACCTCGTATTTTTCGTATATTTGTGACTGCGCTTTTAGAGGTTAAATTAGATATAATGTGATGCTTTGATCAAGTTTTCGTTCATGAGTGCAGGTTGGGCTTTATAATTTAATTACGGACATTTTTAGGCTGAAATTCGAAGTTGTAGTGCTACTGGGCCAAGTCCAATTGGGAAGGATTATTTTTGGAGCAATCATGTGCAAGTGTGCAGGCATGAGAAGGATGGGAAGTTGTTGACCTGTGTTTTTAGTGGAGAATGGGCCTTGTGCTTTTGGGCCTGCGAGGAGAGTCCAGTTTGGAGGCAATTGGCGGCAACGATTGACGTGAGAAGCAAATCCAATTTAGACTTGAATTGGTTTCCAGTTTAAGGAATCCTTGTTGGCCTAGGATTGGGAGAGAGATATTCTACTTGAGGGCTAAGTCTTGATGAGACCTATATATATTACGCCTTGGAGATAGATCAGGGGGACATGTTTCACATAATTCTTTTTCACGCGGCAACATGTGAGGACGGGGCAAGGAGGCAGCGGTTTGGAGACATCCGAGAGCGTCATTCATCTAGAGTTTTTATATTTTTTGTTTATTTTATGTTTTCGTATTTTAGAACAATGAGTAGCTAATTTCGTAGTACTTGGCTAGGAATTTATGATTTAGTTTTGACATCATGAGATCTAATTTACTTTTATAATTCAATTTAATTTGAAGTATTTATTAATTCTCCGAGTGTCGTGTTATTGTGATTTATTTGCTTAAGTGATTACGGTCGGATCATCTAAGTAGGTTTATTGCATATCACCAATCTTGATTGCATGAAGTTTATGTAGTGCTTGATAGATAATTAGTGGTACATTAACGAGAAGGATTGGTTGCAGTTCTCAACTTGTTAGGGGAGTTAACAATCGGGTTTAAATCTTGCACGTGTCGTGACTAGGTTAATTCGGGTTAGTGTTTTCTTGATTCTTAATGCTGTTGATTCATTAAATCCTGTCGAGTGTCTCTAGGGGTTGTGAATTGATTAGGGAATAACTGTCGAGTGTCTCTAGGTTATTCTATTGTTTAAGAGAAAACGAGGCAGAGTTGAGTGTCTGTATCTGCTATAGCTAATCTACTTGAATATTTGAATTTATTTTTGCGTCTATGATTGATGTCTTAACTGAATTGTAAATCCTAGCTAGGTATTGATTTCCCATTGATTTATCAAAACCAACTCCCAACGTGATTTATTGTTTTCTTCTAGTTTATTAATTTTGATTGCTTTATTAGTTTAATTTAATTAGTTTAGTCAAATCCAAAACCCCCCTACTTTTAGTTGGCTAGTTAGTTGTACGAATTTCTTGTGATTAATTGAATTAATTCAACCAATCTCTGTGGATCGACCCGTTGCACTATACTCGTAATTGTTACACCGGATTAATATTTTATTTTGACGGATTCGACACCTGTCACTTACAAAAGTAGAAGCTTTCTAGTGATGTCGTTACCGCCTAACGAACACACTTCAAGCGAAATCCCTCGAATGGCCTTCGAATTAAACTCCAAATTAGAAGCCCTCCAAAGAGTATCCATACCAGTCCTAGAACGCGATCAAGCTAGGGAGAATGATATTTCTGGAGCTTGTGTTTAGGCTATGATTTACTTTGAAAACTTTTCTTTTGGATTTTCTCAAAAACTTAACACTTCTTGAGTGTTGGTCTAAAGAATAAGAGAAGCACCACCACTAGTATTTATACCAGGGGGTTCGAACCATTAGGGTTTTCTAAACCAAATGGATTTGTTTTCTTACTCACTAATTAACTCATTTAATTATTAATTTAATTGGAAGAATAAGTTCCCAACTTGTTCTCCAAGTCTTGCAAGAATAACCTTCTCTCTCCTATAATAGGAAGTTTGACTTTTCAACTTCCTTAAAGTTAAAAGTCAAGATTCAATAAATTATTTAATTCCCAATTAATTATTTATTGAGTTAAGTTTATTTGAGAATAGTCTTAACAATTAATTGAAAATTAATTAAAAGACTAATATTAATTAATTACAATTTAATTAATTAATTCTAGAAAAGAATTCACATGTAATATAATTACACGTTTGGAGCCACGTACGTGCCACGTGTGCATGACACGTTGTAGCACCCGGAACGCCGAGATGCCACACCCCCGCACTATAGCTCAATCCACATACGAAATGGATAGTCCGTACATGAACTAAGACTATAGCGAACGGGTGACAAGAGAAAAGAAACACTAGCTAGGCGGGACTAACCCTTAATTAATCCCATCATGCATAAACAATAAAACGAAAACATAATATTCAAGCATTTCATTATCACCAATTCACGTCCATATATACAATTCCAACTATTCAATAACAAGTCATAATTAAGAGATATGTGTCAATAATATACATATGCATTAACAAAATACGTGTGACTGTGCTAGACCCAAAATAAAGATCGACTCGATCCCGCCTAGCATGCAACCTGCAGACCGGAAAAGTGTGGGGGGTCAGTCTATGAAAGACTGAGCGAGAGGGTTTATAAATAAATATTAGCACAATTACCATGCAAGTCATAGTCTCGGGTAAGGTTTTATAAAAGGGAAGCAATATAAGTTCAATACTAAAATACAACTCGCCCGAGATTACAACTAATCCGTTTAACAATTCAATCAATTTAACAATTCAATCAATTAGTGGCCCGGCGAGTGAGGACAATTCTCCAAACTTTCTCCGACTGTGTACAATAATTCAATTATTCAATGATTAGGTGATCAAGCAATCGATTACAGTGCACAATTAGCAGTTTCAATCCCTTCTTCCTCCGGTGATGGTGGGATTGCAAGGCCCCACCACCCAATCCAACGGGGCATAGGGTTCATGAGTCCCTATGCCCGGAGCTCCTTCCTCCACTAATCTCCTAGTGGATTCAGGGGTAACCCCAAAAATGGTAAGGGTAGTGCAAGAGTTACCCGTCAGCCCTTGCTTCCTCGGTTGGCTCAATACACTACCCTCGGGCCCAAAGTGAACATGCTTTACTCGCCAAAACAATCAATCAATAAATCAATTTAGTCCATTCAGTTCAATCATGAAATCCGTTTAAAATCCATATGGTTTGGAAAACTATAGATATATAGATACATTTTGGCTTAAAACATCACATAGAGTCATATGGGTTCTATATATATAGAATTAAACCTCACCTTTACTTGACCAACCAAAATAAGCAAGGAAACACCCTAAGGAGCATGCTCCTCGTCTCCGGGACCGAGATCTGTGCAACAAGGACAAGTGTGAAATAAGACTCAACTCGAATGAACCAATTATGACAAATGTCAATGATATGTAACCTCAATCATGCATTTATAATTAATGAGTGTCAAAAAGGATCATAATTATCAATAAAGTAAGCATATAATTCATATAAGTCTCATACGGGAGCCAAGGAAGTGAAAGGAATGCAAGAAGAGGGGTTTTGGTGAAGTTTGGCAAAAGTTACGAAAAGTTGACAGTTTTTGGAACCGCACATGCTCTAGGAAAATGGACATATCTTGAGTTGTAGACGTTAGAATTAAGTTTTGTTTGTTGGAAATGAAACTAGACATATAGGGATTTCCGAGGATATATGGCTCGTTTCCTGGTTCAAAGCGAGGACAAAATGGCGTAGGCTTGAAGTTGGATGATTGCAGTTTGTCGGTAAAGCAGCGACACCAAAAAGAATTGATAATATCTCACAAATGGGAAAATATAATGAGGTTATTCCAATTGGAGGTTGTTCTAGACTTCAAGATCTTTCCGTCGGCTCAAGAATCAGATCACTCGGAGTTCTTACGAGGGAGAACGAAGAAAAATAAACTCAGGCTAAAAACAGAGGAAGATCCACTGCCATGGACAAAAATCCACGCCCGTGGATTCCTATGCCGAAAAACCAAGTTTTCTGGACCCAAATCCACGGCCGTGGGTCAAAATCCACGCCCGTGGATCGTGCTACAGCAGCATATACGAAGCAAAACAGGGCAAGCCTAAAAAATGGCTCCCAAATCAAACCCACACCAAACCAAGGCAAGAAATCAACTCAAAACTATCATATATCATGCATATATCAATTAGGCAACAATTAATCCATGGAAACATACATAGATCATCAAGAAATCATCATCCAAACCCCAAAAATATACATACTTTCCAAACATCACATAACTTCATGTTTTCATGCAAAACTTGAAATATAAAGTCCCTAAACATGCTTCTAACCAAAGATAAATAAGGAACCCTCATATAATCATCAAACCCTACAACTTCACATATTCAAGAGATCAACAAATTCTCATTTATACCTTAAGATAAAAGAAAGATGGGATGAAATGGAGGTATGATGATAATGATGATCCTAGCTTCACAATACCTCCAAAAGTCTAGCTTGAAATTGAGATGAAATTTTCTTGCCCTTCCTTGGTGTAAAAATCGGTGTTTGGTGTGTGTATATGTGTGAGATTTCTTGATAAATATGTAATGTATGAAATGTGAGAGAAGAGATGCATATAAGATATATTATATCTCCCACTAAATGCATGAATCATCAATATTTGCACTTAAGCCCTTAAATTATTTGAATGGATGCAAGCAAGTTCTATTCCTAACCAAATAAACATATAACTCCCAACTCATATTATGCAATTAGGTCTCTAATTTTATGAAATGATCAGGTATGGTCACATATAAGCAATTAGACATATTAGCACGTCATTCACATAAATTTCACATTAATGAAAATTCATATAAATACATGAAGATATGATACCTGTAATGTTATAAATGTTATAAAGGAACATATAATATCACGTGATGCATAACTAGAAAAATTGGGGCGTTACAACTCTCCCCCCCTTAAAAGGACCTGGTCCCCAGGTCCACTGTCGAGTTTTAAAATGATGCACAACAATAAGAGAGCCCCGTCTCTTAAATAAGAAATGAAAGAACCCCGTCTTTCAACAAGAAATGAGAGAACCCCGTCTCTTAACGAGAAATGAGAGACCACCGTCTCCCAACAAGCAATGAGAGAACCCCGTCTCTCAACAAGTAATGAGAGAACCCCGTCTCTCAAACACTCACACGAAAGCAATTCAAGGGAACAAATTGTAGAAACATTCACATAAATGTCACATAGGGCAAGTAGAATCACGTTAATTACACAAATAACATTTATATACAACCAAATCGCAACTAACAAGAGATTAAATACAACAATAAAATCCATGATGCACGTGATATGCATGGTTAGGTGTACCGTTCACCGTTGATTGAGCCATTCATGCAATTGATACCTTGTGCTATCACGTTCGGATTCACGTTTACATACCGCACCTTTCTCTCTAGAGCATATGCACGAGCCTGAACAAGTGGCCTCTCACCCCCAGTAGACTTCTCTCGTCGCCTTGGGCAAGTGTCTACTTGATGCTCATCACTTCCACATCGCCAGCATAAGCCTAAACGCCTTCTACAATTGTCGTAAGTATGAGTGTCGCTTCCACAGTAAGCGCAAAGAGACTTCCCCGCAGGTGATGTTGAAGCCAAGGTATATGAAACTCCTGAACTGGATCCAGATGATCGATTCTTCTTCCTCTGAGACCCTTTTTGAGATAACAAGGCATGATAAGAAACAAACCTCTTTCCATTATTAAGGTTCGGTCCTGGTTCTGAACCCGGAGCCTATCCGGAATAAGGTATAGGCTACCTTGCATTTACCAAATCTTCAACTTTTAAAGCTTTGGTGGTAGCTTTGCGCCAAGTACTCATGTTAACAGCTTCCAAGGCTCTCTGTATGTCCGGTCGTAGTCCTTGCACAAACTGTATAGCTTTGTGGAAGTCGTCACTCGCTATATTGGGTGCATAGCTGGACAACCTTTCATACTCGGATATGTACTCGAAAATGGACATTTCTCCTTGCTTTAGCTTGGTGAATTCCTTCAACCTTTGGGTCCGAGAAGATAGAGGGATAAACTTATTCTTGAACTCTCGGACGAAGACTTCCCATGTTACCTCCTCACCGGCGGCATCTAAAACAATCTTTGTACTCTCCCACCAAGAATAAGCCTCACCCTGGATTAATGAGATAGTACACCGGGCCTTTTCTTGAGATTCACAAGGAATCAACTCCGAAACTCTTTCAACTTCTTTCAACCATTGTTCCGCTTGAATGTCATTTCCCATGTAGAACCTTGGAGGTTACTGGTTCTGAAACTCCCTAAGCACAACCGGAATCTGTGTTGGTTGTGCTGGTGGTGCCGGAGGAACAAAATCTCTTATCCTCTGATCCACAAGTCGAACTATGGAGTTAAGAAAATCCTGAGGCTGTGCTATAGGGGATGGTTCTGGAGGATCCCTAGGAGAACAATCACGATGAGGGCAACCTCGAGGCATCCTGTAATCAAGACACTGAATATGCATGTTGGATTAATATGCCAATGCACGTAACACACGTGTAAATAGTAAATTCCACACATTGGAATAATTAAGCTCAATTGGGAAAGCACATATAAATAAAGAAATTTAAACAATTTAAAGTATCGTATGATGCACGTGCTTATGGATGCATTGAACCTGTTACCGTAGTTACATCCTTTAGCTTGGCACTCATTCCATGTTTGTTGAATTACAAGCTTCCCTTGTATTTGTTGGTCATTTCTTGTTACCCACGATCTCCTAAATCTTTAGAATTCTCTGACATCAACTTGTACCTCTCCATGGCTCAAAATTAAAAGTTCTTGAATCCATTTCCTTCCCAATTATGACTCCCTAAGCATTGCTTGAAACTTCACCATACGTATCTCCTTGATCAAGATTTCCGGTATCAACTTGTATAACTTTTTCTTATAAGATAACAATTCTTGAGTTCAAATTCCTCTCCACTTAAGGAGTTAATATTCTAACTTCTCTCGAAGAATTAATCTCCAATTATTATTCCGATCTCATCTAGTCACCACCTCGATTGAAATCCTCTAAATCCACTCTCTGTGAAATTGGATCGGTTGTATGACTTGTCCTCTTACTTGCCTACTCCTTGAGCAGATAATTCCCTCCAAAAGTTCCTTGTCGTTATTTACCGTTTTCATTTGTTACTCCATATCTCCCACTTCGCACCCTCAACACGACACTTGAAGCTTGGATATGGAAAATGGGCTCCAACCCATCCGAAGATAAAACCTTCGACATCTAGACCTTCCATGAACTTGAAACCACCGGTGTTCTCAACTTCCTCTAACTCACCTACTTTCGTCTCTCGAAATCTGAAGTCTCTAAATTTACCCCTTCTTCTTCTTGCCCAGTTTGAATTCTCATGGATTCCTTTACTTGAAAATTCTTCCTTAACGATTCTGGTTATTGATTTTCACATCCTTGTTGATTAGAATTCTTGAATTTAACACCCCCAAGATTTCCTTCTCTCCATTCCTTGATTTGGACAATCCCGTTGAGTCCGATGGATTAACTTTCAATGTGATATAGGGGTATAAGTTGATCTTATGATGATCAGACACCACACACCCCAACTCTACCTCTTTGAACATCCATCAACTTCATTAGAGCTTGTAAGTCATCCCACAATTCAACCTTCTATTCCTGACCCTAACCTTCGAACTATAGCCCCATCAAGGAAGGCCACGACTCCTAAATCCCTACATAGAATTCCCGATGCCTACTTTACATCCTTTGGCTTGAAGGTAGAACTTGTGAGGAATTGTTGTGATTGTAAAATTTGACCGTGGTTTGATATTATCTTCACATCCTAAGAATCACAACTCAGTTTGAAACTAAATGCATGCGGTTAGTGCATGTTCATGCCACATAATTGATACCAAATACACGGATTTGATGCAAAATGCAATAAACAGTTCAACAAAATTTAAAGTAAAACACGTTGACACATAAAATTCAGCCAAATTATAAATAAACACATAAAAGGTACAGATTCCCCAAACCATAGAAGGTCAATTAATCCACAAGTAGTAACACGAATTAATGTCATGCACAAGTCATCAAGTAGTTCAGAGATGTTTAGGAGAGTTCAAATAAATTCAAATAAGTTCATGTAATTCCAAATAAGATGCAAGACTCGCAAATTATCAAATAATCCTATGTCGTTTGACCTAGACTCACTAGACATGACGCTAGAACTGCGGTTTTGCAATCGGGCTCTGATACCACCTAAGATGTAGCACCCGGAATGCCGAGATGCCACACCCTCGCACTATAGCTCAGTCCACATATGAAATGGATAGTCCGTACATGAACTAACACTATAGCGAACGGGTGACAACAGAAAAGAAACACTAGCTAGGCGGGACTAACCCTCAATTAATCCCATCATGCATAAATAATAAAACGAAAACATAATATTTAAGCATTTCATTATCACCAATTCACGTCCATATATACAATTCCAAATATTCAATAACAAGTCATAATTAAGAGATATATGTCAATAATATACATATGCATTAACAAAATACGTTTGACTGTGCTAGACCCAAAATAAAGACCGACTCGATCCCGCCTAGCATGCAACCTGCAGACCGGAAAAGTGTGGGGGGTCAGTCTATGAAAGACTGAGCGAGAGGGTTTATAAATAAATATTAGCACAATTACCATGCAAGTCATAGTCTCGGGTAAGGTTTTATAAAAGGGAAGCAATATAAGTTCAATACTAAAATACAACTCGCCCGAGATTACAACTAATCCGTTTAACAATTCAATCAATTTAACAATTCAATCAATTAGTGGCCCGGCGAGTGAGGACAATTCTCCAAACTTTCTCCGACTGTGTACAATAATTCAATTATTCAATGATTAGGTGATCAAGCAATCGATTACAGTGCACAATTAGCAGTTTCAATCCCTTCTTCCTCCGGTGATGGTGGGATTGCAAGGCCCCACCACCCAATCCAACGGGGCATAGGGTTCATGAGTCCCTATGCCCGGAGCTCCTTCCTCCACTAATCTCCTAGTAGATTCAGGGGTAACCCCAAAAATGGTAAGGGTAGTGCAAGAGTTACCCGTCAGCCCTTGCTTCCTCGGTTGGCTCAATACACTACCCTCGGGCCCAAAGTGAACATGCTTTACTCGCCAAAACAATCAATCAATAAATCAATTTAGTCCATTCAGTTCAATCATGAAATCCGTTTAAAATCCATATGGTTTGGAAAACTATAGATATATAGATACATTTTGGCTTAAAACATCACATAGAGTCATATGGGTTCTATATATCTAGAATTAAACCTCACCTTTACTTGACCAACCAAAATAAGTAAGGAAACACCCTAAGGAGCGTGCTCCTCGTCTCCGGGACCGAGATCTGTGCAACAAGGACAAGTGTGAAATAAGACTCGACTCGAATGAACCAATTTTGACGAATGTCAATGATATGTAACCTCAATCATGCATTTATAATTAATGAGTGTCGAAAAGGAGCATAATTATCAATAAAGTAAGCATATAATTCATATAAGTCTCATACGGGAGCCAAGGAAGTGAAAGGAATGCAAGAAGAGGGGTTTTGGTGAAGTTTGGCAAAAGTTACGAAAAGTTGACAGTTTTTGGAACCGCACATGCTCTAGGAAAATGGAAATATCTTGAGTTGTAGATGTTGGAATTAAGTTTTGTTTGTTGGAAATGAAACTAGACACATAGGTATTTCTGAGTATATATGGCTCGTTTCCTGGTTCAAAGCGAGGACAAAATGGAGTAGGCTTGAAGTTGGATGATTGCAGTTTGTCGGTAAAGCAGCGACACCAAAAAGAATTGATAATATCTCACAAATGGGAAAATATAATGAGGTTATTCCAATTGGAGGTTGTTCTAGACTTCAAGATCTTTCCGTCGGTTTAAGAATCAGATCACTCGGAGTTCTTACGAGGGAGAACGAAGCAAAATAAACTCAGGCTAAAAACAGAGGATGATCCACGGCCGTGGACAAAAATCCACGCCCGTGGATTCCTATGCCGAAAAACCAAGTTTTCTGGACGCAAATCCACGGCCGTAATCCACGCCCGTGGATCGTGCTACAGCAGCATATACGAAGCAAAACAGGACAAGACTCAAGAATGGCTCCCAAATCAAACCCCCACCAAACCAAGGCAAGAAATCAACTCAAAACTATCATATATCATGCATATATCAATTAGGCAACAATTAATCCATGGAAACATACATAGATCATCAAGAAATCATCATCCAAACCCCAAAAATATACATGCTTTCCAAACTTCACATAACTTCATGTTTTCATGCAAAACTTGAAATATAAAGTCCCTAAACATGCTTCTAACAAAAGATAAATAAGGAACCCTCATATAATCATCAAACCCTACAACTTCACATATTCAAGAGATCAACAAATTCTCATTTATACCTTAAGATAAAAGAAAGATGGGATGAAATGGAGGTATGATGATAATGATGATCCTAGCTTCACAATCCCTCCAAAAGTCTAGCTTGAAATTGAGATGAAATCTTCTTGCCCTTCCTTTGTGTAAAAGTCGGTGTTTGGTGTGTGTATATGTGTGAGATTTCTTGATAAATATGTAATGTATGAAATGTGAGAGAAGAGATGCATATAAGATATATTATATCTCCCACTAAATGCATGAATCATCAATATTTGCACTTAAGCACTAGAATTATTTGAATGGATGCAAGCAAGTTCTATTCCTAACCAAATAATCATATAACTCCCAACTCATATTATGCAATTAGGTCTCTAATTTTATGAAATGATCAGGTATGGTCACATATAAGCAATTAGGCACATTAGCACTTCATTCACATAAATTTCACATTAATGAAAATTCATATAAATACATGAAGATACAATACATGTAATGTTATAAAAGTTATAAAGGAATATATAATATCACGTGATACATAACTAGAAAAATTGGGGCGTTACACACGTGGCAGTCACGTGTCCTTGAAACGTGGCAATGCCCACGTGTTCCAGCCCCATTTTCGATCAACAATTTGATCATTCGTTAATCATATTAACATCCTACCATAACCCTCGTATTCTGGCATTTGTGTGTGACCCTTTAGGTTCATTATTCAATTAGCAGTGACAGTAATTAATTAATCACTTCACAGATCACACTACCGTAATCTAGCAATGGGTGTGTGACCCCTAGCAGAATAACGAAATGAATCGAAGAACCTTTCAGTCAATGACAATCAGTGAAATACGATCCTCTTACAACTCCATCTCTCAATCAAGAACTAAGGCATGAGAATATTCTCAGAGCCTAAATATTCTTGATCTTTAAAGTTAAGTTCGTTTCATATCCATTTCGATCTCAATCTTAGAAAACCCTATTTTCTAGATGTCTTTATCTTTTATCCACCTTGGCCAAGGGTTTAATGTTTAATGGATTACGAACAACTTAATCAGTAAGAGATTATTCTTATTCTTAACAAGTGTAGGTCCTTTATCGTTTCTACTAATTCTTCATATGCCACTTGTGTAATCCCAACATAGGCCGTGGTTCAGGTGTCTATATGGCGACAACCTTTTCAGCCTATATCAAAGATTACAGAGTTAGCTCATATGAGATATTACAGAACCTCAAGTCTAAGGATTAATGAATCACGTCATTGACCTGTGAGATATTTTCTAATCTGGAAGTTTCTGGAAACTTCCTTTCCCATTTAGGAATGTTCTCACGCGGGATATCTCAGTGATGAAGTTCTTGTAACAATCACCCTTATGTATTACGAACGCATCAACGTATGCACTTATCACTCCATGAAACTGAGTGATCCTTCAAAAGGACATAATTACACAAGCAAGTCTCAACAGAGTCAAGGTCGACACTCCCACTGTCTGTCGGACTCTCGACTTGGAGAAGTTTCTAATCCTCGCCTATGGAGTTAAGAACTTGTTTCATGTGTCGTTCCCATAACAACAAAGTTCTGAACGGCCTTATCGGATTAGGGGAGTTCAATACATGCAAAAACACAGTCAACCCAAACAGACATAAATAAGCACATAAAGAAGTGATTGCCTATGAACAAAATCATTTCGTTTATTATCCAAAGATTGTTTGTGATTTTAAAAGGAAATAGTAAAGTAAATATCTGCTTTAAGGGGCCTATTCCTAACATTAGCATCCTGACCGCATAGGCTATGTCGGACCGAGTATGAGAAAGGAAAATTAGCTTTCCCACTAGGTGCTGGTACTTGGCCCTGTCAGTCCCTTCTGCTCCTTCTCTAACCCTTAACCCATGGTTGACTGCCATAGGGGTGTCAAATGGTTTACACTCTAGCAGTCCCGTCTCAGCTAACAAGTCGAGAACGAACTTCCATCGAGATATATAGATCCCCTTCCTGGATCGCAACACCTCTATCCAAGAAAGTACTTCAGTTCCCCAAGATTCTTCGTCTCAAACTCCTTAAACACATTCCCTCGAAGTTGAGAGATCTTATCTACATTATCCCTTGTAATGATCATGTCATCCACATAGATGATAAGACATGTTATTAGCCCTTCTCTCCTCTTGAGAAACAACGTGTGACCTGAATTACTCTGATGGTAGCCATACTTCTTCATGACCACTGTAAACCTCCCAAACTAGGCCCTGGATGACTGCTTTAGCCCATATAGGGCCTTCCTTAGTTTGCACACTTCTCCTTCTCTATAATTCCCGGTGAACCCCGGTGGAGGCTCTATGTACACTTTCTCTTTTAGATCCCCATGCAAGAATGTGTTCTTGACATCAAACTAGTGAAGCTTCCAGTCTCGATTGGCTGCTACTGAAAATAGTACCCTGATCGTATCAATCTTGGCAACTGGAGAGAACGTTTCTGAGTAATCAATGTCGTATTTTTGTGTATACCCTTTTGCCACTACCCTAGTTTTGTACCTTTCCACACTTCCATCTGCCTGATGTTTCACTGTGAAGACCCATCGGCACCGAACCCCTTTCTTCCCATTGGGAAGTTTACGCTTCTCTCAATTCTCATTTTTCTCCAATGCTTCCAACTCGATTTCCATAGCCCGGACCCACCTATCATCTCTGAGTGCCTTTTCTACTTTTCCGGGGACAGTGGTAGAGTAAACTACCATAGCATAAGCGTGGGCTTGGGCAGCCAGGTTACCCTTGGCCAACTCAACTACTAGGTACCTTGGGGTCCTACCTGTATCTTCAGGTTTGTATCGTTTCGGTGGGATACCTCAGTTGGCTCTTGGGGGTAACACATACCGATCTGTCTCTGCTCTGTCTTCCTCTGTCTCCCCCTGTCCCTGAGTTTCCTCTGTCTCCCCCTGTTCGTCATCATTTCCTACACTGTTAGGATCATAATGGACTGCTGAAGAAAAAACATGTTCTGAAGACATAGCTATTGGAAAACTAGCACAGAAACGCAGCAGAAATTTAAAATTTTTCCGAAAGATTGATCATGGACATGCAATTCTCGTATCGTATCGTAAGGTGTTTAGAAAATTACTTAGGTTGAAGCTTTCTAGTGATGTCAGTACCGCCTACTAAACACCCTTCAAACGGAATGTTCCTCGAACGGTTCTCGATAGATCCCAAAGTAGCGACCCTCCAAAGCGTATCCACACCAGTCCTAGAACACAATCAAGCTAGTGAGAATGCTAGTCCTATGGTTTGTGTTAAAGGCTAGGATTTTTCTTTGAAAACTTTTCTTTTATTTTTTTTTTCTCAAAAACTTAACACTTCGTGAGTATTGGTCTAAAGAATAAGAAAGGCCCAATCCCCTTATTTATACTCATGTGGTTCGAACCCCTTGGGGTTTCCAAGAACCAATGGGATTAGTTTTCTTGCTCACTAATTAACTAGTTTAATTAATTATTTAATTGGAATAATAAGTTGCTAACTTATTCTCCAAGTCTTGAAAGAATCAACTTTCTCTCTCCTATAATAGGAAGTTAGACTTTTCAACTTTCCTAAAGCTAAAAGTCAAGATTCAATAAATTAATTAATTCTCAATTAATTATTTATTAGGTTAAGCTTGAGAAATAAAATCTTAACAATTAATTCAAAATTAATTAAAATACTTAAATTAATTAATTACAATTTAATTAATTAATTCTAGAAAAGAATTCACATGTGATAAAATTACACGCTTGGAGACACGTACGTGCCACGTGTGCATGACACGTGGCAGCCACGCAGTGGCTACTTATGACACGTGGCCGTCACGTGCTTTTGACACGTGGCCGTCACGTGCTTTTGACACGTGGCAATGCCCATGTGTTACTTTCTCCATTTCGATCAACAATTTGATCCTTTGTTAATCATATTAACATCCTACCATAACCCTCGTGTCCTGACATTTGTGTGTGACCCTTGCTTTTGACACGTGGCAATGCCCACGCGTTACTTTCTCCATTTCAATCAAAAATTTGATCCTTCGTTAATCATATTAACATCCTACCATAACCCTTGTGTCCTGGCATTTGTGTGTGACCCTTTAGGTTCATTATTCGATTAGTAGTAACAGTAATTAATTAATCACTTGACCCCTAGCCGAATAACGAAATGAATCGAACAACCTTTCCCGTTACCGCCGAAATAGAAACACTTTTCCATTGTCGGATTTAACTTTCTATTTCTGAACCTTAAGATTGGGAACCATTCCTTTTCTTTCTTCCACTTACTGGCTTTCTAGGCCGTGCATATTGATGTATGATTAAAGAGAACTTTTCCCTTGGTATTGATGTATGATTAAAGCGAACTTTTCCCTTAGTTTATATCACCCTTTTTGCCATATTGAGGTCGTTCATTGGTTTTAAAAAAATTTATTTAAAATAATCTTGAACATTCAAATGACTTAGGCAGAGAGTATAGGATCGTATCCTATCTGTTAAGATTGTCTCTTTAAGCACAGAGGCTTTCAATCTCGTTCAGATCAGTTATCATATTCATAATATGATTGTGAAACAGTGATCCTTCAAACATCTTTAACTAACAACCTTTTTCGTGGCTCGTACCTTCGTACGATTCTGTCTTCAAAACATGTTCTTATCAGTAGACATCTCATGCATTTGATACTTAAGAACATTGGAGATAGATGTCAGAATCTAAGAGTAGCCAGATCATTACACTTGATCTACTTGGCATAAGTGTCTTTCTGATCCTGATTGGTTGTAGTTTTCGAAATTTTCGGATAAGGTTCAGTGAGTACGTAAACTTTCGTGTCTTAACATGATGTCAAGATTCATTTCCTAGTCAGCATAGTTGAACCCTTACTAGCCTATTTTCTTATAGACAAATAGTTGGGAGTGGGCTAAGAGAGATCGTAATTATTATAAAACTGAAATAAATAAAATTAATGCAAGTTATGATTATGTATTCCACTTTCTTTTGCGTCTAACCAATAAATGAAATCCACGTAAGCATTTTGATTTACGGAATCGTGACTTAACTAACTGCAATTGACTCCCCGGAGGCGAGGTCGAAAACCGCTTAGAAAAGCAAGAACTATTTTTAATTAACATGTCATCCAGGTAACTCTTACCAAACTATGTTAATCTACCTCGTCAACCCTTGGCCTCTAATTGAATGTAACATAGTTTCGAAGGGAGGTTAATACATTACTTAGTCAAGTGTGCACCATTACCTAGAAGTCCGTACGAGTAGGTCAAGACACTCCACGGAGGCGTGGTCGAGCTGACTTTCCCGGATTTCATTCTATCCGTAGAAGTCTAATCTTGTATACCGCGAATACATACCCACCGAAGGGAGTAATATATATCCACTATACTATAGACGGGTAATGGAGGCCGTGAAAATCCAACTCTTTTCATCTCGCTCCCACTTGAATTTTTAAAAGGTGTGGATTATCTTTTGATTATCTTATAATCATTTGTTTTTTTTTTTTTGGCGTCTTATTGTTGGAAGTGATTAATCTAATTAATACCCTCCCACTGGGATTACTAAATCACATTTATAATCCTAATAATATTTTAAGGCTTTAATAACAATTTATTAATTAGGCCGAAAAATATTAGTCCAATTATGCATCTTGTTCAATCTCTATTAAACATTATTATTTAATCACATTAAATAAAATACGCATAATTGCAAATAACATAATATCTCATATTATCATGATCATGCCATAAAATAAAACAATTAAGTATGCTTTCATATAATTATCACATAATTATCATGCTTAAAATAAATGGCATAATGTAAACATGTTATAAATAAACTATCTCATAATTTAAATCATGTTTACTGATTCGGTAATTAACCAGGAAGATTATTGAATTCGATTCCCAGAAAATTACCATTCCACGCAAATTCCCAGGAAACACTGGAGGGGTCACAAACGGTCCCACTTAAAAACCAGCTTCCTTTGATAGAATTTACTTGCACAGTAGCAGATTTAAAATTATGCATCGTATGCATCATATCAATGCATGTATATACCTAGAGCACGGCTCTGATACCAGTTGCTGGGAGGCAGGCCCAGAACAGTAGCGGTCCGGGACCATATTTTAAAATTTTTATTTATAATACAAGTATTAAAATATTTCTAAAACATTTTAATATAAAAGCGGAAGACTAGCCGGATCTACTCAAGTATATACATGCAATTGATAATAAATTTTAAATTACTTAAGCAGATAAATATCTAACATGCAATTAACACTTAAGAGCACATAATTTATCATGCTTAAAATAAAACAACTGTAAAATATTACCGTACTGCAAACATGGCTATCTAACGACATTTTTCCAGCTCCCGAATTCACCTCCCGAGAATCTAATACCCGATCTCCTCGTGAAACTGGCAGAGCTTCCCTGCAATAACCCCAGGGACACCCTCGGAGTGTGGGCTCCGAAAGTATTTCTATAAATACTTAGAGAAAATAAAACTTTAAACTAGAAAACCCTTTTTAGGGTTTATTCTCCTGAAATTAAACGTTTTATATAAACATCTAATTAAAATTAATTCCAAAATAAATCAGAATTAACTAGGAGAAAAGGGATATGGTTTCAAAGCTTAAACTCAGCCAAAACCACCTCCCAAACTTATGAATGGAAAAATGAAGGCCAAGACCCTTATTTATAGGGGAAAAACTGAGGACAAAATGGTAAATTCACATCCCACTTGCGTGTGCAACTTGGATACGAAAAACGAGGTGACTACATTCAAGGTCTCGTCGCCACGAATCCAACGCCGCCGAGAACTCGCCCATCGGAGGTCACACGCGCCGCCTAAAGGCGGGGCGTGTCAACCACTAGCGGCTAGGGCTTGAGGTTGACGTGGCCTCTTCTGAAGTGGCCACGTGTCCGGGTTGGTCCGACCCGGAACCGGGCCCGATCCGACCCTATCCGAGACCCAACCCGTTGACCCTGTTCAACACAAATCTGGGTCGTTCGTTGGCGCTGACGTGGCGTGATCTTGGTTGCACACGTGGTGCGCCACCTGGGCCCACCCTGCTGACGTGGCCTGCCACGTCAGTGCCACGTCACCTGCCACGTCAACTTTTTTTTTTTTTTTTTAAATTAAAATTTTATTTTCTCCAAAATAAAATTCCGGGCATTTCCAACTCTTTGGAACTTGATTTATTTTCTTAAAATAAATCCCTTGGCTTATTTTCAAACACTTTGAAAATTCATTTCTCTTTCTCCTTTTAATATTTTCTCTTCAGGTTTTCAATTGGGGCTTGCAGGGGGACCTGTAGGACTAATTAATTTTAGCTCCAAACGGATTAATATATTATCATCTCATGACAATAATTAATTACCGTTTAACAATATTTAATTCCACTAAATAAATATTGTTGCACTCTAAAATTAATTAAATTATTCACGAATTTCTCGATCTAGAATAATTTCACATTTCACTCCTCCGTGTAGATATCCACGAAAAATAAATTGCAACTACTATCATTTATTTTTCATCTCTAATTTGAAATTTATTGATTCGCTTTAAGTTCAAATTCTCTGTATGTGAAACACATTCAACATACAACTTCGGTGACGTATCACGCGAAGTGCTTAGGCTAAAGTCTTAATTTGAACTTTTGCAAATCTATTTCAAGGATATCTCTTACCTTCCAGCAAGGCCACAGATTCCTCGATCAATATAACTCTTTAGCGCATTTCATATAATCACCGAACATATAAAGTATTTTGGCCACCCGTTACCGAGACCTTATTTGAGTATGTTACAGTGACTAACACTACATGCCTAAAGCCGAAATATTATCAGGATTAAGAGTACAATGCTTCCTGAGATTTTATTCATTTTAGATAGTAGTATAAAATGAATAATTTCAGTGGTCCAGTTCGATGTTTCCAATCCTATTGAAAATCATCAACGTGTTATAATTGGAATCACCATTCCCTATGACGAAAGACTAATCATCTTATATAACCATGTTATAGTCTTGATAAGAACATATTCTTATCTTACCGACTACAACTTTAATAACACATGATTTCGGTATTCAAAGTCTTTTCCTATGAAACACATGTCATATAAGAATACCATCACACGTTATTAATTATTAATATGTGAAATACTCATAACTTGCTGTAAATTCAGTTTAAT
Source organism: Lantana camara (assembly GCA_037501455.1). Lineage (NCBI taxonomy): Eukaryota > Viridiplantae > Streptophyta > Magnoliopsida > Lamiales > Verbenaceae > Lantana > Lantana camara. Next base: position 89,701,437 of record CM074862.1, on the reverse strand, counting down.
TAATTCAACAAATTGAATTTTCAGGGCACACCAGTCCTAGAACACAATTAAGCTAGTGAGAATGCTAGTTCTATGGCTTGTGTTGAAGGCTAGGATTTTGCTTTGAAAACTTTTCTTTTATTTTTTTTTTCCTCAAAAACTTAACACTTCGTGAGTATTGGTCTAAAGAATAAGAAAGGCCCAATCCCCTTATTTATACTCATGTGGTTCGAACCCCTTGGGGTTTCCAAGAACCAATGGGATTAGTTTTCTTGCTCACTAATTAACTAGTTTAATTAATTATTTAATTGGAATAATAAGTTGCTAACTTATTCTCCAAGTCTTGAAAGAATCAACTTTCTCTCTCCTATAATAGGAAGTTAGACTTTTCAACTTTCCTAAAGCTAAAAGTCAAGATTCAATAAATTAATTAATTCTCAATTAATTATTTATTGGGTTAAGCTTGAGAAATAAAATCTTAACAATTAATTCAAAATTAATTAAAAGATTTAAATTAGTTAATTACTAATTAATTAATTAATTCTAGAAAAGAATTCACGTGTGATAAAATTACACGCTTGGAGACACGTACGTGCCACGTGCGCATGACATGTGGCAGCCACGCAGTGGCTACTTATGACACGTGGCCGTCACGTGCTTTTGACACGTGGCAATGCCCACGTGTTACTTTCTCCATTTTGATCAACAATTTGATCCTTTGTTAATCATATTAACATCCTACCATAACCCTCGTGTCCTGGTATTTGTGTGTGACCCTTGCTTTTGACACGTGGCAATGCCCACGCATTACTTTCTCCATTTCAATCAACAATTTGATCCTTCGTGAATCATATTAACATCCTACCATAACCCTCGTGTCCTGGCATTTGTGTGTGACCCTTTAGGTTTATTATTCGATTAGCAGTGACAGTAATTAATTAATTCACTAATTAATTAATCACTCACTTCACAGATCACACTATCGTAATCTAGCAATGGATGTGTGACCCCTAGCCGAATAACGAAATGAATCGAAGAACCTTTCCCGTTACCACCGAAATAGAAACATTTTTCCATTATCGGATTTGACTTTCTATTTCTGAACCTTAAGATTGGGAACCATTCCTTTTCTTTCTTCCACTTACTGGCTTTCTAGGCCGTGCATATTGATGTATGATTAAAGAGAACTTTTCCATTAGTCTATATCACCCTTTCTGCCATATTGAGGTCGTTCATTGGTTTAAAAAAAATTATTTAAAATAATCTTGAACGTTCAAATGACTTAGGCAGAGAGTATAGGATCGTATCCTATCTGTTAAGATTGTCTCTTTAAGCACAGAGGCTTTCAGTCTCGTTCAGATCAGTTATCATATTCATAATATGATTGTGAAACAGTGATCCTTCAAACATCTTTAACTAACAACCTTTTTCTTGGCTCGTACCTGTTGGGATTAGTGCCCTGAAAATCCAATTTCTTTGTAAATACTTCGTATTTTGTTGGATTAATAAAACTAAAATTATCGCAAGTTATGAGTATATTAACGTAATTAATAACGTGTGATGATATTCTTATATGAAATGTGTTTCATAGGAAAGGACTTTGGATATCGAAATCACGTGTTATTAAAGTTCTTGTCGATATGATAAGAATAGGTTCTTATCGAGACTATAATGTGTTATATAAGATGATTAGTCTTTCGTCATAGGGAAATGGAGTTTCCAGTTATAACACATTGATGATTTTCAATAGATTTGGAAACATCGAACTGGACCACTAAGATAGTTCATTTTTAAACTACTATCTAAAATGAACAAATCTTATGGAGCATTGAACTCTTAATCCTGGTAGTATTTCGACTTTAGGCATGTAGTGTTAATCATTGTAACTTACTCATAAGTGAGGTCTCGATATCGAATGACCGAAACCTTTGTACGTTTAGTGATTACATGAAATGTGCTAAAGAGAAATATTGATCGAGGAATCTGTGGCTTTGCTGGAAAGTTGAAAGATATTCCTGAAATAGATTTGCAAAGTTCGAATTAAAACTTTGGCCAAAGTACTTCGTGTGATGCGTCACTGAAGTTGTATGTTGAATGTGTTTCACGTACAAGAAATTTGAACTTAAGGCAAATCTGGAGATTTCAAATTAAAAGTGAAAAATAAATGATAGTAGTATTAATTTATTTTTCATGGATATCTACATGGAGGAGTAAAATGCAAAATTATTCTAGATCGAAAAAATTCGTGGGTAATTTAATTAATTTTAGAGTGCAACAATATTTATTTAGTGGAATTAAATATTGTTAAACGGTAATTAATTATTATCATGGGATGATAATATATTAACCCGTTTGGAGCTAAAATTAATTAGTCCTGCAGGTCCCCCTGCAAGCCCCAATCGAAAACCCGAAGATAAAACGTTAAAAGGAATGAAAGAATTAAATTTTCAAAGTGTTTGAAAATAGCCAAGAAATTTATTTTAAGAAAATAAATTGTAATTCCAAAGAGTTGGAAATGCCCGGAATTTTATTTTGGAGAAAATAACATTTTAAATTTAAAAAAAAAAAAAAAGTTGATGTGGCAGGTGACGTGGCACTGAGGTGTCACGCCATGTCAGCAAGTGGGCCCAGGTGGCGCTGACTGGGCAGCTGCGTGGCACGCCACGTGTCCGACACGTGGACGGACGAGATCGTGCCATGTCAGCATAAAGCAACGGTCCAGATTAGATCTGAACCGGGTCAGTCAAACGGATCATGGCCGGGTCAACGGGTCGGTTCACGGATAGAGTCGGACCGGGTCCGGTTCCGGGTCGGACCAGTCCCGGACACGTGGCAGCTCCAGAAGAGGCCACGTCACCGGAAACCCTAAACCGCAAGTGATCACACAGGCCGCCTTGTGGCCGCGCGTGTGGGCGCGTGTGAGCTCCGATCGGCGAGCGGCCGGCGGCGTTGGACTCGTGGCTGAGAGATCTACGACGTGGTCACTTTGGTTTTCGTGTCCAAGTTGTACACGCAAGTGGGGGGTGAAATTACTATTTTACCCTCGGTTTTTCCCCTATAAATAGGGGCCTTGGCATTTCATTTTTTCCATCCAACTTTGGGAGGTGGTTTTGGCTGAGTTTAAGCTTTGAAACCATATCCCATTCTCCTAGTTAATTCCGATTTATTTTGGAATTAATTTTAATTAGGTGTTTATATATAAACACCTGATTTCGGGAGAATAAACCCTGAAAAGGGTTTCTAGTTTAAAGTTTTATTTTCTCTAAGTATTTAGAGAAATACTTTCGGAGCCCACACTCCGAGGGTGTCCCTGGGGTAATTGCAGGGAAGTTCTGCCGGTTTCGCGAGGAGATCGGATATCGGGCCCGGAGGCGAATTCCGGGAGCAGTAGCCATCTTCAGTGAAAGGTATTTTATATTTTTTTTTTTAAGCATGATGAATTAGGTGCTCTTAAGTGTTAATTGCATGCTTTATTTATCTGCTTTGTGATTTAAAATTTATTATCAATTGCATGTATATACTTGAGTAGTTCCGGCTAGTCTTCCGCTGTTTGTATTTAAATATTTTAGAAATATTTTGATACCTGTATAGTAAAGTAAAATTTTAAAATGTGGTCCCTGACTGCTACTGTTCTGGACCCACCTCCCAGCAGTACCTTCGTACGATTCTGTCTTCAAAACATGTTCTTATCAGTGGACATCTCATGCATTTGATACTTAAGAACATTGGAGACAAATGTCAGAATCTAAAAGTAGCCAGATCATTACACTTGATCTACTTGGCATAAGTGTCTTTCTAATCCTGATTGGTTGTAGTTTTCGAAATTTTCGGATAAGGTTCAGTGAGTACGTAAACTTTCGTGTCTCAACACGATGTCAAGATTCATTTCCTAGTCAGCATAGTTGAACCCTTACTAGCCTATTTTCTTATAGACAAATAGTTGGGAGTGGGCTAAGAGAGATCGTAATTATTATAAAACTGAAATAAATAAAATTAATGCAAGTTATGATTATGTATTCCACTTTCTTTTGCGTCTAACCAATAAATGAAATCCACATAAGCATTTTGATTTACGCAATGGTGACTTAACTAACTGTAGTTGACTCCCCGGAGGCGAGGTCGAAACCCGCTTAGAAAACCAAGAACTATTTTTAATTAACATGTCATCCAGGCAACTCTTACCAAACTATGTTAATCTACCTCGTCAACCCTTGGCCTCTAAGTGAATGTAACATAGCTCCGAAGGGAGGTTAATACATTACTTAGTCAAGTGTGCACCGTTACCTAGAAGTCCGTACGAGTAGGTCAAGACACTCCATGGAGGCGTGGTCGAGCTGACTTTCCCGTATTTCATTCTATCCGTAGAAGTCTAATCTTGTATACCGCGAATACATACCCGCCGAAGGGAGTAGTATATATCCACTATACTATAGACGACCCACCAAACATATGATCATGTATTATATAAGTCAATGGTGGCTATCAATATAATGATCTAACATTCACACACACACACACACACACACACACACACACACACACACATAAGGATGAAAGTTTAAATAATTATATGTATATGTATATTAAACCATATAAACAAAATATTTTAATATATTTTTTGGTCAAAACAAAGAAATTACAATCTAAATAGCATTGGATTTTTCGTTGCTAAATTATAAATATTCTATTAAATTTTTAATCAATTATTTATAGCAACGAATTTTTCGTTGCTAAATTATATGTAGCACCCGAAACGCCGAGATACCACACCCCCGCACTATAAGTCGATCCACATACGAAATGGATGATCCGTACATGAACCAACCTATAGCGAACGGGTGACAATGCAAGAGACAATCTAGCTAGGCGGGACTAACCCTCAAATAATTACCAACATGCATCAACAATAAACAAGAACATAACATATATTCATTTCACTAAGTCAAGTTCATTTCCATCCCTTCAATACAAGCCAACTTCCAAAAGTATTATAAAGATCTATAATGATACATCTACATAGGCATCAATAATGTACATGAAAATGAGACCAACGAGTGCTAGACCCACAAAATAAAAACCCGACTCGATCCCGCCTAGCACGAACCCTGCTACCTGAAATTTGTGAGGTGTCAGTCTATGAAAGACTGAGTGAGGGGCATAAATAAATATTAGCGCAAATAACATGCAAGTTATAACCTCGGGTAAGGTTTTATACGGAAAGTTATATAAGTTCAAGATGTAATACACTTTGCCCGAAATTACAACTATTCCCATTTAACAATTCAATCATTTATCAATTTAATCCGTGGCCCGGGCGAGTGAGGGCAATTCTCCAACCTTACACCAATAGTGAACATTACATGTTTGTTTAATTATCATGTGATCATGCAATTCAATTATAGTGCACACGTATCAATTTCATGAACTCCTTTACTCCGGGTGATGGTGGGTTTGCAAGGCCCTAACCATCCATGCTATGTACGTCGGGAACATGACTCCCACGTATGGGATTCCTTCCTCCACCAAACCTCTTGGTGCATTCAGGGGTTATCCCAAAGTAGTGAGGATAGTGCAAGAGTTACCCGTCAGCCCTTGCTTCCTCGGTTGGCTCAATACACTACCCTAGGGCCCAAATGTGAACATGCTTACTCGCCCAAAATAATTAATCAATCCGTTTAGTTCAATTAATAAATTCCATGAAATCAGTTGAAAATCACTAAGGTCACGGTCTAATCACGATACATGCATTGCTTTGCATGATCATGATGCTAATCACACTACATGCATTGCTTTGCATGAGTGTGACTTGCTTGCAATCATTTAGATTTGGATTACTCTAGATATATATATATTTTGGCCGAAAACATCACATAAGGGTTGTACGGGTTCTATATAACTAGAAATTAAACCTCACCTTTACTTTACCAACCAAAAAAAGCAAGGAAACACCCTAAGGAGCGTGCTCCTCATCACCAGGTACGTGATCTGTATAACAAGGACAAGTGTTCGTGAGACACGACTCTTATGAACCATTTACGACGCACAACAATGTCATGATCAATAAGTCATTCAATAACACTTAAGAAAATGTCAAGTAGGAGCATGATTATCTATTAAACAAGTATATATATAATATAATTCACATATGGGAGCCAAGGAAGTGAAAGAAATGCAATAAGAAAGGTTTTGGTGAAGTTTGGTAAAAATTGACAATTTTAAGAAACGTACATACTGAGGCAAAACTGGAATATCTTTAATTCTAGAAGTGGGAATTGAGTTTTGTTTGTTGGGTGTGAAACTAGACACAAAGACCTTTTCCAACGGTATATGGCACGTTTTCTAATTCAAAGCGAGGTAAAAATGGCATAGGTCCGAGGTTGGATAAAATGCAGATTCTGGTGGGGACGCGGGCACGACCAAAACCCTTAACAAAATGATCGCGGTCGCGACCAAGTATTTTTTCAAATTTTTCATGCAATTTTCCAAAATTCGAAAGTTGGCCAAAATGGGGTAGCGGCTGCGACCATTTTTACACATAAACAGGTCGCGGGCGCGACCATATACGCAGCAGCAGAAAACAGGGGAAAAACAGGGCATTTTCATGCCAAAAATCACCAAAACATCAACAAATTCATGATCACTCCATAACAAATATCAAAACACATCAAATATACATTATACTACACTTATTCACTCAAACAACCAAGAAATACACATCAAGGCATCAAGATTTCATGATTAAAACCCCATATTTATACATATGCTTCCAACCTTCATGAACTTCAATATTTCCATTCAAATTTCACTCCAAATGATCAATATCATGCTCTTAGCTTCAATCATGCAAGAATTCATTAATAAATCTCCAAACCCTCCTTAATCACATATTCAAGAATTTCATAAAATTTTCAAGTTCTACCTTGAATCAAAGAAGGGATGGATGATATGATGATATGTTGTTGATGATGATTCTAACTCTTCACTTCCTCAACTTTAGCTTGAATTTGAGATGAAATTTTCTTCCTCCTCTTGTGGTGTAAATGTCGGTATATACTAGGTGTAAGTGTGTGTAAATTATGTTCTTGGATGGAATGGAATATATGAGAAGAAAGTGGAAGAAATGTAATGATATATGATATGCTCCTAAAGTCATGTATGGAAATATGAGCTTCAACCTTATTTGCACATAAGTCCTCCATTTATTTGAATTAATGCAAGTGGGTTCTATCTCTACACAAAAGATCACTTAACTCCAATTCATAATATACAATTAAGTCCCTAATTACACAAAGGAGCCATTAAGGGCATGTAATGCAATTAAATCACTTATATCACTTAGTTCATATAATTTATGTTAAGGATAATTCATATAAATGCATAGAGATAGGATGCATATAATATGATGAAAGTTGTAAAGTAACATATAATATCACATAATGATTGAATGGAAATCGGGGCGTTACAATTCTCCTCCCTCCCCCCCCCCCCCCCTTAAAAGGACCTGGTCCCCAGGTCCACTATCGAGTTTCAAAATAATGCACAAGCCATAAGAGAACCCCGTCTCTTAAACAAGAAATGAAAGAACCCCATCTTTCGGCAAGAAATGAGAGAACCCCGTCTCTCAACAAGAAATGAGAGAGCCCCGTCTCTCATACACACATGAAAGCAACTTAAGGAAACAGATTGTAGAAACATTCACATAAATATCACATAGGGCAAGTAGAATCATGTTAATCACATAAGTACCACTCATACACCACCAATTTGCAACTAACAAGAAATTAAATACGAGGATATCAAAATTCATAATGCACGTGCTATGCATGATTAAGTGTACCGTTCACTGTTGCTTGTGCCATGAATATAGTTGATACCTTCGGCTACCACGTTCGGATGAACATTCACATTTTGCACCTCTCTCGCTAGATTATACGCACGAGCCTGAACTAGTGGCCTCTCACCCCCGACAGACAATTCTCGTCGTTTCGGACACCTGTTTGCTTGGTGCTCATTACTCCCGCATCACATACATAAGTTCAAACGTTTCCTACAAGCCTCGTAAGTGTGGTTGTCACGTCCACAATAAGCGCAAAGAGACTTCCCCGAAGGCGATGTTTTAGCCGAGTTATTTGAAGCTCCCAAACCCGATCCGGTGGTTCGGTTCTTCTTCTGAGATCCTTCTTGAGATGACGATGTATGGTAAGAAATGGGCCTCTTCCCATTATTAAAATCCTGTCCGGAATTAGGTATAAGTTTCCTTGCATTTACCGAATCCTCAACTTTTAAAGCTTTTGAAGTTGCTTTCTTCCAAGTGCTAGTGTTGACAGCTTCAATGGCTGCTTGTATGTCTGGCCTCAAACCCTGCACGAATTACATGGCCCCCTTGCTTGAGCTCCGTGAATTCCTTGAGCCTTCTATTGCGAGATGAAGGAGGAATGAACTTGTTCTTGAATTCCCTTACAAAAACTTCCCAAGTGACGTCTTCCTCGACGGCATCCAAGACAATCTTTGTGCTCTCCCACCATGAATAAGCTTCTCCTTGAATAAGAGTAAGAGTGCACCGGGCTTTCTCTTGAGACTCGCAAGGAATAAGCTCGCACACCCTCTCAACCTCCTTGAGCCACTGCTCGGCTTGAATGTCATTCCCCTTAAAGAATTTTGGGGGTTGTTGATTCTTAAATTCCCGAAGTATAGCCGAAATCAGTGCTGGTGGTGGTAGAGCTTGAGCCGGTTGTGCTGGTGGAACATAGTCCCTTATTCTTTGATCAACTAAACAAATAATGGAATTAAGAAAATCTTGTGGTTGAGCGGGAGGGGGTGGATGTGGAGGAACCCTAGGGGATCGATCACGACGATGTCTCCTATGACCTGGAGAATGTTCACGGCGAGGGCGACCTCGAGGCATCTTGAAATCAAGACACTTGAAATGCATGTGGGATTAGTGGATGCAAATGAGTACATCTAATGTAACACCCCGATTTTCATTTATTAATACCTTATGTTTTAAATAATTTATAAATTATATTTTTAAAATACTTTCATGAAAATTTTATGAATTTATATCAAATTGAGAATTTCTTTCATGACTTGGAAATATTCATTTCGTAAAATATTTAGCGAGTATGATTTAATTACTAATTTATCCCTAGTTAGATTTGTATTTAAAACATAAGGTATTAATAAATGAAAATCGGGGCGTTACAACTCTCCCCACCTTAAAAGGACCTGGTCCCCAGGTCCACTGTCAAGCTTAAAATGATGCACAAGCCATAAGAGACCACGTCTCTTGAACAAGAATGAAAGAACCCCGTCTTTCAACAAGAAGTGAGAAAACCCCGTTTCTCGGTAAGGATGAGAGTGCCCCGTCTCTCAAACAAGTTAGGAGAGAACCCCGTCTCTCGAATATACACCAAGTACCACTCCAGAACAATGATAGAAACATTTGTCACATCAGAAGCAAGTAGAGTCACGTTAATCACACTAATTTATCCTTCATACCGAAGTACTTTGTTGCTAGCAAAAGCTATATTAATAATAAAATCCATGATGCTCATGATATGCATGTTTGAAGGTACCGTTCACCGTGGTTCTTGCCTGTTAAGTGAGCTCTGACCCCCGGTGGATCACTCTTTCCGTTTTAGACACGTATCAATTTGATGTTCGGAACTTCCACAACGAAAACATAACCGTAAACGCTTTCTACATCCATCATAGGTATGTGTATCCCATCCACAATAAGTGCAAAGTGGTTTCCCTGATCGTGATGGCAATGTAACAGATACCTTCTCTGAAGTTGATTTATCAATCTGGGACTTTTTCCTTTTGGTCCTTCCCTGGGAAAGTGAAATTGAAGCAGCATTGGACCTTTTCATTGTGTTGGAATCCTGTCCTGATCCCGAGGCTGGATCCGGTTCAAAGTGAGGAATAGACGTTCTTGCATTGTCCGAATCTTCGACTTTCAATGCTTTAGTGGTAGCCTTGGCCCTGGTACTCGTGTTGGCAGCTTTCAAGGCATCCTGGATATCCGGCCTAAGTCCCCGCACGAATTGTGTCGCCTTGTGAAAGTCATCGTTTGCTATGTTGGGAGCGTAACGAGACAATCTTTCAAACTCTGCAATATACTCGCCAACCGATCTCCCTCCTTGTTTCAACTCAGTGAACTCCCTCAACCTACGAGTGCGGGAAGCTGGTGGAATGAACTTATTTTTGAATTCCCGAACGAATACTTCCCAAGTAATAGCTTCCTCGGCAGCCTCTAGTACTATGTGAGTACTTTCCCACCACGAATAAGCCTCGCCCTGGATCAGGGTAAGAGTGCAGCGAGCCTTTTCCTGAGTGTCACACGGGATAAGCTGCCAAACTCTTTCTACCTCCTTTAACCACATCTCTGCCTGGATATCATTGCCCCTATAAAATTTGGGAGGTTGCTGATTCTGAAATTCCCGTAGTATAGCAGAGATAGGGTTTTCCTGTGGGGCTATTGGTGCAGGTGGTGCTGGAGGAACCCGTTCTTGAAGTCTCTGATCGATTAACCCGACCACCGCATTCATAAAATCTTGTGGCTGAGCAGGAGGGGGTGAAGGAGCACGAGGAGAATGATCATGATGATGTCTCCTATGTCGAGGCATCCTGTAATTGAAACACTAGATATGCATGTTCGATTAGGAAATGCTAATGAACATAATTACGGTCATAGAATACAAGTATACCACATAATTCAAGATCAATTAATTGAAATTAATAGCAGAAATCAATGCAAGGCACAACTTATTGAGTAATTTAGCTAATTCAAGTAATTTCAGGTAAGTCCAAGTAGCTCCAAATAAGATGCAAGACTCACCAAGTATCAATTAATCCTATGCCGTTCGACCTAGACGTGACACAACAAGACGGGAGAACCTCGGTTTTGCAACCGGGCTCTGATACCACCTTAGATGTAACACCCCTTACACGTGGAAGTGTCACACCCCCGCACTATAGGTCAATCCACGTACGAAATGAGCGATCCGTACATGAACCAACCTATAGCGAACGGGTGACAATGCAAAACACGACCGGCTAGGCGGGATAACTTACACATGTAACAATATAAAGCGGAAGCATAAGAGCATTATATCATCATAGCAATACATTATCATCTTCCAAATTACATTCACATATATGTACTTAGAACTATTAACATGATAATCTGAACGGTTAATACATGAGAAGAAAAGCTATGCTAGACTCAGCTGGACTGAAAGACACGACCCGACTCCCGCCTAGCACGTCACGAACAAAACCTGAAAGGTGGAGGCGTCAGTCTGTGAAGACCGAGTGAGGGGCATAACATATATGAACACAAGTAACATGCAAGTTATAATCTCGGGTAAGGTTCTGTAATTAAAATAATATAGGTGCAAGAATAACATAAAACTCGCCCGAGATTACAACTATCAGGTTTAACACGATAATCACGTTTATTATAACAATCAGTGGCCCTGGCGAGGGGCGTGCACGATCTCCAACCAACCTCAACAGTGAACAAGGGTTGCACTTTCATTTAATTAAGTTATCATGCAAGTCATTAAAGTGCACACGATCAATAACACGAAATCCACCCTTCACCATTGGTGGTGGGTTTGCAAGGCCCGAACCACCCACGATAACACGGTGCACGTCGGGAGCATGACTCCGACGTACGGGACTCCTTCCTCCACCAAACCTCCTGGTGGATTCAGGGGGCATCCCCACGGTGTGAGAGAGGTGTTATGAGTTACCCGTCAGCCCTATGCCTTCCCGGTTGGCTCAAACACTCACCCTTGGGCCCATAAACACGATACACGATAAGGCTTTGTTCTTCCTGTGGTTGGACGGACAACCACCAGCCCGAAGACCAGTCCAGCGCCCTCACTAAGGAGGACCTGGCCAGGAGAACGCATGTACACGATAGTTCGCCAAGCACGATCACGGTAACACAATGACACGATTCATGGCTTGATTATAACACGATACACGATTTACTTGTCATGAACACGATTAGTTTCAGGCAACACGATTTGTAACATGATACACGAGTAGGTATTAAATCCCTTGTTGTTGGAAAACGATTATAAAGATATACGCATGTGTAGTTTGGCCGAAATCCATATAAAGGTTATAGGGTTCTAGATAATTAATAACTAAACCTCACCTTTACCGACAAACGCAAGTCAAGACACGGCCTACGGCCCCTGCTCCACGTCACGAGAAAAGGATCTGTGCAAACACGACGTGTACACGTGAGACATGACTCTAAAATGGACCAAATATGACGAACGGCGGAAATGCATCGAGATGACATGCAATATACAATGTGGCATGAAAACATGTTGTTTCAGTACATATTAGATCATATAATAGCAAATCGGGGTCAAAGAAGTCGTCGGATCGAGGGGCTAAAATTATAATTTTATGCAGAATATTTTGTTCTGTCAGCGAGGTGGGAACGGTCGTTCCGGGTTGCCTTTGTAAATGGGAACGGTCGTTCCCATAAATCTCAAAACGCGCCAACGACTTCCATGTTAAAAATGCGCCTTAGATGGGAACGGCCATTCTGGCACCAAGGCCAAAATGGGAACGGCCATTCCCATGCTCGGCCGCCTAGTTTTTGATTTAAAAGGTGGGAACGCCCGTTCCCGCAATGCCTTGAGGCTGGGAACGGTTGTTCCCAGCTTCTGCAACTTACAGAAGCGGAGCAAAACAGGGGAGGGCTACGCGAATGCATAACAACAACACTAAAATTCCATTTCCAATCAACCAAGTTATTCACTTCTGGAAATATGATGCATAAATATTCATAGAATAATAATATCACCCTTAAACTCATAAAACTTGCTATATCCTCAAGATTTCCAAGGTTTCTAACTCAAGTTCATATTGATCTTTCAAGCTTGATTTTCCATTAAATTCATGCACAAATCATGCCATAATTCATGATATGATCACATACTCATGCTTCCAATTCCAAATAACTCATCTAGCATATAATTCCCAAACCCTAGCTCAATCAAATATGCTCAAGAATCAAGAATTCATGCACAACCAACCTTGAATGTGAAAGAAATGAAGATGGTGGATGAAGATGATGATCAAGTCCCAATTCTTGAAATATTTCTTGATAATTCTTGATGAAAAGTATGAAATCTCTTCCCTTTTCTTTCTTGTATGAACCGAGATCAATAGGCAAATGTGGTTGGGATATTTTTCCTCAAAATGAGAGCAAGGGAAGCTTGGAGATACATATAATGTAACATCCCTTTTTGAAATGTGTGAAATATTCAATTTTACCACTTAACCCCCCAAGAATTCAAGTTATGCGATGAAGGATATAAGGTTTTGAGAATTGCTCTGATACCACCTTAGATGTAACACCCCTTACACGTGGAGGTATCACACCCCCGCACTATAGGTCAATCCACGTACGAAATGAGCGATCCGTACATGAACCAACCTATAGCGAACGGGTGACAATGCAAAACACGACCGGCTAGGTGGGATAACTTACACATGTAACAATATAAAGCGGAAGCATAAGAGCATTATATCATCATAGCAATACATTATCATCTTCCAAATTACATTCACATATATGTACTTAGAACTATTAACATGATAATCTGAACGGTTAATACATGAGAAGAAAAGCTATGCTAGACTCAGCTGGACTGAAAGACACGACCCGACTCCCGCCTAGCACGCCACGAACAAAACCTGAAAGGTGGAGGCGTCAGTCTGTGAAGACCGAGTGAGGGGCATAACATATATGAACACAAGTAACATGCAAGTTTTAATCTCGGGTAAGGTTCTGTAATTAAAATAATATAGGTGCAAGAATAACATAAAACTCGCCCGAGATTACAACTATCAGGTTTAACACGATAATCACGTTTATTATAACAATCAGTGGCCCTGGCGAGGGGCGTGCACGATCTCCAACCAACCTCAACAGTGAACAAGGGTTGCACTTTCATTTAATTAAGTTATCATGCAAGTCATTAAAGTGCACACGATCAATAACACGAAATCCACCCTTCACCATTGGTGGTGGGTTCGCAAGGCCCGAACCACCCACGATAACACGGTGCATGTCGGGAGCATGACTCCCACGTACGGGACTCCTTCCTCCACCAAACCTCCTGGTGGATTCAGGGGGCATCCCCACGGTGTGAGAGAGGTGTTATGAGTTACCCGTCAGCCCTATGCCTTCCCGGTTGGCTCAAACACTCACCCTCGGGCCCATAAACACGATACACGATAAGGCTTTGTTCTTCCTGTGGTTGGACGGACAACCACCAGCCCGAAGACCAGTCCAGCGCCCTCACTAAGGAGGACCTGGCCAGGAGAACGCATGTACACGATAGTTCGCTAAACACGATCACGGTAACACAATGACACGATTCATGGCTTGATTATAACACGATACACGATTTACTTGTCATGAACACGATTAGTTTCAGGCAACATGATTTGTAACATGATACACGAGTAGGTATTAAATCCCTTGTTGTTGGAAAACGATTATAAAGATATACGCATGTGTAGTTTGGCCGAAATCCATATAAAGGTTATAGGGTTCTAGATAATTAATAACTAAACCTCACCTTTACCGACAAACGCAAGTCAAGACACGGCCTACGGCCCCTGCTCCACGTCACGAGAAAAGGATCTGTGCAAACACGACGTGTACACGTGTGACATGACTCTAAAATGGACCAAATATGACGAACGGCGGAAATGCATCGAGATGACATGCAATATACAATGTGGCATGAAAACATGTTGTTTCAGTACATATTAGATCATATAATAGAAAATTGGGGTCAAAGAAGTCGTCGGAGAGCTCACTTAACAGGCAAGAACCATGGTGAACGGTACCTTCAAACATGCATATCATGAGCATCATGGATTTTATTATTAATATAGCTTTTGCTAGCAACAAAGTACTTCGGTATAAAGGATAAATTAGTGTGATTAACGTGACTATACTTGCTTCTGATGTGACAAATGTTTCTATCATTGTTCTGGAGTGCTACTTGGTGTATATTCGAGAGACGGGGTTCTCTCCTAACTTGTTTGAGAGACGGGGCACTCTCATCCTTACCGAGAAACGGGGTTTTCTCACTTCTTGTTGAAAGACGGGGTTCTTTCATTCTTGTTCAAGAGACGGGGTCTCTTATGGCTTGTGCATCATTTTAAGCTTGACAGTGGACCTGGGGACCAGGTCCTTTTAAGGGGGGGAGAGTTGTAACGCACCGATTTTCATTTATTAATACCTTATGTTTTAAATAATTTATAAATTATATTTTTAAAATACTTTCATGAAAATTTTATGAATTTATATCAAATTGAGAATTTCTTTCATGACTTGGAAATATTCATTTCGTAAAATATTTACCGAGTATGATTTAATTACTAATTTGTCCCTAGTTAGATTTGTCTTAAACTCTAGGGACTTAATTGTATAACATTTGAAGGACTTAATTGATCAATTCTCAAAACCTTATATCCTTCATCGCATAACTTGAATTCTTGGGGGGTTAAGTGGTAAAATTGAATATTTCACACATTTCAAAAAGGGATGTTACGTTATATGTATCTCCAAGCTTCCCTTGCTCTCATTTTGAGGAAAAATATCCCAACCACATTTGCCTATTGATCTCGGTTCATACAAGAAAGAAAAGGGAAGAGATTTCATACTTTTCATCAAGAATTATCAAGAAATATTTCAAGAATTGGGACTTGATCATCATCTTCATCCACCATCTTCATTTCTTTCTCATTCAAGGTTGGTTGTGCATGAATTCTTGATTCTTGAGCATATTTGATTGAGCTAGGGTTTGGGAATTATATGCTAGATGAGTTATTTGGAATTGGAAGCATGAGTATGTGATCATATCATGAATTATGGCATGATTTGTGCATGAATTTAATGGAAAATCAAGCTTGAATGATCAATATGAACTTGAGTTAGAAACCTTGGAAATCTTGAGGACATAGCAAGTTTTATGTGTTTAAGGGTGATATTATTATTCCATGAATGTTTATGCATCATATTTCCAGAAGTGAATAACTTGGTTGATTGGAAATGGAATTTTGGTGTTGTTGTTATGCATTCCCGTAGCCCTCCCCTGTTTTGCTCTGCTTCTGTAAGTTGCAGAGGCTGGGAACGACCGTTCCCAGCCTCAAGGCAATGCGGGAACGGGCGTTCCCACTTTTTAAATCAAAAACTAGGCGGCCGAGCATGGGAACGGTCGTTCCCATTTTGGCCTTGGTGCCGGAAGGGCCGTTCCCATCTAAGGCGCATTTTTAACATGGAAGTCATTGGCGCGTTTTGAGATTTATGGGAACGACCGTTCCCATTTACAAAGACAACCCGAAACGGCCGTTCCCACCTCGCTGACAGAACAAAATATTCTGCATAAAATTACAATTTTAGCCTCTCGATCCGACGACTTCTTTGACCCCGATTTGCTATTATATGATCTAATATGTACTGAAACAACATGTTTTCATGCCACATTGTATATTGCATGTCATCTCGATGCATTTCCGCCGTTCGTCATATTTGGTCCATTTTAGAGTCATGTCTCACGTGTACACGTCGTGTTTGCACAGATCCTTTTCTCGTGACGTGGAGCAGGGGCCGTAGGCCGTGTCTTGACTTGCGTTTGTCGGTAAAGGTGAGGTTTAGTTATTAATTATCTAGAACCCTATAACCTTTATATGGATTTCGGCCAAACTACACATGCGTATATCTTTATAATCGTTTTGCAACAACAAGGGATTTAATACCTACTCGTGTATCATGTCACAAATCGTGTTGTCTGAAACTAATCGTGTTCATGACAAGTAAATCGTGTATCGTGTTATAATCAAGCTATGAATCGTGTCATTGTGTTACCGTGATCGTGTTTGGCGAACTATCGTGTACATGCGTTCTCCTGGCCAGGTCCTCCTTAGTGAGGGCGCTGGACTGGTCTTCGGGCTGGTGGTTGTCCGTCCAACCACAGGAAGAACAAAGCCTTATCGTGTATCGTGTTTATGGGCCCGAGGGTGAGTGTTTGAGCCAACCGGGAAGGCATAGGGCTGACGGGTAACTCATAACACCTCTCTCACACCGTGGGGATGCCCCCTAAATCCACCAGGAGGTTTGGTGGAGGAAGGAGTCCCGTACGTGGGAGTCATGCTCCCGACGTGCACCATGTTATCGTGGGTGGTTCGGGCCTTGCAAACCCACCACCAATGGTGAAGGGTGGATTTCGTGTTATTGATCGTGTGCACTTTAATGACTTGCATGATAACTTAATTAAATGAAAGTGCAACCCTTGTTCACTGTCGAGGTTGGTTGGAGATCGTGCACGCCCCTCGCCAGGGCCACTGATTGTTATAATAAACGTGATTATCGTGCTGATAGTTGTAATCTCGGGCGAGTTTTATGTTATTCTTGCACCTATATTATTTTAATTACAGAACCTTACCCGAGATTATCACTTGCATGTTACTTGTGTTCATATATGTTATGCCCCTCACTCAGTCTTCACAGACTGACGCCTCCACCTTTCAGGTTTTGTTCGTGGCGTGCTAGGCGGGAGTCGGGTCGTGTCTTTCAGTCCAGTTGAGTCTAGCATAGCTTTTCTTCTCATGTATTAACCGTTCAGATTATCATGTTAATAGTTCTAAGTACATATATGTGAATGTAATTTGGAAGATGATAATGTATTGCTATGATGATATAATGCTCTTATGCTTCCGCTTTATATTGTTACATGTGTAAGTTATCCCGCCTAGCCGGTCGTGTTTTGCATTGTCACCCGTTCGCTATAGGTTGGTTCATGTACGGATCGCTCATTTCGTACGTGGATTGACCTATAGTGCGGGGGTGTGACACCTCCACGTGTAAGGGGTGTTACATCTAAAATCCCAAGATACAAATAACACACATAATTCACATAATTCAACTAGTTCAAATAAGTCAAGGAAGTCAAGTAAGTTCAAATAAGGTACAAGACTCTCAAGTTATCAAATAATCCTATGCCGTTCAACCTAGACTCACGTGACACGACACTAGAACCGTGGTTTTGCAACCGGGCTCTGATACCACCTAAGATGTAGCACCCGAAACGCCGAGATACCACACCCCGCACTATAAGTCGATCCACATACGAAATGGATGATCCGTACATGAACCAAACTATAGCGAACTGGTGACAATGCAAGAGACAATCTAGCTAGGCGGGACTAACCCTCAAATAATTACCAACATGCATCAACAATAAACAAGAACATAACATATATTCATTTCACTAAGTCAAGTTCATTTCCATCCCTTCAATACAAGCCAACTTCCAAAAGTATTATAAAGATCTATAATGATACATCTACATAGGCATCAATAATGTACATGAAAATGAGACCAACGAGTGCTAGACCCACAAAATAAAAACCCGACTCGATCCCGCCTAGCACGAACCCTGCAACCTGAAAATGTGAGGTGTTAGTCTATGAAAGACTGAGTGAGGGGTATAAATAAATATTAGCGCAAATAACATGCAAGTTATAACCTCGGGTAAGGTTTTATATGGAAAGTTATATAAGTTCAAGATGTAATACACTTTGCCCGAAATTACAACTATTCCCATTTAACAATTCAATCATTTATCAATTCAATCCATGGCCTGGGCGAGTGAGAGCAATTCTCCAACCTTACACCAATACTGAACATTACATGCTTGTTTAATTATCATGTGATCATGCAATTCAATTATAGTGCACACGTATCAATTTCATGAACTCTTTTACTCTGGGTGATGGTGGGTTTGCAAGGCCCTAACCATCCATGCTACGTACGTCGGGAACATGACTCTCACGTACGGGATTCCTTCCTCC
Organism: Lantana camara; assembly: GCA_037501455.1. Classification (NCBI taxonomy): domain Eukaryota; kingdom Viridiplantae; phylum Streptophyta; class Magnoliopsida; order Lamiales; family Verbenaceae; genus Lantana; species Lantana camara. The sequence goes on along the minus strand of CM074862.1, from coordinate 89,682,552 downwards.
ACCAAACCTCCTGGTGGATTCAGGGGTTATCCTAAAGTAGTGAGGATAGTGCAAGAGTTACCCGTCAGCCCTTGCTTCCTCGGTTGGCTCAATACACTACCCTCGGGCCCAAATGTGAACATGTTTACTCGCCCAAAATAATTAATCAATCCGTTTAGTTCAACCAATAAATTCCATGAAATCAGTTGAAAATCACTAAGGTCACGGTCTAATCACGATACATGCATTGCTTTGCATGATCATGATGCTAATCACACTATATGCATTGGTTTGCATGAGTGTGACTTTCTTGCAATCGTTTAGATTTGGAAAACTCTAGATATATATACATTTTGGCCGAAAACATCACATAAGGGTTGTACGGGTTCTATATAACTAGAAATTAAACCTCACCTTTACTTTACCAACCAAAAAAAGCAAGGAAACACCCTAAGGAGCGTGCTCCTCATCACCGGGAACGTGATCTGTATAACAAGGACAAGTGTTCGTGAGACACGACTCTTATGAACCATTTACGACGCACGACAAAGTCATGATCAATAAGTCATTCAATAACACTTAAGGAAATGTCAAGTAGAAGCATGATTATCTATTAAACAAGTATATATATAATATAATTCACATATGGGAGCCAAGAAAGTGAAAGAAATGCAATAAGAAAGGTTTTGGTGAAGTTTGGTAAAAATGGACAATTTTAGGAAACGTATACACTGAGGAAAAACTGGAATATCTTTAATTATAGGAGTGGGAATTGAGTTTTGTTTGTTGGGTGTGAAACTAGACACAAAGACCTTTCCAACGGTATATGGCACGTTTTCTAGTTCAAAGCGAGGTGAAAATGGCATAGGTCCGAAGTTGGACAAAATGCAGATTCTGGTGGGGTCTCGGGCGCGACCAAAACCCTTCACAAAATGGTCGCGGTCGCGACCAAGTATTTTTCCGAATTTTTCATGCAATTTTTCAAAAGTCGAAAGTTGGCCAAAATGAGGTAGCGGCCGCAACCATTTTTACACATAAACAGGTCGCGGGTGCGACCATATACGCAGCAGCAGAAAGCAGGGGAAAAACAGGGCATTTTCATGCCAAAAATCACCAAAACATCAACAAATGCATGGTCACTTCATAACAAATATCAAAACACATCAAATATACATTGTACTACACTTATTCACTCAAACAACCAAGAAATACACATCAAGGCATCAAGATTTCATGATTAAAACCCCATATTTATACATATGCTTCCAACCTTCATGAACTTCAATATTTCCATGCAAATTTCACTCCAAATGATCAATATCATGCTCTTAGCTTCAATCATGCAAGAATTCATTAATAAATCTCCAAACCCTCCTTAATCACATATTCAAGAATTTCATAAAATTTTCAAGTTCTACCTTGAATCAAAGAAGGGATGCATGATATGATGATATGTTGTTGATGATGATTCTAACTCTTCACTTCCTCAACTTTAGCTTGAATTTGAGATGAAATTTCCTTCCTCCTCTTGTGGTGTAAATGTCGGTATATACTAGGTGTAAGTGTGTGTAAATTATGTTCTTGGATGGAATGGAATATATGAGAAGAAAGTGGAAGAAATGTAATGATATATGATATGCTCCTAAAGTCATGTATGGAAATATGAGCTTCAACCTTATTTGCACATAAGTCCTCCATTTATTTGAATTAATGCAAGTGGGTTCTATCTCTACACAAAAGATCACTTAACTCCAATTCATAATATACAATTAAGTCCCTAATTACACAAAGGAGCCATTAAGGGCATGTAATGCAATTAAATCACTTATATCACTTAGTTCATATAATTTATGTTAAGGATAATTCATATAAATGCATAGAGATAGGATGCATATAATATGATGAAAGTTATAAAGTAACATATAATATCACATAATGATTGAATGGAAATCGGGGCGTTACAATTCTCCCTCCCCCCCCCCCCCCCCTTAAAAGGACCTGGTCCCCAGGTCCACTATCGAGTTTCAAAATAATGCACAAGCCATAAGAGAACCCCGTCTCTTAAACAAGAAATGAAAGAACCCCGTCTTTCGGCAAGAAATGAGAGAACCCCGTCTCTCAACAAGAAATGAGAGAGCCCCGTCTCTCCTACACACATGAAAGCAACTTAAGGAAACAAATTGTAGAAACATTCACATAAATATCACATAGGGCAAGTAGAATCATGTTAATCACATAAGTACCACTCATACACCACCAATTTGCAACTGACAGGAAATTAAATACGAGGATATCAAAATTCATGATGCACGTGCTATGCATGATTAAGTGTACCGTTCACTGTTGCTTGTGCCATGAATATAGTTGATACCTTCGGCTACCACGTTCGGATGAACGTTCACATTTTACACCTCTCTCGCTAGATTATACGCACGAGCCTGAACTAATGGCCTCTCACCCCCGACAGACAATTCTCGTCGTTTCGGACACCTGTTTGCTTGGTGCTCATTACTCCCGCATCGCATACATAAGTTCAAACGTTTCCTACAAGCCTCGTAAGTGTGGTTGTCACGTCCACAATAAGCGCAAAGAGACTTCTCCGAAGGCGATGTTGAAGCTAAGTTATTTGAAGCTCCCAAACCCGATCCGGTGGTTCGGTTCTTCTTCTGAGATCCTTCTTGAGATGACGATATATGGTAAGAAATGGGCCTCTTCCCATTATTAAAATCCTGTCTGGAATTAGGTATAAGTCTCCTTGCATTTACCGAATCTTCAACTTTTAAAGCTTTTGAAGTTGCTTTCTTCCAAGTGCTAGTGTTGACAGCTTCAATGGCTGCTTGTATGTCCGGCCTCAAACCCTGCATGAATTGCATGGGCCCCTTGATTGAGCTCCCTGAATTCCTTGAGCCTTCTAATGCGAGATGAAGGAGGAATGAACTTGTTCTTGAATTCCCTTACAAAAACCTCCCAAGTGACGTCTTCCTCGGTGGTATCCAAGACAATCTTTGTGCTCTCCCACCATGAATAAGCTTCTCCTTGAACAAGAGTAAGAGTGCACCGGGCTTTCTCATGAGACTCGAGCGTGTTGAGAAGAGGCTCACCGGATGGAAAGCTAAAAATTTGAACCTTGCGGGGCGGTTGATTTTGATTCAATCGGTTACGATCAAGCACAATTTTGATATACCAGATGCATACTAGCTGGTTTCCTAGCCATGAGTGCAAGAAACTAGATCATCTTAAATGCAGTTTTTTATGGGCCACGGATACCTCTCATTCACAGAGAAACAAGTTAAAAAGCTCACCAATAATCACCATAGGAATTCAGACCATCCACACAATGTTGAAACCGGTTACAATCTCTCATAACTATCTTTCTTCCGATGATTTTGAAAACCAGTTAAAAAAAGCATGACAATCCTGACAAACTCTAAGGTTTTTCACCATCTTGATTGTAGTACCTGGTTTTGTGTTAATAAGCCCAAATGCAAGTGTCTGTCTGCGAACTTCAAGAGAACTCTCTTTCTTAGCTTCCTCATTGTCATGTAAAACAGCCTTCGATAAACAACGTCCTTGTCTTTGATCCCATCAAACCCCACCCAGGCGTACTCTAAACTTCCGCATTTGTTGTACTTATCAATCAGAGCAGTGCCCACTTAAGCAATTATAGGCACTTTGCCATGCCTAAGGTAGGAATCATCTAGTGGCTTGATTAAAAGTAAACATTAGGGTTCTATGTATGCTTAAAAAGTGCCACGTAGTTTTGAATATGTCCTAGAAAAGAGTATGAGTGTTCGAGCTTAGAATTTAAGATCGAATGGCTTTCCAGGTCATGTCGGATAAGGGCATGGCACGTATGGATTTGACTTAAATAACTGATGTTTTTGCTTTTATCTATAAGCAATGCAAGTTTCTCAGGTTGTGGAGTTTGATTTTGATTTACGTTGTCTGTGAAGGGATTTTGCTTGGACACAAAAGGAGTAATTGAAGTCATAACTTGCTACAAAGGACATAAGCTATAAGTTTTTAAGTAAATGATAGGAATCTATTTAGCTCATGATTCAGTGCTTGTGATACTTTGTAGAACTGCAGCTCGTATCATCTTCTAACACTTACAAGGGGTGTTTGATTTAATACCTAGGATCATTAAGAATACAAAAAGAAAAAGTCAGGAAGCTAGCCTAAAAACTTGCTCCATAGACAGTGCTCAACATCGCTTTTATCAGAGTTGAGTGTCATAACAAATGAAATTTGTAAACTGCAACACTACAGAAGTCTGCTAGATTTCTTTAGCAGAGTCAATGAAATATTGAAATGATTCCGTACAATATCCAGGCAGAGTTTCGTGTTTGAGTCCTATAGTGATTCTTTTTCTGAATTTGGCTTGGGCATTCCATCAAACATCTTAGACTCAAGTGGCACAGTTCATAATTTAAACTTGGACGTGTTCCTGATATTCTATCATATATCAGAAATCCATTATTTTTGTCAAACTATCATCTGTTCTGCAGGGTATCTCAGTATTTACAAAGAATAAATCCCATAATACCACGACTGATCAAGAACTTTTCACGATGAAGATATGATGGCCTAATGCGTCAGAAAATGAATTGCACAAACAAGACAATCATTCAGATAATTCTGAACAATTCTGATCTCAATAGAATTGTAACCCACAATAAACAAGAGGCTAACTCATTAATTACAAATATTAACCATGAAATAAGCAGTGATATACACCAAGGATGGAAAGCATGATAATTCATGAATAAACTACGATGGTATTGCAGATCATTTTCATTTTCAAGAAAATAGCCTCTTAGTATATATAATCTACAGTTCAATAATTTCGGTCATTTTCTAGTTAAGGAAATAACTGGAGTAAAGTAAGATGATCTCTCATTTGACAACTGATCAGCCATTTTGTTCGAGTACCTATGAAACACTACGTCAATGTCGATGGATTCCCCAAAATGGCAGACCAACAATGGCTCCATGAAAAGCCCTCATACAATCTGCCACAAGCTTACCACTTCTGTGTTTGTTGAAAACCATGTTAGTACAGTCGTTGGCATCCCAGGGAACCAGAACTATTTCTGCCTTGTCCAGACTGAATGATTCTTCTCTGCTGATTATGGACTCAACTTCTTCCATGCAAGGAGCATACACGGGCATGTTGAACGAATACAAGTCCTCCTTCTTAATAAGACCCTAAATATGTATGAGGTGACTTGAAAAAAACGATCTTTCGAGAAAATACATGTTTACATCAAATTTTGAAGAGCTTTGTTGAATTTATTTAAAAAATAAAAAAACTTAACTTGATGGTTGAGAGATTTTCACATTTACACACACTAATATATTTTTCACACATTTTCGTACGTAATACTATATTTTTCCACAGTAACACACTTTTACAAACATATTCACAATCTAACACACATGTACACACAAACATATTTATGCGCGTACAAACTAATATACATTGTACACAGTATAACATATTTTTACACATGCTGACATGCATGTATCATATTTACACAAACCAACACATATAAACACACCAATATATTTTATATACACTAACACGCATTAAACAAACTAACATATTGTACGTACACTAAGACATATTTACACTCCATGAACACATTTTTCCATACAATAACATAGATTCACACGTACTTTATACACATAGACATAATTTTACATACACTAATCTATTTAAACAGATTAAAATACATATTTATATAGACTAACAAACTTTTAAAATTATTATTAGGGCAAATTACATCTGACTACCCTGCTAGATAGAGAAATTAAAACGTAGTCCATCTTTATTCGAAAATTATAATTTAATCCCTGAATGTTATGAACCGTTTATGATCCCTCTATTTCGTTAAAGCTCCGTTAGGGTTTGGTCTATCCTTCCATTAATCTAATGAATAAATAATAAATTCATCCCTGCAATATACACGTTTCAACAAAACGATCCCTAGGTATTACACATATAACAATGTAGTCCTTCGGGACAAAGCCCAATCCTAACGGATAGAAGGACCACAAACTATCCAAAACATTTAGGGACTAAATTATAATTTTCAGATAAAGATGGACTGCATTGTAATTACCCTATCTAGTAGGGTAGTTAGATGTAATTTTCCCTTATTATTATTTATATGTCTGTTTGTAAATATGTTAAATTTTTATATATATATTTTTTGGTCCAATGTGGATATATATATATATATATATATATATATATATATATATATATGAGTGCGTGAAAATATATGATTCAACCCTACCAATTAGCAAATCATTTTAAATTTCCTAAATCTAACACGAGTTGAATCCATGGGTTGGAACTCCTTGTACCACCCTTTAGCGGTTATCTATAATGCACGGACACTCCAAAAATTTATCTCGTGCAGTGTCCGACACAGACACGGCTCTGACACGATACTGACATGTGTTCGACACGGCAAAAAGTGTCTAAAAAAAATAATAAAAATTCTGACACGCTGGGGATACGGCGCGGACACGTGTCCGACACGGTTCGGACATGGCTTAAGAAGTGTCCGACACTCCGACACGAAAAATTCAAAAAAAAATTAATTTTTAATTTATATTTCCTGAATATCTGAGGGTGTATTTTTTTAAGAAAAAAAATAATTATATAAATTTGCTAAAAGATGTTTAATATTAATTTAAATTCATTTTTTTTCATAATATTATTATATAAATAATGTATTAATTTTATTTGTAATGATTTTAATGTTGAATTGGAAAATAATGTATCTTATTTAAGTTTCTAATATTAAATACTTTTATAATGTTTTATTTTATATAAATTAATATATATATATATATATATATAATTTATTTATATATAATATAGCCATGTCGGAGTCGTGTCGTTTCCTAAATTTTTTAAAAAATCGGTGTCGCCGTGTCCATGTCGTGTCATATCCGTGTCCGTGCATCATAGGTGATTATTCATTTAGGGGGAAATTATCAAGTTATCAACCTATATAATTAATAATATTTATTGCGAAAGTGTGATGGGAAAAATAATATTTTGAAGACAAAGATTATAGAAGAGGATGAAGTGGAGAGGAAAAACCTACATTACTTTTTCTCTACTTAATTCGACACTTCTATTAAATTCGAATTTCTTACAAAATTCGACTCTTCTTTCTAACTCTTTGCTCTCTTATTTTTCTAATCTTGTCTTATCTTGTCTTATAAGTCCAAATGAAAACACCTCTACATATACTACTCTAAAAGCAATATAAAACTACTACAATTAATTATAATAATAAACTTCAATTCTAAATGCTATGATGTTATAGAATTACCACCATGTAACCTCATTCCCAAATGTTATGGGGTTATAGGATTACTACCAATTAACCTCTTACATTTATTTTATTTATTACTTGCAACCATCCATTTAATTCATCCCTTCATTTGTTCAACCTTTCACTTCACCTATGATGGTCAAGTTTAATGACTACATTTAACACGCCTCCCTAAACTTGACTTATCACGCCAAGTAGACTCCTGAACTTCTCGAAAACTTTACATTTGAGGGGTTTCGTGAAGTTATCCGCTACTTGGTCTTCAGTTTTCACATACTTCACCAACACTTGTTTCCTTGCAATACTCTCCTAAATAAAATGGAAACGAGTATCGATGTGCTTACTTGGATCATGAAAAAAATAGGTTCTTTGCCAATGCAATCACTGACATGTTATCGACATAAGTTTCGATTGCATCACTTTGCTTAAAATCCATCTCTTTAAGCAAATTCCTTAGCCATAAAGCATAACAGACACTAAACGTTGCAACCACGACTTCACAGGTTGACAACATTACTAATGGCTACTTCTTTGAAGTTCAAGTAAAAGATGTTTTTCCATAGAAAAATATAAATCCGGTAGTGCTTTTACGATCATCAATATCTCCTGCCCAATCATTGTCACTATAAAACGCTAGTTTCTCGTTGTTAGTAGTAGGATAAAATAAACCAAAAATTATGTTGTTAATTGAGCATGTCATGATTTGGGGAAGAATTTTCTATTGATTCACTATATTTCTGTGTATTACATTGTACAAAGGAATAGGTATATAATATGCACAAGCTAAACTATATACGGAAAGTTAAATATACAAGAATCCTTGATTATCTCTTGATTTGTTTGTTTCCTTTGTCAACACCCACCCCCCTTAAGTCAAGTGTTGGGTCTCTGATGCTCAACTTGCTCAAAACTTTGCTAAACAACCTTCCATTCATAACCTTCGTTAAGATGTTTGCCAATTGATCCTCTGATCGTACAAATGGAAGGTTAATTATCCCTTCTTCCAACTTCTCCTTAATAAAATGTCTATCCACCTCTACATGTTTTGTGCGATCATGCTGCACTAGATTTTCTAATATTCTGATGACTGCTCGGTTGTCGCACCTTAACTTATAGGCTCCCATCATGGGAAATCTAATCTCTGTGAGCAATTTCCTAAGCTACAAAATATCTGTTACTCTCCGGGAAATTTCTCGAAACTCCGTTTCCATGCTCAAGAGTGTTACTACATTATGCTTTTTACTTCTCCAAGTTACTAGGCTTCCCCAAACTTGCGTAAAATAACCCGAGGTCGACCGTCTATCGATCGAATTTACAGCCCAATTTACATTTATGTAGGCTTCAGTCCAGGTGCCCATATTTCTGAAATAGGATGCCTCTCCTTGGGTTCTGCTTCAAATAACTACAAACCCGAAGTGTTGCATCCATATGTTCTTCCTATAGCCGATGCATGAACTAACTCAGAACTCCCACTGCATAAGCTACGTACATCAGGCCAAGTATGAGATAGATAGATCAACTTTCCGACCAAACGCTGATACTGCCCTTTGTCAGTTTCTTCTGCCTCCTTCTAGTATCTGGAGTCCGTGGTTGACAACTATCGAAGTGTTTGCTTGCTTACACTCCATTAACCCAGCCTCAGCAAGTAGATTGAGGACAAATTTCTGTTGTGATATGAAGAGTCCTTGCTTGGACCTTAACACCCCTATCCCTAGAAAGTATTTTAGCTCCCCAAAATCTTTCATTTCAAATTTCTTAAACAGGTTTTCTTGAAGACGGGCAATTTCTTCTAAATCATCCTCGATAATGATCATGTCATCTACATAGGTTATGAGGCATGTTACCATCATACCTCTCCTCTTGAGGAACGAAGTGTGGTCCGAGTTACTCTGTCGGTAGCCATACTTCCTCATGGCAACTATGAACCTTCCAAACCAAGCTCGATGTGATTGTTTCAAGCCATAAAACATTTTCCTTAACTTGCACACTTCTCCTTTGTTATATTTCCTAGTGAACCTAGGTAGGGGTTCCATATACACCTCTTCCTTGAGGTCGCCATGTAGAAATGTGATCGTAACATTAAATTTTGGCTATTGGGGAGAATGCCCAATCTCGATTCACTGCCCAGAGAATAGGACTCTAATCGTGTCAATTTTGGCTATTGGGGAGAATATTTTTCAGTAATCGATAAAGTAGGTCTGTGTGTACCCTTTGGCCACTAATCTAGCCTTATACCTTTCAATGCTGCCATCTACACGATGCTTTATTGTGAAGACCCACCGGCCTTCGACCACCTTCTTTCAACCAGGAAGTTTGCATTTTTTTCCAAGTTTCTTTTTTCTTAAGGGCTTCCATGTCGGTCTCCATAGCCCGGATCCATCTATCATCAGTAAGTGCCCCTTTTACTTTGCTCGAAACAGTAGTGGAGTAGACTGAGATGGCATATTCATGAGCTTGCTGAGAGAGTTATCCTTTAGCTAGGTCGGTTATTGGATACCTAAGTGTTCTACTTACGTACTACAGCTCATATCGCTTCAGTGGTACCCCCCTGATTAGCCCTTGGAGGCAATATGTATCTGTCCTCTTGCACTGTTTCTCCTTGTGTCTCTCCCTTTGCCTGTATCTCATTTTTCTATTAATCTCTTGCATCTTTATGTCCTGCACTGTTAGCCTCGCATTGACTTGAAGATATAATATTGATAGCTAAATCACATTAATGTACCTCATCAGTCTGAGTGATTAGGTTACGAGAGTACGCGAGGAACTGTACTGTGGGACGGGTCGGCTCGGTCGTTCCGCCTACTTGCTCTGTTAGGACCGTGTCTGGCCAAGGGCATAATATCCAACTCAATGGATCCTACTACTGCTAGCTCTCCCCCGATCACTGGAAGAAGTATTTTGCTTCGAGAAAATCACAATCCATGGTCATATACAGAAGGCGAGTGGAGGGGTGGTAATACCGATATCCCTTTTGATGAACCTCATATTCCACGAAGACACACTTAAGAGAACAGGGATTAAGTTTAGTTCTATCAGACTTAGGGATATTGACGAATACTGAACACTCAAAAACCTAAGATGGGAGAACCATGATGGAAGGTATACTGACTCAGTTTCCCAAATCCTAAAGAGGGGTTTCAAGGTTTAAGGCCCTAACGGGTAGATGGTTCACTAAGTGGACTGATGCGGCTACTGTTTTAGGTTAGAAATATTTAAGGCAATGGGACTTAAGCATAAGGGCCCCAGACATTTAGAGAGGTTGGCATTTTTTTATTCGGCTACTCAGTTTTATTGTGGGGTATGTGGACAGGAAGTTTGATGGATCAACTCATTGTCCTGAAAGAATTGTTTTAGGATTGTGTTGACGTATTCCCTTTATTATCAGACAGAGGAACCTGAATGTGGGACTTATACTATGTCAGAACCATTTTAAAAAGCTCCACAAACTTCGACGGTACATCAGATTTATTTTTAAGAAAATACCATCCGAGAACAGTCATCAACAAATAACATAAAATACTTAAAACCATGATCACCAGTGTTCGGGGTGGGGCCCCATACATCAAAATGAATCAAAGAGAAAACATCCCTAGCCCTAGAGTGTGATGGAGAACGACTCTCTGTGGCTTTTAGAAAGTCCGAGGGAAAATACTAGGAAACAAAGACTAAAGATACCCTAAAAATGGATGTCCTAATTGTAGGTGCCACAACAACTATTAGCGCTGCAGTTCCTTGTTGAGTCACCTCGTCCACATAGTACAGTCCGCCTTGTTTAGTACCATGCCCAATCACTCTCCCCGACTGAATATCTTGTAGTAAGCAGAAGGTAGGGAACATCAGGACCATACAATTTAATTCTTTCATGAAATAACTAATGAACAATAAGTTGCATGAAAGACTAGGCACATAGTCACAATTTTTGAATTTGAGTGAAAGGGATAAAGTAATAGTTCCCGCGCCGTGAACAGGGGAAAGGCCACCATTTCCCCTCTAAATTGAGACTTTAGTAGGGAATACGTAATTTACTAAGTTAACCCGATCATATATCATGGTGTTCGTAACCCCATAATCAAAGAGCCAACTAGTCTCTTTGCCATCTCGGTGTAAATTTGTCTGAAGTGCTAGTCCCTGTCTGTTTTTCTCAACCGAGATCATTTTGTAATTATTAAAACTTTGGGGACTGGGATTACTTAATTTTTTTTTCGGGGGGGGGGGGGGGGGTTTACAATATTCATAAAACATAGGGGACAATTGAGAGAAATTAAAAGGTGAAAGGAGGGAAGGGCAGGACGAGTATTTCACCCGTTCAAACCTTTTACCTAAAGGAGCTTTGTCATTCTCTTCCTCATCAGACGCCACCACCATCTGTTATCACCCAATTTCTCCTCGTGTCATTGAGTGATGTGCCACTGTGTCACGACCTGCGAGTCGCGACCAGGCATCCAAGCACAAGTTGGCCGGTTAGCTTATTGAGCGGGAGGGGTAATGACCCAAAAGGCGTTGTTTTGTCTTGGGGCCTTTGATATTGTGGAGTCAGGCATGCCGACCCGATTGAATTCGGGGAGCTTGTCGCTGGTCTTGGACTTGACTAGGAGGCAAGTCGAGGGTTTTCGAGCACTCAACTGGTTGGGGGCTATTGCCGCCTCCCTGATGAGCTCATGACAGAGCGAAACCGGTTGTGCGTTCAAGTGGATTTCAAGGCTGGAAGCCAAGGGGCGCAGCAATGTTGCGCGAGTACTCCGACCCTGTGAGATGTGGTATCAGAGCGGGTCACGCTCCTATTGCTAAGGGGGCTGCGCGTCGAGATGTGGCGCATGTGAGATCACGGCATTGACTGCGACGGATGCAAGAGACACGGCACGTTGCTTAGTGGAAGGGACACGACACAATGCGTCAATTGGAGGGCACGACACATAAGCGTACATGAACCGGTGCAAGGGGCACAAGAACGGCCATGAGTAGGTTGCGTGAACGCTATGCTGGAAGAGAACGGAGTCCTTGTATCCTCCATGCAACGAGGGCGTTGCATTGATCAGATGGGGGAGAATGTCACGACCTGCGAGTCGCGACCAGGCATCCAAGCACAAGTTGGCCGATTAGCTTATTGAGCGGGAGGGGTAATGGCCCGAAAGGCGTTGTTTTGTCTCGAGACCTTTGATATTGTGGAGTCAGGCATGCCGACCCGATTGAATTTGGGGAGCTTATCGCTAGTCTTGGACTTGACTAGGAGGCAAGTCGAGGGTTTTCGAGCACTCAACTGGTTGGGGGCTATTGCAGCCTCCCTGATGAGCTCATGGCAGAGCGAAATCGGCTGTGCGTTCAAGTAGATTTGAAAGCTGGAAGACAAGTGGCGCAGAAATGCTGCTCGAGTACTCCGACCCTGTGAGACGCTTAACTCTCTCTTCTCTGGTGGCATGGCCCGGTGTTGCTCCGTCGGTCTATTGGCTATGCCATCCTATTAACTCGAAACATCCCTCTTTATTATGACCCCGTTGCCCACAGTAGCCGTATTTCACTGTCTCCCGGTTGTCGTCGGTACTCCGGCATGATGAGACAGTGCGCCGCCAGGGCCGGCCTGACCGGAGCTTGGTTGCGTCCCCTTGAGCCGCCGATGGGTCCCTTCCCAAGAAATCGGGCCCTTTTGTACTTCAAGTCTAGTCTCCACGCCACTGAAGTTGACCGGCGCCTGTGATGAAGTTTGTTTGCCCCCCATAATCTCTTTCCTAGTTCCTTCTCGCCAGATAGTGGCATATGCCTTCTCGCCGGATAGTAAAGGGCTCTCCATCAACAAATCTCTCCACTTTGTGTTATATTTCTCGTCTACTCTAGTGAGAAACTGGAATAGGAGAGTATCGGACTTGAGGCAAATGAAAGTAGCTATGTCTTCCTCATGGGTCATCGGATTTGGTTGTCGGAGCTCAATTTCCCTTCAAATCAGCTATAGATTACTATAGTACTGCTCTATTGTGTCCGTTCCTTAAAGTTCGTCTTCAGTGGACCCTTATGTAGCCTACAAACAGTCCCATAGGGCTTTTGTCGAGGGGTATTCAGTATAGTTGGTGATGAGTTCTTATCTCTGTTGTTCAGGATCCAAGAATAGATAATCAGATCGGTTTATTCCCACCTACAGTAGGTCGAGTGATCTATCACCAGAGGTGCTGGTAATCGAGTGATGTGGCTGAGTTTTCCCTTCCACTGATCGCCATCCTCATCAATTGGGACCATATGGAGTAATTGAACTGGTTCAGTTTTTTGCTTATATTCATTGTTTGTAGTATATGGTACTAATTTGATTCTTTTTAGGGTTGTATTTTAGATAATACTTGTTAACTCTATGGCCAAGGAATCAACGAGTTGTTGCGATTCCTTGCCAGAGCTTGACTTGCTGCAGTGTTCGGCCATGGCTGGGAAAGGTATGGGTAGATGATGAGCAAGGAGTCAAATCTAAAGAATTGAAACTCGCTCTGATACCATGTTGTTGATTGAGAATGCCATGATTTGGGGAAAAATTTTCTATTGACTCACTATATTTCTATGTATTACATTGTACATAGGAATAGGTATATAATATGCACAAGCTAAACCATATACAGAAAGTGAACTATACAAGAATCTTTGATTATCTCTTGATTTATTTGTTTCCTTTCTCAACATACTGATTAATGTACCTTGAGGTATTGAAGGATCCTTTTCGCCGCATTAAAATAATAGATTGTCGGCTTCTCCATTTATTGACTAGTTATTCCAACAACATAAAGAATGTCTGGTCTTGTAGACGCTTTGAAATCTTCCATTTGAAAATTTTTCAACACCTTTTTAGCGAATCCTTCTTGAGAGATGAAAACTCCATCATCTCTTTGTTCCACATCGATTCCAAGGTAGTATGACGTTAAGCCAATGTCAATTATTTTGAACTCCTTGGACATTTCCTTCTTGAAATTCTCCATCTTTTTCTCATCGGTGCTTGTAAAGATCAAATAATCAACATTAAAATATATTATCTTATTTTTTCTTAACATAAAGAGCATGCTCATGAGGGTATTTTTCAAATTCCTTCTCTTGAAAATATTTGTCGATCCGACTATTCCATGCTTTAGGGGCTTACTTCAAACCATACAAAGCTTTCTTTAATTTCAGTCTTCGCACATTGAACTCTAACTGAATAACCCTCAGACTGTTTGATGTACACCTCTTCTTCGAGGTAACCATTCAAAAAAGCGGATTTCACATCTATCTGATGAATTCTCCACTTGTTTTGTACTGGAGATCAAAACTCTAATAGTCTCCAATCTTGCAACAGGGGCAAAAACTTCGTCATAGTCAATTCCAACCCTTTACTTATTACCATTCACTACAAGTTTCGCTTTGTAGAATTTAACTTCACCTTGTGAGTTTCTTTTGATCTTGTAAACCCACTTATTCGATGGGTTTGTGTCCTACTGGCAATGTGGTTAACTCCCACCCATCATTCTTTTGATGGCATCAATCTCCTCATCCATGGGCTTTCTTCATTTTTGACTTCTTGAAGCCACTTCGAAGTCAATTAGCTCCGAATCTACGAAAAAACAAATCAAAGTATTATTTTGATTTAACTCATCATATATATCATTCAATGACCTCTTCCCTTAAGTCCCTATGCTTCAATCAAGTTCTGCTGAGATAGAACTAGATGGTGATTATGTTATCGGAGTGACCGACTCCTTCAACTCTTCTCTATTTTCACTTGGATCGGACTCCGTCTCTATGGGATAAAAATTATGTTGTTGCTTTTCTTCAGAAATCCAATTCCATAATTTCTTCTCATCGAGATAAACATCCCGAATCACTTTAATTTTTTTGTTGATAAGATCATACAATCTGTAACCCTTCGAATGTTGATCATATCCAACAAAAATTTTCCTCTCACTTTTATTATCTAACTTGCTTCGATGTTGATCTGAAACATGCATGTGGGCAATGCTTCCAAATAATTTCAAATGATATACACTCAGTATGTATCCGCTCCATGCTTCTTGTGGAGTTTGTTTCCACATACTTCATGTTGGACTTCGATTCGATAAATACATAGTGCACTTCACAGCTTTAGCCTACAGTTCCTTAGGCAAATCTTTGCTTCATAACATGCTTTGAGCCATGTTCAAAATCAATTGATTATTCCTCTCTGCTACTCCATTTACCTGTGGGGTGAATATAGATTGGTAAAAGGATACCGAATCTCATTCTCGTTACAAAACTTCTGCCGCTTTACTTTTTTGTCATTGTCTTAAATCTCTTAAAGGCTAAAAATGTTTCTGATTTTGCCTTGAGCAACTACACCCACATCTTTCTTCTATAGTCATCAATAGATAAGATAATGTATTTGTTTTTCCCTAGCAAGTTTTGTGTTACCGGGCCACAGACGTCAGTGTGAACAAACTCCAATGGTCCATTTGATCTAGTCACTTACTCCTTTAGAAAATTTTGATGATGTTGTTTTCCTACGAGACAACCCTCACACTATTGATCAGGGTGGTTTACTAAAGAAAGTCCACTGACCATTCTCATGGTTGACATCAACTTAAGGCCTCCATAATAAGGTTGTCCAAGACTCAAGTGTCATAGTCAAGATTGATCTTTGACATATGCATTTAAGCATCTCGCCACATAGTTCTTGATATTTAACAAAAACACCCAATTACTTGTCATTTGTACGCGAGCTAACAACGTTCCTTTGTCATCTTGAAGGTAGAAATTTCTATCTTTCATGTGGATGTCATAACCTTTCTCCAATAACTGGCCCAAACTCAAAATATTCACCTCCATCCTAATAACATAGTACATGATTAAGATGAATTGGTGATCTCCACTCTTCAAACGAATCAAAATGTGACCTCGTCCTTCAATTTATATTTTTTACAAATTTTAAAAGAGATATCACCACTCACAGATTTATCCATCTCGATAAACATGTGTCGGTCTCCACACATGTGTTTGCTAGCACTAGTTTAAAGGTATATCAAATGTTCTCTTTCCTCCGCCTATTATTTATAGGCTAATAAGAGGGCATTGTCTTCGACCTTATGTTCTTCAGCGAGGTGATTTCTCTCTCTTTCATAATTTAGTTCATTTCGACACTCATAGGCATAGTCTCCAATTTGATAACAGTTGTAGCACTCCACATCTTTTCTGCCTCGCCACCTTGATTGTCCTCCTCAATCCTCATCCTCGAAAATAGTCTCTCACTGATCTAGCTTCAAAGTGAGTTTCTTCACATGGATTGATGATTGGGACCATCTCGTCCTCTGCCACGGCCTTCACCGCGATCACGACCACATCCAGATATAAAGCCACCTCGACGACTACTACCTTCGACATCATCTAACTTCTCTCCAATGGGCAACTTTGCTTAGAGCACGTGCTCAATTGGTTCTTTGGCTCTCCTTTTCAACTTATGTTCATGGATTTGTAGTTTACCCATCAACTCGTCAACCTTTATATTTTCCACATCGTTCGATTCTTCAATGGCCACCAAGATGTGATCAAACTTTTGATCAAGGGATTGAAGGATCTTTTCTACCACTCATTTGTCCTCAATTTTTTCTCCATTACGTTCGAGTTGATTCTAATCAAAATTAATCTTGAAATAAAGTCAAAAACTACCTCAGAATCCTTCATTTGTAGTGATTCAAATTCACCTCGAAGCGTCTGCAACCTCATTTCCTTAACTTTGTCAATACCTTTGAAATTATTGCAAGAATATACCAAACCTTCTTTGTGATATCGGCTTGAGCGATCTTCTCAAAGATGTTGTCGTCCACAACAAGTTGTATGAATGACAGATCCTTTGGTCTCTTTTTTTTTTTCCCCTCATGCAGTTTGTTTGATTGCATTACTAGCACTGAGTAGATTTTTTAGTTCCATATATTCTTCTTCGACATTGTCTCAAACTCCTTGTCCACCAAAAAATGTCATCATTTCGATACTTCACCTTTCATAATTGTCTTTAGTAAGTTTAGGAAAAAAGATAACACTCACTGAAGCCTAACGTGGCTCTGATGTCACTTTTTTACGAGAGCATTATGGACACTACAAGAAAACAATCGAAAATCAATGGAAAATTCCATCGGTTTTCCGTTGAAATTTCCGATAGAAAACCGACAGAATACCCAGGGCCAAGAAAAATTGCATTCCAATGGAAAAGTTGTCGAAATTCCGTTAGAATTCCATCGGAAAATTTGGCGGAATTTAAAAAAAATATTGCGCTAAAACGTTGGAATTTACTAGGAAATTTTGGCGTAAGTCTAAAAAAATTTGAGCAAAAAAACCTAACGGAATTTTTCCGTTGGTTTTGCCATTGGAATTTTCAATGAAAAAAAAATTCCAATAGAAAACCAACGAAAAAATTCCATCGGTTTTTTTTCTTTTGTTCATATAAAAAAAACCAACGAAATTTTTTCGTTGGTTTTTATGTTTTGTTGATAAAAAAAACCAACGGAATTCTTCTGTTGGTTTCCTGTTGGAATTTTCACTTAAACAAAAATTAGAAAAATACAATTATACTTAATACAAATAATTGGATATTTAAAAATTATGTAATAAACAAATTATCAATTGTCAATTCAATATTTTATATAAATTTATGTATATACATTATTAATAAAAATACAAAATTATATAAGCTAACAGTTTTAATACAATATCTCCATAAATATAATTATATTTAATTCAAATAATCATATATTTAAAATTTTATATTTTTAACAAATAACACAAAAGTGTTTAAATAATTAATTAAAATTAGTGTATAAATATATTCCATTGTTTTTAAATATATTAAAAGGCATATTAATAATTTAAAAAAAAAACTTGTCCAAGTTGGTTATGGAGTGATTATTCTTCCTTAAAGACCTGAGTTCGATTCCCCGCTAATGCAATTAACAAAAAAAATTAATTCTCTCAAACTCCTTTTCTTCCAAAATATCCAATATGTCGAATAGAAATGGGTCAGCTATTAATAGTAAGAAAGCCCACTATTGTTTAGTAAGGAGCACAAACCACCTTTTCTTTCAAAATATCTAATATGTCGAACAGAAATGGCACAAACCAAAGGATAAACAAAGTTGATTGCCAAAAAGGTGAGTTATTATTAACAAAAAGGCGAGAAAACCCAATAGGCAAGAAAAACCCAATATGTCGACCGCTAGTGCAATTAACGGAAAGAATTAATTCTCGTATTTTTTCGTGTTTTAACAGAAATGGGCCAGTTATTAGTAGTAAGAAAACTCACTATTAGTTAGTAAAGAGCACAAACCAAAGGATAACCAAAGTCGATTGACAAAAATAGTAAAGAGCACAAACCAAAGGATAAACAAAGTTAATTGACGAAAAGGCGATTCCCCGCTAGTGCAATTAACGGAAAGAATTAATTCTCCTGTTTTAACAGAAATGGGCCAGCTATTAGCAGTAAGAAAACCCACTATTGGTTAGTAAAGAGCACAAACTAAAGGATAAACAAAGTCGATTGACAAAAAGGCGATTCCCTGCACAAACCAAAAGATAAACAAAGTCGACTGACAAAAAGGCGATTCCCCGCTAGTGCAATTAAAGGAAAGAATTAATTCTTGTGTTGGCTGGAGTTTGGCTCAATGGGTTAGGTGTTGGCTCGTTCCGGGGGTGGTTTGGGTCTCACAAATGAAATTATTAATTTTTTTTAATTTAATTATTTTTATTCTTTTTTGCGATGGAATAACGACGGAAAATTCCATTGAAAATCCATTGGTCAGTTTAAAAATTAAACCATTTTTGTTTTGTTGGAAATAATTTCCGACGAAAAACCGACAAAATATTTCCATTGGAAAAATATTTTGTTGAAAAAATAATTATTCCATTGGAATTCAGTCGGAATCCCGTTGGAAATATATTTTCAACGGAATATCGACGGAACGGCTCCCTCGGTACCCACTTTCAACGAGGGTTTTTCCAATGGACGCCATTCCGTTGGTTTTCCGCTGGAAATCTGTTTTTCCAACGGAATTTCTGAAAATTTCATTGGTTTTCGGCAAATTTTTTGTAGTGAGAGAAAAATAAAATATTTTGAAGACATAAACTATAGAAGAGGAGGAAGTGGAGAGGAGAAGTCCACACTATTTTTTCTCTACTGAATTCGACACTTCTATTAAATTCAAATTCTTATAAAACTCGACTCTCCTTTCTAACTCTTTTCTCTCTTATTTTTCTTATCTTGTCTTGTCTTATCTTACAAATCCAAATGAGAACACCTTGATATATACTAGTCTAAAAGCAATATAAAACTACTTCAATTAATTATAATAGAGCAAATTATATTTTTGGTCCCATAAAATTAGGCATTTTGCAATTTTAGTTCCATTTCTTTAAAATTAGACACGTTTAATCTCATTATTTTCAAAAAGCTGCAATTCTAGTCTCATCCATCAAATAATGGATGGAAAATGCATTTTTTCTGTTAAGTAGAATTTGGGGAGAAACATTGTTGTTTTTTAAGTTGTTTTTTGTGGGAGTTTGCTTATTAATACACCATTTTAGCACCCTAAATCAACTTTGAAGCATTACTCTGAATCACTCTCATTAATGTAATATGATGATAAAATAAGGTATTATTAAAGAAATTCACACAAAAAACAACCTAATGAATAATAATTTTTCCCCCAAATTGCACTTAATGGGAAAAAAAATACATTTTCCATCGATTATTTGACGGATGAGACCAGAACTGCAACTTTTTGAAAATAATGGAACTAAATGTGTCTAATTTCAAAGAAATGGAACTAAAATTACAAAAAGTCTAATCTTGTAAGACCAAAAATGTAATTTTCTCATTATAATAATAAGCTTCATTCATATATACTATGATATTATAGGATTAGCACCATGTGACCTCAATCCTAAATGCTATGACTTTATAGGAGTACCACCAAGTAATCTCTTACATTTATTTCATTTATTGGGTCGGTTACATTTACTCCCAATTTATTTGGGGAATTATAAGTGGTACCCCGTATTTAAATATAATCACAGTTATATTCTACTCAAAAAAATTTAGTACATACCCCGCACAAATAACTTATTAATTACATATAGCTCCTATATAAAATATATTAATTATATAAGAAATGGAGCATATTTGCAAGG
Organism: Lantana camara; assembly: GCA_037501455.1. Classification (NCBI taxonomy): domain Eukaryota; kingdom Viridiplantae; phylum Streptophyta; class Magnoliopsida; order Lamiales; family Verbenaceae; genus Lantana; species Lantana camara. Next base: position 89,662,066 of record CM074862.1, on the reverse strand, counting down.
TAGTGTAATTATAATTTTTTAGGAGGGGTGTAAGTGTAATTATATCTAAAAATGGGATACCACTTATAGTTACTCTATCTAATTTGGGAGTCAGATATAATTGTTACATTTATTGTAAACATCCATTTAATTCATCCCTTCGTTTATCCAACTTTTCACTTCAACTATGATGGTAAAGTTTAATGACTACGTTCAACAATATTTACCTCTTCAACCATGTCGGAGAGGGCTTCTGCAATCAGTGTGAGTAAACCCATATCATCTTTGAAAGAGGGGTCTGCAACACTTCTACCAATGAATGCCAAAACCATACGACCTCCACCTTTAATTTCATGGCCTCGAAGCCTAAGAAACCTTGAGAAATCCTTATGAAATTGGTTGGCATACGCTTCAAATACTTGTGGTGGACTTGTCATTGCAATGTATATGTTTTCCTTATTATTCGTTCCAAGGCCCTCGGGAACCTGCCAAAATTTACTTAAAAATGATAGTATTAACAAAAATGGTTTCTAAACCAACATCTCTGTAATGGTATATATGTAAAAAAATAAATCTCTGTAATGGTTTAAAAAAATACTATTTTTAAGATAAATGGTTTAAGTTATAGTTTTAAATACAGTAATACCTATGTTGAAATTTTAATTTTAATTATATTTATTAGTATTCTTTATTTATAAAAATAATTAATTTACTAAAATATCACTAAAAGTCGGATCAGGTCTTTAAGGGATCGGATCCTTAAATCCATATTCCATCCACTTATTTCGAACAACGAATATTTATAATCCAGTATGATCCATCAATATTTTCTATCATTCGAATATCAAATCCGGATGATTTAGGTAATACCTGGGAGAGCCACTGAAGACTATAATTGGAGTAAGCAAGGTGTAACCTGTTGCTCGGAAATAGTCTGTCATAGAAAGAACCAGGAACACCATATACAAAGCATTCTAATTTGCGAGAGAAACTTGACAACAACTTGAAGAGATTGTTGAAGTCATTATCTGGAAGATCGTTCAGAAATACTTCAAGTTCAGGCAAGTTGGTAAAATTAATGTTGTTTGTGCACAATTCTTGAATGGTATCCATAATGTGGGAGATGACCAAAAGCGTGTTGGGCCCTGATGCACACCCCAAATCAACCATCTTGAAGCATTTGGGGAAGCCATTGTTATGAGCAATAAGCATATCTTTGAGAGTCTCATCCAACACAGTCCACGTCTTTGATATCACAACTTTCTGCAAGAACGACGTGTAGCTATTAGCAAAATAAGTATATACATTTATATATGACCAAACATGTGTGAGAGTGGGAGACAGAGAGCGAGAACAAACTTGAAGGCCTGAATTGTTGGCATAGCTATTTTTGCCGTTGCCAGCATTCATATGAAGAAGTTTCTTGACCGTCATTTTCGCAGTTCGGCTTCCTTGTGTTTATGCCTGCATTCCAAAGTTTTTGAAGAAACTGCTATGTATATAGTGAGATCCGAGTCCAACCTATCTTATAGGCACGTTCATTACCACTGTTATTTGTTCTAAGCAAATTTACCCTAAAATTTATTAATTAAAGTGTGGTATACAATTTGTCAGGAATTTTCTAAAGTTTGTATTAACTCTTTGGAGCAAGTGCCTGCGTATTTGGACCAAGTGTCTGCCCATGTGTATTAAATTTCGCACCAAGTGTCTGCCCTATTGAACCAACTAGGGGTGTCAATTCTTGACCCGACCCGCCAACCCGACCCGACCCAACCCGAAAAATATCAGGTTCGGGTTGGGGATTTTCGGGCCGGGTTGAAATCGGGTCGGACCCGAAATTGACCCGAATGAGAGAAGCCGGGTTCGGGTGGGTTTCGGGTTGACCCGATTCAACCCGAAAAATTAGGTGGGTGACCCAACAACCCGAACCCACCCGACCCGACCCGAAATTTTTAAAAAAAATATTTAATATATATTTAATATATTTAAATTATATGGTGTATTATAATTAGATAAAAAATTTATGAAATGATAATTGGTTTAGGATTAGATATACTTAAAAAATAATAATTAATTTATTATTTGAGAATAACGTGATTTATAATGTTAATATTATATAATATGTCTAAATTATAAAATTTTGTTAATTGAAAAGACATACATGATTGTAATATGATTAGAATTAAACGGAGTTCACGGAAAAAAAAAAAGATATGTATTATTTAAACTTAAACAATTAGAATTGCATTATGATTAGTTTAGTAAAAAATATATTATTCGATCTAAATAATTATTATGTATCTAATTTATGTTTTACATAATTGCCCTATTGATTGAATTTTATTAAATTTATATAAATAAGAATTTAAATAGAGTTGATATGACAATTAATTATAATTACACTTAGAATTAGATCTTAATTAAGATTATAACCAAGTTTTTAATGTGGGTACAATTTATTAGAGTTAGATTTAGAATTTGATTAAGATTAGACTTGTAACCAAATTTCTATCCATAATTAAGTACTTATAAAATTTCAATAATAATTTATAATACATATTGGTTTACATAATTAACTTAATTAGACATTATGAAATCATTATTTTAAGGATATTTTGGCGATCAATAAATTTCAAAAAAAATTCAAAAATTAACTCGTATTTTTATAATATAATATAATAGAATATTAAATAATGGTTAGTAAAATAATTTTTTTCTATAAACATGTGATTATTATTTGAGAATAACGTGATTTATAATTTTAATATTGTATAAATTTGTCTAAATTATAAAATTTTGTTAATTAGAAAGACATACATGATTGTAATATGATTAGAATTAACCAAAAGTTTACGGACAAAAAGAGATGAGTTTTTTTAAAGTTAAACAATTAGAATTTCATTATGATTAGTTTAGTAAAAAATATATTATTCGATCGAAATAATTTTATGTATCTAATTTACATTTTACATAATTACCATATTGATTTAATTTTATTAAATTTATATAAATAAGAATTTAAATAGAGTTCATATAAAATTTACTTATAATTACACTTATAATTAGATCTTAATTAAAATTATAAACAAGTTTTTAATGTGAATACAATTTATTCGAGTTGGATTTAGAATTTGATTAAGATTAGACTTGTAACCAAATCCCTATCCATCTCACCCCATCTCACCCGTTTTTCAACCTGTTCGACGTATTTTGGACTCGTTCTACTTGTTTTAGGCTCATTTTTTACCTCTTTACCCACTTATATCCATTTTACCCATTTTGAATCCATTTTATCCATTTGGATCTAATTTACCCATTTTGGATCCATTTTATCCATTCGGATCCATCTTACCCATTTGGATCTATTGTACCCATTTTGGATTCATTTTATCCATTTAAATCCATTTTGTCCACTTGTATCTATTTTACCTGCATTTTACCCATTTTGGACACATTTTACCTACTTGGATCCATTTTACCCAGTTATAACCATTTTACCCATTTTAATCAATTTTATCCATATTTTACATATTTTGGATCAATTTTACTCATTTTGAATCCAGTTTATACATTTGGATCTATTTTACGCACTTACTTTGATCTATTTAACCCAATTGGATCCATTTTACCCACTTGAACTCATTTTATCCATTTTGGATTCATTTTATCCATTTAGATCCATTTTACCTACTTGAATCCATTTTACCCAAATTTACCCATTTTGAATCCATTTTACCCATTTGGATCCAATTTACCCATTTTGGATCCCTTTACCAATTTGGATCCATTTTACCAGTTTGGACCTGTTTTACTCATTTTGGATCCATTTTATCCATTTAAATCAATTTTACCCATTTTGGATCTATTTTGTGCATTTAGGTTCATTTTACCCACTTGGATCCATTTAACTCACTTGCATCCATTTTATCCATCTGGATTCAATTTACCCATTTTGGATCCATTTTACCCACTTGAACTAATTTTACCCATTTTGGATTCATTTTATCCATTTAGATCCATTTTACCAATTTGGATCCATTTTACACATATTTACCCATTTTGAATCCATTTCACCAATTTGGATCCAACTTACCCATTTTAGATCCATTTACCCATTTGGATCAATTTTACCATTTTGGATCTGTTTTACCCATTTTGGATTCATTTTATCCATTTGGATCCATTTTACTCATTTTGGATCTATTTTGTGCATTTAGGTTCAATTTACCCACTTGAATCTATTTTACCAAATTTTAGCCATTTTGGATCGTTTTAACCTACTTGGATCCATTTTACCCATTTGGATCCAATTTACCCATTTTGGATCCATTTAACCCACTTGGATCCATTTTACCCATTTGGATCCAATTTACCCATTTTTGAACAATTTTACCCACTTGAACTCATTTTACCCATTTTGGATTCATTTTATCCATTTAGATCTATTTTAGCCACTTAAATCTATTTTACCCACATTTACCCATTTTGAATCCATTTTACCCATTTGGATCCAATTTACCTATTTTGGATCCATTTACCCATTTGGATCCATTTTACCAATTTGGATCTATTTTACCCATTTTGGATCCATTTTATTCATTTGAAACCATTTTATACATTTTGGATCTATTTGGTGCATTTAGGTTCATTTTACCCACTTGGATCCATTTTACCATATTTTAGCCATTTTGGATGCAATTTACCCACTTGGATCCAATTTACCCATTTCTGATCCATTTTACCCACTTGAACTCATTTTATCCATTTTGGATTCATTTTATCCACTTAGATCCATTTTACCCACTTGGATCTATTTTACCCACATTTACCCATTTTGAATCCATTTTACCCATTTGGATCCAATTTACCTATTTTGAATCCATTTTACCAATTTGGATCTGTTTTACCAATTTTGGATCCATTTACCCATTTGGATATGTTTTACCCATTTTGGATCCATTTTACCCATTTTAGATCTATTTTGTGCATTTAGGTTCATTTTACCCACTTTGATCCATTTTACCCACATTTTACCCATTTTGAATCCATTTTACCTACTTGGATCCTTTTTACCTATTTTAATCAATTTTATCCATATTTTACCCATGTTGGATCCATTTTACATATTTGGATTCATTTTACCCACAAAGAGACAATCAAAGTAACGCAGACTCGAGACTTCAATTCTAACAAATTTGTGGGCAATCATTATTGTAAGGATATTTTGGCGACCAATAAAGTGTAAAAAAAATCCAAAAATCAACTCGTATTTTTATAATATAATATAATAGACTATTAAAAAAAGGGCTAGTAAAATATTATTTTCTATAAACATGTGATTATTATCTGAGAAAAATGTGATTTATAATGTCAATATTATATAATTTGTCTAAATTGTATAGTTTTGTTCATTAGAAAGACATATATGACTGTAATATGATTAGAATTAAACGGAGTTTATGGACAAAAATAGATGTATTTATTTGGACTTAAAAGAATTTGAATTACATTATGATTAGTTTAGTAGAAAATATATAATTCGATATAAATAATGTTTATGTATCTAATTTTTATTTTACATAATTACCTTATTGATTGAATTTATATAAATAGGAATTTAAATAGAGTTGATATAGAACTTAGTTATAATTACACTTAGAATTAGAACTTAATAATATTTATGTATTAATTTTTTTTTTATCTTATATTAATTGCAATTATGTCAAACCTTACAAACTATAAATTTTTATATATTGTTATCAAGTTTTAAAATACTTTAAACATAAATTAGAATTTAAAAAAATCAAAAAAAAAAAAAGGAAAAAGAAAATCGTTTCGGGTCGGGTCGGGTCGGGTCGGGTTGGGTTCGGGTTATTCGGGTTGGCCGGGTTATCGGGTGACCCGAACAGTGTTCGGGTCAACCCGAACCCGATCAGGTCGGGTTCGGGTTGGGATTTTCGGGTTCAAATTCGGGTCGGGTCGGGTTCGGGTTGGGAATTTTCGTGTAATACCCCTACCTCAACCCGACCCACCCGAATTGACACCCCTAGAACCAACCAACTAAGTCCATATCTTATACAAAACCATGTATGGGTTCTCGTGCCTACGTACCTGCCACGTAACTACACAGGTACAGTGGATTGGGACGACTTTAAAAGTCTAAGAAATTAAGAGCTAACAACCCCAAAACCCTGTGTTATTCGAAATCATCATAAAAAACTCTATGAAAAAAATAATGATACAAAAAACCTTGAGTTTTTTAAAATAAACTCACCGTCCCCTCATCCTAAATGGTCAATAAAAAAAGATAAAATTCCTATTATACCCTCATCTACTATTACAGACATATTCAATGCATTTTCATTATAATAACATTAAAATACTCTTACTTTACATAATAAAGTAATATTATATATATATATATATTTGATAAGTTTTAAATTATTAAATATATATTAATAAGTTTTAAATACATATAGAAATAATATTTCATATGTATATGTAATTTTATATTATATACACATATATATATATATTGATGGGTCCGGAAATGGATGGATCCGAATCCGATCACTTTACAATTTGTATTTGTGGAGGAAACCACCGGAGCTTCGCCGGAAATGTGAAAGGGGTTCTACCTGTTGGGACAAGCACAAGGAAAGTCAGATGGCCAAGCTGGGGGAACTGGGGGTGATACCCAGTTTGGCTCTCCGACGCTCAAGTCAGTTCAGTGTATGAAGAGAAGTGTAAGTTCAGTCACAGTTGCAGAGGTGAAGAAAGCTTACTTGTGTAGAAGATGACTTTGGCTATTTATAGTTGAGGGTCAAGGGCCCTTTGGTCATTTGCCTCAAGTGGTCCTGGCCGAATGTTGCCCTAACACGTGGCGCTGTGAGAGAGAAACCTAGGAGGAATCTTCTGCAAAAGTGGCCGAAAGTTAGTGCTGGCAACAGTGGCAGGTGCGCGGGCATGTACGTTGTGTCAGAGAGCCATTTGGGCGGTTGGTGACGAGGGCTTGAGAGCGCGCTCGTGACAACCTTGAGTATTGGAGGCCAAGATATCCGCTGAGGGGAATGAGGGCTCCAGTTCAAATGACGAGCCAAAAGGAGAGGCCGCTCTGAGGGAATGTGACGCTCGAAGAGGGCTCTTTTGGCACGTGGACGTACCAACCGTTTAGTTTGTTGGACGCTCGTGGGAGTGATAGCGCTCGTTGGGCTTAACTCCAGAAGTAGGGTTGCGTTTGTTGATTTAGCGCTCGTGCGCTGATGGGTGCACCCTTGGTGGCGGCTGGCTTAGCGCATGGTTTAGCGCCCGTGCGCTGATGGGTGCAGCCTTGTGGAGACAGATGTCATCATCTCGGTGATGCCACGTGTCTGATGTGGGACGATCGTATTTTGACCCCATCATTTTGCCCCCCAATTCTGTAGTCCTTAGTGATAAGGACTGTAGAATTTTATCACGCTCTATCTCTCGTTTATAGCGCTCGTGTAAAGCTTGGCGTGTTGAGCAATTTTTCCTCTGATGGTGTCATTAATGCGGTCTTTTCAACCGACCGCTCGTAACACTTCCGCATTAAATGTTTGTACTATTCTGAAGCCCTTGAATCGTCAGAGCATTAAATGCGGGTGCGCGTGGGGCGCGTGAGCATTGGGAAGCATGTGCCGGTTCCATAAAGTGGGCGGTTTCCTAGGCGGGAAATGATTACCATTTTGAATTTATTGCCGAAAACGGTACCAACTCCCATTCCTATAAATCCGGGATTCTGAGATCTTGTCACTCTTTACGCATTCAAAACTTCCAAGTATCCTTTGCAAGAAGAATTCTCTCGCACTTCCAGTTTTCAGAGCATCTTCAACCTCTTCTCCAGTTTTCTCCAAAACTTTCAAGGTAAATCTCCATTGTAACTTTCTAACTTTGCTAACCGTAGATTTAGACTTTAGGATTTCATAACCCTTTAGATTTTCGCCTTTCTGAACCTTAATCTCTTTCCAAGAAAAACCTCCAAATCCCAATTTCTGCCATGGCCGACCAACATATCGAAGAATTTGCCCGTGAAATCCAAGAGATGGCCACTGAGAGTTCTTCTTCCCATGATTCCCCCAGAGATGAAGAATTGGGGGCAGCGGTGATGGCTATGGAAGATAGAAACCCAGGCGGAGTGGATCCTCTTTTTGAGGAGATGGATCTGGTGATGGAGGTAGAACGGCAAGGGACTGTTCTCCCCATAACTCAAAGTGCCACACATCCCCACCGCCATACCGTGACCGTGGCGGTTGCAAACCCGCTTCCAGTGGCGGAAGCCGTAACTGGGCCTTCAGAAAGGGCCCGTGACAAGGGTAAAAGTAAGAAAACCCAAAAATCCAAAGGACCCAACGAGGGCGAAGGGTCAGGCTACCAGGCTACCGAGCGTACGCCTGATGAAACTCCCAGCACTGTCACCGTGGGAGATGTAAAAACGATGATGGCCCCCATTTACTGGGACGAGCGGTATACATGGAGAATCCCACAAAGCCACGAGCGTGCAAATAATCCGCCTCCCGGGGAAATGGCAGTGTACGTGGACACCGTGAGGTCAGGAGGCTTGAGGTTCCCTATCTCAGTCTCAATGGCCCATTTGTTGAATGACCTGGGCCTGTGTCCATCCCAAATAGTGCCCAATGGCTTGGCCCTCTTGACGTGCTTCATTATCTTGATGAGGAGTATGGGTTACGAGCCCTATTTGCGGAACTTCAACGCCCTTTTCCAAGTGGTCAGCTCATCCCGCTCATCCCCCGAGGCCGGTTTTTACTATGTCCAAGCGAAGGCCCATATGAAGCTGATCAACTCGCCCTCGAGCACTTATGGCATTGACTGGAAGGAGAAGTTCATCTTTGTCAAGGCTCCAGCAGGAGAGGGCTTTGGGGTGATCACGGAATGGAGCTCGTATTCAAAGAGCCGTCTGCCACATGCACTCCCCAAAGATTGGGCCAAAAGCCTAGCAACAACCCTGAGGGACGAGGGTCACCTTATACAAGCGAAGGACTGGATAGATGATGCAGAACTTATGTTCTTGTGTGGTCTTTCCAACGACCCTTATTTCATTGACAACCCTCCGGCTCGTGACATAGAGAGAGACGGTTAGATCTTTAGGGCACTAACTCTAGATAGGAATAAATACTAACTTCCTTTCTGTGCTTGCAACTTGTAATCTGAGTATATGATCTGAATATTCCTAACCCTTGTAAATTTCATTCTTGCAGGAGTCGCTATACTTGAAATGGCTGGAGGAATTAGACAAGCGGCTCGTTTCGCCCACGCCAACAGAAACCAGACCCCACAGGGGGATCAACAGCGTGAGCAACAGCGCCCTCGTAACCGCAACAATAGAGGTGACGCTCGTAGTGGCGCCAGTTCAAGCGCCAATCCTGAGGTGCAGCCCCCTCGTGGCCGAGGGGAACGTAGATTGGTCCCGAGGGAGACCAGGGGGCGATCAGAGAGAGCAGGTGATGTTCAACCCCCCATCCCTTCAGAACAAACGAGGCCAGTAACCACACTGGCGTTAACTGAGGCTCCCCCGAGCGCTAGCAGGCCTTCCCGCAAGAGGAAGAGGATGCCCGATTCTGCCGCAATCAAGGGCAAGGGCAAACAGGTTGTTGAGGGCCCCCGGGGCGAGGGGGAAACTTTCTCTTCTGAGGAAGAACATCTGTGGGAGTTCCCCCGTCGAGGGGATAGAGACTTTTCAGGCGCCACCGACGGGGGGGCAGTTTTGCTGAGGCCTGGCACGGTCGCTCAGGCTGTCACCGAGAATTTGTACAGCAAAGCCCAGTTCTCAGCGGATCACCGGCACCTCTTCAGCGAGTCCGTGGAGAAGGTGACCCTCGATGCGGCCCAAGCGCTAATTTCCGTAAGTATTTATTCCTTGCGTTCTTTCTTTTCTTTTCTGTAAATCACCATTTTTATTTGGCTAACACTTTTCCTTTCGTTTATGCAGCAAGTTCTTCCCCGGCTCAAAAATGTGCAAATGCGAGCCTCCATCTATGCCGACCGGAAGGCTAAATACAAGAAGATGGCTCGTTCCAACGATCCGGCTCAGATTCAAGCGGAGCTGGATGCTGAAATTGCAAAGTACGAGTCCCTCAAGGGCTTGTTCGAAGTAACTGAGGAAGAGCTGGGAAAGCTCAAGGAAGACTTTCTGGCGGTTGATGGCGCTCGAATTAGCCTGGGCAACCAGCTGGCTCAGGTCAACGAGCGGTGCAAAAAGGCTGAGGCGGAGAGGGAGGACTGGAAGGCAAGGGCTCTTGAGGCCGAGCGCAAATTCAACGATGCCATGAACGAGTGGCCTCGGAGCCTAGAGCGCGCAAATAAGGAGGCCTTAATCAAATTCTGTCATTCGAAGGCCTTTAACTTTGCTGCTTCCCTGCATTGTTTGGAAGAAGCTCAGAAGGCTTTCAACTTAGCCATCGAGCAGGGCATACACAAGGGGCTAACAGATCCCTCCATGAAAGAGGCAGAGGGCACGGGGCTCATGTTCAACGAGCGGTGCGAGGAGGAAGATGACGAGGGTGATAACCCTGCTGATTCCATTGCGGAGCCTGAGTATGGGTTCTTGGTCAAGCTCCTTCAAGATGAGTACATGGATGCTCATCCGGCGGGTAATGCTGCTCAAAACGACGATCCCGAAAACGAGCCACAAGCGCCGGTCGTAGAGGATGCCCCAATCCCCATTGATGAAGGTGCCAACGCCCCCGCTCCAGATGCCAATGTGCCTGCTCTAGATGCCAATGCCCCCAACAATCTTCAAGCCCATCCGCAAGAGCCTGAGGGTCCGGTTCACGGCCCAGTTCATGGCCCAGTTCTAGTGATTGTTGATGAGGACATCGCCCCAGCCGCTTAGTATTCTTCCTTTGTGTATTCTCTGTATTTTTCAGCTTTGCTTTCTTTTGTAATAGTATTTCATGGGCCTTTGAGCCCTTTTGCCTTGTAATACTTTTCTTCTGCAATGAATAATATTCCTTTTTCTTGACTTTGTTGTCCTTCTTGTCCATTCATGAATCATATAGTAAGACTGTGTAGCCTACTTTGTGGATGTTTTACTTCTTTGATGCAATGAAAATTTGTCTAAGTCTTGAGCGATCGTGGGGGTCTTATTGTGAGATTGCCCCCCTACTCAAGACTTGTATAAATTTCTGCCTTTGTAAATTTGTCTAAGTCTTGAGCGATCGTGGGGGTCTTACAGTGAGATTGCCCCCCCACTCAAGACTTGTATAAATTTCTGCCTTTGTAAATTTGTCTAAGTCTTGAGCGATCGTGGGGGTCTTATTGTGGGATTGCCCCCCTGCTCAAGACTTGTATAAATTTCTTCTTTTGTAAATTTGTCTAAGTCTTGAGCGATCGTGGGGGTCTTATTGTGGGATTGCCCCCCTACTCAAGACTTGTATAAATTTCTTCTTTTGTAAATTTGTCTGAGTCTTGAGCGATCGTGAGGGTCTTACTGTGGGATTGCCCCCCTACTCAAGACTTGTATAAATTTCTGCTTTTGTAAATTTATCTTGAAAATTTGTCTAAGTCTTGAGCGATCGTGAGGGTCTTACTGTGAGATTGCCCCTACGCTCAAGACTTGTATAAACTTTTGCTTTGGGAGAATTTGGCTAAGCCTTGAGTGTGTGCGAGGGTCTTACTGAGTGGTTGCCCTCGTTCAAGACTTGTGACATTCTTTCCGCCCTTGGGGGGTTTTGCTAGGTCTTGAGTATTTGCGAGGGTCTTACTGAGTGGTTGCCCTCGTTCAAGACTTGTGCAATTCCTTTTTGATTCTGAGGCCATCGTTCGAGCGCTTTGGCTCTTGACATTTTCTTGGTTCTGCAGGAAATCCCATTTTCGATCGCAAGGCGTTTTAAGAAACGACCAAGGCCTACTAGGACTTTTTCTGTGGTAGATCCCGTTTTCGAGCGCAAGGCGTTTTAATAAACAACCAAGGCCTACTAGGATGCGTTCTTGTAGGAGATCCCGTTTTCGAGCGCAAGGCGTTTTAAGAAACAGCCAAGGCCTACTAGGATCCGTTCTTGTAGGAGATCCCGTTTTCGAGCGCAAGGCGTTTTAAGAAACAACCAAGGCCTACTAGGATTTTCTTCGCAATCTTCTTCCAACTTGCCTAATTGGTTTTGAGCGTAACCAGTCTATCCTTATGAGGGCGCCCCCCCATGCGGAGTAGAGTACTGGCCAGCGTAACCCATACGAGATAACAGCATACGTATTGGAATGAGTTGCCAACCACGCTCGTAAAGACGAGGGACGTGGGACTTATTCATTCAAGCAACCAAAGAAACAGGAATATTAATGAAATTAAAAAAGATTATGTTACCTTTTACTTGTGATTGGAAGTACATAGAACCCGTCAAAGAGGGTTGTTACATCAGGGTTTGTAAAGAGCTTTTAAACATAAAACCGCCGGAGGTTACATGCGTTCCAAGGGCGAGGCAAGCGCTCACCTTGAAGTGTCTCCAGGGTGTAAGTGTTGTTAGCTCTGAGTTGTACGACCTTGAATGGACCTTCCCAATTGGGGTCCAATTTGCCCACGTGCCTGGATACTTCCACTTTCTTTAAGACCAAATCCCCCAACTGGAAAGTTCTTTCCCTCACACGCTTGTTGTACTGTTGGGCCACAGAGGCTTTATAATGGTGAATCTTAGCCCAGGCCTTGTCTCTCCTTTCATCCAGCAAATCCAACTCCAAGCTCCTGTTGTCATCGTTGAGCTGAGGCTCGAAATAGCCTACACGAGCGGATTCATTTACTATCTCCGCTGGTATCATTGCTTCTGATCCATAAACGAGTGCGTAAGGAGTTTCTCCAGTGGCCGCTCGTGGGGTGGTGCGATAAGCCCAAAGCGCTCCTTGTAGCTCTTCAGCCCATTCACTTTTCTTGCTCTCAAGCATGGTTTTTAGATGCTGCAAGATGACTCTATTGGTAACTTCCGCTTGCCCATTGGATTGTGGATGTCCTACAGAGGTGAATCGCTGCTCGATCCCCAACTCAGAACACCATTCTCTTGTGTCAGCAGCTATGAACTGGGATCCGTTGTCAGAAATGAGCACCCTCGGTATACCGTACCTGCAAATGATGTTCTTCCAAATGAAGTCCCTCACAACCTTGAAGGTGATTTTCGCAACGGCCTCGGCCTCAGCCCACTTGGTGAAGTAGTCGACGGCTAAAATGACAAACTTCTTTTGTCCTGCAGCCATGGGCAAGGGGCCCACGATGTCAATTCCCCACTGGCCAAAAGGCCAAGAGACGTCTATGGGGATCAACTGTGCCGCTGGCAATTGAGGGAGATTTGAATGGAATTGGCATTTGGGGCACTTCCTTGAAAATTCGATGGCATCCTGGAGAACTGTAGGCCAATAAAACCCACTTCTCAGAACCTTCTTTGCCAAAATACGCCCTCCAGAGTGATTTCCACAGCTTCCATTATGTATGTGTTCGAGCGTCTCCTTTGCTTGTGATGGCCTCAGGCATCTCATAGGGGGCCCTTGAAATGATTTTTTGAACAACCTCCCCTCGGTATCCAAAGCGAAACGAGGGGCTTTACTTCGGACTTTCCTTGCTTCCACCTTGACAGTGGGAAGAATTCCATCCTTAAGTAAAATAATGACGTCATCAAGCCAGCAGGGCTCGTTTGGATCAATCATGGCAATTATCTTGGTGGTGGCCTTCTCCTTGATCAAAGGTTCCTCAGTTCTAAGGAACGTAACAGAACGTTCAGAAGTACCCTCTAAAGCGGATGCAAACTTTGACAGAGCGTCCGCACGCTCGTTTTCTCCTCTGGGCACTTGAAGTAGATGAAATTCCTTGAATTTCCCAATGATTTCTCTGGCCTTAGTTAAGTACTGTATCATGGTGGTTTCTCGAGCCTCATAAGTTCCTTCAATCTGGCTAGCTATTAACTGTGAATCCACATAAGCGGTGATTCTGGAAGCCCCATTCTGAAAAGCAATATTCAATCCTTGCACGAGGGCTTCATACTCTGCTTCATTATTAGTGACTTGGAAATCTAGCTTAATTGCAAAGTCCAGCTCAATCCCATCGGGGTTTCTGAGGGCCACTCCTACTCCTCCCCCTTGTGAGGTTGAGGAACCATCTGTGTGCAGTACCCATAACCCCTTATTTTCTGCAACGGTGGGCTCGAAACCAAAGCGTTCAACCAACAAATCTGCTACAACCTGAGCCTGTATCGCCGTCCTAGGCTCGAAGCATAGGTCAAACTGGCTCAATTCGATGGCCCATTTGATTAATCTACCAGATACGTCCGGCTTGGACAACACTTGCTTCAAGGGTTGGTCGGTGAGAACCGTTATGGAGTGCGCTTGAAAGTAAGGCCTTAGCCTTCTTGAGGCGTTGATAAGTGCGAACGCGAATTTTTCAATCTCCAAATACTTCTTTTTAGCTCCTTGCAATGTTTTGCTCAGATAATAGACAGGCAAATGTTTCCGCTCTCGTACGGCTACCAGAACAGCGCTTGTGGCTTCGGGAGAAACGGAAAGATACATAAATAATCTCTCACCTTCGACGGGCTTAGTCAGCAGTGGTGCGCTCGACAAGTAAGCCTTCATATCCTGCAACGCCCTTTCGCATTCTTCTGTCCAAGCAAAGTTACGAGCGTTCCTCAAAATTTTGAAGAAGGGAAGGTTCCTGTCCGCCGAGCGCGAAATAAACCTGTTCAACGAAATGATTTTTCCCACTAGGACCTACACTTCCCGCAAATTTCGAGGGGAAGGGATCTCCAAAATAGCTTTGATCTTCTCCGGATTGGCCTCAATTCCCCTCTGACTGACCATGTACCCTAGGAATTTTCCCCCTTGTACTCCAAAGGTGCACTTTGAAGGGTTCAACTTCATCCCATACTGGCGCAAAATTGAAAAAGTGCGCTTGAGATCTCCCAAGTGGGAATCCTGGCGTTCGCTCTTGACAATCATATCATCCACGTAAACCTCCATGGACTTACCAATTTCTTTTTCAAACATCTTGTTAACGAGCCGCTGATACGTGGCTCCGGCGTTCTTCAGTCCGAAAGGCATGACTAAGAAGCAATATACTCCCAGATGGACAACGAACGAGGTTTTGGGGCGATCTTCCGGGGCCATAAAGATCTGATAATATCCCTGGAAAGCGTCCATCATGCTCATAAGCTCGCAGCCAGCGGTCGAATCCACCAATTGATCAATCCGGGGCAGCGGGTAAGGATCTTTAGGGCAGGCTTTGTTGAGATCAGTGAAATCGTTGCACATGCGCCACTTATTCGCGCTCTTGGGTACCAAGACGACGTTGCACAGCCACTCCGGATACAAGATGGGCTCGATATATTGAGCCTCCAGGAGTTTATTAACTTCCTCTTCAATGACCTTTTTCCGAAAGCCATGTACATCCCGCTTTTTCTGCTTGATGGGTTTGAAAGAGGGATCCACATTAAGCCTGTGGACAATGACGCTCGGGTCAATCCCTGTGAGATCAGAGGCTTTCCACGCAAATACATCCTTGTTTTCCCTTAAAAAATCAATCATCATGATCTGAGAAGGCCCTGAGAGGTTTGAGCCTATCTGTGTAATCTTATCTTTATTTCCGGGTTCCAGCTCAATGGTAAGGAATTTTTCCGAAGGTTCGATCCTTACCTCGGGCCGAGGAAGTTCGAGCGCCCTCTTCTTTCCTGTCAAACGATCGCCTGATGCTGGTTCACTTTCTCCCGGCTCGTCTCCTTCTGAGGACGATCCCCCAACGGTCCCTGGGGGAACATTTTCGAGGGGATTCTCCCCGTTGTCTCCCCTCTTCTTCTTGTTCTTCTTCTTGTTCAATTTCGCCCTTTTCCGGGCTGGGCTGTCCTCATCAAGGTTGGGGAAGTCCACTAACTTTTTGGTGGAACCAATCTGGAAGGTTTTCTCCGTTTTAGGCTTTCTGAGAGACAGCATGTAACACTCCCAAGCCTCTCGCACATTGCACAGTACTTCTCCTACACCCTCGGGGGTGGGGAATTTAATCTTCTGATGGTAGGTGGAGATGATGGCTTTGAAGTCCACGAGGGCGGGGCGCCCAATTATGATGTTATATGGAATTTCAATCTCCACCACCGCGTACGTCACCAAAAGCGTCTTGCGCTGAGGGGCTCGGCCGAACGAAGTAGCTAGGCGTATTTGCCCTCGGGGGTCAACTTCCGAGCCTCCAAAGCCAATGAGGGCCGTTTTGAGAGGCTCGAGCGGAAGATCGACTTTCATCTTTAAGAATGTAGAATAAGGCAAAACATTAACGGAGCTTCCACTATCCACCAATACCCTTTTTACAACATGATTATGAACATCTAAGCTAACCACCATGGGGCAATCTGAGGTTATACCCTCCCCATGGGGCGTTACAATATGTTCTAAGTCCCTATCATCAAAACCTATTACATCATTTTCTCGAGACCTTTGAGCGCTTGATCTCTGGACGGCATAGATAGGTTTGGGCACTGCTGGGCGTTGGTTGTAGCTCCGGACGTACCCCGTCGGGAGGCGTTTGAATCCCCCCCCGATGAGCCTCCTGCAATCATGTTTATAACTGCAAAGGGCTCGTTTTCTTGCTCAGGGGCTTTGCCTTTATTGCCTCGGCGGCTGCTGCTTTCAGGGGGTCCCCTACCCCTTGGGCTCTTTGACCGGGAAGGGCTCCTTCTTCTCCTTCCGGAGCGCTCGTTGCATTGTTCATCGTAGCGCTCGAGCACCCGGACAAACTCCTTCAGATGGCCCCCTGCAACGAGCCTTTGGATTTCAGCTTCTAACTGCCGGCACTCATCCGTGTCGTGCCCTCTCTGCTTGTGGAAGGCGCAGTATTTGTTCGAGCGCCTGAGTGAGTCTGTTTCTCTCATTTTGATGGGTCTTTTGAAAAGCTTCTTATCAAAGAGATTATAGACTTCTGAATTTGGCCTGGTGAGCGGAATTCGCTCGAATCGACGAGGGGGTGGTGGCGACCTCCTGCGCTCTTGAGGGCGCTCCTTCTTGACGGCCACATCCCGCCCCCGCTCGTGATGAGGTCGCTCGTTCCTGGCCGGGCTGTGATGACGGGGACCATTCGTCCCATACATATCTTCGAGCGCGAAGAACGGCTCGGCTATTTCTCTTAGGCCCATGAGGGTCCCAGGCCTTCTCTCCACGATGGCATCAGCAAATTTTTTGCTCACGTACTGTTTGTGATCCACAGCCTGAAAGAGCATTGGGATCAAAAAATCCATTGAAGGCCTCTCCACCTGCAGGATCTCCTTGTTGAAGCGGGCAAAGAACGAGCGCAGAGATTCGCTCTTGCCCTGCACCACGTTGTATAAGGCAGTGGGTGCGGTGACTGGCGCTTTCAAGGAGTTGAAGTGGTTGAGGAAAGCATTGGCCAGTTCTTCATATGAGTGGATCGAGCGCGGCGGCAATCGCTTGTACCACTCTTGAGCCATTCCTACCAAAGAAGTGACAAACACTTTTGCCCAGTAATGGCTGGAATGCTCGTAGAGGTGCATGAGATGCACAAAGTGATCCAAGTGCTCAGCTGGATCAGTTGTCCCGTCGTAACGGTTGATGGAAGTGGGGACTTTGGCCATGCCTGCTTGGGCCATCAGAACTTCTTCTACGAGGGGTGAACCCCTCGCCAGTGGGTGATATTCATACGTGCCGAAGTTTTCCTCCGGCTCCTTGCGGCGGGGACCCTTGGTGGAGGGTCCTTGGTGCGGGTGCTTCTGGCGTCAACCCGTTCATCCCGACTAGGGGAGATCTGAGTTGAACGCCCTCGTGAGAGCTGTCCCACAATATCCTTGAGACCCTGCAGCTGGTCTTGCACAGCCGCGAGGATGTCAGGATTTACATCTACTTGCTTGTCTCCGTGTCTGGGGGCTCGTGAGCCCCTCCTGGAGACATGAGAGTCCCCTTCATTTTCGTTCACTCGCTCCGTGGGCTCTTTATTCCTGCCCACGGAGGGGCGCTCGTTGCCCTCCTGTTGGGGCACTTCTCTTGCTGGTGGTGGTGGTGGTTGTGCCCTCAGGACAGCCTGGGCTTCTCTGAGGGGAAAGTTTTGCTGTCCTCCTAAAGGGGCTGCGACTTGAGTGGCCTGCCCAGAGGGGAAGTACATGGAATGGAACCTTTCCCATGCCCCCTGAGCCGCCTGAACCTCACATTGGGCGTAGAGAGCCCTCAGTTGTTGGGTGGTCAGTGGAGGTAACTCCACTCCTTCAATCTCCCTGGGGACCACCACTGGGAGCTGGAGCTGTCCAGCGTGATATGGCTGGACCGGCGGCATCATGGCGGCCGGAGTAAGAGTATATCCTGGTGGAGGCATCATATAACCTTGCACTCCAAGATTCATCTGGGGATGAACCCAGGAGGTCTGTGCAAGCGGCGGAGGAGCAGAGAGAGAGGCTCCTCCAACGGCGGTAGGAACCTGCGGTGCCGGCGGTGCAGGTGGTGGTACAGAAGATTCTGCTTGTGGGGTTACACCTGCGGCGGGAGGTGCTCGACCAGCGGTGACGGGAAGTGGCGGCGCTCCATCAGTAGCGGTGGAGGGAAGAATGACACCTGCAACTTGGGAGGCGTTATCTCCTCCTCCCACAACTCCAGATCTCGTGGCAACCATGACTGTTAAAGGTAAGGTGTGCTTGTTTTTCTACCAACAAAAAGAAAGGAAGAGGATGGAAGACTGGTTTCCCACAGACGGCGCCAAAAATGATGGGTCCGGAAATGGATGGATCCGAATCCGATCACTTTACAATTTGTATTTGTGGAGGAAACCACCAGAGCTTCGCCGGAAATGTGAAAGGGGTTCTACCTGTTGGGACAAGCACAAGGAAAGTCAGATGGCCAAGCTGGGGGAACTGGGGGTGATACCCAGTTTGGCTCTCCGACGCTCAAGTCAGTTCAGTGTATGAAGAGAAGTGTAAGTTCAGTCACAGTTGCAGAGGTGAAGAAAGCTTACTTGTGTAGAAGATGACTTTGGCTATTTATAGTTGAGGGTCAAGGGCCCTTTGGTCATTTGCCTCAAGTGGTCCTGGCCGAATGTTGCCCTAACACGTGGCGCTGTGAGAGAGAAACCTAGGAGGAATCTTCTGCAAAAGTGGCCGAAAGTTAGTGCTGGCAACAGTGGCAGGTGCGCGGGCATGTACGTTGTGTCAGAGAGCCATTTGGGCGGTTGGTGACGAGGGCTTGAGAGCGCGCTCGTGACAACCTTGAGTATTAGAGGCCAAGATATCCGCTGAGGGGAATGAGGGCTCCAGTTCAAATGACGAGCCAAAAGGAGAGGCCGCTCTGAGGGAATGTGACGCTCGAAGAGGGCTCTTTTGGCACGTGGACGTACCAACCGTTTAGTTTGTTGGACGCTCGTGGGAGTGATAGCGCTCGTTGGGCTTAACTCCAGAAGTAGGGTTGCGTTTGTTGATTTAGCGCATGCACCCTTGGTGGCGGCTGGCTTAGCGCATGGTTTAGCGCCCGTGCGCTGGTGGGTGCAGCCTTGTGGAGACAGATGTCATCATCTCGGTGATGCCACGTGTCTGATGTGGGACGATCGTATTTTGACCCCATCATATATATATTATACTAATTATAATAATAAATTTATAAAATACACTTAATATATATATATATATATATATATATTTAATTAATATAAATAATTATATATATATATATATATATATATAATCATATTTACTAAAAATATTAATAAATTGATAAATATATATATGATTATCATAAAATTTTAATATATGTATACATTATACACTATTATAATAATTAATACACATATTTGTAAATATATTTTGGTTATATATATGCAATATATATACATATAATAGTATAAATATATAATAATAATAATAATAATAATAATAATAAATTAACAAACTTATATAAATTATATACGTATATATAAACATATATAATTCATATTAATATATATATACATAATATATAGAAATATATATACATATATACCATGTCTTCTTCCTTGAGTTGCAGACCCCCCGCCGCCGCCGCCACCTCCAGTCGCCAACACTGCCGCCTCTGCCGCTGTCCAAAGCCGCCGCCGCCGCCACCGCCACTCTTTCTCTCTACCTCCACCGCCGCTGCCTCTTCTTCTCCACATCTACACCGCCCAGCAACGATGCAGCCACTGCCTCTCCTCTCCACCTCCACCGCCCAAGAGATCCGCCGCCGCCTCTCGTCTCTCCTCCTCCACCGCCCCAGATCTCCTCCAATGCCGCCGCCGCCTCTCCACCTCCAGTTGCCCAGCGCCGCCTCCGTCGGATCTTCTCTCCGCCTGCACCGCCTCACACAATCGGCCCAGATATTCTCCCCACCTCCACAATCGCCCCAGATCTCCTCCTCCCGCCCTCGGAATGATGGAGGCCGTCGACGATGCTGGTGGCATCAACGGAGAAGACGACCTCCATACAGTGATACAGGGGGAAGAAGACGAAGTCTTCCCCCTTTTTTCATTTTCATTTTTTTTTTTTTAATTTTAAATTAATACATGGATAAAATAGTTATTTTAGGTGAAAAAGTTATAAAAAACTCAATCATACTTGCAGTCAACGCGTGTGTAGCGCACATTCTAGTCGCAGGGTTTTTTGTACATATTTTTAAAAACATAGGGTTTTTGATGGTATTTTTTTTGACAGAGTTTTTTATGATAGTTTCGTATAACATAGGGTAGCTGGATACAAATTACCCAAGAAATTAATGATTGTGTTATAGAAGATGAGATATTGAGATAGAGTCGGAATATAATCCTCGGGATAGAGATAAAATAAACACCCAAATATAATATATATATATATATATATATATATACTTCCGCCGATTCATGCTGAATCATTGAAACAAAAATACCAAAGCTCGAAATTTCAATTGATTTTCCTTTATGGTAACTATCATTCCATTAGTCTTAAACAATGAGGAGAAACCATGCACGTGTTTTTATTATCCGGAAATTAACTTCTTGTTTAGGAATTGGGCAAATTACAGTATCATGAGGTTTGGAATAACTACAATTTACACTGTGCACCTCTAAAAATTACAGATTAGTTCCTAACTTTAGTGGACCGTTTGAGTACCTGAACTTCGTTAGGTTTCCTTCAAATTTCAAGTTTGATTTTCCAAAAATGCCCTCAGAGACTATATAGCTAAATGATTTTTTGTTAAGGGTTCGTTTTTGTTAGAGCACGAAAAATTTAGGGACTATTTTGTAAAATTAAATATGATTATAGTAATTTAATAAATACTAATATTAGCAATATTTATAAATATTTTCAATAATAGTTAAATATAATTTATTTATTAACTTTTTGAAATGAAATTATTATTTATTTAATAAATATTAAGAATGCTAATTATTATATAATATTTTCCAATAAGTCATTAAATGTTAAAGGTCGTTTTAAATAAAAAAATTATAATTCTTTATAGATTTTATCTTTAAATTATATATAATATTTTAAAGAATCTTAAATTAATAATTTTTTTTTGGATAATCTGACAGAAATCCTGTAGAGTTTTTACAAAGACATCAGAAACACGCAAATAATGCTAGGTGGTGGGTGTAGCACCCGAGCGTAAGGTACCACATCCCCCGCACCGAGACCCGACCCGTATATGAAATGGAAGTCCATACACGTGCCAAATCCAAGGCGAACGGGGACACAACACACACGCTATGCTAGGCGGGACTAACCCTTAAACCATTCAACTCAAGATAACATAAAATCAGAGTTAAAATAAAACGCGGAAGCAAGAACGACATAGCATATAATGAGCCACCAAGCTCCAAAAATAGATATACAAACGCATTCAAGTTCACCGGCACTCACGGCCTACAAAATCATACGCTCCAAGCTATACTATGATCATATACAGAATAACAATAAGGGTATGAACATATGAAACTGAAAAGAAGTGCTAAACATAAATGCAAGACCTAGACGACTTGTATTCCCGCCTAGCACTCCTATACCTGCACAAAACAACTGAAAACAACCCGGTTCAGTCTAAAAGAGACTGGTGGGTATAAAACGGGGCATAAGATATAATATCGCATAAATTAAACACATATATGCAAGCCCTAATCCCGTGTGAAGTTTGATAAGAATTTACCAAGTGGTTAAAACAAAAGAAAACATCAACGGGATTATCACGTTCATATTCATTCATAATTGATCATAAGGGTTTATGGCCCGGCGAGTGGGCGTGCACAATCTCCAACCTACTCCTCATGTATTCATAATCAATTATTCAATCATTCATTATCATACATATATCTTTTGTGCTCATAAATAACATGATCATAATCATTCATATACACCTTCTTCCTCCGGGTGGTGGACGGGCTTGCAAGACCCGTCCACCGGTTCATACATAGGCCAATGGGGGTACATGAATCCCCCAAGGGCACTCAGCTCCCATTCCTCGCTAAACCTCCTAGCGAGGGCCGGTATCGCCGTAGTTTGGTTGGAACTAGTATATGGGATCCCCGTCAGCCCTTGCTTCCTCGGTTAGCCACATATACTAAGTCCCGGGGCCGGTGCAATCATAAATCATAAATATCTCGCCAAACATAGGGTAGGGTTTCATAAATAAAAAGGGGTCATACGTTTGAAATCATTTACCCAAAATGACTCGATATATATAAATATACTATTTTGGCTTAAAACCTTTCACATAAGGGATATATCGGTCACTTTAACTACTAGAAGAAAAACCCACCTTTACAAAGCAAAAGAAAGGCACAAGCGTCTCAATGCTCGCCCTCGTCTCCGACCAAACCCGAATCTGTGCAAAAGAAAAGGTATGAGACTCAATGACCACATATGACGCTCGGCAATGAAGTGAATATGACATGAATGCATAAATGATCATGTTATATCAATAAAATGTTCATGTGCACTATTAAGAAATTTAGAACATATAATCAAATCATTCGTTCATATATTTCATTCAATTTCATAAATTCATAATTTCATAAATTTATAACATTCATAATGCATATCAATTAATCCAAGAATTCATTTAAGAACTATAATACATAATATTCATATTCACAATTAGAAATAAAATAAATAAAACGTTCAATCAATAGTCGGTAAATTAAATACGCGAAATAGAAATCAATTAATTTCAAGAATTGAATTAAATCAAATAATATTTAAAATATATAATAAATATATATTATATAATAAATATATAATAATATATAATAACATATGTATATATATAATATATATATATACGCACACATGCATAAATATATATATGTATACATATGCATGCAATATTATATAACTTCATGCATACACGTACACACACAAAAATGTAATATAAATACTCATGCATGCAATTAACTCCACAATTCCATGCACACACAACACCACTCCCATGCATGCAACACACACACTGCACAGATATAAACAGCAGCAACACACATACAAACAGGGAAGAAGAAGACGCAGGCAAAGCTCAGAAGAAACGGGGTGACACCCCCGTGTCACCTCCCAAACCCAGACCGAGACACCCCCGTGTCTCGGTACAGCAATTCCAGGCCAAATAAGCACCCCCGTTCCCGCTGGAAAGGAAGAAAACGACACCCCCGTGTCACGAACCAGAAACATCCCCTGTTTTACAGCAAAATCGCAGCAGAAAAGGGCAGCTAATCCAGCAAGAAAAGCAAGCAAAATAGGCAACAAAATAAGGCATGAAAAGCAGCAAGAACACAGCTCGAACACACCCACAAGGCTACGGAAACTGACAGCAAAAGCGTGAAGGAATTACAGCAGTTTTTGACAGCAAACCTCAAGCCAAAACAGAGCAAAATCTCGAGGAAAAACAGAGTATGGCTACACTCAATTAATCCTAATCAGTTCAGGTCACAAAGGCCAACAAATACTCATCCAAGAAACACCAAATCAACATATATATCAGTTCCTAAAAGAGCTCAACCGTGACAGAAATCGTACGTGACATTCATGTGAATTCTCTCAAAGTACCATAATTAATATCTCATTAATACTTCAACCACCAAGAAATCAATGATCATAAATGATACAAGGATGTCAAAACAATCAATCTCAAGCTTGGAATCAATCAAAACCAACAAGAATCGAAGGAGATCAACAAAATGCCCAAAATTCTTCATTTTCGGAAAAACAGTCCAGAAATCATGAAACCATGCTCAAATTCGTGAATGAAAGGATGAAAATGATCAGAAATAAACATATATTACAACCCTAAGCTTACCTTGTTGATTGGATGAAGTTTGGATGAGATTTGAGCTCCAAAATCTCTAAGGAATGAAGGGTTACGGGACTGCTTGAATTTCCAGAGACTTTGGCTGAGTTTTGGGGATTGTGTGAGGATTATTTTGGTTAGGGCATGATATGTTGGGATAGGTGGTTGACTTAGGGTTCTAAAGAATCAAACCATGGTTAATTTGGTTAAAGTTTGGATAAGATATGGCTAATTTTGTACAGCAAGGTCAAAATGGTCGCCGATTCGTTTTTCGGTTGAATTTCGGAGTTTCAAATGACTTAGGAAAAATATAAGGCTAAGTTTACTAAACTCGAATTTTCGTTACGAGTTCAGCGGAGTTGACGGAACTCGAATCCGAGTTCCCGAGCTCAAGATATTAAATTCGGAACCAAGGGTACGCTAAGTGCTCGTTAGCCCCCGATTTGGTTCCTCGAATCAAATTAAATCCGTTAACCTACCAAATAAATTCAAAAACATAAACCGAGCATATAATCATGTTCATAACACATATAATTACGATATACTACAAATTCGTGGCAAGTCGATATCATTTCATATAAGAACGAAGCTCAAAATTAGTAATATGCTCAATCCATGCAATTCATGCACAAAAACATTAAAATTCATGCATAATTCAATAAAAATCCATGCATAAATGTTTTAATTAAGTAAATCAAATTAATTTATAAACATAATTAAAGTCACGTAATTAATTTATTAAAGCATGATTAATTAACATAACACTTAATTAGCATAATCATTAAATTAATAACATAATTAACATTAATAATTATATTAGCAATAATTGAAATATATATATATTATAATACGAAATATAATTAAAATTAATAATATTAAATTAAAATAAAATAAAATATAATAAAATAAAATAATAACAATTTATAATAAAATTAATTATAAAACACGTAAAAACAATTAACTCGCGCAAATTGGTAAACACATACGTCATACCTTTACGTCCGAAAAGTCGGGGCGTTACAATCTCTCCCCCTTAAAAGAATCCGTCCTCAGATTCATTGCTCGCTCGGAAACAACTCGGGGTGAAATCTTTTCATCTTATCCTCCGTCTCCCACGTAGCCTCTTCGGTTTTATCACTTCTCCAAAGAACCTTGACTAGTGGAATACGCCGATTTCGAAGTTCCTGAAATTTTCGATCCAAGATCCTAATCGGCTTCTGAACGAAGGTGAGATCCGGTTCTAATTCCACTTCTTCAACCGGTAGAACCTCGGACTCGTCTCGATAATACTTTCGGAGCTGTGAAACATGAAATACGTTATGAATTCCAGTCAAACTCGGAGGCAAGTCCAATCGATAGGCCGTATCCCCAATCTTCTCTAGAATCTCATATGGTCCCAAATACCGAGGGTTTAATTTTCCTCCTCGTCCAATCCTTGAAAACCCTTTTCGTGGAGAAGCCTTTAAGAAAACTCTATCTCCAATCTCAAACTCCAAATTCTTCCTCCGAAGATCTGCATAACTCTTTTGTCGATCCTGAGCGGCCTTCATCTGTTGTCCAATTATCTGGACCTTGTCAATAGCCTCTTGTACAGCCTTAGAGGGTTTTTCCTTCTTTTCCCCTCTTTTAATCCCTTCTTGCTTGGTCCAATTCCATTCCTCCAAGTCAAAGAACAACGGTGATCGACATTTACGTCCGTAAAGAGCTTCATAAGGGGCCATTTCAATCGAGGCTTGATAGCTATTGTTGTAAGCAAACTCGATTAACGGCAACTGTTCATTCCATGAACTTTGAAAGCCCAATACACATGCTCTCAACAGGTCCTCCAGATACTTAATCAACCTTTCTGATTGTCCGTCGGTCTGAGGATGGAAAGCTGTGCTGAATTGAAGCCTTGTTCCCAAACACTTCTGTAATTCTTGCCATAACCGTGAAGTAAATCTGGGATCCCGATCCGAGACAATACTAACAGGTACTCCATGAAGCCTGACAATCTCATCATTGTATCTCTTAGCCAACTTACTCACTTTATCGGACATCCTTATAGCAAGAAAATGAGCTGATTTTGTCAACCTGTCCACGATAACCCAAATTCCATCGAAACCTCCTCTCACTTTTGGTAATCCCGAAACAAAATCCATGGCTATTTGTTCCCATTTCCATTCCGGAATAGGCAATGGTCGAAGTAGCCCCGATGGCTTTTGATGTTCTGCCTTTACCACTTGACAAGTCATGCAGTGTTTCACGAAGTTGATAACATCCCGTTTCAATCCATTCCACCAATAGAATTGCTTGAGATCCTTATACATTTTGTTCCCTCCGGGATGTATTGAATACCCTGACCGATGGGCTTCCTCAAGAATAATCCTTTT
The DNA here is from genome assembly GCA_037501455.1 of Lantana camara. Lineage (NCBI taxonomy): Eukaryota > Viridiplantae > Streptophyta > Magnoliopsida > Lamiales > Verbenaceae > Lantana > Lantana camara. Next base: position 89,635,475 of record CM074862.1, on the reverse strand, counting down.
TAACTCTTCCGGGACAACAACTCTATTCTTGAATCTTAGAAGTCCCGTATCATCAAACCCAAACGGACACTCTGAATCAGCTCGAGCTTTCTCAGCTAATTTCTGAACCTCGGGATCAGTCCTCTGAGCATCAAATAATCTCTGTTTAAGATCTGGTTGAACCGTAATATTCCGAATACTAGCCCTCAGTCTGAACAACTCATTCTCATCTCCAATTTCCACTTTCACATTGGACACACTAGCTTTCCTACTAAGCGCATCCGCGACCAAATTGGCTTTGCCGGGATGGTATCGGATTGTACACTCATAATCCGCCAAAAGTTCCATCCAACGCCGTTGTCTCTTGTTCAATTCCTTTTGTGAGAATAAGTATTGGAGCCTCTTGTGATCGGAAAAGACCTCAAACGAAATTCCATAAAGATAGTGTCTCCACTTACCCAAAGCAAAGATCACTGCCGCTAATTCCAAATCATGAGTGGGGTAATTCTGTTCATGCTCTTTCAATTTCCTTGAGGCATAGGCGATTACCCTTCCATTCTGCATCAACACACATCCCAAACCTTCCTTTGGAGCCTCTTGTGATCGGAAAAGACCTCAAACGAAATTCCATAAAGATAGTGTCTCCACTTACCCAAAGCAAAGATCACTGCCGCTAATTCCAAATCATGAGTGGGGTAATTCTGTTCATGCTCTTTCAATTTCCTTGAGGCATAGGCGATTACCCTTCCATTCTGCATCAACACACATCCCAAACCTTCCTTTGAGGAGTCCGTATAAACTGTATATCCTTCTGTACCTTCGGGGAGTGCTAATACAGGAGCGGTGGTCAACTTTTCCTTTAAAAGTTGAAAGCTAGCCTCACATGCCTCATCCCACTCAAACTTAACCGCCTTCTTAGTCAATCGGGTTAAAGGAGCCGCAATCTTTGAGAAATCCTGAACAAATCTTCGATAGTAGCCTGCCAAACCCAAGAAACTCCTTACTTCTGAAGCATTTTTCGGGCTTTGCCATTGAATAACCGTCTCAATCTTAGAAGGGTCTACCTCCAAACCTTTCCTTGAGATAATATGGCCCAAAAATGCTACCCGATCAATCCAGAACTCGCATTTGCTAAACTTAGCATACAACCGATGTTCCCTTAAGGTGTCCAACACAATTCTGAGGTGCCTGGCATGATCCTCCGGAGTTCTCGAATAAACCAGAATATCATCGATGAATATTACCACAAACTTGTCCAAATAGGGCCGGAAAATTCGATGCATCGTATCCATAAAAGCAACCGGAGCATTAGTCAATCCAAAAGGCATCACTACGAACTCGTAGTGTCCATACCGGGTGTTAAATCCCGTCTTCGGAATGTCCTCTTCCCGGATTTTCAATTGATAGTATCCTTGTCTCAAGTCCAATTTTGAGTATACCCCTGAACCTTGTAACATGTCGAATAAATCCTCAATATGGGGCAAAGGATACTTATTCTTTACAGTCATCCAATTAAGCTCCCGGTAATCTATACACATTCTTAAGGTTCCATCCTTTTTCTTAACAAAGAGAACTGGAGCACCCCAAGGTGACGAACTTGGCCGTATATATCCAACTTTGAGTAATTCCTCTAATTGAATCTTTAACTCTTTCAATTCGGCCGGTGCCATCCGATACGGAGTCTTAGAATACGGTGTGGATCCTGGGTATAAGTCGATAACAAATTCGATCTCACGGTCTGGTGGTAAAGAACTCAAATTTTTCGGAAACACATCGGAAAAATCCTTCACAACCGCGGTATCCTCCAACTTAACTTGATCTTTCGGCCTATTAAGGAGGTAAGCAATAAATCCCGTTGCTCCTTCTCTCATCAACTTGTGAGCTTCCATATAAGACAAGAGAGATACCGTTCTTGATCCACTACCAATTACCAATTCATTACCCAAAATCACCTTCTTCGCAAAACAATCAACATTGGCCCGATGCCTGGACAACCAGTCCATACCCAAGATAACTCCGTACCTCTTCATAGGCATAACAATTAAATCAGTCGAATATTCTTTCCCTTCAATCAGAACTGAACACTCCCGAACCAACTGATCTGTCTGAAGACTACCACCAAGTGGCAAACTCACCAAATAACAAGAAGAAAGACAAATAACAGGCAAGCACAGAGTAGCAACTAAGTCACAAGATATAAAGGAATGCCTGGCACCCGGATTAAAGAGTGCATGAATGCTCATGTTATGTATGCATAGGGTACCTTCCACCACAGCTGTGGGATCGATCTCTGCATCTTGCTCCTCACCCTCGAGGGCATAAGCACGAGCCTGAATCATTGGCCTTTGAACTCCTTTCTGAAATCCGGGGTTCTTGTAGGGACATGTCTCCGCCATATGGTCGCTTTTTCCACATATGAGGCACAAATTCAACCTTCTTCGACAATTATTGTAGGTATGGGTCGGTCCCCCGTAATAAGTACATGGAGGTACATCCGGGCGTGAATTTGTAGATGCCGCTGCCATAGGTAGAGCCTTTGGTCGAGTCGGTGCGGCCTGAGAACCTTGTCCTCCAAACCGAGGCTTCTTAAATGGACCCTTAGGAGGTGGACTAGCTTGAATCATCGGCCTCTTTCCCGTATTCGATCCGGAACCTCTTCCCATAGGAGCTCTAAACATCGGATCCTTCTTCTTGAATTCTTCTTCTTGAACCAAAGCTCTTTGCACGGTGTTGGCAAATGACTCGAAATTGTGACCCGCCTGAGCGTGTCTCAAGTCCTGTCTTAACCCCGCAATAAATTTCCTTGATTTTCTCTTCTCATCCCGGGTGACATGAGGAGCATATTTTCCAAGTCTATTAAATACGGTGAGATATTGAGTCACCGTATGCACACCTTGCTTTAGATCCATGAATTCCTGCTCCTTCCTTTCTCTCACTACTTCCGGTACAAAGCATTCCCGGAATTCTCTCTTGAAAACCTCCCAAGTCACTTCCTCTTCATCCACTTCAAGTTTCTCTCTTGTTCGTTCCCACCATTCATACGCATCTCCATCAAGTTGCAATATAGCAAATTGACCCTTCTCTTGCGTAGTAAACTGTCGGACTCCAAATATCCTCTCTAATCGAATCAACCAACCCTCCGAGATCGCATCGTCAATAGAACCAGAAAACCGAGGGGGGTTGTAGCTCAGAAACACCCCATGAGGATCTCTATTATTATGGTTTGGTGGAGGAGCTTGTTGTTCTGCTTGTTGTGGTGGGGGAGCTTGAGCCCTCCTATGTTCGACATAGTTGAAAACCGCTTCCATGAAATTTCCCATGTCCACCGATGGTGCTTGTGGTTGGGGTGGAGGCGTAGGGGATCGATCATGATGACGACGGTGTCCTGGAGATCTCTCACGGTGTCTACGTGGAGGCATCCTGTTCAAGAAACACAGAAATGCATGCGATTTTTAGTCAATGCAAGCATGTGCAATTAATTCGATCAAAATTCAGAATTTAAAGCACACAAGCACGTAAACAATGTATATGCAACACATTGACAAGTTGTTCCTAAAGCCGAACGACCTAACTGACTCAACACGACACTAGAGCTCGGGTTTTGCAACCCTAAGCTCTGATACCACATAGGGATGTAGCACCCGAGCGTAAGGTACCACATCCCCTGCACCGAGACCCGACCCGTATATGAAATGGAAGTCCATACACGTGCCAAATCCACGGCGAACGGGGACACAACACACACGCTATGCTAGGCGGGACTAACCCTTAAACCATTCAACTCAAGATAACATAAAATCAGAGTTAAAATAAAACGCGGAAGCAAGAACGACATAGCATATATACAATGAGCCACCAAGCTCCAAAAATAGATATACAAACGCATTCAAGTTCAACGGCACTTACGGCCTACAAAATCATACGCTCCAAGCTATAGGATCATATACAAAATAACAATAAGGGTATGAACATATGAAACTGAAAAGAAGTGCTAAACATAAATGCAAGACCTAGACGACTTGTATTCCCACCTAGCACTCCTATACCTGCACAAAACAACTGAAAACAACCGGGTTCAGTCTAAAAGAGACTGGTGGGTATAAAATGGGGCATAAGATATAATATCGCATAAATTAAACACATACATGCAAGCCCTAATCCCGTGTGAAGTTTGATAAGAATTTACCGAGTGGTTAAAACAAAAGAAAACATCAACGGGATTACCACGTTCATATTCATTCATAATTGATCATAAGCGTTTATGGCCCAGCGAGTGGGCGTGCACAATCTCCAACCTACTCCTCGTGTATTCATAATCAATTATTCAATCATTCATTATCATACATATATCTTTTGTGCTCATAAATAACATGATCATAATCATTCATATACACCTTCTTCCTCCGGGTGGTGGACGGGCTTGCAAGACCCGGCCACCGGTTCATACATAGGCCAATGGGGGTACATGAATCCCCCAAGGGCACTCAACTCCCATTCCTCGCTAAACCTCCTAGCGAGGGCCGGTATCGTCGTAGTTTGGTTGGAACTAGTATATGGGATCCCCGTCAACCCTTGCTTCCTCGGTTAGCCACATATACTAAGTCCCGGGGCCCGTGCAATCATAAATCATAAATATCTCGCCAAACATAGGGTAGGGTTTCATAAATAAAAAGGGGTCATACGTTTGAAATCATTTACCCAAAATGACTCGATATATATAAATATACTATTTTGGCATAAAACCTTTCACATAAGGGATATATCGGTCACTTTAACTACTAGAAGAAAAACCCACCTTTACAAAGCAAAAGAAAGGCACAAGCGTCTCAATGCTCGCCCTCGTCTCCGACCAAACCCGAATCTGTGCAAAAGAAAAGGTATGAGACTCAATGACCACATATGACGCTCGGCAATGAAGTGAATATGACATGAATGCATAAATGATCATGTTATATCAATAAAATGTTCATGTGCACTATTAAGAAATTTAGAACATATAATCAAATCATTCGTTCATATATTTCATTCAATTTCATAAATTCATAATTTCATAAATTTATAACATTCATAATGCATATCAATTAATCCAAGAATTCATTTAAGAACTATAATACATAATATTCATATTCACAATTAGAAATAAAATAAATAAAACGTTCAATCAATAGTCGGTAAATTAAATACGCGAAATAGAAATCAATTAATTTCAAGAATTGAATTAAATCAAATAATATTTAAAATATATAATAAATATATATTATATAATAAATATATAATAATATATAATAACATATGTATATATATAATATATATATATACGCACACATGCATAAATATATATATGTATACATATGCATGCAATATTATATAACTTCATGCATACACGTACACACACAAAAATGTAATATAAATACTCATGCATGCAATTAACTCCACAATTCCATGCACACACAACACCACTCCCATGCATGCAACACACACACTACACAGATATAAACAGCAGCAACACACATACAAACAGGGAAGAAGAAGACGCAGGCAAAGCTCAGAAGAAACGGGGTGACACCCCCGTGTCACCTCCCAAACCCAGACCGAGACACCCCCGTGTCTCGGTACAGCAATTCCAGGCCAAATAAGCACCCCCGTTCCCGCTGGAAAGGAAGAAAACGACACCCCCGTGTCACGAACCAGAAACATCCCCTGTTTTACAGCAAAATCGCAGCAGAAAAGGGCAGCTAATCCAGCAAGAAAAGCAAGCAAAATAGGCAACAAAATAAGGCATGAAAAGCAGCAAGAACACAGCTCGAACACACCTACAAGGCTACGGAAACTGACAGCAAAAGCGTGAAGGAATTACAGCAGTTTTTGACAGCAAACCTCAAGCCAAAACAGAGCAAAATCTCGAGGAAAAACAGAGTATGGCTACACTCAATTAATCCTAATCAGTTCAGGTCACAAAGGCCAACAAATACTCATCCAAGAAACACCAAATCAACATATATATCAGTTCCTAAAAGAGCTCAACCGTGACAGAAATCGTACGTGACATTCATGTGAATTCTCTCAAAGTACCATAATTAATATCTCATTAATACTTCAACCACCAAGAAATCAATGATCATAAATGATACAAGGATGTCAAAACAATCAATCTCAAGCTTGGAATCAATCAAAACCAACAAGAATCGAAGGAGATCAACAAAATGCCCAAAATTCTTCATTTTCGGAAAAACAGTCCAGAAATCATGAAACCATGCTCAAATTCGTGAATGAAAGGATGAAAATGATCAGAAATAAACATATATTACAACCCTAAGCTTACCTTGTTGATTGGATGAAGTTTGGATGAGATTTGAGCTCCAAAATCTCTAAGGAATGAAGGGTTACGGGACTGCTTGAATTTCCAGAGACTTTGGCTGAGTTTTGGGGATTGTGTGAGGATTATTTTGGTTAGGGCATGATATGTTGGGATAGGTGGTTGACTTAGGGTTCTAAAGAATCAAACCATGGTTAATTTGGTTAAAGTTTGGATAAGATATGGCTAATTTTGTACAGCAAGGTCAAAATGGTCGCCGATTCGTTTTTCGGTTGAATTTCGGAGTTTCAAATGACTTAGGAAAAATATAAGGCTAAGTTTACTAAACTCGAATTTTCGTTACGAGTTCAGCGGAGTTGACGGAACTCGAATCCGAGTTCCCGAGCTCAAGATATTAAATTCGGAACCAAGGGTACGCTAAGTGCTCGTTAGCCCCCGATTTGGTTCCTCGAATCAAATTAAATCCGTTAACCTACCAAATAAATTCAAAAACATAAACCGAGCATATAATCATGTTCATAACACATATAATTACGATATACTACAAATTCGTGGCAAGTCGATATCATTTCATATAAGAACGAAGCTCAAAATTAGTAATATGCTCAATCCATGCAATTCATGCACAAAAACATTAAAATTCATGCATAATTCAATAAAAATCCATGCATAAATGTTTTAATTAAGTAAATCAAATTAATTTATAAACATAATTAAAGTCACGTAATTAATTTATTAAAGCATGATTAATTAACATAACACTTAATTAGCATAATCATTAAATTAATAACATAATTAACATTAATAATTATATTAGCAATAATTGAAATATATATATATTATAATACGAAATATAATTAAAATTAATAATATTAAATTAAAATAAAATAAAATATAATAAAATAAAATAATAACAATTTATAATAAAATTAATTATAAAACACGTAAAAACAATTAACTCGTGCAAATTGGTAAACACATACGTCATACTTTTACGTCCGAAAAGTCGGGACGTTACAGTGGGCACAGAGTAGAGTGATGGTATAGGGAAATATTTCAAAAAAAATCGTCATAACTCGTTATCAAAATATTTTGAAAATATTTTAATAAGCAGCGAAGCAAATTTGGCCAAAACAACTCTAATATATACATGCATCGATAATATAATTTTACAAATAGAGCATATAATCATAATATGCAAATAATAATTTTGGCAACATAATGGTATTATCGTACTGCACAATTGGTTATCAACGACATTTTTCCAGCACCTCGTTTATTTCTCGTGAAACCGGCAGAGCTTCCCCGCAATAACCCACCCCGGCTAAGATTTTGGAATGTGGGCTCCGACAGGATTTCGCTAAATATTTTGAGAAAATATCCTTTTAGAAAAACTCTTTTTCCTAAAATTAGAAAATCCCCATTTTTTAATAATTAAGTGGATTATATATTAATCATATAACTACCTAATTAAATATAATTAAGGATTAATTATAATAGAGGGAGAAAGTAATTTTCGGAATCTTTTAAATTGGAAAAAGAAGTTGGAAATTGGTGTATTTAAAATGAACAGCATTAATCCCTATTTTTAGCCTAAGTTTTGAGGACAACCGTGTCATTTTTCGATTTTTCGCGTAGCTCCAAGTTCCTTCAGCCAATTCGAGAGCGCCACGTCAAAGTTTGGGCTGCCAGGAGAGAGAGAACGATTTTTTTTTTAATTTTTGAATCGGAGAGAGAGAGAGAGGGAGAGAACGAACTTGAAGGCCTGAATTGTTTTTTTTTTTTTTTGAAACATTGAAGGCCTGAATTGTTGGCATAGCTATTTTTGCCTTCCCCAGGATTCATATGAAGAAGTTTCTTGACCGTCATGTTCGCTGAACCAGATAAGCCATCTCGACTGTTTATTACCAGTGTTATTTGCTCTAAAATTTATTCATTTCCGTATAGTATACAATTTGATAGGAATTTTCTAACTTTTATATAATTCTTTGAATATAGATTTTACTTTTATTAAATTTTGCACTCAATATGTACGAACCAATTATATCCATTCTCGTTAAACTTTATTTTTAACAAAACCATTTATTGGGTTCTTGGACCTACCGGCCTACCACATAACTGCACAGGTACAGTGGAATGGGACTTCTTTAAAAGTATAAGAAATTAATAATTCCCACCAAAAAAAAAAAAAAAAAGAAATTAATAATCGTGTTACAGAAGATGGGACATGATTCGATTATATTCTTCAAGATGGAAATAAAAAATAATATATATATATATATATATATATATATATATATTAAAAAATCCAGTAAAAACAAGTGGCAATTATGTTTGTCTTGTTGCAAAAACGAGATGAATTAAATATAGGTTTTTTTGCAAGGAAACCCCTCGTGTCATGTGAAATGATTAAAAAAGACCTCGTGAAAAATAAATTCTCATATAAAACCCTATGTTTTCAAATTTTTGCAGAAAAAACCCTGAGACGCGTTTTTGAATCACACGCGCGTTTACTGCGTGTGATATTGGATTTTTCTTCACTTTTTCGCGTAAAATGACAAATTTACCCCAACATTATATTTGGGTTTTTTTGCAAGGAACCCCTTGTGTCATGTGAAATGATAAAAAAAGACCCCGTGAAAAAAAAAATTATCATATAAAACCCTATGTTTTCAAATTTTTGCAGAAAAAACCCTGAGGCGCGTTTTTTAAATTTCGGCGGAAGAAATCCTATCAACTTTTTTTTTTTTTTTTGAAATTTCTTTTATATGTATATATATGTATGTATTATATAGTATATTATATATATACATGTATATGTATAAAATTACTAATGTACTATATGTATTAAATATTATTTATAAATTTATTTATTTATTTTTGGTAGAATTTGTAAATTTATTGAACTTACATATATATATATATATATATATATATATATATATATATATTTAATATTATTTATAAATTTATTTATTTATTTTTTTGTAGAATTTGTAAATTTATTGAAAATATATATATATATATATATAAAATTATAATTATTGTACTACACATATAAATAATATTTAATATGTATATATGTAATGTCTTTTTTTCCTTTTGAAATTTCTTTTATATGTATGTATTATATAATATATTATATATATACATGCATATGTATAAAATATTAAAATTACTAATGTACTATATGTATTAAATATTATTTATATGTATATATATAATGTATATAAATATATAAATTATATTATATATTTATTAAAAATCTTATAAATAAATATATATAATATTATAATGAAAATATATATGTATTGTACACTAATTATAATTATATATATACAATTAATATTTTATTTATTGCATATATTTACATATATATATACATATATATATATATATATATATATATATATTATAATTTTTGGACTATTTAATTTTTTACAGGGTTTTTTTGGCTCATTTCATAAAACACAGGGTTGTGGGTGCATATAGTTCTTTAAGAATGTATTGTAATGAAAGAAGGGCAATTTTGACAAAACACGTCGGTTATTTGACTAAATGGTGTAAAGGGGCGGTTTGCAAAAAATAAAAAATACAGGGTTTATTTTACTAATTTTTTTTTACAGGGTTTTTTTTGCTCATTTCATAAAACACAGGGTTGTGGGTGCATATAGCTCATTAAATATATATTTTGAAGATTGAAGACAAAGACGATGAAGACAGGAAGTGAAAGAGAAAAACCTCACTCCATTTTTTCTCTATTCAAATCAATATTTTTATTAAACTCAAATTCTTATAAAATTCGATTCTCTTTCTAACTCTTTTTTTCTTATTTTTTTCTTGTCTTGTCTTGTCTTATCTTAAAAATTCAAATGAGAATACCTCTATATATATTAGTCTAAAATTAAAGTAATATAAAACTAGCCTAATTAATTACAATAATAAACTTCAATGCTAAATGCTAGACCTTATAGGATTACCACCAAGTAACCTCATACATTTATTTCATTTATTTGTAACCATCCGTTTAATTCATCCTTTCATTTGTCAAATCTTTCACTTCACCTATAATGCTCAAGTTTAATGACCAAATTCATCACGCCCCTCTAAACTTGACTCACCATGTCAAGTAGGCTCCTCAATTTCTCGAAAACTTCACGTTTGAGGGGTTTCGTAAAGATATCCGCTACTTGATCTTCAGTTTTCATATACTTCATCAACACTTCTTTCTTTGCAATACTCTCCCGAATAAAATGGAAATGAGTATCGATGTACACACTTTGATCATAAAAAATTGGGTTATTTGCCAATGAATTACTAACTTGTTATCAATATAAATTTCGGTTGCATCACTTTGCTTAAAACTCATCTCTTTAAGCAAATTCCTTAGCCATAAAGTATGACAAATACTTGATGTTGCACCTACTTCACAGGTTTAAAATGTCACCATTGGTTGCTTCTTCGAACTTTATGTAAAAGCAATTTTTCCAGAAAAAACACAAATTCCTTAGTGTTTTTATACGATCATCAATATCTCCTGCCCAATCATTGTCACTGTATCCCACTCATTTCTCGTTTTTAGTAGTAGGATAAAATAAACCAAAATTGATTTTACCATTGAGGTTTCGAAGAATCCTCTTCATCACATTAAAATGGTAGATTGTTGGCTTCTCCATGTATTGACTAACTATTCTAACAACATAAAGAATGGTTGGCCGGTACACGTTAACTATCATAAACTCTCGACTAAGCTTTTGAATAATGTGGGGTATACTCGATTCCCTTCGATGTAACTTGACAGTTTCTCTCCAACTTCGAAGGGGGTGCTTATTGCTTTGTAGTCCTCCATTTGAAATTTTTTTCAGCTCCTCTTTAGCGTATCCTTCTTGAGAGATGAAAATTCCATCATCACTTTGTTTCACTTTGATTCCAAGGTAGTATGGCATTAAATTAATGTCAGTCATTTCAAACTCCTTGGACATTTCCTTCTTGAAATTCTCCATCATTTTCTCATCGCTACCTGTAAAGATCAAATCATCAACGTATCAACGTATAAACATATTATCGATATGTTTTCTTATTTTTCCTTACATAGAGAGCATGCTCATGAGGGCATTTTTAAATCCTTTCTCTTGAAAATATTTGTCAATTCGATTATTCCATGCTCTCGGGGCTTGCTTCAAACCAAATAAAGATTTTTTTAATTATAGTACCTTCGCACTTTGACCTTGAATAGAATAACCCCTCCGACTGTTTGATGTACACCTCTTCTTCAAGGTAACCATCCAGAAAAGCGAATTACACATCCATCTGATGAATTCTCCACTTGTTTTGTGCTTCCATTGAAATCAAAGTCTAATGGTCTCCAATCTTGCAACGGGGGCAAAAATTTCATCATAGTTAATTCCAACCCCTTGCTTGTAACCTTTCACTACAAATTCTCACTTTGTAGCGCTCAACTTCACCTTGTGAGTTTCTCTCATCTTGTAAAACCAATTTATTCCAATGGGTTTGTGTCCTACTAGCAACATTGTTAACTCTCACGTATTATTTCCTTTGGCTAATTCCGGACAACCCCTCATCCTTTGGCCCTTAGTGCACTTTGCCTCCAAATCTTTGAATTAGTGTGATTGTCCCCCTAGCCTCTAAAACATTTCACACATAACTGTTGGGAAAAACACGAAAAGAAAGCGCAGCGGAATTTGAATTTTTTTCCCAAAAGCCAGATTTAGACTTGCAATTCCTATTCTCGATTTGAAAGGATTACAAGAAACTTACTTAGATTGATGCTTTCTTGACATGTTTTGAGCCGCCCTCAAACGCGCTTCAAGCGACAAGTCCCACGAGCTCCTTTTGAATCTTCAAGACTCAAAATTAGCGGCCCTCTAGAGTAATAATTCACATCAACCTCGATCACGATCTAAATAGGGAGGATGCTAGTGCTATATTTAGTGTTTAGGCTCTATAGAGTTTGTGGGATATAATTTGGTGAATGAGAGATTTGCTATCAACCCTTATGGGGTTCGAACCCCATGTATATATAGCCTAAGGGGTTTGAACCCCTCTTCCTTGTAGGAAAAGGATTTCTTAACCTTCAAGCTAAGGGATTTCTTGCTTGGAAAGAAAGTCTTCCTACTTTGAACAAAAGTCTCCTTTTGACCAACTTATCTTGCAAGAAATAATATCTAACTCTTTAGATATATTTTATTTATTCAAAATAAATAAATTAATGCAAATAATTAATTAAATCATAATTAATTACTTATTAGACTTAATATCTCCAAATTAGAACTTTAATAATAATTCATAATTAAATTAAAGTCCATTAAATAATTAATCAAATTAATTATTTAATCATCACACAAGGATGACATGTGTCACCCATGGATACGTGCCCCACACATGTGCCCCTTTCCAACACTTTGTTGATTCGATCAACTCGTTTAATCGATTCAAGCCTTAACCCTCGTGACCGGGCATTTGTGTGACCCTCTAGGTTCTTAATTCAATTAGCAGTGACCCTAATTAATTAATACCTTATTAATTAATCAGTCCACATATCACACTTCTATAGTCTAGCAACAGGTGTGTGACCCCTAGCTGAATAAGAATTTATCAATTCGAAAGAACCTTTAAGTCGTTAACATATCAACAGGTGTGTGACCCCTAGCTGAATAAGAATTTATCAATTCGAAAGAACCTTTAAGTCGTTAACATATGTGAAATAAGGTCCTCCTACAACCTATCTCTCAACCAAGATCTAGGGTAAGGGAATAAGTAGAACCATAATAATCTTAGTCTTAATGTTAAATACATTTCAAATCCACTTGACCTCGATCCAAGAAACCCCTTTCTTGATCTCGATCCACTGTCTTGGCCAAGGACTCCGAGATGGCGTATGAATAACTTACACAACAAGAGATCTTCTTGCTAAAGCAAGTGTAGGTCCTTTATTGATTCTCATATGCTTTCATGTGTCACTTGTGCAGCCCTAGCATAAGCCTTGAATCAGATGTCTAGGGCGACATCCTTGAAAGCTTATCCAAAGACTATAGAGTTAGTCCATAAAGCATCGATGAAATTTGCAATCTAAGGACTACTGAATCACATCAATGACTAGTGAGAGTTTCCTAATCTGGAAGTTTCTATTTCCATAAATAAAAACTTCCTTTCCCATTTAGGAATCTTCTCACACGGGACCATACACTTTACACCCTATGAAACAAGGTGATCCTTCTTAAGGGCGTGATCACACAAGTAAGTCTCGAGCGAGTCAATTCGACACTCCCACTGTCTTTCAGACTCATCGACTTGGAGTAGTTTCTAATCTTAACTTATGTGATTTAGGGCTCATTTCATAAACCACTTCACCTAAATGTTTGAGTCCTATAAGTTAATTAGATTAGGGGAGTTCTCACATGCGCTCCATGCGCAGTTAAAGTGAACACATAATTAAACCAGAGCATATAAAGAAGTGTTGCCTTATGATCAAATCAGTTCGTTTATTATTCAAAGATTGTCTGTGATTTACAAAGGAAAAGTACAAAGCAGATTACAACATCGGTTTTAAGGGCACTATTCCTAATAATAACCCCTTTTAAAAAACTTTGATCATCGATTTCTCCTCCGTCATGGTGACCTAAACTTCAAGACCACCACCATCGTGTTCGTCTCTCCAAGACGAGCAAAGCTCATACCTTGGTTGTCTCTATTGGTCGTTCGAATCAATTGCAAAACTTCGCCCATCGTACACCATCTTTGACCGATAATTTCTCTTTTATCGATTTTTAGATTTTGGTTTTGAGACCTCCATTGCATTTCTTGCGTAGCGAACTTCGATTTGACATAATTTCAAATCTGTTTTATATAGATATGCTCTGCTTAAAAGGGTTAATTGTGACATTTTTCAAAGGTTAGGAGGCAATTGTACTAATTCAAAGACTAGGGGGCAATTTCACTAATTCAAAGATTAGGAGGTAAAGCGCACTAAGGGCCAAAAAAATGAGGGGGGTGTCTAGAATTAACCCTATTTCTTTTGATGGCATCAATCTCCTCATCCATGGCCTTTCTCATTTTAGACTACTTCAAGCCACTTCAAAATTAATTGGCTCCGTATTTGAAAATAGACAAAATAAAGTATTATTTTGACTCAACTCATCATTTATATCATTCAACGACCTCTTCCCTCGAGGCTCTATGCTTGAATCTAGTTATGTCGAGTTGGAACTAGATGGTGATTGTGTTGTCGGAGTGACCGGTTCCTCTAACTCTGTTCTATTTTTAACTCGATCGAGCTCCATCTCTATAGGATAGAACTTATATTGTTGTTTTTCTTTAGAACTGTAATTCATGAGTTCTTCTCATCGAAGTAAACATCCAGACTTCCTTCAATTTTGTTGTTGATAGGATCATATAGTCTATAACCCTTCGAATGTTGCATATCCAACAAAAATATACCTCTCACTTTTATCGTCTAACTTGCTTCGATGCTGATTTGGAACATGCATGTGGGCTATGCTTCCAAATACTTTTAAATGAGATACACTCGGCATGTATCCACTCTACGTTTCTCGTGGAATTTGGTTCTATGGAATTCTTGTCGAGCTTTGATTTGATAAGTACACAACGCACTACATAGCTTTGGCTGTTGGGAAATACAAAACAGTAACGCAGAGGGATTTTTTTTTTTTTTTTTTTTGCCAAAAGCAAGATCTAGACTTGCAATTCCTATTCCCGATTCGTAGGGATTTCATGAACTTACGAAAATTGTAGCTTTCTTGACACGTTTGAGCCTCTCACAAACGCGCTTCAAGTGGCAAGTCCCTCGAACTTCTTTGAATCTTCAAAACTCCAAAATCGTAGTCCTCTAGAGTAATAATCTACACCAACCTCGATCACGATCTAAACAGTGAGGATACTAGTACTATATTTAGTGTTTAGGCTCTAAGGGAATTGTATGAAGTAATATGGAGAAAAACTTATATCCAAAACCCATGGGGTTCGAACCCCACCCTTAAATAGGCTAGGGTGGTTCGAACCCCCTTGTCTTGTTGGAGTGGGTTTCCATAACCTTCAAGACTTTGAATTACTTGCTAGGTAAGAAAGGTACTGTACTTTGACCAAAATTCTCCTTTGAACAACCTGCCCAACAAGAAAATCTATGTAACTCTCTTAGAAATTTTATGGGATATTTTATTTATTAATAATAAATAAATTAATACCAATAATTAATTAATTCATAATTTGTAGAACCCGAATCGCAAAGATGCCACATCCCCGCACTATAGCCCAATCCACATATGAGATGGACAACCCATACATGAATCAAACTATAGCGAACGGGAGATAATAAAATAACCAAGCTAGCTAGACGGGACTAAACCCCACACCACGTCATTCAACACATAAAAATATAAACAAAAGCATAGGTAACTATGTCACTAATCAAGTAGGGTTTATAACAAACGTATACAATTCTTCCAATGTACCATAATTCATAGGCAACAATAAGTAAAATGAACCATGCTCGACTCGAATACAAAGACTGGAGTCGACTCAATTCCCGCCTAGCACGTACCTGCAAGAAACTGAAAGGTGGAGGCGTTAGTCAATGAAAGACTGAGTGAGGGGTATAATTTAAGTATTAGCGCAGATAAGATGCAAGTTATAACCTCGGGTGAAGTTTTAAAGAAAAGGTACAATACAAGTTTGATAATGAAGCGAACATTGCCCGAGATTACAACTGTCCAGTTTAACAGTTTAATCATTTTCAATCAATCAATCAGTGGCCCGGCGAGTGAGGGCGAATCTCCAACTTTAACCCAATAGTGAACAATACATGCTTTGTTTAATTTATCATGTGATCATGCAATTCAATTACAATACGCAAATAGTAGTTTCACGAACTCCTTTTTCCTCTAATGATGGGAAGGTAACGAGCCTTCAACCATCCACGATATGGTGTATGTCAAGAACAAGGCTCCCACGCATGGGACTCCTTTCCTCCACCAAACCTCCTGGTGGATTCAGGGGTGATCCCACAATAGTGAGGATAGCGCGGGAGTCACCCGTCAGCCCTTTGCTTTCCCGGTTGGCTCAAGACACTACCCTCGGGCCCACAGTGAACAATACATGATACTCATCAAACATGCTCGGTACATGACAATAACATGGCTTGCTTGCAATGAACATGACTTACTTTCGATTAACATGGCTTGCTTGAAATCATTTGAATGCCTTTGAAAGCTTATAGATATATGTATACCTTTTGGCCGAAAGTTTCACGTAAAGGTATTAAGGGTTCTACATAACTAGCAATTAAACCTCACCTGACAGGCGACAAGACAACTCAATGGTACATGAGGGTGCTCATTGATCTACAATCTCCGCCCTGGAGAAGAACTTGGAAGAAAATAGAAGGAGAAGATGAAGTTGGCAAGCTTCAAAGCTTGTAAAATTCCCGGAAAACTAGCTTAGATTTAACAAAATCTTTCCTTCCTCTTGCTTGGAATGACCGAGAGCCATAAGGAGCGAAATATGGATATGTATGAATTGTATGGAATGAAATGGAAGAAGGAAAAAATGGTTTTACGTGATTCATCTCCTCAAAATTGGTGAAATGCACAAATTGCAATTAAATCCCTCAAAGGTGTAAGTCATGCAATCAAGTCCCGCTCCTAGCTAATTGGTCACTTTGGTCCAAGAATATATCATACAATTTGGTCCTTGAATTTAAAGGAATATGATCAATTAAGGACAAATAAGCAATTAAGTCACGTTCGTCAATTAATTCACGGAGCAAATGAATTCAATTCATGCAATAATTCTCAAATTAACATAATTCCATATAATTTCACTTAAACATGTTAAAATATAATTCATATAGTTTTCATGGCACGTAGGGATTAATAAACGAAAGAATTAGAATAAATCTTAACTCTCGGAAAACTCACACGTGTCGTGCGTACCTGAATAACCGAAAATCGGGGCGTTACAATTCTTTCCCCCTTAAGAGGATCTGGTCCCCAAATCCATTGTCTTGAATTCGTGGAATTTAATTGGCTCTCCCGTGTTCATCCTCGGTTGAATTGAGTTCTACATCCCCCTCTGCTGTATACGATAACTTCATCAAACTGTTATTATCTATTGCCCTTGTAGCAGTGCAGTACCTTTGGTCATTTTCGCGCAGATCTTGAATGACAGTCGTCTTTCTTGTAGGGTTCTCGTCTTTGATCAAGGTAAGTTCAATCACTCATAGAAGTCACTGTCTCTCCCATTTCATCACCAACAATAGCCTCAGAATCAACAACATTTGTACACCCACTTTCTCGATTATTCACTTTCAAACTTCTACCCTCCATTTTCTTCCTCTTCTGTCCAATGTCGAAATTTCTGTAATATTCATCCCATTGGCTCCCGCTTCTTGGCCTTGCCAGAGGGCTGCTACTAGCATGTATTTCATCAACAAAAGGGATCAAGATTCAAGATTTACCACCCAAATATTAGCCAAATTGAATCCTTTTCTATTTACTGAGTCAAACGATATCCCGAGACTATAAGAGGATCATAAAACAGAGGAACCCACATTCTGAGAACAGTAATAAAGCAAAGGTACTGTCGATGATGGAACTGTTTCTTTGTGTGAGAGAGAACAAAGATCTAAGATATTGAAGGCTTCTTTCACATGGTTCTGATAGAGGGTTCCAGCAAAACCGCTTTCCTTGCAGTTCTAACCTTCTCAAATGAGGTCTAAACATCGGCTTTAAATTGTTTTCCAATCGGCTTTTCCCCTTTAAGAAAATAAAATAATTTTTTAAATAACTGAACTTATTCTACTCTTTCTTGGATCAAAGATCCCAACTCCTCCAACTTAACTCTCTTGAAATTCACGATTTTATTAAACCCTGTATCTAATGGTTCTTGCCTCAAGTGAAAGATCCACAATACTACCCCAATTGCAAACTTCTTCGAAGGTACTGATTCAATATGGCCGTGATTGAGGTAGTTGAAATAAATTTTGGAGAGAGCCTATTGAAAATAACGCTAAATAATGCATGCCGGTTAAAATGTTAATGTACATATTACACTTACAAAAAATTTAAGAATCCAACACTTTGGAACAATTATATCAATTAAAAGGTATATAGATAAAGAAATTTAAGGGATGTATAACAGCGTGTAATGCACGTGCTTATGGATGCATCGAACCTGTCACCGTAGTTATGGAAAGCTTTATCTCAACACTTTGTTCGTTGTTTGTGGAGTTATAAGCTTGTCTTGAACTATTAATCACTTCTTGTCTTCCCCACGGTCTTCCAAAGTATCAAAATTCCCCAGCCTCAACTCGGACATTCTCATGACTTGATTTGGAGATTTCTTGAGTCCAACTCTTTCCCGATTATCAACGTCTAAATGGTTCCCGAACCTTCACCGTGATTAATTCCTTGATTAAAATCTTTCTCGTAGCCCTTTTATAGCTTTATTGCTTCGAGATGGTAATTCTTGAATTCAAATGCTATTACTCTCCTACCGTTGATGTCTCGATATTTCTCAAAGAGTTAATCTCCAACGGCGGTCCCAATATCCACCCTGGTTGCCACTTTGCCCTTCTTTACCGTTTCCATTTGTTTCTCCAAGTTTTCCAATTAAGCCTCGCAACACGACAATTTAGCTGGGATCGGGAAAATAGACTCAATCCACCCAAATATAGCATCTTTAATATATTGGCTTCCCATAAACTTGAAATCACTATATCAATCAATTTTCTTTAATCTCACCTATCCTAGTTGAAAGTCCGAAGCATCTCGACTCCGCCCGAATTTGATTCCCAAAACTTTACCTCGGCCGGAATTACTTGAATAGCTTCCTTCTCCCGCCTTGATTTCGATTCCAACTAGCTGAAATTCTTAACTTGCCCATAATTCTGTGCCTTGAATCATTAGCACCTTCAATCTTCCTTCACCTCTTTCTCGACTTGAATAAGTCTCCTATACCCGGTTGATCAACCTCCTCTGTAATGTAAGGTCACATGGTTATTTTGCAAGTTGTAGACATCTCTCCTGGTTGATGGAAATCTTGAGTTTAAATTTCCTCAAGACTTTATTCATCAAATTTTCCTCCTTTATTCTCTAACTTCCTAAGCTCGCAAGTTGTTCCCACAATTGGTTCTTCTACTCCAGATTTCATTCCTTGAATCATAACACGGGGGAAGAAGATAATGACTCTCGAATTCTCGTAAAATTTCCCGGCACACTTCCTTACCCTTCCAATTAGAGAAAAGAACTGATAATAGGCTGAGGTTGTCGTAAAGATTGACCATGGTTTAATATCATTTTCACAGCCTGTAACTCATAACTCATTTGAAAATAAATGCATGCGGTTAAGTTATGCTCATGGCATATAGTTGATACCAATGACAGGAATTTGATGCAAATGCAATAGCTAATTCAACAAATTGACAATAAACACATTGGACATGTAAATCTCCAAGAAATATAAAATCATTTAATCAACAATTACTGTAATAGCCGTACTCAGGGCCGAGTCGGGAGAGGTAAGTAAAGGGTTGATCGAGAAGCGTTTATAATCTCGATCCCTATTTATTCTCTTCATGCCTTCCATTTTATGTGACTTATGTGCTCTTATGTGCTATAGTTTTAATTAAAAGTTCATCAATTTAATTCTTTCCTTTATTAAGCATGTACCTCGAAACTCTTCTCATAGAATCTTAGAAATCTAGTATTTATCCCTTTCCAGCACCTAAAATCCCTTCATATGCTTCAAAATCTATTCCTACAATTTTAGGTTGAAAATTACAAAAACTCCCCTAAAGCCATAGATCTTTCCTAAATTTTAATTTATTCCCCCAAAAACTTTTTCCTACTCGATATTATAATCAAATAGATCCTCACAGTATTTCGAGGATTTTAACATTTTCCATAAACCATGATTCTTATCCTAACTCAAATAGTATCAAAAACCGTCTAAAAACCCTAGTCAATATTCACACCGTAAAACAACTTTTTATCCGTACACTTTTTGATATTCAATATTATAATCAAAACGATCCTTGAATTAATTTATGAATTTTCGTACATTTATCAAAACTTGATTCCAACTGTAGCATATTTTAATAAATATTTTCCTTTTTTAAAAATTATCATTTTATTTTAAACAATTAGCTTTCGTTCAATATTCAAAATTATACTTAAAACGTTTCTTGAATTTTTCTCTAAACTATGATAACTTTTCCAACCTTTAAACTTCATCATAGCTTCGTTTATATAATTTTATCATGATTTTCATCATCTTTAACGTTCATGACTTGTAAACTATGATGCACGGACACGGACACGACGACACGGACACGACACGATACGGATATGACGACATGAATTTTTTCTTGAATTTCGTGTCGGACACGGTGTCCGACACGAGTGTCCGACACGACACGGCATGACACGACATGGCAAAATGATATTTTTAGAAGTGTCCGTGCATCATAGCTTGTAAACGAAAAACCTAAATATTCCACATTTGTAATCATAACAAAGCTTGTTTTTCACTCATTCTTTCATTATTTTTACCACTTCAAGTTCTCGTCTCTCGACTCTTGAATAAATTTTATATTAATTTTTATTTACTATGACATAACCTTCTAAAAATAGCAACTTCTAAAAATAGAAAGTTTAGAGATATGAATCTAATTCTTCCACATCTCTTACAAGAATCCCACACATTTGTATAAATTTAAATTCTTCCATATTTCCTCCACAATTTCACAACAATTGTGTGATTTAGAAATTCCCACATCTCTAACATATTTTTAGAAATTGCACTAAGACCCCTAATTCCTACCTATAAATACCCCTCCTATGAGCTATTTCTAACACACCTCTCTTCTCTATACCCCCCCCCCCCCCCTCCCCAGCTCATGAAAATCCCCTCCAAAATCCCTCAAGGGTTTTTTTTATGCTTTATTTTGTATTTAATTTATGTTTTAACTTATGCTTACTTAAATTATGCAATTTAATTTATATTTTATATGCTTTATATTATGTTTAGAAAATTATGGCAGGAGATTTTATTTTAGGAATTTATATTTCATGAATTAAAGTAGGAATTTAATTTATAAGATGCATGCCTATTATATGAACTTATTTAAATATGTGTTCATATACTCATGATTATGATCTTGAATATTAGAAGAAATGCATGTCTAGGAAATTTAATTAGAAATTAATTTTCATGAGAAATTTATATATTTTGCTACATTATGTTTCAAATCTTACATTATAAATATGAACATGATCTAGTATGTCTAATATGTCCTATGAATATTCAAATAGACTTAAGAACATGTTCTTGATGTTTTTGAAATGTGTGTGTGTACCGTGTGCGAGTGTGTGTAAGTGTGTGTTTGATTTTGTGTTTAAAAGTGTTTAATTCCCTAAAATTAAATAGTAACCGTTTTTCAATAGTAACTTTGACTTTTAATTTCAAATAAAGATTTTGACTTCTAAAATCTTAAAGAGATTTCAAATATTAATATAAAATAATATTTTGGAATTTTAGAAATAACTTTTATCTAGAATTTCCAAAAATCGGGGATTAAATAGCAAATTTCCAAGTTATAACTCTAACTTATTAGAATTTCTTGTACATTGTTTATTTAAGTAATAAGACTTAGTCCTAAGTCAATATTAGTACTTTCAGGCAAAGATATAATCGAAGAGTGGAATCCTAAGGATTTTTCCTTATCCGTCAAGACACTCGGTGAGGGTTTAAATCCTTTCAACTGGAATCATGATAAAATTATTTTAATTTATTGAATTTCTTTTCAAATCATATTATCCCTTTTATGGGAAAAATGTTTCATATTAAATTATAGTATTATCCAAAATTCATATATTTACCCGAAAGTACTTAGTACTTTCTCCCGGTAAATATTCTCGTCTTGCAAGTAAAATTATTGTTTTCTTATGGGCCCGGTGGTCTTGGTAGAAGTAGTAGTCCGGGAGACATGGGTCGAGGTCTACTATTATACCAGCCGCCAAGTAGATCTTGATGATGGTCTAACCGGAGGTTGGTTATTCCACATCAAGTGACGGGAAAAGGTACGTCCCTCCCACAATATCGTTCATTGTCACTAGGGTTTGCTTCCCTACGTGACACTAAGGGGTGAAGGCTGGTATTATCGTATTTATTTTATTAAGTACCGACACCTTGATCAGTGTCGTTACTATTTTCCTCAGATTTTAAGGAGTTAAGGTTCGAAAAGCCTAGCTTGCGGGTATCAAACAATTTCTTCAAAACGGTTCATATTTTCTAAAGTATAACTTATATTCCCCCTACTCCTATTATCCCAAACTATTATTGATAGTGTGCATAAATTACATAAAAATCTCTTTAATTTCCCCCTGAATTGGATTAGATTTCTACTTAATTTGCTTTTATTTAGCTTTTGCAGCAAAATGTTGATGAATGAGGGATTTGGCAGAATTATGAAGAAAAAGATGCAGAGTATTGAAAATGCCTGAGTCATGACCCCAATGCATGATCATCCCTAAGGCCAATTCACGTAAAGTAGACCACGGTCAACAAGTACGGCTGATTCCTCTTGTTGGGACAGGTGGCACACATGCAACAACTTGCTAACATGACTGACATGCAAGAGTTGATCCTGCATTTTTGGAAGTTTCAAGAGTCCTAATCATGTTTATTAGGACTTGTAAAAGCTAATTTGTTCCCCTTGATCATTATCATTTTCTAGAGATAAGGAAGCTTTATAGAAGCTAGTTAATTGAGTCTTGGGGGCTGGAGAGAAAAGAAACGCAACAGCTGCTACTGCTGGAGCAGAGCAAGAACAGGGGCGGATCCCTTGTTTCGGCCAAGAGCAAGAAATCCCTTTTCCTTTCCTCTTTTTAGTTGAATTTCATGCTTAGATTATAAAATACTTTAGTATATCTTTTGTAGCTTAATTTAGTTGGTTTAAATTCAGTTCTTTACGGTTTGTTAGCTCTATATATTCTGTAAATATGAACAACAGCTGAACATATCTGTCTTAGTTAGGTTGTAGCTTTATTCCTTGCCAATATTTATGAGATCTAAGTGAATGAATGCGAATCTGATCTACGGTATTTATGCATGCTTTGAATGTATTTGTATAAGTTGTTTTCGAATCATCTTTCTGATCAATCGATGCCTAGATAATAACTTGATAAGGTTATACTAATACTTGATACGTAATAGTCTTGTAAAGGTATATAAGAACCACACATCATTGAGAGTTTACCACCATGTTTACTCAATAAAATGGTGAGGCATGCGTAATATGATTTCATAAGTCCAAGCTTCTTGAGATTTTGGATCATGATTAATGTCCTTTTGGTGCTTAATGCTATCATATAGTTAAATCCTAGATACTTGTTCGCGGGACTGCTATGTGGTAAGAATTTAATTGATGAGCTTCTCTTGATTAAGTTAAAAATAAGAAAGGATGATATAGATAAGCTTCTTGTCTATTGTAAGTTAATCTACCATTTGATTAGATTTGATTTTTACATCAAGGATTAGATACAGGCATGGAATGAAGTAACAACTTAGCTAAGACATTTCTCTCATAATCAACCTTCACAACTCTCTTTATTTTCAGTCGTAGTTGTTCGAAGTAATATGATTTTGTGCTTTAAATAGCTTGTTTTAATTACGTTAACCCCCCCTCTCTTTACTTTTGTTGTTTGTTTGCTAGGCTATTAGGAGATTCACGAGACCAACCAATCTCCGTGGGATCGACCCTTTACCACTATACACAATTTATTGTGTTTAGTAGTTTAGGATTATTATTTGGTGGATTCGGCACCCATCAATTATGATCCAAATATTATTGTCATATAGTAATTTGTGATTATTTAGTATATTTTCGAACCAAGACCTTCTTGGTTAAAAGAATTTACAAAACTTTACTTATAATTATAAATCTCAAACCACCGTCACTTAGTCATTTTGACTAACCCTCCTACTCTTTTAACTCATGATTTCAGGAATCCATAGATCGATGCCTTAGAGGTATCTTGAAGCTTTAAGGTGTCACATCTTAGTTACTCAGGGTTTACCAAGAGTGCATTTACATCTTTTAATAAGCACTCTCATGTGAATTTAGATCTATCACTGTAATTACTTACTCAGCTTAATAATATGTGCTCCGTTTAACTATTGCTTCCTTTTAATTGTTCAAGTTTATTTCTCCGTTGCAATTTCATACTCTGGTATTGTATAGTCTTATCCGTTCGCCGAAGTATTTCTCGAGTGCTAGGTCTCACATCCACTCGGGAAGTACAACGATACGGGGTTGCATTGTTAGGGGCGCTACAATTACAGACAAAATCAATGCAATGCTCAAGTTATCAAATAGTTCAAGCAATTCAAAGGATCCAAGTAATCAGATAATTCAAATAAAATGCAAAACTCTCAAATTGACAATTAATTCCTATGCCGTACGACCTAGACTTGACACGACACGACACTAGAACCTCGGTTTTGCAACCAAGCTCTGATACCACTTAAGATGTAGCACCCGAAGCGCAAAGATGCCACATCCCCGCACTATAGCCCAATCCACATATGAGATGGACAACCCATACATGAATCAAACCATAGCGAACGGGAGATAATAAAATAACCAAGCTAGCTAGGCGAGACTAAACCCCACACCACGTCATTCAACACATAAATATATAAACGAAAGCATAGGTAACTATGTCACTAATCAAGTAGGGTTTATAACAAACGTATACAATTCTTCCAAAGTACCATAATTCATAGGCAACAATAAGTAAAATGGACCGTGCTCGACTCGAATGCAAAGACTGGAGGCGACTCAATTCCCGCCTAGCACGTACCTGCAAGAATTTGAAAGGTGGAGGTGCCAGTCTATGAAAGACTGAGTGAGGGGTATAATTTAAGTATTAGCGCAGATAAGATGCAAGTTACAACCTCGGGTGAAGTTTTAAGGAAAAGGTACAATACAAGTTTGATAATGAAGCGAACATCACCCGAGATTACAACTGTCCAGTTTAACAGTTTAATCATTTTCAATCAATCAATCAGTGGCCCGGCGAGTGAGGGCAAATCTCCAACCTTATCCGAATTGTGAACAATACATGCTTTGTTTAATTTATCATGTGATCATGCAATTCAATTACAGTGCGCATTAGCAGTTTCACGAACTCCTTTTTCCTCCAATGACGGGAAGGTAGCGAGCCTTCAACCATCCACGACATGGTGTACGTCAGGAACATGACTCCCATGCACGGGACTCCTGCTGGGAGGTGGGCCCAGAACAATAGCAATCTGGGACCACATTTCAAAATTTTTATTACAATACAAGTATTAAAATATTTCTAAAACATTTAAATACAAAGTGGAAGACTTAGCCGGATCTACTCAAGTATATACATGCAATTGATAATAAATTTTAAATCACTTAAACAGATAAATATCTAACATGCAATTAACACTTAAGAGCACATAATTTATCATGCTTAAAATAAAACAACTGTAAAATATTACCGTACTGCAAACATGGCTATCTAACGACATTTTTCCAGCTCATTTCCCTTTTGTGAGACCGGCAGAGCTTCCCCGCAATATCCCCGACTCAACCCTCGGAGTGTGGGCTCCGTGAGTATTTCCCTAAATACTCGAGAAAATATTTTCTAGAAAAATTCATTTTTCTAGAACTAGAAAATCCATATTTTCTAATAATTAAGTGGTTTATATATTAATTATATAACCACCTAATTATATATTAATTAATCTTTAATAAAAGATTAATTAAACTAAAAGGAAGAATGAGAGCAGCTCTCAATCGGCCAAAATTTGGCTGAAAATAAATGAATAAAATGAGCCATGCATTGCCCCTATTTATAGCCAAATTTATGAGGGTATTATGGTCATTTTAGGGTTAAATTGGAGGGCAAAATGGGTATTCTACACGTTCAAATTGCTACCGCGTACAAACCGAGTTCATTTCGGCCAATCAAATTATACCATCATGTAGAACTCTCCGCCGTGAACATGAATCCGCCAACCATGCGCCGCTGGAAGGCTACCAGGTGATTGGCGCGTGTGGAAACGCGTTAGCTCCACCAGATCACGACACGTGTCCGGGTTTGGTCCGACCCGGATCGGACCCGGACCGAACCTATCCGTTTGAACAGGTTCTGACCCGAACCGACGACCCGTTCCCGATCAACACCCAATCTCGGCCGCCCATTTGCGCTAACGCGGCGCGATCTCGTCCGTACACGTGGCGCGCCATGCGGCCGCCCAGTCAGCGCCACTTGGGCCTACCCTGCTGACGTGGCGTGACACGTCACCTGCCACGTCACCTTTTTAAAAAAAAAAAATTAAAAATTTTATTTTCTCCAAAATAAAATTCCGGGCATTTCCAACTCTTTGGAACTTGATTTATTTTCTTAAAATAAATCCCTTGGCTTATTTTCAAACATTTTGAAAATTCATTTTTCTTTCACCTTTTAATATTTTCTCTTCGGGTTTTCAATTGGGGCTTGCAGGACTAATTAATTTTAGCTCCAAACAGATTAATATATTATCATCCCATGATAATAATTAATTACCGTTTAACAATATTTAATTCCACTAAATAAATATTGTTGCACTCTAAAATTAATTAAATTATTCACGAATTTATCGATCTAGAATAATTTCGCATTTTACTCCTCCGTGTTGATATCCATGAAAAATAAATTGCAACTACTATCATTTATTTTTCATCTCTAATTTGAAATTTATTGATTCGCCTTAAGTTCAAATTCTCTGTATGCGAAACACATTCAACATACAACTTCGGTGACGTACCACGCGAAGTGCTTTGGCCAAAGTCTTAATTCGAACTTTTACAAATCTATCTCAAGGATATCTCTTACCTTCCAGCAAGGCCACAGATTCCTTGATCAATATAACTCTTTAGCGCATTTCATATAATCACCGAACATACAAAGTATTTTGGCCACCTGTTACCGAGACCTCACTTCGAGTATGTTACAGTGACTAACACTACATGCCTAAAGCCGAAATATTATCAGGATTAAGAGTACAATGCTTCCTGAGATTTTATTCATTTTAGATAGTAGTATAAAATGAATAATCTCAGTGGTCCAGTTCAACGTTTCTAATCTTATTGAAAATCATCAACGTGTTATAATTGGAATCACCATTCCCTATGACGAAAGACTTATCATCTTATATAACTGCGTTATAGTCTTGATAGGATCATATTTTTATCTTACCGACTAGAACTTTAATGACACGTGATTTCGGTATTCAAAGTCTTTTCCTATGAAACACATTTCATATGAGAATACCACCACACGCCATTAATTATTAATATGTGAAATACTCACAACTTGGCTGTAAATTCAGTTTAATTAATTCAACAAATTGAATTTCCAGGGCACTATTCCCAACAATCTCCCACTTGCCCTAAATTCAATTTGGCTATACATCTAAGTCTTATTCTTTTCACATGAGTGTCAAAACTCGTTTTGCACTCTTTCGCGCCAATACTTTAGTGAAGGAATCTATTAGACGTTTCTCTGAGCCAACAACTAGGAAATCATGAATCCAATACATCTAACTGGCTGCTTCTCAAGCTACCATGTATTTGACTTCCATGGAGGTGTAAGCAATACAAGTCTGCTTAACATTCTCCAATTAACGATTACTCTTTGTAGAGCAAACACGTATTCTGATGTCAAACATCTAGAATACAAATCAGATTGTAAATCCGAATATGTGCACTCTATTGAAATGAGCTCATCACTATGGCAGATAAGCATATAATCTCAAGTCCTTCTCAAGTACTCCAATATATGCTTTCACTACTACCCAGTGTCAGATTCTAGGGTTTGACTAATATCTGCTAACTTAGACCTATTTCATAATAGACATCTGGCCTTGTACATAATATGACATACATAAAGCTTCCGCTGCGGAACTCTAATCATGTCTTCTATCTCTTCAGTTATCTCAAGACACTGATCCCGAGATAGATAAATTCCATATCTAAAAGGTAATGAACCTTTCTTGGAATTTATCATATTATACCTTACCAGCATCTTATCCATATATGCTTCTTGTGATATACCAATTTCCTTATTCCTATGATCACGATAAAAGTCTGATCCTTGGAATAACATCGGTCTCACATAGGTCTTTTCTTGTCAAAATGATTTGACGTCCGAATCTTGACTACTGACAAAATTCTTGCATCATTCCCAATGAGCAGAATATTAATTACGTACAAAGTGAAAATGTTACAACGCTATCATGATGTCATTTTGTACACTTCATGGTTCATCGGGCAATTATACAAATCCAAAGAATCTAAATTGCCTTATAATTCTGATGCTCCATAATCTAGACGCTTGCTTAAGATCATAAATCGATCTATTAAGCTTGCATTATATGCACCTGATTTTTGGCTGTAAAGCCTTTCGGATTGTGCCATGTATCTCTTTTTCTTGAAGTTGCCCGTTCAAGAACATAGTCTTTATATCCATTTATTTATTCTCGTAAACGATAATGAGATAAAATGGAGAGGAGAGTTCTTATGGACTTAAGCCCTGCTATAGGCGAGAAGATCTCATAAATGATTTCTTCTTTCTGGGTAAAACCCTTTGCCATATGCTTTGCTCTAAAGCCTCTACTTCGTCCATTGCTCCTTTTATTTTCTTGTAGAATCCAATTGCATCTAATGGGTTTAATGCCATCAGGTGCCTCTACAAGTTCAAGACTTTGTTAGAGTACTAAGATTCTAACTATGATTCAATGGCTTTTGACCAAACGGTCAGCGTCTATATCATCCACAGCTTCATTACACGTGACAGGATCAGATACGTTAGATTCAACCTCTTGGGTTAATCTTAGATACCTTGTCAGGCGTCCTGACAATCCTCCCACTACAATGATGCTCTCGTGTACACGTCTCTACATCACATGTTGTATTTAGAACATCACATGTATCTAATACATTTTCGGTTATCACGGGTTTATGGAAATCAGTATCTAATACTGTTATTTCTTTTAACACTACTTTGCTTCCACCCTTTGTGGTTATTTGTGTAATTATCTTTGAAAGATTCACAAACATCTTTTGTGATTTCTCAAATTACAAAATATACCACCTCTCGTTCTTCTTAGGATAACCTTAGAACAAGTAAACCTTTGTTCTTTATTCTAACTTGTCAGGATCCATCCTTAACTCGTGGACCAGGCTACCTTAAATCCAAAGATAAAAGATACAGGGTTTTCACCCTAGCTACAGATCCATCAGTGTTTTAGGAACTGACTTAGATAGAACTAGGTTTGTCGTTTTGTGTGTAAGACCCCAAAACGAAATTCATAGGGTAGCATGACTCTTCATGAATCTTACCATCATTATCAGAGGTCATTTTCTCCTTTCTGCAATACATCTTTGCTAAGATGTATCTCATATATATAGTTGAGATCTAATCTCATTTGAGAAATTCTATTTAACTCTGAACTTAGATACTTATCACTACTTCGATCTAATCGAAGTGCCATGATATGTTTTCTAATTTGACTCTTTGACTTCAGTCTTATATTCTTTGAACTCTTCAAAATTACAGACTTAAGTCTCATCAAATAAACATATCTGTATCTAGAGTAATCATTCAAATGAATGATGAAGTACCTAAAACTTTCTTTTTCTTGAACACTCATAATATCATACGTTCGTATGAACCAACTCAAGCAAGTTCATGGCTTAATATCCTTTGTCTCAAAAAGGCTTCTTGGCCATTTTAGCCTTCTAAATAGGATTCGTAGATTGATACTATTTTCAAGTCAATAGGGCTCAACAATCAGTCTTTGGATCCTATTCAGATTCAATTGACCAATAGATAGGTGCCACGTAGAAGTTTTTCCTCTTAGATGGTAAGTCAAGCTTCTTAAAGTTAAACTTGAATTAGGGTTTTCATTGAGGTATAAAAGACCATCTTTTATTGTTCCAGAGCAAATAAACCTTTTATTTTGCTTAGCGGTAAACTTTTGTTCAAAACAAACAGTTAAACTATTAGTTATCAAATAACCCACAGAAATTAAATTTCTGTTTATACGGCACGCGTAATATAAAACCCTATTGCCAAAATACGACTTTATTGTCCTTACTGCTAATACAATTACACTTGTATTATCCCCGAGCAGTAGTTGTATGTTAGCCGTTTTTCAAACTTTCTGATTAGTTTGAATCTTTGCAACGACTTGCAAATATGATTAGTTGATCTCAAATCCACACACCAGGATTCTGGTGAATTTCCAACTAAACATACTTTCAACGAGTAAGATATCTTCATATCTTATCTAAACGGCATAGTAAACAAACAAACTAAGTATTTTGGATAATTTCTTTTCCAATACCCGTTACCACTGAAATAGAAACACTTTTCCATTGTCGGATTTGACTTTCTATTTCTGAACCTTAAATTGGGAACTTTTCCTTTTTCTTTCTTCCACTTACTGCCTTTCTAGGCCGTGGATATTGATGTCTGATTAGAGAGAACTTTTCCCTTAGTCTATATCATCCTTTCTGCCATATTGAGGTCGTTCATTGGTTTTAAAAAAAAATTATTTAAAATAATCTTGAACGTTCAAATGACTAGGCAGAGAGTATAGGATCGTATCCTATCTGTTAAGATTGTCTCTTTAAGCACAGAGGCTTTCAATCTCGTTCAGATCAGTTATCATATTCATAATATGATTCTAAAACAGTGATCCTTCAAACATCTTTAACTAACAACCTTTTTCGTGGCTCGTACCTTCGTACGATTCTATCTTCAAAACATGTTCTTATCAGTGGACATCTCATGCATTTGATACTTAAGAACATTGGAGACAGATGTCAGAATCTAAGAGTAGCCAGATCATTACAATTGATCTACTTGGCATAAGTGTCTTTCTGATCCTGATTGGTTGTAGTTTTGAAAATTTTCGGTTGAGGTTCAGTGAGTACGTAAATTTTCGTGTCTCGACACGATGTCCAGATTCACTTCCTAGTCAGCATAGTTGAACCCTTACTAACCTATTTCCTTAAAGTCATTAGGAGTGGGCTAAGGGAGATCGTTATTATTATAAAATTGAAATAAATAGATAAATGCAAGTTATGATTATGTATTTCACTTTCTTTTACGTCTAACCAATAAATGAAATCCACGTAAGCATTTTGATTTATGCAATGGTGACTTAACTAACTGTAGTTGACTCCCAGGAGGCGAGGTCGAAAACTACTTAGAAAAGCAAGAACTATTCTTAATTAACATGACGTCTAGGTAACTCTTACCAAACAATGTCAATCCACCACGTCAATCCTTGGCCTCTAAGTAAATGTAACATAGCTCCGAATGGAGGTTAATACATTGCTTAGTCAAGTGTGCACCATTACCTAGAAGTATGTACGAGTAGGTCAAGACACTCCACGGAGGCGTGGTCGAGTTGACTTTCCCGTATTTCATTCTATCCGTAGAAGTCTAATCTTGTATACCGCGAATACATACCCGCCCAAGGGAGTAGTATATATCCACTATACTATAGACCGGTAATGGAGGCCGTGAGAATCTAACTCTTTTTATCTCGCTCCCACTTGAATTTTTAAAAGGTGTGGATTATTTGTTGATTATTTAATTATGCATCTCGTTCAATCTCTATTAAACATTATTATTTAATCACATTAAATAAAATACACATAATTGTAAATAACATAATATCTCATATTATCATGATCATGCCATAAAATAAAATAATTAAGCATGCTTTTCATATAATTATCACATAATTATCATGCTTAAAATAAATGGCATAAAGTAAACATGTTATAAATAAATTATCTCATAATTTAAATCTTGTTTACTGATTCGGCAATTAACCAGGAAGATTATTGAAATCGATTCCCAGAAAATTACCATTCCACGCAAATTCCCAGGAAACACTGGCGGGGTCACAAACGGTCCCACTTAAAAACTAGTCTTCTTTGATAGAATTTACGTGCACAGTAGCAGATTTAAAATTATGCATCGCATGCATCATATCAATGTATGTATATATCTAGAGCCCGGCTCTGATACCAGTTGCTGGGAGGTGGGCCCAGAACAGTAGCAGTCCGGGACCACATTTCAAAATTTTTATTATAATACGAGAATTAAAATATTTCTAAAACATTTTAATACAAAGCGGAAGACTTAGCCGGATCTACTCAAGTATATACATGCAATTGATAATAAATTTTAAATCACTTAAGCAGATAAATATCTAACATGCAATTAACACTTAAGAGCACATAATTTGTCATGCTTAAAATAAAACAACTGTAAAATATTACCGTACTGCAAACATGGCTATCTAACGGAATTTTTCCAACTCCTTTCCCTTTCGTGAGACCGACAGAGCTTCCCCGCAATATCCCCGACTCAACCCTCGGAGTGTGGGCTCCGCGAGTATTTCCCTAAATACTCGATAAAATATTTTCTAGAAAAATTCATTTTTCTAGAACTAGAAAATCCCTATTTTCTAATAATTAAGTGGTTTATATATTAATTATATAACCACCTAATTATATATTAATTAATCTTTAATAAAAGATTAATTAAACTAAAAGGAAGAATGAGAGAAGCTCTCAATCGGCCAAAATTTGGCTGAACATAAATGAATAAAATGAGCCATGCATTGCCCCTATTTATAGCCAAATTTATGAGGGTATTATGATCATTTTAGGGTTAAATTGGAGGGTAAAATGGGTATTCTACACGTTCAAATTGCTACTGCATACAAACCGAGTTCATTTCGGCCAATCAAATTATACCATCGTGTAGAACTCTCCGCCGTGAACATGAATCCACCAACCACGCGCCGACCCGTGGATCCACGCGCCGTCGGAAGGGTGCCAGGTGGTTGGCGTGTGTGGAAACACGTTAGCTCCACCAGATCACGACACGTGTCCGGGTCTGGTCCGACCCGGACCGACCCTATCCGTTTGAACCGGTTCTGACCCGAACCGACGACCCGTTCCCGATCAACACCCAATCTCGTCCGCACACGTGGCGCGCCATACGGCCGCCCAGTCAGCGCCACTTGGGCCTCTCCTGCTGACGTGGCGTGACACGTCACCTGCCACGTCACTTTTTTTTTTTAATTAAAAATTTTATTTTCTCCAAAATAAAATTTCGGGCACTTCCAACTCTTTGGAACTTGATTTATTTTCTTAAAATAAATGCCTTGGCTTATTTTCAAACATTTTGAAAATTCATTTCTCTTTCTCCTTTTAATATTTTCTCTTCGGGTTTTCAATTGGGGCTAGCAGGACTAATTAATTTTAACTCCAAACAGATTAATATATTATCATCCCATGATAATAATTAATTACAGTTTAACAATATTTAATTCCACTAAATAAATATTGTTGCACTCTAAAATTAATTAAATTATTCACGAATTTCTCGATCTAGAATAATTTCGCATTTTACTCCTCCGTGTTGATATCCATGAAAAAAAAATTGCAACTACTATCATTTATTTTTCATCTCTAATTTGAAATTTATTGATTCGCCTTAAGTTCAAATTCTCCGTATGCGAAACACATTCAACATACAACTTCAGTGACATATCACGCGAAGTGCTTTGGCCAAAGTCTTAATTCGAACTTTTACAATCTATCTCAAGGATATCTCTTACCTTCCAACAAGGCCACAGATTCCTCGATCAATATAACTCTTTAGCGCATTTCATATAATCACCGAACATACAAAGTATTTTGGCCACCCATTACCGAGACCTCACTTCGAGTATGTTCCAGTGACTAACACTACATGCCTAAAGCCCAAATATTATCATGATTAAGAGTACAATGCTTCTTGAGATTTTATTCATTTTAGATAGCAGTATAAAATGAATAATCTCAGTGGTCCAGTTTGATGTTTCCAATCCTATTGAAAATCATCAACGTGTTATAATTGGAATCACCATTCCCTATGACGAAAGACTTATCATCTTATATAACCACGTTATAGTCTTGATAAGAACATATTCTTATCTTACCGACTAGAACTTTAATGGCACGTGATTTCAGTATTCAAAGTCTTTTCCTATGAAACACATTTCATATGAGAATACCACCACACACCATTAATTAGTAATATGTGAAATACTCACAACTTGGCTGTAAATTCAGTTTAATTAATTTAACAAATTGAATTTTCAGGGCACTATTCCCAACAACTCCTTCCTCCACCAAACCTCCTGGTGGATTCAGGGGTGATCCCACAATAGTGAGGATAGCGAGGGAGTTACCCGTCAGCCCTTTGCTTTCCCGGTTGGCTCAAGACACTACCCTCGGGCCCACAGTGAACAATACATGATACTCACCAAACATGCTCGGTACATGACAATAACATGGCTTGCTTGCAATGAACATGACTTGCTTTCGATTAACATGGCTTGCTTGAAATCATTTGAATGCCTTTGAAAGCTTATAGATATATGTGTACCTTTTGACCGAAAGTTTTACGTAAAGGTATTAAGGGTTCTAGATAACTAGCAATTAAACCGCACCTGATAGGCGACAAGACGACTTAAGGGTTCGTGAAGGTGCTCGTTGATCCATAATCTCCGGCCTGGAGAAGAACTTGGAAGAAAATAGAAGGAGAAGATGAAGTTGGCAAGCTTCGAAGCTTGTAAAATTCCCGAAAAACTAGCTTAGATTTAACAAAATCTTTTCTTCCTCTTGCTTGGAATGACCGAGAGCCATAAGGAGCCAAATATGGATATGTATGAATTGAATGGAATGAAATGGAAGAAGGAAGAAATGGTTTTACGTGATCCGTCTCCTCAAAATTGGTGAAATGCACAAATTGCAATTAAATCCCTCAAAGGTGTAAGTCATGCAATCAAGTCCTACTCCTAGCTAATTGGTCACTTTGGTCCAAGAATATATCATACAATTTGGTCCTTGAATTTAAAGGAGTATGATCAATTAAGGACACATAAGCAATTAAGTCACGTTCAGCAATTAATTCAAGGAGCAAATGAATTCAATTCATGCAATAATTCTCAAATTAACATAATTCCATATAATTTCACTTAAACATGTTAAAATATAATTCATATAGTTTTCATGGCACGTAGGGATTAATAAACGAAAGAATTAGAATAAATCTTAACTCTCGGAAAACTCACACTTGTCGTGCATACCTGAATAGCCGAAAATCGGGGCGTTACAATTCTTTCCCCCTTAAGAGGATCTGGTCCCCAAATCCATTGTCTTGAATTCGTGGAATTTAATTGGCTCTCCCGTGTTCATCCTCGGTTGAATTGAGTTCTACATCCCCCTCTGCTGTATACGATAACTTCATCAAACTGTTATTATCTATTGCCCTTGTAGCAGTGCAGTACCTTTGGTCATTTTCGCGCAGATCTTGAATGACAGTCGTCTTTCTTGTAGGGTTCTCGTCTTTGATCAAGGTAAGTTCAATCACTCATAGAAGTCACTGTCTCTCCCATTTCATCACCAACAATAGCCTCAGAATCAACAACATTTGTACACCCACTTTCTCGATTATTCACTTTCAAACTTCTACCCTCCATTTTCTTCCTCTTCTGTCCAATGTCGAAATTTCTGTAATATTCATCCCATTGGCTCCCGCTTCTTGGCCTTGCCAGAGGGCTGCTACTAGCATGTATTTCATCAACAAAAGGGATCAAGATTCAAGATTTACCACCCAAATATTAGCCAAATTGAATCCTTTTCTATTTACTGAGTCAAACGATATCCCGAGACTATAAGAGGATCATAAAACAGAGGAACCCACATTCTGAGAACAGTAATAAAGCAAAGGTACTGTCGATGATGGAACTGTTTCTTTGTGTGAGAGAGAACAAAGATCTAAGATATTGAAGGCTTCTTTCACATGGTTCTGATAGAGGGTTCCAGCAAAACCGCTTTCCTTGCAGTTCTAACCTTCTCAAATGAGGTCTAAACATCGGCTTTAAATTGTTTTCCAATCGGCTTTTCCCCTTTAAGAAAATAAAATAATTTTCTAAATAACTGAACTTATTCTACTCTTTCTTGGATCAAAGATCCCAACTCCTCCAACTTAACTCTCTTGAAATTCACGATTTTATTAAACCCTGTATCTAATGGTTCTTGCCTCAAGTGAAAGATCCACAATACTACCCCAATTGCAAACTTCTTCCAAGGTACTGATTCAATATGGCCGTGATTGAGGTAGTTGAAATAAATTTTGGAGAGAGCCTATTGAAAATAACACTAAATAATGCATGCCGGTTAAAATGTTAATGTACATATTACACTTACAAAAAATTTAAGAATCCAACACTTTGGAACAATTATATCAATTAAAAGGTATATAGATAAAGAAATTTAAGGGATGTATAACAGCGTGTAATGCACATGCTTATGGATGCATCGAACCTGTCACCGTAGTTATGGAAAGCTTTATCTCAACACTTTGTTCGTTGTTTGTGGAGTTATAAGCTTGTCTTGAACTATTAATCACTTCTTGTCTTCCCCACGGTCTTCCAAAGTATCAAAATTCCCCAGCCTCAACTCGGACATTCTCATGACTTGATTTGGAGATTTCTTGAGTCCAACTCTTTCCCGATTATCAACGTCTAAATGGTTCCCGAACCTTCACCGTGATTAATTCCTTGATTAAAATCTTTCTCGTAGCCCTTTTATAGCTTTATTGCTTCGAGATGGTAATTCTTGAATTCAAATGCTATTACTCTCCTACCGTTGATGTCTCGATATTTCTCAAAGAGTTAATCTCCAACGGCGGTCCCAATATCCACCCTGGTTGCCACTTTGCCCTTATTTACCGTTTCCATTTGTTTCTCCAAGTTTTCCAATTAAGCCTCGCAACACGACAATTTAGCTGGGATCGGGAAAATAGACTCAATCCACCCAAATATAGCATCTTTAATATATTGGCTTCCCATAAACTTGAAATCACTATATCAATCAATTTTCTTTAATCTCACCTATCCTAGTTGAAAGTCCGAAGCATCTCGACTCCGCCCGAATTTGATTCCCAAAACTTTACCTCGGCCGGAATTACTTGAATAGCTTCCTTCTCCCGCCTTGATTTCGATTCCAACTAGCTGAAATTCTTAACTTGCCCATAATTCTGTGCCTTGAATCATTAGCACCTTCAATCTTCCTTCACCTCTTTCTCGACTTGAATAAGTATCCTATACCCGGTTGATCAACCTCCTCTGTAATGTAAGGTCACATGGTTATTTTGCAAGTTGTAGACATCTCTCCTGGTTGATGGAAATCTTGAGTTTAAATTTCCTCAAGACTTTATTCATCAAATTTTCCTCCTTTATTCTCTAACTTCCTAAGCTCGCAAGTTGTTCCCACAATTGGTTCTTCTACTCCAGATTTCATTCCTTGAATCATAACACGGGGGAAGAAGATAATGACTCTCGAATTCTCGTAAAATTTCCCGGCACACTTCCTTACCCTTCCAATTAGAGAAAAGAACTGATAATAGGCTGAGGTTGTCGTAAAGATTGACCATGGTTTAATATCATTTTCACAGCCTGTAACTCATAACTCATTTGAAAATAAATGCATGCGGTTAAGTTATGCTCATGGCATATAGTTGATACCAATGACAGGAATTTGATGCAAATGCAATAGCTAATTCAACAAATTGACAATAAACACATTGGACATGTAAATCTCCAAGAAATATAAAATCATTTAATCAACAATTACTGTAATAGCCGTACTCAGGGCCGAGTCGGGAGAGGTAAGTAAAGGGTTGATCGAGAAGCGTTTATAATCTCGATCCCTATTTATTCTCTTCATGCCTTCCATTTTATGTGACTTATGTGCTCTTATGTGCTATAGTTTTAATTAAAAGTTCATCAATTTAATTCTTTCCTTTATTAAGCATGTACCTCGAAACTCTTCTCATAGAATCTTAGAAATCTAGTATTTATCCCTTTCCAGCACCTAAAATCCCTTCATATGCTTCAAAATCTATTCCTACAATTTTAGGTTGAAAATTACAAAAACTCCCCTAAAGCCATAGATCTTTCCTAAATTTTAATTTATTCCCCCAAAAACTTTTTCCTACTCGATATTATAATCAAATAGATCCTCACAGTATTTCGAGGATTTTAACATTTTCCATAAACCATGATTCTTATCCTAACTCGAATAGTATCAAAAACCGTCTAAAAACCCTAGTCAATATTCACACCGTAAAATAACTTTTTATCCGTACACTTTTTGATATTCAATATTATAGTCAAAACGATCCTTGAATTAATTTATGAATTTTCGTACATTTATCAAAACTTGATTCCAACTGTAGCATATTTTAATAAATATTTTCCTTTTTTAAAAATTATCATTTTATTTTAAACAATTAGCTTTCGTTCAATATTCAAAATTATACTTAAAACGTTTCTTGAATTTTTCTCTAAACTATGATAACTTTTCCAACCTTTAAACTTCATCATAGCTTCGTTTATATAATTTTATCATGATTTTCATCATCTTTAACGTTCATGACTTGTAAACTATGATGCACGGACACGGACACGACGACACGGACACGACACGATACGGATATGACGACACGAATTTTTTCTTGAATTTCCCACGTAAGGAGTGTCGGACACGGTGTCCGACACGAGTGTCCGACACGACACGGCATGACACGACATGGCAAAATGATATTTTTAGAAGTGTCCGTGCATCATAGCTTGTAAACGAAAAACCTAAATATTCCACATTTATAATCATAACAAAGCTTGTTTTTCACTCATTCTTTCATTATTTTTACCACTTCAAGTTCTCGTCTCTCGACTCTTGAATAAATTTTATATTAATTTTTATTTACTATGACATAACCTTCTAAAAATAGCAACTTCTAAAAATAGAAAGTTTAGAGATATGAATCTAATTCTTCCACATCTCTTACAAGAATCCCACACATTTGTATAAATTTAAATTCTTCCATATTTCCTCCACAATTTCACAACAATTGTGTGATTTAGAAATTCCCACATCTCTAACATATTTTTAGAAATTGCACTAAGACCCCTAATTCCTACCTATAAATACCCCTCCTATGAGCTATTTCTAACACACCTCTCTTCTCTATACCCCCCCCCCCCCTCCCCAGCTCACGAAAATCCCCTCCAAAATCCCTCAAGGGTTTTTTTTTTATGTTTTATTTTGTATTTAATTTATGTTTTAATTTATGCTTACTTAAATTATGCAATTTAATTTATATTTTATATGCTTTATATTATGTTTAGAAAATTATGGCAGGAGATTTTATTTTAGGAATTTATATTTCATGAATTAAAGTAGGAATTTAATTTATAAGATGCATGCCTATTATATGAACTTATTTAAATATGTGTTCATATACTCATGATTATGATCTTGAATATTAGAAGAAATGCATGTCTAGGAAATTTAATTAGAAATTAATTTTCATGAGAAATTTATATATTTTGCTACATTATGTTTCAAATCTTACATTATAAATATGAACATGATCTAGTATGTCTAATATGTCCTATGAATATTCAAATAGACTTAAGAACATGTTCTTGATGTTTTTGAAATGTGTGTGTGTACCGTGTGCGAGTGTGTGTAAGTGTGTGTTTGATTTTGTGTTTAAAAGTGTTTAATTCCCTAAAATTAAATAGTAACCGTTTTTCAATAGTAACTTTGACTTTTAATTTCAAATAAAGATTTTGACTTCTAAAATCTTAAAGAGATTTCAAATATTAATATAAAATAATATTTTGGAATTTTAGAAATAACTTTTATCTAGAATTTCCAAAAATCGGGGATTAAATAGCAAATTTCCAAGTTATAACTCTAACTTATTAGAATTTCTTGTACATTGTTTATTTAAGTAATAAGACTTAGTCCTAAGTCAATATTAGTACTTTCAGGCAAAGATATAATCGAAGAGTGGAATCCTAAGGATTTTTCCTTATCCGTCAAGACACTCGGTGAGGATTTAAATCCTTTCAACTGGAATCATGATAAAATTATTTTAATTTATTGAATTTCTTTTCAAATCTTATTATCCCTTTTATGGGAAAAATGTTTCATATTAAATTATAGTATTATCCAAAATTCATATATTTACCCGAAAGTACTTAGTACTTTCTCCCGGTAAATATTCTCGTCTTGCAAGTAAAATTATTGTTTTCTTATGGGCCCGGTGGTCTTGGTAGAAGTAGTAGTCCGGGAGACATGGGTCGAGGTCTACTATTATACCAGCCGCCAAGTAGATCTTGATGATGGTCTAACCGGAGGTTGGTTATTCCACATCAAGTGACGGGAAAAGGTACGTCCCTCCCACAATATCGTTCATTGTCACTAGGGTTTGCTTCCCTACGTGACACTAAGGGGTGAAGGCTGGTATTATCGTATTTGTTTTATTAAGTACCGACACCTTGATCAGTGTCGTTACTATTTTCCTCAGATTTTAAGGAGTTAAGGTTCGAAAAGCCTAGCTTGCGGGTATCAAACAATTTCTTCAAAACGGTTCATATTTTCTAAAGTATAACTTATATTCCCCCTACTCCTATTATCCCAAACTATTATTGATAGTGTGCATAAATTACATAAAAATCTCTTTAATTTCCCCCTGAATTGGATTAGATTTCTACTTAATTTGCTTTTATTTGGCTTTTGCAGCAAAATGTTGATGAATGAGGGATTTGGCAGAATTATGAAGAAAAAGATGCAGAGTATTGAAAATGCCTGAGTCATGACCCCAATGCATGATCATCCCTAAG
Organism: Lantana camara; assembly: GCA_037501455.1. NCBI lineage: Eukaryota > Viridiplantae > Streptophyta > Magnoliopsida > Lamiales > Verbenaceae > Lantana > Lantana camara. The sequence continues at coordinate 89,594,287 of CM074862.1, read as the reverse complement.
GCCAATTCACGTAAAGTAGATCACGGTCAACAAGTACGGCTGATTCCTCTTGTTGGGACAGGTGGCACACATGCAACAGCTTGCTAACATGACTGACATGCAAGAGTTGATCCTGCATTTTTGGAAGTTTCAAGAGTCCTAATCATGTTTATTAGGACTTGTAAAAGCTAATTTGTTCCCCTTGATCATTATCATTTTCTAGAGATAAGGAAGCTTTATAGAAGCTAGTTAATTGAGTCTTGGGGGCTGGAGAGAAAAGAAACGCAACAGCTGCTACTGCTGGAGCAGAGCAAGAACAGGGGTGGATCCCTTGTTTCGGCCAAGAGCAAGAAATCCCTTTTCCTTTCCTCTTTTTAGTTGAATTTCATGCTTAGATTATAAAATACTTTAGTATATCTTTTGTAGCTTAATTTAGTTGGTTTAAATTCAGTTCTTTACGGTTTGTTAGCTCTATATATTCTGTAAATATGAATAACAGCTGAACATATCTGTCTTAGTTAGGTTGTAGCTTTATTCCTTGCCAATATTTATGAGATCTAAGTGAATGAATGCGAATCTGATCTACGGTATTTATGCATGCTTTGAATGTATTTGTATAAGTTGTTTTCGAATCATCTTTCTGATCAATCGATGCCTAGATAATAACTTGATAAGGTTATACTAATACTTGATACGTAATAGTCTTGTAAAGGTATATAAGAACCACACATCATTGAGAGTTTACCACCATGTTTACTCAATAAAATGGTGAGGCATGCGTAATATGATTTCATAAGTCCAAGATTCTTGAGATTTTAGATCATGATTAATGTCCTTTTGGTGCTTAATGCTATCATATAGTTAAATCCTAGATACTTGTTCGCGGGACTGCTATGTGGTAAGAATTTAATTGATGAGCTTCTCTTGATTAAGTTAAAAATAAGAAAGGATGATATAGATAAGCTTCTTGTCTATTGTAAGTTAATCTACCATTTGATTAGATTTGATTTTTACATCAAGGATTAGATACAGGCATGGAATGAAGTAACAACTTAGCTAAGACATTTCTCTCATAATCAACCTTCACAACTCTCTTTATTTTCAGTCGTAGTTGTTCGAAGTAATATGATTTTGTGCTTTAAATAGCTTGTTTTAATTACGTTAACCCCCCCTCTCTTTACTTTTGTTGTTTGTTTGCTAGGCTATTAGGAGATTCACGAGACCAACCAATCTCCGTGGGATCGACCCTTTACCACTATACACAATTTATTGTGTTTAGTAGTTTAGGATTATTATTTGGTGGATTCGGCACCCATCAATTATGATCCAAATATTATTGTCATATAGTAATTTGTGATTATTTAGTATATTTTCGAACCAAGACCTTCTTGGTTAAAAGAATTTACAAAACTTTACTTATAATTATAAATCTCAAACCACCGTCACTTAGTCATTTTGACTAACCCTCCTACTCTTTTAACTCATGATTTCAGGAATCCATAGATCGATGCCTTAGAGGTATCTTGAAGCTTTAAGGTGTCACATCTTAGTTACTCAGGGTTTACCAAGAGTGCATTTACATCTTTTAATAAGCACTCTCATGTGAATTTAGATCTATCACTGTAATTACTTACTCAGCTTAATAATATGTGCTCCGTTTAACTATTGCTTCCTTTTAATTGTTCAAGTTTATTTCTCCGTTGCAATTTCATACTCTGGTATTGTATAGTCTTATCCGTTCGCCGAAGTATTTCTCGAGTGCTAGGTCTCACATCCACTCGGGAAGTACAACGATACGGGGTTGCATTGTTAGGGGCGCTACAATTACAGACAAAATCAATGCAATGCTCAAGTTATCAAATAGTTCAAGCAATTCAAAGGATCCAAGTAATCAGATAATTCAAATAAAATGCAAAACTCTCAAATTGACAATTAATTCCTATGCCGTACGACCTAGACTTGACACGACACGACACTAGAACCTCGGTTTTGCAACCAAGCTCTGATACCACTTAAGATGTAGCACCCGAAGCGCAAAGATGCCACATCCCCGCACTATAGCCCAATCCACATATGAGATGGACAACCCATACATGAATCAAACCATAGCGAACGGGAGATAATAAAATAACCAAGCTAGCTAGGCGAGACTAAACCCCACACCACGTCATTCAACACATAAATATATAAACGAAAGCATAGGTAACTATGTCACTAATCAAGTAGGGTTTATAACAAACGTATACAATTCTTCCAAAGTACCATAATTCATAGGCAACAATAAGTAAAATGGACCGTGCTCGACTCGAATGCAAAGACTGGAGGCGACTCAATTCCCGCCTAGCACGTACCTGCAAGAATTTGAAAGGTGGAGGTGCCAGTCTATGAAAGACTGAGTGAGGGGTATAATTTAAGTATTAGCGCAGATAAGATGCAAGTTACAACCTCGGGTGAAGTTTTAAGGAAAAGGTACAATACAAGTTTGATAATGAAGCGAACATCACCCGAGATTACAACTGTCCAGTTTAACAGTTTAATCATTTTCAATCAATCAATCAGTGGCCCGGCGAGTGAGGGCAAATCTCCAACCTTATCCGAATTGTGAACAATACATGCTTTGTTTAATTTATCATGTGATCATGCAATTCAATTACAGTGCGCATTAGCAGTTTCACGAACTCCTTTTTCCTCCAATGACGGGAAGGTAGCGAGCCTTCAACCATCCACGACATGGTGTACGTCAGGAACATGACTCCCATGCACGGGACTCCTGCTGGGAGGTGGGCCCAGAACAATAGCAGTCCGGGACCACATTTCAAAATTTTTATTACAATACAAGTATTAAAATATTTCTAAAACATTTAAATACAAAGTGGAAGACTTAGCCGGATCTACTCAAGTATATACATGCAATTGATAATAAATTTTAAATCACTTAAACAGATAAATATCTAACATGCAATTAACACTTAAGAGCACATAATTTATCATGCTTAAAATAAAACAACTGTAAAATATTACCGTACTGCAAACATGGCTATCTAACGACATTTTTCCAGCTCATTTCCCTTTTGTGAGACCGGCAGAGCTTCCCCGCAATATCCCCGACTCAACCCTCGGAGTGTGGGCTCCGTGAGTATTTCCCTAAATACTCGAGAAAATATTTTCTAGAAAATTTCATTTTTCTAGAACTAGAAAATCCATATTTTCTAATAATTAAGTGGTTTATATATTAATTATATAACCACCTAATTATATATTAATTAATCTTTAATAAAAGATTAATTAAACTAAAAGGAAGAATGAGAGCAGCTCTCAATCGGCCAAAATTTGGCTGAAAATAAATGAATAAAATGAGCCATGCATTGCCCCTATTTATAGCCAAATTTATGAGGGTATTATGGTCATTTTAGGGTTAAATTGGAGGGCAAAATGGGTATTCTACACGTTCAAATTGCTACCGCGTACAAACCGAGTTCATTTCGGCCAATCAAATTATACCATCATGTAGAACTCTCCGCCGTGAACATGAATCCGCCAACCATGCGCCGCTGGAAGGCTACCAGGTGATTGGCGCGTGTGGAAACGCGTTAGCTCCACCAGATCACGACACGTGTCGGGGTTTGGTCCGACCCGGATCGGACCCGGACCGAACCTATCCGTTTGAACAGGTTCTGACCCGAACCGCCGACCCGTTCCCGATCAACACCCAATCTCGGCCGCCCATTTGCGCTAACGCGGCGCGATCTCGTCCGTACACGTGGCGCGCCATGCGGCCGCCCAGTCAGCGCCACTTGGGCCTACCCTGCTGACGTGGCGTGACACGTCACCTGCCACGTCACCTTTTTAAAAAAAAAAATTAAAAATTTTATTTTCTCCAAAATAAAATTCCGGGCATTTCCAACTCTTTGGAACTTGATTTATTTTCTTAAAATAAATCCCTTGGCTTATTTTCAAACATTTTGAAAATTCATTTTTCTTTCACCTTTTAATATTTTCTCTTCGGGTTTTCAATTGGGGCTTGCAGGACTAATTAATTTTAGCTCCAAACAGATTAATATATTATCATCCCATGATAATAATTAATTACCGTTTAACAATATTTAATTCCACTAAATAAATATTGTTGCACTCTAAAATTAATTAAATTATTCACGAATTTATCGATCTAGAATAATTTCGCATTTTACTCCTCCGTGTTGATATCCATGAAAAATAAATTGCAACTACTATCATTTATTTTTCATCTCTAATTTGAAATTTATTGATTCGCCTTAAGTTCAAATTCTCCGTATGCGAAACACATTCAACATACAACTTCGGTGACGTACCACGCGAAGTGCTTTGGCCAAAGTCTTAATTCGAACTTTTACAAATCTATCTCAAGGATATCTCTTACCTTCCAGCAAGGCCACAGATTCCTTGATCAATATAACTCTTTAGCGCATTTCATATAATCACCGAACATACAAAGTATTTTGGCCACCTGTTACCGAGACCTCACTTCGAGTATGTTACAGTGACTAACACTACATGCCTAAAGCCGAAATATTATCAGGATTAAGAGTACAATGCTTCCTGAGATTTTATTCATTTTAGATAGTAGTATAAAATGAATAATCTCAGTGGTCCAGTTCAACGTTTCTAATCTTATTGAAAATCATCAACGTGTTATAATTGGAATCACCATTCCCTATGACGAAAGACTTATCATCTTATATAACTGCGTTATAGTCTTGATAGGATCATATTTTTATCTTACCGACTAGAACTTTAATGACACGTGATTTCGGTATTCAAAGTCTTTTCCTATGAAACACATTTCATATGAGAATACCACCACACGCCATTAATTATTAATATGTGAAATACTCACAACTTGGCTGTAAATTCAGTTTAATTAATTCAACAAATTGAATTTCCAGGGCACTATTCCCAACAATCTCCCACTTGCCCTAAATTCAATTTGGCTATACATCTAAGTCTTATTCTTTTCACATGAGTGTCAAAACTCGTTTTGCACTCTTTCGCGCCAATACTTTAGTGAAGGAATCTATTAGACGTTTCTCTGAGCCAACAACTAGGAAATCATGAATCCAATACATCTAACTGGCTGCTTCTCAAGCTACCATGTATTTGACTTCCATGGAGGTGTAAGCAATACAAGTCTGCTTAACATTCTCCAATTAACGATTGCTCTTTGTAGAGCAAACACGTATTCTGATGTCAAACATCTAGAATACAAATCAGATTGTAAATCCGAATCTGTGCACTCTATTGAAATGAGCTCATCACTATGGCAGATAAGCATATAATCTCAAGTCCTTCTCAAGTACTCCAATATATGCTTTCACTACTACCCAGTGTCAGATTCTAGGGTTTGACTAATATCTGCTAACTTAGACCTATTTCATAATAGACATCTGGCCTTGTACATAATATGATATACATAAAGCTTCCGCTGCGGAACTCTAATCATGTCTTCTATCTCTTCAGTTATCTCAGGACACTGATCCCGAGATAGATAAATTCCATATCTAAAAGGTAATGAACCTTTCTTGGAATTTGTCATATTTTACCTTACCAGCATCTTATCCATATATGCTTCTTGTGATATACCAATTTCCTTATTCCTATGATCACGATAAAAGTCTGATCCTTGGAATAACATCGGTCTCACATAGGTCTTTTCTTGTCAAAATGATTTGACGTCCGAATCTTGACTACTGACAAAATTCTTGCATCATTCCCAATGAGCAGAATATTAATTACGTACAAAGTGAAAATGTTACAACGCTATCATGATGTCATTTTGTACACTTCATGGTTCATAGGGCAATTATACAAATCCAAAGAATCTAAATTGCCTTATAATTCTGATGCTCCATAATCTAGACGCTTGCTTAAGATCATAAATCGATCTATTAAGCTTGCATTATATGCACCTGATTTTTGGCTGTAAAGCCTTTCGGATTGTGCCATGTATCTCTTTTTCTTGAAGTTGCCCGTTCAAGAACATAGTCTTTATATCCATTTATTTATTCTCGTAAACGATAATGAGATAAAATGGAGAGGAGAGTTCTTATGGACTTAAGCCCTGCTATAGGCGAGAAGATCTCATAAATGATTTCTTCTTTCTGGGTAAAACCCTTTGCCATATGCTTTGCTCTAAAGCCTCTACTTCGTCCATTGCTCCTTTTATTTTCTTGTAGAATCCAATTGCATCTAATGGGTTTAATGCCATCAGGTGCCTCTACAAGTTCAAGACTTTGTTAGAGTACTAAGATTCTAACTATGATTCAATGGCTTTTGACCAAACGGTCAGCGTCTATATCATCCACAGCTTCATTACACGTGACAGGATCAGATACGTTAGATTCAACCTCTTGGGTTAATCTTAGATACCTTGTCAGGCGTCCTGACAATCCTCCCACTACAATGATGCTCTCGTGTACACGTCTCTACAACACATGTTATATTTAGAACATCACATGTATCTAATACATTTTCGGTTATCACGGGTTTATGGAAATCAGTATCTAATACTGTTATTTCTTTTAACACTACTTTGCTTCCACCCTTTGTGGTTATTTGTGTAATTATCTTTGAAAGATTCACAAACATCTTTTGTGATTTCTCAAATTACAAAATATACCACCTCTCGTTCTTCTTAGGATAACCTTAGAACAAGTAAACCTTTGTTCTTTATTCTAACTTGTCAGGATCCATCCTTAACTCGTGGACCAGGCTACCTTAAATCCGAAGATAAAAGATACAGGGTTTTCACCCTAGCTACAGATCCATTAGTGTTTTAGGAACTGACTTAGATAGAACTAGGTTTGTCGTTTTATGTGCAAGACCCCAAAACGAAATTCATAGGGTAGCATGACTCTTCATGAATCTTACCATCATTATCAGAGTTCTATTTCTCCTTTCTGCAATACATCTTTGCTAAGATGTATCTCATATATATAGTTGAGATCTAATCTCATTTGAGAAATTCTATTTAACTCTGAACTTAGATACTTATCACTACTTCGATCTAATCGAAGTGCCATGATATGTTTTCTAATTTGACTCTTTGACTTCAGTCTTATATTCTTTGAACTCTTCAAAATTACAGACTTAAGTCTCATCAAATAAACATATCTGTATCTAGAGTAATCATTCAAATGAATGATGAAGTACCTAAAACTTTCTTTTTCTTGAACACTCATAATATCATACGTTCGTATGAACCAACTCAAGCAAGTTCATGGCTTAATATCCTTTGTCTCAAAAAGGCTTCTTGGCCATTTTAACCTTCTAAATAGGATTCGTAGATTGATACTATTTTCAAGTCAATAGGGCTCAACAATCAGTCTTTGGATCCTATTCAGATTCAATTGACCAATAGATAGGTGCCACGTAGAAGTTTTTCCTCTTAGATGGTAAGTCAAGCTTCTTAAAGTTAAACTTGAATTAGGGTTTTCATTGAGGTATAAAAGACCATCTTTTATTGTTCCAGAGCAAATAAACCTTTTATTTTGCTTAGCGGTAAACTTTTGTTCAAAACAAACAGTTAAACTATTAGTTATCAAATAACCCACAGAAATTAAATTTCTGTTTATACGGCACGCGTAATATAAAACCCTATTGCCAAAATACGACTTTATTGTCCTTACTGCTAATACAATTACACTTGTATTATCCCCGAGCAGTAGTTGTATGTTAGCCGTTTTTCAAACTTTCTGATTAGTTTGAATCTTTGCAACGACTTGCAAATATGATTAGTTGATCTCAAATCCACACACCAGGATTCTGGTGAATTTCCAACTAAACATACTTTCAACGAGTAAGATATCTTCATATCTTATCTAAACGGCATAGTAAACAAACAAACTAAGTATTTTGGATAATTTCTTTTCCAATACCCGTTACCACTGAAATAGAAACACTTTTCCATTGTCGGATTTGACTTTCTATTTCTGAACCTTAAATTGGGAACTTTTCCTTTTTCTTTCTTCCACTTACTGCCTTTCTAGGCCGTGGATATTGATGTCTGATTAGAGAGAACTTTTCCCTTAGTCTATATCATCCTTTCTGCCATATTGAGGTCGTTCATTGGTTTTAAAAAAAAATTATTTAAAATAATCTTGAACGTTCAAATGACTAGGCAGAGAGTATAGGATCGTATCCTATATGTTAAGATTGTCTCTTTAAGCACAGAGGCTTTCAATCTCGTTCAGATCAGTTATCATATTCATAATATGATTCTAAAACAGTGATCCTTCAAACATCTTTAACTAACAACCTTTTTCGTGGCTCGTACCTTCGTACGATTCTATCTTCAAAACATGTTCTTATCAGTGGACATCTCATGCATTTGATACTTAAGAACATTGGAGACAGATGTCAGAATCTAAGAGTAGCCAGATCATTACAATTGATCTACTTGGCATAAGTGTCTTTCTGATCCTGATTGGTTGTAGTTTTGAAAATTTTCGGTTGAGGTTCAGTGAGTACATAAATTTTCGTGTCTCGACACGATGTCCAGATTCACTTCCTAGTCAGCATAGTTGAACCCTTACTAACCTATTTCCTTAAAGTCATTAGGAGTGGGCTAAGGGAGATCGTTATTATTATAAAATTGAAATAAATAGATAAATGCAAGTTATGATTATGTATTTCACTTTCTTTTACATATAACCAATAAATGAAATCCACGTAAGCATTTTGATTTATGCAATGGTGACTTAACTAACTGTAGTTGACTCCCAGGAGGCGAGGTCGAAAACTACTTAGAAAAGCAAGAACTATTCTTAATTAACATGACGTCTAGGTAACTCTTACCAAACAATGTCAATCCACCACGTCAATCCTTGGCCTCTAAGTAAATGTAACATAGCTCCGAATGGAGGTTAATACATTGCTTAGTCAAGTGTGCACCATTACCTAGAAGTATGTACGAGTAGGTCAAGACACTCCACGGAGGCGTGGTCGAGTTGACTTTCCCGTATTTCATTCTATCCGTAGAAGTCTAATCTTGTATACCGCGAATACATACCCGCCCAAGGGAGTAGTATATATCCACTATACTATAGACCGGTAATGGAGGCCGTGAGAATCTAACTCTTTTTATCTCGCTCCCACTTGAATTTTTAAAAGGTGTGGATTATTTGTTGATTATTTAATTATGCATCTCGTTCAATCTCTATTAAACATTATTATTTAATCACATTAAATAAAATACACATAATTGTAAATAACATAATATCTCATATTATCATGATCATGCCATAAAATAAAATAATTAAGCATGCTTTTCATATAATTATCACATAATTATCATGCTTAAAATAAATGGCATAAAGTAAACATGTTATAAATAAATTATCTCATAATTTAAATCTTGTTTACTGATTCGGCAATTAACCAGGAAGATTATTGAAATCGATTCCCAGAAAATTACCATTCCACGCAAATTCCCAGGAAACACTGGCGGGGTCACAAACGGTCCCACTTAAAAAAGTCTTCTTTGATAGAATTTACGTGCACAGTAGCAGATTTAAAATTATGCATCGCATGCATCATATCAATGTATGTATATATCTAGAGCCCGGCTCTGATACCAGTTGCTGGGAGGTGGGCCCAGAACAGTAGCAGTCCGGGACCACATTTCAAAATTTTTATTATAATACGAGAATTAAAATATTTCTAAAACATTTTAATACAAAGCGGAAGACTTAGCCGGATCTACTCAAGTATATACATGCAATTGATAATAAATTTTAAATCACTTAAGCAGATAAATATCTAACATGCAATTAACACTTAAGAGCACATAATTTGTCATGCTTAAAATAAAACAACTGTAAAATATTACCGTACTGCAAACATGGCTATCTAACGGAATTTTTCCAACTCCTTTCCCTTTCGTGAGACCGACAGAGCTTCCCCGCAATATCCCCGACTCAACCCTCGGAGTGTGGGCTCCGCGAGTATTTCCCTAAATACTCGATAAAATATTTTCTAGAAAAATTCATTTTTCTAGAACTAGAAAATCCCTATTTTCTAATAATTAAGTGGTTTATATATTAATTATATAACCACCTAATTATATATTAATTAATCTTTAATAAAAGATTAATTAAACTAAAAGGAAGAATGAGAGAAGCTCTCAATCGGCCAAAATTTGGCTGAACATAAATGAATAAAATGAGCCATGCATTGCCCCTATTTATAGCCAAATTTATGAGGGTATTATGATCATTTTAGGGTTAAATTGGAGGGTAAAATGGGTATTCTACACGTTCAAATTGCTACTGCGTACAAACCGAGTTCATTTCGGCCAATCAAATTATACCATCGTGTAGAACTCTCCGCCGTGAACATGAATCCACCAACCACGCGCCGACCCGTGGATCCACGCGCCGTCGGAAGGGTGCCAGGTGGTTGGCGTGTGTGGAAACACGTTAGCTCCACCAGATCACGACACGTGTCCGGGTCTGGTCCGACCCGGACCGACCCTATCCGTTTGAACCGGTTCTGACCCGAACCGACGACCCGTTCCCGATCAACACCCAATCTCGTCCGCACACGTGGCGCGCCATGCGGCCGCCCAGTCAGCGCCACTTGGGCCTCTCCTGCTGACGTGGCGTGACACGTCACCTGCCACGTCACTTTTTTTTTTTAATTAAAAATTTTATTTTCTCCAAAATAAAATTTCGGGCACTTCCAACTCTTTGGAACTTGATTTATTTTCTTAAAATAAATGCCTTGGCTTATTTTCAAACATTTTAAAAATTCATTTCTCTTTCTCCTTTTAATATTTTCTCTTCGGGTTTTCAATTGGGGCTAGCAGGACTAATTAATTTTAACTCCAAACAGATTAATATATTATCATCCCATGATAATAATTAATTACAGTTTAACAATATTTAATTCCACTAAATAAATATTGTTGCACTCTAAAATTAATTAAATTATTCACGAATTTCTCGATCTAGAATAATTTCGCATTTTACTCCTCCGTCTTGATATCCATGAAAAAAAAATTGCAACTACTATCATTTATTTTTCATCTCTAATTTGAAATTTATTGATTCGCCTTAAGTTCAAATTCTCTGTATGCGAAACACATTCAACATACAACTTCAGTGACATATCACGCGAAGTGCTTTGGCCAAAGTCTTAATTCGAACTTTTACAAATCTATCTCAAGGATATCTCTTACCTTCCAGCAAGGCCACAGATTCCTCGATCAATATAACTCTTTAGCGCATTTCATATAATCACCGAACATACAAAGTATTTTGGCCACCCATTACCGAGACCTCACTTCGAGTGTGTTCCAGTGACTAACACTACATGCCTAAAGCCCAAATATTATCATGATTAAGAGTACAATGCTTCCTGAGATTTTATTCATTTTAGATAGCAGTATAAAATGAATAATCTCAGTGGTCCAGTTTGATGTTTCCAATCCTATTGAAAATCATCAACGTGTTATAATTGGAATCACCATTCCCTATGACGAAAGACTTATCATCTTATATAACCACGTTATAGTCTTGATAAGAACATATTCTTATCTTACCGACTAGAACTTTAATGGCACGTGATTTCAGTATTCAAAGTCTTTTCCTATGAAACACATTTCATATGAGAATACCACCACACACCATTAATTAGTAATACGTGAAATACTCACAACTTGGCTGTAAATTCAGTTTAATTAATTTAACAAATTGAATTTTCAGGGCACTATTCCCAACAACTCCTTCCTCCACCAAACCTCCTGGTGGATTCAGGGGTGATCCCACAATAGTGAGGATAGCGAGGGAGTTACCCGTCAGCCCTTTGCTTTCCCGGTTGGCTCAAGACACTACCCTCGGGCCCACAGTGAACAATACATGATACTCACCAAACATGCTCGGTACATGACAATAACATGGCTTGCTTGCAATGAACATGACTTGCTTTCGATTAACATGGCTTGCTTGAAATCATTTGAATGCCTTTGAAAGCTTATAGATATATGTATACCTTTTGGCCGAAAGTTTTACGTAAAGGTATTAAGGGTTCTAGATAACTAGCAATTAAACCGCACCTGACAGGCGACAAGACGACTTAAGGGTTCGTGAAGGTGCTCGTTGATCCATAATCTCCGGCCTGGAGAAGAACTTGGAAGAAAATAGAAGGAGAAGATGAAGTTGGCAAGCTTCGAAGCTTGTAAAATTCCCGAAAAACTAGCTTAGATTTAACAAAATCTTTTCTTCCTCTTGCTTGGAATGACCGAGAGCCATAAGGAGCCAAATATGGATATGTATGAATTGAATGGAATGAAATGGAAGAAGGAAGAAATGGTTTTACGTGATCCGTCTCCTCAAAATTGGTGAAATGCACAAATTGCAATTAAATCCCTCAAAGGTGTAAGTCATGCAATCAAGTCCTACTCCTAGCTAATTGGTCACTTTGGTCCAAGAATATATCATACAATTTGGTCCTTGAATTTAAAGGAGTATGATCAATTAAGGACACATAAGCAATTAAGTCACGTTCAGCAATTAATTCAAGGAGCAAATGAATTCAATTCATGCAATAATTCTCAAATTAACATAATTCCATATAATTTCACTTAAACATGTTAAAATATAATTCATATAGTTTTCATGGCACGTAGGGATTAATAAACGAAAGAATTAGAATAAATCTTAACTCTCGGAAAACTCACACTTGTCGTGCATACCTGAATAGCCGAAAATCGGGGCGTTACATAATTAATTATTTATTAGACATTTAAACTCCAAATTAGGACTTAATATTAATTTATAATTAAATTAAAGTCTATTAAATAATTAATCAAAATTAATTATTTAATTTATCACACAAGAGTGACACGTGTCACTCACTGATACGTGCCCCACACGTGTGCCACACGTATTACCCTCTTTCCAATCCTTGATTGGTTTCATCAACTCGTTTAATTGATTCAAGCCTTAACCCTCGTGATCGAGCATTTGTGTTTGACCCCCTAGGTTCTTTATTCATTTAGCAGTGACCCCGATTATTAATTCCTTAATTAGTTAATCAGTCCACAGATCATGCTACCATAGTCTAGCAACAAGTGTGTGACCCCTAGCTGAATAAGAATATGTTAATTCGAAATAACCTTGAAGTTATTAACATATGTGAAATAAGGTCCTCCTACAACCTATCTCTCAACCAAGATCTAGGGCAAGGGAATAATTAGAACCCTAATAATCTCGGTTTTAAAGTTAAGTACATTTCATATCCATTTGATCTCGATCCAAGAAACCCTTTTCTTGATCTAGATCTACTGCCTTGGCCAAGGTCTCCTAGATGGCATATGAATGACTTACACAATAAGTGATCAACTTGCTTATGCAAGTGTAGATCCTTTATTGATTCTCATATGTTTTCATGTGCCACTTGTGTAGCCCCAGCATAAGCCTTGAATCAGTTGTCTTGGGTGACATCCTTGAAAGCTTAGTCCTAAGACTACAGAGTTAGCTCACAAAGCATCGTTAGAATCTCAAGTCTAAGGACAACTGAATCACATCAATAACTCATGAGATATTTCCTAATCTGGAAGTTTCTATTTCTAGAAATAGAAACTTCCTTTCCCATTTAGGAATCTTCTCACACGGGACGCCTCAGTATACTCATTTAGAATAAACGATCACCCTCATGTATCATGCACGTATTAACCATATATTTTACACCCCATGAAACAAGGTGGTCCTTCTTAAGGGCGTGATCACACGAGCAAGCTTCGAGCGAGTCATATCGACACTTCCATTGTCTATTGAACTCCTTAGCTTGAAGTGATTTCTGATCATGACTTTTGTGATTTAGGGCTTGTTTCATGAACCAGTTCTCCTAAGTGATAGAGTCCTATAAGTCATTTAGATTTGGGGAGTTCTTATACAAGCACAATTAAAGTAAACATACAATCAAACAAGAGCATATAAAGAAGTGTTGTCTTATGATCAAATCACTTCGTTTATTACTCAAAGATTTTTTGTGATTTACAAAAGGAAAAGTACAAAGCAGATTACAACATCGGCTTTAATGATACTATTCCTAACATTGGCCCACAACTCTTTAGGCAAATCTTCGCTTCTCAACAGGCTTTGAGTCATTTTGAAATGGATTAATTCTTTCTCTCTGCCACTCCATTCTGTTGGTGTGAATATGGATTAGTCAGAGGATGCCGAATCCCATTCTCATCACAAAATTTTTGAAACTCCTTCGAGGTAAACTATCCTTCTCGATCTAATCGAACTGACTTAATTTGATAGCCACTTTGTTTCTCTACCATTCCTTATATATTTTAAAAGTTGAGAATGCTTCTGATTTCTCCTTGAGGAAGTACACCCACGTTTTTCTACTATAGTCATCAATGAACACTATAAAATACATATTTTCCCAGCAAATTTGATGAGATCGGACCACACACATCTGTATGAACCAACTCCAATGGTTCATTTGCTCTTATCTATGACTCATTTGAAAAACTTTGATGATGTTATTTTCCTGCAAGACAACCCTCACACAATTGATCAGGGTGGTTTACTGAAGAAAATCCATTTAGCATTCTTTTTTATTACATCAATTTAAGGCCTTCAAAATTAAGATGTCCAAGCCTCAAGTGTCATAGCTAAGATTGATCTTCGGCATATGCTTTTAAGCATCTCGCTGTTGGAAAATAAACGTGTTGCAAAGCGAAAATTAAAAACTTTTACCAATAATTAGATCAGTTGCTTGCAATTTCTGGTTTTAAAACTCAAAGAAGTTTCAAGAATCTTACAAAGTTTGTAACTTTCTTGAAACGGTTGAGTCGCCCTCAAATGTTGTGAAGTTTCCCCAGCCGTGGGAAATGACTAGCAGACTATCCTTCAGCCATGATTTTAACGTCTGCCTTCAAGCAGAATGCCCCTCGAAAGCCTTTTGAGTCTTCGAGACCCCAAATTAGAAGTCCTCTAGAACGTATCCGCACCAACCTAGGCCACGATCAAATCAGGGAGGATGCTAGTGCTATAATTTGTGTTTAGGCTTAAGGTTTGTAAAGAGTGTATTCGAAATTTTGAGATTGTATATTATGTCATGTGGAGGAGTTTGAACCCCTCCGTTAAATATCTAGGCGGATCAAACCTTACCTCTATGTGGGGAAGGATTCCTAATCCTTCCCTGCATAGGTTTCTTGTTCTCTAAGTAAATCATTTACTAATTAATTAAAACTCTCTTAATTAATCATATCCACAAAAAATCTTATCCAAACTCTTTAGGATATTTATCAATATTATTTATTTAGGAAAATTACATCCAGGTCTCCCAAAGTTTGGTATAATTACAATTTACACCCTGCACTTCTGGAAATTACAGATTAGTCCCTAATTCTAAGGAATAGTTTGAGGTCCCTGAACTCCGTTAGGGTTCCATCAAATTTCAAGTTTGATTTTTCAAAAATGCCCTCAGGGACTATATTATTAAATGACTTTTGGTAAGGGCTCATTTTGTAAGAGTACAAAAAGTTCAGAGACTATTGTGTAAAATTAAAAATGATCTGCAATAATTTAATAAATACTAATATTGCTAATATTTATAAATATTTTCAATAATAAATAAATATAATTTACTTATTAAGTTTTTTAAAATGAAATTATTATTTATTTAATAAATATTAATATTGCTAATTATTATATAAATATTTTCTACTTAGTCACTAAATATTAAAGATCGTTTGAAATAAAAATATAATTATTCATAAGTTGTTTCTTTAAATTATATTATAGTGTTTTTAAAAATCTTAAATTGATAAGTTGTTGTAATATTATTATTGATATTAAATTAATTGATTGATTAAATAAATAAAAGATCACAAAAATGAAAATTGACATTTAAATTAAAAATGGAAAATAAAATCAAGGAATTTGTCCGTCTTCTTCACTAGCTCCTAGCCCCACTTCACCACCGTCGGTCACGTTCTCATATCACCATCACAATCCGCCTACCACACCACTACAACCTCCCTATACTCGCTCTCCATCTCCCCTAGCCTTCCCGTCGCAACCTCTCCCCTTCCTTAACATCGCATTCCATTATCTCCCCTCTCTCTCTCTCTCTCTGTGCTCATAGCCATTGTGCAAAATAGTATGAATTCGTTCAAATTTGGGCAAATATGGAGGTGCGATTTGTTGTGAGCGGTGGTGGTGGTGGGGTGAAGAAGGTGGCGATGGAGCGACACGATCTCTCCCCTCCCTTCCTTCTTTTCTCCCAAACTCCCTTTGTGTTCCCTCGAATGTGTACAAATCAGATCTGATCTTTGTAAATCAGATGTGATCATATAAAGACCAAATTTGATTATTATGTATGTGTGCGTTTGTGGTGTTGAGATTTTGATGGTAGTGAAATTGTTGGTGATGTACGGTTGCGGTGGTGGTGGGCGGCCGTGATGAAATGCGGTCGAATTGATCTTTGTGTGGTGTGCTATAGTGGTGGTGCAAGTGATCGTGGTGGTGTAAGTGGCCGGAGTATTCAGGCGATAAAAGATTGAAAAAAAAAAAAAGGAAAAAAATAATATTTTTATGTTTTAAATTATATATTTAATATTTAGTTATTTTTTTCAACCCCCAAGTGATAGAAGAATTTGAACCCAAAAGTATTAAATATTTGATATTTAATGACTTGATATAGTTCTTGAGGACATTTTAATGACTAATTCGAAATTATATATATAAAATATGAATATTAAAACTACCTTTAACATTTAATGATTAACTCGAAAATATTTATATAATAATTAGCGATATTAGAATTTATTAAATTAATAATAATTTATTTTAAAAAAATTAATAAATAAATTTTATTTAGTTATTATTGAAAATATTTATAAATATTAGCAATATTAGTATTTATTAAATAATTGTATATCATATTTAATTTTACAAAAAGTCCCTGAACTTTTTGTATTCTAACAAAATGAGCCCTTAACAAAAGTTATTTAACAATATAGTCCCTGAGGGTATTTTTGGAAAATCAAACTTGAAATTTGATGGAACCCTAACGGAGCTCAGGGACCTTAAACGATCCGTTAGGGTTAGGGACTAATCTGTAATTTACCCCAAACCTCAGCGGATCTGGGTGTAATTTGCCCTATTTATTTTTTCTTAATAAATAAAAATTCTAATAGTTAATTAATTCCTAAATAATTATTTATTGGACTGTAATTCCAAATTGGGCTTAACAATTAATTCAAAGCCGATTAATAGGTTAATTAAATTATCTAACTTGTTGCTCACACACGTGTGGCACGTCCACACATCCCACACGTGCCTTGCATACGTGTAGGCCCTACTGACCCTCCATGGTCGATTCAATCAATTCGATTAATCGATTCAGCCTAAACCCTCGTGACCCGATATTTGTGTGTGACCCTCTGAGTTCATTATTCAATTAACAGTGACCCTAATTAATTATTTAATTCACAGATCACACGACCATAGTCTAGCAACATGTGAGTGATGCCTAATTGAGTAACGGATGTATATATTCGAAAGAACCTTTTTGTGAAATATGACTTGTGAAATACGATGCTCGTACAAACATATCTCTCGATCATGATCTAGGACAAAGGAATAAGTAGAACTCTAATAATCTTAATCTTAAACACTACAAAAAAAAGCCTGAAAACCGATGGGCATTTTTCGACGGGATTTTCGAAAAACCGACGGGATGGCGCCCTTTGGAAAATGTATCGTCGGAATTGGGTCCCGACGGGTCCGTTCCATTGGAAATATATTTCCAATGGAATTCCGATGGGAAACCGACTGAAAATGATTTTTTCCAACAAAATAATTTCCAACGGAAAGCCAATGGGCCATTTCCATCGGTTTTTCGTCGGAAAACCAACGGAGTTCCAACGGAACAAAAATAATTTAATTTTTAAGTTAACCGACGGATTTCCAACGAAATTTTTCATCGGTATTCCGTTGGAAATTCATTTGTGAGACCCGAACCACCCCGGAAACGAGCCACACCAACATCTCAGACAAGCCACGAGTCGAGCTTGAGCCAACCGAGCCAACCCAATGCGAGAATGAATTTTCGTGATAATTGCGCACGCAGGGATTCGAACTCGGGTCTCCAAGGAAGAATGGTGACTCCCTTACCAACTTGGATAACTTACTTCTTATTAATATTATGCTTTTAAATATATTTATACACTTATTTTAATTAACTATTTAAATACTTTTTGTTATTAATTTAAAATATATGATTATTTGAATTAAATATAATCATATTTATTGAAATTTTTTTAAAAATACTTATTCGAATGAAAATAAAACTCATTAGAATTAAGAGTTCTCCAATCTACAGAAAATATATAGAGTATCATAATAAGAACTCTTTCTAAAATTAATATATTAATTATAAGTTACATTATAAGATATTTGTACATTTAAAAATAAAATTATTAATATAAAAAAAATTTTTACATCATTTCACTTAAATTATTAATTCAAAATTATAAGTAAAATTATTTTTCTGTATAAATATAAAATCATTGCTAATAACTATTACATAACGATTAATTATATTATAAACCTACAATTTTTTTTGTATATATATATATAAAAGTTTTTTTTTTTTATAAAGATACATAATTAATTTTTTTTTTTGTCGTTGTCATATTTTAAACTTAGTTCAAAAATTATTAACACTATATCCTCATTATCAAGTATTAAGTTTATTAAAAATACTTATTGATGGTGCAGGAAGAGGATTCCTAAAATGCAACCAACACTTTCAAGATTTGTTTAAAGGAAAGGGAAGACCATCACAGGCTGTAATGCCTCAGGAACTAGGTTTCCTTGATAACATGGGTTCTTCCAGCTAGGATAACACCAAGGATAAATGTGTGGTGAAATGGTGAAGTATGAAAAACTTGGATTATACAGCAATGGAGAAAAACGCTAGTTTAAGGCAGGTGGTTTTTGTGAAGGAGATGACTTGGGGGAAGAAAGCATGTGTTTCTCCCTATTTATATGTTAGGGGTGAGGGTGCTTTGGGTAATTTGATCTAGTGGTCCCAAACCTGTGTTTCCCTAACACGTGGCGACCTGAGATGGTGTGAGAGTGATGGCTCTGAAAAGCCTGTAGCAGGGTAGGTACGAGGTGCGCGCCTCCGCAGTGTCAGAAGTGGTTAACGAGCGGCAAGCGTACAGGTATCTAACCCTGTTTCCCATACTCTGGAAGTGCTTTGGGAGGGGACAGTCTATGCTACAGGGACCGATCCTCGAAGAGAGATACCTTGGAGTACAAACCCGAGCGTTGGTTACGCTCGAGGGGCCACCGGTGATGGGTGTCCGAACGTCAGGGTCGTCGACACGTGAGTGTGATTACCGAGGGCGTCCCTGATATGGAAGGAAGGGAATCTTGGCGTAAAGCATTCCCGGGATCGTTGACGCGAGCGCTCAAGAAGACTATTGGGGGAGCCCATATTCGTAACTTGGCCCGAGGCACGCAAGTGTTGCTTGGGGAAGAGGTATAGGGAAAAGGCCGGGTTGGACCCACGAGCCCATTGCCGCGAGCGTTTAGAATGTTGGATCCTTCAGATCGTGATACGTGTACCGTGCTGATCCAAGCGTATTCTGGCCTCATCATTTACCCCCCAAATTCTGTAGTAGCGCTTGAGCATACTGTAGAATTTAAAGGGGCGGGCTTTGTCTTTTGAATATTTGAGGGTCAAGCCTCAGAGAATGAAGTGACGGTCCGTCTCCAATAACGGCCATCCTTTGACACGGCTATAAATGAAGTCCCATCCACATTTAATGCGGAGTGGAGACGTGGGTGTGTGTACGGCTGAGTGGGCGCGTGCACTCTGGGACGTGTGAGGCGGTTACCAAAAGTGGGGGAATTTTTGAAGCGGGAAATGATTGCGTTTTGAATTCCTATCCTGATTAAACGCCTATTTCTCCCCCATAAATAGGGATTTTTGAAGGCTTTCTTAGTCTTTACGCTTCCAAAATCCTCCAAAGCATTTCAGCTATTTCCCTGCAAGTTTCAGCGATTTTCAGTGACTTTTTTCCGGGCAAATCCATCTTCAGCTTTAGGTAACTTTCCAAAAACTCTGATACTAACCCTTGATTTAGGTTGGTTTAGGTGTAGTTCTGCGTGTGAGGAAACTTTTAAGTCACCAGGTTCAAACCGTAATCCTTCTTCTTCATTGGGTTTCTGTTAAAAGCTTCATCTTCAAGAACAAGAATCAGCAATGGCGGCCAATATCGTAGACCAAACGGTGGATGAGATAGAGGAGATGTCCGTCGGGAGTTCTTCTCCTCATGGTAATATTCCAACGGCTGTTCCAATAGCGAGGGCTGCCTCGGATGGTGCGATCCCCACCACTATTCCATTGGCAAGGGCTCCCATAGAGGCTTGGGATGAAGAACTAAACGTTACGGTTCAAGGGATGAACGAGCGGGATCCCCAAGGGGTGGATCAGATTTTTGAGGAGATGAATTTGGTGATGGAGATGCAGAGGCAAGGGAAGAGGGTACTCCCCGTACTGAATAGTGCTGTGAGGCCGCAGGACCATCAAATTACAGTAGCAATTGTGGCCCCCGAGGGCAGTGTAGGGCTTTTCGAGCGTCAAGCTGGTGGCGAGCCTCCTCGGAAGCGCCAAAGGAAAGGGAAGGAGCCTGTGACGTGAGTGAGGCAAAATAATCCCCACCAGACAGATAGATCACCGGATGACATTGAGAGCATATTGACGCTCGAAGATCTGAAGGATTTGAGGACCAGAGTGTACTGGGACGAGGCTGTGTTCCCAATGCGCCTCCCTGAGGAGGGAGATAGGGCCAACCGTCCGCCACCGGGGATGATGACCGTCTACCAAGACTCCATCCTGGCCGGGGGTTTGAGATTCCCAATTCCAGCCCCCGTCGCTGCTATTTGCAACTACCTTGTTCTCAGTCCTTCCTAGATTCTCCCCAACGGCATTACCTTGATAAACGCGTTCGTGATCCTGATGAGGGCCACAGGTCACGAGCCCTCAATAGATAATTTCAACAGCCTAATTCAGGTGGCCCGCTCCCCACGCTCGTCTACAATAGATGGATTTTACTACGCCCAAGCAAATTCAGGGCTTAAGATGATTGACTCGCCCTCGACTTCGTATAGCGAGAATTGGAAGGAGAAATATTTTTTCGTGGGGCGCCTGGGGGGACTTTTGGAGCTAACCGAGGGTGGATAGTACACGGCGAAGGGCCTTTGGTTAGGAACAGATCTGGGAATAAACTTTTCGAGCATTAGGCGAAGTGCATGGCCCTTGTGATGAAAAACGAGAAGAGATTGATTAAAGCCAAGGACCTAATGAGGAATGAGGGGATATTATTCCGATATAGGCTCTCAAATCCCCCAGACATGATAAACAACCCTCCAGCTCAGATCATGACCTTTGATGGTTAGATTCTAGAAACTAACCCTTCTAACACTTAGAACAGCATCACTATCCTGTCACTGTTGTATTATTATGACAAGTATTTTGATGACACCTCCCTGACGTTTGCTTTTCTTCCGTTTGCAGACGCAGAGCTGTTAATGGCAGGACCCACCGCCGAGGGAATCCTCGCACTCATGCGCACTCAAAGAGCTGGGGCCAATCAGCAGCAGCAACCACCACCCCAGAACCAACAGACACCAAATGCTCCCCGAGGGCGCCGTCTCAGGCGAGGGCCAGGGTGTGGAGCGGGCGGCCGAGGGGATGGCCACATAGAGGGCCTGATCCTCGAGGATGCCCAAGTTGTCACCTCCCCCATTGCTCCTGCAGCGCCCACTCCTGCAGGCTCGCACGCCTCCAACAGCAACCGCTCGGGCTCCGCAGTCTAAATTTTCAAGGCAGTGCGGGTCGAGCACTCTGGGAAGAGAAAAAGGATGCCGGACGCTATTCCCATCACTGGAAAAGGGAAAGAGGTTATGGTGGGCCAGCTTGGTGAGGGCGGTGATACTCATCCACTAAGGATGAGGATTTTTGGAAAGATGGCTGCAACGGCGACACTCGGTACAAGCGCCCAAGACAAGAGGGTCTTGTGCTACTGAGGCGATGCTCGGCTACTCGCAATTTGGTCACGGGGGTTGTGTTGGAAAACACGAATCAGAAAGCAGCGGAATTTAAAAAATTTTCCCAACAAAAGGACCTTGAACTCGCAATCGTGTAACCAAATTCGTAAAGATAGAAAACTTACTTTTCTTTTATTCTTTCTTGAAGCGTTTCAAGCGACCCAAGAACGCTCTTCTCGCGGCTTGATCCCCTCTCCTTGGTAAAGCTCGAATCTTCAAACTTCTAACTTGAAGTCTCTAGAGAAAGTCCACCAACTTGATCACAATCTAACTAGTAAGGATGCTAGTTCTCTAGTTAGTGTTTAGGCTTAACCTAGGGTTTAATTTAATCTTGGAGAAAGGAAGGTGTTCAACACATGAACCAAGAATTGTCAATCAGCCCCATAAGGAGCTCGAGCTCCCCTATTTATAGGGAGGGGGTTGCCGAAATTCCTAGTCCTTTATGGGCTAGGATTTTGGTCCCTCTCTCCTATTACTTGATCATCAAGTATTTTCCAACTTTGACTTTGAATTCTAATTCAAGTCAACTTTTAAGAGAGCTAAAAAATATCCAAACTATTTTTGGATAATTTTATACTTTATTTATTATAAAATAAATAACTTATTTTTATCTAATTAATTAATTCATAATTAATTAACTAGATTATTTTCTCCAAAATTAGACTTTCCTTTTAATTCAAAATTAAACCAAAGTCTATTAAATAATTAACACATTAATTATTTAACATCACATAATCACGTGTGGCACACGTGTCTTAATGACACGTGTCTAATCACGTGAGCCACACGTGTGATTTCACACGTGTGGAACCCCTTAGGCTCGATTAACTCGTTTAATCATTTTTAAGCCTCAACTCATGTAACCAAGTTGTTGTGTGTGACACTCTAGGTTCTCAATTTAATTAGCAGTGACCCCAATTAATTAATTCACTAATTAATTAATCAGTCCACAGATTAAACGACCATAGTCTAGCAACAGGTGTTTAACCCCTAGCTGAATTGGAATGTTCGGATTCGACAGAACCTTTAAGTCATTGATTCATGTGAGATACAATCCTCCTACTTACTATCTCTCAACCAAGATCTAGGGCAAGGGAATAATTAGAACCCTAATAATCTGGTCTTAAAGCTAAGTGCATTTCATATCCATTTGATCTCAATCCAAGAAACCCTTTTCTTGATGTCTTGATCTACTGCCTTGGCCAAGGACTCCATATGGCATATGAATGACTTACACAATAAGAGATCACCTTGCAAATGCAAGTGTAGGTCCTTTCTTGATTCTCATTCACTTTCATGAATCACTTGTGCAGCCCCAGCATAAGCCTTGAATCAGTTGTCTAAGGCGACACCCTTTAAAGCTTATACCAAAGACTACAGAGTTAACTCATAAAGTAACATGGAACCTCAAGTCTAAGGATCAATTAATCACATCAATGACTCGTGAGATATTTCCTAATCTGGAAGTTTCCATTTCCTGAAATAGAAACTTCCTTTCCCATTTAGGAATGTTCTCACACGGGGCACCTCAGTGAACTTACTTATTAAAGTAAGCACCCTCATGTATCACGCACGTATCAACTATACACTTTCCACCTCCATGAAACAAGGTGGTCCTTCTTAAGGGCGTGATCCCACAAGCAAGCCTTAGAGGAGTCAAGTTGACACTCCCACTGTCTGTAGGACTCATCGGCTTGGAGTATTTTACTAATCATGACTTTTGTGATATAGGGCTCGTTTCATGAACCATTTCACCTAAATGGTAGAGTCCTAAAGTCATCAGGATTAGGGGAGTTCTCATACATGCACAGCTAAAGTAAACGCATACCAAACAAGAGCATATAAAGAAGTGTTGCCTCAATTCGTTATTTCATTCAAAGATTGTCTGTGATTACAATAAGGAAAAGCACAAAGCGGATATACAATCGGCTTTCTAGGGCACTATTCCTAACAGGTTGTGACTGATTTGCAATTCTCCGGGGACCATGCCAAGTTGAGCGAGCAGGAGGCTGCCCAGGTGGCAGATGAGGCCTGCTATGCCCTTATCACAGTAAGTGTTTTAGTTTTCTCAGAGAGCTTCTATCCTCGAATCAATCTCTCTAATAACTCCAATTTCTATTGGCTTTTAGGAGGTACTCCCCCGGTTGAAAATTTTGCACAAGCGGGCGAAGATCTATTCCGAGCATAAGGCCAAGTACAAGAGGTTGCTGTGCGTGTCTGATCCCGGCAGCTGCAAGAAGATTACAACAGCGTTTCGGTAGAGCTCACGGCACTCAAACTTGACCATGAGGGGTTAAAGAGGGCATTGAAGAATCAGGAGGATGCTTATCAGAAGCTGGATGACCGCCATAAAAAGTTGCAAGCGGAGCACAACCAGCTGAGGACTGACAATGAGGAATTGAACAAGCATCTGGCCGAGCGTAATCGGCAGTTTGAGGGTGCCAAAAAAGAGCTTGTTGATTTGCGCGGGCAAACGGAGGGCCTGGAATCGAGGGTCGCTTGGGATGCTGTAGTCAAGTTCGTGCGCTCTAAAGCGTTCGCTTTTACAGCAAACTTGCACTGCCTGGACAACGCTCACCGCTTCTTCTGGAAGTCCGTGGGCCAGCTGATCAAGCTTGGCATAGTGCCCCCATCCACACGCACTGACGAGCGGTTAAGGATGGATCTTGATGAGAACTTCGAGCCAGTGGCCCCTAGCGATCCAAATGATGATCTCACGGACCCGGAGTACAATGACTTGGTCGTTATGCTTCAAAACGAGTACATGGCGGCTAACCCTATTGACCACGAGCCTTTGACGATTGAAGAGGAAAGCGCCACCATGGACGCTCAGGATGGCTCCGGTCCCAGCA
The DNA here is from genome assembly GCA_037501455.1 of Lantana camara. Taxonomy (NCBI): domain Eukaryota; kingdom Viridiplantae; phylum Streptophyta; class Magnoliopsida; order Lamiales; family Verbenaceae; genus Lantana; species Lantana camara. The sequence goes on along the minus strand of CM074862.1, from coordinate 89,569,332 downwards.
ATGCCCAAGCTTCTGACGCTAATGTCCTTGCTCCTGTTCCTCTGTCAACTGCTCCCCAGAACCCGAGAGTGAAGCTCATTGATGTCCCCTTTCTGCTTTTTCAAAGTTCTGTCTGCTTATTTCCATTACCATTATGAACATTTGGACTTGTGTATTTGATTTTTGTACTTTTGATAATGCACTTTTAATCCCATTTTAACGAAGTTTGATCCCTTTCAATGGTTATTTTTGAGTGTTACCTGTTTGTTCCTGTTGATGTTTGAATGTCTTGCGACGGGAATGTATGGTCACGAGGGTGTTTCTTTTGAGGGTACCCTAGCTGTATTCCATCATGAATTTTAAGATTCGGACTTAGAAACGTTTGAACATTTGTGGAAAGAACATTTGTAAGGGAAGAAATGGGCGCGAGGGTGTTCCTTACGAGGGTACCCTGGCTATACTCATAATGAGGCTCGAATTCGAACTTAAGAATCCACTAAGGATTTAGCTAAGTATTGGCCTTAAGTGTGTTACGTATACTTCTGATTTGAGCACCTCAGTAGCTTGAGCGGGCTTAGAAATCGGCCGCATGACTTGTCAAGTTTTAGATTAAAGCGAGCGTGGCTGTAATGTTAGCTTCATACTTAGGAATCCGTGAGGGGATTAGCCCAGTGTTAGCTATTTACGAGCGTACTCATACCTAAGAGGATGAGGGTCATAGGGGGTTTACGAGCGCAAACTGGTGTGATCGGCATCCAGTTGGTACAAATTAGGCACTTAGCAACCCGCCTTTTCGACACGCTCATTCTTAGGGTTCACACGCTTACGAGCGTCAAACTATTCAGTGTAGGGGGTTCTCGACACGGATAGTGTTGATTTGGAGACAGATTGGGTGGTCATCAAGCCGTTCAACGTGGAGGATGCTCGACACGGAGTGGGCGTCGGTGCAATTGATTACTCAAGTCATTAGTTAAAGAAAAAACAAGTAAATGACAAATAATAATCGGAAAAATGCTTACTGTTATGCTTGTATTTCTGTCAAAAGAAAGTACAGAGTTACAAAGGTTGACGTTTACACGTAGAACCGTCTAAGGTTACATGCATTCCATGGCCTAGGAAGACGTTCGCCTTGCAAAGTCTCTAGCAGGTAGGTATTGTTCGCCCACACCTGAATGACTTTGAAGGGGCCCTCCCAGTTGGGGTCCAACTAACCCACATGTTTGGAGACTTCAACTTTTTTGAGGACCAAGTCCCCTAGCTGGAAGGTCCTTTCTCTGACGCGCTTGTTATACTGGTGGGCTACGGTCGCTTTGTACCTGTGGATACGAACCCAAGAAGTGTTTCTTCTCTCATCTAGTAAATCCAATTCGAACATCCAATTAACCTCGTTGGTTGTAGGCTCGAAATAGGTAACACGTGCGGATTCTTGAGCAATTTCAGCAGGTATCATATCCTCGGAGCCGTACACAAGGGAGTAAGGGGTTTCTCCCGTTGCCGCTCGCGGGGTAGTGCGATATGCCCAGAGGGCTCCTTGAAGTTCTTCTGCCCATTCTCCCTTCTTACTTTTGAGCATGGTTTGGTTGGTCACCTCAGCTTGATCGTTGGCCTGAGGGTGGCCCACGGAAGTGAAGAGTTGCTCAATTCCAAGTTCGTAGCACCAATCTTGCGTGTCAGCAGCGATGAATTGAGAACCGTTATCTGAGACGAGCACCCTCGGGATGCCATATCTGTAGATGATGTTCTTCCAAATGAAGTCCCTCACAACTTTGAACGTTATCTTTGCGACCGCTTCAGCTTCAGGCCACTTGGTGAAGTAATCCACAACGAGGATTACGAACTTCTTTTGTCCGACCGCCATTGGCAGGGGTCCTACTATATCGATGCCCCACTGGACAAAGGGCCACAAAACATCAATAGGGATCATTTGTGCGGCCGGCAGTTGAGGGGTGTTGGAATGAAATTGACACTTAGGACACTTCTTAGAGTAACTGATGGCATCCTGCAACACCGAGGGCCAATAAAATCCACTCCTCAATACCTTCTTAGCCAGAATCCGACCGGCGGAATGGTTCCCACAACTTCCACTATGCATACGTTCCAACACTTCTTTGGCTTGCGAGGGTCTTAGGCACCTTAATGGTGGGCCTTGGAAAGACCGCTTGAAGAGTCTACCCTTTCTATCTAATGAGAAGAGGGGGGTTTTACATCTGACCTTCCGCCCTTCCACTTTTTCGCTCGGGCAGGTACCATCTTTCAAGAATCGGATGATGTCATCAAGCCAACAAGGCTCGGCCGGATCTATCATGATCACCTGGCCCGAGGGTTTCCCATCGTTGTTCAATGGTTCTTCCGTTCTAAGGAACGTGACGTGATGCTCGCAAGACCCTTCCAGAGCTGATGCAAATTTGGAAAGGGAATCTGCACGCTCATTCTCTGCTCGCGGGACCTGCAGCAAGTGGAATTCCTTAAACTTAGATATAACCCCCTTGGCCTTGGCTAGGTACTGTACCATGGTGGCTTCTCGAGCCTTATAAGTGCCATCAATTTGACTTACAATCAGCTGGGAGTCAACATAAGCAGTGACCTGAGCGGCCCCAATTTGAAGGGCGATCCTAAGCCCTTGGATGAGGGCCTCATATTCCGCCTCGTTGTTGGTGACCTGAAACACTAACTTGATTACGTAGTCCACTTCATTCCCATGAGGATCCCTGAGGGTCACCCCGGCTTCCCCCCCCCTTCCCTGTGAGGTCGAGAAGCCATCTGTGTGCAAAAGCCATAGCCCATCTTCTATGGGGGGTGTGATATTCAGGCCGAAGCGCTCAACGAGCAGATCTGCCACGGCCTGAGCCTGTAACGTTGTGCGAGGCTCGAAGCTGATGTCAAATTGGCTGAGCTCAATTAACCACTTAATTAACCTCCCTGAGACGTCCGGTTTCGATAGTACTTGCTTGAGGGGTTGGTCTGTAAGCACCGTTATGAAGTGGGCCTGAAAATATGGCCTTAATCTCCTGGAAGCATTAACGAGCGCAAAGGCGAATTTCTCTATCTCCATATATCTCTTTTCAGCCCCCTGCAAGGTTTTGCTCAGGTAATACACAGGCAAATGTTTACGCTCGCGGATCGCAACCAAGACAGCGCTCGTGGCCTCTGATGAAACAGAGAGGTAGACCAACAAGCGCTCTTCAGGGACTGGCTTTGTTAGTAAAGGTGCGCATGAGAGGTACTGTTTCATCTCTTGCAAAGCCTTCTCACACTCCTCGGTCCAGGCAAAGTTGCAAGCGTTACGTAGGATTTTGAAGAATGGCAAGTTTCTATCTGCTGAGCGGGATATGAACCTGTTCAAGGAAATTATTTTGCCCACCAGTACCTGAACCTCCTTGACATTCCAAGGGGAGGGAATGTCCAAGATCGCTTTGATTTTTTCTGGATTGGCCTCGATGCCTCTTTGGCTAACAACATACCCCAAGAACTTCTCTCCTCGAACGCCAAATGTACATTTCGAAGGATTCAATTTCATACCATACTACCGCAAGATGTTGAACGCTCGCTTGAGATCCTCTAGATGGGAATATTGGCGTTCACTTTTGACGATCATGTCATCCACATATACTTCCATGGACCTTCCAATTTCATGCTCGAACATTCTGTTGATGAGGCTTTGATATGTTGCTCCTGCATTTTTGAGTCCGAAGGGCATAACTTTGAAATAGTAAATCCCTACATGCACCACGAAGGACGTTTTTGGGCGATCCTCAGGCGCCATGAAAATTTGATAATACCCTTGGAAAGCATCCATCATGCTCATGAGTTCACATCCCGCCGTCGAATCTACTAGTTGGTCGATCCTCGGAAAAGGGTACGGGTCTTTGGCACATGCCTTATTGAGATCTGTGAAGTCATTGCACATGCGCCATTTATTCGCACTCTTGGGCACGAGGACAACGTTACAAAGCTATTCTGGGTAAAGGATCTCCTCGATGTATTGAGCCTTAAGAAGTTTGTTCACCTCCTCTTCTATGACTTGCCTTCTGAATCCATGAACGTCCCTCTTCTTCTGTTTGATGGGTTTGAAGGCCGGATCTATGTTGAGCCTGTGAACAATGACGCTCAGATCTATCCCCGTTAGGTCGGAGGCTTTCCAAGCAAAGACGTCTATATTCTCTCGTAAAAATTCGATCATCATGATTTAAGAGGGACCGTCGAGGTTAGAACCTATCTGAGTGGTTTTGTCAGGGTTTCCAGGCTCCAGTTCGATGGCCAAAATATTCTCCGTAGGCTCAATACGTACTTCAGGCCTCGGGAGCTCGGGCGCCCTCTTCTTACCAGTGAGTTTATCGCTGGCTTCCTCCGAGGGGTCATGGCACTCGCCCTCTAAGGAAGATCCCTCAACTGGTCCGACTGGGCCAGCTTGGCCGTCTTTGGATCCGTCCATTTCCCTCTTTCTATTCTTCTTTTTGTAAAGTTTGGCTCTCTTACGCTCAGGACCATCTTCATCTAATTTTGAGAAGTCGACTGACTTTTTGGTGGAACCTGCTTGGATGGCTTGCCTTAGCTTGTGACTTCTCAGGGACAGGATATAACATTCCCATGCCTCCTTGACGTTGCACAGAATCTCACCTGTCTCCTCAGGGGTGGGGAATTTGACCTTCTGATGATATGTCAAAATAACTGCTTTGAAGTCAACGAGCACCGGACGTCCAATGATGATGTAGGGGATGTCCACTTCAACCACTGCATAAAGGACGCTCAAAGTCTTCCGCTGTGGGGGGCGACCAAAAGAGATGGCCAAGCGAATTTGTCCGCGAGGGACGATCTTGGAACCCCCAAAGCCAACGAGGGCTGTTCTGAGGGGTTCGAGGGGAATATTTGTTATATTCATTTTTTGAAATGTTGAGTAGGGGAGAACGTTTACTGAGCTTCAACTATCAATCAAAACCCTCTTTACAATGTGGTTATGAACGTCTAAGCTAACCACCATGGGGCAGTCAGAGGTTTCACCGACCCCATGAGGTGTTACAATATTCTCCAAATCCTTTTTAGTAAATCCTACCACATCATCCTCTTTTGAGCGCGAGGATCCTGCCAGAGAGTATACCGGCTTAGGTTTTGTAGACCTCTGATCATAGCTGCGGACATGACGATGGCGAGAAGCGTTAGAGTCGCCACCCGAGGGCCCGCCCGCGATCATGTTAATGATGGCGAAGGGTTGGTTTTCGATGTCGGTGGCCTTCTGCTTGCCGCGCTCGCTTGTTTCTGGGCGGTGGTGGTGTGGGCTCCTGGAGCTCGAGCGGCTCCTTCCTCAAACTCTCACACGCTCGGTGCAGTGTTCGTCATACCTCTCCAGCACCTTCACAAATTCTTTGAGGTGTCCCCCGGTGATAAGCCTCTGAATCTCGCTTTCCAATTGGCGGCACTCATTTGTGCCGTGACCTTTCTACTTGTGGAAGGCACAGTACTTGCCCGAGCGCTTTTGAGCCTCAGTTTCCCTCATTTTAGCATGACTTGGGGAAAGAAAGCATGTGTTTCTCCCTATTTATATGTTAGGGGTGAGGGTGCTTTGGGTAATTTGACCTAGTGGTCCCAAACCTGTGTTGCCCTAACATGTGGCGGCCTGAGATGGTGTGAGAGTGATGGCTCTGAAAAGCCTGTAGCAGGGCAGGTACGAGATGCGCGCCTCCGCTGTGTCAGAAGTGGTTAGCGAGCGGCTAGCGTATAGGTATCTAACCTTGCTTCCCGTACTCTGGAAGTGCTCTGGGAGGAGGCAGTCCATGCTACAGGGACCGATCCTCGAAGAGAGATACCTTGGAGTACCAACCCGAGGGGCCCCCGACGGGGGGCCACCGGCGATGGGTGTCCGAGCATCAGGGTCGTCGACACATGAGCGTGATTATCGAGGGCGTCCCTGGTATGGAAGGAGGGGATGTTGGAAAACTAGAGCAAAAACGCAGCAGAAATTTAAAATTTTTCCAAAAGATTGATCATGGACTTGCAATTCTAGTATCGTATCTTAGGGTGTTTAGAAACTTACGTAGATTGAAGCTTTCTAGTGATGTCAGTACCGCCTACTGAACACCCTTCAAGTGGAATATCCCTCGAACGGTTCTTGATAGATCCCAAAGCAGCGATCCTCTAAAGCATATCCAAACCAGTCCTAGAACACGATCTAGCAAGTGAGAATGCTAATTCCATAACTTGTGTTAATGGCTAGGGTTTTGCTTTGAAAACATAACACTTCGTGAGTGTTGGCCTAAAGAATAAGAGAAGCACCACCACTAGTATTTATACTAGTGTGGATCGAGCCTCTTAGGGTTTCCTAAACTAATGGGCTTCATTTTCTTGCTCACTAATTTACTAATTAATTATTTAATTTAATTGGAGAAAATAAGTTCCCAACTTGTTCTCCAAGTCTTGCAAAAATAACTTTCTCTCCTATAATAGGAAGTTAGACTTTTCAACTTTCTTAAAGCTAAAAGTCAAGATTTAATAAATTAATTAATTCTTAATTAATTATTTATTGGGTTAAGCTTGAGAAATAAAATCTTAATAATTAATTCAAAATTAATTAAAAGACTTAAATTAATTAATTACAATTTAGTTAATTAATTCTAGAAAAGAATTCGCGTGTAATAAAATTACACGTCGGGGATTCGTACGTGCCACGTGTGCGTGACACGTGGCAGCTACTCACGCGGCCCTTGCTCCATTTCGATCAACAATTTGATCATTCGTTAATCATATTAACATCCTACCATAACCCTCGTGTCCTGACATTTGTGTGTGACCCTATAGGTTCATTATTCGATTAGCAGTGACAGTAATTAATTAATTCACTAATTAATTAATCACTTCACAGATCACACTATCGTAATCTAGCAATGGATGTGTGACCCCTAGCCGAATAACGAAATGAATCGAAGAACCTTTCAGTCAATAACATATAGTGAAATACGATCCTCCTACAACTTCATCTCTCAATCAAGAATTAAGGCATGGGAATATTCGCAGAGCCTTAAATATTCTTGATCTTTAAAGTTAAGTTCGTTTCATATCCATTTAGACCTCAATCCCATAAAACCCCATTTTCTTGATGTCTTGATCTTTTATCCACCTTGGCCAAGGGTTTAAGTGTAATGGACTACGAACAACTCAATCAGTAAGAGATCATTCTTGTTCCTGCAACAAGTGTAGGTCCTTTGTAGATTCTACTAATTCTACATATGCTACTTGTGTAATCCCAACATAGGCCGTGGTTCAGGTGTCTATATGGCGACACCCTTTTGAGCTTCTATCAAAGATTACAGAGTTAGCTCATATGAGATATTACAGAATCTCAAGTCTAAGGATTAATGAATCACGTTATTGACCTGTGAGATATTTCCTAATTTGAAAGTTTCTAGGAGACTTCCTTTCCCATTTAGGAATGTTCTCACACGGGACATCTCAGTGATGAAATTCTAGTAACAATCACCCTCATGTATTATGAACGCATCATCGTATGCACTTATCACTCCATGAAACTGAGTGATCCTTCAAAAGGACATAATCACATAAGCAAGTCTCAACAGAGTCAAGGTCGACACTCCCACTGTCTGTCGGACTCTCGACTTGGAGAAATTTCTAATCCTCGCCTATGGAGTTAAGAACTTGTTTCATGTATCATTCCCATAACAACAAAGTTCTTAACGGCCTCATCGGATTAGAGGAGTTCAATACATGCAAAAACATAATCAACCCAAACAGACATAAATAAGCACATAAAGAAGTGAATGCCTATGAATAAAATCATCTCGTTTATTATTCAAAGACTGTTTGTGATATTTCAAGGAAATAGTAAAGCCAAAAGCTGCTTTAAGGGCACTATTCCTAACAATCTCCCACTTGCCCATCAAAGCCACTCAGGTGCTATTCTAAGACCCATCTTCTGAAGATATCCTTCGAAAGCCTGTTGACTAAGGGCTTTAGTAATCGGATCTGCCATGTTCTCTGTCGTTGTGACCCTTTCGATCTGCTCCGCCATTCAGGTAGAATATGTATCCTGACATGGATTTAAAGTCATCCATGTCTGATGCAAAGCTTGCATCACAGTATCCTCTAATAACAAGATCTTGCTGGCCTTCGTAAACCATGAATAAATCCTTAGTTCTCCTTAAGTACTTAAGGATATTCTTTACAACAGTCCAGTGACCTTCACCAGGGTAAGATTGGAATTGGCTAGTCACACTAAGTGCATAAGCCACATCCGGTCGAGTACATAGCATTGCATACAGTATGCTTCCTAAAACTGATGCATAAGGAATTTTGGACATCCTGGACTTTTCAAGTTCAGTTTTGGGACACAGCTTCTTCGAAAGAACTGTTCCTGGGCCTATTGGAAGTTTTCTACGTTTGGATTCTTCCATACTAAATCTCTTTAGTACTTTATCTATGTAAACCGACTGTGATAATCCTAACAATCTCTTAGATCTATCCTGATAGATCTTTATACCGAGAATGTAGGATGCATCACCAAGATCCTTCATCTCAAATTGGTTTGATAACTAAGACTTTGTTACTTTCATGTTATCCTTCGTATTCCCAATGAGGAGGATGTCATCTACATAAAGTACCAGAAATTGAACCGAGGTTTCCAATTCTTTCTTGTACACGTAGGACTCATTCGGATTTTGAATAAAGCCAAACGATTTGACTGCTTCATCAAATCGAATGTTCGAATTCCTAGAAGCTTGTTTCAATTCGTAGATTGAACGTTGAAGCTTGCAAACCTTTTGCTTGCTCCCACTGAATGTGAAACCCATGGATTGCTCCATGTAAATGTTTTTGTCAATGTCTCCATTGAGAAAGGCAGTTTTCACATCCATTTGCCATATCTCATGGTCATAATATGCACCAATGGCAAGTATGATCCTAATGGATTTTTGCATTGCAACCGGGGAGAAGGTTTCATCAAAGTCTACACCTGGTCTTTGAGTAAACCCCTTAGCAACTAATCTTGCTTTAAAGGCTGCCACGCTTCCATCTACTCCAAGCTTGCGCTTATATATCCATTTACACCCTATGGGCCTGATCCCATCAGGTGGATCAACCAAGGTCCAAACTTGGTTAGAGTACATGGAATCCATTTCGGATTTCATTGCTTCTTTCCACTGTTCAGAGTCCGAATCTAACAGTGCCTCCTTATAAGTTAATGGATCATTATCCATTTGAGATGTTTGGTGGAGAAAACCATACCATCTCTCTGGTTGTCTAGGAATGCGTTCAGAACATCTTATTTGAGGAGGATTATCGTGTGTATCACTCTCTTGGGTAGGGATAGGGACATCATTCTCCAAGCTAGGCATGGGACCTTGGTCTCGAACCTCTTCGAGTTCTGCGATCTTGCCTTTCTTTTCTTTAAGGAACGAGTCCTCAAGAAAAGTGGCGTTTCTTGACACAAAGACCTTTTGTTCAAGAGGATCGTAGAAATGATATCCTATTGACTCTTTAGGATATCCTACAAAGTTACATAAGCTTGATCTAGCTTCAAGCTTATCTCCCACCATCCTCTTCACGTAAGCAGGACAACCCCAAATTCTTAAATAAGAATAGTTAGGGATTTTGCTAAACCATATCTCATATGGGGTTTTCGGTACAGATTTGGAGGGAACAACATTTAGAATCTTAATTGCTGATTCTAGGGCATGACCCCAGAATGATGGTGGCAATTCAGTGAAACTTATCATGGAACGAACCATATCAAGTAGGGTTCTGTTCCTTATTTCGGAAACTCCATTCAATTGAGGAGTTCCCGGAGGAGTCCACTGAGAGATAATTCCATTATCTCTGAGATGATTAAGGAATTCATCACTTAGATACTCGCCACCTCGATCAGATCGAAGTGTCTTAATCTTGTGACCAGTTTGGTTCTCAACCTCCTTCTGAAATTCCAAGAATTTCTCAAAGGCTTCGGATTTATACTTCATTAAGTATACATAACTAAAACGACTAAAGTCATCTATCAAGGTTATGAAATACTGATGGTTGTTTCTAGTACTTACACTAAGTGGTCCACAAACATCAGTATGGATTAAATCCAACACTTTAGTGGCACGTTCCACTTTACCATTAAAGGGAGTCTTGGCTATTTTTCCTTTAAGACATGATTTACAATGAGTCAACTCTTTAAGTTCATTATCATAGAATGATCCTAAATTAGTTAACTTAGCAATCCTATCTTTAGAAATATGGCCTAAACGTGCGTGCCATAAAGAAGCCGAGATCTTGTCATCTCTTTTGCGTTTGTTTGATTGTTGTATATTCAAAATATTGGTATCTTTAGTTATACAAAGTCCATTAGATAATGTACCAAGTAAAACGGAAGCTTTATTCTTCTTAAGATAAAATTTTCCATTTCTGGAGAAAGTCTCATATCCTTCACAATCTAATATTGGAATGGAAATTATATTACGAATAATAGAAGGTACATAAAGGACTTTATTCAAAACTAAAGTAAGACACCTAAATCTAATCTAAACGTCCCAATGGCTTGAGCTTGAACGCTTGATCCATTCCCAACCTTCAAGACGCATTCTCCTTCTTCGAGCTGCCGAACCTCATTTAGCATCTGTACATCATTACATTTATGAGCTCCACAGCCGATATCAAGTACCCAAGAATTAGAATCAATAGATAGATTTACTTCAACAATAAACACACCTTTCTTTAAAGTATCCTTGTACTCTTGGTAATTCCTCTTCCAATGCCCTTTCTTGCCACAGTGGTGGCAAACGTCCTCTCTCTGGTCCCTTTTCTTCTTGGCCTTTCTCTTTTTAACCCTTCTATCGGGTTTAAGAGATCCCTTCTTCTTGGGAACTTTCTTCCCTTTGCCTTTAGAAGGCTTAGAAGAGGATGTGACCATCATTATTTTGTTATCCTTCTTTATCGTGACTTCAGCAGTCACAAGCTGACTAATCAGCTCAGCGACAGTAGCATGAGCATGATTCATGTTGAAGTTCAGCACGAAAGAATTGAATGATGGTGGAAGCGATGCGAGCAACAAGTCCACGGCGAGGTCCTCGCTTAGAGGCATCTCCATGGAAGTAAGCTTCTCGTTCAAAGCGAGGAACTTAAGCCCATGTTCGTGGACACTTGTACCTTCTTTCATTCTGAGATGAAAGAGCTCCTTAGAGGTGTTGTACCTTAGAACACGCTCTTTGGGGCGGTACAATTGCTCAAGATGGTCATAAATCTCCCAAGCGTATTCCATAGACTCATGTTGCCTTTGCATATCCGGAGACATGTTAGCTAACATGAGGCAACGGCTTGAAGATTGTCTTCAGACCATTTCGCAATCGCGTCTCTTTCGGCCCGAGTCGGAGCCTCACCCTCAGGGGTAGGCTCTCCCTCGAAGAGAACATATCTTCTCTTCTCAGAATCTAAAACTATCTTTAGATTCCGAAGCCAATCAGAGTAATTGGGCCCCGTCAACTTGTTTGATTCGAGGATGGATACCAAAAGGTTTTTGGTTGCCATTTCAGTTTGTAGAGAATCACAGAACTACAACCTAAATGGAAAAACAGAGAAATTATGAGCATGCTGAATAATAACGATTATACATATTATCAAGGTCTTTAGAAATATGTTCTCCCATTGTTTTTAAAAAGTCCAAAAATCCCACCGACTTTAGAAGAAACTTATTTTCTCAGTGGGTAGTAGGATCCTAAGCAATCTTAGTTTTGGACCCACGACTCGTGAGACATCCAAAGGTCTAAGATTCTTAGGTAGGTACTAATTACGAATTCGATCTCTCATTGAATTCCTAGTAATGTTTTGCATCACTGATCTTTCGACTATAGACCCACGACTCGTGAGACATCCATATCTACTTCAGTGTTGAGCTAGACCCATCAATCATTAGATCTCAACAAAACTTAGTCCGGAACGACCCACGACTCATGAGACATCGCCCATTCTAAAATGGTTAAGAAATATTAATTATATAAAATAATTAATCAGGAAACTAAGAGTTAATAAGATCCACTAATTACCCCACGACTCGTGAGACAGCAACTAGGTTCACTTATTAAGTCCTAAATCCTATTGATGGAATGTTAGGAATTTTATTACCGTGATAAAATGCCTATTTATTCAAATTTAGCTCAATATTTAAAAGGAATTTTCGAATAACCTCACCAACATATAATGTTATCCAAATTTTAATTGTCTTGTCTAATGCAATTTCACGTAAAGTGCATCACAGAAGCAATAAGCGGATAACATGTCCTAGCATGATACTAATTATGAGATGATCATGGGTATCCTATCTTATATGTGATTTTGGGAGCCACTCCAAAATCACGAGTTCTAACATTCATGCCACATAAGATAGTTCATATCACATAGGGGTACAGAATTTAATGGAAAACAGCCCTATCTATTACACTAATAGAAACACTCCTAAACATTTTGAGGGGTCTTCTTATGGCCACCGTTCTTCAAGTGCTCCTTGTGGATCCTTCGTGTTCCATGGGTGCTTATCTCCAAAATGAAAATAAAAAACCTCACTTTCTAAGTTCTACTCTCTTTACATAAAGTAATATGGCCCAATCTTCATATTGGCCATAAACAAGTACACGGGGCATACCCTGGCCCAAAAACAATAACAAGGAAAGCCACATAATAAACACATAACAGTACGCACATAAGTAGGGCTCCAACCCCAATTGAAATCATCCATGTGCAGAATTTAAAACATACATAAGACTAACCCATGATCACCTAAACTAGCATGATTCCGCTGAAATTTAAATTTACCAATTAAATTTAAAATTCCTTTGACTTCAAGTTACAATTAACTTAAGCAATTTGAATATAGTTCATTATTCACGAATTTATTCAAAATCGAATTCACCGGATTATGACAAAACAACAATTAATTCAAAATTAAATTTTTGTCTAATAAATCATTCAAAGTGATTTTCGTAATTTTCTCTAAAAATAAGAACTTGACTTTAATTCATAAAATCCGAAATTTTATAATTATTTCAAATAAATAAGTTTATAATTTTAAAATCAAATTTTCGTAATTCGGGATTTTCAAAAACTGAAAACACGAAACGAAAACTCCGGCCCGGAACAGCCTGAGCGAGGCGCGCGGGATAGCCCGCAAGCGCACGCGCGAGCAGGCCGTCTCGTGCACACGGCCCGCGTGGCCGTTCCAGGCAAGAGCAGCAGCAGCGCCGCGCAGCACCCTCACAAACTGTCGGGTGAGGGGGAAGGCAGGCGGGCGGCCTGGCGTGCCTGGCTAGTCCACCCGCGCGGATTGTAAATGAGGCGGGGCGGCTCTCGCCGGCCCAAGCGCAGTTCACGCAAGGCCGCGCGCAAACGAGCGCGACTATGCAATCCATTCCGGTTTCGTAACGTGATTTCCCCCAAAATCCAGATTTAGTTTCGAATTAAAACAGTTCTCAACAAACCAGATTCAAACAGTTTAAAACCAGATTTATTCAGGAAACAATTTTCGCAAAATTTTCAAGAAATAGTTATGGTCCGACAATTTCGTATTTCAAACTAAAATCATGAATACACAACATATACTCAAATTCAAGAATTTTCAATCAAAATTCGTAAAGCTGTAATGATACAATGCGAGCGTTGCAACGTGGCTCTGATACCACTTTTTGGAAAACTAGAGCAGAAACGCAGCGGAAATTTAAAATTTTTCCAAAAGATTGATCATGGACTTGCAATTCTCGTATCGTATCTTAAGGTGTTTAGAAACTTACGTAGATTGAAGCTTTCTAGTGATGTCAGTACCGCCTACTGAACACCCTTCAAGCGGAATATCCCTCGAACGGTTCTCGATAGATCCCAAAGCAGCGATCCTCTAAAGCGTATCCACACCAGTCCTAGAACACGATCAAGCAAGTGAGAATGCTAGTTCTATAACTTGTGTTAATGGCTAGGGTTTTGCTTTGAAAACTTAACACTTCGTGAGTGTTGGTCTAAAGAATAAGAGAAGCACCACCACTAGTATTTATACTAGTGTGGATCGAGCCCCTTAGGGTTTCCTAAACCTAATGGGCTTTGTTTTCTTGCTCACTAATTAACTAATTAATTATTTAATTTAATTGGAGAAAATAAGTTCCCAACTTGTTCTCCAAGTCTTGCAAGAATAACTTTCTCTCTCCTACAATAGGAAGTTAGACTTTTCAACTTTCTTAAAGCTAAAAGTCAAGATTCAATAAATTAATTAATTCTTAGTTAATTATTTATTGGGTTAAGATTGAGAAATAAAATCTTAATAATTAATTCAAAATTAATTAATTACAATTTAATTAATTAATTCTAGAAAAGAATTCGCGTGTAATAAAATTACACGTCGAGGATTCGTACATGCCACGTGTGCGTGACACGTGGCAGCTACTCACGTGGCCCTTGCTCCGTTTCGATCAACAATTTGATCCTTCGTTAATCATATTAACATCCTACCATAACCCTCGTGTCCTGGCATTTGTGTGTGACCCTATAGGTTCTTATTCGATTAGCAATGACAGTAATTAATTAATTCACTAATTAATTAATCACTTCACATATCACACTATCGTAATCTAGCAATGGATGTGTGACCCCTAGCCGAATAACGAAATGAATAAAGAACCTTTCAGTCAATAACATAAAGTGAAATACGATCCTCCTACAACTCCATCTCTCAATCAAGAACTAAGGCATGGGAATATTCTCAGAGCCTAAATATTCTTAATCTTTAAAGTTAAGTTCGTTTCATATCCATTTAGACCTCAATCCAAGAAAACCCCATTTTCTTGATGTCTTGATCTTTTATCCACCTTGGCCAAGGGTTTAAGTTTAATGGACTACGAACAACTCAATCAGTAAGAGATCATTCTTGTTCTTGCAACAAGTGTAGGTCCTTTGTAGATTCTACTAATTCTACATATGCCACTTGTGTAATCCCAACATAGGCCGTGGTTCAGGTGTCTATATGGTGACACCCTTTTGAGTTTATATCAAAGATTACAGAGTTAGGTCATATGAGACATTACAGAATCTCAAGTCTAAGGATTAATAAATCATGTTATTGACCTGTGAGATATTTCCTAATCTGGAAGTTTCTAGGAGACTTCCTTTCCCATTTAGGAATGTTCTCACGCGGGACATCTCAGTGATGAAGTTCTAGTAACAATGACCCTCATGTATTATGAACGCATCATCGTATGCACTTATAACTCCATGAAACTGAGTGATCCTTCAAAAGGACATAATCACATAAGCAAGTCTCAACAGAGTCAAGGTTGACACTCCCACTGTCTGTCGGACTCTCGACTTGGAGAAGTTTCTAATCCTCGCCTATGGAGTTAAGAACTTATTTCATTTGTCATTCCCATAACAACAAAGTTCTTAACGGCCTCATCGGATTAGAGGAGTTCAATACATGCAAAAACACAATCAACCCAAACAGACATAAATAAGCACATAAAGAAGTGAATGCCTATGAACAAAATCATCTCGTTTATTATTCAAAGACTGTTTGTGATATTACAAGGAAATAGTAAAGCCAAAAGCTGCTTTAAGGGCACTATTCCTAACAAGGGAATCTTGGCGTAAAGCATTCCCGGGATCATTGACGCGAGCGCTCAAGAAGACGATTGGGGGAGCCCATGTTCGTGAGTTGGGCCGAGGCACGCAAGTGTTGCTTGGGGAAGAGGTATAGGGAAAGGGCCGGGTTGGACCCACGAGCCCATTACCGCGAGCGTTCAGAACGTTGGATCCTCCAGATGATTGATAACTACTAAAATAGTATGTTAACACTATATATATATATATAGTTAACACTATATATATATATATATATATATATATATATATATATATATATATATATTGGTGTGGAAACACTATATATATGTATGTATGTATATAAGTGAGTGTTTATAATGCATGGATACAAATGTGATACAACATATATTAGTTTTTAAATTTAACAAGTGAAAGACGTTTGTCAAGATGTCCAACCTTAATATGATACAACACCATACGTTACAATAATATTTAGAATTGTTTCAGCATCATAAGAGTGGTAATTTAAAATTGTAAACTTTTTATTTATATATGTGAGAGTGTCTAATAGAAAATTAAATTCCAATTGGGATCTCCTCACTATATTTAAAGTTAAAAGATTGATGTTCTAAATATTTTTATTTTAATTAATAATGTATAATTTGTATATTATATACTTTAGTGTCTATTAATAATTTATAATTTGTATATTATATAATTTTTAAATATATAAATAAGTTGAAGGACCTACGAATTAAAGTTATTAAAATCTAAATTTAAAGTTGAAGAAGATCAAACCATCAAAAGGGCGATCTTCTCATTACGTAATTGATACTTTCACTATTAATTAACTTATATAATTGATAACTTAGTTTTTCTTTATTAGAAATAATCGTTTATTAAAAAAATATAAATTTTAATACGAAAATGACTTAAAACTATAATATATGTGTTGGTTTTGTAACAGCCTGGGTTTTGGGGCCTAGAAGAAAAAAGGTTATTGATGGGTCTGAATATGGGGTACAGAGTCCAATCACTTTAGAATTTGTTTAGGTGAGGAAAACCAGTTGATCTTCGTCGGAAAAAATGGGGGTTCTACCTGCTAGGACAAACACAAAGGCAGAGTCAGAAGGCCAAGTTGGGGGAACTGGGGGTGATTCCCAGTTTGCTCTCCGACGCTCAAGTCAGATGAAGATCTGAAAGAGATATTATGCTAAGTATGGAGTTGCAGTAATGGAGATTGCTTACAGTGAAGGAGATGAACTCGTATATTTATAGTTGAGGGTCAGGGACCCTTTGGTCATTTGCACCGTGTGGTCCTGGCCGAATGTTGCCCTAACACGTGGCGTTAAGAGAGAGAAACCTAGGAGGAATCTTCTGCAAAAGCTGGTGGAAGTTAGTGTTGGCAACAGTGGCAGGTGCGCGGGCATGTACGGTGTGTCAGAGAACCGTTTTAGGGGTTGGTAACGAGGGCTGAAGAGCACGTTCGTGTCAACCAAGAGTCTTGGAGACTAAGGAATCAGCTAGGGGATGAAGGCCAAGGCTCATAAAATGAGGGGGAGTTTAAGTTTCCCTGAATAAGTGTAGCGCTCGAAGAGGGCTTTCTTAATTGGTTGGATCCTTACCCATGTAGTATGAATCGCGCTCGTTAGAGAGCGGCTATGTTGATCACGTGCCTGCGCAGCAGAGACGACACGTGTTCTTGAGGAATGCTGACGCTTGTGGGGTCCGAGCGCTCATGTATAGTTACCTTAATCACAAGAGGACAGGTGTCATCATCTTGAATTGCCATGTGTCCAAACATGGGACGAGCGTATTTTGACCCCATCATTTTGCCCCCCAATTCTGTAGTCCTTAATGATAAAGACTGTAGAATTCTATCCATACAATCCATCGAGCGTTGCGCTCGTATGAGGCGTGGCGTGTTGGGGAATCATCCTTCTGATTGCGCCATAAATTCGGTCTCTTCAACTGTCTGCTTGTAACGTTCATGCAATAAATGCAGTCCTTTCTTCTGACCGCTTGGAGCGTCTAAGCATTAAATGCTAATGCACGTGGGGCGCGTGAGACTTGGGAAGTACGTGACGGTTCAATAAAGTGAACGGTTTCCTATGTGGGAAATGATTGCAATTTTGAATTTTTTGCCAGAAACATAACAACTTCCATCCCTATAAATAAGGGATTCTGTACCCATTCCATCTTTTACGCGAACAAATCTTCAGAGCACCAACTTGTAGAAAAACTCTTTGCAAACAAGTTTCCGGCACTCACAATCTTCTTCCCAGTTTTTCCAGAAAACCCAAGGTAATTCTTGGTGAAATCCTCTAACTTTGCTAACCTTAGAATCAAATTAGGATTTAGTAATTCTTCAGGCTTTACCCCTTCCAGAAATCCCTAATCTTTTCGAGCATACCTTGCTTCCCAAAAAAACCTCATATCCCTTCCAAATTCCACCACAACCATGGCCAGAGATCATGCTGAAGAATTCGCCCGTGAAGTTGAAGACATGGCTACCCAGAGTTCATCTCCTCCAGGTTCCCCTAGAGATGAGGAGTTGGACGCGGCAGTTATGGCCATAGATGAAAGGAACCCAGGTGGGGTTGAACATCTCTTTGAAGAGATGAATCTGGTCATGGAGGCGGAAAGGCAGGGGGTGACCCTCCCGATAACAGAGAGCGCAACTCACCCCCATCGCCACACCGTGACTGTGGCCATCGCAGGCCCTGTTCCAGAGCCCGAGGAAGGAGCGGGGCCCTCAGAAAGACCCCAAGACAAGGGTAAAGGCAAGAAAACCCAAAGGCCCAAGAAAGCCAAGAAAACCAAAGGGCCAAACGAGGGTGAAGGCTCGGGCATGCAGGCGACCGATCGCACCCCGGACGAGACTCCCAGCACCATCACTCTGGGGGAAATAAAGTCTGTTATGGCCCCAATCTTCTGGGACGAGCGTTATAAATGGAGAATTCCTAACAAGCACGAGCGCGTCAATCATCCCCCACCTGGCGAAATGGCGGTTTACAAGGAGGCAATTGTCTCAGGGGGCCTACGATTCCCCATTCCAGTCCCGGTGGCCTCTATCCTGAATGACTTGAACCTCTGCCCCTCGCAAATCATGCCCAACGGCCTCGCCTTGATAACCAACTTTGTGATCCTTATGAAATGCGCTGGATTCGAGCCCTTCATGCGGAATTTCAACGCTCTTCTCCAAGTAGTGAGCTCACCGCGCTCGTCACCTGATGCGGGTTACTTCTACTACATTCAAGCGAAGGCCCACTTAAAACTGATTAATTCTCCCTCAACCACTTATGGCCCCGATTGGAAGGAGAAGTATGTTTTCGTTAAAGCCCCGGAAGATGATGATTTCTGGGTGGCCCGAGAGTGGATATCTCATGGGAAGGGATCCCTTGTAAAGAGCCGCTTGGAACCTGCCTTCCGGAGGGACTGGGCCAAGAACTTGGTTGTGGCGTTGAGGGACGAGGGCCACCTTATTCAGGCCAAGGACTGGATAGATGATGCAGAACTCATGTTCCTTTGCGGGCTCACAAACGACCCTCATTATCTCAGCAACCCTCCCGCTCGAGATATGGAGAGAGACGGTTAGACTTTAGGGCGCTAACTTTTAGATAGGGATACTAACTGTACCTTGCATTTGTAACTTGTATTTTGTGAAATTTGTTTAAGGGTTTCTGACCCTCGTTTTCGCCTTCTTTGCAGGAGTAGACATTTTAAATATGGCTAGAGGTATTAGAAGCGCAGCTAGGTTCGCCAACGCTAACAGGCGTCAGGCCCAGCAAGGAGACCAATAAAATCCCCGAGGCCGTGGAGCAGGCTAGGGTGACGGTCGTGGCGGCCACCGAGGCGCCAGCTCAAGCGCCGCAACTGGCGCTCAGGTGCCGCAGGGGCAAGGGGAGAACCGAACGGCTAATACGGATAACCGAATAATAGTACGGCCACTGACCGCGACAGATTTGAGGGTGGCCACTCCAAAAGCTGTCAACCAAACGAGGCCCCCTGCGAGCGTGGTAATAAACGAGGCTCAGGAGGGCTCTAGCAAAACCTCCCACAAGAGGAAGAGAATGCCTGATGCCTTCGTCATAACAGGCAAGGGCAAACAAGTTGTGGAAGGCCCCAAGGGTGGCAACGGTGAAACTTCCTCCTCGAAAGAGGAGCATTTATGGGATTTCGACCGCAGGGGGGATAGGAGCTACAAGGGCTCCACAGACGGGGGTGCAGTATTGCTAAGGCACGGGACATTGTCCCATGGTATTAGCCAAAATCTGTACGAGAGGGCCCAATTTACGGCGGATCATAAGCACCTGTACTCCGAGTCTGTGGAGAAGGTGACAAACGACATGGTTCAAGCCCTCATCTCCGTAAGTTTCCTTTCCTTTGTAATTTCAATCTCTTTGGAAAGTGTTGTTCTGCAATTTATTTGCTAACACCTTTACTCTTTCGAGCCCGTGCAGCAAGTGCTCCCGAGGGCGAGGAATATCCAGATGCGCACCACGGTTTACGCTGACCGGAAGGCAAAGTACAAGAAGATGGCGCGCTCGAACGACCCTGCCCAGCTCCAGGAGGACTTAGATACAGAGAAGACTATGTACACTTCCCTTAAGGAGGAGCACAACAAGATGGACGCCGAGATGAAGAAGTTGCGAGATGACTTAACAAAGGCTGGGAACGCTCGAAGGAGTTGGCGCAATGAATTCAATAACCTTAACGAGAGCCACAATAAGCTTACAGAGGACCGTAATGCCTGGAGAAAGAGGGCTACTGATGCGGAGAAGAAATATGCAGACACCATGGATCAACTTCCTCACCGCATTGAGCAATCAGTCAAGGAAGCGCTCATCAAATTCTGCTACTCCAAGGCGTTCAATTTTGCAGCCTCTTTGCATTTCTTAGACGAGGCTCAAAAGACCTTCAATTTGGCCATTGAACAAGGGATTCACAAGGGCTTGATGGATCCGGCCATTCGTGGGGCGGAAGGCATGGGGCTCATGTTCAACGAGCACTGCGAGGAGGATGACGACGATGATCCTGAGGCCAATATCTCTGAACCGGAATATAATTTCCTCGTCAATCTTATCCAGGATGAGTACATGGCGGCCCATTCTCCAGAAGATGCCTCTCAGGCAGAACAAAGTGAGGGGAATAATGTTGCTAATGCCTCCTCTGAAAATCGTTCAACAGATGAGCCTCAGGCGTCCATCGTTAATGCTCCCGCTCTTGTTGCTGAAAATGTCCCCATCCCTGCCAATAATGCCAATGAGCCCAATGCTCCACAAGCGCCTGGAAACAATGAACCTGAGCCTCCAGCTGCCCAGCACCAAGAGGAAAATGCCCCCCAGCACAAGAGCCGGAGGGCCCAGTTCATGGTCCTGTGGCTCAAAATATCTTGGTGGTTCTGGATGATGACGTCGCTCCCGCCGCTTGAAGTTTCTCCTCATCCGCATATGTTGCAACTCTCCTTCTTCTGACTTAGTGCATTTTTTGTAAAGATGTTATGGGCCCTTGAGCCCTTGTCTTGTAACTTTGGCGAAAGCCTTAAATTAATGAAGTTCTTCTTTTCCCTCATAATGTTCTTCTTTTAGCCCCTTGAGTGTGACATTTTACTTTGCGCTTGTTGTAACAAGATCTTGTAATAATAAGATTGTGTGTAACATGCTTAGTAAAAATTGCATTACTTAGTTAAGTCTTTGAAACTTGAAAATTTTATTAAGTCTTGAGTAATCATGGGGGTCTTACTGTGAGGCTTCCCTCATTCAAGACTTGTGAAAATTTTGCTTAACTTCGAAAAATTTGCTAAGTCTTGAGTAATTACGAGGGTCTTACTGAGAAGCTGCCCTCATTCAAGCCTTGTGAAAATTCTGCTTAACTTGGAAAATTTTGCTAAGTTTTGAGTAATTACGATGGTCTTACTGAGAGGCTGCCCTCGTTCAAGACTTGTGAAAATTCTGCTTAACTTGGAAAATTTTGCTAAGTCTTAAGTAATTACGAGGGTCTTACTGAGAGACTGCACTCGTTCAAGACTTGTGAAAATTCTTTCCGAATGACGTTACCGCTTAACGAGCGCGCTTGTATCTGTTAGTTTTTAGGACTTGCAGGTGATCCCGTTTTCGAGCGCAAGGCGTTGTGACAAACGACCAAGGCCTACTAGGATTTTCCTCGCATTCTTTCTCCGATTCATCTGGTTGGTTGTGAGCGTTACCAGGCTATCCTTATGAGGGCGTCCCCCCACGTGGAGTAGAGCGCTGGCAAGTGTAACCCATGGGCAGTAACGTCGTGTGTACTGGGATGGATTGCCAACCACACTCGTGGAAACGAGGGAAGTGGGTCATATCGATTTGCATAATTTTAAAAGCAATAATAAAGAAATATTCAAGAGAATGCATTATAACTTACTTAAGATTTGAAGTAGTACATAGAACTTATTAGTGGGATTGTTACATCATCAATCCTAGAGAGCTGTTAAACATAAAACCCCCGGAGGTTACATGGGTTCCAAGGGCGAGGCAAGCGCTCGCCTTGAAGTGTCTCCAGGGTGTAAGTGTTGTTAGCTCTGATTTGTATGACTTTGAACGGCCCTTCCCAGTTGGGATCCAATTTTCCCACATGCTTGGATACTTCCACTTTCTTCAAGACCAAGTCTCCCAGCTGGAAAGTTCTTTCTTTCACACACTTGTTATATTGTTGTGCCACGGCTGCTTTATATCTGTGTATTTTACCCCAGGCCTTGTCTCTTCTTTCCTCCAGTAGGTCTAACTCCAGGTTCCTGTTATCTTCGTTAAGCTGAGGTCGAAATAGGCTACGCGAGCGGATTCGTTTACAATTTCTGCTGGTATCATTGCTTCTGACCCATATACGAGCGCGAAAGGTGTCTCGCCAGTGGCCGCTCATGGAGTAGTGCGATAAGCCCAGAGTGCCCCTTGCAACTCTTCTACCCATTCACTCTTTTTGCTCTCTAGCATTGTTTTTAGATGCTGCAGAATGACCCAATTGGTGGCTTTCGCCTGTCCATTGGCTTGGGGATACCCCACTGAGGTAAAGCGCTATTCAATCCCTAGCTCTGAACAACATTCTCGTGTGTCAGCTGCTATGAACTGGGATCCATTGTCTGAAATGAGCACCCTCGGTATCCCATACCTGCAGATAATGTTCTTCCAAATGAAGTCCCTCACGACCCTGAAGGTAATTTTTGCTACGGCTTCAGCCTCGACCCACTTGGTAAAATAATCGACAGCTAAAATGACAAACTTCTTCTGTCCGACCGCAATGGGCAAAGGGCCTACAATGTCGATTCCCCACTGGTCAAAGGGCCATGAGATATCTATAGGGATCATTTGAGCGGCTGGCAGTTGAGGGAGGTTAGAATGGAATTGACACTTAGGACATTTTCTGGAAAACTCAATGGCATCTTGGAGAACTGTGGGCCAATAAAACCCACTCCTCAGGACCTTCTTCGCAAGGATACGCCCTCCTGAATGGTTCCCACAGCTTCCACTGTGAATAAGCTCGAGCGTCTCTTTTGCCTGCATGGGCCTTAGACACCTCATCGGGGGTCCTTGAAATAACTTCTTGAATAATCTTCCTTCAGAGTCTAAAGAAAATCGAGGGGCCTTGTTTCTAATTTTCCGAGCCTCTACCTTGTCAGTAGGACAAATGCCATCTTTAAGAAATCTGATTATATCATCAAGCCAACAAGGCTCGCGCGGATCAATCATAGCGACCATCTCCTTGGCGATTTTCTCCTTGATCAAAGGTTCTTCTGTTCTAAGGAACGTGACAGAACGCTCGGAAATACCTTCCAACGTCGAGGCAAACTTTGATAAAGCGTCAGTGCACTCGTTTTCTGCTCGTGGGACCTGAAGTAGATGGAATTCTTTGAATTTCCCAATGATTTCCCTGGCTTTGCTCAAATACGGCACCATGGTGGTTTCTCGAGCCTCATAAGTCCCTTCAATCTGGCTCGCTATTAACTGTGAATCAACATAAGCGATGATTCTAGAGACTCCATTCTGAAAAGCAATTTTCAATCCTTGCACAAGGGTTTCATATTCTGCCTCGTTATTGGTGACTTGAAAATCCAATTTGATTGCAAAGTCTAACTCAATCCCATTGGGGTCTCTAAGGGTTACCCCTGCTCTTCCCCCTTGAGAGGTTGAGGAACCATCCGTGTGCAGGACCCATAGCCCCTCGTTCTCTGGAGCAGCAGGTTCTAATCCGAAGCGTTCAACCAGCAAATCCGCTACAACCAGAGCTTGTATAGCGGTTCTGGGCTCGAAACTTAAGTCAAACTGACTCAACTCAATGGCCCACTTTATCAATCTTCCAGACACGTCTGGTTTGGATAACACTTGCTTCAAAGGTTGATCAGTGAGGACCGTTATTGAGTGCGCTTGAAAGTAAGGCCTCAATCGTCTTGATGCGTTGATGAGGGCAAACGCAAATTTCTCGATTTCCAAGTAGTTCCTCTCAGCCCCTTGTAATGTTTTGCTCAAATAATAAACAGGCAAGTGCTTACGTTCCCGTGCAGCTATCAGTACCGTGCTCGTTGCTTCGGTTGAAATGGAGAGGTACATAAATAGCCTTTCGACTTCAACGGGTTTAGTCAGGAGTGGAGCGCTCGAAAGGTAAGCCTTCATGTCTTGCAAGGCCTTCTCACACTCCTCAGTCCACATAAAATTTCATGCGTTCCGCAAAATTTTGAAAATAGAAAGGTTTCTGTCTGCCGAACGTGAAATGAATCTGTTCAGGGAAATGATTTTTCCTAGTAGCACTTGCATTTCCCAGAGATTTCGAGGGGAGGGGATCTCCAGGGTAGCCTTGATTTTCTCAGGGTTGGCTTCAATTCCCCTCTGACTGACCATATAGCCTAAAAACTTTCCCCCTCGTACTCCAAAAGTACACTTTGAAGGATTTAATTTCATCCCATACTGGTGCAAAATGGAAAAAGTGCGCTTGAGATCCTCCAGATGTGAGCCCTGACGCTCGCTCTTGACAATCATATCATCGACGTAAACCTCCATGGATCCTCCAATTTCTCTTTCAAACATCTTTTTGACAAGACGCTGATAAGTGGCTCCAGCGTTCTTGAGTCCAGAAGGCATGACTAAGAAGCAATATGCCCCCAAATGTGTTAGGAATAGTGCCCTAGAAAGCCGATTGTATATCCGCTTTGTACTTTTCCTTATTGTAATCACAGACAATCTTTGAATGAAATAACGAATTGAGGCAACACTTCTTTATATGCTCTTGTTTGGTATGCATTTACTTTAGCTGTGCATGTATGAGAACTCCCCTAATCCTGATGACTTTAGGACTCTACCATTTAGGTGAAATGGTTCATAAAACGAGCCCTATATCACATAAGTCATGATTAGTAAAATACTCCAAGCCGATGAGTCCTACAGACAGTGGGAGTGTCAACCTGACTCCTCTAAGGCTTGCTTGTGGGATCACGCCCTTAAGAAGGACCACCTTATTTCATGGAGGTGCAAAGTGTATAGTTGATACGTACGTGATACATGAGGGTGCTTACTTTAATAAGTAAGTTCACTGAGGTGCCCCGTGTGAGAGCATTCCTAAATGGGAAAGGAAGTTTCTATTTCAGGAAATGGAAACTTCCAGATTATGAAATATCTCACGAGTCATTGATGTGATTAATTGATCCTTAGACTTGAGGTTCCTTATCACTTTATGAGTTAACTCTGTAGTCTTAGGTATAAGCTTTAAAGGGTGTCGCCTTAGACAACTGATTCAAGGCTTATGCTGGGGCTGCACAAGTGATTCATGAAAGTGAATGAGAATCAAGATAGGACCTACACTTGCATTTGCAAGGTGATCTCTTATTGTGTAAGTCATTCATATGCCATATGGAGTCCTTGGCCAAGGCAGTAGATCAAGACGTCAAGAAAAGGGTTTCTTGGATTGAGATCAAATGGATATGAAATGCACTTAGCTTTAAGACCGGATTATTAGGGTTCTGATTATTCCCTTGCCCTAGATCTTGGTTGAGAGATAGTAAGTAGGAGGATTGTATCTCACATGAATCAATGACTTAAAGGTTCTGTCGAATCCGAACATTCCAATTCAGCTAGGGGTTAAACACCTGTTGCTAGACTATGGTCGTTTAATCTGTGGACTGATTAATTAATTAGTGAATTAATTAATTAGGGTCACTGCTAATTGAATTGAGAACCTAGAGGGTCACACACAACAACTTGGTTACATGAGTTGAGGCTTTAAAATGATTAAACGAGTTAATCGGGCCAAGAGGGTTCCACACGTGTGAAATCACACGTGTGGCTCACGTGAGTGACACGTGTCACTGTGACACGTGTCACGCACGTGTGAATATATATATATTATATATATATGTATTAAATAATTAAATGTGTTAATTATTTAATAGAATTTGGTTTAATTTTTGAATTAAAAAGAAAGTCTTATTTTGGAGAAAATAATCTAGTTAATTAATTACGAATTAATTAGATAAAATAAGTTATTTATTTTAAATAAATAAAGTATAAAATTATCCAAAAATAGTTTGGATATTTATAGCTCTCTTAAAAGTTGACTTGAATTAGAATTCAAAATCAAAGTTGGAAAATACTTGATGATCAAGTAATAGGAGAGAGAGGAACCAAATCCTTGCCCAACAAGGATTAGGATCGGCGCCCCTCTCCCTTATCCTATATATAGGGGAGCTCATGCTCCCCTTTAGAGCTAATTAGCAATTCTTTTGGTTCATGTGTTGAACACCTTCCTTTCTCCAAGATTAAATAAAACCCTAGGTTAAGCCTAAACACTAACTAGAGAACTAGCATCCTTACTAGTTAGATTGTGATCAAGTTGGTGGACTTTCTCTAGAGACTTCAAGTTAGAAGTTTGAAGATTCGAGCTTTACCAAGGAGAGGGGATCAAGCCGCGAGAAGAGCGTTCTTGGGTGGCTTGAAACGCTGCAAGAAAGAACAAAAGAAAAGTAAGTTTCTTAATTCCTTCGAATTTGGTTACACGATTGCGAGTCCAAGATCCTTTTGTTGGGAAAATTTTTTAAATTTCGCTGCTTTCTGATTCGTGTTTTCCAACAAAATGAACAACAAAGGAAGTTTTGGGGCGATCCTCTGGGGCCATAAAGATTTGATAGTACCCCTGGATGGCGTCCATCATGCTCATGAGTTCACACCCAGTGGTCGAATCCACCAATTGGTCTATCCGGGGTAATGGATACGGATCCTTAGGGCAAGCCTTGTTAAGATCAGTAAAGTCATTGCACATGCGCCATTTATTTGCGCTCTTGGGCACCAATACCACGTTACACAGCCACTCTGGGTACAAGATGGGCTCGATGTACTGGGCCTCTAAAAGCTTGTTAACTTCTTCCTCAATGACTCTTTTCCGAAAATCGTGTACATCCCTTTTCTTCTGCTTGATGGGTTTAAACGAGGGATCCACATTGAGCCTGTGGACTATGACGCTCGGGTCAATCCCTGTAAGGTCAGATGCTTTCCATGCAAAAACGTCGATGTTTTCTCTGAGGAAGTCAATCATCATAACCTGCGAGGGTCCAGAGAGGTTGGACCCAATCTGAGTAGTTTTATCCCTGTTCCCTGGTTCCAACTCAATAGTGAGGAATTTTTCTGAGGGCTCAATCCTGACTTCAGGACGGGGAAGCTCAAGCGCCCTTTTCTTTCCTGCCAAACGTCCATCGCTAAGGGTCTCGTCACCCTCACGCTCGTCCCCTTCAGAGGAAGATTCTTCTACTGTCCCTGGTGGAGCATTTTCGAGGGGGCCCTTGGCTTTGGTATCTTTCTTCTTGTTCTTTTTCTTGTTCAACCTGGCCCTCTTGCGCACGGGACCATCCTCGTCCAAATTGGGAAAATCAACGGATTTCTTGGTGGACCCGATTTGGAATGCTTTTTCCATTTTAGGTTTCCTGAGGGATAGCATGTAACATTCCCAGGTCTCTCGTACGTTGCACAAAACTGCTCCAACGCCCTCGGGGGTAGGGAACTTAATTTTCTGGTGGTAGGTGGAGATAATAGTTTTGAAATCCACGAGAGCCGGTCTCCCAATTATGATGTTATAGGGAATATCAATTTCTACCACTGCATATGTGACCATTAGCGTTTTGCGCTGCGGGGCTCGGCCAAATGAGGTGGCCAAGCGGATTTGCCTCCGGGGGACAACCTCGGAACCCCAAAGCCAATGAGGGCTGTTTTGAGGGGCTCGAGCGGGATGTTGGTAACATTCATCTTTTGGAACGTGGTGTAGGGCAAAACGTTAACAGAGCTTCCACTATCCACTAACACCCTCTTTACAACTTGATTGTGGACATCTAAGCTAACCACCATGGGGCGATCAGAGGTTTCACTGACCCCATGGGGTGTTACAATGTGTAAATCACTATCAGTAAACCCTATCACGTCATTTTCTTTCGAGCGTTGATCGTTGGCCTCTCGAATGACGTAGACCGATTTGGGTGCTGA
The DNA here is from genome assembly GCA_037501455.1 of Lantana camara. Lineage (NCBI taxonomy): Eukaryota > Viridiplantae > Streptophyta > Magnoliopsida > Lamiales > Verbenaceae > Lantana > Lantana camara. The sequence goes on along the minus strand of CM074862.1, from coordinate 89,541,313 downwards.
GGGGCGTTGATCATAACTCCGGACATACCGTCGGCGGGCAGCGATGGAATCTCCACCGAAGGAACCCCCTGCTAACATGTTGATGACTGCAAAAGGGGTATTTTTCTGCTCAGGAGCCTTTCCTTTGTTGCGATGGCTGCTTTCAGGAAGGCCTCTCCCTCGTGGGCTCCTTGAGCGCGATGGGCTCCTCCTCCTTTCCCTTGAACGATCATGACAACGCTCGTCATAGCGCTCCAATATTTTCACAAACTCTTTCAAAAGGACCCCCGCGACGAGCCTCTGAATTTCCACTTCCAGCTGGCGGCATTCATCCTTGTCGTGCCCCTTCTGCTTGTGGAAAGCACAGTATTTGTTCGAGCGCCTCAATGCCTCCGTCTCCCTCATTTTGACGGGTCTCTTGAAGAGTTTCTTGTCGGAAAGGTTATAAACTTCCGAGTTTGGCCTTGTAAGGGGGATGCGCTCGAAACGACGAGGGACCGGGGGTAATTTCTTGCGCTCTTTCTTGATAACAACTTCTCGGCCCCGCTCCTGGGGACGCTCGTGTCTCACTGGGCTGTGATGTCGGGGCCCATTTGTCCCATACATATCTTCGAGCGCAAAGAATGGCTCGGCAACTTCTCTTAAGGCCATGAGGGTTCCTGGCCTTCTCTCCACGATGGCATCGGCAAACTTTTTGCTCACGTATTGCTTGTGATCCACAGCCTGAAAGAGCACTGGGATCAAGAAATCCATGGAAGGCCTCTCCACTTGCAAGATTTCCTTGTTAAAACGAGCGAAGAAGGAATGAAGGGATTCATTCTTGCCTTGCACTATATTGTAGAGGGCAGTGGGCGCAGTGAGGGGGCCTTGAAAGAATTGAAGTGGTTGAGGAAAGCGTTGGCCAACTCTTCATACGAGTGTATCGAGCGTGGAGGCAACCGTTTATACCATTCCTGAGCCATTCCTACTAGGGAAGTGACAAAGACTTTGGCCCAGTAGTGCCTCGAATGTTCGTACAAATGCATCAGGTGTAAAAAATGATCCAAGTGTTCTGTTGGATCAGTTGTACTGTCGTAACGATTGACGGAAGTGGGGATTTTAGCCATTCCTGCTTGGCCCATCAGAACTTCTTCCACGAGGGGGGAGCCCCTCGCCAGGGGATGATATTCGTAGGTGCAGAAGTTCTCTTCCTGTTCCTTGCGGTGGGGGACCCGTGGCTGGCGGTCTTTGGGGCGAGCGTCTCTGGCATCGGCTCGTTCATCCCTGCTGTGGGAGATCTGAGACCGCGCTCGAGAGAGCTGCCCAACCATATCCTTTATCCCCTGCAGCTAGTCTTGCACAGCCGCGAGGAGATTAGGATTTACATCTCCATCTTTATCTCCTTGTTTTGTGGCTCGAGAGGCCATTTTGGAGGCATGAGAATCCCCTTCATTTTCATTGACTCTTTCCGTGGGCTCTCTACCCCTGTCCCCGCGGGGACGCTCATTTTCACCTTGGTTGGGCGTTTCTCTGGCGGATGGGGGCGGTGGTTGAGCCTTTAGGACGGCCTGAGCCTCCCTAAGCGGATAGGTTTGCAGTCCGCCTAAAGGAGCGGCAGCTTGAGTGGCCTGCCCAGAGGGAAAATACATGGAATGAAATCTCTCCCATGCCCCCTGGGCCGCCTGAACCTCGCACTGGGCGCAAAGAGCCCTCAACTGTTGGGGGGTTAGAGGGGGTAACTCCACCCCTTCAATCTCTCTGGGAATCACCGCCGGGATCTAGATCTGGCCTGCATGGTAGAGCTGAATCTGCGGCATCATGACGGTGGGAGTAAGCGTATATCCCGGTGGCAGCATCATGTAGCTTTGTCATACTGAACTCGCATGAGTATGCATCCACGGATTCTGGGGAGGCTGTGGAAGAGTGGGGAGAGAGGCCCCTCCAACGGTGCTGGAAACTGGTGGTGCTGGTGGCGCAGGTGTGGGACTGTAGATTCTGCAAGTGTAGTCACATCTCCGGTAGGTGGTGCTCCTCCAGCAGCGGTGGTGGGAGGCGGTGCTCCACCAGCAGCGGCGGGGGGAACGACGATATTGGCATCATGGAAACCTCCTCCCATAGCTCTTGATCTTGTAGCTACCATGGTTGAGGAGATATTGGGTGTTTGCTTTTCAACTAGCAGAAACAGAGAAGTGAGTTAAGAGTTGGTTTCCCACAGACGACGCCAAAAATGATGGGTCTAAATATGGGGTACAGAGTCCAATCACTTTAGAATTTGTTGAGGTGAGGAAAACCAGTTGATCTTCCGCCGGAAAAGATGGGGGTTCTACCTGCTAGGACAAACACAAAGGCAGAGTCAGAAGGCCAAACTGGGGGAACTGGGGGTGATTCCCAGTTTGGCTCTCCGACGCTCAAGTCAGATGAAGATCTGAAAGAGATAGTATGCTAAGTATGGAGTTGCAGTAATGGAGATTGCTTACAGTGAAGGAGATGAACTCGCATATTTATAGTTGAGGGTCAGGGACCCTTTGGTCATTTGCACCGTGTGGTCCTGGCCGAATGTTGCCCTAACACGTGGCGTTGCGAGAGAGAAACCTAGGAGGAATCTTCTGCAAAAGCTGGTGGAAGTTAGTGTTGGCAACAGTGGCAGGTGCATGGGCATGTACGGTGTGTCAGAGAGCCGTTTTAGGGGTTGGTAACGAGGGCTGAAGAGCACGCTCGTGTCAACCAAGAGTCTTGGAGACCAAGGAATCCGTTAGGGGATGAAGGCCAAGGCTCATAAAATGAGGAGGAGTTTAAGTTTCCCTGAATGAGTGTAGCGCTCGAAGAGGGCTTTCTTAATTGGTTGGAGCCTTAACCATGTAGTATGAATCGCGCTCTTTAGAGAGCGGCTATGTTGATCACGTGCCTACGCAGTAGAGGCGACACGTGTTCTTGATGAATGTTGACGCTTGCGGGGTCCGAGCGCTCATGTATAGTCACCTTAATTACAAGAGGACAGGTGTCGTCATCTTGAATTGCCACGTGTCCAAACGTGGGACGAGCGTATTTTGACCCCATCAGTTATAGAGAAAAGCGTTTATAGCCTCAACCCGTTATGTGCTTTATTTCTTATGAATTACGTGCCTTTATGCTTTAATTTCTGCAAAAAAATTCTAGTTTAAGGCCCACATCACTATTCATTCATCGAGCTTAAAATCTTCACATATTTCTCATGAAGCCTTGGGAAGTTAGATTTCATAATTTTCGGATTCACATCCTAGATTTTATTATCCTAAGATAACACTTTGAAAATTGTTAGCCAATAATTCCCTTTAGGTCCCTAGCTCCTAACCGTAGAAATTTATCGGGACACTTTTACCTATCCAATATTGGGCTTATACGGATCCTTATGAAATTTTAAGAAACATGATATCATTCCCGAACCCTAATTCTCATTATAACTCCCGTAGTATCCAAAACCGGCCGTAAAACCCTACTTTAACCCTAATTTATATATTTTCGAATTTGAACATTTTCCCTATCCAATCTTATAACCATAATGATCCTTGAATTTTTCTATGAATTTTAAGACCTTTGCCAAACCTTAATTCAAATCCTAGCTCATTCTATAAATTTTTCCTATTTTTCCTAAAGTACTATTCCCGCCGTAAAAACTAACTTTCAAACCGTACGGCGTTTCCTATCCAATATTATACTTAAAACGATCCTTAAATTATTTTATGACTCATGAAAACTTTCTCAAAAATTGAATCACATCCTAGCTCCATTTTCTATATTTTCTTCTATTTTCCAAAATTTTGAACGCTTACTACTTTAATTCTAAACGTTTAAAGTTTGTAACCATCGGAAAGCTCTTTCGATCCTTTTTATTTTTCAACTTTTCCATTTCAAACTAAAATCTAGATATTTACTACATTTTTATTACTAATTTTACCCTAATTTGGAATTATTTTATTATGATGTATTTATTACACAATACATGAATACATAAGCACTTACCTCACTATACACCTAGCATAACACCTTAATAACCTACATTATACACCTAGATACCCTATATCAAGACCCATCAGCCTAAAACTCTTAGAAATTGCAAGGTAAGCCCCTAAATCCCAAGTATAAATACCCCTCCAAGATCATTTACAAGACTACATCAAAATCACTCTCTCACTTCCTCATTTTCGGCCACTACCACTCTCCATACTCTAGGTGTACTTTTATTTTATTATTTCATTCTTTATATTATGTTTTTAATATATTATGAATTATAGCATGTTTAGATTTAATTAAATTATGTTTTAGGAATTTTATTTTCAATTTATGTGCAATTTATGCTAGTTTTATGAACAATGTGAGTACATATATGAATTTAATTTAATTTAATTTATGAATTATGATATGATATAGTATGATCATGTATTTAAATATTTATGATCTTGTTAGATTAAATTCATGTCAAGAATAATTTATTTAGAATTATTTTCATGAATTATGTTACATAAAGTGCTATATTTTACCTTTAATCATATGTTATGAATCTGGAATTTATTAAATATGATCATGAACTTATATGAACATATTCATAGACCTAAGAACATGTTCTTGGTGTTCTTGAAGCAATATGTGTGTGCGTGTGCTAGTGTGTGAGTGTGTGAGATTAATTTTGTGTTATAAAGTGTTTAATTCTTAGAAAATTGAATAGTAAATGTTTTCAATATTAATTTTGACTTTTTGGTCAACATTTATGATATAAATTTCGAAAATAATATTAAATTAATTATAAAATTAGTTTTGGAATTTTTAAAGGAGGACTTTGCCCGAATTTTCCAAAAATCGGTAAATTATGAACTATTTTCAAAATACAACCTACAATTGTTAAATCAAACCCTAAAATTCATTTCAAAACTTATAATTAGGATCATAATATGATTAATAAATATTTGGATAGCTAAAGATCTCATAAACCCTAATTAATTAATTAATTTCCCTTAAAAAGGTTAAATTAGGGTTTACCGGGAATTCTCTAACATGTTACATGATATGTACCTTATGTGAATATTTGATTAGGATATTATATATTATTATTTGATTAGAATAATAAGAGCATAGTCCTAAGCCTGTAGTAGCTAATACTTTCAGGCAAAGCTAGGACCGAGCAATGGAATCTACATGATTTCGTTTGACTACCGTACAGGTAAGGGTTAAAACATTTTCAACTGGAGTCATGCCTATATGTATGTATCTATATAAAAATGGTTGTTGAACCTGCCTATTATTTGATTTCCTACCTATATACATATATTACAATATCCCTCTTTATGAGGAAAATACTTTTATGTCGGAATCAGGATCTTACCCGGACATTATACACTTCAGTCCTATTATTACTAAGAACTGATTCCCGGCTAAGCAAGCAAAATATATTCTTATTATGGGCCCCGATGTGCAGCTGTGTCGAGCAATTACTCGGAAGCCATCAAGCCGAGGGTGTTGTTGGTGCCACAGACTGTTAGGAATAGTGCCCTTAAAGTAGCTTTTGGCTTTACTATTTCCTTGTAATATCACAAACATTCTTTAAATAATAAAATGAGATGATTTTTTTCATAGGCATTCACTTCTTTATGTGCTTATTATGTCTGTTTGGGTTGACTGTGTGTTTGCATGTTTTGAACTCCCCTAATCCGATGAGGCCGTTAAGAACTTTGTCTTTATGGGAACGACACATGAAGCAAGTTCTTAACTCCTTAGGTGAGGATTAGAAACTTCTCCAAGTCGAGAGTCCGACAGACAGTGGGAGTGACGACCTTGGCTCTGTTAAGACTTGCTTATGTGATTATGTCCTTTTGAAGGATCACTCAGTTTCATGTAGTGATAAGTGCATACGATGATGCGTTCATAATACATGAGGGTGATTGTTACTAGAACTTCATCATTGAGATGTCCAGCGTGAGAACATTCCTAAATGGGAGAGAAAGTTTCCAGAAACTTCCAGATTAGGAAATATCTCACAAGTCAATAACGTGATTCATTAATCCTTAGACTTGAGATTCTGTAATATCTCATATGAGCTAACTTTGTAATCTTTGATATAGGCTCAAAATGGTTTCGACATACTGAAACCTGAACCACGGCCTATGTTGGGATTACACAAGTGGCATATGTAGAATTAGTAGAATCGACAAAGGACCTACACTTGTTGCAAGAACAAGGATGATATGTTACTGATTGAGTTGTTCGTAGTCCATTAAACTTAAACCCTTGGCCAAGGTGGATAAAAGATCAAGGCATCAAGAAAATGGGGTTTTCTTGGATTGAGGTCTAAATGGATATGAAACGAACTTAACTTTAAAGATCAAGAATATTTAGGCTCTAAGAATATACCCATGCCTTAGTTCTTGATTGAGAGATGGAGTTATAGGAGGATCTTATTTCACTATATGTTATTGACTGAAAAGTTCTTCGATTTATTTCGTTATTCGGCTAGGGGTCACACACCCATTGCTAGATTACGGTAGTGTGATCTGTGAAGTGATTAATTAATTAGTGAATTAATTAATTACTGTCACTGCTAATCGAATAATGAACCTAAAGGATCACACACAAATTCCAGGACACGAAGGTTATGGTAGGATGTTAATATGATTAACGAAGGATCAAATTATTGATCTAAACGGAGCAAGGATGGCGTCAGTAGCTGCCACATGTCGAGCACACGTGGCTGCCACATCTCACGCAGTCCACGTGACACGTGGCACGTACGTGTCTCCGGACGTGTAATTTTATTACACGTGAATTCTTTTCTAGAATTAATTAATTAAATTATAATTAATTAATTTAAGTCTTTTAATTAATTTTGAATTAATTGTTAAGACTATTCTCAAATAAGCTTAACCTAATAAATAATTAATTGGGAATTAAATTATTTATTGAATCTTGACTTTTAGCTTTAGGAAAGTTGAAAAGTCCAACTTCCTATTGTAGGAGAGAGAAAGTTATTCTTGCAAGACTTGGAAAACAAGTTGGGAACTTATTTTCTCCAATTAAATTAATAATTAAATTAGTTAATTAGTGAGCAGGAAAACAAGTCTCATTAGGTTTGGGAAACCCTAGGAGTTCGAACCCCCCCTTGTATATATACAAGGGTGGGGGCTTCTCTTATTCTTTAGACCAACACTCACGAAATGTTAAGTTTTTGAGAAAAATAAAAGAAAAGTTTTCAAAGCAAAACCCTAGCCATTAACACAAGTTATAGAACTAGCATTCTCACTTGCTTGATGGTGTTCTAGGACTGGTGTGGATATGCTTTGGAGGATCGCTGCTTTGGGATCTATCGAGAACCGTTCGAGGGACATTCCACTTGAAGGGTGTTCAGTAGGGGGTACTGACATCACTAGAAAGCTTCAATCTACGTAAGTTTTCAAACACCCTGTGATACGATACGAGAATTGCAAGTACATGATCAATCTCTTGAAAAAAGTTTAAATTTCCGCTGTGCTTACTCTTCTAGTTTTCCAACACAGATCGTCGCCAACTCTTGGTAGTGGTTTAGCTGGAGGTTAGTTACTCCACGCCAAGAGATTTACAAGGGAGACAACCTCCCTGGGAGAGATAGCTTCCTCCCACTTAGTACTTATATCGTCTCTAGGGTTTGATTCCCTATTGACACCACGGAGTTACGGAGATATTATCTTACTTGGTTTTGTTAAAGTATCGGCGCCTTGATTAGCCCGATACTGCTTTACCAACTATTTAAGGAGTTACGGTTGGAAAGGCCTGGCTTCCGGGCATTACAAGTTCTTATTACAAACGGTTCATATTTCTACAAATATTCCAAGTTACCCCTACCCCTATTTTAACATTTATTATGAACCGTTTCATATTTGCTATATCCTATTGCTAATATCCTAAAGACCTTCTTGGTTATATAAATATATAATATACGAATATCTATAAGTTATACACCTTCACTTACTCACTTTGACTAACTCCTCGCCCCTTTTTAACTGCATGGTTTCAGGAATCAAGGGAACGACAACTAGAGGTATCTTGAAGCATTAAGGTGTCACGTATAGCAGGTCAAAACTGATTCTAAGGTCACATAGTTCTGATTATACTTAAAACTAGCTATCCTTATGTTTTACACCATCATGCCATCCTATTATACTCCCCTTTTGGTCAAGTCGCTTCAATCAATAATAATAGTGCCAGTTCTTTGTGTACGTTAGCACTTCTGCGCACTTATAAAGTTTTAAATCTCTTTATCTTCTGTTGCACTGTGTCACGCACTTTGCTCACGTATTATCCTGACCGTTCGTCGTAGTATTTCTCGGGTGTTAGGTCTAACCTCCACTTGGGGAGTATTACGGTGCGGGGGTTGTAGGGCTAGGGGAGGCGCTACAGGTTTATTAAAAGATATTTGAATCGAGATTTCTAACTAAATTTGATTGAAAAATTCCAAAGAAAAACCGACGGAAAACCAACGGAATTTTTATTTAATAAAAATTCCAACAAAAAATCGACGGGAAAATCCCATCGTTTTTTTTTTTAATTGAGGAATAAAAAAAACCGATGGGATTTTCCTGTCGGTTTTCCGTTGAATAAAAAAACCGACGGGTAATTCCCGTCGGTTTTTTCGTTGGATTTTTTATTTAATTGAAATTCCAACGAAAAACCGACGGGAAAATCCCGTCGGTTTTTTTGGAGCAATTTTTTTAGAATTGCGCCAAAATTTCCGATGGAATTCCAACGGAGTTCAATTGGAATTTTTGGCGCAATTTTTTTTTAAAATTCCGCCAAATTTTCCGACGGAATTCCAACGGCCGGAAAAGCCATTAGAATTCCATTGGAATTCCATCGGTTTTTCATCGAAAATTCCAACGGGATACCAACGGAATTTTCTGTCGGTTTTTTTTCCGTCGGAATTCGGCTGTTTTTTTGTAGTGAGAGTTAAGTTCGTTTCATATCTATTTAATCTCGATTCAAAAAAAAATCCTTTTTTGATCCCGATCCACTACCTTAGCCAAAAAATCCTTGATGGAATATGAACAACTCGCACAATAAAATATCATCTTGCTTATAGCAAGTGTAGGTCCTTTATCGCTCCCCATATGCCTCCATGTGCCACTTTTGCAACCCCAATATATGTTGTAAATTCAGGTGTCTCGAGCGACATCCTTTTTAGCTTATACCAAAGATTACCTAGTTAACTCACACAAGACATTAGTGAAATCTCAAGTCTAAGGATTACTTAATCACATCATTGACCTACGAGATATTTCCTAATCTTGAGGTCTCCACGTCCTGCAATAAAGACAACATTTCCCATTGAGGAATATTCTTACACGGGATAACTCAGTGTACCCGTTCTATAGAACGAGCACTCTCAAGTATTACGTAATTTACACCCAATGAAACATGATGATCCTTCTTAAGGATGCAATCCCACGAACAAGTCTTAATCGAGCCTAATTGACCCCCTCATTGTTCTTTGGCTCATCGACTTGGAGCAATTTCTAATCCAGCAATTATCTAATTAGGGTTAGTCTCATGAGTCACTTCTCCTAAATGACTAAGTCCTATAAGCTTGATGGATTAGGGAAGTTCTTATACATGTACAGATAAATGTAAACATGCAACACATACAAGATTATATAAAGAAGTGATTGTCTTATGATTAAGTCATTTCGTTTATAATTTAAAGATTGTCTGTGATTTACAAAGAATAGATCAAGTGGACTTCCTAATGCCACATCTTTCTTGATATATAATAAAAATATCCTATTGTTGTTCATTGGTACACAATCTAACAACGTTCTTTTACTATCTTGAAGGTAGAGGTTTCTATATTTCATGTAGATGTCATCACTTTTCTCCAATAACTAGCCCAAACTCAAAGTGTCCGCCTTCATCCCAGGAACATAGAACACTTTTGAGATGAATTGGTGATATCCATTCTTCAAACGTATCAAAGTAGTAACCGTCCTTTTATTTTTATTTTTGACGAGTCTTTTATAGAGATATTACTGCTCACAGATTTATCCATCTCGACAAACATGTGTTTGTGTCCATACATGTTATTACTAGTACCAGTGTCAAGGTACCAAATGTTTTCTTTTCCTCCGTCTTGTTGCTTATGGGCTAACAAGAGGATATCACCTTCTACCTTTTGTTTTTCAGCGAGGTGGTTTTCTCTCTTTCATTATTTAGTGTCTTTCGACACTCATAGGCATATTATCCACTTCGATGGTAGTTGTAGCAATCCGCATCTTTTCTGCCTTACCACCTCGATTGGACTCCTCTTCCTCGAAAGCGGCCTCTCACTGGAATAGTTTTGAAGTGAGTCTCCTTGCTTCGATTGATAGTTGGAGCACCTCATCCCCATCCTCGACCGTGACCTTGACCGCTTTGAGATATAAAGCCATCTTAACGATTGCTACCTTCGGCATCATCTTGCTTATCTCCAATTTGCAACTTTTCTTGGAGCGATTGCTCAATTGGTTCTTCAGCTCTCCTTTTCAACTTCCCTTCGTGGATTTGTAGTTTACCCCACTAAATCATCGACCTTCATATTTTCCACATCATTGGAGTCTTCGATACCCACCACAATGTGATCAAACTTCAAAATAAAGTCAAAAATTACTTCGGAGTCCTTCATTTGTAGTGACTCAAATTTACCTCGAAGCGCATTCAGCCTCACTTTCTTTACTTTATCAATACCTTTGAAAGTAATGGCAAGAATATCCCAAGCCTTATTTGCGGTATTGACTTAAGCGATCTTCTCGAAGATGTTGTCTACGGTGAGTTATATGAATGAGAGAGTCTTTTGTTCTCTCATTTTGTTTCTCTTGCAATTTGTTTTATTGCATTACTAGCGCCGACTAGATTTTATGTTTTTACATATTCTTTTTCGATATTTTTCCAAACTCCTTATCCACCAAGGAATGCCTTCATTTGGATGTTCCACCTTCTATAATTATTCTTTTTTAAGTTTAGGAAAAGGGATAGTACGCATGGAAGCCATTTTAATGTGCCTCTTATGCCACTTTATTGTGAAAGCGTGATGAAAAAAATATTATATTTTAAAGACAAAGACTATAGAAGATAAGGAAGTGGAGAGGAGAAACTCACACTATTTTTTCTCTACTCAAATTGACACTTCTATTAAACTCAAATTCTTACAAAACTCGACTCTTCTTTCTAATTCATTTCTCTCTTATTTTACTTATCTTGTCTTGTCCTACAAATTCAAATGAAAACACCTCTATATATACTAGTCTAGAAGCAATATAAAACTACTCCAATCATAAGTGATATGACGTTATAGGATTACCATCTGGCGACCTCAATCCTAAATGCTATGATGTTATAGGATTACCACCAAATAACCTCTTACATTTATTTTATTTGTTTGTAACCATTCATTTGTCCAACTTTTCACTTCACCTATGTTGGTCAAGTTTAATGGCCATATTCAACAGGTCTTCTACTAGAAAAATCAGAGTTCTTACCTATGATGCACGGACACGGACACGACACAACACGGATACGGCGACACGGATTTTTTTTTGAATTTTCCACGTAAGGAGTGTCGGACACGGTGTCCGACACTAGTGTCCGACACGACACGGCAAAATGATATTTTTAGAAGTGTCCGTGCATCATAGATTCTTACACTTTCACCGGTTTATGCTAAATCATTGAAACTAAAATACCAAAGCTCGAAATTTTCAATATATTTTCTTTTTATAGTAATTATCATTTCATTAATCTTAAATAATGAGTTGAAACCATGCACATTTGTTCCATTATGAGGAAATTAACTTTTTGATTAGGAATATAAGAAACGTACTAATTGTGCTAATAACCTAGAATTATTCATCAAATTAACAATTTGAATTTAGTGATATTATATTGATATAGTTACTGACGGATTACAAAAATTTCCAAGTAATACTAGTAATGGAGATTTGAGGTGCTTGACTACTCAAAGTATCATTGATCTTTGGTCCTGGCTCCACCACCAATTATGTTAAGTCCATTAGATAACGGTGTAGTTTGCAATTCACAAATATATCATATTTAGGGGTGGTAAATGGGTGGGTTGGGGTGAGTTTGGGCTGGGTTAATATGGATTGAGTTTAAAATGGGTTCTATATTAATGGGTTCATAGTGGGTTGGGTTCTTAACAGGTTGTGGTGGTTTTAATGGGTTCGTAATTGGTTCAATAATGGGTACTTAATGGGATGTCCAATATATACCTCACTAATACATTTGACCTAATTAACTTATTTTCAACCTGTTTGACATGTTTTGAACCCGTTTAACCTGCTTGGTCTACTTTAGGCCTGTTTCCCGTTTTTTGACATGTTCAACCTATTTTGAACTTGTTTGACCCTTTTGGGCCTGTTTCAACCATTTTTTGACCTGTTCGACCTAGTTTACACTCGTTCAACCTGTTTCCTTGTTTTTTACATGTTCGCTATTTTTCACTCGTTTGATCCGTTTTTCAACCTGTTCGACTTATTTCAAACTCGTTTGAAATGTCTACCCATTGTTTGACCTGTTCGACATATTTTGCACTCATTCAAGCTACTTTGGGTCTATTTCACTAGTTTTTTAACTTGTTCGACATATTTTGTACTCATTCAACTCATTTTAGGTCCGTTTCACAAGTTTTTTTAGCTTCTTTGACCTATTTTAAACTCATTTGAGCCGTCTTTGGGCCCATTTTTTTACATATTCTGTCTATTTTTGACCTGTTTCACTCATTTTTGGACTCACTTGACCTATTTTGGACCTATTTCTACTGTTTTTAATTAGCCCCACCTATTTTGCACTCATTACACCGATTTTAGGCCCGTTTCACCCATTTTTTAACTTGTTCGATCTATTTTTGACTCATTTGAACAGTTTTAAGGTCGTTTCACTCATTTTCAGTTCGTTCAACCTATTTTAGACTTATCTAACCTGTTTTGGTCAGTTTCACCTATTTTTGACATGTTTAACCTATTTTGGACTCGTTTGACTCATTTCAGACCCATTTAACCAGTTTTGACCTATTTAACCTATTGTGGACCCATTTGACCTATTTAAACTCGTCTAACTCATTTGACATATTTGGACCTATTTAACTCGTTTGAAACACATTTGACTTGTTTGGATTCGTTTGACCCATTTTGGTTCCATTTGACCTATTTGAACCATATTAGACCATTTGACCAGTTTAGATCCGTTTGACCCATTTTGGACTCATTCTACCTGTTTGATCCATATTAGATCATTTGACATGTTTGGACCCATTTGACCAATTTGACTTGTTTGGATCCGTTTGATCTATTTCAGACCCATTTAACATATTTAGATCTGTTTGACCCATTTGGCCTATTTAAATTCGTTTGATCCATTGTGGACCATTTGATATTTTTTGACATGTTTGACGCATTTGACGTGTTTGGACAAATTTGACTCATTTTAGACCCATTTGACCTACTTCGTTTGACCTATTTTGGACCCATTTGGCTTGTTTGGACCCACTACTCATTTTCAATCACTTTAGATAAATTTGACCCATTTTGAATTCGTTTCACCCCTTCTTTTTATCTTACCTATTTTTCATTCATTTGATTTGTCTTGGTCTCGTTTCATCCATTATTGACCTGTTGGACCCATTTGACACGTTTTGTACCCATTTCACCATTTTTTCACCTGTTCGGCCTATTTAAGGCTCGTTTAACCCATTTTTAATCTATTTATTATTTTGACTCATTTGACTCATTTTAGACCCATTTGAACCATTTTCAACTTGTTTATCAATTTGATCCATGTTGAATCCATTTTGAACTTGTTTGTACTCGTGAAAGGGGTTTAAAATGGATTTAAAAAAAGGTCCAAAATTTATTAATTGAGTCTAAAATAGGTTGACCAGATTGAAAAATGAATGAAATGTGTCTAAAATAGGTGTAATAGGTCCAAATTGGGTTAAATGAGTCTAAAATTGACCAAACAAGTTGAAAAACGGGTGTAATGGGTCCAAAACTAGCCAGATGAGTCAAAAATAGGTTGAATTGTTTGAAAAATGGGTTCTAAATTGGTTAAATAAATCCCAAATAGATCAAACAAGTTGAAAAACGAATATAACGGGTCCAAAAAGATGCAAATGGGTCGAAACTAGGTCGAACAGGATGAAAAATAGGTAAAATAGATCCAAGATAGGTTAAACGGATCTAAAATAGATCGAGCAGGTTGAAAAACAAGTGGAACATATCCAAATCAGGTGTAACGGGTCCAAAATGGGTGAAATGTGACTAAAACTAGTTAAACTTGTCTAAAATAGATCGAACAAGCCGAAAAATGGATTTAAAATGGATCGATATATGTAAGATTATGTTAATGTTCCTAAATGTGTGTTAGTATGTGTGAAAAATGTGTGTAAAATTGTGTTAGTGTGTGAAAATTTGTGTAAGATTGTGTTAGAGTTTGAAATACATGTAAAATTAGTTACTGGGTGTAAAAAATGTGATAGTGTGTGAAAATATGTGTAAGATAATGCTAGTGTGATTAAATGCGTGTTAATGTTTAAAATATATGTTAGTGTGTGAAAATTGTGTTAGTGTGTGATAATGTGTGTAAAATTATGTTTGTGTATAGAAGTACGCATAAAATTGATTAATGTATGAAAATAGGATGATTTACATCTGACTACTTTATATTTAGGCCTAATTACAACACAGTCGATCATTATCGGATGCATGTATACATGCACATAGATTTAAATTAGTACGATGACATCAATTCTCTGGGGTTAAAAATATAAGAGAAAAGATGTCAATTTGATGGAAGCAGAATGGCAGACAAACATGCATATATCAACATAGATTTTAGTATAAACACCGGCTCTTATTAGTTTTAAATTCATATTTAAATTGAAAGCATATATTAATTCTTCAAAATAACAGTTACAAATTACATTGCTTGCATGGAAGTTGCACCATAAAGGGTCCAAACAGAGATCATCCAAATCTTGCGTACAAATACCAACACTTCGTGTACAAGAAAACCTACGAACTACTTACATAATAAGCTCAGAAAAATCCATTTACAAATACTAACATTATGTACACATAACCATTAAATAAGCAGCAAAAATCCATACGGGGGATGGAGAGGATCATAAAACAAGAAAAATTAGAGCATGAAAATTTCTTTTGATTTTCAAGAAACTAGCTAGATTCTCATAAAACAAGCTAAATGCTCACCGATAATCCCCACGGGAACACAGACCATCTATACGATGGTGAAACAAGTTGCAGTCTTTCATAACTATCTTTCTTCCAGTAAATTTGGAAACGAGTTCAAAAACAACAGACAATCTTGACAAACTCTAAGGTTTTCACAATCTTGATCGTAGTACCTGGTTTTGTATTGATAATCCCAAACACAAGTGCCATTTTTTCACTGTGAACTTCAAGAGAGCGCTCCTTCTTAGCTTCCTCAATGTCATGCAAACCGGCCTCTGTTTATGAGGCATATCCATGTTCCTTAATCCATCAGCTTCATTTTTTCCAGCATCTCATAAATTTATGTACTCTTCGGATGCTTCATATCACCAACAAGAAGTTCATGCACTTCATTATTCACTTCAATTGAGCTACAGCTCGGCTCTTTATGGACCCGAATTTTTTTATCCTACCTCTCATTTTTGCAACTCCATCCTAATTTTCAGTTGCGGCATATATACTGAAGAGAAGAACATATGTCGCTAAATTTGCAAGACTCGTTCTAGAAGGAATTCCACAATCTTTTCTCCTAAAATAATGTTATTGTGAAGCCTACACGCACCAAGCAATGTTCCCCATAAAACAGGGTCAGCATTAAAGTTTGTGCTCCTTACAAGATCATATGATTGTTCAAGATTCCCTGCTCGATCAAGAAGATTCACCATGCAACTGTGATGCTCAACCTTTGGTTGAATGCTATATTAATCTTTCATTGCAATGAAAAGGGGCTAGCTTTGGGAAACCAAACCAGCATTTGCATAAGCACTTAGTGTGTGGATAAAGGTTATGTCGGTAGGGGAAAGGCCCCTCTGGGGAATTTCCTCAAACATCTTCAGTGCATCTGAGCAAATCCATGAAGTGCTTGTTCGTGTAGACCATTTACAACATGGCCACGAATTATGGAAGTGTAAAAGTAAACATTAGGGTTCCGGGTACGCTTAAAGAGTGCCAAAGAATTTTGAACATGTCCTAGAAAAGAGTATGAATGTCAGAGCTTAAAATTTAAGATCGGATGGTTTTCAAGGTCATGTCGGATAAGGAACGCATGGATTTGACTTAAATGTTTGATGCTTTTGCTTAGGGCTGTAAATGGATATTCGAAAATCCGATATCCGTCCGCATCCGAATTCGTTTACAGAGGATATTATCCGAATCCGTCTCAAGAGGATATTATCCGTATTCGATTATAGACATCCGAATTACAAACGGATAAGGATATGGTAATAAGGCATCCGATCCGTTTAACATCCGATCCGTTTCATTATCCGTTAGATATATCCGTTATCCGATTTATCCGTAATCCGTATCCGATAAATAATGTATTATATTAAAATATATACACAAAACTGTATACGTATGATAGATTATTAGTATTAAGTAAATTTTTGTGCGCATTTATTAAAGAAAAACCTTAGGTTTTATTAGTAACTATATGTTCACGTCAATATTCATATAGAGATAATATAATTAACATATATTATGTTATTAATAAAAATATTATATTTCAAACTAATTATATGATAAAATTTATAATTTCACCACATTTATACATTCGCTAAAACATAAAAATGATCTATATAGATATACTTATTATTTCTCTATTCATCTAAAATATATATATTCAAAATTAAATAATTTATCTGTAAATGAATAGTTGATAATCTGATTAAAAGTTCGAAGTTATATAAATAAATAATTTATGTAAAATTTTGAATAGTTGAAAATCCGATTAAAATCCGAATCCGTCCGAATCCGCCTTGTATCCGTATAAAAAGGATATTATCCGAATTCGATTTAAAAGGATATTATCCGTATCCGTCCGAATCATAAACGGATAAGGATATGGTAATCATACATCCGATCCGTTTATTATCCGTTTACACCCCTACTTTTGCTTTTATCTATAAGGAATGCAAGTTTCTCAGGTTGTGGAGTTTGATTTTGATTTATGTTGTCTATGAAGGGAGTTTGATGGGCCACAAGAGGAGTAATTGGGGTCATAACTTGTTATAGTGGCCACACTAAGCTATAATATTTGAAGTAAATGATAGGAAACTTTTGAGCTCATGATTCAGTGCTTGAGAGACATTGGAGAGCATCAACTTGTCTCACCTTCTAACACTTAGAAGGTATGATTGATTTAGTACGTACCTACGACCTTTAAGAACACGACAAAAAAGTTGGGAGAAGTGAATATTAATAAGAATTTTACAAAATGAACCATGCCAAGTAGGGCTGTAAATGGATATTCGAAAATCCGATATCCGTTCGCATCCGAATTCGTTTATAGAGGATATTATCCGAATCCGTCTCAAGAGGATATTATCCGTATTCGATTATAGACATCCGAATTATAAACGGATAAGGATATGGTAATAAGGCATCCGATCCGTTTAACATCCGATCCGTTTCATTATCCGTTAGATATATCCGTTATCCGATTTATCCGTAATCCGTATCCGATAAATAATATATTATATTAAAATATATGCACAAAACTGTGTATGTATGATAGATTATTAGTATTAAGTAAATTTTTTAGCACATTTATTAAAGAAAAATCTTAGGTTTTATTAGTAACTATATGTTCACGTCAATATTCATATAGAGATAATATAATTAACATATATGATGTTATTAATAAAAGTATTATATTTCAAATTAATTATATGATAAAATTTATAATTTCACCAAATTTGTACGTTCGCTAAAACATAAAAATGATCTATATAGATATACTTATTATTTCTCTATTCGTCTAAAATATATATATTCAAAGTTATATAATTATTAAATAATTTATCTATAAATGAATAGTTGATAATCTGATTAAAAGTTCGAAGTTATATAAATAAATAATTTATGTCAAATTTTGAATAGTTGAAAATCCGATTAAAATCCGAATCCGTCCGAATCCGCCTTGTATCCGTATAAAAAGGATATTATCCGAATTCGATTTAAAAGGATATTATCCGTATCCGTCCGAATCATAAACGGATAAGGATATGTTAATCATACATCCGATCCGTTTATTATCCGTTTACACCCCTAATGCCAAGTAACTGACCAAGGGAAATAACAAAAATGAAAGCTAGCCTAAACACTAAACAGTTGTTGCATAGATTGTGCACAACATCGCTTTTATCAGAGCTGAGTATCGTATTAAATGAAAATTTTTAAACGACAGCACTACAGAAGTCTGCTAGATTTCTATAGCAGAGTTACATTAATGAGATATTGAAATGGTTTCGTACAATATCTAGGCAGAGTTTTATGTTTGAGTCCTATAGTGATTCTTTTTCAGAATTTAGCTTAGGCATTCCATCAATCATCTTAGACACAAGTTGCACAGTTCATAATTTAAACAGGGATGTGTTCCTACTATTCTCTCATATACTGAAATCCGTTATTTTGGTCAAACTATCATCAGTTCTGCAGGGTGTCTCAGTATTTCCAAAGAATGAAGTCCCATAATATCACAACTGATCAGGAACTTTTCAGGATGAAGAAATGATGGCCTAGTGCGTCAGAAAATGAATTGCATAAACAAAAAAATCATTCAGATAATTCTGAACAAGTCTGATCTCAATAAAATCGTAACCCACAATAAAAAAAACGCAAACTCATTAATTACAAATATTAACCATGAAATAAGCTGCAATATACACCAAGGATGGAAAGCATCATAATTCATGAATAAACTAAGACGGTATTGTAGTTCATTTTCATTTTCAAGAAAATAGCCTCTTAGTATATATAATCTACAGATCAATAATTTCTGTCATTTTCTAGTTAAGGAAATAACTGGAGTGAAGTAAGATGATCTCTCATTCGACAAATGGTCAGCCATTTTGTTCGAGTACCGATGAAATACTGCATCAATGTCGATGGATTCCCCGAAATGGCAGACCAACAATGGCTCCATGAAAGCCCGCATACAATCTGCCACAAGCTTACCACTTCTATGTTTGTCGAAAACCATGTTAGTACAGTCGTTGGCATCCCAGGGAACCAGAACTATTTCTGCCTTGTCCAGACTGAAGGATCCTTCACTGTTGATTATGGCCTCAACTTCTTCCATGCAAGGAGCATATACGGGCATGTTGAACGAATACAAGTCCTCCTTCTCAATAAGACCCTATATATGTATGAGCCTATGAGGAGACCTAAGAAAACTATCCTTTTGGGAAAATAGGTCTTTAGATCAAATTTTGAAGTGATAATTACACTTAACATACCTCAGATTGTGTTGAATTTATAAAAAAGACTTAACTTGAGGTTTGTGAGATTTACACATATACGTACATTTATAAGCACTACCATATTTTTCACAAATTTACCTACGTAGTACAATATTTTTCCA
Organism: Lantana camara; assembly: GCA_037501455.1. Classification (NCBI taxonomy): domain Eukaryota; kingdom Viridiplantae; phylum Streptophyta; class Magnoliopsida; order Lamiales; family Verbenaceae; genus Lantana; species Lantana camara. The sequence continues at coordinate 89,521,717 of CM074862.1, read as the reverse complement.
TACCGTAACACACTTTTGCAAACATATACAATAATAGACTCACACGTACTACATATTTTTACACATGTATACATATATAAACATAATTTTACATACATTAATCTATTTTAAACAGAGTAAAACACATATTTACATAGACTAACAAAATTTTAAAATTATTTATAAATATGTTAAATTGTTAATGTATATAAATGTGGATATATATATATATATATGAAGGTATGTAAATGTGGAGGAGTATGAAAAAATTGAGTGTGTGAAAATATGTGATTCAACCCAACCCATTAGCAATTCATTTTAAATTTCCTAAATCCAACCCGAGTTGAATCCATGGATTGGAACTTGTCAATTTATTAACTTACGTAATATTTACCTCTTCAACCATCTCGGAGAGGGCTTCTGTAATCAGTGTGAGTAAACCCATATCGTCTTTGAAAGAGGGGTCTGCAACACTTCTACCAATGAATGCCAAAACCATACGACCTCCACCTTTAATTTCATGGCCTCGAAGCCTTAGAAACCTTGAGAAATCCTTTTGAAATTGGTTTGCATACGCTTCAAATACTTGTGGTGGACTTGTCATTGCAATGTATATGTTTTCCTTATTATTCGTTCCAAGGGCCTCGGGAACCTGCCAAAATTTAGTTAAAAATAATAGTATTAACAGAAATGGTTTTTAAACCAACATCTCTGTAATGGTATTTAAAAAAAAAATCTCTATTATGGTTTAAAAATTACTACTTTTAAGATAAATGGTTGAGATATACTATTAAATACAGTAATTCCTATGTTGAAATTTTAATTTTAACTATATTTATTAGTATTCTTTATTTAGAAAAATAATTAATTTACTAAAATATCACTAAAAGTCGGATCCAGGTCTTTAAGGAATCTGATTACTCAGATTCATATTTGATTCACTTATTTCGGATAATGGACATTTATAATTTGATATGATCTATCGATATTTTTTATCATTGAATATCAAATTCGGATGAAAATCCAACCGGTTGACAGCCCTAATCCCAGTATTCTCAAAACTTCCACATAAGGACGTAGGTAATTTCAAGCTCAAGAAACAATCGATGATTATCCCTAGATTTAGGTGATACCTGGGAGAGCCACTGAAGACTATAGTTGGAGTAAGCAAGGTGTAAGCTGTTGCTTGGAAATAGTCTGTCATAGAAAGAACCAGGAACACCATATACAAAGCATTCTAATTTGCGAGAGAAACTTGACAACAACTTGAAGAGATTGTTGAAGTCATTATCTGGAAGATCGTTCAGAAATACTTCAAGTTCAGGCAAGTTGGTAAAATTAATGTTGTTTGTGCACAATTCTTGAATGGTATCCATAATGTGGGAGATGACCAAAAGCGTATTGGGCCCTGATGCACACCCCAAATCAACCATCTTGAAGCATTTGGGGAAGCCATTGTTATGAGCAATAAGCATATCTTTGAGAGTCTCATCCAACACAGTCCACGTCTTTGATATCACAACTTTCTGCAAGAACGACATGTAGCTATTAGCAAAATAAGTATATACATTTATATATGACCAAACATCTGTGAGAGTGGGAGACAGAGAGCGAGAACAAACTTGAAGGCCTGAATTGTTGGCATAGCTATTTTTGCCGTTGCCAGCATTCATATGAAGAAGTTTCTTGACCGTCATTTTCGCAGTTCGGCTTCCTTGTGTTTATGCCTGCGTTCCAAAGTTTTTGAAGAAACTGCTATGTATATAGTGAGATCCGAATCCAACCTATCTTATAGGCACGTTAATTACACTGTTATTTGTTCTAAGCAAATTTGCCCTAAAATTTATTAATTAAAGTGTGGTATACAATTTGTTAGGAATTGTCTAAAGTTTGTATTAACTCTTTGGACCGAGTGTCTGCGCATTTGAACCAAGTGTCGGCGTATTGAAATTTTGCACCATGTGTATTAAATTCGTGGCTACGTACCTGCCACGTTACTACACAGGTACAGTGGATTGGGACGACTTTAAGTCTAAGAAATTAATGATTGTGTTATCGAAGATGAGATATTGAGATAGGGTCGGAATATAATCCTCAGGATAGAAATAAAATAAACACCCAAATAATATATATATATAATATATCTATAAACAGCAGGCATAGTTGGCATGTTTGTCATCCACTGGAAAAATCAGGGTTCTTATACTTCCACCGATTCATGCTGAATCATTGAAACTAAAATACCAAGCTCGAAATTTCAATTGATTTTCCTTTATAGTAATTATCATTCCATTAGTCTTAAACAATGAGGAGAAACCATGCACGTGTTTTTATTATCCGGAAATTAACTGGTTGTTTAGGAATAGAGGCAAATTATAGGTATCATGAGGTTTGGAATAACTACGATTTACAATCTGCACTTCTAAAAATTACAGATTAGTTCCTAAAACTTTAGTGGACCGTTTGAGTACCTGAACTTCGTTAGGTTTCCTTCAAATTTCAAGTTTGATTTTTCAAAAATGCCCCCAGAGACTATATAGTTAAATGATTTTTTTGTTAAGGGCTCGCTTTTGTTAGAGCATGAAAAATTTAGGAAATATTTTGTAAAATTAAATATGATTATAATAATTTAATAAATACTAATATTAGCAATATTTACAAATATTTTCAATAATAGTTAAATATAATTTATTTATTAAATTTTTTAAAATGAAATTATTATTTATTTCATAAATATTAAGATTGCTAATTATTATATAATATTTTCCGATAAGTCATTAAATGTTAAAGGTCGTTTTAAATAAAAAAATTATAATTCTTTATAGATTTTATCTTTAAATTATATATATTATTTTAAAGAATCTTAAATTAATAATAATTTTTTGGATAATCGGACAGAAGTCCTGTAGAGTTTTTACAGAGACATCAGAAACACGAAATAATGCTAGGTGGTGGGCACAGAGTAGAGTGATGGTATTGGGAAATATTTCAAAAAAAATCGTCATAACTAGTTATCAAAATATTTCTAAAATATTTTAATAAGCAGCGGAACAAATTTGGCCAAAACAACTCTAATATATACATGCATCGATAACATAATTTTACAAATAGAGCATATAATCATAATATCCAAATAATAATTTTGGCAGCATAACGGTATTACCGTACTGCACAATTGGCTATCAACGGCACTTTTCTAGCACCTCGTTTATTTCTCGTGAAACCGGCAGAGCTTCCCCGCAATAACCCACCCCGGCTAAGATTTTGGAATGTAGGCTCCGACAGTATTTCGCTAAATATTTTGAGAAAATATCCTTTTAGAAAAACTCTTTTTCCTAAAATTAGAAAATCTCTATTTTCTAATAATTAAGTGGATTATATATTAATCATATAACTACCTAATTAAATAAAATTAATCCTTACTTAAGGATTAATTATAATAGAGAGAGAAAGTAATTTTCGGAATCTTTTAAATTGGAAAAAGAAATTGGAAATTAGTGTATTTAAAATGAACAGCATTACTCCCTATTTATAGCCTAAGTTTTGAGGACAACCGTGTCATTTTTCGATTTTTCCCGTAGCTCCAAGTTCCTTCAGCCAATTCGAGAGCGCCACGTCAAAGTTTGGGCTGCAAGGAGTGCAGTGGAGCCGACCACGCGCCGACACGTGGCCGCACACGCCCACACACGCCGCCCATGTGGCGGCTGTGTGCTTGGTGGGTGTGACACGCACGCTGCAACAAGAAGCAGCCACATGTCAGACTTGTTCCGGTCAGACCGGGCGATTCATCCCCAGATCTGTTCAACGATGGACCGGTTGGTTTACTTGGAACAATATTCCACCACGTGTCAAAATCTCATTCATCCACGTGTCCACGTCGATCCAGTTTGGATCCTACCCTACCTGATGACCTGGTCTTTTGACCCGTCACTGACCCGTTGACTGCCCCAGTCAACAGTAATCTGGGCCGTTGTTCTGTGAGACGTGGCGCAATCCTGGCTGTCCATGTAGCGTGCCACGCGGCGCCCACCTAGCACCACTTGGCCTCTGACCCGCTGGCGTGGCGTGACACGTCAACTGCCACGTCATCAAAAAAAAATTCCGAAATTTTTTATTTTATTCAAAATAAAATTTTTTGCATTTCCAACTCTTTGGAATTTAATTTATTTTCTCAAAATAAATCCCTTGGTTATTTTCAAAAACTTTGAAAATTTATTTCTCTTTCTTCTTTTAATATTTTCTCTTTGGTTTTCTTTGGGGCTTGCAGGGGGACCTGCATCCACAGATTGACACCCGATCCAACCTAGTAGATTTTGCAGCATATGACTGCGTTTATGTCTCCAACATCAATAGCAGCGGAAAAGATCACAGTAGCTGAAACCAAGGGCATCGACTCAAGCAGGACTAATTAATTTTAGCTCCAAACGGGTCAATCCATTATCATCTCATGACAATAATTGATTATCGGTTAACAATATTTAATTCCACTAAATAAATATTATTGCACTCTAAAATTAATTAAATTTTTCACGAATTTCTCGATCTAGAATAATTTTGCATTTTACTCCTCTGTACAGATATCCATGAAAAATAAATCAATACTACTATCATTTATTTTTCACTTCCAATCTGAAATTTCTTGATTTGCCTAAGTCCAAATTCCTTGTATGTGAAATACATTTAACATACAACTTCGGTGACTCATACACAAAGTACTTTGGCCAAAGTTTTAATTCGAACTTTTTGTAAATTTATTTCAGGGATATCTTATAATCTTCCAACAAGGTCACAGATTCCTCGATCAGTATTACTATTTAGCACAGTTCATGCAATCACCGAACGTACAAAATATTTTGACCACCCGTTACCGATACCTCACTTCTGAGTACGTCACAGTGATTAACACTACACGCCTGAAGTCGAAACACTGCAGGATTAAGAGTTCAGTGATTCCGAGACTTTGTTCATTTTAGATAGCGGTATAAAATGAACAATCTCAGTGGTCCAGTTCGATGTTTCCAATCTCATTGAAATTCATCAATGTGTTATAACTGGAAACTCTATTTCCCTATTACGAAAGACTAATCATCTTATATAACACATTATAGTCTTGATAAGAATATTTTCTTATCATACCGACTAGAACTTTAATGACACGCGATTTTTCTGGTATTTAAAGTCTTTTCCTATGAAACACATTTCATATAAAAATATTATCACACGTCATTAATTATTAAAATTTTAAAATATTCATAACTTGCTATAGTTTCAGTTTTATTAATCCAAAATATTCACAATATAATTGGATTTTCAGGACATTAATCCCAACAAATAATACCTTACAAAAGGAAATTGATAAAGTACATCTCTAAAGAAGCTAAAAGCAACAACCTACACCCCGCAAGGGTTATAACAGATTTAAATAAAACACAATAATTCCAAGTAACATTGAAGCAAAACAATTGCTATCTTTGCACGCAAGACTCATGATTAATTCTATGCGAATTATCACATAAACACCAATAATCACTAAAAACTATGATTGTATCCTTCTCAGAAAAGTAGAAACGCACACATATGAAGCTAGTCGAAACCTTATTTAAAATCACTTCCCACGCAGTACTGATGCGCATAGCATGAAAGAATTCTAACCCCATATGCAGGCTGCACCATGAAGTCCTCATTTTCTATGTTCATAAGACCTTTGGTACCTATAAAGCTCCAAAGTTCAGATTGAGTCAAGACATTTTCAGACCATAGCACTGATCTAATCGTTCACTGCACGACTCAATTTGATTAACCAAGCAGCAAGGATTGAATTAATATTATTAATGATAGTAAATTGATTGATTAATTAATGAAATAAAACATCACCATAGCCAATCGCGTTCTCACGTAGGGATGTCAAAATTGGACCCAATCCGACCCACCTGATAAAAAATCAGGTTAGGGTTAGGGATTTTAGGGTCCAGGTCCAATCGGTTCGGACCCGAAGACAACCCGAAGACAACAGAGAAAATCAGGTCGAGTTCAGGTCAACCCGGGTTCACTTGAAATGACCCGCTAAACCATAAAATATAAAATATAAATATACACGAAGTCATATCAGGCCATGAAATTGTCTAATAATTAGAGGAAAGAATAATCACACCTAAAAGCCCACTCTGATAAGCCCACTTTGATAGGTCCATTTCCATAATTAAAAGCAATTTTCATTCTTTAGTCCATAACAAACACTTATTCCATCTTTACAAATAACCCTAGGCTTGCACAAAGAGCTGCGCCGTTTCCTCATTCTTCACCCAAAATCTGAATTTTTTCTGGTCGTTTCTTTTGCTTTCACGAGAGTAATAGCGGAGAGGTTAGCTGAGGTGGTGATTGTTGAGAGTTCCTCGAAGTTGAGGTTTCAGAGGATGGTGGCGAAAAAGCTGTGGGATGTTTGAGTCCGTGGCGCCTGAAATATGGATTTGGAAAGCGATGAATAGCAAGATTAGCAGGGCTGGCAGCGGTGATATTGAAGTAGGATGAAGAACTAGAATCATAGAGAAATCGCCATGGGAATTGTTTTGCAGAGCGAGGAAATGGTGTTTTGCACCTTTTTTGCTTGGGTTTTTTTGTGCGCGATGTACATCAGGAAGAAATCTCACCACTTTTGTGTCTGATCTGCTCCGGGTTCGGGTCGGGTTATCGGGTGACCTGAACATAAATCAGGTCAACCCGAACCTTATAGTAACAGGTTAGGGTTGAAGATAACGGATTGAATCTCGGGTCGGGTTGGGTTCGGGTTCAACTTTTTTGTATTATATCTGTTGGGAATAGTACCCTGAAAATTCAATTTGTTGAATTAATAAAACTGAATTTGCAGCAAGTTATGAGTATTTCACATATTAATAATTAATGACGTGTGATGGTATTCTTATATGAAATGTGTTTCATAAGAAAAGATTTTGAATACCGAAATCACGAGTCATTAAAGTTCTAGTCGGTAAGATAAGAATGTGTTCTTATCAAGACTATAACGTGGTTATATAAGATGATTAGTCTTTCGTCATAGGGAATGGTGATTCCAATTATAACACGTTGATGATTTTCAATAGGATTGGAAACATCGAACTAGGCCACTGAGATAATTTATTTTATACTGCTATCTAAAATGAATAAAATCTCAGGAAGCATTGTACTCTTAATCCTAATAATATTTTGGCTTTAGGCATGTGGTGTTAGTCACTGTAACATACTCGAAGTGAGGTCTCGGTAACGGGTGGCCAAAATACTTTGTATGTTCGGTGATTATATGAAATGCGCTAAAGAGTTATATTGATCGAGGAATTTGTGGTCTTGCTGGAAGGTAAAAGATATCCTTGAAATAGATTTGCAAAAGTTCAAATTAAGACTTTGGCCAAAGCACTTCGCGTGATAACGTCACCGAAGTTGTATGTTGAATGTGTTTCACATACAGAGAATTTGAACTTAAGGCGAATCAATAAATTTCAAATTAGAAATGAAAAATAAATGATAGTAGTTGCAATTTATTTTTCATGCATATCTACACAGAGGAGAAAAATGCGAAATTATTCTAGATCGAGAAATTTGTGAATAATTTAATTAATTTTAGAGTGCAACAATATTTATTTAGTGGAATTAAATATTGTTAAATGGTAATTAATTATTATCATGAGATGATAATATATTAATCCGTTGGGAGCTAAAATTAATTAGTCCTGCAGGTCCCCCTGCAAGCCCCAATTAAAAACCCGAAGAGAAAATATTAAAAGGAGAAAGAGAAATGATTTTTTAAAGTATTTGAAAATAGCCAAGGGACTTATTTTAAGAAAATAAATCAAGTTCCAAAGAGTTGGAAATGCCCGTAATTTTATTTTGAAGAAAATAAAATTGTAAATTTAAGAAAAAAAAAAAAAAAGATGGGCTGACGTGGCAGTCCACGTGGCAAGCCACGTTAGCAGACGGGTCCCAGGTGGCACTGACTGGGCGCCGCGTGGACGGCTAGGATCGCGCCACGTCAGCGCCCTTGAACGGCCCAGATGAGATCGGGCCGGGTCGGTCAAACGGTTCACGGGTCTGTCAACGGTTCGGGTTCCCGGATAGGGTCAGACCGGACCCCGGACATGTGGCAGCACAGGAATCGGCCACGTCGCGATTAAACCCAACACGCGGGGCCTTGTGGCGGCACGTGAGGGTGCGTGCCAACTCCGATTGGCGCGTGGCCGGCGGCGTTGGATTCGTGGCGATGAGAGCTTCAACGTGGTGCTCTCATATTCCGTCAATTTTGCAAGTGGCAGTGCGAAATGACCAAAATGCCCTTCCACTTGTGCTTAAAATGACCGTTTTACCCTCCGATTTTTGCCTATAAATGGGCTGATCCCCTCCCTCATTTCTCATAACATTTTGGGAGAGGTTTTGGCTAGAGTTTAGCTTTGAAACCATATTCCTTTTCTCCTAGTTAATTCCGATTTATTTTGGAATTAATTTTAATTAGGTGTTTATATAAAACGCCTAATTTCGGGGAGAATAAACCCTGAAAAGGGTTTTCTAGTTTAAAGTTTATTTTCTCTAAGTATTTAGAGAAATACTTTCGGAGCCCACACTCCGAGGGTGTCCCTGGGGTTATTGCAGGGAAGCTCTGTCGGTCTCACGAGTGGGATAGGAGCTGGAAAAATATCGTTAGATAGTCATGATTGCAGTACGGTAATATTTTACAGTTGTTTTAGTTTAAGCATGATAAATTATGTGCACTTAAGTGTTAATTGCATGTTAGATATTTATCTGCTTAAGTGATTTAAAATTTATTATCAATTGCATGTATATACTTGAGTAGATCCGGCTAGTCTTCCGCTATTGTATTAAAATGTTTTAGAAATATTTTAATACTTGTATTATAATAAAAAATTTTAAAATGTGGTCACGGACCTCTACTGTACTGGGTCCGCCTCCCAGCAACTGGTATCAGAGTCGTGCTCTAGTTATATACATGCATTGATATGATGCATGCGATGCATAATTTTAAATCTGATACTGTGCACGTAAATTCTGTCAAAGGAGGCTGGTTTTTAAGTGGGACCGTTGTAACCCCTCCAGTGTTTCCTGGGAATTTACGTGGAATGGTAATTTTCTGGGAATCGATTTCAATAATCTTCCTGGTTAATTACCGAATCAGTAAACATGATTTAAATTATGAGATAATTTATTTATAACATGTTTACTTTATGCCATTTATTTTAAGCATGATAATTATGTGATAATTATACCAGCATGCTTAATTGATTTAATTTATGGCATATTTATTTTTTGTCATTTAAAATTTTTAAGCATGATAATTATGTGATAATTATATGAAAGCATGCTTAATTATTTTATTTTATGGCATGATCATGATAATATGAGATATTATGATATTTACAATTATGCGTATTTTATTTAATGTGATTAAATAATAATGTTTAATAGAGATTAGACGTGATGTATAATTGAACTAATATTTTTCGGCCTAATTAATAAATAGTTATTAAATTGCCTTAAAATATTATTATTGGGATTTTAAATATGATTTAGTAATCCTAGTGGGAGGGTATTAATTAGATTAATTACTTCCAACAATAAGACGCCAAAAGTGATTATAAAATAATCAACAGATAATCCACACCTTTTAAAAATTCAAGTGGGAGCGAGATGAAAAGAGTTGGATTCTCACGGCCTCCATTACCCGTCTATAGTATAGTGAATATATACTACTCCCTTCGGCGGGTATGCATTCGCGGTATACAAGATTAGACTTCTACGTATAGAATGAAATATGGGGAAGTCAGCTCGACCAAGCCTCCGTGGAGTGTCTTGACCTACTCGTACGGACTTCTAGGTAATGGTACACATTTGACTAAGTAATGTATTAACCTCCCTTCGGAGCTCTGTTACACTTACTTAGAGGCCAAGGGTTGACGTGGTGGATTAACATTGTTTGGTAAGAGTTACCTAGATGACATGTTAATTAAGAATAGTTCTTGCTTTTCTAAGCGGTTTTCGACCTCGCCTCCGGGGAGTCAACTGCGGTTAGTTAAGTCACCATTGCATAAATCAAAATGCTTACGTGGATTTCATTTATTGGTTGGACGCAGAAGAAAGTGAAATACATGATCATAACTTGCATTTATTTATTTATTTCAGTTTTATAATTACGATCTCTCTTGACCCACTCCAAACTGTACGTCTATAAGGAAATATGCTAGTAAGGGTTCAACTATGTTGATTAGGAAATGAATCTTAACATCGTGTTGAGACACGAAAGTTTACGTACTCACTGAACCTTATCCGAAAATTTCGGAAACTACAACCAGTTAGGATTAGAAAGACGCTTATTCTAAATGGATCAAGTGTGATGATCTGCTAGTCTTATATCCTGACATCTGTCTTAAAAGTTCTTGAGCATCAGACGCATGAGATGTCCACTGATAAGAACATGTGTTGAAGACAGATTCGTACGAAGGTACGAGTCACGAAAAGGTTGTTAGTTAAAGATGTTTGAAGGATCATTGTTTCAGAATCATATTATGGATATGATAACTTATTTGAACAAGATTGAAAGCGTCTGTGCTTAAAGAAACAATCTTAACAGATAGGATACGATCCTATACTCTCTACTTAAGTCGTTTGTACGTTCAAGGTTAATTTTAAATTTTTTAAAAACCCAACCTGAACCAATGAACGACCTCAATATAGCAGAAATGGTGATATAGACTAAGGGAAAAGTTCTCTTTTATCAGACATCAATATCCACGGCCTAGAAAGCCAGTAAGTGGAAGAAAGAAAAGGAAAATTTCCCAATCTAAGGTTCAGAAATAGAAAGTCAAATCCGACAATGGAAAAGTGTTTCTATTTCGGTGGTAACGGGCATTGGAAAAATAAATTGTCCGAAATACTTAGTGTGTCTTTTTGCTACGCCGTTTTAGATAAGATATGAAGATGTCTTACCCGTTGAAAGTATGTTTAGTTGGAAATTCACCAGAATCCTGGTGTGTGAACTTGAGATCAACTAATCATATTTGCAAGTCGTTGCGAAGATTCAAACTAACCAGAAAGTTTGAAAAACGGCTAACACAGAACTACTGCTCGGGGATAATACAAGTGTAATTGTATTAGCAGTAAGGACTATAAAGTCGTATTTTGGCAATAGGTTTTTATATTACACGTGTAGTATAAACAGAAATTTAATTTCTGTGAGTTATTTGATAACTAATAGTTTAACTGTTAGTTTCGAACAAAAGTTTACCGCTAAGCAAGATAAAAGGTTTATTTGCTCTGGCACAATAAAAGATGGTCTTTTATACCTCAATGAAAACCCTAATTTAAGCTTAACATTAAGAAGCTTGACTTACCATCTAAGAAGAAAAACTTCTACGTGGCACCTATTTATTGGTCAATTGAATTTGAATAGGATCCAAAGACTGATTGTTAAGTCCTATTGACTTGTAAACAGTATCAATCTACAAATCCTATTTAGAAAGTTAAAATGACCCAGAAGCCTTTTTTGAGACAAAGGTATTTAAGCCATGAAGTTGCTTGTGTCAGTTCATACGGATATGTGATCCTATGAATGTTCAAGCAATAGAAAGTTTTGGGTACTTCATCATTCATTTGAATGATTACTCTAGATACATATATGTTTATTTGATGAGACTTAAGTCTGTAATTTTGAAGAGTTCAAAGAATATAAGACTGAAGTCAAAGAGTCAAATTAGAAAACATATCAAGGCACTTCGATTAGATCAAAGTAGTGATAAGTATCTAAGTTAAGAGTTAAATAGAATTTCTCAAATGAGATTAGATCTCAACTATATATATGAGATACGTCTTAGCAAAGATTATTGCAGAAAGGAGAAATAGAACTCTGATAATGATGGTAAGATTCATTAAGAGTCATGCTACCCTATGAATTTCGTTTTGGGGTCTTGCACACAAAACGACTAACCTAGTTCTATCTAAGTCAGTTCCTAAAACACTGATGGATCTGTATCTAGGGTGAAAAACCCTGTATCTTTTATCTTTGGATTAAGGTAGCCTGGTCTACGAGTTAAGGATGGATCCTGACAAGTTAGAATAAAGAACAAAGGTTTACTTGTTCTAAGGTTATCCTAGAAGAACGAGAGGTGGTATATTTTGTAATTTGAGAAATCACAAAAGATGTTTGTGAATATTTCAAAGATAATTACATAGATAACCACAAAGGGTGGAAGCAAAGTATTGTTAAAAGAAATAACAGTATTAGATACTGATTTCCATAAACCCGTGATAACTGAAAATGTATTAAATACATGTGATGTACAAAATACAACATGTGATGTAGAGACGTGTACACAAGAGCATTATTGTAGTGGGAGGATTGTCAGGACACCTGACAAGATACCTAAGATTAACCCAAGTGGTTGAATCTAACATATCTGATCCTATCACGTGTAATGAAGCTATAGAAAATTTAGACGCTAACCGTTTGGTCAAAAGCCATGTAATCTAAGTTAGAATCTCTGTATTCTAACAAAGTCTTGAGCTTGTAGAGGTGCCTGAAGGTATTGAACCCATTAGATACAATTGGGTTCTACAAGAAAATAAAAGGAAAGAATGGACGAAAAGGTAGAGACTTTAGAGCTATTAGGAATAGTGCCCTAGAAAGCTGATTGTATATCCGCTTTGTGTTTTTCCTTATTGTAATCACAGACAATCTTTGAATGAAATAACGAATTGAGGCAACACTTCTTTATATGCTCTTGTTTGGTATGCGTTTACTTTAGCTGTTCATGTATGAGAACTCCCTTAATCCTGATGACTTTAGGACTCTACCATTTAGGTGAAATGGTTCATGAAACGAGCTCTATATCACATAAGTCATGATTAGTAAAATACTCCAAGCCGATGAGTCCTACAAACAGTGGGAGTGTCAACCTTACTCCTCTAAGGCTTGCTTGTGGGATCACGCCCTTAAGAAGGACCACCTTGTTTCATGGAGGTGCAAAGTGTATAGTTGATACGTGCGTGATACATGAGGGTGCTTACTTTAATAAGTAAGTTCACTGAGGTGCCCCATGTGAGAACATTCCTAAATGGGAAATGAAGTTTTTATTTCAGGAAATAGAAACTTCCAGATTAGGAAATATCTCACGAGTCATTGATATGATTAATTGATCCTTAGACTTGAGGTTCCTTGTCACTTTATGAGTTAACTCTGTAGTCTTAGGTATAAGCTTTAAAGGGTGTCGCCTTAGACAACTGATTCAAGGCTTATGCTGGGGCTGCACAAGTGATTCATGAAAGTGAATGAGAATCAAGAAAGGACCTACACTTGCATTTGCAAGGTGATCTCTTATTGTGTAAGTCATTCATATACCATATGGAGTCCTTGGCCAAGGCAGTAGATCAAGACATCAAGAAAAGGGTTTCTTGGATTGAGATCAAATGGATATGAAATGCACTTAGCTTTAAGACCGGATTATTAGGGTTCTGATTATTCCCTTACCCTAGATCTTGGTTGAGAGATAGTAAGTAGGAGGATTGTATCTCATATTAATCAATGACTTAAAGGTTCTGTCGAATCTGAACATTCCAATTCAGCTAGGGGTTAAACACCTGTTGCTAGACTATGGTCGTTTAATCTGTGGACTAATTAATTAATTAGTGAATTAATTAATTAGGGTCACTGCTAATTGAATTGAGAACCTAGAGGGTCACACACAACAACTTGGTTACATGAGTTGAGGCTTTAAAATGATTAAACGAGTTAATCGAGCCAAGAGGGTTCCACACGTGTGGCTCACGTGAGTGACACGTGTCCTTGTGACACGTGTCTCACACGTGTGTAAATATATATGTATATTTATTTATGTGTTAAATAATTAATGTGATTAATTATTTAATAGACTTTGGTTTAATTTTGAATTAAAAATAAAGTCTTATTTTGGAGAAAAATAATCTAGTTAATTAATTATGAATTAATTAATTAGATAAAATAAGTTATTTATTTTAAATAAATAAAGTATAAAATTATCCAAAAATAGTTTGGATATTTTTAGCTCTCTTGAAAGTTGATTTGAATTTGAATTCAAAGTCAAAGTTGGAAATTACTTGATGATCAAGTAATAGGAGAGAGGGAGCAAATCCTTGCCTAATAAGGACTAGGGATTTCGGCGTCCCTCTCCCTCTTCTATATATAGGAGAGCACGAGCTCCTTATGGAGCTAATTGGCAATTCTTTTGGTTCATGTGTTGAACACCATCCTTTCTCCAGGATAAACGAAACCCTAGGTTAAGCCTAAACACTAACTAGAGAACTAGCATCCTTACTAGTTAGATTGTAGTCAAGTTGGTGGACTATCTCTAGAGAGCTTCAAGTTAGAAGTTTGAAGATTCGAGCTTTACCAAGGAGAGGGGATCAAGCCGCGAGAAGAGCGTTCTTGGGTGGCTTGAAACGCTTCAAGAAAGAATAAAAGAAAAGTAAGTTTCTTAACTCTACGAATTTGGATACACGATTGCGAGTCCAAGATCCTTTTGTTGGAAATTTTTTTTAAATTCCGTTGCTTTCTGATTCGTGTTTTCCAACAAGTGGTATCAGAGCCACCTCGTTAATCGTGTTTCTGATTCGTCTCAATTATACTGAATTTGGTAGAAATTCTTAGGCTTGATGCGATTAAGTATTTGTAATTGTTTTAGAAAGTCTGAATTACGAAACTGTATTTTTTCCTGAAAGTTTCTGAAAATTAGTTTTTACAAAATTTAATTTTTGAAAACAATTTTAGATTTGAAACTGTATAAACTGTTTTTGGATTTCTTGGATTGATTTTGCTTTTGAACGAAAACACGAAACGAAATGCCTGGATTACGAACACGCGAAACCCTGCGCGCGAAGGCGTCGAGCGGGCTTCGCGCGCCGCCGCCCGCCTGTCCTAGGCGCGCGCAGGGCAACCGCCCAGCACCCTCCCGCAACCGCGGGAGGCCTTCCGGCGCGCCCGCCCATCGTTGCCTGCCCTGGCCAGGACAGACCAGCCAGCCGCCCGAGAAGGATGTGCGCATCGGCGCACAGCGCGCGAGTGCCGGCCAAGCCGCGCGCGCGCGCATGATGTGCGCGGCTCTTTCATGTGCGGGCTCCGTTTTCGTAATCCGTTTTCGTATTTCGTGCAATCCAGCCCCAATTTTTTATTTTAATTTTAAAATTTTATTTTTGAATATTTATTTTAATTTTTGAATAAAACTTAAAATTGGGATTTTTGAGAAATAGAAACGGTTTATATTTTGGGAAAATACACCTTTGATAAAATTATTAATTTTCAGAAATTAATTGGAATTTTATTTGTTTTGTTAATTTGGGATTTATTGAAAGTTTTTATAAATAAGACTCGCATCAAGTCGTGTTTTAAGTCATTAGGACTTGAAACGGGAATTTTAATTTATTGGTTAAATTTAAATTCTCGCAAAAGCATGTTAGGTGATCATGGGTTTAGATCTATGTATGGTTTTAATTTATGCACATGGATGGTTTAAATTGGGGTTGGAGCCCTATAGTTGTGTTTTTCAATTGAGGTTGGAGCCTCACTTATGTGCGTACTGTTATGTGATTTATTATGTGGCTTTCCTTATTACTGTTTTTGAGGCCGGGGTATGCCCCGTGTAATTGTCTAAGGCCAATATGAAGATTGAGCCTTATTACTTTATATCTTTTTCTTTTTATTGTAATTTGAGAGTAGAGATAGGTGGTGAGGTTTTATTTTAATTTTGGAGACAATGCACCCATGGAGTAAGATGGACCACATTCAAGTAACAAGGAGGCCATAAGTGAAGACCCCTCAAAATGTTAGGGAGGGGAATCTCAATGGTAAAAATGTAATAGAGATAGAGCTCGTATTTTGTTACCGCTTTCCCTTATGTGATTTAAACTACTTATGTGGCATGTATGTTAGAACTTGTGATTGTGGAGTGGCTCCCACATATCACGCATAAGATAGGTAGAACCCATGATCATTACATGTTAGTATCATGCTAGGACATGTTATCTGTTTATGTGCTTGTTTGAAATGCATTTAAGTGTACTTGCATTAATCAAGACTAATAAAATTGGATAACATATATGTTGGTGAGGTCGAACCGGACAACTCTCCGGTTGATTCGAAAATTCCCATTAAATATTAAGCTAATTTCGAACAAATATGTGTTTAATTCGAGATGCAAATTTTGAATTAAATTCCTAGCATTCCATCAATAGGTTTTAGGTTTAGTAAGTGAAGCTAGTTATTGTCCGCGAGTCGTGGGATAGCTAGTGGAGCTTATTAGTTCTTAGTTACCTAATTGATCATTTTAAATGATCAATATTTCATGATCGATTTTAGCAAGGGCGATGTCCGCGAGTCGTGGGTCGTTCGAAATAAGTTTTGGTCATGATCTTATGATTGATGGGTTTAGCTTAACGCCTAAGTAAATATGGATGTCGCACGAGTCGTGGGTCCATATTGAAAGATAGGTGATGCAAAAACAATTACTAAGAGTTCTAAAGGTGTTAGAATTGGTAAGATGTACCTAACTAGGGTTCTTACTTAGAATGTCCGCGAGTCGTGGGTTCGAGGTAAAATGCCTAGGATCTTAGTACCCATTGGGAAACGTGTTCCTCTTAGATCTTTGGGAATTCTAGATCTTTGAAAAACAGTGGGAGCTACATTAGATTAAAGACCTTATCTTTTGTATATCGTTATAATTCAGCATGCTCACCAGTTCTCTGTTTTACCATTTAGGTCGTAGATTCTGTGATTCTCTACGTGTTTTGAAATGGCAACCAAAAACCCTCTTGTATCGATCCTCGAGTCAAACAAGTTGACTGGTCCCAACTACTCTGATTGGCTGAGGAATCTAAAAATCATTTTAGATTCTGAGAAGAGAACTTAAGTTCTCTTCGAAGGGGAGCCTAGTCCCGAAGGGGAGGCTCCCACTCGGGCCGAGCGGGACGCGATTCAGAAGTGGAAGGATGATAATCTCCAAGCCCGTTACCTTATGTTGGCTAACATGTCTCCGGACTTGCAAAGGCAACATGAGGCCATGGAATTCGCTTGGGAGATTTACGACCACTTAGAGCAACTTTACCGCCCTCATGAACGTGTTACAAGGTATAACACTTCAACGGAATTGTTCCACTTAAGAATGAGGGAAGGTTCAAGTGTCCATGAATATGGACTCAAGTTTCTCGCCCTTACTGAGAAACTTGCTTCCATGGACATGCCACTGAAAGATGAGCTTTCAGTGGATTTGTTGCTAGCTTCGCTCCCACCATCATTCAACCCATTTGTCCTTAATTTCAACATGAATCATGCTGGTGCTACTGTAGCTGAGCTGATTAGTCAGCTTGTGACTGCTGAAAGTACGATCAAGAAGGACAATAAGGTTCTGATGGTGAATGCTCCATCTTCCTCTTCTGGGCCTTCTAAAGGTAAGGGCAAGATAGCCCAAAAGAAGAAGAAGAAACCCCTTAGGCCCACTGGTGGCATTTCGAAGGGGAAGGCCCAAAAGAAGAAGCGTGATCAGAAAGAGGATGTTTGCTTCCATTGTGGCAAAGCGGGACATTGGAGAAGAAACTGCCCAGAGTACAAGGCTACTCTAAAGAAAGGTATCTTTCTCGTTGAAATAAATCTTTCTATTAATTCTAGTTCTTGGGTACTTGATACCAGTTGTGGAACTCATATCTGTAATGATGTACAGATGCTAAGTGAAGTCCAACAACTCAAAGAAGGAGAATGTGTCTTGAAGATCGGCGATGGCTCAAACGTTGAAGCTCGAGCTTTAGGCACAATTAGAATAGATTTAGGTAGTTTTGAGTTAGTCTTAAATAAAGTCCTTTATGTACCGAGCATTATTCGTAATATAATTTCTGTTCCAATTTTAGATTGTGAAGGTTACGAAACTTATATTAAGAATGGTAAATACTTTATCAAACGGAACAACTCTTCCGTTCACATCGGTACTCTAAGTAATGGACTTTATCTAACTCAGAATATCAATATTATGAATATACAACGAGAAACGAAGCGTAAGAGAGATGACAAAGTTTCAGCTCCCTTATGGCACGCTAGATTAGGACACATTTCCAAGAACAGAATTAGCAAGATAAACACTTTAGAATCATTCTATGAAAATGATCTTAAGGAGTTAACTTCTTGCGAATCCTGTCTCAAAGGAAAAATATCCAAAGTTCCTTTTAAAGGAACTGTGGAACGTGCCACTAAGGTTTTGGATTTGATCCATACTGATGTTTGTGGACCGCTTAGTGTAAGCACTAGAAACAATCATCAGTATTTCATAACCTTTATCGATGACTTTAGTCGAAATGGTTATGTATACTTAATGAAGTATAAATCTGAAGCTTTTGAGAAATTCTTAGAATTTCAAAAGGAGGTTGAGAATCAAACTGGTCACAAGATCAAAACACTTCGATCTGATCGAGGAGGCAAATATCTTAGTGAAGAATTCCTTAATCATCTCAAAGATAATGGGATTATCTCTCAGTGGACTCCTCCGGGAACTCCTCAGCTTAATGGAGTTTCTGAGAGAAGGAATCGAACCTTACTTGATATGGTTCGTTCCATGATGAGTTTCACTGACTTACCACCTTCTTTCTGGGGTTATGCCCTAGAAAGTGCAACAAAGATTTTGAATCTAGTTCCCTCTAAGTCAGTCCCTAAAACGCCCTATGAAATGTGGCATGGTAAAATCCCTAGTTATTCTTACTTAAGAATTTGGGGTTGTCCTGCTTACGTGAAGAGGACAGTGGGAGATAAGTTAGAATCTCGTTCTAACTTAAGCTACTTTGTAGGTTATCCTAAGGAATCCATAGGATACTACTTCTATGATCAATCTGAGTAAAAGGTGTTTGTTTCCAGAAATGCCACTTTTCTTGAGGAACCGTTCCTTAAAGAAAAGAAAGGCAAGATCAGAGAATTAGAAGAAGTACAAAGTGATCCCACACCACCCACTGAAGAAACGTCCCCTTCTGATCAACAACAACCAATCACGAATTTCGATACACACGAAAATCCTCCTCTAAGGCGTTCTTAACGCACTCCTAGACAGCCGGAGAGATGGTATGGATTCTTCCATGAAATCTCTCAAAAGGATAATGATCCTTTAACATATGAGGAGGCACTTTCAGATTCTGACTCTGAACAGTGGATAGATGCCATGAAATCCGAAATGGATTCCATGAACTCCAACCAAGTTTGGACCTTGGTAGATTTGCCTGAAGGGGTCAAACCCATAGGTTGCAAATGGATCTTTAAGAGAAAGCTTGGAGTTAATAGAAGCATTGCAGCCTACAAAGCAAGACTGGTTGCAAAAGGATTCACTCAAAGACCCGGCGTGGACTTTGATGAAACTTTTTTGCCAGTTGCAATGCAAAAGTCTATTCGGATCATGCTTGCCATTGCTGCATATTATGACTATGAGATATGACAAATGGATGTGAAAACTGCCTTTCTCAATGGTGACATTGACAAAGACATTTATATGGAGCAACCCATAGGTTTCACATTCAGTGGGAGTGAGCAAAAGGTTTGCAAACTCCAAAGATCAATCTATGGATTGAAACAGGCTTCTAGGAATTGGAACATTCGATTTGATGAATCAGTCAAAACGTTTGGCTTCATTCAAATTTCGAATGAGTCCTGTGTGTACAGAAAGGAATTGGAGACCTCAGTGCAATTCTTAGTACTTTATGTTGATGACATCCTTCTTATTGGTAATTCGAAGGATGACATGAAAGTAACTAAGTTATGGTTATCAAACCAATTCGAGATGAAAGATCTGGGTGATGCGTCCTATATCCTTGGAATTAAAATCTATCGAGATAGATCTAGAAGGTTAATAGGACTGTCACAGTCGATGTACATTGACAAAGAATTGAAGAGATTCAATATGGAGTCAGCAAAGGTTAAGAACCTTCCTATGAGTGTAGGAACATGTCTTTCAAAGAAGATGTGTCCTAAGACTAACCTTGAGAAGGAGAGAATGACTCATACACCTTATGCGTCAGCAATAGGTAGCATAATGTATGCAATGTTATGTACTCAACCGGATGTGGCTTATGCACTTAGTGTTACAAGTAGTTTCCAATCTGACCCTGGAGATGGTCATTGGGCTGCCGTGAAGAATATTCTTAAGTACTTGAAAAGTACTAAAGATTTATTCTTAGTTTACGGAGGTCAGATAGATCTTACTGTCGAAGGATACTGCGATGCAAGCTTTGCATCTGACTTAGATGATTTTAAGTCAATGTCAGGATACATTTTCTGCCTAAACGGCGGAGCAGTGAGTTGGAAGAGTTCCAAGCAAACAACCACTGCAGATTCGACCACTGAGGCCGAATACTTAGCTGCAAATGATGCAGCTAAGGAAGGTGTTTGGATTAGAAACTTCATTCAAGAGTTGAATGTTGTTCCTAGCATGAAAGACCCCATTTATGTGTTTTGTGACAACACTGGGGCGGTTGCTCAAGCAAGAGAACCAAGATCTCACCAACGGACCAAGCACATTATGAGGAAGTATCACCTAATCCGTGATATTATCAAAAGAAGAGATGTGCAAATTGAGAGGGTCACATCAACAGAGAACATGGCAGATCCACTTGCTAAACCCCTTAGTCAAGAAGCTTTCCAAGGTCATCTTCAGAAGATGGGACTTAGAGTAGCTTTAGAATGGCTTTGATGGGCAAGTGGGAGATTGTTAGGAAAAGTGCCCTAGAAAGCCGATTGTATATCCGCTTTGTGCTTTTCCTTATTGTAATCACAGAAAATCTTTGAATGAAATAACGAATTGAGGCAACACTTCTTTATATGCTCTTGTTTGGTATGCGTTTACTTTAGCCGTGCATGTATGAGAAATCCCCTAATCCTGATGACTTTAGGACTCTACCATTTAGGTGAAATGGTTCATGAAACGAGCCCTATATCACATAAGTCATGATTAGTAAAATACTCCAAGCCGATGAGTCCTACAGACAGTGGGAGTGTCAACCTGACTCCTCTAAGGCTTGCTTGTGGGATCATGCCCTTAAGAAGGACCACCTTGTTTCATGGAGGTGCAAAGTGTATAGTTGATACGTGCGTGATACATGAGGGTGCTTACTTTAATAAGTAAGTTCACTGAGGTGCCCCGTGTGAGAACATTCCTAAATGGGAAATGAAGTTTCTATTTCAGGAAATAGAAACTTCCAGATTAGGAAATATCTCACGAGTCATTGATGTGATTAATTGATCCTTAGACTTGAGGTTCCTTGTCACTTTATGAGTTAACTCTGTAGTCTTAGGTATAAGCTTTAAAGGGTGTCGCCTTAGACAACTGATTCAAGGCTTATGCTGGGGCTGCACAAGTGATTCATGAAAGTGAATGAGAATCAAGAAAGGACCTACACTTGCATTTGCAAGGTGATCTCTTATTGTGTAAGTCATTCATATGCCATATGGAGTCCTTGGCCAAGGCAGTAGATCAAGACATCAAGAAAAGGGTTTCTTGGATTGAGATCAAATGGATATGAAATGCACTTAGCTTTAAGACCGGATTATTAGGGTTCTGATTATTCCCTTACCCTAGATCTTGGTTGAGAGATAGTAAGTAGGAGGATTGTATCTCACATTAATCAATGACTTAAAGGTTCTGTCGAATCCGAACATTCCAATTCAGCTAGGGGTTAAACACCTGTTGCTAGACTATAGTCGTTTAATCTGTGGACTAATTAATTAATTAGTGAATTAATTAATTAGGGTCACTGCTAATTGAATTGAGAATGTAGAGGGTCACACACAACAACTTGGTTACATGAGTTGAGGCTTTAAAATGATTAAACGAGTTAATCGAGCCAAGAGGGTTCCACAAGTATGAACCACACGTGTGTAAATATATATGTATATTTATTTATGTGTTAAATAATTAATGTGATTAATTTGGTTTAATTTTGAATTAAAAAGAAAGTCTTATTTTGGAGAAAAATAATCTAGTTAATTAATTATGAATTAATTAATTAGATAAAATAAGTTATTTATTTTAAATAAATAAAGTATAAAATTATCCAAAAATAGTTTGGATATTTTTAGCTCTCTTGAAAGTTGATTTGAATTTGAATTCAAAGTCAAAGTTGGAAATTACTTGATGATCAAGTATTAGGAGAGAGGGAGCAAATCCTTGCCCAATAAGGACTAGGGATTTCGGCGTCCCTCTCCCTCTTCTATATATAGGAGAGCTCGAGCTCCTTATGGAGCTAATTAGCAATTCTTTTGGTTCATGTGTTGAACACCATCCTTTCTCCAGGATAAACGAAACCCTAGGTTAAGCCTAAACACTAACTAGAGAACTAGCATCCTTACTAGTTAGATTGTAGTCAAGTTGGTGGACTATCTCTAGAGAGCTTCAATTTAGAAGTTTGAAGATTCGAGCTTTACCAAGGAGAGGGGATCAAGCCGCGAGAAGAGCGTTCTTGGGTGGCTTGAAACGCTTCAAAAAAGAATAAAAGAAAAGTAAGTTTCTTAACTCTACGAATTTGGATACACGATTGCGAGTCCAAGATCCTTTTGTTGGAAATTTTTTTTGAATTCCGCTGCTTTCTGATTCGTGTTTTCCACAAGAGCAACTTATGGCAAGGGATTTTACCCAGAAAGAAGAATCATTTATGAGGTCTTCTCGCCTATAGCAATGTTTAAGTCCATTATCCTTCCATTTTATCTCATTATCAATTATGAGATCAGATAAATGGATGTAAAGACTTTGTTCTTGAATGGGCAACTTCAAGAAGAAGAGATGCATGGTACAACCTAATGGTTTCACAGCCAGAAATCAGGTGCATATAGTATGCAAATTTAATAGATCATTTTATGATCTTAAGCAAGGGTCTAGATTATGGAGCATCAGAATTATAAGGCAATTTAGATTCTTTGGATTTGTATAATTGCCTGATGAACCATGAAGTGTACAAAATGACATCATGATAGCGTTGTAACATTTTCACTTTGTACGTAACTAATATTCTACTCATTGGAAATGGTGCAAAAATTTTATCAGTGGTCAAGATTCGAACGTCAAATCATTTTGACAAGAAAAGACCTATGTGAGACCGATGTTATTCCAAGGATCAGACTTTTGTCGTAATCATAGGAATAAGGAGATTGGTTTATCACAATAAGCATATATAGAAAAGATGCTGGCAATGTATAATATGACAAATTCCAAGAAAGGTTCATTACCTTTTAGATATGGAATTTATCTATCTCGGGATCAGTGTCCTAAGACAACTGAAGAGATAGAAGACATGATTAGAGTTCCGCAGCGGAAGCTTTATGTATGTCATATTATGTACAAGGCCAGCTGTCTATTTTATATAGGTCTAAGTCAGTAGATATTAGTCAAACCCTAGAATTTGATACTGGGTAGTAGTGAAAGCATATATTGGAGTACTTGAGAAGGACTTGAGATTATATGCTTGTCTACCACAGTGGTGAGCTCGTTTCAATAGAATACACAGATTCGGATTTACAGTCTGATTTTTATTCTAGATGTTTGACATTAGAATACGTGTTTACTCTAGAAAGAGCAACCGTTAATTGGAGAATGTTAAGCAGACTTGTATTGCTTACACCGCCATGGAAGTCAAATACATGGTAGCTTGAGAAGCAGCCAGTTAGATATATCGGATTCATGATTTCCTAGTTGTTGGCTCAGAGAAACGTCTAATAGATTCCTTCACTAAAAGTATTGGCGCGAAAGAGTGCAAAATGAGTTTTCACACTCATGTGGGAGGAATAAGACTTAGATGTGTAGCCAAATTGAATTTAGGGCAAGTGGGAGATTATTGGGAATAGTGCCCTGAAAATTCAATTTGTTGAATTAATAAAACTGAATTTGCAGCAAGTTATGAGTATTTCACATATTAATAATTAATGACGTGTGATGGTATTCTTATATGACATGTGTTTCATAGGAAAAGATTTTGAATACCGAAATCACGAGCCATTAAAGTTCTAGTCGGTAAGATAAGAATATGTTCTTATCAAGACTATAACGTGGTTATATAAGATGATTAGTCTTTCGTCATAGGGAATGGTGATTCCAATTATAACACGTTGATGATTTTCAATAGGATTGGAAACAACGAACTGGACCACTGAGATAATTCATTTTATACTGCTATCTAAAATGAATAAAATCTCAGGAAGCATTGTACTCTTAATCCTGATAATATTTCGGCTTTAGGGCATGTGGTGTTAGTCACTGTAACATACTCGAAGTGAGGTCTCGGTAACGGGTGGCCAAAAAACAATTAAAATGTCCGGTGATTATATGAAATGCGCTAAAGAGTTATATTGATCGAGGAATCTGTGGCCTTGCTGGAAGGTAAAAGATATCCTTGAAATAGATTTGCAAAAGTTCGAATTAAGACTTTGGCCAAAGCACTTCGCATGATAACGTCACCGAAGTTGTATGTTGAATGTGTTTCACATACAGAGAATTTGAACTTAAGGCGAATCAATAAATTTCAAATTAGAAATGAAAAATAAATGATAGTAGTTGCAATTTATTTTTCATGGATATCTACACGGAGGAGAAAAATGCGAAATTATTCTAGATCGAGAAATTTGTGAATAATTTAATTAATTTTAGAGTGCAACAATATTTATTTAGTGGAATTAAATATTGTTAAATGGTAATTAATTATTATCATGAGATGATAATATATTAATCCGTTTGGAGCTAAAATTAATTAGTCCTGCAGTTCCCCCTGCAAGCCCCAATTAAAAACCCGAAGAGAAAATATTAAAAGGAGAAAGAGAAATGATTTTTCAAAGTATTTGAAAATAGCCAAGGGATTTATTTTAAGAAAATAAATCAAGTTCCAAAGAGTTGGAAATGCCCGGAATTTTATTTTGAAGAAAATAAAATTGTAAATTTAAAAAAAAAAAAAAAAAAAGGGCTGACGTGGCAGTCCTCGTGGCACGCCATGTCAGCAGACGGGTCCCAGGTGGCGCTGACTGGGCGCCGCGTGGACGGCTAGGATCGCGCCACGTCAGCGCCCTTGAACGGCCCAGATGAGATCGGGCCGGGTCGGTCAAACGGTTCATGGGTCGGTCAACAGTTCGGGTTCCCGGACACGTGGCAGCACAGGAATCGGCCACGTCGTGATTAAACCCTAGACCGCGAGTGGAACACACGCGCCCCCTTGTGGCGGCGCGTGAGGGCGCGTGCCACCTCCGATTGGCGCGTGGCCAGCGGCGTTGGATTCGTGGCGATGAGAGCTTCAACGTGGTGCTCTCATATTCCGTCAATTTTGCAAGTGGCAGTGCGAAATGACCAAAATGCCCTTCCACTTGTGCTTAAAATGACCGTTTTACCCTCCGGTTTTTGCCTATAAATAGGCTGATCCCCTCCCTCATTTCTCATAACATTTTGGGAGAGGTTTTGGCTAGAGCTTAGCTTTGAAACCATATTCCTTTTCTCCTAGTTAATTCCGATTTATTTTGGAATTAATTTTAATTAGGTGTTTATATAAAACGCCTAATTTCGGGGAGAATAAACCCTGAAAAGGGTTTTCTAGTTTAAAGTTTATTTTCTCTAAGTATTTAGAGAAATACTTTCGGAGCCCACACTCCGAGGGTGTCCCTGGGGTTATTGCAGGGAAGCTCTGTCGGTCTCACGAGTGGGATAGGAGCTGGAAAAATGTCGTTAGATAGCCATGATTGCAGTATGGTAATATTTTACAGTTGTTTTAGTTTAAGCATGATAAATTATGTGCACTTAAGTGTTAATTGCATGTTAGATATTTATCTGCTTAAGTGATTTAAAATTTATTATCAATTGCATGTATATACTTGAGTAGATCCGGCTAGTCTCCGCTATTGTATTAAAATGTTTTAGAAATATTTTAATACTTGTATTATAATAAAAAAATTTAAAATGTGGTCACGGACCTCTACTGTTCTGGGCCCGCCTCCCAGCAATATCCTGGCATCAACCCGACCCGGCCCACCCGACCCACCCGAATTGACAGCCATATTCTCACGTCGATAATCGAATAAGTCAAGGTCTTTCGCTTCCTCTGCTCTGGCAGCTCTTTCAGCTAGCAAGCTATGTTGGTTTGGGCATTTCTATCTCTACAGATTCAAAACGAGTCCTATTCGATTGAGATTCATTTAAGGGTGTGGTTTGACTGGTGAACTACCTAAAAGTCTATCTATTATCAGTTTCACTCGTGCTATTTGAAGTTGGTTATCCCCTTTGGTGCTTTCCTGGAATATTTCATTGACCTAAGGCACGATCCTCTTTCTTCTTAGAAAGGCTTGCTGACAGTGATTTTGCCGAATCAAGGCTCAGGGGCAAGAAAGTCATCATCACATAAACACCAATAATCACTAAAAACTATTCTTGTATCCTTCTCAGAAAAGCAGAGACGCACACATACATGTTGACTATTGCTATTGCAATTTAGGAAAGGGTATCTTGTCTCGTTAATCATGGGATCCTTGTTTCCTTTAATTTAGTAGTCTCTGTCTATATTTACATTACCTCTGTGTAATCCGGCTTAACACAATACAATGAAGTCTTTTACCTCTTTTACTATGTCTCATCTCTCAAATCAACAATACGAAGCAAGCCGAAACCTTATATAAAATCACTTCCCGGGCAGTGCTAATGTGCACGGCATGAAAGAATTCTAACCCCATAAACAACTTGCTGCACCATGAAGTCCTCATTTTCTGTGTTCATAAGACCTTTGGTACATATAAAGCTCCAGCACTTCAGATTGTGTAAGACAAATATCAGACGATAGCACTGATCTAATCGTTCACTGCATGACTCAATTTGATTATTAACCGAACAACAAGGATTGAATTAATATTATTAATGATATTAAATTGATTAATTAATTAAATAAATAAAACATCACCACCGCCAGCCGCGTTCTCACGTCATTATCACAGCCCGCCTCCTACACTACCACCGCCAAAAAAAATTGAAGAAGAAATAAAAAGAAAAAGAGAGTAAATTTAATATTTTTATGTTTTAAATTATATATATAATATTTAGTGATTTTTTTTTACACACCCCCAAAGTGGTTAGAAGAATTTATCTCAAAATCATTAAATATTAATAATTTAATATAGTTCTTGAGGGCATTTTAATGAATATATGGAAATTTTATACGTAAAATATAAATACATAAAATATAAATATGAAAACGACCTTAGCATTTAATGACTAACTGGAAAACATTTATATAATAATTAGCAATATTAGTATTTATTAAATTAATAATAATTTAGTTTGAAAAAATTCATAAATAAATTGGATTTAATTATTATTGAAAATATTTATAAATATTATCAATATTAGTATTTTATTAAATTATTGCAGATCATATTTAAATTTACAAAATAATTCCTGAACTTTTTGTAGTCTAACAAAACAAGGCCTTAACAAAATTAATTTAACAATATAGTCCTGAAGGAATTTTTGGAAAATTAAACTTGAAATTGAACGGAACCCTAACGGGACTCAAGGATCTCAAACGGTCCGTTAGGGTTAGGGACTAATCTGTAATTTCTAAAAGTACAGGACGTAAATTGTAACTACCCCAAACCTCAGGGGACCCGGGTGTAGTTTACCCTTAGGAGTATAAGAAACGTACTAATTGTGCTAGTAACCTAGTATCATCCTATTAATTAACAATTTAAATATAATGATATTTGTTATGAAGTTATTAATCGAAAGCAACAATAACACCAATATAGTAATGTTAAGAGAATTAAGGGAGAAGAGAGAAAGAAATTATTTCATTCTTGAGTGTATCTATACAATAATACATAAATGTCTTATTTATAGGCAATTCACTACAATTAAAAAAAAAAATTTTTTTGACTAACACACAATCCTATAATTTACGTAATCTCATGATTTACGAAATCCTATGAATTAAGTAATTACTTGATCAATGGACATTCATGATACTCCTTAAAGGTCCATCACTGAAGTTGATACACCTTAATTGCCATATATATTATGGAATACGCATATCAGGTTGATTCGTTAGAACCTTTTGTAGCAAAATTTAATGGGACAAAGCCTTTATAAAGAAACAGAGTGTATCTACTCCCCCTCATAATAACATCACTTAATATCTCTATATCGACACATTTCAGTCTTATTTATCAACTTCTCAAAAGTTGCACTAGCCAATGATTAAGTGAACATATCTGTCAGGTTATTGCTCGAACATATTTGTTGGACATTTACGTCGCCATTCTTCTCAAGGTCATGCGTGAAAAAGAATTTTGGTGAAATATATTTGGCAATCGAGGTTTGTGGAACAGATATCCTGCATCTTGATAATCAATTAATTGAGGAACAAAATCTTATGAATAAAAAAAAAACTCATATCAGATACTTCTGGAATATATCAAAATTTTATTTTTATTTAACTCTAATGTCTTCGAGTTGGGAATGACCTAAAATTTGATAATAAATTCATTTAAAATACTACGTCTGGGCTTGTATTAATAGCAAAGCATCTTTGATGGTGCAGAAACTTGAGGAGATTAAACACTAATCACTTTAGAATTTATTTGTGGAAGGGAAGACCATCACAGGAGTGAGAGCCTCAGGAATTGGGTTTCCAAATGAGCGTGGGTTCTTCCAGCTAGGATAACACCAGAAAATACAATAGGGATGCAGTGAAAATGGTGAAATGCAGGGAGCTTGGAGAAGAAGAAGTTCAGACGAAAAAGCCCAGTTTTCGTGTGTGGTGTCTGTAGAGAAGATGACTTAGGGGAAATGAGCTGATTTCCCCTATTTATATGTTGAGGGCAGGGGTGTTTTGGTAATAGTGACCATATGGTCCCAAACCTATGTTTCCCTAGACACGTGGCGTTGTGTGATGACTAGAAAAGGACATCTCTGAATTATCACCTTGTACGGGGTTAGTGGGTGTCAGGGATAGGTGTGTGCACTACCTGCATGTGTCAGTGGCAGTTGCACAGCAGCAGTATGAGCGCTGGGAGGCTCGAAGAGGCCACGTGGGTGTGAGGAGGCTTGGGAGTGTGTCCCAGAGACGACTCAATTCGAGCCTTCGTGAGGCTCGATGGGGATAATTCCCTGAATTGGCGTGTTCGTGGGTTCCCTCGAGGGGCATTGTGACCCTCTGGGGTGGAACCCGGTGGATAAGATGCTTTGAGATTTGCCTGAGCGCTGTGCGGGAAGCGAGCGTCAGGATGGCTTTGAGCGTGGAATAGGTGAGGGAACGCCATGGGCCGGTGACATGAGATGGGTTGATTTGACCCTGCAAAGTAAAATTACAAGCATCGAGAGGGCCCCTGAAGGAGGCCCATGTTCAAAGGTTGGCCCTCGTCAGGCGCGCCTTGGGCTGCCAGTCCGCAAATCGATGGGCCGGATCTGCTGCCGCGAGCCTATCTTCTCGAGCTTCAAAGCCCAAGTGTTCCCAGTTGATCTGAATGAGCCATCCTGGTTCCGACACGTGTACAGGGATGATTCGAGCGTGATTTAGCCCCATCACTTTACCCCCCAAATTCTGTAGTTGCGCTTGAGCGTACTGTAGAATTTTGAAACCTGAGCCCTGACTTTGAATATATGAGGGTCAAGCTCTTGGAGGGAAGCGACTGTTCATCTTCTATAATGGCTACCTTCTGACAGGGCATTAAGTGAAGTCATGTCCGCATTAAATGCTGAGTGGCGATGTGGGCACGTGCAACAAGGAGTCAACGCGTGTTTGTTGGGAGATGTGTGATGGTTACCTAAAGTGGGAGTCTTCCAAGGCACGAATGATTGCGGTTTGAATCTCAAACCCTAATTAGTGCAAGTTTTTTCCCTATAAATAGGGATTTGGAAAGCTTCTTTCTTCTTTAAGCTTTCAGAATCCTTCAAAGCAAAAACAACAACATACTCACTTGCGATTTTTTGAGATTTTCGGTGAACTTTCCGGTGAATTTCTTTCACCACACTTAGGTAAATTATTGTAATTTTTTAGTCCTCTATGTGTTAACCCTAGATTTAGGTTGTGTCGATCGTTAACCTTGCGTGAGGGATCCCTCTGAGTAGCCATTCCTCTACAAAAAACTTTCTTTTCATTTCTGTCCAACCCTTCTGCAAAAACTCCACCTTCAATAGCAAGAAGAGCCATAGCAGAAAACATCATAGATGAAATGGTGAGAGAAATAGATGAGATGTCTGTTGCAAGCTCTCCTCCACAGGACGACATTTCGTTTGTTATTCCGTTAGGGGAGGGCCGCGAGGAGGCTGAGGATGAGGAGCTGGATGACGGCTGAGGATGAATAAGTGTAATCCGGAAAGCGTGGATCACCTTTTTGAAGAGATGGATTTATCCATCAGGATGCAGCAGCAAGGTGAAAGGGTTTTTCCCTTGTTAAATAGTGTTGTGAGGCCACAGGATCACCAAGTTACAGTGTCAATTGTTGGTCACCAAGGGAAGGAAGGGACCTCCGAGCGTCGGGCTGATGGAGAGCCTCCTTGTAAACCCCGCCGCTAGGGAAAGGAGCCAATGACCCAAGTAAGGAAAAACAACCCCCATTAACTAGATAGATCTCCTGATGAGATTGAAAGTACCTTAACACTCGCGGAGTTGGCCACGCTGAATACTCAGGTTTACTGGGATAGTGTCTACACAACCCGTTTACCTTCGGACCGCGAGCGTGGTCATCATCCCGGCAGAGACGTTGTTCATGCTGGGGGCTTAAGATTTCCGATTCCAGCCCCAATCGCCAATATCTTGAACTTCCTAAATCTCTACCCTTCACAGATCCTGCCCAACAGAATAGCTTTGATAAATACCTTCATAATATTGATGAGGGCTATCGGTCATGAGCCTTCGTTCAACAATTTCAACAGTTTGATTCAAGTAGCTCACTCTCCCCGCTCGTCTCCGAGGGATGGATTTTACTACGCCCAAGCCAAGTCCGGCCTAAAGATGATTGATTCACTCTCAACCTTTTATGGAGAGAACTAGAAGGAGAAATTCTTCTTCGTGGGGGCGTCCGGATGAGTGTTTCATGTTCCGTGAGAGTGGGTGGTGCACGGAGAAGGACCCCTCGTGAGGCACAGAGCTAGTGACAAATTCTTTGAGCAATGGGCAAAGGGGTTAGCCCTTCTGATGAAGAACGAGAAATGGCTGATTAAAGTCAAGGATCTAATGCGCAATGAAGAAGTGTTGTTCCGCTATG
Organism: Lantana camara; assembly: GCA_037501455.1. Lineage (NCBI taxonomy): Eukaryota > Viridiplantae > Streptophyta > Magnoliopsida > Lamiales > Verbenaceae > Lantana > Lantana camara. The sequence goes on along the minus strand of CM074862.1, from coordinate 89,490,480 downwards.
GGCTCGTGAGCCCTCCAAAAATGATAATTAACCCTCCCGCTCGAACAATGGACCAAGATGGTTAGATCCTAGGAACTGACTTTGCTAACATTTAGAGTAGGAATGCTGACTTTTTAAATTTTGCTGCATCATATACATCGCTTCTGACACTCGCTTATCTTTTGGTTTGCAGATATAGACATTCTGATGGTAGGCACAAGCGCTAAAAGCATTGCTGCCATGATGCTCTCTCGAAGGGCAGGCAACGCTCAGCAGCAACAGCAGCAACAAATGCCTCCTGAAGGAGGCCATGGGACCCGTCGACGGTTAGGTAGAGGCGATGGCTGCCTGGGAGAATGCCGTGGTGATAGAAGCGGTGGTCGTGGGGCAGGTCATATCGAGGATTTAACAATCGAAGACGTACGTAGAGCCACTCCTCCCGGTGGAGAGCAAGTACAAGTGGGCCCCAATGCCCCCCGCAACCGTTCAGGGATCATAATGAGGGCCCTTGATGAGGAGAGAGCCCACCATTCCCGGAAAAGAAAGAGGATGGCCGATTCTATCCCTGTTTCCTGGAAGGGGAAGGAGGTAGTTGTTGGTTCACGAGGGAAAGACGATGATACTTAATCCTCCGAGGATAAAAGCTTCTGGAAATTCGAGTGGGGAGGAGATGTCCATTACAAACGCTCGGTGGAAGAGGGCCCAGTTCTCCTGAGTAAGCGCTCGTCCTCCAGGAACATAGTTGTTGGACTTGTCCACCGGCTTCAGTTTTCGGAGGACCATCAAAAGTTAAACGAGCAGGATGCCGCTTAAGTTGCAGATGACGCCTGCCAAGTCCTCCTGAGGGTAAGTGTTTAAGTTCCTCCCAAGAGCTTTAATCTTTCCTGAGTCAATTTTGTTCTTGACATTATTCCTGTTGGTTCATGAGGTGGTTCCCAGGTTGAAGAACCTGCAAAGGCGCTCGAAAACTTACTCTGAGTGCAAAGCCAAATATAAGAAGTTGTTGCGCATCCTGACCCCGGCCAGTTGCAGCAAGATTATGATATGGCCACTGCTGAGCTTTTAGCCCTCAAGATCGAGCATGACAGAGTGAAGAAAGTGTGCTCTAAGATCGAGAGGAGGCATGGCTGAGGCTGGACGAGCGGCACAAGGATTTGAAGGAGGAGCGGAATAAACTGGTGGATGACAATAAGAAACTCACCCAAGCGCTGAACGAACACGAGCAGTAGTTGGAGTCAGCGAGCAAAGAGCTTGCTGGTCTCCAGGGCCAGGTTACAGACTTGGAAATGAGGGTAGCTTGTGACGCTGTCCTCAAATTTGTACGCTCAAAAGCCTTCAGCTTTGCAGCCAACCTTCACTGCTTCACTAACGCCAAGTGGTCCTTTTGGAAATTAGTGGGCCAGCTGATCACACTGGGTTTGAACTTTAGAAGAAATAACTTTAATGAAAGTTATTCCAAGTGTTGAGAAATAACGAGCGCAACTATAGTGCAGACTGGAACTTAGAAATCAGCAGTGAGATTTGCCAAGTATTTCTTCTTTAAGTACTTGTTATATTTCTTTACTTTGAGCGTAACGGTAGTGAAAATTGAACTCAGAAATCAACAAACGGATTTGCTAAGTGATCAATTACTATGAGCGCATGTCAAATGAGGGATCCTCATTTAGGAGATGTTGAGCGCAGCTAGTAATTTGAACTTGAACTTAGAAATCAACAAAGGGATTTTCTAAGTGTTCATTTACTACGTGTGTACGTCAAAGATGGGATCCGTTCAAGGACCGCGAGCGCGAACAACTGAGGAATCTAGTTGGCCTTAACAGAAATGACAGCGTCTCGCTAGGGTCCGCTCGTTTTAAGAGGGATCCGCATGAGGGGTCTCCCCTGTTGCCGCTCGTCGGGTAGTACGATACGCCCAGAGGGCACCTTGAAGCTCTTCAGCCCATTCGCCTTTTTTACTTTTGAGCATCGTTTTTAGGTGCTGGAGTATGGTCCGGTTCGTGACTTCAGCTTGACCGTTGGCCTGAGGGTGGCCCACGGAAGTGAAGCGTTGCTCCATGCCAAGCTCTGAGCACCACTCTCAAGTGTCAGCGGCGATGAATTGAGAGCCATTATCTGAGATTAGCACCCTCGGGATGCCATAACGGGAGATGATGTTTTTCCAAATGAAGTCTCTCACCACCTTGAACATTATTTTCGTGACCGCTTCGGCTTCTGCCCACTTAGTGAAGTAATCTACAGCGAGGATCACAAATTTCTTTTGCCCGACCGCCATGGGTAGGGGTCCCACTACGTTAATACCCCACTGGTCAAAGGGCCAGGATACGTCAATGGGGATCATTTGGGCTGCTGACAATTGAGGGATGTTGGAGTGGAATTAACACTTAGAGCATTTTTTGGAGTAATTGATGGTATCCTGTAACACCGAGGGCCAATAAAATCCGCTCCTCAATACCTTTTTGCCCAGAATACGACCGCCAAAATGATTCCCACAACTCCCGCTGTGCACGAGTTCCAGTACTTCATTGGCTTGCGAGGGTCTCAGGCACCTTAATGGTGGACCTTGAAATGGCCGCTTGAAGAGCTTGCCTTCATTATCAAGTGAAAAACGAGGGGCCTTACTCCTAATTTTCCGTGCTTTCACTCTGTTGCTCGGGTAGGTACCATCCCTTAGGAATCTGATGATGTCATCAAGCCAACAGGGCTCGGATGGATCAATCATGCTCACTTTGCCAGAGGGTTTCTTCTCGCTTATCAACGGTTCCTCTATCCTGAGGAACGTGATCGAACGCTTGTAGGAGCCTTCAAGATCAGATGCAAATTTAGAGAGGGCATCAGCACGCTCGTTTTCCACCAGCGAAACCTGCAGCAAATGAAACTCCTTGAATTTAGCGATTATCTCTCTAACCTTTGCCAGATATTGCACCATAGTGGTTTTTCGAGCCTCATAAGTGTCGTCAACCTGACTAGCAATCAATTGGGAGTCAACGTAAGCAGTGACCCGATAGGCTCCATTCTGAAAGGTAATTTTGAGTCCCTAGATGAGGGCTTCATACTCAGCCTCATTGTTGGTGACTTGCAAGGCCAGTTTGATCGCATAATCGATTTCAATTCCTCGAGGGTCCCTGAGGGTTACCCTAGCTCCCCTCCCCCCCCCCCTCCTTAGGAGGTCGAGGAACCATCTGTGTGTAAAAGCCAAAGACCGTCATCTGGTGAGGGTGTAGGCTCTAAACCAAATCTCTCAACCAAGAGATCCGCCACGGTTTGAGCCTGTATAGCTGTTCTAGGCTCGAAGTTGATATCAAATTGGTTGAGTTCTATTGACCATTTGATCAGTCTGCCTAAGACATCCGGTTTCGAGAGTACTTGCCTGAGCGGTTGATCCGTGAGCACAATGATGGAATGAGCTTGGAAATAAGGCCTCAACTTTCTGGAGGCGTTGACGAGGGCGAAAGCGAACTTCTCTATTTCCACGTATCCCTTTTTTGGCCCTTGCAAAGTTTTGCTCAAGTAATACACCGGTAAGTGTTTACGCTCGTAGATTGCGATGAGGACTACACTCGTGGCCTCTGTAGAAACAGAGAGGTAGATGAACAAATTTTCTCCTGGGACCGGCTTCGTCAGCAAGGGTGCGCTCGAGAAATACTGTTTCATATCTTGCAGTGCTCTTTCACATTCCTCGGTCCAGGCGAAGTTTCGAGCATTGCGTAGGATCTTGAAGAAGGGTAAATTCCTGTCAGCTCAGCTGGAAATAAACCTGTTCAGGGAGATGATTTTTCCCACTAGCACTTGGACCTCTCTGACATTTCGTAAGGAAGGAATGTTTATGATTGCCTTAATTTTCTCTGGGTTGGCCTCAATGCCTCTCTGACTGACCACATATCCCAAGAACTTTACCCCTCGAACGCCAAAAGTACACTTGGAAGGGTTTAGTTTTATACCATAGTGGCGCAGAATATCAAACGCTCGCCTGAGGTCATCCAGGTGCGAATGTTGGCGCTCGCTTTTGACGATCATGTCATCCACGTAAACCTCCATAGACCTTCCAATCTCACGCTCGAACATCTTGTTCACGAGGCATTAGTACGTGGCTCCAGCGTTTTTGAGCCCAAATGACATGACCAAGTAACAGTAAACTCCCACGTGGACCACAAAGGAGGTCTTGGGACGATCCTCGGGTGCCATGAAGATCTGATAATAGCCCTGAGAGGCATCCATTATACTCATAAGTTCGCAACCCGCCGTCGAATCTACCAGCTGATTAATCCTTGGTAAAGGGTAAGGATCCTTGGGACACGCCTTGTTGAGGTCCGTGAAGTCATTACACATGCACTATTTGTTAGCTCTATTGGGTACGAGGACTACGTTGCAGAGCCATTCAGGATATAGGATTTCTTCAATGTACTGGGCCTCGAGGAGTTTGTTGACTTGCCTTCTAAATCCATAAACGTCTCTTTTCTTCTGCTTAATAGGTTTGAATGCGGGATCGACGTTCAACCTGTGGACTATGATGCTCGGATCTATGCCCGTTAGATCAGAGGCTTTCCAGGCAAAGACATCCAGATTTTCTCGTAAAACGTCGATCATCATGATCTGAGAGGGGCCGTCGAGATTGTAGCCTATTTGTGTGGTCTTATCTGGATTCCCAGGCTCAAATTCGATGGTCAGAAAATTTTCGGTGGGCTCAATCAGCACTTCTGGCCTCGGGGCTTCGAGCGCCCGCTTCTTGCCGGTTAATCGGTCGGTTGCCCCTTCAGAGGGGCCCCCCTCGCCGTCCGAGGAAGACCCTCCTACGGCTCCCGGGGGATTACTTTCTATACCCTGGGCGGTGCTCGCCTCTCGCCTCTTTTGTTCTTCTTCTTATAAAGCTTGGCCCTTTTGCGCTCGGGACCATCTTCATCAAGCTTGGAGAAATCCACAGATTTTTAGGTGGATCCAGCTTGGACGGCCTGCTTGGGCTGGTGACTGCGGAGGGAGAGGATGTAGCATTCCCAGGCTTCCTTAACATTGCAAAGCACTTCCCCCGTTTCCTCAGGGGTGGGGAACTTGATCTTCTGATGATAGGTAGAGATGATTGCAAAGCACTTCCCCCCGTTCCCTCAGGGGTGAGGGCTGGACGCCCAATGATGATGTTGTAAGGCAGATCTACCTCAGCGATGGTATACAGGATGCTCAAAGTCTTCCGCTGTGGGGCACGACCAAAAGAGGCGGCCAAGCGAATTTATCCACGAGGGACAATCTCGGAACCCCCAAAGCCAACGAGGGTTGTTCTGAGGGGTTCGAGGGGAATGTTAGTGATATTCATCTTTTGAAACGTTGAATAAGGGAGAACATTCACAGAGCTTCCACTATCAATTAAGACCCTCTTTACAACATGATTGTGAACGTCTAAACTAACCACCATGGGGCAGTCAGAGGTTTCACCGACCCCATAGGGTGTTATAATGTGCTCTAGGTCTTTCTCAGTGAATCCTACAACCTCATTCTCCTTCGAGCGCGAGGATTCCTCCAGAACATACACTGGTTTGGGCCTTGAGGATCTCTGGTCATAGCTGCGGATGTGGCAACGTCGAGAGGCGTTGGAGTCTCCTCCCGAGGGTCCGCCAGCGATCATATGGATGATGGCAAAGGGTTGGTTCTCCAATTCAGTGGCCTTTTATTTGCCACGGTCACTGGACTCGGCGTGGTGGTGACGAGGACTTCTTGAGCGCGAGTGGCTTCTTCCCCTCGCCTTGACATGCTCGGCGCAGTGCTCATCATATCTCTCCAGCGCCCTCACAAACTCTTTGAGGTGCCCCCCAGTGATGAACCTCTGGATCTCGCTTTCCAGTTGGCGGCATTCATTGGTGTCATGCCCCTTTTGCTTGTGGAAAGCACAGTATTTGGCCGAGCGCTTCTGAGCCTCAGTTTCCCTCATCTTAGGCGGCATTTTGAATAGCTTCTTGTCCGCCATAGAATAGACCTCCGCAATAGGTCTATTGAGGGGGATGCGCTCGAATCGGCGAGGGGGCGGGGTGTTTCTTCTAGCGAGTGTTGGGCTGCGACGGCGGTTCTTGGATTCTCCTCTGTCCTCCGGACCCTTCTTGGTTCGAGGGGCATTCGCAAGTTTTTACTCCCTCGAGATATACATGTCCTCGAAGGTAAAGAAGGAGTCATCTATATCTCTGATTTCCATCAGTGAGCGAGGCTTTTTCTTTGCCACTTCCTCCACGAACTCCTTATTGACGTAGTTCTTCATATTGATCGCCCCGAAGAGTACGTGCCTCAGGAAATCCATCGAGGGCTTCTCCACCAGCAAGATCTCTTTGTTGAACCGGCCCATGAAGGACCTGAGAGTCTCGGTTGGTCCCTGTACCAAGCTGTAGAGAGTCGTGGCTGCCGGTGCTGGTGCCTTAAAAGAATTGAAGTGACTCATGAAAACCCCAGTCAAATCTTCATACCCTCGAATGGAGCGAGGGGGCAGTTTTTTGTACCATTCCTATGCCATTCCCACGAGGGAAGTGACAAAAATCTTCGTCCAGTAATGATTGGAATGCTCATACAGGTGCATCAGATGTGGGGATTTTTCCCATCTCGGCGCGGGCCATCAAAACTTCATCGATGAGGGGCGAACCGCCTATCAGAGGCCTGTGGTTCCCGCCTTCGTGGTCGTGCTCTTCATAGTCTTCTTCCATCTAGCGGCGAAGGATCTGATTGCGTGGGTTGCGAGCGTCTCTGGCCTTGGATCTCTCGTCCCCAGCATGGGGTACTTGAGACCGTACTCGAGAGAGCTGCTCCACCATCTGCTGTAAACCTTCAAGTTGGTTTTGGACAGCAGCCAAACGAGGGTCATTTCCTTCCCTCCTACTTGCTCTCTCGATGGCCCTTGATTGGACCTCCTCCTCTGCGTCTCCCCTTGCCCAGGGGGCCTTTTCGTTCTGTACGGGACACTGTTCCTCTTCGTCCCTCGGGGGGGCTCTTTTCCCGGTGCTGGTGGTGGGGGTGGTGGCTGAGCCCTCAATACGCTCTGGGCAGCAGTTAACGGGTGAATTTGAAGTCCGTCCATAGGGGGAGCCATCTGGGCGCCCGCTCCCGAGGAGAAGTAGACGAATGTAAACTGCTTCCAGGCATTCTGAGCAGCCTGTACCTCTCACTGAGCGTAAAGCGCCTGGAGCTGCTGCGAGGTCATCTGAGGCATTTCCACTCCTTGGATCTCCTTAGGAATGGAAACTGGAAGTTGCAATGTGCCCACCTAATAAGGTTGTATCATGGGCACCATGTCTGGCATCATTCCAGGCAACATGCCAGGCTGCATGCACATGTACCCTGGCGGCGACATCGTTGTCGGAAATGCTCCAGTGCTAGCTGCATTAGCGGTGGGAGTGAGTATCACGGGAGGATATGCAAAACCTCCAGCTTGGGCCCCTGCAATTGGAAGAGATCCCACCTGAACCTCTTTATTCCTATTTCCCTCGACGGCCAGTGATGTATTCCCATCCAATGCGGAGTTTCCTGCTGGGGCAGTGGTGACATCAACGATGCCGGCTGCTCCTCCTCCTGGGTTTTCCTTATTCACCGGGGGAAGAGTACCCCTGTTGTCAAGAGCTCCTGATCTTGTTGTTGTTACCATGGTTGAAGCGGCTGGTGCTACTATTCAACTAGCTGAAGGGGAAGAATTTGTTGAAGATGAAGAAGAAGATGATGCTTTCCCACAGACGGCGCCAAAAATGATGGTGCAAAAACTTGAGGAGATTAAACACCAATCACTTTATAATTTATTTGTGGAAGGGAAGACCATCACAGGCGTGAGAGCCTCAGGAACTGGGTTTTAAATGAGCGTGGGTTCTTCCAGCTAGGATAACACTAGAAAATACAGGAGGGATGCAGTGAAAATGGTGAAATACAGGGAGCTTGGAGAAGAAGAAGTTCAGAGGAAAAAGCCCAGTTTTCGTGTGTGGTGTCTGTAGAGAAGAGGACTTAGGGGAAATGAGCTGATTTCCCTTATTTATATGTTGAGGGCGGGGGTGTTTTAGTAATAGTGACCATGTGGTCCCAAACCTGTGTTGCCCTAGACACGTGGCGTTGTGTGATGGCTAGAAAAGGACATCTCTGAATTATCCCCTTGTACGGGGTCAGTGGGTGTCAGGGATAGGTGTGCGCACTACCTGCATGTGTCGTTGGCAGTTGCACAGTAGCAGTATGAGCGCTGGGAAGCTCGAAGAAGCCACGTGGGTATGAGGAGGCTTGGGAGTGTGTCCCAGAGACGACTCAATTTGAGCATTCGTGACGCTCGATGGGGATAATTCCCTGAATTGGCGTGGTCGTGGGTTCCCTTGAGGGTCATTGTGACCCTCTGGGGTCGAACCCGGTGGACGAGACGCTTTCAGATTTGCCTGATCGCTATGCGGGAAGTGAGCGTCAGAATGGCTTTGAGCGTGGAATAGGTGAGGGAACATCATGGGCCAGTGACATGAGAAGGGTTGATTTGACCCTGCGAAGTAAAATTACAAGCGTCGAGAGAGCCCTTGAAGGAGGCCCATGCTCGAAGGTTGGGCCTCGTTAGGCGCGCCTTGGGTTTCCAGTCTACAAATCGATGGGCCGGATCTGCTACCGCGAGCCCATCTTCTCGAGCGTCAAAGCCCAAGTGTTCCTAGTTGATCTGAATGAGCCATCCTGGTCCCGACATGTGTACAGGGATAATTCGAGTGTGATTTAGCCCCATCAATATTAATTTCTCAATAGTGCTAAGATATGGTACTTCAGGACCAAAAATTTCTTCATCATTTTCCTTAGGTCAGAATGGACCTTCCGTTATGTCAAATGATCTCACAATTATCGGGATACTCAATGGATGTACCTTATCCATATAAGATCGCTTTAAAACTTTTTCGGTGTATGTCGATTAATAAACAAATATTCCACTTTTGCAATGTTCAATTTGTAATTCGATGCAAAATTTTGTCCTTCCAAAGTCTTTCATTTCAAACTCTTTCTTCAAAAAATTTTATTAGCCACCATCCAATCTCACCCACCACCAATTATCCACACCCACCAGCCACCACCGTCGCGGCCCACCGGCCCTCCACTGCTGCTTTTCAAATTTCAATTCTTTTGGTCGCCTTTGTATGGCACATTAAGGGAAAAAAAACAAAGAGAGTTATAATTTTTTATGAATTTTCAATGAATTTAATTGAAAGCCTTTTTAAGTTGTGTAAATGTTCACAGAAAGAAATCAAGGGTATAGATTTTGTATTGGTTGTGCAGTTGTGTGCTCATTGTGGGGTTAATTATTTTTAATTTACTTCATTGAATTCTGGATTGAATCGTACAATTGAATACCTTTTGGGCCATCAGTTTGTTCTATTTTTAAAAAAAGAAATTAATATTCAACTTCCATTTTTCGGATAATTATTGAAACCGGACCGAAAGATTTCGGGTTTTGCCGAACCGAAACCAATTAGTTTGGTTCGGTAAATGGTTAGCATATGTGCTAACCGAAATTTCGGTTAATCGAAACCGTTAACCGAAATGTTGTTTATTTACCAACTGCTCACCCCTAATAACAATATCATTATTTTATATTATTCATTTCACATCTATAATGCACCGACACTTCTAAAAATATTATTTTATTATGTCTTGCCGTGTCGCGTCGGACACTCGTGTCCGACACTCTTCACGTGAAAATTTTAATAAAAAATTTATGTCACTGTATCCGTGTTGTATCTTGTTTGTGTCGTGTAGCACCCGGAACGCTAGGCAGCCACGTCCCCCACACTATAGTTCAATCCACATATGGAATGGACGATCCATACATGAATCAAGCATATAACGAACGGAAGACAATAAAAAAAATGACTCACTAGCTAGGCGGGACTAACCCTCAAATGAATACAAACATGCATAACAATAAAGCGGAAGCAAAAAGATATACATTCAATCATTGTCATAATCGGGTTGATCACTTCACTATATACAACCATCTTCCAAAACAAGTTATGATATACATAGATACCAAACAATTCATAATTCCTACATTTATTAACATAAAAAGGGAATGCTAGACTCAACATGAAAGAGAAAGACCCAAATCCCGCCTAGCACTCAACCTGCAAAATTTCAGGTCTATGAAAGACTGAGTGAGGGGTTTATAAATGAAAGACTGAGTGAGGGGTTTATAATTATAAGCGCCATTACCATGCAAGCCATAATTTCGGGTAAGATTTTATAAGAGAAACAATATAAGTTCAAGAATAGAACCAATTCTCGCCCGAAGTTACAACTAAATTAATTTAACAATACAATCATTAACAATTCAATCCGTGGCCCCGTGAGTGAGGGCAATCTCCAACCTTTCTCCCAAAAGTGAACAATCATAAATATTTCAATTTATTAAGTGATCATGCAAGTCATTACGTGCGATCAACTAGCAGTTTCATGAACCCTTCTTCCTCCGGGTGATGGTGGGCTTGCAAGACCCAACCATCCAATCATGGTGTACGTCGGGAACATGACTCCCACACATGGGATTTCGTCCTCCACCAAACCTCCTGGTGGATTCAGAGGTGATCCTAACAATTGTGAGGATAGTGCAAGAGTTACCCGTCAGCCCTTGCTTTCCCGGTTGGCTCAATACACTAGCCTCGGGCCCACAGTGTAATTCAATTTACTCGCCCAATCAATCAATCAATCAATCGATCCGTTTCATGAAATCAGTTGAAGATCATTAAAGTTTGAAAACTATAGATATATATATACTTTTGGCCAAAACATCAGATAGGGTTGTAAGGGTTCTAAGTATCTAGAATTAAACCTCACCTTCTAACCAAAAGGAATAAAGGAAACACCCTAGGTGCTTCTCGTCTCCCAGAACGTGATCTGTGTAACAAGGACAAGTGTATGTAAGACTCGACTCTTATGAACCAATTAAGACGAACGACAAAGTCATGCAATGTCAATCATGCTCTTACAATCATTAAGGGTCATAAACGGATCCAATTAATCAATTAGGTATCATGAAATAAGCATACAATACATAATTCAAGTTTCACAAAATTACACAAACCTACCATTATCATAGGAAATCCCGAAATAACGAGTCGTACATGAAGAATTATGAAATGTCGCGAACATGATTGAAACAAGCATGATTTATCACAAATTTAGCAATTAGGAACACACGAGGCATAATAGAATTAATTGGAGAACGGATAATTTTTTCATGCAAAACCACTGTTCATGCAGAGACAGATCCCGGCCGGGATTGATTTTAGTTGAAAAGTGTCCCGGTCGGGACACAATTAACGTAGCCAACTTGCTCAACTATCCCGGCCGGGATAGTTTTTAAGGGAAAATGGATCCCGGCCTACGAAAACAGGGCAGCAGCAGGGTGTTTTTCAAGCCATGCAACAACCAACAAATTTCCAAATTCAAACCATAGCAAAAGCTCAAACACACCACATACCCATAATACTTCAATCATGTATCAAATAATCCATAAAACATGCTCCAAATCTTCGAGACTCATCAAACAAAACCCCATAATTATTCATACATTCCAACTTTCATTTTGATACCAAATAGACACATAATTTCAAGTTCAAAGTTCATATTCATACTTCTAACCATAAAAGAACAAGAACACGCCATTTAATCATCAAACCCTATATCATCTTATAATCAAAACTTCATCAAATTCTCATGCTACTTAGAATAGAAGATGGAATGGATGAAATGATGAGATGAGAGTGATGCTTCCACTTATGAAATGATCTTCCTTGAATCAAGCTTGAAATTTGAGATGAAATCTTCCCTTTCCTCTCTTGGTGTTTTGATCGAAATTTAGTGTGTGTGTGAAGTTCTTGATCTAATATGATGAATGAAATATATGGGATGTAATGTATATGATATATTATATGAGTCTTCCACTAACCAATATGAATCATCACTTTTTGCATGTTAGTCCTTCAAGAATTTAAATTCAAGTAAACAAGTTCCATCTCTAACCAATTGATCACTAACTCCCAATTCATGATGCAATTAAGTTCACATATTTAAAATAATGGTCAATTAAGGTCACATATGAATCACTTAGTCATATTAGCAAGTAATTCACATTGATTTACGTTAACGATAATTTCATATAGATTCATATAAATGCATAAGAATATAATGCATATAATATTATGAAAGTTAAAAATAAACGAGTAAGATAATTAAATTAAACCCCCAACTCCCGACGACCCGCACGTGGCGTGCTTACCTGAACTTCCAAAAATTGGGGCGTTACATGTCGTGTGTCCGTATCCTTGTATCATAGATAAATATTTGCTCTAATAAAATACTAATATACTAACGAAGCAAATATCTAGAACTATGATATTGGACAAACATGTATATCATTGTGAACAAATAAAAGTTCTCAACTATCATAGTTCCAGATTATCATTCAAAAATTATGGAAGCAAAACTTAAGAACATAATATATATCTTACATAGCCAATCACTTTATAAATAATTCTATCCCAATTGCATTATCTATAGCTTCACGAAGGGATTAATTAAGACAAATGATCCGACAATTAAGATATAATTGATAATTATAAATCTAAGCAATTAACATACCACCATGCTTGCCAGAATAACAAGATCACATAATTAACAAATTATAATTGACTAACATAATCTTCAGCGAATGCAAATTTCACATAATTTCATATTGTCGTAAGATCAGGAGATAATTCAAAAGTTATACAGATCTTATGAAGATTGCTATATAACCTGAGTATAATTTCATCAAGGATAAACATATAATTTGAGTATAATCCAAACGACGATTAACACACATAATTCTGTTAAACTACATTTTTTATAACACATGTCTAAAACGAACAATTTAGGCTCTGATGTCACTATAGGTAACGTATGCGGACTAACCTTTTTGTGGAAGCGAATTCGATTGTCGTACTTTTGTGTTGATTGTATTATCAAATCAAATTTACCTTCAACCTTTAAGCTAATTGTGTTGATAACGTGTTATGAAACTATTAATCGAAAGCTACAATAAAAGGAATGCTAAGAGAATTAAGGGAGAAGAGATGGATATTATTTCATTATTGTGTGTCATACAATGATACACAAAGGGCTTATTTATAGGAATTCACTATAATCGAAAAGGAAAGATTGACTAGCACACAATCTCATAATTTACGCAATTACCTAACCAATGGGCATTTATAATATCTTTTATTCATAACAATATTATATTATTATGGTTAATAACAAAGCTACATATAAATGTCGACTATCCCTTCTGATTTCAAAATCTGTAATATGTAAGGTAAAAATGCAAAATTGCTCGATATATATGTCATACCAACGGCTAAGGCCGAGGTGCTCAACTATTAATAACCCAAACTCTCTAGGATCATGGCTCCGCTTATTATTGTTCCTTCCATTGTATAATTCTTATGGTGTGGTCAGTTATTTACATGTAATGTATAATATTTACTACATATAAACATGAATGTGGATTTAAATTAATACTTACAAAAAAGTATTTTAAATTAGTGACATCATAAGAGAAAATATATTAGGGATAATTACGAACAACCACTGAGATTTGGCGATATTACAGATTACCCCATAAGGTTTGAGAAATTATGAAATCCCCCCAAAATCGTTATCTCCTTCGTTAAATTTAACGGAATGTATAAAAATTACTATTTTACCCCTAAGATGCTGAAACTCAGAGAGGTATATGTAATAAAGAGTCCAAAGGTAAGGGGGTTAATGCAAGGACTAAAATTCTTAAAGGGTTTAATGTAAGTACTTGAGTTTTGTATCTACCTAGCATTTGTTTCAACGAATGCTAATTAATGATATTTTATTATTTTTATAGTAGATTAATTTCATACATAGAGTTGCGTGCCTAATATTTTTTATGTAGATATTGACCGTGTATGTTCAATGTTTGAAATAATTGTTTAAATGACTCTAATAGATATTTATGTGAATTTACTAATGTATTTAGGAAAAAATACAAAACCGGGACACTAAGTGACCCCTACTAGCAATTTCGGGACAGTAATTTCTCCGGCGACAAATGTGTGCCAGTAAGTCCAAAATTTGTCAATTTCAGGACAAAGGTCGCCGGAGTCTGCTGATGTGGCACCGGATTGCTGACGTGGACACATATACTTTACACGTGGACACAAAATTTTGGGAGTCAATGTCCACGTGTAAAGTATATGTGTCCACATCAGCACTCCGGCGCCACATCAGCAGGCTCCGGCGACCTTGTCCTGAAATTGACAAATTTTGGGACTTACTGGCACACTTTTGTCGCCGGAGAAATTATTGTCCCGGAATTGCTAGTAGGGGTCACCTAGTGTCCAGATTTTGTAATTTTCAAAATATACCATTTGTAGGAATAAAGTACAAATTCCTCTCGAATTATAGTACTCTCAAATGAAATGTAGTCCGATTTCCAAACACTAATCCTTGATTTATTAAGTTGAGCCCCCATGTGGACGAATCAGAAGCTGTCACGTGTCATCTATACACGTAGAAACGCGTACAAGTTTGAAGCTTTTCTTGAGCTTATATATATATGGCAATTGTCTTCCCCTATTTTCTCATCCATCAATATTCAAACTTGTGTGTGTTTGATAACTAAGTTATAAGTTCCTCTTTTCTTTCCAAACTTTAAGGTACATCTGTAAGAGAAATATGTCTTTCCTCTCCAACATTAGCAACAATTTGTACAAGATTGACGATGTTGGTAGTCAAAGCTTCGGCGATACTTCAATCTCTAAATTAACAAAAAAAAGCTTTCATCCATGTCAAGTGGAGCTTCCATGTGGATGAATCACAACACAACACGCGAGACGGCGTCGACTCATCCACATCATTGAGACATAATGAGCACACCCTTTCACGTTCAAACCCTAAGCTACCTCATGCTCGCTGAATTTCGAGTTTTCTTGAGCTTATATAAGTGTCTATGGTCTTCACTTGCTATGACGTCCATCAAAAATTCAATAAAATATATTAGTACCAAGTGTATCACTAATTACTAATTCCCGCTTTTCCATACTTTAAGGTATATTTTAAAAAGAAAAAATATGTCTTCTTTTTCAAACAACAATAACAACTCATTGTACGAGAACGTCGTCCTTGGTGAAGAATTTGGTGACGAAGGGTACAATTATCCTCTTCCTACAACTGTATCGCTTGAGGGGGATGGGGATGATGATCAAAATGATGATGGGACGTACGATTACACTCCGGCAGCTTGAAGATATGTTTGTAATGATTAGCTACTGGTTTTTGTAGTAGAGAGATAAGATAACCTTTTTTTCATCATCTGAATTAGGGTTTTGCACTTACTTGAACTACTCTCCTTCATGTTTGTCATGAAAAGTGTTCTTCACGGAGTGGATTAATATATGATAAAGAAAGTTACAAAATCGGGACACTAAATGACCCCTACTAGCAATTCCGGAATAGTAATTTCTCCGGTGACAAAAGTGTGCCAGTAAGTCCCAAAATTTGTCAATTTCAGGACAAAGGTTGCTGGAGCCTGCTGATGTGGCACCGGAGTGCTGACGTGGACACAAAATTTTGGGAGTCAATGTCCACGTGTAAAGTATATGTGTCCACGTCAGCAATCCGGTGCCACATCAGCAGACTCCGGCGACCTTTGTCCTGAAATTGACAAATTTTGGACTTACTGGCACACATTTGTCGTCGGAGAAATTACTGTCCCGAAATTACTAGTAGGGGTCATTTAGTGTCCCGATTTTGTATTTTTCCCATGTATTTATTGATATTGGTATGTTTGCTATGATTTTCAATTTTGCGGAAAATTTTTTGCAATGCACTAATTGATGTTTGTGTGGTTTTTTTATATAAATTTTTATTTTGTGGGAAGTTTTGTTATAATTGTAAATAAAATTATTTTAAATTAACTTTAAATGAACTTGTACAAAATATATTTGAAACTAAGATATAAATATAAAAGGGAATTTATAACTTATAATATCTTATAGAAATAAATATGCATGGAATATCTAATTCAATTTATATTTATAGATAAAATATAAAATACTAAATTAAATAACAACTTTTTAAATACAAAAAATCTAAAATTAACTAATATTACAATTATATCATTAAACTCTAAGTAAAATTACAATATACCCCCTAAGGGTATTTCTGGAATTAAATTTGAATTTTAACGGTGTGATTAACAGCAAGTGAAATTTCTGAGAGTGTGTAAAGCTTAGGGGAGAGTTCGAAAATTTTCAAACCTTACGGGGTAATCTGTAATATCACCAAACCACAGGGGGCTATTCGTAATTATCCCAAGATATTAATTTGATGGATGCAGACAACGTACATACATAAACAGAGATTTTAGTATCTAACACCGGCTCTCATTACATGTACAGATTTTATATTTAAATTTGCAAACATATAATAATTCCTCAAAATAAAAATATTACAGGCATGCAAGTTGCACCATAAATTAAGGGTCTAACACAAACCATCCAAATCTTGACAAATATTAACATTTCGTGTACAAGAAAACCTACAAACTGAATTGCATACAAATATAAGAATAAGCTCAGAACAATACATTTACAAAAATCAACATTTTGTACAGATAACCACTAAATAAGAAGCAAAAATCCATGTTAAAGATGGAAATGGTCATAAAACAAGAAAATTTACAGCATGCCAATTCATTTTGATTTTCAAGAAGCTAGATTCTCAGAGAACAAGTTATTTTGCTCACCAATAATCACCACAGGAACACAGACCATCCACACAATGGTGAAACCGGTTGCGATCTCTCATAACAATCTTTCTTCCGGTAATTTTGGAAACGAGTTTAAAAACAGCATGACAATCTTGACAAACTCTAAGGTTTTTCACAATCTTAATCGTGGTACCTGGTTTAGTGCTAATAAGCCCAAAGGCAAGTGCAAGTTTTTCACTGTGAACTTCAAGAGAACGTTCCTTCTCAGCTTCCCCAATGTCATGCAAAACAGCCTCCGTTTGTGAGGCATATCCTTGTTCCTTAAGCCATCTGTTCATCTTTTCCAGCACCTCATAAATTTCTTTACTCTTTGGATGCTTCATATCACCGGCAAGAAATTCATGCACTTTATTATTCACTTCAACTGAGCTACAACCCGGTTCTTTCTGGACCCCACTTTGTTTCATCCTAACTCTCATTTTTGCAACTCCATCCCAATTTCCAGCTGCAGCATATATATTGGAGAGAAGAACATATGTCCCTGAATTTGCAAGGTCACGTTCTAGAAGGAATTCCACAATCTTCTCTCCTAAAACAATGTTATTGTGAAGCCTACACGCACCAAGCAATGTTCCCCATAAAACAGGGTCAGCATTAAAGTTTGTGCTCCTCACAAGCTCATATGCTCCTTCAAGATTCCCTGCTCGACCAAGAAGATTCACCATGCAACTGTAATGCTCCACCTTTGGCTGAATGTTATATTCATCTTTCATTGCAGTGAAAAGGGCCCAGCCTTGGGAAACCAATCCAGCATGTGCACAAGCACTTAGTATGCCGATAAAGGTTATGTCGGTAGGGGAAAGCCCCCTCTGGGGCATTTCCTCAAACATCTTCAGTGCGTCTTGAGCAAGTCCATGAAGTGCATATCCCCCTATCATTGCATTGTAAACAACAGCATCCTTGTCTTTGATTGCATAAAACACCACCCTGGCATCCTCTAAACTTCCACATTTGCTGAACATATCAATCAGAGCAGTGCCCACTTCTGCAGTTAAAGGAATTTTTCTATGCCTGAGGTAGGAATGTATCCACTGGCCTGATTCAAGTGCTCCCACCTGACCACAAGCAGAAAGTACTGCCAGCATTGTCACCTCGTTAGGCTTCAACTTAGCCTTCAACATCTGTCTAAAGAGAACCAAGGCCTCGTTTGGCCTTCCATGTTGAGCATACCCATCTATCATCACGTTCCAACTCACCACATCCCTCTCCTCCATTTCATCAAACAGCTCTCTAGCCTCATCAATATATCCATTCTTTGCATATCCAGTAATCATTGCCGTCAATGAAATCAAATTTCTCTCAGGCAATGTTTCGAACAGCTTACTAGCAGAGACAACATCCCCCCCTCTAGCATAAAGATCAAGAAGAGTAGTCCTGACATAAGCATTTGACTCAAATCCTAATTTATGAGCATGGCAATGGACTGCTTTTCCTGATTCCAATGTGCAAGATTTTAGGACAGTAGACAATGTAAATGCATTAGGTTCCACATTTTCAGTCAGCATTTGCACGTAAAAGTGAAGAGCTTGTTCGTGGAGACCATTTACAACATGGCCACGGATTATGGAAGTGTAAAAGTAAACATTAGGGTTCTGGGTACGCTTAAGGAGTGCCACAGAATTTTGAACATGTCCTAGAAAAGAGTATGAATGTTGGAGCTTAAAATTTAAGATTGGATGGCTTTCAAGGTCGTGTCGGATAAGGAACGCATGGATTTGACTTAAATGCTTGATGCTTTTGCTTTTATCTATAAGGAATGCAAGTTTCTCAGGTTGTGGAGTTTGCTTTTGATTTATGTTGTCTGTGAAGGGAGTTTTCTGGGCCACAAGAGGAGTAATTGAGGTCATAACTTACTATAGGGGACATAAGCTATAATCTTTGAAGTAAATGATAGGAAACTATTGAGCTCATGGCTCAGTGCTCGAGAGACATCGGAGAGCTTCAGCTTGCGTCATCTTCTAACACTTACAAGGCGTGATCGATTTAGTACCTACAATCATTAAGAATACGAAAGAAAAGTCAAGGAAAAGTGAATAGTTATAAGAAATTTACAAAATGAACCATGCCAAGTAAGTGAAATAACAAAAATGAAAGCTATCCTAAACACTTGTTCCATAGATAGTGCACAGCATCGCTTTTATCAGAGCTGAGTGTCTTAATAAATGAAAATTTTTACACGGCAGCACCACAGGAGTCTGCTAGATCTCTTAAGCAGAGTCTATGAGATACTGAAATGGTTTCGTACAATACCCAGGAAGTAGAGTTTCATGCTTGAGTACTTAATAGTGATTCTTCTTTAGAGTTTGGGTTAGACATTCCATCAAACATCTTAGACTCAAGTTACATAGTCCATCATTTAAGCTTGGCCGTGTTCTTGCTATTCCTCATATATCAGAAATCCATCGTTTTTGTCAAACCTTCATCTGTTTTTCAGTTATCTCACTATTTACAAGAATGAAGGCCCATATATAGATGCCTAACAAAAGCAGCACTGTCAGAAAATAAATTGCACAAACAAGATAATCATTCAGAAGTTTCTGAACAAGTCTCTCACAGAATCTTAACCCACAAAAGTTGGGACCAATCACCAAACAATAACACAGTTCCTAGAAAATCATAAAAACTAGAAACATATATATAATCAT
This sequence comes from Lantana camara, assembly GCA_037501455.1. Taxonomy (NCBI): domain Eukaryota; kingdom Viridiplantae; phylum Streptophyta; class Magnoliopsida; order Lamiales; family Verbenaceae; genus Lantana; species Lantana camara. The sequence goes on along the minus strand of CM074862.1, from coordinate 89,471,055 downwards.
GCTAACTGCATAGTACACAGTTGTTTCAACATAAAAACTTCAGATAAATTGGATTCTCAAAAATTTAAACCAATAAACTTAATGTGGATTGGCACTGTTGAAATAGGAATTCGAGGATCCCACTTCACTTCCGCCGTGCAGTTGCGGTGGCGAAGGGCGGAGTCACGAACTGAGCATATAACTGAAAACTGCCAAAAGCTCTCTTCGGATAAATATAATCTCAACAAAAAAAAAAATTATTTTTAGACCCAAAAAAAAAAAAAAAACACTTTCTTTTCCCCTTTTTTTTTAAATTTTCGTTTCAAATTTATATTTTATAAAGACAAGATCAATTCTTATCTATACTATATTATTAAGCGTGAGAGGCAAAGGTGGTCTCTTGGTGTCCTCTTTTTCTTTTGTTCTATTTATTTGTTTTTTATCCTGTCAGTTTTCTTTTTTTACGATTTTCTCTCTTCTTTTCTATTTATTTATTTTTATGCGTTTTCTTCTCTTACATTTTTTTATCTTATCTTTTCTTTTCTCTCACCTTATTTCAATTTTTTTTTTCTTTTGTATTTTTTTTAAAGAGAATGTTGTTTGATATTTTATGCTTTTATGTTATTTTTATATTAGTGCAATAATTATATTAAAAATATTGATAAAATATATATTAATATAAAAATTAATTTAAATATATTTTAAACAAACGAATTTTATAATTTGCACACGCAACGAGTGTGCCAAAATTACTAGTCCTTCATAAACAGTGACTCCCCCCCGCCCCCCTAAATTTTGAAAAATTTTGTTTCCTCCCCTCTTAAATTTTGAAAATTTTCGTTTTTCCCCCTAAATTTTAAAAAAAAAATTATTTTCACCCCCCCTAAATGTTAAAAAATTTCGTTTACTACTTATATATTTTAGAAAATTTTATAATTTTGCCCCATTATTTTAGATTTTCGCCCTCCTAATTATAGATTTTATCCCTTTTATTTTAAAATAAATTATGGTTTCACCACTTTTGAAAAAATATTATTTATATTATTTGATGGTGCAGGAAAGTGAGTTTCCTAAAATGCAACAACACTTTGAGATTTGTTTAAAGAAGGGAAGACCATCACAGGCGTAAGAGCCTCAGGAACTGGGTTTCCTTTTGTGCGTGGGTTCTTCCAGCTAGGATAACACCAAGAGATCGTGCAGCAAGGGTGCAGGAAACGGTGAAATGTATGAAGCTTCGGAGAAGATGAAGATGCAGAGGAAAATAATGCCCAGTTCAGCAGTGAGATGTCTTGTGTAAAAGATGACTTAAGGGAGAGTGCATGAGTTCTCCCTATTTATAAGTTAGGGGTGAGGGTAGAAGGGTAAATTGACCGTGTGGTCCCAAACCTGTGTTGCCCTAACACGTGGCGGCCCGTGAAGGTATGAGAAGGACGTTTCTGAAAAGGAGGCGGCGTGTCAGATGCGTAGTGCGCACTACCTTTGTGTCAGAAGTCGTTGGCGAGGGTGACGCGGGGGATGGGCCTAAGATTCTCTCTGCCGAGGTTCGGATCCAACGCAGCGGAGCATGGTCATGCACGAGCGTTGGTGACGCTCGAAGAGGGTATGGATGGCCTCCCCACGATAGACGACCCTTAAGCGCCGAAATACCGAGCATCATTAATGGGGCCCCTATGCGGGTGCTTCCCTGAGAAGGGTAAGCCTGAGGGCCGAGATGCGAGCGTCAAACTCGTCGGTTCTGGCCCTTTACCTGAATTGTCGTCCGAGGCTTGACGGTTTATATTAGCTGGCAAATGAGTGGGCTGGGAAGGCTCACGAGCCCATCAATGCGAGCGTTTTGGCCTTAGCCAGCGATGTGCTGACACGTGGACGGCTCTGATTCGAGCGTGATTTTAGGTCTCATCATTTTGCCCCCCAAATTCTGTAGTATCGCTCGGGCGTACTGTAGAATTTAATAAGGAGGGAGCCTTGGATTTTGAATTACCCGAGGGTCGAGTCACTGCTAGAGAAGTGACTGCTTGACTTTTGTAACGGACATAGTCTGACACCGCATTAATTGAAGTCCTGTCCGCATTTAATGCTGAGTGGGAACGTGGGCGAGTGCTCTCCGGGAGACGTGAGGCGGTTACCAAAAGTGGGGGGATTTCCTAGGCGGGAAATGATTGCCATTTGAAATCCTAAGCCCTAATTAATGCAAATCCTCCTCTATGAATAGGGAATTGCAGAGTCTTTGAACCTCTTTCACGCATTCATCCCTTTCAAGCACATACGCTGCAATAAATCTTCTGCAATTTTCCCAAGTTCCGGCGAGTTCCCGTTCTCCAACTTTCCGGGTAAAATTCCTTAAGCACTTATTCTTCTTTACTAACTTTAGATCCAGGTTGCTAGAGAATAGTATTTCTCTGAGTGAGGATTTCTTCTCCGGTATTAAACCTTTCCCAGAACCCTTCTTCTCCAAAAACCAAAACCCAAACATGGCTGGCCATAACGCCGATGCCTTTGTAAGGGAAATAGATGAGATGTCGGTGGGGAGCTCTTCCCCTCAGGGTGACATTCTTACCGCTGTTCCCACGGCTAGAGCGTCCCCCAGTGATGAGGTTCCCATGGCGATTCCAGTGGCCCAGGCTCCAGCCGCTGTCAGAGACGAAGAGGTTGATGCCGCTGTTCAAGGGATGAACGAGCGTGCGCCAGGGGGGGTTGATGATATTTTTGAAGAGATGAACAATGTGATGGAGATGCAGAGGCAAGGGGAGAGAGTGTTCCCGGTTTTGAACAGTGCCACGCGACCCTAGGATCACAGGGTTACAGTGGCCATGGCGGCCCCCGAGGGCGAAGCAGGACCGTCCGGGCGTCAATTTGAAGCTGGGCCCTCAAGAAGGCGCCAAAGGAGAGGAAGGGAGCCTGCCACTCGTGTGAGGCAAGATAATCGCCATCAGACGGACAGATCTCCGGATGAGATTGAGAGTATTTTGACGCTCGATGATCTGGAGGAGTTGAAGGCAAAAGCTTACTGGGATGAAGCGGTATTTCCCATGCGACTCCCTGAGGAGGGGGAGAGGGCAAATCAACCACCACCGGGAATGATAACGGTCTATTGGGATGCGGTCTTGGCTGGGGGATTAAGATTCCCTATCGCTCACTCCGCCGCTACCATTTATCACCATCTAGCGCTTTGCCCTTCACAAATCCTGCCCAACGGCATAGCCCTAATCAACACTTTCATAATAGCGATGAGAGCTCTAGGCCATGCTCCCTCGATCATCAACTTTGATAGTTTGATACAAGTTGCTCGCTCGCCCCGCTCGTCGCCTACGGACGGGTTTTATTACGCCCAGGCCAAATCAGGCTTTAAAATGATAGACTCCCCGTCCTCCTCCTACGGCGAACATTGGAAGGAGAAGTACTTCTTCGTGGGGTCCCCTGGGGGGATCTTTGGGGTTCACCGTCAGTGGATGATTCATGGCGAGCGTCCTCTGGTTAGAGAAAGAACAAGGAATAAAGCTTTTGAGGATTGGGCACAGGGGTTGGCCTTCGAGATGAGGGCTGAGAAAAAATGGATTAAGGCCGAGACCCTGATGAAGAATGAAGGAGTTGTAGCACCCGCACGGTGGGTCACCACATCCCCCGCACCAAAGTCCGATCCACATACGAAATGGGAAGTCCGTACATGAACCAAACAGTGGCGAACGGGAGACTGACAAACTCACACCTAGGCTAGGCGGAACTTAGACCCTGAAACAAAACTCAAACCGAAACAAGAATGCGGAAGCGAAACAAGCCATGCAGAAATCAAAACATACATAAACAGTTGACGGGTTCAACTAGCATAAATACCTAATCCCGAAATATACATATATATATTCATAATTAAATTCCAAATAGCGTAGACAAACATATCTTATACATAAGCCAAATTAAAGAAATGTGAATGCAAGACCACCTACTAGACAAAGACACGGAACAGACTCCAAAAGACAAACACACTCCGCCTAGCACGAACTCCAAGCAGAACCTGCAAACTAACAGTAAAAGGGGAGGGGTCAGTCTTAACTCGACTGAGTGAGGGGTTAACGCACTCACACTATATATATAAGAGCAAAGCACATATCAAACTCATAATGTTCATGAACGCGGGGATAGTTTTTGCACACTAAATCATTTCCCGTGATATACATATATAAAAAGGGCTTACTTAGCAAAAGCAAACAAACCAAATTAACTTACCGAACAAACTTAGCAAAACCTATTAGTTCTTACCATATTCAAAACTTAACTTATCTTATAAAACTCCCTTTTATTTAAATTAGAATCTATCCCTGTTTCATAAACCTTAACAGAACATACATAGCATATCATATAGAACTCGGCGGGTACGAGCTCCGACTCCCCCAATCTCCTCATATCATATCATATCAGAATCAAAACAGAAAACTTACATACATATCAAATCATATCATCCTCAACTCCGGGTGATGGAAGGGTGTATACGCCCAAGCCATCCAGACAAACGAGGGGAGCGCCTTGCGAGTACTCAAACCCTCAGGATTCCTTCCCTCACCAAACCTCCTGGTGAGTTCAGGGGTGATCCTCTGCAGACAGATGGAGACTATGCACAGGCTTAACCTCGACGGCCCTATGCCGTCCCGAGGGTTCCTTACCCATAGCTCCGGGGCCCAACAAACACATATCATATCAGAACCCGCTACAACAGAGACAAACAGACATAACTTATACATATATACGTATACATACCACTTTCCGTTTCAATCAAACTCGGTCCTTGCCAAACATGGCTCATGAGAAGTATACGGTCAGAAGCATAGCTTCACGTGGCAAATCATAACAAATCATTCCAAACCAAGCATACATAGGCTCGTACATTGCTCAACATACTTGCAAATTCAAGGCATATTCAACAAATACATATTTCACACTTATTTATATACATATAAGGCTTATCTAATCACATGCAATCAAAACCGAGCACATTGCAATAAGGTGTAACTATATCCTAACCTCACCTGACACCGAAGAGGCCAAAGACACAACAAACGATCCACCCCGGAATCAACACGGCCAACAAAACACCACCCCGGGTGTACCTGAACAAACTGAATACAAAACAGGACTTAGACTCAAGAATGAACCAATTAGACGCACGGCTTATGTTTATGATTAGCATGAAGTCATGATTCACGTATACAATATAAAACAAACATGCATTAACAATAATTCACATTTCACGAGCATATTAAAGCATATGATACTATATCACCCTAGAACATGCAATTAAATTGAAGTAATAAAGCTCACAAAGCGAAACGAGGTCATAACGAAGCATAATAACCGAAAAACAAACACACACACACAACAGAAGCTGGGAACGGCCTCGCCCAAGGCGGGAAGGGCCGTTCCCACACACGCTCCAGAGTTACTGGACAACGGGAACGGCCGTTCCGAGCCCAAGCACAAACAGGGAACGGTCGTTCCCACACTCGGCACTAACGCCAGCCCGGGAAGGGCCGTTCCCACCACAAGGCATAAACGGGAACGGCCGTTCCCATACGCGGATGGGAATGGCCGTTCCGGCCCCAAGGCCAAAACGGGAACGGCCGTTCCGGACCGTCCTGCTCACAAAAACAGAGCAGAAGCAGCAATGGCGTCGGGAGACACCACCACACACACCCACAACCACAAACAACCACCAAATCAAGCAAAATTAACACAATAAAGCATGCTCGGCACGTAGGTCACATATTTCCACAATAGAACCTGTAAAACAGCCTAGATTATACAAAACTCACACCCCGGTTACTATTCATCATCTTCCCCAATTAGCCATATAACACCTATCCGGGGCACGAAAGAGACGATAAATTAAAACACGTAACGAAAGGGTCACAAATCTTACCTTAGGTCATTGATCGGACGGTTGGATCTCCCAATCCCGAGCTCAAGGCTTCTTGGCCAAAAATGGGGAAAAATGCTTCTCTTTTCCTTTCCTTGCTGCTGCTGAACGTGAGAGTGGAGAGGGAAGGAAAGGCTGGCCCCTTTTTGGGGCTGGTCAAACGGGTCGGTTAAAACGGGTATCCGGTCCACGTGGATCGGATTTAAAACGGTAGGGCTATCAATTGGCTTTAGAAATTAAAAGGGTAATTCATTGAATCCGAGTCATCGAAACGAACTCAATGATAGGGTCGGAATTCGAATTCGAATTCCCGAGCTCAAATAGCCACGAAGGCTCAAACGTCCTAATTACAATTAGGTCCCTAAATTGCAAATATTGAACAATTGAGTCCAAGTACAATTTAATTATTCTAAGGCACACGTAATTAAAATTAATATCACGTTGACACGTAAGCATGCTAAATCACATAATTCACAAAATACTGAAATAAACTCTCTCGTGACGCCGTACCTGGAATGCCGAAGAGACGGGGCGTCACAATCTCCCCCCCTTAAGAGAACCTGGCCCCCAGGTTCTACCGCTCGCAACAAAGCTACGAGTAACTCTCCCGTATTCACCCAAGTTTGGAGCTCGCGACACTCCGACAAGGGTTAGCCCGAGAAAGGTCTTCCAAGCACGAAGGGGGTTCGATCATTGCTTCAAGCTTCACACGAACTTGATCCCGACTAGGAGTAATTCAGACTTTTCGCACGATAGGAGGCTCACAAGTGATTCAACTCCCACCGTTTGAATCAATCCAAACCAACCCACAGTTCGGGACCACGAGTGGAGTCGTTAAAGAACTCACACCACTCGCTCTCCAACCCAAACAGGCCTTCAACCTGTGGTTCGAAGTTGACATTCGAACGTTGATCACCTCAAACCTTGAACTCTGGGAACTTGTGGAGAAGACCGTTGCAAAGCACGACCCTCAACTTACCGTAAAACAACAACACTCGCACACTCAAGTCACCCCAAAGGATAACCAACAACTCACAACTACAACACACACACCCAAAGCAAAGCAAAACAAAAGATGGATGATGCACGTGGTATGTATGTTTAATGTACCGTTCACCGAAGCGTTGGAATCTTATCTTTAGTGATGATTTGATCGACGCCAGAATTTCTTGATTCCAGGTTATGCTCTGAAATTCCCAACGTGTCTCGAGCTTCGAATATCACTCTGATCTTTATCCCACAGTTGTTGTTTAGCTCGAATAACTCTTCCATTCCAATTCTCCACTCTTTATTGGTCTCAGTTCCCAAAGTATTTGAATTATTGGGACTTTGATTAATCCTTATAATTCTCTAATTTAAGCTCCATCTCTTAAGTGATCTCTTGGTCTTGTTTTCGTTTCTCCCGAAATTCTTGTAGAAGTACTTTAAGAAAAAGGTTGTGTCTTGAAACCGTAGTTCCTTCTCAAAGTCTTTCCCAAATCCCACGGCCCGAAATCTTCTCCCATTTGTGTATCTTGAAATTTCCTGAAAATTAGCTTTACTTAAAATATGTATTCTTTCCCCACCTATTGTATGGATCTTCTCGCAGATTGTATTCTTCCTTCTCAAAATATTTAAGAAAATTGCATCGTCGATTGATAATTCTTATTGATTTCCTTCACTATTCTTAAATCCGAATTCCAAAACAAATCATGCCTTGCTTAGTGAAATAAGCCACCTCGGATCTTTAATTTCTCTTCAAAATATACCCCAATTCCTAAATTCTTCAACTTGATACCGGGACCTCTCAAATTGTTCTTCTTCGTCATATTTTCCATGTTTCCATAAACTCAACCCGATCTCCAAAAGAAATTCTTAATTTTTGTTCCCTATCCAAACCATCTCTTCCAATTCCCATCGAACACAACTTGGTAACTTGAATGAAGAAATATCCTAAAATAAAACACTAAATATGCATGTTGAGTCAAAGTGCGAATGAGATGCATCACTTAATCGTCACTTAAACACATAGTGGCATCAACAATTAACAACAATTAATAATGAATAAAAATTAATGACAACTAACAATTACGGCACAAGAACAAATAATTACAATATTTAAAATGGAGGATGAATGCTCGTGCCATGAATGCAATTACCTCAACTTTCGGATTCCTGTTGGTTTCCAATTTGAAGCCGTTGATCCCGTGTCTTTTGCTTGTTACCTCTCGGTCGATCACACTCGGAAATCTTGTGCTCTACTGACCCGCAAATGTAGCACCTCTTCAATCTGTCCCAACATGCCTCATAGGTATGAGTAGTTCCTCCACAATAAGCACATAACTGGGGCCTTTTCCCCAACCTGGAAGTATTCCCGGTCTTGTGTTTCTTTCCCCGAATTCTTTTGGCCCGAGTTCCATGTTGACGAAATTCTCTTTCCACTTGCAAGTTTGAGCATAAACCCGACTCCACATTAGACCCCGATACCTCTTCTTCCTTGCCCCTTGTCATGATCCAAGTTTCAACCCTTAAAACTTTCTTCGTGGCTTTATCCCACGTAGTCGTATCCTTTGAAATCAGGGCTTCCTTGAATTCATCCCGAAGACCTTCCATGAAGTATTTGGCCTTCATCTGATCGTTACCCATAATGTGAGGCACATATAAGCCCACCCTTTCAAATTCTTCGATGTATTTCACAACGGATCTATCTCCTTGTTTCAGATTGAGGAATTCTTCAAGTCTTCGCTCATGTAGAATAGCTGGTGCAAACCTCTTTCTGAATTCTCGAATAAATACTTCCCAAGTCAACTCCTCGTTCGTAGTCTCTAGTTGTTGAGCAACCCTTTTCCACCACTGTCTTGCTTGTCCTTGCAAGAGAAATGTAGCAAGGCGAGCCATATCTCGAGAGTTTCATGGCCATATTTCAAAAATTCCCTCTATCTCTGAAAGCCAATCTTCAGCCTTTACATCATTCCCTTCTCAAAATTGGGGAGGCTTGAATGCTAGGAATTCTTGGTACATCATTGCCATCGGATCCATTACTAGTACTCGGTAAAAGATTGTCCTTGAGATCACAGAGTTGGTAGAGAAGGTTAACCGTAGGGTTGTTGACTCGGTGGTACCCTGAAAAATTCAGCAACTACAATATATATGCGTGTCAATTAGTAAGTGCTCATGTCACGTAGTAAATCAAGTAGAGCATCAAAGAAATGCAATGTCTCACGTAATAAAAATTCAACAAAGTATTGAAATTTCACATACATAGCTTATCAAATCAAGATGCAAATGCACACATAATCAAGTTGTCCTATGCCGTTCGACTTAGACAGACACGACCTGACACTGAACCCCGGTTTTTCAACCTGGGGCTCTGATACCACTTAAGGATGTAGCACCCGCACGGTGGGTCACCACATCCCCCGCACCAAAGTCCGATCCACATACGAAATGGGAAGTCCGTACATGAACCAAACAGTGGCGAACGGGAGACTGACAAACTCACACCTAGGCTAGGCGGAACTTAGACCCTGAAACAAAACTCAAACCGAAACAAGAATGCGGAAGCGAAACAAGCCATGCAGAAATCAAAACATACATAAACAGTTGACGGGTTCAACTAGCATAAATACCTAATCCCGAAATATACATATATATATTCATAATTAAATTCCAAATAGCGTAGACAAACATATCTTATACATAAGCCAAATTAAAGAAATGTGAATGCAAGACCACCTACTAGACAAAGACACGGAACAGACTCCAAAAGACAAACACACTCCGCCTAGCACGAACTCCAAGCAGAACCTGCAAACTAACAGTAAAAGGGGAGGGGTCAGTCTTAACTCGACTGAGTGAGGGGTTAACGCACTCACACTATATATATAAGAGCAAAGCACATATCAAACTCATAATGTTCATGAACGCGGGGATAGTTTTTGCACACTAAATCATTTCCCGTGATATACATATATAAAAAGGGCTTACTTAGCAAAAGCAAACAAACCAAATTAACTTACCGAACAAACTTAGCAAAACCTATTAGTTCTTACCATATTCAAAACTTAACTTATCTTATAAAACTCCCTTTTATTTAAATTAGAATCTATCCCTGTTTCATAAACCTTAACAGAACATACATAGCATATCATATAGAACTCGGCGGGTACGAGCTCCGACTCCCCCAATCTCCTCATATCATATCATATCAGAATCAAAACAGAAAACTTACATACATATCAAATCATATCATCCTCAACTCCGGGTGATGGAAGGGTGTATACGCCCAAGCCATCCAGACAAACGAGGGGAGCGCCTTGCGAGTACTCAAACCCTCAGGATTCCTTCCCTCACCAAACCTCCTGGTGAGTTCAGGGATGATCCTCTGCAGACAGATGGAGACTATGCACAGGCTTAACCTCGACGGCCCTATGCCGTCCCGAGGGTTCCTTACCCATAGCTCCGGGGCCCAACAAACACATATCATATCAGAACCCGCTACAACAGAGACAGACAGACATAACTTATACATATATACGTATACATACCACTTTCCGTTTCAATCAAACTCGGTCCTTGCCAAACATGGCTCATGAGAAGTATACGGTCAGAAGCATAGCTTCACGTGGCAAATCATAACAAATCATTCCAAACCAAGCATACATAGGCTCGTATATTGCTCAACATACTTGCAAATTCAAGGCATATTCAACAAATACATATTTCACACTTATTTATATACATATAAGGCTTATCTAATCACATGCAATCAAAACCGAGCACATTGCAATAAGGTGTAACTATATCCTAACCTCACCTGACACCGAAGAGGCCAAAGACACAACAAACGATCCACCCCGGAATCAACACGGCCAACAAAACACCACCCCGGGTGTACCTGAACAAACTGAATACAAAACAGGACTTAGACTCAAGAATGAACCAATTAGACGCACGGCTTATGTTTATGATTAGCATGAAGTCATGATTCACGTATACAATATAAAACAAACATGCATTAACAATAATTCACATTTCACGAGCATATTAAAGCATATGATACTATATCACCCTAGAACATGCAATTAAATTGAAGTAATAAAGCTCACAAAGCGAAACGAGGTCATAACGAAGCATAATAACCGAAAAACAAACACACACACACAACAGAAGCTGGGAACGGCCTCGCCCAAGGCGGGAAGGGCCGTTCCCACACACGCTCCAGAGTTACTGGACAACGGGAATGGCCGTTCCGAGCCCAAGCACAAACAGGGAACGGTCGTTCCCACACTCGGCACTAACGCCAGCCCGGGAAGGGCCGTTCCCACCACAAGGCATAAACGGGAACGGCCGTTCCCATACGCGGATGGGAATGGCCGTTCCGGCCCCAAGGCCAAAACGGGAACGGCCGTTCCGGACCGTCCTGCTCACAAAAACAGAGCAGAAGCAGCAATGGCGTCGGGAGACACCACCACACACACCCACAACCACAAACAACCACCAAATCAAGCAAAATTAACACAATAAAGCATGCTCGGCACGTAGGTCACATATTTCCACATTAGAACCTGTAAAACAGCCTAGATTATACAAAACTCACACCCCGGTTACTATTCATCATCTTCCCCAATTAGCCATATAACACCTATCCGGGGCACGAAAGAGACGATAAATTAAAACACGTAACGAAAGGGTCACAAATCTTACCTTAGGTCATTGATCGGACGGTTGGATCTCCCAAACCCGAGCTCAAGGCTTCTTAGCCAAAAATGGGGAAAAATGCTTCTCTTTTCCTTTCCTTGCTGCTGCTGAACGTGAGAGTGGAGAGGGAAGGAAAGGCTGGCCCCTTTTTGGGGCTGGTCAAACGGGTCGGTTAAAACGGGTATCCGGTCCACGTGGATCGGATTTAAAACGGTAGGGCTATCAATTGGCTTTAGAAATTAAAAGGGTAATTCATTGAATCCGAGTCATCGAAACGAACTCAATGATAGGGTCGGAATTCGAATTCGAATTCCCGAGCTCAAATAGCCACGAAGGCTCAAACGTCCTAATTACAATTAGGTCCCTAAATTGCAAATATTGAACAATTGAGTCCAAGTACAATTTAATTATTCTAAGGTACACGTAATTAAAATTAATATCACGTTGACACGTAAGCATGCTAAATCACATAATTCACAAAATACTGAAATAAACTCTCTCGTGACGCCGTACCTGGAATGCCGAAGAGACGGGGCGTCACAGGAGTACTGTTCCGTTACGGTTTATCTTGCCCCCTAGACATGATACTCAATCCTCCAGCTGACATCATGGCCCTCGACGGTTAGATTCTAGGAACTAACTGCTCTAACTTTTAGAATAACCTTCTAACTTAGTGTAATCGCCGTATTTCTCGCATATGCAACTCAAGCAACCAACTTCTGATGCTCGTTTCCTCTTTATTTGCAGGTGTCCAAATATTATCACGAGGCATGAATGCTGAGGCTCTTTCCCGCATGTTGGGTGCTCTGGGAGTTGGTGCTAACCCTCAGCAGTAAAATCAAGAACGACCCCTAAATGCTCCGAGGGGCAGAGGAATTCGGCGCAGGCCAGGGCGAGGCGATGGAGCCAGGGGTGCCAGAAACGAGGCTCCAACCGTTGGTCCCATCGAGGACCTCACCCTAGATGACGCTCGTGAGGTTACCCCGACTCCTGCTGCTCCCGAGGGGCCTATAGCGCTTAGCTCCAGCACTTCCCACAATCGATCCGGGGAGTTAGTCCGCATTCAAGAAGGGATTAGGGCCGAGCGCCAAGGAAAAAGGAAGAGAATGCCGGACTCAATCCCAATCTCCGGTAAAGGGAAGGAGGTGGTTGTAGGCCACCGGGGCGAGGGTAGCGATACATCCTCCTCTGAGGACGAGGACTTCTGGAAGATTGGCTGTCGCGGGGACGCTCAGTACAAGCGCCAAAGGAAGGACGGTCCCGTCTTGCTGAAAAAGAGCGCCTTTTCTGTCAACATGGTCTCCGACATCGTCGGAAAGCTCCAGTTCTCCACTGACCACGACAAACTGAACGAGCATGATGCCGCTCGGGTCGTGGATGACGCATGCCACGCCCTCCTGACGGTTAGGCCTCGATTCCCTCAGTAAGATTCCCCGTCTTTTCTTTTTATTCTGATGGTGTTTTCCGCTTATGGCTTTCTAGGAAGTAATCCCGAGGCTCAAGAATCTGCAAGGGCGAGCGCAAGCCTACTCCGAGCATAAGGCCAAGTACAAGAAGTTGCTGCGCACCTCGGACCCGGGCCAATTGCAGGAGGATTACAATAATGTCAGCGCTCAACTGAATTCCGCCAACCTTGAGAACGTTCGGCTAAAGGAAAATCTGAAGAAATCCGATGACGCTTTTCTGGTCCTTAATGAGCGTCACATGAAATTGAAGGATGAGCGGGACCAGCTGAGGGTGCAAAATGGGGAGCTGGGCGAGCAGCTGGCGGAGAGCACTCGCTAAAACGAGGAAGCTAACAAGGCCCTTGCTGACTTGCAGGGCAAAGTACAGGGCCTGGAGGCGAGGGTATCCTGGGAGGCAGTGAAGAAGTTCTTGCGCTCCAAAGCTTTCGTGTTTGCAGCCAACATCCACTGCTTTGATAATGCTCGGCGTTTCTTTTACAAAGCCATCGGGCAAATGGTGAAACTTGGTTTGGCTCCTGAAAGCGCTCGAACGGACGTGCGCCTGCGTATGGACTTGGACGAAAACTGTGAGCCTATGGTCCAAGACGAGGATCCTTCCGAGAGCTTGGCGGAACTAGAATACCAGGAGTTGGTGGAAACACTCCAGCGGGAGTTCATAGCCGCCCATACTGCAGGTCCCGAGCCTAACCAGATAGAAGATGAAGGCACCTTCATTGACACAGTGGATGTCGAGGAACCTGGCGAGGCCCAAACTTCTGACGCCAACGTGCTGGCCCCAGTTCCCATTGCGACTGCTCCCCCCGAGCCTGATGCTCCAGCCCAGTGAAGCTTCTTCTGTTGATGAATTCCTTAATTTGCCAGTTCACTTCCTTGTCTACCCCATGAACAACTTATATCTGTAATCAATCTTCAAACTATTTCTTTGGATGTCTTGGACTTCTTGATGCTTCTTTTAATATATTTGAACTCTTTTCTACTGCTTGAATGTATGAATGCTTTCTTCCTTACTTTTGAATGGTGAATGATGCTGCTTTGTTACGCTCGCCGTTTCTATATTAATGTCTTTTGTTTGGAACGTTTGCGATGGTAGTGTAAGCATGCAGGGGTGTCTTTTACGACGGTCCTCTGACACTCATCACCATGCATATTAAGCTTAGAAGCCCACGACGTTAGGCAGTTGGCCTATTGCAAATATAGGCGCGAGGGTGACCCTTAGGAGGGTTCCCTGGCCATAGTAGAAATGAACCTTGAATTTGGACTTAGAAAACCTTTGAGGAAATACAGGCGCGAGGGTGACCCTTAAGAGGGTTCCCTGGCCACTTTTGAAATGAAGTTTCGAATCCAGACTTAGGAAATCTTTAGCCAAGAATTAGCTTATGGCTGGAATATTGGGAGATGCAAATATGGGCACGAGGGCGATCCTTATGAATGTTCCCTGGCTGTATTCTCAATGAGGCTCGAATTTGAACTTAGGAAATCCCTAAAGATTTAGTTAAGTATCGGCCTTAGACATTTGGCGTGCATCTCTATCTTGATTGTTCCAGAAAATTGATCGTACTTAGAAATCGCCTGTAGGATTTGCTAAGTAGGGGTTAAAACGAGCGTAGCCGTAGTGTTAGTGGCATCCACTATTTACGAGCGTGCTCTTACCCAAGTAGATGAGGGTCACAGGGGGTTTACAAGCGCGAACTAACGTGACGAGCACTTAGTGGGCGTAAATTAAGCGTTTAGCATCCCGCCTTTCGACACGCTCATTCCTAGGGTTTAAACTCTTGCGAGCGTTCAAACTGTTACAAGTGGATGGTTATCAACACCTTGGACAGTGTAACTTTGAAACGATTGGTGTATCGCGTAGGCCATTCGACGTGGAGGGTGCTCGACACGGAGTAGGCCTCTTCTCGCTCGAATCCTTAGATCAAATAAGAAAGCAAGCAGATAACAAAAACAAAGAATTAAATACTTATGGTTATATAGATGCATTTTTTGGAAATGATTACAACACGTTTTCCGTCAAAGGAAAGCATTCCATGCCGCGGATGGGCAATTACAAAAGAGCTGATGTCTACACGTAGAACCTTCTAAGGTTACATGCATTCCATGGCCTAGGGAGTCGCTCGCCTTGCAAAGTTTCCAATAGGTAGGTATTGTTTGCTCGTACCTGGATGACTTTGTAGGGGCCTTCCCAATTGGGGTCTAATTTACCCACGTGTTTGGAGACTTCAACTTTTTTTAGGACTAAGTCCCCCAGCTGGAAAGTCCTTTCTTTAACACGCTTGTTATATTGGCGAGCAACGGTCGCTTTGTATTTGTGAATACGTGCCCAAGCAGCATTCCTCTTCTCATCCAGCAAATCTAACTCGAGCGCCCGATTGGCCTCGTTGGCGGCAGGCTCGAAATAGGCAACGCGTGCGGATTCTTGAGCAATTTCCGCAGGTATCATGGCCTCGGAGCCGTACATGAGGGAATAAGGGGTTTCCCCCGTTGCCGCTCGCGGAGTAGTGCGGTACGCCCACAGAGCTCCCTGAAGTTCTTCAGCCCATTCTCTCTTCTTACTCTCGAGCATCGTTTTCAGATGCTGGAGTATGGTTCGGTTGGTCACTTCAGCTTGACCATTAGCTTGAGGATGACCTACGGAAGTGAATCGTTGTTCGATCCCTAGTTCATAGCACCAATCCCGTGTGTCAGCGGCGATAAACTGGGAACCGTTATCCGAGATGAGCACCCTCGGGATGCCGTATCTGCAGATGATATTTTTCCAAATGAAATCCCTCACAACCTTGAACGTTATCTTAGCGACCGCTTCTGCCTCAGCCCACTTAGTGAAATAATCCACAGCAAGTATTACGAACTTCTTTTGCCCGACCGCCATTGGGAGAGGTCCCACGATATCAATGCCCCACTGATCAAAAGGCCATGAAACATCAATAGGAACCATTTGAGCTGCCGGCAACTGAGGAGTGTTGGAATGGAACTGGCACTTGGGGCATTTCTTGGAATACCTAATGGCATCTTGCAATACCGAGGGCCAATAGAACCCACTCCTTAAGATTTTCTTTGCCAAGATTCGTCCGCCTGAGTGGTTCCCACAACTTCCACCGTGCACATGCTCTAAAACTTCTTTAGCCTGCGAGGGTCTCAAACATCTCAGCGGTGGGCCCAGGAAGGATCGCTTGAATAATCGACCCTCGGCATCCAATGAGAAGCGAGGGGCCTTGCTCTTGATCTTCCGAGCCTCAACTTTGTCGCTCGGGCTGGTTCCATCCCGGAGGAATCTGACAATTTCGTCAAGCCAACAAGGCTCGGAGGGGTCAATCATGTGTACTTCTTTCGAAGGTTCGCCTTTACTTATCAGCGGTTCCTCCGTTCTCAGAAATGTAACAGCGCGTTCGCTGTGGCCGTCCAGGGCGGACGCAAATTTCGAAAGAGCGTCAGCATGTTCGTTTTCTGCCCTCGGGATTTGTAAAAGGTGGAATTCCTTGAACTTGGCTATCACCTCCTTAGCGCTCGCCAGATACTGCACCATAGTGGCTTCTCGAGCCTCATAAGAACCGTCGATTTGACTCGCGATCAACTGCGAGTCCACATATGCGGTAACCCGAGTGGCGCCATTTTGAAGCGTGATTCTGAGCCCCTGAATGAGGGCTTCATACTCTGCCTCGTTGTTAGTGACTTGGAACGCCAACTTGATGGCGTAGTCAACTTCAGCTCCAAGAGGGTCCCTGAGGGTCACCCCGGCTCCCCCCCTTGCGAGGTCGAGGAGCCATCTGTGTGTAGCAGCCATAGACCATCTTCCTCCGAGCGCTCGGTACCTAGGTTGAAACGTTCCACCAATAGGTCGGCTACAGCCTGAGCCTGTATCGCTGTACGAGGCTCAAAGGTGATGTCGAATTGACTGAGCTCAGTTGACCATTTAATCAATCTCCCTGAGACATCCGGCTTTGCGAGCACTTGTTTGAGGGGCTGATCTGTGAGCACCACGATAGAATGTGCTTGAAAATATGGCCTTAATCTCCGAGAGGCGTTAACGAGCGCGAATGCAAACTTCTCTATTTCCATGTATCTTTTCTCCGGTCCCTGTAGAGTTTTGCTTAAATAATACACCGGCATATGCTTACGCTCGCGAATGGCCACTAAGACAGCGCTCGTGGCCTCCAAGGAAACTGACAGATAGACAAACAAAGTCTCCCCCGGGTTAGGTTTGGTCAGCAGAGGCGCGCTCGAAAGATACTGCTTCATGTCCTGCAGGGCCTTTTCGCAGTCCGCGCTCCAAGTAAAGTTGCGAGCGTTACGCAAAATTTTAAAGAAGGGTAGGTTTCTATCCGCTGAGCGAGAGATGAACCTATTTAATGAAATGATCTTACCCACAAGCACCTGGACCTCTCTCAGATTGCGAGGGGAGGGTATGTCCAGGATTGCTTTAATCTTCTCGGGGTTTGCCTCTATGCCACGTTGACTGACCATGTATCCCAGAAATTTACAGCCTCGAACGCCAAAGGCGCATTTTGATGGGTTCAACTTCATTCCGTAGCGACGAAGGATATCGAAAGTCTGCTTGAGATCTTCCAGATGGGAGCGTTGGTGCTCACTCTTGACTATCATGTCGTCTACATATACCTCCACAGATTTTCCAATTTCGCGCTCGAACATTCTATTGACAAGGCGTTGATAGGTTGCTCCCGCGTTTTTGAGCCCAAATGGCATGACTTTGAAACAGTAAACACCCAAATGCACAACGAACGAAGTTTTAGGGCGATCTTCGGGCGCCATAAAGATTTGATAATATCCCTGAAAGGCGTCCATCATACTCATGAGTTCACACCCGGCTGTAGAATCTACTAACTGATCGATCCTCGGTAGTGGGTAATGGTCTTTGGGGCACGCTTTGTTGAGATCTGTGAAGTCGTTGCACATACGCCACTTATTGGCGCTCTTTGGGACGAGCACCACATTGCAAAGCCATTCCGGATACAAAATTTCCTCTATGTACTGAGCATCAAGCAATTTACTAACCTCTTCTTCGATAACCCGTTTCCTAAAGCCATGAACGTCCCTCTTCTTCTGTTTGATGGGCTTGAAGGTTGGATCCACGTTCAGTCTGTGGACAATGACGCTCGGATCTATCCCGGTGAGGTCAGAAGCTTTCCACGCAAAAACGTCTAGGTTCTCCCTTAGGAAGTCGATCATTAAAACTTGCGAGGGCCCATCCAGGCCCGAGCCAATCTGGGTGGTTTTATCCGGATTCCCAGGCTCCAATTCAACGGTCAAAAACTCCTCGGTGGGCTCAATCCGAACCTCCGGCCTCGGCGCCTCTAACGCTCGTTACTTCCCAGTGAGCATACCCTTGGGCTCATCACCCTCGTTTTCTGAAGAGGAACCCTCGACGGCCCCCGGTGGCCTATTCTCTGAACGCTGAGCATCTCCAGGGGTCCTCTTTTTATTCTTCTTCCGGTACAGCTTGGCTCTTTTGCGCTCGGGGCCATCTTCGTCTAATTCGGGGAAGTCAACGGACTTCTTAGTAGACCCAGGTTGAATGGACTGCTTGGGCTTGTGGCTTCGAAGTGAAAGTATGTAACATTCCCAAGCTTCTTTGACGTTACACAGAATTTCTCCGGTACCCTCGGGGGTAGGGAACTTGACCTTCTGGTGATATGTGGAAATTACGGCCTTGAAATCCACGAGGGCTGGGCGCCCAATGATGATATTGTAAGGAAGATTCACCTCAACGATGGTGTAGAGGACGCTCAAAGTTTTTCGCTGTGGGGCGCGACCAAAAGAGGTGGCCAACCGAATTTGTCCGCGAGGGACGATCTCGGAACCCCCAAAGCCAACGAGGGCTGTTCTGAGGGGTTCGAGCGGGATGTTTGTGATGTTCATTTTTTGGAACGTGGAGTAAGGCAAAACATTCACGGAGCTTCCACTATCAATTAAGACCCTTTTTACAACGTGGTTATGAACGTCTAAGCTAACCACCATGGGGCAGTCAGAAGTTTCACCGACCCCATGGGGTGTTACAATATGCTCAAGATCTTTCTCCGTAAATCCTATGACGTCATCCTCCTTCGAGCGCGAAGAGCTATCAACGGAAAGCACTGGACGAGGAAGAGATGCTCTCTGGTTATAGCTCCGGACGTGGCGACGGCGAGAAGCATTGGAATCGCCTCCTGAGGGCCCTCCAGCGATCATGTGAATGACCGCAAAGGGCTGATTTTCCATATCCGACCCTTTCCCTTTGCCGCGTTCGCTTGTCTCAGGGCGCTGGCGACGAGGACTTCGGGAGCGTGAACGGCTTCTTCTCCTCCCGAGCGCTCGCTCCGCGCAATGTTCATCGTACCCCTCTAGTACTTTCACAAACTCTTTGAGGTGCCCCCCAGCAATCAGCCGCTGAATTTTCTTCTCTAGGTGGCGGCATTCATTATTGTCATGCCCCTTCTGCTTATGGAAAGCGCAGTACTTCCCCGAGCGCTTCTGAGCCTCGGTTTCTCTCAGCTTGGGCGGTCTCTTAAACAGCTTCTGGTCCGCCAGGGAATAAACTTCGGCAATTGGGCGGTTGAGGGGGATACGCTCGAGCCTCCGCGGAGGAGAGGAATGACGGCGAGCGGGTATTGGGCTGCGGCAGTGACTCCGTTTGGGCTCCACTTTGTCCTCGTGGGTTCTGTTGGGACGAGGGGCATTTGCCATCTTCCGATCCCTCGCTATGTACATATCCTCGAGGGTAAAGAAAGAATCGGCAATCTCCCTAATTTCCATCAACGAGCGCGGCTTCCTCTTGGCCACTTCTTCCACAAACTCCTTGCTGACGTAATGCTTCATGTTGATGGCCCCAAATAGAACGTGCCTCAAAAAGTCCATCGAGGGCTTTTCTACCAACAAAATCTCTTTATTGAACCTCCCCATGAAGGATCTGAGAGTCTCGTTCGGCCCTTGGACCAGGCTATAAAGAGCGGTCGCAGCCGAAGCTGGTGCCTTCAGCGAGTTGAAGTGGCTGACAAAAGCATCCGTCAGGTCATAGTACCCTCGGATGGAGCGCGGGGGGAGGTTTTTGTACCATTCTTGGGCCATTCCGGTGAGGGAAGTGACAAACACCTTGGCCCAGTAGTTGTTCGGATGGTCATACAGGTGCATTAGGTGCACAAAATGGTCCAGATGCTCGGCTGGATCCGTGGTTCCGTCATATCTGTTGACGGTCGAGGGAATTTTACCCTTCCCTGCGCGAGTCATTAGAACCTCCTCGACGAGGGGGGAATCGCCCGTCATGATCCTATAATCCCGGTCGTCGGGATTCTCGTAGCTGGCTTCCCTCCTGCGCCGAGAAATGGGGCTACGTGGTCGGCGAGCGTCTCTGGCCTTGGACCTCTCGCCCCCATCGCGGGAGGCGTGAGACCGTGCTCGAGAGAGCTGCTCTACCACGTTCTGGAGCCCTCGAATTTGGTCTTGTACTGCGGCAAGCTGAGGGTCACCGACATTTCTACGGTTTGCCCTCTCTGTGACCCTCGACTGGACCTCGTCGTTGTTTCCAGCCCCTTCATTTTGAGGGGCTCTCTCGTTTCCTGCTGGCTGCTGCCCTTGCTGGACCCTCAGAGCGGCCTCATTTTCTTGAAGCGGGGGAGGGTGAGGTTGCTGGGCCCTTAACGCATTTTGAGCCATCGTTAAGGGATGTGCAGGGAGCCCGCCCAAGGGTGGGGCTATCCGAGCGCCCGCGTATGAAGGGAAATAAGCCATAGTGAAGTGTTCCCAGGCATTCTGCACAGCTTGACTCTCGCATTGCGCATACAGCGCCTGAAGTTGTTGCGTAGTGATTTGGGGCATCTCTACCCCCTGTATTTCCCTTGGCATTGATAAGGGGAGGTTCAACGTCCCCACTTGATACGGCTGGACCAAAGGTACCGCTCCAGGCATTACCCCGGGCTACATGAGAGTGTATCCTAGCGGCGGCATGGCCATAGGGTATATGCCAAGATGGGAGGCAGGGATATGTGGGGCGAAAGCTGGGGGGGGAGGATTGGAGCCCGATCCTCCCGCTTCATTTCCAGTTGGGGGAGGAGCAGCAGCGGCATCAACATCTCCGGCAACAAGAGGAGGTGCGCCCCCGGTGAGGGCGGGGCTTTCAGCGTTCTCTCCATTGGCGGGAGGAAGACCTCCTCTGTTCCCCAGAGTTCCAGATCTTGTGGCAGTAACCATGATGAAAGACTTTGGTGTCACTTTTCAACTAGCTTTTAAAGGAAGAAACTGGTAATAACGAAGATGGTGATGATGGTTTCCCACAGACGGCGCCAAAAATGATGGTGCAGGAAAGTGAGTTTCCTAAAATGCAACAACACTTTGAGATTTGTTTAAAGAAGGGAAGACCATCACAGGCGTAAGAGCCTCAGGAACTGGGTTTCCTTTTGTGTGTGGGTTCTTCCAGCTAGTATAACACCAAGAGATCGTGCAGCAAGGGTGCAGGAAACGGTGAAATGTATGAAGCTTCGGAGAAGATGAAGATGCAGAGGAAAATAATGCCCAGTTCAGCAGTGAGATGTCTTGTGTAAAAGATGACTTAAGGGAGAGTGCATGAGTTCTCCCTATTTATATGTTAGGGGTGAGGGTAGAAGGGTAAATTGACCGTGTGGTACCAAACCTGTGTTGCCCTAACACGTGGCGGCCCGTGAAGGTATGAGAAGGACGTTTCTGAAAAGGAGGCGGCGTGTCAGATGCGTAGTGCGCACTACCTTTGTGTCAGAAGTCGTTGGCGAGGGTGACGCGGGGGATGGGCCTAAGATTCTCTCTGCCGAGGTTCGGATCCAACGCAGCGGAGCATGGTCATGCACGAGCGTTGGTGACGCTCAAAGAGGGTATGGATGGCCTCCCCACGATAGACGACCCTTGAGCGCCGAAATACCGAGCATCATTAATGGGGCCCCCATGCGGGTGCTTCCCTGAGAAGGGTAAGCCTGAGGGCCGAGATGCGAGCGTCAAACTCGTCGGTTCTGGCCCTTTACCTGAATTGTCGTCCGAGGCTTGACGGTTTATATTAGCTGGCAAATGAATGGGCTGGGAAGGCTCACGAGCCCATCAATGCGAGCGTTTTGGCCTTAGCCAGCGATGTGCTGACACGTGGACGGCTCTGATTCGAGCGTGATTTTAGGTCTCATCATTATTGATATTACGAATTTTCGGCCCCCCTCCCCCGTTGCAAATCCTGGCTCCGTCCCTATTCATAAATAATAATAATAATAATATATTGCTATTATTACTATTATTATTATTATTAGGAATTGTAGTTAATGTTTACATTATAAATTCCACATGTTTGAAACCATTTTTTTTGTATTCTTTACAATTTTCTACTTTATATTTATACAAAGATAAATATTGTAAGTATTTTATAAATTTTAGAAACACTAATTTGTATGACTTACTATCTTTATATGGAAGGACCTCTTTAAACATATTATCAAATAAATTCTTTTTTCAAACAAAATAAATAAAATAAGTCAGAAAAACAAATATAACGTTTCTAACAACGCTCTATAATCAGTTTCCTGCAAACTCTCATAATTTTGTAAGCAAGAACAAGTCACGACTATCACCATCAATTAATATAGTTTCACAATTCGGCGATATACTAGTTTAATTAAAAAATTTATATTCAAGTCCATAAAATATATCTATCATTATTAAAAAGTGATCTATATCTAATCAGTCATGATCGATTTGAACTCAAATAAATGATACAAAAAAGAAAAGCAAGTCGCATTTAGTGAGTTAAGTTTCAATCCCCATTACCCAGATCCTCTTGTGGACTTGGGGTACTGGTACCAATCATAACTAAAAGAGGGAAAGCTTTTAAGGCATGGAACTGTCTTCACCAAACCTGACAATCTTAAATTAAATACTCGTACTTATGATGGTCCCAATAGAGCAACATATTGTGTACTTTTATTTTAATTTTTATTTATTTAAGGCGGAAATATAAAAAATTAAAATTATAAAAAATAGAATTTTTAAGAGCCTTTAACCAAATCCTTTATACTGTACATGGTGATTTTACCATATTAAAAGTAAGCTAGAGATTTAGTTCTTAACCAGTCATAGAGGCAAGCCCTAAAAACGCCTACAAACATGGCAACAGAGTGGGCGAATCCAGACTTCGGTATTAAACCTAATCTCGGCTTATTTTTAATTTGAACCATCCCAGAAATAAAAATTTTTTTGATTAAATACTCTTTTTTTTTTTTTTTTTTTTTTTTTTAATCCACCATGAATATTGATCTTAATAACATGATATTATTCAACACAGAGAGAATTAGCCGGCCATATTAGGCGGCAGAAACAGATATATAAACGTAAAGAACTGAAAAGTAAAATTACTTACTTATTAATTCTTGACACCAGTTTTGCAGGATTTGCAAAATTTTTCACTCAGAATGAAGTGTTTACAAACTAGAAAACTTACAAACTTGATAATTTTTTCACTATCTAAATTTCGCTCTACCTACTGAAGTAAAGAACTGACCTATCAATACATAAAAATCTCGGATTTGAAATCCGGAACTAAATGCTAAACTAAACTATTTGCACTATTATGAATGTGCAAACTATAAAAAACCATGGTTACTTTATTAAAACCACGGCAAACAAAACAGCTGGCAATTATTTCCAGCAAATGGTATTTGATGGGTGGTTGGCATATCATCCTTTCAAGGTCCCATCTTGTCCTTTCCTTTTCCTTCTTTATTCAAGTATTTTTGAATAACTTGGTCCAAATCTTCGAACATATCCTCATAAGGATTCTGAGCTTCTCCAGCTGGACAATAATCATCATTGGATAAAGTATCCATAGAGGCACTGGATTGTGTATCAAAACTCAGATTTTTCATTAAATCTTTCTTTACTTCCTTAAGATAGGAAGCCACTTTTTCTTCATCCGAAACTTGTCCCTTTTGAAAATATAATTTCTTTGAAATATATTCAAATGGACTAGGCGTTTTATTCTGTTCCTCCTGAATAATATATTCATGAATTCTTGTTTTGATATTATCAATGGTCTCTTGGCCTTCCATACTTCCTTCTTTATTAAGAGCCAGCATTTTCTTCCAGAACTTAGTATAAAAGGTTCTGAATAAACAGGGTATCTTCTGTTGGGTTTTCCCCAACTCTGGTTGCCATTTCCAAATCCAAGGGATACCAAATTCTGTGAAGAAATGGAGAAAAGGCATTCCTTCAATCCATTTTCCATTGTTCTGAGCATTAAGAATTTTGGGAGAAATTTCTACCCATTGGGAATATAATTCCTGAAAATTTTTGCTGTAGGGCCAAAATTTAGCCACCATTGGTATAACCAATTTGGAATGTCCTTGTTATAAACATTTGGACAAATTTTGAAAAACCATGAATGTTTATGAAGCTCATTCTGATAAAGGAATGCTTTATTAAATGCTTCAATATAATCCCAATAATTAAATTTAATTTTGACTTGGGAATTTTGGAGACTATATTCTCTTTCTCTGAGTGTACTTATTCCCCACTCTTCAGTAGATATTATCTGCTTAATAATCACTTTACTAAAGCTATAAACTTTAGTTTGTTTTCCTGCAAAATAATGAGTGAATTCACAGGATCCTGTCACTTTGAGTATATTCTCAAAATGGGTTCGCTGTTTATATGAACCAGCAGTAAAGGATGCAGTATCCAAATATCTCTGCATGAGATGCCAGATATTATCTTTCCATCTCAAATCTTTATCTTCAAGGAGGAATATTACCTCTTTATGAGTATTTTGCTCATATGGTAATTCAGATGAATCAATTTCTTCATCTCCTACAATATTAGCATAGGTTGGAGCAGTTTGAGTATTACCCTCCTGCTTAGCTTTATAAGCTAGAAATTCCTTGTATAAAGGATCATCCTTTGGTGTATTACTCGAGGATGATGAAATATTTGCAATATTCTCAGCTATAAGCTTTTGATTGCCAAATTGGGCAATAGTTCTTCCACCTCTTCCTCTATTAGAGGAATTTCTGCCTCCTTGAGGTCTCATCCTGAAATATCAATAGGATCAAGCTATTAGCTTTTGTAATTTATTTTTCACAACTATAAGCTCGTTTTCATCTTCCTCGATATAATGGTCCAGACCATGATCCATATTAAGATAAAAACATAAAGATTTAGTTTGCTCAATTTGAGCTTCCAAATATTTTTGTAAAGCTATAATCTTTGGAATTAACAATTTATAACGCCAGACAGTATCAAGTCCGGGTGGTTTAATATTAGTCCTAATATCATAGGGACCAATTAAAGGGGGATCGAATTCATATTTGAATTCTGCCCAATTTTTCACATTCATCTTCCTATTAGAAGATTCCATACCTGCAAAATTAAGCAATATAATAAGTGATTTCATTCAAAAGTCTTTCATGATTATCAATACTAGTATTAACATTCATACTAGCATAAGAATAACTGCTTTTCCTGGTGATATAATCCAGATTATTCCTTGGATCAAGAATTTCATGAATCCTATTATCCCAATAGATGACATTTTTCTCATGCTCTCTAGCAAGAAACACTAAATATTTCACATAATTGTGTAATTTCTTGGCTCTTTCCCAGTTGATATTTCTATCAAAATTGGGGAAGGATGATTCTGTCATTCTTCGAGGATTACACATCCTGTAAATATTCACGAGTTAAAAAATCAGGAAGACTATTGTCAGTTCCTTTTTATAAATAATTTCAAAATCAAAAGGGGCTAATTGAGCCTGCCATCTAGCAAACATTTGCTTAGAAACTTCATGATCAAAATTTTTATTAAACATATATTTGGCCGCTTGACAATCTGTCTTAATAATAAATTTCTGATTATATAAATCATCTTGAAATTTCAAAACACATTTAAGAATAGCTAAAATCTCTTTAGCTATAGTAGCATAATTTTTCTGACTGTCTTTCCACTTCCCAGAATGGAATCTAACAAGATATTCTTGTTGATTATGAGGAGATATCTGTTTAAGAATTCCTCCATATCCTATCTCAAAGGCATCAGTTTCAATAATTTTTTCCCAATTGGGGTTAGCAAGCATTAGGCAAGGAAGATTTATGACTTTTCCTTTAATTTTCTTGATAGCCTGAGTATGATTCTCAGTCCAAGGTTTAGGATTTTTCTTTAATCTATCATAAAGAATGGCTGTATCTTCAGCAAGATTCTTATAATAAGGAGAAATATAATTCAAACTCCCAAGAAATCTTTGGAGTTGAGTTTTATCAGTAATTTGATTTGGGAATTTTGAAGCAAATTCTATACTTCTATTAATAGGAATTATTTTTCCTTTTTCAATATTATGGCCTAAAAATCTTATTTTAGTCTGAAAAAGAAGCATTTTTGGTTTAGATATAACCAAACCATTTTGGATAACTATTTTCTTGAATATATCCAAATGTTTAAAATGACTTTCAATATTTTTTGAAAATACTAAAATATCATCAATGTAAACAATTATGAAATCACTATAAGGATTGAAAATATCATTCATAATATTTTGAAATTCTGATGGGGCGTTTTTCAACCCAAAAGGCATGACTTTCCACTCATATTGTCCAAAAGGAACATTAAAAGCGGTTTTATAAATGTCATTATTATGAATTTGGATTTGCCAATATCCTGATTTTAAATCAAATTTGGAAAATATTAAAGCATCATAAAGTCTATCCAATAAATCCTTTTTATTAGGGATAGGATATCTTATCCATTTAAGAGCAGTATTAAGAGGTTTGTAATTAATGACTAACCTCGGAACTCCTCTTTCTTGTTCAGCTTTTTTATTTACATAAAAAGCTGTACATGACCAAGGAGATTTAGAAGTTCTTATTAACCCTTTAGTTTGAAGAGATTCAATCTCTTTTTTGCAAAGATCTAAATAATCTTTATTCATTTGACAGGGTCTTGCCTTTGTTGGAATTTTCTTTTCATCAAATTCTTCCTCATAAGGAAGAGAAACTATATGTTTCTTTCTATCCCAAAAAGCATTGGGATGATCATTACATATTTGTAAAGAGAATTGATTATGAAGAAATTTAATTTTTTCTTGTAATTTGACATTTTTCAAAATATTATCAATATTTTTGAAATCAATTTCTTGTTTAAGAAAATTGATTTGTTTTTCTTTTCTTTCAATTAAAGAATCCTTTATTTGATTTAAAACTCTAGTAAAAGGTTCAATAATGAATTGGAAAGATATTTCTTTTCCTTCAAAAGTTCCAATAAAACCTTTTTCATCAATATTTTTTATGGGAAATATTTTCTTTAAAAAAGGTGTCCCAAGTATAACTTGGTTGGTAATATTTTTTACCAAAAGAAAACTATTAGGAATGCAAGCTTTATTTTTGCAAATATAAGCTTTAGGAAGTTTATAATTAATTTTCATTTTCTGACCATTTGCAGCACTTATAGAATGAGTGGTTTTATGAAAATACCTGGTCGGAATAATGCCTTCTTGGATACAATTTAAATCCGCACCACTGTCAACAAGAGCTATAAGATCTTGTTTATAATTTCCATCAATTAAAAGAGAAATTTTTATAAACCATTTTTGGGATATAACCATTTCAAGAGTTGAAAGAAAATTATCTTCTTCAGAAAAAGTAATTTGATTTTCTTCTTCTTCTTCAGGAATATAAACTTGTTTTCCACGGCTTATTTCCAATTTGAAAACTCTTTCTTCAAGATGTTTATTATCATTTTTCAAATCTTTTATCTCTTTTTTAAGATTTTGAATCTCCAGAGATAAATCTATTTTGGTAGAAGGATGATTAGAAGCTTGTCTCTTTTTCAAAATTTTTTGAACTTCTGCCATAGTATATGGTTCAGAATTTCTTTGAAAACTTTGATTTTGGTCAGAATTGTTAAAATTATTAATCTGATCAATGATTTTTGATCTCACATCAGGATCTTGAATTGTTTTTAAAATATCAATAATATTATCATTAGTGATAACATTTATTTCCTGGAATTGAGAAAGAATTTGATAAATATTTCCTTCTTCAACATCTGAAGAATCTACCTGATTATCACAAGTTAAACCATTTTTACATGGTTCACATTCT
The DNA here is from genome assembly GCA_037501455.1 of Lantana camara. Taxonomy (NCBI): domain Eukaryota; kingdom Viridiplantae; phylum Streptophyta; class Magnoliopsida; order Lamiales; family Verbenaceae; genus Lantana; species Lantana camara. Next base: position 89,442,945 of record CM074862.1, on the reverse strand, counting down.
TCTGATTCAGAAGAATAGTTTTCATTTTCTAAAACTTCTAAATCATCTGAATAAGATGATTTTTCAGTTTCAGAATCAGAATTTAAAAGTATCTTGCAAAGAGTGTCCTTGATATTATCATCAACCTCTAAGCTTCTGATTTTCTTCTTAGTCCAACATTGATTAGCATAATGGCCAATCTTACCACATTTCCGACAAATAATAGGAGGACTATTAGTCTTCCTTTTTTCTCTTCTCATCTCTCTCTTCTCCCTACGTTTTCTATGTTTATGTTTAGAAAACTCAGGAGATTTATGAAATTTCTTTCTTTTATTATTCTTATCCTTATCTAAAGGAGGATTAGAAATCCCAAACTGATCACAGAATTGACCTAATTGTCTTCTTTCACTGATATTATGTTTTTTAATTTGTTGACTTAGCTTTATTTCATTACATAAAGCTAGTCCTTCCGTCTTACAAACAGCTATAAGCTGACCATAATTATAATTATCATAATTAATATTAACATCCCCTTGTCTAAGGGTTTTTCTAACTCTTTTTGCAAAAAGAGAGGGTAAACCATCAATAAATTTGGACTTCCAATGAGTACTATTAGACTCAGGAAGTTCCATAACTCTACTAAGGAAAGTATCCTTATACCATCTAAAAGATGTAAGAGTTTTACATCTGAAATTCTGGAGTAGAGTCCTGATATTATCACTATTTTCCGAAAATCTACCAGTAAAATGTTCAATGATATTAACAATCAAAGTATAAACAGCATCTTGGGTATCAATCCCATTTTCATTTTTAATAGTATTAATAACATCCTGCTTATTAGCATCAGTAAGATAATGATCCCACCAGCCTTTTAATTGACCAGTGAATCCAGCAATTATCATTTTGGCAATATCTTTATCTCTATTACCATTAGTTTTACAAATGGTGCTATACATAAGCATCCTATGAACAGTATTATAGATTTGTCTTTCCGCAAATCCATCAATATTCCATTCATAAATATTTTTCCCACTGTAGGAATTATTAAACATATACTCATTTTCTTCAAGAAGAATATCTTGAGGAGTAGGCCTAGGATAATAATACATCCTTTGAGTCGGCTTATCAGCATATTTGGATAATTTATTAACTTCCTCTTTCACAGTATTATGAAAACCTTCATTCTCAGACATACTATCAGCAAATTCTTTATTAAGAGCACTAATTCTAAGCCCTTTGAATTTTTCATCTAGAATTTTTTCTAGATCGGTCATAGATTTTAATTTAAAATCCTTGACTTCAGGAGGAGGTTGAACACTAGGAATAATTCCCCTAGATGTTTCTTGGGGTTTTTCATTATTATCCTGAATTTTCAAATTATTAACATCAAAGATAAGTTTTTCAACTCTTTTACTTAAAGAAGAAATATTTTCTCCTAACACAATTAGATACATATTAGTAAAATTATGCTGTTGAACCATATTGTTCATATGTTGTAAAGTAATAGGCAAAGTATTATTCTCAAATAATTTTTGGAATGCATTATAAAATCGGATCTCATTACCTTTCTCTATAGAGAAAGAATAAGGAGGGGGAAAATTTGATTTTAAAATTTCTCCACTATGAGTGAGTCTGTATTCTCTCTCAATAACAGAGATATGATTTTCAACATACTTGGTTATAAACCAAGGGACAAAAGATATTTTTAAATTCTTTTCCGAAAGATCTTTATAAAATTCTTCTTGAAATATTTTTCTATCTTCTTTAGAAAAGTTTTCATAAAGCCATTTTTTAAATGGTTCCCATTTAGGAAGATTAAAATCATTTTGAATTTGTTTTCTTGCCGGAGAACCCGGGCTAAAATCAATTTTGGGTTTATTAATCATCATAAAGAAAAATTCATTTCTGATGCGGTTATATCTGCATCTTTGACATTATAAATGCCTTTCACAATATTATCAGGTTGAATTTTTAATTCTTCAACCCTTTCAAAATCAGATTCTTCAACAGATTCTGTTTCTCTTATTTGAGAAGTAGAAGCTCTTGAAGGAGATGAAGAAATTGATTCATCTGAATTACCATATGAGCAAAATACTCATAAAGAGGTAATATTCCTCCTTGAAGATAAAGATTTGAGATGGAAAGAAACAGAATTTTTAACTGTTGAATTTGCATATAAGATCTAACGCAATTATGAATTATACAATAATTTAGGGGTTAGTTCTCGAATGTAAAGATGCAGGTTCAAATCTTTCTAGCCGCTTGAAAGTGTGTGTTAAAAATGGTTTAACTTAAATACCTGATTATCACAAGTTAAACCATTTTTACATGGTTCACATTCTTCTGATTCAGAAGAATAGTTTTCATTTTCTAAAACTTCTAAATCATCTGAATAAGATGATTTTTCAGTTTCAGAATCAGAATTTAAAAGTATCTTGCAAAGAGTGTCCTTGATATTATCATCAACCTCTAAGCTTCTGATTTTCTTCTTAGTCCAACATTGATTAGCATAATGGCCAATCTTACCACATTTCCGACAAATAATAGGAGGACTATTAGTCTTCCTTTTTTCTCTTCTCATCTCTCTCTTCTCCCTACGTTTTCTATGTTTATGTTTAGAAAACTCAGGAGATTTATGAAATTTCTTTCTTTTATTATTCTTATCCTTATCTAAAGGAGGATTAGAAATCCCAAACTGATCACAGAATTGACCTAATTGTCTTCTTTCGCTGATATTATGTTTTTTAATTTGTTGACTTAGCTTTATTTCATTACATAAAGCTAGTCCTTCCGTCTTACAAACAGCTATAAGCTGACCATAATTATAATTATCATAATTAATATTAACATCCCCTTGTCTAAGGGTTTTTCTAACTCTTTCTGCAAAAAGAGAGGGTAAACCATCAATAAATTTGGACTTCCAATGAGTACTATTAGACTCAGGAAGTTCCATAACTCTACTAAGGAAAGTATCCTTATACCATCTAAAAGATGTAAGAGTTTTACATCTGAAATTCTGGAGTAGAGTCCTGATATTATCACTATTTTCCGAAAATCTACCAGTAAAATGTTCAATGATATTAACAATCAAAGTATAAACAGCATCTTGGGTATCAATCCCATTTTCATTTTTAATAGTATTAATAACATCCTGCTTATTAGCATCAGTAAGATAATGATCCCACCAGCCTTTTAATTGACCAGTGAATCCAGCAATTATCATTTTGGCAATATCTTTATCTCTATTACCATTAGTTTTACAAATGGTGCTATACATAAGCATCCTATGAACAGTATTATAGATTTGTCTTTCCGCAAATCCATCAATATTCCATTCATAAATATTTTTCCCACTGTAGGAATTATTAAACATATACTCATTTTCTTCAAGAAGAATATCTTGAGGAGTAGGCCTAGGATAATAATACATCCTTTGAGTCGGCTTATCAGCATATTTGGATAATTTATTAACTTCCTCTTTCACAGTATTATGAAAACCTTCATTCTCAGACATACTATCAGCAAATTCTTTATTAAGAGCACTAATTCTAAGCCCTTTGAATTTTTCATCTAGAATTTTTTCTAGATCGGTCATAGATTTTAATTTAAAATCCTTGACTTCAGGAGGAGGTTGAACACTAGGAATAATTCCCCTAGATGTTTCTTGGGGTTTTTCATTATTATCCTGAATTTTCAAATTATTAACATCAAAGATAAGTTTTTCAACTCTTTTACTTAAAGAAGAAATATTTTCTCCTAACACAATTAGATACATATTAGTAAAATTATGCTGTTGAACCATATTGTTCATATGTTGTAAAGTAATAGGCAAAGTATTATTCTCAAATAATTTTTGGAATGCATTATAAAATCGGATCTCATTACCTTTCTCTATAGAGAAAGAATAAGGAGGGGGAAAATTTGATTTTAAAATTTCTCCACTATGAGTGAGTCTGTATTCTCTCTCAATAACAGAGATATGATTTTCAACATACTTGGTTATAAACCAAGGGGTAAAAGATATTTTTAAATTCTTTTCCGAAAGATCTTTATAAAATTCTTCTTGAAATATTTTTCTATCTTCTTTAGAAAAGTTTTCATAAAGCCATTTTTTAAATGGTTCCCATTTAGGAAGATTAAAATCATTTTGAATTTGTTTTCTTGCCGGAGAACCCGGGCTAAAATCAATTTTGGGTTTATTAATCATCATAAAGAAAAATTCATTTCTGATGCGGTTATATCTGCATCTTTGACATTATAAATGCCTTTCACAATATTATCAGGTTGAATTTTTAATTCTTCAACCCTTTCAAAATCAGATTCTTCAACAGATTCTGTTTCTCTTATTTGAGAAGTAGAAGCTCTTGAAGGAGATGAAGAAATTGATTCATCTGAATTACCATATGAGCAAAATACTCATAAAGAGGTAATATTCCTCCTTGAAGATAAAGATTTGAGATGGAAAGAAACAGAATTTTTAACTGTTGAATTTGCATATAAGATCTAACGCAATTATGAATTATACAATAATTTAGGGGTTAGTTCTCGAATGTAAAGATGCAGGTTCAAATCTTTCTAGCCGCTTGAAAGTGTGTGTTAAATATATATATATATATATATATATATATATATATTTTTTTTTTTTTTTCAAAAAGTTACAATTCTGATCTCATCCGTCAAATAATCGATGGAAAATATTTTTTTTTTTTTATCGTTAAGTATAATTTAGGAGAAAAGATATTGTTCATTAGGTTATTTTTTATGGGGAGGAGGATATGCGTTAGTATTGTGGGGATTTATTTTTGGGTGGTGCATTTTTGCTATTTTTCCCTTGCTGATCTTTGGATCATGTACACTTGGACTCTCGATTGCTGTATATGAGGTAGGAGTCTCGATAATAAGACCGTTTTTTATTAAAAAAAGAAAGGTTATTTTTTATGAGAGTTTGTTTATTAATAACTCATTTTAGTATCACATTAACTTAATAAGAGTGATTTACAATACTTCAAAATTGATTCAAAGTGCTAAAATAGGGTATTAATAAGCAAACCTCCACACAAAAATAATCTAATGAACAATAACATCTCTCCCCAAATTACACTTAACAAAAAAAAATACATTTTCATTCATTATTTGAGTGATGGGATCAGAATTACAAATTTTTAAAAATAATAAAATTAAATATGTTTAATTTAAAAAACATGAGACTAAAATTATGAAAAGTTTACCAAAATGTCGTTGGCAGTAAAACTTTGTTTAATCCTTATATGTCTATCAAAGTCATTGAAATTTCTTAAAGTGATTCATTAGAAACAATAAGAGACTGTCAGCTTACAATTTATATCAAAATCAAATAATGTAGGCACCGCCGCACAGAAAGATATGAATTTTTCAGTGTCTGAAAATGAGATATGTACATGCGCAGATCGAAGGATTTTTACTTTTTAGTCGTAATATAGATGCATTTTGTTGGTATTGAATGGACTAGAAACAGGCCCATGTGTTGGATTACGTATGCTTGATTTGTCATTTATGAGTTAGAATCTGAGTAGAAAATCTTCTGGTTAAAGTGCAATTTAATATGTTACTCCAATTAGGTGCAGCCAAATGCCAATTACTGACTTTCATCAACAGCGGACAGCGCATTGCGAAACGGTTGACACTTTGAGTGGGAAAGAAAGAATAAAGGCTCCAACGACTCAGATTCTGACTTTTCTGGTGCCAACGTTTTAAAGACACAATTGTATTAGCCTTCTCCGTTTGAATCTTTCTCCCAAGAACTCATATTTCCCTTGAGTCTACTGTGGATGTGAATTAAAGTTCTGGTTTTGAATAATAGCATTCAGTGGGAATCTGACAGGTAAATTTCTACGCTTTGAGTTGCTTCTTTGTTTTCCAGAATATATGTGTGGATTTGTGAGGATTAATTTGGTGTTCTGTCTACTTCTTTCTTATTTTTATGATTTCTTGATGCATGGGTTCGTGATAGTTGGAATTTCAAATGGGTTCGGGTTGTACGAGCAAGCGATATTTCGTGTTTGTCGAAATTTTTGAGTTCATATCTTTCTTATGTTTTTGGCAGTAATGGGTTCACTTTGTTGAAACTTGGGTAATCCTTGATTGTTTTAATTTTTGAACTTACTTGAGACTTGATTGGAAGTTTGATTCTTACTCTGGTAGTTACTTTGCCCACTTTCTTGGAGAAATTAATTTTTTTCTCTCACTTTTTTCTTCTGTTTCTTGAATTTGCCCTTTGATATTTGCTTATTAAGTGTATGTATAGTGCTTTCTGCATATGGTGATTCGTCATATGTTGACAGGTGGAGTTGATTTGTATTTGTTCATGAATTCTATTTTACTATGATGAAAAAATGTGATCTTTTTGCTGGGCTATTTTGGTTATTATATGAGGAGCAGAATCGCTTGTGTGAGTGTAATATAAGACTTTCTTTTCTTCAGTGTGGAATGTTTTGAATTGGATGAGCTGAGCTCTTGTTTTCTTGGTTAATTTGATCCAAAAGACAATGTCTTCTGGGCAGCAGGACTCTGAATTACAGGGTCAAAGATCGGATTTAGCAGGCAGGTAATTGGGGAATCGGCTTTTCGAGGAATGTCTTTTAATTATGATGCATTAAATATTTAAGTAAAATTTCTTCAAATTTTAATATTCATTTCTTCACAGACACAACTTACAAGCGAGTTCCAGTCAAAAGAATGTTGAGGGAGACGAAAATAGGATGGAATCTCAAGATCAAGAAACCAGGGTACTCCCTCCAGTTTCTCTCTCTCTTTTTCCTCCCTTTTTCAATGAAATTCGTTTTTTGGTTCTATTTTGAAGTTCTAAATGCGGATGAGATGTGTTTTAGGAGCTTTATTCACGGGCTAGTGCTCAAGAGAAGGAACTAATGCGTCTTAAGGACCAAATTGCTATTGCCAGTATTAAAGTAAGACAAATGCTTCATTTCTCTTTCATTATAATGTAGTAAATTACTTAGTTTACAAGGTTCATACTGCAATATTGCAGGATTCACAGCTGTTGAATGAGAAAATCGAACTTGAGAGGAAAATTTCCGAGCTACGAATGGTTTACTTTTTCCTGCCCTTTTCTTTATTTCCTATTATTTGGTTTGGTTTTAATGGATCCTCTTCATATACATATATATATATGTGTGTGTCTGTGTGTGTCTGTGTGTGTGTTACTCCGCCTAATTATGTGAAACAATGTCTTTTGGCTCTAGGCTTTGGACGAAAAGCAAAGTGAAGTTGTAAACTCTGCATCAAACGAATTGGCACAAAGGAAAGGAGATCTTGAAGTAAATGTAAATTTGATAAATGAATTAAAGGTGAATAATTCGTTGCTAACCTCCCTTTTTTAAGGTGAAGTTTCTGTTCACATTAAATATAAAATTCTAACATGGGATCCAGATTGCAGAGGATGAGAAACGTATCTTTACATCATCTATGCTTGCGATATTAGCTGAAAATGGTACTTTGCCTCATGCTACCAATGCCTCTGCACTAACCAACAGCATCAAGGTGTGAATTTCGTAAACTCTGCTGAAATAGTAATTCTAAACTTATCTTATGCTGTTATTCATTTATTGTTACCTTACCTTGATTGTTTGTCCTTTTGCCTTCGATTGCTAAAATTGCTCTATCACCCTTTTGTAGCATTTACATGACCAAATGCAGTTGAGGATAAGAACTTCACATGTAAGCTTCTACGCCTTATATTTTTCTATTTTCTTTTCACACTTGTGCTCTTAAAGCTTCTACCGTTCATTGACTTTTTCACAACATCGTGCTCTTGCTTTGGTTTCGTTAAAGAAACCAAAATTTCACTCACACAATTACCTGCATTTATTTACCATCTCGATTTCAGTAGATTCTGATCTGGGTGCGCTGTACTTGAGTTGGCAGTTTTGTTTCCAATATGTTATCACAAATTGACTTAGCTATGCACTGCTATTAAACTTACCAGAAAGTGTGCAATATGATTTTAGAAAAGCATTTCAATAAATCTAATAAGAATTACTCACATGCAGGCCAGACTTGCAGATTTGAATTCCAAGATTGCAAGAAATTCAAGAAACGATTTTCCCAATAAAGAAATTCCGAATTCCTATCCTATGAGCAGCCAAGTTACCAGCAGTTCCATGGAAATCACTGTAACATTAGTATCTCGTACTTTTACAGTTATCGGTTAATTAGTCATATCATAGAATTCTATATTCAGGTATACAAATTATAATTTTATGACCTTGCTTCTGCAGAGCACGCATGAATATTCTCCTTACAGCAATTACATTGATAGGAAAAACTCAGAACAACGTGTTGTCGTGACAAGAGATGTGCAAGACAATGAACCTAAACAAATCTTTGATAGGTTGGCTTCAAAATTTCAGTGTTCTCATGATTGTTTGATCTTCTTTTTTAATGGTTTTAGTTTAAAGACTTTACTTAAACTAACAGATTAAAGTATAGAAATGTTGCAGGACGAGTTGAGGACAATATTCAGCAACGAGATGGTTTCATGACTGGATCTGAGCAAGCTCCGGAACAATTCTCCCATCCTCAAAAGGTGGATGATAGGGTTGGTTCTTTTGGTCCAGAAGGTAATAATATTTCTAATAATTTGTGAAGAAGTTGCATATTGTTTCCTGAAACGTAATAAAAATTGTACCCCCGAAGTAGGTCCTGGAATAGAAGGCTTTCAAATTATTGGTGAAGCAAAACCGGGATGCAAACTCTTAGGGTGTGGATATCCAGTTCGTGGAACTTCTCTCTGCATGTTTCAGGTATAAATTTTCTATAATTCTTTTAGTAAATATTCTTAAGATGATTAGTACTGATAAATTGTATAAACTTTCTTTTGTTATTTCCCTCCGAATTCAAGTGGGTCCGCCATTATCCTGATGGCACACGGCAGTATATTGAGGGTAAGTGTATTAATGGTTTTACTGGTTTATCTATTCAGCTAGGAATAGTTACCTAAAACCCCTGAGGTTTGTCTCAGTTATGGAGAAACCTCTCGATCTATTGAAACTGCAATTACCACACTGGATGTTTGCTTTCGCCTTGCAAAAGATTAGAAGCCGACTATTTGTTAGTTTTTGGGGTAATCTTAATGTCAATGTATAGAGGGTTTCTTTTGTAATTGAGGCCAACCTCAGGAATTTTCGGTAATTATCCTATTTTCAACTATTGAAACTCTTTGGTCATGTTATATTATATTTTTAAAAAGTGTATTTACTTATACTAAACACCCTTGAGGCTTGTCTCCATCTTATGACAAAAGAGAGACCCCTCTTATCAGTTAGTGTTGAGGGTAATTGTAAATTCAATAGATAGAGGGGGGTATTTTGTAATTGACGCGTTCAACTATTGACATCTTTCTTGCTGTGCTATTTTTTTGGGAAAAATGTAACTTATGTATATTTTTTTTCCTTATCATTTTGTTTCAGGAGCTACTAATCCAGATTACGTAGTGACATCTGATGATGTTGATAAACTTGTTGCTGTCGAGTGCATACCAATGGATGAACAGGGACGACAGGTAATTTAGTTTTTGCTTAATTTCTCACTTCTTATTCTTGACCTATCTTTGAATACACACACACACACACACATATGTATATGTGTATATATAGAAACAAATAGAGAATGTAGTCTGATTTGCAAACCATATTGCATCATTTTCAGGGTGATCTTGTCCGAATCTTTGCCAATGATCACAACAAGATTACATGTGGTGAGTGCAATGGCATTGGGATAGGATTTCCATAAACGAAATTCTATGACAATAATTTCTATTCATGTTGAAAATTTGAGTACTCTATATGTAAAATGCTTGCATCTTTCAGGATACTTCTTTATTTTGCATATGCTTTCTGATAAATGGTATGATCAATGCACAGATGACGACATGCAAGAGGAGATCAATACCTACATTTCTAGTGGCATGGTAACATTTGGTGTGCAGATGCTTGTACGTACCAAATTTGTGCAAAATATAAAATTTGTTCTGCTTTATTGTTCTTGTTTAATTGCAAAAAAATTTAATTTGTTAACGTCACTGTTTCTTCCTTAAACACTTGGCAGTTAAATTCTTCTGAGAACTGGGAACCAGCAACTCTGTCTTTGAGGCGGTCAGGCTTTCAGATTAAGGTTGATAGAAGACAGGAGGCTGTAATTTCGGAGAAATATTCTAACGACTTGTTGGTATGATTTTATTCCTCATTACCCATAGAAGCAAAATATAAAATCCAAATACTTTAGTAAAAGTTATTGTGGTATCTCAAATTGTATCTTCAGATCAAAATACCGAGTGGTCTGTCAGCACAGTTTGTCCTAACATGTTCAAACGGTGCATCATACCCCTTTAGCACAAGTGATGACCTAAGGTAACCAGTATCTTCATCATCAATGTTGTGCTGAAAAAAAGTCATTTCCTTTTGTATCAAGTCACTAAAGCTTTTCCTAATTTCGGTGATATACTTATATATATATATACACATACTCTTAAGTTAGGGAAAATCATTTGTCGTCATCTATTTCTGTGGGGGATTGAAGAAACAATCCTTGTAAATAAATTTACTTCAGATTAAAGAAATTTGCAACATGTCGTTCATTACTTTCTTCCTTATTTTCCTTGTAGAATGCGAGACATGGTTGTGCTGACACTGAGAATCTTTCAGAGCAAGGTACTTTTTCCTATATCTATTACTTGGTGTACTAATGAGAATTAACCAAGCTTGAACTAAGTAAATCAGGTGATTCTCTAAGTTTCGGGAGTCAATTTGTTTGTGCCTGCATTCTAAAACCAGCAACAAAATTTCTGGTCTATTCTGATAAAATTAGGTGAAAAGATATGTTTTATACCATGTTGGAGTATTTTTCTTCAATATATTGAAATAAAATGTTTTGTTATGACTTGGGGAAATTATATCGGCATAGCCTCTAAGGTTTGACCTAATTACAAAAACTTCCCTTGAGGTTTGAGAAATAGCAAAAACTCCCCCTAAGCATAAGATTTGGCCCAATGCATGCTATATATAGTTATGAATCTAAATCCATGCAGTAAGTGTTTCTGGAAAATATGGTATTCATAAAAAATTAGAGATGAAATCATCATAATCCATCGATCCAGATGTGTAATATAAATTCTTTGACAGGTTAAGTTTTTGTAAGTTTAAAATCTTAGGGGAAGTTTGTGTAATTACTGCAACTTCAGGGTGTGTTAGTGTAATTATCTCTAATACTTTTTTCGGCTTAACGCCCTGTGTTTAAGACATTGCTTATAATTCTTTTCTTCGAGCAGGCTCTTGACGAAAAGAGGAAGGGTAAAGCATGAATCCAATGCCGTCGTCTTGTTGTAGGTGCACATTGTTTAGGTAGCTATTCTTCTTTCATTCGTGGATTAGGATTAATACAGAAAATACCCTACAATTTTGCTATATAGCTGAGAATAAATTTATTGAAATATTAGTGTATCTCCATATTCTTGTTGTAACAGTCCAATTGTACAGTTGTATCAACTATCAGGCAGGATGATAAAAAGTAGGTTTAGAATTTCTTGAGGGGTTTCAAAAAAAAAAAAAAAAAAGAATTTCTTGAGGGGATTTGTATCTGAAAATACCCATGTGAATTCTCATTTTTGACCTTGTATTTTTACCCAAACTACAGGCTACACACAATACAACCATTCTTCCTAAAGATTTATGTGTTATATGATCTCCAGTTTACTGAACTACCAAATCTTATCCAGTTGGTGGGTAGGGCCATACTGAATATTATCTTTTGAGGGAGGTGGGATTTGTGGGGTTCTTCTTGTAGGAAATGGAAATAATGAAGATTGTAGTTAAAATGAATTATTTAAGGAAAATATGAAGCCTAATTGAACTTGCTTGAAATTAATGGCAATCTATGATATGCGAACACGACATGGACAGATGATACAAATTTTTCTTTAGTTTTTATGTAAGAAATGTCCGTAACTGAGTGCTCGATATGACAAAATATGATAAAATAATATATCTTCTACTTGAGACACATTTCATTACATAATAAAATGATATGAAATTTTTTCTTGAGTTTTTATGTAAGAAGTGTTTTTGACACCGAAATCTTGACACGATAAGATATGACGAAATGATATATTTTTCACTTGATACACGATACACTGTATAATAAAATGATATGAAATTTCTCTTGATTTTTTATGTAAGAAGTATTCGATAGTGAGTATTCGACACAATAAAATACAACAAAATGAAATATTTTTCACTTGACATAGTATATTTTCCGCTTGAGAGACATCATCTTGTATAATAAATATTGAAGTACAAACCTAAATCAACTAAACTAGCGGTATAATCTGGAGATTTACATGCGTTTGGTGGAGGAAAACTAGAGCCATAATTAGGCATTTTACCTGACAAAGTCCATAGTAGACTGTAAAGTAACAATCATTTGGCAGCAAGAATTTCACGATTTACGAATTGTCAACAATGATTGCTGCGGAGAATTACAGCGCTGTCATCTTTTTCCATCTCAACCTAAACCCCACATCGCTTCTTTCTAGGGAGATACAAACAAAGTACCCATTTTCCAAGCACCCATTTTACTAAAGTACAACTCCTCAAGTATCTTTTCTTTCTTTTAATATGCTTTGGTTTTCTCAACCCTTCGGAAGGCGTAACAAACCCGCAAAAATAATAATAGATAAAAATGTTTATACCATAAAGAAATTATTTATACATTTGGCACTAAGATTTTCTAGTACTTCATCACATGAAGTGGTCAATTAGTTACAAGCAAAAACCCAATTTTCAAAAGAAGTTTGCTCACTTGTATAATCCGGACATGTAAAGTTCAATTTTCATAGCCTGCAGGGGTGGATCTAGGAATTTCCATCAACGGGGACTGAAAATTGAATATATTAAAAATAATAATAATAACTTGAAATTAATTAAAGACATTAGAACTCTAATTCGTGTTCCCTTCAATTTTCTCCCTCCATTTTTTTTTTCAAACTAAAGTCTTCACATATAGATACTAATATTTCCTTATTAAAAAAAAAAACTAAAATTTATTTCCGGATTATAATATCCACTTTGAGTGTAGTAATTAATCATTTCGGTAAATTATAAGTAAGTTAAAATATAGACAGTTGAATAAAAAAACTATTAAGTCTTTTATATTCGAGATTAAAACTCAAATTCATAATATTTTATTAAAATAATATGTATTGAAAATTAGAATTTTTTGTTATATTAATTTGCTAGAGTTAGATTTTGATTAGAATTACATAGGTGATATCTCTCTCTCTAATATTATATGATATATTATCTATACAATAAGATATATTGCACTAATTTTTCCTTACATAAAAACACAATACAACTGATTTTTTCATGAAGTGTTCAGTGCATCATAACAAAAGGTTCACACTTTTAATTATTTTCATATTCGAGCAAAACTTGAGTTATATCTAATATAATATATACATATATGTAACGTTTATTATATATAATAGCTAGTAAATTTTACATTCGTAAAAAGTGTTAATTGATTTATTTTTAATAATATATATATATATTTGTATTTTAAAAATAAATATTTAAGCCTTAAGTGGTTCCGCCACTGATAGGCGATAGTGTGTAGTGTGAGAGCAATATTCTTAAACCTGCTATGAGAGTGAGTTTCTTGTAGATTTGTAGGAGACACACCCCTTACCTAACGAAGCCGTTGGGTACCTGATTTATTTCCCTCCAATTATTTCATTGGGTCGGGATGTGTGGGACCTTAAGATTGGAATTCAAGGTTTACTACAAGGAAATTGAATCAGAATTTTAATAGACCGACAATATCTTTCGCTTAACAATACTAAAAAACTCCGTAAAAATGTAAGGGAGCGAATGCCCCCACCAACCCTGTCCGTCCGTCTAGATTCGACCTACTTTTCAAAAATAAAAATCAAAAGAGAGCACATCCACATGTCACATATTCTTGGTTCCATCACTTTCTTATGGTGGGGGCAACCCCACATTTTTCCCTTTCTTTGATGGTTCTTCAAGTGTGTTGCACTCCACATATTTATACTCTATCAACTAACATCAATTCTACTATTACACTGATTAATCATTTTCCTTCCATAAACTCCAACCGACATTATCTCTTTGGTCAACTATACCCATCACGTAATTTATAATACGTATTAAGCCCTTATTCCGAAATTCCTGAGCCATATAAAGAAAGATACAAAAGGTAAAGCCAATCTAAAGAAAGAAGTTAATGGGCAGTAAAAAAAATACAGTCTTTGAAATGTTGTCAATAGTCTTGCTAGCTAATTCTACAAAAGGATCTAGCCTTGTGGGGTATAATGGCTTGCAAAAAAATTTGTGTCTAGTTGTTGGAAAAGCAATGATTCTTCTTCATATGATGCTCCAAGAAAATTGAAAAAAATTAAAGAAATTTATTGCGGAAAAAAGGTTTAAAGGAGGTCATATCGATTTCAACTTTGAGAATTCTCTTTTTTTTTTTTTTTTGCCTTTAGTTTCCTTCCCTTCTAAGCTCTCTTCTCGGGACACGACAATGGCGGATTCTTGATAAATTGTTCTTCTGCAAAATCTGTCTAAACTGGGAAAAGAGAGAATTGCCGTTAATGGGGTCTGTTGGAAATCAAAACCCGTTTGCACCTTATGATAACTACAGGGATTGCTCGCAGGGGATTTGCAGTATATACTGCCCGCAATTCTGCTACCTGATTTTTCCACCTCCTCCGCCGTCGGATGACGATTCCTCCGCGCCGTTCTCGCCGCTGATCATCGCGATCATCGGCGTTCTCGCGAGCGCTTTTCTCTTGGTGAGCTACTACACGATTGTGACGAGGTACTGCAAGAAGAGGAGCTACGACCACGGCGGCGGGGCGGCGGAGAACGATGACGGCCGGGACGAGTTGACTCAGGACCAGTGGCAGAGCTCCGCCGGAGGACTCGACGAGTCGCTCATTAAGACGATCACCGTCTGCAAGTACAGAAAGGGCGACGGTCTGATTGAAGGCACCGAGTGCGCTGTCTGCCTCAGTGAGTTCCGGGAAAACGAGTCACTGCGGCTGTTGCCCAAGTGCAGCCATGCTTTCCACCTCCCCTGTATCGACACATGGCTGAAATCCCACTCCAATTGCCCCCTCTGCAGGGCTAACGTCGTCGTCGTCGTCTCGCCGGAGGTTAACATCAGCCCATACGAGATCCAACGCCCGGATGATTTGGTGGTGGTTGTCGATGATCCGGAAAGGAACGGCAGCGATAGGACGGTTGTCGGCGTTGGCGGCGATGGTGATCATGCGGCGGGGGATGATCGGGGACAGGAATTCAGGAGATCGGTTTCTTTAGGCACATTTCCTTGCAACAGGCAGTTGCTGGTTTCGGACATCCTTAAATTTGAGGAGATTGAGGAATACGTGCAGTTTGAGAGTGATCAGCTGTGGAGGGGGATTGGTTCGTCGAACGATGTGGGATTGCTGAGGAGTCCTGTGGCAGTGAAGAGGTCTGTTTCTGCTGGAAGATTCATGCACACAGTACATGATAAAGGCAAGAATTCTCTGCTTCCCAGTTGAAGTTGTTTAACCTGATTTTCCCTTCTCTTTTTGTTTATGTCGCCGCATCCGATCCGAATTTGTGCGACAGTGCGGCGGTTTATGAAATTTCGAGAGTAGCAGTAGAAAATACAGTTGAGTGTTTCAGGTCTGGTGCCTGGATATTTACTTCAGTTACAGGATGAAGAAACTTAGTACAAACAGGGAAAGTTTAAGGGCTGTTATTCATTTATCTATAGACAGCAAATGTTTTAAATTTATTATTATACACAGTTTGAATTTGTTGAATTGCATGATATGGTCACAGTTTTACTGTATTTCTGGAGATTTATTCTGTTAGAGTTTTTGTGGTGAAAGTCTTGCGGTCGTTCCGCGACATTGCAACGGAACACAGACTTGGGGAGGAGGGCAATTTTGCAAAAATCAATTCAAGGGTGAGTTGGGGCGTCCACCCCTGTCACCCTTGAATTTTTGTCTATGAATGGAACTGGATCTGCAGCATCTCTGTTGTGATGAACTATATGGTTCTGTCTTGGAACCTTTTATGCTTGTACAGTTGTAACTGATGTTCCTAAATGGGGTTGCTTGATTTGATTCGCATCTATACTTGTCAAAACAACTGTGGTTTTCACAATGTAACTATGGTTAGATAATCGTTACCACAGCGTGTAAAGCTCTGCATTATTCAAGGACAAAGTCTTTGTATAGTTTCTGTTCATTGATCAACAGGTTTCAAGGGAGCCGTATTGGATTTTCTATTTTAGATCTTGTTTCATCTCTCGCCTACATATATTAGTGATCGGTGGTTGAGATTAGAAGGAAAAAACTATTGTGATGCGGAATTTTTTTTTCAAAATTTCTCTCTCTCTCATCTAATTTTAACTGCCCATTAATAGATTTTGTTGTATGAACGAACGAAATATGCAGTCTCAAAAGTGAGGATGATCCCCCTCAAGTAGATTCTTCATATCCTCGTCAAGAGTCTCTAAAATCGTCAGCTCGTGGTAAGAATGATATCTCTTAGCACTTGCTTCCTTCACGCCAAATATAAGTAACTTTCGCCTCTTATGGATGAGCCAAGAGTCTCCTGCAGTTTACAATAAGGTTTCCTAAAGGGTGTTGATCAAGGAGAATCTTGTGATCTTAAATGAGAGACACTGTAAAAAAAAAGAGTCGTATTCCATCCAAATTTTCTCAAAAATGTCTTTCCCAATCCAGTCTCAGACCTTCCCTAACACCCAACAGCTTCGCCATGTTGATAGAAATATTTCCCAAATTACAAAAGAACCCAAACACCCAACTACCATTTTCGTCTAGGGAAATAGGTTTGAAAGACATTATCATCTGTATTCAATTTGACCCAGCCCGAGGGTGGTCTAATCCAGCTAAGTGTGTGAGGTCTGGTAGTAAGTTTTTAACATCTCTTAGCCACAATTTGCATGAGATCCAAGGTAAGCGTTTCACTGATGGGAATGATTTTCCTAATTGATTCATTCTTATGTTGCAAGATGAATTTGTTCCTAGACTTTCACAAAGTCCAAATAACGAAAATATGAGTTACTCTTAATATCAAATCCCGAATGGTAAAATATAACGGTGTAGTTTTTTTCATAATAGTCATAAATTCAAGGGATAATTACCTAACTACCCTTGAAGTTTAGCCTACATACAGAATTTTCCCTAGGTTTCAGAAATTACCAACTCCCCATGATATTCGAACTCTCTTTTGCAAACAACCCCAGCCGTTATTTATGGACGATAGAAACATAGCCTGCGTCTAAACTTTCTGAAATGAGCACATGCTTCAGCATTTCGAAGTGCTGTTGTGTGTTTCCAAGATGATGATACAATTAGGCAGGCTCTTGCTGATTTACGATCACTTATAGTATAACTGCGGTGTAGTTCTGTGAATTCTACAGTTAGTTTTGTGATCTTTCATGCACACTGGAATTTGAATATCTGCTTTCCAATGTACTGCAACTAACTAAAAGATGCATTGAAGCATTATTAGCACATTAACTAAGTGATGCGTTACGAGCAGAGATAGCTGGAATTCGAACACGATCCTATATATGTTAAGTTGCTTAAAAAAAGTTTCTTCCAGTGAGGCAGAATCAAATCAATTACCACTCAAATCACCTGATTTTAATGTCCCATGAGCATCAATAAGGAAACGTGATCCTGTTTGTATTTAATTGCTACGATCTTGACTCCACATCAGCTACAGAAGTTTATACGTTAAATATATCATAAAGTTCCTAACATTTTGTCAATAATACAAAGAATCCCATGTCTTTGAATGAGTCCAAAAGGAACACCTTCGCAAATTGAGTTATTCAACTCTAATTTCTTTTCCACCCCCACCCCCGTCCTACTCTCTATCAAGTATCACCACCTTCTTCATCACCGTCATCCATATTGCAAAACACCATCAAAACAAAAACAAGGATGTCTGAAAACTCAACGGAATACTCCATTAAGACAGTGGTGGTTTTAGTCCAAGAAAACCGATCGTTCGATCACGTCCTAGGATGGATGAAATCCATCAACCCGGAAATCGACGGGGTCACCGGCCGCGAATCGAACCCTTTATCCGCATCCGACCCCGCCTCCAACCTCGTACACTACGGCGACGAATCAGGCTTCGTGGAGCCGGACCCTGGCCACTCGTTCGAAGCAACGTTCGAGCAGATCCACGGCGTTCCGTGGTCGGCGGACAACCATGATCTCCCTCCAACAATGGAAGGCTTCGCTCAGCAAGCAGAGAGCATACAGGAAGGAATGGCTAAAGTAGTGATGAATGGATTCAAGCCGGATTCAGTCCCGGTTTACAAACAGCTGATATCAGAGTTTGCTGTGTGTGATAGATGGTTCTCATCGGCTCCAACCTTGACGCAGCCAAACAGGCTATTCATACACTCTGCGACGTCGTATGGTGCTACCGCTAATGACACGAAAATGCTGGTTGAAGGGTATCCACAGAAGACCATCTTCGAGTCGGTTGAAGAAGGTGGGTTTGAGTTCGGGATTTATTATCAGTATCCTCCTTCAACTCTCTTCTACAGGTATATATGCGTCTTTCGTTTCTTCAACTGTCCTAAAATATATACCTAATCTATTAATCTCCCTTCTGAGATTAAATTGGTGGCTTATATATGTCCTTAATGGATGATCATATATAATTCATAGGGTTGATTTCTTGGGGAAATTCTAGCCGAGTCTTTTATACCTGTCGTCTGTTAAAGAAAAATTTAGAAAGAATGACAAATCAAATAATAAGTGTTGGCTTCGGTCAAACCGGATTAAGTTAAAATTTTAGGATTTCTTGATATATATATTTTAATTTTCAATAGGCTTACCTAAGTAATTGGTCCAAAAAAAGTTGCTTTCTTTGGATACTAGAATATGATTCATGCTACCAATCCATGGGGTGTAGGTCGTGGCTTCACTAGTATTCATGTCATTTTCAGTGTAATAATGGCACCATTTTTAAGAGATTGTGATTAGTTAATCGTGAAGGTGCATGGATTCTTTTTTTAATTAGTGTCGCAATTAATTAAAGTTGAGTCAGATCATTAGCTTTTGTCTACATGTATTTATATCATATTGGTTTCACCGAAAAAAAAATTTATATCATATTGATTAGGTATATATGAAGTAATGATCATATTTAAATTATGCATTAGTGCGCTTTAAATTTCATATTTTAAATTCGTATTTTATCTCATGTTTCTTTTATATAAGGCGGAGATTAAAATGGATATTTTTTAAAATTTTTCAAGAATATAATTATTTTTATTTTCTAATCTCGATAATTTATTAATATATTTCATGCGTATATATGAATTAAATAAAAAATAAAATAGTGAGATTCAAAAATCAAAACATTATTAATCTCTTCCTTTTCGCATAATTTGCTTTTAGGAAAGATGGGCCAGTCTTTGACTCTTTGCCTCTATTTGTTTCATGGAATATAGTGATTAAATTAATGAAAGTGGTTAAGCCTAATTTATTCTCTTTTACAAGGTTTCAAAACTTGCTAAAGTGTCATCATTACCAATAATAATGCACCAGATTAACATCTTTAAATATACTTAATTATCTCACGAATTGGACAATTGGTTGGATCCTTGCCTCAAAGCAGCCACATCTCAAGCCCACCATGTGGTTTTTTTTTTTTTTTGATTTTTGTTTTCTTTTCTAATATTCAAAGCCGTCAATCATGACTACTGGTGGCTTTTACTTTTCTGAACTTTTTTTTTTAAAGAAACAGGTATTATATACGTGGATGATTTACGTTTAATTATCCTGTCTTTAAGTTTAATTATAATATATTTCATCATTATCGAAAAATTATATTTTATTTTTTATAAATCTTATTTGATTTGAGTTCCTTAACGAAATTTGTAAAAGTATATTTATGTTCCTAACAATTTATGAGTATTATATTGAATATATAACCAAAACTATAAAATCATCCCTAAAATTTATAAATATAAACAAAACGATTGTTACAAATTATGAATTTAATAACAAATTCGTAGTATTTTTGAAATGACATAACAGAACACTATAGGGACCATAAACGGTTTTCAAAATTAGGCACTAAAATGTAATTTCTTGATCATGTTGAATTACGTACGATATAATTAGTCCTAAATGCACAATAGTCAAATATAATTATTTCTATATAAATAATAAATGTAATGTTGGCTGCGCCTGTGTATCCAGTAACTCACATCATAACATATTCTTTTTTATATATTCAATAAAAAGAATTTATATATTCTTTGTACCTTGATTTTCACTTGGTGAATCAAATTATGAAACGGAACAAAAGAAATGTTTTAAACATTTCAAATCTACTAGCAAGCAAGCATGTACTGTTATCCATGGATTCTTCCAAAAAAAAAAAATCATTCCGCGGTATCATGCGTGTTGTGTCTGGAATATTTGCAGTGATACATGTAAGAAGAAATTTGTGTAATCGTATTTATATGGTATTGTATCCGTGTCCAAATAGTGCTATATCCCTGACAATTGTAATATTACAGAAACCTAAGGAAATTGAAGTACATAGACAATTTCCACCAATTCGATCTTTCTTTCAAGCGGCATTGCAAGGAGGGAAAGCTGCCTAACTATGTTGTGATAGAACAGAGATACTTCGAGACAAAACTTGCCCCCGGAAACGACGATCACCCCCCTCACGACATGTCCGAAGGCCAGAAATTTATCAAGGAAGTGTATGAAGCACTGAGATCAAGTCCTCAATGGAACGAAATATTGTTCGTGATTTTATACGACGAACATGGCGGATTCTACGATCACGTGCCACCGCCAGCCACCGGTGTTCCTAGTCCCGACGACATTGTTGGTCCTGAACCGCATAAGTTCAGGTTCGATCGTCTCGGTGTTAGAGTTCCAGCGATCTTGATATCTCCTTGGATCGAACCTGGAACAGGTAATGAAGAACCTGTTTTATTGGGAAAATAATTTTTAATGTTTATCGGTAGATTTTTGTTTCAGTTATGTATTTCATCATCTATTTTGTTCACTTGCACGCATCATTGGTGATTCTATCTTCTAATTTCAATCTTCTATCAGTACAGGAAATATGTCCTAGGAGAGAAAGAGGAGATGAAACAGAAAATTGAAACGAGATATATATATTCAATCCGAAACTTTTATGCTTCTGTAACAATATATTTTTTTCCTCTCTATTTTGGTATTTAACAATCTTAAATATACGGATATATACTTTTAAAAATATTATTTATCATATTATTTCATGTGGTGGTGAACAGTCATATTGCCGTGTACGTATCGTGTTGTTTTCTATCCGTAAGTCATAGTTGAAAATTGATTGATGTGATGAAATTAAAAATGCAGTGCTGCGTGGACCATCCGGACCATATCCTACATCAGAATACGAGCATTCCTCAATTCCAGCAACTGTTAAGAAACTCTTCAACCTCAAAAGTTTCTTAACGAAGCGCGACGCTTGGGCAGGCACTTTCGAATGTGTCCTAAATAGGACAAGTCCCAGAACAGATTGCCCTGGTAATAAATTTCAAATTGGCCCCCATATTTCCTTAATTAACATTCAAGACTCTATAGAAGTTGTAATGAATATTGTTCTCAGTGTACATTTTATGGAGTCCAGAAAGAACATTTTGGATGCTCATTAAATTTTTATGAGGTCTTGAAAGAAAATCAAGAATTTCACAGGGTAGTTGGGTGCAAATAAATAAATTAACGTGGCAATTTTATGATTAATAATCTTCTATTGCAGTCACCCTAGTAGATCCCGTGAAGTTGAGGGACATAGAAGCAAACTACGAGGGTGCAAATCTGAGTGAGTTTCAGGAAGAGTTGGTGCAGTTATGTGCAGTGCTGAAAGGTGACCATGGAGACGATGACGAAGCTTTCCCTCGCAATATAGGGAAAGGCATGAAAGTCGTGGAAGCTGTTGATTATGTAGGAAGCGCGTTCCAGAAGTTCAGGGATGATTGCGACAATGCAGTTAAAAGTGGAGTTGATGGATCTCACATTGTTTGTCAGGCAAAGCGACGCCTTCAGCAGCAGAAGCGTGTTTCCAAATCGTTTGCGCAGAAGTTTTGCTCCTGCTTGGCTTGTGGTGGTGATTAGTTTTTGTAGGAATTGTTGTTATTTTTTTTTTGGAATTTATTTTGGATTGTGAGTGATGATTACTTCTCTATTTTTTGTGATGTGAGAGTATAATATTGTGAATATGATTCATTGAAGTTTAAAATTTTACTTGGAAGGAATAATTATTCGTCATATTTTTTCCGTGGTTTAAATCTCAATTTTACAATTATTTATCATTTCCTCGTTTCATTCTTGGTATATTGAAATCTGTTAGGATAGCACCTCCGGATTCTGATGGTATATTGTTTCTTGAATTGACCACAATAAAAGATATAGAATAGAGAATGAAAAGGTAAGACACGAGAATTTATGTGGTTCGGCAGAATTTGCCTACGTCCACGAACAAGGGAAGCGATTCCAATATAACAGAGAGTTTACAACAATTAGAGAAAACCTATCATCTAATTAACCCAACATCCACAGAAAACCTCACAATTCTATCACAAGAATTAGCTCTCAAGTATTTCCTAACTCTCTAATTTACAAGCCTCACAACAAGCATAAACGAAACTTAGGATTTTTGGTTCGACTCTCTAGTCTCTAGCTAAGCTTGCTCAAAATGAACAAAAAGTCTTCTATTTATAGAGGAATTCCAACCAAGGACAACTAGATGATAACTCGTCGACAACTCATCGACAACTTGTTGACAATTCAATGACAACTTGTCTACAACTTGTACGCCAACTTAATGCTAGCTCATCGACAACTTGTTCACAACCTTGCGACAACTCAGCCACAACTTGTCAACAACTCAACACTAACTCGTTGACAACTTGACGCCACCGATCAGTGCCAACTAGGGATGCAAATGAGACAAGCCGGCTCGCGAGCTTAGCGAGCTAGCTCGAAGGAAGCTCGCGCTTGGATTCGATACCTACGAGCCGAGCCATGGCTCGGTTCGTGGTTCCTACGAGCCAAGCCCGAGCCCTATCTTTCTCAGCTCGTAGCTCGCGAGCCGGCTTGCGAACTAGGCTTGCCTTTAAAGAAATATATAATATATATATAATACATATATTATTCTCTTCATTTATATATATATACATAATATAGATATTATATATATATGTATTATGTATATATATTACAAGTTACAACACAAAACCCTACCCCCAATTTCATTTTTTCTTCCAAGTTTCAACCTCATCTCATTCTCGCCCCTGCCAAGCCGACATCAAACCTGAAAGCCAGAGCCACCACCTCTGGCCAGCACGCACCCCCCCCCCCCCCCACCACCACCACGACCACGACGACAGCCACCCTCTCACATCGTCTCCCATCAGCCAAGCGCCGCCGTCTCACGCCGTCCACCACCACCCAAGCGTTGCTATCTCACGTCGCCTATCGCCGCCACAGTAGCTTTCCAAGCGCCACTACCTCTGCCAGCACGCTCCAGGCCGCCGCCTCCATCTACGTTACCAAGCTTCTCGCATCTTGAAGCTTTGAATGAAATTTATGTAAATCTATATTTATATTAATGAAAGTTGTGATTTTATTTTTTGCCCTAGATTTTTGTTCGGTTGCCGTCTCCTTTTCCTGCTTCTCTATACTTACAAAAATAATAAATCCTGATTTTTTTATTTCTGGGTTGGTGGATGATAAAGAAAAACTTTTAGATCTTTATTTTTTGTTATGGTTTGGTGGATGATAAAGAAAACTTTCAGATCTTTATATTCTGTTGTGGTTTGGATGACAAAGAAAAAGTTCAGATCTGTTTCTGGAGTTGTAATTTTGAGGCTTTTCATTTATGGCTCGTGGCTCGGCTCGGCTCGACCGAACCTTACCGCGAGCCAAGCCCGAGCTGCCTTCTTCCTGGCTCGCCGGCTCGCAAGCCGAACCCGAACCTTATTATTTAGCCCCGAGCCCGAGCTCGAACCCTGAAAAAGTGCCAAAGCTCAGTTCGGCTCGGCTCGTTTGCATCCCTAGCGCCAACTTAAGGCCACTTCAGTTCCATCTCATAGCCAACTTGGCGCCATAAATATTTTCTTGATCATTAATTTAAACCACACTTTAACAAATCTTCACCTTGGCTTGAATTCCATAGTAGGCTCGCTCAACCTTTGAGATAAGACTCAATTATCAGCAACACCAATCAAGTTCAAACATTGCTTGAACTTGACTTTTGGAAGAGGCTTAGTTAACATATCTGCAGGATTCTCCAGTGTGGAAATCTTTCTCACTGAGATATCACCTCGTGAAATAACTTCACGAACAAAATGATACTTGATATCAATATGCTTAGTTCTTTCATGGAACATCTGGTCTTTAGTCAAATGAATAGCACTTTGACTATCACAGAAAATGGTTGTATCATCAGAACAAGAACTAAGTTCTCCAAGTAAGCCTCTAAGCCAAATTCCTTCTTTGATCACCTCAGTTATCGCAATGTCTTTAGCCTCAGTCGTGGACAAAGCAACCACAGGTTGTAACGAGGCTTTCCAGCTAACAGCACCTCCTCCAAGAGTGAATATTTAACCTGTCAATGATCTTCTTTTATCAAGATCACCTGCATAATCAGAGTCCACATAACCAACCAAAGAGCTGCTACTCCAGCCAAACCCTAGACAAGCTTCTGAAGTTCCACGCAAATATCTTAAAGTCCATTTCACTGCATACCAATGTGATTTTCCAGGACAAGACATATATCTACTGACCAAACTCACAGCATGTGAAATATCTGGTCACGTACAAACCATAGCATACATAATGCTACCAACTGCACTGGAGTAAGGAACTCTAGTCATGTACTGTTTTTCCTCATCTCACGTTGGTGATAAAGAAGTTGATAATCTGAAATGCGCAGCAAACGGAGTTGATACCGGTTTAGCATTTTTCATGCCAAACCTCTCCAGAATTTTCTCAATATAACTCTTTTGAGTTAAATATAATTTTCCACCTGTACGATCTCTTTTGATTTCCATACCAAGGATCTTTTTCGCTGCACCAAGATTCTTCATCTCAAACGCTCTGTTCAACTGCTTATTTAATTCATCAATATCGGACATGTTTTTAGCTGCAATCAACATGTCATCAACATAAAGAAGCAAATAGATAAATGAACCATCATGAGTCTTCCTGAAATAGACACAACTGTCATAGCTACTCCTTGAGTATCCGTTGCTAATCATAAAGGAATCAAACCGCTTGTAGCACTGTCTTGGAGACTGTTTTAAACCATACAACGATTTCTTTAATAGGCAAACATGATCTTCTTTTCCATCAACAACAAATCCCTCTGGTTGTTGCATATAGATATTTTCTTCCAGCTCACCATGCAAAAATGCAGTTTTGACATCAAGTTGTTCTAACTCCAAATCATGCATGGAAACCAATGCAAGCAAGACACGAATAGAACTATGCTTCACAACAGGTGAGAAAATATCATTAAAATCTACACCTGGTACCTGATTGTAGCCCTTAGCTACTAATCGTGCCTTACACCTTGTTTCTTCCACTCCAGGAATTCTTTCCTTTCTATTGAAGATCCATTTGCAACCAACTATCCTTTGTTTAGCCGGCGGTTTTACAAGTACCCAAGTGTTATTCTTGTGAAGAGACTCAATTTCTTCTTGCGTGGAAATCAACCACTTTGTGGAATCAACAGAAGAAACGGCTTCAGAGTATGTAGATGGCTCGCCAACAGAATCTGTTTCTTCTCCAGCATATAAAGCATATGCTACAAGATCAATTAATCTTTGTGGTGGTCTAAATTCTCTTCTTGGTCTGTCCCTTGCAATGCTTCTTTCTTCCCTAGGAGGTATTTCTTCAATAACGTCAGGCTCATCTGTAGTTTCAGACATCAATGGTGGACTAGGAATCTCATGCTCCACCTCCTTTGATGTACTACCCACCTCACTTGTATTAGAAGAAACTATAGGCTCGTAGAGTAGATTCATCAAACGTAACATCTCTACTAATTATAAATTTAGGTGATTTAGGATCAGGACACCACAACCTATATCCTTTCACCCCAGAAGCATAACCAAGAAAAATACATTTTCTAGCACGAGGCTCCAATTTTCCTTCACTAACATGCATATAAGCAGAACATCTAAATATTCTTAAATTTGAATAATCAGCTGGTTTACCGGACCATACCTCTTCAGGAGTTTTGAACTCAATTGCTGTAGACGGTGATCGATTCACAAAAAAATAAGCCATGGAAACTGCTTCAGCCCAAAAATCCTTGGACAAGCCAGCATTGGAAAGCATACACCGAGCCCTTTCCAAAAGGGTTCTATTCATACATTCAGCTAAGCCATTCTGTTGCGAAGTTTTAACCACTGTGCGATGTCTAACAATTCCTTCAGCCTCGCAAAATCTATTAAAATCTCTCCACAGAATTTCAGGCCATTATCGGTTTGAAGTCTTTTGATATGCTTCCCACTCTGCTTCTCTATCAGAGTTTTCCACTTCTTAAAAGTTTCAAACACATCATTCTTATGTTTTAGAAAATAAACCCAAACCTTTCTTGAATAGTCATCAATAAAGGTTAATAGATATCGAGTTCCTCCTTTTGATGGTACTGGTGATGATCCCTATAGATCAGAGTGAATATAATCCAAAGGTCCTTTAGTTCTATGAATTCTAGTGCCAAAACTGAGCCTTTTCTGTTTGCCGAATACACAGTGCTCACAGAAATCCATCTTTCCCGTACTTTGGTAACATAGAAGTCCTCGTTTGCTTAACAAGGTCAAACCTTTCTCGCTCACATGCCCGAGCCTCATATGCCATAACTTTGTAATGTCAGAGTCTGGCATAGATGATGAAAAAACTACTGCAGAGCCTGTCACAGTCGAGCCTTGTAATACGTACAGGCTTCCTGCTTTTCTAGCCTTCATCACCACCAGTGCACCTTTGCTAACTTTCAATACTCCACCTACAACTGAAAACTTGCACCCATTGGCATCAAGGGTGCCCAATGAAATGAGGTTCTTATAGTCAGGAACATATCTTACATCAGTCCATGTTATGAAAATTCCATCATGCATCCGGATTCGAACTGTTCCTATGCCAATTGTTTTGCAGGGTGCATTATTCCCATCAAAACAACTCCTCCATCAATAGACTCATATGATGAAAACCAGTCCCGACTAGGACACATATGATAAGAACAACCCGTATCCATAATCCACTCATCATTTAATTTAACATGCTACTCTGTCACAAGAAGCACATCGGTATCACTGCTGTCTTCAGCAACACTGGCCTCGCCAGAGTCGTTACTTTTATCCTGTGGAGCATTCTTTTTCTTATGTAGCTTATCGCAGTTTTTGCGAACGTGCCCTGGTTCCTTACAGTGCCAACACACAACAGATCTATTTCTGGATTTAGATCTAGATTTCGGCCTAACTTTGTTGGTTACTCTTTCTTTAGATCTCCCCCTTGCATATAGACCTTGTGCCTAACTATCACTTATTTGCCCAGTGATATCATGGTCAATCTTTTCTTTAGTTTACAAAGAAAATTTGACATCTTTCAAAGAAATTGTATCTTTACCATATAACATAGTTTCTCTAAAATGTCTATATGAAGGAGGTAACGAACACAACAATAACAAGGCCTTATCTTTATCATCAATTGTAACATCTAGATTTTGCAAATCCATATATATTCAAACTCATCAATATGAGAACTCAGAGACATACCTTCACTCATTAGGAGTGAATACAAGCACTGTTTCTTATAAAGCTTGTTCGTCAGAGTCTTTTTCAAATATAGAGATTCCAATTTCTCCCATAGTGCCTTTGCCGTTCTTTCGAAGATCACCTCCCGCAAAACTTCATTTGCCAAAGATAATTGAATCGCCGAGTGAGCTTTCTCGTCCATCTCCTCCCATCTAGTGTCTGTCATACCTTCTGGCCTTACACCTAAAGCCTTTTGGACTCCATTCTGTACAAGGATTGCACGCATCCTTACTTGCCATAGTGTGAAGTTGATCTTTCGGTCAAACTTCTCGACATCAAATTTAGTAGTCGACATCCTAACTTAATAGGAAATAGCCGAAAAATATACCAACAACTAGTGCTCTGATACCAGTTTGATAGGATAGCACCTCCGGATTCTGATGGTATATTGTTTCTTGAATTGACCACAATAAAAGATATAGAATAGAGAATGAAAAGGTAAGACACGAGAATTTACGTGGTTCGGCAGGAATTTAAATACGTCCACGAACAAGGGGAGCGATTCCACTATAACAGAGAGTTTACAACAATTAGAGAAAAACCTATCCTCTAATTAACCCAACACCCATAGAGAACCTCACAATTCTATCACAAGAATTAGCTCTCAAGTGTTTCCCAACTCTCTAATTTACAAGCCTCACAACAAGCTTTCACGAAGCTTAGGATTTTTGGTTCGATTCTCTAGTCT
Source organism: Lantana camara (assembly GCA_037501455.1). Classification (NCBI taxonomy): domain Eukaryota; kingdom Viridiplantae; phylum Streptophyta; class Magnoliopsida; order Lamiales; family Verbenaceae; genus Lantana; species Lantana camara. Next base: position 89,414,324 of record CM074862.1, on the reverse strand, counting down.
CTAACTAAGCTTGCTCAAAATGAACAAGAAGTCTTCTATTTATAGAAGAATTCCAACCAAGGACAACTAGATGACAACTCATAGACAACTTGTTGAAAATTCAATGCAAACTTATCTATAACTTGTACGCCAACTTAATGCTAGCTCGTCGACAACTTGTTCACAACCTTGCGACAACTCAGCCACAACTTGTCGACAACTCAACACTAACTCGTTGACAACTTGATGCTACCTCAGCGCCTACTTGGCGCCACCTCAGTTCCATCTCATCGCCAATTTGGAGCCATAAATATTTTCTTGATCATTAATTTAAGCCACACTTTAACAAAATCTTAGATCTTTTATATTTTCGTATTACCAAATAATAAAGGTTTAGTTTTTGAGGAAGGTCAAAATAATATTATATAATGTAAATTTGTCAAAATTCAAAATGTGAAGTTTATATTTGGTTAGATTTTACATGAGATATTTGGTTAGAATGTGAAGTTTATATACCAATTTGGAAGAGTGACCAAATATTAAATATATGATACGTATAGAGTTATAAATATTAACTAATAAACTACATAGTTTTCTATACTTGTTAGTTTATTACAAGATTGTGCAAGGGATCATATGAATCTGGCTAAAATTTTCTATTTTAGTAGAAGTAATTTTCTTCAAATTTGAACAATTAATAATGTACGAGCAATAATATAATAGACATTTGGTGGCATTAATATTTTGCTAAGCCGACTCGATTTTCAATTGCGTATACGATATAAACTTGAGTGTGTGTTTTATCATTTATGGGCCTAAGGTGCCAAAGCTAAATAAGTGGTGCCATTATTGGCCACCGCGAAAAGTAAGGGAAAAACCTAAAAGTTATTCTAAAGGGTGTTTTTCTTAATCATCTTTTTTGGGACATTTAATTCTTCCGTTGTTGAGGGACCATCTATATATCTTGGATGATTTAAATCAATGACAAATTCATCATTTTTCATAAAAATAATTTATTTTAAAAAATTGAATAAACTAGATGAAAGGTTAAAATATTCATGTATTAACCAATTTAACGAGAGTCTTTTCTTTTCTACAAATCAATATATATATATATATATATATATATATATATATATATATATATACCGAGCAATCAACTAAATTATATACAGGACTAGATGCAATGAAGTAGGTGTTTTCTGTTAAATTTATGTATTATATCAAAAAAGATAGTGATATGAATGAAAACCTGAAAATTAATTTCTTCAATACATGCATTAGCATTAATGATGAATATATGTAATACCATGCCAAATGTTGTAGTAGAATACAATTTCGATTGTCGTGACTAATTCACTTATAAAATTATAGATATCTTAAAAAATGGAACTAGTCATGAGATCTAATTTAGAGATATGATGCATGGATACGGACAAGGCGATACGGATACGACATGATATGGATACGACGACATGGATTTTTTCTTGAATTTTCCACGTGGGGAGTGTCGGACACGGTGTCCGACACGAGTGTCCGGCACGACACGACACGACACGGCAAAATGATATTTTTAGAAGTGTCCGTGCATCATAGATTTAGAGTTTCTTTATGCCTAAAGTTAGAATTCAAATTCCTGATATTTAATTAAGAATGAATGAGTTTCTTTTACTCAATTCCACCCACTGCTTCTTTTATCTCCTTGATTTTTTTTTTTTTTTTGGTACGAGAAGGAGACTTATGCAGTCTCAAAGGTAAGGATGATCCTCCTCAAGTAGGTTCTTCATATTCTTGTCAGGGGTCTCCCAAATCGTCAGCTCGTGACAAGAATGACCTCTTTTAGCAAGAAAATCAGCGCACTTGTTTATTTCGCACCAAATATGAGCAACTTTCACTTCCCAAGGACGAGTCAAGAAGCTCCTGCAGTCCGCAATAAGGTTTCTCAAAAGATGTTATTCCAAAGGAATCTTGTGATCTTGAATGAGAGACGCCGTAAAGGAAGAGTCGCATTCCACCCAAATTTTCTCAAAACGTCTCTCCCACGCCAGTCTCAACCCTTCCCTAACACCCAACAACTCGGCGGCCGTGTTGATAGAAATATTTTCCAAATTACAAGGAGAACCCAAACACCCAACTATCATCCTCATCTCTCACAAGTCCTCCAGTTGCTGTCGAGAAAGAGCTTTGAAAAGCACTGCCATCTTTGTTCAATTTGACCCAACCCGAGGGTGATCTAATCCAACTTGTGAACTCTGATGATAGATATATTCATATACAAAGGCAGAGCCCAATGGGTGCCTATCGTGGTTGCAGTTGTTTATTTCAAGAATCTGACCTCTATTATATATATATAATTACTAAAAATAAAATATTCCTCAAAAATTATAATTTGTTGTGTTTTCCATATCATCATTAAAATTTTTAAAATTTTCATTTCCTTCTCAAATAAAATTCTTAATTATATATATATATATATATATGAACGGCTTCATCATTCAGCAATCAGCATCTCACTTGTACACTTCAAATAAGGCGACAAGTTACGTCCAGAAAGCAGGAGTTTTGTAACAGCGTACAAGAAATTCAAATACTTGTTTAATTAAGAAAACTATAACATTATCCGAAGGTAGTTTGAAACTTTAAGTGCAATTAATGTAGGTGGCGTAAAGTTCTTTAAATGGAGTGATCTTAACTACTGCCTATCAATCATTGGTCGAGTATATTAATAAAAATTAAAATATATTAATTGGGAGAAAATTGCATTCTTTTTTCTCATTGGTTTGAAATTATTGCAACAGTAGCCTCATTCAATTTAAAAATCCAAAAAAAGTCTCACTCTAACAAATTATTGCAATAATGGTCTCACAGTTAATTTGATTACGAAACTATGAAAAAAATCACGTGCGCCATTAGAAATTAATTTAAGGCATTTTTTAAAAATATATTTGGCAGGAAACTATGTTATTTTAATTAAAAAAATTTATATTCCTTATTTACTCATTTTACTCCAATTTCTTTACATTTTAACATTAATAATATCATTATTCAGGTTAATAACAACATAATTAACATGGCTATTAAACACTTTAACAATTTTATTAAAGTAGTTTTTTTAAAAGGTTTAATAATGTCGTGTTAATTATGTTATTATTAACGTGAGTGATGATGTTATTAATGTTGTATGTACAAAAAATTAAAGTAAAATGAGCAAAATAGGAAATATAAGGGTATTTTTTTTTACTATAATAAGATAGTCTTCCATAAAAAATCACTTATCCTAATGGTGCATGTGATTTTCATGTTCCTTATCCGTTACTGGATTGACGGTGTGACCATTATTGCAACAATTTTTTAAAATGTAAGATTATTTTTGCATTTTTGAAACGAGTAAAACTACTGTTTGCAACGATTTCAAACAAATGAGATCAAAAACCCAATCTTCCCATAAGTTGGGGTTTAATACTATTTTGATATATTAATTATATTTCAATCGCATGATGAATATATATATTTTTTTTTCACATGATGAATAGTTGAATACTCTTGTGATCAATACTAACAATAGCATTTATCAACTAATTATATTACATGTATATTATATTAGTTATTTGCTTCATTAATTTTTTTAAAATTGTACCCTATGATGCACGGACACGGACACGGCGACACGGACACGACACGATACGGATACGGCGACACGGATTTTTTTCTGAATTTCCCACGTAAGGAGTGTCGGACACGAGTGTCCGACACGACACGGCAAAATGATATTTTTAGAAGTGTCCGTGTATCATAGATTGTACCCTTATACGAAAAATATTAATTATTCGTCATCTCTTTACATTTATTTTGTCTCAAGTCAAGTCTGAATAGAGATATATTATATATATTTTGCTATTACAAAAAATGTTGAATTATATTTAGAACCCTTATAATTAGGTGTATTAATACTTGAATTACTAATGGTTTCACTCTTTCATTACTTAAGATTTGCTAATGTATAAATTGCAAATACTCAAACCGTTAGACTATGTTAGGGATTAAAACGTTTTCTCTTAAGATTTTGATTTGTATTAGTCATCTCACTCTTACCACCGTTAGTTACAAACCCTTTAATAATTGTCTAGTATCTTCATAATAATTTTTATAAAATTGAGTATTATTAAGAGAATTTACTATTTAGACAATAGAGTATGTAGCACCGAGCACGTGGGATACCACATCCCCCGTACTAAGATCCGAACTTGAATACGAAATGGAAAATCCATACCCAAATCCAAATCATAGCGAACGGGAGACATACTCATCCACTATGCTAGGCGGAGCTAAGGCTGACTCAGAGTGCACAAAAGAAAACCAAACAACCAATCAACAACATAACAACAGAAGCAATTCACATCAAACATTCACCAAGAGTCGATAAATCAAGTATATACAAGACATATATCTTCATAATCCCAAAAGTGAAAGTCATAAATCCGAGATACAAGTCATAATCCAAGAGTATATAACATAAATATGCACGTGCAACCTAAAATGCAACCTAACTCGACCTAATCGACAAAGTGTGACTCGATAGACGCACTTCCCGGCCTAGCTCGAACTCAAAAAGATCAACACCTGAAAAGATAAGAGAGGGGTCAGTCCACCAACTGAGTGAGAGGGCTAACACACACCCACACACTATATATAATAGAGCAAAGCACGTAACAATAGGAAGAATCATGAACCGGGAATAGGTTTTGCATACCAAAATATTTTCAAAATAAAACAAATACATATATATATATATATATGTAGTCAAAACGTTTCATAAATGCTACCCCCGTTTCACAATTCCAAAACATAAATCATAATGGTCGCTCGAGTAACGAGCTTCTAACCTTACTTTTCATACATAATCATAAAAATCTAAATCATACGTAAAAATCCCCAAACTCCGAGATAGAAGGGCCACGTGAACCCTAACTATCCATACATAACATAACCTCGAGGGGTAGTGATCCCACTACGAGTCTTTCTCGGCTTTTACACCGCGAGCATCGAAGAGTACGTCTTCCCAAACTCCCACGGGTCGCACAGAACACTTCGGATGGAACTATGCTAAGGAGTGATATTCTCGACGGCCCGATACCGTGCCGGGTGTCCTTGCTCATAGCTCCGGGGCCCAAACATACGGAACATAACATACATATATATATCAATCTTTCATGGCTTAACTCACTAACATAGCATAACATAGCATATCTTATCATAACATATCATACGGTTTTCAAAATCAAGCTTACATATGCCCGTATACATAATTTCAGAATCCATAAGGGGTTCATAATATCATAACATATCATATTCAACACATATTTAACTATATATATAATATATAGTCGCATGAGGGCTAACGAGCACATAGGGGTTTTAGGTCAATTAACTAAAATAAAATTCCTAAACCTCACCTTATGCGCAAAAACAAGAGATACGTGCGTGCCGATCATCACAACTTAAGTCTCGGGCTCAACAACGTCAACAGGAATCTCCTCTAAGACAAACAAACACAAAACTCAAGACTTAGACTCAATTATGTACCAAATAAATGCGCGGCGATGCGAATGTATGCAAAAGAATGCAATGAAATGGCATATGAAAGCAATTAAACTCTTATGTTCATATCTCACGTTTCATGCATTGAAATTAATATTATAAAAATAAAATAAAGATAAAAAAACATTATATTATAAGTTATTAACATGTCAGAATCATAATTGGGGTGAGAGAAATTAAATAAAATTAAAAAAACGAAACAAGAAAAATTGCATAACATTGAACATAGGGCTGTCACGGGGTGACATGCCCCATGCACAATCTCGATCACCCCCGTGACTCAACACAGGCATTCAAAGGAGGAGAGACACGGGGTGAAGGGCCTGGAAGGGGAATTGGTGCCACGGTGGTGAGCTGAGGCAGGAGCTCAGCCCCAAATCTCTCCCAAGAATCACCACTGTGAACCACTTTTACACATGATGCATACACGGGGGAGACAGAGTATCAATAATTCCATATTAATCAATTTTATAAGTTTTTAGTACATATAATTTCTTAAATGAAGATTATTAGTTTAATGGCTGACCAAGCCAAATAAGAGGGGGTATTCGTAAATCGTAATACATTAATAGATTATAAGGTAGTAAAAGTATAATATACAAACTTACTTAAAGAGAATTCCATATAAATATGTCTAACCACATTGGGTCCATACGTAATAGGCCAAAACAAATATATTAATCATATTTAACTATGAATACTAGAATAATCAATATTCATCGGTATATTTGCACCCATTATGCCACAAATATTAACCGTAATAGGGGTTGGTTTAAGTAATTAAATAATTTGTTCTCTAGAGTAATGATGGCTCGAGTTCGAATCTTCTGACAATTTAGGTGTATATTAATAATTTAATATATATATAGTCACTGTAACACTAATCAACGAATTAATTTTATAAAGGCTTTTACTGTTTACAAATCTACAAACATAGATCAGTCGCACATTGGCAGGCATTGACTTGAGCATAAGTCCCAACGCTTGGTTTTTATTCGTTTTTCAAATTTGTAATAATATAATGTATATTATTGTACAAGATTTCAAGTTAACACACATAATTTAAAGCGTGCTAACTAAGTTCGTTCAAGCTAAAAGAAATTAAACTTAGCTTTTCTTAGAAGAGCTAAATTGACAATATCCTGCACCGACGTTGCGGAAAATAATTAAAAGTATTCGAGTAGTTTTGGGAAAATATTGTTATTTTTTTTTTTTTTTGACAACCAAAACCTTCAAAAGAGAAAATATTGTTATTAGACGTGACATAATATTAATTTTGGTCAACAACGTGACATAATATTAATTATTAAATGAATAAGAAACAATGTTAATTATTCTCATGCTGTAATCATTATACATGTGACGAGTTTCACACCAAAGGGTTTCCAAAGTCTCTCTAACGGAAAAATGCTTTGGCCTATAATTTGAATTTTGTGTTAGGAGAAATTTAACCCGAGTCTAACACGATCAAATCGATATAGTGAGAAAACAAATATTTTATACTCACGATGTGATTAATGAAAAATTTAAAAAGAGTGACAATAAACTTGTCCTTTTTATTAATTGAATTCCAACGAGTCAATTTTTTTATAAAATTTTCCATATATTAGGTACTGTAGTAATTACCCATACGGCATACCTTGTTATCATTATTAAAACTAAGGATCTCAAATTTAGGCTTTTACGCAATATTTGGTTGGAGAAATTCGGAAGGAAAAAATATACTGGATTTTTCTCTTTTTCGGAAGGGAAGTTACTTTTCTTTATTTTTCTTTATAATTTCTATCTTTTGTTTCCTCTCAATTTTAATTTTCTTTCTTTCTTTTTTAATCAAATACCAAAAATTATTCTTCTCTATCATTTTCTTTTCTCTTTCAAATTCCTTGAACGGAACATGATGTTAGTGAAAAACATTCATAATAGAAATCCTAATATAATAGTTGAGAAATTATAAAAAAAAAAATACTTTTTGTAATATTTAATTTTAGTGTTTTTTTAGTAATTCTTATTCAAATCTTACAATTTTCTTGATTCTCAATTATGATTTTTTTAATTAAATTAAATTTTAAGAGGATATTCGAAATTATCCCTTTATAACTATCTCCAAATTCAAGAGTAGCATGTATAAATTTCCTTAAAATTTTTACTATTGACATTGTTATTGTTGCGTATTGTGAACTGAAATGTTGAAAATATGGACTCCAGTGCATGACAAGGACGAGCCAATAATTATCAACACATTTCTTGAAACATGAAAACTCTCACACTCAAGCTTATAAGGCAAGCCCACAACCAAAAAGTAAACACAAAAGCTGAGCAAAAACACAAAACAACACACATCAATGGCTTCAGCAACCTCATCAAACCCTTTCCCCATCAAAACAGTGGTCGTTTTAGTTCAAGAAAACCGCTCATTTGATCACATTCTGGGTTGGATGAAAGCTCTAAACCCAGAAATCAATGGCGCCACCGGATCCGAATCAAACCCGCTCTCTACTGCCGACTCGGAATCAAACCGGATTTTCTTCTCCGACAAGGCAATCTACGTCGAACCGGACCCAGGCCACTCCATCCAGGAGATTTTCGAACAGGCAAGAATTACTAGATCCTTTGCATACCATATATTGAATAGTAGCTTATATAGTAACCCTATTTTCACCTGATCATATTAAGAACTTATGAGAGATATATACATGTAACTCGTTAAAGAAATTAATAATTCTGGAGTCGCCACTATGACCAGGTATTTGGTGCTCAATGGAGCCAAGAGTTAGCCGACCGGGGGGTCCCGCCGACCATGCAAGGGTTTGCCCAAAATGCCGAGAGAAAACAAGATGGGATGTCGAGCACGGTGATGAACGGGTTCAAGCCAGAGGCGGTGCCGGTTTACAAGGAGTTAGTGTCGGAGTTTGCCGTCTGCGACAGGTGGTTCGCGTCGGTGCCGGCGTCAACACAGCCGAATAGGCTATTCGTGCACTCGGCCACCTCACACGGGGCCACGAGCAACGACAGGAAGCGTTTGATTGAAGGGTACCCACAAAAGACTATATTTGAGTCATTGGAGGAGAGTGGATATACCTTTGGGATATACTATCAGTATCCTCCGGCCACACTCTTCTACAGGTAGAGGCTTATTTATCATGCTTGGCTGATCCACCAAACTCTTTTTCTATTGTCCAAGTCAACTCTACCTATTACGTAACAACGTGATTTTCAACATTTTCCCTTCAAAATATTAACAAGTAAAGAGTAAATTACACCTGCACCCCTTGTAGTTAAACGTATTTGTAATTTGATCTTTTTTTGTTTCAGACTTTCACCCCTTATGATCTCCCAATATATTATAAAGAAATAATTACATCTGACCCTCATTAGGTTAGGGGTTATAATCTTTTCGGTTAGCATTTTGATATATAGAACATAGTCGTCTTACCACTACTATATTTTGAGTTTCATATCTTCCGATAGTTACAGTGACTCTATTACTATACGAACTTCGAAAAGGATTGAACCATCTCTCGATTGTTTAATATAGATTATTTTGAGAAGTTTTGGCAGTTCAAGTGATTTCATATATAAGTCTATCAGTTTCTTGAATAACTTGTTACACGATTGATTAGTTTGATAAGCTATCAATAGATTCAATACTATGTATAATATTTTAATATAAAAACATTTAAATTCAATTGAGCCTAACTATGGGGGTGCTTGTAATTTAAAAATTATCTAGGGTGAAAATGTAATTTCAAAACCAACTTTACTTGTCTAAGTATAAATTAATACGCCTAACTATCGAGGTTTAGATATAATTTACCCTGAAAATGAAAACAAGATTGGTGCTGATATAAAACGAAAAATATTAGACTAAATTTTAGAATTATAGTAAATATGATCAGAAAGAAATAAACTGAGATAATTTATGATTAATGTACTAATCAAACATGAGGTTTGTCATATTATAAACTTGTGTTTTAATGTAATTTTAGCACATTAACTAAGCAAAACTCAACCATTTTAAAATCCACAATTTCTCATTTTTCATTTCTGCATTGAGTTAATTATTTAGGTCACTATTTTTTTCACTAGAATAGCTTCTTTGGCACTTGGCAGGAACCTGAGAAAACTGAAGTACATAATAAACAATTTCCATCAGTTTGATCTTTCTTTCAAGAGGCATTGCAAGGAGGGTAAATTACCAAACTATGTGGTGATTGAGCAAAGATATTTCGACCTGAAAATACTGCCTGGAAACGATGATCATCCTTCTCATGATGTATTTGAAGGCCAGAAATTTGTCAGGGAAGTGTATGAAGCATTGAGGTCTAGTCCTCAGTGGAATGAAATCTTGTTTATTATCACTTATGATGAACATGGTGGCTTCTATGACCATGTTCCGACTCCGGTTTCCGGAGTTCCGAGCCCTGATGATAATGTGGGGCCCGACCCGTACAATTTTAAATTCGACCGATTGGGAGTCAGGGTTCCTACATTTATGATATCTCCCTGGATCGAGAAAGGGACAGGTAAGTTTTCTGGAAAATATGCTAAAATATATTTAGTTCATGAAGTTATTAAACCAAACATGACAGGTGTCGAGTATGTGTCCGACACGAATGTCATGACACAAAAAAAAAACTATATTATTAATTTTTAAAAGTATCTACATATCCACATTTGTGAAAATTGTTGCCAAAAGATGCTTTTACGGCATCCATCGGTTAAACATTAGACTACGTTAACTCTTACACAGATTTACTGTCGGATATTATATGCCTTTAGTGACGTGAACAAAACCAAAATCTGATAAAATTTTACATGAACAAAAGAACCCGTATGGAGATTTATATGATAAATGAATTACTAGGGGGTTTATGTAATCAAAAAAACTAGCTAAATGGAGTTTTCTGTAATTTCTCCAACAAATAGGGGATATAAATGTAATTCTTGTCAATTTTCTGGCAACCTACCAAAATTCAGTTTCTCTGTCAAACTTTACTGTTAATCCATCATATCTGAGAAATTTAATTTCATCGTCCATCCATTAACTGATTAATCAATTTGACTATGTGTGTATATATATTGCAGTGTTGCATGGGCCTTCAGGACCAAACAATACATCTGAATTTGAACACTCCTCCATAGCTGCAACTGTTAAAAAGATCTTCAATTTGAAGAAGTTTCTAACTAAACGTGATGCATGGGCGGGTACTTTTGAGACCGTTATAAGCAGAACAAGCCCCAGAACAGACTGCCCAGGTAATCAATCCTCTGATCTTCTTATATTGAATGAGATGTAATTGGACCCCAATGTAGGTGTTTTTCTTTCTATATCTCTGTTCAAGTCTCAGGTCTGACAGCTAAAAATATGTAAAAACTCTATCTACCAATGATAGATATGTATTTAGAGACTTAAAGATCGAAACCCTGATTAAACTAGTATAGGCTGATATAAGTGTTAGTGTGTTAGTTTATGAAATTGAAGTTCAACTTGCGAAAATTTTCCTCCATTGGATAACTTAAATGACTACGTGCAATTTACAATGATTTGCTTGACTAGTCTTAAACTGTTAATTTTCAAATACAACTATAGGGAAGAAATAATACCAAAATTTCTAAATAATAACTCCAACTACATTTCTGACATACATAAACAATGTGTAATAGAAAATATAAACTTAATTCAAAGATTATGAAATTTTCTCCTTTTCCAATTATGCTACTTTCCAAAAATTCTAACCGTGTTCATACGTATGCACAGAAACCCTACCGGAGCCTGTAAAACTGCGCGAGGCCGAAGCCAGAGAACAAGCAAAAATAAGTGATTTCCAAGAGGAAATGGTGCAAATGTGTGCAGTTTTATGTGGAGATCACAAGAAGGATACTTTTCCGGATAAACTAATCGAGGACATGACGGTTTCCGGTGGAGCTGAGTATGTTAATAAGGCCTTCAATGAATTCTTGAATGAATGTGAGAAAGCCAGGGCAAAAGGTGCTGATGGATCCACAATTTGTATTCCATCATCACCGAGTAATAGCAGCAATGCAACTGCAGTACCAAAGCCTAAATCATTGGCATCCAAGTTATTTTCTTGCATAGTTTGTGCAAATCAATGATTCTTCTAACTAGGGTTACAAATGGTTAATGTTGTTGGTTTTATGTTTTGATTCGTTGTTGTAAATTCACTCTTGTAAAGTTTATTTGTTTGTGTGTTTTGAGGTGTGTTCGTATTGAAATACTTTATGATAAAATTGTTATTCTCTATGTTGCATTAAAGATAGAAATAACAGGTAAGTGGTATACTTTTATTTTTTTATCGTATTGCATTAAAATTCAGATATAATCCTTTTGTTGTTTAGATATTGGATCAACACTCACCGGCCAAACTCAAGATTCACCCTGAGGAAGCTATCGAAGATGTTGCGATCATTGATTGTCAGGTGAGGGTCACGTTGTCTCTCATCGATCCTACCCGGATGTCTGGGCGCCTTCTTGGAAGGCCAACTGATGATCCATTGAGGTCGGATAGTGATAGGGGTGTTTTCAAAATTCGTCCCTTAAGCTCTCTTGTTTTGTTTATTTTCGGGGGCACTTTAAGTTGTCTTGTATTAATGATCATTGGATCATGCACAATGTATTTTTTTTGGGCTTGTCTGGTTATATATGAGGTGGGAGCTAGCCTCGTTAAAACCCCACGGTCTCGTTGGCCGGTGCCTTTAAAAAAAAAAAATGTGTACGTAGTTAATTGGTTTAATATGTTATACTAATTTAATTGAGGAATTCATGTTCAAATTCCTAGATATACATATCTACTTTAAACACCCGAAAAGTTTTACATGTTAGTAGTTAGTCTAATTTTATATTTTAATAGTTTGATCCAATTTCAACATATGATATGATATAGAATTCAAGAAATTAAACTTGAACCAATAATATTGATGGGGCTCAATCAAGCTCAAATCATCCCCGTAGACGTGTCGAAACCTGGACGACTCATTCAAATCAACTTGGAACACTTGGGCAACTTGGAACACTTGGGCTCGCGATAGCGGATCCGGCACATCTACCTACAGCCTTGCTACCCAAAGCTCGCCTGCCAGAATGCATCCTTCAAGCGGGGAGTCTTTCTCCAACCCCCACCGAATGCTCGCAATATTACCCTGCTGGAACTATCACCACTCAAGACTTGCGTCGCAAGCATAGGATACTCCCTTGTTTGTTCCACGCTCGGGAAAATCCTGACGCTCGCATCCCTCGCAGCGCTCACGTGATCATCAATGCATATCCCACCCGCCGGGGTCCATCTCAGCGGGCCTCAGAGCCCTCTCAAGGGTACGAATGACCTCATGGCTGAAGCTTCACCCCGAGCGTCCCAGGGCTCGGACAAGACAATCCGAGGATCCTCCCCCTCGAGCGTCCCGACGATCGTGTCAGGTCATCCTAGGGACGCACCTTCAAGCGTCCTTACGCCTGTGTAACCCTCAGTGGCTATCCCGGCGCTCATATAATTGTTGTGTAACTGCCACTGACACATACAGGTAGTGCGCACACAAACACCTGACATCCACTACCACCCGTACGAAGGTATATCTCGGAGATATCACTTTCAATCCATCACACGTTGCCTGTAACGCCTCGGTTCCGGATGAACAGGTAAGCACACCACGTGGGAGTTTGTGAGCGTAGGATTTATTTTAATTCTTTAATTTTAGGGCAATTTACATCTGGGTCCCCTGAGGTTTGGTGTAATTACAAATTAATCCCTGCACTTCCAGAAATTACATTTAACTACCTTACTGTTACGTTCCGTTAGAGGTCCCTCAACTCCGTTATAGTTCCGTCCAAAATACTGTTCACTTTTCCAAAATTACCCCTTATTATTTTAATAATTTGTTAAATTACCTAAATACCCTCAGGGACTGTAATGTTGATTAGGTATTCTTGAGGGCTCGTTTTGTAACATTTTGTAAAATACAGGGACTTTTTTGTAATATTCAGGATAATTTGAAACTAGCCGGTTTCCATTAATTTTCTTATGAAATTAATTTTATTTCAGTGTATTTATTCAATTCCAAATTTGCCCAACCAACGTTATTGTTGAATACCCCAAGTAATCACATGACTTCATAATCAGCATCTCTAAAAAAAAAAAGCGGGTGTGTGACCCTTTGGTTCCCGCTTTGAAAACCCTACCCAAACTCCAAGATTTCCGCCATTGAAGACCCTCTTGAAGTTCGAAAATCTTGGTTTCAAAGGGATTTTCTTGCCATCAACACTGGATTACACCATATACTTGTAGGACTTTGACAATCCACCGGTGTAGGTGAGTATACATCTCCGTTTTGTACGATTTTTTTAGGGTTTTCATAAAATTCTTTTTTTCTGAAAAAGATCGGTATTTTTACGTCCGATAAGTACGATTTTGTAGATCTTAGAGACATTTTTGCAACTTCCGATTGCTAGCTGCGTTGAAATTCCCATTTTTTTTGTGTTACAGTGTTTCTTTTAAGGATTTAAGGTTGAGAAACCCTTGTTTGATGGTGTGTGAACTATTTTATTGATGACATTTGTATAGTTTTGTCTTTAAAAGAAATCCCCTAAATTTTAGATGCAGGGTTTCTGTTTTTTAGTTCGAAAATGAGTGTGTTTAATGTCTGATTCTTTGTTTTCTTAATGTAGGTACAATGTCAGAGAAGACCTACACTGTGGTTGTCCATTTCAGAGACACAATAGCAAGTATATACAAGGTTGATCCAGATAAGTATAGTATTTTTTATTTTGAAGATGATATTAAGAAGTTATTTGCATTGGATGATCTTTCTTCATATAAGATTTTGGCTGCTATGTCTGGTTCTAGGAGTAGGATGACTGTTGAAAATGATAATGATGTGTTAAGGATGTTTGAGATAAACTGTGATGATGCTTCATTTGATGTGTTTGTTGTTTCTTCTTCAAATCAACCTCGTGTTAACATTCAGAACTTAAATGCATCTATTAATGTGGAAAATGTTGGTGTTAATGTGCAAGTTGACAAGATGCATGGTAGTATTTCTGTGAATGAGCGTGTGGGACATGGAAGTAGCAATATAGTAGGCAATGGCAGAAAATCAGTGAATATGAAGTCTAAAGAGAAGCAAACTGAAGTTGATAAAGGGAAAAAAGTTGATTTGGGAACTAACAAGTCTAAAAGGAAACAAACTAAGTCTCGTGGAAATAAAAATGGTGTGGGTAGAAGTAGGGATGTTTTAGATGATGATGAGGACTATAACAGTGATGACAGTTTGTTTGTACCTGAGATTGATCTTGAAAACATTGATAATGTGGATTTAGATGATTGTAATGACAGTGATGACATGTCCAATTATGGGTCTGATGACCACTGTGAAGCTGAAAATCTGTCTGATGATGACTTTGATAATGATCCATTAAAGGGTACATTTAACTTTCCTTCTGATGATTATGATGACGGTATTGGGAAGGTTGAGTTGAGAGTGGGTAAGTACTTTAAAGATGTTTTTCACTTAAGAAGAAGATTGAAGGAGTATGTGATTCAGGAAGGTTTTACTATGATTAGGAGAAAGAATGACTTAGAAAGGCTTACTGTTGAGTGTGAAAACCATGGTTGCATGTGGAGATTACATGCTTCTGTTTTGTTGGATAAGAGGACCTTTCAGATTAAGACTTACAATGGTGTACACACCTGTCTGAGGAGTGACTGCACTAAAGAGGCAAGTGTTGATTGGATGGCTAGTAAACTTGTAAAAATATTGAGGAAAACACCTGATTTAACACCTAAGGACATTGAGTCAAAGTTACAGAAATTCAACATCAAACCTAGTTACATGCAGATCTATAGAGCTAGGTTGAAAGCTAAGGCTGAAATAGAGGGAAATCATACTGAATCTTATGGGAAATTGCCATATTATGCAAGAGTTATACAACAGTTGATTGAGGGTAGTATAGTGACATTGCAATCACATGCTCCACCAGGACCAAGCCTTAATGTGACACCAACTTTCCTCAGATTCTTTGTTGGTTTAGAACCTTTAAAGAATGGTTTTTTTGCTGGATGTCCACCCTTTCTTGGATTTGATGGGTGTCATTTGAAGGGACAGTTTGGTGGGGTGCTTCTAGCTGCAATTGCATTAGATGGAAACAATGGACTCTATCCATTGGCTTATGCTGTTGTAGAGACAGAGAATAAGGAGAGCTGGACCTTTTTCTTTGAGAATCTTGGAAGAATGCTAGGGGGATTTGACATAAGCCTCCCCTGGACTTTTATGAGTGACAGGCAAAAGGTAACATGATCTGAATCTACTATATTATTCCTTTATTATTATGTTCTTAATTTTAGCATTAAGGGAAATTAACTAGTTTATCTGTCATATTTTGTTGTAGGGTCTGACAGAAACCATATCTGAACTGGTGCCTCATGCTAACAGTAGAAGATGTGCTAGACACATTTTTGCAAATTTCAGGATGAAATTTCCAGGCCATGCTTTGAAAAAGTACTTTTGGGAAGCTGCCAGATCTTACAACAGAAGGGGATTCAACTTTGCCATGGGTAAGGTCAAAGAAATAAATCCAGGAGCCTATGCCTATTTGATGGACATTCCACCTTCTCAATGGAGCAGACATGCATTTGACCCATCATTGAAGAATGATCATTGCACTAACAACATCTCAGAATCATTCAACAACTGGATAGGTAAGCTAAGAGGTAAGCCTATTTTGGCACTTGTTGATGGCCTTAGAGCCAAGATCATGAGTAGATTGCATCAGAGAAATGCAAGGGGTCAAAATTGGAAAAATAGGATTGTACCAACAGTTGTGAAAAAGTTAAATTTCATTAGAAGTGAAACAAGAAAATGTGGCTTGTTGATTGCTGGAGATGATAGGTATGAGGTGCAGGATGGACCTACTCACTATGTTGTTGATATGGCTTCAAGAAGTTGTCAATGTAAGGAGTGGGATATAAGTGGTATCCCTTGTATGCATGCACACACATGCATTGCATACAGGAGGGAAAGGCTTGAAGATTACACAGCTGCTGTGTTCACAAAGGATACCTATATGAGCTGCTACAAGTTCATGATACCTCCTGTACCTGATGAATCCTTTTGGGATGAAATGCCAGATGTGCTTCCAAAAGATCTGTTGCCACCACTCAAAAAGAGATTGCCAGGAAGGCCTAGAAAGAACAGGAAGAAAGAACCTGGTGAAAGTCAAAGCATGCCAAGGTCTTCTGTTGTAAGATGCAAGATATGTCAAACTTTAGGACATAACAGAAGGACATGCCCTTTAAGAGTACAGGGGCCTTCAGCTATGAAAACAAGCATCTTATAACTTCCTTTCATATGAGTTTGTACATTGAGTAACTGTATTTTTAATATTTGCAGGAGTCAAATGAGCAAGGTGGGCCTTCACAAATGCTAAGTCAGCCTCAAAGTTCAGCTGGAGTCTGTGATAATTTGGATGATTGGAATGAGCATGCTTTGGATGCTATCTATGCCAGCTTGGACCAGCATGAAGCACAGAGGGATGCAGTCAATCAAGAGTTCCATTTGGACAATGAGATTCCTGAAATGATGACCACAAAGAAAAGGGCAATCACATCATTGATTGCAGAAAGTTCAGGTATCCAGTTATTCCTAGTAATTAAATTCATATTTTCTGTAGATTGAAACCAATTTTATGTGGATTACAGTAAATGTTGTTGAGTCTAACAAAAGGAAGAAAGGATCCATCTCAGAAAAGGCCATGCCTGTCTCGGTTTCAGGTATCTAATTTTTATAGTTTTGTTCATTAAAGATGTTGTGTGTAGATTGTAACATTTACTTTGTGGAATACAGATAGTGTTGGTGAACCAATGGCTAAGAAGAAGAGGGCAACCCCAGAAAAGGGTACTGATGTTTCAGGTACATGTTGGTTTCTGCAATACATCCTGCTCATTCATACTTCTACTTCTTTTTTTTTTTAATGGTCCAAGATACTTCTAGATTGTAATACTTGTGTTTTCATTGCAGTGAGTCAGCCTGTAACAACTAGGTTAAGAAAGACAGTACAAAAGACATATGCCAAAAAGATGCCTGCTGCTAAGGGGGTTCAAATATGTGAACCAACAAATTCTCAACCCCCACCTAAAAAAACCACTAATGATATCTTGAAACGGCTTAGCAAAGGTGGAGAGGTGAGACCTTTTAGTCAACCCACAACATGTTCTAAGGGAAAACAGAAAGAAACCCTTACTGCAGCTGAAAAGGGCAATGTCCCTCAAAACCAACCAGCTGACAAGTTGAAAAACAAAGGTTTGGATACTGCTGCTCACAGTCCTAGGTTCTTTAGCCAAGGGTTCCAACAACCACCAGCCACTAATAGCAAGAAGAAATTGGATTTCAGTGGTGCACAGCTAAGACGCGTATGGAAGTTCTGATTATAATGGGATTTTTGAATGCTTCTGTTACTAGTATGATGCAATCATCACTCTTTTGAAACAATTTGTGAATGATTCAAATATTTATCTATTTCGGGGCTTGCAAGCCATTTGACAATGACTGTTGCATGTTGCATGCACTGCTGTAGTATATATGCACTGTTGTAGTATGTATGTTTTTGGGAAACAGCTGCTTATGGTAGTACATGCTGTACTTTTCTTCCATTGTTGTTCATTTGAGATACATAAATACTTCTTCCATTGAATTACGCAACAAGTTTGCCAAGATGAAAGAGCAACAACATAGCTAAAATTAACATGTTAAACACTACTAGCTTATACAACACTGGAGAAATAGGACTTGCTTCTGCAATTGGAAATGAACGACGAACAACACTGCTTACTTCTTCCACTTCATCACCATGATCTTCCAAAGGATTGCACCAGTGGGAAAACCCATGAAGCTCACACCAGTAAAAAAGCCTTCCTTTATTAGAATTATGCTTCTCAACCACCTTTATGGTGGTCCAAAGCATGCAATTTGCTTCCCGACAACGATCCTTCTTATACTTTAAGCCCCCATCAACTGTATTAAGTGATCTTCTTGAACTTGCCATGATTTTTGGAGATGAAACGGCAGTAAAACCACAAAACATATATATAGACTGATTCCCAACGGCTATAAACGGCTATAAACGGCTAGTTTCAAATTATCCTGAATATTACAAAAAAGTCCCTGTATTTTACAAAATGTTACAAAACGAGCCCTCAAGAATACCTAATCAACATTACAGTCCCTGAGGGTATTTAGGTAATTTAACAAATTATTAAAATAATAAGGGGTAATTTTGGAAAAGTGAACAGTATTTTGGACGGAACTATAACGGAGTTGAGGGACCTCTAACGGAACGTAACAGTAAGGTAGTTAAATGTAATTTCTGGAAGTGCAGGGATTAATTTGTAATTACACCAAACCTCAGGGGACCCAGATGTAAATTGCCCTTAATTTTATATATTCCTACATGACATCTCACATTTTTATAAAATTCATGATACATTATTTACGTGAATTATATGCAATCATATCATTGGAAAACTATTTCATGTCATGGAAAAATATTTGTTACGTAAAATAATTACCGGGAGTGATTTAATTACGAACTTGTCCCTATTTGATCATTTTTCTAACTTAGGGACTTAATTGCATAAATTTTCAAGGACTGAATTGCTCATATTTCAAAACCATACATACTTGATTGCACGACTTAAACACTAAGAGGATTAAATTGCAATTTATGGTATTTCACTTGTTTCAAAAAGAGATGTATCGGTATATCATCTTCAAGCTTCCAAAGTTATTTCATTTTGATCTTTTCATCCCAATTTGCTTCCTTTGTTCACCGAACCACAAGCTCAAGAAGAAAGAAAAGATTTCATCCATTTTCACCAAGTTTCTCAAGAAATATTTCAAGATTTGAAGCATAGTCATCATCTCCATCTATCTTCTTCATTTCTTTTCATTCAAAGGTGGGTGTGTGCATGGTTTGATGATTCTTGATCAAATATGGAATAACTAGGGTTTGAGAAATCATGGCTTAAATGGATTATTTGCTGTTGAAGCATGATTACATGATTTTTCCTTGATTTATAGCATGAATCCTTGCCCAAATTTGAGTTTTTGTGAAGGTTGGAGCATGAACTTGAAATTCATGATCTTTGATAATTTTTCATGATTTATGTGTTTAAATGGGGTATTGTGGTACTATGATCATATATGCATTTTATTTCTCAGATTTCTTGCAAACTTTGGTGATTAAAATTGCTATCTTGCCTTGTTGTTGTTGTTGCCGTGAGCTTCCCCTGCTCCTGCTCTGTTTTAAAAATTTGCAGAAGTTGGGAATGGCCCTTCCCGCCTTAGTGCATTTTGGGGAACGGTCGTTCCCACGCTTCTGAGTCAGGGAGGTCAGCGAGACTGGGAACGGTCGTTCCCATTTTGGCCTGCGTGCCGGAAGGGCCGTTCCCATCAAAGGCGCATTTTATTTTAAAAGTTCCTGGCACGTTTTAAAGGGGCACGGGAACGACCCTTCCCATTTTCAAAGGGAAGCCGGAATGGTCGTTCTCATACCGTCTGGCAGAGCAAAAGCTACTGCATAAAATTTCAATTTTGAGGTTTTGATCCAATGCATTCTTTGATCTCAAATTGCTATTATATGATAGAATACATGTCAAAACAAGATATTTTCATGCTACATTGTTCATTGCTCGTCATCTCGTTGCATTTTCGCCGTTCGTCTTATTTGATCCATTTTGAGTCATGTCTCACGTATACACACGTCGTGTTTGCACAGGTCACGAGGTCGTGGACGAGGAGCAGGCTCCCTAGAGCATATCCTTGTTTTATTTTGTAGCAAAGGTGAGGTTTCGTTCTAGGTATTTAGAACCTTACAACCTTTACGTGACATTTTCGGCCAAAACTTATTATATCTATAAACGTTTTCAAACTATAAACATTTTCAAGCAAGCAAGCCATGATTGTTCATGATTTCAAGCATGTTTTGGCGAGTTCATGATTGCACTTGGACCCGAGGGTAGTTTCTTGAGCCAACCGGGAAAGCAAGGGCTGACGGGTAACTCTTGAACTATCCTCACCTCATTGGGATCACCCCCGAAGCCACTAGGAGATTAGTGGTGGAAGGAGTTCCGTGCGTAGGGAGTCATGTTCCCGACGTACACCATGTCGTGGATAGTTGGGCCTTGCAAACCCACTATCACCCGGAGAAAGAAGGAGACTGAGGACGGATCCGGCACCACGGATTGTCCTCGAGTTATTGCATGTTTCAAGCATGATTATGTCTAATTGAGCACTAAATGAAATGCATGGTCACGTATTGAATTATTCAAGCAAGCACGTATTGTTCGGTGTAAAGGTTGGAAAATTGCCCTCACTCGCCGGGCCACATGTTCATGAAATTGACAAGTTAAACATGTTAAATCGATAGTCGTAATCTCGGGCAAAGAGTAGCATTTTCTTGAAACCTATACTTATTTATTTCATTTCCAAGTCTTCACCCGAGTTCATGACTTGCATGTGACGTGTGTTATATATAATATTGCCCCTCACTCAGTCTTCGGTAGACTGATACTTCACTTTTCAGGTACTTTTGGTCGTGGTCGTGGTCGTGCTAGGCGGGAGTTGAGTCAGGTCTTGCATTTCACCGAGTCTAGCATTGTACTTTTCACGTATAGCACTTTTGATATATCATGTTATGATCATTCTTATTACATTTTGGATACTTGGTCATGTATATTATTTAGGAGATGATAATGTATTGATAGTTATTGTTGGTACCTACTATGTATATACTTTGGTAAATATGGTACCTATACGTATTAATCTAAATGCTTCCGCTTTTGAATTGTTATGTCTCGATTTGACTGTGTTGGGGAGTTGTCCAGCCTAGCTCGTTCTTTCTTGATTGTCACCCCGTTCGCTATATGTTCGGTTTATGTACGGATTGTCCATTTCGTATGTGGATCGGGCTATAGTGCGGGGGATGTAGTGCCTTGGGGTTTAGGGTGCTACACGGCAACACGGATTTGGGACCACTTGGTTACATTTACCAAATCATCCCCATCCTCAACCTATAAATATGGGAATTTAACACTCACATTCCCTAAGTGATTCACCACACACAAACTCATACCGCATACAGACACTCCAGAATTGGGCACTCAATCCTCCATTTTCTTCTTCCCAAGCTCTACATACCTCGCCATCTTTGCATTCTTACTGCATTTTCTCCCCTAGTGTTATCCTAGTTGGAAGAACTCACGCTCTTTGGGAAACCCAGTTCCTGAGGCTCAAACGCCTGTGATGGTCTTCCCCCCAAACAAACCTTAAAGTGTTGGTGATTTAGTACTTTTCCAGTTTCTACACCATCAAATATGATATATAATTCATTAATTCTAGAAAAAACAATTGAACCTATAATTTGATATAGAATCGAAGGAAAACAAAAAAGTAATTGAAGGCATAATGTAATATAGGATACAAGGGGGTAAAAAAAGGAGTTAAGTCAGAAATTTTTATTTTGAGTTGGGTTTCAAGATTAAATATTATAAAATATATAAAACACTTGCATTATTTGATAAATTATAAAATACAATTATTACAAAAAGAACAATATTTTAGCAATCTCATGGGTTCATCATTGTCTGGTCATTATTGCCCTGTTTTTGTTGTTTCTTTTTGTCTTTCTTCTCTTATCCAATCGTTGGATTTTGATTTTGGGATAATATTAGTAGGGCTGGCTTTTAGACCTCTAATTTGTCATTAGTTTCCGTTAATATATCCAATCCAATTCTTAAGGGCCCCTGGTTTATTCTGATTGTATTTGAACTGATTATATCATTATCACAGCATTTCCTATTTCTGTTGTGTGTCCAGTTTGCTACTGTTCGTCAAAAAAATTTACAAATTATTGAAAGCTTGGATGTGCTATATTTTGTCACTCGTAAGTCGTAACCACTTGAAGAGGCAAGAAAAAAATTGGGACGGCATATTAATTTACTCAAAGATTTCGTATTGGAGTTCAGAGATAGAGATACATGAAAGACGGGAGTCCACTGTTTCTAAATTTTTAATATTTTTATATTTATATATAAATTCTGAAATATTTATGTATTTATCTTCCTTTATTTAGAGTTTCATTCCCCCATTTAATATAAAATTATAGTGTCATTTTACTTAATATTACCGATGGACAGTTGGCTCACGTTGATAAGGGCTTGAGTTCACTTAAGCAAAATATCGGGTTTGAACCTTATGAATATAAAAGATTACGTTCCCGCAATAAGCGCCTTCGGCTACCTCGTGAGATTAGTTTTTCACTCAATTGAGTTCGGGAGATTAGTCCTTCACGCTACCTCAGGAGATTAGTTCTTCACTCAATTGAGTTTAGGAGATTAGTTCTTGATTCAATTGGGTGGACGAAAATTCTAAGAGATAAAAAAAATTTCTACATAATATTATTTATATTTTTAATATTTAATTTGTGTTCCCTTTATAGAGATGGCAGTTTTTCCACTCTTTCCAAATTTTTAATATTTTTATATTTATATAGAAATTTTGAATATTTATGTATTTATCTTCCTTTTTTTATTATTATTGTTATTATTATTATTTAACTTTTAAGTATGATTCAAACTCGTGTTATTATCCTAACACTTCAACAGACTTCTGTTGGTTGTATTTATCTCCCTTTATTTACAGTTCGATCCCCACATTTTTATAGAAAATTATAGTGTTACTATAGTTAATATTATTTATATATTTAATAATTAATTTTTATTCCCCTTATTTTAAATTTTAGTTTTAGCTCTACTCGTATTTGAGCCTTATATTAATAGAATGAATTTTAAACATAAATAATTCAACCCAGTGTCCAAATCGCCTCAGAGAACGAACCCATTAATCACTTGGACCAATCTTTATCGGTTGTTGTTCAGCAAATCGACCATATAGAAATCCCAAAATTTTGTATTTAACCACATTTCAAGTTTTCATTATTTAAAGTGAATTAATTATAGATATAATAAAATGTAATTTTAATCCAAGAATTTCCTATTTGAAGCCAGTACTGCCTCATCAGCATGGCATAGGAATTAGGATTTTCCTATTTGAAGCCAGTACTGCCTCATCAGCATGGCATAGAAATAGTCAAATAGGAGGTCTTAGTCACACATATATTCTTATCCGCCTATCTCAAACCCCCATATAATTCATGCACGTATTTTATAAATTGTGCCCACTAAAAAACAAAAATTTAAAATTTAATCTAAATACCGAATACCTCATGGGTTAAATTTATTGCCATAAAAATATTTATAGTTTCAAAAATTACCCAAAAAGTACCATAAATTTTGAATAAACGTTGCGAAAAACTCCTGAAATTCTTTTTTGAAAAAGCACCCTAACCAAGGTATTTCTTTGTAATTTTTTTTTTTTTTTTTTGTAATTATCCCAATTATATATATATATATATATATATATATATATTTGAGTCAGATAACAGGTGCTATTTTCTTCATATGGGAAGGTTAGATTTTAATGGGCATCACTTATTAAGTTGACCACGTTCTTGATTAAGACCAATCAAGCCGAAATTATTATTTCTTTCTGTACATTTTAGACCTACTTTGTGAATGGTATAATTGTGCTTCAAGTATACTTGCCTAAAAATTACAATTATTACCTTCTAAAGTGTGTCTCTCTAGAATAATGGAAATACATTATACATCGCATTGTGCGTAATTCAACTTTTGATTAAATTCTTTATACTTTTTTTTTTTTGAAATTAAATTCTTTTTACACATGCATATATACACAAAAATAAGAACGTACATGTTGTACAAATAAATAGAGTACTCTTGATTCATTTCAATTTGTATAATTCAATTATTCCGCTTTATATTAACTTATGTGTTTGAATTCCTGAAATGTAGTTTACTGATAGAGAAAGATTTATATCTTAATAATTCAATCAATCCAACTCGAACCTTGAAATTAATAAAATACATAGAAAAAGGAAAATGTGGAATCACAAGCTGTAGCCTGTAGTATCTTTCTTTTCCTTTTTTTTTTTTTTATTAACTTTTTTCTAAAGAATAGGGATTTATCAACCAGGAATCAGTGTGACTTGGGAGCATCAAAATTCCCTATTTGCTTCTTCTACTGACCTTGCTTTCTCCATTTTCCTTTCCTTATTTTATTTATAATCCTAATTATTCAAATAAAATGTCCATTGTATTCCTTAAGTAGGTCCCAATTATTGATGGATATCCCCAATAAGAATACTCAAAAAGAAGCCCCAAATAATAAAAAATTAGCTGAAAACGGCGGAGAAAGCGACCCTCCAACTTAGGGCTGTCAACGGGTCGGATTCGGATCGAATCTGGGGATTCCGAATCCGAATCCGACAACTTAAGTGAGAAACCGAATCCGAATCCGAATCCTATAGGATTCGGATTCGTCTCTACCAGATTCGGAAGAAATCGAATCGGATAATCCGATGGACAACTCCGACCCGATAATCCAAACTGCAACAAAATTCAAAAAAAAAAAAAGAAACCCCTAATCGAGACTGCAAACTACTCCGCGCCGCTCACCTGCACAAGTTCGGCCACTAACATATGCCAGCTCCTACCTCTTTGCTGTGACTCAGATCCAGATCTGTATCCCTCAGGCGTAATATTCATTCATCAAGATGTAGTTTAATTCTTGACAAATTAATTGGACAGTGAAAGATTAACGAAGAAAATAAAAGAACAATGAAGAAAAAGAAGAAAGAATAAAGAAGAGGTTTGGGTGGGGTGAAGATGAAGAAGACATTTGCTGAGGAGAGCTAAGCTTCCTCATTTGACCAAAAAAGAAGATAAAGACCCTACGGTTGAGAGAGAAGTGCGTGAATGTTAATCAATTTTACAAGTGAGTCTTAAACTTTTTAACTCAGGTAAAGAATCCTCTTTCAAATACATGTATTAATATATATTTTATATTATCAATACTCAGTATTTGAAAATGATTTAGGATTATATAAATAAGTTATTTATAAGTTATATTTTACTTACTCTAAATTAGTTAAAAGTAATATTTTACCTTATATATATTATTTATAAATAAATATTACATTATGTAAATGTAAAATTATCCATTTGATTGTTACAATTCATATTATATTATATCTACATTATATATATAAGTATTTATAAAATAAATAATATAATAAAATTCATTATATTTATAATAGTGTAGTACATCACCATAATTAATTATGGAATTGTTAGATATAGTGAATTAGATATTTTTATTTGAGTTAATTTTATTTAATTTTGTGTTAGTATTATGAATTATGGAAAGTGAGTATGACTAGGTGAGGTTACAATTAGGTGGAAATGAAAAGTAAGTGCTATAAGGTGATATTACAATTAAGTAGAATTATAATTCATAAAAGGTAAATGTAATTTAACATATCTAATATAATATTAATTATAACTTATTGGAACTTTTTCACAAATTTAAGTATCAAACATAAGATTGTATGTCGAATGTTTATGTACGACACAACTTATTAATCTTAACCAATAAATGTAATGGCGATTAATTAGCTCCTAAAAAATAATATTACATAACTAACCCTTCCTATAATACTATCAACTATATACATATTACTAATATTAAATCTTGGATTAGAACATAAAAAACATTCTATCCAACTTGAACTTATGATATATTTTTAAGATATACATTAATACACATATATAGGAACATAAATGAACAAAAATATTAATAATCGAGAATAATATTATAGAAATGTAACATTTTTCACATAATATAGTTTTAACTTTAATAAAATGTTATTCATTATATTCATATTATATTGCTTAATTATATATGCATATTTGAGATTGCTAATTGATATTACATATAATTATCTATTAATAATATATATATATATATATATATATATATATATATAATCGGATTCGGATCCTTAACGGATCGGATCATATGATTCCATACCCGATCCACTTAATTCGGATTTCAAATATTTATAATCGGATATGATCCATCGAATCTTTTTATCGAACGGATATGTCAAAAATCGGATCGGATTCGGATCGGATTCGGATTAAAATCCAACCCATTGACAGCCCTTCCAACTTATCAGATTCTTAAGCTCTATTGGCCCATACATACATTTTCATACAAATCCAACTACATAAGTAAGCATCAATTACAAAATTAATTCAAGAAATTAAGGACCTAGTATTATATACTTACCTCCAACTAGAATTACTATACGAGATATACAAATACGACAATACAAATAATTTAAAAATATTATATTGTCGAATGACACAAGGACGTTGTATAAGATTTTCGTCTTAGAAACATCTGTGCATCTATTCTATTTTTTTGTTTTTTTAAGTTGTTAAAATTATATTAAGTATGGTCTAGAAATCCGAATATGTTGTAATTTATTAAATTTCTTAAGGTGGTGATATATATATACCAAGATGATTAAATAATGAAAGTTATGATACATGGATATGGATACACTGATATGGAGATAAGGATGCGACGATTATATAAATTTTCTTTTAAATTTTTTACGTTAGAAGTGTCGGATATGGCATCAAACATAAATATCCGATACAATCTGATACGGCAAAATAAAATCTTTAAAAATGTCATGTGATTGGGAACATGAAAGTAAATAACTCAAATACTCAATGATTGAACTCAATGAGATTGATTTCCATATCTTTCCTATGTATTTATCTAAGTGGTTTTAGTTAAGTTTGGTATAACCACTTGAAGAACCCTAATAATATTTATCCACTGACAACAAAGCATTACCTGACAAATTGTTGTACTTGGAATATTTATTACAAACAGGTTAATGAAAGCTGTCTTTCCCCAAGATTGTGTAATTTTATTATTCTCATATCTTTAATTATTAATTTGTCTTTATAAACTAATTTGGTGTTATTAAATTTATCTCTTTCACATTTTTGGTTATAATATATAGTTCTAATTCAGAAAAAAGATAATATTTGTTTAAACAAAAACGGAGCTTCCCCCTACGAATTTCTATTTTAGGGAGGGTTACACGAATAATTCTAACTCATATTAGGTTTGATCATATTTACATAATTAATATGAGTTCGACATTTTGCACTCTTAATATATAATTAACATATATTTTAGAATAACCAACCGACTAAATAATAAATATGATAAAATTACGATATGATTTCTGTATTTGGTCGAGTCTGGTCTGATCGGAATTTTTTTTAGAGTTATGCAATAAGTTCCAAATTCAAAATTCGGTTGTCCCTGTAGAGTGCAAGTGATCGTTTGTCTCGTCATACGAGCAACAAATATTTATATGTATATCTGCGTGAAATAAAAACAAAAACATCAATATTATGGCAACTCATTTCGATTTTGCACGACAACTGTATTATTTTTCATTTTCTTGAAATATTATCTTCTTAATTAATTAATTTAATATTCTCATAATTTTTTTTTTATCAATATCCATAGTTCCTTCTTATCATCAGTTTTAGGTCAATCACAAAAATTGTTTTCTTTCTTTTGTTTTTAAACAATAATAATAATAAAAAATAAATAAACAAACTTTTTTTTTTTTGACGACCGGGCGGCCGAAGGCCGAACTAACTCAAGTCGGACAAAACGAAACTAACAGCAAAAAAAGGAATGTCCGAAGACCCTACGCAGGCCGAGGCCGCATTTCTAGCAATAGTGTGGGCCACCATATTGGCACCATGACGAATAAAGAAGAAACGAACACAATCGAAGGCCGAACAAAGAGCCTTCACGTCTTCAACAATGGGTCCGATATGAGAGCAATCCATCTCGGAACTCTGAGTGCTCCTGATAATATTCAGACAATCACCTTCGATAATAACACGACGCCAACCAAAATCTCTTGCAAGGGTAATAGCCGAAAGAGCTGCGAGAGCCTCTGCAATTTCAGGATCAGAGTTATGTCTTCTACGGTCAGTTTCCCACCCCACACATCCACCATCCTCGTCTCTAGCAACCACCCCGATTCCAACCTCATTAACATCCTTAAAAACGGCTCTTTCGAAATTCACCTTAGCCCAACCACGGTCCGGCTTAGCCCATTTAATCGTGTCTGGAGCCTTGTTAAAATCTGCAACTTCTGCGTCAATGGAGAGCTGAATGGGTCCATACCCTCTCGCGAAGTCCAGCAGGTGGTGGGGCTGTTGCCTGACTCCTTCCGCCCTGAATTTGTTACGGTGTCCCCACAGAGCCCAAAGAATCTGAGCCGACTTAATTCCCTCCTCTCCAGACAGCACATTCAGCGCCTCCAACAGTCCATCACGAAAATTGACAGCAAGCTTTTGGACCACCCCCCAAGGAATGTTCGAGATGGCCCAAACCTGCCGCATGAAAGGGGCAGTTAATCAGAGTATGCGCCACATCTTCCTCCATCCCGTTGCAAAGAGTACAACCAGCTTCCGTACCACAATGCCTCCTAGTCAAATTCACACCTGTCGGAAGAATGTCCCGACAACAACGCCACAGGAAACTCCGAATTTTAGGCTGGACCTCTAGGCTCCATATCTTCTTCCAAATAACATGGTTATCAAACGAAGAGGAGGATTCGCGATTACGGTTGGCCAAATTCTTAGCAAGGAAGTAGGCACTACGAACCGTGAATTTCCCGTTCTTATTAAAGTGCCACAATAGCGAATCCTCTCGACGAGTAACACTTAGCGGAATACTAAGAATGGCCCGAGCATCCCTCGCATGAAAATCATTATTAATGAGCTCTTCATCCCACTTCAAAAGACCTGGTCTCAATAAATCAGCCACCCACTCCGGATTAATCGAAGCTTAAGCATTAAACTTCGGTCTGAAATCCTGTGCTACCAGGAGCCATCTATCCCTTCACACATGAATCCTCGACCCATCACCCACACGCCATCTCGACCCGGCTGCTACTACGTATCTGGCCTTATGGAGGCTCCTCCAAATGTAAGAAGGGGAGCGTCCCAAACCTCGGAGTTTGGATAATATCTGGCTTTCAAGATACGACCAACAAGAGAATCTGGATTTTTGTGTAAATGCCACAGTTGTTTAGCGAGCATCGCCATATTGAAAGCTTTGAAAGATCTAAAACCCAAGCCGCCAGTAGCTTTACTACAACTCAACTTGTCCCAAGCTAACCAATGGATCTTCCGATTCCCTCCATTACTCCACCAAAAATGAGAAATAATAGAATCAATTTTCCGAAGAACATTATCCGGCATAAGAAAGCAGTTTAGCGCATAAGAGGGGATCACTTGCAACACCGACTTGATTAGCACTTCCTTACCCAGCTTCGATAAGAATCTTTCGGAATACCCCCCTAACATGGGCCTTAATCCGGTTAATAATACCCGAGAAGATCTCCTTCTTAGATCTACCCACCACAGAAGGGAAACCAAGGTAAAGATCCAACTTCTCCACTCTCCTCACACCGAGAACTTGAGCGAACTCCTCCTGCTTCTCCACCGAACAGTTCTTACTAAACATCATGGAAGATTTTTGCAAATTCATCACTTGTCCAAAGATCGTCCGTAGACATCTAACACCCCTTTAATACCTTCCATCGCCTCCCTGTAAGCCTTCCCACAGATCATAGTATCGTCTGCGAACAGGAGGTGCGAGATGGGAGGGGCGCCACGACAAATCTTCACCCCCGAGAGGATGCCCCTATTCTCCAAGTCCTGCAGTAGACAAGAGAGAACCTCTGCACATAAGAGAAACAGATAAAGGGAAAGGGGATCGCCTTGACGAATGCCCCTCTCCAGGACCAAAGAACCAAACTCGCAACATCCAACAGGAAAGAAAAGGAAATCGAAGAAATACAGGTTATGATGCAGTTAACAAAAGAAGGGGGGAAACCAAACCTGACCATTACCTGTTCGAGGAGCCGCCATTCGACGCGGTCATACGCTTTACTCATATCGAGTTTCAGGTTGAAGAAACTTTCCTTTCCCGAGCCCTTACGCTTAATAAAATGGTTAACCTCAAAAGCAACAAGCACATTATCACAAATGAATCGGTTCAGAATGAAAGCAGATTGACTGTGAGAAATAATAGAATCCATAATAGGCTTAAGACGTAAAGCTAGAACCTTAGAGGCTATTTTATAAACCACGTTACAAAGACTAATAGGGCGGAATTGAGTTATGAGATCCGGGGATTTGCATTTAGGGATCAACACTACATGGGTGAAGTTCAACTTTTTATCAAAATTCCCTCCATTCAGAAAATCTAATACACAAGCAACAACGTTACGCCCAACAATATCCCAATCGTGTTGAAAGAAATAAGGGGGAAGGCCATCAGGGCCAGGGGACTTAAGGGGGTACATACTTTTGAGAGCTAGGGTTACCTCTCCGGTTCGAAACGGAGAGATTAACTGCCGGCTCACATCATCCATGATCTTCCTCGTAATACCATGGATCCCCTGATCGATATCGGTCGTCGAGCAGCCATTAGAGGTAAAGAGATCCCCAAAATACTCTTCAATCACCCGCTTAATGCCTTCCTCCGAAGTTTGGGTAAATCCTTCACTATCCCGCAACTCCTCAATATGGTTGGTCCGTTCATGTTGTTTAGCACACGTGTAGAAAAACTTAGTATTTCGGTCCCCTTCCCGGAGCCATTGTGCTTTAGCTCGCTGTTTCCATGCTATTTCCTCCTTAAGGAGGATATCCTCAAGTTTGGAACGGAGCTCCTGTTCCTCCTTCCGCGAATCTGAGGTGATAGAGCCTTCCCTCAAGATCCGAATTCTCTTCCCGAACTCAGCAACAACATCTTTATCATGCAAGCGTGCAGCCCGGCTCCAGGGCATCAATCCCACACGACATTTTTCGCTACTAACCAAAACATGATCAATTGGCTTATTAGTAAGAGTCCCTTCCCAAGCATCCCGAATAATCTTGCTGCACTCATCAGACTTAACCCAGCATGCTTCGAATCTAAAAGGCCTATTCAACCGTCTATTTAGCTGCTGAACATTTCGCAAGACAGTAATGATAGGGGAGTGGTCCGAGCAAGATACGGTGAGATGGCGAACCGTCACATTCGGGAACATATGGCACCACCCATCATTAGCCACGGACCTGTCAAGTCGTGCACGGAGAGTATCCGAGTCAGCTCTGTTACGAAGCCAAGTAAACGGAAATCCCGAGTAACCCAAATCCGACAAACTAGCATCCGAAAGCGCCTCATCGAAGTCAGCCATTTGACCCCAAGTTCTGTCATTTCCCCCTTCCTTTTCATCATTCGACAGGATTTCATTAAAATCACCACTAACTAACCACGGAAGATTAGACCTGCGGCCCAAGTTACGGAGGAGATCCCAAGTTTTCCATCTATTCTGTCTTTCCGGAGCCCCGTAGAAACCCATAAATCTCCACTCTCCAACATCACCAGAAGCCTCAACCACAACATCTATATGATTAACCGAATAGCTTTGTAGAGAAATGCCCACGTCCTTGCGCCAAAGCAACGCAAGTCCGCCACCTTTACCAACCGAATCAACATTAACACCATCCAAGTTTAACTGAAGTTTCAAGTTATCGAATCTCTGTCGTTTGCATCTAGTCTCCTACGGAAAAATGATCGAGGGGTTATAAGTCCGGATGAGAGACCGGAGAGAATGAACTCGTCAGGGACCCCCCGAGCCCTGATAGTTCCAACTTAAGCAACTCATTGATCCTGGCAGGGCTGTCCAGCAGCAGCCGCCGAAGTGTTAGTAATGTCCTGCAGAACTGAAGTATTACCACGACTAGTTATAGAGGGGGAAGGGGAAGGAATGATGAGAGTCTGGTGAGGGATTTTGGATTGCTTACTGTTGGATCTACGACGGAACTTTCGGGTTTTCGTCGAAGGGGCAATAGAGTTCTCGGGAATGTTCAATCGAAGAGGGATGTTAACTAGGTGTTGATCAAAATCATGAGGGGGAACATGTTTATTTTGGAGGTGAGGGGAGCTCAGGAGATCAGAGGGATTAGAGTACCAAGGAAGGCTGAGGACAGTGTTATTGGGTGGAGCAGACAGCTTAGGGCGCTGGTGGGAGGGACTGGTGTTTTCATCCCCGTCGAGGGGGCTTGATGACGGGGTTTAGAGCTATTGCTTGGGCGTTGAGGGGAGATTTGAGTGGTAGAGCTATTTAGTGGATGGTTCGAGTTGGAGAGGGGAACCTGGGAAAGGTTATGCTGGTGTTCCACTTCATCAACCGGCATTGAGTGGTGGCCAGATTGGGAAGTAGTGGGGGGTGAGTATGAAGGAGAAGCTGATTTTGGAGGGATGTGAGAGGTGATTTTGGAAGGATCATTGGTTGTTGGGTCGGCTAAACGGAGTTGTGGAAGGGAATTGGAAGATGTAGCATGTATAGGGTGATAAATGGTAGGAGGAGAAACACTTTGATGTGGTGACCGAATGTTGGGTGGTGAGGGTGAAGGAAGGATTTGAGCTGGCTGGGAGAGAATACCTCATTCAATCTGAGATGCTCCCGGTAAAGAAGCCCGTAACCAGGAGCCATAAGCGAAGAGAGGGGTGGGATCGGAGAAATCATCTTCATACCGTAGTAAGCAGAACTTATCAACATGATCGCATCGACCGCAGAGATAACAAAAGTTGGACAATCTCTCGTAGGTAAATGACACCGTAATATTTTTTCCCGACGGTGATTTCAAACTCAGACACCGGACCAACGGATCAGTCATTAACACCTCGACACGAACTCGGATGAAATCCCTGCGGTTAGAATCATAATGAACGACTAGGAGAGAACGAAACACTCCAATACTATTAGATATAACACTGGCTATTTCTCTATTTCTGCAGTTCTGAGGGAGGCCATGAAACTGAATAATAAAATCACACCAGTCCAGATTGATATCAAGAGGGTCTACACCTGCCGGGATAGTGTTAAGGATGACAGGGTATTTGTCATAGTTCCACGGCGAGCTCTCTAAGACTCTTTGTAGGTCAAGTTTATGGTTAAACTTGAAGAGAAACCTGTCCTCATCCAATTTGGAGATACTCATACCCTTCACCGGGTTCATAGAACGAATCATGGCCGAACGGAATATTTCAAATCTGATAGACCTTCTTGAAAACATTATGGCTACCAGAGTCAAAGAAAAGTCTGGTTTTACTTCCGCACATGATGTGGGGAGCGGAACTTGATTTGATTCCTTGGAAGTTAGGCAGATTGCCTGAGTGTGGTTCACTAAGTCCTGCTCGACAGAGACTCCCAGCGGATCCGTAAAAGAGTGAGGGGGGATCCATGGCCAACCGATGATAGTCGGCAGTATCTTTTGGTGAACATGAGCGAGAGAGGAAAACCTGAAAAGGACAGAGAAACATTATCAGAAGCAAATAACAGCAGCCGAGCGAGATTAACCAAATTAGAGAGCGTTAAGGGTAAACGAGCGATGAAGAGCGGTTGTCGCGACGGCGTCCGATCAGATTGGCGAGAAGAAGGTAAGGGTTACACGGTAGGGTTTCACTCATGCGAGAGGAGATACGGCACTCATGCGAGAGGAGATTTTAACAAACTTTAATTAAAATTTAAAATCTAACAAGTTGCATGGAGTGATAAGACGTAGACACGTGGACAGCTTGTTTCCCAATTCTCGTGACAATTTTTGGTCTCGAAAGTCAGGGCAATTAGAGAAGTGAGTTTTATAATGTAGAAAAACATCAACACCAGTAATCAATTTGAATTAAATATAAAAAAGATTGAGTTAAATATATTTAATTAACTATTTGTTTAGATGGCCTAACCCACCAGTCCAATACTAGGGGCCGTTTTGTAATTTAATATAATTAGTTGGTGGAAGGGAAGTATACCAATTAATTGCTGTGTTTAACACATTTTTGGATCACTAATTACTTCTCACACTTTTCTTGACTTCTTAATTTTCATGAAATTGCAAGACTGACGTTTCAACCTAATTACATTGAATGATCATTTATTCAAGAACAGATATTTCAACTCTAAGGGAAAGTCTATGGGATTATTTGGGTCCAATTGAATTCAATAAATTATACGCACAAATATATTATATTTATCGTAGAATAGACCATTCTGTCTAAAATTTTCAAGAATTGTTTATTTTTGATCCATCGGAGGCTTCAAAGAGGACATTACATCCTCAGAAAACCGGCAGGTGGCGAATCCCACTCCATCAAAGCCGTGTGAATATCATATTCCATCTTCATGAGCCTATTTGCGTTGTTATTGCATTCTCTAAACACATATTTAAACGTGGAATCCCAAGGCATTTGAAGGAGCTTACGACAGTCTTCTATGATATTTTTCAAAGAATGGTCTTTGATTTCATCCATCGTAACCCAATATAGCAGAATCTCGAAATCAATTTCGATCTCACAGATCATTTATAATACACTAGTCCATTAATATATTGATCTGACCGAAGCAAATTCAAACTAAAATTAACCAAACCCTTCGCATGGGAGCAAAATCAAGAAATATAATTATATGTTTTTTTTTTTTCTTTTCATGATCATACTCAGCAGTAATTAAGTGAATCACTAAAAAGAAAACTTTCAAATTGTTGTTATATTTAAATTAATATAACGTGGAACTAATAAATTTTGTAATTTGATAATTAATTTATTCATGATAAATGTGTAGCCAAGTAACTAGACTTAGAACGGTACAACCCATAGTTTACGGTTTAACCGTACTAATATCTAGGTTACTTACCCTATGTTTTGTATAATTATTTCAGATAAAAGAAAAGGAAAAATATATTTCGAAATACTTTTGTTTTTCCTTGCTGGTAAAAAGGTGGATAGAAAAACGAAGAAATCCAACCCAAAGCATGTTTAATGCTGATTTCCTCATTATTTTCACACTTCACATGTTCCTAGCAATTCCCTCGTTTCCCATATATGCCAATTTCATCTCTTGGAATTTACTTTTTTTTTTTTTCTTTTTCTGGCCAATCTTCTAACAACTAAACATATTTGAATTTCACTTTACCCCGAACTTTGATCATCTTCTTTATTTACTTACCAAAATCTTTCGATCGATCAAGTATAAACTATAAACTATATGTCGTTTAGTATTCATATCCTACCGTATTCAAATTGTATGGTATCATATGTTGTTTAGCAACCATATCTTTCCGCATTCAAATTGTGTGGTATCATATGGTGATATGTAAAATTATTTCAAGGGATAACAACTATGCTACACATGAACCATAATTATAACTATATAAGCAGGAATTTGTCCTTTTTATATCAAACTTAAAAGGGAATAATTTAGCTAACAAAGAGAGTGAGATAAAAAATAAAAAAAAGAGAAAGAAAAACTTTAATAGATGTTCCTTTCTTATGGCCTCCAACAGTTGATTAGGCATGACAAATGACAATGGCCTAAACCAATTCCAAGAAGCAAACTCACAAGTCACAACTCTGTTCACACATACAGGCTCCCCTGTTTCTGTTGCTCATATATATCATCATTATCCTTTATACTTTCCACCTTTTAATTGCAACCACAATCAATCTAAGTATCCACTAACAAGAATCAGGCCACATAATACACATACGTTATCTATAATTATTCAAAAATAAATAAATAAAAAGAATATATTCATACACATATAATCCCTTCTAGTAACTTGACCTTTTCTTATGTCCACTGATTAAACTATTGATCCTCTCTCTCTCTTGATATTCATAATATAAGAGACCTCGTATCTTTACTATCATATATAAGAAGCAGCCTCTGCAGAGAAGAAGAAGAGAGCTTTTAATTATTACAGAACTATCATGGATAAGCTCCAACGTTCTCTGCCAATACTGTTTCTTCTTGTCCAATATGTGTTATTGTCTGCGGCCGTCACCGATGCCGCTGCGGTCTTCAACGTGCCGACTGTTCCATTCACCAGAGGCTTCAGCCGTCTCTTCGGCGAACCGAACATCTTCCCGTCCTCCGATGATCGGTCTGTTCAGCTCCATCTCAACCAGTACACAGGCATGTATATATATATATGTTGTCATCATCATCATGTTATTTGCACGTATAATACTCTGTTTTTGATTGGTTTCACATACATATGTTGATGATCATGCTTAGAGACACGAGTATATGCATCCCTATTCAACGAAAGCAGAGATTTTTCGTCGAGTTTTGATTAATTTATCCGATTTAATTGCTATTACAGGCTCCGGGTTCAAATCCTCTGACTTGTACAACCATGGCTTCTTCAGTGCCAAAATCAAGCTGCCATCAGATTACACAGCAGGGGTCGTGGTTGCGTTTTATGTACGTTCTGCAAATTATTACTATTACAATTACGATTATTTATTCGTTCTTGATGAATTTCAATCGTCTACTAATACATCATCAAACAGATGACGAACGGAGATGTATTCCGGAGAACGCACGACGAATTGGACTTCGAGTTCTTGGGGAACATAAGAGGGAAGGCGTGGAGGTTTCAAACAAACATGTATGGAAATGGAAGCACAAACAGAGGAAGGGAAGAGAGATACTACCTCTGGTTTGACCCTTCTAAGGAGTTTCATACGTACAGCATACTGTGGACCACAAAGAATATTATGTAAGTATACTGTTTGTATCACAGTTTTCAAATTTTTATTCGTCACCAGCCCTTTTCGTGCTACTTTCTTTATTGTCAATTGCGGCCGTGAATGAAATTTGACCATTTCAAAATTCATGTATCTTTGTTGCTTCACCAAGAAACTAGACTTTATCTAGAGATATTACGAAAACCACCCCTCCATTTTGACCCAATCAATCAGGAAAATAATTTTTGTAGTTGAGAAATTACGAGAACTACTCCGAATAGGGTGTTGTTTGTAATTTTTCAGAATGGTTTTTGTGATTTTTATTCAAATCTCAAATTGTTTCTCATAAAATTCTAATTATAAGGGTTTGAACAAGGTGTTATTTAGAATTTTTTAGGATGGTCTTCGTAATTTTTATTCAAATTTTAAAGTATTTTTCATAAAATTTTAATCACAAGGGTTTGAACAGATATTATTTATAATTTTTTAGGATGGTTTTTCGTAATTTTTATTCAAAATCTCAAAGTATTTTTGATAAAATTCTAATTATAAGTGTTTGAACAACATATTATTTATAATTTTTGAGGAAATTTTTCGTAACTCTTATTCAAATGTTAATGTATTTTTAGTATATTTTCAACTATGAGGGTTTGAATAGGTTATTATTTATAAATTTTTAAGGTATTTTTTGTAATTCTTATTCGAATTTTAAAGTATTTTCTATAGATTATAATTAGCTATGAGGCTTTTTTTTTTATTAAATTAAATTTCAGGGTTTTTTTAATTGAATTAAATTTAAGGAGTTATTTGTAATTATTTGAGAGATTTTATAAGTATAATCTGATTGTTTGTTTATAGTAGCCGTTGTTTTCAAAGCTCACATGTGTATATGAAAAGAACAAAGGATAAGGATCGTGAGGAAATACAGAGAATTAGTCACATGCAAAGAGTCGCAATTTGATTGGCAAACTATAAAGAGAAGTCTTTTTGGTTGATGATCATAAATGTTTATTAGGTATAATGATCTCGTGAGCATGAAGGGTAACATTGTCCTTGTCTAGATCATCAAGCCAAATCACCGAAAATTCTTGCATATATCGAGTGTGAAAATATCAAAGGTGTAGTCTATGACTCAATAATATAATTCCCGTGGGTTGATATTTTCCACACTTGGCGTGCAACGGAAGTCATTATGATCTAGCTAATCCTACATTTTGTACCCTGCTTAACCTAATTGGAGAAAATGACTACAAAGTTTTGAGATTAATTAAGAGAAATAATTAATGTTTTAGGTTGAATTCGTAGCATCTACCTCAGGATTGTACCTGCCTAATTAAAATAATACAGTAGTTAGTACTAAGGTTGAATAAGTTACAATGCAATGACCTATTTGATGTTCTAATTTGGGAGATATTTTTAATTATGTGACAGATGATTTTTAATTATGTGACAGATTTTACATCGATGATGTCCCAATTCGTGAAATAGTGAGAAATGATGAAATGGGGGCCGATTTCCCGTCGAAACCTATGGGACTATACGCCACCATTTGGGACGCTTCCGATTGGGCTACTTCCGGGGGCAAGTACCGATCAAATTACAAGTACGCCCCTTTCGTAGCTGAGTTTACTGATCTCGTCGTCCACGGATGCCCCACCGATCTGCTGGAGGAGGTGGTGGAGCCCGATTGCTCCCTAAAAGATGCTCAACTTGCTAGTGCCGAATTTGCTACTATAACCCCTAGGCAGAAGTTAGCCATGAAGAAATTCAGATCGAAATATATGTATTATTCTTACTGTTACGACACGTTGAGGTATCCCGTGCCACCACCGGAATGCGTGATCGATCCGGTTTTGAGACAGCAGTTTAAGGCGACGGGAAGGCCGAATTTTGACCATAAACGTGGCCGGAGAAGGTCTGGTAAAAATAGAGCTCAAGTGATGAGTACCAGCAACTATGGAAATCAAGACGATGATTGATATTGATTGAAGTGTGTATATATATATATATATATATATACTTGGCATGTTGATGTAAAGTATATACGTGGTACTTGATTTTTTTGGGAGGGGTTTCATTGTTTGGATTTGATACAATAATTGATGTGAATAAGAGATTGGAGTGGAATTCTTTAGCTAGGTCGTCTTGTAAGATAAAAGTGATGTGGGTTGATATACAGAGACGAATAAATCTTGTTTATTTATATATAAAGAATTTTGTTTTAAATAAGTGGAGAGATTTGATAATGGATTACAAAAACTCATTCCTTAAATTCTCTTACGAATTATTACGTTTTTCCCATCCGTAAGCCCTAAAAAGCATCAAGGATGAGACATGCTAAGTCCAATAAGCATGCACACTCAAAAAGCGAATCGAGCCCAAATAGACTAAGAATAACCAATTGAATAATTTGATACAGTTTGGAGCCACTATTTCCATCACTGCATCTCTTACTTCTTCCCTCCGAATTAGATCCAAAGGAAGGCTTAGCCCACCGGTACTAAGAAGAAACCACTTGTTATGTCTGGTTAGTATACGTTTCTACCGTACCACTACTATAAGTTCATTCTAGCAGTATATAACATGAAGTGACGGCCGCCTTCTTGTTGTCCAAAATTAGTAAAACCCAACTCCCTAGTGGGTAGAACTACAAGCCAAGGGGTATACTGTAATTGAGACTCCGTTCTGCGTCTTCTTTGAGAATTGATGCATGACCCTCTCACCCCAGAACCTACCTATTCCTAGTGGGACCGTTACTTCTCCCGACTAGCCATTTTGAGTGCTTTTGCCTTTTAGTTGTAAATCCCATAATGTGGATCCAACAGGGGTTGCCGATCAAAACTATAGTAAAAGAACATGAAGTGGTGTCTAAAGCCATGAGATTGAGTCAAGAATATGTCCTTGTAAATATTAAGATTTTGTTATGTAGTGTCAAAAGTCATCTCACCATTGACATGTAAATTTAATTGATAATGATTTTATATTAATTTTGATAAGATTTTTGATATGGACAGAGATACACAGGGAAAATTGCAAAAATGGTATACCAAGTCCCCCAATTCAGCAACCGTGGTACAGAAACTTTTCCGGTGGCAAAAGGGACCCTCAACTACCAAAATTCAGCAATTTAATGCATAAAGTCGCCGGAATACCCGAAACCGCTCCAGAAACCCGACCCGCCCGCTTATGTGTCAGATTTTATCTTATGTGTCAATACCACTTTTGACACCTCAAATACCATCCGCCATGTATGATGCTTTAGCATTTAAAAAAAAAAATAGAAAAATCCACATCACCCACACTTTGGGAGGGAGAATTCCCACCTAAACCCATCAAATCATCCCAAGTCCCATTTTGACCAATATACTCATCTTCTTTACCTGAACTGGAATAAACTTGCTTTACTCAAGCTTTGAAACCTTTCTTCTCAATCTTCGCTTGTTAATGGCGGCTCAAAGCTCAGACTCCGAACCTAGCTACGGACGGCAACCATGACATGACACGCCACACGCAGTACCATGCTTCTGTGGAGAACGCGCAGCAATGAAGACGGCTTGGAGAGGGGAACATCCTGGAAGACGATTCCTCTGTTGTGGAGAGCAAGTAATTTGTTTACAACACAAATATCATTTTCCAATGTATGTTATCTTCCAATTCTTCTATTGTATGTAATTAATTTCATCTTATTGTATTGATAGACTTGCAAATTTTTTAAGTGGTACGATCCACCGATGTGCGAGAGGGCAAAGGTCATTATACCTGGATTATTGAAGAAGTTAAACAAGATGGAGGAAGATGCTCAGAAATTGGAATTCAGAGTGACTGTTGCTGAGAAGAAAGCGAAAAGAGCATCCATGATCTCAACTGTTGTAACATTTGGTTTCTTTTGCTTGGTGTTGATGTTTGTTTTCATGTAAGAAAGTAGAAGGAAGGGAAGTTCCTGAATGATGTTCGATAATGTACTACTGGTGTCTACCCTTTGGGTCTTTCAATGAAATGCACTTCCTTGGCAATAATCATCCACTATTAATAACAATAATACTTCATGATAGTAGGTAACATTAAGTAGACATTCAAAACCAATTAAAAACATTAGATAAGTGTGCAAATTCATACAAAAGTGTGCATCCCATTACATAAGTTTGCAACCCTTCGCTAGCATATAAACATAAGTTACCAGCAGCAGATTGTTTATCAAAATGTCAACAAAAGATTGCACCAACTGGATGTTTCCCAGAAACAAAAAACATAACAAAAACCACTACACATAGTGTTCAAAAACCACTAAGGCTCATATCCTATTTCACTGCAACTGTAAGTACTTTTTACCCCCCTGAATGACAATGTTTTTGCTAACCATTGGACTGGTTATACTTTGTTGAGTGAAGATAACTTCATCCTCATTCATAGTTGGTGGAACCCTAAGTCTCACACCCCCTGTTTCTTGTGAATGCTTGCTCTGTTTCCTCAAGTCTGACTTAGCTGCATTTTGAACCTCTTGGACAGTAAGTGCCTGCCTCCTTCTTGAAGTCCTGACTTCATTGCTAGACATTCCCAACTGCTGAAACATAGAAGGCCCTGGCACTGTTGCTTCATCTGAAATGCTGTAGTTGGGCACATTTGTGGGCAAAGGCTCACTAACTGCTTCCTTATCTTCTTCAGGGATCACAGGGGGAAGGATTTCCTGGAAGATGTACGTTTGATAATTTGGTTATATTAATAATGCAATCATGTGATTGACAGGCGTCGAATCCGTCAAAAATAAATATAAAATCCTATTCGACGACTAAACAGAGTATAGTGCAAACAGGGTCGATCCACAGAGACTGGTTGACTTATTTCTATTAATTCCAAGTTATCCACGAAAAGAAACAATTAAAAAGGGGGGGGGTTTGAATTATTAAGACTAAGGTAAACAATTAAAATAAATTAACAAGAATTGAAACTAATTAAAACTATAAATCACGTAGGATTAAATCAATCAAGGGGAGAATTACCTAGCCAGGGATATTCGATTCGATTTATCATATTGATCATTGACTCAAGGATTAATTCAAGTTATTTAGACAGATTGGCTATAGTTGATAGAGACACTCGACTCAACCTTGTTTTTACTTAATTAGTCGGATAACCTAGAGACACTCGACAGTTATCTTCCCTAACAAATTCACAACCCCTAGAGACACTCGACAGGATTTAATGAATTCGCAGCATTAAGAATCATAAAAACACCAACCCTAATTAACCAAGTCGTGACACACGCAAGATTTAAATTAGATTATCAAATCCCTTAGTGAACGAGGAATGTTATCGCTAAGACCCTGTCACTAATTTACCACCAATTATCAATCAACTTTACTACACTTCAAGCATCAAGATTGGCAATATGCAATTAAATCTATCTAGATGATCGGGCCCTATCACTAAATAAATCAATCACAATAAACGTGACACACGGAGATAAGATAAATGCCTAAATAAACATGAATTGATTAAAACGTTTAGGTCTCACAATAATCAAAAACGAATCTTAATCCCTAGCTAGATAATTAAAAGTTTAGCTACTAAAATCCATAAAAACAATAATTGAGGAATTCTTTAACATAAAATAAACTAAAAACGAAGGGA
This sequence comes from Lantana camara, assembly GCA_037501455.1. Classification (NCBI taxonomy): domain Eukaryota; kingdom Viridiplantae; phylum Streptophyta; class Magnoliopsida; order Lamiales; family Verbenaceae; genus Lantana; species Lantana camara. The sequence goes on along the minus strand of CM074862.1, from coordinate 89,371,499 downwards.
AAGAAATAAACTAAAACGAAGAATTATGATCAAGTCTTGCTCTTGATGTTGCTCCCAAATCTCCGAAACTGCTGCTCCAAAATAATGTTACGTGACCCTGAATATTACGTGACATCCCCCCAAAGTGCTGCTGACCAAGAATATATAGATATCCAACCTCCAAGCCTCTCTCGAACGGACTCCTATTTCTCATCAAGATTGGAATTGTTTCTTGCACGCCAAGATGGTCCAATCAAGCTTCTAATTTGTCCAACAAATTGGGCTTTCTCAAATAAATTCCAATCACAAGTGCGGCCCACCATTCCCAGACCAAATCATCCACCTAATGTCACAAGGGCTAAGTCCCATAATTAATTCCAGCCGCTGGGCTTCTTTAATTAATTCCCATCACACACATGGCCAGCCCACTAATTCTTCTAGCCCACGATAAACCAGCTCGGGCCTTCTAACACAACCCACGCCTGGGCCCATATTAAATAATTCCCAAGTCATATGCAAAGCCCAAAGATCACGGCAGCCCACTAAGCTACTATAATACATGTTCACAAATTAATTCCCAAATTAATTCCCCAAAGTTGCATGCATGCAGACCTTCCAAATTCCTATTTCGCCAAAACAACACACGCTGCAAGTTAGCAACACAGCAAGCCCAGCCATGGTTTGTACCTCTCCGAAAATCTCGTCATAAAACAGTCCAATTCGCACCTATTTCAACTCGAAGCCCCTGAATCTACAAAATAAACACAAAGCATCAAATTCTTTATAAATAATATCAAATCAAGTATAATTCGGGGCATAATTTAATCATAAAAAATGATTAATTAACAACTTATCAAATTCCCCCACACTAAACCATTGCTCGTCCTCGAGGAATCATGAAAATCAATAGAAACAACACTACCCATTAAACACAATCACAAAGGCAATCATCGAATTTTTACTTAAACAAGTCTAGTTCATCAACACATTACTCAATTGCACAAAATTCAATTAATTAGTATAAATAGCATACCCTCGTGTAAAGTAGTGTGAATTGAATGAAAGAATGTACAAAGACTAGATTGATTAGTCTATGATTATCGCCTAAGTACTAATTATCAATTTCGAATGCATCATTCACTCCAATCTCCACTAATATAGTTAACTCATGACTCGAGATCGTTAGGTCTTTCGAGCTTGTAATGTAAGGCTTGGGTTAAAGGTCATGAAACGTTTGGAATTTAGTAGCTTAACACACCAAGCTTACACTCTTACAATAGAACCCGTGATAATTCCTTTTTCATCTACCGGACTCCCCTTTTCCTTACAACTTAATTTCCCCCTTTTTCACTAATCATACTTTTGTTACTTCAAAGCACACACTTACTTTTTTTTTTTCTTTTTTCTTTTTTTTTTTTCTCTCATTTTTTTTTCTTGACTTCTTTTTCCCTTTTTCTTTACATCTCTCTTTTGTTTTTCAACATTGTATGTCATTCTCTCAAAATTCAAGCACAAGGGAGAATATAAAGGAGCCTAAGACATCTAAAATATCCAATCCAAATGAGCAAGCAAGGTGTGATTCAAAGAAGGGTAGGAAATTAATGTTGTGCATGTGGCTTGTAACGCGGCTAAGAAGAAAATATGCACAACATGAAGCTCAATGGGGTTAAACGGGATGATTTATTTGTGAAAGGATCAAGAAAAAGGCTTACCACCGACAACGATCGCCTAAGTCACTTCCCAAACCACTCATTAACTAAAAAATTTCGCCTCGATAGGAGCTAAGATGCATTCTAATCAATTTTTAGACTAATTTGAAAATCAAAGACCTTTCTATCTAAGCAAAGAACATTAATTCATTCAATAGTGCGCAAGAAATGAGGGCATACTACTATACTAATTTATCAAATTCTATACAACTTTCATGCATTCAATGAACCTAACTCGTTCTAGCTAAACTCAACAATCAAACCTCATAGAAAGCATTGAAAATGGGCAACATATTTCCATAATTATCAACATCCTCGCACTTAAGCACAATATTCAGCAACAACACAGCTCTAAACAGGAAATTCAGCTTCAAAAATCATCAAAATCAGTGCCTAAATGTCAGTCTACCGAACAGCCCTAAGAGTTACTATTCACAGCCTTCAAAATTAGCCAAAAAGACATCAAAAATCAGCTCTAAAACATGCATACTATCAACACCAAAATTTCCGAAATTTTTCAGCATATATATACACCCCAAAAACAGCCACTAACCCCTTAAAACACGCCTAAACATGCGGAAATAAATCAGTTAAAGCACTAACACTCCCCCCCACACCTAAAACATGCTATGTCCTCAAAGCATAAAAAGGAAAATTGAGAGGACTTCCCTGAAGTGCGGGGGCGCGCCGAGCGCCTCAATAAGGGGGTGGTGGAATGTGGAGGAACCCTAGGATCAGGTCTATGCTCTTCTTGATATAGGCAATGTCCCGATCATGGTTACACGTGCCTCCGGGCTGCTGTGACGTAGAAGCTTCAGCGGTTGAGGGTGGAATTTGCGGTGCCTTTTTTCCTTTGAACACCTTCGGAACAGTCTTGGGCAAGGTACCTGCACGACACAAACTATACCTTTCACCCACTTTTGACAACATACACATATTGTCAAGGCAATGTAAATCCAAAGGTTTCATGGGAACTGAAGCAGGTAAATGTGGCTCATCTAAATCAATCAAACGTGCAATCACAGCAATGTGAGTCACAACATGGCCTAAAATCAAGTTCCTAGAATGTGCACATGCAGCTTTCATCTCTACAGCCAACCAGAAGCCTAAATTCACCCGTCGACCCTCATGCATAGCCCACAAGAAGAACAGGGTAGTTTGTGACAGAATTCCAAGACCATTTACACGTCCGGCAAAAGAATAAGAAAGTAATCTATGTATATACCGCAAGGACGGGTCAATCAAATCATAATCTTTGGAAGAACTAGGGTTATATTTAGCATTGGGCTTGTTTGTAAAGGCTCTATACACAGCAGTAGCATCAAACTCAGGTGCATCAACATAATCACACAAACAGGCCACATAATCATCAGAATCTACCTCATCCTCAGCTACAAATCCAAGCAGCACATTAAAATCATTAACTGAAAGATTAAACTGCTGTCCACATAATGAAAATCGAATCACATCAGGCGAACCGTTTCATTAACCCATTGACCCGCGAACCGTCTCTCTCTCACAAACTGGTTCGCGGATCTTAGAGCCATATCCGACCCGCTCCGCGACCCGCCCCTAACCGGCAGAATTAACCCCCAAATTCAGCATCCCCAACTTCAAATCAACAATCCCTAATTCCCCACAATCCCTTGCTCCCAAAACCCTAGCCTCCTCCGCCAGTCCGCCGTCACTCCACCATCTCCCAACTCCATTGCACCACCATTCTCACATTTACTCCCCCTCCAACCACCATCGTTTTCCTTTCCCCGTAACCCACTTCCGCCGCTGCACCGCCATGGCCAAGAAACGCAACTCCTCCGCCCCTAAGCCCTCCTCTTCCGCCGGACCTCACAAGCCCAAGCGCCGCAAGTATCCGCGTGGTCACCCCTGCGGCGATTACCCCATCATCGAGACGGAGGAGGATCTCCGCCTCTACCGCGAGCACTTGGCCCGCGAACGAGGGGTGGCGGAAACATCTTCTCCACCGCCGCCTCCTACCCAAGATCCGACGCCGCCCTCTTCCCCCGCACCACCACAGGCGGTGCAACCACAGACCGCCATTCTCACCGCTTCAGAGGAGCGGCGCATGAAACTCCGCCAAGACAACTCCGCCGCGGCCTCTTCCCTCCCACTCACTCAACTTCAGCCGCGAAGGGTCCCTCTACCACAAGGGGTCCGCCGTTCAGACCGTATCAGGAGCACGACTTACGACAACGCCCCACGACGACCTCCGGTGCTGATTGACCTCAGCCACTTACCCCCTAGGCGTCCGCGACGTTCTCCGCCACCCAGATCTATTCCGGCGACGCACTCTCAGGCGAAACCCCTCGCCATTTTGCCACCACCTTCACCAGCGACTGCAACGCCGCCTGAAGTAGGTCCCTCTTCCACCTCCGTTCCATCCTCCCCGACGGAGCCCTCTGACACATCGCCCACTCAGGTCTCCGAGGCCGGAACTTCTTCTGCTTCTCGTTCGGTCAACACCTCTTCGCCTTCGAGCGAAGATACCTCCGGCAGTCCAGCTACTACCGCCACTGGAGAGACTCAGTCGGAACCCTCCCCTCAGAAACAGCAGTCTGGAAAACGAACAGCCCGGGCCCGACTGGGAGTCCGGATGCAGCCGCCTCGCACCAACACCTTCGATGAGCCCGAATTTCAGAATGCAAAGCATTCAGACAGGTACACTGCGCTTACTTCGAAAAATATTGTAAAATGTAGGTATCCTGACTTTGCTGCTTTGCGTGCTTTGGGTTTATATGAAACTGTCACTGAGTATTTTGATAGAATAGGTTGGAACGATTACTTTAAGATGCGACATCCTATGTTTCCAGATTTGATGCGTGAATTTTATGCCACTTTTGAGTTACAGTTGCCTGATGAGTTTGCTTTGTCTTCGCCTGATGTGATTCGATTTTCATTATGTGGACAGCAGTTTAATCTTTCAGTTAATGATTTTAATGTGCTGCTTGGATTTGTAGCTGAGGATGAGGTAGATTCTGATGATTATGTGGCCTGTTTGTGTGATTATGTTGATGCACCTGAGTTTGATGCTACTGCTGTGTATAGAGCCTTTACAAACAAGCCCAATGCTAAATATAACCCTAGTTCTTCCAAAGATTATGATTTGATTGACCCGTCCTTGCGGTATATACATAGATTACTTTCTTATTCTTTTGCCGGACGTGTAAATGGTCTTGGAATTCTGTCACAAACTACCCTGTTCTTCTTGTGGGCTATGCATGAGGGTCGACGGGTGAATTTAGGCTTCTGGTTGGCTATAGAGATGAAAGCTGCATGTGCACATTCTAGGAACTTGATTTTAGGCCATGTTGTGACTCACATTGCTGTGATTGCACGTTTGATTGATTTAGATGAGCCACATTTACCTGCTTCAGTTCCCATGAAACCTTTGGATTTACATTGCCTTGACAATATGTGTATGTTGTCAAAAGTGGGTGAAAGGTATAGTTTGTGTCGTGCAGGTACCTTGCCCAAGACTGTTCCGAAGGTGTTCAAAGGAAAAAAGGCACCGCAAATTCCACCCTCAACCGCTGAAGCTTCTACGTCACAGCAGCCCGGAGGCACGTGTAACCATGATCGGGACATTGCCTATATCAAGAAGAGCATAGACCTGATCCTAGGGTTCCTCCACATTCCACCACCCCCTTATTGAGGCGCTCGGCGCGCCCCCGCACTTCAGGGAAGTCCTCTCAATTTTCCTTTTTATGCTTTGAGGACATAGCATGTTTTAGGTGTGGGGGGGAGTGTTAGTGCTTTAACTGATTTATTTCCGCATGTTTAGGCGTGTTTTAAGGGGTTAGTGGCTGTTTCTTTAACAAAAGAGATGGAATTTGGATAATGGCTTGGGTGTTGAACTTGACCACGCTCAAGGGTCATGTTATCAGCAAAATTTGACAGGAAATTAGCAGCAACTTCTGGGCAAAATTTGGACAATTAAGCACACCTGCAACACAGAAAAGAGCAGAAAATCAACAAGAAAGCAAGGAAAACCGGAAAAACAAAAGAAAACACGAAAAAGTGAAACGGGGAGAAGAAATGGCGCCTGAAACGCCATATTTGGGTTGCCTCCCAAACAGCGCCCTTGTTTATCGTCTCGGACTCGACGGGGCTGATTTAAAGGTTAAGCACTTGGAGGAATATCCTCCAAACGAGTCTCTTCAACTGTGGAAGGTTGGAAATTCTCGTAAAATGGTTTCAGCCGATGCCCGTTTACTTTCAAAATGTTCCCGGTTTTCACATCCTTGATCTCAACTGCTCCTTGTTGATTGAAATTGGTAACCACATATGGACCCATCCAACGTGATCTCAATTTTCCAGGGAAGAGACGTAAACGAGAATTGTAAAGTAGAACTTTCTGACCAATTCGAAATTGTTTCCTTGAAATCATCGAGTCATGAAAATTCTTCATCTTGGACTTGTAAATGACCGAATTCTCGTAAGCATCATTACGAATCTCTTCCAACTCCTGAAGTTGGAGCTTCCGTTTCTCGCCCGCTTCGTCCATATTCAAATGGCATTGCTTAATGGCCCAATAAGCGCGATGCTCTAATTCCACCGGTAGGTGGCATGCCTTACCATAAACCACTCGATAAGGAGACATCCCCAACGGGGTTTTGTAGGCTGTTCTATAGGCCCACAATGCATCGTTCAGTCTCACACTCCAATCCTTTCTGTTCGGGCCGACCGTTTTCTCGAGAATGGATTTAATCTCCCTATTTGACACTTCAGCTAGACCATTAGTCTGAGGATGGTAGGCTGTAGATGTTCGATGTGTGACATGATACTTGCTCAACAAAGACTCCAAAAGGCGATTGCAAAAATGGGTGCCACGGTCACTTATGATTGCTTTCGGGGTACCGAACCTAGAAAAGATGTGAGACCTGACAAACTCCACAACCACTTTAGAATCATTAGTACGGGTGGCTTTAGCTTCCACCCATTTTGAGACATAATCAACAGCAAGGAGTATATAATGATTGCCAAAAGAAACGGGAAACGGTCCCATAAAATCAATGCCCCAAACATCAAAAATTTCACATGGTTGTATAGGATTCAAAGGCATTTGATTTTTAGGACCAATATTCCCTGTTCGTTGGCAATTTTCACAACTTTTGCAACAGATATAGGCATCTCGAAACAAAGTGGGCCAAAAGAATCCACTTTCAAGTACTTTCAATGCAGTTCGTTTTGATCCAAAATGCCCACCACATGCAAAAGAGTGACAAAAATTTAAAATGGACTCAGACTCCTTTTCAGACACACATCTCCTAATTATTTGATCAGAACCTATTCTCCAAAGATAGGGATCATCCCAAAGGTAATACTTAGCATCATTTTTAATTTTATCTTTTTCAGAGCGTGAAAGATTATCGGGTATTAAACCTGATGCTAGGTAATTTACAATGTCTGCATACCAGGGCGTGGCCGTAGAGCGTGGCCACGCCTTACCGTCCAGTGCCGAAAACAGCTGTTCGTCAGGAAATTCATCGCGTATGGGCTTGGAATCAGTCATATCTCCTGGAATTCGGCTTAAATGGTCAGCCACAAGGTTCTCACAGCCTTTCTTGTCCCGGATTTCGAGGTCAAACTCTTGCAAGAGCAAAATCCAACGAATCAACCTAGGCTTCGCATCCTTCTTCGTAAGTAGGTACTTCAAGGCTGCATGATCAGAAAAAACAATGACTTTAGTACCTAATAAATACGAACGGAATTTATCTAAAGCAAAAACAATAGAAAGAAGTTCTTTTTCCGTCGTGGTGTAATTAATTTGGGCATTGTCAAGCATTTTGGAAGCGTAGTAGATGACATGAGAGCTCTTGTCAATCCTTTGCCCTAACACCGCTCCAACCGCGTAGTCACTTGCATCGCACATGATCTCAAAAGGGTAATTCCAATTTGGTGGTTGCATGATGGGAGTTGAAATCAATTTTTCCTTTAGCAAATCAAAGGCCTTCTTGCATTCATCATCAAATTCAAACTCCACATCTTTTTGTAGTAGCCGGCATAGAGGTCGAGTAGTCTTGGAGAAATCTTGAATGAAACGCCTGTAAAAACCTGCATGACCAAGAAAAGAGCGAATCTCCCGTACTCCGACGGGGTAAGGCAGAGATTTTACAACATCAATCTTAGATTTATCTACTTCAATTCCTTTACTCGAAACCACATGACCAAGTATTATCCCTTTATCAACCATAAAGTGACATTTTTCAAAATTCAGGACCAAATTATGTTCAGCACATCGTTTTAGGACTTTAGCTAGATTGTCGAGACATTCATCAAAAGAATCACCATAGACGGTGAAATCATCCATAAATACCTCAATAATATGTTCAACATAATCAGAGAAAATGCTTACCATACATCTCTGAAAAGTTGCCGGTGCATTGCATAGTCCAAACGGCATTCTTCTAAAGGCAAATGTCCCAAATTGGCATGTGAAGGTTGTCTTGCTTTGATCCTCCGGAGCCACCGGGATCTGATAAAAACCTGAATAACCATCAAGACAACAATAATGAGATTTTCCAGCTAAACGTTCAAGCATTTGATCAATAAAGGGGAGGGGAAAATGATCTTTTCTTGTTAAAGCATTTAAACCACGGTAATCCATACAAACCCTCCACCCGTTTTGAACTCGAGTGGGTACCATATCTCCTTCATCGTTTTCCACAACTGTAATGCCCGTTTTCTTAGGCACAACCTGTACGGGGCTTACCCACTCACTATCAGAAACTGGAAAAATTACACCTGCATCAAGGAGTTTTAAAATCTCCTTTTTGACCACTTCCATCATCGGGGGATTCAATCGACGTTGTGCTTGACGTTTGGGCTTAGCATCATCTGTAAGAATGATCTTATGCATGCAAGTAGATGGGCTTATGCCTTTAATGTCAGCAATTGTCCAACCAATAGCCAATTTGAACTCCCTAAGGACTCGGATCAGCTTCTCTTCTTCGAGTTTGTTGAGTAAATTGGAGATAATCACAGGAAGTGTTTCTCCTTCACCTAGGTAGGCGTATTTCAAGTGCTCCGGCAACTTCTTGAGCTCCAATTCAGGTGCCTGCACGATGGAAGGAAGCAATTTAGTGTTAGAAATCGGTAAATCCAATTTAAGCACCTTTCCAAACACCGGTTTTAGACACTCTAATTCATGCACAGTATCACACAATTCCTCAGGCAAAACCATGGTTTTTGACCAATTAACCAGATTTTCAGCATGCAAATCATTGTAAAGTGCATAACTCAAAGCTTCTAAATTATCCAATTCGAAAACCTCATCAGTCAAATCATCAATCACATCAATACAAAACACACTAGACAATTCATCAGGACGTTTCATAGCATCATAGACATTAAATTTAACAATGTCACCGTCAAATTCAAGAGTTAACAATCCATTATGAACGTCTATTTTAGCTCTAGCAGTGCTCAAAAATGGGCGACCCAGCAAAATATCAGAAGATTTAGAAGATTTATCATCTTCCATGTCTAGAACGAAGAAATCAGCCGGAAAAGCCAATTCGTTAACTTGTACGAGCACATCCTCTAATATTCCTTCCGGGTACACTACGGATCGATCAGCAAGCTGGATTATAACACCTGTACCTTTCAAAGGACCAAGATTAAGCGCAGTATAGACAGATAGAGGCATAACATTTATTGACGCACCCAAATCACACATAGCTTTCTTAATACCAAGGTTACCTATTTTACACGGAATCGAAAACATACCTTGGTCTCTGCACTTTGGTGGTAATTTCTTTTGTAAAACCGCGGAGATATTTTCTCCAACACTTACCCTTTCATTACCTTTGAGTTTCCGTTTGTTCGTACAGAGCTCTTTAAGAAACTTCGCGTAACGTGGGATTTGTTGAATAGCATCCAACAGAGGAATATTGACTTCAACCTTTCGGAATGTATCAAGAATGCTTTGTTCCTCTTTCTGTTTCTTCGTCTGAGCCAAGCGCTGTGGAAACGGAGGTGGAATCACCAGTGGCTTAGGTTCCTTGACAATTTCTGACTCTCTGTCTCGACTGGAGCCTTCGGCGTGGTCACGCTTAGCGGTCACGTCAGCTTTCTGTTCAGATTCTGCCTCTTTCTGACTTGCCTTGGGTTTGTCAACCGGTGGAGGTAGTTCCTTACCGCTCCTGAGCGTAATCGCACTCACGTTCTTCCTGGGATCTTCCGTTTGCGAGGGCAATTTCCCTTGATTCTCAATCCTGCTCAAAACCGTAGCAATCTGTCCCAATTGAGTTTCCAAATTCTTGACTTGATTTTCCAAGTTATTGAATCTGATATCTTGTGGGTTGAGGGTTTGACTGGGTTGTTGGTTTTGTTGGGATTGTGGAGGTCTAGGCATAAAATTCTGGAAATTGGGTGGCTTCGGTTTCTGAGCATAGCTAAGGCTAGGGTGGTTTTTCCATCCGGGGTTATACGTGTTAGAGTAAGGGTTGTTATTTTGTGGATGAAATCCTGCGGCGTTCGTGTCCTCTAGTGTGCCCTCTTGTAGGGACGGGCATGCATCGGTCGGGTGAGAAGAGCTAGCACATAATTGGCAAACTGTTGCCGCTTGTGGTGTTCCTGCATTCATGTTAGAAACCAAAACAGATAACATATTCTTGATTTCATCAAATTGGGAAGAGCTCACCTCTTTTACCTGTCTCGTCATGTCGGATTTAGCATAGTATTTTTGTGAAACTCTTGAGATTCTGCTAATCATGTCTGTCAATTCTGCAGGTGTTTTGATCATAATGGAACCTCCACTTGAAGCATCCAACTGTCTTTTGTCGGCAGGCATCAGACCCCTATAAAAGTTGTGGACAATTGAATTCTCCGGCAGGTTGTGATGTGGGCACATCGCAAGTAAGTTTCGGTATCGTTCCCAATACTCATGTAGACTCTCATGTTCCTTTTGCTTGATAGTGATGATCTCCTGAAGGAGATCCAAGTATCGCTCAGCTGGGAAAAATCTGTCCAAAAACTTATCGTGCATCTGCTGCCAGGTAGTGATGGTTGCTGATGGTAGAGAGTACAACCATTTTTCTGCTGCATCTTGCAAAGAGAATGGAAAAGCACGGAGCTTGATTTGATCTTCGGTGACTCCGTGGGGCTTGGTAGAGCAGCAAACCGTGTGGAACTTACTAAGGTGTTGGTGAGGGTTCTCGTTCTCCAGACCTCGAAAAATGGGAAGTAGGTGAATTGTGCCCGTCTTCAGCTCGAAACCAGCAGCAACCTCTGGAAAAGTGATACATAGGGGCTGCTGTGTGGTAGTGGGACGCACCAGATCTTCCATGGTCCTCCGTTCTTCTGCTGGTAGTGCCATAGTTAGGGCGTGGTCACGCTCAACGGTCAAGTCGTATTTCTGATCACTTGAACTGTCCGTTTCAGTTCCCGATTCTATCTCCTTGACCAAATCTGATGTCTCACCTTGTTTCTTGCGTGATCGGGTTTCTTTCCTCTTTTTCTTAGCAGTTTTCTCGATTTCTGGATCGTAAAGAGGGGTGTCCTTTCCGCGAATGCTCCTGTTCATAAAAAGAAATAAAATCGATTAAAACACAGTCCCCGGCAACGGCGCCAAAATTTGACAGGCGTCGAATCCGTCAAAAATAAATATAAAATCCTATTCGACGACTAAACAGAGTATAGTGCAAACAGGGTCGATCCACAGAGACTGGTTGACTTATTTCTATTAATTCCAAGTTATCCACGAAAAGAAACAATTAAAAAGGGGGGGGTTTTGAATTATTAAGACTAAGGTAAACAATTAAAATAAATTAACAAGAATTGAAACTAATTAAAACTATAAATCACGTAGGATTAAATCAATCAAGGGGAGAATTACCTAGCCAGGGATATTCGATTCGATTTATCATATTGATCATTGACTCAAGGATTAATTCAAGTTATTTAGACAGATTGGCTATAGTTGATAGAGACACTCGACTCAACCTTGTTTTTACTTAATTAGTCGGATAACCTAGAGACACTCGACAGTTATCTTCCCTAACAAATTCACAACCCCTAGAGACACTCGACAGGATTTAATGAATTCGCAGCATTAAGAATCATAAAAACACCAACCCTAATTAACCAAGTCGTGACACACGCAAGATTTAAATTAGATTATCAAATCCCTTAGTGAACGAGGAATGTTATCGCTAAGACCCTGTCACTAATTTACCACCAATTATCAATCAACTTTACTACACTTCAAGCATCAAGATTGGCAATATGCAATTAAATCTATCTAGATGATCGGGCCCTATCACTAAATAAATCAATCACAATAAACGTGACACACAGAGATAAGATAAATGCCTAAATAAACATGAATTGATTAAAACGTTTAGGTCTCACAATAATCAAAAACGAATCTTAATCCCTAGCTAGATAATTAAAAGTTTAGCTACTAAAATCCATAAAAACAATAATTGAGGAATTCTTTAACATAAAATAAACTAAAAACGAAGGGAAAGAAATAAACTAAAACGAAGAATTATGATCAAGTCTTGCTCTTGATGTTGCTCCCAAATCTCCGAAACTGCTGCTCCAAAATAATGTTACGTGACCCTGAATATTACGTGACATCCCCCCAAAGTGCTGCTGACCAAGAATATATAGATATCCAACCTCCAAGCCTCTCTCGAACGGACTCCTATTTCTCATCAAGATTGGAATTGTTTCTTGCACGCCAAGATGGTCCAATCAAGCTTCTAATTTGTCCAACAAATTGGGCTTTCTCAAATAAATTCCAATCACAAGTGCGGCCCACCATTCCCAGACCAAATCATCCACCTAATGTCACAAGGGCTAAGTCCCATAATTAATTCCAGCCGCTGGGCTTCTTTAATTAATTCCCATCACACACATGGCCAGCCCACTAATTCTTCTAGCCCACGATAAACCAGCTCGGGCCTTCTAACACAACCCACGCCTGGGCCCATATTAAATAATTCCCAAGTCATATGCAAAGCCCAAAGATCACGGCAGCCCACTAAGCTACTATAATACATGTTCACAAATTAATTCCCAAATTAATTCCCCAAAGTTGCATGCATGCAGACCTTCCAAATTCCTATTTCGCCAAAACAACACACGCTGCAAGTTAGCAACACAGCAAGCCCAGCCATGGTTTGTACCTCTCCGAAAATCTCGTCATAAAACAGTCCAATTCGCACCTATTTCAACTCGAAGCCCCTGAATCTACAAAATAAACACAAAGCATCAAATTCTTTATAAATAATATCAAATCAAGTATAATTCGGGGCATAATTTAATCATAAAAAATGATTAATTAACAACTTATCAGTGATGATAATTTGATATGCTTTGAAAATGAAGACATTTTTACCTCTTCATGGACTGTTGTATCATTATTGTTAAACTCTTCAGTATCATTGATATCCTCATTTCTTAGTTCATTGAATTCTTCATTGCCCACCTCCCTTACAGTAGATGTCTCACCAGGACCCTAGACATTGAATATAAGGGCTTAAAATATCGCAATATGCAATATTTAGTTAAAATGAAGGAATATATTACTGAATTAAATGATGTAATACTTACTGAACATGCTCTTTGAATCAACTTATCTCTTTTCTTCTTTGCACTATCAGGAAGCTGAGGACAGAAAAGTGCATTATGACCCGGTTGCCCACAGTGACCACACTTGATGGTCTTCTGGTACCTCCTTAGTTTCCTGATTACGTGTCCTCTTTTCTTTTTCTGATTGCCACTCTTTGGCTCATCGATACCCCTCCTTCTCAACCTTGTAGGTCTGCCTGCCCTTCTTCCAAAGTTTGGGGGTAAGGGTGGGATGAACAATGTGTTTCCCCATACATTTGCACCACTGATTGGGAGAATTATGCTAGAGTAGGCCCCCTTAAATGAGCTCACATAGTAGTATTCATGCACAAAGTCTTCTGCGTCAAGTTTGTCATTGTTGATAGCTCTTATAGCATGAATGCATGGTATCCCAGTTAGCTGCCAACTCCTGCAGCTACATGTTTTGGCCCCCAAATCAACTGCATACTGGCCACCATCATCACATTGAATTTGATAATGAGTCTTGGAAGCTTTAATGGCCCTGCAACCTCCTGCATGCTTGCCATTCTGTTCAAGTATCCCAGCAATTGTTGGACAAAGTACACCTGATAAGGACAATATAAAATGAAACAGTAAATATTCAACAATGGAAAAAAAGTCAATTATACCACAATTGAAATACACAAGTTTACCATCCCAATTCTCAGCTGTTTCTCTATTGAGGTGCCACCTCTTCATCAGGTATTCTCTGATCCACTCAAGCATGGTTATGATTGGCTTGCTCCTAGCCTCCAAGATGCAACTGTTGAAAGACTCACAGCTATTGTTGAGGTTCATGTCACATTTACTTTGCTCAAGGAAGTGACTCTTTGACCACTCTCTAGGGTGCTTGTCCTTAAGCCAATCTGCAGCATCTGGAAATTTCTCCCTGATATTCCTCATTGCAGCCTTGAAGTCACCAACTGTGCATGCATTAGCAGCTTTCCACACTGCATTTTTTAGAACTATCCCCTTGTGTCCAGCTGCCATCAAGTTGAGTACCATATGCCTGACACAGAACCTTTGTTCTGCACCAGGGAATACATCAGGTAGCGCATGTATAATTCCCTTCTGCTTGTCAGAAATAAAAGTGATCCCTACACCATTTCCAAGCCCCAAATCACTCTTCAACACTGTGAAGAACCAAGACCAATTATCTTTATTTTCAGTGGATACCACTGCATATGATATGGGATAAATACCATTATCAGGATCCACCCGCACTGCTGTTAACAACACACCACCATGTGGACCTTTGAGGTGACAACCATCCACCCCAATAATTGGTCTACAGCTCTTGAAACCTACCTTTATTGCCAGAAAGCACACATAAAACTTTGAAAACCTTTTTTCTCCATCAACATCATCAGTGCCCAGTATAATTGTGGAGCCTGGATTGGTTGTTCTCAACTCATTAGCATAATCCCACAGTTTAGTGTATTGCAAGTCAGGATCCCCTTGGATTTTTTGAAGAGCTCTAACTTTGGCCCTATATGCTTGATCCTTAGAAACAGTCACTCTCAAAGTTCTCTCAACATCGTCTCTGAACCCCTTGACATTTCTTTTTTGATCAGATTTAAACCAAGCTATGTATCTTTCAGCTAACCATTTTGTACTCATGTTTGACACATCCCACCTTTCAAGACAAGTATGATCAGTGCACAACTCTCTAATTACCCAAGCCTCTTCTCTATCTGGAGTAGTGTTGATGACTTTAACTGTATTAATCTTAAAGGGACACCCACTCACAGAACATCTAATATAAACCCTCTTACTGTCAGACCTCCTACAAGGAAGTGACCTTCTTGTTTTAATAGCGTAAGAGTCAACAGTCATCTTAAAGACATCCTTACTCCTAAATGTCTGTCCCAAATCAAACTCCGGATCAAATAAATTGTTTTCATTGAAATGAGGAAAAGATTCGCCCTCACCACCATCATCATCAGACATTCTATGGATTTCAAGATCATCATCCGCACCCCCAACCACATTCTCACATTCATACTCATCATCACTCAAATTTTCTTCATTATTTTCATTTTCTCCTATCTCAACATTATCACTCACATTATTGCTGAACATACTATCATCATCATCATCAGTTCCCTTCTCAGGCATTGCAAAGTCATCATCACCACCAGACCCACTGTCTGAAACCACCATATCAGAACCTAACCATTCCACATATATATCATTTAACTTTTCCCTATGCACCTTAAACTTAGGTTCTTCTTCTAACTGGGCATAAACTTCATCAAGTAAAGCCTCATCTTCAACTGAATTATAACCACAATCAATATTAAAATCAGAGTCATCACTGTTAGATTCATCATTTGACTTATCATGTTCTTCCACATTCTCCCTATTATCATGGCCAGCGGTTTTTTTCCCAAACCTACGCTCATACTCAGCTATCCATTCATCAGAATTCTCTACCCTCCTAAAGAAGTCATTGTCATCTAAAGTCTCTAGTGGAATTGTTGTATCCATTTTCCCCAAACACTCACCATTTTTGGCATCTCCCTCTGGGCCTATGCTAGCAGTTTGTTCATCCATACCCCCAGTTGGTTCTTTAGGTTGCGCAATCTCCCTAGTCTCAGTAGGTTTTTCCCCAACCCTGTTGACTACTGCCTGGCCTCGTACCCAAATATCATTCAAGTTTTCATCTTCATTACCCACAGAGACAACACATAATGGAAACTCTCTACAATGTTTTAAATATTTTTTTTCATAAACTTTGAAGTCATTGTCCTTCTTCACCACTACATGACCAGTCTTAACAGGAGTATACACCCTTAGTTTAGTCCCTTCTTGTATTATGTCTTGCACATACTCATCAAAGCACATAAATGTTAACTTTTCGACATCCACGTAGTCAACCTTTCTAACCCTACCACCCACATAAGCACCATTTTCTAATTGACCATTATAATATATTGTCAAAGTTATAGAAGAGGAATCTGGATCTGTACACACCAACAAAACAAACAAAAACCAAACAGTATATTAATAACTATCCCACCATTATTTAATAGACACAACACCCACCATGTACATTGAAGTAGGGACACAACTTACTGGAAAAAAGAACACATGCATTGGGGACCATTAAAGGGGACAACATATACACAGCCTTCAAAAAGTTCCCAACTTTATAACGTCCAACAACATCACAAAAACACAATTTCAGCCAACTCAGAACTCAAAACCTAAAAAAAAAAACAGAGTTTGGAAGGGGGCTTACGATATGCAGGCGGTCCAGTGTACAACATCCCTTTACTTTGTATCCGCACCATCCTTCCTCCGCGAGACTACCAATTTCAGCCAGAGAAGACGATCTACTTAAAAATGCAAGAGGTAAGGACTTAATCTAGGGTTTTCTATGGTTTCGTTTGGGTTCTCTTCAAAATTCCTGAGGTTTCAACTTCGAAATTTTTTAGTGAATGTGAAGGGTTTGATAACTTATGAACTGTTGCAGAATTTGGGTCCTTTTTTTAATTTTTAAATATGTTTAATTGGCTTTTAATTTTTAAATATGTTTAAATATGTTTTAAATAGGTGGTATTTAAATGTGATGTGGCTGTCAACGTGTTGCCACGTACTAAGCGTGTACACGACAAGCTGGCCTTCATAAAAGAAAAAGTGGTTTCCGGAGCGGTTTCGGGTATTCCGGCGACTTTATGCATTAAATTGCTGAATTTTGGTAGTTGAGGGTCCCTTTTGCCAACGGAAAAATTCCTGTACCACGGTTGCTGAATTGGGGGACTTGGTATACCATTTTTACAATTTTCCCGAGATACACAATATCAAGAGATAGAGAGAAGAGTGGGGATTGGATAAAATTAATATAATTCAATATTTAAGATATGTTTAGTGGTAGATTAAAATTAGGGCTAATTCCAGGTACCCCCCAACCTTTGGGGGGGTGTGCGCTTTGCCCCCTATACTTTCAATCGGTGCACTTACCTCCCCCACCTTTGAAAAATATTCACTTAACCCCTTTTCGACGGAATATTCCAGCAATATTCCGGCGGACTTTATGAATAAAATTTACGTGATTTCTAATGGCAAATCCATACAAATCAGATGTCAAATGTGTTGATATTATACATCAAATCGAAGCTCTTGACGCAAACAACACAATGATTGTTTCAAAATCAAAATCGGACAACTAACAAAGGAGGAATTGTCGGTCAAAGATGGTACATGAATGGCGAAGCTTCGCAGTTGAATTTTGATGCTTTCGATGGCCAATAGAGCCGAATGGGGTATGGGTTTTGTCCGTCATGTAGAGAGGAACACGATGGTAGTGGTCTTGACTCTTGGGTCCCTGTGACGGAGATTAATTTTGAACGAAATATTCTTAGAATATTCCGCTGAAATAGTGTCAAAGGGGCAAAGTGTTAAGTTTTGTAAAGGTGAAAGGGGAAAACGTACCGATTGGAAGGTGAGGGGGCAAAGTGCCCCCCCCCCCCCCCCCCCCGCCAAAGGTTTGGGGGTGACTGGAATTAGGGATGTAAACGAGCCGAGCCTTGGCGTTTTTTGCCTCGGGCTCGTGGTATGAGAATTGGGTTCGGCTTGCGAGCCGGCGAGCCATAATTTTCCTAGCTCGGGCTTGGCTTGTGCCTAGTTCGTGTCGGCTCGGCTCGCGAGCCAGCCCTTCCACCTTAAAAAAACAAAACAAAATTTGCTTCCAAAAATTAACCTGTTATTCAACCGACCTACTCAATTCTTAAAACACATAAAATTACCGTAAAAATTCAGATCCATGTCCAGCAAGGCATTTGGAAATTGGGATTCCATTACCAACAAAGTTAAATTTTTTTTTTTTGGTGCGAAAGAAAGGGCCAAAGCCTCACAAACTAGTCTAAGATTTCTTCTCAGGGAAAGCTTCCCAGGTCTTCTTCATCTCCTGCATGTGCTGCCCCAAGTTTGCCAATTTGTCAGCAAGTTTATTTCCTTCACGTCGTATATGCTGTAAAGTACAGCTCCAAGGACGGTGAATCAGGCTCCGACAATCTTGTATTATCAGCCCCATCGGATGTTCCTCCACCGACGCCTTCTCTATCATGTCCACCACAGTTTTGGAGTCACATTCTACCTCTATTCTCTCAAACCTCCTGTCCCATGCCATTTCAAGCTTTCGCGCAGACCTAATAGTTCGGTCATTGTTGCATCTTGAGCCTTGAGCTTGAACGCAAAACCGAATATCCAGTTGCCTAGTTCATCCCGAATTACCCCACCTGCAGCTGCGGAGTTGTTGGTGTCAAAAAAACTCCCATCCGTATTGAGTTTAACCCAACCTGGCTTCGGTTTCTTCCATTCGCTCATCTCCTTCCCCTTGCTCGACTGTTTTCCAACCTGTTGCATCTCCATCAGATCAATAATAAGAGTCTTCATGATGTTTATCGTTACGCCTAATGGTTCCCGCCTCCGTTGATACTCCCATTTGTTGCGATGTTTCCAGAGAGCCCAAATTCCCGCCATAAAGACCCATCGCCAATCTGCTCCCGTGACTATATTATTTCTGAAATTCAGGCTCCACATGTTATTGAACCAACCTTCCTCCTCTACAGCCAGGAACTTGCTCCATTCATTCCTATTAATGACCTTTTGCCACAAGATATTCGCAGTAGGACAGTTTCTGAAAATGTGTATTGGATCCTCTCTGTTGGCCATACATCTCCGGCAACTAATTAATGCTTTCAAACACAAATGCTTGCAAATTAAAAAAAAGTAGTCTTTCTTGAGGAGCAGCGGTGACGGAAACGGTGGTAGACTTTGTGCGGCGCCGGTGGTGGGAAATCTTTGTTGCGGCTGGTGGTGGTGGTGTGGTGGGCCATTTTTGCTCTAAAAAAATTTAAAAACTAGTCTCAAACTTTGTCAAGCTGTTGGGCTTGATCTATTGGGCTACAAATCAAAACAGAAAAAGGGCCCAAAGTAAAAGAATAATTGATTAATTAATTAACTTCCTAAACTAATTTCATAAAGGAAAATTAACGAATATCAATGTCCATCGGCGTTTGTAACCGCCGGCGACCACCTCACCGGCGCCGCCGTTCAAGTTTTGCCTCGACTATGAAGGTAGATATTTTCTCCTCCTTTCTGCATTCTATGAAAGCCTAATTGTGTTACTGAACTATCCTTTCGGCGGACTTGCCGCTGAAGTTGATTGCATTGAGTGGTTGGTGGTGGCGGAGTAGACGTTAATTTTGTGTAGCGTAGCATCTTCATCTGATCCCCCCCCCCCCCCCCCCCCCCCCCTTTTTTTCCCCGTTCAATTCACTCAGTGATTTTGTAAGTTTGATCACATTACAAACACTGTTAGGCGCTTGAGTTCAAAAGTTATTGACATACCTCGTGAGCTGCAGGAGGGGTAGGAAATTGAGTTCTTCAAAGAATTAGGTATTATAGAGAAATATCAGTTCAAGGAAATTTATTTTGCCAAATGAAGTAGGACAGGTCCGGAATGAGTTTTACACAACATGCATTCCTGTAATACATGTATATTTATGAGATATAAAACTAGTGTTTTCTTAAGTTTTTGTATTATTTATGCTGGAATATAATGATTAGGAAACATGTGGAACAACATGTTCAACTTTGGGTAATAGTCTCTAGGCCAGCCAATTGGCCTCCTTGCATCTGATTTGGTAAGCCCTCTTTGTGTTTTGTAGCCAAGCCCTTGTACCAACTCATGAATCTTGCTATGAACTCTGTAAAGGGAGTAAACAATTAAGCATGCAACATATGTTGATGCATAAGGCACGGTTTTAATTTGGCATTTATTGAAGAGAATGATGAACCAGTAAGTCGTGCGAGACGGCAAACATAAAGCGAAACTGAAATGTTTTGTGTCTTTTGAGTTTTTCATGCACTTTTAGCGAGTAAGGTGTGAAATTGCTAAATGAAACAGGAAGCACTGGACTTTTTTCATGTGAATTATTAGTATGGTGATGATGCTCGACTTACCTTCAATCCTCATGAATTGTTGGACATTTTGTCTTTGATCATTTTGCCTTTTACCAAGCTCCTCTTCTTGGCATGTCGAGGAAAAGTACTTCTTGTTGCAATGATTTTTCTGCGATTGAGAATATTATTAACCATTTAGAAAACTTTGTAGACAAGTGAGACTACAGGAACATCAAATGGAAGAAAAGGTTGATCGATTGAGGTTTATACTTGATATTCATCATAGAAATGGTCAAATTGTGGTTGCAAATGCTCAGGTAGAATCTTTGTTAGCTCTTCCTTCAGAGTCTGCATAAAACAGAATTAGTTAATAAATCCAGTCTTTGATGTTAATGTAAAATTAAACTGTTCTTACTTGGAAGATGAACTCTGGGGCTACATTGTGCTCTATGAGATTTTGAAGTTCTCCTCGGATATTATAAAGCCTACCGCAAAGAATATAGATATTTGTCATTACACTTGAATTTGTACAATTGAATTAGTATTTACTATATATTGGATGATACTCACTGCCTTGGGCTTTGCTCTTCTAGCACGTTTCTTGCAATATTGGCTATTTTATCTTCCCAACCAGTTTTGATACCTTGATCTTCCCGCAGAGAAGCACTGCACCCACTTCATTGCATAGATACGCATTGGAATGGAGAATGTTAACCAAATTATAGACTTGTAGAATGCCCAAAAGTAAAGATGTGAATTCAAATGTAGCTTTGACTATGTCTATTTTCAGACATACCTGAAGTGCCAAGTAGCTTCAAATGAGCGTATTGCTTGTCTTAAGTTATTCTTGGAGTTGTTAGCAATTTCATTTGCCAGTTGGTCAGGTAACTGTATTCCCTCTTCTTTTGCAATGAATGTTAAAACTTCGAGTATCTGATAAAGGGCAAAGTTTGAAGTCATCAGAAGATTAGCATATGAATGAGTTTGAACTTTTAAAAGCATTGAAATGCTACCTCTTCAATAGAAGGTTCAAGGAGTTGAACGTATGTGCAAAGTGGCTTTATAGCCTGGAGCTTTTTGGCATCACTGCAGCAGAAGAATACCTTGTTACACCCTTTAAACTTCTCTAGCATCCACTTGATATATAAGAGAGCATCAGTTGATAGTTTCTCCGCCTCATATAGGATAATAGCTGCATGAGTGCATTGGTAACGTGATGTTATCGGTTTATATCTTGAAATAAATTAACTGAGGTTGAAAAACTATATGAATACCTTTACAGTTCTGTCGATTGCATAGCAAAGATGAATCATCCAAGGTCTGACTTTTCTCTTTTATCAGTTCGACAAGGACATGCTTCTCATAACCTTTAAGCTCAGAAAGGTTAATTTCAATATGTCGTGGTGATACCCTTACATTCACAACGATGCTACTCACTGATTCTCCCTGCCAATTGTGATGAATAATTGAGGTAAGTTTAGAAGAAATAATTTAAGTTTTGATAAGCATAATCCTTCTTTCTGTCAATTGTTAAGCTGGTCATGTAAATAAGTAGGTGGATATTTTTCCTATCATGCATGAGAAGCATTCTAATCTTCAAGTTGTAAGTTTAACTCAAACACTGTACTATTTTCCACATTAGTGCCTAGACATGTAGTTGAGATTGTGTCTCCTAGTTGATTTATCCCTGAAAAAATGCCTGCCTCTTATGACTTCTCAATTCTCATCATTGTCTGTAAGACTCGTTAAATCAGCTCCCGGACTGGAGAGCTCCGGCATATGTTTGATTTGCTTTAAGATATTCATCTGTCTTCATTTTACAGTTTTAAAACTAGAATATTTAAAGTGGAACAGCAGAAGATCATAAAAATTTGGAAGTCACACATAGCTGATAAAGGACTTCATGTTGCGACAATCATACATTGAGATGAATCACAGTTATGATGAGTCTTCAAATAGCTGACAATTATAATATTGTTATCCTGAATTAACAGAATATGGAGCAAGTTTAAAAGCTAGAATATGGAAGTACCTTCAAGTAGAATCTCTTGCTTTCTTCTCTTGCCTGTGGGTAAGAAGTACAGGAAGTCAAATAATTCAAAGCATATAGATTGGAAGTATTACTTGGGATAACAGGTTAATCACTTGATCCTGTACGGGTATGGATCCATGTGCATATTATTTCTTGAAAAATATTTTTAAATGAATAGTATACATAGATGAGAGTTTAATTGTACCTGTATATTGTCTTGTCCAAAGGCTTCTCTAAGCATAGCCCAAATCATAGTTCTCTTTCCCACCCCTGGGTTTCCAACGAATATGAAATGACCACACTCTTCATCTGTATCATGCCAATTCTGGATAATGCTCTTTAGCCAAAGCGCTGTTGTTCTGTTGCAAAGAAACTGTTCCAACCAATAAGGCCTATAATTGTTTGCCCATGTGTACTCTTTTTTAGTTTCTGTCATGTTCATTTCCTTGTTCTCACATTTCTCTCCGACACCAGCTGGAGTCTGAGGTGGTGGTGCTTGCACAGCTGGTGGTGGTGACAGAAACCATTGTGCAGTTGGTGTTTTTATCTGTGGTAGTGGATATGGTAATGATTCCGGTGGTGATGCAGTTGGTGGCGGCACTGGAAGCATGGCCAGTGCTGGCTCAGAATCTCTCTCCCTCAATGGCTTCTCCATTGTTGATAAACTTACAGTATTATCCTCACTCGGTATGGCAGGAAAAGAAACTTTCTTCCTCTCAGATTCAGAGTCATGATTTTTTGCTTTCTTAGTCTTGATTTTTGTGATTTTCACTGAAGCCAATGATGATGAAGTCAAACGGGTATCATGGGAGCTTTTCGTCCTATGCGAGGAAGAACTTCTCTCATACTTTCTTGAAGTAAAGCAAGAAGAGCCCCACACCTGCACCCTGACAGCAAAACTGGACCTAGAACTAGAAGTGAAATAGCTCGTTGCATGGCTCTCTCTTCCCGGGCTTGAGCATGAATGTTTCTCTCTATTGATATCTAGAGAAAAATCTGTTAACCCCTTGTAATAAGGGCTGCTGCTATTATACCTTGATTCTAACAGTGTGTTTCTTCTATTAAACTCCTGGAGTCTCTCTTCAGTTAAATCCGGATTCTTCGTTTTACCTTTTTTGATGTAGCCTCCGATTTTCTTGGGCCAGGTGGTTACTGGCGAGCCAGTGGAACGAGTTGGTCGTACAGACTTGCTTGTGGCCTGCAAATCTGAGGGTGACTGTGTGCTGTTGATATCTGGTGCAGATTTTGAACGTGGGATTACAGGACTGGGCATCGAAAAGAAAAGGGATTTTGAACGCGGTATTTCAGGACTCGGCATCGAAAAGAAAAGGTATTTTTCTCTTCTTCCTGGAGTTCAAGATGGAACTCTTGTATCATGGTCTGTGCATAGTGAATTGGTGTGAATAGAATGCTCATTTTGATTGGTCTTGCGTTAATTTTGAGGAATGTGGGCGTGATTTACTATGGTATGGGGTTCTTTTGGGTTGCAAATCATAAGCCTGATATACTATTGGTTTGCAACAACTGGGGAACCTTTTTGGTCTTGGCTTTTGAGTAGTGTAGCCTCATTTTGTGCTTTTTCATGCAAATTCATATAATTCAGATGTTAGGATAAATTAGGAAAAATTCTTGCATGCACACTCTGATCCCATTTATGCACCCAACGATTTCTATATGTACAGTACACTACACCCAATGATTTAGATTTTGTCATTATAACTTAATAAGTCACTTACCATGATACGAATCTGATCTGTCCAATTAAATACCGAGTATAATACACTAACTATACGAGTTGTTTGGTACACCCAAAATTGGTAGCTACATGTTCTGACAATTTAATATTCTCAATAGATAAACTTGAATTCTTATGTCTGTTTCCATGTATTAATCCCACAGGGTCATGATAATGACGATCACCGTAACAAAATGATATAGGCGTCTAATGCACCCTTACTCCCAAAAATATCATTTTGCCGTGTCGTGTCGTGTCGTACACTCGAAAATTTTCAAAAAAATCCGTATCACCGTATCCGTATCATGTTGTATCCGTGTCACCGTGTTCGTGTCTGTGCGGAAAAGCTAAATGACTAAATCTGTTCTTCTATAAGAGCAGTTGAAGTAAATGAAATGATAATTATATTTGGGGCTGTTAGTTAAAGAAAAGAAATACTGCTGGCAATGTGAGAGATTCAACCTACTTTCTTGTTTCCCTTTCCTTAATTTATGTCAAAAAGTGACACCCTTAAATAATAGCAGATTTTGTTGTAATGCTGTACCTTAGACAGCCACTTCTTGAATTTTCCTCTTTGTATTTTAATTTGTGAGGGAATAAAAGATTTGTCTCCGTGCCTATATTTCATGATTGAATGCTAGTATTTAGCTTTTGCTGTCCGGCTTCGTTATATACGAGCAAATTGATTAAAAAAACAAGCACAAAAATCATTATCAACGTTGCTTTCAGAGTTGCTGTCAGGTTATACTCAATAAAAATATTTTATTACTCAATGAAATTATTTTAATAGCTTCCTAAATAGCTATTCCTTGTTTCCTGTGAATTGTTAGAATAATAAATAACTATGTTAAATGGGACACGGATCTGACGCGGATTTGATTAATTTATAGCATATGTAGATAGAACACGAACAGATGTCCTGATCTTGATGGAAAAGGAAAAACAAAAGAGACAGTTTTATTAGAATCTATTTCCTTATTAGAAAGCCAAATCGATCATTACATAGTTGTGTAATTTAGCTGTTTAGTGCTATAATAGTTTAAATAAAGTTCAAACTATTAGCAGTTTAGTGCTATAATAGTTTAAATAAAGTTCAAGTTTGAACTTTTGGGAATATAACTATCATTAGTAGGGATGATTTTATACCTTAATTGTTTGACCCAATTCGCCCCGACTCATAAATGATCTATAGAATAAAAAAGAAAAAGTCAAGTCGTTTTTATAATCTTATATATAGATATATACAATTCATAAAATTGATAATTTTATTTTCTTCTTTTTTTTTAATAATTTATTTATTTGTGTTCCAATTGGGTTGAACTATTTAGTTGTAAAATTCTTAGTATCAATTATAGTTGTATTTTTAAGTATTTAAATATGAGATTTCTGGTTAATTATGTTTAGTATAATACGGAACTGTTAAATTACATGATTTGCGATAAAATCAATTTTGCCACCTTCTCATAAAAATGTCGATCGTCTTTAAAGAATTCGGGGATTACTACTTACTGTAAGCGAAGTGTTACGTGATCAATATATCTAAAAATAATATCCATTTGAAATTCTTAGAAATTGCTAAAGAAAAATTATTTATATTTATTACCCACAGCTTCAATATTCAATTATTAATGTCATTTTCATTTGGTAGCTATGGTTGTATGAGAACTTGCACGTCTTGGATTGAGGATACAAAAGTTATCGAAGATACGTATGTGGAGAAAATAAATGAAACCTGAAATTAAATTCCCAATGATTTTTGTGTTTCCGCATCCCATTATTAATGGTTTAACTAAATAATTAGTGTTTTCCAATTTATATATCTTTTGAATTCAATGATCTAATCCCCGAATCCAAATATTACTTAGCATATAATTAGTATGCATTAAGTGATTGTCCTAATCATGCTCGATTCGATCTTTCCATTTATGTGGAATAGCAAATCTTCAGCTCTTACATTTATATATATATATATATATATATATATATATATGATGAGTATATATATGATTGAGTAGTTTTCAAAAAAAAATATATATATATGATTGAGTAAAACATCTTTTCTCTTGTTCGCTCTATGTGACTTGTCCTTAATGCGAACTCTTTTTTATAGGGGAGGAGTCATGTTAGGATTTAGTGTTTAAACACACACATCCCCAAGTTGGATTCGAACGAGTCATTGCCCTTAAGAATGGATTCATTAATCACTTGGACCAATACTTATTGGTGTGTTTTACGGTTCTATAACTCTATATGATTGAATTTGTTTTTATCCGTTCATGTCGGAGAAGTTCTATGGCTCAAGAGTTTCCTTTAGCTTGCACTCCCAGGTAAACATCATCATCTATTTTGCCATTCCAACCACGTGCCCTTCGAGCTTTGGATAGGACTCCTATATATATATATAGGTCAAATTACATCCAACTACCCTGAGGTTTGTCCTAATTACGAATCAGTCCCTCTTTTTTTATTTATTACATATCAACCCTTAAAAACACTGTTTCAATTACATTTTAACCCCTAAAGAGGGACTGATTTGTAATTGAAACAGTATTTTTAGGGGTTGATATGTAATAAATGAAAAAAGAGGGACTGATTCGTAATTAGAGCAAACCTCAGGGTAGTTGGATGTAATTTTTCCTATATATATCTATACTATTATATTAAGCGTCAGGGGTAGAGAGAAACCGCTTTGGTGTCTTGGACTCTTCGACTCTTTTTTTTTCTACCCCTAAACTCTTTTCTTTTCTTTTTTTCTGCGTGTGGACTCTTTTCTTTTCTTATTATTATTATTTATTTATTTTACCATTCCAATAACGTAATATTCTCAATTTCTCTTTTCTCTCTCATTATATTATTTTTTTTAATAATTCCTTTAAATCCATACTATATATCTATACTATTCTATACTAACTGCTTGGTCTTTTGGACTCTTTTCTTTTCCTTTTATTTTATTTATCTTTTTCATCCATTGTATTTTCTTACATTCATTTTTTTTTCTATTATTTATTTATTTATTTATTTCTCATTCTAATATATTCATAACTTCTCTTTTCTCTTTCCTCATTTTAATTTTTTTTTTCTTTATGTATAAATTTTATCTTTTTTTTTTTTTCATTTATCTGTTTAGAATTTTTATTCACATATTTTATCAATTATCAACTTAAAATTTTAATCTTAATCTTAAGATATTTTAATCTTAATTTTAATCTTTTTCACATATTTTATGATATTGGTCATCTCTTTAAATTTAAAATCTTAATTTTATTTCTTTATATTTAGAATCTTAATTTTTTATTTGCACACACGTAGAGTGTGCATAGTTGCTAGTATATATTAATGTTATCATAGCTAAGATCAATTATTTTTATTTTCACAGGTAAAAAAAAATATGCTGGAAATATTAAAGATTAAATGCCATCAAAGCTATTTTCACAGGTAATCATAAGCCCATTTCTTTTAATTTTTTTAGTTCTTAAATTTTATTAATTTCCCAGAAATGTTTATATGATTCCACGCTCACCTGCACCAGGCAAATTTCATGAGCGCAAAATTAAAAATTTCTTTTCTTTAACATTTTATTAGTATTTAACATTTCAACCCCGTTTTATTAGTAATCTTGTAAGCGCCACCGATCTTAAGATTAAGAAAGGGATAAATACAGTCACCCCCCTATCCTTTGGGGGCATGTGCACTTTCCCCCCTATGCTTCAAATCGGTGCACATTGCCCCCTCACCTTTGTAAAATGGAACACTTCACCCCTTTGAACACACTTTGACCGTCGATTTCTCTTTCGTCACGGAGACCCAAGCTTCAAGACCACCGCCATCGTGTTCGTCTCTCCAAGGAGAACAAAACTCATACCCCGCTTGACTCTATTAGCCGCTAAAAGCTTCGTTCATCGTGCGTCGTCTTTAACTGATGATTTCTGCTTCGTCGGTTGCCGGATTTTGATTTCGAGACCATTGCTGTGTTCCTTGCTTCGAGAGTTTCAGTTTGATATATAATATCAACACATTTAAAATCGGATTTGTACAGATTTACTTTGTTAAAGTTTATTGAAAGGGGTGAAGTGTTCCATTTTGAAAAGGTGAGGGGGCAATGTGCACCGATTTGAAGCATAGGGGGGAAAGTGCAAATGCCCCCAAAGGATGGGGGGGTGACTGTATTTATCCCATTAAGAAATGTGGAATTTATTGTACGGCCGTCTGTTCGGATTTTAATATGAATATGATCTGAATTTTAGCATATTCAGTTGATATAATTGTATTCGATTATGAATATTCATCGGGCAAAATAAATGATATGTGGAATTAAAGAATGTTATCCGTTGAAAATCTGAATCCGATTTTTCATTATATTTTGTTAAATTAACTATTTTATTATTAAAGAATATTAATAAAAATAATTAAGGTTAAAAAATTTAGCATAGACATCACTCTATTTAATAATAAATTTTGCACTATTTCTTTTTGGAAAGATGTCATCTTTTTTTAATAATCTTAATTAAAGTAACATATTTCGAATGAATATAAGTGAAATAATAAATAATTCATTGAACAGTAATCTTTAGATAAACATTACATATTTATGTTTATTTTTTATATTTATTATATTTTCTTTAAAATATTAAAATTTTCTGTAATCAGGTTGGATCTTTTACCGGATTTGATCCGCCCCGATTATATCAGAATTTAATATTTATGAGTTCAGGTACTCTAGGACTTTATGAATTTAGGTACTCTAGGACTCGGACTCAAACTCAGATTCGCATTATATTCGAATTCAATATTTATTTAGTAAAAGGCGAAAGAATAGTTCGCTCTCTGCTCACGCGGATGCGCCCAGATTCAATATTTATGAGTTCGCGCGTACTCTAAGACTATGATTGGGATTAGGTTATCGGATATTCTTGTCGGATTTGGATTTGAAATTTTCTAATCCTGTCCAATTCCAGTCTCTAATCTCTATGTCTATTATCAAGAGTCGTTTCAAGTGTGGTACGTTCCTGGGAAATTAAGGGAAAAAACCCTAATTTTCTCCGAACCTTGCCCTAATTTATTGTGATCCTTAGAAAAGAAACTAATAATATTTTCTTGTATGTGTGTGATTTTCAATTGACTATTTAATTAGCAAATAACTTTTTTTTTCCTTTTTCGAATCTGGTAGAATTTTAGATTTTTAAGGGAATTAACTCGATGGAGAGACGTAGTAATCTCAAATCTGCATGTAACAGAATATCAACGAGTATCCTATTTTTTTTCCTTTTTTCTTCAACAAGTATCCTATTTGAATCCCAATATCTCAACAAACCAACCACATAGCAACGGCTATCAGACTCTTTCAAAACATATTTCACATTTTTATTAAACTGCAATTTCTCAGAGTCCAAAAACTAATATTTCACCTTCTTCCACAGCTCACATTCCACACTTAATTCTGTCTCTCTTTCCATCATCAGATCAGGCACAGGTATATTTTCTTAACCATCAACATTTTTATTTGTTTTCTTATGATCTTAGCCTTGATTAAGAAAAGAATTCATTCATGATTAAGCTAATCTGTTTAATTATTTTGGGTTTAGTGACATAAAGAGGGAAAGTAATCACATGGCAGCAAGAAAAGGGACAGATCTTCCTTCCTGGTAAATTTTCCTTATTTCAGTGTATCTGTGTATCAGTATGTAT
Organism: Lantana camara; assembly: GCA_037501455.1. NCBI lineage: Eukaryota > Viridiplantae > Streptophyta > Magnoliopsida > Lamiales > Verbenaceae > Lantana > Lantana camara. The sequence continues at coordinate 89,341,849 of CM074862.1, read as the reverse complement.
ACGTGTGTGTGTGTGTATGTAGATGACATGATTAAGGCTCTTTCAGGAGACCAAAGTCCAGATTAACATCAGAAGTCCAGTTTCATATCTGTGGATTAGTCTTCCAATTAGACAAGGTAATTAAAAGGAAAAAGAAGCTGACAAGAAACATATGTAATTACTTCAAGTATGAAGCATCTAACGTTAATCTCCTCTCAGGAACTCCTCGCCTCAAAATCGAGAAGAGTATCAGAATTATTACAAAACAACCCGCATGCAGATCTCGCGCATCTTCTCCGCGACATCCCGGCAGATGGAGAGTCGATGGAGCTCGTTGGAAGATTCTGTCACGGCTATGAAATCTATCTCACAACAGAAAACATCGTTCGGGTTATCTGCATAGCTCAATACCTCGGAATGACAGAGGCTCACTGTCCCAACAATTTACTGGACAAAGCAGTCTCGTTCTTTAGCCAAACCATTGTTACCAGCTGGAGTAATTCCATCAAAGCCCTGAAAACTGCAGAAAACGTTCTCCAACATGCTCTTAATCTGGGTATAGTTGAATACTGCATGGACTCAATTATCGAGAAGGTGGTGGAAGATCCACGTTTGCTTGGAGAACCAATCAGGACTCTGTCAACCTCTGATGATGACAGCGATGAGAACGAGAACGAGGTGGTTTCGTACAGGCCGCATGCAAGGAGGAAGCTTTTTGACCTCGATTGGAAATTAGAAGACTTGACCACCCTGCCTTTGACGTTCTACGCGCCTGTAATTCAACAAATGATCCAGCACCAAATCCCAGAAGAATATCTAGCTGCAAATATCTGCCAATACGCAAGAACATGGATATTTCCCCATAACGGCGAGGATTTGCCACCCCACAAGATGAATAAACTCAGGGAAATAACCGAAAGCCTAGTTGCGCTTCTCCCACTTCGGTCCGGATTAGTTTCCTGTGTGTTTCTCTCCGAAATGCTGCAATCCGCAATTTCTTTGGAAGCAAAACCCGAGTGCAAGGAAGATCTGGAGGTGAGAATTGGGAGACAATTAGATCAGGCGACGGTTAAAGACTTACTAATCCCTTCTCGTGGATATGCAAAAGACGAACAGTACGACACCGAGTGCGTTAGAAGGATAGTGAAGCATTTTTACAAGCACTACACGAGCCCGGACAGCAAAAGTATGATTTGTGTTGCAGAATTGATGGATGAGTTCTTGGCAGAAATTTCAGCAGACATAGATTTGAAAAAGAGCACTTTTGTAGCTTTTGCAGAAATTGCTGTTGCAGTTTCCGAACACATCCAAAGAAGCTCGGACGGGATTTACAGGGCGATAGACATTTACCTGGAAAAGCACAAACATTTGACTGAATCTGAACGGGAGGAATTGTGCAGCGTTTTGGACTGTAATAGGTTGTCTCCTGAAGCGCAGGAGCATGCAGCTTTGAACAAAAGTCTGCCATTAAGAGTTGTCGTTCAAGTTCTGTTTGTCACGCAGTTGAATCTGAGGAATGCGATTCCTGAAGGTAGGAGTTTGGGAAGTTCGGGGAGGTTGGTGAAGGTGGAGGATGAGGAGGAGGTGGTGGAGGAGATACAGAAGATGGGGAGTAAGGTGAAGGAGTTAGAGAGAGAGTGTAGTGTGATGAGGAGAGAGATACAACGAGGAGGGAGTAGCGGTGGTGGTGTGAAAAAGCTGAAGCAGAAGTTTAGTGTGTGGAGAGAAATGAAGAGGAAACTGGGGTGCGTGACGAGTAATCAGGATTGCGATTGTCATGTTAACAAGAAGAAAGTGCATCGGAGATAGAACAGGAATTAGTCTTACATTGTGTTGCATGAGTGTTTTTTGTTGACGTTTTTAAGTATCATTCTTTAATTAGTGAGTTTTGAATTTGAGTTTGAGTTTAATCACTAATTCTGTACTGACAGAGCTATAGTAGTTGATGATGTTTTGACATAACCTAAAGTGTTCCTGCATGGTTTCTTCTTTCTGCACTTAATTGCATCGCCATGGCCATTTTTGGGCGACAGCGATATTGCATTTAGAAATTACACAGATCACACCTGCGAAAGTGAAAACATTTTGCCTTTAGAAATTACACAGATTACCCCTGCAAAAGTGAAAACATTACACAGATCACCCCTGCGAAAGTGAAAACATGCGATATTGCATTTAGAAATGACACAGATCTCCCCTGCGAAAGTGAAAACTTTTCTTGGCGAGTCGTAATGTTTTCAAACTGTTTAGGGCGGTTTGTGTAATCTTAAAAGAAATATGAAATGGTTTCAACTTTGAATTTTTCCCCCACTCAAAATGAAGTATGAAGCCAACAGGTCTGGTGCTTCATGGGTCCTTCCAATATTACCGGGGAAGAAATACATCCTAATCTCGTAAATTTTTAATTCAAATTCATTTCGAACCTAACCAATTATAAAATTCGATTCGAATGTAACCCATTATTTAACCAAGTATTAAGATTTTAGATAAGAGCGGCCACCAGCTTTGACTTAGTAAAACAAAAACAAATCTTGCAGTCAATGTCATCCCGCAGTTTGGATTTGGAAGTTCTATCAACTTACGTTTCGTTAAAATAAAACAAACTCCTTTATTATCACAAAAATAAAATAAAAATCATATCAACAAATTTCTCAAAATTTCATTTTTTCGAAGAACAAACAAGTAACAAATCACAAGAAAAATGGGGGGGAGGCCCACCTCGTGATCGCAGAGATCCTAAGCACACGTTTACTCCATCGAATCACTTAAAAGCTTTCAACTTTTCCAATGACTTCGCTTGCCTCATTGATTTTACGCCCTTCCAATCCTGATTACTGACCCAAATCAGCCTATTCGCAAAAGCTCCAAAGCCATGGGACAAGTTCTTGAAAAGATCAAAGGTATTGTATTTTCCCCCCCAAATTCAATCCGATCCAATTCAATCGTCTTCTCTTGTTCATTTTATGTACCACGCTTATTGAATTCGATAAACATCTGGGTTCTTGTGCGTTGGTGTGTGAATACGTGTTCTTCGTAGCTCTGTTTTCAAGTTGGCTTTAAGAGGATGGATGTTTCGAATTTCAGTGGTTTTTTGTGGTTTTGGTAAAGGAAGGCAAGTTTATTAATGGGTTTTCAGTTTTGACCAATTTATTGCAAGAAAGATTAACAGAAAAGAGTTGGGAACCTGCCAGATTTGCAAGTCCCTGAAAAGGGTCTTCTTAATTTTTAAAGAAGCTTGCTAAACTTGATGAGAATTGAGATATATTTGTTCTTGAGAAACTTCGTTTTTTGTTATCTGTAATTTAAATGGAATTCAATAACACATACAGTCATACACCCCTTGGAAACTATTGAAATTTCGAATTATATGAGCTAAGTTTTAAGTATTCTTCTAGCTCTGTATCTTGTGACTAGTCAATGGATCTTTTGTGTGTTTATCAGGGTTGTTCTGATGATTTATGTTCTTATATGCTTACATTTTCTGCAGGAAAGGAATGGAAAGAGAGACAAATACGAATGATTAGTGACAAAGTTTTCGATCGTGTCAGGAGTGATGCCGAGAGAGCTACTCTGACGTTTGAAGAACTCTATATCGCCGTTCTTCTTGTATATAAGTGAGAACTCCACCTGCCCTGCTCCATAGAATCATGATCTCATTGAATTTCACTTGATTTGTTCGTGTATCATTGTTCTTTTCATGTTTCCTGAACTGCCCGAGAGTTTTTCTATCTTTGTAGTGATCTTAATAAGCGTTTACCCGGCCCCCATTTTGACCCCCCAACAAAGCAGCAAATCAAGGAGCTTATGAAGGTATGTGTGGGAATTTCCAGTTTTCACAAGTTATGATGCACTCCCTTTTTTCCTGAATTATATGCTTCTACTGAAAAGAAACCGACCTGAGTTTTTTTGGTTTTCTTCTCTCTTTTCGGGGGGTGCAGGAGAGTGATGTGAATCTTGATGGTGAACTGAATCGTGAAGAATTTGCAAGATTCATTCGTCGGATAACGAAAGACACGTTTTTCACAGTTAGTCAGGGATTGATTGTTGCTCTTGCTGCTGCCCCGACAGTGGCTCTGCTAACAAAGAAGACAACCGAGAATGTTCCAGGTGTTGGCAACGTGGTGCAGAAAATACCTAATTCGCTCTATGCTTCACTTGTTACCCTCATCATCGTTGCATTTCAACAAGGTGCAGAGAGAGCAGAGTGAAAACTTGGATTGCTCCCACATTTGGTTTGTGTAAAGATGGATGCTTATCGTTGCGTGGTAGTGGAATTTGATTAGCTTTCAATAAAAGGGTACATGAGAAACAACAATTATGTAAGTTGGCAATATGTTGGAAGAATTTAGTGTTGGCTAGGGATTTGTCTTTAGAAGATGTACTTACCTCTGCAGTATGAAGAATTTGATATTTTCTGGAATATAGTGGCTTTGTTTCAGCAATTTTTCATCTAGTATTTGAATATCCTTGAATCTATCACGATCACAATCGCTGCTAAAATTGGAGCCAAGAACAATCATAGATTCATAATACTTGAAAATATGGAACAAAATCAAATTGTCCTTTTGAGTATTGATTCTCGTTCAGTTCTTACATGGATAGCTAATGATAAAAATTCGAATGCTATGTAAATATGAAGGGCATAATCACGATGAACTCAGCCGTTCTAGCTTTGCTTTGGCGGCGTCCAATTCTTCTGCCAAAAGATTAACAGAAAAGAGTTGGAACATATGAAAAAAGATGATGAACAATGACACAGTTAAGCAACGCTTACTCTGTTCAGATGCAGTTGCTTTCTGAATGGTTGTACGGAAAAATATATTTCCGTTTCTCTGATAAACGGCCTGCAGTGCACCAAACATTGATTCTTAGAATATGGTCGGTCACATGATTTGTTATTGTAGCAATTACCTCATAAGACACTTAGAACTAACAAGAAAGTAAATTGATAAATTCCAACTTCAATTGTGTACTGCCACATAAACACAAACCCTACAATCCACGGAAAATTTTAAAAATATCATTTTGTCATGTCTTGTCGGACACCCTATCCACGTGAAAAATTCAAGAAAAAATCAATGTTGCCGTATCCATATTGTGTCCGTGTCGTGTCCGTATCCGCACATTATAGTCCCCACCCCCCTTTTTCTCTCTCCCTCTCTCTCTCTCTCTCACACACACACCCCCCCCCCCACACCCACCCACCCACCCACACAGAGGGTGGGTTCAAGGGGAAATCGCACAGTTAAGAAGTTTTAGCACAACAAGAATGATCTGGAGTTAGGTTAAATATTCTACACTTACAAATTCAGGGATGTCTATGGACTAAACGGGCTGGTGAGCCCTTCAAGCCAAACCTAGCTCGTTAAATTCTTGAATTGAACTCGAGCATATCACATGTGGTTCTTATCACGAGCTGAACTCAAGCCTATTACATAAGGTTCGTAGCTCATACTTTTTGGTTGCAGCTCAAGACCGATGAATAAGCAAAAGCAGATACAGTTTTCTACTATATTTCACCAAAATGAAGACTCTACCAGTTTGCAAGAAACAGAAAATAACCCACTGACAACAGTAAATTGGAAGAGCAAGGATGTTCGTTAGTTCATATCTCCTCCTCTTGCATAATATTCTCCCTAAATCTGATGCTACTACCTTTGCTACACTAGCATTGAATAGATACAGTTTATTAAGAATCATCAACATTTCTAAAACTCTTAACAGCTAACCATACACTCAGATCCACATTTCATCTCATTTCAAGACAAGCCCTCATCATTAATAACAAAAAACTATAATCACAATATCATATTTCTTAACAAGTAAAAAACAACAGAAATATATGAAACTATGGTTATCAAAGAACACTGGAGAAGAAATTCCCCAACTAATCAAGAAATAGTAACAGATTTACATAAACCACAACCCCAAAAACACTCAATTTCATCTAAACCTCACAAGATAGCCCCATTAACCCATTAAACACAGTTGAGTTCTACAGATTTTTATGAAAAAATTAAAATAAAATCATGTATTCCGTCTACTTGCGAGGAATCAGTTTAATCCAGGTAGATACATGAGATCAAAAGCTTACCCTCGAGGAAGGAAGACTATTGAGCTCCGCTATCGCAACTTCATGACTTCTCACCTGTCACATGAATACAACCGCATCAATAATGTCTTCAATTACACACACAAAAGAAACTAAAATACTGCAGCGAGAAACAAGATTAATTCAGGCGAAAATACAAATCCCACAACACAAAGAGGATTAACTATTAAGAATTCAAAATACCTGATTGAAAAGATCGGCGGTGGACGGTGAGTTGGAAGAGGCTGGTGCGGACATTCTCTGTTTTTCCAACTGGGTGCGAACAACTATCGAGTGAACAATGTGTGTTCTCGTGTAAAGATGTCAAACGGGCCGGGCCGGCCCACGAAACCGCAAACCAGCCCGCACTGGAACCGGCCCAGGCCCAGCCCATGAACACTACAAGACGGGCTGGGCTGGGTTTGGGGTATTAAGTTGGGCCCCTATTGGGTTTAATTTTTAAGCCCAGCCCAGCCCGTGAACCGGCCCATTTAAACCCGTAACCAGCCCGGACCAGCCCGTAAACCAGGCCCAGCTCAGGACCAGCCCAGGCCCAGCTCAGGACCGGCCCAGGCCCGGCCCAAGCCCGTTAATTTCTTAAGACAATGTATTTTTTTTATTTGTTCTTGTAATTCAATTAGAGGAAGCCCACAATATATATTCTTCAACTTGTAGATTTATTATTACTACTATTATTGTTTTATGTGGTAAATATAATTTGTACTTGCAATCAGTTATACATAAATGGGAACGGATAAGACATTTATTTATTACACTTTTTAGTTTTATTTTTTACATTTTTACTTGCTTAAGCTTTAATTATAATTTAATTATAATTAATTTTGTTATAATTAAGCATAATTACAGTTATTAGTACTTTAAATGTCAACAATTAGGGTAAAATTAATATTTTTTAAAACGTATATTTGACTTTTCACGAGATAGGACAGAGTATCCATATGGAAGTTCTTCTATGCCGATGTACGATTGGCAAATGATTCCGGATTAATTTTATATGTAGATTAGAATATAGAATTATTAGATTATATTTGTTGATCATTATATGTACAATGAAATTATTCAAGTTTATAAAATAAATGAAACATCAATATTTGAAGATATTTTTATTATTTCTTATTTTTATTATTTAGACTTAATAATATATACGGTACTGAGTATATATAACAATAACTATAAAAATTTACTAAAATGTACTGGCAAAGTTTACATGTATTCTTATTTTTAAAAAGAATGTAAAGTTTATAAATATAATAAAAAGATAAAGCATTAATAATATAAAAGAAAAATATATTAAATTGTAATATAACAAAAAACTATAAAAAAAAATAAAAATAGGCCCACTAATCAAGCCCAACAAATTCAATAAACCAATAGAATTTTCAAGCCCTATTCATTAGAAATTGGCCCAGGACCAGCCCAGCCCAGCTCAGGCCCGGCCCAGCCCATCTTCCATGGGTTTGTGGGCCGAGCTGGGCTACCCCAATTTAAAAAAGCCCAGCCCAGGACCGGCCCAGTTCAAAATGGTCCTGGGCCAGCCCAGCCCGCTACAGTGACGGGCTAACACGGGCCTGGGCTGGGCCAGCCCAGCCCAGCCCATTTGACATCTTTATTCTCGTGTGTATAAATATGTTTTTGCGTGGATATGTATGGTCATATGTGTGTAGTTCATCAGGGGAAGATTACATTTTTTTTCCCAATACACTGACATGATACAGCAGATTTGGTCCCATATAATTTTTTATTTACACGTCGAGTCATATGAAATAATTTTAAACAAAATGAGTCGTTAATTTTTAACTCTAAAAATAGGAGAAATATTATTTTTTAGTGAGATAAACTAAATTAATGTACGTGGAGTTTAAATGATATTTTTTAATCAGATTTTCTAAAATCCATAAATAATCTCCAAACAAAACTATGTGATATTCTTTAATCAGATTTTTTAAATCCCAAAAACACTTCCCAAACAAAACTCATAAACAAGTCTTATTTTAATTAAATACTAAGTTTCAACTTGTTCAAAATTATTTCTTATGGGACTCAATGTATAAATAAAAAATTATATGAGACCAAATGTAATATGAAGTAGGTGGGATGAAAAGTGTATTTTTCCCTGTATGTTTGTAAAGAGGTGTTACCGCATGTAAAAACTAATTAATGAGAGAATTGTGTAATGCTTGAGGTGAAATCCAGACAATAACATTATTCTTTCATGGTATACATTGGAAGGCTTGAATTGCAGCAATCCAATATTACACAAGCCACGTAAATAGACTCATCAGATGCACACAAAGAATTGCCTCTAACACTGTTTGGTTCAAGCCTTTTAGGTAGCCAAATAATAATAATACAAACTTGTTTTCAGGCACCAGGAAATCTAAAAGCTTTTAGAGCTCCTTGCACATCTTCAAGACAAGCAACAAGACTTCTGTATTCTTCAGTTTCACCAAAATTGACAGCAGCCAGTTTGACACATTTCTTCAAATGCGTTTCAGCAGAAGATAATTTACCACAACTATTGTCACTGAAGGCAACCTCTTTATACACCTTGCAAAGTTCCAAGGAAGCATTTGCATACTTCACAAACCGGGCCTTATCGTTGCACCAATCAGATCCCTCGTAATGCCAAACCTGCTTGAGCAAGGCTTCGCAACGCATCTTAAGATCCCCTTTCAATTTATGCCACCGGGCGTATAAACCCCACGTCTCACCCCCATGCTCTACAACAATCTGTTTCAAAATTTTTCCAATAAACTCAAACAAGTACTCTGTCTCAGGCCTCCTGGTAGATTCCTCCTCCGAACTGGCGTTAGCGATGTTTTTGCTGTCGACAGAAACCCGACGCTCAATCTCAACCATAATCTTCTCCAACAACTTAGGATCGAAAACTTTCTTTCCAGTCATGTCCAGAACCTTCTGTACGGCTTCCATTGCTTGACCAAAGTTTCCAACATCAGCAGCAACGTGGCTGTAGTTCTCCCACATCTGCCAGCTGCCCCTCTTCAGCTTCAACGCTTCCTTAAATGCAATAAAAGACTCTTTACTTCTCTTTTTAATCATGTGCAAACAGGCAATATTATTCCAGGCCTCTCCGTTTTCGGGATCGAGCTGCACTGCACGAGTGAAAGCATCCAAAGCCTTATCAACATCTCTAGACTTTAATGCAGCTGCACCAAGGGCAAACCAGCCATCTGGATACATGGAATTCAAAGCCATTGCCGATTCCCACAATCCTCTTGACTTTTCATACTCTCCTCGGTTGTAGGCGGATCGCGCAAGTGACCGGAATGCCCGGGATGACCGCCTGCCAGAAACTTCTAGCGCCTTCTCATACAAAGCATCATTGTTGGTAACATCTCCAAGTGAACACCATAATCTTGAGTCAGACGGCTTCTCAGAGAGACATTTATTGATTAGTTCAACAGCTGCTGCTTTTTTGTCCATTAATTGGTAACAGTATATTAGATTATCCCATAGCTCAAGATCCTCGTATATATTTAGAGCTTCTCCTATCAAACCACAGCGTACTAAGAGATCTCCATATTCCCTGAGAACATAGAGAGAGTATTATGCAGTGTGACAGCCATATATTTCTTTTTAAGCCAGATTAAGGGAGCGAAAAGGAAAAAAAAAAAAAAAAAAAGAATAAATGAAAAACGCAGCATACTTGCGAAGAACTGGGATTGAAGGCATGTTAACTCCAAAACAATAACTTAATCTTTGAGCAACTCCAGGGGAATGGTCGAGTATGCCTTCAACCTGTTTTTAGGACAAAGTGCATGATTACTGAACAATAGCAAAGCACATGCTATTGCAGGTATTTTGGACAATGAACTTGTATTATGCAAGCAACAACTAAAACAATCAGGTAAACCATCCACTTATTACACAAATCATGTTGCCATCTTTATCCGGTAAAAATATCAAGCACACTGTACTCAGGCTCCAGCAAAGTTTTTCTGGCAGTTAAAATATGATCCGCCCCCTCCATACCAATACTACATTACTCTTTTGACAGACAATCGCTCTGTTTTTATAAAATTGGGAAATTGTGTGTGTAGGGTGAGTCTTACAACATTGGCAACATAACATTATGGATAATAACATGGCAGGTTTTTTTATATTGAAAGTAACAATGACCAAAAAGACCCTACCAGCTGCTCCATCATCAACAATGCACGTTGCTTCGTTCTACCACGACTTGACTCCCATCGGATGCGTAATAAGTCACAGAAGCATTTAAGCTAGAAAAAGAAAAGAAAAAAAGAAATGAGAGCCATCAGCAGAGTTTTAAAACCAATAAACACTAAAAAAAGAAGCCCTTTGTTTTCCCTTTTCCCCCAGAATATTTAATGACACTTTGACTGAGTTAATTACCAAGTCAATAAATCAAACCAAAGGTTAAAAATAAGAATAAATTTTATAATGAGAGATTGACTTGACTATGAAGAGGCACATGTAGCAACAGAAAGTACAGTTTTTGCTTACAATGAATGGAGATGAAGCCTGTGAATCAATAGCCTCAATATATGGAGCCATTTCCCACTCTGAAACAAAAGTATCAACATATATTAGTATTCCAGCCAAATATAAATATAACACATTAGAAGATCACAAACAACTTTAAAGAAAAAACAGTCAGCATACTTTGCATTTCATCATTACGGGCTATTTTCTCAATAGCAAGACATTGAGCCAGAATCATTGCTTGATGCACTGGACTCAATTGTGAGGCAGCAATATCATGATCCTCGTCAGCTACAAATCTAGGAGTCATCAAAACCTCAGACGCTTCATAGGTTTCAGAGGAGTGCTGAAGTTGAGGATTGTCAATACTACTAGATTTGTTGCTTACTGGCACCTGTGTATCTTGACCATTTGTTCTAGGAACAAGACGAAGTTGTGCTTTTGGTTCAACCTGTACCGAGCAATCATCAGTTGGATGCAAGAGGAGACAAGGATTCACAACCATTTTACAGCAACAAATTTTATGTATATACCTGATGCTGAGTCCGAAAACCAAGAGCCCCACTCACGAAATAATTATAGTTTGATATCTCTGCTGCTGATTCAAAATGAACCCTGAAACAAGTTTCATGCAGAAAAAGAATTACAAATGCTTTCTATGGTAATGTATTACGACCAAATTTCCTCACTCAAAACTTTTTTTGAAGACATTTACAATCAATATCAGCATTTAACTACAATTTATAGCATCTAAAATGCTGGCACACAAAAAGAATAAGAAAATTTTAAGTATCAAATATGTAAGTAATTGCATCATGATGACTCACCTGGAAGCATCCACACGCCCATAATAAAGTTCAATTATCCCAACCTCCAAATGAAGCATTGACAGAATAGTCGAACAATCTTCATTTAGACACCAATAATCTTTTATCTTCTCCAAGGCTCCCATACAAGATAGACTTTCATGCTTGAAAACTTGTAAGAGATCAAAAAGAGAAGACGAACGCTCATCCAACAATTTCTGATGCAAGAACAAAGCTCGAGCCAACCACCACGTAATGCTTCTTACTCCATCTATTGAAGAAAAATTTCCTTCAAATAGCACATCTTTCGTCCTCATTAGCAGTGTCTTTCCGAAAATCAGGTACTGCAAGTGAAAGGAAAAAAAATTAAAATTAAAACACGCAGACACACACACAACAATATATGCAGGAAGAAAATGTGGCAATTAAAACCAGCAAACTCCCACAGAAACACATTGTTGTTCATGTAGATAACTTCAGTTTTTGGAACTTATTTATATCATCACTAAACATATGCATCCTTACAATATAGTCTGAATGCCTTCTGATTAATTTTGAAAGAGGTAAAATAACAGAGTTAAAGCTCCCAATACCTGCAAATTAGAGTATTTAGCGCGCAAGTCAGAACCGACAGACATTAGTTCCTTATGAGCCCATGCTTCCCATTCCATCCAATCACAACCTCCTATTTCATCCTTGTTGATCAATAGATCCTCAAGCGGCATCAGAGGAAAATTTTCCAGTGGCCTGTTACATGTGTACAAAAAACAGAAACAGTGTTCTTCTTTGTGTCATTGTTTAAAATAACTCAGATATTAATTTAGGGATTCTTTTGCTTACTATAAAAAAAAAATATATACAAGTGTCAATATACCCTACCAGCTTCCATTCTTTAATAAAAGAGTACACTTTACAAGCATGAACCGGAAAAAAAAGAAGCATCAAACGATTCACATAAATACCAGAGGAACGGAAATGGACAAAGATTAATCTAACAATCACGAATATCATGTTACAGTAGTTAGTGGACTCTTAAGAAACTCATTAATTCTTCTGATGGAAATCTGCTCTATTGATCCTTAAAATAAAGATACATGATATATGAGGGGGTCAAAAAACAATTTAAGATGACAATTTAAGGAACACCCGAATTCTACCAGCTCCTACACCAGAAAATTTGTTTTAGGGCTAAGAACTCATACAACATACAAAACCCACTTGAGAAATCCTTATGATCTGTCTGTTTGTAATTTTCCGCAAAATAGATTACTCAGGTACATAAAAAATCATACTTTGCATACTCTATGAACTATGGGCTCCAAAGTTTGTACCTTTTTATAGTTGCAGGCGCATCAATCAAAGATTTAAATCTAAATACAATATAGCATCAAGATTGAGACAAGGAAAACCCAAGAAAAAGAAGCACATGAAGAATGTTGGAGCAACTAACCCCGTAAAGTTGGTCTGAGTGAAGGCAAGCAAAGCAGCAACCCCAATAGCCATGACAAGCAATGCTTTATAACCCAATTCCACTGATTCTTCATTGCCATCAACATTCAAATATGAGCTGACGCAATCTGGGAGTGTCTCGGAGTAGAAGCAGCGAGCGGGCTCAGACGAGTCAAGTTGGAGATTCGAAAATATGGGAGAGTACTTGAGGACTTGAAGATAGGAACCAGACTCAATGAGACCCACGACGTCGTTTATCTGGGAGTGAAGGTCGGGAAACATGGGGACAACGGGCGGCAAGGATTGGGTCGGTGGTGGAGGGGAGGGACAGTCCGGCAGCAGAGAGCAGCGGAGGAGACGTAGCTCCAGAGAGCGGAGGAGGGCAGCTTCGTTTGCCGCCATTATTTGAGAGAAGGGGGAAAATATGGTGTGTACGGCTGACGATGAAGGCTGCGGAGTTTTTTCCGGTGACGAGAGCCGCCGAGAGGCGGAGAAGCAAATAAGATGCGGCGGCGAGAGTAAGGGTGGAGATAAGGTGGGAGTATGAGGGTCGTAGTGGGTTTTCTTGCCGGCGGACAAGCGGCGAGGCCGGGAGCGGAACCACGGCGGCGAGCCACAGAGGGTTGAACTTTGAAGGGATTGACGGTGTAGGAATTTTTTTCCTATTTGATTTCTATTAATTCACATACTTTTATTTAGGGGTGTAAACGGATAATAAACGGATCGGATGTATGATTATCATATCCTTATCCGTTTATGATTCGGACGGATACGGATAATATCCTTTTAAATCGAATTCGGATAATATCCTTTTTATACGGATACAAGGCGGATTCGGACGGATTCGGATTTTAATCGGATTTTCAACTATTCAAAATTTGACATAAATTATTTATTTATATAACTTCGAACTTTTAATCAGATTATCAACTATTCATTTATAGATAAATTATTTAACTTTGAATATATATATTTTAGACGAATAGAGAAATAATAAGTATATCTATATAGATCATTTTTATGTTTTAGCGAATGTATAAATGTGGTGAAATTATAAATTTTATCATATAATTAATTTGAGATATAATACTTTTATTAATAACATAATATATGTTAATTATATTATCTCTATATGAATATTGACGTGAACATATAGTTACTAATAAAACCTAAGGTTTTTCTTTAATAAATGCGCTAAAAAATTTACTTAATACTAATAATCTATCATACATACACACAGTTTTGTGTATATATTTTAATATAATACATTATTTATCGGATACGGATTACGGATAAATCGGATAACGGATATATCTAACGGATAATGAAACGGATCGGATGTTAAACGGATCGGATGCCTTATTACCATATCCTTATCCGTTTATAATTCGGATGTCTATAATCGAATACGGATAATATCCTCTTGAGACGGATTCGGATAATATCCTCTGTAAACGAATTCGGATGCGGACGGATATCGGATTTTCGAATATCCATTTACGGCCCTACTTTTATTCTTAATTTTTTTATTTAAATTCTTAATTTCTTTTACCTCCCTAAGAACCTGTTGTTTCCTATTTATTTCTTAACTCCTATTTTTAATTCTAACCCACTCTAATCTTTTTCTATTGTATTCTTTTTACCCTTTTTCATATTTTATAATTTGTAATTTAGGATTGTTTACATCTTTATCCATGTAAGATTCAGTTGCAACTTGTAAGATTAACTATAACCTGTTGATGAAAAATATTTTACAGCCTACCATTTCAAATTTAGAAAATTTCAGATGAACCAATTTCGATTGAATTTTTATAAAATCATTCTTGAATTGACTATATCTCACCACTAATTAGTTTTTTTTTTTTATTTAATCAAAAAATATCATCATAAATATCAATTTACAAACAAATTATGGGTTGATTCTGCAAAGAACTTCATAAATTACTTGTCTGTCACTTGAAAAGAATGTGCGAATTGTTGTGTAGAACTTAATGGTGTCAAAATCTAGCTATGCGCTGGACTGCGGATTAGGACTCTCAATCACCCAAGATATTTGTTTGCGTGAGGCAACTCTGATGCTTTCCTAGACTGTAAAGAAGGAGCAAACGTGAACTCTAAGGCCAAAACGGGGGAAGGTGGGGGTTGATCCTGTTTTGGCACTCCGACGCTCAAGTCAGCTAAAGCTCTGGGTCGGGAATGCAAAGAAAGTATGGGATTCAGAGTGCAGAGGAAAGCTTACCCTTGCTAATGGTGGAGGTGGGCTTTTATAACATGGAGATGGACTCCGTGGGTGCAGGTACACCTCTAAGAAAGTATGGATCTAGTTTGGAAGGAAGCGACGGCCAGCGGCCGGAACAGTGCTTTTCTGGCTAAACCACTGTTTGTCTGCTCCTGCCAGACGCCTAACATAGTACTTGCGGTAAGTGGTACGTGCATTGAATGCGGTTGTCCGATAGCGTGTGGGTCGGTCAGACCCCTAGGTCGGAGACCTCTCGGTCGAGAGAGGTCCTGGGTCGGAGCCTCCCCAAGCTTGGAGTATGGTTGCTCTCCCAGAGACCAAGTGATGGCTCGAAAGAGGATCACCCTGAGTCGGACCAAGGAGGCTGACTCAGATTAGCTTCCCCACGTGGAGCCCAGTCATGTGCCCCGATTTTTCCCTTATCATCTCCCTTCCCCCCCAGGTCGGGTGGCACACTCTGAGTGGCGGTAGACCTTGAGAAAGGCGTCATGATCACCAGGGAAAAGAGGGAGAGTGTCCGTGTATCTGCCCAGTCCAAGACTGGGTCGCACTTGATATCGTCGAGCCAAGCTTTATCGAGCCAGTCTTCGCCCACCCAGGGAGGGCGGTGGATGGGCGGTGGCTACACACGTGTGTTCCACCTGTACCCCACTGGGTGGGAAACTCTGGGTTCCCCCACGTCAGCACAATGATTGCGCTTTTTGAATTTTGGGGGCCTTTGGCACATGTTCTAAGAGTATGATTTTGCCACCGCCATTGGGCGACGGGCTATGCTTCGTTTCTTGCGGGTTGATCAGCTGACACGTGGCTAGAATTAATTGTGATTTGATTTAACCGCAACTATAAAAGGGGGACTTAGGCAGTTTTTCCCCTTTTCACGCCTCTTGTAAGCGAAACCCTAAACCGAAGAGTCTCGCCCATTCATCACCTTCTGCAAGTCCATAGCCCCCAGAGAACATTTCAAGAAAACCCTCAAGGTACGCCTCTCAATCCCCGCACTCTTCCTTCTTCATTTGTTCTTTAGACCCAACGTAAATGGCTCCCAAAAGATCTATCATCGTACCCTCCGGAAGCTAGCAACAGACCCAATTGCAAAGGAATTACGGGCCCAGAGATGTTCCGTCCGACCCTAAGGTATCCGTGGAGTGCATTGGGGTGAGGCATCCCGGGAAGAATAGATGGGAGGACCCCGATGCAGAGATGTACATCCCTGTGATGGTGGAGGAGGTAACTGGGGCTGCTTTAAGGGAAGTGGTAAACCCGGGGAAGCCAATTCCTTGTCCTCGAGTGAAGGGGGAGGAAAGAGAGTGGATCCGGAAGCGGTGGAAGAGATGGCCTCGGAGATAGAGGGGATGTCCCTGGAGGGGGACTCCCGTGATCACGGGGGGGATGGCTCCCCCTCAGAAGTTGAGCCGGAACAGCAAAAGAAGAAGAAGATGACGGGGCAACAAAAGTGTCTGAAGTACTATTATGAATTCAGAGCCGAAGTGTTTGGATCAGAGAGGAGGATAGCAGAGAAGAGGCTGACGGGGTGGAAAGACATGGACTTAAATTGTGAAGTTGTCATCCCCACTATTGACGAACACATGGGAGCCCCTTCGGAAGAGTGTATCACAATCTCCCTGCAAGCAATTGAGTACGGGTTTCGGCTTCCGCTCTCCCCGTTCCAGATCGCTTTATTCAACCATCTTCAAATTAGTCCGATTCAATTACTTCCTAATAGCCACGCCATGGTGACGGATTTTAGATGTTGATGAAGCTGCTAGGATAGGTGGAGTGTGTGGATCACTTTGCGGAGTTATTTGTCTCCTCGGTCGACACAACGGCTTCCCCCAACAGGAGGGGGTTCGTAAAGCTCCAATCTTGGTCCAGAAGTAAGATATTTAATACGGAGAAGACCTCCCATGGGACAGATTGAAAAAAGAAGTATGTATTTGTACGGTACGAGAATGGATGGAACGGCCTGAATCACACTGCGTGGAACTATGTAGCCCAAGTCCGGCTGGAAATAGGGCCAGTGCGCTGGCCGAAAACCTTGTTGGCGGCTCTGAGAGAGGTACACCCTTTGGATACGGGGATTTTCACAAGTACCCACTTACTGATAAGCCTGGGGTTGGCTCCGGGTACGATGAGGCACATTGAGTTCAGACTGGGTAACTACGTCGTTAATTCCCTTAGGCCAAACACATTCCCTATCTCTAATTTCTTATTTTAATTGTGTATTTTACTTTGCTCCCACTTAACAGGACTAGCGTGTTATCTGAAGTATATTAACTAACCCTGTTTGTTCCTTGTGCAGGATCGATAATGGTTGCTGCACGAGCCAAGGCCCTTGACGCCAAATTGAAGAAGAAGCAGGCCGAAGAGGCCAAGAAAATTCAAGAGGGAAAGGCTGAAGGCCCTGTGCCCACGACCCAGGAGATTGCTCAAGCGGAGGGGTGGACGGAGAAGCATTCCAAGGAGAAGATTGCCGTGGTGGAGAAAGCTGTTGAGCTAAGATGGGCCGACCCCCACAAGACAACTGAGGGGGATGCTGCAGACGCGTGCGGGGCGGCCTAGGTCGCTTCAAATAATGTTCCCGTCCCCCCTGCTTCCAAGGAAAAAACTGCCAAGCCCCCAAAGAACAAGGGGACTTCTGTGCCGTTCGTTGGGCGAACAGAGTCAGATTCGAAAACTGCATCTGGGTCGTTTCCGACGACCATGCCAAAGGGGCCAAGGACCCAAAATAGGAAAGCCCAGGACGATGTCGAGGGTAGGGCTCCCCCAAAGCCTCAAAGCGAGCCCAAAACCCACTAAGACCCGCCAAAGGATGGGTCTCCCCCGTTTTCCAGGTCGGCAGCTCCCCCGGATTCTCCATGTTACGCGGGGATTACGAGAAAATAACCAACATCCCCGTTTTTGAAGGGCCAAAGTATCCTTTTAACATTTCTGATTTTACACCGGAGAGGTCGGAAAGAAGGGTAGCGACGGGTGCGGTCGACCGAAATGCTATTGGGTCCATTTACTACGCCCTCTAGACTGCAGCCGACCACCAAGAGCTGGCCCGAGAAGATAATTCATCTCTTACTTACAACAAGGTCGCCCTGTTGTGTTCGATAAGATTATTTCCTTCCTTTCTGGGCGCCTCGCCATCTTTCTAATACTTCTCCCTTGCTCCCAGTTGATTGTTAGGGAGTATCAGTCCGCTCCACACCTGGAGTTGGCGGATGAGGCTCGCCGCAAACTGCTAAGTGAGAGGGCGGAGGTATTGGAGGGCAAGAGTTGGAAGGATGAGGCAGCCAGATTATCCAACGAAAAGGAGGAAATGAAAACTGTCTACATGGGCAAAGTGGACAAGTTTGGGAAGCAGCTTGAGGAGTCGGCTCGCGAGAGGTCAGCCTTGGAGTCAGAGCTGGCCAGCTTAAGAGCCGAGGATGAGAAACTGCAGACCGGGCTCACCCAGACCCGGAGCCTGCTGGATGTCGCCAACAAGAAGGCAGAGGTTGCGTATGCTAAAGGCAAGCAGGATGGGTGGAAGGATGGCTATGTAGAAGGCCAGAAGAATGGGGCGGAAAACGCCTTCTGGACACTCGACAAATTGATGCCGTAGATCAAAGATAGCGCTGTGGCTGAATTTCTGAGGTTAGTGGTGTTTGATGCTGTCTCCGGGATGTTGGGGGTGTCCGATATTGAAACGGGGTTTATGAGGTGCCTCTCTCAAATTCACTTCCACCATCCTATCCCTCACGAAATACTCAACGACCCCCGTAAACTGAATGCTGCCAACGGTTATGTTCTTAAAACCCTTCCCGACCAGTTTCTGGCTCGCGTCGCATTTGAGGAGGAAGAAGCTCAGGTGGTGGAAGAAGGCGAGGATAATGATGAAGAACCCGACTGGAGCACCAAGCTTTACAGTTAGGCCATGGAATGGCTGATGCCAAGGTTAACAAACGCCCAGAATCCGAAATTGAGCTGCCAGGGCCTGTGGACCTTGGTAAGGCCATGAAGACTTTGCTTGCAGCCTTTGCCCCTTCAAGTAGTGGGTCAAAACATGATGAGATCCAAGGCGCAGATCCGAATGGCCCAGCCTTGGCAATTCCTCCTCTGGCAGCACTTCCTCCAGCTCGTATGATCCCCGAGACTGAGCCTACGACTATCGCAGCTCCAACTCTAGTGATTGAGCCAAGCCCTCCTGTTCTAACCGAAGAAACCGCAGCCAACCTCGCGAACCCCTCTGTTCTAGACTCCTGAACTTGCAAATGGTTTTTTTTAAATCAGACATTGTAATTCCCTTCTTCCTTGTATACATATCTTGTAAATTGGCTGGGGCTTGACCCTGGTTTGGAATGGAAACGTTTTATTCAATGCCTTTCCAATATTTACATATCATGTTTTGGGTATTTTGTGGTTTGCCGTTGACTTATTTAACGGAACAGAACTCCAAAAAACTTAACAGAGTGGAACCCCGAAAAATCATTCAAGTCCTGGTTCGTGACAAATGACAAGTCCTGGGTTGCGACAGGCTGTAACCCTTTCGACTTATATTTCACCAGGGGCGTTGCATCCCCTCCCCCCAGGCATTGATAGAATATCGAATGCGCATTCAAGTGACAATCTTAAAATACTTTAAAAGATACTCAAGATTAACTGAAACTAAGAAATTCAAATTTGACTGAAAATAAAGAGATTCAGGTCGACTGAAAATACTTCCATTATCTGCGAATGAGCCAAATACAGATAGCACTTACAACCAGAGGTAATTTTACACGTAAAACTTCTTAAGGTTGTGGGCATCCAGGATTTGGGGATGGCGTTTCCCTCCATGTCTTCAAGGTGATAGGCTTTGTTGCGGCCTATTTCTGCAATGCGGTATGGGCCTTCCCAGTTGGGTTGTAACTTGCTTACATGTTTGGTAACTTCGACCTTTTTAAGAACTAGGTCATCTATTTGGAAAGCGCGGGGTTTAACGCCCTTGTTATAACTCCGAGCCACTGTGACTCGATATTGTTGCATGCGTTGAAAACCTTTTTGCCGAATTTCTTCGATTGTGTCAAGCTCATGCACTCGGTTTTCTGCATTCCTAGCGAGTTGGTAATTGGAGACTCTTGTTGTCTGATGGAGTAGTTCTGTTGGAATCATGGCCTCCTACCCATAGACCATCGAAAAGGGTTTTAACCCTGTCGTGGTCCTAGGAGTGGTACGTTAGGCCCAAAGGACTCCATCAAGCTCGTCGACCCAATCGAGCCTGGTTTGAAGGTTTTGGATGATGATTCGATTGATGACTTCAACTTGGCCATTCGCTTGAGGATGGCCAACTGATGCGAAACGCTGGCTAATGCCCATGTCTAAATAGTATGATCTGGTGCTCGTACTTTGGAACTGAGTTCCATTATCGCAGATTAGGACCCTGGGGACCCCGAACGTGCAAATGATGTTACGCCATAGGAAGTTCTGGATAACCTTGTCAGTGATCTTTGCGGCTGGTTGGGTTTCGACCCATTTAGAGAAATATTCGACCGCCACCAATAGGTATTGCCTTTGGCCAGTTGCGAGCGGCAGCGACCTACTATGTTAATCCCCCATTGATCAAAGGGCTAGCAGATATCGACCGGGACCATCTCCGCAGGGTGCTGATGTGGGATGTTGGCGTATTGTTGAGTGTGAATTTCACATGGATTTAAGCGTTCATTAGAGTATATTTTTGTGTCGTTTGATGCGTTTATGTGTTTATTTTGCTCCATTTAGGTGTCTTAGAAGTTGGAGATAAGAAACGGCGAAACGAGATGAATTCACGCATTTTTGAAGGAAAAAGAAGTAACTCCCGTTACCCCTTGGACGTGCATTTTTGTTAACCCCCGTTAACGGACACAGGAGCATAACCTTTTGGCAAAGTATGGGAGTAACGCCCGTTACTCCCTGGCAGATCAACTCTGGTAACGCCCGTTACCAGAGGCAGTAGGAGAGATCTTTGGCGCAAGAGGGGTAACGCCCGTTACCCCTGGGTAGAAGGAAAGTTATAACGCCCGTTATTACTTATAAAAGTGTTATTGTGATTTCAGGCTTGTAACGGGCGTTAATGTTTATTGCACATGGAACGGTAACGCCCGTTACCCAGTGTCGGCGAGCAAAAGTTTGGGCAGCTATTTAAGTTCGTATTGGAGTCTTTTTGAGGGACTTCTTATTCGGTTTTTGACCTAGTTTTGGGGAGAAGAGACACAGAGCCTTGGAGAGAGTTGTTCAGAGAATTTCGAGAAGACTAAAGGATCGAGTTCTTAAATAATTTCTATTTTTTTTATTTTATTTATTGGTTTAATCATCAAACTAATTCCTCTAAGTTTAGTTTAATCCGTTTTTACATGTTAGATTTAAGTTTCCAGAGTTTATGAATGTTTAGGGTTCCGTTTTTTAGACTTTGTTCTGAGTTGATGAACATGAATTTCTTTAATGCAATTTACTTTATTTTTATGAGTTTTGAGTTAATTATGAGTAGCTAAATCCCTAGGGCTAGGGGAGTGATGATGAATGCATGATAAGTGTTTGATATAATGCTTGAATGACTTGTGTTAATTCTTAGTTTGAAAACTGATTTGAATTGAATTGCGACGGCCTGATCACCCTTAGCATAATCTAGAATTACCGAAGAATTGAGAGATTGATGGTAATTGAGATGGTTTTCATAACTAGTAGATGTTAGGAATGCAAAGAGATTTGGTTCTTCGTCTATACAACGGTAAATCTTATTCCATGCCGAGCCGCTAGAACTAGATTTGCACTAGTCTTGATCAGATGGTTTAATTAATTATTGATGATTGCGAGAGCAACGTTGAGCTTAATTGAGCACTTGGTTATACCTTGAGAGAGGATAATACAAACATAAGTGACTAGCTTGTAGAATTACGCTTGTCAGACGAGTATTATATTGAATCTTGAATGTATGAATTATTATTCCCCAGCCTAATTAGTTTATTGATTTTAATCCACGTGTGTTAGTAGTTAATTGTGTTTTATTCTAGTTAATTATTTCAATTATGTTTTAGTAGATTAATAAACAACTTGATTTTGTTCGGTCTTTAGATTAGAAAGAGATATAAAGTAGTGATTGATTTCCTTTCCCTGTGGGTACGATCCTGTTGTGCTACGCGTATATCTTAAGTGTACACTTGTACGATTGGTTTAACTTAAAATCACAAAACAAGTTTTTGGCGTCGTTGCCGGGGAAGGTGTTTTAAATTAATATTACTTAAATATTTTGATCTAGTGTTTTAGACCATTACTTTACTTTGTATTCATAGTTTGCTATCATTGTAGAATTTAGCTAAGGATTTTCTTTTCCTTTGTGCAGGTTCACGGTGCATGCGACGATCTCAAGATCTGGAACTAGTACCTTACGATCCGGGAATTGAGAGAACACTTAGTGTTATTAGGAGGAAGCGTAAGAAAGAGAAGAAACCAACTACCATACCGATGGCTGACCTACCTCAAGATCCACCACCACCGGCCATAAGAGATTACAATGTGCCGAATGCGGGGGCAATTTAAACCGCAACCCGTCCCCCAATTGCGGCAAACAATTTCGAGATCAAACCGGCTATAATCAATTTGTTGCATAACAATCCGTTTTCAGGACTATCATTGGAGGATCCGACATCACATCTTGAGTTCTTTCTTGAAGTGTGTGATACCTTCAAGATCCATAATGTCACCACCGATGCGATCCAAGTGAGGCTTTTCCCCTTTTCACTAAGGGAACGAGCGAAAGCATGATTGAGTACTGTACCAAATGAATCCTTCTAGACTTGGGAGGCACTATCTCAGGCCTCTTAGCTAAGTTTTTCCCATTGAGCAAGACCACAAAGCACGGGAATGATATTCAAGGGTTCAAATAATTAGATGGGGAATCCTTCTTTGAGGTTTGGGAGAGATTTAAAGATTTACAGAAGAAGTGTCCGCATCATGGTATTCCTGGTTGGTTACTGATTTAGACGTTTTATAATGGGATGTCCCCAACTTTCAAAGGGGCGATGGATGCCGCAGCTGGCGGAGCTTTCTTGTCAAAATCTGAAGCATTAGCCACCGAACTATTAGATAACATGTCACAAAATGATGTCTTTGTACACGAGAGGAGCCACTCCCAACCAATTAAAGTGGCAGCAGGAGTCTCAGAGTTAGATGGCCTAACCGCCATCAATTAAAGTGGCAGCAGGAATTGGTTTTGAGAAAAGGGAAGTCTGAAGACTTCGCCACGGTTGCACCTACTGAGCAGTGCAGTGCTATTATTCAGTATAAGTCCCGGGAGTTTTTCTATCCCTTTAACTATTGGTTCCTTCAATTTCATGATGTTTTATGTGATTTAGGAGCCAGTGTGAGTCTAATCCCTTTATCTACTTGTAGGAAATTAGGAGTGAAGGAGCTCAAACAGACTAACATGACGCTCCAACTAGCTGACGGATCGGTGAAATACCCAATAGGAATTCCTGAAGATGTGTTGGTAAAAATAGGAAGATTCTACATTTCTAATGATTTTGGGGTTCTTGATGTCGAGAACAATGAGAATACGCCGTTGATTATTGGGAGACTGTTTCTGGCCACGGCCGGAGCGAATATGGATGTTCAAAATGGACGTCTCACGTTCAACATATGGGATGGAAGAATGGAATTCAGGGTTGGTAGCAAGAATGAGGTCACTCCATGTAACTCGTCACGTAGGGATTGTTGATCCCTAAATCTGGTTTTCAAAGTCAAGCTAACAACTATAACTTAAAACTAACTTTTCTTTCCCTTTTCTTTTCCCTTTCTTTGTTTTCTTTCCTTTCGTTCTCGTTTTTCTCGTGTTTATTTTGGGTTACCTCTCTCTTTTTGCAGGTTAGTTGATGCGTTGCTAGGAGTTGAAGTTAGAATGGATGCAAGGACCGTGATTTGAGTTTTAATGACAACATTGAGGTCCATTTATTTTTGTGTGTTGCTTGTACTTGAGATTGATTTATTTGTGTGGAAAGTGAGCTGATGCGATGTATATCAATCTGTGTTGTGAGATGTTTATGTGTCCTCGTGATTGGTGTACTATGGTTTGATTGATTATTATGAGTTAATTTGCCTTAATTAACGTGATTAAGCACCATCCAAATTGTGATTGTTTCTAACTTATGCTTTTGGGCGAAATTTATAGGAACGGGCATTACCTTGTTCTAGTTGTTCTTTCGTAACGCCCGTTATTGGGGTAAGGAGCCTTAAGCATAGTTGGCAACGGGCGTTACACCTTCTCAGTTAAATTTTGGTAAAGCTCGTTAATAGGTACAGGCGTCCGGAGCAGTAGGTGTAACGGGCGTTACACCTAGAAGGCTTGAACCCGGTAACGCCCGTTACCGGGCTTAATTCGCGAATTCGTATGGGATTAGAAAACACGTTTACACGTTTTTTTTTCCTTTTTCTCCCCAATTTCGGACTCCTTCCCCACACAAACTTATAAAAACACACACACCCCCTTAGTGGAGCATCAATAGCTTCCCTTGGTCAATCCTCAACAAATTTTCGGCAAGCCACCGCTCCTCCACCGAGTACCGCCACCACTTTTCGACGTCCCACCACCGATCACAAGCACTCACTCTCTTTTCTCTTGAGTCTTGGTAAGTTAATCCTCCCCCCCCCCCCCCCTTTAATTTGAACTTGAATTTAATGAATTGTTGTAGAACCCTAGTCTTTAATTAGCTTTTAAATCCGAATTTTGGGGTTGGATGTGGAGAATATCGAGCTTAGTTGTTCTCCTATAGGGTGTTACTGAATTGAGTTGGGTAGATTGAAGAATTTTAGCTAAAACTCACACCCTAGGCCTATGCACATAAGGTGTTTGATAGATTGTCTAAGTGAATTGTGATTGATATTTGTGTGCTTTGCTTGGCTATATTGGTTTAATTCAGGTACCATGGGATGTACTAAGCGTCCTCGAGCCGTTGAACCCTTCACTACCTCATCCATCGTGGATCATCAACCGTGGGAATCGGTCAATATAACTGTGAACACTATGGGCAATCCGTTTCAAAGGAATTTGATGAGAAATATTGTATCCACTCGGTTCTTCAAGGATGCATGGATGGAGAAATTTGAGGATTGGGAAGAGGTGAAGAGACTGTTTAACAACCTCGGTTGGTTACTCTTTCTTGCTAAGAAGGATTTGACTTATGCTGAGATGACTGCCGCCTTCTTCACCATGATGAACTTTAATCCGGCGGACAACACATTGACTTTTACTTTAGATGACCGAGAAACTCAAAATTGGAATACGGATCGGATAAGGGAAATTCTACATTTTTCGACTCATGCTACTTCTTCGTTGCCTAAGTGGGATGAGGCTCAGAGAGAGGCAGTATGGAGATCCTTTCCGCTGCGTAAGGGTGTCCCGAATTATTTCCCCCGGAATACAAAGGATAGCTACTTTGATTCGTTGGCTTGGGTGATAGTACATAGGATCTTAGCTACAGGATTTTGTGCTCGTTACGTGTGTGACAGCCACATTACTGAGAGGGATCTGGGAATCATGTACATGATAAAGGAAGGGATCAAATTCGATGGTACGACTGAGTTCCTCTGGTTGCTTCAAGAAGTTACAGGGAAGGCTACCGGGACGATAGCCCATGGTGCGTATGTGACCATGTTTGCTCGTGAGATAGATTGGAGGCCTAGAGGATTGTTATTCGTTGATTTTGGTTATGATATCTGTCCACAGTATCTGGAGAACGTGGGTTTGGCTTTAACATGGGAGAGTGGACGCCTCAAGGATGAAATCTTGTCATGGTGGCCAATCCTGGATAGAGATAGGTTGTGGCAGATGTATAGTTGGGGCAAGGCTCATTATGAGGAGCTTTCTGATGCGCAGAAGGAGCTTTTGGATCAGATTCCCGATAGGCCTGACATCGAGTTTGAGGTCCTCCGCAATGTTGCACAGGTTGTTGTTGATGAAGTAGACGAAGATGCTTCAGCTAGTGTGAGGAGTCTTAGGATGGAGTTGGCTGGATTGAGAGCTGATGTGACCACCATGACTGCGAGGATTGGAGATTTAGCTCATTATGTGGATGAGAGATTTGATGAATGGCAAGCTCATGTTGATGTCAAGTTTGAGAGGTTTTACGCTCGTCTTGACAAGTATTTCAGAGGACCCCAGCAGCCCCCTGAGCCTTGATCGCTTTGCCATTTTGTTTCCCTTGCTTTATTGATATTCTATTTTGCTCATGTACTCTTTGATTTTGTGATACTCTTGCTACTTTTAGTTCTTTGCTTATGTTTTGAACTCCATGAATTTTTATTTTTATGCAATGTACCTTTTCTTTACTTAGAATTTGTAACTTGTGTGTTGATTGTTGCATGCATGTTGATTGTCAGTTGCTTTTGCACTTGATCCGTGTTTTCTAGTTACCTATGATGCACGGACACTTCTAAAAATATCATTTTGCCGTGTCGTGTCGGACACTCGTGTCGGACACCGTGTCCGACACTCCTTACGTGGGAAATTCAAGAAAAAATCCGTGTCGCCATATCCATGTCGTGTCGTGTCCGTGTCACCGTGTCTGTGTCCGTGCATCATAGCTAGTTACTTATCTCAGGTTTTGGAAGCTTTGCTAGCATGTTGCCGGGTCTTCAATTAAAAAGGGAGTCTTCTTGAACTTTAATTCTTTCATTTGCATGAGGACATTGCAAAGACTAAGTGTGGGGGAGACATGGTTATGATTATGAGATTTAATTGGATATTTGCATGAGTAGATGTCTTGTTAACCTTATGAATTGTTAGGAATTGAGATATTGTGAGAATTTTCAAAATTTGCCCCCATTTTGAACTTTTTCTTTGAGGTTTGATTGTGGAGCTTTTGCTATAATAAGTTAGGCTTTTTGAATTGAGGAAAATTTGCATGAGATTAGATAATTTAGTGTGCTAGTATGCCCTTATATTTTGAGCACTCTTGAACGTGATGATGTACTTTGCTTAGAAAGGTAACTTGATGATTTCCAAATAAGTCTAAGATTTGATTAGGATGCACTTTAGTCCTATTGATTCGAAATTTTGAGTTAATGAAAGATTGAGGAAGTGAAGTAGGCATTCGTTGTTGGAGGATTATAAGCCTTTCTTTTAGCCGTTGTCACTAAATAACGTAACCAACAGGTGCTCGAGCTGCTCTGTATTTTCTTATCTCTTTTTAGCCTTCTTGGATCGAATTAGCGGATCGAGAGCTTAGTTCAAGTTTCAGAGACAGGTAATCTTGAGATCTCTTTCTCTCGATCTTTTTGTATAAGTATGGCACAAGTTCCGGATAGGGCAGAGGCTGAAACCAGTGAAAACGCCAACCCGCCCTTCAGCCCTTCGTCGGATCGACCCGGGGAGATGGGTACGACACCCCGCTCCCGGATCTAAGTTTTGGATCACTTCTAGATTCTTCTAATGAGATCTAGGCATAGAAGTTTATGGCCAATCGAGGGGGCAGACCTCGACCTCGATGAGGGAATTCCATTTAGTGGATGAAGAGGATGAAGACGAAGCCGAGGGGGCTGAGGAGGTAGTGGAGGCGGCACCTCCGGAAGAAAAGTCAAAGCACATTTATAGGACCTTAACGCAGGTCACCTAGAAGACTTCGAAGATCACTGATGACAAATTTCGGGAGGTTTGCAACTGGCTCTAGGGTATGCCTGAAGGGTTCGCGGTTCGACTCCCTGAGGAAGGAGAAACAGTAGGGGCCCCGCTAGCTTGACATTCCTTTGGCCTGTACTATGCATCGATGAAGTATGGTTTTAGGTTTCCTTTTAGCCCAGCTGATGTCGAGCTTCTACGATCGATTCAATATTTGCCCTACCCAACTCATGCCAAACTCCATTGCCTTGATGCACAACGTGATTATTATAATAAAGTGCCTTGGATTTGAGCCTAGGATCGAGGATCTCGGGGAGTTCTTTACCTTTAATAATTCAGGCAAATCGGGGGTGTGATACTATTACCTATAGGCCCAAGCAGGTCGAAAGCTTGTCGACATCCCGACCTCCTCCAATGGGAAAGACAGGAAAGAAAAATTCTTCTTTATTGATTGCTCGATGTCGCCTTCATTTCGAACTACATGGACCACCACCGAACCCAAGAAACTTCCTAGGATCAAACAATCGTGGCTACATAGACACTTCAGCCTCTTAGCCAAAATGGGGTCTCTCAATCCCGTATATCTGATAGGGACTGGTCATCTGATCGAGGCGGGTCTGGTCCCTGGGACAAGGTTACGAAATTTTAGCTTTGGTAACTCCCTCTCCGACCTGACCCTGCCCGATCGGGTTTCAAGCCTTGCCTTTATTTTATTTTTTGTAATTGTTATACTTGCTTTCTTCGATCTTCGATGTGCATACTAATCGATGCCATGTCACTTGCAGGTTTGCACATCTTGATGATGAGCAGTGCAAGGAGAGTTCAGGCGACCATGAAGTTGAATAGGGAAGAACCACTCCCTCGAGCCGCTTAGGACGAGATCGATACCGCGATCGCGGCGCGGCCATCAACCAATCACTCCCTGAGGCCCAAGTCCTAGTGCAACGACACCGTATCCAGCTCCTCTACCTCGAACCCAAACTCAAACTGATGCCCGAACGAGTGGTCCAGCACCTGGCACGGTCGAGCCCAAACCTGAAGGGCCGCAACAAGTACTAAATTTGGATTACTTAGACATATATATCGACCCCAACACCAACCCTTATGATATAGTTCTTCCTCAGGATGCGCAGCATGGGCTCTGGAAGCTCGTGCGCAAGAGGAAGAAGAGGGGGCCTGATGTTACAACTGATGTCGATGTGGATTCTGACGATTTGGACCTCGGCTGAAAGCTGCTTAGTTTCCCACCAGACCAGCTCTCCGTAATGGCCTATCAGGTTTAAGAGGGAGCGAAAAGATGGGTCGGTGAGGAACATGGTCGTCGGCAAGCCTGGTATCGAACTGTTGGGGGCCCTCTTCAATACTGGATACGTGATCGATGAGCAGAAGGTGTTCTTCCAGGAACCATCTAACAATCAACGATATCGCTTCAGCAAGGCCCTTTTCAGCGTAAGTGTTTTCACATCATCTGTTGTCTTTTCTTTTTGGTCACTTAGATATCGACCTTATCACCTTGATTTCGATCGACTGGAGATCCTCCCCATGGCTATTAACACCTTTCAGCCGGCCGATGTCTTTGAGGCTAAAATGGTGAAGTATAAGGAGAAGTACAAGGCCGCAAAGGAAATGCTGAGGTCGATGGATGCTAGAAAGGTAGCCCAGCTCGAGAAGGAAGTTGCGGAGTTAAGGGCGAAGAGAAGCAAGAGGGATGAAGAGGGGCAGACCCGTGCGGTCGAGCTACAAAGTGCCCTGGATCAGATCAACGTCCTCACCAAGAGCCATGCTTCCGAGCAGGAGAAGATCGAGGCTAAGGCTTGACAAGATATTCAGTGGGCAAGGGATATCGATCGAGACGACGGTAAGAAAGAGGGCTGGCAGAAGCGCAGGCGAAGATCGATTTCCTGGTGGAATCTTTCAAGAAGGCAAAGATGGAGATCGAATGGTATACAGTTCGAGAGTTTATGGATGGGCCTGCTTTCGACGTGGCTAATGCAGTTATGGGGGACGAGCGATATGGAAGTCGGGTTCAAGATAGCCTACAACCAGATCAAAAAATAAGGATTGATCCCGATGGAGTTCAATGAAGCCTCAATTGGCATTCATCTTCCTGACCCCAACCCTGATCCGCTTGAAGAGACCCGAAGCCACCTGTGGAGATCGACTGGATTCATCATAAGTATGGGTTTCCCATTGACCTGGTCTACTCCAAAAGAGACAAAAGGGTGCCTGTTTACGAACTCCCGCGCCCTGTTAAGATCAAAAATTTCCTTCCGCTGATGCGGCTGGGCCAGGACAAGGCCGTGGCGACCTCAGGGCCTCCACCGAGCAGCTCGACTCAAGCTCCGCAATCATAACTTGTATCTTTTCTGGCTTTTTAAAACAATCGATTCGACCCATCGGCTGGGGTGTATCCGGGTGAATACTTGTTTGTTATTTTTTTTCCTTATGTATGCGAATATTTTCTAAGGCGCTGGGCCACATCGAGGGTGAGTCCAATGTCTTTTAATGGCCAATGATGGTCCACGCCGTGGGGGGTTGATCATCATTTTGTGAATGAATGTCCTTCCGTACTTGTGTGTTGTTTTTTTTTTACTACAAGTTGGGGCATGTATGTATCGGTGCGAATGCGATTTCAGTTAGTCATATTTAACATAGGCTTGTTATTTATTCGTTTTTGGGTCGACTAGGGTGATTCGACCTCACTGGAATATTTTAATAGCCTTGCTTGGTGCCTTGACTAATTTGAGAATCGATCCTGGCGTAAGGTTTAAGATTCCTAATTGTTACTTTGTTCTCATCGGATCGATTAACGATCTCGTTGGACTTAGGATCTGTGTGAATTATTCCAAAATGGTCGATCTCATAGGATCTGAACCCTTCGATTTAGAAAATAATAAGTGATAGACGGGGGGTCTCACTCTCCCCCAGGAGCATGATCATAGATCAAATGTCAACAAGTGAAATAATATTGGAAATAGGTCGACTCTTGTGAATTCGACCTCAAATTGTGCATTTCTTTAATATTGAAAAGTTTGAAACGAGCTCGAGATCGGGCTCTAATGGCTCCGATTTGGTTATAAAGTTGGCCGTCTAGACATAAAACTTCTTAAATTTGTAAGCATTCCATGGTCTGGGTAAAGGATAGCCCACCATGTCTTTGAGTCGATAGGCCATGTTCTTGCCAATCTCAGTTATTCGATAGGGCCCTTCCCAATTAGGTTCTAGTTTTCCAACGTGTTTCAAGACTTCGACCTTTTTCAGCAC
Source organism: Lantana camara (assembly GCA_037501455.1). Classification (NCBI taxonomy): domain Eukaryota; kingdom Viridiplantae; phylum Streptophyta; class Magnoliopsida; order Lamiales; family Verbenaceae; genus Lantana; species Lantana camara. Next base: position 89,310,944 of record CM074862.1, on the reverse strand, counting down.
CAGATCCTCGATCTGCAATGATCTGGGCCTGACTTGCTTATTGTAGGATCGGGCCGCGGCCACTTTGTACTGTTTGATCCTCTGGTAGGCACATTTCCTCTTCTCCTCAATCAGGTCTAAATTGTCAGATCGACTTTCATTGTTCCTATCGAGCTGATAATGAGTGACACGAGCTATTTTGTGCAATAGCTCTGAAGGAATCACAGCTTTCGCCCCGTACACCAAAGAATAGGGAGTTTGACCTGTAGCTATTCGGGGAGTAGTCCGGTAGGCCCATAGAACATCATCGAGTTCGTCCGTCCATGCCCCTAGTTTGACATCGAGGCGGGTCTTCAAGTTCTAGATGATGATTCTCTTTAGCCATTTGCTTAAGGGTGGCCAACTGTAGTGAATCTGAGGTCGATGTCGAGGTCTCGACAATGTGTTTAGTGTTCTCACATCGAAATTGAGGGCCATTGTCACAGATGAGAACCCTTGGAACCCCAAAGCGGCATATTATATTCTTCCAGAGGAAGTTCCTTATCACTGCATCGGTTATCTTTGAGACTGCTTCGGCCTCGACCCACTTTGAGAAATATTCGACGGCCACGATTGTGAACCGCTTTTATCGAGGTGCTAGGGGGAACGGACCGATGACACCGATCCCCCATTGATCGAAGGGCCACAAGACGTCGATCGCTATCATGGTTGCTGGATGTGTGTGTATAAGGTTGCCATGTATCTGACATTGAGGGCACTTCCTGGAGTGCAGCTTTGCTTCTAGAACGAGGCTTGGCCAAATAGCCGCTTCTCAAGACCTTGCGGGCTAAAGCTCGACCCCCCTCCCCCCCCCCGAGTGGTTTCCACAGGATCCTTCGTATATCTCCTCTAACACATCCCTGGTCTGACTAGGTCGTAGACATCTCAAAGGCGGCCCTGTGAAGGATTTCTTGAATAGCCTGCCTTCGCAGTCAAGGATGTACAGGAGGGATCGATATTTCATCCGCCTCGCTTCGGTTCGGTTTTGGGGTAAGGATCCATCCTTCAGGTACGCGATGATATCGTTCATCCAACAGGGCTCTGGTGGGTCGATGGTGGCTACTTCGACCTTGAGCTCGTCGATGGCTCGCCCCCCCGATACCAGGTAGGAAATGGTCCCGTCCCGGGTTCCTTGGAGGCCGTTTGCGAGCTTGGACAGGGCATCCGCTTGGCCATTTTCCTCATAGGAAACCTGATCGATCTTGAATTCCTTGAACTTCGAGGCTAATTCTTGGACGATCCTGAGGTAAGCGGCCATCGATTCCTCCCTGGCCTCATAAGTGCCGTTTCCTGCAATGAGCTGGGAGTCCGTCATGACTGCTAGTTTCTCGACCTGGTGTTCAGATACGTATCTTAGGCTGGCGACGAGGGCCTCCTATTCTGCCTCGTTATTGGTGGCTTTAAAATTGAGACAAATGGTGAAGTTGAACTGTGTGCCATCTAAACTAACTAAGGATATCCCTACCCCTTCCCCTTGAGAGGTCGACGAGCCATCGACGTACATTGTCCAGCTTAAGGGGGTGGAGGTAACCTTTGTGGGAGTTGTGTTCTTTTCGATCAGGAAGTCAGCCAGAACTTGGGCTTGTTGAGCGGCTCGAGGTTGGAAATAAATGTCGTGCTAACTTAGCTTGACCACCCACTTCATCATTCGACCCGAGACATCGGGCTTGGTGAAGACCTGCCTGAGTAGTTGGTTGGTCAAGATGATTATTAGATGCTCTTGGAAATAAGGCCACAGCTTTTGAGCGGCATGGGTTAATACGAAGACAAACTTTTCGACCTCGAGATAGTTTAACTTCTCCCCGTGTAGGATTTTGCTCAGGTAATACACTGGCATGTGTTTTCGATCCCGAATGGTGATAAGGTCCAAACTGAAAGTTTCGTTGGAGAGAGATAGATAGATGTGCATGGTCTCCCCTTCGTTGAGGTTAGCCAACAGTGGTGGAGACGACAAGTACTCTTTAAGTTGTTCAAAGGCTCTATCGCACTCTTTGTTCTATTCAAACTTCTTTAAATTTCTTAGTATCTTGAAGAATTGGAGGTTCCGCTCGGACGATCGGGATATGAACCGATTGAGGGAAATGATCCGACCAACTAAGAACTGAACTCGGTTAATGTACTGGGGTCGAGGTATGATCTGGATGGCCTTGATCTTGGCCGGGTTGGCCTCAATTCTTCTTTGGTTCACCATATACCCTAGGAACTTTCCACCCTCGACCCCCACTTCTCCGGGTTGAGCTTCATCCGTACTGCCGAAGTACCTCGAACGCTCGACGTAGGTGGTGGAGATGTTCGTAAGTCCACTTGCTTTTCACAATCATGTCGTCCACATAAACCTCCAACATTTTTCCGTTCTCATTCTTGAACATCAGGTTTACCAGCCTCTGGGAGGTAGCCCCTGCGTTCTTGAGTCCGAACGGCATTACCTTGAAATGGTAGATGCCCTTCACTATTATGAAGACAGCGTACGGGCTGTCTTCTGGGGCCATGGAGATCTGATAATACCCTTGGAAGACGTCCATCATACTCAGCATCTCGTACCCAGCTGTCGAGTCGACGAGCTGATCGATGCGGGGAAGTGGGTATGGGTCTTGTGGGCAAGCTTTGTTGAGATCGGTAAATTCGTTGCACATTCTCCATTTCCCCCTTGTTTTTTGCACGAGGACCACATTACACAGCCAGTCGATGTACTGAGTTGGGGAGCTTGTTGACCTTGCCCTCGATGATCTCCTTTCTTTGCTCTGGACTCTCAGCTTTTGCTTGATGGTCTTGAACATTGGATTGATCCCGAGGTGAGGGCAGATTACCTTCGGGTTGATACCCGTTAGATCTTAAGCAGTCCACGCGAAGATGTCTGCATTATCTCGGAGGAAGTCGATCATCATGATCTCATGTTGGGGATTCATATTTGCTCCGATCTTGGTTGACTTTCTACTGTATCCTGGTACAAGGGGTACTTCTTTCAGCGATTCCGAGGGTTCAAGCCGTTCACTGGATTTTTTTTTTGGTGAGCCACCTGAGAACCTTCGATGCCGACCTGAGGGATCGACAACTCGATCTCTCCGCTAGTGTACGTCTGGAGGTCAAGGCACTCCGTCACTTTTTTCTCTTTCGGCTTCTTGAGGGTGATGGCGTAGCAAGTTCAACTGTCGGTGACATTACATTCCACTTTTCTGACCCTGTTGGGTGTCGGTATTTTTAACTTTTGATGGTAAGTGGAAATTATGGATCGGAAATGAATGAGGCCAGGTCGCCCAAAAATCATGTTGTAAGCGAGGGGCATGTTTACGACGACGTACTCGACCTCTTAGATAACTCGACGGGACGACGTTCCCATTGAGGTGAACAGTAGAATGCGCCCAAGCGGGACGACCTCCGAACCACCGAAATTAGACAGGGGCGTTCGGATCGGATCGAGTTTCAGATTATGTAGTTTCATTTTTTTCAAGAGTAGAGTAAAGGATAATGTTTGTGCTACTTCCATTATCAACAAGACATTTGGTTACATTATAGTTAGCCACGCCTAAGGTCACCACAATCGGACAACTAGGCGTTTCGTCCTCCCGATGTGGGCCTGGGTGGCTGTCACTCTCGCTAAAACTAACCTCCTGCCTCTCCCACTCACTACCGTGACCAATCTGGAGGACCTCCTCGTGGGGACCGTTATATTCCTGAGCTGTTTTCTAGATGTTCCTCTTTCGAACAACATTGGAATCACCTCCCTCGTGCCCCCCCGGCTATCACGTAGATGGTGCCGTTTGTCGGAGGGTTATCTTCGGTCCTCTCGAGAGGTTGTTACCTGACCTCCTCTATGGCGACCTCGAGAGGGACCGGGATCGCTCCTTAGATCAACCAATTTTTTCGGAGAAGTGGTCGATTTTATGGATAAAATCCTTCAGATGTCCTTCCCGGATGAGTCGTTCGATCTCATCGGGGAGGGCGAGATATTCCTCGGTAGTGTGGCCCCATTGTTGATGGTAGCCACAAAATTTGCTCGACTTCTGTGCCTTCGGACCCTCTCGAATGGTCTTTGGCTTGTGCAGAAGTTTCTAATCTATCACTGTGAAAATTTGTTCGACGGGAGCGTTCAGAATATAGTTTTATCGGTCGATCTAGGTCGGTGGATCGACTTTTCCCTTGGACTTTTTGGGCTCGTTTCCCTTTCGGTTAGGGTTCGAGCCCGTCCCAAAATTCTGCCCCTCGTGTCGAGACACAGGCAGGGCCTATGAGCTAGGGCCAACTCTTCTACCTGCATGAAGCCGTGGGTGATATCTTGTATCTCTGTCAATTTACGAGGTTCGAGCCTGACGATCTCATCTGCCCACATGCGGTTGCGCAGAAGTAGCGTGTCCATCATCGGGTCCTCGACTCGGACCACTTCTCTCGAGAACCGGGTGAAGAGAACTCAAAGTGACTCACTATCCTGTTGGCGGAGATTGTTGACATAGGAGGGCGGAAGCTTCTCTCCTACCATGGAGGAGAAGTGCGCCAAAAATCGATCTGCGAGGTGGTTGTAGGTCGATTTGCAACGAGGTGGCAAGCAGACGAACCAATCCTGCGCCGAACCCGTTAATGTAGTGACAAATAACTTGGCTCAAATTTACCGCAGTTGTAGGTGCAGCATCATTCTGTTCTCAAAGGCTGTCACGTGTTTCTCGGGATCAGTTGTCCCGTTATATAGAGGCAGCCCTGTGGGGATTCTCTCTTCGTCGCAGATCATACGGAGGATATCCTTGGAGAAGGGAGAAGCTTCCTCCCAATAGCTCCGAAAATGTAGAGGGCGTCGGTTCAGTCTCTTGCTTAGATCGGCCTGTCTCTGGGAGATCACGGATCCCCGATCTCCCAGGCGGTCTTGGACCCATCTCCTTGGCAGATCGACATAGTGATCTGGCTCGTTCTCTTGACGAGCCGCGGCGATCCTTGTTGTTTCGTCTCTAGTGGATCGTGGGGGGATTCGGTTTTGCAGATCGACAAACTCCTTGTGGTCATCATCGACCACGCGTTTACCGCGATTGGCACGACTCAGATGGTCTGACTCGCCCTGGCCCTCGAATGGGACCTGCTTGCTACCACCTGGCGGTAGTGGTGGAGGCGCGAACCCCTGGACTTGGCCTAGACCCGCCTGGGGAGTAATCCCCCAAATGACTTAGGCAGGTGCACCGTTGAGCGGATGAAAATAGTATGGAACAGGCGGTCCGTAGGCTCGGGAATGGTAGCAGGACTAGCCCTTGTCATGGCATTGTGGTTCACGACCCTCGGTTTGGGCCCGCTCGTTCTCTATCCACCATTGGTCGAGGAATGCGTCCAGGTCCGCCTGAGTTATGGCTATCCTAGGCTTAGCTTCTGGCTGAGGCAAAATGACGTCGGCGCTAGTACCGACGTACCCCGTAACGGGAAGAACAGTGGAAGGGTTTCCAAGCGACACATTAACGTCGTGTCTGCCTTTGGCAACTTCCTCCTTGTCTTCGTCACGGATGGTAAGTCTCGTGTTCACCATTACGAAAAGAAAGGTCTTTGTGTTAGGGTTTTTCTCTATATCGATGGAAAGAAAGAGAAGTTTCCCACAGACGGCGCAAAACTGATCCGGCTCAAATTTGGTCGATCTGAGTTGTCAAACTAGATGGCAGGTTTGGGTCGATCAGTCAAGAATTTGTATGAGTGGGTTCTTTATCGATCTGAAAACACCAGCACACGTAAGCTAGAAGGCCAAACTGGGGGAACTTGGGGTTGGGCCTAAGTTTGGCACTCCGACGCTCAAGTCAGTATTGGGCTCTTAGTGAGAGAAATAAATGCAATAAGTGCGAAATAAATGCTCTTGAATGCTTACCAACAACTATTCATGGGGGCAGTATTTATAGGCTTGACCAATTAACACAGTAGTGCGTGTACCGCGATTATGCATTAATTGCGCTGCCAGCGATCGACTGGTGGCCGGATGTCAGAGCTGGCCAAGCAGAAGTCGAGCGTACTTTCTTTCCCCTTTTGGTATAGACAGGTACAATGGGGCATTGAATGCTCCTTAGTACGTTCATCCTGTGGAATGAGAGAGCTGCACGTATCCCGATAAAGATACTTTAGGGTATCTTGGTGTCGGGTGACATAGGGTGTCGACCTTAAGATCAAGGTTTGGCCTTCCGTGCAGGATGGCCAACTTTGGATCGACGTCGGGGTACCCAGATCAAGATCACATTGCCTTAAGGTCAGACTGACAGGATCTCTTTCGCACATGTCCGGGGTGGAGAACTCAAGTGGCTAAGATCGATCGATCGATCTGAGATAGACAAGTTGCCACATGCGGTTCAGGTGGCAACGTCTGGGTGGTCCACGTTGGTATGGGGGTCCATGTGGCTCGTTCGATGGCGTGCTACATGGCCCGATCGTTTTTTGCCATGTCAATAACCAAGTTGATTTAGTTTTTGTAGGTGCGTCAAGAAAAGTTTCAAAAAATATATAGCTTCAGAATTTCTGATTTTGTCGCACCGAAGGGTTTTTATTCTCCCTGTGATATTTTTTGTGCTATGGGTCGTGCTTGGAGAATAAACGAGGATTGACTTTATAGTCAAAATCCAAATGAAAGAAACTCGCCGATATATGTATCAACCATGGATGATGAATGGCGTGAACGCATTTCAGAAAATAGCTGCTATGTTCAAAATTTATTAGAGTATGAAGTACCTCCTCCTAAGCGAAAAGCGAAGAGATGGCCTATGCTCGTGGTAAACGCTTTACTCGTCAGGACAAATTGAATGTAATAACCCACCCCATTTACAAGTCGGACTACTATGTTTCTGATGAGGAATGAGCAAAATGAACTACATTTAATTTCGTTGTCGGCCCATGTATTTCAACTTATATGTAATAAAATATTTTTTTGGAAACACGTTTATGGATTTATTTAAATTCCATTTTTATTCGCAAAGTGAAGCACATGTTTACTGAAAGCATTTAAATAACATCATTATTTCGTACAACATAATACATTAATAATCCCCATCGTCATCGTCATTGTCTTCATCTTCATCTTCCTCTTCATTGTCATCTTCATCATCATAGTCCTCATCATTTTCATTTTTGTCATCATCTTCATCTTCATTGTCATCCCAATCTTTCCCAAGCTCATCGTCCGAATGTGAAAGGTCAGCTGTTGCATTGTTAGATGACTCGTCATGTAGGAGGGAAAACTTGCAGTTACAGAAAACCCAATGTATCTTGAAATACTTAGGGAACCTATGCCGATGAAATTGCTTTTCAATCTCGCGCTCCTGTAATAGCGAAATTTATTTTAGCAAATATTGATGTAACCATAACTAACAAATAAAGTTGCAACTAACCTCAGAAGGTGGCTCTCCGTAGCGATCATCCACCAGAACAAAGTTGTCGATTTGATTCCAATGAACACCATCTTTCTCCTTAAAAGCTCGAAATTTAACGTAAGAGATTGTTATATCAAAAAAACGGGAGAGCTCAGCAGCCTAAGCCTCGATAGCCATTGTCGCGTTGGCTACGGTCCGGATGTTGTGCTCCGTGGTGTAGTTGTACATCAAATCAGCAAGTTTGGATGCCTTACAATTCACACACGGAAAATTACCAAAACCGAAAGTGAAGGTATGAACAATTAAAGAAAAAGGAAGACTTTGAGTAGCTTATAAACTTGCACTCAGTAAAACTATGCATGCATTTTATAACCATAAAATGTTGGATGATCCGCTTCGTTGAAAACAGAATTTATATATATATATATATATATATATATATATATGTATATGTTTTGCTAATGCAAATAGCAGAATATTTAGAAATTTTTTAAAAAATAATAAATATTTTGCTAATATATTACAATTCATACCAATTCACAACAAAACATAATTCATCCGATTTCCAACACTTCTACAATTGCTTCAATAAAACAAACCTCAATTAAGGAATAAGTGATTATAGTTTTCCACCGGTGACTTTTGTAGCATGAATTATGGTTGCAGTTGAGAGGACGTCTGTCATGGAACGGGAGCACCGTTCATATCAAAGGCTGTCCATTTGGTTGTTCTGGTCTAGCTACGTGTAACTCCCTTGTAGCCTCCAGTGTATTTTCTGCCTGCATTTCCTCGCACGCGAAAGGTATGAGTGTCAGCTGTAATGTCTCATCTTGCTCTTCCATCACTTGATTGTTCGGGACACTCTGGTCATAAAAATGTTGCGTTAGCTCATGCACGCCAAAGGCATCCCCCATGGAGTTAGGAGATTGATAGGGCTCTGGGTTATAAGGTGATTGTAGCATGAAAGCCCCGGCACCGAACTCATACGTCCCTTTATCAAAGTCACGAGTAGCACTTGATTCCCCAATATCATGGGACTTGTACAATGGCGGAGAATTTGGATGAGCACAATCTGTATAGTTGGTCAGCAGCTTCAGGATCGGCTCTACGCCGGTGACGTTCACGTGGCAGCTCATCAACAAACTATGCTCTCCGTCTGGCTTTTGTGGGTTGTGTCGGCATCTGAGACGGAACTTCACCCAATCCAATTGAAAGTAGGGCCATGTCATGCAGGACTTCGTTGCCACTTATCACCTTTTCATGAAAGATATGAAAACGTACAGCGTTGCTGTAATCGGATATGTTCATGGCAGTGTCAATCATCCTTGTTGCATATTCATCCTGCCAATAACACATAATTCTTTCAATAAGAAGATCAAGGGTGTAATGAATTAATCCTGCCAATAACACACTACTTTCAATTGTGTAATAAATAATCACTAGTTGTAGAGTGAAAATGAGTTATAAGGGAAGTATGCGTAATTTGAAAACATCAATGGGATATTTGTGTAAAATAGTATATAGTCACAGAGGAGACAAATTAATGGCTGCATCCTTTACAAAAACTAATGAACCAAAGAAAACTACTATGAATTTATTTTCAGTTGCGTATTTATGGCAATTCTTATACACTGTAAATTCATTTACCACATTCCAAGTGAACTTCATGTCCGGCGGGTGATAACCTTCCAAATTTGCAAGTATTGAAAGGTGTAGTTCGCGCTAATACCTGTGTGAGGTGATCTAGGAGATATCCATCTACACGTGATCCTAAGATACCAGCTCCAATATTCATCAGTCATCCCTAATCCAGCGCCTTTAGGAAAATTTTATATATGATTCTCTTTGTTATCCCAAATTTGTACAGAAATTGAATGAAATTGTGTCTAGGACCGACCCACTTTCCCCTGCCTCGTACGCCCGTGTAAGAAATCATGAACCTACTGATCAATGTTAAGCGGTATGCCCTGTATGTACCCAAACTGACGGGCAACTTGATCTGGATAATGCCACCCCACCGTCGCCCAGTTTATGAGGGGTACTCTCGCCATCCACAACTCGTGGCCTATGTATGCAGACAACTCCTCATAGTCTACTTGTTGGTCATCATACCGCCTCTAAACAAATTGTAGAATTATGAAAATTTCATTTAGATTTAATTACAAACAAATACATACAATAAATTATCGATACCCGATTAATCATCACCTGATTTGGTGTTAAACGGTCCAAAACTTGTCTGAACATCCTTACATTTGTTAGGAATAGTGCCCTAGAAAGCCGGTTGTATATCCGCTTTGTACTTTTCCTTATTGTAATCACAAACAATCTTTGAATGAAATAACGAATTGAGGCAACACTTCTTCATATGCTCTTGTTTGGTATGCGTTTACTTTATCTGTGCATGTATGAGAACTCCCCTAATCCTGATGACTTTAGGACTCTACCATTTATGTGAAATGGTTCATGAAATGAGCCCTATATCACATAAGTCATGATTAGTAAAATACTCCAAGCCGATGAGTCCTACAGACAGTGGGAGTGTCAACCTGACTCCTCTAAGGCTTGCTTGTGGGATCACGCCCTTAAGAAGGACCACCTTGTTTCATGGAGGTGCAAAGTGTATAGTTGATACGTGCGTGATACATGAGGGTGCTTACTTTAATAAGTAAGTTCACTGAGGTGCCCCGTGTGAGAACATTCCTAAATGGGAAAGGAAGTTTCTATTTCAGGAAATGGAAACTTCCAGATTAGGAAATATCTCACGAGTCATTGATGTGATTAATTGATCCCTAGACTTGAGGTTCCTTGTCACTTTATGAGTTAACTCTGTAGTCTTAGGTATAAGCCTTAAAGGGTGTCGCCTTAGACAACTGATTCAAGGCTTATGCTGGGGCTGCACAAGTGATTCATGAAAGTGAATGAGAATGAAGAAAGGACCTACACTTGCATTTTCAAGGTGATCTCTTATTGTGTAAGTCATTCATATGCCATATGGAGTCCTTGGCCAAGGCAGTAGATCAAGATATCAAGAAAGGGTTTCTTGGATTGAGATCAAATGGATATGAAATGCACTTAGCTTTAAGACCGGATTATTAGGGTTCTGATTATTCCCTTACCCAAGATCTTGGTTGAAAGATAGTAAGTAGGAGGATTGTATCTCACATGAATCAATAACTTAAAGGTTCTGTCGAATCCGAACATTCCAATTCAGCTAGGGGTTAAACACCTGTTGCTAGACTATGGTCGTTTAATCTGTGGACTGATTAATTAATTAGTGAATTAATTAATTAGGGTCACTGCTAATTGAATTGAGAACCTAGAGGGTCACACACAACAACTTGGTTACATGAGTTGAGGCTTTAAAATGATTAAACGAGTTAATCGGGCCTAGAGGGTTCCACACGTGTGAAATCACACGTGTGGGTCACGTGACTGGACACGTGTCATTATGACACGTGTGCCACACGTGACTATTTAATTGGATATTAAATAATTAAGTTGTTAATTATTTAATAGACTTTGGTTTAATTTTTGAATTAAAAAAAAAGTCTTATTTGGAGAAAAATAATCTAGTTAATTAATTACGAATTAATTAATTAGATTTAAATAAATAAAGTATAAAATTATCCAAAAATAGTTTGGATATTTTTAGCTCTCTTAAAAGTTGATTTGAATTAGAATTCAAAGTCAAAGTCAAAGTTACTTGGTGATCAAGTAATAGGAGAGAGAGAGAGACCAAAATCCTAGCCCATAAAGGACAAGGATTTTTGGTCCTCCCCTCATTATAAATAGGGGAGCTCGAGCTCCCCTTAGAGCTAATTGGCAATTCTTTTGGTTCATGTGTTGAACACCGTCCTTTCTCCAAGATAAACGAAACCCTAGGTTAAGCCTAAACACTAACTAGAGAACTAGCATCCTTATTAGTTAGATTGTGATCAAGTTGGTGGACTATCTCTAGAGAGCTTCAAGTTAGAAGTTTGAAGATTCGAGCTTTACCAAGGAGAGGGGATCAAGCCGCGAGAAGATCGTTCTTGGGTGGCTTGAAACGCTTCAAAAAAGAATAAAAGAAAAGTAAGTTTCTTAACTCTACGAATTTGGATACACGATTGCGAGTCCAAGATCCTTTTGTTGGAAATTTTTTTTAAATTCCGCTGCTTTCTGATTCGTGTTTTACAACTAGTGGTATCAGAGCCACCTCGTTAATCGTGTTTCTGATTCGTTTCAATTATTCTGAATTTGGTAGAAATTCTTAGGCTTAGATGCGAATTAGGTATTCATGAGTTCTTTTAGAAAGCCTGAAATACGAAACTGTAATTTTTCCTGAATTTCTAAAACTGTTTTCTCAAATCGTGTTTTTGAAAATTGGTTTAGTTAAAATTTATCTAAATCAAATTTTAATTGAAACGGGTTTTGGAGAAACCTAAAAATACGAAACGAACATGAAATAGGACGAGCCTAGGCGTGCTAGCAAGTCGCACGCCCAGCCCGTCGCCACCGCCCAGCCCTCCCGCCCTCGTCTAGGCGCGCCCGCTCACCTGTCCCGCAACCGCGCGGGACAGCCGCCCGCACCGTCCCGCAACAGAGCGGGACGTCCTGGCCGAGACTGCCCTCCATCGGGCGGGCAATGCTGCGAGCGACAAGCGGACGAACCGCGCGCCCAGCGCACGCATGCGGGCGGCAATTGCCGCTCGCTGTGCGCACAGCTGGCGCGCGCGCCTGATGCCGCGCGGCGGTGCCCTCCCTTGGGCGGGTGGTTTCGGGCCAATCTTCGTGTTTCGTGTTTCGCATTTTCGGTCCTTGAAAATCCCGATTTAATTTTATTTTAATTTTATCTTTTAAAATCATTTTTGCTAAAATAAAATTATTTTAAAAATTTTGATTAAACTGGGATTTTTGAGAAATTAAAGCGATTTGGATTTTGGGAAAATTATGAACTTTATTTTCTGAAAATAATGAAAGAATAAAATTATTAATTTTGGAAATTAATTGGAATTTTATTGGTTTATTGTTTTTCGGGTTTTATTGAAAAGGCTCTTGAACAAGAATTGCATCTAAGTCGCGTTTTGAGTCATTAGGACTTGAAACGAGAATTTTAATTTATTGGCTAAATTTAAATTCTCGCAAAAGCATGTTAGGTGATCATGGGTTTAGACTTATGTATGGTTTTAATTTATGCACATGGATGGTTTAAATTGGGGTTGAAGCCCTATAGTTGCGTTTTTCAATTGAGGTTGGAGCCTCACTTATGTGCGTACTGTTATGTGATTTATTATGTGGCTTTCCATATTACTGTTTTTTAGGCCGGGGTATGCCCCGTGTAATTGTCTAAGGCCAATATGAAGATTGAGCCTTATTACTTTATGTCTTTTTCCTTTTATTGTAATTTGAGAGTAGAGATAGGTGGTGAGGTTTTATTTTCTTTTTGGAGACGATGCACCCATGGAGTAAGATGAACCACATTCAAGTAACAAGGAGGCCATAAGTGAAGACCCCTCAAAATGTTAGGGAGCGGAATCTCAATTGTAAAATGTAATAGAGATAGGGCTCGTATTTTGTTACCGCTTTCCCTTATGTGATTTAAACTGTTTATGTGGCATGTATGTTAGAACTTGTGATTGGAGTGGCTCCCACATATCATGCATAAGATAGGTAGAACCCATGATCATTACATGTTAGTGTCATGCTAGGACATGTTATCTGTTTATGTGCTTGTTTGAAATGCATTTAAGATGTACTTGCAGTAATCAAGACTAATAAAATTGGATAACATTTATGTTGGTGAGGTCAAACCGGACAACTCTCCGGTTGATTCGAAAATTCCCATTAAATATTAAGCTATTTTCGAACAAATAGGTGTTTAATTCGAGATGCAAATTTTGAATTAAATTCCTAGCATTCCATCAATAGGTTTTAAGTTTAGTAAGTGAAACTAGTTATTGTCCGCGAGTCGTGGGATAGCTAGTGGAGCTTATTAGTTCTTAGTTACCTAATAGATCATTTTAAATGATCAATATTTCATGGTCAATTTTAGCAAGGGCGATGTCCGCAAGTCGTGGGTCATTCGAACTAAGTTTTGATCGTGATCTTATGATTGATGGGTCTAGCTTAACGCTTAAGTAAATATGGATGTCGCACGAGTTGTGGGTCCATATTGAAAGATAGGTGATGCAAAAATAATTACTAAGAGTTCTAAAGGTGTTAGAATTGGTAAGTTGTACCTACCTAGGGTTCTTACTTAGAATGTCCGCGAGTCGTGGGTTCGAGGTAAAATGCCTAGGATCTTAGTACCCATTAGGAAACGTGTTCCTCTTAGATCTTTGGGAATTATAGATCTTTGAAAAACAGTGGGAGCTACATTAGATTAAAGACCTTATCTTTTGTATATCGTTATAATTTAGCATGCTCACTAGTTCTCTGTTTTACCATTTAGGTCGTAGATTCTGTGATTCTCTACGTGTTTTGAAATGGCAACCAAAAACCCTCTTGTATCGATCCTCGAGTCAAACAAGTTAACTGGTCCCAACTATTCTGATTGGCTAAGGAATCTAAAAATCATTTTAGATTCTGAGAAGAGAACTTATGTTCTCTCCGAAGGGGAGCCTAGTCCCGAAGGGGAGGCTCCCACTCGGGCCGAGCGGGACACGATTCAGAAGTGGAAGGATGATAATCTCCAAGTCCGTTGCCTTATGTTGGCTAACATGTCTTCGGACTTGCAAAGGCAACATGAGGCCATGGAATTCGCTTGGGAGATTTACGACCACTTAGAGCAACTTTACCGCCCTCATGAACGTGTTACAAAGTATAACACTTCAAAGGAATTGTTCCACTTGAGAATGAGGGAAGGTTCAAGTGTCCATGAATATGGACTCAAGTTTCTCGCCCTTACTGAGAAACTTGCTTCCATGGACATGCCACTGAAAGATGAGCTTTCAGTGGATTTGTTGCTAGCTTCGCTCCCACCATCATTCAACCCATTTGTCCTTAATTTCAACATGAATCATGCTGGTGCTACTGTAGCTGAGCTGATTAGTCAGCTTATGACTGCTGAAAGCACTATCAAGAAGGACAATAAGGTTTTGATGGTGAATGCTCCATCTTCCTCTTCTGGGCCTTCTAAAGGTAAGGGCAAGAAAGCCCAAAAGAAGAAGAAGAAACCCTTTAGGCCCACTGGTGGCGTTTCGAAGGGGAAGGCCCAAAAGAAAAAGCGTGATCTGAAAGAGGATGTTTGCTTCCATTGTGGCAAAGCGGGACATTGGAGGAGAAACTGCCCAGAGTACAAGGCTACTCTAAAGAAAGGTATCTTTCTCGTTGAAATAAATCTTTCTATTAATTCTAGTTCTTGGGTACTTGATACCGGTTGTGGAACTCATATCTGTAATGATGTACAGATGCTAAGTGAAGTCCAACAACTCAAAGAAGGAGAATATGTCTTGAAGATCGGCGATGGCTCAAACGTTGAAGCTCGAGCTTTAGGCACAATTAGATTAGATTTAGGTAGTTCTGAGTTAGTCTTAAATAAAGTCCTTTATGTACCGAACATTATTAGTAATATAATTTATGTTCCAATTTTAGATTGTGAAGGTTATGAAACTTATATTAAGAATGGTAAATACTTTATCAAACGGAACAACTCTTCCGTTCACATCGGTACTCTAAGTATTGGACTTTATCTAACTCAGAATATCAATATCATGAATATACAACGAGAAATGAAGCGTTAGAGAGATGACAAAGTTTCAACTCCCTTATGGCACTCTAGATTAGGACACATTTCCAAGAATAGAATTAGCAAGATAAACACTTTAGGATCATTCTCTGAAAATGATCTTAAGGAATTAACTTCTTGCAAATCCTGTCTCAAAGGAAAGATGTCCAAAGTTCCTTTTAAAGGAACTGTGGAACGTGCCACTAAGGTTTTGGATTTGATCCATACTGATGTTTGTGGACCGCTTAGTGTAAGCACAAGAAACAATCATCAGTATTTCATAACCTTTACTGATGACTTCAGTCGGTATGGTTATGTATACTTGATGAAGTATAAATCTGAAGCTTTTGAGAAATTCTTAGAATTTCAAAAGGAGGTTGAGAACCAAACTGGTCATAAGATCAAAGCACTTCGATATGATCGAGGAGGCGAGTATCTTAGTGAAGAATTCCTTAATCATCTCAAAGATAATGGGATTATCTCTCAATGGACTCCTCCGGGAACTCCTCAGCTTAATGGAGTTTCTGAGAGAAGGAATCGAACCTTACTTGATATGGTTCGTTCCATGATGAGTTTTACTGACTTACCACCTTCTTTCTGGGGTTATGCCCTAGAAAGTGCAGCAAAGATTTTGAATCTAGTTCCCTCTAAGTCAGTCCCTAAAATGCCCTATGAAATGTGGCATGGTAAAATCCCTAGCTATTCTTACTTAAGAATTTGGGATTGTCCTGCTTACGTGAAGAGGACAGTGGGAGATAAGTTAGAATCTCGTTCTAACTTATGCTACTTTGTAGGTTATCCTAAGGAATCCATAGGATACTACTTCTATGATCAATCTGAGCAAAAGGTGTTTGTTCCAGAAATGCCACTTTTCTTGAGGAACCGTTCCTTAAAGAAAAGAAAGATAAGATCATAGAATTAGAAGAAGTACAAAGTGATCCCACACCACCCACTGAAGAAACATACCCTTCTGATCAACTAAAACCAATCACGAATTTCGATACACATAAAAATCCTCCTCTAAGGCGTTCTGAACGCACTCCTAGACAGCCGGAGAGATGGTATGGATTCTTCCATGAAATCTCTCAAAAGGATAAAGATCCTTTAACATATGAGGAGGCACTTTCAGATTCTGACTCTGAACAGTGGATAGAAGCCATGAAATCCGAAATGGACTCCATGAACTCTAACCAAGTTTGGACCTTGGTAGATTTACCTGATGGGGTCAAACCCATAGGTTGCAAATGGATCTTTAAGAGAAAGCTTGGAGTTGATGGAAGCATTGCAGCCTACAAAGCAAGACTGGTTGCAAAAGGATTCACTCAAAGACCCGGCGTGGACTTTGATGAAACTTTTTCGCCAGTTGCAATGTAAAAGTCTATTCGGATCATGCTTGCCATTGCTGCATATTATGACTATGAGATATGGTAAATGGATGTGAAAACTGCCTTTCTCAATGGTGACATTGACAAAGACATTTATATGGAGCAACCCATAGGTTTCACATTCAGTGGGAGTGAGCAAAAGGTTTGCAAACTTCAAAGATCAATCTATGGATTGAAACAGGCTTCTAGGAATTGGAACATTCGATTTGATGAATTAGTCAAAGCGTTTGGCTTCATTCAAATTTCAAATAGGGAAGCTCGAGCTCCCCTTAGAGCTAATTGGCAATTCTTTTGGTTCATGTGTTGAACACCGTCCTTTCTCCAAGATAAACGAAACCCTAGGTTAAGCCTAAACACTAACTAGAGAACTAGCATCCTTATTAGTTAGATTGTGATCAAGTTGGTGGACTATCTCTAGAGAGCTTCAAGTTAGAAGTTTGAAGATTCGAGCTTTACCAAGGAGAGGGGATCAAGCCGCGAGAAGAGCGTTCTTGGGTGGCTTGAAACGCTTCAAGAAAGAATAAAAGAAAAGTAAGTTTCTTAACTCTACGAATTTGGATACACGATTGCGAGTCCAAGATCCTTTTGTTGGAAATTTTTTTTAAATTCCGCTGCTTTCTGATTCGTGTTTTACAACAACATTGTGCGCCACTTTTTTCGCCCAAGTATTGTAATGCACCCAACTGCGAATATGTCATACCGTTTTTTTAGTTTCAATGATATCTTAAAATGGAAGTATATCCCAATCAAATACTAGCACTATACAAAAATGCAACTTGAATAAAAAATGCAGTTAGACCAAGAGAAGCCACCATTGTATGAGTGAATTACAAGAAATACACCAACATATGACTGCATTGCATCAACATACATCAGGTTAACACATATTCCCCCTAAAACCTGAGAAATTAGAATAACTTCACCTAGCTTTTCAGTGGGTATGGTCGAACATGCATACCACTGGATGTACATGAAGCTCCCGCATATTGATTAATACAAGAAACTAAGTATTTCTCAACCACACAATGCTAATCTGGACCAACTTTTTAATCAAAATTCTGCACCATAATATAATCAAGTTCTACGTGATTTCAATTCAGTGTAGCATTTTACACATTTGTAGCATCCAATACGATTGTAAATAATGAAAAGTATAATAGATATGTCCTTTCAGGCCTTCCTATGGACTTTATACCCTTAAAACAACAAGAATTAAGAGGCTCATACAAATACGAGAAACCAAACCGTTAGCTCTTGTAAACAAGAAGGAACTTACTGTGCTCCATACGGTGCAGGGTGCAGATCTACCCTAAGCACAAGCATTGGCACAACGTCAATCTTATCATGTACATAAGAAGGAGCAAGTGGCGTAATCCTCGACAAGGCCCATATCTACAAGACATAAAGTAAAAATTAAAAATAAAACATCAAAAACATTACTTAAATTAACTAAATTTAATTAAAGGGCCTGAAGGAGTTGTAGGGCGCCATCAATGTTGTGACTGGTTCTTCGTGCTGCAAAACACAACTCACGATACAGTTGCACAAATGATACGCTCCTCCAACTATAACTTGCAACCTCCGTGATGACCCTCTGTATGTTCTCAACCCATTCTTCTTCATCAGCAAGTGGAGGACTGTAGCCGAGATTTAAGAGGTAGATTAAAGAGACTAAGTTTCCACTACTATCGGGCTACATAACAGATCACATCAGCAACATTATTACACAACGGGCCCAAACAAGGACTTGTTGATTAGAACTACCATCGCCAATTGGATTGTTCTTCATATATCTTCGGAGATCATTAAGCTTTAATTTACAGCCCCTTCCTTTGAGATCACTTGGTGTGAATCCTAACAAATGTTGGCAAGCCTCTCCCCAGTCAATTGACTCTAAATCCGCACCACTAACCGCATGGCCTCTTATTGGAAGACCCCACAGAATGGCCATACCTTCTAGGGTCACCGTGGCCTCACCAACTGGCAAATGGAAGATATGAGTCTCCGGTTTCCACCTCTCAACCAACGCGGTTATCAAGTGTCGATCGACATCTATCTCGGCTGCTCTATACATTCCATAAAAACACATTTCATAGAGATACATAATAACCCGAGGATGTATTCCTATATGAAAGCGACTCGATTGTTACGCATAAAATCCTAGCCTCCGGTGGCGACATACCAAAGTACCATCGATTCCTCCATGCTTACCATCGATGACATTTAGGCTCTTGTGATCTTTTTGCTCATAAAGGACACTTCCGTCTAATGGACCGTATGTATCTTCCATTGTAATGAACTACAAAACCAAAAAAATAATAATTAAGTGTTACAAACAAACTGTATTAACTATAATAGGAAATATGAGAAACTGTATTGTAAATGTATGAAACTTTCTGCAAAATTTCTCACAGGGGAGTTTTCTATAATATCAAATCTGCAAAAGGGGATATTTATGTAACTTATAACTCAACTATGCTTTTCCAATAGAAGAATATGCAATACTTTACAACGTGCCGATGTACTTGTTACTATGTTGTACTATAAAGGTGTAATCAATAACAAAGGGACAAAATATATATATATATATATATATATATATAACATGCATATTCCCTTATATTGTGCATATTCCTTCTGTTTGTAATTGCTTTATTTTGTTTATACCTATTCAGCAAGAATAATATACATGACATGGGCAAATTGGAATTCTGGTTTCAGTTCTATGGCATCCATAAATTAGTACAGTTCTTTATAGCCATTTTAATATATGAAGCAAACAATCAAATACATAACAACAGAAAACATAAAACAAGTATAACTGACATAATTAAACCGAAAAAAATAAGATAACTGACAATCAAATATACTATTGATGCATTGATTTTTCAGACGGAGAGATTCTACACTGAAGTCCAGTA
Organism: Lantana camara; assembly: GCA_037501455.1. Classification (NCBI taxonomy): domain Eukaryota; kingdom Viridiplantae; phylum Streptophyta; class Magnoliopsida; order Lamiales; family Verbenaceae; genus Lantana; species Lantana camara. Next base: position 89,291,599 of record CM074862.1, on the reverse strand, counting down.
GAAAATCCTTGGAAGATACAATTAGACTTTTGATTGCTCTTTCAAGGCTAAAATGATGGGAAAAAAAGACAATCTAAGCTGTTCAATTCTTCAAGCTCTACATAATTCTCTCAAAGGGGAGGTATGTGTAATTTCAAACATACAAAAGGAGTCACATACATAATTGTAAATATTTGCATGCATTAGCATTCAAGAACTACAATACTAGAAAAAAAGATTCAAACCTGAGATTATATTTGCCAACTATACTAACCAATCAAATACATAACTTCAAAAACCATAAAACAAGTGTAATTGACATAATTACACTAGGAAAAAAAAGATCAATGGCTCCATATATCTGATACCCCATGAAATTTTTTGTAATAACACAATTGCAAGAGTCTTCTTGTTTGATAGCATTACTTATTCAATGCTATATCCAAAAACAAGCACCGATGGAGAATTAAATTTTACATTTTTGTCAAAAGGTCAGGTTATACAGTTTTGTCGATTTAATAGTCAATCATATAATTTTGGTAAGATTATAATATTAATTATTAGAGTATTCTAAAATAGTTAGAATTTCAATGAATTAAACTAAAATTCCCTCGGTTGTTCCAAATGCACTAATAGCCATACTATTTGCAATTTATACCAACTAAGTTTTATTTTAATGGAAATATTTAGATAAATTGATTACCTATGTATAAACCGACAACCACTGAATGAAAACAGTGTGAAAAGTTTACTAAATGTACAATGTTATACCGTCATTCAATATAAGTCTAGGATTATATGTTTAAAATGATTATTTCTTAGTCATCCTAAAATGTCCGTCTTTTTCCCTAAACCTTTGGACTTTACCTAAATAATATGTTAACTAATCTTACCTAATAGTTGCCCTCTATTGGTCTAACAAAGTTTTGAGACGAAATGGTGGGCCTGTTTATAATTCTAAGACAAACCAATTACTTTTAACAAATGGTGGCCCTCCTATGCAATCATGGATCCACATTGACACGGGAAAGTTATAATGTACCATGGTTGGGCTGGCTTCATGACCTATGAATTTGAGCTATTGGGGACCATGAAAGGGACATTTTTCTGAAGAAGCAAAGGGCTCCGACAGGGAATTTTTTGTGAAAAGGATTTCGGGAATAAGAAAAGGAAAACATCGCAATGAAATTTCCTAATGTCATAAATTTATTGCAGAAACATACAAACATGCTCAATTACAAAAATATATATCGACATACATTACACAAATTTCTAAGAAACTATAACCCTATTCGGAAAGAAACGTTAAAACTAACAAAACTGAATGTACGCATGATTTCAAGCCATTACAGAGAGCTAAAGAGTAAAACCGACTGTAAGGCGAAGCCAAGGTCTCAACCTTTTAGCAGCAAGTGCGCAACAACGAATGCAAAGGTTGACAAGATCAAGCAGTGGCCGGCAAATAGACAGCCCACACCACCAGTCAGCCGGCGATTTGCTAATCTTGAGCAGTAACGGCCGGCCAATTGTTAATCTTCAACCCTTACAACAGTAATTTCGAAGACGGATTAAGAAATGAAAAGGGGAAAATAAAGGGAACAAGGGTTTCGTGCAATAAATTTCAGGTTTCGATTTTCGCCCTTGATGATAAAGGAATTACTGTACATTAAATTAAAAAAAATCCTAAATTAATTTATTCCTTGGTTTTTTTGAGGAAAATAAAAAAATTGGAGCGGCACACAATTTCTCCCCATGCCTGGGCAATAACTCGCAGAATTTTGAAGCCAGAAAATCTCCCAAATTTCGCTTTTGTCAAGCGCGGAATCACTATTCCGTAAATAAAAGCACGCAGTCAACGCATCCACATGGCGCTTCCTGGTTCAACATAAACCAATAGTGAATCTGCTCTTCTCAGAAGCGTAACAACTAAAAATTAATTAAAAAAAAAATTTCAGAGTTCCGCTTTTCCCAAGGCAGAACACACCAAAGTTGCAATACATTGCAAAAGTACATAAAAGGTGAAATATAGCTACAAAAAGACACAATTTTTAGAAAATCACCTAATTTGTTGGGTTTGTCTATTTAGATTAAAATTCTCGCCTCGTTTACTTTGGCAGAAAGGTTTCGGCATGTCATGTTATGGAATGTTAGTGTGTTTAAACTATTTGCCAGAAACCTTTGTTTACTTTATTTTCTCTGTTGAAAAATGGGGTATTATTGTCATATGGTGTACATTTCCAAAACCGATATTGCATGATTGATTGTAATTTACATTTTTGCCCTCTAACCCTTCTTTTTGTAGTAATATTAATTTTTTTTTGCTTTTCACCTAATCATTGCATTTGCCCTCCCACAATTCATTCAGATTTCGGGCAAGTGACAACAAACTCAATACCAAATAAATACCATATATGCAACCGAAATAAACTCGCAAGTTCATACATTAACACATAATACCAAATGCATACCATATATGCAGCCACAATAAACTGCAAGTTCATATATTAACACATAATACCGAATGCATACCATATATGCTACCAAAATAAATTGACAAGTTCGTACAATAACAACAAGCCTCAAAGTTTCGAAGGTCTTAAAAAAATAAGCTAATATAATAGACTAAAAATTGAAAATTCTACCACATTATACCACGTACAAAGTTCCATGACCCAATAACATTAACAAAAAAGGGCAACAGTCAACACATGGCCTTCACAAAGCAGATTTTCATAGCTATATTGTAACCACCACCAATCCTTCATAGTGGTTAGTCAATCCCGTCAACAAAGTTCACCTTCAATCGCCACTTGCACCAGCACTATTCGCATCGCAACAATCATCCCGAAGAACATGTTCATCTGACTCTGGTTGTTTGCCAACATATTGGAAATGTTGATATGATCTTGTATGCAAATGAAAATAGGTAAAGATCCAATCGCCTTGAAATTTCTTCTTGCCGCTTAGTAGTATCTTTCGTATCCTAAAGCCTCGTTGCAACATCTTGGAGAGATGTTGTTGACTCATTTCAAAATGTCGTTATGGTTTCAATGATTACCTCACCTGTTTTTTTTTTTTTTTTTTTTTGCTTTCTTCCTTTTTTTTTCTAAAAAACGGCCGTAGAAAGTTCGGGTTGGGAACTAACAGAGTTAACGTGATTTACCTCTACATCGGCCACCTGTGGGCATTGTCGGGTTGTATGATGCATAGTTTGGCTATTCTCTATCAGCTGTGAGATCGACTGGATGATAGGATGCATCTCAAACATAGGTTATGTCAATGCAAATATCAATGTAAAATAATAACAAGAATGAAAAACCAATGCCTGATTTGATTTTAAAAATAGTGACGATAACGCCCATCAAAATACCAAGGCAAATCACAGAAACTTAATATCTTGATGAAAAATAAAACATATGATCTTATAATTAAAATCACCAAATTACTCTACAATCATAAAAAAGTCACTACAGAAGGCTAACCAATAATCAAAATAACACTGATCACTAATGATATGGTATAAAATGGCCAAGCCACGTGGCACGCCCTAAGAGGAACCACGTGGTCACATCGCCACCTCAAGCACTTCGAGATCCCAACCCGCCTCCGAGGACATGAGAAATCGAACCGATCAGGATCGGTCAAAGTCCGGTCCGTGCGCGCCAATGGGATCGGACCGATCCCTGTCCGCCAATGGGATCGGACCGATCCCTATGCGCCAAAGGGATCGAACTCGATCCCTATCCGCCCAAGGGATCGAACTGATCCCTATCCGGCCACGGGATCGAACAGATCCCTATCCGACCACGGGATCGAACCGATCCCTATCCTGCCATGGGATCGAATTCAATCCCTATCCACTTCAGGAGCTCGCGATGGTGCTAAGTCCATCGGGATCGATATCGACCCCACTAAAGGGTTCCCCATTACGGACATGCTTCATCACGACTCGCTTAATCTTGACCTCTCGGATCGAGATCCTACGTCACCTGGCGACAAGATGCCATAAAGCATCTTTGTCGGGACACGTGTAACTTCCCTATTCACCACGGCTAGATGCGCTACAGTGCATTTAATGCTTCCGGTACATGTCTACGCCCAAAAGGGAAACAAAGTACACTCGACCTCAAGGCACCCGCTCAGGCATCCGACAAACGAACCGATCGACTGCAGAGCATTTAATGCATAGTCGCGGTACACGCACTACTGTGTTAATTGCTCCTGACTATAAAATACCCAAGTCTTGAACAGTGTTTGGTAAGCAATTAAGAGCATTTATTTCGCTTCTCCAGCATTTATTTCTCTCTCTAAGAATCTCCCACTGACTTGAGCGTCGGAGTGCCAAACTTGGGTCCAACCCCAAGTCCCCAATTTGGCCTTTGAGCTCACGTTTGCTTAAGTGTTTTCAGATCGATAAAAGAGCCCACGTTACAAATTCTTGACTGATTGACCCGAGATTGCCATCTAGACCTCCAACTCAGCTAAACCATTTTCGGGCCGGATCAATTTGGCACCGTCTGTGGGAAGTTTACTTTCTTTCTTTACCTCGATCTTGAGTGAAACACTTTCTCTTTTCTTACAATCATGGTGAACACACGGAAGACCCGACAGGAGGAGGAATTGGAGGAGGTCACCAAAGGCAGGCATGACACCAACGCGCCGCTTGGTCCTCCCCCCACTGCTCCCCCGGTCGTCGGGATCACTGGCCCCAGCGCCAGTGTGATCGCGCCTCAAACAGAGGCTGCTCCAAGGGTCGCCATTACACAGGCTGACCTTGATACCTTTCTCTCGACCAATGGCGGATCGAGATCGAGCAGGCCCAAGTAGAGGGCCGGGAACCGAGACGCCCTGAGCTGCCAAGGGTGAGCCCAGCTACTATCCCCAGCCCAGTAATAGCCAGCGGTCTGGGACCCACGGCACAGACTTACGGGTCTGCTGTCCCTAATTACCTCCAGCCACTCAACGACGGACCCACTCAGGTCATTTGGGGCCTCCCCCCCAGACGGGCGCAGGCCAGGTATCGGTCCAAGGATATGCACCTCCCCCACCGCCCACAGGAGAAAGCAAACAGGTCCCGTTGGAGGGCCATGGGGATTCAGAACATCCTAGCCGCGCGAATCGCGGCAAACAAGCGATCGATGACGACCACAAGGAGTACGATGATTTGCGGAACCGGATACCCGCTACGAGGCGGCTAGGATCGCCGCCGCCCGCCAGGACAACATCCCGGATCGATATGTCGCCACGATGCATCCGAACCTACAATCACTTTACCGATCGGTTCCTTGCTCACTTCTCCTCCATGGCAGGGGAAAAGCTGCCTCCTTCTTACCTCAACAACCTCCGATAAGAAAAGGGGGAATCCCTTCGAGACTTCTTCACCCGATTCTCAAGGGAAGTAGTTCGGGTCGAGGACCCGACGATGGATACTCTGCTTCCGGTCGTCCATCGAGCGCTACGCAACCGCCTGTGGGCGGATGAGATAGTCAGGGCCGGCCCCAAGAACCTGACTGAAATTCAGGACCTCGCCTATGGATTTATGCGGGTTGAGGAAATGGCGATAGCTCATGGGCCCGCTCCTTTGCCCGCTCCAGAAAGTCATCACTACGGTTCGAACTCGACCCCATCCCGGAAGGGGTTCGAGCCCAAAAAATCGAAGGGCAAAGTCGATCCGCCGGCCCATTTCAATCGAAGAAACTATATCCCCCTCAACACAACCGTCCAACAGATCTTCACGGTCATGGACAAAAAACTCCTGAACAAGCCCAAGACTATCAGGGAAGGCCCCAAAGCCCAGAAGTCAGGGAAGTTTTGCGGGTACCACCAGCAATGGGGCCACACCACTGAAGAATGCAACGCCCTTCGTGACGAGATCGAGAGACTCATCCGAAGAGGGCATCTAAAGGATTTCGTTCGCAAAATAGACCACTACTCCGAGAAGGCCGGTCGAAGTCAGGACCCACACCGGGATCGATCTCGATCTTGGTCCCCGTCGAGGAGATCCGGGAAGTAGCCCTCGAGAGGATTGAGGACAACCCCCCGACCAACGACACTATCTACATGATCGCTGGGGGGCACGAGGGTGGTGACTCCAATGTTGCGAGGAAGAAGAATATTCGGAAAGCGGCTCGAGAATATAACGGACCCCGCGAGGAGGTCCTCCAGATCGAGCAGAACAGAGAGTGGGAGAGGCAAGAGGTTAGCTTTAGTGAAAATGATAGCCACACGGGCCCACATCGGGAGGGCGAAACGCCTAGTTGTCCGATGGTGGTGACCTTGGGGGTGGCGAGTTACAATGTAACCAAATGCCTTGTTGACAATAGAAGTAGCACGAACATTATCCTTTACTCTACGCTTGTAAAAATGAAATTGCATAACTTGAAACTAGATCCGATCCGAACGCCTCTGTCTGGCTTCGGGGGATCTCAGGTTATCCCACTTGGGCGCATCAAACTGCTCACTTCAATGGGAACATCGCCACTGTGTGTTACCCAAGAGGTCGAGTACGTTGTGGTTAACATGCCCCTCGCCTACAACATGATTTTTGGTCGACCCGGCCTCATCCAGTTCAGAGCAATAATCTCCACCTATCACCAAAAGTTGAAAATGCCAACCCCTAACGGGGTCGGAGAAGTGGAGTGCGACGTTCCGGACAGTTGGGCGTGTTATGCAATTACCCTCAAGGAGCCGAAGGAGAAAGAGAAGGATTTGGGCGAATACCTTGATCTCCAGACTTATACGAGCTGGGATCTCGATCTCGCAGCGCCGAAGGTAGATGCCGAAGGATCACGCGTAGCTCAAAAGAGGAAAGCAGTAGGTCGGATTGAGCCTTCCGATTCTTTGAAACACATACCCCTCGACCCGAATGACAACAACAAGTCAACAAAGATCGGGGCAAACATGAACCCCCAACACGAGATGATGATGATTGAATTCCTCCAAGAAAATGCCGATGTGTTTGCATGGACTGCGAAGGACCTTGTAGGGGTCGACCCGAAGGTGATTTGCCATCGCCTTGGTCTCGATCCCACTTACAGACCCATAAAACAGAAGCTGAGAACTCAAAGCAAAGAACGGAACGAGATCATCGAGGCCGAGGTGAATAAATTGCTCGATGAGGGTTACGTGACCCCGGCCCAATATGTCGATTGGTTGTGTAATGTGGTCCTGGTACAAAAGACGGGGGGTAAATGGAGGATGTGTAATGATTTTACGGATCTAAACAAGGCATGTCCGAAAGACCCATACCCGCTCCCTCGGATCGATCAGCTCGTCGACTCGACAGCTGGTTGTGAGATGCTGAGCATGATGGACGCCTTTCAGGGATATTACCAGATCTCCATGGCACCCGAGGATCGACCCCACACCACCTTTATAACTGTCAAAGGCATCTATTGCTTCAAAGTGATGCCGTTCGGTCTTAAGAACGCCGGGGCGACCTACCAGAGGCTGGTAAACAAAATGTTCAAGGAGGAGATCGGCAAAATGATGGAAGTCTATGTGGATGATATGATTGTGAAGAGCAAACGGCCTTGTGATCGGCCACCTGGGTCGCGTCTTCGAAATCCTGAGGAGGTATGACATGAAGCTTAATCCGGACAAATGCACCTTTGGGGTCGAGGGAGGAAAATTCCTCGGGTATATGGTTAGCCAACGCGGGATCGAAGCGAACCCAGCAAAAATTGAAGCCATACGGATCATACCTCGACCCGATTGTATAAGCCAAGTCCAATCTTTGGTCGGTCGGATCATTTCCCTGAATCGGTTCATATCAAGGTCATCCGAACGGAACCTACCCTTCTTCAAGATATTGAGAAACTTAAAAAAGTTCGAATGGAACGAAGAGTGTGATAGAGCTTTTGAACAACTTAAAGAGTACCTGGCATCTCCACCGCTGTTGGCCAAGCCCAACGAAGGGGAGACCTTGTACCTCTATCTCTCCCTTTCCAACGAAACTTTTAGTTCGGTCCTCGTCGCGATTAGGGATCGAAAACACATGCCCATCTATTATCTGAGCAAAATCTTACATGGGGCGGAGCAAAACTACCTTGAGATCGAGAAGTTTGTCTTCGTACTGACACATGCGACTCGAAAATTACGACCCTATTTCCAGGCGCACCCGATCGTGGTACTAACCGATCAACCTCTCAGGCAGGTCTTGTCCAAACCCGACGTCTCGGGTCGAATGATGAAATGGGCGGTGGAGCTGAGTGCACACGACATCACTTTCCAACCCCGCGTCGCCCAACAAGCTCAAGTTCTGGCTGACTTCTTAGTCGAAAAGAACACGAAGCCTTCAAAGAACGCCCTCGATCCCTTGAGTTGGACAATGTACGTTGGCGGCTTATCGACCTCCAAGGGGGGAGGGGTAGGGATATCATTAGTCAGCTCGGATGGAACACAGTTCGATTTTACCATCCGCCTCGACTTCAAGGCCACTAATAACGAAGCAGAATATGAGGCACTCATCGCGGGACTGAGGTTCGCATCGGATCATCGGGTCGACAGATTGGCGTTCGTGATCGACTCCCAGCTTGTCGCAGGTCAGGTCAACGGCACATATCAAGCAATGGAAGAATCGATGGTGGATTACCTAAAGATGGTTAAAGAGTTAGCCTCAAAATTTAAAGAATTTCGGATCGAGCAAGTCCCCCGTGAAGAGAACGCACGAGCGGATGCGCTATCCAAGCTCGCGAATGGCCTCCAAGGCACCCGAGACGGGACCATTTCGTTTCACGTCTCACCCGGTCGGGTCATCGACACGGATCGGATCGATGTCGCGGCTATCGACCCGGAGGAGCCGTGTTGGATGGATAGTTTAGTTTCCTACCTAAAGGACGGGACATTACCCCAAAACCGCTTAGAGGCAAGGCGGATGAAATATCGCTCGTTGCTTTACCTACTGGACCACGAAGGGAGATTGTTCAAGAAATCATTCACAGGTCCGCCGCTGAGGTGCCTCCGCCTGAACCAAGCCAAAGATGTCCTGGAAGAAATCCACCAAGGAAACTGCGGGAACCATTCAGGGGGTCGAGCCCTAGCCCGCAAAGTCTTAAGAAGCGGATATTTCTGGCCGACCCTAGTCCAAGACGCAAAGTTGCACTCGATGAAATGCCCCAAGTGCCAAAAACACGATAACCTCATATACACACATCCCGCAACCATGATCGCGATCGATGTCTCATGGCCCTTCGATCAATGGGGGATCGACATTATTGGACCTTTCCCCCTGGCCCCTTGGCAAAAACGGTTCGCCATAGTGGCCGTCGAGTACTTCTCAAAGTGGGTCGAAGCCGAAGCCGTCCCAAAGATAACTGATGCGGTGATAAGAAATTTCCTTTGGAAGAGCATAATCTGCCGCTTTGGGATCCTGAGGGTCCTCATCTGTGACAATGAGCCTCAGTTCCGGAGCGAGAACACCAAAAGCTACTGTCGAGACATCGGGATCGACCTCAGGTTCACCACCGTCGGCCACCCTCAAACAAATGGCCAAGCCGAAGTCACCAACAGGATCATCATTCAAAATCTGAAGACCCGTCTCGATGCCAAGCTAGGAGCATGGGTAGACGAGCTCAACGGGGTCCTCTAGGCTTATCGAATGACCCCCAGAACGGCAACGGGCCAAACCCCCTACTCCCTGGTATACGGGTCGGAGGCAGTGATCCCGTCGGAGCTACTACATGAAACAGCCCGGGTCAGTCAGTACCAGCTCGATAAGAATAACGAGAATCAATCCGTTGACTTGGATCTGATTGAGGAAAAGCGAGAACGCGCATACCAGAAGATTAAACAATACAAGGCGGCCGCAACACGATCATACAACAAGCACGTCAGACCCCGTACATTCCAGATCGGGGATCTAGTGTTGAAGAAGGTAGAGGTCCTCCAGCATGTGGGAAAACTCGAACCCAATTGGGAAGGTCCTTACCGGGTTACTAAAGTAGGCAAAAACATGGCGTACAAGCTCGAAGATATGGCCGGAGTGCCCCTACCAAGACCCTGGAACGCGCACAACCTGAAGAAGTTTTATGTTTAAAATAACCTATCTTGTATAGTTGATCGAACCGGAGCACGTTCAAAGCCCGGTCCCGATCCCATCTTCGGATCGAGTTCGATCCTTTCGATAAAATTCGATAACCGTTTTTACATCATGTGTATTTATTAGGCATTCGATCCACGATCATGCTATCAGGAGGGAGTGAGACCCCCCAACCACATTTGCTGTAAATCTTTTCTTTTTGGTTATTTTCTCGTACTTACAAATCCCCAAGTTCAACGACCCAACGAGAACGGGACTAACGATGAACAACCCTTAGGACGGAGGAACCCAAACTCGAAACCTGTACAAGTGGGGATCGAAATTGATCCCTTCATGCCCAATCGGATCGAACTCGATCCCTCGCAGGATCTTGCTCGATCCCACCGAACGCAATGGGATCGAAATCGATCCCTCAAGCATAAGGGAATCGAACCCAGACCCCACGTAAGCATGGATCGATCTCGATCCCTTAGGCCGAACGGGGTCCAACTCGATCCCTCACGCAATTTGGGATCAAACTCAATCCCATTACACAAGGGGATCAGACATGATCCACCGCACCGTACATGAAATCCAAAGAAAATTGTGACAAAGATAAAGATAAGCTCGTTGAAATAAGACAATGCGATGATAATACGGCGACATCCCCAACCATTGGGTCGAATAAGATTGTCTCAAAATTACTTAAGAAAAGAGAAGGGAACAACAACAGATCAATACTGCGAAGGCGGAGAAGAGCCCGAGGCACCAGACTTATTACGACCCCGTCGAGTCGGTGGTAGGAAGCTCTCGATGTCGATCGGAGGAGGGAGCTCGTACTCAGGGGCTCTCTTATCCCTTCTTGTGAACGACATGTCGACCGCAAACCCGTACTTATGGTTGCGCCAATCGATATCGACGGGAGGCTCGGGGTCCCCCTCTTCCGGTTCCGGATAAGGGTCGGGGTGCTGAAGACCAATGTCTGGGTCGCTGAAGCCTTCAGGGATGATACCTCGCTTCCTGAACTGATTACAAGCAAGCCTAAAGCCGGCCTCCAAGTCAGCCCCGCCCATAACCGAGTTCGCCTCGTCAAAAGCTGGCCCCTCAATGAACTCCCGGACGGCGTACTGCTCGATCCTGGTCTTGGCATTGCGGAAGGACTCAATCATAGCATCGATCTTTGTTTGTCCTTCGGCCAAAGCGGCCGCTCGACCCGCGTCCCAACCCTCGGCCTTCGCCTGCTGAACTTTCTCCTTGGTTTTAGCTTGGATTGCCCTTAGTTCGGCCGCATGACTCGCCTCCATGGTCTGGATCCGTTCCAACGAGCTCTGCAACTCTACAGCGCGCACCCGGGCCTCCTCCACCCTGAGGTTCTGCATCGACAACACCTCGTCGAGCCGACTCTCGAGCTCAGCCAACCTCTCCGCGTTGGTCGACCTCAGCATAGCTTTAGCGGCTTTGTATTTCTCCTTGTACTTGAGAATTTCGGACTCAAAGACATCCGCCCTTTGAAAAGCATTGTAGACGCTCGGCATCAGTTCCTGTTGATGAGATCGGGTCACTAAAACGACACGAAACTGGATTGACCGAAGGAAATGGATAAAGGGGTACTCACGCTGTAAACGGCTTTGCAGACGCGATATCTTTGATGGTCGCGAGGCTCCTTAAAAAGCGCCTTCTGCTCCTCGATCACACAATTTGTGTTGAAAAGTGAGGCCAGCAGGGTGACATCGGGTTGACCGACCCCGAGGTTCCGTAACGACCCGTCTTCTTTCCTTCTTTCGAGCCTGCCCGGCCACCTCGGTGGGGCAGTCTGTTGGAAATCGAGCACCTTCCCTTCCACGTCTGACCCGCTGTCAGGGTCGATCTCAGGATCGACCTCCTCTGCCAGCCCCTTCTTCTTCCGTTTGCACAAGCGCCTACCGGCCCCTTGTTGTGCCTCCTGAAGAAGAGTCAGATCATAAAGATTGATGCTGGGGTCGAAATAAAGATCTAAGTGATCCAAATTAATTACTTGTTCAGGGTCCGCAAGGTCGGGTTCGAACGCGTCCGATGCCTGCCCTGCCCCGTATGCTTCTTCCGGGACTTGATCTTGAGGTCGAGGGATCGAGGGAGCCTGCCGGCGAGACCGCTGGGACAAGTCTTGGGGCTCTGGCAGAGAGTCATTGATCGCAGATATTGATCGATCGACCGCCTCCCGCTCGGCCCGAGGAATGGGGTCATTCTTATCCAACTTCAAGTTTTTCCGTAGCCGCTCCAATCGACTCATAGCTAAGATGTGCAAACCTGCAAATACGGATCGATTAGTTCTTTGAAAAGAGGAGTGCTGAATGAAATGATTAAAGAAACAGGAACGAACTCGATCGAACACCAAACGATCAATCACGATCCGACCATACGGGTCGATCACGATCCGAACATATGGATCGATCTCGATCCGACCATATGGGTCGTGTTAGGAATAGTGCCCTAGAAAGCCGATTGTATATCCGCTTTGTACTTTTCCTTATTGTAATCACAGACAATCTTTGAATGAAATAACGAATTGAGGCAACACTTCTTTATATGCTCTTGTTTGGTATGCGTTTACTTTAGCTGTGCATGTATGAGAACTCCCCTAATCCTGATGACTTTAGGACTCTACCATTTAGGTGAAATGGTTCATGAAACGAGCCCTATATCACATAAGTCATGATTAGTAAAATACTCCAAGCCGATGAGTCCTACAGACAGTGGGAGTGTCAACCTGACTCCTCTAAGGCTTGCTTGTGGGATCACGCCCTTAAGATGACCACCTTGTTTCATGGAGGTGGAAAGTGTATAGTTGATACGTGCGTGATACATGAGGGTGCTTACTTTAATAAGTAAGTTCACTGAGGTGCCCCGTGTGAGAACATTCCTAAATAGGAAAGGAAGTTTCTATTTCAGGAAATGGAAACTTCCAGATTAGGAAATATCTCACGAGTCATTGATGTGATTAATTGATCCTTAGACTTGAGGTTCCTTGTCACTTTATGAGTTAACTCTGTAGTCTTAGGTATAAGCTTTAAAGGGTGTCGCCTTAGACAACTGATTCAAGGCTTATGCTGGGGCTGCACAAGTGACTCATGAAAGTGAATGAGAATCAAGAAAGGACCTACACTTGCATTTGCAAAGTGATCTCTTATTGTGTAAGTCATTCATATGCCATATGGAGTCCTTGGCCAAGGCAGTAGATCAAGACATCAAGAAAAGGGTTTCTTGGATTGAGATCAAATGGATATGAAATGCACTTAGCTTTAAGATCGGATTATTAGGGTTCTGATTATTCCCTTGCCCTAGATCTTGGTTGAGAGATAGTAAGTAGGAGGATTGTATCTCACTTGAATCAATGACTTAAAGGTTCTGTCGAATCCGAACATTCCAATTCAGCTAGGGGTTAAACACCTGTTGCTAGACTATGGTCGTTTAATCTGTGGACTGATTAATTAATTGGTGAATTAATTAATTAGGGTCACTGCTAATTGAATTGAGAACCTAGAGGGTCAGACACAACAACTTGGTTACATGAGTTGAGGCTTGAAAATGATTAAACGAGTTAATCGGGCCAAGAGGGTTCCACACGTGTGAAGTCACACGTGTGGCTCACGTGAGTGACACGTGTCACATACGTGTGTATATATATATATTATATATATATTAAATAATTAATTAGTTAATTATTTAATAGACTTTGGTTTAATTTTGAATTAAAAAGAAAGTCTAATTTTGGAGAAAATAATCTAGTTAATTAATTACGAATTAATTAATTAGATAAAAATAAGTTATTTATTTTATAATAAATAAAGTATAAAATTATCCAAAAATAGTTTGGATATTTTTAGCTCTCTTAAAAGTTGACTTGAATTAGAATTCAAAATCAAAGTTGGAAAATACTTGATGATCAAGTAATAGGAGAGAGAGGGACCAAATCCTTTGTCCATTAGGACTAGGTTCGGCCGCCCCTCCCCTTTCCTATATATAGGGGAGCTCATGCTCCCCTTTAGAGATAATAGACAATTCTTGGTTCATGTGTTGAACACCTTCCTTTCTCCAAGATTAAATAAAACCCTAGGTTAAGCCTAAACACTAACTAGAGAACTAGCATCCTTACTAGTTAGATTGTGATCAAGTTGGTGGACTTTGTCTAGAGACTTCAAGTTAGAAGTTTGAAGATTCGAGCTTTACCAAGGAGAGGGGATCAAGTCGCGAGAAGAGCGTTCTTGGGTGGCTTGAAACGCTTCAAGAAAGAATAAAAGGAAAGTAAGTTTTCTATCTTTACGAATTTGGTTACACGATTGCGAGTTCAAGGTCCTTTTGTTGGGAAATTTTATTTTTAAATTCCGCTGCTTTTTGATTCGTGTTTTCCAACAAGTGGTATCAGAGCCACCTCGTTAATCGTGTTTCTGATTCGTCTCAATTATTCTGAATTTGGTAGAAATTCTTAGGCTTAGATGCGAATTAGGTATTCATGAGTTCTTTTAGAAAGCCTGAATTACGAAACTGTAATTTTTCTTGAATTTCTGAAACTGTTTTCTTAAATTGTGTTTTTGAAAACCGTTTTGATTGAAATATGTTTAAATCGAATTTTTTAATTTTGGATTGAATTGGTTTTGAGAAACCTGGACACGAAACGGAACACGAAAAGGACGAGCCTAGGCGTGCTAGCACGTCGCACGCCCAGGCCCGCCGCTGCCGCCCAGCTCCTCCCGCAACCGCGCGGGAGCCGTCCCGGCGTGCCCGCCCAGCCCGTCCCGCAACCGCGCGGGACGCCTGCCCAGCCCGCCTAGTCGCGGCGCGCGCTGCTGCGCGAAAGTGCCTCGCGCGGCTAGGCCCCTTTTCGGGCCCGTTTTCGTGTTTCGTGTTTTTCGTGTTTTCGATCCTTAAAATCCCGATTTAATTTTATTTTAATTTTATCTTTTAAAATCAGTTTTGCTAAAATAAAATTATTTTAAAATTTTGATTAAATTGGGATTTTTAAGAAATTAAAGCGATTTGGATTTTGGGAAAATTATGAATTTTATTTTCTGAAAATAATGAAAGAATAAAATTATTAATTTTGGAAATTAATTGGAATTTTATTGGTTTATTGTTTTTCGGGTTTTATTGAAAAGGCTCTTGAACAAGAATTGCATCTAAGTCGTGTTTTAAGTCATTAGGACTTGAAACGAGAATTTTAATTTATTGGTTAAATTTAAATTCTTGCAAAAGCATGTTAGGTGATCATGGGTTTAGATCTATGTATGGTTTTAATTTATGCACATGGATGGTTTAAATTGGGGTTGGAGCCCTATAGTTGCGTTTTTCAATTGAGGTTGGAGCCTCACTTATGTGCGTACTGTTATGTGATTTATTATGTGGCTTTCCATATTACTGTTTTTTGAGGCCGGGGTATGCCCCGTGTAATTGTCTAAGGCCAATATGAAGATTGAGCCTTATTACTTTATGTCTTTTTCTTTTTATTGTAATTTGAGAGTAGAGATAGGTGGTGAGGTTTTATTTTCATTTTGGAGACAATGCACCCATGGAGTAAGATGGACCACATTCAAGTAACAAGGAGGCCATAAGTGAAGACCCCTCAAAATGTTAGGGAGGGGAATCTCAATTGTTAAATGTAATAGAGATAGGGCTCGTATTTTGTTACCGCTTTCCCTTATGTGATTTAAACTGTTTATGTGACATGTATGTTAGAACTTGTGATTGTGGAGTGGCTCCCACATATCACGCATAAGATAGGTAGAACCCATGATCATTACATGTTAGTATCATGCTAGGACATGTTATCTGTTTATGTGCTTGTTTGATATGCATTTAAGTGTACTTGCATTAATCAAGACTAATAAAATTGGATAACATATATGTTGGTGAGGTCGAACCGGACAACTCTCCGGTTGATTCGAAAATTCCCATTAAATATTAAGCTAATTTCGAACAAATAGGTGTTTAATTCGAGATGCAAATTTTGAATTAAATTCCTAGCATTCCATCAATAGGTTTTAAGTTTAGTAAGTAAAGCTAGTTATTGTCCGCGAGTCGTGGGATAGCTAGTGGAGCTTATTAGTTCTTAGTTACCTAATTAATCATTTTAAATGGTCAATATTTCGTGGTCAATTTTAGCAAGGGCGATGTCCGCGAGTCGTGGGTCGTTCGAACTAAGTTTTGGTCATGATCTTATGATTGATGGGTCTAGCTTAACGCCTAAGTAAATATGGATGTCGCACGAGTCGTGGGTCCATATTGAAGGATAGGTGATGCAAAAACAATTACTAAGAGTTCTAAAGGTGTTAGAATTGGTAAGTTGTACCTACCTAGGGTTCTTACTTAGAATGTCCGCGAGTCGTGGGTTCGAGGTAAAATGCCTAGGATCTTAGTACCCATTGGGA
This sequence comes from Lantana camara, assembly GCA_037501455.1. Taxonomy (NCBI): domain Eukaryota; kingdom Viridiplantae; phylum Streptophyta; class Magnoliopsida; order Lamiales; family Verbenaceae; genus Lantana; species Lantana camara. The sequence goes on along the minus strand of CM074862.1, from coordinate 89,275,201 downwards.
AACGTGTTCCTCTTAGATCTTTGGGAATTCTAGATCTTTGAAAAACAGTGGGAGCTACATTAGATTAAAGACCTTGTCTTTTGTATATCGTTATAATTCAGCATGCTCACTAGTTCTCTATTTTACCATTTAGGTCGTAGATTCTGTGATTCTCTACGTGTTTTGAAATGGCAACCAAAAACCCTCTTGTATCGATCCTCGAGTCAAACAAGTTGACTGGTCCCAACTATTCTGATTGGCTGAGGAATCTAAAAATCATTTTAGATTCTGAGAAGAGAACTTATGTTCTCTTCGAAGGGGAGCCTAATCCCGAAGGGGAGGCTCCCACTCGGGCCGAGCGGGACGCGATTCAGAAGTGGAAGGATGATAATCTCCAAGCCCGTTGCCTTATGTTGGCTAACATGTCTCCGGACTTGCAAAGACAACATGAGGCCATGGAATTTGCTTGGGAGATTTACGACCACTTAGAGCAACTTTACCGCCCTCATGAACGTGTTACAAGGTATAACACATCAAAGGAATTGTTCCACTTGAGAATGAGGGAAGGTTCAAGTGTCCATGAATATGGACTCAAGTTTCTTGCCCTTACTGAGAAACTTGCTTCCATGGACATGCCACTGAAAGATGAGCTTTCAGTGGATTTGTTTCTAGCTTCGCTCCCACCATCATTCAACCCATTTGTCCTTAACTTCAACATGAATCATGCTGGTGCTACTGTAGCTGAGCTGATTAGTCAGCTTGTGACTGCTGAAAGCACGATCAAGAAGGACAATAAGGTTTTGATGGTGAATGCTCCATCTTCCTCTTCTGGGCCTTCTAAAGGTAAGGGCAAGAAAGCCCAAAAGAAGAAGAAGAAACCCCTTAGGCCCACTGGTGGCATTTCGAAGGGGAAGGCCCAAAAGAAGAAGCGTGATCAGAAAGAGGATGTTTGCTTCCATTGTGGCAAAGCGGGACATTGGAGGAGAAACTGCCCAGAGTACAAGGCTACTCTAAAGAAAGGTATCTTTCTCGTTGAAGTAAATCTTTCTATTAATTCTAGTTCTTGGGTACTTGATACCGGTTGTGGAACTCATATCTGTAATGATGTACAGATGCTAAGTGAAGTCCAACAACTCAAAGAAGGAGAATGTGTCTTGAAGATCGGCGATGGCTCAAACGTTGAAGCTCGAGCTTTAGGCACAATTAGATTAGATTTAGGTAGTTTTGAGTTAGTATTAAATAAAGTCCTTTATGTACCGAGCATTATTCGTAATATAATTTCAGTTCCAATATTAGATTGTGAAGGTTATGAAACTTATATTAAGAATGGTAAATACTTTATCAAACGGAACAACTCTTCCGTTCATATCGGTACTCTAAGTAATGGACTTTACCTAACTCAAAACATCAATATTATGAATATACAACGAGAAACAAAGCGTAAGAGAGATGACAAAGTTTCAGCTCCCTTATGGCACGGTAGATTAGGACACATTTCCAAGAACAGAATTAGCAAGATAAACACTTTAGGATCATTCTCTGAAAATGATCTCAAAGAGTTGACTTCTTGTGAATCCTGTCTCAAAGGAAAGATGTCCAAAGTTCCTTTTAAAGGAACTGTGGAACGTGCCACTAAGGTTTTGGATTTGATCTATACAGATGTTTGTGGACCGCTTAGTGTAAGCACTAGAAGCAATCATCAGTATTTCATAACCTTTACTGATGACTTTAGTCGGTATGGTTATGTATACTTAATGAAGTATAAATCTGAAGCTTTTGAGAAATTCTTAGAATTTCAAAAGGAGGTTGAGAACCAAACTGGTCACAAGATCAAAGCACTTCGATCTGATCGAGGAGGCGAGTATCTAAGTGAAGAATTTCTTAATCATCTCAAGGATAATGGGATTATCTCTCAGTGGACTCCTCCGGGAACTCCTCAGCTTAATGGAGTTTCTGAGAGAAGGAATCGAACCCTACTTGATATGGTTCGTTCCATGATGAGTTTCACTGACTTACCACCTTCTTTCTGGGGTTATGCCCTAGAAAGTGCAGCAAAGATTCTGAATCTAGTTCCCTCTAAATCAGTCCCCAAAACGCCCTATGAAATGTGGCATGGTAAAATCCCTAGTTATTCTTACTCAAGAATTTGGGGTTGTCCTGCTTACGTGAAGAGGACAGTGGGAGATAAGTTAGAATCTCGTTCTAACTTATGCTACTTTGTAGGTTATCCTAAGGAATCCATAGGATATTACTTCTATGATCAATCTGAGCAAAAGGTGTTTGTTTCCAGAAATGCTACTTTTCTGGAGGAACCGTTCCTTAAAGAAAAGCAAGGCAAGATCATAGAATTAGAAGAAGTACAAAGTGACCCCATACCACCCACTGAAGAAACATCCCACTCTGATCAACCACAACCAATCACGAATTTTGATACACACGAAAATCCTCCTCTAAGGCGTTCTGAACGCACTCCTAGACATCCGGAGAGATGGTATGGATTCTTCCATGAAATCTCTCAAAAGGATAATGATCCTTCAACATATGAGGAGGCACTTTCAGATTCTGACTCTGAACAGTGGATAGAAGCCATGAAATCCGAAATGGACTCCATGAACTCCAACCAAGTTTGGACCTTGGTAGATTTGCCTGATGGGGTCAAACCCATAGGTTGCAAATGGATCTTTAAGAGAAAGCTTGGAGTTGATGGAAGCATTGCAGCCTACAAAGCAAGATTGGTTGCAAAAGGATTCACTCAGAGACCCGGCGTGGATTTTGATGAAACCTTTTCACCAGTTGCAATGCAAAAGTCTATTCGGATCATGCTTGCCATTGCTGCATATTATGACTATGAGATATGGCAAATGGATGTGAAAACTTCCTTTCTCAATGGTGACATTGACAAAGACATTTATATGGATCAACCCACAGGTTTCACATTCAGTGGGAGTGAGCAAAAGGTTTGCAAACTCCAAAGATCAATCTATGGATTGAAACAGGCTTCTAGGAATTGGAACAGTCGATTTGATGAATCGGTCAAAGCGTTTGGCTTCATCCAAATTTCGAATGAATCATGTGTGTATAGAAAGGAATTGGAGAACTCAGTGCAATTCTTAGTACTTTATGTTGATGACATCCTTCTTATTGGGAATTCGAAGGATGACATGAAAGTGACTAAGTTATGGTTATCGAACCAATTCGAGATGAAAGATCTTGGTGATGCGTCCTATATCCTTGGAATTAAAATCTATAGAGATAGATCTAGAAGGTTAATAGGACTATCACAATCGATGTACATTGACAAAGTATTGAAAAGATTCAATATGGAGTCAGCAAAGGTTAAGAACCTTCCTATGAGTGTAGGAACATGTCTTTCAAAGAAGATGTGTCCTAAGACTAACCTTGAGAAGGAAAGAATGACTCATACACCTTATGCATCAGCTATAGGTAGCATAATGTATGCAATGTTATGTACTCGACCGAATGTGGCTTATGCACTTAGTGTAACGAGTCGTTTCCAATCTGACCCTGGAGATGGTCACTGGGCTGCCGTGAAGAATATTCTTAAGTACTTGAAAAGTACTAAAGATTTATTCTTAGTTTACGGAGGTCAGAAAGATCTTACTGTCGAAGGATATTGCGATACAAGCTTTGCATCTGACTTAGATGATTTTAAGTCAATGTCAGGATACATTTTCTGCCTAAACGGCGGAGCAGTGAGTTGGAAGAGTTCCAAGCTAACAACCACTGCAGATTCGACCACTGAGGCCGAATACTTAGCTGCAAATGATGCAGCTAAGGAAGGTGTTTGGATTAGAAACTTCATTCAAGAGTTGAATGTTGTTCCTAGCATGAAAGACCCCATTACTGTGTTTTGTGACAACACTGGGGCGGTTGCTCAAGCAAGAGAACCAAGATCTCACCAACGGACCAAGCACATTATGAGGAAGTATCACCTAATCCGTGATATTATCAAAAGAGGAGATGTGCTAATTGAGAGGGTCACATCAGCAGAGAACGTGGCAGATCCACTTACTAAACCCCTTAGTCGAGAAGCTTTCCAAGGTCATCTTCAGAAGATGGGACTTAGAGTAGCTTTAGAATGGCTTTGACGGGCAAGTGGGAGATTGTTAGGAATAGTGCCCTAGAAAGCCGATTGTATATCCGCTTTGTACTTTTCCTTATTGTAATCACAGACAATCTTTGAACGAAATAACGAATTGAGGCAACACTTCTTTATATGCTCTTGTTTGGTATGCGTTTACTTTAGCTGTGCATGTATGAGAACTCCCCTAATCCTGATGACTTTAGGACTCTACCATTTAGGTGAAATGGTTCATGAAATGAGCCCTATATCACATAAGTCATGATTAGTAAAATACTCCAAGCCGATGAGTCCTACAGACAGTGGGAGTGTCAACCTGACTCCTCTAAGGCTTGCTTGTGGGATCACGCCCTTAAGAAGGACCACCTTGTTTTATGGAGGTGGAAAGTGTATAGTTGATACGTGCATGATACATGAGGGTGCTTACTTTAATAAGTAAGTTCACTGAGGTGCCCCGTGTGAGAACATTCCTAAATGGGAAAGGAAGTTTCTATTTCAGGAAATGGAAACTTCCAGATTAGGAAATATCTCACGAGTCATTGATGTGATTAATTGATCCTTAGACTTGAGGTTCCTTGTCACTTTATGAGTTAACTCTGTAGTCTTAGGTATAAGCTTTAAAGGGTGTCGCCTTAGACAACTGATTCAAGGCTTATGCTGGGGCTGCACAAGTGACTCATGAAAGTGAATGAGAATCAAGAAAGGACCTACACTTGCATTTGCAAGGTGATCTCTTATTGTGTAAGTCATTCATATGCCATATGGAGTCCTTGGCCAAGGCAGTAGATCAAGACATCAAGAAAAGGGTTTCTTGGATTGAGATCAAATGGATATGAAATGCACTTAGCTTTAAGACCGGATTATTAGGGTTCTGATTATTCCCTTGCCCTAGATCTTGGTTGAGAGATAGTAAGTAGGAGGATTGTATCTCACTTGAATCAATGACTTAAAGGTTCTGTCGAATCCGAACATTCCAATTCAGCTAGGGGTTAAACACCTGTTGCTAGACTATGGTCGTTTAATCTGTGGACTGATTAATTAATTGGTGAATTAATTAATTAGGGTCACTGCTAATTGAATTGAGAACCTAGAGGGTCACACACAACAACTTGGTTACATGAGTTGAGGCTTGAAAATGATTAAACGAGTTAATCGGGCCAAGAGGGTTCCACACATGTAAGTCACACGTGTGGCTCACGTGAGTGACACGTGTCACTGTGACACGTGTCACACACGTGTGTATATATATATATTATATATATATTAAATAATTAATTAGTTAATTATTTAATAGACTTTGGTTTAATTTTGAATTAAAAAGAAAGTCTAATTTTGGAGAAAATAATCTAGTTAATTAATTACGAATTAATTAATTAGATAAAAATAAGTTATTTATTTTATAATAAATAAAGTATAAAATTATCCAAAAATAGTTTGGATATTTTTAGCTCTCTTAAAAGTTGACTTGAATTAGAATTCAAAGTCAAAGTTGGAAAATACTTGATGATCAAGTAATAGGAGAGAGAGGGACCAAATCCTTTGTCCATTAGGACTAGGTTCGGCCGCCCCTCCCCTTTCCTATATATAGGGGAGCTCATGCTCCCCTTTAGAGATAATAGACAATTCTTGGTTCATGTGTTGAACACCTTCCTTTCTCCAAGATTAAATAAAACCCTAGGTTAAGCCTAAACACTAACTAGAGAACTAGCATCCTTACTAATTAGATTGTGATCAAGTTGGTGGACTTTCTCTAGAGACTTCAAGTTAGAAGTTTGAAGATTCGAGCTTTACCAAGGAGAGGGGATCAAGCCGCGAGAAGAGCGTTCTTGGGTGGCTTGAAACGCTTCAAGAAAGAATAAAAGAAAAGTAAGTTTTCTATCTTTACGAATTTGGTTACACGATTGCGAGTTCAAGGTCCTTTTGTTGGGAATTTTTTTTTTAAATTCCGCTGCTTTCTGATTCGTGTTTTCCAACAGGTCGACCTCGATCCATAATAATAAAGAAAAGGGATCGATCCGATCCCAAAGACCCAATCGCCAAAACAGACGAAGGTACGGCGCGCAACCCGATCGGGCGGGTCCGGCCTGAGGCAGAGGCTCACCAAAGTGGAAATGCGCAACCTCGTCCCCGGAACCAAACCCGCCTCGACCAAGTGCCCCGTCCTCGTCAAGTAGTCGGGGTCGAGCGAGCCCAGGTTGGTCAAGAGCTCGAAAATCCGTTTCTTATGTAGAAAGGCATTTTTCCTCGTGGGAAGTTTTTGGGCTCTTTGGTGGTCCACGTCGAATGGAAGGGAAGGGACTTCGGGCAGTCAATGAAGAAAAACCTCTCCTTCCAACCCATCCTATGAGAAGTGACCGGGATATCCACGAGCTTCCGACCTTGCCGAGCCTGTAGATAGTAGTAACCGGCCCCGGACTTAGGGGAGTTAACAAGGAGGAAGAACTCCCCCAAGTCCTCGAACCAAGGTTCAAGCCCCAAGCACTTGATGATAATGATCGCGCTATACATCAGAGCGAAGGAGTTCAGAACGAGTTACGCCGGGCATAGATTCACCCGATCGAGAAATGTGGACACAAGAGGGTGGGTCGGATATCGAAAATCGTGTTTCATCGTCGCATGGTAAAGACCAAAGGCATACTTGGACTGTGGAGCCCCTACCGTCTCCCCATCGAAAGGTAACCGAGCCATGACACCCTCGGGCATCCCGCTACACCAGATGCAAACTTCTTGAAATTCTTTGACCGACAACGTCGAAGCTCTCTCGGCGACGTCAGATAGAGTCCTGTAGACGTGCCCGGATCGACCCTGGGGTTGGCTAGAAGTGCACGCCTCCGGCTCCCCGTCCTCCTCTTCCGCGTCCTCCTCTTCCTCCAACTCCTGGATCCGGCGTGGGCGTCTCGAGGTTGAAGCTTGACCCCGGTTCGAGAAGAATTCGTGGACCCTTATCTCATCGGAAGAATCGAAGAAAGACCCGAAATCCACGTTCGGTAGCGGAGGAGTGCCGCCGGATGAGCCGGAATAACCCTCGGAAGGGGTAAATGGTTCTTCCACCTCGCCCTCGTCATCGGAAACCACACACATATACGGCCCTCTCGACATTTTTCTTTCTCTCTAAGAAGGAAAAAAGGGGAATCGAAGCATTAACAAAATTACCTCTCTCTCTTCGCTTAGGAGCGAGTTCTTGATGCTCTGGGAGAAGGGATCGATTTTCTTTGGCAAGGAAGTGGGAAGTGAGGAAGGAGAGTGCCCCCTTATTTATAGGAGGGGAAAAAGTGACCCCTCGAAGTACGCACCTTGGCAATTATTGCGCCTAGAAGACCGAGCCACCTTTCCCTCTCGAAATGGGAAACGAAGTCGCTTTTATGCCTAGAGGACCGCGTTGCTTTTCCTCGAAGCGTGAAACGATGCCATTATCACACACGGAAGACCGCGCGGCTCTTCCTCGAGGCGCGAAACGGTGTTGCCATTATTGCCTCAAAGGCCGAACTTGACGTATCGGGACGCGAAGGCTATCACCGAAGCGATGAAAATTACCCCCGCGAAAATTCACGCCGGTAATTTGGGAGGCCTCTGATATGGTATAAAATGGCCAAGCCACGTGGCACGCCCTAAGAGGAGCCACGTGGTCACATCGCCACCTCATGCACATCGAGATCCCAACCCGCCTCCGAGGACATGAGAAATCGAACCGATCGGGATCGGTCGAAGTCCGGTCGGTGCGCGCTAAAGGGACCGAACCCGATCCCTGTCCGCCAATGGGATCGGACCGATCCCTATGCGCCAAAGGGATCGAACTCGATCCCTGTCCGCCCAAGGGATCGAACAGATCCCTATCTGCCCACGGGATCGAAACGATCCCTATCCGCCCACGGGATCGAAACAATCCCTATCCGACCACAGGATCGAACCGATCCCTATCCTGCCATGGGATCGAATTCAATCCCTATCCACTTCAGGAGCTCGCGATGGTGCTAAGTCCATCGGGATCGATATTGACCCCACTAAAGGGTTCCCCATTATGGACATGCTTCATCACGACTCGCTTAATCTCGACCTCTCGGATCGAGATCCTACGTCACCTGGCGACAAGATGCCATAAAACATCTTTGTCGGGACACATGTAACTCCCCTATTCACCACGGCTAGACGCGCTACAGTGCATTTAATGCTTCTGGTACATGTCTACGCCCAAAAGGGAAACAAAGTACACTCGACCTCAAGGCACCCGCTCAGGCGTCCGACAAACGAACCGATCGGCTGCAGAGCATTTAATGTATAGTCGCGGTACACGCACTACTGTGTTAATTGCTCCTGACTATAAAATACCCAAGTCTTGAACAGTGTTTGGTAAGCAATTAAGAGCATTTATTTCGCTTCTCCAACATTTATTTCTCTCTCTAAGAATCTCCCACTGACTTGAGCATCGGAGTGCCAAACTTGGGTCCAACCCCAAGTCCCCAATTTGGCCTTTGAGCTCACGTTTGCTTAAGTGTTTTCAGATCGATAAAAGAGCCCACGTTACAAATTCTTGACTGATTGACCCGAGATTGCCATCTAGACCTCCAACTTAGCTAAACCATTTTCGGGCCGGATCAACTAATATTAGCTTTAAAACATATCTAAATGATTTTTTAACTTTTGTTCCCTTTTTTCACATCGTCTTTAACGCTAAATTTTATCATCTTAAGTTATAGCCAAAATCTGCCAATAAACTTCTTGTGAACAAGTACTAATCAAATAAAATTCAACCATAAAGTCAAATAAATACAGACACCATAGGTAAGGAATTCACTTTAAACCATTTCCATCAATCGTCGTCACAGCTGCTCAATTTAGCGAAAGGCGTTTCTACCTAAACGGAGTTGTTCAATGCAATCTTTAACCATTGAGGGCTCGAAGGCTGTATTTGAAATAACACCAACGCCTAGATTCAAAATCTAAAACCCCACTTTGTAAAATTAGATAAGTAAGCATCAACACTTTCATAACTTGCAAGCGAATAATCTCCAAACCCACGACGGCCTCATTCTCATCGCACAAAAGATCCATTATTCAATGGAACAAAATTCATATCAAACACACACACATAGAAAGTATGGGCATATTTGAAAAAGTAACACAATGATCAGTCTTAGAGCAACATTAACTGAGCTTAAAATATAACTCAAAAAAAAAAAAGTCAATCATGGAACACATTACTTAAAAACAGAGGAAGCAATTCCACCTTTAGGAGTAAACGACAAATAGGGAACATCGCAAATGACAAAGAATTCAATATTTAAACAATCATTTTTTCAGAAGAGACCGATAAATTGCTATAAAAAGTTTGATGGGTCTGAATATGGGCAGTCCAGAATTCGATCACTTTGAAATTTGTTTGAGTGCGGGGAAACAGAGTAAGTTTATCGGAAAAAAGAGGGTTCAACCTGCTAGGACAAACACCAAGAACAAACGGTCAAAAAGCCAAGCTGGGGGAACTGGGAGTGATACCCAGTTTGGCTCTCTGACGCTCAAGTTAGATGATGATCTGAACTGAAGAAGATGAAGATGAAGCAAAAAATGCAGAGCTCCAGTATCAGAGATTGCTTACAATGGGAGAGATGAAGTCCCTTATTTATAGTTGAGGGTCAGGGACCCTTTGGTAATTGTACCCGTGTGGTCCTGGCCTAATATTGCCCTAACTCGTGGCGCAGTGAGGAGAAACCTAGGAGGAATCTTCGGCAAAAGCTGATGAAAAGTTGGTGGCGGGCAACAGTGGCAGGTGCACGGGCGTGTACTGCATGTCAGAGAGCCGTTTTGGATTGGTGACGAGGTCGAGGCGCACGCTCGTGTTCAACCATAAAACCTGGAGGCTCGCAGATCCGAGGGTCATCTGGGCCAAGGCCTTTGGGGTGATGAGAGGAGGTTTACCCCTCAATACGTCCCTGTGGGAGAGTTCATACCAGGGCGAGGGCTGCGAAGACTCCGAGGGTCCAACGCTCGAGAAAGTGTTCCCCTTGAGAGAATTAGAACAATCAGGGAAATGAGGGATGAGGGTAACCCACGTGTGGATGTTCCTCCAAGGGAAATGCTACACTCCACGCTTGGGAGTTAACTCTTGGAGACTTGGGATACATTTGGGAATGAGGGTGACGCTCACCTAAGAGCAACTTGCATGAGGGCCTGGCGGCCACGCGTCTTGTGAATATGACGCCACGTGTCAACATGCGGACTACGCGTATTTTTGCCACATCAAAGCTACCAACCTCAGTGTTAGTTAATTGAATACTATTTCGCAGCGCTTGAACCAGATATTTCAAAGAAAATCGAACCTGGGACCAAAAACGAAGGAGCAAAGCAGTTAGCGCTGAACCAAGAAGGCTTCGAACAAACCCTCATTGCTGCACAAATGGCGTCGTGGTTGTAAGCGTCAGGTGCCAAAAAGTGCCAAAAAAAGGGGAAGATGGGGAGAACGAAAAGCAATACCTGCGCCTCTTGTACACCACCACCTCCTTCTTTGCTTGCCTGGGAAAATTGTTTGCAAATAACCGATTGTAAAGTGCGAACAATGGGCAAAAGGAAAATTTTCAGCACCAAATTTTGTTGGGCGGAGGGAAAAAGAAAAATTGGAGGAACCCTAAATTTCAGTGGTAAAATGATGTAAATAAATCTAACTCTTGGTCTCAATGGTAAATTTGCCTCACCTGAGAAATACATGTCAGCTAGAACACTCCAAATTTTCGTGTTTGGTGGAAGAGCCAAAAACATGATGAACCTACTGAAAGTGTAATCGTTTTCTCCATTTAATAATATCACAGCGGAATATATAGATTATAGAAAACCTAACAACCTATATAAAATATTCTAAGATAATTACAATCAATTATATCTTAAATATAATACAAAAGAATATCCCTAAATAATATATCCAAATAATAACAAATCTCTAAAAAATATCTACAAGATATACAGAATATTTACTATAATATAACATTATAAAATATTACGTTCACATACCCCTGCAAGCTCTAGTCGGGTAGAAGACATAGAGCTACCTGACTAAAGCTTGACATGGATCTCCTGCAATGTAGAGAGAATTCTAGCAAGTTGAGAAGTACCTGTCCAACCCGTGGAACTTCCAGAGGATGCAGATTTTTCAGACGAGATCCTAGTGGAATTACTAGAAAAGGTTCCAGAAAAACTTCCAGAAAGTTCCAGAGAAATATCAGAGAGAATAGTTTGGGGAGTGATCCGATGTGACGATCGACAGAGCTTCATAGGTGACGGTCTACAGAGCATCACAAGATAAAGATCCAGTGAAGGTCGACAGAGCGTTATAGAGTAGACAATCGACAAAGCATCACAATAATGAAGATCCCAACGAAGGTGAGGTGACAGTCAACGGAGCATTACAGGAGGTGATGGTCGACAAAGTGTCATAAGATCCCAAAGGGACTGAGGTGATGGTCGACGGAGCGTCAGTAACAGTCGACCAGCGTTAAAAGAGAATCCCAATTTTAAAAGGCAAAACTTGGGAGGGAGAAAAATCTAAGTTTTGATACCATGAAAGAGTAAATTGTTTTCTTTGGCTAGACGTTCGTCTGGAACGTGGTAGTTTCACAACGTGTAATTGTTTTCTCCATTTAATAATTAATATCACAACGGGATATATAGACTATAGAAAACCTAACAAGACATGAAGATTATGGATCTGCAGCAATTGGATTGGCTTGAAAAGCTGCTCCAGGCGAACTTCTAGCACAAGATGGATTCCAGCATACCTTGGTGGGTGATCGTGCTTGCGGTTGTGTGGAATTTATGGAAATCGCGCAACAGCTTTGAGTATCAGCAAGTTACTGTGCCTCGTAATATTATTCTCAACAATATTAAGAGTTTTGCAGAGGAAATGTTGGGAGCTCTTGAGAAACGGTCAAATAAGGAATCGAGAGTAAGGGAGAAGATGGCATGGCAAGCTCCGGCCCCGGGATGGGTCAAGTTAAACACGGATGGTAGTTTTTTCGAACATACTCAACACGGAGCTGCGGGGGGGTTGATCAGGAATGCCGATGGTGAGTGGATTATTGGCTATGCTATGAAACTGGGCTGCATATCGATCAACCTTGCGGAACTGCTTAGATTGCGCAAGGGACTTGAGTTAGCATGGGAGAGACAACTTCACAAGATTGAAGTGGAGGTAGATTCTGCCGTAGTGTTGAATTGGGTGACAAATGAAGACATTGAAGATCATCAATGGAAAAATATCATAGGGGATTGTCGCCGGCTTATTCACATGCCTTGGGATATCAAGATATATCATGTTTACAGAGAGAAGAATGACAAGGCTGATCGTCTTGCGAAGATTGGGTATACTCTTGAGACAAATTGCAAGATTTGGGATGCTCCACCGTGGCCTCTTGTTTGAGGCGTTTTTTGTTTTTTTCGCTGTTTCTGTTTCTTTCTTTCTTTCCTTTTGTTTTTTTGCTCTTCTTCGCCATTTTGGACCTCTGTCCGACCAAAAGAAATAAAAATAAATAAATAAATAAAATAAAATAAAATAGAAAACGTAACAACCTATATAAAATATTCTAATTCTAGATGTTTCTATAAGATAATTACAATCAATTATATTTTAAATATAATACAAAAGAATATCCCTAAATAATATGATCTAAATATAACAGAATAACAAATTTCTAAAGAATACCTACAAGATAAACATATTTACTATAACCTAATATTATCAAATATTATATTCTGGCCGATAGAGAATCCCGAGGCTTTAATCTATACCATGGTTCACAGGAACGGCATTGGAACGGGCGGAACGGAACCGGAACGGAGGCTGTCGTTCCGCTGTTCCGGTCTGGAACGGAAACTGACCTGGAACGGCGCTTTCAGGCCCTACAACGGCGTTCCTCGCCATTATATCGGTGGAACGGCGATTTAATGACTTGGAACGGCCGCTTTCACGTTATAATTTGCAGAACCACCAATGAAAATGAAGGAGACAATTAGGTTTTTCATTAAACTAATAGTATTAATGGGCTAAAATGTGAAAAACTAATATAACTTGATGAGGCTCAAAAACACGCCCGTATCAGAGCCGTCCACGTGTCGCCATCGGTTGACTTGAAGACTGTACGCTCGCATTGATGGGCTCGTGGGCCAACCCAGCCCACTCACTTGCCAACTAATGCAGGCCATTGAGCCTCGGATAACTATTCAGGTAAGGGGCCCGAACCGACAGGCTCGGCGTTCACATCTCAACCCTCAGGGTTACCCTTCTCAGGAGAGCACCCACGCGAGGCAGGTTCTCGATGCTTGTGGTTTTGACGCTCAAGGGCCATCGGCCGTGGGGAACCCATCCGTGCGCCCTTCGAGCGCCGCCAATGCTCGAGTATGATCTTTCCCCGCTGTGGTGAATCTGAACCCTCATAAAACGGATCCGGGACCTTCTACCCGCGCGACCCTCGTCAACAACCTCTGACACAAAGGCAGCGCGTACCGTGCACCTGACATGCCGCCTACCTTTCAGAGCTGTCACTCTCATATCACCACAGGCAGCCACGTGTTAGGGCAACACAGGTTTGGGACCACACGGTCAAATTACCTAATCTACCCTCACCTCTAACATATAAATAAAGGAGAACACTTGCATTCTCCCCCAAGTCATCTTCTACAGACACACTCTATTATTCTGGGCATTCCTACTGACCTTCTCAAGCTTTCCATTAACCTCACCACCGTTGCATCACCATTATCTCTTGCATTCTTGGTGTTATCCTAGCTGGAAGAACCCACGCTCACAAGGAAACCCAGTTCCTGAGGCTCTCACGCCTGTGATGGTCTTTCCGTCTTCATACAAATACTAAAGTGTTGTTGCATTTAGGAAACCGATATTCCTGCACCATCATTTTTGGCGCGGTCTGTGGGAAATCCATCACCACCATCTTCGTCGTTACCAGTTTCTTCCTTTAAAAGCTAGTTGAAAAGTGACACCAAGGTATTTCATCATGGTTACTACTACAAGATCCGGAACTCTGGGGAATAGAGGAGGTCTTCCTCCCGCCAATGGAGAAAACACTGAAAACCCCATCCCCGCTGGAGGCATACATCCGCCTGTCGCCGGAGACGTTGATGCCGCTGCTGCCGCTCCTCCCCCAACAGGAAATGAAGCAGGAGGATCGGGCTCCAATCCTCCCCCTCCCCCCCCAGCTTTCACCCCAAATATCCCTGCCTCCCATCCTGGCATGTACCCTATGGCCATGCCGCCGCCAGGGTACACTCTTATGCAGCCCGGGGTAATGCCCGGGATGATGCCTGGAATGGTATCTTTGGTCCAGCCGTATCAAGTGGGGACGTTGAACCTCCCCTTGTCGATGCCAAGGGAAATACAAGGGGTAGAAATGCCCCAAATCACTACACAACAACTGCAGGCGCTATATGCGCAATGCGAGAGTCAAGCCGTACAGAATGCTTGGGAACATTTCACTGCGGCTTATTTCCCTTCACACGCGGGCGCTCGAATAGCCCCACCCCTGGGAGGACTCCCAGCACACCCCCTGACGATGGCTCAAAATGCGCTAAGGGCCCAACAGCCTCCACCACCACCGAATCAAGAAAATGAGGCCCCACCGAGGGTCCAGCAAGAGCAACCACCTGTAGGAGATGAAAGGGCCCCTCGAAACGAGGCGGCCGGAGATAACGGAGAGGTCCAATCGAGGGCCACAGAAAGGGCAAACCGCAGAAATGTTGGTGACCCTCAACTTGCCGCAGTATAAGACCAGATTAGAGGGCTCCAGAATGTGGTAGAGCAGCTCTCTCGAGCAAGGTCTCAAGTCCCCCGTGATGGGGACGAGAGGTCCAGGGCCAGAGACGCTCGCCGACCACGCAGCCCAATTTCCCGCTGCAGGAGAGAAGCCAGCTATGAGGATCCCGAGGACAGGGATTACAGAATCGTGACAGGCGATTCTCCCCTCGTCGAGGAGGTACTAATGACCCGTGCGGGGAAAGGCAAAATCCCCACGGCTGTCAACAGGTATGATGGAACCACTGACCCAGCCGAGCATCTGGATCATTTTGTACATCTTATGCACTTGTATGATCACCCGAGCAATTATTAGGCCAAGGTGTTTGTCACTTCTCTCACGGGAATGGCCCAAGACTGGTATAAAAAGCTTCCCCCACGCTCAATCCGAGGGTATTATGACTTGACGGATGCTTTCATAAGCCAATTCAACTCTTTGAAGGCACCAGCCCCAGCCGCGACCGCTCTTTACAACTTGGTCCAAGGGCCGAACGAGACTATACGGTCTTTCATGGGAAGGTTCAACAAGGAGATCTTGTTGGTGGAAAAGCCCTCGATGGACTTTTTGAGGCACGTTCTCTTTGGAGCTATTAATATGAAGCACTATGTCAGTAAAGAGTTCGTGGAGGAGGTAGGCAAGAACAAACCCCGCTCGTTGATGGAGATTAGGGAAATAGCAAATTCTTTCTTCACCCTGGAGGATATGTATATTGCGAGGGACCAGAAGATGGCGAACGCCCCTCGCCCCGAAAAAGCCCTTGAAGACAGAGGAGATTCAAACAGAGGCCGCCGCCGCAGCCCTATTTCCGCTCGTCGAAATTCTCCACCCCTTCGGAAATTTGAGCGCATCCCTCTCAACCGCCCTATAGCTGAAGTTTATTCCATGGCGGATAAAAAACTGTTCAAGAGACCACCTAAGTTGAGGGAGACCGAGGCTCAGAAGCGTTCTGGAAAGTATTGCGCTTTCCATAAGCAGAAAGGGCATGATACCAATGAGTGTCGCCAACTTGAGAGTGAGATTCAGAGGCTTATTGCCGGGGGGCACCTCAAGGAGTCCTTGAAGGTGCTAGAGAAGTACGATGAACACTGCGCTGAACGAGCGCGTATTAGGGGAAGAAGTCGTTCGCGCTCGCGCAGTCCTCGCCACCACTACCCCGAGTCAAGCGACCGTGGCAAAGGGAAAGGGCCGGAGGTTGAGAATCAACCCTTCGCGGTCATTCACATGATCGCCGGTGGACCCTCGGGAGGCGACTCTAACGCTTCCCGACGTCGCTACATTCGGAGATATGACCAAAGATCTTCTCAGCCCAGGCCGGTGCTCTCTATTGATAAATCATCACGCTCGGAGAAGGACGAGAGCGTAGGTTTCACAGAGAAAGATTTAGAGCACATTGTAACACCCCATGGGGTCAGTGAAACCTCTGACTGTCCCATGGTGGTTAGCTTAGACATTCACAATCACGTTGTAAAGAGGGTCTTGATTGATAGTGGAAGCTCCGTGAATGTTTTGCCTTATTCCACGTTTCAGAAAATGAACATCACAAACATCCCGCTCGAACCCCTCAGAACAGCCCTCGTCGGCTTTGGAGGTTCCGAGATCGTCCCCCGCGGACAAATTCGCTTGGCTACCTCTTTCGGTCACGCCCCACAGCGAAAAACTTTAAATGTTCTCTATGTGGTGGTCGAAGTGGACCTGCCATATAACATCATCATTGGGGGCCCAGCCCTCGTCGACTTCAAAGCTGTAATTTCCACCTATCATCAAAAAGTCAAGTTTCCCACCCCCGAGGGTACCGGGGAGGTATTGTGTAATGTTAAGGAAGCTTGGGAGTGCTACATACTTTCCCTTCGAAGCCACAAGCCCAAATAACTTACCCAAGCAGGCTCCACTAAAAAGTCTGTTGACTTCCCCAAACTAGATGAAGATGGCCCCGAGCGCAAGAGGGCCAAGCTCTATAAAAAGAAGAATAAGAAGAAGGCCACGGACAAACCAGTAGATGCTGGGAGTTCGCCCCTCGGAGAGGTTGGGGTTTCCTCTTCGGAAGACGAGGATCATATACCCTCGGGAGACACCAGCGGGAGAATTACAGGCAAGAAACGAGCGCTCGAACAGCCGAGGCCTGATGTGCGGGTGGAACTTACGGAGAGCTTCCTGACCGTCGAATTGGAGCCCGGGAATCCAGATAAGACCACGCAAATAGGTTCCAGCCTCGACGGCCCCTCTCAGATTATGATGATTGAGTTCTTGCGAGAAAATATTGATGTCTTTGCCTGGAAGGCTTCAGACCTCACTGGCATAGATCCGAGCGTTATTGTCCATAGGCTGAATGTGGATCCGGCCTTCAAACCTATAAAGCAAAAGAAGAGGGATGTCCATGGGTTCCGGAGGCAAGTCATAGAAGAAGAAGTCAATAAACTGCTTGACGCTCAATACATAGAAGAAATTCTATATCCAGAATGGCTGTGCAATGTGGTGCTCGTTCCAAAGAGCGCCAACAAGTGGCGTATGTGCAATGACTTCACAGACCTCAACAAGGCATGTCCTAAGGATCCGTACCCCTTGCCTAGAATTGATCAGTTGGTGGATTCGACCGCTGGGTGTGAACTTATGAGCATGATGGACGCTTTCCAAGGATATTATCAGATATTTATGGCTCTTGAGGATAGTCCTAAAATTGCTTTCGTAGTCCACATGGGTGTTTATTGCTTCAAAGTTATGCCCTTTGGGCTCAAAAATGCAGGAGCGACATACCAACGCCTTGTCAACAGAATGTTCGAGTGTGAGATTGGAAAGTCCATGGAAGTATATGTGGATGACATGATCGTCAAAAGCGAATGCCAGCATTCCCACCTAGAAGACCTACAACGAGCGTTCAGTATCCTGCGTTGTTACGGTATGAAATTGAATCCATCCAAGTGTACATTTGGCGTGCGGGGTGGCAAATTTTTGGGATACATGGTCAGCCAACGAGGCATAGAGGCAAACCCAGAGAAAATTAAGGCAATCCTGGACATACCCTCGCCCCGCAATCTGAGAGAAGTCCAGGTGCTTGTGGGTAAGATCATTTCATTAAACAGGTTCATCTCCCGCTCAGCGGACAGGAACTTACCCTTCTTTAAAATTCTGCGTAACGCTCGCAACTTTACCTGGAGCGAGGACTGCGAAAAGGCCCTGCAGGACATGAAGCGGTACCTTTCGAGCGCGCCTTTGTTGACCAAACCTATCCCGGGGGAGAGCTTGTTTGTGTATCTATCAGTTTCCTTGGAAGCCATGAGCGCTGTCCTCGTGGCAATTCGCGAGCGTAAGCATATGCCGGTGTATTATTTAAGCAAGACTCTACAGGGAGCGGAGAAAAGATACATGGAAATAGAGAAGTTTGCTTTTGCGCTCGTTAATGCCTCTCGGAGGCTAAGGCCTTATTTTCAAGCGCATTCCATCGTGGTGCTCACAGATCAGCCCCTCAAACAGGTGCTGGCGAAGCCGGATGTTTTAGGGAGATTAATTAAATGGTCAATTGAACTTAGTCAATTCGACATCACCTTTGAGCCTCGCATGGCGATACAAGCTCAAGCCGTAGCCGACCTATTGGTGGAGCGTTTCAACTTAGATACCGGGCCCTCGGTAGAGGGTGGCTTATGGCTTCTGCACACAGATGGCTCCTCGACCTCGCAAGGGGGGGGAGCCGGGGTGACCCTCAGGGACCCTCTCGGAGCTGAAGTTGACTACGCCATCAAGCTGGCTTTCCAAGTCACCAACAACGAAGCTGAGTATGAGGCCCTCATCCAGGGGCTCAGGATTACACTCCAAAATGGGGCCACTCGGGTCACGGCATATGTTGATTCACAGTTGATTGCGAGTCAGATTGATGGTTCTTATGAGGCCCGAGAAGCCACCATGGTGCAATATCTGGCGAGCGCTAAGGAGGTGATAGCCAAGTTCAGGGAATTCCACCTTTTGCAAATCCCGAGAGCAGAAAACGAACGTGCTGACGCTCTGTCAAAATTCGCATCTGCCCTGGACGGTTTTAGCGAGCGTGCCATTACATTTCTTAGAACAGAGGAACCGCTGATATGTAGAGGCGAACCTTTGAAGTAGGTGAATATGATTGACCCCTCTGAGCCCTGTTGGCTCGACGAAATTATCAGATTCCTCCAAGATGGAACCAGCCCAACCGACAAAGTTGAGGCTCGAAAAGTCAGAAACAAAGCCCCTCGCTTCTCATTGGACGCCGAGGGTCGACTATTCAAGCGATCTTTCCAAGGCCCACCGATGAGATGCTTGAGACCCTCGCAAGGCAAGGAAGTTCTAGAACATGTGCACAATGGAAGTTGCGGGAACCACTCAGGCGGTCGAATCTTGGCAAAGAAAGTCTTAAGGAGTGGGTTCTACTGGCCCTCGGTGTTGCAGGATGCCATTAACTACTCCAAGAAATGCCCTAAGTGCCAATTTCATTCTAACACCCCTCAGTTGCCGGCAGCTCAAATGATTCCTATTGATGTTTCGTGGCCTTTTGATCAGTGGGGCATTGATATTGTGGGACCCCTCCCAATGGCGGTCGGACAAAAGAAATTCGTAATACTCGCTGTGGACTACTTCACTAAATGGGCCGAAGCTGAAGCAGTCGCGAAAATAACGTTCAAGGTTGTGAGGGACTTCATTTGGAAGAACATCATTTGTAGATACGGCATCCCGAGGGTAATCATCTCAGATAATGGATCCCAATTCATCGCCGTTGACACGCGGGATTGGTGCTATGAGCTAGGAATTGAACAGCGATTCACCTCCGTGGGTCACCCTCAAGCCAATGGTCAAGCGGAGAAAACCAATCGAACCATACTCCAGCATCTGAAGACGATGCTCGAGAGTAAGAAGGGAGAATGGGCTGAAGAACTTCAAGGAGCCCTGTGGGCATACCGTACTACTCCACGAGCGGCAACAGGGGAAACCCCTTATTCCCTCGTTTATGGCTCCTAGGCTATGATACCTGCGGAAATTGCTCAGGAATCCGCACGCGTCGTCTATTTCGAGCCTGTTGCCAACGAGGCCAACCGGGCATTCGAATTAGATTTATTGGACGAGAAGATGAATGCTGCTTGGGCACGTATCCACAAGTACAAAGCGACCGTAGCTCGCCAATACAACAAACGTGTTAAGGAGAGGACTTTCCAGCTAGGGGACTTGGTCCTCAAAAAAGTTGAAGTCTCCAAACACGTGGGTAAATTGGACCCCAATTGGGAAGGCCCCTTCAAAGTCGTTCAGGTACGAGCAAATAACACCTACCTGCTGGAGACTTTGCAAGGCGAGTGTCTCCCTAGACCATGGAATGCATGTAACCTTAGAAGGTTCTACGTGTAAACGTCAGTTCTTTTGTAATCGCCCGTTTACGGCATGGAGTACTTTCTTTTGACAGAAAGCGTGTTGTAATCATCTTGAACATTACAAGTATAACAGTAAGTATTTAGTTCTTTGTTTTGTCATTTATTTGCTTTCTTATTTGTTAGTGATTTGAGCAACAAAAGGCCCGCTCCGTGTCGAGCATCCTCCACGTCGAACGGCCTAAGTAATACCCCTATCGTTTTGAGAGCAACACTATCTGGGTATTGATAACCATCTACCCGGAGTAGTTTGACAATTCGTAAGTGTATAAAATCCTAAGAACGAGAGCAAAATGCTTAATTTATGCCAGCTGAGTGCACTCCACTCCAGTTCGCGCTCGTAAAAACCCCGATGACCCTCAACTTCTTGGGTAAGAGCACACTCGTAAAATAGTGGATCCCATAACAATTCCTGCATGGGTCCCTCGAAAGGACGTTAACCCCTTGGTTACGCTCACTTTGATCCTATACTTAGCAAATCCTACTATTGATTTCTAAAGTACATACAACTCCCTGGAGCGTTTAACCTGAAAATGCACATTATTGGGGCCAATACTTAGGCAAATCCTCAGAAGTTTCCTAAGTTCAAATTCGAGCCTCATTACGGATTCGACCAGGGAACCCCCAGGGAAAACACCCTCGCGCCCCTATCTATGCCCCTCAAATCGCCAGACGCTGCCAAACCTTAAACTGATGGCGCATTGTGATGAATGCCAGGTCATCCTCAAAGAAAACGCCCTCGTGCACACATACGCACATTCAAAAGGAACATCATTCACCATTCAAAAATAAAAGAGAAAGTATTCAAACATTCAAGCAGTAAAAGAAGAGTCTCAGTATACATAAAGGAGCATAAAGGGATCCAAAATGTGCAAGAAAATAGTTGGAGGATTAGGTACAAACATAAATTGTTCATAAATATGACAAGGAATTTAAACCGGCAAGGAAAGGGATCAACATCCAAGGGATCTTCACTGGGCTTGAGAGTTGGGCTCTGGAGGGGCAATCGCAAGAGGAACTGGGGCCAGCACGTTGGCGTCAGAAGTTTGGGCCTCGCCAGGTTCCTCGACGTCCGTAGTATCCATGACGGTGCCCTCGTCTTCTATTTGGATGGGCTCGGGACCTACAGTATTGGCAGCAATAAATTCCCGTTGGAGCGTTTCCACCAATTCCTGATATTTCGGCTCCGCCAAGTTCTCAGTAGGATCCTCGTTTTGGACCATGGGCTCACAGTTTTCATCCAGATCCATGCGCAAGCGCGCGTCAGTCCGAGCGCTCTCAGGAGCCAAGCCCAGCTTGACCATCTGCCCGATAGCCTTGTGGAAGAAGCGCCGAACGTTGTCAAAGCACTGGATGTTGGCTGCAAATATGAACGCTTTGGAGCGCACGAACTTCATTACTGCGTCCCAAGAAACCCTCGCAGCCAGTCCTTCCACCTTCCCTTGCAGATCGGCGAGCGCCTTATTGGTAGCTTCGTTTTGGCGTGTGCTCTCTGCCAGCTGTGTGCCCAACTCCCCGTTCTGGACCCGCAGTTGGTCGCGCTCTACCTTCAACTTCCTATGGCGGTCGTCAAGGGTAAGATAAGCTGCGTCCGCCTTCTGCAGATTCTCCCTCAACTGATCCCTCTCAAGGTTGACAGCAGTCAGTTGGGCGTGGATACGGTTATAATCCTCTTGCAATTGGCCGGGATCAGAGATGCGCAGCAATTTCTTGTACTTGGCCTTATGATTGGAGTAGGCCTGCGCTCGGCCCTGCAAATTCTTCAGCCTGGGGATCACCTCCTGGAAAGTCAGAAGCAAAGGTTAGCGTTGAAATGGGAACAATGGAAGTGGGAAATCTCCAGAGGGCACCAAGGACTTACCGTCAGAAGCGCATGGCAAGCGTCGTCCGCGACCCGAGCGGAGTCATGCTCATTTAATTTGTCATGATCGGCGGAGAACTGGAGCTTTCCGACGATGTCGAAGACCATATTGACAGAAAAGGCGCTCTTTTTCAGTAGGACGGGACCGTCCTTCCTTTGGCGCTTGAATCGAGTGTCACCCCGACAGCCAATCTTCCAAAATTCTTCATCCTCAGAAGATGAAGTATCGCTGCCCTCACCACGGTGGCCCACGACCACCTCTTTCCCCTTACCAGAAATTGGAATAGAATCCGGCAGCCTCTTCCTTTTCCCTTGACGGTCTGCCCGAAGAGTTTCATGAATACGGACATGTTCCCCTGAGCGGTTTCGGGATCCGTTCGAACCAATGAAATCGGACCCTCGGGGGCCGTCGGCGGAGGAGTAGCCCCGTGGGTACCCTCCACTGTCAAATCCTCGATGGGACCAATAGCTGGAGCCTCGTTACCAATACCCCTACCTCCGTCGCCTCGCCCCTGCCTCCGTCGGATTCCTCTGCCCCTCGGGGCAGTTGGGGGTCGTTCCTGCTGCTGTGGCTGAGGGTTAGCACCGGCTCCTTGAGCGCCTAGCATGCGTGAAAGAGCCTCAACATTCATTCTTCCCGATAGTATTTGAACATCTGCAAGTAAGAAGAAACGAGCGTCAGAAGATTGGTTGCTTAGACCACAGATACAAAAAATACAGCAATCACACCAAGTTAGGAGGCTTTTCTAAAAGTTAGAGCAGTTAGTTCCTAGAATCTAACCATCGAGGGCCATGATGTCAGCTGGAGGGTTAAGTATCATGTCTGGAGGGCAAGACAAGCCATAACGAAACAGCACTCCCTCGTTCTTCACCAGGGTTTCAGCCTTAATCCACTTTTTCTCACTCCTCATCTCGAAGGCTAACCCCTGTGCCCAATCCTCAAAGGCTTTATTCCTCGTCCTTTTCCTAATCAAAGGATCCTCGCCATGTATCAACCACTGGCGATAAACCCTAAAAATCCCCCCTGGAGCCCCCACGAAAAAATACTTCTCCTTCCAATGCTCGCCATAGGAAGTGGATGGGGAATCTATCATCTTAAAGCCCGACTTGGCCTGGGCGTAATAGAACCCGTCCGTAGGTGATGAGCGTGGCGAGCGGGCCACCTGTATCAAGCTATCAAAATTGACGATCGAGGGTTCGCGGCCTAGCGCAACCATCATAATCACGAAAGTGTTGATTAGGGCTATGCCGTTCGGTAGAATTTGTGAAGGGCAAAGCCTCAGGTGGTGATAGATGTTGGCATTGACGGGCGAGATGGGGAACCTCAGGCCCCCGGCCAGAACCGCGTCCCAGTAGACCGTCATCATCCCAGGTGGCGGTCGGTTGGCCCTCTCTCCCTCCTCGGGAATGCGCATGGGAAATACAGCCTCGTCCCAGTATGCCTTGGCTCTCAATTCCTCCAAATCGTCGAGCGTCAAGATACTCTCAATCTCATCCGGAGATCTGTCAGTTTGATGGCGGTTATCTTGCCTCACTCGAGTGGCAGGCTCTTTTCCTCTCCTTTGGCGCCTTCTGGAAGGTTCAGCCTCAAATGGACGCCCGGATGGTCCTGCTTCGCCCTCGGGAGCCGCCACGGCCACTGTGATCCTGTGATCTTGGGGTCGCACGGCACTATTCAACACCGGGAATACCCTCTCTCCCTGTCTTTGCATTTCCATCACGTTATGCATCTCTTCAAAGAGATCATTCACTCCTCCAGGAGCACGGCCGTTCATCCCTTGAACAGCAGCATCCACCTCTTCATCCCCGGCATCAGCCGGAGCCTGGGCTACCGGAATCACCATGGGAATCCCCTCACCTGGGGACACCCTAGCCAAGGGAACAGCTGTGGGAACATTGCCGTGAGGGGAAGAACTCCCCACTGACATCTCATCAATCTCCCTTACATAATCGTCAGCTGAGTGTCCGGCCATGTTTGCCTTTCGATTTTTGAAGATGGAGTTTCTCGCAGAAAACTCAATGAAGGAGAGACTCTCTGAAACGAATTCAACAGTAGAAGGGGGCTCTTCACTCAAGGGTTTCACTCACTCAACCTAAACCTAATGTTAGCGCGAGGAAAATAAGGAAAATGTTATGGAGTTTTACCTAAAGTTTGAAGAACGGAAACTCGCCGGAGTCGGTGAAAGTGGCAGAGAGTTCTTGTTAAGTATGTGCTTGAAGAAGACAGAATGCGTGAAAGAGGCTTCAAAGCCTTGCAGATCCCTATTTATAGGGGTAAAGGCCGGCATTAATTAGGGTTTAAGATTTCAAATGGCAATCATTTCCCGCCTAGGAAACCCCCCACTTTTGGTAACCGCCTCACGTCTCCCGGAGTGCACGCGCCCACGTTCCTACTTAGCATTAAATGCGGACATGACTTTAATTAATGCGGTGTCAGACTGTGTCTGTTACAGAAGGCAAGCGGTCACTTCTCTAGCAATGGATTGACCCTCGGATATTCAAAAATCCAGGACTCCATTCTTCTTAAATTCTACATTACGATCGAGCGATACTGCAGAATTTGGGGGGCAAAATGATGAGGCTCAAAAACACGCCCGTATCAGAGCCGTCCACGTGTTGCCATCGGTTGACTTGAAGACTGTACGCTCGCATTGATGGGCTCGCGGGCCAACCCAGCCCACTCACTTGCCAACTAATGCAGGCCATTGAGCCTCGGATAACTATTCAGGTAAGGGGCGCGAACCGACAGGCTCGGCGTTCACATCTCAACCCTCAGCGTTACCCTTCTCAGGAGGGCACCCACGTGAGGCAGGTTCCCGATGCTCGTAGTTTTGACGCTCAAGGGCCATCGGCCGTGGGGAACCCATCCGTGCGCCCTTCGAGCGCCACCAACGCTCGAGTATGATCCTTCCCCGCTGTGGTGAATCTGAACTAGGCATGTAAACGAGCCGAGCCGAGCCGAGCCGAGCCGAGCCGAGCCGAGCCGTGTGGGAAGGGGGATCTAGTTTCAGCCTCGGAAGATTCGAATGAGATCATCCCTAATTTTACAAGGATTATGGAAGGCAATTGAGGAGAAGTTTCCTGAAGATACAAAGGAGACGGAAAAGTCTGAGTTGAAGGAAAGGGCATTAAGTGCTGTTTTCATGAGTGTCACTGACAGCGTTCTTCGCGAGATTGCTGCTGAAGATTCCACAACAAAAGTGTGGAAGAAGATTGTAACAGCCCTAACCTGGGCCGAGTTGGAAAAGGTAAGTAAAGGGTTAACCAAAAGCGTTTATAATCTCGATCCTTTCACGCATTGCATTTTATGTGAATTATGTGCCTTTATGTACATTTTACTTCCTTTATTGAGCAAATATATCGGTATCATCCCATGAAAACCTCAGGGGGCGTGGGGCTCGGGCTCGCCCCTATAAATTGTGGCTTGGGTTCGGCTTGCGAGCCAACGAGCCGTGTGGGAAGGGGTTCGGGCTTGGCTTGCCTGAGATTCGTCCGAGCCGAGCCGAGCCCCCGAGCCGTTACAAAAACCCTAAAATTAACTTCGTTTTTGCCCAGATCCAATTTTTTTTTGTCCGCATACATCCAAAGCCAAATACAGATCTGGATTTTTTCATTAACATACATGCATCCAAAGCAATATACAGATCTGGCCTTTTTTCTTCTCATACATCCACAAATATAGCAACAATATTGACGGTGAAAAAACATTATCTATACGCATCTAAAAAAATAAACACCACACAAAAGCTCCAAATCCTTTTCTTCGTCAGTTTGTTGAAGAACAAAAAAAAAAAAAAATCACAAATCTGAACTTTAATTTGTAAATCTGACCTACTTTTGTATAAATCTCAACTTAAATTTGTAAATCTAACCTATTTTTGTATAGATCTCTAACTTAAATTTGTTGAGAAGAGTGGGGAAGGAGCCGCCCTTGAAAACTTCGTGTTGCAGGTGATGGATATGGCGGCTGGATCTTCAAAACGGTGGCAAGATGGTTCCTTGGTGGGTGGAGGCAGCACGAGACGGTGGCGAGATGGTGGCGCTGGCGAGGTTTGCAGCGGCGCTGTGCTGCTTCTCTTCAAATAGAGGGAGGAGTGGGGTTAGGTGTTCGAGGGCGAGATGTTGGCCGCCGGTGAGAAGTGTAGTGGCCGCCGGCAAGATGTGTGGTGCCGCCGGTGAGATGGGAGGCGGATGGTGAGATGGGGATGAGTGGCTTGAATGTTGAAGATGGGGATGGAATGGCGTGACTGCTGGTTGAAGAAATGAAGGAATGAGGTTAATTAGGTTATATGTATGTATATATATTCAATGTATAATGTATATATTATATTATTAATATATATTTATGTTTAATGAATAATGTATATAATATTATACATATATATATATAAAATAATAGTATGGTTCGCGAGCCGGCTCGCGAGCCACGAATTGGGAAGCATGTGGCTCGGGCTTGGCTTGAAGGACCTGCGAGCCGAGCCATGGCTCGGTTCGGCTCGTCCATACCGAACCCAAGCACGAGCTTTGGCCGAGCCAGCTCGTAAAGCTCGCGAGCTAGCTCGTCTCATTTGCATCCCTAATCTGAACCCTCATAAAACGGATCCGGGACCTTCTACCCGCGCGGCCCTCGTCAACAACCTCTGACACAAAGGCAGCGCGTACCGCGCACCTGACACGCCGCCTACCTTTCAGAGCTGTCACTCTCATATCACCACAGGCAGCCACGTGTTAGGGCAACACAGGTTTGGGACCACACGGTCAAATTACCTAATCTACCCTCACCCCTAACATATAAATAAAGGAGAACACTTGCATTCTCCCCCAAGTCATCTTCTACAGACACACTCTATTATTCTGGGCATTCCTACTAACCTTCTCAAGCTTTCCATTAACCTCACCACCGTTGCATCACCATTATCTCTTGCATTCTTGGTGTTATCCTAGGTGGAAGAACCCACGCTCACAAGGAAACTCAGTTCCTGAGGCTCTCACGCCTGTGATAGTCTTTCCCTCTTCATACAAATACTAAAGTGTTGTTGCATTTAGGAAACCGATATTCCTGCACCATCATTTTTGGCGCCGTCTGTGGGAAATCCATCACCACCATCTTCGTTGCATTTATTTTTGTTGCATTCAACATCAATGATCTAATTTCATTGCATTTATTTGATTATTAATATTGATAATTTAATACCATTGATGGGCTAACTGATTCTTGGTGCAGCCAAATTTGGATGGTCAGCTCTTGACAAATAGTTTCCATCTCGACGGAGAAGACTACTTTGTGGAGAATGGGAAGTTCTTGCATCTTAAGAATGTTAAGCTTGTTGATGGAAGAGATTTGTGTCTGAGCAACCGGTCCAAATTTTTTGCCTCTGAACTTGTGGCGTGTCTACTGAAGAATGCAAGTTTTCTAGAAAACGTTGTGATTGCATCCCGAATAAACAAGTCCTGTGAATGCTTGATCAATTGTGAATGGCAGTATCTGTCCTCCTTGTCAAACAAATTGATATGCACTTGTTTGGATGGCAATCGGGCTGCCCTGTGTGAATTCAGGAAAACACCGTTTTGGTTCGAGTTTATTTTTCTGCCTCGTGGCCTCAGACAAGTAGATCCTTGAATTTACCTGTCCAAGATCCTTTGATCGTTTTCCGAGATTGTTTCTTTTGGCTAATAGGTTGATCCAGCCTCTTATAATGGACTGCCCTGTTGCTTAAGAGTTTCTTTTGGCATGATATTTTGACGTAGCCTCATTACGGACTAACCCTGCTAATATGCAGTTGATGTATCCTCCTATTGACTATATGCTGCTTAAGAATTGTTCTTGGTAATATGTTGATATAGCCTCTTATAAAGGACTACATGTTGCTAAAGAGTTTCTTTACGCATTACCATCTTTATCCATTTTTCAGAAGTAACTGTTATGCTTGCTGCATCTTGTATTTTGTCCATTTGGGTACTAAGCTAAAAAAGTACATAATAACTATGGCCAGAAAGGTGTCTGTAAGTCAAATCTTTGCTTCTCAAGTATCAACCGATCGAGGAGTGCATGCATTCCAGAAAAAAAAAATTTGTGATCGTTTCCCAAATAAACGAGTACTGTAAATGCCCGATAAAATGTGCGTGCCAGTTTCTATCCTCGCTCTCACACAAGTTGATATACAGTTGTTTGGATGGCAGCAACTGGATCTCTGCTTGCTAATTTGGAAACTCAAAGGCTCAAAGCTTTTGCTATATTGTTTGCAACATAATGGTATGAATCTTTAGACTTTAGCTAACATAATTTTGGTTCAACGTACCCTTTTGTATTGGTTGATGGCTTGTGTAAATGCAATATATGTGTACTAACACCTGGAACTGCAGAACTAGTATATGCCACTGAATGGTCACCAGAATTTGTTACATGAAAATGGCAAAAGTTGAGTTATCCAAGAACGAAATTAAGGGCTCTCATAATCTGTATTGATCTCAATTTATGAAAATGAGATAGGTTTGGTGGAGTGACCCTGATCCATATATTTGAAGAACATTTGAATATTCGAGGAACAGAAACCAGAGATACAGCTGTGTCAAAACACATCGGTTTTCTCCGTTGCATCATTTGGAATCCCTTTCGAAAAAACCTGTTTGAGTTTGAATTCGATCATTTGGCAGTATTCGTAATGATTTAGCTTGTAAATAGTAGCAAAAAAAGCTATGCCAGATGCTAAGCCTGTTTATCATATTACATAATTTGGTGGTTAAAGCAATGTTCAACCACGACAATGTGATCAAGAAGGATTGGGCATAAGTCGGAATCAATGCATGACGGTACCGGGAATAGAAGATATACATATGAAAATCAAAACAAGTATTACAAAGGCTTAATTTGCAACATGCTTTGAGATTAAACTGTATGGGTGCGACTCTCTGATCTTCATTCGGCCTTGCTCCTCGAAAAGAGTTGGATGAGGTTGAGTTGTGTGCAGTAGAAAAAACATAATTACTAATGAACACAAACTCCATGCTTGAACATAGTGAAGTTGTAAGATGCTAGTCAAAGGAACCTCTAACACCCTCTAAACTTTCTCCAAGAGAAACCCTGCCACCAGAGGTTGAGAGAATATCGAATTATTTACAGGTAAGATAAACAAACACGAATACTAATAGGTGAATCAGAGATGAATAGAACAAAAGAGGCTTCCAACTTTAAAATAATCGTATAATAACACTTACATTTTCTGTATCTTGTATTTTATTGGGATAATTACAGACATACCCTGAGGTTGGAGAAATTACAAAAACTACGCCCGACTTACTCTAAAATTTGGCCCGACACATGTTATATAGTCATGAATTTGAAATTAAATATTAACCAGTACGTATCAACCGCAAAATAGGATATTCATAAAAGTTAAAGAGTAGAAAGCATCAAAACTCATCAATTCATATGCAATGCAAATTCCTTGATGAAGGAAGTTTTTGTAATTCTAGAGCCTCAAGGGAAATTTGTGTAATTAGGCCAAACCTCAAGGTATCTCAGTGTAATTATCCCATTTGGCAAAAAACTCAAAAAGTACATATGACTGTATGAGTTAATTCATATGCTTCACTTTTTAATAATTTCCTCGGCGGAGTTTCAAACTTTATAGATAACACTGATGTTTCCCCTTGACAATCTATTTTAACAAGCATACTATCACAATTTCCGGATGGAACTAGAGGCTCACAAATTTGAATTATCCGCTAGAGCCATCATCACATGAATATTCCAATAGGAAAAATTAGAAAGATAAAATCAGGAGAGCTCAACAGTATCATATATCATCACTATTTAACCATCTAACCCCAAGATAAACGATCTGCATAAAAGAGTATCAGCACTTTCAGTTCTCAACTGATTCATGTTGTTGAAAACGGTGCAGAATTACAATTTACAGATTTTACTCCAATATATAATCTCCTTAAAAGTTAAGATCACCAGAATGTCAAAGATTCCACTATATAGAATGCCCAGTTCATAGAATGCAGAATGGTAAGAAGAAAGCATCTACATCTCCAAGCACTATAAAACCGATATCATCCACGAGCCACCAGGAAAGTTCTTATTTACCACTGGCAAATTTCATATCGAGTAACACAATTCCAGCATAAAGTAAATTAAAAGAAGACATCACATAAAGATATATTTCCATGTGGGAGTGGATCCTGGAACACTATATAGCCATTTTTACCTGTTCATGCAGTACTTGTACTCTGCACTCCTAGTGAAATCTTTCTCCCCTTCTTCCAACTATGCAGTTCAAGAACATACAAATTTACAGACTCATTAGCAAAAAAAGCTTAGACACCAGAAGCATTAGTAAGATCTCATCACTAAATAGTAGTTTGATTCAGTTAGAGTCCTCACCGGATCACTCTCATAGATGAGCTCATAACAAACTGGAGACAGGCATTTTAAAGCACAATTCTCCTTAGCTATATTTGAAGACTTGCATTGCTGACCCCATAAGCCACTTCAACCAAATCATAGCACAAAACCAATTAAATCAAAATTTGACACGGATGGTAAATAAAGTGTCAAGAATTTACAAGGGAAGTAATCAAACTATAACAACTGCAAACCCCTGAAAGAAAATTCATAGAATAAACAATACCTCTCAATATCCGCATAGCAATCGTTTTTCTTCTCCCGAATCTCTGCATCCTGAGAATAAACAAATACAGAAAAAGGGTTTCTATCAGTTTGTCGTGAATTACAATAGCTCACATCAGTTCTCAAAAGAACGAACAAGAATCACTACTTACAGAGATTGGGACCCGAGATTTGGCCAGAACTTCATCGGCACACAGTAAAAGCACAGCCCAAATTATAACCAAATAGGTTTTTCTACAATTAGTGAACTCAATCATCCTAAATTCTCGTCTTGATTAGCTCTGATTACGTCAAACCAACTCTGTGTGTGTCTGCGGCCGTACTTCGCTGTCTTTCCAGTCGGAGAGTCCAGAGGAGTCCGATTACCGTAAAGTCGCTTCGACTCTTTTTCTGCCATAAGGAATAAGCGCTAGGTTTACGAAATTATATAAAACAATTTAATTCCCTTTTTTTTATTCTATCATATGGATTTTATCAATTTAGTTGAAAACGGAAAATTG
This sequence comes from Lantana camara, assembly GCA_037501455.1. Taxonomy (NCBI): domain Eukaryota; kingdom Viridiplantae; phylum Streptophyta; class Magnoliopsida; order Lamiales; family Verbenaceae; genus Lantana; species Lantana camara. The sequence continues at coordinate 89,243,962 of CM074862.1, read as the reverse complement.
CATCGTCCAATTAAAAAATTGAAATCTAATGCAATCCTGGGTCAAACTTAATTATACATTTATTATTTAATTGATAATTCTCATTTAGTTTTTTACTAATTACAAGATAAATATAAAACGTTTATCTTCTTATTATATTAATTTTTTTTTTTGCAGCCATCTTATTATATTAGTTTGATCCTACTAAGTTTGGATTAAAATTATTCAGAAATTATTTCCTCTCCACACAGGAATATAAATCGTTGCAACCTCCCCAAAAAGAAACCCTCAATTAATTTTGTAAAGTTGGCTTCCTTGCGGGTCAATCGCCTCCCGACAAAAAATTCTAAATTGATTTTATAAAAGTTTGGCTTGTCAAATTGTCGCCCCGCCCGAAGAAAAAACCTAAATAGATTTTATAGAAATTGGTTTCTTTATTGATCAATTGAAATTAATACACAACAGAAGTTTATTCTGGTGGTTAAAAAATTATTTCTTAATAGATCAACAACCACCGTTGTGTTTTAATTTTGCCCTTATCACCAATTATTTTACTAGCATGAAGTTATCAATATCTTTTTCTCCTTAAAAATAATATATTGAAACGAAAAATTAACTAAATTTTTTTGATTTTATAAGAAATCAACAATTACTACGCGGTAATCTACAACGTTTTATATAATTTAAATGGTAAATAACAAAAGGAAATCGAAACCGTAGTTGGTAATATTTAAAAATGTATGCGATTGTTTGAATGGTAAAAGTATTTTCCCTATAGTAAAATTTACAAAAAAGAAAAATTCACGTATGAAAATTAATAAAATAAAATCATGATTATGAATTTATACAAGGTTCTCATTACTATAATTAGTGAATAGGAAAAAGGTCAAGATTAATTAAGTTAGTTAAAAAATCCAACTTTTTTCACATGAAAAAGAAAAATAACAATAAACTACCACCCATCCGTTTTTGAGGGCTTCCGTTCTTAATCTCCATGCTCATCTTCTCATCGTTTCTTGGCTGCCTGAATCAAGCAACCCTAAACAATCAGAAAGAGAGAGAGAGACAGAGACAGAAAGAAACACATCTAGAGAGACAAAAAAAACATATATAGAAACAATGGGGGCGAGGTAAGAGAGAGAGAGAGGGAGACACATTGAAGCTGGGAAATATATACATACAATATCACCTTTCTCTGAATGCCTATACACCTGCATGCAGTTCCAATTAATCACCATCAAAGGGCATATATACATACACAAACACATATATAGACACAGAAATCAAGAGAAATCAATTCGAATCTAGGTTTTATTGATTTTGATCATCATATATCAAGGCCGGATTGGACATCAATGGAGGATGAAAAGCAAGGAGACATCCGCGTCCCGTTAGCGTTTGCTCTGTTTTGCCTGTGCGTCCTCACCGGCGGGGTTCTCCTGATCTTCTACGTCTTCGTCCCGAGCATATCGGAGCCATGGTACCCGATAGCCGCCCTAGTCCTCATCGGAGCACCGTGGCTGTTCTGGCTTCTCACCTATTTATACACCTGCATGAAGGCCTGCTGCCTCCGCCGCGCCGCCGAGCAGCACCAACAGATGTCGACGAGACGGGGAAACACGATGAATAATGCCTCCGGCGGCGCCGCGGCTGGTGGTGCACCAAATCTCTCCTCCAAGGAACCCGAGCTGCCTCTCACCTCCTCTGTCTAAATCGACCAAGGATGTTGCCCTCATCACGTTTAATTAGCCAGGGTAATTCATTCGTTCAATCGCAAATTATTAATATTAAACAATTTCCCACAATTTATACGTTATATTATTTATTTATTTATGCATATATGCGTGTCTATGTACAGCGACGAGACCAGAATTTATAATTTTGTGTAAAGTGGGGAAGCAAAACTCTGAATTAGGGGGGCAAGTACATAAACATTCCAAAATTTGTAGGTAATAATAATAAAATTTAGAAATTTAGGGAGGACGGGGACCACCCCTACCTGCTTTAGCTCCGTCTCTATCTCCATGCAAAGGGGAGATACATTAAATGGGAAACTTTAAAATGATTTTAGTTTTTAAAATGATATATTTGACTATCAAATTATATAAGTTATTGATTGGGTGGGATGCTAGATTAATTAAAAATATCGTGTTTGAGTTTTTGAGTACACAACTTTAATTGACAAAGTGAATTTTGCACCTTATCGTGGGTCCGAATTGATGATGGTTTGAACCCATAATGGATTTAAAAATGTAAATAAAATACCATGTTTGTTTATTATATATGTCATGTCATACATTAAACTCTAATATAAAATTAATTTACGGATTTTTGTTTTGGATTTTGTAGAGAAGATGGTAAATTTTGGAGGGGATGATGCATCGACGATATGATTTTGTAAGAATAAAGGTTGCATGAGAGAACCTTTAATCAAACCCTAGCCATCGCCATCGCCATCGCCATCGCCATCGCCATCGCTTCACTTGCCTCGTTCAATTTAATTGTACGATATATGTTACTTTAATTTGAACATCAATATACATTATTGAACTATATATTCACAAGTGCTCTATATTATGTGGAAAACAAAACTGAGAGTATATATATATATATATATATATATATATAAGAGCTCATAAATTCCATCTAAAATTAGCTTGTTTTCGGTTCTTTATCATCATATATTGTTTTGCATCATCTTCCTCGTGCAGCCAATATATTAATTCGATTAAAACTCTATCATCATATGGCCATTGTGTTCGTTAATAATTATTTTTTAAAGTCATAATATTGTGCACAGACAATTCTAAAAATATCATTTTGCCGTGTCGTGTTGTGTCTGACACTCCTCATGTAAAAAATTAAAAACAAAAAAAGTGTCATCATATCCGTGTCACCGTAACTGTATCCATGCATCATAGCTCCTATATATGCTTCTTGTGTACGTATAGAGCGTAACTAAATGAGTAAGCTAAATAACCATTTAGAGACAAGTAGATAGTTTAGTAGTAAGTATGTATAGTTGTAAACAAATCGATCATAGGTTTGACTTTCAAGTCTTATTACGAGTAGTTGAAGAGTAGCACTCTTTTTAAGAAAAGGCTAAACAACCATTTAGGAAGATGCCTTTCAATGTAAATAATCAAATGAACTTTATATGGATTATTTAAAAAGAAATAAGGAGGGAAAAGAACGAAGACATTCAATTCAGTATGTTGTGCGAATTTTAATCGAAATCTTAATTTTGAAATTTAACAAATAAAGATGTTAAGTTTTTAATGGACAAAACCAATTAATGCTTTGACCAAATCAAGAAAACACGGTATAGGAATTTTAACGTATAAGCACTTTTAAAAATATCGCCACACAATATCAAACGGTTAAAAAAGTAAAAAAAATTATATTATTGCATATCAAATAGTTTAAAAATAAAAGAATTTATTATCGCGTCACTTGTTACTGAATATAAGGTAAGAATCACAAATGCAATCAAGAAGATGCTAAAATGAAACTCAAACCTTATGTTGTTAGATCGGAATGGAAAATTTTACTCCAAACTCGACTCGATCGAACTCAACCAATTAAAAGGGTAGGTGTACTAAAATTTTTCACCAACTACACCACAAGTGTGAAACACTCGTCCTCTCGTTACACTGGTTTGACCGAGTCAGACTCGGTTTGAATTACCCGATCGGAATTTGGCTCGAACATTATTATTTCGGAAATGTTAGTCGGTCCATTAATAATGCTAATTGTTAAACAATAATAACTAATAAGGTGAGAAAGCGGTTAGCAAACAAGATAGACGGCAACAATTTTGATGTTACATTTGCAGATAGAGATTAGTTAGAGTGATGAAAGAGTGTGCAAACATAAACAATCATCCATTTCCACACACGAATTCCCTATATATAGTGCAACTTCACATTACAGCAACACGACCTCACAAATCAAATGGATTCAAATGGCACTGGTGATCATACTCGCACTCTACCACCCAAAAGGTTAGTGAATCTTTTTACTTTCTTTTTTCGATCTTCCTTATGATGTTTCTCAACCTTTCATTTCTCCATCCCCTTTCCCTGCCAAAGGAAAGTACTACAGGGAAAAGTTGCAGTCATAACAGGCGGGGCACGAGGGATCGGCGCCGCCACGGCCAAAGCCTTCGCTGAAAACGGGGCTCACGTCATCATAGCCGACATCCTAGACGAACTAGGCCAGAAACTAGCTGAAGATATCGGGGGACGCTACATTCACTGCGACGTGTCCGTGGAAGGAGACATCGAATCCGCAGTTCAGCTGGCAGTCACCTGGAAAGGACGCCTCGACATAATGTTCAACAATGCCGGCATAGCCGGTCCTGATGTCAGCATCACGAACCTCAAAATGGATCAACTAGCGAAGGTCCTCTCGATAAACCTCAACGGGGTCGTGCACGGCATCAAGCACGCAGCACGGGCCATGATGCAGGGGAAGACAGCAGGGTCCATCATATGTTCGTCCAGCTCGGCCGCTCTAATGGGAGGGCTCGCGTCGCACGCCTACACGATTTCCAAGGAGGCCATTCTTGGAATTGCTAAGACCACCGCCTGCGAGCTGGGGGTGCATGGGATTCGGGTGAACTGCGTTTCCCCGCACGGGGTGCCGTCTGAGATGCTGATGAGTGCTTACAGGAAGTTTCTTGGTAATCCAGATCTGCAGCCAGAGGATGTTAGTAAGTTGGTGGGAGAGAAAGGGAGTCTTCTCAAGGGGAGGGGGGCGACGTTCGAGGATGTCGCGCAAGGGGTCCTGTTTCTTGCTAGTGATGATGCGGGATTTGTAACAGGGCATAATCTAGTCATAGATGGAGGGTACACTGTGGCAAACAGTAACATGAGTTATATGTATGAAGGCTAAAATTGTATGTGTCTAGAATGACAAGAGGGCTTTCATGAGATGTATCTTTGGGTTCTAAACAATGTCAAGTCTGCTTTAACATAAGCATGTCCTGTTTTTAACATATACCAAGAGTCTAAGATTAGAGTGGAAATGATTAACGATTCAGTTGGAGATTTTTGAAGTAAGGATGGTTTAGTGCTTCAAGAGCAGTCATTCTTCTATCTGGATTCACGCACATCATTTTCTGCAAAAACAGAAACCTATTTCAATACGAGAAGTCGAGAAGTACCTATAATTTGATTACAAATGAATACTTGAAAACTTACTGAAAGAAGATCCAATCCTTCTCGTTCAAGTTTCGGAACATGAATTGCACGGTTCTGTGAGGTTTCAGATGGCAACTGTTTGCATCAGGAAGTAATGAGAATCATGTTCTGATCCACGACACGTAAACTAGCAAGTTCTAAGTTATTCGAACCATAACATCTTCTCAGGACCACTAAGGAAAGGATGCTTTATCACCATCTCAGCATCAACCGCAGTAGAGTATGGAACTTCAAGGCTCAAGTAAGATTTCAAGCGCTCTATATGGAACGGCTGACACCTACAGATCGGATAAATAACATTTCAAGATTAAAGTTCCTTAAAATTTCACAAATCATATTAACTTCTAATACCAACTCGATAAATAATTCGTCTTTTCACTGTCCTGACGCTACAAAATTCTTTGGAACAGTACAAGAAAGGAAAACAAAAAGAATTTGTCACCGGCCACATTCTGATTAAAAGCATTCAACATTATGTGAACAACAATATAATAAACAACTCCATCATATATAATGGGATCGATCCACACATATCACTGAACAAACGAGTATCAAGATTTAAAAGGGGTCCACCAGATTGGTTGGTGCGAAAGCTTGCTCCAATGAAGCTCCCTACGATCATAATCATTCAACACTATGATCTCATTCATCTTCTCACCAGTGTTCAACAGTGATGTGATTCCTTAACTACGCATGATTAAAGCCAATTATAAACAACTATATGTTGAAGAGTAAAGAAACGAGAGAAAAAGGTTTTGTTTTCCATTATTCTTGATGATTACAACTATTACAGAGAGATCAAATAAATAAACCTACATCCCTAATCAAATCCCGTAACACAAGGGATTAGGAGATCTTTCCTAAATTATTAAGGTCAACACTCCCCCTCAAGTTAGGCCGGGGGATGTCCAACGCCTAACTTGTGTAAGGTATCATGGAACACTTTTCCTCTAACAGCCTTAATAAGAATATCCGCCATTTGGTCCTCCGATCGTACAAACGGGAGTGATACAATCCCTCCTTCCAGCTTTTCCTTAATAAAATGACGGTCAATCTCCACATGTTTCGTTCTATCCTGTTGTACTGGATTCTCGGATATGTGGACAACAGCTTTGCTATCACACTTTAGAGGAGATGGTCCTATTGGTAGAAAACCCAAAGAACCTCAGACAACCCTTTGGCGATCCCTCGAAACTCAGCCTCGACACATGAAAGTGCCACTACCTTTTGCTTCTTGCTCTTCCAAGTGACTAAGTTTCCTCCAACAAACGTAACGTAACCCGAGGTCGACCTTGTAGCGCCCAAGCGAGAGACGCCACATCCCCCGCACCGAAACCCGACCCGTATATGAAATAGAAAGTCCATACACATGCCAAGTCTAGGCGAACGGGGACACGACACACTTGCTATGCTAGACGGGGAGCTAACCAATCAATACCAAAATGCAATAAAACAAAGCAATGCAATAAGCGGAAGCTAATTATAACCATCATTTACCATGAGCGTTCAATCTCCAAAATAATTAACATAGTTCAAGTATTTAAATTGCCATCACGGCTCAAGCTATCAAGTACGCCCAGCATGTACATAATCAAAATCATAATACAAAATGCTATGAGTGTAGGTGAATAAAAGAAGTGCTAGACTCGAATACAAGACTTGAAGGACTTGGATGCCCGCTTAGCAAATCCTAACCAGCACAAAACACTAAAAACAAAACGGGTTCAGTCCAAAGGGGACTGTTGGGTATAAAAGCGGGGGCATAATATATAAATATTACAAAATTAAAACAAGTTCATGCAAGTTATAATCCGATAAGAGGTTTTAAAACATTTCCCAAGTGGGTAAAACAAGCAAATCATCAAACGGGAAATATTATAACAATCATATTCATTCAATAGGTTATTCCTGAGCCCAGCGAGAGGGCTAAGTTTGCAACCTTCTCCTCTTGTAATCATTAAAGTGTTTATTAGGTTTTCACACACATAATCTTTCGTGCATAATCAATCGATCAATCATAATCATTCAATCATTTATAATCATTCAAGTAAACACCTTTTTCCTCCGGGCGGTGGTCGGGCTTGCAAGACCCGGCCACCTCAATCATTATGGCTAGTGGGGTACATGAATCCCCAAAAGTCCTGTTCCCATTCCTCGCTAACCTCCTAACGAAGTCCGGTATCGCGGTAGTTTTGGTGGAACTAGTATACGAGGTCACCATCAGTCCATGCTTCCCCGGTTAGCCATGTACACTAAGTCCCAGGGCCCCCATTCAGTGCATTCAATCATGTCTCGCCAAAACATTAGGTAGGGTATTTAAAAGAGAAAAGGCTATACTTTCAAAATCACTGACTCTTCAAAGACTCGATATATATGTATAATAATTTGGCTTAAAACTTTACACATTGGGGAATATATCGGGTCATTTAACTAATAGAAGAGAAACCCACCTTGAAAAGCAAAAGAAACGGTGTAAGGGCCTCACTGATCAGCCTCGTCTCCGTTCGGACCAAAATCTGTGCAAAAGAGGTGAACTGAGACTAAAAATGACCAAATACGATGCACGGCGATGCAATGATCATGATATGAGATGTACAAGAGATATAATCACGCAATGAGGATGTTCTTATGCATAATTAATGCATCAAAGTCACATAAACGAGTAAAGTCATTCATTAACGTTCATGGCTTTCATAATCAATATCAATTCAATTCATAATCACATAAAACAATCATAATGCATAGTTCATCTAGTTCATGTTGCATATAAACCATAAATGAAGCGGGAGAGCACAACGTGAAGCAACGAAAGAACACCCTGAAGCTGCCAACTTGAGTAACACGGCCGTGTCATGTTTTCAAAGGATTGTATCCTATCCCGATCCTGACCCTTGCCCGGAACGATAAGTAGTCCTCCGGCTTACAACTCTATCTTCAACTTTCAAGGCCTTAGAAGTTGCCTTCAACTAAGTGCTAGTATTAACAACCTCAATAGCTGTCTGAATATCAGGCCAAAGTCCTTGGACAAATTGCATAGCTTTGTGGGTATCATCACTAGCAATATTTGCAGCATATCGAACTAGCCTATCAAATTCCGAAATATACTCCGAGACACTCCTGTTTTCTTGTTTCAATTCCATAAATTCTTTCAATCTCTCAGTTCTTGCAGTAGGTGGAATAAATTTACCCTTAAATTGCCGAACTAGAACATCCCAAGTCACCTCTTCCTCGCCGGCATCTGAACGAATCTTGGTAGTTGCCCACCATGAGAAAGTTCGTCCTTGTAGTAGAGCAATGGTACACCTCGCCTTTTCTGGAGAACCACAAGGAATAAGCTCCCAAGTCTGTTCGATCTCTTTGAGCCACTGCTCAGCTTGTATATCCTTTTCGGAATAGAATTTAGGGGGATTCTGATTCCTGAACTCCCGATAGACCGCTGTAATTCCTCCTTCTTGAACTCTCACCAGAGCAGGTGCAGGTGGTGGTGCCGGTGGAACATAGTCTCGGAGCCTCTGATCAATAATATTAATAACTGAATTAACAAAGGCCTCAACTTGGGGTGGTTGTTGTTGTTGTTGGGGAGAAAGAGAACGATCACGGTGATGACGCCGGTCTGGAGAACGATCCCGATGTCTACGGGAAAGCATCCTGTAAATAAAACATTGAAATACGTGCGATGTTTAGTCCATGCATGAGAATGCAAGCAATCTAATCAAATATCAATAAGTAAGGCACATAAGCACAGAGGAATGCATATGAAGCACATTGACAATTAGTTCCTAAAGCCGTACGACTTAGACAGACCCACACTACAAGAGAGCCCGAGTTTTGCAACCCTAGGCTCTGATACCACTTAAGGATGTAGCGCTCGAGCGCAAGACGCCACATCCCCCGCACCGAGACCCGACCCGTATATGAAATGAAAAGTCCATACACGTGTCAAGTCTAGGCGAACGGGGACACAACACACTTGCTATGCTAGGCGGGAGCTAACCGTTAAACCAATCAATACCAAAATGCAATAAAACAGAGCAATGCAATAAGCGGAAGCTAATTATAACCATCATTTACCATGAGCGTTTGATCTCCAAAATAATTACCATAGTTCAAGTATTTAAATTGCCATCACAGCTCAAGCTATCAAGTACGCCCAACATATACATAATCAAAATCATAATACAAAATGCTATGAGTGTAGCGGAATAAAAGAAGTACTAGACTCGAAGGACTCGGATTCTAGCCTAGCAAATCCTAACTTGCACAAAATAACTGAAAGCAAAACGGGTTTAGTCCAAAGGGGAGTGGTAGATATAAAAGAGGGGCATAATATATAAATATTGCAGAATTGAAACACGTTCATGCAAGTTATAATCCCATAAGAGGTTTTAGAACATTTCCCAAGAGAGTAAAACAAGAAAATCATCAAACGGGATTATAACAATCATATTCATTCAATAGGTTATTCGTGAGCCCAGCGAGAGGGCTAAGTCTCCAACCTTCTCCTCGTGTAATCATTAAAGTGTTTATTAGGTTTTCACACAAATAATCTTTCGTGTATAATCAATCGATCAATCATAATCATTCAATCATTCATAATCATTCAAGTAAATACCTTTTTCCTTCAGGCGGTGGACGGGCTTGCAAGACCCGGCCACCTCAATCATTATGGCTAGTGGGGTACAAGAATCCCCAAAAGCCCGGTTCCCATTCCTCGCTAACCTTCTAGCTAGGGCCGGTATCATCGTAGTTTTGGTGGAACTAGTATATGAGGTTCACCGTCAGCCCATGCTTCCCCGGTTAGCAACGTACACTAAGTCCCAGGGTCCCCATTCAGTGCATTCAATCATGTCTTGCCAAAACATTAGGTAGGGTATTTAAAAGAGAAAAGGCTATACGTTCAAAATCATTGACTCTTCAAAGACTCGATATATACGTATAATAATTTGGCTTAAAACTTTACACATTGGGGAATATATCGGGTCATTTAACTAATAGAAGAGAAACCCACCTTGAAAAGCAAAAGAAACGGTGCAAGAGCCTCACTGATCGGCCTCGTCTCCGTTCGGACCAAAATCTGTGCAAAAGAGGTGAAGTGAGACTCAAAATGACCAAATATGACGCACGGCGATGCAATAATCATGATATAAGATGTACAAGAGATATAATCACGCAATGAGGATGTTCTTATGCATAATTAATGCATCAAAGTCACATAAACGAGTAAAGTCATTCATTAACGTTCATGGCTTTCATAATCAATAGCAATTCAATTCATAATCACATAAAACAATCATAATGCATAGTTCATCTAGTTAATGTTGCATATAAACCATAAATGAAGCGGGAAAGCACAACGTGAAGCAACGGAAGAACACCTCGAAGCTGCCAACTTGACTAACACGGCCGTGTCATGTTTTCAAAGGGTTTGGACACGGCCGTGTCCGATTTTTGAAAAATAGAAACCCCAAGTTCGAAAGACTGACACGGCCGTGTCAGGTTTCCTTTGTAAATGGACATGGCGATGTCTGATTTTTAGAAAATAAATCTTCAAGTGCCGAGAGATCAACACGGCCGTGTCCATTTTCAAGGCAATCATGACACGGGCGTGTCGAGCCTTCGTGCTCGAAATGCATAACAGAGCAAAGCTCTGTTTCTGCAAGGGAAAAGCTTTGCAAAACAGGGCTGCACTCAAAGCAACTCTTAGGCTACAACTTAGGCATGAAAATGATCACAAAAGCAAGGCAAACTCAACACCTAAACATCTCCAAACCACCTATCAAGAAAAGGAAGGAAAAGGAGTGATCAAACATGCATCTTCATCTCCAAGAATTCAAATTTCATTAATGGTATAACATTCAATGCTCAACAACCTTCAAATACAAGCTCATAAATGCAATAAGGATACCAAATTGATCAACTATCATGCTTCAAACCATCCCAAAACTCCAATAAATGAAAGAGATCAAGAATTCATCAAAACCCCTTACTATTCATTCAATTCATCAAAACATGATCAAAACTCCATGAAAACATGCAAACCATAGCTTCAAATGACCACAAGGAAGTGCTAATCACAAATATATGCTTACCTTCTGGTTTAGTTGAGGTTTGAAGAGGTTATGAGCTCAAAAATGATGGTGAATGAATAGTGACCAAAATTGGAGGGTTTCTTGCCTTGGCTGAGTTTTTCTTCCTTCTCTCGTGTATGGAATGGAATGAGAGAGATAGGATCAGGTAAGACATCAAATTTTGAGCTTGTGGGTCCCAAGTTTGCTCAATTTGGATGAATATTGGCTAAGTTATGGAGAAAATGGCTAAGGGTGGCAATTCTGCGAATGAGGCTAGTTTCGGTTGAATTTCGGAGGTTCAAACGAACTTAGAAAAATATAAGGCTTGAAGTCCTATACAGTTTTGCATGTAGACCGAACTCCTTCAAGTTGATTTCCAGTAACAATTATGTCATCCACATAAACAAGAATGTAAATGGTTAAACTTGAATTATGTAGGATGAATAAAGATAAATCTGATTGAGATCTTACAAAACTCATAATTCATCTTTACTCAATATATCTTTTAGTCAGAACTCGGCGATTAGGTGGTCTTTGTGACTGACGACCACTCATATAGCCCTTTTTTACTCAACCCGCGCAGAAGAGATGACTCCGTACTCAGATCCTTCACAAAATAAGAAAATGGGAAAAATTCAATTGATGTATTATTATCATGACAGAACTGGGAGACAAATATGAGATTATTTGCAATGTCAGGGGAGCATAGGGTATTTTGCAATTTAAACTGATGATTTGATGCACTAATGTCAACGTTACAGGTATGAGTAATTGGAATTGTGTTACCATTCCCCATAGCAATCTCTTCTGGTCCGTGGTAGTCATGTAAGGTGGATAGACTTTGTGCATCTGATGTGATATAATGAGTGGTGCCTGTATCAATGACCCAAGGTCCCTGTTAAGAAGCAAAACGGGCAACATAGTTTGCACGAGCATGCAGATGATTATGTGAATGTGATCTGCACACTTTAGCGGAGTGACCCGGACGATCACATAGTTGGCAACGAATGATGTCGTCGGAGGGCTGCTGTTGATTGTTTTTCCTTGGCGCCATGGTTGTGCTCGCCATGTTTGATTGCTTGATGTCGCATGTGTGCCTTGACGTCTGTTATTGGAACGATTGTTGTTCCACTGACGAGGTGGAGACGTTTTTGTCCTTTGTGCAATGGCAGCCGTAACAGGTGTTATAAAAGGCTTCTTTGCTTCTTCATGCTTCAGAAAAAATTCATGGTCAAGAAGCTTTTCATAGAGTTCTTCATAGGAGATTGAGGAATCTCTAGTATGAATGGCAGCAGAGATTTCTCGAAATTCAGATCCAAGTCCATTGAGGATCTTAACAATGAGTTCTTCATTGGAAACTGGTGCTCCTGCCGTTGCAAGTTGATCACAAAGTGAACGAACTTGGTGTAGATAGTCTGCGACTGGACTAGAATCTTTGGAAAGGCGAGCAAGTTGATCACGCAAGCTGAAAATGCGTGTCTGTGATTTGTTTGCATATGAAATATGTAGAGCATCCCACGCCGCTTTTGCAGTTAAAGCGGCAACAACAGTGGCAGCAAGAGTTGAATCGACTGTAGCCAAGATTGCATTTTGTATTAGCTGATCTTGAAGTATATTCAGGATTTTCAACTTCTCGATTGTTTTGAGACACCCTGCGGGTTGGGGCAGGGGTGGGACCATCAAGATATCCATATAAGTTGTGACCATGCATGAGCATGGACACTTGGGCTTTCCAGAGGGAGAAGTTGTGGCTTCCTGTTAATTTGATGGGTAGTTGAGCAATGGGATTGAACTGCACTATTTATGTTATACCATTGGCAGTAGCATCAGAGGCCATTTTGTGGAGAAGAAGAAAAAAATTTGGATCAAGCTCGTTGGAGCGTAAGAGCTCTGGATACCTTAAAGAGTTGTAAAGAGATTTTTGTATACCTTTAATAACATGTACAAAAGAATTATATAGGATGAGAATCTAACTAATCCCTAGAAAACAGAACAATTCCTACCGATAATCTAGAAATCTATATAACAAATATCCCTACAAATGTGAACAAGAAGTAAACAGATAAAACTCTAAAATAACAAACTAATGATCTAACAAATTCTATCCGTTGTTAGTTATTTCCTCAACTTTTTGAAATCTGTATCGTTGATTGCTTAAGGAGCTAACAACTGCTTTTTTCTTTGTGGCTGTAGAATAAAAGTATACAGCAAGATATTCTTCTGGGGCAGGGACATGGTGGTGCCATGCTAGAGTATGAAGGAATACACTCTTAGCTGACATCTTGGATGTGGGAACGAGCTGCGTTTTCTAGGTCAGTTTTATCTTCATATGTTCTATGAGTGAATATACGATACAAGATGCAACATCATGAACTAGGTGGATTGGCTTGGCTTAATTTGCTGGAGTTTGAAAATTTTGAACTGATCTTTATTTGAAGACTAAGGTGTTGCTTTGTAGAATTATTTTCCATTCAATGTGATCTCAGCAGTTCAAAAATCTTGTGATTTGGAAACATTGTTAAATTTTAAATTGATGGCCACAAAGCTGAGACAAGTGCAACCATTGGTATCAAAATTTAGTAAATATAATGCTGGCTTATAGTACGCAAAGCGAGATTGACCTTACTCAGATAGAATAAGTTTATGAGAATCTTGGGTTACAAATTCATTAAAAAAAACAAAGCCCGAACAAAGATTTACCAAAATAGATAGGGGCAGAACAATAGCAATGCCCACCAGAGTTTACACTAGTTATAAAGGAGATAGTACATAATGTAAAGGGATAGTTACACCTAGACCAGAACCCTAGATTGTTGGTGTAAATAGAGTAATACTCCTCTTTGTGCAAACTCACAATTACACCCCCTCAGGGGATGTACATGTAATTAACCCTTACCTTTGCATCAACTTTTCAAATACTTGACAAACTTCTCAACAAGTTCATCATTCAGCTTCCGATTTCCAAAAAGTCCACGAGCAGCCTCTTTCGCATGTGCTCTTAAGATCTTCCCTTCCTCAGAAACCATACCTTTCCTCAATGCATCCGCAATCTCATTCCTAGTAAAAGATCCATCGTCACCTTTCTCAACCTCAATCCCCAATCCCTTCTCGACCATTAGCCTAGTATCCAACGGTTGAGCAAAAACGAAAGGTAGAAGCAGAAGCCTATGACCATGTACCATAACTTCTATAATAGAAGTCCACCCTGCATGAAACATAGACCCTCCAATTGAAGGGTGGCGAAGAATTTCCCTCTGAGGGGCCCACCCTAGATGCACCATCCCCTGTTCTGCCACCCTGGCGACAAAACCTGACGGCAAAACATCATCATCATCGTCGGCCCAATGGGGTTTCCTTAGGGCCCACAAAAAGGGTACCCCAGAAAGCTCAAGCCCAAGAGCTATCTCATGAATCTCCACTTTTGTAAGCTTATGTTCACTCCCAAACCCCACAAAGACAACCGATTCCTGCCTTTGCTTCTCGAGCCAGTTGAAGATTTTGCTCCATGGCTCTTCTTTCGTAATGCTCTCAGCTTCTGGCTTCTTTGGTGGGAGGAATCCAATGGGGAAAACAGCTTTTCCGGTGATTTTTGAATATAGCTTCAAATAATCACCTTCAAATTCCATGCTAGAGCGTATAACCACAGCCTGGCTATTGTGTACTAATCTAGCTACGCGAGCCCCATCAGGAATCCCTGTTTTATTCCCACTGTACAAAATATTCTGCGCAACAATAGCCTCACGATTTTTGTAGGCCACTTGTGAGGGAAAATCAACCCACGGTGGTGGAACAGTGAAATCATGGGGCGATTTCCTCGCATGATTTTCGCTTTCAAGGCCGATAAACTCCGGCGCCCAGATGAAAACAGCCGTGCTGGCAGTGGTGATGAGGTATGCGATGATTGGTATGCTCAAATCTTGAGAAATGTTAATTGCCCAATGGGGAAAGAAATCGACAAATATCCAATCTGGTGATTTTTCGGCAATGAAGTTCTTGATGGGTTCTTGGAGGAGATCGCACGCGATCTTGAGGTCGTCCATTTGGTCGACTGTAATATCCATACTGCATTCGGCATTTTCAGGTAGGGGGTTAGAATCGAGCTTTGGGAGAGGGATAGGAACATAACTAATGAATTTCGATAAATTTTGTGGGATTTTTGGGAGTCTTTGAATGTTTCTTGGAGTCGAAATATAGGAGACATGAATGCCGGATTTGGCTAAGGCAATGGAGAGATCCAGGAAGGGGATCATGTGCCCAAATGCTAGCCATGGCAGCATCACGACATGAACTTCCTTGTTTTCAGCCATGTTTCAGGTTTCAACCTTTTGCTGTATGTGTGTGATATCAGTTTGGGATTACGGTTACAGAAATGTTCTGGACTCTGGGGGATGTATAAATAGACGTTGAAGTAATCTTTGTGGGATATTCTCCTGCGGCATGATTCATGCTTTTGCTTAATCATTGATTTTTAGGACAATATTAGCTTCGTCATGTGACATTTAGCTCCTAGGAATTGCTTTAAAACTATTTCGGTTTTCTGTTCATGATAGTTGGTGTCCGATGTGTGTGTGCGCATGAGAGAGAGAGGGTATCATTCGATTTTTAAATGTTGGAGGGGAGACAGCAGGTATCATTCGATTTTTAAATTTATGTATATTTTATTTTATTTTTTAATTACGATATCCACCGTCGACTATAGTGATTAGTTCATCGCTGAATTGTAGGCACCTCATAGATTTAAAGCTGCTCCATACCTCCCAAATTGTAGGCACCTCATAGATCTAGAGTTCCTCCATACTCCCTTACTAAATTGTAGGCACTTCATAGAGTGGGGTACCTAATAGATTTAGAGTTGCTCCATATCCTCTCGACAACTGTAGGTACTTCATAGAGTGAGATAATTGGCCGGGATTAATGTTATTCCATACCCAAGGTAGGGATTCAAACTCGTAATTTTTTGTTAAGGATAGATGAGTCTCTTTCACTCGATCACACTCTCAGTTAATTTTTAGGGGTTAAAATGTAATTGAAACAGTATTTTTAGGAGTTAATATGTAATAAATAAAAAAAGAGGGACTGATTCGTAATTAGGGCAAACCTCAGGGTAGTTGGATGTAATTTTCCCTAAGAATAATACGAAAGTTAGAGGGAAACTATGACTATTCACAAGAACCTAAAATAACTCTCTTAGTCGTATCATTTTATACAAGTGGTTTTGGCTAAAAGCTCGATAAGTTTCTCTAACTTCGCCACCAATAATCTCCACCAGTACCACCATTACCTCCACTAGCCCCACTTGTACCATAACCGGCTACAATATCCAAAGGAGGGAGCTACCTTTATCTTCGCTACTCGATGAAAATAACCAATGATTAATCAAAGGATTGATCCCAGCAAAAGAAAAACTACTGTAAAAGCTTGAGTTTCTCATCATCCTATCTGGATAATTTGCTTCAAAATGACTTCCCTTAGAATACTGACAAGAAGCAGCACACCTCAAAGCCAACCTTCTGAAAACATTTTGGTCTAATTTCTGAGAATATTATGCCACAGAAAGTCTTATATCAAATCCAGTGGCAAATTTCACGGGAGACGAGAAGAGCTTCAATCTCGAAATTCTCATTGCGGCCATTCAGCAAACACTATGTGTGCTCAACAGAAATTCATTTGTTGGAGCTAATATAGATGTCCGAATCACAACGAAAGCAGAGTCCAACAGCTCCAACCCTCCTATCAATCTGCAAATGCGGAAATAATTGATAAAGATGCAATTCAACGCTTTGACAATACATTTTTTTCATATCATCGAAATGAGGAATTAATTAAACACCCCAAGAATAGTACAAGTTCAACAAACCATATATGCAAAACCTTGAGAATCAGTAAGGAATGAACCTGTTAGCTGGAATTTCAGCACTGTATAAGCAACTTTCTGGACAAGAGTCAAGACAGCAACTTTCTGTATAAGAACGAACCTTTGAAATTTAAGATTGAATCTTGCTCACTTTTAAGTGTCCAAATTCAAAACCGATAGAACTTTCCGACCAAAATACCACTCGTGTCTTTGAAACAATTTCAAATCCCATAGAATTTTCCGTCCAAAATACCATCTATATTCATTCTTTTTAACATTATGTTTCAGATAATCAAAGTAATAAACTTCAAAACTCGCGTTCATCTCAAAAATATCAGTTCCAACAACGATAATAGTACAAAATGGATCAACATAACAACCTAATGCTTGAAAATCCAACATTCCTTTTGAATAGGGCTGTCAACGGGTCGGATTCGGACCGGATCAGGATATTCCGGATCCGAATCCGATAAGAGAATCCGACAACCGGATCCGAATCCGAATCCTATAGGATTCGGATTCATTGTTTTTGAATCCATACATAATCGGATCGGATTAGATCCGATAAAAGATCCGACCCGATTAGCAATAAAATTCATTTTTTTAAATAACAATTTTGATATAAAAAAATAAATATAATTACATAAGATTTAATAAATAATTATTATTTAATGGATTATTTGATAGTTTTGTTTATATTTATTTAAAATAGGTTAATTTAAACTTATTAATAAAAAATATATATATTTTTAGAGTAAAAAAATTAAATTTTATTATTATTTAAACTGATAAATATGTGAAGATTTTAATTTTAATCATTTTACTTAATATTATGTATTAGTAAATAATTTATTTAATTAAATATTATATATATTATCGGATTCGGATTCTTAACGGATCGGATTCTTTAAATCCATATTCGCTCTATTTATTTCGGATAACGAATATTTATAATCGGATATGATCCATCGGACATTTTTATCGGACGAATATGCTAAAATTCGGATCGAATTCGAACCGGATTCGGATTAAAATCCGACCCATTGATAGCCCTACTTTTGAATAGACATAATGACATGTATCTTCCTGTCAAAATAATCCAAGTTTCTTCCTTCATTTTGCTTGATTCTTGGCGGCAACATTCCTTGTCGTTTTCCTTGCCTTTTATCATAAACACGTCAAAGTTTGTAAAAGAATATAGAGCAAATTATCAAAAACCTCCCGTAAAGTGAGTCATCTACGGTTTTGGTCCCAAGAGTGGTCGGTGTCTCACTTTTGGTCCCATAAAGTGACATTTGTCTCATTTTTTGTCCCATTGACCCATTTCCGTCCAAGATAACGGTTTGATTGTTAAAAAAAGTTACTTTTTACCCTATTTTCTTAAAAAATTACTTTTTACTTTGTTAAAAAAATTACTTTTACTGTTAAAACATATTATATATATATATAATATTATATTATACGTATATATATTTTATAAAATATTTATAATATTTTATATATATATATATATATACATATTATATTATAGTATATTATATTATACGTATTATACATGTATATATGTATATATATATATATATATATATATATATATATATAATATTTTTATACATAATATTTTATAATATAATATATATATATATATAATAAAATATTTTATAAATATTTTAGAAAATATTTATAATATTTTATATATATATATATATATATATTATATATAATATATATTATATTTTGTTTGGGGTGAAAATATACAATATAAATAGTTTGGGGGTGAAAATGTGGAATTTAAATAGTTTGAGGTAATTTAAAAAATATAAAAGAACCAAAAGGACTAAAAAGTAATTTTTTTAACGGTCAAACCGTTATCTTGGACGGAAATGGGTCAATGGGACCAAAAATGAGACAAATGCCACTTTATGGGACCAAAAGTGAGACACCGACCACTCTTAGGACCAAAACCGTATATGACTCACTTTACGGGACGTTTTTGATAATTTGCTCTAGAATATATGATGGAAGTTGATAAGACAAACAACATGTTTGTCTTGAAGCCATTCCAGGCAGCCGGGATCGATCTAGATTTACAGTTTCTTGGTATCTTTTATGAAGTTCTGCAATTGTTCCTGGCCCAGCTTTTGCAACATTTACATAATGTCAATTTATAAGCAAGCCCCTTGAAACTTGGATAAGTTTGAGGCATGAAGTGATTAGCCAACAAGTTTCAAGAAATAAAATAGAAGTAAATAGTTAAAATGAGATTTACAATGTCTGATTTCATCTCAAATAAACGTCTCGAACAAAATCCAATGTCAGCTTCTCATAAAACTTTCCCAAATGCAAGCACAAATCATTTTTGCTTATTGGATGTAAATGTTGCATGTTTTCCGTAAAGAACTCCATAATGTGGGGAAAGATTTTCTGGATTTCTGTATGAAAGAATACACTGTACATCCACAACTAAATACAACAAGACTATGCTAAAAAAGGAAATAAGAATAATTACAATAAATCACGGGATTACACAGGATCCCCTTAACCCTAATTTTCCTTATGTCAACACTCCCCCTCAAGTTGTATCGTCGGATCTCCGATTTGCAACTTGCTTAGGACATCCCGAAATATCCTACCATTTACGGCCTTGGTTAGGATATCTGCGAGCTGGTCCTCTGATCTCACAAACGGTAGCTGGATGACCCCTTCTTCAATCTTCTCTTTGATGAAGTGTCTATCAACTTCTACGTGTTTCGTACGGTCGTCCTGTATGGGGTTCTCTGATATGCTAATAGCAGCCCTGTTATCGCACATAAGACTGCATGCTCCGTCAGTGAGAAAGCCAATTTCAGCAAGTAGCTTTCTCAACCATAGGATCTCAGCAACTTCTCGGGCAATTCCTCTGAATTCTGCCTCTGCACTTGAGAGAGCTACTACTTTCTGTTTCTTGCTTCTCCACGTCACTACATTCCCTCCAATAAGTGTAAAATACCCTGAAGTTGATCTACGATCCCCTGGGCTTCCTGCCCAATCTGCATCGGTGTACGGCTCAATCCGTAGATGACCGTGTTTTTGGAACAAAACTCCCCTCCCCGGGCATCCTTTCAGATACCGACAGACTCTAATAGCGGCATCCATATGCTCCTTTTGAGGCTGGTGCATAAACTGGCTTAATACGCCAACGACATAAGCTATGTCTGGACGAGTGTGGGACAAGTATATCAATTTTCCCACCAAGTGCTGATATTGCAACTTCTCAACCCCTTCTGCCCCTTCTACAATCCTTAACCCATGATTAACCACCATGGGGGTGTCAGCTGGCCTACACTCCAGAAGCCCTGTCTCAGCCAGTAGGTCAAGGACAAACTTTCGCTGTGATATATATATCCCTTTTCTTGACCGTAGAACCTCAATCCCGAGAAAATACTTAAGCTGTCCTAAGTCTTTCATCTCGAATTCTCTGAATAAATTTCCCCTCAGTCTGGATATTTCATCTGTATTGTCACCTGTGATAATCATATCATCTACATATATGATAAGACACGTTACGAGCCCTTCCTTTCTCTTAACGAAGAGTGTGTGATCCAAGTTGCTCTGACAATACCCGTACTTCTTCATCGCCGCCGAGAACCTCCCAAACCAAGCCCGGGGTGATTGTTTCAACCCGTACAGAGCTTTCTTCAACCTACACAGCTCCCTGTCTCCGAAACCTTGAGTGAATCCGGGTGGGGGCTCCATATATACTTCCTCTAGAAGATCTCCGTGTAGGAACGCATTCTTGACATCAAACTGATGTAGTTCCCAGTCTTGGTTGGCTGTTACCGAGAATAACACCCTGATGGTGTCAATTTTAGCAACGGGGGAGAAGGTTTCAGAGTAGTCGATACCGTAGGTCTGTGTGTACCCTTTCGCCACTAGCCTAGCTTTGTACCTCTCAACACTCTCATCTGCTCTGTGTTTTACGGTGTAAACCCACCTACATCCTACCACTTTTTTTCCCGTAGGAAGAATGCACTTCTCCCAAGTTCCGTTCTTCTTAAGTGCCTCCATTTCAGTTTCCATTGTTAGAAAATACGAATCAGAAAGCAGCGGAATTTAAAAAATTTTCCCAACAAAAGGATTTTGGACTCGCAATCGTGTATCCAAATTCGTAGAGTTAAGAAACTTACTTTCTTACTTGTCTTTCTTGAAGCGTTTCAAGCCACCCAAGAACGCTCTTCTCGAGGCTTGATCCCCTCTCCTTGGTAAAGCTCGAATCTTCAAACTTCTAACTTGAAGCTCTCTAGAGATAGTCCACCAACTTGACTACAATCTAACTAGTAAGGATGCTAGTTCTCTAGTTAGTGTTTAGGCTTAACCTAGGGTTTAGTTTATCTTGGTGAAAGGATGGTGTTCAACACATGAACCAAAAGAATTGCCAATTAGCTCTAAGAGGAGCTCGAGCTCCCCTATTTATAAGAGGGGGAGGACCGAAAATCCTAGTCCTTATGGGCTAGGGTTTTGGTCTCTCTCTCCCCTATTACTTGATCATCAAGTAATTTTGACTTTGACTTTGAATTCAAATTCAAATCAACTTTCAAGAGAGCTAAAATATCCAAACTATTTTTGGATAATTTTATACTTTATTTATTTAAAATAAATAACTTATTTTTATCTAATTAATTAATTCACAATTAATTAACTAGATTATTTTTCTCCAAAATAAGACTTTCTTTTTAATTCAAAATTAAACCAAAGTCTATTAAATAATTAATCACATTAATTATTTAACACATAAATAAATATACACATATATTTACACACGTGTGAGACACGTGTCACAAGGACACGTGTCACTCACGTGAGCCACACGTGTGGTTCACACGTGTGGAACCCTCTTGGCCCGATTAACTCGTTTAATCATTTTCAAGCCTCAACTCATGTAACCAAGTTGTTGTGTGTGACCCTCTAGGTTCTCAATTCAATTAGCAGTGACCCTAATTAATTAATTCACTAATTAATTAATCAGTCCACATATTAAACTACCATAGTCTAACAACAGGTGTTTAACCCCTAGCTGAATTGGAATGTTTGGATTTGACAGAACCTTTAAGTCATTGATTCATGTGAGATACAATCCTCCTACTTACTATCTCTCAACCAAGATCTAGGGTAAGGGAATAATCAGAACCCTAATAATCCGGCCTTAAAGCTAAGTTCATTTCATATCCATTTGATCTCAATCCAAGAAACCTTTTTCTTGATGTCTTAATCTACTGCCTTGGCCAAGGACTCCATATGGCATATGAATGACTTACACAATAAGAGATCACCTTGCATATGCAAGTATAGGTCCTTTCTTGATTCTCATTCACTTTCATGAATCACTTGTGCAGCCCCAGCATAAGCCTTGAATCAGTTGTCTAAGGCGACACCCTTTAAAGCTTATACCTAAGACTACAGAGTTAACTCATAAAGTGACAAGGAACCTCAAGTCTAAGGATCAATTAATCACATCAATGACTCGTGAGATATTTCCTAATCTGGAAGTTTCTATTTCTTGAAATAGAAACTTCCTTTCCCATTTAGGAATGTTCTCACACGGGGCACCTCAGTGAACTTACTTATTGAAGTAAGCACCCTCATGTATCACGCACGTATCAACTATACACTTTGCACCTCCATGAAACAAGGTGGTCCTTCTTAAGGGCGTGATCCCACAAGCAAGCCTTAGAGGAGTCAGGTTGACACTCCCACTGTCGGTAGGACTCATCGGCTTGGAGTATTTTACTAATCATGACTTATGTGATATAGGGCTCGTTTCATGAACCATTTCATCTAAATGGTAGAGTCCTAAAGTCATCAGGATTAGGGGAGTTCTCATACATGCACAGCTAAAGTAAACGCATACCAAACAAGAGCATATAAAGAAGTGTTGCCTTAATTCGTTATTTATTCAAAGATCGTCTGTGATTACAATAAGGAAAAGTACAAAACGGATATACAATCGGCTTTCTAGGGCACTATTCCTAACAATCTCCCACTTGCCCGTCAAAGCCATTCTAAAGCTATTCTAAGTCCCATCTTCTGAAGAGGACCTTGGAAAGCTTCTCGACTAAGGGGTTTAGTAAGTGGATCTGCCACGTTCTCTGCTGATGTGACCCTCTCAATTTGCACATCTCCTCTTTTGATAATATCACGGATTAGGTGATACTTCCTCATAATGTGCTTGGTCCGTTGGTGAGATCTTGGTTCTCTTGCTTGAGCAACCGCCCCAGTGTTGTCACAAAACACAGAAATGGGGTCTTTCATGCTAGGAACAACATTCAACTCTTGAATGAAGTTTCTAATCTAAACACCTTCCTTAGCTGCATCATTTGCAGCTAAGTATTCGGCCTCAGTGGTCGAATATGCAGTGGTAGTTTGCTTGGAACTCTTCCAACTCACTGCTCCGCCGTTTAGGCAGAAAATGTATCCTGACATTGACTTAAAATCATCTAAGTCAGATGCAAAGCTTGCATCGCAGTATCCTTCGACAGTAAGATCTTTCTGACCTCCGTAAACTAAGAATAAATCTTTAGTACTTTTCAAGTACTTAAGAATATTCTTCACGGCATCCCAGTGACCATCTCCAGGGTCAGATTGGAAACGACTTGTAACACTAAGTGCATAAGCCACATCCGGTCGAGTACATAACATTGCATATATTATGCTACCTATTGCTGACGCATAAGGTGTATGAGTCATTCTCTCCTTCTCAAGGTTAGTCTTAGGACACATCTTCTTCGAAAGACATGTTCCTACACTCATAGGAAGGTTCTTAACCTTTGCTGACTCCATATTGAATCTCTTCAATACATTGTCAATGTACATCGACTGTGATAGTCCTATTAACCTTCTAGATCTATCTCGATAGATTTTAATTCCAAGGATATAGGATGCATCACCAAGATCTTTCATCTCGAATTGGTTCGATAACCATAACTTAGTCACTTTCATGTCATCCTTCGAACTCCCAATAAAAAGGATGTCATCAACATAAAGTACTAAGAATTGCACTGAGGTCTCCAATTCCTTTCTATACACACATGATTCATTTGAAATTTGAATGAAGCCAAACGCTTTGACTGATTCATCAAATCGAATGTTCCAATTCCTAGAAGCCTGTTTCAATCCATAGATTGATCTTTGGAGTTTGCAAACCTTTTGCTCACTCCCACTGAATGTGAAACCTACGGGTTGCTTCATATAAATGTCTTTATCAATGTCACCATTGAGAAAGGCAGTTTTCACATCCATTTGCCATATCTCGTAGTCATAATACGCAGCAATGGCAAGCATGATCCGAATAGACTTTTGCATTGCAACTGACGAAAAGGTTTCATCAAAGTCCAAGCCGGGTCTTTGAGTGAATCCTTTTGCAACCAGTCTTGCTTTGTAGGCTGCAATGCTTCCATCAACTCCAAGCTTTCTCTTAAAGATCCATTTGCAACCTATGGGTTTGACCCCATCAGGCAAATCTACCAAGGTCCAAACTTGGTTGGAGTTCATGGAGTCCATTTCGGATTTCATGGCTTCTATCCACTGTTCAGAGTCAGAATCTGAAAGTGCCTCCTCGTATGTTAAAGGATCATTATCCTTTTGAGAGATTTCATGGAAGAATCCATACCAACTCTCCGGCTGTCTAGGAGTGCGTTCAGAACACCTTAGAGGAGGATTTTCGTGTGTATCGAAATCCGTGATTGGTAGTGGTTGATCAGTAGGGGACGTCTCTTCAGTGGGTGGCGTGGGCTCACTTTGTACTTCTTCTAATTCTATGATCTTCCCTTTCTTTTCTTTAAGGAACGGTTCCTCAAGAAAAGTGGCATTTCTGGAAACAAACACCTTTTGCTCAGATTGATCATAGAAGTAGTATCCTATGGATTCCTTAGGATAACCTACAAAGTAGCATAAGTTAGAACGAGATTCTAACTTATCTCCCACTGTCCTCTTCACGTAAGCAGGACAACCCCAAATTCTTAAGTAAGAATAACTAGGGATTTTACCATGCCACATTTCATAGGGCGTTTTAGAGACTGACTTAGAGGGAACTAGATTCAAAATCTTTGCTGCACTTTCTAGGGCATAACCCCAGAAAGAAGGTGGTAAGTCAGTGAAACTCATCATGGAACGAACCATATCAAGTAAGGTTCGATTCATTCTCTCAGAAACTCCATTAAGCTGAGGAGTTCCCGGAGGAGTCCACTGAGAGATAATCCCATTATCTTTGAGATGATTAATGACAGGTGTCGAATCCGTCAAAAATAAATATAAACCTATTCACAATTAAACAACGGAGTATAGCGTAAACAGGGTCGATCCACAGAGACTGGTTGATTTATTTCTAACAATTCCAAGTTATTCACGAAAAGAAACAATTAAAGAGGGTTTTGAATTATTAAAACTAAGGTATTAAAATAAACTAACAAGAATTAAAAACTAATTAAAACTATCTAGCAAGTCACGTAGGATTAAATCAATCAGAGGGAAAATTACTTAGCCAGGGATATTCGATTCGAATTATTATATTGATCATTGACTCAAGGATAAATTCAAGTTATTCAGACAGATTGGCTATAGTTGATAGAGACACTCGACTCAACCTCGTTTTTACTTAATTTATCGGATAACCTAGAGACACTCGACAGTTATCCTCCCTAACAAATTCACAACCCCTAGAGACACTCGACAGGATTTAATGAATTCGCAGCATTAAGAACCATAAAAACACCAACCCTAATTAACCAAGTCGTGACACACGCAAGATTTAAATTAGATTATCAAATCCCTTAGTGAACGAGGAATTTTATCGCTAAAACCCTGTCACTAATTTACCACAATTTATCAATCAACTCTACATACACTTCAAGCATCATGAATGACTATACGCAAATTAAACAACCTAGAGATCGTGCACTATCCCGAAATTGCCTAATCACAATAAACACGAAACACGAAGATAAGATAAATGCCTGAATAAACATAAATTAATAAAAACGTTTAGGTCTCACAATATCCAAATCGAATCTATAATCCCTAGCTAGATAATTAAAAACTTAGCTACTAAAATTCATAAAAACAATACTAAAGGAATTCTTTAACATAAATAAACTAAAAACAAAAAAAAAGAATTAAACTAAGAACGAAAAGCTCGTGATGCCGAAATCTTGCTCCCGATGTTGCTCGCAACTCCAAGAGAGCTACTCCCAAAATCACGCCTCCAGCCTGTTACATATATAAGCCAAAGTCTCCAAATCCTCATGCAATTAGGAATGTAATCCTTGTCCTCCAAGCTATTGCAATCGTGGTCTCCAATTTATCTGCCAAATTGGACTTCTACCAATTAATATCAAAGACATGAGCAGCCCATCACCAAAGCAATATGGGCCTCTTCAATTAATTTCACGCGCACGGCCCAATTCTTCTAAAACAATTTGACTTTTCCATTAATTCCATGCTTAGCCCACCGGTGATCTTTCAATGCAAAACCAACTCCCCACTTTATTAATTTGAGTGTACACGTCTGACCCCAGATTAAATCCACACATTCACAAATTAAAGTCAACCTATTGCATCATCCCATCAACTCGAAGGCCACGTGAATGCATGCAAAAGCCTATAAGTCAACCAATGCTTCTAAATAATACTCATGCATGCAGTAATAAATCCTCCCCAATCTCAGCCTTGTGGTCACGCCAAGCCCACCTTCAATAAATTCCAAGAATGAATGTGCAGCCCATTAACCAATCTTAATTAAATTGCAAAGCAATCCCAGTCAGCCTATCTCCAATTTTCTTCTAATTGATCAATCTTTATGCAGCAACTTCCATGCTCAATTTCAATTTCCAGCTTCCTTTCGCATGCATTAAATCAGCCACACAGTAAGTCCAGCATATGGTTCGTCCCTTTTCGAAAATCTCATCATAAAACGATCTAATTCACACCGATTCCACGTTCGAGCCCAAAATCTACAAAAAGAACAATAAAGCGTCAATTCTTCTCGAAATAACATCAATTAAAGTACAATTCGGGGTAAAACTCAATTATAAAGATAACGAATTAACGAGTTATCAATTAAGGAATTCTTCACTAAGATACTCGTCTTCTCGATCAGATCGAAGTGCTTTGATCTTGTGACCAGTTTAGTTCTCAACCTCCTTTTGAAATTCTAAGAATTTCTCAAAAGCTTCAGATTTATACTTCATTAAGTATACATAACCATACCGACTAAAGTCATCAGTAAAGGTTATGAAATACTGATGATTGTTTCTAGTGCTTACACTAAGCGGTCCACAAACATCAGTATGGATCAAATCCAAAACCTTAGTGGCACGTTCCACAGTTCCTTTAAAAGGAACTTTGGACATTTTTCCTTTGAGACAAGATTCGCAAGAAGTTAACTCTTTAAGATCATTTTCAGAGAATGATCCTAAAGTGTTTATCTTGCTAATTCTGTTCTTGGAAATGTATCCCAATCTAGCGTGCCATAAGGGAGCTGAAACTTTGTCATCTCTCTTACGTTTAGTTTCTCGTTGTATATTCATAATATTGATATTCTGAGTTAGATAAAGTCCATTACTTAGAGTACCGATGTGAATGGAAGAGTTGTTCCGTTTGATAAAGTATTTACCATTCTTAACATAAGTTTCATAACCTTCACAATCTAAAATTGGAACTTAAATTATATTACGAATAATGCTCGGTACATAAAGGACTTTATTTAAGACTAACTCAAAACTACCTAAATCTAATCTAATTGTGCCTAAAACTCGAGCTTCAACGTTTGAGCCATCGCCGATCTTCAAGATACATTCTCCTTCTTTGAGTTGTTGGACTTCACTTAGCATCTGTACATCATTACAGATATGAGTTCCACAACCGGTATCAAGTACCCAAGAACTAGAATTATAGAAAGATTTACTTCAACGAGAAAGATACCTTTCTTTAGAGTAGCCTTGTACTCTGGGCAGTTTCTCCTACAATGTGCCGCTTTGCCACAATGGAAGCAAACATCCTCTTTCTGATCACGCTTCTTCTTTTGGGCCTTCCCCTTCGAAACGCCACCAGTGGGCCTAAGGGGTTTCTTCTTCTTCTTTTGGGTTTTCTTGCCCTTACCTTTAGAAGGTCCAGAAGAGGAAGATGGAGCATTCACCATCAAAACCTTTATTGTCCTTCTTGATCGTGCTTTCAGCAGTCACAAGCTGACTAATCAGCTCAGCTATAGTAGCACCAGCATGATTCATATTGAAGTTAAGGACAAATGGGTCGAATGATGGTGGGAGCGAAGCTAGCAACAAATCCACTGAAAGCTCATCTTTCAATGGCATGTCCATGAAGGCAAGTTTCTCAGTAAGGGCGAGAAACTTGAGTCCATATTCATGGACACTTGAACCTTCCCTCATTCTCAAGTGGAACAATTCCTTTGAAGTGTTATACCTTGTAACACGTTCATAAGGGCGGTAAAGTTGCTCTAAGTGGTCGTAAATCTCCCAAGCGAATTCCATGGCCTCATGTTGCCTTTGCAAGTCCGGAGACATGTTAGCCAACATAAGGCAACGGGCTTGGAGATTATCATCATTCCACTTCTGAATCGCGTCCCGCTCGGCCCGAGTGGGAGCCTCCCCTTCGGGACTAGGCTCCCCTTCGAAGAGAACATAAGTTCTCTTCTCAGAATCTAAAATAATTTTTAGATTCCTCAGCCAATCAGAATAGTTGGGACCAGTCAACTTGTTTGACTCGAGGATCGATACAAGAGGGTTTTTGGTTGCCATTTTAAAACACGTAGAGAATCACAGAATCTACGACCTAAATGGTAAAACAGAGAACTAGTGAGCATGCTGAATTATAACGATATACAAAAGATAAGGTCTTTAATCTAATGTAGCTCCCACTGTTTTTCAAAGATCTATAATTCCCAAAGATCTAAGAGGAACACGTTTCCCAATGGGTACTAAGATCCTAGGCATTTTACCTCGAACCCACGACTCGCGGACATTCTAAGTAAGAACCCCAGGTAGGTACAACTTACTAATTCTAACACATTTAGAACTCTTAGTAATTGTTTTTGCATCACCTATCTTTCAATATGGACCCACGACTCGTGCGACATCCATATTTACTTAGATGTTAAGCTAGACCCATCAATCATAAGATCATGACCAAAACTTAGTTCGAACGACCCACGACTCGCGGACATCGCCCTTGCCAAAATTGACCACGAAATATTGACCATTTAAAAGGATCAATTAGGTAACTAAGAACTAATAAGCTCCACTAGCTATCCCAGGACTCGCGGACAATAACTAGCTTCACTTACTAAACTTAAAACCTATTGATGGAATGCTAGGAATTTAATTCAAAATTTGCATCTCGAATTAAACACCTATTTGTTCGAAATTAGCTTAATATTTAATGGGAATTTTCGAATCAACCGGAGAGTTGTCCGATTCGACCTCACCAACATATATGTTATCCAATTTTATTAGTCTTGATTAATGCAAGTACACTTAAATGCATTTCAAACAAGCACATAAACAGATAACATGTCCTAGCATGATACTAACATGTAATGATCATGGGTTCTACCTATCTTATGCGTGATATGTGGGAGCCACTCCACAATCACAAGTTCTAACATACATGCCACATAAACAGTTTAAATCACATAAGGGAAAGCGGTAACAAAATACGAGCCCTATCTCTATTACATTTCTACAATTGAGATTCCCCTCCCTAACATTTTGAGGGGTCTTCACTTATGGCCTCCTTGTTACTTGAATGTGGTCCATCTTACTCCATGGGTGCATTGTCTCCAAAATGAAAATAAAACCTCACACCTATCTCTACTCTCAAATTACAATAAAAAGAAAAAGACATAAAGTAATAAGGCTCAATCTTCGTATTGGCCTTAGACAATTACACGGGGCATACCCCGGCCTCAAAAACAGTAATATGGAAAGCCACATAATAAATCACATAACAGTACGCACATAAGTGAGTCTCCAACCTCAATTGAAAAACGCAATTATAGGGCTCCAACCCCAATTTAAACCATCCATGTGCATAAATTAAAGCCATACATAAGACTAAACCCATGATCACCTAAC
The DNA here is from genome assembly GCA_037501455.1 of Lantana camara. Taxonomy (NCBI): domain Eukaryota; kingdom Viridiplantae; phylum Streptophyta; class Magnoliopsida; order Lamiales; family Verbenaceae; genus Lantana; species Lantana camara. The sequence continues at coordinate 89,213,736 of CM074862.1, read as the reverse complement.
ATGCTTTTGCAATAATTTAAATTTAACCAATAAATTAAAATCCTCGCCTTAAGCTCTAATAGCTTAAAACACGACTTAGATGCAATTCTTGTTCAAGAGCCTTTTCTATAAAACCCGAAAAACAATGAACTAATAAAATTCCAATTAATTTCTGAAAATTAATAATTTTATTCTTTCAATATTTTCATAAAATAAAGTTTGTAATTTTTACAAAATTTAAATCGCTTAAATTTTCAAAATCCCAATTTAAACAATTATTTCAAAAATAATTCAAATTTAATAAAATAAAATTTTTTAAGAAAAATTAAATCGGGATTGGATTGGACTAAACACGAAAATCAAGATCGCGAAACGAGGGCCAGGCCTCGCTCGCCCGCCAGCCCAGGCGGACCGCACGCACCGCGTTGCGCACGCCAGCAGCAAGGCTGCCGGCACGCGTGCGCATCGCGCGCGCTTCGCCTAGGCTGGAAGGCAGGCGGGCGACGGGAGGCTCCCGCGCGGTAGCGGGAGGAGCAGGCGGGCGTGCCTAGGCGCGGGCGGGCAGACCTCCCGCGCGGTTGCGGGAGGGACGGGCGGGCAGTCCCGCGCGGCTGCGGGACTGCTATGCGGGACGGCGTGGGCCTGGGCGTGTGACGTCCTAGCACGCCTAGGCTCGTGTTTTGGTAACGCGATTTTCGTGTTTCGTGTTTCGGTTCAAAACCAACAACAATCCAAAATTTAAAAAACATGATTTAAAAGGATTTCAATCAAAACGGTTTTCAAAAACACAATTTAAGAAAACAGTTTCAGAAATTCAAGAAAAATTACAGTTTCGTAATTCAGACTTTCTAAAAGAACTCATGAATACCTAATTCGCATCTAAGCCTAAGAATTTCTACCAAATTCAGAATAATTGAGACAAATCAGAAACACGATTAACGAGGTGGCTCTGATACCACTTGTTAGAAAATACGAATCAGAAAGCAGCGGAATTTAAAAAATTTTCCCAACAAAAGGATCTTGGACTCGCAATCGTGTATCCAAATTCGTAGAGGTAAGAAACTTACTTTCTTAATTGTCTTTCTTGAAGCGTTTCAAGCCACCCAAGAACGCTCTTCTCGCGGCTTGATCCCCTCTCCTTAGTAAAGCTCGAATCTTCAAACTTCTAACTTGAAGCTCTCTAGAGATAGTCCACCAACTTGACTACAATCTAACTAGTAAGGATGCTAGTTCTCTAGTTAGTGTTTAGGCTTAACCTAGGGTTTAGTTTATCTTGGAGAAAGGATGGTGTTCAACACATGAACCAAAAGAATTGCCAATTAGCTCTAAGAGGAGCTCGAGCTCCCCTATTTATAAGAGGGGGAGGACCGAAAATCCTAGTCCTTATGGGCTAGGGTTTTGGTTTCTCTCTCTCCTATTACTTGATCATCAAGTAATTTTGACTTTGACTTTGAATTCAAATTCAAATCAACTTTCAAGAGAGCTAAAATATCCAAACTATTTTTGGATAATTTTATACTTTATTTATTTAAAATAAATAACTTATTTTTATCTAATTAATTAATTCACAATTAATTAACTAGATTATTTTTCTCCAAAATAAGACTTTCTTTTTAATTCAAAATTAAACCAAAGTCTATTAAATAATTAATCACATTAATTATTTAACATATAAATAAATATACACATATATTTACACACGTGTGGTTCACACGTGTGGAACCCTCTTGGCCCGATTAACTCGTTTAATCATTTTCAAGCCTCAACTCATGTAACCAAGTTGTTGTGTGTGACCCTCTAGGTTCTCAATTCAATTAGCAGTGACTCTAATTAATTAATTCACTAATTAATTAATCAGTCCACAGATTAAACTACCATAGTCTAGCAACAGGTGTTTAACCCCTAGCTGAATTGGAATGTTCGGATTTGACAGAACCTTTAAGTCATTGATTCATGTGGGATACAATCCTCCTACTTACTATCTCTCAACCAAGATCTAGGGTAAGGGAATAATCAGAACCCTAATAATCCGGCCTTAAAGCTAAGTGCATTTCATATCCATTTGATCTCAATCCAAGAAACCCTTTTCTTGATGTCTTGATCTATTGCCTTGGCCAAGGACTCCATATGGCATATGAATGACTTACACAATAAGAGATCACCTTGCATATGCAAGTGTAGGTCCTTTCTTGATTCTCATTCACTTTCATGAATCACTTGTGCAGCCCCAGCATAAGCCTTGAATCAGTTGTCTAAGGCGACACCCTTTAAAGCTTATACCTAAGACTACAAAGTTAACTCATAAAGTAACAAGGAACCTCAAGTCTAAAGATCAATTAATCACATCAATGACTCGTGAGATATTTCCTAATCTGGAAGTTTCTATTTCTTGAAATAGAAACTTCCTTTCCCATTTAGGAATGTTCTCACACGGGGCACCTCAGTGAACTTACTTATTGAAGTAAGCACCCTCATGTATCACGCACGTATCAACTATACACTTTGCACCTCCATGAAACAAGGTGGTCCTTCTTAAGGGCGTGATCCCACAAGCAAGCCTTAGAGGAGTCAGGTTGACACTCCCACTGTCGGTAGGACTCATCGGCTTGGAGTATTTTACTAATCATGACTTATGTGATATAGGGCTCGTTTCATGAACCATTTCATCTAAATGGTAGAATCCTAAAATCATCAGGATTAGGGGAGTTCTCATACATGCACAGCTAAAGTAAACACATACCAAACAAGAGCATATAAAGAAGTGTTGCCTTAATTCGTTATTTATTCAAAGATCGTCTGTGATTACAATAAGGAAAAGTACAAAGCGGATATATAATCGGCTTTCTAGGGCACTATTCCTAACATCCATGGCCTGAACCCATTTATCCTCTGAGAGAGCTTCTTCCACCTTGTTCGGAACTTAAATGGCTGTTGTATATGCCCGCGCTTGTGCAGCGAGGTTCCCCATGGAGAGATTAGCTAAGGGGTATCTTGGGGTCCTGCCTGTATGCTCCGGTTCATATCTTTTAGGTGGAACCCCTCTGTTAGCTCTTGGTGGCAACACATACTGGGCCACCTCCTCCTGTGTGGCTGTTTCACCCTGTACATTAGTTACTCCCTGTTCTTCAGTATCGCCTGCACTGTTAGGACTATAAGGAATAGCAGAAGGAACTGAAGTGGTACTATCATTACTAACCTCAGGAGTATTCAGCTGGGTGAGTGGCGAAGGAGGAGTGAGTGGCTGTATTGCGGGAGATGGTGGCTCGGTGGTCCCACCTACTTGCTCTTTTGGGACTGTGTCTGGCCAAGAGTAGAGTGGAATCCCACTCAGTGGATCCCGTTGCTGCTGTTTCTCCCCCTGTCCACTGAGTGGGGTGCTAAAGTAGAACTCGGTTTCAACGAAGTCACAGTCCATAGTAGTATTCATACGCCTAGTGGGAGGATGGTAACACCGATAGCCTTTCTGATGGACCCCATACCCGACAAAGACACACTTGAGGGAACAGGCATCAAGCTTAGTTCTATTGATTTTGGGAATGTGAACAAACACGGAGCACCCAAAAACCCTGGGTGGTATAGCTAAGACCGAAGGAATGCTGACTTGGGATGCTAGACATGCTAGGGGTGTGTTGAAGTTCAGAGACTTTGTGGGAAGTTTATTGGCTAAGTAGATAGAAGTGGCAATAGCTTCCGGCCACATATACTTAGGACACTAAGACTCTATAAGAAGAGACCTGGACATCTCAAGAAGTTGGCGATTTTTTCTTTCTGCGACCCCGTTTTGCTGGGGATTATGGGAACAAGATGTCTGATGTATGAGCCCATGTTTCTGAAAAAACTGTTTCATTGTCGAATTGACGTATTCCCCCCCATTATCAGACCTAAGAACTTGGATATGGGACTTAAACTGTGTTTGAACCATTTGAAAAAACTCCATAAATTTAGCAGAGACCTTCGATTTATGTTTCAAAAAATAGACCCAGGTCATTCTAGAACAGTCATCAATAAATAGGACAAAATACTTATAATCATGACTAAAACCAGTATTTGGGGAAGGACCCTATACATCAGAATGAATGAGCGAAAACACTTCGCTAGTACGAGAACTCGAAACTGGAAAAACTTGTCTATGACTCTTTGCAAGAATGCAGGTCTCACAAGAGAATTTATTATTTGCAGGAAATAATTGAGGAAATAACAACTGAAGATACCCTGAAGACGGATGACCCAAACGGCGGTGCCACAGCCACTGTTGACGGTTCACTGTCCCGTGAGCAAACGCTGCAGTTCCCTGTTGAGCCACCTCATCGACGTAATACAGCCCACCACTTTCAGTACCACGCCCAATCACTTTCCCCGACTGAATATCCTGTAACAAGCTGAACCGGGGAAACATTAGCACTATACAATTCAGCTCTTTTGTAACATGACTGATAGATAATAATTTACAGGACAGACTCGGAACATATAAACAATTCTGTAAGTTTAGAGTTGGGGATAAAGAGATAGTTCCCGCGCCAAGAACCGGGGAAACACCACCATTCGCACTCTGAATTGAGTTTATTTTAGGGACTGTGTCGGAAACCAAGTCAGAGCGGTCGTATGTCATGGTGTGCGTGGCTCCGCAATCGAAAATCCATCGAGAACTCTTATTTTCGGATGAAACAAGGGCCAGGCCGGGCCCATCACTGTCTAATTTTGGGGAAATGCTGCAATTAGTTTTGTTAGGGTGACAGTTGCTATTTTCAAAATAACCAGGGGCTGAATTGCACAACTCAAATATTTGGTGGGTGGAAAGTGAAGAGGAGGGGTAAAAAGGAGAATTCCCCTCCTCATTAATACCTAAATTCGTCCCCTGCTTGCTGCTTTTCTCACCCGCTGCTGCTAAGGCAAAGGCATTCTTCTTCTCTGTTCTAGAATCTTCCGTCTCTTCTCCGGTGGCTTCCCCGCCATCTGCAACTGCGGCGGTACCGCGAGTGTGTCCGGCGGCCGCCCGTCGTCGACTCCTCCAACCCTCTGGAAATCCGATGATCTCGTAACACTCATCTCGAGTGTGGCCGGTCCGCCTGCACTTGGCGCACGTCAGATCTGACCTGTTACTGCCGCCTCCGCTCCGGAATGATGAAGCCGGAGCCTTTCTCTGCGCATCTGACCGGGGCTTGGTGGCGAAGCCTTGGTTCGTGCCTTTCTCGGACCGAGTTGGGTATCGGGCACTAAAGCCTGCTCCAATTCCTGAGGTGTTCGTCACCGATGATGGGCCACTTCCGCCAGAAAGCTCCGTCCCCATGATGCCTCTTCTAGCTCCTTCTCGCCGTATCACAGCGTATGCCTTCTCTACTGTGGGTAACGGGTCTTCCTTGAGGAGATCTCGTATGTCGGTGTCAAATTTGTCATCAATTCCACTGAGGAATTGGAACAGACGGGTCTCCGATCTCAAGTGACTAAAGGTTGTGATGTCTCCCTCGCATTTCATCGGGTTAGGCTGCCTCACTTCAATTTCTCTCCAGATTCGCTGTATATTACTGTAGTATTGTTCAATGGAATCGGTGCCTTGCTTGAGATTATTTGCCCGGAGTGTTAAATCATAAATCTGTAAGCCATCGCCGCCCTGGCTGTATGTGGCGTGCAATCCGTCCCATAACGCCTTTGCTGTGGGGTATTCGGCGTAGTATGTGACGAGGTCAGGCTCCATGTTCTCGAGCAGCCACGTACACACGACTAGATCGTTCTGCTCCCATCTGTGGAAGTTAGGGTGGTCTGGTGATGGAGGATTGGGGTTTCCTATGATGCGGCTGAGCTTTCCCCTGCCTCCGATTGTTAGCTTCATCAAACGTGCCCATAGAGAATAATTGAATTGGTTAAGTTTGATGTTAATTGATAGGTTCTGTGGTATGTGATTTTGACTGTTTTCGGTTTGGGGTTGCATGTTTTGGAGGAGACTGGCTAGTTGGGTGGCTATGGAATCGGGCTGTGATCCCACACCAGAGCTGTTGCTGTTACTGTCTTCGGCCATGGCCGAGAGAGGTACCCGGTAGGCAGTAATACTTTAATTTTTTTCTTTAAGAAATGGCAGGGGCCACATGCATGGAGACAATACAACTTTAACAAATAATACATTAAATAAACAAATAGTACATTAAATTACTTCCATGGTCACACATATTAATATTTATTCTGTGTCACCTATTTTTAGTTTACTTAATGAAAGAATCTGAACCATTTAATTCACATGTTGAACCAAATATAAACAACTATATTCCTGACAAAAACTGGAATAATATAATAACCCAGCCCACATCTTACTGGGGAATAGATAAGAGTAACTTACAAAGTTTGATTCCTTATCAGCACTCTTCATGCCTGTCAAAAGTCGCATAATTTATCAACCCAATGAATGAAATATATAAAATAAGAAAACCCAATAAATTTTTTCCTTATAATTATAAATATATCTGCTAATCTTGCCAAATTACCTCTCAAAGCAAAATGGCAGAAGAGTTGAAGCTGTTCAGGACATGGTCAAGTCGCTTTGCTTTGAGGGTTGTTCAGGCACTCAAGATCAAAGGTTTGGAGTATGAAACCATATTTGAGGATCTGAGCAGCAAGAGTCCTTCACTCCTGGAGTACAATCCTGTGTATAAGAAGATTCCAGTTCTTGTGCACAATGGAAAGCCAATCTGTGAGTCCCTTGTGATTGTTGAATACATTGACGAGACGTGGAAGCATAGTCCTCTCCTTCCTCAAGATCCTTACGAGAAAGCCATGGCTCGATTCTGGGGAAAATTTGGAGATGACAAGGTGGTATATGTAGTTAGTCAGTTTACCTCAAAATTTGTTTTGATAATCAGAAATTACTAATCTTGTACATCGAATCAACATGAGAGCAGGTTTTCCCGTCAGTATGGAGAGTGTTCATCACTGAAGGGAAGGAGCAAGAGGAAGCTATGGCTGAAGCAGTTGGGAACCTGAAATTCCTAGAAGAACAGCTCCAAGGGAAGAAGTTCTTTGGAGGTGAGACGATTGGTTATCTGGATCTTGCGTTTAATTGGATGGCTTATTTGATCAGCCTCTTTGAAGAGATAATTGACCTGAAAGTAGTAGACAAAGAGAGATTCCCACTGTTATATGAATGGATGAATACCTTTGCAGAGGATCCATTAATCAAAGAATGCTGGCCAGCTCGAGACAAAATGGCTGAGAAACTCAACGCCATCCGCGAACCTACTCTGAAGAAAGCAGCATGAAATAGAACTAATGTGTTTTCATTTAATTTTGATTCTGGTTTCCCCTGCATTTTTGGTTCTCAATGACAATCTTGATAAGAAACAATTTAATATTGATTCTGGTTTGGTGGTTTGAATATTATATTTTCTAGTCTTGGTGTTGATGTTAGGTGGGAAATTAAAATGTCGAGTTTGATGGTTTACCATGATTATCTGAATGAACATTTGACAGTTTAAAAGGCAGAAAAGGAGAATCAAGATATTGATTAAGCAAAATTGAAGTGTTCTCAGAGTATATGCTTAGATCTCTAACCACAATCACGAATCTCTCCAAAAATTATTTCTGTAATCACATACTGTTGGGACTATGGTGTGATATTATGATGAGAATTGTTTTTGTTTACCTTCAGCATGCCGATCAAAGGAGCTTTGTATGCTTCGGCAACATTTCAAATGATCACCTGCATAGGTATTAGATTTAGGTAGTTTTGCTCCATCTAATGTTAAAAGAGTACAAATCAAAGTAGAAAAAATGCGCTCATTTATACCATATTGATGGTATGGCACTTATGTGTGACCCTATAGCATCAGTTCTCGTCCCATTATGATCACTTGGGATCCGTTCTGCGGTTCTGGGGTCTCATTGAAGCTGTTAAATCTACAGATTCTTCAAATCAACAACTTATATGTGGTAAAAAAATATCATCACCAATGATCACCACAACTACAACCAGGGTCTTTCTAGAGCCCTTCAGCTTTTAAAAATGTTCTTATCTTTTCTTACCTGTTCCCATCTCCCCCAATGCAAGAACTATTACTGACACGCATTCTGCAACCTTAATATCTCCACTTGCTCTGCAACTTAATCCCACATACTTGCATCAGGCTTTATTGGCATGGAAAGATGAATTTCTCTGTTTCATCTAAGTGGTCTACAAAAGCATAATGTTCAAGTCTAGACTCAAAATTGCAATCTTTCTTCATTTGTTCAAAACGAGCTCGCCCTTCTAGGATCTAAATACAAATCACCGTTAGATTGTTAAAAAAAAAAAAAAGAACATAAATGTTAAATCTGAACCATTTAATTTACCTGTCAAACCATATAAAAAGCTTCTCCAGTCTCACTCCTGACTATTGGCCCACCATTTGAAGGCGTGCACCTTGCTAGTAATTACTAAAGAATCGATAACAATATTATTATTGTTGCAAAAGTCAAAGAAATGGGCTGAGCCTTGCAAATGGTCAACCGCAAATATAGAGAGATGGAATGCCATTGTCAGACTGCAAGTACCTACATTTAATGTTACGCGCATTTATACAGTAAATTTGACTGTGTAAGTTTCAAGTTTTTACCTATAAATAGGAGTGATTCGACTCATTGTAAGGTACCAATTTTAGAAGAGAAAAATTCAGTAATACAGACTCCTCCAGATAGTCATATTTTCCTTCATATTTCTTGTCTTCTTTCGCCTATTTATTATTCAGTTTCATATCACGTTATCAGCACGATCGTTCTAGTTATCGGCACGATTGTTCTAATATTCTCCAGGCGAATCAACCAGAAGACAAATGTAATATTCTATATCTATTTATTCATATTTCTATACTCTCTACTTATTCACGTTCTCATATATAGTATTACTACGAATGGCTAAGCCTTCTCTTAATACATATTATATTTATATATATATAATTACTATATATATATATATATATATATATATATCTAGTTACATTATAGTATTATTACGAATGGCTAATGCCTTCTCTTAATACATATTTATATATATATAATGGATGGCTAAAACCTCCCAATATTACTTATCTATATTTAATGGAGGATTAAATCCCCTAATAATATCTACTTATATAATGGAGGATAAAACCTCCGTATTATATTTATTTACATGCAAATGGAAGGCCGTGCCCCCTACTTATCCATTTATACTATATATAATTATGTGCGCTTAATTTATGTCCTAAACTGTTAATGTTTATATGTTTATTGCTCTGCATATATTTTATCAACCCTGAGCATGCATAAATCATTATCATTAATGCTTGCATTTATATTTATTTATGCTCCAAATAAAATAAATAAATATATATATATATACACTTTTTCCAACGGTTATTTTATAAAATATATATATATACTTTTACAACGGCTATATTTTTTTTTTTAAATATAAAAATATAAAATAAAATTATATATGTAACGGCTAGTTTGTAACGGCTAGCTGTAATTTTTCTATAAATAGATGATTTTGGGTAAATATAATTCATTCACTTCTACATCTTACTTCTTACTCTCAAAAACCCTAGAAGATCTCGTTGCTATTTTTTCACATATCAAGATGTTGTCAGCTGAAGGAATTTTCATGATAATCATAGTCATTGCTTTTGCTATTTTTATTCTTAGTATAGATATCCCGGAACGGGATATGTACATCATGCTTGTCGTATCGGTTATGATCCCATTGTTGCTCCTAGGAATAGCATTTGATATTGGCATTTAAAATTATTGTACGTGTTATTTAATTAATGAAGGTACTAATTATTTTCTCTATCTTATATTAGTTGCAAGTATGTCAAATCTTACGAAGCTTGAGTTCACTGCTTTAGATCTCACTGGAAAAAATTATCTGTCATGGGTTCTTGATGCAAAGATTCATCTAAATGCAAGGGGGCTCGGTGAAACAATTATAAAAGAAAATGAGGCATCAAGCCAAGATAAGGCTAAGTCCATGATTTTTATCCGTCATCACCTTGATGAGGGATTAAAAACTGAGTATTTAACTGTAGAGGATCCACTTGAGTTGTGGGAAAATTTAAGGGAGAGATATGATCACCAGAAAACTGTTATCCTCCCCAAGGCTCGTTATGAATGGATTCATTTAAGGCTACAAGATTTCAAAACCGTATCCGAGTATAACTCAATGGTTTTCAAAATCAGTTCTAAGCTGAAATTGTGTGGTGAACCCCTCACCGATAATGATTTACTTGAGAAAACCTACTCTACTTTTCACCCCTCAAATTTGCTCCTGCAGCAGCAATACCGTGAAAAGGGTTTTACAAAATACTCTCAGTTGATCTCATGCCTTTTGGTAGCTGAAATGAATAATGAGCTATTATTGAAAAATCATGAAAGTCGCCCCACTGGATCTGCTCCTTTGCCAGAAGCAAATGCAGCAGTACACAACTACCCCGGAAGAGGTGGTCGTGGTCATGGACGAGGTCGTGGCCGGGGACGTGGCCGTGGACGAGGCCTGAGAAACTACAGTTATCATCATCCTAGTGGTCCTTCTGGAAGCCAGAAAAATAATCACGAAAGCAAACAAAGAAAGGGCAAATTTGCCCAGAATGATCATAAGAAGGGTGTAGAAAACCCATGCTTTCGGTGTGGTCTAAAGGGCCACTGGACGCGTACCTGTCGTACGCCTGACCATTTTGTTAAGCTATATCAAGCTTCAATCAAAGGAAAGGGAAAAAATGTTGAAGCAAATTTTGCAAATAATATCCCTATTTTTGATAATCCAGACAATGAGATTGAAGCAAATATGGCTCTTAAGGATGATGAATTTGATAACCTCGCCGGTATCACGCATCTCGATACGGCTGATTTCCTCATGACGGATGAATTCTAGCTTACATGGTTGATTATTAGTTATATACTATTTTCCTCGTATTATGTTTTATTTCCTATCATTATGTACCCAGTTTTGTTATTAATATTATTATCTCACATGTTATTTCCATTCTTCTTATTATGAACTTTTATTTTATGAAGATATGGATACGTCACTGCATTCATACGAGATCGACTCAAATAAAAGGGATATATGTCTTGCAGACAGTGCCACAACGCACACAATCCTAAAAGATAGAAAATATTTCTCTCATTTGATAAAAAGTGAAGCAAATGTCAATACTATATCGGGTAGTGCAAAATTGATTGAAGGCTCCGGAAGAGCTACAATATTACTACCCCACGGGACGAAGTTTATTATTAATGATGCATTATTTTACTCTAAGTCCCAAAGAAATTTATTAAGCTTCAAGGATATCCGTCTTAACGGATATCACATTGAAACAGGAAATGAGAGAAATATTGAATACTTGTATATAACAAGTAAAAGGCGTATTCTGGAAAAACTACCTGCTTTTTCGTCAGGTTTATATTATACACGCATAAGTGCAATTGAAGCACATGCCATCACAAACTAGAAGTTTGTGAATCCACAAGATTTTATTATTTGGCATGATCGATTGGGTCACCCCGGATTAACAATGATGCGAAAAATCATTGAAAGTACACAAGGGCATCATTTAAGGAACCAGAAGATTCCTCAAAAAAGAAAGGACCCGTGTACAGCTTGTTCCCTTGGGAAATTGATTGTGAGACCATCACCAGTTAAAATAAAAGATGAATCACCTGCTTTTCTTGAACGTATTCAAGGTGATATATGTGGACCAATTCATCCACCATGTGGACCATTTCGATATTTTATGGTATTGATCGATGCATCTACCAGATGGTCACATGTTTGTTTGTTATCAACTCGTAACATGGCATTTGCAAGATTGCTTGCCCAAATTATTAAATTACGAGCACAATTCCCTGATAACACAATCAGGAGAATTCGATTGGACAATGCTGGTGAGTTCACATCCCAAACATTTAATGATTATTGTATGGCAACTGGAATTATTATTGAGCATCCTGTTGCTCATGTCCATACACAGAATGGTTTAGCTGAATCATTAATTAAACGTCTTCAGCTTATTGCTAGACCATTGATAATGAGAACAAAGCTCCCGATTTCAGTATGGGGACATGCGATTTTACATGCAGAGACATTAATTCGCATTAGACCAAGTGCTTATCATAAATACTCCCCGTTCCAACTTGCATACGGTCAAGAACCAAATATTTCCCACCTAAGAATTTTTGGTTGTGCAGTATATGTGCCTGTAGCACCACCACAACGTACTAAAATGGGGCCCCAGAGAAGGTTGGGAATTTATGTTGGATATGAAAGTCCATCCATTATCAGATATCTTGAACCACAAACGGGTGATATGTTTATAGCACGTTTTGCCGACTGTCATTTTGATGAAAATATTTTCCCAGCATTAGGGGGAGAAAACAAACAATTGGAAAAGGAAATTTCATGGTATGAACCATCATTATTGCATCTTGACCCACGCACAAAGCAGTGTGAGATGGAAGTACAAAAGATTGTACACTTGCAAAGTATTGCAAACCAATTACCAGATGCTTTTACAGATGCAAAACGAGTGACTAAGTCACATATACCAGCTGTCAATGCTCCTGCTCGAATTGAAATTCCAAAAGGTCAACCTGAGAAAAATATTGCTCATGAATCTATGGTACGCCTGAAGCGTGGTAGACCTCCTGGATCGAAGGATAAGAATCCTCGTAAAAGAAAAGGAGCTAATATGAATGATGATCACGGTATAGAAAAAGGTGTCCCAGAAGAGACACCAAATGAGAAAGATATCACAAAAGAAATTTTGAATAAAGAAAGTGTCCCAGAAGAGACACAGAATGGGGAAAGTGTTTCAGAAGAAACACAAAGTGAGATAAATGAAGAAATCTCAATTAATTACTTGTATTCAAGAAAGCTGTGGAATCAAAGTGATATCAACATTGATGAAATATTTTCTTATGCCATAGATATCATTCATGAAAATGAAGATCCCGAACCAAGATCTATCATTGAATGTCAAAATAGACATGATTGGAATAAATGGAAAGACGCCATTCAGGCTGAATTAAATTCTTTGAATAAAAGAAGTGTGTTTGGACCTGTTGTCCTCACACCTGAAGGTATAAAACCTGTAGGGTACAAATGGGTTTTCGTACGAAAACGAAATGAGAAAAATGAAGTCACAAGATATAAAGCAAGGCTCGTTGCCCAAGGATTTTCTCAAAGACCCGGGATTGATTATGAGGAAACGTATTCTCCTGTTATGGATGCGATTACGTTTAGATATTTAATCAGCCTTACAGTTTCCCAAGAATTGCAAATGCGTCTAATGGATGTTGTTACAGCTTATCTGTACGGATCACTTGATAGTGATATTTATATGAAAGTCCCTGAAGGATTCAAAATGCCTGAAGCATTAAAGTCAAAACCAAAAGAGAAATGTTCGATCAAATTACAACGATCTCTTTACGAGTTAAAGCAGTCAGGACGCATGTGGTACAATCGCTTGAACGAATTTTTGTCAAAGAAAGGATATGTGAATAATCCAATTTGTCCATGCGTATATATTAAAAGAACAGTATCCGGATACGTTATTATTGCTGTCTATGTTGATGATTTGAACATTATTGGAACTGCCAAAGAAATCCATGAGACTGCAGCATATTTAAAGAATGAATTTGAAATGAAAGATCTTGGGCAAACCAAATTTTGTCTTGGTTTGCAGATTGAGCAAAAACAAAATGGAATTTTTGTACATCAATCAGCTTATACCGAAAGGGTGTTAAAACGCTTTAACATGGATAAAGCAAACCCTTTGAGCACTCCAATGATTGGGAGATCGCTAAGTGTAGAAACAGATCCATTTCGCCCTCGCGAAGAAAATGAAGAAGTTCTTGGATCTGAAACACCATACCTCAGTGCAATTGGGGCTCTTATGTATCTTGCTAATTGTACTAGACCTGACATATCTTTTGCAGTTAATTTATTAGCAAGGTTCAGCTCATCCCCGACTAAAAGACATTGGAATGGGATTAAACATCTATTCCGATATCTTCGAGGTACAGTAGATTTGGGATTATTTTATTCTAAAAATACAGAACATGTTTTGGTTGGTTATGCAGATGCAGGATATTTATCAGATCCACACAAAGCTAGATCCCAAACAGGTTACGTATTTACAATTGGAGGCACTGCAATTTCTTGGAGATCGCAGAAACAAACACTTGTTGCTACTTCTTCCAACCATGCTGAGGTCATCGCACTTCATGAAGCGAGTCGAGAATGTTTTTGGTTAAGATCAATGACACAACACATCTTGACCTCCTGCGGCATATCAATTGATAAAAGTCCAACAACGATATATGAAGACAACGCCGCATGTATTGCTCAAATGAAGGAGGGATATATCAAAACTGATAGAACCAAACATATCCCACCGAAGTTTTACCAGTATACACAAGATCTTGAGAAGAGTGGAGAAATCAGTGTTCAATATGTTCAATCATGTCACAACTCTGCAGATCTCTTTACAAAGGCGCTCCCCACTACAACCTTCAGAAAACATGTTCACGATATTGGAATGCGCCAGCTCCGAGATCTATGAAAGGATCTCACTAATGCTAACATCAGGGGGAGCCTGCGTAGCTGTACTCTTTTCCTTTTTCGGGTTTTTTGTCCCACTGGGTTTTTCCTGATAAGGTTTTTAATGAGGCAGCACTGAGCACGTATATAAGAAAGATATTTACAATGACATTCCAAGGGGGAGTGTTGCAAAAGTCAAAGAAATGGGCTGAGCCTTGCAAATGGTCAACCGCAAATATAGAGAGATGGAATGCCATTGTCAGACTGCAAGTACCTACATTTAATGTTACGCGCATTTATACAGTAAATTTGACTGTGTAAGTTTCAAGTTTTTACCTATAAATAGGAGTGATTCGACTCATTGTAAGGTACCAATTTTAGAAGAGAAAAATTCAGTAATACAGACTCCTCCAGATAGTCATATTTTCCTTCATATTTCTTGTCTTCTTTCGCCTATTTATTATTCAGTTTCATATCAATTATTATTATTATTATTATTATTATTATTTAGTAACAATAGATGTTTCCAGGATGATAATAAAAAGCATTATTATTATTATAAAAGAAGTTCAACTCACCATGTATTGAGGTTTTTTGCCTTGGTACAAGTTGGATTGAGGAGTATCGCTGTTGCAAATATTATCTTTAATTGTAGTTCACCTTGTAAAGCATTTGTTTTTATTACATGATCAATTTTGATTATAAAATTCATTTGTTACAAGTATTTTTTATTTCCTTTTGCATGTATTTTTGTATCATTCCTCGGTATATCGACTTTTTTAATCCTATTCCCACAATTGCTTTCTTGTGTTCCATTTTTGTAACGATCATCCCTCGTTTACTGTTAGGTATTTCCAAAAATTAATTGTGATAGTTTTTGCCTTTCACCAAAATAAAATATATGAATTAATAATAATTGTATCGTACATTGTAAATATTTAATTATTTCCTTACTCTTCGTTCATTATTATCACTTTTCTTCTGTAGCCTGTGCTTTTGTTGTTTCTCCAAAATTGAAATGGTTGTTTCACTTTCTTCAAAATTCCAATTACATCTAGCATTTTGTTTAGGTTAGTTGTTTTTCCCCCAATTTACCTAAAAAAACTTGAATTGTGTAGTAACTAACAATAATTTAAAATTTACAAATTAATTGATTTTCATCAAAACTGTTTGTGATTCCCTTAAATTCTGTAAAATCGGACGTCATCTATTTGTAGTAGAGCTTTTCATCTACTTCTTTCACAATTGTTGCTACTTGGAGTACCAACTCAATTCGGGGATTGACATTTAGGTAATTTCTGTTTATTTCCTTCACTATCAGATTATCTATTATGTAAGTTCTATTGAAGATCAAATCATTTT
The DNA here is from genome assembly GCA_037501455.1 of Lantana camara. NCBI lineage: Eukaryota > Viridiplantae > Streptophyta > Magnoliopsida > Lamiales > Verbenaceae > Lantana > Lantana camara. The sequence goes on along the minus strand of CM074862.1, from coordinate 89,197,856 downwards.
CGTAGCACGCTCCCATATCCGTAAATATAAATACTTTCTTCGGATATGATCAAAATCCAAATAGAACACTTGAATATACCTAAGGACCCTATGAATCTGATAAGTAAATATATGATGAATTAAGGTGCATTCAGTATATGTATTCTGATGAATTAAGGCGTATTTAGTATATGTATTCTTGTAAGTTTTTCCCTGAGTTTTGGAAGAGGCGAAAGAAAAAAACATTTGTAATATTTGTTATAAATTCAATGTAGGCCCCTAACGGTGTGGGATTTTACTGGGGTGGATCAATTACCTTTATATACAATGTTTTATAGGTCCACTAAGATAATAATGGCCCAAAGAAAAGCCTCGATGAATCATGAATGTAGTTTAACTGTTTAAGACCCGTTTAATTTGAGTTCAATAATCAATAAAGCGTTTGGTACAATATATGATTCTATATATATCTCAAGAAAAAGAGTGTTAAGTAACACAATGGCCTGAATATATTTTTCTCAAAAGCAATAAAAATCCAACTACATAATTGTTCTTGATTGTGTTCATAATTTTCCTTCTTATACTTGAAAAGATGGTAAAAATTTAATAATGTGTAGAAAAATAAAACTATTTACTTTACTGAATCGAAAATGTAAATGAATCAATTATTTTGAAAATGTAAATGAATCAATCGTTTTGAAGCATGGAATAGCAAAACCAAATATGATCAATCATGTGTAAAGCTGAAACAAAATTTTGAAGCTTTCCTTTGGCATCGTCTATCTATTACACATCTAAAAGTTCCAAAAAATAATTTTCTTATTTGATTCTTGAGTAGAAGCATGCATGTATTAGCAAATCTCAAATATTACGAACATTGTCACTTACTATTCACTCACAATTCCTAACACATGTATTTTATTAACCTGATTGTCCATAAATATGAGCTTTCTTATGGTTTTAGAATCATACTTCACCTCCTTGTTGTTGCCTTGTCGAAACACCATCTCCTAATTTTCGTTTCCATTTATTTTGGTTTTAGTGAATTGAAAGAAATTATGTCGAAAGTATCATGATTTTCCATGATAAGTATTTCTATGTATTACTCTGAAGGTGGGACTTTCGCTCGTGGCTCATGATGCTATCGAACCAATATATATAGCTCATTGAAAAAATTGAGTAGCCAACATTGAATGGGAAATACTATTGTTTTAACATTGAATGGGAAAAACTGGGCTTCAAAAGTTGAATCATATAATTTGATAAATTTAATATCCAGTAAACAATCTTTTTCCCTTTCTACCGCATGCCGAACGAAATAGTGCATAGGCATGAGCATCAAACTAATTTCAATTCAAAACATATATGTATCCAGAGCAATATATGTATTACATTTGATAATCATGATGTTGGCCATACAAGAGATCCATCAATGCACGTTTTCATCGGCAATTTCAATGATAATAGATAAGATTCAAAATTTCTATAAGCAGTTACCAAAGCTTACTCAGCCAACTTGCAATTAAAGACGATACAACGCGAATCAAAATTAATTCATAGTCTAACAACACATTCATAGATTCTACATAACATCATCTCGCAAGTTAAAACATAAATCACAAAATCGGTCGAACGACCGTATAGGGAATAAATCTCGATGATGATGATGAAAAGGAGGTGGTTTCATTTGATCTCTAGACAGATTAGAGATTATGTTTACATTCTACACTGATCTTTATTCTGGAGGAAATTTTTTGAAAGCTCTGGAAACCCAACAGACTAAATAAATTAAAATTTTGAATGTTTACATCATTCTCATATTAAAAAAAAAAAAATTATTGCAACTTATAAACTATATAGGTCGAGTTAAAACATAAAACTTTCATAACAATGACATGAAGAGAAGCAGCATAACAACATATTCAAGTTGCATAGGACCTGGTTCAGAGCATAAACACTACATAGGATAAAGCAAAGCACTAACCCAAAACTAACGTATCAAATAAAGGGGAAAGTAGCAATCTGTATAACAAAAGAGGTACCTGGAATTTTTCCGACGTATTAGTTATTGCAACATCACCCTTGCAGATCTGGCACATACGAGCATTAAGAAAAGCGTACTCAAATGTAAGATATCTATATCAAGGAATAAAGAACACGAAAATTTATACGTAACCAATAGATTTTGTGTAATTACTTAAGATTGGAATTCCACACACAAAGAAATACGTATGTATATAGTAACCAACAGATTGTGTGAAATTAAGAGTTACCTTCTTCCTTAAAAGGGATTACAGAGTAGTTGACACCGATATCTTCACAAGCAACCTGAAACTCGGATCTTTTAAACTCTGAAACACCTGAAACATTAAAACAGAAAGCAATGGCTGGAGACAACAAGAGTTTATGACTTGTTCCAGATTTCTCATCACAATGTAAATCAAAACCTGGATGGATACAGGCCGTAGATTTTTATTCCTGAAATGGTATCAAATCCCCAACTTTTCACATTTTTTAACTCTTCACATTCTCTTTTAATGTGTCCTTAAATTTAATTTAATTAATTATGTTAATTCAATTTGCTACTTCAGCAATTATATGAAATAAATAAATTAATTTGTAGGAGAAATAAGTTTGGACCCATATATATAAACTATTAACTATTAATTAAATATGCGGAGTGTGAAAAAAGGAGCAATTTGATTAATTAAAATAGTGAAAATAATTAAATTGATTAAATAATTTTTGGTCTGCATAAACTTAAATTTAAATAGTTTAATAAAATTATATGAAGGGATATCAAATTGTGAAATGGAAATTCGGCCAATTTCTCAAAGTAAGACATACATAGATGAAATTATTTTTAATGATTCAATAATCATAGCTCCGAAAAAATAATTAATTTAATTTTATTGATATAAAAAATTGGTTTAAAATAAGTAATTAGGGCTGGATTATTAATGTTTGCCCCTCAAAACCTACATTCGGTATCAAATTCCCAACTTTTTATATTTTCTAACTCTTCATATTCTCCATTAATGTGCCCTTAAATTTAATTTAAGTAATTAGGTTAATTCAATTTGTTACTTTAAGTAATTACGTGAAAGAAATGAATTATTTTCTAGTTGAAATAAGTTTGGACCCATATATATAAACTATTAACTATTAATGAACTAGTTCTAAACCCGTGCCCAAGGCACGGAATACATTCAATTAAAAAATTAAATTATCTTTAAAAACACACATAAATCATGTTTAGAAAATTCATTTATAAAAATTAAATAAAAAATTCAAAAATCACATGCATTAAACATTCATACATAATCATCTCAAAAGGTATTGAATTATAAATATGAAAATTTATATAAATAAAAAAAATTAAAATCCTTTAAAAAATATATATATGATCTAAAAACTCAAAACTAAAAAATACATATAAAATCATAACAGCGCAAGGTATATATCTGTAAGTGATGAAATAAACTTAATGTAAATAAAAAATAAAATACAGAAAAAGATATTAAAAGTATCGTCAAATATTAAATATGAAAAACATAATAAATAAGAGACAAATAGAGATTCTTAAAAGTACAAATAAACACATAGATAAAGAAAAATTTTAATGGATAGAAAAATGGAATACATTAATGGAATGGAGAACTTACACATGAAAGAAGAAAGGTAGAAAAAATGCAGAGATATAATTTAGAATGCAGTGCGGAATGCATAGAAAAATAGAATGTAATAGATGAAGAATAATTTGGGATGAATAGAAAAATGAAATGTAAAATTTTTGGAAGACGTGTATTTAAAGTGTGAGTTGTATCAAACTTTATAATTATTTTTCTTTTTTTAGGAACTACCAAATGGATAAGGATTATAGATATCAAAAGATTTTTAAATTTGAATACTTTATCAAATATAAACATACTAATTTGACCAAAAAAAAATAAAAATCAACCTACTAATTTAAATTTAAATTTAAAATTATTTTAACTGCATTCGATTGAATTAGATTTATGATTGAGAATTTGATTTTGAATTCAAAGTTTTCTTACTAACGGATGTTGAGATTTTTATGATAGACGATTTTGAAATTTTTATAATAATTTAATTTAAACAATCTTAAAATTTTAGATAAAGGTAAAATATTTAAAAATATTAAGCGGAAGTGCGATGTGTCTGGAAACTAGGGATTTACATAATATAATAAATTTTATGAGATTTCTTTTTAACATATTTTGAGATTTATATAATAACAAATTTTGAGATTTCTACGTATAGTTTTAATTTAAAAATTTTTAAAATTTAGATAACTCAATTAAAAAAAGTTTGGATAAACATTAAATATTTTAAAACTATTATTTATTTGCATAATATAATAAAATTTATTAAGACTATCCACATCAGCATACACGTGGATAGCCTTGAGGGTTCTAAATTATATATATATAGATTAGTTTCTAGGAGAAATAAGTTTGGACCCATATATATAAACTATTAACTATTAACTATTAACTAAATAGTTAAATTAAATATGTGGAGTCAGAAAAATGGAACGGTTTGATTAATTAAAATAGTTTAAATTGATTAAATAATTTTTAGCCTATATAAACTTTAATTTAAATAGTTCAATAAAATTATATGAAGGGATATCAAATTGTGAAATGGGAATTCGGCCACTTTCTCCGAAAGTAAGACGTGCATGGATGAAATTATTTGGAATGATTCAATAATCATAAATCAAAAATAGTTTAACATAATCAATTAAGGCTGGATTATTAATGCTTGTCCCTCATAACCTACAAATGAAATAGTTAAAAAATAAAATGGTATAAGGGAAAATTAAATTGTACAAGGGTAATTCAATCAATTCACATACAAAACCATGCTATCCACACTTTTATATAACTAGCCATTGGGACTGGAATGGGGAATCTTAAACCCCCAAATGACACTGAGTCCATGAAGACAACCATCTCTCCGAGAGGGGGGTTGTTGGCCCTCTCGTGAGGAGCTGGAATCCTCCACCTGAAGCGCTCGTCCCAGAATATTGGGGCCATCATAGTGGTTATCTCCCCCAAAGTAATTATGCTTGGGGTCTCCTCAGGGGGCCCTCTCAGTGGCCTGTATACCCTTGCCCTTGCCCTCGGCCGATTTCTTGGTTTTCTTGGTACTCTTGGATTTTCTCTTGCGCTTGGCCGGCGGTTGTTCTGATGGCCCCGCGGCCTCTTCCTCGAGGGCTAGCGACGGCAGAGCCACTATTACCGTATGGCGATGAGGGTGTGTCACGCTCGTTGTCACCGGCAGAATCTCCCCTTGTCTCTCTACCTCAATCACCATATCTATTTCTTCAAAAATATACTCAACACCCCCGGGATTTCTCTTATCCATGGAGGAAACCGCCGCGTCCAATTCTTCATCCCCGAAAGAGCCAGGATGTGATGAGCTCTGGGTAGCCATCCCATCAACCTCACGAGTGAACTCTTCAACATGATCCCTTGCCATGATTTTTAGGAGATTGAAGGAAATATGGGGATTTGAAGGTTCTCAGGGGCAAACGGAATTCTGGGTGATTAGATCCTATCACTCTAGGGTTAGCAGGAAGAAAGTTAGAAGATAAAGAGAATTACTTATGGATAAAAGGTCCTGGAGAAGTCTTGGTGCTGGGATTTCTCTGCAAATTGCTTGGGAAGCTTGAATGTGTTCTGAAAGTTTTGGATGCGTAAAAGTCCAGAAGGATTTGGAATCCCCTATTTATAGGAGAAGAGGCTGGTACGATTCTGGTGTTTGATTTCAAAAGTGCAATCATTTCCCGCCTTGGAAACTGCCCACTTTGGTGAAACGTCGCCCACTCCCCGAGATTCACTCGCCGTTTCCTTGAGAATCGCCCCCACACACGCATCAGCATTTAATGCAGGGCCCCACTAGCAGCCATTCGAAATGACTTCCATTTAATTCCTTGTCACAAGAGGATTCCACAACACGCGAGGTTCTTAAAACGAGCGTCCCCCTCGGAGCTTTGAGAAGACTAAAATTCTGCAGCCCTTATTACTAAGGACTACAGAATTGGGGGGCAAAATGATGGGGTCAAGATCCACTTGGCCCACGTTTTGACACGTGGCGCCCTCAGGAACTGACACATGGCCTCATGTTCCCCGTGAAAGTCTCCTACGAGCGTCCTCTCCCTTGTTGTATTGAGATCCCTGAGTGACACGTGTCATCGTCGTTGAGCAACACGTAGCTGTTATAAGCCGCTCTCCAACGAGCGCTCCTAAACAAGACCCAAGTTCACCAGGGGAGTCACCCACGAGCGCTCACTCCCCTCGTATGTGCTTCTGCATGTAAGCGAACCAAGGGGCCCAGCTCTCCCTCATCTTATAGCCTTGGCCCGGATCAAACCTCGGTCCGCTGGTCTATCAGATACATGGTTAACACAAGCATGCTAATGGCCCTCGTTGCTAACCCAAAAGGGCTCTCTGACACCCCGTACGTGTCCGCACACCTACCACTGTTGCCCGCACCACCTTTTACACCAGCTTTTGCAGGAGATTCCTCCTAGGTTTCTCCTCATTGCGCCACGTGTGAAGGCGACATTAGGGCAGGACCACAAGGGGATAAATTACCAAAGGGTCCCTGACCCTCAACTATAAATACTGGACTTCATCTCCTTCTCTGTAAGCAATCACTCATCACTGAAGTTCTTACATTCTTCATTTTTTCACCTCTTTCAGATCATCATCTGACTTGAGCGTTGGAGAGCCAAACTGGGAATCACCCCCAGTTCCCCCAGCTTGGCCGTCTGACCTCTGTTTCTTTGGTGTTTGTCCTAGCAGGTTGAACCCTCCATCTTTTCCGGTGATCATCATTGAGTTTTCCTACCTTAAACAAATTCTAAATTGATTGGACTCTGTACTCTAAACTCAGACCCATCACAGGGATAAAATTATTTTGAATGATCCAGTACTCATTGCTTGTATGAAATTAATTAGTTTAATTCACATAATTAATTAAATTAATAAATTAAATTAACAAAATTAATTAAATTAAAGTTGAGGGCACGTTAAAGAAAAAAGTATGAAAAGTTAAATAATGAAAAAAGTTGGGACTTAAATATAGTTAATTTAATTTAATGGAAATAAATAAAATAAAATAATTAAGTTGAATTATTAGTTTTTGGCCCATATATATAAACTATAAACTATAAATTAAATATGAAGAGGGAGAGAAATGCAACAGTTTGAATTTAGAGATAATTGATTTAATATAATTGAATAAAATAAAATAAAATAATTAAATTGATTTATTAATTTTTAACCCACATAAACTATAATTTAAATAATTAATAAAATTGCATGAGAGGAAATCAAATTGCGGAATGGGAATTCGGCCAATTTCTCCAAACGTAAGACATGCCCGGATGAAATTATTTTGAATGATTCAGTAATAATTGCTGCCAAAAATTAATTAGTTTAATTGACACAAAAAATTAGATTAACCTAATTAATTGAGGTTGGCTTGTTAATTTTTAACTCACCTAACCTACAAATTAAATAGTTAAATAAATAAAATAGTATAAGGGGAAATTAAATTGTATAAGGGTAATTTAGTCAATTCACAATCATAATCTTGTTATCCACGCTTTTACATAGGTATAGATTGACTCACCTAACCTACGAATTAAATAGTTAAATAAATAAAATGGTATAAGGGTAATTTAGTCAATTCACAATCATAATCTTGCTATCCACACTTTTATATATCTATAGATATAGATATAGATAGTGATGGGGTCAAAACACGCTCGTGCCACGTTTGGACATGTAGCAACTCAAGATAACGACACTGGTCCTCCTGTGATTAAGGTAATCATACACGAGCGTCCAAACCTCCCAAGCGTCAAAGTCCCACAGGGACACGGGCCATCCCTGTTGCGCGCATTAGCCATCAACAACGCCGCTCTCTAACGAGCGCGATCGGCCATACCAGGATAAGCTCCACTCTATCAAGGAAGCCCTCTTCGAGCGCTACACTCCCTCAGGGAAGCTTACATTCCCCCTCATTGCATGAGCCTTAGCCTTCATCCCCTAACGGATTCCTTGGTCTCCAAGGCTCTTGGTAAAACGGCTCTCTGACACCCCGTACATGCCCGCGCACCTACCACTGTTGTCAACACTAACTTTCACCAGCCTTTGCAGAAGATTCCTCCTAGGTTTCTCTCATAGCGCCACGTGTTAGGGCAACACTTGGTCAGGACCACACGGTGCAAATGACCAAAGGGTCCTTGACCCCAACTATAAATACGCGAGTTCATCTCCTTCACTGTAAGCAACCTCCATTACTGCAACTCCATACTTAGCATATTCTCTCTTTCAGATCTTCATCTGACTTGAGCGTCGGAGAGCCAAACTGGGAATCACCCCCAGTTCCCCCAACTTGGCCTTCTGACTTTGTCTTTGTGTTTGTCCTAGCAGGTAGAACCCCCATCTTTCCCGGGGAACATCAACTGGTTTCCTCACCTAAACAAATTATAAAGTGATTGGACTCTGTACCCCATATTGAGACCCATCATTTTTGGCGCCGTCTGTGGGAAACCCGTTCTCAGCTTATCTTTATCTCCCTTTTTTCTAGTCGAGAAACAAACACCCAGTACCTTCATAACTATGGTAACTACAAGGTCCGGAGCTGCGGGAGGAGGAGAGGATCCTCCTCATAATGCCAATACCACCACCATCCCATCCGCTATCATTGGTGGAGCGCCACCAGTCGGAGGAGTGCCTCCGCCGGCAGACCCTATGGTTCCGCCGCCAGCACCACCTGTACCACCCGTTTCTAGCACCGTTGGAGGTGCTTCCCTCCCCACTCTCCCACAGCCTCCCCAGAACCCATGGGTTCATTCTCATACGAGTCCAGGGGGGCAACCCTATATGATGCCGCCTCCAGGATACATGCTCACCCCCTCCGTCATGATGCCGGCAATTCAACCATACCATGCCGGGTAAATCCAGCTCCCGGTGGTGATTCCGAGAGAGATTGAAGGAGTGGAGTTAGCCCCTTTGACCCCTCAACAGCTACGGGCTCTTTACGCCCAGTGTGAGGTTCAGGCGGCCCAGGGTGCATGGGAGAAATTTCATTCCATGTATTTTCCCTCTGGGCAGGCCACTCAAGCTGCTCCTCCTTTGGGTGGGTTGCAGACATATCCGCTTAGGGAGGCTCAGGCCGCCCTGAGGGCTCAACCACCACCCTCGCCCACCAAAGAGACGCCCAACCGAGGCGAGAACGAGTGTCCCCATGCGGACAGGGGCAGAGAGCCCACGGAAAGAATCAATGTGGAAGGTGAGGGAGACTCTCATGCCTCTAAAAGAGCCTCCTGGGCCACAAAGCAGGGGGACAAAGAAGGAGATGGAAATCCTAACCTCCTCGCAGCTGTGCAAGACCAGCTGCAGGGGATCAAGGATATGGTTGGACAGCTCTCTCGAGCGCGGTTTCAGATCTCCCACGGTAGGGATGAACGAGCCGATGCCAGAGACGCTCGTCACAAAGATCGCCAGCCATGGGTCCCCCACCGCAAGGAGCAGGAAGAGAACTTTTTCACTTACGAATATCATCCCCTGGTGAGGGGCTCCCCCCTCGTGGAAGAAGTTTTAATGGCCCAAGCAGGAATAGCCAAAATCCCCACTTCCGTCAACCGTTATGATGGAATAACAAATCCAGCGGAACACCTGGATCATTTCTTACATTTGATGACCTTGTACGAGCATTCGAGCCACTACTGGGCCAATGTCTTTGTCACTTCCCTAGTAGGAATAGCTCAGGAATGGTATAAGCGGCTGCCGCCACGCTCGATACATTCATACGAAGAGTTGGCCAACGCTTTCTTAAACCACTTTAACTCTTTGAAGGCCCCCGTCACTACGCCCACAGCACTTTACAATATAGTGCAAGGCAAGAATGAATCTCTTCGCTCGTTCTTCGCCCGCTTTAACAAAGAGATATTGCAAGTGGAGAGGCCTTCCATAGATTTCTTGATCCCAGTGCTTTTTAAGGCTGTGGATCACAAGCAATACGTGAGCAAAAAGTTTACCGACGCCATCGTGGAGAGGAGGCCAGGAACCCTCATGGCCTTTAGAGAAGTTACCGAGCCATTCTTCGCGCTCGAAGATATGTATGGGATAAATGGGCCCTGGCGTCATAGCCCCGTGAGACACGAGCGTCACCAGGAGCGGGGTCGAGAAGATGTTATCAGGAAGGAGCGCAAGAAATCGCCCCCGCCCCCTCGTCGTTTCGAATGCATCCCCCTTACAAGGCCGAACTCGGAGGTTTACGCATTGTCTGACAAAAAACTCTTTAAAAGGCCCACCAAAATGAAAGAGACGGAGGCATTGAGGCGCTCGAACAAGTATTGCGCTTTCCACAAACAAAAGCGGCACGATACGGATGAATACCGCCAATTGGAGGTGGAAATTCAGAGGCTCATCGCTGGGGGCCACTTGAAGGAGTTTGTCAGGATATTGGAGCGCTATGATGAACATTGCAACGAGCGCTCAAGAGAGAGAAGGAGGAGCCCATCGCGTTCTAGAAGCCCGCGGAGACGAGGCCTCACAGAGAGTAGCCATCGAGAGGAAAGGCCCCAGAACAAAAGAATACCCCTTTTGCGGTCATCAACATGATAGCAGGAGGTTCATCAGGAGGGGATTCCAATGCTTCCCGACGCCGATATATCCGGAGCTACGATCAGCGCCCCTCGGCGCCCAAATCAGTTTATGTCATCCAAGAGGCAAAAGATCAGCGCTCGAAAGAGAATGATGTAATAGGATTTGCTGACAGTGATTTCGAACATATTGTAACTCCCCATGGGGTCAGTGAAACCTCTGACTGCCCCATGGTGGTTAGCTTAGATGTTCACAATCACATTGTAAAGAGGGTGTTAGTGGATAGTGGAAGCTCTGTTAACGTTTTGCCCTACACCACGTTCCAAAAGATGAATGTTACCAACATCCCGCTCGAACCCCTCAAAACAACCCTCATTGGCTTTGGAGGTTCTGAGGTCGTCCCACGAGGCCAAATTCGCTTGGCCACTTCATTTGGCCTAGCCCCGCAGTGCAAAACGCTCATGGTCACAAACGCAGTGGTGGAAATTGATATTCCCTATAACATCATAATCGGGAGACTGGCTCTCGTGGATTTCAAAGCTATTATCTCCACTTACCACCAGAAAATCAAGTTTCCCACCCCCGAGGGCGTTGGAGAAGTTTTGTGCAACGTGCGAGAAGCCTGGGAATGCTACATGCTATCCCTCAGAAAACCTAAAACTGAGAAAGCATTTCAAATTGGGTCTACCAAGAAATCCGTTGATTTTCCCAATTTAGATGAGGATGGTCCCGTACGCAAAAGGACAAAGATGAACAAGAAAAAGAACAAGAAGAAAGATCCCCACAACAAGGATACCCATGAAGTTGCTCCGCCAGGGACAATAGAAGAATCCTCCTCTGAGGGGGATGAGCGTGAGGGTGACGAGCCCCTTAATGATGGACGTTTGACAGGAAAGAAAAGGGCGCTTGAGCTTCCCCGTCCAAAAGTGAGGATTGAGCCCTCAGAAAAATTCCTTACTATTGAGCTAGAACCAGGGAACAAGGATAAAACTACTCAGATTGGGTCCAACCTCTCTGGACCCTCGCAGATTATGATGATTACCTTCCTCAGAGAAAACATTGACGTTTTTACATGGAAAGCATCTGACCTTATAGGGATTGACCCGAGCGTTATAGTCTACAGGCTCAATGTGGATTCGTCGTTTAAACCCATAAAGCAGAAGAAACGGGATGTACACGGTTTTCGACTATGTTTTGAAACCCGGACCGGACGTCGAACCGGGAAGGCTTACTGGTTACTGGTTTTACTGGTTCGACCGGTTGGACCACCGGTCAGACCGGTATGACGTCATAATTAAATAATATTTCTATAATATCTATTATATATACTATATAATATTATAAATATGAATTAAAAATAATCAAATAAACTAAATTATATAAAAGAAATTATAATTTTAATTACTTTCAGTTTTTTATTAATTTTTAAATAACATCTCATATAATAAAATTATAAATTATAAATCTGCAAGCATAATAAAATATCTAACTAAATTGAAAAATAATCAACATCTAACAAATTAATAATATAAATAAAAAATTAATTCAACAATATCATACTTTTATTATAGAGTCATAAATAAAAAGAATATCACCCATAATTTATATTTATAAAAATATATATTATAAAAAGCAAAATAAATATTAAACATTAGTTTCTTGTTTTGTTAAATGAATATGATCTTTAGCAAAACGGTTATATATATTTTACTTTGAAATTAAGATTGCAACAATTGAATTAGCGGACATGGTTGTAGTACTCTCCTTATATCCCCAGGGTCTGGGGTTCAATTCCTGCAGGCACCAAAATATAACATTAATTTTTGAAAAAAAAAAAGAGAAAAATTCGGGCCATCCGGCCCGCTAACCGGTCTGGTCCGGTTATTTAACCGGTTTTAGTGGGCCAAACTGGTCCGCCCGGCAACTGGTTTTGAGGGGTCAATCGGACCGGAAAGCCGGCCGGTCACTGGTCGAACCGGTCCGACCGGTCGGTCCGGTCCGGGTTTCAAAACATAGGTTTTCGAAAGAAAGTTATTGAGGAAGAAGTTAACAAGCTTCTAGAGGCCCAGTACATTGAGCCCATCTTGTACCCAGAGTGGCTGTGTAACGTGGTATTGGTGCCCAAGAGCACAAATAAATGGCGCATGTGCAATGACTTTACTGATCTTAACAAGGCTTGCCCTAAGGATCCATACCCATTGCCCCGGATAGACCAATTGGTTGATTCGACCACCGGATGTGAACTCATGAGCATGATGGACGCCTTTCAGGGGTACTATCAAATCTTTATGGCCCCAGAGGACCGCCCCAAAACTTCATTTGTTGTTCACTTGGGGGTATATTGCTTCTTAGTCATGCCTTTTGGACTCAAGAACGCTGGAGCCACTTATCAGCGTCTTGTCAACAAGATGTTTGAAAAAGAAATTGGAGGATCCATGGAGGTTTAAGTCGATGATATGATTATCAAGAGCGAACGTCAGGGCTTTCATCTGGAGGATCTCAAGCCCACTTTTTCCATTTTGCGCCAATATGGGATGAAATTAAATCCTACAAAATGTACTTTTGGAGTACGAGGGGGAAAGTTCTTAGGCTATATGGTCAGTCAGAGGGGGATTGAAGCCAACCCTGAGAAAATCAAGGCTATCTTGGAGATCCCCTCCCCTCGAAATCTCCGGGAAATGCAAGTGCTAGTAGGAAAAATCATTTCCCTGAACAGATTCATTTCACGCTCGGCAGACAGAAACCTTCCTTTCTTCAAAATTTTACGAAACGCATGAAATTTTGCTTGGATTGAAGAGTGTGAAAAAGCATTGCAAGACATGAAGGCTTACCTTTCGAGCGCTCCGCTCCTGACCAAACCCGTTGAAGGCGAAAGGCTATTTATGTACCTCTCCGTTTCAACCGAGGCAACGAGCGCAGTACTGATAGCTGTACGGGAACGTAAGCACTTGCCTGTTTATTATTTGAGCAAAACATTACAAGGGGCCGAAAAGAAGTACTTAGAAATCGAGAAATTTGCTCTTGCCCTCATCAACGCATCAAGACGATTGAGGCCTTACTTTCAAGCGCACTCAATAACGGTCCTCACTGATCAGCCTTTGAAACAAGTGTTATCCAAACCAGACGTGTCTGGAAGATTGATAAAATGGGTCATTGAGTTGAGTCAGTTTGACTTAAGTTTCGAGCCCAGAACCTCTATACAAATGCAGGTTGTAGCGGATTTGCTGGTTGAACGCTTCGGTTTAGAACCTGCTGCTCCAGAGAACAAGGGGTTATGGGTCCTACACACCGATGGTTCCTCAACCTCTCAAGGGGGAGGAGCAGGGGTAACCCTTAGAGACCCCAATGGGATTGAGTTACACTTTGCAATAAGGTTGGATTTTCAGGTTACCAATAACGAGGCAGAATATGAAGCTCTTGTTCAAGGGTTGGAAATTGCCTTTCAGAACGGAGCCTCCAGAATCACCACTTATGTTGATTCACAATTAATTGCGAGCCAGATTGAAGGAACTTATGAGGCTCGAGAAACCACCATGATGCAATACTTGAGCAAAGCCAAGGAAGTTATTGGGAAGTTCAAAGAATTCCATCTACTCCAGGTCCCACGAGCAGAAAACGAGCGCGCCGACGCTCTATCAAAATTTGCCTCAGCCATGGAAGGTACTAGTGAGCGCTCAATCACGTTCCTTAGAACTGAAGAGCCCTTGATAAAAGAGCAAGGCACCAAGAAAGTGGTGGCCATGATTGATCCGCACGAGCCATGCTGGCTTGATGATATTATACAATTTCTTAGAGATGGCATTTGTCCCACTGACAAGGTGGAGGCTCGGAAAATTAGAAACAAGGCCCCTCGGTTTTCTATAGACTGTGAAGGAAGATTATTCAAGCAGTCGTTTCAAGGACCTCCGATGAGATGTTTAAGGCCCTCGCAAGCAAAAGAAACGTTCGAGCTTATTCACAATGGAAGTTGTGGGAACCATTCAGGAGGGCGTATCCTTGCGAAGAAGGTCCCGAGGAGTGGGTTTTATTGGCCCACAGTTCTCCAAGATGCCATTGAGTTTTCCAGAAAATGCCCTAAGTGTCAATTCCATTCTAACCTCCCTCAACTGCCAGCCGCTCAAATGATCCCTATAGATGTCTCATGGCCCTTTGACCAGTGGGGAATCGACATCGTAGGCCCCTTGCCCATCGTGGTCGGACAGAAGAAGTTTGTCATTTTAGCTGTCGATTATTTTACCAAATGGGTCGAGGCTGAAGCTGTGGCAAAAATTACCTTCAGGGTAGTGAGGGAATTCATTTGGAAAAACATTATCTACAGGTATGGTATACCAAGGGTGCTCATTTCAGACAATGGATCCCAGTTCATTGCAGCTGACATACGAGAATGGTGTTCAGAGTTAGGGATTGAACAACGCTTTACCTCCGTGGGCCACCCCCAAGCCAATGGACAGGCGGAAGTCACCAATAGGGTCATTCTACAGCATCTGAAAACAATGCTAGAGAGCAAAAAGAGTGAATGGGCAGAAGAATTGTAAGGGGCACTCTGGGCTTATCGTACTACTCCACGAGCGGCCACTGGCGAGACACCTTTCGCGCTCGTATATGGGTCAGAAGCAATGATACCAACAGAAATTGTACATGAATCCGCTCGTGTAGCTTACTTCGAGCCTCAAACTAACGAAGTTAACAGAGGCTTAGAGTTGGACTTACTAGAGGAAAAAAGAGACAATGCACAGGCAAAAATGCACAGATATAAGGCAGCTGTGGCACAACAATACAACAAGCGTGTAAAAGAAAGAACTTTCCAACTGGGAGACTTGGTTTTGAAGAAAGTAGAAGTATCCAGGCATGTGGGAAAATTGGATCCCAACTGGGAAGGTCCGTTCAAAGTCATACAAGTCAGAGTTAACAACACTTACACCTTGGAGACACTGCAAGGCGAGCGCTTGCCTCGCCCTTGGAACACATGTAACCTCCAGCGGTTCTATGTTTAAAGGTTCTCTAAAAATGATGATGTAACAATCCCACTAATGGGCTCTAAGTACTACTTCAAATTTCAAGTAAGTTACAATACATTCTCCTGAATATTTCTATACTATTACTTTTAAATTATGCAAGTGGATAAGACCCACGTCCCTCGTTTCTACGAGCGTGGTGGACAATCAATTTCAATACGCACGATGTTATTGCACATGGGTTACGCTTGCCCGCGCTCTACTCCACATGAAGGGACGCCCTCATAAGGATAGCCTGGTAACGCTCACAACCAACACGATGAATCGAAGAAAAACACAAGAAAAATCCCAGTAGGCCTTGGTCGTTTGTCACAACGCCTTGCGCTCGAAAACGAGATCGGTTGCAAGTCCAAAAAATCAACGAGTACAATCGCACTCGTTCAACGGCAACGTTATTCGAAATAAATTAGCTCAAATCTTGAACACCAGGGCGTTCTCAAGGGGTTGATCCCCGTGCTCGTTTAAAGGCAGCCGATTTTTACAAAATTCTTGTTAAGTCCAAGTTAAAAGTTCTCCCAGAAAGAAAGTCACACGCTTAGTCGAAGGGTTGAAGGGATTTATATGTGCGAAAATTTTCACAAGTCTTGAATGAGGGCAGCCTCTCAGTATGACCCTCGTAATTACTCAAGACTTAGTAAAATTTTCTAAGTTTAAAACAAAAGTTTTCACAAGTCTTGAACGAGGGCAGTCTCTCAGTAAGACCCTCGAAATCACTCAAGACTTAATAAAATTTTCTAAGAGAAGAAGAATTCTCACAAGTCTTGAACGAGGGCAGTCTTTGAGTAAAACCCTTGTAATCACTCAAGGCTTAGTAAAATTCTCTAAGTTTTAGAAGCAAAATTTACACAAGTCTTGAATGAGGGCAGTTTCACAGCAAAACCCTCAAGACTACTCAAGACTTAGTAAAACTTAAAGTTTTAAGACTTAGCTAAAAAATACCATTTTTGCTAGGCATGTTACACATAATCTTAGGATTATGAAATTTTGGTACAACAAGCGCAAGGCAAAAATTTCTTCCACAATCAAAGAAATAAAAAGAGAACATTACGAAGAAAAGGAAGAGCTTCATTAGTTAAGGCTTTTCGCCGAAAATTACAAAACAAGGGCACAAGGGCCCATAACATTCTTACAAAAGTACTAAGTCAAGAGAAGGAGATTGTAACATAAGCAAACTGAAAGGAAGCATTAAGGGGCCGGAGCAACATCTTCATCCAGAACCATAAGGACATTTTAGGCCACGGGACCATATACTGGGCCCTCCGGCTCTTGCACTAGGGGGGCATTTTCACCTTGGTCCTGGGCTGCTGGAGGAGGCGCAGGCTCATTGTTCCCTGGCGCTTGAGGGGCGTGGGGTTTGTTGGCTTCATTCACATTTTCAGCGGCGAGAGCAAGAGCACTAACAACAGGCGCCAGAGGCTCATTTGCTGGAAGGTTTTCAGGAATAACGCTTGTATTGTTATTCCCCTCATTCGGCTCTACGTGAGAGGCCTCCTCCGGGGGGTGGGCAGCCATGTACTCGTCTTGAATGAGCATGACCATAAAATTATACTTCGGCTCGGAGATGTTGGACTCAGGATCCTCCCGGTCGTCGTCCTCCTCAACACAGCGCTCATTGAACATGAGCCCCATGCCTTGTACCTCACGAATGGCTGGATCAGTCAAACCTTTATGAATGCCCTGCTCATTCGCCAAGTTGAAGGCTTTCTGAGCCTCGTCTAGACAATGCAGGGAAGCTGAGAAATTAAACGCCTTGGAGTGGCAGAATTTGATGAGCGCTTCCTTGTTTGATTGCTCAAAGCGATGAGGGAGTTGGTTCATGGCATCAGCGTATTTCTTTTCCGCCTCCATGGCCCTCGTCTTCGATTCGTTGCGGTCGGCAGTGAGCTTCTTATGGTCCTCATCAAGTTGGTTATATTGGTTACGCCAACTCCTTCGAGCGTTCTCATCGTTCGTGAAGTCATCTTGCAACCTCTTCATCTCGGCCTCCATCTTGTTGTACTCTTCCTTAAGAGAAATGTACAGGGCCTTCTCTGTGTCCAATTCCTCCTAAAGCTGGGCAGGATCGTTCGAGCGCGCCATCTTCTTGTACTTTGCCTTCCGGTCAGCGTAAACAGTGGCGCGTATTTGGATATTTCTCGCCCTCAGAAGCACTTGCTGCACGGGCTCGAAAGGGCAAAAGTGTTAACAAATATATTGAAGAACAACACCTTCAAAAGATAATGAAACTACAAGAGGAAAGGAGACTTACGGAAAGTATGGCGTGCACCATATCGTCGGTCACCTTTTCAACCGACTCGGAGTACAAATGCTTATGATCCGCTGAGAATTGGGCCCTTTCATACAGATTTTGGCTGATGGTTTGGGCGACCGTTCCGTGCCTCAGTAATACGGCACCTCCATCCGCAGAGCCCTTTTAAGTCCTATCCCCCCGACGATCAAAATCCCACAAATGTTCCTCCTCCGAGGAGGAAGTGTCTCCGTCGCCGCCCTTGGGGCCTTCAACAACTTGTTTGCCTTTGCCGGATATGGCAAAGGCATCAGACATTCTCTTCCTCTTGTGGGAAGTTTGGCTAGCGCTCCCTTAAGCCCCGCTTGTCACCACGCTTGCAGGGGGTCTCGTTTGATTGATGGCGTTAGGGTTGACCACCCTCGCATCTATTACGGTTGGTGGTCGTACCACTATTTGGTTTTTCGTATTTGTCGCTCGGTTCTCCCCTCGTCCCTGCGGCACTTGAGCGCCAGATACGGCGCTTGAGCTGGCGCCTTGGTGGCCGCCACGACCGTCACCCCGGCCTGCTCCGCGGCCTCGGGGATTCTGTTGATCTCCCTGTTGGGCTTGACGCCTGTTAGCGTTGGCGAACCTAGCAGCGTTTCTCATGCCTCCAGCCATCCTTAAAATATCCGCTCCTATAAAGAAGGAGAAAACGAGGGTCAGAAACCCTTAGGCAAATTTTACAAAAAGCAAGTTACAAATGCAAAGGTACAGTTAGTATCCCTATCTAAAAGTTATTGCCCTAAAATCTAACCATCTCTCTCCAAATCCCAAGCGGGAGGGTTGCTGAGATAATGGGGGTCGTTGGTAAGCCCGCAAAGGAACATGAGTTCTGCATCATCTATCAAATCTTTGGCTCGTATCAGCCGGCCCTCGTCCCTCAGCGCTCCAGTCAGATCCTTAGCCCAGTTATCAGGAAAAGTGGGGCCTAAGCGATTCTTTACAAGGGAGCCCTTCCCATGCGAGATCCTCTCTCGTGATACCCCAAAATCATCATCCACTGGGACCTTGACAAAAATGAATTTCTCCTTCCAATCTGGGCCATAAGTGGAGGAAGGAGAGTTGATCAATTTCAAGTGGGCCTTCGCTTGAACGTAGTAAAAATAACCCGCCTCAGGTGACGAGCGCGGTGAGCTAACTACTTGGAAAAGGGCGTTGAAATTCCGAATGAAGGGTTCGTATCCAGCGCACTTCATGATGATCACAAAGCTGGTTATCAAAGCGAGGCCGTTGGGCACGATTTGCGAAGGGCAGAGGTTCAAATCATTCAGAATGTTGGCCACTGGGACTGGAATTAGGAACCTCAAGCCCCCAGAACTGACTGCATCCTTATAAACCGCCATCTCACCGGGCGGCGGACGGTTGGCATGTTCGTGATCAGCAGAGATCCGCCATGTGAAGCGCTCGTCCCAGTATATTGGTGCCAGCATGGTCTTCACTTCTTCCAAAGTAATTGTGCTGGGAGTCTTGTCAGGGGTACGCTCGGTCGTTTGCATGCCCGAGCCTTCACCCTCGTTTGACCCTTTGGCCTTCCTAGATCTTCTGGGCCTCTGGGTTTTCTTGCCCTTACCTTTGTCATGGGATCTTTCTGAGGGCCCCACTCCTCTCTCGGATTCCGGAGCCGGGGCTACGATGGCCACAGTCACGGTGTGGCGATGAGGGTGAGTTGCGCTCTCTGTTATCGGGAGAGTCACCCCCTGCCTCTTCGCTTCCATCACCAGATTCGTTTCTTCAAAAAGATGCTCAACCCCATCTGGGTTCCTTTCATCTATGGCCATAACGGCCGCGTCCAACTCCTCGTCCCTAGGGGAACCCGGAGGAGATGAACTCTGGGTAGCCATGTCTTCAACTTCACGGGCGAATTCTTCTACATGATCTCTAGCCATGGTTGTAGTGGAATTTGGAAGAGATATTAGGATTTTTGGGAACCGATATATATTCAGAGAGATTCGAGATTTCTGGAAGAGATAAAGCTTGAGAAATTACTAAATCCTAATCTGATTCTAAGGTTAGCAAAGTTAGAAGATTTCACCGGAAGGTTACCTTGGGTTTTCTGGAAAAGCTTGAAGAAAAGTTATGAATGCTCTGAAACTTGTTTTGCAAAGAGTTTTTCGCGAATATGTGCTCTGAAGATATGTTTGCATAAAAGGTGGAATGGATATAGAATCCCTTATTTGTAGGGATGGAAGTTGGTACGTTTCTGGCAAGAAATTCAAAATTACAATCATTTCCCACCTAGGGAACCGTTCCCTTTATTGAACCGTCATGTACTTCCCAAGTCTCACGCGCCTCACGCGCATCAACATTTAATGCTTAGACGTTACAAGCAGTCAGATGAAGAGACCGCATTTATGGCGCAATCAAAAGGGTGATTGCCCAACACGCCATGCCTCATACAAGCGCAATGGCTTACATCGGTAGAATTCTACAGTCCTTATCACTAAGGATTACAGAATTGGGGGGCAAAATGATGGGGTCAAAACACGCTCGTGCCATGTTTCGACACGTGGCAACTCAAGATAACGACACTGGTCCTCCTGTGATTAAGGTAATCATAAACGAGCGCCTAAACCTCCCAAGTGTCAAAGTCCCACAGGGATACGGGCCATCCCCGTTGCGCGCATGAGCCATCAACAACGCCGCTATCTAACGAGCGCGATCGGCCATACCAGGATAAGCTCCACTCTATCAAGGAAGCCCTCTTCGAGCGCTACACTCCCTCAGGGAAGCTTCCATTCCCCCTCATTGCATGAGCCTTGGCCTTCATCCCCTAACGGATTCCTTGGTCTCCAAGGCTCTTGGTAAAACGGCTCTCTGACACCCCGTACATGCCCGCGCACCTACTACTGTTGCCAACACTAATTTTCACCAGCCTTTGCAGAAGATTCCTCCTAGGTTTCTCTCATAGCGCCACGTGTTAAGGCAACACTTGGTCAGGACCACACGGTGCAAATGACCAAAGGGTCCCTGACCCCCAACTATAAATACGCGAGTTCATCTCCTTCACTGTAAGCAACCTCCATTACTGCAACTCCATACTTAGCATATTCTCTCTTTCAAATCTTCATCTGACTTGAGCGTCGAAGAGCCAAACTGGGAATCACCCCCAGTTCCCCCAGCTTGGCCTTCTGACTTTGTCTTTGTATTTGTCCTAGCAGGTAGAACCCCCATCTTTCCCGGCGAACATCAACTGGTTTCCTCACCTAAACAAATTGTAAAGTGATTGGAATCTGTACCCCATATTGAGACCCATCAGATAGATTTATTAAGGTTGGATTATTAATTTTTGACCCACCTGTAACTCAATTTTTGTGAATAATTAATTAAAAAAATATGAAAAATAATCACAAATGAATTTTATTGATTTCTAATCAAGAAGTGGGTACAATCTCTATTTGTTCACCTCTGATTCTCCGTGCAACATTTGTTGAAATTTGGAAGGTTTGGAATGCCTTCGTTGACTTAGGAGTTTCGATCTTTCTTAACTTGATTTTGCTTCTTAAAAAAGTTAATTGCAGGTCTTTCGACTTAATCTTGAATTAAACGCCTTGATTTTGATGAACGTCGGTAAACACCTTTGATGTTATTTGATTTTAACTTAGATCTGTTGAGGAGCAACACCGAAATCTAGATTTGATGTTTCGATTACGGATTGAACGCCTTGATTTGTTGACTTCCACGGAGAACACCGATGAACACGCTTGGAGTACCTTCGAAGTCGATTTGAAGAAAAATATCGGATTCACGGACTTGATGTGTTGTTGCGGATCAGACGCTTTGATTTGTTAATTTTCACGAAAAACACCTTTGAACCTCGCTTCAATCGGTTTGAATTTGACTTGAATTTGTTGAGGAGAGCAATGCTGAAACAGTACTTCAATGCTTCGATGCCGGATTAAACACCGAAGATGCTGACTTCCGCGAAGAATGCCGTCAAAGATGCCGAAGAACACCGAAGATGTTGAAGAGCGCCGAATAACTTCTTTCTCCTTGCTTTGTTGCTTGCTGCTTCGTATCTCCGAGTTGTGTGAGTTGTGATTTTTGGCTTGTAGAATACCTCTATGTATAGGTGCAGGAGGGACAATCCTTTCCATAATCATCGAAAGAAGACTTCGTTCTGATTGGTTTTCATTGATTTCGTAATATCTTCTATAAATCAAAAGATATGATTTGATTTCTAGAATATTACATTTGACTTTTGTTATTTGGCTTGATTTGATTTTAATGCCAAATATGAATTTTGACATATTTAAATATATGTTAAAAATATCAATTAATTGACTATTTAATTATGAGAATTTTATTTGATTAAATCCCTAAAATTAAAATAGAAAATATAATTTTGATATTTAACATATATTTAATTTACACATGTCATAATTTTATTGGCCATAAATTATAGTCTTCTATACCACCTAAACTACAAATTAAATAGTTAAATAAATAATTTTTTTGCCAATATGGATTCGTCCAAGTGGTTAATCGAATCATTCTCCAGAATAAGATCATGGGTTCAAATCCCATTTTGGTGTGTATGAGTAAAAAAGAAAAATCGTATAAGGATAATTTAGTCAATTCACAATCATAATCTTGATATCCTCACTTTTATATATCTATAGATAGATATATAGATTTATTAAGGTTGGATTATTAATTTTTGATCCACCTAACTTACAAATTAAATAGTTAAATAAATAAAATGGTATAAGGGCAAATTAAATTATATTAGGCTAATTTAATCTATTCACAAACATAATCTTGCGGTCCACACTTTTATATAGATTATAGATTATAGATATATAAACAAGCCTTTATGACCTTATCCTTAAGTAAGCATGATGGAAGTCAAATATAAACAACTATATTCCTGTCCATATTTAATTGCTGACGTACGTGCTGACAAAATCTGGAATAATTACCCAGCACGCATCTTGTTGTGGAAAAAATAAGAGTAAATTACAAAGTTTGATTCCTTATCAGCACTCTTCATGCTGGTCTAAAATCACATAATCTATCAACCCAAGGAATGCAGGCCATCAAACCTAAACTTAGATAATTTGAAAAGGATATTTCTACATAATAAGAAAAAATGAAAACAAAAACAAAAACCAAAAAAATTATTTCTTTTAATTATAAATATAACTACTACTCATCCCAAATTCCCTGTTCAAAGCAAAATGGCAGAAGACTTGAAGTTGTTCAGGACATGGTCAAGTCCCTTTGCTTTGAGGGCTGTACATGCACTCAAGATCAAAGGTTTAGAGTATGAAACCATATTCGAGGATCTGAAAAGCAAGAGTCCTTCACTCCTGGAGTACAATCCTGTATTCAAGAAGGTTCCAGTTCTTGTGCACAATGGAAAGCCAATCTGTGAGTCGCTTGTGGTTCTTGAATACATCGACGAGACATGGAAGCATAGTCCTCTCCTTCCTCAAGATCCTTACGAGAAAGCCATGGCACGATTTTGGGCAAAATTTGGCGATGACAAGGTATATGTAATAGTTAATCATTTTACCTCAAGATTTATTTTGATAATCAGAAATTATTAATCTTGGAACAAAAATCACCATGAAAGCAGGTTATGCCTTCAATATGGAGCGTGTGCACCTCTCAAGGAAAGGAGCAAGAGGCCGTGGCTGAAGCAGTTGGGAACCTAAAATTCTTAGAAGAACAGCTCCGAGGGAAGAAGTTCTTTGGAGGTGGGACGATTGGTTATCTGGATCTTGCATTGGGTTGGATGGCTAATTTAATCAGCATCTTGGAAGAGATAATTGACCTGAAATTAGTAGACAAAGAGAGATTTCCACTGTTAGACGTATGGATGAAAACCTTTGCAGAGCATCCATTAATCAAAGAATGCTGGCCACCTCGAGACAAAATGGTTGAGAAATTTAAGGCCATGCTCGAACCGTATCTGAAGAAAGGAGCATGAAATAGAACTAATGTGTTCTCAGTTTGTGCAATAATTAGAAGTGTCACCTTAATATGATTGTTCCCCTGTTTTTGTTTTTGTTTTTGTTTTTTTTTTTTTTTGGTGTCTGTGTGTGTGTGTTTTGAGTGACACACAAAGCTGTGTGAAATAGAATTCACATGGTTCGGTTTATAACAATAAATAAAAGTTTCACTTCAAAATGTTTGTCTGCCCATCACTTTTGGTTTTCAATGACAATCTTGATAAGAAACAACTTGATTTTGGTCCTGGATTGGTTGTCTGAACATTATATTATTTAGTCTTGGTGTTGATGTTAGGTGAGAAGTTAAGATGTCTGAACATTATCTGAATGAACATTTCACAGTTTCAAAAG
This sequence comes from Lantana camara, assembly GCA_037501455.1. Lineage (NCBI taxonomy): Eukaryota > Viridiplantae > Streptophyta > Magnoliopsida > Lamiales > Verbenaceae > Lantana > Lantana camara. The sequence continues at coordinate 89,173,633 of CM074862.1, read as the reverse complement.
GCAAAAAGGGAGAATCAAGACATTAGTTAAGCAAAATTGAAGTGTTTCAATCAAAGTATATTGCTCAGATCTGTAACCACAATCATGAATCTCTGCAATTGTAAAATTATTTATATGCTTCAGCACCATTTTATGTTAGAGATTACGGTTAATTAGTAGGGATTTATTTCCGTAGTTAGCGGGATTACGTTTGTACATATCTTTCCTTTTCTGTAGATGTTTGTCCCTATTTATTGTATGTATGTTGTAAGTCCGGATATACAGAAATTAATGGAATTCAGAAAATTTCCCCAAAGTCTAAATCTTAAATTCTAACTTGGTATCAGAGCAGGTTAATCGTTCATAGATTTTCGACGATTTTCCGGGCTCATCATTTACCGCCATGACCAAGCAGCACGACGGCGGCAGCACCAGTAGAGCCGCCATAGCCGTCGCCACAGTAACACAAAAAAACAGACAACAAGAAGATCGGTTCACGTTTTTCCCACCGGCGGTGAGATCAGCGCCGCCCGGGTTCGAAACGACACGAAGACAGCAGAGATACAACGGTGGTGGCGGCAGTCCAGAAAACGCCACCATCGCGACCCTCAATAGCACAGAAGGAAAACAAGGAGGAGAAAATAGGAGAGGGTCGCCGGCGACGAGACCAGCGCCGCCGGGATCTGGAGCCCACATAAGCGGAACAGCGGCGGTGGGCTTTCAGAAGCCGCCACCAGCGAAGCCCTCCCAGCGGCATCAGGCGGTGTTTCTCCAACAGGGGACAGCGGCGGCGGTCTTTCGGGAGGAGCAGCCAACGACAGACCTCAAGCAGCAACAGCCGGCGGCGAACCCAACGCCGCCGGTCATCGGAATTTTAGGTGGAAGCCGAGACAAGGTGACGGCTAGAGAGAAATATTTTCCTCTTTCACCCATTGAAATGAACGATCCAGCGGCTAATCAAAGTCCTAGGGTTGGGGGTTTGCCAACTCAGTCCTCACTAAATGATTATTTGCAGATCGACCCCCCAATTTTGGAGGAATCACAGATTGGTCCTTCAACTTCAGAATACTTGCAGATCAGTCCCCTGAGTTTGAAAAATGTGCAGAATGACCCCCCAAAATGTGGAAATGCCTATATAACCCAAGGACCCAAGCCAGTCGAGTGGGTCATTGATTGCGGGGCCACCGATACCATGACTTATGACATTAATGACTTGATTACCATGTCAAAGTCTACCAGACCACCTATTCAGTGTGCTAACGGAGATCTATTACCGGTTCAGGGCACCGGAAAGATTAATATATCTCCATCCTTAACCTTGAAAAACTGTCTATATGTTCCTAGTTTATCCTGCAAGCTGCTTTCTGTTAGTCATATTACCCGTGAATTAAATTGCGTTATAGTGATCTATTCTGGTTTCTGTCTTCTGCAGGATATTCAGTCGGGGAAAGTGATTGGGCGTGGCACTGAACGTGGTGGGTTGTACTATGTGGACGATGTGGCTCAAAACGGAACTGCAGCGCTGGCTCACGAGACTGTTGAGAGGCAACAGTGGTTATGGCATCGTCGGTTAGGTCACCCATCGGTTAGCTACTTACACTTACTCTTTCCAAGTATATTTCAGTCTAAGAGTCAGTTATCCTGTGAGACCTGTATTCTAGCCAATGTTAGGAATAGTGCCCTAGAAAGCCGATTGTATATCCGCTTTGTGCTTTTCCTTATTGTAATCACAGACAATCTTTGAATAAAATAACGAATTGAGGCAACACTTCTTTATATGCTCTTGTTTGGTATGCGTTTACTTTAGCTGTGCATGTATGAGAACTCCCATAATCCTGATGACTTTAGGACTCTACCATTTAGGTGAAATGGTTCATGAAACGAGCCCTATATCACATAAGTCATGATTAGAAAAATACTCCAAGCCGATGAGTCCTACAGACAGTGGGAGTGTCAACCTGACTCCTCTAAGGCTTGCTTGTGGGATCACGCCCTTAAGAAGGACCACCTTGTTTCATGGAGGTGCAAAGTGTATAGTTGATACGTGCGTGATACATGAGGGTGCTTACTTTAATAAGTAAGTTCACTGAGGTGCCCCGTGTGAGAACATTCCTAAATGGGAAAGGAAGTTTCTATTTTAGGAAATGGAAACTTCCAGATTAGGAAATATCTTACGAGTCATTGATGTGATTAATTGATCCTTAGACTTGAGGTTCCTTGTCACTTTATGAGTTAACTCTGTAGTCTTAGGTATAAGCTTTAAAGGGTGTCGCCTTAGACAGCTGATTCAAGGCTTATGCTGGGGCTGCACAAGTGACTCATGAAAGTGAATGAGAATCAAGAAAGGACCTACACTTGCATTTGCAAGGTGATCTCTTATTGTGTAAGTCATTCATATGCCATATGGAGTCCTTGGCCAAGACAGTAGATCAAGACATCAAGAAAAGGGTTTCTTGGATTGAGATCAAATGGATATGAAATGCACTTAGCTTTAAGACCGGATTATTAGGGTTCTGATTATTCCCTTGCCCTAGATCTTGGTTGAGAGATAGTAAGTAGGAGGATTGTATCTCACATGAATCAATGACTTAAAGGTTCTGTCGAATCCGAATATTCCAATTCAGCTAGGGGTTAAACACCTGTTGCTAGACTATGGTCGTTTAATCTGTGGACTGATTAATTAATTAGTGAATTGATTAATTAGGGTCACTGCTAATTGAATTGAGAGCCTAGAGGGTCACACACAACAACTTGGTTACATGAGTTGAGGCTTGAAAATGATTAAACGAGTTAATCGGGCCAAGAGGGTTCCACACGTGTGAAATCACACGTGTGGCTCACGTGAGTGACACGTGTCACTGTGACACGTGTCACACACGTGTGTATATATATATTATATATATTAAATAATTAATTAGTTAATTATTTAATAGACTTTGGTTTAATTTTGAATTAAAAAGAAAGTCTAATTTTGGAGAAAAATAATCTAGTTAATTAATTATGAATTAATTAATTAGATGAAAATAAGTTATTTATTTTATAATAAATAAAGTATAAAATTATCCAAAAATAGTTTGGATATTTTTAGCTCTCTTAAAAGTTGACTAGAATTAGAATTCAAAGTCAAAGTTGGAAAATACTTGATGATCAAGTAATAGGAGAGAGACAAACCAAATCCTTGCCCAACAAGGAGTTCGGCCGTCCCTCCCCTTTCCTATATATAGGGGAGCTCATGCTCCCCTTTAGAGCTAATTGACAATTCTTGGTTCATGTGTTGAACACCTTCCTTTCTCCAAGATTAAATTAAACCCTAGGTTAAGCCTAAACACTAACTAGAGAACTAGCATCCTTACTAGTTAGATTGTGATCAAGTTGGTGGACTTTCTCTAGAGACTTCAAGTTAGAAGTTTGAAGATTCGAGCTTTACCAAGGAGAGGGGATCAAGCCGCGAGAAGAGCGTTCTTGGGTGGCTTGAAACGCTTCAAGAAAGAATAAAAGAAAAGTAAGTTTTCCATCTTTACGAATTTGGTTACACGATTGCGAGTTCTAGGTCCTTTTGTTGGGAAAATTTTTAAATTCCGCTGCTTTCTGATTCGTGTTTTCCAACAAGTGGTATCAGAGCCACCTCGTTAATCGTGTTTCTGATTCGTCTCAATTATACTGAATTTGGTAGAAATTCTTAGGCTTGATGCGATTGAGTATTTGTAATTGTTTTAGAAAGCCTGAATTACGAAACTGTATTTTTTTCCTGAAAGTTTCTGAAAATTGGTTTTTTATAAAATTTAATTTTGAAAAACAATTTTAGATTTGAAACTGTATAAACTGTTTTTGGATTTCTTGGATTGGTTTTGCTTTTGAACGAAAACACGAAACGAAAGCCCGAATCGCGATGAACACGCGAAACCCCGCGCGCGAAGGAGTCGCGCGCGCGGGCTTCGAGCGCCACCCTCCCGCAACCGCGCGGGAGGTCTAGGCGCGCCCGCCCATCATCGCCCAGGGCTGGCCGGAACAGACCGGCCAGTCGCCCGCACGCCGTCCGCCCGTCGCCGCCCAGGCCTGGCCGGGACAGACCGGCCAGTCGCCCAGCACCTCCCGCACGCCTGTGCGGGGCGCGCCCGCCCAGGGCGGCCGAGACTGGCCGCCCAATGCCCGGCAGGAGCTGCGCGCTCCAGAGCGCACTCGCGCGGCCTTGGCCGCGCGCTGTGCGCCCATGCTGTGCGCACACGCCGCACTTGGGGTGGGCAACCCCGTTTTCGTGATCCGGCCTTTTCGTGTTTCGTGCAATCCGGTCCCAATTTTTTATTTTAATTTTAAAATTTTATTTTTGAATATTTATTTTAATTTTTTGAATAAAACTTAAAATTGGGATTTTTGAGAAATTGAAACGGTTTATATTTTGGGAAAATACATCTTGATAAAATTATTAATTTTCAGAAATTAATTGGAATTTTATTTGTTTTGGTAATTTGGGAATTATTGAAAACTTTTATAAATAAGACTCGCATCAAGTCGTGTTTTAAGCTATTAGAGCTTAAAGCGAGAATTTTAATTTATTGGTTAAATTTAAATTCTTGCAAAAGCATGTTAGGTGATCATGGGTTTAGATCTATGTATGGTTTTAATTTATGCACATGGATGGTTTAAATTGGGGTTGGAGCCCTATAGTTGCGTTTTTCAATTGAGGTTGGAGCCTCACTTATGTGCGTACTGTTATGTGATTTATTATGTGGCTTTCCATATTACTGTTTTTGAGGCCGGGGTATGCCCCGTGTAATTGTCTAAGGCCAATATGAAGATTGAGCCTTATTACTTTATGTCTTTTTCCTTTTTATTGTAATTTGAGAGTAGAGATAGGTGGTGAGGTTTTATTTTCATTTTGGAGACAATGCACCCATGGAGTAAGATGGACCACATTCAAGTAACAAGGAGGCCATAAGTGAAGACGCCTCGAAATGTTAGGGAGGGGAATCTCAATTGTTAAATGTAATAGAGATAGGGCTCGTATTTTGTTACCGCTTTCCCTTATGTGATTTGAACTGTTTATGTGGCATGTATGTTAAAACTTGTGATTGTGGAGTGGCTCCCACATATCACGCATAAGATAGGTAGAACCCATGATCATTACATGTTAGTATCATGCTAGGACATGTTATCTGTTTATGTGCTTGTTTGAAATGCATTTAAGTGTACTTGCATTAATCAAGACTAATAAAATTGGATAACATATATGTTGGTGAGGTCGAACCGGACAACTCTCCGGTTGATTCGAAAATTCCCATTAAATATTAAGCTAATTTCGAACAAATAGGTGTTTAATTCGAGATGCAAATTTTGAATTAAATTCCTAGCATTCCATCAATAGGTTTTAAGTTTAGTAAGTAAAGCTAGTTATTGTCCGCGAGTCGTGGGATAGCTAGTGGAGCTTATTAGTTCTTAGTTACCTAATTAATCATTTCGTGGTCAATTTTAGCAAGGGCGATGTCCGCGAGTCGTGGGTCGTTCGAACAAAGTTTTGGTCATGATCTTATGATTGATGGGTCTAGCTTAACGCCTAAGTAAATATGGATGTCGCACGAGTCGTGGGTCCATATTGAAAGATAGGTGATGAAAAAACAATTACTAAGAGTTCTAAAGGTGTTAGAATTGGTAAGTTGTACCTACCTAGGGTTCTTACTTAGAATGTCCGCGAGTCGTGGGTTCGAGGTAAAATGCCTAGGATCTTAGTACCCATTGGGAAACGTGTTCCTCTTAGATCTTTGGGAATTCTAGATCTTTGAAAAACAGTGGGAGCTACAATAGATTAAAGACCTTATCTTTTGTATATCGTTATAATTCAGCATGCTCACTAGTTCTCTGTTTTACCATTTAGGTCGTAGATTCTGTGATTCTCTACGTGTTTTGAAATGGCAACCAAAAACCCTCTTGTATCGATCCTCGAGTCAAACAAGTTGACTGGTCCCAACTATTCTGATTGGCTGAGGAATCTAAAAATCATTTCAGATTCTGAGAAGAGAACTTATGTTCTCTTCGAACGGGAGTGTAGCACCCGGAACGCCAGGCACCACATCCCCCGCACTATAGCTCCGATCCACATATGAAATGGACTATCCATACATGAATCAAAGCTATAGCGAACGGGAGACAATAAAATGACTCAAGGCTAGGCGGGTACCCTCAATTTAAAACCGACCAACAATCAAATCAGAGTATGAAAAGCGGAAGCAATAACATTTATTCGATAGGTATAGGTACCATATTCACACTATCCATACATTACCATCACCCAACAATATATATAACAAGGCACGATACAAAATATCCCAAGTAGCTATACATACAAAATGTGGGAATGAAGTGTGCTAGACCCAAATTTAAAGACCACATGACTCTAAATTCCCGCCTAGCACGCCCTGCAAAACACTGAAAAGTTGAGGTGTCAGTCCAACACAGACTGAGCGAGGGGTATAAATAAATATAAGCGCACATACATGCAAGTTATAACCTCGGGTAATAATTTTGGAAAACAATACGATTTAATAGGTTAAAAGAGATACTATCGCCCGAGATTACAACTATTTCAATTTCAATTTAATCAATTCAATTCAATCAATAGTGGCCCGGCGAGTGGGGCAATTCTCCAACCTTACACCGACTGTGTACAATCAATCAATCAATTATTAGGTGATTAGGTGATCAAGCAATTCATTAATGTGCACAATTAGCAATTTCAATAACGCCTTCTTCCTCCGGGTGATGGTGGGATTGCAAGGCCCCACCATCCAATCAATCTGGGCAGAGGGTACATGAATCCCTAAGCCCGGAACTCCTTCCTCCCCTAATCTCCTAGAGGGTTCAGGGGTCATCCCAGTTTGGTGAGGATAGCTCTCGAGTTACCCGTCAGCCCATGCTTTCCCGGTTGGCTCGAGTCACTACCCTCGGGCCCACAGTGCAATACAATACTCGCCAAAACAATCAATCAATCAATCAATTTCTTTGATGATTCGATAAAACATTTGAAAACCAATTTCTTTTCAAAACTATAAGTTATATAGATAGGTTTTGGCTTAAAATTCACATAGGGTTGTACGGGTCCTATGTATCTAAAATTAAACCTCACCTGAACGACCCAAAAATATCCAAGGAAACAGCTCACGGGGCCTGCTCCTCGTCACCAGGAAGCTGGTCTGTGCAAGAAAGATAATTGTCCGTGAAACACGACTCAAATGTACCAAATAGGACGAACGGCGGAAATGCAACGAGACGACGAGAAAAATGCAATGTACCATGAAAATATTTCGTTTCAACATGTAATCAGTCATATAATAGCAATTAGGGGTCAAGGAAGCCGTCGGATCGAGGTGCGAAAATCGCAATTTTATGTAGTGAATTTTCATACATTCTGGACTATGGGAACGGCCGTTCCGGCTTCCCTTTGAAAATGGGAAGGGCCGTTCCCATGGCTTGAAGAAAACGCGCCAGCGTTTTTTAAAATAAAATGCGTCTTGGCTGGGAAGGGTCGTTCCGGCTTGCAGGCCAAAGTGGGAACGGCCGTTCCCAGTCTCGCTGGCCTGAGTCTCAGCATCATGGGAACGGCCGTTCCAGTTTTGAACTGGAGCTGGGAAGGGCCGTTCCCAGAATACGTGAGCTGTTGTAAATGCAGAACAGAACAGAGCAGCCATGGCAACACCACAAACAACCACAAAAATGGATTCAAGCCAAGTTCAAATGCAAATATTAGATGTAATAAATATGCTAGCATACATTTTGATCAATAACAAATCATAAAAACACATAACTCCATGTTAGATCATCAATAATCACTCATTCAAAACCCCCACACTCATTCATGCTTCAAGTCCATAAATCACAAGTTATATGCATCAAACTCAAGCCTAAAGTTCACAAATAAATTTCCAACAATGAATACACAATTCATTCAATATATAACAAAGCCCTAGATATACCATTTTTACAAGAAAATCATTCAAACTCCATATTTACCTCAAAAGAAAGAAATGGAAGAAGAGATGATGAAATGATGTTGATGATGCTTGTATGATCCCAAAACCCACAATTATTAGCTTGAATGGATGAAATCTCCCACTTAACCAAGGAGGGTTTTGATCGGTTGAAGGAGGAAAGGAAATGGAGCAAGATGATATTTTGTATGTAAGAATGAAGGCAAGGTACGTGATATGCTGATCAAGAAAGAGAGGAGATGGCCAATTTTGCAATTAAATCCCTCCACTTGTTAAGTTGTGCAATTAAGCCCAAATCCCATTATTAAATGATCAATATGGTCCAATGCAATTAGGTCCCATAATCATGCAAATGAACAATTAAGGACATAAAAGAAATAAATCACATTGCAATCACGTTCAATAAATCCGAAAAATATGATATGATATGAATTTCCAATAAAATGTTAAGAATATAATTTTATAAAAATAATGTCATGCTATGAAAAATGAATTAAATGATCAATTAATAATTAAATTACAACTCTCAAACTCACACGTGTCGTTCATACCTGAATTGCCGAAAGCTGGGGCGTTACAATCCTCCCTCCTTATAAGAATCTGGTCCCCAGATTCACTGATCGGAAGGGAACAACTCGGGATGGAACCGTCTCATTTTGTCTTCGGTCTCCCACGTGGCTTCTTCGGTCTTATCACTTCTCCAAAGAACCTTAACCATGGGAATCCTCCGGTTTCTTAATTCCTGAAACTTCTTATCCAATATCTTAACCGGTTTCTGAACAAAGGTAAGACTCGGTTCCAATTCCACTTCTTCAACAGGAATGATCTCGGTTTCATCGGGGTAGTATTTCCTCAGCTGAGACACGTGAAATACATTATGAATCCCCGTGAGGCTCGGTGGTAGGTCCAATCTGTAAGCAACTTCTCCAATTCTTTCCAAAATCTCATAAGGACCTAGATAACGAGGTTTAAGTTTACCTCCTTTTCCAATCCGAGCAAATCCTTTACGTGGAGACGCCTTCAAGAATACCCTGTCTCCAACCTCAAACTCGAGATCCCTTCTGCGACGATCGGCGTAGCTCTTCTGTCTGTCTTGAGCTGATTTCATCCGTTGTTTTATTAATTGGACTTTCTCAATCATAGCTTCAACGGCCTTGGAAGGTTTTTCCAATTTCTCACCTTTCTTAACACCTTCCTGCTTAGTCCATTTCCACTCTTCCAAGTCAAAGAACAACGGAGAACGACACTTCCGTCCATAAAGTAGGTCATACGGTGCCATTCCAATCGAAGCCTGAAAACTGTTGTTGTACGCGAACTCAATCAAAGGTAGCTGATCATGCCAAGAAGACTGAAAATCCAAAGAACAAGCTCGAAGCAAATCCTCGAGATACCTTATTAATCTCTCGGATTGACCATCCGTCTGAGGATGAAAAGCTGTACTAAACTGGAGCTTCGTACCCAAAACCTCTTGCAATTCACGCCACAACCTCGAAGTGAACCGTGGATCTCTGTCTGAAACTATACTGATCGGAATCCCGTGAAGTCTAACAATCTCCCGGTTATAAAGCTCAGCTAGCTTGCGAATCTTATACGACATCCGAACCGGCAGAAAATGTGCAGACTTCGTCAAACGGTCCACAATCACCCAAATCCCATCAAATCCACCTTTCACCTTAGGTAATCCGGACACGAAATCCATCGTCACCTGTTCCCACTTCCACTCAGGAATAGGTAACGGCTGAAGAAGACCTCCCGGTTTCTGATGCTCGGCTTTCACCTTCTGACAAGTGAGACAATGCTTCACAAACTCGGCCACATCTTTCTTCAATCCACGCCACCAATAATATTGCCTTAAGTCCTTATACATCTTGTTTCCTCCGGGGTGGATAGAATAAGCCGATCTGTGAGCTTCCTCGAGCAATACCCGTTTCAACTCTTCGGGTACAACCACTCGGTTCTTGAAACGAAGAAGACCGGTTTCATCGAACCCGAATGGACACTCTGGATCAGCTCTTGCCTTAGCTACCAATCTCTGAACTTCCAAATCCGTACTCTGAGCCTCAAACAACTTGTGCTTCAATTCTGGCTGGACCGAAATATTAGAAACTCGAGCCTTTAAAACAATTGGCTCGATTCCACTACTTTCACCCACTTCCAAGCTCGACACACTAGCCTTCCTACTAAGTGCATCGGCGACCACGTTGGCTTTGCCGGGATGGTACTTGATCGTGCAATCATAATCTTCCAACCTTTCCATCCAACGTCGTTGCCTCATATTCAAATCCTTCTGAGTGAATAAATACTGGAGGCTTTTGTGGTCGGTGAAAATCTCGAAGGACACCCCGTACAAATAATGTTTCCACTTTCCAAGTGCAAAGACTACGGCAGCAAGCTCAAGATCATGTGTCGGATAATTCTTCTCATGCTCTTTCAACTTTCGGGATGCATAAGCAATTACCTTACCCTTCTAAGTCAACACACATCCCAAGCCTTCCTTAGAAGCATCCGTATAAACAGCATATCCTTCAGAACCTTCCGGAAGGGCTAACACTGGAGCAGACACTAACTTCTCCTTCAAGAAAGTGAAACTCTTCTCACAATCTTCATTCCAATCAAATTTCACATTCTTCTTCGTCAACTGGGTTAAAGGAGCTGCTAACTTGGAGAAATCCTTAACAAACCTCCGGTAATAACCTGCCAATCCCAAGAAACTCCTAATCTCAGAGGCATTCCTAGGTTTCTCCCACTTCAACACCGACTCAATCTTGGAAGGATCGACTTCCAAACCGTTGCCCGAAATCACGTGACCCAAGAATGACACCCTGTCAATCCAGAACTCACACTTGCTAAACTTGGCAAACAACTGATGCTCCTTCAAAGTCCTCAATACCAACTGGAGGTGTCTTGCATGCTCCTCGGCAGACTTCGAGAAAACCAGGATATCATCAATAAAAATGACCACGAACTTATCCAGAAAAGGCCTGAAGATCCTGTGCATCATATCCATAAAAGCTGTTGGGGCATTAGTCAACCCAAACGGCATCACAACGAACTCATAATGCCCGTACCGAGTGTTAAATCCTGTCTTAGAAATATCCCCTGCTCGGATACGCAGCTGGTAGTATCCTTGTCTCAAGTCCAGTTTCGAGTAGACTTTCGAACCCTGAAGTATGTCAAACAACTCCTCGATATGCGGAAGAGGATACTTGTTCTTGATCGTCATCCGGTTCAACTCCCTATAGTCTATGCACATTCTCAAGGTCCCGTCCTTCTTCTTTACAAACAAAACCGGTGCACCCCAAGGAGAAGAACTCGGTCTAATGTACCCAGTCTCCAACAACGCATCAAGTTGAGTCTTCAACTCTTTCAACTCGGCCGGAGCCATACGATACGGAGTCTTGGAGTACGGCTCTGCGTTAGGGTACAAGTCGATCACAAACTCAATTTCCCGTTCTGGAGGTAAAGAATCCAATTCCTCAGGAAAAACCTCGGGAAATTCCTTCACTACTTCCGTTTCTTCCAGCTTACTCTGGTCCTTAGGTTTGTTGAGAATATAAGCAATGAAACCCGTGGCTCCCTCTCGAACCAACTTATGAGCTTCAGAAAAAGAAAGTAGCGGTACAGTCTTGGAACTCCAACCTACTACCAAATCTGATCCCAACTGAACCTTCTTCGCTCTACAATCAACTGTGGCAGAATGTCTGTACAACCAATCCATGCCCAGAATAGATCCATAGCAAGTCATCGGCAGCTCAATGAAGTCTGACAAGAAAACTCGACCCTCGATGCTCACCGGAACCTCTCTGAACACCCGATCAGATTCTAAACTACCACCAAAAGGAGTACTAACCACATAACATGCAGAAGAACGAGAAACAGGCAAAGGCAAAGAAACAGATATAGCACTCGAAAGAAAAGAGTGAGTAGCTCCCGGATCAAACAACGTATGAATGTTCGTGCCATGTATGCAAATGGTACCTTCAACTACCGCGGCTGGATCAATATCAGCATCCTGCTGCTCACCCTCCAAAGCATAAGCCCGAGCCCTAATCAGTGGTCTCGGTGCTCTCGGCGGTGGTATCCTGCGATCCGGACAACCATCTACCAAATGCTCATCGCTCCCACAAAGTAGGCATAGACCCAAACGCCTCCTGCAGTTATCATAGACGTGTGTCCTCTGTCCACAGAAGGTACAATAAGGTCTCTCGGGTGGTGGTGGCAAAGCTGGAGCAACTGGAGCTCTAATCACTGGTCCTGCTGGTCGGGGCTTCTTCCCTGGGCCCTGTGGAGCTGGTGGTGGAGAATAACCATCGGCCTCTTGCCTGAAGCAGAACCCGAGCCAGAACCCTTATACCCTGAGCCGGCACCTCTGAAACCTGATCCAGAACCTCTGAATCCCGATCCTGACCCCGAGCCCAAACCTGAACCTAAACCTGAACGGTAGGTAGACCGCCTCGCATTCACTGAATCCTCAACCAATAGAGCCTTCTTGGTAGCCTTCACCCAGGTACTCGTGTTGACTGCCTCAATCGCTACCTGAATATCCGGTCTAAGGCCCTGAACAAACTGCATCGCCTTATGGAAATCATCACTCGCTATATTAGGAGCATAGCGGGACAATCTCTCATACTCAGCGATATACTCTGAAACTCACCGGCTTCCCTGCTTGAGCTCTGTAAATTCCTTCAATCTTCTAGTGCGAGAAGAGGGAGGAATGAACTTGTTTCTGAATTCCCTGACAAACACTTCCCAGTTCACTTCCTCGCCTGCAGCATCTAACACAATCCGGGCACTCTCCCACCAAGAGTAGGCCTCACCCTGAATCAAAGAAATGGTACAACGGGCCTTCTCCCTGGACTCACACGGGATAAGCTCCCATATCCTCTCAATCTCTTTCAGCCACTGCTCGGCCTGAATATCATTTTCTTTGTAAAACTTGGGAGGATGCTGGTTCTGAAACTCCCTGAAAACAGCTGAAATCTGGCCTCCAGGCTGTGGTGGTGCAACTGGTGGTGGTGGAGGAACATAATCCCGAACTCTCTGATCAATAAGACCCACCACTGCGTTCATAAAGTCCTGTGGCTGAGCCTGAGGAGGTGGAGGAGGAGGTGGTGATCTCTCCCTGCGATGATGTCGATGATGTCGATGTCTAGGAGAACGATCACGGTGATGTCTATCGCGAGCCATCCTGAAATCAAGTCACTATTATGCATGTTCGATTAGAAATGCCAATGTGTGCAAATAATTCACAAATTGCACATAAATTCAGAAATTTAACAAGTCACCCCAAATTCAAATAAGTCAAGTAGGTTCAAGTATCAAATAACGATGCAAGACTCTCAAATTGACAATTAGTTCCTATGCCGTGCGACGTAGACTCACAAGACACGACACTAGAGACCCGGTTTTGCAACCGGGCTCTGATACCACCGTAGGATGTAGCACCCGGAACGCCAGGCACCACATCCCCCGCACTATAGCTCCGATCCACATATGAAATGGACTATCCATACATGAATCAAAGCTATAGCGAACGGGAGACAATAAAATGACTCAAGGCTAGGCGGGTACCCTCAATTTAAAACCGACCAATAATCAAATCAGAGTATGAAAAGCGGAAGCAATAACATTTATTCGATAGGTATAGGTACCATATTCACACTATCCATACATTACCATCACCCAACAATATATATAACAAGGCACGATACAAAATATCCCAAGTAGCTATACATACAAAATGTGGGAATGAAGTGTGCTAGACCCAAATTTAAAGACCACATGACTCTAAATTCCCGCCTAGCACGCCCTGCAAAACACTGAAAAGTTGAGGTGTCAGTCCAACACAGACTGAGCGAGGGGTATAAATAAATATAAGCGCACATACATGCAAGTTATAACCTCGGGTAATAATTTTGGAAAACAATACGATTTAATAGGTTAAAAGAGATACTATCGCCCGAGATTACAACTATTTCAATTTCAATTTAATCAATTCAATTCAATCAATAGTGGCCCGGCGAGTGGGGCAATTCTCCAACCTTACACCGACTGTGTACAATCAATCAATCAATTATTAGGTGATTAGGTGATCAAGCAATTCATTAATGTGCACAATTAGCAATTTCAATAACGCCTTCTTCCTCCGGGTGATGGTGGGATTGCAAGGCCCCACCATCCAATCAATCTGGGCAGAGGGTACATGAATCCCTAAGCCCGGAACTCCTTCCTCCCCTAATCTCCTAGAGGGTTCAGGGGTCATCCCAGTTTGGTGAGGATAGCTCTCGAGTTACCCGTCAGCCCATGCTTTCCCGGTTGGCTCGAGTCACTACCCTCGGGCCCACAGTGCAATACAATACTCGCCAAAACAATCAATCAATCAATCAATTTCTTTGATGATTCGATAAAACATTTGAAAACCAATTTCTTTTCAAAACTATAAGTTATATAGATAGGTTTTGGCTTAAAATTCACATAGGGTTGTACGGGTCCTATGTATCTAAAATTAAACCTCACCTGAACGACCCAAAAATATCCAAGGAAACAGCTCACGGGACCTGTTCCTCGTCACCAGGAAGCTGGTCTGTGCAAGAAAGACAATTGTCCGTGAAACACGACTCAAATGTACCAAATAGGACGAACGGCGGAAATGCAACGAGACGACGAGAAAAATGCAATGTACCATGAAAATTCGTTTCAACATGTAATCAGTCATATAATAGCAATTAGGGGTCAAGGAAGCCGTCGGATCGAGGTGCGAAAATCGCAATTTTATGCAGTGAATTTTCATACATTCTAGACTATGGGAACGGCCGTTCCGGCTTCCCTTTGAAAATGGGAAGGGCCGTTCCCATGGCTTGAAGAAAACGCGCCAGCGTTTTTTAAAATAAAACGCGTCTTGGCTGGGAAGGGCCGTTCCGGCTCGCAGGCCAAAGTGGGAACGGCCGTTCCCAGTCTCGCTGGCCTGAGTCTCAGCATCATGGGAACGGCCGTTCCAGTTTTGAACTGGAGCTGGGAAGGGCCGTTCCCAGAATACGTGAGCTGCTGTAAATGCAGAACAGAACAGAGCAGCCATGGCAACACCACAAACAACCACAAAAATGGATTCAAGCCAAGTTCAAATGCAAATATTAGATGTAATAAATATGCTAGCATACATTTTGATCAATAACAAATCATAAAAACACATAACTCCATGTTAGATCATCAATAATCACTCATTCAAAACCCCCACACTCATTCATGCTTCAAGTCCATAAATCACAAGTTATATGCATCAAACTTAAGCCTAAAGTTCACAAATAAATTTCCAACAACGAATACACAATTCATTCAATATATAACAAAGCCCTAGATATACCATTTTTACAAGAAAATCATTCAAACTCCATATTTACCTCAAAAGAAAGAAATGGAAGAAGAGATGATGAAATGATGTTGATGATGCTTGTATGATCCCAAAACCCACAATTATTAGCTTGAATGGATGAAATCTCCCACTTAACCAAGGAGGGTTTTGATCGGTTGAAGGAGGAAAGGAAATGGAGCAAGATGATATTTTGTATGTAAGAATGAAGGCAAGGTACGTGATATGCTGATCAAGAAAGAGAGGAGATGGCCAATTTTGCAATTAAATCCCTCCACTTGTTAAGTTGTGCAATTAAGCCCAAATCCCATTATTAAATGATCAATATGGTCCAATGCAATTAGGTCCCATAATCATGCAAATGAACAATTAAGGACATAAAAGAAATAAATCACATTGCAATCACGTTCAATAAATCCGAAAAATATGATATGATATGAATTTCCAATAAAATGTTAAGAATATAATTTTATAAAAATAATGTCATGCTATGAAAAATGAATTAAATGATCAATTAATAATTAAATTACAACTCTCAAACTCACACGTGTCGTTCATACCTGAATTGCCGAAAGCTGGGGCGTTACAGGGAGCCTAGTCCCGAAGGGGAGGCTCCCACTCGGGCCGAGCGGGATGCGATTCAGAAGTGGAAGGATGATAATCTCCAAGCCCGTTGTCTTATGTTGGCTAACATATCTCCGGACTTGCCAAGGCAACATGAGGCCATGGAATTTGCTTGGGAGATTTACGACCACTTAGAGTAACTTTACCGCCCTCATGAACGTGTTACAAGGTATAACACTTCAAAGGAATTGTTCCACTTGAGAATGAGGGAAGGTTCAAGTGTCCATGAATATGGACTCAAGTTTCTTGCCCTTACTGAGAAACTTGCTTCCATGGACATGCCACTGAAAGATGAGCTTTCAGTGGATTTGTTGCTAGCTTCGCTCCCACCATCATTCAACCCATTTGTCCTTAACTTCAACATGAATCATGCTGGTGCTACTGTAGCTGAGCTGATTAGTCAACTTGTGACTGCTGAAAGCACGATCAAGAAGGACAATAAGGTTTTGATGGTGAATGCTCCATCTTCCTCTTCTGGGCCTTCTAAAGGTAAGGGCAAGAAAGCCCAAAAGAAGAAGAAGAAACCCCTTAGGCCCACTGGTGGCATTTCGAAGGGGAAGGCCCAAAAGAAGAAGCGTGATCAGAAAGAGGATGTTTGCTTCCATTGTGGCAAATCGGGACATTGGAGGAGAAACTGCCCAGAGTACAAGGCTACTCTGAAGAAAGGTATCTTTCTCGTTGAAGTAAATCTTTCTATTAATTCTAGTTCTTGGGTACTTGATACCGGTTGTGGAACTCATATCTGTAATGATGTACAGATGCTAAGTGAAGTCCAACAACTCAAAGAAGGAGAATGTGTCTTGAAGATCGGCGATGGCTCAAACGTTGAAGCTCGAGCTTTAGGCACAATTAGATTAGATTTAGGTAGTTTTGAGTTAGTATTAAATAAAGTCCTTTATGTACCGAACATTATTCGTAATATAATTTCAGTTCCAATATTAGATTGTGAAGGTTATGAAACTTATATTAAGAATGGTAAATACTTTATCAAACGGAACAACTCTTCCGTTCATATCGGTACTCTAAGTAATGGACTTTACCTAACTCAAAATATCAATATTATGAATATACAACGAGAAACAAAGCGTACGAGAGATGACAAAGTTTCAGCTCCCTTATGGCACGCTAGATTAGGACACATTTCCAAGAACAGAATTAGCAAGATAAACACTTTAGGATCATTCTCTGAAAATGATCTCAAAGAGTTAACTTCTTGCGAATCCTGTCTCAAAGGAAAAATGTCCAAAGTCCCTTTTAAAGGAACTGTGGAACGTGCCACTAAGGTTTTGGATTTAATCCATACTGATGTTTGTGGACCGCTTAGTGTAAGCACTAGAAACAATCATCAGTACTTCATAACCTTTACTGATGACTTTAGTCGGTATGGTTATGTATACTTAATGAAGTATAAATCTGAAGCTTTTGAGAAATTCTTAGAATTTCAAAAGGAGGTTGAGAACCAAACTGGTCACAAGATCAAAGCACTTCGATCTGATCGAGGAGGCGAATATCTTAGTGAAGAATTCCTTAATCATCTCAAGGATAATGGGATTATCTCTCAGTGGACTCCTCCGGGAACTCCTCAGCTTAATGGAGTTTCTGAGAGAAGGAATCGAACCCTACTTGATATGGTTCGTTCCATGATGAGTTTCACTGACTTACCACCTTCTTTCAGGGGTTATGCCCTAGAAAGTGCAGCAAAGATTCTGAATCTAGTTCCCTCTAAGTCAGTCCCCAAGACGCCCTATGAAATGTGGCATGGTAAAATCCCTAGTTATTCTTATTTAAGAATTTCGGGTTGTCCTGCTTACGTGAAGAGGACAGTGGGAGATAAGTTAGAACCTCGTTCTAACTTATGCTACTTTGTAGGTTATCCTAAGGAATCCATAGGATATTGTTTCTATGATCAATCTGAGCAAAAGGTGTTTGTTTCCAGAAATGCCACTTTTCTTGAGGAACCGTTCCTTAAAAAAAAGAAAGGCAAGATCATAGAATTAGAAGAAGTACAAAGTGACCCCACACCACCCACTGAAGAAACGTCCCACTCTGATCAACCACAACCAATCACGAATTTCGATACACATGAAAATCCTCCTCTAAGGCGTTCTGAACGCACTCCTAGACAGCCGGAGAGATGGTATGGATTCTTCCATGAAATCTCTCAAAAGGATAATGATCCTTTAACATATGAGGAGGCACTTTCAGATTCTGACTCTGAACAGTGGATAGAAACCATGAAATCCGAAATGGACTCCATGAACTCCAACCAAGTTTGGACCTTGGTAGATTTGCCTGATGGGGTCAAACCCATAGGTTGCAAATGGATCTTTAAGAGAAAGCTTGGAGTTGATGGAAGCATTACGGCCTACAAAGCAAGACTGGTTGCAAAAGGATTCACTCAAAGACCCGGCGTGGACTTTGACGAAACCTTTTCACCAGTTGCAATGCAAAAGTCCATTCGAATCATGCTTGCCATTGCTGCATATTATGACTATGAGATATGGCAAATGGATGTGAAAACTGCCTTTCTCAATGGTGACATTGACAAAGACATTTATATGGAGCAACCCATAGGTTTCACATTCAGTGGGAGTGAGCAAAAGGTTTGCAAACTCCAAAGATCAATCTATGGATTGAAACAGGCTTCTAGGAATTGGAACATTCGATTTGATGAATCGGTCAAAGCGTTTGGCTTCATCCAAATTTCGAATGAATCATGTGTGTATAGAAAGGAATTGGAGACCTCAGTGCAATTCTTAGTACTTTATGTTGATGACATCCTTCTTATTGGGAATTCGAAGGATGACATGAAAGTGACTAAGTTATGGTTATCGAACCAATTCGAGATGAAAGATCTTGGTGATGCGTCCTATATCCTTGGAATTAAAATCTATAGAGATAGATCTAGAAGGTTAATAGGACTATCACAGTCGATGTACATTGACAAAGTATTGAAGAGATTCAATATGGAGTCAGCAAAGATTAAGAACCTTCCTATGAGTGTAGGAACATGTCTTTCAAAGAAGATGTGTCCTAAGACTAACCTTGAAAAGGAAAGAATGACTCATACACCTTATGCATCAGCAATAGGTAGCATAATGTATGCAATGTTATGTACTCGACCGGATGTGGCTTATGCACTTAGTGTAACGAGTCGTTTCCAATCTGACCCTGGAGATGGTCACTGGGCTGCCGTGAAGAATATTCTTAAGTACTTGAAAAGTACTAAAGATTTATTCTTAGTTTACGGAGGTCAGAAAGATCTTACTGTCGAAGGATACTGCGATGCAAGCTTTGCATCTGACTTAGATGATTTTAAGTCAATGTCAGGATACATTTTCTGCCTAAACGGCGGAGCAGTGAGTTGGAAGAGTTCCAAGCAGACTACCACTGCAGATTCGACCACTGAGGCCGAATACTTAGCTGCAAATGATGCAGCTAAGGAAGGTGTTTGGATTAGAAACTTCATTCAAGAATTGAATGTTGTTCCTAGCATGAAAGACCCCATTACTGTGTTTTGTGACAACACTGGGGCGGTTACTCAAGCAAGAGAACCAAGATCTCACCGACGGACCAAGCACATTATGAGGAAGTATCACCTAATCCGTGATATTATCAAAAGAGGAGATGTGCGAATTGAGAGGGTCACATCAGCAGAGAACGTGGCAGATCCACTTACTAAACCACTTAGTCGAGAAGCTTTCCAAGGTCATCTTCAGAAGATGGGACTTAGAATAGCTTTAGAATGGCTTTGACGGGCAAGTGGGAGATTGTTAGGAATAGTGCCCTAGAAAGCCGATTGTATATCCGCTTTGTGCTTTTCCTTATTGTAATCACAGACAATCTTTGAATAAAATAACGAATTGAGGCAACACTTCTTTATATGCTCTTGTTTGGTATGCGTTTACTTTAGCTGTGCATGTATGAGAACTCCCCTAATCCTGATGACTTTAGGACTCTACCATTTAGGTGAAATGGTTCATGAAACGAGCCCTATATCACATAAGTCATGATTAGAAAAATACTCCAAGCCGATGAGTCCTACAGACAGTGGGAGTGTCAACCTGACTCCTCTAAGGCTTGCTTGTGGGATCACGCCCTTAAGAAGGACCACCTTGTTTCATGGAGGTGCAAAGTGTATAGTTGATACGTGCGTGATACATGAGGGTGCTTACTTTAATAAGTAAGTTCACTGAGGTGCCCCGTGTGAGAACATTCCTAAATGGGAAAGGAAGTTTCTATTTCAGGAAATGGAAACTTCCAGATTAGGAAATATCTTACGAGTCATTGATGTGATTAATTGATCCTTAGACTTGAGGTTCCTTGTCACTTTATGAGTTAACTCTGTAGTCTTAGGTATAAGCTTTAAAGGGTGTCGCCTTAGACAGCTGATTCAAGGCTTATGCTGGGGCTGCACAAGTGACTCATGAAAGTGAATGAGAATCAAGAAAGGACCTACACTTGCATTTGCAAGGTGATCTCTTATTGTGTAAGTCATTCATATGCCATATGGAGTCCTTGGCCAAGGCAGTAGATCAAGACATCAAGAAAAGGGTTTCTTGGATTGAGATCAAATGGATATGAAATGCACTTAGCTTTAAGACCGGATTATTAGGGTTCTGATTATTCCCTTGCCCTAGATCTTGGTTGAGAGATAGTAAGTAGGAGGATTGTATCTCACATGAATCAATGACTTAAAGGTTCTGTCGAATCCGAACATTCCAATTCAGCTAGGGGTTAAACACCTGTTGCTAGACTATGGTCGTTTAATCTGTGGACTGATTAATTAATTAGTGAATTGATTAATTAGGGTCACTGCTAATTGAATTGAGAACCTAGAGGGTCACACACAACAACTTGGTTACATGAGTTAAGGCTTGAAAATGATTAAACGAGTTAATCGGGCCAAGAGGGTTCCACACGTGTGAAATCACACGTGTGGCTCACGTGAGTGACACGTGTCACTGTGACACGTGTCACACACGTGTGTATATATATATTATATATATTAAATAATTAATTAGTTAATTATTTAATAGACTTTGGTTTAATTTTGAATTAAAAAGAAAGTCTAATTTTGGAGAAAAATAATCTAGTTAATTAATTATGAATTAATTAATTAGATAAAAATAAGTTATTTATTTTATAATAAATAAAGTATAAAATTATCCAAAAATAGTTTGGATATTTTTAGCTCTCTTAAAAGTTGACTAGAATTAGAATTCAAAGTCAAAGTTGGAAAATACTTGATGATCAAGTAATAGGAGAGAGACAAACCAAATCCTTGCCCAACAAGGAGTTCGGCCGTCCCTCCCCTTTCCTATATATAGGGGAGCTCATGCTCCCCTTTAGAGCTAATTGACAATTCTTGGTTCATGTGTTGAACACCTTCCTTTCTCCAAGATTAAATTAAACCCTAGGTTAAGCCTAAACACTAACTAGAGAACTAGCATCCTTACTAGTTAGATTGTGATCAAGTTGGTGGACTTTCTCTAGAGACTTCAAGTTAGAAGTTTGAAGATTCGAGCTTTACCAAGGAGAGGGGATCAAGCCGCGAGAAGAGCGTTCTTGGGTGGCTTGAAACGCTTCAAGAAAGAATAAAAGAAAAGTAAGTTTTCCATCTTTACGAATTTGGTTACACGATTGCGAGTTCTAGGTCCTTTTGTTGGGAAAATTTTTAAATTCCGCTGCTTTCTGATTCGTGTTTTCCAACAGCCAAGAGTCATAAACAGTCATATCCGTATTCTGGAATTCGTATGAACACAGTTTTTTCCCTCATACATTCTGACGTTTGGGGTCCAGCTCCGTATACAGGCTCTCACTCTGGTTTTCGGTTCTTTGTGTTGTTTGTTGATGATTGCTCGCGCATGACTTGGATATATTTTTTGAAACATAAATCAGAGGTTTTTTCTAAGTTTGTCCAGTTTTATAACATGGTCCAAACTCAGTTTAAGGCTCAAATACAGATTCTTCGATCAGATAATGGGGGGGAATATGTTAATTCCAGTTTTAAACAGTTTTTCTCAGAAAAGGGCCTTGTTCACCAAACCACTTGTGCTTATACACCTAAACAAAATGGGGTTGCTGAACGTAAAAATCGAATTATCCTTGAAATTGCTAGGGCCATTATGTTTGATGCAGGTGTTCCTAAGTCTTTTTGGCCTGAAGCTATTGCCACAGCCGTTTATCTCCTCAATCGGTTGCCCACTAAGATTCTTGATCTTAAGACTCCACTCTCAGAACTTTCCAGATATGTTAGTATCCCTTCACCTCTTACTCTGCAGCCTCGTGTCTTTGGGTGTTCAGTATTTGTCCATATCCCTAAACAGGAGCGTACCAAATTTGACCCATGTTCAGTTAAATGTGTCTTTGTTGGGTATGGAGTTAATCAAAAAGGGTATCGTTGCTATCACCCTTCCACACGACGCCTGTACACCACCATGAATTGTGACTTCCTAGAAACTGAGTTCTTCTACCACACCCAACCTAGCGGTCAGGGGGGCAGTCTATAGATCCACTAAGTTGGGTGTCATACTCCACTATGCCAGATTCGGACCCAAAAGATCCAGTAGGCGGGACCACCGAGCAGACGTCTCCCGTAGTTCAACCCCTCATGCCAGCACCAGTCCCAGGATCTGAACCACTGAATGTTCCTGAGGTACCCCTTGAAACTTCCTCATTTGATAATAATTCTGTTGGTACTTTTGATAATCTGCACATAGAGGAGTTACAAGATCAAGAGAGACAGGTTCAGGAGCAATTACAGGATCAAGAAAGACAGGTTCAGGGGGAGCCCACGGGAAGTGACCGGTATGTCCTTCCACCACGGAGTAATCGGGGAGTGCCTCCAAAGAGGTATGAACCAGAGTATGAACCTAGAAAATCTCAGTATCCGGTCGCTGATTATGCACAGGGAAAGCTAACAGTGACAGCTAGAGCATATTCAGCAGCAGTCTACGCTGATGTGCTTCCTAGAACAGTTGAAGAAGCTCAGAAGAAGGATGAGTGGAAGTTGGCCATGAAAACAGAAATGATGGCCCTTGAAAAAAACATGACCTGGGAAAGATGTAGATTGCCACCAGGGAAGAGACCGGTAGGTTGTCGATGGGTGTTCACCATCAAACATCGATCTGATAGGTCCATTGAGCGGTATAAGGCTAGATTGGTAGCCAAGGGGTACACACAGACGTACGGAGTGGATTATTCAGAGACTTTTTCTCCAGTTGCTAAGATTGACACTATTAGAGTACTCTTCTCGATAGCAGCTAATCAAGATTGGCCGTTGCATCAGTTTGATGTGAAAAATGCCTTCCTACATGGGAAGTTGGAAGAAGAAGTTTACATGGAGCCTCCACCAGGGTTTTCTGAGCAGTTTCGTGCAGGGGAAGTATGTAGGTTGAAGAGAGCACTCTATGGGCTCAAGCAGTCACCGAGAGCTTGGTTTGGGAGATTTACAGTTGCTATGAGAAAGTATGGGTTCAAACAGAGTAATTCGGACCATACACTGTTCTTTAAGAGGAGGGGTGAGTTAGTAACTTGTCTTATCATCTATGTTGATGACATGATCATCACTGGGAATGATCTTGAGGAAATTAAGCTTTTGAGGAAAAGTTTGTTTGAGGAGTTTGAAATGAAAGATTTGGGGGAATTGAAGTACTTCTTAGGGATTGAGGTACTTAGGTCAAGACGGGGAATCTTTATTTCCCAACGGAAGTATGTACTTGATCTATTAGCAGAGACAGGGTTACTTGACAGCAAACCAGCTGGGACTCCTATAGTTGTGAATCACGGGCTAAGGATAAAAGAAGATGCAGAAATGGTTGACCGGAGCCGGTATCAGCACCTCGTTGGGAAGTTGATCTATTTGTCACACACGAGGCCTGATATTGCCTATGCAGTAGGCGTGTTAAGTCAGTTTATGCACCGACCGCAGCAGGATCATATGGAAGCAGCACTTAGAGTGGTCAGATATCTCAAGGGGACTCCCGGGAGAGGGGTGTTGTTCCAAAAACACGGGGATCTGTTCATTGAGGCCTATACAGATGCAGATTGGGCCGGGAATCAGGATGACCGGCGCTCCACTTCGGGTTATTTTACCACTGTTGGTGGCAATCTTGTCACGTGGAAGAGCAAGAAGCAGAAGGTAGTAGCTTTATCTAGTGCAGAAGCAGAGTTTAGGGGAATTGCACGAGGACTGGCCGAAGTCCTTTGGCTTCGGAAGTTACTTGAAGAACTTGGATTTCCCATAAATGAAAAGTGTAGATTGTGGTGTGATAATAAAGCGGCTATAAGCATCTCAGAAAATCCGGTTCAGCATGACCGAACCAAGCACATAGAGGTGGACCGACACTTTATCAAGGAAAAACTCGAGAGTGGAATCGTAACGTTTCCTTTCTTACGATCAGAGGATCAGTTGGCAGACATTCTCACTAAGGCTGTGACTGAGCGAGCTTTTTCAGATGTTCTGAGCAAGCTGAATGTGTGTGATCCCACAGTCAGCTTGAGGGGGAGTGTTCGAGATTACGGTTAATTAGTAGGGATTTATTTCCGTAGTTAGCGGGATTACATTTGTACATATCTTTCCTTTTCTGTAGATGTTTGTCCCTATTTATTGTATGTATGTTGTAAGTCCGGATATACAGAAATTAATGGAATTCAGAAAATTTCCCCAAAGTCTAAATCTTAAATTCTAACTTTTTAAAATGATCACCTGCGTAGTTAAAGTAGATTTAGTTAGTTTTGCACCATCTACTGTTAAAAGAGTATAAATTAAGGTAGAAAAAACTCACTCATTCATACCATATCAATTGTATGGCAGTTATGTCTGAAGATCCTCGAAAGCAACTTCATACCAATAGCTTCTGTGATTATTAGATTAAATATTCAATAAAATGAACAGAAAAGGCAAATTCACCCACAAAAAGTGAAGGACAGAGAAAAGGGTATCTGACCGACTGACCCTCTATCATCAGTTTTCGTCTCATTATGATCGCTTGGGATCCATTCTGGGACAATTTAATAAAAGTTTCACTTTAAAGTGTTTGTTTCCCCTGCATTTTTGGTTCTCAATGACAATCTTGTTAAGTAACAATTTATTATTGATTCTGGTTTGGTTGTCTGAATGCTATATTTTCTAGTCTTGGTGCTGATGTATTGTTAGGTGGGAAGTTAAAATGTCGAGTTTGATGGTTTACCACGATTATCTGAATGAACATTTGACAGTTTCAAAAGCCAAAAGGTGGAAATCAAGATATTAGTTAAGCAAAATTGAAGTGTTTTCAAAGTATATACTTAGAACCACAATCATGAATCTTTGCATATTCTAAAATATTTCAATAATCACATACTGTTGGGAGTATGGTTTGATATTATTTTTTGTTTACCTTCAGCATGTGAATCAGAGCAGCTTTATATGCTTCAGCGACATTTCAAATGATCACCTGCATAGTTAAAGGTATTAGATTCAAGTAGTTTTGCTCCATCTAATGTTAAAAGAGTATAAATCTATGTAGAAAAAACTCGCCCATTCATACCATATGGATGGTATGGCACTTATGTCTTCTGATCCGCAAAAGCATCTTCACAATCAACAGTAAACAATCGCAAAAGAAAAAGAATCAGTCACTAAACCATTCATTTTCAATTGATCATAAGTTTCCAATGCTGCTTTGATGTATCCATCGGAATTATAACAAGAAATCAAACTGTTCCAAGAAACAATATCTCTCTGCAGCATTCCATCAAACACTTCTCTTGCACGCCCCAGTTCCTTACACGTTGAATACATGCCTATGAGTGCATTAGTAATGTACAAATCAGATTCAAAACCCCATCCAAAAACATGCTCATGAACAACACTCCCTTTCTCGAAATCCATCAAACTCCCACGAGCGTCTATAACCGAAGGAAATGTGTAGCTGTCAGCTTTCACCTCTAATTTTCTCATTTCCTCAGTAAAATCCATTAGGGGTCATTGCTCTAGTATCTGTATTCCTCGTCCATGCATTGTCTACCATCAAATTCGCACGAAAAAGTAATAAATAAGATTCTTTAATACACGAATATTTTTAAAAATATTATTTTATTATATATTATCGTGTTCAATAATCGTGTTGATGTTATATTCGATATTATTTACGTGAAAAATTAAAAAAAATTTATATCTCGTATTGTGTTCATGTTATCGAGTCCGGTATGGCTCATAGATAAGACATTTTCACTTATAAATCCCTTATAAATTAGGATAAATTACATATACATGTTTAAACATATATGGGCACGTTTACAATAGTAGATAACTGGGCTTTAGTAAAATAAAGTGGCAGTTTAAAATGTTTACTTTACAATGTTGTGGGCCTTGTCTTAATCAATAGGCCCGTAGGTGGAGTGGTTTATGAGTTTGGTTATTTTGGACCTCAAAATTGGACCTTCTAAATAAGTCATCACCTTTTTGTTGCCATAAAATGACAATATTATCCACAACATATTGCTAATTACATCAATTGCCATGCCCCTCATCAAAAGCAGATTTCAGACTTCTGAGATCCTTTGAAATTTTCAGATGAAAAATTTGGGCTCGGAAATTTCCCTCCAATTGAGAAATTTTCCAGATCTCAAATCTTTCTCAACCTCTCCCGAAGTAAGGTATGTGTCCATTCTTCTCTATACTCCTCTTTCTAAATACATCGGATTTCTCATGGATTTCTAACCCTAATTTTTCTTCTCTTGTTGAATTTTTTCTCTTCTCATAAATACACGAAGTAAGGTTGTTGGAAGCGAATTTGCTGGAGCTAAGACTGTTTAATTCGATTTTCTTCAAAGGTAACCCTAAAATATCGGGTTCAGAACTTTCTTTAAGATCGATGTGCGCATCCAAACAAGCAACTAATTTGAAGTGGAAAAACCAATTCGATCAAGATTGAAGCTAAAAAATTAATTTTGTCTTCATGAAATCGGTGAAAAATTGGTTAATTATTTCTGTGGAAGGTGAAGTCGTAGAGGGCTACGTTCAAGAGATATGAGATGAATGTAAATCTGATAAGATTGGGAAAAAAAAAGGAGGAGGAAATTTGTTTATACGTGCCTTTCAAGTTTCCATTTAACTAAATAGCCCTCAATTTTATTTTGTATTTTTTTTAATATAATAAATATGAAGTCAATTATTTAATTATATAATAGGATTCTTTTGAAAATTTTTATTTTATGAAGGACTAAATTGAAAATATATCTTTATAAAAAAAAAAAAATTGAAAATAAAGGAAAAAGAATCGGAAATAAAGGGGGAAAGAAGATAATGCACCCAAGGAGTTTGTGGAAATGTTTGAATGGAATCAAGCGATACTCCTGTAAAAAGCGATTGCAAATTAAAAAAAGCGATCGTTTTTTTAAGGTTATAAAATTTAACTTTAAAAAAAGCGATCGCTTTTTAACTTTGCAATCGCTTTTTAAGTTGTCCAAAAGATTCCGATGGAAAAAGCGATTGCAAAGAAAAAAAAGCGATCGCTTTTTTTTCGATGTGATGAAAAACAACTCCAAAAAAAACGATCGCTTATTTCTTTTGAAATCGCTTTTTTCAGTTGTCCAAAGATTTAGATGAAAAAAGCGATTGCAAAGAAAAAAAACGATTGCTTTTTTTCGAGTTGAAAAACAGCTCCAAAAAAAGTGATCGCTTATTTCATTTGAAATCGCTTTTTTAAGTTATCCAAAAGATTCCGATGGAAAAAGCGATTGCAAAGAAAAAAAGCGATCGCTTTTTTTTTCCGAGATGATGAAAAACAAATCCAAAAAAAGCGATCGCTTATTTCATTTGAAATCACTTTTTTAAGTTGTCCAAAAGATTCAGATGGAAAAAGCGATTGCAAAGAAAAAAAAGCGATCGTTTTTTTTCGAGGTGATGAAAAACAACTCCAAAAAAAAGCGATCGCTTATTTCATTTGAAATCGCTTTTTTAAGCTGTCCAAAAGATTCCGATGGAAAAAGCGATTGCAAAAAAAAAAAAAAACGATCGCTTTTTTTCGAGGTGATGAAAAACAACTCAAAAAAAAAAGCGATCGGTTATTTCATTTGAAATCGCTTTTTTAGACTATCCAAAAGATTCCGATGGAAAAAGCGATTGCAAAGAAAAAAAGCGATCGCTTTTTTTTTTCGAGGTGATGAAAAACAACTCCAAAAAAAGCGATCGCTTATTTCATTTGAAATCGCTTTTTTAAGCTGTCCAAAAGATTCCGATGGAAAAAGCGATTGCAAAGAAAAAAAAACGATCGCTTTTTTTCGAGATGATGAAAAACAACTCCTAAAAAAGCGATCGCTTATTTCATTTGAAATCGCTTTTTTAAGCTATCCAAAAGATTTTGCTGGAAAAAGCGATTGCAAAGGAAAAAAACGACCGTTTTTTTTTTTTTTTGAGGTGATGAAAAACAACTCCAAAAAAAGCGATCGCTTATTTCATTTGAAATCGTTTTTTTAAGCTGTCCAAAAGATTCCGATGGAAAAAGCGATTGCAAAGAAAAAAAGCGATCGCTTTTTTTCGAGGTGATGAAAAATAACTCCAAAAAAAAGCGATCGCTTATTTCATTTGAAATCGCTTTTTTAAGCTATCCAAAAGATTCTGCTAGAAAAAGCGATTGCAAAGAAAAAAAGCGATCCCTTTTTTTTTTTTTGAGGTGATGAAAAACAACTCCAAAAAAAAGCGATCGCTTATTTCATTTGAAATCGCTTTTTTAAGTTATCCAAAAGATTCCGATGGAAAAAGCGATTGCAAAGAAAAAAAGCGATCACTTATTTCATTTGCAATCGCTTTTTTAAGCTGTCCAAAAGATTCCGATGGAAAAAGCGATTGCAAAGAAAAAAAGCGATCGCTTTTTTTCGAGGTGATGAAAAACAACTCCAAAAAAAAGCGATCGCTTATTTCATTTGAAATCGCTTTTTTAAGCTATCCAAAAGATTCTGCTGGAAAAAGCGATTGCAAAGAAAAAAAGTGATCGCTTATTTTTTTGAGGTGATGAAAAACAACTCCAAAAAAAGCGATCGCTTATTTCATTTGAAATCGCTTTTTTAAGCTATGCAAAAGATTCCGATGGAAAAAGCGATTTCAAAGCAAAAAGAGATCGCTTTTTTTTTCGAGGTGATGAAAAACAACTCCAAAAAAAAGCGATCGCTTATTTCATTTGAAATCGCTTTTTTAAGTTGTCCAAAAGATGCCGATAGAAAAAGCGATTACAAAGAAACAAAGCGATCACTTTTTTTCGAGGTGATGAAAAACAACTCCAAAAAAAGCGATCGCTTATTTCATTTGAAATCGTTTTTTTAAGCTATCCAAAAGATTCCGATGGAAAAAGCGATTGCAAAGAAAAAAAGCGATCGCTTTTTTTTCGAGGTGATGAAAAACAACTCCAAAAAAAGCGATCGCTTATTTCATTTGAGCGATTTAGTTAAAAACACGAGGAATCATTTAAGCGATTGGATTCGTCGCTTAAGCGATTTAGTTCATTCAAGCGATTGTGTTAAAAACATGAACAATCATTTAAGCGATTGTCACAATCGGTTGGAGTTACAATTAAATATACCCGAGTTCTTTCACTTTAACTTTAATACAATTATTTTGAGTGTTAATATGCACAATTTTTTTTTTTGCAATCACTTAGTGATTGAGTGTTAATGGCACATGATTAATTGATTTATGTTTGTCGCTTAAGCGATTTAGTTAAAATAACAAGGAACCGTCTAAGCGTCTATCACAATTTTCATTAAGATAGTAATAATTCACTTGATTTATACTTATTATAACTTAGAAATTTTAAATTTCTAAGATATTGACTTTAATCGTTTAAGCGATTGGCTTTGTCGCTTAATCGATTTAGTTAAAATAGAAAAAATCCTTTAAGCGATTTAGTTAAAAATATAAAGAATTCATAAGTGTTGACCAATTTTCATATATATATATAATCATTTTCTATTATCATGTAATGTATTTCATGTAGCACTAATAATATATTTCATGACGAATAAAAGATTTACACATATAAGTCAAAAATATGATTTATTTAATGTGAAATTAGCATGAACGTTTTTCCTTTCATCAATTAATATTACTCGCGTAATTTTCAATTACATTGATTGACAGTGGTTTTGAACTTTAATACACAAGATATGTTTTTACAATCAATTGGTGGATTGAGCGTCTTGTGAAACAAAGTATTTCAACAAATAGCCCCTTGATTACTAAAACATGATTAATGGTACAATTTCCATTAAAATATAATAATTCGCTTGATTTGTATATATTATAATTTAGAAAAGTTATTTTTTTAAGAAATCGACTTTAATTGTTTAAGCGATTGTGTTTGTCGCTTAAGCGATGTAGTTGAAAATACAAGAATCATCTAAGCGATTGTATTTGTCGCTTAAGCGATTTTGTTACATTTATTAATAGTTGTTTTGAACTTCAATACACAAGATATGTTTTCACGATCGGTTGGAGTATAATTGCAAAAATCTGATTTCTTTTACTTTAAATATAACATTTATGATTTTCCTATATAGATATATATTCAATTTCTATAATCTTCTATCATCATGTAATGTATAACATATAACACTAATAATATATTTCACTAATAATATATAATCTTTTATCATCATGTAATGTATAACATATAACACTAACAATATGATTTATTAAATGTAAACTTAGCATTAATGTTTTATCCTTCATCAATTAAATATAATTCACATAATTTTTAATTACATTGATTAATAGTGGTTTTGAACTTTAATACACAAGACATGTTTTTACAATCACTTGTTGATTGAGTGTCCCGTGAAACAAAATATTTCAACAAGTAGCCCTCTTGGTTAATAAAATATTGTATAAGTGATTGAGTTTGTCGCTTAAGCGATTTAGTTAAACTACAAAGAATCATTTAAGCGATTGGGTGTCGCTTAAGCGATTTAGTTAAAATACAAGGTTCTTTTAAGCGATTGGGTTTGTCGCTTAAGCGATTTAGTTGAAAACACAAGGAATCGTTTAAGCGATGTCTCCTTCACTTGGAGTTATAATTACAAAAACTCGATTTTCCTATTCTCAAGTGATATATATATATATATTCAATTTCTATAATCTTTTATCATTGTGTAATGTATTATATAAAACACTAATAATATATTTAAGTGATTGAGTTTGTCACTTAAACAATTTAGTTGAAAACACTAAGTTCATTTAAACTATTGAGTTTGTCGCTTAAACGATTGGGTTTGTAACTTATTATAACTACTTAGAATATAATTCATCAATTAAATATAATTCATATAATTTTTAAATATATTGATTAATAGCGAAAATACAAAGAACCATCTAAGCGATTGAGTTTGTCGCTTAAGCGATCGGATTTGTAACTTGGAGTTATAATTACTAAAACATAATGACACAATTTCCATTCAATATTAATAAATCGCTCGATTTATGCATATTATAACTTAGAAAAATTAATTTTTTTAGATGTTAACTTAGCATGAACGTTTGTCCTTTCAAAGAAAAAAAAGTTATCGCTTTTTTAGGAGTTTGATTGGGACTCCTAAAAAAGCGATTTCAAATCCTAAAAAAGCGATCGCTCTTTTTTCAGTTTGATTTGAACTCCTTAAAAAAGCGATCAGCTTTTTAAGGAGTTAGATTTCAACAAGCTAAAAAAAGCAATTGCAAAGGAAAAAAGCGATCGTTTTTTTTCGAGGTGATGAAAAACAAGTCCCAAAAAAAGCGATCTCTTATTTCATTTGAAATCGTTTTTTTCCGTTGGCCAAGTGAACAAGCTGGAAAAAGCGATTGCAAAGGAAAAAAGCGATCGCTTTTTTTCGAGGTGATGAAAAACAAGTCAAAAAAAAGCGATCTCTTATTTCATTTGAAATCGCTTTTTTCCGTTGAGCAACCCAATTTTTCAGTAAGCATTTTTCACTTTGTACAAACATATATTTCGTGAATAAACTAGTATATACGAATAAACGATATTACACGTTGTAACAAAAGATGCATATTGGAACAATAGATTACACATTTCCAAAAATAATATCCACATTTGCAAAAGTAAAGTATGATCAAAGATGTATCAATTTGATCTTTGAGGACCCAGAGGTTGATTGCAAGTGTTTTTCTTGTATTCGAAATCCGAAATCATCATCATCTTGGATTCATCAAACCTAGTTTCTTGAAATCCATTATCAGCACTTGAAGTTGCTGGCATTTGAGACCTTCTCACACTCTCCAATTCTATTGCCACTTCCTTCATAGTCGGCCTCATTCTCTCAACAGCAGAAACTTAATCAAAACTGGAAAGGGACTCTTTAGAAACTTCAACATTGTTCATACATCTAAAGACAAAGAAACCACCGAAATATAGGGGAAAGGGTTGCACTCACTGCAAGCTCCCTCTTGAAACAGAGAATGGTATATAAGATAATAAGATTGGCGTTCTCACCAAAATCATCACAGCACATATCAGAATCAAATCATTCTGCAAGAAAAACCAATTTCACTAATTAACCATTATACTTCTCACTAACTCCAATAGCTCACTTCTCATCTTGGACACAAAAGAAGGCGTAATCTGCTTCTCAACAGCAGAAAGCATTATAACGGACAATATATGTCCCACCCTAGTACGAAACCTGGAAAAACATAAGTAAACGAAACTAGGACAATTAAATTTCAACTTCTTTCCTTAATTTCAAAATCCCAATGATAAAATATTACAAAATAAGCACATTTCTTTACAGCTTAGCTAAAATCCCTCATGCTTTCTGAAAAATCTCACCAATAATATTGCTCAATTAGGGTAAAAGTTATTTTCCCTAACAAAATCAGAAGACCTACCAAGCTTTCCCATAACAGCATTATTGAAATTAATGGCTTCTTGAGCCTTCGAGCACGACCTCTGCATCCTCACACCACTCAAACTGTTCCTCGACTCCATCATTTCGTGGAGAGAAAGCTTCCTCCTCGGCCCCAGTTCAGGTCTCTGTTTTGGGGCGCTATGCGACCTCAGCTTCGCCTTGAACGACCGCGTTTTCGCCATGTAATTCGGGTACTCATTGGGGTCC
Source organism: Lantana camara (assembly GCA_037501455.1). NCBI lineage: Eukaryota > Viridiplantae > Streptophyta > Magnoliopsida > Lamiales > Verbenaceae > Lantana > Lantana camara. The sequence continues at coordinate 89,140,597 of CM074862.1, read as the reverse complement.
AAGCTCCGAAAATAGCCCTCCGTGCAAACGCTCTTGGCCGGCGTTACGCAGGAAGCGGTGGTGGTGAATCTCGGAGTGCTCTGTGCAGTAGAAAAGTGGCACTCCTCCGCCGCCGTGTAGACCCATTCCTGATCCGGGAAATTCTTGGCCTCGGATCGGGACAGGTCTGCATACGAGTATGGATCCTCGCCGGAATCCAGGGGCGCCATCCATGAATGCGCCCGTCTGGATCTGGATTTTGGTCTGCACTCACATGGGAAAGGGATGAATTGAATGTCAAGAAAGTAATGTTTTCCAGATCCAAGAAAGTGTGAAGCCTAGCATCCTTACAAGAATATGGATACACTCGCTTGCATCCAAGACCCAGATCCGGCGACCCACGCCGACCGTCGCTTTTCCATTCTCTTCGCGTCCTATCCGACGCAATTATCGTGGCCTCTCCAACAACCGCCTACAGTCACCACCCCGTCCGCGCACCTCTTTCCGCCGGCGAAGTCGCCGCCAGCCTCAAATCCGGCCGACCACCGTCTCACGACCACCATCTCTTCATGAAGAAGAATAAGAAGAAGAAGAAGAAGGGTTATTTGATCGAGAGAAGAAAATGAAGAAATGGGTTTGGCAGGAAATTTTTTGAGTCTAATTTGTAATATATTATAAGTTGGGGGTCAAAATAAAATAGGTAAAAGTAATTATTTGGTTAATTATAAGAAAGGGTTATCTATTAACAACTTTAAAATTTGGGGGTCATTTAATTTAAAAGAAACTTGAAAGTTCCTTTTAATAGAATCCCCACCAAGAAAGGAGATTGTTTTAGTTTGGGGGGTTTGAGGGACTTTTACGTAATTTTCCCAATTAATATTTCTGATGAAAAAATAAAGTAAACAACCTGCAAAAGTAAGTTAAATAAGGCATTTAGTAAAATTGTGAAGTAAACAGTCATTTTTAGTATTTAACCGGTTTAAGATGGTTTATTGGACCAAAGAGTTCACCACCATAAAAAGGGAAGTAAACGTGCCCTATATGAATATCCCCAACTAGGGATGTTTATGAACCGTGCCGATTTATGAACCAATCGAGTCAGACCGATTAAGGTATGAATTCGAATTCGAAATCGAAAAATTTAAACCGAAGTCGAATCGAACCGAGATTCAAATCGAACTCATACCTTTTTTGTTTTTTTTGCCTTTTTTTTTTCGTGGCTGGCGAGCCGGTTCATGAGCCAGCCAAATTTGTTTGAAAAAAAATATTTTATATATATATATATATATTACTGAAATAAATATATTAATGGTATATATAATTTTTTTTTTGTTTTTTTAATTTATATGTTTGGGGTTCCAACTATATATGCGGTCACCAAGAAATTGACACGGTCTAAATAGTTTGTCCATTTTTAGCCTTGGATTGAGAGCAAAGCCTTGTATATTGTTGGTCGGTTTTGAATTTTTTATTTTAATTTTATGTTTTATATTTTTATCTTCTAATTTAATTATTTTAATTTTGTGTTTTATACTTTTATTTCCTAATTTAATTATGTACGTACGTCATGTATATTAATAGACCGATGAAATTAATAGGGATAAATGATTAAAATATGAAATAAATTCAATCCAATGATTGGATTCTTGATTTATGAAACCTCTGTCTATGAATACTAAATTTGATTAATCCAATGCATTTATGTTAGGTATTTGGGTGGAAATTTGAATTCAAGACAGCATAGGATTCATATTTTTTCTGAATAGAAATTCTTCCACCCATTCAACAATATTTAACCAGATTTTAGTTTTCTTTACCTTTCTACAAAATTTGATGAATAACCAACATTAGCTGATTATTCAGAGCATTCAAGTCCTGAATCACACAGAATTTTTTCACAATTCTTGGATTTTGAGGAAGGATAATTTGGGATTTTCACGAATACCCAAATAGGTATAACAAATTCAAGTAAACGGAGGCAAAAAAAAGTAAGAAAATCAAATTAGAGAGTTTTTATGGTGATTGGTGAAATAAAGGTAAGATTAACTAAAATCACACCAACCCAATTGGATAAGATTAAGAAATCATCAAGTAAACTATTTCCATATTCCCGTCTAATTGGTGACCTATGTGCTGACCAAATCTGGAACAATATAATAACTCAGTCCAAAGATAAAATGAGAGATGAAATCAAAATTATAAAATTTTAACTAAGATTTAGAGGGTGGGGGCAAACCATGCCCCCTTGGGCTCCATCTTTGACTCATTCCACCGCTCATTGTGGGAAAAATACAGTAAAATACAAAGTTTGATTCCTTATCAACGGTCAACACTCCTTACGCCTTTCAAAACCTTGACTTTCATAATTTATAAAGTACATTCAGCATAGCAAGAAAAAATTAAAAAACCCAATATCATTATTTCTTATGGTAATTAATAATTATAACTACTAGTCATCTCAAGTTCCCTGTCAAAGCAATACTATGGCAGAGGAATTGAAGCTGTTCAAGATAGAGTTAAGTCCCTTTGCTTTCAGGGTTGAACATGCACTCAAGATCAAAGGTTTCGAGTATGAAAGCATACTCGAAGATCTGAGCAGCAAGAGTCCTTCACTCCTGGAGTACAATCCTGTATACAAGAAGATTCCAGTTCTTGTGCACAATGGAAAGCCAATCTGTGAGTCGCTTGTGATTCTTGAATACATCGACGAGACATGGAAACAGAGTCCTCTCCTTCCTCAAGATCCTTACGAGAAAGCCATGGCTCGATTCTGGGCGAAATTTGCAGATGAGAAGGTATATATAGTTGATCATTTTACCTCGATATTTGTTTTGATAATCAGAAATTATTGATCTTGGACATAAAACTCAACATGAAAGCAGGTTATGCGGTCGATATGGAGAGTGTTCATCACTCAAGGGAAGGAGCACGAGGAAGCTATGGCTGAAGCAGTAGATAACCTGAAATTCTTAGAAAAACAGCTCCAAGGGAAGAAGTTCTTTGGAGGTGAGACGATCGGTTATCTGGATCTTGTATTAGGTCGGATGATTGATCTCAGCATCTTGGAAGAGATGACTGACCTGAAATTAATGGACAAAGAGAGATTTCCACTGTTATATGTATGGATGAATACCTTTGCAGAGGATCCATTAGTTAAAGAATGCTGGCCACCTCGAGACGACATGGCTCAGAAATTTAAGGCCATACTCGAACCGTATCTGAAGAAAGCAGCAGCATGAAATAGAACTAATGTGTTTTCAGTTTGTGTTTTTGTTGTGACTAATTCAAAAGTGCCTGAAATAGAATTGATGTGGTTCAGTTTGTAACGATTAATAAAAGTTTCAGTTCAAAATGTTTGTTATCCCAGCATTTTTGATTCTCAATGACAATCTTGACAAGAAAAAACTTGAATCTTGGTTCTGGTGGGTTGTCTGAACATTATATTTTTTTATCCTTGGAGTGATGTTAGGCGGGAAGTTAAAATGTTAAGGTTGATGGTGAACCACGACTATCTGAACGCAAATTTAACAGTTTCAAAAGGCAAAAAGGGAGAATCAAGACGTTAGGTGAGCAAACTTGAAGTGTTTTCAAAGTATATTGCTTAGATCTCTCTCTAGCCACAACCAAGAATCTCTGCAACTTCAATCTCATTTCTATAATCACATAATGCTGCCACTATGGTGTGATATTAGTGATGACCGATGAGGAGTAGTTTTGTTTACCTTCAGCATGTGTATAACTATACATGGATAGCCAAAGGCTTGATCAAAGGAGCTCTATATGCTTAAGCACCATTTCAAATGATCACCTGCATAGTCAAAGACTCAAAGATATTAGATTTAGGAAGTTTTGCCCCATCTAATGTTAAAAGAGTATAAATCTCACTCATACCATATGGATGGTGTGGCACTTTATGTCTGAAAATCCTCCAAAGCATCTTCATAATCAGCACTACCAATCACTTCTGTAATTATTAGATATATTCATCAATAAAATGAACAGAAAAGGCAAATTTAATTTGACCCTCTAGCATCAGTTCTCGTCTCATTATGATCACTAGGGATCCATCATTGGATCTCGTTCCAGATCGTAAGTTTACAGATACTTAAAATCAATAAGTGATACAAAAAGTTCCATCACCAATGATCACAACAGCTACAAGATTCATCTTTAAACAAATGAAAGCAATTAGCATGCCAATCTAATATTTCTCTATGCGTGATTTTCTATATGGATTTCATGACAGTGTGGCAATCCCCACAAACTCAGAGATTCTTCATCGCCAGCTAAAGAGTACCATTTTTTGTATGTAATCGAAATATATGAAACTCACTGTAATAGTTATGAGATGACACCGGTTCTGTAGATCAAAATCTTAACAGGAAACTTCTTAATCCTTAACAAAACCTAACAAAGGGGTATTTATAATATATTATTAGTAAATTATAAGGATCGGAAGGATCGTTTCTGAAATGAAAGATACCCAAGTTCCATATATCTAACAAGAACCATACAAAAATAAAAAATAAAAATTCTCCTTTCTCTCACATGACTCTCTTATGATGGCCCACTATTTCTAGGGATAAACAAGCCTTTATGACCTTATCCTTAACTACCCATGATTAAAGCCAAGTACCAGAAACTATCTTCCTGTCTATTTAATTATTGTTGACGTATGTGCTGACAAAACCCGGAACAATATAATAACCCAGCCCTGTAGCCCACAGCTCAGTATGGAAAAAATTAAGAGTAAATTACAAAGTTTGATTCCTTACCAGCACTCTTCATGTCTGTCCAAAAACACATGATTTATCAACTCAATGAATGTCGGCCATCAGACCTAACCTTACATAATTTGAAAAGTCTATTCTGCATAATAAGTAAAAAGAAAGAAGACTAAATAAAATTATTTATTGCAATTATAAATATAACTACTAATCATCCCAAATCCCCTGTCAAGGCAAAATGGCTGAAGAATTGAAGCTGTTCAAGACATGGTCAAGCCCCTTTTCTATGAGGGTTGAACATGCACTCAAGATCAAAGGTTTAGAGTATGAAAGCATACTGGAAGATCTGAGCAGCAAGAGTCCTTCACTCCTGGAGTGCAATCCTGTATACAAGAAGGTTCCAGTTCTTGTGCACAATGGAAAGCCAATCTGTGAGTCACTTGTGATTCTTGAATACATTGATGAGACATGGAAGCAGAGTCCTCTCCTTCCTCAAGATCCTTACGAGAAAGCCATGGCTCGATTCTGGGCAAAATTTGGAGATGACAAGGTATATGTAGTTGATCATTTTACCTCAAGATTTATTTTGATAATCAGAAACTATTAATCTTGGGCAAAAAATAACCATGAAAGCAGGTTATGATATCGATATGGAGTGCTTTCACCTCTCAAGGGAAGGAGCAAGAGGAATCCATGGCTCAAGCAGTTGTGAACCTGAAATTCTTGGAAGAACAGCTCCAAGGGAAGAAGTTTTTTGGAGGTGAGACGATTGGCTATCTGGATCTTGCATTGGGTTGGATGGTTAATTTAATCAGCATCTGGGACGAGATAATTGACCTGAAATTATTAGACAAAGAGAGATTTCCACTGTTAGATGTATGGATGAATACCTTTGCAGAGGATCCATTAATCAAAGAATGCTGGCCACCTCGAGACAAAATGATTGAGAAATTTAAGGCCATGCGCGAACTGTATCTGAAGAAAGCAGCAGCATGAAATAGAGCTAATGTGTTTTCAGTTTGTGTGTCCCTTTGATATGATTATTTCCCTGCCTTTTATGTCTTGAGTGACTCCAAAAGCTGTGTGAAATAGAATTCAAGTGGTTCAGTTTGTAACAATAAATAAAGGTCTCACTTCAAAATGTTTGTCTCCCCAGCATTTTTGTTTCTAAGTGACATTCTTGATAAGAAACACTTTTGCTTCTGGTTTTGTTGTCTGAACATTATACTTTTTAGTTTGATGGTGAACCATGACTATCTGAATGCATATTTGGCAGTTTCAGAAGGCAAAAGGGGAGAATCAAGACATTAAGCAAAATTGAAGTCTTTTCAAAGCATATGCTTAGATCTCTAACCACAATCATGAATCTCTGGAATCCTAAAATTATTTCTATAATCAAATATTGTTGGGACTATGGTGTGATATTAGTGATGAGAATTAGTTTTGTTTACCTTCAGCATGTAGAACAAAGGAGCATTATATGCTTCAGCAACATTTCAATGATCACCTGCATAGTTACAGATATTAGATTAGGAAGTTTTGCTCCATTTATTGTTAAAAGACTATAAAGAAATGCAGAAGAAACTCGCTCATTCATACCGTATGGATGTTATAGCACTTATGTCTGGCCCAATAGCATCAGTTCTCGTGTCATTATGATCACTTGGAATCGATTCTGGGATCTCATTCAAGCTGGTAAATCTACAGATTCTTCAAATCAACAACTTATCAGTGGGAAATACTGTCATCACCAATGATCACACAACCTCAACCAGGGTCTTTCTCGAGTCCTTTAGCTTTTAAAGATGTTCTTATCTTTCTTACTTGTTCCTATCTCCCCAATGAAGCGTACACATTTGAGGCCGAACTATGATAGCCTGGATCATTTGTATTCAGTTCAAGAACATTTTTTGACGCATTCTGCAACCTTAATATCTTCGCTTGCTCTGCAAGAACTAAGTAGCACACACATCCCAGATACTTGCATCAGGCTTTCCTGGCAAGGAAAGAATGAATTTCTCTGTTTCAGCCAAGTGACCAGTACGTGAGAGAAGATCAACACAAGCATAATGTTCAAGCCTAGATTTCTTCTAGCATCTACATACAAAATACAGTCAGATTGTAAAAAATAAACATAAATATTAAATCCGAACCATTTAATTTACCTGTCGAACCGTATAAAAAAATCCACCATTCTCTCTCCTGACTATTGGCCCACCATTTCTAGGAATAAACATGCTTTTATGACCTTATCCTTAACTACCCATGATTACAGCCAAATAGAAACAGCTACATTCATGTCTATTTATAATTGCTAACGCATGTGCTGACAAAATCTGGAATAATTACCCAGTCCGCAGGTTATTGTGGAAAACATAAGAGCAAGTTACAAAGTTTGGCTCCTTGTACATGCCTGTCAAAAATGACATAATCGATCAACCCAATGAATGCTGGCGATAAAACCTAACCTTACATAATTTGAAAAGTATATTCTGCATAATATGAAAAAATGGAAAAAAAAAAAAAAGGACCATAAAATTATTTCTTGTAATTATAAATATAACTACTAATCATCCCAAATTCCCTGTCAAAGTAAAATGGCAGAAGACTTGAAGTTGTTCATGACATGGTCAAGTCCCTATGCTGTGAGGGCCGTACATGCACTCAAGTTCAAAGGTTTAGAGTATGAAACCATATTGGAGGATCTGAAAAGCAAGAGTCCTTCACTCCTGGAGTACAATCTTGTACACAAGAAGGTTCCAGTTCTTGTGCACAATGGAAAGCCAATCTGTGAGTCGCTTGTGATTCTTGAATACATCGACGAGATGTGGAAGCAGAGTCCTCTGCTTCCTCAAGATCCTTATGAGAAAGCCATGGTTCGATTTTGGGCAAGATTTGGAGATGACAAGGTATATATAGTTAATCATTTTGCCTCAAAATATATTTTGACAATCAGAAATTACTAATCTTGGACAAAAAGTAACCATGAAAGCAGGTTATGCCATCGATATGGAGTGTTTTCATCTCTCAAGAAAAGGGGCAAGAGGAAGCCACAGCTCAAGCAGTTGCGAACCTGAAATTCTTAGAAGAACTGCTCAAAGGGAAGAAGTTCTTTGGGGGTGAAACGATTGGTTATCTGGATCTTGTATTGGGTTGGATGGCTAATTTGATCAGCATCTTGGAAGAGATAATTGACCTGAAAGTAGTAGACAAAGAGGGATTTCCACTGTTAGATGCATGGATGAATACCTTTTCAGAGCATCCATTAATTAAAGAATGCTGGCCACCTCGAGACAAAATGGTTGAGAAATTCAAGGCCATGCGTGAACCGTATCTGAAGAAAGCAGATTAAAATAGAACTAAAATGCTTCACAATAAAGAGAAGTATCACTTTGATATGATTGTTCCCTGCCTTTTTGGTTCTGAGTGACTCAAAGCTGCATGAGATAGAATTCACAAGATTCGGTTTGGGACAATCTAATAAAAGTTTCACTTTAAAATGTTTGTTTCCCCTGCATTTTTTGTTCTCAATGACAATCTTGTTAAGAAAGAATTTATTTTTGGTTCTGATTTGGTTGTCTGAACATTATACTTTTTAGTTTTGGTGTTAGTTTGATGGTGAACCACGATTATCAGAATGAATATTTGACAGTTTCAAAAGATAAAAAGGGAAAATCAAGACAGTAGTTAAGCAAAATTGATGTGTTTCCAAAGAATATTGCTTAGGTCTCTAACTACAACCAAGAATCTCGGCAATTGTAAAACTTTTTTTATAATCACATATTGTTGGGACTATGGTGTGATACAAGTAATGAGAATTATTTTTGTTTACCTTCACCAAAGCAATTTTTTGTATGTAATAAGCCATATCCTATTGCAAGCCTTTCATTGTGTCCACAAAGCATGTCCAATTTCCCATCCTCCTCAACATCATGCAACACAAATCTTGACATCAGCAGCATATCCTTCCTTAGCCATCAAATGGGAGATGCAATCCAATAACTCAATGACTTCTTTTCATTCGTTAAAGGATTTATCATCAGCTCCAAAATAGTAAACCTTATTTTCAATCTCCAGCCAATTACAACCAGGGTCTTTCTTGAGTCCTTTAGCTTTTAAAGATGTTCTTATCTTTCTTACTTTTTCCCATCTCCCCAATGCAGCGTACACATTTGAGGCCAAAACATGAAAACCTGGATGATTTGTATATAGTTCAAGAACTTTTTCTGACACACGTTCTGCAACCTTAACATCTTCACTTGCTCTGCAAGAACTAAGTAGCAAACCCCTTATACTTGCATCCGACTTTATTTGGCATGGAAAGAATGAACTGCTCTGCTTCAGCTATGTGGGCAGAGCGCGATAGAAAATCAACTACACAAGCATAATGTTCAAGCCTAGGCTCAAGATTGTAATCTTTCTTCATCTGTTCAAAATAAGCTCTCCCTTCTTGGACCAAAACAGAATGGCTGTATGCATGCATGATAGCAATAAAGACAATGTGATCAGGACAAATACCAGAATCGATCATATGCTGAAATGCTTCAAGAGCTTTTCTTCCCTCGCCATGCATCCCATATGAAGAAATGATCGCTGTCCATGAAACTAATTCTCTTATTTTCATATGCTCAAATACAAGTATTAAATTTGTCAAGATACCAGTGTTTGAGTGCATTTCGATCAAAGCATTCCCAATTGGGACAATGGAATCAAACCTCAATCTAAACATGCAGCCATGCATCTTTTTCCCTTGCCGTCTGGCAATGATATAAGGACACAAAGGCAATGCACTCGAGAAAGTAGGTATATCTGGCTCCATTCCCTCCACTCTCATCCTGTTAAGCAGTTTGAAACCAAGATCACCATTCTCTGAGTGGCCACAAGAAGGAAGTACAGAATTCCATGCAACTATATCTCGAACTTCCATGTTCTCAAATTGTTGAAGTGAATCCTCCACTCTATCAACTTTACCATAAGCATCCACAAGAGCATTCTCGACAATTTGAGCGGAATCAAATCCTTGTTTTATTATGTCATAGCGAAGTTATTCTATGAAATTTATGTTAGTTTGTCGAGTACAAATAGAAAGAAGTGCCACGTAGGTGATAAAATCAGGCTGGAAATTTCGTTCCATTTCAGCTTCCTAAAGAGCTCTATTGCCTCCTGATATAATTGATTGTCAATATAACCGTCAAGAAGTGAGTTCCGTGGCACCAAATCCTGGCTTCCCATGTTCTCAAACACTTCCCTTGAATGTAATAAATCAGCACATTTTGGATACATGTTGATAATAATGTTACTGGTCACAGTATCACATTCATATACCTTATTAACCAATTATTCATGGACATATCTTCCCAGCTTCAAGGTCCCAGTGTAAGTACAAGCCCGAAAAACAAATGCTATGGTCAAAATATGCTTCTTTCAAGTATCCATCGAAATTATAACAAGAAATCAAACTGTTCCAAGAAACAAGAACTCTGTGCAGCATTCCATCAAACACTTCTCTTGCACGCCCCAATTCCTTGCACTTTGAATACATGCCTAGGGGTGCATTAGTAATTTATATAAATCAGATTCAAAACCCAATTCAAAAACATGCTCATGAACAACGCTCCCTTTCTTGAAATCCATCAAACTCCCACAAGCGTCTATAACCGAAGGAAAATGTATTCCCCATATGGGTCACCTCTAATTTTCTCATTTCCTCATAAAGTTCTAGTATTTTTGCGTAAAACCCACTGTATGTCATTTCAAATAATTGTATTCCGCACATATGCATTGAATCGGGTTGTCAATTCTCAACCCGATCTGTCAACCCGACCTGATCTAACCCAAAAAATATCGGATTCGGGTTGAAGGTTTTCGGATTGGATCGGACCCGAAATGGACCCGAGTCAATCCGAAAAATTATGTGGGTGATCCAACAACCCAACCCGACCCGAAATTTTTAAAAAAATATTTAATATATATTTAATATATTTAATTTATATGGTGTATTATAATTAGATAAAAATTTAAAAAATGATAATTGGTTTAGGATTAGATATACTTAAAAAATAATAATTAATTTATTAATTAAGAATAACGTGAATTATAATATTAATATTATATAATTTGTCTAAATTATATAATTTTGTTAATTAGAAAGACATACATGATTGTAATCTAATTAGAATTAAACGGAGTTCATAGAAAAAAGAGATTTATTTATTCAAACTTAAACAATTAGAATTACATTATGATTAGTTTAGTAAAAAATATATCATTCGATCTAAATAATTATTATGTATCTAATTTATATTTTACATAATTGCCCTATTGATTGAATTTTATTAAATTTATATAAATAAGAATTTAAATAGAGTTGATATAAAACTTAATTATAATTACACTTAGAATTAGATCTTAATTAAGATTATAAATAAAATTTTAATGTGGGTACAATTTATTAGAGTTAGATTTAGAATTTGATTAAGATTAAACTTGTGACCAAATTCCTATCCATAATTAAGTACTTATAAAATTTCAATAATAATTTATAATTATACATATTGGTTTACATAATTAACTTAATTAGACATTAGTGAAATCATTATTGTAAGGATATTTCAGCGACCAATAAATTTCAAAATAGATTATTAAAAAAATAGTTAGTAAAATAATTTTTTTCTATAAACATGTGATTATTATTTGAGAATAACGTGATTTATAATGTTAATATTATATAATTTATCTAAATTATACAATTTTGTTAATTAGAAAGACATACATGATTGTAATATGATTAGAATTAAACAAAAGTTTACGGACAAAAAGAGATGTGTTTATTTAAAGTTAAACAATTAAAATTGCATTATGATTAGTTTAGTAGAAAATATATTATTCGATCGAAATAATTTTTATGTATCTAATTTATATTTTACATAATTGCCATATTGAATTTTATTAAATTTATATAAATAAGAATTTAAATAGAGTTGATATAAAATTTAATTATAATTACACTTAGAATTAGATCTTAATTAAGATTATAAACAAGTTTTTAATGTGAGTACAATTTATTAGAGTTAGATTTAGAATTTGATTAAGATTACACTTGTAACCAAATTCCTATTCATAATTAAGTACTTATAAAATTTCAATAATAATTTATAATACATATTGGTTTACATAATTAACTTAATTAAACATTCGTGAAATCATTATTGTAAGGATATTTTGGCGCCCAATAAATTTCAAAAAAATCCAAAAATCCAAACATTAGTGAAATCATTAATTAGAAAGACATATGTGATTGTAATATGATTAGAATTAAATGGAGTTTATGGACAAAAAGAAATGTATTTATTTGGACTTAAAGAATTAGAATTGCATTCTGATTAGTTTAGTAGAAAATATATTATTCGATCTAAATAATGTTTATGTATCTAATTTATATTTTACATAATTACCCTATTGATGGAATTTATACAAATATAGAACTTAACTATAATTACACTTAGAATTAGAACTTGATAACATTTATATATTAATTTTTTTTTAATCTTATATTAATTGCAATTATTTCAAATCTTACAAACTATATATTTTTATATATTGTTATCAAGTTTTACAATAATTTAAATATAAAATAGAATTTAAAAAAATTCAAAAAAAAAAAAAAAGAAAAGAAAATCGATCGGGTCGGGTTGGGTTTGATGGGTTTGAATATCGGGTACAGAGTCCAATCACTTTAGAATTTGTTTAGGTGAGGAAACCAGTTGATGTTCGCCGGGAAAGATGGGGGGTCTACCTGCTAGGACAAACACAAAGGCAAAGTCAGAAGGCCAAGCTGGGGGAACTGGGGGTGATTCCCAGTTTGGCTCTCCGACGCTCAAGTCAGATGATGATCTGAAAGAGAGAATATGCTAAGTATGGAGTTGCAGTAATGGAAGTTGCTTACAGTGGAGAAGATGAACTCGCGTATTTATAGTTGAGGGTCAGGGACCCTTTGGTCATTTACACCGTGTGGTCCTGGCCGAATGTTGCCCTAACACGTGGCATTGCGAGAGAGAAACCTAGGAGGAATCTTCTGCAAAAGTTGGTGGAAGTTAGTGTGGGCAACAGTGGTAGGTGCGTGGACATGTACGGGGTGTCAGAGAGCCGTTTTAGGGGTTGGTAACGAGGGCTTAAGAACACGCTCGTGTCAACCAAGAGCCTTGGAGACCAAGGAATCCGCTAGGGGATGAAGGTCAAGGCTCATCAAATGAGGGGGAGTGTAAGTTTCCCTGAATGAGTGTAGCGCTCGAAAAGGGCTTTCTTAACTGGTTGGAGCCTTAGCTATGTAGTATGAATCGCGCTCGTTAGAGAGCGGTGATGTTGATCACGTGTACGCGTAGCAGAGATGACACGTGTCCTTGAAGAACGCTGATGCTTGAGGGTCCGAGCGCTTGTGTATAATTACCTTAATCACAAGGGGATAGGTGTCGTCATCTTGAGTTGCCGCGTGTCCAAACGTGGGACGAATGTATTTTGACCTCATCATTTTACCCCCAAATTCTATAGTCCTTAGTGATGAGGACTGTAGAATTTTACCAATACGATCCCTCGAGCGTCGCGCTCGTATGACGCATGGCGTGTTGGGCAATCATCCTTCTGATTGTGCCATAAATGCGGTCTCTTCAACTGACTGCTTGTAACGTCCATGCATTAAATGCAGTCCTTTCTTCTGACCGCTTGGAGCGTCTAAGCATTAAATGCTGATGCGCGTGGGGCGCGTGAGACTTGGGAAGTACGTGACGGTTCAATAAAGGGGACAGTTTCCTAGACGGGATGTAGCACCCCGGACACGTGGAGGTACCATACCCCCGCACTATAGGCCGATCCACATACGAAATGGACAATCCGTACATGAACTAACCTATAGCGAACGGGTGACAAAGAAAAGAAAAGACGAGCTAGGCGGGACTAAACCCCAAAGCAATACAAAACCAATGCACAACAATTAAAAGCGGAAGCATTAATTCATATATATATATAGGTACCAGATTTATCAGATAGCTACGTATAGGTACCAACTGACTATCAATACATTATCATCTCTTATACACGATCAAGTATTCAAAGTGTGATAACCATAGACATGACATAAGAAGTAGTAAAATATACATGATGGTGCACTGCTAGACCCGTGACAATGCAAGACTGGACCAGACTCCCACCTAGCACGACCGGCTCTCAAGTACCTGAAAGGTGAAGTATCAGTCTACCGAAGACTGAGTGAGGGGCGTAAATATATATTAGCGCAATCACATGCAAGTTATAACCTCGGGTAAGGTTTGATAATTAAAACATTATACGTTCACAATAATAGCGAACTCGCCCGAGATTACAGCTATCAATATTAATTACTTTGTTCGTTTTCATGCAGTCAATCAATACATGGCCCCGGCGAGTAAGGGCGGTCTCCAACCGATCTCCCAATGAACATGAACATGCTTGCTTGTTTAATAGTTAATAGGTGATCATGCAATTCACTTATCGTGCAATCGTGCGATAGTGTACTCATATAACACGTTCATGAAATGACAATCATGCAATAACCCGAGGCGCATCCGTGGTGCCGGACTCGTCCCCAGTCTCCTTTTCCCTCCGGTTTGATGAAGGGATTGCAAGGCCCCAACATCCAATCTCATTGAGCAGAGGGTACATGAATCCCTAAGCCCGGAGCTCCTTCCTCCACTAATCTCCTAGTGGATTCAGGGGTGACCCCTAGTGTGGTGAGGATAGCGCTAGAGTTACCCGTCAGCCCTTGCTTTCCCGGTTGGCTCTAGTCACTACCCTCGGGCCCAAACGTAACCGTCATGCTACTCGCCTAAACATGCATGAAACAATACCTGACTTGCTTGCTTGCTTGCTTACTTGAACCTGGCTTGAAATGAACAATGATTTATAGAAAGTATAACGTAAATACTATTTTGGCCAAAATATCACATAAAGGGTATACGGGTTTTATGTAACTAGCAATTAAACCTCACCTATACCGACGAAGACAAGTAGGCACGGCCTACGGGGCGTGCTCCTCGTCCCTACCCTCGTGACCTGTGCAAACACGACACTTATACATGAGACATGACCTAAAATGCCCAAAAAGTGACGAACGGCGGAAACGTAACGAGATGACCACGAAAATGCAATGTGGTATGATAACATGTTGTTTTCACATCATATTAGCACATATTACAGCAATTCGGGGTCAAAGAAGTCGTTGGATCGAGGGGCTAAAAATGTAATTTTATGCAGAATATTTTGTTCTGCATTTCAGGTGGGAACGGCCGTTCCGGGTTCTCTTTGTAAATGGGAACGGTCGTTCCCATAACCCCCAAAAGCGCGCCAACGATTTCCCCCTTTAAAATGCGCGGAAGCTGGGAACGGCCCTTCCGGCCAAAGGCCAAAATGGGAACGGCCGTTCCCATGCTCGGCCGACTAAATCATTTGAAAAGGTGGGAACGCCCGTTCCCACAATGCCTTGAGACTGGGAACGGCCGTTCCCTGTTTCTGCAAGTATGAAGAACAGAGAAAAACAGAGGAGGGCTACGGGAAATGCAAACAAAGCAACCAAAATTCCATTTTCAATCAATCAATTCAGGCTTTTCTGGAAATATGATGTATATAGGTTCAAGAAATAATATCATAACACTTACACACTCAAAACACACAAGATCATCAAGAAATCATGATTTCACACTCATGATCATACTTGATCATTCATACCAATTATCCAAGAATCTCATGAATTAATCATGCCATAATCCAAGATATCATCATTTAATCATGCTTTAAACAACAAGGAGTTCATCTAGCATGCCATCCTCAAACCCTAGCTCCTACATAGATGCTCAAGAGATCATATGTATCCACTTACATGCTTTTTAAAGGTAAAGGAATGAATGGAGAAGATGATGATGGATGCTTGAGCTCAAAAGCTTGGATTTCCTAGAATAACTTGGATGTTTTGATGAAATCTCTTCTCCCCCTTTTCTACATGAAGAACCGAGAGCAAGAAAGATGGATATGTTGGTGAATGTTGATGATAATTGATCAAGGAAATATAACGTGATATTTTGGGAAGTATGTAATATTTACAATTAAACCCTCCAACTTATTTAAGTTAATCAATTAAGGATATCAAGTTTGGGAAGTGATCACTTTAGTCCCCAAAGGTTTTAAGCAATTTGGTCCCTAAATTTAAAAGAATGGACATATAGGGCCAAGTTGACAATTAAATCATTTTCGGTAATTAATTCACGAAATAAACATTTTCAAGTTATGAAATAAATTATGAGTTTAATATGAATTTCATGAAAGTATTATAAAAATATAATTTATAAAATTATTTTGAACATAAGATATTAATAAATAAAAACCGGGGCGTTACAACTCTCCTCCCCTTAAAAAGGACCTGGTCCCCAGGTCCACCGTCAAGTTTTAAAATGATGCACAATTAATAAGAGAACCCCGTCTCTTGAACAAGAATGAAAGAACCCCGTCTTTCACAAGAAGTGAGAAACCCCGTTTCTCAGCAAGGAGTGAGAGAGCCCCGTCTCTCACAGAAAAAGAGAGAGCCCCGTCTCTCACCTGCACTGAAGTGGTTCAAGAAGTAGATAGCGAAAACAATGGCATGAGTGTTACATAGACAAATAGAATCATATTAATGTCATAGATATCACATAGACAAATAGAAATCGTTTAACCACATATTTATCACTCATAATTAACTAGTTTGCAATGCACAAGAAATTAAATACAATAGTAATAAGATAAGTGATGCACGTGGTATGCATGGCTAAATGTACCGTTCACCAATGGTTGTACTATGTCTATAACCGGTACCTGCTTCTTCCCGGACCCGATTCGTATTTACATTTTGCACTCCCCTCTCGCGAACCCCTTCCCGTGCTTGCCCTGGTAATCTTCCACCCCTGGTCGATGTCCCTTGTAACCTTGAGCAGGTGTCTATGTGGTGCTCGTCACTCCCGCAGTAGAGACATAATCCCAACCGTTTCCTACAGCCGTCATAAGTGTGGTTATCACGTTCACAATAACTGCAAAGAAGTTTCCCAGAAGATGTTGTTGAAACTGGGTTACGCGAAGTTCCCGAACTCGATCCAAGTGGTTGCTTCTTTTTCTTGCGAGACCTTTCCTGAGGTGCCGGGGTATGATAAGAGATAGGCCGCTTTCCTTTGCTAGAAAGTTGTCCCGACTTCGATCCTGCCGCCTGTCCGGGGTAAGGATTAGACCTTCTTGCCTCCAACGAGGTAGTGTCTCGGACCTTTTCTTGGGGGTCACTCGGAGTTAGTTCCCACACTCTTTTGATTTTCTTGAGCTGTGATCCGGTGAAATCCTTGTTTCCTTCGAAGGGTCCTAAAGATGGTTGGTTCTGAAATTCCCTAAATGTTATCGAAATTTGGCCCGGCTGTGATGTTAAGACTCGCGATTCGGAGGCAACATACTCTTCTATCTTCTGATCCACTAAACGAACCAAAGACTCGAAAAACTCCTGAGGCTGAACCGGAGGGGGTAAATGTGCAGAAACCCTAGGTGTCTGTTCCTGAGGAGGGTGGCCTTGAGACATCCTGTAATTCAAGACACTGAATATGCATGTTGAATTAATATGCCAATGCACGTAGCTCACTTGGAAATACTAATAATTCAGCACATTGGAGTAATTAAGTTCAATCAGAGAATCACATATATGTAAAGAAATTTAAAATTAAAGTAGCGTATGATGCACGTGCTTATGTATGCATTGAACCTGTCACCGAAGTAATGGAAAAATTTATCTCGACATGAAATTCCTTGTTTGTTGAATCCTAAGCTTGTCTTGAACTTGGTAATCATTTCTTGTTTTCCCACAGTCTTCTATTCTTCAAATTCATCTAACCTTCACTTGAACATTCCCACGGCCCAGTATTATGATTTCTGAAACCCGAAGTCTTTTATACTCACGGAGTTCACATCTAGCTTATTCTTTAATAGTTACTTCCCAAATTGTCGCCCGAATCCCCTTCATGGTTGTCACTTTGATCCAAACTCCCTTGTTTATTCATTAGGAGTTCGGCTAGCTAACCGGCTCTCCCTCCACTAGTCTATACTTGATCGTTCGACAACCTCCCAGCAACTCTTTGCCTTTCTTTACCGTTTCCATTTGTTGCTTCATTTCTTTTAACGTAACCTCGCAACACGACAATTCAGCTTGGATCTGAATTACCCAATTACCGAAATCTTCAACAAGATTGTCTTTCAGTTTCATATTCACTGGAGTACCGAGCTTCCTTTATCCCTTCCTTAATTGAAATCCCAAAATTGTCTTTGCGTTAACTGGGGTAACTATATGATCCCTAAACAAGAGCTCTTGAATTCCATTTCTGTTCCACTTATGGAATTAATTTCCTGACCCCTTTCGAACCTTAAGTCTCCAGTTATTCTCCTAATTCACCAAGTTGCCACCGTGACTGAAACCCTTCAAGTCTACTCTTTCGATTTGAATCGGTGATAGAACTCGTCCTCTTACTTACTTACTTGTGAGCATATGATTGCCTTCCAGAATTCTTTATCATCCAATGCCATTTTCATTTATTGCTCCAAGTCTCCCAATTCACTTTCTTGCACGACCTATCCAAATTGAGTCCGGAAAATAAATTCATTCCACCCGATTAAAGAATTCCCTAGCATCCTAGTCTTCTCGTGAATAGCTTACCCAATTCTACCAACTTGATTTAAATTACTAAAATTGTTTTCTTCTCTTGCTGAAACCGTACTCCCAACTAGTTGAATTCCTTACTTGGCTATTCTTCCGATTCAGGAGTACTTAGTTTTTCCCATTCTTCCTTCTCTTTTATCCTTGGATGAACTAGACTTCCTGGCCCGGTAGACGCGTCATCTTTGATAGTACGAATTTCCCATAGTGCATTCTTTTATTCCGGATCTCATCTTTTGAATCATAACGTAATGAACTTGTCTTCGAACTTCTCATAAGTGATCCTCAGTCTAAAATTTCCCCGGGGTAGCATTTTCTGTGAATTGTTGATCCACGGTGGTAGTCCCGATATTTGAATGCTTCGACTTGTTACTTCATATCTTCCCATTCACCCACATCCTAGTTGATAATCTTTAGAGCCATTACCCCGAGAATATCTCTTCCTTATTTTAGAACTTCCTGATTTAAGCCCCCTCGAAACTTCTTTTCCTTCCAACCCCTTGAATCACTTGCTAACGGCAATCCGGTTATTCTCTCTCTAATTAACACTTTGCCTCTCTTGAGTACTTTCCTTTACCGTTCCCTATCTGTCGATGCATTTCCTCAACACGACAATTTATCGTGCATCAGAAAGTAAACTTGTCTTACCCAAATGTAAAATCCCGAACATGGTGATTTCCATAACTGGTTGTTTAATCTTTCTGGCTGTCGTGTTAGAAAGTTGAATCCGGTTGATATAACCCAAAGGTAATTCCCAAGCTTGTACTTTGATCGGACATAATTAATTGACTTTCCTTCGACGCCCTCATTTTAGCCTCAACTTGCACACCCTTCTCAAATTCGGTAGTAGCCCAAAACTATCGAGCAACTGGCCGTGGTTTGATATTCTGTCTACAACCTGTAACTCACAACTTTTATTGAAATAAATGCATGCAGGTGAGGCATGCTCATGTCACATAATGATCACATAATTGATACTAGCAACAAAAATTGAATACAATTGCAACAAGTAGTGTATCAATATTTAAAATAAAACACATTAAGCACATAATTTCAAGAATTCAGAATCAGTTAAGTGACAATAAATTGCAAAACTCAATGCAAAGCACAGGTTACCAAGTAATAGAATTAATTCAGAGAATTCAAATAAATTCAAATAATATGCAAGACTCTCAATTAACACTTAATCCTATGCCGTTCGACCTCGACGTGACACGACACGACACTAGAACCTCGGTTTTGCAACCGGGCTCTGATACCACCTCAGATGTAGCACCCCGGACACGTGGAGGTACCACACCCCCGCACTATAGGCCGATCCACATACGAAATGGACAATCCGTACATGAACTAACCTATAGCGAACGGGTGACAAAGAAAAGAAAAGACGAGCTAGGCGGGACTAAACCCCAAAGCAATACAAAACCAATGCACAACAATTAAAAGCGGAAGCATTAATTCATATATATATATAGGTACCAGATTTATCAGATAGCTACGTATAGGTACCAACTGACTATCAATACATTATCATCTCTTATACACGATCAAGTATTCAAAGTGTGATAACCATAGACATGACATAAGAAGTAGTAAAATATACATGATGGTGCACTGCTAGACCCGTGACAATGCAAGACTGGACCAGACTCCCGCCTAGCACGACCGGCTCTCAAGTACCTGAAAGGTGAAGTATCAGTCTACCGAAGACTGAGTGAGGGGCGTAAATATATATTAGCGCAATCACATGCAAGTTATAACCTCGGGTAAGGTTTGATAATTAAAACATTATACGTTCACAATAATAGCGAACTCGCCCGAGATTACAGCTATCAATATTAATTACTTTGTTCGTTTTCATGCAGTCAATCAATACATGGCCCCGGCGAGTAAGGGCGGTCTCCAACCGATCTCCCAATGAACATGAACATGCTTGCTTGTTTAATAGTTAATAGGTGATCATGCAATTCACTTATCGTGCAATCGTGCGATAGTGTACTCATATAACACGTTCATGAAATGACAATCATGCAATAACCCGAGGCGCATCCGTGGTGCCGGACTCGTCCCCAGTCTCCTTTTCCCTCCGGTTTGATGAAGGGATTGCAAGGCCCCAACATCCAATCTCATTGAGCAGAGGGTACATGAATCCCTAAGCCCGGAGCTCCTTCCTCCACTAATCTCCTAGTGGATTCAGGGGTGACCCCTAGTGTGGTGAGGATAGCGCTAGAGTTACCCGTCAGCCCTTGCTTTCCCGGTTGGCTCTAGTCACTACCCTCGGGCCCAAACGTAACCGTCATGCTACTCGCCTAAACATGCATGAAACAATACCTGACTTGCTTGCTTACTTGAACCTGGCTTGAAATGATCAATGATTTATAGAAAGTATAACGTAAATACTATTTTGGCCAAAATATCACATAAAGGGTATACGGGTTTTATGTAACTAGCAATTAAACCTCACCTATACCGACGAAGACAAGTAGGCACGGCCTACGGGGCGTGCTCCTCGTCCCTACCCTCGTGACCTGTGCAAACACGACACTTATACATGAGACATGACCTAAAATGCCCAAAAAGTGACGAACGGCGGAAACGTAACGAGATGACCACGAAAATGCAATGTGGTATGATAACATGTTGTTTTCACATCATATTAGCACATATTACAGCAATTCGGGGTCAAAGAAGTCGTTGGATCGAGGGGCTAAAAATGTAATTTTATGCAGAATATTTTGTTCTGCATTTCAGGTGGGAACGGCCGTTCCGGGTTCTCTTTGTAAATGGGAACGGTCGTTCCCATAACCCCCAAAAGCGCGCCAACGATTTCCCCCTTTAAAATGCGCGGAAGCTGGGAACGGCCCTTCCGGCCAAAGGCCAAAATGGGAACGGCTGTTCCCATGCTCGGCCGACTAAATCATTTGAAAAGGTGGGAACGCCCGTTCCCACAGTGCCTTGAGACTGGGAACGGCCGTTCCCTGTTTCTGCAAGTATGAAGAACAGAGAAAAACAGAGGAGGGCTACGGGAAATGCAAACAAAGCAACCAAAATTCCATTTTCAATCAATCAATTCAGGCTTTTCTGGAAATATGATGTATATAGGTTCAAGAAATAATATCATAACACTTACACACTCAAAACACACAAGATCATCAAGAAATCATGATTTCACACTCATGATCATACTTGATCATTCATACCAATTATCCAAGAATCTCATGAATTAATCATGCCATAATCCAAGATATCATCATTTAATCATGCTTTAAACAACAAGGAGTTCATCTAGCATGCCATCCTCAAACCCTAGCTCCTACATAGATGCTCAAGAGATCATATGTATCCACTTACATGCTTTTAAAGGTAAAGGAATGAATGGAGAAGATGATGATGGATGCTTGAGCTCAAAAGCTTGGATTTCCTAGAATAACTTGGATGTTTTGATGAAATCTCTTCTCCCCCTTTTCTACATGAAGAACCGAGAGCAAGAAAGATGGATATGTTGGTGAATGTTGATGATAATTGATCAAGGAAATATAACGTGATATTTTGGGAAGTATGTAATATTTACAATTAAACCCTCCAACTTATTTAAGTTAATCAATTAAGGATATCAAGTTTGGGAAGTGGTCACTTTAGTCCCCAAAGGTTTTAAGCAATTTGGTCCCTAAATTTAAAAGAATGGACATATAGGGCCAAGTTGACAATTAAATCATTTTCGGTAATTAATTCACGAAATAAACATTTTCAAGTTATGAAATAAATTATGAGTTTAATATGAATTTCATGAAAGTATTATAAAAATATAATTTATAAAATTATTTTGAACATAAGATATTAATAAATAAAAACCGGGGCGTTACACGGGAAATGATTGTAATTTTGAACTTTTTTCCAGAAACGTACCAACTTCCATCCCTATAAATAAGGGATTCTGTATCTATTCCACTTTTTACGCGAACACATCTTCAAAGCAGGCATTTGCGAAAAACTCTTTGCAAACAAGTTTTAGAGCATTCATAACTTTTCTTCAAGCTTTTCCAGAAAACTCAAGGTAATCTCCGGTGAAATCTTCTAACTTTGCTAACCTTAGAACCAGATTTAGGATTTAGTAATTCCACAAGCTTTACCTCTTCCAGAAATCCCGAACCTCTTCGAACATACTCTGCCTCCCAAAAATCCTCATATCCCTTCCAAATTCCATCACAACCATGGCCAGAGATCATGCCGAAGAATTCGCCCGTGAAGTTGAAGACATGGCTACCCAGAGTTCATCTCCGCCGGGTTCCCCTAGGGACGAGGAGTTGGACGCGGCCGTTATGGCCATAGATGAAAGGAACCCAGATGGGGTTGAGCATCTCTTTGAAGAGATGAATCTGGTGATGGAAGCGGAGAGGCAGGGGGTGACTCTCCCGATAACAGAGAGCGCAACTCACCCTCATCGCCACACCGTGACTGTGGCCGTTGCAACCCCGACTTCGGAATCAGAGGGAGGAGCGGGGCCCTCAGAAAGATCCCGTGACAAGGGTAAAGGCAAGAAAACCGAGAGGCCTAAGAAAACCAAGAAAACCAAAGGGCCAAACGAGGGTGAAGGCTCGGGTATGCAGGCGACCGAGCCTACCCCGGACGAGACTCCCAGCACCATCACTCTGGGGGAGATAAAGTCTGTTATGGCCCTAATCTACTGGGACGAGCGTTACACATGGAGAATCCCTGCTAAGCACGAGTGCGCCAACCATCCCCCACCTGGCGAAATGGCGGTTTATAAGGTCGCAATTGGCTCGAGGGGCCTACGATTTCCAATTCCAGTCCCAGTGGCCTCCATTCTGAATGATTTGAACCTCTGCCCTTTGCAAATCGTGCCCAACGGCCTCGCTTTGATAACCAGCTTTGTGATCCTCATGAAATGCGCTGGATACGAGCCCTTCATGCGGAATTTCAACGCCCTCTTCCAAGTAGTCAGCTCAACGTGCTCGTCACCTGAGGCGGGTTATTTCTATTATGTTCAAGCGAAGGCCCACTTGAAATTGATCAACTCTCCTTCCACCACTTACGGCCCAGATTGGAAGGAGAAGTTCATTTTTATCAAGGCCCCAGCGGATGATGATTTGGGGTAGCCCGAGAATGGATATCTCATGGGAAGGGATCCCTTGTAAAGAGCCGCTTAGAACCTGCCTTCCCAAAGGACTGGGCCAAGAACTTGACTGGGGCGTTGAGGGACGAGGGCCAACTAATTCAAGCCAAGGACTGGATAGACGATGCGGAACTCATGTTCCTCTGCGGGCTTACTGACGACCCTCATTATCTTGACAACCCTCCCGCTCGAGATTTGGAGAGAGACGGTTAGACTTTAGGGCACTAACTTTTAGATAGGGATACTAATTGTACCTTTGCATTTGCAACTTGCTTTTTGTAAATTTTAAGGGTTTCTGACCCTCGTTTTCGCCTTCTTTGCAGGAGTAGATATTTTAGGTATGGCTAGAGGCATAAGAAGCGCTGCTAGGTTCGCCAACGCTAACAGGCGTCAAGCCCAGCAGGGAGATCAACAGAATCCCCGAGGCCGTGGAGCAAGCCGGGGTGACGGTCGTGGCGGCCACCAAGGCGCCAGCTCAAGCGCTGCATCCGGCGCTCAAGTTCCGCAAGGACGAGGGGAGAGCCGAGCGGCAAATACTGAAAACTGAATAGTGGTACGGCCACCAACCGCAACAGACGCGAGGGCGGTCAATCCTAATGCCCTCAATCAAACGAGGCCCCTTGCGAGCGTGGTGATAAGCGAGGCTCAAGGGAGCGCTAGCCAAACTTCCCGCAAGAGGAAGAGGATGCCTGATGCCTTCGCCATATCCGGCAAGGGCAAAAAAGTTGTGGAAGGCCCCAAGGGCGGCGACGGAGACACTTCCTCCTCGGAGGAAGAACATTTGTGGGACTTTGACCGCCGGGGGGACAGGAGCTACAAGGGCTCCGCAGACGGTGGTGCCGTGTTACTGATGTACGGGACATTGTCCCAAGGTATCAGCCAGAATTTGTACGACAGGGCCCAATTCTCCGCGGATCATAAGCATTTGTTCTCCGAGCCAGTTGAAAAGGTGACCAGCGATATGGTGCATGCCATAATTTCCGTAAGTCTTCTTTCCTCTTGTAGTTTCATTATCTTTTGAAGGTGTTGTTTTTCAATATATTTGTTAACACTTTTGCCCTTTCGAGCCCGTGCAGCAAGTACTCACTAGGGCGAGGAATATTCAGATGCGCACCACGGTTTAAGCTAACCGGAAGGCAAAATACAAGAAAATAGCGCGCTCGAACGATCCCGCCCAGCTTCAGGAGGAGTTAGACACTAAGACGGCCAAGTACCTCTCCCTTAAGGAAGAGTACAATCAGATGGAGGCCGAGATGAAGAAGTTGCAAGATGACTTCACTAACGCTGAGAACGCTCGAAGGAGCTGGCGCAACCAGTTTAACCAGCTTGAGGAGAATCATAAGAAGCTGAGTGCCGAGTGCAACGACTGGAAGACGAGGGCCGAGAAGGCGAAGAAGAAATATCCTGACACCATGAGCCAACTCCCTCATCGTTTTGAGCAATCAAATAAAGAGGCGCTCATCAAATTCTGCCATTCCAAAGCGTTCAATTTTGCAGCTTCCCTCCATTGCCTTGATGAAGCCCAGAAAGCGTTCAACTTGGTGATTGAGCAGGGCATCCACAAGGGCCTAACAGATCCCTCCATCCGCGATGCGCCAGGCATGGGGCTCATGTTCAATGAGCGGTGTGCTAAAGATGATGAAAACCCTGAGGACCCGGAGGCCAATATCTCTGAGCCGGAATACAATTTCCTGGTCAATCTTATCCAGGATGAGTATATGGCGGCCCATCCTCCGGAAGAAGCCTCTCAGGCAGAACAAAGTGAGGAGAATAACGCTGCTAATGCTACTTCTGA
Organism: Lantana camara; assembly: GCA_037501455.1. NCBI lineage: Eukaryota > Viridiplantae > Streptophyta > Magnoliopsida > Lamiales > Verbenaceae > Lantana > Lantana camara. The sequence continues at coordinate 89,115,221 of CM074862.1, read as the reverse complement.
AAACCCTCCGGCGAACGAGCCTCCAGCGCCTGTGGCAGAGAATGCCCCCATCCCAGCTGTCGAGGCCAATGAGCCCAATGCTCCGCAAGCGCCGGGAAACAACGAGCCTGCGCCTCCAGCCGCCCAGAACCAAGACGAGAATGCCCCCCCAGCACAAGAGCCGGAGGGCCCAGTTTATGGTCCCATGGCCCAGAATATCTTAGTGGTTCTGGATGAAGATGTCGCTCCCGCTGCTTCACGCCCCCTCTCAGTCTGCTTATGTTGCAACTTCCTTTTTTTTGACTTAGTATTCTTTGTAAGAATGTTATGGGCCCTGGTGCCCTTGCTTTGTAACGTTGGTTAAACCCTCAATTAATGAAACTCTTCTCTTCTTTTTTGCAATAGCGTTTCCCTTTACTTTCTTGACTGTAAAATTTTACCTTGTGCTTGTCGTAACAAAATCTTGTGATACTAAGATTGTGTGTAACAGGCTTAGTAAAAATTACATTGTTTAGCTAAGTTTTAAAAACTTGAAAAATTTTACTAAGTCTTGAGTAATCATGGGGGTCTTACTGTGAGGCTGCCCTCATTCAAGACTTGTGTAAATTTTGTTTCTAAAGTTTAGAGAATTTTATTAAGTCTTGAGTGACTATGAGGGTCTTACTGAGAGACTGCCCTCGCTCCAGACTTGTGAAAATTCTTCTTCACTTAGAAGATTTTACTAAATCTTGAGTGATTACGAGGGTCTTACTGAGAGACTGCTCTTGTTCAAGACTTGTGAGAAATTCTTCTTAATTTGGAAAATTTTACTAAGTCTTGAGTAATTACGAGGGTCTTACTGAGAGGCTGCCCTCGTTCAAGACTTGTGAAAATTCATCCTGGATGATGTTACCGTTGAACGAGCGCGCTTGTACCCGTTAATTTTTAGGACTTGCAGGCGATCCCGTTTTCGAGCGCAAGGCGTTGTGACAAACGACCAAGGTCTACTAGGATTTTCCTTGTATTTTTTTTTTCAAATTCATCAAGTTGGTTGTAAGCGTTACCTGACTATCCTTAGGAGGGCGTCCCCCCACGTGGAGTAGAGCGCTGGCAAGCGTAACCCATGTGCAATAACATCGTGCATATTGGAATGGATTACCAACCACGCTCGTGGAAACGAGGGACATGGGTCTTATCCAATTGCGTAATTTAAAAGCAGTAGTATAGAAATATTCAAGAGAATGTATTGTAACTTACTTGAGATTTGAAGTAGTACATAGAACCCATTAGTGGGATTGTTACATCATCATTTCTAAAGAGCTTTTAAACATAAAACCGCCGGAGGTTACATGTGTTCCAAGGGCGAGGCAAGCGCTCGCCTTGAAGTGTCTCTAGGGTGTAAGTGTTGTTAGCTCTGATTTGTATGACTTTGAACGACCCTTCCCAGTTGGGGTCCAATTTCCCCACATGCTTGGATACTTCTACTTTCTTCAAGACCAAGTCTCCCAGCTGGAAAGTTCTTTATTTTACACGCTTGTTATATTGTCGTGCTACAGCTGCCTTGTACCTGTGTATTTTTGCCCACGCATTGTCTCTTTTTTCCTCCAGTAAGTCCAACTCTAAGCCTCTGTTAACTTCATTAGTTTGAGGCTCGAAGTAAGCTACACGAGCGGATTCATGTACAATCTCTGCTGGTATCATTGCTTCTGACCCATATACAAGCACGAAAGGTGTTTCGCCAGTGGCCGCTCGTGGAGTAGTGCGATAAGCCCAGAGTGCCCCTTGCAATTCTTCTGCCCATTCACTCTTTTTGCTCTCTAGCATTGTTTTCAAATGCTGCAGAATGACCCTGTTGGTGACTTCCGCCTGTCCATTGGCTTGGGGATAGCCCACGGAGGTAAAACACTGTTCAATCCCTAACTCTGAACACCATTCTCGTGTGTCAGCTGCTATGAACTGGGATCCATTGTCTGAAATTAGCACCCTTGGTATGCCATATCTGCAGATGATGTTTTTCCAAATGAAGTACCTCACTACCCTGAATGTTATCTTTGTTACGGCTTCCGCCTCGGCCCATTTGGTAAAATAATCGACAGCTAAAATGACAAATTTCTTCTGTCCAACCGCGATGGGCAAGGGGCCTACGATGTCAATTCTCCATTGGTCAAAGGGCCATGAGACATCTATAGGGATCATTTGAGCGGCTGGCAGTTGAGGGAGGTTAGAATGGAATTGACACTTAGGGCATTTTCTGGAAAACTCAATGACATCTTGGAGAACTATGGGCCAATAAAACCCACTCCTCAGGACCTTATTCGCAAGGATACGCCCTCCTGAATGGTTCCCACAACTTCCATTGTGAATAAGCTCGAGCGTTTCTTTTGCTTGCGAGGGCCTTAGACATCTCATCGGAGGTCCTTGAAATGATTTCTTGAATAAACTTCCTTCAGAGTCCATAGAAAACCGAGGAGCCTTGTTCCTAACTTTCCGAGCCTCCACCTTGTCAGTGGGACAAACGCCATCTTTAAGAAATCTGATAATATCGTCAAGCCAGCAAGGCTCGTGCGGATCAATCATAGCGATCATCTCCTTGGCGATTCTCTCCTTGATCAAAGGCTCTTCTGTCCTAAGGAACGTGACAGAACGCTCAGAGGTACCTTCCAACGCTGAGGCAAATTTTGATAGAGCGTCAGCGCGCTCGTTTTCTGCCCGTGGGAACCTAAAGTAGATGGAATTCTTTGAACTTCCCAATGATTTCCCTGGCCTTGCTCAAGTACTGCACCATGGTGGTTTCTCGAGCCTCATAAGCTCCTTCAATCTGGCTCACAATTAATTGTGAATTAACATAAGCGGTGATCCTGGAGGCTCCATTCTGAAAAGCAATTTTCAATCCTTGTGTAAGAGCTTCATATTCCGCCTCGTTATTGGTAACCTGAAAATCCAACCTTATTGCAAAGCCTAACTCAATCCCATTGGGGTTTCTAAGGGTTACCCCTACTTCTCCCCCTTGAGAGGTTGAGGAACCATCCGTGTGCAGGACCCATAGCCCCTCGTTCTCTGGAGCAGCATGATCTAAACCGAAGAGTTCAAACAGTAAATCCGCTACAACTTGCGCTTGTATAGCGGTTATGGGCTCGAAACTTAAGTCAAACTTACTCAACTCAATGACCCATTTTATCAATCTTCCAGACACATCTGGTTTGGATAACACTTGCTTCAAAGGCTGATCAGTGAGGACCGTTATTGAGTGCGCTTGAAAGTAAGGCCTCAATCGTCTTGATGCGTTGATGAGGGCAAACGCAAATTTCTCGATTTCCAAGTACTTCTTCTCTGCCCCTTGTAATGTTTTGCTCAAATAATAAATAGGCAAGTGCTTACGTTCCCGTACAGCTATCAGTACCGCGCTCGTTGCCTCGGTTGAAACAAAAAGGTACATAAGTAGCCTCTCGCCTTCAACTGGTTTGGTCGGGAGTGGAGCGCTCGAAAGGTAAACCTTCATGTCTTGCAACGTTTTTCACATTCTTCAGTCCAAGCAAAATTTCGTGCGTTTCACAAAATTTTGAAGAAAGGAAGGTTTCTGTCTGCCGACCGTGAAATGAATCTGTTCAGGGAAATAATTTTTCCTACCAGCACTTGCACTTCCTGGAGATTTCGAGGGGAGGGGATTTCCAAGATAGCCTTGATTTTCTCAGGGTTGGCTTCAATCCCCCTCTGACTGACCATATAGCCTAAGAACTTTTCCCCTCGTACTCCAAAAGTACACTTTGAAGGATTCAATTTCATCCCATACCGGTGCAAAATGGAAAAAGTGCACTTGAGATCCTCCAGATGTGAGCCCTGACGCTCGCTCTTGATAATCATATCATCGACGTAAACCTCCATGGATCCTCCAATTTCTTTTTCTAACATCTTGTTGACAAGACGCTGATAAGTGACTCCAGCGTTCTTGAGTCCAAAAGGCATGACTAAGAAGCAATATACCTCCAAATGAACAACAAATGAAGTTTTAGGGCGGTCTTCCGGAGCCATAAAGATTTGATAGTACCCTTGGAAGGCATCCATCATGCTCATGAGTTCGCACCCTGCGGTTGAGTCTACTAGCTGATCTATGCGAGGCAATGGGTAAGGATCCTTAGGACAAGCCTTGTTAAGGTCCGTAAAATCATTGCACATGCGCCACTTGTTTGCACTCTTGGGCACCAATACCATGTTACACAGCCACTCTGGGTACAAGATGGGCTCAATGTACTGGGCCTCTAGAAGCTTGTTAACTTCTTCCTCAATAACTTTCTTCCGAAAACCGTGTACATCCCGTTTCTTCTGCTTTATGGGTTTAAATGAGGGATCCACATTGAGCCTGTGGACTATGACGCTCGGATCAATCCCTGTAAGGTCAGATGCTTTCCATGCAAAAACGTCAATGTTTTCTCTGAGGAAGTCAATGATCATGATCTGCGAGGGCCCAGAGAGGTTGGACCCTATCTGAGTAGTTTTATCCTTGTTCCCCGGCTCCAGTTCAATAGTAAGGAATTTTTCTGAGGGCTCAATCCTCACTTCTGGACGGGGAAGTTCGAGCGCCCTCTTCTTTCCTGTCAAACGTCCATCAGTAAGGGGGCTCGTCACCCTCATGCTCATCCCCCTCAGAGGAGGATTCTTCTATTGTCCCTGGAGGAGCATTTTTTAGGGAGCCCTTGGCGCGGGGATCTTTCTTCTTGTTCTTTTTCTTATTCAACTTGGCCCTCTTCCGCACAGGGCCGTCCTCGTCTAAGTTGGGAAAGTCAACGGATTTCTTAGTGGACCCAACCTGGAATGCTTTTTCTGTTTTCGGCTTCCTGAGGGATAGCATGTAGCATTCCCAGGCCTCTCGTACGTTGCACAAGACTTCTCCGATACCCTCGAGGGTGGGGAATTTGATTTTCTGGTGGTAAGTGGAGATAATTGCTTTGAAGTCTACGAGGGCTGGTCGCCCGATTATGATATTATATGGGATATCAATCTCCACCACCGCGTAGGTGACCATGAGCATTTTACGCTGCGGGGCTCGACCAAATGAAGTGGCCAAATGAATTTGCCCTCGTGGGACGATCTCAAAACCTCCAAAGCCAATGAGGGCTGTCTTGAGGGGTTCGAGCGGGATGTTGGTAACATTCATTTTTTGGAACGTGGTGTAGGGCAAAACGTTAACAGAGCTTCCACTATCCACTAATACCCTCTTTACAACGTGATTGTGGACATCCAAGCTAACCACCATAGGGCAGTCAGAGGTTTTGCTGACCCCATAGGGCAGTAATGGAAGTTGCTTACAGTGGAGAAGATGAACTCGCGTATTTATAGTTGAGGGTCAGGGACCCTTTGGTCATTTGCACCGTGTGGTCCTGGCCAAATGTTGCCCTAACACGTGGCGTTGCGAGAGAGAAATCTAGGAGGAATCTTCTGTAAAAGTTGGTGGAAGTTAGTGTGGGCAACAGTGGCAGGTGCGCGGACATGCACGGGGTGTCAGAGAGCCGTTTTAGGGGTTGGTAACGAGGGCTTAAGAGCACGCTCGTGTCAACCAAGAGCCTTGGAGACCAAGGAATCCGCTAGGGGATGAAGGCCAAGGCTCATAAAATGAGGGGGAGTGTAAGTTTCCCTGAATGAGTGTAGCACTCGAAAAGGGCTTTCTTAACTGGTTGGAGCCTTAGCTATGTAGTATGAATCGCGCTCGTTAGAGAGCGGCGATGTTGATCACGTGCACGCGTAGCAGAGATGACACGTGTCCTTGAGGAACGCTGACGCTTGAGGGTCCGAGCGCTCGTGTATAATCACCTTAATCACAAGGGGATAGGTGTTGTCATCTTGAGTTGCCACGTGTCCAAACGTGGGACGAGCGTATTTTGACCTCATCAGGGTTATCGGGTGGGTCGGGTTATCGGGTGACCCGAACAGTATACGGTCAACCCGAACCCAATCCGAACCCGATCAGGTCGTATTAGGGTTGAGGGTTGAGATTTCTTGTGTAATACCCCTACCCTAACCCGACACGACCCGACCGGATCCACCCGAATTGACAACCCTAATTGTTAGTCGTTACTATTGGATTTGATCATTTGAATGAAAAACTAATACACATGATAACCTTCTAACTCATATCCGACTTGACTAAACTCGATGAACTAACACTTAATATTAATTTACTATTTTTTTTTATTTTATATCAATAATAGGCCAATTATTAAATACGTAAATGACATTAATTTGTAGGAATCATATTTGACTTAAAATAATATCTTTCTTCTTAAAATTTAGGATAAATCATTTTTACGTACATTCCCAATTAGACTTAGTTAGAAATTTAAATATCTTTTTATTAAAAAAAATTATATATTGTGTTGGTATTTGATAACTTATCAAATAAGTTTGAAATTGTTGTAAAACTTGAATAATAAATAAGCGAAACAAGATAAGAATAATCGAGAGATTCTTAATACTCTATATAAGAATTATGTCGGACTATTGCAATATGTGTTACAAATGTTGAACGAATTTTGTGAACAAAACGAACTGAATAAAGCGCTATTTATTAAAAAAAAAAAATGTTTGCAGTTGCTGGTTGAACAATGGCATTCCATCTTTCTGTGAATATACACGTCGTAATAAATGTTTGGGTGATTTTCTAAAAAAGGTGTCTTTTTGGGCGTGTATTTCAAATCTGGTGTACTTTTGAAGTATATTGCAAATCTGGTGTGTTCCGCCACTGGGAAAGGCGGAACACAGTAAAACTTTTTTTTTTCCGAAATTTTCTCGTTGTTCCGCCTTTGTGTAAAGCGGAATTACTGTTTTGACCGATTGAACCTCGAGCCGACACGTGGAAGCTATGACTGTGCATGAATAGTAATTCCGCAAGTGACGATAGCGGAATTTGGGTGATTTTGGGTCTTCAGCTTTCCACGATATTTCGGGCAGCTTTCGCGAGATTTTGTGTGGGCCATGAATTTTTGTTTCCCCCCCACCACTCATCCGATTAAATTCTTTAAAGTAAATTTAAATTGTAAATTTGGCACAGTGTAAGAAATCATGAACCATGTGATCAACATTCAGTGGAATACCCTGTATGTGCCCAAACTGACGGGCCACTCGGTCTGGGTAATGCCACTCCACCGTGGCCCAATATATGAGGAGGACTCTCGCCGTCCACAGATCACGACTAATGTAAACTGGCAGCTCGTCGTACTCCACTTGTTGCGTATCGTACGGCATCCAAACGAACTGCAGAATAATATTAAAAAAAAAAAAAATCAGCTTTAATTACAAACCAACTCATACAATTATTTATACAAATCAGTATATCACGCACCTCATCTGCTGTCAATCGGTCCAGAACTTGTCTTAACATCCTCACGTTGTGGGCCACTATTTTGACCCAACTGTTGTAATGCACCCAACTGCAAATTGACAATATCGTAATTAAACATTCATCGCTAAGAACTAAACTTTTGAAGTTTTACCTTACAGTAGGTATTGAAGCTAGTACAATATAACCCAATTAATCATATCATTGTTTGTTTAGCTAACAACTAAGTTTCAAATTGTTTAATTTGAAATTGTTTAACTTCAACCAATATAACCTTGCTTGTCCACCGTTCATTTAGTACAACTACTCTGATAACATGGGTGTATGCACAATCAATTTAAATGTAATGCATATTGGCTATTTTTATTATTATGCAGATTACTCTTGAAAAATTCTTCTGCATTATAGTCTATATTATTATGCAGATTACCCTTGCAAATTTCATATAAAAACACCACTAATACTTCTGTAACATTTAAAAAACCCATTCTACCTCAAATTTTGCATTGGAAAAATGCAGAACGTAGGAAGAGACTTACTGTGCTCCATACGGTGTAGGGTGCGAATCTACTCCGAGTACAACCATTGGCCCAACATCGATCCGACCATATACCCAAGCAGGAGCAAGTGGCGAAATCCTCGATAGTGCCCATATCTACAATTCACAAAGCAGTAAAAATAAAAAAAAGGAAAAATAAAGGGTAAAATATCGAAACCATTACGCAAGAATAAATCAATGGAACTGAAAGTGACCTGAAGTAGTTGTAGGGCGCCACCAATGTTGTGACTGGACCTTCGTGCTGTAAAGCACAACTCGCGATACAGCTGAGCTAGTAATGCGCTCCCCCAACTATAACTTGCGACCTCCGCGATAACCCCAGGAACGTCTTCAACCCACTCCTCGTCATCCACAGGTCGAGGTCGATAGCTAAGATTTAAAAGTTATATCAGAGAGACTAAGTTACCGTTACTGTCGGGCCACATAACACATCCCATCAGCAATAAAATTGCACAACGTGACCACATAAGCACTTCCTGATCAGAACTACCATAGCCAATTGGATTATTCGTCATATAATTTCGGATATCAGTGAGCTTCACGACCCAACCTTTGAGCCTGCTTGGTTTGAATCCTAACAGGCACTCACAAGCCTCTCCCCAATCAATTACCCCTACACCTGCCCCAGTAACCACACGACCTCTTATCGGAAGGCCCCATAGAATTGCAACATTTTCCAGCGTTACCGTCGCCTCACCCACTGGAAAGTGGAAGGGATGAGTCTCCGGCCTCCACCTCTCAACCAACGCGGTTATCAAGTGTCGATCGACATCCATCTCAGCTGCTCTATACATGCCTTAAAACCCCATTTCATAAAGATACATAATCACCCGAGGATGTATTTCCAAAAGAAATCGACTCCCTGGCTGCGCATAAACCCCTGGTCGCCAGTGGCGACATACCAATGTACCATCAATCCCTCCATAACTACCATCGATCACATTTCTGCACTTGTGATCCTCTTGCTCATAAAGTACACTTCCATCTAAAGGTCCGTACAACTCTTCCATTGCAATTACCTACAAATGCAAGAATAAAGCATTAACTGTTACAACTATTTAAATCCATGATATTTGAAATCAAACAAACTGCAATAGATCAAACCAACTATGCTACACATCTATGAACACCCTTGTTAATAATTAAGTGTTACAAACGAAATCTCTTTAATTGTTACAAACATCCTCCATTCTTACATTATTATTACATTTAAGTGCCGCCCTATAAGCATATGAAGCAGCCTCCCAATTATTTAACTACAAAATACAGCTGCATTTGTAGTTGAAAAGGGGAAGAATTTATATTTCAGTTTGTAACCAAACACATAACCACCATTGCATCATGTTCACATACAACAGGTTGCCACATATTTCATCTCAAAGCAACTTGTAACAAGCTAGACATGTTTGAGTTAAAAAATCGTTAACTGTGGCAATTAACTGTGTCAACCACCCTGCATTCAACATAGGAGTTCAGTCCAATGCCATGAATAATTTGGTACAGTTATTTAAATCAATTTCATTACATGAAGCAAACAGTTAAATGCTATACTACATCTAACAATTTAATTTCTGAATGAAATCGGGGGCAATGTGTTAATTTCTGAAAGTGTATATTTTAAATACCAAAAGATGGAAGTATATTTTAAATATTGACTGCCTTAACATTGTGCAGCACCATGAATCTCTTGTTTACATGGGTATCAGGATTGTGATGCTGCATGTTGAAAGTGAGGCAGTACGTCATTTTTATGCAGTAGAAAGTGATGCATAGGTGGACTTTTCTAGTTTAGTTTTGGAAATATTTTGAACTTCATTGTTGATATCCTACATTTATATGATGGTAACAATGTAATTTGGGTTCCACCGGGACAGAGTCTGCCTATGCTACTCTCTCTTTTACCATAGAAATGCATGCATTCTCTATTTCAAATAAGTAGCATGTCTGATGATCGTGGCAACACTTAAATTGTTTCTAGTTCACATCGGTAAACTCCCTTACTATTCAGTATTCTGTGTGAATTTTCCATCACATAATTCATTATACATTTCTCTAATCCATTCATCAGAATCAATAATATCAATTATGTAATCTAAATAAAAAATAAAAATTGCAGGCGTACACTCTGGAGTTAGAAGCGGGAGTAACAAGGCTCAGAGAAGTGAACCACGAATTGCGGAAAAAAACCAGGAAAATTAACTGTGTTAATTAACTGTGTCAACCACCATGTATTTAATATACTAGTTCAGTCAAATGCCATGAATAATTTGGTACATGTTATTTAAAACAATTTTATTACATGGAGCAAACAGGTAAATGCTTTACATATAACAATTCAATTTTTTAATGAAAATGGGGGCAATGTGTTATTTCTAATGCAATGTACAGTTACACATACTTCACGACATAGCCAAATTGAATCATTGGCACCACACTCATAGCCAACAACAACATCATTGCAACAACGGAAAGAAATTGAATCAAATTCTTCACAAAATTTCACCCCAATTAAAGAAATCTCAGGAACGCTTTGATCCGAAATATGTTACCCAAGTTAGTGACTCCTAACTAATAAAACTGGATCCCCTATCTTTGAGCGCAAGTCGTTTTTCCCTTCCCTACTGGCCAAACTTTTATATTAACAGAAACCCTACATCAAAAATCAAATCCCACAAAGAGTAATTTATATGTTATACAACACACTCATTTTCAATTCTCTAAAAAAAACTTACAACTCCACTTGTTAAGCTCAGTCCCTCGTACAACGTTACTCACCACGACCTTTTAAAGTTGCGCCAATATATTAATCACTCATTTCACTTTATTCAAATAGAAATGTAGCTGTTAAAGTATTCTATAAGGGTGAAAGATGCATCTACTTAAACTAAATCCATCTAGTTGTTGTTCCTATGTCACAAACAGCCCCCCTCCTCACAATTTACACAACCCCCCTAAGTTCATTATTTGTCGGTATAAACAACCAACCATAGCTGCAAATATTTAAATAACTTTCTTAAATGTACAATGTTATATCATCAATCACCATAAGGCTAGTATCATATGGTTAAAATTATCATTGGTTGGTCAGCCTAAAACGCCCGTCTCACTGCCTTAAGCTTTGGACTTCACCTAATAAAAAATTATCACTAATCTTGACTAATCCTTAGCCTCTATTCGTCTAACAAACTTTTAAACAAATGGTGGGCCTGTATTTGTAATCCTAAGCCAACCCAATTTATTGTAACAACGGGTGGACCTACTAAGCAGTCATGTACCCTCCTTCACACCGAAAAGCTACAAAATACAATTTTTGTGCTGGCTTCTTCACCTATGGATTTGAGCTGTTGGGGACCATCAAAGGGACATTGTAATGAAGAATCAAAGAGCTCCGACAGGGACTTCTGAGGGAAACGGATTTGGGGAACAAATCCAGGACCACTTCTCCGCCAACTTTCCAAATGTAGTTAATTTATTGCACAATCATACAAACATTGTCGACTGAACCCCTATTCCGAAAAAAAAAAAAAAAACTTTGGAGCCTACCCAATAAACTTTTATCTACATTCATGCCACACACTCGTAACAACCCATACCCACGTTCCGGAAAAAACCAATAAACCTAACAAAATTGAAGCATCTTCCCCATTTCAAGCCAATGTGGAGAGCTAAAGGTGAAATGTTTTACCTCAGGCGTCGATTCAATGCTCGAATTTGAGTAGTCAGAGGTTCGGTCTTCCAGACCAAAAACTTTTTGGACGAACGGTTACACCAACTCAGTGCGACAAATCTGGGGCCGATTTGATAAAACTCATCAGCAAACTTCAAGCGATTTGCTATTCTTTCGCCGTTAAGAGCAGTAGTTTCGCAGCAGTGAAAAGAGAGAAGAAATTGTGTGGAAGGTTTTCGTGGAGCGAAATTCAGTCTTCGAATTCCGCCTCTCTTAACGGCGGAATAACTGTGCCAAATTTACAATTTAAATTTACTTTAAAGAATTTAATCGGATGAGTGGTGGGGGGGGAGGGGTAAACAAAAATTCATGGCCCACACAAAATCTCGCAAAAGCTGCCCGAAATATCGCGGAAAGCTAAAGACCCAAAATCACCCAAATTCCGCTATCGTCACTCGTGGAATTACTATTCATGCACAGTCGTAGCTTCCACGTGTCGGCTCGAGGTTCAATCGGTCAAAACAGTAATTTCGCTTTACACAAAGACGGAACAACGAGAAAATTTTGGAAAAAAAAAAAGTTTTACTGTGTTCCGCCTTTCCCAGTGGCGGACACACACCAGATTTGCAATATACTTCGAAAGTACACTAGACTTGAAATACACGCCCAAAAAGACACCTTTTTCAGAAAATCACCAAATGTTTGCAGGTGCTGGTTCAACAATGGCATTCCATCTTTCCTCAATTGTGGCTGGCCATTTGTAATGAGCCGCTTTTTATTGACTTTTGAATCAACAACAATTAATATCGTCAGAGCTTTTGAAATAACACTTATTTAATTATTAATATCATAAAAATTTCTCAGAATGATTGTATTGAACAATCAAGATTATTCAATCTTAACTGGTATGAGATGCACAGGTTCTCCGCATCAAAATCTTAAGAGTGAATATCATTCCTTGAGTAAAATTTAGTTTAGCCCTTGTGATATTTAAAATGTTTGAAATACCTTCTTGAAAGAAATTTATTTTAATTTAATCCCTCATGATATCAAAAAAATTCACACCGCCTCCCTAAATGATTTTTAATCTAATTTTATATTTTTAAAGCTAAAATGACTGCTTATATATTAATTAGATTTAAACTAGTATTAACATTTTTATATCGACCACATATTTATCTTGTTTAAATAATTGTCTTTTATTCATTTTTGTTATTTAAAGTTGTATTCGATTATTGTTGTTTAAAATTTTTTATTTGATGTTGAATTAAGAGAAGAAAAGTTCAATTTTTTTTTTAAAATTGTTGTTAAATTTTCATATTTAAACATAATTGAGCAGAAAAATATAAGTTTTATTGTTATTAAAGAAAAAATAAAGTTAAAAAAAATTTAAAAAAAAATGTTCCTGATGTGGCCAAAACACGTTCAACCCATGTTTTGACACATGGCTCAGGTCAATGACGTTTCGACACGTGGCGCTATCAGCAATGACCGCGTGGCAATTTAGTCTCCACGAGCGTACCATCCTCCAATCCCCAAAATATCCCAGCCTTGGAGAAAGAAACAAACCTCGAGCATCAGTTGGTTTCACCAACAACTCGTCCACTCGCATTCACACTCAAGGAACCCTTCTCACAAGGGTAAACAAGGGAATGCTCCCCCTCGGGAGACTCAAGATCCTGGCTCCAATTTCCCTTGGATCTACGAGCCCACCAGGCACACGGTAAACACGAGCGTGCACCTAGCCCTCGTTATCAATCCAAAACGGCTCTCTGACACACCGTACGCGCCCGCGCACCTGCCACTGTTACCCGCACCACCTTTTCACCAGTTTTTGCAGGAGATTCCTCCTAGGTTTCCCCTCATTACGCTATGCGTTAGGGCAACATCAGGGCAGGACCACAAGGTACAAATTACCAAAGGGTCCTAACCCTCAACTATATATAAGAGACTTCATCTCTTCCACTGTAAGCAATCCTCCCTTACTGTAACTCTGCAATTACTCTCATCTCCTCTTTCAGATCATCATCTGACTTGAGCGTCGGAGAGCCAAACTGGGAATCACCCCCAGTTCCCCTAGCTTGGCTTTTTGACCATTTATTTGGTGTTTGTCCTAGCAGGCTGAATCCACCATTTTTTGCCACTAGGCATGCAAACGAGATAAACCGGCTTGTGAGTTTAGGGAGCTGGCTCGGCAAAAGCTCGCGCTTGGGTTCGACCCTTGCGAGCCAAGCCCGAGCCATGTATTTTACAGCTCGTGGCTCGCGAGCCGACTCACGAACCAAATTAATATTAAAAAAGTATATAAATATACATACTGACATGGCATAATAGTAAACGGCTACGTGGCCGCCCCCGATTGGTGCCTCGTAGACCTTTGCGCCACCTTGGACAAACCAGATCGCCAGATCTATTAGCCAGATCGTGACTAACCTACTAACGATCTGAAGAGCCTATCGACCTCAATCCAAGTAGCGTGTTCCTCAATCTTCCGTCTACTCCCTTGAGGGAAACCCAAACAGGTTTCAGGATCCCGGAAGGCAATATCGATTTACAGATCGATTATATACGTCACCGGACACCCGAATACTATAAAGCATTCCTGTCGGGACACGTGTACCCTTCTCATTCCCTGGAACAGGCGTACTATGGATCATTAATGACCGTCAGTCCCTGCTTTTACCCAAAGGGGAAAGAAGGTACAAACGACCCGCCTCAAGCCAGTTCCATCGTCTGACATCCAGATCGACGACTGGCAACGCCATTAATGCGCCTCTATAGTACACGTATTACTGTGTTATTTAGCCATGACTATAAATACTCGCCCCTTGAACAGTAGTTGGTAAGCCTTTACTCCGCATTTAATTGCATTGATTCTCTCTCTAAAGAGCTCCATTACTGACTTGAGCGTCGGAGTGCCAAACTTGGGTAAAACCCCAAGTTCCCCAAGCTGGTACTTAGCTCACGTATGTTAGTGCTTTCAGGTCGATAAAGAGCCCACTTAAATAAATTCTTGACTGATCGGCCCATATCTGACAGCCAGATCGACCACGTCAGATCGACCAGATTTGAGCCAGATCAGTTTGGCGCCGTCTATGGGAAACCCTTTTTTGTATCGACCTAGATAAAAAGCCCTTTCATCCCTTTTTCAACACTATGGTTAACACGAGGAACACCAATCGTGACGAGGACATGGAAGAGGTTGCCAAAGGCAGGCATGATTACAACGCGCCGCTTGGAAACACCTCCGCTGTCCCACCGGTCGGTCCCGGCACCAACGTTCCCCAACCTCCGCTGGAGGCCACTCCCAGGTTCACCGTCACCTAGGCGGACCTGGATGCCTTCCTCGACCAATGGCGGGCCGAGATCGAACGCGCCCAAACGGAGGGCCGCGAACCTAGCCTGAGCTACCAAGGGCCAGCCCAACCACCACCATCCCAAGCCCTGTGTTGGGCAACGCGCTGGGCCCCTCACTCCAACGCGTACGGGAACCCAGTTCCCTATGTATTCCAGCCGCTCGACGGGCGCCCCGCCCACATCATTTGGGGCCTTAGTCCCCAAATCGGAGCGGGCCAGGTCCAAGGGTACGCTCCGCCGCCACCTCCCCCCGTACTGACCAAAGAGGTCCCGCGCGAGGGCCATGGGGAATCTGACCACCCCAGCCGTAATAAACGCGAAAAGCACGCGGTTGACGAAGACCACGAAGAGTTTGATGACCTCCGTGCGCGGATCCCCGCTCGATCCGCAAGAGAGGAGGCTACCCGAATTGCAGCGGCTCGCATTGAGAACGAGCAAGATCGTTATGCGGACCCACCACGGAGACGGGTCCAAGACCGCCTGGGAGATCGTGGATCTCAGATTACCCAGAGGCAGGTCGACCTGGGGGAAGGGCTGAACCGCCACCCCCTCCTTATCGCAGCGACAGGGAGGAAGCCTTCCCTTTTTGCGAAGACATTCTCCGCACGACCTGTGAGGGAAATCGAATTCTGACAGGCTTACCCATGTATAACGGGACCACAGATCCCGAAAAACATGTGACAGCCTTCGAGAATCGCATGTTGTTGCACTCCCATCCACAACAAATCTGGGCCAAACTCTTCGTCACTACGCTGAAAGGCCCCGCTCAGGATTGGTTCATCCGTCTGCCACCGCGGTGCATAACGACCTACAACCGGTTCGTAGATCGGTTCACAACGCACTTCTCCTCAATGACTGGAGAAAAGCTCCCTCCCTCTTATCTCAACAACATCTACCAGAGGGAGGGCGAGTCCCTGCGAGATTTCATGACTCGCTTTTCAAGGGAAGTGGTTCGGGTCGAAAACCCGACGATGGACACCTTGCTCTCTGTAGTCCATCGAGCTATCCACAACCGCCTATGGGCAGATGAGATCGTCAGGGCCGGACCCCATAACCTGACGGAGATACAAGATATTGCCCATGGCTTCATGCGCGTAGAGGAGATAGCCCTCGCGCACGGGCCCCCGCCTCGATCTGAGAGGCAGGCCATTGGGTCGAGCTCGCCCCTCAATCGGAAGGGGAACGAGTAAAAGAAGATCAAGGGAAAAGTCGACCTACCGACCCAGGTTAACCGACGAAACTATATCCCCTTGACCAAGCCCATCGACCAGATCTACGTGGTCATGGACCAGAGCCTTCTGAAGAAACCAAAGCCCATCCGGGAGGGCCCAAAGGCTGAGAAATCGGGAAAATTCTGTGGCTACCATCAATAGTGGGGCCACACTACCGCAGAATGCAATTCCCTCCGTGATGAGATCGAAAGACTCATTCAAGGAGGGCACCTGAAGGATTTTGTTCGCAAGATCGACCACTACTCTGAGAAGGCCGGGAGGCCGAGTGACCGCTATCGTTCCAGGTCAAGATCCCCTACGAGAAAGTCTGGGAAGCAGCTGCTGGAAAGAGCTCAAGACAATCCCCCCACTCACGGCAAGATCTACATGATAGCCGGGGGGCACGAGGGTGGCGACTCAAGAGCAGCTTGAAAGAGAAACATCAGACGGGCAGCTCGAGAGTTCAATGGCCCACACGAAGAGGTGTTCCAGATCGATCAAGGTAGAGAGTGGGAGAAGCAGGAGGTTAGCTTTAGCGAGAATGATAGCCGCCCAGGCCCCCATCGGGAAAGCGGAGCGCCTAGTTGTCCGATGGTGGTGACCTTAGGCGTGGCTAATTATGATGTAACCAAATGCCTAGTTGATAATGGAAGTAGCTCGAACATTATCCCTTACTCGACTCTTTTAAAAATGAAATTGCATAATCTAAAACTCGATCTGATCCGAACACCGCTCTCTGGGTTCGGGGGATCGGAAGTTATTCCGCTAGGGCGCATCTGACTCCTCACCTCGATGGGAACATCCCCCAAGAGGGTGACCCAAGAGGTCGAGTACGTCATCGTCAACATGCCCCTAGCATATAACATGATCTTCGGCCGACCTGGCCTCATACAATTCAAAGCAATCATCTCAACATACCACCACAAGCTGAAAATGCCCACCCCGAATGGGGTCGGGGAGGTGACTTGCGATGTCATGGACAGTTGGACCTGCTACGCTATCGTTCTGAAGAAACCTTCTGGAAAAGAGGTAGCGGGAGATGTCGATCTCCAGACCTACGCCAATGGGGAGATCGAGCTCCCCACGAAGGAAACGAGGCCGAGAGATCCCCGACAGCTCGAAAGAGAAAGGTTAGCGAGCGGCTCGAACTGGCCGAGGAACTTAAGGAAATCGCCCTTGTCCCCGGAGATAACAGCAAGACCACCAAGATTGGGGCGAACATGCACCCCCAACATGAGATCATGATGATAGAGTTCTTGCGGGATAACTCGGACATCTTCGCGTGGGCAGCCAAAGATCTGATCAGCGTCGATCCGAAAGTGATATGCCACCGGCTCGGGATCGATCCGTCAGTTAAACCGATCAAACAAAAGTTAAGACCTCAAAGCCGGGCAAGGAATGATATCATTGAGGTGGAGGTCAATAAGCTCCTCGACGCGGGATACGTTACCCCAGCTCAGTACGTTGACTAGTTGTGCAATGTTGTTCTTGTGCAAAAAACAGGCGGGAAATGGAGAATGTGCAACGACTTCACCGACCTCAACAAGGCTTGCCCAAAAGATCCGTATCCGCTGCCCCGCATCGACCAGCTCGTCGACTCGACAACTGGATGTGAGATGCTCAGCATGATGGATGCTTTCCAAGGCTATTACCAGATCTCTATGGCCCCCGAAGATCGAAAGCACACGGCCTTCATTGTGGTAAAGGGAATATACTGCTTCAAGGTCATGCCCTTCGGATTGAAGACGAGATCGGTCAACCTGATGTTTAAAGACGAGATCGGGAAGACCATGAAGGTCTACGTCGACGACATGATCGTGAAGAGCGCTGGGCGTACCACCATCTAGATCATCTACGCAGATCATTTGAGATCTTACGGCAGTACGGGATGAAGCTCAACCCTGACAAGTGCACGTTCGGGGTCGAAGGGGGAAAGTTTCTAGGATACATGGTGAGCCAGCGGGGCATCGAAGCCAATCCTACGAAGATCAAGGCGATTCAGACCATCCCTCGACCTCAATACATCAACCAGGTACAATCCCTGGTGGGTCGGATAATCTCTCTCAACCGGTTCATATTGCGATCGTCCGAGCGCAACCTCCCGTTCTTCAAAATCTTGAGAATTCTGAAGAAGTTCGAATGGAACAAGGAGTGCGACCGAGCGTTCGAGCAACTGAAAGAGTACTTGGCATCTCCCCCATTGCTGGCAAAGCCAAATGAGGGTGAGACCTTATATCTCTACCTGTCCCTTTCCAACGAGACCTTCAGCTCAGTCTTGGTCGCCGTCCGAGATCGAAAACACCTGCCGATCTACTACCTAAGCAAGATCCTACACGGAGCAGAACGAAATTATCTCGAGATCGAGAAGTTCGTGTTCGCCCTCACACATGTGGCCCGGAAGCTACGTCCATACTTCCAAGCTCATCCTATAATCGTCCTAACGGATCAACCACTTAGACAGGTCTTGTCCAAACCCGATGTGTCGGGTCGAATGATGAAATGGGCGGTCGAGTTGAGTCAGCATGACATCACCTACCAACCTCGAGCCGCCCAGCAAGCTCAAGTTCTGGCTGACTTCCTAGTCGAAAAGAACTCCAGCTCGATGGAGATCGTTCCCACCTCGCCAAGCTGGACCATGTACACGGATGACTCATCGACCTCTCAAGGTGGGGGAGTGGGCATATCCCTTACAAGCTCAGAGGGACTCCAGCTCGATTTTGCCATTAAACTCGATTTTAAAGCAACTAACAACGAGGCGGAGTACGAAGCGCTCGTGGCAGGACTAAGATACGCCACGGAAAATAAGATCGACAAGCTATCCGTGGTAACTGACTCTCAGCTCGTCACCGGCCAAGTCAATGGTACTTACGAGGCTCGGGAAGAGTCCATGGCAGCGTATCTCAAAATGGTGAAAGAGCTGGCCTCGAAGCTAAAAGAGTTCAAAATTGAGCAGGTTCCCTGCGAGGAGAACGGTCGAGCGGATGCCCTATCAAAGCTGGTGAATGGATTCCAAGGAACAAAAGATCCAACCATCTCGTTCATGGTCTCGGGGGGCCATGCGATCGATGAAGGAAAGGTCGAGATCGCCACCATCGATCCGCAGGAGCCTTGCTGGATGGACGATCTGATCGCTTACCTCAAAGACGGGCTTTTTCCCCAAAATCGAACTGAGGCCAGAAGAATAAAATATCGATCTCTGTTCTATATGATAGATCATGAAGGTAGGTTGCTCAAAAAATCCTTCACCAGTCCCCCTCTAAGCTGCTTACGACCTAGCCAAGCCCAAGATGTCCTAGAAGAAGTCCATGAGGGATGCTGCGGAAACCACTCCGGAGGTCGAGCCCTAGCTCGAAAGATCTTAAGGAGTGGGTATTTTTGGCCGACTATGGTGTGGGATGCGAAGATCCACTCCAGGAAATGCCCCAAATGCCAAAAACATGGCAACCTAATCCACACACACCCGGCATCTATGATACCGATCGATGTATGCTGGCCCTTTGATCAATGGGGGATCGACATCATCGGTCCCTTCCCCTTGGCGCCCAGATAGAAAAAGTTTGCCATAGTATGCGTCGAGTACTTCTCAAAGTGGGTCGAGGCCGAGGCAGTCCCCAAGATTACTGATGCAGTAATAAGGAATTTTCTCTGGAAAAATATAATCTGTCGTTTTGGGGTTCCGAGGGTGCTCATCTGCGACAATGGTCCTCAATTTCGATCTGAGAATACTAAGAGCTATTGTCGGGACCTCGGGATCGACCTCAGATTCACTACTGTTGGTCATCCGCAAGCAAATGGCCAAGCTGAAGTCACCAACCGAATCATTATCCAAAATCTCAAGAATCGTCTTGATGCCAAACTGGGGGCATGGGCGGACGAGCTCGACGGCGTACTATGGGCATATCGAACTACCCCGCGGACAGCCACGGGACAAACACTATACTCTCTGGTTTACGGATCCGAAGCCGTCATCCTATCGGAGCTGTTACACGAAACCGCTCGTGTATCGCAATACCAGCTCGACAGGAATACAGAGATCAGAGTTGAAGATCTAGATGTGATCGAAGAAAGCAGAGAGCATGCCTATCAGAAGCTCAAACAGTACAAGGCAGTGGCAGCTCGATCACACAACAAATACGTGAAGCCCAGATCGTTTCAGATCGGCGACCTAGTGTTAAAGAAGGTCGAAGTCTTGCAACATGTTGGAAAACTTGAGCCTAGCTGGGAAGGACCCTATCGCGTCACGGAGATCGGGAAAAACATGGCCTACCGGCTCGAAGACATGGTCGAGGAGCCATTACCCAGACCGTGGAATGCGTACAACTTGAAGAAATTTTACATTTAGCCTTCAAATTTATTTCAATTTCTAATGGTTAAAGAGGTCAAATTCGCCTGAGAATCGATCTCTGTTCAGTAAATTAATTTACATGTTTTAGGACAACATCCGATTGGAGTCAATCCGCAATCCCACACTAGGTCACTATCCCCTCGATTAAGCTCTCATTCGACCTACGGTCATGAGTCGAGGAGGAAGTGAGCCCCCCACATCCGATCGTCAGAGATCAAGATCCAATGAGGTCGTTTTTAAGACTCAAAGAGATCCTAAAAATCCTAACGAACCTGATGATCCAGAGATCCGATGAGATCAATTTAGATCCAAAGAGGTCCAGAGATTAATGGTTTTCAAAAATTAATGATCCAGAGATCCAAGGAGATCGTTTTAGATCCAAAGAGGTCCAGAGATTAATGATCTTCGAAAAGGTAGATCCTAAGATCCAATGAGATCGACTTAGATCCAAGGAGATCTAGAGATCGATGATTTTCAAAAAGATTATTCAAAGACCCGAGGAGATCGAGTTAGATCCAAAGAGGTCCAGAGTAATGATTTTTAAAAATTTATGGTCCAGAGATCCGATGAGATCTATTTAGATCCAGAGAGGTCCAGAGATTAACGCGTCTCAGAGATCGCTATCGATCCGACGAGAATGCAGCGAATGGAAAAACGACTAAGTCAAGAACGCGAGCACCCAATGTGACTAGATAGACATCCAAACGAGATCGAATAGCTTTGCGAACCCATCGATCCGAAAGCGATAAAAATCTAGCTAAGGGGTAAGCAAAACCTAGATCGACAAACCACACGCATGCCAGAACGAACAAATACTCAACTTGCAAAGTAAAAGACAAGTATGAAACAGAGTTCATTCATACAAAAAATAAACCCCCAAATTTGAAGGGTTCGATTCTACCTAGCGCATCGAGCTCACCACGCGACGTGGCTCGATGGTCGATTGTTCAAAACAATGAAATAAAAGCAAATATTCACCTAGCCACAACCCCGGCTAGTAGGTCGGATTTAATAATGTTTTGAAATAAAAGGTTCAATTTAATCAAGCTCAACAGGAGCAGAGGATTCCCTACCAGATCTGGTTCGTGACCCGTTGAACTCACGGAGAGGAGGAAGGAGGTGCTCGACCTCGACCTGTTGTGGCAGTTCGCACCCCACCCGACTCTTCGATCTCTTGGCCTTAGCAATTTCGATGGCATGGCCATACTTATGGGTCGCCCAATCGATCTGAACGGGCTCCTCCTCCTCCTCCTGCTCAGTGGCTCCGGGATCAGCCAGGAGAGGGCCTATCGTGTCGAAATTGAACTCCGTAGGGAAGATATTTTGGGCCTTGAGCTGGTTCACACAGATCTGGAACCCTTCTGCCAGGTCGCCCTCGCCCACGATCAGGCTCGCCTCTTCCAAACCGGGACCCTCCATGAACTCCTGCACCGCATAACGCTCGATCTCGAGCTTATACCGTTGCAGGTCGGAGGCGGCCTTCTGGATCCTCGACCGGGCGAAGTCGAAAACCTCAACCCTACCCCCTTCCTTTGAAGCAACCTGGGCGTCCTCAAGCTGCTTGGCGAACTCCTCCCTCATCCTCGCCAGCTCTTACTCATGGCTCTTCTCCGCCTTTGCAAGGGCCTCATGGGAACTCTGAAGTTGGGCCTCCATCGTCTCTTTCTCCTCGATCTGGACCCGCTTCTCCTCTCTAGCCTTGCGGAGATCGTCCTCGAGCTGGTGGAAAATTTCAGGGCTCATCGAAGCGAGCTGAGCTTTTGCCGTTTGGTACTTCTCCTTGTACCTTAGCTTACCGGCCTTGTAGACCTTAGCCTCCTGGATCGAGTTGACCAGCACCGGAAGGACGAATTGGAGGTAACAAGTAGATCGATTAGAAAGGAGATCGACGGAGAAAGAGAGAACAAAAATATATATACTTACGCAAAAAAGACCCCTAGCGGCCTTAGCCCTCTTCTGGTCGGCAGATCTTGCAAAGGAGAGCTTCTTCTGCTCATCAATGATGCACCCGGTATTGAACAATGCTGAAATCAAATCGATGTCCGGGGTACCAAAAGCAAGGGCTCGATTCGATCCATTCTCTCTCTCCAGCTCGAGCCCAGCTGGCCATTTGGGAAGTGGGGTCGTCGGGAAATCCATCAATTCAGCTTCCACATCGGAATCCTCAGATTCTTCGACCTGATGAGCTGTCTCACTAAGGGGTCTTTTTCCCACACCGTGCCTTGCCTGAACAAACTGGGCATAAGGATCAATGGTTTCATCAAAATAAATGTCTAAATGATCTAAATTTATATCGACCTCTTCCTGACCCCCAGAAGGCCCAGCCAGATCGACGAACTCCTGACAACGAGCTGGCTCCGCTGCCACATTCTGAACGACCTGGGGAGGGCCTTGATCATGCAGCTCCTTTCTGAACCCCTCCTGATGGACTCGCTGTGCGTCAGGGAGAGCATTGAGAATCGAGCGGCCCGCGTCGACCACGGGCTGCATCTCAGCAGCTGTAGCCTCCCTTTGACGTCGAGCTCTCATCATCGAAGCGCGAGACATGATTAGCACTCGGAGATCTGCAGATCGATATAAAGAAATTAGATCGACAATTATGAGGAGAATGCACAAGTTTAAAAGGGGACCCTGATCGAGGTGGGGTCCGATCGAAGTAGGAGCATACCAAGGCGGAAGTTTCTCTGACGGGTCCCAAGAATAATGCCCGCTTCGACCAGATGCCCCGTCCTCGTCAGGTTCTTATGGTCAAGGAGGCCCAAGCGAGGAAGTAGATCGAAATGGTCATGGAGCCAGGAGGTCGATCTAGTCGGAAGGCGCTTCGGATCATCGGAACCCCAAGTAGTTCGGAACGAGGGGGCAACAGGGAGGTCGACGAAGAAGAACTTGGACTTCCAGTCCACCCCATGCGATGTCGAGGGGATCGATACCATCTTCAGGTTGGGCTTAGATTGAAGGTTAAAGTACCCAGGGCCAGATTTGGCAGCGCTATTCAAAGTGAAGAATTCTCCGAAATCTTCGAACTCCGGTACGAACCCCAAACACTTCACGATCATCATCATGCAGTGGACTAAGGAGAACGAATTTGGGGTCAGCTGGGCAGGACACATATTGAACCAGACAAGGAGATCGGAAACGATCCGCGAAAAAGGAAGACGCAGGCCATACTTGACTGCGTGATAATACAGCCCAATCGATCTCGGTCTCAGGGGGCTGCCCACCGTCTCCCCGGTCACGGGCATTCGAACCACATACTGGGGGCCCAAACCCAGCTTTCTCACCACTTCCGTGAACTCCGAAGGGGTTATCTTTGTTGCCCTTTGCGTCATATGGGATAGAGTACGGTAGACATGGCGTGGCTGCTCCACCGCCGGAGGATTCGCCTGCCCTTGAACCTCCTCTGCTCCCCCGACCTCCTGGACCTCTTCCGGCTCATCCACTAGCCTCATCGCGCCTCTTCTTCTTGAGGTCGATACAGGTCCCCCACGGTTGGCCGTACCACCAGATCCCGTGAGGGACTCGAAACTCGCATCTGGGAGAGGGGGGACGTTCCGCTCGACCTCCCGTTCAGGGGACAACGTAAAAGCAGCTTCACCTAATTCTCCTCTCATTTCGATCTGATCGCGTGCCATAGAAGATGGGGAAAAGGAAAGGATCTTTACCTCAAGAACCGATCGGAAAAGCCTCGAGAGTGGGTGTGCACAGGGTGCAGATCGGAGCAGCTCGTTGATTTGTGTGTGAAAATAGTGAAAATGAGAGGGGGGTTACCTCCTATTTATAAGAGATGAAAAAGTAACATCTCGAAATACGAAACGACGCCATTATTACCCCGGCCATGCCACCCTCCTCAAAGGTCACGTCGCATTAAATGCGGCGTCAGATCGATGAACTCAAAAGTTGCGCCTAATCATCAAGGCGGCGGTTCGATTCTAACGGTCACGACGGTTCCCCTACCCAATGCCAGATCGATGAAATTACCCCTGCGAAAATTCACACTGGTAATTTGGGGGGGCTCTGACATGGCATAATAATAAACGGCCACGTGGCCGCCCCCGATTGGTGCCACATGGACCTTTGCGCCACTTTGGACAAACCAGATAGCCAGATCTAATAGCCAGATCGTGACTAACCTACTAACGATCTGAAGAGCCTATCGACCTCAATCTAAGTAGCGTGTTCCTCGATCTGCCGTCTACTCCCTTGAGGGAAACCCAAACAGGTTTCAGGATCCCGGAAGGCAATATCGATCTACAGATCGATTATATACGTCACCGGACACCCGAATACTATAAAGCATTCCTGTCGGGACACGTGTACCCTTCTCATTCCCTGGAACAGGCGTACTATGGATCATTAATGACCGTCAGTCCCTGCTTTTACCCAAAGGGGAAAGAAGGTACAAACGACCCGCCTCAAGCCAGTTCCATCGTCCGACATCCAGATCAACGACTGGAAATGCCATTAATGCGCCTCTACAGTACACGCATTACTGTGTTATTTGGCTATGGCTATAAATACTCGCCCCTTGAATAGTAGTTGGTAAGCCTTTACTCCGCATTTAATTGCATTTATTCTCTCTCTAAAGAGCTCCATTACTGACTTGAGCGTCTGAGTGCCAAACTTGGGTAAAACCCCAAGTTCCCCAAGCTGGTACTTAGCTCACGTGTGTTAGTGCTTTCAGGTCGATAAAGAGCCCACTTAAATAAATTCTTGACTGATCGACCCATATCTGACAGCCAGATCGACCACGTCAGATCGATCAGATTTGAGCCAGATCACATACATATATATATATTATATTTATAGATATATCTTATATATATATATATAAGGCAAAAACCAATTACTCCGCCACCACTTCTGATGACGGAGCCACCACCACGCCACCGCCTCCTCCAGACTTCAGCAATCAGCAGCACAGAGCTGATTCTTGCCACCACCAGCACTTCCTCTAGATCTCTCCGTCCAGCACCGCGCCGCCGAGTGCCACCCACCACCTCTTTTTTCTCTCGTCGCGCGCCACCCCGTCACCACCTCCTCTTTCCCACTGTCCGTTTCGCGTCACTGCCCACCACGCCACCGCCTCCTCCAGAGTTCAGCAGCAGCCCAGCATGTAACGCCCCAGTTTTTCAGTTATGCAATATGTGATATTTTATGAATTATTTCCTAAGTGTTTATATGAAATTTGTATCAAATTGAGAACAATTGCTACGTGAAATAATTGTCGAACTTGATTTAATTGTCTAATTGTCCTTAAGTGATCATTCTTTTAAATTCAAGGACCAAAGTGCATGAAATATTCTTTGGACCTAATTGATCAATTTTCCTAAGTTCATCCTCAATTGCATGAACTTACAAACATTGAGGGCTTAATTGCAAATTAAAGTATCTCATCAAATGTTTTACTTCCTTGCTCTACCGATCCAAAGCCACCAAGAAAGGAGAAAAGGGATTTCATCAAATTCAAGTTAATTTTCCGGAGAAATTGCATAAGTTGAAGCTCAACAATCATCTAATCTCCATCTCTTTCCTTCTTTTTTTTAATTTAAGGTATACATGGATATTGATATGGATTTCTTGAATTTTAGATGGAAGCTAGGGTTAGGATTTGAGCATTTTAACTTGATTATTTGGTGTTGGAAGCATGATTCTATGCCTTATATTTGAATTGATGGTTGAATTCTTGGAATTTATGAAGTTATATGATGAGTTCATGTATGGGTTTCAAAGTGAGAAATCTTGATGATCAAGCATGATTTAAGTGTTTAGATTGGATTTTATTGTACCTTGAGCATGTATGCATGTTAATTCCCAGATTTCTTGCATTTAGAAGTTGAATTATATGTGTTTGATGAGATTTGGTTATGGTTCGTGCCTCCCCTGTTTCTGCTGCTCTATTCTGCATCTTCTGCATGACGGGAACGACCCTTCCCGTCCCAATTCATTCTGGGAACGGTCGTTCCCACCCCTAACAGCTGGCACGTGAGACTGGGAACGGCCCTTCCCAGTTTGGCCTGTGACCGGAACGGCCATTCCCAGCCCCAAAACTTCCAAAATCTTTACAGATGCACGGGATTGTTTCAGGGAGCCGAGAACGGCCCTTCCCATTTCTAGTTCAAACACGGAACGGTCGTTCCCATGCTCCAGGGGATTTTCTGGATTTATGCATAAAATCTAACTTTCCGAATCCGTTTCTAAGCCCTTAATTGATCGATACATGTTATTATATGCTCATTTTATGCATGAATATGATCATATCATCCCCTAATTGTCAATGCACGTCATATTGTTCATGATTACGCTGTTCGTCCTAATTGGTTCATACGAGTCGTGTCTCGTGTACACTTGTCTTTGTTGCACATACCAGCTTCCCGGTGACGAGGAGCGGGCTTCTTAGGCCGTGTCTTTGCTTGTATTTTTTTGGCACAGGTGAGGTTTAATTGCTAGCTACCTAAAACCCGTATAACCCTTACGTGGATTTTGGCCAAAACGTATATATATATCTATAATCTTTCCAAAAACCCTCAAATGATTTGGGAAACAAGCCGTGTACCGTGTTACCGTGATTGTACTGACCGTGTTTTGGCGAGTGACCGTGTATTGTTCACCGTGGACCCGAGGGCTAGTGTTTGAGCCAACCGGGAAAGCATGGGCTGACGGGTAACTTTTACACTCCCCTCTTACCGTGGGGATGAACCCTGAATCCACCAGGAGGTCTGGTGGAGGAAGGAGTCCCGTGCGTGGGAGTCATGTTCCCGACGTACACCGTGTTACCGTGGATGGTTCGGGCCTTGCAAACCCACCATCACCCGGAGGAAGAAGGAGTTCGTGTTATTGATCGTGTGCACTGTAACTATTTGTGTGATAACCTAATCAATTGAAACATAATCATTGTACACTGTCAGAGTTTGGTTGGAGATCGTGCATGCCCCATCGCCAGGCTACTGATCAACTGAAATTAAATTAAATGTTAAACTTGATAGTTGTAATCTCGGGCAATGTGAATTATATTTTGAACTTATATTGCTTTCGGTTATAAAACCTTACCCGAGGTTATGACTTGCATGTTATCTGCGCTTATATCTATTATGCCCCTCACTCAGTCTTTCATAGATTGATGCCTCCACCTTTCAGTGTTTTGCAGATGCTTGCTAGGCGGGAGTCAGAGTTGTGTCCTGTCTTTCTGTCGGGTCTAGCACACTACACTTTCATGTATTGTTATCTTTGACATTAGTATGACATGTTATGTATTTTGGGAGATGATAATGTATTGATATGTGAGATTAGAATACGGTTTACTTGATAAATGATTGATAATATAGCATGCTTCCGCTTTAGTTCTTATATATTATGGTAATTGGTTTGGGGTTAGTCCCGCCTAGCTAGTTGTCATTTTGTTTTCTTGTCTCCCGTCCGCTATAGCTAAGTTCATGTATGGATTATCCGTTTCATATGTGGACTGAGCTATAGTACGGGGGATGTGGCACCTTGCGCTTCGGGTGCTACAGAACACCACCTCCAGAGTTCAACCCACGTCTCCATCTTCTCTCTTTGGACTTTAATCTAGTTCGCAAGGGTTGGATTTTGGGAATTTTTATTTTATTTTGTAACACTTAGAAGTTAGATGTTGGTTTTTTGCACTAGCAGATTAGTCGTTTATTGATTTTCCCCCAAAATCCGATTTTTGATTTGCATCGTTTTTCCAATTTCCTTTCTTGAATGTTGTGGATTTATGATTGTTTACATTATGTGAGGTTTGGTGAAAATGGATCTGGTTAGCTTGGGAAAAATGGCTTTGTGAGGTTTAGGCAAAGAATATTCAAGAAGGCTCGCAAGCCAGCTTGGGCTTGGCTCGAGCCAAGGGCGAGCCAAGCCCGAGCCAAATTTTAGGGGGCTTGCTGGCTCGCGAGCCAAACCCGAGCCATCTCTAATAAGCCTGAGCCCGAACCATCAAAAAACACCAAGGCTCAACTCGGTTCGGTTCGTTTACATCCCTACCGGCCACACTTTCCTGAGTTTTCATCCTCTGTTTCCCCACAAAAACAAATTCAGAGTGTTAGAGTTTGGATACCAGAAGTCAGATCCCATCAGTTTCCATCCGAGTTAACTGAAAATATAAGAAATAACAATAAACTAAAAATAAGAGAGAAAAAGGAAAAAAGTGAATAAATTTTATTTTGAACTAGGCGAAAAAGAGGGGGAAAATGGAAAATCAAGATGAAGAAAAAAAAAATTTAAAAAGAGAAACAAAATATTTTATATTAAAATAATAAAATATTTTAAATATTTTAATACCAAAATAACTCTCAAATTTGGAGAGTGAAATTCACATGCCATTGCTAAGGAGATTATTTGAAATTTATTTAAAATGACAAGGAGTCTAATTAGAATAAAATTAATATGAGGAGATATTTCAAATATTTTGAATATCATAAGGGATAAATTAAAATTTACTCATCATTCCTTTAACAAAATCTAACGAGGGGATATTAATAATATATAAGTAAAATATAGAAGTTGTAAGTATAATTTTAAAAAGAGTTTTTTGCACGGTCCACCCCTGTGATATACCTAATTAGCACTTTGAACCCTGTGATTTGAGAATTATCAAACAGAACCTTGTGATTATATAAATTAGCACTGAAAACCCTATGATTGTATTAAAGTTAGCACTCAAAACCCTACAACCACGGCTGTAGGGTTTGAAATGCTAATTGAGTGCTAATTTATTACAATCACAGGGTTCACTTTGAGAATTTTCAAATCACAGGGTTCTGAGTTCTAATTAGATATATTACAGGGTTTTTGGTGTAATAAACTCATTTTAAAAATTAGGGCTAATCACAGAAACCCCCCCCATCCTTTGGGGCTTTTGACACTTTCCCCCCCTATCCTTTCGTTTTTGGCATTAAACCCCTTAACCTTTGTAAATCTTAGCACTTAGCCCCTTTTTCGCATTTCCGGTGCAATAATCGCGCAAGATTCCGGTCAGCAACACACACGTGACTTATGCGTGATTATTAGAGGGGCATTCTAGTCCTTTCAAGTACAACTCCTCACTCCCGCGTCTTGAATGGTAAAAAGCCCCAACCCCCAATTCTCAACCCTAATTTCTCATTGAAGCTGCGCAAGTTGAAGAAGAATGGAGAGAGACAACGACCGAAACTGCAATTGTGGAAGAGTTGTTATGCAAAGAACATCATGGACTGATCTTAATCCTGGGAGACGCTACATAAGCTGCGAGAATTTCCGGGTACAGTCGGTTTCCTCTAATTTCTCCCCAACACAGCTTCTCCTCTTAATCTTGTTGTGCTTCTTTGTATTTAGTCCCCAGGGGGCTGCAATTTCTTCGCGTGGACTGACGCTCCAATGTGTGAGCGCTCCAGGCAGATAATTTCAGGACTACTAAGGAAAATCAACAATCTTGAAGGTCAAATTGAGGAGGCAAAAAGGCTAAAAGAAATTGAGGAGGCAGAACGGGGAAAAAAAAGGCTTCCAGTTTCCCAACTTGTGTTCATTGTTGTAATAACTATTGTTTGTTATATGTTCTTGTGGTAGATTTTTCTCTATGTTGGTGTATTAGATGTAATCAGTTTTGTGGAGACAGATGGTCTCAAAATCGGATGTATGTTATGTACTTTTTCCTATGATCAATGAAATATTTTGTTAATTGTATACCCTGTTCCATGAGTTAATTGCAATGTAAATGGACAAGTAATTTGCATAACTTCAATTCATTCATTCAACACCAAAAAACATGTTTGTGTACATGACTAATAACATCTGCGAGTTTTCGATGACAACATTACTGACTAAACACATTTACTTGAGAATGCAACATCAATGACCAAAAACATCTACATTCACTACAACTACTTTCTGGCTTCTGCTGGTGCCTTGAACTTAGAATGGTATATCTTCTTTGTTGGAGTTCTTGTTGAAGTTCTGAGAGTAGCCCTTGAAGTGCTTGCAACATTCTCTGATGAAACGACAAGCTTCTTTCTTCTTACAGGCAGTTTGGTTACAGACCGAGTCGTGGATCTTTGACTTGCAACAAGATTTGATGCAGCAGTAGCCTGTTGTTGTGATTCTTGGACTGAAAAACTTCTTGTAAATCTTCTCAATGGCATAACCGTTTGTGTAAGAACTCCAACAGCCTTCTTCTTTGCACCCTATTTGCAGAAACAATATGAGTCAGAATTGTATAGAAGTTGTAATTAATATAATTGGTCATGAATTTAAAACTTACCACAATGTTCCTTTTACGGGGTGGTGGTGGAGGGACCTCAACTCTTTGTGGCAGATTTTGATTCTTCGGGTTTTGCTTACATCCCCTCTTATTGTGCCCTGCAACTCCACACAATTTACACTTCATAACCAGACCCTGTTTCCCCAACTTGCCTTCATGATGCCCTACTGCAGTTGCCCTCTTTTTAGCTCTGTCATGTGGTAGCTCCTCAATTGTTTTTTTTCCTTTTCTGTTGCTTGGGCCTTCCAGGCAAGTTCTCTATCACTGGAGGTTTCAATTTTTTAATGATTCTTGGCCATTCATCAGGCCCATTCAGTGGCAACATAAGATTGTTGTACACTTCTATGAATGTATCTCGGTGGTAATATTTGTGTATAAAATCTTCAGGAGTTTTATACATGGCCCAGATAGAGGAAATGGCATGTGGACAAGGTATACAAGACAATTGCCATTTCCCATATGTTTGCTCACCCAAGTGAACCTTGAATCTATCGCCAAAGAAACCCACAACGCAAATTGATCATGTCCATTCTAGTGTGCAATATAGTTCATACTCTGCTTCTTATTCTCTTCTAACAGCTTCTCTATGTTAGGATAAATTTCATATCTGTGGGCTATCATTGCATCTCTCTTTACATGTATCCTTTTCATCAGAGTCATTCTAATATCCTCTAACATATCAATAATGGGCATACTCCTAGCTTTAACAATCAATGAATTGAAACTTTCACATAAGTTATTCAATAAGATATCACACTTAGAAATGCACCTGAAGGGTCTCTTAGCAAGCCACTTGAATGCTTCAAGGTCTTTCTCTCTTAGCTCCTTGATTACAGTCTCAAACTCATTAATCCTTGTTGCTTTTGCAACTCTCTAGACAATTTGTTTTAGTGCTAATCCCTTGTGCGATGCTTTGAAATTGTTGTACATATGCATTACACAAAATCTGTGCTCACAATTAGGAAGAAGAGTATCAACTGCATCAATTATGCCCTTTTGTTTGTCTAAGATAATAACCCAATCATAATGGTCACTCCTGATTCCAAGATCCTTCATCAGCAATTCCAGAAACCATGTCCAAGTAGAACTCCTTTCCTTTTCAACTACGGCATATGCAAATGGATATATGCAGTTATTCGGATCAACACCAACTGCTACTAATAATATACCCCCACACACTGTTTTCAAATGATAGCCATCAAGACAAATTACAGGTCTACATCCTACCATCATCCCTTTTTTCAGTGGTTCCCAACAAATATATATCCTTTAGAACACATCTTCACCATTTTCAACTTTTGTTACAATTTTCACAGTTGTACCAGGACTACTTTTCACAATCTCTGCTGCATAGCTATATAAATGTGAGTATTTTTCAAATATCTGACCTGTTGCCAATGCTTTCACTTTGTATTTAGCTCTGTACATCTGCCAATTGCTAAAACTCATCTTTTTTTTTTTTTTTTGGTCTAGACCAGGGCATCCACCGTCGACTACAGTGACTAGTCCCCTCGCTGGATTGTAGGCACCTCATAGGGTGGGACAGCTGGCCAGGAGAATTTAAAGCTGCTCCATACCGAAAGTTAGGATTTGAACCCCTAACCTTTGGTTAAGGATGGAGCTAAAACTTAACTTCTACTCATGTTGAATGACAGTAACCATTGAGGAAATCGGCCATGAAGGATCACTTCCAATTTTTACTCTATATTTCTCTGCTATCCGCCTTGAGTTAGCAGAATAGGCCTTCTCCACCCTAGAACACATGCTCATCATGAAGTGTTTTGATCTGCATAGTATCTTCATCAGATTTCATAGATGCAAAAGGAAACCAAGGACAATTTTCATCTTTGCACTGCACTCTGATCCTATCAGGGTCATTTTGACCCAGGTTATGTCCCTACCATTAAGTCTGGAATGTTGTCTTATTGCGTCTCTCAAAATATATTTTTCTTCGAACAATAATCCAAGCTCAAATTCTGGATTGTCCATATCTACCAAAGGGTTGAACACTTTGCATCCATCATGTCTTCTCACAGGTTGTCTTAATTTAAATTTCCTTCCTGCTTCTATACAACCACCCAGAGACCACCCTTCAAGTCCCCCCCAATAATAACACCAGATTCCACAACCTCTTCCTCATCCTCTTCATGCTCACTATCAACAAATGGATCAGAGTAATCTGAGTCATCGCCCACAGATTGCTCATCATCACTGGCCCATGTTTGGACAGCTTCAACAAGTCCTTCAGGTAACTGCTCATGCTCTGCATCATGGCCACTCTCTGCATCTTGGCCATGCTCTGTATTTGGCTGCTGACTAGCTTCCACTTGAACGGATTGATCTACATCAACTTCAACAGCTTTCTCATTCTCATGTATCCCAGCATTGTCACTCTCAAGTTGATCAACCATCCCTTTCTCAGTTTGATCAGATTTGTCATTCTCACATGCCCCAGCTTCCTTGTTTGCAATGTCATCAACTATATCATTGTCACCTTGATCAATTTCCTCACAATGCCCATGATCAGCCTCCTCATTAACAGTTTGATCAACTACCTCTTTCACAATTTGATCAGCTCCAAGTTCAGAGTCACTTAGATCATTTTCAATACCCAAAAGACCAAACGGATCATTTACTTTACTTAACTCACCATCCTCTTCACCAGACGAACCAAGTTCTTCTTCCACCGGTATTGGATCACAGAAAATACCAGCCATCCTTTCTTCATCCAGATAATTCACCAAATCCATGGCATCTATGTCCCTTGACAATAAACGTACACTATAGCCGTGATTAATCCCATTAAAACTGTAATAGAAGTTGGTATCCACTGCAGAAATTCCCAACTTCTCAGCCATATCATGTATCTCCAGCATTGACATCAAATCTTCATGACAATAGTCGATATGGTCGAACTTCCCGCCAACATACACCTTACAACCTAAATCGCAGATT
Organism: Lantana camara; assembly: GCA_037501455.1. Taxonomy (NCBI): domain Eukaryota; kingdom Viridiplantae; phylum Streptophyta; class Magnoliopsida; order Lamiales; family Verbenaceae; genus Lantana; species Lantana camara. Next base: position 89,081,590 of record CM074862.1, on the reverse strand, counting down.
TTACCGCCATGGTGCATCCTTATTGAAAACAATTCTGCATTGTCCTCTAAAAAGTAAAGAAAAAGCACAAACAATTTCAGAAAAAGGGCTTCGAACACAATCAATAATCGAAATGGTCTCAACATAGGAAACAAAATACATTGAATTCGTGAGTTGGGACCACAAAAACCGTTGTTTATCATCAACGTGCATATAAACCCACAAGAAACGGTAAAAAACTTTCAAAATTTTCTAGAAAAAATGACGGCTTCAAAGGCTGCGACTCACCATATGCTGGGGCGTTCTTCCCTGGTGGGATATCATCACTGTTCTCGCGAATCCTCCACCCCATCATCGCATGGATTTCTCGTACAAATTGGAAGAAAAAAAAGGTCAGGGGGCAGAGTGCTTCTAAAGATTCATATTAACCCTAGTAATTTTGGGGCTTTTTACCATTCAAGACGCGGGAATGAGGATTTGTACTTGAAAGGACTAGAATGCCCCTCTAATAATCACGCATAAGTCACGTGTGTGTTGCTGACCGGAATCTTGCGCGATTATTGCACCGGAAATGCGAAAAAGGGGCTAAGTGCTAAGATTTACAAAGGTTAAGGGGTTTAATGCCAAAAACGAAAGGATAGAGGGGGAAAGTGCCAAAAGTCCCAAAGGATGGGGGTTTTGTGTGATTAGCCCTAAAAATTAAAGAGATTTGAGTTAAATATATTTAGGTTTAGCTACATGTTGAAGAAAAAGCTCTCTATTCAATCACTTGACAATCGTATAATGGCCAACAATTCATGTTGAATAAACTTGCCTTCATGATTAAAGCCAATGTTTTTAAAACCGAATCTAACGGCCGGTTCAAGCGAGTGGGGAAGCTCTAAAAACAACTATATTCCAGTCTGATCGCTGACGTATGTACTAACCAAATCTGTAACAATTTAATAACTCAGCGCAGGAATGAAATTAGTTTTTAAAATAGGGGTAACGAAAATTAAAATATCAAAAATAAATTAAACAAAATCTTTAATTATAGAATAAAAAATATGATTATTCAAAAACTTCAAAATCTCGAGGGCAGGAGCCACCTTTATGTCCCATTTGGCTCGTCTCTTGACTCGATCCGCCGCTCATTGTGGAAAAAATACTGAGTAAATTACGAAGTGTGATTCCTTATCAAAACTTTTAGTCCTGTCAAATCCTTGACTTACATAATTTATATTATAAAGTAAATTCAGCATAACAAGGAAAGATTAAAGTGAAAATTTAATAAACCCGATATAATTATAACTACTAATCTGCCCAAATTACCTCTTAAAGCAAAATGGCAGAAGAATTGAATTTGAAGCTGTTCAGGACATGGTCTAGTCGCTTTGCTTTGAGGGTTGTTCAGGCACTCAAAATCAAAGGTTTAGAGTATGAAACCATATTGGAGGATCTGAGAAGCAAGAGTCCTTCACTCTTGGAGTACAATCCTGTATTCAAGAAGGTTCCAGTTCTTGTGCACAATGGAAAGCCAATCTGTGAGTCACTTGTGATTCTTGAATACATCGACGAAACATGGAAGCAGAGTCCTCTCATTCCTCAAGATCCTTACGAGAAAGCCATGGCTCGATTCTGGGCAAAATTTGGAGATGGCAAGGTATATATAGTAGATCATTTTACCTCAAGGTTTATTTTGATAATCAGAAATTATTAATCTTGGGCAAAAATCACCATGAAAGCAGGTTATGCCGTCGATATGGAGTGTTTTTACCTCTCAAGGAAAGGACCAAGAGGAAGCTATGGCTGAAGCAGTTGGGAACCTGAAATTCTTAGAAGAACAGCTCCAAGGGAAGAAGTTCTTTGGAGGTGAGACGATTGGTTATCTGGATCTTGCATTGGGTTGGATGGCTTATTTAATCAGCATCTGGGAAGAGATAATTGACCTGAAAGTAGTAGACAAAGAGGGATTTCCACTGTTAGATGTATGGATGAATACCTTTGCAGAACATCCATTAATCAAAGAATGCTGCCCACCTCGAGACAAAATGGTTGAGAAATTCAAGGCCATGCTCGAACCGTATCTGAAGAAAGCAGCTTGAAATAGAACTAAAGTTTTTTTCAGTGTGTGCAATAAACAGAAGTATCACTTTGATATGATTTTTCCCCTGCTTTTTTTTTGGTTTTGAGTGACTCAAAAAGCTGCATGAGATAAAATTCACGCGGCTCGTTTAGGGACAATCTAATAAAAGTTTCACTTTAAAATGTTTGTTTCCCCTGCATTTTTTATTCTTAATGACAATCTTGTTAAGAAATAATTTATTTTTCGTTCTGGTTTGGTTGTCTGAACATTATACTTTTTAGTTTTGGTGTTAGTTTGATGGTGAACCACGATTATCTGAATGAATATTTGACAGTTTCAAAAGACAAAAAGGCAGAACCAAAACAGTAGTTAAGCAAAATTGAAGTGTTTCCAAATAATATTGTTTAGATCTCCAACCACAACCAAGAATCTCCGCAATTGTAAATTTATTTCTATAATCACATAATGTTGGAAGCATGGTATGATACAAGTGATGAGAATTATTTTTGTTTACCTTCAGTGTGTGGATAGTTATACATGGCCAGCCTAAAACTTGATCAAACGAGCTTTATATGCTTCAACACCATTTCAAACGATCGCCCTGCAAAAGATAATAGATTTAGGTACTTTTGTTCCATCTGTCAAAAAGGGTATGAATCAATGTAAAAAAAACTCACTCATTCATACCATATGGATGGTATGGCACTTATGTCTGAAGATCCTCAAAAGCATCTTCATAACCCCCACTACAATCACTTCTGTAACTATTAGATATATTTCATCAATAAAATGAACAAAAGAAGCAAATTTACCCACAAAAAGTGAAGGACAGAAAGAAGGTTATCTGACCTCTATGATCGCTAGGGATCCGCCCTGGGATCTCATTTCAAATCAACAACTTATAACTGAGAAAAAAAAAATGTCATCACCAATGATCACCACAGCTACAAGATCCATCTTTAAATAAATGAAAGCGATTAGCATCTCGAACTAATATCTCTCTATGCATGATCTTCGATATGTATTTAGTGACAGTGTGGCAATCCCCGCAAACCCGGAGATTCTTCATCACCAGCAAAGGAGTACCGTTTTTTGTGTGCAATAAGCCAAATGCTATGGCAAGCCTTTCACTATGTCCACAAAGCATGTCCAATTTCTCATCCTCATCAACATCATGCAACACAAATCTGACATCAGCAGTATATCCTTCCTTAACCATGGAATGGGAGATGTAATCCAATAACTCAATAACTTCTTTTCGCTCTTTAAAGGATTTATCATCAGCTGCAAAATAGTAAACCTTATTTTCAATCTCCAGCCAACTACAACCAGGATTTTTCTTGAGTCCTTTAGCTTTTAAAGATATTCTTATCTTTCTTACTTAGTCCCATCTCCCCAATGCAGCGTACACATTTGAGGCCAAAATGTGATAACCTGGATCATTTGTATTTAATTCAAGAACTTTTTCTGCCACACGTTCTGCAACCTTAATATCTCCACTTGCTCTAGAAGCACTAAGTAGCACACCCCATATACTAGCATCTGGCTTTATTGGCATGGAAAGAATGAATTGCTCTGCTTCAGCTAAGTGGCCAGAGCGTGAGAGAAGATCAACTACACAAGCATAATTTTCAAGCCTAGGCTCAAGATTGTAATCTTTCTTCATTTGTTCAAAATAAGCTCTCCCTTCTTGGACCAAACCAGAATGACTGCATGCATATATGACAGCAATGAAGACAATGTGATCAGGACAAACACCGGAATTGACCATATGTTGAAATGCTTCAAGAGCTTTTCTTCCCTCACCATACATCCCATATGCAGAAATGATTGCCGTCCATGAAACTAAGTCTCTTATTTTCATATGCTCAAATACCAGTATTGAATTCATCAAGCTACCAGTGTTTGAGTACATTTCAATCAAAGCATTCCCAATTGGGACAATGGAATCAAACCCCAGTCTAAAAATGCAGCCATGCATCTCCTTCCCTTGCCGTTTGGCAATGAGATAAGAACACAAAGGTAATGCACTCAAGAAAGTAGGTATATCTGGCTTCATTCCCTCTACTCTCATCCTGTTAAGCATTTTGAAACCAAGATCACCATTCTCTGAATGTCCACAAGAAGAAATTATTGAATTCCATGTAACTGTATCTCGGACTTCCATGTTCTCAAATTGTTGAAGTGAATCCTCCATTTTACCAACTCTGGCATATGCATCCACAAGAGCATTTCCCACAATTTGAGTGGAATCAAATCCTTGTTTTATTATATCACAGTGGAGTTCTTCAATGAAATTTTTGTTTGTTTGTTGTGTACAAATAGAAAGAAGTGTCACGTAGGTGATAAAATCAGGTTGGAGATTTTGTTTCAGCTTCCTAAAGAGCTCTATTGCCTCCTGATATAATTGATTGTCAATATAACCGTTAAGAAGTGAGTTCCATGACACCAAATCCTGGCTTCCCATGTTCTCAAACACTTCCCTCGAATGTAATAAATCACCACATTTTGCATACATGTTGATAATAATGTTACTAGTCACAGTATCACATTCATATCCCTTATTAACCAAGTATTCATGGACATATCTTCCCAGCTTCAAGTTCCCAGTGTAAGTACAAGCCCGAAAAACTGATGTTATGGTCAAAATATCTGGTTCAAAATGGCCCACCATTTCCAAAAATAACCTGATTGCCTCTTCATATAAACCCGATTCACAATATCCACATATTATTGTATTCCAAGTGAAGGAGAGAAACCGCTTTGGTGTCTTGGACTCTTCGACTCTTTTTTTTTCTACCCCTAAACTCTTTTCTTTTCTTTTTTTCTGCGTGTGGACTCTTTTCTTTTCTTATTATTATTATTTATTTATTTTACCATTCCAATAACGTAATATTCTCAATTTCTCTTTTCTCTCTCATTATATTATTTTTTTTAATAATTCCTTTATATCTATACTGTTGGAATAATTGGTCATAAAGTAGAAAGTTACTTTAATTATTATGTTTCCATGTTTTAAGCCTTAATTTATGGCTTAATTTAGGATAGTGGTTAGGATTGTTTTTGCTATTTATTTCCTTGCAATGCATCTGTAACAACTACAACAAACAAGAGAGATACAAAATGTAGTCTCCAAATTCTAACATGGTATCAGAGCGGTGATGATCCGAAAACGGATCTGAACCTAGCTCATCACGCACCCATACCTTTCCCAACCATTTTCATTTTTTCCGATCAATGAACTAACACCGGCGAGGAATCCAAACAACCCATTGATTCCTTAGCCACTAAATTAGCCAGCAATATCAAAATCCCAACAAACACCAATCAATCACACTAATCGGTTTTCCATCAGGTTGGCGGAGCCAACGGCGAGAAAAACACCGGCAGGACAGCGACGAAACTGCCCCATCGCGCCACCAGCAGAAGAAAGAAAGAAAAAAAAAAGTTCTCGGCCTTCAAGGCTTCAACGACAGATGCGAGCCTTGATTTTCTTCATAATCAAGAAGGCTGATATTCTCCATAATTGCTGCGATTAATGGAAGGAAAGAAAGCCTGACACCTTCCATTCTATTGCCGCCCAATTTTTCGTTATTTTCAGACCGAGATTTACTAAGCTGCATTGCTGCAAGAAAAAAAAAAAAAGAAGAAACACTTAGATCTACAAGATTTAAGCCTTGATTTCTCGAGAAATTCAGATCTGCAAGAGAGAAGAAACGAGAAGGAAGAAGGAGATCCTTACCGGCACGGCGAGATCAGTGGCGGCAAAACAGCGGATTCACGGCGGAACGGTGTCGTTACTGCCAAAGAATGAGGCAACGCCAACCAGATCCGAGATCTAAGTTCCCATACTGCAAAAGTAAAGAAATAAAAAATATATAAAAAAAAAAAAGGGGGAAGAAAGCAGCGAAGAACAAGGCTTTACCTACGCAGGCGGCGAGCAATGGCGGCACTGTGTCGGAACCCCGGCAACGCTGCAAGAAACCAAAGGAAGTCATTAGATCCGGGCCCAATCTCGTGAGAGAACTCAGATTCGCGAGATCCAGATCTCGATTTGGCAGATTCAGCAAGGGAGAAGAAAAAGGAAAAAAAAAAGGGGAACTTACCGGCGCGACGACAGCTGGTGACGGAACGGCGGCGTGTCCTTGCGCAAGTGGTGGTGCTGCAAGAAGAACAAGTAAGTTTTTAGATCCACAACACCTACACCCATATTATTCGAAAAACTCATCAAAAATGAAGGAAAGAATGGAGGAGAAAGGGAGGCGACGCAGCGGCCGCGTGATGGTGGTGCGCCACCGATGGGAGTGGCGGATACCAGAGCAGAAGAAGGAGCTGTCGGCGTCAGAAGAGGGAAAATTCCCTTTTCTCGTGAAATTGGAAGAAAAGTGAAGAAGGATTAGGAAAAAGAAAAGCAAAAAGGTGAAGGAAAAGTAGAAAAGGAAAAGAAAAAGAAAAAGGAAACGGAAACGGAAAAGGAAAAAAAAAAAAAAAAGGAAAAGAAGGAGTTTGAAGTTTGTCGGGGGGAAGAGAGAGAGTGAGAGATGGGGCCCTGTCAAGAAAAAAGGAAAAACATTTAAAAAAAACAAAATGTTGATGGCCATGTAAAAAAAAAAAAAAAAAAAAAAGGGAAATGGGTCATTTGAAAAAGAAAAAAAAATTTGAATCAAACTCATCTGAAAGCTCAGTTGAGGAAAACAAGCTTGAGAATGAGAGACGACACGACAAGAGTCCGAAAGACGCCGCCAAGAAAAAAGGGCACAACAGTCCCAAACAAATCATGGCTCCTCGATACGAGCAAAAACTGTCAGATAGCTCCTTGATACGAGCAAAAACTGTCAACAAAATCAAACCAGGGCTCCTCGATACGAGCAAAAACTGTCAGATGGCTCCTCGATACGAGCATAAACTGTCAGAGGGCTCCTCGATATGAGCATAAACTATCCATTGAAGGCTCCTTGATACGAGTATAAACTGTCAATAAATTCAAAATGGCTCCTCGATACAAGAATAAACTATCCAAATCATAGCTCCTCGATATGAGCATAAACTATCCAAAAGATGGCTCCTGATACGAGCATAAACTATCAAAAGAAGAAATGCAAGGCTCCTTGACACGAGCACAAACTGTCAAAAGAAGAAAAGTAGATCCGTTCACACCAAGAATCGTGAGGACCGGATCGTTGGCGGCAAGAAAACAGTCGCCGAAACTTGAAGAACCATCAACAATAATGCCGAAGAACTTACAGAGAAGATATCCGGTGAAATCTTGAGCAAGTTGAATATCGGAGATCCGATGATTCAACTTGAGGGGGAGTGTTGGAATAATTGGTCATAAAGTAGAAAGTTACTTTAATTATTATGTTTCCATGTTTTAAGCCTTAATTTATGGCTTAATTTAGGATAGTGGTTAGGATTGTTTTTGCTATTTATTTCCTTGCAATGCATCTGTAACAACTACAACAAACAAGAGAGATACAAAATGTAGTCTCCAAATTCTAACATATACTATATATATATACTATTCTATACTAACCGCTTGGTCTTTTGGACTCTTTTCTTTTCCTTTTATTTTATTTATCTTTTTCATCCGTTGTATTTTCTTACATTCATTTTTTTTTCTATTATTTATTTATTTATTTATTTACCATTCTAATATATTCATAACTTCTCTTTTCTCTTTCCTCATTTTAATTTTTTTTTTCTTTATGTATAAATTTTATCTTTTTTTTTTCATTTATCTGTTTAGAATTTTTATTCACGTATTTTATCAGTTATCAACTTAAAATTTTAATCTTAATCTTAAGATATTTTAATCTTAATTTTAATCTTTTTCACATATTTTATGATATTGGTCATCTCTTTAAATTTAAAATCTTAATTTTATTTCTCTATATTTAGAATCTTAATTTTTTATTTGCACACACGTAGAGTGTGCATAGTTGCTAATAGATAATTAACGGTAGATAATTTGTTTTAAAAAAAAAACGAAAACTATTTTACAAGTTTATATGGAATTCCTAATTCCACTTGCTACATCCGTTTTGTGGATATTTTGACCTTACAAATAGAAATAAATAACATAGTGTAAAATTATTTTAAAATATATTATTATTATTTGTTAACGGTGAAATATAATATTTTTCTTTTTACTTAGAAATAATAATATTTTCCTTTTATTTTCTCGAAATAATATAATCCTTTGAATGAAAGTCGTGAGAGTGAGAGAGAAAAAGGGAAGCTAAAAGATATTCGTAGGCCGCCTATGACGTGGCACACCAATGGAATTTGGGCCAGTCAAATACGGGCTCAATTGCCTCTACCATTTTTGGACTCTTTATTCCGCCGACTTTTGTGGGCCCAATAAATGTAAATTATTCCCTCATTATTGTTGAATTCGAACAATTGAGAACATAATTATTATTGGGTTAATCTTTCTTTGCACCCCAACCTTTGGGGTGCGTTGCACTTTGGTACCCAATCTTTGAAACGTTGCATTTTAGTACCCAACCTTTGAATTTTGTTGTACTTTAGTACCCAAGTGCAGATGTGTACCTCAATGGTTGGTACCACGTGGCATTTTCTCATTGGTCGGGGTACTAAAAGTGTATAAAATTCAAAGGTTGGGTACTAAAGTGCAACGTTTCAAAGGTTGGGTACCAAAGTGCAACGCACCCCAAAGGTTGGGGTGCAAAGAAAGATTAACCCTATTATTAATAAAAAAAATTTATACTTAAATGATTCGCCTCCACACGAAAGAAATTAATTTAATTGGAATGACTCTCGATATTTCTTGATAAAATAAAGTGAAATATATATTTTTTATTTTTACAATCTTTTTGTACTAAAATATCTGTTTTGAAAATATAATTTTGCCTTAAATTGTTACATATTTCAAGTATTTGTTGTTTTTGGTTTTTCTTTTTTGAAATACACGTCCAAATAATTAGAAAAATCCGAACTCGAATCATTTTCAAGTATTTGTTGTCGATTCGACGGATGTACAAAAGTCAAAAAGAATTAGGTGGGTGAAGTTTGTGGAAGTTTTGCAAGCACCAAATTAAATGGTAGAATTATTTCTTGTGTTGGTGTTCTTACGTTTTAATCAATTTAAAAGTATAAATAGAGTAATAATCTATTATAGGTCATAAATCATCCGAGTATCGCCCCAAAATACACTACAAAAAATACAAAAAATTAAAAAAACATTTCATATATTCTTCTCATGTAAAACAATGGAAAAAAAACTTTAAGATTGTTTTTTAAAAAATGAGAAAAATAATAATAAACACCAAAATTGACTTTATAGAATACTATTTTGTCACACCTAAGCTCCAAACCTAACTAGCCAAACTTATTTGAATATTCAAATCTAACAATCATAGACTACGGAATAAATTTTTATGGTCGTAATAAATTGACAACAAAATAATAATTATATAAACCAAAATTGTTTTAATTAATTAATTAATTAATTAATTAGTCTTTATCCATAGGCACACGACATTGACTACTCGGATTTAACATTATTGATGACTAAGAATTATCCTCCCCACTACCTCCACTACATACATATGGAAAACCTACAAAAATTGTGTGTGTAAAAATAATAATATATATATATATATATATATATATATATATTAATATCTTTCAATTATAATTTAGAGGAACGAAAGTTATTCATTAATATAATAGTTTTACTCAAATTAGTCTCCTCCATCATTAACCAATATATAATTTATAACAAGAATTAATTTTTTATTAATAATTAAAGTTGGCTTATGTATCTATATAAGTAAGAAAAATATTAAATTCATATCGAACATTGACAGTATCTCACCACCCCCCACCATTTGGTACGTAACTTAGATTAAACAATTTTTGAGCTAACGGGTTCATATGAACCATTTCACAGTCGAATAAACAGATAAGTGATAAAAACGTATAGTTAGATAAATAATTAACCAATATAAAGATCTAGACTAACCACCAATATCCATATATATAATAATTAACTTTGCAGTATTTATATATTTTCTAATTTTTATTTTTCTGTTAACACACACGCATTCAAATGCGCTTCGAACTCGGAGTCTTACCTTTGAGAATGAAGGCATTAACCACTTAAATTGACCTATTGGCTTGCAGTATCTATATATATAGATAGTTATAAATTATATATTACCATTTAACTCCAATATATATATATATATATAATATTCCCTATATACCCAAGCAGGAGCAAGTGGCGAAATCCTCGATAGTGCCCATATCTACAATTCACAAAGCAGTAAAAATAAATTGACCTCATCACCTTAATCACAAGGGGATAGGTGTTGTCATCTTGAGTTGCCACGTGTCCAAACGTGGGACGAGCGTATTTTGACCTCATCAGGGTTATCGGGTGGGTCGGGTTATCGGGTGACCCGAACAGTATACGGTCAACCCGAACCCAATCCGAACCCGATCAGGTCGTATTAGGGTTGAGGGTTGAGATTTCTTGTGTAATACCCCTACCCTAACCCGACACGACCCGACCGGATCCACCCGAATTGACAACCCTAATTGTTAGTCGTTACTATTGGATTTGATCATTTGAATGAAAAACTAATACACATGATAACCTTCTAACTCATATCCGACTTGACTAAACTCGATGAACTAACACTTAATATTAATTTACTATTTTTTTTTTATTTTATATCAATAATAGGCCAATTATTAAATACGTAAATGACATTAATTTGTAGGAATCATATTTGACTTAAAATAATATCTTTCTTCTTAAAATTTAGGATAAATCATTTTTACGTACATTCCCAATTAGACTTAGTTAGAAATTTAAATATCTTTTTATTAAAAAAAATTATATATTGTGTTGGTATTTGATAACTTATCAAATAAGTTTGAAATTGTTGTAAAACTTGAATAATAAATAAGCGAAACATGATAAGAATAATCGAGAGATTCTTAATACTCTATATAAGAATTATGTCGGACTATTGCAATATGTGTTACAAATGTTGAACGAATTTTGTGAACAAAACGAACTGAATAAAGCGATATTTATTAAAAAAAAAAAATGTTTGCAGTTGCTGGTTGAACAATGGCATTCCATCTTTCTGTGAATATACACGTCGTAATAAATGTTTGGGTGATTTTCTAAAAAAGGTGTCTTTTTGGGCGTGTATTTCAAATCTGGTGTACTTTTGAAGTATATTGCAAATCTGGTGTGTTCCGCCACTGGGAAAGGCGGAACACAGTAAAACTTTTTTTTTTCCGAAATTTTCTCGTTGTTCCGCCTTTGTGTAAAGCGGAATTACTGTTTTGACCGATTGAACCTCGAGCCGACACGTGGAAGCTATGACTGTGCATGAATAGTAATTCCGCAGGTGACGATAGCGGAATTTGGGTGATTTTGGGTCTTCAGCTTTCCACGATATTTCGGGCAGCTTTCGCGAGATTTTGTGTGGGCCATGAATTTTTGTTTCCCCCCCACCACTCATCCGATTAAATTCTTTAAAGTAAATTTAAATTGTAAATTTGGCACAGTGTAAGAAATCATGAACCATGTGATCAACATTCAGTGGAATACCCTGTATGTGCCCAAACTGACGGGCCACTCGGTCTGGGTAATGCCACTCCACCGTGGCCCAATATATGAGGGGGACTCTCGCCGTCCACAGATCACGACTAATGTAAACTGGCAGCTCGTCGTACTCCACTTGTTGCGTATCGTACGGCATCCAAACGAACTGCAGAATAATATTAAAAAAAAAAATCAGCTTTAATTACAAACCAACTCATACAATTATTTATACAAATCAGTATATCACGCACCTCATCTGCTGTCAATCGGTCCAGAACTTGTCTTAACATCCTCACGTTGTGGGCCACTATTTTGACCCAACTGTTGTAATGCACCCAACTGCAAATTGACAATATCGTAATTAAACATTCATCGCTAAGAACTAAACTTTTGAAGTTTTACCTTACAGTAGGTATTGAAGCTAGTACAATATAACCCAATTAATCATATCATTGTTTGTTTAGCTAACAACTAAGTTTCAAATTGTTTAATTTGAAATTGTTTAACTTCAACCAATATAACCTTGCTTGTCCACCGTTCATTTAGTACAACTACTCTGATAACATGGGTGTATGCACAATCAATTTAAATGTAATGCATATTGGCTATTTTTATTATTATGCAGATTACTCTTGAAAAATTCTTCTGCATTATAGTCTATATTATTATGCAGATTACCCTTGCAAATTTCATATAAAAACACCACTAATACTTCTGTAACATTTAAAAAACCCATTCTACCTCAAATTTTGCATTGGAAAAATGCAGAACGTAGGAAGAGACTTACTGTGCTCCATACGGTGTAGGGTGCGAATCTACTCCGAGTACAACCATTGGCCCAACATCGATCCGACCATATACCCAAGCAGGAGCAAGTGGCGAAATCCTCGATAGTGCCCATATCTACAATTCACAAAGCAGTAAAAATAAAAAAAAGGAAAAATAAAGGGTAAAATATCGAAACCATTACGCAAGAATAAATCAATGGAACTGAAAGTGACCTGAAGTAGTTGTAGGGCGCCACCAATGTTGTGACTGGACCTTCGTGCTGTAAAGCACAACTCGCGATACAGCTGAGCTAGTAATGCGCTCCCCCAACTATAACTTGCGACCTCCGCGATAACCCCAGGAACGTCTTCAACCCACTCCTCGTCATCCACAGGTCGAGGTCGATAGCTAAGATTTAAAAGTTATATCAGAGAGACTAAGTTACCGTTACTGTCGGGCCACATAACACATCCCATCAGCAATAAAATTGCACAACGTGACCACATAAGCACTTCCTGATCAGAACTACCATAGCCAATTGGATTATTCGTCATATAATTTCGGATATCAGTGAGCTTCACGACCCAACCTTTGAGCCTGCTTGGTTTGAATCCTAACAGGCACTCACAAGCCTCTCCCCAATCAATTACCCCTACACCTGCCCCAGTAACCACACGACCTCTTATCGGAAGGCCCCATAGAATTGCAACATTTTCCAGCGTTACCGTCGCCTCACCCACTGGAAAGTGGAAGGGATGAGTCTCCGGCCTCCACCTCTCAACCAACGCGGTTATCAAGTGTCGATCGACATCCATCTCAGCTGCTCTATACATGCCTTAAAACCCCATTTCATAAAGATACATAATCACCCGAGGATGTATTTCCAAAAGAAATCGACTCCCTGGCTGCGCATAAACCCCTGGTCGCCAGTGGCGACATACCAATGTACCATCAATCCCTCCATAACTACCATCGATCACATTTCTGCACTTGTGATCCTCTTGCTCATAAAGTACACTTCCATCTAAAGGTCCGTACAACTCTTCCATTGCAATTACCTACAAATGCAAGAATAAAGCATTAACTGTTACAACTATTTAAATCCATGATATTTGAAATCAAACAAACTGCAATAGATCAAACCAACTATGCTACACATCTATGAACACCCTTGTTAATAATTAAGTGTTACAAACGAAATCTCTTTAATTGTTACAAACATCCTCCATTCTTACATTATTATTACATTTAAGTGCCGCCCTATAAGCATATGAAGCAGCCTCCCAATTATTTAACTACAAAATACAGCTGCATTTGTAGTTGAAAAGGGGAAGAATTTATATTTCAGTTTGTAACCAAACACATAACCACCATTGCATCATGTTCACATACAACAGGTTGCCACATATTTCATCTCAAAGCAACTTGTAACAAGCTAGACATGTTTGAGTTAAAAAATCGTTAACTGTGGCAATTAACTGTGTCAACCACCCTGCATTCAACATAGGAGTTCAGTCCAATGCCATGAATAATTTGGTACAGTTATTTAAATCAATTTCATTACATGAAGCAAACAGTTAAATGCTATACTACATCTAACAATTTAATTTCTGAATGAAATCGGGGGCAATGTGTTAATTTCTGAAAGTGTATATTTTAAATACCAAAAGATGGAAGTATATTTTAAATATTGACTGCCTTAACATTGTGCAGCACCATGAATCTCTTGTTTACATGGGTATCAGGATTGTGATGCTGCATGTTGAAAGTGAGGCAGTACGTCATTTTTATGCAGTAGAAAGTGATGCATAGGTGGACTTTTCTAGTTTAGTTTTGGAAATATTTTGAACTTCATTGTTGATATCCTACATTTATATGATGGTAACAATGTAATTTGGGTTCCACCGGGACAGAGTCTGCCTATGCTACTCTCTCTTTTACCATAGAAATGCATGCATTCTCTATTTCAAATAAGTAGCATGTCTGATGATCGTGGCAACACTTAAATTGTTTCTAGTTCACATCGGTAAACTCCCTTACTATTCAGTATTCTGTGTGAATTTTCCATCACATAATTCATTATACATTTCTCTAATCCATTCATCAGAATCAATAATATCAATTATGTAATCTAAATAAAAAATAAAAATTGCAGGCGTACACTCTGGAGTTAGAAGCGGGAGTAACAAGGCTCAGAGAAGTGAACCACGAATTGCGGAAAAAAACCAGGAAAATTAACTGTGTTAATTAACTGTGTCAACCACCATGTATTTAATATACTAGTTCAGTCAAATGCCATGAATAATTTGGTACATGTTATTTAAAACAATTTTATTACATGGAGCAAACAGGTAAATGCTTTACATATAACAATTCAATTTTTTAATGAAAAGGGGGGCAATGTGTTATTTCTAATGCAATGTACAGTTACACATACTTCACGACATAGCCAAATTGAATCATTGGCACCACACTCATAGCCAACAACAACATCATTGCAACAACGGAAAGAAATTGAATCAAATTCTTCACAAAATTTCACCCCAATTAAAGAAATCTCAGGAACGCTTTGATCCGAAATATGTTACCCAAGTTAGTGACTCCTAACTAATAAAACTGGATCCCCTATCTTTGAGCGCAAGTCGTTTTTCCCTTCCCTACTGGCCAAACTTTTATATTAACAGAAACCCTACATCAAAAATCAAATCCCACAAAGAGTAATTTATATGTTATACAACACACTCATTTTCAATTCTCTAAAAAAAACTTACAACTCCACTTGTTAAGCTCAGTCCCTCGTACAACGTTACTCACCACGACCTTTTAAAGTTGCGCCAATATATTAATCACTCATTTCACTTTATTCAAATAGAAATGTAGCTGTTAAAGTATTCTATAAGGGTGAAAGATGCATCTACTTAAACTAAATCCATCTAGTTGTTGTTCCTATGTCACAAACAGCCCCCCTCCTCACAATTTACACAACCCCCCTAAGTTCATTATTTGTCGGTATAAACAACCAACCATAGCTGCAAATATTTAAATAACTTTCTTAAATGTACAATGTTATATCATCAATCACCATAAGGCTAGTATCATATGGTTAAAATTATCATTGGTTGGTCAGCCTAAAACGCCCGTCTCACTGCCTTAAGCTTTGGACTTCACCTAATAAAAAATTATCACTAATCTTGACTAATCCTTAGCCTCTATTCGTCTAACAAACTTTTAAACAAATGGTGGGCCTGTATTTGTAATCCTAAGCCAACCCAATTTATTGTAACAACGGGTGGACCTACTAAGCAGTCATGTACCCTCCTTCACACCGAAAAGCTACAAAATACAATTTTTGTGCTGGCTTCTTCACCTATGGATTTGAGCTGTTGGGGACCATCAAAGGGACATTGTAATGAAGAATCAAAGAGCTCCGACAGGGACTTCTGAGGGAAACGGATTTGGGGAACAAATCCAGGACCACTTCTCCGCCAACTTTCCAAATGTAGTTAATTTATTGCACAATCATACAAACATTGTCGACTGAACCCCTATTCCGAAAAAAAAAAAAAAAACTTTGGAGCCTACCCAATAAACTTTTATCTACATTCATGCCACACACTCGTAACAACCCATACCCACGTTCCGGAAAAAACCAATAAACCTAACAAAATTGAAGCATTTTCCCCATTTCAAGCCAATGTGGAGAGCTAAAGGTGAAATGTTTTACCTCAGGCGTCGATTCAATGCTCGAATTTGAGTAGTCAGAGGTTCGGTCTTCCAGACCAAAAACTTTTTGGACGAACGGTTACACCAACTCAGTGCGACAAATCTGGGGCCGATTTGATAAAACTCATCAGCAAACTTCAAGCGATTTGCTATTCTTTCGCCGTTAAGAGCAGTAGTTTCGCAGCAGTGAAAAGAGAGAAGAAATTGTGTGGAAGGTTTTCGTGGAGCGAAATTCAGTCTTCGAATTCCGCCTCTCTTAACGGCGGAATAACTGTGCCAAATTTACAATTTAAATTTACTTTAAAGAATTTAATCGGATGAGTGGTGGGGGGGGAGGGGTAAACAAAAATTCATGGCCCACACAAAATCTCGCAAAAGCTGCCCGAAATATCGCGGAAAGCTAAAGACCCAAAATCACCCAAATTCCGCTATCGTCACTTGCGGAATTACTATTCATGCACAGTCGTAGCTTCCACGTGTCGGCTCGAGGTTCAATCGGTCAAAACAGTAATTTCGCTTTACACAAAGACGGAACAACGAGAAAATTTCGGAAAAAAAAAAAGTTTTACTGTGTTCCGCCTTTCCCAGTGGCGGACACACACCAGATTTGCAATATACTTCGAAAGTACACTAGACTTGAAATACACGCCCAAAAAGACACCTTTTTCAGAAAATCACCAAATGTTTGCAGGTGCTGGTTCAACAATGGCATTCCATCTTTCCTCAATTGTGGCTGGCCATTTGTAATGAGCCGCTTTTTATTGACTTTTGAATCAACAACAATTAATATCGTCAGAGCTTTTGAAATAACACTTATTTAATTATTAATATCATAAAAATTTCTCAGAATGATTGTATTGAACAATCAAGATTATTCAATCTTAACTGGTATGAGATGCACAGGTTCTCCGCATCAAAATCTTAAGAGTTAATATCATTCCTTGAGTAAGATTTAGTTTAGCCCTTGTGATATTTAAAATGTTTGAAATACCTTCTTGAAAGAAATTTATTTTAATTTAATCCCTCATGATATCAAAAAAATTCACACCGCCTCCCTAAATGATTTTTAATCTAATTTTATATTTTTAAAGCTAAAATGACTGCTTATATATTAATTAGATTTAAACTAGTATTAACATTTTTATATCGACCACATATTTATCTTGTTTAAATAATTGTCTTTTATTCATTTTTGTTATTTAAAGTTGTATTCGATTATTGTTGTTTAAAATTTTTTATTTGATGTTGAATTAAGAGAAGAAAAGTTCAATTTTTTTTTTAAAATTGTTGTTAAATTTTCATATTTAAACATAATTGAGCAGAAAAATATAAGTTTTATTGTTATTAAAGAAAAAATAAAGTTCAAAAAAATTTAAAAAAAAATGTTCCTGATGTGGCCAAAACACGTTCAACCCATGTTTTGACACATGGCTCAGGTCAATGACGTTTCGACACGTGGCGCTATCAGCAATGACCGCGTGGCAATTTAGTCTCCACGAGCGTACCATCCTCCAATCCCCAAAATATCCCAGCCTTGGAGAAAGAAACAAACCTCGAGCATCAGTTGGTTTCACCAACAACTCGTCCACTCGCATTCACACTCAAGGAACCCTTCTCACAAGGGTAAACAAGGGAATGCTCCCCCTCGGGAGACTCAAGATCCTGGCTCCAATTTCCCTTGGATCTACGAGCCCACCAGGCACACGGTAAACACGAGCGTGCACCTAGCCCTCGTTATCAATCCAAAACGGCTCTCTGACACACCGTACGCGCCCGCGCACCTGCCACTGTTACCCGCACCACCTTTTCACCAGTTTTTGCAGGAGATTCCTCCTAGGTTTCCCCTCATTACGCTATGCGTTAGGGCAACATCAGGGCAGGACCACAAGGTACAAATTACCAAAGGGTCCTAACCCTCAACTATATATAAGAGACTTCATCTCTTCCACTGTAAGCAATCCTCCCTTACTGTAACTCTGCAATTACTCTCATCTCCTCTTTCAGATCATCATCTGACTTGAGCGTCGGAGAGCCAAACTGGGAATCACCCCCAGTTCCCCTAGCTTGGCTTTTTGACCATTTATTTGGTGTTTGTCCTAGCAGGCTGAATCCACCATTTTTTGCCACTAGGCATGCAAACGAGATAAACCGGCTCGTGAGTTTAGGGAGCTGGCTCGGCAAAAGCTCGCGCTTGGGTTCGACCCTTGCGAGCCAAGCCCGAGCCATGTATTTTACAGCTCGTGGCTCGCGAGCCGACTCACGAACCAAATTAATATTAAAAAAGTATATAAATATACATACTGACATGGCATAATAGTAAACGGCTACGTGGCCGCCCCCGATTGGTGCCTCGTAGACCTTTGCGCCACCTTGGACAAACCAGATCGCCAGATCTATTAGCCAGATCGTGACTAACCTACTAACGATCTGAAGAGCCTATCGACCTCAATCCATGTAGCGTGTTCCTCAATCTTCCGTCTACTCACTTGAGGGAAACCCAAACAGGTTTCAGGATCCCGGAAGGCAATATCGATTTACAGATCGATTATATACGTCACCGGACACCCGAATACTGTAAAGCATTCCTGTCGGGACACGTGTACCCTTCTCATTCCCTGGAACAGGCGCACTATGGATCATTAATGACCGTCAGTCCCTGCTTTTACCCAAAGGGGAAAGAAGGTACAAACGACCCGCCTCAAGCCAGTTCCATCGTCTGACATCCAGATCGACGACTGGCAACGCCATTAATGCGCCTCTATAGTACACGTATTACTGTGTTATTTGGCCATGACTATAAATACTCGCCCCTTGAACAGTAGTTGGTAAGCCTTTACTCCGCATTTAATAGCATTGATTCTCTCTCTAAAGAGCTCCATTACTGACTTGAGCGTCGGAGTGCCAAACTTGGGTAAAACCCCAAGTTCCCCAAGCTGGTACTTAGCTCACGTGTGTTAGTGCTTTCAGGTCGATAAAGAGCCCACTTAAATAAATTCTTGACTGATCGGCCCATATCTGACAGCCAGATCGACCACGTCAGATCGACCAGATTTGAGCCAGATCAGTTTGGCGCCGTCTATGGGAAACCCTTTTTTGTATCGACCTAGATAAAAAGCCCTTTCATCCCTTTTTCAACACTATGGTTAACACGAGGAACACCAATCGTGACGAGGACATGGAAGAGGTTGCCAAAGGCAGGCATGATTACAACGCGCCGCTTGGAAACACCTCCGCTGTCCCACCGGTCGGTCCCGGCACCAACGTTCCCCAACCTCCGCTGGAGGCCACTCCCAGGTTCACCGTCACCTAGGCGGACCTGGATGCCTTCCTCGACCAATGGCGGGCCGAGATCGAACGCGCCCAAACGGAGGGCCGCGAACCTAGCCTGAGCTACCAAGGGCCAGCCCAACCACCACCATCCCAAGCCCTGTGTTGGGCAACGCGCTGGGCCCCTCACTCCAACGCGTACGGGAACCCAGTTCCCTATGTATTCCAGCCGCTCGACGGGCGCCCCGCCCACATCATTTGGGGCCTTAGTCCCCAAATCGGAGCGGGCCAGGTCCAAGGGTACGCTCCGCCGCCACCTCCCCCCGTACTGAGCAAAGAGGTCCCGCGCGAGGGCCATGGGGAATCTGACCACCCCAGCCGTAATAAACGCGAAAAGCGCGCGGTTGACGAAGACCACGAAGAGTTTGATGACCTCCGTGCGCGGATCCCCGCTCGATCCGCAAGAGAGGAGGCTACCCGAATTGCAGCGGCTCGCATTGAGAACGAGCAAGATCGTTATGCGGACCCACCACAGAGACGGGTCCAAGACCGCCTGGGAGATCGTGGATCTCAGATTACCCAGAGGCAGGTCGACCTGGGGGAAGGGCTGAACCGCCACCCCCTCCTTATCGCAGCGACAGGGAGGAAGCCTTCCCTTTTTGCGAAGACATTCTCCGCACGACCTGTGAGGGAAATCGAATTCCGACAGGCTTACCCATGTATAACGGGACCACAGATCCCGAAAAACATGTGACAGCCTTCGAGAATCGCATGTTGTTGCACTCCCATCCACAACAAATCTGGGCCAAACTCTTCGTCACTACGCTGAAAGGCCCCGCTCAGGATTGGTTCATCCGTCTGCCACCGCGGTGCATAACGACCTACAACCGGTTCGTAGATCGGTTCACAACGCACTTCTCCTCAATGACTGGAGAAAAGCTCCCTCCCTCTTATCTCAACAACATCTACCAGAGGGAGGGCGAGTCCCTGCGAGATTTCATGACTCGCTTTTCAAGGGAAGTGGTTCGGGTCGAAAACCCGACGATGGACACCTTGCTCTCTGTAGTCCATCGAGCTATCCACAACCGCCTATGGGCAGATGAGATCGTCAGGGCCGGACCCCGTAACCTGACGGAGATACAAGATATTGCCCATGGCTTCATGCGCGTAGAGGAGATAGCCCTCGCGCACGGGCCCCCGCCTCGATCTGAGAGGCAGGCCATTGGGTCGAGCTCGCCCCTCAATCGGAAGGGGAACGAGTAAAAGAAGATCAAGGGAAAAGTCGACCTACCGACCCAGGTTAACCGACGAAACTATATCCCCTTGACCAAGCCCATCGACCAGATCTACGTGGTCATGGACCAGAGCCTTCTGAAGAAACCAAAGCCCATCCGGGAGGGCCCAAAGGCTGAGAAATCGGGAAAATTCTGTGGCTACCATCAATAGTGGGGCCACACTACCGCAGAATGCAATTCCCTCCGTGATGAGATCGAAAGACTCATTCAAGGAGGGCACCTGAAGGATTTTGTTCGCAAGATCGACCACTACTCTGAGAAGGCCGGGAGGCCGAGTGACCGCTATCGTTCCAGGTCAAGATCCCCTACGAGAAAGTCTGGGAAGCAGCTGCTGGAAAGAGCTCAAGATAATCCCCCCACTCACGGCAAGATCTACATGATAGCCGGGGGGCACGAGGGTGGCGACTCAAGAGCAGCTTGAAAGAGAAACATCAGACGGGCAGCTCGAGAGTTCAATGGCCCACACGAAGAGGTGTTCCAGATCGATCAAGGTAGAGAGTGGGAGAAGCAGGAGGTTAGCTTTAGCGAGAATGATAGCCGCCCAGGCCCCCATCGGGAAAGCGGAGCGCCTAGTTGTCCGATGGTGGTGACCTTAGGCGTGGCTAATTATGATGTAACCAAATGCCTAGTTGATAATGGAAGTAGCTCGAACATTATCCCTTACTCGACTCTTTTAAAAATGAAATTGCATAATCTAAAACTCGATCTGATCCGAACACCGCTCTCTGGGTTCGGGGGATCGGAAGTTATTCCGCTAGGGCGCATCTGACTCCTCACCTCGATGGGAACATCCCCCAAGAGGGTGACCCAAGAGGTCGAGTACGTCATCGTCAACATGCCCCTAGCATATAACATGATCTTCGGCCGACCTGGCCTCATACAATTCAAAGCAATCATCTCAACATACCACCACAAGCTGAAAATGCCCACCCCGAATGGGGTCGGGGAGGTGACTTGCGATGTCATGGACAGTTGGACCTGCTACGCTATCGTTCTGAAGAAACCTTCTGGAAAAGAGGTAGCGGGAGATCTCGATCTCCAGACCTACGCCAATGGGGAGATCGAGCTCCCCACGAAGGAAACGAGGCCGAGAGATCCCCGACAGCTCGAAAGAGAAAGGTTAGCGAGCGGCTCGAACTGGCCGAGGAACTTAAGGAAATCGCCCTTGTCCCCGGAGATAACAGCAAGACCACCAAGATTAGGGCGAACATGCACCCCCAACATGAGATCATGATGATAGAGTTCTTGCGGGATAACTCGGACATCTTCGCGTGGGCAGCCAAAGATCTGATCAGCGTCGATCCGAAAGTGATATGCCACCGGCTCGGGATCGATCCGTCAGTTAAACCGATCAAACAAAAGTTAAGACCTCAAAGCCGGGCAAGGAATGATATCATTGAGGCGGAGGTCAATAAGCTCCTCGACGCGGGATACGTTACCCCAGCTCAGTACGTTGACTAGTTGTGCAATGTTGTTCTTGTGCAAAAAACAGGCGGGAAATGGAGAATGTGCAACGACTTCACCGACCTCAACAAGGCTTGCCCAAAAGATCCGTATCCGCTGCCCCGCATCGACCAGCTCGTCGACTCGACAACTGGATGTGAGATGCTCAGCATGATGGATGCTTTCCAAGGCTATTACCAGATCTCTATGGCCCCCGAAGATCGAAAGCACACGGCCTTCATTGTGGTAAAGGGAATATACTGCTTCAAGGTCATGCCCTTCGGATTGAAGACGAGATCGGTCAACCTGATGTTTAAAGACGAGATCGGGAAGACCATGAAGGTCTACGTCGACGACATGATCGTGAAGAGCGCTGGGCGTACCACCATCTAGATCATCTACGCAGATCATTTGAGATCTTACGGCAGTACGGGATGAAGCTCAACCCTGACAAGTGCACGTTCGGGGTCGAAGGGGGAAAGTTTCTAGGATACATGGTGAGCCAGCGGGGCATCGAAGCCAATCCTACGAAGATCAAGGCGATTCAGACCATCCCTCGACCTCAATACATCAACCAGGTACAATCCCTGGTGGGTCGGATAATCTCTCTCAACCGGTTCATATTGCGATCGTCCGAGCGCAACCTCCCGTTCTTCAAAATCTTGAGAATTCTGAAGAAGTTCGAATGGAACGAGGAGTGCGACCGAGCGTTCGAGCAACTGAAAGAGTACTTGGCATCTCCCCCATTGCTGGCAAAGCCAAATGAGGGTGAGACCTTATATCTCTACCTGTCCCTTTCCAACGAGACCTTCAGCTCAGTCTTGGTCGCCGTCCGAGATCGAAAACACCTGCCGATCTACTACCTAAGCAAGATCCTACACGGAGCAGAACGAAATTATCTCGAGATCGAGAAGTTCGTGTTCGCCCTCACACATGTGGCCCGGAAGCTACGTCCATACTTCCAAGCTCATCCTATAATCGTCCTAACGGATCAACCACTTAGACAGGTCTTGTCCAAACCCGATGTGTCGGGTCGAATGATGAAATGGGCGGTCGAGTTGAGTCAGCATGACATCACCTACCAACCTCGAGCCGCCCAGCAAGCTCAAGTTCTGGCTGACTTCCTAGTCGAAAAGAACTCCAGCTCGATGGAGATCGTTCCCACCTCGCCAAGCTGGACCATGTACACGGATGACTCATCGACCTCTCAAGGTGGGGGAGTGGGCATATCCCTTACAAGCTCAGAGGGACTCCAGCTCGATTTTGCCATTAAACTCGATTTTAAAGCAACTAACAACGAGGCGGAGTACGAAGCGCTCGTGGCAGGACTAAGATACGCCACGGAAAATAAGATCGACAAGCTATCCGTGGTAACTGACTCTCAGCTCGTCACCGGCCAAGTCAATGGTACTTACGAGGCTCGGGAAGAGTCCATGGCAGCGTATCTCAAAATGGTGAAAGAGCTGGCCTCGAAGCTAAAAGAGTTCAAAATTGAGCAGGTTCCCTGCGAGGAGAACGGTCGAGCGGATGCCCTATCAAAGCTGGTGAATGGATTCCAAGGAACAAAAGATGCAACCATCTCGTTCATGGTCTCGGGGGGCCATGCGATCGATGAAGGAAAGGTCGAGATCGCCACCATCGATCCGCAGGAGCCTTGCTGGATGGACGATCTGATCGCTTACCTCAAAGACGGGCTTTTTCCCCAAAATCGAACTGAGGCCAGAAGAATAAAATATCGATCTCTGTTCTATATGATAGATCATGAAGGTAGGTTGCTCAAAAAATCCTTCACCAGTCCCCCTCTAAGCTGCTTACGACCTAGCCAAGCCCAAGATGTCCTAGAAGAAGTCCATGAGGGATGCTGCGGAAACCACTCCGGAGGTCGAGCCCTAGCTCGAAAGATCTTAAGGAGTGGGTATTTTTGGCCGACTATGGTGTGGGATGCGAAGATCCACTCC
This sequence comes from Lantana camara, assembly GCA_037501455.1. Classification (NCBI taxonomy): domain Eukaryota; kingdom Viridiplantae; phylum Streptophyta; class Magnoliopsida; order Lamiales; family Verbenaceae; genus Lantana; species Lantana camara. Next base: position 89,057,503 of record CM074862.1, on the reverse strand, counting down.
AGGAAATGCCCCAAATGCCAAAAACATGGCAACCTAATCCACACACACCCGGCATCTATGATACCGATCGATGTATGCTGGCCCTTTGATCAATGGGGGATCGACATCATCGGTCCCTTCCCCTTGGCGCCCAGATAGAAAAAGTTTGCCATAGTATGCGTCGAGTACTTCTCAAAGTGGGTCGAGGCCGAGGCAGTCCCCAAGATTACTGATGCAGTAATAAGGAATTTTCTCTGGAAAAATATAATCTGTCGTTTTGGGGTTCCGAGGGTGCTCATCTGCGACAATGGTCCTCAATTTCGATCTGAGAATACTAAGAGCTATTGTCGGGACCTCGGGATCGACCTCAGATTCACTACTGTTGGTCATCCGCAAGCAAATGGCCAAGCTGAAGTCACCAACCGAATCATTATCCAAAATCTCAAGAATCGTCTTGATGCCAAACTGGGGGCATGGGCGGACGAGCTCGACGGCGTACTATGGGCATATCGAACTACCCCGCGGACAGCCACGGGACAAACACTATACTCTCTGGTTTACGGATCCGAAGCCGTCATCCTATCGGAGCTGTTACACGAAACCGCTCGTGTATCGCAATACCAGCTCGACAGGAATACAGAGATCAGAGTTGAAGATCTAGATGTGATCGAAGAAAGCAGAGAGCATGCCTATCAGAAGCTCAAACAGTACAAGGCAGTGGCAGCTCGATCATACAACAAATACGTGAAGCCCAGATCGTTTCAGATCGGCGACCTAGTGTTAAAGAAGGTCGAAGTCTTGCAACATGTTGGAAAACTTGAGCCTAGCTGGGAAGGACCCTATCGCGTCACGGAGATCGGGAAAAACATGGCCTACCGGCTCGAAGACATGGTCGAGGAGCCATTACCCAGACCGTGGAATGCGTACAACTTGAAAAAATTTTACATTTAGCCTTCAAATTTATTTCAATTTCTAATGGTTAAAGAGGTCAAATTCGCCTGAGAATCGATCTCTGTTCAGTAAATTAATTTACATGTTTTAGGACAACATCCGATTGGAGTCAATCCGCAATCCCACACTAGGTCACTATCCCCTCGATTAAGCTCTCATTCGACCTACGGTCATGAGTCGAGGAGGGAGTGAGCCCCCCACATCCGATCGTCAGAGATCAAGATCCAATGAGGTCGTTTTTAAGACTCAAAGAGATCCTAAAAATCCTAACGAACCTGATGATCCAGAGATCCGATGAGATCAATTTAGATCCAAAGAGGTCCAGAGATTAATGGTTTTCAAAAATTAATGATCCAGAGATCCAAGGAGATCGTTTTAGATCCAAAGAGGTCCAGAGATTAATGATCTTCGAAAAGGTAGATCCTAAGATCCAATGAGATCGACTTAGATCCAAGGAGATCTAGAGATCGATGATTTTCAAAAAGATTATTCAAAGACCCGAGGAGATCGAGTTAGATCCAAAGAGGTCCAGAGTAATGATTTTTAAAAATTTATGGTCCAGAGATCCGATGAGATCTATTTAGATCCAGAGAGGTCCAGAGATTAACGCGTCTCAGAGATCGCTATCGATCCGACGAGAATGCAGCGAATGGAAAAACGACTAAGTCAAGAACGCGAGCACCCAATGTGACTAGATAGACATCCAAACGAGATCGAATAGCTTTGCGAACCCATCGATCCGAAAGCGATAAAAATCTAGCTAAGGGGTAAGCAAAACCTAGATCGACAAACCACACGCATGCCAGAACGAACAAATACTCAACTTGCAAAGTAAAAGACAAGTATGAAACAGAGTTCATTCATACAAAAAATAAACCCCCAAATTTGAAGGGTTCGATTCTACCTAGCGCATCGAGCTCACCACGCGACGTGGCTCGATGGTCGATTGTTCAAAACAATGAAATAAAAGCAAATATTCACCTAGCCACAACCCCGGCTAGTAGGTCGGATTTAATAATGTTTTGAAATAAAAGGTTCAATTTAATCAAGCTCAACAGGAGCAGAGGATTCCCTACCAGATCTGGTTCGTGACCCGTTGAACTCACGGAGAGGAGGAAGGAGGTGCTCGACCTCGACCTGTTGTGGCAGTTCGCACCCCACCCGACTCTTCGATCTCTTGGCCTTAGCAATTTCGATGGCATGGCCATACTTATGGGTCGCCCAATCGATCTGAACGGGCTCCTCCTCCTGCTCAGTGGCTCCGGGATCAGCCAGGAGAGGGCCTATCGTGTCGAAATTGAACTCCGGAGGGAAGATATTTTGGGCCTTGAGCTGGTTCACACAGATCTGGAACCCTTCTGCCAGGTCGCCCTCGCCCACGATCAGGCTCGCCTCTTCAAAACCGGGACCCTCCATGAACTCCCGCACCGCATAACGCTCGATCTCGAGCTTATACCGTTGCAGGTCGGAGGCGGCCTTCTGGATCCTCGACCGGGCGAAGTCGAAAACCTCAACCCTACCCCCTTCCTTTGAAGCAACCTGGGCGTCCTCAAGCTGCTTGGCGAACTCCTCCCTCATCCTCGCCAGCTCTTACTCATGGCTCTTCTCCGCCTTTGCAAGGGCCTCATGGGAACTCTGAAGTTGGGCCTCCATCGTCTCTTTCTCCTCGATCTGGACCCGCTTCTCCTCTCTAGCCTTGCGGAGATCGTCCTCGAGCTGGTGGAAAATTTCAGGGCTCATCGAAGCGAGCTGAGCTTTTGCCGTTTGGTACTTCTCCTTGTACCTTAGCTTACCGGCCTTGTAGACCTTAGCCTCCTGGATCGAGTTGACCAGCACCGGAAGGACGACTTGGAGGTAACAAGTAGATCGATTAGAAAGGAGATCGACGGAGAAAGAGAGAACAAAAATATATATACTTACGCAAAAAAGACCCCTAGCGGCCTTAGCCCTCTTCTGGTCGGCAGATCTTGCAAAGGAGAGCTTCTTCTGCTCATCAATGATGCACCCGGTATTGAACAATGCTGAAATCAAATCGATGTCCGGGGTACCAAAAGCAAGGGCTCGATTCGATCCATTCTCTCTCTCCAGCTCGAGCCCAGCTGGCCATTTGGGAAGTGGGGTCGTCGGGAAATCCATCAATTCAGCTTCCACATCGGAATCCTCAGATTCTTCGACCTGATGAGCTGTCTCACTAAGGGGCCTTTTTCCCACACCGTGCCTTGCCTGAACAAACTGGGCATAAGGATCAATGGTTTCATCAAAATAAATGTCTAAATGATCTAAATTTATATCGACCTCTTCCTGACCCCCAGAAGGCCCAGCCAGATCGACGAACTCCTGACAACGAGCTGGCTCCGCTGCCACATTCTGAACGACCTGGGGAGGGCCTTGATCATGCAGCTCCTTTCTGAACCCCTCCTGATGGACTCGCTGTGCGTCAGGGAGAGCATTGAGAATCGAGCGGCCCGCGTCGACCACGGGCTGCATCTCAGCAGCTGTAGCCTCCCTTTGACGTCGAGCTCTCATCATCGAAGCGCGAGACATGATTAGCACTCGGAGATCTGCAGATCGATATAAAGAAATTAGATCGACAATTATGAGGAGAATGCACAAGTTTAAAAGGGGACCCTGATCGAGGTGGGGTCCGATCGAAGTAGGAGCATACCAAGGCGGAAGTTTCTCTGACGGGTCCCAAGAATAATGCCCGCTTCGACCAGATGCCCCGTCCTCGTCAGGTTCTTATGGTCAAGGAGGCCCAAGCGAGGAAGTAGATCGAAATGGTCATGGAGCCAGGAGGTCGATCTAGTCGGAAGGCGCTTCGGATCATCGGAACCCCAAGTAGTTCGGAACGAGGGGGCAACAGGGAGGTCGACGAAGAAGAACTTGGACTTCCAGTCCACCCCATGCGATGTCGAGGGGATCGATACCATCTTCAGGTTGGGCTTAGATTGAAGGTTAAAGTACCCAGGGCCAGATTTGGCAGCGCTATTCAAAGTGAAGAATTCTCCGAAATCTTCGAACTCCGGTACGAACCCCAAACACTTCACGATCATCATCATGCAGTGGACTAAGGAGAACGAATTTGGGGTCAGCTGGGCAGGACACATATTGAACCAGACAAGGAGATCGGAAACGATCCGCGAAAAAGGAAGACGCAGGCCATACTTGACTGCGTGATAATACAGCCCAATCGATCTCGGTCTCAGGGGGCTGCCCACCGTCTCCCCGGTCACGGGCATTCGAACCACATACTGGGGGCCCAAACCCAGCTTTCTCACCACTTCCGTGAACTCCGAAGGGGTTATCTTTGTTGCCCTTTGCGTCATATGGGATAGAGTACGGTAGACATGGCGTGGCTGCTCCACCGCCGGAGGATTCGCCTGCCCTTGAACCTCCTCTGCTCCCCCGACCTCCTGGACCTCTTCCGGCTCATCCACTAGCCTCATCGCGCCTCTTCTTCTTGAGGTCGATACAGGTCCCCCACGGTTGGCCGTACCACCAGATCCCGTGAGGGACTCGAAACTCGCATCTGGGAGAGGGGGGACGTTCCGCTCGACCTCCCGTTCAGGGGACAACGTAAAAGCAGCTTCACCTAATTCTCCTCTCATTTCGATCTGATCGCGTGCCATAGAAGATGGGGAAAAGGAAAGGATCTTTACCTCAAGAACCGATCGGAAAAGCCTCGAGAGTGGGTGTGCACAGGGTGCAGATCGGAGCAGCTCGTTGATTTGTGTGTGAAAATAGTGAAAATGAGAGGGGGGTTACCTCCTATTTATAAGAGATGAAAAAGTAACATCTCGAAATACGAAACGACGCCATTATTACCCCGGCCATGCCACCCTCCTCAAAGGTCACGTCGCATTAAATGCGGCGTCAGATCGATGAACTCAAAAGTTGCGCCTAATCATCAAGGCGGCGGTTCGATTCTAACGGTCACGACGGTTCCCCTACCCAATGCCAGATCGATGAAATTACCCCTGCGAAAATTCACACTGGTAATTTGGGGGGCCTCTGACATGGCATAATAATAAACGGCCACGTGGCCGCCCCCGATTGGTGCCACATGGACCTTTGCGCCACTTTGGACAAACCAGATAGCCAGATCTAATAGCCAGATCGTGACTAACCTACTAACGATCTGAAGAGCCTATCGACCTCAATCTAAGTAGCGTGTTCCTCGATCTGCCGTCTACTCCCTTGAGGGAAACCCAAACAGGTTTCAGGATCCCGGAAGGCAATATCGATCTACAGATCGATTATATACGTCACCGGACACCCGAATACTATAAAGCATTCCTGTCGGGACACGTGTACCCTTCTCATTCCCTGGAACAGGCGTACTATGGATCATTAATGACCGTCAGTCCCTGCTTTTACCCAAAGGGGAAAGAAGGTACAAACGACCCGCCTCAAGCCAGTTCCATCGTCCGACATCCAGATCGACGACTGGCAATGCCATTAATGCGCCTCTACAGTACACGCATTACTGTGTTATTTGGTTATGGCTATAAATACTCGCCCCTTGAATAGTAGTTGGTAAGCCTTTACTCCGCATTTAATTGCATTTATTCTCTCTCTAAAGAGCTCCATTACTGACTTGAGCGTCTGAGTGCCAAACTTGGGTAAAACCCCAAGTTCCCCAAGCTGGTACTTAGCTCACGTGTGTTAGTGCTTTCAGGTCGATAAAGAGCCCACTTAAATAAATTCTTGACTGATCGACCCATATCTGACAGCCAGATCGACCACGTCAGATCGATCAGATTTGAGCCAGATCACATACATATATATATATTATATTTATAGATATATCTTATATATATATATATATAAGGCAAAAACCCTAATTACTCCGCCACCACTTCTGATGACGGAGCCACCACCACGCCACCGCCTCCTCCAGACTTCAGCAATCAGCAGCACAGAGCTGATTCTTGCCACCACCAGCACTTCCTCTAGATCTCTCCGTCCAGCACCGCGCCGCCGAGTGCCACCCACCACCTCTTTTTTCTCTCGTCGCGCGCCACCCCGTCACCACCTCCTCTTTCCCACTGTCCGTTTCGCGTCACTGCCCACCACGCCACCGCCTCCTCCAAAGTTCAGCAGCAGCCCAGCATGTAACGCCCCAGTTTTTCAGTTATGCAATATGTGATATTTTATGAATTATTTCCTAAGTGTTTATATGAAATTTGTATCAAATTGAGAACAATTGCTACGTGAAATAATTGTCGAACTTGATTTAATTGTCTAATTGTCCTTAAGTGATCATTCTTTTAAATTCAAGGACCAAAGTGCATGAAATATTCTTTGGACCTAATTGATCAATTTTCCTAAGTTCATCCTCAATTGCATGAACTTACAAACATTGAGGGCTTAATTGCAAATTAAAGTATCTCATCAAATGTTTTACTTCCTTGCTCTACCGATCCAAAGCCACCAAGAAAGGAGAAAAGGGATTTCATCAAATTCAAGTTAATTTTCCGGAGAAATTGCATAAGTTGAAGCTCAACAATCATCTAATCTCCATCTCTTTCCTTCTTTTTTTTAATTTAAGGTATACACGGATATTGATATGGATTTCTTGAATTTTAGATGGAAGCTAGGGTTAGGATTTGAGCATTTTAACTTGATTATTTGGTGTTGGAAGCATGATTCTATGCCTTATATTTGAATTGATGGTTGAATTCTTGGAATTTATGAAGTTATATGATGAGTTCATGTATGGGTTTCAAAGTGAGAAATCTTGATGATCAAGCATGATTTAAGTGTTTAGATTGGATTTTATTGTACCTTGAGCATGTATGCATGTTAATTCCCAGATTTCTTGCATTTAGAAGTTGAATTATATGTGTTTGATGAGATTTGGTTATGGTTCGTGCCTCCCCTGTTTCTGCTGCTCTATTCTGCATCTTCTGCATGACGGGAACGACCCTTCCCGTCCCAATTCATTCTGGGAACGGTCGTTCCCACCCCTAACAGCTGGCACGTGAGACTGGGAACGGCCCTTCCCAGTTTGGCCTGTGACCGGAACGGCCATTCCCAGCCCCAAAACTTCCAAAATCTTTACAGATGCACGGGATTGTTTCGGGGAGCCGAGAACGGCCCTTCCCATTTCTAGTTCAAACACGGAACGGTCGTTCCCATGCTCCAGGGGATTTTCTGGATTTATGCATAAAATCTAACTTTCCGAATCCGTTTCTAAGCCCTTAATTGATCGATACATGTTATTATATGCTCATTTTATGCATGAATATGATCATATCATCCCCTAATTGTCAATGCACGTCATATTGTTCATGATTACGCTGTTCGTCCTAATTGGTTCATACGAGTCGTGTCTCGTGTACACTTGTCTTTGTTGCACATACCAGCTTCCCGGTGACGAGGAGCGGGCTTCTTAGGCCGTGTCTTTGCTTGTATTTTTTTGGCACAGGTGAGGTTTAATTGCTAGCTACCTAAAACCCGTATAACCCTTACGTGGATTTTGGCCAAAACGTATATATATGTCTATAATCTTTCCAAAAACCCTCAAATGATTTGGGAAACAAGCCGTGTACCGTGTTACCGTGATTGTACTGACCGTGTTTTGGCGAGTGACCGTGTATTGTTCACCGTGGACCCGAGGGCTAGTGTTTGAGCCAACCGGGAAAGCATGGGCTGACGGGTAACTTTTACACTCCCCTCTTACCGTGGGGATGAACCCTGAATCCACCAGGAGGTCTGGTGGAGGAAGGAGTCCCGTGCGTGGGAGTCATGTTCCCGACGTACACCGTGTTACCGTGGATGGTTCGGGCCTTGCAAACCCACCATCACCCGGAGGAAGAAGGAGTTCGTGTTATTGATCGTGTGCACTGTAACTATTTGTGTGATAACCTAATCAATTGAAACATAATCATTGTACACTGTCAGAGTTTGGTTGGAGATCGTGCATGCCCCATCGCCAGGCTACTGATCAACTGAAATTAAATTAAATGTTAAACTTGATAGTTGTAATCTCGGGCAATGTGAATTATATTTTGAACTTATATTGCTTTCGGTTATAAAACCTTACCCGAGGTTATGACTTGCATGTTATCTGCGCTTATATCTATTATGCCCCTCACTCAGTCTTTCATAGATTGATGCCTCCACCTTTCAGTGTTTTGCAGATGCTTGCTAGGCGGGAGTCAGAGTCGTGTCCTGTCTTTCTGTCGGGTCTAGCACACTACACTTTCATGTATTGTTATCTTTGACATTAGTATGACATGTTATGTATTTTGGGAGATGATAATGTATTGATATGTGAGATTAGAATACGGTTTACTTGATAAATGATTGATAATATAGCATGCTTCCGCTTTAGTTCTTATATATTATGGTAATTGGTTTGGGGTTAGTCCCGCCTAGCTAGTTGTCATTTTGTTTTCTTGTCTCCCGTCCGCTATAGCTAAGTTCATGTATGGATTATCCGTTTCATATGTGGACTGAGCTATAGTACGGGGGATGTGGCACCTTGCGCTTCGGGTGCTACAGAACACCACCTCCAGAGTTCAACCCACGTCTCCATCTTCTCTCTTTGGACTTTAATCTAGTTCGCAAGGGTTGGATTTTGGGAATTTTTATTTTATTTTGTAACACTTAGAAGTTAGATGTTGGTTTTTTGCACTAGCAGATTAGTCGTTTATTGATTTTCCCCCAAAATCCGATTTTTGATTTGCATCGTTTTTCCAATTTCCTTTCTTGAATGTTGTGGATTTATGATTGTTTACATTATGTGAGGTTTGGTGAAAATGGATCTGGTTAGCTTGGGAAAAATGGCTTTGTGAGGTTTAGGCAAAGAATATTCAAGAAGGCTCGCAAGCCAGCTTGGGCTTGGCTCGAGCCAAGGGCGAGCCAAGCCCGAGCCAAATTTTAGGGGGCTTGCTGGCTCGCGAGCCAAACCCGAGCCATCTCTAATAAGCCTGAGCCCGAACCATCAAAAAACACCAAGGCTCAACTCGGTTCGGTTCGTTTACATCCCTACCGGCCACACTTTCCTGAGTTTTCATCCTCTGTTTCCCCACAAAAACAAATTCAGAGTGTTAGAGTTTGGATACCAGAAGTCAGATCCCATCAGTTTCCATCCGAGTTAACTGAAAATATAAGAAATAACAATAAACTAAAAATAAGAGAGAAAAAGGAAAAAAGTGAATAAATTTTATTTTGAACTAGGCGAAAAAGAGGGGGAAAATGGAAAATCAAGATGAAGAAAAAAAAAAATTTAAAAAGAGAAACAAAATATTTTATATTAAAATAATAAAATATTTTAAATATTTTAATACCAAAATAACTCTCAAATTTGGAGAGTGAAATTCACATGCCATTGCTAAGGAGATTATTTGAAATTTATTTAAAATGACAAGGAGTCTAATTAGAATAAAATTAATATGAGGAGATATTTCAAATATTTTGAATATCATAAGGGATAAATTAAAATTTACTCATCATTCCTTTAACAAAATCTAACGAGGGGATATTAATAATATATAAGTAAAATATAGAAGTTGTAAGTATAATTTTAAAAAGAGTTTTTTGCACGGTCCACCCCTGTGATATACCTAATTAGCACTTTGAACCCTGTGATTTGAGAATTATCAAACAGAACCTTGTGATTATATAAATTAGCACTGAAAACCCTGTGATTGTATTAAAGTTAGCACTCAAAACCCTACAACCACGGCTGTAGGGTTTGAAATGCTAATTGAGTGCTAATTTATTACAATCACAGGGTTCACTTTGAGAATTTTCAAATCACAGGGTTCTGAGTGCTAATTAGATATATTACAGGGTTTTTGGTGTAATAAACTCATTTTAAAAATTAGGGCTAATCACAGAAACCCCCCCCATCCTTTGGGGCTTTTGACACTTTCCCCCCCTATCCTTTCGTTTTTGGCATTAAACCCCTTAACCTTTGTAAATCTTAGCACTTAGCCCCTTTTTCGCATTTCCGGTGCAATAATCGCGCAAGATTCCGGTCAGCAACACACACGTGACTTATGCGTGATTATTAGAGGGGCATTCTAGTCCTTTCAAGTACAACTCCTCACTCCCGCGTCTTGAATGGTAAAAAGCCCCAACCCCCAATTCTCAACCCTAATTTCTCATTGAAGCTGCGCAAGTTGAAGAAGAATGGAGAGAGACAACGACTGAAACTGCAATTGTGGAAGAGTTGTTATGCAAAGAACATCATGGACTGATCTTAATCCTGGGAGACGCTACATAAGCTGCGAGAATTTCCGGGTACAGTCGGTTTCCTCTAATTTCTCCCCAACACAGCTTCTCCTCTTAATCTTGTTGTGCTTCTTTGTATTTAGTCCCCAGGGGGCTGCAATTTCTTCGCGTGGACTGACGCTCCAATGTGTGAGCGCTCCAGGCAGATAATTTCAGGACTACTAAGGAAAATCAACAATCTTGAAGGTCAAATTGAGGAGGCAAAAAGGCTAAAAGAAATTGAGGAGGCAGAACGGGGAAAAAAAAGGCTTCCAGTTTCCCAACTTGTGTTCATTGTTGTAATAACTATTGTTTGTTATATGTTCTTGTGGTAGATTTTTCTCTATGTTGGTGTATTAGATGTAATCAGTTTTGTGGAGACAGATGGTCTCAAAATCGGATGTATGTTATGTACTTTTTCCTATGATCAATGAAATATTTTGTTAATTGTATACCCTGTTCCATGAGTTAATTGCAATGTAAATGGACAAGTAATTTGCATAACTTCAATTCATTCATTCAACACCAAAAAACATGTTTGTGTACATGACTAATAACATCTGCGAGTTTTCGATGACAACATTACTGACTAAACACATTTACTTGAGAATGCAACATCAATGACCAAAAACATCTACATTCACTACAACTACTTTCTGGCTTCTGCTGGTGCCTTGAACTTAGAATGGTATATCTTCTTTGTTGGAGTTCTTGTTGAAGTTCTGAGAGTAGCCCTTGAAGTGCTTGCAACATTCTCTGATGAAACGACAAGCTTCTTTCTTCTTACAGGCAGTTTGGTTACAGACCGAGTCGTGGATCTTTGACTTGCAACAAGATTTGATGCAGCAGTAGCCTGTTGTTGTGATTCTTGGACTGAAAAACTTCTTGTAAATCTTCTCAATGGCATAACCGTTTGTGTAAGAACTCCAACAGCCTTCTTCTTTGCACCCTATTTGCAGAAACAATATGAGTCAGAATTGTATAGAAGTTGTAATTAATATAATTGGTCATGAATTTAAAACTTACCACAATGTTCCTTTTACGGGGTGGTGGTGGAGGGACCTCAACTCTTTGTGGCAGATTTTGATTCTTCGGGTTTTGCTTACATCCCCTCTTATTGTGCCCTGCAACTCCACACAATTTACACTTCATAACCAGACCCTGTTTCCCCAACTTGCCTTCATGATGCCCTACTGCAGTTGCCCTCTTTTTAGCTCTGTCATGTGGTAGCTCCTCAATTGTTTTTTTTCCTTTTCTGTTGCTTGGGCCTTCCAGGCAAGTTCTCTATCACTGGAGGTTTCAATTTTTTAATGATTCTTGGCCATTCATCAGGCCCATTCAGTGGCAACATAAGATTGTTGTACACTTCTATGAATGTATCTCGGTGGTAATATTTGTGTATAAAATCTTCAGGAGTTTTATACATGGCCCAGATAGAGGAAATGGCATGTGGACAAGGTATACAAGACAATTGCCATTTCCCATATGTTTGCTCACCCAAGTGAACCTTGAATCTATCGCCAAAGAAACCCACAACGCAAATTGATCATGTCCATTCTAGTGTGCAATATAGTTCATACTCTGCTTCTTATTCTCTTCTAACAGCTTCTCTATGTTAGGATAAATTTCATATCTGTGGGCTATCATTGCATCTCTCTTTACATGTATCCTTTTCATCAGAGTCATTCTAATATCCTCTAACATATCAATAATGGGCATACTCCTAGCTTTAACAATCAATGAATTGAAACTTTCACATAAGTTATTCAATAAGATATCACACTTAGAAATGCACCTGAAGGGTCTCTTAGCAAGCCACTTGAATGCTTCAAGGTCTTTCTCTCTTAGCTCCTTGATTACAGTCTCAAACTCATTAATCCTTGTTGCTTTTGCAACTCTCTAGACAATTTGTTTTAGTGCTAATCCCTTGTGCGATGCTTTGAAATTGTTGTACATATGCATTACACAAAATCTGTGCTCACAATTAGGAAGAAGAGTATCAACTGCATCAATTATGCCCTTTTGTTTGTCTAAGATAATAACCCAATCATAATGGTCACTCCTGATTCCAAGATCCTTCATCAGCAATTCCAGAAACCATGTCCAAGTAGAACTCCTTTCCTTTTCAACTACGGCATATGCAAATGGATATATGCAGTTATTCGGATCAACACCAACTGCTACTAATAATATACCCCCACACACTGTTTTCAAATGATAGCCATCAAGACAAATTACAGGTCTACATCCTACCATCATCCCTTTTTTCAGTGGTTCCCAACAAATATATATCCTTTAGAACACATCTTCACCATTTTCAACTTTTGTTACAATTTTCACAGTTGTACCAGGACTACTTTTCACAATCTCTGCTGCATAGCTATATAAATGTGAGTATTTTTCGAATATCTGACCTGTTGCCAATGCTTTCACTTTGTATTTAGCTCTGTACATCTGCCAATTGCTAAAACTCATCTTTTTTTTTTTTTTTTGGTCTAGACCAGGGCATCCACCGTCGACTACAGTGACTAGTCCCCTCGCTGGATTGTAGGCACCTCATAGGGTGGGACAGCTGGCCAGGAGAATTTAAAGCTGCTCCATACCGAAAGTTAGGATTTGAACCCCTAACCTTTGGTTAAGGATGGAGCTAAAACTTAACTTCTACTCATGTTGAATGACAGTAACCATTGAGGAAATCGGCCATGAAGGATCACTTCCAATTTTTACTCTATATTTCTCTGCTATCCGCCTTGAGTTAGCAGAATAGGCCTTCTCCACCCTAGAACACATGCTCATCATGAAGTGTTTTGATCTGCATAGTATCTTCATCAGATTTCATAGATGCAAAAGGAAACCAAGGACAATTTTCATCTTTGCACTGCACTCTGATCCTATCAGGGTCATTTTGACCCAGGTTATGTCCCTACCATTAAGTCTGGAATGTTGTCTTATTGCGTCTCTCAAAATATATTTTTCTTCGAACAATAATCCAAGCTCAAATTCTGGATTGTCCATATCTACCAAAGGGTTGAACACTTTGCATCCATCATGTCTTCTCACAGGTTGTCTTAATTTAAATTTCCTTCCTGCTTCTATACAACCACTCAGAGACCACCCTTCAAGTCCCCCCCCAATAATAACACCAGATTCCACAACCTCTTCCTCATCCTCTTCATGCTCACTATCAACAAATGGATCAGAGTAATCTGAGTCATCGCCCACAGATTGCTCATCATCACTGGCCCATGTTTGGACAGCTTCAACAAGTCCTTCAGGTAACTGCTCATGCTCTGCATCATGGCCACTCTCTGCATCTTGGCCATGCTCTGTATTTGGCTGCTGACTAGCTTCCACTTGAACGGATTGATCTACATCAACTTCAACAGCTTTCTCATTCTCATGTATCCCAGCATTGTCACTCTCAAGTTGATCAACCATCCCTTTCTCAGTTTGATCAGATTTGTCATTCTCACATGCCCCAGCTTCCTTGTTTGCAATGTCATCAACTATATCATTGTCACCTTGATCAATTTCCTCACAATGCCCATGATCAGCCTCCTCATTAACAGTTTGATCAACTACCTCTTTCACAATTTGATCAGCTCCAAGTTCAGAGTCACTTAGATCATTTTCAATACCCAAAAGACCAAACGGATCATTTACTTTACTTAACTCACCATCCTCTTCACCAGACGAACCAAGTTCTTCTTCCACCGGTATTGGATCACAGAAAATACCAGCCATCCTTTCTTCATCCAGATAATTCACCAAATCCATGGCATCTATGTCCCTTGACAATAAACGTACACTATAGCCGTGATTAATCCCATTAAAACTGTAATAGAAGTTGGTATCCACTGCAGAAATTCCCAACTTCTCAGCCATATCATGTATCTCCAGCATTGACATCAAATCTTCATGACAATAGTCGATATGGTCGAACTTCCCGCCAACATACACCTTACAACCTAAATCGCAGATTTTACCGCCATGGTGCATCCTTATTGAAAACAATTCTGCATTTTCCTCTAAAAAGTAAAGAAAAAGCACAAACAATTTCAGAAAAAGGGCTTCGAACACAATCAATAATCGAAATGGTCTCAACATAGGAAACAAAATACATTGAATTCGTGAGTTGGGACCACAAAAACCGTTGTTTATCATCAACGTGCATATAAACCCACAAGAAACGGTAAAAAACTTTCAAAATTTTCTAGAAAAAATGACGGCTTCAAAGGCTGCGACTCACCATATGCTGGGGCGTTCTTCCCTGGTGGGATATCATCACTGTTCTCGCGAATCCTCCACCCCATCATCGCATGGATTTCTCGTACAAATTGGAAGAAAAAAAAGGTCAGGGGGCAGAGTGCTTCTAAAGATTCATATTAACCCTAGTAATTTTGGGGCTTTTTACCATTCAAGACGCGGGAATGAGGATTTGTACTTGAAAGGACTAGAATGCCCCTCTAATAATCACGCATAAGTCACGTGTGTGTTGCTGACCGGAATCTTGCGCGATTATTGCACCGGAAATGCGAAAAAGGGGCTAAGTGCTAAGATTTACAAAGGTTAAGGGGTTTAATGCCAAAAACGAAAGGATAGAGGGGGAAAGTGCCAAAAGTCCCAAAGGATGGGGGTTTTGTGTGATTAGCCCTAAAAATTAAAGAGATTTGAGTTAAATATATTTAGGTTTAGCTACATGTTGAAGAAAAAGCTCTCTATTCAATCACTTGACAATCGTATAATCGCCAACAATTCATGTTGAATAAACTTGCCTTCATGATTAAAGCCAATGTTTTTAAAACCGAATCTAACGGCCGGTTCAAGCGAGTGGGGAAGCTCTAAAAACAACTATATTCCAGTCTGATCGCTGACGTATGTACTAACCAAATCTGTAACAATTTAATAACTCAGCGCAGGAATGAAATTAGTTTTTAAAATAGGGGTAACGAAAATTAAAATATCAAAAATAAATTAAACAAAATCTTTAATTATAGAATAAAAAATATGATTATTCAAAAACTTCAAAATCTCGAGGGCAGGAGCCACCTTTATGTCCCATTTGGCTCGTCTCTTGACTCGATCCGCCGCTCATTGTGGAAAAAATACTGAGTAAATTACGAAGTGTGATTCCTTATCAAAACTTTTAGTCCTGTCAAATCCTTGACTTACATAATTTATATTATAAAGTAAATTCAGCATAACAAGGAAAGATTAAAGTGAAAATTTAATAAACCCGATATAATTATAACTACTAATCTGCCCAAATTACCTCTTAAAGCAAAATGGCAGAAGAATTGAATTTGAAGCTGTTCAGGACATGGTCTAGTCGCTTTGCTTTGAGGGTTGTTCAGGCACTCAAAATCAAAGGTTTAGAGTATGAAACCATATTGGAGGATCTGAGAAGCAAGAGTCCTTCACTCTTGGAGTACAATCCTGTATTCAAGAAGGTTCCAGTTCTTGTGCACAATGGAAAGCCAATCTGTGAGTCACTTGTGATTCTTGAATACATCGACGAAACATGGAAGCAGAGTCCTCTCCTTCCTCAAGATCCTTACGAGAAAGCCATGGCTCGATTCTGGGCAAAATTTGGAGATGGCAAGGTATATATAGTAGATCATTTTACCTCAAGGTTTATTTTGATAATCAGAAATTATTAATCTTGGGCAAAAATCACCATGAAAGCAGGTTATGCCGTCGATATGGAGTGTTTTTACCTCTCAAGGAAAGGACCAAGAGGAAGCTATGGCTGAAGCAGTTGGGAACCTGAAATTCTTAGAAGAACAGCTCCAAGGGAAGAAGTTATTTGGAGGTGAGACGATTGGTTATCTGGATCTTGCATTGGGTTGGATGGCTTATTTAATCAGCATCTGGGAAGAGATAATTGACCTGAAAGTAGTAGACAAAGAGGGATTTCCACTGTTAGATGTATGGATGAATACCTTTGCAGAACATCCATTAATCAAAGAATGCTGCCCACCTCGAGACAAAATGGTTGAGAAATTCAAGGCCATGCTCGAACCGTATCTGAAGAAAGCAGCTTGAAATAGAACTAAAGTTTTTTTTAGTGTGTGCAATAAAGAGAAGTATCACTTTGATATGATTTTTCCCCTGCTTTTTTTTTGGTTTTGAGTGACTCAAAAAGCTGCATGAGATAAAATTCACGCGGCTCGTTTAGGGACAATCTAATAAAAGTTTCACTTTAAAATGTTTGTTTCCCCTGCATTTTTTATTCTTAATGACAATCTTGTTAAGAAATAATTTATTTTTCGTTCTGGTTTGGTTGTCTGAACATTATACTTTTTAGTTTTGGTGTTAGTTTGATGGTGAACCACGATTATCTGAATGAATATTTGACAGTTTCAAAAGACAAAAAGGGAGAACCAAAACAGTAGTTAAGCAAAATTGAAGTGTTTCCAAATAATATTGTTTAGATCTCCAACCACAACCAAGAATCTCCGCAATTGTAAATTTATTTCTATAATCACATAATGTTGGAAGCATGGTATGATACAAGTGATGAGAATTATTTTTGTTTACCTTCAGTGTGTGGATAGTTATACATGGCCAGCCTAAAACTTGATCAAACGAGCTTTATATGCTTCAACACCATTTCAAACGATCGCCCTGCAAAAGATAATAGATTTAGGTACTTTTGTTCCATCTGTCAAAAAGGGTATGAATCAATGTAAAAAAAACTCACTCATTCATACCATATGGATGGTATGGCACTTATGTCTGAAGATCCTCAAAAGCATCTTCATAACCCCCACTACAATCACTTCTGTAACTATTAGATATATTTCATCAATAAAATGAACAAAAGAAGCAAATTTACCCACAAAAAGTGAAGGACAGAAAGAAGGTTATCTGACCTCTATGATCGCTAGGGATCCGCTCTGGGATCTCATTTCAAATCAACAACTTATAACTGAGAAAAAAAAAATGTCATCACCAATGATCACCACAGCTACAAGATCCATCTTTAAATAAATGAAAGCGATTAGCATCTCGAACTAATATCTCTCTATGCATGATCTTCGATATGTATTTAGTGACAGTGTGGCAATCCCCGCAAACCCGGAGATTCTTCATCACCAGCAAAGGAGTACCGTTTTTTGTGTGCAATAAGCCAAATGCTATGGCAAGCCTTTCACTATGTCCACAAAGCATGTCCAATTTCTCATCCTCATCAACATCATGCAACACAAATCTGACATCAGCAGTATATCCTTCCTTAACCATGGAATGGGAGATGTAATCCAATAACTCAATAACTTCTTTTCGCTCTTTAAAGGATTTATCATCAGCTGCAAAATAGTAAACCTTATTTTCAATCTCCAGCCAACTACAACCAGGATTTTTCTTGAGTCCTTTAGCTTTTAAAGATATTCTTGTCTTTCTTACTTGTTCCCATCTCCCCAATGCAGCGTACACATTTGAGGCCAAAATGTGATAACCTGGATCATTTGTATTTAATTCAAGAACTTTTTCTGCCACACGTTCTGCAACCTTAATATCTCCACTTGCTCTAGAAGCACTAAGTAGCACACCCCATATACTAGCATCTGGCTTTATTGGCATGGAAAGAATGAATTGCTCTGCTTCAGCTAAGTGGCCAGAGCGTGAGAGAAGATCAACTACACAAGCATAATTTTCAAGCCTAGGCTCAAGATTGTAATCTTTCTTCATTTGTTCAAAATAAGCTCTCCCTTCTTGGACCAAACCAGAATGACTGCATGCATATATGACAGCAATGAAGACAATGTGATCAGGACAAACACCGGAATTGACCATATGTTGAAATGCTTCAAGAGCTTTTCTTCCCTCACCATACATCCCATATGCAGAAATGATTGCCGTCCATGAAACTAAGTCTCTTATTTTCATATGCTCAAATACCAGTATTGAATTCATCAAGCTACCAGTGTTTGAGTACATTTCAATCAAAGCATTCCCAATTGGGACAATGGAATCAAACCCCAGTCTAAAAATGCAGCCATGCATCTCCTTCCCTTGCCGTTTGGCAATGAGATAAGAACACAAAGGTAATGCACTCAAGAAAGTAGGTATATCTGGCTTCATTCCCTCTACTCTCATCCTGTTAAGCATTTTGAAACCAAGATCACCATTCTCTGAATGTCCACAAGAAGAAATTATTGAATTCCATGTAACTGTATCTCGGACTTCCATGTTCTCAAATTGTTGAAGTGAATCCTCCATTTTACCAACTCTGGCATATGCATCCACAAGAGCATTTCCCACAATTTGAGTGGAATCAAATCCTTGTTTTATTATATCACAGTGGAGTTCTTCAATGAAATTTTTGTTTGTTTGTTGTGTACAAATAGAAAGAAGTGTCACGTAGGTGATAAAATCAGGTTGGAGATTTTGTTTCAGCTTCCTAAAGAGCTCTATTGCCTCCTGATATAATTGATTGTCAATATAACTGTTAAGAAGTGAGTTCCATGACACCAAATCCTGGCTTCCCATGTTCTCAAACACTTCCCTCGAATGTAATAAATCACCACATTTTGCATACATGTTGATAATAATGTTACTAGTCACAGTATCACATTCATATCCCTTATTAACCAAGTATTCATGGACATATCTTCCCAGCTTCAAGTTCCCAGTGTAAGTACAAGCCCGAAAAACTGATGTTATGGTCAAAATATCTGGTTCAAAATGGCCCACCATTTCCAAAAATAACCTGATTGCCTCTTCATATAAACCCGATTCACAATATCCACATATTATTGTATTCCAAGTAACGCTATCTCTATTAACCATCTCACTGAAAATCTTCCGGCAGTTATGTAACTCGTCAAACTTAAAGTACATGGAAAGCAAACTGTTACTTACAATAACATCCTTACATGCTCCAACCTTTTCCACCAAACCATGAACTATCTCACCCTCTTCAACCTCACCGAGTCCACCACAAGCCAGTAAAACACTAGACAAAGAATAAGAATCAGGCACTAAATCGGCCATTCTCAATTCATTATAAGTTTCCAATGCTTCTTCAAAGTACCCATTGGAAGTATAACAAGAAATTAAACTGTTCCAAGAAACAATATCTCTGTGCAGCATTCCATCAAACACTTCTCTTGCACGCCCCAATTCCTTACACCTTGAATACATATCTATCAGTGCATTATTAATATACAAATCAGATTCAAAACCCAATTCACAAACATGCTCGTGAACAACTTTCCCTTTCTCCAAATCCATCAAACTCCCACAAGCATTTATAACCGACGGAAATGTGTAGTTGTCAGCCTTCACCCCCAACTTTCTCATTTCCTCGTAAAATCCTAGTGCTTTAGCGTAAATCCCATTATGGGTCATCGCTCTAATAATCGTATTCCACATATATGCACTGTCGACGACTGAATTTGAACGAAAAACTAATAAACAAGAATTGGGATCTTTGAATTGGGAGTATTTGGAAATTAAGTTACCCGAGAAAAACAGAGACTTGTGTAAACCGAGAGTGATTATGAGAGAATTGAGCTTCTGGAGATCTTTCCTATTCGCTGATGACAACAATGCTTTGGAAATCGAAGTGTAGATATCTCTTCTGGTACAGGCTAAAACACCCACCAGCCTTCCGGCTCCGGCGTTCATTGGGTAAGGCGGCGGGAGGGAACTAAACGGCCTAGTAATTTCGAAAAGTGGGGTTTATATAGTTGACCTGACCTTCACAAAGCTATCTTTTTTTTCTCATTTAAAATAGGTATTTTCCTATATGTGTTTTTTTTTTTAAAAAAAAAAACGAGTTTTTGTTTAAGTTGTGAATAATTGAATTTCATATATTGCCAAAATTAGAATCACATAAAAGTATATAATTTAATTTGTTTAACACTAAATAGTTTTATAGATATAAGTTATTCTCGGCGCGATGCTCCAAACAAAAAATTAATTTTTAATTATAATTTTATCCTAATTTACATTTGCACTCCTGCGAGATCGGATAACTACAATTTGTACCCTTTTAAGTTTTAGGTGAAAGTGTTACAGAACTTATCATTTCAAGTTTATAAAGTTACAAATAAATTCATTTTGATAGGAGTCTAATGGAATTAGTCTTAAAAAAATTATATTTCACCACTAATTAATTTTTTACCGTAACTCACATATCTTTGACTAATAACTTATAAAATTTTTGTTTTTATCCACACACTAATTCTTACTTAATGATGATAAAAGATATTTGCGGATGATTCTCAATATAATAATTTGGTGGATTTTTTTTTTAAATGCCAGAGATTTTCTTTGCTAGTACTTTTAATACCACCATTATTTAAAAAGAAATGCCAGAAATAACTAATCAATATGGATTCGGTAACAAATTTGTTCAGTTTATTCGGATAAAAATTAACTAATTTAAATTTCTAGTGATTACGAATCTTTTCTTGTATTGATGTATTATGATAATGCTTTAATATTATATTATTATTATCGTATTCCAAATAAATTATAATACAAACTACACTTTTAAAAATATCATTTTATCGTGTCATGTCGTATCGGACACTCATCACGTGAAAAATTTAGAAAAAAAACTCATGTAATATCCATATTGTCATGTCCGTATCTGTATATCATAACAATTCTAACCCTTCTTGTATTTGTGAACCATGTAATGTAGTTTGCCAAAAATACCTACAAAATTCTCTTAAAATAGACCACAAAATCTCTATTCATTTCATATGTACCCTCCCTCACATGCACAATTACTTAATCCAAGGTTCTCATCAACAACTTCGCCCTATAAATAACCCTTCACAAATCATCTCAAACGCAATACTATTCCTTCATACTGTTGAAAATATGACCAAAACCATGATCCTCAATCCAATTTTCCTCACTTATTTATCACTAATAATTTCCCTTATCTCCGTATCCAAATCCGACCCATCAACCGGGACAATTCCCATCACGGGTTTCTCAGTCGACCTGATCCACAGAGACTCCCCTCAATCCCCTACGTACGACCCCTCCATAACTTCCTCCCAGCGTCTCGCCCACACGTTAAAAAGATCATTTTCCCGCCTCGCACGGTTCGAATTGAATCACTCTAAAAAGGGCCCCCCCAGCCCAGATATAACAAATTCAAATGGAGAATACTTGCTAAAATACTCTATTGGCACACCACCACTCCCATCCTTAGGCATAGCTGACACAGGCAGTGACGTTCTATGGACACAATGCAAACCCTGTCTCCAATGCTTCAAGCAATATCTTCCCATTTTCAATCCCAACACTTCCTCCACATACCAAAGAATCCCCTGCAATTCCCCCAAGTGCAAATCCTTGAAAGAAACCCTTTGCAGCAAAACTAGGCAAAACTGCCTCTTCACAGAGAAATATGGCGACGGTTCGTTCGCGAATGGAGAGCTCGCGACCGATACAATCACGTTGGACAACGGGGTCTCCATCCCGAACGTCACGTTAGGGTGTGGATTCAAAAACGGTGGGATTTTTTCCGGGGGCGAATCGGGCATTGTTGGCCTCGGAAGGGGGAAAACCTCACTTATCAGCCAATTAGGCCCTTTAGCACAAGGCAAATTTTCCTACTGTTTGGTTTCAATATCAGATACCAAGAACTCAAGTAAACTGAACTTTGGATCAAATGCTGAGGTCTCAGGCAGAGAGGTGGTGTCCACACCCTTGATCAAGAAAAAGGTCGAAACTTTCTACTACTTGACGCTGGAGGGCATCAGTGTCGGGAATCAACGGGTCGAGTTTCGCGATCCGTCGTCGGATAATCTCGCGAGCCGTGCAGAAGGGAACATTATTATCGACTCGGGGACGACGGCACTGCTGCTGCCATTTGATTTCTATGCTAAGCTTGAGACAGAGCTTAAGAAATCAATTAAGCTGAAGCAAGTTAAGGATCCTCTTGGTGTGTTTCAATTGTGCTATTTTTCAAGAGATGATAACATACAGATGCCTGAAGTGACTGCTCATTTTAAAGGGGCTGATGTGAAGCTGAGAACAGAGAATGTTTTTGTTAGGACAGGTGAGGATTCTCTGTGCTTTGCTGCTTCATCCATAGAAGGTGGAGCCATTTATGGGAACTTGGCGCAAGTGAATTTCTTGGTAGGGTATGATCTTGTAAAGGGGACGGTGTCGTTTAAGCCCACTGATTGTGGGAAATGATTGGGATATGATTAGAATTTAGAAGATACTGATGAGGGGTTGGTTTGATGCAAAGTTAATATGATTTATGACACATTTAATTGGATATGATATGATTCTCTATGGTTACATTCGGATTCTCTATAATTACGTATATTTATATTTAATTTTTTGAATTTAGAAATTACAACTTCACTCTTATTTTATTAGTAGATTATAGAGATCCGTGTCCGACATGTGTCTAATACTGCACGGCCAAAAAAATTGTTGTGTCCATAGTACATAGGTATTGCATTGTTTTTTATCAAAAAATATTTAAATTTCTAACTGAGCAAGAGTATTGCTAGTACTTAATTAATATTTCACGTTTTAAAGTGGACTTGTGTGATATATACGGTTATGCAATTCTTCTCGACCTGCATATAATATTAAGCTAATTCTAGAAACTATATCATCTAAACTTCTCTCTTTTCTCTTTGGGGCAATTCAAAAATCAATTTTTTCAAATCTACATTTAAATTGATTTCTTCAAATTTAAGAGAAAATAAAGACTCTTATCTCAGAAAAGATACAAAAATAAATTCATATCTTCCAATTTTAGAGAAGTTAGAGATTTAAGAAAGCAAATCTAAGAGAAAAACAAGTCAGATTTGAGAACATGCCGCGGCGTAGATCTCAGAGGGTGGTGGCTTAGATTTGAGTTGATCCGATAGTGAAAATTAAGTTTCTTTCTAGATCCGTCAATATTTTTAGAAAATGTTTACTTTCTTAGTTTGTTATCTAGTTGTATTTAATATGATCATGTTAAAATTTTGTTAAATACCCAATTTAATTTGTTTACTACAATAGATTATCCTAGTTAAATAAAAACTCCTTTTTGGAGTTGTTAAACCATAGTGTATTCTTATATTTTCTTGGGTTTTGGCAATAGTATAAGGCTGTTACAATATTTTTAGTAAACATAGAAATTGATGTGTTAAATAACTAATACATCCATTTATAATAAAGTAAACTATCTCTTACTTTTTTAGTTTATTTTTTCGTCTTCCATATGGAATTTAAGTTAGTCATCCATATAGAAGTTATGTTTCTTTAATAGAGTTTTTTTTTTTTTTTTTTTTTTTTTTACACACACACTTCCAAGTGATTAGAGGGATTCAAATTTGAGTCATTTGTCCAGAAAAATGAACCCTTTAACCACCTAAACAACTCATGTTATCTAATACCTAGTTTAGTCATCCTCATGGAATTAAAGTTTATTTCTTATAGTTTTCTTACTTTTATTTAGCGTGTGGCTAAATAGCTCATTTGTTTTCTAGAAAAGATGCAACATCGTATTGCATAACATCTTTATATATTCTGATATTTGTATTTAATGATTTATCGGTATAATCTATAATATTGTTTATTGTTAAAAAAAAAAAAACAACAAACTTTATGATCCTTGAATCGGTTTTCATTGTTTTATGTAGCCCTAAATCCCCTTACATATTCCATGTCTAAATGTGAATATGTGATACATTAATCACATTTCTCATCTTGATTGCAATAAATACTTCCAAAATAAAATCCTCATATTTGAAAAATTAAAAAAAGAAATCTTAAGGTTTTAATAAGGGTACCAAAGGCACTGTGATTAAATAACAAAAGCACACTGTGTTTCTTATTTAATTATGATTTTTTCTTTTAAATTGTGTTTCCTTCATAGAATATTTGTAATTGTCCCATATTTTCAATTAATAGTTTAGATAAGATAAATCATAAGAATGTCACCAAATCAAATATCATGAAACTAAATTCTCCAATAAACCAGAAATTTGGTCCAATCATACTTTGATTATGACGTACAAATACGGACATGACGACATCCACAAGATACAATACTGATACGGTGATTTTTTTTTTTTTTTGAAATTTTAACATGACAATTTTTTTCGAAATTTTCATGTGATAAGTGTATGACACGATACCTGATACGATACGATGATAATTTTAGAACCGTATAGTAAGAGTACCTTAATCTCCAGATTTAGTATTATATATTATTTTTTGTGATAACAACAAATAGCCTTGTTAATAACTAATTAACCAAGAAGTTCTTCTCATGCTTTGCTACTACAATCAGTTGGTTTAAATGACACAGTCTTCTTCTCCAAATCATATCCCACCAAGAAGTTCGTCTGTTCCAAATTTCCATAAACTGCCTGACGATTTGTCGGCGTAAAGGCAAGACACAATGAATTTTCACTTGTCTTGACGAAAGTGTTAACCGATTTCAGCTTCACATCAGCCCCTTTGAAATGTACAGTGATTTCTGGGACCTCCACAGTTTTGTTTCCATTAGAAAGGTAGCACAGCCTCAACAACCCTTGTGGATCATTAATTTGTTCCGATTTCACTTGACTTTTTACTGATGATACGACTTGATAGAACAGTTTTTCTGGGAGGAAAGTTAGCGTTGTTCCGGAGTCTATAATTATGTTTCCCTCGGAAAAAGCATCCTCGTCGTATTGATCTTTTGGCGATGATGACGATGAGGTTGGATCTAAATCCAATCTTTGATCTCCCACTGTTACTCCTTGTTATGTAAGGAAATAAAAAATCTCGGGACTTTTAGCAACGATTGGAGTGGTCACGACACCGGCCCCCGAGACGATTGCTTCTTCACCGAAACTCAATTTGCTTCCATTTGATTTTGGCGTCGCGCTGGAGAAGGGGATGAGACAGTACGAAAACTTGCCCAGTATTGAAGAACCCATTTATGGTTTTAGCGATATAGATCCACCGCCGAGGCCAACAATCCCGGATTTGCTGTCGCGAAAAGTCCCCCGATCTGAATGCCTGTAGCATTTAGTGACGTTTGGAATGGTCATTTTTCTTTAGTGGTGAACCCTAAGGTGATGGTTTCTGTCGCATATTCTCCCTTACTGAAGGAATTGTAGCCATACGTATTGTATTCCTGCAGATACCATCCCGACCCTCATCTCCACCATTGCAATTGCTATGGGGAAGAGAATTACATGCACCGGGGGAACAAGGAACACGTTTGTATGTGGAAGAATTGCTCGGCACGAAAAGGGGTGCCTTTTGTTTAAAGCAATCCAGGCACGACGTGCACTGTATCCGCGTTAGATCACTCCCTGTGTCAGCAATGGCTAGGGTTTCGACAGGTGGCGTGCCAAGGGAGAATTTCATGAGGTATTTACCCCCTCGAGGACAATTTCGGCGGACGCCAATTGTGGAGAGTGACGCGAAAGGGTTCTGTGGCGGTTAAACGATCGTCGCAAAGAGTTGGTCACTAACTGGTGGGAAGAATAATTGAGGGAATAAAAGGGATTGTAAGGAGTTTCTATGAATAAGATCAATGCTAAAGCCAACTGCTTCAGTGAGGAGAAATGTTTGAGGCACGTAAATTAGGGAGATTATCATTAAGGTTAAACAAAAATTGGGATTTCTAATACTCTTTGGGCTTTGTGGGGACACAGAAACAAATGGAAGGCTAATCCCTTCAGCCGCACCAAGTGATGGAATTCGCTGGAACTTGTGACAGGATCTTTGGACACATTGATGAGGCAACGACTGATCTCAACAAACAGCCCGATGTGGTGAAGTGGTCCAAGCCAAACCGGGGATGGATCAAAGTTAACTTCAACGGGGCTATCTTTAAGGATGTGAATGAGATAGGAATCAGGGTGATCGCAAGAAATGAGGAAGGGGAATGTGTTGGTTGGGAAACTGATAGCAAGAGACATACCTCAGACCCGGAGACAACTAAAGCTCTAGCGGCCCTCTCGGCCATCACACTTGCCAGAGACTTTGGTTGGAGAAAAGTGATTATAGAAGGCGATTGTCTGAATGTTATCAACAGCTTGCGGAGTGATGAAGACGATTGTTCTCACATTGGGAACATTATTGAAGATGTGAAGATGATGTGCTCTTTGTTTGATGGTGTTCGTTTCTCCTTTATTCGTGGTGGTGCCAATTTCATGGCCCACACTATTGCTAGAAATGCGGTTTCGGCCTGCGTTGGGTCTTCAGACTTTCCATTAGTTGCTTTAGACTATGTTGTGTCTGATTTGAGTTAGTTTGGCCTTTGGGCCTCCGGTTGTCAAAAAATTGGGATTTGTATGAAGCTTCATTATTGCAGCCATGAATTGTGTGTGTGGGGGATTTTATAAATGATGGTTTGGAAAAATATGATATTGCTAGTATATATATTGTCATAATCTTGTTTGGGGTTTATTGTAATTTTCATTTAATTCCAGAGATTTATGGGAAAGATCCTATATCTTAAATTCATAATTGGATGGATTGTGTGGTTTCTTTTTGGTAAATGACAGGGATTTTTTTGCTAGTAATTTTAATGCCACCATTATTGAAAATTCCAAAAACTGTATATATTGTGTTCAAATCAACCTTGAATTGAAGAATTTACTAACCAATCATTTCAAAATTTATTCAATTTATTTGGATGAAAATACAGAAAATTTAATTTGTAGTGATTCGGATCTGCATTGTATTGTTCATTTTGTATATATCAGCTTCTTAATATTATGGATGGTCAATTTAAATGCACCATTTAATATTATCATAACACGAAATCTACTTTAGATATTTTTTTTCTTAAATTTTGGTTCATCAGTCATAAGGATTTAGTTTACGTTGCCCTCGATTTGAGTTGTTGTTGTTGGCGTTACGAACATTTTTGTTTAAGCATTCTGGTATGTCTCACTGTAGGTACACTTGTTTGGTTTAGGTTGGTTATATATGAGGGGGGGCTCGATTAAAACTCTATTGTCGTGTTGACCAATTCTTTAAAAAAAAAAATGCAACCAAAAAAATAATAAATTCTTTTATGTTACTAACCTTCTCTAGAATTGTAGAGTTTTGAATTTATTAATCTCATCATCCCTCCTCACTTGGGTTAAAATACCTATTCGTCTCTCCGGTTAAAATCTGTAAGTAGTACTAAAGGTAATTTTCACTATCCCTCCCTAGATATAGTAAAACACAATTTGGGGCCATTTTAATAGCTTACAAATTAATAATATGGTTAGAAAATGACTTTTAAAGATCATCAATTGAGTACTTGATTTCAAATAAACTTCATCATCCAACTATGATTTTCAACATCTCAATTCTAGCTACATACTTACCCTAAATATGACGTTTTAAAATGAACTCGTGTGATAAATACAACGTTGCGATCCTTCTCAACCTGCATATAATAATAAGCATATCCTAAAAACTATATGACCCCTGAATCAATTCTCATTGATTTATGTAGCCCTAAATCTACTTACATTTCCCATGTCTGAATGTCTACATTATTCACATTTCTCATCTTGATTACAAAGTACTCGTTAAGTTTAATTCAATTACGAAAAATTCTTTGAGAGTTTTGATAAGGGTACCAATAATACTGGTTAGTAACAGAAAGACGGCTCATGGTGTTTCTTGTAATTTCTCAATTATGAAGTTCTTTTCCTTTTTCTCAAATTGTGTTTCCCCAATGGGGTATTTGTAATAATCCCATACTTCCGATTAATATCAAATATCATGAAACTAATTTCATCAAAGAACCAGAATATGTTCTAATGATACCCTAATCTTATTCTTTGTGATAACAACATATAGCTTTGTTATATATGACTAGTTAACCAACAATTTCTTCTCATGCTTTGCTACTACAATCAGTAGGCTTAAAGGACACAGTCTTTTTCTCCAAATCATATCCCACCAAGAAGTTCATCTGTGCCAAGTTACCATAAATAGCCAAACTATTTGCCGGCGCAAAGGCAAGACACAGTGAATTTTCACTTGTCTTGACGAAAGTGTTAATCGATTTCAGCCTGACATCAGCCCCTTTGAAATGTACAGTGATT
Organism: Lantana camara; assembly: GCA_037501455.1. Lineage (NCBI taxonomy): Eukaryota > Viridiplantae > Streptophyta > Magnoliopsida > Lamiales > Verbenaceae > Lantana > Lantana camara. The sequence goes on along the minus strand of CM074862.1, from coordinate 89,029,313 downwards.
TGTGGCACTTCCGCAGCTGTGTTTCCACTCGAAAGATAGCACAGCTTCAACAGCCCTTGTGGATCATAAGTCTGTTCCAGATTCACTTGACTTTTTACTGCTGTTACGACTTGATCGAACAGTTCTTCTGGGAGGAATGTTAGTGTTGTTCCGGAGTCTATAATTATGTTTCCCTCGGAAAAAGCATCGTCGCCGTATTCATCTTCTGATGATGATGATGATGATGGATCTAAATCCAATCTTTGATCGCCCACTGTTACTCCTTCTAATGTCAGGAAGTAGAAAGTTTTTGGGCTTTTAGAGACGATTGGAGTGGTCACGACATCGGCCCCAGAGATGATTGCTTCGTCGCCAAAACTCAATTTGCTTCCCTTTGATCTTGGCGTCACGCCGAAAAAGGGGATGAGGCAGTATGAAAACTTTCCCTGAATTGAAGGACCCATTTGCGTTATTAGAGAGACATCTCCACAGCCGAGGCCGACAATCCCAGACGTGCTGCCACCAAAAGTCCCCTGATCTAAATGCCCACAGCCTATAGTGACGGATGGAATGGTTACTTTTGCTTTAGTGGTGGAGCCTAAGGTGACGGTTTCAGTAGCTAATTCTCCCTTACTGAAAGAATTGTCACCGTAATGTATTTCATATTTGCAAATATCATCCTGCCCGCCGCAATTGGTACGGGGAAGAGAATTGCATGCATCGGAGGAACAAGAAACACGTTTGTATGTGGAAGAACTAGCCGGCACAAAAAGTGGTGCTTTTTGTTTAAAACAATTCCGGCACGGCACGCACTGTATCCACGTCAGATCACTCCCGGTGTCGGCAATGGCTAGGGTTTCAACCGGTGGGGTGCCGAGGGAGAATTTCATGAGGTATTCCCCCCTGTCAGGGATAATGTCGGCGGACGCCGATTGTGGAGAGTGACGCGAAAGGGTTCTGTGGCGGTGGAACGACCGTCGCAAAGAGTTGGTGACTAACTGGTGGGAAGAGTAATTGAGGGAAGGGGATTGTAAGGAGTTCCTATGAATAAGATCAATGCTGAAGCCAACTGCTTCAGTGAGGAGAAATGTTTGAGGCATGTAAATTAGGGAGATTATCATTAAGGTTAAACAAGAAATGGGATTTGTATGAAGCTTCATTCTTGTAGCCATGAATTGCATATGTTTCTGTTGAATTTTTTTTATAATGATTTTTAAAAATCTGATATTACTGGTATTTATATTGTGGTAATCTTTTTTGGGGTTTACTGTAATTTTCATTTAATGCCAGAGATTTATGGGAAGGATCCTAATATCATAAATATTCCATGGATTGTGAGGTTTTCCTTTTGGGTAAATGACAGGGATTTTTTTTGCTATTAATTTTAATGCCACCATTATTGAAAATTCCCAAAACTTTAAATGGGAGCGAAGCCTTGAATGAATGCTATTAAAATCTATATTTCCAAGAAAATATATATTGTGTTTGAAATTTGAATTGAGGAATTGACTAATCAATAATTTCAAATTCGGTAACAAATTTATTACATAAAATTTAATTTGTAGTGATTCTGATCCTTCATTGTATTTGTTCATTTCATGCAGGTTCTTAGTATTATGGAAGGTCAATTTAAATACATCATTTAATATTATCATAATTTGAAATCTACTTCAGATATTTTAATTTTTTTCTTAAAGTTAAGTTCTTATGTCATAAGGAGTTTTTTTTTTTTTTTTTTTTTTTTATAACGGAAACCTCCAAAATGGCCAGAGTGATTGGAATCCAAAAGTATTGACTTAGAGAAAGAACTCTTAAAAGTTTGGATCAACCACCTTTCGCTTATGTCATTAAGAAGTTCAATTCCCACGACGTGCAATGTGGAAACATCATATTCTTGAGCCCATTATGGACTTTGAGGGTGGATTCCTTGTAAACTTGATATCGGAGACACATCTCCCCCTTAACGGGACGTTGAGTATCTAATTTACTTCTTCTCAATTGTTTCGCCGGATTGAAAGGTGGGGCTCCAAGAATTTTCGTTTTATTAATCTCGTCCCTCCTCCCTTGGGTTAAAATATATAAGTAGTACTAATGGTAATTTTCACATCCCTCCCTAAATGTAGCAAAGCACCATTTGGGGACAATTAGAGTAGCTTACAAGTTAATAATATGGTCAGAAAATGACTGTGAAAGATCAATTGAGAACTTGATTTCAATTTTCAAAAAAACTTCATCCTCCTACCATGATTTTTAACTTCTTGATTCAAGCTACGTACCCTAAATATGAAATTGGCATCATCATCATTCATCATTATTCATTATTATTCCATTTTTGGTTGTCGGGCTTAGGGATGTATACGAAACGAACCGAACCGAACTTTGCTGTTTTTTTCTGGCTCGAGGTTCGGCTCGAACTTATTTTGTTCGGTTCGGGTTCGAGTTCGAGTTCGACGAACCCTATTTTTTTTATTCGAAGTTCGGTTCGTCCAATGGTTCGAGTTCGAGTTCGGTTCGGTTCGGGTTCGGCTCGGTCTCGAGTTCGAACCCAAGATATAATTGAAAAAAAAATAAAAAAAAATATTATATAAATATATATTTACACACACATATATATATATATATATATGTAAATATATAAAAAATAAAATATTATATATATTTACATATATATACACACATATATAAATATATATAATATTTTATTTTTTATATATTTGCATATATATATATATATATACACATATAAATATATATATATAATATATTTTTTAAATATAATAGGGCGGCTCGCGAACCGGCTCGTGAACCACGAACAAGAATAAAAAGGTTCGGGTTCGAGTTCGAGTTCGGTTCGAACCTTGACTCGGTTTGACCTCGGTTCGAACTTTTCGAATTCGAATTCGAACCTTAACCAGCTCGCGAACCGGCTCGGTTCGTGAACATCCCTAAGTCGGGCTACCTCTTGGTTTTCTTTTACTATTGGGAAGGAAGGAGGCAGCACAAATGAGTAAGCCAAATAGGCCCAATAGAGTTTGGACCACAATAGAACCCAATAAAGTGGGAGTCTAATTGTACACAAGGGGAAACGCGAAAATAATTGATTTTCATTTTATCTTTTTGATAATTTAATTGATTTTGATGGGGGATAAATTGATTAAAAATTCTAACTCAAACTCGATTTAATCGTGCTCAAACAAATATCCACAAAAAACACGATCAATAAGTGTAAAAATACTCAATTACTTATTATAATGATTTGATAAAATTAAAATCGAGTTAGAATTATGGAATAGCTAGGGAAGACTTAAAGGGGCTATTACTGTAGCTCCTTGCTAGACTTCTGATCTTAGAACTTGCTATGCTGGAGTACATTTTCCAAATTTAGCTATAATAAATAAATAAATACTAATTTTTTTCTTACAATTAAGTAATTAAGTTCCTACTCTCTCTCTCTCCGGTGATAATGCTGAGCATTGTTCTCACTGTTCCCAGAAACAGTTACAAGTTCAGTTCATCATCCCCGCTATACATTCATCACAAACCCCATTAACTAACAAAGAAATTCATGCCACCAAAACTAACCAACCATGGATTCTCATCATTGCAGCTGCATCAAACTCTTCACCTTCTCTCTTCCACTCTTCTGCCTCCTTTCTTGGAGCTGGGCCTTCGCCGCCACCACCACTACACCACCTTCCTCCGCCCTTCTCGCCGTCGACACCCTCCAAGCCCGAGGCTATTCCGTTTTCGCCTCCTTGATGGGCTCCCTCTCCGACACCAACTTCTCCGGCACCCTCCTCATCCCTCCAGACTTCGCTTTCTCCTTCGCCACCGCCATGTTCTTCAACAACCGCCGCCCTCCGCCGCGCCCCTCCGTCTCCCTCCTCCTCTACCACACCATGAAGCCATCTCCCGCCCTCACGTGGAAAGCTCTCTCCTCACTCCACGACGGCGACGAAGTCGGCACACTCTACAACAACAACTGCCTCTACCTCTTCAAAGGCCCCTACAACGGAGAAATCTCCGTTTCCCCCTCTCCGATCAAGAACCCACGCGCCGCCGTGAAAATCCGCCAGCCAGATCTGTACGTGGACTATAATCTCACCGTCCACGGAATCGACGGCGTACTGGACCCATCATTCGCTTCGAAATGCTCCGTTCCAGCTTCTAATCCGACGGCCAGAAACGTTCCTCGCCGTAATTTGAACAGAAATTTTCTTGACCATGCGGTGAGGGCGTTGAGGAGGAGGGGATACAATGTGGTGGCGGCCGCTATGGCCATCGGAAAATCAGAACTGTTGTCTTTAAAGTCCGTCACTGTTTTCGCCGTTTCCGACGCGAACTTGTTTCGGAGACGTGGCGGTTTCCGGTACGATTTCCGTCACCATGTCCTGCCCGTACGGCACCGTTTTGCTGATCTAGCGAACTCGGCGACGATTGGAATGAGGCTAGAAAGTTTGGCTCCGAACAAGACTGTCCTCGTTAACTCCGTCGACGGCGAGGTAACAGTGAACGGAGTTCCGGCTACCGCGACGGAGGTTTACCGTAACAGGTGGATCGTTGTGATCTCCGTCGTGACGTCATTGGATGACGCCGATACGTCATCGGCTCCTTCTCCGGCGCCATTTTCCGGCTTTTCTGAGGGTGACAACATACCTAGGGTTCCGTCTCCGGCGCCGGCATTCAACGAAAATACAATCAGCAGTCCATCGCCGGCGGATTCCGGAAATACGATTAGCAGTCCACCAGCGTACATCGGAAATACCATCAGCAGTCCATCGCCAGCTTATTTTGAAAGTACTATCGGAAGTCCATCGCCATCACCATCGCCGGCTTATTTTGAAAGTACTATCGGAAGTCCATCGCCATCACCATCGCCGGCTTATTTTGAAAGTACTATCGGAAGTCCATCGCCATCACCATCGCCGGCTTATTTTGAAAGTACTATCGGAAGTCCATCGCCGTCACCTTGGGCCAACGCCGGGCATCCAGCAACTTCTCCAGTAGCTTCGCCGGCGGAGGATGACGTCGCCGCCGCCGATTGCGAGCTCGGGTTTTTTGTGGGCGCGGAGGAAGCGGATTTGTTCTGTCCGGTTAGCAAGGTGCGGCGGCTACCGCCGGAAACGGAGATTTCGGGAGATGTACACGTGGATGAATCCAAGCCGTTGGATGGTCATAGTGTGAACGTTGCTGATGATATATTCTTCTACATCTGAGTGCTTTTTGCAACTTGCAATTGTAAAGTAGATAACAAAGTGAATTTGTACACAAAGGAACAATTTTCGTGTAAAGGCTATAATTGGAGCAATTTTGAGTTCTTGTTTGCCTTATTTTCCCCCAAATCTTAGGTGAGATTAAATAATCAAAATGGATATACTTAAGGCATTATTGCATCCTATAATAAGGGGATTCATTAGCTTATTCCCCGTGCGTTACACAGTATGAATCTTGGAAATGGAAAAACTAAATAACTAAAAATAATTCTAAATTTTATATTAGCTTATGATTGTAAAAGAAAAATAATTTTAGAGAGATTATGTGATTATCATCAAATTCTAAATACTATATATATAGAGAGAGAATTTTCGTTACATTGCAAATTATAAATATATTGAAATAATAAATAAATAAATAAAACTTATATCAATATCATATTTTAATTAAATAAGTTAAATATGTGGCAAAGAAGAAGATAAACAATTTATATAGATGTTATATAAAATTCTCTGTTTATATATATATATTACTTACCTAAAAAACATGGGGGGTTTTGAGAAAACTCCCCATGGGTTGAAAAATTTTGAGTTTGCTCCCCATTTTTAAATACATCATTTGGGATTTTAGATACACGATTCTGGGATTTATATACATGATTCTGGGATTTAGATACATGATTTTTTTCTTTATATTTCCAATACATCATTTGGGGTTTTAGATACACGATTCTTGAGTTTTAATACATCATTTTTGAAAATAGGGAGCTAAAAGAAATTTGACTTATCAATTGGGGAGTTTTCTCAAATTCCCCGAAAAAACATCAATAATTAGTACAAAGAAATCTACGTTCATATTTGGAATAATATATGGATATGAATATATATATATATTTTTATATATATGGATATGAATGTAAATGTACAAAAAATCTCGCGCTACGGTGTCAATAAAAAATTAAAATAATATATTAAAAAAATAGAATTCATTATTAAAATGAATATTGAGATGATATTAAATTAATTATTAATTATATTTTAAAAAATATGAAAAATTTATAGGCATCATCATAACAGTAATAAATGTACAATTTTTTTTAAAAGAAAATAGAATAAAGTTGGATAATTCTATTTCTTGTGAAGAATCAGGCCATGATAATTTATAACAGTGAAAAGATAAAATTTTATAGTTAAAATAAAAAATAAATAAATCATAAATAAATATAAAAATATGTCAAAATTTTGATAATAGTAAATATATAAATATCTGAAAATAATTAGCTTATAAAATAATAAAAATAGACCAAAAAAATTAGGATAATGAAATATTGTAAAAAAGTTTAAAAGTAATAAACTCGTCTTAATCAAATAACATAGCTAACAAATAAGTAATGACAAATAAAATAATAAAAAAAATTAAGCTAATGAATATAAATGTTTGAATAGTAAAGTAGTAGTTGAAACTTGGAAGAAATAGAAAATATTAGAAATAATCTTGTAGATCTAAAGCAACATGCAAAATAAACGATACTTCTTTCAATAAATAACATATAAAATACACAAACAATTTGAATGCCGAGAAAAAAACTTTATAAAAGGGCATTTACTTAAATGTTGGAGATAATATGGACGGTTGATGAGGAATTTAAACTGATATTCAATTAAAAAGTATCAAAAATAGATATATAATCAAAGAGCAATCAATGAAAATATTTAATCCTAATTAAATACAACTATGTCCACCTACAAACAACGTCAATCTATAAATATCTAAAGGGTTTTTTTAATAATAATTTTGTACATAATATAAATCAATAAACTATTTTATTATAATTAAAGTATTTCAAAAAAGAAAAGGAGAAATAAATATTGATTTTCATGAGTTTTATTTAAATTTTGAGGGTTGCTATTAATTGAATAAGTGATATTTGAACATAAGTCGAAATATTTTTTTTTTAAATGTAAGTATTCAAAATATATTTTAACATAAATTGATACTTTAATTAAGGATAGCTCCCAAAAGTCAAGGTATATATATATATATATATATATATATATAATTAATGAATAGATAAATTAATCTAATAACTATTAACCAATCAAAATTTTTAGCTTTAATTACAAATTTCAAAAAAATAAAAAAATTCCATTTAGTCAAAATTACACAATTAATAGTATATATAATAGTATAGGAAAATATTTACTTTCTTAGTTTATTATCTAGTTGGATTTAATATGATCATGTTAACATTTTGTTAAATACCAAATTCATTTTGTTTACTACAATAGATTATCATAATTACTTATATTTTCTTGGGCTTTATGCTAGGTGGTTCCGTAGTGTGTTCCGACTTGCTTTGTTTGGTTTGTTCGTCATTTCTTTCTCTTAGTTATCTCGACCTACAACCCTATATATGTGAATTGCTATGAAACATTTGAAAAACGTTTGCCAACTAATTATATAGTTTCTACTCACAAAAATCTTCTACAAATATCAACACCTCATCACTATCACAATTTAGCACAACATCAAAGCACAATTATAGACCATTGAATTTTGAATTATATGCTAATACATAGGGCTCTTACAATAGTTTAGTGAAAATAGAAATTGATGTGTTAAATAACTAATATATCTATTTCTAGTAAAGTAAACTATCTCTAGATATATAGATGTATTTAATTAAGAGGATATATAATATTGTAAACATAGAAATTGGTAGGTTAAATAACTAATACATTTATTTCTAATAAAGTAAACTATCTCTGGATAGGTAGCATGTATTTAAGAGGATATATAATGGTATAGATATCATGTATTTAAGAGGAAAATTGTGTGTGCATTTGGCATAGGCAACAAATGAGTCGAGTACTTGGTGAGCTTGACGTTCCTATTTACGTATTTCCAAATTTCATAATAGACTTAATAGTTTGCTTATTATCTAGGGTTAATTACATCTAGACCCCTTCCAAGTTTAGTATATTACAATTGGACCCCTGTTAGTCATTTTATTACAGTTTGACCCCTTCTAAAATTTCAAAATTACTAAACGGTGAAGAAAAGATACAATTTCGTTAAATATTTCACTTTATATTCGAAAAATTGCGTTATATTCCAAATAATTGTGAAATGACCATTATGTTTGGTTCTAAGATCATGTTTTATAAAAGTAGAAAAAAAAAATCACGTCTTTTTAGAATAAATAAATGGTTAAACAAACAATTATTTCACAATTATTTTGAATATAATGGTTATTTCACAATTATTTGGAATATTCCGTGAAATATTTAACGAAATTGTATCTTTTCTTCACCGTTTAGTAATTTTGAAATTTTAGAAGGGGTCAAACTGTAATAAAATGACTAATAGGGGTCCAATTGTAATATACTAAACTCGGAAGGGGTCTAGATGTAATTAACCCTACATTATAACAAGAAATAACGGATATACCTTGCATCCATGAGTTTCTAATAAATGATTGACAGCATCCTCACACTTGTTGGAGATTTCAGTGGTTAACACATCATTAAACCACTGCAAGCAGAATATGATACTGATTAAATTATATTCAAGAATTTACAGGTGAAGCATGTCTTTAACAGAAGAGGCAAGTAGTCACCTCTGTATACTTTCCCAGTCTTAATGATCCAACATCAGAACTCTCAAGTGAAGTTAAACTAGGCAAACAAGGGCGAGACTGCAAAGAAACAAATGTCAATTCATTACTCTTTTTAAATTTTTGTAATTTTTAACAAATGCGTTCCTACCTGAATCAATTTGGGATTACAAATCACTAATGATAATAAGTTCCCAAGAAATTCTTTACCAAAAATAGAGATGTTGTGACAGAAACTACAAAGGAGAACTATTAGACCTTGAAAATGGGAAGTATTTCTTGAATAAATATACTATACTTGAGGTGATTACAGGTTTCAAGGCAATTCTGTCAGCAGTCGATGATCCCAAAATTGCTGCATACCTGAAACATTTTGAGCAGGCAAATTGATGATTCTTAAGCCTCATAGTAATACAAACGCTAAAATTCATAATTTTTTCATCATTAAGCAAGCAAAGTTGGTACGTAAGTAGATAAGGTAATTTGAGATGCAAGGATTCGAGAATTGATATATACAGAAGCAAACAAGTGGCATTGTCCTGCCTTGACAGAGAACTATTTCAATTGCCCCCATAATGAAAGCCTTCGGTTTAACATTAGTTTTTACAAACTCCAGCTTATTCCTAATATAGTTATGTGATACAAGAACAAACACGCAACCGCACAAAATCAATTTGCAAATATAATCAGAACGTTCTGGAGATTGAGGTTGAGAAGGTCATTGCAATAATCATATGAATTAGAGTCAATATTTTGATTACTTGCTGTATTGGGAAACTCCATAGAATGGATAATAACATAGAAACATAAAGTTGGCATGTGGAAGGAACTCAGGTTTTTGGATAAATTTTGATGGTGCATTGTTTTTTATAAAGGTGAAAGGCATTTTTTACAGAGTAACTTCCTGTTTAAAACTAAAATTCAGTTAAATTAACTTTCGTTATTAAATGCTACCTCAAATGACAGCTCTCACCACACTAGTTTAAGGGAATCCAACCTTCAAATTCATAGGAACTGAACTCGTTATTTTATTTATGATAAACAATCAGCATTTTATAAGATGTCTGAGCTTAACTGATCTCATAAGAGGAATGACAATGACACATGAAGGGGAGGGATTAAGCCTGAGCTACCTATCCTATTGGTGCCCATGTCCTAAAGGTAATTTAAAGGCCACTAATAAACAGCACTCACAGTCAACAACAAATCACAACACATTTCATTACCACCACATTTTTCCAAATAAATGATGCTGAAATAATCTTATGCCGAGACCCTCCCTAGGTTGTTCATCTGACTTTTGCCGAAACCGAAAAATCTTCATCTATTATGTATTCTTGTGGATCAAAACAACTCCCATCGCTTGCCAAGAAGAGAAACCATTCTATTTCTACTGTATATTTCTATTGCCACAAACTCCCTTGATAAATCCCCCCAAATAACTCATCCCAAATTAAAACAACATTTCTACAATAAATTCAGCAGATATACATCACAAATGCCAACATTTTCCACAGGTCTAAAATCTCCACATATTCAATTCTCAGAAAAACTAATTACCATTATCGCAATGTAACCACACACATGCATTGTCACAGCCCAAAACCCCTGCACAAAAATGCGATCTTTACCTGTTTTCTACTGTGGCCAGATGGTAAAACTGCCAAAACTCCACAAGGAAACTGAAAGTGGAAAAAGAGTACCCAAAAACGGGTAAATCCCAATAAATTAAATTGATATAATTCCATGTTTATGAAAATGTTGTTTAAAGAATGCAATCCGCTACCTGATATGGGTTGGAATTAAAGAATTACTTATTATTTTTCAAGAATTTAAATATAAATTTGAAAATTTATAAAAAAAATAAAGAATTTGAGCAGTTATATTGAAGCTCACCGATCTATATACACAGCCGCTTGTACGTATAGCCGGAGTGATGTGCTCGAGAACGAGTCAATGCGGGCGAGCCAAGTCCGCCTCTCTTCTCAAAATCCCTCTCTTCTCAAACAATTGGTTGACTGCTATCCCAAACGATTTAGAGGTTTTGCTTGAAATGTAAGGCCGTTTGTGAAGAGAGAGGAATTAGGGCGCTGAAAGTGGGTTTGGAGTTTAGATGCATGAAGGAAGAAAGAGGCGCTGAAAGTTGGAGCTCAAATTTGGCAATGGAATTAGGGCTCCAAAATGAAAAATCCCAGATGATTTGTAGACCAAAATTCCGTCTGGACCTGAAATCTTTCCCGACAAGCAAGTTCGTCTCCAAATCGTCGGCGTCTTCAAGGCATTTCAGATGTGGGTTTATCGAAGAATTTTATAATTTCAGATGAATTATTTCATCTGAAGTTTTGCCGCAAAATTTTTTAGCATTTTTCAGACGAAATTTCGTCTGAAAAACAGGTCTGAACATCCAATAAATTTAACAATATGTGTATTGGACAGACGAAATATTTCGTCGGAAGATTCATCGGAATTTCCAGACGAAATTGGGACGAAACTTCGTCTGAATGTTAATTTCCCATAATTATTATCCTTTTTCAGACGAAAAGTTCATCGCAAAAGTTCGTCGGATTTATTTATTATATTTTTTTCAAAAGGAAAATTTATTTTCGTCGCCATTTCGTCTGAGTTTCGTCGAAAAGCTCCTATATTTGGGGATTGATAAAATTTTTTGGAATTCATCGGAATTTCGTCGGAAATAAGCAGACCACAAAAGTTCGTCGGAAAAGTTCGTCGGAATTTGACTGTTTTCTTGTAGTGTGGAGGCGGAGCTGGCGAGGAGAAGGCATGATATGTATATGCAGCAGATCAAACGTGCGTACTCTGATTCGATTGATTATATGGGGCAAATTGGGACGAACTATACCATCAGATATCTTTGAGGATTTGGTGATTGTTTCAGTTTGCTTGATTTATTATTATTATTGTATTCTGGGTTTGGATTTTGGATTCTTGTTTGTTCTTGATTTGTGTTTTGACATTTTCAAAGCAATTCGGTGTTTGTTGTCTTGATTTTGATCTGTGTGCATCACATTATTGTGGTTTCTTTAATTCATGTATGGTTTTGTGACTTTTGTTCGGAATAATATGTTCTCTTGTCTCTCCTCTAAAACACATGGTTGTCGGTTTATTATGGTACCTTAATTTACAGTTTTATTGCAATTTCTTTCTTGTAAACTATTTAAAATCTAGCAATTCTAATTTTCAACTTTTCACAATCAATCAAACGGGTTTGGATTTTCTATTATAATTATATATATATAATCAGCATTTCCAATCTGAAGAGAATTTCAATAGTTGGAAAATCAAAACATAAAATTCTCAATTAAACCCCATAATTTTTTTTTTTCTCCCTCAATTAAACCCTATAGTTAAAATTATCTACACTTCCAATCATTTTATTGTATTGTATCATATGTCAAACATTTATTACATGAAAATTTTAATCAAAAATGAGTATCATTGTATTCATATATTTTTTTTCAGTTTCGACGTGTTTGTATTATTGTTTGTATCCGTGATAGTTCTAGTTTGACTTTGGCTTGGTCAAACTGGTGTAACGAGGAGGTGAGTGTTTTACACTTATCGTGTGATTGGTGGAAAATTTAGGAGAGTGACTAATCAAATGACAAATATAATATACTTGCTTTTTCTTTTTAGTTGAGTTCGGCGGAATCGAATTTCGAATAAAATTTTTCATGTATCCATGCATTATAATTCCAGAACAAATTAAATTGCTTAACAGACGTGATAATTGCGCATAAATCGTGTATATCGAATAATCGAACAAGAGAAATTATTTCAAATAAATTTATTATTACGAACTTTTTTTTTTATTATCTCCAAATCGTGGAAACACAAGGGAGAAAAAACAAGAGGAGCAAACATCAACCCTTAGTCATTTTGAGCTCAAATCATCTCATCCTTCTTCCAACACTTCGAGGTAAGCACAATTTTGGATTCTCCATCTCTTTTTGCACATTTTCATCTATATATTTCTTGTTTTAACTTGAATATTCATGGTTTGTGAGGTTGATGATGAATAGTAAGGGTTTTTGTCAAAACTTGAATTATATGCTCATCATTGTGTTATTGCTTGTTATGAGACTTGTTTCTTGATCCTTGAAGCTTCCTTAATACATTTATGAACATGAATTTGTTGGTGGTTGAATGATGAGTGATCTACCATTGATGCACATGAGTTATGGAAGCTTAAAACTTTATGGTTTGTTGGAGATTTTGCATCCTTGTTGCCTTACGTTGGATAAGGGGCATGTTTGCATGAATTTCTTGGTGATTTTGCATAGTTTATGGTTGTATCGTTGCTTCCTTGACATTTCCCTGTAGCTGCGTTGTTAAATGGTTGTTGTGGCTTCCATTGTTGAGCTAAAGGTTGACGAAGAACTGGTTGCTGAATGCAGCCACCCCCGTGACACACTTTGTGTATAAAAAGGGTCACTATTGGCCATTTAGAGGGTGAACTTCTACACCAATTCAACCCCGTGACTCCCTTTTGCCTTGAAGGCATTCACTCCCATGAGGAAGTGCAGAGAAATGGCCATTGGACCAATTCATTTTCGTGAGGGTGTTGATAGGGAGCACTCCCGGTCGTGACTTCCCATGCATCCGTATGTTGTGTTATTTTGTTTCGTATGTTTGTTTCATGCTTTTATCCCACCCTTAATTTGATCCCATCATGTTAATAACTTGTGTAAGATATGTTATGATGTGATTATGAATTTTATGGTGTGTTTTATGGGGGTGTAAACGTGACTTTCGTGCTTAAACGTTTAGGTGTTACCTTACAGCGTATCTTCTATTCCTTTCATTCTTTATGTGTTCTAATGGATTTCTTTCACCCCGACTTGATCCCTGTGTACTGTTCACATGTAATATGATGTGTTATTTTTTAATATTGTAATTATGGTGTGAATTTGATATGTTTACACGACCTTTGGTCATGAATGCTTTAAGTACTACTTTATGACATCTCATCTGCATTCATTACATCTTATTGCATAGCCGTGCATCTAATTGGTTCATGATCGAGTCTAAGCCATAAGTTTATGTTTGTTTGTTTAAGAGTTTGCTTCAAGAGATGTTGAATCCAGCATTTCGCCCTTTCTTAGTCGTTAACACTCGCTCGCAGATACTTTTGGTAAAAATATGAGGTTTAGGTTTGTTTTCTTTTAGTTAATGCGACCTAAACCCCTATATGCTCATTTTCAAGCCCGTACGCGATTATACTATTATATTTATATAATAGATATGTATTATACGATATGTTTATGACTTTGTCAAAAGATTACGGTTTTGAAAACAAGTATAAGCGTATGTAAGCTTAATGTTTTGCAACGAATCTGTGCTCCAAACCATGTGCTTTCATGCAAGCTATGGACTACTTCAACATGATATGAACTAGGATGACACAGAGAGGTACATTTAAAGCATATGATAAGTTGCAAGGTAAAGTATGAAGTTAAGGTACGTACGTTACGTTATGTTATGATAGGGTATGAGCGAGTTAAGTATGATTATGATAAGGTATGGTATGGTATGAAATATGTAATGAAAGGTTAATGTTGGGCCCCGGAGTCTATGAGTTCAGGAGACCCGGATAGCAGCAGGCCGTTAGGGTAAGCCTAATCACAGTCTCCATATGATAGAATGAACCCGGAACCGGCCAGGAGGTTTGGTTGGGGATGGAATCCTCGGGCGTGAGTGTCATGAAACTCACGTCCTGCAGTTATTATGGATGGTTAGGGTCATGCAACTCTTCCATCACCAGAAGGAGGTTGATATGTATGTTATGTTATGATTTAAAAACCGTAACAAACAAACTTAAAAATAAGAAACGAGCATATACGTACGTTCATAAATCACATATTTCATGTATGGCAAGTCATCACAAAAATCGGATTCACATACGAGCATATACGGGTCAAGCTTCAAATATAACAAGCATAAACGTATTAAAATTCATATTCAAAGTATAAGAACTTATTCAAATAAATTCAAATAATCACATAATCAATATAATAAACATATAATTACGTAATCAAATAAATTAAAAACGCACTTAGCATTCTCGTTATGGCGTACTTGTACTGTCGAAAAGTCAGGGCGTTACATGTAATACCTCGTGTGGCAATTTTTAGCCAAAATGTGTTATTTATACTTATATTTTGGAAAATGGAATTCTTATTCAAATGTTTACAAAGTATTTCATGGAAACCTTTCTTGAAAATGTTTTGGCGAGATTATTCACGTATTATTGGGCCCCGAGGAAATGTGTGAATGGAGACCGGCACGGCATCGGGCCGTCGGATAAGCCATTAAATATAATACCCTTTGAGAATATCCTTGTGCGACCAGGAGGCTCGGGAGACGGGATATTCTTGAGCCATTGGTTAACCCATCGAAGGAGCAGGTAGGAGTAATGATCCCCCGTCTTGATATGGACCTATGAGGTTGTTTGGGCCTTGCAAACCCTTCCACTGCCCCGGAGGAAGAAGGATGGAAAATTATGTTTATTTCTCATGATTATGATTATTATTATGGATCTTATGATTATAAACTTGCATCATCGACTTATGAGTTGAACTTAATGCACACACTATGGAAGTAAGGTTGGAGAAATGCCCACTCGTCAGGTTACGTATTATTATTATGAAATGTAACTTAATGAATTGATATTCGTAATTTCGTGCGGTGCCTTTCCTAACTTCCCACTTAGGTTATTATAAAAATTTACTCGGAGTTATGGATTGCATGTGCATGTAATACATTTATTATGCCCCTCACTCAGTCTTTCGACTGATACCTCCACGTCATTTTTAGGCTTTTGCAGGTGTGCTAGGCAGGGAATAAGGTCTTGAGGAGTCTTTATTTCAAGTCTAGCATGTCTTATATTTAGCATTTCTCATACTCATACCTTTGGTTATGTATTAATCTATTTTGGAGATTGTTGTATATATTTGGGCCTTGTAGGCTATTGGTACATGTGATGTACTTATGGATTGTATGTTGGAATTGCACTTCTTATATGCTAATGTGTTAATTATGCTTCCGTTCTACTTGTTGCATCGTTGTATAATTGGTTTAAGAGTTAGCCCCGCTTAGTTAGGTTGAGTTCTTTTAATCTTGTCACCCGTTCGCCACGCGTTTGATTCATGTATGGACTTCAATTTCATACATGGATTGGATTCATGGTGTTGGGGATTTGGCACCTAATGGTGCGGGTGCTACAATTATCATCTACAAATCGTGGAAACACAAGGGAGAAAAAACAAAAGGAGCAAACATCAACCCTTAGCCATTTTGAGCTCAAATCATCTCATTCTTCTCCCAACACTTCGAGGTAAGCTCAATTTTGGATTCTCCATCTCTTTGTGCACATTTTCATCTATATATTTCTTGTTTTAACTTGAATATTCATGGTTTGTGAGGTTGATGATGAATAGTAAGGATTTTTGTCAAAACTTAAATTATTTGCTCATCCTTGTGTTATTTTCATCTATATATTTCTTTTATTTCAGACTTGTTTCTTGATCCTTGAAGCTTCCTTAATACGTTTATGAACATGAATTTGTTGGTGGTTGAATGATGAGTGATCTACCATTGCTGCACATGAGTTATGGAAGCTTGAAACTTTATAGTTTGTTGGAGATTTGCATCCTTGTCGCCTTCCATGTCATGCAAGTTGGGTAAGGGGCATGTTTACATGAATTTCTTGGTGATTTTGCATAGTTTATGGTTGTTTTGTTGATTCCTTGACCTTTCCCTGTAGCTGCATTGTTAAATGGTTGTTGTGGCTTCCATTGTTGAGCTGAGGTTGACGAAGAAGTGGTTGCTAAATGCAGCCACGCCCGTGACACATTTTGTGTATAAAAAGGGTCACTACTGGCCATTTAGGGGGTGAACTTCTACACCAATTCACCCCTATGACTCCCTTTTGCCTTGAAGGCATTCACTCCCATGAGGGAGTGTAGAGAAATAGCCCTTGGACCAATTTATTCCCGTGAGGGAGTTGATAGGGAGCACTCCCGGTCGTCACTTCCCATGCATCCGTATGTTGTGTTATTTTGTTTCGTATGTTTGTTTCATGCTTTTATCCCACCCTTAATTTGATCCCAACATGTTAATAACTTGTGTAAGATATGTTATGATGTGATTATGAATTTTATGGTGTGTTTTACGGGGGTGTAAACGTGACTTTTGTGCTTAAATGTTTAGGTGCTACCTTACGGCGTATCTTCTATTCCTTTCAGTCTTTATGTGTTCAAATGGATTTCTCTCACCCCGACTTGATCCCTATGCATTGTTCACATGTAATATGATGTGTTATTTTTGAATATTGAAATTATGGTGTGAATTTGATATGTTTACACTAGCATTGGTCATGAATGCTTTAAGTACTACTTTATGACATCTCATATGCATTCATTACATCTTGTTGCATCGCCGTGCATCTAATTGGTTCATGATCGAGTCTAAGTCATAAGTTTATGTTTGTTTGTTTCAGAGTTTGCTTCAAGAGATGTCGGATCCAGCACTTAGCCCTTTCTTGGTCATTAACATTCGCTCGTGGGTACTTTTGGTAAAAAGGTGAGGTTTAGGTTGTTTTCTTTTAGTTAATGCGACCTAAACCCCTATGTGCTCGTTTCAAGCCCGTACACGAATATAGTATTATATTTATATAATAGATATGCATTTATACGATATGTTTATGACTTTGTCAAACGATTACAGTTTTGAAAACAAGTATAAGCGTATGTAAGCTTAATGTTTTACAACGAGTCTGTGCTCCAAACCATGTGCTTTCATGCAAGCTATGGACTACTTCAACATGATATGAACTAGGATGACACAGAGAGGTACGTTTAAAGCATATGATAAGTTGCAAGGTAAAGTATGAAGTTAAGGTACGTACGTTACGTTATATTATGATAGGGTATGAGCGAGTTAAGTATGATTATGATAAGGTATGGTATGGTATGAAATATGTAATGAAAGGTTAATGTTGGGCCCCGGAGTCTATGAGTTCAGGAGACCCGGATAGCAGCAGGCCATTAGGGTAAGCCTAATCACAGTCTCCATATGATAGAATGAACCCGGAACCGGCCAGGAGGTTTGGTTGGGGATGGAATCCTCGGGCTTGAGTTTCATGAAACTCATGTCCTTCAGTTATTATGGATGGTTAGGGTCATGCAACCCTTCCTTCACCAGAAGGAGGTTGATATGTATGTTATGTTATGTTTTATGTTTTCATATGATAGGTTATGAGGAGTAGGGTGGATGTGTGCTCGTACTCGACGAGTTTTTGTACTCTATGTTGATTATGAAGCGGGATAGAACTTTCAAGTTATGATATGCTATGTTATGATTTTGATATGTATACGTATGCTTTGGAAAAGGTTTTGGTGTGCAAAACCCTACTCTCGGTTCATAATCTTTTGTTTAATACTTGCTCTGCTCTATACGTATGTAGCGTGTGGGTGTGCGTTAGCCCCTTCACTCAGTCGGTGGACTAACCCTCTCCTTTCAACTTTTTAGTTTGCAGGTTCTAGTTCGAGTCAGGCAGGGAAGTGTGTCGATCAAGTCTCTCTAATCATCTAGATCGAGTTGCACTTCATTTTGCATACATTGTATAAGTTATGTATGAATTTTGTTATGATTGATATTCGGGACAAACTTCTAAGAATAGTTGAACCAGACACTTGTTGATATGTGTTTTGATTTATATGCGTGCTTCCGCTTCTATTGCTTTGTTGTTGTGCGCTTTTGTTACGTTTAACTCCGCCTAGCCCAGAGAGTGTGCAGGTCTCCCGTCCGGTTAGGTTTAGGCACATGTATGAACTTCCATTTCATATGTGCGTTCGGGTTTAGGTGCGGGGGATGTGGTGACCCACTGCTCCGGGCACTACATTTTTTGGATATTCGAAACGAGTGAGACTAATAGTGCAACGCTCTAAATAGAATGAGACTAAAAATGCAAAATTCCCCCATTTAAAAATTAAACTATTAGTTTAATATTATATTCTCTTTTTCTTTTTTTTTTTTTTTTGAAACGAGGTTAATATCATTCTCGATGTTAATAGTTTTTTCCCAAACTCTTAAGAAATTAAATAGTGGAAATGCATACATACATTTATATATATAGATATATAACATAAATTTCGTGTATATCCAATAATCGGACAAGAGAAATTATTTCAAATAAATTTGTTATTACGAACTTTTTTTTTTTTAATATCTTTTACTAACATTTTGCATCAATTAATTATGTGTTTTAGTGCTCTATTTGATTGTCAAACCCATTCACTAATCTGCATGCACATATAACTTCGTTTGGTTCGTGTATTGTAGGTTATCACCAAGTCACCAAAGATCGTGGTCAACCTCGACAACGAACATCCTCTCCTCAATCAATGATTGGTTATGGGATACATCGAGGTTAAAAAAAAAAAAAGGGTGTTTAACCTTCACGATCTTTCCACAATAAAGGCTTTCGTTTAGTTGCTAAGTTCAGTGATAGAAAACCTCGACCTGTGGAAAATGTTTATTGGATTCATTAACTCTATGTCTCTATCACAATTCGGGAATAGTCCACGTAATTACACCGTGGAAATGATAGAGGTTGACGGGATAAATGGTGGGTGTGTGATGCTCCCAATTTATTTTTCAAGATATACCGTCAGTTTTTTTATGCTTTTTATTGGGCATAAGTTAATAAAATAAAACTTAAATGTATAATTTAGTATAAAAAAATCTACTATTATTTAGTATAAATATTCGTTATTACTTAAAAGATAAATATTACTGCAACGTAATGTTTTTATTAAAATTACTTTATCATTTGCCATAAATATTTTCTATAAAATTTACGCATAAAAAATGCAACCCTGCCACAAGGTTAATGGCCGCTTAGTAAATTTCGAATATGTAAGGGATAAATTGAAAGAATGCATAAAATTTTCACCAAAAATAAAAAAGAATGCATAAAAGTGAATAGGGCCGTGCCAAATATCCGCTTTTCTATATTCGATAAAAGCGTCTTCTAATACCCCACAGCCACAGCGGCACAGCCTATAAATATGTAGACCACACTCCGAATTTCTAGGGTTCTCACATTTCTAGAAATTCTCTAGCAGAGCAACGCGAAGAAGAAGCGAAGAAGATAAGGATGGCCGGACTTGCTCAGCTCCGGGCGCATCGATCTGAGTGCAAGTACACTGCAATGCATGATTTGCGTTCGTTGGAAGGACGGCAATCATTCACCCAGCTCTTCAACCTGGAACATAAATTTGTTGCGCCTGAAGCTTACCTCCGCGTGGTTAATGCCTTGAGTGCCCGCAGATGTGCGGTTTTTTTTATGGAAAATGTACGTTGCATAATTAAATGGGACTGTATTTAAGTTAATCTAGCTTGATTGATAACTTGATTGACGATGAATGGTTGAATTTATTTGATGCAGCTGAAAAACGAGACAAACTGTGGTGCTCTGATTCCCTACAAGGCAATAAACTATCTAGATCGTTTCCTCTGCCGAGCCACACATCCGGTAATGATTACTGCTTAAAATCAGATTTTAATGGTTGCTGGTAATGATTACTTCTTCAAAATTGATGGTAATGACTACTTTTAATGATTTCTCTCTCTGTATACATGCATTTAAGGATCTCTCTGTAGACATGGATTAAGGATGGGATTTCTCTCTGTATACATGCATTTAAGGATTTCTCTCTGGTGACATGGATTACTTCTAAGTCTCTCTCTGTATACATGCATTTAAGGATCTCTCTGTAGACATGGATTAAGGATTTCTCTCTCCGTATACATGGATTTATATGTATTCTGTGAGATACGTGAAGTTTTTTCAAAGTATAGGATTGCTGGTAATGATTACTTCTTAAAAAATTTCTAAGGATTGGTAATGATTTCTCTCTCTGTATACATGGATTTAAGGATTTCTCTCTGTATAGATGGATTAAGGATTTCTCTCTGTGTACATGGATTAAAGGATTTCTCTCTGTATAAATGGATTTATATGTTTTCTGTCACATACGTTAAGTTTAGGGTACAGAGGGAAAATTTCAAAGTATAGGATTGCTGGTAATGATTACTTCTTAAAAATTTCTGAAGATTGGTAATGATTTTTTAAGGATTTATATGTATTCTGTCAGGTACGAGAAGAAATTCTAAGTACCGAAGAAAATTTTAAAATTTGCGCGTTTGTTTGCTTCCGACTTGCCATGCTCTACCAGAGGCAGACGGCACTCAACGTATCGGACACCCCGGAGTTTTGGGTAATTGAACTTTTAAATTTAAACTGTTTTGTCTCAGAATTTTGGGTAATTGAACTTCTAAATTCAAACTGTTTTGTCTCAGAATTTTGGGTAATAGAACTGTTTTGCCTCAGGGTTTTGGGTAATTGAACGTTATCTCTGATATATATACTTGTATAACAACGACTATATCATGTAAATTAAAGAACCATTTTGATTGATTCTACCAGAATGAAAGATTTTCAATAAAGTTCTACTGGAATTTATTTGATATCAAATCAATTCTTTTCATATAGACTAAGATTCTAGGAATGTGATAAATACTTATATGAAAGGCATCAATAATATATCGTATAAAATTCAATTGTTATAATTTACATTTCATAGCCATATGATCAATTCTATTTTAAATTCTAATTTGTGTTCTGTGTTAAAGGGAACAAACTCGGATTCTCTAATTCAAAATCTGAAGAACTTTGAGTATAAGATCTATCCCTGTTTGGAGGGCCATTATGGCAATCCGACGCCATTCGATTATCTCCCGTTTCTATTTCCAATCCCCGATCTGCCCCCACATATTCCTTTGCTTCGGCGTCGTGTTCGGCAGTTGATAATCAAGTCCCAGCTTGGTATATGTTCCTTCTATTTTAATTAGTCAATTTTACTCTGTTTTATGTATACTGTAACTCATTTTTTTCCCTTGTTTTATTTGTTACCTAGATATTGCTCTCACCATATACCGGCCTTCCGTTGTGGCTGTGGCAGCTTTGCTAACGATTATCAAGCATACTTTCCCGATCACCCACTGTAATTGGGTGAATGTTTGGGTTGACAGTATACTTAACCTTTCAGAGCATCTTAAACCACTGGAGGTATTAGTTTAGTTGCTTTAGTTGCTTTAGTTTTTTTTATTTTGACCCGTTCATAATTTGATTTGCATTTCTAGGAGAAAGTACTCCAATGTGAGCAGATCCTGACACGAATCTATCGAGGATTCGTGTCCATCCATGTACTCGAACGAGTATCGTGGATTTGTGCTCTTGAGAAAGGGTGGATTGACGACTATGTGCAGACTCAACAACAGGAGATCATTAGATTTGATGGTACCGAAGATGATGCTAATAAGAAAGATGATGCTAATAAGAAAGATGATGAAGGGGAGACTTCTGAGAAGAGTGCTGATGAGAAAGATGATGAAGGGGAGACTTCTGAGAAGGGTGCTGATGATGAAAAAGATCAAGAGGAGCCTGATGAAGAGATGATGAACTTTGAGCTTGGATGGATGAGGCCTCATATAACTGCTCTGATGACCAGGGGGCCACAGAAGCTGGAGTAATCACTATTCACTGGAGTAATCAATGGAGTAATAGTTGTTTGATTTTTCTTACCTTTCAAGTTGACACACTGTTTTTTAATTTCGTGGATTACCTTTCAAGTTGACACTGTGTTTTTTAATTTCATGGATTACCTTTCAAGTTGACACTATTTTTTAATTTCATGGATTCGTATGTGTTAATTTCATGAATTCGTATGTGTGTTTTACTGATATTTTTATACGCATTTTTGGTATTTCTTTTTTCTCCATTTTATACCCTTTTTTAGTATTTTTTTCTAACTTTTTCTCTTTTTATTTTAAAACATAATTTAATCTTTTTTCTAACTTTTGTTCCTTTAATAAAATTCCATTTGAATTTCCTACGCATATTCAAGTTGCCTTAAACATTTGATAAATATTTGATTGTATTCTAATTTCAAACTAAGTGTAACTCACTACTCTTTTTGGATAATGACTTTCGATTCAATTTCAAAATTTACCTAAGTGCCTCAATTACCATGACCCTATCCAATGAGTAAGCACACCTTAGGGATGGTAAAATTAGAGTATTCGTTAGTTGTAAAATTAAGTATTATGTTGGACAAAATATCACGCTCATAAAAATAATTAGTTTCAAAACTAAGTGATATGCTCATAAACTCTTGAGATTCATATGAGTCCCTTTTTGAATTTTTAACACAGACAAAATCAAATCAGTTATCGGCTATAAATATTTAGAAGGTAAAGTGTTGCAAATATAGGAACTACCAGTTGAGGGCATACTTCTCTTGAATATGTACGAATTACTTCGATCAGTCAAAGATTGTATCACTTGGCAAGTTTGGTAAGTGCTATAGTGCGGGGAACTACCTCTTGAGATTTTAGGAGAGCAAAACCAACTTTTAAATATATATAAGTCATTTCTAGAGTGTGATATGAAGTTAGGCAGGGATTATCTCATTTGTCACAAGAATTTGTGTTTTAAAGGAGAATTGATTGCAATACCCCCAGTTTAGTCGGAAAAATATAAAATATAAAATATGATAATAAGTTTAAAAAAAAAATTCTTTAAACACACACCCTCAGTAGTTAGAGGGATTCAATATTTTAATACACTCAGTAGCGAGAGAATTTGAACGCGAACCATGATTTTAGAAAGAATTTGTGAATCATGATTTTAGAAAAAAAAAAAATTAACCACTTAAATTAATTCTTTAAATATAATTAATGAATAACCTTTTCAATCAATAATTATTTTAATTCGAATTTCATATTACACTCCTATGACTGATATTCAATAAATTTGCCATGGTGCGTGCGTCATCAAACTAATAATTCACGCCATTAATTCGCACCCATTAATACAATAGTCTAACAGCATTATCCTTATCAATGATCAAGATTATCCTTATTAAATCTCGTTATGTTGGAGGCCTAGAGCCTGATAGTTTTCAAAAAGGTTTACTTGATTAGTATTAAACATAGTTTAAATGCCAGAGTTCACACATTCAAGTATTTGTGTAAGTTTATATGATGATTCCCGAATCACTTCATATAAAATATGTCAAAATTTTGTCCTCAAATGCAATTATTATCATCAAATTAAATCACCATGCTAATTCTCCATAGTCCATATGCCCTCATAAATGTACAACTTATGTAGAAACAAATAATTCAATGCAGATATTATTATTTCCAAGTCAATAAATTCAATTTTGAAATAAACCATGCTAATTCTCCATAGTCCATATGCCCTCATAAATGTACAACTTATGTAGAAACAAATAATTCAATGCAGATATTATTATTTCCAAGTCAATAAATTCAATTTTGAAATAAATGTTTAATAAACATCCTGCATTACCTAAAACTTTTCAAAATTTATTCTTAGTCTAAATTTAAAATATTAAAATAATCCTATTCTTCTAAGCATTTGAAATTGTGCCTTATTTCACAGACGCCCACACACTTTAACCCTTTTACATATTTCACCGCCTAAGGCCTAAAATACGGAGTGTTGGCTTAAAACCCCTAAACCCCTAAAACATGAGACATGTCTTTTCTCGCTGTATTTTATCAAGCATGAGTTTTTCCACTTATGGATTCCTGAGGTTTAATACTCTTGCGTTTTGAGTCTGAGGGAAGGAAAAGGTCAGTTACAACCGGGCATTGCGTTATAAGGGACACGCAAGTTTTTTTTTTTGGTTGTGTAACTCCTAATTTCAAAAGAATTAATTATCTAATCCTTTGCTTCATTAAAATCTAATTAACAGTTAATTATTTACTACCCCTAATTGAATCTGCATTAGAACAGGTCTTTGGGATCCCAAAATTTATACAAATTACAAACTGACCCCAAATCACATTCAACCAAAATCGCGACTGCTGTGCGACCCAAAACCCTATTTTTCTGAAATTTTTTCTCCGATCGTTGTGTTCTCCGATCACATTCAACAACGGTATCTCTCTGATTACACTGACAATGTCAAACAACAACAATCAAAGGTCAGAACGATTCCGATTCGTATGGGTTTTTTCTGAATTTTATGTTTTGAATGATATCGGTTCGTATGAGTTTTCACTCAATGATCCTTTCCAACTTGACATTGAATTCGTTATCTGGGTTCAATGCATTACTTTCCATAAATTGTTTTGGATGTCATACAAATGAGTCCATTATGTATACGTTATAAAATTTATCAATATGTGGGGAGAAATGTATGATTGTATCGACAGATTGGATTCTTCCCGATGACAAATTACTGCCCAAACTAATTGATTCAGGTTCCCCAAGGTTATAGGCCCTAGCACACGTTTTGGAATATGATTTTGGCAAAAAATACACCCAAATAGAGTTTTCGACTTCAACATAAGAGAACTCGATTCTCCCTTAGTCGAGTACTCGATTCATATAATCGAGTAGTCGATCCTTTATTAGTCGAGTACTCGATTCATATAATCGAGTACTGTAACGCCCCGTTTTCTTGACAAGTCAGGTATAACGTCACGAGTGGGTTTAGACGTGTTCTGTGATTTTAATTATGTTTTAATTGCTAATTGACTGTTTCATTTAATAATTTCATGAACTATTTGCTATTATGTGACTTTTATGTGCTTTAAGTGCTACACGGATGTCTAATATATTTTACTTTCTTGAATTAATTGCCATTAAGTGATCTATATGATTTAGGTGATCTTTGACTATGATATTTAAATTCGTTTATAACATGTTTACTTGCTAATTAAATGTTTTATTTCACTTATGCACTTATTTGAAATTATATGAAATCCTTGGACTCAATCGAACTTTAGATTTAAACCCAATTGCCAACTTATCAAACCTAGGGGTCCTATTGGAGCACTTAAATTCTTGGAGGACCAAAGTGCAAATTCCCTCCTTTTCTCTCCATTATTACACGATCAAACTGTTAGGAATAGTGCCCGAGAAAGCCGATTAGTCATAATCCGTTTTGGGACTTTCCTAGTATCACAGACAATCTTTGAATAATATACGATTGATTAATACCATAGGCAAACACTTCTTTATATGCTCTCGTTTGGTATGCGTTTACTTTAGCTGTGCATGTATGAGAACTCCCATAATCCTGATGACTTTAGGACTCTACCATTTAGGTGAAATGGTTCATGAAACGAGCCCTATATCACATAAGTCATGATTAGTAAAATACTCCAAGCCGATGAGTCCTACCGACAGTGGGAGTGTCAACCTGACTCCTCTAAGGCTTGCTTGTGGGATCACGCCCTTAAGAAGGACCACCTTGTTTCATGGAGGTGCAAAGTGTATAGTTGATACGTGCGTGATACATGAGGGTGCTTACTTCAATAAGTAAGTTCACCGAGGTGCCCCGTGTAAGAAGATTCCTAAATGGGAAAGGAAGTTTCTATTTCAGGAAATGGAAACTTCCAGATTAGGAAATATCTCACGAGTCATTGATGTGATTAATTGATCCTTAGACTTGAGGTTCCATGTCACTTTATGAGTTAACTCTGTAGTCTTTGGTATAAGCTTTAAAGGGTGTCGCCTTAGACAACTGATTCAAGGCTTATGCTGGGGCTGCACAAGTGACTCATGAAAGTGAATGAGAATCAAGAAAGGACCTACACTTGCGTTTGCAAGGTGATCTCTTATTGTGTAAGTCATTCATATGCCATATGGAGTCCTTGGCCAAGGCAGTAGATCAAGACATCAAGAAAAGGGTTTCTTGGATTGAGATCAAATGGATATGAAATGCACTTAGCTTTAAGACCAGATTATTAGGGTTCTAATTATTCCCTTACCCTAGATCTTGGTTGAGAGATAGTAAGTAGGAGGATTGTATCTCACATAAATCAATGACTTAAAGGTTCTGACGAATCCGAACATTCCAATTCAGCTAGGGGTTAAACACCTGTTGCTAGACTATGGTCGTTTAATCTGTGGACTGATTAATTAATTAGTGAATTAATTAGTTAGGGTCACTGCTAATTGAATTGAGAACCTAGAGGGTCACACACAACAACTTTGTTACATGAGTTGAGGCTTTAAAATGATTAAACGAGTTAATCGGGCCAAGAGGGTTCCACACGTGTGAAACCACACGTGTGGGTCACGTGAGTGACACGTGTCATTGTGACATGTGTCTCACGTGAATATATATATATATATATATATATATATATATATATATATATATATATATATATTGTATATATATTAAATAATTAAAAGTGTTAATTATTTAATAGACTTTGGTTTGATTTTGAATTAAAAAGAAAATCTTATTTTGGAGAAAAATAATCTAGTTTATTAATTATGAATTAATTAATTAGATAAAATAAGTTATTTATTTTAAATAAATAAAGTATAAAAATTATCCAAAAATAGTTTGGATATTTTAGCTCTCTTGAAAGTTGATTTGAATTTGAATTCAAAGTCAAAGTCAAAATTACTTGATGATCAAGTAATAGGAGAGAGGGACCAAATCCTTAGTCCATAAGGACTAGGATTTTAGGCCACTCCCATCCTATAAATAGGGGAGCTCGAGCTCCCCTTAGAGCTAATCGAGAATTCTTTTGGTTCATGTGTTGAACACCATCCTTTCTCCAAGATAAACAAAACCCTAGGTTAAGCCAAAACACTAACTAGAGAACTAGCATCCTTACTAGTTAGATTGTAGCCAAGTTGGTGGACTATCTCTAGAGAGCTTCAAGTTAGAAGTTTTGAAGATTCGAGCTTTACCAAAAAGTGGGGATCAAGCAAAACGATCAGAAGGGATGATGAAACGATTCTGAACCCAACATGAAACGAATGAAAAAAATCGAACCAAAGAAGATGGCGAAAACCGTTCGTCCATATCCTGAAGGATGAATTTTTTCACGAGGGTTTTGTGACTGGCAGTTTTCTACTTTCGCAAAACTGGTTTTCGAAGGGAGTTTCAATCCTGCTTTTCTCGTTTCATGTTTCTTTCTTTATGTTATATTGTTAAGAATTTCCCTAACATGAATTGAATCTAGGTTGGTGTGGATTGTCATCCCTACAATGGATTCTGAAGTAGAAAGAGATTTCGAGGAACGGGTTGCCATTACCGCATGAAGCGCGTTTGAGGGCGGCTCAAAACGTGTCAAGAAAGCTACTACCCAAGTGAGTTTCTTGATCTCTACGAATTTGGATACACGATTGCGAGTCCAAGATCCTTTTGTTGGAAAAATTTTTAAATTTCCGCTGCTTTCTGATTCTTGTTTTCCAACACAAACCCCCTCTCTCTTCATTCTTCTCTTCATTTCTTCTTCTTCATCCAAGAAACCCTTCTCTCTCCATTCCCTCTTCTTTATCACCTCCAAATCCAAGCAAAGGAGCAAGAGACAAGGTCATATCTTCAAACTCCAAGCAAGAATTCAAGCTTCAATCATTCCTTCCCCTTCTCCTCCTTCTTTTCCAAGGTTTGTGTGTATATATATATGTATATATATTTATATATATATGTGGGTTTTTGTAAATATGTGATTCTTGCTTTATAACTTGAATCTTTGTGTGTATGTGCTTCAATATGTGATAATTTTTGGATACTATGCTTGATTGTTTGAATTCTTGGAGCAAGAATGTGTATATATATTGTATGTATGTATATGTGTGTTGTAACAGCCTAGAACCACCTTCCTATGAATATTGTCCGCTTTGCATGCCCTTAATCGAAATGGCCTCACGGTTTTGTTCCTGCGCCCACTGGAGAACCCAGCCGTAGCGGAGAACGCGTCCACAGGGTGAGGTATCCATCTCCCCTTATAAGGGAAGATTTCGTTCTCCTCACTTCCGATGTGGGACATTACATCCACCTCACTTCCGATGTGGGACATTACATCCACCCCTCCATAAGGGCCCAGCGTCCTCGCTGGCACACCGGCGGACCCTGTAACGGCCCAAAGACCCGCGGTTTGATATTGTCCGCTTTGGCCAAGGGTGGACTCCAAGCACCTCACGGTTTTACGTTTCGAGCTACTGGTATAACCCAGTGCACCCAAAAGGCCTCTACTCAGGGGAGAGGGATCCACTACTTATAAAGCAGCTTCAAACCACTCTCCAATCCGATGTGGGACAAGTTATACCAGTGGCTCGAAATGTAAAACCGTGAGGTGCTTGGGGTCCACCCTTGGCCAAAGCGGACAATATCGAACGACAGGTCTTTGGGTTGTTACAAATGGTATCAGAGCCAGGGACCCAGATTCGGTGTGCCAGCGATGACGCTGGGCCCTTATGCGGGGGGTGGACTGTAATAGCCTAAGGTGCTTGTCCCACATCGGATTGGAGAGTGGTTTGAAGCTGCTTTATAAGTAGTGGATCCCAAACCTGCTTTATAAGTAGTGGATCCCTCTCCCCTGAGTAGAGGCCTTTTGGGTGCACTGGGTTATACCAGTGGCTCGAAACGTAAAACCCTGAGGTGTTTGAGGTCTACCCTTGGCCAAAGCGGATAATATCGAACGACGGGTTTTTGGGCTGTTACAAATGGTATCAGAGCCAGGGACCCGGATTCGGTGTGCCAGCGAGGACGCTGGGCCCTTATGGGGGGGTAGACTGTAATAGCCTAAGGTGCTTGTCCCTCATCGGATTGGAGAGTGGTTTGAAGCTGCTTTATAAGTAGTGGATCCCTCTCCCCTGAGTAGAGGCCTTTTGGGTGCACTGGGTTATACCAGTGGCTCGAAACGTAAAACCGTGAGGTGTTTGGGGTCTACCCTTGGCCAAAGCGGACAATATCGAACGGCGGGTCTTTGGGTTGTTACAGGCCCCGACTCTGATACCATATGTAACAGCCCAGAACCACCTTCCTGTGAATATTATCCGCTTTGCACGCCCTTAATCGAAACGGCCTCAAGGTTTTGTTCCTGCGCCCACTAGAGAACCCAGTTGTAGCGCAGAACGCGTCCACAGGGTGAGGTATCCATCTCCCCTTATAAGGGAAGATTTCGTTCTCCTCAATTCCAATGTGGGATATTTTGCTCTGTCACAGGCCTGGGAACGGCCGTTCCGGATTCCAGTTCAAAATGGGAAGGGCCGTTCCCACGCCCTTCCGAAAATGTCCCAGCGATTTATATTTTATAAAAAAAGCTTTTGCTGGGAACGATCATTCCGGCTCGCAGGCCAAAATGGGAACGACCGTTCCTAGGTTCACTCGCCAGTTTTGATTTAAAAATATGGGAACAACCGTTCCCATAATGCACTGAAGCGAGAAGGGTCGTTCCCATGCTTCTGCAACTTGAAAAACAGAGCAGAAGTAGGGGAGGTTTCGGCAACAACAACAAAGCAACCAAAAACCCAAGTTTCAATCACTGAAATGCAAAAATTCTGGAAAACAAGTTGCACACATGTTCAAGGTGCAATAATATTCCATATAAACACTTAAATCATGAAAAATCATCAAAAATCATAAGCTTCATGTTCATGTAAGAATTCATCAAATAACCTCAAATCTTCCATGAATTCATCTATCAATCCAAGTCAAATTCACATATTCATGTATCCACCAACACATAATCTGTAACGCCCGAGCGCAAGACGTCACATCCCCCGCACCATGACCCGACCCGTATATGAAATGGATTTCCATACACGTGCCAAATCATAGCGAACGGGGACATACACACTCGCTAAGCCAGGCGGGACTAGCCTATAACTTAAACCCCAACCGCAACAACACAACAACAATACTAATCCAAGTAACCGAACAGCGGAAGCAATAATTCATATTTCATATATTGAGCTATATGCTCTAGGTACCAACATTTATGTTCAAGTAAAATCAGTAAGTCTCATACAAAACATGTACGCTCCATTCATGTACAATATCCAAAATATCATAAACATAAACATATGAGTGTAATGAAAAGAAATGCTAGACTCTCTCTCTCAGACTTGTATCCAGCCTAGCATCCCTTCCTGCAAAAGAACTGAAACAACTCCGGGTTCAGTCTTAGACAGACTGGTGGGTACAAAACAGGCTTAATATCATAATATGACGGAATTTAAACACATACATGCAAGCTATAATCCTTATTCGAGGTTTTAGAATAATTTTCCCCAAGCGGGAAGTAAAATACAACGAATAGGATTATAACAATTCATTTCATTCATTAGGTCATTTGTGGCCCGGCGAGGGGGCGTGCATTATCTCCAACCAGCACCTCGTGTAATTCATTAATCGTTCATTCATTCATGCAATTCATTCTTTCGTGCACATTCATTTGATTATTCGTTCGATCATTCATTTACTTCTTCTTCCTCCGGTTAGGGGACGGGTTTGCAAAGCCCGAACCCTCATTCATTGGTGCTAGAGGGGTACATGAATCCCCAAAAGCTCGGTTCCCCTTCTTTCACTAATCTCCTAATGAAGTCTAGGTTACCGTAATTGATGGAACTAATATATATGGATTCCCGTCAGCCCAAGCTTCCCCGGTTCACCACATATACTAAGTCCCGGACCCCCATTCATTGTGAACATTCATTTCTCGCCAAAACTTTTGGTAAGATAATCATAATAAAGGCTTTACGTTGAAAACATTAATTCATTGAAAGACTCAATATATATTTATATATCTTTGGCCAAAAGATTGCACATTAGGTATATTGGGTCATATCGTTAGCTAATAGAAGAAAAACTCACCTGGTAGACAAAAAGAACCCGACAAAGACCTCACTGCCCGGCCTCGTCTCCCACTGGATCAATATCTGTGTGACAAAGGTAGTGTGAGACTCAAATATGACCACATTTGACGCTCGACTATGCAATGGAATGTGATGAAGTGCATAAAACGTAATAACTTGATCATAAAGACCATAGAAGACAATTAAACACATAATTCATCAAATTCCATTCAATATACGAATAAAATCGTATTCATTCACGTATTCATAGCGTTCATAGCTTTCATACTCTTCATTCTTGCATTTATATAGTTTTCAAGGTTATAAATCAATCATAGTCCATAGCTTAACCAATTCACGTTGCATATATTTCCCAATTACGAATAATAAACGTGATACAAACAAGAAAAGAGGTTCCCCAAAGCTGCCAATTCAAATGACACGGCCGTGTTACATTTTCAAAGGATTTGGACACGGCCGTGTCCGATTTTTAGGAAATAAAATTTCCAAGTCGAGAGCTTGACAAGGCCGTGTTGAGTTTACAAAGGAATTGGACACGACCGTGTCCGATTTTTGGAAAATATTTCTCACAGGTCGAACGTCCAATACGGCCGTGTCCATTTTCAGTTCAAAGCTGATACGGCCGTGTCAGCTCGTCGTTTTGAAAGAGAAAACAGAGCAGAAGCTCTGTTGCGTGAGGGAAAAGTTTAAGGAAACAGGGCAGCCACCAAGAAGCTCTTATGTCACACTTAGACATGAATTCAATCCCTATAATTCATATATAACTTGTAACTTAAGCTAAAACATAGGAATTCATGTCCAAAGTTGGCAAAATCATCATCATCATTCATGATCTTCAAGCATGGAGCTTCAAGCTCCATTAATGGCAATTCATGCTATAATCACTCAACATAGAATTCAAGCATATAGAAATGATAAGGAAGCTTCAAGCATCATCCCTCATGCATCAATTCTCAATTTAAATCATGAAATTCAATGTTCAAGATCAAACCCCAATCAAGCTATTCAAGCTCTTATTCAAAACATACGAATTCTTCACTCATTTCAAGCTTTCCATAGATGAGAAGATAGAGGAGAAGATGGAGGTTGCGAATCCTTAATTACCTTAGAGAAAGATGGAAGATTGGTTAAGCTTGAGCTCAAAATTTGGTTGGAAGAAAATGGAGTCTTCTTGCTTCTTGTGGAGATGATGAACCAATGAAAATGGAAATATGGAGAAGGAAGTGGAAGAATTGCTGATATTTAGAGTCATTAGGGTAGGATTCGGGTCGATCCAAGTCCGGTTCGTTTAAGAAAAAGGGTTCAAAACAAGTTATAAAGGTCGAGGCTATGGAAAGGTTCGTTGTCGAAGGTTCAAATGATATCAAAAAGGTATAAGGTCAAGTTTAAAGAGTAGGTATCGTCGAAATAAATTCAACGCCGAAGTCGGATCTCGATTTCGAGGTCCGGAGCGCAAGATATCGCGAAAACCGTTCAGGGTTGCCTATTATTCAAATAGGTCCCTAAACTTTCAAAAAGTGGCAATTAAGCCCAAACTCAATTTTCAATTGAGTCCAAAACATTCAAATAAGTTACAATCGAGCCCAGGGTACGCACATATAACACGAAAGATTTCAATTAACACCCAATTCACAAAATTCACATTCGCACAACTTCGTTCATATATTCATAACTCACATTGGAATTCATATGAAATTTAAACAAATAATTCAAATTATAAACAAATTCAATTAGTAACTCAATTTATAACTCATATAATTAAATGTAAACGCGCACGTAGTACTTACCTGCACATGTGAAAACACGGGGCATTACATAATCCATTTATTTCACAAATTCACAACCCTAGCTACCAGATAAATGATCAAGAATCATG
This sequence comes from Lantana camara, assembly GCA_037501455.1. Lineage (NCBI taxonomy): Eukaryota > Viridiplantae > Streptophyta > Magnoliopsida > Lamiales > Verbenaceae > Lantana > Lantana camara. Next base: position 88,995,878 of record CM074862.1, on the reverse strand, counting down.
AACCCAAGCCTACACCCACCTTGAATGAAAAGAAATGGAAGAAGATGATGAGAATGGATGCTTGAGCTTCAAAACTTGGGATTTTCGGGAAAATTTTGCTTCAGATGATGAAATCTTAATCTTTCCTTTTCTTCTTGATGAATAGAGAATGAAAGGAAGCAAAGTGTTGGAGGATTTGGATGAAAAATGAATAAGGAAGCATGGAGAAGAGATATATCGTGAATCACCATTTTTTAAATTAGTGAAATATTGAATTTACAATTTAGTCCATCAACCTAACAAGTCATGCAATCAAGGATGAATGGTTTTGGAAATTGAGCAATTAAGTCCATGAATGGTGATGCAATTTGATCCTTAAAGTTAAAGAAATGATCATATAAGGACAATTTGGCAATTAAATCAAATCTGGCAATTATTTCACGTAACAATTATTTCAAAGTAATTCTCAATTTTGATATAAATTCATATATTTCACATAAATATAATGATATGCAATTTATAAAAATTATGATGTTATATAGGAAAATAGTAATTTAAAGAATTAAAATAAATTCCTAACGCTCACAAACTCACACGTGTTGGAATTCGTCAACCCTAACGCAGCGGAAATTAAAATTTTTAGGGATTATAAAACAAGTTTTATCGGAATTCCAATTAAGATCAGCCTTTGATTCAGATTTACGATTTAAACGGAAGAAGAATCAAATACCTCTTTCGCTTCCAATTGATGACGATGACAAGAAGGTTTTCCAAAACCTACCCGTTTCTCTTCTATCCGATCTTCTTCCAAGAATCCCACGCGGAATTCCTCTAAGGTAGTCCACGACCCGTAATTGAACAACTATTCAATTAGCACACTAGAACACTAATTAGATATTGATTATCTAATAGCATTCTCAATACACACTAGAACACTAATTAGGTATTGATTATCCAATAGCATTCTCAATACAGTATTGAGAGATGAGAGAGAAGAGAGACTTGGAGAGAAAGCAGAAAAGAAGAAAAAACAACGATATTTGATTTCTCTCCCTTATCTTTCTTAAATACTCAGCCCTAGGTCAAAAACCCTATGGGCCAGTCTTGGGCTTATATTTAATTACTACTTAATTAAATTAAAAACCCAATATTCATTTTAATTAGTGGACTTAATTTAATTACATTAATTAAATCACAAGTCCAATATCTAATTAAATTTGTGGACTTAAAAATTAATTACTCCTAATTAAATTTCAAGTCCAATTAATTTAAATACACTTATTTAAATTAATGTTAACTCTTTAACATCTATTCTCAATAGCTTAACAATTAAGCATAAATTAATTAATACAATTATTAATTAATTACTCTCTCATAAATTAAACTCTTTTAATTTATCAATCAATCTCTATTGATCTTTAGATAATCTTGTTGTTCAATTCGAGTCATTGTGTGACCCCTTAGGTTCACCAATGAATAGTAGTAGGCCCACATTCTTAACGTGGTATTTTAGATAACAATTTATCTTATTGATTCAATTAAACCCTTCCAATTAATCACTGTTTAATTAAAACTCCTTTTAATTAATCAGTACCTACATATCATGATCGATGTCTAGTGACAAGCTCATGACCACCCATCCAACAGGTGAAGTTTATGTTGTGAACCTTTCAGTCTCATGGATACCGTGAGATAAGATCCTTCTATCGTCCAATCCCCGATTAGGACCTAGGGCATGGGAATAATAGAACCCTATTAGTCCTAATGCTATGAATTTATTCTAATAGCAATTCCATTTGATCTAACACTCTAGGAAACCCATTTCCTAATTTAGATCTCACTACCTTGCGCAAGGATTTAAGTGGAATGTGCTACAATAGAACTCATGGGTGATTCACTCGTTCTTCTAGACGAGCGATAGATTCTATGTTGGCCTCTCATATGCCCCCATACATGATTCGAACAATGCCAACATACAAACATAACGAGATTCATGGAACCCATGAATCTCTAGGCGCATATCAAACATTGCCCTTGTCATGCACAGAGCATCAATGGAGCCTCAAGTCTAAGGACCATTTAGACACTACCATAACCAGGGAACCAACCTCATCATTAAGGCATAAAAGCCTTACCCCATTGAGGTGTCCCCATCGGGATCCTCAGTGTACTTGTTCCCTAACAAGCACCCCCATACGCATGTGAATGTCTCTACATTCAATACTTATGAAACAAAGTAACCTTTCTTAAAGGCACGTAGTATGAGCAAGTCTCAAACGAGTCAAGTCAACATCCCCATGCTTATTAGACTCTTCGACTTGGAGTTGATTTAGGTCACGCCATAGACACTTGTTTCATAACCTCCATCCCTATGCGAGGTTAAGTCCCGTAGCTTAATGTGACCTTGGGGTTTCATCCATACACAAACAGTTATAATATGCAATTAATAAACTTGAATGAGATATGATGAATTGACCATATAGAATTAAACGACTATGAAACGTTACATTTATTATTTCATTAATGTCACAAATTGTTGCTAATAAGAGTAGTTTACAAAAAGAGGCCTAAACTATTTGGCTCTTCTAGGGCACTACTCTAACAACACGTGGCGTGCTTACCTGTTCATCCGGAACCGGGGTGTTACAGGCTTGGTAGCATTCTTGGACCTCTCAAATTTAGAGATTGGGCAATCTGACCAATCTGAGTCTCCAAAGTTCTGGTCTGATTTACCACTTGATCTAGTTGAGCTTCCAACTTCTGATGTCGACCCGTAAACACGGTTATGAACTTTTCAAGTGTGATCTCCCATCCCTGCTTTTGCTCCTGTTGAGGGGGCGCAATATTGAATGGGGCTGGTGGTCATGTTTGAAATTGCTGCCTAGGCTGAAACTGCGGCCTGGTTGAGGTGGTTGTTGAACATTTTGATTATTAGACCACGACAAGTGAGGGTGGTTCTTCCATCCTGGATTGTAGGTGTTTGAGTAGGGATCATTTGCTGGTTTGAAGTTATTTGCATAATTCACCTGCTCTTGCACCTGTTCTCCTGCATTGGTATGAGGACACATATTAAAATCATGTGGACCACTACAAATTTCACATGTTACCTGAACTGGTTGGGATTGTATCCTAACTGCATTGACGGAAAATTGGTCCAATTTCTTGTTAAGGACTTCAAATTTAGCATTGATGGCGGTTAAGCTATCTAACTCTATGACTCATGCTTGCACTTTCGCTGGTTGCGAATGGCTCCTCTTATGCACAAAAACATCGTTTTGTGACATATTATCTAATAACTCAGTAGCAATTACTTCAGACTTTGCTAAGAACGCTCCGCCAGCTGCGGCATCCACCGCTTCTCTAAAAGTAGGGGACATCCCATTGTAAAAAGTCTGAATCAATAACCAACCGGGAATCCCGTGATGTGGAACCTTTTTCTGCAAATCCTTAATCTCTCCCAAGCTTCATAGAAAGACTCTCCATCCAACTACCTGAAACCTTGAATATCATTCCTATACTTCGTAGTTTTGCTAAGAGGAAAGAACTTGGCTAGGAAAGCCTGAGATAATGCTGCCCAAGTCGGAAAGGATTCATTTGGGACAGTACTCAACTATGCTTTAGCTCGTTCCCTAAGTGAAAAGGGAAAAAGCCTAACTCGGAAAGCATTAGTAGTGACATTATGAATTTTGAAGGTATCACACACTTCCAAAAAATACTCCAGATGTGAAGTCGGATCCTCTAAAGGTAATCCTGAAAACGGATTGTTTTGCAGCAGATTTATGATAGTTGGTTTAATTTCAAAGTTATTTATTGCAATCGGGGGACGAGCTGCAGTCTGAATTGCTCCAGCCTGTGGCATAATCTCTTATGGCCGGTGGTGGCGGTGGGTCTGCTTCACCCATCGATAAAGTAATTAGTTTCTTCTCCTTCTTACGCCTTCTCCTAATAGCACTCAGTGTTTTCTCAATTTTCGGATCGTATGGAACTAATTCGGGATCTTGAGATCTTAGCATGCACTATAAACCTGCACAAGGAAAAGAAATCCTCAGTCCAATTCCACAGTAACAAAGATAATGAACACAAAGTAAAGTAATAGTCTAAAGCACTAGATCAAAATAATTGAGTAATATTGACTTAAAACGCCTTCCTCGGCAACGGCGCCAAAAACTTGTTGTAAGGTTTACTACAGTTAAAAACCAATCCTGCACACTTGTATACACTAACATACGCGTAGCACAATAGGATCGAACCCACAGGGAAGGGAAATCAATCACTACTCTATATTCTTCTCTAATCTAAAGACCTAACGAAAACAATTGTTATTTCTATTAATCTACTAAACCAAAAATTGACAATTAACTAGAATCAAACACAAATAACGAAACACACGAATTAACTTCAGTAAACTAAGCAGGCAGGGGAAAAGTAATGAATCTTACAATCAAGAGCTGATGCGATACTTGTCTGGCAAGTGTAATTCTACAACCTAATCACTTATATTTGTATTACCCTCTTTCAAGGTGTAACCAAGTGCTTAATTAGTGTTCAATGTTGCTTTCGCAATCACCAATAGTTAATTAAACCATAGGAACAAAACTAGTGCAATTCAGTATTCTAGCGGCTCGGCATGGAATAAGATTATTGTTGTATAAGCTAGGACCAAATCTCTTTGTACCCTACAACTTACAAGTTACGAAAACCATCTAAATTACCATCACTCTTTCGATCTATAGGCAATTATGACACATGCTAAGGGTGATCAGGTCATCGCAAGTCAATTCAAACATATCAAACATCTATCATGCAATCATCATCACTCCCCCTAGCCTTAGAGAATTAGCTACTCATAATTAAAACAAAACTCATAAAACTAAAGGAAATTGCATTAAAATAAATCATAGTTATCAAATCTAAGCAAAGCCTCCAAAACAAAAGCATAAACATTCAGCAGTATCTAAAAATGAATCTAACATACAAAACTAAAACTAAATTCAAAAGAATTAGTTTGTAAATTAAAGCAACAATAAAACCAAAGATCGTTCTAGGAATTCAATCCTCTCGTCTTCTCGAATTCTCTGAAAAATCTCTGAAACTCCTTGGTCTTCTCTCCAAACCCTAGGTCTTGACCTCGAAGAAAACTCTTTGAAAAAAAACTCCAACAACGCACTAATAAAGCAGCCCAAAAATAATTCTCGCCGCCCTAGGTAACGGGCGTTACCTATCCATGTGTAATTATTGTTAACGCCCGTTACTGCTTGAAATCGGCATAACGTTTTTATTAGTGGTAACGGGCTTTACCACTTTCCTTCTGCACAGGGTAACGGGCGTTACCCCTCTTCTCTCGCTAAAAACTCCCCTCTTATGGCCAGTAATGGGGGTTACTACTTTTGTACTCCTAAGTGGTAACCGGAGTTACCACATTTTCCTCCAAAATTGGGTGAAATCGCCCTGCTTCGTCGTTTCGTAACTCTAACTCCAAAGTCACCTGAACGGAGTAAAATAAACACATAAGCGCATCAAACGACACCAAAATATAATATAATTAACGCTCAAAATCATGCAATTTCTACACACAACAAAATCCCCCACACTTGAATATTTCTTGTCCCCGAGTAATACGGAAATCAAGAAAACACATCCTCATCAAACCATCCCCTCAAGCAATCATCAACCCTTCGCCTAAACAAGTCTAGCTAATCAAATCAAATACTCATAAACATAAGATCCTCAAAACTTAGTATGAAAAGTATACCCTTGTGTAGTGTGTGAATCAAACGAAACAATGTACAAACATTAGAATGACAAATTCACAATTCCCTCTTAAGCTCTAATCATCAACTTCGGAATACACTCTTCACACCTATCTCCACTAATGAAATTAAATCAAGACTTAGGATCAGTAGGTCTTTCGGGCTTGTAAGGTAGGCTTAGGGTAAGGTTATGAAAATTTGGATCAAGTAACTACTCACCAAGCTTACATCATTCAATCTATTCGAAACACGAAACACTTCCATTCGCCATTAATACGAAAATCGCCCCAACTCTTCAATTGAATCCTACACTCTCAAATTCACATTGTGCATAGTTTTTTTTTTCTTTTCTCTTTTGCTCTTTCTTTCTTTCTTTCTTTTTTCATTCTTTTTCTTTCTCTTTACAATAACATCTCAATTTCAATCACAAGAACAATAAAAAGGGGTCAAAAGATAGATAATTACCACAAAAATCAAACGAGCAAGCCTTGGTGTAAAAATTATCAGGGTAGGTGTTTCTATGTTGTGCATTGGCTTATAATGCGGCTACAGAAAATCTTTGCACAACAATTAGGCTCAGCGGGGTCAATAAGATTATGTTATTTAGTGAAAAACGGCTAAAATAGAAAAGCTTAAAATCCGCCGACAACGAATGCCTACTTCACTTCCTTAATCCTTCATTAACTCAAAATTTCGCCTCAATAGGACTAAAATGCATCCTAATCGAATCTTAGACTCATTTGGAAATTATCAACTCATCTTTCTAAGCAAAGTACATTATCTCGTTCAAAAGTGTTCTAAATATAAGGGCATACTAACACACTAAATCATCAAATCTCATGCAATTTTCCTCAATTCAAAAAACCTAACTTATTCTAGCAAAAGCTCAACAATCAAACCTTAAAAAGAATTAACGATTCAAGAATGTTGGTCTAAAACCCTAAAAGAAGTCCCACCCCTTGTATTTATAGTGATGTGGTTCGAACCCGTAAGAGGTTTCCTAAACCATGTGGGTTTTGATTTCTTGCTCAATAATGTACTAATTAGTTAATATCTTTTAATTAAAATAAGATCTTATCTTATTCTCCAAAGATACTTCAAGAAATCTCTTTCCTACTTTAGGAGTTTGACTATTCAACTTTATATAATATAAAATTAAATATCAAAATTCAATAAATAATTTAATTCATAATTAATTATTTATTGGGTTAATTATTTTTAAATTTGGACTTAACAATTAATTCATAATTAATTAAAAGCCCAAAAATTAATTAAACAATTTAATTAAATAAAGTTTCACACGTCATGCCACACGTGCGAGACGCGTGTCATGGGGCCCCCGCATGTGTGGCCCCATTTCGATCAATTCTTGGTCGTTTTGTTAATCTGATTAACTTCTTATCAAAACCCTTGTAACCTGGCATTTGTGTATGACCCTTTAGGTTCATTATTCGATTCGCAGTGACACTAATTAATTAATTCTCATATTTAATTAAATAGTTCACATATCACACTACCATAATCTAGCAATGGGTGTGTGACCCCTAGCCGAATAACGAAATGAATCAAAGAACCTTTCGGTCAATGACAATCAGTGAAATACGATCCTCCTACAACTCCTTCTTTCAATCAACAGATTAAGGTATGAGAATAAACTTAGAGCCTTGTTATTCTTGATCTTTAAAGTTAAGTTCGATTTATATCCATTTAGATCTTAATCCAAGAATCCCATTTTCTTGATGTTTTGATATTTTATCCACCTTGGCCAAGAGTTTAATATTTAATAGACTACGGACAACTTAATCAGTAAGAGATCATTCTTGTTCTTAACAAGTGTAGATCCTTTATTGATTCTACTAATTCTACATATGTCACTTGTGTAATCCCAACATGGACCGGAATTCAGCTGTCTAGAGTCAACATCCTTTTGAGTCCATATCAAAGATTACAGAGTTAGCTCATATAAGACATTACAGAATCTCAAGTTAAAGGATTATTAATCACGTCATTGCCCTGTAAGATATTTCCTAATCTGGAGGTTTCTGGAAACATCATTTCCCATTTAAGAATGTTCTCACGCTGGATATCTCAGTGATGCAGTTCTTGTAATAATCACCCTTATGTATTACGAATGCATCATTGTATGCACTTCTTACCCCATGAAACCGAGTGATCCTTCTCAAGGACGTAATCACATAAGCAAGTCTCAACGGAGTCAAGGTCGACACTCCCACTGTCTATCGAACCCATCGACTTGGAGAAGTTTCTAATCCTCGCCTATGGAGTTAAGAACTTATTTCATGTGTCGTTCTCATAAGGATAAAGTTTTTAACGACCTCATCGGATTAGGGGAGTTCAAAACATGCAAAACACAGTCAAACCCAAACAAACATAAATAAGCACATAAAGAAGTGTTGCCTATGAACAAAATCATTTCGTTTATTATTCAAAAACTGTTTGTGATTTTACAAGGAAATAGTAAAGCAATAATACTGCTTTAAGGGCACTATTCCTAACAATATGATGCAAGTTTTAACTACAGCTGCATATATTTAATTTGTTGTTCATTATGTTACTGGACTAGCTTGTCTTGCTACAATTGTTGGCGTAAATGACCTCGCTTTATCTTCAACAACTGTTATCCTCCGGGTAAAAATGATAGACAATCTATTTTTTTGAGAATTATAACATTTTTATTGAAATTGTGTAGTTTTAGTTTTTTATTGTTTTCCTTCATAAAGTTTACTAGAAAACTTATTGGGACTACATTTTTTATTCCCTCAAAAGCAGTTGATATGATATACGAGGAATATTTACGGGTACTTCAGGAATGGAGTGAGAGCACATCAAGCCACATAAGCACTATCATACCTTTGATGCACTTTATCAATAGTACTTAAACGAATATCATTGTTTTGTTTCTCCCTTGTGTCGCCACTTCGCCCAATTTATAAGCAAATTGTTGAGAACCAAAATGTAGAAATATTTTCTACAAATATGCTTCTTCTTGTCTTAGGGACCGGGCTCCTGAAGAACTGTCTTGTTTTTTAAATTTGTACATCTTGCTTGTAGTAGTTCATCATATGCTTATAGTATTGTTAATATTGTTCGTTTATCCAAAAATTGGTTGGACTTTCCATGGCTTTATGAGCATTTTTGGTTGGCTTGCTTCTAGCGGAAAGTGAATTTTTATTGCACGTTGAATCTGACATTGCATCACACTGTGGCCTTCTATTGGGTCTTTTCTTCATGACGATAGGTGGCATTAATGTCCTTTAGGCTATTTGATTAAAGTTCAAGGTCGACCAGTATTATATTTGTGCATTTTGATTCTCAACAATTTGCTTATAAATTGGGCAAAGCAGCGGCATAAGCGAAAAACAAAACAATTATATTCATTTAAGTACTATTCAAAATGCATCAGAGGTATAACAGTACTTACGTGACGTGATGTGCTCTCACCACGTTCCTGAAGTACCCATAAATATTTCTCATATATTATATTTATTGATTTTAATATTGTTAACTAATTGAATCTCGAATAGAGTCTCGAAGGGATAATTAATTAATTAGAAAATAATTGAGAGCAGTACTTTGATTATTCTAGAATTAAGAAAAAGCAATGATGTCAGATGTACTTGGCTACTATAGTCAATCTATAATTTAAAACAAGGGTGTCAGAAATACTTGACGACTATAATTAATCTATAACTTAATTCAAAATATATTATTGAATTTATGATCAATAAAACTGAGAATATTCTGATTAGTTCTTTTTTGAGTTTATTATTTTTGAGTGAGCTTTATTAGTTAGAATTTATTTGTTTATTTACTTTAGTTAGTTTTAGTTAGTTGCAGCTAAATCTTGAAACCACCTATTTACTGTTTTTGAAGTATTCTTCTGATTCCATAAATATATTAATTCCAATTAAATTTTTTTTTTTTGCGATACTACTGTGCACAAACGGTGTTATTTCGCTAACAAAATCACTCATAATTACAAATGCAAACTTACAGTTCTGAGTGCTAATATATAATTGAAATACTAATCCAAACTCGTCATTGAATGCAAATAAAAGACCAATAAATTTAACTGCAATCTATAAAACAATAAGAATTAAATATACGAAAGTTTAAAAAAAATATTCTAATCGAATATGTAACTCTCTAGCACTATTCCATCATAACTTCAAATATGTGGTCTGATAAACATGATTAAGAAATTTCATAAAATATAATTATGTCATTGCTCATATTAGAGGGGAAAAAAAAAAAAAACTCCAACAAATCTCTTGAAAAAACAAATATATATATATATATATATATATATATAATAATGCAAATAAAAGTAATAAAAGAAATCAAATCAAAATAACAATACAATATTAAATATTCTAAAAAAAAAAACAACAAATAAATATGAAAAACATAATAAACTAATTCCTTCGAATAAACAAATTAATCATTACAATAAACAAAAAATAATAAAATTGACGGAGAAAAAGATAAACACAAAACAGTTAACACCAAAGGTAAAACCAATGATAATCAAATATGAACAAAAATAAATAAATAATAAAAAAAATAAGATGAAAAATAAAATGCACGAAAAATATATAAAAAATGTAAAAATCCAATAACTCGGTGAAGTAGAAAATGAAATGACAAGGATATGAGATTTCTCTAGGGTTGTTGTCCCCTCTCTTTTTTCTTTGTATTTTTCTTCATTGCAAATAGTAACAACTCTTTAGTTCTTCTTCAAGGAAAATATCAATAAAAATAATATCTAATATGAGAATTGGGAAACGAAATCGGACACACACAAAAAGAGAGAAGGAAAAACTCTGATGAATGAACTAAGAGCCTAAGATAAAAGATAAAAGAAATATGAAGAAATGAGTTCCATTTTAATATATATTTTTGTTAGTATCCAATATATATGGTAATGAATATTCTTTCATTATGTAAAAGATATTTCTATGTATAAAATCATTAAGCATTAATGGTAAATTTCAAAATTTTGAAACATGAAGAGAGGCAATAAGTTAGTTACTTGATTGAGCAAATTAATTTATCAAAATTTATGTGTTTATATATGTACATACATAAATAAATCAATTTATCAAAATTTTCTCACTTAACTAAAAGAAATTATAAAGTAAAAAAAAGATATGATGGGGTCAAAATACGATCGTCCCACGTTAGGACACGTGGCATCACCGAGGTGATGACATCCGTCTCCCCAAGGCTGCACCCATCAGCGCACGAGCGCTAACCCGGGTCAAAATACGATCGTCCCACGTTAGGACACGTGGCATCACCGAGATGATGACATCTGTCTCCCCAAGGATGCACCCATCAATGCACGAGCGCTAAGTTCAACAAGCGCCATCCTTCTTCTGGAGTTAAGCCCAACGAGCGCTGTCACTCCCACGAGCGTCCTACCTACTGAATGATTGGCACGCCCACGTGCCAAGGGAGCCCTCTTCGAGCGTCACACTCCCTCAGAGTGGTCTCCCCTTTGGCTCGTCATTTGAACTGGAGCCTTCATTCCCCCCAGCGGATGTCTTGGCCTCCAATACTCCAGGTTGTCACGAGCGCGCTCTTAAGCCCTCGTTACCAACCACCCAAATGGCTCTCTGACACAACGTACATGCCCGCGCACCTGCCACTGTTGCCAGCACTAACTTTGGGCCGCTCTCGCAGAAGATTCCTCCTAGGTTTCTCTCTCATGGCGCCACGTGTTAGGGCAACATTCGGCCAGGACCACTTGAGGCAAATGACCAAAGGGCCCTTGACCCTCAACTATAAATAGCAAAAGTCATCTTCTACACTGGTAAGCATTCTTCATCACTGCAACTGTGACTGAACTTACATTTCTCCTTCATACCTTGAACTGACTTGAGCGTCGGAGAGCCAAACTGGGTATCACCCCCAGTTCCCCCAGCTTGGCCTTCTGACTTTTGTTGTGCTTGTCCCAACAGGTAGAACCCACTCTCTCATTTTCGGTGAAGCTCCGGTGGTTTCCTCCACACTTACAAATTGTAAAGTGATCGGATTCGGATCCTCCCATTCTGAACCCATCATAATTGGGCGCCCTGCCCTCGTGGATTTCAAGGCCATCATCTCCACCTATCACCAGAAGATTAAATTCCCTACCTCCGAGGGCGTGGGAGAAGTACTGTGCAACGTGCGAGAGGCTTGGGAATGTTACATGCTGTCCCTTAGAAAGCCAAAAACGGAGAAGACCTTCCAAATTGGTTCCACCAAGAAATCAGTGGATTTCCCCAATCTAGATGAGGACAGCCCAGCGTGGAAAAGGGCGAAATTGAACAAGAAGAAGAACAAAAAGAAGAGGGGAGACAACGTGGAGAATCCCCTCGAAAGCGTGCCACCAGGGACCGTCGATGGATCGTCCTCAGAAGGAGACGAGCCCGGAGAGGGTGAACCAGCATCCAGTGACCGTTTGACAGGAAAGAAGAGGGCGCTCGAACTTCCTCGCCCTGAGGTAAGGATCGAACCCTCGGAGAAGTTCCTTACCATTGAGCTGGAACCCGGAAACAAGGATAAGACTACTCAGATAGGATCTAACCTCTCAGGGCCCTCTCAGATTATGATGATTGACTTCCTCAGGGAAAACAGTGATGTATTTGCGTGGAAAGCCTCCGACCTCACAGGGATTGACCCAAGCGTCATTGTCCATAGGCTTAATGTGGATCCCTCTTTCAAACCCATCAAGCAGAAAAAGCGGGATGTACATGGCTTTCGAAAGAGAGCCATTGAAGAGGAAGTTAATAAACTCTTGGAGGCTCAATATATCGAGCCCATCTTGTATCCGGAGTGGTTGTGCAACGTCGTCTTGGTGCCCAAGAGCGCGAATAAGTGGCGCATGTGCAACGATTTCACTGATCTCAACAAAGTCTGCCCTAAAGATCCTTACCCGCTGCCCCGGATCGATCAATTAGTGGATTCGACCGCTGGCTGCGAGCTCATGAGCAAGATGGACGCTTTCCAGGGATACTATCAGATCTTTATGGCCCCGGAAGACCGCCCAAAAACCTCGTTCGTTGTCCATCTGGGGGTATATTGCTTCTTAGTCATGCCTTTCGGACTTAAGAACGCGGGAGCTACATATCAACGGCTCGTCAACAAGATGTTTGAAAAAGAAATTGGAAGATCCATGGAGGTTTACGTGGATGATATGATTGTCAAAAGCGAGCGCCAGGACTCCCACTTGGAAGATCTCAAGCGCACTTTTTCAATCTTGCGTCAGTATGGGATGAAGTTGAACCCTTCGAAGTGCACCTTTGGAGTACAAGGGGGAAAGTTCTTAGGGTACATGGTCAGTCAGAGGGGAATTGAGGCCAATCCGGAGAAGATCAAGGCTATTTTGGAGATCCCCTCCCCTCGAAATTTGAGGGAAGTGCAAGTCCTAGTAGGCAAAATCATCTCGTTGAACAGATTTATTTCGCGCTCGGCGGACAAGAACCTTCCCTTCTTCAAAATTTTGAGGAACGCACGTAACTTTGCTTGGACAGAGGAATGCGAAAGAGCGCTGCAAGATATGAAGGCTTACTTATCGAGCGCACCACTGCTGACTAAGCCCGTCGAAGGTGAGAGGTTATTTATGTATCTTTCCGTTTCTTCCGATGCCACAAGCGCGGTTCTGATCGCTGTACGGGAGGGGAAACACTTACCTGTCTATTATCTGAGCAAAACATTGCAAGGAGCCGAAAAGAAGTATTTGGAGATTGAGAAATTCGCGTTTGCTCTTATAAACGCCTCAAGAAGGCTGCGACCTTACTTTCAAGCGCACTCCATAACGGTTCTCACCGACCAACCCTTGAAGCAAGTGCTGTCTAAGCCAGATGTGTCTGGAAGATTAATCAAATGGGCCATCGAATTGAGCCAGTTTGACTTATGCTTCGAGCCCAGGACAGCGATACAGGCACAGGTGGTAGCTGATTTGTTGGCAGAACGCTTTGGTTTAGAGCCTGCCGTTCAGGGGAGTGAGGGGTTATGGGTCCTGCACACAGATGGTTCCTCAACCTCTCAAGGGGGAGGAGTAGGAGTGGCCCTCAGAAACCCCGATGGGATTGAGCTGGACTTTGCAATCAAGCTGGATTTCCAAGTTACTAATAACGAGGCGGAATATGAAGCCCTTGTGCAAGGATTGAATATTGCTTTTCAGAATGGAGCCTCCAGAATTACTGCTTATGTGGATTCACAGTTAATTGCGAGCCAGATTGAAGGAACTTATGAGGCTCGAGAAACCACCATGGTGCAGTACCTGAGTAAAGCCAGAGAAATCATCGGGAAGTTCAAGGAATTTCATCTGCTTCAAGTACCACGGGAGGAGAACGAGCGCGCGGACGCTCTGTCAAAGTTTGCGTCAGCTTTGGAGGGCACTTCGGAACGTTCTGTTACGTTCCTAAAGACTGAGGAACCTTTGATCAGGGAAAAGGTCGCCATTGGGATAATCGCTATGATTGATCCAAACGAGCCCTGTTGGCTTGATGACATCGTCGTTTTCCTTAGGGATGGAATTCCCCCCACTGACAAGGTGGAAGCTAGGAAAGTCCGAAGTAAGGCCCCTCGTTTCGCTTTGGATCACGAGGGGAGGTTATTCAAGAAATCATTTCAAGGACCCCCAATGAGATGCCTGAGGCCCTCACAAGCGAAGGAAACGCTCGAACTCATCCACAATGGAAGCTGCGGGAATCATTCCGGAGGGCGTATCCTGGCAAAGAAGGTTCTGAGAAGTGGGTTTTATTGGCCTACAGTTCTCCAGGATGCCATTGAATTTTCGAGGAAATGCCCCAAATGCCAATTCCATTCAAATCTCCCTCAATTGCCAGCCGCACAGATGATCCCAATAGACGTCTCTTGGCCTTTTGACCAATGGGGAATAGACATTGTGGGCCCCTTGCCCATGGCTGCGGGACAAAAGAAATTTGTCATTTTAGCCGTCGACTACTTCACCAAGTGGGCCGAGGCCGAAGCTGTTGCAAAAATCACTTTCAGAGTTGTGAGGGACTTCATTTGGAAAAACATCATTTGCAGGTACGGCATCCCGAGGGTGCTTATCTCGGACAACGGATCCCAGTTCATAGCAGCCGACACACGAGAGTGGTGCTCTGAGTTGGGGATCGAGCAGCGATTTACCTCTGTAGGACACCCTCAGGCCAATGGGCAAGCAGAAGTTACCAATAGGATTATCTTGCAACATCTGAAAACCATGCTTGAGAGTAAGAAAAGTGAATGGGCTGAAGAGCTGCAAGGAGCGCTTTGGGCTTATCGCACTACCCCACGAGCGGCCACTGGAGAAACTCCTTACGCGCTCGTTTATGGATCAGAAGCAATGATACCAGCGGAGATAGTAAATGAATCCGCTCGTGTTGGCTATTTCGAGCCTCAGCTCAACGATGGCAACAGGAGCTTGGAGTTGGACTTGCTGGATGAAAGGAGAGACAAAGCATGGGCTAAGATTCACCATTATAAAGCCTCTGTGGCCCAACAATACAACAAGCGTGTGAGAGAAAGAACTTTCCAGTTGGGAGACTTAGTTTTGAAGAAAGTGGAAGTATCCAAACACGTGGGGAAATTGGACCCCAATTGGGAAGGCCCATTCAAGGTCGTACAATTCCGAGCTAACAACACTTACACCCTGGAGACACTTCAAGGTGAGCGCTTGCCTCGCCCTTGGAACGCATGTAACCTCCGGCGGTTTTATGTTTAAAAGCTATTTGCAAACCCTGATGTAACAACCCTCTTTGACGGGTTCTATGTACTTCCAATCACAAGTAAGCGGTAACATAATCTTTTTAATTTCTCTAATACTCCTGTTTCTTTGGTTGCTTGAATGGATAAGTCCCACGTCCCTCGTCTTTGCGAGCGTGGTTGGCAACCCATTCCAATGTGTATGCTGTTATCTCGTATGGGTTACGCTTGCCGGCACTCTACTCCACAAGGGGGGACGCCCTCATAAGGATAGACCGGTTACGCTCACAACCAGTTAGGCGAATTGGAAGAAGATTATGGAGAAAATCCTAGTAGGCCTTGGCTGTTTCTTAAAACGCCTTGCGCTCGAAAACGGGATCTCCTACAGAGAAAATCCTAGTAGACCTTGGCCGTTTCCCAAAACGCCTTGCGCTCGAAAACGGGATCTCCTACAAGAGCAAATCCTAGTAGGCCTTGGCCGTTTCTTATAACGCCTTACGCTCGAAAATGGGATTTCCTGCAGAGCCGGAAATACGACGAGAGCCAGAGCGCTCGAATGATGGCCTCATAATCAAGAAGGTATTCCACAAGTCTTGAACGAGGGCAACCACTCAATAAGACCCTCGCACACGCTCAAGACTTAGCAAAATCCCCCAAGGGCGGAAGGAATGTCACAAGTCTTGAACGAGGGCAACCACTCAGTAAGACTCTCGTACACGCTAAAGACTTAGCAAAATCCCCCAAGGGCGGAAGGAATGTCACAAGTCTTGAACGAGGGCAATCTCACAATAAGACCCTCACGACCGCTCAAGACTTGGACAAATTTTCAAGCTCCACGACAAAAGCAAAAATTTATACAAGTCTTGAGTGGGGGGCAATCTCACGGTAAGACCTTCACGATCGCTCAAGACTTAGACAAATTTTCAAGGCTTATAACAAAGGCAAAAATTTATACAAGTCTTGAGTGGGGGGGGCAATCTCACAATAAGACCCTCACGATCGCTCAAGACTTAGACAAATTTGTTCTAAAGGCTTATCAAAGAAATAAAACATCCACTGAGTATGCTACACACAGTCTTATTATTACAAGATTTGTTCCAGCAAGCTCTAAGTAGGAGTTCTGATTCATAAATGAACAAAAGAACAAAGTTACGGAGAATAGAATATGTCTTCATTGCACAAAAAAAATATATTACAAGGCAAAGGGCTCAAAGGCCCATGAAGTGTTGTTTCAAAGGAAAGGAAAAAGACAGAAAAACAGGAAAATACAGAGAAAAGCTGTAAAGGAAGAATCTTAGGCGGCTGGAGCGGTATCCTCATCAACGATCACCAAGATGTTTTGGGCCACGGGGCCTTGAACTGGGCCCTCAGGCTCTTGCGGTTGGGCTTGGGGATCGTTGGGCTCATTGGCACCTGGAGCGGGGGCGTTGGCACCTTCATCAACGGGGACCGGGGCATCCTCCGCGACGGGCGCTTGTGGCTCATCTTCGGGATCGTCATTTTGGGCAGTTTGAGCCGCATCCCCTTCCCGATGAGCGTCCGTGTACTCATCTTGGATCAGCTTGACCAAGAAGTCGTACTCCATTTCAGCAATGGCGTCCGCGGGGTCGTTGGAGTCCTCATCCATTTCTTCACAGCGCTCGTTGAACATGAGCCCCGTGCCTTCAGCTCCCTTCATGGCCGGATCAGTCAGCCCCTTGTGGATGCCCTGATCAACTGCCAAGTTGAAGGCATTCTGGGCCTCCTCCAGACAGTGCAACGAGGCGGCGAAGTTGAAGGCCTTTGAATGGCAGAATTTGATAAGGGCCTCCTTGTTCGCTCGGTCCAGACTCCGAGGCCACTCGTTCATGGCGTCATTGAACTTCCTCTCAGCTTCCAGAGCCCTTGTCTTCCAGCTCTCCCGCTCGGTCTCCGCCCTCTTACAGCGCTCGTTTGCATGGGCTAACTGGCCGCTCAAGCCGCTCCGAGCGTTCTCCACCGCCTGGAAATCCTCCTTCAGCTTTCCCAGCTCCTCCTCCGTTTTGTTGTACAAATCCTTGAGGGATTCATACTTTGCAATCTCAGCGTCCAGCTCCGCTTGAATCTGAGCCGGATCGTTGGAACGAGCCGCCTTCTTATATTTGGTTTTGCGGTCAGCATAGATGGAAGCTCGCATTTGCACGTGTCGGAGCCGGGGAAGAACTTGCTGCATAAGTCAGAGGAAAGGGAAGTGTTAGCTAAAAAATGCTAACTTACAGAAATTAGCAAAGAAAGCAAGGAGTGAAGACTTACGGAGATTAGAGCGTGGGCCGCGTCCAAGGTCACCTTCTCCACAGACTCATTGAGGAGATGCCGGTGGTCCGCCGAGAACTGGGCTTTGCTGTAAAGATTCTCGGTGACAGCTTGAGCGACCGTGCCAGGCCTCAGCAGAACCGGCCCACCATCGGGGGCACCCGTGAAGTCTCTGTCCCCTCGTCGAGGGAACTCCCACAAATGTTCCTCCTCTGAAGAGGAAGTTTCCCCCTCGCCCCTAGGGCCCACGACCACTTGTTTGCCTTTGCCCTTGATGGCAGCGGAATCGGGCATCCTCTTCCTCTTGCGGGAAGGCCGGCTAGCGCTCGGAGGGGCCTCGGTTATTGTTAAAGTGGTTATGGGCCTCGCCTGTTCTGTGTCCAGAGGGGGTTGAACGCCTCCCGCTCGTTCTGTAGTCAGCCGCCTTCTGGCCTCTCTGTCGGCCAGTCTACTCTCCCCTCGCCTACGAGGGGGTTGAACCTCTGGGGTTGCGCTCGAACTAGCGCCCTGACTACCGCTACGAGTGTCCCCGCGGTTGTTGCGATTGCGAGGGCGCTGTTGCTCACGCTGTTGGTCCCCTTGTTGGGCTTGGTTTCTGTTGGCATGGGCAAAACGAGCGGCTTGTCTGATTCCTCCAGCCATCTCTAATATAGCAACGCCTGCAAGGATGAAAATTCCGAGAGTTAGAAATCCTCAAACCATCTACTCAGATTGCAAGTTACAAGTACAGAAAAACAGTTAGTATTCATTCCTATCTAAAGTTAGTGCCCTAAGAACCTAACCGTCTCTCTCTATATCCCGAGCCGGAGGGTTGTTAAGGTAATGAGGGTCGTTGGAAAGACCACACAAGAACATGAGTTCCGCATCGTCTATCCAATCTTTCGCTTGAATGAGGTGGCCCTCGTCCCTCAGGGTTGCTGCCAGGCTCTTGGCCCAATCTTTGGGGAGTGCTGGTGGCAAGCGGCTCTTTGCAAACGAGCCCCATTGCGTGGGCACCCCAAAGCCCTCCTCTGTTGGAGCCTTGACGAAGATAAACTTCTCCTTCCAATCAGGGCCATAAGTGCTCGAGGGCGAGTTGATCAGCTTCATATGGGCCTTCGCTTGAACATAGTAAAAACCCGCCTCGGGAGATGAACGAGAGGAGCTGACCACTTGAAAAAGGGCGTTGAAGTTCCGCAAGAATGGCTCGTAACCCATGCTCCTCATCAGAATCACAAAGCAGGTTAATAGAGCCAAGCCGTTGGGCACTATTTGTGATGGACAGAGACCCAGATCATTCAACAAGTGAGCCATCGAGACCAAGATAGGGAACCTCAAGCCTCCTGAACTCACTGTGTCCACGTATACAGCCATTTCCCCAGGAGGCGGATTATTAGCACGCTCGTGGTTTTCTGGGATTCTCCACGTATACCGCTCGTCCCAGTAAATGGGCGCCATCATCGTTTTCACGTCTCCCACGGTAACTGTGTTGGGAGTCTCATCGGGCGTGCGCTCGGTAGCCTGGTAACCTGATCCTTCACCCTCGTTAAGCCCTTTGGATTTCTGGGATTTCTTGCTTTTTCCTTTATCACGGGCTCTTTCTGAAGGCCCTGTTATGGCTTCAGCCACTGGAAGCGGGTCCGCAACGGCCACTGTCACGGTATGGCGGTGGGGATGAGTGGCACTCTGAGTTATGGGGAGAGTAACCCCTTGCCTCTCTGCCTCCATTACCAGATTCATCTCCTCAAAGAGAGGATCCACTCCGCCAGGATTCCTATCCTCCATGGCCATCACTGCCGCCCCCAACTCCTCGTCTCTAGGGGAATCAGGGGAAGAGGAACTTTCAGTGGCCATTTCATTGATTTCACGGGCAAATTCTTCAACATGTTGGTCAGCCATGGCAGAAACTGAGATTTGGGAGCAATTCAGTCTCGGTTAGACAATGGGGTTTTCTTGGAAAGAGATTAGGGTTTCCTTTAGGAGAAAAAATCTAAGGGGTTATGAAATCCTGAAGTCTGAATCTAAAGTTAGCGGAGTTAGAAAATTACGCTGGAGGTTTACCTTGAAGGTTTCCGAGAAAATCTGGGAGAAAGGTTGAAGATGCTCTAAGAACTAGAGTGCGAGAGAATTCTTTTTGCAAAGGATGCTTGGAAGTTCTGAATGCGTAAAGAGTAGCAAGATTTCAGAATCCCATACTTATAGGGATGGGAGTTGGTACCTTTTTCGGCAATAAATTCAAAATGGTAATCATTTCCCGGCCTGGGAAACCGCCCACTTTATGGAACCGTCACATGCTTCCCAATGCTCACGCGCCCCACGCGCGCCCGCATTTAATGCTCTGACGTTTCGGATACTAAAGAATAGTACAACTCTCAGTGCAAATGCCTTACTAGCGGTCGGTTGAAAAGACCGCATTAATGGCACAATCAGAGGAAAAATTGCTCAACACGCCAAGTCCTATACGAGCGCTACATACGAAAGATAGAGCGTGTCAAAATTCTACAGTCCTTATCACTAAGGACTACAGAATTGGGGGGCAAAATGATGGGGTCAAAATACGATCGTCCCACGTTAGGACACGTGGCATCACCGAGGTGATGACATCCGTCTCCCCAAGGCTGCACCCATCAGCGCACGAGCGCTAACCCGGGTCAAAATACGATCGTCCCACGTTAGGACACGTGGCATCACCGAGATGATGACATCTGTCTCCCCAAGGATGCACCCATCAATGCACGAGCGCTAAGTTCAACAAGCGCCATCCTTCTTCTGGAGTTAAGCCCAACGAGCGCTGTCACTCCCACGAGCGTCCTACCTACTGAATGATTGGCACGCCCACGTGCCAAGGGAGCCCTCTTCGAGCGTCACACTCCCTCAGAGTGGTCTCCCCTTTGGCTCGTCATTTGAACTGGAGCCTTCATTCCCCCCAGCGGATGTCTTGGCCTCCAATACTCCAGGTTGTCACGAGCGCGCTCTTAAGCCCTCGTTACCAACCACCCAAATGGCTCTCTGACACAACGTACATGCCCGCGCACCTGCCACTGTTGCCAGCACTAACTTTGGGCCGCTTTCGCAGAAGATTCCTCCTAGGTTTCTCTCTCATGGCGCCACGTGTTAGGGCAACATTCGGCCAGGACCACTTGAGGCAAATGACCAAAGGGCCCTTGACCCTCAACTATAAATAGCAAAAGTCATCTTCTACACTGGTAAGCATTCTTCATCTCTGCAACTGTGACTGAACTTACATTTCTCCTTCATACCTTGAACTGACTTGAGCGTCGGAGAGCCAAACTGGGTATCACCCCCAGTTCCCCCAGCTTGGCCTTCTGACTTTTGTTGTGCTTGTCCCAACAGGTAGAACCCACTCTCTCATTTCCGGCGAAGCTCCGGTGGTTTCCTCCACACTTACAAATTGTAAAGTGATCGGATTCGGATCCTCCCATTCTGAACCCATCAATGTGGCGAATGAACACGACAAAAAAGTTCATTAAAAATAAGTTTTAATCAAAAAAAATTTAATCCTCTTAATTAATGTCAAAATGAATTAAATTTATTTTTAATTAATCAAAGTCAATTAATTCATTAAGATATGTATATTCACTAGGCATAAATAAAATATTATTAGTTGGATTTTTCTTAATTTAAGAAATTAATATGTTAATTAATTTGATTTTGATAAATAATTAAAACCTTCAAAATATTAAATATTATGAAGAATTTAATGATGAAAAAATAATTTTTAAAAAATAAAAGAATTCAAAAAAAAGGAGAAACGTTTATATTACATAATATTTCAAATTTAAATTGAAATATATTCTCCTAAATTTATGCATTCAAAATAAATTTACCATAAATTAATATTTTAATTGATGACAACTTCCAAAAATAAAGGGATTTATAAAATTTCTAAATAAATAAATAAATTTAATAACTATCAACCAATCACAATTTTTAGTTTGAATTAAAAATCTCAAAAAAACCACAAAATTCTATTGAGTCAAAATCAATTTAATTAGGATCAAACACACCCTTCCTATATATTATAGTATAGATACCAGAAATTCTGTTAGCGAGACTGTGAGAGCAACCAAAATAGTTAATAATTATAGTCAATAGTAACGAGAGCAACCAAGATATTTGCTTTAGTATAGTTTAGATTTAGTTAGTAGGTTGTATTCAAATCTTGAAACTCCTTTTAGTGTTTTTTTATTAATTCTGTCAATTAGATAAATAGATTAATTTAATCAGTTTCTCTATTATCAATGTGCACAATTTGTATAATTTGATAGTTTAAGATTTATTTATTTTTGTGTAATCTTAACATCCCTAAATTTGTGTCACAATTTGTATAATTTGGTAGTTTTAAGGTGGATTTATTTTTGTGTAATCTTAAAATCCCCAAATTTGTGTTACTAAGGAAAGTCTGGATTAAAATCAAAAAATGACGAAATTGAATAACAAAAAATGAAAATTTTCCAAAAATGAATAAGAAAACTTATAAATTATTTATCTTTCTTTTAATAGAATAAATTTTGAGTAAATTCTTCACATATTGAAGCTGTGTCTGTACCAAAGCCTACGATAGTTGTACCCTGTTTTTCCCTCTCCGATTCATCAGTCTCCTTCGCCGCCGCTTAAACCCTGCCAACCACCGTCTACACCCCTTTCTCTCTCTTTCTCTCTCTAGCTCTTCCATTAACACACACAGTAGCATGGCCTTCTAGGATTAACGATTCAAATACTTCACTTCAATCGAACCCAGCTCTGCAATTTCTCTAGAATGTCTTTCCATTCAGTCGTAATCCAGAAGCTCCTCAACACAAACGCCCACATCGGCCGCCGCGTCACGAACCACCACTTCAAAATCTTCACCGATGGTACCCGCAATGGCGTCAGCATAATTGACTCCGATAAGACCCTAATTTGCCTCCGGAATGCCTGCAATTTCATCGGCCACCTTGCCAGCAACAATGCGCGGTTCCTCTTCGTCAACACGAACACCCTCTTCGATGAAATCATAGCCCAGATGACGAAAACGGTCGGAATCAAGAACGACACTACGTGGCGTCTCGGAGGCTTTTTAACGAACAGTTCGAGCCCGAAGAAGTTTCGTGGGAGGAACAAAAAATTGAATCTTGGAGCCATTCAGCCTCCGGATTGTATAGTGATTTTGGACACTGAGAGGAAGAGTTCGGTGATTCAGGAGGCTCACAGGCTGCAGATTCCTGTTGTTGGGCTGGTGGACTCGAGCATGCCTTGGGATACTTATAAGAGGATAACATATCCTGTACCCGCTAATGATTCGGTGGAGTTTGTGTATTTGTTTTGCAATTTGATTACCAAGACCATCTTGAAAGAGAAGAACGAGGCTATGGCTGAGAAAGATGATAAATTTATAGCCGGGTATACGAATATTAGCTCATTAGTTTCTGGTTTTCAGTTAAATATCCATGATGTCCAATCTGCGCATTGTCACTTGATTAAGTTTTCGTCTGTGAGGTTTATGCAGTTGAAATGGTTGTGGTTTCTGGGTACTTGTGGTATTTTGAGGTTTATGCAGTTGAAATGGTTGGGGTTTCTGGGTACTTGTGGTATTTTCAGGCTACTCTTAACGATCGGTTGCAATAGTCAAGCCTCTTTATTTAATGTTGTTGCATGGTTCTGTGACCTCACGTTTCTTGTTATGCCTGTAATATGTATAAATCATTCAGTGATGATCATGCATTTTTACTCTTTTTATTATGTATGAACCATTGGTTTATGGTGATTAAGGTTTTGAACAACTTCTACTCTTTGGTTGCTAATGATCTACTAAAGATGTAATTTTTTGTTATGATTTTGACAAGTTTTTTCAGATTACCATATTGTTTGTTGGTGAGCTCCTTTACTGCAGTAATATACTTCTGTTGACTTTGAATGATACGACAGTGGTACTCCGTTCTTTGTCATATTGTAAAGATATTGTATCCTGGTGACATCTAAATTTGTTTTTTTGCCTATTCATTGAAGTAAAATTCCCTTTCTTTTTTGGGTGTGCATGGGATTCGAAGTGATTCTGTTTTATTTTAGCAATACTAAGTCTTGAGATTTTGTGCTCTCGTCACATAATTTTAGTTTCCTATTCCATTTAATTGAACTTCAGTGTGTACCTGCTACTTTACTCCTAAACAATTTGCATGTACCAGAGAAAATGTTGAACAAGATGAGCCTACTGCTATGAAGACCAAGAAATTTGTCTTACCATATGAAAGCTTACAGGCCATTCCTGAGGGTAAATAGACTGATTGTTATTGTTTCTTTTACCTCTTTCAAAATTATATATTTCTATTTTGTAATATGCGCAAAAGTATCTTGATTCTTGAGTAATTATTGTTTCATTCATGTTGTTATGTTCATACATTCTATTCCACGGGCTGGGTGATGTAATAGTCTAGTCATGAAAGTTCCCCTATGTATTCTTGTGAAGCATGACGAAATTGAAGAAAATTAGATGTATTTAAAAGTAACTTTGATAACTCTCAAGTCAGATTCTTTTACCAGTCATTTCTTTTTAAAATTTTAATATACCATTTGCACTTAACTGTTCTTTTTTTTTTTTTAATCCTTTAGTTATAAAATTCCAGCACTTTCTTAAGGCAAAACCATAGTTTCTCGAAGTATTTTGTTTGTACTAGTTAGAAGTATTATATTGTTACAAGTAGGACAAAATAATTGATTTTATCAACATATATGGTTTGCCTCCTCAACAGATATCTCTGAGAATAAGAAGCTTTTGGACAAGCTTGTTGTAGTGAAGATTAATGGTAGCCTGGGAACTAAGATTGGCTTCAATGGCCCCAAGTAAGTGCTTATCTGAGATCAAAATTAACTTTCCAATTTGAATATTGATGGTTGAGGGGTTACCACTAGAACTTTGTGGACTCTGGCTTTTAATCATGTCGAATGTTGTGTATAGAGACATTTATCTCTTTATAGAAGATCTTTTAGTAGAATGTCATTGCTTTAGTGTCTGATAGGCATTGCTTGCACACTGCAACTTGCAAAAAGTTCTCATCATATGTACAGAAAAAGTGCATTTGTTCAAACCACAGTTATTTTGGCCAATCCAAAATCCATTGAAAATCTACATGCAATCAAAGAACACTTTCAGGAATTCGTTGATCCATTTGCTTTGCAATTGTATCAAACGAAATAATTCTGCAGAAGACTGTTTTTGAAATTTCAAATTCTTTTTGCATAATATGCTATTAGATTTGTATGTGGTTAGCTACCTATTTATTGGCAGTTACTCTATATATTTAAGTAAATTACTTGACCGTGCAGTTCCTCTAAGAGTTAACTCTTTTGTCAATTCAAACCCTATGTATTATTCATCACTATAAAACAAATCTTAATCTGGACATAAACGACCTTAATTTATATGCAGACAAACTAGATTGGGGTAATTCAAGAGATTGCCTTTTGATTCATGTAATACTGGTGAAAGTAGAGTTTGGTAAACTATCTTTGTTCATACAAATGAGGACCTTAAATTAGTGAAGCAGACTAAAGTCATTGAAAAGGCCAAGGTGAAGGTAAACTTGTAATCAGGAAGAATACTAATTTACTCAACTGTTGTGCTGCAGATAATGTTTTCTGATATGCTTCTTTACAACCATAATGGGAATATCATTTTGTTCTGGTTTAAAGACACTTGTTTGTTAGTGCCTCTTTATTTACTTGAAAGGTGAGGCAGTTATCTATGAATTTCTTTTAGTGAATAGGGATGATCATTTACCTGGAAACATTTATTACCAGGAAACGAGTGAAGGAAATGTTTTACTCCATCTGGTTTTGAGGATACACATGGAAAATGAATGCAGATGCTTAGCAATGTAATATATTTAAAAATTATAATCTGCGTCTTGGTTTTCTGTGCTATTATTAACTTCAATAAGAAAGTATTGATGCTTATATTGTCCTTTTCCTTATTTTGAGTTTTTTTTTTTTAATTTTTAATTTTTAATTTTTATTTTATAAATTTGCATTCTCTATGTCTTGGTTGCTGTGTCGATGAGTGGTTAAATATAAATGGTTATTATTTAAATCTTGCACATCATACTTATGTGACCCCTCTTTGTGCTCAAAATCTATGCTAGCTTCTCTCATCCATTTGTATATGGTGTAGGTCTGTAATGGAAATTGGAGGTGGTTTGACATGCCTCGACTTGATAATCAATCAAATTGAGGTCTGATTCCGTTCCTCGACTTTGTTTTGGTTGATTTCAACCATTTCAATATTTAATCAGTAGCTCTTCACATGTCTAAACTAGCTGAATCCAATTTTCTTATCATCCGTTTTCAGGCTCTCAATGAAAAATATGGATGCAATATTCCCCTGCTTTTGGTTAATTCAAGCAATACTCATGCAGATATATTAAAGGTAATATTCCTAGTGTATGCAGCTAAGCGCAGTTACAGTAAACTAACATTTGCAACGTGTTGATGGTAGGTCATGGAGAAGCACCCGAACAAGAACATTCATTCTGTTATTCAGGTTCTATGTTTTGATACTTTTACATGTGTATATTTAGATTCATTCCAAACATCTGCTACATAAACTTTACCTTTGACTTATTTTGGATTCTTGTTGTGTAATTTTGCCAGCATCACCTAGAAAATGCTACTGACGTTGCACCTACCTCGGCCAGAGGTCAAAACAATCAGAATGAAATGTATGTTATTTCCTTTCTTTCTTTCTTTTTTTCTTTTTAAGAACAAGAGGGGGGAAACATAATGAATATGTTTCTGATGTCTGTCTAGTTTATGAGTTATCTTTTTACATGTGAAGGGAAAGCGTCAATCTTGCTGAGGTCTTCCTTCCCCTGATAAATAGTGGAAAACTGGATATACTATTATCTCAGGTTAGAATTTTTGTCCTTTGTCATATTATGTCTTAATTCAGCTTAAATTTCAGAGAACTTGTTGATGTTTTTGTTTGAAAACCAATTTGTAACATAATTCTGATAAGCTTTTGATTTTCCAACAGGGCAAAGAGTATATCATGATGATGGGTTCAGATAATCTTGCTCATGTCGTTGACACCAGTATCCTCATTATGATCATCTTCAGTTAGCATTTGTTGAATTTAGCTTTAACCTTAAACTCGTATGACTTTTGTATTGGGACTCCTGCATATACTAATAACTTCTGGATTTATGAGAATTGAGCTCCTTAATGCAGGGTTCTAGAGATCTTAAATCTTTTGATTCAGAATAATATTGAGTTTTGTCTGGAGGTAAGTATGCTAAATTGCTAACAATTCTCCCAATTTGCTTTCAGCTTTTTCTCTCAACTGTTTCTAATGGTCATATGTGCAGGTGATGCCTAAATCCTCTGGATCAGAAGAGAGTAAGCTTTCACGGAGTGAAGATACTCCGGTTGGTTTATTTTCTTAATATATTTATTATGCATTTTCGAAATTCATATTTATGCAGAAATGCAGCTTTTCGTTTGACTGTTATCTTTCTATGTTTTTTTTTTCTTCTTGCTGGTATCTCGAAGATTCTAACTCATAAAAAGAATTGGAAATTCACCGACACATTGTAAGTCATTGCTCTAGTGAATTTTTTTGTTGTTTTATCAAAGGTAAGAAGCTATTTCTTTCCTTGCTCATCAGTCTGAAATCTTTGACAGATGGATGAATATGAACTCTATAGAGCACCTTGTACAACGACGTGCTACAAAAAACTTGTCAACTTCAGAGGTACCAACTATGTTGACGACTCTAAAATGAACATCCAGAGAAATACAACCATAGGAACTTTGTTCTTTCTCCTGGACCAATTTTGGATACTTGTTTCAATTTTTACATGATTTCTTGTATGCTGCATTGCTGTAGCCCTTATTGCTTAGGTGCTTTTTCAGCTATTTGATCAACATTTTGCTTTGAGTGTTCCAAAATCAAGATATCTTCCAGTTGAAGCTACTTCAGACTTATTTCTGCTGCAGGTCAATGATCCCTGCTTGAGTATTCTTTTATTTTTGACTATGTTAATTCTTCGCTTGTATTTACGACTATTTTCCTGCTAATACAGTCAGATCTGTACACCCTTGTCGATGGCACATTGACCAGAAATACAGCCAGAGAAAATCCAGCTGACCCATCCATTGAATTAGGACCAGAATTTGATAATGTATTGCTTTTCTACTTAGAGCCTTCTGTCAATGTTTTTATCAAATAAATTTTGTGCTGAGAGTTGAGCAACTCTTTTTCCCATTTTCTTAGGTTAACGACTTCCAAAGACGTTTCAAGTCCGTTCCTAGTGTTCTTGATCTTGAGAGCTTGAAGGTTACAGGTGATGTTTGGTTTGGAGCCGGTGTTACTCTTAAGGTAAATAGTTTCTACTTTAGCAAATTTCATGACAGATGTTTATTTGATTTAGAGGGTGTTTGCCTAAGCTTTTTTCTAATAGCTTATAAGCTGTCACATCTTATAAAATTTTTTCGGAGCTATTTTAAGATGTTAGATCTTATTTTAAGAGGGTGTTTGACTAAGCTTATTTTGAAAAGCTTATAACTTATAAAATGGTTTTGGAGCTTATAAGATGTTAGTATTGACAATTATGTAATGAATGTGCTTAAAAAGTATGAACTGTGTAACATCTAAAAAACTAAGTCGGTGTTCCCCAACTTATTTCAAGGTAGCTTATAAGCTCCTAACATCTTGCCTTAGGAGCTTGATTGATAAGCTCCTTCCGTAAAACATTTACTAAAACACTTTACAACATCTTATAACCTCTCAAACAACTTTTATAAGCTGTTTTAAGGAGCTTATAACCTCATTGAATCTCTCAAAATTTTTTTGTTTCACGTTGAAGGGTAAGGTTCGTATACATGCTAGACCAGGTATGAAGATAGTTATTCCCGATGGCGCGGTTCTAGAGAACAAGGTAAGAGATCGAAAATCCGGACAGTTAACAAATTCTCTGTTTCTGATGACTTCCCAATTTATTGATTAAAATGCAATATGTCTTCGACAGATTATTGCCATACAAGCAGACGTTGGAGCAGGATCGTCATAAGTTATAGCTCCAGCAACACGATTGTGCCGGAAATTTGTTGTATTCAATTGAATTTTGCATTTTAGTCTATAATTAGGAAATTTTCTCTTACACAAAATCAGGGAAAAGGAAAACTAGAATCAATAAGTCAGGCCCTGTTCCATTTTTCTTCCAGATTGAGCTTTTGCTTGAGAGAATTTTTAAAATGCAAAATCCTCCAGGTTTTTCTTTGTTGCTGTAGCCTGACACAATCAGTAAACAAGTGGCTAGTCTTGTGGTGCTATGCATATTACATTTTTGGTTTATTTGTTTAAATTGTATTTGGATTTTACATGTTTCAGGTAAAGTAAATGTCCATGCAGAGGACAACATTGTTTGTAATATGTAGTCTTAAGTGATTATATATGTAATGTATATTACAACATCAATAAAGACATGTTAGGAAATTATTAATCAATGAACTTAAGTTGTGCATATTACATTTATAGACATAATAAATGTTGGTTAATTTAAACATGGAATATCTCATTGCTCTTATGCATGCACAAATGTCATATATGTTGTAGGCTTTTCAAATTAAGTTTTAGGAGCCACCTTTGTTTTGATGCTACATTTCATTTGTTACAGTCGAGTCGGATCAAATTATTAAACTATAAAGTTGGTCCTACTTTAGCTTCGTTTCTAGAAACTGGTTAAATTATTTTTAAAGACTCAGACATGAGAATGATTGCCTTTTAAAAAATTCAAATGCAAGAAATTAGTTAAATTATTAGAACGTCGAGAAAGTAAGAAACTGGTTAAGTTACTAGAATATTGTATCATTAAACTCATTACTTCCTCAACCCCGCCAAAGTCATCACTTGTCGAACTACTTAACATACTATTTTTCAAAACAACTAACTTCCCAGTAGTCAAACCACTTTTTGCCTACCACTCGGTAGTTTTATGGTCGTTTTCTGGAAGATTATATATTTTATTAATGATATTTGCGATTTAAAAACTCAAAATCACATAAATTAGTTAAACTACAAGAACATCGAAACGCCAAATTCACTACTTCTCCGAAACAATAAATTCATCACTTGTTTGACCCACTTAACTCACCACTTCCCCCAAATCGCTAAATTCACCACTCGTCGAATCGAATCGCCTAACTTACCACTAGGTGGTTTTAGGGGTCACTTTTGAGAAAACATACATTTATGGGGCGAAATTACAAGGGCATTTTTGTTAAAACTTTTAAAATTGTGTACCACATTTCATATTAAATAATTTTGTAATACGAGCCCGCTCTTTACCTTGCCGGGGGTAGATAAGGAAACCAAAAGCTTTAACAATCTCGATCTCGTAATGTCGATTTGTTACCTCTCCACCACCATTTTCACCGCCGCCGCCGCCTGTCTATTAAACGCTTTTCCTCCCTCAATGCTTCCTCCTCCAAACCCCCGCTCGTCTCCGCCTCAGTGGAGGCGGGAATTGGAGTCATGGCCAACAAACTAGGGATGATGTCCTACTTCGATTCCACCGGCGCCGTCGTTCCCGTCACCGTAGTCGGTTTCAATTATCCTTAAACTGGGTAATTATTGCTGCTTCCATTAGTAGTGGTTTGTTTGATATTAAATCAGTATACGACTGTCAATCTGCTAGTTAGAATTGAGATTGTGGCTCATCTTGAACCTGCATAAACCTGTAATTGGCTTGTTTTACCAGGTGGAATCAAGAGGTATAACTTCAAGAGAGGTTTTATGACTCATGGTTCCAAGAGCCACAGACAACTTGGATCAATTGGTGCAGGGACTACACCCGGACGTGTATACAAGGGCAAGAAAATGCCCGGTCGAATGGGAGGCGCCAAAACGAAGATACGAAAGCTGAGATTGTGAAGATCGACAAAGACCTCAATGTTGTGATGATCAAACGGGCTCTTCCTGGTAAGCCCGGAAATCTTCTCCGCATTACTCCGGCAAAGATTGTGGGAAAAAATATACCCAAAAATTAATTTTCGACTGTTTAATCAATCCAATCGCATTGTGGGATTTTCTCATGCCATGCAATTTTATGTTCTCAATGAGTAGCATTTTCAGATTCTTGTTGCTCTTGTCGAGATTAGTTTATAGTGATCACCTCCATCGGATGTAATGATTTCGAGGCAGCTGTGGTAAACTGGTTGGTGTTGGAGAATCAAGGATGACTGTTACGCGTGCACAATTTTGCACTTTAGAGAGGAGAGTATTGGTTCCTTGTAACCAAATACCTATGTTTAACCTAGTGTTTGACTGTTCGGACAGCCTGAGAGCTATATTACTGAAGGATGATATGCTTCTAACATCATTTTCCATATTGCGTGAGATTCAATGTAGCAATGGATGTAAATTGAGGTTATAGATTTGGAGGATTCAATACAAAATGATGCTGTTTCAGTTGAATCCTTTTTCATAAATTCTCTTTCATTTTGATGCTGTATGGATCTTGGAGTTACGAAGAGATGAAGTCATGAAATTTTCAAGATGATGATCATCTATTGGCTGAATGTCATTTGAATTGTTGATTACTGTAACAAGATGCACTGTTGTACGGTACAATGGTGATGAGGGAACTACAAAGGATGCTAGAGCAATTCTCTTTCATGTTCCAGTACCCAAGAATAGGGATATTCTGGGTATCGTTTCTTTAAGATAAATAGGAAGTTCAAAACCAATGCAAAAATACCAATTGGGATTGATCCAAATGGTTAAAAGTTTTTACTTAGGTCACGGTCCTTTATAAATTCCTAAAACCCCGTATTTTGCCCGGAGGTAGCCACCCCTTCTAACTTTGTTGTACCTAAAGGATAAAACAATACCAATGCAAAAACACAAATTTGTTTGTCAAGTGAAGGAATCTATGATACATATCATATTTACAGAGAATGTTTTATAAAACACAAATTCCGTCCAGAAACTTAATCTAATAAACTTAGTGTACAAGAAGATGAGCATTAGATCTGAGAAAACTTATGCTCCAAGCACAACTCGTGATGCATAAGGCGCACGCGGCTCGTCCGGTGGTTCCAAGAAGATGGGAATCTACCAACTTATGTTAGAAGATAATTTTATCTCCTAATCCATCAGTACATTCTTAACTACGTGTATGTAGTGAAGCTATCCCTGAATCAGTACAGACTAAATTTGTTCATTTAATGTTGGTTGGAGTTGCAATCGAACTTCAGAAATGGAGTAGCATCAGTTGACAGAGACAAGTGTTCCACGGTGAGGCTGTGTAGGGCACTACATATTCCTGACATAAGAAATCACCATTTTAGAATCAATTCATTTCATTTTCGGATAACCCCCCAACACACTCCAGCTTCAAATCTCAACCCGAAATTTGAATGCAGGCTATACAAGATTCGGTTTCTTTAGGGGTATAATCCGCAGTTTTCCAGAAAACGAGCATTTGAACATCTTAAGAGGCAGAATTAAAACATGCATTTGGCACAAACACAGTTCATCCAAAACAATAAAAAAAATCAAACGCTAATCATCAGCAAAGTTAGGTTCAGGTGGCTTAGGCAATTTCATCGTCTTCCCCGACTCATTACGAAGTCTATGGACCCCACGCATAGCATTAGCAGCAAACCTTGAAGCCAGCATAGTCGCCCCAATTCTTGAAGAAGAAGAAGACGAAGAAGTCCCAGTTATCAGTCCTCTTGTGTCATCCTCCTCATCTCCATCATCATCATCATCCCCTGAACTACTCCCTTGTTCTGCATCTTCATCATCTTCAAACTCACTCATATGAAGCTCCTGAAGTTTCCTCCTCGAGTACCTCCTCCACGCAGCTTGAATAAATGTGGCAGCCCAAGTTCTCCACTGCTGAGAATAGAATCTGAATGTGTGCTGTACTTGTCTGCTGTGAATACGCCTAAACTGACTGGTTATAAATTTCAGTTCATCTGCTATTAAGGCAAATGCTTCGACTTCTGTCAGAGCTCTGACGGTTCGTGTAGAAGGTGGTAAGTTGGAACCGGATTTGGGATCCAGGGCCCACGTGAGGAGCTCTTCGCCACAGAAATCACCTTCTTTCAAGAAACCACGGTTAAAGAAACCTGACCGGCCGCCATCTGTGGTTACACTCTCAAGACGGCCTCGGATGATGAAGAGCATTTCATCAACTGGGTCCCCCTCCCGGAGTACGTATGTGTGTTCTGTGTATAAACTGGGTTTGAGCCTCTCACAGATGGCATCCAACAATCTGTCATCCATGTTTGCAAAAAGGGGCACCTGTATAATTATATCATAGTAGATCATTGTGGAAAATATTTCTCTTGTGATACAGAAATTATGTTGGCAATTGCTATTGAATGTTCTTGAAACAGCTATGGAAACATATTTATGCTGAATTTTGTGTCAAGATCTTGATTTTTATGCCTTCTCGTTGTATTTGCAGAGTAGAATTCTTCTCCAAAACATTTAAATTATGTTTGGTACGAGATTGATGTTTGGCTGCTACGAAAATAGGATAGAAAAGAAAAGAATGAAAAAATTCAGGGAATAAGCCATAATAAAGAAATCTCTTTTCCTCACGAAATGGGAGAGAGAAACAAGGAAACTTTGCAACACATTTTCACAGCTTGTTTTTATTCTAATCCATGACACAATCACGCCAATATTTTAGATTTTTCTTTTACTTGCGTTCTTTTCCTTAGTAGTTCTGTTTTTGGCAAAATCCTAAAACCAACAAGCATTCAAATACAAGTAACTACTTTTTAATAGCTAGTTAAAAAACAAAATAGATAGCCAATTTAACAAGTAGACTCACGATATAATTTTTTAAGGACAAAAGTATACTTACCCTTTTAACCAAATTTAAGCAGAGATGGCGCTTGATATCTCTTCTAAGGTCCTTAGGTAAGTTTTGTACCAAGCTCTCTTCATCAACTCCTCTAGTTTCCAGCCATTTGTATTGATCATAACGCCTTACCCTTTCCCTAAGCTCTGGTGGTAGTACTCTGTGATGCATCCATTGCTCAGAGTCACGTTTTTTAACCCTCATTTCCTCCAACCGAACCGTTAGAGACTGAAGATATGTCTGTAGCAAAAAAAAACAAGGTTTCCCTAAATTAAGCATGTATCTGTTTAATTACTTCATCATTTTTTAGTCCAATTTGCTTATTTTCAAGTATAGGGAAGATTGATTTATTTACAAACAAATAACCAATAAATAAATCCAAGAGTTAGGCAACTACTAAATTTGCGAAAAATGAGGCAAGTCTTCACACCTGCATATTACCAATGAGAAGAGCGAAGAGGAGTAGCCCAAGAATGCATATTGATATACAAAATAGAACTTCTCCAGGATATGTACTGGTTACAAGCCCCTGACCCAGTGTACTGCAGAGATTAAAGTAACATTAGCTACTATAGGAGGTGGATAATACTTGACTTTTCTATCATCTAAGTATAATAAATATTAATTCTTTATTTATTCTTCTTTAGGGGGTGTATTCAGGGCAGTTGCTGAAGCAATTGAGCGAACAAAATTTCCTTTTTTGGAAAACTAAAGAGTCAGGCGCGAAATACCTTAAGTTCTGCAGGCCCCACCACAAACAATAAAAGTATTTTGAGATGAAATGTTGAGATTCAAGAACGCCTGATTTTACTGCACTTTCATATATTCCATAGTTAAATGTTGAATCCTCATCACCTGTGAGTGCACATTTTGGTTCAAGTATAGTCTTGCTAGTGTTTCTCCAATTGTTCAGGTCACCAACTTCATGAGCACAATATAGATGATGCGAATCACAGTTATCACTTTCTTTGCAAGCTATACCCCAGCATGTATCTTTGCGTTCAACAGCAAATAGGTACCATAACGCCCCAACAATCTGTTATGCCATTGATAGTTAGTTATGCACTAGCATCAACCAAAAAACAAAAGACAAAAACAATGAAAATCTTTAGACATGCTGTAAATCTGGAATAGAAAAACAGTGCTTACGAAGACAAATTTTTATTTACTACTTACATGACTAGCAAGCAAGAACCATAACAAGTAGTATGCTGCACCAGCCCATGCAGTTTCGGCAAAAACACCAGCAGTCTTCTTCAACTCAGAAGTAAGAGGTATGAACCGCACAAACCTAGGAATGTACTGAAGAAATATAATTAAAACCAGTGCTCGTTTAGTGCCTAATACATCTGAATCCTGTGCTCGGTGCAAAAACCTCCAGACGACAATCTGTAGATGACAATAGGTTGAAAAGTAAAGGTCAGTCACAATATTCTCCGAAATTACTTAATCATGCAAGTGAGAAGGAACTTCACCAAATAACAAATTTAAATGCAGCAGGTTAGTATGTTTTCCTCTATTTCTTTTTTTATTCCTTTCAGGTGAAGAATCACTTAAATTATTCATGTTAACCAATTAAACGCCAATCCCCTGATATGAATTACTACATCATGCATCATTACCAAGACGTTTCGATCTGGCCTCATTAGTCAGCTCCGGCCGAATTTTAAATTTGTAAATTTTCTACAAACAACTCATGCATTCAGTAAAGTCGTAAATCACGCACTCAAACAACTAATGTAAACTTATAAATTTAATTAACTCATTGATCCATTTTTGTGCAAACCCATGATAGATTCTTATTGCTTCAAATATCTTTCAAGTGATTCTCCATCTAAGGTAAAACTAAAAAACTCATGCATTACTTCAACAAATGCAGTTTCTTCAGTTGTCAGCATTCTCCATACCTGTGGTAAAGGCAGCACTGCAGAAAGATCCACAAAAAAATACCGATGTATGTACCGATTCGCAATTTCTTTTGGATCAATCACAAGTTCTCCTCTTCCAAAAACCCGAGATGAAGGTGCAATGAAAGCTGTTCGAAATTGGAGGACCATCCGTACAATATAAAAAGCATCAATTATAGTCCTCAAAGTTGTGGTGGTGTATGCCAAACTGTCATGAATATGAAGGCACATATTCTCTTCCTGGAAAACAGGAAGATATAAAAACAAAGGATCCACTGATACTCCAAGAATACAGGAGATCACTAAAAGCTTATTCCAAAGCAGAAGACTCTTGTCTTGAGGATCAAATATCTTTCTATTAGAAACTCTGAGGTCCTCAGGGAACACTGCTCTTGTCACACCTGATCGAAGTGACCGGCCAAATGTGATAAGCCCTTCAGATCGTCTTTGAAAACCTACTTTAAATGACTTTGATGCCGGTGTTGGATTAGCAGGTGCAGGAGTACTCAAACCCTCTAAACTAAATCCACATCTGTTCTTTGCAGCCAGCTCAGATCTAAAAGAGTCCAAGTCGTCCAACCTATGATCAAAACAGTGCCAAAGCACAATACAAGAAGATGTCATTAAATCTAGCAAGCATATAATGATAAAAAACCAGCAAAAGGAAGAACAAATGTCAGCAATTAAAGTGACAGCATATCTATTACAATTCCAAAGCAACAAGAGGTTTGACTACTCACTGAGTGTTGATAACTTTGGAAACCATGTAATGGGAACCACATAACTCATAAGCAAATTAGATTTGTGACTATCATCACAGATTTGAACAACTAACAAACCTTAAATGTATTCAAACAACGAAATGATGCCATCCGAATGGGGATACATCCAAAATTTTGAACATTCAACACTATCGTACTTAAAAAAGGCAAGGAAATGAAGGTGTACCTATATATATCATTTTCAGCAGCTAATTACGAAACTATTGTTGATATTTTGTATTTTGGTGCAAATTTCATCTTCACACAATGTCCAGAATGCACAGAAAGTGTCCATGTGACTTTTCTAATAGTCAATCAACTTATAGAAAATCGTTCGAGAAGCTTCGAACTCACTTATGTTTCACATTGCATAACACTTGAAGGCCAAGAAGATGTTCAAGTATGATACATTTTACGAAACTGATGAAAAAGAAACATTCCAGTGATACATCTTAGAGAGAGAGAGAGAGAAATTGTCCACCATATTCTTACCTTACAAATTTCTCCTTTTGGCCGCCAATATATTGCGACTTATGACTGGGATCAAACATTGTGTCGGGTTATTTTAACATCAATTTCACCAGAAAAGAAATACAAATCTCTTCAACTTGGACGCGGAATCATGAAAAACCGTCCCAGGAAACCCCTTTGCCAATATAATCCACGCGTCAAATTATCACTTTGCAATCAAGAACGAGGAAATTCTGTCTATATTCCTCGCAAAAAACCGATACTGCACAGATTAAGGGAAATTACAAACAAATCAACTCAGAATTTTCCAAACAAAACCGAAATTAAGCCACTGACAGAGAAAAACGGGGGGGGGGGGGGGGGGGGGGGGGGGGGGACCCTCAATTCAATCATAAAAAATGAAGCAAACACCATAGCACACTTTGAGAAACAAAAGGAAGCATCAGAATCACAATGACGATACCAAGTGCAAAAAACAGATAGAATAGAATTCAGAAGAACCTGAAAAGGCCCACTTTTTCCACCATGCATGCGTGAAGAATCCGTGGTCTGAGAATCGTGACAGAGAATTGAATCGGAAGAAATAACGAGAACTTTGGGGGTTTTGGAAAGAAAAAACAGAAAGATCAGAGCTTTTCCTATCCGTCTCTATTTGTGGGTGAGATAGAGTGATTTTCGCGCCACACCCAACGATACGAAGCAACTTAAATACCAAAAATAAATCAATTATATTGCTAAATTGTATCTAGACCCCTGTACTGAGACATATTTATATTTGGATCCCTTCTAGTTTAAAAAATTTATACTTTCACCTCGTAAGGTTTGTAATAAATCACCAACTCCCCTCTGATAGGCACCGATAGGAATTCAAATATTGTTCTATTAAAAAAGTTATGTATAATACGGATAACTTATTAAATTGAACCATCGACTCTATTGGAGCCTCAGTTTGATGCTTAGAGAATCACCGATAGAGTCTGAGTGACTATCGAAATTTTCGGAAATGACTCGTATTAAATAACCGAGACTGTTCAATCTTATTAAAATTGGTCTTAAATTTATGCAATTATAAGAAAATATTGGAATGTACGAAGTAATGATGAAATGCATTATGTGCTACATGTCAAAATATTAACAATAACAGTTTTTTTTGCCCTTTATAGGAATACAAGAAAGAGGTATTTCTAACCTATTGGTGAAAATATAATTTCAAAAAGTAAAGGAGGTCCAAGTGTGAATACACCTAACTACAGAGATTCAACCTATAATTTACCCTAATTATATTGCTGGATTTAATTCACTATTCTTTATTGAATCATTTAATTTTGCACACACGTTGATTGTGTTCCACATAACACCAAGAAAATTCCAGTCCAACCCGACTCGATCGAACCCAATCAATTATAATGACAAGTGTAAAACATCACCCTCTCATTACACCGGTTTGGCCCAACCAGCTTCGGGCAACTAAATAAAATCATGCAAAATTATTGATCAACTCAATTCTTAAAACATAAATAATTTCCATTTGGTGAACCAAAACAACCTCAGTATGTTCGTAAATCGTAATACAAAAATTGTAATATTCACAAAAGATTTTGAACTATTTTAAACATGATACAATGTCATAATACTTAACAGCTGAATTTTGTGATTCTCTAAATATTAGGAGATAAATGCCAAAAAAAACACAGCTGAATTTTGTGATTCTCTAGCATGTCAACCAGACGAACGAGCCTCAAGAAACGGAGGGCGGTTCTTCTAAGGGACTAAAAATTCAATGAAACTTGTGTGTTATGGCGTTACGTATTGTTCGAGGTGCTTTGTTCTCTTCTTGTTCTTCAGCTTTCGAAAGGCACAGGATTCGATCTGCCTGATTCGTTCCCTGCTTACGTTCATGAGCTCCCCAATTTCCTGCAAAGTCTTCATTCTACCGTCCTCGATACCGTATCTCCATCTCACCACTTGTCTTTCCCTTGGACTGAGACTGTCTAGAACCTTTGCCAAGTCCTGTTTCATGAACTGCTTCAGGAGCACTTCCTCCGTTGATTCTGCTTCAGGATCCGCAATCACTTCCTGGAGAGAAAGTGAGACAGAGAGAGAATGAGATTTGGTCTAACTTCCTGTTGAGGTTTGAGAAATTACAAAAACACGCCCTAACATACCTGAAGTTTGGCCCAAGTCATGCAATTATAGTGATAAATTTTAAATTAAATACTGATCAATAAGCGTAGATGGAAAAATAGGGTTTTCACAGAATATTAGAGACGTCATCATCAAAATTCATTGATCCAAATGTAATGTAAATTCTCTGATTTGGAAAGTTTTTGTAATATTTCAAACCTCAAGGGAAGTTTGTGTAATTAGGCGAAGTCTCACTGTATGTCACTGTAATAACAGTGTCATGAATGATTGTGGTTTTGGGATCTAGGTTCCCTTTTCTATATTTCGAAGTGTTTCTGTATTTCTTTTCTTCTCCTAACACTCCTACGTACTCTTCAACTTTTTACCACTTGAGCTTCTAGGTTCTTCTCCGAAAACTCTATATTCTATTTTTCAGTTGCCTGGACTAGTTCTTATCGAGATCCAAGATTTAATGCATAGCGCATGAGAAGAAGTGTATGTGGGAATATACCGAGGGTTTAAGGTCTTGGTTGAACCCAATTTTCTGGTCAAGCGATCTTGGAGGTTTGGGAGCCAACATTACAGCAGAAAGCCGTTTCATAGAGAGCCCAGTTGCTTCAGCAATTTCTTCATCAACAGGCTGTCTACCTTTTTCACTATAAAGTTGCTTTCTTGCCTCCTTCACCTTATAAGTGGCCTCAACCATATGAAACTGCCAAACAAAACGAGTAAATTCAGTTCTCACATTCCATTTTTAAGTTTGACGATCTTCTGATAGTTTTCCCTTCTCACAAATTTTAAAAAACTTGTACATAAAAATAAAGGACTTAAAATTATCTTTAAAAAAAAATTCACTATGCACCAACATTGAGGTGAGGGGAGGGGGAGGCACCTCCATCTTATTAGAAGGCCCCGTTGCTTGATATAATAATACAGATGTTAGAATCAAGTTCCCTAAATACAAATATGTGCAGCATAATTCATACCGGTAGTCTAATGGTCCTCGATTGATCAGAAAGGGATTTTCTCACTGCTTGCTTTATCCACCAATGAGCATAAGTCGAGAATTTGAAACCTTTTGTTGCATCAAATTTCTCTGCACCTCTCACCAGACCTCGGCACCCTTCCTAATAAGAGCATATCATAAGATTAAGGATCAAAAAGATTTCAAATAAAATTTTCACAACCAACTGAATCATAATAAATACCTGAACCAAATCTTGAAGATTCATCCCTGCTCCCTGGTAATTTTTTGCAATAGAAATAACCAGCCGTATGTTACTCTTAATCATTTTATCTTTGCACAGGATACCATAATTGAGTTGCTTCCTCAAGGTTTTTTGATCAACTCCGGCAGCTGCAGCCCACTGAGGGAAAGTTGGCTCACGACCATAACGTTCTGTAAGCTCCACCTGAAGTCTCTCCAGCTTTAGTAGGACCTGTACAGAAATAGGAAAAGTGGAACAAAGTTTCAGTGATTTGTCAAGATTATATCCTGTTCAAGTTCACTGCTGACGACCAAGGCAATTTCGTCCAAAAAGTTGGTAGAAATAGAAATGAACATATTGTCAAGTGCAAAGACATAATGAATTGAATAAAAGGTTCTGGGAAATAAGATAGTTGATCGAGGGGTGTTTGCAAAATTTTTACACTGTAGAACTAAAGTTGTAAAAAAAATCAAGTGTTCATAGTATTAGTAAAGAAGGTAATGATAATAATTTTAAAAAACATAGAATCTGACCCAAAAAAAAAGCAGCATCCCCAAAGGTGCTTTTAGCTTATTTTAAGCAGAAGAAACAAAATAAAACCCTTTGTTCCCGCTTTTTTAAGCTAAAAGAGGAACAACACTTTTTTACTGGAGTCTACAAACACTACTATATCAGGCAGGAAAGGCATATAATGTTTTCATCAACTGAAATGAGCTAAATATGAGCAC
Organism: Lantana camara; assembly: GCA_037501455.1. NCBI lineage: Eukaryota > Viridiplantae > Streptophyta > Magnoliopsida > Lamiales > Verbenaceae > Lantana > Lantana camara. Next base: position 88,955,108 of record CM074862.1, on the reverse strand, counting down.
ATAACAGTTGTACAGGTCTAATAATGTTATAATGCTATCGTCATAAAAACCTTCTAGCACTGTTCTCTAGCGTTTCCAAAAGTATAATACGGTCAACAGAGTCGATAAAGGATCTATAAGTTGTGGAAAATTTCAGAAAATAATTAAAAGAAAAATGAAGACTGAATATTCCATGATTACCTGAATCCCTTTCGACAAGACCTGTTCCTCAGAAGCCGAAAGCAGCTTAGACGAACTCGTAGTCCCTCTTAAGTAACGCAAAGGATCATTATGATCTACTTCCTGTACAGAAGTGCGCTTTCTCCTGCTTGAAGAACCAGATTTCACAGACACAACATTGGCTGCTGCTTTCTCTGCTGCTCTACTTCTCCTGGCTTTTCTCTCTGTCTGACGGTTTGATCTGACAGCTATACTCATGGAGAGTTGTGCTTCTAGCAACTCAAGTTCCTCTGCACTTGGCTCGACATCATCAGATTCTTGAAGCAGGTAAGAAGCTGGATTATTCTCGTCCAACCCAATTTCAACAGTTTTTTCCTCTCTGATAGTTTCAGATAAGATTCCTGTAGTAGTGCTCTCGGAATTAATGGTTTTATTGAGACTAGCCATCATGGCAGCATCTTTTGCTACCTTGACTGCAGCCTTAGCTAAAGCAAGTGCTTCAGATGCAGCAGCAGATATAACGGCTTCTTCACTTGTAAGAAGAGATTCCTTATCCAAATTCACACCAATATTTACCTGCAACACACACACATAAATGTTAACAATGATAGAAACAGCTTAACAGCGCCATCATTGTTAATGATGCATTAGGTTAAGGGTTACTCTAGAGAAATTTGGATTGTACCTCGGAAGGGGGCCCCACTGATCCAACAAAAGCCAAGGGCTTATTTGCAGCAACAGGAATGGGATGAGTATCTAAAGATGGTAACTTCTCCAAGTCGAGCATTGCAGTTTTTGTTGTTGATGTTGGTGTTGCCCATGATCTATCACCTGGAACTGAATTGGGAATGGCTTCTATAGATGACACTTGTAGCTTCTCAAATTCGAGCACTGTAGACGTTGCAGTCAAAGTTGCAGACAACGTACATTGTGTCCGGAAATTGATAGCCTCTCGACTTTTGGCTGCATTTAAGTTGATTATCAAAATTATCCACAATTCTATTAGCTTTAAGTGCACCAATCTAACAATTTAGTGTTGTAACATGATGTGAGACACACTATCCATCTATGGAACTAACTATTTTCATTCGAATTCTCCTCGGAGACAGAGACCGTGCAATTTCAGATGCCAAAAGGAAAATGGATATTGTAAAACAAGACCATCAATCTTCTTCTGTAGAAAAGCACCCCCTACATCATAAAAACAGTTCTCAAAAAACCACAACTTTGATGACCCCAAAACTCACTTCATCACCAAATGACTAAGAATGCCGAAGCAACCAAATAGCAACAGAATCACACCACCACCACCAACGACAAGAATAAGAAAACAACAGAAAAAACAAGAATGCAGCAACACCAACAACGCGACTTCTCCAAATCCCACAACGAAATTAACATAAAAATCCCATCTTGATGCCAAATAAATTCTCACACAGAGTGAAGCGACTTACAGGAATGGAGCGAAGAATGGTTCTGGGACTTGAAGTTAACTGCAAAAGTGTCCGGCGAGCACTTGAACTGTGGCAACAAGCACGACATCCTTCTCCTATACACTCATTCAAACACATATACTCATAAATATACAGTCAAACTTCCAACACATTTCATCAATACAATCTTTTATCTGTAGAATTCCTCCCCCTATTTTCTTTAGAAGAGCTTTGTACAGATTATGAGTCAATGAAGCACCGCCAATTGAATTGCTTGCAGATGGTCAGTGGGGCAAGAAAATGAGAGTACATGTAATGAGAGCTTGCAGCAGTGAGTGCAGATAGTAGTAGTACCATGAGAGAGGAAGAGAGAGATGGGATGGAAAGGGATAAATAAAAGGATAAGAGGAGAGGTGGAACTTGGTTGAAGAAATTGAGGATGAGAGGACCAGAAGCAGGATTCACTATTCAGTATTCACACTTTTCTCTTCTTATTTCTTGATTTGGGCTTAATTTACGTGCAGCCCATATCACGAGATATTTCTTTTTGGGCCGTCAAAAATATAATCCGAATTTCAATATACTATAAAAATTCAATATGTGAATAAATGGACCGAACATGCATGGTATTTAGTTTTAGGGATTTAATCTTTTATAATATTTTGCTAAATTAATTATATCTTCTTGGTCGACCACGATGACTAAAACAACACGAAAAATCCAAACCCGAAAAGATAAAAGAACAGGTTTCAGGCACGATTAGATATTTTTATTCAAACAATGGTATAATATAGAAGAAGAACGAGAGACTGAGAACTAGGGAAAAGAGTCGAGTTGATTAGGCTCCGATAATCGGGAGAAAGCAAAATGAAATCATGATTTGAATCACAATAGTTCATTTCTGGCGAGCCTCTTGTTTCTTGACCAAGTGTTTCTTGATCAAAGACTTGGTTGGATGGGGATCCACTAGACCAGTAATGAATTTTTTGCGATAAATTTTAACTGTTTGATTTTTTTTTTCCAATAAAGTTTGTATACATTAAGAAATTTTGGATAAAGTTCCTAAGTATTTGTAAAAGGAATAAAACAATTTTCTGATAAAGTCTTGTACGTTGAGGATTTTCTTCATGCTAAACTCTGGGTGTTTGATGCTAAACTTTGAGTGTTTGATTTTCTTATTTTTTTTTTTAATAATGTTTGCTAAACTCTGGATGTTTGATTTTCTTACTGTTTTCTGATAAAATCTCTCTACGTTGAGGATTTTCTCCTTGCTAAACCCTCTATTTTCTAATAAAATGTCTCTCCATTGAGGATTTTCTCCCTGCTAAACTATGGGTGTTTAATTCTCTACTTTACGCTGAGGATTTTTTCCCCATTAAAGTATTGGTGTTTAATTCTCTACTTTTGTAATGTCCAAGCGCGTGACGTCACATCCTCCGCACCGAGACCCAACCCATATATGAAATGGACAATCCATATACGTGCCAAAGTCAAGGCGAATGGGGGCACAACACACACTCTAAGTTAGGCGGGAACTAACCCTTTAACCAATCAACATACAAGGAACAGTAAATCAGAACAATACATAAAATAGCGGAAGCATAATCTAATCACATTAACAAGGATAATATATACATTAAGTGTGACGCCCCAGTTTTTTCATAGGTTTGAGCATGACGTATTTGTTTACCAATATGTGTAATTTAATTAATGATATATGCTTCATTATTGATTTTATTAATTGATCGTGAATTCTTGTGACGTTTGAGCATGTGTGTTTATGTTTGATGTCGTTGCTATTCGGTTGATTTCTGTTTTTCGTGAAAACTTGGCATGAGTGAACTATGTGACTTATAATTATGTTTATATGCTCGTCGCATGATTTTATTCTCGTATGTGTGTGTTTTGGATTCGTTTGTGTGATCGGAACCGAAAAGGGGGCTAAAGAGCATTTAGCGCACCTTGTGTTCCGGGCGGCATATCTTGAGCTCCGGAACTCGGAATCGAGTTCCGTCACCTCCATTGGATCCGGATCGACGAATCGGAGACAATGGGACTAGCCTCATATCTTTATAAGATTAATTGGATTGCCAAATTTTAACCGAAACAAGTCCCTTGCGCAAAAAATGACAAATAATAGTTATTTCACATTCACGGACCTATCCTAACGTACCTAGACCCTAACCATTGACCTATACCCACTTGCACACTCTCTCTCTCCCCCATATCAGCCCCCCCACCGAACCAAACCCCCTCTCACTCACCAAACTCAGCCAAAATGGAGAGAGAAAGAAGAAGAAAGAAGGAAAGAAGAAAGAAGAAGGAGAACTATTCAACCCTTGGGTATTTGAGCTCATACCCCCTCCATTTCTCCTCCAAATTGAAAGGTAAGACCATAATTGTGTTGTACATCTCCTCATAGTCATTTTGAGTTATGTTTTTCATGATTTCTCCAAGTGATGAGCATGTATTGGCATATGGGGTGAATAGTGAGGGTTTGGGAGAAATTGATGATTCTAGCTTGCTTCCTTGTGGATTCTTTTGGTATGAAGTATGTATATTGCTCCTAAGATGTCATTTGTGATATGTATGAAATTGTTTTAGGTATTGGATTAGGATTCATGACTTTGCCATTTAAGAAATTGAAGAGATTGTATGATTTTGTTCCAATTTCATTCCTTGCATGAATCGTTGCATCTTTGGACGTTTATATGGCTTGTAATGCATGAATTCTTGCTACCTTAACTTACCTATGTGTGTTAATTTGATGTTTATATGGTCTAGCATGAGTTTTGCCCTGCTTGTTGTGTGTTTTTCGCCACTGACCTAAATCCGCGAGGGTGGATTTGAGGCAGAAACTTTGGATCCTTCCCTGTTTTCTGACTGAGATTGTTTTGTCCCGTTTACCCTCATACGAACTCGGATTGACCTGATTTTTGAACCCTTGGGAACCTCTTGAAGTCTTTAACATCCTCCAATTGGAATCAACTCGATATCTTTCCTCAATTGTGAGTTGTGATTGTTTGAAAATTGTGTCGCCACTTCGCCGAACTTCTGCATTGGCCCAAACTTCAAACCTACGCCATTTTCACCTCGCTTTGAACCATGATTCGTGCCACATATCCTTGAAAACATCCATGTTTCTAGTTTCACCTCCAACAAGCAAAACTTAATTCCAATTTCTCAAACTCAAGATATACCCATTTTTCTACAGCTTGCGCATTTCCGAAAATTGTCAAATTTTCCTAACTTTGCTAAACTTTGCCAAAACTCGTTCTATCGCCTTTCTTGCCCTTCCTCGACCCCTTATGTGACTTATATGCATTATATACATGCCTAATTGATCGTTATGCATTGTTAACATGTATTATAATATATTATGAATTGAATGATTAAAACATGTATGTGTCTAAATGGCTTTATTGGTGTGTATGAACATGAATCACACCAACTCATGACATCTTTTGATCTATTGTATATTGAAACATAACATAGCATTTCACGAACACCTCATGTTAATGCCGTGCGTCCTAGGAATTAACGAACTTTGGGGTCCCCGCAGTCGTTGTTCTCCTTCACATTGGTTTACAGAATCGGTTACAGAATCAGGCTTAGGTAGGTTTAGGGTAGGCTTACAAAGCAGCTCAAATGAAATGACTATCAATCAGAGGCTCAGAACACAAGACAGTGAACATGTAGTAATCAGTACAATAATAACTCAATGAATAGATCAACAGACAGTAACAGATCAACGAACAATTCAGAAGACAGTTCAGAGAATAGATAATAAATAGTTCAAAAGGTAATTCAGACAATTTAAGGAGCAATGCAAAAAAATAAGCCAAGGAACATTTCAAGAATAATGAAACATATAGAATACTAGAAGTAAAGAGAAAGAGATCATGGTACGAGGATTATGTTTTGTCTCCAGCAAGAAGGGGTTATTCCCACCTGTCAGTCAAGGCTGTTGAGCTTCGTAGTTTGTTTGCTGCTGCTCTAAATTACCTGACAAGAATAAGGTAATTGGCTAAGCTCACATTCTCTTGTTTGTGATTAATAATTTCTAAATACTAATTTTCATAATATATCAACATCAATTTATTGATATTGGCGTGTTTAATAATAAGTCTGTTTATTTTAACTTATTCTCAATGCAATTAATAATAATAATTCGGTTAATAAGTAATTATATAAAATTATCGTATATTTTTATTAACAATTATATAAGTTCTAATAGATATTTAAACAATCTTATCAAATATCACTTAGTCCTTGAATTAATCTAATGTGTCCAATAGATTCCATCGTGTGGGGCCCACGTCAATGTCAACATCAAAATAAATTTCATGTTCAAGGTGGAATTCTAATTATTCCTTATAATTAGTTAAATACACTTATAATTATAATGACTTTAGTTATTATAATTATTACTATAACTGTTTTAATATCACGTAATGTATTTGATGCTTTGGTTAACATCATTATCATTCATTATTATTATAATTATAATGATAATGATAAGAATTCGTCTGTTTCATTCTAAATTACTTACAGTACTGTTGTTATTATTATTATTATTATTATTATTAATATCATATAATAGTAATTATTATTATGATTATTATTATTATTATTTTATGGTTTTAATAGAATTAAGTCCCAATTGTATTAACCGTCTACCGAATTATCAATATTATCGTACAGATAGGTTTAGGAAGTCCTAAATAATTTTCTGATATTTTTCCGGCGAATCGCCGCCGTCGGACCGCCACCTTACGCCACCGGAAAATTTTCCAAAAATAACCAAAACGACCATCTTTTTACCCTCGTCAACAATTTTCAGTCAATTTCATCTTATAATCTCAAGTTAGGGATTAATTCAAGAATCCCCTTTCAATCCCAACCTCAAACCCTAAAATTAAAACCCAAATCAAACATGATTTAGCCGGAATTAGTTCAAATTGATTTCAGATATATTTCACCCAAATAGAATCCTTTAAAACCCACCTTTCATTTGCCAGAAAAGTCACCGGACCGACCACCCCTGTTTACCGTGATTTCTCTGACAACACTGCAACTCCGCCGTGCGATTTTCAACAACTAATTATCGACTATAGACTCGCCTTGTCAAGCTCTCCAATATCCCTATGGTTGCCGGTAGAAATTTCGGCCAAATCGTCTCCGTTGGCAAGGTTATGCCGTAACCTTTCGACCCACTTTTCTCTCTCGTCTCTAGATGAAACTTGAAGATGACCGCGGATTCGTATTCTCCTCGTCGAGACGTTCGAAAAACACTATGGGTTGCTGAGGTTTGGCTGAGCTTCGTCGGAGTTAGAAATTGGCGGTGATGGGTTTCTCGTCTGGTGGAGAGGGTTTGTGTGTTTTCTCAAGGTGTGAAGTGTGTGTGTTTATAAGTTTAGGTTTAGAATGAATAAAAGTTGGGGTGGGGTTGTTTTATTAAATCAGACGCCAATGCGTCTGATTTCCTTTTTTTTTTTTCCAAACTTTTCTAAATTCTATTTTCACCCCCAAAACTTCTAATTTAATTTATCTAGGCCCAATAATTTAATTAATAATATATATAAACACACAATTATATAATATATTCGATTACTACAATTTACGGGGCGTCACACATTTACTCTTGAAAAGACTCGATATATATATATATATATATATATATATATATATATATGTATACGATATAATTTGACTCAAAACTTTACACATTGGATATATATCGGGTTGAGATAGCTAATAGTAAAGAAACCCACCTGTTACACCTTACCGAACAATACCAAAAGAAAGAAAGACTTGGAGGTAGCCTATGAACCTTACACGTCTCTGCCCTGGAGAAAACTGTACAAAAGACAATATAGTGCACTCGTGAGACTCGAGACTCCAAATGAACCATATATGACGCACGGTAATGTTATGAGCATGATATGTGATGCACCCGATATAAAATCATGTTATGAAAATGTTTATGTTCACAACTAAGGCTTTAAAGGCATATAATCAAGTAATTCATTCAATTACATTTGATAAAGGGAAGTATCATGCTCAATCGTTTTATATCTTTCGTATTTTGTATCAAATCGAGCCATAAACTTTATACAATAATCATAATGCATATTTCAACAAGTTTACGATACCTTTAAGTCATAAAAGAAACGATAAGTTCACGTTTTAAATGAATAAATAGAGCAACAATTCATGCATGTAAGCTAGAGAGCATCTAAGTCACATTAGGTCATATTAAATCCTAGCTCGCATAATTCAGGTTAAACGAATCTATAAATTTCATACATCAAGCATAACACACCATAAAACATGTTAACAATGCACACATATCATAAAAGGATCAAATAAATATCACATGAGGCAAGGGAACGAAGTTTTCATCCATGCATGCACGTAGGAGAACAAATAGAGCATATCTTATCATATAAGCGTATAAAATCACCGAAAAGTACATAATAATTCATAACGAAGCACATAACATGATAACAACAATTTAACAACATATATTAATCATAAACAAGTTAAACGGGTCATGCAAATCACAAACAAAGCGGCAAATCAACGAACAACGAAGAAACTTGTCGAGGTTGAACAAGGCATCTCGAAACCCTTAAAAAATGAGGTCACGGCCGCGACCACCTCCTCCATCCTGCTCCCAACTCGAAACAAAGCCATTTTGGGATCGCGGCCGCTACCAGAATAACATATAACTCAATCGCGGCCGTGACTCTTCGCGACAGCAGGCCTGGAGTCCGAAAAACAACCCTAAAACTAACCAAAACTCATGCCAAGTCATGCAAACATCAAAGGGACACAACAAGGTAAGTTAAGGTAACATATTATCACTCATTTCATGCCAAATTCTGGGCCAAAGATCATGCAAGAAGTGAAGGAAGGAGCAAGACATAAATCATCATATTTCTTCATGCCAAAACTTCAAGAACACTCATGCTAGCTCAAAAATTCCTTAACCACCTTATAAAATCAATTCAAATCAATACTCATACATGTCTTAGGCTCCATTAGGTTGCATAAAATCCAAATAATTCACAAGAGATCACCCAAAATTCATCAATAGCTCTTCAAAACATGTTAAATTCTCCAAGAATTTCAGCAAGTAAAGTGTCCAAATAAAGAGGAAAGGATGGAGACAAAACCATAAGCTTACCTTTCGAATTTGGAGAGATTTGATGGAGTAGAGAGCTCAAAACATGAAAAATAAATAGTATCCTTTTTCATCTCCTTGGCATTTCGGGATACAGAAGTAAAAACTCCTTTTTCCTTCTCTTGTCTGGGGTTTGGATGAAATGGAAGGGTTAGGGATGATAGGGGGTTAAGTAAAGAGGATGTGGGGCAAAAGAATCACTTAATTTGGTCAAATATATCTCAAGTTATGTCTAAAAGAGTACAAAGGGGTCCAAGTTGCAAGCGAGGCTCGTTTCGGTAAAATTTCGGAGGTCCAAATGGGCTTATATAAATATGAAGTTTGGTTCATTGAACCCAAATTATTGATACGAGTCCAAAGGAGTTGACAGAACTCAAATCCGAGTTCCCGAGCTCAAGTTATGCCGCCCGAAACCAAAGGTACGCTAAATGCTCTTTAGCCCCCGATTTGGTCCCGTTCCCAAAATAAAATTCAAAACCATAGCAAACAAGTCTGAAAACATGAAACAAGCACTTAGACATGTTCATAACACATAAATCTCCAACATACCAAGTTTTCACAAAAATTGAAATTCAAATCAGATAGGAACGACACGAGTTTCCTAACCATAGAAACAAAACATTCAAGAATTCATATAAAAGTTTATTCAAATAATTCATAAATTCAAAGATTAACAATTAATATAAGAATAAAACATATAATTGCATAATTAAAATAATTCAATTGCGCAAATAATTATCACATACGTCATACCTGTACGACTGAAAAGTTGGGGCGTTACAACTTTCCTGATAAAATCTCCGTACATTGAGAATTTTTTTCGTTTGATTCTCTTCTCTACTTTCCTGATAAAGTATCTGTACACCGAAGATTTTATCCCTTCTAAACTCTAACTAGGGATGTAAATGAACCGTGTAGCACCCGAGTCGATAGACACCACATCCTTCGCACCATGCATTCAATCCACATATGAAATAGGAATCCATACATGAAATAAACACGTGGCGAACGGGAGACAATAAAAGAACCCTAGCTAAGCGGGGCTAACCCTGAACCATCGATTCAATAAAGACAACGTAATATAATAAAAGCGAAAGCAATAATGATAGATTCAAGTAGTAAACATAATATACAACTATGGCCATTCCGGCCTACAAGTATCACCTTCCCAAAAGTATCATATAACACAGTCCCAAAATAGAAGTATAAGTATGTAAATATGCATCAACCGAAAATGCTCAAGCTAGGCTACAAAATAAAGACTTGACAGACTCTATTTCCCCGCCTAGCGAGACCTGCAAAAGCTGAAAATGAGGAGGGGTTAGTCTGTGAAGGCTAAGCGAGGGGTTTAATTATATATAGCTCACATAGCATGCAACCTATAATTCCGAGCATGGTTTTAGCAAAGATCCAAGTGGATAGTTAAAGAAAGAGCCAACACCTGAAATTACAAGTATCATTTAATTACAATTAGCATTTGGCATTCGTGACTCGGCGAGTGGGTAAATTCTCCAACCTTTCTCCTATTGTGTAAATATTTCATTCATGTGATAAGCGATCATGCAATTCATTATAATCAAGTTCATGTCATGTATTGTCCATCCTTCTCCCCACGGATCGATGGCCGAGTTTGCAAGGCTCGGACCATCTCGTGTAAATGTTGAGACGGGGGCTCATGACTCTTACCCGCTCCTTCGATGGTTTGAGAACCACCGGCTCAAGAATAACCCACCTCACGATCTCCACGCTCGCACGGGAGATTCTCAAAGAGTACTACGTGCTATGGGGTTACCCGACGGCCCGATGCCGTACCGGTGTCCAAGCTCACGTTTCTCCGGGCCCAATTCATGTGCGTGCATTTTCTCGCCAAAATGGTTGTCATGAAATCATTTTAGTTTAGAAAGGATTCTTTATGAAAACATTTTCATTTTTAAAGGATACAGATATATATATATATATATATATAATATATATATATATATAAAGTTTTGACCAAAATCATTCACATTGGATATTACGGGCTTTAAATACATAAAGAAAACCTCACTTTGAAAAGTAAGAGAAAGGATACGAGCTATGGAGCCTGCTCCTCAAACTCCTGACCGGCCTCTATTCAAGAAAAGGAAAACTAACGTAAGACTCGACTCCATTAACCAATTAATTGACGAATGGCATGTTCATGATATGGAATGATGATAATAATAATTCATGAGGATGTTCATGCACAATTAATGCTTCACGTAATGGTTACATGAATATCAATTAAGCAAGCATATACTTCATATAAATCACATACGGGAGCCAAGGGGGTGAAAGGAATGCAAGAAGAGGGGTTTTAGCGAAGTTTGGCAAAAACTGACAATTTTTGGAAATGCGTAAGCTGTGGAAAATTGGGAATATCTTGAGTTCTAGAAGTTGAAATGGAGTTTTGTTTGTTGGATATGAAAGTAGAAAAATAGGCCTTTAAAATGATATATGTCCCAAATCGTGGTTCAAAGCGAGGAGGAAATGGCGTAGGTCCGAAGTTGGAGGAATGCAAATTTTCGGTAAAGTGGCGACACCAAATAAAAATGGTTATAACTCACAAACTAGAAGGGATATTGAGGTGATTCAAGACCGGGGCGGTGGTTAATTTCTCCTTCAAGAGATTAAAGCTCTTCTCACAAGCTTCATCCCACTCGAACTTCACCTCTTTCTTAGTTAATCGACTCAAAGGAGCGGCAATATTCGAGAAGTCCTTCACAAATCTTCTATAATATCCTGCTAGACCCAAGAAACTTCGAATCTCTGAGGCATTCTTCGGCTTCTCCCACTTCATCATGGTCTCAACCTTTGCAGGATCAACTTCAACACCATTCTCGAAAATAATATGACCCAAGAAAGAGACTTTATTAATCCAGAAGTCACAATTACTAAACTTGGCGAACAATTGATGTGCCTTCAGAGTTTGCAACACGAGTTTAAGGTGTCTCGCGTGCTCTTCGGCGGACTTCAAGTACACAAGGATATCATCAATGAAGATCACCACTAACTTATCGAGAAAAGGCTGAAAAATCCTGTGCATCATGTCCATAAAGGCTGCGGGGGCATTAGTCAAACCGAACGGCATCACAACAAACTCATAATGCCCGTACCGAGTGTTAAACCCCGTCTTAGGAATATCTTCTTCTCGGATTCGTAGTTGGTAATATCCCTGGCGTAGGTCAAGTTTAGAATAAACCCTTGATCCCTGAAGTATATTGAATAACTCCTCGATATGTGGAAGGGGATATTTGTTCTTGATTGTCATCCGATTAACTCCCTATATCGATGCACATTCTCAAGGTCCCGTCTTTCTTCTTTACAAACAAAACCAGTGCACCCCAAGGGGAAGAACTCGGACGAATGTACCCACTAGACAATAATTCCTCGAGTTGCTTCTTCAATTCTTTCAACTCGCCTGGAGCCATCCGATAAGGAGTTTTAGAGAAAGGCTCGGCGTCTGGGTACAAATCGATCACAAACTAAATTTTCCATTCAGGAGGTAAAGAACCAAGACTCTCCAGGAAAACTTCGAGAAAATCTTTCACCACTTCTGTCTCCTCGAGCTTAGCCTGATCTTTTGGCTTATTAAGAAAATAGGCAACGAACCCTGTAGCACCTTCACGGAACAATCTGTGTGCCTCGGTGAAAGATAACAAAGGTAAGGTCTTCGAACTTGAACCCACAAACACCTCTGAACCCAACTGGACTCTCTTGGTTCGACAATCAATCTTAGCACAATGCTTGTAAAGCCAATCCATGCCCAGAATAGAACCATACCGACTCATCGGCATATCCACAAAGTCTGAGAGGTAGTCACGACCCTCTATACTCACCGGTACCTCCTTAAACATACGATCTGTCTCTAAGTTCCCACCCAACGGAGAACTAACCACATAACATATGGAAGTACAAACAACAGGCAAGCATAAAGTAGCAACCAAATCACCAGAAAGAAAAGAATGCTTAGCACCAGGATCAAATAATGCATGTATGCTCATTCCATGAATGTGTATTGTACCTTCAACAACGGCAACTGGGTCAACATTCGCATTTTGCTCCTCTCCATCAATAGCATAAGCACGGGCCCTCACAAATTGCCTCTGTCCCGGATTCGGTCTCGGCCCGGTGTTTTTCGTGCACTTGTCCATCTTATGCTTTAGAGACCCACAAATAAGGCATTCCCCCAAACGGTGTCTACACTCGTCCCAAGTGTGGTTATTCCCACCACAATATGCACACGGCTTGGTATTAGGGGCCGGAGGTAGTTGTACGGTTGCTGATGGAGTCGGGGCTTCTTCCATGGAGCCTTGAATTGTTGTGGAGCTTGAACCATAGGCCTCTTAGATCCCGAGCCCGATCCTTGCCCACTTGGAGCCCTTGGAACCGGATCCTTCTTACCAAATTCCTCTTCTTGTACCAAGGCCCTTTGAACGGTATCGGCAAAGGATTCAAAGTTATGTCCGGCATGCCCATGTCTTAAATTCTCTCTCAGACCGGCAATAAATTTTCTCGCTTTTCGCTTCTCATCCTGGACAATGTGAGGAGCATACTTTCCAAGACGATTGAACGTAGCCAAGTATTGAGCCACCATCCTAGTCCCTTGCTTCAAGTCCATTAACTCTTGTTCTTTTTTTTCTCTAACTACTTCGGGCCAAAAGGTCTCCTGAAATTCCCTTTTGAAAACCTCCCAATCAATTCCCTCTCCATTAACTTCAAGCTTCTCTCTCGTCCTTTCCCACCAATCATAAGCCTCCCCATCTAACTGAAAGATAGCAAATTGAGCTATCTCTTGAGTAGTGAATTGGCGAACACTATAAATCCTCTCTATCTGATTCAACCATCCTTCCGCCAAGGCGTCGTCGATTGTGCCCGAGAACCTCGGTAGGGTATAACTCAAGAAAAGTCCGTGAGGGTCTCGGACTATTGGTGGAGGTGGTGGAGGATTCACCAGTTGTTGAGTTGTGGTGGCAGTGTTTGTGCTCTCCTTTGCTCGACATAGTTGTAAACCACCTCCATAAAATTTGCCATGTTCACTTGTGGTTGTTGAGGTGGTTGATGTTGATATCTAGGAGGCGAGGGTGTCCTTCTATCTTGGCGGGGTCGACCACGAGCCATCTACATAAAGGTAATATTGAAAATGCGCGTCGGGATTAGAGATTATTCATGAAGTGCAATTAAATGCATCACATAATAGTTAACACTTAAACCAAGTATTGATGCAAGACTCACACATTGACAACTAATTCCTAAGCCGTACGACTTAGACCAACACGACACGACTCAAGAGCCCGGTTTTGCAACCTAGGCTCTAATACCACCTTAGGATGTAGCACCCGAGTCGATAGGCACCACATCCCCCGCACCATGCATTCAATCTACATATGAAATAGGAATCCATAAATGAACTAAACACGTGGCGAACGAGAGACAATAAAAGAACCCTAGCTAAGCGGGGCTAACCCTCAACCATCGATTCAATAAAGACAATGTAATATAATAAAAGCGGAAGTAATAATGATAGATTCAAGTAGTAAACATAATATACAACTATGGCCATTCCGGCCTACAAGTATCACCTTCCCAAAAGTATCATATAATACAGTCCCAAAATAAAAGTATAAGTATGTAAATATGTATCAACCGAAAATGCTCAAGCTAGGCTACAAAATAAAGACTTGACAGACTCTATTTCCCCGCCTAGCGAGACCTGCAAAAGCTGAAAGTGAGGAGGGGTTAGTCTGTGAAGACTAAGCGAAGGGTTTAATTATATATAGCCCACATAGCATGCAACCTATAATTCCGAGCATGGTTTTAGCAAAGATCCAAGTGGATAGTTAAAGAAAGAGCCAACACTTGAAATTACAAGTATCATTTAATTGCAATTAGCATTTGGCATTCGAGACCCGGCGAGTGGGTAAATTCTCCAGCCTTTCTCCCATTGTGCAAATATTTCATTTCATGTGATAAGCGATCATGCAATTCATTATAATCAAGTTCATGTCATGTATTGTCCATCCTTCTCCCCACGGATCGATGGCCGAGTTTGCAAGGCTCGGACCATCTCATGTAAATGTTAAGACGGGGGCTCATGACTTCTATCCGCTCCTTCGATGGTTTGAGAACCACCGGCTCAAGAATAACCCGCCTTACGATCTCCACGTTCGTGTGGGAGATTCTCAAAGGGTACTATGTGCTATGGGGTTACCCGACGGCCCGATGTCGTACCGGTGTCTAAGCTCACGTTTTCCCAGGCCCAATTCATGTGCGTGCATTTTCTCGTCAAAACGGTTGTCATGAAATCATTTTAGTTTAGAAAGGCTTCTTTATGAAAACATTTTCATTTTTAAAGAATACATATATATATATATATATATATATATATATATATAAAATTTTGGCCGAAATCATTCACATTGGATATTACGGGCTTTAAATACATAAAGAAAACCTCACCTTGAAAAGTAAAAGAAAGGATACGAGCTATGGAGCCTGCTCCTCAAACTCCTGATCGACCTCTGTTCAAGAAAAGGAAAACTAAAATAAGACTCAACTCCATGAACTAATTATTTGATGAACGACATGTTCATGATATGGAATGATGATAATAATAATTCATGAAGATTTTCATGTACAATTAATGCTTCACGTAATGGTTATACAAATGTCAATTAAGCAAGCATATACTTCATATAAATCACATACGGGAGCCAAGGGGGTGAAAGAAATGCAAGAAGAGGGGTTTTAGCGAAGTTTGGCAAAAGCTGATAATTTTTGGAAATGCGCAAGCTGTGGAAAATTGGGAATATCTTGAGTTCTAGAAGTTGAAATGGAGTTTTGTTTGTTGGGTATGAAATTAGACAAATAGGCCTTTAAAATGATATATGACTCGAATCATGACTCAAAGCGAGGAGGAAATGGCGTAGGTCCGAAGTTGGAGGAATGCAGATTTTCGGTAAAGTGGCGACACCAAATTAACATGGTTATAACTCACAAGCTAGAAGGGAAACGGGCGTTTGGAAGCTGTCTGTAACACAGACAGGTCTCACACGGGCGTTTGGTACATGAACTAAGGGGCCATATGGCCGTTTGGAGTGCCGCTGGACGAAAAAACAGGGGAAAAACAGGGCAATGCTCGGAAATTGGCTCCCAAGCCTTACCAACACCAAACCACAATAATTAAACACCTCAAAACCAGCATGTAACACCAATATACATCTAATACTTGTATTAGACATCAATTAATCCAAGCAAACATGTTAAGATCATCAAGAATTCAATCCACAAACCCTCAAACATATCACCTTGATCAACTTTCATCTAATACTCAAAGTTCATGCACCAAATCAATAAATATCATATATTCATGCTCAAAATCAACTAGCAACAAGATATAAGTCTATAAATCACAAAGCCCTTCTACAACTCATCCACACACCTACACAAATATAAACACACATTTATCACCAACCTTAAGAGAAAGATAGAAGAGATGATATGAATGAAATGATGGGGTGATGATGATTCTAGACCTCTTCTTCTCCTTCTTCTTGCTTGATCAAAGGGGTGTGTGTGTGTGAAGAAACTGGAAGAAAAGGGGTTTGTGTGTGTTGTAGAGATTTAGTGTGTGTGTGAGTTATAGTGTGATAGTGTATATATGATATAATGTATGTAATATAATGTATATAAGATATATGGTATATTAGTCAAGGATATATGTATATGTATATATTGTATATGATGAGAGTGTAAAAGTCTTGCATGAATATGATTATTGCAACTAGACCCTTACTACTTGTACTTAGTTAATTGCATGTTAGAGATAATTCTATGAGGGTGTATATGCAATTATGTAATGTAATGATCAAGTGTATATATATATATATAAAAGTTGTTGAAGTATATAGTTAAGTGGAATATATATACCTATGCATGATTCACTTATGCTATATTAATGCATCAATTAAGACTAATTGTAATTAGTTAAGTATTTATTCTTACAAATTTACATAATAAGGTGAAATCAAAATAAATAAATAATCCTAACTCTCGAAAAGCCACACGTGTGGTGTGCGTACCTGGAAGTCGAGAACACGGGGCGCCACAAACCGAGCTGGCTCGGGCAAAGTTTGTGCTTGTATTCGATAAATGCGAGCCGAACCGAGCCTTGGCTCGACTCGTAGAGTTTGCGAGCCAAACCCGAGCTATGTATTTCATGGCTCGTGGCTTGCAAACCAACTCGCGAACTAAGCTATAATATATATTATATTTATATTACTTATATATTTAATGTAATATAATAGAATATATATAAATATATATATATATATATATATATATATATATATATATATTATATATTACAAAGTGTAAAGAAACCCCTAAACCTAATTCATTTTTTATTTCTCCCCTTCCATCCTGAGGGCCGCCACAGCATCCATCCAACATCATAGCCAATCCGCCACCACGCCTGACGCTAGTGCCACCACCTCCCCTCTCTCTCCGTCTCGCTCCACTGTCCACCACCACCCCTCTAACTGTCTTGCGGAATCGTGCCACCGATCGGCTCCCACCATGCCAACACTACCTCTCTCCCGTCCTTGGGCCTCCACCCGTCACCATCTCCGGCAGAGTTCAGCAGCAGCAAGTACCTGGCCGACGTCTCAGCTATTGTCCTCCGCCGCTTCACTAAGTTTCGAATGATGTTAATGGTTAAATTTTTTTGATTTTTCGGTCATATTAATGTATTCTGTAGTTGATTAATTGGATTCGACATTTTCAGCTACCTTGTAAAACTTTTTAAACTACAAAATTCTTTTGAAATTTTTGCTGCTGTGGTGAAAGCCTAAAAGGGTTCGATGGGCTCGTGAGCCGAGTCGAACACTAATGTGAGCCAAGCCCGAGCCACCCTTTTTATGGTTCGTTGGCTCGCGAGTCAAGCCCGAGCCATAAATTTAAAGGGCAACCCCGAACCTGAAAAAAATGGCAAAGTTCGGTTCGTTTACATCCCTAACTTCGGAGGTGTTTACTTGGGCCTTTAATGCCACTTTATTTAAGTTAAGTGTCGATTTTCACTGTTTACTTCACAAGTGCCAAAGCCCGACATAATCTATTCAGCCTGTCATTTGGGTGGCTTGTGGGCTTGATATTAGTCCACTCAATTTTTGTTTGTTAGCTAACCCACTGCAAAAAGGTTCGAGAAGAATGACACATTTGTGGGAAATTCTTGCATGTACCGGGTGTGGGCTCCGGTGCATGCATTCCCCATTATTTTAATGGGAAAAAATTAAAAAATAAAAATCAAAAAAATAAAAAATAATAAAAAAAATAAAAAATAATAAAAAATATATTTTTTCCATTAAAATAATGGGGGGTGCATGCACCGGAGCCCACACCCGGTGCATGCAAGAATTTCCCCACATTTGTATAAGTTTTACAGGTCTTTAAAGTTCATGAAATTCGTATCGACCATTCACAACCAAAGTATGAACACTAAGAAATATGAATAATGAGTTGATACGATCTTTGGATTGGTAAAACTACTCATATAAAAAAACTTGTCGAATTTTGCCGATATTCCTAGTCTTTACCCTATCAATTTTAAAAATATTTTGGAGGTCTTTAAAGTTCATGAAAATCGTATCAATCATCCAAAAACTAAGTATGAACATTAATAAATATCAATAAAGAGCTTATATAACCTTTTGATCAGCAAAACAACTCAAATAAAAAATTTGTCGAATTTTGTCGATATCCCGAGTCTTTACCCTATCAATTTTAAAAATATTTTGAAGATCTTTAAAATTCATGAAAATCGTATCAATCATTCAAAAACTGAGTTTTAACGTTAATAAATATCAATAACGAGCAGATACAACCTTATGATTAGCAAAACTACTCAAATAAAAAAACTTGTCGATTTCGACCGATATCCCTAGTCTTTACCCTATCAATTTTAAAAATATTTTGGAGGTCTTTCAAATTCATGAAAATCATATGAATCGTTCAAAAACTAAGTATGAACATTAATAAATACCAATAACGAGCTGATACAACTTTTTGATTTGCAAAACTACTCAAATAAAAAAACTTGTCGAATTCGACTGAAATCCCTAGTCTTTACCCTATCAATTTAAAAAATATTTTGGAGGTCTTTAAAATTCATGAAAATCATATCAATCGTTCAAAAACTGAGTTTGAACATTAATAAGTGTCAATAACGAGTTGATACAACCTTTTGATTAGCAAAACTACTCATATAAAAAACTTGTCAAATTTTGTCGATATCCCTAGTCTTTACCCTATCAATTTTAAAAATATTTTGGAGGTCCTTAAAATTCATGAAAATCATATCAATCTTTCAAAAACTAAGTATGAACATTAATAAATATCAATAACGAGCTGATACAACCTTTTGATTAGCAAAACTACTCACCACAAATTTATGTAGACTATTAACTCTTCCTAATTCACCACATTTTGTATACCTGTCTCTCTATTTCTAAGATCTGAAACTTAATATTTATAAGGGAGAAATCATCACACAAAACATGATCGATATCAATTTTATGGCACGTCATAAATATGCTGAAATAAGTTACAAAAATATCTTATGAAACCAGATACCAATCATAAACTTTATTATATGGATTGGTTATTGGTACCAAGCAATTTGGTATCCTTCGAAAATAATATATCCTATCAAATTCCCACATTTCAAATTTGAAAAACTTTGTCAGACTATAATTTGATTGATTGATTTAACAAGAGAGATGAAATTTTTTTGCATTGATTTATTCTGTATTTCTCCTTTTCGATTTGGGACACTGATCCCTTGTATAAATATACATTATACACATAGGCCATACCTAGACTCTAGACTGCAATGATATATGAATACTCCAAAAAGTTGGCGTAATAATTTTGATTCAATAGTAAATAATGATTATACACTTTGCTTAAAGCCTTAAACCTCTTCCATATTTTTGCATCGACTTTGGCAGCCCAAAACATGAATCGGTTGTGCACAATTGGGGTGTCAACTATACTTTTAGGCCCCGTTTACTTTTCTAAAAGGGATATGGGAAGTCATGAAATTGGGGGTTAGATTAGTTACACTACTAGGTAGTAACACTTGTTTACTTTTTATTATGTTTGGGCGGTCTATTAACTTTTTTTGTTTACTTTGAGCAACAAATAATGGATGTTTAGTAGGCAATTACCAATATGCCCCTCAATTTATTATTGATAATGAGGCCTTCACCGGTACACCGAAAGAAGCAAATGATGATCACAATTTTTTATTTTTTGTTCCCTTGATAACAAGAAAAAGAAAACCAAAAAAATACTATTTGTGATCAAGTTTAGTAAATTTACGGAGGAGGAGAAAACTTCATACATGATAAGAGTTCCAACTATAGAGGAGTGAATGTTCTGTTAACTGGATCAGCTTCAAGTGCTATGTTGCTCCAATATAGCAACCGGAGAACACAAAGCAGCAAGTCTGCAATGTTTCCCTGACAGCCAACACTCCAATGCCATAGCCAGTTTTCTCAAGCTTTGTTGGTATATCAAGTAGCCGCAACATCTCATAAAGCAATTCACAACCTGTACGTGCAAAACATTTATCGATGTCTTCTTTTGGAGCCTATTTGTATATCCAATCGTTTGCACGACCCCCACACTCATTCATATCTATGAATATGCTTACTGCCTTACCTATCTGAGGTCGTTCTTTCGACTTCTCAAGACTGCTTTGGACATGTGAGACAGCTCCCCAACATTTCAAAGTGTTTGCCACATCATTAAGCCTCAAGATGATCATAAGTGATGTTAAGCCAAAGAAACCCATCTGCTAAAAAACACATGACAAAGATCAAAACGAAGCAGCCAAACAACGCAGGCATTCATGGTTTCTTAAAAAAAGATGGATTCGATTGAAACCATCAGCTACATTCATACTAAACAAACCATGTTCATAATATTTACCTAACAATTACAAGCATTCATACCAAACTACGCAGTCCACAAACTGAGATTTTGATTGCAACAAGATACATCCAAAAAAACTGACCAAAAGAGCGTGACTTTATCATGTTTAGAGCAGCAAAAACACAACATTAGATGTACTACAATATACTTCATGATTAAAACTTCAAAGTTTCAATAACTAACAGAAAAGCAAAATGTACTAAGCGTAGTGGAAATTGCGAGAGTGTATACATTTTAATAAGCACAATGATCACCAAGTAACAATGTGATTGCACAGATGGGGACCTCAGCTGATCAAGCAGCAGACCCAAACTCCGGCTTGCTTCTGTAGATAAATCTCTTGCATTAAGGGATGCCCACCACGAAGCCATGAGACATTGAACTCCTCAACCTTCCCTGAAAAAGAAGTAAGCATTTCACACATATTATACATAGACATATACATATATACCCATCCACACATGTACAATACATGTAACTTTGTGCAGGTAACCTTCATACACATACTTTCTGAACCTTAGTTTTCAAAAGTACAAAATCCAATAGAATGAATAAACACATTTACCTCAGAAACTTGATCAGAAGGTGGTTCCAAAGAGACATTAGGATCATGGGTATAAAGTAGCAAAACTGACTCCACAAATTTCAAGACAGGCAACCTTCTCTCGTCACTTCCAACCTTACCACATGTTTAGTAGTCAAAAGGTAATCAGACTCACTCAGTTTAACAAGAACAACACACAGCTTAGCAAAAGCATTCCACCCTAAGTGTAGTTGGTCGAAACAATCTAACTCACCCAGTTTAACAAGGCCGTGTAGGTGTTCAACTTGGGCTGGAATTCTAGCTAACAGGCTATACTGCTGATAACATTGCTCTCTAGATTCATGATCCAAAACACCACTTCACAATATCAAATAAACTAACAGTAACACATTCATCACTTGAAACCGAATTAACTCCAAGGCAACAACAACTTCCTCTTCATCAAACACACTGTCCATTCTACAATTTTTGAAATAGTTATGATTAATTATAGCAAACTTAATTCTTTTGCACAGGATTTACAGAGATGAAAGAAAATGAATCTCATGCATAATAGAAATCCCACTAGCAATCTGTCCTTATTTCATGAACATAGACAACATCAACTACACCAACAAGCTCAACAATTTGTATTTGGTTTCAAGAATATTGTAAAAGCCAGATCAACGAACAACACAAATAACCAACTACACCAACGAAATCAATTGACAAGCGTTAGGGGTGAATGATGTTACCGGAATGCTGCGATGATGAGAATCTACCAAATACACAACAAACCCAACCCTGCGCCACGAATGGTGTGGAATGGGTAAGAGTCAATTGCAAAAACTGGGAACAATGGGCGAAAGAGAACGAGGATTACCTTCAACCCTGCTGAGTTTGCGCCGTCTGGACTTGTCAATTCTCCAGCAAAAAAACTGATTAAAGCTTGTAAATGTGAAAAATGGTGGAAAATTAGAAATTTGGGATTTAGGGTTCGCAACAAGAAAGGGGAAAATAATGATTTCAATAGCAATCTTCCGTAATTAAAGCCAAAGCTAGGATTCAATGGTAAATTTCCATGCCCTAGAAATGGCATGGTTAGCGAGACACGGCAAATTCGCGTGTCTGCTGGAGCTGCCAATTTCTGGCGGCACCTACGGGCTGGTACGAAAATTCAAGGCTTTGGCCGAGAAAAAGGAAACGACCAATTACGGCGGATGAGCTCCTCCAACCGCCGGATACTGAGGAAGTAAACGCGACCTTAATGTGAACTGGATCCGACTTTTACAAACTCTACACTTTAGAGTTTGAAAATTACAAATCACCCCATTTGGGTGGGCTATAGCTGAAGTGTATATTTTTTTTATTTTTTTTTATTGTAGTGTATTTTTTTTTATGTATTACAACTTTGTTGTTCCATTTTTTTAAAAAGAGGATTACATCAAAATTGCAATACACAAAAAAAAATTACATCAAAAATACACTATCAAAAAAAAAAAAAAATGGCACTAAAATTAGAAAAAATCCTGAACCGAGCATTTCATCCTCATATTATTAAAAAACAAAAAATATTTATTTGTGAAATTTTTTCTTTATAACATTTACTTTTAACATTAAAAGAATTTCGAGAACTTATGTATGCTTTTTAAATTTGTAATATTGAGTACTTTTATAAATATTTTATTTTATATAAATTTATATATATGCATGTATAATTTATTCATATAGCAGTGTGCATGGGGGGAGATATTTAAGAAATTTCAAACTCATGGAAGTTGCGCTGCTACCCCCAAATGAAATGTATTGGATTTTTTTATAACAAAATGGAAAGAGAAAGGCAATTTCAAATAGAAACACAGGAAATATTTTATTTTATTGACCTACTGTTTATATTATTTATAAAATTGACTCCAAAACTTTTTAAAATATTTTAGATAGGTATATAAAATATATTTTTATACATATTCTCAAAAATGCAATTAAGTACCCAATTAACACATTACCCTATACATTTCCCAACCTATATTATTTTATAAAGAATTTTTTTTTTTGTCATATAAACTTTGGACATTTTTCTAATTTACTATCCAAAGGATTCAATCTTTCCATTTAAACTTTCACAACATAACCATTAACCACCATTTAAACTTTCACAACATAACCATTAACAACCATTTAAAACATTGGGTGGTTGGACGATATTTATTTCTTTGAATTGTAAAATTAAAGTCTAAATTTTATTTACTATTAGTCTTCCCTAATACGAAATGGTTTACTTGGCAATTTCCTAGTCCATCGAAGTTGGGTTATGAATGGATGGGTTCTCATGTAATTAGATAGCCCTTCATTTACTTAGGTTGTTAATTCATTTGATTTAAGAGTATGCTGTTTACTTGGGCTGCTTAAGCCCACTGAATTTAGGCTGAGTTGACCCTTATGCCCCTTATTTTGCTCTTGCGTAATACTTCTGCAGTGGAACCTCTATTACCACTTTTGGGGCTTGGGGATTACTAGCGCAGCGAAAAAATTTGAAACTGAAGGTACGTGGTTCATATTCACCAAAAATGGGTATGGGTATTAGTCACACTCCGTCGAGGGTTTAGTCGGGAATTTTTCTTTCGATTTTCATAGTTTCATTTTTGTTTCTGGTATAGTCTTGTTCCTTCGGCTGTTGCATTTTAATGAAGGAAAATAAACCATCGGTTTATGAGGATCGTGTAATTTTGGGTACATGTAAGCCGTTGTGTCTGGAGACGATTGGCTTCATAATTTCATTATTTTTTGTTGGGGCTTGGGTGTACGAATTAGCTGCAAATTTCATCTACGGATTTCGTCTTATCGTAATTGTTGGACCCCTGCTCATATATGCCCTAATCAAAATTTGTTAAATTATGTGGTAGGCCAAAGGCGTTTCCGAGGAAGATGCACATACTGGAAATTGAAATGCAAAGGTATTTGGTCCCCTGTGAGTGTGGACTTGGGTACAAGTTGTTTTTGAGAGCGTCGGAACGAGCACAACATCCCGATCGCTACTTTTACAAATGTCCCTACAAGATCAATGGCTGTACTTTTGTATGGGCAGATGAGTTGTTAACGTCGTTGCATGCTTCACTATATCACTACATAATCCCATTTGGTAATGTATCAAATTTCTTCACAGAATCAGTTGCAAGACCACCTGCATTGCAACAAAGGCATGTGTCCGTTGGTGGTTACCCTATGCGGGATGCGAATAGTGTACGCGATGAAGCTGCTTCCTCAGCAACATCCATTTCTCCTCCGAAAAGTTCATGTGATGTATCCATTTCAGGTATGAGTAATGTATCGGCTGCTATGGTAATGTGCTCTGCCGCAGCTGTCTTCGTGATGCTATGTTTGGTGCTTGTAGTGATTTTGATATGTGTAATCCATAAGTGATTATGGGGAGTATTTTAGTTGAACAATGTAATATATGTATGGAGTTAGCGTTCGGCTTGTTGCTGCACCAACTATGCTTGCCTACTTTGCGGAAGTATGGTAGTACATTATGTGTGTAATTGAAATGAATTTGGGTTTGCTTAATTGGCCCACTTAGTGTATCTTCTATGATTCATTTTGGCGGTTGTTATATGTATATGTCATATTCTATTGTTAGTACATCCATTGGTGGTGTGGGAACATAGCAACACTTCCTTGCTATAATGAAACACGATCATTCAAAGGAAATTACATAAAATAGTACAAGCTAAACATGCAGACATTTGGATTTAGATTACCTATTACAAAATGCCCCATCAAAGGGGTGCTGGTCTGCTACTTCATATAGTAGTTCACTGATATGGCCCTGGGTCATCGGCTTAAAACTCAAGGAAACGTTTGGCCTTTGATTTGCTATTCTTTCCTCCTTTTTTGCTGCGGACTTCATCAGTATTAACCTCTAGAGATATAAAACGGACCCCCGGCATCGGTATGAGTTGCCTTGGGTATTTAGTTGTGCTCGCTGCATCTGATGGACTGTATGTTTTCACTGGTGAATGTTTTATAGATGCTTTGCCCTTTCTCATCTTCTTCAATTCCTCCTCTCCCCTAGCTGGTAATGTGTACGTAGTTTACAAAATAAAATATGTCAGTGTCGGTAATATTTTACAACACATGTTTATATGTATGAAGTGTACAATTAGGCGTGACGGTATTAAACTATCATGTCCGCACCATAATCAGCCAGTAGCTCATCAATAGTTGGCATCTCATCTCCGTCAATGTTGAAACGCTTTTGTGGGAACTTCGGTTTTGCCTTAATTTTCTTGACAACTTCCTCAGTCCTTGCCGAATCATCCCCAAAAATAGCATTTAACTCCAGCCACATCTCCTCCAGGGGGACCTTCTTGTACGCCTTTGCTATCTCATGCACCTACAGGGGTTCAATATTAATAATTAAATACCAAGGATTATGCATGATTCATATTGGTCCATACATGTAAAATGCAAATGTATTCATTAATTATACGCCCAACCTTGCAAATATTTTCCCATGTGTCGTCTGAAGCGTGAGCTGTGTAGTTTTCATCGTCGTAGATAACATCGTCTTGATCGATGATGTATTTCCATGCATGGAACCGCAACTCGGCCAAATGAAATAGTGACAACAAGTCAACAATTGTTAAAGGAGTCTTCGTAAATATATTCACGAACTCCAGGGTATCTGTAAACAAATTGAGATCATGCTTCTGTACAGCACGCTGATAGAAACCCTATGAAGCACATGTCGACATCTTGAGTCCAAACCTTGTCGTAGAAAGTACCGTTTCTTTGAATGAAATTTGCCATTTGAGCAGTGCATGAAGGAATTGGTAAAGGGCTTATTTCTTTATATCCAGTTTTGGAGTGAATTAAATATGCCTTAAATAGGGAGTATGAGATCTACTATTAATTCATTTTATAATTTTAAAAAATGTGTTCTATTTTCCACAAGATCATTGAGTAGATTCTAAGCTGACATAACCTCTTCTTGAGGTTGCAACAAAGATTCTCTCTAGGCATGCTTCTGTAGTTAATGACACAACTTTGTCAAACATTTCATGATCATCCATGGAATATTGGAATTCATTTACGCAATGATACAACCATATCACATATTTGCATTTGATAACATAACCACGTTAAACACGTGCATCATGCATCAGTGGCACTTGTCGTCGCCTTTGTTAGAGCTGCCTAAATATTTTTAATAATCATGGCACCCTAGCGGATTATGAAGGGTCTCGACGGAAGTCCATCTTGTCGTATTGATCGGACGTGACGGATCGGTTCATGATAAACACCACCGATCGGGCTCTGATTATTTGACCGATAGGATGCCATTGGTGGTGTGGTGTGTTTATAGGACAAGCCTTAGCAATTTATATAGGTAAAACTATTTCTAAATTGGCATAATATTTGAATATTTGAAAAAAAAAATTCACATGCATATAGGTGCAGCCTTTACTAAGAAAATTTGGTAGGTTGTGGTCAACAACAAAGCATGCATCAATCACTGGAATTGTTAATCACAGACTCAATGCATGTAGGAAGCTTTATTGACCATAACATGGGAATGACATAGATGACTATTTCACCATCCCTTTTCTGACCAGGACATGTGAACTCTGCTTGGGCAAATGTTAGTATATTTGGGTTTTCGGTCTGCACAATGCAGCGTTGCTCATAGCAGTTGTTGCATCCCATCACTATAGTGCATGCATGCACCGAACAGTGCCTAGCGTTGTCAACAACATCAACAAATCATTAATGTGACCGTTGAATCAAGTGCTAGGAAGTAAAAGGCTAGTGCGCGGACCATACACAGCCTAGAAGCTAATATAAATGGCTGATCCCTTCTCAATGGTCATGACAGCCCTCTCACTTATCCAAACAAATTCGTAATATAGGCAAGGCATCTTCCATGGCTCGCAATATACGCAATGAGTGTCGGACAGTTTGGCTCATGGATGTTGAGCCAAATTATGCATGTACCGAACATCTTCTGATCCCCGAGTTATATGAGTTCGCTGGCCAAAATTTTATTGGGCAGCCCCAGGTGATGGTAATTGGTTCGGAAGTTATCGCGGTGGGGCTGCAACGTCGGTTGGACATTGGCATTACAAGTACGAAAGTCCGTCGTCACATTATGCGGCTCAGAAAGGTGTACAAGGCATTTAGGTTATTCACATACCGAGTCGGTGTAACGTACCATGGGACAACTAACGTTGTTCGTGTCACTGGTGCCTATTACCGTCAATTTGGAGGCCGGGTATACACCTTTCATATGTGTGTTTGTTCCGTTATTTATGTTGCTAGTTTAATTGGGTGATACTTGTCAACTCTTTATTTTTTAAAGCGTTATGGTAACAGGCATTGTCTTCATGTGTAGGAAACTGCTATGGATTGTCGTTTTCGGTCTATTGGATTTTCCTATTACCATGAGCTTCATTTTATTTTCCGCTTGTGTCAAGCAGCGCTTCTATCGGGTGAGCCATCGGCCAACTTTGTAGACCCAGTCGTCTTCTCTGATAATGAATACTAGCTAAGATCATGCTTGCAAGTTCATCCCCAAATTTAAATTAGGGTACATGTGTTGTTCGTGAGTTGCAGAGTCTGTCTTTGCCTGTACTAGTTATGGTTTGTTGTTTTCTTTGTAGCATTTTATGTATTAGTTATGATCATCTCAGTTGGTTTTGGTAAGCTTGTTCTCCTCGGTTGTGGTAGCTAATATGAGATCAAGTTCGGTCCCTCAGATGGGAAACACTTTCCTTGCTTTCGCTGAGTGGGTTATATTGTAGCCATTCCCATGTAGCTGAAGTATCTTTACATTGTTTGCATCAATCTGTAAAGTATACTGTATGTGTGAATAGTTAGGCTTAAATGTGCATTGTGTTCAAGTTCTATATTCAGTACTATTCGATAGTTATGTGTAATTACAAACAAGTCAAACATACAACCATAATTAATTTCGGATATCATAACATATAACCATAATCAATTTCATAGACCATCACACTAAAATACTTACATTACCAATTCGAATGCCGCAAGCGGCTTGTTGCATAGTTGTTCAGATACTTACATTACTAAGGGACTGTCAAACTATCCTCCTTGTTAACAAAACAAAAAACATACCCAACTTGCAACCTATTTACCATGGGACTAGGAGGATATGCCCAACATAATCAACGAGCACCAGACAAAAGTATTTTCCCAATATCATAAGCCAAAAGTATTTACCCAATATCGCAGCAGAGCCTAGGTATTGAAGCAAGACACTAGGCAATTTGATTATCCAACGCAAGGTAGACCAGATCACACCTTTCCTCATCCGAATATTCGAAGAAGATGTCCATCTGATCCTTCTGTTTTGTAAGAACACTTGTGGCCCGAACCCGTTCCGCACGAGTGAGTGTTATTCGGAGATCCCGAATAGCCTCGCACAGTTTCTTCCGGTTATTGGTTGCTATAATTTCATTCTTCAAAGTATTTGCAACCTCAAGTATTGCATCAGTCGCTTTCTGCAATTGCAAGGAGATAACATCGACGATGTGCTCATTTGCCTCAACACGCATGTGCTTACCATTCGTATTGTCAACCGGTTCAGCAGATCTTGGAGTTCCAGAATGTGAAGCACTAGCTTCATTTGTATGCATGGTTGGAGGTGAACCATCTGCATTGTCATCGACGACCTCGTGCACTTGGGAAAGAGGCACATGATTAGCAGCTCTTAGGAAATCAAAGGCATTGTTACCTGTTGCTGTATCCTTGCCATACATTTCAGTCCACACTTTGTAGAAGGGAAAGGGCTTCTCTCGTATGTAAGATAAGTGTGGCGTCGACTGCAGTCATAATAAGGACAATTTCAGATCCGATTTACTTTGAAAGTACATATACTGTGACAAAATAATTACAGAAAAAAAAACAATAGTATACCTGCTCAATACAAGCCCAGTGATCAGGGGTAGCCTGCACAGTTTTTGTTGTCGCATTCCATCCCATGCCGGTTTTCGAAAGTATGGTGAAGACCTCACGATATGTTTTCTTCCAACTGCCATACTTCGACATGATATGGGGATCCCCTCGCAACTCCGTATTAGGCAGAGCTTGTCTCATTCTCGCCTCCAATTATAGTATAAAACCGGTACGGAATCCATTCGGTGTTTTCCACCCATGTACAATAATGTCCTGGAATGCACTAATAAGGAAACGCTCCTCAAGTAAAGTCCACGAACGGCGACATCCACCTTTTTTGGTGATATTGGTAGGACATTGACTGCCAAATGAGGAAGAGCCTTGTGTTGCTGACCCACTGAAATCCATGTACCCTACTATCATGACAAGATACAACAACTGTTAATTCATGTGTAAAGTAATGGTATGTGGAACACAAGCAGAACAATTCTCCCTTGAACAGATATCAGAAAGTCAGTGAACTTTAATGGGCAAGCAAGCAAGGATTAAGAACCCTGTTGGACTTGCTCAGGCATAACTCAAATCACATTACTTTGTTAAATTGTAGACAATACAGTTCAACATCATAGATTTCCAACATATTAAGAACACCAATGGTTACATATATTTTCAGTTACTCAAATACAACAGACAAAAACTTTAACCATTACATTCCGATTTCAAATGATGAGATTCAATCATGTTCTCAATGCTTGCGCCTATAATTATTCCACATAGTCAAAGCCATTGTATCTCTGAACTACGTCCATGTCGAGGAGGTCGCAATATGTGGAATATATCCAATTGCTGGGTCAGTAAGGTCTGCATCTAAGTCTTCATCAGTCAACTCCAGCTCACCAGTGTAACAGCCCAAAACAGGGCCTGGATGAAAACAGTAAGTTAAGGCAGTGGTAAAGCGTTTATAGACCGTGATCCAACTTTTTGAATCATCATGCATTGCATTCTTACATGAACTTTGTGCTCGTATATGTTCTGACATGCTTTAAGGGGGAATTCTTGACCTTTGATACAGTTTACTATTCATAACCCGAGCCTACCTTGTTCATATTGCTACTCGAACCCTAGAGGTTCATCACACATGTTTCCCTATTGTTTGAACTTGTTTCCTGAGCTCAGAGAGTCTTTCTTGAACCATAAGGGTATTTTTGGAACTTACCGACCAAAGTTACTATTCATCAGAAAATGAGCTTTTGATTCTGATACCTTTTTCTACCCAAGTTACAGTCGAATCGATCCTTGAGTCGAGACGAGTCTTCTGAAATCATTCTTGGCTTGGAAATCCATTCTGGAACTTTGTTTTATTGAAAACGTTTTCGAAAACCCTAGTTTACTATTCCTTTTACGAACGGTTTTCATTCGGAAAATGTTTTCTCTTCGGATTTGCACTACTTGAGCTATTTCAAGATTTTTGAGATGTTTTACAACTCTTGATTCAAACCCTAGCTTGAAATTTTGAAGCGTACGTTCGTACGTGAGGATTGACTATTCATCCTACGTTTTCAACTTTTTAACGGTAAAACGTTTTATAGTCGATTTTGGACTCAAAACGCTTCTCGATTTATTTCTTGAATTTTAGAAGCAATCCGGACTTGAAAATCATTCTAGAAAGTCGTTTTTCACTCATGTCGAGTTTCGAGCTCAAAACTTTTATTCACTAAAACTAATGTATCTTTCAAACGGTAAATCCGATTTCGACGAATGAATATGCGTTTCGAAGCTAATTTTCTTGCCGTCGGAATGGTTATACTTCCAGCCACTTATCCTTGAGTCTTGGGGGACGAAATTACAGAAATACCCCCAGCAGCCCCATTTTTTCCTTCTTAATCCCTAAAGCTTCTAGAAGATACAAGTGGATGAACTCTTGTTTTGCTCTCCTACCCTTAAGCCATCTCTATTTGCAAGGTGAGGGGCTTCTTCACAACTATAAATACCCCTCCCATGGCATTTCATTCCTTGCTCAAAGTTGTGTTGACAACACCCTTTCTCTCCCTCTCCTCCCCCTTTTGCCGTCGGCACCCCCCATTAGAAGCTAGGTTAGTTTGTTTTGTTTTTATGTTATGTTAGTTTAGTTTATGTTTTTATGTTATGATATGTTTATATTATGTTTAGGTTGGGTCTTAGGGTCTTCCCTAAGCCATATAGGATTTTATTTTATGCATTTATTATATAGTTTTCATGATATGTTTTGATAGTTGTTTATATGTTTTAATTGTTTAGTATATGCTTGAATATGTTATGAATTGCTCTAGTATATGCTATGATCATGTAATATGGTTGTTATATTATGAGAATTGATGCATGATTATGGAATTTGAATTATGTTCATGCATGTTTGCTAATGGAATAGTGATTTACAATTTATTATGTCACAACTTGTTACATGTTGATATTGGAATTAAATTGTTACATGTTACATGCCTAAAGGTTTATGATATATGATATGATATGATATGAGATATGTTATGACATGTTGTCACATTGTTATATGACTCTTGAATTATGAATTGAGCTTATGTTATGATTTGGATTAATGGATTAGTGCCTTGATCATGTTATACACTTTAATAGTGTCACATGTTATAACCTAAGATAGATTAGTGTTTCATAACTTGATCTTATGCTCTTAACTATAGGTTATACCTTTAACCTAGATCACACTTGATTATATTAACATGAACTTGAAACTATAGGTTATAATCAAGATCATAATTTAATTAGGGTGTGTGTGTGTGTGCATGCCGTGTGTGTGTGTGTGTTCGTACATGGGGTGTGTGTGTACCGTGTGTGTGTGGGTGTGTGTATAGTAAGGGTTTGACCCGACCCTTTGACCCGATATGTGAATAGTAATCGTGAATAGTAATCTGGAATAGTACTTTTGAATAGTGCTTTTGAATAGTAAAAATGAATTAAAACTTGTGCTTTCTCTATAGACATTTGCACCTAGGGTTTCCATATCCAGGGTCTAAAATGTGTTTTCAAAATGTGTTTTCTTTCGTGGACTTGTTTCTTAACCTAAGGTTTGCGATAGGATTCATAATTTGACTAAAGCTTACTCGGTTATAGTAAGATCATAGTCTAACGTTAAGAGTAACTCACTTTGACATATTCCTTTGTGTGTTACCTTTCTTGAATACCTTAAATGGTATTACTCTCTTGTGTTACATGTTCTTTACATGTTCCTTGTTCATTGTTCTTGCATTTCATATGCATCTTGGTTAGTAGTGGGTCTTAGTTGTTAAGCTCACTCTAGTACACCACCTACAGGAGTTAAAGTTGAGCACTGGGATCCCCAGGGCACCGCATAATCTGTCTACCTACCTTTTGTTACTATTAGGTGAGGTGAAGTTATAAATGTTTTCCAACTGGAACCACGATTATACTATCGTATCATATGTTTTGAAATTAAAAGCTAAACCTCGTTTTGAACTATCCCTTTTATCGGGACATTCTCTTGAAAGGATCATTCATACTTTAATAGTATACATTGATCAACAGTACATGTTTTCCAAAGTTCTGCATTCTTGTTCAAAGACAGTTACATGTTTTGCATATGTTTTCAAAGTACAGTTTACAGACAGTTTCACATGTTTTCAGACAGAATCACATGTTTTCAGACAGAATCATATGTTTTACAGACAGCATCATATGTTACAGTTACAGTTTCACATGTTATAGTTAGCATACTGGAGTGATACTCTGGTCACTGCTAATCTTAAATGCAAGCATACAATTTACAGTTTGGGCCCGGCGGTTATGTGTGGAGGTGATGCTCGGGAGGTGAGCGCCAACGACATCACCAATACCGGCCGCCACACTTAGACAATTGACACCGACTTTTAACAGGAGGTTTGTTAAGTCAGGACAATCTGTCTGGGAACGGACAACAAATCTGTTCCCATTACATGTTTACAGGTCGCCTAGGGCTAGCTACCCGAAGTGACAACCGGTGGAGGATGGTGCATGTTTGTATGTGTTGGTAAGAGTTGTTGTTGACCTTGGTCCAATAGTCTACTGTGTGCGGAGTTGTTGTTGACCTTGGTCCAATGCTCTACTTTATGTGGGGTTATTGTTGATCTTGGTCCGATACTCTACTATACGTGGAATTATTGTTGATCCTGGTCCGATGCTCAACCAAATCATGTTTTCTGGAGTAAGGATGGAGGAGCCTAGCTTGCGGGCAAAAATTCTGTTTCATAAAGGATGGTTCATATCTGGAAAAGTTCACTTTACCCTTATCCCGTTTTATGAAAGAATTATGAACCATCAACAGCATATGTGTGCGCGTGTGATAGCATTCATGAAAATGTTTTATAACGTGCATCCTTTTACAGCATCGCATTCAAAGAGTTTTATCAACCGAACTTGTTTCGAGTTCTTCTTTAAAGCATCGCATTTAACAGTTTCGAACTTTACTTCAAGTTCTTTAATTCAGCACTTTCTTTAAAGTATTCCCTCACTTAGTCCTTTTGACTAATACCTCTCCCGTTTTCTTGCCTCGTGGTTTCAGGTCTTGCAGCCGCAGTCTAGAGGTATCTTGAAGCTCTAGATTGTCATTTTTGTTTCAGTCAGGACTTAGTATTACTTCCTCTTTTGCGTCCTGCATATGTTTTATGGCTGCATCACTTTATACTTCTGTATATGTTTCTGAATACTTGAGTATCTTTGTTATACTCTTTCTGCTACTTTGTTACCGATATTTTGAACTCTGCTGTATCGGTACTTATATGTGAATCTGTTATATGTTCTGATATGCCGAGTCTCTCTTACACGATCAATATGTTCTTGCTTGTTACATGCCATCACGCACATGTTTTGAAAAGTTTTAAAATACTCTGATTTTCCGCTGTATAGCCACATCGTTGTACATGTATAGTTCTGATAGACAGCCGTTCGCTGGAGTATTTCTTGAGTGATGGCTCACACCATTACTTGAGAGGTGCTTCAGTGCGGGGGTTGAGACGCCGCTCTCCTCTTGTTCTGGTACGGGTGGGGGCGTTACAGCTCTGAGGTGGTATCAGAGCATCGGGTTAAGTAAGAAGAGACTTAACCTAGATTGCTCTCATGTTGCATCATGGATTGTTCACGCATTGCATCCAGGATCATTCTCATATTGCATCGAGACAGGATATTTGGGGATTGCATGGTTCTGTTATCTGGATTTCATATCTGTGGTATCTTCTGTATAGCTATGGCAGTTCAGCCACACCAGGATCCTAATCAGCAGTTGGATGAGGCTTTCTTTGAGCAGTTTGAGGCCCCGCGTACTGTGGCAGTTTCTCGCCGTGGAGGCACTCGGTTCTACACTTGGCGTAGGTCTAGGAACAGTGGCAGGCCTGGGTATTCCTATCCTAACAGAGTTGTGCACTATCTCGAGTCTGAGAGAGATGGTTACTTTCAGGAGTATCAGAGGACCCGCGAGGTCAGGTTGGAGTCTCTGCGCTATCAGGATCAGTCACTGCAGTACCAGATTGACAGGGACATCGCTCGTGAGCATGCTGCAGAGATGACTCATATTGCTGATCAGAGGGCTGCTCGTATTGCTGAGCTGGAGGCAGATCTTATGCAGATGACTATCGATCGCGACACCTCTATGGAGCGTCACCAGCACTACCGTGCCCGTGTGAGAGCTCGCCTGTATGATACCTATCACTTATCCGATGAGCAGGCAGTTGAGGAGGTCGAGGGTCAGGATGTCAGTCAGGCCTCTCAGGAGCCCGAGCCTATGCAGGATCAGTCTGATGGAGGCGATGGAGGGTCTGATGATGATGATGATGGCGGAGATGAGCCAGCAGGACACGGACAGGGTGAGGTCGTTGCCGTTTCTGATGACACCACCAGGGGTTCTTTGGACCACAGTTATCAGGGTTGATTGCTGATGGGAGATTTCTGTATATAGTACTGATGCATATATATCTATCTATGGATGGCAGACGTATAGCCGGGACAGTTCAGGACTGACTTTTGGATGAGGGGATGTATAGCTCTGGTAGATGATCCCCGACTTTTGGCACCACGGATGACGGTTCAGATGACTTGGTACCTACTAGGTTATTTTCAGCAGGGTTGGACGGATTGGTAAGGCCTGTAAGGGAGTCAACTCGATAGTATCGGGTCCTCCCCCTTTTGAATTAATACTGTTAACATGTGGCCTGTAGTAAATTTTACCAAACCTTGCACAGTTATAACACTTTCGGCTTTATGTTGAATATCTGCTTACTGCTTTCCATAACTGTCATTGCATGAGTCTTAGAGTTGCTTCAAGATACCATTAGGACCGTTGATAGGATCATGCCATTTCATTTATTGTTAGCATGCTATTATTCTTGATATGTTGAATACGCTTCTGGATATGTTGATCATGTAACAGTTCTTGTTGATATGACAGTACACGTTCTGTTCCCGTTTTACATGTTGATCATGTTTTGGGATAAGTATATATGTTTCTGATATGTTGATATGTTACCCGAGCTTCTGTTCTCGTTTACATGTTGTCTGATAATTGTTTCTGATTATATGATATGTTTGGAGATCTTGAATCTTTGCTGACATTTTGTTATGGGAATGTGTTGTTCTCATACTTATGTGTGACTACGTGAGAATGTGAATACGTGGTTACGGATTCTGTGAATCATTATATGTCATGCATCGAATATATGTATCTGAATGCTTATGAATTCAGTAACAACATGCCACCGAGAAGAGCACCCCGGAATCGTGTACCACCACTGCCACCCCAAAGAGATCACGCCACCCCAAAGAGATGTCACGCCACCCCCGGAACGGGAAAGAACTCCGGAATTAAGGGATGTGCTACGACAATTTATGAGGGCTTGTGCACCGAGAGATAATCCTCCTAATGAAAGGTCATTGGAGAAATTTCTGAGGATGAATCCGCCTAAGTTCTATGGAGAACCGAACGACCTAAAGGCTGAGAATTAGATTACTAGTCTTGAGAAGATTTTCGAGGCTATGGAGATCTACCCAGAGGATCGTGAACGAGTTCGGTATGCTACTTTTCTTATGGAAGGAGCTGCATACAATTGGTGGAAGCACGTTCAGCACATGTGGAATGAGAATAACGTTGAAGGAAGTTGGGATGAGTTTATCAGAGAGTTTCAGCAGAAGTATACACCTCAAGTGACTCGTGATGCACGAGAGGCTGAGTTTATGAGTCTGGTTCAGGGAACTATGAATGTGATGGAGTATGAAGCTAGGTTTGTGAGGCTGATCAAGTATGCGCCTCATATTCTGACTGATGAGCGTCGTAAGACGAAGAGGTTTATTGATGGACTGAAGCCCGAACTTCGGTTGGCACTTGCTTCTTTGGTTATTGAGATCTACAACCAGGCTGTTGATAGAGCGCTAAGGGTTGAGGCTGCACACAAGGAGATCAAGATAACTACTGCACGTCAAGGACCTTCTAACCCTAAGCCTTATCAAGGGAATAAGCGACCTTCCGGATCTTTTCCCCAAGGAACTGGAAAGAGGCCAATGGTAACACCACAGCGTCAGCAGCAGAACGCTCCACCGAAACAGCAAGCACAGAAGCAGAAAGCGCCACAACAGTATCAGAAGGCGCCACAACAGCAGAGAGCACCTCAGCCAGGTCCAGAGGAAATTGTTTGCCGATATTGTCGCCGAACGGGACACACTGAGGAGAACTGTCGCAAGAAAGCTGGACAGTGTTTCGCGTGTGGTTCCCCTGAGCACCAGATGGATAGTTGCCCGCACAAGATCAGGAGATTTGGGGTCCAGGATAAAGGAAAAGCAGTGGTGGGTACGACGAACAAACCGGTGGTCAGAGGCAGAGCTTATGCTTTGGATGGTAAGGAGGAGGTTGATCCTTCGTCTGTTGTGGAAGGTATTGTGCACATTCTTAACACTCCAGTTAAGGTTTTGTATGACCCTGGTGCCACGCATTCATTTGTTGCTTCTAAATTATGTGCGCATTTACAGTTTCCGCTTGAATACTTGCCATATAAATTTGAAGTGAGTTCTCCTTTGGGAACTTGCCTTGTTACGGATCAAGTATATAAACGCTGCCCTATATGTATTGGTACTCGTTGTTACCCGACGGATCTGATTGAGTTACCGATGACAAGATACGATGTTATACTTGGTATGGATTGGTTGTCTAAGTATCGAGCTAAGTTAGATTGTTACAAGAAAGAGATCATCTTGGAAGAAGATGAAAGTGGGACATCAGAAGGGAAAGTTGAGAAGTTATCAGTGATTTCTTCGATGGAAGCTAAGAAGTTGATTCAGAAAGGAGCTATTGGATTTGTTGCTTATCTTTTGAATAGACCGAAAGATCAACTTAAGATTGAAGAAGTGGAAGTGGTGAACGAGTTCCTAGATGTGTTTCCTGAGCATTTGGATTCGTTACCTCCTGATCGAGAGTTGGAATTTATGATCGAGACGATATCAGGAGCTGAGCCGTACTCGAAGACACCTTATAGAATGGCTCCAGCTGAATTAGATGAACTGAGAAAGCAATTGGACGAGTTGATTGAGTCAGGATATGTTCGACCGAGCACATCGCCGTGGGGAGCGCCTGTGCTTTTCGTTAAGAAGAAGGATGGATCATTGCGTTTATGCATTGACTATCGGGAGCTGAACAGGATGACAATCAAGAATAAGTATCCTCTCCCTCATATCGAAGAGTTGTTCGACATACTACAAGGATCAAAGGCCTACTCCAAGTTAGATCTTAGACAAGGGTATTATCAGTTGAAGATCAGGGAAGCAGATATTCCGAAGACTGCTTTCAACAGCCGATATGGACATTATGAGTTTGTAGTAATGCCGTTTGGTTTGACGAACGCACCAGCTGCATTCATGGATATGATGCACCGTATATTCAAGCCGTTTCTCGACAAGTTTGTAGTGATCTTCATCGACGATATTTTGGTATTTTCGAAGACACCGGAGGAACATGCTGAACATCTTCGAATCGTGTTACGCACTTTGCTGGATCAAAAGCTATATGCAAAGTTCAGTAAATGTGAGTTTTGGCTTGAGAGAGTTACGTTTCTCGGACACATTATATCAGGATCTGGAATCGAAGTAGATCCCTCGAAGATCGAGACGATTATGGATTGGAAGTCACCGAAGAATCCTTCAGAAGTAAGGAGTTTTCTGGGATTAGCTGGTTACTACCGGAGGTTTGTCCAAGATTTCTCGAAGATAGCTACACCTCTCACTAAGT
Organism: Lantana camara; assembly: GCA_037501455.1. Lineage (NCBI taxonomy): Eukaryota > Viridiplantae > Streptophyta > Magnoliopsida > Lamiales > Verbenaceae > Lantana > Lantana camara. Next base: position 88,916,607 of record CM074862.1, on the reverse strand, counting down.
TGACAAATAAAGAAGGGAAGTTTGAATGGACGGAGAAGTGTGAGCAAAGTTTTCAAAGGTTGAAGGAGATGCTAACAACTGTACCCGTGTTAGCGTTACCAGAAGGAAAAGAAGGATACACTGTTTACACCGATGCTTCGAAAGAAGGATTAGGAGGAGTTTTGATGCAGAATGGAAATGTGATTGCGTATGCATCAAGGAAACTCAAAACGCATGAAGTCAACTACCCGACACATGATTTGGAGTTAGCAGCGATAATTTTCGCTCTGGGAAAGTGGAGACATTACCTGTATGGAGTTACGTTTGAGATCTTTACTGATCATAAGAGCCTGCGATATCTATTCACTCAGAAGGAGTTGAATATGCGACAAAGGAGATGGATGGAATTTCTGGAAGACTACGATTGCATCATTCAGTACCATCCAGGAAAGGCAAATGTTGTAGCAGATGCTCTAAGCAGGAAAGTTCGTTTGGCACAGATTTCTGCCAATCCCGAGGTTGATCAAAGAGAGAGAATGGAGGTGATAACTAAAGCTCGAGTCGCGAACGTTGTGATGATATCACCTTTGAAAGAACAAGTGTTGGAAGCACAGAAGAACGACGAGTGGATTAAGAAATGTCTCGAATCTAAGGAGAAAGATGATGAGACCAAATTCAAGGTTGATGAACATGGAATATTGAGGTACAAAGGTCGAGTATGCGTACCAACTGTTTTGAGGAAAGAGATTCTCGACGAATCGTACAAGACTAAGTACACGATACATCCCGGAGGCACTAAGATGTATCAAGATGTTATGACGCATTTCTGGTGGAATGGAATGAAGAGAGACATAGCCAACTATGTCAAGAAGTGCTTAACTTGTCAGAAAGTTAAAGCTGAGCACCAGAAGCCGAGTGGGAAGTTGCAACCATTACTGATTCCGACTTGGAAGTGGGAGCAAATCACGATGGATTTTGTCACTGGATTACCCAAAGTCAGAGGAGGACAAGATAGTATCTGGGTGATCATTGATCGATTGACAAAGTCAGCACACTTTTTGCCAGTTAAGACGACGGATAAGGTCAGCACGTTGGCAAAGCTGTATCAACAAGAGATTATTAGACTATATGGAGTTCCGAACAGTATAGTGTCGGACAGGGATCCGAAATTCACGTCGCACTTAGGGAAAGAAATTCAGACTTTGATGGGGACGAAGTTGAACTTCAGTACTGCAGCGCATCCTCAGATGGATGGACAATCAGAAAGGATGATCAAATACTTGGAAGATATGCTAAGAGCTTGCGCTTTGGACTTCCAGGAAAGTTGGAAAGATTGTTTACCGCTTGTGGAGTTTGCATACAATAATAGTTATCAAGCTTCTATTAAAGCTGCTCCGTATGAAGCCTTGTATGGAAGGAGATGTAGATCCCCGTTATACTGGGATTTGGATGAAGCAAGATGTACTGAGGAAGGACAGATCAGAGTGAATTCAGCTAAATGGATAAGAGAAGCGACAGAAAAGATTCAGATCATTCGCCAGAGAATGAAAGCTGCCCAGGACAGGCAGAAGAGTTATGCTGATCGACGAAGAAGGGATTTGGAATTCGCAATGGGCGAAAAGGTATTTCTGAAGGCATCGCCAAGAAAAGGGTTTTCCCGAATTGGGAAAGGTGGAAAGTTAAACCCGAGATATGTTGGACCGTATGAGATACTGGAGAGAGTCGGACCGACTGCTTATAGATTGGATTTGCCTGTAGGTCTTACAGGAATTCACAACGTATTTCTTGTATCTCAGCTTCGCAAGTGTTTCTCGGATGAAACAGAGGTTGTGCCGGTAGAGGAGATACCATTGGAACCGGATCTGACTTATGTTTTGAAGCCCGCTAAGATTCTAGACAGGAAGTTTCAAGAGCTGAGGAATAGGAAGATTCCTTTGGTTAAAGTCCTTTGGAAGGGGCATGGGACAGAAGAGGCAACCTGGGAGACAGAAGAGAAAATGCAGAAACATCACCCTGAGTTGTTTGCAGTTACAGCGGAAGAATCTGAGGACAGATTCTCTTTAAGGAGGGGTGATTGTAACATCCCAAAACAGGGCCTGGATGAAAACAGTAAGTTAAGGCAGTGGTAAAGCGTTTATAGACCGTGATCCAACTTTTTGAATCATCATGCATTGCATTCTTACATGAACTTTGTGCTCGTATATGTTCTGACATGCTTTAAGGGGGAATTCTTGACCTTTGATACAGTTTACTATTTATAACCCGAGCCTACCTTGTTCATATTGCTACTCGAACCCTAGAGGTTCATCACACATGTTTCCCTATTGTTTGAACTTGTTTCCTGAGCTCAGAGAGTCTTTCTTGAACCATAAGGGTATTTTTGGAACTTACCGACCAAAGTTACTATTCATCAGAAAATGAGCTTTTGATTCTGATACCTTTTTCTACCCAAGTTATAGTCGAATCGATCCTTGAGTCGAGACGAGTCTTTTGAAATCATTCTTGGCTTGGAAATCCATTCTGGAACTTTGTTTTATTGAAAACGTTTTCGAAAACCCTAGTTTACTATTCCTTTTACGAACGGTTTTCATTCGGAAAATGTTTTCTCTTCGGATTTGCACTACTTGAGCTATTTCAAGATTTTTGAGATGTTTTACAACTCTTGATTCAAACCCTAGCTTGAAATTTTGAAGCGTACGTTCGTACGTGAGGATTGACTATTCATCCTACGTTTTCAACTTTTTAACGGTAAAACGTTTTATAGTCGATTTTGGACTCAAAATGCTTCTCGATTTATTTCTTGAATTTTAGAAGCAATCCGGACTTGAAAATCATTCTAGAAAGTCGTTTTTCACTCATGTCGAGTTTCGAGCTCAAAACTTTTATTCACTAAAACTAATGTATCTTTCAAACGGTAAATCCGATTTCGACGAATGAATATGCGTTTCGAAGCTAATTTTCTTGCCGTCAGAATGGTTATACTTCCAGCCACTTATCCTTGAGTCTTGGGGGACGAAATTACAGAAATACCCCCAGCAGCCCCATTTTTTCCTTCTTAATCCCTAAAGCTTCTAGAAGATACAAGTGGATGAACTCTTGTTTTGCTCTCCTACCCTTAAGCCATCTCTATTTGCAAGGTGAGGGGCTTCTTCACAACTATAAATACCCCTCCCATGGCATTTCATTCCTTGCTCAAAGTTGTGTTGACAACACCCTTTCTCTCCCTCTCCTCCCCCTCTTGCCGTCGCCACCCCCCATTAGAAGCTAGGTTAGTTTGTTTTGTTTTTATGTTATGTTAGTTTAGTTTATGTTTTTATGTTATGATATGTTTATATTATGTTTAGGTTGGGTCTTAGGGTCTTTCCTAAGCCATATAGGATTTTATTTTATGCATTTATTATATAGTTTTCATGATATGTTTTGATAGTTGTTTATATGTTTTAATTGTTTAGTATATGCTTGAATATGTTATGAATTGCTCTAGTATATGCTATGATCATGTAATATGGTTGTTATATTATGAGAATTGATGCATGATTATGGAATTTGAATTATGTTCATGCATGTTTGCTAATGGAATAGTGATTTACAATTTATTATGTCACAACTTGTTACATGTTGATATTGGAATTAAATTGTTACATGTTACATGCCTAAAGGTTTATGATATATGATATGATATGATATGAGATATGTTATGACATGTTGTCACATTGTTATATGACTCTTGAATTATGAATTGAGCTTATGTTATGATTTGGATTAATGGATTAGTGCCTTGATCATGTTATACACTTTAATAGTGTCACATGTTATAACCTAAGATAGATTAGTGTTTCATAACTTGATCTTATGCCTTAATTGGATCTCTTAACTATAGGTTATACCTTTAACCTAGATCACACTTGATTATATTAACATGAACTTGAAACTATAGGTTATAATCAAGATCATAATTTAATTAGGGTGTGTGTGTGTGTGCATGCCGTGTGTGTGTGTGTGTTCGTACATGGTGTGTGTGTGTGTACCGTGTGTGTGTAGGTGTGTGTATAGTAAGGGTTTGACCCGACCCTTTGACCCGACATGTGAATAGTAATCGTGAATAGTAATCTGGAATAGTACTTTTGAATAGTGCTTTTGAATAGTAAAAATGAATTAAAACTTGTGCTTTCTCTATAGACATTTGCACCTAGGGTTTCCATATCCAGGGTCTAAAATGTGTTTTCAAAATGTGTTTTCTTTCGTGGACTTGTTTCTTAACCTAAGGTTTGCGATAGGATTCATAATTTGACTAAAGCTTACTCGGTTATAGTAAGATCATAGTCTAACGTTAAGAGTAACTCACTTTGACATATTCCTTTGTGTGTTACCTTTCTTGAATACCTTAAATGGTATTACTCTCTTGTGTTACATGTTCTTTACATGTTCCTTGTTCATTGTTCTTGCATTTCATATGCATCTTGGTTAGTAGTGGGTCTTAGTTGTTAAGCTCACTCTAGTACACCACCTACAGGAGTTAAAGTTGAGCACTGGGATCCCCAGGGCACCGCATAATCTGTCTACCTACCTTTTGTTACTATTAGGTGAGGTGAAGTTATAAATGTTTTCCAACTGGAACCACGATTATACTATCGTATCATATGTTTTGAAATTAAAAGCTAAACCTCGTTTTGAACTATCCCTTTTATCGGGACATTCTCTTGAAAGGATCATTCATACTTTAATAGTATACATTGATCAACAGTACATGTTTTCCAAAGTTCTGCATTCTTGTTCAAAGACAGTTACATGTTTTGCATATGTTTTCAAAGTACAGTTTACAGACAGTTTCACATGTTTTCAGACAGAATCACATGTTTTCAGACAGAATCATATGTTTTACAGACAGCATCATATGTTACAGTTACAGTTTCACATGTTATAGTTAGCATACTGGAGTGATACTCTGGTCACTGCTAATCTTAAATGCAAGCATACAGTTTACAGTTTGGGCCCGGCGGTTATGTGTGGAGGTGATGCTCGGGAGGTGAGCGCCAACGACATCACCAATACCGGCCGCCACACTTAGACAATTGACACCGACTTTTAACAGGAGGTTTGTTAAGTCAGGACATTCTGTCTGGGAACGGACAGCAAATCTGTTCCCATTACATGTTTACAGGTCGCCTAGGGCTAGCTACCCGAAGTGACAACCGGTGGAGGATGGTGCATGTTTGTATGTGTTGGTAAGAGTTGTTGTTGACCTTGGTCCAATAGTCTACTGTGTGCGGAGTTGTTGTTGACTTTGGTCCAATGCTCTACTTTATGTGGGGTTATTGTTGATCTTGGTCCGATACTCTACTATACGTGGAATTATTGTTGATCCTGGTCCGATGCTCAACCAAATCATGTTTTCTGGAGTAAGGATGGAGGAGCCTAGCTTGCGGGCAAAAATTCTGTTTCATAAAGGATGGTTCATATCTGGAAAAGTTCACTTTACCCTTATCCCGTTTTATGAAAGAATTATGAACCATCAACAGCATATGTGTGCGCGTGTGATAGAATTCATGAAAATGTTTTATAACGTGCATCCTTTTACAGCATCGCATTCAAAGAGTTTTATCAACCGAACTTGTTTCGAGTTCTTCTTTAAAGCATCGCATTTAACAGTTTTGAACTTTACTTCAAGTTCTTTAATTCAGCACTTTCTTTAAAGTATTCCCTCACTTAGTCCTTTTGACTAATACCTCTCCCGTTTTCTTGCCTCGTGGTTTCAGGTCTTGCAGCCGCAGTCTAGAGGTATCTTGAAGCTCTAGATTGTCATTTTTGTTTCAGTCAGGACTTAGTATTACTTCCTCTTTTGCGTCCTGCATATGTTTTATGGCTGCATCACTTTATACTTCTGTATATGTTTCTGAATACTTGAGTATCTTTGTTATACTCTTTCTGCTACTCTGTTACCGATATTTTGAACTCTGCTGTATCGGTACTTATATGTGAATCTGTTATATGTTCTGATATGCCGAGTCTCTCTTACACGATCAATATGTTATTGCTTGTTACATGCCATCACGCACATGTTTTGAAAAGTTTTAAAATACTCTGATTTTCCACTGCATAGCCACATCATTGTACATGTATAGTTCTGATAGACAGCCGTTCGCTGGAGTATTTCTTGAGTGATGGCTCACACCATTACTTGAGAGGTGCTTCAGTGCGGGGGTTGAGACGCCGCTCTCCTCTTGTTTTGGTACGGGTGGGGGCGTTACAACCAGGGTCTATATCCATTTCTCCACGAATGAAATTATGGAGAAGACAACAGGCTATAATGATTTCATTTTGAGTCCGAATTCGGTAAAAGCTAGCACTTCTAAGTATAGCCCATCTTTTTTTCAAAATTCCAAAAGCTCGCTCGACGGTGTTCCTTGCAGTTGAATGTCTTAAGTTGAACAATTCTTTCTGATTCTGTGAGATACGGGAACCCCACTCTTGGAGATGATATCTTGTACCTCGGTAAGGGGACAAGAAACCTTCTCCGTTGGTGTACCCCGCTTCACATAAATAATAATGACCTATTAAGTAAATACATGATGAATAACAGATAATTACTCGATTGATCACAAAATTAGGCTATGCATTTCAGATATGAAATGGAAGGACTATAGTTGCCAACCTCGTGGAACCTTAAAGCCATTTGGCCTTTCGAAAGCATCGCGTAGGACATGACCATCTGCCGCGAATCCCTCCCAACCGGTGAGAACATAGATAAAGTTACATTTCCTATCACAGACACCTAGAACATTCACTTGACATTTTCCTTTTCGAGAACGATATTTAGCTTTTTCCTCATCACACACGATAACATCAATTAACGTTCCATCTAACGCACCAAGACAACCCTACATGAACCCCAAATAAATATTTAATGATTAACATAATCATAAGAAAATGAATATGTAAAAAATAGAAATGAGAATATCTCTGTTCATAGATTAACTAATATACCTTAAATCATTTCCACGTTGAGTCAGTGCTATTGGCCTGAACAGGTTCGAGTTTTACAGTGAAAATCGGATGCAACTTGAGGATTGCTTGAAGGGCCGAATGAAAGTGAATAGAAACAGTCCTACCTGACCGAACGAAATCAAAGAACACCATTCTATTCTTTTTATGGTGGGAGATTACTGATAGGAACAAACATATATGTTCTTCAATTGTGATTCCTCTAGTATCGGTTAGGCCACCTAGTTGCTTAAGTATAGTACACAAACGCCCAAATACATTGCGACCCATCCTCAAATTGTGAACACAATCAGACTCAGTCCCCTCAGTAAGTCTAGCCATATGATCAACTTGAGCAGGTATTCTCAGGGTATGTGAATAATGGGTTACATTATCTATCCGACGCCGTTTATTTTTGGCTAATGACAATAACAACATACTGTCCAGCATCAATCCCATCAAGTACACCCTTAACATCTCTAATACAGCTAATGCTTGCAAAGGTTCCATTGGTGGATTTACAAATTCAACACACTACATATTGTGAAGTAGCAGAGGAAAAAAAATTCAGCGCGGGACATAAACATTCAGCAATATAGGAACAAACACATATTATAATTATTGCACCAGGTCCATATACTGGAAAACCTTACAACATCATAGGGCATCTGCCAAAATTGATAGATTGCGAAGAATTTACCTGACATGAAATGCTAACAAACCGTCGATCCACAAAGTTCCTTTCGTAGGTTTCCAAAACCCTAACCACAAACAACACCAAATCACATTCATCCCCCATTAAATGATCAAACATATGAATTTAAAAAAACAATAAAAAAACCCTTGTATGTATATGTATTTGTAAGAAGAGCAGAAAGAATTTTGATAACGCACACCTGATGAGTTCTGAAATAGCTTCAATTGTGGACTTCGAAAAAAATGTGGACATATTGTGCTCATTATATAGAGCTGCCAAATTCTTAAAAATTGGCGAAAACGCAATTATTTTTTGAGACTTTCAGCCGCCGCATCCCCGGGAAAATAGAGAGGGATAATTTTTTGCAACAGTAAATCGTCGCGGGAAATGGAGGAAGTTGTTTGCTGAAGAAAAGCCACCCAATTTCTGTGATCAGAAAGGGTAAAAATGCCATTTGACCTTAACCACTGCAACAGGTTTACATAACAACTCCATTTGGGAGTTGTTAGCTATGATGGCATTACCCATCAACACAAAGAGGGGCCCGTTTTAGGTGCGGGCCTTAGCCCCATCCAAGTAAACACTCGAAACCAACATACACCAAATGCTAACCATCTTTCAAACCCCAAGTAAACTATTTCTAAATTTTATAGACCAAATAACTGGCCGGGTTGAAAAAAATTCAAAGCAAATACCAGTAGTCTAGTACTAGCTAGCAAGTAAAGCAAAGCGAAGACTTCCCATTTAAAAAAAAAATTTTAAATCATTTTCTTTTATTCTAGATCACATACTATATAACTATAGACTATATAACTCATAAAAAATCAAAGGCCCTTTGTTAAAATATGTATTTCATACAACCATAAATAAGAAGTAATTTCATACAACGATAACTATTTCATACAACCATAAGTATTTCATACAACCATTACTCCATAAGTAAGTATTCATACAACCATAACTATTTCAAGTTCATACAAGCATGCATAACTATTTCAAGTTCATACAACCATAAGTAATTTCATACAACGATAAGTATTTCATACAGCCATTACTCCATAAGTATTTCATACAACCATAACTATTTCATACAAGCATAAGTATTTATATATATGTATACATGCATAATTAAAAAAGCATATATAAATATAAATACACAAAAAGAACTTATAGAACTCCTTCTAAGTGGACAAAAAAAGAAAAGAAATAGAAGGAGTGTCTTTTCCCCTAAATAGCAATTTTGGGAGGAGTAGCAACGTCTATTATTTAGGTCTAAAACTGTCCGTTCCTCCTCGACATCCATGACATCCAAGCACAATGTTCTTGGTCGGCGTACGGCGGTCAGTGCGGGTGGGCGCCGGTGACTGATAGAGCGGCTTTGGACTGCCATTTCTACTCCACCTCATCCTCATCGTTTTGCCTTTCATCTTACTACCAGGTACAAGAATGAAGAAGCCGTTGCTGCGCGGAATTCTGCAATAGATGGAAAAAGGCAAAAGGGGGGGGGGGATATGGTTAGCGCTGTGGCCTTTGCCAAAAACAAAAACAACAACAAGGTATTCAGGTAGCTGCAAAAACAAAAATAAGAATTAGATGATGAAACAAATGGGGCATACCCATGGTTGCCGGAGGCGAATCTTCGGCCCACCGGGCTCGAGGATCGGCACGTAGTGTATAGCCCGGGCATTTTAACTCGAATCACAGTCATCAGTGTGGTAAACCACACGAGCAAAGCAAGAGTGAGGAGCACTAACTACATTATCTTCATCTTTATTGCAACCAAATTAAAGTTTAATGTAGAGAGAGAGAGAAAGAGAGAAGGGTTTTGGAGGCGCCTAAAAAAATGAGGAAGGGGAGGGGTACTTATCCTGGTGGGCGAGGGTGTAATGGCGGTGGGATTGTGGGAAAAAGATCACCTCTGAGACCTGAGTATCACAGAGGTGATCTTTTTCCCACAATCCCACCGCCATTACACCCTCGCCCACCACGATAAGTACCCCTCCACTTCCTCATTTTTTTAGGCGCCTCCAAAACCCTTCTCTCTCTCTCTCTCTCTCTACATTAAACTTTAATTTGGTTGCAATAAAGATGAAGATAATGTAGTTAGTGCTCCTCACTCTTGCTTTGCTTGTGTGGTTTACCACACTGATGACTGTGATTCGAGTTAAAATGCCCGGGCTATAAACTACGTGCCGATCCTCGAGCCCGGTGGGCCGAAGATTCGCATCCGGCAACCATGGGTGTGCCCCCTTTGTTTCATCATCTAATTCTTATTTTTGTTTTTGTAGCTACCTGAATACCTTGTTGTTGTTTTTTTTTTTCGGAAAGGCCACGGCGCTAACCATATCTCCCCCTCCCCCTTTTTGCCTTTTTCCATCTATTACAGAATTCCGCGCAGCAACGGCTTCTTCATTCTTGTACCTGGTAGTAAGATGAAAGGCAAAACGATGAGGATGAGGTGGAGTAGAAATGGCAGTCCAAAGCCGCTCTATCAGTCACCGGCGCCCACCCGCACTGACCGCCGTACGCCGACCAAGAACATTGTGCTTGGATGTCGAGGAGGAACGGACAGTTTTAGACCTAAATAATAGACGTTGCTACTCCTCCCAAAATTGCTATTTAGGGGAAAAGACACTCCTTCTATTTCTTTTCTTTTTTTGTCCACTTAGAAGGAGTTCTATAAGTTCTTTTTGTGTATTTATATTTATATATGCTTTTTTTAATTATGCATGTATAAATATATATAAATACTTATGCTTGAATGAAATAGTTATGGTTGTATGAAATACTTATGGAGTAATGGCTGTATGAAATACTTATCGTTGTATGAAATTACTTATGGTTGTATGAACTTGAAATAGTTATGCATGCTTGTATGAACTTGAAATAGTTATGGTTGTATGAATACTCACTTATGGAGTAATGGTTGTATGAAATAGTTATCGTTGTATGAAATTACTTATTATTTATGGTTGTATGAAATGCATATTTTAACAAGGGGCCTTTGATTTTTTATGAGTTATATAGTTTATAGTTATATAGTATGTGATCTAGAATAAAAGAAAATGATTTTAAATTTTTTTTTTAAATGGGAAGTCTTCGCTTTGCTTTACTTGCTAGCTAGTACTAGACTACTGGTATTTGCTTTGAATTTTTTTCAACCCGGCCAGTTATTTGGTCTATAAAATTTAGAAATAGTTTACTTGGGGTTTGAAAGATGGTTAGCATTTGGTGTATGTTGGTTTCGAGTGTTTACTTGGATAGGGCTAAGGCCCGTACCTAAAACGGGCCTCTCTTTGTGTTGATGGGTAATGCCATCGTAGCTAACAACTCCCAAATGGAGTTGTTATGTAAACCTGTTGCAGTGGTTAAGGTCAAATGGCATTTTTACCCTTTCTGATCACAGAAATTGGGTGGCTTTTCTTCAACAAACAACTTCCGCCGTTTCTCGCGATGATTTACTGTTGCGAAAAATCATCCCTCTCTATTTTCCCGGGGATGCGGCGGCTGAAAATCTCAAAAAATAATTGCGTTTCCGCCAACTTTTAAGAATTTGGCAGCTCTATATAACGAGCACAATATGTCCACATTTTTTTGGAAGTCCACAATTGAAGCTATTTCAGAACTCATCAGGTGTGCGTTATCAAAATTCTTTCTGCTCTTCTTGCAAATACATATACATACAAGGGTTTTTTTATTGTTTTTTAAATTCATATGTTTGATCATTTAATGGGGGATGAATGTGATTTGGTGTTGTTTGTGGTTAGGGTTTTGGAAACCTGCGAAAGGAACTTTGTAGATCGACGGTTTGTTAGCATTTCATATCAGGTAAATTCTTCGCAATCTATCAATTTTGGCAGATGCCCTATGATGTTGTAAGGTTTTCCAGTATATGGACCTGGTGCAATAATTATAATATGTGTTTGTTCCTACATTGCTGAATGTTTATGTGCCGCGCTGAATTTTTTTTCCTCTGCTACTTCACAATATGTAGTGTGTTGAATTTGTAAATCCACCAATGGAACCTTTGCAAGCATTAGCTGTATTAGAGATGTTAAGGGTGTACTTGATGGGATTGATGCTGGACAGTATGTTGTTATTGTCATTAGCCAAAAATAAACGGCGTCGGATAGATAATGTACCCCATTATTCACATACCCTGAGAATACCTGCTCAAGTTGATCATATGGCTAGACTTACTGAGGGGACTGAGTCTGATTGTGTTCACAATTTGAGGATGGGTCGCAATGTATTTGGGCGTTTGTGTACTATACTTAAACAACTAGGTGGCCTAACCAATACTAGAGGAATCACAATTGAAGAACAGATATGTTTGTTCCTATCAGTAATCTCCCACCATAAAAAGAATAGAACGGTGTTCTTTGATTTCATTCGGTCAGGTAGGACTGTTTCTATTCACTTTCATTCGGTCCTTCAAGCGATCCTCAAGTTGCATCTGATTTTCACTGTAAAACCCGAACCTGTTCAGGCCAATAGCACTGACTCAACGTGGAAATGGTTTAAGGTATATTAGTTAATCTATGAACAGAGATATACTCATTTCTATTTTTTACATATTCATTTTCTTATAATTATGTTAATCATTAAATATTTATTTGGGGTTCATGTAGGGTTGTCTTGGTGCGTTAGATGGAACGTTAATTGATGTTACCGTGTGTGATGAGGAAAAAGCTAAATATCGTTCTCGAAAAGGAAAATGTCAAGTGAATGTTCTAGGTGTATGTGATAGGAAATGTAACTTTATCTATGTTCTCACCGGTTGGGAGGGATCCGCGGCAGATGGTCGTGTCCTACGCGATGGTTTCGAAAGGCCAAATGGCTTTAAGGTTCCACGAGGTTGGCAACTATAGTCCTTCCATTTCATATCTGAAATGCATAGCCTAATTTTGTGATCAATCGAGTAATTATCTATTATTCATCATGTATTCACTTAATAGGTCATTATTATTTATGTGATGCGGGGTACACCAACGGAGAAGGTTTCTTGTCCCCTTTCCGAGGTACAAGATATCATCTCCAAGAATGGGGTTCCCGTATCTCACAGAATCAGAAAGAATTGTTCAACTTAAGACATTCAACTGCAAGGAACACCGTCGAGCGAGCTTTTGGAATTTTGAAAAAGAGATGGGCTATACTTAGAAGTGCTAGCTTTTACCGAATTCGGACTCAAAATGAAATCATTATAGCCTGTTGTCTTCTCCATAATTTCATTCGTGGAGAAATGGATATAGACCCTGTTGAGCTGGAGTTGACTGAGGAAGACTTAGATGCAGACCTTACTGACACAGCAATTGGATATATTCCACATATTGCGATCTCCTCGACATGGACGTAGTTCAGAGATACAATGGCTTTGACTATGTGGAATAATTATAGGCGCAAGCATTGAGAACATGATTGAATCTCATCGTTTGAAATCGGAATGTAATGGTTAAAGTTTTTGTCTGTTGTATTTGAGTAACTGAAAATATATGTAACCGTTGGTGTTCTTAATATGTTGGAAATCTATGATGTTGAACTGTATTGTCTACAATTTAACAAAGTAATGTGATTTGAGTTATGCCTGAGCAAGTCCAACAGGGTTCTTAATCCTTGCTTGCTTGCCCATTAAAGTTCACTGACTTTCTGGTATCTGTTCAAGGGAGAATTGTTCTGCTTGTGTTCCATATACCATTACTTTACACATGAATTAACAGTTGTTGTATCTTGTCATGATAGTAGGGTACATGGATTTCAGTGGGTCAGCAACTCAAGGCTCTTCCTCGTTTGGCAGTCAATGTCCTTCTACCAATATCACCAAAAAAGGTGGATGTCGCCGTTCGTGGACTTTACTTGAGGAGCATTTCCTTATTAGTGCATTCCAGGACATTATTGCACATGGGTGGAAAACACCGAATGGATTCCGTACCGGTTTTATACCATAATTGGAGGCGAGAATGAGACAAGCTCTGCCTAATACGGATTTGCGAGGGGATCCCCATATCATGTCGAAGTATGGCAGTTGGAAGAAAATATATCGTGAGGTCTTCACCTTACTTTCGAAAACCGGCATGGGATGGAATGCGACAACAAAAACTGTGCAGGCTACCCTTGATCACTGGGCTTGTATTGAACAGGTATACTATTGTTTTTTTTTTCTATAATTATTTTGTCACAGTATATGTACTTTCAAAGTAAATCGGATCTGAAATTGTCCTTATTATGACTGCAGTCGACGCCACACTTGTCTTACATACGAGAGAAGCCCTTTCCCTTCTACGAAGTGTGGGTTGAAATGTATGGGAAGGATATAACAATAGGTAACAATGCCTTTGATTTCCTAGGAGCTGCTAATCATGTGCCTCTTTCCTAAGTGCACGAGGTCGTCGATGACAACGCAGATGGTTTACCTCCAACCATGCATACAAATGAAGCTGGTGCTTCACATTATGGAACTCCAAGATCTGCTCAACCGGTTGATAATACGAATGGTAAGCGCAAGTGTGTTGAGGCGAATGAGGACATCGTCGATGTTATCTCCTTACAATTGCAGAAAGCGACTGATGCAATACTTGAGGTTGCAAATGCTTTGAAGACTGAAATTATAGCAACCAATAACCGGAAGAAACTGTGCGAGGCTATTCGGGATCTCTGAATAACACTTACTCGTGCGGAACGGGTTCGGGCCACAAGTGTTCTTGCAAAACAGAAGGATTAGATGGACATCTTCTTCGACTATTCGGATGAGGAAATGTGTGACCTGGTCTACCTTGCGTTGGACAATCAAATTGACTAGTGTCTTGCTTCAATACCTAGGCCCTGCTGCAATATTGGGTAAATACTTTTGACTTATGATATTGGGAAAATACTTTTGTCTGGCGCTCGTTGATTATGTTGGGCATATCCTCCTAGTCCCATGGTAAATAGGCTGCCAGTTGGGTATGTTTTTTGTTTTGTTAACAAGGAGGATAGTTTGACAGCCCCTTAGTAATGTAAGTATCTGAACAACTATGTAACAAGCCGCTTGCGGCATTCGAATTGGTAATGTAAGTATTTTAGTGTGATGGTCTATGAAATTGATTATGGTTATATGTTATGATCTCCGAAATTAATTATGGTTGTATGTTTGACTTGTTTGTAATTACACATAACTATCGAATAGTACTGAATATAGAACTTGAACACAATGCACATCTAAGCCTAACTATTCACACATACAGTATACTTTACAGATTGATGCCAACAATGTAAAGATACTTCAGATACATGGGAATGGCGACAATATAACCCACTCAGCGAAAGCGAGGAAAGTGCTTCCCATCTGAGGGACCGAACTTGATCTCATATTAGCTACCACAACCGAGGAGAACAAGCTTACCAAAACCAACTGAGATGATCATAACTAATACATAAAATACTCCAAAGAAAACAGCAAACCATAACTAGTACACGCAAAGACAGACTCTGTAACTCACGAACAATACATATACCCTAATTTAAATTTGGGGATGAACTTGCAAGCATGATCTTAGCTAGTATTCATTATCAGAGAAGACGTCTGGGTCTACAAAGTTGGCCGATCGCTCACTCGGTAGAAGCGCTGCTTGACACGAGCGGAAAATAAAATGAAGCTCATGGTAATAGGAAAATCCAATAGGCCGAAAACGACGATCCATAACAGTTTCCTACACATGAAGACAATGCCTGTTACCATAACACTTTAGAAAATGAAGAGTTGACGAGTATCACCCAATTAAACTAGCAACATAAATAACGGAACAAACATACATATGAAAGGTGTATACCCGGCCTCCAAATTGACGGTAATAGGCGCCACTGACATGGACAACATTAGTTGTCCCATGGTACATTACACCGACTCGGTATGTGAATAACCTAAATGCCTTGTACACCTCTCTGAGCCACATAATGTGACGACGGACTTTCGTACTTGTAATGCCAATGTCCAGCCGATGTTGCAGCCCCACTGCGATAACTTCCGAACTAATTACCATCACCTGGGGCTGGCCAATAAAATTTTAGCTAGCGAACTCATATAACTCGAGGATCAGGAGACGTCCGGTACATACACAATTTGGCTCAACATCCATGAGCCAAACTGGCCGACACTCATTGCGTATATTGCGAGCCATGGAAGATGCCTTGCCTATATTACGAATTTGTTTGGATAAGTGAGAGGGCTGTCATGACCATTGAGAAGGGATCAGCCATTTATATTGGCTTCTAGGCTATGTATGGTCCGCGCACTAGCCTTTTACTTCCTAGCACTTGATTCAACGGTCACATTAATGACTTGTTGATGCTGTTGACAACGTTAGGCACTGTTCGGTGCATGCATGCACCATAGTGATGGGATGCAACAACTGCTGTGAGCAACGCTGCATTGTGCAAACCGAAAACCCAAATATACTAACATTTGCCCAAACAGAGTTCACATGTCCTGGTCAGAAAAGGGATGGTGAAATAGTCATCTAGGTCATTCCCTATGTTATGGTCAATAAAGCTTCCTACATGCATTGAGTCCGTAATTAACAATTCCAGTGACTGATGCATGCTTTGTTGTTGACCACACCCTACCAAATTTTCTCAATAAAGGCTGCACCTATATGCATGTGAAATTTTTTTTTTTTAATATTCAAATATTATGCCAATTTAGAAATAGTTTTACCTATATAAATTGCTAAGGCTTGTCCTATGAACACACCACACCACCAATGGCATCCTATCGGTCAAATAATCAGAGCCCGATCGGTGGTGTTTATCATGAACCTATCCGTCACGTCCGATCAATACAACAAGATGGACTTTCGTCGATACCCTTCATGATCTGCTGGGGTGCCATGATTATTAAAAATATTTAGGCAGCTCTAACAAAGGCGACGACAAGTGCCACTGATGTATGATGCATGTGTTTAACGTGGTTATGTTATCAAATACAAATATATGATATGGTTGTATCATTGCGTAAATGAATTCCAATATTCCATGGATGATCATGAAATGTTTGACAAAGTTGTGTCATTAACTCCAGAAGCATGCCTAGAGAGAATCTTTGCTGCAACCTCAAGAAGAGGTTATGTCAGCTTAGAATCTACTCAATGATCTTGTGGAAAATAGAACATATTTTTAAAAATTATAAAATGAATTAATAGTAGATCTCATACTCCCTATTTAAGGCATAGTTAATTCACTCCAAAACTGGACATAAAGAAATAAGCCCTTTACCAATTCCTTCATGCACTGCTCAAATGGCAAATTTCATTCAAAGAAACGATACTTTCTACGATAAGGTTTGGACTCAAGATGTCGACATGTGCTTCATAGGGCACTTGCAATTGGAGGCGTGTTTCTATCAGCGTGCTGTACAAAAACATGATCTCAATTTTTTTACAGATACCCTGCAGTTCGTGAATATATTTACGAAGACTCCTTTAACAATTGTTGACTTGTTGCCGCGATTTGATTTGGCCGAGTTGCGGTTCTATGCATGGAAATACATCATCGATCAAGACGATGTTATCTACGACGATGAAAACTACACAACTCACGCTTCAGACGACACATGGGAACATATTTGCAAGGTTGGACGTATAATTAATGAATACATTTGCATTTTACATGTATGGACCAATATGAATCAAGCATAATCCTTGGTATTTAATTATTAATATTGGACCCCTGTAGGTGCATGAGATAGCAAAGGCGTACAAGAAGGTCCCCCGGGAGGAGATGTGGCTGGAGTTAAATGCTATTTTTGGGGATGATTCGACAAGGACTGAGGAAGTTGTCAAGAAAATTAGGGCAAAACCGAAGTTCCCACAAAAGCGTTTCAACATTGATGGAGATGAGACGCCAACTATTGATGAGATGCTGGCTGATTATAGTGCGGACATGATAGTTTAATACAGTCACGCCTAATTATACACTTCATACATATAAACATGTGCTGTAAAATATTACCGACACTGACATATTTTATTTTGTAAACTACGTACACATTACCAGCTAGGGGAAAGGAGGAATTGAAGAATATGAGAAAGGGCAAAGCATCTATAAAACATTCACCAGCGAAAACATATAGTCCATCAGATGCATCGAGCATAACTAAATACCTAAGGCAACTCATACCGATGCCGGGGGTTCGGTTTATATCTCCAGAGGTTAATACTGATGAAGTCCGCAACAAAAAAGGAGGAAAGAATAGCAAATCAAAGGCCAAACGTTCCCTTGAGTTTTAAGTCGATGACCTAGAGCCATATCAGTGAACTACTATATGAAGTACCAGACCAACACCCCTTTGATGGGGCATTTTGTAATAGGTAATCTAAATCCAAATGTCTGCATGTTTAGCTTGTACTATTTTATGTAATTTCCTTTGAATGATCGTGTTTCATTATAGCAAGGAAGTGTTGTTATGTTCCCACACCACCAATGGATGCACTAACAATAGAATATGACATATACATATAACAACCGCCAAAATGAATCATACAAGATACACTACGTGGGCCAATTAAGCAAACCCAAATTCATTTCAATTACACACATAATTTACTACCATACTTCCGAAAAGTAGGCAAGCAGAGTTGGTGCAGCAACAAGCCAAATGCTAACTCCATACATATATTACATTGTTCAACTAAAATACTCCCCATAATCACTTACGGATTATACATATCAAAATCACTACAAGCACCAAATATAGCATCACGAAGACAGCTGCGGCAGAGCACATTACCATAGCAGCCGATGCATTACTCATACCTGAAATGGATACATCAAATGAACTTTTCGGAGGAGAAACGCATGTTGCTGAGGAAGCAGCTTCATCGCGTACACTATTCACATCCCGCATAGGGTAACCACCAACGGACACATGCCTTTGTTGCAATGCAGGTGGTCTTGCAACTGATTCTGTGAAGAAATTTGATGCATTACCAAATGGGATTATGTAGGGATGTAGTGAAGCATGCAACGGCATTAACAACTCATCTACCCATACGAAAGTGCAGCCATTGATCTTGTAGGGACATTTGTAAAAGTAGCGACCAGGATGCTGTGCTTGTTCCGATGCTCTCAAAAACAACTTGTACCCAAGTCCACACTCACAGGGGACCAAATACCTTTGCATTTCAATTTCCAGTATGTGCGTTTTCCTCGGAAACGCCTTTGGCCTACCACATAATTTAACAGAATTTGATTAGGGCATATATGAGTAGGGGTCCAACAATTACGATAATACAAAATCCGGAGATGAAATTTGCAGCTAATTCGTACACCCAAGCCCCAACAAAAAATAATGAAATTATGAAGCCAATCGTCCCCAGACACAACGGCTTACATGTACTGGAAATTACACAATCCTTATAAACCGATGGTTTATTTGCCTTCATTAAAATGCAACAGCCGAAGGAACAAGACTATACCAGAAACAAAAATGAAACTATGAAAATCGAATGAAAAATTCCCGGCTAAACCCTCGACGGAGTGTGAGTAATACCCATACCCATTTTTGGTGAATATGAACCGCGTACCTTCAGTTTCAAATTTTTTCGCTGCGCTGGTAATCCCCAAGGCCCAAAAGTGGTAATAGAGGTTCCACTGCAAAAGTATTACGCAAGAGCAAAATAAGGGGCATAAGGGTCAATTCAGCCTAAATTCAGTGGGCTTAAGTAGCCCAAGTAAACAACATACTCTTAAATCAAATGAATTAACAACCCAAGTAAATGATGGGCTGTCTAATTACATGAGAACCCATCCATTCATAACCCAACTTCGATGGACTAGGAAATTGCCAAGTAAACCCTATAAAATATTTTCAAGAAAAACTTCATTGTTGACCTCTTCTTAATTTCGTGTAACTATTCATTTGACTAGGGCTTACAGAATTGGTGTGACTAGGGCTACAGAATTGGTGTATGAAAAGAGTAAGAGAAATGATAATATGAATTGGACAAAAATAGTTTAACGAATGAATTATCCTTTACAAACCTAACATTCTTTTTAATACAACTTATTTTCCTTTTAATGCTTGACATAGAACTTTAGCAAAGAATTGTTTTAGGGGCAATAAAGTTTCAATTTCTATTAAATTTCCTTCAATACAAACAACACTTATGTTCTGTTCTTCTGGAATTCCAGTTTTACTAACAATGTTAAGGTTACTATTGAATAGAACGTTTTAGTTTTGGCGAGAATAATTTTGATATTAATTTTCCTTTTAATGAAATGATTAAAAATATTCTTGATCATTTTTAAAAAAGAAATTTGAAAGAAAATGATTAAAACTGTATAAAAACCATTTCTAAAAATTTATGTTTTGAAACCCGGACCGGACGTGAACCGGAAAGCCTTACTGGTTACTGGTTTTATTGGTTCGATATATCCGTTCGACCACCGATCGGACCGGTATGACGTCATAATTAAATAATAATTATATTTAATTATATATATTATATGATATTATAAATATGAATTAAAAAATAATAAAATAAACTAAATTATATAAAAAAAGAAATATAATTTTAAATACTTTCAAATTTTTATTAATTTTCAAATAACATCTCTAATATTAAATTTATAATCAAATATAATAAAATATTTAACTAAATAGAAAATAATCAACATCTAATTATCAATATAATTAAAAGATTGATTTAACAATATCATACTTTTATCATAGAATAATAAATAAAAAGAATATTATCCATAATGCCAGGATTGGACACATTCTCCGGTATAGCAGATTTGAGTTTTTCATTCTTAAAAGCTTGATTCTCCAAATTAATTTCATTGGAGAATTTTCCCGCTAATACATTCAATGTGGTCTTTACATCAGCACTATGTTGGCAGTTTGTGGTCCGTTAGGATTCCTAACTGCATAAGGATGAGATATTTTATCTTAATAAAATATAATATTTTCTCTCCACTAGTTATGACGTAAATAAAAAGAAAACCCCACTAACCCACTAATTCCCACTAACTCTAAGATCTTATCGGTGGGACTAAACCGCTAAAGAAATAAAGAAAACTGCTACAGATATATCGTAACTGATGGAGTTACGATATATAAATAATGGAGAAACTCTAAGGTCCCTAAGCACGAACAACATACATACAGAAAACCATATCCATCAGGTTGTGAGGATTCGGTGCTTAGAAGAACCGAAAGAGAAAAGGGCTTGAAGAATTCTTATAAAGAGAAGATTTGAAGCCATTGATGGAGTTCTCTGTAGTCATCAAACAATTGGAATTCGTGGGCTATTTCCTGGATTGTATCGGTCATTCAATAGGTAAAAACGAAGAGCAATGGCGGGAGGTATTTCGATCCTAATTCTGCTGTGTGAATTCTTGATTGAGTTTTCTATGAATTCAATGATTATGCTTACATGTGGTATCAGGACATACTATATATCTTTGCCTTGCTAATTACGTTTTGCCTGAGTTTTACAATCCGTGAATTCGTATTCCAGCAAAATCCTCAATTGTATGCATATGCAAACAACAGATTTCCAAATAAATGAATTTCCAAAAGCATATGTCATCATTATGCTGAAAGTCAAAAGTCTCCTGTTTGCACATGTATTCTAACAAGTGAATTATTCACTCATTCCAACAAAATCTCCAAGTTGCATATAAACGTAAAGCAATAAGTTTCCATACAAACTCTGAGAACAGGCATGAGTCATCAAACATCATTATACTAGGAATAATGGCCTCCCAGTTGCATACGTATACACAGTGAATTGTTTTTACAGATTTCGCCTTATAACGATTTTACACCAATCGCGTAAAAGAAATCAACATAGATATTCAATTATCAACTCAACGACTAACGACAAATTCAAGAGCATCAAAATTGCATATCTATGAATTAAACCAAAAGCCGCAGTCAGTGATTTATTCCAGATTCTCGCATATTAAATTCATTAACAAAATAACCGCAATTTATTCAATTAAAAGGCCTGTTACTTGGACAATCATAATTGTATGCGTCTATTCCCTAGCATTATGATGTCATGTGTATGCCTAAGCAGATTTATTATTTAGCATATTTGGGTATGCAATTGAGGTTCTGTTGCTGCGTATGAGAAAAATTTATTTTACCGTAATATACATTTGGTATGTTACATTCAGAATGTGATTATATAAGGTTTTAGATAATCACGTATTAGTACACTGATTAAAGTAAATGATCCCATAAAGTTTAATATTGATCATTAAGAAGATGCATTAGACATTATTTTAGTGGTTCATATAATTTTATTTAATTGGAGATTAACCACAACAACTCTAATTAAATTTAATTATGTGATAAAGTAAAATCACATATGGAATTTTAGATGTCTAATATTTATGCATATTTAAGGTACTGATTTTTCAGCGATCAATTAAATTTTGTTTTATTAAAGACTAGCCACAACATTTTTAATAATAAAATTTGTCTATTAGGGATCAAATACGGTACTTCCTTAAGTTAATAAGATAAATTATTAAATGTCTTTTCACAATTACCCACAGGGTTGTGGAATTGAATTTAATAATTCTATCAAAGGGATAGAAATTATCTCAAGTTTTCGATAATTCTATCATTAAGTAATGAATCTTATTGAATTAAAAGTTTAGCCCACAGGCAATTTCTATGTCACTTGATTCATTTATTTATGGTTTGCATTGGTAAATCATAGTTAGTTTATTTGCCTCAATTTAAGTTAGTAAGTATGTTTATATGATTTTGCAGTTAGGAAACCTGTAGGTGTCTCTGATTTTAACGTTGAAATCCCTGAACTGAATGGTGAGAATTATAAGATGTGGAAGGATGGGGTTCTCCTCCATTTAGGGTGTATGGACATTGATTATGCTATTCGGAAAGACAAACCACATATCACTGAAACCAGCACTCAAGCAGAAAAGAATCTCTATGAATAGTGGGAGCGGTCTAACCGACTCAGTGTCATGTTCATAAAGATTAAAGTTCCTACTGGTATTCGTGGTTCTGTGGAAAAGCATGACAATGTCCAGGCATTACTGAAGGCACTGGATGAACAGTTTGAGACTTCAGATAAGGCATTGCTAGCACCCTAATAATGAAATTCTTGAACTTAAGACTCACCGGAGTTAAAGGTGTGCGTGACCACATCAATAAGTTGAGGGATATAGCAGCTCAACTAAAGAACCTTGAGGTTAATATGTCTGAAACTTTCCTTGTGCACTACATACTGAACACCCTTCCTAATCAGTACGGCCCATTTAAGATCTCTTACAACACACATAAGGAAAAATGGTCAATTAATGAACTCATGGCCATGTGTGTTCAAAAGGAGGGACGATTGGTTATGGAAATGGGAGAGAGCGCATTGGTGACCACCCAAGGAAAAAGTATTTCTCATGCCAAGTATAAGGTGAAGGAGAAATTACTCCCTAATGCTGATATCAAGAAGAAATCCAAGTGTTTCTTCTGTAAAAAGAAGGGACACCTAAAGAAGGATTGCACCAAGTATAAGAAATGACTTGAGAATAAAGGTAATTTAACCTCATTTGTCACGTATGAAGAAAATATGGTTGATGTTAATTGTAACACATGGTGGATTGATTCTGGTTCTACAATCCATGTCTCAAATTCCTTACAGGGATTAACCAACCTGCGAAAACCAGTGGGAAGTGATCGATGCATCTATTCGGGAAACAAGATGCAGTCACATGTGGAAGCTATTGGAACATGCAATTTAGTTCTTAAGAGTGGTTTTGTTTTGACTTTAGAAAAGACTTTTTACATTCCTAGTTTTTCTAGAAATTTAATTTCAGTTTCAAGACTTGTCCCTTTGGGATACTCCTTTAATTTTTCAAACTCTTGTTTTAATTTGTCTTATGAATCTGAAATTGTTGGACAAGGAATGTTATGTGATGGTCTTTATTCCCTTGATTTGCAAAATGATACCACTCATAATGTTATGCATGTTCAAGCTGGTATTAAGAGATGTGTTACAAATGAAAATTCTTCTGTTTTATGGCACCGGAGATTGGGACATATCTCCATTGATCGAATTTAGAGATTAGTAAATGATGGGGTACGTAGTACTTTAGACTTTACTGATCTTGATACTTGTATAGACTGCATTAAGGGCAAGCAGACAAACAAGTCAAAGAAAAGTGTCAAAAGAAGTACAACCATATTAGAAATCATACATACGGATATATGTTGTCCAGATATGGATGCATATGGTCAGAAATACTTTATCACCTTCATTGATCACGATATATGCACCTCTACATGCTTCACCACAATAGGGAAGCGTTAGAAGCCTTTAAGGTTTATAAGGCTGAAGTAGAGAAGGAATGCAGTAAGCAAATAAAGATAGTAAGGTCTGATAGAGGTGGTGAGTACTATGGTAGATACACTGAAGATGGACAAGCTCAAGGTCCATTTGCGAAGTTTCTTCAAGAAAATGGGATTGCTGCCCAATACACTATGCCTGGTTCTCCAGACCAAAATGGTGTAGCAGAAAGAAGAAACCGAACTTTAATCGACATGGTGCGTAGTATGCTTAGTGGTTCTAAGCTACCTAAGTCTTTATGGATTGAAACTCTTAAAACGGCAGTGTATGTATTGAATCGAGTTCCAACCAAGGCTATTTCTAAAACACCATTTGAGTTATTCAAAGGTTGGAAACCGAGCTTAAGACATACACGTGTATGGGGATACCCATCTGAAGTGAGAGTCTATAATCATCAGGAAAAGAAACTTGATCCAAGGACCATTAGTGGGTATTTCGTTGGATATGCCGAAAGGTCTAAAGGATACAAGTTTTATTGTCCATCTCATAGCACTAGGTTTGTGGAATCAAGAAATGCAAAATTTCTTCAGAATGACTTGATCAGTGGGAGTGATCAATTGCAGGATTTTATTTCTGTAAGGGATCAACCTTCTACTTCAAGTAATAGATTAGTTGTTATTCACAACGCCCCTCAAGTGCAACCGGGTGTTGAAGAACAACATAATGAAGATCCACATATTGCTGAAAATGCTCAAGTAGATCAAATTGTTCAAGAAACTCCACAAGTTATTGAACAACAGGTAGAGCAACATGATCCTAGTGAGAATGTTGGTCAAGCCTTAAGGCGATCTACTAGAGAAAGGAAATCAGCACTTCCTAGTGACTATGTTGTGTATTTACAAGAATCTGACTGTGATGTTGGAGCTAAAAGTGATCCCGAGTCTTTTCCACAAGCTATGAGTTGTAATGAGACATAATTATGGTACAATGCTATGAAGGATGAGATGAACTCTATGAAATGCAATGAAGTCTGGGATCTTGTCAAGTTGCCTGACGGCGTAAAACCCATTGGTTGTAAATGGGTGTTTAAAACCAAAAGGGATTCATTAGGCAACATTGAGAGATATAAGGCTAGACTTGTTGCAAAGGGGTTCACTCAAAGAGAAGGAATCGATTATTCAGAGACATTTAGTCCTGTTTCTAAGAAAGATTCCTTACGCATTATATTAGCATTAGTAGCCCAATTCGACCTTGAATTGCAACAAATAGATGTGAAAACAGCGTTTCTGAATGGTGATCTAGAGGAAGAGGTTTACATGAAACAACCTGAAGGATTCTCCTCTAGTGATGGTGAGCAGTTGGTCTGTAAGTTGAAAAAGTCCATATATGGATTGAAACAAGCCTCCCGATAATGGTATTTGAAGTTTCATGATGTTATCTCTTCATTTGGGTTTGTTGAGAACATAAAGGATGAATGTATATACCGTAAGGTTAGTGGGAGTAAAATTTGTTTCCTTATCTTATATGTGGATGATATCTTGCTTGCTACCAATGATAAGGGGATGCTATATGAAGTGAAACAATTTCTTTCTAAAAATTTTGAGATGAAGGACATGGGCGAGGCATCTTATGTCATTGGCATTAAGATCCATCGAGATAGACATAAAGGTATTTTAGGTTTATCTCAAGAAGCCTATATCAACAAAATTTTAGAAAGATTTCGGATGAAGAATTGTTCATCAAGTATAGCTCCCATAGTGAAGGGTGACATATTCAATTTGAATCATTGCCCGAAGAACGATCTTGTGAGGGACCAAATGAAAAACATTTCTTATGCTTCTGTTGTTGGAAGCTTGATGTATGCTCAGGTTTGTACAAGACCTGACATTGCATTTGCAATTGGAATGTTAGGGAGATATCAGAGTAACCCAGGTATTGACCACTGGAAAGCTGCAAAGAAAGCCTTGAGGTATCTTCAAGGGACTAAGGATTACATGCTTACATATAAGCGATCAGACAATTTGGAGGTGATTGGGTACTCCGATTCAGACTTTGCTGGCTGCGTTGACTCTCGTAGGTCAACATCAGGATACATTTTTATGCTTGCCGGTGGAGCTGTATCATGGAGGAGTGCAAAGCAGACCCTAATTGCTACTTCCACTATGGAGGTTGAGCTCGTTTCATGTTTTGAGGCTACCTCACAAGGATTGTGGTTAAAGAATTTCATTTCTAAGCTTGGAATTGTGGATTCAATTTCCAGGCCAATAAAGATATATTGTGACAATTCAGCTGCTGTTTTCATGGCTAAGAATAACAGAAGTGGTAGTCGAAGTAAACATATCGACACCAAGTATCTAGCCATAAGGGAACGTGTCAAGAATAAAGAAATGGTCATTGAACACATTAGCACTGAATTGATGTTAGCTGATCCTTTGACTAAAGGCATGCCACCATATAAATTCAAGGATCATGTAGTCAGTATGGGACTTGTTTCTCATATGTAAAGTTATTGGACGAATGCTTTGAAACTCTGAATTTATGGATATTTCTCATGTTTTATGGATATGTGCACATTTATGTTGTTTTGAGAAATATCAATACAGTTGGACCTCGAATAAACATAGGGTTTATTCATAAAGATTATGTGGTAAAGTTGAAACCATAATACATAGTAATACATGGAAGGTACTACTCGTCTATAAAAGGATCTACCGCCATGATTCGTGTATTGTGTTTCCTAAAGTTTGGGCAAACGTGGGTTTACGGACCAAGTGGGAGAATGTTGGCAGTTTGTGGTCCGTTAGGATTCCTAACTGCATAAGGATGAGATATTTTATCTTAATAAAATATCATATTTTCTCTCCACTAATTATGACGTAAATAAAGAAACCCCCACTAACCCACTAATTCCCACTAACTCTAAAATCTTATCGGTGGGACTAAACCGCTAAAAAAAAAAATAAAGAAAACTGCTACAGATATATCGTAACTGATGGAGTTACGATATATAAATAATGGAGAAACTCTAAGGTCCCTAAGCACGAAATAACACATACAGAAAACCATATCCATCAGGTTGTGAGGATTCGGTGCTTAGAAGAACTGAAGAGAAAAAGGGGCTTGAAGAATTCTTTTAAAGAGAAGACTTGAAGCCATTAACGGAGTTCTTTGCAGTCATCAAACAATTGGATTTTCTGGATTGTATCAGTTATTCAATCGGCAAAACGAAGAGCAATGGCCGGAGGTATTTCGATCCTAATTTCCACTGCGTGAATTCATGATTAAGTTTGCTATATGAATTCGAATGATTATGCTTACATGTGGTATACAGAATATGCGTTAGACATTATTTTAGTGGTTCGTATAATTTTATTTAATTAGAGATTAGCCGCAGCAACTCTAGTTAAATTTAATTATATGGTCAAGTAAAACCACATATGGTATTTTAAAATGTCTAATATTTGTGCATATTTTAAGTTAATGATTTTTCAGCGATCAATTGAATTTTATTTTATTAATGATTAGCCACAGCATCTTTAATCGAATAAAATTTGTTTTTAGGGATCAAATATGGTACTTCATTATGTTATTAGGATAAAATATTAAATGCCCTTTCACAATTACCCACAGGGTTGTGAAATTGAATTTAATAATTTTATCAAGGGATAGAAATTATATAAAGTTTTTCAATAATTCTATCATCAAGTAATGAATCTTATTGAATCAAAAATTTAGCCCACAGGCAATTTTTATGTCACTTGATTTATTTATTTATGATTTGCATTGGTAAATCATAGTAAATTTACTTGCCTCAATTTAGTTATTAAACATGAATTTATATGATTTTGCAGTTAGAAAACCTGTTGGTGTCTCTGATTTTAATGTTGAAATCCCTGAACTGAATGGTGAGAATTATAAGATATGGAAGGATGGGGTTCTCCTCCATTTAGGGCGTATGGACATTGATTATGCTATTCGGAAAGACAAACCACATGTCACTGAAACCAGCACTCAAGCAGAAAAGAATCTTTATGAACAGTGGGAGCGGTCTAACCGACTCAGTGTCATGTTCATAAAGACTAAAGTTCCTGCTGGTATTCGTGGTTCTGTGGAAAAGCATGACGATGTTCGGGCACTACTGAAGGCACTGGATGAACAGTTTGAGACTTCAGATAAAGCACTTGCCAGCACCCTAATAATGAAATTCTCAAACTTAAGGCTCACCGGAGTTAAAGGTGTGCGTGACCACATCAATAAGATGAGGGATATAACAGCTCAATTGAAGAATCTTGAGGTTGATATGTCTGAAACTTTCCTTGTGCACTACATACTGAATACCCTTCCTAATCAGTACGGCCCATTTAAGATCTCTTACAACACACATAAGGAAAAATGGTCAATTAATGAACTTATGGCCATGTGTGTTCAAGAGGAGGGACGATTGCTTATGGAAATGGGAGAGAGTGCATTCGTGACCACCCAAGGAAAAAGGACTTCTCATGCCAAGTATAAGGGGAAGGAGAAATTACTTCCTAATGCTGATATCAAGAAGGAATCTAAGTGTTTCTTCTGTAAAAAGAAGGGACACATAAAGAAGGATTGCACCAAGTATAAGAAATGGCTTGAGAATAAAGGTAATTTAACCTCATTTGTCACGTATGAAGCGAATATGGTTGATGTTAATTGTAACACATGGTGGATTGATTCTGGTTCTACAATCCATGTCTCAAATTCCTTGCAGGGATTAACCAACCTGTGAAAACTAGTGGGAAGTGAACGATGCATCTATTCGGGAAACAAGATGCAGTCACATGTGGAAGCCATTGGAAAATGCAATTTAGTTCTTAAGAGTAGTTTTTTTTTTTTTACTTTAGAAAAGACTTTTTACATTCCTAGTTTTTCTAGAAATTTAATTTCAGTTTCAAGACTTGTCCCTTGGGGATATTCCTTTAATTTCTCAAACTCTTGTTTTAATTCGTCTTATGAATCTGAAATTGTTGGACAAGGAATGTTATGTGATGGTCTTTATTCCCTTGATTTGCAAAATGATACCACTCATAATGTTATGTATGTTCAAGCTGGTATTAAGAGATGTGTTACAAATGAAAATTCTTCTGTTTTATAGCACCGGAGATTGGGACATATCTCCATTGATCGAATTAAGAGATTAGTAAATGATGGGGTACTTAGTACTTTAGACTTTACTGATCTTGATACTTGTATAGACTGCATTAAGGGCAAGCAGACTAACAAGTCAAAGAAAGGTGCCAAAAGAAGTACAACCATATTAGAAATCATACATACGGATATATGTTGTCCAGATATGGATGCATATGGTCAGAAATACTTTATCACCTTCATTGATGACTACTCACGATATATGCACCTCTACATGCTTCACCACAAAAGTGAAGCGTTAGAAGCCTTTAAGGTTTATAAGGCTGAAGTAGAGAAGCAATGCAGTAAGCAAATAAAGATAGTGAGGTCTGATAGAGGTGGTGAGTACTATGGTAGATACACTGAAGATGGACAAGCTCAAGGTCCATTTGCGAAGTTTCTTCAAGAAAATGGGATTGCTGCCCAATACACTATGCCTGGTTCTCCAGACCAAAATGGTGTAGCAGAAAGAAGAAACCGAACTTTAATCGACATGGTGCGTAGTATGCTTAGTGGTTCTAAGCTACCTAAGTCTTTATGGATTGAAACTCTTAAAACGGCAGTGTATGTATTGAATCGAGTTCCAACCAAGGCTATTTCTAAAACACCATTTGAGTTATTCAAAGGTTGGAAACCGAGCTTAAGACATACACGTGTATGGGGATACCCATCTGAAGTGAGAGTCTATAATCATCAGGAAAAGAAACTTGATCCAAGGACCATTAGTGGGTATTTCGTTGGATATGCCGAAAGGTCTAAAGGATACAAGTTTTCTTGTCCATCTCATAGCACTAGGTTTGTGGAATCAAGAAATGCAAAATTTCTTGAGAATGACTTGATCAGTGGGAGTGATCAATTGCAGGATTTTATTTCCGTAAGGGATCAACCTTCTACTTCAAGTAATAGATTAGATGTTATTCACAACGCCCCTCAAGTGCAACCGGGTGTTGAAGAACAACATAATGAAGATCCACATATTGCTGAAAATGCTCAAGTAGATCAAATTGTTCAAGAAACTCCACAAGTTATTGAACAACAGGTAGAGCAACATGATCCTAGTGAGAATGTTGGTCAACCCTTAAGGCGATCTACTAGAGAAAGGAAATCAGCACTTCCTAGTGACTATGTTGTGTATTTACAAGAATCTGACTGTGATGTTGGAGCTAAAAGTGATCCCGAGTCTTTTCCACAAGCTATGAGTTGTAATGAGACAGAATTATGGTACAAAGCTATGAAGGATGAGATGAACTCTATGAAATGCAATGAAGTCTGGGATCTTGTCAAGTTGCCTGACGGCGTAAAACCCATTGGTTGTAAATGGGTGTTTAAAACCAAAAGGGATTCATTAGGCAACATTGAGAGATATAAGGCTAGACTTGTTGCAAAGGGGTTCACTCAAAGAGAAGGAATCGATTATTCAGAGACATTTAGTCCTGTTTCTAAGAAAGATTCCTTACGCATTATATTAGCATTAGTAGCCCAATTCGACCTTGAATTGCAACAAATGGATGTGAAAACGGCGTTTCTGAATGGTGATCTAGAGGAAGAGGTTTACATGAAACAACCTGAAGGATTCTCCTCTAGTGATGGTGAGCAGTTGGTCTGTAAGTTGAAAAAGTCCATATATGGATTGAAATAAGCCTCCCGATAATGGTATTTGAAGTTTCATGATGTTATCTCTTCATTTGGGTTTGTTGAGAACATAAAGGATGAATGTATATACCGTAAGGTTAGTGGGAGTAAAATTTGTTTCCTTATCTTATATGTGGATGATATCTTGCTTGCTACCAATGATAAGGGGATGCTACATGAAGTGAAACAATTTCTTTCTAAAAATTTTGAGATGAAGGACATGGGCGAGGCATCTTATGTCATTGGCATTAAGATCCATCGAGATAGACATAAAGGTATTTTAGGTTTATCTCAAGAAGCCTATATCAACAAAATTTTAGAAAGATTTCGGATGAAGAATTGTTCATCAAGTATAGCTCCCATAGTGAAGGGTGACATATTCAATTTGAATTATTGCCCGAAGAACGATCTTGTGAGGGAACAAATGAAAAACATTTCTTATGCTTCTGTTGTTGGAAGCTTGATGTATGCTCAGGTTTGTACAAGACCTGACATTGCATTTGCAATTGGAATGTTAGGGAGATATCAGAGTAACCCAGGTATTGACCACTGGAAAGCTGCAAAGAAAGCCTTGAGGTATCTTCAAGGGACTAAGGATTACATGCTTACATATAAGCGATCAGACAATTTGGAGGTGATTGGGTACTCCGATTCAGACTTTGCTGGCTGTGTTGACTCTCGTAGGTCAACATCAGGATACATTTTTATGCTTGCCGGTGGACCTGTATCATGGAGGAGTGCAAAGCAGACCCTAATTGCTACTTCCACTATGGAGGCTGAGCTCGTTTCATGTTTTGAGGCTACCTCACAAGGATTGTGGTTAAAGAGTTTCATTTCTAAGCTTGGAATTGTGGATTCAATTTCCAGGCCAATAAAGATATATTGTGACAATTCAGCTGCTGTTTTCATGGCTAAGAATAACAGAAGTGGTAGTCGAAGTAAACATATCGACACCAAGTATCTAGCCATAAGGGAACGTGTCAAGAATAAAGAAATGGTCATTGAACACATTAGCACTGAATTGATGTTAGCTGATCCTTTGACTAAAGGCATGCCACCATATAAATTCAAGGATCATGTAGTCAGTATGGGACTTGTTTCTCATATGTAAAGTTATTGGACGAATGCTTTGAAACTCTGAATTTATGGATATTTCTCATGTTTTATGGATATGTGCACATTTATGTTGTTTTGAGAAATATCAATACAGTTGGACCTCGAATAAACATAGGGTTTATTCATAAAGATTATGTGGTAAAGTTGAAACCATAATACATAGTAATACATGGAAGGTACTACTCGTCTATAAAAGGATCTACCGCCATGATTCGTGTATTGTGTTTCCTAAAGTTTGGGCAAACGTGGGTTTACGGACCAAGTGGGAGAATGTTGGCAGTTTGTGGTCCGTTAGGATTCCTAACTGCATAAGGATGAGATATTTTATCTTAATAAAATATCATATTTTCTCTCCACTAATTATGACGTAAATAAAGAAACCCCCACTAACCCACTAATTCCCACTAACTCTAAAATCTTATCGGTGGGACTAAACCGCTAAAAAAAAAAATAAAGAAAACTGCTACAGATATATCGTAACTGATGGAGTTACGATATATAAATAATGGAGAAACTCTAAGGTCCCTAAGCACGAAATAACACATACAGAAAACCATATCCATCAGGTTGTGAGGATTCGTTGCTTAGAAGAACTGAAGAGAAAAAGGGGCTTGAAGAATTCTTTTAAATAGAAGACTTGAAGCCATTAACGGAGTTCTTTGCAGTCATCAAACAATTGGATTTTCTGGATTGTATCAGTTATTCAATCGGCAAAACAAAGAGCAATGGCCGGAGGTATTTCGATCCTAATTTCCACTGCGTGAATTCATGATTAAGTTTGTTATATGAATTCGAATGATTATGCTTACATGTGGTATACAGAATATGCGTTAGACATTATTTTAGTGGTTCGTATAATTTTATTTAATTAGAGATTAGCCGCAGCAACTCTAGTTAAATTTAATTATATGGTCAAGTAAAACCACATATGGTATTTTAAAATGTCTAATATTTGTGCATATTTTAAGTTAATGATTTTTCAGCGATCAATTGAATTTTATTTTATTAATGATTAGCCACAGCATCTTTAATCGAATAAAATTTGTTTTTAGGGATCAAATATGGTACTTCATTATGTTATTAGGATAAAATATTAAATGCCCTTTCACAATTACCCACAGGGTTGTGAAATTGAATTTAATAATTTTATCAAGGGATAGAAATTATATAAAGTTTTTCAATAATTCTATCATCATGTAATGAATCTTATTGAATCAAAAATTTAGCCCACAGGCAATTTTTATGTGACTTGATTTATTTATTTATGATTTGCATTGGTAAATCATAGTAAATTTACTTGCCTCAATTTAGTTATTAAACATGAATTTATATGATTTTGCAGTTAGAAAACCTGTTGGTGTCTCTGATTTTAATGTTGAAATCCCTGAACTGAATGGTGAGAATTATAAGATATGGAAGGATGGGGTTCTCCTCCATTTAGGGTGTATGGACATTGATTATGCTATTCGGAAAGACAAACCACATGTCACTGAAACCAGCACTCAAGCAGAAAAGAATCTTTATGAACAGTGGGAGCGGTCTAACCGACTCAGTGTCATGTTCATAAAGACTAAAGTTCCTGCTGGTATTCGTGGTTCTGTGGAAAAGCATGACGATGTTCGGGCACTACTGAAGGCACTGGATGAACAGTTTGAGACTTCAGATAAAGCACTTGCCAGCACCCTAATAATGAAATTCTCAAACTTAAGGCTCACCGGAGTTAAAGGTGTGCGTGACCACATCAATAAGATGAGGGATATAACAGCTCAATTGAACAATCTTGAGGTTGATATGTCTAAAACTTTCCTTGTGCACTACATACTGAATACCCTTCCTAATCAGTACGGCCCATTTAAGATCTCTTACAACACACATAAGGAAAAATGGTCAATTAATGAACTTATGGCCATGTGTGTTCAAGAGGAGGGACGATTGCTTATGGAAATGGGAGAGAGTGCATTCGTGACCACCCAAGGAAAAAGGACTTCTCATGCCAAGTATAAGGGGAAGGAGAAATTACTTCCTAATGCTGATATCAAGAAGGAATCTAAGTGTTTCTTCTGTAAAAAGAAGGGACACATAAAGAAGGATTGCACCAAGTATAAGAAATGGCTTGAGAATAAAGGTAATTTAACCTCATTTGTCACGTATGAAGCGAATATGGTTGATGTTAATTGTAACACATGGTGGATTGATTCTGGTTCTACAATCCATGTCTCAAATTCCTTGCAGGGATTAACCAACCTGTGAAAACTAGTGGGAAGTGAACGATGCATCTATTCGGGAAACAAGATGCAGTCACATGTGGAAGCCATTGGAAAATGCAATTTAGTTCTTAAGAGTAGTTTTTTTTTTTTTACTTTAGAAAAGACTTTTTACATTCCTAGTTTTTCTAGAAATTTAATTTCAGTTTCAAGACTTGTCCCTTGGGGATATTCCTTTAATTTCTCAAACTCTTGTTTTAATTCGTCTTATGAATCTGAAATTGTTGGACAAGGAATGTTATGTGATGGTCTTTATTCCCTTGATTTGCAAAATGATACCACTCATAATGTTATGTATGTTCAAGCTGGTATTAAGAGATGTGTTACAAATGAAAATTCTTCTGTTTTATAGCACCGGAGATTGGGACATATCTCCATTGATCGAATTAAGAGATTAGTAAATGATGGGGTACTTAGTACTTTAGACTTTACTGATCTTGATACTTGTATAGACTGCATTAAGGGCAAGCAGACTAACAAGTCAAAGAAAGGTGCCAAAAGAAGTACAACCATATTAGAAATCATACATACGGATATATGTTGTCCAGATATGGATGCATATGGTCAGAAATACTTTATCACCTTCATTGATGACTACTCACGATATATGCACCTCTACATGCTTCACCACAAAAGTGAAGCGTTAGAAGCCTTTAAGGTTTATAAGGCTGAAGTAGAGAAGCAATGCAGTAAGCAAATAAAGATAGTGAGGTCTGATAGAGGTGGTGAGTACTATGGTAGATACACTGAAGATGGACAAGCTCAAGGTCCATTTGCGAAGTTTCTTCAAGAAAATGGGATTGCTTCCCAATACACTATGCCTGGTTCTCCAGACCAAAATGGTGTAGCAGAAAGAAGAAACCGAACTTTATTCGACATGGTGCGTAGTATGCTTAGTGGTTCTAAGCTACCTAAGTCTTTATGGATTGAAACTCTTAAAACGGCAGTGTATGTATTGAATCGAGTTCCAACCAAGGCTATTTCTAAAACACCATTTGAGTTATTCAAAGGTTGGAAACCGAGCTTAAGACATACACGTGTATGGGGATACCCATCTGAAGTGAGAGTCTATAATCATCAGGAAAAGAAACTTGATCCAAGGACCATTAGTGGGTATTTCGTTGGATATGCCGAAAGGTCTAAAGGATACAAGTTTTATTGTCCATCTCATAGCACTAGGTTTGTGGAATCAAGAAATGCAAAATTTCTTGAGAATGACTTGATCAGTGGGAGTGATCAATTGCAGGATTTTATTTCTGTAAGGGATCAACCTTCTACTTCAAGTAATAGATTAGTTGTTATTCACAACGCCCCTCAAGTGCAACCGGGTGTTGAAGAACAACATAATGAAGATCCACATATTGCTGAAAATGCTCAAGTAGATCAAATTGTTCAAGAAACTCCACAAGTTATTGAACAACAGGTAGAGCAACATGATCCTAGTGAGAATGTTGGTCAAGCCTTAAGGCGATCTACTAGAGAAAGGAAATCAGCACTTCCTAGTGACTATGTTGTGTATTTACAAGAATCTGACTGTGATGTTGGAGCTAAAAGTGATCCCGAGTCTTTTCCACAAGCTATGAGTTGTAATGAGACATAATTATGGTACAATGCTATGAAGGATGAGATGAACTCTATGAAATGCAATGAAGTCTGGGATCTTGTCAAGTTGCCTGACGGCGTAAAACCCATTGGTTGTAAATGGGTGTTTAAAACCAAAAGGGATTCATTAGGCAACATTGAGAGATATAAGGCTAGACTTGTTGCAAAGGGGTTCACTCAAAGAGAAGGAATCGATTATTCAGAGACATTTAGTCCTGTTTCTAAGAAAGATTCCTTACGCATTATATTAGCATTAGTAGCCCAATTCGACCTTGAATTGCAACAAATGGATGTGAAAACGGCGTTTCTGAATGGTGATCTAGAGGAAGAGGTTTACATGAAACAACCTGAAGGATTCTCCTCTAGTGATGGTGAGCAGTTGGTCTGTAAGTTGAAAAAGTCCATATATGGATTGAAACAAGCCTCCCGATAATGGTATTTGAAGTTTCATGATGTTATCTCTTCATTTGGGTTTGTTGAGAACATAAAGGATGAATGTATATACCGTAAGGTTAGTGGGAGTAAAATTTGTTTCCTTATCTTATATGTGGATGATATCTTGCTTGCTACCAATGATAAGGGGATGCTATATGAAGTGAAACAATTTCTTTCTAAAAATTTTGAGATGAAGGACATGGGCGAGGCATCTTATGTCATTGGCATTAAGATCCATCGAGATAGACATAAAGGTATTTTAGGTTTATCTCAAGAAGCCTATATCAACAAAATTTTAGAAAGATTTCGGATGAAGAATTGTTCATCAAGTATAGCTCCCATAGTGAAGGGTGACATATTCAATTTGAATTATTGCCCGAAGAACGATCTTGTGAGGGAACAAATGAAAAACATTTCTTATGCTTCTGTTGTTGGAAGCTTGATGTATGCTCAGGTTTGTACAAGACCTGACATTGCATTTGCAATTGGAATGTTAGGGAGATATCAGAGTAACCCAGGTATTGACCACTGGAAAGCTGCAAAGAAAACCTTGAGGTATCTTCAAGGGACTAAGGATTACATGCTTACATATAAGCGATCAGACAATTTGGAGGTGATTGGGTACTCCGATTCAGACTTTGCTGGCTGCGTTGACTCTCGTAGGTCAACATCAGGATACATTTTTATGCTTGTCGGTGGAGCTGTATCATGGAGGAGTGCAAAACAGACCCTAATTGCTATTTCCTCTGTGGGACACAATAACCAATGCACATTTTCCAAACAACCTTTTGATATGCCTTTATGTATTCATTTATTAATTCTCCAACAATTAATATATAAATACATAGCATATTCAACAATCCCCCACTTGTTTGGAAAACTACTCTTTTGCCAGACAAGTCCCTGAAGATATTGTCAAAGATCACATGCCTAGAGGAAGGTGTGACGAACATTGAACCTTCCCTTAGTGTAGATAACTTAAAACTGCATCGAAGTTGACGGTGTCCATAGATTGAACCTCAACTCCTTCGTGATGCAATCGGAGTTATCACACACATGTTTTCTTTCTCATACAGCAAGCACTCCACTGCTTTGCGCTTATAAAGCCATACGCCATATCCCGTTTCATGAACCTTTAAGAGAGTAAACTACAACTCTCTATAAGAAGCGGCTTCACTTCTTATTCATATAGGCAAAATGTTTCCCGAGCACTTGTTGCAGTAGTGCAACATTTTGTTAAGAGCATAGCTCAACCTTGTCGCTTCGCAACTCACTGAGCTATCTTTTACTACATATGAGACCACTTGATAGCTCTAACCAACTCGTGACTTGTTTTTCCCTTTGACCCTATAACCAGGGATAACCTAGATTATAGGTAGGGTTACCATCACTTATGGTTCGGGTGGTTTAAGTCCCATATCTCTAGTAGTTGTAGCTACTAAGTCTCTCGTCAGAGGCTTAGTAAATGGATCAGCCAAATTCTTATTTGACCTCACATAGACAATTGTTATGATACCATCTTGTATTAATAGTCTCACAAATGCATATCTAAGGCCAATATGTCTAGACTTCCCATTATAGGTACCACTATACGCTTTTGTAAACGTAGCTTCGCTGTCACAATACAACGAAATTGGAGGCATTGGACTCGGCCATAGATCTATGTCTAACAACATATTTCTAATCCAATCAGCCTCTTGTCCAGCTTGTGCCAAAGCTATGAACTCAGATTCCATGGTAGAGTGAGAGATTATTGTCTGTTTCCTGCTTGCCTAAGAAACAGCCCCACCGGCAAGAGTGAAAACCCACCCACTTGTGGATTTATTATCTTCCACGCTAGTTATCCAACTCGCGTCTGAGTACCCTTCCAACACGCTAGGGAATTTGTTATAGAACAAACCAAAGCTAATAGTTCTCTTAAGGTACCCAAGTACCCTACTGATAGCTTTCCAATGATCAGCATTTGGACTGCTCGTGTATCTGCTAAGTTTTGAAACTGCAAAGGAAATATTTGGTCTAGTGCAATGCATTGCGTACATAAGGCTGCCAATAACACTTGCATACCCAAGTTGTGCAATAGCTCTACCAATATTTTCTTTAAGTTTATGTCCGTTATCAAACGGAGTGTTCACCTCCTTGATCTCGAGGTGACTAAACTTAGTCAGAACTTTCTCGATATAGTGAGATTGGTTTAGTGAAAAACCCCTACTATGTTTTTTAACTTTAATGCCTAAAATAGTATCTACTTCACCTAAGTCTTTCATCTTAAAGACCGAGGATAGATACTTTTTAGTCTCGTTTACTCCAATCATATTCGTCCCGATGATCAACATATCATCGACATATAGACAGACTATCACCATATAGTCAGCCGTACTTTTGGAGTAAATGCACCTGTCAGCACTGTTATACTTGAATCCGAATTTCAAGATAGCGGTGTCAAACTTTTCGTGCCACTGTTTTGGTGCTTGTTTTAGACCATACAAAGATTTGACTAACTTACACACTTTGTTTTTTGTTCCCGGTGCTACAAAACCCTCAGGTTGTGCCATATAGATTTCTTCTTTTAAATTTCCATTTAAAAATGTTGTCTTTACGCCCATTTGATGAACAAACAGATCGTAAAGAGAGGCTAAGGCAAGAAGAATTCTAATGGAAGCAACTCGAGCCACCTGTGCATAAGTGTCAAAGTAGTCAACCCCTTCTACTTGTCTAAACCCTTTAGCAACTAATCTAGCTTTAAAAGCTGAGATGGTGCCATCAGTGTTTCGTTTTCTTCTAAATACCCACTTGCACCCAATGGGTTTAGAACCACGAGGTAAGTCTGCTAATACCCAAGTATTATTACCCAAGATCGAATCCATTCCATCGTTTACAGCTTTCTTCCAAAAGGAAGCATCTCGAGAAGCCATAGCTTCTGAAAATGTTTTAGGATCCGTCTCAAGTGAAAATACAAACGGTATTTCACTTAGCACTTTATTATCTTGGTCCCCCTCCACCAAGAATAATAAAGCATCAGAAGAGATAAAGTCTTTATCCAAACTTTTTTCTTTTCTTGCTCTAGTACTCCTTCTAGGCTCAATTTGTTGTTTAGGAACATCGTTTTCCACAACCGGCCTTATAGGACCTTTAGGCTCAATTTGGGGTGGCACAGATTCATTTCCAACATCTTTTGAAAACGTACTTTCGAAGAATTCCACGTCCCTGGATTCAGTTATCACGTTAGACTCCAAATCAAGAAGTCTATAGGCTTTGCTATTAAGAGCATATCCAACGAATACACTTTTAATAGCTTTGGCCCCTAACTTAGTCCGTTTAGGATCAGGAACCCGAAAGTAAGCCACACACCCCCACACTTTGAAATAACTTATGTTGGGTTTTCTGCCTTTCCATATTTCATAGGGACTAGACTTCACAACAGTACTAGGCATCCTATTTAGAATATGGTACGCAGACAGAAGGGCTTCACCCCACAAGTTGTGAGGTAAATTTGCATGATTTAACATGCAATTTATCATATCCAAAAAGGTACGATTTTTCCTTTCAGCTACACTGTTCTACTGGGGTGTATAACCGGCAGTTCTTTGATGTATGATACCACTTTCTTTGCAAAGTGTATCAAAAGCATTCAAACAATATTCCATGCCTCGATCAGAACGTAAAACCTTAATCTTCTTCTGAAATTGGGTTTCTACTTCTGATTTTTATTTCACAAAAGAACTAAGAGCTTCATCTTTAGTTCTTAACAAATACACATAGCGAAAACGACTAGCATCATCAATAAAAGTAATAAAATACCTTTTACCACCTCTAGTTAAAATTCCATTTAACTCACAAATATCAGTATGAATTAAATCTAATATTTGTGATTCTCTTTTAACACTTGGAAAAGGTTTTCTTACAATTTTTGACTTTGCACATATTTCACACTTATCAAGTTCGTTTTTACCAATATCAATTAATCCCATTGCATGCATATTTTTCAAGTTCTTTGCACTAACATGTCCTAGTCGACTATGCCCTAAAGAAATTGAAGAAATCATGTAAGCAGAAACAAAATTCATATTATTGATAGACATCTTATACATCCCATTACAAGCATAGCCTTTTCCAACAATTCACCATTTTTCATGATGATGACTTTGTCAGATTCAACAGAAATCTTAAAACCTTTCTTATCTAACAAATCAACAGAAATTAAACTTTTCCTAACATCTGGTACAAACAAGACATTAATCAAAGTTAATTTCTTCCCGGAGGTAAAGTTGAGCTCGACAGATCCTTTGCCTCCAACACCGGCTTTGGAGCTATTGGCCATCTAAACCTCTTGCCCCACAACTTCTTCAAAGGTCTTAAAAAGCCTTCGATTATTGCAAATGTGAACCGTTGCTCCAGAATCTAACCACCAGCCAGAAAGTTCACTTGCCATGTTGATTTCAGAAATCATAGCCACATCGAGGCTAAGATCAGTCACCATGGCAACTAGGTTCTCCTCAACCATGTTTGCAACTCTGGATCCACTCTTCCGTTGTGGGCATTCTCTCGCATAATGTCCTGTTTCTCCACAAACATGACACTTGCCTTTTCTTTTGTTAGTAACATGAACAGGTTTAGATTTATGTCCGGATTTCTTAAATTGTCCTTGATTCTTTTTAACCCCGAAAGGCTTCTTTTTAGAACTTCCAACCTCAACATAATTCATGCTGAATTGTCCTTGAACTAAATTCTTGCCATCGCATTTCCGAGCCTCCTCTTCAATACACAGATATTTCTGAATTTGTTCCAAGGACATATCCTCATATTTATGCATCAATCTCTTTGCATAATCTTTCCAGGTAGAAGGGAACTTTGAAAGTATAGCTCCTACCTGGAAGGCTTCTGGAAGGACAATTTTCACTATCCGAAGTTTGTTGACAATTCCTGGAGCTCATGCACTTGCTCCAGGATTGGTTTATTATCAACCATTTTGAAATCAAGATATTTAGATACTAAATATTTGTTAGTACTTTCCTCCTCAGCTTTATACTTGTATTCCAGCGCCTCCCAAAGCTCTCTAGGCGATTTGACATTTGTATAAAGGTCATACAATCTGTCAGAAAGAGTGTTGAGGATGTGGCCAAGAGCCAACTCTTCATCTTCAGCTCTTTTCCTCCTTTGTTGTTGAAGAGTCTGTACGATCTCTTGATGGATCTGCAAGGCATTCCGGGAGGGACCTGCGGCTGCAGTACTTGTAGGAAGATTGGCAGGAGGAGCACCACCTGCTGTAGTGGGATTGGCAGGAGGAACAACACCTGCTGCAGTGGTCGGTGGATCCAAATCAACAGGCTGCTAGGGAGCAGAAGGATCTTCTAGAATTGGTGGCAGGCTGGGATCCAAAACATAGGCCAACTTCAAAACGGTAAGTAGGAACTTCATCTTATCTTGCCAGCGGCTGAAATTGTTTCTATCGAAGCGATCCAATTTCTGCTGGTTCATGATGCGGAAGGATTCTGACTCCATCTTCACACGAATTAACACTTTAAGATTGTTGAGAAAATGGGAGAAATGGGATCAGAATGACACGGGTAGTCCCTGTCCTTAAAGTGTTAATCACCCCTACTCTCTGAGTTTGCTAAAGGTTGCAGATGATTTACTTTTAGGATATATGTCAAGCTGGTAAAATATGAATTCAGACAATAGCAATTTGCAAGAATTCAGGTGAGTTTTGCTGTATTTTTTCAGGTGAGGGAATGAGCTATTTATAGCTCTCAAGTGTTGGCCAAAAATAAAACTGCAATGGGAATATTGAATGGATTAATTTCAGGTGTAATGATCTGAAATTCAATCCCAATGAACGCCCACTACTCAGCTATTACAGATGCCAACGAACTGATTGGATGTATCTGGAAAAAAGGCTAAACTTTTGGACTGGACTAGGCCGGCTCTGGCTCAAAAAGTAAGGCTCGGAGGCGAGGCTCCAAGCTCCTAGCGATCAAACGCCACATTCGCCCATGCCCGGCCCCGGTCCCGGTCCCGTGCCCGACCCCCTGCGCGGGCGCGAGCGCGAGCGGTGCGGTGCACCGCACCGCGAGTGAGCCCATTAGTCCTCTCTTGGGTCCCATAATTTAATAACATATACAACATTTTAATATATAAAGCTGCCTACTTAATGTTATTTTTCCAATGTGGGACACAATAACCAATGCATATTTTCCAAACAACCTTTTGATATGCCTTTATGTATTCATTTATTAATTCTCCAACAATTAATATATAAATACATAGCATATTCAACAAAAAGTCCCATAAATTCCCAGCGAGAAGAGCACAGTTCCATGTGCTAGCATCCTTAACACCGAGTCCGCCCTCTTCAATCGGCTTGCTGATGTCTCCCCAAGCAACTTTTACTTTTCTCCCACTCCATAGGAAGTTTCTGCAAAGGCCTTCAATCTTGTTGATGATGGTGGATGGAATGGGGAAAGCTTGGAGCCAGAACGATGGGTGGTGGGGCATGCCCGTTCTTAGTTGGTGGAGCGATTTGTCTGGTTAATTTCGTTAACGAACGAGACCTCAGCCTGCTAACTAGTTATGCGGAGGTATCCCTCCGTGGCCAGCTTCTTAGAGGGACTACGGCCTTTTAGGCCGCGAAAGTTTGAGACAATAACAGGTCTGTGATGCCCTTAGATGTTCTGGGCCGCACGCGCGCTACACTGATGCATTCAACGAGTCTATAGCCTTGGCCGACAGGCCCGGGTAATCTTTGAAATTTCATCGGGATGGGGATAGATCATTGTAATTGTTGGTCTTCAACGAGGAATTCCTAGTAAGCGCGAGTCTATATGGTGATAGTCTGCTTATATGTCGATGATATGTTGATCATCGGGACAAACATGATTGGAGTAAACGAGACTAAAAAGTATCTATCCTCGGTCTTTAAGATGAAAGACTTAGGTGAAGTAGATATTATTTTAGGCATTAAAGTTAAGAAAAATAGTGGGGGGTTTTTCGCTAAACCAATCCCACTATATTGAGAAAATTCTGACTAAGTTCAAACACCTCGAGGTTAAGGAGGTGAATACTCCGTTTGACAATGGACTGAAACTTAAAGAAAATACTGGTAGAGCTATTGTACAGCTTGAGTATGCAAGTGCTATTGGCAGCCTTATGTACGCAATGCATTGCACTAGACTAAAAGGAGTTTAGTAGGGACAATGGAACATCTCTTTTGAAGAGTATGTGTCCTAAGATAACTTTAAGAAAGTTAGAATGTCCAAAATCCCTTTAAGTAAAAGGGTGCATAATGTATGAAATGTTATGTACTAGACTTGATATGGCGCAACACTAAGCGTAGTGGGTCGAATCTAATATGACCTCAGAGAAGGTCATTAGATCTCTGTAAAGGATATCCTCAGAGTACTTGAGAAGAAATGAGGATATGTATTAGTTTACAGAGCCCAAAAGATCTTATCATTGAAAGGATATTTTGATGTAATTGTTTCATCAAACATAGATGATTATGAAAACATTGAAAGGATACAACTTCTACCAGAATGGTAATGCAATGTGTTGGAAAGGGGTTCCAAGGACGGACATTGCAAAACTCGACTATCGTAGTTTAGAACTTAGCCGTATTATATAACGCTAAGTTAAGTGTTTGGGTAAGAAACTCCATCTAACTGGTTAGATGAAGTTCCTAGCATGAAACAACTCCTTTA
The DNA here is from genome assembly GCA_037501455.1 of Lantana camara. Lineage (NCBI taxonomy): Eukaryota > Viridiplantae > Streptophyta > Magnoliopsida > Lamiales > Verbenaceae > Lantana > Lantana camara. The sequence goes on along the minus strand of CM074862.1, from coordinate 88,872,755 downwards.
TCATATTGTATGATAAAATGGATGGTTGCTCAAGTAAGAGAACCAAGACCTCACCAAGAGACTGAACACGTGATTACGAATCACTTTATAAGGAAAAGGTGTTTTCCTAAGAGATGTGTAAATAAGAGGGTCACATCAGCAGAGAATATAGCAGATCCACTTTGGAAACGCCCAAAGTCAATAGGCTCTCAAAGTGCATCTTGAGAAGATGGGACTTAGAGTACCTAAATGGCTTTTACGGGCAAGTGGGAGATTGTTAGGAATAGTGCCCTAGAAAGCCGATTAGTCATAATCCGTTTTGGGACTTTTCTAGTATCACAGACAATCTTTGAATAATATACGAATGATTAATATCACAGGCAAACACTTCTTTATATGCTCTTGTTTGGTATGCGTTTACTTTAGCTGTGCATGTATGAGAACTACCCTAATCCTGATGACTTTAGGACTCTACCATTTAGGTGAAATGGTTCATGAAACGAGCCCTATTTCACATAAGTCATGATTAGTAAAATACTCCAAGCCGATGAGTCCTACAGACAGTGGGAGTGTCAACCTGACTCCTCTAAGGCTTACTTGTGGGATCACGCCCTTAAGAAGGACCACCTTGTTTCATGGAGGTGCAAAGTGTATAGTTGATACGTGCGTGATACATGAGGGTGCTTACTTTAATAAGTAAGTTCACTGAGGTGCCCCGTGTGAGAAGATTCCTAAATGGGAAAGGAAGTTTCTATTTCAGGAAATGGAAACTTCCAGAATAGGAAATATCTCACGAGTCATTGATGTGATTAATTGATCCTTAGACTTGAGGTTCCATGTCACTTTATGAGTTAACTCTATAGTCTTTGGTATAAGCTTTAAAGGGTGTCGTCTTAGACAACTGATTCAAGGCTTATGCTGGGGCTGCACAAGTGACTCATGAAAGTGAATGAGAATCAAGAAAGGACCTACACTTGCGTTTGCAAGGTGATCTCTTATTGTGTAAGCCATTCATATGCCATATGGAGTCCTTGGCCAAGGCAGTAGATCAAGACATCAAGAAAAGGGTTTCTTGGATTGAGATCAAATGGATATGAAATGCACTCAGCTTTAAGACCAGATTATTAGGGTTCTAATTATTCCCTTACCCTAGATCTTGGTTGAGAGATAGTAAGTAGGATGATTGTATCTCACATGAATCAATGACTTAAAGGTTCTGTCGAATCCGAACATTCCAATTCAGCTAGGGGTTAAACACCTGTTGCTAGACTATGGTCGTTTAATCTGTGGACTGATTAATTAATTAGGGTCACTGCTAATTGAATTGAGAACCTAGAGGGTCACACACAACAACTTGGTTACATGAGTTGAGGCTTTAAAATGATTAAACGAGTTAATAGGGCCAAGAGGGTTCCACACGTGTGGGTCACGTGAGTGACACGTGTCATTGTGACACGTGTCTCACACGTGAATATATATATATATATATATATATATATATATTAAATAATTAAAAGTGTTAATTATTTAATAGACTTTGGTTTAATTTTTGAATTAAAAAGAAAGTCTTATTTTGGAGAAAAATAATCTAGTTAATTAATTATGAATTAATTAATTAGATAAAATAAGTTAGTTACTTAAAATAAATAAAGTATAAAATTATCCAAAAATAGTTTGGATATTTTAGCTCTCTTGAAAGTTGATTTGAATTTGAATTCAAAGTCAAAGTCAAATTACTTGATGATCAAGTAATAGGAGAGAGAGAGACCAAAATCCTAGCCCATTAAGGAATAGGAATTTCGGCACTCCCTTGCTTATAAATAGGGGAGCTCGAGCTCCCCTTAGAGCAAATTGACAATTCTTTTGGTTCATGTGTTGAACACCTTCCTTTCTCCAAGATTAAATAAAACCCTAGGTTAAGCCTAAACACTAACTAGAGAACTAGCATCCTTACTAGTTAGATTGTGATCAAGTTGGTGGACTTTCTCTAGAGACTTCAAGTTAGAAGTTTGAAGATTCGAGCTTTACCAAAGGAGAGGGGATCAAGCCGCGAGAAGAGCGTTCTTGGGTGGCTTGAAACGCTTCAAGAAAGAATAAAAGAAAAGTAAGTTTTCTATCTCTACGAATTTGGATACACGATTGCGAGTCCAAGATCCTTTTGTTGGGAAAATTTTTTAAATTCCGCTGCTTTCTGATTCGTGTTTTCCAACATATGTGAGGTCAAATAAGAATTTGGTTGATCTGTTTACTAAGCCTCTGACGAGAGACTTAGTAGCTACAACTACTAGAGATATGGGACTTAAACCACCTGAACCATAAGTGATGGTAACCCTACCTATAATCTAGGTTTCCCCTGGTTATAGGTTCAAACGAAAAATCAAGTGGTCTCATATGTAGTTGAAGATAGTTCAGTGAGTTGCAAAGTGACAAGGTTGAGCTATGCTCTTAACAAAATGCTGCACTAATTGCAACAAGTGCTCGAGAAACATTTTGCCTATGTGAATTAGAAGTGAAGCCGCTTCTTATAGAGAGTTGTGGTTTACTCTCTTAGAGGTTCATGAAACGGGATACGGCATATGGCTTTATAAGCGCCAAGCAGGCTTGCTGTGTGAGAAAGAACACGTGTGTGTGATAACTCCGATTGCAACACGAAGGAGTTGAGGTTCAATCTATGGACACCGTCAACTTCGGTGCAGTTTTAAGCACATGATCTTTGACATAATTGTTCAGGGACTTGTTTGGTAAAAGAGTAGTTTTCCAAATAAGTGGGGGATTGTTGAATATATATGCCTTATAGATGTATAAATAATTAGTTGTTGGAGAATTAATTATTGAGCATATCTGATAAACAAAGGCATATGAAAGGTTGTTTGGAAAACTGTGTCCCACATTGGAAAAGTAACATACTGAATACAGCTTTATATATTAATATGCTGTGCATGTTATTAAATTGTGGAACTCAAGAGAGGACTAATGGGCTCACACGCGGTGCGGTGTACCGCACCGTCCGCGCCCGCGCCCTGGCACGGGCCGGGGCCGTGGGCCTGGGCTTGGGCTTGGATGATTGTGGCGTTTTGATGGCGCACTTTGCACTTCGCACGTGCGCATTATTGTAATGAGCCTCGTCTCCGAGCCCAGGGCCTCTCTTTTTGGGCCAAATTCATTCGGAATTAACCCTAAATTAGCCCAACAATCTGAATTAGACTATTGAGTGGCAAATTGAAACTGAAAAGTCATGGGAATTAAGCCACAAATAAATTCAGGGGCTAGTAACAGCCCATTGATGCTGAATTAATTCCCAACAGCCATCATTCAGATTGGTCCGTTTTTTAACACCTGACAACCATATATACACATCCCTGCAGCTGAAGAAATATACAATACAAGCCTCATTTTGATTTCTTGTGCAGTGTTATCACACGAAATTCTCCCAAAAGCTTAACAGATATTCTGGAAGTGTATCGCCTGAAACCTTTAGCACACTTCCTAGAAAGTTAGGGGTGATAGAAACTTTAAGGACAGGGAATACAGGTGTCTAGCTTTGTATTTTGCCCAGATTTCTCAACAATCTTAAAGTTTCTATTTCTTGGAAATGGAGTCTGAATCCTTCAGAATCATGAACCAGCAAAAGCTAGACCGCTTCGATGACAACAACTTCAGTCGCTGGCATGACAAGATGAAGTTCTTGTTTACTATCCTTAAGCTCACCTATGTTCTAGATCAAAGTCTTCCACCAATTCTAGAAGATCCTCCTGCTCCCCAGCAGCCCACTGATTTGGATCCGCCAACCACTGCAACAGGTGTTGTTCCTCCTGTTAATCCCACTGCAGCAGGTGGCGCTCCTCCTGCCAATCCTCCTGCAAGTACTGCAGCAACAGGTCCCTCCCGGAATGCCTTGCAGATCCATCAGGGGATTGTGGAAACCCTTCAGTAACAGAGAAGGAAGAGAGCGGAAGATGAGCAGTTGGCTCGTAGACACATTCTGAACACATTGTCCGATAGACTGTACGATCTCTACACAAACGTGAAGTCACCTAGAGAGCTGTGGGAGGCCTTGGAATATAAATTCAAGGCTGAGGAAGAAGGTACAAACAAATATTTGGTTTCTAAATATTTGGATTTTAAAATGGTTGACAACAAACCAATTCTGGAGCAAGTGCATGAACTCCAGTTCATTGTTAACAAACTCCGGATTGTTAAAATTGTCCTTCCAGAAACCTTCCAAGTACGAGCTATAATTTCAAAGATTCCTCCTGCCTGGAAAGATTATGTAAAGAGATTGATGCATAAATCTGAGGATTTATCCTTGGAACAAATTTAAAAACATCTGCGTATTGAAGAGGAAGCTCGGAAACCCGATGGAAAGAATCCGGTTCAAGACAATCGAGTGTGGATTATGTTGAATCTGGAAATTCTTCAAAAAAGAAGCCTTTCGGGGTGAAAAAGAATGTTGGACAATTTAAGAAAACCGGACAGAAACCTAAAAACAATGATACTAACAAAAGAAATGGCAAGTGTCATGTTTGTGGAAAAACAGGACATTATGCGAGAGAATGCCCACAACGGAAGAGTGGATCTGGAGTTGCAAATATGGTTGAGGAGAACCTAGTTGCCATGGTGACTGATCTTAGCCTCGATGTGGCTACGATTTCTGAAATAAACATGGCAAGTGAACTTTCTATCTGGTGGTTAGATTCTGGAGCAACGGTTCACATTTGCAACGATCGAAGGCTTTTCAAGACCTTTGAAAAAGTTGTTGTGCAAGAGGTTCAGATGGGAAATAGCTCCAAAGACGGTGTTGGAGGCAAAGCATCTGTTGAGCTCAACTTTACCTCCGGGAAGAAATTAACTTTGATCAATGTCTTGTTTGTACCAGATGTTAGGAAAAGTTTAATTTCTATTGATTTGTTAGATAAGAAAGGTTTTAAAGTTTCTGTTGAGTCTGGGAAAGTTATCATCATGAAAAATGTTGAATTTGTTGGAAAAGGTTATGGTTGTAATGGGATGTACAAGATGTCTATCAATAATATTAATTCCGTTTTTGCTTACATGATTTCTTCAATTTCTTTATGGCATAGTCGATTAGGACATGTTAGTGCAAAGAACTTGAAAAATATGCGTGCAATGGGATTAATTGATATTGGTAAAAACAAACTTGATAAGTGTGAAATATGTGCAAAATAAAAAATTATAAGAAAACCTTTTCCAATGTTAAACGAGAATCACAAATATTAGATTTAATTTATACAGATATTTGTGAGTTAAATGAAGTTTTAACTAGAGGTGGAAAAAGGTATTTTATTACTTTTATTGATGATGGTAGCAGATTTTGTTATGTATATCTTTTACGAACTAAGGATGAAGCACTTAGCTCGTTTGTGAAATATAAATCAGAAGTAGAAACCCAACTTGAGAAGAAGATTAAGGTTCTACGTTTTGATCGAGGCATGGAATATTGTTTGAATGCTTTTGATACACTTTGAAGAAAGTGGTATCATACATCAAACAACTGCCCGTTATACACCCCAGCAGAAAGGTGTAGCTGAAAGGAAAAATAGTACCTTTCTGGACATGATAAATTGTATGTTAAATCATGTAAATTTACCTCACAACTTATGGGGTGAAGCCCTTCTGTCTGCGTGCCATATTCTCAACAAGATGCCTAGTACTGTTGTGAAGACTAATCCCTATGAAATATGGAAAGGCAGAAAATCCAACATAAGTTATTTCAAAGTGTGGGGGTGTGTGGCCTACTTTCGGGTTCCTGATCCTAAACGGACTAAGTTAGGGACCAGAGCTATTAAAAGTGTATTCGTTGGATATGCTCTTAATAGCAAGGCCTATAGACTTCTTTATTTGGAGTCTAACGTGATAACTGAGTCCAGGGACGTGGAATTCTTCGAAAGTACGTTTTCAAAAGATGTTGGAAACCCTGTGCCACCCCAAATTAAGCTTAGAGGTCCTATAAGGCCGGTTGAGGAAAATAATATTCCTACACAACCAACTGAGCATAGAAGGAGTACTAGAGCAAGAAAAGAGAAAAGTCTAGATAAAGACTTTATCTCTTCTGAGGCTTTATTTTTCTTGGTGGAGGGGGACCAGAATAATAAAGTGGTAAGTGAAATACATTTTGTATTTACACTTGAGACGGATCCTAAAACATTTGCAAAAGCTATGGCGTCATGAGATGCTCCTTTTTGGAAGGAAGCTGTTAACGATGAAATGGATTTGATCTTAGGTAACAATACTTGGGTATTAGCAGACTTACCCCATGGTTCTAAACCCATTGGGGACGAATGGGTATTTAGAAGAAAACAGAACACTGATGGCACTATCTCAGCTTTTAAAGCTAGATTATTTGCTAAAGGGTTTAAACAAGTAGAAGGGATTGACTACTTTGACACTTATGCACCGGTGGCTCGAGTTACTTCCATCAGAATTCTTCTTGCCTTAGCCTCTCTTTACAATCTATTTGTTCATCAAATGGACGGAAAGACAGCTTTTTAAAATGAAATTTGAAATAAGAAATCTATATGGAACAACCTGAGGGTTTTGTAGCACCAGGAACAAAAAATAAAGTGTGTAAGTTAGTCAAATCCCTATATGGTCTAAAGCAAGCACCAAAACAGTGGCACGAGAAGTTCGACAATGCTATCTTGAGTTACGGATTCAAGTATAACAGTGCTGACAGGTGCATTTACTCCAAAAGTACAGCTGACTATATGGTGATAGTTTGCTTATATGTCGATGATATGTTGATCATCGGGACAAACATGATTGGAGTAAACGAGACTAAAAAGTATCTATCCTCGGTCTTTAAGATGAAAGACTTAGGTGAAGTAGATGTTATTTTAGGCATTAAAGTTAAGAAACATAGTGGGGTTTTTTCGCTAAACCAATCCCACTATATTGAGAAAATTCAAGAAAAGTGGCTCTTTCTTTCCCTCTATCAGAACCATGTGAACGAAGTCTTCAATATCTTAAAGCTCATGCACCTAAAGTTCTCATAATAGAGGTTCCTCAATCTATAAGGAGGCATATCTAAAGTCGAGCTGAAATAAAAAGAAATTTGATAAGAAATGGGAGAGATAATGGTTTCTACGAGTCGAGTGAACATACTTTGATTAAAGATGAGAATTTTACAAGGAAGTCAACTGTTATTCAAGATCTCCGTGAAATGACCAAAAAGGTGTTGCACTATTACAAGGGTGCGAGATAATAACCATTTGATGGGATCATCATATATTGCATGGGATCACATGGGAGTCAAGTCAAACAAGTTTGGAAATGGAATACTTAGTTGAAAATGTGTTAGATGAACAAGATGAGTTACCGGGTTGTCAGTCATTCTCCAGGATCAAATAGTATGATGAAAGATTGAATACTAAGATTTGAGCTACTGAAGGATAGACCGAGCATCCAAGAAAATTAGGAGTGATTTGGGGAAGTGAAATATTTTGGGGACAACACCTTACATGAACAATACAAGTTACAGACTCGTCAGTTGTTTCCGTGATGAACCGAGAATACTTATTGGATTAGAGGTTTGAATTCAAGCTACCAAAGACTAATTTGAGTATTCAAGAAGTCCAAGTGCAGTTCGTGGTGAAGAATGGGGAATAGAACTAATATCACTTAAGATTGGGAACTTCAGCCCTGGTGCTAGTCGTACGGCGTAGGATTATTTGATTAATTGGGAGTCTTGCATTTTACTTGGACCTATTTGAAGTTATTTGAAACTACTTGATGATGTGATCTATGTGATTTACATGTAGTATGTGTTTTAATTACACTCATTTGCACTTGTTAATCAAACATGCATGTATAGTGTTTGAATTTCAGGATGGCTCATGGTCGCCCTCGTAGAGAGCATTCACCTGGTCATAGGCGCCATCATCATGATCATTCTCCTCCACCTCCACCCCCCTCAAGCTCAACCGCAGGATTTCTTGAATTCGATGGTTCAGCTTATCGATCAAAGGTTGAGGGATTATGTGCCTCCAGCACCAGCAGCTCCTCCACCACCACAACCAGCACCTATTTCAGCTATCCTTCGGGAATTTCAAAATCAACATCCCCCGAGGTTCTTCAAAGGAAACGATAAACAAGCCAAACAATGGCTTAAGGAAGTGGAAAGAGTTTGGGAGCTCATCCCATGTGAGTCTCGAGAGAAGGCACGGTGCACTCTTACTTTAATTCAAGGAGAGGCCTACTCATGGTGGGAAAGTACTAAAATCGTTCTTGATGCCGCCGAGGAGGAAGTTACATGGGAAGTCTTCGTAAGGGAATTTAAGAATAAATTCATTCCTCCCTCTTCTCGCACTAAGAGACTCAAGGAATTCATGGAGCCTGATCTGTTTCCAAGTATATAGCGGAGTTCGAGAGATTATCCAAGTATACCCCTAACATTGCAAGTAATGATTTCAACAAAGCTATGCAATTTGTGCAAGGTTTGAGGCCAGACATACAAGCGGCGATTGAAGCAGTCAACACTAGCACTTGGAAGAAGGCTACTATTAAGGCCTTAAAAGTTGAAGATTCGGTTAATGCTCGGAGATCCACATATAGATAGGGGTAGGGTTTAGGTTCCGGGGAAAGATCGGGTTACAATGCCGGCAAGAGGCCAATCACTTATGATACAGCTCCTCCACAGTTTAAGGGTCCGGGGAAGAAGTTTAAACCACAAGGGCCAGTTCAGAAGGCTCCTCAGCCACCTATTATGCCACCACCACCAGAGAAACCTAAATGCACTTTCTGCGGGCAACCTACACACAACTATGATAATTGTAGGAGGCACCTAGGTTTATGTTTGTTATGCGGGAGTGCCGATCATATGGTGGATTCTTGTCCAGATCGACGTAATCCGCCACCTAGGGGTCAGAGGCCACTTATCCGTGTTGGTGTGGCGAGCCCGAGACAGAGTAACGGTATAGCAATATTTCAAAAAATTTCGCCATAACCTCGTTATCAAAATATTTCTAAAATATTTTAATAAAGCAGCGGAATAAATCGGGCAACATAACTCTAATATATACAGGCATCGATAACATAATTTTAAATCATCTAGCATATAATCACAATATGCAAATATTAATTTGGGCAGCATAACGGTATTACCGTACTGCAAAATTGGCTATCAACGGCACTTTTCCAGCACTTCGACATTTTCTCGTGAAACCGGCAGAGCTTCCCCGCAATATCCCCGATTAAGAAATTGGAGTGTGAGCTCCGGCAGTATTTCGCTAAATACTTTGAGAAAATATTTTTCTAGAAAAACCCTTTTTTCTAAAACCTGAAAATCCCTATTTTCTAATAATTAAGGGGATTATATATTAATTATATAACCACCTAATTATGTAATTAATTAATCCTTGATTAAGGATTAATTAACTTAACTAGAGAGAGACTCTCTCGGAAGCTTTAGAGTGAGAAAATGAAAGCTGAAAATTGTATGTTTAAAATGAACTGCAAAGCCTCATATTTATAGCTTGGAAAAAGGGACATGCACGCCATTTCCCAATTTTAGCCGTAGCTCCCAAGATTTACCAGCCAATCCGAGGCCGCCGGAGTGGAGTGCACGCCAAGCCGAGCACGGCGGCGCCAAGCACGCGCCCAGGGCCCACCGCACGCGCCACCCATGTGGCGGCTGTGTGCTTGGCGCATGTGAACTCCACGCAGGTACAAACACGTGCCACGTGTCCGGTTCGGCCGGTCCGACCGGCAGTCCAGCGGTTCAGACCGGTTCGCACATGAACCGGTCGGTCCAGGCGGTCTGATCCCATATCCACGTGGTAAAATCCCATTTGTCCACGTGTCCGGGTCGGTCAAAACCGAACCCTAACCGCCGACCCGACCCTCTGACCCGTTTCCTTGGCCCGCGCGAGAACCAATCTGGGTCGTTCCTTCGCGCTGACGCCACTTGGCACTGACTCGCTGACACCCAGTCAGCGCCACTTGGCACTGACTCGCTGACGTGGCGTGACCCGTCACCTGCCACGTCAGCACTTCGCCACATCGCTTTTTTTTTTTTTTCAAAAAAAAATTATTTTCTCCAAAATAAAATTTCGGGCATTTCCAACTCTTTGGAATTTAATTTATTTTCTCAAAATAAATTCTTTGACTATTTTCAAACACTTTGAAAATTCATTTATCTCTCTCCTTTTAATATTTTCTCTTTGATCTTCGTTGGGGCTTGCGGAGGGACTTGCAGGACTAATTAATCTTAGCTCCAAACGGGTCAATCTATTATCATCCCATGACAATAATTGATTACCGTTTAACAATATTTAATTCCACTAAATAAATATTGCTGAACTCTAAAATTAATTAAATTATTCACGAATTTCTCAATCTAGAATAATTTCGCATTTTACTCCTCTGTACAGATATCCATGAAAAATAAATCAATACTACTATCATTTATTTTTCACTTCAAATCTGAAATTCTTGATTCGCCTTAAGTCCAAATTTCCTGCATGTGAAACACATACAACTTCGGTAACGAACACACGAAGTACTTTGGCCAAAGTTTTATTTGAACTTTTGCAAATCTATTTCAGGGATATCTTTAACCTTCCAGCAAGGCTACAGATTCCTCGATCAATATTTCTCTCTAACACATTTCATGCAATCACCGAACGTACAAAGTATTTTGGCCACCCGTTACCGAGACCTCACTTCTAAGTACATCACAGTGATTAACACTACATGCCTAAAGTAGAAACACTATCAGGATTAAGAGTCTAATGCTTTCGAGATTTTGTTCATTTTAGACAGCAGTATAAAATGAACAATCTCAATGTTTCAGTTCGATGTTTCCAATCTCATTGAAAATCATCAATGTGTCATAATTGGAAACTCCATTTCCCTATGACGAAAGACTAATCATCTTATATAACACATTATAGTCTTGATAAGAACATTTTCTTATCATACCGACTAGAACTTTAATGACACGTGATTTTTGGTATTTAAAGTCTTTTCCTATGAAACACATTTCATATAAAAATACCATCACACGTCATTTATTATTAAATTTGTAAAATACTCATAACTTGCGATAATTTCAGTTTTATTAATCCAAAATATTTACAATATAATTGGATTTTCAGGGCATTATTCCCAACAATCCGAGCCCGTGCTTATGCCCTGGAAGGAGAGGAACTAGATGCTGAAGTGGACCCAACAATAGTTGTAGAAGGTACCATTTGCATTCAAGGCACAAACATATATACCTTATTTAATCCGGGAGCTACCCACTCCTTCATTTCCTGTGATGTTTCTGTTAAATTGCCTTTGTGTGTTATTTATTTTGATACATTTTACGTGGTTAGTACTCCTTTTGGTGGTAGTGTAGAAACTAACCGGGTTTTTAGAGAGGTGCCGGTGAGTGTTGAGGGTCGGGTTTTCTCAACGGATTTCATTAAACTACCGATGTCTCGTTATGGTTTTATTTTGGGAATGGACTGGTTATACAAGCACTGTGCTACCGTTGATTGCCAGGCAAAGAGAATTCGTTTAGGTTCGGGAGTTATTACGGGTTGGAGTTCTAAAACGGTGTCTTTGTTATCTTTCTCCGAAGCTTAGAAATTGGTTCGTGATGGGCTACAGGTTTCATCGCCTACATACTCAATCAACCTAAAGACCAGATGAAGTTAGAAGAAACTGAAGTGGCTAAAGAATTTCCCGAAGTGTTTCCTGAGAAGTTAGATTCATTGCCACCGGAGATAGAGATAGAGTTTGTTATTGATTTATATTCGAATGCAGAGCTGTATTCTAAAACACCGTATCGGATGGCTCCGGCAGAATTGAAAGAATTAAAGGTGCAGCTTGATGGTCTTTTGAAAGTCGGGTATATTAGACCCAGTTCATCGCCGTTGGGTGCGCCAGTATTATTTGTGAAGAAGAAAGGTGGAACCCTAAGGATGTGAATCGATTATCGAGAGTTAAATCGGATGACCATCAAGAATAAATATCCACTTCCACACATTGAAGAGTTATTTGATATACTCCAAGGGTCCAAAGTTTATTCGAAGCTTGATTTGAGACAAGGGTATTATCAACTACGGATCCGAGCCGAGGATATTCCAAAGACGGGCTTTAATACGAGATATAGGCATTATAAATTTGTGGTTATGCCTTTTGGTTTGACGAATGCTCCTGCCGCTTTTATGGACATGATGTATAGAATCTTCCGGCCGTTTCTTGACAAGTTTGTTGTGATCTTCATTGATGATATTTTGGTTTTCTCCAAGTCGGTCGAGGAACATGCAAGACATCTCAAGCTTGTATTGCAAACATTGAAGGAACATCAACTATTTTCAAAGTTTAGTAAATGTGAATTTTTGATCGATCGGGTTTCTTTCTAGGGTCATATCATTTCGGGGAATGGACTAGAGGTTGATCCTTCGAAGATTGAAGCGGTAATAAAGTGGGAAAAACCAAAGAATGCCTCCGAGATTAGAAGTTTCTTGGGATTGGCAGGTTATTATAGGAGGTTCGTGCAAGATTTTTAAAAAATAGATGCTCATTTGACTCGGTTAACAAAGAAAGAGGTGAAGTATGTTTGGGACGAGAAATGTGAACAAAGTTTCAATTGCTTGAAGGAGAAATTAGTTTCAGCTCCGGTCTTAATTCTTCTTGAGGGTTCTGAAGGTTATGCAGTTTATACGGACGCATCAAAGGAGGGATTGGGATGTGTTCTAACTCAAAATGGAAAATTCATTGCTTATGCCTCCCGAAAGTTGAAGGAATATGAAAAGAACTACCCGACACATGATTTAGAGCTTGCAGCAGTGGTATTTGCACTTGGAAAATGGATACATTATTTGTATGGAGTATCTTTTGAAAATTTCACCGATCATAAAAGTCTTCAATATCTATTCACACAAAAGGATCTCAATATGAGGCAATGGAGATGGATGGAACGGTTAGAGGACTATGATTGTGTTATCAAGTATCATTCCGGGAAGGCTAATGTAGTTGCCGACGCTCTAAGTAGGAAGGTTGGTGTTTCGAATTTGGAAATTGGTGTAAGTAGTGGAGTTGAGCCTATTGTGATTAGAGCTCGGGTTTTCAACATCTCTATTCAATCGAAATTGAAGCACAGAATATTTGAGGCTCAAAGTAAGGATCCGGAAGTTCAGAAGTTAGTTACTAAGGCAAGAGAGGATCCAGAAAGTCCATTCGGGTTCGACAAAACTGGTCTTCTTTGTTTCAAGAACCGAGTGGTGTTACCCGATGAATTGAAAAGGGTATTGCTTGAGGAAGCTCACAAGTCGGCTTATTCGGTCCATCCTGGAGGAAACAAAATGTATAAAGATCTCAAGCAATATTATTGGTGGTATGGGTTGAAGAAGGATGTGGCCGAGTTTGTGGAGCATTGTTTAACATGTCAAAAGGTTAAACCCGAGCATCAAAAGCCCGGAGGTCTCCTACAGCCGTTACCTATTCCCCGAGTGGAAGTGAGAACAGGTGACAATGGATTTTATATCCGGGTTACCGAAGGTGAATGGTGGTTATGATAGTAGTTGGGTGATTGTGGATCGGTTGACAAAGTCTGCACATTTTATACCAGTCCGAGTATCTTATAAGATCCGAAAGTTGGCCGAGATTTATAATAGAGAGATTGTCCGACTTCACTTGATTTCGGCGAGTATTGTTTTGGATAGAGATCCCCGTTTTACTTCAAAGTTATGACGAGAATTGCAAGGGATTTTAGGTACGAAGCTTCATTTCAGTACGGCATTTCTGTTGGAAAACACGAATCAGAAAGCAGCGGAATTTAAAAAATTTTCCCAACAAAAGGACCTTGAACTCGCAATCGTGTAACCAAATTCGTAAAGATAGAAAACTTACTTTTCTTTTATTCTTTCTTGAAGCGTTTCAAGCCACCCAAGAACGCTCTTCTCGCGGCTTGATCCCCTCTCCTTGGTAAAGCTCGAATCTTCAAACTTCTAACTTGAAGTCTCTAGAGAAAGTCCACCAACTTGATCACAATCTAACTAGTAAGGATGCTAGTTCTCTAGTTAGTGTTTAGGCTTAACCTAGGGTTTAATTTAATCTTGGAGAAAGGAAGGTGTTCAACACATGAACCAAGAATTGTCAATTAGCTCTAAAGGGGAGCATGAGCTCCCCTATATATAGGAAAGGGGAGGGGCGGCCGAACCTAGTCCTAATGGACAAAGGATTTGGTCCCTCTCTCTCCTATTACTTGATCATCAAGTATTTTCCAACTTTGACTTTGAATTCTAATTCAAGTCAACTTTTAAGAGAGCTAAAAATATCCAAACTATTTTGGATAATTTTATACTTTATTTATTATAAAATAAATAACTTATTTTTATCTAATTAATTAATTCGTAATTAATTAACTAGATTATTTTCTCCAAAATTAGACTTTCTTTTTAATTCAAAATTAAACCAAAGTCTATTAAATAATTAACTAATTAATTATTTAACATATATAATATATATACATATACACACGTGTGTGACACGTGTCACAGTGACACGTGTCACTCACGTGAGCCACACGTGTGACTTCACACGTGTGGAACCCTCTTGGCCCGATTAACTCGTTTAATCATTTTAAAGCCTCAACTCATGTAACCAAGTTGTTGTGTGTGACCCTCTAGGTTCTCAATTCAATTAGCAGTGACCCTAATTAATTAATTCACTAATTAATTAATCAGTCCACAGATTAAACGACCATAGTCTAGCAACAGGTGTTTAACCCCTAGCTGAATTGGAATGTTCGGATTCGACAGAACCTTTAAGTCATTGATTCATGTGAGATACAATCCTCCTACTTACTATCTCTCAACCAAGATCTAGGGCAAGGGAATAATCAGAACCCTAATAATCCGGTCTTAAAGCTAAGTGCATTTCATATCCATTTGATCTCAATCCAAGAAACCCTTTTCTTGATGTCTTGATCTACTGCCTTGGCCAAGGACTCCATATGGCATATGAATGACTTACACAATAAGAGATCACCTTGCATATGCAAGTGTAGGTCCTTTCTTGATTCTCATTCACTTTCATGAATCACTTGTGCAGCCCCAGCATAAGCCTTGAATCAGTTGTCTAAGGCGACACCCTTTAAAGCTTATACCTAAGACTACAGAGTTAACTCATAAAGTGACAAGGAACCTCAAGTCTAAGGATCAATTAATCACATCAATGACTCGTGAGATATTTCCTAATCTGGAAGTTTCCATTTCCTGAAATAGAAACTTCCTTTCCCATTTAGGAATGTTCTCACACGGGGCACCTCAGTGAACTTACTTATTAAAGTAAGCACCCTCATGTATCACGCACGTATCAACTATACACTTTGCACCTCCATGAAACAAGGTGGTCCTTCTTAAGGGCGTGATCCCACAAGCAAGCCTTAGAGGAGTCAGGTTGACACTCCCACTGTCTGTAGGACTCATCGGCTTGGAGTATTTTACTAATCATGACTTATGTGATATAGGGCTCGTTTCATGAACCATTTCACCTAAATGGTAGAGTCCTAAAGTTATCAGGATTAGGGGAGTTCTCATACATGCACAGCTAAAGTAAACGCATACCAAACAAGAGCATATAAAGAAGTGTTGCCTCAATTCGTTATTTCATTCAAAGATTGTCTGTGATTACAATAAGGAAAAGCACAAAGCGGATATACAATCGGCTTTCTAGGGCACTATTCCTAACAATCATCCCCAAACTGATGGTCAGTCCGAAAGGGTTATTCCTTATTTGGAAGATTTGCTTCTAGCTTATGCATTGGATTTTCAAAATTCTTAGCATGATCAACTTTCGTTGATTGAGTTCGCTTATAACAATAGTTACCAAGCTTCGATCGGTAGGCATAAATGTCGATCCCCGTTGTTCTTTGACTTGGAAGAGTGGAAATGGACGAAGCAGGAAGGGGTAAGGAAAGGTGAGAAACTTGAGAAACTATCTAAGGCCGTAAGTTCTATGATTGAGAAAGTTCAACAGATTCAACAACGGATGAAAGCTGCTCAGGATAGGCAGAAAAGTTATGTTGATCATCGTAGAAGAGATCTTAAGTTTGAAGTGGGGGATCGGGTTTTCTTAAAGGTATCTCCACGTAAAGGATTTTCTTGGATTGGAAAGGGAGGAAAGCTCAATCCTCGTTATTTGGGTCCGTTTGAAGTTCTTGAAAGAATTAGGGAAGTAGCTTATAGATTAGACCTACCGCCGAGTCTTACCGGAATTCATAATGTTTTTCATGTATCTCAGCTAAGGAAATATTATCCGGATGAAACCGAGATTCTCCCCGTTGAAGAAGTAGAGTTAGAACCAAATTTGTCGTTCGTTCAGAAGCCAGTTAGAATTTTGGACAAGAAGTATCAATAATTGAGAAACCGGAGTATTCTTATGGTTAAAGTGTTACGGGGAAGTGACAAAACCGAAGAGATGACTTGGGAACCGGAAGAGAAAATGAAGAGGTTCTATCCGGAGTTATTTATTTCCAATCAATGAATCTGGGGACCAGATTCTTTTAAAGGGAGGGGGGGAGAGTTGTAACGCCCCAATTTACCGGAAGTTCAGGTAAGCACGCCACGTGCAGGTCTTCGGGAGTTGGCGGTTTATTTTAATTATTTCATTTATTTATTTATAACTTTCATTACATTATTATGCATTACACTTCTATGCATTTATATGAATTGTCATTAACGTGGATAAATACGTGAATTAATTGCTAAGTGATTACATGCTTCTATATGACTTTACTTGATCATTTCATAATTATATGGACTTAATTGCAAAACATGAATTGAAGTTATTTGATCAATTGGGAGGAAACTTGATTGCATTCATTTAAATAGCTGAGGGACCTAAGTGCAATAAGTGGTGACTCATGCATATTCTTGGAAGAAGCATGAATATATCTATCTCTTGTATTTCATTCATTTCATTTCCATTAAAACTACACACACACACACACACACACTAATTCACGTCCAAAGCACCAAGAAGAAGGAAGAGAATTTCATCTCATATTTCAAGCTTTAATCCAAGGAGAAAGTGTACAAGTTGAAGCATCATTACCATATCATCATCTCATCTTTTCTTTCATTCATATTGAGGTATATTGGAGAATTCCTTGAACTCTTGAATGTATACTTGAGTAGGGTTTGATGATTAAATGATGTTTCCTTGTTTATTCTTGATTAGAAGCATGTTAGGGACTTTATATTTCAAGTTTGGCATGAAAGCATGAAGTTATGTGAAGGTTGGAATATATGGAATTTTATGGGGTTTTGATGATAGATTCTTGAAGATTTGAGCATGTTTTGATGGTTGGGTTGTGGTATAATTGAAGTATATTATGTATGTGATGTGTTTAAGCATTTGTCATGGATTAAAATTGGATTTATGGCTTGGTTTTGCATGGGTTGCTGCTGCCCTGTTTTTCGAGTGATGGATCCCGGCCGGGATCCTTTTTCTTCTAAAAACTGTCCCGGCCAGGATAGTGATGCAGGGGGGTTGTCTGCTCATTGATCCCGGCCGAGATCATTTTTCTCTTGGAACCATTCCCGGCCGGGATAGGTGCTTAGGGGATTCCCCTGTAAGGGTGTCCCGGCCGGGATTGAGCTATGCAGGGGAGGTTTGTGTAATTTTTGTGAAACTTTACATTATGTCTTACACGCTTATTTCTTGTTATCTAATTGATTAAATGGACATGTTTATGACCTTTAATGATTGAAAGAGCATGATTGACATTACATGACATTGTCGTTCGTCATAATTGGTTCATAAGAGTCGAGTCTTACGTACACTTGTCCTCGTTTCACAGATCACGTTCCTGGAGACGAGGAGCACGCTCCGTAGGGTGTTTCTTGGTCACTTTTGGTTGGTTGGTTAAGGTGAGGTTTAATTCTAGATATATAGAACCCATATAACCCTATGTGATGTTTTAAGCTAAAAATGTATCTATATATCTACAGTTTTCAAACGTTATTGGTTTTTAAAGGAATTACCGGAACATATTGTATTGTATTGATTGATTGATTGTTTTGGCGAGTTATTGTATTACACTGTGGGCCCGAGGGTAGTGTATTGAGCCAACCGGGAAAGCTTGGGCTGACGGGTAACTCTTGCACTATCCTCACAACTTTCGATGACCCCTGAACCTACTAGGAGATTAGCGGGGAAAGGAGTTTTGGGCTTAGGGATTCATGTACCCTCTGCCCAGATTGATTGGATGGTGGGGCCTTGCAATCCCACCATCACCCAGAGGAAGAAGGAGTTATTGAAATTGTTATTTGTGCAATGAAATTGTCTGTGTGATCATCTAATCAATTATTAAATTGAATTATTGTACACAGTCGGAGAAAGGTTGGAGATTTGTCCTCACTCGTCGGGCCACTGATTGATTGAATTGAATTGTTTGAATTATAAATTGGATAGTTGTAACCTCGAGCGAGAATTACTTTAATATTTGAACTTATATTGTTTTCTTTATAAAAATCTTACCCGAGATTATAGCTTACATGGTAATTGCGCTTATAAATTATAAACCCCTCACTCAGTCTTTTAGAGACTGACACCTCACATTTTCAGTTTTTGCAGGATTAAGTGCTAGGTGGGATCGAGTCGGGTCTTTTATTGTTTTGGGTCTAGCACTTGTCATTTTCATTTCATGACCATTATTGATATTTATGTTATTATGTTTTGCTCTTGAGAGTTGGGTTGTAAATATTGAAATGGTGACTATGGACTCATAGATTGATAATGTATGTATGTATGTATGTATGTATGTATATTATGCTTTCGTTTATTGGTTATGCATGTTCGTATTTAATTGAGGGTTGTCCCGCCTAGCAAGTGAGTCGGTTTTTTTTATTGTCTCCCGTTCGCTATGGGCTTGATTCATGTATGGGTTGTTCATCTCATATGTGGATTGAACTATAGTGCGGGGGATGTGGCTACCTAGCGTACTGGGTGCAACATGAGGCCCGGACGGTATATCCGCGTTACAGATCCCCGTATGCGACACCGACTCTCTGATGCGTACCATCTGAGCGACGGACAGGCGGTGTAGGAGATAGATGACCAGGATGCTGCGGCGGAGGCCGAGGAGAAGCCGGAGGATGGTGCAGAGGCTGATGAGGACCCCGAGGAGGAGCCAGGTGATGGTTGGAGCCCTATTCATGATGAGATTGTGGAGATTGACTAGCAGGAGTATAGTAGATGTTATGGAGTTAGGTATGTACATATAGGAGTAGACTGGAATAAGCGGGAGGACTGTACATATCAGCCAGTGGACGAACCTCCCCCTTGACATAGCAGTTGATGCAGCTAGCCTGATAGACATGAGTGAGTTGAGAGCTTTATTGTAGGGTGTAACTTGAGTAGATTAGGTCCACCCCTTTTTGCATTTTGTTTACGTAGCTGTAGCTCTCAAACTTGATGCATATATATATATATAACCCACTTTTGCAGCTATATTCTTGTCTCACATTATCATTAGATTTACTGCTTTCAT
The DNA here is from genome assembly GCA_037501455.1 of Lantana camara. NCBI lineage: Eukaryota > Viridiplantae > Streptophyta > Magnoliopsida > Lamiales > Verbenaceae > Lantana > Lantana camara. Next base: position 88,853,272 of record CM074862.1, on the reverse strand, counting down.
ACTTGTTACATTATGAGTTAGAGTCGCTTCAAGATACCAGCAGGACCGTGAGTGAGTACTTTATATTCTTGTACGTTTACTTGCTTTATTAGGTCCGACTCGTGCTTTATCTTGCTAAATCTGTATAATTTAATGCCTACTATTTGGCATTACTTGAAAACATGAATTGTGATCATCTGCAACACATTCTTAACCATCATGCATTATACCCCTCATAAGGCAATTGCAGATCAACATGTCTCCCCAAAGAACTGCTCAAGACACTACTCCTCCAAGAGAAGGCGTTTCCTCAGAAGGAGAAAACTCCGAATTAGTGGATTCTCTGAAAGAGATAGTGCAGACTTGTGCTAATGGATCAAAAGAAAATAATGAAAGGACTCTGGAGAAATTTCTACGAATGAACCCACCAAAGTTCTTCGGAGAACCAAGTGATGTAAAAGCTGAAAATTGGATAGCCAGTATCGAAAAGATTTTCGAAGCTATGGGTATTTCTCCTGAAGAGCCCGAGAGGATTTAATTTGCAGTCTTTATGTTAGAAGGAGCAGCATTAAGTTGGTAGAATTATATCAAGAGAGTCTGGGCCGAGAGCCAAGTCAATTATCGGTGGGCAGACTTTGTTAGAGTGTTTCAAGACAAGTATATCCCTCAGGTAGTTAGGGATGCTCGTGAGGCAAAATTTATGGAATTGGTACAAGGCCACATGTCAGTAGCGGAATATGAAGCCACGTTTGTTCGGTTGATTCAATATACCCCACATATCCTTCATGATGAACGTAGGAAAACTCAGCGATTCATCAAGGGACTTAAGCCCCGATCTCAGATGGGCTTTGTCTCCATTCGAATTGGAGACCTATACTAAAGCTGTAGAAACAACAATGAAGACAGAGGCTACCCACAAAGAGGTTCGGATAGCTAATAATCGTCCTGGATCCTTTTACAAGTCATCTCAGGGAACTAAACGACCTGCTGGACCCTCAAGGCCAATCCCAGGAAAGAAACCGATGCAATTTTGTTCCAAACCTCAACCGCCACCATTGAAGCTTCAGGAGGAAATTGTTTGTGAATACTGTCAGAGGTGAGGTCATACTGAAAAGGACTGTCGTAGGAAGGCTGGTGTATGTACTTGGTGTGGGAATCCTGACCATCAGTTTCCTGATTGTCCAAGAGGGCCAAAGCAGTGGGGTAAAGGAAAGGCTCCAGTAAAAACATCTGGAAAGACAGTGGTAAAGGGTCGCGCTTATGCTGTGAAAGGTGATGTGGATCCAGATCCGACCCAGGTCGTTGAAGGTACGGTACACATTCTAAACATGCCAGTTACTGCCTTATATGATCCTGGCGCTGTTAAGTCCGTTTTTCGTGCTTGTTTTAATTGGAAAATCAACACTTTATTGTAAGTTTCTAAGCTTAATTGCAATGTTTGATCCCTTTTTAAGTACAAACGATAATGGAGTAAGATGTTCGAAAAACGGGACGAAAATGAGGAAAAGGGACATAAAAGCAAGGAACTCGAAAGTTGACCAAAATGAGGTCACGACCGCGACCTCATCCTGTTGCTTTTCGGTCGCGGGCGCGACCGTGTGTGTTTCGGATGAATTTCGCCAAATAAAATGCCAAATCTCGAAAGTTGGGAAAAAATGGGTCGCAACCGCGAGCTCTTCTATGCACATTTCCAGTTGCGGGCGCGACTAGTATTTTTGATGATTTTCTGCTGAATTTTTTGGAGCAAATCTCGAAACTTGAAGAAAAATGGGTCGCGACCACGACCCAATTCAGTTCATTTGTGGTCGCGGCCGCGACCAGAAAGAAAACACGATTTTATTAGTTGGTCGCGGGCGCGAACGTTTTATGCCTATTTTCGGTCGCAACCGCGACCCTTGCCAGACACGTTTTTTCGGGTTTTGGCAGTTTATCAGCAGTTTTTGGTCAGAAATTGAAAAAGAGGACAACTCCCCCATTTGGTGTATGGGACAGAACAGAAAAAAAGAAAAGGAGAAAAGAGAGCAGATCGATGAGGAAGAAGAATTCTGGAGGAAATTCTTGAACACGAGAGTCGATATCTTCCACAAGTTTCTTTATAATTTAGTTGTTTACTTTCAATCGAATATTTACTCTTAATTTTCGTTTATACTTTGAAGTATTTTAGACTAAACTCTAGGGCTTGAATGTTTCTTACGTTATTTGCTTTCAAGACTTCATATATTTCTATTTCCATGTTAAATTCTAAGTTCTTATATTTTAGTAAATTAAATTTTAGTTACAACATGAGTACTTAAATTATCTAGGCGTGGGAATGAATACTTGTATGCTAGGTGATTGAAATAATGTCTGAGTGAGTGATTTACTTCTTGAATTTATGAAAACTTGAGTAAATTCATATATAACGGGTTGGCCATCCGGAGTATATGTCTTAAAGTTATTCCATTTTCGAAAGAATTGTAGTAACTTGGATATTTTCATAAAAGTTGGAGTTTAGAATTAAAGAAATTTGACCCTTTTTCCGGCTATCTAAGTAGATTATTTGAATTACGCCAAGCCGCTGATTTAAGAATCTCCTTTGTCTTGATTGATTGGTTAAATCTATTATTGGATACTTGTGAGAACATTTTCTGAAATGGATTTAATACACACCATGGTTTCGAAAGAATTCATGGTATAATTCAGTGACAAGATTAAAGAAGCAATATCACTCCTTAAAGCATTGTTAGAACTCTAGTCACATTTATCATTCCCTAGCCTATTATTCTTTTTGGATTAAATTGCAAGTATTTACGTTTATTAGTCTAGTTAAGCTCAATTATTCACTCTCATAACTTGTTTTACCTCAGTCTAATAAATGGAGATTGGTATGCGAATAATCTTTGATTCACCCTTCCTTGTGGATACGACCCTTTGTGCTATACAAAGTAATATTTAGCTTGCACTTCGGCTTTAAAACGAATTGCAATTTCTAATCATAACTAGGTAGCATTCATATGCTAGAGTGAAAGTTTTGATAGAGTAAATTGGGGGATATCGGGCACCATGCATTCATTCATTGCATCTCAATGATGCGCGTTTCAATTTTCCACTTGAATCATTACCTTATATGCTCAAAGTAAGTTCTCCTCTGGGAACTTACCTTACCACGGATAGAGGATATAAACGTTGTCCTATACAAATCGGTACCCAATACTACCCGATAGACCTTATAGAATTACCCATGTCAAGATATGGAATTATTCTGGGAATGGATTGTTTGTGTAAATACCATGCTAAGTTGGATTGTTTCAAGAAAGAAGTCACCTTAGGAAAAGGTGATACTTCCATATCAAGAGAAGAAATGAAGTCAGTATCACTGATTACAGCAGCAGAGGCTAAGAAATTAGTTGACAAGGGAGCCACAAGATTTGTTGCTTACCTCTTGAATAGACCAAAAGACCAGCTTAAGATTGAAGAGGTAGAAGTAGTAAAAGAGTTTACAGATGTATTTCCCTAACATTTGAATTCTTTACCTCCCGACAGAGAACTAGAATTTGTGATTGACCTGATCCCTGGAGCTGAGCCATTTTCCAAAACACCTTATCGAATGGCTCCAGCTGAGCTCCAAGAATTGAGAAAGCAACTTGATGAATTACTTGAATCAGGGTATATCCGTCCTAGCACATCCCCATGGGGAGCACCTGTGCTATTTGTCAAAAAGAAAGACAGATCATTGCGATTGTGTATTGATTACCGAGAACTCAATCGTATGTTCTTCAAGAATAAATATCCTCTCCCCCCACATCGAAGAATTGCTTGATATTCTTCAAGGATCCCGAGTGTATTCTAAGTTGGATATAAGGCAAGGATATTATCAACTAAGGATCCGGAAGGAAGATATTCCGAAAATTGCTTTTAATACCTGATATGGTCACTTTGAGTTTGTAGTAATGCCTTTTGGACTGACTAATGCTCCAGCTGCATTTATGGATCTAATGCACTGGATATTCCTACCATATCTGGACCAGTTCATGGTCATCTTCATTGATGACATCTAGGTGTTCTCAAAGACCCCTGAAGAGTATGCGGAACACCTCCGCATAGTGCTGAGTACTTTAAGAGAGCATAAGCTATACGTGAAATTTAGTAAGTGCGAATTCTGGTTGGAAAGAGTGACTTTTCTTGGGCATGTATTGTAACGCCCCGGTTCCGGACGAGCAGGTAAGCATACCACGTGAAAGAGTGAGCGTTAGGATTTATTTTATTTTATTTTATTTTATTTCTTTCATTCGCTAATATTCTATATTTCATTATAATTATATGAATTACATTTCAATATCTTTACGTGAAATCATATGAATTCATATCAAATTGAGAATTTATCGCATGACTTGAAAATGTTCGTTATGTGAAATAATTGCTGAACGTGAATTAATTGTCTATTTGTCCCTACATGATCATTCTTGTAAATTCAAGGACCTAATTGTATAATTAATTTTGGACTAAAATGACTAATTATCTAGAAATGAAACTTGATTGCATGATTTATATTTTGAGGGACTAAATTACAATTTGAGGCTTTTCATCAAATTCAAAAATTGGTGATTCATGTAAAAAGCTTTCTCCATGCTTCCATTTCATTTTCATTTCAAAGTCTTCATCCAACATTTGCTCCCTCACTCACGAGACATTCAAGAAGAAAGGAGAGAAATGATTTCATTGATTTCATCCAAGTTTCCAAGGAAATTTCATATTTTGGAGCTTAATCATCCATAGCCATCATCTTCTTCCATTTCTTTTCATTCAAGGTATGAAAGTTCATGCAGGTGATTCTTGATGAGATTCATGGAAGCTAGGGTTGTGATTTCATGAAATATGTGGATTATGTGTTGTTTACTACATGAATACATGATTATACATTGAATGGATGCATGAATTCTTGAAAGAATTGAAGTTATATCATGAAATTTTGTATGAACTTGAAAGTGATGAACCTTGATGACCATGCATGATTTGGTGGTTTATTTGGTGTTTTATGACACTTGGAATATGTATGCATATTGATTTCCAGAAATATGACAATTTGGAGCTTGAAAAATTATGTTTTGGTTGATTTTGGTTTTGGCCGAGATGTCCCCTTTTTTTCTGCTCTGTTTTATTTTTTCAAATTTGAAGGTCGTGACCGCGACAGAAAATAGAACAAAAACGGTCGCGCCCGCGACCCACTCACATTTTTGGCATGACTATAGGTCGCGACCGCGACATGAAAAACACATAAATCCGGTCGCGCCAGTGACCCAAATTTGGCCTTGTTTCGACTTTGTGAAAAATTGACTGAAAAATTCATGAAAAATTAGGTCGCGCCCGCGACCAAAAATAGAGCAAAAATGGTCGCGACCGCGACCCTTGTACAATCTGCCAAAATTTTAAAATTTCACATTTTAATCCAAAGGCTTTATTGATTCCAAATTGTTATTATATGATACATTTCATGCCAAAATATGATATTTGCATGCTACATGGATCATGGCACGTCATTCCATCGCATATTCGTCGTTCGTCATAATTGGTTCATTTTGAGTCATGTCTCACGTGTACACGTCTTTCTTGCACAGATCACGTTCCTGGTGTCGAGGAGCCAGCTCCTTAGTTGTATCCTTGGTATTTTGGCACAAGGTGAGGTTTTGTTCTAGTTACATAGAACCTTTATAACCCTTATGTGAAGTTTTTGGCCAAAATCTATTATAATTATAACTGTTTCATTTCAAACTATAAATTATTGCAAGCAAGCCATAAATGATATTGATTCAAGCATGTTTTGGCGAGTACCATGATTACACTTTGGGCCCAAGGGTAGTGTATTGAGCCAACTAGGAAAGCAAGGGTTGACGAGTAACTCTTACGCTATCCTCACCATTTTGGGATCACCTCTGAATCCACCAGGAGGTTTGGTGGAGGAAGAAATCCCGTGTGTAGGAGTCATGTTCCCGACGTACACCATGTCATAGATGGTTGGACCTTACAAACCTACCATCACCCGGAGGAAAAAGGGTTCATGAAATTGTTACTTGATCGCACTAATTGAATTTCATGATCACGTGGTAAATAATTCAAGCATGTGTTGTTCACTTTTGGTGTAAAGGTTGGAGACTTGCCCTCACTCGCCGGGCCACGTATTGAATGAAATTGATTGAGTGAAACTGTTAACTTGATAGTTGTAATCTCGGGCGAACAATATTTCATTCTTGAATTTATATTGTTTTCATTTCTTGAACCCATGGATCGTTTATAATGAACATCTCCCCCACGCTCGAACTTCCAGAGACTCTCCTCATCTGAAGAAGAAGTATCTCCATCTTCCCTAGTTGCTACCATCACCACCATTTTTCCCTTGCCAGAGATGGGGATGGAATCCACCAACCTCTTCGTCTTCCTCGAGGGATGGGCTCTTTCCTCCTCCATTTCCCTGATAAGTACTACCGAGCAGTTGCTACAGAAACTGTTGGGGCCCAGTCGAACAGGTCCCTCCGGGGGCACGGGAACCAGTGTGCCCGGTGGAGTTGCACCACGAGCCATCCCACACGTTTGGTTGGCGGTCCGGCCTCCACTGTGACCATCACCCCTTCCTGCGCCTCTATCGTCTCCACGGCCTCCACCTCAATCATCACTGCAGCCTCCCCCTCGGCCGCCATCTCCTTGCCCAACTCCTCGACCACCACCACGGTCCCCTCGCGGATCCACTTGTTCTTGTTGTTGTTGTGGTTGTTGTTGTTGGTTGGCCGGCTTACGACCGCGTAACAGTGCAGCAATGTTTTCAGCACCTCCTCCAGCTATGAGTATATCAATTTCTGCACAAAAGGAATTTGAGGGTCAGATCACTCTTTACGACACGTCATTAAACAAAGAGTTACCATCCCTATTCTAAAATGTTAGTGGAGTTAGTTTCTAGAATCTAACCGTCTCTGTTTATCGTACGAACGGGGGGCGAGCAACCATATCAGGGGGACTCACGAGCCCAAAGCGAAATAAGATCTCCTCATCATCCATCAAATCTTTGGCTTCGATGAGCCAATTGGCATTCTTCATAGCGAGGGCCAGGCTCTTGGCCCAATCTACGAAGGTTGATAAAGTAGACCTTGGCCCAATCTGCGAAGGTTGATAAAGTAGACCTGGACTTCACTATGGGCCCCTCATTATGCAATACCCACTCTCGAGGAACCCCAAAATCGCTGTTAGCGGGCAGCCTCACGAAAAAGAACTTTTCCTTCCAATCAGTACCATACGATATCGAGGGGGAGTCAATTATTCTCAGACGCGATTTGGCTTGGATATAATAAAAGTTGTCCCTTCGAGATGAGCGGGGGGAACGCGATACCTGGAGCAGGCTGTTGAAATGAGGGATAGAGGGCTCATGGCCAGTGCACTTCATCAGAATCACAAAGGCATTCAGCAGAGCAATACCATTAGGGCAAATTTCGAAGGGCTCAAGTTGAGATAATTTAAAATTTCAGCTATGGGAGCAAGAATTGGGAATCTCAAGCCGCCCGCAGTTACAGTGTCCTTGTATACCATCATCATACCGGGTGGAAGGTTGTTGGCACGCTCGTGCGGCTCTGGACGACAGTATGTAAAAGCCTCATTCCAATATATCTGGGCCCTCATGGCAGCCATTTCCCTGATCGTCAAGCTACTGGGGATTTCCTCCGGGGGCTTACCTATCTTATGGGGATCAGAGCCTTCTCCTCGGATTTCAGACTTTTTCCCTTGGGCAGCTGGTTCCTTCCCCTTTCGGCCGCGTTTGCGAGGAGGTTCTTCCTCCGCACGGTGCTCGGAAGTCGCCATTTCCTCTTGGGGGACAGCAGACGCCACCGTGACCCTATGAGCTTGGGGCCTAACCCGCTATCCAGCATAGGGAGCACCCTTTCACCCTGGCTCTTCATTTCTTCTATCAGTGCCATCTCCTCGAAAATTTGTTCAACCCCCCAGGATTATGCTCATTCAACCCTTGAACCGCAGCATCGAGATCTTCATCCCTGTTCTCTACTGAAGCTTCACACTGAGTCAAAATTGGCGAGACATTCTCTCTATCTCGGCAACAGAAGGGGAGATAAAGAAAGTTATTAATTCGATGAACCCTTATAAGGCCCCCGATCCCGATGGCTTTTAAGATTTATTCTATCAGACATATTGGGACATTGTGGGATCGTCAGTTGTAAAGTTTGCGAACGAGTGCATTGAGAATGGTGGTTTTCCTCCTGAGATAGGTCGTGTTTTTATAAGCTTGATTCCAAAAGTTCCACAACCGGAATCTATCACTCAATTTTGGCCTATCGCTCTATGCAATGTTTTGTTGAAAATTGCTACATGAATACATGAACAAAATAAAACACTTAATTAGCAAGTAAGCATATTATAAACGAATTTAAATAACATAGTCAATTAAATCATATAAGTCACATAATCAAAATTGAAATTAAATACACATATAAAGGAAAAGAAAGTTCCTAACCCTCAAACTCTCACGTGTGGCGCGCGTACCTGGATAATTTGAAAATACGGGGCGTTACACTAAGGAATAAAGATAAGGGTATTTGAGCTTGTCAGGTAATTCAGCACTTATGAATTTGTCATATGCATCCGGGGATTTGATTTTGTATCTATCTGTCATTATTAACAGCCAGTGAACATGAGGAAGGCCTCTTTTTTTAAATTCGATAGCATATGTATACGCAGCGACTTCACCAAAAATTTTCTTATTTATCATTTCATCTTTGAGTTCTTCAAGTCTTACCCTGAAAGCACATACCAACAAATCTGGTCTGTTTTGGGGTATTTCATGGTTAAGCTTTTTTTCGGTTATTTCTAGCTATTTAGGATTGCAAGTCATTGTGAAGAAAATATCAGGCTTTCCATACTTTCGGACTAAAGTCATTTCGTCTAAGTACCTTTTATGCATATCTCTAGGACCTCCTATAAACGACGCATGCAAGAAAATACGCTGACCAAATTTTTTTTGGATCAGTTTCACCAAGTATTCCTAGACAATCTACTATACCCTGAAGAGACTCTATGCGGGCATTTTTTTGCTGTTGTTCGACACGAAAGTAATGAAGACACTGTGTTTCAACTTTGATGTACATATCATTCAAGTATTGCTGAAATAATCTATCTGAATGAAATAGCATTGACCGGTCCCCAGGTCGAATCTGAAGTCTATAGCAATAATATTCTCAAGCAGAGATGTTTGCCCGTGATCTAGAGTTGCTTTTAGTACCTACACGTACGAGAGAAAATACAGTGGAGAAGTTTGTTAAAAAAAAAATGTAAAAAAGACAAGGTACAAGCCTTCGGCTTCGGCATGCAGGAAATCAGTCACTGAAGAAGCGCGTCTAGGATCAGCTAAATAGTCATTATCCCAAGATTGCAGTCTCTTTTTCCTAGCAGTAAGTTCAGACGGATTCTTTTGGGGTATACCTACATGCCATCCAGGTTGGCCAAAAGGAAACAACGAAGGATATTGTAATGGATCGTAACATCCATAATAATATTCAACTTTTTGGCTTCGACCAGATTTTGTGTAGACTCTAATATCTCGAGACTGATATGCTTATGGCTGATCAGAGCCTTTCCAAAAGCAGGATTAGCTCGTAGAATTATTTTACATTCGTGCAAGTTAACTTTCTCTCTTAAATTTTGAAAGAACGTGGAGTATGGATTCACTTGAAGAAGTTTCATTATCATGTCAACTAAATCTTTATGTAATTTATCAGATACAGCTAAACGGTTGGTAAACTCGTTCTCGACGTCATGGAAATAAAGTTGTAAATTTGTTGGCTTAGCATCAGTTGGAATAAGGTCATTAATGAAGTGGTAAACCTGCCCTTGCACTCTAAATGTGTAAGCATTCTTATGCTTGTGGCATAATTCTTTATCATATGTAACTCCAAAGGAAGTGAATGCAAAAGTATTATTATATGTACGAGAGTGAGTTCGAAAATGCAAAGAAAGTTCGGAACAACCGAGGAATAGATCACGTAGGTCATCAGGAATATCAATTGGAGAAAGTGAACCTGACCTTTCGAACAACAAAAACCTGGAAGTTCTTTGTACAATCTAATTGCACCATAGTGCCTACAGGGGAGCGCATTTGGAATGCACCAACGATGATCTCCAATATTTGTAAGTCAATGAAGCCCGAATAATTTTGAATTTGAAGAATTCATGGCTGCAGTAGCTGATAGGTTCTCTACCTCGGTAACTTTGGATCAATAGTAGGAGTAAGATGGGAAAAATCATATTCAGAGTTTTTCAACGTTAAACAAAAAAATTGAATTTTAGACAATTTGAATATAATATGTTATTTCGTACCGTCTATAGGATTCATGTTTTTATGTGTAGGAAGTTCAAAGTTTACTGGGATATCTACCAAAGTTGGGTCATCAAACTCTGTAGACCCAACAAATTTGTTGCCGAGGGCAACACCCAGCTGATTGGAGTGTTCAGATAGATGCATGCTGCCGGCGTCATGTATATTAGATGGACCAGCAGTGTTTCGGTAAATAGAAGTACCCAAAGAAGCAAGGTCGGCCGGTGATAAATTTGTGAGGAAGCCTTTTTGTATACAACCTAACTGGGCGAAGGTATTTGACTCTTTGTCTTTTCCACCAAGTAATTTACCACCAATCTCGGGCCTTATTTCATTATGCTGAATGTAATTATATATTTCCCGAGGGAGCGCTTTTTTGTTTTGGTCGTCAATTTTTTGGTTAGTTGTAGATGACAACTGTATACATAAAAATAATTATAGCATAAGGATGACAGAGAAGTATAATCATTTCCTAGAAACTAAGGACGAGCCGATATATAAATAAGAGTTCAGTGGGATATTTGATTCGATGATTGATCTAATCTAACAATGAAGATTTTCTTCCCTTATTATCCACAAAAATAATTGAAACTATAGTTTAAAAAAATAATGTTCAAAAAGAAAAAGGTTCTCTTTTGATTAAATTAACCCAAAAACAGAGTACACCAACATGGATTTAAACCAAAACAAAACATATGAGTAGATTATTTATTTATTTATTTTTATGAATAGACCTTTTGCTTCTGAATTTTACAAAAAAAAACATATAGATTGTTTTTCGAGGAGAACGATTAAATAACAACGAAATTCATGTTGAACTCGTAATAAAGAATATATATTAATAATTGACTAATTGTTGCAGTTTAGATAGAAAAGTGGACAAAAGTTGACAAGTAAGTTTATATTAAATATGTCACTATACTCCGTGCACGGTAATTTTAACTTGTACAATGGCAAACCTTACTCTACTAAAATGGGGTAACTAATATTAAATTTTTCACAAGGCTGTCTAATTTTAGGCCGCTCTAATTTATAATGTACGATATCTACTAAATTACAATTAAGAAAGACAATATATTTGACAGGAGATGGCTCAACCTCAAGTCCTCAACTAACCAGGGTGATTTTTTATCAAAACTCGACTCGCTCCAATCAATATAATGAGGACATGATATTTTATACCTATCATGTGGTTTGTGAAAAATTTAAAAAGAATAAATGAGTGACAAACATATTACATTTATAATTAGGGTTAATTACATCTAGACCCCTTCCGAGTTTAGTATATTACAATTGGACCCCTGTTAGTCATTTTATTACAGTTTGACCCCTTCTAAAATTTCGAAATTACTAAACGGTGAAGAAAAGATACAATTTCGTTAAATATTTCACGGAATGTTCCAAATAATTGTGAAATAACCATTATATTCAAAATAATTGTGAAATAATTGTTTGTTTAACCGTTTATTTATTCTAAAAAGACGTGATTTTTTTTTCCTACTTTTATAAAACATGATCTTAGAACCAAACATAATGGTCATTTCAAAATTATTTGGAATATAACGCAATTATTTGGAATATAACGTGAAATATTTAACGGAATCGTACCTTTTTTTCACCTTTTATTAATTTCAAAATTTTAGAAGGGGTCAAACTGTAATAAAATAACTAACAGGGGTCCAATTGTAATATACTAAACTCGGAAGGGGTCTAGATGTAATTAACCCTTTATAATTATAATCGATTGTGTCCATTGAGGTAGAATTTACATTTGAATTTTTTCCATAGAGCCCAAAAAAAATAATAATAAAAAATAATAAAAAATAATAATAGTAATAATAGAAGTTAAAAAAAGGTAACTTGGACAACACAATCATAATCCTCTAACCATTCCATTCATCGTCGTTGCCTCATATTAAGATCCTTCTGAGTAAACAAGTATTGGAGACTCTTATGATCGGTGAAAATTTCAAAAGTTACCCCGTACAAGTAATGCCTCCACTTCCCGAGTGCAAACACCACCGTTGCGAGTTCCAAATCATGTGTCGGGTAATTCGTTTCATAATCCTTCAACTTCCGAGAAGCATACGCAATCACCTTCCCGTTCAGAGTTAAAACACACCCCAAACCTTCCTTCGACGCGTCCGTATACACAGCATATCCTTCCGAACCCTCCGGAAGAGTTAAAACCGGAGCTGAAACCAACTTCTCTTTCAAGATATTGAAGCTCTTATCACATTTCTCATTCCACTCATACTTGACATCTTTCTTTGTCAACCGGGTTAAGGGAGCAGCGATTTTTGAAAAATCTTGCACGAACCTCCTATAATATCCCGCCAATCCTAAGAGGCTTCTAATCTCAGAGGCATTCTTTGGTTTCTCCCACTTTAACACCACTTCAATCTTCGAAGGATCGACCTCAAATCCATTCCTTGAAATAATATGACCCAAGAAAGACACCCGGTCAATCCAAAACTCGCATTTGCTAAACTTTGCAAAAAATTGATGCTCCTTCAAAGTTTTCAACACAAGCTTGAGATGCCTTGCATGTTCCTCGACTGACTTGGAGAACACCAAAATATCATCAATGAAGATCACAACGAATTTATCAAGAAACGGTGGAAAGATTCTATGCATCATATCCATAAAAAGCAGCCGGAGCATTCGTTAAACCAAAAGGCATAACCACAAATTCATAATGCTCATATCTTGTATTGAAGCCCTATCAATTTTAAAAATATTTTGTAGGTTTTTGAAGTTCATGAAAATTGTATGAACCATTTACAAACTAAGAATGAATAGAAAGAAATATGAATAATGAGTTGATATGACCTTTTGATATGTAAAACTACTCACATAAAAAAACATGTCGAATTTTGCCGATATCCCTAGTGTTTACCCTATCAATTTTAAAAATATTTTAGAGGTCTTTAAAGTTAATGAAAATCACATCAACCAATTCAAAAACTAAGTATGAACATTAATAAATATGAAACGAGTTTATACGACCTTTTGATTAGCAAAACAACTCATATAAAAAAACTTGTCGAATTTTACCGATATCCCTAGTCTTTACCCTATCAATTTTAAAAAAAAATTTGCAAGTCTTTAAAGTTCATGAAATTCGTATCGACCATTCACAACCTAAGTATGAACACTAAGAAATATGAATAATGAGTTGATACGACCTGTGGATTGGCAAAACTACTCATATAAAATCTTGTCTAATTTTGCCGATATCCCTAGTCTTTACTCTATCAATTTTAAAAATATTTTGGAGGTTTTTAAAGTTCATGAAAATTGTATGAACCATTTACATGCTCATACTTTGGGTATGAATATGATTGATCAAGCTATTCTCCTTATTAAAAGCTCCTCTCCAAATGCCCAATAAACAATCAACCAAGTATGCCAAAGGATAGAAAAATAATCAATCAACCAAGAATAACAGAGACACTAGATTTAACGTGGATAACCCCTTCAAAACGAAGAGTAAAAACCACGAGACCTACGAGACCCAAAAACAAATCCACCATAATACGAGGCAAAATTACAACAATTCAAACACCAATATATCTAACTCCAAACACGAACCAAACACCGATTTGATCCAAAACGAACTATAACACAAAAGGCAAAAAAAAAAAAAAAAAAAAAAACAGAAACCAGGCCGAAAACGTGCTGCTATTCACGCACCAAAAAACCTGACTTACAGTGCTTCAAATCCGATCTCCACCGTTCACTTTCAAGTTCGATGAGTTAGGAACCTGCTATCCGAAAATCAACTCAATTGGACCACAAAATGACCTTCCGATCATCCGCACGAAGATGCTGTCACCGCCCAGAAAACTACAGAAAAACTGTGCGTAAAATATTTCTCTTTCTTGAAGGAAAAAGCTGTTGTTCGATCAACTCTTAATACTAAACCAAGATAAAACCTAATCAACTAAGAAAAGATTTTATGGGCTTTAAATTATTAATTCTAATTGGGCCAACAAATGATTGGTGGGCTGGACCCAACACTTTTTTGACAAAAATATAACAAAAGTTCTATAATTCTATTGAATAAAATTGATTCGTTAGGGTTTAAATTAAGTTAAATCATTTTTTTTTACTTTATTGATACTTATGTTTTGTATTTAAATATTTATGACCAACAAAATCTGAGAAGATTGTGGGATTCTACCTTATTTTGAATCCAAATAATTTTAGATATTTTCCTTAGATATGCATGCGCCATGCATGTATGAGAATTCTGAACTTTTAGAATTTAGTTAAAAAAAATAAAAACATATAAACACTAAATAATTTAGAAATATTATTTCTCTATCCGACGCAACAGAATTATATATGTAGACAATATAGGTACTATCTTCCCGAAAATTGATAATTTGAGGGCTAAATATGTAATTAGATAAACGCAGAGGACCAAAAATACATTTTGAAAGGGGAAATCGTATTAAATAAACACCCACGCACTTGATTCTCTCTCTACACTCAAACGCAACAAACACTTGAGTCTCAGTGTCTCTCCGCCGCCGTCAATTTCAAACCTCCGTGAATTCGAACGCCAAAACCCCACCGGACTCTCCAATGTCAACTCCATCTGGGTTTCTCCGGGGAGCTAGAGCCCTATTCTCCGCCTCCAAGTCCGCCGCTCCTCTTTCTAAGACCAACATTTCCTCCTCCTCCGCCAAAAAAACCACCCCCGCCGCCGCTGCGAAACCCCAGAAGGAGAAGAAGGCTTCGACTTCGGGGATTATGAAAGTGATTCCTGTTTCGCCCGCCCTTGAGAGCGTAGTGGGTGCCCCGGAAATTTCTCGTGCCGAAGCTGTTAAGAAGCTTTGGGAGTACATCAAGCTCAACAATCTCCAGGTATTATTGTTGGATTTTTGTATGTTTTATTCCTCCTTATCGTGCCTTTCTGGGTTTGTTTAAAGGATACCCAACGTGGAAGTGGAAAATTAATTTTTAATCGGAGACAGGATTAGGATTCGCTTAACCCAAACAGAAGGGTTTTTAGCTAATCGCCTTCGGTTGAAATTAGGTTAGTTTCGTTTCCAGTTTTGGGATATAGGGTATTATTTGCATATTGCGGTCATCAATCCGTTAGATTAACGGTAAATATGTGTAAAATTATCCGCACGTTTTGGAGTGTAAAACCATCTGTGTATTGTTTGTTTCTGTTCTCCTGTATGTACATCTGTTGGAGTCATAGAGAACCTTAAACTCTTTTCGTTACTAGCTTTTTTGGCAAGGAAATGCTTGTGGAACTATGTTGGTTGTTTAGCTGAGACTTTCCCCTCATCTGTCTATTCTATTCCCTGTTCTTTGCCTCTTTTGTTTTATAATTGTAGTCTTTTTTTGTTTCGAAGATTTGACAAGAAATTTAGGTTGTTTCTTCTTGCCTTTTTGGTCTCTGTGGTTCTAGAATCTTGTGGGAGATGGTGAAATTTATTTGTTCTGCATTGCTGGTTTAGAGTTTTAACTGAAAGTGCTGGAGTATTCTCGATCATGCCGGTGAGGGTGTTATAATCTGCAAACAGCTCCTTATTATTCCTATCGTTTTGGTTTAACTAACTCTTTTTGGTGAAAGATAGCTATGATTTCTTCTTGCTTTGTGATTTTTTGTTAACTGTGAAGCTTATGAGTGCTTATTATGCAGAACACGAATGGAAAATATTGCGCTCTAATTTTTGGGTAATTAGAGCTTATTTGATCGGCAAAGTTCAGATCACATGTAGTGTGTTTTTCACTTTACCTGCACATTGGCTTAACAGTTTACTTAATATTGAAGTAAGATTGAGAGGCATGTCTTCCAACACAGAGTGCTGAGTATTCCAACTGTTCAGTGTATTCGAGGTTTAAGTCCTATTGTGTGAACATCTTTACACGTCTGGAAAATATTCTACATTCGCTAACATTGAATGTGAGGGATTTGGCATGAGTGCTATAATATGAAATGCGAGCACATTTTTGTACAGTTCTTTCGCATTGTTTGTTAATTTATGGAAAACATACGTGTAAGTCTCTGCATTGATCAATTTTTGTTTTAAAAGGGATGCGTTTCATAGTTTCATTTTTTGTTCTGTTTAGTGGACTCAGATGAGTGTTTTGATGTTTCTGGTTGCAGAACCCGTCCGATAAGAGGGAGATATTTTGTGATTCAAAGCTGAAGAAACTATTCGATGGAAAGGATAAAGTGGGGTTTCTTGAGATTGCGAAGCTGCTTTCCCCTCATTTTGTGAAGGCTAATTAATTAACCGTGTTTGGTTTCTAGCTTCTATCCAACTTTTGTCAAGTAACCGTTGGTGAATTCTCTCTAAATTCTCACATTGCACAGAAGTTTTTGTGTACAAAACTATGTGCATATGTTCCTTTCTAGCTTGAGGTCATGTACAAAACATGTAGGATGATGATTTGATGCGGTTACAACATTTGCTTTTCTCTTAATCTCGCTCATTGTGTGTGTGGTGGGCTTAGTTATGCTTAAATGTATCAGAATCGGGTGCCGCTAGCTATTATAATTCCGAATAATTTTTTCTGAATTTTACAATCGGATGAATTGGTACAAGAATCTACACATTTTTGATTGATATAGGGATCTTATATGCACAATTAGTTGAGGAGGTGGTGTATCCATTGCTCAACAACTGCAGGAGAGCCATACCACGGTCTCGTTTCATCATCAGAACCTACAGGCGAATGGTAAACTCCCTCCAAACTGATGTTCAATGCACCTTCCAGATGTGCTGACATTTCTGGCACGACGCCATCGCCCCATACATCTACTTGCCCACAAACCTAATGCAATATTCTCCAAATGCTCACACATATTGAAGGTATGAGGAAGCAAAATAGGAAACAACGCTCTTCACTGCATTAGAATTTACCTGCTTATACCCTTGACCGACAAATCGAGCTTGAAAGGTGGAAGATGCCGGTGCTGATGGATCAATTGCGGTCATTTCACCAACTGGCTGATTGGTTTCAACCATAACAGGGGAGTTGTTATTGGTTGATCCAAATAAAGGAGCCCCTTGTATATACCTGTCAAATGAACCAATTCAAGTATGCTAATGTGGAAATGACAGAGTTTCGGGTAACTATAATGAAGCACCTGGGACCACGATTTTCAATTTACCTCCCTGCAACGCACACATATCTTAGTTCCGGCGAATACACAGCTTTAGCACAATTCTTTTCAACATAATCCAAGAGGCCTCTTGTTTGATCGATGACTCCTGATACACCTTTCGGCGGTGCACTAACATAATGAAAACAAAAATACCCTCCATCAAAACCACAAATAAAGTCCATAATTTAACAAATCAAAGCATTTCATAACCAAGAGAAAGCAGAGAAACAACAAATGAAACTTAGCAGATTTTTTTTCGATAATTACACTGACATGTCCGAAAATTTGTCATAATTACACAAACTTCCCCCAGTCAAATAAGTTATTTCACATTTGGATTCATGAAATCTGACTATTCCAGTCCCTAACTTACATCAATGTTGGACTTAAAATTCATGACTATAATAGTATGAGTTAGGCTATCATATAGTACGAGAGAAAATCCCAAGGGAAGTTTCAGTAATTAGGCGAGAGAAAATCTCAAGGGAAGTTTCAGTAATTAGGCGAAAACTGGGGATGTAAGCGTAGCTAGAATTACATACAGGTGCGGAGTCCCTAATGTCAACAGTAGGGAAACATCAGATGGCCCAAATTCCTGCAAATAAACACGAGCCAACCATCCTCCTGCTGAGTGCCCAATCAAAGATAAGCTTGAACCTACAAAGGAAATTTTTCTAAGTCTCGTCGATTCAGCAAAAACTTGAATCAACTGTCAATGGTTAAAATCAGTAAACCTTGGGACAATTCCTTGGCCTCGTTCACAGCTTCTTCAATCCTTTTCAGATACCTACCATAAACTACAGAATGAATATACTGACACAATTAGAAGTGGAAATGGAAATGAAGGGCAGAGTAAAAAGTACTAACCAATCGAGAACTGGTCGAGGTTGGAGAGTGCCTCGCCAATAATTTGAGTCCAGTAAGCCAGCGGCATTTCTCAGCCAATCAATTCTGGAAACCTTTGCAATCGCTGTTGGCACCCCATAATCTTTCAAAATTAGGGCTAATTTCTGGTAGTCGTTCGTATTATTCCCCAGTCCCTGCAACAAACACAATCCCAAATTGCGAATGGGTGTTGAAACTCAGAGCACATCAAATTAAGAATTCGGTGCAAAATGCACTCACACACACAGACAGAGACAGAGATAGAGAGAGTAACCGGAAGAATGACAGCAGGGCGATAAGTGGTGGAAGTTGTGGGTGGAGAAGATATGGAGTCACTCTGAGAGAGAGTGGAGCTGCAACGGCAGCAGCGCCTCGACGTGGAGAATTTCAGTAGTGATGGTGGTGGAGGAAGTGGCGGCGAAACCAGAGCCACGGCCATCTTCTTCCACCGTCGGTGGCCAACGACCAGTGGCTGTTATAGATCGTTTGTGGACTGCGGTGGACTGGTTAATTACCAGTTATTTTTGGCTATATATATGTTTTGCCTCATCCTTTTTCACAACGTCATATATATTTGAATAATTGTCACATTTATTGATACCTTCAACAAAAATATTATTGCTATGTTCGTAAATTCTGAAAAACTATAATTTTTGTTATTCTTGTTTCCTTAGTATTTTAACAGCGTCCCAAATTTCTATTCTATCTATAGCTATATCTATCTATATCTATCTATATATATCTTATAAAAGCACGAATAGTTTCTTACAAAATACGGATCGCCTAAAATATCCTCACAATAATTATTTCAATAATTATTAGTGAAGGATAATGATGTAAATACATGTTATAGATTATTAATTAATTATATTTAAAAAGCACATATTAACATAAAATAGGATTCTTTGTATAAGTAAAATTTCTCCAACTTACCTAGAAAAGATATATAGTTCAACAAGGATTATTTTAATATTACTATATTAATTAATTGTATTCAAATTTTATATTATAAGTTGTCTATTTTTTTAATTTTAAGGCCTATAATTTAAAATGTTATAATAAGATATATCTAATGAATTGAAAAACAACAAATTGATTCACTTTATTTTAATAAATTTTTGTAATTATGTAAAATAAAATATTATTTAGATAAGTTACATAAAATAATTTTCAATAAATCAAGCATAATGTAAGTCTAATTATATAAGTCCATAGTTCTATTTATCTAAATCAATAAACTTTCTTAAAATATAATCATATTATAATTCTATAAATTTATCTAATTAACAAAATAATATAATTTAATGATTTATATAAAATATTTTTCAATAAATTAATTAATCCTAATGTAATATTTTTAATTAACTAATACTAATATAATTTTAATTATTTAAATCTAATTAACCATATAATCTTCCTTTAGTTTATATGATAAAATATAAACTAAATACTTCAAAGCAAGAATAGCGTTATTGGTTTCTTAATTCTATAATTTTAATTAATTGTATTCAAATTTTATAATATAAGTTGCCTGTTTTTTAATTTTGAGGCCTATAATTTAAAATGTTATAATGAGATATATCTAATGAATTGAAAAACAACAAATTGATTCACTTTATAAAATTTTGTAATTATGTAAAATAAAATATTATTTAAATAAATTACATAGAATAACTTTCAATAAATCAATCATAATGTAAGTCTAATTATATAAGTCCATAGTTTTAATTATCTAAATCCATATCTTAAATTATAATCATATTATAATTCTATAAACTTATCTAATTAACAAAATAATATAATTTATGATTTACATAAAATATTTTTCAATAAATTAATTAATCCTAATGTAATAATTTTTATAACTAATACTAATATAATTTTAATTATCTAAATCCAACTAACCATATAATCTTCCTTTAGTTTATATGATACTTCAAAACACAAATAGCGTTTTTGGTTTCTTAATTCTACAATTTAGAATTGTAGGTTCTCAGACCAAAGTTACTTTAAATTAAGAATACTAAGAAAACTCAATATGTGTGCATATAAAAATAAGATATATACTAATTTTATACATAATTTTTACAATATTCGATTAAAATTTTATATAAATATACTCTTTTAATTATTTCTACTATATATATAAAATCAATTATAAAAAAAATAAACATAAATCTGAAATAATACTCACTAGAAGAATACAAATAAAAAAATAGAATGCAAGATCAAATGACAAAGAGAATATAAAAAAGAGATAAATTAAATAAAAAAGAGATAAAGAATAGTTGGTTAAAAAAAAGAATTACTTGATTTTAATGTATATGCATATGAATACCAAATTTAAGAACGACTGTGAAATATCTTTAGAAATATATGTGAGAATTAATTAAGCGTAATGGTAACAAAATTTTGAAGATTAGATTAAAAATTTCAAAATGTTAGATTTGGTGTGAGTTCAAGAAACGATATGAAATTTTTTTTAATTTAATCTAAATGAGATTGATCCAATAGTTATCAATTTATTTTTACATTCTCCAAAGTAGCAATATACAACTTATTGACCGAATCAAAATTTGAAGTACATTTTGACTTGGGATCATTGCCCAGAAACAATGGTTCTTGAATAGTTTTCAATGTGCTCGAAAAGCAAAAAAAAAAACAAAAAACAAAAATACAAAGAATTTCTAAAGCATTATGCATGATACACACAAGGTAAATATTTAAATGATTTGGAGGAAGAATTGAGGGCAGAATATAATAAACTATTGCAACAAAAAGAGATGATTTGGTTTAAGAGTTGATAATTAATTGGCTCAAATTTAGGGATAAACAAACAAGTTTCTTTCATCTGTCAGCCATAATGAGAAGAAGAAAGAATCAGATGAATGCTCTGAAAATAGACAATGAATGAGCAACCAACAAAGATTATCGGGTGTTTATTTGTCTAATTTCAAAAATTAATGCTCGACAAAAATAAACGAGTTTTAGCCAATTACGTTGTGCAGCATATTGCTCAAAATAATCACCAAGATGATTATACTTCGTTTAAACCGTATATTAAAAAAATTGCGGGATCAAACTAGAATAGCTTCATTCCTGACCAAGGCACCTATTACAATATTTTGATCTCTGAATAAGTGTTACGCTACATCACTCCAACGGTAAAAAAGGGGCATGGTGCTGAAATTGAATATTGAAACAGCGTACGAAAAAACCCAGTGGAATTTCTAAAAAGACTTTTAACTTTCTTCAAATTCCCGACGAAAATCATCAATATCATTATGAGCAGAATGTAGCGGATACAATCGAAGATTCTATAGAATGGTGAACCAACGGAGGTTGTACGGATGTGTGGCATTAGATAAGGTAATCACGTTCGTTTTATTTGTTTGTAATATGTATGGAACAACTTACATATATAATTGAAGAGACCATTTCGACCGGACCTGGAAGCCAATTATGGTATATTAGTGAAGCTCTTACATGATCTCACACTTGCCTTTTGAGGACGACTTAATATTGGGAGTCAAACCTATCGTGGATGGAGCAAGGTGCATTAAAAGTGTGGTTGAGATGTTTTGCAAGGAGTTGGGCCTCAAATTAAACTTATGCAAATCACATGTGTTGTTTGCACCTTACGCGACAAATGATTTAAAACAGTAGGTTAGTAGAATTATAGGCATGGAAAATACATACAACTTAAGGAACTATTTGGGGGGTGCAAATGAACTTTAGTTGTAATTATAATGAGCATTTCCCGATTGTGATTAATAGAGTCAAAAAGCATCTCTTGGGATAGAAAGCCAAAATGACAAATATTTATTGACGAATGACACTTATTAAGTCCATCACGATCTCGATCTCCATCAACCACATGCACACAAATGGCTCCCTAATCAGATGTACGATAAACTTGATCCACTCAAGCACAACTTTCTTTAGGCGATTAATATAACAAGGAACGAACCCATCTTGTAGAGTGAAAGAAGGTGACTGCAAAGAAGTAAGAATGTGCATTGGGTTTTAGAGAAACCCAAAAGAAAATATAGTGATGCTAGCTAAAACGGGAAGAAGAATGCTTAACAAGGAGATGGCGTTATACATCAAAAAAATATTTAAAAAGGGATAACATTCTTGATCGAATATAAGCCTCGACTTATGGGTTTCCCGAGCATGGAAGGGGATAGTTAAAAACACTTGGATGGTGGAACCATTTTGAAAATGGAGGATTGGGAACGGTGAAGGGACATCTTTATGGAATGATAGATGGTTATCACAAGGCAAACTGACGGACATCTTTGGAGATAACATTCATGAGGAGGATAAAGATCTTATGGAATGTAATCTCATTGGAAAAGATAAAAATTGAAACCTAAATAAGTTGAAAACATCACCGTCCAAAGAGGTGGTGAATGAGGTACTTAGTGTCCTAACGTGTTGCATGATAATGGAGATAAGAGAGAATGAATTGTGTCAACAAAAGATAAATTCTCCTATAAAATGACTATACTCTACTTATGGCGTCGGATGAGACATGCAAGAAAAAACTTTAAATGAATTTGAAAATTACCTTACCCCAAAAATTCAAGATTTTCCTGTGGCTTTGCCAATATGATAACTTGCTTACAAATGTATTGGAGTATGATAGAAAATTTAGGGAAAACTTGCGAGTGTCAGATGGGCTCAAAGAGAGCTTTAGTAGCAAAATACTGAGTAATATGTTCCTAAAATATCCTGGGTGGGTTGTGTTGATCTTGACACTCTAAAATTTTTGGAAAACATGGAACCGATGGAGCTATCAAAATGTTATGAAGCTTAGAAATGTTGTTATTCGCCGCATAAAAGAGTTATCTACGACCTTAGTAATAATCAATAAGGACACAAAACACAGGCAAAAGAAAATCTGCACTTAGTTGTCGTGAAATAAATTCGAGAAGTGATGGGTAAAACTAAAATCGGATTGAAGCTTTTATAACTACACCAATAGGGGCGTCATTCGAGATGGCAATTGGAGATGAATGCTAGGATATATATGTTATGAATCTTGGTATAGTTTCAATAATGTAGCAAAGTTATTGAACTTACCTAAAGGATTAAAACTAACTTTGGAGAGATACTTTTCAAAAATTAATGTGGAGATTGATTTGGAGACGACCGTTAAATGAATAACAATGAAGGATACTCAAAAACAACTAATGAGAAATGTAATATTTGATTGGCGAAGGTTACTCCAAAGATTTTGAGAAACTTTGATTAAATAAATCTCGAGAGAAAGAAACATGATGATGGATAAATTGGCGAGGATAGGTCATAAGGTTCAAGATGGTTATTGCTGCTAGGATGTTCTCATTCTTGAACATAAGCTTCCACTTATGGCTTCCCGAGCATGCAAGGGGATAGTTAGAACCAGTTGAATGGACGTCTCTATGGATTGATAGATGGTTATCACAAGCAAACTAGCGGACATCTTTGGAGCTAAGATTCATGAGAAGGATAAAGATCTGATGGTATGTAATCCATTGCACAAATAAAAATTGAAACTTACATAAGTTGAAAACGTTATTGCCTAAGGAGGTGGTGGATGAGATACTTAATGTCCTAATTGCATTGCATGATAACGGAGATAAGAGAGTTTTGATTGGGTCAACTAACGACAAATTGTCCTATAAATCGGTTATAGTCTACTTATGGTGTCGGATGAGACATGGGAGAAAAATTGGAAATGAATTTGAAAATTACTTTGTCCCTAAAAGTTTAAGATTTTCTTGTGGCTTGCTAACATGATAGCTTGCTCATGAATGTACTGAAATATGATAGAAAATTTAGAAAAAGTGATGTATGTACACGCTGCTATATAGGACATGAATATGTGGACCACATGCTCAGAAGTTGTCCATTCGCACTTCGGGTGTCAGACAAGATTATTGATGCACAAACTGAACGAAATTTCCATGGCATGCGAGTGTCGAACGGTCTCAAAGAGAGCTTTTATAACAAAATTCAGAGTAATATGTTATCTGATTATCATGCGTGGATTGTCTTGATCTTGACGCTTTAAAATCTTTGAAAAATATGGAACCAATGGAGCTATCAAAATGTTATGAAACTTAGAAGTTCCACTCTTCGTCACATAAAAGAGTTAATGAAATCTCAACACTAATCAGTGTCGACAAAAAATACAGATAAAAGAAAAATATGCACTGAGTTATCGTGGAATAAACTCGAGAAAAGATTGGTGAAACTAAACTCTGAGGTGAGCTTTTATAACCAGGGGAATCATTTGAGATGACAGGGGCGTCATTCTAGATGACAGCTGAATATGGGTGTTAGGATACGCTATGGATCTTAGTAGAGTTTAAATAATATAGTGGAGTTATTGAGCTTAGGCGGAGTATTAACACTAACTTGGGAAAGACACTTTTCGATGACTAAAGTGGGTATTGATTCGAAGATGGTCTTGAAATGGATAACAATGAAGGATATTGAAATGGAACAAATGAGAAATGTAATTTAATTGATAAAGTTTACTCCAAAGGCCATACGAAACTTGAATTAAATAAATCTCTAGAAAAAGAAACATGATGACCGATAAACTGATGAGAATAGGTCATAAGTTTCAAGATGATTACTACGTTTAGGATGCTCCACCGGCAAAATTGGGTGATCTTTTAGGTTTTGTTCTATAATTTTTACATGTCTCATCATTTTATTAAATATATTTGAAAGTTATAAACTATTACTTATGCTTAAAAGCTAGAATTATTTGGCCAAATTACTATACACTTAAATATATATATTTTTATATAATAACAAAATTTCAAATATTTTTATTGCTTATTTATTTGGATGTTCTCTACTTCGAATTTCTACTTATCGTAGATGATTTGAAAGAGAAATTTCATATAAATATTTTTGTATGTGTATATTTATTTAATCAAAATAAATATTTTTAATATCTTAATTTGTTCAATAAATATAATAGCTAAATTTATTTTAAAAAATTAAATGATAAACGTGCAACGCACGTTCACCTCACTAGTATATATAAAGAATACGAATACGCATGAGGTAAATTAATATTCAATATATGTATTATTTTATTTAACGATATATTTTTCATTATTTTTTTTAAGGAAACATACTATATATCTGTCTCATTCAAAGTTTATATTATATTTTACTGCTAAATGAATTGAAATTTTTTATTGAATTATCAGGTCCGGAATAGCAAGAGTTTTGTATCAGTGAATTTATTATTGAGAACTTTTGTGGGATCTAAATAAAAATTTTCCTAATTCAATCCAATCTGACCAATTTACGGTCCTACAGATAGTTTACCTTTATTAGAAATAGATATATTAATTATTTAACACACCAATTTCTATACTTACTAAAATACTGTAAGAGTCCTATACTATTGGTAGAGTCCAAGAAAATATAAGAATACATTATGGTATTTAACAAAATTTTAATATGATCATATTAAATCAACTAGATAATAAACCAAGAAAGTAAATATTTTCCTAATATTTTTATGGGGAAATTACATCTACACCCCCTGAGGTTTGACCTAATTACAAATCAGTCCCTCTTATTTCGTTTATTACATATTAACCCCTAAAAATACTGTTTCAATAACATTTTAACCCCTAAAGAGGGACTGATTTGTAATTGAAACAGTGTTTTTAGGGGTTGATATGTAATAAACGAAATAAGAGGGACTGATTTGTAATTAGGCCAAACCTCAGGGGGTGTAGATGCAATTTGCCCTATTTTTATCTAATCACACTAACAGGCCAGTCTGCCAGATGGCTCGATCAAACCATCCCTGTTCAACTTTGGGATGCATAGCAGCCCACATGCCAACGGCCCGTTGAAAAACAATCAACAATTAAGAAAAGGTGTTGAATTCAAATAAATAAAATATAGAATAAAAAATA
Organism: Lantana camara; assembly: GCA_037501455.1. Taxonomy (NCBI): domain Eukaryota; kingdom Viridiplantae; phylum Streptophyta; class Magnoliopsida; order Lamiales; family Verbenaceae; genus Lantana; species Lantana camara. The sequence goes on along the minus strand of CM074862.1, from coordinate 88,826,982 downwards.
CAATTGTAATAATATCATAAAAGTGTGTAGTTTAAACTTAATTAGAGATTTTAAAATTTATTGATTAGAGATTTTGAGTTCAAGTTTTGAGCATGCAATTAACATCGATGGAGAGAGTTTTTCGAATCAGTAATCATAGAAAAAACATATATAATAGTCAATGGAATATAAAGTAATATCACATATTTTGGAGCCGAATGTTGTATTCTAATTTCAACTTTTGCAGCTCTCTCATGTGTATCCAAGTAAAGTTGTGAATTGTGAGGTAACCAACTTAGAATTTTCCCAAAAGATCGCAGGAAAAATAATAGGAAAGGACATAATAAAATTCTGATTCTCAACCACTTTGCATGGATTTTACGCTTGGATTGCAAATACCTAGGGGTGTAAACGGATACTAAACGGATCGGATGTATGTTTACCATATCCTTATCCGTTTATGATTCGGACGGATACGGATAATATCCTTTTAAATCGAATTCGGATAATATCCTTTTTATACGGATATAAGCCGGATTCGGACGGATTCGGATTTTAGTCGGATTTTCAACTATTCAAAATTTGACATAAATTATTTAACTATATAACTTCGAATTTTAATCAGATTATCAACTATTCATTTATAGATAAATTATTTAATAATTATATAACTTTGAATATATATATTTTAGACAAATAGAGAAATAATAAGTATATTTATATATATCATTTTTATTTTTTAGTGAATGTATAAATATGGTGAAACTATAAATTTTATCATATAATTAATTTGAAATATAATACTTTTATTAATAACATAATATATATTAGTTATATTATCTCTATATAAATGTTGAAGTGAACATATGGTTACTAATAAAATCTAAGGTTTTTCTTTAATAAATGCGTTAAAAAATTTACTTAATACTAATAATCTATCATACATACACAGTTGTGTGTATATATTTTAATATAACATATTATTTATCGGATACGGATTACAGATAAATCGGATAACGGATATATCTAACGGATAATGAAACGGAACGGATGTTAAACGAATCGGATGTCTTATAACCATATCCTTATCCGTTTATAATTCGGATGTCTATAATCGGATACGGATAATATCCTCTTCACTACTAGAAAAAGGGGATTTAGTGACGCTGAAAAGCGTCACAAAAACATGGTTTTTGTGACGCTTTTCTTTTTGTGACGCCAACGAAAAGCGTCACTTGAGTCACCGTGGCAATAGGTTATTGTGACGCTGTTATTATGACGCGTATAAAGTGTCATTAAAGAGTATATATTGTGACGCTTTTGCGCGTCATATTTGATGTGTAACTAACATAACTAACCTGCTAATATGACGGTAAAAGGCGTCACAATAACATTTATTATGACGCAATTAAAGCGTCATTATAAACGATGTAATGAGTATTTTAGTGTCACCGTAAAAGATTTAATGACGGATAAAGCGCCGCAATAAACGGTATTATGACGCTGTAAAGCGTCACAATAAATAGTGTTATGACGGTATAAAGCGTCACCAAAATGTTGTTGTGATGGAATATAATGTCACAATAAGTTATATTGAGACGGGGTTATTAGCGTCACAATAGTACCTATTATGACGCTTTTCGGCGTCATTAAAATTTATATAATGTCGAAACAAATCGGCGTCATAAAATATATTATGGCGGTGTATAGCGTCATAATAGGTTTTCTTATGACGAAAAAAAGTGCCATTAAAACATATATTACGGCGGGAAAAAGCGTCATAATTTAGTCTATACAAACAAAATGTAAGTAACAACATAATTAAAAAAACAAAATCAAATAACTTAATATTAGTATGTTTGTAAAATCTCAAATCCAAAATAATATTAGTGAGAAAGGGTACCGAATATATAATAATATTTGCCTAACGCCACCAAACTGACAAAAGGATGAAAGTGCAATAGCACTTACAATACTTAGTGTAATTGTGTATTGAATAACTAAAACATAGCAAGTGATCTCACAAATGGCCGGTGTCAATCTTGAGCCATAGCAACCTATATAAAAAATCCCTTGTTGTAGTCAATATTAAATATACCTCGAAAGAAATTTTAGGTAGAGCAAATGACCTGTACTTACCATATTTTTTGGCCATGGAATGACCTCCCCAATCGCATCACCGATAGTTTTGAAATGTGATGTAGGACGAATTAACTCTTCATCAGCTTCCACGGCAACATTAATGACCACCTCACACCAATTGTTTCCCAAAGATACTTGTCCAACTCTTTCCGAAGGATCTAAAGTTCGAACACAACCAATTGCCACAGTTTTCGATGAATCAAACGCACTCTTTAATAATACTTTTGACCCAACCTATACCAGTTAAACAAAATGTAAGCAAATTCCATTTAGTCACCAACGGGGAAAATGTTAAATAGTGCAACTTGCTATTAACAATATCAACAAATTGAGGAGAAAGGTACTGGGAAAAATATCAAGAAGTGCTGAACTCATAATCCTTACATTTAACACATTCTTGGCCAAGTTCTAGAAAAGGATGTAGCTCGTGGATTTTTGAAGTTGCCATGATTAAATTTCAAATAAATATTTGTTTATTTTATTTAAATTTATTTGAAAAAATATCAATTTTGCTTCGAATACGAAATGGCTTTTATAATTTATACTTGAATCAGCTAACTTAATTTTGCTCCTAATCGAAAATTGATTCTATAATTTACACTACTTTAATCAAATAACATATTACTTTTGCTACTAATCCGAAATTCACCTTATAATTTACACTTTCACGTAAATTTGTGAAAGTGTTGGTGGTGGCTAACTCACGTGATTTTGCCTTAAAATCTGCGTTTTTCTTTTGGAAAAGAAATAAATAATTAATATAGTGGTGCTCGGTATCATTAATTAATGGAGTAATTAATAATTTAACCAGCTCACAAGTCACAGATAAATATTTAATTTCAGAAATAGAGTAGAAAAATGTCAACTGCATGTCCCAATACTCCTGAGTTATTAACATGATGATACTCTATGTACTGATGAAAAATCTGTCAAAAACTAACGAGAAAAATATATCCCTCGTATTTTGTTGGAAAACAGATTTCCAACAAACCCTAATTACTTCCTACAGAACTAACTCTCTGGTGGTGGACGTTTTTTATTGGTTTTCAGTGATTTTGTGTAATGTTGCTTACCTTTTCTTTTTTCCCCTTATAGCATACTACCTAAATACTACAAATAAACTTATGAAAAACAAATAGACAGAAAGAATGCATAGTCCAAGAAAAAAGTGGTTAAAGAGAAGATTAGTAGCAAGGCTGTGGAAAGACATTTATTGATGCTGGAGCTTTGAGGAAACATGCTCACATTCATGGGGAGAGACAATATGCTTGCCACTATGAGAATTGTGGGAAGGTAATTTGATCTCATATTCATATTGTTGTCTAAGATAGAGCAATAAAACATGTTTCCGTGGAACAACAGGAGAACCGCACTGCAATTGGCAATATTTGTACTTAATTTTTATGGATAATTACTGCGACGTACCCTGAAGTTTTGAGTAATTACACAAACTCTCCCCCCAAGGTTTGAGAAATTACAAAAAACTTCCCCCAAGTCCCAGACATACCCTGAGGTTTGGCTAACACGTCATTAACGAGTTAGTGTCAACGGAAAAATAGGATATTTATGAAAAAGAATTAGAGAAGACCCCATCGAAAGTCATTGATTCAAATGTAATATAAACCTGACTAACCAATGTGCTCATAAAAATAGCTACGAAACAGTAGAAAAATTGCAAATGAAATGTACTTGATTAATTAATTACCTGAAGAGGCATGTTGTTCATTGATGATGTTGTGGAGGGTCGAATCGTTGTGGCATGAAATCGAGATGATGACGATGAAGGGACTCTTGTTTCTTCTGGAGGAGAGTTATGCAGTGATCGTTGCATGTTCACTTTCAGCAGTTCTTGTATTTGTCTATTTTGTTCTAGTACAATCTGCTTCAATTCATCAATATCTTTCTTGTAACTCACATGCATCCGAGAAGATTTACCTCGAACAGCGATATCACCATATACATCACATGTAGATATCCCATAGCCATACATCCGGACTCTTCCCCATTTGTCTTCTCCAACAACTTGAGAAAATATATCATTTGGCCCAACATCTTTTGAATTGGGAGAAAGGTCTTTTACTTTGTCTTGCATTTTTTTCTGTTGATAGAAGCATGAAAAGTGTTTTAATTTCAATGTTAAGGAAAAATTGCACGTGGAACTAACAACAAATTCAATTAAAAGCAAAAACGACCTGATCGAAACCCCATTATATAAATCAGGGTCAATAGGACCCCTTATTAGTTGGCATTAATAGTCAGATTATTATTATTATAACTTCATTTAGCAAGATTCTCCACTAACTATTCATTGGAAAACCCTTCTGTTGTAATCGCATAATGCAGTAAAATACTGCATTAAACTTAGCAAAATTAAATAAATGTGCCATTAAGCAGCATAGTACATTAAATAAATATAACATTAAATGTGCCATTAAACTTAGCAAAATTAAATAAATGTGCCATTAAGCAGTTAACTAACCCACCAAATATAACATTAAATACAACACACAGGATTATTAGCATGTACACTTCCAATTTGTTGTATTGATTCGTCTTACAAAATAAAAATATTAACGAAATATAACTTATCTTACCCATGTTTCCGCTACAGTAGGATTAGTAGTCTCCCCATTCTTTGTATAGCATTTCTCGAATAAGGCCACCCTAGTCGGGTCATCACCATCTTCAGTCTCCCCAGTTTCATCACCAACATCATTCTCTGCACTACTTGATACCTTTGCTTCTTTCTGAGAAGTAATGTAATATATGTTAAACATGACAATATCATATTTTAGAGAAGCAACTAAATCAAACCTTCAATTGATCTCTGATTTGAGAGAAACTTCTTTTTCCGGTGACATGCATCATTTTCTTTTGTGCCCTATTCTCCTTATTTTGAGCACTTATTTTCTGAGAAGAATGCAACAGACCGTATAAGTTATATTGATATGAAAGTATGAACCGTAACTATTATTCATTCAAAAAAATCTTACCCGAGCTTTGTCACTACTCCAGCGGATAACCAGATTCTTCCATTGATCAGGGAGAACTCTTTCGTCATCCGTATCAGGCCGCTTGCGCAAGTTTTCTTCTATTGACGAGTTTGGGTCAAAATATTTATTCTTAACTCTATTTTTCCAAGCTCTCCAATTTTTTGATAAGGTATCCCAAGCTACATTCTCAAGGTCAAAGGATCCACAAAATTTCTCCTACAAAATAGAAGTCAAATCAGCCACATAATCACAAAACGCAGAAATAATGTATGTTAATCGCAGTATGCAAACTCACCTTTATCAAATCGATCAAGTTTTTCTTAATAGACATCGGCACTTTATGCCAATCTTCATAATCAAGTGGAATCAAGGATCCATTTCTAACTAAAGTACCTATAAACTCCACATATTCACTTTTGTTGGGTCCTACTGGCTTTCCAAGATTATCGAACATCACTTCTACTTGTTCTTTTCTAGCCCAAACACGTGGCATGTTAGTACATCCTCGAGTCTTTGCCTTCACCATATTTCCTAGAAAAATGTTACAATAATCATACACTAATAATTGAAAACATCACCGTCAAATTCATAATTCAAACCATATAAAATGGATATAATAATAACTTACAGCTCTTCGTTTTATATGGAATTTGATTTTTGGCCAAAGTTTTGTCATTTTCATTACTTGATTAAACTATTAATATAATGTTACGACTTCTGATTCTTTCAAAAGTTAAGGAATGTAAAATATTTTATAACATGAAAATCATATATTTTTTGGAATGTAATATCACTTCAACTTAAAACATATAAAACTATTAATTGAAAACGGATATAAAATGTGAAAAAACATATACTCCAACCATACCTTCATTATCAGCCATGTCAACTTCCATATTATTTAAATGGATTTCCGTTGAAGAGCTTTCAACACCAGCTCTACCTCGTGTAGTCCGTGTAGCTGCATCTAATGACGTATATTACAGTCAGTATTTCAAAATAAACTTATTTCCTACAATTGGGTCTTTTGGAACTTTGAACCCATTGGGATATACAGCAAGGGGGTTTCTGACAAAGATTTTCAACAAAAAAGGAAATCTGAACCACCGGCTTGAATGTCAAATCTGAAAACCCAGAATGATCCCTGTTACAAATGAGATCATTTGCTCCTACAAGGGACAATCTTTTTCATAAATCCTTTGTTATCTTGCGTGGTAATCTGAAAACTGTCTTAGAGCAGAAATTGCATGTGGTTTCAAAACGTTATTTTTATTGATTCCCAACCCTATGCGTCAGGTTAATTGCATGTGGTTTCAAAATGTCCATTCTTCCCATAAATTGTGAAAATATTTGAAATAGAAGTTTTAAGTTCTTTGAATATGTCCTGCTAGTAAAATTTTATGTCTGTTCTCATTCATGTTTAATGTTAAACTCCTGTCCTGATAAATCATGGAAAGTTAGATGGGAGCAGAGCATCAGCCATCCTAATATTCTATCTTAGATGTATCATGATATCTTCCTAGACTGTCAATTTGATGCCTTTGTTTGGTTCCATTAAATATATTACTGTGGGGCATCCTTCATCTATGGGCTATTTCATAACTAAAACAACATACAACATTATTCTTTCTGAAATGACCTGGGGCAGTAATGTTTGTCAATAAACTTTTGCCATTTACAATTCATCCGCTGTGTGCTGTGATTAATATTTCATAATGGTCTGTAGAGAAAAGAAAACAGGAGATTGATGAGTTACTAGCAGGCCTGGATGAAGCCGATGGTTTGGTAATGCATGACCTAATCTTTCAGTCACTACGCACTTGAAAGTATGCTGATTTTAAATCCTAAATGCATATTCTATTTCCCAGATTCGAAAAATGGATCTTGAGGCTAGAAGTTTACAACCAAGCTTGAAAGCTACCTTATCTTGCGTGGTAATCTGAAAACTGTCTTAGAGCAGAAATAACAGCAACACGAGTTATAATCTTTTTCATAAATCCTTTCCCTAGATTAATTATATCAACATATATTACTCAGACACCAATCACACATGCAGAAATTTGAGAAAATTAAATTAATTATAAGGATGGTACCCAAAAAAATATACCCACTTTGCAACAATATTAAATTTCATGTAAAGCTGAATGCATAAACTTATTTCACCTGCATTTTCTTCTTCTTCGTCGTGTAATCTGGATGGCTGCATCTGAGATTCTCGGCCACTAGTTTGGACTATCCCTCGGCCACGTTTAGGGCGTCTCATACCTACCGATATAAATATAACCTGACCCAATGTAGAAAAAGCATAATACTATAGCTCAATAACCATGTAAAAGAACAGAAATTAACAAATTAACAAATAAGAACTTTTTTTTCCACAGGTTCACCCTAAATTTCCTGAAAATCATTTTTATCCAAATCATCTACATAAATTCTTGGAGCCCCTTCACGAATCAAATCAAACTCTTCTTCTTCTTCAAGTGGAAGATTGCGACTAGATGTGCTCTGTAATATAGTGTCAATATCATCGGTCGACAGGTGGCTGCCATCTTCAAACCGATCCCTAGCTTTTGTTTTAATCACAACCTTCCAATCCTTTTCATTGGGATCATCCACATAAAAAACTTGTTCAACCTGAGCTGCGAGAGCAAAAGGCTCATTTTGGCGCTTGATATTTGCAAAATTGGCCAACGTAAATCCATCATTATCTTCTTTGAGTTTGCTTCCCTTAGAGACCCAAGCACAATCAAATAACACAACTTTTCTCCCACCCGTGTAATCTAGTTCGACTATATCATTTATAATTCCATAATACGCCATCTCTTCGTGGATAGGTCTCATATCCCTTTTGCTTGCAAAACTTGTCGTACCTGCTTTGACCATCACTCCGCTATTTTGAGTTTTTCTCCTTCTCTCTACTTCCTTCGTATGAAATCGAAAGCCGTTCACTTTGAAGCCCTTATATTGTGTTCCAATGGGGATAGGCCCCCTTGCAAGCCTTTTGATATCACTCAATTTTGGGTCATTTTCATCAGAACTTAGTTCTTCAACCTGCAATAACAACTAACTATGAATATACAAAATAAATTTAACTAAGAAAGTTCATTGTACAATTCCTTCAGATATCACTAACCTGACCCTTAAACCAGGTAGCAAAGGTATCACTATGGATTCTTTTGATTTCATGTTCCCTCGATCGATGCTTCTTACGTCTGACCTGAGCTTCATGTTCCCTGTATAATTAACAGAAATCTTACACTATTACTATCTATTTCATGAATCTGTAATGAACAACATAGAATTACAGAGAAGATAATTGGGTTAAGTGACTTACTCTCTAAATTGTTGAATGTCATCGCAATTGAATAAGACATACCGGTGAGCCTTCGTTAGTTGATCGTTATTCAAAACAATCGGCTTTCCTTTCCACAATGAAGCTCCAGTAATTGAGAAAATGTCAATACTTGTTGTGTTTGTCGCAGCCCCATCATCATCATTACGGCTAGGTCGATTATGCCTTGTTTCAACATTCTCATCAAAGTATAAAGAACAGAAAGATAAACACTCCTCTGCCAAGTATCCCTCTGCAATTGAGCCTTCCGGACGACTTCTGTTACGTACATATGACTTCAAAGTACTCAAATACCTGAAGAGATCAATATATGAATGATTACATGAGTAAAATATCTTATAAAATAGTGCAGCTTTAACATTAAAAGGACCAGCTATACCTTTCAATGGGATACATCCAACGATAATGGACAGGTCCAGCCAACTTTGCCTCAGTGATCAAGTGTACTGTCAAATGTACCATGATATCGAAGAACGATGGTGGAAAAATTTTCTCCAACTGGCAAAGTATGATAGCAATCTCTTTTTCCAATCGGGATAAATCATTGGGATTAAGTGTCTTAGAACACAAATCTTTAAAATAGCGACACAAATGAATCAAGGATTTGCGTATTGGGCTCGGCAGAAGCTTACGCAATGCAAGTGGTAGCAATTGTTGCATCAACACATGGCTGTCATGGCTCTTTAATCCAAATATCTTGGGAGGTTTAATGTGAACACACCTTGAGATATTTGAAGCATAGCCGTCTGGAACTTTAATGCTTTTCAATAGTTTGCAAAATCTGTCCTTCTCACTCTTATCCAGCGCAAAGGATGCGGCTGGCAGCCATTCTTGTCCAAGCTCATCAAGAAAAGGATGGAGTTTTGATCTTATCCCCATAATTTGCAAATCCAAACGAGCATTGTAATTATCTTTTGACTTGTCCGAGTCCAACAATGTATATAACACCTTGTCGCATACGTTCTTCTCAATATGCATAACATCAAGATTGTGTCTCACTAAATTCGTTTCCCAATACGGTAGATCAAAGAAAATATTCTTCTTCTTCCAATTATATGGCAGCTTCTGGTCCCCGACCTTTTTCCCAAATTTGTTCTCAATGTCCTTTACTTCATCAAATGCCACAGATCCTTTCAAATATGGGGCTGGTGTTCGGTGCTCTACTGTTCCATCAAATGAACTTTTATCCCTCCTATACGGATGATCTTCAGGTAAGAATATACGGTGGCACATATAACAGAACTTGCGAGATCTATCCAACCAAACTGAATTTGTGTACTTATGACAAACCGGGCATGCATATTCTCCTTTAGTACTCCACCCCGATACAGCTGCATGGCCGGGGAAATCACTTATGGTCCATAATAGAGTTGCACGTAGTTGAAAGTTTTCCTTAGTTGACGCATCATACGTATTTATTCCCTCTTCCCACATCTCTTTTATCTCTGCAACAGCCGGCTGTAGATATATATCAATGTTGTTACCTGGTCCGGAGGGCCCAGGTATAAGCAAGGACAACATCAAGTATGTCTTTTTCATGCAGTCTCCAGGCGGCAAATTATACGGAATCAAGATCACTGGCCAGGTACTATGAACGACACTCATGGTTCTAAATGGATTGAAACCATCGGTAGCCAAGCCTAACCTTACATTTCGAGGATCTTTTGCAAACTCTGGATGCTGGAAGTCAAAGGTTTTCCAAGTTGGAGAATCTGCTGGATGTCTCATTACCCCATCTTTGATGCGTTCTGTATCATGCCACCTCATAAGGGATGCAGTTGCCTTATTCATAAAAAGTCTTTGTAACCTTGGCTTCAGAGGGAAGTGCCATACCATCTTCGCCGGTATCTTCTTGATCCCTTTGGATATTTTAGAGGTATCTTGTCCATTATCCACACTAGCTCCGGGTGCAGCCACTAGCCACCGTGGCTCATCACATGTGTCACACTTTGTTTTGCCTTCATTCAAACCCCAATACAGCATACAATCATTTCGGCAAGCATCAATTTTTTTGTAATTCAAACCCAGATCTTTTAATATCTTCTTAGTTTCGTAGTAGTTTTTCGGAAGTTGAACACCTTCGGGAAATGACTCCCTTAATAACTCAAGCATCATAGTGAAGGAACTATCACTCCAGTTCCCAAGACACTTAATTTGGAGCATTCGAACAATAAAATAAAGCTTGGAAAAATTTTTACACCCCGGGTACAGTTCTTGTTCTGCATCTTCCATGAGTTTATAAAAATTTTCAGCTTCTTTACAAGGTTTATCATGTTCAAGAACTCCCGGTGTTCCTTCAATATTGTCCATATTATCTTACACTCCAAAAGCATCATTTAACATTTCTCGCATATTATTTGAACAATTTTGGTCATCATAAACATACATTGTCGACCTACCGTTAGATGACAACTCACCATGTAAAACCCATTTAGTGTATCCAGCTAAAAATCCATGCCAAAGAAGATGTTCTTCTACAATGCTCCTTTTTTTTAATAAGGCATTTTTACACTTCTTGCAAGGGCATAAGATTGGAGCTCCATTCGAATTTGAAAAGGCAATATCCAAAAAATATTTCACCCCATTCCGATATTCATTACTAGCCCTATGCAGGTTCATCCATGTCCTATCCATAATATTGTACAATGATCAAAACGTAGTTACTTTCTAAGTGATGACAATTTCAAATCTGGAGCTTCAACAGGAACAAGAATTGAACTTATCTACAAACAAAAAAAATATATATATATATAAATATATACAATAAGTATACGCTAAATTCAGGCAATATCTATATATGCAATCTGTGACTGGAGAAGTCATGATGACCAAAATTGTTCAATTTTTACAGCCAATTTGGATGTGCAATCATGACTTTGTTTTCCCCTCTTGGTTTAGTTGAACAATGAGATATATAATAATCTGTCACAACTAAACAAATTTGTATGTGATAAAAGAATAACAAGTTTAATCACAATAAATTGCAAATTAGTTAGTCAGATTAAAGTTTTAATATATTGGAGCCAATATCATATGCAAGGTAACAAGTATGTAGCTGAAAATCTACAATAGATACTTTGAAGACCAAGGAAACGAGCTAGGGCAAGTATACAACAAGTTCATGCAACATTCACACAAGCACATTTGAGCAGAAACGTTATTCATGCACACGTTGTAGAAAGTTCGTCATAACTTATTGCTCAGGAAGTATTTTAACGAACCGCAAAATTCCTAGTAAACTAGACATATAGATCTTTTAAATGCCATAAGTCTCAATCCCAGGGTGTTTCTGTAAAAGTACAGATTATAGAGCAAAGGCGATGGAAAACAGAATTATCACTACAGAAACACATTTCCAAAAAGTTTACCGTTACCCTATCAATTGAAGTCGGATTAATCTGAAAGTTTATAGGGATATACTCGATACATTCATAAGTACCCCTGTAAAACAGTTTTGAGAAATTCATACGTTTGCTCACTCTTCTCAAGGCGTTAATCCAGACCACAAAACAGGGGACAGCTGAGTTGTTCCGAATTTTTCTCGGGTATCAAATGGACTCGGATAATTACAAAATTTGGCAGATATGTACTTTAATATGCTATTAATCTCCAGTTAAAACAGTTTTTCAAAACGGGATCGCACGAGCTCGGAATTTAGATTTGAAATGAGTGCATTCATGCTGTCACATAAGCAAAAACCAAGAATTCATGCCAAAAGAAAACTACATCACTCCTAAGCATTTAAACTGTTAAACAAACTAATAATCCAGCCCTTCGAAACTATTAAAACCACAAAGTTCATCAACTCATTCTGTATCCCAGAATTTAAACGAACCAAAGTCATGAATTCAACAAGGAATCTATCTCCCAATCTAGTCCTACCGTAAGCAAGTATATAACTCTATCTGAGGTTTCAATCCCATCATAACTTGCAAAATTTCGAACTAATCAGACTACATCCACACTACTTGTTCAAATAGATACAAGAAAGATATAGTAATGAAGCAACATCAGAAAATTACGAACTAATCAGACTACATCCACACTACGTGATAGAAGCACCTGCAGCTTCGACAATTGCACTGATACAGATTTTCCTTCGTCCACAAACTTGTTTTTCTGAAGAAAACAGACGGTTTTTATATGCGACGAAACCACTACAAAATTAGACATGAACATATGACACAAGTTTACAACCTCCAGTGATGTTAATTTTCTGATACTTATATCCAGTATAGCATCTGCTTCCTTGCAACTCAACTTGAATCCTGAAACAGAAGTTAAAGGTTCAGTGGTTGACAATTACAAAATAAGGACAATTTACATAGTCAAATTATTCGCAGTTGAAATTTCTTCTTAGAACAAAACAATTAATAAATTACATTTATAAAACTACCATTTAAGCAATTAAGGAAAATCATGCATAAACACGTATCTTGCTTGGGTCTTAAATTCTTAGAAAAGAGTATCGTGAAATATATAAACATCTCTAACACACCCTCTTACGTGCAGAGGGGTATACTTTAGTCTAGCCTTACACGTGAATTTTACTTCTTTTTTTCTAAACGGGCAACAGTTACGGTTGAATCACTGTATCAACTTGTGGTGGTCACATGAGAAAGACAATTTGCCGATCAAAGCTAAGGTCTAACGACTAAGTCAGCTATTGCTGCTAGCTGCTATGGTCCAGGAGAAAAAGATTTGAGCAAAAATGCAAAGAACACTTACAAATTAGCAAGACTCCCAACTGTTCGTTTCAAAGAACCTTATGTTTTTCAAGTTATTTCCTTGTTCATGGAAGGAAAACAAATAGCAAAACACTGCCCATTACAAAGACGGCTAAATGTAATCTACGCTATTTGTACAACAATAGTACACAAATTACAGAAACTCGAAGGCAGGGGTGAATGTGTTTGTGCTATTAGTTATACATATAAGGTAACTGGAACTGAAACTGATGCAGAAGCCAATAATATTTTATTTCACTAGACAAGGGCCATTGAGTCACAACCACTGCATGCCTTAGCTGAAAGCAATTTGACACTGTTATCGTGTCTGACTCAGAAACTACTTTTTAAAAACAATGCCCGTCCATAGCTTTAAAGATACTGAAAGAATGAAAAGTCTATTACAATAAATACACTGATTCTCAGGTAACCTAAGAGATTATTGATCAGCAAGGAAATGCAGTAATAACAAACTAAAAGCTGAAAGGACAACTTTCCCACTGAAGACATAAAACAAAACCAACCCAATTAACCCATCTCCATTTCAGTGTTAGGAGTGCAAAAGTCATAATCTTTCTTCAGCAATTAAAGAAACTAGAAAGCTAATCCCTTTCCCCAAATTATGCTAGGCAAAGGCCATTTTCAAACAAAATACATAACTATCCAAACCTGAATTCACACCAGTTCGCAAAAACTCACCATCATTTCTAATTTCCCGGTCTTCTCCCAGACAGTTAGTAATCTCCCCAGCCAAACTGCATCAGAAGTTTCTTCGCATCAGAAAGCCGACAGATTTTCACAGAAGAACATATTTTTGGTTAAACATTTGTATCAACTATTCAATATTAGGTTAGGTATGAAGTTCTCACAAAATAAATCATGTAACTAACAGCCTAACACAACACACAACACCATTGACAAGTAATTTTCCCTCTTTTTTAGCTTAAAATTCCCCATTACAGTAATTTAATATTCAGCCTTAACAAGTAACAACAGTCGCAAGTACCACCTCTTGATAATTCAGACAATTATCTCAAGACCGAGGAAAAGATTCATGGAAAAACATGTATGTTAATTAAAGTTAAAATCGAACCTCAATGTTGAGTAACAGTACAACAAAGGCATTTCAATATCAGAAGCACATTTGCAGTCTAAAAAATCATAGCTGATCAAGGAATTGGGAGTTTGGCTAACTGATTTCGCTCCACTACTCATCTATCTAAATTTTGAGCAAGAAGAAGTCGTTGGAGATACATACCTCTTCAATCATCCATCCTACTTGGGAGGAACGTCTGCCTGGACCAGAACGCCAGCAAACAGTGAAAATAATTCCTTGCTCAGGCACTTTCCAATCTTCAAAGAAAGCATTTTTCAGAAAATATCTAATCCCACAAAAATTTTGAGCGAAAAAATTATTAAAAAGAACTATGAAAGAACTTTACCTAAGGAAAACAATCAGTTCCTCCATAGGCGAAAACCAAAAGGGTGAAATCTACTCTTGGTTTCTAATTGAACGGAGAAGGAGAAGAATAGTGGTGAATTCTTACAGTCAAGAGTAGGAAGTCGGCGGCGGTTGAGGCGGGCGGCGGAGGTCCACAATCGTCGGCGGTGGCGGTGCAGATGGGTCTCGGAACGAAGTCGACGGACAAAAATGGTGGAAGCGAAGCCAGGTGACGAATCGCTGGCTGCTCCGCAGTGGTGTCCTCTCCAATTTCTTCTTTTAGCTGATAATTGCAAAATAGGTGAAAAGTTGAAGTTCTCAATCTTTCAGACGGGCAATAGAAAATTGTAGGGTTAAAGCACTTTCAATCTTCCATATTTGTTCCCTCCTTTTTTTTTAGCTGGAACCGCCAATTTTGGTCTGACTCTCCAGTATAATTTTATGATTACTCTAAGCTATTAAGACACTTTTAATTGACAATGTCATGATAAACGTAATCTATTATGACGCTTTTAATTGAGCGTCCCGATAACACTACCATATTATGACGCTCATTATAAAAGTGTCTTAATACTATTGATTTATATTAATAAGTAATTTAATATATAAAATAAATTATACATAATTGGGCAATTCTATATAAAGCGTCACAACATGCTGTATATTGTGACGCCTTTTCAAAAGCGTCACAATATGGCGTCACGAAATCCCCTTTTTCTAGTAGTGCTTGAAACGAATTTGGATAATATCCTCTGTAAACGAATTCGAATACGGACGGATATCGGATTATCGAATATCCATTTACAGCCCTACAAATACCACACATCATTTCCACGATTACGTCCTCTTAATTGAATACATTATCCCACCAAAAAAAAAATTGAATACATTAAAATAAATCAATCAACTTTGACACGCTTTATTAGTTTAATTGTTTTGCACCCAAAAAAAAAAAATTTAAATTGCACCAAAAAAAAAAAAGTTTAATTGTTGTTACAATTAATTCATAACTCATGACAGATTGTTATTATCAATTTTGTTTCGAACAACGATGGTGGAGTAGTCGAAAAACCAATAATATATTTTATTTTTTTTAAATTTGCCAAATTTTAGAGTAAAACAATCTAAAATATAAGTATATAACGACTCTTTGCTCACCAAATATTGGAGATCACATCTCTAACTCTTCCACGTGGAGTGTTTACAAAGTTAGGCATTTTGTTTTCTGGAGTGTTCCTTGTATGTACACTAAATTAAGAGAATACGATTCTTCTTAACTCATCTGTCAAGTTAGATATTAAAATATAATAGTAATGAACGTCTCAGTATTTGATCTCTCTCTTATTTCAATTACATTGTAAATATGACATTATTGTTTATATAAATATATATATATTAATTCCCTAAATATAATTGATTTGTACGGGAAAAGTCCTCTAAAAAAGAGTATATATTCAAAAACGCTGAAATATTAATGGATGCTGCATAATGCATATATATTATTATTCAGCATCGATACTTTTTATCGCCTGGGGACCAAATTCTAGATATGGATTCCACGCCACTATCTTCAGTAATGGAATTTCTCGCCGCCATCCCCATGCATGCATTTAGCCACAGTGCCACACCAATTCTTTAATAATGCATTACGGATACGAATACGGATACGGATACGGCGACACGGACACGACACGACACATATACAGCGATACAGACTTTTTCTTGAATTTCTCACGGACACGACACGACATATATACAGCGACACAGATTTTTTTCTTGAATTTCTCACATGAGGAGTGTCGGACATGACAAAATAATATTTTTAGAAGTGTCCGTACGTCATAACTAATTCATCAATACACTAAAATCACGTATCAGATATATATGTTCTGTTATTTATTATTAATGTTACTATATATTGTTGAAATCGGGATAATAACTATTAATATGCACCTCTATGCACGGATATGAGCATTGTAATACGGATAAGACACAATGCGATGTTTGATACGACACGACACAATATGATAGAATGATATTTTTAAAAGTATACATGCATTATAAATTTTGGGAAACATTATCAACATTATTAATATTAAAACTTAAAGTGGGTTTCTAATGCCGGTTTTTTGTCATGAATTCCAAGCGGCATATCATGGAGAAAGGAAACATGCCAGGATCTGTTAAGAAGAAGAGCACGTGCTTGCTCACATGGGGAAAATAGGAAGGCAAGACGACACCGTTTGAAGATCGTTTAAGACATTATATCTACTTAATTAAGTTGTTAAACCTTTTATCACGTTTTCAGTTTTTACTCAGCACTTTTGGGGTGTAAGTGTAATATTCCATTTCTGCTAGTTTTTGTCTTGTTTTGGACGAGGTTGTTAGGCTGTGGAGGGGACCATTTACACGGCCTGATTTTCAGTGCTGAGTAGTGAAAATTGATGATTGTTTTTCTGATTCTCCATCTCTCTCTCTCTTCTTTACTTCTTCTCCAAGTTGCTCTCTTATCTCTCTTCTCAATCCTTCATTACTGCTGCATTCATACTCTGTTTCTTTCTGCTTACTTTCCAGTTTTAGTTAAGCAAAATATATTGTTTTATTGAGTAGAGTTCAGGATCTTAACATTGGCCTCAGAGCCAGGTTCGAACTTATACCTGGTATCATGACAAAAACCCAGGCTCAATGGTTTGAGGAGCTAGAATCTGCTGTTAACCAGCTAAGAGAGGGATATACTCTGCTTTCCGATGGTCAGGAAGATATTAAAAAACAGATGGAAGAATCTTCTAAGCAAATGGAAGGGGTCATTAGTTTAAAGATGGAGGAGATTCTGAAGGTGATCAGGGGTAAACAGACAGCCCCGGCGTATGGAACAGGAGCTATACCACCTTCCTACGCGGATGTTACAGTTGGGGGTGGCGCAGGAGGATCTGGAGGAGTGGGAATTGGAACTAATCCCAACGTGAACAACCTTACCCCTCCTGGAAATCAAAGTGTGCTGAGACACAGACCTGATGCGGGGTTAATGCCACCACCTCCGGGGTTCAGAGGTCCAGATCTTCAAGGTAACATTTCCCTTAAGAACAAAATTGAATTTCCTAGATTCAATGGCGAGGAACCTAGGAACTGGCTTAGGAAGTGTTACAAGTACTTTCTATTCAATCCATTAAGTGATTATGAAAAGATTATGCTAGCAGCCATGAACATGGAAACAATAGCGGATCACTGGTATATAGATTATATGGAAGGGAAAGAGAATATGGGGTGGGCTTGGTTTGCGGATTCTGTGATGAAACGGTTCTCAAAACAAGAAGAGCAAAACCTGGTAGGGCAATTTAACAAATTAAAACAGGGAAAAAATCTGGAGGAGTATATCTTGAAGTTTGAGGAGCTTAAGTCATTTATGAGCAGTAACAACAGAGCACTAACGGAGGAATATTTCATCCAAAGCTTTATCAGTGGTTTGAAAGATGAAATTAGCCAAATGCTGGACATGTTGGGACCTCAGACTTTAGCTCATGCAATTGCTCTAGCAAGGAAACAAGATAACCATGTGGAAACAATGCAGAGGAATGGGAAAACAGCTCATAAACCCTGGAATGGAAAGAACAATGATACTGTGGTAAGAAGAAATTCCAGCAATCATAGTGAGAAGCATTTTCCCATAAAAAGGCTTAACTATGAAGAGCTTGAGAGTAGGAGGAAGAAGGGGCTATGCTTTAACTGTGATGAACCGTATCACATAGGGCATAAATGCAAGAAACTTTTTGTGATAGTTGGGGTAGAAGCAGACGAGGAAATAGAAGAAGAAGGAGAGATAGAGGAGTCTCCTGTCATTGAAGTGGGATGTGAAGACTCTGAAGAGTACAAAATCTCTTATAATGCCATAGCAGGCAAGGTTACTCCTGAGACTCTCAAAGTAGAAGGCAGAGTTAAGGGCAAGAGTATTTCCATTCTCCTGGATACTGGGAGCACGCACACTTTCTTGGACAAAGCAGCAACCAAGAAACTTAACTGCCAGATTGAATGCACTAATGTGTTGACAGTCACAGTGGCTAATGGTGGAAGGATGCACTGTGATGGAAAATGTAGTCAGTTAATGTGGAAGATGGGGGGTTACATTTTTAAAACTGATGTGAGGGTACTAGATTTGGGGGTACATGACGTGGTGGTTGGAGTGGATTTCTTAAGAAAGCTAGGTCCTGTTACCTTTGATTTTGACAATCAAACTTTGAAATTCCAGAAAGATCAAAGGGTAATCACATTATATGGCAAACTTTGAAGTTCCAGAAAGATCAAAGGGTAATCACATTATATGGCAAACTTTGAAGTTTAAAACTGATGTGGGGGTACTAGATTTGGGGGTACATGACATGGTGGTTGGAGTGGATTTCTTAAGAAAGCTGGGTCCTGTTACCTTTGATTTTGACAATCAAACTTTGAAGTTCCAGAAAGATCAAAGGGTAATCACATTATATGGCAAAGGAAGTGATCTTTCTCTGAAAATGATCACAGGAATGAAACTTAAGAAGTTTTTCTCTAGAAAGAAGGAGGCAGCTAGATGTTTTTGTATGGTTACAACAGCTTCTCTAGAGCAAAGTGAGGGGATTGGAAAAGAAGTACAACCAATACTCTCAAAGTATCAGGCTGTGTTTGAAGAACCAGTGGAAATGCCACCTATTAGATCACATGATCACAAGATTCCACTGAAGGAAGGAGTTTCAGCCTTCAAACAACATCCCTATAGATATCCCCATGTACAAAAAAAGGAGATTGAGAAGTTAATCACTGAGATGATGAAGAATGGGATCATACAACCAAGCAATAGTCCCTATTCATCACCAGTATTATTAGTCAAAAAGAAAGATGGCTCATGGAGGTTCTGTGTGGACTACAGAAAGTTAAACTCCATAACTGTTAAGGATAGTTACCCCATACCTCTTATTGATGACTTGTTAGATGAACTTGGGGGGGGGGGGGGGGCACTTATTTTTCTAAAATAGACCTGAGAGCAGGGTATCATCAGATAAGAGTGGCAGTGGAAGATGTCCCTAAAACTGCTTTTGTAACTACTTCTGGGCTGTATGAATTCAGGGTAATGCCATTTGGTCTGAAAAATACACCTGCTACCTTTCAGTTACTAATGAATGATGTGTTTAAACCATACTTGGGAAAATTTGTGTTGGTATTCTTTGATGACATCTTAATATATAGTAAGAGTTTGGAGGAGCATTGTAATCATTTGGAAATTGTACTCCAGACTCTGAAGGAACAGCAGCTTTATGCCAAGGAATCCAAGTGTAGTTTTGGGATGGAATATGTGGAGTATCTGGGCCATATCATATCCAAAGAGGGAGTCCAAGGAGATCCCAAGAAAATTGAAGCAATGGTAGAATGGCCCAAACCTAAGACACTGGAGGGGCTAAGGGGATTCTTAGGTCTAACTAGATACTACAGGAAATTCATCAGACACTATGGGCTCATAGCTAAACCACCGAATGAGCTAACAAAAAAGGGAAAATTTGAATGGAATGATAAAGCTGTGGAAGCTTTTGAGAAATTGAAGAAAGCCATGACTCAAGCACCTGTGCTATCACTACCTGATTTTGGGAAGAAGTTCATTTTGGAAACAGATGCTTGTTACCATGGATTGGGAGCAGTACTTATGCAGGATAAGCATCCTATTGCTTATTTCAGCAAAGCCCTGGGAGAGAAGGCTTTGGGAATGTCTGTTTATGAGAAGGAAA
Organism: Lantana camara; assembly: GCA_037501455.1. Lineage (NCBI taxonomy): Eukaryota > Viridiplantae > Streptophyta > Magnoliopsida > Lamiales > Verbenaceae > Lantana > Lantana camara. Next base: position 88,806,601 of record CM074862.1, on the reverse strand, counting down.
TGATGCCCATTATCCAAGTAGTGGAGAGGTGGAGAAACTATCTATTGCATGATACCTTCACCATCAAAACTGATCAATGCAGCCTGAAGTATCTTTTAAATCAGAAAATATCTACTCCTTTGCAGCACAAGTACCTCACCAAGCTATTGGGATATAGCTACACAATAGAGTACAAGCAAGGGAAAGAAAACAAGGCTGTTGATGCACTATCTAGGAGAGGGAGTGAAGAGATCACATGCCATGGTATAACTTTAATTCAACCACAGTGGATGGAAGAGCTGACCAAGAGCTATGAAAATGATGAGGAAATACAAGAAGTGATACTAGAGAATGCTGCAATGCCTTATGGAGTTTCATTCTATAATTGCAAGGATGGGGTGGTTAGATATAAAGGGAAATTGTATGTAGGAAGAGGTGGTGAATTGAGGAGGCAAATTGTTGAATACATTCACAACTCTCACATAGGGGGACATTCTGGAATCCAGGCTACCCTACAGAGGTTGAAAACCACTTTTACTTGGCCTGATATGTTAGCTAATGTTAAAAAAGTGGTGGAAGAGTGTAATATCTGTCAGCAATGCAAACATCAGACTGGGAGAGAATATGGATTGCTGCAACCCTTGCCTATTCCAACTCAGGCATGGCAACATATAACTATGGACTTCATTGAACAATTGCCAAACTCTAAGGGAAAGAGTGTTATTTGGGTGATAGTGGATCGGTTTACCAAATACACCCATTGTATACCTCTCTCACATCCTTACACAGCTTCTGAATTAGCAAAGGTTTTTGTTGACACTGTATACAAATTGCATGGACTGCCTAACAGTGTGGTGTCTGATAGGGATCCCATATTTACTAGCTGTTTCTGGAAAGAGATGATGAAGTTGCTTGGGGTACAGTAACAACTTAGCACTGCCTATCACCCCCAAACAGATGGGCAGACAGAGAGGGTAAATCAGTGCATTGAGAATTATTTGAGGTGTATGTGTAATCAGGAACCAAAGAAGTGGATAGATTGGTTGGGAATGGGAGAATTATGGTACAATACCAACTATCACACTTCACTTAAGATATCCCCCTTTGAGGCACTGTATGGTTACAAGCCCAGATTACTACTCACTGAACCACATTTGCAGCCCACATCTGTGGGAGTGGAGGATTTTATGAAAGAAAAACAGAGGATCCAAGAAATGTTGAAGGGGCATTTGATTGAGGCACAAAACCGGATGAAATATTATGCGGATAAGAACAGGAGAGATAGGAATTTTCAAGTGGGAGATTTTGTGTTTTTGAAGCTTAAACCTTACAGACAAGCATCACTTGGAAATCACAAAATATGGAAGTTGAGTCCTAAGTATGCAGGGCCATTTGAGATTATTGAGAAAGTGGGGACAGTTGCTTACAAACTCAAGCTACCGGAGGGATCAAGACTTCATCCAGTTTTCCATGTCTCCCTGCTTAAGTTTAAAGTTGGGAAAGTGGACAAAATTAGCTCTGAATTACCTTCTTTTGACAATGAAACCCAGGTTATCTTAATGCGTACTGGAATCTTAGCAAGAAGGATGGTCAAGAGGAACAATGCAGCAGTTCCTCAAATCCTTGTCAAATGGTCTCATTTGCCTGATGATGAAGCTACCTGGGAGGACTATTATGTGATTACTAAGCAGTTTCCCGAATTAGAGTCTCGGAGACAAGACTCAACTGAAGGAGGGAGTAATGTCATGAATTCCAAGCAGCATATCATGGAGAAAGGAAACATGCCAGGATCTGTTAAGAAGAAGAGCACGTGCTTGCTCACATGGGGAAAATAGGAAGGCAAGACGACACCGTTTGAAGATCGTTTAAGACATTATATCTACTTAATTAAGTTGTTAAACCTTTTATCACATTTTCAGTTTTTACTCAGCACTTTTGGGGTGTAAGTGTAATATTCCATTTCTGCTAGTTTTTGTCTTGTTTTGGACGAGGTTGTTAGGCTGTGGAGAGGACCATTTACACGGCCTGATTTTCAGTGCTGAGTAGTGAAAATTGATGATTGTTTTTCTGATTCTCCATCTCTCTCTCTCTTCTTTACTTCTTCTCCAAGTTGCTCTCTTATCTCTCTTCTCAATCCTTCATTAATGCTGCATTCATACTCTGTTTCTTTCTGCTTACTTTCCAGTTTTAGTTAAGCAAAATATACTGTTTTATTGAGTAGAGTTCAGGATCTTAACATTTTTCATTTATGACCCTATTTTATTTTCAGCAAGAGTATACAAATTATTTGAAAATATTCGACAGTAATGAGAGATAATACTTTACTTTACTTACTATCAAACTTTGTGAGATTTTCAAGATTATCGAGAATTTCATTGCAATCGAATAAACATAAATATTCCCACCAAGAAAAAGATTACGCGTAGAAGCAACGCTCCTCAGGGCTCGGGCCTCAACTATAAAAGTGGGATAAGCACATGATGTATGCATGCTATAATCAATTCAAACAGAGGTTTTTGTTCATAGAGAATTCAGGAAAAAGGAATTCTTCAACAAGGGGATTTCGCTTACAGGTATATCAACGTTTCTCTTTTGCTGGTTGTTTCATATGTTGAATCTTAAGAGTTTAACAACGGAATCTTTCTAAATTAGAAAATTATATTTCAGTTCCAATAAATTTTATTTGGTTTAGGAACTCTAATGGAATTTATAAAAGTATACTTATGTCTGGACAGTTGGTATGAGTATTAATATATGATCAATATTATACAATCATCCCATAGCTTATAAATATAAACAAAACCATCGCTTAAATTATGAATTTAACAAGGTAAGAGTGTGATCGGAATGACATGATGAAACCTTAAACGGATTTCAAGAACTCTCAAAGGTTGCGACTAAAATGCACAACCTTTGCCCTTTCAATTTGTCGCAAAGGGAAGGATAACAGTTGGGGATGGATTGAGAATATTGTTAGAATCTCGTCTGTCTAATTCTAAGATCTTCAGAAGTGGCACCCCAGAATCTCTGCTTGATGCATGAGAAATCAAAGCTTAGTATTGTTTTTTCAACAATTTTTTGTGGAAATAATACATCCTTTACCAAAATAATGGCTGATCCTCTTTGTTTCGTTCATTATTTCTTATGTTTGTTGCTTACAGCTTCTTGACACATTATTCTATAGTTAACCTATTTGCTTCTGGTTGAAGTTAAAGAAACATGGAAGGTGATTATGATACTCGGGAGAAAGGAGCGTTCTCGTATTTTGGAAGTGGAAATGGACATTACCATGGCAGTCATGGAGGTTACTATCCTCCACAGGGATATCCGCCCCCCGTCTATGGTCATGGCTATCCTCCGGCCGGATACCCACCCGCAGGTGGGTATCCGCCGGCAGGGTGCCCTCCTCCTCATGGTGGATACCTTCACCATGGTGGGCATCATTCCGGTACATTATATTTTTTAAGTACTAACAATAATGCTTCATATGATACAAATTGTCTTTTATCTTTTCAACTCCTTCAATGATTTTGAACTATTGCCTTAATATGCATTATAATCAAGTATCATCTTTGATGAGAATGGTTATTCGGTGTATTTGTGTATTCAGTATAAATGTTTAGGATGAAGAGAACAGGGTATTGAACAGAATTTCGTTTATGAGCAAAAGGTGAAACTACTTCATGGATGGTTTCTGTAACCGAACCCTTTTCCCATGCATATTCTGTTCATTATTCAAACAACATTCTGATGTTTCAATAAACAACAAGTATTGCATGCAGGCCATGGAATGAGTGCGGGGGGTCTCTTATCTGGAGGTGTAGCGGCAGCAGCAGCTGCTTACGGGGCTCACCACTTGTCGCATGGCGCACACCACCATCTCGGTCACGGCGGATATTATGGCGGCGGCCATCACGGCAAATTTAAGCACGGCAAATTCAAGCATGGGAAGTTCAGCAAACGTTGGAAGCATGGCGGCAAGTGGAAGTAATATTAATGCAGCATAGCTAACCCCTCCATCTCTAGTCTTCACATTACTACTACTACTATACTACTCTTGTTTTCTTTCACCATTTTGCTGAATAATTCTATTGGCTTTGCGTATAACTGCTGAATCTTCAATTAGTACCAAAATAAGTGTGTTCTTGTACAAGCTTTGTGTATGCAAACTATTGGGTTCGAATCCCGCTTGGATGTGTAATGGAGCTTCTTTATTTTCAGCAATATTAATATATGGTAAGATCATTTGTAAGATGCTAGGCGCTAGATCATTAAAATTATTTGAAAATATTCCACGGTAATGAGGTCATAAACTTTTCCGATTTTTTTTTGTTTTTAATAAAGAGTTTTTATAGAATTTCATGTAAGCTGCTGGTAATTGATGAATAATCAAGCTAAGTATTTCTCCTTTATTGAAAGTCTCGGTTGGACGGCCGAGCCGCCTTCCCACTCGGATTCACCGAGTTCGTCGGACGGGCGAAGAGTTTTTGATTATCTTATTAGTTATATTTGAAATTTTTAATATCTAGATAATTTTTATTTCTTACATTTTTTAATAACAAAATCACCTATGAATTTGATAAACTACCAAATCATATTAATAATCTTTCAACATTTTCTACAGTTGATCAAATTTTATAAGATTTTCAAGAATTTATAGAATTATTTTTTATCAAATTTATATAATATTATTGCTATAAAATAAAAAATAATATAAGAAAAAGGAGAGAAAAGAAAAAACCATCAGTCCAGTAGGGGGTTCGTGATGTTCACGAACCGAGTCGGTTTGCGAGGTACTCGAGCCGAGCTGATTATGGTTCAGATTTGAATTTGAAAAGTTCAAGCCGAGGTCGAGTCGAGCCAAGGTTTGAACCGAACTCGAACACGAATCTTTTTATTCTTGATCGTGGTTCGCGAGTCGACCTATTATATTTTTTAAAAAATATATATATATATAGATAAATAATATATATATTTATATATATAGAATATTTTTACATCTACATTTTATTATTATTTTTCTAAAAAGAAACTATATCTTGTGTTTGAACTCGAGACCAATCCAAACTCGAATCAAATCGAACTTGAATCATTAGACCATCCAAATTTCGAATAAAACTCGAACACGAGTCCGAGCTAAACAAAATACGTTCGAACCAAATCAGAAAAAAATAGCAAAGTCGTGTTGGATTCGTTCGTATACATCCCTTCAATCCATCACCTAATTCCTCGAAATTTAATTTCTTGTACCGCCACATTTCCGTGGAACCAAACGGGGGGCTTAATAAATTATGATCGGGAGGACATTTCTTTGACTGTTGGGACCCGATAAAGTTTACGCGTAGAAGCAACCTTCAACTATAAAAGTGGGATAAGCACATGATGTATGCATGGTCTAATCTATTCAAACAGGGGATTGTTGTTCATAGCATTCACAAGCCGTGAAAATTCAGGAAAAAGGAATTCTTCAAGAAGGGATTTCGCTTACAGGTATATGAATGTTTCTCCTTTGCTGTTTGTTTCATAAGTTGAATCTTCGCGGGTTTTGAATTTGGATTTGTTTCTATCTCTTTCTGAATGATTTTTTGATTTTGTGAGCGAATTGATCAATGGAATTCGGTTTCTTGATGATTCTGTGGGGTTTTATGTTGCTTTGGAAATCTGGGATTTTTCTTTCTTTGATGCATGCTTGCGTATATCTGCATTGATAAGTACTGTCTCATTTGGTGATGCCCTTTTGAGTTTTGCCTGTTGCCCTAGTTCTTTCGATTTGGGATTTATTTGTCATGATCGTATACTGATTATGTTCCCTTTTAAGTTTGTGTATGTGTGTTTCTCAAAAGATCGATAGCAAGGAAGGTTACAGCTTCTTCCGTCTCCCTTCTCTGTTTTTCATGCTTCTCATTATGCATTCATATGTGATTCTGGAATTGGAATCTTTTACGGTTGAATAATGATATGGTTGGTAAATTTTAACAAAAGTTTCTAATAATTGCTGCCTGATTAATTAGTCTTTATGCGTTGGTGGATAAATTGAGATAAAAATTGGAAATCATATTATAAGATCATTGCCAAGATGATGCACAACCTTTGCCCTTTTAATCTGTCGCAAAGGGATAACAGTTGGGGATGGATTAAGAGTATTGGTAGAATCTCGTCTGTCTAATTATAAGATGTTGAGAACTGGCACCCCAGAATTTCTGCTTGATGCATGAGAAATCAAAGCTTAGTATTGCTTTTTACATTTTTTCAACAATTTTTTGTGCAAATAGTTGCTAATTCCTGAATGAATTAGTTTCTCGGGCAAGGTAATAACACTAATGCCCAAATACACACGTTATCAAAATAATGATTGACTATCTTTGTTTCTTTCATTTTCTTATGTTTGATGCTTATTATTTCTTGACACATTACTCTTATCATTTATCATAGCCTATTTGCATCTGATTCAAGTTAAAGAAAGATGGGAGATGACAAGGACAAGTATGAGACTCAGGACAAAGGAATGCTCTCGAATCTTGTAGCATACGGTGCTGGAGCTGTAAGTGGACATGGACATTACCATGGCCATCATGGAGGTTACGCGCCTCCAGCATATCCTCCACAAGCATATCCGCCCCCCGTCCCTGGTTATGGCTATCCTCCACCTGGATACCCACCCTCAGGTGGGTACCCGCCTGCAGGGTACCCACCCTCGGGGTACCCGCCCGCAGGGTACCCTCCTCCTCCTCCTCATGGTGGATACCCATCAGCAGGTTACCATGGTGGGCATCATTCAGGTACTTTTTTTAAGTAATAACAATTATACTTCATATGATAAAAATTATCTTTTATCTTTGGCAACTCCTTCAATGATTTTGAACTATTGCCTTAATATGCATTATAATCATCTTTGATGAGAGTTAGTCGATGAGAATGGACTTATTCAGTGTATTAGCTTATTCAGTATAAGCTGCAAGAGACTTACACGAGGCTTGGCATTTCTTTTGCCCTGTCACCTTTTGGTTTGTTATTGATCCCTTAGTATAATAAAATTACCTACTCTGTTTTGAACTAGCTTCAAGTTACGTGCCACCATTACAGTTTATCATTTGTTGCACAGTTATATTAGCTACAAAGATTAGCTTCATTTGAAACTAGTCCCTAAAAGCGTATACCAAATAAGTTGCTTTTCTGTTGTCGGTAATAATTGATAACCAATCTTTGAAACTAACATCAAAAGTCAATGTTGGCCTCTAATACTTTTAATTGATTGATATTGTTTTTTTAGTTTATTCATCGTATAGTTCTTGGTTTGAACACTTTTACATCAATATCACAAGAGGATCCCTAGAGTGGAAATTTTCACACTCGCCTATTGGACTAGTGAAATAGAATTGTTTAGGAGGAAGAGAATAGGGTATTAAACAGAATTTCCTTTATGAGCAAAAGGTCAAACTACTTCATGAATCGATTCTGTAACCGAACCCTTTTCTCAGTTGGCCATATTCTGTTCATTATTCAACAATATTCTGATGTTTCAATAAACAACAACTATTGTAGGCCATGGTGGATTGCCTGGAGGACTCATAGCTGGAGGGGCAGCAGCAGCAGCACTTGCTTACGGGGCCCACCACTTGTCACACGGTGGATACCATCACGGTGGGTTCTTTGGCCATCACGGCAAATTTAAACACGGGAAATTCAAGCATGGGAAGTTTGGCAAACGTTGGAAGGGTGGCATGTTTGGGAAGCATAAGTTCATGAAGAGGTGGAAGTAATGCAGAATAGCTAATCCCTCCATCTTTCTTCAGATTACTACTACTATAGCTTTACTCTTGTTTTCTTTCACCATTTTACTTCTGTTTTGGTGAATTCTATTGTGATGTGGTGTTGAACATAATGTTTTTCAATTTGGTTTTGTGTATAGCTGTTAACTAACCGCTGAATCTTCAATTAGTACAAAAATAAGTGTGTTCGTGTACTGGCTTTGTGTATACAGTGTATTGCGTAGCCTTTACCACCGACTGTTTTTGAAAATTATTAGGCTGAGTACTCAGTTTACTTGGATGGACTCTAATCTAGTGGGTTTTGGTTATCAATAGATGGACTATAATGTATATAAACAGGCAACAGCCTAGTGTTTACATAGTTTGTTTAAGGACATGGATAATTAGTTTGAAATTGTGGGTTGTTTACTTTGAGCTGCAAAGCCCACACATTATCTAAGCAATTGCCAATAATACCCCTAATAAAACTCATGGCCATTCAATTGTTCTTCTCAATGAATTTTTCCTCTTCTCTGGAGCACAGAGTTTCCATTAACCTAAATTAGTCCTAATTAGTCGTTGTCTTATTTTTTTGCTCCGGTTGTTGTGTTTATGGGAATCAGATATTTTTTGGCTATTATTATTATTATTATATTTTTTATTTTTTTGTGAGATGATTATTGGAGATTGTTTTCAGTTATTTGATGCAGTGATATTCCTGCAATGGTTTCCGTCAGTGATAAACGAAATGGCATATTATTTGATAAATTAAATATATGTGTGAGTTAATTGCAATCTCCTAACAGGATTTAACTATGAGAAATAAAAAATTGAATGCTGCGAACAAATTATGTAGAATATGTTGTTCACAACTTCCAACTTTTGTTATTTTGATTTTTTTCTCAAGCAAACCTTTTATTTCCTTTGAACTTCGCATCAAAGTCCGGGAATAAAACAGGAATGAGATCTTTGTTGAGGTATTTGTTTTTTATTTTAACTCATATATATAGCAAATTTATCATCAAAATTTTAAGGTCACGGAATTTTGCACAGGCTGAGATATTGGAGAAAAATGGGGGATGTATGAGCCATCTTTTTTCAGCTAATAATAAAAAAAGGGCAAACGGGGTAATTTGGGTTTATCCATGATAACGTGCCTAATCCTCATATTTTTGTGTGTTTGTGACTGAATTTAAAGGCTTAAATTAGATATATATTGGTGTCTTTGATGTGTTTTGTGATTTCTAATACAGTTGGGTCCTTTGTATAATTTTGAAGACTTTATGGGTTAAGTAAAGGAGCTTTGGGATAATTCATTATACCTGATGGTGTGGAGACACGCGAGCAGCCACAAGCATGAAAGAGAGTCCAATTCATGCTTGACTTGTTGGACTTTTATTGTCAAAATGGGCTTCAATTGTTGTGGGTCATGCGTGTGATGTTCTGGAGTTAAGCACCTTGCTTTTAAGATGATTGATTAATGATAGTTGGGTTAAGCATTAATGGGCTGAGATTTAGTAGCTTTGGAATTAGATTAATTGAGCCCAATTTATATGAGACTTGGGCGGCAAGTTGGCATGGAGATTTATTATCCAGATTGGACTAGGATTCTTGGATTAATTTGGTGGCTATATATTCACGCCTGAGGTAGCAAATTTGGGGAGATACACTTCTACGCAGCAAAGGGGAACGCAGATTGGAGGCTTGAGGGCAGCGGCTTGGATACTCCGAGAGCATAGTTCTTTTTATGATTTTCGTTTATTTTATGTTTTCGTATTTTAGAACTATGAGTAGCTAATTTGTTTAGTACTTAGCTAGGATTTTATATTTTAGTTTTGACATCATGAGACCTAATTTGCTTTTATAATTCAAATTAATTTCAAGTATTTATTAATTCTCCGAGTGTCGTGTTATTGTGATTTATTTGCTTAAGTGATTACGGCCGGATCATCTAAATAGGTTTATTGCATATCGCCAATCTTGATTGCATGAAGTTTATGTAGTGCTTGATAGATAATTAGTGGTACATTAACAAGAAGGATTGGTTGCAGTTCTCAACTTGTTAAGGGAGTTAATAATCGGGTTTAAATCTTGCACGTGTCGTGACTTGGTTAATTCGGGTTAGTGTTTTCTTGATTCTTAATGTTGTTGATTCATTAAATCCTGTTGAGTGTCTCTAGGGATTGTGAATTGATTAGGGAATAATTGTCGAGTGTCTCTAGATTATTCTACAATGTAAGAGAAAACGAGGCGGAGTCGAGTGTCTCTATCTGCTATAGCTAATCTACTTGAATATTTGAATTTATCTTTGCGTCTATGATTGATGTCTTAACTGAATTATAATTTCTAGCTAGGTATTAATTTCCCATTGATTTATCAAAACCAACTCCCAACGTGATTTATTGTTTTCTTCTAGTTTATTATTTTTGATTGCTTTATTAGTTTAATTTAATTAGTTTAGTTAAATCCAAACCCCCCCTATTTTTAGTTGACTAGTTAGTTGTACTAATTTCTTGTGATTAATTGAATTAGTTCAACCAATCTCTGTGGATTCGACCCGTTTGCACTATACTCTATTTTAGTCGTAAACCGGATTTATATTTATCTTTGACGGATTCGACACCTGTCAAATTTTGGCGCCGTTGCCGGGGATCGAACCCGGGTCACCCGCGTGACAGGCGGGAATACTTACCACTATACTACAACGAAAAAATTCCCCCACACTTGTCCATTCACTCGTCCTCGAGGGAAATAAAAATCAAATGAAACATCACCCCCATCAAACATATTCAACAAAGCGAACCTCGAATTTTCGCCTAAACGAATCTAGCAAATTAAACACATTACTCAATCACATGAAATTCAACCAATTAGTACAAAAATCATACCCTCGTGTGTAGTGTGAGTTTGAACAAAGAATGTACAAAGATTAGACAAACAAGTTAAAATTTTTTCGCATAAGAACCAATCATCAATTTCGAATACACCCTTCACTCCAATCTCCACGAATTTGATCAACTAGTAACTCAGGATCGATAGGTCTTCCGAGCTTGTAATGTGGGCTTGGGTCAAGGTAGGAAAAAGTAAATCAAAGGCTAACACCAAGCTTACACATTTTAAATAAATCCCAAGTGTTTCCCTTTATTTCTTCCCAAATACTTCCCTTTCTCACAATGAATTCTCAACCCTTCTATCGAATTTTCAACAAGGGTCATACTCTCTTTTTCTTTCTTTTCACTCTTGCTTTTTTTTTTTTTTTTTTTTTCAATTTGTTTTTTTTTTCTCTATTTTTCAGCTCATTTTCTTTTATTTTCTTCTTGACTTTTTTTTTTTTTTCTTTTTGCTTTTTTTCATCACTCTCACAATTTTTTTCTATTCAACACAATGAAACTTCCACACTTCAAACCAATTCCAAAAGGGAAGTCTAGACATCATTCAATACAATCCCCAAAAAGAAAATGAGTAAGCAAGGTGTAAATAAGATAAGGGTAGGAAATTGTATTGTGCATTAGGCTTGTAACGCGGCTAAGAAAGAAATTTTGCACAATACTAAAGCTCAGCGGGGTCAACAGGGCAATGTTATTTAGTGAAAATCAGTAAAAAGGCTAAAAACACCGACAAGAAATGCCTAAGTCATCTCCCGAATTACTTGTCAACCAATCTATTTCACCTCGAAGGGAGTTAAAGTGCACTCTAATCAATTTTCAGAACTTTATTGAAAAACATAACTAACCTATCTAAGCAAAGTACATAAACTGTTCAATTAGTGCGCGAGAAATAAGGGCATGAAGTCATACTAATTAATCAAATTTCACACAATCTTTCATGTATTTAATAGCCTAATAAGTTCTAGCAAAAATTCACGGCTCAAGCTTAAGCAAACATGTTCAAAACAGGAATAAATTATCACAATTTCTAACATCCTCAAATTCAAGTAAACAACAAGTCAAAACGGTTGACGCAGAAAAAAAAAATCGAATTTAAGCACGTAAGCCAAACAGTAAATAGGCTTATCCCTCCCCCCACACTTAAATCATGCATTGTCCTCAAGGCATAAAAAAATCGAGAGAAAAGAGGACTTCCCTGAAGCGCAGATCTGGGGGCTTTTTTTTTTTTCGCAAAAATAGTATGAGCGTGGGGTACGGTCACACCTAGGGGTCAAACCTGTACAGAAACATCAGCAGTGTAACAGCAGCAATTCGGAAAAATTTGGCAAACAAAGCGCGCCTGGAAGACAACCAAGAGCATCAATCCACTCAAATGGAGATAGAACCTCCATATAAATCCCCTCGACTATGTGGTGATGAATCTTCTAATCCATTGCGCCCTCTAGATTGGGGATGATTCGTAGTGGTTCTCAACATAATTCGACACTTCCTCAGCACAGACTTCGTCAACCGCTTATAAAAAAAAAATTCATGATCCTTCACAATGACTCTTGGGTTCCTATACTCAAAAAATATGTGAGATCTGAAGAAAATAATGGTTAAGTAGTCAAGAGTATCTGCATACCAGAGCGTGACAGTCAGGTATGACCGAACCTTAAGGTCGTACACCTCGAAAAACTGCTCATTCCAGAAATCATCGTGTATCAGCTTTGAATCTGCATATTTTCCTCCTCCCTTGAAGGCATACTCCAGATTATTCAAAAAGTTCTTGAATTTCAAAATAGGTGCCTGAAACACGAAAGAATTTAGTTCAGTTATAGCATTAGGCGCATCAAGCATCAGAATATCCCTATTCATAGATTTAAAAGCCTCTAATGGTAAAACCATCCCACAAGGATCAACAGACAACCCAATATCCTTCGCCTTACTCTCTAAGTTTTCAACAAGACTTAATTCCTCTACATTGTTCAGCTCATTAGGCAGGTTTTCTATCACATCAATGCTAAAAACACTAGAAAATTTATTAGGACCTTTACTTGACTCATAAACATTAAACTTCTCAACATCACCATCAAATTCTAGAGTCAACAAGCCTTTTTTAACATCTATTTTAGCATTGACAGTACTCAAAAAGGGACGACCCAAAAGGATATAAGAGGATTTCTCAGAATAATTATCCTCCATGTCCAACACGAAGAAGTCAGCTGGAAAAGCTAACTCGTTGACTTGAACGAGGACATCTTCCAAAACACCTTCCGGGTACACTATGGAGCGATCTGCTAGTTGTATGATAACACCTGTACCTTTCAAGGGACCAAGATTAAGTGCATTATATACAGAAAGTGGCATAACATTAATACTTGCACCTAAATCACACATCGCCTTTTTAATGCCTAAATTCCCAATCTTGCACGGAATGGAAAACATACCTTGATCATGGCATTTTGGGGGAAGTTTCTTTTGTAAAATGGCGGACACGTTTTCCCCCACACTTACCTTTTCATTGCCTAACAGTTTTCTCTTATTCGTGCAGAGCTCTTTGAGGAATTTCGCATACCTGGGAATCTGTTGGATTGCATCCAACAATGGAATATTTACCTCAACTTTGCGAAACGTGTCAAGAATACTCTTCTCTTCTTTCTGCTTCTTCGTTTCTGCTAAACGTTGAGGGAATGGAGGCGGGACCACCAGGGGTTTAGGTTTCACGACAAGTTCCATCTCTTTGTCGCGGTTTGAGTTTTGAGTATGGTCATATTCAGAAGTCGCACCACCTGTCCGATCGTCTTTGGACCCAGATTTTCGTCCCTGATCTTTTTCCACTGGTGGAGGCAGTTCCTTGCAGCTTCGAAGCATGATGGCGCTGACATTCTTCCTGGGGTCTTCCGTTTCCGATGGTAGTTTACCTTGGTTCTCCATCCTACTCAAGGCTGCAGCGATCTGCCCTAGCTGGTTTTCCAAGTTCTTAACCGAAGAGCCTAGGTTCTGAACGGTAGACTCTAGGTTGTTGAAACGGATAGCTTGGGGATTAAGGTTTTGTTGTGAGTTTTGTTGCTGAGGCTGCGAGGGTCTGGGTACAAAATTCTGGAAGTTTGGTGGAGGTTTTTGTGGTATTCCTGCACTCATGTTAGAAACTAAAACAGATATCATATTCTTAAGTTCATCAAACTGGGAAGAGCTTACCTCTTTTACCTGTCTCGTCATGTCGGACTTGGCGTAGTACTTTTGTGAGACCCTAGAAATTCTGCTAATTAGTTCCGTGAGTTCTGCAGGTGTTTTGATCATAATGGAACCACCACTCGAAGCATCCAACTGCCTTTTATCGGAAGGCATCAGGCCTCTGTAAAAGTTATGAACAACTGAATTTTCCGACAGGTTGTGATGTTGGCACATTGCAAGCAAATTCCGGTATCGCTCCCAATACTCATGCAAGGCTTCATGTTCCTTTTGCTTAATGGTAATTATCTCCTGAAGGAGATCCAGGTATCGCTCAGCTGGAAAGAACCTATCCAAGAATTTGTCGTGCATCTGCTGTCAAGTCGTAATGGTTGCTGAAGGTAGAGAGTACAACCATTTTTCTGCTGCATCTTGTAGGGAGAACGGGAAAGCACGGAGTTTGATTTGGTCTTCGGTAACTCCATGAGGTTTTGTTGAGCAGCAGACCATGTGGAACTTGCTCAGGTGTTGGTGAGGGTTTTCATTTTCCAGACCACGAAAGACGGGGAGTAGGTGAATTGTTCCCGTCTTTAGCTCGAAGCCAGCACCTACCTCCAGAAAAGTGATACAGAGGGGCTGTTGTGCGTTATCGGGGCGTACCAGATCCTCCATGGTATGACGTTCTGCTACTGCCATCGTTAAGGTACGGTCAAACTCTACGGTCAAACTCTTCTGTTCGTCTTCTGGATGTTCCGAATCAGTGGTGGACTCTTCAGATTGGTTCAGACTGGATTTTCCCGCGAGCTTCTTACATGTTTTAGTCTGTTTCCTTAACGATTTTGCGGTTCTTTCGATCTCGGGATCGAAAATCGGCTCGTCAATTCCACGAATGCTCCTGTTCATAAAAAGAATTAAATTCGATTAGCACCAATCCCCGGCAACGGCGCCAAAATTTGACAGGTGTCGAATCCGTCAAAGATAAATATAAATCCGGTTTACGACTAAAATAGAGTATAGTGCAAACGGGTCGAATCCACAGAGATTGGTTGAGCTAATTCAATTAATCACAAGAAATTCGTACAACTAACTAGTCAACTAAAAATAGGGGGGTTTGGATTTAACTAAACTAATAAAGCAATCAAAAATAATAAACTAGAAGAAAACAATAAATCACGTTGGGAGTTGGTTTTGATAAATCAATGGGAAATTAATACCTAGCTAGAAATTATAATTCAGTTAAGACATCAATCATAGACGCAAAGATAAATTCAAATATTCAAGTAGATTAGCTATAGCAGATAGAGACACTCGACTCCGCCTCGTTTTCTCTTACATTGTAGAATAATCTAGAGACACTCGACAATTATTCCCTAATCAATTCACAATCCCTAGAGACACTCGACAGGATTTAATGAATCAACAACATTAAGAATCAAGAAAACACTAACTCGAATTAACGAAGTCACGACACGTGCAAGATTTAAACCCGATTATTAACTCCCTTAACAAGTTGAGAACTGCAACCAATCCTTCTTGTTAATGTACCACTAATTATCTATCAAGCACTACATAAACTTCATGCAATCAAGATTGGCGATATGCAATAAACCTATTTAGATGATCCGGCCGTAATCACTTAAGCAAATAAATCAAAATAACACGACACTCGGATAATTAATAAATACTTGAAATTAATTTGAATTATAAAAGCAAATTAGGTCTCATGATGTCAAAACTAAAATATAAAATCCTAGCTAAGTACTAAACAAATTAGCTACTCATAGTTCTAAAATACGAAAATATAAAATAAACGAAAATCATAAAAAGAACTCTGCTCTCGGAGTATCCAAGCCGCTGCCCTCAAGCCTCCAATCTGCGTTCCCCTTTGCTGCGTAGAAGTGTATCTCCCCAAATTTGCTACCTCAGGCGTGAATATATAGCCACCAAATTAATCCAAGAATCCTAGTCCAATCTGGATAATAAATCTCCATGCCAACTTGCCGCCCAAGTCTCATATAAATTGGGCTCAATTAATCTAATTCCAAAGCTACTAAATCTCAGCCCATTAATGCTTAACCCAACTATCATTAATCAATCATCTTAAAAGCAAGGTGCTTAACTCCAGAACATCACACGCATGACCCACAACAATTGAAGCCCATTTTGACAATAAAAGTCCAACAAGTCAAGCATGAATTGGACTCTCTTTCATGCTTGTGGCTGCTCGCGTGTCTCCACACCATCAGGTATAATGAATTATCCCAAAGCTCCTTTACTTAACCCATAAAGTCTTCAAAATTATACAAAGGGCCCAACTGTATTAGAAATCACAAAACACATCAAAGACACCAATATATATCTAATTTAAGCCTTTAAATTCAGTCACAACACACACAAAAATACGAGGATTAGGCACGTTATCAATCCATCTGCAGTGGCGGAGCCAGAAAATATATTCAGTGAGGTCGACCAAACATAATACTAAAAACGGGGTAATTTCGGATTTTGTTCTATAGAATTGGAGATTACCAAACATTCGATTTTATTTCCTTTTGCATATTTTTTTAATAATTGTGAAAAAACTAAAAAGTTAAGGGCATCAATCAATGTGCAAACTAAAATGAACAATATAATTGAATTATATACTTGAATGGAAAAAATATATAGAAGTTACAAATTTTAATTGAAATATAAATTATTAAACTTATGATAGATTGGACTATTAAATGGAACATATATATTATTTTATTTATTTGGTCCCAATTATTATTAATTTATTATATTGACCCTCATTAGTACTAATTTTAACTTTGGTGAGGGGGTTCAATAATAAAATTCTCATAAAATTTCATATACAAAACCTATATATCTACATAATAATAATAAAAAAAAAACAAATTTGAGGGGAGTCAATTATATCCCTTAAAGAAGGGGTGGCTCCGCAACTGTCCATCTGCATTGGGTTATATTACAACCCAATTATGGAGTTTTTAAATACAACTCTGACACGCAGCATATGTCCAAGGCCGGCGGCCTTCACCTGGGCCTTGACCCAAACGAGGTAAACGCCATTAAATGGCAGATACAAGGACTTATCAACTCCATTCAATCCAAGTAAACTAATTCTTAGTATATTTTGTACCTTTTTTACATCTTGACTTGGATTTTGAGTGCTAGTGAGAAACTAAGCTTTAATATTGAATTTCATCTTTAACCGTATACGTTTACATAATATTATTTGGTGCTAAGTATACACAAAAATTGTTCTCTCTTTTTCCTTTTCCAAAACCGGGATGAGGGTTTGTACTTTTCAACGAATCCCTCCCCTTCCTCGTATATAAATCAACAAAATTGTAGAAGTACATGAAAAGGAAATTAGCCTAAAACTAGAAATTGGAGAAGTAATGAATCTAGCTTAAGATCAGTGCAGATTCTGTACATCAAGAATCAAATCTCAACACAATGGTAATTGGCATATACCAATCTGACCCAATACAACGCCAGCACAAGAAACATCATCCACATTCAACTCGCACCAAGCCCAGGGGAGTTCTCTGTAATTTCTGTAATTTGCTGCAACAATCACATTTGTGCCAAGACCATCAGAAAATCCCGTTCTGGGGATCATTTAATGTCTAGTTGTGCAGCCCATCCACCCAATTCCAAAGAAAAAGGCTCACCAACCGGACATTATGTACATTTGCATCCCCTCAATTCCAAGAGGTAAAGTGGTAATGCAAATTTGGGACAGTAACATACGCCGTTATGTATTTTGGACTTTAATTTGACATTTTTTATTTTAGAGAGACTTACTTTAAAAAATTTGTAATTTTGGTCAAATCCAACTGGATCCCGGGACTTTCCAACGACCACGTCAGCCCAAAGATGGTATTCCGGGCAGCCATGTAGGCACAGAGGCGATATTTCGGGGATGAAATTAGGGATCCGGCTGGGATTTAACCAAAATTATAAAATTTTGAGAGTAAATGTCTCTAAAATTAGAAATGTCAAATTAAAATACAAAATAAATTATGTTATTGTCCCAAATTTGCAGTTTTCCATATATATATATAATATGTCAAACAAAATGTAAAACGTGTTCCTGAGTGACTGAAATATTTTAAAATACGCCATCCAAAATCTACTTTAGAGATTAACCTAATGACTTTTCAAATGTGAGTTGCTCCACTTTAAAAGGTTAGGGGTGTCTGTAATTATTCCTGGAATGTGAGAACTAATTTATTTCATAAAGTTGTGACAAATTTGAAGCATACAATTAGCATTTCTCGACTAAACTATCTATTCATAAGTACAAATAATTACCGTTAAACTATCTATTTGTCTCTAGACCAGCAGTCCAACCTGACTTAAATCGATATAATACCTCAGTTACTTGCATGAAGAACTAAAATAAATACAAAATATTTATCCCACCCGGAAGAAAATGCAGCAAACCGGTAATTTGTTCTCTACACCGCAAACATAAGTCATATTCTTTGCTTCTCACTTGTCAACATAATGCTGATTTGGTAAGATAAACCATCATTAACTATTGTTTAGTACTTTTAAACTTTAGGAGCATATGTAGAATATCATTGGATTCCGTAATGAGTTGTCAAATTAAATCAAAATTTAATAAACCTTTCTTTAACCCGCGCTTAATCCATTTATAATTAACCAAATCATTCATAAACACATGCAGTTACATCAGTACATATTTCTCAAAATATTATTTTGTCTTGTTGTATCGTATCGAACACTACGTCCGACACTCCTCACGTGAAAAATTTCATTGTATTCGTATCATCATATTGGTATCCGTGCATAATAGGTTAGTAATAATTAATAAATGTGCCAATAAGTCATAAAAACATTGAATCAACCCCTATGAAAATTGTTTTTTAATAAAAAAAGGGTTAGAATTTGGACTGCTTGTCTAATTATGGATTACCAAATTCTCAGAATTCAAAGTCCCAAAAGAGATTTGCTGAGAAAATCTCGGCTGAAATCTAGGGTTACATCACATGTATATGGAAAATTCTAGCCCAGACCCGGCTTGGCCGAGCCCAAACCAATTAAAAAGCAAGTGTATTACACTTACCATTTGATTGGTCACTCTCCCTGAATTTTCCACCAACCACACGGCAAGTGTAAAACACTCGCCCCCTCGTTACACCGGTTTGGCCGAGCCAGGCTCGGGCTAGAATTACCCTATTTTTCATATTTGCTTAAATCTTCAGGGACATTTGTACATTACATTCTGGCTTCTGCCTTAATTTGAATGCAACCTTTGCCCCCTTTTACTTTTTGTCTTCATAGATTCAAAGCATCCGATGTCTCATATAATAATTAAGGATTCTTCTAGTTGAATAGTAGACAACTTACTAAATATTTGAAAATCTTTTGTTACGGGTTTAAATTATAAAAATAGTAGAATAATAAAAACAGTGAAAGTTAAAAGTTAATTGTGTATTTTCAAAAATAAAATTAAAAACACTTTTAAATTTTAAATTTTAGAAACTCACTCTTAAACACCTTTAATATAATAGAATAATAATAAGTTGAAAATCACTCTTAAGCTTTTTTTTTTAGTTTCACAAATATTGTCTTACTGGGAAATAGTACACTACTTTTTACTTATGATCGAGATTAAAAAAAATTTGAAAAAACTTTTTTGCATTTTGTTATGAAAAACTTTATAAAAATTGCAGTTCGTCATCTCAGGTCGCAAGTTTTATATAGTGAAATATCACGGGAAAAAGTTTTTCAAATTTTGGTGAAAATATTGACAAAAAGATTTCAAATTATTTAATTTAAGCAGCGCTACACTTAATGTTGCCCCAAAAAAAAAGTCCCCATATTATTTAATTCTTTGCTTTCTTACATTTGAAGAAATCTATTATTTCCGCGACAAATCATCAAAAAAAAAAAATGATAACTTGAGAAATTAACTTGAATATGAACTTAGTATAGTGCTTGAGAAATTAACATGAATTTTTTATTTTTTATTTTGAAGGGAAAGGGGCCCGGAGGGCCCAAAATTTATTCCGAATCAACTCGAATCAAGTTTGAAACATATAAGGGAAAATTATTAGAACCAACACAAGTTGAAACTACATTTCTAATAAAAGTATGTGCGACTCTATTCGCATCACGATGAGTGAACAAAAACTGAAAGCTATCAAAACAAGAACATAAACTTCTAATGTCTGCAATAACATGAATTATTTAATCCAACAAAAATGTTTATAAAATAGAAGAGGAGACTATAGATGTATAATTGGTTCAAATCGGACAAATAAAGCACTTCTTAATGAAATTTTTTAAGAAGTAAGACTTCTCTAATAACTTTTTTTTAAGAATTAGTTTTCAAACCCCTAATGCCCAAAAGAATTAACTAAAATTCACCTCTTATAATTTAGTTGGTCACTATTAAATTAAGTCTCAATTTAAATTATATTGAGGAGACTATAAATTTATAATGTATGAATACGTACATGACGACGATACGATACTAAAATGAGGAGACAAATTTGTTCTTAAATTTTCATATGAAAAATATCAAAAACGATATTCGATACGAATGTACGACATAATACAACATGATAAAACAATATTTTTAGAGATGATTATCTTACCGGAAGACCCCATTTCATTTATTAATATTTGATATATATATATATATATACGGGAAATATATTTGATTTGTTGATTGGTAGTTGTTAATTAAAGAGGCATGTGGTGTTTGGCGGCAAAGTCGCTCTTTTGGGGCCCAAATCCATTTGCTTCTCTTGCTCATTAGCTGTCCCTCATTAATATTCTATTCCACCTCTTTATCTACTTCTTACCAAATCTTGCCATTTCTCTTTTCTTTAACTAATGCTTTTTATGGACGATTTCTTGGCTTGAAAATGAATTCAATTTTTAATTTTTTTTTAATAATTCATTTCCATAAACCGAGTAAAGACTGACTATTAAATGTATAAAATTCTCCTTATAAATGATAGCTGCATTTCCTTGAATTCGAGCTTAAAACCTCTAATTAAACTAGTAAAATGTTGAACTCAAAGTTTAATAACTCTTAGGAGAGTTTCATTTGGTGTAACTATGATCTAGCCTCTTCTACTTAAGGAATTATGAAATAATATTTGGGTCTATCAGCAGTTTTGAAGTGTAAATTAGTTATTGTAGTCCATAATAAATATTTTAATCCAAATAAAAATTAATTTGAAATTTTAGTACACTTGTAAAAGACTAAAAGTTAGAAAATTTTATGAAAGTTGATCAACATATATAATAGGAGGGGCGAAGTTGGGTCCCTTAGACCCCTTGTATGCTAAAGGCTGAAGCTAAGTAAAATTATTTCAAATTCAATATATTATTTTTCATAATTAGGAGAATTATTTTTCTCACTTTAAAAGATAAATACATGGAGTATATATACATAGAAATTCCTAAATACTAGATAATAGAAATTGTAAAATATAAAGATAGAAAACTAATAAAAACCCGTAGCAGAAGATTCTTCTTGCGGCGGATGAAGGATTCTTCTTGCTGTAATGGTGGAAACCAATGATAAAAGAAAAAAAAAAGTAAAAATAAATAAATAAAAGAGAAGAAAAATTCAAATCTTAATAGCAGAATCCACACTACTGTTATGTTAGAATTACTCAAATAAACACTCCAAGACAATCTTAAAATTTTACTACATTTCAAATATTTACATGTTAGACAACCTTTGATTAACTTCTATTTTCGTTGAATATCACAAAAATGGGCTAAAAACTAAAAAGTAGCACCGAGAAAGGAGCTTCTTTATGGTTGGCATCATTTGTTCATATAACAAAGGTACCTTCTTTTCATAAACCATCAAAATCCACTCTTTGATTTGTCTTTTGTTTTTTAGCTCTTCACATTATTCTACATCCCAACCAAACACCTACCAACATTTCATCATTTTAAGAAACTAGTGAGGTGAACGTGCGTTGCACGTTTATCATTTAATTTTTTAAAATAAATTTAGCTATTATATTTATTGAACAAATTAAGATATTAAAAATATTTATTTTGACTAAATAAATATACACATACAAAAATATTTATATGAAATTTCTCTTTCAAATCATCTACGATAAGTAGAAATTCGAAGTAGAGAACATCCAAATAAATAAGCAATAAAAATATTTGAAATTTTGTTATTATATAAAAATATATATATTTAAGTGTATAGTAATTTGGCCAAATAATTCTAGCTTTTAAGCATAAGTAATAGTTTATAACTTTCAAATATATTTAATAAAATGATGAGACATGTAAAAATTATAGAACAAAACCTAAAAGATCACCCAATTTTGCCGGTGGAGCATCCTAAACGTAGTAATCATCTTGAAACTTATGACCTATTCTCATCAGTTTATCGGTCATCATGTTTCTTTTTCTAGAGATTTATTTAATTCAAGTTTCGTATGGCCTTTGGAGTAAACTTTATCAATTAAATTACATTTCTCATTTGTTCCATTTCAATATCCTTCATTGTTATCCATTTCAAGACCATCTTCGAATCAATACTCACTTTAGTCATCGAAAAGTGTCTTTCCCAAGTTAGTGTTAATACTCCGCGTAAGCTCAATAACTCCACTATATTATTTAAACTCTACTAAGATCCATAGCGTATCCTAACACCCATATTCAGCTGTCATCTAGAATGACGCCCCTGTCATCTCAAATGATTCCCCTGGTTATAAAAGCTCACCTCAGAGTTTAGTTTCACCAATCTTTTCTCGAGTTTATTCCACGATAACTCAGTGCATATTTTTCTTTTATCTGTATTTTTTGTCGACACTGATTAGTGTTGAGGTTTCATTAACTCTTTTATGTGACGAAGAGTGGAACTTCTAAGTTTCATAACATTTTGATAGCTCCATTGGTTCCATATTTTTCAAAGATTTTAAAGCGTCAAGATCAAGACAATCCACGCATGATAATCAGATAACATATTACTCTGAATTTTGTTATAAAAGCTCTCTTTGAGACCGTTCGACACTCGCATGCCATGGAAATTTCGTTCAGTTTGTGCATCAATAATCTTGTCTGACACCCGAAGTGCGAATGGACAACTTCTGAGCATGTGGTCCACATATTCATGTCCTATATAGCAGCGTGTACATACATCACTTTTTCTAAATTTTCTGTCATATTTCAGTACATTCATGAGCAAGCTATCATGTTAGCAAGCCACAAGAAAATCTTAAATTTTTAGGGACAAAGTAATTTTCAAATTCATTTCCAATTTTTCTCCCATGTCTCATCCGACACCATAAGTAGACTATAACCGATTTATAGGACAATTTGTCGTTAGTTGACCCAATCAAAACTCTCTTATCTCCGTTATCATGCAATGCAATTAGGACGTTAAGTATCTCATCCACCACCTCCTTAGGCAATAACGTTTTCAACTTATGTAAGTTTCAATTTTTATTTGTGCAATGGATTACATACCATCAGATCTTTATCCTTCTCATGAATCTTAGCTCCAAAGATGTCCGCTAGTTTGCTTGTGAAAACCATCTATCAATCCATAGAGGCGTCCATTCAACTGGTTCTAACTATCCCCTTGCATGCTCAGGAAGCCATAAGTGGAAGCTTATGTTCAAGAATGAGAACATCCTAGCAGCAATAACCATCTTGAACCTTATGACCTATCCTCGCCAATTTATCCATCATCATGTTTCTTTCTCTCGAGATTTATTTAATCAAAGTTTCTCAAAATCTTTGGAGTAACCTTCGCCAATCAAATATTACATTTCTCATTAGTTGTTTTTGAGTATCCTTCATTGTTATTCATTTAACGGTCGTCTCCAAATCAATCTCCACATTAATTTTTGAAAAGTATCTCTCCAAAGTTAGTTTTAATCCTTTAGGTAAGTTCAATAACTTTGCTACATTATTGAAACTATACCAAGATTCATAACATATATATCCTAGCATTCATCTCCAATTTCCATCTCGAATGACGCCCCTATTGGTGTAGTTATAAAAGCTTCAATCCGATTTTAGTTTTACCCATCACTTCTCGAATTTATTTCACGACAACTAAGTGCAGATTTTCTTTTGCCTGTGTTTTGTGTCCTTATTGATTATTACTAAGGTCGTAGATAACTCTTTTATGTGGCGAATAACAACATTTCTAAGCTTCATAAAATTTTGATAGCTCCATCGGTTCCATGTTTTCCAAAAATTTTAGAGCGTCAAGATCAACACAACCCACCCAGGATATTTTAGGAACATATTACTCAGTATTTTGCTACTGAAGCTCTCTTTGAGCCCATCTGACACTCGCAAGTTTTCCCTAAATTTTTTATCATACTCCAATACATTTGTAAGCAAGTTATCATATTGGCAAAGCCACAGGAAAATCTTGAATTTTTGGGGTAAGGTAATTTTCAAATTCATTTAAAGTTTTTTCTTGCATGTCTCATCCGACGCCATAAGTAGAGTATAGTCATTTTATAGGAGAATTTATCTTTTGTTGACACAATTCATTCTCTCTTATCTCCATTATCATGCAACACGTTAGGACACTAAGTACCTCATTCACCACCTCTTTGGACGGTGATGTTTTCAACTTATTTAGGTTTCAATTTTTATCTTTTCCAATGAGATTACATTCCATAAGATCTTTATCCTCCTCATGAATGTTATCTCCAAAGATGTCCGTCAGTTTGCCTTGTGATAACCATCTATCATTCCATAAAGATGTCCCTTCACCGTTCCCAATCCTCCATTTTCAAAATGGTTCCACCATCCAAGTGTTTTTAACTATCCCCTTCCATGCTCGGGAAACCCATAAGTCGAGGCTTATATTCGATCAAGAATGTTATCCCTTTTTAAATATTTTTTTGATGTATAACGCCATCTCCTTGTTAAGCATTCTTCATCCCGTTTTAGCTAGCATCACTATATTTTCTTTTGGGTTTCTCTAAAACCCAATGCACATTCTTACTTCTTTGCAGTCACCTTCTTTCACTCTACAAGACGGGTTCGTTCCTTGTTATATTAATCGCCTAAAGAAAGTTGTGCTTGAGTGGATCAAGTTTATCGTACATCTGATTAGGGAGCCATTTGTGTGCATGTGGTTGATGGAGATCGAGATCGTGATGGACTTAATAAGTGTCATTCGTCAATAAATATTTGTCATTTTGGCTTTCTATCCCAAGAGATGCTTTTTGACTCTATTAATCACAATCGGGAAATGCTCATTATAATTACAACTAAAGTTCATTT
The DNA here is from genome assembly GCA_037501455.1 of Lantana camara. Classification (NCBI taxonomy): domain Eukaryota; kingdom Viridiplantae; phylum Streptophyta; class Magnoliopsida; order Lamiales; family Verbenaceae; genus Lantana; species Lantana camara. Next base: position 88,781,550 of record CM074862.1, on the reverse strand, counting down.
GCACCCCCCAAATAGTTCCTTAAGTTGTATGTATTTTCCATGCCCATAATTCTACTAACCTACTGTTTTAAATCATTTGTCGCGTAAGGTGCAAACAACACATGTGATTTGCATAAGTTTAATTTGAGGCCCAACTCCTTGCAAAACATCTCAACCACACTTTTAATGCACTTTGCTCCATCCACGATAGGTTTGACTCCCAATATTAAGTCGTCCTCAAAAGGCAAGTGTGAGATCATGTAAGAGCTTCACTAATATTCCATAATTGGCTTCCAGGTCCGGTCGAAATGGTCTCTTCAATTATATATGTAAGTTGTTCCATACATATTACAAACAAATAAAACGAACGTGATTACCTTATCTAATGCCACACATCCGTACAACCTCCGTTGGTTCACCATTCTATAGAATCTTCGATTGTATCCGCTACATTCTGCTCATAATGATATTGATGATTTTCGTCGGGAATTTGAAGAAAGTTAAAAGTCTTTTTAGAAATTCCACTGGGTTTTTTCGTACGCTGTTTCAATATTCAATTTCAGCACCATGCCCCTTTTTTACCGTTGGAGTGATGTAGCGTAACACTTATTCAGACATCAAAATATTGTAATAGGTGCCTTGGTCAGGAATGAAGCTATTCTAGTTTGATCCCGCAATTTTTTTAATATACGGTTTAAACGAAGTATAATCATCTTGGTGATTATTTTGAGCAATATGCTGCACAACGTAATTGGCTAAAACTCGTTTATTTTTGTCGAGCATTAATTTTTGAAATTAGACAAATAAACACCCGATAATCTTTGTTGGTTGCTCATTCATTGTCTATTTTCAGAGCATTCATCTGATTCTTTCTTCTTCTCATTATGGCTGACAGATGAAAGAAACTTGTTTGTTTATCCCTAAATTTGAGCCAATTAATTATCAACTCTTAAACCAAATCATCTCTTTTTGTTGCAATAGTTTATTATATTCTGCCCTCAATTCTTCCTCCAAATCATTTAAATATTTACCTTGTGTGTATCATGCATAATGCTTTAGAAATTCTTTGTATTTTTGTTTTTTGTTTTTTTTTGCTTTTCGAGCACATTGAAAACTATTCAAGAACCATTGTTTCTGGGCAATGATCCCAAGTCAAAATGTACTTCAAATTTTGATTCGGTCAATAAGTTGTATATTGCTACTTTGGAGAATGTAAAAATAAATTGATAACTATTGGATCAATCTCATTTAGATTAAATTAAAAAAAATTTCATATCGTTTCTTGAACTCACACCAAATCTAACATTTTGAAATTTTTAATCTAATCTTCAAAATTTTGTTACCATTACGCTTTATTAATTCTCACATATATTTCTAAAGATATTTCACAGTCGTTCTTAAATTTGGTATTCATATGCATATACATTAAAATCAAGTAATTCTTTTTTTTAACCAACTATTCTTTATCTCTTTTTTATATTCTCTTTGTCATTTGATCTTGCATTCTATTTTTTTATTTGTATTCTTCTAGTGAGTATTATTTCAGATTTATGTTTATTTTTTTTATAATTGGTTTTATATATATAGTAGAAATAATTAAAAGAGTATATTTATATAAATGTTTAATCGAATATTGTAAAAATTATGTATAAAATTAGTATATATCTTATTTTTATATGCACACATATTGAGTTTTCTTAGTATTCTTAATTTAAAGTAACTTTGGTCTGAGAACCTACAATTCTAAATTATAGAATTAAGAAACCAAAAACGCTATTTGTGTTTTGAAGTATCATATAAACTAAAGGAAGATTGGATTTAGATAATTAAAATTATATTAGTATTAGTTATAAAAATTATTACATTAGGATTAATTAATTTATTGAAAAATATTTTATGTAAATCATAAATTATATTATTTTGTTAATTAGATAAGTTTATAGAATTATAATATGATTATAATTTAAGATATGGATTTAGATAATTAAAACTATGGACTTATATAATTAGACTTACATTATGCTTGATTTATTGAAAATTATTTTATGTAACTTATCTAAATAATATTTTATTTTACATAATTACAAAAATTTATTAAAATAAAGTGAATCAATTTGTTGTTTTTCAATTCATTAGATATATCTTATTATAACATTTTAAATTATAGGCCTTAAAATTAAAAAAATAGACAACTTATAATATAAAATTTGAATACAATTAATTAATATAGTAATATTAAAACAATCCTTGTTGAACTATATATCTTTTCTACGTAAGTTGGAGAAATTTTACTTATACAAAGAATCCTATTTTATGTTAATATGTGCTTTTTAAATATAATTAATTAATGATCTATAACATGTATTTACATCATTATCCTTGACTAATAATTATTGAAATAATTATTGTGAGAATATTTTAGGCGATCCGTATTTTGTAAGAAACTATTCGTGCTTTTATAAGATATAATATAGATAACTATTATTTATTAACAACAATTAAAAAAAGAAGGGAAAGTCATAAATCTAATTCCTTTTCCCCCTTAAATTATAGTATTAATTACCGGTCTAACGTGGCTAGCTTAGATATAGACATACAGTGTAACTTGAGACTAATTTTGGAGTTCGCATACGACGCGAACCACTTCAAGAGCTCAATAAGAACATAATTTCGGAGAAAACAGAACTTTTATGACACGTTAAATATAAAAGAGACGATATCCTAGAAAACAAAAAATAAGAATGTATCAAGACGTGTGACAGATTATCTAATAATAAAGGAGTTAAACCCTAGAAGGATTTTACGCTTGTATTAACAAAATTTGTGGAGTATAAAGAGAAAAAGAATGATATTTAACTCGCATCACTATCAATTATAATAATTAGTTCTCTTACCGAATGAGAAATAATAATCCCCTTATTAAATTGTAAAACCTCGAACTGTACCATAATTGATCAAATAATTTAAAATTGTTTCATATAGAAACTAGTACATTGAAAATACAGAAAAAACTATTATATATTCAATAGATACTAATCGACTCAATTTGCTAATATTCAAAGTATAAGCTCTTCATCTTATCATCAAGACAATGGCTCCACACCTAAAATGATTCCAAGTTCTATTACCTTTTAAAATTGTATTAATTTTGTATTGATTATGTCTTAGCTCCGAAACTTAGAGAATTCGCACTGTCCTAATCACCTTAGCTTGCCAAACATTTTTATAAGGCATACATAATGAAAACATTATATTATATTTGACTAACTGCAATAATTGAAAGACCAAGTTAAAATATCTCCTTTTCTCAATTAATATAAACATTAATAAATATATTTAATAATAAACTATAGTCTATCTATGATTTTTAATACATCCAAAGATAAATAATAAATCATTATATATCTATATGAGTTGTTGTATTTCATTTATTATCTGATTAAATTTTTAGAACGCACGCTAATATGAGATAACGAAAAACATTATTTCTTTATTATATTCTTATAATGATCTGATTAAATAAGATACGAATTAGAATTACTCGATTTAAAATTAATATCCCCACTCTGGAGATTGTTGATTACAGCTATATCCAATGACCATACATACATAATATATGCGTGTGTATAGGTTAATAATATATTGCTTGAAAGTATCTTCAACTAAAAATTCAATTCAATATTCCACCACCAAAATGGCACCAACCGAGCTAATTTCTATCAAACCCCACTTGCCCTACGCATTCGCATGTAATATATATATATATATATATCCCATTTTGAATTATAATATTTATTAAACTTTATTATTACTAAAAAATATTTCCAAATATGACGAAACTCTATGGTTAGAACTTAGAATAGAACTCTTTAGAATAATGGGTGTTATTTGATTTAGAAATCAAGAACATTAACTTTGTAACAATAAGCATATTTAAATAAATTCGGACCAACAGAGTTAGTGCAAATGATTAAAATAGATTCGTTTTCAAGGGCAATGATTTATGTCCGAATTCCACTTGGGTGTGTGTTTAAAATTTATTTTTTTTTTGGGTAATTTAAAACTAATATTAATTTCCAAATCACATAGCCAACAGGATTGGCCGAAGTGGTTAATGAGTTCATTTTGAGGACAATAACCCAAGTTTAAATCATTATTGAAAATGCGTGTGTTAAAACATACTTGAAGTCTTTGAGCATATCCTTAACCAAAATTAAGATATAAAAGCATTTTAGCCCTTGTTTAATAAATAATTCTCAAACCACCCCCTTATGTAAAATTAAATAACACCTAACCTACTTATATTATTTTTTAAACACCATATATGTTGCTTCTTTTTAATTTTTCTCCATTGATTAATAGTTTTTTACGCTAAAATACCCCCAAATATTTTAATTCTATTTAGAACTCTATTTTGTATACATTTTTATTTTTCTCTTTCAACCAAAAAACCTAACTAAAACACTTGAAAGAAAGCTAAATAAATCTGCTTGAGGAAACAATCGATTGAAGGCGAAAATCTGAATAAAAAATAGACTTTAAACTCATTCATTTAAATATGGAGGGATAAAATATATTTTAAACTCGAAAAAAGTAAGAAAAAAATGGAACGACGTAGTGAATCCGACTACCACTCTACTGAGGGATAAATATACTCCTTTTTTTTAAATTTAAAGGGATGTTATGCTATTTAATTTTTCAAGGAGTGAGTAATTTGATAATTAACTTTTCCACAATGGCACGTTCAAAATTTTTTCCCCAAAATTAATATCAAAAGAATAATAATAACAAAAAGGAAAAATACAGTACCCGAACTATAATCCACGGTCTTTATCTTAAGATCAAATAAAATAAATAATAGAAGTTATATATGGGGGGAGTAAAATAATAGTGTTTAATCAAAAACATTTTGAGATATGATCTGTCATCCACTTAGGTCCGTTTAAGGAGTCTTAATTTATCCAAAAATAAAATAAAATAAAATATAATGTGGCAATATTCATACACTTCTTCAACCCCAACTTGTTCGTTCATAATGTGACCGTACGCACACAGTCAGAATGTATAGATACACATACATACACCAAAAGCTATACGTCGTAAACCCAAGAACACATTCACACACACTGTGTGCATCCCTCGTGATCTGTGCATAGTCAGTCTATGTGATTTAGGAGGTTGTGTTTGGTTTTGGTCCAATCATTATCAACACTTCCCATTTTGCCAAAACCCTCGCCTAATTCTGATCACTCTGCATTATCATCTTTCTTGGATCTGCAAAAAGGATAATGAAGAAAGGATAAGAATAGGTGGAAGTGGAACCCATTTTGAGTGCGTGTAAATATTGTTGAAAACTGAGTAAAGGACTCAGCTTTAATTTGGCAGCTTTCTGGGATGAATTCTTCGGTGCTGGTACTTTCTTGAGAAGAAGAGTGCTTCTTTATAGCAAAGGTGGGCTCTTTGATCAACCCTTTTTCTCTTTTTCTGTTGGATGGTGCTTTTGGGTTTTTGAAATGTGCTTAAATGTTTGGAATGTTTGTGGGCTGGACTGAATTTTGACTTGTTTCGAGCTTTCTCAGTTGCCTGTGTAAGTTATGCTTTGGAAGGTATGTTGGAGCTTGAATGTAATCGACTGTTCAATGCTTGGATTTTCTTCTCTTTTGCTTCCTGCTGTTTATGGTGTTTCGTTAGGGTCATAGGGTGGCTGGCTGCTTGAAGTGGTGACATATGTTGCTGTCAGTTGAAATAGTTGACACTGTTTTCTGTGTATGATGTCCATGATAAATGTGAATTATGTAAAATTTAGACTCAGTAAAAAAAACAGCAACAATCAATCAACTGCAGAATTCTAATGAAATTAGTAAAGAAATTTGTGCAAAAGGATTGACAGAGTTTAAATGGAAAATGTTTCAACTCTGCTCCGACTATTAATGGCGAAAATCAGTATCTCCAATCTTAACTGTAAACAAAATTTTGCTCCGTTTCAGGTTAAGGGTTAATATTCATCACATAGTGCAAAAAAGTCAGAGTTGAATTCACCATAATTTGTTGAAATGGTGTCGATGCTTGTATTATGAGGGGTGCATTCAAGAACCAAAAAGAGTTCCCAAGAACAAGCAAAGTGAAATAATTATATCTCTAAAAGTTAGTTTCTTTCAATCTTTAAGTGTGATCGAAGGCATAAAAATTACTTCACTTTACTTTTTCCCAAATGTTTACTTTCCACTTTCATCTTGCAATCCGTCATATAACTCGATTGTACGGAATGATTCGCAGTTGCTTATGTGGATGGTTGATAAGCTTATCCAAGAAACAAGCTTCCAGCAAATGGACAAGCACTTCTAACACGAATGGATCCTCAGGCTTTTATTAGGCTGTCAATTGGCTCTCTTGGTATTAGAACATCTGTTACTGCTTCAAAACCTGGCATTTCTGCATTATCTTCTCCATGCATTTGTGAGATCCGCCTTCCTGGCTTCCCTGTTCAGACGACGTCAGTCCCCTTTGTATCATCTCCCGAAGCCACGCCTAATTCCCACACTACTGCTTCCAGCTTTTATCTTGGAGAATCAGATTTGAAAGCATTAACTGCACCTAGATGTTTCTACGCCTCTCATGCATGTTTGGAGATAGTGGTATTTACAGGGCGGAAGGGGACCCACTGTGGGGTCGGTATCAAAAGGCAGCAGCAGATTGGAGCATTCAAGTTGAATGTGGGGCCCGAATGGGGTGAAGGAAAGCCTGTTGTTCTTTTCAATGGATGGATTGGCATTGGCAAGAACAGGCAGGATGGAAAAGCAGGAGTAGAGCTTCATCTAAGAATTAAGCTGGATCCTGATCCAAGATTCATGTTTCAATTTGACGATGATACTAAATTAAACCCGCAAATTGTACAGCTTCAAGGGAGTGTCAAACAGCCTATTTTCAGCTGCAAGTTTAGTGGAGACAGGTTAGATCGAAATTCTTGTTCATTTTCTTTATTTCTTTTTTTAATTCATTTAAACATAAGAAACCTTATGATGAATCTCATATTCCTATGAAATTTATAATTTGTATAGAAAACCTCGTGAAAATACATGCATGTTTATGGGAAATTCTTTTTTGGTCCTCAAAATGTATTGTTGATACTTTTTTCCGGTACAAGCAAACAAAGCCAAAGTCATGGGGCTGTGAGAAGCTTTAAATTGCTATGAAACTACACTGACGTAAACTGAGGTTTAACCTAGTTACACTAAATTCCCCTGAGGTTTGAGAAATTTACAAAAACTTTGGACATAACAGGGGAAGTTTTTATGATATCTCTCAAACGGTCAAACCTAAGGGAAGTATCAAGTATGTCTAATTAGGCCAAACCTCAGGTATATCAGTGTAATTATCCCTTTTTAGGCACATTAACCATGTTCCACTAGGCGGGTGCAATTAACTCATATTTTATGCATTTTAACAGGACATCCCAAGTTGATCCATTCACTGCCTTCTGGTCGACTTCGGCTGACGGGTCCCACCCGGACACTGAGAGACAAGAAAGGAAAGGTTGGAAGGTGAAAATACATGACCTCTCGGGAACGGCCATATCAGCAGCCTTCATAACGACACCTTTTGTGCCATCAACAGGCTGTGATTATGTGGCAAAATCCAACCCAGGAGCCTGGTTGATTGTCCGGCCCGACCCATGTGGGCCCAACAGCTGGCAGCCATGGGGGAAGCTAGAAGCATGGCGCGAACGAGGAATCAGAGACAATATCTGCCTCCGGTTCCATGTTTTCAACGAAGGTGGAGAGCTCCTCATGTCCGAGGTATTGATCAATGCAGAAAAAGGTGGGTATTTTGTCATAGATACTGATAGGCAGATACGGTCCGAAACAGAACCCACGGTACCAAGCCCACAAAGTAGTGGAGATTTTGCTGGTTTGAGCCCTGCCAGGGGTGGGTTTGTCATGCGGTGTAGAGTGCAGGGGGAAAGGAAATGTGGTAAGCCGGTGGTGGTGCAGTTGGCCATGAGACATGTGACGTGTCTGGAGGATGCGGCAATTTTTCTGGCTCTTGCTGCTGCTGTTGATCTTAGTATCGAAGCGTGCAGACCCTTTAGGAGGATGGTTAGGAGAGGTAATCGCCATTCTTGGTGATATTATCAATATATCTATGGTTTTGAACGTAAGTTGCTTTATCGAGACATTTTCTTATGTTTCTGTACCATTGTTGTAAACGACATTTTTGTACAGAATGGAACTTGAATTTGGGATGTGCTCATTTTTCTGTCCTGTTCAGTGTAAGCTCTTCCTTGTTTAGACAAAGTGTCACAGTGAAAGGAAAAACAAAGTACATGTTTACAAGGTGGATCGTATAAATATCATAATTTTAATTGTATGTATGAATAATCACTGAACAAAGAGAAGAGAGTATCTAGCGAGTGAATGCATTATAAATACTTGCAAGTTCTCGCTTATGCATTTGTATGCCTTGTATGGCTCTTGTTCTCTCCTCACAGTCACTTGCAGATAGCATCTTGGATTTATGAGATATTTTCCTCTCAAGACTTTTTATCTGCACAACCCACAGAGAGAGAAAGATCAAGAATGAGGGAGCAAGAGAGAGAGAGAGAGAGAGGTGCAGAAGAGAACCTTTCTGTAAGGCCACCTTAGCACTCCGTTTTTGCGACAGATCTTCTTGACAACCGTCGGGCATATGTTCATTTTCCGGGCAGCATCCTCTATCGGAAGATCAAAGTAATCCACAAAGTCCTTCAGTTTCAAGTTTCTAGTTCGTTCCCTCTGCGTGGAAACAAATTAATCACGAAAAATCCCACAAAATCTGAGAGAAAAAATCTACTCAACTAACCTGCATGGCAAGGGGAATCTTCGTGAATCCCTCTTGGTGGCCTTCACCTAAAGGTTGCTCCAACATTTCTTGTAGGTCATTTGTGCAGTCACCTGTACATAACATATGCAATATGCTCATGCCAAGAATACTCTCGCGTACACGTGAAAAAACTCAAGTGGGCTTAAGCTGTATTGAATCAGGAACCTGGATTTTCTTGTGAAAATTGAAGAATATGATTTGGATCCTCATTGGGTTCATTCAGTCCGATGCATAAGGCTTCGTAGAAGGTTGAGAGAGGATCTTGAATTGTGTTGTAGCCCTCTTGTTTACAGGTCTCATAATACTGGACCAAGAACTTCTTCACTAGCTGCATGTTTTCCTTCTGAAAACTACAAAGTTTTACACAAAAGATTAAGCAATGGACTAAAAGCAGTTAAACACAACATTTGCATGATGATGAGAACTCACTCAAACATTTGCAAGTCTTGGGTCTGAAAAGATGAATCAAAATCATATTTCCCAAGAATCGCATGAGTAATTACTCCAAATCTTCCATGAATCTCAAGCCGCTTCACATCAATGCCTACACAATCAGAACACAGATTAGAAACATTCGTGAACAAGTTTTAAGTACAAATCAAGTCGGGAGGGCCAGAAAGTTGTTTTCTTGCTAATTCAGAAAATCTAGATTTCACAGAAACACACCATTAGTATGAGTAATCTCCCGTAGCCTCTGACAGCAAATGCAATTATACTGAGATACCGGAGCAGATACGAACGAAAGAGGCACCGATTGATCTTCAAAAACTGGATTCTCATTCCGATTATGATCTTCATAAACCCCATGGTTGCTGTAGCCTTCCCCTGCAAACCCAGAAGAACCCACCCCCGAATTTCCGGGCAAATCATCAACATTATCGTCTCCATTGCAGAAAGCCCAGATAACAGGATCCGAAAGTGGATCATCTGGTTCCAGAATGCCGCCCACTCCATTCCCAATTTGATTATCCGAGTAATTCAGAGGATTCTGCTCTTCGTTCAGTGAAATTTCAGGAGGCCCAAGGGTGGGATTCTCAGTGAAGAACACCGACGACAAATCAACGCTATGAGTTTCCTCAAATGGGTCGTCGAATGTAAAAACTGCGGCGGACTCCATCGCCATTCCGTATTTTGTGGCCGGAGAAGTGGCGGCGGCGCCTGGTGGACCAAGCGCCGCGACGGCGGAGGGAAGATTCGGTTTGTGTCAATTTCCAGATTGATGTCAGGAGAGAGAGGGGGGATTTTTGTTTCAGAATTTGCTCTCTCTGAATTCGAATTGATGAGGCCAACAGATGAAAAAGGATCAAGCGGGAGAGACAGTGGCAGTTTATGACCGTTAAGAAAGCGGTTAAATTTTGAACTGTGCCGAAATTTTAACTAAATTTTAGTATAAATATCAAATTAGTACCTAAATTTTCAAGATATCGCAAAGTGGTACATGATTATTGCTGTGATAAATCCATTTAATTACTCTTTCAACTTCTTATATAGGGGAAAAAAATGTTAATTAATCTAACCCGGAATAAATGGGTTAATTAAAATAACCAAGTAAACACTAGATTGTGTAATTAAATCATTGTCTATATGTCCATAACCAAATCTAATTAGATTGGTGTCAATCCAGGTAAACTAATTCCAAGTGTACTCTGCTCCGTAAACATAATTATACTTACATTCTACCTAGTGAATTTTAATTATAAATAATATCGAAAATGTCCTTTTCTATAATTAATATATTTTGTACGAGAGCTATCTATAGTTTAATGTATTACTAATGAAGATTAGATGTAATCAGGTTAAGTTCTATGAGCAAAATTTAAGTGTAATTATATGCAAATGTGGGACATCAATTATAACTACCAAATCTAATAAGAATTTAATCATCAACATAAACTGATATCAATTATCAACCACAAACCATGCCTTACTACAATAACATTAAATTGACATAAATTTGAAAAATTTTAACACAAACTCGACTTAATCGAATCTAACGAATTAAAATGACAAGTGTATTACATTTGCCGTTTGATTCGTCAATCTTTTCCACCCACCACACAACAAGTGTAAAAATACTCACTTCCTTGTTACACTGATTTGATTGAACTAGGCTCGAATTAGAATTACCCCATAAAATGGCAGAAAATTTAAATTAGCAAATATACGCATGCTAGTTACTAGTACGTATACAATATTCTACTCATCGTCGTCATCAACAACAATCACCTCCGTATCATTATGATCACAATCATGGTTATAATCATCGATAACGATAACATCTTCGGATTCACGTTCCCTCCTCGCTATCTCCTGTTCAAGTTCGGGCGGAATGGCACATCTGAGGATCTGGAGATTGAGCTCAAGTTTAGAATCATCACTTTCCATGACTTCAAGCACCAGAAAATCTCCTTCCTCGAGATTATGTTCATCAACAAGTTGCTTCCATCCACGCCCAAACTTCTTTTGCCTCATTTCCCCATAGAAGATTATCTCATAAACTTTTCCAAGCAATCTCACCTTTGCTTTGACATTGGTTGAGGGCAATACTGAATCCGCTCGAGCTGGAAAATACTGAAACCAAATAATGCACACACAATATTCAATATAATCTATGCAAGTATTTATTAACTAGTCTGACTTCTTGCTCGGGTTTTTCTGAGTGTAGGTACTGTAGAGACCCAATATGGGGACAATCCTCCCGACCCTGTTATCGAATTCATAACCCTAGAATTTGAACCTCGGACCAACTCAACTTTGGTAATTATGCAAGTATATATTTCTTGATTGTTAGGGAAGTACGTAATTAGAAATCTTAATTATCTTTTAAGGGGTAAAATTAGATTCGAAAAAATATGCTTGAAACATTAATGTCATGAAAGTGTAAGCAACACCTTATGTCCAGCATTACATACTACTGAGTAAGTGAAGTATTATTACCATCTGAAAACGAGGTTTGAGAGCAGATCTCGTTACAACCACATCGAAGAAGGGCTTATCTCCAGAAAGCGGCATCACCCCTTCATCTCCTACGTCAAACGAGTCATCCTCTCCAACACGTCGCGACTCGTTCAAAGTTTTCGCAGACGATCCACCCTTCAACACACGACTGTGAGTTCCCACCCACATGAAACAGTAAAACAAACACACATACACAGGCATGGACAATGTATATATACACGAACCTTTGTTTTTTTGGCATGAAAGATGGAGTAAAGGGTGTCCCAAGCTTCCTTGGAAGTCTTAGCATCAACAATCTTCATGAAAATGGAGGATGAGAGAGACCTGTGTATGAGAGAGAGAGCGCCCCCTGCATCATTCACCTTATCTTGTTTTAGCTCTTCCATTTGTGCAGCACTCAGCTTTGCCCTTGGCTTTGGCTGTTGAAAGCCTTGCTCCACAGAGTACCACAGACCTTCCGAAGTTAAAAGTTTCTTCATCTTTCTCGACCATAGCGTGTAATCTTCTCCAGAGAATACAGGAACAGCGCATTTGGAGCTTGGACCAGCCATTTTTTAGCAATATTTTCTGCAGTAATTTGAACTATGGAAACAATTTCAGTAATGGAGATTCTTACCTCCTCCTCCAATCTCAACACCGTCTTCTCTGCTGTGAACTGAACTCTCTCACAGAGTTGGTCAAATTAGGATCGGAGGACTGTTATATTGAGGATTTTGTCATAAACTGATGTATGCATATCTCCTGTCATATGATTCTCTGTGTAATGAGACGTCATATATCCTCATTAATCTTTTACTATATATATATATTTGCTTTTGAACAGCTATTGGTTTGAATGCGACATTATTTTTGATGAAGTTATGAGGAAATTTGAGCTACAAAAGATTGCTGAGATAACACTGGATGATCAATGTGAAAGTTATTCCTGGAAATTTAATTACAAGAATTTTAGTAGGTTACCTTACTTCAGCAACTTTTATTAGTTACAAGTTGTGTTATTATGAGTAAATGAAAATACGAACTAAATATTAGATTATGAACTTTTTTATTCCATTAAGGTAATTATATTTTTATTTTGCATCCCTGGTATTATTTTTTAACTTTTTTTCCTCACCTTATTCTAATTGTTTTTTATTATATTTTTTGTATTCTTCCTTCATATTTTTAATTTTTATTTTATATTATTTTTTACAAATCTATTATCTATTGCATTTTGTTTATCATATATATATAATTTGGGTTAATTCCAAACGGTCCTATCCTTTGAAACTTAGTGGGTTTTGTCCTCTAATCTTTGAATTGGTACAGCTGTTAGCCTAATCTTGTAAAAGAATGTAACACTTAACCATTTCCAGTGGAATCTTTGGGCATATTCCGTTCAATTTTTTTTAGCGTAATTTATAAGGTCAGTTTTGTATAAGTTAGATTTCAAACGTATTGATATTATAAATCAAATCGAAACTCTCAACGCAAGGAATACAATAATGATTTCAAAATCAAAATCCAAAAACCAACGAAGGAGGAATCATCGATCAAAGATATCGCAAGGTCGACGAAGCTTTGCAAGTGAATTCCAATGCTTCCAACTACCAATAGGGTCGAATGGGGTATAAGTTTTGTTCATCTCGAAGAAAGGAACACGATAATAGTGTTTTTGACTCTTGGATCGCCGTGACGGAGAAAAAAATCGGCTACAAAAATTCATGATATTCCACCGAAATTGTCTAAAAGATCAGGTTAAGTATTATAGTTTACAAAGGTTAGAGGACAATCACACTGATTCAAAAGTTAAGGGCAAAGCGCACTAAATCTTAAAGGATAAGAGGTATTTGGAATTTATACATCAAGAATTTAATTTAATATATATTTATTAATAATATATATTTTTTTATTTGCACACATATTACAGGAACATGTGGATACCTCTTTTCTTTTCACATATTTGATTTTTATTTAGTGGGTTATGGGACGAACTCATGAAGAACATATCTTAAGAAGGGCCTTTCATTGCCATTGAAATTTCATTTCATCAAAGGATTCTTGCGTTTTTTCACATTCTCGTAGAAACTTTACATGTGCAAAATAAACCGCGCTGCACAATGGACATACACTCTCAAATCAAATGAGATTACGATTTTCAAATGCAAACATATATAGCATCTTATTGATTGGCTTGCACATAAAAGCTTACAGCATTAATTGCACATATAGTAGGATTGCTCGTAAACGCGCCTATTGCTGATGGCCTGGTAGTGAGTAGGGGTGTAAACGGATAATAAACGGAGCGGATGTGCAGTATCCGAATCCGAATCCGTTTAGCATATCCGCTATCCGAATCCGTATCCGTTATCCGACGGATAATGAAAATGCTATCCGTATCCGAATTCGATGGATATTATCCGAATATCGAATTATCCATATCCATGAGGATATCCGATTAGTGAGTTATCCGATACCGAATTCGAATCCGTTTATCTGTTTTACATATATTTTTTAATAAAAATAATAGATTAAAATTTCATAACACAATTTAATTTTAATAGAACTAACTATAAATCTACTAAATCTATACACATTAACTCATAAGTATAATATATAATTTATAATATATGTTTACAACAATTAATGGAGTTCATTATTACAACTCAAACAAATAATATGATATACGTTTATCGTTATTTTTTTTTTTTATAATTCTCAAATAATTATATGATGTATAAATTAATATATGTTTCATCAAGGTATAAAAAATATATAGATATATATGTTATCGGATACGGATTACGGATAACGGATATATCTAACGGATGTATAAACGAATCGGATGTTAAACGGATCGGATGTATCATTACCATATCCTTATCCGTTTATAATTCGGATGTCTATAATCGGATACGGATAATATCCTCTTTGAACGGATACGGATAATATCCTCTTTAAACAAATTCAGATGCGAACGGATATCGGATTTTCGGATATCCATTTACAGCCCTAGTAGTGAGTATTTGGGGGATTGCTTCTCGTGCAGAAATTAGGGTGTTGAGATGGTAATGGAGGTAGAGGCGACAATCCGGGTCGCAAAGTGTATATTCGAGTTTCCCCCAAATTAGTATGGTGTGTATATTTATATAATTCCAATAATATTATTTTGCTATGTGGTGTCATTTCGTTTATATGTCCTTGCATCAATCCTTGAAGAAAACCCTAGACTCTTTAGCATTTTCATCCCAATACTAGTGCTCACATGATCACACTCGAAATAACAAACCAGAACAGCAAGTAAAATGGATCAGAAATTAAAAAACATAAGGGCCTGTATAACTCCGAAAAAAAGAGCAGGTTTGCTGCATTATCATATATGGCTTTCTCCTCAAATATGTCAAAATCCCTTCAGACAACCATTAATCAATACCCCTCCAAAATCTCGACTATATTTTTTTCCCCTCATTTTAGTGTAGCTTCAGGGCTAAAAAGAAGGAAAATACAAATCAGAATCAGACAAGAAACATATGAATAGGCATGGAGAAAACAAATCTCCCTCTCCCACTTATCAACCACCTAAGGCCAACCCCATTTCATCACCTAGCAGGCAGCAACTAACACTTAAAAAAAATGAAAAAATTAAAAAAATAATTCATCAAACTTGTGGTACTGCTAATCTCCCAATTCTTGGTGACAGTATGGATTGTGTATCCGTAATAGTCAAAATCTTCGGGATGGACATCCCTCCGGATATGACGATCTCTGCACCATATGAAAAGCGAAGTGAAAAATAAAATACCGACAACAAATAACATTAACAAAAGTTGAATGAATCCATAAGTAAATCAGTTTTTTACCTATGCCTTCTCTAACAGAAAGATTGGGCCTCATAATATCTTTTGAATTAATAAGGAATATGTCTCCAAGATAAAGGTGGTTGGTGGGAAAATAAACACAGCAAAGCTCCTCTGAACCTGTACTTTTACGGAGGATAACAGTTGATGTAATGAAACCTAATGCATACTCCCCAATACGAGGATGCCTTACGATAGCCACTTCCTTAAAGGCTTGAGAAGTCTGATCTGAACATGACATAATCATATTTAGTAAAGGATGTGTTTAAACTTCTAGAAGATGGTAATATATACAATTAAGGGATAATAGACTTGCATACCCTGAGGTTCGGCCTAACTACACAAACTTCCCTGAGATTTGATAAATTAATAAACTTCGCCTTCGTACACCCAAAGGTTTAGCCTAATGCATGCTTATAGTTATAAATTCAAAATCAAATATTGACTAGTGCATGTCAAGATAAATAGGATATAATAGATTAAGGAAAAGGAGACATGGATTCATCAAATTCATCAATCAAGATGTAGTGACAGGGAAGTTTTTGTAATTTCTCAAACCTCAGGTGATGTTCGGGTAATTAGGCAAAACCTCAGGGTATGTTAGTCTAATTATCCTTATGATTAATTACCTGGAGAAATTGCTGCGCTAATTTGTTTAGAGGAAGCATATAAAAAACTCATTAGAGGCATCTTTTTAATGAACCATTCTCCCAATGCCAGAAGTGAAGCACCCACCCATGATGACATGAAAACTCCAACCAAGAAGATGAAAGTAATTGAGGTTATAAATCCAAGACCTGTCAATTATTTTAGAAGAGTCATTATCTGACTGGATAGAAATGTTGAACTCGATTGCTGCATCAAAAGTTAATCTTGGCATGAAAGAGAAACAACTGTGCAAATCCACATACCAAATATATCGATCCCCAGATGATTATAGATTGGTGAGAAAAATCCATCCACGAAATGAATGAACCACCAAGTCATATAGAATGTGATGGCAAGGGGAAGCAAGATTACACTGCATATAATTTCAAATCATGAGGATAAGCAAGAACAATGTGATTGCGAGATGGATGAAAATGCGATTATTTTAAGTTACAAAGATTTTTAAATTTTTTGAGTGACTTATGAGTTATTTTACTTGTGGATAGTGAACCTACCTAACATTGGAGTAATGTGATATTGTAACCTCAAAACCCTTCTAATCCAAATCTCTCCATTTAAATGCAGTCTTGAGACCTCAATCTGATTGTTAGAGCAAACTCCCATACCTGAAATTATTCCCTTCTTAAGGAACAGCGCTAATTTTTGACTTAGTTTCAAAAAAGTGGCAAGATTTGTTGGATTATACTTTACACAGAAGCCTACAATGGAGCATAAATGTGGCAAACTGCAGCCCTTGATCCAGTAGTTCTATAAGGTACTAATAAGTCAACATTCTTTTAGTAATATTTACACTTAATGGGATGTTAATGGGCAAATCGTTGGTCCGTAACAATTTCCATTTCTTTTTGTTTTGTTTATACTTCTGTTTTAGAGATTTTAGAGTTCAATTGCTCTTTCAACAAAAAAAAAAAAAAAAAAAAAAAGAGTTCAATGGCTCTATTTAAGGAGCCTAAAGGCTATGATAAACAGATAGAGAACAGATCAGCACATTATGATAAGAGTTCAGACAAACAGAAAGGAAGAGTTTTCAGCAAATCTGTATAGCTCCAATTTAGAGCATTGAGATGTATTAGAAAACTAACCATCCCGTCATAAACTTTTTAGATGCCCAACTACGAATCACTTTGCCAAATGCCTGCAAAAAGATAACATTATTGCTCTCTTAGTCTTTTGATCAAATACAAGACTACCGTTACTAAGGGAGCATTCAATCACCAGCTGAAAACACGGAAAATGAATCAAAACAAAAAGGAAATTACCAAAAAATAAAAATAATTGATAAATGCTTGGCAAATCAATTGAACACTGTTGTTCTTCAGTTTATCAGCATAAGACGCCGTAACACATTACTCTTAATAAATCAACCAGAATAGAGAAGTACTGGAAAACTATACGGACGGGAAAATGTTTAAAGAGTGAAGTAGAGTGAAGTAGAGCTCAATTTCGTGAAGAATATGAGTGATACACAAAAAATGGCAATATGTTTTCAACTATGTATGCAGTTCACACTGGGATAAATCATTCACCGTGACATCAAAATATACATATATTCAAAATCTGGTTGACATAGATGCATATATACATTCAAAAATAGGCAACAATGGGTACAAGCAAGGGAGAAATGAGAGAACCTCCTGACCACTGCCGCCGCTGGAAGCGCCTGGACCGCCTCCGGTTGAATCAGAAGTAGAAGGTGATTTGGTGCGATGGCCTCTATCGATCGATAATGGTATGAGGCGTTCGAGATCTTCATCCATACTCTTTCTCGTCCCCATCTCTCACTCTCTCTCTCTTTCTCTTTCTCTTCGTCAATGTAGCAGTTGTTATGAGTCCAACTCCTGAAGGGGAGCACTGTTATGCTAGATAATTCTGTTTTCATAGATATGCTCCTACTCTTGTTGCTTGATGATTTAAATGAAAAATTTTAAGTTGAACTCAACCAATCATATTAATATATAGAAGAAAAATAATATTACCCAAGTATGCCAACAAAAGAAAACTCTAATTAAGCAATTTAACTAGTTCTATAAAGTTTAGCTAGCGATCCATGTTCCATCCCTTCAAGTGGAAATATACCTCTTCTAAGTCTTTAGATCGAAAAGGCTACTAAATTAGTTCACAATATGCTTATATTTGTGTAAGGAGGCTATTGAATGCCAACCTGCATCTATTCTCTGTTTAACACATTTTTTACTCAGAAGTTAATGTTTACATTGACAATGAAGGACCATTCATTTGTCTTTTTGCCTTTTCTGGTGGAATTGTATGAACACACACACACACACACACACATATTTGGCCTTTTCATCCCAAGCCAATTTGGTAAACAATCAAAGCTCACAGAGCAAACATATAGCATTTATGAAACAGTGTGGGTGTGGGTGCGGGCGTGGATGTATGCGCGCTGCGACCAGACCCTTTGCCACTAACAACCTACATCCTTTCTGAACTCTAAATGCAAATGCTTCTACATCCTTTCTAAAATCAACCTCCCACAAATTACAAGCGACCTGCATTTTTCATGATTAAATTCCAATCTGTAATCACACTCCTCCAATAAACTTGAAGGTAACGATGCACAAAGATTACTTTCAAGGTAGAAATTTCCCCACCACAAATGCGAAACACCCACAATTAAACAAATTATTGAGCCCAATCAATCATTCATCGCAGAATTGACGAATAGATGTATCGGATTCCAGGACGCAAATAAACCGAAAATCCCAACATCCACAATAATATCAAAATAATAAAAATAAAAAATCGCAAGATTCACCTCAGTTTCCATATCAGGGAACAACCCCTTTAGCTGATCAACAGGGGTCGGATAAACCGGCGGAGACGCTGACGACGGTGATTCTATAATTCCCTCGGCTATTCTCTCCTATCGAAATTCAATTCAAAAGAAAAGAAAAGAATTAGATCGGATCAGGTCAGGAATTAGGGTTAGGGTTTTGAGCGCAGAATCTAACGATAATCCGAAATTTAAAGACAAAATGCCATGCAACTCGCTTTCTAAAATTGAAGTCGTAAAGCACCATTTATGCCCCCGTAGAATAATAGATTATATAATATGCTTCTTTTTTTTTTTTTTTTTGGCATATGATTATATTATAGCTTTTTAAAAGCGATATTTCAATTTAAACAAAGATAAGTAAATTTGAATAAGGGTAAATCTTACTTTACGCCCTAACCTTTGGGGTGTATTGCACTTTAGTACCCAACCTTTGAATTTTGTTGCCCAAGTGCAGATGTGTACCCCAATGGTTGATACATTTTCTCATTGGTCGGGACACTAAAAGTGTATAAAATTCAAAGGTTGGATACTAAAGTGCAACGTTTCAAAGGTTGGGTAATAAAATACAATACACCCCAAAGGTTGGGGTAATTCTAGCCCGAGCCTGGCTCGGCCAAACCGGTGTAACGAGGGGGCGAGTGTTTTACACTTGCCGTGTGGTTGGTGGAAAATTCAGGGAGAGTGACCAATCAAATGGCAAGTGTAATACACTTGCTTTTTAATTGGTTTGGGTTCGGCCAAGCCGGGTCTGGGCTAGAATTTTCCCAAAGGTTGGGATGCAAAGTAAGATTTACCCTTTAAATAAATATAGATTATTTTCCCATCCTTTCAATATGTCCAATGGCATACTCCATGCAAAAAATTCGTAACTCCACATACTCATATGTATGCAATAAGAAATTATTATTATTTAAATATATTAAATTATATGGCATATTTTATAATTACCTTTAATATAATTAAATTGGAACAAGAACTATTCATATGTAAGAATTCAAATTAATGGAGGTATCTATCTATATTCTATACTATTATGTATAACAAAATAATGTTTTCACCGTACAAGTTTAATTTTGACCAAAATTCTAAATTCTTAGAATTTAGACTTTTTCTAATTCATAAATATTTATTTTGTTAAGTCTTATTTAATTTAACATAAATATAAGGGAGCCGTAAGTCCAAATTGAGTCAGCTTACAATTACAATTTTCCTCCTTGCCACACTAGATCCCTCCCTTTTAATTATTAGTTTATTACTATAACATTGGTCCCAGCACCCAAGCAGACGCCATCTGTCTTCTTCATTATCATTGGTTTAACATCTTTTACTCTCTACCAAAAAAAAAATTAACATCTTCTACAAAATAACTAATCAGGGTAATGAGTCAAATGAATTCGATCCTCAACATGTCATCCTCTCTCTCTCTCTCTCTTCGAATTTGTCTGCACCTGCGACGTATTCTCTTCCTGCAGCTCTGTCCACGTGACTACCTTTACAGGTCGCCTTTCTTGCAATTGCAGTTTTCACATATGCTAATCGGTAAGTTTTCGTGGCACTTGCTTCATTTTTATATGAATTATGTCCAGATTTCTTTTCTTTTTGTCTTCCCGTTGGGTTTTCTACCTCTCAAAATTTCTCTGCACCTTCCACAGCTGCGACGACGTGTTCTCGAACTGTTGTTCTGCTTACGTGAGCACCTCATGCGGTGGCCCTTTCTTCCTATTGCAGTTTATATGATGGCTGTGGGTAAAATTGAGGTGACGCTCTATCCATTTTAATAGAATTTTTGCTCTCCTCCTATAAAGTAGGGCTATTATCTCCAGCTGAATTTTGGGAGCAATTTGTTTTGGGTTTCGGTTTACAGTTCCCAGGCTGTGTGTCTGCTTTGATTTCAAAGCATCGAAGGCGTTAAGAGGTTAGGTTCATTCTTGTGATTTATGTTGTCTTGCTTTTTTATAATCTACATTTATGAATTTACCCACTCGCCCTATGCTTAGCACAATATATTTATGCCTTTTGTTGGTCAACCAATTGATTCTATTAACTCTACTTGTGCATACCAATGGAGATATCTATTCACTTAAAATCAAGGAATTTTGTGTATGCATGAGTGTTTTAGTTATTGAAATTTCTTGTAATTTGCTTAACTTTTACTGAATTTTCATAGTGGTAGAAGCAATTTGTATGCTTTTGTTAGCTCCATACTTGAATAACAAGCGAAGACCGTGTAACTCAATTTCCGCGTTAATTAAATAATTAAACACAAGAAAAATAATCGAAAATGAATTTTATTGATTTATTTGAACTTACGGGTACAATCTCTAATTTATTCATCTGATTCTTCCTACAAGAATTTGTTGAAGTTCGGAAGGTTTGAAACGCCTTTGTTGACTTTGGAGCTTCGATCTTCCGTTGGATTTGATTTGTTTCTGAAAACGTTAATCGCGGGTCTTCGACTTAATCGCGAATTAAACGTCTTAATTTGATGAACACCGTTGAACACGCCGACGAACACCTTTGATGTTGATTTGAATTTGTTTTGACTTTGTTGAGGAGTAACGCCGAAATCTGGATTTGATGCTTTGATTGTGGATTGAACACCTCTGTTTGTTAACTTTCTCGAAGAACGCCGAAGAACACGCTTGGAGCACCTTCGAATTTGATTTGAGAAAAACACCGGATTCGCGGACTTGACGCCTTGTTGCGGATCGGCGACTTTGATTTGATTGGTTTCCACGAAGAACGCCTTGAATCTCGCTTGGAGCACCTTCGAATTTGATTTGAGAAAAACGCCGGATTCGCGGACTTGACGCCTTGTTGCGGATCGGCGGCTTTGATTTGGTTGGCTTCCACAAAGAACGCGAAGAACGCCTTGAATCTCGCTTCGATCTTCGAGGAGAGCAACTCCGAAACACCACTTCGATGCCTTGACGCCGGATTAAACACCATTGACGTTGACTTCTGCGAAGAACGCCGTTGAAGATGCTGAAGAACACCTGAGAGCTTCTTTCTCCTTGCTTTGTGGCTTGCTTCTTTGCTTCTTCAAGTTGTGAGAGTTGTTTGTAGAATGCCCCTATTTATAAGCGTAGGGTGGAACTTTGTGATAATTATCCTTTAATTAATTAATTTATTTAGTAAAGGGATAATATCAAACTTATTTATTTATTTATCACTTTAATATAGATTTATATTAAAGAAAAAAATAAATAAACCACATGTCTTGACTTGATTGGTCCACGTATTGAAACATGCCACGTGTCATCATTTGATTTGTCCTAGCTTTCTTTGACTGCAGGACTTGATTTAATAGGTCGAAACATGTCAATTTGACATGTGTCGCTACTTGATTTGTTGATAAAATAAACATTATAATATCAATTTAAATTTAACTATTTAACTTTGAAATTAAATTTAGGATAATCTCAAAATATTAAATAGTAAATCAAATTAATAATATAAAGTTTATTTAATCGTTTACAAATGCCCCCACTTCAAGCTCGGCGAAGAACATACCAAGTATTTGGACGAAGGCGGGACTTGAAGTATTTAAATTTCCTTTTCTTTTTTCGGAAAATTTAAATGGATTTAATTTGTATATTTAATCTTGAGATAAGATTAAAATCAAAATCGTCTTGGATTCCAAATCACGTGGTATGGGACTTGTATTTACATGAGAATTTACATGCATGCCGAAAACCCAATGAGAATTCCTTTTTCATATAAATTCTTCCCCATTTGGATATGTGTTACAACTCTTTGCCAACTTTTATTCTTTATTTTATTTTATTTTTTGAATTAATGAAATAAAGAACTTTGGTGGGCCGAAAGCATGTAATTGATGTACAACTCCATGAGTACATGCCACGTTCAAAATATCTCCATGCATTGATGCTCTAGAATTGTAATTAAACATGATAACATTGCACGGCCCGCATGTTTCGTCGGATAAGACTCCTATTAAGATTAGGAATTATAACCTTAATGGAATTAGGAGCCGAAATCCATACAAACTCTTCCACTTTAACTTATGCTCCAAGACAAAACTGGATCAACATGAGATAATAATTGAAGGTAACAATTACTCATCACAATCCACGTTTCTATTTGCATGACGTCATATAAGATGTGATCTCACTGGATTTTCCATTCCACTAGTATTAGGATTCTTAATCCTATTCGGACCTCTGATATTTCCATGCCTATAAATATGTTGTCCCTTTGCCTCAATTCTCACATCTCAATCAAAGCCACATAATTTGAAGAGAAGCAATTGCAGAGGAAGGCAGTAATATCAACAGGAGCATTAATTCAAGAAGCAGCGTGGTAACCCATATTAATTTCTTGGAGCATCAACCTTCGCGGCATTAATCCAAGAAGAAGCAGGCAACAATTCCATCTTTGAGGCATTAATTTGGGCGAACAGTTTGCGGTGTTAATCCGAAACAACACATTACTTTGGAGATTTCTACCTCATCATTGCAAAAAAGGGAGACCGTATATTACGACTGATACTCTAACAAGCCTCACTTGCAAATTGATATCCAGGTTTCCAGTTTGCAATCTATTCATTATAACCGAACATGCTATAGGTTTTTTTTTTTTTTTTTTCTCTTTCTCGTATATATTCATTACAATCGAACTAACTCCATATAGTTCTGATTTGTAGGTAACCATGGTGCACTTCAAAGATATCTCCTTAGCTTACGGAGTTAAACAATTGGTGATCCTTGACGACAAGAAGCAAGAGCTTGAGACGGGCACGAAGTTGGCGGTTCATCCTTGTCTCACCGGACCATATGCGGGCGATCGAGGGAAGATGAAGGTGCCCTTTCACGTCAAGAAGTGGTTATACCTAATGAAGTTGAGCAAAGCGTCACAAGTGTGGATTCTGGAAGTGGGTCATCATCAACACTCGAATGAACCGACTCATCTACCGACGCTAGGATGCTTATCGAAGGTAATGTGAAGTGGAGAGACGACCTTCGGTTCAATGGCAAGTTCCACTATGTTGCCGGATATTGGGAATGAACCGAGGACATACTCAGCCGGTACAAGGACAAGCTGTAGTCAGCCCAAATATACAGCTCGGTGCGCGCCTCACTGTTCATCTATGACGGCAACTCGGAGATCATGAAGGCATTCTGCGAAGCGTGGTGTCCTGCAACCAACACTCTTTTGACGTCAAACGGCGAGTTGTCCATATCGCTTTGGGATTTGTATGCTCTGGTGGGTCTTCCTATGACGGGTCTTCTCTAAGACGAAGTGGTCCCCGATACAAGGGAGCTCAACGAGAAAGGCGAATTCGGAAGGAGATATGCCCCCTCTAGTTTCCAGTACTTGTTCCACGCCTATCACTTGCTGCGAAAGGATGTTCATGGCGGTCAAGTTTCCATCGAGGCCTGGGTGAGCTTTTGGTGCAAAAAGGCGAAGAAGTTTGTCTAGCCGTCCCCTCACGAGTCGACACAACGCCCACTTGGTGACTTCAGACCTCATGAAGCTTGGAATTCCGTAGAGGAGAGGTTGTTTGCTAGATTCGGAGTCGCCGGGAATGAAAGGAAAAATACTTAGTTGGCGGCGTTCACAGCTTGTTGGCTTTGACTATTCATTCTTTCGATAGAAAGCATCGGCTTGATACGCCCAAGCACTTTCAAGATGGCGAGCGTTATAGCAAGCGGCTTCAAGGTTGATCTGGCTATTCTAGTCTTGGCAAGCATCTATCGTGGTTTGAACAAGATATCAGCATCCGCCCGACCGACTCAAGTTCATGCTCCATTTCCACTTCGTCTATGGTTGGCTAGCACACTACTTCAAGACGCATCGCCAAGCTTATCAAGACATCCGTGGTCCGAAAATGATGCGGTTTTCCGGTGAGAGAAGGGAAAAGGATTATGATACGAGGGAGGGCCGTGAGAAAATCCACAAGGCAGAGTTCGTGGCTTGGAATTACAATGCAATGACGCTCCACGAGAAGTTCTGTTATACCGACAATGGGGAAGGCTCAGATGATGAGCACAACTACTTTATGTCAATTCGATCTTGCTTCCTACCTTTGAGACAAGGGGATCGTTTCATCATCGAGCCATATAGTCCTCACCGTTTTGCTTGTCAGTTCGGGTTTTATCAAGTGGTGCCCGGAGTTCTCAAGAATGACTTTCGTGATGCTTCTCTAGACGAAGGACTCAACCATTGGCGCGTGTACACTTTATTTAATTCTATGGATGGAGTGGTCTTTCTCCCAATGACTGCTGCTGTTAAGAAGTTGTATGCCAAGAGCTATATGGAATGGTGGTCGAGAATTCATGGCAGCTTCTTTGATGACAACATCTTGAAGTTGATCAATGTGAAAGTCGTCCCAATCCAAGTTGAGAAAGTTGATTCGATTGGAGGAGAAAAGATAAAGACTCCCCCCGTCCCTTTGGCAAAGAGTGAAAGTGGCACTGCAGATCGCCATTGGAAGAGGCCAAAGAAGTGTGATAAGATTTCGGCTGACGTGTCTGGTGAAAAGGTAATTTTCTCCCTCTTCTTTTCATCGTTCTTCAATACTTTTCTATTCTTCTTTAAACATCGAACGTGTTTCACTTGCGCCTCTTATTTCTGAAGGAGAGGCGCTGTGACACCCTAAGCGGAGGGCACCACATCCCCCGCACCGAGAGCCCTTTCCACCCATGAAATGAGAGTCCATACATGAACCAAGCTCACGGCGAACGGAGACAGAATAAAAAAATCAACCTGTTAGGCGGGACTAGACCCTGTACCAATCAATTCAATAAAATAAAGAATGCGGAAGCAATGTATACAATCACTATCCAATGTAAAATTTCAATTCATACAAGAATGTAAATACGGGTTCAACTAGTTCAAGATCCTGTCCTAACCTGTCCCGAATCAATACAATGCAATAACATATAAACGGGTTCAACTAGGGCCCTAGAAACTTGTCCCGAGTTCAATAAAGTAATAACAATACAGAGTGGCTTACTTAGCCCAGTTACAAGCAGGAAATAAAGGTACGGTATGATGCAGTGCAAACAGGACCAAGACTCAATCAAAGACTTCAAAAGACTCCCGCCTAACGACCACAGAGCCTGCAAGACAGACACTAAAAACAACGAGAGGGAGGGGTCAGCCAACTGACTGAGTAAAGGGGGTACTCACACACACACATATATATATATAGACAGGTAATCAGTGTAACGCCCCAGTTTTTCAGTTTTAAATAATGTGACGTATGTGTTTACCAAATTGCGCGAATTAATTGTTTTTACGTGTTTTATATTTAACTTTATTATAATTGTTATTAGTTTATTATATTATATTATATTATCTTATTTTAATATTATAAATTTTAAATATATATTTCGTATCATATATATATATATATATATGTTTAATTATATTATTATTAATTTAATGAGTATGCTAATTATATGTTATGTTAATTAATCATGGTTTAATTAATTATTTATATATATATATATGTACGTTGAATTATAATTATTGCATGAAAATTATATTTATGCATGGGAATGATTTATGCATGAATTTTATTTCATTTGCATGGGAATTAATATTTTATGCATGAAATTTTTATGTATTTATGCATGAATTGCATGTATGAGTTTGTTCGTTTATTTTGTGCTTCGTTCTTGTATGAAATGATATTGAAATGCCACGAATTTGTAATATGTCGTAAATATATGTGTTATGGACATGATTTTATGCTCGGTTTACATTTTCGAATTCATTTGTTATGTTAACGGATTTAATTTGAGTTGAGGAACCAAATTGGGGGCTAATGAGCACTTAGCGTACCCTTGGTTCCGAATTTAACATCTTGAGCTCGGGAACTCGGATTCGAGTTCCGTCAACTCCGCTGAACTCGTAACGGAAATTCGAGTTTAGTAAACTTAGCCTATATTTTTCCTAAATCATTTGAACCTCCGAAATCCAACCGAAAAACGAATCGGCGACCATTTTGACCTTGTTGTACAAAATCAGCCATATCTTGTCCTAACCATAACCAAATTAACCATGGTTTGATTCTTTGAAACCCTAACTCAACCATCTATCATGATATATCAAGCCTTGACCGAGATTGTCCTCTCACAATCCCCAAAACTTAGCCAAAGCTTCTGCAGTCATTCCAGTCCCGTAACCCTTCCATCCTTGGAGATTTTGGAGCTCAAATCTCATCCAAACTTCATCCAATCATCAAGGTAAGTTAAGGGTTGTATTGTATGTTTAATTCTGATCATTTTCATCTTTTCATTCATGAATTTGAGTAAGGTTTCATCCATTCTGGGCATTTTTCCGAAAATAAAGGATTTTGGGCAAAATGTTGATCTCCTTCGTTTCTCAATGGTTTTGAGTGATTCCAAGCTTGAGATTGGTTGTTTTGACTTCCTCATATCATTTATGGTCATTGATTTCGTGAGTGTTGAGGTATTTATGATATATCATTTATGACATTTTTGAGAAATTTCACTTGAAGGTCACGTATGTCTTCTCTTCTTGTTTGAGCTTGTTTGGGACTGATTTGAGTGTTGAATTCATGTTGTTCTGCTGCATATTTGTTGGCCTAAACTGAGATGTATAGCTGGAGATGAAGTAAATCATTCTTGCCCTGTTCCCATAAGCTTTGCTCTGTTTTTCTGGCATGATGAACTGCTGTCAAGAATGCCGTGATCCTTCATGCTTTTGCTGTCAGATTTCTTGGTCTTTTAGCATGTATTTTAGTCATGTTGTTGCTGCCTTTCATGCTTAGTTTAGCTGCCATGGTTGCCTTCTTTCTTGCTGGGTAAGGGCTGCTCTGTTTCTGCGTTTTGCTGTCCGAGAACAGGGGTTGCTGGTGCGTGGCACGGGGGTGCCGTTTCTGCCCGTTCCAGCGAGGAACGGGGGTGCTGTGTGGTCTGGGGTTGCTGTACCGAGACACGGGGGTGTCTCGGCCTAGGTTTGGAGGGTGACACGGGGGTGTCACCCCGTTTTGCTTGAACTTCTGCTGCGTCTTCCTTGTACTGTGGCTGCTGTAATTGAATCCATGGCTGTTGCTGCTGCTAATGCTGTGTGTGATGCATATTATATATATGTTGTGTGTATGTATTGGTTGTGATTTGTGTGTGCATGCATGTACATAATCTATAGTATATATTCTATGCATGTAATATATATATGCATGCATGGCTATGGTTGAGTGTGTACGTGTATATATGCATATTATATATATACTTATGTTATTTATATAATAGTTATATATGTTATATATATATATTTAATATATATATTTTAAATATTATTTGATTTAATTTAATTATTGAAATTAATTGATTTCCATTTCGCAATTTAATTATCGACTTTTGATTGAACGTTTTATTTATTTTATTCCTAAATGTGAATTTGAATATTATGTGTTATGATTATTAAATGAATTCATGGATTAATTGATATGCATTATGAATTATGAATTTATGAATTTATGAATATTATGAATGTTATGAATTTATGAAATTTATATGAATTTATGAACTTATGAAATTGAATGAAACATATGAATGAATGATTTGATTATATGTTTTAAATTTCTTAATCGTGCACATGAACATTTTATTGATATAATATGATCATTTATGCATCCATGTCATATTCACTTCATTGCCGAGCGTCATATATGGTTCATTGGAGTCTCGAGTCTCACAAACACATCATGTTGTCTTTTGTACAGTTTATCTCCAGGGTGGAGAGGTCTTGATCGTTCAGGCACTTGATATTCGTATCCTTGTATCGTCGCAGTTCAGGTGAGGGTGGTTTTCGTTTTAGCTATATAACAAACCCTACAACCCTTATGTGAAAAGCTTTGGCCAAAACCTTATGATTATATATATATATGGTTTTTCAAATGAAGTTATCGAGTAAATTCTTCTGAATTATACGTATGAGCGTATATAAGCTTAAAAATGGTTTTGTAATGAGGCTATGCTCCAAACCGTGTGTCTTCATGCTAGCTACGGATTCGGATGACACGGAGAGGTACGTATATAGCATATGCCGAGTTACACGGTAAGGTATGATTTCTTATAGTATGTATTTATGAATTATGATATGTACTTATGAATTGAATTGTTTGGCGAGACACATTTAGGATTTCTGATTGTACGGGCCCTGGGACTTAGTATATGTGGCTAACCGAGGAAGCAAGGGCTGACGGGGATCCCATATACTAGTCCCACTATTGAACAGCGGTACCGGACCTCGTCAGGAGATTGGCGGGGAAAGGGAGCTGAGTGCCATCTGGGGAGTCATGTAACCCCTTTTGGTCAATGATCGGGTGGTCGGGCCTTGCAAACCCACCACCAACCCGGAGGAAGAAGGTTGGAACTTATTTATGATTGAAAATGATTGACTGATTGATTATTGATTGATAGGCACTGTGCGGGAAGGCCGGGAATCGGATTGCCCAAACAAATATATTTAGGACATGACATGACTTATGGTCTGCATGTATTATGATATATTGCATGATCGCCTAATCAATATATTATTGATATTTGTCGTACACGGTCGGAGTTTGGTTGGAGATCGTGCACGCTCACTCGCCGAGCCTTATATTTATGTATGATTTATGATTGTAATGAAACTAATATGTTTTAGTCGTAAAATCCGAGCGTTGTTTATCTATTTTCTTGCCCTTTTCGGGAACTCAATTCAAATAAAACCTTGCTCGGAATTTATGACTTGCATGTGCATGTTTTTATATATGTATATCGCTCCTGCTCACTCAGTCTTCTAGAGACTGACCCTCTCCCTCCCCAACACTTTAGTGTGCAGGTTTGACTTTGGAGTCTCGAGCTAGGCGGAGGTGTTTGGAGTCTGTAAGTGGGTCGAGTTAGGCTAGGAGAGTCTCTGCATTCGCGTCTGTATTGGAATTATGTATAATTCATTTCAGTTATATCGTGAAATTGGATACCTATGTATTTATTATGAAATTGGTTTTACTGAGTTTTGCTATGATTTTGAAAGAGGCCTGAAGTGCCCAATTATACTTATGAGTTGTATGTTGAAATTTGAGTTTGCAATGCATTATACGTTGTTGATTGATTATCTTTGCAGGGTCTAGTTCCGCCTGGCTTAGGAAGGTTTTTTTTTATGTTTGTCTCCCGTTCGCTATGGTTTGATACGGGTGCGCATTTACTGTTTCGTTACCCGGGTTGAACCATAGTGCGGGGGATGTGGCGCCTCACGTGCGGGGTGCTACATCCTTAAGTGGTATCAGAGCCCGGTTGCAAAACTGGTGTTCTTGAGTCGTGTCGGAGTCAGTCTAAGTCGAACGGCATAGGGACTATGTGATATTGTGTGCCTTGCATCAATCTTGAATATGGAATTTGGTTTTCTTAAGAATTTTGTTGAATTACTTGTCGCATTTTATATGGATTCTTGTCTTTCGTATTGAATATGTGTCATGAGCATGCACTAATCGCATGCATCTATTCTTGAAATGAGTTATGATTTCCAGGTTATAAAGATGATATCAAACCACGGCCAAGTTCTATGATCACAACAATCTATTACAATTCCTTCGGAGGCATGGAAGATAGGAAGGATGCCGGGGGGGAATGTGGAGAATGCTAGTTGTGTGGCTTTGTAGACTGAGTTGCAATTAACGGTTGGGATTTAGAAGGGGAGGTTCGACCTTGGCGATGCGAGGACAGAGGAACATTTAGGGGAATAGGAATAGGAGTTAATCAAGGGATGGTTGTGACTCAGAAGAACAACTTACGTGAATCCACTACTTGAAGTGCATTAATTGGATTCAACAGGATCTTGCAACCTAAGGAATGAAGGGAACAAAACCTTGAAGATATATTGGTCCCGGATTTGGATCATGGAAGAGGTACTAGTAATTAAGAGGAGTAGAGATAACAGGGGTCCGGTAGAGGTTATGCATCTAGGGTCTACAAAGAAGGACTTCGAACTACGCCTAGTGATAAGAAGTCGGGTTCTAGAAGGCAAGAAATTGGGTAAAAACAAATAGAGGGAAGGTGGCGATATGGAGAACAGGATTTGAGTTCAATTTTCCAAATCCAAGCTGAATTGTCATGTTGTGAGGTTAAATTGGAAGGTATGGAGCAACAAATGGAAACGGGAAAGAAAGGAAATCATGCGCTCAAGTATAAGCGATTGGAGGTGAATTAAATCCACAAAGGTTAAGCGCGGAATTCTTGATTGAGGTGATGATTAGAAGTAAAGGTCGAATTTCGAGAAGAAGTTTGGATACTAACTCTGTGGACGTGGGAGAATTAAGGATTAAGGAATTGCAATCTCGGATAGTGGAAGATACAAGTGATGCAACTCATGGAAAACTTGAAGACCGTGGGAAAGGCAAGGGATCATCACCAAGTCAAAGTAACCTCGGGATTGGAGGAACGAGGAAAAGCTACCGAGCTAATAGCTTACCACCTTGGTGACAGATTCCAAAACATTCATAGCATGTGCATCATATTTTGCATTAATTGTTTATTCTTTTAACCTTATGTTTATCCGTGAATTTCTAATTGGTTTTGTTACGCTAATGTGTTGTATAACTGCTTGATGTAAACGTGACACATGCATTGTCATTTTAACCCAACATGCATTTTAGTGTCTACTTGATAGGAAGCCCTTTCGCCTCAATTATCAAGTATCAGTTCAACCGAGCCGCATCTGAGTTATGGAGAAGAGAAATAATAGGATGACATTAGAAGGAAGGTGAATTTGGGAAATAAGAACTTTTATTAAGGGATAGGTTAATGGAAACAAGAATTCAAAAGGAGAAGTGAAACTAGAGTTCGGACATCAAGAGAACTAGGGAAGGAGTTGAAAGGCCAATTCTTTGATTTCTATATCAGTTAAACTCCACCTAATGGGATTTACTCATCAAGAGTTTCGATATGAGAAGAATCGATGGAGTTCAACCCGGGACAACAGAAATTTAAGGGGGAGAGTACGACCGAGGAACAAATTGGACGATTGATAGGGTGCTCGAAGAAATATTTCAGTAAGAATAACGAAATTGCAAATTAAAGAAGACCTGGGAGTCCTATTAGTGATGATCAGAAATAAACAAGACGGCTTGAATGGTTAAGTTATTAAGAGAAGAGTTAAGTTACTCAATTCGGGTTGGAGTCCCTCATTAGGTATAACGGAAATGGCTTGGAGAATGTTCCTATGTATAGAACATGGATCTGGGAATAACAGAATTATAAGGGAGCTTCTGGAAACTCCTAAGTCAGAATTGACAAAAGAGAGAGTGTCGAATCAAGTTGGCATATGATGGAATGATGGCGATCACGAGTAATCCAATAGGGTACGAAAGGGGGTTTAATAATGGCAATATTATCAAGTCTTCGGTTAGTCCCACGTTACTTCAGAAGGAAATCTAAGAAGGAACCAAACCGGAAAAGATGATCATTGGAGGATTTACATCAAACTTCAAAACGCATCAAGAACATTCTGTCTTTGATTCAAGAAATGTAGGGTCAGATACAGAGTACAACCTTAAAGGGGTTAAAAAGAATGAATGGATAATATGAAC
The DNA here is from genome assembly GCA_037501455.1 of Lantana camara. Classification (NCBI taxonomy): domain Eukaryota; kingdom Viridiplantae; phylum Streptophyta; class Magnoliopsida; order Lamiales; family Verbenaceae; genus Lantana; species Lantana camara. Next base: position 88,748,888 of record CM074862.1, on the reverse strand, counting down.
AGAAGATAGAAAAGGATTCGTGTTAAGGTAGATCCTAATGAAGAATACCTCAAGGTAGGGATTGAATCGTCAGGGTTGTCAGGAGTAGTTATTCTCGAGGGTATTTTAAACTCCGATATGGGTAAGATAGTAGCTAGGGACCTAACCTCGAGACGGATGATCCAAGGGTATTCGAGAGGTCAAGTTTGGATAAGTAAAAAGAGTTGGCTGAATGAGGATTAAGAGGAATGATGAGACTGGGAGCAGTACCAGGCAGAAGGGATCTAAGAAGTATAATCCCTGAAGGATTCATTAATTGTTTCATCGGGATATCCTGAAGAGGTTAAAGACAAACTGAACACTGAATCTATCTTCTGGACAGATGATACACTGAACAACGACAACATACAATTTTAAAACTTCGTGACCTACGGTGAACGGTATTTATAGCATTCATGAAGCATACATTCATGCAAATTCAATTTAATAATTTCTTTGTTATGTGCTTTATTTTCTTATCAAGTTAAATTACGTGAAGTAATTGATGATTAACGTGGATGATATCTGTTACTTGCCTTGGGGTGGCTTGTGTGATTTTGAACTGGATTTTGCGTGTGTTGCTTGGGAGTATTGGAGACTTCCTTGATTTATTTATTTTTGTTTGAGAGACGGGGTGCTCTCGTTGTTTCTAAGAGACGGGGATTCTCTTATTTGTGTTTGAGAGACGGGGTACTCTCTTTGCTCGCGAGAGACGGGGTTCTCTCATTGTTGTTGGGGAGACGGGGTTCTCTCATTGCTGCTCGAGAGACGGGGCTCTCTCCTTGTTGCTTGTGAGAGACGGGGAATCTCTCATTGTTGGGATTTCAAGCGTACTTTGAATCCGAGGACGGATTCCTTTTAAGGGGGAGAGATTGTAACGCCCCAGTTTTTCAGTTTTAAATAATGTGACGTATGTGTTTACCAAATTGCTCGAATTAATTGTTTTTACGTGTTTTATATTTAACTTTATTATAATTGTTATTAGTTTATTATATTATATTATATTATCTTATTTTAATATTATAAATTTTAAATATATATTTCGTATCATATATATATATATATATATGTTTAATTATATTATTATTAATTTAATGAGTACGCTAATTATATGTTATGTTAATTAATCATGGTTTAATTAATTATTTATATATATATATATGTACGTTGAATTATAATTATTGCATGAAAATTATATTTATGCATGGGAATGATTTATGCATGAATTTTATTTCATTTGCATGGGAATTAATATTTTATGCATGAAATTTTTATGTATTTATGCATGAATTGCATGTATGAGTTTGTTCGTTTATTTTGTGCTTCGTTCTTGTATGAAATGATATTGAAATGCCACGAATTTGTAATATGTCGTAAATATATGTGTTATGGACATGATTTTATGCTCGGTTTACATTTTCGAATTCATTTGTTATGTTAACGGATTTAATTTGAGTTGAGGAACCAAATTGGGGGCTAATGAGCACTTAGCGTACCCTTGGTTCCGAATTTAACATCTTGAGCTCGGGAACTCGGATTCGAGTTCCGTCAACTCCGCTGAACTCGTAACGGAAATTCGAGTTTAGTAAACTTAGCCTATATTTTTCCTAAATCATTTGAACCTCCGAAATCCAACCGAAAAACGAATCGGCAACCATTTTGACCTTGTTGTACAAAATCAGCCATATCTTGTCCTAACCATAACCAAATTAACCATGGTTTGATTCTTTGAAACCCTAACTCAACCATCTATCATGATATATCAAGCCTTGACCGAGATTGTCCTCTCACAATCCCCAAAACTCAGCCAAAGCTTCTGCAGTCATTCCAGTCCCGTAACCCTTCCATCCTTGGAGATTTTGGAGCTCAAATCTCATCCAAACTTCATCCAATCATCAAGGTAAGTTAAGGGTTGTATTGTATGTTTAATTCTGATCATTTTCATCTTTTCATTCATGAATTTGAGTAAGGTTTCATCCATTCTGGGCATTTTTCCGAAAATAAAGGATTTTGGGCAAAATGTTGATCTCCTTCGTTTCTCAATGGTTTTGAGTGATTCCAAGCTTGAGATTGGTTGTTTTGACTTCCTCATATCATTTATGGTCATTGATTTCGTGAGTGTTGAGGTATTTATGATATATCATTTATGACATTTTTGAGAAATTTCACTTGAAGGTCACGTATGTCTTCTCTTCTTGTTTGAGCTTGTTTGGGACTGATTTGAGTGTTGAATTCATGTTGTTCTGCTGCATATTTGTTGGCCTAAACTGAGATGTATAGCTGGAGATGAAGTAAATCATTCTTGCCCTGTTCCCATAAGCTTTGCTCTGTTTTTCTGGCATGATGAACTGCTATCAAGAATGCCATGATCCTTCATGCTTTTGCTGTCAGATTTCTTGGTCTTTTAGCATGTATTTTAGTCATGTTGTTGCTGCCTTTCATGCTTAGTTTAGCTGCCATGGTTGCCTTCTTTCTTGCTGGGTAAGGGCTGCTCTGTTTCTGCGTTTTGCTGTCCGAGAACAGGGGTTGCTGGTGCGTGGCACGGGGGTGCCGTTTCTGCCCGTTCCAGCGAGGAACGGGGGTGCTGTGTGGTCTGGGGTTGCTGTACCGAGACACGGGGGTGTCTCGGCCTAGGTTTGGAGGGTGACACGGGGGTGTCACCCCGTTTTGCTTGAACTTCTGCTGCGTCTTCCTTGTACTGTGGCTGCTGTAATTGAATCCATGGCTGTTGCTGCTGCTAATGCTGTGTGTGATGCATATTATATATATGTTGTGTGTATGTATTGGTTGTGATTTGTGTGTGCATGCATGTAGATAATCTATAGTATATATTCTATGCATGTAATATATATATGCATGCATGGCTATGGTTGAGTGTGTACGTGTATATATGCATATTATATATATACTTATGTTATTTATATAATAGTTATATATGTTATATATATATATTTAATATATATATTTTAAATATTATTTGATTTAATTTAATTATTGAAATTAATTGATTTCCATTTCGCATATTTAATTATCGACTTTTGATTGAACGTTTTATTTATTTTATTCCTAAATGTGAATTTGAATATTATGTGTTATGATTATTAAATGAATTCATGGATTAATTGATATGCATTATGAATTATGAATTTATGAATTTATGAATATTATGAATGTTATGAATTTATGAAATTTATATGAATTTATGAACTTATGAAATTGAATGAAACATATGAATGAATGATTTGATTATATGTTTTAAATTTCTTAATCGTGCACATGAACATTTTATTGATATAATATGATCATTTATGCATCCATGTCATATTCACTTCAGTGCCGAGCGTCATATATGGTTCATTGGAGTCTCGAGTCTCACAAACACGTCATGTTGTCTTTTGTACAGTTTATCTCCAGGGTGGAGAGGTCTTGATCGTTCAGGCACTTGATATTCGTATCCTTGTATCGTCGCAGTTCAGGTGAGGGTGGTTTTCGTTTTAGCTATATAACAAACCCTACAACCCTTATGTGAAAAGCTTTGGCCAAAACCTTATGATTATATATATATATGGTTTTTCAAATGAAGTTATCGAGTAAATTCTTCTGAATTATACGTATGAGCGTATATAAGCTTAAAAATGGTTTTGTAATGAGGCTATGCTCCAAACCGTGTGTCTTCATGCTAGCTACGGATTCGGATGACACGGAGAGGTACGTATATAGCATATGCCGAGTTACACGGTAAGGTATGATTTCTTATAGTATGTATTTATGAATTATGATATGTACTTATGAATTGAATTGTTTGGCGAGACACATTTAGGATTTCTGATTGTACGGGCCCTGGGACTTAGTATATGTGGCTAACCGAGGAAGCAAGGGCTGACGGGGATCCCATATACTAGTCCCACTATTGAACAGCGGTACCGGACCTCGTCAGGAGATTGGCGGGGAAAGGGAGCTGAGTGCCATCTGGGGAGTCATGTAACCCCTTTTGGTCAATGATCGGGTGGTCGGGCCTTGTAAACCCACCACCAACCCGGAGGAAGAAGGTTGGAACTTATTTATGATTGAAAATGATTGACTGATTGATTATTGATTGATAGGCACTGTGCGGGAAGGCCGGGAATCGGATTGCCCAAACAAATATATTTAGGACATGACATGACTTATGGTCTGCATGTATTATGATATATTGCATGATCGCCTAATCAATATATTATTGATATTTGTCGTACACGGTCGGAGTTTGGTTGGAGATTGTGCACGCTCACTCGCCGAGCCTTATATTTATGTATGATTTATGATTGTAATGAAACTAATATGTTTTAGTCGTAAAATCCGAGCGTTGTTTATCTATTTTCTTGCCCTTTTCGGGAACTCAATTCAAATAAAACCTTGCTCGGAATTTATGACTTGCATGTGCATGTTTTTATATATGTATATCGCTCCTGCTCACTCAGTCTTCTAGAGACTGACCCTCTCCCTCCCCAACACTTTAGTGTGCAGGTTTGACTTTGGAGTCTCGAGCTAGGCGGAGGTGTTTGGAGTCTGTAAGTGGGTCGAGTTAGGCTAGGAGAGTCTCTGCATTCGCGTCTGTATTGGAATTATGTATAATTCATTTCAGTTATATCGTGAAATTGGATACCTATGTATTTATTATGAAATTGGTTTTACTGAGTTTTGCTATGATTTTGAAAGAGGCCTGAAGTGCCCAATTATACTTATGAGTTGTATGTTGGAATTTGAGTTTGCAATGCATTATACGTTGTTGATTGATTATCTTTGCAGGGTCTAGTTCCGCCTGGCTTAGGAAGGTTTTTTTTTATGTTTGTCTCCCGTTCGCTATGGTTTGATACGGGTGCGCATTTACTGTTTCGTTACCCGGGTTGAACCATAGTGCGGGGGATGTGGCGCCTCACGTGCGGGGTGCTACAATCAGGCAGGCATAACTCCACTGTAGGTTATTAGTTATAAAAACAGGAGACAGAAATCAGAAGTAATTAATACGTACGGGTGGAATTATGTTCAAGCATGCAGATCAGGCAAACAGGATATACAATGCATGTGTCGATATCCGTACGCCCTCTATTGATGCCAATTTTACCTTAACGATCCATGAGCTCCAGTGTTGTACAGGGACTGGGGGTATGCCAGAGGTTACGGATATCTATGCTTAATATTTTAGGGGACCCGGCGAGAACGGGTATTCAATCCATCCTGGACTCCTCTTTTCACTTATTAAATGACAGGTAAAAGCAGGTAATCAGGAAACAAGCAGGAAACAGGAGTTATAATTATTACAAGCGGGAAAACAAGTACAAGTAATCTCCTTCTTCAGTGATGGTCCGGGTAGCTAATCCTCGCCATCCAGGCAGGAATGATCTGTAGGTTCATGACTCCCCAGATCTGGAGCTCCTTCTTCCACCAAACCTCCTGGTGGATATCAGGATAGTCCAACAGGATGGGACTTGCGCAAGAGGTCACCGTCGGCCCGATACCTCCCCGGTTCACTCAAGACACAAGCCCCTGGGTCCCAGGAACAGGAACCACTCCGGCTAGTCCAGCGCTAGAAGAGCCGGGGGCACAGGTAGGATCTCGCAAAACAGGCTCAGGGTTAACGCAACACGGTTTATAAATCATTTTTGATACATAGCCGGTATAAAAGATATGGCAAAATTTAGTATAGAAAACTGTTTGGCTATGTATAAAGCATGCAGAGTTGTAGGTCGAATATAAAAGAAAACCCTCACCTCCACGTGCAAGAAAGACCAAGAGAAGGACCACGAAGCTGGAATGTCTCCAACGAGGAGAACACTGAACAAGAAAGGAAACATGGTGTACTCGTGAGACACGAATGAATAATGAAACCAAGTAAGACGCACGGCGATGTTCATGAAGTGGTGCATCATGTTATGGCATGATTCAATAAGTATTAAATCATAATTATGTCATGAAATGGTATGATCGTGTTCATGAGCACAAGTAATGTCATTTAGACACATAAATGATTTAATCATTCAATTAGACATGTATACAATGCATGTAAGTCAAATAAGAGGTCGAGGAGGTGAAAGGAAGGCGATAAAACGGTTTTTGGCAAAGTTTGGCAAACGCTAACAGTTTTCGGAAATGTGCAAGTAGAAGGAATACTGGAATATCTCGAGTTATAGAAATAGGAATTGAGTTTTGTTTGTTGTAAATGAAAGTAGACACACAGAGCTTTAAAATGGTATGTGGCTCGACTTGTGGTTCAAAGCGAGGTGAAAATGGCGAAGGCTCGAAGTTGGGCGAAAGCAGATTTTCGGTAATGTGGCGACACCAAAAAGAATTGATTATATCTCACAAATTATAAACGATAAAGAGGTGATTCCAATTGGAAGTTGTTCTAGACTTCAAAAGGTTTCCAACGGATAAAAAACTTAGGTCAATCGGAGGTCGTATGAGGGAGTACCCGGCCGGGGAAAAACAAGGCGGAAATTTACCCGGCCGGGGAGAGCAGGTGCAGAAACCTTCTGTACAAAACTACCCGCCCGGGTAGTTTTGTGGGCAAAAATCTACCCGCCCGGGTAGATGTTCTGGGCGGAAGAAACGCATCAAAAACAGGGCTAAACACGGGAGAAACCAAAATTCAACAAAACCACCTCAAACCTCAACCAAAATACTTCAAATTCAAGGCATAAGTTCATGTATGCATGCTTAATCACATATCTCAAGTTCAAGTCATGAAATCAAGTATATAACAAGTTGCCATTAAAGCACATTCAAGCTCCATTAATGGAGTTTTGACCCACAATCAATCAACGATCAAGATTTCAACAATTAAACGACAAGGGAGCTTAAGAGAACAACCTATCTCAATCTTGGAACATAATATTCAAGTATGAGAGCAAGGGAGCAAATTTTGACATATTATCACTATTCATCATCTTCCCCAAAGAGGCACTTAGGCAAGGATTCAAGTTGCAAGATATACGTAGAATTAAAGCACGTAGCGAGAGGAATACAATGGTTACCTTAGGTCGTTGATCGGACGGTTGGATCTTGAGAACCCGAGCTCAAAGGGTTTATGGCCAAAAGGGGTGTTTGCTTCTCTTCCTCTTCCTCTTCCTCTTCCTTGTTTGTACGTGAAAATGAGGGAGAGATATGAACTTGGCTCCTTTTTGGGGCTGAGTTAAAAGGGTCGGATTATGCGGGTAGGGTCGAAAGGTATCCGGTCCATTCGGATCGGATTTTAAAATGGTAGGGTGATCAAATGGCTTAGAAATTAAAAGGTTAATTCATTGAATCCGAATCATTGAAACAAACTCAATGTTAAGGTTGGAATTCGAATCCGAATTCCCGAGCTCAAGGTAGCTACGAAGGCCCAAAACACCCTAATTAAAATTAGGTACCTAACGAGCAATTATTGGACAATTGAGTCCAAGTACATTTAATAAATTCTAATGCACACATAATAAAATTACACGTTGACACGTTGGCATGTGACGTCACATAAATCACATAATTACTGAGTTAAACTCTCTCGTAACGTCGTACCTGGCTTGCCGAAAAACTGGGGTGCCACAGGCACAATCCAAAACACTTGTGATATCCGAAGAAAAGTAAATGCCTCAGCATCCCGCAGTCTCAGTTTTCCAAGGATCCACATTTGTCGCCACTCAGAAGCAGGAATTTGTTAAGATGATGTGGGGCAATCTTCTCTAGAGGATAGAGAGTACTCCACTTGACTTCATTTCATCCCTTAAGGATGAAGTTCAATCGGTGTTGGATGATGTTAGGGGTTTTGACGAGCCTTTTGTTTCTTCCGTCGAAAAGTCATTGGCGATCCTATTTGCCAAGGCAACTGCTTATGATGAGGCGAGGTCTGCAGCTTCTGGAGAGACTTCAAAAGATTGGCTTTCTCAGCAGTTGAGCGAAGCAAGGGATCGACTCGCCGGTACCCAAGCCGATGAAGCAGCTGGAGCAAATCAAGCTAAGACAACTGAAAAGAAGTTGAAGTCTGTTACGAAGAAACTTGCCAACTTGACGAAACAAAAGGAAGATCTTGTTGGAAAACACGAATCAGAAAGCAGCGAAAATTTTAAAATTTTTCCAACAACAGGATCTTGGACTCGCAATCGTGTATCCAAATTCGTAGAGATTAGAAACTTACTTTCTTAATTAACTTTCTTGAAGCGTTTCAAGCCACCCAAGAACGCTCTTCTCGCGGGTTGATCCCCTCTCTTTGGTAAAGCTCGAATCTTCAAAACTTCTAACTTGAAGCTCTCTAGAGATAGTCCACCAACTTGACTACAATCTAACTAGTAAGGATGCTAGTTCTCTAGTTAGTGTTTAGGCTTAACCTAGGGTTTAATTTATCTTGGAGAAAGAATGGTGTTCAACAAATGAACCAAAAGAAGATCTATCGATTAGTCCTAAGGGGAGCTCGAGCTCCCCTATATATAGGAGAGGGAGAGGGACGCCGAACCTAGTCCTTATGGGGCAAGGATTTGGTCCCTCTCTCTAATTACTTGATCATCAAGTAATTCCAACTTTGACTTTGAATTCAAATTCAAATCAACATTTAAGAGAGCTAAAATATCCAAACCCTTTTGGATATTATTATACTTTATTTATTAAATAAATAAATAACTTATTTATCTAATTAATTAATTCGTAATTAATTAACTAGATTATTTTTCTCCAAAATAAAACTTTCTTTTTAATTCAAAATTAAACCAAACTCTATTAAATAATTAACACATTTAATTATTTAATATATATATACAATATATATATATACACGTGTGAGACACGTGTCACAAGGACACGTATCACTCACGTGACCCACACGTGTGGAACCCTCTTGGCCCGATTAACTCGTTTAATCATTTTAAAGCCTTAACTCATGTAACCAAGTTGTTGTGTGTGACCCTCTAGGTTCTCAATTCAATTAGCAGTGACCCTAATTAATTAATTCACTAATTAATTAATCAGTCCACAGATTAAACGACCATAGTATAGCAACAGGTGTTTAACCCCTAGCTGAATTGGAATGTATCGATTCGACAGAACCTTTAAGTCATTGATTCATGTGAAATACAATCCTCCTACTTACTATCTCTCAACCAAGATCTAGGGTAAGGGAATAATCAGAACCCTAATAATCCGGTCTTAAAGCTAAGTGCATTTCATATCCATTTGATCTCAATCCAAGAAACCCTTTTCTTGATGTCTTGATCTACTGCCTTGGCCAAGGACTCCATATGGCATATGAATGACTTACACAATAAGAGATCACCTTGCAAACGCAAGTGTAGGTCCTTTCTTGATTCTCATTCACTTTCATGAATCACTTGTGCAGCCCCAGCATAAGCCTTGAATCAGTTGTCTAAGGTGACACCCTTTAAAGCTTATACCTAAGACTACAGAGTTAACTCATAAAGTGACATGGAATCTCAAGTCTAAGGATTAATTAATCACATCAATGACTCGTGAGATATTTCTTAATCTGGAAGTTTCCATTTCCTGAAATAGAAACTTCCTTTCTCATTTAGGAATGTTCTCACACGGGGTACCTTAGTGAACTTACTTATTGAAGTAAGCACCCTCATGTATCACGCACGTATCAACTATACACTTTGCACCTCCATGAAACAAGGTAGTCCGTCTTAAGGGCGTGATCCCACAAGCAAGCCTTAGAGGAGTCAGGTTGACACTCCCACTATCGGTAGGACTCATCGGCTTGGAGTATTTTACTAATCATGACTTATGTGATATAGGGCTCATTTCATGAACCATTTCACCTAAATGGCAGAGTCCTAAAGTCATCAGGATTAGGGGAGTTCTCATACATGCACAGATAAAGTAAATGTATACCAAACAAGAGCATACAAAGAAGTGTTGCCTCAATTCGTTATTTTATTCAAAGATTGTTTGTGATTACAATAAGGAAAAGTACAAAGCGGATATTCAATCGACTTTCTAGGGCACTATTCCTAACAGATCTATCACTTTCATTGGAGCAACATCAACTCCTTTACGCGAATGCTCAGTCTCTAGTCTAGACTATTAGTAATGAGATCGAGACCCTCGAGAAGACTCCTCCATCAGATGGCAAAGTTGCCCTCAAGGTGTTCAAAGTTGTGGAAGATTTATTAGCTCTTCTGAAGGTGGCGAAGGAAGATTTGAAGAATTTGAGCCCCTCCCCTTGATAGTTTAGGATTCTTTTATTTTTTTCTTCGTTTTTTTTTTCCTCTGATTCATTGTCTAGTTTAATGAACCTTATCAATCTTGAGATTATTTAATAAAGACTTTATTTGCTTTATTCCAATCTCGTATGCATTTTCTTTTGCTTCAGTTGTCCATAAATTCTTTGCACTTCTAAAGTTTTCAACAAGGAGAACATAACTCAACAGATAATCTTGACTGAACTTAGTTAATTTCTAAGCTGCCTACATACCCGGTGAAAGGATCAAGTCATAACGTAGTTCAAGGGAAAACTTCTTTTGAGAAGATTAGTTGGGGGGAGGGGGGCGTTCACAGTTTATACTCACCCTAAACAAGAGTGGGGAATTTCTTTTTTAGCCGCACAAAATACCATCAGTGGAGCAACTTAGCAGTTTAGCCACTTGCTTTACCATTGGTGGGTACCGTACACAATTTATACTCATGCGGGTCAGGAGTGACATGCAGTTTAGGCTCGTACGTTAAGGAGCAATATTCGACTTATGCGTAGTAGCGCTTCAAGAATTTCCTGTTTATGGGACCAATTCTCAGACCATCTTCGGCGATCAACTTGTAAGCGCCGCTTGTGTATACTTCCTTCACAACATATGGACCATCCCATTTGGAGACGAACTTATTCCCCGTTCGATGAGTAGTGATGATCGGCCTTCTCACAACAAACACCAGATCCCCAACTTGGAACGAACGAGTTCTCACCTTCTTATTGAATGACCTAGCGAGACGAGCTTGATAGCACTCGAGTCTTTGTTGAGCCTCCAACATCTTCTCATCGAGCGTCTCCAATTCTTCAAGTCGTAGGTGAGCATTTTCATCTTGGGTTAAATCTTCTTGAATCGCTATCCTTAGCGATGGAATTTGTTGTTCAAGGGGAACAACGGCTTTGACACCGTACACCAACGCATAAGGGGTCGCTTGGGTAGGTGTTCTATAGGTGGTTCGGTAAGCCCACAAAGCTTCTCCAATCCTTTCGTGCCAATCTCATTTCAACTTGGAAACCTCCTTCTTCAGCAAACTGCATAGAGTTTTGTTGAAAGTTTCGGCAAGACCGTTGGCAGCGGCATTGTACATTGAAGACTTTCTTTGCTTGAATCCGAACTTCAGGCAGAGTTTGTCTATCAGACTATAGCTGAATGGCTTCCCATTATCCGTGATGATATAACGAGGCACTCCATAGAGGAAGATGCTATTTATTCGGATGAAGTCAGCGACATTCTCCTTCTTCACTTCTTTTAGAGGAACTGCTTCCGCCCACTTAGAAAAGTAATCGGTCGCAGCCAAAATGTAGAGATAACCGACGGAAGACTTCGTTATAGGGCCTACCACATCCAATCCCCAAGCATCGAAAGGCCACGAGGCAACTGTCGGATGTAACGGTTCGGGCGGTTGGTGAATGAAGTTAGCGTGAAACTGACAACCTTGACATCGTTGCGCGTATTCCATGCGGTCTTTCACCATTGTTGGCCAATAGTATCCCATTCTTTTTATGTGAAAGTACAACTCTGGGCCCAACTGATGAGCACCGCAGACTCCGGAATGTGCTTCTTCCATGGCTTGGTTTGCTTCGTCTTCGCCTAAACACCTCAAGAAGACTCTATCGAACGAGCGTCGGCAGAGTGTGCCCTTAAAGTAGATGAATCGTATATCAACTCTCTGTCGTGGATAATTAGGCAACTTTTCATATTTGAGATAGTCAACAAGGGGTTGTCGCCAATCCTCCTTTTCGACTTCGAATACTTCGACAACGCGATTTTCTTCTTCTTCAAAGTCTTCATCATTGAAGATTGGAGTTATAAACCAATTCTTGCAAACCGACACTCGAGTTTCCTTCTCCGGAATTGCCAATGTAGAGGCAAGTTTCGCCAACACATCCGCTTGCTTGTTCTCTTTTGTAGGCACGTGTTAGATCGTCACATCTCCGAGCCATCCCATCACCATTTTAGCATAGTTAACATAGGGGATCAATTCAGGTTTTTTGACGTCGTACGAGCCTTCCAATTGGTTGACCACCAGCTTTGAGTCTCCATATATTCTGAGATGCAACTGTTTTATGTCGACCGCCACTTCCAACCCGAGTATGAGGGCTTGATATTTGGCGATATTGTTGGAACATTTCTGTGTTAAGGTGAAGGAATATGGTATAACTGCTGGGTGGTGGGCCCAGAACAGTAGCGGTCCGGGACCACATTTTAAAATTTTTATTATGATATAAGTATTAAAATATTTCAAAAATATTTTAATACAAAAGCGGAAGATTAGCCGGATCTACTCAAGTATATACATGCAATTGATAGTAAATTTTTAATCACTTAAGCAGATAAATATCTAACATGCAATTAACACTTAAGAGAACATAATTTATCATGCTTAAGATAAAATAACTGAAAAATATTACTGTACTGTAAACATGGCTATCTAACGGCATTTTTCCAACTCCCGAATTCACCTCCTGAGAACCCGATACCCGATCTTCTTGTGAAACCGGCAGAGCTTCCCTGCAATAACCCCAGAGAAACCCTCGGAGTGTGGGCTCCGAAAGTATTTCTCTAAATACTTAGAGAAAATAAACTTTAAATGTAACGCCCCGACTTTTCGGACGTAAAGGTACGACGTATGTGTTTACCAATTTGCGCGAATTAATTGTTTTTACGTGTTTTATATTTAATTTTATTATAAATTGTTATTATTTTATTTTATTATATTTTATTTTAATTTAATATTATTTTAAAATATTTCGTTATTTTAAGTGTATATATATATATATCTTGAATTATTGTTAATTTAATGATTAATGTTAATTAAGTGGTTTATGTTAATTATGTTGTTAATTAAGTGTTATGCTAATTAATCATGCTTTAATCATATTTACTAATTAATTATTATGATAATCCGTTGAATTTGAATGTATTTAGTTTTAGAATTTCATATGTTAGTTATAACTTATCATGTGTAGAATTTTATGAATATGTGTATCGTTCTTATATGAAATGATATCGAAATGTCGTGAATTTGTAGTATGTCGTAGATATATGTGCTATGAACATGCCTATATGATCGGTTTATGTTTTCGAACTCATCTGACGTGTTAACAAATTTAATTTGAATCGTGGAACCAAATCGGGGGCTAATGAGCAATTAGCACACCCTTGGTTCCGTACGTGATATCTTGAGCTCGGGAACTCGGATTCGAGTTCCGTCAACTTCGTTGAACTCGTATCGAAGATTTGAGTTTAATAAACTAAGCCATATATTTTTTCCGAAATCATTTGAACCTCCAAAATCCAACCGAAAAACAAAACGACATCAAAATGACCATCTTTCACTATATTGGCCATAACTTGTTCAAAACTTAATCAAATTAACTATGGTTGGTGGCCTTTTAACCCTAGTTCAACCCTTTATCAGCCCTTAACTGCCCCATCTCGAACCAAACCTCACACAAACCAGAAAGTTCAGCCAAAGCTTCTGCATCTCAGATTCTCCCATAACTGTGCAAATCCTTGAGGTTTTGAGCTCAAATCTCAATCACCTTTCATCCAATCATCAAGGTGAGTTAGGATTATGTTATATATTCTTCTCTGGTCATTTTGAGCTATTCATCTCTAAACTTGAATCAGATTTCATGGATTTTTAAACATGTGAATGAACAGTAAGGTTTTTGAAGTGTTTGATGATTTCTTGACTTCTCTTGATCTCTAACTTGTTTTGATGATATATCTATGATCCTTTTACTTCATTTATGGTTGTGTATGCTTGTATGGGTCGAGTGATCACGTTGGGATGCTCTGTTCTTCTTCCAGTTTCGTGCCCTGTTTTTCACGCACGAATTGCTGCCTTTTTCCTTCTCAGTTTTTGCTGCGTGTGTTGGAGTTTACTACAGGCCTATTGTTGTGCTTTTGTAGCCTTTTTATCCCTTATGTATCAGCTTGTTTTGGTTGCTAAGGTTGTAAGAATTTGGCCTGGTTTGATTACCCCATTTCCTCCATTGTTTTCGTTCATTGCTGCGTTGCTTCTGTAACTGCTGCCTGCATTTGACACGGGCGTGTCAATCTTTTCCTTTTCAGTATGAAACGGGGGTGTAACAATGGCTGATATCTCTGTACCGAGACACGGGGGTGTCCCGGTTTGTTCTATATTGGTGACACGGGCGTGTCACCTTCTGAATTCATTACATTGCTGAGTTTCTGTCCCTCTGTTCCTACCGCTGCTTCGTTCTCTTCTTCTTTCTTTTCCTTTTCTTTCTTGTTGCTGCTTCTTCCTTCCTTGTGTGCTGCGGTGGTGTGTGTGTGTTTATCATTTATAAACTGCTGCTGCTGTTGATCTTTAATGGTACAGGTTGTGTGTATATATATTTATATGTTATGTGATTGTGGGTGTGCATGAAAGTGGAGGTGTTAAGAGTGATTGCATGCATGGCTGTGTGTGTGTGCGTGCATGGATATATATATATATATATATATATATATATATATATATATATATGTGTGTGTGTGTGTACGTGTGATTATATGTATATATATATATATATATATATATTATATATTTTAAATATTATTTGATTTAATTCAATTTTAGAAATTAATTGATAACTATTTCACGTGTTTAATTTACCGATTATTGATTGAACGTTTTATTTATTCTATTTCTAATTGTATATACGAATATTACGTGTTATGGATATTATATGAATTTTTAGATTAATTGATATGAAATATGAATTAGGGATTTGAATGAAATGAATGAACGAAGGGTTTGATTATGTGCTTTAAATTCCTTAATAGTGCACATGAACATTTTCATGATATAATATGATCTTTTATGCATTCATGTCATATTCATTTCATTGCCGAGCGTCATATGTGGTCATTTAGGGTCTCATACCTTTTCTTTTGTACAGATTCGGGTTTGGTCGGAGACGAGGGCGAGCATTGAGACGCTTGTGCCTTTCTTGTGCTTTTAAAAAGGTGGGTTTCTCTTCTAATAGTTAAAGTGACCCGATATATCCCTTACGTGAAAGGTTTTAAGCCAAAATAGTATATTTATGTATATCTAGTCCTTTCGAGTAAATGATTTCAAACGTATGACCCCTTTTGTATTTTTGAAACCCTACCTTATGATTTGGCGAGTGCATGATATGAATTGAATACGGGCCCAGGGACTTAGTGTATGTGGCTATCCGGGGAGGCAAGGGCCGACGGTGATCCCATATACTAGTTCCAACCAATTTACGGCGAAACGGACCTCGTCAAGGAGTTTTTGACGAGGAAATGCTAACCGGGCTTTGAGGACTCATGAACCTCATAGCCGCATTGATATGATTAGGTGGTCGGGCCTTGCAAACCCATCCACCACTCGGAGGAAGAAGGTGAATATGAATGATTATGATCATGTTATGTATGAGCACAAAAGATTTATGTGTGATAACGAATAATTCATATTATGATTACACGAGGTGTTGGTTGGAGATTGTGCACGCCCACTCGTCGGGTGTAAAACCTTATGAGCAATTATGAATGAATATGAATGTCGTAATCCCGTTGATATTTTCTTTTGTTTTAACCACTTGGGAAATTCTTATCAAACTTCACACGGGATTAGGTCTTGCATGAATGTGTTTAAATTATGCGATATTATATTCTATGCCTAATTTTATACCCACCAGTCTTCTTTAGACTGAACCCGGTTTGTTTTCAGTTGCTTCGTGCAGGTATAGGAGTGCTAGGCGGGAATACAAGTCGTCTAGGTTTTGCATTGTTGTTTAGCACTTCTTTTCAATCTCATACACTCATACTCTTATTGCTATTTTGTATATGATCATAGTATGGAGCGTTATGATTTTCAGGCCGTGTGGCCTTGGATACTTGAAGGATTTTTGTATATCTATTTTGGAGCTTGGTGGCTCATTGTATATATTATATGTTGATCTTGCTTCCGCGTTTCATTATAACTCTGATTTTATATTGTCTTGAGTTTGAATGGTTTAAGGGTTAGTCCCGCTTGGAATTATGAATCGGGATAGAGTCTTTCTGAAAAATGGTTTCTAAACTTATATCTATATTTATTTGGGTTATTTCAAAATGTTTTGGTATGCAACACCTATCCCCGGTTCATGAGTCCATCCTTTTATTCTGTGCTATGCTCTCTCTATATATATTGTGGGTATGCGTTAGCCCCCTCACTCGGTCAACTTGGCTGACCCCTCATTGAACTTTTAGTTGCAGGTCTGTTGGCGTTTGCTAGGCGGGAGTGAGTCCTTTGAGTTGAACTTCGTCGGTCTAGCCTTTCTAGTTGCATTTGTCTTTCATACACTTTATTTATGTCATGACTTGTAGACTTGAGATTATACTTTACTTTTCTGTAGCCTTGTGTGGCACTTGATGATTATTATATTATGTTGATGTTCGGGACTAGGTATCTATGTTAGTTGAACCCGTCACTTGTTTTGAATGTTGATTTAAATGCTTCCGCTATCTTGTTTGAACGTTTGATTTGCTTCCGCGCTCTGTGTTTTGTCGAGTTAGATCCGCCTAGCATAACGTGTGTGTTTGTCTCCCGTTCGCTCTGATTCAGATTCGGGCGTGGACTTCAATTTCATGACCGGGTCTGGGTCACAATGCGGGGGATGTGGCATCCTCCGTTTGGGATGTTACATTTAGAACTCTTAGTAATTTTTTTTGCATCACCATCTTTCAATATGGACCCACGACTCGTGCGACATCCATATTTACTTAGGCGTTTAAGCTAGACCCATCAATCATAAGATCATGATCAAAACTTAGTTCGAACGACCCACGATTCGCGGACATCGCCCTTGCCAAAATTGACCACGAAAAATTGATCATTTAAAATGATCAATTAGGTAACTAAGAACTAATAAGCTCCACTAGCTATCCCACGACTCACGGACAATAACTAGCTTCACTTACTAAACTTAAAACCTATTAATGGAATGCTAGGAATTTAATTCAAAATTTGCATCTCGAATTAAAAACCTATTTATTCGAAATTAGCTTAATATTTAATGGGAATTTTCGAATCAACCGGAGAGTTGTCCGGTTCGACCTCACCAACATATATGTTATCCAATTTTAATTAGTCTTGATTAATGCAAGTACAACCTAAATGCATTTCACACAAGCACTTAGCAGATAACATGTCCTATCATGATACTAACATGTGATGATCATGGGTTCTACCTATCTTATGCGTGATATGTGGGAGCCACTCCACAATCACAAGTTCTGACATACATGCCACATAAACAGTTTAAATCACATAAGGGAAAGCAGTAACAAAATACAAGCCCTATCTCTATTGCATCTTCAATTGAGATTCCCCTCCCTAACAATTTGAGGGGTCTTCACTTATGGTCTCCTTGTTACTTGAATGTGTTCCATCTTACTCCATGGGTTTATTATCTCCAAAATGAAAATAAAACCTCACCACCTATTCTACTCTCAAAAAAATGAAAAAGTACCGAAAAGTAATAAGACTCAATCTTCATATTGGCCTTAGACAAATACACGGGGCATACCTCGACCTCAAAACAGTAATATGGAAAGCCACATAATAAATCACATAACAGTACGCACATAAGTGAGGCTCCAACCTCAATTGAAAAACGCAACTATAGGGCTCCAACCCCAATTTAAACCATTCATGTGCATAAATTAAAACCATACATAAGTCTAAACCCATGATCACCTAACATGCATAAATTGCAAGAATTTAAATTTAACCAACAAATTAAAATTCTCAGTTTAAGCTCTAATAGCTTAAAACACGACTTAGATACAATTCTTGTTAAACAACCTTTTTCTATAAAACCCAAAAAACTATAAACTAATAAAATTTCAATTAATTTTTGAAAATTAATAATTTTATTCTTCAATATTTTCATAAAATAAAGTTTGCAATTTTCCCAAAATTTAAATCGCTTAATTTTTCAAAATCCCAATTTAAACAATTATTTCAAAAATAATTCCAATTTAACAAAATAAAATTTTTCAGAAACATTAAATCGGGATTTTAAGGACCAAAAATACGAAAACCCGAAAACACGAAAAAAAGGGCCTAGGATGATGCGGGATCGCCCACCCGCTTAGCAGCAACGTGCGCTAGGCGCGCGCACCAACGATTGCCGCCCTTGTGCGCATTGCGCGTGGCGTGGGCGGGCAGTCCCGCACATCCCTGGGCGAAGGCTCCCGTGTGGTTGTGGGATGGGCAGGCCGGTAGTCCCGCGCGGCTGCGAGACTGCTGTGCGGACGGGCGCGTGGGCCTAGGCGTGCTACGCCTTAGTTCGTCTAGGCTCGCGTTTTCGTAACGCGATTTCGTGTTTCGTATTTTAGTTCAAAAACCAACAACAATCCAAAATTTAAAACACGATTTAAATATATTTGATCCAAAATAATTTCAATCAAATTTTCGAAAACGTTTTTCAGAAACTTTCAGGAAAAATACAGTTTCGTAATTCAGGCTTTCTAAAAGAACTCAAGAATACTCAATTCGCATCTAAGCCTAAGAATTTCTACCAAATTCAGTTAAGTGGAGACAAATCAGAAACACGATTAACGAGGTGGCTCTGATACCACTTGTTGGAAAACAGGAATGTATAGAAAGTTCTTTCACCTGGGGAAGTTTTTCATACCTTCTACTTTCGAGTTAAAATATTCTATCAGAAAGCAGTGGAAATTTAAAAATTTTCCAATAAAAGGATCGAAAACTCGTAACCGTGAATCCAAATTCGTAGAGATTAGAAACTTACTTTTCAATAATCTTTCTTGAAGCGTTTCAAGCCACCCAAGAACGCTCTTCTCGTGCTTGATTCCCTCCCCTTGGTAAAGCTCGAATCTTTAAAACTTCTAACTTGAAGCTCTCTAGAGATAGTCCGCCAACTTCACTACAATCTAACTAGTAAGGATGCTAGTGCTCTAGTTAGTGTTTAGGCTTAACCTAAGGTTTATTTGATCTTGGAGAAAGGATGGTGTTCAACACATGAACCAAAAGAATTATCAATCACCCAAAAGGGGAGCTCGAGCTCCCCTATATATAATTGGGGAGGGGTGGAAAACCTAGTCCTTGTGGACTAAGATTTGGTCCCTCTCTCCTATTACTTGATTATCAAGTAATTTTGAACTTTGACTTTGAATTCTAATTCAAATCAACTTTTAAGAGAGCTAAAAATATTCAAACTCTTTTTGGATAATATTATACTTTATTTATTTATTAATAAGTAAATAACTTATTTATTTATCTAATTAATTAATTCATAATTAATTAAATAGATTAATTTCTCTAAAATAAGACTTTCTTTTTAATTCAAAATTAAACCAAAGTCTATTAAATAATTAACATATTAATTATTTAATCACATATACATATATATACACGTGTGACACACGTGTCCCCAAGGACACGTGTTACTCACGTGACCCACACGTGTGATTCACACGTGTGGAACCCTCTCGGTATGATCAACTCGTTTAATCATTTTAAAGCTTTAACTCATGTAACCAAGTTGTTGTGTGTGACCCTCTAGGTTCTCAATTCAATTAGCAGTGGCCCTAGTTAATTAATTCACTAATTAATTAATCAGTCCACAGATTAAACGACCATAGTCTAGCAATAGGTGTTTAACCCCTAGCTGAATTGGAATGTCTTAATTCGATAGAACCTTTAAGTCATTGATTCATGTGAGATACAATCCTCCTACTTACTATCTGTCAACCAAGATCTAGGGTAAGGGAAAAATCAGAACCCTAATAATCCGGTTTTAAAGCTAAGTGCATTTCATATCCATTTGATCTCAATCCAAGAAACCCTTTTCTTGATGTCTTGATCTACTGCCTTGGCTAAGGACTCCATACGGCATATGAATGACTTACACAATAAGAGATCACCTTGCAAATGCAAGTGCAGGTCCTTTCTTGATTCTCATTCACTTTCATGAGTCACTTGTGCAGCCCCAGCATAAGACTTGAATCAGTTGTCTAAGGCGACACCATTTAAAGCTTATACCTAAGACTACAGAGTTAACTTATAAAGTGACATGGAACCTCAAGTCTAAGAATCACTTACTCACATCAATGACTCGTGAGATATTTCCTAATCTGGAAGTTTCCATTTCCTGAAATAGAAACTTTCTTTCCGATTTAGGAATCTTCTCACACGGAGCACCTCAGTGAACTTACTTATTGAAGTAAGCACCCTTATGTATCACGCACGTATCAACTATACACTTTGCACCTACATGAAACAAGGTGGTCCTTCTTAAGGGCGTGATCCCACAAGCAAGCCTTAGAGGAGTCAGGTTGACACTCCCACTGTCTGTAGGACTCATCGGCTTGGAGTATTTTACTAATCATGATTATGTGATATAGGGCTTGTTTTATGAACCATTTCACCTAAATGGTAGAGTCCTAAGGTCATCAGGATTAGGGGAGTTCTCATACATGCACAACTAAAGTAAACGCATACCAAACAAGAGCATATACAGAAGTCTTGCCTCAATTCGTTATTTTATTCAAAGATTGTCTGTGATTATAATAAGGAAAAACACAAAGCGGATATACAATCGGCTTTCTAGGGCACTATTCCTAAAAAGAGGCCCATATTTCAGTAAATTCATGCTCCTAAGGGCAATAACAAGAAGCAAAAATCCATGGAGAAAGCTCTGGCACTACCAGCTCTACCAGCTCCACAACAACAACAAGAGAGGTCCGGTTGCCCTTATTGTGGACATCCTTCTCATACATATCACAATTGCCGCCGTCGGTTGGGCCTATGTTTAAGGTGTGGAAAAGCTGACCATAAGAGTGATACTTGTCCGGAAACGCCACCGGGAGCACAATAAGGGGACCAAAGGCTATTGATTAGAGCCCCGTGGTTATGCTATTGGAGGTGAAGAGCAAGATGCTGACATTGATCCTAATGCCATGGTGGAAGGTCCCATACATATTCATAGCATACCCATACATACATTATTTGATCCGGTTACCATACATTTCTTTCTTTCATGTAGTGTCATTTCTTCTTTGCCTCTACTTGTTGCTTGTACCTCTTCTTGCTTTGTGATTATTTCTCCTCTTGGGGGGAGCTTAGAGTCGAACCGTGTGTTTAAGGAGGTACCGGTGTCTATTGAGGGTCGTGCTTTCCAGTAGACTTGATTGAGATACTCATGGACTGATACGGGGCTATCTTGGGTGTGGATTGGCTCTTTCAACACCGAGCAAAGATTGATTGTTTTGAGAAGAAAGTTTGTTTGGATTCGGTGGTGTCTATGGGTGAAGGTTTGAAGACTCAGCCACTTCTCTCTTTTACAAAAGCTTATGAGTTGGTTCGTAAAGGGGGCTACGAGTTTTCTGGCTTATCTTCTTAACAAGCCCAAGGATCAAGTTAGGATTATGGAAACTTAAGCTGTTAACGATTTTCTTAGTGTATTTCCCTAGACTTTGGATTCTTTACCACCTGAGCGGGAAATAGAGTTCGTGATTGATTTATTTCCTGGAGCTGAGCCTTATTCGAAGTCTCCGTACCGAATGGCTCTGGCCGAGGTGAAGGAGTTGAAAACTCAACTTGATGAGCTTCTCTCTAATGGTTTCATCCGACTAAGTTGTTCGCCATGGGGTGCAACGGTTCTATTCGTAAAGAAAAAAGATGGGACCTTAAGAATGTGTATTGATATCGCGAACTGAACCAGATATTAATCAAGAACAAGTACACTCTTTCTCATATTGAATAACTTTTTGATTTGTTACAAGGATCTAAGGTTTATTCCAAACTTGATCTTCGACAAGGGTACTATCAGCTGCGAATCCAAGAAGAGGATATTCCTAAGACAGGATTTAATACTCGGTATTGGCATTTCGAGTTTATTGTTATACCGTTTAGTTTAACAAATGCCCCTACAGCCTTCATGGACATGATGCATAGGATCTTTCATCTGTATCTCGAAAAGTTCGTTGTGATCTTCATTGACGACATCCTTGTGTACTCCAAGTCTCCATAAGAGCATGCACAACATCTTAAGATCGTGCTAGAGACTCTTAGAGAGCACCAATTGTTCGCCAAGTTTAGTAAGTGTGAATTTTGGATTGATCGATTGACTTTCTTGAGATATGCGGTGTCCGGCAATGGATTAGAGGTGGATCCCTCTAAGATTGAAATAGTGGTGCATTGGGAGAAACCAAAGAACGCCTCTGAAGTAAGGAGTTTCTTGGGTCTAGCGGGATACTGCTGGAGATTCGTGAAGGATTTCTCTAAGATTGTTATTCCTTTAACCTGACTAACTAAAAAGAAGATAAAGTTTGAGTGGGATGAGGCCTGCGAGGCAAGTTTTCAAGTCTTGAAAGAGAAGTTGACTTCAGCTCCTGTGTTAGCCCTACCCGAGGGACCTGAAGGGTTTGCTGTATATACCGATGCCTCGAAGGAAGGCCTGGGTTGTGTTCTCATGCAGAATGGTCGTGTAATAGCTTATGCCTCGAGAAAGCTAAAGGACCAGGAAAAGTAGTATCCTGCTTACAATCTCGAGTTAGCCGTCGTGGTTTTTGCCTTGGCAAAGTGGCATGATTATCTCTACGGGGTCACTTTTGTGATCTTTTCAGACCATAAGAGCCTCAAGTACTTATTCACTCAGAAGGACATGAATATGAGACAAAGGCGTTGGGTGGAATTTCTTGAAGATTATGATTGCAACATCCATTAACATCCGAGTAAAGCTAATGTGGTCGTAGATGCGTTGAGTAGGAAGGCTAGCGTGTCATTGTTGGAAGTTGATTCGGGTGAAAGTATTGAGCCTACGATGTTAAAGGCACGTGTGCCTAGTGTTACGGTACAACTCGAGTTGAGACAGAGGATATATCATGCTCAAGCTATGGATCTCGAGATTCAGAAGTTAGTGTTGAAGTCTCAGTTGGAAAACAACAGAGTAAACGTAGCGGAAGTTTAAAAAATTTCCACAAAGTAGATCTAAAAGACTTGCAATGTTCGTATCGTAACGTTGGGACTGAAGAAACTCACATGAATTGTAGCTTTCTTGAAACGTATTGAGCCACCCTCAAACTTTCTTCATGTGGCATGAAAATCCACGCTTCTTGATTCTTTCTTCAAGATTCCAAAGTAGAAATCCTCTAGAGTATTAATCCATACCAACCTAGATTCAAATCATGTTAGTGAGTAGGCTAGTACTGTAACATGCGTATTAAAGAAACAAGAAACGAGAAATAGAGAGCAAGTGAATTATCCCCAAATTCCATGAAGGTTGGACGTGATCTCAATATCACGTGTAAGGCTAAAAAATCGAGCCCCTAGCCCTTTATATAGATGGGGTTCGAAACCCTGCTAGGTTAAGTAGGAGTCGGATTCCTACTTTGACTTGTCTCCTATTCTTTCTTTCTCTCCAAGTAAATAATATCTTATCTAAAATAAGATATCTATTCTTCTAGAAAGAGAGTTCCTAACTAACTAGGAATATTTAATTGTTCTAGCAATAATTAAATATCTTATCCTAATATTTTATTAAAATAATAAAATAGAAGATATTTATTTATTTATTTATTCTAATCAAATTAGAACAACTAAATAATTAAATACTTAGAATTAATTCTACAATTAATTCCATCAAGGAATTTGAATTAATCTACTAATTAATTCTAACGGGCTAAAATTAATTCTCCAATTAATTTTGTTTCGGCTATATAATTAATTCTCCAATTAATTATATTCAGGGATTTATAATTAATTCTCCAATTAATTATATCTCGGCTTTATAATTAAGTCTCCAATTAATTATATTTGGACTTAATAATTAATTCTCCAATTAATTAACACATGGTCCAATTTCTTAATTGGAACCACACGTCCAAACATTGCTCTTCGATATCCACACGTGTACTTTACACTGTGGTCTCATTTCGATCAACTATTTGATCTTTCCATAATACCATTTGAACCCGGTATTTGTGTGTGACCCTCTAGGTTTAATTTCAGTTAGCAGTGAGCCTAATTAATTAATACTCTTTATTAATTAATTACCTCACAGATCACACGACCATGGTCTAGTAACAGGTGTGTGACCCCTACCCGAAATGTGAATGTATATTCGAAAGAACCTTTCAGCCAATGCCATCATGTGGAATACGATCCTCCTACCATCCTGTCTCTCGATTAAGATCTAGAGCATGGGAATATGGAGAGCTCTACTAATCTTAATCTTAAAACCAAGTTCCCTTCATATGCCATTTGATCTCAATCCAAGAAAACCCCATTTTCTTGATGTCTTGATCTAACCACCTTGCGCTAGGATTTTAGGATGGAATCATGAATGACTTGTGTATTAAGAGATCATCTTTCCTACAATAAGTGTAGGTCCTTTATTGATTCCTACAATTCTCATATGCCACTTGTGTAATCCCAACATAGGCCGTGGTTCAGGTGTCTATATGGTGATACCCTTTTGAGCCTATATCAAAGATTACAGATTTAGCTCATATGAGACAATGTGGAATCTCAAGTCTAAGGATTAATTCCTCATGTCATTAACATGTGAGATATTTCCTAATCTGGAAGTTTCTGGAAACGCCCTTTCCCATTTAGGAATGTTCTCACACATGGCACTCTCAGTGAACTTGTTCTTATAGCAAGCACCCTTGTGTATTGTGTATGCATCAACTTATGCACTTTACACCCCATGAAACAGGATGACCCTTCCACAACTACACAAGCAAGTCTCAACAGAGGCAAGGTCGACACTCCCACTGTCTGTCGGCCTCATTGACTTGGAGAAGTTTCTAATCCTCGCCTATGGAGTTAAGAACTTGTTTCATGTGTCATTCCCATAATGACAAAGTTCCTAACGGCCTCATCGGATTAGGGGAGTTCTAGACATGCACACGTAATGGAAACACACAAAACACGTATTGGCACATAAGAAGTGTTCGCCTATGATTACAATCATTCGTATATTATTCAAAGATTGTCTGTGATATAGGGAAAGTCCCAAAGCATTACAGCTTTCTAGGGCACTATTCCCAACAATCTCCCACTTGCCCATAAAAGCCTCTCAGGTCTATTCTAGGTACCATCTTCCCAAGATGTTCCTTTAGAGCCTTATTGACTTTGGGCATTTCCAAAGTGGATCTGCTATATTCTCTGCTGATGTGAATGTTTCTAATTTGCACATCGTTAAGGAAACATGATTTCCTTACTTACGTGATTCATAATTAAGCGTCTGGTCCGTTGGTGAGGTCTCGGTTATCTTACTCGAGCAACCATCCATTTTATCATACCAAATGACAATGGTGTTGTTTTCATGCTAGGAACATCATCTACCTATTAGATGGAGTTTCTTACCCAAACACTTAACTTAGCGGTATTCAATACGGCTAAGTATTCAACCTTAACAGTCGAATCTTCAGTGCCTCTGGATTGGAACTCCTTCCAAAGCACTGTTCTGCCTTCCAGGCAGAATTCGTATCTTCTTATAGATCAACATCTATGTTTTTTATGGTAATGATTACATCAAACTATCCTTTAATGACAAGATCTTGTTGGACTCTTAAAACATATCCTCATTTATTCTAAAGTACTCAGAGTGTAATTTTACAGCAGTCCAATGACCTTCTCTAAGGTTACATTCAGACTAGGCCCATCACGCTATGTGGGAAGCTGTATCTTGTCAAGTACATAACTTTACATACATTATGCACCCTTTTCCCGAAAAGGGCTTTGGACATTCTAACTATTTCATAATTATTTTAGGACACATCCTCTTCAAAAGAGATGTTCCATTGTCCATTGGAGATTCTGTAGGAATCTTCCATATGAAACCAATTTAGTACAACGTTTATGTACCTCAACTGTGATAATCCTATTATTCTCTTAAATCTATCTACATAGATATTTGTCTCGAGAATATAGGATCTATCACCAAGATCTTTCATCTCAAAATGGTTCCTAACCATGCTTTGGTGACTTTAATGTCATCCTCCACATTCCCAATAAGAAGGGTGTCATCTTTGCAAAGTACCAAAAGGTGAACATTCAATCGCTAACACTCTCTTGTACACACTCATTCGAATTAAAGTCAAACAACTTTGACTATTTTATTAATTCGAATACTCTAATTCCTAGAAGCCTGATTTAATTTCGTAAATTGACCATTTGTAGTCTGCAAACCTTTTGTTTACTCCCACTAAATGTGAAATCCATGGATGTTCCATATTTATGTCTTCATCAATCTCATATTGATAAGACAAGCTTGATCCTATAAAGTAGTGCAACTAAGGTCCAAACTTAGTTTGACTATATGGAATCCATTTCAGATTTCATAATTTTTTTTCACTACTTAGATTCCAAATCTGACAGCGCCTCCCGACAGGGTAAATGGATCAGTATCCACTTTACAAGATCTCATGGTGAAAACCATATTATCTTATAGGCAATCTAGGAATACGTTCTGAACGCATCGAGGGAGGAGGGTTTAATCGTGTACTATCTATTAAGATTGGTCGTTAACTGTTCATATAAACTTGAACTTGTTTCAAGCCTATCTCCCACTGTCTCCTTCACTTACGAAGACTCCCACTGTCCTCTTCAATTAGGAAGACAATCCCCAAATTCTAAGAATTATTAGGGAGTTTTTGAAAACCACATTTCATAGTGCATTTAAGAGACTGATTTGGAATTTGTAAGATTCAAAATCCTAATTGCGTAATCAGAAGCATAAGTTCAGAATATAGATAAGTCAGTAAATCTCAACAAGGAACAAACCATATCTTATAGGGTTATGTTAATTCATTCAAAAATACCAAGTTATTCTTGAATGAGCTTACTGAGGGATAATCCTATTATCTCTTAAGATGACTAAGGAGTTAGTCACTAAGATATCTGCTAACTCGATCCAATCGAGCTACCTATGTCTTACAACTTCAAAGGTTCCTAACCTTCCTTATTTTGAAAGTCTAATAATTTCACAAAAGTTTCAAAATCGTACTTCATCAAGTACACACATTCATAATGATTAAACTAACGATTTAGTTTAGCACTTACATTAAGTAAACCTTAATCCTTAGTATGGATCGAAATCCATCTAACCTTCGGGACGTATTCACGTTTCACATAAACGGGTTTTTTGGGAACGTTTCCCTCTAAACAGGATTCTTAGGAAGTTCAGTGTTTGAGTTCTTTTTCATAAAAGGATCCTAAGACGATCAACTTGCTGATCTCTATTTAGGACGTTCCAAAGTTATTTGAAACTTTGTCATCTTAGTTATGTTATCTCGTTGTATGTTCGAAACATCAATGCTTTGTGTTTTGCATAACATCTTATGCTAAATCAACTCAAGACTAGTGAATTCTGATCCTACCAGAATTGCTATAACGAGAGACACCTGGAGTATCCGTATACTCTTTGCAGTTCCTTTCCAAGGCCCTAGTTTACCACTATGGAAGCTAAAGTCTGATCTTTCTTTTAGGTTTTCCCTTCTCTCACCCCTCCATGGGGTTTTAAGGGTTTCTTCTTCTTTGGCCTGGATGTTTTTACCTCCAAGTTTGTAAAACACTATAGGATGTGCCAAATGGTAAAGGCGGAACATCAATAGCCCGGAGGCTTATTACAACCTTTACCTATCCTGAAATGGAAGTGGGAACAAGTCACCATGGATTTCGTGTCCGGATTACCCAAAACCAAGGGTGGACTTGATGGAATTTAGGTGATAATTGATCGGTTAACTAAGTCAGCAAACTTCCTTGTAGTTTGGAGATCTGATAAGATAAGTAAGCTTACAGATAAGTATGCTCGAGAGATCGTTCAACTTCATAACACTCCTCTTAATTTAGTATTTAGAAGATATGCTTCGGGCTTATGCATTGGATTTTCAGACAAAGTGGGATGAGCATTTGCACTTGATTGAGTTTGCTTATAATAACAGCTACCAATCCTTGATTGAAGCTGCTCCTTATGAGATCCTGTATGGACGAAAATGTCGATCGCTATTGTTCTTTGATCTCGAAGAGTGGAGATGGACAAAACAAGACGGTGTTCAAAGAGATGTTAGAAAGATAAAACTTTCGGCAGCTACTCAAGATGTGGTTGAGAAAGTTCAGATGATAAGGCAACGTAAGAAAGCCACTCAGGATCGACAGAAGAGTTATGTCACCGTAGAAGGAAATTTGAATTTGAGGTTGGTGACTGTGTGTTTTTAAGAGCATCTCCTCATAAGGGTTTCGCAAGAATTGGCCAAGGAGGGAAGTTGAACCCTCGATACTTATGTCCTTTTGAGATTCTTGAGAAAGTCGAGGAAGTTACTTACTGATTGGACCTACCGCCAAACTTAACCGGGATTCACAATGTCTTCCGTATCTCACAGTTAAGGAAGTATTATCCCGATGACTCAGAGATCCTTCCCCTTAAAGACGCTGAAGTTGATCCAGATCTAACTTTTGTCCAAAGGCCAGTGAAGATATTAGATCGGAAGTATCAGGAGTTGAGAAACCAGCGTATTCCCTTGGTTAAGGTTTTATGGAGAAGTGAAAAAACCGAAGAAACTGCTTGGGAAACGGAGGACAAAATGAGAACGTTTCATCCAGAGTTATTTCTAAGCGGCAATGAATCTGTGGACCAGATTCTTTTAAGAGGAGGAGGTTCCCGACTTCTCGACCATACAGGAATGCGCGCCATGCGTGAGAGTTTTGAGAATTAGGATTTATTTAATTCCTTTTTGTTATTTTAATTTTGTTTAATTTCTTTAAGTTGATTACTTGTGGTTCAGAGAGTTTTTCCTTTCTTTTGGTTTTGGTACATGTGAGGAATTGCTAGGATATATATAACAAACCCTACAACCCTTGTATGTGATGTTTGGCCAAAATCTATATTATACTTGGTTTGTAAATGTTAAATGTTTTCGAATAACAACTGTTCTTGTCCTGTTTTGGCAAGAACCTGACACTTCCTGGGGCCTAGGGGCTTGTGTACTGAGAGAACCGGGAAAGCATGGGCTGACGACTATCTCTTGTACAAGTCCCAATTAAACTCGGACTACCCGGAAATTCACCATGAGGTTTGGTGGATCGAAGGGGCTCTCGATCATTGGGATTCATGTACCCATTGATCATCCTGTCCTGGGTGGTAAGCGCTAGCTACCCGACCCACCAACCAGGAGGAAAAAAGGAGTATTTGTGCACCTGAATTGAATCCTGCATTAAGTGAAACTTAATTCTTGCATGATCACTTAATAACCATGTTCTATACCCTTAAGGAATAAGGTTGGAGATTGCTCACTCGCCGAGCCACTGATCACTTTCTTGAAATAAATTTGATAGTTGCAATTCCATACATTGATATCTCATGTTTTCACTTGTCCTTTGAAAACTTTGTATGGAATTATGGCTTGGTTAACCTTTACTACTTTATATATAATACTTATGCCATTCACTCAGTCTAGTAGAGACTGACCCTTCGCTTCTTTGTCCCTCAGGTGCTTCTTTAGCGTAGCTAGATGGGAAACTGCATTTTCTAGTGTATTTTTTAGTCTAGCTAAGTATCACGTATGGATTGTATTACACCTATATCAATCTATTTTGAATTGTGTTATCTTGAGACTTGATACTTGTATTTTGTAATTATTGTAAGTAAGACTAGGTGTTTGGAAATGATTTAGATGACTTGATATAAATATATTTTGAAACTCCTGCTCGAATTCCCGTTTGTATTCCTGTTGGCTATTCTGACTTGTTAGCACAGGGTTAGTCCTGCCTAGCAAGGTTTATATCGTGTCCCCATTCGCTAGGTTTTGGGCTTGTATGTGGACTATACTCGTATACAAGCTTGATCTTAGTGCGGGGGATGTGGGGCAAAACCACGCCTAGTACTCCAAAACCTACGAGAATCTACAAAATCGAAACCACGCATAGTACTCCAAAACCTACAAGAAAACTGAAAGCAAAGCCAGATTCAGTCTTTAAGAGACTGGTGGGTATAAAACAGCGGTCTAGTACAATAATAATACAAAAATTAAACACCCACACATACAAGTTATAATCCCAGGAGAGGTTTTGAAACATTTCCCAAATGGGTGAAAACAAAGAACACAATGCTCGGGATTACAACAATCAATTTTATCCATTCATTCATTAGGTCATTACGTGAGCCCGCCAAGAGGGCGAATTCTTCAGCCTTCTCCTCGTGTGTGAATTATCCATTCATTCATTCGTTAATGATCACACATCATTCATTCATTTATTCATTCATAATCTTTCATTCATAACATTCATTCATACATGATCAATTACACCTTTTTGTTAGGAATAGTGCCCTTAAAGCAGATGTTTGCTTTACTATGTCCTTCTGAAATCGCAAACAATCTTTGAATAATAGACGAGATGATTTTATTCATAGGCAATCACTTCTTTATGTGCTTATTTATATCTGTTTGGGTTAACTGTGTTTTACATGTATTGAACTCCCCTAATCCATTGAGGCCGTTAAGAACTTTGCTGAGATGGGAACGACACATGAAATAAGTTCTTAACTCCATAGGCGAGGATTAGAAACTTCTCCAAGTCAATGAGTCCGACAGACAATGGGAGTGTCGACCTTGACTCTGTTGAGACTTGCTTATGTGATTATGTCCTTTTGAAGGACCACTCAGTTTCATGGAGTGATAAGGGCACACGTTGATGCGTTCATAATACTTAAGGGTGATTGTTACAAGAACTTCATCACTGAGATGTCCCGCGTGAGAACATTCCAAAATGGGAAAGGAAGTTTCTTGAAACTTCCAGATTAGGAAATATCTCACAGGTCAATGACGTGATTCATTAATCCTTAGACTTGAGATTCTATAATGTCTCATATGAGCTAACTCTGTAATCTTTGATATAGGCTCAAAAGGGTGTCGCCATATAGACACCTAAACCACGGCCTATATTGGGATTACACAAGTGGTGTATGGAGAATTAGTAGAATCAACAAAGGACCTACACTTGTTACTAGAACAAGAATGAACTCTTATTGATTGAGTTGTTCGTAGTCCATTAGACATTAAACCCTTGGCCAAGGTGGATGAAGATCAAGACATTTAGAAAATGGGGTTTTCTAGGATTGAGATCGAAATGGATATGAAACGAACTTAACTTTAAAGATCAAGAATATTTGGGCTCTGAGTATATTCCCATGCCTTAGCTCTTGATTGAGAGATAGAGTTGTAAGAGGATCGTATTTCACTGATTTTCATTGACTGAAAGGTTCTTCGATTCATTTCGTTATTCGGCTAGGGGTCACATACCTATTGCTAGATTACGGTCGTGTGATCTGTCGAGTGATTAATTAATTAGGGAATTAATTAATTGCAGTCACTGCTAATTAAATAATGAACCTAAAAGGTCATACAGAAATGCCAGAACACGAGGGTTATGGTAGGATGTTAATATGATTAACGAAGGATCAAATTGTTGATCAAAATGGAGTAAAACACGTGGGCATTGCCACGTGTCGTGTACACGTGGCACGTGTATGGCTTTTGTGTGTGTGTTTATTTCAGTTGTGAATTCTTTTCTAGACTTAATTAATTAAATTGTAATTAATTAATTTTAGTCTTTTAATTAATTATTGAATTAATTGTTAAGACTAATTCTCAAATAAAGCTTAACCCAATAAATAATTATTTGGGAATTAATTGATTTATTGAATATTGACTTTTAACTTTAGGAAAGTTGAAAAGTCCAACTTCCTATTATAGAAGAGAGAGAAAGATATTCTTGCAAGACTTGGAGAACAAGTTGGGAACTTATTTTCTCCAATTAAATTAAATAATTAATTAGTTAATTAGTGATCAAGAAAAGAAGCCCACTAGGGTTAAGAGAACCCTAGGGGAGTTCGAACCCCCTTGTATAAATACAAGGGTGGATGCTTCTCTTATTCTTTAGACCAACACTCACGAAGTGTTAAGTTTTTGAGAAAAACAAAAGAAAAGTTTTCAAAGCAAAACCCTAGCCATTAACACAAGTTATAGAACTAGCATTCTCACTTGCTTGATCGTGTTCTAGGACTGGTGTGGATACGCTTTGGAGGCCTTCTACTTTGGAGTCTAAATCGAAGGACCGTTCGAAGGACTTTCCGTTTGAAGGGTGTTTGTTAGGCGGTAACAACATCACAAGAAAGCTTCAATTAAAGTGAGTTTCTTGTTATTCCCAATGTTACAGTACGAAAATTGCAAGACAACGATTAAACTTTTGGAAAATTTTAAATTTCCGCTGCTCAACTCTTTCGTGTTTTCCAACAAGTGGTATCAGAGCCACCTTGCAACGTTCGTACTGTCTCTTTACTGCTTTATGAATTTTGATGAAAATTCTTGAATTTGAGTATATGCTGTGTATTCATGGTTTTTTTTGAAATACGAAGTTGCCGGATGAAAATTGTTTCTTGAAAATTTTGTGAAAATCGTTTCTTGATTAATCTGGTTTTAATTCAGATTGATTTGAACTGTTTTAATTCAAAATTGGAAGTTCTAAATTTACTGAAATTACGAAACTGAAAAGGAATCGGAACGGGCTTCCCGCACGCGATCGCGTACAGAAACACGCGCAACACGTACGCGCATCGGGCTGCATCGCGCAGCCCCGTACCACCATGCCAAGCCCGCTGCGCTCGGTCGCCCTGGCGCGCCTAGCGTGCCATTCCACCAGCCCTACCGAGATCGCCCGCCCATGGCACGCGCATAGCGTGTGGGCGCCTACAGGCTCGCTGCGTGTCGCGTGCGACCCAGTGCGCAGTTGTGCGCACGCCTGCTTGTCGGCCTTCTCCCGCACACGCCTAGCACAGCTGCGAGGGCTGTGTGCGCGGTGCAGCCTGCACGCGCTTGAGGGCAGAGGCCGCGTGCCTCGCACATGTTGTTCTGGGCCCGATTTCTTTTCGTGTTTTCCAGGTTTCGTAAAAAGTCCTATTTTGAAAATCTAATTTTATTTTAAATTGGATTTTAATTTTATAAAATTATTTATTTGAAATAATTACAAATTTTAGAATTTTTATGAATTAAAGTCAGTTCTAATTTTTCGAGAAAATAATAAATATCACTTTGAATGATATTTTAGACAAAAAAATTTTAATTTGGAATTAATTGTTGTTTTGTCTAGATCCGGTGATTCGATTTTGAATAAATTCTTGAATAATGAACTATATTCAAATTACTTAAGTTAACTGTAACTTGGAGTCAAGGGAATTTTAAATTTAATTGGTAAATTTAAATTCAAGCGGAAGCATTCTAGTTTAGGTGATCATGGGTTAGTCTTATGTATGGTTTTAAATTATGCACATGGATGATTTCAATTGGGGTCGGAGCCCCATGGTTGCGCATTTTCAATTGGGGTTGGAGACCTACTTATGTGCGTACTGTTATGTGTTTATTACGTAGCTTTCCTTATTATTATTTTTGGGTCGGGGTATACCCCGTGTACTTGTCTATGGTCATTATGAAAATTGAACTATATTACTTTATGTAAAGAGAGTAGAACTTAGGAAGTGAGGTTTTTATTTTCATTTTGGAGACAAGCACCCATTGAATAAGAAGGATCCACAAGAAGCACTTGAAGAACGGTGGCCATAAGAAGTGTAGCGCCCGGGACGACAGGCGCCACATCCCCCGCACTACAAGTCTAGTCCACACGTGAAATGGATAATCCAAGCATGAACCGGACTCACAGCGAACGGGAGACCAAAATAAAAAGTACCTAGCTAGGCGGAAACTAACCCTGTACCAATTAAACCAAAATAACCAAGAGTGCAATACGGAAGCAATAATGTGTAATTCATACAATTCAACAATGGTAACAAGTCCGATAATTCCACAATATAATTTAAATCCATCATGCAACCTAGCAACGGGTTCAACTAAAGATGCAATCTGTCCCGAATCAATATCCAACAATAATCATAATTGGCAGACAGGCCCAATACATACATAAAGGAACTATAATTAAAACATAGCAATATGAAATACGACTCGAGTGTACAAGTGTGACTCGAACAAAATTGCAATGACTTGACTTCCGCCTAGCCAAAACCTGCAAGAACTGAGAAGTGGGGAAAAGGGGGTCAGTCTCTAGAAGACTGAGTGAGCAGGAGCGATATACATATGTATAAAACATGCACATGCAAGTCATAAATCCCGAGCAAGGTTTTATTTAAAATTAGTTCCCTCGAAGGGCTAGAAATTAATTAAGCAATGCTCAGACTTTACGACTATTCATATTAAATTCAATAAGTTCATAAATCATACTCAATCAATAAGGCTCGGCGAGTGAGCGTGCACAATCTCCAACCAAACTCCGACCGTGTACGACAAATATCATTAATACATTAAATAGGCGATCATGCAATATATCATAATACACACAGATCACATATCATGTCCTAAATATATTTGTTTGGGCAATCCGATTCCCGGCCTTCCCGCACAGTGCCTATCAATCAATAATCAATCAATCAATCAATCATTTTCAATCATAAATAAGTTCCAACCTTCTACCTCCGGGTTGGTGGTGGGTTTGCAAGGCCCGACCACCCAATCATTGACCAATGGGGTTACATGAATTCCCCAATTGGCACTCTGCTCCCATTCCCCGCTAAAACTCCTAGCGAGGGCCGGTATCACCGTAACAATGTGGGACTAGTGTGAGGGTTTACCGTCAGCCCTTGCCTCCTCGGGTCCCCACTCACACCAAGCCCCTGGGCCCCA
The DNA here is from genome assembly GCA_037501455.1 of Lantana camara. NCBI lineage: Eukaryota > Viridiplantae > Streptophyta > Magnoliopsida > Lamiales > Verbenaceae > Lantana > Lantana camara. The sequence continues at coordinate 88,713,918 of CM074862.1, read as the reverse complement.
TTCTGTGCAATCAATCAATCATTCTTTTCTCGCCAAAACATTTGATTCATAAGAATCATACCATATTTCATAATCCATTTGAAAAGGGGTTTACTCGATCAATATTTATTCGATCAATCAATATTTACTCGATGACTCCACTTTTAAAAGTAACATATATAATCATAAGGTTTTGGCCAAAGCTTTTCACATAAGGGTTATAGGGTTTGATATGTAACTAGAACGAAAACACCCTCACCTGGAAGACCACGAGACATAAATCATAAGTAATGCGGGTGCCTATTCAACTCGGAAGTCTCCGCCCTGGGAAACGAACTGTATAAGAGAAGGAACAACGTGTACTCGTGAGAATTAACTTAATATGAAACCACATAGACGCACGGCAATCCTCATGATGTGGTATGATATGTTATGAGATGATATGATAGAGAATAAATCCTAAAAGGTTATGGAGTGGTGTATACATGATCAATCATTCAATTCATAATACAAGACAATACATATTGACAATGCATATCAATCAATTAGAAGTTATTAAGCACATAGCGAATGCGATTAAGAATTGCAATCATGTACGCATAACTCATGTCCTTATCAATTTTTCATAACAAAAGTCATCCCCATAATACAAAATATTCATAAGACTTTATAATACATGTCAACCATATTTAAGAATCAGTTTAAGGTGAAAGGAATCCGTTAAGTACATAAAGGAAACAATAGTTGCAAAGGAGATCATATTAAAGCACTTAAACGTTCACACAATAAATTGATAGCATAAAACCCATAATCAAATCAAATTAAATCATACATCATCAATTAATCAAGCATACAAGTCATATAGTTCACATATGGGAGCCAAGAGGGTGAAAGGAGCACAAGAAGAAGAGTTTTGGTGAGCTATATCAAAAGTTAACAATTTCCGAAACGAACGAGCTGTAGGAAAATGGAAATATCTTGAGTTGTAGAAATTGGAATTAAGTTTTTCTTGTGGGATATAAAACTAGACACATAGAGCTTTTCAATGATATATGGCACGAATCATGGTTCAAAACGAGGTGAAAATGGCGTAGGCCCGAAGTTGGGTGAAAGCAGTTTTCCGGTAAAGTGGCGAAACCAACAAGAATTGATCATATATCACAAATGAGAAACGATATTGAAGTGATTCTAATTGGAAAATATTCTACACTTCAAGAGGTTTCCGTGGGTTCAAAAATCAGGTCATTCCGAGTTCGGACGAGGGAGTCGCGGCCGTGACAAAATTGCACTGAAAATCAGTCGCGGCCGCGACCGAAAATTGGCCAAGTCTCGAATTATTGGTCGCGACCGCGACCAAAAATGGTCACAAAACGGTCGCGGGCGCGACCCCTAATTCCAGCAGCTGCGTTTGGCGACGGGAAACAGGGAAAGGCTCGAATTTTGGCTCCCAAATCACCCAAAATCATACAACAACAACCAAATACAACATATATACACATATCACTCATAATTTCATCAATTAATCCATCAAATTACATAAATCCATATATATTTATATATACACACCTATATACATATATACCTTGAAAGAAGATGGAAAGAAAAAAATGGAAGGAAGAAGATTGAGAGCTTACATCTTGAGATGGAGGGAAGAAATTGGAGCTTGATTCTTGCCTTCCTCTTGCTTGAGATTGGATCAATGAAGAATGATGGAAGAGAAAGGGTTTGGGAAGCTTCTGTGTGTGGGAGAAATTGAAGAAAGAAGAATGAGAGAAAAGGGGGTCTTGATCGTGTAATTAAGGGAGGAAGAGGAGGAAAATTGCACTTTGGTCCTTGAACAATTTAAGTGCTTCGATTGTACCCCGAAAGTTTGGTAGGTGATCAATTGGGATCCAATTAAAAGTTCGGTTGAGTCCAAGGATTTCATATAAGTTCAAATAAGTACATAATCGAAACAAAATATTAATTAGCTAGTATACAAGTAACAAATAAATAAAACTAACACTTTCAATTAAATCATATAAGTCACAAACGTCACATAATAGCAATTAATTCACGAAATTATTAAATTAAATAATTACTTGGCAATTAAAACATGTAAAGCCACATAACTCTCGGTCTAAACCCACTCGTGACGTCATACCTGTACAGCCAAAGAGTCGGGGCGTTACAACCTCTCCCCCTTAAGAGGACCTGGTCCCCAGGTCCATTGCCTCGAATTCTGAACTCTGCGTAAACTTTCCCGTGTTCATCCCACGCGGGTTAGCAACTCCCCGTCATGAATTAGTTCGGAAAAGGTCTTCAGGCAACAAGGGGTCTTCACTTGCTGTTAAATCACGACCCTTAACTCACCAAAGCCTAAGCACTCGAAAGTCTAGCAAGTAGCAAGCAATGAAAGAACCCCGTCTTTCGAACAACAAGGAGAGAACCCCGTCCCTCACAAGCAACAACGAGAGAACCCCGTCTCTCAACAACAGCAACAACAACAACAACCCAAGAAAAAGAATAAACGAACAAGGACATATACCACACAAGAAACAAGTAGGAGATATTAAATACATCGAGACTTAATTATACAAAAATAGCTAATACAACAAATAATCCAAGCACTTAGCATCATAAAATTATTCAAACTAAAGTTGCATGTATGTATATGCCATGAATGCTAGATGTACCGTTCACCGATGCTCAAGAATCTTATATTGTAATGATCCGGTTCAATACTTGATGTGATGTTGAAGGTTTCTCTAGCCAAAGTGTCATGCCTCGGAATCCCGATGTGTTTGCACTTCAGTGACCACTCGATCTCTATCTTTTAATCTATTGCCTTATTCTTACCAAATCACCACGACCCAACATTCCACTCTTGAAAGTGCGCTTACCTTACTCCAATCAACTTGTTCCTCCCACGACTCATTTTTGACTTGTTCGGTTGCTTAAGAAAGTCATTTGATAACTCAAAATTCCAACTATTCCCATTATAATAGCATCCCCGACTCGTCATGGAAAATGACTCACGAGCCGGTAACCCTCTTCTTTACGTTGTAACTCGTCCTAGACATTCCACTCTCAGCGCCCGATTGAATTGACTCTCACTGTGCCCATCACAAAATATGATGATCTGATTGTTTTCCCTTTTTACCCCATACTTCCCTTACCAATTCTTGAACTTCCTTCACGTCCTGTTGTCTTCAAGATATGAAACCCATCATACAACATATCCCATTTCAACCTTGGAACATTAATTTCGTACATCTCATTTATCTCTCGAAGTACATATTTCTTTCGATAGTATTCACGAAGCTTCATCCACTTTGGTTTTGAAATTGCATCGAACACTAAATCTCCCATTATTCCTTGAATACTCATTTCGAACCATTGAAACTTTTACTCTTTCCAAAATCATTCCTACACTTTTTCAACCAATCTTGAAAGTCATCAAGTTACAACTCTTACCTTTTTGGCTACTTCAATTGAAAGAAATCCCTCCGAGCCAATTCATAAATTTGAAGTTATTTTTCGGCCGACTCTCCCCCTTAAGAATGTCCATTCTTATCCATTAGCTCTTAACATTGCTTCTTACTTTGAAGATTCTCGACTTCTTCAACCCGGCTTCCTTGATATAAACGGTTTCAATCTCACAAACTGTTCGTAACTTTTCCTCACGTTTACTTTGAAGCGACATGTAAGAGTAGTGACCCATTTCTTCCTTTCCAATTCCCGGCTACTTCTCCCAACCTCTTAATTGTTCTTTCCCTTTTGATCCACACTTCACAACCCAATTATTTTTCTTTCCTTATCATGATTTGATTGTGGCTTGGTTGGAGTAATGCTTGATAAATAAAGTGGAGAGAGTTCCTATCAATAAAGCATCTAAAATGCATGTGGGGTTAAGATGCCGATGCACATATCACCCATGCAACCAATTAAAGATACAACTGTTGGAAAACACGAATCAGAAAGCAGCGGAATTTAAATTTTTTTCCAACAAAAGGATCTTGAACTCGCAATCGTGTATCCAAATTCGTAAGGATAGAAAACTTACTTTTCTTTTATTCTTTCTTGAAGCGTTTCAAGCCACCCAAGAACGCTCTTCTCGCGGCTTGACAACCCGTCCCTCGAAAGTCTCTTTCTACTTCAGAATCCATTGTCGGGATAGCAATCCACACCAACCTAGATTCAATTCATGTTAGAGATGTTCTTAACAATATAACATAAAGAAAGAAACATGAAACGAGAAAAGCAGGATTGAAACTCCCTTCGAAAAACCAGTTTTGCGAAAGTAGAAAACTGCCAGTCACAAAACCCTCGTGAAAAAATTCATCCTTCAGGATATGGACGAACGGTTTTCGCCATCTTCTTTGGTTCGATTTTTTCATTCGCTTCACGTCGGGTTCAGAATCGTTTCATCATCCCTTCTGATCGTTTTGCTTAATCCCCACTTTTGGTAAAGCTCGAATCTTCAAAACTTCTAACTTGAAGTCTCTAGAGATAGTCCACCAACTTGGCTACAATCTAACTAGTAAGGATGCTAGTTCTCTAGTTAGTGTTTAGGCTTAACCTAGGGTTTTATTTTATCTTGGAGAAAGGAAGGTGTTCAACACATGAACCAAGAATTGTCTATTAGCTCTAAAGGGGAGCATGAGCTCCCCTATATATAAGAAAGGGGAGGGACGAAATTCCTAGTCCTTTATGGGCTAGGATTTTGGTCTCTCTCTCTCCTATTACTTGATCATCAAGTAATTTTGACTTTGACTTTGACTTTGAATTCTAATTCAATCAACTTTCAAGAGAGCTAAAAATATCCAAACTATTTTTGGATAATTTTATACTTTATTTATTTAAAATAAATAACTTATTTTATCTAATTAATTAATTCGTAATTAATTAACTAGATTATTTTCTCCAAAATAAGACTTTCTTTTTAATTCAAAATTAAACCAAAGTCTATTAAATAATTAATCACATTAATTATTTAATACATAAATAAATATACACATATATTTATACACGTGTGTGACACGTGTCACAATGACACGTGTCACTCACGTGAGCCACACGTGTGGTTTCACACGTGTGGAACCCTCTTGGCTTGATTAACTCGTTTAATCATTTTAAAGCCTCAACTCATGTAACCAAGTTGTTGTGTGTGACCCTCTAGGTTCTCAATTCAATTAGCAGTGACCCTAATTAATTAATTCACTAATTAATTAATCAGTCCACAGATTAAACGACCATAGTCTAGCAACAGGTGTTTAACCCCTAGCTGAATTGGAATGTTCGGATTCGACAGAACCTTTAAGTCATTGATTCATGTGAGATACAATCCTCCTACTTACTATCTCTCAACCATGATCTAGGGTAAGGGAATAATTAGAACCCTAATAATCTGGTCTTAAAGCTAAGTGCATTTCATATCCATTTGATCTCAATCCAAGAAACCCTTTTCTTGATGTCTTGATCTACTGTCTTGGCCAAGGACTCCATATGGCATATGAATGACTTACACAATAAGAGATCACCTTGCAAATGCAAGTGTAGGTCCTTTCTTGATTCTCATTCACTTTCATGAGTCACTTGTGCAGCCCCAGCATAAGCCTTGAATCAGTTGTCTAAGGCGACACCCTTTAAAGCTTATACCAAAGACTACAGAGTTAACTCATAAAGTAACATGGAACCTCAAGTCTAAGGATCAATCAATCACATCAATGACTCGTGAGATATTTCCTAATCTGGAAGTTTCCATTTCCTGAAATAGAAACTTCCTTTCCCATTTAGGAATGTTCTCACACGGGGCACCTCAGTGAACTTACTTATTAAAGTAAGCACCCTCATGTATCACGCACGTATCAACTATACACTTTGCACCTCCATGAAACAAGGTGGTCCTTCTTAAGGGCGTGATCCCACAAGCAAGCCTTAGAGGAGTCAGGTTGACACTCCCACTGTCTGTAGGACTCATCGGCTTGGAGTATTTTACTAATAATGACTTATGTGATATAGGGCTCGTTTCATGAACCATTTCACCTAAATGGTAGAGTCCTAAAGTCATCAGGATTAGGGGAGTTCTCATACATGCGCACGTAATGGAAACACACAAAACACGTATTGGCATGTAAAGAAGTGTTTGCCTATAATCAATCGTATATTATTCAAAGATTGTCTGTGATACAAGAAAAGTCCCAAAGCAGACTACGTCGAATCGGCTTTATAGGGCACTATTCCTAACAATCTCCCACTTGCCCGTAAAAGCCATTTAGGTATTCTAAGTCCCATCTTCTCAAGATGCACTTTGAGAGCCTATTGACTTTGGGCGTTTCCAAAGTGGATCTGCTATATTCTCTGCTGATGTGACCCTCTTGTTTACACATCTCTTAGGAAACACCTTTTCCTTATAAAATGATTCGTAATCACGTGTTCAGTCTCTTGGTGAGGTCTTGGTTCTCTTACTTGACCAACCATCCTTTTTATCATACAATATGATCAAGGAGTTGTTTCATGCTAGGAACTTCATCTAACCAGTTAGATGGAGTTTCTTACCCAAACACTTAACTTAGCGTTATATAATACGACTAAGTTCTCAACTACGACAGTCGAGTTTTGCAATGTCCGTCCTTGGAACCCTTTCCAACACATTGCATTACCATTCTGGTAGGAGTTGTACCCTTTCAATGATTTCATAATCATCTATGTTTGATGCAACAATTACATCAATATATCCTTTCAACGATAAGATCTTTTGGGCACTGTAAACTAATACATATCCTCATTTCTTTTCAAGTACTCTGAGGACATCCTTTACAGAGATCTAATGACCTTCTCTGAGGTCATATTAGATTCGGCCTACTACGCTTAGTGTTGCGCCATATCTAATTTAGTACATAACTTTTCATACATTATGCACCCTTTCACTTAAAGGGATTTTGGACATTCTAACTTTCTTAAAGTTATCTTAGGACACATACTCTTCAAGAGAGATGTTCCATTGTCCATACTAAACTCCTTTTAGTACGGTGGTTATGTACTCATTTTGTGATAATCCTTTTATTCTCTTAGATCTATCTTCAATAGATCTGAATGTCGAGAATGTAGGATAATCACTAAGATCTTTCATGTCAAATTGTTTCTTAAACAAGAATTGGTAACTTTCACGTCATCCTTGACATTCCTAATGAGAAGGACATCGTCTTCTAAAGAACCAAAATTGACTCTTACATCACTAACTTTCATATGTACACTCTGAGACTTATTCGACTTCTATCTGTATCAAACGATTTGACTGTGGAATCGAATTGTCTAACTCCTAGAAGCCTTTATCAATCCACAGATTGACTTAGGGATTTGCATACCTTATGCATACTCCCACTGAATATGAGATTTATAGAAATACCTTATTTCAGTCTCTTTTAATCTCATATTGAACAAGATAGTTCTCATATTCATTTATCATGTCTCATAGTCAGAATATGAGGATATGGTAAACTCAATCCAAAAGGACTTTTGCATTTCAACCGTCAAGAAGGTTGTAATGCTTTCCATTTACTCGAAGCTCTAGGAGCTTGATCCTATCAGGTGGATCAACAAAGGTCACAACTCGGTTTAAGTATATGGAATCCATATTGGATTTCAAGGCTTGCTTACACTACTCAGATTCCAAATCTGACAGTGTCTCCTCTTCAAGTAATTCCTTGGCTATCTAGGAACGCGTTCTAAACGCATCTTAAGAGTAGGGTTTCACACGTGTACATACTCTAAAATTTGGCTAAGTTTTATCAAATGAGCTCGTTTCTTCTATATGTGGCATGGATATTTTTTCTCAAATTTCTTTGAGGTCTGCTTGCTTGCCTTTCTTCTTCTATAGGAACGATTCCTTAAGAAAGGTACATTCCTTTGAGACAAACAACCTTTTTGCAAGGGAATCGCAAAACTGATATCCAATATCGTTGTATAAACTTGAACTCGTTTCAAGCTTGTCTCCCACTATCCTCTTTAAGAGGATTCCACTATATTCTTGGACAAGAATAATTAGGGAATTTAGTATGCCACTGTAGCACCCCGACATGTAAGGATGCCACACCCCCGCACTATAGGTCGATCCACATATGAAATGGTCAGTCCATACATGAATCAACCTATAGCGAACGGGTTACAATGCAAGTACAACAACAAGCTAGACGGGACTAATTTGTACATACAACAGGACAAAGCGGAAGCAGGCTATACTATTGATCATTTAACAAGTAATGTATGCTTGGATTTTACATATCAATACATTATCATCTCCTAAATACCTAACAATTAACATTAACAATAATTTCTTGAAAAAGGATAAATAAATAGATGCACCGTGCGGCTGACTGCAGGGCCTGACATAGCTCGATTCTCGACTAGAAGGTACCTGCAACAATATTGCATATCTATATATATATGTTAATTACACGAATAACCATATTACTCCATTAACACCACCACTCCCATCACACCAACCTCCAACCACTCCAGTACTCCAACTCCCATTCACTCCATCACTCCAATATCTACATCACTCCAATCACGATAACACGATAATGGGAAGGTAGCGAGCCTTCACCATTCACGATAACACGATAGGGTTTGTTCTTCCTGTGGTTGGACGGACAACCATTGGCACGAAACCAATCCAGCGCCCTCACTAGAGTGGGACCTGGCCAGGAGAACGCATGTACACGATAGCACGGTAGTCACGATGACCACAATAACACGATAGCCTCAACTTGCTTTGCATGATCTGGACAATGACACGTTAATCACGATATGTGCACGGTTTTGCATGACCTATCTTGCTTGCTAACGGTTGACACGATGATTCCTGAACATATGAATATGCTTATTGATCACGATCTCCACTCTGGAGTACACTGAGCAAGAAATAGAGCAATTGTACCCTCATTAGACCATGACGTGATAACACTATCAAGTATAAAACACGGCACACTCAAGTAACGAGATTGTATGCAATGAACAATGTAGTATAATATATTCATATTATGACATGCTATTGATCATATAATGGCACATTAGGGTTAATTAAAGGTAAAGAAAAGGATTTGGAGTTCTCCAGTTTATGCAGAAACTTTCTGTACTTCCAGGGCCTGGGAACGGCCGTTCCAGGTTTAAGTGTAAAGTGGGAATGGCCGTTCCCGCTGGTCGGGCTCCCCGAAGATGGGAACGGCCGTTCCCGTCTTGTGAGACAAAATGGGAACGGTCGTTCCCGTCCTTGCCGCCTGGCACATTATTCAAACAAGGGGAACGGCCGCTCCCCATTTCCAAAGGGAACGGGAAGGGCCGTTCCCGTATTACAGAAGCTGCAAAAACAGAGCAGCAAAACAGGGGATACACGAATCCTTCCTCAATTCATCATAACTCACATGATTCAATTTCCACAAACATGAATTCATGAAAAGGAATATATATACATGCTTAAGACACAATAAAACCAATATAAACACTTAGTTCATGCTTGAATTATCAAGAAATCAAGATCAAATCCCATGAACATATATGTCATGAAACTCCATAATTTCCAAGATTTATTCATGGAATTCAAGTCTAAAGCTTGTAATCATGCTTCTAACAAGTAAAACACCAACTATTCCATACAAATCCTAACCCTAGCTTTATATATATTTCAAGAAATCATGTATACTTCCCTCTCTTTCCTTGAAGAACTTAGAAGATGAAGATGAGAGTGAGATGATGAAGAAGCTTCAAACTTGTAAGTAATCAATGGAATGGAAGATAGCTTGATGATGATGAAATTCCACTTCCCCTTCTTCTTTCATGGATGAACCGAGAGAGATGAGGATGATTCTATGTCTTGGAAAATGGAATGAATGTGGAAGAAGAATGAAGAAGCCTATATCACGTAATTCATGCCTTGATTTTAATGAAATAATGTAAATTGTAATTAAGTCCCTTGGATTAATCAAGTTATGCAACTAAGGATATAAGGTTTGGAAAATGAGCAATTTAGTCCAAGAATATATGTGCAATTTAGTCCACTAATTTAAAATAATGAGCAATTACGGACATATAACAATTAAGACAAATTTGGTAATTAATTCGCGTACCTGGAAAACCGGAAATTGGGGCGTTACAGCCACATTGCATAGTGCAACTAAAGGACTGATTTTGGAAGGTGCAAAATTCAAAATCTCTAACTGCATATTCTGGGAGTTTATTCCTAGAATGATTATAAGTCAGTAAAGCTTGCTATGGAATGGACCATATCCTATAAGGTTTCATTCCCTCATTCGGAAACACTAAGGTGTTCTCGAATTAGTTTACTGAGAGATAATCCTATTATCTCTAAGATGACTAAGGATTTAGTTGCTAAGATATTGGCTATTTCGATCATATCGATTTACCTATAACTTATGACTACTTCGGTTCCTAACCTCCTTTTTAAAATTCTAAGAATTTCATATAAGTTTCGAATTTGTACTTCAACAAGTACATTCATTCATAATGATTAAACTGTCGATTGTATCTAGTGCTTACATTAAGCATCTTACACTCATCAGCATGGATCGAAATCCACTAGAATTTTGGCACGTTCCACGTTTCACGCAAACTATGTTTCGGGAACGTTTCCCTTCAAGACAGGATTCATAGGAAATTAAGTCTCTAGGTTCATTTTCGTAAAATGATCCTAAGATGTCTAACTTGCTAATCCTTTTGTCTCTCAACGTTCCAAAGTAATTCGAAGCTTTGTCATCTCACTTACTTTTGTTATCTCGTTGCATGTTCAGGACATTAGTGCCTTGAGTCTTTGCACAACGGATTATGCAGAATTGACTCAAGACTAGTGAATTCTATTCCTAGTAGAATTACTAAACGAGGTAACATTTCAGAGTACTCATACTCTATGCAGTTCCCTTTCAAAGTCCTTATTTGCTACCATAGAAGAAAACGTCCTATTTGATCTCTAGTGTCTTTTGGGCGCACCCCTTACATGCCCCTCCATTGGGCTCTTAAGGGTTTCTTCTTCTTTAGGCGTTCAAGCCTTTAACTTAGGGAGTTTAGAAGAAGAATTAACCATCTCAACCTTTTATTCCCTTTTAAGGATGCTCTCAACCATTATCAACTAAATGATTAACTATGCTACATTAGCATCATTCTAGTTGAGCATAAAGGGTTTGAATGATGGTGGAAGCAATGTAAGCAATCAGTGCATAGAGAACTCTTTTCTCGGTTGATGATCGAGACCATAAGATCTTCAAATAAGATCTTTAGACCTTGTTCGTGTGCACTTGTTTCCTCATTTGGAATATTGAATAATTCCATAGTGTTATACCTTGTAACATTTTCATGAGGTGGTTCAATTGCTCTTAAGTGGTTGGAAAAATCCATTCACCTTAGATTGCTTCTCTTTGGCCCGGGTCAAATTTTCATAATTGAAAACTTCGCTTTTTAGAGAACGCCTTTCTCTATTCGGAATCTAAAACGAATTTTAGGGTCCGAAGCCAATTAGAGTTGGTTAGGACTAAGTCAACTTATTTGACTTAAGGATGGATACGAATGGGTTTGCATTTCATATTGTAGAGAATCACAGAACTACAACCTAAATGCTAAGCAGAGAACTAGGTGAGCATGCTGAATAATAACGATATACATAAGATAAGGTCTTTAATCTAATGTAGCTCCCACTGTTTTTCAAAGATCTATAATTCCCAAAGATCTAAGAGGAACGCGTTTCCCAATGGGTACTAAGATCCTAGGCATTTTACCTCGAACCCACGACTCGCGGACATTCTAAGTAAGAACCCTAGGTAGGTACAACCTACCAATTCTAACACCTTTAGAACTCTTAGTAATTATTTTTGCATCACCTATCTTTCAATATGGACCCACGACTCGTGCGACATCCATATTTACTTAGGCGTTAAGCTAGACCCATCAATCATAAGATCATGATCAAAACTTAGTTCGAACGACCCACGACTCGCGGACATCGCCCTTGCTAAAATCGACCATGAAATATTGATCATTTAAAAAAAAGGATCAATTAGGTAACTAAGAACTAATAAGCTCCACTAGCTATCCCACGACTCGCGGACAATAACTAGCTTCACTTACTAAACTTAAAACCTATTGATGGAATGCTAGGAATTTAATCCAAAATTTGCATCTCGAATTAAATACCTATTTATTCGAAATTAGCTTAATATTTAATGGGAAGTTTCGAATTAACCGGAGAGTTGTCCGGTTCGACCTCACCAACATATATGTTATCCAATTTTATTAGTCTTGATTAATGCAAGTACAACTTAAATGCATTTCAAACAAGCACATAAACAGATAACATGTCCTAGCATGATACTAACATGTAATGATCATGGGTTCTACCTATCTTATGCGTGATATGTGGGAGCCACTCCACAATCACTAGTTCTAACTTACATGCCACATAAACAGTTCAAATCACATAAGGGAAAGCGGTAACAAAATACGAGCCCTATCTCTATTACATTTAACAATTGAGATTCCCCTCCCTAACATTTTGAGGGGTCTTCACTTATGGCCTCCTTGTTACTTGAATGTGGTCCATCTTACTCCATGGGTGCATTGTCTCCAAAATGAAAATAAAACCTCACCACCTATCTCTACTCTCAAATTACAATAAAAAGAAAAAGACATAAAGTAATAAGGCTCAATCTTCATATTGGCCTTAGACAATTACACGGGGCATACCCCGGCCTCAAAAACAGTAATATGGAAAGCCACATAATAAATCACATAACAGTACGCACATAAGTGAGGCTCCAACCTCAATTGAAAAACGCAACTATAGGGCTCCAACCCCAATTTAAACCATCCATGTGCATAAATTAAAACCATACATAGATCTAAAAACCCATGATCACCTAACATGCTTAAATTGCAAGAATTTAAATTTACCAATAAATTTAAAATTCCTTTAATTTTAAGTTTGACTAACTCAAAGTAATCTGAAAAACAGTTCCTTGTTCAAGAATAATTTCAAAATCAAAAGCTAGAATCTGATAAAATTCAAGTTAATTCAAAAATTAACAATTTTATTAAAATCATTATTTCAAAAAATAATAATTATACTTTTCCCGAAAAATTAAAATTGACTTTGATTCCCGAAATTCCCAAATTATAATTTTATTTCAAAATTAAAATATTTTCAGTAAAAAAGATTTTTAAAATAATTTTAAAATAAAATTTGGGCCAAAAACACGAAAAATCGCATCGCGTCACATCCGCCCGAAAGCGTGCGGGCGATCCCGCACAGCCCCGCGCAGACGCGTGCGGGCAGTCCCGCACAGGGGTGTGCGGGCGATCCCGCACAGGGCTGGGCGGACGCGTGCGGGCAGTCCCGCACAGGGGTGTGCGGGCGATCCCGCACAGGGCTGGGCGGACGCGTGCGGGCAGTCCCGCACATGGGTGTGCGGGCGATCCCGCACAGGCTGTTCCGGCCTCGTCCGGACCCGTCCGCGTGCGGCGACGACGAGCGACAAACTCGCTTGGTCCTCGTCGTCCCACACTGTTTTCCGTACAAAATTTTTCAAAATTTTTTTTGTCTCGATTCGGGAATCAAAATCGCGATTTTAATAAATCTAAAATAAAACCCTTTTTTCAGAAAACGATTTTCTCAATTTATCAGGAAACCTCTCAGATTCAAAAGCTCAGATTACGATACAAATTCAAGAATACCTAACTGTAATTCAGATTCAAGAATTTCTCAAAATTCAGTTTAATTGAGACGAATCAGAAACACGATTAACGAGGTGGCTCTGATACCACTTGTTGGAAAACACGAATCAGAAAGCAGCGGAATTTAAAATTTTTTCCAACAAAAGGATCTTGAACTCGCAATCGTGTATCCAAATTCGTAAGGATAGAAAACTTACTTTTCTTTTATTCTTTCTTGAAGCGTTTCAAGCCACCCAAGAACGCTCTTCTCGCGGCTTGACAACCCGTCCCTCGAAAGTCTCTTTCTACTTCAGAATCCATTGTCGGGATAGCAATCCACACCAACCTAGATTCAATTCATGTTAGAGATGTTCTTAACAATATAACATAAAGAAAGAAACATGAAACGAGAAAAGCAGGATTGAAACTCCCTTCGAAAAACCAGTTTTGCGAAAGTAGAAAACTGCCAGTCACAAAACCCTCGTGAAAAAATTCATCCTTCAGGATATGGACGAACGGTTTTCGCCATCTTCTTTGGTTCGATTTTTTCATTCGCTTCACGTCGGGTTTAGAATCGTTTCATCATCCCTTCTGATCGTTTTGCTTAATCCCCACTTTTGGTAAAGCTCGAATCTTCAAAACTTCTAACTTGAAGTCTCTAGAGATAGTCTACCAACTTGGCTACAATCTAACTAGTAAGGATGCTAGTTCTCTAGTTAGTGTTTAGGCTTAACCTAGGGTTTTATTTTATCTTGGAGAAAGGAAGGTGTTCAACACATGAACCAAGAATTGTCTATTAGCTCTAAAGGGGAGCATGAGCTCCCCTATATATAAGAAAGGGGAGGGACGAAATTCCTAGTCCTTTATGGGCTAGGATTTTGGTCTCTCTCTCTCCTATTACTTGATCATCAAGTAATTTTGACTTTGACTTTGACTTTGAATTCTAATTCAAATCAACTTTCAAGAGAGCTAAAAATATCCAAACTATTTTTGGATAATTTTATACTTTATTTATTTAAAATAAATAACTTATTTTATCTAATTAATTAATTCGTAATTAATTAACTAGATTATTTTCTCCAAAATAAGACTTTCTTTTTAATTCAAAATTAAACCAAAGTCTATTAAATAATTAATCACATTAATTATTTAATACATAAATAAATATACACATATATTTATACACGTGTGTGACACGTGTCACAATGACACGTGTCACTCACGTGAGCCACACGTGTGGTTTCACACGTGTGGAACCCTCTTGGCTTGATTAACTCGTTTAATCATTTTAAAGCCTCAACTCATGTAACCAAGTTGTTGTGTGTGACCCTCTAGGTTCTCAATTCAATTAGCAGTGACCCTAATTAATTAATTCACTAATTAATTAATCAGTCCACAGATTAAACGACCATAGTCTAGCAACAGGTGTTTAACCCCTAGCTGAATTGGAATGTTCGGATTCGACAGAACCTTTAAGTCATTGATTCATGTGAGATACAATCCTCCTACTTACTATCTCTCAACCATGATCTAGGGTAAGGGAATAATTAGAACCCTAATAATCTGGTCTTAAAGCTAAGTGCATTTCATATCCATTTGATCTCAATCCAAGAAACCCTTTTCTTGATGTCTTGATCTACTGCCTTGGCCAAGGACTCCATATGGCATATGAATGACTTACACAATAAGAGATCACCTTGCAAATGCAAGTGTAGGTCCTTTCTTGATTCTCATTTACTTTCATGAGTCACTTGTGCAGCCCCAGCATAAGCCTTGAATCAGTTGTCTAAGGCGACACCCTTTAAAGCTTATACCAAAGACTACAGAGTTAACTCATAAAGTAACATGGAACCTCAAGTCTAAGGATCAATCAATCACATCAATGACTCGTGAGATATTTCCTAATCTGGAAGTTTCCATTTCCTGAAATAGAAACTTCCTTTCCCATTTAGGAATGTTCTCACACGGGGCACCTCAGTGAACTTACTTATTAAAGTAAGCACCCTCATGTATCACGCACGTATCAACTATACACTTTGCACCTCCATGAAACAAGGTGGTCCTTCTTAAGGGCGTGATCCCACAAGCAAGCCTTAGAGGAGTCAGGTTGACACTCCCACTGTCTGTAGGACTCATCGGCTTGGAGTATTTTACTAATAATGACTTATGTGATATAGGGCTCGTTTCATGAACCATTTCACCTAAATGGTAGAGTCCTAAAGTCATCAGGATTAGGGGAGTTCTCATACATGCGCACGTAATGGAAACACACAAAACACGTATTGGCATGTAAAGAAGTGTTTGCCTATAATCAATCGTATATTATTCAAAGATTGTCTGTGATACAAGAAAAGTCCCAAAGCAGATTACGTCGAATCGGCTTTCTAGGGCACTATTCCTAACAACAACATGTCGAAACACTTATATCAATTAAAGATGCTACGCATTGGAGTAATTATCAAGTAGAAATGAACGCATACATATAAATAAGGGAGGTTAAATAATTTAATACGACGTATGATGCACGTGCCATGAATGCAATACACCTGTTACCGTAGTGGTAAGCTTTAGCCCGGGAACTTGTTCTTCATGTCCTTAATTACGGATTTGGGTTTGAGCTTGTTAACAATATCTCGTTTTTCCAGGGTCTTCAAAATCTGCATAAGTTTTCCTTGTATCAATTTGAGTGTCTCCATAGCCCGAGATTGTAATTTCTTTAAACCAAAGTCTTCTATAACCGTGGAGTCGGCATCTCGAATTATTCCCAAATATCGATTTCCAAAAGTTATCCGAATCTTCACATGGATTATGACCTTGATCAACGTTCCCTTAACTTATTTTTATGAGTTCAAATTGGTGAAATGAACTTGTCCTCCAATTGCTTAAACTTGACTCCACAATTTACTCCAAAGCTCTTTGCCTTGATCGTTTCCATTTGTTATTCCATATCTTCCAATTCAACCTCACAATACGACAATTTATCTTGGATCTGGAAGTTAAACTCTAATCCGGCTGAAGATAAAACCGTTAGCATTGTTACCTCCCATAAGTTTGCACTCACCATGTTGGATCGATTTTCTTCAACTCTTTTCAAATCCAGCTTCTTCCCGAATTCGGCTTCTGCAACATGATTTATTCAGAAGTTCTGCTTTACCGATTCGCCTCGCTCTAACCTTGAAGATTTTCCCACGGTCGAGCAACTTTACAAACTTTGCAAAATTTCTCGATTCCGGGTCAAATTTAATAAATTTAATAGTTAAGTAAAATATCTTGGGCGTCCTCTTTGAAATTCCGAGAGTGGAACGATTTCTAGTTTTCTTCCAATTATCACTAGTCTCATTCCAAAACCCGAAGTATCTCGACACGTTTCTTTTCTCCAACTACCTTCTTATTCTAAAATTATAAAATTTCCTCTCTCCATAATTAAGCTCCTCTAACCCCGGATGTTGAACCCTTAGTACCTTCAAATTTTCCTTCGCCTCCTTCTTGAATTAAACGAATCACACGGCCGGTTGATTGACTACCTTTCATGGTATAAAGAGGTATGTGTTTATTTTGTGGATATAAGCATCACCTCCTCATATTATTACTTCATCCATTCCAAATCTTCACCCAAAATTTAATTCCTCATTGAGATCGAACTCTCAACCTATACCCTTGTCGTAAAAATCGTCAAATATCCCAAAGCCTTCTAAATTCAAAGGCTCCTCTTTAAATCGCCCCTGCTCGAACAAAGTACTTGTGCTAAGTAGTTGTAATTGTAGGGATTGGCCGTGGTTTGATATTATAATAATTTCCTACAATTCACAACTTAACTCAAATATAATGCATGCCGGTTAATAAATGCATATGGCACATAATTAGCATCAAAAGCACGCATTAATGCAAAATGCATTACGTAAATTAACAAAATTTAAGTTAAACACAATTAATAATGTATCTTCCATGTCAAATTTCAATAATAATGCTCGTGATCAATGCGGTGCACACGTTGACACATTGTTCCTAGGCCGTTCGACCTACACTTGACATAACACGACACAAGGAACCCCGGTTTTGCAACCGGGCTCTGATACCACATAAGGATGTAGCGCCCGGGACGACAAGCGCCACATCCCCCGCACTACAAGTCTAGTCCACACGTGAAATGGATAATCCAAGCATGAACCGGACTCATAGCGAACGGGAGACCAAAATAAAAAGTACCTAGCTAGGCGGAAACTAACCCTGTACCAATTAAACAAAAATAACCAAGAGTGCAATACGGAAGCAATAATGTGTAATTCATACAATTCAACAATGGTAACAAGTCCGACAATTCCACAATATAATTTAAATCCATCATGCAACCTAGCAACGGGTTCAACTAAAGATGCAATCTGTCCCGAATCAATATCCAACAATAATCATAATTGGCAGACAGGCCCAATACATACATAAAGGAACTATAATTAAAACATAACAATATGAAATACTGTTAGGAATAGTGCCCTAGAAAGCCGATTGTATATCCGCTTTGTGCTTTTCCTTATTGTAATCACAGACAATCTTTGAATGAAATAACGAATTGAGGCAACACTTCTTTATATGCTCTTGTTTGGTATGCGTTTACTTTTGCTGTGCATGTATGAGAACTCCCCTAATCCTGATGACTTTTAGGACTCTACCATTTAGGTGAAATGGTTCATGAAACGAGCCCTATATCACATAAGTCATGATTAGTAAAATACTCCAAGCCGATGAGTCCTACAGACAGTGGGAGTGTCAACCTGACTCCTCTAAGGCTTGCTTGTGGGATCACGCCCTTAAGAAGGACCACCTTGTTTCATGGAGGTGCAAAGTGTATAGTTGATACGTGCGTGATACATGAGGGTGCTTACTTTAATAAGTAAGTTCACTGAGGTGCCCCGTGTGAGAACATTCCTAAATGGGAAAGGAAGTTTCTATTTCAGGAAATGGAAACTTCCAGATTAGGAAATATCTCACGAGTCATTGATGTGATTAATTGATCCTTAGACTTGAGGTTCCTTGTCACTTTATGAGTTAACTCTGTAGTCTTAGGTATGAGCTTTAAAGGGTGTCGCCTTAGACAACTGATTCAAGGCTTATGCTGGGGCTGCACAAGTGATTCATGAAAGTGAATGAGAATCAAGAAAGGACCTACACTTGCATTTGCAAGGTGATCTCTTATTGTGTAAGTCATTCATATGCCATATGGAGTCCTTGGCCAAGGCAGTAGATCAAGATATCAAGAAAAGGGTTTCTTGGATTGAGATCAAATGGATATGAAATGCACTTAGCTTTAAGACCAGATTATTAGGGTTCTGATTATTCCCTTGCCCTAGATCTTGGTTGAGAGATAGTAAGTAGGAGGATTGTATCTCACATGATTCAATGACTTAAAGGTTCTGTCGAATCTGAACATTCCAATTCAGCTAGGGGTTAAACACCTGTTGCTAGACTATGGTCGTTTAATCTGTGGACTGATTAATTAATTAATGAATTAATTAATTAGGGTCACTGCTAATTGAATTGAGAACCTAGAGGGTCACACACAACAACTTGGTTACATGAGTTGAGGCTTGAAAATGATTAAACGAGTTAATCGGACCAAGAGGGTTCCACACGTGTGAATTCACACGTGTGGCTCACGTGAGTGACACGTGTCACTGTGACACGTGTCACACACGTGTGTATATATATATATTGTATATATATTAAATAATTAATTAGTTAATTATTTAATAGACTTTGGTTTAATTTTGAATTAAAAAGAAAGTCTAATTTTGGAGAAAATAATCTAGTTAATTAATTACGAATTAATTAATTAGATAAAAATAAGTTATTTATTTTATAATAAATAAAGTATAAAATTATCCAAAGATAGTTTGGATAGTTTTAAGCTCTCTTAAAAGTTGACTAGAATTAGAATTCAAAGTCAAAGTTGGAAAATACTTGATGATCAAGTAATAGGAGAGAGAGGAACCAAATCCTAGTCCAAAAAGGACTAGTTTCGGCCGCCCCTCCCCTTTCCTATATATAGGGGAGCTCATGCTCCCCTTTAGAGCTAATTGACAATTCTTGGTTCATGTGTTGAACACCTTCCTTTCTCCAAGATTAAATTAAACCCTAGGTTAAGCCTAAACACTAACTAGAGAACTAGCATCCTTACTAGTTAGATTGTGATCAAGTTGGTGGACTTTCTCTAGAGGCTTCAAGTTAGAAGTTTGAAGATTCGAGCTTTACCAAGGAGAGGGGATCAAGCCGCGAGAAGAGCGTTCTTGGGTGGCTTGAAACGCTTCAAGAAAGAACAAAAAGAAAAGTAAGTTTTCTATCCCTACGAATTTGGTTACACGATTGCGAGTTCAAGGTCCTTTTGTTGGGAAAAATTTTTAAATTCCGCTGCTTTCTGATTCCTGTTTTCCAACAAGTGGTATCAGAGCCACCTCGTTAATCGTGTTTCTGATTCGTCTCCATTATTTCTGAATTTGGTAGAAATTCTTAGGCTTAGATGCGAATTAGGTATTCATGAGTTCTTTTAGAAAGCCTGAATTACGAAACTGTAATTTTTCCTGAATTTCTAAAACTGTTTTCTCAAATAGTGTTTTGAAAAATCGTTTTAGTTGAAATTTGTTTAAATCGAATTTTTTAAATTTTGGATTGAACTGGTTTTTCGAGAAACCCAGAAATACGAAACGAACACGAAAAGCAACGAGCCTAGGCGTGCTAGCACGTCGCACGCCCAGGCCCGTCGCCGCCGCCCAGCTCCTCCCGCAACAGCGCGGGAGCCGTCCCGGGCGCGCCCGTCCCGCAACCGCGCGGGACGCCTGCCCAGGCCATGCCGGACGCTGCTGCGCGCAGGCGCGCGCATGATGCACGCCCAGCGTGCGCACGCGAGCGGCTCATCCCGCCCGCTGTGCGCGCGGGCGCGCGGCTGCGCGGCAGTGCCTCGCACGGCTGGGCCCTTTTTCCGGGGCTCGTTTTCGTGTTTTCGAGTTTCGTGTTTTTCGGTCCATAAAATCCCGATTTAATTTTATTTTAATTTTATCCTTTTAAAATCAGTTTTGTTAAAATAAAATTATTTTAAAATTTTGATTAAATTGGGATTTTGAGAAATTAAAGCGATTTGGTTTTTGGAAAAATTATGAATATTATTTTCTGAAAATAATGAAAGAATAAAATTATTAATTTTGGAAATTAATTGGAATTTTATTAGTTTAATGTTTTTCGGGTTTTATTGAAAAGGCTCTTGAACAAGAATTGCATCTAAGTCGTGTTTTGAGTCATTAGGACTTGAAACGAGAATTTTAATTTACTGGCTAAATTTAAATTCTCGCAAAAGCATGTTAGGTGATCATGGGTTTAGATCTTTGTATGGTTTTAATTTATGCACATGGATGGTTTAAATTGGGGTTGGAGCCCTATAGTTGCGTTTTTCAATTGAGGTTGGAGCCTCACTTATGTGCGTACTGTTATGTGATTTATTATGTGGCTTTCCATGTTACTGTTTTTGAGGCCGGGGAATGCCCCGTGTAATTGTCTAAGGCCAATATGAAGATTGAGCCTTATTACTTTATGTCTTTTTCTTTTTTATTGTAATTTGAGAGTAGAGATAGGTAGTGAGGTTTTATTTTCATTTTGGAGACAATGCACCCATGGAGTAAGATGGACCACATTCAAGTAACAAGGAGGCCATAAGTGAAGACCCCTCAAAATGTTAGGGAGGGGAATCTCGATTGTTAAATGTAATAGAGATAGGGCTCGTATTTTGTTACTGCTTTCCCTTATGTGATTTGAACTGTTTATGTGGCATGTATGTTAGAACTTGTGATTGTGGAGTGGCTCCCACATATCACGCATAAGATAGGTAGAACCCATGATCATTACATGTTAGTATCATGCTAGGACATGTTATCTGTTTATGTGCTTGTTTGAAATGCATTTAAGTGTACTTGCATTAATCAAGACTAATAAAATTGGATAACATATATGTTGGTGAGGTCGAACCGGACAACTCTCCGGTTGATTCGAAAATTCCCATTAAATATTAAGCTAATTTCGAACAAATAGGTGTTTAATTCGGGATGCAAGTTTTGAATTAAATTCCTAGCATTCCATCAATAGGTTTTAAGTTTAGTAAGTAAAGCTAGTTATTGTCCGCGAGTCGTGGGATAGCTAGTGGAGCTTATTAGTTCTTAGTTACCTAATTAATCATTTTAAATGATCAATATTTCGTGGTCAATTTTAGCGAGGGCGATGTCCGCGAGTCGTGGGTCGTTCAAACTAAGTTTTGGTCATGATCTTATGATTGATGGGTCTAGCTTAACGCCTAAGTAAATATGGATGTCGCACGAGTCGTGGGTCCATATTGAAAGATAGGTGATGCAAAAACAATTACTAAGAGTTCTAAAGGTGTTAGAATTGGTAAGTTGTACCTACCTAGGGTTCTTACTTAGAATGTCCGCGAGTCGTGGGTTCAAGGTAAAATGCCTAAGATCTTAGTACCCATTGGGAAACGTGTTCCTCTTAGATCTTTGGGAATTCTAGATCTTTGAAAAACAGTGGGAGCTACATTAGATTAAAGACCTTATCTTTTGTATATCGTTATAATTCAGCATGCTCACTAGTTCTCTGCTTTACCATTTAGGTCGTAGATTCTGTGATTCTCTACGTGTTTTGAAATGGCAACCAAAAACCCTCTTGTATCGATCCTCGAGTCAAACAAGTTGACTGGTCCCAACTATTCTGATTGGCTGAGGAATCTAAAAATCATTTTAGATTCTGAGAAGAGAACTTATGTTCTCTTCGAAGGGGAGCCTAGTCCCGAAGGGGAGGCTCCCACTCGGGCTGAGCGGGACGCGATTCAGAAGTGGAAGGATGATAATCTCCAAGCCCGTTGCCTTATGTTGGCTAACATGTCTCCGGACTTGCAAAGGCAACATGAGGCCATGGAATTTGCTTGGGAGATTTACGACCACTTAGAGCAACTTTACCGCCCTCATGAACGTGTTACAAGGTATAACACTTCAAAGGAATTATTCCACTTGAGAATGAGGGAAGGTTCAAGTGTCCATGAATATGGACTCAAGTTTCTTGCCCTTACTGAGAAACTTGCTTCCATGGACATGCCACTGAAAGATGAACTTTCAGTGGATTTGTTGCTAGCTTCGCTCCCACCATCATTCAACCCATTTGTCCTTAACTTCAACATGAATCATGCTGGTGCTACTGTAGCTGAGCTGATTAGTCAGCTTGTGACTGCTGAAAGCACGATCAAGAAGGACAATAAGGTTTTGATGGTGAATGCTCCATCTTCCTCTTCTGGGCCTTCTAGAGGTAAGGGCAAGAAAGCCCAAAAGAAGAAGAAGAAACCCCTTAGGCCCACTGGTGGCATTTCGAAGGGGAAGGCCCAAAAGAAGAAGCGTGATCAGAAAGAGGATGTTTGCTTCCATTGTGGCAAAGCGGGACATTGGAGGAGAAACTGCCCAGAGTACAAGGCTACTCTAAAGAAAGGTATCTTTCTCGTTGAAGTAAATCTTTCTATTAATTCTAGTTCTTGGGTACTTGATACCGGTTGTGGAACTCACATCTGTAATGATGTACAGATGCTAAGTGAAGTCCAACAACTCAAAGAAGGAGAATGTGTCTTGAAGATCGGCGATGGCTCAAACGTTGAAGCTCGAGCTTTAGGCGCAATTAGATTAGATTTAGGTAGTTTTGAGTTAGTATTAAATAAAGTCCTTTATGTACCGAGCATTATTCGTAATATAATTTCAGTTCCAATATTAGATTGTGAAGGTTATGAGACTTATATTAAGAATGGTAAATATTTTATCAAACGGAACAACTCTTCCGTTCATATCGGTACTCTAAGTAATGGACTTTACCTAACTCAAAATATCAATATTATGAATATACAACG
This sequence comes from Lantana camara, assembly GCA_037501455.1. Classification (NCBI taxonomy): domain Eukaryota; kingdom Viridiplantae; phylum Streptophyta; class Magnoliopsida; order Lamiales; family Verbenaceae; genus Lantana; species Lantana camara. Next base: position 88,690,319 of record CM074862.1, on the reverse strand, counting down.
AGAAACAAAGCGTAAGAGAGATGACAAAGTTTCAGCTCCCTTATGGCACGCTAGATTAGGACACATTTCCAAGAACAGAATTAGCAAGATAAACACTTTAGGATCATTCTCTGAAAATGATCTCAAAGAGTTAGCTTCTTGCAAATCCTGTCTCAAAGGAAAAATGTCCAAAGTCCCTTTTAAAGGAACTGTGGAACGTGCCACTAAGGTTTTGGATTTGATCCATACTGATGTTTGTGGACCGCTTAGCGTAAGCACAAGAAACAATCATCAGTATTTCATAACCTTCACTGACGACTTTAGTCGGTATGGTTATGTATACTTAATGAAGTATAAATCTGAAGCTTTTGAGAAATTCTTAGAATTTCAAAAGGAGGTTGAGAACCAAACTGGTCACAAGATCAAAGCACTTCGATCTGATCGAGGAGGCGAGTATCTTAGTGAAGAATTCCTTAATCATCTCAAAGATAATGGGATTATCTCTCAGTGGACTCCTCCGGGAACTCCTCAGCTTAATGGAGTTTCTGAGAGAAGGAATCGAACCCTACTTGATATGGTTCGTTCCATGATGAGTTTCACTGACTTACCACCTTCTTTCTGGGGTTATGCCCTAGAAAGTGCAGCAAAGATTTTGAATCTTGTTCCCTCTAAGTCAGTCCCCAAGACGCCCTATGAAATGTGGCATGATAAAATCCCTAGTTATTCTTACTTAAGAATTTGGGGTTGTCCTGCTTACGTGAAGAGGACAGTGGGAGATAAATTAGAATCTCGTTCTAACTTGTGCTACTTTGTAGGTTATCCTAAGGAATCCATAGGATACTACTTCTATGATCAGTCTGAACAAAAGGTGTTTGTTTCTAGAAATGCCACTTTTCTTGAGGAACCGTTCCTTAAAGAAAAGAAGGGCAAGATCATAGAATTAGAAGAAGTACAAAATGACCCCACACCACCCACTGAAGAAACGTCCCACTCTGATCAACTACAACCAATCACGAATTTCGATACACACGAAAACCCTCCTCTAAGGCGTTCTGAACGCACTCCTAGACAGCCGGAGAGATGGTATGGATTCTTCCATGAAATCTCTCAAAAGGATAATGATCCTTTAACATATGAGGAGGCACTTTCAGATTCTGACTCTGAACAGTGGATAGAAGCCATGAAATCCGAAATGGACTCCATGAACTCCAACCAAGTTTGGACCTTGGTAGATTTGCCTGATGGGGTCAAACCCATAGGTTGCAAATGGATCTTTAAGAGAAAGCTTGGAGTTGATGGAAGCATTGCGGCCTACAAAGCCAGACTGGTTGCAAAAGGGTTCACTCAAAGACCCGGCGTGGACTTTGACGAAACCTTTTCACCAGTTGCAATGCAAAAGTCCATTCGAATCATGCTTGCCATTGCTGCATATTATGACTATGAGATATGGCAAATGGATGTGAAAACTGCCTTTCTCAATGGTGACATTGACAAAGACATTTATATGGAGCAACCCATAGGTTTCACATTCAGTGGGAGTGAGCAAAAGGTTTGCAAACTCCAAAGATCAATCTATGGATTGAAACAGGCTTCTAGGAATTGGAACATTCGATTTGATGAATCGGTCAAAGCGTTTGGCTTCATTCAAATTTCGAATGAATCATGTGTGTATAGAAAGGAATTGGAGACCTCAGTGCAATTCTTAGTACTTTATGTTGATGACATCCTTCTTATTGGGAATTCGAAGGATGACATGGAAGTGACTAAGTTATGGTTATCGAACCAATTCGAGATGAAAGATCTTGGTGATGCGTCCTATATCCTTGGAATTAAAATCTATAGAGATAGATCTAGAAGGTTAATAGGACTATCACAGTCGATGTACATTGACAAAGTATTGAAGAGATTCAATATGGAGTCAGCAAAGGTTAAGAACCTTCCTATGAGTGTAGGAACATGTCTTTCAAAGAAGATGTGTCCTAAGACCAACCTTGAGAAGGAAAGAATGACTCATACACCTTATGCATCAGCAATAGGTAGCATAATGTATGCAATGTTATGTACTCGACCGGATGTGGCTTATGCACTTAGTGTAACGAGTCGTTTCCAATCTGACCCTGGAGATGGTCACTGGGCTGCCGTGAAGAATATTCTTAAGTACTTGAAAAGTACTAAAGATTTATTCTTAGTTTACGGAGGTCAGAAAGATCTTACTGTCGAAGGATACTGTGATGCAAGCTTTGCATCTGACTTAGATGATTTTAAGTCAATGTCAGGATACATTTTCTGCCTAAACGGCGGAGCAGTGAGTTGGAAGAGTTCCAAGCAAACAACCACTGCGGATTCGACCACTGAGGCCGAATACTTAGCTGCAAATGATGCAGCTAAGGAAGGTGTTTGGATTAGAAACTTCATTCAAGAGTTGAATGTTGTTCCTAGCATGAAAGACCCCATTACTGTGTTTTGTGACAACACTGGGGCGGTTGCTCAAGCAAGAGAACCAAGATCTCACCAACGGACCAAGCACATTATGAGGAAGTATCACCTAATCCGTGATATTATCAAAAGAGGAGATGTGCAAATTGAGAGGGTCACATCAGCAGAGAACGTGGTAGATCCACTTACTAAACCCCTTAGTCGAGAAGCTTTCCAAGGTCATCTTCAGAAGATGGGACTTAGAATAGCTTTAGAATGGCTTTGATGGGTAAGTGGGAGATTGTTAGGAATAGTGCCCTAGAAAGCCGATTGTATATCCGCTTTGTGCTTTTCCTTATTGTAATCACAGACAATCTTTGAATGAAATAACGAATTGAGGCAACACTTCTTTATATGCTCTTGTTTGGTATGCGTTTACTTTTGCTGTGCATGTATGAGAACTCCCCTAATCCTGATGACTTTTAGGACTCTACCATTTAGGTGAAATGGTTCATGAAACGAGCCCTATATCACATAAGTCATGATTAGTAAAATACTCCAAGCCGATGAGTCCTACAGACAGTGGGAGTGTCAACCTGACTCCTCTAAGGCTTGCTTGTGGGATCACGCCCTTAAGAAGGACCACCTTGTTTCATGGAGGTGCAAAGTGTATAGTTGATACGTGCGTGATACATGAGGGTGCTTACTTTAATAAGTAAGTTCACTGAGGTGCCCCGTGTGAGAACATTCCTAAATGGGAAAGGAAGTTTCTATTTCAGGAAATGGAAACTTCCAGATTAGGAAATATCTCACGAGTCATTGATGTGATTAATTGATCCTTAGACTTGAGGTTCCTTGTCACTTTATGAGTTAACTCTGTAGTCTTAGGTATGAGCTTTAAAGGGTGTCGCCTTAGACAACTGATTCAAGGCTTATGCTGGGGCTGCACAAGTGATTCATGAAAGTGAATGAGAATCAAGAAAGGACCTACACTTGCATTTGCAAGGTGATCTCTTATTGTGTAAGTCATTCATATGCCATATGGAGTCCTTGGCCAAGGCAGTAGATCAAGATATCAAGAAAAGGGTTTCTTGGATTGAGATCAAATGGATATGAAATGCACTTAGCTTTAAGACCAGATTATTAGGGTTCTGATTATTCCCTTGCCCTAGATCTTGGTTGAGAGATAGTAAGTAGGAGGATTGTATCTCACATGATTCAATGACTTAAAGGTTCTGTCGAATCTGAACATTCCAATTCAGCTAGGGGTTAAACACCTGTTGCTAGACTATGGTCGTTTAATCTGTGGACTGATTAATTAATTAATGAATTAATTAATTAGGGTCACTGCTAATTGAATTGAGAACCTAGAGGGTCACACACAACAACTTGGTTACATGAGTTGAGGCTTGAAAATGATTAAACGAGTTAATCGGACCAAGAGGGTTCCACACGTGTGAATTCACACGTGTGGCTCACGTGAGTGACACGTGTCACTGTGACACGTGTCACACACGTGTGTATATATATATATATTGTATATATATTAAATAATTAATTAGTTAATTATTTAATAGACTTTGGTTTAATTTTGAATTAAAAAGAAAGTCTAATTTTGGAGAAAATAATCTAGTTAATTAATTACGAATTAATTAATTAGATAAAAATAAGTTATTTATTTTATAATAAATAAAGTATAAAATTATCCAAAGATAGTTTGGATAGTTTTAAGCTCTCTTAAAAGTTGACTAGAATTAGAATTCAAAGTCAAAGTTGGAAAATACTTGATGATCAAGTAATAGGAGAGAGAGGAACCAAATCCTAGTCCAAAAAGGACTAGTTTCGGCCGCCCCTCCCCTTTCCTATATATAGGGGAGCTCATGCTCCCCTTTAGAGCTAATTGACAATTCTTGGTTCATGTGTTGAACACCTTCCTTTCTCCAAGATTAAATTAAACCCTAGGTTAAGCCTAAACACTAACTAGAGAACTAGCATCCTTACTAGTTAGATTGTGATCAAGTTGGTGGACTTTCTCTAGAGGCTTCAAGTTAGAAGTTTGAAGATTCGAGCTTTACCAAGGAGAGGGGATCAAGCCGCGAGAAGAGCGTTCTTGGGTGGCTTGAAACGCTTCAAGAAAGAACAAAAAGAAAAGTAAGTTTTCTATCCCTACGAATTTGGTTACACGATTGCGAGTTCAAGGTCCTTTTGTTGGGAAAAATTTTTAAATTCCGCTGCTTTCTGATTCCTGTTTTCCAACAAATACGACTCGAGTGTACAAGTGTGACTCGAACAAAATTGCAATGACTTGACTTCCGCCTAGCCAAAACCTGTAAGAACTGAGAAGTGGGGAAAAGGGGGTCAGTCTCTAGAAGACTGAGTGAGCAGGAGTGATATACATATGTATAAAACATGCACATGCAAGTCATGAATCCCGAGCAAGGTTTTATTTAAAATTAGTTCCCTCGAAGGGCTAAAAATTAAGTAAGCAATGCTCAGACTTTACGACTATTCATATTAAATTCAATAAGTTCATAAATCATACTCAATCAATAAGGCTCGGCGAGTGAGCGTGCACAATCTCCAACCAAACTCCGACCGTGTACGACAAACATCATTAATACATTAAATAGGCGATCATGCAATATATCATAATACACACAGATCACATATCATGTCCTAAATATATTTGTTTGGGCAATCCGATTCCCGGCCTTCCCGCACAGTGCCTATCAATCAATAATCAATCAATCAATCAATCATTTTCAATCATAAATAAGTTCCAACCTTCTACCTCTGGGTTGGTGGTGGGTTTGCAAGGCCCGACCACCCAATCATTGACCAATGGGGTTACATGAATTCCCCAATTGGCACTCAGCTCCCATTCCCCGCTAAAACTCCTAGCGAGGGCCGGTATCACCGTAATAATGTGGGACTAGTGTGAGGGTTTACCGTCAGCCCTTGCCTCCTCGGGTCCCCACTCACACCAAGCCCCTGGGCCCCATTCTGTGCAATCAATCAATCATTCTTTTCTCGCCAAAACATTTGATTCATAAGAATCATACCATATTTCATAATCCATTTGAAAAGGGGTTTACTCGATCAATATTTATTCGATCAATCAATATTTACTCGATGACTCCACTTTTAAAAGTAACATATATAATCATAAGGTTTTGGCCAAAGCTTTTCACATAAGGGTTATAGGGTTTGATATGTAACTAGAACGAAAACACCCTCACCTGGAAGACCACGAGACATAAAGCATAAGTAATGCGGGTGCCTATTCAACTCGGAAGTCTCCGCCCTGGGAAACGAACTGTATAAGAGAAGGAACAACGTGTACTCGTGAGAATTGACTTAATATGAAACCACATAGACGCACGGCAATCCTCATGATGTGGTATGATATGTTATGAGATGATATGATAGAGAATAAATCCTAAAAGGTTATGGAGTGGTGTATACATGATCAATCATTCAATTCATAATACAAGACAATACATATTGACAATGCATATCAATCAATTAGAAGTTATTAAGCACATAGCGAATGCGATTAAGAATTGCAATCATGTACGCATAACTCATGTCCTTATCAATTTTTCATAACAAAAGTCATCCCCATAATACAAAATATTCATAAGACTTTATAATACATGTCAACCATATTTAAGAATCAGTTTAAGGTGAAAGGAATCCGTTAAGTACATAAAGGAAACAATAGTTGCAAAGGAGATCATATTAAAGCACTTAAACGTTCACATAATAAATTGATAGCATAAAACCCATAATCAAATCAAATTAAATCATATATCATCAATTAATCAAGCATAAAAGTCATATAGTTCACATATGGGAGCCAAGAGGGTGAAAGGAGCACAAGAAGAAGAGTTTTGGTGAGCTATATCAAAAGTTAACAATTTCCGAAATGAACGAGCTGTAGGAAAATGGAAATATCTTGAGTTGTAGAAATTGGAATTAAGTTTTGCTTGTGGGATATAAAACTAGACACATAGAGATTTTCAATGATATATGGCACGAATCATGGTTCAAAACGAGGTGAAAATGGCGTAGGCCCGAAGTTGAGTGAAAGCAGTTTTCCGGTAAAGTGGCGACACCAATAAGAATTGATCATATCTCACAAATGAGAAATGATATTGAAGTGATTCCAATTGGAAAATATTCTACACTTCAAGAGGTTTCCGTGGCTTCAAAAATCAGGTCATTCCGAGTTCGGACGAGGGAGTCGCGGCCGTGACAAAATTGCACTGAAAATCAGTCGCGGCCGCGACCGAAAATTGGCCAAGTCTCGAATTATTGGTCGCGACCGCGACCAAAAATGGTCACAAAACGGTCGTGGGCGCGACCCCTAATTCCAGCAGCTGCGTTTGGCGACGGGAAACAGGGAAAGGCTCGAATTTTGGCTCCCAAATCACCCAAAATCATACAACAACAACCAAATACAACATATATACACATATCACTCATAATTTCATCAATTAATCCATCAAATTACATAAATCCATATATATTTATATATACACACCTATATACATATATACCTTGAAAGAAGATGGAAAGAAAAAAATGGAAGGAAGAAGATTGAGAGCTTACATCTTGAGATGGAGGGAAGAAATTGGAGCTTGATTCTTGCCTTCCTCTTGCTTGAGATTGGATCAATGAAGAATGATGGAAGAGAAAGGGTTTGGGAAGCTTGTGTGTGTGGGAGAAATTGAAGAAAGAAGAATGAGAGAAAAGTGGGTCTTGATCGTGTAATTAAGGGAGGAAGAGGAGGGAAATTGCACTTTGGTCCTTGAACAATTTAAGTGCTTCGATTGTACCCCAAAAGTTTGGTAGGTGATCAATTGGGATCCAATTAAAAGTTCGGTTGAGTCCAAGGATTTCATATAAGTTCAAATAAGTACATAATCGAAACAAAATATTAATTAGCTAGTATACAAGTAACAAATAAATAAAACTAACACTTTCAATTAAATCATATAAGTCACATACGTCACATAATAGCAATTAATTCACGAAATTATTAAATTAAATAATTACTTGGCAATTAAAACATGTAAAGCCACATAACTCTCGGTCTAAACCCACTCGTGACGTCATACCTGTACGGCCGAAGAGTCGGGGCTTTACAAGAAGACCCTCAAAATGTTTATGAGGGCTTTCTATTAAATGTAATAGATAGGGCATTTTCCATTAAATTCTGCACCCCTACGTGATATGAATTGTCTTATGTGGCATGAATGTTAGAACTAGTAATTATGGAGTGGCTCCCATAATTGTATATAAGATAGGATACCCGTGATCATCACATAATTAGTATCATGCTAGGACATGTTATCTGCTAATTGCTTCTGTGATGCACTTTATATCAAACTGCATTAACAAGATAATTAAAATTTGGATAACATTATATGTTGGTGAGGTCATTCGAAAATCCCATTTAAATATTTAGCAAAATTCGAATAAATAGGTATTTTTTCACGGTAATAAAATTCCTAGCATTCCATCAATAGTATTTAGGACTTAACAAGTGAAACTAATTACTGTCTCATGAGTCGTGGGGTAATTAGTGTAGCTTATTAACTCTAAGCTCCCTGATTAATTATTTTAAATAATTAATATTTCTTGACCATTTTAGAATGGGCGATGTCTCACGAGTCGTGGGTCGTTTCGGACTAAGTTTGGTTGAAATCTTATGATTGATGGGTCCTGCACAACACTAAAGTAGATATGGATATCTCACGAGTCGTGGGTCCATGATTGAAAGATTAGTGATGCAAAAATATTACTAGGAGTTCAATGAGAGATCGAATTGGTATCTAGTACCTACCTAAGATTATTAGACCTTTGGATATCTCACGAGTAGTGGGTCCAAAACTAAGATTGCTTGGGATCCTAGTACCCACTGAGAAAATAAGTTTCTTCTAACGTCGTTGGGATTTCTAGACTTTCTAAAAATAGTGGGAGAACATATTTCTAAAGACCTTGTTAATATGTATAATCGTTATTATTCAGCAAGCTCATGATTTCTCTGTTTTTCCATTTAGGTTGTAGTTCTGTGATTCTCTAGAATTGAAATGGCAACTAAAAACCCTTTGTTATCCATCCTCAAATCAAACAAGTTGACGGGTCCCAATTACTCTGATTGGCTTCGGAATCTAAAGATAGTTTTAGATTCTGAAAAGAGAAGATATGTCCTCTTCGAGGGAGAGCCTGTCGCTGAAGGCGAGGCTTCGACTCGGGCCGAAAGGGACACGATTACGAAATGGTCTGAAGATAATCTTCAAGCCTGTTGCCTCATGTTGGCCACTATGTCCCCGGACATGCAGAGGCAACACGAGTCAATGGACAACGCTTGGGATATTTACGACCATCTCGAGCAATTGTACCGCCCCAAAGTGCGTGTTCTAAGGTACAACACCTCTAAGGAGCTCTTTCATCTCAGAATGAAAGAAGGTACAAGTGTCCATGAGCACGGTCTCAAGTTTCTTGCTTTGAATGAGAAACTGACCTCCATGGAAATGCCACTGAGTGAAGAACTCGCTGTGGATTTGTTGCTCGCATCGCTTCCACCATCATTCATTCCTTTCGTGCTAAATTTCAACATGAATCATCCTCATGCTACTGTAGCTGAGTTGATTAGTCAACTTGTGACTGCTGAAGACACGATCAAGAAGGATTGCAAAGTAATGATGGTCACCTCCTCTTTTGGGTCTTCCAAAGGCAAAGGGAAGAAAGTTCCCAAGAAGAAGGGATCTCTTAAACCCGATGGAGGGGTTAAAAAAAGAAAGGCCAGGAAGAGAAAGGATCAGACAGAGGACGTTTACCATCAATGTAGCAAGAAAGGGCACTGGAAGAGGAACTGCCAATAGTACAAGGATACTCTAAAGAAAGGTGTGTTTATTGTTGAAGTAAATCTATCTATTGATTCTAATTCTTAGGTACTTGATACCGGCTGTGGAGCTTATATCTGTAATGATGTACAGACGTGTGACGCCCCGATAATTCGGCCGTACAGGTATGACGTAAGTGTTTACCAAATTGCGCGAAATAATTATTTATACGCGGTTTACATATTTAATTTTATTGTTTAATTATATTAAATGTTAATTACTTTATTTTAATGTTATTAATATCATATATGATTATATAAATATGTATATATGTTGATTATGTTAACGATTATATCTTAAATTATTTAATATTAAGTATTTTTGTGGACTCATATCAATGGATATTTATTGAATAAATCGAACGTGATTGCAACTTGAATTAACTTCCCGAACTTGATTTAATTTCTTCTATGGCCTTACTTGCTCATTTTATAAATTTTGGGACTTAATTGCATTGGACTTAATTGCTCATTTGTTATGGAATTGTGGCTAATTGCATGACTTAATAGCAAATTGGCCATTTCTTTCTCCTTCATAGCAGCTATCACGTACCCTTTTGCTTCTCATTTTCATACAAACATCATATACATTTGCTCTTGCTTCCCTTGCCAACCGAGCCAAACCCTTGCCAAAGTGTGGGGAGGTTTCATCTTTCAAGCATCATCAACATCATCTCTTCATCTTAACTTCCATTTCTTGCATTTGAAGTAATTTTTGGAGCATGGATGATTTTCTTGAACTTATGGGATGAATAGGGCTTTGCATTGAATTGGTTAATGTGTATTTGTTATTGGAAATATGTTTAGGAACTTTAAGCTTAAGATTGATGCATTTCACTTGTTGATTATGGACTTGGAGCATGATTGATGATATGGGTTTCATTTGATGAATTCTTGATGATCAAATATGGAAATATGTGTTTTTATGAATTGTTATTGATCTATTCGTATGCTAGTCGGTGTGTATCACGATTTTTGGGCATTTAAATGTGAGTTTGATCCATTTTGAGTGTTTGAGTTTTGGTATGTTCTTGTCCTGCTGTTATACTCTGTTTTTTTTTTTCTGCTGCGTACTGTTGACACGGCCGTGTCAACTTTGCCTTGTTCAGCGTGACACGGGGTGCACGATGGTCTGGTTTTGTTGTACCGAGACACAGGGGTGTCACTGTTTGCATTGTAATGGTGACACGGGCGTGTCACCTTCAGATTTCATACTCCGTTGTACCTAGACTCGGGGGTGTCAAGGGTTGCTTTGTAATGGTGACACGGGCGTGTCACCTTCTGTTTTCATGCATATTGTGGTTGCATGCTGCTGTACGTGCCTGTGTTATATATATATATATATATATATATATATGTATTGGTTATACATTAATTGTTATTTGACTTAATTGAATGTATTTAATTGTTATTCCCTAATTTTAATTGCGATTGAATACGTGCTATGCTCCTATTTGAATTCTTGAATTAATTTGATTGAAAATGTGGGATTATGAATTCAAAGGATTGATCGAATGACTTGATTATATGATTTAATTCCTTAATAGTGCACATGAACATTTTCATAACATAATCTTGTCTTTTACATATTCATATCATGATCATTGCATTGCCGAGCGTCTTATTTGGTCATATTGAGTCTCACCTCACCTTTCTTGCACAGATTTTGATCCTGTTGGAGACGAGGCCGCTCAGTGAGGCTTTCGTGTCTTCTTTTATCGGTTTCAGGTGGGTTTCTCTTCTATTTAGATAAAACGACCCGATATATCTCCCTATGTGAAATGTTTTAAGCCAAAGTAAAATGATTATATATATATATTGAGTCTTTTCTAGAGTAAATGATTGCGAACGTATAACCCTTCTTTTATGAATCCTACCTTATGTTTTGGCGAGATATGATTGATATGATTGTTATGAATTCACGGTCCCTGGAACTTATTACATGTGGCTATCCGGGGAGGCAAGGACCAACGGTGATCCCATGTGTTAGTTCCAACCAATTATGGTGATACCGGACCCCGCTAGGAGATTAGCGGGGAATGGGAGCTGAGTGCCTTTGGGGGATTCATGTACCCCGTCTGGCCTATGTATGGACCGGTGGTCGGGTCCTGCAAACCCGCCCACCACTTGGAGGGAGAAGGTGCATATGTATGATTATGAATCGTATGATTGTGCACAAATATGATATGTATGATAACCAATGAAATTATGAGTATGAATACACAAGGTGTTGGTTGGAAATTATGCACGCTCACTCGCCGAGCTTGAAACCCTATGATTAATTATGAATGAATATGATCGTTGTAAACCCGTAGATGTCTTTCTTTGTCTCACCCACTTGGGAAATCTTCTAAAAACTTCTTATGGGTTTTTAGCTTGCATGTATATGTTTAAATTCTGCGATATTTATATACTATGCCTGTTTTTTTATCCACAAGTCCCTTTTGGACTGAACCCGTTTTGTTTTCAGTGGTTGTTGTGCAGGTTAAGGAGTGCTAGTCGGGAATACAAGTCGTCTAGGTCTTACATTAGTGTTTAGCACTCTTATTTTGTTACACTCGCACTCATGATTCCCTTTTTGTATATGAATATGGTTATGGAGCGTTATATTGTCAGAACTTGAAATACTTGGTTGGATTAGGTATATGAATTTTAATTTCGGAGCTTGAAAGCTCATGGTACTTAGATATATGATTGTTCTTACTTCCGCTTTATTGGTGTTGCTCTGATTTGTGGTTTAAGGGTTAGTCCCTCCTAGCCTAGAGAGTGTGTGTCCCCGTTCGTCGTGACTTGGCTCGTATGTGGATTATCCATTTCATATGCGGGTCGGGTCTCGGTGCGGGGGATGTGGCACCTTGCGCTGGGGTGTTACAAGACGCTAAATGAGGTCCGGCATCTTGAAGAAGGAGAATGCGTCTTGCAGGTTGGGAATGGATCAAGCGTTCAAGCCCAAGCCATTGGGACGTGTAGATTAAATTTAGGTGTCTTTACTTTAGTTTTGAACAAAGTCCTTTATGTACCTTCTATTATTCGTAATATCATTTCCATTCCAATACTTGATTTTGAAGGTTATGAGACTTTTTCTAGAAATGGAAACTTTTATCTTAAGAAGAATAAAACTTCCGTTTTGCTTGGTACATTATCTAATAGACTTTATACAACTAAAGACACCCATATTCTGAATATACAACAATTAAACAAACGCAAAAGAGATGACAAGATCTCGACTTCTTTATGGCACGCACGTTTAGGACATATTTCTAAAGATAGGATTGCTAAGTTAACTAATTTGGGATCATTCTATGATAATGAACTTAAAGAGTTGACTCATTGTGAATCATGTCTTAAAGGAAACATGGCCAAAACTCCCTTTAAGGGTAAAGTGGAACGTGCCACTAGAGTATTGGATTTAATCCATACTGATGTTTGTGGACCACTTAGTGTAAGTACGAGAAACAACCATCAGTATTTCATAACCTGCATAGACGACTTTAGTCGTTTTGGTTATGTGTACTTAATGAAGTATAGATCCGAAGCATTTGAGAAATTCTTGGAAATTCAGAAGAAGGTTGAGAACCAAACTGGTTACAAGATTAAGATACTTCGATCTGATCGAGGTGGCGAGTATCTAAGCGACGAATTCCTTAGTCATCTCAGAGATAATGGAATTATCTCTCAGTGGACTCATCTGGACTCCTCAATTGAATGAAGTTTCGGAGAGAAGGAACAGGACCCTACTTGATATGGTTCGTTCCATGATGAGTTTCACTGAATTGCCACCTTCATTCTGGGGTTATGCCTTAGAATCAGCAGTTAAGATTCTGAATCTTGATCCCTCTAAGTCTGTACCCAAAACCCCATTTGAGATGTGGTTTGGCAAAATCCCTAATTATTCCTACTTGAGAATTTGGGGTTGTCCTGCTTACGTGAAGAGGACAGTGGGAGATAAGCTTGAAGCTAGATCAAGCTTATGCAACTTCGTAGGATATCCTAAAGAGCCAATAGGATATTTTTTCTACGATCCTCTTGAACAAAAGGTCTTTGTGTCAAGAAAAGCTAATTTTCTTAAGGACTTGTTCCTTAAAGAAAAGAAAGGCAAGATTGCAGAACTCGAAGAGGTTCGAGACCAAGGTCCCACGCCAAGTTTGGACACTAATGCAGAGAGTGATACACGCGAAAATCCTCCTAAAATAAGACGTTCTGAACACATTCTTAGACAACCAGAGAGATGGTATGGTTTTCTCCACCAAACATCTAAATTGATAATGATCCATTAACTTATGAGGAGGCACTATTAGATTCGGACTCTGAACAGTGGAAAGAAGCAATGAAATCCGAGATGGATTCCATGTACTCTAACCAAGTTTGAACGTTGGTTGATCCACCTAATAGGATCAGACCCATAGGGTGCAAATGGATATATAAGCGCAAGCTTGGAGTAGCTAGAAGCGTGGCAGCCTTTAAAGTAAGATTAGTTGCTAAGGGTTTCACTCAAAGACCAGGTGTAGACTTTGACGAAACCTTCTGCCCGGTTGCAATGAAAAAGTCCATTCGGATCTTGCTTGCCTTTGCATCATATTATGACTATGAGATATGGTAAATGGATGTGAAAACTGCCTTTCTCAATGGAGACATGGACAAAGAGATTTACATGGAGCAACCCATGGGTTTCATATTCAGTGGGAGTAAACAAAAGGTTTTTAAGCTCCAAAGATCAATCTACGGATTGAAACAAGCTTCTAGGAATTGGAACATTCGATTTGATGAAGCAGTCAAATCGTTTGGCTTTATTCAAAATCCGAATGAGTCCTGCATATACAAGAAAGAATTGGAAACCTCGGTTCAATTTCTGATACTTTATGTAGATGACATCCTCCTTATTGGGAATACGAAGGATGAAATGAAAGTAACAAAGTCTTGGTTATCGAACCAATTTGAGATGAAGGATCTTGGTGATGCATCTTACATTCTCGGTATAAAGATCTATCGGGATAGATCTAGGAGATTGTTAGGATTATCACAGTCAGTTTACATAGACAAAATACTAAAGAGGTTTAGTATGGAAGAATCCAAGCGTGGAAAACTTTCAATGGGCCCGGCAACAGCTCTTTCGAAGAAGCTGTGTCCCAAGACTGAACTTGAAAAGTCCAGGATGTCCAAAATTCCTTATGCATCAGCTATAGGAAGCATAATGTATGCAATGCTATGTACTTGACTGGATGTGGCTTATGCACTTAGCGTGACTAGCTGATTCCAATCTGACCCTGGTGAAGGTCACTGGACTGCTGTAAAGAACATCCTTAAGTACTTACGAAGAACTAAGGATTTATTCTTAGTTTACGGAGGCTAGCAAGATCTTGTCATTAGAAGATACTGTGATGTAAGCTTTGCATCAGACGTGGATGATTTTAAATCCATGTCAGGATACATATTCTGCAGAACGGCGGAGTAGTGAGTTGGAAAAGTTCCAAGCAAGAGACCACTGCAGATTCGACCACTAAGGCAGAATACTTAGCTGCAAACGATGCAGCTAAGGAAGGTGTTTGGGTAAGAAACTTCATCCACGAGCTGGGTGTAGTTCCTAGCATTAAAGAGCCCGTTACAGTGCTTTGTGACAGCACTGGGACGGTTGCTCAAGCAAGAGAACCAAGATCTCACCAAAGGACCAAGCACATTTTGAGGAAGTATCACTTAATCCGTGATATCATCAAGAGAGGAGATGTGCAAATTGAAAGGGTCACATCGACAGAGAACATGGCAGATCCACTTACTAAAGCCCTTAGTCAACAGGCTTTCGAAGGACATCTTCAGAAGATGGGTCTTAGATTAGCTCCTGAACGGCTTTGATGGGCAAGTGGGAGATTGTTAGGAATAGTTCCCTTAAAGCAGATGTTTGCTTTACTATTTCCTTGTGAAACCACAAACAATCTTTGAATAATAAACGAGATGTTTTTTTTCATAGGCAATCACTTCTTTATGCGCTTATTTATGTCTGTTTGGGTTTACTTTGTTTTGCATATACTGAACTCCCCTAATCCGTTGAGGCCTTTAAGGACATTCGTTATGGGAACGACAAATGAAACAAGTTCTTAACTCCATAGGCGAGGATTAGGAACTTCTCCAAGTCAATGAGCCCGACAGAGAGTAGGAGTGTCGACCTTGACTCTGCTAAGACTTGCTTATGTGATTATGTAACGCCCCGACAAGGGCGTCCCACGCCTATCCCGCGCTACGGTCCTAGCTTGTATATAGAATTGCTATCCATATACCCGCCAAGAACGAAGCAAGCGGTGACAAACGGACATCCTAGCTAGGCGGTACTAGACTCACAAAGCTGGTAAACAATCACAAGTATACGGAAGCTCGAATTAAAATGCATTCAACAAGTAGATGACCGTCACGGTCCAGCACGTAATGCTCAAAATACGGAAAGTAAAATCATCCTAGTGACCAACACGGTCCAAACTAGCATAATAACATCATACATTCTAAATCCATAAATCCAAAACATAAGCGACATAAATATGAAGTATGTAAAGACACAACGAGTACAAGCTAGACTCGACACAACTCTCAAAGCAAGACCCCGCCTAGCAAGACTCCAAAACGCGACCTGCGGACACGAAAGGTAAAGGAGGTCAGTTCAAACCGAACCGGTGAGGAGAAGATTACATAGTTTAAATATAAGAGGTCAATGCATGCTCAAATCAAAGATGTTCATGATCCGAATTCTTTTGGAAAACAATGCAAGTTTTATAAAAATCGAATCATGAACCGAAGCACCGGCTCGGCGAGTACGAGCACTCCATCCTTACTTCCAAAACCAAAAGAAATCAAACCAATCCATCCTTAACACCGTTGCTGTCGAGGGTGTGCACCCCCCGATCATCGCAAAAGAACCATGGAGAAGTGGGTCCATGAAACCGACCTTCCCCAAGCCTACCTTAACCCCGAATCCTCCTTGGAGTCTTAACAAACTTGTCCAAAACAGGGTACTTCATAACGGATCAACCGTCCGCCCTTGCGTTCCCGACATCACCGCTTACTTCGCCCCGAGCGCTATCAAAAGAACCGACCAAGCAAGCATCCTTGCAAGGTATAACAAAGGCTCGCTACACAACTCACACATACATAATACTCAAATGAAAGTTCCGAAACCATTTTGGGTATCTATCGCATATACCAAAACTCAAGTTTTACTTGTAAACTGTTTTCCATAAGCAAATATCCATAATACGAGCAAAGCTCACAAAACTTGGCTTATAATGCCTACATATACATTTTGAAAACGGGAGTTTAAAACCAATAAATATGAGAGGCCATATGTGCCCACAGTTTTGAAAATATTTTGATAATATAACTCCTCACCTTTACCAAGAACCTCGAAGATCAAGCGCGAACAAGGAGGGTTACACGTCCGGAGACTCACCACCTAACAAGATAACGTACCAACAAAGGTAAGACTCGACTCGAAACCCAACAAGACGACGCACGGCTTTGACATGAATGCAAATATGTTAATGATGTGCAAGAAATGGTCGACTATGGTATAGATTGGCAATTAAGATCACATTACATCATATAAGTCATATATCAAGTTCTCAAGTCATATGTAATAAGCGACCTATGAATCACACTTAACACAATTTAATTAAATGCATAACTTAGTCAATTAAGATAACTTAAGCATGATTGAGGTATAAAGATCGTAATATAAGGTATGCATGAGATGTCACAATATATAACGAGGTCACAATACATTGAGACATAATATAAATAAGTAAGGAACAAACGTGAAGCAAAACAAGTGAAACGAATCAAGAAAACAAGGCTAGGGAAAATCCACCCCCATGGATTTTCCTTCACAAAAACTCCACCCTCGCGGATTTGGTCCAGAGCAACTGCCTTAAATCCACCCCCATGGATTTTTACACAGCAAAAATCCACCCTAGCAGATTCTGCCCAGAACTTAAAAAAAACGTGACAACAACTTCAAACTCGAAGGGAATGAGTTCAAAACACCCCAAAACATGAAATTAAGCTTCCAAAACCACAAATAAGCATCATAAAACATCAAGTTACATAATAAAGCATTTAGGAACATTTAAACATCAAGAAATCTAGCAATTCATGCAAGAACTTCATCTTCTACAAGTTTCAAGAAAGCTTCAAGCATAATAATGGTGAAATCAACAATCATTGCAAGAAATTGTAGGAAATCTATCACATTCTCCATAAAAACACATAAGGAACAAGAATCCATCATGAAATCAAGCTAAAACAAGCTAGAACATGAACATGCAAGAATTCTTCATAAAAGCTTCAAAGGTCAACATTGGAGGATTTCCCATAAGAGTATAAAAACATGAAATTCTTACACCAAATCATTCCTAGAAACATAAGAAACATATTTCCATCAACAAATTCGGATTTAATCCATCTAACATGAACCCTAGATTCACATTCAAGCTCAAAACCATCAAGAACACAAACCCATGAAAAGAGCACACAAATCTTACCTTGGGAGCTGGAAATCGAAGAGGGAATCTTGTTCTCTAGTCTAGAATCTCCAGCTTTAATCTTCGATCTTGGTTCTTGAAAATGGTTTGAAGGTCTTGGGTGTTCTTGAGAGAATATGAATAGACTTAAGAGAAGGTCTTGAGAGAGAACGACATGAATCTTATGAAAATAACGTAACTTAAGTTTGGTGTTATAATCTGATTTGGGTCAGCTGAATAGGGTCATGGAGCGGGTCAGGTCGGATTTAATTGAGATTGGGTCTCAAATTGGGTCAGGATTGAAATTGGGTCGCAGGTCAACATCTAGGCTTGAAAGGGTTGACTTTACGTAAAACGGCCATAACTTCTTCGTCCGAACTCCAAATCGAGCGATTTAAAAACCCACGAACTCGTAATCGAATTATCTACTCAATTTCATTAAGTTCTATCCAGTTTCAGGCTTGGAAAATAAATTTACCTTTTAGTCCCTAAATTATGCTTCAATGTCCAAATAAGCACATTGTTTTGTTTAAGCATAAAGCATGCTATCAAAGCACAATAAGAACAATATGAGCACATAATTAACACATCAATTAGTCACGTATTTCATACAAATCATATATTCCACATAAGTTCAAGCATAACGGTCAATTAAGGCATATTATTCACATAATTCATGCAAAGAAAGGTAAATCGTGCACTCTCGTACCAAACTTTACCTTGACCGAGAAGCGGGGCGTCACAGATTATGCCCTTTTGAAGGATCTCTCAGTTTCATGGAGTGATAAGTGTATACGTTGATGCGTTCATAATACAAAAGGGTGATTGTTACAAGAACTTCATCACTGAGATGTCCCGCGTGAGAACATTACTAAATGGGAACGGAAGTTTCCTGAAACTTCCAGATTAGGAAATATCTCACAGGTCAATGACGTGATTCATTAATCCTTAGACTGGAGATTCTGTAATGTCTCATATGAGCAAACTCTGTAATCTTTGATATAGGTTCAAAAGGGTGTCACCATATAGACACCTGAACCACGGACTATGATGGGATTACACAAGTGGCATATAGAGAATTAGTAGAATCAACAAAGGACCTACACTTGTTACTAGAACAAGAATGATCTCTTACTGATTGAGTTGTTTGTAGTCCATTAGACATTAAACCCTTGGCCAAGGTGGATGAAGATCAAGATATGTACAAAATGGGGTTTTCTAGGATTGAGATTGAAATGGATATGAAACGAACTTAACTTTAAAGACCAAGAATATTTGGGCTCTGAGAATATTCCCATGCCTTAGTTCTTGATTGAGAGATGGAGTTGTGGGCGGATCGTATTTCACTGATTGTCACTGACTGAAAGGTTCTTCGTTTCGTTATTCGGCTAGGGGTCACACACCCATTGCTACATTACGGTAGTGTGATCTGTAGAGTGATTAATTAATTAGGGAATTCATTAATTGTTGTCACTGCTAATTGAATAATGAACCTAAAGGGTTACCCACAAATGCCAAAACATGAGGGTTATGGTAGGATGTTAATATGATTAACGAAGCATCAAATTGTTGATCAAAATGGAGTAAAACAAGTGGGCATTGCCACGTGTCAAGGACACGTGACTGCCACGTGTCACGCAAGCCTACATGGTTGCCACGTGTCACGCAAGCCTACATGGCTGCCACGTGTCACGCACACGTGGCACGTGCATGGCTTTTGTGCGTGTGTTTATTTCATTTGTGAATTATTTTCTAGAATTAATTAATTAAATTGTAATAAATTAATTTTAGTCTTTTAATTAATTATTGAATTAATTATTAAGACTAATTCTCAAATAAAGCTTAACCCAATAAATAATTAATCGGGAATTAATTGATTTATTGAATATTGACTTTTAACTTTAGGAAAGTTGAAAAGTCCAACTTCCTATTGTAGGAGAGAGAGAAGGATATTCTTGCAAGACTTGGAGAACAAATTGCGAACTTGTTTTCTCAATTTAAATTAAATAATTAATTAGTTAATTAGTGAGCAAGAAAAGAAGCCCACTAGGGTTAGACGAACCCTAGGGGAGTTCGAACCCCCTTGTATAAATACAAGGGTGGATGCTTCTTTTATTCTTTAGACCAACACTCACGATGTGTTAAGTTTTTGAGAAAAACAAAAGAAAAGTTTTCAAAGCAAAGCCCTAGCCATTAATACAAGTTATAGAACTAACATTCTCACTTGCTTTGTAGCGCCCCAAGCGGTGGGCACCACACCCCTGCACTATAGCCCGACACGTGTCATGAAACAAAGACTCCGCACAAATACCAAGTCATAGCGAAGGGGGAACAAAATAAAAGTCCAGGGCCTAAGCTAGGCAGTACCTAACCCTGTACGAAAGAAATAATGCAAAACAAGACAGGGAGAGTAGAACGA
This sequence comes from Lantana camara, assembly GCA_037501455.1. NCBI lineage: Eukaryota > Viridiplantae > Streptophyta > Magnoliopsida > Lamiales > Verbenaceae > Lantana > Lantana camara. Next base: position 88,670,095 of record CM074862.1, on the reverse strand, counting down.
AAAGCTAACTTTTCAAAAACTTCTCATACAAAAAGGATGACAGCATCAAGCACAAATCAAAATCAACTACACGGGTTTAACTAAACGATAGAACCTGCCCTATCCTGCCCCGAACAATCATACAACGAAACGGGTTCAACTAATCCAAGCACCTGTCCTAACTTGTCCCGAAATTCCAAACATTTGAATCATAATGGCAACGTGTACAAAATAGATCTTATACAAAATTTACGAATCATAAATCAGAACAAAATACTTAACAAACTTAAACAAACCGACACAGACTTAACAAACACGACACACGACCGCCGAGCGCGAACTCGAACGACAAGAACCTGCACCTAAAAACATAAAGAGGGAGGGGTCAGTCCAAAGACTGAGCGAGGGGCTACCCATACACACCTACATATATGTAGAGCACAACACGTAGTAAAAGCAACGTTCGTGAACCCGGGGTTAGTTTTTGCACGCCAAAACAGTTTCCCGTGATAGTATATATATAGGATGACTTATCAAAACAGAACGAACAAAACCTAGCTTATACATAACTCAAAACATACGTTCAAACTCATGCAGACTTAGCACACATATCGGAACATAACTTATTAGGTTAATAGCAAATCCAATTTTATCTTAACTTAAGAGTCTACCCCCGTTTCACGAACTTATAACTGACAAACATAACGAAACTCTGCGGGTACGATTACACATCCAACCAACTCCTTCGTAACACACATAGACTTAAGCACACGAAATCAAAATACACATACCTCCACTTACACCGGTTGATGGGTGTGTTGTGCATACCCAAACCATCCGCGCTGATATTTGAGGGTCGTGAGTTTCATGACACTCACGCCCAAGGACTCCATCACCCACTAACCTCCTAGAGGGTTCCGGGTTGATCCTATAAAATGGAGAAGTGCACGGAGTTGCAACCGGCGACCCCGTGGCCGTCCCGGGTCTGCCTTACCCACAACTCCAGGGCCTAAACTTACACTTACACTTACACTTACACTTATCACGAAAATCGGAAGCTTAAACCCGTTAGATTTACACTTATACATAACACATGCATATCGTACTTATCATGTCGTACGAACATATTACGCCGACCTCAAAATCATAACGAAATGAAAGCTAAGTGTACATAGGCTTATACATAGCTTCATACTTTGAAACTTATAGCAAAGCCAACAAAATATGTATCCTACACATATCTACATATACATAAAGGCTTATAAGTCCCATGCATTCGAAAACCGACACATTTCATTAGGGTATAACTATATCCTAACCTCACATGGTACCAGACAAAGATGAAGACACCGCAAATGGTCCACCCCGGAACCTGCACGACCAAAAGTCACCACCCCGGGTGCACCTGAACCAATTGGACACACAAAACATAACACAGGGCTCAGACTCAGACTCAAACAACCACACAGAGACACATGGCACATGCTCTAACACTTAAGCGATGCAATCACGTAAGCTGGTTCAAATTCATATTAATTATATGCACAAAAAGCATTAAGTCATGTTCATGTGCACACTTAATGCAAATAATAGAACTTAAAGGCAAGGCAAATCATATCATTTCATTTGTCACACAAACAATTCATTTATTACATAACAAATTTAATTAACAGGGTTTAAGTAATTCAATCATGCAAATTTACACATTTCAGAAAATTACACAAACATCCCCTCTAGGCTAAACAATTAACAAATTCAACATGCCGGGACTCACTTTGCAAAACATCCCTGCAGCTACCCCTGCCGTTGCACCGCCGTGATTCGCCGCCAAACGACCAAATTTGGAGTTGCGTGATCAATGGATGATAGTTCTCGTCGTTTCAAGCAACTTTCGTGAAGAGCCCGTGGACAAAAGATCGACGAAAAAGGCCCCCGATGGCCGCCAAAGTTTCTGCCGCCGCTCAAGTCACCTGAACCACCACCTACGACCAAAATTTGATGCAATTGATGTCGGAAATGGACTCAGGGGGTCGAAAAACCTCGGAAAACACTAACCTTAGCCGGAAAAGCCCACCGAAACGGTGGAAATAGTCGCTACTACAGTGGCGCCGCCGCCTGCCGCCCACTTCAGGTGGCGCGTACGCCTTCATCGCCGCCCCAATGGCGGCGCCGCCTACACAAAAAATTGCACGGGAAAGTCCTCTTACCGGTCCAGGGGCGCGTGTCGAATAGGGACCGTTGGAAGCCGCTGAAAATTGCCGGCAAAGTGGCGGCTCCGCCACCTCCTCCAGTCGCTCCTGAAAAATGGTGAAAAGGCCTGCATCCGGTTGTCGTCGGGCAATGATCTTGGTACGGTTGTGACCACATCTTCGAGCTCTTCGAAAAGCACTACTCATTCGTCGAATTCCGTCGAGAAATGGTGAAGTTTCGGTTAGTGTGTGTTTGTGCATGTGAATAGTGGCGGGAGGGGGTTTAAATCACGGGGAGAGAGAGAGAGAGAGAGAGAGCTGAAGCTGGTGCGTTTGCACGTAAAATGAGGATCCGGGTATTTATCTCGGGTCCTCGCGAGCGAAAACGAGCAGAAGAAGGGGTTAACGACGCCAGAATTGGGTAAACTCAGAGTCTACGGACTCGTATCGATTTCCCAAACGCGACAAAGGGGTCAAAAGGGTCAAAATCTCAATCGAACAAGAAGTGACTAAAAAACCCCTAAAAAGAGAAAATTACAAACAAGCTCCTAAACTCTTAAAGAGTTGAAAATAGGCAGAGCAAAGTACAAGTTTACATAATTAAACACATAAAAAGGTCGAAACGTGGCATACCTTATAAGTCAGACGAGCGGGATGTTACAAACTCCCCTCCTTCAAAAGGACCCAAGGCGAACTGCAAACTCCTCAGGATACTTTTCCCTTAGTTGGCATCAACTCCATTCATAGTGTCTCGTTGTCACTGAAGTCCCATTGAGCACTTGACCGTTGGTCACTTTAAACTCATTCGATCACCACTAGGCCACTGCACCCAAAGCTCGATACTGTCGCTTCCTCTTCGCTTGCAAACCATCATCACGCCACACGTAACTTCACCGCAACAAATAAGAGAGAATCCCATCTCTCAACACGCAAGTGAGAGAACCCCGTCCCTCAGCACAAACAAAAGAGAAAAAAACAATCTCTCAAGCACAGAATTGAGAGAACCCCGTCTCTCAACCTAAGTCTGACAGATCCACATCTCCTAGACATTCTAGTTTGAGAAAACCCGGCATTTCCCAAACCCCTAAATCCAAGGGAATCCAGCATCCCTCGAATACCTAAGTACAAGAGAATCTAGCATCTCCTGTACATAGAACTCAGAAAGACTCCAACATCTTTTTGTCACATAATTAGAGGGAATCCAGCATCTCTCTAACACACAATCAATGAGAATTAAAACTCCCTCACACTCAAGCACACAAACAGAGTCAGGAATCATAACAATTAACACATAACACACTTGGCAAATATATCACATAATAACAAATTTAATTAAGTAAACGATACATGTATGCACGTGCCATGGATGCTTAGCGTACCGTTCACCATGGTGTTGAAATCTTGACCATAAAATGGCGATGATGTCATGGAAGTTGTTTAAGTTTTTGATGTTGCAACCCTGTAATTAAAATGCTAAAGTTGGTGCATGAGAGTTAGATGTGCAAATGAAATGGGGCACTTAAGTCACGTAAGTGCAACAATTAAATGTAATTGCAAGTACATGATAAAGTGTTACACAATCATAGTCATAGCGCGCATATAGTCACATAACTCGGTACAATTCATGCTGAGGAAGCAAAATTTCAAGCCAAACGGATGCAATGCACACATATTCCTATGCCGTACGACCTAGACTGACACGACAAGACTCCAGAGCACCGGTTCTGAACTTGGTTGCTCTGATACCACTTAAGATGTAGCCCCCCAAGCGGTGGGCACCACACCCCCGCACTATAACCTGACACATGTCACGAAACGAAGACTCCGTACACATGCCAAGTCATAGCGAACGGGAAATAAAACAAAACTCCAGGGCCTAAGCCAGGCGGTACCTAACCCTGTACGAAAGAAATAATGCAAAACAAGACAGCGAGAGCAGAACTATGACGCCCCGTCCGATACATCATACATGTATGCGCCACGAGAGAGTTTACCTTATGCACTTATGTGATTTAATTTCCCTTTTATGTGTTTAATTCCAACTTTGATTGAAAATGTGATTTAATTGACTAAAATCCAAAATGGTAAATATGAATTCTTGCATGACAACTTGAGAATGGAACTTGGATGAATTTAAATTAGCTGTTGGAGTTGGATTTAAATAGGACTTGGACCTATTTGTGTGTTTTGGGCCTAACTTAAGTTGGGAGAGTTTGGGTCATTCGGGACCAATATGAGCTCGGGAATTCGAATTCGAATTCCGACACCACCATTGGACTTGATTCGGTGATTCGGGTCCAACAGAATGTACTTTATATTTTTCGGAAACCGTTTACACCTTAAACCTTTTAATTTTGACTTATTGGGCCGAAAATCATTTATTTCAGCCCAAATCCTATTTAATCCTTTAGCCTCATATTATATCTTGGAAACCCTAACCTTGACCTAAAACTATTAGCCACCATATAAATAGCTTTATCTCTTTTATTCCATTTCAAACCACACAGGTTAACCTCAAAGAGAATCATGGAGAAACTTCAAGAGAAGATCAAGACTTGAACCATCTTTCATTCTAAGAGCTCATATTCTTTGATTCCTCATTCCTTCACCAGACAAGGTAAGCTTTGGATCTCTTTTGATGAGTATTTCATTTCTATTCTTGGATTGGAGCATGAAATTGTTAGCATGAACTTGAATGATGAGATCTTGTATTCCTTGAGCAAGCTTTGATGATTTGAATGCTCCTTATGTGTATTAGTTGCTGGAAATTAATATATGGAAGACTAGGGATTCATATCTTCATGTTTAAGCTTGAAATTCATGAAAAAGGGTGTTTGAGATTTTGGGCAAAAACCTTCTTAAACTTGAGTTAATTGACGTTTTGATGGCAAGAATGATTTATATGATGTTGTACTTGAATTTCGTGATGTTTTATGGTAGATTTCGTGTTGGTTTGATGATTTTTGGTGTTCCCCTTCTTCTTCCCGAAATTGTCCAGTTTCAGCTCCAGATCTATGGCCGGAACAGCCGTTCCCATTTGTGCTTTAAGCCTGGAACGGCCCTTCCGGGCTAGGGTTTGGTTTTTGGTGGCGAACATGGGAACGGCCGTTCCCATGTGTGCTTGGTCTGGGAATGGCTGTTCCCAGCCTTGCTAGGCCTTGGCGTGGGAAGGCTCGTTCCCATGCTATGTTGTGCATGGGAATGGCCGTTCCCATGCGTCTGTGACCCTTTCTACTTGCTTTTGCGTGCGTATTTGATTCGTTTGAGTTTCTACTTGACTTGTATGATCCGATATGACTTGCAATGCATCTCTGAACCTTAATACTTTATTACTTGCATGATTTACTTGAATATTTGAATTATCCCTTCTGACCAATTTGATAAACATCATTCCATTTCGCATGTCATTCATACTTTGTACACCGTCCGTCTTACTTGGTTCATGTAGAGTCTAAGTTTAGGCTTTTGTATGTGTTGTCACAGAGTTTGGTGGTGCCGGTGAGCCCGAGGTTTAGAGTGTTTGGTCCTTCACACTCTCAGACTCTACTACTACGAGGTGAGGTTTAGGATTTTGTATAGTTATGCGACCTACGGCCTTAATATGCTGATTTCAACCCTTGCATGCGAGTATACCTATTATAAATACATATGTGTTGGATATGATATGTTTATGACCTTGTAAATCAGCTCTGTTTTGGAAAATTAGATATGAAAGCATATGTAAGCTATTTTGAAAAGTTATGTTATGTTATGATCTGTTCTGTAGCGAGTTAGCCATGATATATGGTATCTGTTCTGTTCTGTTCTGTTATGGATCCGAGGAGCTATAGGTAAGGAATCCCTGGGACGGTATAGGGCAGTCAGGGCTCGGCCTGTGCATAGTTTCCATTTGAGATATCATTGCGCGACTCAGGGAGATAGGGGAGGCATGATATCTTCAGCCTTCGGCTAAGGCCGGGGAGAACTCTTGTGTGTTCGCAACCCCTCGAGGGTTTGTCTGTTCTGGATGGTTTGGGGACGGTACATCTCGTTCATCATTGGTGTGACGGTTGGATTTGATTTTGTATTCTATGTTTTGATATGTTCTAAGGAGTACAGGTTGGAAGCTCGTGCTCACCGAGCATGTGATCCGTTCTGTCTGGGAATCATGAATCGAGATAGAGTTTCTGAAATGTTTTCTAAAACTTATATTTATATATCTTTTGGGTACTTTTGGAAATGTCTTTGGTGTACAACACCTATCTCCGGTTCATGAGTCCACCCTTCTGATATGTGTTGTGTTCTATATATATATTGTGGGTGTGTGTTAGCCCCCTCACTCGGTCAAGTTGCCTGACCCCTCATTTAACTTTTAGTTGCAGGTCAGTTGGCGTTTTCTAGGCGGGAGTGAGTCCTTTGAGTTGAACTTCGTCAGTCTAGCCTTTCCAGTTGCATTTGTCTTTCATACACTTTACTTATGTTTTGACTTGTAGACTCGAGATTATACTTTACTTTTCTGTAGCCCTGCGTGGCATTCGTATTCAGCCCCTTTGTAGCACTTGATGATTATTACGTTATGTTGATCGGATATTCGGGACTAGGTATCTATACTAGTTGAACCCGTCACCTGTTATGCTTGTTGATATTCGGGACTAGGTATCTATGCTAGTAGAACCCGTCACTTTTTTTGAATGTTGATTTAAATGCTTCCGCTACCTTGTTTGAATGTTTGAATTGCTTCCGCGCTCTGAGTTTGTCGAGTTAGATCCGCCTAGTATAGCGTGTGTGTTTGTCTCCCATTCGCTCTGATTCGGATTCGGGCATGGACTTCCATTTCATGACCGGGTCTGGGTCACCGTGCGGGGGATGTGGCATCCTCCGTTTGGGGTGTTACATCTTTAAGTGGTATCAAAGCTCTAGGTTGCAAAACCGAGCTCTAGTGTCGTGTCGAGTCTGTCTAGTTGGTACGACATAGGACAATGTGATTATGTGACTCCTTTACTTGAATACTTGTTTATTTGTAATACTTGTATACATACACACGTACTAACCCACATGCATCAATATTGCTTGAATCTTTGAATTTCAGGATGCCTCCTAGACGCCGTGACCGAGAGGCTTCACCGGATGCGCCTAATCTCCCTCCGCCACCAGCTCTGAATGAGGAGAACATTGTTCAGGCACTTCTCAATCAGTTACAACAGAATCAGAGACAACAGACACCACCAGTTGATGGTCAGGATGGTACTATCTCAGTTGCGTATAGGGTGTTTCGGAACAACAACCCTCCTAAGTGGTTTGGGGGAGAAGACATTAAGGCTGAGGAGTGGTTAGCTGAGATCAGTGGTATTTGGGAGATTTGCCCAGGGAGTTCTCAGGATAGGGCAGTTTGTACTGCTCGATTCATTCAGGGACAGGCAGCTAACTGGCTCAAGAGAGTTCGATTCAGGCTTGAGAGGATTGGTATGGAGTTCACTTGGGAGACTTTTGTTCAGGAGTTCCACGAGAAGTATATACCTCATAGTGCATGAGTGCGCAGACTTCAGGAGTTTTCTGAGCTGAAGAAGGGATCCAGATCTGTTGAGGACTACATTCTGGAGTTTGAGAGACTTGCTCCCTATGCTACCCAATCATTGATATTGATTCACATAGAGCCCGTCTCTTCCTTCGTGGGCTTCAAGAGAATATTCAGAGAGCTCTTTAGGCTGTCAATGTGAGCACTTGGGATAAGGTTACTAAGAGGGCTATTCAGGTCGAGGCCCAGAGACAGAGGTTGAGGCCCCCATCCTTCTCTTCGGGGTATGGTTCGGGTTCTGGATCGGGCAAGAAGCCCGCTACTCATACTTCTGCTACTGCTACACCAGCTTTCCGTCCACAGGGCTTCATGAACAAGAAGCCTCGTCCCGCTGCTCCTACAGGACCACCAGCATTACCGGTACCAGCTCCAGCTCATTGCTCTCACTGTCAGGGTGCTCATCCGTTGGAGAAGTGTTGGAGATATTTGGGTAGATGCTTTGTGTGTGGGTTAGCTGATCACATGGTGGATGCTTGTCCGAAGAAGAAGCCAGTAGTTCAGGCTCGTGCATATGCTCTGGATGGCGAGGAGGAGACAACAGAGATTGATCAGAATGCTATAGTGGAAGGTACAATACATATTCATGGCATATCATTACATGCATTGTTTGATCCCGGGGTTACTCATTCTTTTATTGCTCGGGATATTATTGCTTCTTTGCCTTTGCTTGCTGAGATATCTGCGCATGTGTTTGTGGTGAGTTCTCCTTTGGGGGAGAACTTGGAGACGGACAGAGTGTTTCGTGAGTGTCCGGTGAGTTTTGAGGGTCGAGTTTTTCCTGTTGATCTGATTGTGATGCCGATGGGGAGGTTTAAGGTGATTCTTGGGATGGATTGGCTTTCTCGTCATGGTGCAGTTAGGGATTACCGTTTGAAGAGGATTTCTTTTGATTCTACGGTGTTTTCGGGGAAGAGTTTGGGATCCAACCCGTTTATATCCTTTGTTGAGGCTAGTAAGTTAGTCCGGGATGGTGCTACATGTTTCGTAGCTTACCTTCTGAACAAACCCAAGGACCAGGTCAAGCTTGAGGAGACGGAGGTTGTTCGGGAGTATCTAGATTTGTTCTCGGAGATTTTAGGGTCTTTACCACCAGACAGGGATATTGAGTTTGTAGTGGACCTCTACCCCGGAGCTGAGCCCTATTCGAAGACCCCTACCGGATGGCTCCTGCCGAGTTGAAGGAATTGAAGAAGCAGTTAGATGAGCTTCTGGTCAGCGGATACATTCGTCCGAGCACTTCTCTGTGGGGTATTCCTGTTCTGTTTGTTAAGAAGAAAGATGGGATGTTAAGGATGTGTATAGACTACCGCGAGCGGAACAGGATGACAGTTAAGAACAAGTATCCATTACCCCATATCGAGGAGTTGTTTGATAGCTTGCAGGGTTCGAGAGTGTACTCCAAGTTGGATTTGAGGCAGGGTTATTATCAGTTGAGGATTAGAGAGGAGGACATCTCTAAGACTGGATTCAACACGAGATATGGACACTTTGAATTTGTGGTTATGCCGTTTGGGTTGACGAATGCTCCTGCGGTATTTGTGGATATGATGCACCGGGTGTTTAAACCGTTCCTTGACAAGTTCGTGGTGATCTTTATAGAGGAGATCTTGGTGTATTCAAGATCGGCTGAGGAGCATGCACAGCATCTCCGGATTGTGTTGGAGACACATAGAGAGCACAAGTTGTATGCTAAGTTCAGTAAGTGCGAGTTTTGGATTGATCGAGTCACTTTTCTGGGTCATATCATCTCAGGCGATGGAATTGAGGTCGACCCCTCTAAGATTGAAATAGTGTTACATTGGGATAGGCCTAGGAACGCCTCTGATGTACGGAGTTTTCTGGGTTTGGCAGGTTACTATAGGAGATTTGTGATGGATTTCTCTAAGATTGCAGCCCCGTTAACTAAGTTGACCAAGAAGGAAACCAAGTTTGAATGGGATGATAGTTGTGAGATAAGCTTTCAGACTTTAAAGGAAAGGTTGACTACAACACCGGTTCTTACCCTACCCGAAGGGGTTGAGGGTTATGTAGTTTATGCAGATGCTTCTAAGGAAGGACTGGGTTGTGTGTTGAAGCAGAATGGTCGGGTTGTAGCTTATGCCTCTAGGAAGTTGAAGGTGCATGAGCAGAATTACCCCACCCATGATCTAGAGCTTGCAGCAGTCGTGTTTGCGTTGTCTAAGTGGCGCCACTATCTCTATGGTGCTACATTTGAGGTATTCTCGGATCATAAGAGTCTTCAGTATTTGTTCACGCAGAAAGAGCTTAACTTGAGACAGAGGAGATGGGTTGAGTTCTAAGAGGACTATGATTGCACGATTCAGTACCATCCGGGTAAGGCAAATGTGGTTGCCGACGCATTGAGCAGGAAGGTCAGTATTTCGAGTTTAGTGGTAGGGTGTTCTGAGCAGAGTTCAACTGTTTTGATTTCGGTGGCTAGGTTAGCCAACATCATGGTTTAGCCTGATTTGAAGCAGAGATTGTTGGAGGCTCAGTCTACTGACCCCGAGATTCAGAGATTGGTTGCTCGTTCTAGAGATGATCCAGAGACTAAGTTTGGGTTTGATGATTCTGGTTTGTACAGGTTCAAGGCAAGAGTGTGTGTGCCTAACCAGCTCAAGAGAGTAATACTTGAGGTGGCGCACCGCTCCGGTTATTCCATCCACCCATGAGGTACGAAGATGTACCGGGACTTGAAAGAGTTGTATTGGTGGAGTGGCATGAAGAGGGATGTCGCATTCTTTGTGAAGCGGTGTCTGACATGCCAGATGGTTAAGGCAGAACATCAGAAACCGGTAGGTACTCTCCAACCACTTCCGATACCGGAGTGGAAGTGGGAGCAGGTGACTATGGACTTTGTGTCCGGCCTGTCGAGGTCTAGGAGAGGATTCGAAGGGATTTGGGTAGTGATAGACCGTTTAACTAAGTCTGCCCATTTCCTTAAAGTTCGGATGACGGATAAGGTACCTAAGTTGGCTGAATTGTATTGTAATGAGATAGTGAGACTACATGGAGTTCCAGCTAGCATCGTGTCAGATCGGGATTCTCGGTTTATAGCTAGTTTTTGGCAGGATCTTCAGAGGTGCTTGGGTACAAAACTTAAGTTTAGCACCTCATCACATCCTCAGACTGATGGACAATCAGAGCGGCTGATTAAGTATCTCGAGTATATGTTAAGGGCATGTGCATTGGATTTTAAGGATAAATGGGATAAGCACTTGACCTTGGTTGAGTTCTCTTACAACAACAGTTACCAGGCTTCGATTGGTATGGCCCCTTACGAGGCACTCTATGGGAGGAAGTGTAGGTCGCCACTATATTGGGATATTGAGGATTGGCGATGGACTAAGGAGGATAAGCTCACGAGAGCAAAGACCTCGGCTAAGATTGAGAAGACGGTTGAGAAGGTTAAGTTTATTCAGCAGAGAATGTAAGCAGCTCAGGATAGACAGAAGAGTTATGCGGATAAGAGGAGAAGGCCCCTCGAGTTTGAGGTCGAAGATCGTGTCATCTTGAAGGTATCTCCTAGGAAGGGCTTTTCTTGTATTGGTAGAGGAGGGAAGCGTAGCCCTCGATATCTTGGACCGTTTGAGATTCTAGAGAGGATTGGAGAGGTGGCGTATAGGTTGGACCTACCGCCGAGTTTGACTAGGATTCATAATGTGTTCCACGTTTCACAGTTTCGGAAGTTCTACCCTGATGAGTCGACGATTCTACCGGTTGAAGAGGTACAGCTTGAGTCCGACTTGACGATTGTGAGGCACCCAGTTGAGATTCAGGATCGAAAAGTACAAGTGTTGAGAAACAAGCAGATTCCCTTGTTCAGAGTGTTGTGGACAGATCAGAAATCCGAGGAATCGACTTGGGAGACTGAGGAGAAGATAAAGAAGTTGTATCCGGAGTTGTTTCAAACAGCGAACCTGAGGACAGGTTCTCCTAAGGGGGGAGGTTATGACGCCCCGTCCGATACGTCGTACAAGTATGCGCCACGAGAGAGTTTGCCTTATTTACTTATGTGATTTAATTTCCCTTTTATGTGTTCAATTCCAACTTTGATTGAAAATGTGACTTAATTGACTAAAATCCAAAATGGTAAAATATGAATTCTTGCATGACAACTTGAGAATGGAACTTGGATGAATTTAAATTAATTGTTGGAGTAGGATTTAAATAGGGCTTGGACCTATTTGTGTGTTTTGGGCCTAACTTAAGTTGGGAGAGTCTGGGTCATTCGGGACCAATATGAGCTCGGGAATTCGAATTCGAATTCTGACACCACCATTGGACTTGATTCGGTGATTCGGGTCCAACGGAATTTACTTTATATTTTTCGGAAACCGTTTAGACCTTAAACCTTTTAATTTTGACTTATTGGGCCGAAAGACATTTATTTGAGCCCAAATCCTATTTAATCCTTTAGCCTCATATTATATCATGGAAACCCTAACATTGTCCTAAAACTATTAGCCACCATAAAAATAGCTTTATCTCTTTCATTCCATTTCAAACTACACAAGTTAAGCTCAAAGAGAATCATGGAGAAACTTCAAGACAAGATCAAGACTCGAACCATCTTTCATTCTAAGAGCTCATATTCTTTGATTCCTCATTCCTTCACAAGACAAGGTAAGCTTTGGATCTCTTTTGATGAGTATTTCATTTCAATCCTTGGATTGGAGCATGAAATTGTTAGCATAAACTTGAATGATGAGATCTTGAATTCCTTGAGCAAGCTTTGATGATTTGAATTCTCCTTATGTGTCTTAGTTGCTGGAAATTCGTTTATGGAAGACTAGGGATTCATATCTTCATGTTTAAGCTTGAAATTCATGAAAATGTGTGTTTGAGATTTTGGACAAAAACCTTCTAAAACTTGAATTAATTGATGTTTTGATGCTAAACATGATTTATATGATGTTATACTTGAATTTCATGATGTTTTATGGTAGATTTCGTGTTGGTTTGATGATTTTTGGTGTTCCCCTTCTTCTTCCCAAAATTGTCCAGTTTCAGCTCCAGATCTATGGCCGGAACGACCGTTCCCATTTGTGCTTTAAGCCCGGAACGTCCCTTCCGGGCTAGGGTTTGGTTTTTGGCGGCGAACATGGGCCGTTCCCATGTGTGCTTGGTCTGGGAACGGTCGTTCCCAGCCTCGCTAGGCCTTGGCGTGGGAAGGCCCGTTCCCATGCTATGTTGTGCATGGGAATGACCGTTCCCATGCGTCTGTGACCCTTTCTACTTGCTTTTGCGTGCGTATTTGATTCGTTTGAGTTGCTACTTGACCTGTATGATCCTATATGACTTGGAATGCATCTCTGAACCTTAATACTTTATTACTAGCATGATTTACTTGGATATTTGAATTATCCCTTGTGACCAATTTGATAAACATCATTCCATTTCGCATGTCATTCATACTTTGTACGCCGTGCGTCTTACTTGGTTCATGTAGAGTCTAAGTTTGGGCTTTTGTATGTCTTGTCACAGAGTTTGGTGGTGCCGGTGAGCCCGAGGTTTAGAGTGTTTGGCCCTTCACACTCTCAGAATCTACTACTACAAGGTGAGGTGTAGGATTTTGTATAGTTATGCGACCTATGGCCTTAATATGCTGATTTCAACCCTTGCATGCGAGTATACCTATTATAAATACGTATGTGTTGGACATGATATGTTTATGACCTTGTGAATCAGCTCTGTTTTGGAAAATTAGATATGAAAGCATATGTAAGCTGTTTTGAAAAGTTATGTTATGTTATGATCTGTTCTGTAGCGAGTTAGCCATGATATATGGTATCTGTTCTGTTCTGTTCTGTTATGGATCCGAGGAGCTATGGGTAAGGAATCCATGGGACGGTATAGGGCCGTCAGGGCTCGGCTTGTGCATAGTTTCCATTTGAGATATCATTGCGCGACTCAGGGAGATAGGGGAGGCGTGATATCTTGAGCCTTCGGCTAAGGCCGGGGAGGACACTTGTGGGTTCGCTACCCCTTGAGGGTTTGTTTGTTCTGGATGGTTTAGGGACGGTACATCTCCTCCATCATTGGTGTGACGGTTGGATTTGATTTCATATTCTATGTTTTGATATGTTCTGAGTAGTAAAGGTTCGAAGCTCGTACTAGCCGAGCATGTGATATGTTCTGTCTGGGAATCATGGATAGAGATAGAGTTTCTGAAATGTTTTCTAAAACTTATATTTATATATCTTTTGGGTACTTTTGGAAATGTCTTTGGTATGCAACACCTATCTCCGGTTCATGAGTCCACCCTTCTGATATGTGATCTGTTCTATATAATTATTGTGGGTGTGCGTTAGCCCCCTCACTCGGTCAAGTTGACTGACCCCTCATGTAACATCCCGCTACTTCGGCATTTCCAGGTACGCGTCACGAGAGAGTTTAATTTCATGATTTATGTAATTCGTATGCCTTAAATGTCAACGTGTAATTTATTTAAGTTTATGCGTTTTAGATTTAATTAATTGTTTGGGCTCGAATGCTCAATACTTGAAGTTTAGGGACCTAATTAATTAGGGTGCTTTGGCCTTCGTGGCAATCTTAAGCTCGGGAGTTCGAATTCGAATTCTGACCCCTTTATTGAGTTCGTTTCGACGATTCGGATTCGATGAAATTAACTTTATATTTTCAAAGCCGTTTGTTAGCCCTATCGTTTTAAAATCCGATTCGTTTGGATCGGATATCCTTTGATCCTACCCATTTTGTTAACCCGACCCGTTTCTTGGCCCTAAAAGGAACCAAACCCTCTTTTCGGCCCCATTTTGATCGGTTCAAGCAAGGAGAGAGGGAGAGGAAGAGAAGAGAAGAGAAGAAAGCCAACCCTTTTCGAGCTCAAGAACCCCGACCCCCGTTCGCCCAATCAACGATCCAAGGTAAGCAATGTGACCCTCTCCTTACGTGTTTCGATTGTACCGATTGAATCTTGCTTTATTGCCGTATTTCTTGAGTTTGGGGATAGTGATGAATAGTATAGGTTTCGTGTTTTGGGTGTTTAGACTCGTTTCGAACCCCGATTCATGTTCTAATGTGATATATATATGTGATATTTCTTGAATTTGTGTGTTTTTGGTGTATTATGTGATTGGAATGTGGTTTGGGGTGGTTTGGGAACCACCCCCGTCGACCCCTTGCTTTCCTGCTCTTTTTTTTCGGAGAAGACGACCCAACACGGCCGTGTCAGCCCCTAGTTCATTTCCGACACGGCCGTGTCAAGCCCTCGACTTTGAATTTTTTTATTCGGACACGACCGTGTCAGCTTCCAGGCCAATTTTGACACGGCCGTGCTGACCTCGTTTGAACTCGGATTTGCCTGATTTTTGAACCTGAGGAAACCTCTTGAAGTCTAGAACATCCTCCAATTGGAATCACCTCAAAATTCGTTCTAGATTATGAGATATAATCGTTTGAAATTTGTGTCGCCATCCCACCGAAATTCTACTTTCGTCCCACTTCAAACGTACGCCATTTTCGGCTCGCTTTGAACCACGTTTTGAGCCACCTACCATTTTAAAGATATTTGTGTCTATTTTCAGTTTCAAGAAGCAAAACTCAATTCCCATTTCTCAAACGCAAGTTATAACCGTTTTACTACAGCTTGTCCGTTTCGGAATAATTTCCAGTTTTTGCCGGTTTTGCTCGGAACAATCTCTTATGCTTTCCTTCCGCTTTTCTTGCACCTTGCCACCTCCGAACTCATTCCTAACTTGTTTTATCTTGTGTATGTGTATATACTTGTTGCTATATGTGTTTTATGTTGCTTATTTAATATGAATTATTTGCACGAAGCAACAATGCACCTTGTTATGTATCTCCGCCTTGTAATATAAATTGTTTGTGTGCATGAACGTGTTATATGATTATAAATGAATATGTTGAGCTATGTATTGTCTTGGTTTGCAAGTAATTGATTCGAATATGTGTTATGCCTACTTGATTGCATCTCTTATATGCATGAACATACGCCGTGCGTCTATGTGGTTCATTCTTGAGTCTAAGTCTTGTCTTTTGCCTTCAGTTTGTCCAAGTGCACCCGGGGTGGTATTTTATTCGTCAGTTGATTCTGGGGTGAATCAAGTGCTTGGTCTTCGGCTTCGTTTGGTTCGAGGTGAGGTTAGGATATAGTTATACCCTAATGAAATGTGCAGGTTTTCGAATGCATGCGACTTATAAGCCTTTATGTATATGTAGATATGTGTAAGATGCGTATTTTGTTGGCTTTGCAATAAGTTTGAAAGTATGAAGTTATGTATAAGCCTATGTAAGCTAGCTTTGATTTGCTTATGATTTTGAGGTCAGTCTGCGTGATATGTACGTACGATAGCTAAGTACGATATGCATGAAATATGTCTGTCTGTCTATAGCGGGTTAAGCTTCCGATTTCCGTGATCTGTGTATCTGTGGGGCCCCAAATTCTGTGTCTGGGATGTACCGGAACCCACCTGAGCGTAGATTGGGGGATGGAGTCCGAGGGTTTGAGCAGCATTGAGCACTCATCTCTTCCGCTTCTGGATGGCTAGGGTCGTGCAACCCTTCCATCACACCTACCTGGTATGTTTTGTTGTGTTCTGTTATGGTTAGTCTGTCTATGTGCTCGTACCCGCCGAGTTTCGTTATGTCTATCGGTTATAAGTTCGTGAAACGGGGGTAGATTCTCAAATTAAGATAAAATTTGATATACTTTTAACCTAATAAAACATGTTTGGATATGTGTGCTTCGTCTGCATGTTTTGAATGTACGCATTAAATAAGTTACTTTTCGTTTGTTCTGCTTTGCTAAATCACCCTCTATATATATTATAACGGGCAAATGTTTTGGCGTGCAAAAACTACTCCCGGCTTCATGAACATCTTCTTTTTACGTGCTTTGCTATGTATATTATGTTTAGCGTGCGTGTGTTAACCCCTCGCTCAGTCAAGTGTGACTGACCCCTCTCTCTTTATGTTTTAGCTCTGCAGGTTTGCTTTGGAGTTCGAGCTAGGCGGTGTGAGTCTCTTGGAGTCGAGTCTTGTATTAGTTGAGTCTTTGCATTTGCATTTTGAATTTAGTTTTTGTTTTGTGTTATTAACCTATGAACGAATATGTTTAAATATGATTTGTTCATTTATGATTTGAAATCGGGACAGGTTAGGACAGGTGCTCGGATTAGATGAACCCGTTTTGATTATATGATTATTCGGGACAGGTTAGGACAGGTGCTCGGATTAGGTGAACCCGTTTGTATTGATGATTTATGTTATGATTTAAATTTCGGGATTAGGAATTATGCTAGATTGAACGCGTCAACTGTTTGCATGACTTGAATTTTTGTTTGGCATGATCACGCTTCCATATATTCGTTAAGTATTATGTGTGCAGGGTCTACGTCCCGCCTAGCTCAGAGTTTGAGTTTGTTTTGTTTGTCACCGTTCGCTATGGTTTGGCACGTGTACGGAGTCCTTATTTCGTTACACGTGTTGAGCTATGGTGCGCGGGTGTGGTGCCCACCGTTGGGGCGCTACATCTGTAAGTGGTATCAGAGCCCCAGGTTACAAAATCGGGGCTCGGTGTCATGTTGTGTCTGTCTAGGTCGTACGGCATAGGACAATTTGGTTACGTGCACGTTTGCATCATGGTTTGATACGTTGTGCTTGTGTAAATTCTAATACTTGGTTGATTTTACATTATGCAATGCATTGCATTTTAATTGCTCTTGATTGATTTAACTACGTGACATAGGCACTTAGTAATCAACACGCATATATCTTTATTGTAGTTGTTGAGATTTTCAGGATGCGGCCACGTAGACCACACTACGGTCAACCTTGTTATCAATATCCGTACGATCAAGGGCAGTCTTCAACCAGAGCACCTCCTATGAATTCGATGGCAATGAAGTACCGGGAGTTCAAGACATTTGATCCTCCTCAATTCCGAGAAGGAGACGATATAAAGGCTGAGGAATGGCTCTCGGAGATAGAGAGTATATTTGGGATATGGCCGTGTGATTCCCAAAATATGGCTCGCCTTGCGATACAACTACTACAAGGACAAGTAAGACAACGGTGGAAAAGAGTTGCGCAACAATTAGAGGCATCAAGTGAAGAGATGACATGGGATGTGTTTGTTCGGGAATTTAGGAAAAAGTTCGCACCAGCCGTTTTACAAGAACGAAGACTCGAAGAATTCCTCGCGTTAAAACAAGGAGATAAAACGGTCATGGATTACTTAGAGGAATTCGAGAAATTGGGTGCTTATGTACCCCACATTACGAACAACGATGAAATGAAGGCTAGGAACTTTACGGAAGGTCTTCGGGATGAAATCAAGGAAGCTTTAATTGCGAAGAACACGAGTACGTGGGATAAGGCCACAAAGAGAGCTTTAAAGGTCGAAACGTGGATTATAACAAGAAGCAAAGAGAAGGAAGGATCGGAGCCTAGACTTGGATTGGGTCTATGCTCCAATCTGCAAGTAGAAGGAAAATCTCACCAATCCGGGAATCGAACCAAGAAGATTCGTGGAAAGAAGCATAAGACCGGTAACTTTTCAAAGTCAAAGAAAGTGCTTCAACCTTGTACCCATTGCGGAGGGATAAACCATGCCTACGACGCTTGTTGGGATAGATTGAAGAGATGCTACGCTTGTGGATCAACCGAGCACAAGATCTCTGAGTGTGACCAATCGAGAGCTAACAAGCACCGAACGCGAGGTCAACGACTTCCAATTGGAGACCTACATGAACCCAAGAATTGAGGTACTTGCATTCATGGCACGTGCATTCATAACATATTAAATTTTGTAATTAAATTGCTTTATGTGTTAAAATCACAATGTGTAGCATTTTCTACGTGCTCGAGTGACTCTATGTTGCATTTCATCTATACATATAATCCGACATGCATATTTAGTGTTTACTTGTAGAATGTTGATTCACTCATGCGGCCGAGTTTTGAGCCTTATGAAGTGGGAAGAGATGGTTGAAGTGAGGGTCGAATTAAAGGTCTTCCTTGAGATTTGGTTGCCGACTATAGCATGATACGAAGATATGTCAAGGAAGTAGATTCGAGAAACTATATTTTGGATTGAAGATTTGGGATCTGATGGTGCTTTGAAGAAAAGTTGAAACTCATCTTCCGAAGAAGGCATTTTGGCATGTCTACAAGAAGCATATTGGTGAAGAACTTGGACTTAGAGGTCGTCGAGGAACCACCGGATTCAAGAATTATACAAGAAGTCATATTAATAAACCAAGAACTGAAGGATTCAATTCTTGGAAATAAAATCAGGACCAAGAGAACACTTAAGCAAGGAATCTAGGGCTAGGGCGATTGGCTAAAGCTGGAACTCAATTATGAAAAGAATACCACGATGATATTGGAAGAAACGAGTAGGACAAGGTTCAAATTGAGGACCTTCTTTGGGGATCGAGAATGCCGAAGAGATGGTGACACCAAGAATGAATCGAGGAGAAGATCGGATTTTAGAAATTTATACATAGAATTGAAGATTTCAAATCAAAGGATACGACATTGAAAGGACCCCAAGTACGGTGTTACTTTGGGAAAACATCACCGGGCGTTAGAACAAGGATCCAGCTTAAGGATTGAGAGTAAGTGTAACCAACCGCAAATACGGGGCATGGGGATTTATTTAATTGTATCTCGGAAGGAAGGAGCAAATTGTCAAAAGTTCAGGCTCGAGGATTAACAACGGTTCCGGGATTTTTCAATCGTTCCTAAGAGAAGAAGGTCCCAAGGGACCTTGGCTTCAAAGGATGAAGGAGATGGGATTGTTTCTTAACCCCTTTTCAAAGAAACATCCGAGCAAAGGAAAAGTCGAGTTTGGGGAAAGAATTCAAGAGTAGACAACAACCGTGGAATGAAGATAATGGAAAGTGTTAAAGTGACAAGTGCATCTAGAATTTCAAGATGGTGGGCAAAAGATTTCGGCAATGATCAAATCCTCACGAACACTCACATATCGGTGAACGGTACACTTAAACATGCATATCACGTGCATCATTCATCTTTTAGCTTTGCTTGTGTGTGTTTGTTGTTTGTTACCTTTCGGGGTTGCTTTGAGTGTTCGAGTGCTTTTGCTTCGTGGTTAGTTGAGGGTCGTGCTTTGCAAAGGTATACCCAACGATCTTCCAAGAGTCTTCAGTTAGAGGCAAGCAACGGTTCGAACGTCAACTTTGAGCCACGGGTTGAAGTGGTGTTAGAAGGCCTGTTCGGGGTTGGAGAACGAATGGTGGAAGTTCCTTAACGACCCCATTCGTGATTCCGAGTTGTGGGTGGTTTAGATGGATTCAAATGGTGGGAGTTGAATCATTTTTGGACCCTCCTGTCGTGCGAAAACGTCTGAGCTATTCCAAGTCAGGATCAAGTTCGTGTAGAGCTTGGAGGGAAGATCAAACCCCTTGGTGCTTGAAGACCTTTCTCGAGCTAACCCTCGTCGGGACTTCATGAACCTCGAACTTGGGTGAATACGGGAGAGTTGCTCGTAGTTCTTACCCGAGCGGTAGGACCTGGGGACAGGTCCTCTTTAAGGGGGAGAGTTTGTAGCATCCCGCTACTTCGGCATTTCCGGGTACGCGTCACGAGAGAGTTTAATTTCGTGATTTATGTAATTCGTATGCCTTAAATGTCAACGTGTAATTTATTTAAGTTTATACGTTTTAGATTTAATTAATTGTTTGGGCTCGAATGCTCAATACTTGAAGTTTAGGCACCTAATTAATTAGGGTGCTTTGGCCTTCGTGGCAATCTTGAGCTCGGGAGTTCGAATTCGAATTCCGACCCCTTTATTGAGTTCGTTTCGACGATTCGGATTCGATGAAATTAACTTTATATTTTCAAAGCCATTTGTTAGCCCTATCGTTTTAAAATCCGATTCGTTTGGATCGGATATCCTTTGATCCTACCCATTTTGTTAACCAGACCCGTTTCTTGGCCCTAAAAGGAACCGAACCCTCTTTTCGGCCCCATTTTGATCGGTTCAAGCGAGGAGAGAGGGAGAGGAAGAGAAGAGAAGAGAAGAAAGCCAACCCTTTTCGAGCTCAAGAACCCCGACCCCCGTTCGCCCAATCAACGATCCAAGGTAAGCAATGTGACCCTCTCCTTACGTGTTTCGATTCTACCGATTGAATCTTGCTTTATTGCCGTATTTCTTGAGTTTGGGGATAGTGATGAATAGTATAGGTTTCGTGTTTTGGGTGTTTAGACTCGTTTCGAACCCCGATTTATGTTCTAATGTGATATATATATGTGATATTTCTTGAATTTGTGTGTTTTTGGTGTATTATGTGATTGGAATGTGGTTTGGGGTGGTTTGGAAACCACCCCCGTCGACCCCTTGCTTTCCTGCTCTTTTTTTTCGGAGAATACGACCCAACACGGCCGTGTCAGCCCCTAGTTCATTTCCGACACGGCCGTGTCAAGCCCTCGACTTTGAATTTTTTTATTCGGACACGGCCGTGTCAGCTTCCAGGCCAATTTTGACACGGCCGTGCTGACCTCGTTTGAACTTGGATTTGCATGATTGTTGAACCTACGGAAACCTCTTGAAGTCTAGAACATCATCCAATTGGAATCACCTCAAAATTCTTTCTAGATTATGAGATATAATCGTTTGAAATTTGTGTCGCCATCCCACCGAAATTCTGCTTTCGTCCAACTTCAAACGTACGCCATTTTCGGCTCGCTTTGAACCACGTTTTGAGCCACCTACCATTTTAAAGATATTTGTGTCTATTTTCAGTTTCAAGAAGTAAAACTCAATTCCCATTTCTCAAACTCAAGTTATAACCGTTTTACTACAGCTTGTCCGTTTCGGAATAATTTCCAGTTTTTGCTGGTTTTGCTCGGAACAATCTCTTATGCTTTCCTTCCGCTTTTCTTGCACCTTGCCACCTCCGAACTCATTCCTAACTTGTTTTATCTTGTGTATGTGTATATACTTGTTGCTATATGTGTTTTATGTTGCTTATTTAATATGAATTATTTGCACGAAGCATCAATGCACCTTGTTATGTATCTCCGCCTTGTAATATAAATTGTTTGTGTGCATGAACGTGTTATATGAGTATAAATGAATATGTTGAGCTATGTATTATCTTGGTTTGCAAGTAATTGATTCGAATATGTGTTATGCCTACTTGATTGCATCTCTTATATGCATGAACATACGCCGTGCGTCTATGTGGTTCATTCTTGAGTCTAAGTCTTGTCTTTTGCCTTCAGTTTGTCCAAGTGCACCCGGGGTGGTATTTTATTCGTCAGTTGATTCCGGGGTGAATCAAGTGCTTGGTCTTCGGCTTCGTTTGGTTCGAGGTGAGGTTAGGATATAGTTATACCCTAATGAAATGTGCCGGTTTTCGAATGCATGCGACTTATAAGCCTTTATGTATATGTAGATATGTGTAAGATGCGTAT
Organism: Lantana camara; assembly: GCA_037501455.1. NCBI lineage: Eukaryota > Viridiplantae > Streptophyta > Magnoliopsida > Lamiales > Verbenaceae > Lantana > Lantana camara. The sequence continues at coordinate 88,647,946 of CM074862.1, read as the reverse complement.
TTTGTTGGCTTTGCAATAAGTTTGAAAGTATGAAGTTATGTATAAGCCTACGTAAGCTAGCTTTGATTTGCTTATGATTTTGAGGTCAGTCTGCGTGATATGTACGCACAATAGCTAAGTACGATATGCATGAAATATGTCTGTCTGTCTGTAGCGGGTTAAGCTTCCGATTTTCGTGATCTGTGTATCTGTGGGGCCCCAAATTCTGTGTATGGGATGTACCGGAACCCACCTGAGCGTAGGTTGGGGGATGGAGTCCGAGGGTTTGAGCAGCATTGAGCACTCCTCTCTTCCGCTTCTGGATGGCTAGGGTCGTGCAACCCTTCCATCACACCTACCTGGTATGTTTTGTTGTGTTCTGTTTTGGTTAGTCTGTCTATGTGCTCGTACCCGCCGAGTTTCGTTATGTCTGTCGGTTATAAGTTCGTGAAACGGGGGTAGATTCTCAAATTAAGATAAAATTTGATATACTTTTAACCTAATGAAACATGTTTGGATATGTGTGCTTCGTCTGCATGTTTTGAATGCACGCATTAAATAAGTTAAGTTTCGTTTGTTCTGCTTTGCTAAATCACCCTATATATATATTATCACGGGCAAATGTTTTGGCGTGCAAAAACTACTCCCGGCTTCATGAACATCTTCTTTTTACGTGCTTTGCTATGTATATTATGTATAGCGTGCGTGTGTTAACCCCTCGCTCAGTCAAGTGTGACTGACCCCTCCCTCTTTATGTTTTAGCTCTGCAGGTTTGCTTTGGAGTTCGAGCTAGGCGGTGTGAGTCTCTTGGAGTCGAGTCTTGTATTAGTTGAGTCTTTGCATTTGCATTTTGAATTCATTTTTAGTTTTGTGTTATTAACCTATGAACGAATATGTTTAAATATGATTTGTTCATTTATGATTTGAAATCAGGATAGGTTAGGACAGGTGCTCGGATTAGATGAACCCGTTTTGATTATATGATTATTCGGGACAGATTAGGACAGGTGCTCGGATTAGGTGAACCCGTTTGTATTGATGATTTATGTTATGATTTAAATTTCGGGATTAGGAATTATGCTAGATTGAACCCGTCAACTGTTTGCATGACTTGAATTTTTGTTTGGCATGATCACGCTTCCATATATTCGTTAAGTATTATGTGTGCAGGGTCTACGTCCCGCCTAGCTCAGAGTTTGAGTTTGTTTTGTTTGTCACCGTTCGCTATGGTTTGGCACGTGTGCGGAGTCCTTGTTTCGTTACACGTGTTGAGGTATGGTGCGGGGGTGTGGTGCCCACCGTTGGGGCGCTACACCTCATTTAACTTTTAGTTGCAGGTCAGTTGACATTTGCAAGGCGGGAGTGAGTCCTTTGAGTTGCACTTCGTCGGTCTAGCCTTTTCAGTTGCATTTGTCTTTCATATACTTTACTTATGTTTTGACTTGTAGACTCGAGATTATACTTTACTTTTCTGTAGCCCTGCGTGGCATTCGTATTCGGCCCCTTTATGGCACTTGATGATTATTGCGTTATGTTGATCGGATATTCGGGACTAGGTATCTTTACTAGTTGAACCCGTCACCTGTTATGCTTGTTGATATTCGGGACTAGGTATCTATGCTAGTTGAACCAGTCACTTGTTTTGAATGTTGATTTAAATGCTTCCGCTACCTTGTTTGAATGTTTGAATTGCTTCCGCACTTTGAGTTTGTCGAGTTAGATCCGCCTAGCATAGAGTGTGTGTTTGTCTCCTGTTCGCTCTGATTAGGATTCTGGCATAGACTTCCATTTCATTACCGGGTCTGGGTCACAGTGCGGGGGATGTGGCATCCTCCGGTTGGGGTGTTACAAGAACGAAAAGCCAACTTTTCAAAAACTTCTCATACAAAAAGGATGACAGCATCAAGCACACATCAAAATCAACTACACGGGTTCAACTAAACGATAGAACCTGCCCTATCCTGCCTCGAACAATCATACAACAAAACGGGCTCAACTAATCCAAGCACCTGTCCTAACCTGTCCCGAAATTTCAAACATTCAAAATCATAATTGAAAACGTGTACAAAATAGATCTTATACAAAATTTACGAATCGTAAATTAGAACAAAATACTTAACAAACTTAGACAAACCGACACATACTCAACAGACATGACACTCCGCCGCCTAGCACGAACTCCAACGACCTGAACCTGTACCTAAAAACATAAAGGGGGAGGGGTCAGTTCAAAGACTGAGCGAGGGGCTACCCATACACACCTACATACATATAGAGCGAATCACGTAGTAAAAGCAACGTTCGTGAACCCGGGGTTAGTTTTTGCACCCCAAAACCGTTTCCCGTGATAGTATATATATAGGATGACTTATCAAAAGAAAACGAACAAAACCTAGCTTATACATAACTCAAAACATACGTTCAAACTCATGCAGACTTACCACACATATCGGAACATAACTTATTAGGTTAATAGCAAATCCAATTTTATCTTCTCTTAAGAGTCTACCCCCGTTTCACGAACTTATAACCGACAAACATAACGAAACTCGGCGGGTACGAGTACACATCTAACCAACTCCTTCGTCACTCATATAGACTTTAGCACACGAAATCAAAATACACATACCTCCACTTACATAGGTTGATGGGTGGGTTGTATATACGTAAACCATCCGCGCTGATATGTCAGGGTCGTGAGTTTCATGACACTCACGCCCAAGGATTCCATCCCCCACTAACCTCCTAGTGGGTTCCGGGTTGATCCTATCAAATGGAGAAGTGCACGGGGTTGCAACCGGCGACCCTATGGCCGTCCTGGGTCTCCCTTACCTACAACTCCAGGGCCCAAACTTACACTTACACTTATCATGAAAATCGGAAGCTTAAACCCGCTAGACTTACACTTATACATCACACATGCATATCGTACTTATCATATTGTACGTACATATCACGCCGACCTCAAAATCATAACGAAATCAAAGCTAAGCGTACATAGGTTTATACATAGCTTCATACTTTCAAACTTATAGCAAAGCCAACAAAATACGTATCCTACACATATCTACATATACATAAAGGCTTATAAGTCGCATGCATTAAAAAACAGGCACATTTAATTAGGGTATAACTATATCCTAAACTCACCTGGTACCCGACAAAGCTGAAGACACCGCAAATGGTCTACCTCGGAACCTGCACGACCAGAAGTCACCACCCCGGGTGCACCTGAACCAACTGGACACACAAAACACAACACAAGGCTCAGACTCAGACTCAAACAACCACACAAAGACGCACGGCACATGCACTAACACTTGAGGTATGCAATCACGTAAGGAGGGTTCAAATTCATATTAATTACATGCAGAATAAAACATTAAGGCATGTTCATGTGCACACTTAATGCAGATAATAGAACTGAAAGGCAAGGCAAATCATATCATGTCATTTGTCACACAAACAATTCATTTATTACACAACAAATTCAATTAACGGGGTTTAAGTAATTCAATCATGCAAATTTACACGTTTCAGAAAATTACACAAACATCCCTTCTAGGCTAAACAATTAACAAATTCAACATGTCGGGACTCACATTGCAAATGAAAACATTTATACGTATCACATTTCATATAGAAGCATGTTGTACAAGAACCACCAAATTATATAATAGCATGCTTCGAATTTCATTTAAATCTCACAGAGTTACATATCAAATTCCAACCATGCTAAGTTCATATAATTCATACATTGTATACTCAATTCATATATCACATAACGGGTTCAATTTGACAAAGTTTACTTAATTTAAATCAAGCAAATTTATATCGTTCCCAAAATTACACAAACACCCCCTTAAAGTTAGACAAATAGCTTAAATTCGACATATCGGAATTCAAGTTGCAAATCAAAGCATCAATATATTTCATAATTGATTTAATACATGGTTTCGTATAAATTGGAACTCATATAGATCGACAAATCAAGCAATTAACAATTTATTGCAATTAAGACAATTAATTTAAAATATTCAAATTACACAAAATAAATAACAACAAATCAACCGGACATCCGATTGAGGAACGAAAAGTGGTGTTGAACTTACCACAACGAGAAGAACATTCTGACCGGACACCGGCAAAATGCCACCACTGTAGCTGCCAGAATTTGGCGGATCGCCGTCGGGCCGCCGCCTAAGGTCGCCGGAAAAATCTCGAAAAATCAACCGTGCGAGTACTCCTCGTGCTCGTTCCAATTCCTCGAACAATTTCTGAAAATTCAACCCAATCTTCTCCAATTTCGGCTCTAAGAACACGAAAACCCTCAAATCTTCAAAATCAAATTACTTCCAAACCGGTGAACGAAAATCGAATCCGCAAGAGGCATTGTCTTACCCGTGACGAGCTCTTCGAAACCCCTATAGTGGCCACCAGAAAATCTCCCCAGAGCTACCCCCGCCGTTGCACTGCCACGATCCGTCGCCAAATGGCCAAATCTGGAGTCGCGTGATCAATGGATGATAGTTCTCATCGTTCCAAACAACTTTCGTGCAGAGCCCGTGGCCAAAAGATCGACAAAAAAGGCCCCCTGTTGGCTGCCGAAGTTTCTTCCGCCGCTCAAGTCACCGAAACCACCACCTACGGCCAAAATTTGATGAAATCGATGCCAGAAATGGACTCAGGGGGTCGGAAAACCTCGGAAAACACTAACCTTCACCGGAAAAAGCCGCTGCTACAGTAGCGCCACCGCCTACATAGAAAATTACGCCTGGAAGTCCTCTTGTCGGTCTAGGGGCGCGTGTCGAAAAGGGACCGCCGGATGCCGCCAAAAATTAACGGCGAAGTGGCGGCTCTGGCACCTCCTCCAACCGCGCCTGAAAATAGAGAAAAGGCCCTCCTCCAGTAATCATCGGGCCACGATCTTGGTACGGTTGTGATCGTGTCGTCGAGCTCTTCGAAAAGCACTACTCATTTGTCGAATTCCTGTCATGACCCTGGACCAATTGCATGGTATGGTACTTGTCCCACATTGGTTGTATGTGCAATTTTTGTGGGGTTTATAGGCCAAATGGGCTCTCTCTCCTTTCAGACTAGTCTTTTGGGATGGGCTCTCCTGTTTGGTCTATAACAATTTCGTCGAAAAATGGTCGAGTTTTGGTTAGTGTGTGTTTGTGCATGTGAATAGTGGCGAGAGGGGGCTTAATTCACGGGAAGAGAGAGAGAGAGCTGAAGCTGGTACGTTTGCACGAAAAACGAGGATCCGGGTATTTATCTCGGGTCCTCGCGAGCGAAAACGAACGGAAGAAGGGGTTAACGATGCCAGAACTGGGCAAACTCAGAGTCTACGGACTCGTATCGATGCCCTGAATGCGAAAAAGGGTCAAAAGCTCGATCGAACGAGCAGTGACCGAAAAACCCCTAAAAAGAGAAAATTATAAGCAAGCCCCTAAACTCTTAAAAGAGTTCAAAATGGGACCGAGAAAAGTACAAGATCACATAATTAAACACATAAAAACGTCGTAACGTGGCGTACCTTATAAGTCGGACGAGCGGGATGTTACATATTTGACCGTGTTCTAGGACTGGTGTAGATACGCTTTGGAGACCTTCTACTTTGGAGTCTAAATCGAAGGATCGTTCGAGGGACTTTCGGCTGGAAGGGTGTTTGTGAAGCGGTAACAACATCACAAGAAAGCATCAATTAAAGTGAGTTTCTTATTATTCCCAACGTTACAGTACGAAAATTGCAAGACAACGATTAAACTTTTGGAAAATTTTAAACTTCCGCTCCTCAACTCTTTCGTGTTTTCCAACACTTTTTCCTCCGATTAGTGGATGGGCTCAGCCAAAGCACCGTCCACCCATACATTATGGCCAGTGAGCTTCATAACTCCCCGAAGGCCCTGTTCCCCTTCCTCACCAAATCTCCTAGCGAGATCAATTTTTCCGTAGTGTGTGTTAAAACTAGTATACGAGGATCACCGTCAGTCCATGAATTCCTGGATAGCCACGTACACTTAGTCCCAGGGCCCCCATAATCATTGTGATCACTGATCTCGCCAAAACTTTGGGTAAGGGTTCATTAGAAGTAAAAAGGGGTTTTAACGTGAAATCATTGACTCTTCGAAATATATATATATAATACTTTTGCTTAAAACTTCCACGTCGGATATATCGGGTCAGTTTATAACTAACAGAAGAGAAACCCACTTGGCTACACCTTACCGAACACAACCAAGAAGAACAGAAGAGTGAAAGTAACCTATGAACCTGGTACGTCTCCGTCCTGGAGAAAACTGTACAAAAGACAACACGGTGCGTACGTGAGACTCAAAACTCCAAATGAGCCAAATATAATGCACGATAATACTTTAACAATGTGCTATGGGGATGTTCATGTGCACAATTAATGTCAGTTAGACAAGTAAACAATTCATTCTTTTATTACACGAATAGATCATGTTTTTTCATTATCATTCGTTCAATTCATAGCACATCATAATACATGTTAATGATGCATAGGAAATAATTTAAGGCGACAGGAATCCATTAGGACATAAAGAAAACATTAGTTGCAAAGAAAGCCATACTGTAGCATTTAAACTTTCACATTTTCATTTCACGTTTACACATTGAATTCACAACATAAAATTCATAAACATGTCAAAATAGATCATATATTATCAATTAATCAAGCATATAAAACAATCAATCCAGATACAAAGTCCGAGGAAGTGGAAGGAAACCAAGAAAATGGTTTTGAATAAGTTTTGGTGAGAGCTGATAGTATCTAAGGTGCACAAGCTAAAAAGAATTTGATATATCTTGAGTTGTAGAAGTTAGAATTCGTTTTTTTTTTTTTTTGGATATGAAACTAGACAGACAGGGCTTTTCGAAAATATAAAGTTCAAATTTTAGTCCAGAGCGATGTGACAATGGTGAATGTTTGAAGTTGGAGGAAAACAGATTATCGGTGAAGTGCGGACACCAAAATGAATCAATTATATGTTAAAATCAAGGAATTATTTTAAGGTTATTCAAATGAACTCAAACCCTTGCTATTCACTGACAAGCATCGAAATTGTCAAAATAAAGTAATCCTATTCACAACTAAAAACATAACATAGTGCGAACGGGTAGAATCCTCAGGGATTCGGTGAAAATAATTGTAATTTAATCACAAAAGAACTCACTAAAATTAACTAGTAAAAATCGGGGGTTTTGAAGTTTACTAAACTAATTAACAACTAATAATTAAAAACAAGGCAAAAAGAATAAATGATGTAGAGATTGAGGTTTTGATAAATCAGTTGGGAAGACAATACCTAGCTAGGATTCACAATTCAGTTTAGGACATCGATCATAGACGCAAAGATAAATTCAGTTATTCAAGTAGACTAGCTATAGCAGATAGAGACACTCGACTCCATCTCGTTTTTTCTCTTGAATAATAGAATAACCTAGAGACACTCGATAGTTATTCCCTAATCAACTCACAACCCCTAGAGACACTCGACAGGATTCAATGAGTCAACAACATTAAGAATTAAGAAAACACTAGCGCAAATTAACCTAGTCACGACACGTGCAAGATTCAAATTCGATTATTAACTCCCTTAGTGAATCAGATTCGACTTTACGACTTCCTATCACTAATGCACCACTAATTATCTATCTTGCACTACGTATACTTCATGCAATCAAGTTAGCGATATGCAACAATCTACTTAGAAAATTGGGCCCTAATCAGCTAAGTAAATAATTAACAATAGACACAACGCACAGAGAATTAATAAATACTTGAATTAAAACTGAATTATCAAACTAATTAGGTCTCACGATGTCAAAACATGAATTGTAAAATCCTAACCAAGTACTATAGAAATTAGTTGCTCATAGTTCTAAAATACGAAAACATAAAATAAACAAAAAGCATAAAAAAAATTTAATGGTTTCGCCGCTCTCGGATGGCTCCTAGCCACTGCGTGCCTTCTCTCGTCCTCAAGTGTTGCTGTGTGAGAAATTGTGTGTGTAAAAATGTCCTCTAATCTGCTCCCAAAATCTTTCATAAATAGCGTAGGAAATTAGGTCAACATTAAACAAATCCATGTCCAAGATGGACTTTGCTTCCACGGCCAAGACTTGCTGACCAAGAATTGCCAAATTGAGCACCCTCCAAAGTAATTCCCAAGCCGCCAATTTTCGGCCCAGTCAACAAATTAGCTCAAAGGGAAAGCTCATTCTCCATCGTTCTAAAGCGGGCCTCCAACAAATATTAATTCCAAGTCTATGAGTTGGACTCAACCCTCACACTTAATCAAAGGCTTGCTGCAAGTACCTCCACGATTGGGCCTGAGTTGAATTAATTCCACACTCCCAAATTCTTGGTCCACAAAACAATTAAGTTCAATTATTGCAATTAACAATCAGCAACACATGCCTTAACTTTTCTCACGCGAGCAACTCTCTCTCATAGCCCAAAAACTTCAACAACAAATCAGCTATAAATCTACCTAAAACAGCTCAAAAAATTCCAGAAATAATTCATGTTGCCCAGCTGCACTAAAAACACGAAAATACATCACGACATCAAATTATATCAAAATTAAGCACTAGAATGTAGCCATTAAACACACGAAATATATGGCACTATGCACGCTAACAAATCCTCCCACACTTATCCATTCACTCGTCCTCGAGGGAAATAAAAACAATGAAACATCACTCCCATAAAACATATCCACCAAAGGGAACCTCGAATCTTTACCTAAACCAATTTAGCAAATTAAGCATATTACTAAATCACATGAAATTCAACCAATTAGTACAAAAATATACCCTCGTGTGTAGTGTGAATAGAACCAAAGAATGTACAAAGATTAGACACATTAGCTATTGTTTTTCGCATAAGAACCGATTATCAATTTCAAATACACCCTGCACTCCACTCTCCACTAATTTGGCCAACTAATAACTCGGAATCGATAGGTCTTTCGAGCTTGTAATGTAGGCTTGGGTGAAGGTGGGAAAAAGTAAATCAAAGGCTAATCACCAAGCTTACATGTTTAAAATAAACCCCAAAGTGCTTCCCTTTTATTGCTTCCCAAAAAAGACTCCCTTTTCACAATAATTTCCCCACACTTTAATCGAATTTTCAACAATACTCAAACTCTGTTTCTTTTCTTTTGTTTTTCTCTTGCTTCTTTTTTTTTTTTTTTCCTTTGCAGCTCATTGTTCTGTTCTTTTTTTTTTTTTCTGTTGTTTTTGTAACACCCCGTACGTTCAAATTATTCAGGTACGCGTGCCACACGTGTGAGTTTGGGAGATAGATTTATTAAGCGTGCTTAAATAGGATTATGTGACCAAGTGATTATGTGATTAATTGCCTATTTGTCTACGTGATCATTTTAATTGTAATTCCATTACATAACATTTCGTTTGTATTATGCACTCATGCAAGAGACATGTAAATTTATATATACATATATATATAGGCATGATTCACTCATTAATATCATAACATAATTTCATTTATATATATATACATATATATATATATATATATATATATATATCTATTTTTATACTTAAACTAAACTTCATAAGATTTATATTTCTATTCTCATTCGATTCATGTAATTGATCATTAGCATGTAATCCATATATTCATATATAACTCTTATACACTTTCACACGCACATTCATTATATTTGTATATAATAATAAAGCACTAATATGATTATATACATATTATATAGATAATATCTAACTTTATACATATATATCACATATCTATACATATATTACTTCTACCTTGTATCTAATTTGCAAGACACAAACACACACATAATCTCTACCACACCAATTACACACACTTATCCTCACCTTCATCACATCGATCATCAAGCAAGAAGGAGAAGGAAGAAGATCATCCATCAAGAAGCATCATCCTCATCAAGATCATCTCCTCCATTTCATCATCTTCATCCTATTTTTTTTTATCTCTAAGGTTAGATATGGTTTAATTTGAATTTGTTTCATTGGTGAATAGTTAGGGCTACATGTTTTGGTATGATCTCCTTGACTTTAAGCATGAATATATGATCTTGTTGGTGTGTATTTTGAGTTTATATCATGAATACTTGAAGTTATTGGCTTATTTGACGTTATGAAAATTATGAAACTTTGGATGATTGATTCATGTGTCAATACGATGGATTTATATGTTGTAATTGAAGTATGAGATGTATATTGGTGTTGTAGGTTAGTTTTGAGGTATTTGATTGCTTTTGATTGGTGTTGAATGGCTTGGGAGCCATTTTTCCGAGACCCACCCTATTTTTCCCTTGTTTTTTCGCCCAGCGGCTTCCCAAACGCTCGTGTGGCTTTCCAGTTCATGCACCAAACGCCCGTTTGGCACTGTTATAGGAGGTTTTCACATGCCCGTTTCTACTTTCAGACCAATTTTCAAACGGGCGTTTCTCCCTTATATGAACTCGGATTGACCTGATTTTTAAACCCGTGGAAACCTCTTGAAGTCTAGAATACCCTAAAATTAAAATCACCTCAATATCATTTCTAGTTTGGGAGTTATAATCATTTTAATTTGGTGTCGCCACTTTTCCGGAAATCTGCACTCCTTCGACTTCGGACCTACGCCGTTTACTCCTCGCTTTGAATCACAAAACGAGGCATATATCATTTTAAAGGTATGTGTGTCAAATTTCATATCCAACAAAAAAAAACCCAATATTAACTTCTAGAACTTAGGATATTTTTGTTTTACCACAGCTTGTGCATTTCCGAAAATTGACCGTTTTTGCCAATCTTCACCAAAACCCCTCATATTGCATTCCTTACACTTCCTTGTCTCCCGTATGTGACTTATATGAATTATATGCTTGATTAATTGATAATTATGCTCTTATTTGACACTCCTTGGTCTTTACTTGCTTAAGTTTGATTGTTTGAATCCGTGATTGATACATGAATTGAATTTGTTTGAGTAATTGAGCATATGAACACGATCACACCATTCCTTCATATTGAATTATGTTATAACATGATACACCACTTCATAAGCATTGCCGTGCATCCTATTTGGTATCATATCAAGTCTTATCTGACGAGTAGACAATGTTCTCTTTCTTGTACAGCTTATCTGCAGGGCGGAGATATCATGATCCAATAAGCACCGGCATAGATCTTGATCTTGTATTGTCGCTTGTCAGGTGAGGGAATTTTCCATTCTAGTTATGTATTAAACCCTACAACCCATATTTGAATGTTTTGGCCAAAAACCTTACGGTATATCTATATTATTTTTCAAAAGATCATCAAGTAAATATTTAAAAGATTTGAACCGTTTCCAATGAAATTAACTGAATTACTGATTCCCCATTTCATACTGTACTGATTATCTCCCACGACTGGGCTACCCCTGGCGGGGAGAATGTATTGGATTGTCTCCCGCGACTGGGGTACCCCTGGCGGGGAGAAAGTAGTGGATTGTCTTCCTCGATTGGGCTACCCCTGGCGGGGAGAAAGAGTTGGATTGTATTGTTCCTGTTTATTCTTGAACCTGTTAATTAATTGAATGATTGAATGATTGATTGCATGATCACGATTTAATAATTATTCCCTATTGATTCTACACGGTCGGTGTAAGGATAGAGGTTGTGCACGCTCACTCGCTGAGTTACTGATCACCCAACTGAACTGAAATATCTTTAAATTAATATAGTTGTAAAGTCCAAGCATTGATAACTATTTTATGCCACTTTGAGAAACTAACCTCACTTAAAATGTTGCTCGGGATTTATGACTTGCATGCGCTTCTTTCTATATATATATACAGCTCCTGCTCATTCAGTCTTCTAGAGACTGATCCCTCTTTTCCACTTCCCCAGTTTCTTGCACGTGGAGCTAGGTGGAAGTCGAGTCATAGAATTTTGTTCGAGTCACTTGTACACTCGAGTCACATTTCACTATGTTGTGATTCATTTTATTTCTTTATGTATATGGGCCTGTGTGCCAACTATGTATTATTGGCCTATGGATTCGGGACAGATTGCATGCGTAGTTGAACCCGTGGTTAGGTTGCATGTTGGAACTTAATCATGTTACGAAAAGTTTTAAGCTTGGAACTATTATTGGAATTTATGCATGGTATTATTGTTCACGCACCGCATTTTGGGTATACTTGATTAATTGGTACAGGGTTAGTTTCAGCCTAGCCAGGTTATTTTTTTTTTTATTTTGTCACCCGTTCGCTATGAGTCCGGTTCATGCTGGATCATTAATTTCATGTTTGGACTAGACTTGTAGTGCGGGGGATGTGGTGCCTATCGTTGCGGGTGTTACATCCTAAGGTGGTATCAGAGCCCCAGGTTGCAAAACAGAGGTTTTTAGTGTCGTATCATGTCAAATATAGGTCTAACGGCTTAGGAACAACTTGTCAACGTGTGCACCACATTGATTATGAGCTTTTGATATTGAGAAATTGATGGAAATTATAATGTTAGATGCATTTAATTGAATTTTGTTGCTTTATGTGTTGCATTTTGCATTAATACGTGCTTTTTATGCTAATTAAGTGTCATATGCACTTACTAACTGGCATGCATTTATACTTGAGTTGAGTAGTGATTGTAGGATATTTCTACGACATCAAACCACGGGCCATTTCTAAGATTACAACAACTTGTCAAGGGCTCTTCTTTTGGGTACAGATGAATGGAAGAAGGCTCCAGAGATTTAGAGAAATATGGGTTTTTGAGGGTTCCTATAATAAAGCTATGTGTTGGGAGTTCAAGCTCGAGAGAGGATTTAAATCATGCATGGAGTCGGGTATGGATAAAGTAATGGTGTGGGCGTGTGATGTCTATAACCCACAAGATAAAAACATGTACCTACACCATAAATGGAGTGGATCAATCGGGACCAAGAGCCTCGTTTAATTGGAGGGGAAAGTGAAGGAAACCTTAAAGACATCAAGATTCAAGGCTTTAATGTACGAGCAAGTGAGAAAAGTACAAGATATTCACTTGGGATCGAGTTAGTAGTACAAAGGATCGTTCAATATAAATGATTAAGGGAAAGAATCTCGAAGGTGTTAAAATCGAGGTTTGAGAAGCAAGCGACCGAGGGATTATTGAGGGGATACCTAAATAAATTCAAGCCTTGGGTGTTGATTGAAATAAGATTAAAAATGGGAGTTTTCGAGGGAACTGCATTACTGGGATTGAATGGCTAATCAAGATGGTTAAGGGCGAAGTTAAGATCGGAAGCTAAGCTCGGGGTAGAATACCTTAAAGTTAAAATAAGAAATCAGGAAGAAATAGATGAGTTGGGATATTTTTGAGGTTGAAATAAAGCTAGGATTGGGTTGGAGACTGACCAATTTTGGATTCATGAAGGTGAGAAGTAGAGGAACCAAGCAATGACGTAATCAACATAAATCTATGGGAAGTCAAGTTACCCAAATTGACATTCAAGTTCGATAACCGGACCGAAACGGAACAAATGAGATCATACGATCTTGGTAGCCGAATTCATTCAACCTTATGAACTCACGAAGAAGGAAATGAGGAGACTACGATCAAGGTGACGACTTCGGATTTTGGGGTGTCATAAGAGGTACAAGGAAGTAAAAAGGAACTTGGAAATTGTATTCGGGGAGGATTGAGGTATCAAGATGTTCAGGTATGGAAGATTGAAATTAAGTAACAAATACGGATTTTGGAAGCATGGATCGATGCTAGAAAATCAAGGAAGTTTAGAAGACCATAGGTAAGCGAGAGTTGATCAACGAACTCAAGAAAAAAAGACCAATTGCCGAGCTAAGGATTGCCACTACGGTGAAAGGTACTTACATTCATGGCACATGCATCATACGACATATTAATTATTTTGATCTCATTTTATATTCATTTTATTGAATAATTGTCTTAAGTGTATTACATATTTGAATTGCTGAAAATATGTGACATGCATCGAACATTCTTACCCGACATGCATAGTTTAGTGTTTGTTTAATATGAAGTCTTCTTCACCTCATACTACACAAACTATTTTAAACAAGAAGAGTTTGGGTCAAGAGTGACATTTTGGATTACGAGATAGACGAGAATGTGATGGAGACTTTGAGGAGTCGGGAATTGAAATGATTAATGGAAAATGAGAAAAGTTGCTTGCTATCCTCACCAATCATTTTAAAGTGAACGTGGGCGAAAGGATTATTCAATTCAAGCAAGATAATTTTGAAGAAGTCGAGAATTTTAGTCATGGGAACGATGGAGTAAGCTCAACAACCTGAGATAGAAATTCTTAAGGGGGAGAGGATGGCATAGGAGCAAAATTTAAATTCAATTAGGGACAAAGCAGTACTTCTAACAAGAACAACGGAAATGCAAGGAGCAAGAGGACATGGGACCCTACCAAAATTAAAAGGAATAATTTGGAAATTTTGGTAATCGAGGAACAATTAAGGCCAAAAGGATTGAGAGCTTCAAGGAGTTGTTGGAAGGGAATACACACTTAGGTGGATAAAAGTGCGAGTTCAAGGAATGTTGAGAAGTCTCATCGATAAGAAGGAAAGGGATGATCTATGGAAACAAATCAAGGTCATCAATCTCTCATGATAACAGGGTATGAACTCAAAATCCTAAGAGCAATACGGGAGTTGAGGTTATATTGTGAGTTTTGGGATATCAAGAATTAATGAGGACTTGAAGGAACTATGGAAATGGTGGAGAAAATATCGGGTAAAGAAAAACCCAATCAAGTTATCGTATATCGTGATGATAGAAACGAGAGTCAATTCAACCGAGCCTTTAAGATGAGATGACTTACCGGTTCGTCAACCGTTTCCCAAGATAAACCGGGAACACCGTAAGAGTTGGAAATCATAATTCAAACTCATGGAAGAATGATTCAAACAACTGAGGATACCTAATGTGACTCGTTAAGAAAACGAGTTGATTGGATTGAGGCCAAGAGAACACTTAAGAATTTGGAAGGATAAAGTGAAAGAGACGAAATGGAATTAAGACCGAGTTATTGAAAGATGGAATGGATTGAGGATCGGGCATATACATAAAGATAAGAAGAAGGAAGTCAAGAAACAACCACTGGTTGATGCAGTGGCACGGGCAATGAGAGCATCATCATTAAATTATTATTATTATTTTTGTTACAACGGTGAACGGTACATCAAACATTCATGACATATGCATACATGCTACTTTAATTCCAATAATTTTATAATGCTATGTGCTTTGATCGTTAGTTGTATTAACTGTTTTAGTATGAATGATACTTGATGCATTTGATGTTCCTACCTGTTCCTTGTGTGATTGTTTATTTAATTTTTGTTTTGAGGGTTTTCCTTATCATGTTTGAGAGACGGGGTTCTCTCGCTGTTTGTTTGAGAGACGACGTTCTCTCATTGTTTGTTTGAGAGACGGGGCTCTCTGATCATTGTTTACTACTTGTTCAACTTGTTCTAGCGGCAGTTTAGAGTTTCGAGTGCTTAGATAGTGGGGAGATAAGGGTCGTGGATGATTCGCAAGCTGAGTTTCAATAAACACCGGATTGAGTTCAAGGACGAATCTTCTCTATGACGAGTCAAGACCCCTAGTTGCTTGAAGACCTTTTCTGAACTAATTCCGGACGGGGAGTCCCGAACGCCCGTGGGATGAACACGGAGAAGTTGTGTTTAGAGTCCAGAACTCGAGGCGGTGGACCTGAGGATAGGTCCATTTTAAGGGGGAGAGGTTGTAACACCCCGTACGTTCAAATTATTCAGGTACGCATGGCACACGTGTGAGTTTGGGAGATAGACTTATTAAGCGTGCTTAAATTGTGTTATGTGACCAAGTGATTATGTGATTAATTGCCTATTTGTCTATATAATCATTTTAATTGTAATTCCATTACATAACATTTCACTTGTATAATTCACTCATGCAAGAGACATGTAAATTTATATATACATATATATATAGGCATGATTCACTCATTCATATCCTAACATAATTTCATTTATATATATATATCTATCTATTTTTATACTTAAACTAAACTTCATAAGATTTATATTTATATTCTCATTCCATTCATGTAATTGATCATTAGCATGTAATATATATATTCATATATAACTCTTATACACTTTCACACTCACATTCATTATATTTATATATAATAATAAAGCAGTAATATGATTATATACATATTATATAGATAATATCTAACTTTATACATATATATCATACATATATATTACTTATACCTTGTATCTAATTTGCAAGACACAAACACACATATAATCTCTACCACACCAATTACACACACTCATCCTCACCTTCATCACATCGATCATCAAGCAAGAAGGAGAAGGAAGAAGATCATCCATCAAGAAGCGTCATCCTCATCAAGATCATCTCCTCCATTTCATAATCTTCATCTCATTTCCTTATCTCTAAGGTTGAATATGGTTTAATTTGAATTTGTTTCATTGGTGAATAGTTAGGGCTACATGTTTTGGTATGATCTCCTTGACTTTAAGCATGAATATATGATCTTGTTGGTGTGTATTTTGAGTTTATAGCATGAATACTTGTAGTTATTGGCTTATTTGATGTTATGACAATTATGATACTTTGGATGATTGATTCATGTGTTAATACGATGGATTTATATGTTGTAATTGATGTATGAGACGTATATTCGTGTTGTAGGTTAGTTTTGAGGTATTTGATTGTTGTTCATTGGTGTTGAATGGCTTGGGAGTCATTTTTCCGAAACCTACCCTGTTTTCCCTTGTTTTTCCGCCCAGCGGCTTCCCGAACGCCCTTGTGGCTTTCCAGTTCATGTACCAAACGCCCGTTTGGCACTGTTACAGGAGGTCTTCACACGCCCGTTTCTGCTTTCAGACAATTTTTCAAACGGGCGTTTCTCCCTCATACGAACTCGAATTGACCTGATTTTTGAACCCACGGAAACCTTTTGAAGTCTAGAATACTCTAAAATTGGAATCACCTCAATATAATTTCTAGCTTTTTCGGAAATCTGCACTCCTTCAACTTTGGAACTACGCCGTTTACTTCTCGCTTTGAATCATAAAACGAGCCATATATCATTTTAAAGCTATGTGTGTCAAGTTTCATATCCAACAAACAAAACCCAATATTAACTTCTAGAACTTAAGATATTCTTGTTTTACCACAGCTTGCGCATTTCCGAAAATTGTCCGTTTTTGCCGATCTTCACCAAAACCCCTCATATTGCATTCCTTTCACTTCCTTGGCTTCCGTATGTGACTTATACGAATTATATGCTTGCTTAATTGATAATTAAACTATTATTTCACCCTCCTTGGTCTTTACTTGCTTAAGTTTGATTGTTTGAATCTGTGCTTGATACATGAATTGAATTTGTTTTAGTAATTGAGCATGTGAACAAGATCACACCATTCCTTCATATTGAATTATATTATGACATGATACACCACTTCATAAGCATTACCGTGCGTCCTATTTGGTATCATATCGAGTCTTATCTCACGAGTACACGTTGTTCTCTTTCTTGTACAGCTTATCTCCAGGGTGGAGATATCATGATCCAATAGGCACCGGCATAGCTCTTGCTCTTGTATTGTCGCTTTTCAGGTGAGGGCATTTTCCATTCTAGTTATGTATTAAACCCTACAACCCATATGTGAATTTTTTGGCCAAAAACCTTAATGTATATCTATATTATTTTTGAAAAGATCATCGAGTAAATATTTAAAACATTCGAACCGTTTCCAATGAAATGAACTGAATTACTGATTCCCCATTTCATACTGTACTAATTATCTCCCGTGACTGGGCTACCCCTAGCAGGGAGAAAGTATTGGATTGTCTCCCGCGACTGGGCTACCCCTGGCGGGGAGAAAGTTTTGGATTGTCTTCCGCGACTGGGCTACCCCTGGCGGGGAGAAAGAGTTAGATTGTCTCCCGCGACTGGGCTACCCCTGGCGGGCAGAAGGCTTTGGATTATATTGTTCCTGTTTATTCTTGAACCTGTTAATTAACTGAATGATTGATTGCATGATCACAATTTAATAATTATTCCCTATTGATTCTACACGGTCAATGTAAGGATAGAGGTTGTGCACGCTCACTCGTCGAGCTACTGATCACCCAACTGAATTGAAATATCTTTAAATTGTTATACTTGTAAAGTCCGAGCATTGATAACTATTTTATGCCTCTCTGAGGAACTAACCTCACTTAAAACGTTTCTCGGGATTTATGACTTGCATGCGCTTGTTTCTATATATATATACAGCTCCTGGTCACTCAGTCTTCTAGAGACTGATCCCTCTTTTCCACTTCCCCAGTTTCTTGCAGGTGGAGCTAGGCGGAAGTCGAGTCATAGACTTTTATTCGAGTCACTTGTACACTCGAGTCACATTTCACTATGTTGTGATTCATTTTATTTCTTTATGTATATGGGCTTGTGTGCCAATTATGTATTATTGGCCTATGGATTTGGGACAGGTTGCATGCGTATTTGAACCTGTGGTTAGGTTGCATGTTGGAACTTAATCATGTTATGAAAAGTTTTAAGCTTGGAACTATTATTGGAATTTATGCATGGTATTATTGTTTTCGCACCGCATTTTGGGTATACTTGATTAATTGGTACAGGGTTATTTTTCGCCTAGCCAGGTTATTTTTTTTTATTTTGTCACCCGTTCGCTATGAGTCCGGTTCATGCTGGATCATTAATTCCATGTGTGGACTAGACTTGTAGTGGGAGGGATGTGGTGCTTATCGTTGCGGGTGCTATAGTTTTTGTTTCATCAACCTCTCAACTGTTTTCTTTTCTTTTTCCTCCTATAATGAAACTCTCAATTTATCCCAAGTCCAAACAAGAGTCTAGATATCTATCATGTAATCCAAAAAAAAAAAAAAAAACGAGTAAGCAAGATGTTAAGAAATAAGGGGTTGGAAATTCGTATTGTTCGTTTGGCTTGTAACATGGCTAAGAAAGAAATCTAGCACAATACTAATGCACAACGGGGTCAATAGGGCAATGTTATACAGTGAAAATCAATTAAAAGGCTAAAAACACTGACAACGAATGCCTAAGTCATCGCCCGAATTATTAGTCAACCAATCTATTTCACCTCAAAGGGAGTTGAAGTGTATTCTAATCAATTTTTTTGAACTTTATTGAAAAATATAACCAACCTATCTAAGCAAAGTACATAAACTGTTCAATTAGTGCGGAAATAAGGGTATGAAGTCATACTAATTATTTAAATTTCACACAATCTTTCACGCATTCAATCGCCTAATAAGTTCTAGCAAAATTCAAGGCTCAAGCTTAAGCAAGAACATTCAGAACGGAAGCAAATTATTCATAATTTCTAACATCCTCAAATTCAAGTAAACAAGTCAAAACAGTTGATGCAGGAAAAAAAAGGAAAAAAAATGAATTTCAAGCACGTAAGCCCAAACCGTAAATAGGCTTACCCCTCCCCCTACACTTAAATCATGCATTGTCCTCAAGGTATAAGAGAAATCGAGAGCAAAGAGAACTTCCCTGAAGTGTGAATCTGGGGCTTTTTTTTTCGCAAAAATTGTATGGGTAGAAGGTACGGCCACACCCAAGGGTCAAACAAGCACTGAAGCTTCAGCAGAGTAAACAGCGGTAAATCACTAAAAGTGGGGCAAACAACTCCCTCCTGAAAGACAACAAAGAGCAGCAGTCAACTCAAATGGAGGCAAAACACTAGATGATTTCTACATTGTTCAACTCATAATTCTCATTAGTCAGATTTTCTATCACACCAATGCTAAAAACACTAGAGAATTTATTAGGACCTTTACTTGACTCATAAACATTAAACTTCACAATATCAGCATCAAATTCTAGAGTTAACAGGCCTTTTTTAACATCTATTTTAGCATTAGTAGTACTAAAAAATGGACGACCCAAAAGGATATCAGAGGATTTCTCAGAATAATTATCCTCCATGTCCAACACGAAGAAATCAACCGGGAAAACTAAATCGTTGACTTGAACGAGTACCTTCCGGGTATGCGATAGAACGGTCTGCCAATTGTATGATAACACCTGTACCTTTCAAGGGACCAAGATTAAGTGTATTATAAACAGATAAAGGCATAACATTAATTGATGAACCTAAATCACACATAGCTTTTTTGATTCCCAAATTACCAATTTTACATGGTATTGAAAACATACCTTGATCATGGTACTTCGGGGGGAGTGTCTTTTGTAAAACAGCATACACATTTTCCCCCAGCTTTTCCTGCGCTTACTCCAATAGACAAAGAAATGAGGGGAAGTTAGCCGCTTACCTTTTCATTACCTTTCAGTTTCCTCTTGTTGGTGCAGAGCTCCTTGAGGAATTTAGCATACCTGGGACTGTTGGATCGCGTCCAACATTGGTATATTCACGTCAACTTTACGAAATGTCTCTAAAATTTTCTTCTCTTCTTTCTGTCTCTTCGTTTTGGCCAGACGTTGAGGTAACGGAGGTGGATCACCAGAGGCTTAGGTTGTACTACAATCTCTGCCTCGCTATTGTGGTTTGGGACTGAGGCATGGTCATTCTTAGAAGTAGTACCTTCCTTTAGATCGTCTACAGACCCAAATTTTCACCCTTGTTCCTTTTCTAGTGGCGGCGGAAGCTCCTTGCCACTTCTGACCATTATTGCACTGACATTCATCCTAGGATCCTCCGTTTGTGAGGGTAATTTTCCTTGATTCTCCATTCAACTTAATGCAGCGGCAATCTGTCCTAGTTGGGTTTCCACGTTTTTAACCGAAGAGCCTAAGTTTTGAACGGTGGACTCCAAGTTGTTGAATCGGATAGCTTGGGGGTTAATGGCTGGGTTATGTTGCTGAGGCTGTGGATGTAACACCCCCGGAGCGAAGGGTGCCACATCCCCCGCACTAAGGCCTAACACGAGTAACGAAATAGGGAGTTCGTACCCGTATCAAACCATAGCGAACGGGAGACACACAAAATTCACACCCTCGCTAGGCAGCCTAGAACCTCAAAAACTGCACAAATTAAAATCAGAGTAGCGGAAGCAAATCATAAGATATACATAAATCCCAAGATCACATATATACATAATCAAAATGGGGGAGGGTCAAGTATTCAAGCTACCATGCTAGATCATATACAAAATACACAATGCCATCGAGGACAAAATATCCAAGGGTAGTCATGATACATAATCCAAAAAAATACATAAGTAAAGAAAGAAAATCCACTACGATGCATGCGGACTCAACCTCTACCACAAGTAACCCAAAAGGCACTTGCCGCCTAGCTTGACTCGGAAGAACCTGCAAACTCAAAAGAAAGGGAAATGGGGAAAAACAACAACGAGGGTTAGTCCTATTGACTAGTGAGGGGGCTAACTCACGCACCCAATATATATATAGAGCAAAGCGTTTAATCAAAACGGAAGGATCATTGAACCGAGAGTGGTTTTTGCAAGCCAAAGTAGTTCCCGTGTTATAGATATACATAGGTTAAATAGAGAAGAAAAGGCCAAAGCCAAAACCCAATTTTAGATAATTTAAATCCACTCTCGTTTCCTATATCACACATAAACTAAACCAACTCGGCGAGTACGAGTCAGACTCCAAACTACCATATTCGAAGAACAAAGGAAAGCAAAACAAATCAGAATCCATCCCCAACACCGGTTGATAGAAGGGTTGATCGGCCCTAACTATCCAAATACACAAACGAGATGAGGTTTAATTACTACCTTGAAACCTTCGACGGTTGCCTCCGTCGGCTCAATTGAAACACCCTTCCTCAACCTCCCAAGGTTGGGTGAGACTCTCAAATGGAGGTGTTGATGGAAGAGCTCGGCGATCCCTCGGCCGTCCCTTGATTACCATACCACACTCCAGGGCCCAAACAGATCACAGAAATCACACATTCATGTCTCACAAAGCTTATCTTTCAAAGCCAAACCTCGCTTACACACACACACTTGCACAAAGCTAAACCTTTTCAAACAAAGACAAAATAGCTATATACTTATACAAAACGTTTTCAAACTCTTATAACAAATGGGAAAATACCGCAACATATGTATAATACACTTATTTACCATATATTATACGTATTCACATGCGAGGCTTCAAATCAAATAGGGTTATAGGTCGAGTAGCTAAAAGAACAAAACCTCACCTTGACAACGTGCGCAGTGGAGTCGAAAAGGGGTAACCGGACACCTACGGAGCAAGCTCGTCCTCAACAGGAAGATCCTCTGAACAAGAAAAGCAATAAGGAACACTCTTAGACTCAATATGAACCACATTGACGCTCGGTACATGCAGATGTATTCTTGTGATGCAAATAATATGAAAGGATTCCACATTTAGGTCATTTACGAGCATACAAAGCACATAAGAATGTATATCATAAACGAGGGCGTAAATCAAGTGACAAATTCATAACATAAGGCTTAACGCATAATATAATAAGTTCATCATGCGGACACATAAAAAACGAGGCAAGAAAGATCAACAAGAAGCAACGGAAAGGCGGAAGAAATCTCCCCGGATGCCTCCCTGTTGGACACGGCCGTGTCAAGAATGCAAAGGGGATGGACATGGCCGTGTCCGGCGAATTAAATTAAAAAAAAACATTTTCGAACCCTCAACACGGTCGTGTCTATTTTCCTTTGTAGCATGACACGGCCGTGTCATGCAATCTGCGCAGAAAAAAAATAATACAGCAGCAACCTGTTTAAAATGGCAAAAACAGGGCAGCTTCAAGGAGGCATGAAGGGAGCTTCTTAGGCCATCAAAAACTCACTTATCAAGCAAGAAAACAACACCAATTCATCATAGATTCATGCCATACAAGGGGTAACAAGTTCAGCCACAAAATATGCAAGAATCAAAGCAAGAAAAGGGTAAGAATGCATCAAGCTATATCATCAAATCTCAAGAGCTCATTAATGGACAAGCATTCATAATCCAACTAACATGAAAGGAGAAGTAATACATGTCAAGAATCAAGCTCTAGAAGTCATATATCATCACCATATCTCAAGGGAATCAAGAAAGAAGCAAGAATCAACAATTTCCTCCAACTTCTACTATTTTCATACTTGCTATATCTCAAGAATACACCATGGAAATCCGCTCAAGATGACATAAAAGAGAGAAGAGAGAGTGTAGATTACAATCATGAACTTACCTTTCAAATTTGAGAAGCTTTGGTTGTGATTGGAGCTCAAAATCAAGGAAATGGCCAAAGGGGTTTCTTTCTTCTCTTCCTTTCTCCTTGGAGCTGACCGATTCTTGTGGGAGAGAGGGGAATGGATCGGTTTTGGGGGGTTAAGGGCAGAGGGAGTGTGTTAACACAAGCTACAAGTCAAGGTTAAGGGTTGGTTAAGTTTAAATGGGGGCCACAAAGCTTAGTTAGGTCAAAAGGTAACTCTTGAGCGAAAGGGGCTTGTTTCGGTTGAAATTCGAGGGTCGTAATGAGCTTAGAAAAATGTGAGCCTTGTCCCATTGAACCCGAATCATCGAAACGAGTTCAACAGAGGTGACTGAATTCGAATCCGAATTCCCGAGCTCAAGATACACGTCCCGGAACCCAAGGTGCGTTAAATGCTCTTTAGCCTCTTTTAGGTCCCGTCTCCAAAACGAACTAAAAAGGCAATCAAAACAAATACCAAAACATAAAATAAATATATAAACGAGTACATAAAACATAAAATTAACACATATCAAAAATTCACAAAAATCAGAATTAAATACGGATCCAAAACGAACATAATACAAAGCGAGGAAGTTAAACGTTCAAGTTAAACAAATTCATACCAAAGCAATTAAGTTGAAATAACTTCAATTACTTCACATTAACCATTTAGATATCATATAATCATATAAGAGAATTAATTAAATTGCGCACATAGTAGGTTACCTGAAAGTCTAATCAGTCGGGATGTTACAAACCTCCCTCCTTCAAAAGGACCTGTCCTCAGGTCCGAGACGAGGTCTTGAAAAGCTCCGGATACAAGTGTTTCATCTTATCCTCGGTCTCCCAAGTGGCTTCCTCGGATTCTTGATCACGGCACAAGACCTTCACAAGAGGGATTTACCGGTTTCTCAATTCTTGCATCTTCCGATCCAACACCTTAACCGGGTACTTCTTAAAAGTCAAATCCCACTCTAACTGAACCTTCCCAACTGGAAGAATAGAAGACTCATCGGGATAGTGTTTCCAAAGCTGCGAGAGATGAAACACATTGTGAATCCCAGTCAAGCTCGGTGGTAACTCAAGTCTGTAAGCTACTTCCCCAACTCGATCAAGGATCTCAAAGGGGCCTAAGTAACGAGGATTAAGTTTCCCGCCTTTACCAATCCGAGCATACCTTTTTCTAGGAGATGCCTTTAAAAAGACCTTATCTCCGATATCAAACTCTAAGGGTCGTCTTCTCTTATCTGCTTAACTTTTCTGCCGGTCTTGTGCCGCTTTCAACCTCTGTCGAATAACTTTTACCCTCTCAATGGTGTCCTGAATTTTCTTAGGTTTCTTAGCCCTTTCGAGCTTTCCATGTTTAGTCCATCTCCACTCGTCAATATCCCAAAAGAGAGGGGATCGGCATTTCCTTCCATACAAAGCCACATAAGGTGCCATGCCAATAGAAGACTGAAAGCTGTTATTATAGGCATACTCAATCAAATCCAACTGCTCATCCCACGAATCCTGATAATCTAAGGCACAAGCACGAAACATGTCTTTGAGATACCTTATTAGCCTTTCAGACTGGCCATCCGTCTGTGGATGAAATGCAATACTAAATTGAAGCTTCGTCCCCAAACACTTCTGTAATTCCTGCCAAAAACTGGATGTGAACCACGGATCCCTGTCTGAAACGATGCTGACCGGTGTCCCATGTAATCTAACAATCTCTTTCCGATATAACCGGGCCAACTTAGGAACCTTATCAGACATCTTTATCTTATGGAAATGCGCCGACTTCGTCATCCGATCAACAATCACCCAAATTCCATCGGAACCTCCCTTGGTCCTTGGCAATCCGGACACGAAGTCCATTGTCACTTGCTCCCACTTCCACTCGGGTATTGGAAGTGGTTGGAGAGTTTCTCCCGATTTCTGGTGTTCTGCTTTCACCACTTGGCATGTTTGACATCTTCTAACATAGTTAGCAATGTCTCTCTTCATGCCATTCCACCAATATAAAGTCCTTAAATCCTTGTACATTTTGGTGGTACCGGGATATACTGCATACGCTGACTTGTGTGCTTCATCAAGTACCAACTGCTTAAGTTCTTCCGGAACACAAACCCGAGCTTTGAATCTAAACAACCCTGAATCATCAAATCCAAACTTAGTTTCAGGATCAATCCTTGACTTCACTACCAATTTCTGAATCTCAGGATCCATAGATTGAGCTTCTATCAATCTCTGCTTCAAAACTGGTTGAACCGAAATATTAGCCAAACAAGCCTCTGAAACCAGAACCACTTAACCCCGTCTACTAGAACCTGCATCTAGACCTAAGACACTAGCCTTCCTACTCAAAGCATCCGCCACTACATTGGCTTTACCCGGATGGTACTGAATCTTACAATCATAATCTTCAAGTAACTCCATCCATCTTCTCTGTCTTACGTTGAAATCTTTCTGAGTAAACAGATACTTAAGACTCTGGTGGTCAGTGAACACTTCAAAAGTAACTCCATAAAGGTAATGACGCCATTTCATCAAAGCAAACACCACTGCTGCGAGTTCCAAGTCATGAGTGGGATAATTTTCTCATGATCCTTTAACTTCCTTAAGGCGTAGGCTACAACCTTACCATTATGCATTAGCACACAACCAAGACCTTCCTTCGAGGCATCGGTGTAAACTGAGCAGCCTTCTGAACCCTCAGGTAGGGTTAAAATCGGCGCAATAGTCAATCTTTCCTTATGAGTTTGGAAACTCTTCTCACACGCCTCATCCCACTCGAATTTAACCTCTTTCTTAGTTAACCGGGTCAACAGGGAGGCAATCTTCAAGAAATCTTTCAAAAAAGCCTATAATACCCTACCAACCCGAGAAAACTTCTCACTTCTGAGGCATTCTTCGGTTGCTTCCAAAGCATAACTGTCTCAATCTTCACCGGATCCACTTCTATACCATTCCCTGAAATGAAGTGACCTAAAAAGGAAACTCGATCCAACCAGAATTCGCACTTGCCGAACTTGGCGAACAATTTGTGCTCCTGAAGTGTAGACAAAACAATACCCAAATGCCGCGCGTGCTCTTCCTCGGACCTCGAATACACCAGAATATCATCTATAAAGATGACCACGAATTTATCGAGGTAAGGCCGAAATATTCGGTGTATCATATCCATAAACGCGGCTGGGGCATTGGTAAGACCAAAAGGCATGACCACAAACTCGAAATGCCCATATCTCATGTTGAAACCCATCTTCGGTATATCTCCTTCCCGGATACGCAACTGATAATACCCCTGCCTTAAATCTAACTTAGAATAAACACTTGAACCTTGACGAAGGTCAAACAACTCTTCAATGTGAGGGAGCGGGTATTTGTTCTTAACCGTTAACCGGTTCAGCTCACGGTAGTCAATACACATCCGCAAAGTCCCCTCTTTCTTCTTTACAAACAGGACTAGAGCACCCCACGGAGAAGTGCTCGGGAGAATGTAGCCACACTCTAAGAGCTCGTCCAGTTGCGTCTTCAGCTCCTTCAACTCGGCTGGAGCCATCCTATAGGGAGATTTTGCATACGGTTCTGCTCCGGGATAGAGATCTATTACAAACTCGACGTCCTGATCCGGAGGTAAAGATCCCAAATTCTCCGGAAACACATCGGGGAATTCCTTCACGATCTCCGTCTCTTCGAGCTTGGCCTGATCCTTTGGCTTATTCAAAAGATAGGCCACGTAACCCGTCGCACCGTCCAGGAACAATCTACTTGCTTCCATAAAGGAAATAAATGGGCAGATCTTCAACCTCTGACCCGCAAAGACCGTAAAACCCAAAGCCACTTTCTTGGCAAAACAATCCACCATAGCTCGGTAACGATAGAACCAATCCATGCCCAGAATCACCTCATAATTCTTGATAGGCATTTTGATCAAATCTGCCGGATACTCTTGATCTTCCACAACCACCGGACAACCACAGTAAACACAATTCGTAGACAAAGTACCACCAAGAGGAGAAGAAACAACAAAAGAATCATCTAGGCAAGCAACAGGCAAGGGAAGAGTAGAAACAAGTCGGGAAGCAATAAATGAATGCGTTACTCCCGGGTCAAACAATGCATGCAATGGAATGCTATGAATATGGATAGTACCTTCAACAACGGCGTCGGTATCCACTTCTACATTCTCTTCCTCACCCTCCAAAGCATAAGCCCTCGCTTGGATCGGTGCTCTCGGAGGCATCACATTCAGCGGTTGAGGAGCTCGAGGCTGAGGTGCTTTCACCTGAGGACAAGTACTAATCAAATGACCGGGCTATCCACGTCTATAGCATCTCTTCAATTTCTTCCGGCATGTCTCCTCGGTGTGATTAGGACCCTTGCAATAACCACATTGTATCGGAGCAGGTAGAGCTGGTGCCGCAGGTACCAGAGGTCGAGCTTTCTTGACTAAAGTAGTAGGACCTTGGGGTTTGAAAACCGAAGGCCCACTACGTGATGCAGGCCTCTTCCCCAAATTAGAGCTCGAACCTTGGCCCGAAGAATAAGTCGGCCTCAACCTCGTGTTGTTGGCTTCCACTTTAATCGCCTTCCTCGTAGCCTTCTCCCACGTATCCACAGTAGCAGCCTTAAGAGCATTCTGAATCTCATATCTCAAACCATGAACAAATTTACGGGCTTTCTAGGTATCATCATTGGTGATGTGGGGAGCATACGGTGCAAGTCTCTTAAATTCCAATATATACTCTTTAACCGATCGGTTTCCTTGTCTCAATTTTGTAAATTGTTGAAGTCTTCTCTCGCGAGCACTTGGTGGAATGTACTTGTGACGAAACTCTCAAAGCTTTCCCAATTAAACTCCTCTCCACTCCTTTCCAGTCGAGCTCTCATAGCCTTGAGTCAATTTGATGCGGGACCTTGGACAAACTGCACCGTGCAAATAGCTTTCTCATGTGGAGGAGCGGGGCAAATTTCCCAAATTCCCACAATCTCTGACAACCATTCTTCTGCCTGGATATCATCACCTCCATACCATTTCGATGGGTTATTGTTTCTGAACTCCTTGAAGGCCGGAGTTACTTACCCACCTTGTCCTTCCCATTGTGGATTATCCCTCTGATTCTACCGAAGTTGATTCAGAAGGGCCTGCACGATATTCTCAGCATTCATTGGTGGAGGTGGTGATGCCTGTGGAGGGGGTTGATTAAGATAAGGGGTCTACTCCCTATCTACTCTCCTTCTTGGAGGCATCCTGAAAATACACAAATCTAGAAAATATCGATGCATGGGATTCAGTTCATGATCATGAAGTAAATTATCATGAATTTAAAGAAAATAAGTCACATAGAGATGTAGATGAATGTAAATAATCACATACTCCTAAACCAAACGACCTAGACAGACTCAACACGACTCCAGAGCTCCGGTTTTGCAACCGAGAGCTCTGATACCACGCAAGGATGTAACACCCCAGGAGCGACGGGTGCCACATCCCCCGCACTAAGGCCTAACACGAGTAACGAAATAGGGAGTTCGTACCCGTATCAAACCATAGCGAACGGGAGACACACAAAACTCACACCCTCGCTAGGCGGCCTAGACCCTCAAAAACTGCGCAAATTAAAATCAGAGTAGCGGAAGCAAATCATAAGATCTACATAAATCCCAAGATCACATATATACATAATCAAAATGGGGGAGGGTCAAGTATTCAAGCTACCATGTTAGATCATACACAAACTATACAATGCCATCGAGGCCAAAATATCCAAGGGTAGTCATGATACATAATCCAAAAAAATAGATAAGTAAAGAAAGAAAATCCAATATGATGCATGCGTATTCAAGCTATACCACAAGTAACCCAAAAGACACTTGCCGCCTAGCTTGACTCGGAAGAACCTGCAAGCTCAAAAGAAAGGGAAAAGGGGAAAAACAACAACGAGGGTTAGTCCTAGTGACTAGTGAGGGGGCTAACTCACGCACCCAATATATATATAGAGCAAAGCATTTAATCAAAACGGAAGGATCATTGAACCGAGAGTGGTTTTTGCAAGCCAAATTAGTTCCCGTGATAGGTTAAATAGAGAAGAAAAGGCCAAAGCCAAAACCCAATTTTAGATAATTGAAATCCTGTAACACCCCCACCCGTACCAGAACAAGAGGAGAGCGGCGTCTCAACCCCCCCACTGAAGCACCTCTCAAATAATGGTGTGAGCCATCACTTAAGAAATAGTCCAGCGAACGGCTGTCTATCAGAACTATACATGTATAACAATATGGCTATGCAACGAAAAATCAGAGTATTTTAAAACTTTTCAAAACATGTGTGTGATGGCATGTAACAAGCAAGAACATATTGATCGTGTAAGAGAGACTCGGCATATCAGAACATGTAACATATTAACATATCGATACCAATATAACAGAGTTCAAGGTATCGGTAGCAGAGTAGCAGAAAGAGTATAACAAAGATACTCAAGTATTCAGAAACATAAAGTAATGCAGCCATAAAACATATGCATGACAAAAAAGAGAGAGTAATACTAAGTCCTGACAGAAACAAAAATGACAATCTAGAGCTTCAAAATACCTCTAGACTACGGCTGCAAGACCTGAAACCACGAGGCAAGAAAATGTGAGAGGTATTAGTCAAAAGGACTAAGTGAGGGAATACTTAAAAGAAAGTACTGAATGGTAAAGAACTTGGAGTGTAATTCAAAACTGTTAATGCAAAACCTTAAAGAAGAACTTGAAACAAGTTCGATTGATAAAACTGTTTGAATGCAATGCTGTAAAAGAATGCACGTTTTAAAAACTCCTTCATGAATGCTATCACAAGCTCACACACATGCTGTAGATGGTTCATAGTTCTTTCATAAAACGGGATATGGGTAAAGTGAACTTTTCCAAATATGAACCATCCTTTATGAAACAGAATTTTGCCCGCAAGCTAGGCTCCTCCATCCTTACTCCAGAAATCATGATTTTGTAGAATATCGGACCGAGGCCAACAACAACTCCACACACAGTAGAGTATCGGACCAAGGTCAATAATACCACACTCACATACAACATGCACCATCCTCCACCGGTTGTCACTTCGGGTGGCTAGCCCTAGGTGACCTGTAAACATGTAATGGGAACAGATTTGTTGTCCGTTCCCAGACAGATTGTCCTGACTTAACAAACCTCCTGTTAAAAGTCGGTGTCAATTGTATAAGTGTGGCGGCCGGTATTGGTGATGTCGTTGGCGTTCACCCCCCGAGCATCACCTCCACACATAACCGCCGGGCCCAAACTGTAAACTGTATGCTTGCATTTCAAGATTAGCAGTGACCAGAGTACCACTCTAGTATGCTAACTATAACATGTGAAACTGTAACTGTAACATGTGATGCTGTCTGTAAAACATATGATTCTGTCTATAACCATGTGATGCTGTCTGTAAAACTGTACTTTGAAAACATATGCAGAACATGTAACTATCTTTGAACGAGAATGCAGAACTTTGGAAAACATGTATGAATGATCCTTTCAAAAGAATATCCCGATAAAAGGGATAGTTCAAAACGAGGTTTCGCTTTGAATTTCAAAACATATAATACAATAGTATAATCGTGGTTCCAGTTGGAAAACATTTATAACTTCACCTCACCTAATATTAACAAAAGGTAGGTAAACAGATTATGCAGTGCCCTGGGGATCCCAGTGCTCGACTTTAACTCCTGTAGGTGGTGTACTAGAGTGAGCTTAAGAACTAAGACTCACTACTAACCAAGATGCATATGAGATGCATGAAGCAGTGAACAAGGAACATGTAACACAAGAGAGTAATACCATTTAAGGTATTCAAGAAAGGTAACACACAAAGGAATACGTTAAAGTGAGTTACTCTCAACGTGAGACTATGATCTTACTATAACCGAGTAAGCTTTAGTCAAATTATGAATCCTATCGCAAACCTTAAGTTAAGAAACAAGTCCACGAGAGAAAACACATTTTGAAAACACATTTTAGACCCTGGATATGGAAACCCTAGGTGCAAATGTCTATTAAGAAAGCACAAGTTTTATTTCATTTTTTACTATTCAAAAGCACTATTTAAAATTACTATTCACGATTACTATTCATAGGTTACTATTCACATGTCGGGTCAAAGGGTCGGGTCAAACCCTTACTATACACACCCACCCACACACACGGTACACACACACACCATGCACGTACACACACACACACACGGCATGCACACACACACACCCCCTAATTAAATTATGATCTTGATTATAACCTATAGTTTCAAGTTCATGTTAATATAATCAAGTGTGATCTAGGTTAAAGGTGTAACCTATGGTTAAGAGATCCAATTAAGACATATGATCAAGTTATGAAACACTATTCTATCTTAGGTTATAACATGTGACACTATTAAAGTGTATAACATAAGATCAAGGCTCTAATCCATTAATCCAAATCATATCGCTACAACAAAATATATATTATAGGACACTTCTTTTAGGATATTTTTTTTAAAATGTCCCAAAAATTAATTTTTGGGACACTTACAAAATTAAGGACATTTATTTGGTGTTGGCGCTTAAAAATTCCTGTAATTAATTGCTTAGTCTTTTAATTTAGCGGGTCTCTCTAATCACGATCTCCACTACGCTACTACACTATTTTCTCTCTTTCTCTTTCTTTTTCTTAGGGCTCTTTTTTCTTAGAGTTTTTATTTCTTTTCTTTCATTATATACAATCAACAATAAAAAAGAATTACTTCTTCTACTCCATATGCGACAAAGAAGATTTATACAATTTCATTCTAACGCCACTCAAGAGGTCGCCTTTATTGGTTAGTTGTTATTTGAGCGATTGTTTCCCATTCTACTTGTTTTTTCATTTTGAGTTTGGTCTTGATTTTGCTTTTACTCTCCTGAGTTATGTTGAAATAATTTGTAGAAGTTTTCTCTAAACCTATGTAGATCTTGTTTTCTATTTGCCAGTAGTTAATAATATACTAATTTCGTGTTGTATTTATTGATAGTTAAATGAAGACAAAAAGTCTTTATAAAGAAAATTTGTTAGTCAGGTATGCTTCATGAACTTCTAGTTTGATATCTATGTTCTTCGTTCTTTTCTTAGATTTATGTGTCATCTTGTATATAGTATAAATTCATTTGTCGATAAGAGAATCTTTCTTTAATTTATTGTTGCAGTTTATTTGAGAAAACTAAAAGGAGGATATTCTCCACCATTGTCAAGAAAAGGTAACTTGTTGGAAGTGTTTTCGTAAATATATTTCAAGAATTTTATTGAACCTGTAACGCCCCAGTTTTTCAGTTTATAATAATGTGACGTATTTGTTTATAACTTGCACGATTTAATTAGTTAATTATATGATTTATTGTTTATAAATGTTTATATTTGATTCAAACCATAAACTATTTCTATTTTAATTTAATTCATTTTATTTTACTTTGATAATTGGTGTTTAATTTCTTAATTGAGGTTTCACGTACCTTAACTGCTTCGGTAATTTCTTTAATTAATTACAACATGTTATTAGTTTGTTTAATTTATTTAATATGGAATGTAAGTTTTAGTAATTCATTTATAACAATATGAATTCGTTCATGCGCATGAGTGTTCTATTTGTGCTTCGTTCATATATGTAATGATATCGGATTGGTATGGAAATTTAGTATGTCGTAAATATGTGTGTTATGAACATGTCTCTATGCTCGGTTTATGTTTTCGGATTCATTTGACGTGATTACGAATTTATTTTGATTTTTGGAACCAAGTCGGGGGCTAACGAGCAATTAGCGCACCCTTGGTTCCGTGCGTGATATCTTGAGCTTGGGAATTCGGATTCGAATTCCGACACCTCCGTTGCCTTCGTATCGACGATTCGGAGACAATGGAACAAGCCTCATACCTTTTTGAAATCATTAAGACCTACGAAATCCAACCGTAACGAGCAACTCGTGCAAGAAAAGCTCCTTTTGTTGACTAGTCTTCATGGTGGGACCCCATTACACCCCTTAACCTAACCATACCTTAACCATGACTATCCACCTTGAGTTAAGCCCCTTTCTCTTCCCTTTTGCTCTGAAAACCGAACCACACATCTCCATTTTCAGCTGGAACTGATCGAGAGAAAGAGAGAGGAGAAAGGAAGAGAGAAACCTTGGCCCTTTGTGATTTTGAGCTCAAATCACCATCTTCCTTCACCAAAACTTCAAGGTATGAATATTTATGTCTTCTCTACTCAATTATGCTTGATTTCATCTATTTAAAACATGATTTGGATCAGATTTGATTAGGGTTTGAATTATGAGATTGGTATGAACTTTTAGGGGTTTTTGCTCTTGTGACCTATATGTTTGTGTGGCTGAATTTCTTGCTTATATGTGATCATATGAACTTGTTTCTTGGCTTATTTCTTTCCTAACTGATAGTATTTGATGTTAGGAGGATTTCATTTCTTGACCCTTTTATGAAATTATGAGAGATGGAGCTCCAAACTTGATGATTCAAACTGTTTCCCCTGTTTTCGAACTGCTGTGTGAGATTTGGTGTTGTTGCATGATCATATGGCCTCCATTTCGCGTGAAAATGCATGGAGTTGATGTACACTCCTTGTTCTATATGTTAGCATTCATGCTTTAAGTATTTGGTTCCATTTGAAGCCTCAAAACCGCAAGATATGGCCTGTTCTTATGCATGATCTTTGACAGAATTGTTGCTGTTGTGTTTGGTAACTTGTTGGTCCTTCTAATGTGCTTTAAATTGTACCATTTTGCATATATATGATGTATATTAGTTGTTTGGTATGTTAGCATGCATTCCCCAAAGTTTCAGATCCAAATTCAAGCCCTAAGTACTTGATCAAGGCATGATAGAATCATTAGGGCTCATATGTCCGATTGTAGCGACCCAGTTTTGTTTCACGGTTTCGATGATCTTAACGTGTGATTTAGCTTTTGCACTCTAAATGAAAAATGTTCATAACATGCTAAATATGTTGCATATTAAGTTTCAGAGCATTTGGAGTTCATTTGGTATGCCTTTGGATTGAGTTTGTTTGAGTTCAGTTTTGCGGGTTAGGTCTTGCATGCGCTTCAAGTTCTGTACCGTGACACCCCCGTGTCTCATTTACTCATAAGAGGGAGACACGGGCGTGTCACACCTTCTGGGCAGCTCTGTACTGAGCCACGCCCGTGGCTCAGTTGGGCAAGGGTTGGTGACACCCCCGTGTCACTTCCCATGCGCAGTCTTCGTTACTTCCTCTTCGGTTTTTGAATTGTTTCACCTCCTTAATGACTTTATCTCCTTTTGCGTTAAACTATGAACTTGTTTTACTGGATGTTAGGAGTATTGTGGTTCAATTTCGTGGTATTTGGATGAGTTATAGGTATGCTTTTGCTTATTGCCGTTTATGTGTGTTTATATGTCGTTTATGAATCGCATCACTTATTTTCTATATCATATCACTTCTTCTTGTTGTCCAACCTTGGATACATGCTATGTTATGTAATATGAGGTATGTAGTAGCATGTTGGTAGAGCTTGAATATGTTCTATGCTCCTATTTGAATTCTTGAATTATTGGATTGGAAATATGAATTGAATGATCTATGATTGAACAAGTGAATGAATTGGTTATATGATTTTCATGACTTAATATGATCTTTATGTCTTCATATCATGTGTGAGCATTACCGTGCGTCATATCTGGTTCATTTCGAGTCTTGAGTCTCACGAACACGTCTTGTGGTCTTTTGTACAGTTTGTCTCCAGGGTGGAGAGCTTTTGATCGTCAGGCACTTGGTGCTCGATCCTTGTTTCTTCACGGTTAAGGTGAGGGTGGTTTTCGTTTTAGCTATATAAAAAACCCTACAACCCTTACGTGAAAAGCTTTGGCCAAAACCTTATGATTATATATATTTATGATTTTCAAATGAAGTTATCGAGTAAATCCTTCTGAATTATGTGTATGAGCGTATATAAACTTAAAAATGGTTTTGTAATGAGGCTATGCTCCAAACCGTGTGTCTTCATGCTAGCTACGGAATAGGATGACACGGAGAGGTATGTATATAGCATATGCCGAATTACACGGTAAGGTATGATTTCTTATAGTATGCATTGATCGAGTAAACCCTTTTCAAAAGATTTATGAATTATGATATGTATTTATGAATTATGATATGTTTTGGCGAGTCACATTTCTGATTTATGACTTCTGATTTAACGGGCCCCGGGATTTAGTATATGTGGCTAACCGAGGAAGCAAGGGCTGACGGGGATCCCATATACTAGTCCCAACAAACTACGGTGATACCGGCCCTCGCTAGGAGGTTTAGCGGGGAATGGGAGCTGAGTGCCTTTGGGGAATTCATGTACCCCCATTGGCCCATGTATAACCGGTGGTCGGGCCTTGCAAGCCCGTCCACCACCCGGAGGAAGAAGGTTGGTTAGGATTTATGCCTCTTCTTATGTATATGTTTTGATAGAATTATGCACCGTGCGGGAAAGCCGGAACACGGATTGCCCAAACGCTATGATTTATGATATATGGTCTGCATGTATTATGATATATTGCATGAACACCTAATCAACATATTATTGATATTTGTCGTACACGGTCGGAGTTCGGTTGGAGATTGTGCACGCTCACTCGCCGAGCCTTATAATTATGTATGATTTATGAGAGTAATGAATTTAATATGAATTAGTCGTAAAAGTCGAGCATTGTTTACCTATTTTCTTGCCCTTTTGGGAACTAATTTCAAATAAAAACCTTGTTCGGAATTTACGACTTGCATGTGCATGTTTTATGTATATATATCGCTCCTGCTCACTCAGTCTTCTAGAGACTGACCCCTTTCCCTCCCCATTCTTTTAGTGTGCAGGGTTGATCTTTGGAGTTCGGGCTAGGCGGAGATGTTGGAGTTTTAAGTTGGTCGAGTTAGGTTAGGAGAGTCTTTGCACTCACTCATGTATTGAATTTATGTCTGTATCGATTCTATGGTATTATGAACTTGAATAATTATGTAATCATAATTGAATTGTTTTATTGGACTGTAATTATGAGTTTAAAAGAGGCCTGAAGTGCCCAATTCTGGTTATGGTTGATATGATTGAACTCGGGCTTTGCTATGCTTTTTACTTTGTGAATTGGTATTCGTTGCAGGGTCTAGCTCCGCCTAGCTTAGGAAGGTTTTATGCTTGTCTCCCGTTCGCTATGGTTTGATACGGGTGCGGAGTACTGTTTCGTTACTCGTGTTGAGCCATAGTGCGGGGGATGTGGTGCCTCACGTGCGGGGTGCTACATCCTTAAGTGGTATCAGAGCCCGGTTGCAAAACCGGTGTTCTTGAGTCGTGTTGGAGTTAGTCTAGGTCGTACGGCTTAGGGACTATATGACAATGTGTGCATTGCATTGATCTTGAACATGAATTTGGCTTTCCTTTTTGAATTTCGTTGGACTATCTGTTGCATTTACATAAGGATCCTTGCAATAATTGTTGAAAATGTGTCATGAGCATGCACTAACCGCATGCATCCATTCTTGAAATGAGTTATGATTTCCAGCTTATAAAGATGATATCAAACCACGGCCAAGTTCTAGGACAAAGAAGATTGATTGCAAACCTTTCTGAGACATGGAAGATGGGCAGGATACTTTGGGAAGATTGAATCTAGAGATGCGATGGCAGGGAGACATTTGGTGAAATCGGAATAGGAGTTAATCATGGGATTGTTGAGATTTAAAAGACTAACTTATGAGAATCGGCTACTTGGAGTGCATTAATTGGATTCAACAGGATCTTTTAACCTAAGGAATGAATTAAACAAAGCCTTGAAGACATTTTGGTCTCGGATTTGGATCATGGAAGAGGTACTTGTAATTAAGAGGAGTAGAGATAATAGGGGTCCGGGAGAGGTTATGCATCAAGGGTCTACAAAGAAGGACTTCGAACTAAGTCTAGTGATTAGAAGTCGGGTTCTAGAAGGCAAGCATTTGGGGAAAAACGAATAGAGGGAATGTGGCGATATGGGGAACAGGATTTGAGTTCATTTTTCCAAATCCAAGCTGAATTGTCATGTTCTGAGGTTAAATTGGAAGATATGAAGCAACAAATGGAAACGGTAAAGAAAGGATA
This sequence comes from Lantana camara, assembly GCA_037501455.1. NCBI lineage: Eukaryota > Viridiplantae > Streptophyta > Magnoliopsida > Lamiales > Verbenaceae > Lantana > Lantana camara. Next base: position 88,610,533 of record CM074862.1, on the reverse strand, counting down.
TCATGCGCTCAAATGTAAGCAATTGGAGGTGAATTGAATTCACAAAGGATAGGCACGGGATTGGATTATTGATTAAAGTGACGATTAGAAGTAAAGGTCGAATTGCGAGGAGAAGTGTGGATGCTAACTCAGTGGACGTGGAAGAATTAGGGATCAAGAAATTGCAATCTCGGACAGTGGAAGATACAAGTTGATTTATAAAGATGCATGGAAGTCTCGAAGACCGTGGGAAAGGCAAGGAATAATTACCAGGTCAAGTGACCTTGGGATCGGAAGAACGGGGAAAGCTACCGAGCTAATAACTTCCCACATCGGTGACAGGTTCCAAAGCATTCATAGCACGTGCATCATATTTTGCATTAATTATTTATTCTTTTGACCTTATGTTATCCTTGCATTTCTAATTGGTTTCGTTGCGCTAATGTATTGTATAATTGCTTGAGGTAAACGTGACTCATGCATTGTCATTTTAACCCAACATGCATTTTAGTGTTTACTTGATAGGAAGTCCTTTCGCCTCAACTATCAAGTATCAATTCAACCGAGCCGCATCTGAGTTATGAGGAAGAGAAATAATAGGATGACATTAGAAGGAAGGTGAATTTGGGAAATAAGAACTTCTATTAAGGGATAGGTTAACGGAAACAAGAATTCAGAAGGAGAAGTGAGACTAGAGTTCCGGACAAAATTAAGAAAGGAGTTTCGGATATCAAGAGAACTAGGGAAGGAGTTGAAAGGTCAGATCCTTGATTTCTATATCAGTTAAACTTCACCTAATGGGATTTACTCATCAAGAATTTCGATAAAAGGAGAATCAATAGAGTTCAACTGAAAGAGCAAAATTTTAAGGGGGAGAGCACGACCGAGAGATAAAATGGAGGATGGAAATAGTGCTCGAATAAATATGTCAATAGCAACAACGGGGATGCAAATTAAGGAGAATCCGGATATCCTAATGGAGGCCATTGGAAATGAATAAGAGGATGGTAATGGTTAAGTTGTTAAGAGAGAAGTGACGATGCCAAATTCGGAGGAAGATTTTTCGAGATATAAAGAAGAAAGTTTATTGAATGACTCTATGTCTGGAATTCCGAATTGGGAGTGATGAAATTATATGGGAGTTTCTGTGACCTCCTAAGATGGAATGAACTAAGGGAAATTTGGATCAATCTATTATATGAGGGGATGTTGTCGATCAAAATTTATTCAGTAAAAGTATTAAGGGATCCGAGACAACATTATTAAAATTATCGGTTCTATCAGAGGTGATCCAGAAGGAAACTTAAGAAGAGACCAAATGGAAAAAGATGATCATTGGAGGATTTACATCGAACTCCAAGAGTCGTCAAGAATATTCTATCTTCGATTCAAGAAATATGGAGCTAGATTCCAAATATAACCTTAAGGGGGTCAAAGGGTATGAATAGATAACATGAACGGAAAATGGAAAAGGATTCGTGTTAAGGTAGATCCTAATGACGAATACCTCTAGGTAGGGATTGAATCGTCAAGGTTGTCAGGGGTAGTGATTCTTGGGGGTTTTCGGGAGGTCAAGCTAGGATAAGTAAAAAGAGTGGGCTGAATGGGGATTAAGAGGAATGATGGAGACGGGGAGCAGTACCGGGCAGAAGGGATCTAAGAAGTGTAATCCCTGAAGGCTTCATTAATTATTTCATTGGGGTATCCTGAAGAGGTTAAAGACAAACTGAGCACTGAATCTATCTTCGGGACAGATGATGCACTGAACAACGACAACTCACAATGTTAAAACTTAGTGACTACGGTGAACGGTATTTATAGCATTCATGAAGCATACATTCATGCAAATTCAATTTAATAATTTCTTTGTCATATGCTTTGTTTTCTTGTCAAGTTAAATTATATGAAGTAATTGATGATTAACATGGATGATATCTGATATTTACCTTGAGATGGCTTGTGTGATTTTGAATTTGGTTTTGCGTGAGTTGCTTGGGAGTATTGGAGACTTCCTTGCTTTATTTTCGGTTAAGAGACGGGGATTCTCTTATTTTTGTTTGAGAGACGGGGTACTCTCTTTGCTTGCGAGAGACGGGGTTCTCTCATTGTTGTTGGAGAGACGGGGTTCTCTCATTGTTGCTCGAGAGACGGGGCTCTCTCCTTGTTGCTTGTGAGAGACGGGGAATCTCTCATTGTTTGTTTTCAAGCGTGCTTTGAATCCGAGGACGGATTCTTTTTAAGGGGGAGAGATTGTAACGCCCCAGTTTTTCAGTTTATAATAATGTGACGTATTTGTTTATAACTTGCACGATTTAATTAGTTAATTATATGATTTATTGTTTATAAATGTTTATATTTGATTCAAACCATAAACTATTTCTATTTTAATTTAATTCATTTTATTTTACTTTGATAATTGGTGTTTAATTTCTTAATTGAGGTTTCACGTACCTTAACTGCTTCGGTAATTTCTTTAATTAATTACAACATGTTATTAGTTTGTTTAATTTATTTAATATGGAATGTAAGTTTTAGTAATTCATTTATAACAATATGAATTCGTTCATGCGCATGAGTGTTCTATTTGTGCTTAGTTCATATATGTAATGATATCGGATTGGTATGGAAATTTAGTATGTCGTAAATATGTGTGTTATGAACATGTCTCTATGCTCGGTTTATGTTTTCGGATTCATTTGACGTGATTACGAATTTATTTTGATTTTTGGAACCAAGTCGGGGGCTAACGAGCAATTAGCGCACCCTTGGTTCCGTGCGTGATATCTTGAGCTTGGGAATTCGGATTCGAATTCCGACACCTCCGTTGCCTTCGTATCGACGATTCGGAGACAATGGAACAAGCCTCATACCTTTTTGAAATCATTAAGACCTCCGAAATCCAACCGTAACGAGCAACTCGTGCAAGAAAAGCTCCTTTTGTTGACTAGTCTTCATGGTGGGACCCCATTACACCCCTTAACCTAACCATACCTTAACCATGACTATCCACCTTGAGTTAAGCCCCTTTCTCTTCCCTTTTGCTCTGAAAACCGAACCACACATCTCCATTTTCAGCTGGAACTGATCGAGAGAAAGAGAGAGGAGAAAGGAAGAGAGAAACCTTGGCCCTTTGTGATTTTGAGCTCAAATCACCATCTTCCTTCACCAAAACTTCAAGGTATGAATATTTATGTCTTCTCTACTCAATTATGCTTGATTTCATCTATTTAAAACATGATTTGGATCAGATTTGATTAGGGTTTGAATTATGAGATTGGTATGAACTTTTAGGGGTTTTTGCTCTTGTGACCTATATGTTTGTGTGGCTGAATTTCTTGCTTATATGTGATCATATGAACTTGTTTCTTGGCTTATTTCTTTCCTAACTGATAGTATTTGATGTTAGGAGGATTTCATTTCTTGACCCTTTTATGAAATTATGAGAGATGGAGCTCCAAACTTGATGATTCAAACTGTTTCCCCTGTTTTCGAACTGCTGTGTGAGATTTGGTGTTGTTGCATGATCATATGGCCTCCATTTCGCGTGAAAATGCATGGAGTTGATGTACACTCCATGTTCTATATGTTAGCATTCATTCTTTAAGTATTTGGTTCCATTTGAAGCCTCAAAACCGCAAGATATGGCCTGTTCTTATGCATGATCTTTGACAGAATTGTTGCTGTTGTGTTTGGTAACTTGTTGGTCCTTCTAATGTGCTTTAAATTGTACCATTTTGCATATATATGATGTATATTAGTTGTTTGGTATGTTAGCATGCATTCCCCAAAGTTTCAGATCCAAATTCAAGCCCTAAGTACTTGATCAAGGCATGATAGAATCATTAGGGCTCATATGTCCGATTGTAGCGACCCAGTTTTGTTTCACGGTTTCGATGATCTTAACGTGTGATTTAGCTTTTGCACTCTAAATGAAAAATGTTCATAACATGCCAAATATGTTGCATATTAAGTTTCAGAGTATTTGGAGTTCAGTTGGTATGCCTTTGGATTGAGTTTGTTTGAGTTCAGTTTTGCGGGTTAGGTCTTGCATGCGCTTCAAGTTCTGTACCGTGACACCCCCGTGTCTCATTTACTCATAAGAGGGAGACACGGGCGTGTCACACCTTCTGGGCAGCTCTGTACTGAGCCACGCCCGTGGCTCAGTTGGGCAAGGGTTGGTGACACCCCCGTGTCACTTCCCATGCGCAGTCTTCGTTACTTCCTCTTCGGTTTTTGAATTGTTTCACCTCCTTAATGACTTTATCTCCTTTTGCGTTAAACTATGAACTTGTTTTACTGGATGTTAGGAGTATTGTGGTTCAATTTCGTGGTATTTGGATGAGTTATAGGTATGTTTTTGCTTATTGCCGTTTATGTGTGTTTATATGTCGTTTATGAATCGCATCACTTATTTTCTATATCATATCACTTCTTCTTGTTGTCCAACCTTGGATACATGCTATGTTATGTAATATGAGGTATGTAGTAGCATGTTGGTAGAGCTTGAATATGTTCTATGCTCCTATTTGAATTCTTGAATTATTGGATTGGAAATATGAATTGAATGATCTATGATTGAACAAGTGAATGAATTGGTTATATGATTTTCATGACTTAATATGATCTTTATGTCTTCATATCATGTGTGAGCATTGCCGTGCGTCATATCTGGTTCATTTCGAGTCTTGAGTCTCACGAACACGTCTTGTGGTCTTTTGTACAGTTTGTCTCCAGGGTGGAGAGCTTTTGATCGTCAGGCACTTGGTGCTCGATCCTTGTTTCTTCACGGTTAAGGTGAGGGTGGTTTTCGTTTTAGCTATATAAAAAACCCTACAACCCTTACGTGAAAAGCTTTGGCCAAAACCTTATGATTATATATATTTATGATTTTCAAATGAAGTTATCGAGTAAATCCTTCTGAATTATGTGTATGAGCGTATATAAACTTAAAAATGGTTTTGTAATGAGGCTATGCTCCAAACCGTGTGTCTTCATGCTAGCTACGGAATAGGATGACACGGAGAGGTATGTATATAGCATATGCCGAATTACACGGTAAGGTATGATTTCTTATAGTATGCATTGATCGAGTAAACCCTTTTCAAAAGATTTATGAATTATGATATGTATTTATGAATTATGATATGTTTTGGCGAGTCACATTTCTGATTTATGACTTCTGATTTAACGGGCCCCGGGATTTAGTATATGTGGCTAACCGAGGAAGCAAGGGCTGACGGGGATCCCATATACTAGTCCCAACAAACTACGGTGATACCGGCCCTCGCTAGGAGGTTTAGCGGGGAATGGGAGCTGAGTGCCTTTGGGGAATTCATGTACCCCCATTGGCCCATGTATAACCGGTGGTCGGGCCTTGCAAGCCCGTCCACCACCCGGAGGAAGAAGGTTGGTTAGGATTTATGCCTCTTCTTATGTATATGTTTTGATAGAATTATGCACCGTGCGGGAAAGCCGGAACACGGATTGCCCAAACGCTATGATTTATGATATATGGTCTGCATGTATTATGATATATTGCATGAACACCTAATCAACATATTATTGATATTTGTCGTACACGGTCGGAGTTCGGTTGGAGATTGTGCACGCTCACTCGCCGAGCCTTATAATTATGTATGATTTATGAGAGTAATGAATTTAATATGAATTAGTCGTAAAAGTCGAGCATTGTTTACCTATTTTCTTGCCCTTTTGGGAACTAATTTCAAATAAAAACCTTGTTCGGAATTTACGACTTGCATGTGCATGTTTTATGTATATATATCGCTCCTGCTCACTCAGTCTTCTAGAGACTGACCCCTTTCCCTCCCCATTCTTTTAGTGTGCAGGGTTGATCTTTGGAGTTCGGGCTAGGCGGAGATGTTGGAGTTTTAAGTTGGTCGAGTTAGGTTAGGAGAGTCTTTGCACTCACTCATGTATTGAATTTATGTCTGTATCGATTCTATGGTATTATGAACTTGAATAATTATGTAATCATAATTGAATTGTTTTATTGGACTGTAATTATGAGTTTAAAAGAGGCCTGAAGTGCCCAATTCTGGTTATGGTTGATATGATTGAACTCGGGCTTTGCTATGCTTTTTACTTTGTGAATTGGTATTCGTTGCAGGGTCTAGCTCCGCCTAGCTTAGGAAGGTTTTATGCTTGTCTCCCGTTCGCTATGGTTTGATACGGGTGCGGAGTACTGTTTCGTTACTCGTGTTGAGCCATAGTGCGGGGGATGTGGTGCCTCACGTGCGGGGTGCTACATCCTTAAGTGGTATCAGAGCCCGGTTGCAAAACCGGTGTTCTTGAGTCGTGTTGGAGTTAGTCTAGGTCGTACGGCTTAGGGACTATATGACAATGTGTGCATTGCATTGATCTTGAATATGAATTTGGCTTTCCTTTTTGAATTTCGTTGGACTATCTGTTGCATTTACATAAGGATCCTTGCAATAATTGTTGAAAATGTGTCATGAGCATGCACTAACCGCATGCATCCATTCTTGAAATGAGTTATGATTTCCAGCTTATAAAGATGATATCAAACCACGGCCAAGTTCTAGGACAAAGAAGATTGATTGCAAACCTTTCTGAGACATGGAAGATGGGCAGGATACTTTGGGAAGATTGAATCTAGAGATGCGATGGCAGGGAGACATTTGGTGAAATCGGAATAGGAGTTAATCATGGGATTGTTGAGATTTAAAAGACTAACTTATGAGAATCGGCTACTTGGAGTGCATTAATTGGATTCAACAGGATCTTTTAACCTAAGGAATGAATTAAACAAAGCCTTGAAGACATTTTGGTCTCGGATTTGGATCATGGAAGAGGTACTTGTAATTAAGAGGAGTAGAGATAATAGGGGTCCGGGAGAGGTTATGCATCAAGGGTCTACAAAGAAGGACTTCGAACTAAGTCTAGTGATTAGAAGTCGGGTTCTAGAAGGCAAGCATTTGGGGAAAAACGAATAGAGGGAATGTGGCGATATGGGGAACAGGATTTGAGTTCATTTTTCCAAATCCAAGCTGAATTGTCATGTTCTGAGGTTAAATTGGAAGATATGAAGCAACAAATGGAAACGGTAAAGAAAGGATATCATGCGCTCAAATGTAAGCAATTGGAGGTGAATTGAATTCACAAAGGATAGGCACGGGATTGGATTATTGATTAAAGTGACGATTAGAAGTAAAGGTCGAATTGCGAGGAGAAGTGTGGATGCTAACTCAGTGGACGTGGAAGAATTAGGGATCAAGAAATTGCAATCTCGGACAGTGGAAGATACAAGTTGATTTATAAAGATGCATGGAAGTCTCGAAGACCGTGGGAAAGGCAAGGAATAATTACCAGGTCAAGTGACCTTGGGATCGGAAGAACGGGGAAAGCTACCGAGCTAATAACTTCCCACATCGGTGACAGGTTCCAAAGCATTCATAGCACGTGCATCATATTTTGCATTAATTATTTATTCTTTTGACCTTATGTTATCCTTGCATTTCTAATTGGTTTCGTTGCGCTAATGTATTGTATAATTGCTTGAGGTAAACGTGACTCATGCATTGTCATTTTAACCCAACATGCATTTTAGTGTTTACTTGATAGGAAGTCCTTTCGCCTCAACTATCAAGTATCAATTCAACCGAGCCGCATCTGAGTTATGAGGAAGAGAAATAATAGGATGACATTAGAAGGAAGGTGAATTTGGGAAATAAGAACTTCTATTAAGGGATAGGTTAACGGAAACAAGAATTCAGAAGGAGAAGTGAGACTAGAGTTCCGGACAAAATTAAGAAAGGAGTTTCGGATATCAAGAGAACTAGGGAAGGAGTTGAAAGGTCAGATCCTTGATTTCTATATCAGTTAAACTTCACCTAATGGGATTTACTCATCAAGAATTTCGATAAAAGGAGAATCAATAGAGTTCAACTGAAAGAGCAAAATTTTAAGGGGGAGAGCACGACCGAGAGATAAAATGGAGGATGGAAATAGTGCTCGAATAAATATGTCAATAGCAACAACGGGGATGCAAATTAAGGAGAATCCGGATATCCTAATGGAGGCCATTGGAAATGAATAAGAGGATGGTAATGGTTAAGTTGTTAAGAGAGAAGTGACGATGCCAAATTCGGAGGAAGATTTTTCGAGATATAAAGAAGAAAGTTTATTGAATGACTCTATGTCTGGAATTCCGAATTGGGAGTGATGAAATTATATGGGAGTTTCTGTGACCTCCTAAGATGGAATGAACTAAGGGAAATTTGGATCAATCTATTATATGAGGGGATGTTGTCGATCAAAATTTATTCAGTAAAAGTATTAAGGGATCCGAGACAACATTATTAAAATTATCGGTTCTATCAGAGGTGATCCAGAAGGAAACTTAAGAAGAGACCAAATGGAAAAAGATGATCATTGGAGGATTTACATCGAACTCCAAGAGTCGTCAAGAATATTCTATCTTCGATTCAAGAAATATGGAGCTAGATTCCAAATATAACCTTAAGGGGGTCAAAGGGTATGAATAGATAACATGAACGGAAAATGGAAAAGGATTCGTGTTAAGGTAGATCCTAATGACGAATACCTCTAGGTAGGGATTGAATCGTCAAGGTTGTCAGGGGTAGTGATTCTTGGGGGTTTTCGGGAGGTCAAGCTAGGATAAGTAAAAAGAGTGGGCTGAATGGGGATTAAGAGGAATGATGGAGACGGGGAGCAGTACCGGGCAGAAGGGATCTAAGAAGTGTAATCCCTGAAGGCTTCATTAATTATTTCATTGGGGTATCCTGAAGAGGTTAAAGACAAACTGAGCACTGAATCTATCTTCGGGACAGATGATGCACTGAACAACGACAACTCACAATGTTAAAACTTAGTGACTACGGTGAACGGTATTTATAGCATTCATGAAGCATACATTCATGCAAATTCAATTTAATAATTTCTTTGTCATATGCTTTGTTTTCTTGTCAAGTTAAATTATATGAAGTAATTGATGATTAACATGGATGATATCTGATATTTACCTTGAGATGGCTTGTGTGATTTTGAATTTGGTTTTGCGTGAGTTGCTTGGGAGTATTGGAGACTTCCTTGCTTTATTTTCGGTTAAGAGACGGGGATTCTCTTATTTTTGTTTGAGAGACGGGGTACTCTCTTTGCTTGCGAGAGACGGGGTTCTCTCATTGTTGTTGGAGAGACGGGGTTCTCTCATTGTTGCTCGAGAGACGGGGCTCTCTCCTTGTTGCTTGTGAGAGACGGGGAATCTCTCATTGTTTGTTTTCAAGCGTGCTTTGAATCCGAGGACGGATTCTTTTTAAGGGGGAGAGATTGTAACGCCCCAGTTTTTCAGTTTATAATAATGTGACGTATTTGTTTATAACTTGCACGATTTAATTAGTTAATTATATGATTTATTGTTTATAAATGTTTATATTTGATTCAAACCATAAACTATTTCTATTTTAATTTAATTCATTTTATTTTACTTTGATAATTGGTGTTTAATTTCTTAATTGAGGTTTCACGTACCTTAACTGCTTCGGTAATTTCTTTAATTAATTACAACATGTTATTAGTTTGTTTAATTTATTTAATATGGAATGTAAGTTTTAGTAATTCATTTATAACAATATGAATTCGTTCATGCGCATGAGTGTTCTATTTGTGCTTAGTTCATATATGTAATGATATCGGATTGGTATGGAAATTTAGTATGTCGTAAATATGTGTGTTATGAACATGTCTCTATGCTCGGTTTATGTTTTCGGATTCATTTGACGTGATTACGAATTTATTTTGATTTTTGGAACCAAGTCGGGGGCTAACGAGCAATTAGCGCACCCTTGGTTCCGTGCGTGATATCTTGAGCTTGGGAATTCGGATTCGAATTCCGACACCTCCGTTGCCTTCGTATCGACGATTCGGAGACAATGGAACAAGCCTCATACCTTTTTGAAATCATTAAGACCTCCGAAATCCAACCGTAACGAGCAACTCGTGCAAGAAAAGCTCCTTTTGTTGACTAGTCTTCATGGTGGGACCCCATTACACCCCTTAACCTAACCATACCTTAACCATGACTATCCACCTTGAGTTAAGCCCCTTTCTCTTCCCTTTTGCTCTGAAAACCGAACCACACATCTCCATTTTCAGCTGGAACTGATCGAGAGAAAGAGAGAGGAGAAAGGAAGAGAGAAACCTTGGCCCTTTGTGATTTTGAGCTCAAATCACCATCTTCCTTCACCAAAACTTCAAGGTATGAATATTTATGTCTTCTCTACTCAATTATGCTTGATTTCATCTATTTAAAACATGATTTGGATCAGATTTGATTAGGGTTTGAATTATGAGATTGGTATGAACTTTTAGGGGTTTTTGCTCTTGTGACCTATATGTTTGTGTGGCTGAATTTCTTGCTTATATGTGATCATATGAACTTGTTTCTTGGCTTATTTCTTTCCTAACTGATAGTATTTGATGTTAGGAGGATTTCATTTCTTGACCCTTTTATGAAATTATGAGAGATGGAGCTCCAAACTTGATGATTCAAACTGTTTCCCCTGTTTTCGAACTGCTGTGTGAGATTTGGTGTTGTTGCATGATCATATGGCCTCCATTTCGCGTGAAAATGCATGGAGTTGATGTACACTCCATGTTCTATATGTTAGCATTCATTCTTTAAGTATTTGGTTCCATTTGAAGCCTCAAAACCGCAAGATATGGCCTGTTCTTATGCATGATCTTTGACAGAATTGTTGCTGTTGTGTTTGGTAACTTGTTGGTCCTTCTAATGTGCTTTAAATTGTACCATTTTGCATATATATGATGTATATTAGTTGTTTGGTATGTTAGCATGCATTCCCCAAAGTTTCAGATCCAAATTCAAGCCCTAAGTACTTGATCAAGGCATGATAGAATCATTAGGGCTCATATGTCCGATTGTAGCGACCCAGTTTTGTTTCACGGTTTCGATGATCTTAACGTGTGATTTAGCTTTTGCACTCTAAATGAAAAATGTTCATAACATGCCAAATATGTTGCATATTAAGTTTCAGAGTATTTGGAGTTCAGTTGGTATGCCTTTGGATTGAGTTTGTTTGAGTTCAGTTTTGCGGGTTAGGTCTTGCATGCGCTTCAAGTTCTGTACCGTGACACCCCCGTGTCTCATTTACTCATAAGAGGGAGACACGGGCGTGTCACACCTTCTGGGCAGCTCTGTACTGAGCCACGCCCGTGGCTCAGTTGGGCAAGGGTTGGTGACACCCCCGTGTCACTTCCCATGCGCAGTCTTCGTTACTTCCTCTTCGGTTTTTGAATTGTTTCACCTCCTTAATGACTTTATCTCCTTTTGCGTTAAACTATGAACTTGTTTTACTGGATGTTAGGAGTATTGTGGTTCAATTTCGTGGTATTTGGATGAGTTATAGGTATGTTTTTGCTTATTGCCGTTTATGTGTGTTTATATGTCGTTTATGAATCGCATCACTTATTTTCTATATCATATCACTTCTTCTTGTTGTCCAACCTTGGATACATGCTATGTTATGTAATATGAGGTATGTAGTAGCATGTTGGTAGAGCTTGAATATGTTCTATGCTCCTATTTGAATTCTTGAATTATTGGATTGGAAATATGAATTGAATGATCTATGATTGAACAAGTGAATGAATTGGTTATATGATTTTCATGACTTAATATGATCTTTATGTCTTCATATCATGTGTGAGCATTGCCGTGCGTCATATCTGGTTCATTTCGAGTCTTGAGTCTCACGAACACGTCTTGTGGTCTTTTGTACAGTTTGTCTCCAGGGTGGAGAGCTTTTGATCGTCAGGCACTTGGTGCTCGATCCTTGTTTCTTCACGGTTAAGGTGAGGGTGGTTTTCGTTTTAGCTATATAACAAACCCTACAACCCTTACGTGAAAAGCTTTGGCCAAAACCTTATGATTATATATATTTATGATTTTCAAATGAAGTTATCGAGTAAATCCTTCTGAATTATGTGTATGAGCGTATATAAACTTAAAAATGGTTTTGTAATGAGGCTATGCTCCAAACCGTGTGTCTTCATGCTAGCTACGGAATAGGATGACACGGAGAGGTATGTATATAGCATATGCCGAATTACACGGTAAGGTATGATTTCTTATAGTATGCATTGATCGAGTAAACCCTTTTCAAAAGATTTATGAATTATGATATGTATTTATGAATTATGATATGTTTTGGCGAGTCACATTTCTGATTTATGACTTCTGATTTAACGGGCCCCGGGATTTAGTATATGTGGCTAACCGAGGAAGCAAGGGCTGACGGGGATCCCATATACTAGTCCCAACAAACTACGGTGATACCGGCCCTCGCTAGGAGGTTTAGCGGGGAATGGGAGCTGAGTGCCTTTGGGGAATTCATGTACCCCCATTGGCCCATGTATAACCGGTGGTCGGGCCTTGCAAGCCCGTCCACCACCCGGAGGAAGAAGGTTGGTTAGGATTTATGCCTCTTCTTATGTATATGTTTTGATAGAATTATGCACCGTGCGGGAAAGCCGGAACACGGATTGCCCAAACGCTATGATTTATGATATATGGTCTGCATGTATTATGATATATTGCATGAACACCTAATCAACATATTATTGATATTTGTCGTACACGGTCGGAGTTCGGTTGGAGATTGTGCACGCTCACTCGCCGAGCCTTATAATTATGTATGATTTATGAGAGTAATGAATTTAATATGAATTAGTCGTAAAAGTCGAGCATTGTTTACCTATTTTCTTGCCCTTTTGGGAACTAATTTCAAATAAAAACCTTGTTCGGAATTTACGACTTGCATGTGCATGTTTTATGTATATATATCGCTCCTGCTCACTCAGTCTTCTAGAGACTGACCCCTTTCCCTCCCCATTCTTTTAGTGTGCAGGGTTGATCTTTGGAGTTCGGGCTAGGCGGAGGTGTTGGAGTTTTAAGTTGGTCGAGTTAGGTTAGGAGAGTCTTTGCACTCACTCATGTATTGAATTTATGTCTGTATCGATTCTATGGTATTATGAACTTGAATAATTATGTAATCATAATTGAATTGTTTTATTGGACTGTAATTATGAGTTTAAAAGAGGCCTGAAGTGCCCAATTCTGGTTATGGTTGATATGATTGAACTCGGGCTTTGCTATGCTTTTTACTTTGTGAATTGGTATTCGTTGCAGTGTCTAGCTCCGCCTGGCTTAGGAAGGTTTTATGCTTGTCTCCCGTTCGCTATGGTTTGATACGGGTGCGGAGTACTGTTTCGTTACTCGTGTTGAGCCATAGTGCGGGGGATGTGGTGCCTCACGTGCGGGGTGCTACAGTTGCTATTTTATCTAATGTGACTATTTTGTTCTTTAATTTTCTTATTTTACATGGAATACATTTTCACATTCACTCGAAAGGAGGCTAGTAATTTATTACTTTCCTTTGAAATTTACTCTTTCACTCTCAAATTATTCAAGTGTTAAAGTTTAAATAATTTTTTTTATTGCTTGTTGTCTTACCGTCTCTTAGTAATCTAAAATTGTAATTGCTCATTAAATGGACACTTACTTGTTTGACAATTTTTATACCATTTGTTTACATTATTAAATTATATACAAAATTCTAACCTATTGAATCTGAAATATGAGTGAATTATTGAACTATATTATTCATTGCTTTTGATACACATATTCTGTAACGCCCCGGTTTCCGGATGAACAGGTAAGCACGCCACGTGTGAGTTTGAGTATAGGTTTTATTTTAATTCTTTAATTTATAATATTCTTACGTGGCATTCATATTTTTATAAAATTCATGAAACATTATTTATATTAATTCTTTAAATTCATATCCATGAAAATATTATTTCATGGCACGAAAAATATTTATTGCATGAAATCAATTACCGAGAGTGATAAAATTACCAAATTGTCCCTAGTTAAATATTTTCTAAAACTTTGGGAACTTAATTGCATGAACTTTTAGGACCAAATTGATCATATTTTAAAACTATGTATACTCAATTGTGTACTCTTATAAGCTAGAGGATTAATTGGCAAATTGGCACATTTCACTCATTTCAAAAAGAGATGAATCATGTAATACCATCTCCTAGCTTCCATGACCTCATTTTTCATCAAAACATTTTCCCAACTCATTCACTCTCTCTCGGTTCTTCAAGAAGGAAAAAGGAGAAAGTGATTTTCATCATCCATCTCAAGAATCATCAAGAAATATTGCAAGAAATTGAGAGTTGATCATCATCATCATCTTCTTCTTCATTTCTTTTCATTTTAAGGTTGGTTGTGCATGAATTCTTGATTGATGATCATATTTGCATGAGCTAGGGTTTAAGACTTATAGGTTATATGAGTTATTGGTGATCAAAGTGTGATTATAAGATCATATCATGAATTATAGCATGGTTTATTCATGAAATAATTGGATATTTGGCAAGAATGTTCAAGTTTTGATCATGAGCATGAAGCATGAATTCTTGATGATATTTTATGGTTTAAGTGTCTAAGTGTTATATTATCATTTATTGAAGGTGTATGCATCATATTTCCAGAAATTATTGCATTTGGGGTTCAAAAATGGATTTTTGATGCTTTGTTGTGCCATTTCCGAGAGCTTCCCCTGTTTCTGCTCTGTTTTTCAGTTGCAGGAACTGGGAACGACCGTTCCCAGCCTCAAGGCTTTGTGGGAACGGGCGTTCCCATCCCTTTTCAAATAAAAGGGCGGCCGAGCATGGGAACGGCCGTTCCCATTTTGGCCTTGCGCCGGAAGGGCCGTTCCCAACTCAAAGGCGCGCTTTCAAGGGGGAAAAACGCTGGCACGTTTTGGGGAACTCTTGGGAACGACCGTTCCCATTTTACAAAGGGAACCGGAACGGCCGTTCCCACCTGTGTTGCAGAACAAAAGTTTCTGCATAAATTTACGAAAATGACCCCTCGATCCAACGACTTCTTTGACCCCGAATTGCTATAATATGTACTAATATGATGTGAAACGAAATGTTATCATACCACATTGCATTTTCATGGTCGTCTCGACACGTTTTCGCCGTTCGTCCTATTTTGGTCATTTTAGTTCATGTCTCATGTTTATACATCGTATTTGCACAGGTCACGAGGGCGTGGACGGGGAGCAAGCTCCTTAGAACGCTTCTTTATTATATTTTTGCAAGAAAGGTGAGGTTTGGTTTTGGTAAAACGAACCCTATAACCCTTATGTGCTAGTTTTCGGCCAAAAACATATTATACTTATAAAAGTTTTCAAAGTGATAAATATTTCAAGCAAGAATGTATTGATTGTCATGATTTCCAAGCATGTTTGGCGAGTACATGATTGCACGTGGGCCCGAGGGTAATTCTTGAGCCAACCGGGAAAGCAAGGGCTGACGGGTAACTCCTGAATTATCCTCACATTATTGGGATCACCCCCGAAGCCACTAGGAGATTAGTGGTGGAAGGAGTTCCGTGTCTAGAGGGTCATGTCCTCTACACACACCATGTCGTGGATAGTCGAGCCTTGCAAACTCGCTATCACCCGGAGGAAGAAGGAGACTGGGGATTAATCCGGCATGTCGGGTTATCCTCGGGTTATTGCATGTTTTCAAGTATGAAATTGTCTATGTGAGCACTAAAATATATTGCATGATCACTTATTTATCAAGCAAGCAAGCATGATCACGTATTGTTCACGATTGGGAGTTCGGTTGGAGATTGCCCTTGCTCGTCGGGGCCACATGTTCATGATATTGACAAGCATGATTAATTAAACGTGTTAAAATGGATATTTGTAATCTCGGGCAAAGGATGAGGTTTCTTGAACTATATAATTATTGCTTTCTAAAGTCTTTACCCGAGGCTACAACTTGCATGTGATGTGTGTTATATTTATTTATTGCCCCTCACTCAGTCTTCGGTAGACTGATGCTCCACTTTTCAGGTACACTTTGAGCGTGGTTGTGCTAGGCGGGAGTTGGTCGAGTCCTGCATTATCATCGGTCTAGTGTTGTACCTTTCATGTATATACATTTTGTCAGATATCATGTTATGTTCACGATTGACATATTTTGGATACTTAAGTAGGTACCTATTTTGTAGGGACGATGATGTATTGATAGTTAATTGGTACCTATATGTATCTATGTACTAAATATGGTACCTATATATACGAATGACTTTATTGCTTCCGCTTTCATTATCATGTTTGTTGATTGTGTTGGGGAGAGTGTCCCGCCTAGAGCGTCGTTTTTTATTGTCACCCGTTCGCTGTGGTCTTGGTTTATGTATGAACTGTCCATTTCATACGTGGATCGAGGCTATAGTGCGGGGGATGTGGCGCCTTGGGGTCTAGGGTGCTACATCTACAGGTGGTATCAGAGCCCGGTTGCAAAACCGAGGTTCTTGAGTCGTGTCGAGTCAGTTTAGGTCGCACGGCATAGGATTATGTGGTACTTGGGAGTCTGCATTGGGTGATTTACTTGATTTACTCCCTTATTCGCATTAATTAAACTACTTGACTTTTCTTGGACATGTGCTACTTGATATTATTGAGATTCTATGCACACATTTGCATTTATTGATCAAGCCATGCATGTTTAGTGATTTAATTTCAGGATGGAGCCTAACAGACATTACAGCGATCGATCCTCGAGGCACAGGCATCATCATCGCCGCCATCATCGCCGCGAGAGATCACCACCTCCTCCACCTGCCCAGGCACAGCCCCAGGATTTTATGAATGCAGTAGTGGGGCTAATTGATCAGAGGTTACAGGAGAGGGTTCCTCCACCACCTCCAGCACCAGTAGCGCCTCCGGAGAACCCCATTTCTGCCATTTTACGGGAGTTTCAGAACCAGCGTCCCCCGAAGTTCTATAAGGGAGACGATATACAGGCAGAGATGTGGCTGAAGGAGATCGAGAGGATATGGCAGCTTATTCCTTGCGACAGTCAGGAGAAGGCTCGTTGCACCCTTACTCTTATTCAGGGCGAGGCCTACTCCTGGTGGGAGAGCACAGAGATTGTTCTGGAGGCAGCCGGGACGGAGATTACCTGGGAGGTCTTTGCACGGGAGTTCAGAAACAAGTATATTCCTCCAGCTTCCCGTACTCGCAGGTTGAGAGAGTTTACTGAGCTAAAGCAGGGAGACCGATCCGTGGGTCAGTACATCGCCGAGTTCGAGAGGCTTTCTCGCTATGCACCCAACATAGCGAACGATGACTTTCACAAGGCGATGCAGTTTGTTCAGGGGTTGAGACCGGATATTCAGGATGCACTGAAAGCGGCTAATACGAGCACCTGGGCAAAGGCTACTGCAAAGGCCCTGAAGGTTGAAGATTCTGATATAGCCAGGAGGTCTATTCCTCGAGCAGGACAGGCTTCGGGCTCGAGAGCAGGTCAGGGATCGAGCTCAGGGAAGAGGCCGATGATTTACTCTGCACCCCCAGCTCAGAAGAACCCCGGGAAGAAGTTTAAGGCGACAGGGCCATTACCGAGAGGTCCGAGAGCTCCAGCGCCACTCCAGCCACCTCAGAGACCGGGATGTAGATGGTGTGGACATCCTACGCACACCTATGATAACTGCAGACGCCGGTTAGGTCTATGTTTGATCTGCGGGAGTAACGTGCACCTGGTTGATGGTTGTCCGGATCGTCAGGATCCACCACCTGCAGGACCGAGGCCACTGGTGAGAGCTCGGGCTTATGCACTCGCGGGAGAGGAGCAGGAGGCTGATATTGACCCCGCTGCGGTAGTTGAAGGTATTATTTGCATCCATGGCACGAACATCCATACATTATTTGATCCAGGAGCTACACACTCCTTTCTTGCGCACTCTATTGCTATTACTTTGTCTTTGCCTGCTATGTGTACTTCTGTGCGCTATATAGTTAGTACTCCTTTCGGTAGTAGGCGAGAGACGGATCAGGTTTACAGGGATGTTCCAGTGGTGATTGAAGGCCGGGAGTTTCTGACCGATTTTATTGTTATGCCGATGGGGAGGTACGGAGCTATATTGGGGATGGAATGGTTATACAGGCATTGTGCTACAGTGGATTGCCGGGCTAAGAAGGTTCAGTTGGGTTCAGAGGTTGTTACGGGCTGTACTTCGAAGACCGTACCCCTACTTTCGTTTTCAGAGGCTCAGAGGTTAGTCAGAGAGGGGGCTACAGGGTTCATTGCTTACATTCTGAATAAGCCCAAGGATCAGGTGAAATTAGAGGATACCGAAGTGGTAAAGGAATTCCCCGAGGTATTCCCAGAGAAATTGGATTCCTTGCTCCTGAACGAGAGATTGAGTTTGTAATTGATCTTTTTCCGAATGCTGAGCCGTATTTAAAGACTCCTTACCGGATGGCTCCAGCCGAACTAAAGGAATTAAAAGTTCAGCTTGAGGCTTTATTGGAAGTTGGGTACATTCGGCCGAGTTCTTCGCCGTGGGGAGCACCGGTATTGTTTGTAAAGAAAAAAGACGGGATTCAATACTCGGTACGGGCACTACGAGTTTGTGGTTATGCCGTTTGGATTGACTAACGCCCCTGCAGCTTTTATGGATATGATGCACCGGATATTCAGGCCTTTCCTCGACAAGTTCGTGGTGATATTTATCGATGATATTCTGGTTTTCTCGAAATCAGCCGAGGAGCACGCGAGACATCTCAGGCTCGTTCTTCAGGCACTAAAAGAGCATCAGTTGTTTGCTAAGTTCAGTAAGTGTGAATTTTGGATAGATCGGGTTTCATTCTTGGGGCATGTGATTTCAGGAAAAGGGTTGGAAGTCGATCCCTCGAAAATCAAGGCCGTGCTTAAATGGGAAAAACCAAAGAATGTCTCGGAGATCAGAAGCTTCTTGGGATTGGCCGGCTACTATAGAAGATTTGTTCAGGACTTTTCCAAGATTGCGGCGCCGTTAACCCGATTGACAAAGAAGGATGTTAAGTTTGTCTGGGACGAGAAGTGTGATCAAAGCTTTAATTTTCTGAAAGAAAAATTAGTCTCAGCTCCGGTGTTAACCTTACCCGAAGGTTCAGAAGAGTATGCAGTGTATACAGATGCTTCTAAAGAAGGCTTAGGTTGTGTTTTGACTCAGAAAGGAAAAGTGATCGCTTATGCTTCTCGGAAGCTAAAGGAATATGAAAGGAATTACCCAACACACGACCTAGAGCTTGCAGCCGGGATCTTTGCGCTCGGGAAATGGAGACATTATCTTTACGGGACTTCCTTCGAGATTTTTACCGACCACAAGAGCCTCCAGTATTTATTCACGCAGAAGGATTTGAACATGAGGCAACGGCGTTGGATGGAGAAGTTGGAAGATTATGATTGCACAATTAAGTACCATCCCGGGAAAGCTAATGTGGTCGCCGATGCACTTAGCAGAAAGGCAAGTGTATCGAGTTTGGAAATAAAGGAAAGTGAGGAAGTTGTCCCGATTGTGTTAAAGGCTCGGGTTTATAATATCACAATTCAGCCGGAATTGAAGTATCAGTTGTTTGAGGCTCAGAATAGGGATCCGGCAGTACAGAAGCTTGCAAGTAAAGCTAAGGATGACCCGGAGAGTCCGTTTGGGTTTGATGAGACCGGGTTGCTTCGGTTTAAAAACAGAGTAGTCGTACCTGAAGAATTGAGACGGGTCCTACTCGAAGAAGCTCACAAGTCAGCCTACTCGATCCACCCAGGAGGAAATAAAATGTATAAGGATTTGAAACAATATTATTGGTGGAACGGGATGAAGAGGGACGTGGCAGAGTATGTGAAACATTGCCTGACTTGTCAGAAAGTGAAAGCTGAGCATCAAAAACCCGCGGGACTTCTACAGCCGTTACCTATTCCCGAGTGGAAGTGGGAACAAGTAACGATGGACTTTGTTTCTGGATTACCGAAGGTTAAAGGCGGGTTTGATGGAATTTGGGTAATCGTGGATAGATTTACCAAGTCTGCTCACTTTCTACCGGTCCGGATGTCCTATAAGATTCCGAAGTTGGCTGAAATCTATAACAGAGAGATTATTCGACTTCATGGCATTCCGGTGAGCATAGTCTCAGACCGAGACCCGAGGTTTACTTCTAAGTTGTGGCAGGAGTTACAGGCTGTCTTGGGTACGAAACTTAAGTTCAGTACAGCATTTCACCCGCAAACGGACGGTCAAACTGAAAGGTTAATCAAGTAATTGGAAGATCTTCTTCGGGCTTGCGCGATGGATTTTCAGAACTCTTGGGCAGAACAGCTTCCCTTGATCGAGTTTGCTTATAATAACAGCTTTCAGGCTTCGATCGGGATGGCTCCTTATGAACTTCTTTATGGAAGAAAGTGCCGATCTCCGTTGTTCTTCGACTTGGAAGAATGGAAGTGGTCGAAACAGGAAGGAGTAAAGAAAGGTGAAAGATTCGAAAGGCCTTCCAAAGTTGTTCAGGCTATGATCGAGAAAGTTCAAATGATTCAACAACGGATGAAAGCCGCTCAAGATAGACAGAAGAGCTATGCCGATAAGCGCCGAAGAGATTTAGAATTCGAAGTTGGTGACCGGGTATTCTTGAAGGTGTCACCAAGGAAAGGTTTCACCCGGATCGGGAAAGGAGGAAAGCTTAATCCTCGCTACTTAGGTCCGTTCAAGATTCTTGAAAGAATAGGCGAGGTAGCCTATCGACTGGACCTACCACCGAGTCTTACGGGGATTCATAACGTATTTCATGTTTCTCAATTAAGGAAATATTACCCCGATAAGACTACGATTCTCCCCGTGGAAGAAGTCGAGCTGGAACCGAATTTGACATTTGTTCAGAGGCCGGTTAAGATTATGGATCAAAAATTTCAGGAATTGAGAAACCGGAGAATTCCCATGGTTAAAGTATTGTGGAGAAGTGACAAGACCGAAGAAGCCACGTGGGAAACAGAAGATAAAATGAAACGGTTCCACCCGGAGTTATTCGAGCAAGACTAGAGAATCTGGGGACCAGATTCTTCTAAGGGGGGGAGAGTTGTAACGCCCCGGTTTCCGGATGAACAGGTAAGCACGCCACGTGTGAGTTTGAGTATAGGTTTTATTTTAATTCTTTAATTTATAATATTCTTACGTGGCATTCATATTTTTATAAAATTCATGAAACATTATTTATATTAATTCTTTAAATTCATATCCATGAAAATATTATTTCATGGCACGAAAAATATTTATTGCATGAAATCAATTACCGAGAGTGATAAAATTACCAAATTATCCCTAGTTAAATATTTTCTAAAACTTTGGGAACTTAATTGCATGAACTTTTAGGACCAAATTGATCATATTTTAAAACTATGTATACTCAATTGTGTACTCTTATAAGCTAGAGGATTAATTGGCAAATTGGCACATTTCACTCATTTCAAAAAGAGATGAATCATGTAATACCATCTCCTAGCTTCCATGACCTCATTTTTCATCAAAACATTTTCCCAACTCATTCACTCTCTCTCGGTTCTTCAAGAAGGAAAAAGGAGGAAGTGATTTTCATCATCCATCTCAAGAATCATCAAGAAATATTGCAAGAAATTGAGAGTTGATCATCATCATCATCTTCTTCTTCATTTCTTTTCATTTTAAGGTTGGTTGTGCATGAATTCTTGATTGATGATCATATTTGCATGAGCTAGGGTTTAAGACTTATAGGTTATATGAGTTATTGGTGATCAAAGTGTGATTATAAGATCATATCATGAATTATAGCATGGTTTATTCATGAAATAATTGGATATTTGGCAAGAATGTTCAAGTTTTGATCATGAGCATGAAGCATGAATTCTTGATGATATTTTATGGTTTAAGTGTCTAAGTGTTATATTATCATTTATTGAAGGTGTATGCATCATATTTCCAGAAATTATTGCATTTGGGGTTCAAAAATGGATTTTTGATGCTTTGTTGTGCCATTTCCGAGAGCTTCCCCTGTTTCTGCTCTGTTTTTCAGTTGCAGGAACTGGGAACGACCGTTCCCAGCCTCAAGGCTTTGTGGGAACGGGCGTTCCCATCCCTTTTCAAATAAAAGGGCGGCCGAGCATGGGAACGGCCGTTCCCATTTTGGCCTTGCGCCGGAAGGGCCGTTCCCAACTCAAAGGCGCGCTTTCAAGGGGGAAAAACGCTGGCACGTTTTGGGGAACTCTTGGGAACGACCGTTCCCATTTTACAAAGGGAACCGGAACGGCCGTTCCCACCTGTGTTGCAGAACAAAAGTTTCTGCATAAATTTACGAAAATGACCCCTCGATCCAACGACTTCTTTGACCCCGAATTGCTATAATATGTACTAATATGATGTGAAACGAAATGTTATCATACCACATTGCATTTTCATGGTCGTCTCGACACGTTTTCGCCGTTCGTCCTATTTTGGTCATTTTAGTTCATGTCTCATGTTTATACATCGTATTTGCATAGGTCACGAGGGCGTGGACGGGGAGCAAGCTCCTTAGAACGCTTCTTTATTATATTTTTGCAAGAAAGGTGAGGTTTGGTTTTGGTAAAACGAACCCTATAACCCTTATGTGCTAGTTTTCGGCCAAAAACATATTATACTTATAACGTTTTCAAAGTGATAAATATTTCAGGCAAGAATGTATTGATTGTCATGATTTCCAAGCATGTTTGGCGAGTACATGATTGCACGTGGGCCCGAGGGTAATTCTTGAGCCAACCGGGAAAGCAAGGGCTGACGGGTAACTCCTGAATTATCCTCACATTGTTGGGATCACCCCCGAAGCCACTAGGAGATTAGTGGTGGAAGGAGTTACGTGTCTAGAGGGTCATGTCCTCTACACACACCATGTCGTGGATAGTCGAGCCTTGCAAACTCGCTATCACCCGGAGGAAGAAGGAGACTGGGGATTAATCCGGCATGTCGGGTTATCCTCGGGTTATTGCATGTTTTCAAGTATGAAATTGTCTATGTGAGCACTAAAATATATTGCATGATCACTTATTTATCAAGCAAGCAAGCATGATCACGTATTGTTCACGATTGGGAGTTCGGTTGGAGATTGCCCTTGCTCGCCGGGGCCACATGTTCATGATATTGACAAGCATGATTAATTAAACGTGTTAAAATGGATATTTGTAATCTCGAGCAAAGGATGAGGTTTCTTGAACTATATAATTATTGCTTTCTAAAGTCTTTACCCGAGGCTACAACTTACATGTGATGTGTGTTATATTTATTTATTGCCCCTCACTTAGTCTTCGGTAGACTGATGCTCCACTTTTCAGGTACACTTTGAGCGTGGTTGTGCTAGGCGGGAGTTGGTCGAGTCCTGCATTATCATCGGTCTAGTGTTGTACCTTTCATGTATATACATTTTGTCAGATATCATGTTATGTTCACGATTGACATATTTTGGATACTTAAGTAGGTACCTATTTTGTAGGGACGATGATGTATTGATAGTTAATTGGTACCTATATGTATCTATGTACTAAATATGGTACCTATATATACGAATGACTTTATTGCTTCCGCTTTCATTATCATGTTTGTTGATTGTGTTGGGGAGAGTGTCCCGCCTAGAGCGTCGTTTTTTATTGTCACCCGTTCGCTGTGGTCTTGGTTTATGTATGAACTGTCCATTTCATACGTGGATCGAGGCTATAGTGCGGGGGATGTGGCGCCTTGGGGTCTAGGGTGCTACATATTCATATAAACTTGATTCATTTTTATTCTGTGAATGCAGGTTGTTCCAGATGACAAGTTACATTTGTGAATAGTTTAGATCATGTTGAGAACTCAGATTTTAGGAATTGATTTTGTAATATTTGAGAGTTGGAATAATTGTCTTGTGTATGTATTGATCTAAGAATTGATTGACATATTTATTGTAAATTATTGATATTTTGATGAGTTTTATTAAAGAATTCTTTTTTTGATTTCATGTCTAGTATATTGTAGTTTAGATTGCAAATAATAAAGTATAATTTCCTAGTGTGTTACAGGAAAGAAAAAATTAACAGAAAAATGATATTCATCTAAAGATATTATAGAATAACAAAAACATATAATTAGAAAAAAAAAATTTAGACTGTAACGCCCGGACGAGGGCATCCACGCCTATCCCGCGCTACGGACCTAGCTTGTATATAGAATTGTCATCCATATACCCGCTAAGTTCGAAGCAAGCGGTGATAAACGGACAACCTAGCTAGGCGGTACTAGACTCACAACAAACGAGTTAAGAACAAACACAAATACGCGGAAGCTTAAAATGTACCACATGCATAAGAGTTCAATATCAATACATGCGCTTCAGTCCTTCTCAAGTCAAATATCACAAGATGATAAAGTTCAATCCATCATTTAAGTGACCAACACGGTCCAGCACATAATGCTCAAAATATGGAAATGTAAATCATCCTAGTGACCGCCACGGTCCATCTAATAAGGTAACCTCAACATCTCCAAACGTAATAATCCACAAGTAAACCCGAAAGCATAAACATAAGTCATAAAGTATGCTACAACAAAACGAGTACAAACTAGACTCAAAGACAAGACTCTCAAGAAAGACCCCGCCTAGCTTGTGTGACGCCCGGAGCGGTGGGCCACCACATCCCCCGCACCTAAACGCGAACCCACATATGAAATGGATTTCCATACATGAGTCCAAGTCTAAGCGAACGGACCCTACACTCACTCCTTAGGCTAAGCGGGGCTAAAACTCGGACAGAGCGCGCAAAACAAACATATAAATGCGGAAGCAACAACATAAGGATCGAAAAGAGCTCTATAACTAACATTTACATCATTTACAATGGCCTCACGACCCAAAAGATCGAGTATATACATCAAAAGCCCATAATTCAGCAAAATAAAATTCTAACATCAAATACATAATAAGAGTATCCGAAATGCAAGAAGTATGAATGCAACTCGACCTAGACACACAAGTACAAGACCAAGACTCGCACTTCCTCGCCTAGCTCGAAACAACCTGCACTAAAGGTGGGAAAAGAGAGGGGTCAGTCAAAACTCGACTGAGTGAGGGGGCTAAACGCACACCCACACCTAAATACGTATAAAGCAGAGCATATTACAAAGGTGATAGTCATGAATCGAGGCTAGGGTTTTACATACCAAATCATTTTTCCAAAGATAGCATATAATATAAAGGAAAACCTATCTCGATCCATAATCTATCAAACATAACATAAACATAAGTCCGGCGAGAACGGACTATCCCTTACTCCATCAAACATAACATAAAATCGAATTCAAATCACATCCACCCCACATCCATGGTGCATCGGGAATCAAACCCTGACACCAACATTACCAAACACATACGGGGCAGCTAACCCACGATATGCCTTCCCCGGTTATCCACCGAGGGCTCAAGATACCACGCCTTCCCAACCTCCATAGGTCGCACGTGAATATCTCAAATGAGAACGTGTACAGGGGTCATAACCGGCGACCCCGTGGTCGTCCCGGGTCTCCCTTACCCACGTCTCCGGGCCCAACAAACCAAACCAAACCAAACTCCCATCTTTCAGGGTACAACTCGCTCACACATATCATATACGAATAACGAATTCCAAAACATAGCTTACTTATGCCAATACTTATACCAATTTCGAAAACGTAAAGCTTATTTCACAAAATCATAACATAGCTTAAGCACTCGTATTTAGTATATATATACATAAGGTATATATTCGCATACGGGGTAAGAAAACAACACGTAATAGGTCTTAGGTCACTTATCTATTATAAAGGATCCTAACCTCACCTTTGCAAAAGTAGAAGGAAGGCAAAACGGCGAACTAACACTTAAACCTCGGGCTCACGAACTTCCGGAAGAGGCTCTGAAACAAAAGAAGACAAGACCCGAGACTTAGACTCCATAATGTACCAATTAGACGCCCGACAATGCTCATGAGTGCAAAGGATGCAAATGAAATGCAAAATGCATCACTTAGGTCATTTAAATTCAAAACTTGTACGAAACGTATCAAATAAATTCATAAACGTAATTCATAAAATATAACACATAATTTAAATCACATATTTCATGCATAAGAATTCATATAAAATCATAGGGCCATATTTAATAAATTAAACTATCAAATTAAAGCACTTAAATTAATTTAATTAAACATATAACATAATATTTATATATATATATATATAAATAAATATATATATATATATATATATAATATATGTAATATATTACACATATATAACATATATTATCATATATTACGTATAATACATATATATATATATATTACATACATATATACTCGCCCCAGAATCCTTAAGCTTTCAAATTAACCTCATGCATGTAAAGTTCATGCAAAGTTCATGAATTAACCAACCAACATCATGCAACCCACGTACAGCCATGCATTCATCATATAATTACCATGCAAAGTCCACAAACAAACAAGCATGCAAAATAGGAAACACATTAAACATCCCGGCTACAGATTCATCTCCCCGCCCAGGGGAGATTTTCTTCACAGAAGTACCCTCCCGGGTACTTTGATGCAGAAACTCTCTGCATCACGTACCCGGCCGGGTACTTTTCTTGAGGAAAATCTCCCCGGCCGGGGAGACAGTTCCAGTCGCGGGAAAAAGGAGAAAACACCCCTGTTCGGCCCTGCATCTCAACCCAATCCCAAACCACTTCATCTAGGCAAGTTAAGGCATGAAATTCAGCAGCAAAGCAACACAAAAACATCATCAAACTGGGCTAAAACTGACAGTAAGAGAAGGAGAAGGAAAAAGAATCCAAACTCAAGTGTATCTCTTCCAAAAGCTCAAGAACAATAATGGTAACTCTCCCATAACTCAACTACCATCAAAGTCAGGTATAAATAGCAATAAATGAAGCATAAGAGATCACTTTCCAAGCATCAATTCAAGCCATAACTCAAAGAAAGTCATGGAATTCAAATTAAAGAGCAAAACCTAACTATTCACTTCAAGGTTCCAAAACTCAATCAAAAGTGGTTCAAATTCTGAATTTAATAGATGCAAATGATCATATAAGCATGTACATATCAAATATAAGCTTACCCCTTGAAGATGTTGGAAGAAAATGGAGATTGGAGCTCAAAATCTCCTCTAGGGTGAAGGTTACGGGATTTCACTGTTGCTGCTCAAAAACTCAGATTTTCCTCTCCTTTCTTGTGTATGGATCGGTATGAGAGGTATGGGAGGTGATAATAGGCTGAGTTAGTGGAGTGTGGGTCCAGGTTTCATGTGAAAAGCTCAAAAGATGAGGGACTTATGTGCAAAATGGTGAAAGGTGGTCATATGAGCGCGAGATGAAGTTACGGGCTGATTTCGGGGTATCAAACGAGGTCGAAAAATTACAAGGGCTGATCCATTGCACTCGAATCGTCGAAACGAGTTCAGCAGAGGTGACGGAATTCGAATCCGAATTCCCGAGCTCAAGTTAAACTACCCGGAACCCAAGATGCGCTAAGTACACTTTAGCCCCCTTTAGGTCACCCAACGAAAACAACTCCCGAAAACCCGACAAATAAACCCGAAAACCCGACAAATAAACCCGAAAACACATAACGAGCACGTATTCAAGTTCACGACTCATAAAACTCCAACATATTAAAAAGGCACGAAATTTCGATCTCAAATCGAACACGAACGCATCACATTTCAACAAAAGAGCATGTCATTCCAATAATAAAATTCAAATTCAAGAATTAATAAATAAATAAATAAATAAAATCAATTTTAACGAATTAAAAATAATTAAAATTTTATTAAAAAGGCTATTTTCAATTAAGTCCAAAACTTTTAAAAAGTTCCAAATAAGTCCACTTCAACTTTCCAATTAAGTCCAAAAATAAATAAAATCGTACAATTTAGTCCTTAACTCAAATAAATCACATAATTTACGAAATTAGCTTGTTCGGGAATTAAATTCACATATCATAAATCACTTAAGGCAAAATTTTGACATATAATTCAAATATTTCATATAAATTCAAATAATTCATATAAGAATTAGAATTAAATAATTGAAATAAACAATTAGAATAAATATAAAATGCGTAAATAATAAATTTAAATGCGCACATACGTCATACCTGTACGGTCTGAAAGTCGGGGTGTCACAGCTTGAATCCAAAACGCAACCTGCGGACACAGAAGGTAAAGGAGGTCATTTCAAACGGAACCGGTGAGGAAAAGTATACATAATATAATATAACGGCGGGGGGGGGGGGGGGGGGGGTGAATGCATGCCCAACAAAGATATTCATAATTCCATTCTTTCGAAGTAAATGCAAGTTTTAGAAATTATGGATCATACACCACACATAACCGGCTCGACGAGAACGAGCACTCCATCCGATCTTCCCAAACTAAGAAATCAAACCAATCCAACCTTTACCCCGTTGATGTCGAGGGTGTGCACCCCCCGATCATCCATAACGTAGAGAATTCGGTCAATGCAACCTAGATCTCTCCAAGAAAACTTCAACCCCGAAACCCTCGTAGTCTTAGTAGTCTTGTCCACAGTGGGAACTTTGGATAAGGACATCCGTCGGCCCTTGCCTTCCCGGAATATCTCTCACCTCCATCCCTGAGCTCAAATTCGATTGCCCTAAGCAAGCGTCCTTGCAAGGTACATCATAACCTCGCTACACAACTCACACATACATAATATCCAAATGAAAGTTCCGAAACCATTTTGGGTATCTATCCCATATACCAAAACTCAAGTTTTACTTGCAAATCATTTTCCATAAGAAAATATCCATAATACGAGCAAAGCTCATAAAACTTGGCTTATAAAGCCTACATATACATTTTGAAAACGGAAGTTTAAATCATCAAATATGATAGGCCATATGTGTCCACAGTTTTGAAATCGTTTCATAATATAACTCCTCACCTTTACCAAGAACCTCGAAGATCAAGTACGAACAAGGAAGGTTACACGTTCGGAGACTCACCACCTAATAAGACAAACGTACCAACAAAGATAAGACTCAACTCAAACCAACTAAGACGACGAACGGCTTAAAGCAATGCAAATACGCTCATGATGTGCAATGAATGTCCAAGGATGGCATAACTTAGCAATTACAATCAAATGAAGTCATACGAGTCATATAACAAGCTTTCAAGTCATAAGGCATGCAATTAGCAACATGTGAACCATACTTAGCATACTCTTACACATAATCGAGTCTTACAAGACATTATAAAGCATATAAACATGATTCCAAGTCATATATATCATATTAGGGGTGTAAGAAGTGCAAAGGAAGTGAAAACGAAGCAAAACGATCAAAATCACAAAAACTAAAAAATTGGACCCGAGAGCACCCAAACGGGCGTTTGGTGTTTGTGAAGGAAATGCAAACGGGCGTTTGGCCCTAGAAAAAACGTGACAGTATTTTTTCAAACGGGGGTTTGGGTTTTCAATGCAATTTCCACACGGGCGTTTGATATGCTGCTGTTGCAAACCGGATTTACGAACATATGCTTGAAAATGATGAAAATTAAGCTCCAAATACTCCTAAATCATGTTCCAAAGCTAATGCAATGTGTATAAATGAATTTAAACATCAAATATCATATCATGAACATTTAGGAATGAATATGCATCAAAATTCCAACAAATTACAAACATGAACTTCATCTTCTTCACAGATTCAAAGCTTCAAACTCATAAATGGTGGAATCTCCAAACATGCAAGAAACTTAAGGAAATTTATCATATTCTTCATAAAAGAACATAAGGAACACGAATCCAACATCAAAACAATCTAAAATGTGTTAGAACATAAACATGCATAAGTTCTTATGAAAGCTTCAAAGTGCTTTAATGGTGAAATCTTCAAATGAACATGAAAACAAGAAATTCTTATATCAAGTCGTTCCTAGCATCAAGATAAACATATTTCCATCAACAAATTCGGATTTAATCCGACTAACATGAACCCTAGATTCACATTCAAGCTCAAAACCATCAAGAACACAAACCAATGAAAAGAGCACACAAATCTTACCTTGGGAGTTGGAAATCGAAGAGGGAATCTTGTTCTCTAGTCTTGAATCTCCAGCTTTAATCTTCGATCTTGGTTCTTGAAAATGGTTTGAAGGTCTTGGGTGTTCTTGAGAGAATATGAATAGACTTAAGAGAAGGTCTTGAGAGAGAATGGCTTGAATCTTATGAAAATAACGTAACTTAAGTTTAGTGTTATAATCTGATTTGGGTCAGCTGAATAGGGTCATGGAGCGGGTCATACGGGTCGGATTTAAGTGAGATTGGGTCTCAAATTGGGTCCGGATTGAAATTGGGTCGCAGGTCAACATTTAGGCTTGAAAGGGTTGACTTTTCGTAAAACGGCCATAATTTCTTCGTCCGAACCCCATATCAAGCGATTCAAGAACCCACGAACTCGTAATCGAATCATCTAATCAATTTCATTAAGTTCTATCCAGTTCCAAGCTCATAAAATAAATTTACCTTTTTGTCCCTAAATTATGCTTTAATGTCCAAATAAGCACATAGTTTCGTTTAATCATAAACATGCTATCAAAGCTCAATAAGAACAATATGCGCACATAATTAACATATCAAATAGTCAGGTATTTCATACAAATCATGTATTTCACATAAAAACAAAACGATTACCAAATTAAGGCATAATTCCACAAAACTCATGCAATGAAAAGATAAATCGTACACTCTCGTGCCAAACCCTACCTTGATCGAGAAGCGGGGCGTCACATAGACACATAAACGAGTGTTCAAAATCAATTATTTACTAATTCTCAAATTTTGTATTGGGACACTTTTTTGTGTCCTATCAATGCACTAAAAGGATATATATAAGTATCTCAATAAACTGAGTTGTTGAGGCATTTCAAGTGTCCCAAAACTTTATGCGACACCAATACATGCGACACTTATATTAAGTGTCCCAAAAATTAAAAGTGTCTCAGTATGTACCATGTAAGGACACTTTCTTCTGTCATAATAACCAATTTTTGTTGTAGTGTATCATAAGCTCAATTCATATTTCAAGAATCATATAACAATGTGACAACATCTATCATATCATATCATAAACCTTTTTGCATGTAACATGTAACAATTTAATTCAATACCAACATATAACAAGTTGTGACATAATTAATTGTAAATCACTATTTCATTAGCTAGCATGCATGAACATAATTCAAATTCCATAATCATGCATCAATTCTCATAATATAACAACCATATCACATGATCATAGCATATACTAGGGCAATTCATAACATATTCAAGCATATACTAAACAATTTAAAACATACAAAAATATATTCAAACATATCATGAAAACTATATAATAAATGCATAAAATAAAATCCTATATGGCTTAGGGAAGACCCTAAGACCCAACCTAAACATAATATAAACATACCATAACATAAAAACATAAACTAAGCTAAAACATAACATAAACTAAAGCATAAAAATAAAACAACTAACCTAAGCTCAAAAGGGGGGTGCCTCACGGCAAAGAGGGGGAGAGGGAGAGAAGAAAGGGTGTTGTCAACACAACATATGAGCAAGGATTCTAATGCCTCTTGCCCTCTATTTATAGTTGAAGAGAAGCCCCTCACCTTGGAAATAAAATGTAAGGAAGGGTATGAGAGCAAAAGTGTATAGCTTCTCTTGGAAGCTTCATCATCTTGAAGCTAAAAAGTGGGGCTGCTGGGGGTATTTAGGTCATTTCACTGCCAAAACGTGGAGGTAAATGGATGTAAGTATAACCATTCCGACCGGGCAAAAATTAGCTTCAAAACGCATATTCATACGTCGAAATCAGATTTACCGTTTGAAAGATACATTAGTTTTAGTGCATAAAGGTTTTGAGCTTGAAACTGAACTCGAGTGAAAAATGACTTTCTAGAATGATTTTCAAGTCCGGATTGTTTCAAAAATTCAAGAAATAAATCGAGAAGCGTTTTGAGCCCAATATCGACTACAAAACATTTTACTGTTAAAAAGTTGAAAACGTAGAATGAATAGTGAATTCTTACGTACAAGCGTACGCTTCGAAATTTCAAGCTAGGGTTTGAATCAAGAGTTGTAAAACATGTCAAAAATCTTGGAATAGCTCAAGTAGTGCAAATCCGAAGAGAAAACATTTTCCGAATGAAAACCGTTCGTAGAAGGAATAGTGAACTAGGGTTTTCATAAACATTTTCAATAAAACCAATGTTCAAAATAGATTTCCAAGTCAAGAATGATTTCAAAAGACTCGTCTCGACTGAAGGGTCGATTTGACTGTAAACTTGGGTAGGAAAGGTATCAGAATCAAAAGCTCATTTTTAAATAAATAGTAACTTTGGTCGGTAAGTTCCAAAAATACTCTTTTGGTTCAGGAAAGACTTTCTGAGCTTGGGAAACAAGTTCAAACGATTGGGAAACATGTGCGATGAACCCCTAGGGTTCGAGTAGCAATATGAACAAGGTAGACTCGGGTTATGAATAGTAAACTGTATCAATGGTCAAGAATTCCCCCTTAAAACATGTCAGATCATATACGAGCACAAAGTTCATGTAAGAATGCAATGCATGAAGGTTCAAAAAGTTGGATCACGGTCTATAAACGCTTTACCAATGCCCTTAACTTACTATTTTCATCCAGGCCCTATTTTGGGTTGTTACAATCACCCCTTCTTAAAGAGAATTTGTCTTCAGATTCTTCCGTTGTAACTGCAAATAACTCGGGGTGATGCTTCTGCATTTTCTCTTCTGTCTCCCAGGTTGCCTCTTTTGTCCCATGTCCCTTCCAAAGGACTTTAACCAGAGGAATTTTCCTATTCCTTAACTCTTGAAACTTCCTATCTAGAATCTTAGTGGGCTTCAAGACATAAGTCAAATCCGGTTCCCATCAAAGTCTGAATCTATTTCCACAATTGCGATGTGAATTTCGGATCTCTGTCCGATACTATGCTGTTCGGAACTCCATGTAGTCTGATAATCTCTTGCTGATACAGCTTTGCCAAAGTGCTGACCTTATTCGTCGTCTTCACTAGTAAAAAGTGTGCTAACTTTGTCAATCGATTAATGATCACCCAGATACTGTCTTGTCCTCCTCTGACTTTGGGTAATCCAGTGACAAAATCCATCGTGATTTGCTCCCATTTCCATGTCGGAATCGGTAATGGTTGCAACTTCCCACTCGGCTTCTGGTGCTCAGCTTTAACTTTCTGACAAGTTAAACACTTCTTGACATAGTTGGCTATGTCTCTCTTCATTCTGTTCCACCAGAAATGCATCTTAACATCTTGATACATCTTAGTGCCTCCGGGATGTATTGTATACTTAGTCTTATGCGCTTCGTCGAGAATCTCTTTCCTCAAAGCAGTTGGTGCGCATACTCGACTTTTGTACCTCAATATTCCATGTTCATCAACCCTGAACTTAGTCTCATCATCTTTCTCCTTAGATTCGAGACATTTCTTGATCCAATCTTCGTTCTTCTGAGCTTCCAACACTTGCTCTTTCAATGGTGATATCATCACAACATTCGCGATTCGAGTTTTAGTTATCACCTCCATTCTTTCTCTTTGATCAACCTCGGGGTTGGCAGAAATCTGTGCCAGACGAACTTTCCTGCTTAGAGCATCGGCCACAACATTCGTCTTTCCTGGATGGTAGTGAATAATGCAATCGTAGTCCTCCAGAAATTCCATCCATCTCCTCTGTCGCATATTCAACTCCTTCTGAGTGAATAGATATCGCAGGCTCTTATGATCAGTAAAGATCTCAAACGTAACTCCATACAGGTAATGTCTCCACTTTCCAAGAGCAAAAATTATCGATGCTAACTCCAAATCATATGTCGGGTAGTTAACTTCATGCGTTTTGAGTTTCCTTGATGCATACGCAATCACTTTTCCATTCTGTATCAAAACTCCTCCTAGTCCTTCTTTCGAAGCATCGGTGTAGACTGTATAACCTTCTTTTCCTTCTGGTAACGCTAACAAGGGTGCAGTTGTTAGCATCTCCTTCAATCTTTAAAAACTTTGCTCGCACTTCTCAGTCCATTCAAATTTCCCTTCTTTCTTTGTCAACATAGTGAGAGGTGTAGCTATCTTCGAGAAATCTTTGACAAACCTTCGGTAGTAGCCAGCTAATCCCAGAAAACTCCTCACTTCTGAAGGATTCTTCGGTGATTTCCAATCCACGATTGTTTCGATCTTCGAGGGATCTACTTCGACTCTAGATCCTGATATGATGTGTCCGAGAAATGTAACTCTCTCAAGCCAGAACTCACATTTACTGAACTTTGCATATAGCTTGTGACCCAGCAAGTGCGTAACACTATTCGAAGATGTTCAGCATGTTCCTCCAATGTCTTCGAAAACACCAATATATCGTCGATGAAGATCACTATAAACTTATCGAGAAACGACTTGAATATACGGTGAATCATATACATGAATGCAGCTGGTGCGTTTGTCAAACCAAACGACATTACTACAAACTCATAATGTCCGTATCGGCTGTTGAAAGCAGTCTTTGGAATATCTGCTTCCCTGATCTTCAATAGATAATATCCTTGTCTCAGATCTAACTTAGAGTAGACCTTCGATCCTTGAAGTGTATCGAACAACTCTTCGATATGAGGGAGAGGATACTTATTCTTGATCGTCATCCTGTTCATCTCCGGATAGTCAATGCATAAATGCAATGATCCATCCTTCTTCTTAACGAAATGCACAGGCGCTCCCCACGGTGATGTGCTCGGTCGAACATATCCAGACTCTATCAGTTCATCCAATTGCTTCCTCAGTTCTTCCAATTCGGCTGGAGCCATTCTGTAAGGTGTCTTAGAGTACGGCTCAGCTCCCGCTATCGTTTTGATTGTAAATTCTAACTCTCGGTCAGGAGGTAACGAATTCAAATGTTCGGGAAACACATCTAAGAATTCATTCACTACTTCCACTTCTTAGATCTTGAGTTGATCTTTTGGTCTATTCAAAAGATAAGCCACAAATCCGATAGCTCCTTTCTAAGTCAACTTCTTAGCTTCCATCGAAGAAATCACTGATAACTTCTCTACTTTCCCTTCTGATGTCCGACTTTCATTTTCTTCCAAGATGATCTCTTTCTTATAACAATCCAACTTGGTTCGGTACTTGGACAACCAATCCATACCAAGTATAACGTCGTAACTTGTCATCGGCAACTCGATAAGATCCGTCGGGTAACAACGGGTACCAATACATATAGGGCAGCGTTTATATACTTGATCCGTAACAAGGCAAGTTCCCAAAGGAGAACTAACTTCAAATTTATATGGCAAGTATTGAAGTGGAAACTGTAAATGCGCACATAATTTAGATGCAACAAATGAATGCGTGGCACCAGGGTCATACAAGACCTTAACTAGCATGTTAAGAATGTGCACAATACCTTCCACAACAGACGAAGGATCAACCTCCTCCTTACCATCTAAAGCATAAGCTCTGCCTTTGACCATCGGTTTGTTCGTCGTACCCACCAGCCCTTCTCCTTTATCCTGGACCCCAAATCTCCTGATCTTGTGCGGGCAACTATCCATCTGGTGCGGCAAATCATATCATAAGCTCAATTCATATTTCAAGAATCATATAACAATGTGACAACATGTCACAACATGTATCATATCATATCATAAACCTTTAGGCATGTAACATGTAACAATTTAATTCAATACCAACATATAACAAGTTGTGACATAATTAATTGAAAATCACTATTTCATTAGCTAGCATGCATGAACATAATTGAAATTCCATAATCATGCATCAATTCTCATAATATAACAACCATATCACATGATCATAGCATATACTAGGGCAATTCATAACATATTCAAGCATATACTAAATAATTTAAAACATATAAACATGTATTCGAACATATCATGAAAACTATATAATAAATACATAAAATAAAATCCTATATGGCTTAGGGAAGACCCTAAGACCCAACCTAAACATAATATAAACATAGCATAACATAAAAACATAAACTAAACTAAAACATAACATAAACTAAAGCATAAAAATAAAATAACTAACCTAAGCTCAAAAGGGGGGTGCCTCACGGCCAAAAAGGGGAGAGGGAGAGAAGAAAGGGTGTTGTCAACACAACATATGAGCAAGGATTCTAATGCCTCTTGCCCTCTATTTATAGTTGAAGAGAAGCCCCTCACCTTGGAAATAAAATGTAAGGAAGGGTATGAGAGCAAAAGTGTATAGCTTCTCTTGGAAGCTTCATCATCTTGAAGCTAAAAAGTGGGGCTGCTGGGGATATTTCGGTCATTTCACTGCCAAAACGTGGAGGTAAGTGGCTGGAAGTATAACCATTCCGACCGGGTAAAAATTAGGTTCGAAACGCATATTCATACGTCGAAATCGGATTTACCGTTTGAAAGATACATTAGTTTTAGTGAATAAAAGTTTTGAGCTCGAAACTGAACTCGAGTGAAAAACGACATTCTAGAAAGATTTTCAAGTCCGGATTGTTTCCAAAATTCAAGAAATAAATCGAGAAGCGTTTTGAGCCCAATATCGAATATAAAACATTTTACTGTTAAAAAGTTGACAATGTAGAATGAATAGTGAATTCTTACGTACAAGCGTACGCTACGAAATTTCAAGCTAGGGTTTGAATTAAGAGTTGTAAAACATCTCAAAAATCTTGAAATAGCTCAAGTAGGGCAAATCCGAAGAGAAAACATTTTCCGAATGAAAACCGTTCGTAAAAGGAATAGTGAACTAGGGTTTTCGTAAACATTTTCAATAAAACCAATGTTCAAAATAGATTTCCAAGTCAAGAATGATTTCAAAAGACTCGTCTCGACTCAAGGGTCGATTTGACTGTAAACTTGGGTAGGAAAGGTATCAGAATCAAAAGCTCATTTTCAGATGAATAGTAACTTTGGTCGGTAAGTTCCAAAAATACTCTTATGGTTCAAGAAAGACTTTCTGAGCTTGGGAAACAAGTTCAAACGATTGGGAAACATATGTGATGAACCTCTAGGGTTAGAGTAGCAATATGACAAGGTAGGCTCGGGTTATGAATAGTAAACTGTATCAATGGTCAAGAATTCCCCCTTAAAACATGTCAGATCATATACGAGCACAAAGTTCATGTAAGAATGCAATGCATGAAGGTTCAAAAAGTTGGATCACGGTCTATAAACGCTTTACCAATGCCCTTAACTTACTGTTTTCATCCAGGCCCTATTTTGGGCTGTTACAAATCCACTCTCGTTTCTTAGATCACACACAAACTAAACCAACTCGGTGAGTACGAGTCGCACTCCAAACTTCCATATACGAAGAATAAAGTAAAGCAAAAAAAAAACAGAATCCATCCCCAACACCGGTTGATAGAAGGGTTGATCGGCCCTAACTATCCAAATACACAAACGAGACAAGGTTTAATTACTACCTTGAAACCATCGACGGTTGCCTCCGTCGCTCAAGAGAAACACCCATCCTCAACCTGCCAAGGTTGGGTGAGACTCTCAAATGCAGGTGAGATTACCATACCACACTCCGGGGCCCAAACAGATCACAGAAATCACAAATTTATATCTCACAAAGCTTATCTTTCAAAGCCAAACCTCGCTTACACACACACACTTGCACAAAGCTAAACTTTTTCAAACAAAGACAAAATAGCTATATACTTATACAAAGCGTTTTCAAACTCTTATAACAAATGGGAAAATCCCGCAACATATGTATCATACACTTATTTACCATATATTATACGTATTCACATGTGAGGCTTCAAATCAAACAGGGTTATAGGTCGAGTAGTAAAAAGAACAAAAACCTCACCTTGTCAACGTGCGTAGTGGAGTCAAAAAGGGGTAACCAGACACCTACGGTGTGATGCCCGGAGCGACGAGCCACCACATCCCCCGCACCTAGACCCGAATCCACATATGAAATGGGAGTTCATACATGAATCCAAGTCTAAGCGAACGAGGACCTACACGCACACACTAGGCTAAGCGGGACTAAGACAGCAACAGAGCGCGCAAGAAAAACAATTAAACAAATATGCGGAAGCAAATAACAGGATCCAAAAGCATACCAAATATATACGTGGCCATTCCAGACCAAAATACAAAAGGTATTCAAAGTTCTCCAAAGTATAGCTTAATTCAAATACAAATCAAAATATTCAAAAGATGCAATTATGAAATGCTGACTCGACCCAAACTAGCTAGCAAAACACGACCACATACTTTCCCACTTAGCTCGAGCAAACCTGCAACTAAAAGAGGAAAAAGGAGAGGGGTCAGTCACAACTCGACTGAGTGAGGGGGCTAACGCACTCCCATACGCTATATAGATATAAATCAGAGCACGTATTAAATGAAAGATTATGAACCGGGGTAGGGTTTTTCACACCAAATCATTTTCGGAACAAACTTACACATTTCATAATCAAAATAAGACATACTAGAATTAAAGGAAACTTCTATCCCGTTTCATAACCAACGAACCGTACAAAAGCTCGGCGAGTACGAGCACTAACCTTTACTCCTCTATAACGTAAGAAAATCAAGAAAACTGCAAATACATAAACAATCCATCCCCAACAACAACAGTGTTTCTAGAGTCAAACCCTCTCCACCTAATTACCAATGCACACGGGGTAGCTATCCCACGTTGTACTTGAAGCACCACGCCTCCTCAACCTCCAAGAATCGCGCGTGAGTACTCCAAATGGAGATCGTGCACAGGCTTAACTCGACGGCCCTTGCCGTCCCGGGCATCCTTACCCACGTCATTGGGGCCCAGTAACAACCAATTATCTCATTAAACTTACTTAACTCGCTACATAAATAAACATAACTTACGTACCTTATCGAGCATACCTTACCTTGCAACTCGGCATATGCTATACGTGTACCTCTCCGTGTCTTCCTTAACATTAAGATGTTGAGGTAGATCCTAGCTTGCTTGACAACATATGGTTTGGAGCATAGCCTCGTTGCAAAAGATTTTCAAGCTTACATATGCTTATACTTATAGTTCAAAAAGTTTAATCGTATGACAAGGTCATAAACATAGCATATGACACATATCTAATATATAAATATATAGTATATTCGCATGCGGGTGAGAAATCATCACATTTAGGCCATAGGTCGATTAACTAAAGGAAAAGATCCTAAACCTCACCTTGTAGCAAAAGTAGGTAGAGTCCGGGGCCAAAAAGGAGCAAACAAACACCTAGACCTTGGGTTCGATGACGTTCGGAAGAGGCTCTGAAACAAAAGAACACAACACCAGAGACTTAGACTCAATCATGAACCAATTAGACGCACAGCGATGCATACAAATGCGAGTGGGTGCAATGCATGTCATATAGATTCATATTTAGGCATGCCGGAGCAAATAATAAAATAATACATAAGGATTCAAGAATTAAACTCATATCATATCAAATAACCTCATAATGTATCATATTATAGCATACCACAAGCATTCATGAGTTTAAAATGCATAAAGGAGACAAACTACAAAAGAAAATATTACACGCATATCATTTACGGCATATCGAATCACAACTCTATCAAATCATATCAAATGAATTAAAAAAATCTAATACAAGCAAGTTAACACATAATAATACATGTTAGTAAAGCTTAGGGATCATATTAGGGGTGGGAGAGAAGCAAACAAGCGAAGAAAACAAGAAAACAAAGTTAGGAGCAAAAATGAGCCACTGCCCTAAATCCACCCCGGTGGATTTTGTCCAAATGGGGAATCTACCACCATGGATTTAGGGCAGACAGCTCTCTGCCTCAAATCCACCCCGGTGGATTATTTTCAAAGCAGAAATCCACCCCGGTGGATTTGGGTCAGAGGCTAAAAAAAACGAGAAAAAGCTTCCAAACTCCATGAAAACCCATCCTAAACCAAAGTAACAACATCAAGGCATGAAATGGTGCAAATATACAACAAGTACATGCAAGAAAAACATACTAAATCAGCTCCAAACATGCAAGTTTCAAACCGGAAACAAAGGAGAGCAAAATAGGCATGAGTTTCATCAAATTCCTCCCAAGAACTCAAAAGAGCATTAATGGAAAATCATCAAATAACCAACTACCATCAAATAGGATCAAATATTAGCAAGAAATGAGCCGTAGAGATCAACATACAAGTCTTCACACTCATGAAAGGCAAAAGATGCATAAGTTCTCAAAGATCTTCAAAACATAACTATTCATGAACCCTATCATATTCATGAATCTCTACCATGAAAGCATGATTTAAGGAGTGCAAGATAATCATAAGAACAAGGAGAACAAGAATCCTAACTTACCTTAAAAGATTGGAGCAAGAAATGGCTAAAACTTGAGCTTAAAGGTGCAACAATGGTGGAAGAAGCTTGGGAGTTCTTCTTTCTCTTTTCTTTCTCCTCTTGGTTCGAATTTCAGCAGAAAAAAGGAGAGAGATGCCTGATATTTTGATTGAGTAAGTCAAGGGAGAGTACAAGTAATGAGTGGTCTAGGCTCCAAGTGGTCTTAGGGGCGTTATAGGTACGTAGAGCCAAAATCTGCATCGTTGGGGGTCGAAACGGCATCAAAAAGATACAAGGCTTATTCCATTGGCTCCAAATCGTCGATTCGAGTCCAATGGAGGTGACGGAACTCGAATCCGAGTTCCCTAGCTCAAGATACGAATTAAGGACTCAGCATTGGCCAATTTGCAAAAAGGCCCAAAAATTCAAATAAAGTGCAATTGAGTCCAAACTAAAATCAATTAAGTCCAAGGCAAGTTAATAGATACAAACAAATAGACATTTAGGTCATTTACGAGCATAGAAAGCACATAAGAACGTATATCATAAACGAGGACGTAAATCAAGTCACAAATTCATAACATAAGGCTTAACACGTAAATCAAATTCACAAATTTCTATATTCACATGGTTGTGATTGGAGCTCGAAATCAAGGAAATGGCCAAAGGGATTTCTTTCTTCTCTTCCTTTCTCCTTGGAGCTGACCGATTCTTGTGGGAGAGAGGGGAATGGATCGGTTTTTGGGGGGTCTAAGGGATGAGGGAGTGCGTTAACACAAGCTATAAGTCAAGGTTAAGGGTTGGTTAAGTTTAAATGGGGCCCACAAAGCTTAGTTAGGTCAAAAGGTAACTCTTGAGCGAAAGGGGCTTATTTCGGTTGAAATTCAAGGGTCTTAATGAACTTAGAAAAATGTGAGGCTTGTCCCATTGAACCCGAATCATCGAAACGAGTTCAACGGAGGTGACGATTCGAATCCGAATTCCCGAGCTCAAGATACGCGTCCCGGAACCCAAGGTGCGCTAAATGCTCGTTAGCCTCCTTTAGGTCCCATCTCCAAAATGAACCAAAAAGGAAAACAAAACAAATACCAAAACATAAAACGAACATATAAACGAGTACATAAAGCATAAAATTAACACATATAAAAAATTCACAGAAATCAGAATTAAATACGGATCCAAAATGAACAAAATACAAAGCGAGGAAGTTAAACAAATTCATACCAAAGAAATTAAGTTCAAATAACTTCAATTACTTAACTTTAACCATTTACATATCATATAATCACATAAGAGAATTAATTAAATTACGCACATAATAGGTTACCTGAAAGTCTGATTAGTCGGGATGTTACAGTGGAGGCCTAGGTACAAAATTCTGGAAGCTAGGTGGTTGAGGGGCATAACTCTTACTGGGGTGATTTTGCCATCCGGGATTATATGTGTTGGATAGGAGTTATAGTTCTATGGTTGGTACCCTGTAGCGTTAACATTCTCCAACGTGCCTTCTTAAAGAGAGGGACATGCATCAGTGGGGTGTAAGGTACTTGAGCACAACTGACAAACCATTGCTACTTGAGGAGTACCTGTAGTAAGGTTAGAGGCCAAAGCAGTTATCATACTTTTCATTTCATCAAAAGGGGAAGAATTAACCTCATTAACATTCCGGGACACATCCTGTGTGGTGTAATATTTCTGCAAGTTCGCAGTGACTTTGCTAATCATATCCTTAATCTCCTCGGTAGTCTTATTGATAATACATCCTCCACTAGAAGCATCCAACATCTTCTTTTCAGCAGGCATCAAACCTCGGTAAAAGTTGTGAATAACAGAATTCTCGGTAAGGTTGTGATGCAGGCACATGGCTAGGAGAGCGTCGTACCGTTCCCAGTACTCATGCATGGTTTCGGTCGCTTTCTACCTAATGGTGATAATATCCTGAAGGAGAACTAGTTGTCCCGAGTTTTGAAAGAACCTGTCCAAGAATTTGTCAGACATTTGCGCCATATCATGATGGTACCTGGTGGAAGTGAATTCAACCACTTTTTAGCTGTGTCCTGTAGAGATTGTGGGAAGGCTCGTAGATTTATTTGTTCTTCAGTAACTCCATGTGGCATGGTGGAGCAACACAGGGTATGGAAGCCTTGGAGATGCTGATGCGGGTTTTCATTCTCCTTGCCACGAAAGATAGGAAGCAAGTGTATCAACCCTGTTCGGAGTTCAAAATTAGCAGGAACCTCTGGAAAAGTGATGCAAAGGGGCTGTTGTACGACGCCTGGGCGTGCTTGATCGCGCATAGTTACGTGAGCTGGTGGTCTTGCCATCGTCACGGTATGGTCCGACCTTATGATCAAATCTGTCTGTTCGCCTTCTGAGTGTTCCGACTCGATATTGGAATCTTCGGGTTTGATCAGATTCGAACTTTCCTCCAGATTTTTGCATGTTTTGGCTTGTTTCCTTAACGATTTTGTAGTTTTCTCGATCTCGGGATTGAAAATTGGCTCGTCAACTCTGCGAATACTCTTGTTTATAAAAAAGAATTAAATTCGATTAATACCAATCCCCGGTAATGGTGCCAAAACTTGACAAGCGCCAAAACTAAAAACTAATTCATAACTAAAAACTGAGTAAAGTGCGAGCGGGTCGAATCCTCAGGGATTGGGTAAAAATAATTCTAATTTAATTATAAAAGAACTCACTAAAATTAACGAGTAAATATCGGGGGTTTTGAAGTTTACTAAACTAATTAACAACTAATAATTAAAAACAAGGCAAAAACAATAAATCACGTAGAGATTGAGGTTTTGATAAATCAGCTGGGAAGACAATACCTAGCTAGGATTCACAATTAAGTTTAGGACATTGAGCGTAGACGCAAAGATAAATTCAGTTATGCAAGTAGACTAGCTATATCAGATAAAGACACTCGACTCCGTCTCGTTTTCTCTTGAATAATAGAATAACCTAGAGACACTCGACAGTTATTCCCTAATCAACTCACAACCCCTAGAGACACTCGACAGGATTCAATGAGTCAACAACATTAAGAATTAAGAAAACACTAGCCCGAATTAACCTAGTCACGACACGTGTAAGATTCAAATTCGATTATTAACTCCCTTAGTGAATCAGATTCGACTTTACGACTTCCTATGACTAATGCACCACTAATTATCTATCTTGCACTACGTATACTTCATGCAATCAAGATTACCAATATGTAACTATCTACTTAGAAAATTGGGCCCTAATCAACTATGTAAATAATTAACAATAGACACAACGCGCAGACAATTAATAAATACTTGAATTAAAACTGAATTATAAAACTAATTAGGTCTCACTATGTCAAAACATGAATTGTAAAATCCTAACTAAGTACTATGGAAATTAGTTGCTCATAGTTCTAAAATACGAAAAAATATAAAATTAACAAAAAACATAAAAAAGGAATTAATGGTTTCGCCGCTCTCGGATGGCTACCAGCCGCTGCGTGCCTTCTTCCGTCCTCAAGTGCTGCTGTGTGAGAAATTGTGTGTGGAAAAAGTTCCTCTAATCTGCTCCCAAAATCTTTCATAAATAGCATAGGAAATTAGGTCAACATTAAACAAATCCAAGTCCAAGATGGACTTTGCTTCCACGGCCAAGACTTGCTGACCAAGAATTACCAAGAATTATGTGTATATTGATCATGTTTATATGCTTGTTACATGATTTTGATCTAACATGTTTAAGTTTTTGGTTTGTTTGTGTGATCGGAATCGAAAAGGGGCTAAAGAGCATTTAGCGTGCTTTGGGTTCCGGGTGGCGTATATTGAGCTCGGGAACTCAGATTCAAGTTTCGTCACCTCGATTGGACTTGTATTGATGATTTAAAACCGATAGAAAAACCTCATATTTTTCTAAGGCCATTTGGATCTTCTAAATTCAATCGAAACGAGCACCTCGTACCTTAGATAACAACCTTTGACTATTCTTGTGCTTGCAGACCCCACCTAACACCTCTAGCCCTCAAACCTTGACTAATATACACTTGAGCCACAACTTTCTCTTCCTTAACTCAACCAATTCAAACCACTTACCCCAAGAAGAAGAAAATTTCAGCCACAAAAAAGAAAGGAAGAAGGAAGGAAAAATAACAATTCACTCCTTGTGGGATGTGAGCTCATCTCACCAGTATC
Source organism: Lantana camara (assembly GCA_037501455.1). Lineage (NCBI taxonomy): Eukaryota > Viridiplantae > Streptophyta > Magnoliopsida > Lamiales > Verbenaceae > Lantana > Lantana camara. The sequence continues at coordinate 88,566,012 of CM074862.1, read as the reverse complement.
TTCTATCATTTCTTGAGGATAAGCTCATTTTTGTGATCAAATTAGCTCCAACGGAAAGCTCATGCTCCATCGTTCTAAAGCGGGCCTCCAACAAATATTAATTCCAAGTCCACGAATTGGACTCAACCCTCACACTTAATCAAAGGCTTGTTGCAAGTACCTCCACAATTGGGCCTGAGTTGAATTAATTCCACACTCCCAACTTCTTGGGCCCACCAAGAAATTAAGTTCAATTCTTGCAATTAACAATCAGCAACACATGCCTTAACTTGTCTCACGCGATCAACTCTCTCTCATGGCCCAAAAACTTCAACAACAAATCAGCCACAAATCTACTTAAAACAGCCCGAAAAATTCTACAAATAATTCATCATTCCAAGCTGCACTAAAAACACGAAAATACATCACGGCATGAAATTATATCAAAATTAAGCACAGGAATGCAACCATTAAACACACGAAAGAAATGGCATTATGCACGCTAACATTCACTATCTATCTCATACCATAATCAATTCTTGGTGAAATCATGCAAATTTTAACTTGAAATGACCACAAGGAGGTGGAGATCACAAAAATGAGCTTATCCTCAAGAGATGATAGAAGATGGTGGTGAGATGAGCTCAAATCCCACAAGGAGTGAATTGTTATTTTTCCTTTCTTCTTCCTTTCTTTTTTGTAGCTGAAATTTTCTTCTTCTTGGGGTAAGTGGTTCGAATTGGTTGAGTTAAGGAAGAGAGAGTTGTGGCTCAAGTGTATATTAGTCAAGGTTTGAGGGCTAGAGGTGTTACGTGGGGTCTGCAAGCACAAGAATAGTCAAAGGTTGTCATCTAAGGTACGAGGTGCTCGTTTCGATTGAATTTAAGAGATCCAAATGGCCTTAGAAAAATATGAGGTTTATCTATCGGTTTTAAATCATCAATACAAGTCCAATCGAGGTGACAAAACTTGAATCTGAGTTCCCGAGCTCAATTTACGCCACCCGGAACCCAAAGCGCGCTAAATGCTCTTTAGCCCCTTTTCAATTCCGATCACACAAATGAACCAAAAACTTTAACATGTGAGATCACTATCATGTAAAAAACATGTAAACATGATCAATATACACATAATTCATGCATACCAAGTTTTCACGATACATGGAAATCAAATCGGATTCAAACATGGCACGTTCATTATCATATACACAATACATATAAAATTCACATATAAATTCAAAACAAATATCAATAAACTTAAAATATAATAAATAAGAAAATAAATAATGAAGAATAATAAAAATAAACAATTAAATGCGCATATAGTAAACACATACGTCATACCTTTATGGCCGGAAATTCAGGGCGTTACAATTTAAGAGATAGGCGACGAATCCTGTTGCTCCATTCTAAATAAGTTTCTTTTTCCATTCACGAAACCATTGCTAACTTCTCCACTTTCTTTTTTGATGTCCCACTTTCAATATCTCGCAAGATGACTTTTTTCTTATAACAATCCAACTTAGCTCGGTACTTAAACAACTAATCCATTCCTAGTATAACGTCATACTTTGTCATCGGCAACATGATAAGATCCTACGGATAATAGTAATTACCAATGTGCATAGGGCATCGTTTATGTACTTGATCCGTTACGAGGCAAGTCCCCAAAGGAGAACTTACTTCAATGTTATATGGCAAGTTTCCAAGTGGAAATTGTAAATGCGCACATAAATTAGATTCAATGAATGAATGCGTGGCACCAGGGTCATACAAGACCTGAACTGGTATGTTGAGAATGTGCACAATACCTTCCACAACTGACGAAGGATCAACCTCCTTACTACCATCCAGTGCATAAGCTCTGCCTTTAACCATGGGTTTACAAGTCGTCCCCACCACCGCCTTGCCTTTGTCCTGAGCCCCATTCCTCTTAGTCTTTGATGGATAATTCTCAACTATATACTCAGTAGATCCATACTATACACACTGACCAGCCTTCTTCCTGCAATTCTCCTCAGTATGTCCCTTCCGACCATAGAAATCACAAACAATTTCCCCTTGAGTGGTCTGAGGTGCTCTAAATTGCTATGGTGCCTTTGGTTGCTACTTGTTTTCTGCTGCTGCGGAGATTGCTACTGTTGTGGGACCTTCTGTTGTTGTTGAGCCATCATAGGTTTCTTCCCGGTTCCTTGAGTGGAAGGTCTGGAAGGTCTCTTATTCCCCTAAAATGGCTTAGGGTTAGAAGGTCCTTGACAGCTAATAGTCATTCTTATATCCCTGTGAGCTGCTTCCACTTTCAAAGCCTTGTCAGCTGCTCCAGTGTAACTCTTGACATCTAACGATGTTAACGCTAAATGTAGTTTTTATTTAAGACCATAGATGAATCTCTTAGTCTTGCGGCACTTATCATTCAAAATTTGAGGTGCATACTTAATTAACCTGACAAACTTGGATTCATATTCCACCACGTTCATATTCCCTCGAGGTAGGTTCATGAACTTAGCTCCTCTTGCGTCGCGAGTAAATTGAGGGGTGTACTTCTGCTGAAATTCCCTTACAAACTCAGTCCAGTTACTGTCGATATTGTTCTCAGTCCACATATACTGAGTATGCCTCCACCAGTTAAGTGCAACTCATTCCAATAAGAATGTAGCATAGTGGACATGCTCACGATCTCCTGGGTAGATATACATAGCTTCGAAGATCTTTTCGAAACTAGCAATCTAATTCTCAGCCTTTAAATCATTGGGTTCGCCATAGAACTTAGAAGGATTCATTCTAAGGAACTTCTCTAGTGACTTCTCATAAAAAGGATTGCTCCTTGTATTACAAGTCGTCAGAAACTACTATAGTACTTCTACTAACTCGGGAATCCTTCCCTTCTCGGTGGTGATGACGGGTCATACCTAGGTGGCGTGACTTCCCTATGAGGTGGCGGTGGTGGTATACGATTACGTGGTGCTTTCCTTGGTGACATGATATTGCTGAATTTGCAAGAATCTAGGGATATATATAATGCATTATAATAAGAATGGTTCACATCCTTGATAATCTATGTATTTCTCATATCCATATATAATCGCAAGTATGTATCAAATATCTCAATCAACAAGATATCTGTAACATCCGGTTCGTTCCATGTATAAGGTACACTACGTTTCAACCTTTTTACGTGTTTAATTATATGATTTTATGTTTTACGTGGCTATTTTGAACTCTTTTAGAGTTTAGGGACCTTTTGTAATTTTCTCTTTTTAGGGATTTTTCGGTCATTTCTCTTTTGATTGAGTTTTCGACCTTTTCGCCCCCTTTAACGCGTTCGGGGCATCGAGACGGGTCCATAGACTCTAAGTTTGCCCAATTCTGACGTTCGTTTGCCCCTTCTACCGTTCGTTTCACATGCGAGGATTCGAGATAAAGCACCCGGACCCTCGTTATTCGAGTCAAACGCTTCAACCTTCTCTCTCTCTCTAACGTTCCCTCTCTCTCTTTCTCCAATGACAACACACACCCAAGGTGTGATTTCATACACAACTCCAAACCCAATCAATACTCGATGGAATTCGACGAATCCATAGTGTATTTCGAAGAGCTCGATGACACGAACACAACCGTACCAAGATCTCAACCTAACGACGAGCGGTGCCGAAATTATCCACGATTTTTAGTCGCGGCTGAGAGGGAGTGGCGGAGCCACCACTTCGCCGATAGTTTCTGCCGTCCTCAGTGATCTCCCTGATGCACGTGCCCCAAGGACGGCCAGAGGACTTCCCGGTGCAATTTTCTGTGTAGGCGGAGCCGCTATTGGGGGAGCAGGGAAAGCGCACGCGCCACCCAAAGCGGGCAGTGGAGTTACTGTAGTGGCGCGATTCCACCGCCTTCGACGGTCTTTTCCGGAGACCCTCGATGGTTTTCTAGGCTTTTCGGGCCACTGGTTCCATTTTCGACCTCCTTTTTGTCAGATTCGCGGTGAAGATGGGGTTTTCCGGCATGTCAATTACGAGGTTGAAGGAGGCAGTTGTTCGGCCTATTCCGGTGGGTTTTTGACATCGGACCCTTCACAAGAATTACTCAGCACGATGAGGTCGAGCTTTTCAAGTTGGTGGTGGTTCAAGAACTGGTCCGTGGTGGTGGATTGTGGCGGCGAACCGGCGGTTCAATACCGACCGTTTTTTCGATAACTTTTTCGGCAAGTGAGATATGGGTTTCGATGGTCTTCTCACGGGCTTTCCATTGGTATGCTCGGATTTCATTTTCGTTGAATGAATTGCATTTAATTTCATTTTTTTTGGTTCCTATTTTGATTCGATTTTTCTTCAATTAAATCCGGTGACTTCCGTATTTTCAGAATTTGATTGAGGGTTTTTGTCGAGCATGTTCATATGTACGTTCAGCCGTTCACGGGAATTTTTCCGGCCACCAGAAGTGGTGGTCCGGCGGCTGTCAGTGGTGGTCCAGTAGGTTCCGATGACGGCGTTCCGACGCCTTTCGGACAGCAGGTCCGATTCTTCATGGTGAGTCCAACGCCACTTTTCGTTCGTCAATCGGCTATCCGGTTGATTTGTTTTGAATTTCTGAAGTTTTTACGAATTAATTATTAATTGCTCTAATTTGTAATCCGTATATGTATGCTTAGTAAATTGAGGAATATGCATTGGAAGGAATCTGAAAATATGTAATGGAATATGCATTGTATGGAATCCGTACATGTATGCTTAGTAAATTGAGGAATATGCATTGTATGGAATAAATGAATTTATGATTTGTTGTTGATATTAGCCTCGTTTCATGCCTATAGTTTGAATATAATTATTGTACAAGGGGTGTTTATGTAATTTTAGGAGAATATAAATTTGTATAACTTGAATTAATTGAACCATATTATTTGAAAATGACTATGCTAATTTTGGTTAAGTAAAAGACGAATTTTATGCCTTGGATGCTTAAATTTGAAACTTTCGTTATGAAAGTTAAATTGTATAAATTGAATATGAAACCATTATACAATAATTGAATTGAATTAAGCTTATATGATTAAACAAGAAACTTGATTAGGTGAGAAATAATTTATCCGAACAAAAATAAATTGATTATACGATGAATGGATTGGATTGGATTAATATGAAATAATGTAATTTTTATTTAGTTTCGATTTCTTCTATTTGCATTAATTGTGCATATGAATGCCTCTCGATGTGTTTTATGAGTATGATAGTCCATGTGATTACGTGAATTTAATTTATGTGTATGTTTGGAAGTGTTGCTTCTAAATATGACCTTGTTGAGTATTAATATGCTTAACTTGATCACGACACCACGCTAGAAACACACACTACTAGAAAAATGCCCTATAGCAACGGATTTAGCAACGGATTTTGGCCAAATTAGCAACGGATTCGGGCTTAGCAACGGATTTAGCAATGAAAATTTTCCGTTGCTATAACCCTCGTGGCTAATCTAGAGTAACGAATTTTTAGCAACGGATATTAGCAACGGAATTAGCAATGAATCTATAGCAAAGGATAATTACCCACAAACATTAGCAACGATTTTAGCAACGAATTTTTTAGCAACAGATTTAGCAACGTATTTTCCGTTGCAAACCAACCAATATTTCGTTGCAAAATCCGTCACAAAAGGTAATTCAAATTAATAAATAAAATATTTGTTTGTGGGCCCCAGAACCACCCCCCAACCGCACCAGCCCTAGTAAGTTCGAACCCCCACCCGGATCGAACCAAACGAGCCCAAGGTGGCTCATGATATATTTTACATAAAATGCGCCCGCCAGGAATTGAACCTGTGTCTCCAAGTTGGTCTCCAAGTTGGTTATGTCTCCAACCAACTTGGAAAGCTATGTTGTTGGTAATATTATGTCATTTGTTATATTTAACAACTATCAAATATTCATACACTAATTTAAATAAATAATTAAATACTTTTGATCATAGTTTAAATAAAAATATTTTTAAATATATAATTATTTATATTAATACATATTCCATTAAAAATTTTAATACTTAATTATTTAATTAACTATATATTCCAAGTTTTAGTTATGACATAAAAATCTAATATATATCAATTTAAGTATAACTTTTTATGACATACAAAAAAAAGGATGAAAGTTTTACATAACTAAATAATTAGATTTAATTAGTTGGTTGTTGAATAATGAACTTTTATATTATATGAAGTATTCACTTATACATTTATAGAATAATATCTGCATTTTGAGGAACTATTGTATTATTTAGCAATCGTAGTTGAATAACTTAATGAAGAATTATTTTATTAATATGAAACATTCATATTTGAATTTGTAGAATTATATCTAAATATTGAAGAATTATTGTGTTATGCTGCCGTTAGATGTTAAATGAAGAATTTTTCTTTTAATATAAAGTACTTATATTGAACTTTGTAGAACTATATCTAAATATTACGGAATTATTGTGTTATGCAACTTTTAGATATTAAATAAAAAACTTTTCTCTTAATATGAAGTATTTACATTTGAATTTCGAGCATTATATATGAATTTTAAGAAATTATTGTGCTACACAACTGTTAGTTATTAAATAAAAAACTTTTCTTTAAATAACATTAGGTAATTGTGGAGCTATATATAACTATCCGTTAAACATATGATTCTTTGTATTAAATATATATAATCATATATGTAACACCCCAAATTCCGGAAGTTCAGGTAAGCACGCCACGTGCGGGTCTTCGGGAGTTGGGAGTTTAAGTTTATACATTTACTTGCTTATTATGATTTCATTATATTATTGTGTACCTTATACATTCCTATGTATTTTTATGAATTGATTTTTAATGTGAAATTCATGAATTAAGTGATAGTGTGCTTAATTGTATTATGTGACTTTAATTGATCATTTCATGAAATTTATGGACTCAACTGCATAACTTGGATTGGAGCTAATGGATCTTTTAGGTAGGGATATTACTTGATTGCATTCATTTAAATAACCGAGGGACTTGTTTGCAAATTGGGGACATTTGTTATGATAGTGGATGATATAATATATCTAGTATATACATCTCTTCCATCACTTGCTCATACATACATTTTCATACAAGAACCTCACATACACACACACTAAGGATCGGTATATACACCTCAAGAGAAGGAGAAGAATTCATCTCATAATCCAAGCTACTTTGAGGAACTTTGAAGCTAGAAGCATCAACATCTTCATCTCTTCATCTCATTTCATTCTTCATTCATTTCAAGGTATAACATGAGAATGGATTAAAGTCCTTGATGGAGTATTTGAGTAGGGTTTGATGTTAGCTTGATGTTTTCATGGTTATTCTTGACTAGAAGCATGTTTAGGTCTTTTTCCCTTCATTTCTTCCATGAAACATGAAGTTATGTGAAGGTTGGAAAGCAAGTATATTTTGGGGTTTTGGGGCTTAATTCTTGGTGATTTGATGCATATTTATTGGTTTGATTGTTGTATAGTTGAAGTATATTATGTATATGTTGTGTTTGAGCATTTTTATTGGATTGAATTTGGTGTTTGGATTGGTTTTGCATGGAAACCCCTGTTTTCTCCCCTGTTTTTCTGTCACGCACAGATGACACGGGCGTGTCATCTTTGCTTTGTTTGGGTGACACGGGGGTGCAGGTTGGCTGGTGTGGTTTCTCTGTACCGTGACACGGGGGTGTCACGGCTTGCCTTGTTTTGGTGACACGGGCGTGTCACCTTCCTTTTCCCACTTTTGGTCCGCTGTACCGTGACACGGGGGTGTCACGGCTTAGTGTGTTTTGGTGGCACGGGCGTGTCGCCTCTTGTTTTCATGCATATTGTTTTGCATGCATGGATGTACGTGTATGTGTTATATACTTGGTTTATTGACAATCATGCTCATATTTGACATTCAATAAATCGTTATTGCATAACATATTGGTGCATGATTTTGCCGTTCGTCATAATTGGTTCATTCGAGTCGAGTCTTATTTCACACTTGTCCTTGTTGCACAGATCACGGTCCCGGTTTCGAGGAGCCCGCTCAGTAGGGTGCTCTCTTGCTTCTTTTTGGTTGGCTGTCAAGGTGAGGTTTAAATTCTAGATAAATAGAACCCTTACAACCCCTATGTGACTATTTCGGTAAAAATATATATATATATATATATCTACAGTTTGCGAACTTTATGATTTTCAAATGATTTAGCAAAACCGATTGATTGACCAATTGATTGATTGATTGATTGATTGACTGATCGATTGTTTTGGCGAGTAACTATTGTTTACGTTGGGCCCGAGGGTAGTGTATTGAGCCAACCGGGAAAGCAAGGGCTGACGGGTAACTCTTGCACTATCCTCACCATTGTGGGATCACCTCTGAATCCACCAGGAGGTTTGGTGGAGGAAGAAATCCCGTACGTGGGAGTCATGTTCCCGACGTACACCATGATTGGATGGTTGGGTCTTGCAAGCCCGCCATCACCCGGAGGAAGAAGGATTATTGATTGAAATTGCTTATTGTGCACTGAACTGTTTGTGTGATCACCTAATTCATTAATTAAATTGGAATATTGTACACTGTCGGAGAAAGGTTGGAGATTTGCCCCACTCGCCAGGCCACTGATTGCTTGAATTGATGGTTAACTGTAAATTGAATTGTTATAATCTCGGGCGGGGAAATTCTTGTTATTTAAATTTATGTTGTCTTCTTTCTAAAATCTTACCCGAGGTTATAAATTGCATGGTAATTGCGCATATACTTATTTATACCCCTCGCTCAGTCCGTTTGGACTGACAACTCAACTTTTCAGTTTTGCAGGTTCGTACTAGGCGGGAATTAGAGTCTCGTGTCTTTTATTCGGGTCTAGCACTGCACCTTCATACTTTGTACATGTGTTGATACTAATTACCGGTGTAGTGTATCTTGAATTATGTTCGGGATTGATTTTGTATGGATATGATTTGTCGGTATCTATAAGTAAATATGTAAATATGGTACCTATATGTATTGAATGCTTTTGCTTCCGCTATTTTATTGCTCTGAGTGGTTCTGATTTTAATTGAGGGTACCCGCCTAGCTGTCATTTTTTTATTGTCTCCCGTTCGCTATAGTTTTGGTTCATGTGTGAATTGCCCGTTTCATATGTGGATTGAGCCTATAGTGCGGGGGATGTGGCGCCTAGCGTTCCGGGTGCTACATCCCAAGGTGGTATCAGAGCCCGGTTACAAAACCGCGGCTCTAGTGTCGTGTCTGGTGAGTCTAAGTCGCACGGCATAGGATTATGTGATTACGAGATTGCACAACCTCAGGACTTTTTAAATTCTATGGTTCAGTTAATTGATCAGAGATTGCGAGATTATGTGCCTCCTGCACCACCAACTCCTCCTCCTGCGCCACCGGCCCCAATTTCAGTCATTTTGAGGGAATTTCAAAATCAACATCCACCCAGATTCTTTAAAGGGAACGATATGGTAGCAGAACAGTGGCTCAAAGAGATTGAGCGAATTTGGGAGCTTATCCCTTGCGAGACTCGAGAGAAAGCTAGGTGCACCCTTACTTTGATCCAAGGAGAAGCTTATTCTTGGTGGGAAAGCACCAAGATTGTTCTAGATGCCGATGAGGAAGAGGTTACATGGGAGGTTTTCACTAGGGAATTCAAGAACAAGTTCATTCCTCCCTCCTCTCGCACAAGAAGGCTTAGGGAATTCACGGAACTCAAGCAAGGGCATAGATCGGTTGCTGAATATATAGCCGAGTTCGAGAGATTGTCTAAATATGCACCCAATATCGCCGGTGATGATTTTCATAAGGCTATACAATTCGTGCAAGGTCTGAGGCCGGACATTCAAGTTGCAATAGAAGCTGTCAACACTAGTACTTGGAAGAAGGCTACCCAAAAGGCTTTGAAAGTGGAAGATTAGGTAAATGCTCGGAGATCTACTTATAGATCGAGTCAGGGTTCCGGCTCGGGATCAAGGTCGAATTATAATCCCGGGAAGAGGCCGATCACTTATGATGTCCCTCCACCGCAGTCTAAGGGGCCGATGAAGAAATTCAAGCCACAAGTGCTGGTTCGGAAAGCTCCCCGGGTTACTCCCGCTGCACCACCTTTTACCGGGAAGCCGGGATGTACTTATTGTGGATGGCCTACCCATACTTATGAGAATTGCCGGCGTCGCCTGAATCTTTGTCTGGTTTGTGGGAAGGCCGATCATAGAGTGGATACGTGTCCGGATCGCCTGGATCAGCCTGCCGGGGGTCAGAGGCCGATGATTAGAGCCCGAGCTTATGCTTTGGAGAGAGAGGAAGCGGATCCTGATATAGATCCTGCAGCCGTGGTGGAAGGTATTATTTGCATCCATGGCACGAACATACATACTCTATTTGATCCGGGAGCTTCCCACTCTTTTATTTCCCGTGCTATTTCTGTGAATTTGCCTTTATGTGTTACTTTATCTTCTGCTTATTATCATGTTAGTACTCCTTTTGGTGGTAGTGTAAAAACTAATTGGGTTTTTCGAGAAGTGCCGGTGAGTATTGAGGGTCGGGTTTTCTCAACGGATTTCATTGAGTTGCCTATGTCTCGGTATGGTTCTATCTTGGGTATGGATTGGTTGTACAAGCACTACGCCACTGTTGATTGCCGGGCCAAGAAAGTTAGTCTTGGCTCTGAGATTGTTACGGGTCAGGGTTCGAAGACGGTGCCTTTATTATCTTTTTCAGAAGCTCAGAGATTGGTTCGTGATGGGGCTACAGGGTTTATTGCCTATATTCTTAATCAACCGAAGGATCAAGTGAAGTTAGAGGAAACAGAGGTAGTTAAAGAGTTTCCCGAAGTGTTTCCTGAGAGGTTGGATTCGTTACCGCCGGAAAGGGAGATAGAGTTTATGATTGATTTGTATCCGGATGCCGAACCTTATTCTAAGACTCCATATAGGATGGCACCGGCGGAATTGAAGGAATTAAAAGTACAACTGGATGGTCTTTTGGAAGTTGGGTATGTAAGACCGAGCTCGTCACCATGGGGTGCTCCAGTTTTATTCGTGAAGAAGAAGGACGGTACTCTAAGAATGTGTATTGATTATCGGAAGCTTAATCGGATGACCGTTAAGAATAAATATCCTCTTCCCCATATTGAAGAGTTGTTTGATATACTCCAAGGGTCTAAGGTATATTCGAAGCTTAATTTGAGGCAAGGGTATTACCAATTACGAATTCGAGCGGAGGATATTCCGAAGACGGGCTTTAACACAAGATATGGGCATTATGAATTCATGGTCATGCCTTTTGGATTGACAAATGCTCCCGCCGCTTTTATGGACATGATGCATAGAATTTTCCAGCCGTTTCTTGACAAGTTCGTTGTAATCTTCATTGATGATATTTTGGTTTTCTCTAAATCAGCCGAGGAACATGCAAGGCATCTCAAATTGGTCTTAAGAACATTGAAAGAGCATCAATTATTTGCGAAGTTCAGCAAGTGTGAGTTTTGGATCGACCGAGTGTCCTTCTTGGGTCATATTATTTCAGGGAATGGATTAGAGGTTGACCCATCGAAGATTGAAGCAGTGTTGAAGTGGGAGAAACCAAAGAACGCCTCCGAGATGAGAAGTTTCTTGGGATTGGCGGGTTATTATAGAAGATTCGTGCAAGATTTTTCTAAGATCGCTGCTCCTTTGACTCGGTTAACTAAGAAGGATGTCAAATATGATTGGGATAAGAAATGTGAGAGAAGTTTCGATGTTTTGAGTGAGAGATTAATTTCTGCTCCAGTGTTAACTCTTCCAGAGGGTTCAGAGGGATATGCTGTGTATACTGACGCGTCGAAGGAAGGTTTGGGAAGTGTATTAACTCAGAAGGGCAAGGTTGTCGCTTATGCCTCACGGAAGTTGAAGGATCATGAGAAGAACTACCCGACACATGATTTAGAGCTTGCTGCCGTGATTTTCGCACTCGGGAAGTGGAGACATTACTTGTATGGAGTGTCGTTTGAGGTTTTCACCGATCATAAGAGTCTCCAATATCTTTTCACACAAAAGGAGCTCAATATGAGGCAACGGAGATGGATGGAGCGACTAGAAGATTATGATTGTGTTATCAAATATCATCCCGGGAAAGCTAATGTAGTTGCTGATGCTCTAATTAGGAAAGTGGGTGTTTCGAACTTGGAAATAGGTACAAGTAAGGGAGTTGAGCCTATTGTGATTAGAGCTCGAGTTTCCAATATCTCCATTTATCCGGACTTGAAGTACAGAATGTTTGAGGCTCAAGGAAAGGATTCGGGAGTTCAGAGATTGGTCTCTAAGGCTAGAGATGATCCGGAGAGTCCATTTGGGTTCGATGAAACCGGTCTTCTTCGTTTCAAGAACCGAGTAGTAGTACCCGATGATTTGAAAAGGGTATTGCTCGAGGAAGCCCACAAGTCGGCTTATTCAATTCACCCTGGAGGGAATAAGATGTACAAAGATCTCAAGCAGTTTTATTGGTGGCGTGGATTGAAGAAGGATGTAGCAGAGTTTGTGAAGCACTGCCTCACTTGTCAGAAAGTAAAAGCCGAACACCAGAAACCGGGAGGTCTTCTTCAGCCATTACCTATTCCTCAGTGGAAGTAGGAACATGTGACGATGGATTTTATATCTGGGTTACCTAGAGTAAAGGGTGGATTCGATGGTATTTGGGTGATTATGGATCGTCTGACAAAATCTGCTCATTTTCTACCGGTTAGAATGTCTTTCAAGATTCGGAAGTTGGCTTAGATTTACAACCGGGAGATTGTACGGCTTCATGGTATTCCGGTGAGTATTGTTTCGGATCGAGATCCCCGTTTCACTTCGAAGTTATGGCAAGAGTTACAAGAGATGTTGGGTACAAAGCTCCAGTTCAGTACGGCGTTTCATCCACAAACTGATGGCCAATCGGAGAGGGTTATTCGGTACTTGGAAGATCTACTTCGAGCTTCTGCCTTGGATTTCCAAACCTCGTGGCATGATCAACTTCCTTTGGTAGAGTTCGCTTACAATAATAGCTTTCAGGCAACGATTGGTATGGCTCCGTATGAATTGTTATATGGGCGGAAATGTAGATCGCCGTTATTCTTTGATTTGGAAGAGTGGAAATGGTCAAAACAGGAAGGAGTCAAGAAAGAGAGAAAGCTTGAAAAATCCTCGAAGGCTGTGGAAGCCATGATTGAGAAAGTTTGGATTATACAACAACGGATGAAAGCTGCACAAGATAGACAGAAGAGTTATGCCGATATTCGCCGGAGGGATCTCAAATTTGGAGTGGGGGACCAGGTTTTCTTGAAGGTATCTCCTCGAAAGGGATTTTCTAGAATTCGAAAGGGAGGAAAGTTGAATCCCCGTTATCTAGGTCCGTTTGAAATTATTGAGAGAATTGGAGAAGTAGCTTATCGAGTGGACCTACCTCCTAATCTTACCGGAATTCACAATGTTTTTCATGTATCTCAACTCAGGAAGTATTATCCGGATGAAACCAAAATTCTCCCCGTTGAAGAAGTGGAGTTGGAACCGAATTTATCTTTTGTGCAGAAGCCGGTCAGAATACTGGACAGGAAATATCAAGAGTTGAGGAATCGGAATATTCCTATGGTGAAAGTCTTATGGCGGAGTGATAGGACTGAGGAAATGACTTGGGAACCGGAAGAGAAGATGAAAAAGTTTCACCCGGAATTATTTTCATCTGATCAATGAATCTGGGGACCAGATTCTTCTAAGGGGGGGAGAGTTGTAACGCCCCAAATTCCGGAAGTTCAGGTAAGCACGCCACGTGCGGGTCTTCGGGAGTTGGGAGTTTAAGTTTATATATTTACTTGCTTATTATGATTTCATTATATTATTGTGTGCCTTATACATTCCTATGTATTTTTATGAATTGATTTTTAATGTGAAATTCATGAATTAAGTGATAGTGTGCTTAGTTGTATTATGTGACTTTAATTGATCATTTCATGAAATTTATGGACTCAATTGCATAACTTGGATTGGAGCTAATGGATCTTTTAGGTAGGGATATTACTTGATTGCATTCATTTAATTAACCGAGGGACTTGTTTGCAAATTGGGGACATTTGTTATGATAGTGGATGATATAATATATCTAGTATATGCATCTCTTCCATCACTTGCTCATACATACATTTTCATACAAGAACCTCACATACACACACACTAAGGATCGGTATATACACCTCAAGAGAAGGAGAAGAATTCATCTCATAATCCAAGCTACTTTGAGGAACTTTGAAGCTAGAAGCATCAACATCTTCATCTCTTCATCTCATTTCATTCTTCATTCATTTCAAGGTATAACATGAGAATGGATTAAAGTCCTTGATGGAGTAGTTGAGTAGGGTTTGATGTTAGCTTGATGTTTTCATGGTTATTCTTGACTAGAAGCATGTTTAGGTCTTTTTCCCTTCATTTCTTGCATGAAACATGAAGTTATGTGAAGGTTGGAAAACAAGTATATTTTGGGGTTTTGGGGCTTAATTCTTGGTGATTTGATGCATATTTATTGGTTTGATTGTTGTATAGTTGAAGTATATTATGTATATGTTGTGTTTGAGCATTTTTATTGGATTGAATTTGGTGTTTGGGTTGGTTTTGCATGGAAACCCCTGTTTTCTCCCCTGTTTTTCTGTCACGCACAGATGACACGGGCGTGTCATCTTTGCTTTGTTTGGGTGACACGGGGGTGCAGGTTGGCTGGTGTGGTTTCTCTGTACCGTGACACGGGGGTGTCACGGCTTGCCTTGTTTTGGTGACACGGGCGTGTCACCTTCCTTTTCCCACTTTTGGTCCGCTGTACCGTGACACGGGGGTGTCACGGCTTTGTGTGTTTTGGTGGCACGGGCGTGTCGCCTCTTGTTTTCATGCATATTGTTTTGCATGCATGGATGTACGTGTATGTGTTATATACTTGGTTTATTGACAATCATGCTCGTATTTGACATTCAATAAATCGTTATTGCATAACATATTGGTGCATGATTTTGCCGTTCGTCATAATTGGTTCATTCGAGTCGAGTCTTATTTCACACTTGTCCTTGTTGCACAGATCACGGTCCCGATTTCGAGGAGCCCGCTCAGTAGGGTGCTCTCTTGCTTCTTTTTGGTTGGCTGTCAAGGTGAGGTTTAAATTCTAGATAAATAGAACCCTTACAACCCCTATGCGACTATTTCGGCAAAAATATATATATATATATATCTACAGTTTGCGAACTTTATGATTTTCAAATGATTTAGCAAAACCGATTGATTGACCAATTGATTGATTGATTGATTGATTGACGGATCGATTGTTTTGGCGAGTAACTATTGTTCACGTTGGGCCCGAGGGTAGTGTATTGAGCCAACCGGGAAAGCAAGGGCTGACGGGTAACTCTTGCACTATCCTCACCATTGTGGGATCACCTCTGAATCCACCAGGAGGTTTGGTGGAGGAAGAAATCCCGTACGTGGGAGTCATGTTCCCGACGTACACCATGATTGGATGGTTAGGTCTTGCAAGCCCGCCATCACACGGAGGAAGAAGGATTATTGATTGAAATTGCTTATTGTGCACTGAACTGTTTGTGTGATCACCTAATTCATTAATTAAATTGGAATATTGTACACTGTCGGAGAAAGGTTGGAGATTTGCCCCACTCGCCGGTCCACTGATTGCTTGAATTGATGGTTAACTGTAAATTGAATTGTTATAATCTCGGGCGGGGAAATTCTTGTTATTTAAATTTATGTTGTCCTCTTTCTAAAATCTTACCCGAGGTTATAAATTGCATGGTAATTGCACATATATTTATTTATACCCCTCGCTCAGTCCGTTTGGACTGACACCTCAACTTTTCAGTTTTGCAGGTTCGTGCTAGGCGGGAATTAGAGTCTCGTGTCTTTTATTCGGGTCTAGCACTGCACCTTCATACTTTGTACATGTGTTGATACTAATTACCTGTGTAGTGTATCTTGAATTATGTTCGGGATTGATTTTGTATGGATATGATTTGTCGCTATCTATAAGTAAATATGTAAATATGTTACCTATATGTATTGAATGCTTTTGCTTCCGCTATTTTATTGCTCTGAGTGGTTCTGATTTTAATTGAGGGTACCCGCCTAGCTGTCGTTTTTTTATTGTCTCCCGTTCGCTATAGTTTTGGTTCATGTATGAATTGCCCGTTTCATATGTAGATTGAGCCTATAGTGCGGGGGATGTGGCGCCTAGCGTTCCGGGTGCTACATCCCAAGGTGGTATCAGAGGCCGGTTGCAAAACCGCGGCTCTAGTGTCGTGTCTGGTGGGTCTAAGTCGCACGGCATAGGATTATGTGATTATTTGAGAGTCTTGCATTTTAATTGAAGCTATTTGATTTTACTTGAATTATGTGATTCTTGTGTCTTGTGGATTTGATTACATTTATTCATACTTGTTAATCAACCATGCATGTACAGTGGTTTTATTTCAGGATGCCTCGTGGAAGGCCCCGTAGAGAGCATTCTCCCGGTCATCGACATCATCATCGTGACCGAACTCCACCTCCACCCCCTCAAGCACAACCTCAGGACTTTTTAAATTCTATGGTTCAGTTAATTGATCAGAGATTGCGAGATTATGTGCCTCCTGCACCACCAGCTCCTCCTCCTGCGCCACCGGCCCCAATTTCAGTCATTTTGAGGGAATTTCAAAATCAACATCCACCCAGATTCTTTAAAGGGAACGATATGGTAGCGGAACAGGGGCTCAAAGAGATTGAGCGAATTTGGGAGCTTATCCCTTGCGAGACTCGAGAGAAAGCTAGGTGTACCCTTACTTTGATCCAAGGAGAAGCTTATTCTTGGTGGGAAAGCACCAAGATTGTTCTAGATGCCGCTGAGGAAGAGGTTACATGGGAGGTTTTCACTAGGGAATTCAAGAACAAGTTCATTCCTCCCTCCTCTCGCACAAGAAGGCTTAGGGAATTCACGGAACTCAAGCAAGGGCATAGATCGGTTGCTGAATATATAGCCGAGTTCGAGAGATTGTCTAAATATGCACCCAATATCGCCGGTGATGATTTTCATAAGGCTATACAATTCGTACAAGGTCTGAGGCCGGACATTCAAGTTGCAATAGAAGCTGTCAACACTAGTACTTGGAAGAAGGCTACCCAAAAGGCTTTGAAAGTGGAAGATTAGGTAAATGCTCGGAGATCTACTTATAGATCGAGTCAGGGTTCCGGCTCGGGATCAAGGTCGAATTATAATCCCAGGAAGAGGCCGATCACTTATGATGTCCCTCCACCGCAGTCTAAGGGGCCGATGAAGAAATTCAAGCCACAAGTGCTGGTTCGGAAAGCTCCCCGGGTTACTCCCGCTGCACCACCTTTTACCGGAAACCCGGGATGTACTTATTGTGGATGGCCTACCCATACTTATGAGAATTGTCGGCGTCGCCTGAATCTTTGTCTGGTTTGTGGGAAGGCCGATCATAGAGTGGATACGTGTCCGGATCGCCTGGATCAGCCTGCCGGGGGTCAGAGGCCGATGATTAGAGCCCGAGCTTATGCTTTGGAGAGAGAGGAAGCGGATCCTGATATCGATCCTGCAGCCGTGGTGGAAGGTATTATTTGCATCCATGGCACGAACATACATACTCTATTTGATCCGGGAGCTTCCCACTCTTTTATTTCCCGTGCTATTTCTGTGAATTTGCCTTTATGTGTTACTTTATCTTCTGCTTATTATCATGTTAGTACTCCTTTTGGTGGTAGTGTAAAAACTAATCGGGTTTTTCGAGAAGTGCCGGTGAGTATTGAGGGTCGGGTTTTCTCAACGGATTTCATTGAGTTACCTATGTCTCGGTATGGTTCTATCTTGGGTATGGATTGGTTGTACAAGCACTACGCCGCTGTTGATTGCCGGGCCAAGAAAGTTAGTCTCGGCTCTGAGATTGTTACGGGTCAGGGTTCGAAGACGGTGCCTTTATTATCTTTTTCAGAAGCTCAGAGATTGGTTCGTGATGGGGCTACAGGGTTTATAGCCTATATTCTTAATCAACCGAAGGATCAAGTGAAGTTAGAGGAAACCGAGGTAGTTAAAGAGTTTCCCGAAGTGTTTCCTGAGAGGTTGGATTCGTTACCGCCGGAAAGGAAGATAGAGTTTATGATTGATTTGTATCCGGATGCCGAACCTTATTCTAAGACTCCATATAGGATGGCACCGGCAGAATTGAAGGAATTAAAAGTACAACTGGATGGTCTTTTGGAAGTTGGGTATGTAAGACCGAGCTCGTCACCATGGGGTGCTCCAGTTTTATTCGTGAAGAAGAAGGACGGTACTCTAAGAATGTGTATTGATTATCGGGAGCTTAATCGGATGACCGTTAAGAATAAATATCCTCTTCCCCATATTGAAGAGTTGTTTGATATACTCCAAGGGTCTAAGGTATATTCGAAGCTTAATTTGAGGCAAGGGTATTACCAATTACGAATTCGAGCGGAGGATATTCCGAAGACGGGGTTTAACACAAGATATGGGCATTATAAATTCATGGTCATGCCTTTTGGATTGACAAATGCTCCCGCCGATTTTATGGACATGATGCATAGAATTTTCCAGCCGTTTCTTGACAAGTTCGTTGTAATCTTCATTGATGATATTTTGGTTTTCTCTAAATCAGCCGAGGAACATGCAAGGCATCTCAAATTGGTGTTAAGAACATTGAAAGAGCATCAATTATTTGCGAAGTTCAGCAAGTGTGAGTTTTGGATCGACCGAGTGTCCTTCTTGGGTCATATTATTTCAGGGAATGGATTAGAGGTTGACCCATCGAAGATTGAAGCAGTGTTGAAGTGGGAGAAACCAAAGAACGCCTCCGAGATCAGAAGTTTCTTGGGATTGGCGGGTTATTATAGAAGATTCGTGCAAGATTTTTCTAAGATCGCTGCTCCTTTGACTCGGTTAACTAAGAAGGATGTCAAATATGATTGGGATAAGAAATGTGAGAGAAGTTTCGATGTTTTGAGTGAGAGATTAGTTTCTGCTCCAGTGTTAACTCTTCCAGAGGGTTCAGAGGGATATGCTGTGTATACTGACACGTCGAAGGAAGGTTTGGGAAGTGTATTAACTCAGAAGGGCAAGGTTGTCGCTTATGCCTCACGGAAGTTGAAGGATCATGAGAAGAACTACCCGACACATGATTTAGAGCTTGCTGCCGTGATTTTCGCACTCGGGAAGTGGAGACATTACTTGTATGGAGTGTCGTTTGAGATTTTCACCGATCATAAGAGTCTCCAATATCTTTTCACACAAAAGGAACTCAATATGAGGCAACGGAGATGGATGGAGCGACTAGAAGATTATGATTGTGTTATCAAATATCATCCCGGGAAAGCTAATGTAGTTGCTGATGCTCTAAGTAGGAAAGTGGGTGTTTCGAACTTGGAAATAGGTACAAGTAAGGGAGTTGAGCCTATTGTGATTAGAGCTCGAGTTTCCAATATCTCCATTTATCCGGACTTGAAGTACAGAATGTTTGAGGCTCAAGGAAAGGATTCGGGAGTTCAGAGATTGGTCTCTAAGGCTAGAGATGATCCGGAGAGTCCATTTGGGTTCGATGAAACCGGTCTTCTTCGTTTCAAGAACCGAGTAGTAGTACCCGATGATTTGAAAAGGGTATTGCTCGAGAAAGCCCACAAGTCGGCTTATTCAGTTCACCCTGGAGGGAATAAGATGTACAAAGATCTCAAGCTGTTTTATTGGTGGCGTGGATTGAAGAAGGATGTAGCAGAGTTTGTGAAGCACTGCCTCACTTGTCAGAAAGTAAAAGCCGAATACCAGAAACCGGGAGGTCTTCTTCAGCCGTTACCTATTCCTCAGTGGAAGTGGGAACAGGTGACGATGGATTTTATATCCGGGTTACCTAGAGTAAAGGGTGGATTCGATGGTATTTGGGTGATTGTGGATCGTCTGACAAAATCTGCTCATTTTCTACCGGTTAGAATGTCTTTCAAGATTCGGAAGTTGGCTGAGATTTACAACCGGGAGATTGTACGGCTTCATGGTATTCCGGTGAGTATTGTTTTGGGTCGAGATCCCCGTTTCACTTCGAAGTTATGGCAAGAGTTACAAGAGATGTTGGGTACAAAGCTCCAGTTCAGTACGGCGTTTCATCCACAAACTGATGGGCAATCGGAGAGGGTTATTCGGTACTTGGAAGATCTACTTCGAGCTTGTGCCTTGGATTTCCAAACCTCGTGGCATGATCAACTTCCTTTGGTAGAGTTCGCTTACAATAATAGCTTTCAGGCAACGATTGGAATGGCTCCGTATGAATTGTTATATGGGCGGAAAGGTAGATCGCCGTTATTCTTTGATTTGGAAGAGTGGAAATGGTCAAAACAGGAAGGAGTCAAGAAAGGGAGAAAGCTTGAAAAATCCTCGAAGGCTGTGGGAGCCATGATTGAGAAAGTTCGGATTATACAACAACGGATGAAAGCTGCACAAGATAGACAGAAGAGTTATGCCGATATTCGCCGGAGGGATCTCAAATTTGGAGAGGGGGACCAGGTTTTCTTGAAGGTATCTCCTTGAAAGGGATTTTCTAGAATTGGAAAGGGAGGAAAGTTGAATCCCCGTTATCTAGGTCCGTTTGAAATTATTGAGAGAATTGGAGAAGTAGCTTATCGAGTGGACTTACCTCCTAATCTTACCGGAATTCACAATGTTTTTCATGTATCTCAACTCAGGAAGTATTATCCGGATGAAGCCAAAATTCTCCCCGTTGAAGAAGTGGAGTTGGAGCCGAATTTATCTTTTGTGCAGAAGCCGGTCAGAATACTGGACAGGAAATATCAAGAGTTGAGGAATCGGAATATTCCTATGGTGAAAGTCTTATGGCGGAGTGATAGGACTGAGGAAATGACTTGGGAACCCGGAAGAGAAGATGAAGAAGTTTAACCCGGAATTATTTTCATCTGATCAATGAATCTGGGGACCAGATTCTTCTAAGGGGGGGAGAGTTGTAACGCCCCAAATTCCGGAAGTTCAGGTAAGCACGCCACGTGCGGGTCTTCGGGAGTTGGGAGTTTAAGTTTATATATTTACTTGCTTATTATGATTTTATTATATTATTGTGTGCCTTATACATTCCTATGTATTTTTATGAATTGATTTTTAATGTGAAATTCATGAATTAAGTGATAGTGTGCATAGTTGTATTATGTGACTTTAATTGATCATTTCATGAAATTTATGGACTCAATTGCATAACTTGGATTGGAGCTAATGGATCTTTTAGGTAGGGATATTTCTTGATTGCATTCATTTAATTAACCGAGGGACTTGTTTGCAAATTGGGGACATTTGTTATGATAGTGGATGATATAATATATCTAGTATATGCATCTCTTCCATCACTTGCTCATACATACATTTTCATACAAGAACCTTACATACACACACACTAAGGATCGGTATATACACCTCAAGAGAAGGAGAAGAATTCATATCATAATCCAAGCTACTTTGAGGAACTTTGAAGCTAGAAGCATCAACATCTTCATCTCTTCATCTCATTTCATTCTTCATTCATTTCAAGGTATAACATGAGAATGGATTAAAGTCCTTGATGGAGTATTTGAGTAGGGTTTGATGTTAGCTTGATGCTTTCATGGTTATTCTTGACTAGAAGCATGTTTAGGTCTTTTTCCCTTCATTTCTTCCATGAAACATGAAGTTATGTGAAGGTTGGAAAGCAAGTATATTTTGGGGTTTTGGGGCTTAATTCTTGGTGATTTGATGCATATTTATTGGTTTGATTGTTGTATAGTTGAAGTATATTATGTATATGTTGTGTTTGAGCATTTTTATTGGATTGAATTTGGTGTTTGGGTTGGTTTTGCATGGAAACCCCTGTTTTCTCCCCTGTTTTTCTGTCACGCACAGATGACACGGGCGTGTCATCTTTGCTTTGTTTGGGTGACACGGGGGTGCAGGTTGGCTGGTGTGGTTTCTCTGTACCGTGACACGGGGGTGTCACGGCTTGCCTTGTTTTGGTGACACGGGCGTGTCACCTTCCTTTTCCCACTTTTGGTCCGCTGTACCGTGACACGGGGGTGTCACGGCTTAGTGTGTTTTGGTGGCACGGGCGTGTCGCCTCTTGTTTTCATGCATATTGTTTTGCATGCATGGATGTACGTGTATGTGTTATATACTTGCATAACATATTGGTGCATGATTTTGCCTTTCGTCATAATTGGTTCATTCGAGTCGAGTCTTATTTCACACTTGTCCTTGTTGCACAGATCACGGTCCCGGTTTCGAGGAGCCCGCTCAGTAGGGTGCTCTCTTGCTTCTTTTTGGTTGGCTGTCAAGGTGAGGTTTAAATTCTAGATAAATAGAACCCTTACAACCCCTATGTGACTATTTCGGCAAAAATATATATATATATATATATATATATATATATCTACAATTTGCGAACTTTATGATTTTCAAATGATTTAGCAAAACCGATTGATTGACCAATTGATTGATTGATTGGTTGATTGACGGATCGATTGTTTTGGCGAGTAACTATTGTTCACGTTGGGCCCGAGGGTAGTGTATTGAGCCAACCGGGAAAGCAAGGGCTGACGGGTAACTCTTGCACTATCCTCACCATTGTGGGATCACCTCTGAATCCACCAGGAGGTTTGGTGGAGGAAGAAATCCCGTACGTGGGAGTCATGTTCCCGACGTACACCATGATTGGATGGTTGGGTCTTGCAAGCCCGCCATCACCCGGAGGAAGAAGGATTATTGATTGAAATTGCTTATTGTGCACTGAACTGTTTGTGTGATCACCTAATTCATTAATTAAATTGGAATATTGTACACTGTCGGAGAAAGGTTGGAGATTTGCCCCACTCGCCGGGCCACTGATTGCTTGAATAGATGGTTAACTGTAAATTGAATTGTTATAATCTCGGGCGGGGAAATTCTTGTTATTTAAATTTATGTTGTCTTCTTTCTAAAATCTTACCCGAGGTTATAAATTGCATGGTAATTGCGCATATACTTATTTATACCCCTCGCTCAGTCCGTTTGGACTGACACCTCAACTTTTCAGTTTTGCAGGTTCGTGCTAGGCGGGAATTAGAGTCTCGTGTCTTTTATTCGGGTCTAGCACTGCACCTTCATACTTTGTACATGTGTTGATACTAATTACCTGTGTAGTGTATCTTGAATTATGTTCGGGATTGATTTTGTATGGATATGATTTGTCGGTATCTATAAGTAAATATGTAAATATGGTACCTATATGTATTGAATGCTTTTGCTTCTGCTATTTTATTGCTCTGAGTGGTTCTGATTTTAATTGAGGGTACCCGCCTAGCTGTCGTTTTTTTATTGTCTCCCGTTCGCTATAGTTTCGGTTCATGTATGAATTGCCCGTTTCATATGTGGATTGAGCCTATAGTGCGGGGGATGTGGCGCCTAGCGTCCCGGGTGCTACAATATATATAGAGATATTGTATTAAGAATTGTTAGCTTTTATACACTTTTGTGTTTTAATTATGATGCACATCTTTTAATGATTTATAATTTGTATTATACCTTATAATATATCGATCACCAATCTAAATTTTCTATCAAATAAAAATATTAAAGGCTTTTATATATGAAAGATTATACTATACAAATATTAATTCTACATAATCCCCAAACATATGATCATGTATTATATAAGTCAATGGTGGCTATATCAATAAAATGATATAACAATATATATATATATATATATATATATATATATATGGAAATGGAAGTGTGTGTGTGAGAGAGAGCTTGAAAAAATAAGGATAAAAGTTTAAATAATTATATGTATATATAAATTAAACCATATAAACAAAATATTTTAATATATTTTTTGGTCAAAATAAAGAAATTACAATCTAAATAGCAACGTATTTTTCGTTGCTAAATTATAAATATTCTATTAAATTTTTAATCAACTATTTATAGCAACGAATTTTTCGTTGCTAAATTATAAGTATTCTATTATTTTTTAATTAAATATTTATTGCAACCGATTTTCCGTTGCTAAATTATAAATATTTTATCAATATTTTAATCAATTGTTTATGGCAACGGATTTTCCGTTGCTGATATTTTTTATTATTTATTTATTTTTATTATATTTTTATTCCATATAACAACAAAAAATCCGTAGCTAAATTATAATTATTTTATTAAATTTTTTAATCATATGTTTATAGCAACGGATTTCTCGTCCGTTGCTAATATTTTTTATATTTATTTATTTTATTTCCTTTTTTTCTTCCTTATAGCAACGGAAAATCCGTTGCTAATATTTTTTATATTTATTTCTTTTTTTTTCCCTTTCATATAGCAACGAAAAATCCGTTGCTACTTTGCTAACGTCGGTGTAAGGTGAGGTTAGGTTATAGTTAAACCCTAATGAAATGTGCTCGTTTTCTATGCATGCTAACTATAACCTTACTTATATGTAAATACGTGCGAGATATGTAATTTTATGAATTTGTTATATGTTTGCAAGTATGATACGCTATGTATGAGCCTATGTACGCTCGTTTGGATTTGATTTGATTTGTAATGTTTTGCAAAATTAAACCACGCTTCAAACCGTGTGCCTCTTCTGAGGGACACGATCTAAGGATTATGTTAATGATTTGACACGGAGAGGTTGTAAAGCGTGGTTGTTGCAAGGTAAGGTCTGTAATGTTAGTGTTTATGTAGTGATACGTATGTAATGTTTTGTAGCCGGTTGAGTAATGTAATGAAATGAAATCTATATGTAAGGTAATGATAATGACGGGCCCCGGAGTTGTGGGTAAAGGAGACCCGGGACGGCCATGGGGTCGCCAGTTATAACACCTGTACACTTCTCCACAGTTAGTTCGGTTTACCTCTGATCTCACCAGGAGGTTTGGTGAGTGATGGAGATCCTGAGGGTTTGGAGTAGCTTGCACTCCCCTCGACTGTAATGGATGTGTAACATCCCGATCGCTCAAAATTCCAGATACGCCGTAACGAGAGGCTTATATGCGCATTTAAATTATTTAATTATGTAATTGAGTGTTATTTTAATGCTTATATGATTATGTGAATTTATATGAAATTAATTGTTTACATACGAACTTTGAATTTTAACGTTTAAGTTTGCATGCCCGTAATTTGCTCGTTATGTGCCGGAATTCAATTCCGATTTTTGTGAAATTTTGATATGCGTGATATATATGAGTTATGAATGTGTTTGCATGCTCGTTTTAAGTTTTTGGATTCGTTTTTCGAGGTCTTAAACCTTTAGTATTTGACGAGGGACATGAGGGCCTAACTAGTTTTAATGCACCTCGTGTTCCGGAGGCCATAACTTGAGATCGGGAATTCGGCTTCGAATTTCGGAAGAAGTGTCAGACTAGAAACGGAGAAAGGAAACTTTTGAACCAGGTTTGGTATTTTTCTAAGCTCATTTGTATCCCCTTTTTCGCCCGGAATGAACAGCTTGCACCAAAAGAGCCATCTTTGACTAGTCTTACAATTGTGGGCCCAAACTAACCATACCTAAGCCTTAACCTTGGTTTATATGACCTTGATTCACCCCTCTCTCTCCCTTATCAGCAACCATTTGAGCCACACACTTCCAAGAAGAAGGAAAAGCAACTGATCCATGGAGAAAGAAAGAGAAAGAGAAAACCCCTTTTCATATCTTGTGATTTTGGAGTCAAATCTCTTCCATACTTCATGAACTCTTGAAGGTAAGTATAATTCCGAATTGTCCATGATTATATGATGATTTTGATCTATGAATTTTATGCTTTAGTTGAGATTTGATTTGAGTTTGGGAGATGGTATGAAAGGAAGGGTTAGAGGTCATTTCTTGCTTCTTTGCCTTAGCTTGAATTTGTGGCTGATTTGATGCTTCTTTGGTGATTATATGAACTTCTTTGCTTCCATTGTTGATTTATACTTTATTCTAGATGTGTTGGGGTTATTTCTTCTTTGATAACTTGATTGAAACTTTGAGCTTTTGGGCATGAAAACTGAAATTTATAATCTGCTCTCCCGGTATGAACTGCTATCATGTTTTTGGGTTATTTTTGATGAATTCTTGCCTCCAATTTCGTGTGCTATTGCATGGTTATCTAATATACATGTTGCTCTACGAATATTCTATGTTTTGCCCTGATTTTATGCCCCTTTTCCGCTACATATGTGAGCTTGAACATGCCACTTGGCCAAATTAAATCATATCTCATGCTTCCCTAACAAATCATAAGCACAAACGTTAAAATTCAAATTCATAATATAAACAATTACTTTCATATAAGTTCAAATAATCACATAACAATTAAAATAACATAGGATTGCATAATTAAAGAATTAGAAAGCACAAATAAAACTCTCGTTTTGACGTACCTGCACTGCCAGACGAGCGGGGTGTTACACAAATGGACTCGGATGAACACGAAATTTAACATAGATAAACCTTAGTATGATGGGCATATGTCACTAAAACAGTTTCAAGAAAAGAGTTTGTGTGACTTCGGAATTTACATTTCAATTCACTACATACAAGGTGTAAAAATTTAAAATATATTTGAGTTTATATGGTTATCTGAAATTCTGTTCTTCCATGTTTGACAAACCTTGATCCATCCAAGAATCTAGCTAGCACATGTATTACCATTCAATACAATTTAGAAAAATATGTTTCTTGTAAATAGCCTAATAAATTAACAAATAAACAGATAAAGTCCTGAAGCTATAGAATTCACTCTAGCAGTGCATGATGGTACAAATGATGCATGTGTAAAATCAGCACATACACTATAACCAACTCAGTCAGTACAGACAATACAAAAAACACAGAAAATTGATTCAGTACATAATCAAACATCCAGTACAATCAGAGTATAATTGATAATTGGTACATTGTCGCACATCAGTACATGTCAAGAAAAAAAATAAGAAGATACAAATAGTTCAATTAGCAATATCAGTGCATATCAATACAAATATGTCAGCTCAAGCAGCTAAAATAGCAATGAGATCATATATGAGATACAATCATAACACTTCTTGCGATATAATCAAAACAATAGGTCCAACTATCAATTTGTCATTCAAATAATGTTCAATTAGGAAACATCATAACTCATGCAAGGGTAAAACATGGTTCCTCAGTAATTCCTTGTGTTTGAGCACACAACTACTCTATTTTGCTTTTTTCAGTAAAACATCATCTATAAAGTACAATACCTTCATTTCATACATGCACCCATGCCATGACAACTATTTATATGCAGTATATAGATTCTTTCCCAATAAAAAGTTCTCATAATATCACGTATCAACATCACCTGTCAATCCACCACTCAAAGTAAACCTTGTCTCCCCGCTTCTCCAAGATATTACGACCTATTTGGTCAGAAACCATAAAATTAGCTCAATTGGAGTTGTAATATAGTGGCAACTACACAACTTAAACTGTCATCAAAGTCGATTAAACACGTAACTACTGCACCTTGAATATAAAATATTAATTGAACCTAATTACCGACAAAGCTTAGTCTGTTAATCAGACCAACAAATCAGTTAAACATAAGCAGATTAGTTCAATATAATTTTACAACGAAATACAGGCTTGCCACACACTAGGCCGGAATTGACTATCAGTGTTAATATAGCATAAAATCTAACAAATGAGGAAAAATATTCTACTTTGTGGTATTAATTCTTTCAATCATTAGTAATACCAAATCTAATTTATTAAGTAAAAACAAATTTACAATCTCTCACCCCATAAATATTCTTGATTAGTTCATTTTGTTAGGAATAGTGCCCAGAAAGCCAATGTAATAGTATGCTCCAGTACTTTCCTTTTGTAAATCGCATACAATTTTTGAATAATACGAAATAAGGCAACACTTCTTTATATGCTCTTGTTTGATTGTGTGTTTACTTTTGACTGCGCATGTATAAGAACTCCCCTAATCAATATGGCTTATAGGACTTAACATTTTAAGTGAAGTGGTTCATGAGACGAGCCCTATATCGCATAAGTTATGATAAAAAATCATTGCAAGCCGTTGAGTCCTATAGACAGTGGGAGTGTCAACCTGACTTGATCGAGGCTTGCTCGTGTGATCACGCCCTTAAGAAGGACCACCTTGTTTCATGGTGTGTAAAGTGTATTGATGATACGTGCGTGATACATGGGGGCGCTTGTTTATTCTAAGTAAGTACATTGAGGTATCCCATGTGAGAAGATTCCTAAATGGGAAAGGAAGTTTCTATATCGGGAAAAAGAAACTTCCAGATTAGGAAATATCTCACGAGACATTGATGTGATTAAGTGATCCTTAGACTTGAGGTTCCATTGATACTTTATCAGCTAACTCTGTAGCCTTAGGTGTTAGCTTTAAAGGGTGTCGCCTTAGACAACTGATTCAAGGCTTATGCTGGGGCTGCACAAGTGGCACATGAAAGAATATGAGAATCAATAAAGGACCTATGCTTGCATTAGCAAGATGATGATCTCTTATTGTGTAAGTCATTCTTATGCCATCTGGGAGTCCTTGACCAAGGCAGTGGATCAAGACATCAAGAAAAAAGTTTCTTGGATTGAGATCAAATGGATATGAAATGTACTTAACATTAAGATCAAGATTATTAGGGTTCTAATTATTCCCTTGCCCTAGATTTTGATTAAGAGATAGGACGTAGGAGGATTGTTTCTCACATATATCAGTAACTGAAAGGTTCTGTCAAATCGAACCATTCTTATTCAGCTAGTGGTCAAACACCTGTTGCTAGACTGTAGCCGTTTGATCTGTGGACTGATTAATTAATTAGATAATTAATTAATTTAGGTCACGGCTAATTGAATTAAGAACCTAGAGGGTCGCACATAACAACCTGGTCACGTGGGTTAAGACTTGAATCGATTAAACGAGTTGGTCAAACCATTAAGAGAATGGTAGGGCCCACACGTGTGGATCACACGTGTGGAACACGTGGACGACACGTGTCCTTAGGGACACGTGTAGTTATGTGAGTGTATGTGTATATATTAAATAATTAAAGTGTTACTTACTTAATGGACTTTGATTTAATTTTGAATTAAAATTAAAGTCCTATTTGGAGAATTAAAGTCTAATACATAATTAATTATGACTTAATTAATTATTAGTCTTCAAGTTATTTATTATTTAATAAATAGAGTAAGATAAAATATCTAAGAGAGTTAGATATTATTCTTTCTTGACAAGTTGGTCAAAAGGAGACTTTTGGTCAAAGTAAGAGACTTGGTCTCCAAGCAAGAAATCCCTTTCCAAAAGAGTTTGGAATCTTGTCCAACAAGAAAAGGGGGTTCAAACCCTAAGCCTATTTATATGAAGGGTTCAAACCCCATGAGATGAATGATACACAATTTCTCCTTCGCCAAATATTATACACGAAACCCTAGAGCCTAAACACCGAATATAGAACTAGCATCCTCCCTATTCAGATCGTGGTTGAGGTTGGAGGACTAATTCTCTAGAGAGCTACTATCGTGAAGTCTTGAAAGATTCAAAGGAGTTTTTGGGTATCAAGTCACGAGAAGATAGTTCTTGGGCGGCTAGAACATGTTAAGAAAGCTACTATCTAAGTGAGTTTCTTGATCTCTACGAATTTGGGAATAGGAATTGCAAGATTCGATCTTGACTTCTTGGGAAATTTTTTTAAATTTCCACTGCGTTTCTGTTCCGTTTTCCCAACAAGTGGTATCAGAGCCACCTTGCAAGGCCTATTATTGATTCGTCTCAATTATTCTGAATTTGGTAGAAATTCTTAGATTTAGATGCGACGAGTTTTTAGAAATCCAAGAGAAATTGAATTTGTATTTTTTTTCCTGAAATTTCTGAAAACTTGTTTCTCAAAACTTTTAATTTTAAAACGTTTTGAATCTTATTGGAATGAATCGTGTTTTTAATTTTTGGATTGTTATTGTTTTTTTTTTTAACTAAAATACGAAACACGAAGTCGCGTTACGAAAACGTGAGCCTTGACTTGCTAAGGAGTAGCTTAACGCCAATCTAAATATGGATGTCGCACAAGTCGTGGGTCCATATTGTAAGATAGGTGATGCAAATACATTACTAAGAATTCCACAGTGTTACAATTGGTAAGTTGTACCTACCTTAGGCTTTAATAAGAATGTCCGCGAGTCGTGGGTTCGAGATAAAGTGCTTAGGAATTGACTACCCATTGGGATAACAAGTATCCTCTAAGATCTTTGGGAATTATAGATCTTTGAAAAACAGTGGGAGCTACATTGATTAAAGACCTAATCTTATGTATATCGTTATTATTCAACATGCTTACTTAGTTCTCTGTTTTTCCATTTAGGTCGTAGATTCTGGGATTCTCTACGTATTTTGAAATGGCAACCAAAAGCCCTCTAATATCGATCCTCGAGTCAAATAAGTTGACTGGTCCTAACTATTCTGATTGGCATAGGAATCTAAAAATCGTTCTAGATTCCGAGAAGAGAACTTATGTTCTCTATGAGGTGCAGCCCATTCTCGAAGGGGATGCTCCGACTCGGGCTAAGCGGGACGCGATCTACAAGTGGAAGGATGACAATCTCTAAGCCTACTGTCTCATGCTTGCTAACATGTCTCCGGATATGCAAAGACAACATGAGACCATGGAATTCGCTTGGGAGATTTACGACCGCTTAGAGCAACTTTACCGTCCTCATAAGTGTGTTATAAGGTATAACACCTCAAAGGAATTGTTCCATTTGAGAATATAGGAAGGTACAAGTGTCCATGAATATGGATTCAAGTTTCTTACTCTCACTGAGAAACTTGCCTCCATAGATATGCCACTGGGAGATGAGCTTTCAGTGGATCTGTTTCTAGACTCGCTCCCACCATCATTCAACCCTTTTATCCTTAACTTCAACATGAATCATGCAGATGCTAGTGTAGCTGAGCTGATTAGTCAGCTTGTGACTACTGAAAGCACGATGAAGAAGGACAATAAGGTTATGATGGCAACTACTCCATTTTCTTCTAAGCCTTCTAAAGGCAAGGACAAGAAACCCCAAAAGAAGAAAAAGTCCCTTAGGCCCAATGGAGGCATCACGAAGGGAAAAGCCCAGAAGAAGGAACGTGATCAGAAAGAGGACGTTTGCTTCCATTGTGGCAAACCGGGGCATTGAAGGATAAACTGGCAAGAGTACAAGGCTACTGTAAAGAAAGGTATATTTCTCGTCGAAGTAAATCATTCTATTAATTCTAACTCTTAAGTATTTGATACCGGTTGTGGACCTCATAGCTGTAATGATGTACAGATGCTAAGTGAGGTCCGACAGCTAAAGGGAGGAGAATGTGTCTTGAAGATTGGGGACGGCTCAACGGTCGAAGCTCAAGCTTTAGGCACAATTAGATTAGTTTAGGTCATTCTGTTTTAGTTTTAAATAAAGCCCTTTATGTACCAGACATTATTCGTAATATTATTTGAATTCCAATACTTGATTGCAAAGGTTACGAAATTAATATTAAGAAAGGTAACTTTTTCCTCAAAAAGAATAATTTTTCAATACACCTTGGTACATTAAACAATGGAATTTTTCTAACTCAAAACAATAATATTTTGAATATAGAACGAGGAACAAAACGTAAGAGAGATGGCAAAGTCTCAGCATCTTTGTGGTACACTAGATTAGAATATATTTCTAAGAACAGAATTAACAAGTTAACTACCTTAGGGACATTTTCTGAAAATGACCTTAAACAGATAACTTTCTGCAAATCCTATCTCAAAGGAAAGATGTCCAAAACTCCTTTCAAAGGAAGTCTAGAATGCGCCACAAAGACCATGGATTTGATCCATTCTGATGTTTGTGGACCGCTTAGTTTAAGCATTCGAAGCAATCATCAGTACTTCATAACCTTTACTGACGACTTTAGTCGTTATGGTTGTGTGTACATAATGAAGTATAAATCTGAGGCTTTTGAGAAATTCTTAGAATTTCAAAAGGAGGTTGAGAACCAAACTAGTCACAAGATCAAGACACTTTGATCTGGCCGAGATGGCGAGTGTCTTAGTGAAGAATTCATTAGTCATCTCAGAGATAATGGTATTATCTCTCAGTGGATTCCTCCGGGAACTCCTCAGCTTAATGGCATTTCTGAAAGAAGGGATCGGACCCTACTTGATATGGTTCGTTCCATGATGAGTTTCACTGACTTACCACCTTCTTTCTCGGGTTATGCTCTAGAAATTGCAGCCAAGATTTTGAATCTTGTTACTTCTAAGTCAGTCCCTAAAGCGCCCTAAAGTACGAGGATCATTTTTTCTGTCACCCATTCGCCATGAGTCCGGATCATGTATGGTCTATCCGTTTCATAAGTGGACCAGACTTATGGTGCAAGGGATGTGGCTACCTTGAGCTCAAGAATTCAAATTAGAATTCCAACCTTATCATTGAGTTCGTTTCGATGATTTGAATTCAATGAATTATCCTTTTTAATTTTCTAAAGTCATTTGATCGCCCTATCATTTTAAAATCCGATCCAAATGGACCGGATACCGTTTGACCTTGCCCGTTTTTACCCGACCCGTTTCTTGGCAAGAATAGGGCCAAGCCCTTTTCTTCCTCCTCATTTCCCACATTTCAAGCAAGAAAGAAGGAAGGAGGAGAATTTTTCCCATTTTCGGACTCCAAGCCTTGAGCTCGGGTTTCACAAGATCCAACCGTCCGATCAACGACCCAAGGTAAGATTTGTATTCTACTCGTTACGTGCTTCGATTCAATACCTACTTTGCCTTGGTTATGTGTTTTGCGGCTATTTAGGGAAGAAGATAAATAGTTCTAGGTTGGGAAATTTACATGTTCGAGCTCGTTTCGGGAGCTCTTATGTGTAAATATGTGATCTACATGTTATATATTTTCTGTGATGTGATTTTCGTGTGATTCGGGGCTATATACGATCATGTCAGTGTGGGTTAGGAGTTGTTTTCCGCCATAGTTGCCCCTGTTTCTATCGTAGGTGATCTCGTCCTGGATCGGGATTGGCTTATTTCTAGTCCCGGCTGGGAATGCTTGTTATGTTGCTGCCTGTCGCTTGATCCTGGCAGGGATTCTTTTTGGAGTGTTTTATATCCCGGCCGGGATCCCCTGTCAGTTTTGGGCCTGGACGACTGTCCCGACCGGGATTCCTTTCACTGTTTTCGTGTCCCGGTGGGGATCCCCTGTCAGTTTTGGGCTTGGACGATTGTCCCGGCCAGGAGTCCTTTCAGTGTTTTTCATGTCCCGACCGGCGGGATTATTTCCGTTGACTTTGTGTTCTTGCTTTGACTTGGGTTGTTCCTTTACCGCGGGCTTGTTTTCGTGTCTTACGTGATTCTTATGATTTGAACTACATGTCTAATTGCAACATGTGAAGGTGTTAGTTGACTAATTGATTTAATTATTTGAACATGCGTTATATGATCACATGTCACACGTAACCTGAATTGCACGTCTATTTGATACGTGGGACATTAATTGTACCCATGAACATGATCACATCAATTCATGACATTTTATGATTTAATGCATATTGAATCATGCCATGACACGTTACACCACTTCATGAACATTGTCGTGCGTTCTACTTGGTTTCATTTTGAGTCGTGTCTCACACGTACACCGTGTCTTCTTTCTTGTACAGTGATCTTTTCGTTGGAGACCTTCCAGCCTTGTGGTTTCTCTCTTGGTCTTTTTTGCGCATGGAGGTGAGGGCTTTCTTTTATAAATGACCTTTAATATTGCATGCTCTAAACGAGCCAAATGGTTTTCATATTAAGCAGAGCATTTTTTACACCGGCTATGTACCGAAAAGAAAAACTGTGTAGTGTTAACCCTGAGCCTGTTTTGCGAGATCTTGTTGTTGCCCCCGACTCTCCTATCGCTGCGCTAACCGGTGTGGATTCCGGTACCTGTTCTTAGGCCCAGGGGCTTGTGTATGGAGCGAACCAGTGAGGTGTCGGGCTGACGGTGGCCTTTTGCACAAGTCTCATCCTATTGGAATACCCGGATTGTAGCACCCCGGAGCGAAGGGCACCACATCCCCCGTACCGTAGCCCGACACGTGTAACGAAATGGAAACTCCGCACACGCACCAAGCCATGGCAAACGGATGATAAACAAAAACTCAAAACCTAAGGTAGGCGATCTAGACCCTAATACTAAGTACACAACAAAAATAAAACATACGCGGAAGCAACAGGATCAAGAAATATCAACATACATGCTCAAGGGAATAAAAGTTATACATGGAACACCACTCCAGGGCCAAATAAAATCTTACAAAATCCAATTTCGAGTCATAAACATAACCCTATACATATATCCAAAATACCAAAGCGAAAGATAAAGATGCAGTATGTAAAAGACTCGAACAACTCGACTCGGACGATCCAAAAGGAAACCGCCACCTAGCTCAGACCGAACCTTGCACCTGCAACTCAAAAGCAAGGGAAAAAGGGAAAACAACATGGAGGGTTAGTCCTAAAGACTGGTGAGGGGGCTAACCCATGCACACGTATATATGCATAGAGGCAGAGTATATTCAAAGTCATAATATTCATGAACCGGGCCGTGGTTTTTGCAATCTAAAGCATTTTGATCCCGTGATACTATATATAGAAGAAAAGTTAGGCTGAAGGCCAAAATCCACCAATTTTAATAATTAGAAGTCCACTCCCGTTTCACCAATCGAATTCATAATCAAATTCAAACTAACTCGGCGAGTACGAGTTTGCAAACCAACCTCCTTCATATCAAATTCAAACTTAAATTCAAATTCAAGCGAAAACCAAATCAAACGTACCTTTCCCAACAATGGGTGATAGAAGGGTTGTGCACACCCTAACTATACAAACCTTATGTATGGGTCGTGAGTTTCATGACGCTCACGCCCACCAAACCTCCTAGCGGGTTCCAGGTTGTTCCTATCCAATAGGAGAATGTGCACAAGAGGGGTTTCATAACCAAATTCATATCACACACACTAACCTTTTCTCAAAATAAACAACGAAAACATATCGACGTATATATATAAAAAAACTTTTTCAAAGGGGTTTCATAACAAACGGGTCAATTCCCACAAAATACATGACAAACACGTGTCTAAATATATATATATTTATATATATATACACGTAGGTCACATGCGAGCTTAAAACACATATAGGGTTCTAGATCATTATAACTAAAAGAAAGAAACCTCACCTCGACGAACAAACCGAACGAAGAGGCTCAAAGCAAACCTACGGAGCGGCTCCACTCCAACGAGCTACTCCACTCGGATAACCTAAACATAGGAGAAAATATTTAGACTTAAAATGAACCAAAGAAACACTCGGAAAATGCGTATTGATGCAAATGATGCATATGAAGTACAAGTACAACTTAAAGCATTCAGGTTCCTATCGGATCAAACTTATTCGAAATAAATTCATAAAATTAATACAATACTTATAACATATAGGATATCATGTTCGCATAACATATAAGGCATAACAGAATGAAAAGTAGGCATATCGGATAATTAAGTTATGAAACAAATATTACAAAGTAGGTGCATGGAATCAATTAAGGAATATAAAGAAAACGTACATGTATGAAATGTCTTATCCCATCATAATCACAAAAGTTACAACATATATACATGCACACACTCGCATACAATTAATATATTATATATAAATATATATAATATATACACAAGTAGTCACGTACGTAGTAATATGTGTATACATATATTTATATATATACAAATGAGATTCAAACAACATATATATATATATATATATATATATATGGGAAAGAAATTAATTAACGTAGCCAACCATTTTGCATGAAATTCATTTCAAACATTGATTATATACATATCACTATATATATATTACATATATATATACACATTTAGCAAATTACATGCATACACTATATATATTGCACACACACATATATAAATATATATATAGTGATATTTATATAATCAATGTATATATATATATATACACTACGTAGATGCATGAAATTCATATAACAACACACATATTCTATATATATATATATTACGTACATACTATATACATAATGGACACTCATGCATGCACTACAAATAATAACACACACAAGCACACATGCACAAACAATAAAATCCATGCAGGGCCCCGCCCAGGGAAAGAAAAGGAAGCAAAAGTCCCCAGCCGGGGAAGAGGAGAACATAAACTTCTGCAGAACCCCGCCCGGGGACACAACCATCAAAAACTCTCCCCGTCCGGGGAGCTTACAAAAGGGGCAACAAACAGCAGCAGCTGCAGCTCTGTTCTCCTTCCATTTCACACAGCAACAACAGGGCAAAGTGGCAGTAGCACTAGAGCAACAACACCGTAGCAAAACAAAGGAAAAACTGGTAGCACTCACGTAGCAAGAATCAAGGTTCCAAACATGCTTCAATTCCTCAAATTTCGGTCAATTTCAAGCTCCAAAAGTGAAGGAAAATTCACACACTTGCAATCCATGAAAATAAGAGCAAGAATTTAGTTATTGGTGCTTAAGGAAACAAGAATCATGCTTTAAAACCACCAAAAAAAAAAAAAAAAAAAAACTGAAGCTAATCCCATGAATTCAAAATTGGAGCTAAACCTAACTATTCATATCCTCATCAAAGCATACTCAAATCTCCATGGAAATCGAAAAATAAACACTTAAAAGAAAGAGCAGAAGATGGAGAACAAAACCATGGACTTACCTTTCGAATTTGAGGCGAAATGATTGAGTGTTGATCTTGGAAAGGCAAGTTGAACTGTGCAGATTCTTTTTCCCCCTTTCTCTATCGATCAGCTGCTTCTTTCTCTCTCTCTAGGCATGATTTCGAAATGAGAGGCTAAGGGATGGTTAGAGGGTTTAACTAGGGTTAATTTTGCACGAGAATCAAGTGATTTGGTTAAGAAATGAATTAGTTATGGCAAAAATACTCCAAGGTGGCGAATCTGCGTGAGCAGCTCGGTTCGGGCAAAATACAGGTTACCAAACGGGCTTAGAAAAATACAAGGTTAGGTTCCTTAGCTCCATATCTTTGTTACAAGTCCAGAAAGACTTCCGGAATTCGAATCCGAATTCCCGTTTTCAAGTTATGGCCTCCGGAACCCAAGGCGCGCTAAAACTAATTAGGCCCTCTAATCCGCAACAATTAAAATATGGTGTGTTACCATATCAAACAAGTCCGAAAAATTAAAACAAGCACATAAACGAATTCATAACACATATAATTCATGCATATCAAATTTTAATGAAATTTCGAAATAAATTGAAACTCAAACGAATTAAAAACAAGTTCAAAAGCATAAAACGGTTAATTGTACAATTATATATTTTAACAAATAATTCAAGCATAACAATAAACATTAAAATAAACATATAATTAAATAAGTAAATAATTCAAATGCGCATTTAGCTCTATCGTAGTGCGTACCTGTACGGCCGAAAAACCGGGGTGTCACAATCTCACCCCCTTAAAAAGGACCTGTCCTCAGGTCCAGAACGGGGTCTTGATCAACGCCGGAAAGCTCAACTTGTGACACCCCGACTGTTCAACCGTACAGGTATGATATACGTGCGCGATTTAAATTCATTAATTATGTAATATATGATTTAAATGTCATTTTATTTCTTATAATTTTGTTACTTGTCTTATTTGAATCTATTTGATATGAATTTTGATTATATTGGAATTTATGATTTGACATTTGGAGTTTGAACCCGAGCATGCCTAATTTGTGTATAACATTGATTATTTGATTCTTGGACTTAATTGTATGATTTATTTGTGTTTTGGACTTGTTTGTTTTGGTTTGGACTCAATTGAATTTTATTTCAAATTTTTGGGCCAATTTGCAATTTGGCCACTCTTGAGTCATTTTCTCGTAACTTGAGCTCGGGGACTCGGATTCGAGTTGCGTCTTCGCCATTGTACTTGAATCGATGATTTGGATACAATGGAACAAGCCTTGAACTTTTTCGATGCAGTTTCGACCCCCAATAATGCAAATTTCGGCCCTACATACCTAGATCGCACCTATAAGCCTACTTGGAGACTATTAGACCTACCCATACCCCTACCCTTGACTTTTAATCATCAAAATCAGCTCTCTCCTTCCCTTGGTGCTGAGAATTTCGAACCAAAGCAAGGAGAAAGGAAGAAAAAGAGTCCCAAGCCATTTTCCTCCATTGTTGTTACCTTAAAGCTCAAGTTTTAGCTTTTCTTGCTCCATTTCTTCAAGGTAAGTTGGAGAATTTGATCTCCTTGATCTTGTGAGCATTTTACACTTCTTATATCATGCTTTAATGTTGGAATCCATGAGATTTTCTTGGAGTCATGAATAGTTAGGTTTTGAAGAATTTTTGGAAGAACTAGTGCATCTCTTGCTTTCTTTGAGTTTGAAGCTTTATATGTTGATTCACTTGGCTTATTTATTGCTTGTACATGCTCTTTTTTCATGGTTGGTGAAAGTATTATGATGTGCCATTATTGCTCTTTTGAGAACTTGGGAGGAACTTGATGAAACTTTAGCTTCTTTGCTTCTTTTCATTTCCGATTTGTAGTATGCATGAGTGGAGATGATTTGGGATGTTTTTCTTGCTTAATTTTGTGGTATATTTGCACCATTTCATGTCTTGTTGTTGATGCTTTGGTTTGGAAGGAGTTTTCATGGAGTTTGCAAGCCCTATTTTCGAATTTTAGCCTCTGACCCAAATCCACCGGGGTGGATTTTTACTTTGAAAATAATCCACCGGGGTGGATTTGAGGCAGAGAGCTGACTGCCTTGAATCCATGGGGGTGGATTCCTCCTTTGAAAAAAATCCACCGGGGTGGATTTAGGGCAGTGACTTCTTTTTACTCCGAACTTTATTTACTTGTTTTTCTTCGCTTGTTCGCTTCTCTCCCACCCCGAACATGATCCCTAAGCTTTGCTAACATGTATTATTATGTGTTAATTCGATTATATTAGATTTTTTAATTTATTTGATATGATTTGAACGAGTTATGATTTGATATACGTTAAGTAGTACGTTTATGCACTTCATTTGCAATCATTTCATTCATGAGCATTGCCGGGTATCTAATTGGTTCATATTTGAGTCTAAGTCTCGGGTCTTGTGTTCTTTTGTTTCAGAGCCTCTTCCTGATGCCCACGAACCCGAAGATTAGGCGGTTGTCGCTTTTTTTGACCTAGTTTCTATTCCTTTTTACTATAAGGCGAGGTTTAGGATTTTTATCTTCTAGTTAAGCGACTTATGGCCTAATATGTGTTGATTTCTCATCCCGTATGCGACTATATATCTTATATATAGTTAAATATTTGTGCTTAAGATATGTTTATGATCTTATGAATAAGATTCAAGTTTATGAAATTGGTATAATTACGAGCATATGTAAGCTTATGATTTGAATCCATTTATTCGTTTATGCTTTCTTTGAGCGAGATAAGCCCTGAAATATGGGAATTGATATTGGTACGGTATCTTGGGCCCGGGAATTGTGGGTAAGGACGCCCGGGACGGCAAGGGCTATCGGGTTAAGCCTGTGCATGATTCCCATTCGTAGTGTTACCCGCGATTCTTGGAGGTTGATATGGCGTGATGCTCCGAGTACGTTGTGGGTTAGCTACCCCTCGTACATAAGTAAGTAGGTGGAGAGGGTTTGATTCCTGACCACCTTGTTGTTGGGGTTGGATTGATTTATAATTTCAGTTTTATGTTACGTTTGATGGAGTAAGGGATAGTCCGTTCTCGCCGGACTTGTGTTTATGTTTTGTTCGATGGATTGTGAATCGAGTTAGGATTTCTTTATGTATTATATACTATGATTTAAAACGTGTTGGTATGAAAAACCTTAGCTCGATTCATGGCCATCACCTTTGATACTTGCTTTGCTCTATTTATGTATTTAGGTGTGGGTATGCGTTTAGCCCCCCTAACTCAGTCGAGTTATGACTGACCCTCCCTTTTCCCTACCTAGTTGCAGGTTGTTCCGAGCTAGGCGGTGAAGTGCTTCGAGTCTTGTTGTACTTGTGTGTCTAGGTCGAGTTTCATTCATAATTCCTGCTTTTGGACACTCATCTTTTGCATTTGATATTAGAATTATATTTTGAAGGATTATGAACTCTTGATGTATATACTTGACCTATTTTTGGGCCGTGAGGCCATTGTATATGATGTAAATGTTAGTTTAGAGCTCTTTTCGATCCTTATGTTATTGCTTCCGTATTCTTGTTTGTTTGTTTTGCGCGCTCTGTCCGAGTTTTAGCCCCGCTTAGCATAGCGTGTGAGTGTAGGTTCCCGTTCTCTTAGACTTGGGCTCATGTATGGAAATCCATTTCATATGTGGGTTCGGGTTTAGGTGCGGGGGATGTGGTGACCCACCGTTCCGGGCGCTACATCTTAAAGTGGTATCAGAGCTCTCGGTTGCAAAACCGGAGCTCTAGAGTCGAGTAGGGTCTGTCTAGGTCATACGGCTTAGGACAACGTGGTTATGTGCATTTATGTGATTATTTGTTTATTTTCTTATTAATCGTGCACATGAACATGTACTGACCTGCACGCATATGAATTGGAATTTTTTTTTGTGTGTAGAAAACATCCCTCCACGAAGACACCACCATCGATATTGTAATGCCCCAACTTTTCAGTATTTTAAAAAAATGATATATGTGTTTACTAATTTGCGCAAATTAATTGGTTTTTTAACGTTTACTATAATTAAATTTCATTGTTTAATTGTTAAATAAGTGATTAATTGAAATATATGCAATATTTGAATTTGAATTTATGTGAATAACTTGTGTGCTCCTTAATTGCGCGAAATAATTATTTCTACGTGTTTTATATATTAATTTTTTTAATTTAATTATATTAACTGTTAATATTGTTAATTGTTACATTTTAAGTTTTATTAATATTAATTTATATAACATTAATATGTTAGTGCACTAATTGTATCTAATTAGTTAATTTGATATTAAAATCACAAGTTATGCATGTATGTTACCTATAAGTTATATACGTATTTATTAAATATATTTATATACATATATATATATATATGTTAAATGTGCACGTGTGTTTAGTTTATTTGCATGAAGTCATGCAAACCATTTTAATTTATAATTATGCATGCATTTCTGATTTTATTAGTGCATGCATGCATTTTTATATTTATAACTATATATGTATTAATTTGTTATGTTATTTGTTAATATTATGAATTCTATTGATACATTGCGTATGAGTGACATTTACGTGCTTCGTTTCTATATGAATTGATACTGAAATTTCGTGCAAATTTAATATGTTGAACTTATACGTGTCTTGTACATGATTACTTTTTCGTTTCGTATTTTCGGATTCATTTGCTTGTGTTTCGGATTTAATTTGAATTTTGGAATCCAAGTCGGGAGCTAACGAGCACTTAGCGCACCCTTGGTTCCGTATTTAATATCTTGAGCTCGGGAACTCGGATTCGAGTTCCGTCAACTTCGCTGAACT
The DNA here is from genome assembly GCA_037501455.1 of Lantana camara. Lineage (NCBI taxonomy): Eukaryota > Viridiplantae > Streptophyta > Magnoliopsida > Lamiales > Verbenaceae > Lantana > Lantana camara. The sequence goes on along the minus strand of CM074862.1, from coordinate 88,524,420 downwards.
TGTAACAAAAATTCAGGTTTAGTGAACTTAGCCTTATATTTTTCTAACGTCATTTGAACCTCCGAAATCCAACCGAAAAATGAAACGGCGACGAAACTGACCTTGTTGCACTAAAATGCCCATAACTTATTCATTTGTTGACCAAATTAACTATGGTTGGATGCTATGGAAACCTAACTCAACCACCTCACCTGATATACCATGCCCAAACCGAACCAACCCTTCCCACTTGCTGAAAATATCCCAAATATCTTCTGCTTTCCAGGAAATCCCGTAGCTCAAGCCCTACCAAGAGATTCAAGCTCAAATCTATTTCCAAACCTCCATTAATCCACAAGGTAAGCTTGGATATGTTATGCACATTAAATATGAGTCAATTTCATTCATTCATCCCTAAATTTAAGCATGGTTTTATGAGGTTTTGACAGAAATGTATATATATTAGGTTTTATGCAAATTTGTTGATCTTATTTAATTCTTAATGGTTTTGATTGATTCCAAGCTTGAGAATGATTGTTTTGACATCCTCTTTTCATTTATGATCATTGATTACCTGGTAGTAAGAGTATTCATGAGATATCATTTATGAGACTTTGAGAAAATTTCATGAAATGGTTGTGTGTGCCTGTGTCTCGCGTCTGAGCTTCCTTGGGGCTGACTTGTATGTTAATTTGGAGTTATTTGGCTGTATTTTTTATGGATTAGCTTACCTGAACATGTTGGGGATTAATGAGATCAGTATGCTCGGTTTTTCGTGGGATTTGGCTCTGTTTTTGGGACTGAAATTGCTGCTGTCAGCTGCTGCGCCTTCTTGTTCTTGTTGCTGTCAGTTTTGTGTATTGTTAGGCCTGAATTGTTGTTGCATTTCATGCTTCTAGTTGCTGCATATCTTGCCTAAATGTTGCTTTAGTTGCTGCTGTGTTTTAAGCCGTAAAATAGGGGATTTTATGTTGAACTGGTGCGTTCCGACACGGGGGTGTCAATCTTCTTATTTTCAGCGTGGAACGGGGGTGCAAGGGTGGTCTGATATTACTGTACCGAGACTCGGGGGTGTCTCGGTTTGTTCTTTGTGGGTGACACGGGGTGTCACCTTATAATTTTCCATGCATGTTCTGTGTGTTGCCGTGATACTGCTGCTGCTTCTTTTCTCTTCTTTTTCTTCTTGTTTGCTGCTGTTATGCTGTTGTTGCGGTGTGGCTGGTTGTGGGGTTGCTTGTGAATTAGAGTTATGGCACGCATGGGATTAAATTTCAATATTTTAATGCATGCATGGAGAGTTTGTTAAATTTATAAATTGCATGCATGTTGTTGTAATTGGTACGTATGCATGTATAGTAATATATATATATACAGATATAATTGCATGCATGGCATTAATATTTTGTATAAATAATTTGCATGCATGGATAATTGCATGTTGATTTACATGCATAAGTATAGTTATATATATATTTATATATATATATATATGTATATATATATATATATGTTTAGTATATATTGAATATTATTTGATTTAATTGAATTATAGAATTTAATTGTTACCTATTTCATATTTGATTTAAATTCCTAAATTTAATTGCATGTATTTAATTGTTTATTTTCTAATTGTAAATGCGATTGAATGTGTTTAATTGTTTATGTTTTAATTTTAAATGTGAATTAATACGTGCTATGCTCCTACTTGAATTCTTGAATTAAATTGATTGAAAATGTGGAATTATGACTTCGAATGAAAGTGAACGAAAGATCGAATGACTTGATTATATGATTTAAATTCCTTTAACGTGGAATGTGAAGGATATGAACTCGTTTTAGTACGAATGCTTCATTGAATGAATGAGTTGAATGTTTATATGTCTTTAAGACTTTAATAGTGCACATGAACATCTTATGATATAGTATCATCTGTTACGCATTCATATCATGTTCATTGCATGCCGTGCGTCTTATGTGGTTCATTGGAGTCTCGAGTCTCACGAACACGTCATGTTGTCTTTTGTACAGTTTATCTCCAGGGTGGAGAATCTTGATCAACTAGGCACTCGGTAACTCGTATCCTTGTATCGCCATGTTCCAGGTGAGGGTGTTTTCGTTATAGTTACATATTAAACCCTACAACCTTATGTGACAAGCTTTGGCCAAAAACCTTATATATATGTGTGTGTTACTTTTAAAGTAAAGTTATCGAGTAAATGTGATCGAGTAAACCCTTTTCAAATGACTTATGAATTATGCTACGTTTCTTATGAATTGATATGTTTTGGCGAGACATGATTATGATTGCACGGGCCCAGGGACTTAGTACATGTAACAGCCCAAAACAGGGCCTGGATGAAAACAGTAAGTTAAGGGCAGTGGTAAAGCGTTTATAGACCGTGATCCAACTTTTTGAATCATCATGCATTGCATTCTTACCTGAACTTTGTGCTCGTATATGATCTGACATGTTTTAAGGGGGAATTCTTGACCTTTGATTCAGTTTACTATTCATAACCCGAGCCTACCTTGTTCATATTGCTACTCGAACCCTAGAGGTTCATCACACATGTTTCCCAATCATTTGAACCTGTTTCCCGAACTCAGAAAGTCTTTCTTGAGCCATAAGGGTATTTTTGGAACTTACCGACCAAAGTTACTATTCATCAGAAAATTAGCTTTTGATTCTGATACCTTTTCCTACCCAAGTTGCAGTCGAATCGATCCTTGAGTCGAGACGAGTCTTTTGAAATCATTCTTGGCTTGGAAATCCATTCCGGAACTTTGTTTTATTGAAAACGTTTTTGAAAACCCCAGTTTACTATTCCTTTTACGAACGGTTTTCATTCGGAAAATGTTTTCTCTTCGGATTTGCACTACTTGAGCTATTTCAAGATTTTTGAGATGTTTTACAACTCTTGATTCAAGTCCTAGCTTGAAATTTTGAAGCGTACGTTCGTACGTGAGAATTCACTATTCATCCTACGTTTTCAACTTTTTAACGGTAAAACGTTTTGTAGTCGATTTTGGACTCAAAACGCTTCTCGATTTATTTCTTGAATTTTGGAAGCAATCCGGACTTGAAAATCATTCTAGAAAGTCGTTTTTCACTCGTGTCGAGTTTCGAGCTCAAAACTTTTATTCACTAAAACTAATGTATCTTTCAAACGGTAAATCCGATTTCGACGAATGAATATGCATTTCGAAGCTAATTTTCTTGCCGTCGGAATGGTTAAACTTCCAGCCACTTATCCTTGAGTCTTGGGGGACGAAATTACAGAATTACCCCCAGCAGTCCCATTTTTAGCTTCAACATCCCTAAAGCTTCTAAAAGATACAAGTGGATGAACTCTTGTTTTGCTCTCCTACCCTTAAGCCATTTCTATTTGCAAGGTGAGGGGCTTCTTCACACCTATAAATACCCCTCTCATGGCATTTGAATCCTTGCTCAAAGTTGTGTTAACAACACCCTTTCTCTCCCTCTCCTCCCCCTCATTGCCGTCGGCACCCCCCACTAGAGCTAGGTTAGTTTGTTTTGTTTTTATGTTATGTTTAGTTTAGTTTATGTTTTTATGTTATGGTATGTTTATATTATGTTTAGGTTGGGTCTTAGGGTCTTCCCTAAGCCATATAGGATTTTATTTTATGCATTTATTATATAGTTTTCATGATATGTTTGTGTAGATGTTTATATGTTTTAATTGTTTAGTATATGCTTGAATATGTTATGAATTGCTCTAGTATATGCTTTGATCATGTGATATGGTTGTTATATTATGAGAATTGATGCATGATTATGGAATTTGAATTATGTTCATGCATGTTAGCTAATGGAATAGTGATTTACAATTTATTATGTCACAACTTGTTACATGTTGATATTGAATTAAATTGTTACATGTTACATGCCTAAAGGTTCATGATATATGATATGATATGATATGATATGAGATATGTTGTGACATGTTGTCACATTGTTATATGACTCTTGAATTATGAATTGAGCTTGTGGTATGATTTGGATTAATGGATTAGTGCCTTGATTATGTTATACACTTTAATAGTGTCACATGTTATAACCTAAGATAGATTAGTGTTTCATAACTTGATCTTATGCCTTAATTGGATCTCTTAACTATAGGTTATACCTTTAACCTAGATCACACTTGATTATATTAACATGAACTTGAAACTATAGGTTATAATCAAGATCATAATTTAATTAGGGTGTGTGTGTGTGTGCATGCCGTGTGTGTGTATGCGTTCGTGTATGGTGTGTGTGTGTACCGTGTGTGTGTGGGTGTGTGTATAGTAAGGGTTTGACCCGACCCTTTGACCCGACACGTGAATAGTAACCTGTGAATAGTAATCGTGAATAGTAATCTTGAATAGTACTTTTGAATAGTGCTTTTGAATAGTAAAAATGAATTAAAACTTGTGCTTTCCCTATAGACATTTGCACCTAGGGTTTCCATATCCAGGGTCTAAAATGTGTTTTCAAAATGTGTTTTCTTTCGTGGACTTGTTTCTTAACCTAAGGTTTGCGATAGGATTCATGATTTGACTAAAGCTTACTCGGTTATAGTAAGATTATAATCTAACGTTAAGAGTAACTCACTTTAACGTATTCCTTTGTGTGTTACTTTCTTGAATACCTTAAATGGTATTACTCTCTTGTGTTACATGTTCCTTGTTCATTTGCTTCTTGCATTTCATATGCATCTTGGTTAGTAGTGGGTCTTAGTTCTTAAGCTCACTCTAGTACGCCACCTACAGGAGTTAAAGTTGAGCACTGGGATCCCCAGGGCACCGCATAATCTGTCTACCTACCTTTTGTTACTATTAGGTGAGGTAAAGTTATAAATGTTTTCCAACTGGAACCACGATTATACTATCGTATCATATGTTTTGAAATTCAAAGCTAAACCTTGTTTTGAACTACTCCCTTTTATCGGGACATTCTCTTGAAAGGATCATTCATACTTTAATAGTATATCTTGATCAACAGTACATGTTTTCCAAAGTTCTGCATTATTGTTCAAAGACAGTTACATGTTTTGCATATGTTTTCAAAGTACAGTTTACAGACAGAATCACATGTTTTCAGACAGAATCATATGTTTTACAGACAGCATCATATGTTACAGTTACAGTTTCACATGTTATAGTTAGCATACTGGAGTGTTACTCTGGTCACTGCTAATCTTAAATGCAAGTATACAGTTTACAGTTTGGGCCCGGCGGTTATGTGTGGAGGTGATGCTCGGGAGGTGAGCGCCAACGACATCACCAATACCGGCCGCCACACTTAGACTATTGACACCGACTTTTAACAGGAGGTTTGTTAAGTCAGGACAATTTGTCTGGGAACGGACAGCAAATCTGTTCCCATTACATGTTTACAGGTCGCCTAGGGCTAGCTACCCGAAGTGACAACCGGTGGAGGATGGTGCATGTTTGTATGCGTTGGTAAGAGTTGTTGTTGACCTTGGTCCGATAGTCTACTATGTGCGGAGTTGTTGTTGACCTTGGTCCGATGCTCTACTATATGTGGGGTTATTGTTGATCTTGGTCCGATACTCTACTAAACGTGGAATTATCGTTGATCCTGGTCCGACACTCTACCGAATCATGTTTTCTGGAGTAAGGATGGAGGAGCCTAGCTTGCGGGCAAAATTCTGTTTCATAAAGGATGGTTCATATCTGGAAAAGTTCACTTTACCCTTATCCCGTTTTATGAAAGAACTATGAACCATCAACAGCATATGTGTGCGCGTGTGATAGCATTCATGAAAATGTTTTATAACGTGCATTCTTTTACAGCATCGCATTCAAAGAGTTTTATCAATCGAACTTGTTTCAAGTTCTTCTTTAAAGCATCACATTTAACAATTTCGAACTTTACTTCAAGTTCTTTAATTCAGTACTTTCTTTAAAGTATTCCCTCACTTAGTCCTTTTGACTAATACCTCTCCCGTTTTCTTGCCTCGTGGTTTCAGGTCTTGCAGCCGCAGTCTAGAGGTATCTTGAAGCTCTAGATTGTCATTTTTGTTTCAGTCAGGACTTAGTATTACTTCCTCTTTTGTGTCCTGCATATGTTTTATGGCTGCATCACTTTATGTTTCTGTATATGTTTCTGAATACTTGAGTATCTTCGTTATACTCTTTCTGCTACTCTGTTACCGATATTTTGAACTCTGTTGTATCGGTACTTATATATGAATCTGTTATATGTTCTGATATGCCGAGTCTCTCTTACACGATCAATATGTTCTTACTTGTTACATGCCATCACGCACATGTTTTGAAAAGTTTTAAAATACTCTGATTTTCCGCTGCATAGCCACATCGTTGTACATGTATAGTTCTGATAGATAGCCGTTCGCTGGAGTATTTCTTGAGTGATGGCTCACACCATTATTTGAGAGGTGCTTCAGTGCGGGGGTTGAGACGCCGCTCTCCTCTTGTTCTGGTACGGGTGGGGCGTTACAGCGTGAGGTGGTATCAGAGCATCGGGTTACGTAAGAAGAGACTTAACCTAGATTGCTTTCATGTTGCATCATGGATTATTCACGCATTGCATCCAGGATCATTCTCATATTGCATCGAGACAGGATATTTGGGGATTGCATGGTTCTGTTATCTGGATTTCATATCTGTGGTATCTTCTGTATAGCTATGGCAGTTCAGCCACACCAGGATCCTAATCAGCAGATGGATGAGGCTTTCTTTGAGCAGTTTGAGGCCCCGCGTACTGTGGCAGTTTCTCGCCGTGGAGGCACTCGTTTCTACACCTGGCGCAGGTCAAGGAACAGTGGCAGACCTGGGTATTCCTATCCTAATAGAGTTGTGCACTATCTCGAGTCTGAGAGAGATGGTTACTTTCAGGAGTATCAGAGGACCCGTGAGGTCAGGTTGGAGTCTATGCGCCATCAGGATCAGTCACTGCAGTACCAGATTGACAGGGACATCGCTCGTGAGCATGCTGCAGAGATGACTCATATTGCTGATCAGAGGGATGCTCGTATTACTGAGCTGGAGGCAGATCTTATGCAGATGACTATCGATCGCGACACCTCTATGGAGCGTCACCAGCACTATCGTGCCCGTGTGAGAGCTTGCCTGTATGATACCTATCACTTATCCGATGAGCAGGCAGTTGAGGAGGTCGAGGGTCAGGATGTCAGTCAGGCCTCTCAGGAGCCCGAGCCTATGCATGATCAGTCTGATGGAGGCGATGGAGGGTCTGATGATGATGATGATGGCGGAGATGATCCAGCAGGACACAGACAGGGTGAGGTCGTTGCCGTTTCTGATGATACCACCAGGGGTTCTTTGGACCACAGTTATCAGGGTTGATTGCTGATGGGAGATTTTTGTATATAGTACTGATGCATATATATCTATCTATGGATGGCGGACGTATAGCCGGGACAGTTCAGGACTGACTTTTGGATGAGGGGATGTATAGCTCTGGTAGATGATCCCCGACTTTTGGCACCACGGATGACGGTTCAGATGACTTGGTACCTACTAGGTTATTTTCAGCAGGGTTGGACGGATTGGTAAGGCCTGTAAGGGAGTCAACTCGATAGTATCGGGTCCTCCCCATTTTGAATTAATACTGTTAACATGTGGCCTGTAGTAAATTTTACCAAACCTTGCACAGTTATAACACTTTCGGCTTTATATTGGATATCTGTTTACTGCTTTCCATAACTGTCATTGCATGAGTCTTAGAGTTGCTTCAAGATACCATTAGGACCGTTGATAGGATCATGCCATTTCATTTATTGTTAGCATGTTATTGTTCTTGATATGTTAAATACGCTTCTAGATATGTTGATCATGTTACAGTTCTTGTTGTTATGACAGTACACGTTCTGTTCCCGTTTTACATGTTGATCATGTTTTGGGATATGTTATACACGTTTCTGATAAGTTGATATGTTGCCCGAGCTTCTGTTCTCGTTTACATGTTATCTGACAATTGTTTCTGATTATATGATATGTTTGGAGATCTTGAATCTTTGCTGACATGATGTTATGGGAATGTGTTGTTCTCATACTTATATGTGACTACGTGAGAATGTGAATACGTGGTTACGGATTCTGTGAATCATTATATGTCATGCGTCGAATATATGTATCTGAATGCTTGTGAATTCAGTAACAACATGCCACCGAGAAGAGCACCCCGGAATCGTGTACCACCACTGCCACCCCAAAGAGATGTCACGCCACCCCATGAACGGGAAGGAACTCCGGAATTAAGGGAGGTGCTACGACAATTTATGAGGGCTTGTGCACCGAGAGATAACCCTCCTAATGAAAGGTCATTGGAGAAATTTCTGAGGATGAATCCACCTAAGTTCTATGGAGAACCGAACGACCTAAAGGCTGAGAATTGGATTACCAGTCTTGAGAAGATTTTCGAGGCTATGGAGATCTACCCAGAGGATCGTGAACGAGTTCGGTATGCTACTTTTCTTATGGAAGGAGCTGCATACAATTGGTGGAAGCAAGTTCAGCATATGTGGATTGAGAATAACGTCGAGGGAAATTGGGATGAGTTTATCAGAGAGTTTCAGCAGAAGTATACGCCTCAAGTGACTCGTGATGCACGAGAGGCTGAGTTTATGAGTCTGGTTCAGGGAACTATGAATGTGATGGAGTATGAAGCTAGGTTTGTGAGGCTGATCAAGTATGCGCCTCATATTCTGAATGATGAGCGTCGCAAGACGAAGAGGTTTATCGATGGACTGAAGCCCGAACTTCGGTTGGCACTTGCTTCCTTGGTTATTGAGACCTACAACCAGGCTGTTGATAGAGCGCTAAGGGTTGAGGCTGCACACAAGGAGATCAAGATAACTACTGCACGTCAAGGACCCTCTAACCCTAAGCCTTATCAAGGTAATAAGCGACCTTTCGGATCTTTTCCCCAAGGAACTGGAAAGAGGCCAATGGTAACACCACAGCGTCAGCAGCAGAATGCTCCACCGAAACAGCAAGCACAGAAGCAGAAAGCGCCACAGCAGTATCAGAAGGCGCCACAACAGCAGAGAGCACCTCAGCCAGGTCCAGAGGAAATTATTTGCCGATATTTTCGCCGAACGGGACACACTGAGGAGAACTGTCGCAAGAAAGCTAGACAGTGTTTCGCGTGTGGTTCCCCTGAGCACCAGATGGATAGTTTGCCGCACAAGATCAGGAGATTTGGGGTCCAGGATAACGGAAAAGCAGTGGTGGGTACAACGAACAAACCGGTGGTCAGAGGCAGAGCTTATGCTTTGGATGGTAAGGAGGAGGTTGATCCTTCGTCTGTTGTGGAAGGTATTGTGCACATTCTTAACACGCCAGTTAAGGTCTTGTATGACCCTGGTGCCACGCATTCATTTGTTGCTTCTAAATTATGTGCGCATTTACAATTTCCGCTTGAATACTTGCCATATAAATTTGAAGTGAGTTCTCCTTTGGGAACTTGCCTTGTTACGGATCAAGTATATAAACGCTGCCCTATATGTATTGGTACCCGTTGTTACCCGACGGATCTTATTGAGTTGCCGATGACAAGATACGATGTTATACTTGGTATGGATTGGTTGTCTAAGTACCAAGCTAAGTTGGATTGTTACAAGAAAGAGATCATCTTGGAAGAAGATGAAGGTGGGACATCAGAAGGGAAAGTTGAGAAGTTATCAGTGATTTCTTCGATGGAAGCTAAGAAGTTGATTCAGAAAGGAGCTAGTGGATTTGTGGCTTATCTTTTGAATAGACCGAAAGATCAACTTAAGATCGAAGAAGTGGAAGTGGTAAACGAGTTCCTAGATGTGTTTCCTGAGCATTTGGATTCGTTACCCCCTGACCGAGAGTTGGAGTTTACGATCGAGACGATATCAGAAGCTGAGCCGTACTCAAAGACACCTTACAGAATGGCACCAGCTGAATTGGATGAACTGAGAAAGCAATTGGACGAACTGATTGAGTCTGGATATGTTCGACCGAGCACATCGCCGTGGGGAGCACCTGTGCTTTTCGTTAAGAAGAAGGATGGATCATTGCGTTTATGCATTGACTATCGGGAGTTGAACAGGATGACAATCAAGAATAAGTATCCTCTCCCTCATATCGATGAGCTGTTCGACATACTACAAGGATCAAAGGTCTACTCCAAGTTAGATCTTAGACCAGGGTATTATCAGTTGAAGATCAGGGAAGCAGATATTCCGAAGACTGCTTTCAACAGCCGATATGGACATTATGAGTTTGTAGTAATGTCGTTTGGTTTGACGAACGCACCAGCTACATTCATGGATATGATGCACCGTATATTCAAGCCGTTTCTTGACAAGTTTGTAGTGATCTTCATCGACGATATCTTGGTATTTTCGAAGACACCGGAGGAACATGCTGAGCATCTTCGAATCGTGTTACGCACTTTGCTGGATCACAAGCTATATGCAAAGTTCAGTAAATGTGAGTTCTGGCTTGAGAGAGTTACATTTCTCGGACACATCATATCAGGATCTGGAATCGAAGTAGATCCCTCGAAGATCGAGACGATTATGGATTGGAAGTCACCGAAGAATCCTTCAGAAGTGAGGAGTTTTCTGGGATTAGCTGGTTACTACCGGAGGTTTGTCCAAGATTTCTCGAAGATAGCTACACCTCTCACTAAGTTGACTAAGAAAGAAGAGAAGTTCGACTGGACGGAGAAGTGTGAGCAAAGTTTTCAAAGATTGAAGGAGATGCTAACAACTGCACCCGTGTTAGCGTTACCAGAAGGAAAAGAAGGATATACTGTCTACACCGATGCTTCGAAAGAAGGACTAGGAGGAGTTTTGATGCAGAATGGAAAAGTGATTGCGTATGCATCAAGGAAACTCAAAACGCATGAAGTCAACTACCCGACACATGATTTGGAGTTAGCCGCGATAATTTTTGCTCTGGGAAAATGGAGACATTACCTGTATGGAGTTACGTTTGAGATCTTTACTGATCATAAGAGCCTGCGATATCTATTCACTCAGAAGGAGTTGAATATGCGACAAAGGAGATGGATGGAATTTCTGGAGGACTACGATTGCATTATTCAATACCATCCAGGAAAGGCGAATGTTGTAGCAGATGCTCTAAGCAGGAAAGTTCGTTTGGCACAGATTTCTGCCAACCCCGAGGTTGAACGAAGAGAGAGAATGGAGGTGATAACTAAAGCTCGAGTCGCGAACGTTGTGATGATATCACCTTTGAAAGAACAAGTGCTGGAGGCACAGAAGAACGACGAGTGGATCAAGAAATGTCTCGAATCTAAGGAGAAAGATGATGAGACCAAGTTCAAGGTTGATGAACATAGAATATTGAGGTACAAAGGTCGAGTATGCGTACCAACTGTTTTGAGGAAAGAGATTCTCGATGAAGCGCATAAGACTAAGTACACGATACATCCCGGAGGCACTAAGATGTATCAAGATGTTAAGACGCATTTCTGGTGGAATGGAATGAAGAGAGACATAGCCAACTATGTTAAGAAGTGCTTAACTTGTCAGAAAGTTAAAGCTGAGCACCAGAAGCCGAGTGGGAAGTTGCAACCATTACCGATTCCGACTTGGAAGTGGGAGCAAATCACGATGGATTTTGTCACTGGATTACCCAAAGTCAGAGGAGGACAAGATAGTATCTGGGTGATCATTGATCGATTGACAAAGTCAGCGCACTTTTTTCCAGTAAAAACGACGGATAAGGTCAGCACGTTGGCAAAGCTGTATCAACAAGAGATTGTTAGATTACATGGAGTCCCGAACAGTATAGTCTCGGACAGAGATCCGAAATTCACGTCGCACTTGTGGAAAGAAATTCAGACTTTGATGGGAACAAAGTTGAACTTCAGTACTGCAGCGCATCCTCAGACGGATGGACAATCAGAAAGGATGATTAAATACTTGGAAGATATGCTAAGAGCTTGCGCTTTGGACTTCCAGGAAAGTTGGAAAGATTGTTTACCTCTTGTGGAGTTTGCATACAACAATAGTTATCAAGCTTCTATTAAAGCTGCTCCGTATGAAGCTCTGTATGGGAGGAAATGTAGATCCCCGTTATACTGGGATTTGGATGAAGCGAGATGTACTGAGGAAGGACCGATCAGAGTGAATTCAGCTAAATGGATAAGAGAAGCGACAGAAAAGATTCAGATCATTCGCCAGAGAATGAAAGCTGCCCAGGACAGGCAGAAGAGTTATGCTGATCGACGAAGAAGGGATTTGGAATTCGCAGTGGGCGAAAAGGTATTTCTGAAGGCATCGCCAAGGAAAGGGTTTTCCCGAATTGGGAAAGGTGGAAAATTAAACCCGAGATATGTTGGACCGTATGAGATACTAGAGAGAGTCGGACCGACAGCTTACAGATTGGATTTGCCTGTAGGTCTAACAGGAATCCACAACGTATTTCATGTATCTCAGCTTCGCAAGTGTTTCTCGGATGAGACAGAGGTTGTGCCGATAGAGGAGATACCGTTAGAACCGGATTTGACTTATGTTTTGAAGCCCGCTAAGATTCTAGACAGGAAGTTTCAAGAGTTAAGGAATAGGAAGATTCCTTTGGTTAAAGTCCTTTGGAAAGGACATGGGATAGAAGAGGCAACCTGGGAGACAGAAGAGAAAATGCAGAAGCATCACCCTGAGTTGTTTGCAGTTTCAGCGGAAGAATCTGAGGACAGATTCTCTTTAAGGAGGGGTGATTGTAACAGCCCAAAACAGGGCCTGGATGAAAACAGTAAGTTAAGGGCAGTGGTAAAGCGTTTATAGACCGTGATCCAACTTTTTGAATCATCATGCATTGCATTCTTACCTGAACTTTGTGCTCGTATATGATCTGACATGTTTTAAGGGGGAATTCTTGACCTTTGATTCAGTTTACTATTCATAACCCGAGCCTACCTTGTTCATATTGCTACTCGAACCCTAGAGGTTCATCACACATGTTTCCCAATCATTTGAACCTGTTTCCCGAACTCAGAAAGTCTTTCTTGAGCCATAAGGGTATTTTTGGAACTTACCGACCAAAGTTACTATTCATCAGAAAATTAGCTTTTGATTCTGATACCTTTTCCTACCTAAGTTGCAGTCGAATCGATCCTTGAGTCGAGACGAGTCTTTTGAAATCATTCTTGGCTTGGAAATCCATTCCGGAACTTTGTTTTATTGAAAACGTTTTTGAAAACCCTAGTTTACTATTCCTTTTACGAACGATTTTCATTCGGAAAATGTTTTCTCTTCGGATTTGCACTACTTGAGCTATTTCAAGATTTTTGAGATGTTTTACAACTCTTGATTCAAGTCCTAGCTTGAAATTTTGAAGCGTATGTTCGTACGTGAGAATTCACTATTCATCCTACGTTTTCAACTTTTTAACGGTAAAACGTTTTATAGTCGATTTTGGACTCAAAACGCTTCTCGATTTATTTCTTGAATTTTGGAAGCAATCCGGACTTGAAAATCATTCTAGAAAGTCGTTTTTCACTCGTGTCGAGTTTCGAGCTCAAAACTTTTATTCACTAAAACTAATGTATCTTTCAAACGGTAAATCCGATTTCGACGAATGAATATGCGTTTCGAAGCTAATTTTCTTGCCGTCGGAATGGTTAAACTTACAGCCACTTATCCTTGAGTCTTGGGGGACGAAATTACAGAATTACCCCCAGCAGTCCCATTTTTAGCTTCAACATCCCTAAAGCTTCTAGAAGATACAAGTGGATGAACTCTTGTTTTGCTCTCCTACCCTTAAGCCATTTCTATTTGCAAGGTGAGGGGCTTCTTCACACCTATAAATACCCCTCTCATGGCATTTGAATCCTTGCTCAAAGTTGTGTTAACAACACCCTTTCTCTCCCTCTCCTCCCCCTCATTGCCGTCGGCACCCCCCACTAGAGCTAGGTTAGTTTGTTTTGTTTTTATGTTATGTTTAGTTTAGTTTATGTTTTTATGTTATGGTATGTTTATATTATGTTTAGGTTGGGTCTTAGGGTCTTCCCTAAGCCAAATAGGATTTTATTTTATGCATTTATTATATAGTTTTCATGATATGTTTGTGTAGATGTTTATATGTTTTAATTGTTTAGTATATGCTTGAATATGTTATGAATTGCTCTAGTATATGCTTTGATCATGTGATATGGTTGTTATATTATGAGAATTGATGCATGATTATGGAATTTGAATTATGTTCATGCATGTTAGCTAATGGAATAGTGATTTACAATTTATTATGTCACAACTTGTTACATGTTGATATTGAATTAAATTGTTACATGTTACATGCCTAAAGGTTCATGATATATGATATGATATGATATGAGATATGTTGTGACATGTTGTCACATTGTTATATGACTCTTGAATTATGAATTGAGCTTATGGTATGATTTGGATTAATGGATTAGTGCCTTGATTATGTTATACACTTTAATAGTGTCACATGTTATAACCTAAGATAGATTAGTGTTTCATAACTTGATCTTATGCCTTAATTGGATCTCTTAACTATATGTTATACCTTTAACCTAGATCACACTTGATTATATTAACATGAACTTGAAACTATAGGTTATAATCAAGATCATAATTTAATTAGGGTGTGTGTGTATGTGCATGCCGTGTGTATATGTGTGTTCGTGCATGGTGTGTGTGTGTACCGTGTGTGTGTAGGTGTGTGTATAGTAAGGGTTTGACCCGACCCTTTGACCCGACACGTGAATAGTAACTTGTGAATAGTAATCGTGAATAGTAATCTTGAATAGTACTTTTGAATAGTGCTTTTGAATAGTAAAAATGAATTAAAACTTGTGCTTTCCCTATAGACATTTGCACCTAGGGTTTCCATATCCAGGGTCTAAAATGTGTTTTCAAAATGTGTTTTCTTTCGTGGACTTGTTTCTTAACCTAAGGTTTGCGATAGGATTCATAATTTGACTAAAGCTTACTCGGTTATAGTAAGATTATAGTCTAACGTTAAGAGTAACTCACTTTAACGTATTCCTTTGTGTGTTACTTTCTTGAATACCTTAAATGGTATTACTCTCTTGTGTTACATGTTCCTTGTTCATTTGTTTCTTGCATTTCATATGCATCTTGGTTAGTAGTGGGTCTTAGTTCTTAAGCTCACTCTAGTACGCCACCTACAGGAGTTAAAGTTGAGCACTGGGATCCCCAGGGCACCGCATAATCTGTCTACCTACCTTTTGTTACTATTAGGTGAGGTGAAGTTATAAATGTTTTCCAACTGGAACCACGATTATACTATCGTATCATATGTTTTGAAATTCAAAGCTAAACCTTGTTTTGAACTACTCCCTTTTATCGGGACATTCTCTTGAAAGGATCATTCATACTTTAATAGTATATCTTGATCAACAGTACATGTTTTCCAAAGTTCTACATTATTGTTCAAAGACAGTTACATGTTTTGCATATGTTTTCAAAGTACAGTTTATAGACAGAATCACATGTTTTCAGACAGAATCATATGTTTTACAGACAGCATCATATGTTACAGTTACAGTTTCACATGTTATAGTTAGCATACTGGAGTGTTACTCTGGTCACTGCTAATCTTAAATGCAAGCATACAGTTTACAGTTTGGGCCCGGCGGTTATGTGTGGAGGTGATGCTCGGGAGGTGAGCGCCAACGACATCACCAATACCGGCCGCCACACTTAGACTATTGACACCGACTTTTAACAGGAGGTTTGTTAAGTCAGGACAATTTGTCTAGGAACGGACAGCAAATCTGTTCCCATTACATGTTTACAGGTCGCCTAGGGCTAGCTACCCGAAGTGACAACCGGTGGAGGATGGTGCATGTTTGTATGCGTTGGTAAGAGTTGTTGTTGACCTTGGTCCGATAGTCTACTATGTGCGGAGTTGTTGTTGACCTTGGTCCGATGCTCTACTATATGTGGGGTTATTATTGATCTTGGTCCGATACTCTACTAAACGTGGAATTATCGTTGATCTTGGTCCGACACTCTACCGAATCATGTTTTCTGGAGTAAGGATGGAGGAGCCTAGCTTGCGGGCAAAATTCTGTTTCATAAAGGATGGTTCATATCTGGAAAAGTTCACTTTACCCTTATCCCGTTTTATGAAAGAACTATGAACCATCAACAGCATATGTGTGCGCGTGTGATAGCATTCATGAAAATGTTTTATAACGTGCATTCTTTTACAGCATCGCATTCAAAGAGTTTTATCAATCGAACTTGTTTCAAGTTCTTCTTTAAAGCATCGCATTTAACAGTTTCGAACTTTACTTCAAGTTCTTTAATTCAGTACTTTCTTTAAAGTATTCCCTCACTTAGTCCTTTTGACTAATACCTCTCCCGTTTTCTTGCCTCGTGGTTTCAGGTCTTGCAGCCGCAGTCTAGAGGTATCTTGAAGCTCTAGATTGTCATTTTTGTTTCAGTCAGGACTTAGTATTACTTCCTCTTTTGTGTCCTGCATATGTTTTATGGCTGCATCACTTTATGTTTCTGTATATGTTTCTGAATACTTGAGTATCTTCGTTATACTCTTTCTGCTACTCTGTTACCGATATTTTGAACTCTGTTGTATCGGTACTTATATGTGAATCTGTTATATGTTCTGATATGCCGAGTCTCTCTTACGCGATCAATATGTTCTTGCTTGTTACATGCCATCACGCACATGTTTTGAAAAGTTTTAAAATACTCTGATTTTCCGCTGCATAGCCACATCGTTGTACATGTATAGTTCTGATAGATAGCCGTTCGCTGGAGTATTTCTTGAGTGATGGCTCACACCATTATTTGAGAGGTGCTTCAGTGCGGGGGTTGAGACGCCGCTCTTCTCTTGTTCTGGTACGGGTGGGGCGTTACAGTACATGTGGTTATCCAGGGAGGCATGGGCCGCCGGTGATCCCACGTGGTAGTTCTACTATGTTACGGCGAAACGGACCTCGTCAAGGAGTTTTTGACGGGGAAACGCTAACCGGGCTTTGAGGACTCATGAACCTCATAGCCATAATGATATGTTTAGGTGGTCGGGCCTTGCAAACCCGTCCACCGTCGGAGGAAGAAGGTTGGAACTTGTTTTATGAATATGATTATGTTATGATATGATTGTTATGCACCATACGGGAAGGCCGGGACACGGATTGCCCAAACGAATATGTTTTATGATTTGATATATGATCTGCGTGTATTATTATATATTGCATGATCACCTACTTAAAGTATTATTGATATTTGTCGTACACGGTCGGAGTTTGGTTGGAGATGATGCACGCTCACTCGCCGAGCCTTATGTTTATGTATGAATTATGAACGTAATGAATTAAGATGATTAGTTGGAAAATCCGAGTATTGCTTGGTTATTCTCTTGCCTTTTGCGAACTAATTTCTAATAAAACCTTGCTTGGGATTTATGACTTGCATGTTAATGTTTTATATATATGTATATCGCTCCTGCTCACTCAGTCTTCTAGAGACTGACCTCTCCCTCCCCAACACTGTAGTGTGCAGTTTTGGCTTTGGAGTTTCGAGCTAGGCGAAGTTATATTGAGTTTGAGTCGGTCAAGTTAAGTTAGAAGCGTCTCTACATTCACCTTATGTATTTAAATTGTGAACGATTCAACCTTGTAAGATTATGGAATTGAATCTTGTATTTTTGCTATTGAATTGCTTTTGTTCGGCTTTGATTATGAGTTTAAAAGAGGCCTGAAGAGCCCAAGTCTGTTTATGGTTTGTGTGTTTGAATTTTAGTTTTCCGATGCATTATATTTTGTTGATTGGTTATTATTGCAGGGTCTAAGTTCTGCCTAGCTTAGGAGGGATTTCTGTTTGTCTCCCGTTCGCTATGGTTTGATACGGGTGCGGATTTACCATTTCGTTACTCGTGTTGAGCCATAGTGCGGGGGATGTGGTGCCTCACGTGCGGGGTGCTACAGAGATAGATCTCCGGAACACCGTCACCACTGGGATCATTCTCCACAACATGAAAATAACAATCCGCCACCACCACCCCAAATGGATCCGGGCAATTTCATGGAGAGGTTAGCGGTATATTTGGAACAAAGAGCTTAAGAATGAAACAATGCACCTCCTGCTGGCAATCATGGAGGAAATCCTATTACTGCTATTCTCCGGGAATTCAAGAACCAAAATCCATCGGTTTTCGTAGGTCGTAACGATATCCAAGCGGAAGAGTGGCTCGTGCAAACAAATAGGGTATGGAACCTCATACCTTACGAGCCTATGGAGAAATTACAATGCACTCTTACCATGATCCAAGGCCAAGCTTATAATTGGTGGACTAGTGTGCAAGGTAAGTTGGATGCCTCCGGAGAGGATATCACTTGGGAGGTATTTGTTCAGGAATTCAAGAACAAATATATTCCCAAAGCTACAAGGAACTGGCGTTTAAGGGAATTTATGGACCTTAAGCAAGGGAGCATGTCGGTGACGGAGTATATCAACGATATTGAGAGACACTCCCGTTATGCCTCGAATGTTGCTAATGATGATGAAGCAAAGGCCTCACAATTCCTTCCGGGCCTTCGAGAGGATATGAAGGACGCTTTGGAGGCTTCAAACATAAGCACATGGGGAAAAGTGACCGATAAGGCTTTGAGGACTGAAGAAAGAGTGGTCTTGAGGAGAAAGACTTCACATACCGGGCAAGGGTCTAGCTCGGGGAATTTCAATAAATTTGGAAAGAGGCCCGCATTTCAAAGTTTTCAGCAAGCCAAGCCTCAAAATAAGCAACCTCGACCCGCGGGACCTAATCAACCAAATCGACCCTTGGCACTTCCGGCTCCGCCTAAAGTGCAATGCTCTCATTGTCAAGGTAATCACCTGGTGGAAAACTATTTCAAACTACACAAGAGGTGTTATGGTTGTGGGGCAATGGATCACATGTTGAGTACTTGTCCGAAGAAGAGACCGGGACATGCTACGGGAGGTAATCAGAGACCACCCGCTGTTCAAGCTAGGGCTTATGCACTCGGGGTTGAAGAGGAGGAAGCCGCCGATATTGATCCCAATGCCGTGATTGAAGGTACCATTAGCATTCATGGCACTACATTGCATGCATTGTTTGATCCCGGGGCTACTCATTCCTTTATTTCACGGGATATTGCTGCTTCTATGTCCTTGCCTGTTTCTTTATGTGCGCATGATTACGTGGTTAGCTCTCCTCTAGGTGGTAGTTTGATTACTTGTAGGGTATTTCGGGGTTATCCGATAATCTTTGATGATCAGGTTTTCCTTGCTGATTTGATTGAGATGCCGATGCAAAGATATGATGTAATCCTTGGAATAGATTGGTTGTATGATCATGGGGCTCAGATGGATTGTCGAGAGAAGAAAGTTTCCTTTGGTTCAGTGGTTTTTAAGGGTGAGAAGGTGAAGTCAAGCCCGTTTGTTTCTTTTGTTGAGGCGAGTAAACTGATCTGGGACGGTGCAACAGGTTTTGTGGCCTATCTTTTGAATAGACCTAAGGATCAGGCCAAACTTGAGGAGACGGAGGTCGTGCAAGAGTATACCGATGTTTTCCCGGAGACAATGGGTTCTTTACCACCTGATAGGGACATCGAGTTCGTAATCGACCTTCATCCTGGAGCAGAGCCTTTTTCGAAGACTCCCTATAGAATGGTTCCTGCTGAGTTAAAGGAGTTAAAGGCGTAGCTTGATGAACTTTTGGCTTGTGGGTACATTCGTCCGAGCACTTCTCCGTGGGGTGCTCCCATTCTATTTGTAAAGAAGAAAGATGGAACGCTACGGATTTGCATGGATTACCGTGAGTTAAATAGGATGACCATGAAGAACAAATACCCTTTGCCTCACATCGAGGAGTTGTTCGATATTCTGCAGGGTTCTAAAGTTCACTCCAAGTTGGATTTGAGGCAGGGTTACTATCAGCTGCGAATTAGGGAGGTGGATATTCCGAAGACTGGGTTTAATACGATGTATGGGCATTTTGAATTCACTGTTATTCCTTTTGGATTAACTAATGCCCCAGCTGCGTTTATGGATTTGATGCACCGAGTGTTCAGGCCTTTTCTTGACAAGTTCGTGGTAATATTTGTAGACGACATTCTGGTGTACTCTAAGTCGGCTGAAGAACATGCACAGCATCTTAGGATCGTCTTGGAAACTTTGAGAGAATACAAGTTATATGTAAAGTTCAGTAAGTGCGAATTCTGGATTGACCGAGTTATGTTTTTGGGACATATAATTTCAGGTGATGGGATTGAGGTTGATCCATCTAAGGTTGAGTCCGTGCTTCGTTGGGAGAGACCAAGAAATGCCTCCGAGATCAAGAGTTTTATTGGGTTGGCAGGGTATTACCGAAGGTTTGTTAAGGATTTCTCTAAAATTGCTGCCCCGTTGACTCGTTTAACTAAGATGGACGACCAATCTGAAAGGTTGATTCAGTACTTGGAAGATATGCTTAGAGCTTGTGTTTTGGATTTCCAGGATAAGTGGGACGAGCACCTGGCTTTGTTTGAGTTTGCTTATAACAACAGTTATCAAGGTTCGATTAAGATGGCTCCTTACGAGGCACTTTATGGAAGGAAGTGCAGGTCTCCTCTATTTTGGGATATTGAGGATTGGAGATGGACTGAAGAGGATAAACTCGAGAGAGCCGAGCCTAAGGAGAATATTGCTGCTACTGTTGAGAAGGTTCATATGATTCGACAAAGGATGAGAGCAGCTCAGGCTCGTCAGAAGAGCTACGCCGATAAGAGAAGAAGACCCTTAGAGTTTGAGGTCGGAGATAGAGTTTTTCTGAAAGCATCTCCTAGAAAGGGCTTTAATCGAATAGGTAGAGGTGGAAAGCTTAATCCACGCTACCTTGGGCCGTTTGAGATCTTAGAAAGAATTGGAGCTACAACGTATAGATTGGATTTACCTCCAAGTTTAACCGGGATACACAACGTATTTCACGTTTCACAGCTTAAGAAGTATTATCCCGATGAGGCAACTATCCTTCCTGTTGAAGAAGTTCACTTAGAGCCGGACTTGACAATAGAAAAGCATCCTGTTACCATTCAAGACCGAAAGTTGCAAGAATTAAGGAATAAGCAAATTCCGTTGGTTGGGGTGCTTTGGAGAGATGAAAGTCCGAGGATTCGACTTGGGAAACCGAGGAAAATATGAGAAGGTTATACCCGGGTTTGTTTGAGGAGGAGGAACAGACTTGAGGACAAGTCCTTTTTAAGGGGGGAAGATTGTGACACCCCGACTGTTCAACCGTACAAGTATGATATACGTGCGTGATTTAAATTCATTAATTATGTAATATATGATTTAACTGTCGTTTTATTTCTTATAATTTTCTTACTTGTCTTATTTGAATCTATTTGAACTTATGTGAATTTTGATTATATTGGAATTTATGATTTGAGATTTGGAGTTTGAACCCAAGCATGCCTAATTTGTGTATAACGTTGATTATTTGATTCTTGGACTTAATTGCACGATTTATTTGTGTTTTGGACTTATTTGTTTACTCAATTGAATTTTATTTCAAATTTTTGGGCCAATTTCCAATTTGGCCACTCTTGAGTCATTTCCTCGTAAGTTGAGCTCGGGGACTCGGATAAAAGTTCCGTCTTTGCCATTATACTTGAATCGATGATTTGGATACAATGGAATAAGCCTTGAACTTTTTCGACGCCGTTCCGACCCCCAATGACTCAAATTTCGGCCCTACGTACCTAGATCGCACCTATAAGCCTACTTGGAGACTATTAGACCTACCCATACCCCTACCCTTGACTTTTAATCATCAAAATCAGCTCTCTCCTCCCCTTTGTGCTGAGAATTTCGAACCAAAGCAAGGAGAAAGGAAGAAAAAGAGTCCCAAGCCATTTTCCTCCAGTGTTGTGACCTTAAAGCTCAAGTTTTAGCTTTTCTTGCTCCATTTCTTCAAGGTAAGTTGGGGAATTTGATCTCCTTGATCTTGTGAGCATTTTACACTTCTTATATCATGCTTTAATGTTGGAATCCATGAGATTTGCTTGGAGTCATGAATAGTTAGGTTTTGAAGAATTTTTGGAAGAACTAGTGCATCTCTTGTTTTCTTTGAGTTTGAAGCTTTATATGTTGATTCACTTGGCTTATTTATTGCTTGTATATGCTCCTTTTTCATGGTAGGTGAAAGTATTATGATGTGCCATTATTGCTCTTTTGAGAACTTGGGAGGAACTTGATGAAACTTTAGCTTCTTTGCTTCTTTTCATTTCCGGTTTGTAGTATGCATGAGTGGAGATGATTTGGGATGTTTTTCTTACTTAATTTTGTGGTATATTTGCACCATTTCATCTCTTGTTGTTGATGCTTTGGTTTGGAAGGAGTTTTCATGGAGTTTACAAGCCCTATTTTCGAATTTTAGCCTCTGACCCAAATCCACAGGGGTGGATTTTGCTTTGAAAATAATCCACCGGGGTGGATTTGAGGCAGAGAGCTGACTGCCTTGAATCCATGGGGGTGGATTCCTCCTTTGAAAAAATCCACCGGGGTGGATTTAGGGCAGTGACTTCTTTTTACTCCGAACTTTATTTTCTTGTTTTTCTTCGCTTGTTTGCTTCTCTCCCACCCCGAACATGATCCCTAAGCTTTGCTAACATATATTATAATGTGTTAATTCGATTATATTAGATTTTTGAATTTATTTGATATGATTTGAACGAGTTATGATTTGATATACGTTAAGTAGTACACTTATCCACTTCATTTGCATTCATTTCATTCATGAGCATTGCCGAGCATCTAATTGGTTCATATTTGAGTCTAAGTCTAGGGTCTTGTGTTCTTTTGTTTCAGGGCCTCTTCCGGACGCCCACGAACCCAAAGTTTAGGCGGTTGTCGCTTCTTTTGACCCAGTTTCTACTCCTTTTTGCTATAAGGTGAGGTTTAGGATTTTTATCTTCTATTTAAGCGACCTATGGCCTAATATATGTTGATTTCTCATCCCGTATGCGACTATATATCTTATATATAGTTAAATATGTGTGCTTAAGATATGTTTATGATCTTATGAATAAGCTTCAAGTTTATGAAATTGGTATAATTACTAGCATATGTAAGCTTATGATTTGAATCCATTTATTCGTTAATGCTATCTTTGAGCGAGGTAAGCCCTGAAATATGGGAATTGATATTAGTAAGGTATCTTGGGCCCGGGAATTGTGGGTAAGGACGCCCGGGACGGCATGGACCGTCGGGTTAAGCCTGTGCATGATTCCCATTCGTAGTGTTACGCGCGATTCTTGTAGTTTGATGAGGCGTGATGCTCTGAGTACGTTGTGGGTTAGCTACCCCTCGTACATAAGTAAGTAGGTGGAGAGGGTTTGATTCTTGACCACCTTGTTGTTGGGGCTGGATTGATTTATAATTTCAGTTTTATGTTACGTTTGATGGAATAAGGGATAGTCCGTTCTCGCCGGACTTGTGTTTATGTTTTGTTCGATGGATTGTGAATCGAGTTAGGATTTCTTTATGTATTATATACTATGATTTAAAACGTGTTGGTATAAAAAACCTTAGCTTGATTCATGGCCATCACCTTTGATACTTGCTTTGCTCTATTTATGTATTTAGGTGTGGGTAAGCGTTTAGTCCCCCTCACTCAGTCGAGTTGTGTCTGACCCTCCCTTTTCCCTCCCAGTTGCAGGTTGTTCCGAGCTAGGTGGGGAAGTGCTTCGAGTCTTGTTGTACTTGTGTGTCTAGGTCGAGTTTCATTCATAATTCCTGCTTTTGGACACTCATCTTTTTCATTTGATATTAGAATTATATTTTGAAGGATTATGAACTCTTGATGTATATACTTGACCTATTTTTGGGCCGTGAGGCTATTGTATATGATGTAAATGTTAGTTTAGAGCTCTTTTCGATCCTTATGTTATTGCTTCCGTATTCTTGTTTGTTTGTTTTGCGCGCTCTGTCCGAGTTTTAGCCCCGCTTAGCCTAGCGTGTGAGTGTAGGTTCCCGTTCGCTTAGACTTGGGCTCATGTATGGAAATCCATTTCATATGTGGGTTCGGGTTTAGGTGCGGGGGATGTGGTGACCCACCGTTCCGGGCGCTACACAACAGTTGGCAATCCCAAAGAAAAGAATCGCCTAATATACCCCATCTGCACGAGAGACTTCTTATTCTGAGGCAATTCTCGGTTCTTCTACCCGAATACGTAGTCGGTTATACCCTTACTAAAACCAAACTCAATTTGAACACAGAACTCTGAAGCACAATGAATGACTCTTCAAAGCGAGCAAAGGGTATTTATCTTTCACAGTTAACCTGTGTAGCTCATGGTAGTCGATCTTCGCCCTAATGTCCCGTTTTATCTTAGGCAGGACTTAAACACTCAACAGATGAAACCACCTTCTAAGAGCTCTTCGAACTAAGTCTTTAGCTCCAACAACCATGATAGAGCTATTTGGTAGGGAGTCTTCGAATAAGTTCAACTCCGGGATAAAGATCAACGACATTTCAACATCCCCATGAAGTACTAGAGAATCCCAACTTTCAAGGAAACATCAAAATATCTTACTTCGATCTTTGTCTCCTCGAGCTTGGCTCGATCCCTCAGTTAACCCAAAGGTAAGCCACAAAGCTCTTCGCACTATCCCGAATCAAACTACCTCTTCCACGGAGGATACAAATGGGCTAGCCTTCAATTTATTACCCGAAATATCATTGAGCGCAAAATGGACCTCCTAAAGTAACCCACCAACTCAATTCGGAGGCCGAACAACCAGCCCACGCCTAAGGTAACTTCGTACCTCACTAGGTGCCTTCAAACGAACCCACCAGGCAAACTAGGCCCTCACAACTCACAAGTCACCCGAGTACTCGACCTTACCAAACTCTCTTCCAAGAAGAGAGCTCACACGGAGGAAACAACAACACAAGCAACAACAAGCAACAAAGAGCAACGAAACAAGAAAGTAACCAACTAGTGGGTTTCCCCGAGATTAAAATATGTATGAATGAGATGCCATGAATGCAAGTACCTCACTTGCCGGGTTCAATTTGATTCCCAACTTGAAGCCTTTGGTTTCGCCTCCTTTATTTATTAGCTCTCGAACGGTCACAGTCCGGAAACTTGTGCTCTGAAGACCCCGCAAGCGTAGCATATCCGTAATCGAATCCAACATCCCTCGTAAGTGTGGTTGGTTCCTACGCAATGAACGGACGGTTGGAACTCGCTCTCCGACCGAGGTGTTTTCCGGGGCTTAGACTTCTTGTTACTTCTCTTCTGAGTTTGTATACCTTGCCGAGACGGTCTTTGCTCCACTTGCAAGTTAGAACATGAACCTAATGCGAGTGGT
Organism: Lantana camara; assembly: GCA_037501455.1. Lineage (NCBI taxonomy): Eukaryota > Viridiplantae > Streptophyta > Magnoliopsida > Lamiales > Verbenaceae > Lantana > Lantana camara. The sequence goes on along the minus strand of CM074862.1, from coordinate 88,499,092 downwards.
TGTTCCAGTGCCTCTTCATCATGTCTCTTTCCGCCATCCATCTATTTTCGGCCCGTAGTGCTTTCTCAACGGCTTGGCTCCAAGTACTCGTATCTCTGGCTCTCAGAGCATCTCTAAACTCACTCCGAAGGACTTCCACAAAGTATCTAGCCTTCATCCGTCATCATTTGTGATATGCGGTACCTATGCTCCCAAGTTTTCAAACTCCTTTAAGTGTGAAATTCTTCAAATCTTCGATTTCGTAGAATGGTCGATGTATACCTCTTTCTAAATTCCCGATTGAACACATTCTAAGTCAATTCTTCGCTTGTCGCTTTCAGTTGTTGAGTAACTCTTGACCACCATAATTTTACTTGCCCTTGTAGAAGTAGTCGAACAAGGCGAACCATATTTTGAGTGTCACATTGCCACACCCGAAATATTCATTCTACCTCCAAGAGCCATTCCTCGGCCTTAATATCATCACCTCCTCAGAATTGTAACGGATTAAAGCTCCCAAACTCCTGGTATAAGGTTGTTATCGGATCCATATGTTGCACCGTAGTGGAAGATTGTCCTTGATTTGGTTGGAAGTGTTGAAACATCACGGTCATAAACTCCTCGGCACTGAAGGATAGATGAGGGTGTTGATGTGAGGGTTGACCAAAGTGTTATCGACACGTTGACATCCTAAAAATCTCAACAACTACAATAGAGGGATAACTGCATGCCGTTTAATAAATGCATGTTCATGTGAACAATTAATACAATTAATAGCAATTTATAACAAATAATCACATAAATGGTGTAAATGAATGCACACAAACACATAATCCTAAGCCGAACGGCCTAGACAGACCCAACATGACACTAGTGCTCTGGTTTTTGAACCCGGAGCTCTGATACCACTCTAAGATGTAGCACCCCGGAGCGAAGGGCACCACATCCCTTCCACCATAGCCCGACACGTGTAACGAAATGAAGACTCCTCACACGCACCAAGGCATGGCGAACGAAAGACAAACAAAAACTCAAAACCAAAGCTAGGTGGTCTAGACCCTAATATAGAGTACGCAACAAAAATAAAACGTACGCGGAAGCAACAGGATCAACAAATATCAACATACATACTCAAGGGAATAAAAGTTATACATGCAACGCCAATCCAGGGCCAAATAAAATCTTATAAAATCCAATTTCGAGTCATAAACATAACCCTATACATATATCCAAAATACCAAAGCGAAAGATAAAGATGCAGTATGCAAAAGACTCGAACAACTCGACTCGGACGACCCAAAAGAAAACCGCCGCCTAGCTCTGATCGAACCCTGCACCTGCAACATAAAAGCAAGGGAAAAAGGGAAAACAACATCGTGGATCAGTCCTAAAGACTGGCGAGGGGGCTAACCCACGTGCACGTTCATATGCATAGAGGCAGAGCATATTCAAAGTTATAATATTCATGAACCGGGGCGTGGTTTTTGCAATCCAAAGCATTTTTATCCCGTGATACTATATATAGAAGAAAAGTTAGGCCGAAGGCCAAAATCCACCAATTTTAATAATTAGAAGTCCACTCCCGTTTCACAAATCGAATTCATAATCAAATTCAAACTAACTCGATAAGTACAAGTTTTCAAACCAACATCCTTCATATCAAATTAAAACTTATATTCAAATTCAAACAAAAACTAAATCAAACGTACCTTCCCCAATAACGGGTGATAGAAAGGTTGTGCACACCCTAACTTTTCAAACTTTATGTATGGGTCGTGAGTTTCATGACGCTCATGCCCGGGGATTCCATCCCCCACCAAACCTCCTAGTGGGTTTCGGGTTGATCCTATCCAATAAGAGAATGTGCACAGGGGTCATAACCGGTGACCCCATGGTCGTCCCGGGTCTCCCTTACTCACATCTCCAGGGCCAAGATTCAAACTCAAACTCAGGGATTCATATAAAAGACTTATCTTTCAAAGTCATACCTCATTACGTATCCAAATTCATATCACACACACTACCCTTTTTTCAAAAAAATAACGAAAACATATCTACGTATATATATAAAAACGTTTTCAAAGGGGCTTCATAACAAATGGGCCAATTCCCACAAAATACATAACAAACACGTATCTAAATATAAATATATATATACGTAGGTCACATGGGAGCTTAAAACAAATTTAGGGTTATAGGTCATTGTTAGGAATAGTGCCCTAGAAAGCTGATTGTATATCCGCTTTGTGCTTTTCCTTAATGTAATCACAGACAATCTTTGAATGAAATAATGAATTGAGGCAACATTTCTTTATATTCTCTTGTTTGGTATGCGTTTACTTTATCTATGCATGTATGAGAACTCCCCTAATCCTGATGACTTAAGGACTCTACCATTTAGGTGAAATGGTTCATGAAACGAGCCCTATATCACATAAGTCATGATTAGTAAAAATACTCCAAGCCGATGAGTCCTACCGACAGTGGGAGTGTCAACCTGACTCCTCTAAAGCTTGCTTGTAGGATCACCCCCTTAAGAAGGACCACCTTGTTTCATGGAGGTGCAAAGTGTATAGTTTATACGTGTGTAATACATGAGGGTGCTTACTTCAATAAGTAAGTTCACTGAGGTGCCTCGTGTGAGAACATTCCTAAATGGGAAAGGAAGTTTCTATTTCAGGAAATAGAAACTTCCAGATTAGGAAATATCTCACGAGTCATTGATGTGATTAATTAATCCTTAGACTTGAGGTCCCATGTCACTTTATGAGTTAACTCTGTAGTCTTAGGTATAAGCTTTAAAGGGTGTCACCTTAGACAACTGATTTAAGGCTTATGCTGGGGCTGCACAAGTGATTCATGAAAGTGAATGAGAATCAAGAAAGGACCTACACTTGCATCTGCAAGGTGATCTCTTATTGTGTAAGTCATTCATATGCCATATGGAGTCCTTGGCCAAGGCAGTAGATCAAGACATCAAGAAAAGGGTTTCTTGGATTGAGATCAAATGGATATGAAATGCACTTTGCTTTAGGACCAGATTATTAGGGTTCTGATTATTCCCTTACCCTAGATCTTGGTTTAGAGATAGTAAGTAGGAGGATTGTATCTCACATCAATCAATGACTTAAAGGTTCTATCGAATCCGAACATTCCAATTCAGGTAGGGGTTAAACCCCTGTTGCTAGACCGTGGTCGTTTAATCTGTGGACAGATTAATTAATTAGTGAATTAATTAATTAGGGTCACTGATAATCGAATTAAGAACCTAGAGAGTCACACACAATAACTTGGTTATATGAGTTGAGGCTTTAAAATGATTAAACGAGTTAATTGGGCCAAGAGGTTTCCACACGTGTGAAACCACACGTGTGGGTCACATGAGTGACACATGTCCTTCTGACACGTGTCTCACACATGTATATATATATATATATATATATATATATATAGAGGCGATGTATGTGTTAAATAGTTAATGTGATTAATTATTTAATAGACTTTGGTTTAATTTTGAATTAAAAAGAAAGTCTTATTTTGGAGAAAAATAATCTATTTAATTAATTACGAATTAATTAATTAGATAAATAAGTTGTTTATTTATTAATAAATAAAGTATAATAATATCCAAAAGGGATTGGAAATTTTAGCTCTCGTAAAAGTTGATTAGAATTAGAATTCAAAGTCAAAGTCAAAATTACTTGATGATGAAGTAATAGGAGTGAGGGACCAAAATCCTTAGCCCATAAGGACTAGGGATTTTCGGCCACTCCCTTTCCTATGAGCTCCCCTTAGAGAGTGATTGATTTCTTTTGGTTCATGTGTTGAACACCATCCTTTCTCCAAGATAAAATAAGCCCTAGGTTAAGCCTAAACACTAACTAGAGAACTAGCATCTTTACTAGTTAGATTGTAGTCAAGTTGGTAGACTATCTCTAGAGAGCTTCAAGTTAGAAGTTTTGAAGATTCGAGCTTTACCAAGGAGAGGGGATCAAGCCGCGAGAAGAGCGTTCTTAGGTGGCTTGAAATGCTTCAAGAAAGATTATTCAAAAGTAAGTTTCTAATCTCTACGAATTTGGATACACGATTGCGAGTCCAAGATCCTTTTGTTTGAAAATTTTGAAATTTCCACTGCTTTCTGATTCCTGTTTTCCAACATGTGGTATCAGAGCCACCTCGTTAATCGTGTTTCTGATTCGTCTCAATTATTCTGAATTTGGTAGAAATTCTTAGGCTTAGATGCGAATTAGGTATTCTTGAGTTCTTTTAGAAAGCCTGAAAAACGAAACTGTAATTTTTTCTTGAATTTCTGAAACCGTTTTCTTAAATTGTGTTTTTTGAAAACCGTTTTGATTGAAATCTAATTAAATTGTATTTTTCCTTTTTGGATTGAACCAGGTTTTGGAGAAACCCAAAATACGAAATGGAACACGAAAAGGACGAGCCTAGGCGTGTTAGCACGTCGCACGCCCAAGCCCCGTCGCCGCCGCCCTTCTCTCCCTCAACCGCGCGGGAGGCCGCCCTAGGCGCGCCTGCCTACCCCTCTCGCAAATGTGCAGGACCGTTCGCCCAGGGACGTGCGGGACAACCCACCCACGCCGCGCGAAAGGCACGTACAGCGCGCGCACGCTGGCGGGAATCGCTGCCGGCTGTGCGCGCAGCTGGTGCGCGCGCTGCTGTGCAGCGGGTGGGCGATCCCTCGTTGTCCCGGGCCCGTGTTTTCGTGTTTTCGTGTTTCATGTTTTCGGTCCTTAAAATCCCGATTTAATTTTATGTTTTGAAATCAGTTTTGCTAAAATAAAATTATTTTGAAATAATTGATTAAATTGGGATTTTGAGAAATTGATCGATTTAAATTTTGGAAAAATTGTAAACTTTATTTTATGAAAATATTGAAAGAATAAAATTGTTAATTTTCATAAATTAATTGGAATTTTATTAGTTTATTATTTTTCGGGTTTTATAGAAAAGGATCTTGAACAAGAATTGCATCTAAGTCGTGTTTTAAGCTATTAGAGCTTAAAGCGAGAATTTTCATTTATTGGTTAAATTTAAATTCTTGCAATTTACGCATATTAGGTGATCATGGGTTTAGACTTATGTATGGTTTTAATTTTTGCACATGGATGGTTTAAATTGGGGTTGGAGCCCTATAGTTGCGTTTTTTCAATTAAGGTTGGAGCCTCACTTATGTGCGTACTGTTATGTAATTTATTATGTGGCTTTCCATATTACTGTTTTTGCGGCCGGGGTATGCCCCGTGTAATTGTCTAAGGCCAATATGAAGATTGAGCCTTATTACTTTTTGTCTTTTTCTTTTATTGTAATTTGAGAGTAGAGATAGGTGGTAAGGTTTTATTTTCATTTTGGAGACAAAGCGCCCATGGAGTAAGATGGACCACATTCAAGTAACAAGGAGGCCATAAGTGAAGACCCATCAAAATGTTAGGGAGGGGAATCTCAATTGAAAAATGTAATAGAGATAGGGCTCGTATTTTGTTACAACTTTCCCTTATGTGATTTAAACTATTTATGTGGCATGTATGTTAGAACTTGTGATTGTGGAGTGGCTTCCACATATCACGCATAAGATAGGTAGAACCCATGATCATCACATGTTAGTATCATGCTAGGACATGTTATCTGTTTTATGTGCTTGTTTGAAATGCATTTAATTGTACTTGCATTAATCAAGACTAATAAAATTGGATAACATATATGTTGGTGAGGTCGAACCGGACAACTCTCCGGTTGATTCGAAAATTCCCATTAAATATTAAGCTAATTTCGAATAATAGGTATTTAATTCGAGATGCAAATTTTGAATTAAATTCCTAGCATTCCATCAATAGGTTTTAAGTTTAGTAAGTGAAACTAGTTATTGTCCGCGAGTCGTGGGATAGCTAGAGGAGCTTATTAGTTCTTAGTTACCTAATTGATCATTTTAAATGATCAATATTTCGTGGTCAATTTTGGCAAGGGGGATGTCCGCGAGTCGTGGGTCGTTCGAACTAAGTTTTAATCATGATCTTATGATTGATGGGTCTAGCTTAACGCCTAAGTAAATATGGATGTCGCACGAGTCATGGGTCCATAAAAGATAGGTGATGCAAAAACAATTACTAAGAGTTCTAAAGGTGTTAGAATTGGTAAGTTGTACCTACCTAGGGTTTTGCTTAGAATGTCCGCGAGTCGTGGGTTCGAGGTAAAATGCTTAGGATCTTAGTAGCCATTGGGAAACGCGTTCCTCTTAGGTTTTTGGGAATTATAGATCTTTGAAAAACAGTGGGAGCTACATTAGATTAAAGATCTTATCTTTTGTATATCGTTATAATTCAACATGCTCACTAGTTCTCTATTTTACCATTTAGGTCTTAATCATCTTAAAGATAATGGGATTATCTCTCAGTGGACTCCTCCGGGAACTCCTCAGCTTAATGGTGTTTCTGAGAGAAGGAATCAAACTCTACTTGATATGTTTCGTTCCATGATGAGTTTCACTGACTTACCACCTTCTTTCTGGGGTTATTCCCTAGAAAGTGCAGCAAAGATTTTGAATCTACTTGCCTCTAAGTCAGTCCCTAAAACGCCCTATGAAATGTGGCATGGTAAAAACCCTAGTTATTCTTACTTAAGAATTTGGGGTTGTCCTGCTTATGTGAAGAGGACAGTGGGAGATAAGTTAGAATCTCGTTCTAACTTATGCTACTTTGTAGGTTATCCTAAGGAATCCATATGATACTACTTCGATGATCAATCTGAGCAAAAGATGTTTGTTTCCAGAAATGCTACTTTCCTTGAGGAACCGTTCCTTAAAGAAAAGAAAGGTAAGATCTTAGAATTAGAGGAAGTACAAAGTGACCCCATGCCACCCACTGAAGAAACGTCCCCTTCTGATCAACTACAACCAATCACGAATTTCGATACACACGTAAATCCTCCACTAAGGCGTTCTGAATGCACTCCTAGACAGCCGGAGAGATGGTATGGATTCTTCTATGAAATCTCTCAAAAGGATAATGATCCATTATCATATGAGGAGGCACTTTCAGATTCTGACTCTGAACAGTGGATAGAAGCCAAGAAATCCGAAATGGATTCCATGAACTCCAACCAAGTTTGGACCTTGGTAGATTTGCCTGATGGGGTGAAACCCATAGGTACCAAATGGATCTTTAAGAGAAAGCTTGGAGTTGATGGAAGCATTGTAGCCTACAAAGCAAGACTGGTTACAAAAGGATTCACTCAAAGACCCGGCGTGGACTTTGATGAAACGTTTTCGCCAGTTGCAATGCAAAAGTCTATTTGGATCATGTTTGCCATTGCTGCATATTATGACTATGAGATATGGCAAATGGATGTGAAAACTGTCTTTCTCAATGGTGACATTGATTAAGACATTTATATGGAGCAACCCATAGGTTTCACATTCAGTGGGAGTGAGCAAAAGTTTTGCAAACTCCAAAGATCAATCTATGGATTGAAACAGGCTTCTAAGAATTGGAACATTCGATTTGATGAATCAGTCAAAGCGTTTGGCTTCATTCAAATTTTGAATGAATCATGTGTGTATAGAAAGGAATTGGAGACCTCAGTGCAATTCTTAGTACTTTATGTTGATGACATTCTTCTTATTGGGAATTCGAAGGATGACATGAAAGTAACTAAGTTATGGTTATCGAACCAATTCGAGATGAAAGATCTTGGTGATGCATCCTATATCCTTGCAATCAAAATCTATCGAGATAGATCTAGAAGGTTAATAGGACTATCACAGTCGATGTACATTGACAAAGTATTGAAGAGATTCAATATGGAGTCAGCAAAGGTTAAGAACCTTCCTATGAGTGTAGGAACGTGTCTTTTTAAGAAGATGTGTCCTAAGACTAACCTTGAGAAGGAAAGAATGACTCATACACTTTATGCATCAGCAATAGGTAGCATAATGTATGCAATGTTATGTACTCGACCGGATGTGGCTTATGCACTTAGTGTAACAAGTCGTTTCCAATCTGACCCTAGAGATGGTCACTGGGCTGCCGTGAAAAATATTCTTAAGTACTTGAAAAGTACTAAAGATTTATTCTTAGTTTACGGAGGTCAGAAAGATCTTACTGTCGAAGGATACTACGATGCAAGCTTTGCATCTGACTTAGATGATTTTAAGTCAATGTCAGGATACATTTTCTGCCTAAAAGGTGGAGCAGTGAGTTGGAAGAGTTCCGAATACTTAGCTGTGAATACTTAGCTGCGAATGATGCAGCTAAGGAAGGTGTTTGGATTAGAAACTTCATTCAAGAGTTGAATGTTGTTCCTAGCATGAAAGACCCCATTACTGTGTTTTGTGACAACACTGGGGCGGTTGCTCAAGCAAGAGAACCAAGATCTCACAAACGGACCAAGCACATTATGAGGAAGTATCACCTAATCCGTGATATTATCAAAAGAGGAGATGTGCAAATTGAGAGGGTCGCATCAGCAGAGAACGTGGCAGATCCACTTACTAAACCCCTTAGTCGAGAAGCTTTCGAAGGTCATCTTAAGAAGATGGGACTTAGAGCAGCTTTAGAATGGCTTTGACGGGCAAGTGGGAGATTTTTAGGAATAGTTCCCTAGAAAACTGATTGTATATCTGCTTTGTTCTTTTTCTTAATGTAATCACAGACAATCTTTGAATGAAATAACGAATTGAGGCAACATTTCTTTATATGCTTTTGTTTGGTATGCGTTTACTTTATCTGTGCATGTATGAGAACTCCCCTAATCCTGATGACTTTAGGACTCTACCATTTAGATGAAATGGTTCATGAAACGAGCCCTATATCACATAAGTCATGATTAGCAAAAATACTCCAAGCCGATGAGTCCTACCGATAGTGGGAGTGTCAACCTGACTCCTCTAAGGCTGGCTTGTGGGATCACGCTTTTAAGAAGGACCACCTTGTTTCATGGAGGTGCAAAGTGTATAGTTGATACGTGCGTGATACATGAGGGTGCTTACTTCAATAAGTAAGTTCACTGAGGTGCCCCATGTGAGCACATTCCTAAATGGGAAAGGAAGTTTCTTTTTCAGGAAATAGAAACTTCCAGATTAGGAAATATCTCACGAGTCATTGATGTGATTAGTTAATACTTAGACTTGAGGTTCCATGTCACTTTATGAGTTAACTCTGTAGTCTTAGGTATAATCTTTAAAGTGTGTCACCTTAGACAACTGATTCAATGCTTATGCTGGGGCTGCACAAGTGATTCATGAAAGTGAATGAGAATCAAGAAAGGACCTACAGTTGCATCTGCAAGGTGTTCTCTTATTGTGTAAGTCATTCATATACCATATGGAGTCCTTGGCCAAGGCAGTAGATAAAGACATCAAGAAAAGGGTTTCTTGGATTGAGATCAAATGGATATGAAATACACTTTGCTTTAGGACCGGATTATTAGGGTTCTGATTATTCCCTTACCCTAGATCTTGGTTGAGAGATAGTAAGTAGGAGGATTGTATCTCACATGAATCAATGACTTAAAGGTTCTGTCGAATCCGAACATTCCAATTCAGCTAGGGGTTAAACACCTGTTGCTAGACTATGGTCGTTTAATCTGTGGACTGATTAATTAATTAGTGAATTAGTTCATTAGGGTCACTGCTAATTGAATTGAGAACCTAGAGGGTCACACACAACAACTTGGTTACATGAGTTGAGGCTTTAAAATGATTCAACGAGTTAATCGGGCCAAGAGGGTTCCGCACGTGTGGGTCAAGTGAGTGACAAGTGTCCTTGTGATACGTGTCTCACACGTGTATGTATATATATATATATATATATATATATATATATATATATATATATATATATATATATATATATATATTATATATATATATATATGTGATATATGTGTTAAATAATTAATGTGATTAATTATTGAATAAACTTTGGTTTAATTTTGAATTAAAAAGAAAGTCTTATTTATTATGTGTGTAATAGAATTTATTAAATGTACTTGTACTTGGTTGTCCAATAATTGCTCGTTAGGAACCTAATTATAATTAGGGTGTTTGGGAGCCTTCGTGGCTACCTTGAGCTCGGGAATTCGAATTCGAATTCTAACCTTACCAGTGAGTTTGTTTCGGTGATTCGGATTCAATGAATTAACCTTTTTAATTTTCTAAAGCCCTTTGATACCCCTACCGTTCTAAAATCCGATCCGAGTGGACCGGATCCCTTTTGACCCGACCCGTTTAACTCAGCCCCAAAAAGGAGCCAAGTTCATCTCTCTCCCTCATTTTCACATACAAACAAGGAAGAGGAAGAGAAGCAAACACCCCCTTTTGGCCATAAACCATTTGAGCTCGGGTTCGCAAGATCCAACCGTCCGATCAACGACCTAAGGTAACCATTGTATTCCTCTCGTTACGTGCTTTAATTCTACGTATATCTTGCAACTTGAATCCTTGCCTAAGTGCCTCTCTGGGGAAGATGATGAATAGTGATAATATGTCAAAATTTGCTTCCTTGCTCTCATACTTGAATATTATGTTCCAAAATTGATATAGGTTGTTCTGTTAAGCTCCCTTGTCGTTTAATTGTTGAAATCTTGATCGTTGCTTGATTGTAGCTCAAAACTCCATTAATGGAGCTTGAATGTGCTTTAATGGCAACTTGTTATATACTTGATTTCATGACCCGAACTTGAGATATGTGATTAAACATGTATATATGAACTTATGCTTTGAATTTGAGATGATTTGGTTGAGGTTTGAGGTTGTTTTGATCATTATTTGCTTCCTCCATGTTTAGCCACTGTTTTGCTACGTTTTTCTTGCCCAGAATGTCTACCCGGGTGGGTAGTTTTTCCCACTAAAAAGCACCCGGGCGGGTACTGTAACATCTCGACTGATCAGACTTTCAGGTAACCTATTATGTACATAATTTAATTAATTCTCTTATGTGATTACGTGATATCTAAATGGTTAACGTGGAATAATTGAGGTTGCTAGGACTTACTTGTTTTATTATGAATTTGATTATCTTGAACGTTTAACTTCCTCGCTTTGTATTTTGTTCGTTTTGGATCCGTAATCAATTAGGATTTTTGTGAATTCATGATATGTGTTAATTATATGCCTTTTTGACTCGTTTATATGCTCATTTTATGTTTTGGTATTGGTTTTGATTGCCTTTTTGGTTCATTTTGGAGATGGGACCTAAAGGAGGCTAAAGAGCATTTAGCGCACATTGGGTTCCGGGTCGCGTATCTTAAGCTCGGGAATTCAGATTCGAATTCCCTCACCTCCTTTGAGCTCGTTTCGATGATTCGGGTTCAATGGGACAAGCCTCACATTTTTCTAAGTTCATGAAGACCTTCGAATTTCAACCGAAACGAACCCCTTACGCCTAAGAGCTACCTTTTGACCTAACTAAGCTTTGTAGACCCAATTTAAACTTAACCAACCCTTAACCTTGACTTGTAGCTTGTGTCAACACACTCCCTCAGCCCCTTAACCCCCCAAAAACCGATCCATTCCCTCTCTCCCACAAGAATCGATCAGCTCTAGCAAGGAAGGAAGAGAACAAAGAAACCCCTTTGGCCATTTCCTTGATTTTGAGCTCAAATCACAACCAAAGCTTCTCAAATTTGAAAGGTAAGTTCATGATTGTAATCTAAACTCTCTCTTATCTCTTTTATGTGATCTTGAGCTGATTTCCATAGTGGATTCTAGAGATATAGCAAGCATGTGAATAGTAGAAGTTGGAGGAAATTGTTGATTCTTGCTTCCATTCTTGTTTCCTTGATTCTTGGTGTTGATATGTGACTTCTAAGTCATGATTCTTGGTATTTATTGCATATTCTCTCTTGGTAGTTGAGGTATGAATGCTTGGCCATAATTGAATGCTTGAGAATTGGATGATATAGCTTGATGCATTTCCTTTCCTTTTCTTGCCTTGTTTTCTTTCATTTTTGGAGCTGAATTGATTGCTACTTGTATGGCATGAATCTATGCGTAATTGGTTTTATTTTCATGCATGTTGAGTGTACTTTCAATGGCCTAAGAGACTCCTTCAAGCAAGAACCGAGCATACATATGCATGTACCGAGCATCAATGTGGTTCATATTGAGTCTAAGAGTGTTCCTTGTTGCTTGTCTTGTTCAGTGGATCTTCCTGTTGAGGACGAGCTTGCTCCGTAGGTGTCCGGGTTACACTTTTGTCTCCACTATGCACGTTGACAAGGTGAGGTTTTTGTTCCTTTAGCTACTCGACCTATAACCCTATTTGATTTGAAGCCTCGCTTGTGAATACGTATAATATATGGTAAATAAGTGTATGATACATATGTTGCTGGATTTTCCCATTTGTTATAAGAGTTTGAAAACGCTTTGCATAAGTATATTGCTATTTTGCCTTTGTTTGAAAAAGTTTAGCTTTCTGAAAGTGTGTGTGTGTGTAAGCGAGGTTTGGCTTTGAAAGATAAGCTTTGTAAGCTATGGATGTGTGATTTCTGTGATCTGTTTGGGCCCCGGAGTGTGGTATGGTAATCTCGGGACGGACGAGGGGTCGCCGAGCTCTTCCATCAACACCTCCATTTGAGAGTCTCACCCAACCTTGGGAGGTTGAGGAAAGGTGTTTCTCTTGAGCCGACGGAGGCGACCGTCGAAGGTTTCAAGGTAGTAATTAAACCTTGTCTCGTCTGTGTTTGTGGATAGTTAGGGCCGATCAACCCTTCTATCAACTGGTGTTGGGGATGGATTCTGATTTGTTTTACTTTGCTTTGTTCTTCGTATATGGAAGTTTGGAGTGTGACTCGTACTCGCCGAGTTGGTTTAGTTTGTGTGTGATCTTGGAAACGAGAGTGGATTTCAATTATCTAAAATTGGGTTTTGACTTTGGCCTTTTCCTCTCTATTTAACCTATGTATATCTATATCACGGGAATTACTTTGGGTTGGAAAAACCACTCTCGGTTCAAGGATCCTTCCGTTTTGATTAAATGCTTTGCTCTATATATATATTGGGTACGTGAGTTAGCCCCCTAACTATTCACTAGGACTAACCCTTGTTGTTGTTTTCTCCTCTTTCCTTTCTTTTGAGTTTGCAGGTTCTTCCGAGTCAAGCTAGGCGGCAAGTGTCTTTTAGGTTACTTGTGGTATAGCTTCAGTCCGTATGCATCGTAGTAGATTTCCTTTCCTTTGCTTTTGTATTTCCGGATTATGTATTATGATTACGTTTATGCTATTTTGGTCGTGATGGCATTGTATATGATCTAGCGTGTAGCTTGAATAATTGACCCTCCCTTTTTGATATGTTTATACGTGATCTTGGGAACTATGTTTATTGCATGAATTGCTTCCGCTACTCTGATTTTAATTTGCTCAGTTTCTGAGGGTCTAGGCCACCTAGCGAGAGTGTGTGTTTTGTGTACCTCCCGTTCGCTATGGTTTGATACGGGTGCAATCGCCCTATTTCGTTACTCGTGTTAGACCTTAGTGCGGGGGATGTGGCACCCTTCGCTCTGGGGGTGTTACATCCTTGCGTGGTCTCAGATCTCTCGGTTGTAAAACCGGAGCTCTGGAGTCGTGTTGAGTCTGTCTAGGTCGTTCGGTTTAGGAGTATGTGATTATTTGCATTCATCTACATTTCTATGTGACTTATTTGTTTTAAATTCATGATAATTGACTTCATGATCATGAACTGAACCCCATGCATCGATTTTTTCTTGATTTACGTATTTTCAGGATTCCTCCAAGAAGGAGAGTAGATAGGGAGCAAACCCCTGATCTCAATCAACCCCCTCCACAGGCACCACCACCTCCACCAATGAATGCTGAGAATATCGTGCAGGCCCTTCTGAATCAACTTCAGCAGAATCAGAGGGACAATCCACAATGGGAAGGACAAGGTGGACAAGTAACTCCGGCCTTTAAGGAGTTCAGAAACAACAACCCACCGAAGTGGTATGGAGGTGATGATATTCAGGCAGAAGAATGGTTGTCAGAGATTGCGGGAATTTGGGAAATTTACCCCGCTCCTTCACATGAGAAAGCTATTTGTACGGCACGGTTTGTCCAAGGTCCCGTATCAAATTGGCTCAAGGCTATGAGAGCTCGACTGGAAAGGAGTGGAGAGGAGTTTAATTAGGAGAGTTTTGTAAGGGAGTTCTGTTACAAGTTTATTCCACCAAGTGCTCATGAAAGGAGACTTCAACAATTTTCAGAATTAAGACAAGGGAACATAACTGTTGAAGAGTATATCTTGGAGTTTGAGAGACTTGCACCGTATGCTCCACATATCACCAATGATGATACCCAGAAAGCCCGGAACTTTGTTCATGGTTTGAGATATGAGATTCAGAATGCTCTTAAGGCTGCTACGGTGGATAAGTGGGAGAAGGCTACGAGGAAGGCGATTAAAGTGGAAGCCAACAACACGAGGTTGAGGCCGACTTATTCTTCGGGCCAAGGTTCGAGCTCTAATTTGGGGAAGAGGGCTGCATCACATAGTGGGCCTCCGGTTTTCAAACCCCAAGGCCCTAATACCTCAGTCAAGAAAGCTCGACCTCCGGTACCTGCGGCACCAGCTCTACCTGCTCCGATACAATGTGATTATTGCAAGTGTCCCAATCACACCGAGGAGATATGCCGGAAGAAATTGAGGAGATGCTATAGATGTGGAGAGCCCGGTCATTTGATTAGCACTTGTCCTCAGGTGCAAACACCTCAGCCTCGAGCTCCTCAACCGTTGAATGTGATACCTCCGAGAGCACCGATCCAAGCGAGGGCTTATGCTTTGGAGGGTGAGGAAGAGAATGTGGAAGTGGATGCCAACACCGTTGTTGAAGGTACTATCCACATACATGGCACTCCATTGCATGCATTGTTTGATCCGGGAGCAACGCATTAATTTATTGCTTCCCGACTTGTTTCTACTTTTCCCTTGCCTGTTGCTTGCCTAGATGATTCTTTTGTTGCTTCTTCTCCTCTTGGTAGTACTTTATCTACGAATTGTGTTTACCGTGGTTGTCCGGTGGTTGTGGAAGATCGAGAGTATCCGGCAGATTTGATCAAGGAGTATGGGGTGATTCTGGGCATGGACTGGTTGTATCGGTACCGAGCAATGATGCATTAGTTTGCCAAGAAGGTGGTTTTGGGTTCTACGGTCTTTGCGGGTCAGAGGTTGAAGAGCTGCCAGTTTATTTCCTTTATGGAAGCAAGTAGATTGTTCCGAGACGGTGCGACGGGCTACGTGGCCTATCTTTTGAATAAGCCAAAGGATCAGGCCAAGCTCGAAGAGACGGAGATTGTGAAGGAATTCTCCGATGTGTTTCCGGAGAATTTGGGATCTTTACCTCCGGATCGGGACATCGAGTTTGTAATAGATCTCTATCCCGGAGCTGAACCGTATGCGAAATCTCCCTATAGGATGGCTGCAGCCGAGTTGAAGGAGCTGAAGATGCAATTGGACGAGCTCTTAGAGTGTGGTTACATTCGCCCGAGCACTTCTCCGTGGGGTGCTCCGGTCCTGTTTGTAAAGAAGAAAAACGGGACGTTGCGGATGTGTATTGACTACCGTGAGCTAAACCGATTAACGGTTAAGAACAAATACCCGCTTCTTCACATCGAAGAGTTGTTTGACCTCCTTCGAGGTTCAAGTGTGTATTCTAAGTTGGATTTAAGGCAAGGGTATTACCAGTTGCGTATCCGGGAGGAAGATATACCGAAGACGGGTTTCAACACGAGATATGGGCATTTCGAGTTTGTGGTCATGCCGTTTGGTCTTACCAATGCCCCAGCCGCGTTTATGGATATGATGCACCGAATATTCCGGCCTTACCTCGATAAATTCATGGTCATCTTTATAGATGATATTCTGGTGTATTCGAGGTCCGAGGAAGAGCACGCGTGACATTTGAGTATTGTCTTGTCTACGCTTTGGGAGCACCGATTGTTCGCCAAGTTCAGTAAGTGTCAGTTCTGGTTGGATCGAGTTTCCTTTTTGGGTCACTTCATTTCTGGGAATGGTATAGAAGTGGATCCAGCGAAGATTGAGATGGTGATGCTTTGGAAGCAACTGAAGAATGCCTCGGAAGTGAGAAGTTTTCTCGGGTTAGCAGGGTATTATAGGCGCTTTGTGAAAGATTTCTCGAAGATTGCCTCCCCGTTGACCCGATTAACTGAGAAAGAGGTTAAATTAGAGTGGGATGAGGCGTGTGAGAGGAGTTTCCAAACTCTTAAGGAGAAGTTGACTACTGTACCGATTTTAACCCTACCCGAGGGTTCATAAGGCTACTCAGTTTACACCGATGTCTCTAAGGAAGGTCCCGGTTGTGTGCTAATGCAGAATGGTAAGGTTGTAGCCTACGCCTCAAGGAAATGAAAGGATCATGAGAAAAATTATCCCACTCATGACTTGAAACTCGCAGTAGTGGTGTTTGCTTTGATGAAATAGCGTCATTACCTTTATGGAGTTACTTTTGAATTGTTCATCGACCACCAGAGTCTTAAGTATCGATTTACTCAGAAGGATTTGAACGTAAGACAGAGAAGATGGATGGAGTTACTTTAAGATTACGACTGTAAGATTCAGTACCATCCGGGTAAAGCTAATGTGGTGGCGGATGCTTTGAGTTGAAAGGCTAGTGTTTCAGGTTTGGAAGCAGGTTTTAGTAGACAGGGTTCAGTGGTTCGGGTTTTGGAGGCTCGTTTGGCTAATATCTCGGTTCAGCCGGATTTGAAGCAGAGATTGATAGAAACTCAATCTATGGATCCTGAGATTCAGAAATTGGTAGTTAAGTCAGGGATTGATCGTGAAACCCAGTTCGGGTTTGATGATTCAGGGTTGTTCAGATTCAAAGCTCGGGTTTGTGTTCCGGAAGGACTTAAGCAGTTGGTACTTGATGAAGCCCACAAGTCAGCGTATGCAGTACATCCCGGTACCACCAAAATGTACGAGGATTTAAGGACCTTATATTGGTGGAACGGCATGAAGAGAGACGTTGCTAACTATGTTAGAAGATGTCAAACATGCCAAGTGGTGAAAGCAGAACACCAGAAAATAGGAGAAACTCTTCAACCATTTCCAATACCCGAGTGGAAGTGGGAGCAAGTGATAATGGACTTCGTGTCCGTCTTGCCAAGGACCAAAGGAGGTTCCAATGGAATTTGGGTGATTGTTGATCGGATGACGAAGTCGGCGCATTTCCTTAAGGTAAAGATGTCTGATAAGGTTCCTAAGTTCGCCCGGTTAGATCGGAAAGAGATTGTTAGATTACATGGGCCACCGGTCAGTATTGTTTCAGATAGGGACACTCGGTTCACATCCAGTTTTTGGCAGGAGTTACAGAAGTGTTTGGGGACGAAGCTTCAATTTAGTACTGCATTTCATCCACAGACGTACGGCCAGTCTGAAAGGCTAATAAGGTATCTCGAGGACATGCTTCGTGCTTGTGCCTTAGATTCTCAGGATTCGTGGGATGAGCAGTTGGATTTGATTGAGTATGCCTATAATAACAGCTTTCAGTCTTCTATTGGCATGGCACCGTATGAGCCTTTATATGGAAGGAAATGTCGATCCTCTCTCTTTTGGGATATTAATGAGTGGAGATGGACTAAAGATGGAAAGCTCGAAAGGGCTAAGAAACCTAAGGAAATTCAGGACACCATTGAGAGGGTAAAAGTTATTCGACAGAGTTTGAAAGCGGCACAAGACCGGCAGAAAAGTTACGCAGACAAGAGAAGACGACCCTTAGAGTTTGAGATCTGAGATAAGGTCTTTTTAAAGGAATCTCCTAGAAAAGGGTATGCTCGGATTGGTAAAGGCGGGAAACTTAACCCTCGCTACTTAGGCCCATTTGAGATCCTTGATTGAGTTGGGGAAGTGGCTTACAGACTTGAGTTACCACTGAGCTTGACCGGGATTCACAATGTGTTCCATGTCTCGTAACTTGAGTCTTCTATTCTTCCAGTTGAGAAGGTTCAGTTAGAGCCGGATTTGACTTTTAAGAAGTACCCGGGTAAGGGGTTGGATCAAAAATGCAAGAGTTGAGAAACCGACAAATCCCTCTTGTGAAGGTCTTGTGGTGTGACAAAGAATCCGAGGAATCCACTTGGGAGACCGAGGATAAGATGAAACAGTTGTATCCGGAGCTTTTCAAGACCTCGCCTCGGACCTGAGGACAGGTCCTTTTGAAGGAGGGGGGCTTGTAACATCCCGACTGATCAGACTTTCAGGTAACCTATTATGTACATAATTTAATTAATTCTCTTATGTGATTACGTGATATCTAAATGGTTAAATTGGAATAATTGAGGTTGCTTGAACTTATTTGTTTTATTATGAATTTGATTATCTTGAACGTTTAACTTCCTCGCTTTGTATTTTGTTCGTTTTGGATCCGTAATCAATTAGGATTTCTGTGAATTCATGATATGTGTTAATTATATGCCTTTTGGACTCATTTGTATGATCGTTTTATATTTTGGTATTTGTTTTCATTATTTTTTGGTTCGTTTTGGAGATGGGACCTAAAGGAGGCTAAAGAGCATTTAGCGCACATTGGGTTCCGGGTCACGTATCTTGAGCTCGGGAATTCGGATTCGAATTCCGTCACCTCCGTTGAGCTCATTTTGACGATTTGGGTTCATTGGGACAGGCCTCACATTTTTCTAAGTTCATTTAGACCTTCGAATTTCAACCGAAACGAACCCCTTACGCCTAAGAGCTACTTTTGACCTAACTAAGCTTTGTGGACCGCATTTAAACTTAACCAACCCTTAAGATTGACTTGTAGCTTGTGTTAACACACTTCCTCAGCCCCTTAACCCCCCAAAAACAGATCCATTCCCTCTCTCCCACAAGAATCGATCAGCTCTAGCAAGAAGGAAGCGAAGAAAGAAACCCCTTTGGCCATTTCCTTGATTTTGAGCTCAAATCACAACCAAAGCTTCTCAAATTTGAAAGGTAAGTTCATGATTGTAATCTACACTGTCTCTTATCTCTTTTATATGATCTTGAGCTGATTTCCATGGTGGATTCTAGAGATATAGCAAGCATGTGAATAGTAGAAGTTGGAGGAAATTGTTGATTCTTGCTTCCATTCTTGTTTCCTTGATTCTTGGTGTTGATATGTGACTTCTAAGTCATGATTCTTGGTATTTATTGCATATTCTCTCTTGGTAGTTGAGGTATGAATGCTTGACCATAATTGAATGCTTGAGAATTGGATGATATAGCTTGATGCATTTCTTTTCCTTTTCTTGCCTTGTTTTCTTTCATTTTTGGAGCTGAATTGATTGCTACTTGTATGGCATGAATCTATGAGTAATTGGTGTTATTTTCATGTATGTTGAGTGTACTTTCAATGGCCTAAGAGACTCCTTCAAGCAAGAACCGAAATGCCCTGTTTTTGCCTCCATTTTCGGACTTGCTGCGTCAAAAATTTTTTCAGCCCGAACGCATAACACGGCCGTGTCATGTTATAACTGGAAATGGACACGGACGTGTCAAGCTATTGACTTTGGGTCCTGATTTTATTTAAATCGGACACGGCCGTGTCCGATTGCTATGCATTTTGGACAAGGCCGTGTCCACTTACTAGGTGACGGCCGGGAGGAGTTTCTTTCGTTGTTTTGTTGCTTCTTGTTGATCTTTCTTACCTCGTTTATGATGTGTACACATGATTAACTTGTTATATTATGTGTTAAGCCTTATGTTATGAATTTGTGACTTGATTTACGTCCTCGTTTATGATATATGTTCTAATGTGCATTGTATGCTCGTAAATGACCTAAATGTGGAACCCTTTCATTTCATTTGCAGCACAAGCATACATATGCATGTACCGAGCGTCAATGTGGTTCATATTGAGTCTAAGAGTGTTCCTTGTTGCTTGTCTTGTTCATAGGATCTTCCTGTTGAGGACGAGCTTGCTCCGTAGTTGTCCGGGTTACACTTTTGTCTCCACTACGCACGTTGACAAGGTGAGGTTTTTGTTCCTTTAGCTACTCGACCTATAACCCTATTTGATTTGAAGCCTCGCATGTGAATACGTATAATATATGGTAAATAAGTGTATGATACATATATTACTGGATTTTCCCATTTGTTGTAAGAGTTTGAAAACGCTTTGTATAAGTATATAGCTATTTTGCCTTTGTTTGAAAAAGTTTAGCTTTGTGCAAGTGTGTGTGTGTGTAAGCGAGGTTTGGCTTTGAAAGATAAGCTTTGTAAGATATGGATGTGTGATTTCTGTGATCTGTTTGGGCCTCGGAGTGTGGTATGGTAATCTCGGGATGGCCGAGGGGTCGCCGAGCTCTTCCATCAACACCTCCATTTGAGAGTCTCACCCAACCTTGGGAGATTGAGGAAGGGTGTTTCTCTTAAGCCGAAGGAGGCAACCGTCGAAGGTTTCAAGGTAGTAATTAAACCTTGTCTCGTCTGTGTTTGTGGATAGTTAGGGCCGATCAACCCTTCTATCAACCGGTGTTGGGGATGGATTCTGATTTATTTTGCTTTACTTTGTTCTTCGTATATGGAAGTTTGGAGTATGACTCGTACTCGCCGAGTTGGTTTAGTTTGTGTGTGATCTAGAAAACGACAGTGGATTTCAGTTATCTAAAATTGGGTTTTGGCTTTGGCCTTTTCTTCTCTATTTAACCTATGTATATCTATATCACGGGAATTACTTTGGCTTGCAAAAACCACTCTCGGTTCAAGGATCCATCCATTTTGATTAAAGCTTTGCTCTCTATAAATATTGGGTGCGTGAGTTAGCCCCCTCACTAGTCACCAGGACTAACCCTCGTTGTTGTTTTCTCATTTTTCCTTTCTTTCGAGTTTGTAGGTTATTCCGAGTCAAGCTAGGCGGTAAGTGTCTTTTGGGTTACTTGTGGTATAGCTTGAGTCCGCATGCATCGTAGTGGATTTTCTTTCCTTTGCTTTTGTATTTCCGGATTATGTATTGTGATTACGTTTATGCTATTTTGGCCGTGATGGCTTTGTATATGATCTAGCATGTAGCTTGAATAATTGACCCTCCATTTTTGATATGTTTATACGTGATCTTGGGAACTATGTTTATTGCAAGAATTGCTTCCGCTACTTTGATTTTAATTTGCTCAGTTTCTGAGGGTCTAGGCCGCCTAGCGAGAGTGTGTGTTTTGTGTGTCTCCCGTTCACTATGGTTTGATACGGGTGCGAACGCCCTATTTCGTTACTCGTGTTAGACCTTAGTGCGGGGGATGTGGCACCCTTCGCTCCGGGGTTGTTATAGGTACTTTGGTCCAGAAGAGTTTCTGCATTGCTTTTCCCAGGCGGGGTAGATTTTGCCTTGAATTTTCCCCGGCCGGGTACTACCTCATCCGAACTCTGTTTGACCTGATTTTTGAACCGTTGGAAACCTTTTGAAGTCTGAAATACCCTCAAATTGGAATCACCTCTTTATCCTTTCTAATTTGTGAGATATAATCAATTCTTTTTGGTGTCTCCACATTACCGATAATCTGCTTTCGCCCAACTTCGAGCCTACGCCATTTTCACCTCGCTTTGAACCACAAGTTGAGCCACATAACATTTTAAAGGTTTATGTGTCTAGTTTCATTTCCAACAAACAAAACTCAATTCGTACTTCGATCACTCGAGATATGTTCAATTCTTTGCAGCCTTCGCATTTCCAAAATTGCCAAACTTTGCCAAAAACCATTTTATCGCCTTCCTTTCACCTCCTCGACCTCTGTTTGACTTAAATGAATTGTATACATGTCTAATTGAATGATTAAATCATTTATATGTCTAAATGACATTACTTGTGCTCATGAACACGATCACACCATTTCATGACATAATTATGATTTAATGCTTATTGAATCATGCCATAACATGATGCACCACTTCATGAACATCGTCCTGCGTCTTACTTGGTTTCATTATTCAGTCGTGTCTCACGAGTACACCATGTTTCCTTTCTTGTTCAGTGTTCTCCTCGGTGGAGACTTTCAAGCTTTGTGGTCCTTCTCCTACTTCTTTCTTGCACACAGAGGTGAGGGTTTTCTTTTATAAATGACCTATAACCTTGCATGCTCTAAACAAACCAAATGATTTTCATATAAAACCTTGCCATATCTTATATACTGGCTATGTATCGAAAATGATTTATATATTGTGTAGTGTTAATCCTCAGCCTGTTTTGCGAGATCCTGTTTGTGCCCCTGGCTCTTCTAGCGATGGACTAGCCGGAGTTGTTCCTGTTCCTGTTCCTGGGGCCCAGGGGATTGTGTCTTGAGTGAACCGGGAAGGTATCGGGCTGACGGTGACCTCTTGCGCAAGTCCCATCCTGTTGGACTATCCTGATATCCACCAGGAGGTTTGGTGGAAGAAGGAGCTACAGATCCGGGGAGTCATGAACCTAAAGATCATTCCTGCCTGGCTGGTTAGGGTTAGCTACCCGGACCATCACTGAAGAAGGAGATTACTTGTACTTGTTTGCCCGCTTGTAATAATTATAACTCTTGTTTCCTGCTTGTTTCCTGATTACCTGCTTTTACCTCTCATTTAATAAGTGAAAAGAGGAGTCCAGGATGGATTAAATACCCGTTCTCGTCGGATCCCCTAAAATATTAAGCATAGATATTCGTAACCTCTGGCATGCCCACAGTCCCTGTACAACACCGGAGCTCATGGATCGTTAAGGTAAAATGGGCATCAACAGAGGGCTTACGGATATCGACATATGCATTATATATCCTGTTTGGCTGACCTGCATGCTTGAACATAATTCCACCCGTACTTATTAATTACTTCTGATTCCTGTCTCCTGTTTTTATAACTAATAACGTACAGTGGAGTTCTCCTGCCTGATTGCCTGTCTATATATATATATATATATATATGTGAGTACCCCCTTCAACCAGTCAGCTGGCTGACCCCTCCCTCTCGTTGTTTTTAGTGTCTGTCTTGCAGGCTCTGTGGTCGTTAGGCGGGAGTCTTTTGAGGTCTTTGATCGAGTCTTGGTCATGTTTACACTGCATCGTACCGTACCTTTATTTCCTGCTTGTAATTGGGCTATGTAAGCCACTCTTTATTGTTATTACTTTATTGAACTGGGGATAGGTTTCTAGGGCCCTAGTTGAACCCGTTTATATGTTATTGCATTGTATTGATTCGGGACAGGTTAGGACAGGATCTTGAACTAGTTGAACCCGTATTTACATTCTTCTATGAATTGAAATTTTATACTGGATAGTGATTGCATGATTACATTGCTTCCGCATTCTTTGTTTTGTTTAATTGATTGGTACAGGGTCTAGTCCCGCCTAACAGGTTGATTTTTTTTTATTTTATCTCTGTTCGCCTTGAGCTTGGTTCATGTATGGACTTCCATTTCATGTATGGACCGGGGTCTCGGTGCGGGGGATGTGGGGCCCTCTGTTCGGGGTGTCACACTTAGCCCATAAGGACTAGCGATTTTCGGCCACTCCCTTTCCTATATATAGGGTAGCTCATGCTCCCCTTAGAGAGTGATTGATTTCTTTTAGTTCATGTGTTGAACACAATCCTTTCTACAAGATAAAATAAGCCCTAGGTTAAGCCTAAACACTAACTAGAGAACTAGCATCCTTACTAGTTAGATTGTAGTCAAGTTGGTGGACTATCTCTAGAGAGCTTCAAGTTAGAAGTTTTGAAGATTCGAGCTTTACCAAGAGAGGGGATCAAGCCGCCAGAAGAGCGTTCTTGGGTGGCTTAAAACTCTTCAAGAAAGATTATTCAAAAGTAAGTTTCTAATCTCTACGAATTTGGATACACGATTGCGAGTCCAAGATCTTTTTGTTTGAAAAATTTTAAATTTCCACTGCTTTCTGATTCCTGTTTTCCAAAAGTCATAATAACTAAAAGAAAGAAACCTCATCTCGATGAACAAACCAAACGAACAGGCTCAAAGCAAACCTACGAAGTGGCTCCACTCCAACGAGCAACTCCACTCGGACAAGCTAAATATAGGAGACAATACTAAGACTTAAAATGAACCAAAGAAACGCTCGGCAAATGCGTATGGATGCAAATGATGCATGTGAAGTACAAGTACCACTTAAAGCGTTTAGGTTCATATCGGATCAAACATATATCAAATAAATTCATAAAATGAATACAACACTTATAACATATAGGATATCATGTTCACATAACATATAAGGCATAACCGAATGAAAAGAAGGCATATCGGATAACTAAATTATGAAATAAACATTACAAAGTAGCTGCATGGCATCAATTGAGGAATATGAAGAACACATACATGTATGAAATGCTTTATTCCATCATCATCAGAAAAGTTATAACATATATACATGCACACACTTGCATACAATTAACGTATTATATATAAATATATATAATACATACACAAGTAGTCAAGTACGTGTATATATATATATATATATATGTGTGTGTGTGTGTTGTTTGAATCTCATTTGTATATATATATATATATATATATGGGAAAGAAATGAATTAACGTAGCCAACCATTTTGCATGAAATTCATTTCAAACATTGATTATATACATATCACTATATATATATTACATATATATGTACACATTTAGTAAATTACATGCATAAACTATATATATTATGTATATATATACATACTCATGCAAATTCAAATAATTACACACATATTATATATAGATATATATAATGTACATTCATTCATATATATATATATATATATATATATATATATATATATATATTTATACAGACACATTACATATATATATATATATATACACATATATATATATATATTTATATATATTACGTATATGCATGAAATTCAAACAACAACACACATATTCTATATATATATTACGTACATACTATATACATAATATACACTCATGCATGAACTACAAATAATAACACACACATGCACAAAAAATAAAATCCAAACCGGCCTC
The DNA here is from genome assembly GCA_037501455.1 of Lantana camara. Lineage (NCBI taxonomy): Eukaryota > Viridiplantae > Streptophyta > Magnoliopsida > Lamiales > Verbenaceae > Lantana > Lantana camara. The sequence continues at coordinate 88,474,163 of CM074862.1, read as the reverse complement.
CGCCCGGGTAAAGAAAAGGAATCAAAAGTCCCCGGTCGGGGAAGAGGAGAACAGAAACTTCTGCAGAAGGTGTCCCCGCCCGGGGACACAACCATCACAAAATCTCCCCGCCCGGGAAGATTACAACAGGGGCAACGAATAGCAACAGCTGTAGCTCTATTCTCCTTCCATTCCAAGCAGCAATAGCAGGGCAAAGTAGCAACAACAATAGAGCAACAACACAGCAGCAAAACAATAACAAAACAAAGGAAAAACTGAAAGCAATCACGTAGCAAGAATCAAGGTTCCGAACATGCTTCAATTCCTCAAATTTCAGTCAATTTCAAGCTCCGAACATGAAGGAAAATTCACACACTTGCAATACATGAAAATAAGAGCAGGAATTCAGTTATTGGTGCTTAAGGCCACAGGATTGATGCGTTAAAACCAAAAAAAAAAAAACTGAAGCTAATCCCATGAATTCAAAATTGGAGCTAAACCTAACTATTCATCTCTTTATTAAAACATACTCAAATCTCCATGGAAATCAGAAAATAAACACTTAAAAGAAAGAGGAGAAGATGGAGAATAAAACCGCGGACTTACCTTTCGAATTTGAGACGAAATGTGCTGGAAAACAGGAATCAGAAAGCAGCGGAAATATAAAAATTTTCCAACAAAAGGATCGAAAACTCGTAATCGTGAATCCAAATTCGTAGAGATTAGAAACTTACTTTTCAATAATCTTTCTTGAAGCGTTTCAAGCAACCCAAGAAGGCTCTTCTCACACTTTATCCCCTCTCCTTGGTAAAGGTCGAATCTTTAAAACTTCTAACTTGAAGCTCTCTAGAGATAGTCCACCAACTTGACTACAATCTAACTAGTAAGGATGTTAGTTCTCTAGTTAGTGTTTAGGCTTAACCTAGGGTTTATTTTATCTTGGAGAAAGGATGGTGTTCAACACATGAACCAAAAGAATTATCAATCACCCTCAAGGGGAGCTCGAGCTCCCCTATATATAACTGGGGAGGGGTGGCCAAAAACCTAGTCCTTGTGGATTAAGGATTTGGTCCCTCTCTCCTATTACTTGATCATCAAGTAATTTTGAACTTTGACTTTGAATTCTAGTTCAAGTAAACTTTTAAAAGAGCTAAAAATATCCAAACTCCTTTTGGATAATATTATACATTATTTATTTATTAATAAATAAATAACTTATTTATTTATCTAATTAATTAATTCATAATTAATTAAATAGATTAATTTCTCCAAAATAAGACTTTCTTTTTAATTCAAAATTAAACCAAAGTCTATTAAATAATTAACACATTAATTATTTAATCACATATTCATATATATAAATGTGTGACACACGTGTCCCCAAGGAGACGTGTCACTCACATGACCCACACGTGTGATTCACACGTGTGGAACCCTCTCGGCATGATCAACTCGTTTAATCATTTTAAAGCCTGAACTCATGTAACCAAGTTGTTGTGTGTGACCCTATAGGTTCTCAATTCAATTAGCAGTGACCCTAATTAATTAATTCACTAATTAATCAATTAGTCCACAGATTAAACGACCATAGTCTAGCAACAGGTGTTTAACCCCTAGCTGAATTGGAATGCCTCAATTCGACAGAACCTTTAAGTCATTGATTCATGTGAGATACAATCCTCCTACTTACCATCTCTCAACCAAGATCTAGGGTAAGGGAATAATCAGAACCCTAATAATCTGGTCTTAAAGCTAAGTGCATTTCATATCCATTTGATCTCAATCCAAGAAACCCTTTTCTTGATGTCTTGATCTACTGCCTTGGCCAAGGACCTCATATGTCATATGAATGACTTACACAATAAGAGATCACCTTGTAAATGCAAGTGCAGGTCCTTTCTTAATTCTCATTCACTTTCATGAGTCACTTGTGCAGCCCCAGCATAAGTCTTGAATCAGTTGTCTAAGGAGACACCCTTTAAAGCTTATACGTAAGACTACAGAGTTAACTCATAAAATGACATGGAACCTCAAGTCCAAGGATCAATTAATCACATGAATGACTCATGAGATATTTCCTAATCTGGAAGTTTCCATTTCCTGAAATAGAAACTTCCTTTCCTATTTAGGAGTCTTCTCACACGGGGCACCTCAGTGAACTTACTTATTGAAGTAAGCACCCTTATGTATCACGCACGTATCAACTATACACTTTGCACCTACATGAAACAAGGTGGTCCTTCTTAGGCACGTGATCTCACAAGCAAGCCTTAGAGGAGTCAGGTTGACACTCCCACTGTCTGTAGGACTCATCGGCTTGGAGTATTTTACTAATCATGACTTATGTGATATAGGGCTCGTTTCATGAACCATTTCACGTAAATGGTAGAGTCCTAAAGTCATCAGGCTTAGGGGAGTTCTCATACATGCACAACTAAAGTAAACGCATACCAAACAAGAGCATATAAAGAAGTGTTGCCTCCATTCGTTATTTTATTCAAAGATTATCTGTGATTACAATAAGGAAAAGCACAAAGCAGATATACAATCGGCTTTCTAGGGCACTATTCTTAACAAAATGATGGAGTATTGATCTTGGAAAGGCAAGGTGAACTGTATAGATTCTTTTTCCCCCTTTCTCTCTCGGTCAGCTTCTTCTTTCTCTCTCTCTAGGAATGATTTCGAAATGAGAGGCTAAGGTATGGTTAGAGGATTTACCTAGGGTTAATTTGGCTTAAGAATCAAATGATTTGGTTAAGAAATGAATTAGTTATGGCCAAAATACTCCAAGGTGGCGAATCTGCGTGAGCAGCTCGGTTCGGCCAAAATACAGGGGATCAAACAGGCTTAGAAAAATACAATGTTAGGTTCCTTAGCTCCATATCTTCATTACAAGTCCAGAAAAACTTCCGGAATTCGAATCCGAATTCCCGTTCTCAAGTTATGGCCTCCGGAACCCAAGGCGCGTAAAAACTAGTTAGGCCCTCGAATCCCCAACAATTAAAATATGGTGTGCTACCATATCAAACAAGTCCGAAAAATTAAAACGAGCACATAAACAAATTCACGAATATCAAATTTTCATGAAATTTCGAAATAAATTGAAACTCAAACGAATTAAAAACAAGTTGAAAAGCTTAAAACAGTTAAATATACAATTATATATTTTAACAAATAATTTAATTAATTTAAAATAATGCAAGAATAACAATAAACATTAAAATAAACATACAATTACATCAGTAAATAATTTAAATGTGTATTTAGCTCTCTCGTAGTGCGTACCTATACTGCCGAAAAACCAGGTGTCACACGGATATCCATCAGGAGATTTGGTGGAAAATGGGGCTCCGGTCTGGGGGAGTCTTGAACCCACAGATGATCCTGTCAGGATGGCGAAGGTTAGCTACCCGGACCATTATCACAGAAGGAGGTTAACTTGTACTTGTTTTTCCCGTTATTTATAATTATAATAAATCCTGATTCTTGCTTGCTTAACTGTATACTTTTCCTATCCCTGTCATTTAATAAGTGGAAAGTGGAGTCCAGGATGGAATAAATGTTCGTTCATGTCGGTTCCCCTAATATGTAATACAGAGATATCCATACCCTCTGGCATACCCCTAGTCCCTGTTTAGTACTCGAGCCCGTGGATCCTTGAGGTAAACTGGGCATCAAAGTGAGCTTATTGATATCGACACATGCATTACATATCCTGTGTACCTAATTACGTGTATGAACGTAATTCCACCGTATGTATTGATTTAATCCTGAATCTTATCACTTGTTTTAATAGCAAATAACATATAGTGGAATTACGCCTGCTTGATTGCCTGTTTATGTATATGCGTGTGTTTACCCCTTCAATCAGTCAATTGGCTAACCCCTCCCTCTCGTTGTTATTAGTTTCCATCTTACAGGGTCAGTGGTCGTTAGGCGGGAGCCTGTTGAGGTCTTTGTTCGAGTCTTGGTCCTGTACACTGCATTGTACCACACATTCATTTCCTGCATTGTATTCGGGATTTATAAGCCACCTTCTATCTTTATTGTTTTGTTGTACTCGGGACAGGATTCTAGGGCCCTAGTTGAACCCGTCTTTATACTACTGATTGTATTATTTCGGGATAGGTTAGGATAGCTTTCTTGGATTAGTTGAACATGTTTTTATATTACTAATTGTATTGTTTTGGGATAGGTTGGGACACGTTTCTTGGATTAGTTGAACCCATATTCACATTCTTGCTTGAATTGAAATTTCATTGTTGATTGTGAATGCATGATTACCTTGCTTTCGCATCCTTGATTCTATTGAACTGTTGGTACAGGGTCTAGTCCTGCCTAACATAGAAATTTTTTTTATCTTGTCTTCTGTTCGTTTTAGGTTTGGTTCATGTATGGATTTCCCATTTTATATGTAGACCGGACTCATAGAGCGGGGGATGTGCTGCTCTCCGTTCAGGGTGCCACATCATAAAGTGGTATCAATGCTCCAGGTTGTAAAACTGGAATTCTAGTATCGTGTTCGGTCGACTCTAGGTTGTATGGGTTAGGAATTCTAGCATTGTTCTTGACCTTTGAAATGTGCTTCTTCCAGCCTTTGTTGAATTGTATGTTGCACTTTGCATCGAATCCCTTCCATTGGTGTTAATTATGTGGAACTAGCATGCACTAACCGCATACATCTGCATTAGAAATGAGCTGTGATTATAGGTGATGAAGATAATATCAAACCACGGCCAATATCTACGACAATAACAATCTATCACAAGCCTTTCTTCCAAGCTTGAACGAATTTAAGAAATACACCAGGGATTTTATTCAAGGATTCCAGGGTCCTGACTTTTCCTAAATGGAGCTATTATACGAAAGGTGGAATCCGGAATAGAAGGCCGACTTGTGGGGAAGTTCACAAGTTCTATGGTAGTTGGTGAACCTTCGGTGAGATGGAACTTGGGGTGTGTGATGATTATGATTCACGAGGTCAACAGGTATGCCTACGCTACAAAAATAACCCAACCGGATCCTATAGGATCATTCATTCAAAAGAAAAGTGAAGAAAATTTCTAAGGCACTTCAGTTCGAGGTTCGGATTAATGAAAAGGCAGTGATAATCACAAGGACTCCATGTAAAATCGATTGCGGAGAGATAAGTGCAAAGATCGTCGAGGATGAGCTTTCAAGTGAATCAAGTTATCTGAATTCAGGTTCAGAGTAGAAGATTCGGAATATACCAAGATCAGTGAATGGTGAGCAATACCAATCGTCAAAGAAGGACTTTTAAATAAATCAAGTTATTAGAAGCCGAGTTTGAGAAGAAAGAAAAGAAGAGAAAATGGAGATACTTCGGATTTTGGATCCAATCTGAGATTGAATTAGGACATATGGAACAATAAATGGAAACGATAAAGAAAGGGAAAAAAGCTGTTAGAAGGAAATTATATGCTCAAGTGTAATAAATTGGAGGACGAGTTCATTCCACCAATTTGAACTTGTAAGGGATAAGTCAAGGGAACTTTGATCAAGGACGATCAAGGTAAAGATTCGGACAACCTTTGGAGATCGATACTTGAGAATAAGCGAAGACATCGACCCCATGGGGCTAGAGGACTTTAGGTTCAAGAAATTTCAATCTCGGACCATAGGAGCGTACAAATTAATGCAAGAAAACTTTGAAGAATTAGAAGACCTTGGGTAAACCAGAGATGATCAATAAGTTCAAAGCAAACTCATAATTAAGTAAAGGAAGAATAAGTTGCCGAGATAAAAGCATACCACTACGGTGACATGTTTAATATATTCATGGCATGTCCATCGTACATTGCGTTAAAATTTTAATCTCCTTTATATGTGTGTGCATGCGTACATCTCTAATTGATATGATTATTCTAACGTGTTACACCTTTAATGGTTTGCTACGTGCATTGGCATATTAACCCGACATGCATTGTTAAGTGTTTACTTGATAGGAAGTTTTCTTCGCCTCACTCATCAAGTTATTTCAACCGAGCCACTTTCGAACCGAGATAAGAAGAAATAATTGGGTTGAAAAGGGTGGATCAAAAATAAAATTGAGAATTTCGAGGTTTGGAAAAAGTGGAGCCGGAGATTTGGAACGAAAAGAGTAGGTAACCATCCTTATCAATCACTTCAAAGTGAATGTGAGCAAGGTTTCCGAACATGTGATATAACTAGAATAGTTTATACCAAGGAGGTTATGTTTAAGAAGTTGAAAACCTTCAATTCAAAAAGCCATGGAATGAGTTCAGCGATTGGACGTAAGAACTCTTAAGGGGGAGAGCACGACCGGGAGATGACTCAAATTCACGGTTGTACTCGGTCGGGCTATCTCTAGTAGGAACAATGGAAATGAAAGAAGCAATAAGTAACTGGATTCTACAAAAGAAGCAAGAGATGAATTGGGAGATCTAGCAGTCTATGAGATTTCAAGACCGAGGTGGGTGAATTTCTACCATAATATCAGAAAGAGGTCAAGATATAGATTCAAGGAATGCTTGGAGTTGAAACGACAACACAAGGTAAAGGATGATCGATGGATACTGTGGATATCATATTTACCATGATGGTTTGGCTATGGGACTTATACAAACTCAATCTTCCGAGTGTGAAAGGATTATGTTTGGCTTACCATGTCGCATAACTTGAAGATGATGAGATCAATAGGGAACGTGCAGAATCGATAAGGAGGGTATTGGTTAATAAAATCCGTTTAGATCATCATATTCCATGATGGGCAAAGTGAGAGTCAATTCAATCATGTGTTGGAAGTGAGAGTCAATTCAATCGGGCGTAGAAAGTGGGATGTTTAGGAGAGATCACAACCTAAACAAAGTGGGTTACCGGCTTCGTCAGTCGTTTTTCCATGATGAGCCGGGGTTACTGTTAGGATAGGAGAATGGAATTTGAGCTACTACAGACTAGCTCGAGCACCCAAGAAGGGTTGGGTATAATTCGTGGAGAAGAGTGAATTGACTAGGTTAAGATCGAGTGATCATTGAAGTGTTGAACACATCAGGGATTTCAAGGCATGGCAATATGGGTAGAGGAATCTCCAACAATGAACTAAGTGTTGAATCGAATCGCTACGATGGAAGTTTTCCCAAGACCACGGTGAATGGTACATCCAAACATACATACCACGTGTATCATGCATTCCTTAAATTACTATTATATGTGCTTGTTTGTTAGTTACTTTTGGAGTGAACAAGTGCCCTCGTTGTGCGGTGAGACGAGGGTTGTGCTGTGCAACGGACTTAGCGATAGGTCTTCGAAAACCATGTTTAGAAGCTAGTAGCGGCTCAAGAAACCAACTTCAAACCGTGAAGTTGATGTGGTGATAGAAGACCCGTATGGGTTGGAGAGCGAGTGGTGGGAGTTCGTTAACAACTCCACTCCTGATACCGAGTCGTGGGATGTTTAGGATGGATTCAAATGGTTGGAGCTAAATCTCATTTGGACCCTCCTATCGTGTGAGGCGTCTGGACTATTCATTATCGGATCAAGTTCATGAGCAGTTTACGGTGATCTTTGGAGCCCCTTCACGCTTGAAGTTCCTTTCCGAACTAATTCCAGTTGGGATATCGCGAACCCCACGTGGGATGAACAAGGAGAGGTTTTGCTTAGAGCCTAGAACTCGAGACAGTGGACCTAAGGATGGATCTTTCTTAAGGGGAAGATGTAATGCCCCGGTTTTTCAATTTTATTAATATGTCATATTTGTTTCTGAATTGCGTAATTTAAATATTTAATTATGTGATTAATGCCGCTACCATTTCATGAAGAAAATGGGTCGCGGCCGCGACCCCTGTTTTCTGAATATTGTCCAGTTCGTACTGTGCTGTGTGTGTTTAAACTGTAATTCCTAAATTTAATTGAATGTATTTACTTGTTTATTTTCTAATTGTAAATGTGATTGAATGTATGTATTTATCGAATTCCTAATTTTATATGTGATTTACTTTGTGCTAAGATTTAATTGAAATTCTTGAATTAAGTTGATTGAAAATGTGAATTATGATTCGGATGAAAGTAAATGAAAGATTGAACGACTTGATTATATAATTTAAATTCCCTTTGACGTGAAATGTGAAGGATATGAACTCGTTTGAATTCGAATGCTTCATTAAATGAATGAATTTAATGTTTATGTGTCTTTAAGACTTTAATAGTGCACATGAACGTGTTTATTACATTATAGCATCTCTTGTACATTCATATCATAATCATTTCATAGCCGAGCGTCTATGTGGTTTCATATTGAGTCAATTCTCACAAGTACACATTGTTCCTTCTCTTGTACAGTTTGTTTCCAGGGCGGAGACTTCCAAATTGAAAAGGCACCCGTATTGCTCTTGTTTCTTGTCTCGTGGTATTCCAGGTGAGGGTGTTTTCGTTCTAGTTACATATCAATCCCTACAACCCGTATGTGATAAGTTTTGGACCAAAACCTTATATATATATATATATATATATATATATATATATATACATATACCATTTTCAAAGTGGAGTCATCGAGTAAATATTGATCGAGTAAACCCCTTTTTAAATGGATAATGATTAAATATGTTATGTTACTCATGGATTAAATGTTTTGGCGAGAAAAGAAAGAATGATTGATTGATTGCACTGAATGGGGCCCAGGGGCTTGGTGTGAGTGGGGACCCGAGGAGGCAAGGGCTGACGGTAAACCCTCACACTAGTCCCACTATTGAACGGGGACCTCGTCAGGAGATTGGCGGGGAAAGGGAGCTGAGTGCCATCTGGGGAGTCATGTAACCCCTTGTGGTCAATGATTGGGTGGTCGGGCCTTGCAAACCCACCACCAACCCGGAGGAAGAAGGTTGGAACTTATATATGATTGATTATGATTGATTGATTGATTATGATATGATTGATAAGCACCGTGCGGGAAGGCCGGGAAACGGATTGCCCAAACGAATATATTCAGGACATGATATGTGATCTGTGTGTATTATGATATATTGCATGATCACCTATTTAATGTATTAATGATATTTGTCGTACACTGTCGGAGTTTGGTTGGAGATTGTGCACGCTCACTCGCCGAGCCTTATTGATTGAGTATGATTTATGAACTTAATGAATTTAATATGAATAGTCGTAAAGTCTGAGCATTGCTTAGTCATTCTTTTGCCCTTTTTGGGAACTAACTTTAAATAAAACCTTGCTCGGGATTTATGACTTGCATGTGCATGTTTCTATATGATATGGATCGCTCCAGCACACTCAGTCTTCTAGAGACTGACCCCTCCTCCCCCCTTTTTCCAGTTTCTTTTGCAGGCGTTGGTTACTAGGCGGAGTTATGATTGTCGAGTCATTGTTCTAGTCTCACTCATTTACACTCACTGCATATTATATTGTCTCTAAGTACTGTATTGATTTATTATTGTTGGCCGGTGTGCCCTTATTGAATTGATATTGATTCGGGACAGGTTAGGACAGGTATATTGATTAGTGGAACCCGTATTTATATTCGTATTGGATTTCTTTTATTTCATGGATATTACATAAATGATTTCCTTGCTTCCGCATTTTGGGTTTTGGTTGATTGTCCCAGGGTTAGCTTCCGCCTAGTTAGGACTGTTCTTTTGATTGTCACCCGTTCGCTGTGAGTCCGATTCATGTGTAGACTGCCTATTTCATATGTGGATTAGACTCATAGTGCGGGGGATGTGGTGCCTATCGTCCCGGGTGCTACATCTTTAGGTGGTATCAGAGCCAAGTTGCAAAACTGGTGTTCTCGAGTCTTGTTGGAGTCAGTCTAAGTCGAACGGCATAGGGACTATGTGGTAATGTGTGCATTGCATCGATCTTGAATATGGAATTTGGGTTCCCATAAGAATTTTGTTGAATTATTTGCTGCATTTTATATGGATTCTTGCCTTTCGTATTGAATATTTGCCATGAGCATGCACTAATAGCATGCATCTATTCTCGAAAGGAGTTATGATTTCCAGGTTATAAAGGTAATATCAAACCACGACCAAGTTCTATGATCACCACAATCTATTGTAAATTCTTTCGGAGGCACGGAAGATAAGAAGGATGCCCCGGGGAGGAATGTGGAGAATGCTAGATGCGTGGCTTCATAGAGTAGGTTGCAATTAACGGTTAGGATTCAGAATGGGAGGTTCGACTTTGGCGAAGCGATGGCAGAGGAACCTTTGGTGGAATAGGAATAGGAGTGAATCAAGGGATGGTTGTAACTCAGAAGATCAATTTATGTGAATCAACGACTTAGGGTGCTTCACTTGAATCCAGGGGATTGCTCAACATAAGGAGAAGGTATTTTAGTTCAGGGTTCAGGCAAAATTGATCTGGAGGGAATTAAGCCAGGGGTTGTCGAAAGGCTTCTAAATCAAATTGGTAATTAGAAATCGAGTTTTAGAAGTCAAGATTGGAAAGAGGTATCAATAATTGAGAGGAGTTGAGGTAAGATGGGGAAACAAGTCGAGAAGGGGTTAGAGGAAGATAAGTGATAGGATAACTACAATTCATGGAGGGTGATAATGTTAAGGATAGAATTTAAGTTCATTCTTCAAATCCAAGCTGAATTGTCATGTTGTGAGGTTGAATTGGAAGATATGGAGTAACAAATGAGAATGATAAAGAAAGGCGAAGCCTGGTTAAAGGATGATTCTCGGGGGTAAATGCAGAGGCTAATTCAGTGGATGTTGAAGAAATTAGGGATCGTGAAATTTCAACTCCGGATGGTGGAAGATACAAGCTGATATACAAGAATTCTTGGAAAACTTGAAGACCGTGGGAAAGACAAGGAATAATCACCAAGTCAAAGTAACCTCGGGATTGGAGGAACGAAGAAAAGCTACTGAGCTAATAGCTTACCACCTTGGTGACAGGTTCCAAAACATTCATAGCACGTACATCATATTTTGCATTAATTATTTATTCTTTTGACCTTATGTTATCCGTGCATTTCTAATTGGTTTCGTTGAGCTAATGTGTTGTACAATTACTTGATGTAAACGTGACACATGCATCGTCATTTTAACCCGACATGCATTTTAGTGTTTATTTAATAGGAAGCTCATTCACCTCACCTATCAAGTATTACTTAGCCAAGCCACTCTCGAATTCGATGAAGACGAATTCGGGGAAACAAAGAATTTCAAGTAAGGGATAGGTTAATGGAAATGGGAATTCATAAGGACGAAGCAAGATTAGAGTGGATTGCGGGGTGTTTGGATCGGACGAGAATAGGAAAGGGGTTTCGGACATTAAGCGAATCAGAAGGGAAGTTGAAATGCAAAACCTTGGGGTTGCCCTTTGACCAAAATCCTCCCTAATGGAAATTATTCATCAAGAACTTCGACAAAATGAGAATTAATGGAGTTCAACATGTGACAATAGAAATTTAAGGGGGAGAGCACAACCGAGGAACAAATTGGACGATTGAAGGGGTGCTCGAAGAAATATTTTAGTAGGAATAACGAAATTGCAAATTAAGGAAGACCTGGAAGCCCTATTAATGATGATCAGATATAGATAAGGCAGCTGGAATGGTTAAGTTGTTAAGAGGAGAGTTAAGTTATTAAATCCGGTTGAAGTCCATCACCAGGTATAAGGGAAATGGCTTGGAGAATATTCATATGTATAGAAAATGGATCTGGGGATAACAAAATTATAAGGGAGCTTCTGGGAACCCCTAAGTCAGAATTGACAAGATAGAGTGTCGAATCAAGTTAGCATATAATGGAATGAGAGCGATCAAGAGTAATCCAATAGAGTGCAAAAGGGGGTTCAATAATGACAATATTATCAAGTCATCGGTTTTTCCCCACGATAATTCGGAAGGAAATTTAAGAAGAAGCCAAACCGAAAAAGATGATCATTGGAGGATTTACATCGAATTTCAAGAGTCATCAAGAACATTCTATCTTCGATTCAAGAAAGGTGGAGCTAGATGCCGAATATAACCTTAAGGGGTTAAAGGGAATGAATGGATAACATGAACGGAAGATGGAAAAGGATTCGTGTTAAGGTAGATCCTAATGACAAATACCTCAAGGTAGGGATTGAATCGTCAAGGTTGTCAGGGGTAGTTACTCTCGTGAGTATTTTAATCCCCGATGTGGGTAAAATAGTAGCTATTTCGAGACGGATGGTCTAGGGGTATTCGGGAGATCAAACTCGGTTAATTAAAAAGAGTCGGTTGAATGAAGATTAAGAGAAATGATGAAGACTGGAAGCAGTACCAGGCAGAAGGGATCTAAGAAGTATAACCCCTGACGGATTCATCAATTGTTTCATCGGGGTACCCTGAAGAGGTTAAAGACAAACTGAGCACTGAATCTATCTTCGGGACAGATGATACACTGAACAACGACAACTCACAATTTTAAAACTTCGTGACTACGGTGAACGATATTTATAGCATTCATGAAGCATACATTCATGCAAGTTCAATTTAATAATTTCTTTGTTATGTGCTTTATTTTCCTACCTAGTTAAACTACGTGAAGTAATTGATGATTAACGTGGATGATATCTGTTACTTGCCTTGGGGTGGCTTGTGTGATTTTGAATTTGGTTTTGCGTGTGTTGCTTGGGAGTATCGGAGACTTCCTTGATTTATTTATTTTTGTTTGAGAGACGGGGTGCTCTCGTTGTTTCTAAGAGACGGGGATTCTCTTAAATTTTGTTTGAGAGACGGGGTTCTCTCATTGTTGCTCGAGAGACGGGGCTCTCTCCTTGTTGCTTGCGGGAGACGGGGAATCTCTCATTGGTGGTTTTAAGCGTGTAGTGAATCCGAGGACGGATTCTTTTTAAGGGGGAGAGATTGTAACGCCCCGGTTTTTCAATTTTATTAATATGTCATATTTGTTTCTGAATTGCGCAATTTAATTATTTAATTATGTGATTAATTATTTTTGCGTGTTTCATATTTAATTTTATTATAAATCGTTATAATTTTATTTTATTATATTTCTGTAATTGTTGATTAATTTAATGATTAATGTTAATTAAGTATTATGCTAATTAATCATGCTTAATCATATTAATTAATTTATTCAAATTTAATCGTTGACTTTGATATATATGTTTGAATTTAATTTCATGTATTTGGCTAATTCATGAGTTCTTTGAAAATGTGCATCGTTCTTATATGAATTGATATCGAAACGTCGTACAATTGTAATATGTCGTAAATATGTGTGTTATGAACATGCTTATATTCTCGGTTTATGTTTTCGAATTCATTTGACATGTTAACGAATTTAATTTGAATCGTGAAACCAAGTCGGGGGCTAACGAGCACTTAGCATACCCTTGGTTCCGAATTTAATATCTTGAGCTAGGAAACTCGGATTCGAGTTTCGTCAACTTCACTGAACTCGCCACAAAAATTCGAGTTTAGTAAACTTAGCCACATATTTTTCCCGAATCATTTCAACTTCCGAAATCCAACCGAAAAACCTACACGGCGCCAAAACTGCCACATTTCACCAAAATAGCCATATCTCTTACCACACTTGACCAAATTAACCATGGTTTGAACCTATGGGACCCTAACTCAACCATCTAGCTGATCTTTATCCTCCCCAACCGAAATAGTCTCTCTTACTTAGAGAAATTCAGCCCTCTTTCCTCTGTTTTCCAGAAATCCCGTAGCTCAAGCAAACCTCTAGAGATTCAAGCTCAAATCTCTTCCAAACCTCCATTAATCCACAAGGTAAGCTTGGTTATGTTATGTACATCCATTATGAGTCATTTTCATTCATTCATCCCTAAATTTGAGAATGATTTCGTGAACTTTTGGGCAGAAATGGATATATATAGATTTAGGTTTGAGTTTGGTTGATCTCTTTCCATACTTGAGCTTTTTGGATGATTCCAAGCATGAAAATGATTGTCTTGATCTCTTCTTGGCATTTATGGTAATGTTTTAGCTGGTAGTTGAAGCTTTCATGAGCTATCATTAATGAGATATTGAAGGTTGTTGTGTTGCTTTGTTTTCGGCTAAGCTACCTGCGTCAGTTTTGTGGCTGCGTTTGTGAGGTGTTTGAGGCTTGTTTTTGCTGAGTTTTATTGTCTATTTCATGGCCTTATTTAACCGATCTTGTTGGGAGAAAATTGGATTTGGCTCTGCTCTGTTTCGCCATGGCTGCTGCGTTTTTTGTTGCTGTCGCGCAGGTCGCGCCCGCGACCTTCGTTGCCTGTAAATTGGGTCGCGCCCGCGACTGTACAGTACGCTGCCCTCGTATTCTGTAAATTGGAGAAAAATGCTGGAAACTGAGGGTAGCGGCCGCTACCATTTCATGAAGAAAATAGGTCGCAGTCGCGACCCCTGTTTTCTGAATATTGTCCAGTTCGTACTGTGTTGTGTGTGTTTAAACTTTAATTCTAATTTCCTTTCCTTACCTGCATGCATGAACTTGAATGTGTATATATATGTATATGTAGTTGTAATATTGCATGCATGAATTATTATTTGGTTGAAATGCATGCATGCATAAATTGAAAATTTTCATCTTAATATATGCATGCATAATATCCATGCATACGTGCACTATATGTATATATATATCTATATAAATATTAATATTAAGTTTAAATAATGATATATATATATATATATATATATATATATATATATATATATTAATTATGGTTTAATTTGTTTAAATTTTAGAATTTAATTGTTATCTAATTCATGTTTTATTTAATTTCCTAAATTTAATTGAATGTATTTACTTGTTTATTTTCTAATTGTAAATGTGATTGAATGTATGTATTTATCGAATTCCTAATTTTATATGTGATTTACTTTGTGCTAAGATTTAATTGAAATTCTTGAATTAAGTTGATTGAAAATGTGAATTATGATTCGGATGAAAGTAAATGAAAGATTGAACGACTTGATTATATAATTTAAATTCCCTTTGACGTGAAATGTGAAGGATATGAACTTGTTTGAATTCGAATGCTTAATTAAATGAATGAATTTAATGTTTATGTGTCTTTAAGACTTTAATAGTGCACATGAACGTGTTTATTACATTATAGCATCTCTTGTACATTCATATCATAATCATTTCATAGCCGAGCGTCTATGTGGTTTCATATTGAGTCAATTCTCACAAGTACACATTGTTCCTTCTCTTGTACAGTTTGTTTCCAGGGCGGAGACTTCCAAATTGAAAAGGCACCCGTATTGCTCTTGTTTCTTGTCTCGTGGTATTCCAGGTGAGGGTGTTTTCGTTCTAGTTACATATCAATCCCTATAACCCGTATGTGATATGTTTTGGACCAAAACCTTATATATATATATATATACATATACCATTTTCAAAGTGGAGTCATCGAGTAAATATTGATCGAGTAAACCCCTTTTTAAATGGATAATGATGAAATATGTTATGTTACTCATGGATCAAATGTTTTGGCGAGAAAAGAAAGAATGATTGATTGATTGCACTGAATGGGGCCCAGGGGCTTGGTGTGAGTGGGGACCCGAGGAGGCAAGGGCTGACGGTAAACCCTCACACTAGTCCCACTATTGAACGGCGGTACCGGACCTCGTCAGGAGATTGGCGGGGAAAGGGAGCTGAGTGCCATCTGGGGAGTCATGTAACCCCTTTTGGTCAATGATTGGGTGGTCGGGCCTTGCAAACCCACCACCAACCCGGAGGAAGAAGGTTGGAACTTATATATGATTGATTATGATTGATTAATTGATTATGATATGATTGATAAGCACCGTGCGGGAAGGCCGGGAAACGGATTGCCCAAACGAATATATTCAGGACATGATATGTGATCTGTGTGTATTATGATATATTGCATGATCACCTATTTAATGTATTAATGATATTTGTCGTACACGGTCGGAGTTTGGTTGGAGATTGTGCACGCTCACTCGCCGAGCCTTATTGATTGAGTATGATTTATGAACTTAATGAATTTAATATGAATAGTCGTAAAGTCTGAGCATTGCTTAGTCATTCTTTTACCCTTTTTGGGAACTAACTTTAAATAAAACCTTGCTCGGGATTTATGACTTGCATGTGCATGTTTCTATATGATATGTATCGCTCCAGCTCACTCAGTCTTCTAGAGACTGACCCCTCCTTCCCCCCTTTTTCCAGTTTCTTTTGCAGGCGTTGGTTACTAGGCGGAGTTATGATTGTCGAGTCATTGTTCTAGTCTCACTCATTTACACTCACTGCATATTATATTGTCTCTAAGTACTGTATTGATTTATTATTGTTGGCCGGTGTGCCTTATTGAATTGATATTGATTCGGGACAGGTTAGGACAGGTATATTGATTAGTGGAACCCGTATTTATATTCGTATTGGATTTCATTTATTTCATGGATATTACATAAATGATTTCCTTGCTTCCGCATTTTGGGTTTTTGTTGATTGTCCCAGGGTTAGCTTCCGCCTAGTCAGGACTGTTCTTTTGATTGTCACCCGTTCACTGTGAGTCCGATTCATATGTGGACTGCCCATTTCATATGTGGATTAGACTCATAGTGCGGGGGATGTGGTGCCTATCGTCCCGGGTGCTACAGAAGAGGTTGTGAGACCCCATTTTTCCGGCAAGCCAGGTACGACGTCACGAGAGGGTTTAATTCTGTAGCACCCCAAACGGAAAGTGCCACATCCCCCGCACCGAGACTCGACCCGCATATGAAATGGAAAGTCCATACACGTGCCAAGTCACGGCGAACGGGGACTCACTCACTCGCTATGCTAGGCAGGAATTAAACCTTCGAAACCAAATAAGTAATTCAAAAGAATAAAATGCACGTGCGGAAGCAAAACATGTTATCAACCATAAAGACAAGTAACAAATGACAGGTTCCACTAACATAGATACCTAGTCCCAAAATTCAAACTTAAATCATAAATCATAAAACGTGTTCAAACTATCCCTAAAAGCCTATCCCCAGTCAATAATATAAAATCAATGCATTTCAAGGTAACATAATCAATTACAATATGCAATGGTATGACTCAGAATAGATCACAAGACTGGACGGACACGACTCCCGTCTAGCGCTCCAGCCCTGCAAAAGAACTGAAAATAAAGCCGGGTTCAGTCTATCGGAGACTGGTGGGTATAAAACAGGGAATATCATAATAATATCGCATAATTTAAACATCCACACATGCAAGCTATAATCCCATGCGAGGTTTTTGTGATATTTCCCAAGTGGGTAAAACAAAGAAAAACAATGCTCGGGATTACAACGATCAATTTCATTCATTTATTCATTGATGAGGTCATTACGTGAGCCCGGTGAGAGGACGAATTCTCCAACCTTCTCCTCATGTGTGCATTTATTCATTCATTAAAGATCACACAATCATTCATAAGGTTACAATCATTCGTTCATTCAATCGTTCATTCATTCAATCATTCATGTAATCATTCATTACAATTACACCTTTTTTTGTAACGCCCCGCAATTTCAATTATTCAGGTACGCGCGCCACGCGTGTGAGTTTGAGAGTTAGAATTGTTAAGCATGTTTAATTGTATTACATGACCAAGTGATTATTTAATTAATTAATTACTTATTTGTTTAGGTGATCATTTTAATTTCAATTACATTTCTTAACATATGCATAATTTACACATTTCATCTCATAACATATCTTCATATGTATACATATGTATATCTATACACTTAAACAGATTTTACAAGAATAATATTTCCATTACTTCATGCATTTATTCATGAAGCATGCACTTCTATATATATATATATATATATACATAAATCTTTCCTACACTAATACACTCACACATGCATTATATATATATATATTTATATATATATATATATATATATATATATAATTAGAGCACTAAGAATTATATAGTTATAATATACATAATATCTATCTCTCTTTATACATATACAATATATATCTATAATCACATTACATATATTGTATGCACATTACACACACTAAATTCCTGCCACACACACTACACTTTCTCATTCAACACTCTCACACATTGATCTTCAAGCAAGAGGAAGAGGAAGATTTGGATCATTCATCAAGAAGCACAAACATCATCAAGAATCTTCATCATCATCTTCATCTTCATCATTACATCTTCTTCTCCCCTTCATTTCTAGGTTGGTAATGGCTTTTATTGGGTGTGAAGATGTTGAATAGTTAGGGTTTTGTGGTTTGGATGTGTCTTCTTGTTTCTAGGCATGATTTTGTATGCAAATACATTTGAAACCTTGAATTCTAATTTGTTTCCTTGGTGCTTGGGCGTTTTATGAATATATGTGGTCTTTGAGGGTTTGTATAATTGTTTAGATTGATCTAAATGTCCAAACATGTACTTTATGTGGAGTAATTGAAGTATGCATTGTGTATAAGTGTTATAACTTGTTTCTTGTCTTGTTGATTGGTGTTGGAAGGATTGGGAGCCGTATTTTCGAGCCTTGCCCTATTTTGCCTCTTATTTAGCTACTGGAGAAGGTCCACGGGCGTGGATTTGGACCCACGGTCGTGGATTTGAGTCCATAAATTTGGCACTTTCGGTATTAGGATCCACCGGGCGTGGATATTTGTGCATGGAAAAATCCACGGCCGTGGATCCGCCCTTGTTTTTTCCTGAGTTTGTTTTACTTCGTTTACCCCTCAGATGAGATCCGATTGACCTGATTCTTGAACCAACGGAAATCACTTGAAGTCTAGAACAACCTCCAATTAGATTCATCTCAATATATTTTTCCATTTGTGAGATATAATCCATCTTTTTTGGTGTCGCCACTTCACCGACAAACTGCATTCACCCAACTTCGAACCTACGCCAGTTCCTCCTCACTTTGAATCATGATTCGAGCCTTATATCATTTTAAAGTTCTATGTGTCTAGTTTTTTTCCCAATAATAAAAACTTAATTCCAATTACTAGAACTCAAGAAATTCCCCTTTTCCTACAGCTTGTTCACCTTCGAAGATTGTTAACTTTTGCCAAACTTCGCCAAAACCCATCTTTTTGCCTTCCTTTCACTTCCTTAGCTCCTGTATGTGACTTATATGAAGTATATGCTTGCTTATTTGATAATTATGCTCTTATTTGACACTCCTTGTTCTTTACTTGATTAATCTTGATTGTTTAAATCCGTGCTTGATATATGAATTGAATTTGTTTGAGTAATTGAGCATATGAACACGATCACACCATTCCATGACATTCTTATGTTTCATTCATATTGAATTATGTTATGACATGGTACACCACTTCATAAATAATGTCGTGCGTCCTATTTGGTTCCATATCGAGTCTTATCTCACGAGTACACATTATTCTCTTTCTTGTACAGTTCTTCTCCAGGGTGGAGACTTCCGGATCAAATAGGCACCATATTATGCATGTTATTGTCTCGTGGTTTTGCAGGTGATGGTGTTTTAGTTCTAGTTATGTATTAAATCCCTACCACCTTTATGTGATATGTTTTGGCCAAAAACCTAAAGTATATATATATATTGATTTTAAAGTGGAGTCATCGAGTAAATCTTTATCGAGTAAATCTTTCCTCATAAATTACGAAATGAATTATGATAATTACGATCATGACTTGAATGTTTTGGCGAGATTATGCACATTGATCATGCACATGTTATTGGGCCTCGAGGAAATGTGTGAATGGAGATCGGTTCGGCATTGGGCCGACGTATAGCTAAGCCATTGCACAAAGTACTCATTGAGAATCTCTCACGCGACTGTGTAGTGTGGAAGGTGAGTTATTCTTGAGTCGATGGTTAACCCATCGAAGGAGCGGGTAGGAGTCATGAGCCCCCGTCTCAATATTGTTATTATTAAATGGTTCGGGTGCAGGCCCGACCATTTCGGAGGGAGAAGGGTGGAACTTATTTCATGATTATGTTATTATTATTATGCACCATACGGGAAGGCTGGGACACGGATTTCCCAAACGCTCATGTCTCATGTTATGGCTTGCATGTATTATTATGTAATGTATGGTCATGTATTCAAAATGTATTAATCATGTTTATTGTACAAGGTCGGAGTTTGGTTGGAGATAATGCACGTTCACTTGCCGAGCCATAACGATTATTCATGCATTACGAACTTAATGAATTTTAATATGGATTAGTCATAAAGACCGAGCATTGGTAAACAATTTCTTACCCTTCATGAGAACTAACTTTAACAAAACCATACTCGGGATTTATGAATTGTATGTGCTTGTTTGTATATATACGTACAGCTCCTGCTCACTCAGTCTTATAGAGACTGATCCCTCTTCTCCCCACTTCTTAGTTTCTTGTAGGTTGCTAGGTGGAAGTCAAGTCATAGCGTTCTTGATCGAGTCACACGTGTACACTTAAGTCTCATTCCACATTGTTCTGTTTTAATTATATCACCTCATGTATTTAATAGGCCTGTGTGCCAACGCATGATTTATGATTATGGATTTTTGAATATTGATTCGTGGCAGATTGCATGTCTAGCTGAACCAGTTGTTAGGTGCATGTTGGATTTAATTATATTTACGAATTATTTGGGCTTGTAGCCATTAATAGAGTTTATTGTTGGCATGATTGCTTCGGCATTGCACTTGTACAGTTTTGGTTGTTTGGTATAGGGTTAGATTCCGCCTAGCTAGGGAAGTTTTTATTTTGTCACCCGTTCGCTATGAGTCCGGTTCATGCTGGATTGTCCATTTCACACGTGGACTAGACTCGTAGTGCGGGGGATGTGGTGCCTATTGTCACGGGTGCTATATTTTTCCTCCGGGCGGTGGACAGGTTAGCAAGACCCGACCACCTCAATCATTGACCGGTGGGGTTTCATGACTTCCCGAAAGACGCTCAGCCCCCTTTCCTCTCTAATCTCCTAGAGAGTTCCGGAATTTTTGATTCGGTTGGGACTGGCACATAGGATCACTATCGACCCTTGCCTCCCCGGATAGCCATATGCACCAAGTCCCGGGCCCCCATACGTGCAACCATTCAATACTCGCCAAAACATTTGTTAGGGTATCACTAAATAAAAGGGCTTAACATTAAAATCATAGACTCTTTGAAAGACTCAATATATATATATATATAATAAGTTGGCTTAAAACATTTCACATTGGGAATATATTAGGTCATTTAACTAAATAGCAGAGAAACCCACCTGTTACACCTTTCCGAACAATACCAAGGAGAAAAGAAGACTTGAAAGAAGCCTAAGAACCCGGCACGTCTCTGCCCTGGAGAAAACTGTACAAAAACCAACACAGTGCACTAGTGACACTCCAGACTACATATGAACCAATTATGACGTACGACGATGAAATGCTCATGGTATGAAGTGCATAATATAGGTAATCATGTCACAATGGCACATAAACGATCAGTTATTCAAGTTCAATCAATACAGGAAGGTTTGAAGTTCTTTTGTTCCATATCGTTCATGAATCAGAGAAAATCGAGCCATAACCTTAAAACAATAATCATAATACACATATCAACATTTTTACAATATATAAATTAAATATAACGGCAATAGGATTCACTTAGGACGTCGAAAGAATGCAAGAAAACACTTAAGCCACGTTATAGCATATTAGCTTGTTACCCGACAAAATCATATCGAAACACTCCACAAGTAACACAAAACAATTAGAACACATAATACAACATATCACAACATATCATGGGCATTCATGAGTTTAAAATACATAAGAGAGGCAAAGGATACAAGAAAGCTTCAAATGTGTCATTTAAAAGTTCATTTATTCAAGTCATGTTTACACTTATCAAATGAAACCATAAAATTAAATTAAGTAAGCAAACATATCATGTTATATCATTTAATCATGTGTACAAGCATTTAAACCACATACGGAGTCCGCGGGAGTGGAAGGAAAGCAAGAGAACGGATTTAGGCGAGTTTTGGCAAGAGTTGACAGTTTTTGGAATTGCGCATGCTATAGAAAAACGGGAATATATAAAGTTACAGAAGTTGGAATTAGGTTTTGTTTATTGGATATGAAACTAGACAAGTATACCTCTAAAATGGTATGTGGCTCGAATCGTAGTTCAAAGCGAGGTGAAACTGGCGTAGGTCCGCAGTTGGATGAATGCAGATTCCCGGTGAAGTGGCGACACCAAATTAAAATGATTGTAACTCACAAATGAGAAATGATATTAAGGTGATTCCAATTGGAGAATATTCTAGACTCAATATAGTTTCTACAGTTCAAATT
Source organism: Lantana camara (assembly GCA_037501455.1). Taxonomy (NCBI): domain Eukaryota; kingdom Viridiplantae; phylum Streptophyta; class Magnoliopsida; order Lamiales; family Verbenaceae; genus Lantana; species Lantana camara. The sequence continues at coordinate 88,451,918 of CM074862.1, read as the reverse complement.
TCATGTCAATCGGAGAGTTCATTTGAATAGGTAACGCAGAATGAAATTGGAACGGAAAAGAATAAAACCACAAAACAGTATGTCAGTCTAAAGGGGTGGTAATGGGGGTTACCACTTCTAAGGCAAAATTTGGTAACGAGGGTTAACGGGGTCAGCCAATGAAAGGAAAAAGGTAACGGAGGTTACCAATTTTAAGCACAAAAGGGTTAACGGGCGTTACTCCCCCTCAAACTGCAACTCCAAGTTTCACCTTCAATGGCGAAAAACACACCCAAACACACACAAGCACCACACCATAACCCAAAATCAAACAATAATCAAGCCATAAGACGTATATAACATGTAGATCACGTATTTGCAAGTTAGAGCTCATAAAACGGGCTTCAACACATCAAATCCCGACCCCCTATACTATTCATCATCTTCCCCACAAAGGCAATTAGGCAAGGATTCAAGTCACAAGATAGACGTAGAATTAAAGCACGTAAAGAGTGGAATACAAATCTTACCTTAGATCGTTGATCGGACGGTTAGATCTTGAAAACCCGAGCTTAGGGTTCATGGCCAAAAGGGGAAAGAATTTCTCCTTCTCTTCCTCTTCTTCCTTGTTTATACGTGAAATGAGGGAGGAGGGAAAAGGGTTGGCCCTTTTTAGTGCTAAAACGGGTCGGATTAGGAGAAACGGGTAGGGTCAAACAGTATCCGGTCCATTCGGATCGGATTTTAAAACGACAGGGCAATGAAATGGCTGTAGAAAACCAAAAGGTTAATCCATTGAATCCGAATCGTCGAAACGAACTCAATGGTAAGGTTGAAATTTGAATCCGAATTCCCGAGCTCAAGGTAACCACGAAGGCCCCAAAACATTCTAATTAAATTAGGTCCTTAACGAACAAATATTAGACAATAGAGTCCAAGAACAATTGAATAAATTCTAAGGCACACGTAATTAAGAAAGGACCTACACTTGCATTTGCAAGGTGCTCTCTTATTGTGTAAGTCATTCATATGCCATATGGAGTCCTTGGCCAAGGCAGTAGATCAAGACATAAAGAAAAGGGTTTCTTGGATTGAGATCAAATGGATATAAAATGCACTTAGCTTTAAGACCAGATTGTTAGGGTTCTAATTATTCCCTTACCCTAGATCATGGTTGAGAGATAGTAAGTAGGAGGATTGTATCTCACATGAATCAATGACTTAAAGGTTCTATCGAATCGAGACATTCCAATTCAGCTAGGGGTTAAACAATTGTTGCTAGACTATGGTCGTTTAATCTGTGGACTGATTAATTAATTAGTGAATTAATTAATTAGGGTCACTGCTAATTGAATTGAGAACCTAGAGGGTTACACACAACTACTTGGTCACATGAGTTAAGGTTTTAAAATGATTAAACGAGTTGATCATGCCGAGAGGGTTCCACACGTGTGAATCACACGTGTGGGTCACGTGAGTGGCATGTGTCTTTGGGAAACGTGTCTCACACGTGTATAATATTATGTGATTAAATAATTAATGTGTTAATTATTTAATAGACTTTGGTTTAAGTTTGAATTAAAAAGAAAGTCTTATTTTGGAGATAAATAATCTATTTAATTAATTACGAATTAATTAATTAGATAAATAAGTTATTTATTTATTAATAAATAAGGTATAATATTATCCAAAAGGGTTTGGATATTTTAGGTCCCTTAAAAGTTGATTTGAATTAGAATTCAAGTCAAAGTTGGAATTACTTGATGATGAAGTAATAAGATAGAGAGGGACCAAATCCCTAATCCAATAGGACTAGGTTCGGCCGCCCCTCCCTTGGCTATATATAGGGGAGCTCGAGCTCCCCTTAAGGATGATATACAATTTCTTTTGGTTCATGTGTTAAACACCATCCTTTCTCCAAGATCAAATAAACCCTAGTTTAAGCCTAAACACTAACTAGAGAACTAACATCCTTACTAGTTAGATTGTAGTCGAGTTGGTGGACTATCTCTAGAGAGCTTCAAGTTAGAAGTTCCAAAGATTCGAGCTTTACCAAGGAGAGGGGGATCAAGCCGCGAGAAGAGCGTTCTTGGGTAGCTTGAAATGCTTCAAGAAAGATTATTGAAAAGTAAGTTTCTAATCTCTCCGAATTTGGATTCACGATTACGAGTTTTCGATCCGTTTGTTGGAAAATTTTAAATTTTCGCTGCTTTCTGATTCCTGTTTTCCAACAAGCGGTATCAGGGCCACCTCGTTAATCGTGTTTCTGATTAGAAATTCTTAGGCTTAGATGCGAATTAGGTATTCTTAAGTTCTTTTAGAAATCCTGAATTACGACACTGTAATTTTTCTTGAATTTCTGAAACTATTTTCTTAAATTGTGTTTTTGAAAACCGTTTTAATTCAAATCTGTTTAAGAAAACAGTTTCAGAAATTCAAGACGTCCCGCTCACCGTCGCGTAGCAATTATTATATTATCTCCATCATAACTACTTATACAATTCATGTGTAAAACAATTATACAAACTTATCCCAGGCTAAAATCCAAGTACAGAATTTATACATATTCCAAAATTATCAAAGTACATTAATTAAATGAAATACAATCCATGTGACTCGAGCTACCCTTAAACAACGACACAAGAACAACCGCCTGGCTCGAACCTCCAAAAGCACCTGTAACTTAAACAAAAAGGGGAAAAAGAGAAACAAAACGAGGGTTAGTCCTAAAGACTGGTGAGAGGCTAACACAAACACCCATATATACTTATAGAGCAAAGCACTTATCAATTCGAAAAGGATCCGTGAACAGGGGATGGTTTTTGCAAGCTAAAACATTTCCACTGATAATAGATATATACTTAAAAGAAGTTAAGGTCCAAAGGCCGAAACAACCAATTTTAAGTATTTATGAGTCCATTCCCGTTTCATAGAGTTATATATAATCACACTAACTCAGCGAGTACGAGTTCTCCTTCCCGACTCCTCATAATCAAAACATAATCATAATCAAACATAAATCATAAACCTTCCTTTTCCGGGTGATAGAAGGGTAGCAAGCCGTAGCTATTGGCCATAAATCGAAAACGAGTCAAGGATTAATTACTTCCTTGCACCTGCGGCGGGGATACCACTAGCTCAAGAGCACTACCTTTCCTCAAAACTCCTATGGTTAGGTGAAACTCTCAAATGGAAAGTGTTAGCGACCCCACGGCCGTCCCGAGATGCCATACCACTATCAAGGGACCATTTCTTAATTCAAAAATCATAATTTTCATAAAATTATCTTACAAAAATCAAAGCTTGCTACACAATTACACATATTCAAAGCTTTTCAAAAACAAGATCAAAATAGAGCTTAGATACATATAAAAGGCTTTCCAAAGTCTTATACAAAATGGGACGAGCCCTCAAATTACATATCATACATATATTTATCATATAGACATAAATCGCATGCAGGCTTCAAAAAATATAGGATTGTAACGCATAATATCTAAAAGGAAGAAAACCTCACCTTTCCAATGAAGTGGAGCAAAAGGATATAAAATGGGTTCAAACGCACGCCTACGAAACCCCCTCATTACCCTTGGGAAAGAAATCTGATCAAAAGAAACAACAAAGGACGTTCTTAGAGTCAAAATGTACAAAATAGACGCTCGGAGAATGCATATGATGCGTAAAATGCATATGAAATGCAACACTTAAGGCATATGAGTTCATATTTCACGTATTTCATATTAAAAAGATCTATAAATGCAATACTATGAAGGTAACACGTAATTCAACATTTGAACATATCATTCAAGTCATAAAAGAAGCAAAAGAATGGCATACCAAACAATTTAATGAAGTAGTAGTTCATTCATGCATGTTAGAAGTCATTTAGGTCACATAAGAGCACATGAGAGCATAAATTCAAAAACGAGCAACTAAAATCCATCATAAATTGATATTATACAAGGTATCACATAATATAGCATGTTTTCTATGCATGCATATAATAATAGTAGCAAGGAGAGGTCGTTCAAGGTAAATAAAGGGAACATAGATTCAAGTATGCACTTAAGGTAGCATATAGAACGTATGAAATCCTAACTTGGAAACGGGCGCCCTTCTCCAGCAAGTGCAGCAGCCCAACTCGAAACTGGATTAAAAAGTGTTTGCAGCCACTACTGAAAATGCACTAAATTTGGTCGCGGCAGCAGCACAACAACGAAAACAATAGTAAAACTCACTCCAAAACTCAACCAAATCCACCGTAATACATGCTAACACACTAAGGTAAGCCAGGGTAACAAAATCTCATGCATTTAAAGCAAATAAATGGTCCAAACTTGCAACAAAAAATACTAGAGGTGAAGAGAGATAAAGTTCATGCAAAACCTCGAAATTTCATAAAGGGGCAAGTCATGAATCCTCAATTAGCACTTAAAGCAAGTTCATATATATCATAAATTATGTCTTAGGAACAAAATACATGCTTCATATCAAAAGATTTCATAAGAGATCATGTTATAATCAACAAATTGTTCCAAACCCTCCCTATTCATTACTTAGGCCATATAATGCTCAATCCATGGTGAATTCTTGCAAAATGAAAGTTAAAATGATCACAAGGTCATGGAGATAACAAATATCAACTTACATCTTGGATTGGAAGAGAATTTATGGTGATTGGAGCTCAAACCCATAAGAAAATGAGTGGTGACCCTTCTTCCTTCTTCATTTCACTTGGATCAGATTTGGGGCTCCTTTTTCTCATTCGTTTTTGTAGGATTTCGAAATGGGGCAGATTTGGAGAGATAGCGGCTTAACTCAAGTCATAAAAGTCATGGTTTAGCTTTAATTGGGGTTAAAGTGGGGCCCACAATCTCAAGACTAGTCAAAAGGTGCCTCCTTGGCGCTAGGTGCTCGTTTCGGTGGGATTTCGGAGGTCCAAATAGGCTTAGAAAATTACAAATTGGATTCCTTAGCTTTCTTTCTTTGTTGCGAGTCCGATGCTTGTTCCGAAATTTGAATCCGAATTCCCGAGCTCAAGTTATGGCGCCCGGAACCCAAGGTTCACTAAAACTAGTAAGGCCCCGAGTCCCTCACAAATACCGTTTTACAAAATGAGCCAAAAGACAAAATAAATGAACTCTAAAACACGTAACGAGCATGCAAACACGTTCATAACTCACATATCTCACGTATACCAAGATCTGGCAAAAATCGAAATTAAAATCAAACACAAATAGAGCAAATTCCAAGCAGCGTAAACACAAACGTTTAAAACTCAAGTTATAAGTTAAACAATTAATTTCATATAATTTTAAATAATCACATAATCATAAAAATAGCACGTAATTGCACAATTAAATAAATTAAAACGCACTAAACAGTCTTGTTAGAGCGTGCCTGTATGGCCGGACGAGCGGAATGTTACAGTAATGCCCCGTTTTTTCGATAAGTCAGGTATGACGTCAAGAGTGAGTTTAGGCCGAGTGTTATGTGATTTAATTATGTTTTAATTGTTAAGTGATTGTTTAACTTAATAATTTCGTGAACTATTTACTATTATGTGACTTATATGACTTAATTGATTATATTACTTAAACTCAATTTTAATACGTTTACTTGTTAATAAATGTTTTATTTTGATTATGTACGTATTTGAACTTATACGAAATCCTTGGACTCAATCGAAATTTGAATTGGACCCTAATTACTCACCTACCAAACTTTCGGGACCCAATTGAGGCACTTAAATTATTAAGGGACCAAACTGTAATTTTTTCCTTTTTCCACCCTTCATTACACGATACATTTGTGACACCCTAGACGGAGGGCTCCACATCCCCCGCACCGAGAGCCCGGTCCACACATGAAATGGAAAGTCCATACATGAACCAAGCTCACAGCGAACGGAGACAAAAATAAAACCATCCTGTGTTAGGCGGGTCTAGACCCTGTACCAACAAATCAATAAAACAGGAATGTGGAAGCAAAGAAATCATTCAATTCAGTTCAGTAGAATAGATGCAATTCAAGACGAAAGGTAAATACAGGTTCCACTAGTTCAAGATCCTGTCCTATCCTGTCCCGAATCACCTACAAATACATTAATATAAAAAACGGGTTCAACTAGGGCCCTAGAAACCTGTCCCTAGTTCAAGAAAATGGTATAAATACAAGATGGCCTACAAAGCCGGAATACAAAGCAAGAAACAAGTAAATGGTACAATGCAGTATGCAGGACCAAGACTCGAACAAAGACTTCACAACACTCCCGCCTAACGACCACTAAACCTACAAAACAAAACTAAAAACAACGAGAGGGAGGGGTCAGCCAACTGTCTGAGTGAAGGGGGTACACACGTATATATATATAATCAGGCAATTACGTCGGCATAATTCCACTATAAGTTTTAGTATTGAATAAACAGGAGACAGGAATCAGGAGCAAATCAATACGTACGGGTGGAATTATGTCAGGGCATGCAAGTCACGTAAACGACATATAATATGCATGTGTCGATATGCGTATGCCTCTGTTTATGCCCACTTTAACTTTATGATTCACGAGCTCCGGTGCTGAACAGGGACTGAGACATACCAGAGGTTACGGATATCTATGCTGAACATTTTTGGGGGACCCGGAGAGAACGGGTATTTAATCCATCCTGGACTCCACTTTCCACTTATTAACATGACAGGAACAATAAATAGTCAGGCAGGCAGGAATCAGGATTATAAAATTATCAATGCAAGAAAACAGGTACAATTTAACCTCATTCGCCGGTGATGGTTCGGGTAGCTAGCCCTAGCCATCCAGTAACAGTGGTAAGGTGGGTTCATGACTCCCCCAAACCGGAATCCCATCTCCTACCAAACCTCCTGGCAGATATCCGGGTTGGTCCAACACTTGGGACTTATGCAAGAGGTCACCGTCGGCCTGATGCCTCCCCAGTTTGCTCAATACACAAGCGGCAAGGCCCACCATCAGGAACAATAATCCACACCGGCTAGCCCAGCGCTTGGAGAGATGGGGGCAATCAGTATCTCGCAAAACAGGCTCAGGGTTAACACTTACACAGTTTATAAATCATTTTCGGTACGTAGCCGGTATAAAAGATATGGCAAGTTTTATAAGAAAGCCATTTGGTTTATTTAACACATGCAAGGTCATAGGTCATTTATGAAGGAAAACCCTCACCTCCAAGTGCAAGAAAGAAGTAGGAGAAGGACCACAAGGCTTGAAAGTCTCCACCAAGAAGAACATTGAACAAGAAAGGAAAACATGGTATACTTGTGAGACACGACTCAATAATGGATCCAAATAGGACGCACGACAAAAATGTTTATGAAGTGATGAAACTTGTCATGACATGTTTCAATATGAAATAATGCATAAGAATTTCATGGAATGGTGTGACCGTGTTCATATGCTCAATTACTTAAACGAATTCAATTCATACATAAAGAACGAGTTCAAACAATCAAGTCTAAGCAAGTAAAGACCAATGAGTGTCACATAAGAGCATAAATACCAATTAAGTAGGAATATAATTCATATAAGTCACATACGGGGGCCAAAGGGGTGAAAGGAAAGCAAGAAGAACGGTTTTGGCGAAGTTTGGGAAAAGCTGATAGTTTTCGGAGATGCACAAGCTGTAGGAAAATGGGAATATATTTAGTAATAGAAATTGAAATGGAGTTTTGTTTATTGGAGATGAAAATAGACACATAGGCCTTTAAAATGGTATGTGGCTCGACTTGTTGTTCAAAGCGAGGTGAAAATGGCGTAGACCCAAAGTTGGGCGAAAGCAGATTGTCGATAACATGGCGACACCAATATGAATTGCTTATATCTCACAGACTAGAAAGGATAATGAGGTGATTCCAATTGGAGATTGTTTTAGACTTCAAAATATTTTCAACGGTTCAAAAATCAGGTTAAACGGAGTTCGGATGAGGGAGTACTTGGCCGGGGAAAAAGAGTACAGAAAACCCTATGGACTAAAGTACCAGCCCGGGTACTTTTTAGTTCAAAATTTACCAGCTCGGGGAGTCATTCTGGTCAGCAAAAACATAGCTGAAACAGGGGTATACGAGGGAGGAACCAATTTTTGCAAATCCACCTCCAAACTCAACCAAATGCAATGAAAATCAAAGCACAAATTCATGTAAACATGCTCTATCACATATCTTAAATTCAAGGCAAGAAAACAAGGATCTATCAAGTTGCCATTTTCAAGAATTCAAGCTTCATAAATGGTGAATCACTCATGCTTCAACCAACAATTCAAAATCCAACCAATATGCATCTTATTAATTCCAAAGAACATCATATTTCAAGCTTAGATCAAATGATTCAAGAACAAAGGCATGGAGTCAAATTTTCATACGAACATACTATTCACCATCTTCTCCAAGAGCAAGGAATGAAGTAAAGAAAAGAAGATTTAATCGGAAGAAAATGAAGCATTCGAAGAGAGGAATTCAAATCTTACCTTGGATCGTTGATTGGACGAGAAATGGAGACGAGGTTTGAGCTCAAAGATTGAAGATTGAGGTAACCCTTCTTTCTCTTCCTTTTCTCTTGTGGAACGATGGAGCAAGAATGAGGGAGAAGAGAGTTGGTTTGGTTTAATAAGGCCAAGAAAACCGGTTCGGTTCGGTTCAAGATGGGTTCGGCTCACTCGGTTAAAATTAAATTGGTAGAGAGGTTAAACGACTCCAGAAAAAGGTAAGGCTAGTCCCGCTGGACCCAAATCATCGAAATGGCACGAGTCAGAAACATAATAAACCGGTTTACTGCAAGGTAGCGGGCTTCAAAACATAAGTCAGATCCGGTTCCAACGGTATCTCCTCTACCGGCACAACCTCTGTCTTATCCGAGAAACACTTGCGAAGCTGAGATACATGAAATACGTTGTGGATTCCTGTTAGACCTACAGGCAAATCCAATCTATAAGTAGTCGATCCGACTCTCTCTAGTATCTCATACGGTCCAACATATCTCGGGTTTAACTTTCCTCCTTTTCCAATTCGGGAAAACCCTTTCCTTGGCGATGCCTTCAGAAATACCATTTTGCCCACTGCGAATTCCAAATCCCTTCTTTCTTTGTCAACTTAGTGAGAGGTGTAGCTATCTTCGAGAAATCTTGGACAAACCTCCGGTAGTAACCAGCTAATCCCAGAAAACTCCTCACTTCTTCGATCTTAAGTTGATCTTTCTGTCTATTCAAAAGATAAGCCACAAATCCAATAGCTCCTTTCTGAATCAACTTCTTAGCTTCCATCGAAGAAATCACTGATAACTTCTCAACTTTCCCTTCTGATGTCCCACTTTCATCGTCTTCTAAGATGACCTCTTTCTTGTAACAATTCAACTTAGCTCGGTACTTAGACAACCAATCCATACCAAGTATAACCTCGTATCTCGTCATCGGTAATTCAATCAGGTCCGTCGGGTAACAACGGGTACCAATACATATAGGGCAGCGTTTATATACTTGATCCGTAACAAGGCAAGTTCCCAAAGGAGAACTCACTTCAAATTTATGTGGCAAGTATTCAAGCGGAAATTGTAAATGCGCACATAATTTAGAAGCAACAAATGAATACGTGGCACCAGGGTCATACAAGACCTTAACTGGCGTGTTCAGAATGTGTACAATACCTTCCACAACAGACGAAGGATCAACCTCCTCCTTACCATCCAAAGCATAAGCTCTGCCTCTGACCACCGGTTTGTTCGTCGTACCCACCACTGCTTTTCCTTTATCCTGGACCCCAAATCTCCTGATCTTGTGCGGGCAACTATCCATCTGGTGCTCAGGGGAACCACACACGAAAAACTGTCCAGCTTTCTTGCGACAGTTCTCCTCAGTGTGTCCCGTTCGGCGATAATATCGGCAAACAATTTCCTCTGGACCTGGCTGAGGTGCTCTCTGCTGTTGTGGCGCCTTCTGATACTGCTGTGGCGCTTTCTGCTTCTGTGCTTGCTGTTTCGGTGGAGCATTCTGCTGCTGACGCTGTGGTGTTACCATTGGCCTCTTTCCCGTTCCTTGGGGAAAAGATCCGGAAGGTCGCTTATTCCCTTGATAAGGCTTAGGGTTAGAAGGTCCTTGACGTGCAGTAGTTATCTTGATCTCCTTGTGTGTAGCTTCAACCCTTAGCGCTCTATCAACAGCCTGGTTGTAGGTCTCAATAACCAAAGAAGCAAGTGCCAACCGAAGTTCGGGCTTCAGTCCATCGATAAACCTCTTCGTCTTGCGACGCTCATCATTCAGAATATGAGGCGCATACTTGATCAGTCTCACAAACCTAGCCTCATACTCCATCACATTCATAGTTCCCTGAACCAGACTCATAAACTCAGCCTCTCGTGCATCACGAGTCACTTGAGGCGTATACTTCTGCTGAAACTCTCTGATAAACTCATCCCAACTTCCCTCAACGTTATTCTCGATCCACATATGCTGAACGTGCTTCCACCAATTGTATGCAGCTCCTTCCATAAGAAAAGTAGCATAACAACTCGTTTACGATTCTCTGGGTAGATCTCCATAGCCTCGAAAATCTTTTCAAGACTGGTAATCCAATTCTCAGCCTTTATATCGTTTGGTTCTCCATAGAACTTAGGTGGATTCATCCTCAGAAACTTCTCCAATGATCTCTCATTAGGAGGATTATCTCTCGGTGCACAAGCCGTCATAAATTGTCGTAGCACATCCCTTAATTCCGGAGTTCCTTCCCTTTCAGGGGGTGGCGTGACATCTCTTTGGGGTGGCAGTGGTGGTACACGATTCCGGGGTGCTCTTCTCGGTGGCATGTTGTTACTGAATTCACAAGTATTCAGATACATATATTCGATGCATGACATATAATGATTCACAGAATCCGTAACCACGTATTCACATTCCCACGTAGTCACACATAAGCATGAGAACAACACATTCCCATAACAACATGTCAGAAAAGATTCAAGATCTTCAAACATATCATATAATCAGAAACAATTGTCAGACAACATGTAAACGAAAACAGAAGCTCGGGTAACATATCAACATATCAGAAACATGTATAACATATCCCAAAACATGATCAACATGTAAAACGGGAACAGAACGTGTACTGTCATATCAACAAGAACTGTAACTTGATCAGAAGCATGATCAACATATCCAGAAGCGTATTCAACATATCAAGAATAATAGCATGCTAACAATAAATGAAATGGCATGATCCTATCAACGGTCCTAATGGTATCTTGAAGCAACTCTAAGACTCATGCAATGACAGTTATGGAAAGCAGTAAACAGATATCCAACATAAAGCCGAAAGTGTTATAACTGTACAAGGTTTGGTAAAATTTACTACAGGCCACATGTTAACAGTATCAATTCAAAATGGGGAGGACCCGATACTATCGAGTTGACTCCCTTACAGGCCTTACCAATCCGTCCAACCTTGCTGAAAACAACCTAGTAGGTACCAAGTCATCTGAACCGTCATCCGTGGTGCCAAAAGTCGGGGATCATCTACCAAAGCTATACATCCCCTCATCCAAAAGTCAGTCCTGAACTGTCCCGGCTATACGTCCGCCATCCATAGATAGATATTGTAGCACCCCTGTACGTAGAGATACCACACCCCCGCACTATAGGCCAATCCACATACGAAAAGGACAATCCGTACATGAACTAACCTATAGCGAACGAATGACAATAAAAGAAAAGACGAGCTAGGCGGGACTAAACCCCAAAGCAATACAAAACCAATACATAAAAGTTAAAAGCGGAAGCATTATTTCATAAATACATATAGGTACCATATTTATTGGATAGATACATATATATACCAAACCAACTATCAATATATTATCATCTCTTACTAACCTATACATGATCAAGTATTCAGAATGTGATAATAACGGACATAACATGAGAAGTAGCAAAATAGAGACATGATGGTACACTGCTAGACTCGTGACAATGCAAGACTGGACCAGACTCCCGCCTAGCACGACCGGCTCTCAAGTACCTGAAAAGTGAAGTATCAGTCTACCGAAGACTGAGTGAGGGGCAATACATATATATTAGCGCAATCACATGCAAGTTATAACCTCGGGTAAGGTTTTATAATTAAAAGGATTATACGTTCACAATAATAGAGAGCTCGCCCGAGATTACAACTATCAATATTAATTACTGGTTCGTTTCATGCAATCAGTCAATACATGGCCCCGGCGTAAACTAAACTAACATAACATAAACTAAAGCATAAAATAAAACAAACCTAGCTCTAGAGGGGGGGAGTGCCGACGGCAAGAGGGGGAAGAGAGGGAGAGAAAGGGTGTTGTTAACACAACTTTGAGCAAGGAATGAAATGCCATGAACCCTCTATTTATAGTTGAAGAGAAGCCCCTCACCTTGGAAATAAAATGTGGAGAAGGGTATGAGAGCAAAAGTGGAATAACTTCTCTTGGAAGCTTTAGGCATGTTGAAGCTAAAATGGGGCTGTTGGAGGTATTTCTGTAATTTCGTCCCCCAAGGCTCGAGGATAAGTGGCTGGAAGTATAACCATTCCGACGGCAAGAAAATTACCTTCGAAACGCATATTCATTCGTCGAAATCGGATTTACCGTTTGAAAGATACATTAGTTTTAGTGAATAAAAGTTTTGAGCTCGAAACTCAACACGAGTGAAAAACGACTTTCTAGAATGATTTTCAAGTCCGGATTGCTTCCAAAATTCAAGAAATAAATTGAGAAGCGTTTTGAGTCCAAAATCGACTGTAAAACGTTTTACCGTTAAAAAGTTGAAAATGTAGAGTGAATAGTGAATTCTCACGTACGAACGTACGCTTCAAAATTTCAAGCTAGGGTTTGAATCAAGAGTTGTAAAACATCTCCAAAATCTTGAAATAGCTCAAGTAGTGCAAATCCGAAGAGAAAACATTTTCCGAATGAAAACCGTTCATAAAAGGAATAGTAAACTAGGGTTTTCAAAAACGTTTTCAATAAAACAAAGTTCCGGAATGGATTTCCAAGCCAAGAATGATTTCAAAAGACTCATCTCGACTCAAGGATCGATTCGACTGTAACTTGGGTAGGAAAAGGTATCAGAATCAAAAGGTCATTTTCTGATGAATAGTAACTTTGGTCGGTAAGTTCCAAAAATACCCTTATGGCTCAAGAAAGACTTTCTGAGTTCGGGAAACAAGTTCAAACGATTGGGAAACATATGTGATGAACCTCTAGGGTTCGAGTAGCAATATGAACAAGGTAGGCTTGGGTAATGAATAGTAAACTGAATCAAAGGTCAAGAATTCCCCCTTAAAACATGTCAGAACATAGACGAGCACAAAGTTCATGTAAGAATGCAATGTATGATGATTCAAAAAGTTGGATCACGGTCTATAAACGCTTTACCACTGCCTTAACTTACTGTTTTCATCCAGGCCCTGTTTTGGGCTGTTACAATCACCCCTCCTTAAAGAGAATCTGTCCTCAGATTCTTCCGCTGTAACTGCAAACAACTCAGGGTGATGCTTCTGCATTTTCTCTTCTGTCTCCCAGGTTGCCTCTTCTGTCTCATGTCCCTTCCAAAGGACTTTAACTAAAGGAATTTTCCTATTCCTCAGCTCTTGAAACTTCTTATCAAGAATCTTAGCGGACATCAAAACATAAGTCAGATCCGGTTCCAACGGTATCTCCTCTACCGGCACAACCTCTGTCTCATCCGAGAAACACTTGCGAAGCTGAGATACATGAAATACGTTGTGGATTCCTGTTAGACCTACAGGCAAATCCAATCTATAAGTAGTCGATCCGACTCTCTCTAGTATCTCATACGGTCCAACATATCTCGGGTTTAACTTTCCTCCTTTTCCAATTCGGGAAAACGCTTTCCTTGGCGATGCCTTCAGAAATACCTTTTCGCCCACTGCGAATTCCAAATCCCTTCTTTCTTTGTCAACTTAGTGAGAGGTGTAGCTATCTTCGAGAAATCTTGGACAAACCTCCGGTAGTAACCAGCTAATCCAAGAAAACTCCTCACTTCTTCGATCTTAAGTTGATCTTTCGGTCTATTCAAAAGATAAGCCACAAATCCAATAGCTCCTTTCTGAATCAACTTCTTAGCTTTCATCGAAGAAATCACTGATAACTTCTCAACTTTCCCTTCTGATGTCCCACTTTCATCTTCTTCCAAGATGACCTCTTTCTTGTAACAATCCAACTTAGCTCGGTACATAGACAACCAATCCATACCAAGTATAACCTCGTATCTCGTCATCGGTAATTCAATCAGGTCCGTCGGGTAACAACGGGTACCAATACATATAGGGCAGCGTTTATATACTTGATCCGTAACAAGGCAAGTTCCCAAAGGAGAACTCACTTCAAATTTATATGGCAAGTATTCAAGCGGAAACTGTAAATGCGCACATAATTTAGAAGCAACAAATGAATGCGTGGCACCAGGGTCATACAAGACCTTAACTGGCGTGTTAAGAATGTGCACAATACCTTCCACAACAGACGAAGGATCAACCTCCTCCTTACCATCCAAAGCATAAGCACTGCCTCTGACCACCGGTTTGTTCGTCGTGCCCACCACTGCTTTTCCTTTATCCTGGACCCCAAATCTCCTGATCTTGTACGGGCAACTATCCATCTGGTGCTCAGGGGAACCACACGCGAAACACTGTCCAGCTTTCTTGCGACAGTTCTCCTCAGTGTGTCCCGTTCGGCGACAATATCGGCAAACAATTTCCTCTGGACCTGGCTGAGGTGCTCTCTGCTGTTGTGGCGCCTTCTGATACTGCTGTGGCGCTTTCTGCTTCTGTGCTTGCTGTTTCGGTAGAGCATTCTGCTGCTGACGCTGTGGTGTTACCATTGGCCTCTTTCCCGTTCCTTGGGGAAAAGATCCGGAAGGTCGCTTATTCCCTTGATAAGGCTTAGGGTTAGAAGGTCCTTGACGTGCAGTAGTTATCTTGATCTCCTTGTGTGCAGCTTCAACCCTTAGCGCTCTATCAACAGCCTGGTTGTAGGTCTCAATAACCAAAGAAGCAAGTGCCAACCGAAGTTCGGGCTTCAGTCCATCGATAAACCTCTTCGTCTTGCGACGCTCATCATTCAGAATATGAGGCGCATACTTGATCAGCCTCACAAACCTAGCCTCATACTCCATCACATTCATAGTTCCCTGAACCAGACTCATAAACTCAGCCTCTCGTGCATCACGAGTCACTTGAGGCGTATACTTCTGTTGAAACTCTCTGATAAACCCATCCCAACTTCCCTCAACGTTATTCTCGATCCACATATGCTGAACGTGCTTCCACCAATTGTATACAGCTCCTTCCATAAGAAAAGTAGCATACCGAACTCGTTCACGATTCTCTGGGTAGATCTCCATAGCCTCGAAAATCTTTTCAAGAATGGTAATCCAATTCTCAGCCTTTATGTCGTTTGGTTCTCCATAGAACTTAGGTGGATTCATCCTCAGAAACTTCTCCATTGATCTCTCATTAGGAGGATTATCTCTCGGTGCACAAGCCCTCATAAATTGTCGTAGCACATCCCTTAATTCCGGAGTTCCTTCCCTTTCAGGGGGTGGCGTGACATCTCTTTGGGGTGGCGTGACATCTCTTTGGGGTGGCAGTGGTGGTACACGATTCCGGGGTGCTCTTCTCGGTGGCATGTTGTTACTGAATTCACAAGTATTCAGATACATATATTCGATGCATGACATATAATGATTCACAGAATCCGTAACCACGTATTCACATTCCCACGTAGTCACACATAAGATTGAGAACAACACATTCCCATAACAACATGTCAGCAAAGATTCAAGATCTTCAAACATATCATATAATCAGAAACAATTGTCAGACAACATGTAAACGAAAACAGAAGCTCGGGTAACATATCAACATATCAGAAACATGTATAACATATCCCAAAACATGATCAACATGTAAAACGGGAACAGAACATGTACTGTCATATCAACAAGAACTGTAACATGATCAGAAGCAAGATCAACATATCCAGAAGCGTATGCAACATATCAAGAATAATAGCTTGCTAACAATAAATGAAATGGCATGATCCTATCAACGGTCCTAATGGTATCTTGAAGCAACTCTAAGACTCATGCAATGACAGTTATGGAAAGCAGTAAACAGATATCCAACATAAAGCCGAAAGTGTTATAACTGTGCAAGGTTTGGTAAAATTTACTACAGGCCACATGTTAACAGTATCAATTCAAAATGGGGAGGACCCGATACTATCGAGTTGACTCCCTTACAGGCCTTACCAATCCGTCCAACCTTGCTGAAAACAACCTAGTAGGTACCAAGTCATCTGAACCGTCATCTGTGGTGCCAAAAATCGGGGATCATCTACCAAAGCTATACATCCCCTCATCCAAAAGTCAGTCCTGAACTGTCCCGGCTATACGTCCGCCATCCATAGATAGATATTGTAGCACCCCTGTACGTAGAGATACCACACCCCCGCACTATAGGCCAATCCACATACGAAAAGGACAATCCGTACATGAACTAACCTATAGCGAACGAATGACAATAAAAGAAAAGACGAGCTAGGCGGGACTAAACCCCAAAGCAATACAAAACCAATACATAAAAGTTAAAAGCGGAAGCATTATTTCATAAATACATATAGGTACCATATTTATTGGATAGATACATATATATACCAAACCAACTATCAATATATTATCATCTCTTACTAACCTATACATGATCAAGTATTCAGAATGTGATAATAACGGACATAACATGAGAAGTAGCAAAATAGAGACATGATGGTACACTGCTAGACTCGTGACAATGCAAGACTGGACCAGACTCCCGCCTAGCACGACCGGCTCTCAAGTACCTGAAAAGTGAAGTATCAGTCTACCGAAGACTGAGTGAGGGGCAATACATATATATTAGCGCAATCACATGCAAGTTATAACCTCGGGTAAGGTTTTATAATTAAAAGGATTATACGTTCACAATAATAGAGAGCTCGCCCGAGATTACAACTATCAATATTAATTACTGGTTCGTTTCATGCAATCAGTCAATACATGGCCCCGGCGAGTGAGGGCGGTCTCCAACCGAACTCCAAATGAACATGTACATGCTTACTTGATTATCAATACATAGGTGATCATGCAATTCACTTATCGTGCAATCGTGCGAAAGTGTAATCATATAACACGTTCATGAAATGGAAATCATGCAATAACCCGAGGTGCATCCGTGGTGCCGGACTCGTCCCCAGTCTCCTTCTTCCTCCGGTTTGATGAAGGGATTGCAAGGCCCCAACATCCAATCTCGTTGAGCAGAGGGTACATGAATCCCTAAGCCCGGAGCTCCTTCCTCCACTAACCTCCTAGTGGATTCAGGGGTGACCCCAAACATGGTGAGGATAGCGCCAGAGTTACCCGTCAGCCCTTGCTTTGCCGGTTGGCTCTAGTCACTACCCTCGGGCCCAAACGTAACCGGTCATGCTACTCGCCTAAACATGCACGAAACAATACATGGCTTGCTTGCTTGCTTGAACATGACTTGAAATGATCAATGATTTATAGAGATTATAATTATAAATATCTTTTAGCCGAAATATCACATAAGGGATATATGGGTTCTATATAACTAACAATTAAACCTCACCTTTACCGACAAAAGATAAGTAGGCACGGCCTACGGGGCTTGCTCCTCGTCCCTACGAAGCTGGTCTGTGCAAAATAGACGTGTACACGTGAGACTTGACTCTAAAATGAACCAAATATGACGAACGGCGGAAATGTATCGAGATGACGTGCAAATCACAATGTGGCATGAAAACATGTTGTTTCAGTACATATTAGCACATATTATAGCAATTCGGGGTCAAAGAAGTCGTTGGATCGAGGGGTTAAAATCGTAATTTTATGCAGAATATTTTGTTCTGTAAGTCAGGTGGGAACGGCCGTTCCGGGTTCCCTTTGTAAATGGGAACGGTCGTTCCCATACTCCCCAAAAGCGCGCCAACGATTTCCAGTTTTAAAATGCGCTGAAGCTGGGAACGGCCCTTCCGGCACAAGGCCAAAATGGGAACGGCCGTTCCCATGCTCGGCCGCGTAATTCATTTGAAAAGGTGGGAACGCCCGTTCCCACAATGCCTTGAGGCTGGGAACGGTCGTTCCCAGTTTCTGAAACTGGAAGAACAGAGGAAACAGAGCATGGCTACGGGAATGATCAACAAGGCAACCAAAATTCCATTTTCAATCAACCAAGTCATGATTTTCTGGAAATATGGTGCACACACCCTTAAAAGACAATAATATATCATCTAACCACATAAATCATGAAGTTTCCTCAAGAATCCAAGGTTTCATGTTCAAGCTCATATTGATCATTCAAGCTCAATTCTTCCAAAATTTAATGAGTAAATCATGCTGTAATCACATACTCATGCCTTGATTACCAAATAATCCATTTAGCACATAACTCTCAAACCGTAGCTAGTTCATTTATAATCAAGAATCATGAATTCATGCAAAAATCACCTTTGAAGAATAAGAAATGAAGAAGATGGATGATGATAATGATCAAGCCTCAAACTTGGAATTTTTCTTGACAAATCTTGATGGAGTGATGAAATCTCTTCTCTCTTTTCTTCCTAGATGAACCGAGGATGAGAGGAAGCAAATATGTTAGTGAATTTTGGTTGAAAATGATCATGAGAAGCTTGGAGATGCAATATACCGTGATTCATCATCCTTGATTTATGTGAAATGTATAAATTACACTTTAGTCCCTCAAATATTTAAGTCATGCAACTAAGGATGGAAAGCTTTGGGAATTGATCAATTGAGTCCTTGAAAATGTTATGCAATTTGGTCCCTAAATTTAAAAGAATGAACATATGGGGCAAATTGACAATTAAATCATTTTCGGTAATTATTTCACGAAATAAATATTTCCAAGTCTTGAAAGGAATTCTCAATTTGATATAAATTCATAAACTTTCATGAAAGTATTATAAAGTATAATTTATAAAATTATTTTAAACATAAGATATTAATAAATAAAAATCGGGGCGTTACAACTCTCCCCCCCTTAAAAAGGACCTGGTCCCCAGGTCCACTGTCAAGTTTTAAAACAATGCACAAGCCATAAGAGAACCCCGTCTCTTGGACAAGAATGAAAGAACCCCGTCTTTCACAAGAAATGAGAAAACCCCGTTTCTCAGCAAGGGGTGAGAGAGCCCCGTCTCTCAACATGAAGGAGAGAGAGCCCCGTCTCTCAACATGCACGAAAATAATTCAAAGAACAAATTATAGAAACAATGGCATGCATGTTACATGAACAAATAGAATCATATTAATTCCATAAATATCATATAAACAATTAAAATTACTTTAACCACTTATTTATCGCTCGTAATTAACTGATTTGCAATGAACAAGCAATTAAATACAATAACAATAAGATCAGTAATGCACGTGGTATGCATGGTTAAATGTACCGTTGACCATTGGTTGTATCGTGCATATAATTGGTACCTTCTTCTTCCCGGACCAGGTTCACATTTACATTTTGCACTCCCCTCTCATGAACGCCTTCCCGTGATTGCATTAGTAATCTTCCACCCCCGATCGATTTCTCTCGTAGCCTTGAGCAAGTATCTATGTGATGCTCGTCACTCCCACAGTAGAGACATAATCCCAACCGTTTCCTACAGCCATCATAAGTGTGGTTATCACGTGCACAATAACTGCAAAGAAGTTTCCCAGAAGATGTTGTTGAAACTGGGTTACGCGAAGTTCCTGAACTCGGTCCAAGTGATTGCTTCTTTCTCTTGTGAGATTGTTCCTGAGGTGCCGGGGTATGGTAAGAGATAGGCCGCTTTCCTTTGCTAGAAAGTTGTCCCGACTTCGAACCTGGAGTCTGTCTGGGGTGAGGATTAGACCTTCTTGCCTCCAACGAGGTGGCGCCTCGGACCTTTTCTTGGGAGCCACTTGGGGTTAGTTTCCACACTCTTTTGATTTCCTTGAGTTGTGACCCGGTGGAATCCTTGTTTCCTTCAAAGGATCTTGAAGATGGTTGGTTCTGAAATTCCCTAAATACCATCGAAATTTCACCCGGCTGTGACGATAAGACCCGCGACTCGGAGGAAACATACTCTTCTATCTTCTGATCCACTAACCGAACCAAAGACTCGAAAAACTCCTGAGGCTGAGCCGGAGGGGGTAAATGCGGAGAAACCCTAGGTACTTGTTCCTGAGGAGGGTGACCTTGAGACATCCTGTAATTCAAACACTAGATATGCATGTTGAATCAATATGCCAATGCAGGTAGCACACTTGGAAATGATAAAGTTCAACATATTGGAATAATTAAACTCAACAAGAAAACATGTATACGAATAGAAATTTAAAATTAAAGTATCGTATGATGCACGTGCTTATGAATGCATTGAACCTGCCACCGGAGTAATGGAAAATTTTATCTCGACATGTAACTCCTTGTTCGTTGAATTATAAGCTTGTATTGAGTTGGTATTCATTTCTTGTTTTCCCACGGTCTTCTATTCTTCAGATTTATCTAACATCCACTTGAACATTCCCACAGCTCAGTATTATGATTTCTGAAACCCGAAGTCTTCTATGCTCACAGAATTAACATCTAGCTTACTCTTTAATAGTTACTCCCCAATTGTTGCCCGAATCCTCTTCATGATTGCCACTTTGATCCAACTCCCTTGTTTACTCTTTAAGAGTTTGAATAATTGGATGAATTCCCCTTTTCATTGTTTACACTCGATCATCCAACCCTAGTAACTCGTTACCTTCTTTATCGTTTCCATTTGTTGGTTCTCATCTTTTAACGTAACCTCACAACACGACAATTCAACTTGGATCTGGAAATGTCCCTAGCATCTTTACCTTTCATGAATAAATCATCCAAAGCTACTAGCTCGATTTAAATTATCGAAATGATCTTCTTCTCTTACTTGAATTTGCTTCCCAATTAACTAAGTTTCCATTTGTCAACACACCTGAATCTCGAATGATTAGTACCCCAATCTTCCTTCGCCTTGTTCACGAATGAAATAGACTTCCTTGCCCGCTTGATGCTCTCATTTGGCAACACGATCTCCCTTAACTGATTTTCTTTCTCCAAATTTCACTTTTTGGAATCATAACCCGGTGAACTTGTCTTCAAACCTTTTCCGTACTTGATCCTTAGTCTAAAATTCCTTGGTAGAACTTTCTGTGAATTGATGATCCAAGTTGAAAATTTTTAAATTTGAGATGCTTCTACTCGTTGCTCCATATCTTCCAATTCAACCACATCATAGTCGACAATCCTCTTCTTTTTATCTATTTTTTTTTTTAGCCTCGGGAATTAATCTCCAACGGCAATCCTGGTATTCTCCCTCTACTTAATACTTTGCCTCTCTTGAGTACTTTCCTTTACCGTTCCCTATTTGTCGATATATTCCCTCAACCTGACGATTTTTCTTGAATCAGAAAAATAAACTCGTCTTACCTAAATGTAGAATCCCAAACCTGTTGGTTTTCCATAACTGATTATTTGATTCTTTCTGGCTGTCGTGTTAGAAATTTGAATCCAATTGATTTGAACCCAAATGTAATTCCCAAGCTTGTACTTCGATCGGAAATACTTAATTGACTTTCCTCCACGCCCTAATTTTAGCCTCAACTCGCACACCCTTCTCAAATCCTGTAGTAGCCCAAAATTATCGGGCAATTGGCCGTGGTTTGATATTCTTTCTACAACCTGTAACTCACAACTTTCTTTGAAATAAATGCATGTGGGTAAGGCATGCTCATGTCAGATAATAATCACATAATTGATACTCGCAACGATAATTTAATATAAATGCAACAAGTAGTGTATCGATGTTTATAATGAAACACGTTAGACACATAATTTCAAAGAATCCAAAATCAGTTAATAAGCAATAAGTAGCAAAAATCGATGCAAAGCACAACTTACCACATAATCCCATTAATTCAGAGACTTCAAATAATTCAAATAATGTGCAAGACTCTCAAATTACCAATTAGTTCCTATGCCGTTCCACCCAGACATGACACGACACGACACTAGAACCTCGATTTTGCAACCGGGCTCTGATACCACCTTAGATGTAGCACCCCTGTACGTAGAGATACCACACCCCCGCACTATAGGCCAATCCACATACGAAATGGACAATCCGTACATGAACTAACCTATAGCGAACGGGTGACAATAAAAGAAAAGACGAGCTAGGCGGGACTAAACCCCAAAGCAATACAAAACCAATACATAAAAGTTAAAAGCGGAAGCATTATTTCATAAATACATATAGGTACCATATTTATTGGATAGATACATATAGATACCAAACCAACTATCAATATATTATCATCTCTTACTAACCTATACATGATCAAGTATTCAGAATGTGATAATAACGGACATAACATGAGAAGTAGCAAAATAGAGACATGATGGTACACTGCTAGACTCGTGATAATGCAAGACTGGACCAGACTCCCGCCTAGCACGACCGGCTCTCAAGTACCTGAAAAGTGAAGTATCAGTCTACCGAAGACTGAGTGAGGGGCAATACATATATATTAGCGCAATCACATGCAAGTTATAACCTCGGGTAAGGTTTTATAATTAAAAGGATTATACGTTCACAATAATAGAGAGCTCGCCCGAGATTACAACTATCAATATTAATTACTGGTTCGTTTCATGCAATCAGTCAATACATGGCCCCGGCGAGTGAGGGCGGTCTCCAACCGAACTCCAAATGAACATGTACATGCTTGCTTGATTATCAATACATAGGTGATCATGCAATTCACTTATCGTGCAATCGTGCGAAAGTGTAATCATATAACACGTTCATGAAATGGAAATCATGCAATAACCCGAGGCGCATCCGTGGTGCCGGACTCGTCCCCAGTCTCCTTCTTCCTCCGGTTTGATGAAGGGATTGCAAGGCCCCAACATCCAATCTCGTTGAGCAG
The DNA here is from genome assembly GCA_037501455.1 of Lantana camara. Lineage (NCBI taxonomy): Eukaryota > Viridiplantae > Streptophyta > Magnoliopsida > Lamiales > Verbenaceae > Lantana > Lantana camara. The sequence goes on along the minus strand of CM074862.1, from coordinate 88,428,876 downwards.
AGGGTACATGAATCCCTAAGCCCGGAGCTCCTTCCTCCACTAACCTCCTAGTGGATTCAGGGGTGACCCCAAACATGGTGAGGATAGCGCCAGAGTTACCCGTCAGCCCTTGCTTTGCCGGTTGGCTCTAGTCACTACCCTCGGGCCCAAACGTAACCGGTCATGCTACTCGCCTAAACATGCACGAAACAATACATGGCTTGCTTGCTTGCTTGAACATGACTTGAAATGATCAATGATTTATAGAGATTATAATTATAAATATCTTTTAGCCGAAATATCACATAAGGGATATATGGGTTCTATATAACTAACAATTAAACCTCACCTTTACCGACAAAAGATAAGTAGGCACGGCCTACGGGGCTTGCTCCTCGTCCCTACGAAGCTGGTCTGTGCAAAATAGACGTGTACACGTGAGACTTGACTCTAAAATGAACCAAATATGACGAACGGCGGAAATGTATCGAGATGACGTGCAAATCACAATGTGGCATGAAAACATGTTGTTTCAGTACATATTAGCACATATTATAGCAATTCGGGGTCAAAGAAGTCGTTGGATCGAGGGGTTAAAATCGTAATTTTATGCAGAATATTTTGTTCTGTAAGTCAGGTGGGAACGGCCGTTCCGGGTTCCCTTTGTAAATGGGAACGGTCGTTCCCATACTCCCCAAAAGCGCGCCAACGATTTCCAGTTTTAAAATGCGCTGAAGCTGGGAACGGCCCTTCCGGCACAAGGCCAAAATGGGAACAGCCGTTCCCATGCTCGGCCGCGTAATTCATTTGAAAAGGTGGGAACGCCCGTTCCCACAATGCCTTGAGGCTGGGAACGGTCGTTCCCATTTTCTGAAACTGGAAGAACAGAGGAAACAGAGCATGGCTACGGGAATGATCAACAAGGCAACCAAAATTCCATTTTCAATCAACCAAGTCATGATTTTCTGGAAATATGATACACACACCCTTAAAAGACAATAATATATCATCTAACCACATAAATCATGAAGTTTCCTCAAGAATCCAAGGTTTCAAGTTCAAGCTCATATTGATCATTCAAGCTCAATTCTTCCAAAATTTCATGAATAAATCATGTTATAATCACATACTCATGCCTTGATTACCAAATAATCCATTTAGCACATAACTCTCAAACCCTAGCTAGTTCATTTATAATCAAGAATCATGAATTCATGCAACAATCACCTTTGAAGAATAAGAAATGAAGAAGATGGATGATGATGATGATCAAGCCTCAAACTTGGAATTTTTCTTGACAAATCTTGATGGAGTGATGAAATCTCTTCTCTCTTTTCTTCCTAGGTGAACCGAGGATGAGAGGAAGCAAATAAGTTGGTGAATTTTGCTTGAAAATGATCATGAGAAGCTTGGAGATGCAATATACCGTGATTCATCATCCTTGATTTATGTGAAATGTATAAATTGCACTTTAGTCCCTCAAATTTTTAAGTCATGCAACTAAGGATGGAAAGCTTTGGGAATTAATCAATTGAGTCCTTGAAAATGTTATGCAATTTGGTCCCTAAATTTAAAAGAATTAACATATGGGGCAAATTGACAATTAAATCATTTTCGATAATTATTTCACGAAATAAATATTTCCAAGTCTTGAAAGGAATTCTCAATTTGATATAAATTCATAAACTTTCATGAAAGTATTATAAAGTATAATTTATAAAATTATTTTAAACATAAGATATTAATAAATAAAAATCGGGGCGTTACAGATATATATGCATCAGTACTATATACAGAAATCTCCCATCAGCAATCAACCCTAATAACTGTGGTCCAAAGAACCCCTGGTGGTGTCATCAGAAACGGCAACGACCTCACCCTGTCCGTGTCCTGCTGGCTCATCTCCGCCATCATCATTATCATCAGATCCTCCATCGCCTCCATCTGACTGATCCTGCATAGGCTCGGGCTCCTGAGAGGCCTGACTGATATCCTGACCCTCGACCTACTCAACTGCCTGCTCATCGGATAAGTGATAGGTATCATACAGGCGAGCTCTCACTCGTGCACGGTAGTGCTGGTGACGCTCCATAGAGGTGTCGCGATCGATAGTCATCTGCATAAGATCTGCCTCCAGCTCAGCAATACGAGCAGCCCTCTGATCAGCAATATGAGTCATCTCTGCAGCATGCTCACGAGCGATGCCCGGTCAATCTGGTACTGCAGTGACTGATCCTGATGGCGCATAGACTCCAACCTGACCTCACGGGTCCTCTGATACTCCTGAAAGTAACCATCTCTCTCAGTCTCGAGATAGTGCACAACTCTGTTAGGATAGGAATACCCAGGCCTGCCACTGTTCCTAGACCTGCGCCAGGTGTAGAAACGAGTGCCTCCACGGCGAGAAACTGCCACAGTACGCGGGGCCTCAAACTGCTCAAAGAAAGCCTCATCCATCTGCTGATTAGGATCCTGGTATGGCTGAACTGCCATGGCTATACAGAAGATACCACAGATATGAAATCCAGATAACAGAACCATGCAATCCCCAAATATCCTGTCTCGATGCAATATGAGAATGATCCTGGATGCAATGCGTGAACAATCCATGATGCAACATAAGAGCAATCTAGGTTTTGTCTCTTCTTACTTAACCCGATGCTCTGATACCACCTCAGGCTGTAACGCCCCCACCCGTACCAGAACAAGAGGAGAGCGGCGTCTCAACCCCCGCACTGAAGCACCTCTCAAGTAATGGTGTGAGCCATCACTCAAGAAATACTCCAGCGAACGGCTATCTATCAGAACTATACATGTACAACGATGTGGCTAGGCAGCGGAAAATCAGAGTATTTTAAAACTTTTCAAAACATGTGCGTGATGGCATGTAACAAGCAAGAACATATTGATCGTGTAAGAGAGACTCGGCATATCAGATCATGTAACAGATTCACATATAAGTACCGATATAGCAGAGTTCAAAATATCGGTAACAGTGTAGCAGAAAGAGTATAACAGAGATACTCAAGTATTCAGAAACATATGCAGAGGCATAAAGTGATGCAGCCATAAAACATATGCAGGACACATAAGGAAGTAATACTAAGTCCTGACTGAAACAAAAATGACAATCTAGAGCTTCAAGATACCTGTAGACTGCGGCTGCAAGACCTGAAACCACGAGGCAAGAAAACCTGAGAGGTATTAGTCAAAAGGACTAAGTGAGGGAATACTTTAAAGAAAGTACTGAATTAAAGAACTTGAAGTAAAGTTCGAAACTGTTAAATGCGATGCTTTAAAGAAGAACTCGAAACAAGTTCGATTGATAAAACTCTTTTGAATGCGATGCTGTAAAAGAATGCACATTATAAAACATTTTCATGAATGCTATCACACGCGCACACATATGCTGTTGATGGTTCATAGTTCTTTCATAAAACGGGATAAGGGTAAAGTGAACTTTTCCAGATATGAACCATCCTTTATGAAACAGAATTTTGCTCGCAAGCTAGGCTCCTCCATCCTTACTCCAGAAAACATGATTTGGTTGAGCATCGGACCAGGATCAACAATAATTCCACATATAGTAGAGTATCGGACCAAGATCAACAATAACCCCACATAAAGTAGAGCATTGGACCAAGGTTAACAACAACTCCGCACACAGTAGACTATTGGACCAAGGTCAACAACAACTCTTACCAACACATACAAACATGCACCATCTTCCACCGGTTGTCACTTCGGGTAGTTAGCCCTAGGCGACCTGTAAACATGTAATTGGGAACAGATTTGCTGTCCGTTCCAAGACAGATTGTCCTGACTTAACAAACCTCCTGTTAAAAGTCGGTGTCAATTGTCTAAGTGTGGCGGCCGGTATTGGTGATGTCGTTAGCGCTCACCTCCCGAGCATCACCTCCACACATAACCGCCGGGCCCAAACTGTAAACTGTATGCTTGCATTTAAGATTAGCAGTGACCAGTGTACCACTCCAGTATGCTAACAATAACATGTGAAACTGTAACTGTAACATATGATGCTGTCTGTAAAACATATGATTCTGTCTGAAAACATGTGATTCTGTCTGTAAAATATATGATTCTGTCTGTAAGCTGTACTTTGAAAACATATGCAAAACATGTAACTGTCTTTGAACAAGAATGCAGAACTTTGGAAAACATGTGCTGTAGATCAAGGTATACTATTAAAGTATGAATGATCCTTTCAAAAGAATGTCCCGATAAAAGGGATAGTTTAAAACGAGGTTTAGCTTTGAATTTCAAAACATATGATACGATAGTATAATCGTGGTTCCAGTTTGGAAACATTTTAACTTCACCTCACCTAATAGTACCAAAAGGGAGGTAGACAGATTATGCGGTGCCCTGGGGATCCCAGTGCTCAACTTTAACTCCTGTAGGTGGTGTACTAGAGTGAGCTTAAGAACTAAGACCCACTACTAACCAAGATGCATATGAAATGCATGAAACAATGAACAAGGAACATGTAAAGAACATGTAACACAAGAGAGTAATACCATTTAAGGTATTCAAGAAAGGTAACACACAAAGGAATACGTCAAAGTGAGTTTCTCTTAACGTTAGACTATGATCTTACTATAACCGAGTAAGCTTTAGTCAAATTATGAATCCTATCGCAAACATTAGGTTAAGAAACAAGTCCACGAAAGAAACTCATTTTGAAAACACATTTTAGACCCTGGATATGCAAACCCTAGGTGCAAATGTCTATAGGGGAAGCACAAGTTTTAATTCATTTTTACTATTCAAAAGCACTATTCAAATGTACTATTCAAGATTACTATTCCAGATTACTATTCATGATTACTATTCATAGGTTACTATTCACATGTCGGGTCAAAGGGTCGGGTCAAACCCTTACTATACACACACCCACACACACACGGTACACACACACACCATGCACGAACACACACACACACACGGCATGCACACACACACCCCCTAATTAAATTATGATCTTGATTATAACCTATAGTTTCAAGTTCATGTTAATATAATCAAGTGTGATCTAGGTTAAAGGTATAACCTATAGTTAAGAGATCCAATTAAGGCATAAGATCAAGTTATGAAACACTATTCTATCGTAGGTTATAACATGTGACACTATTAAAGTGTATAACATATGATCAAGGCACTAATCCATTAATCCATATCATATCATAAGCTCAAATCATAAATCAAGAGTCATATAACAATGTGACAACATGTCACAACATATCTCATATCATATCATATCATATATCATGAACCTTTGGGCATGTAACATGTAACAATTTAATTCCATATCAATATGTAACAAGTTGTGACATAATAAATTGTAAATCACTATTCCATTAGCTAGCATGCATGAACATAATTCAAATTCCATAATCATGCATCAATTCTCATAATATAACAACCATATCACATGATCATAGCATATACTAGAGCAATTGATAACATATTCAAGCATATACAAAACAATTTAAAACATATAAACATCTACACAAACATATCATGAAAACTATATAATAAATGCATAAAATAAAATCCTATATGGCTTAGGGAAGACCCTAAGACCCAACCTAAACATAATATAAACATACCATAACATAAAAACGTAAACTAAACTAACATAACATAAACTAAAGCATAAAATAAAACAAACCTAGCTCTAGAGGGGGGGAGTGCCGACGGCAAGAGGGGGAAGAGAGGGAGAGAAAGGGTGTTGTTAACACAACTTTTAGCAAGGAATGAAATGCCATGAACCCTCTATTTATAGTTGAAGAGAAGCCCCTCACCCTGGAAATAAAATGTGGAGAAGGGTATGAGAGCAAAAGTGGAATAACTTCTCTTGGAAGCTTTAGGCATGTTGAAGCTAAAATGGGGCTGCTGGGGGTATTTTTGTAATTTTGTCCCCCAAGGCTCGAGGATAAGTGGCTGGAAGTATAACCATTCCGACGGCAAGAAAATTACCTTCGAAACGCATATTCATTCGTCGAAATCGGATTTACCGTTTGAAAGATACATTAGTTTTAGTGAATAAAAGTTTTGAGCTCGAAGCTCAACACGAGTGAAAAACGACTTTCTAGAATGGTTTTCAAGTCCGGATTGCTTCCAAAATTCAAGAAATAAATCGAGAAGCGTTTTGAGTCCAAAATCGACTATAAAACGTTTTACCGTTAAAAAGTTGAAAACGTAGAGTGAATAGTGAATTCTCACGTACGAACGTACGCTTCAAAATTTCAAGCTAAGGTTTGAATCAAGAGTTGTAAACCATCTCAAAAATCTTGAAATAGCTCAAGTAGTGCAAATCCGAAGAGAAAACATTTTCCGAATGAAAACCGTTCGTAAAAGGAATAGTAAACTAGGGTTTTCAAAAACGTTTTCAATAAAACAAAGTTCCGGAATGGATTTCCAAGCCAAGAATGATTTCAAAAGACTCGTCTCGACTCAAGGATCGATTCGACTGTAACTTGGGTAGGAAAAGGTATCAGAATCAAAAGGTCATTTTCTGATGAATAGTAACTTTGGTCGGTAAGTTCCAAAAATACCCTTATGGCTCAAGAAAGACTTTCTGAGTTCGGGAAACAAGTTCAAACGATTGGGAAACATATGTGATGAACCTCTAGGGTTCGAGTAGCAATATGAACAAGGTAGGCTCGGGTAATGAATAGTAAACTGAATCAAAGGTCAAGAATTCCCCCTTAAAACATGTCAGAACATATACGAGCACAAAGTTCATGTAAGAATGCAATGTATGATGATTCAAAAAGTTGGATCACGGTCTATAAACGCTTTACCACTGCCTTAACTTACTGTTTTCATCCAGGCCCTGTTTTGGGCTGTTACAAAAGGGGACCCTGGAACTATGTGTACATGACTATCCGGGGAAGCATGGGATGACAGTGATCCCCGTACGCTAGTCCCAATATAATGATGGTGATACCAGCCCTCGCTAGGAGATTAGCAAGGAATGGGAACCGGGCTTTTGGGGCTTCATGGACCCCACCAGCCATAATGATTGTGTGGACGGTGCTTTGGCCGAGTCCGTCCGCTAACCAGATGGAAAAAGAGTAATTAATTATACATGAACAAATGATTATGAATGAATGATTATGAACGATTACAAATGAATGAATGAATGAATTTTGAGTGATCACTAATGAATGAATGTATAGATAATGCACACACGAGGTGAAGGTTGGAGAATTCGCCCACTCGTCGGGCTTACGTTTTGGCCTAACGAATGAATGAAAGAAAATTAGTTGTTGTAATCCCGCGTGTTGCTTTCTTTGTTTTCACCCATTTGGGAAATATTTCAAAACCTCGCACGGGATTATAGCTTGCATGTCGTGTATTTAAATTCTGTATTATTATTTTATTAAGCCCTGTTTTATACCCTTCAGTCTCTTAAATACTGAACCCATTTTGTTTTCAGCTTTTCTTGCAGGTTTTGGAGCGCTAGGCAGGATTTCGAGTCATTCAGAGTCCTGCATTAGAGTTTACTTTATCTTTACACTTGCACTCATTCTCTAGTTGTTAATTATGATTACAAATGTCTGTGAGCGCTTATTGTGATTATTAGGCCGTGTTGGCCATTTATGGATATTGTTTGGGACTCGTAGTTCCTTCTTGATTAAATAGAGCCTGTGAGCTCACTAGTTATATTATTATTATAAATTTCTTCCTCTCTTTTTTTCTAGCCTGTTATGGTTTCTGTGTAATATTTAATTGGTTTCGAAAGTTAGCTCCCGCTTGGCCTAGCGAGTGAGTTGTGTCCCCGTTCGCTCTGATCTGGCACGTGAATGGATTATCCATTTCATATGTGGGTCAGGTCTTAGTGTGGGGGATATGGCGTCATGTGCTCAGGCGCTACTTCATGAATATTATCTAACCCGGCATACATTTCTTAATGTTTAATTATAGACGCCTGGTGGTCGACCCATATATCGGGATAGGAGATCTTCTCACCTGCACTCATTCTCTAGTTGTTAATTATGATTACAAATGTCTGTGAGCACTTATTGTGATTATTAGGCCGTGTTGGCCATTTATGGATATTGTTTGGGACTCGTAGTTCCTTCTTGATTAAATAGAGCCTGTGAGCTCACTAGTTATATTATTACTATAAATTGCTTCCGCTCTTATTTTCTGGCCTGCTATGGTTTCTGTTTGTTATTTAATTGATTTCGAAAGTTAGCTCCCGCCTAGCCTAGCGAGTGAGTTGTGTCCCCGTTCGCTCTGATCTGGAACGTGTATGGATTATCCATTTCATATGTGGGTTAGGTCTTAGTGTAGGGGCTATGGCATCATGTGCTTGGGCGCTACATCATGAATATTACCTAAACCAGCATGCATTTCTTAATGTTTAATTGTAGATGCCTCGTGGTCGACCCATACATCAGGATAGGAGATCTCTCTCACCTCCTAGACGTCAGCAACAACAATCACCTCATATGGATAGGGAGAACTTTAAGGAGACGGTGTATAATTATGTTGAGCAAAGGAGGGCTCAAGCTTCACCACCTCAACCATTACCGGTTCAACTGCCACCGGTTAGGGATGCTCAAGGGATTTTTCTCAACTATAATCCCCCAAGATTTACGGGTACCACGGATGATGCCGTAGCTGAGGATTGGTTATCTCTCTTGGTAAGGATCTATAATATCCGCCAATTCACCATGCTTGAGTGAGCTGAATTTGCTATTTTCCAATTAAACGGGGAAGCATTTGATTGGTGGGAGAGGACTCGTGAGAAGCTAGAGGTTTCGGGAGAAGAAGTTACATGGGATGTTTTTAAGAGGGAGTTTCGGGACGCCTTTGTTCTCGAGATTGTCCAAGACAGAAAGGAGCAAGAATTCATGGAGTTAAAGCAAGGTGGCCGATCGGTAGCTCAATATTTGGCCATTTTCAATAGGCTTGGGAAGTATGCTCCACAAATTACAAGGGATGAGAAGAAGAAAGCTTGGAAGTTTATCGCAGTTTGAGAGAGGATTTGAGACATGGGCTAGTTAGGCATAATTTTGAGTCTTTTTCTGACACTATCCAATGTGCCCTTGTCTTAGAGGAGGAGTACCGGAAGAAGGACCCCATCCCTAGATCACATCACCCAGGAAAGGTTCGGGATTCAGCTCCAGGAAGCCCACATAGACAAGGGCTCCATCCACCAAAGCTCCCATTGTTGAAGGCCCATGGAAGAAGGCTAAAACGGTGGGTCCGGCCTTGTACTCATTGTGGAGGTCACACTCACACTTGGGAGGCTTGCCGCCGTCACCTCGGTGCTTGTTTGATTTGTGGATCCATGGAGCACCAATTGAATGGATTTTTCCAATATATACCTGGTCCAAATAGAGACCAGAGGCAGTTGGTCCAGGCTCGAGCTTATGCCATTGATGGTGAGGAGCAAGACGTCGAGGTTGATCTCACCGCCATTTTTGAAGGTATAATATACATTCATGGCACGAGCATGCATGCTTTATGTGATCCTAGGGCCACGTATTTTTTTTTTTTGCGTGGTATAGCTGCTTCTATATGCTCACCTGTTGTGTGTAGTTCTGCTTGCTATGTGACTAGTTTCCCGTTGGGGGGAAGCCTTGTAACTGATCGGGTGTTAAAGGGAGTACCGATGAGTATTGAGGGTCGTGACTTCTTGACGGACTTCATCGAGATGCCCATGAGTCAGTATGGTGCAATTTAGGTATAGATTAGCTTTACAAGTTTTCTGCAGTTGTTGATTGTCGAGCTACGAAAGTCCAGTTGGGTTTAGAAGTGGTTGTGGGTTCTAATTCGAAGATGCTACCTCTGTTATCTTGCAACTAGGCTCATAAGTTGGTTCGTGATGGTGCTTCAGGTTTTATAGCCTACCTCCTTAACAAACCAAAAGAACAGGCTAAACTTGAGGAGACAGAAGTGGTGAAGGATTTCCTCGAGGTTTTCCCAGAGAATTTGGGGTCTTCACCTCCTGAATAGGAAATTGAGTTTGTGATCGACTTGTATCCGGACGCCGCACCATTTTCTAAAACTCCTTATGGAATGGGTCCTGCCGAGTTGAAAGAATTAAAGAAACAACTCGAAGAGTTGTTGTCTAGCGGGTACATTCGTCTGAGTTCTTCTCCTTAGGGTGCACTGGTCTTATTTGTTAACAAGAAAGATGGGACTTTGAGAATGTGCATTGATAATAGAGAATTGAATAGGATGGCGATCAAGAATAAATATCCCTCCCGCATATCGAGCAGTCAAAGGGTTCAAAGCTCTATTCTAAGCTTGACCTACGTCATGGATATTATGAATTACGAATTCGAGAAGAAAATATCCCAAAGACAGGGTTTAACACTCGGTGCGGGCATTATGAATTCATGGTGATGCCATTTGATTTGACTAATTCCCCCACAGCCTTCATAGACATAATGCACAGAATATTTCGGCCTTTTCATGATAAGTTTATGGTGATATTCATTGATGATATTCTTATGCATTAGAGATCCACCGAGGAGCATGCGAGACATCTTAAGCTTGTCATGCAAACGCTCAAAGATAATCAGTTGTTCACGAAGTTCATCAAGTGTGATTGTTGGCTCGATAGGGTTTCTTTCTTAGGCCATATTATATCCGAGAATGGAGTTGAAGTTGACCGTACAAAGATTGAGACAATGGCTAAGTGGGAGAAACAGAAGAATTCCTCGAAAGTTCGAAGTTTATTGGGTTTAGCGAGATATAATAGAAGATTCGTGAAGCACTTCTCGAGGATCGTCGCTCCTTTAACTAGATTGACTAAGAAAGAGGTGATATTTGTATGGGAAGAGGCATGCGACGAAAGCCTCAATCTTTTGAAGGAGAAATTGACTACCGCCCCGGTCTTGACACTTCCCGAAGGCTCCGAAGGTTATGCCCTGTATACGGGTGCATCAAAAGAAGGATTGGGATGTGCATTGACGCAAAACGGGAAAGTTGTTGCATATCCCTCTAGAAAGTTAAAGGATCACGAGAAGAACTATCCTACACATGACTTGGTACTCGTTGTCGTGATATTTGCTCTTAGTAAGTGGAGGCCCCAGTTATATGGGATTCTTTTTGAGATCTTCACCGACCACAAGAGCCTACAATATTTGCTCTCACAAAAAGAACTGAATATGAGGCAAAGCCGTTGGATGGAGTTTCTTGAAGATTATGAGTGCACAATAAAGTACCATCCCGGTAAAGTCAATGTGGTCGCCGATGCACTTATTAGGAAGGCAAGTGTATCCAGTTTGGAAGTGGGGAAAAGAAGTGGAATTGAGCCTATTATCCTAAAGACTCGTGTGGCTAACATCACTATACAACCGGAGTTGAAGCACCAGTTGTTTGAGGCTCAAACTAGTGATCCAGGAGTTCAGAAATTGGTTGCTAAAGCAAGAACCAATCTATAGTGTCCATTCGGGTATGATGAGACTGGATTATTTCGATTCAAGAATCGAGTTGTGGTACCCGAAGAGTTGAAACGGGTGATACTTGAAGAGGCTTACAAATCGCTTACTCCATCCATCCCGAAGGTAATAAGATGTATAAGGATTTGAAACAATATTATTGGTGGAGTGGATTGAAGAAGGATGTCACCGAGTTTGTGAAACATTGCAAAACTTTTCAGATGGTGAAAGCTGAGCATCAAAAACCCAGAGGTCTTTTACAGCCAGTACCTATCCCCGAGTGGAAGTGGGAGCAAGTGATAATGGATTTTGTGTCCGGGTTACTAAAAGTAAAGGGTGGTTATGATGGAATTTGTGAAATTGTTGATCGCTTGACAAAGTCGGCTCACTTTCTACTAGTTCGGATGTCCGATAAGGTCAGTAAACTAGCTGAGTTGTACAATAGAAAGATCATTCGCCTTCATGGGATTCCGGTTAGCATTGTGTCAGATAGAGATCCGAGGTTAACTTCAAGGTTGTGTCAAGAGTTGCAAGGTATCCTAGGTACAAGACTTAAGTTCAGCAATGGTTCACACCCTCATACGGATGGCCAATCCAAGAGGTTGTTTAAGTACCTTGAGGTTTTATTACGGGTTTGTGCTTTGGACTATCAAACTTCTTGGGATAAACAGTTGCACTTGATTGAGTTCTCTTACAACAATAGTTACCAAGGGTCGATTGGTATGGCCCCATACGAAGTACTCGATGGTCTAAAATATAGATTTTCATTCTTCTTTGATCTTGAGAAGTGGAAATGGACTAAGCAAGAGGGCATTAAGAAGGGTAAGAAGAAGAAGAAACCTTCTAAGGCCGTGCGAGACAAGTTGAGAAAGTCTAATTGGTACAAGAACTGATGAAAGAGGCTCAAGATCGACAAAAGAGCTACGCCGACAATAGGATAAGGGATCTTAAGTTTGAAGTTGGGGACCATTGTTCTTAAAGGCGTCTTCCCGTAAGGGATTTTCTCGAACCGCTAAAGGAGGAAAGCTTAACCCTCGATATTTGGGTCTAGTTGAGATTCTTGAGAAAATTGGTAAAGTGGCTTACCGTTTGGACGTACCGCCAAGATAGACTGAGATTTACAATGTCTTCTATATTTTTGAGTTAAGGAACTACTATCCTGATGAATCCGAGATTCTCCCCGTTTAAGATATTGAAGAAGCAGAATTACAACCGGATTTCACTTTTATCCAAAAACCGGTGAGGATTTTGAGTCGCAAGTTTCAAGTGTTGACAAACCGGTAAATCCCATTCATAAAGATTTTATGAAGGAGTGATAAAACCAATGAAGCCACATGGGAAACCGAGGACAAAATAAAGAAGTTTCATCCGGAGTTGTCCCCATCCGAGCAGTGAATCTGGGGACCAAATTTTTTTACGGGGGAAAGGTTGTGACGCCCCGTATTTTCGTCGTACAGGTACGCGCGCTACACGTGTAAGCTTGAGAGTTAGAATTGCTTGCATATACACTAAAGCTATTTTATAAAATAGTACCATTTTACAATTCATATTCATGCATATATATATATTATATATATATGTATATATTATATTATATATATATTACATATTATACTATAAAGTACATGTACTTGTATAGATATTATATATTATAATATCTTCATTACACATTATACATACAGTAATATAATATCTAATATAATACATATATACATAATCCCCAACCATTTCACACACTAAATCTCTAACACACACACAAACACCCCTCTCTCAATCTCTTCACACACACACACACACCCCATTTGATCCAAGCAAGAAGGAAGGAGAAGGAGGAATCAAGGCATCTTCACCATCTTCATCATCTCATTCTTCCATTTCTTTCTTTTCATTCAAGGTTGGTGGTATATATATATATATATGTCTGTGTGTGTGTGTATGTGTATATATGTGTGTGTGAATGTGTGTTTGTTAGAAATCTTAGGATTTGAGATTAAATTCGTATTACTAAGCATGATTATGTGCATATATATGGGAATCCTTAAATTTATTGCTCAAATGCCTTAGTTGTTGAAGTATTTATTGAACTTGAATTTATATGAGGATTTCGTGAACAGTTGTGGGTCAATTTGATTGGGTAAACTTGTGTTATATGGAGCATAATTGAGATATGAAGTGTATATAAGTGTTGTGAGCATGTTGTGACTTCTTTTCCTAACTTAGATCATGTTTTGATTGTGTTTTGGTTGATGTTTATTGTGGTTCGGATTGGAGTTGTGGAACCGGGGGAGGGGGATTTCTTTACCGATACACGCCGGTGTCTTTATTTGCATTGAATGGGAGGCCCCTGGAGTGCGTGTATTGAGACACGATCGTGAGGTGAGACATGCCCGTATCTCACCCTTCCTTGCTTGCATGTGTTTTGTACTTCGTCTACCTGTTTCGTGTGTTCTTTTATTACTTCGATTATGGCGTGTATACATTGTAATCATATTGGTATAAGTGTTATGTTTATTGCATGAAGTTCATGGGTTGTTTTACTTTGACTATGAAATGTGTGAATATGATCTTTCATGCCTTACGTGAATTGCTCGTTTATGTATCTTTAAAGCATTAATTGTGCACATAAACATGTTTATAAATTATTATCATTAAAATCTCATATCACAACATCTCATGAACTGCCATTCGTCGATTATTTGGTTCTTAGTCTCGAGTTTCACCTACACTTGTACTTCTTGCACAGAGCTCGATTCCTTGGTTGAGGAGCAGGGTCCAGAGGCTTCTCTCTTTTCTTTCTCTTGTCAAGGTGAGGTTTTAATTCTCTTTATTAGAACCCGTAATAACTTGTGTGATTATTTTAGCCAAAATGTAATACTTATACGTATACTTTGGAAAACAAATTACTTACGCAAATACTTTTATGAAAGTATTTTGGCGAGAATTACTCACGTATTATTAGGCCAGGGAGAATGTGGGAATGGACCTGGTATGGGATTACGCCGTCAGATAATCCATTTCATATAAAATACCCTTTGAGAATATCTTCACGCAAGTTGGGTCACTGGAAGGTGGGATATTCATGAGACGGTGGTGTGACCCCACCGAAGGAGAGGGTAGTAGTCATGATCCCCAACTCGATACGGACTAATAAGGTGGTAGGCTTAGGGTTGTATTATACATTCATCATGAGTCATTTTAATCATTTCATTCCCAATTTTGAGCATGTTTTCATGGATTTTGGCTGACTTGAAGAAATAGTTAGGTTTTGAGCATATTTGATGATCTCTTTGATTCCTTGATGGATTTGATTGTTTCCAAGATTGAATATGATTATCTTGACTCCCTCTTCTCATTTACGATCAGTGATTATATGGTATTTGAAGATTTTTTGGGATTCTATTAATGGCACTTCGAATAATTGCATGAATTGGGACTGAATTCTTTCTCCCTCTCTCGATGTACTGCGGCTGCTGCGTTTGGGGCTCATTTTACTGTCAATTGCTGCTCATTTTTGCCTTGTTTGTTGCATATACATACCTGATCATGTTTCCTAAGGAATGGATTGGTTGTGGCTCTGTTTTCTTCCCGTTTATCCCCTGTTTTTGGCCTGAAACATTGCTGTCAGCTGCTGCTCTTTTCCTTGCTTCATAGCTGTCATTTTTTCCAGTTATTTGTGAGAGTTGTTGATGCTTTTGGCTGCTACATAACTTGGTTTTGTTGCTGCTACCTGATGCTGCTTTTCATGACTTAAAACAGAGGCTTAAGCCTTGATCTGCTGCTGCCTCGCGTCTGGAATGTAACTCCCCGGCCGGGAAGATTTTGTGCTTGGAAAAGCCCGGCCGTGTAACTGTGTTACAGAAGCTGCTGCTTCTTTCTTCCTTTCTTTGTACATGATTGTGGGTTGCTGCTATGTTTCATGCATGCAAATGTGCTTATTTAGTATAAAAGGAGTGCATGCATGTGTGTGTTACGTGCACATATATAAATATATAATTTATGTGATGTAATTTGTGTATGAAATGATATATATATATGTGTGTGTGTGTGTGTGTGTGATATAAATTGTATAGATATATATATAATTATGTAATGCATGCATGCAATGTTTAAATATTATAAATGCATGGTTGATATATATAAATATATATACATTATGTATTATATGTAATGTAATGCATGCATGCGTACGTATATGTATATGTATATATATATATTTAATTTTTGTTTGTGATCTATATATATGTTTATTATTTATATTAAATATTGTTGGATTTAATTGAATTATGGAAATTAAATTGTTATTTATTTCATATTCCTATCTAATTTTCGAGCTTGAATTGAATGTACTTAAATGTTTATTCTCTAAGTGTTAACGTGTCATTGTACGTGATATGATCGTTATTTGAATTCTTGAATTGAATTGTTATAAAATGTGAAAGTTATGACTTGAATTGCTTTGACGTGCCTTAAGTGCTTCTATATGAAACGTTAAGTACCTTCTTGTATTCATTTGATGTCTTAAGTGATGCCCTTTGCCTTTTTATTTATTATATTCAATGTAAACATGTTGAAAGGTATCATGTGACTATAGTTCCAAGATTTTTGTTAGATATCGCTATGAATTACGAAAGATATGAAACGATTGAACTTGAATGAATATGAACGTTTATAATATCATCTTTTATGCATTCATATCATGCTCCTTGCATGCCGTGCGTCATATATGCTTCATTTGGAGTCTTGAGTCTCATGAGCACGTTACGTTGTCCTTTGTACAGTTTTCTCCAGGGCGGAGATGCCGAGTTCATAGGGCACTTTCAAGTCTTCTTGTCTTCTTGGTTTTGGTTCGGTAAGAGGCGTACATGTGGGTTTCTCTACTATCTAGTTAAACAACCCTATATACTTCCAATGTGCAAAGATTTCGACCAAAATTTATTATATGTATATAGAGTAGTTTTAAGAGTAAATGATTTAAAAGTAAAGCCTTTCTTTTATGAACCTACCAAATGTTTTGGCGAGAAAGAATGAATGAATGCACAGAATGGGGCCCAGGGACTTAGTGCATGTGGCTATCCGGGGAGGCAAGGGCTGACGGGGATCCCATGTGCAAGTTCCAATTATGAACCACGACTAAACCGACCTCGTTAGGAGCTTTATCGAGGAAGGGGAATTGGGCTTTTGAGGGTTCATGAACGTCACTAGCCACCATGCATGAGGTGGTCGGATCTTGCAAGCCCGTCCACCGCCCGGAGGAAGAAGGAGTATATGTACGAGTATGTTATATGTATGATTATGTATTATGGTTATGCACCGTGTGGGAAGGCCTAGAGACGGATTGCCCAAACGATTATGTCTCATGTTATATGGCTTGCATGCATTATAATGTATTGCATGATCACAAATTCAATGTATTAACTATATTTGTCGTACACGGTCGGAGTTTGCTTGGAGATTATGTATGCTCACTCGTCGAGCCATAATATTTATGTACGAATTATGAACTTAATGAATTTAATATGAATTAGTCGTAAAGTCCGGGCATTGATTAACCGTTTTCTTGCCCTTCGTGGGAAGTAACTTTATGTAAAACTTTGCTCGGGATTTATGACTTGCATGCGCATGTTTTTATATATATGTATAGCTCCTGCTCACTCAGTCTTCTAGAGACTGACACCTCTTTCCCACTTCTCAGTTTCTTGTAGGTTTTGCTAGGCGGAGGTCAAGTTTTAATTCTTTTGTTGAGTCACTTATACACTCGAGTCACATCTTACATTGTTATGTTTTAATTGTAACTCCTTTATGTATTAGGATCAGTGTGCCAATTATGAATTATTGTTGATTTGATTCAACACAGGTTGCATGTTTAGTTGAATCCGTGGATAGCTATTATTGAACCGTATACGTGGTATTATTGCTTCCGCACCATGTTTTGGCATTATGATTTAATTTGTACAGGGTTAGATTTCACCTAGCTAGGATATCTTTTATTTGGTCTCCCATTCGCTATGAGTCCGGTTCATGCTTGGATTATCCATTTCACATGTGGTCTGCACTTGTAGTGCGGGGGATGTGGTGGCTATCGTTTGGGGCGCTTCATTTATTTTATGTTTATGGCCTTGTTTGCTAGGCGTAATAATGATGTGAATGCATTACCGTATAAGTGATACGTGTAATCCTTTCTTGTGCATTTGCCACCTTTATGCATTATAAACTTATCAAATCTTATGTTATGCTATAATATGCTATGTTGTGAGTTTATTTGATATGATATGAGTTTAATTCTTGAATTCTTAATATGATATTTTGTTATTTGCTCCGATATGCCTAAATATGAATTTATATGACTCGTATTGCATCCACTTGCATTTCTATGCATCGCCTTGCGTCAAATTGGTTCACGATCAAGTCTAAGTCTTGATTACATGTTTGTTTGTTCCAGATTTGAGTTTGAGAGGTGTCGGATCCTCCATTTAGCCTCTTCTCGGCCGTCAACGCTCCTCCGTGAGAACTTTTTGTAAAAGGTGAGGTTTAGGTTTTTTTTCTTTTAGTTAGTACGACCTACAACCCTATGTGCTCATTTTCAAGTCCGCATGTGACTATACTATTATATTCATATAATAGATACGTGTTTATAAGATACATTTATGACTTTATCATACGATTAAATGTTTTGAGTTACATGTACGAGCATATGTGAGCTTGAAAATGTTTTGTAATAAGGCTATGCTCCAAACCGTGTGTCTTCGTGTAAGCTATGCTCTTCTTCAACATGATATCATTTAGAATGACACGGAGAGGTACGTTAAAAGCAAATGCCAAGTTACAAGGTAAGGTATGTTAAGGTGCGTTAAGTTATGATTGATAGGTAGCGAGTTATGATATGATATGCTACCTTATGATTTGTTGGGCCCCCGGAGACATGGGTAAGGACGCCTGAGGTGGTGTTGGGCCGTCGGGTTAAGCTTGTACATGATCTCCATTTTAAGTACCTACGTGCAACTCTTGGAGATTGAGAATGCGTGGTGCTTTGAGCCCTCGCACAATGTGGGCCCGTACCCCATGTGCAGACTTCAACGAAGGAGGATGGATATGGGATTTGGTTAATGTATAGGTTTTATGATTATTTCGATTTTTCATGAATATTTTAATAACTTGGATGTAGGTTGGAGACCAGTACTCGTCGGGTATTTTAATACGCTTTCTTATGTTGATTATGAAACGGGGTAGGATCTTTCCTTTACAATATGATTCGTTATGTATATGTATGTTTTGAATCAGATAAGTATAAGTTTGATTTGAAAATGGCTTTTGTATGCAAAACCATACTCCGGTTCATATTCTTTTGTTTAGTATGTGCATTGTTTTATACGTATATGTGTGTGGATTGACCCTCTCCTTCAACTTTATAGTTGCAGATTTTTTTTTGTGTTAGGCTGAGTCATGAGTCGGTCAAGTTCTAGGGCTAGTTAAACTCGTTTTGTGGATTTATCTTATTAAATTTTGATGTATACTTTCCCTTTCTTATTGTTTTACGTGCTCTGGTCCTGTCTTAGCTCTGAATGGCCTAGGGAGTGTGTGTAGGTCCCCGTTCGCCTAGTCTTGGGCTCATGTATGGACTTCTATTTCATGTGTGGGTTCGGGTCTAGGTACGGGGGATGTGGTGGTTCGTCGTTCCGGGCGCTATAATTACGAATGTTTGTGAGTGCTTATTGTGATTATTAGGTCGTGTTGGCCATTTATGGATTTTTTTTGGCCTCGTAGTTCCTTCTTGATTGAATAGAGCCTGTGAGCTCACAGGTTATATTATTACTATAAATTGCTTCCGCTCTTATTTTGTAGCCTGCTATGGTTTCTGTTTATTATTTAATTAGTTTCGAAAGTTGGCTCCTGCCTAGCCTAGCGAGTGAGTTGTCTCCCCGTTCGCTCTGATCTGACACGTATATGGATTATCCATTTCATATATGGGTCGGGTCTTAGTGTGGAGAATGTGGCGTTACGCGCTCGGGCGCTACATCCTTAAGCGGTATCAGAGCTCCAGGTTGCAAAACTAGACTTCAAGTGTCATGTCGTGTCGAGTCTAGGTCGAATGACATAGGAATAACTTGTCAATGTGTGCATTGCATTGATTCTTTCCATGAATTGATGACTGATTGATATTAAATTGTTGAAATTTTATATGTTCAACATGTCTTACTTTAAATTTCGTTGATTATATGTCGCATTTACATCAAATATGTGCTTTGGTGATCTAATTATGTGTCATAATCATTTACTAACCTACACACATATATGTATTTGAGATGATTATGATTTGTAGGTTGTTCCTATGATGTTTAAACTACGACTAACCTCGACAACAAACGTCCTTTTTTCTAGTTATTAGCAAATGCAGCGAGGTTCAAAAGGGATATAGGATCTTTCAATGCCTTTTTCTTTAAAAGGTTATTTTCATTTGCTCAAGGTCCATGATAGAAGGCTCGACTCACAAAAAATTCCACTAACTTCATCATTTCTACAAATCCTAATGACTAACAATGAGTGTACATTGTGGGAACACAAACCACGAGTTTGAAGAATACAAGAGGTGATAGGGTTATGGAGGTATCGGGATTTAAAAAGTCAGCTTTTAAATCTTTACGGCTTACAAAATGAAACTACATCTCATTGCTCATCACCGTGATAGAAGGCTTTGATCATGGAGAAGTTTATCAATTTTATTCTCTCTAGAAATCTTGAAGATTATCAACATAGGTGCGTCGTGTGGACCCAAACCACCAACTTAAAGGATACATGAGGCAACGAGATAGCCGTGGAATTCTTAGTCATTGAATTATGAAGATACTTAATGCAAGATCGAGCCAGTCAAGGTTCACCACTGAGACCGTTGAGTTTGAAGCAGGTGATCAAAATATAAGCCAATTCGGGAAGCTTCAAGGATCATATCAGGTTTGGAACTAGATCCAAGATGTATTAAAAGTTTTCCAACTAAGATGTATGGAATAGAGAGCCATCAATGTGGATCCTCAATGGGGCCAAGCAAGGAAGCCTAACTGATACGATGATTACCAGGAACCAACAAGTGGATTTGAAGTAAGAATACAAAAGGAGAGTTAAAAGAATTCAAGTTACATCATCTTCTTGGGACTTCAAGACACACGATGATACAAAAAGGCAAATAAGGAGTGGAGAGCATCACCAATAACCAAATGATGTTCAACCTCACAAACTATGCTTACAGCATCGATATCAAAGGATAAGTTGTCGTGCTAGATAACTACTGTGGTGATAGGTTCATTGAACTCATAGCATGTGCATCATTTATTGTATTGAATTATTTAAATTTTTATTTTATGCATTTTAACATCATAAGAGTTAAATTATCGATTTCATGTTGCATACTTCGATGTGGAGTAATGGCCACATATATTTGGTATCTTGACCCTACATGCATCGTTTAGTGTTTACTTCTCACTATACCCTTTTTACCTTATACCTCAACTACCAATTTGATCGATGTTCTACCGAGACTAGAGGAGGAGGAATATTTGGGTGACAGAGTTAAGATAATGCCGAAAAAGAGATTTAGAGCTTAAAAATAGAGTTGAAGATGATTTTGAGGCATATGGATGGGACTAGAAAGAAAAGTGACTTCGAGACTTCAAAGGAGTTAAGCGGGAAATTTGGAAGGCAAATAGGGAGATCAAGAATTCTTATCAATGGATGATAGATAAGAGTTTGACATGAGAAGGCAGAAAATCCTTAAGGGGGAGAGCACGACTGAGAGACAAACTTAAATCCAAGGTGGTGCTCGAAGAAGGTACTTTTAGTAGAAATAACAGAAATGCAGGTCTGGGTAGGCATGAAAGTCCTAATGATAATGATAGAAAAGGAGTGAAATGGCCTTATTGGTTAAACCTTCAAAGTGGGAGTTATACACCTAGGGTTGAAGATTCTCATGAGGCGTTGAGAAGATTGATTCAGGTACCGACATCTGATTGTATTAACAAGGAAATTCTGATGGATTTCTAAATTAGCTTTGAAGAAGGGAAGCTTGATCAAGTGGTCATGTTTACAGATGATGTCAACGAATTCCATTTAACTAGGCTTCAACAAAGAATTAAATCAGATTATCTATGAGAGGTTATGCATTCACTGTCCCATGGATACTAGGGTAGGGTCACCACTCGATTTGTTGTCACTCCTATTTACTATGCTTCCTTAGAAACTACGTAGTTGAAGACAATATATGAAATTTGATTAGAGATTAAAGATGGGTCAACATCGAATTCTCTTAAATATCCAGGAAAGAGAAGAGTTATATATTTCCCACAAAACTTTTGAGATATCAATAACCGTTTCTAGTGATGAGTATGTGATGAATTTTGGTATGGTCAAAAGATAGTACAGGGGCCAATGTTCTTAAGGTATACGGGATAAGCTAGAGCTCAGGTAATTAAAGAGCTGGCCATAATGTGATGAGATTTACAGGTTGATGATGAGGGATCAAAGAAGGCAACGACCGTTATTTCTAAACATTTATTTAGTATTCCAAGAACTTCACCAAATTGAAGAATGTAATCAAGGGATAAGAGTCATAATGAAATTGAGAATAGGATCAACCGAAGGTTTATCTTCTTCTCAACCAGACATAAACTAACGATACCAAGGACAAGTCAAGAACCGAGCCAAGTTTAAGTTCCCTTACCATGGTGAACGGCACATAAAACCCTCATGGCATATGCATACATGCAATTTTAATTCAAATAAAATTTTCTACTATGTACTTTGATTCCCGACTATATTATTTTCTTTTACATGAGTGATGAACGATGTGACTGATATATATTCCTTGCTCGTTGTGTGACTGTTGTGTTTCATGCTTTGCTACTTGCTACTAGTGTTGTTTAGTGTTGTGTTGTGTTGCTTGGGACTTTTAGAGACTCCCTAGCCTCATTGTTTGTAAGAGATGGGGTTCTCTCCTTCTTGTTCGAGAGATAGGGTTCTCTCATTGCTTGGGAGAGACGGGGTTCTCTCATTGTTGCTCGAAAGATGGGGTTCGTTCATTGTTGCTTGCTACCTGTTTAGTTTGCCACTGGCGGGGTCTTATATTTTCGAGTGTTTAGGTGTCGGTGAGATAAGGGTCGTGACTAACAACAGGCTTCCCGAAAATGTCAATAAAGATTATTGATGCTTCTTGAGGATGGTTCGAATGCCCCAATATTGAACCGTGATCGTGCCACTTTGGAGAGTTCGACTGGGTTCTTTTGAAGACCCCTTGTGGCTTGAAGACCTTTTCTGAACTAATTGTTGATAGGGAGTTGCTAACCCGCATGGGATGAACACGAGAAAGTTTGATTAGAGTCTAGAACTCGAGGCAATGGACCTGGGGACCAGGTCCTCTTAAGGGGGAGAGGTTGTAACTGTAGCAACCCAGAGCGAAGGGCACAACATCCCCCGCACCATAGCCCAAAACGTGTAACGAAATTCGAACTCCGCACATGCCCCAAGCTATGGCCAACGGGGGACAAAACAAAATACACACCCTAGCTAGGCGGTCTAGACCCTAATACAGAGCCCCTAATAAACATAATTCACGGAAGCGATAAAGTTCAAATCATAACATGCTAACAATTATCATATTATCTCCACCATGATAACTTATACAATTCATGTGTAAAACAATTATACAAACTTATCCCAGGCCAAAATCCAAGTAGAGAATTTGTACATATTCCAAAATGATCAAATTACATAAATTAAATGAAATACAATGCATGTGACTTGAGCTACCCTTAAACAACGACACAAGAACAACCGCCTAGCTCGAACCTCCAAAAGAACCTGCAATTTAAGCAAAAAGGGGAAAAAGAGAAACAAAACGAGGGTCAGTCCTAAAGACTGGTGAGGGGCTAACACACACACCCATACATACGTATAGAGCAAAGCCCTTATCAATTCGAAAAGGATCCATGAATCGGGGATGGTTTTTGCAAGCTAAAGCATTTCCGTGATAATATATATATACATAAAAGAAGTTAAGGGCCAAAGGTCAAAACAACCAATTTTAAGTATTTATGAGACCATTCCCGTTTCATAGAGTTATATATAATCACACTAACTCGGTGAGTACGAGTTCTCTTTCCCAACTCAGATATTGGTCATACATCGAAAATGAGTCAAGGATTAATTACTTCCTTGAACATTCGGCGGGGATACTACCGGCTCAAGAGCACCACCCTTCCTCAAAACTCCTAAGTTTAGGTGAAACTCTCAAATGGAAGCGATCCCACGGCCGTTCAGAGATGCCATACCACTATCCGGGGCCCATTTCTTAATTCAAAATTCATAATTTTCATAAACTTATCTTTCAAAGTTTAAAAATCGCTACACACTCACACATATTCAAAGCTTTTCAAAAGGAAAATCAAAATAGAGCTTAGATACATATAAAAGCCTTTTGAAAGTCTTATACAAAATGGGACGATCCCTTAAATTACATATCATACACATACTTATCTTATAGTATACATAATTCGCATGCGGGCTTCAAAGCAAATAGGTTTGTAGGTCATAATATCTCAAAGGAAGAAAACCACACCTTTCCAACGAAGTGGAGCAAAAGCATATAAAACGGACGCAAATGGACACCTACGAAACCTCCTTGTTACCCCTAGGACCAAACTTTGAACAGAGGAAACAACAAAGGACGTTCTTAGACTCAAAATGTACCAAATAGACGCTCAGCGAATGCATATGATGCATAAAATGCATATGAAATGCAACACTTAACGCATATGCGCTTATATTTCAGGTATTTTATATTAAGCGGATCCATAAATGCAATACTAAGGTAACACATAATTTAACATTTGAGCATATCATTCAAGTCATAAAAGAAGCAAGAGAATGGCCTACCAAACAATTAAATGAAGTACTGATTCATTCATGCATGTTAGAAGGCATTTAGGTCACACAAGAGCACATTAGAGCATAAATTAAAAAATGAGCAACTAAAATCAATTGTAAATTCATATTATACAAGGTAACATATAATATAACATGTTTTCTATGCATGCATATAATAAAAGTAGCAAGGAGAGATCATTCAAGGCAAATAAAGGGAGCATGGATTCAAGTATGCACTTAAGGTAGCATATAGAACGTATGAAATCAAAACTTGGAAACGAGCATGTAAAACGAGCCATAAATTCACAACATACATCCTAACACATAATATTACATGTTATCCATGCATAAGAGGTGAGGAAAAAACAAGAGGAACATGTAAAACACAAACGAAACGAAAGAAAAACGCTTAACGAACTAAACCCGCAACAACATGTCGAAATTAGCAAAAAAAATGAGTCACAACCGCGACCAAAAATAGGCTAAATCTAGTCGCGCCCTTGACCTCACCCTTCTCCAGCAAGTGCAGTTGCCGCAACTTGAAACTGGTCCAAAAAGTGGTCATGGCCAATATTGGAAATGCACTAAATTCGGTCACGGTAACGACCAACGTTCCAGCAGCAGTAGAACTGCGAAAACAGTAGCAAAACTCACTCCAAAAATCAACTAAATCCACCCTAATTCATTCTAAGACACTAAGTTAAGCTAGGGCAACAAAAACTCATGCATTTCAAGCCATTAAATGGTCCAAACTCGTAACAAAATATGCTAGAGGTGAAGAGAGATCAAGTTCATGCAAAACCTCAAAATTTCAAAAATGGCCAAGTCATAAATCCTCAATTAGAACTCAAAGAAAGTTCATATATATCATAATTGATCTATTAGGAACAAAATACATGCTTCATATAAAAAGATTTCACAAGAGATCATGCTATAATCAACAAATTGTTCCAAACCCTCACTATTCATCACTTAGGCCATATAATGCTCAATCCATGGTGAAATCTTGCAAAATGGAAGTTAAAATGATCACAAAGTCATGGAGATAACAAATATCAACTTATCTCTTTGATTGGGAGAGAATCGATGATGATTGGAGCTCAAACCCACAAGAAAATGAGTGCTGACCCTTCTTCCTTCTTCTTTTCACTTGGATCAGATTTGGGGCTCCTTTTTCTCATTCTTTTTGGTGGGATTTCGAAATAAGGTAGATAGGGAGAGATAGGGGCTTAACTCAAGTCATAAAAGTCATTGTTTAGCTTTAATTGGGGTTAAAGTTGGGCCCACAATCTGAAGACTAGTCGAAAGGTGTCTGCTTGGCGCTAGGTGCTTGTTTCGATGGGACTACGGAGGTCCAAATGGGCTTAGAAAATTACAACTTGGATTCCTTGGTTTCCTTTCTTTGTTACGAGTCCGACACTTTTTCCAGAATTCAAATCCGAATTCTCGAGCTCAAGTTATGGCGCCCGGAACCCAAGGTACGCTAAAACTAGTTAGGCACCAGAGTCCCTCACAAATCCCGTTTTACAAAACGAGCCAAAAGACAAATTAAACGAACTCTAAAACATGTAATGAGCATGCCAACATGTTCATAACTTACATATGTCACGCATACCAAGATTTGACAAAAATAAAAATTAAAATCAAACGCATATAGAGCAAATTCCAAGTAGCGTAAGCATAAACGTTTAAAACTCAAGTTATAAGTTAAACAATTAAGTTCATATAATTTCAAATAATCACATAATCATTAAAATAGCACGTAATTGCATAATTAAATAAAATAAAACACACTAAACACTCTCGTTAGGGCATACCTGTACGGCCGGACGAGCGGGATGTTACAAACTCCCCTCCTTCAAAAGGATCTGTCCTTAGGTCCTAAGCGGGGCCTTGAACAGCTTCGAAAACAACCCAACTCCCCACTTCCACTATGCCCCTCGGATCTGAGACTCCCCGAGACACTACCTCCTTAAATAGCAAACCGGGCATAAAGTCCTAGTTCGTTTGCCCCCACTTTCCAAATAAAATTCGGGAGTGGTTGGAGAATCCTCAACCGTTAGGATATAGACATTACTACACAAAGTCCAAAACTCCGAACAACTTCAAACCATAAGTGGGATAAACTCGTGACCTTGCACTTCTCACGGCGTAGGCTACCTTTTTCTGCAAGCAACACACAACAAAGGCCTTCCTTCGTGACTCGGTTGGAAACGAAGTAGCCTTTCCTACCTCCGGTTAGGCAAAATCCGATACCGAGGGTAACTCTCTTCAACCGCCTCTTCCCACTCGAAACCATACCTCTTACTCTGAGGTAATCCCCGATTCTTCTATGAGGAATATCAACGGGTTAGCCTTCAATCTATTACCCGATGACACCGTTGAGCCCCGAACGGAACTCCTAAATCAACTACCAACCACAACGAGAGCAAAACACCTCCAAACAAACACACTGGAAACAACTCGACCTTCACAACTCACCCAGCACTCACGAACAGTCAACGCCACCAAACTCTCACCAAAAGAAAGCCAACACAAAAGGGGAAAGAAAGCACTCAATGAGGCAAGGGCTAAGAAGGGGAAAAAACACACAACAAGCAAGAACTAAAAGGAAAGCAATCACGGAACAAGTGTAACAAAGAAGTACCAAAGAACAAGGAATAAGGCAACAAACGCGTGGGTGTCCCTGAGATTAAAATATGCATGAAATGAGATGCCATGAATGCTTGATATACCTTTCGCCGAAGCAATACGATCAAACTAGATATGCACTTGAGCTTGAGTCGAAATCTCGGAGTCACGGTTATTCATAAGCTTTGGAATTGATTTGTAGGGGCAACCATTCATCATATTCCCAATCTCATCACACCTATAACAACACCTAACTTCTTTCGACATTTCTCCTCCGTGTGATTCGGACCTTCACAATAAGCGCATCGGATTGGAACCGTTAGAGCGAGCTCCGGAATCAGTTTCGATAGTCGAGGCTTCTTCCTTTTCTTCTTATTGGATGGATTGGCTTCTTGAGAGGTTGGAGGTTTCTCTTGTGGCACGGGTCTCTTACCCAAATTCGAACTTGAACAGGTTGTTTGTTCCCCTCGATGGGTATGGGACTTCATTTGTTACTTCTCCATCTCGTTTCGACCACCTTTTTTATTGCCTCGGACCAAAAATTCACCGTTGAAGCATAGAGGGCTTGTTCGATATAATTCTTGAGTTACTGCATAGAATTTCGGGCCTTGAGTCGGTAGTTGTTGATACCTTGTGCAGTATGAGGGCCCGATCTTTGAAGTTCCTCCTTATAGTTCTCCGCCATCTTCAAATCTTGTTGGAGATCTAAATGTTCTCGAAGTTTTCTCACTCTTGCACTAGTAGGAATATATCTATTGTGGAATTCCCGGATAAAATTCTCCCAAGTGAGCTCTTCTCCGGTCCTTGCTAACTCCGATCTCATTTCCTTGAACCAAATTAAAGCTTAGCCTTGAATTAACCTGGAGGTACAAATCACCCTATCTTGTGATGTCCTCGATAGAGTATCCCATATCCATGAAATTTCGATAATCCATTATTCGGCTTTCACATCATCGTCCCCGAACAACCTTGGGGGGTTGCAACTTTGAAATTCTCGATAGATCAATGGTAATCGTGTTAGGAACAGCATCCTAGAAAGCCGATAGTATATCCGCTTTGTACTTTTCCTTGTTGAAATCACAGACAATCTTTGAATAAAACAACGAATTAAAGCAACACTTCTTTATATGCTCTTGTTTGGTATGCGTTTACCTTAGCTGTGCATGTATGAGAACTCCCTTGATCCTGATGACTTTAGGTCTCTACCATTTAGGTGAAATGGTTCATGAAACGAACCCTATATCACATAAGTCATGATTAGTAAAATACTGCAAGCCGATGAGTCCTACAGACAGTGGGAGTGTCAACCTGACTCTTCTAAGGCTTACTTGTGGGATCACGCCCTTAAGAAGGACCACCTTGTTTCATGGAGGTGCAAAGTGTATAATTGATACGTGCGTGATACATGAGGGTGCTTACTTCAATAAGTAAGTTCACTGAGGTGCCCCGTGTGAGAAGATTCCTAAACGGGAAAGGAAGTTTCTATTTCAGGAAATGGAAACTTCCAGATTAGGAAATATCTCACTACTCATTGATGTGATTAATTGATCCTAAGACTTGAGGTTCCATGTCACTTTATGAATTAACTCTGTAGTCTCAGGTATAAGCTTTAAAGGGTGTCACCTTAGACAACTGATTCAAGGCTTATGTTGGGGGTGCACAAGTGACTCATGAAAGTGAATGAGAATCAAGAAAGGACGTACACTTGCATTTGCAAGGTGATCTTTTATTGTGTAAGTCGTTCATATGCCATATGGAGTCATTGGCCAAGGCAGTAGATCAAGACATCAAGAAACGGGTTTCTTGGATTGAGATCAAATGGATATGAAATGCACTTAGCTTTAAGACCAGATTGTTAGGGTTCTGATTACTCCCTTACCCTGGATCTTGGTTGAGAGATAGTAAGTAAGAGGAATGTATCTCACATAAATCAATGACTTAAAGGTTCTGTCGAATCGAGACATTCCAATTCAGATAGGGGTTAAACACCTGTTGCTAGACTATGGTCGTTTAATCTGTGGACTGATTAATTAATTAGTGAATTAATTATTTAGGGTCACTTCTAATTGAATTGAGAACCTAGAGGATCATACACAACAACTTGGTTAAATGAGTTAAGGCTTTAAAATGATTAAACGTGTTGATCATGCCGAGAGGGTTCCACACGTGTGAATCACACGTGTGGGTCACGTGAGTGGCACGTGTCCTTGGGACACGTGTCTCACACGTGTATAATATTATGTGATTAAATAATTAATGTGTTATTAGTTAATAGACTTTGGTTTAATTTTGAATTAAAAAGAAAGTCTTATTTTGGAGAAAAATAATTTATTTAATTAAATACGAATTAATTAATTAGATAAATAAGTTATTTATTTATTAATAAATAAAGTTTAATATTATCCAAAAGGGTTTGGATATTTTATCTCTCTTAAAAGTTGATTTGAATTAGAATTCAAAGTCAAAGTTGGAATTACTTGATGATCAAGTAATAAGAGAGAGAGGGACCAAATCCCTAGTCCAATAGGACTAGGTTCGGCTGCCCCTCCCTTGGCTATATATAGGGGAGCTCGAGCTCCTCTTAAGGACGATAGACAATTTCTTTTGGTTCATGTGTTGAACACCATCCTTTCTCCAAGATCAAATAAACCCTAGGTTAAGCCTAAACACTAACTAGAGAACTAGCATCCTTACTAGTTAGATTGTAGTCAAGTTGGTGGACTATCTCTAGAGAGCTTCAAGTTAGAAGTTTCAAAGATTCGAGCTTTACCAAGGAGAGGGGATCAAGCCGCGAGAATAGCGTTCATGGGTGGCTTGAAACGCTTCAAGAAAGATTATTGAAAAGTAAGTTTCTAATCTCTACGAATTTGGATTCACGATTACGAATTTTCGATCCTTTTGTTGGCAAATTTTAAATTTCCTCTGCTTTCTAATTCCTGTTTTCCAACAAGTGGTATCAGAGCCACCTCGTTAATCGTGTTTCTGGTTCGTCTCGATTAACTGAATTTGGTAGAAATTCTTAGGCTTAGATGCGAATTAGGTATTCTTGAGTTCTTTTAGAAAGCCTGAATTACGAAACCGTAATTTTTCTTGAATTTCTGAAATTGTTTTCTTAAATTGTGTTTTTTAAAATCGTTTTAATTCAAAACTGTTTAAATCGTATTTTTATTTTGGATTGAACCGGGTTTTGGTGAAACCTGAGAGAAGAAGCACGAAAAACGCGAGCCCAAGCATGCTAAGGAGTAGCACGCCAAGGCCCACGTGCACCGTCTCGCAGCCGCGCGGGATGTCCCGCTCATCGTCGCACAGCCGCACGGCGAGCAGCTGCTCGTTCCGGGCGGTTCCGGGCTCGGATTTCGCGTGTTCGTGTTTTTTTATTTTCGGTCCTTGAAATTTCGATTTAATTTTCTGTAAAATTTTGTTTTTTCAAATTTGAATTATTTTTGAAATAATTGTTTAAATTTGGATTTTGAAAAATTAAGCGATTTATATTTTGGAAAAATTGCAAACTTTATTTTATAAAAAAAATAGAAAGAATAAAATTATTAATTTTCAAAAATTAATTGGAATTTTATTAGTTTATAGTTTTTCGGGTTTTATAGAAAAGGCTCTTGAACAAGAATTGCATCTAAGTCGTGTTTTAAGCTATTAGAGCTTAAAACCAGAATTTTAATTTATTGGTTAAATTTAAATTCTTGTTATTTATGCATGTTAGGTAATCATGGGTTTAGACTTATACATGGTTTTAATTTATGCACATGGATGGTTTAAATTGGGGTTGGAGCCCTATAATTGCGTTTTTCAATTGAGGTCGGAGCCTCACTTATGTGCGTACTGTTATGTGATTTATTATGTGGCTTTCCATATTACTGTTTTGAGGCCGGGGTATGCCCCGTGTATTTGTCTAAAGCCAATATGAGGATTGAGCTTTATTACTTTTCAGTACTTTTTCATTTATGAGAGTAGAATAGGTGGTGAGGTTTTATTTTCATTTTGGAGACAATGCACCCATGGAGTAAGATCGACCACATTCAAGTAACAAGGAGGCCGTAAGTGAAGACCCCTCAAAATGTTAGGGAGGGAAATCTCAATCAAAATGTAATAGAGATAGGGCTCGTATTTTGTTACAGCTTTCCCTTATGTGGTTTAAACTGTTTATGTGACATGTATGTTTGAACTTGTGATTATGGAGTGGCTCCCAGATATCACGCATAAGATAGGTAGAACCCATGATCATCACATGTTAGTATCATGCTAGGACATGTTATCTGCTAAGTGCTTGTGTGAAATGCATTTAAGTTTTACTTGCATTAATCAAGACTAATTAAAATTGGATAACATATATGTTGGTGAGGTCGAACCGGAAATCTCCCCGGTTGATTCGAAAATTCCCATTAAATATTAAGCTAATTTCGAACAAATAGGTGTTTTAATTCGAGATGCAAATTTCGAATTAAATTCCTAGCATTCCATCAATAGGTTTTAAGTGAAGCTAGTTATTGTCCGCGAGTCGTGGGATAGCTAGTGGAGCTTATTAGTTCTTAGTTACCTAATGATCAATATTTCGTGGTGAATTTTGGCAAGGGCGATGTCAGCGAGTCGTGGGTCGTTCGAACTAAGTTTTGACCATGATCTTATGATTGATGGGTCTAGCTTAACGCCTAAGTAAATATGGATGTCGCACGAGTCGGGGGTCCATATCGAAAGATAGGTGATGCAAAAACAATTACTAAGAGTTCTAAAGGTGTTAGAATTGGCAAGTTATACCTACCTAGGGTTTTACTTAGAATGTCCGCGAGTCGTGGGTTCGAGGTAAAATGCCTACGATCTTAGTACCCATTGGGAAACGTGTTCCTCTTAGATCTTTGGGAATTATAGATATTTGAAAAACAGTGGGAGCTACATCAGATTAAAAACCTTATCTTTTGTATATCGTTATAATTCAGCATACTCACTAGTTCTCTGTTTTACCATTTAGGTCGTAGATTCTGTGATTCTCTACGTGTTTTGAAATGGCAACCAAAAACCCTCTTGTATCGATCCTCGAGTCAAACAAGTTGACTGGTCCCAACTATTCTGATTGGCTAAGGAATTTGAAAATTATTTTAGATTCTGAGAAGAGAACTTATGTTCTCTTCGAAGGGGAGCCTAGTCCCGAAGGGGACGCTCCCACTCGGGCCGAGCGGGACGCGATCCAGAAGTGGAAGGATGATAATCTCCAAGCCCGTTGCCTTATGTTGGCTAACATGTCTCCGGACTTGCAAAGGCAACATGAGGCCACGGAATTTGCTTGGGAGATTTACGACCACTTAGAGAAACTTTACCGCCCTCATGAATGTGTTACAAGGTATAACACTTCAAATGAATTGTTCCACTTGAGAATGAGGGAAGGTTCAACTGTCCATGAATATGGACTCAAGTTTCTCGCCCTTACTGAGAAACTTGATTCCATGGACATACCACTGAAAGATGAGCTTTCGGTGGACTTGTTGCAAGCTTCGCTCCCACCATCATTCAACCCATTTGTCCTTAACTTCAGTATGAATCATGCTGGAGCTACTGTGGCTAAGCTGATTAATCAGCTTGTGGCTTTAGAAAGCACGATCAAGAAGGACAATGAGGTTCTGATGGTGATTGCTCCATCTTCCTCTTATGGGCCTTCTAAAGGTAAGGGCAAGAAAACCCAAAAGAAGAAGAAGAAACGCCTTAGGCCCACTAGAGGCATTTCGAAGGGGAAGGCCCAAAAGAAGAAGCATGATCAGAAAGAGGATGTTTACTTCAATTGTGGCAAAGCGGGACATTGGAGGAGAAACTGCCCAGAGTACAAGGCTACTCTAAAGAAAGGTGTGTTTCTCGTTGAAGTAAATCTTTCTATTAATTCTAGTTCTTGGGTACTTGATACAAGTTGTGGAGCTCATATCTGTAATGATGTACAGATGCTACATGAAGTCCAACAACTTAGAGAAAGAGAATGTGTCTTAAAGATCGGCGATGGCTCAAATGTTGAAGCTCGAGCTTTAGGCACAATTAGATTAGATTTAGGTAGTTCTGAGTTAGTCTTAAATAAAGTCCTTTATGCACCGAGCATCATTCGTAATATAATTTCAGTTCCAATTTTAGATTGTGAAGGTTATGAAACTTATATTAAGAATGGTAAATACTTTATCAAACGGAACAACTCTTCCGTTCACATCGGTACTCTAAGTAATGGACTTTATCTAACTCAAAATATCAATATTATGAATATACAACGAGAAACGAAACGTAAGAGAGATGACAAAGTTTCAGCTCCCTTATGGCACGCTTGATTAGGACATATTTCCAAGAACAGAATTAGCAAGATAAACACTTTAGGATCATTCTCTGAAAATGATCTCAAAGAGTTAACTTCTTATGAATCCTGTCTGAAAGGAAAGATGTCCAAAGTTCCTTTTAAAGGAACTGTGGAACGTGCCACTAAGGTCTTGGATTTGATCCATTCTGATGTTTGTGGGCCGCTTAGTATAAGCACAAGAAACAATCATCAGTATTTCATAACCTTTACCGATGACTATAGTCGGTATGGTTATGTATACTTAATGAAGTATAAATCTGAAGCTTTTGAGAAATTCCTAGAATTTCAAAATGAGGTTGAGAACCAAACTGGTTACAAGATCAAAGCAATTCGATCTGATCGAGGAGGGGAGTATCTTAGTGAAGAATTCCTTAGTCATCTCATAGATAATGAGATTATCTCTCAGTGGACTCCTCCGGGAACTCCTCAACTAAATGGAGTTTCTGAGAGAAGGAATCGAACTTGATATGGTTCGTTCCATGATGAGTTTCACTGACTTACCACCTTCTTTCTGGGGTTGTGCCCTAGAAAGTGCAGCAAAGATTTTGAATCTAGTTCCCTCTAAGTCAGTCCCTAAAACGCCCTATGAAATGTGGCATGTTAAAATCCCTAGTTATTCTTACTTAAGAATTTGGGGTTGTCCTGCTTATGTGAAGAGGACAGTGGGAAATAAGTTAGAATCACGTTCTAACTTATGCTACTTTGTAGGTTATCCTAAGGAATCCATACGATACTACTTCTATGATCAATCTGAGCGAAAGGTGTTTGTTTCCAGAAATGCCACTTTTCTTGAGGAACAGTTCCTTAAAGCAAAAAAAAAAGGTAAGATCATAGAATTAGAGGAAGTACAAAGTGACCCCACGCCACCCACTGAAGAAACGTTCCCTTCTGATCAACCACAACCAGTCATGAATTTTGATGCACATGTAAATCCTCATCTATGGCGTTCTGAACGCACTCCTAGACAGCCGGAGAGATGGTATGGATTCTTCCATGAGATCTCTCAAAAGGATAATGATCCTTTAACATATGAGGAGGCACTTTCAGATTCTGACTCTGAACAATGGATATAAGCCATGAAACCTGAAATGGATTCCATGAACTCCAACCAAGTTTGGACCTTGGTAGATTTGCCTGATGGGGTCAAACCTGTAGGTTGAAAATGGATCTTTAAGAGAAAGCTTGGAGTTGATGGAAGCATTGCAGCATACAAGGCAAGACTAGTTGCAAAAGGATTCACTAAAAGACCCTGCGTGGACTTTGATGAAACTTTTTCACTAGTTGCAATGCAAAAGTCTATTCGGATCATGCTTACCATTGCTGCATATTATGACTATGAGATATAGCAAATGGATGTGAAAACTGACTTTCTCAATGGTGACATTGATAAAGACATTTATATGAAGCAACCCATAGGTTTCACATTCAGTGGGAGTGAGCAAAAGGTTTGCAAACTCCAAAGATCAATCTATAGATTGAAACAGGCTTCTAGGAATTGGAACATTCGATTTGATGAATCAGTCAAAAGCGTTTGGCTTCATTCAAATTTTGAATGAATCATGTGTGTATAGAAAGGAATTGGAGACCTCAGTGTAATTCTTAGTACTTTATGTTGATGACATCCTTCTTAATGGGAATTGAAAGGATGACATGAAAGTAACTAAGTTATGGTTATCTAACCAATTCGAGATGAAAGATCTTGGTGATGCGTTCTATATCATTGAAATTAAAATCTATAGAGATAGATCTAGAAGGTTAATAGGACTATCACAGTCGATTTACATCGACAAAGTATTGAAAAGATTCAATATGGAGTCAACAAAGGTTAAGAACCTTCGTATGAGTGTAGGAACATGTCTTTCTAAGAAGATGTGTCCTAAGACCAACCTTGAGAAGGAAAGAATGACTCATACACCTTATGCATCAGCAATAGGTAGCATAATGTATGCAATGTTATGTACTCGATCGGATGTGGCTTATGCTGTAACATCCCGGTCGTTCGGCCGTACAGGTACGTTGTATCGAGTGTGTTAATTGCGTGTGTAATTATTTATTTTAATGTTAAATGTTTTTTCTTAATTAATTTTAATTATTTGTTAAATAATAAGATTTAATAATTAATTGTTTTTAAGCTTTTAAACTTGTTTTTAATTCGTTTGAGTTCCCACTTGTTCCGAAATTTCGTTAAAATTTAATATGCATGAATTTTACGTGTTATGGATTTTCCTATATGCTCGTTTTTCATTTTCGGACTTGTTTGATATGGTAACGCACCATATTTTATTTGTTGGGGACTCGAGGGCCTAACTAGTTTTAGCGCGCCTTGTGTTCCGAAATTTATATCTTGAGCTAGGGAATTCGGATTCGAATTCCGGAAGTGACGCCAGACTCGTGAAGAAATTTGGGAGGTTTGGAACCTAGCCTTATATTTTTCTAAGCCCGTTGATCCTCCGAATTTCGTCCGAAACGTGGACCTCGAGCAGATTCGCCACCTCTTACGGTTTTGGCCATAACTTATTCGTTTCCTGACCAAATGACCCGATTCTTGAACCTATATGACCCTAACTCAAAACCCTATGTCCCACTTGCTTATTTCAGTCCCAGACCTCAACAGAACCGAGAGAGAGAAGGAGAAAGGGAAGAGAAAAGGGATTTCCGCCACTATTCACCCACCGGAGATTTTGGGCTCGTTCGACCTCCATTCTTCATGAAATCGAAGAGGTAAGTTTACTTTCTTGTTGTCCACACCTTGGTACATCTTCTAAGCCTTGAATTTTCTGATTTTGAGCATGATTTGGGTGAGTTATGGGCTGGGACTTGAATAGTTATGGGTTTGTGGATTTTTTATGATATCTTGCTCGTTTTTGCTTCAATTCTTGATCCGTTAAGTGCTATGTGACCCTTGATATATCGTTGATCTTGTCCTAGACTTGAATCTGATTGATGTGTGGTGTGGGGAAATCCACCATTGAAGAACTTAAGGTTTTCTTGAAGCTTTTTGGTTGATTCTTGGATTCATTCTCTTATCGGTTTGTGTGTGTGCTTTGTATGAAGTATTTGCTGCGTGTTGCTGCTGTGCTTTGCCTTGTGTTGCTGCTGCTCCTTTCCCTTGACCCTCCCATGTTCGAAACTGCTGCTGCTGCCATGGATTTTTGAGGAAGAAAGGCAACACGACCTTGTCTGTGTTTCAAGCAAAATGGGTGAGGCCGTGGTGATGGTACGACCTTGTTGGCTGATTTTATTGAAATCGGACACGGCCGTGTCCATTTTGAACTGAAAACCAACACGGTCGTGTCCTACCCTCAAAATTGGATTTTCATTTTCAAATTGCAACTGTTGCAGCCGTGCATGGAAGGGAGATTACATGCTCACGTACATGACTTCAAAAATGCTTTCATGCCTTAATTGGTTTGTTTTGCATTTTTAATGCCTTGAGCTGATTATATTATGTTGTTTATATGATATGCAGTCATGTATATGTATATATGATCTATATATTTGGTATTTGTGCATGGGGTTGTGAGTGTGTGCGTGAGTATATATATATATACATATATAAGTATATGATTTGTATTCTGTGCATGTGTGTGTATACGTGAGGGTATATATATATATATATATATATGTTATATTATATGTTATAAATGTATAATAATGCATGATATTTTATGATTTTAATTTGGGAATCGTTTTGCTAAGTTTATATACGTTATGATTTTCAATAATTCGATCTCGATTGCTTGATTTTCGTATTTCATTTCATGTTATTTAATGCCCTTTCTCTAATTGTTTATGACTTATATGCTATGTGAATATGTTGAATTATATGTTAAGTGTCTTGAATTAATTTTATGGATTTATTTGATACGAGTTTTACTCGAATTTATCTTGAACGATTGATTATGCTATCTCTTGTTGTTTCATTTGCATCACTTGCATTCATATGCATTTTTCGAGCGTCTAATTGGTTCATTTTGAGTCTAAGTTTATCTTTCGATCATTGTTTTGTTCTTAGGTTCGTTCCATGGTTGAAGAGGTGGTCTCTTAGAAGGGTTTGAGTTCGTCTCGTCGGTTTGGTCGGCAAGGTGAGGTTTCTTTCTTTTAGTTATTACGACCTGCAACCCTAAATGTGTTTTAAGCCCGAATGTGACCTATATTATATATATATATATATATATATATATATATATATACAGATATGTGTTCGATAAGTATTTTGTGGGAATTGGCCCTTTTGCTATGAAATGTTTGAAAAATGCTTTTGTGTATAAGTAAACAATATTTTTGTTCTTTTGTTTTGAAAAGAGTTGGCGTGTATAAGTGATAAGTTTTGGCGATATTAAGCTTTGAAAGATAAGCCTTTATAAGTGTAAGTGCAAGTGTAAGTTTGGGCCCCGGAGTTTTGTGGTTCGGGTGACCGAGGATGACCATCGGGGTTGCCGGTTGCAACCCCAGGACACTTCTCCACTTGATAGGATCAACCTGAAACCCACTCGGAGGGAGGTGGGGAACGGAGTCCTTGGGCGTGAGTGTCATGAAACTCACGACCCTGACATATAAGCGTATTTGCTATAAGGTAAGTGCGGGGGTTGAGGGAGCGCTCTCTCTTCCCCAAAACAGAGTTAAGGTGGGATTGATTTATGTTTTGCTTTAATATGCTTCGTTTTGCAATGGATTAAGTGGGTTGGAACTCGTAGTCGCCGAGTTGTTGATGCTTTGCTTTCGTTTAAGGTTTGTGAATCGGGGCTGGATTTCTAACTTCTAAAACTTGGTGAATTTTGGCCTTCGGTCTTAAACCTTTCTTTTGTATATATATAATAACACGGGTTAAAATGCTTTAGAATGCAAAATCCACGCCCCGATTCATGAGCATCTTTGATTTGAATATGCTATGCTTTTACTTATATGTATGTGTGAGTGTGTTAACCCCCTCACCAGTCTTTAGGACTGACCCCTCTCCATTATTTCTTTTTCCCCTTTTCTCCTTGATTTTGCAGCTGCAGGTCTTCGGTTCGTGCTAGGCGGTGGTCTTTTACTTTGAGTCATTCGAGTTTGCTAGTGGAGTTTTTTGCATCCTTGAATCTTTATTTTTCCGTTTTGCTACTATGTATAAATATGGTATTACGAATAAATATGTAGAAGTATGGTACTATGTATAAGCTTCGTATGAACTTTGATTTGGATTTTGAACATGAATTTGTATGATTCCTTGGTCTTGGATGGGCACATTAAGTGTAATTTGTATTAATATAGCATGTATGTTTGTATTTTGTGATCCTGGTTGCTTCCGCATATGTTTTGTTTTGTTGCGCACCCTGAATGAGGGTCTAGACCGCCTAGCTAGTGTGTGGGTTTTTGTTTGTCACTTGTTCGCTGTAACTTGATGCGTGTGCGGCGTCTCCATTTCGTTGCACGTGTTGGGTTATAGTGCGAGGGGATGTGGTGCCCTTCGTTCTGGGGTGTTACATCTCTAAAGTGGTATCAGAGCTCTAGGTAGCAAAACCGGAGCTCTTGAGTCGTGTTTGGTCTGTCTAGGTCGTTCGACTTAGGGTTTCATCTTTGTTTGCATTCATTACACCATTTATGTGACTTATTCATTATTATTTGGCTTGATTGCGCACATAAACATGCACCCACTGATCAACATGCAAATATATCTCCATTGTAATTTTGAGAATTTCAGGATTTCACGGAGTTGACAAGGATCTTGGATAATCCTGATATCAACACTCCCACCCGAATCAAGAACCATCTACATCAACAGGCAATCTATGGATCCAATAGCAACCTTGTACCGGGAGTTCGGGACTTTCAACCCTCCACAATTCCGAGGAGGTAATGATATTGAAGCTGAAGAATGGTTTTCGGGGATAGAGGCCATCTTTAGAGTGTGGTCGTGTGATGCTCACAATAAAGTCCGCCTAGTTACTCTACTCCTTCAAGGGCAAGCAAATCTATGGTGGTCAAGAGTTGTTCATCGACTAAAGCCAGCGGGAGAAGTACTGTTATGGGATGTGTTTGTCCGAGAATTTAGAAAGAGGTACATACCGGCAATACTACAACAACGGAGACTTGAAGAATTTCTCAACCTCAACCAAGGAGAAAAGACGGTTATGGAATATTTGGGAGAGTTTGAGAAATTAGGTAGTTATGTGCCTCATGTTATAAACGATGATCAATGGAAGGCAAAGCACTTTATGGAAGGCCTTCGGAGCGAACTTAGAGAAGCTTTGGTTGTAAGAGACACAAGTACATGGGACAAGGCCGTTGAGAAGGCGATACGGGTTGAGACTTGGTGGATAGCAAGAAAAGGGTTTGAAGAAGGTGCACCGGAACAACCATTTGAGTTAGGATCATGTTCCAATATACAAGTTGAAGAGAAACTGGCTCAACCACGTATAACCATCAAGGAAAGAAGCAACAAGAAGAAGAAGTCTAACCCCTTGAAGACCCCTTGGTCCGAGAGAGAGTTTCCACCATGTGCACATTACCAAGGGACTAACCACAGTTATGATGGGTGTTGGATCCGGTTGAAGAGATGCTACGTTTGTGGATCTTCAGAGCATAAGTTCCCGGAGTGTGATCGTTCGAGGGCTAACAAACAAAGGAGAAGGAATCAAAGGCTTCAAATTGGAGATCAAATCAAACCTAAGAATCGAGGTAATTGCATTCATGGCACTACATTCATGCATATTTATCTTGGGGGTAACCTGCTTTTGTATTACTTTCCTTTCTTCGTTACTTTTGGTACTTGCTTGTTGCTTATCTAGTTGCTTTCCTTGCGTTTGTTGTTGTTATTGCGGTTGTTGTTTTCTGTAGGAACTCTCTTCTTGAAGAGAGTTAGTGAGTTGAGCGCTCGAGTGCTTGGTGAGTTGTGAGGGCCGAGCTTGCCCGGTGTTCGGTTCGAAGGCGCCTTGTTTTGCGAGGTACGGGGCTACCTTAGGCGTGGGTTGGTTGTTCGAGCGCTGAGTGGAACTAGTGGTTGCCTTGAGGAGGCCCGTCATGGGCTCAATGATATCTTCGGGTACTAGATAGAAGGATAGCCCGTCTATATCCTTGGTATAAGCGGTTGTTCAAATCCGGGACGGTGTGATAAGCTTTGTGACTTACCTTTAGGTAACCGAGGGTCAAGTCAAGCTTGAGGAGACGAAGATCGGAGTAAGACTTCCTTGGTGTTTCCTTGAAAGTGGAATTCTTTACCACTTAACGGGAGCATTAGGTTGTCGATGATTTTCATCGCGGAGTTCAGACTTGTTTGAAGACTCGCTTTTAGTGGTCTCTGGCGAGATTGTTAGAGTTGAAGGTATAGCTCGACAAGCTCTTAGAAGGTGGTTCGCTCGTTCGGGTACTTCTTTGTGGAGTACCTATGTTCTATCTAAGAAAAAGATGGGACTTTAGGATGAGTACAACTATTGTGAGCTGCACA
The DNA here is from genome assembly GCA_037501455.1 of Lantana camara. Classification (NCBI taxonomy): domain Eukaryota; kingdom Viridiplantae; phylum Streptophyta; class Magnoliopsida; order Lamiales; family Verbenaceae; genus Lantana; species Lantana camara. Next base: position 88,388,171 of record CM074862.1, on the reverse strand, counting down.
ATCTCAATTGTGTATGATTAATACCGTTCTCTTGCTTTTCAAGTTGCTCGTTGTTCTTCAGAGTTTCGAGGCCTTCGCAGAGTTTGGTTTCAGCAAGGGTTTTGTCAACTACGTGTTTGAGTAGAAGAACCGAGAATTGCTTCAGAGTGAGAAGTCTCTTGTGTCCTCGGGGTAGACAAGGCGAATCTTTCTTAAGAATGACAACCCATTGACACGAATGACAAGTAAGAGGCATGATTTGGAGTGGGGAGAGGCGGTTGAAGAGAGTTACCTTCGGCACCGACTTTTGTCGGCCCAAGGTACATAAGGCTACTCGCTCTCGATCGAGGCATAAAGAAAGGCTTTGGTCGTGTGTGGTTAGCGGGAGGGCGTGGCCTACGCCTCGAGAGTGCAAGGTCACAAGTTTGACCCACTCCTGGTTTGAGTTGTTCAAAGACTTGAAGAATCGGTAAAGATGTATCGGCGTGAGAAAGATGTTGCAAACTTCGTGTAGCAATGTTAAAGCGCTATCGGTTGAAGACCGAGCATCATGAACCGGTTGGATTCTCCAACTACTTCCGAATTTCATGTGGAAGTGGGAGCAAATGGCTAAGGACTTTGTGTTCGGTTTGCTAAGTTTAAGGAGATTTAATAAGATTCGAGTGATTACTCGTTCTAACGAGTCGATCCATTTTCTCCTGGTTTAGTGGCTCGAGTTGGTTTCGAGAACTCCGTGGATTGGAAGAGAAGACCCTTGAAGTTGAAGACTTCCACCGAGACTCGTGGCGGGATTTAAGAATCCGAGAAGCCACTTGAGAACCGGATCAGAGTGGCGCAGCGGAAGTGGGGGGTTGAGTTTCCGATCCTCTCGGAATTGATCAAGACCCTGTTGAGGACCTGAGGACAGGTCCTTTTGAAGGAGGGGAGTTTGTAACATCCCGCTCGTCCGGCCGTACAGGTACGTTGTATCGAGTGTGTTAATTGCGCGTTTAATTATTTATTTTAATGTTAAATGATTTTTCTTAATTAATTTGAATTATTTGTTAAATAATAAGATTTATTAATTAATTGTTTTTAAGCTTTTAAACTTGTTTTTAGTTCGTTTGAGTTCCCACTTGTTTCGAAATTTCGTGAAAATTTAATAGGCATGAATTTTACGTGTTATGGATTTTCCTATACGCTCGTTTTTCATTTTTGGACTTGTTTGATATGCTAACGCACCATATTTTATTTGTTGGGGACTCGAGGGCCTAACTAGTTTTAGCGTGCCTTGTGTTCCGGAATTTATATCCTGAGCTAGGGAATTCGGATTCGAATTCCGGAAGTGACGCCAGACTCGTGACGAAATTTGGGATCTTTGGAACCTAGCCTTATATTTTCTAAGCCCGTTTGATCCTCCGAATTTCGTCCGAAACATGGACCTCGCGCAGATTCGCCACCTCTTACGGTTTCGGCCATAACTTATTCGTTTCTTGACCAAATGACCCGATTCTTGAACCTATATGACCCTAACTCAAAACCCTATCTCCCACTTGCTCATTTCAGTCCCAGACCTCAGGGGAACCGAGAGAGAGAAGGAGAAAGGGAAGAGAAAAGGGATTTCCGTCACTATTCACCCACCGGAGATTTTGGTCTCGTTCGATCTCCATTGTTCATGAAATCGAAGAGGTAAGTGTAATTTCTTGTTGTCCACACCTTGGTACATCTTCTAGGCCTTGAATTTCTGATTTTGAGCATGATTTGGGTGAGTTATGGGCTGGGACTTGAATAGTTACGGGTTTGTGGATTTTTGATGATATCTTGCTCGTTTTTACTTCAATTCTTGATCCGTGAAGTGCTATGTGACCCTTGATATATGCTTGATCTTTTCCTAGACTTGAATCTGATTTATGTGTGGTGTGGGGAAATCCACCATTGAAGAACTTAAGGTTTTCTTGAAGCTTTTTATTCTTGGATTCATTCTCTTACCGGTTTGTGTGTGTGTTTTGTATGAAGTATTTGCTGTGTGTTGCTGCTATGATTTGCCTTGGGTTGTTGCTGCTCCTTTCCCTTGACCCTCCCATGTTCGAAACTGCTGCTGCTGCCATGGATTTTTGAGGAAGAAAGGCAACACGGCCTTGTCCGTGTTTCAAGCAAAATGGGCGAGGCCGTGTTGATGGTTCGACCTTGTTGGCTGATTTTATTTAAATCGGACACGGCCATGTCCATTTTGAACTGAAAACCAACACGGTGGTGTCCTACCCTCGAAATTGGATTTTTATTTTCAAATTGCAACTGTTGCAGCCTTGCATGGAAGGGAGATTACATGCTCATGTACATGACTTCATAAATGCTTTCATGCCTTAATTGGTTTGTTTTGCATTGTTAATGTCTTGAGCTGATTATATTATGTTGCTTATATGATATGCAGGCATGTATATGTATATATGATCTATATATTTCGTATTTGTGCATGGGGTTGTGAGTGTCTGCGTGAGTGTATATATATATATATACCCTCACGTATACACACACATGCACAGATTACAAATCATATACTTATATATATATATATATATATTTATATTATATTATATGTTATAAATGTACAATAATGCATGATATTTTACGATTTTAATTTTGGAATCGTTTTGTTAAGTTTATATGTGTTATGATTTTAAATAATTCGATCTCGAGTGCTAGATTTTCGAATTTCATTTCATGCTCTTTAATGCCCTCTCTCTAATTGTTTATGACTTATATTCTATGTGAATATGTTGAATTATATGTTAAGTGTCTTGAATTTATTTTATGGATTTATTTGATATGAGTTTTACTCGAATTTATCTTGAACGATAAATTATGCTATCTCTTGTTGTTTCATTTGCATCACTTGCATTCATATGCATTTTTCGAGCGTCTAATTGGTTCATTTTGAGTCTAAGTTTATCTTTCGATCATTGTTTTGTTCTTAGGTTCATTCCATGGTTGAAGAGGTGGTCTCTTAGAAGGGTTTGAGTTCGTCTCGTCGGTTTGGTCGGCAAGGTGAGGTTTCTTTCTTTTAGTTATTACGACCTGCAACCCTAAATGTGTTTTAAGCCCGAATGTGACCTATATTATATATATATATATATATATATATATATATATAGATATGTGTTCGATAAGTATTTTGTGGGAATTGGCCCTTTTGCTATGAAACGTTTGAAAAATGCTTTTGTGTATAAGTAAACAATATTTTCGTTCTTTTGTTTTGAAAAGAGTTGGCATGTGTAAGTGATATGTTTTGGCGAGATTAAGCTTTGAAAGAGAAGCCTTTATAAGTGTAAGTTTAAGTGTAAGTTTGGGCCCCGGAGTTGTGTGGTTCGGGTGACCCGAGACGACCATCGTGGTCGCCGGTTGCAACCCCAGGACACTTCTCCACTTCATAGGATCAACCCGAAACCTACTCGGAGGGAGGTGGGGGACGGAGTCCTTGGGCGTGTGTGTCATGAAACTCACGACCCTGACATATAAGCGTATTTGCTATAAGGTAAGTGTGGGGGTTGAGGGAGCGCTCCCTCTTCCCCAAAACGGAGTTAAGGTGGGATTGATTTATGTTTTGCTTTGATATGCTTCGTTTTGCTATGGAGTAAGTGGGTTGGAACTCGTACCCGCCGAGTTGTTTATGCTTTGCTTTCGTTTAAGGTTTGTGAATCGGGAGTGGATTTCTAACTTCTAAAACTTGGTGAATTTTGGCCTTCGGTCTTAAACCTTTCTTTTATATATATATAATAACACGGGTTAAAATGCTTTAGAATGCAAAAACCAAGCCCCGATTCATGAACATCTTTGATTTGAATATGCTATGCTCTTACTTATATGTACGTGTGAGTGTGTTAACCCCCTCACCAGTCTTTAGGACTGACCCCTCTCCGTTATTTCTTTTTTCCCTTTTCTCCTTGAGTTTACAGGTGCAGGTCTTCGGTTCGTGCTAGGCGGTGGTCTTTTACTTTGAGTCATTCGAGTTTGTTAGTGGAGTCTTTTGCATCCTTGCATCTTTATTTTTCCGTTTCGGTACTATGTATAAATATGGTATTACGTATAAATATGTATAAGTAAGGTACTTTGTATAAGCTTCGTATGAACTTTTATTTGGATTTTGAACTTGAATTTGTACGATTCCTTGGCCTTGGATGGGCACACTAAGTATAATTTGTATTAATGTAGCATGTATGTTTGTATTTTGTGATCCTGGTTGCTTCCGCATATGTTTTGTTTTGTTGCGCACTCTGAATGAGGGTCTAGACCGCCTAGCTAGTGTGCGGGTTTTTGTTTGTCACTCGTTCACTGTAACTTGATGCGTGTGCGGAGTCTCCATTTCGTTGCACGTGTTGGGTTATAGTGCGAGGGGATGTGGTGCCCTTCGTTCCGGGGTGTTACATATGCACTTAGTGTAACAAGCCGTTTCCAATATGACCCTGGAGATGACCACTGGGCTGCCGTGAAGAATATTCTTAAGTACTTGAAAAGTACTAAAGATTTATTCTTAGTTTACGTAGGTCAGAAAGATCTTACTGTCGGAGGATACTGCGATGCGAGCTTTGCATCAAACTTAGATGATTTTAAGTCAATGTCAGGATACATTTTCTACCTAAACGACGGAGCAGTGAGTTGGAAGAGTTCCAAGCAAACGACCACTGCAGATTCGACCACTGAGGCCGAATACTTAGCTGCAATGCAGCTAAGGAAGGTGTTTGGGTTAGAAACTTCATTCAAGAGTTGAATGTTGTTCCTAGCATGAAAGACCCCATTATTGCGTTTTGTGACAACACTGGGGCGGATGCTGAAGCAAGAGAACCAAGATCGCACCAACGGACCAAGCACATTATGAGAAAGTATCACCTATATCCGTGATATTATCAAAAGAGGAGATGTGCAAATTGAGAGGGTCACATCAGCAGAGAACGTGGCAGATCCACTTACTAAAACCCCTTAGTCGAGAAGCTTTCGAAGGTCATCTTCAGAAGATGGAACTTAGAATAGCTTTAGAATGGCTTTGACGGGCAAGTGGGAGATTGTTAGGAACAGTGCCCTAGAAAGCTGATTGTATATCCGCTTTGTACTTTTCCTTGTTGTAATCACATACAATCTTTGAATAAAATAAAGAATTAAGGCAACACTTCTTTATATGCTCTTGTTTGGTATGCGTTTACTTTAGCTATGCATGTATGAGAACTCCCCTAATCCTGATGACTTTAAGACTCTACCATTTAGGTGAAATGGTTCATGAAATGAGCCCTATATCACATAAGTCATGATTAGTAAAATACTCCAAGCCGATGAGTCCTACAGACAGTTGGAGTGTCAACCTAAGTCCTCTAAGGCTTGCTTGTGGGATCACGCCCTTAAGAAGGACCAACTTGTTTCATGAAGGTGCAAAGTGTATAGTTGATACATGCGTGATACATGAGGGTGCTTACTTTAATAAGTAAGTTCACTGAGGTGCCCCGTGTGAGAAGATTCCTAAATGGGAAAGGAAGTTTCTATTTCAAGAAATGGAAACTTCCAGATTAGGAAAAACCTCACGAGTCATTTATGTGATTAATTGATCCTTAGACTTGAGGTTCCATGTCACTTTATGAGTTAACTCTGTAGTCTTAGGTATATGCTTTAAAGGGTGTCGCCTTAGACAACTGATTCAAGACTTATGCTGGGGGTGCACAAATGACTCATAAAAGTGAATGAGAATCAAGAAAGGACCTACACTTGCATTTGCAAGGTGCTCTCTTATTGTGTAAGTCATTCATATGCTATATGGAGTCCTTGGCCAAGGCAGTAGATCAAGACATCAAGAAAAGGGTTTCTTGGATTGAGATCTAATGGATATAAAATGCACTTAGCTTTAAGACCAGATTGTTAGGGTTCTAATTATTCCCTTACCCTAGATCATGGTTGAGAGATAGTAAGTAGGAGGATTGTATCTCACATGAATCAATGACTTAAAGGTTCTATCGAATCGAGACATTCTAATTCAGCTAGGGGTTAAACACCTGTTGCTAGACTATAGTCGTTTAATCTGTGGACTGATTAATTAATTAGTGAATTAATTAATTAGGGTCACTGCTAATTGAATTGAGAACCTAGAGGGTTACACACAACTACTTGGTCACATGAGTTAAGGTTTTAAAATGATTAAACGAGTTGATCATGCCGAGAGGGTTCCACACGTGTGAATCACACGTGTGGGTCACGTGAGTGGCACGTGTCTTTGGGAAACGTGTCTCACACGTGTATAATATTATGTGATTAAATAATTAATGTGTTAATTATTTAATAGACTTTGGTTTAAGTTTGAATTAAAAAGAAAGTCTTATTTTGGAGAAAAATAATCTATTTAATTAATTACGAATTAATTAATTAGATAAATAAGTTATTTATTTATTAATAAATAAGATATAATATTATCCAAAAGGGTTTGGATATTTTAGGTCTCTTAAAAGTTGATTTGAATTAGAATTCAAAGTCAAAGTTGGAATTACTTGATGATGAAGTAATAAGATAGAGAGGGACCAAATCCCTAATCCAATAGGATTAGGTTCGGCCGCCCCTCCCTTGGCTATATATAGGGGAGCTCGAGCTCCCCTTAAGGATGATATACAATTTCTTTTGGTTCATGTGTTGAACACCATCCTTTCTCCAAGATCAAATAAACCCTAGTTTAAGCCTAAACACTAATTAGAGAACTAACATCCTTACTAGTTAGATGGTGGACTATCTCTAGAGAGCTTCAAGTTAGAATTTCCAAAGATTCGAGCTTTACCAAGGAGAAGGGGATCAAGCCGCGAGAAGAGCGTTCTTGGGTAGCTTGAAATGCTTCAAGAAAGATTATTGAAAAGTAAGTTTCTAATCTCTACGAATTTGGATTCACGATTACGAGTTTTTGATCCTTTTGTTGGAAAATTTTAAATTTTCGCTGCCTTCTGATTCCTGTTTTCCAACAAGCGGTATCAGAGCCACCTCGTTAATCGTGTTTCTGATTAGAAATTCTTAGGCTTAGATGCGAATTAGGTATTCTTAAGTTCTTTTAGAAATCCTGAATTACGAAATTGTAATTTTTCTTGAATTTCTAAAACTATTTTCTTAAATTGTGTTTTTGAAAACCGTTTTAATTCAAATCTGTTTAAGAAAACAGTTTCAGAAATTCAAGACGTCCCGCTCACCGTCGCGCAACAATTATTATATTATCTCTATCATAACTACTTATACAATTCATGTGTAAAACAATTATACAAACTTATCCCAGGCTAAAATCCAAGTACAGAATTTATACATATTCCAAAATTATCAAAGTACATTAATTAAATGAAATACAATCCATGTGACTCGAGCTACCCTTAAACAACGACACAAGAACAACCGCCTGGCTCGAACCTCCAAACGCACCTCTAACTTAAACAAAAAGGGGAAAAAGAGAAACAAAACGAGGGTTAGTCCTAAAGACTGGTGAGGGGCTAACACAAACACCCATATATACTTATAGAGCAAAGCACTTATCAATTCGAAAAGGATCCGTGAACAGGGGATGGTTTTTGCAAGCTAAAACATTTCCCGTGATAATAGATATATACTTAAAAGAAGTTAAGGGCCAAAGGACGAAACAACCAATTTTAAGTATTTATGAGTCCATTCCCGTTTCATATAGTTATATATAATCACACTAACTCGGCGAGTACGAGTTCTGCTTCCCAACTCCTCATAATCAAAACATAATCATAATCAAACATAAATCATAAACCTTCCTTTTCCGGGTGATAGAAGGGTAGCAAGCCCTAGCTATTGGCCATAAATCGAAAACGAGTCAAGGATTAATTACTTCCTTGCACCTGCGGCGGGGATACCACTAGCTCAAGAGCACTACCCTTCCTCAAAACTCCTATGGTTAGGTGAAACTCTCAAATGGAAAGTGTTAGCGACCCCACGGCCGTCCCGAGATGCCATACCACTATCAAGGGACTATTTCTTAATTCAAAAATCATAATTTTCATAAAATTATCTTCGAAAAATCAAAGCTTGCTACACAATTACACATATGCAAAGCTTTTCAAAAACAAGATCAAAATAGAGCTTAGATACATATAAAAGCCTTTCCAAAGTCTTATACAAAATGGGACAAGCCCTCAAATTACATATCATACATATATTTATCATATAGGCATAAATCGCATGCAGGCTTCAAAAAAACATAGGATTGTAACGCATAATATCTAAAAGGAAGAAAACCTCACCTTTCCAATGAAGTGGAGCAAAAGGATATAAAACGGATGCAAACGGACGCTTACGGAACCTCCTCATTACCCTTGGGAAAGAAATCTAATCCAAAGAAACAACAAAGGACGTTCTTAGAGTCAAAATGTACAAAATAGACCCTCAGAGAATGCATATGATGCGTAAAATGCATATGAAATGCAACACTTAAGGCATATGAGTTCATATTTCACGTATTTCATATTAAACAGGTCCATAAATGCAATACTATGAAGGTAACACATAATTTAACATTTGAACATATCATTCAAGTCATAAAAGAAGCAAAAGAATGGCATACCAAACAATTTAATGAAGTACTAGTTCATTCATGCATGTTAGAAGTCATTTAGGCCAATAAGAGCACATGAGAGCATAAATTAAAAAACGACCAACTAAAATCCATCATAAATTGATATTATACAAGGTATCACATAATATAACATGTTTTCTATTCATACATATAATAATAGTAGCAAGGAGAGGTCGTTCAAGGTAAATAAAGGGAACATAGATTCAAGTATGCACTTAAGGTAGCATATAGAACGTATGAAATCCTAACTTGGAAACGGGCGCCCTTCTCCAACAAGTGCAGCAGCCCAACTCGAAACTGGACCAAAAAGTGTTTGCAGCCGCTACTGGAAATGCACTAAATTTGGTCGCGGCAACAGCACAATAACGAAAACAATAGTAAAACTCACTCCAAAACTCAACTAAATCCACCGTAATACATGCTAACACACTAAGGTAAGCTAGGGTAACAAAATCTCATGCATTTAAAGCCAATAAATGGTCCAAACTTGCAACAAAACATACTAGAGGTGAAGAGAGATAAAGTTCATGCAAAACCTCCAAATTTCATAAAGGGGCAAGTCATGAATCCTCAATTAGCACTTAAAGCAAGTTCATATATATCATAAATTATGTCTTAGGAACAAAATACATGCTTCATATCAAAAGATTTCATAAGAGATCATGTTATAATCAACAAATTGTTCCAAACCCTCCCTATTCATTACTTAGGCCATATAATGCTCAATCCATGGTGAATTCTTGGAAAATGAAAGTTAAAATGATCACAAGGTAATGGCAATAACAAATATCAACTTACATCTTGGATTGGAAGAGAATTTATGGTGATTGGAGCTCAAACCCATAAGAAAATGAGTGGTGACCCTTCTTCCTTCTTCATTTCACTTGGATTAGATTTGGGGCTCCTTTTTCTCATTCTTTTTTGTAGGATTTCGAAATGGGGCAGATTTGGAGAGATAGCGGCTTAACTCAAGTCATAAAAGTCATGGTTTAGCTTTAATTGGGGTTAAAGTGGGGCCCACAATCTCAAGACTAGTCAAAAGGTGCCTCCTTGGCGCTAGGTTCTCGTTTCGGTGGGATTTCGGAGGTTCAAATAGGCTTAGAAAATTACAAATTGGATTCTTTAGCTTTCTTTCTTTATTGCGAGTCCAATGCTTGTTCCGAAATTTGAATCTGAATTCCCGAGCTCAAGTTATGGCGCCCGGAACCCAAGGTGCACTAAAACTAGTAAGGCCCCGAGTCCCTCACAAATACCGTTTTACAAAATGAGCCAAAAGACAAAATAAATGAACTCTAAAACACGTAAAGAGCATGCAAACACGTTCATAACTCACATATCTCACGCATACCAAGATCTGGCAAAAATCGAAATTAAAATCAAACGCAAATAGAGCAAATTCCAAGCAGCGTAAACACAAACGTTTAAAACTCAAGTTATAAGTTAAACAATTAATTTCATATAATTTTAAATAATCACATAATCATAAAAATAGCACGTAATTGTACAATTAAATAAATTAAAACGCACTAAACAGTCTTGTTAGGGCGTGCCTATATGGCCGGACGAGCAGAATGTTACAGTAATGCCCCGTTTTTTCGATAAGTCACGTATGACGTCAAGAGTGAGTTTAGGCTGAGTGTTATGTGATTTAATTATGTTTTAATTGTTAAGTGATTGTTTAACTTAATAATTTCGTGAACTATTTACTATTATGTGACTTATATGACTTAATTGATTATATTACTTAAACTCAATTTTAATACGTTTACTTGTTAATAAATGTTTTATTTTGATTATGTACGTATTTGAACTTATACAAAATCCTTGGACTCAATCGAAATTTGAATTGGACCCTAATTACTCACCTACAAAACCTTCGGGACCCAATTGAGGCACTTAAATTATTAAGGTACCAAAGTGCAATTTTTCCTTTTTCCACCCTTCATTACACGATACATTTGTGACACCCTAGACGGAGGGCCCCACATCCCCCGCACCGAGAGCCCGGTCCACACATGAAATGGAAAGTCCATACATGAACCAAGCTCACAGCGAACGGAGAGAAAAATAAAACCATCCTGTGTTAGGCGGGTCTAGACCCTATACCAACAAATCAATAAAACAGGAATGCGGAAGCAAAGAAATCATTCAATTCAGTTCAGTAGAATAGATGCAATTTAAGACGAAAGGTAAATACAGGTTCCACTAGTTCAAGATCCTGTCCTATCCTGTCCCGAATCACCTACAAATACATTAATATAAAAAACGGGTTCAACTAAGGCCCTAGAAACCTGTCCCTAGTTCAAGAAAATGGTATAAATACAAGATGGCCTACAAAGCCGGAATACAAAGCAGGAAACAAGTAAATGGTACAATGCAGTATGCAGGACCAAGACTCGAACAAAGACTTCACAACACTCCCGCCTAACGACCACTAAACCTGCAAAACAAAACTAAAAACAACGAGAGCGAGGGGTCAGCCAACTGTCTGAGTGAAGGGGGTACACACGTATATATATATATATAATCAGGAAATTAGGTCGGCATAATTCCACTATAAGTTTTAGTATTGAATAAACAGGAGACAGGAATCAGGAGTAAATCAATACGTACGGGTGGAATTATGTCGGAGCATGCAAGTCACGTAAACGAGATATAATATGCATGTGTCGATATGCGTATGCCTCTGTTGATGCCCACTTTAACTTTACGATTCACAAGCTCCGTTGCTGAACAGGGACTGAGAGATACCAGAGGTTACGGATATCTATGCTTAACATTTTAGGGGGACCCGGAGAGAACGGGTATTTAATCCATCCTGGACTCCACTTTCCACTTATTAACATGACAGGAACAATAAACAGTCAGGCAGGCAGGAATCAGGATTATAAAATTATCAATGCAAGAAAACAGGTACAATTTAACCTCATTCGCCGGTGATGGTTCGGGTAGCTAGCCCTAGCCATCCAGTAACAGTGGTAAGGCGGGTTCATGACTCCCCCAAACCGGAATCCCATCTCCTACCAAACCTCCTGGCAGATATCCGGGTTGGTCCAACACTTGGGACTTATGCAAGAGGTCACCGCCGGCCCGATGCCTCCCCAGTTTGCTCAATACACAAGCCCCAAGGCCCACCATCAGGAACAATAATCCACACCGGCTAGCCCAGCGCTTGGAGAGATGGGGTCAATCAGTATCTCGCAAAACAGGCTCAGGGTTAACACTTACACAGTTTACAAATCATTTCCGGTACATAGCCGGTATAAAAGATATGACAAGTTTTATAAGAAAGCCATTTTGTTTATTTAACACATGCAAGGTCATAGGTCATTTATGAAGGAAAACCCTCACCTCCAAATGAAAGAAAGAAGCAGGAGAAGGACCACAAGGCTTGAAAATCTCCACCAAGAAGAACACTGAACAAGAAAGGAAAACATGGTATACATGTGAGACACGACTCAATAATGAAACCAAATAGGACGCACGGCAAAAATGTTTATGAAATGATGAAACTTTTCATGACATGTTTCAATATGAAATAATGCATAAGAATTTCATGGAATGGTGTGATCGTGTTCATATGCTCAATTACTCAAACGAATTCAATTCTTACATAAAGAACGAGTTCAAACAATCAAGTTTAAGCAAGTAAAGACCAATGAGTGTCACATAAGAGCACAAACACCAATTAAGTAGGAATATAATTCATATAAGTCACATACGGGGGCCAAAGGGGCGAAAGGAAAGCAAGAAGAACGGTTTTGGCGATGTTTGGGAAAAGCTGACAGTTTTCGGAGATGCACAAGCTGTAGGAAAATGGGAATATCTTTAGTAATAGAAATTGAAATGGAGTTTTGTTTGTTGGAGATGAAAATAGACACATAGGCCTTTAAAATGGTATGTGGCTCGACTTGTTGTTCAAAGCGAGGTGAAAATGGCGTAGACCCGAAGTTGGGCGAAAGCAGATTGTCGGTAACGTGGCAACACCAATATGAATTGCTTATATCTCACAGACTAGAAAGGATAATGAGGTGATTCCAATTGGAGATTGTTTTAGACTTCAAAATATTTCCAACGGTTCAAAAATCAGGTTAAACGGAGTTCGGATGAGGGAGTACTCAGCCGGGGAAAAAGAGTACAGAAAACCCTATGGACTAAAGTACCAGCCCGGGTACTTTTTAGTTCAAAATTTACCTGCTCGGGGAGTCATTCTGGTCAGCAAAAACATAGCAGAAATAGGGGTATATGAGGGAGGAACCAATTTTTGCAAATCCACCTCCAAACTCTACCAAATGCAATGAAAATCAAAGCACAAATTCATGTAAACATGCTCTATCACATATCTTAAATTCAAGGCAAGAAAACAAGGATCTATCAAGTTGCCATTTTCAAGAATTCAAGCTTCATAAATGGTGAATCACTCATGCTTCAACCAACAATTCAAAATCCAACCAATATGCATCTTATTAATTCCAAAGAACATCATATTTCAAGCTTAGATCAAATGATTCAAGAACAAAGGCATGGAGTCAAATTTTCATACGAACATACTATTCACCATCTTCTCCAAGAGGAAGGAATGAAGTAAAGAAAAGAAGATTTAATCGGAAGAAAATGAAGCATTCGAAGAGTGGAATTCAAATCTTACCTTGGATCGTTGATTGGACGAGAAATGTAGACGGGGTTTGAGCTCAAAGATTGAAGATGGAGGTAACCCTTCTTTCTCTTCCTTTTCTCTTGTGGAACGATGGAGTAAGAATGAGGGAGAAGAGAGTTGGTTTGGTTTAATAAGGCCAAGAAAACCGGTTCGGTTCAGTTCAAGATGGGTTCGGCTCACTCGGTTAAAATTAAATTGGTAGAGAGGTTAAACGGCTCCAGAAAAAGGTAAGGCTAGTCCCACTGGACCCAAATCATCGAAATGAATCCAATTGTGAAATCAGAATTCGAATTCGAATTCTCCAGCTCAAGGTAGCCACGAGGGCTCAAACACCCTAATTCAAATTAGGCTCTTAACGAGCAATTATTGGACAATTGAGTCCAAGTACATTTAATAAATTCTAAGGCTCACAGAATAAAATTACACGTTGACACGTTAGCATGTGACGTCATATAAATCATATAATTACTAAATTAAACTCTCCCGCGACGTCATACCTGACTTGCCGGAGAAACTAGGGTGTCACAACATTCCCCCTTGTCTCATTCTTCTTCATTTTCTCATTTCACTTCCAATGAACTCCCAAACCCTTTTCTTTCTACCCCTAAAATCGAGCCCAAACAAGAGACAAGAAGCAAGGAGATTCCATCAAGCTTTAAGACAAGAATCAAGGCCCAATCTTTCTTTTATCCTTCTCTATTCCAAGGTATCTGTGAATATATGCATATATGTGTATCTATGTATTATGTGGGTTTGTATAATGGTTGATTAATTCATGATTTGGCGATGATTTATGATATTATATAGGTATTGTGGTGTAGTTTGATGCATTTTGGTGTATATATCGATCCGGATGTGATTTAGGGTGGTTTTGGAACCTTTCCCTTTGAACCCCTACTCCTTTGATATTATTTTTAAGATAAGATGACCCAACACAGTTGTGTCAAACCCGAGTTCATTTCCAACACGGCGTGTTAATGTTTCGAATTGGAAAATATTCTGCACAAGACGGCCGTGTCAGCTTCCAGGCCATTTTTGACACGGGCGTGACGACTTCATTTGAGCTTTGATTGGCCTAAAGTTTGGACTGTAGAAACCTTGTTGAGCATGTAACATTTTCCAATTGGAATCACCATAAAATTCTTTGTGTTTGTGAGATATGATCGTTTGAATATTGTGTCGCCACTTCGTAGGAATTTTATCTTTGTCCAACTTCAAACCTACACCATTTTTGCCTCGCTTTGAACCACGATTCAAGCCATATACCATTGGAAAGGTCTATTTGTCTAGTTTCATTTACAACAAAAGAACAAAACTTAATTCAAACTTTTAGAACTCAAGATCTCTCCAATTTGTGACAGCTTGCATGTTTCCAAAAACCAACAGCTTTCACCAAAATCCACTTCCTTGGGTTCCTTTCACTCTATTGCTTCCGTATGTGTTTTAATTGATCCCTTTAGCCTCAAACTTGTATTTATGATGTTAATGGATTATGAAATGATATATTATGATATGCTTATGAATTTTATGGCTTGGGTTATGTTGTACAAACGTGACATATATGCATAAATGTTTAAGTGGTACAATGTGACTCATCTTGTAACCAATGCATTCCTTATGTGTTTAATGGATTCCTTTCACCTCTAATTGATTCATATGTATTTTTAACATAGATTATAGTGTGTTATGAATTGAATATTGAACAAACGATGGTATGTATTGAATGGATGAAAATGAATGGACACTATTTATTCGTATAATGAAAGATTGAATTGTTTATATGTTAAAGTGGCATTAATTGTGCACATGAACATCTTCATAGCACATTGTTATTGCTCACACATGTCATGTTATGTTTATTGCATTGCCATGTATCATGTATGGGACATTTGGAGTCTTGAGTCTCACGAATGCACCGTATTATCTTTTGTACATGTTTCTCCAGGGCGGAGATCTACTTGGTTCCTAGGCTACTTTCAAGTTTTCCTTTCTCTTGGTATTGCTCGGTATGTAGCCACGTGGGTTTCTCTTCTATTAGTTAAATTTACCCAACATGTTCCCAATGTGCAATGTTTTAAACCAACTTATTATATGTATAAATCGAGTCCTTTCCAGAGTCAATGATTTTGAACGTAAAGCCTTTTTCTTTATTGCATCCTACCCAATGTTTTGGCGAATTGATTGATCACAATGAAAGGGGACCCTGGAACTATGTGTACATGACTATCCGGGGAAGCATGGGATGACAGTGATCCCCGTACGCTAGTCCCAATATAATGATGGTGATACCAGCCCTCGCTAGGAGATTAGCAAGGAATGGGAATCGGGCTTTTGGGGCTTCATGGACCCCACTAGCCATAATGAGTGTGTGGACGGTGCTTTGGCCGAGTCCTTCCGCTAACCGGATGGAAAAAGAGTAATTAATTATACATGAACGAATGATTACGAATGAATGATTATGAACGATTACAAATGAATGAATGAATGAATTTTAAGTGATCACTAATGAATGACTGTATAGATAATGCACACACGAGGTGAAGGTTGGAGAATTCGCCCACTCGTCGGGCTTACGTTTTGGCCTAACGAATGAATGAAAGAAAATTAGTTGTTGTAATCCAGCGTGTTGTTTTCTTTGTTTTCACCCATTTGGGAAATATTTCAAAACCTCGCACGGGATTATAGCTTGCATGTCGTGTATTTAAATTCTGTATTATTATTTTATTAAGCCCTGTTTTATACCCTTCAATCTCTAAAATACTGAACCCATTTTGTTTTCAGCTTTTCTTGCAGGTTTTGGAGCGCTAGGTAGGATTTCGAGTCATTCAGAGTCCTGCATTAGAGTTTACTTTATCTTTACACTTGCACTCATTCTCTAGTTGTTAATTAAGATTACAAATGTCTGTGAGTGCTTATTGTGATTATTAGGCCGTGTTGGCCATTTATGGATATTGTTTGGGACTCGTAGTTCCTTCTTGATTAAATAGAGCCTGTGAGCTCACTAGTTATATTATTATTATAAATTTCTTCCTCTCTTGTTTTCTAGCCTGTTATGGTTTCTGTGTATTATTTAATTGGTTTCGAAAGTTAGCTCCCGCCTAGCCTAGCGAGTGAGTTGTGTCCCCGTTCGCTCTGATCTGGCACGTGAATGGATTATCCATTTCATATGTGGGTCAGGTCTTAGTGTGGGGGATATGGCGTCATGTGCTCGGGCGCTACATCATGAATATTATCTAACCCGGCATGCATTTCTTAATGTTTAATTATAGACGCCTCGTGGTCGACCTATATATCGGGATAGGAGATCTTCTCACCTGCACTCATTCTCTAGTTGTTAATTATGATTACAAATGTCTGTGAGCGCTTATTGTGATTATTAGGCCGTGTTGGCCATTTATGGATATTGTTTGGGACTCGTAGTTCCTTCTTGATTAAATAGAGCCTGTGAGCTCACTAGTATATTATTACTATAAATTGCTTCCGCTCTTATTTTCTGGCCTGCTATGGTTTCTGTTTGTTATTTAATTGATTGTGAAAGTTAGCTCCCACCTAGCCTAGCGAGTGAGTTGTGTCCCCGTTCGCTCTGATCTGGAACGTGTATGGATTATCCATTTCATATGTGGGTTAGGTCTTAGTGTGGGGGCTATGGTATCATGTGCTTGGGCTCTACATCATGAATATTATCTAACCCGGCATGCATTTCTTAATGTTTAATTGTAGATGCCTCGTGGTCGACCCATACATCAAGATAGGAGATCTCTCTCACCTCCTATACATTAGCAACAACAATCGCCTCATATGGATAGGGAGAACTTTAAGAAGACAGTGTATAATTATGTTGAGCAAAGGAGGGCTCAAGCTTCACCACCTCAACCATCACCGGTTCAACTGCCACCGATTAGGGATGCTCAAGGGATTTTTCTCAACTATAATCCCCCAATATTTACGGGTACCACGGATGATGCCGTAGCTGAGGATTGGTTATCTCTCTTGGTAAGGATCAATAATATCCGCCAATTCACCATGCTTGAGTGAGCTGAATTTGCTATTTTCCAATTAAACGGGGAAGCATTTGATTGGTGAGAGAGGACTCGTGAGAAGCTAGAGGTTTCGGGAGAAGAAGTTACATGGGATGTTTTTAAGAGGGAGTTTCGGGACGCCTTTATTCTCGAGATTGTCCAAGAGAGAAAGGAGCCAGAATTCATGGAGTTAAAGCAAGGGGGCCGATCGGTAGCTCAATATTTGGCCATTTTCAATAGGCTTGGGAAGTATGCTCCACAAATTACAAGGGATGAGAAGAAGAAAACTTGGAAGTTTATCGCAGTTTGAGAGAGGATTTGAGACATGGGCTAGTTATGCATAATTTTGAGTCTTTTTCTGACACTATCCAATGTGCCCTTGTC
The DNA here is from genome assembly GCA_037501455.1 of Lantana camara. NCBI lineage: Eukaryota > Viridiplantae > Streptophyta > Magnoliopsida > Lamiales > Verbenaceae > Lantana > Lantana camara. The sequence goes on along the minus strand of CM074862.1, from coordinate 88,370,554 downwards.
CAAGAGGAGGAGTACCAGAAGAAGGACCCCATCCCTAGATCACATCACCCAGGAAAGGTTCGGGATTCAGCTCCAGGAAGCCCACATAGACAAGGGCTCCATCCAGCAAAGCTCCCATTGTCGAAGGCCCATGGAAAAGGCGAAAACGGTGGGTCAGGCCTTGTACTCATTGTGGAGGTCACACTCACACTTGGGAGGCTTGCCGTAGTCACCTCGGTGCTTGTCGAGCTATGAAAGTCCAGTTGGGTTTAGAAGTGGTTGTGGGTTCTAATTCGAAGATGCTACCTCTGTTATCTTGCAACTAGGCTCATAAGTTGGTTCGTGATGGTGCTTCAGGTTTTATAGCCTACCTCCTTAACAAACCAAAAGAACAGGCTAAACTGGAGGAGACAGAAGTGGTGAAGGATTTCCTCGAGGTTTTCCCAGAGAATTTGGGGTCTTCACCTCCTAAATAGGAAATTGAGTTTGTGATCGACTTGTATCCGGACGCCGCACCATTTTCTAAAACTCCTTATGGAATGGGTCCTGCCGAGTTGAAAGAATTAAAGAAACAACTCGAAGAGTTGTTGTCTAGCGGGTACATTCATCTGAGTTCTTCTCCTTAGGGTGCACTGGTCTTATTTGTTAACAAGAAAGATGGGACTTTGAGAATGTGCATTGATAATAGAGAATTGAATAGGATGACGATCAAGAATAAATATTCCTCCCGCATATCGAGTAGTCAAAGGGTTCAAAGCTCTATTCTAAGCTTGACCTACGTCATGGATATTATCAATTACGAATTCGAGAAGAAAATATCCCAATGACAGGGTTTAACACTCGGTGCGGGCATTATGAATTCATGGTGATGCCATTTGATTTGACTAATTCCCCCACAGCCTTCATAGACATAATGCACAAATATTCCGGCCTTTTCATGATAAGTTTATGGTGATATTCATTGATGATATTCTTATGCATTCGAGATCCACCGAAGAGCATGCGAGACATCTTAAGCTTGTCATGCAAACGCTCAAAGATAATCAGTTGTTCACGAAGTTCATCAAGTGTGATTGTTGGTTCGATAGGGTTTCTTTCTTAGGCCATATTATATCCGAGAATGGAGTTGAAGTTGACCCTACAAAGATTGGGACAATGGCTAAGTGGGAGAAACAGAAGAATGCTTCGAAAGTTCGAAGTTTCTTGGGTTTAGCGGGATATAATAGAAGATTCGTGAAGCACTTCTCGAGGATCGTTCCTCCTTTAACTAGATTGACTAAGAAAAAGGTGATATTTGTATGGGAAGAGGCATGCGACGAAAGCCTCAATCTTTTGAAGGAGAAATTGACTACCGCCCCGGTCTTGACACTTCCCGAAGGCTCCGAAGGTTATGCCCTGTATACGGATGCATCAAAAGAAGGATTGGGATGTGTATTGATGCAAAACGAGAAAGTTGTTGCATATCCCTCTAGAAAGTTAAAGGATCACGAAAAGAACTATCCTACACATGACTTGGTACTCGTTGCCGTGATATTTGCTATTGGTAAGTGGAGGCCCTAGTTATATTGGATTGTTTTTGAGATCTTCACCGACCACAAGTGCCTACAATATTTGCTCTCACAAAAAGAACTGAATATGAGGTAAAGTCGTTGGATGGAGTTTCTTGAAGATTATGAGTGCACAATAAAGTACCATCCCGGTAAAGTCAATGTGGTCGCCGATGCACTTATTAGGAAGGAAAGTGTATCCAGTTTGGAAGTGGGGAAAAGAAGTGGAATCAAGCCTATTATCCTAAAGACTCGTGTGGCCAACATCACTATACAACCGGAGTTGAAGCACCAGTTGTTTGAGGCTCAAACTAGTGATCCAGGAGTTCCGAAATTGGTTGCTAAAGCAAGAACCAATCTAGAGTGTCCATTCGGGTATGATGAGACTGGATTATTTCGATTCAAGAATCTAGTTGTGGTACCCGAAGAGTTGAAACGGGTGATACTTGAAGAGGCTTACAAATCGCTTACTCCATCCATCCCGGAGGTAATAAGATGTATAAGGATTTGAAACAATATTATTGGTGGAATGGATTGAAGAAGGATGTCACCGAGTTTGTGAAACATTGCAAGACTTTTCAGATGGTGAAAGCTGAGCATAAAAAACCCAGTGGTCTTTTACAGCCAGTACCTATCCCCGAGTGGAAGTGGGAGCAAGTGATAATGGATTTTGTGTCCGGGTTACTAAAAGTAAAGGGTGGTTATGATGGAATTTGTGAAATTGTTGATCGCTTGACAAAGTCGGCTCACTTTCTATTAGTTCGGATGTCCGATAAGGTCAGTAAACTAGCTGAGTTGTACAATAGAAAGATCATTCAACTTCATGGGATTCCTGTTAGCATTGTGTCAGATAGAGATCCGAGGTTAACTTCAAGGTTGTGTCAAGAGTTGCAAGGTATTCTTGGTACAAGACTTAAGTTCAGCAATGGTTCACATCCTCATAAGGATGGCCAATCCAAGAGGTTGTTTAAGTACCTTGAGGTTTTATTACGGGTTTGTGCTTTGGACTATCAAACTTCATAGGATAAACAGGTGCGCTTGATTGAGTTCTCTTACAATAATAGTTACCAAGGGTCGATTGGTATGGCCCCATACGAAGTACTCGATGGTCTAAAATATAGATTTTCATTCTTCTTTGATCTTGAGAAGTGGAAATGGACTAAGCAAGAGGGCATTAAGAAGGGTAAGAAGAAGAAGAAACCTTCTAAGGTCGTGCGAGACATGTTGAGAAAGTCTAATTGGTACAAGAATGGATGAAAGAGGCTCAAGATCGACAAAAGAGCTACGCCGACAATAGGATAAGCGATCTTAAGTTTGAAGTTGGGGACCATTGTTCTTAAAGGCGTCTTCCCGTAAGGGATTTGCTCGAACCGCTAAAGGAGGAAAGCTTAACCCTAGATATTTGGGTCTATTTGAGATTCTTGAGAAAATTGGTAAAGTGGCTTACCGTTTGGACGTACCGCCAAGCTAGACTGGGATTCACAATGTCTTCTATATTTTTGAGTTAAGGAACTACTATCCTGATGAATCCGAGATTCTCCCCGTTTAAGATATTGAAGAAGCACAATTATAACCGGATTTCACTTTTATCCAAAAACCGGTGAGGATTTTGAGTCGCAAGTTTCAAGTGTTGACAAACCGGTAAATCCCATTCATAAAGATTTTATGAAGGAGTGATAAAACCAATGAAGCCACATGGGAAACCGAGGACAAAATAAAGAAGTTTCATCCGGAGTTGTCCCCATCCGAGCAGTGAATCTGGGGACCAAATTCTTTTACGGGGGAAAGGTTGTGACGCCCCGTATTTTCGTCGTACAGGTACGCGCGCTACACGTGTAAGCTTGAGAGTTAGAATTGCTTGCATATACACTAAAGCTATTTTATAAAATAGTACCATTTTACAATTCATATTCATGCATATATATATATATATATTATATACATATATATATTATATATATATTACATATTATACTATAAAGTACATATACTTGTATAGATATTATATATTATAATATCTTCATTACACATTATACATACAGTAATATAATATCTAATATAATACATATATACACAATCCCCAACCATTTCACACACTAAATCTCTAACACACACACAAACACCCCTCTCTCAATCTCTTCACACACACACACACCCCATTTGATCCAAGCAAGAAGGAAGGAGAAGGAGGAATCAAGGCATCTTCACCATCTTCATCATCTCATTCTTCCATTTCTTTCTTTTCGTTCAAGGTTGGTGGTATATATATATATATGTCTGTGTGTGTGTATGTGTATATATGTGTGTGTGAATGTGTCTTTGTTAGAAATCTTAGGATTTAAGATTAAATTCGTATTACTAAGCATGATTATGTGCATATATATGGGAATCCTTAAATTTATTGCTCAAATGCCTTGGTTGTTGAAGTATTTATTGAACTTGAATTTATATGTGGATTTCGTGAATAGTTGTGGGTCAATTTGATTGGGTAAACTTGTGTTATATGGAGCATAATTGAGATATGAAGTGTATATAAGTGTTGTGAGCATGTTGTGACTTCTTTTCCTAACTTAGATCATGTTTTGGTTGTGTTTTGGTTGATGTTTATTGTGGTTCGGATTGGAGTTGTGGAACCGGGGGAGGGGGATTTCTTTACCGATACACGCCGGTGTCTTTATTTTTATTGAATGGGAGGCCCCTGGAGTGCCTGTATTGAGACACGGCCGTGAGGTGAGACATGCCCGTGTCTCACCCTTCCTTGCTTGCATGTGTTTTGTACTTCGTCTAACTGTTTCGTGTGTTCTTTTATTACTTCTATTATGGCGTGTATACATTGTAATCATGTTGATATAAGTGTTATGTTTATTGCATGAAGTTCATGGGTTGTTTTACTTTGACTATGAAATGTGTGAATATGATCTTTCATGCCTTACATAAATTGCTCGTTTATGTATATTTAAAGCATTAATTGTGCACATGAACATGTTTATAAATTATTATCATTAAAATCTCATATCACAACATCTCATGAACTGCCATTCGTCGATTACTTGGTTCTTAGTCTCGAGTTTCACCTACACTTGTACTTCTTGCACAGAGCTCGATCCCTTGGTTGAGGAGCAGGGTCCAGAGGCTTCTCTCTTTTTTTTCTCTTGTCAAGGTGAGGTTTTAATTCTCTTTATTAGAACCCAGTAATAACTTGTGTGATTATTTTAGCCAAAATGTAATACTTATACGTATACTTTGGAAAACAAATTACTTACGCAAATACTTTTATGAAAGTATTTTGGTGAGAATTACTCACGTATTATTAGGCCCGGGAGAATGTGGGAATGGACCTGGTATGGGATTACACTGTCAGATAATCCATTTCATATAAAATACCCTTTGAGAATATCTTCACGCAACTTGGGTCACTTGAAGGTGGGATATTCATGAGACGGTGGTGTGACCCCACCGAAGGAGAGGGTAGGAGTCATGATCCCCAACTCGATACGGACTAATAAGGTGGTAGGGCCTTGAAAACCCTTCCACCGCCCAGGAGAAAGAAGGATAGAAAATTATGTTTTATATTACGATTACGATAATGATTACGATTACGTTTATGATGATGAATTTGCATGAATGCCTTGTAACTTGAGTTTAACGCACACACTAGGGGAGTAAGGTTGGAGAAATGCCCTCTCGCCGGGCTACGTATTATTATTACGAAATTGTAAATGTAATTAATTGATATTTATAATTCCGAGTGATGCATTTCCTATACTTTCTACTTGGGATTTTATAAAACTATACTCAGACTTATGGATTGCATGTGCATCAAATATAGCTACTTATGCCCCTCACTCAGTCTTTCACTGACACCCCGTATTGTTTTTAGCCTTTTCACAGATATGCCAGGCAAGAATAAGGGAGTCTGGGAGTCTTTATTTTGTTCTTAGCGCGTGTAAGTTTTATCTTTTACATTGTCATAGTTTTGGATCATGTACTAATCTATTTTTGGTGAATGGTTGTAAATATTTGGTGGTCGTATAGGCCTTTGGTTGTATCTCTTGTATTGCATGTTCATGTTGGAGATTTATTATGCCCTTATAACTTTGTTATGCTTCCGCTTTTTCTTTGTTGCGCCGTTAGGTATTTGGTTAAGGGTTAGTCCCGCTTTGCTAGGTTGAGTTATTTTATTTTGTCACCCATTCTCCACATGTTTGATTGATGTATGGAATTCAATTTCATGCGTGGATTGGAGCCGTGCAGGGGATATGGTGCCTATCGAAGCGGGTACTATATTGAAGGTGCAAAAACGATGATTCAAGCTAGGTCCAATCAACGAACGAAATTTTAACTAATAATCGATAAGCACGTTCACGAGAACAACATACTACGATCTTAGCTTGATTAATCCACATCTGAGCACATTCGAAGACAATTTTTATATTTTATTACTATTCATCATCTTCAACCATGACATGAATTCAAGTAATAAAAACAATATTCAATCCGGAGAAAATGAAGCACTCAAAAAGAGGAATTCAATGCTTACCTTGGATCGTTGATCGGGTAAGAAATGGAGCCGAAATCTCGAGCTTAGTAATTGGGTGAATAGTAGATTTCTTCTTCCCTTTCCTTTCTTTTTGGAAATAAGTACCCTTATGAGAAAAATGAGGGGTTCGTTTCTTAAAACCAAGAAACGGGCTTGTTTCGGTCCAAGACAGGTTCAGTTCAATCGGTTAGGAAATTAAATTGGTTCAGGGCTTAAATGACTTTAGAAAAGGATGAAGCTAGATCCATTGGACCCGAATAAAACGAATCCACTGGTGGGGTCAGAATTTGAATTCGAATCCCCGAGCTCAAGTTAGCCAAAAAATGGCTCAAACACACTAATTCTGATTAGGTCCCTAATCTTCAAATAAATTGACTTTCAAGCCCAAACATATAATAAATAAATTCTAATGTGCATATACTTAAACTTGAGTGCAAGTTGACACATAAAGCATACTAGTAATATATAAATCATGAAATTACAGAATTAAACTCTCATGTGATGTCGTTCTTGGAATGCCAAAGAAACGGGGCATCACAGTCCAAGTGGAAAATGGTAAGCTCGAAAGATGATCGGTGGAAATCAATTAAAGTCATCAATCTGTCTTTATGGCCAGATACAATTTCAATCTCCTTAGACTTAAAGGGTTGAGTTTGTATTACCATTTTCGAATACCAAGGTTAATGGAGGTATGAAGGAACTACAGGAAATGGTGAAGAGAATATCGGGTAAAGAGAGCCTAATCAGATTATCTTATTCTGTGATGGTGAAATTGAGAATCAATTCAACCGAGCTTTTAAAATGAAATAAATACTGGTTTGACAGTGGTTTCTCCATGATGAACCGGTGACACCACGATAGTTGGAAATTGTAATTCGAGCTCCTAGTAGAGTAGCTCGAATAATCAAGGATGCCGAACATAGCTCGTTTGGAAAGTGAGTTAATTGGGTTGAAGTCAAGCACACACTCAAGAACTTGAGAGAACAATGTGGGAGAATGCGAAGGGTAACAAAGAATAGGGATATCTGAAAGATGGAGTTAATTAAGGACCGGGTATGTGTAAGGGTATAAGAAGAAAGTCGAGAAATGACTTAACCTTAGGATAAAACATTCGCATAAGTAATGAAGTCATCACCTTCAAATTTCATTTCTTCGGTGCATGTACACTAAAACATTCATAACACATTCATGCATACCTCATTAATTATTTATTTGATTTCCCGTTAGTGTTTGCATGTGCATGATGACTATTTCGTTACCCATACCGTGTGCGTGAGTTTTGCATGTTGTTGGTTAGCTCGCCGTTGGAGACATCTTAGTTTCGAGAGTATTTAGGCTTTCCGGTCAGACAAGGGTCGTGGACATTCTGTGGAGCCAAGTTTTCAATGAACACACCGGAGTACTTGACCGAGAATGGTACGATTCACCCAACATTGAGCCTAGACTTGGAAGCATTGAAGAGTTCGATTAGGCTCATGGTTGTGAGTTAGTGGTTATCTAAGGCACCATACTCATTTTAAGTTGAACCCTAAGAGTTAGGTCGTAATGACTTAAATGATGAGAGATGAATCCTTCGGACCCTCTTGTTGTACGAGTGCAACTGAGCAACTCGCTTAACACTGGATTATATTCGAGGATGAGTCTTCTATACAACGAGTCAAGGCTCCTATTACTTGAAGACCTTTTGTGAAATAATTCCTATCGGGATGTCGCGATCCCCGCCTGGGATGAACATGGAGAAGTAGTTCTTAAAGTCCGGGACTCGAGGTATCGAACCTGAGAACAGGTCCTGCCTAAGGGGGAGAGGTTATGACGCCCCGTGTTTTCAAGACTGACCAGGTATGATGTCACGAGTGAGGTCAGGTAGAGTGTTACGTGATTTTATTGTTTAATTATGTGATTAGGTGTTTTAGGAGCTTTAATTATTTATTTGTGTGATTTAATTTTATTTACGTCCGTAAGTGTTTAATTATTTATTTGATTTATTTGCATTACGACACACGAACACATCCATTCCTTTTTCTTGAGCCTCACCTTTTATTCCTGATAAATTCCCAAACCTGTTGCCTATATTTTCATTTAATACGGAAACTAATTCCTTTCCTAACCATATTTCAATTCGAGCCGAAACCACACAAAATATCACCATAGCAAAATATCTAACCGCGTAGACCCCGCACTTTCACCAACTCTCTCTCTCTCTGGCTCCTCCCGCCCCCCCCCCCCCCTCCCCAATTGACACCCCGACCCCTCCCTTTCTCTTCTCTTCGTTTTTTTTATTCCTCTATTTCCTTCTCCTTCATTTTCTTCTTTCCCCTTTTTTCTCCCTTGCTCAGCCCAACACCATCCCTTACCATGCTCCACCACCTCCGGCGCCATCGCCCTGGGCCACTACAATTCCAAGCACCACCACTTCTTTTTTCTTCTCCTTTTTTCATCCAAGATAAGGCAAGGAAGCTTGTACAAGAAAGAAACAAGTAACCAACTCCAGAAAAGGATTCTGATAACTTCCGACCACCACGAGCTCATCCCTAACGTCCTCATTTCCTTTTCGGTAAGCTCCTCTTCATTTCTTGCATTTTAGTTGACTGATTTGAATGTATATATATGTGTGTGTGTGTGTGTGTATATGTGTGTATACATGTATATATTTGATAGGTTTGTATGTTAACGTGTCCCATTTTGAGTTTTGTTCGTACTTTTATGTTCTTTGGTGTTCGGTTGTTGCTTGGTTTGAGTTTCGGGCTCCGGTGGTGCTTCGAGGGCCATTTTTGGCAAGGCTTTTCATTCGTCGGAGCTACCCCTGTTTCTGTTGCAGGTTTTCCCAGTCGGGGATCGGGATTAGTGCATTTTTTATCCCGACCAGGAAAGCTCTTTTGGTTAGTTTCGGGACAGGTGGTCCTAGGTGAGATTGATTCTAGTGCAAATCGTGTCCCGGTCGGGAATGCATGTCAGTTGCAGGCCAGGACAAAAGCAGTTTTTTGGAACCTCTATCCCGGCCGGGATTGATTTTAGTGTTTTTCATGTCCCTTCCGGGATTGCTTCTGTTGACCTTGTTTTTGTGCTTTGACTTACGTTGTTTTCTTACCGTGTACTTGTTTACGTGCCTTGCTTAATTCCCTAACGTGCTTAACATGTTTATATGCTTTCATGAATTGTAATTATGTGTTTAAATGCCATACGTGAAATCTTAGTTGTTTAATTGATTTAATTATAATCGAGAATGTATTATATGATCATGTATCACACGTACAATTGAATTACACATCTATTTGATAGGTGGGACATTAATTGTGTACATGAACATGATCACCACACTTCATAACATTTTATGTTTCATTATATATTGTATCCTCTCGTGGCAAGTTACACCACCGCATGAACATTATCGTGCGTCCTACTTGGTTTCATATTAAGTTATTCTCACGAGTACATGTAATTTCTTCTCTTGTACAGTTTGTTTCGAGGACGGTGACTTCCAGATCGAATAGGCACACGTATTGTTCTTATTCCTGGTCTCGTGATTTTCATTCTAGTTATGTATCGAACCCTACGACCTTATATGACAAGTTTTGGCCAAAAATCTAATATATATAAATATATAATGTTTTCAAGGTGGAGTCGTTGAGTAAAAATTTTATCAAGTAAATTAATTCTTAGGATTTTGAAATGTATTATTATCTACATTACTTGAAAATATTTTGGCGAGATTTTACACAATCATGTTCATGTTATTAGGCCCGGGAAAATACGTGAATGGAGACAGGAATGACATCGGGCCATCGGATAAACGATTGCATATAGTACCCTTTGAGATATCCTCGCGCGACCACGAGGCCGAGGAGGTGGGATATTCTTGAGCCGGTGGTTAACCAATCGAATGAGCGTGTAACACCCTGATTTTTCAAATCATGCAAGTAGGAAGTATGTATATATTAATTGAGCATTTAAATTTATTAATTATGTCATTAATTATTTATTATAATTATTCTTTTAATTATTTTATTTTAATTCGTTGAAAATTTTATTTTATGAATATTTATTTTTACAATGGAATTTAATTTTATAATTTATTTATGAAATTTAAATTGATTCTTGAATGTTATGAACTTAAGTGTTTTGCTCGTGTGTCGTTCCTATCTTGTTTGATTCCAAAATTTTGTGAAAATTTAGTATGTCATCGATTTACAAACATGTCGTTATGCTTGTTTCATATTTTCGATCGGGTTTGGTGTGGTAACGAATTTTACTTTGGGGACGGGATAGAAATGGGGGCTAAAGACCATTTAGTGCACCTCCGGTTCCGGGTGGCATATTTTGAGCTCGGGAACTCGGATTCGAGTTCCGTCATCCCCGCTGAACTTGTATCGAAGATTTGGGCCCAATAACCAAGCCTCATATTTTTCTAATCATGTTTGAACCTCCGAAATTCACCCGAAAAGTGACTCATCCGCAAAAACTGCCACACTCTACCATTTTAGCCATAACTTTTACCATACTCGACCAAATTAAACATGGTTTGACTCTATGTAACCCTAGTTTAAGCCACTATCATCTCGTATTCTCTCCATTTCGAACCATATCCAAATCAAGGGAGAAAACTCAGCCAAAGTCAGACATTCCATTTCCATCCCGTCACTATTCCAAAATGGGAGATTTTGAGCTCCAATCTCCATTTTCTTCCTTCATCTTCAAGGGGCAAGCTTCTATTTGATATCTATATGCTTATGTGATCATTTTCATCCATAATTTTCTGAATTTGAGCCATGTTTGAATGAGATTTGAATCATGAATGAATAGTTAGGTTTAATTCTCATATCTTGAATTCATGAATTTATTTTCTAATTCCTTGAGGATTAATTCATGAAATATGACCACTCTAGCTTTCTTTATTGGTTCATGGACTTGAATTTGAATTATTTGTTGTGCATACGGATAAACCTTGGCCCCAACTTGAAATTTTTGGAGTGTTGGGACTGAATTGCTTGTCAGCTGCTGTTGTGCCTTGTTTGTTGCCTCATTTCCTTGCTTTAGCTGCTGTATTTGCTGCCTATCATGTTGCCTTGAGTGCTGTGTGTGTTACCTTGCTACTGCTGCCATGGAGAACCGAAAACAGGAGCTACTGTTTCAGTTGTTGTTGCACGAAGAATATCTCCCTGGACAAGGAGATTTTTGTGAAGGGATGTCCCCGGCCGGGGACTTATGTTCTGGAGACGCAATGGGGTTTTCCCCGGTCCGGGAGTGCGGCTGTGTAATTTTCCCCAGAGGAAAGGGTGCTGCTGCGTTTTTGTTTATATTTGTAATATATGGGTGTTTTAATTTGTGTAATATATGTGTGCGCATATAGTGTACGTAGGTGTATATATATATATATATATATATGTATATATATATAACGCATGTATGCATGAATTGTGTATTGTACGTGTATATATATATATTATATATAATATATGCATGTGATATTTATATGTTATATTTATAATGCATGCATGTGTTGTGTGATTTTAATGCATGTACTTACATGTTGTGTACGTAAATGTATATTAATTGCTTTAATTGATTATTTATAATTCATATATATGATAATAGGTTTACAAATTTGATATACATTATAGATTGTTTGATCTTTCTACAATTAATTTGATATCTATTCTACACTAATACCTATTTAAATGACTTGAATTGTTATAACTTGGCTTAAGTGCTTCTATATGAAACGTTAAGTGCCTTCTTTCAATATTTTGATGTCTTAAATGATTTCTCTTGCTCCGATATTTATTATATGCATGGTAAACATGTTAAACAGGTGCTATGAATACAATATGAAAATCATGGCTCCAATTGTTATGATTCATTAAAGATATGGAATTTATTAATATTAAACCACCATGTATTGAATATTTGAGTGAATTACATGATTATATGACCTCATAACATAATTTGTACTTCTTATGCATCTCATATCCTGTGCATAACATGTCATGCGTCATATATGGTTCATTTAGAGTCTTGAGTCTCACGAGTACACTGCTTTATCTTTTGTACAGTTTTCTCCAGGGCGGAGACTTACCGGGTTCATAGAACACTTTCGACTCTCCTTTTATTCTTGGTCTTGTTCGGTAAGGTGTAACAGGTGGGTTTCTCTTCTAATAGTTATAATGATCCGATATATCCCTTATGTCAAAGTTTTGAACCAAAGTATTATAATTATATATATCGAGTCTTTTCAAAAGAGTCAATGATTTCCAACGTAATGCCCTACTTTTATGTATTCCCACCTTATGATTTTTGGCGTGGACATGATTGAGCAAATGGGCCCAGAGACTTAGTGCAAGTGGCTATCCGGGGAGGCAAAGGCCGACGGTGATCCCTTGTACTAGTCCCACCACATTTACGGTGATAACGGACCTCGCTAGGAGATTAGAGAGGAAAAGGGAAGCTGAGTGCCCTTGGGGGATTCATGTACCCCCATTGGCCCATGTATGGACCGGTGGCCAGGTTTTGCAAGCCCGTCCACCACCCGGAGGAGAAAAGAGTAAGTGTTTATATGATTATGAATGATATGAATATGCATGATATGATTATAATTATGAACGAATATGTATGAATGTGTATGATCGCTAATATAAAGATTGAATTGATATGCACACATGAGGAGTAGGTTGGAGATATTCGCCCACCTGCCAGGGCTTACGTATTGACTGCATGAAGGATTATTTTATGAATAAAAATGATTGTTGTAATCCCAAGCGTTGTTTTCTTTGTTTTCACCGACTTGGGAAATGTTTCAAACCTCGATGGGATTATAGCTTGCATGTGTGTGTGCTTAAATTCTAAAATAGTAATTATGATATGCCCTGTTTTATACCCACCAGTCTCCCATAGACTGAACCTGGCTTTGTTTTCTGTTATTTTACAGGTTTTGGAGTGCTAGGTGGAATTTTAAGTCTGTCGAGTCTCTTGGTCACATCTGAGTCTTTTCACACGTATTTTTGTAAATTGAATAAGTTATACATTGAATGTATGAACTATTATGATTATATTTTATGATATTTGGGACAGATTGAACCATGATTTATGATTCATGTTTGAAATTTCGGGACTAGGTATTTATGCTAGTTGAACCCGTCACTTGCTACCTACATTTATGATTAATTACGTGATATGCTTCCGCACGTGCATTTTACCCTATTAAATTGCTTATTTGGTTTCGAGGTTCTAGCCTCGCCTAGCGTACTGAGTGAGTGAGTCCCTGTTCGCCGTGACTTGCCATGTGTACGGACTTTCCATTTCATATGCGGGTCGGGTCTCAGTGCGGGGGAATGTGATGCCTCCCTTTTGGGGCAATACATCCTTAAGTGGTATGAGAGCCCGGTTGCAAAATCGGGGTCTCCTATCGTGATTGAGTCAGTTTAGGTCATACGACATAGGAACAACTTGTCAACGTGTGTATTGCATTGAATTTTGATCGTTAATTGACATGAATTGTTGGAATTACTTGATATGGGGTTCATTTTCAACCTTATTGCTTTACTTGTTTCATTTTGCATCTAATACATGTTTGTTGTTATAAATACGTGTTATAAGCATATACTAATCCACATGCATCTATACTTGAGTTGAATCTTTGATTGTACATTGAAATTGCGCTATCAAAGCTATCATTAATCTCAACTATAAATTTCTCTGATCAAACCAACGAAGAGGTTATGGCATTAAGGAATTTGAAAGTCGGGTGTTGAATCTTCAAGGCTATCATCATGGAGCTATATTTCATTACTTAACATCGTGATAGAAGGCGTGGTTACCTATAAGGATCCGGGATCGTGGTCTTTTCTAATTGGGGCCATGTTCTTTGGTGTCCTTACAATAGTGCACCAAAGCTCTCTCATCGTTTCAAAGAGCCTCATTGAAAGAGAAGTCAGGACAGAAACCACAAGGAAGGATGTCGGATCTTAATAATGGTTGGAGGATCAGCAATTATGATGCACCATCTATGCTTTGTTCTTGTGAGGGTCCCATTGGTAGTAGCTGTAACCAGGTTGAAGGCTCTGTTTTACCAATTCCTAAGCTTAAAGTTAAGGGAGAATGTCTCTTTACTAGGATTGGAAGGAGTTAATGAGAATCGATAGATATGGCGATTTCAAGTTCATGAAAAGCCAAGATGCCAAAGGTTATACCTTTGGTAGAATTGAAGTTTATTTTCCAGACTCAAGTTGAATTGTCACGTCGTGATGTCGAATTGGGAGATAAGGAACAACAAAAGGAAAACGATAAAAAAAGGCAAAGAGTTGTTGGCAAGAAATTATGTGCTCAAGTGCAAGCAATGGGAAGATGAGTTCATCCAATCATTGAACTCATAAAGAATAATCAAGTGAACTTTGAGCAGAGTGACAATGAAGAGTAGGGTTTGGAACATCATTTGGGATCAATCATTGAAAGGAGTCAAGATGCCGATTCCACGGGCGTAGAAGAGTTGTGTTCGAGGGATTTCAAATTCAAATCGTGGGAACACATAAGTTGATACAAAGAAACATTGAAGATTTAGAAGACCGTGGGTAAATAAGTCATAATTGATAAATCGGAGACAAGCCTCTACTTAAGGAAATGAAGAACGAGTTATCGAGCCAAAGTTTACCACTACGGTGCCAGGTGTATTGTATTCATGGCAAGTGCATTATACATCGTATTTAAATTCTTTAATCTCTTTTATATATATCTCTACCTGATAAATGCTTAAATGTGCTACATATTCATATGCTTGACAGTTTGCTATGTGCATGGACAACATGCATGGTTTAGTGTTTATTTGATAGGGAATTTTCTCCACTTCTTCCATCACCGAGTCATACCCGAGTCCCAACATGAAGAATGTTGGATTGCAAAGTATAGGGAATAAAGGGAAAGTAGAATTGGATTTTGGAATGAAGAAAGTAGGTTTTTGTCCCTACCGCACACTTCAAAGTGAATGTGAGCACGATCACCGGACACGTAGCTTGGACAGAATCACCGCTACTGAGAAAGCTAAATTGGAGAATTGAAAATCTTCAATTTAGGAAGCGATGAAGTGAATGGAAATGGGAACTTTAAGGGGGAGAGCCCGACCGGGAGATGACTTAGGATTTACGTTTGTGCTCGATGTTGGAAAATAAGAATCAGAAAGCAGCAGAAATTTAAAATTTTTCCAACAAAAGGATCTTAGACTCATAATCGTGAATCCAAATTCGTAGAGATCAAGAAACTCACTTGGGTAGTAGCTTTCTTGACACGTTTTGAGCCGCCCTCAAACATGCTTCATGCGGTAACGGCAACCCATCACTCGAAAGTCTCTTTCTACTTCAGAATCCATTGTAGGGATAACCATCCACACCAACCTAGATTCATATCATGTTAGGGAAGTTATTAACAATATAACATAAAGAAAGAAACATGAAACAAGAAAAGCATGATTGAAACTCCCTTCGAAAACCAGTTTTGCGAAAGTAGAAATTTGCCAGCCATAAAACCCTCGTGAAAAAATTCATCCTTCAGGATATGGACGAACGGTTTTCGCCATCTTCTTTGGTTCGATTTTTTCACTCGTTTTCTGTTGGGTTCAGAATCGTTTCATCATCCCTTCTGGTCGTTTTACTTGATCCCCACTCCTTGTTAAAGCTCGAATCTTCAAAACTTCTAACTTGAAGCTCTCTAGAGATAGTCTACCAACTTGACTACAATCTAACTAGTAAGGATGCTAGTTCTCTAGTTAGTGTTTAGGCTTAACCAAGGGTTTCGTTTATCTTGGAGAAAGGATGGTGTTCAACACATGAACCAAAAGAATTCTCGATTAGCTCTAAGGGGAACTCGAGCTCCCCTATTTATAAAAAGGGGAGGACCAAAAATCCTAGTCCTTATGGACTAAGGATTTGGTCCCTCTCTCCTATTACTTGATTATCAAGTAATTTTGACTTTGACTTTGAATTCAAATTCAAATCAACTTTCAAGAGAGCTAAAAATATCCAAACTATTTTTGGATAATTTTATACTTTATTTATTTAAAATAAATAACTTATTTTATCTAATTAATTAATTCGTAATTAATTAACTATATTATTTTTCTCCAAAATAAGACTTTCTTTTTAATTCAAAATTAAACCAAAGTCTATTAAATAATTAATCACATTAATTATTTAACACATAAATAAATATACACATATATTTACACAAGTGTGAGATACGTGTCACAATGACACGTGTCACTCACATGAGCCACACGTGTGGTTCACATGTGTGGAACCCTTTTGGCCCGATTAACTCGTTTAATCATTTTAAAGCCTCAACTCATGTAACCAAGTTGTTGTGTGTGACCCTCTAGGTTCTCAATTCAATTAGCAGTGACCCTAATTAATTAATTTACTAATTAATTAATCAGTCCACAGATTAAACGACCATAGTCTAGCAACAGGTGTTTAACCCTGAGCTGAATTGGAATGTTCGGATTCGACTGAACCTTTAAGTCATTGATTCATTTAAGATACAATCCTCCTACTTACTTTCTCTCAACCAAGATCTAGGGTAAGGGAATAATTAGAACCCTAATAATCTGGTCTTAAAGCTAAGTGCATTTCATATCCATTTGATCTCAATCCAAGAAACCCTTCTCTTGATGTCTTGATCTACTGCCTTGGCCAAGGACTCCATATGGCATATGAATGACTTAAACAATAAGAGATCACCTTGCAAACGCAAGTGTAGGTCCTTTCTTGGTTCACTTTCATGAGTCACCTGTGCAGCCCCAGCATAAGCCTTGAATCAATTGTCTAAGGCGACACCCTTTAAAGCTTATACCTAAGATTACAGAGTTAACTCATAAAGTGACATGGAAAGTCTAAGGATCAATTAATCACATCAATGACTCGTGAGATATTTCCTAATCTGGAAGTTTCCATTTCCTGAAATGGAAACTTCCTTTCCCATTTAGGAATCTTCTCACACGGGGCACCTAAGTGAACTTACTTATTAAAGTAAGCACCCTCATGTATCACGCACGTATCAACTATACAATTTGCACCTCCATGAAACAAGGTGGTCCTTCTTAAGAGTGTGATCCCATAAGCAAGCCTTAGAGGAGTCAGGTTGACACTCCCACTGTCGGTAGGACTCATCGGCTTGGAGTATTTTACTAATCATGACTTACGTGATATCGGGCTCGTTTCATGAACCATTTCACCTAAATGGTAGAGTCCTAAAGTCATCAGGATTAGGGGAGTTCTCATACATGCGCACATAATGGAGACACACAAAATATGTATTAGCATATAAAGAAGTGTTTGCCTATGATGATTAATCAATGGTATATTATTCAAAGATTGTCTGTGATATGAGAAAAGTCCCAAAGCAGACGTCGAATCGGCTTTCTAGGGCACTATTCCTAACACTCAAATGGGTTACTTCTCTTAGGAACAATGGAAATGCAAGAATCAACAAGTAACGAGACTCTGCAAGAGTGGAAAGAGATGAATTGAGAGATTTAGTATTCGATGCCCTTTCCAAACCGAGAGGGATAAAGTTTCGAGAATAACATTGAAAGAAATAGGTACTCCAAGAGATGAGGATATGGATTCAAAGAATGCTTTGAAATTGGAACGATAGGATTAGGTACAGGATGATCTGGGTAAATTGGGTTGAAGATTGCTAAGAAGTATTCATAGTACGGGATTTAGATTATTGAAGACGATGGAATTATGAGGGAGCTTCTGGGAACTCTTAAATCAGGGTTAGCAACAAGGAAACAGATCAAGTTATCATATATTAGGATGATGTCAGTAAGGGTTAATTCAATTATGTATTAAAGGGGTTCGGACGATGCGTAACGAAGCCAACATTATTAAGTTGTCAGTTGATTCCCACACTGATCCGGAAGGAAATTTGAGGAGAGATAAACCGAAAAGGGTGATCATTAGAGGACTTGGATCAAACTTCAAGAATCATCAGGAAAGTCCTATCTTCGATTAAGGAGTTAAACGGGCCAAAAAACGAATACAACCTTAGAGGCTTTAAACGGATGAATGGATAACCGAGAGGATGATGTGATGAATATCTCAAGATCGGGATTGAACTTTTAAGGTTACCAAGAGTAGTTGTCTTCGAGAATATGGTAGACTCTGATATGGATAAAAGATAGTAGCTATGGACCTGACGTTAGGACGGATGTTCTAAAGGTATATAGGGAGGTCAAAGATTGGTTACTTAACAGAGTTAGTCTTGCTGAAAGAAGATTATATGTGATACACAAGGGATCGAAGAAGGTTAAAAGCAGTAAAAATCCGAATAGAATCATAAAAGGGTCTATCATCTTTTCATTGGACACACTAAAGATATTGGAGACAAGCCAGGACCGGGCCAATTTTGGGCCAGACCATGTCTTCGACAAACAAGCTACCAACTACAAAACTCCCGACTATGCTGACCGGTACATAAAACATTCATGCCATATGCATACATACAATTTAATTTTAAATAATTTCTTAATGCTATATGATTTGCTAAGTGATTATTTTTGTTGTTCCTTGATATGGCTGTAGTCGATATTTGTTACCTGCCTTGTGTGACCTAAGTGATTAGTAATTGTCGCAATTGGTGTCTTGATATCTTATTCTTGGCGTTTACTTTTTGATGTAATTACTTTTTATGCCTTGGAACCCCCCCCCCCCTTTTTTACACTATTGTTCTAGAGACGGGGTTCTCTTGTTGTTGCTCGAGAGATGGGGTTCTCTCATTATTGTTAGAGACACAGTTCTCTCCTCGTTGCTTGTGAGGGACGGGGTGCTCTCATTAATTGTTTCTGGGCGAACAGTGAATCCGAGGATGGATTCTTTTAAGGGGAGAGGTTGTAACACCCCGATTTTTCAAATCGTGCAAGTATGACGTATGTGTATATTAATTGTGCATTGAAACTAATTAATTATGTCATTAGTTGTTTATTATAATTATTCTTATAATTATTATATTTTAATTCGTTGAAAATTTTATTTTATGAATATTTGTTTTTAAAATGGAATTTAATTTTATAATTTATTTACGAAATTTAAATTGATGATTAAATGTTATGCACTTAAGTGTTTTAATCCCGTGCCGTTCCTATCTTATTTGATTCCGAAATTTTGTGAAAATTTAGTATGTCATAGATTTATGTGTTACGAATATGTCATTATGCTCATTTCATATTTTCGATCTCGTTTGATGTGGGAACTTTGGAGACTGCACCGAAAACGGGGCTAAAGAGCATTTAGCGAACCTTTGGTTCCGTTTGTCATATCTTGAGCTCGGGAACTCGGATTCGAGTTCCGTTACCTCCACTGAACTCGTATTGAAGATTCAGGTTCAATGAACCAAGCCTTAAATTTTTCTAATCATGTTTGAACCTCTGAAATTCACCCGAAAGGTGACTCGTCCGCAAAAACTGCCACACTCTACCATTTTAGCCATAACTTTTACCATACTTGACCAAATTAACCATGGTTTAACTCTATGTAACCCTAGTTTAAGCCACTATCATCTCTTATTCTCTCCATTTCGAACCATAACCAAATTAGGGGAGAAAAACTCAGCCAAATTCAGACATTCCAGTTTCATCCTGTCACTATTCCAAAATGGGAGATTTTGAGCTCCAATCTCCATTTTCTTCCATCATCTTCAAGGGTAAGCATATATTTGATACCTATATTCTTATGTGATCATTTTTCATCCATAATTTTCTGAATTTGAGCCATGTTTGATTGAGATTTGAATCATGAATGGATAGTTAGGTTTAATTCTCATATCTTGAATTTATGACTTTATTTTCGAATTCCTTGAGGATTAATGCATGAAATATGACCACCCTAGATTTCTTTATTGGTTCGTGGACTTGAATTTGAATTATATATTGTGTATATGGATCCACCATGGCCGCAACTTCAAATTTTTGGAATTTTAGGGCTGAATTGCTTGTCTTCTGCTGTTGTGTCTTGTTTGTTACCTCATTTCCTTGCTTTAGCTGCTGTATTTGTTGCCTCTAATGTTTCCTTGAGTGTTGTGTATGTTACCTTGCTGGTGTTGCCATGGAGAACCGAAAACAGGGGCTGTTGTTGCTATTACTGTTGCGTGAAGAATATCTGCCCGGGCGGGGAGATTTTGGGAAGGGAAGTCCCCGGTCGGGGACTTCTGTTTTGGAGATGCAGTGGGGTTTTCCCCGGCCGGGGAGTGTGGCTGTCTACTTTTCCCCAGGAGGGGAAAGGGTGCTGCTGTGTTTTTGTTTATATTTGTAATGTATGTGTGTTTTAATTTGTGAACGTAGGTATATATATATATATATATATATATATATATATATATATATCATGTATGCATGAATTGTGTATTGTACGTGTATAAATATATGTATTATATATAATATGTGCATGTGATATGTATATGTTATATTTATAATGCATGCATTTATTGTATGATTTTAATGCATGTATTTACATGTTGTGTACGTAAATGTAAATTAATTGCTTTAATTGTTTATTTATAATTCATATATATGATAATAGGTTTACAAATTTGATATCCATTATAGATTGTTTGATCTTTCTACAACTGATTTGATATCTATTCTACACTGATACCTATTTAAATGACTTGAATTGCTATAACGTGGCTTAAGTGCTGCAATATGAAACGTTAAGTGCCTTCTTGCAATATTTTGATATCTTAAATGATTTCTCTTGCTCCGATACTTATTATATGCATGGTAAACATGTTAAACGGGTGCTATGAATACAACATGAAAATCATGGCTCCAATTGTTATGATTCATGAAAGATAAGGAATTTACGAATATAAAACCACCATGTATTGAACGTTTGAATGAATTACTTGATTATATGACCTCATAACATAATTTATGCTTCTTATGCATCTCATATCCTATGCATAACATGCCGTGCCTCGTATATGGTTCATTTAAAGTCTTGAGTCTCACGAGTACACTACTTTGTCTTTTGTATAGTTTTCTCCAGGGCGGAGACTTACCGGCTTCATAGGACACTTTCGAATCTCCTTTTTTTCTTGGTATTGTTCGATAAGGTGTAACAGGTGGGTTTTTCTTTTAATAGTTATAACGATCCGATATATCCCTTATGTGAATGTTTTGAGCCAAAGTATTATAATTATATATATCGAGTCTTTTTGAAAGAGTCAATGATTTCGAACTTAAAGCCATTCTTTTACGTATTCCCACCTTATGATTTTTGGCATGGACATGATGGAGCATACAGGCCCAGGGACTTAGTATAATTGGCTATCCGGGGAGATAAGGGCCGACGGTGATCCCTTGTACTAGTCCCACCAAATATACGGTGATACCGGACCTCGCTAGGAGATTAGAGAGAAAAAGGGAAGCTGAGTCCCCTTGGGGGATTCATGTACCCCCATTGGCCCATGTGTGATGCCCCGTTCCTCGATCAAGGTAAATCTTGCTACGAGAGTGATCGATTTACCTTTTATGCATGAGTTATGTGAATAATATGCCTTGATTTGATGTTCGTTCGTGCTTATATGAAATATATGCTTTAAATGAGTTATGTGACTATTTGATATGGTAATCATGTGTTCGTATTGTTTTCATTTGGCTTCGATAGCATGCTTCGTGTTTAATCGAAACTATGTGCTTATTTGGAGATTAAAGTATAATTTAGGGACTAAATGGTAAATTTATTTTCTAAGCCTATAACTAGATAGAACTTAATAAAATTCAGTAGATAATTCGATTACGAGTTTGTAGGTTCTTGAATCGCTCGATTTAGAGTTCCGTCGAAGAAGTTATGGCCATTTTACGAAAAGTTAACTTTTAAGCCTCTAATCTTGACCTTCGACCCAATTTCGAAATTATCCAATTTAAGACCCAATTTCACTTATAATCCGACCCCGTATGACCCGGTCCATGACCCTAATATCTTACCCAAATAACCAATTCAGATTTTAAACACTAAAACTCATTTGACGTTATTTCATAAGAGATTCAAGCAAACTCTCTCAAGACTATTCATCTTCTCTCAAGAACACCCAAAAACCTTCAAGCCATTTTCAAGAGACAAGAGAGGAGATTGAAGCTAGAGATTCAAGACTCAAGACCAAGCTATTCTCTTTGATTCTCAGCTCCTAAGGTAAGCTTTTGTGTAAATGCTTGGGTTATGCTCCTTGATAGAAGCATGAACTAGGGTTGAATTTTATGAGTTTAATCCATGTTTTCTTGATGAATTCGTGTTCTAAGTATGTTATTTTGACCCTAGAAGCATGTTTAGGTTGGATTCCATCTATTCTCTTGATTTCACCATTTTTGAGTTTTTGAAGATTTGAAGAAATTCTTGCATGTCTAAGATTTATTTGGTTTCTTTCAATTTTGGTGTTATAGAATGATTATGCTTGAGTTTTTATGAAGTTTGGAATCAATTTTAGTTGACTTCATGCTACGATTAGAGATTCACCATTGAAGAGCATGCTTGAACTATGAAACTTTTATGCATATATGTAATTCTTGCTTAAATGATTTAATTCTTGGATTTTATGCTTATGTTATGTTCTTGTATAACGTATGAATGTTTTATGATGCTTAATTGTGGTCTTGGAGTCCTAATTTCATGTTTTGGGGTGTTTTGAACTCATTCCCGTCGAGTTCGAAGTGGCTGTCACGTTTTTTTAAGTTCTGGGCAGAATCCACCGAGGTGGATTTTTGCTATATAAAAATCCATGGGGGTGGAATTTTATGCAGTAGCTTCTGGACCAAATCCACGGGGGTGGATTTTTGTGAAGAGAAAATCCACGATCGTGGATTGTCCCTGAGCTTGTTTTCTTGACTCGTTTCGCTTGTTTTGACTCTTGTATGTACTTTTCTTGTTTCTATGATACCTTTAATGAGTTGTGGTCGTATTATATGTGGTGGAACTTCTTGCATATCACTTGTTATGATTTTTATGCCATGATCAAGTTTAAGTTTTCACATTTTGCTAAGCTATGCATTTACTTGAACTTGTATGACTTCCTACGTCATGTGTGACCTTGACATGCTATCCATGCTCATTATTGATCCTCACATTTCATTAAGTGCATGATATGACTCCATAAGTATTCGTAACTCTCATAAGTGACTTGTTACTTAAGCCATGCGTCGTTTACTTGGTTTAGGTCGAGTCTCACCTTTGTTAGTAAGTTTGTCTTGTTAGGTGGTGCGTCTCCGGCCGAGTAGTTCGTTGCTCGTGGTCGACCTTTGAGGTTCTTGGTAAAGGTGAGGAGTTATATTATAAAATGTTTTCAAAACATTGGACATATATGGCTTGTCATATTTGATGATTTAAACTCCCGTTTTTGAAACGTATATGTAGGCTTTATAAGCCAAGTTTGATAGGCTTTGCTCGTATTATGGATATTTGCTTATGGAAAATGGTATACAAGTAAAACTTGAGTTTTGGTATATGGAATAGATACCCAAAATGATTACCGAACTTTCATTTGGATATTATGTATGTGTGTGTTGTGTAGCGAGGTTATGATGTACCTCGCAAGGACGCTTGCTTGGGGAAATCGAATTTGAGCTCGGGGATGGAGGTGAGTGATGTTCCGGGAAGGAAAGGGCTGACAAACATCCTCATACGAAGTTCCCACTGTGGACAGGATTACTAAGACTCCGAGGAGGTTTCGGGGTTGAAGTTTTCTTGGAGAGAGCTAGGTTTCAAGGACTGAATTCTCTATGTTATGGATGATCAGGGGATGTACACCCTCGGCATCAATGGCGTAATGGATGGTTTGATTTGATTTCTTGGTTTGGGAAGATCGGATGGAGTGCTCATTCTCGCCGAGCCGGTTATGTGTGGTTTATGATCCATATTTCCTAAAACTTGCATTTACTTATCAAATGAGTTGGATCATGAACACCTTTGTTTTGAGCATGCAATGAACCTTGTATATCCTATATATATTGTTAACTTCTCCTCACCGGTTCCTTTTGAACTGACTCCCTTTACCTTTCATTTCCGCAGGTCGCGTTTTGGAGCCAAGCTAGGCGGTGTCTTTTGAGTGTCTTACTTTAAGTCTAGCTTGTACTTGTTTACGCTTGTAGCGTACTTTACTTTATGGTTATGTTTCGTACTTGGGATTCTGGATTCACTTTATGTATGATGCTTTATACTTATGCTAGTTGATCGTGTGGGTCGTTAGGATGAGTTTTACATTCCCGCATTTTGAGCGTTTTGTGCTGGACCGCGATGGTCATTTAATTGATGGTTTTACATGTTGCTCTTAGGAATATTGGTTACTTGATGTTTTAAGCTTCCGCATTTACTCGTGTTTGATTTACTCGCTTTGTGAGTCTAGTATCACCTAGCTAGGATGTTCGTTTGTCACCGCTTGCTTCAGACTTGGCTGGTATATGGATAGCAATTCTATATACAAGCTAGGGCCGTAGCGCGGGATAGGTGTGGATGCCCTCGTCGGGGGGTTACACCCCTATTTGGTTGGTATCAGAGCCGAAGGTTCAAAACCGGGCTCTTGAGTCGTCTCGAGTCATCTAGGTTGTATGGCATAGGGATAATGTGCTTCGTGTTTGTTTATTTCGCTTTACGTATGAATTTATATTACTTATATCTTGTTGCATTTTACCTGGTATTATATGACATGAGCATATGACTAATAAACATGCATACATAATTGAATTGTGTAGGATGCCTCCGCGCCGTCGTGGTCACGCTCCGGCTCGTCAAAATGAGCAAAATGCTCCGGCTGAAAATCAGAATCTTCCTCCACCACCACCGTTAGCAAACCCCGCGGATCTTATGGCTTTTATGACCCAATTTGTGGAAGCCGTGAGTGCGCAACAAACCGCGCAAGCACCTCCTCCGGCACCTCCTCCACCATCGGTTCCGGTTGAGCATGTCTATGATCGGTTTAGCAGGCATCGTCCACCGATATTTCCGGTTACTACGGATGATTTGAAGGCTGAATATTAGATCACTACTATCGAGAGGATCTTCCGTGTAACGCCCCGACGAGGGCATCCACGCCTATCCCGCGCTACGGACCTAGCTTGTATATAGAATTGCTATCCACTAAACAAGACCATAAGTAACAAAGTAGGTTACAAGCATAACGAGTACAAACTAGACCACTAAACAAGACTCTCAAAAGACCCCGCCTAGCATGACTCCAAAACGCAACCTGCGGACACGAAAGATAAAGGGAGTCAGCCCAAAAGGAACCGGTGAGGAGAATTCACTACAAGAAAACTGTCAATTTCCGACGAAAATTTCCGACGGAATACCGACGGTTTTCCGACGGAATTCGTTCAAAAATATAAAAATAAAAATAAATATTTTTCGACGGAAATTCCGTCGGTAATCCGTCGGAAACATTTCCAACGGACAATTCCGTCGGTAATTCCGTTGGAAAATATAAAAATATAAAAATAAAAATAAAAATAAATATTTTCCGACGGAATACCGACGGTTTTCCGACGGAATTTGTTGGAAAATATAAAAACAAAAATAAATATTTTCCGACGGAAATTCCGTCGGTAATCCGTCGGAAAATATAAAAATATAAAGATATAAAAATAAAAATAAATATTTTTCGACGGAAATTCCGTCGGTAATCCGTCGGAAAATATAAAAATATAAAGATATAAAAATAAAAATAAATATTTTCCGACGGAAATTCCGTCGGTAATCCGTCGGAAAATATAAAATATGAAAATAAAAATAAATATTTTCCGACGAAAATTCCGTCGGTAATCCGTCGGAAACTATTAAAATATAAAAATAAAAATAAATATTTCCGACGGAAATTCCGTCGGTAATCCGTCGGAAACTATTAAATTTAATTAAATAAATTTTTTTCTAATTACTAATTTTATTTTTAAATGTACAAATATCTTATAATGTAACTTATAATTAATATATTAATTTTAGAAAAAATTCTTATTATCATACTCTATATATTTTCAATAGATTGGAGAACTCTTAATTCTAATGAGTTTTATTTTCATTTGAATAAGTACATTTAAAAAATTCCAATAAATATGATTATATTTAATTCATGTAATCATATATTTAAAATTAATAACAAAACGTATTTAAATAATTATTTGAAATAAGTATATAAATATATTTAAAGACACAATATTAACAATAAGCAAGTTAGCCAAGTTGGTAAGGGGGTCACCATTCTCTCTTGAAGACCCGAGTTCGAATCCCCGCGAGCGCAATAATCGTGGGAATTGATTCTCGCATTGGGTTGGCTCGCCAAGCTTAAGCTCGGTTCGTGGCTCGTCTGAGGTGTTGGTGTGGCTTGTTTCGGGGGTGGTTCGGGTCTCACAAATGATTTTTTTATTTTTTTAAGATTATTTACTTTTATTCTATTTTCCGACGGATTTCCGATGGATTGTCCGTCGGAAAATATATTTTCCGACGGATTTCCGACGGATTTTCCGTCAGAAAGTCGTTTATTATTTTTAACATTTCGTTAAAATTTCCTTCGGAAATCCGTCGGAAATGTTTCCGACGGATAATTCCGTCGGTAATCCGTCGGTAAATTTTTCCGAGGACTAGTTATGCGACAACAATCATCCGTCGGAAATCCGTCGGAAATTCGTCGGTATTTGATGTTTCCGACGGATTTCCGACGGAATTCCGTCGGTAATTCCGTCGGAATTCCGCTGTTTTCTTGTAGTGATTTTACAATATAGATATACAAGGTTCAATGCATGCTCAAATAAAAGTGTTCATGATCCAAAATAGTTTTCAATACAATGCAAGTTTTATAAAAACGAATCATGAACCGTACATAAAACTGGCTCGGCGAGTTCGAGCACTCTATCATTTCTCCCAAAAACCAAAACACAATAATCCATCCTTCGCACCATTGATGTCGAGGGTGTACGGCCCCCGAACATCCTTACCATATAGAGAGAAGGGTCTATGAAACTGGCCTCTCCCTTGCAACCTCAACCCCGAAACCTCCTCGGAGTCTTAGTTAGCAAGTTTCTTACATGTGGGGACTTCGAATGAGGACAACCGTCGGCCCTTGCCTTCCCGGAATATCACTCACCTTACCCCCAAGCGCTAAAATACAACCAAGCAAGCATCCTTGCGTGGGGCAATACCTCGCTACACAACTCTTACGTACATAATATCCGATAAAAGTTCTAAAACCATTTTGGGTACCTATCCCATATACCAAAGCTTAAGTTTACTTATAAACCGTTTCCCATAAGCGATTATTCAATACACGAACAAAGCTCACAAAACTTGGCTTATAAAGCCTAAATATGCGTTTTGAAAACGGGAGTTCAAAACCAATAAACATGAAAGGCTATAGGTGTCCGTAGTTTTGAAATCATTTTATATATATATATAACTCTTCACCTTTACCAAGAACTTCGAAGGCCAACCACGAGCAATAAGCTACTCGACCGGAGCCTCACCACCTAACAAGATAAAAGTACTAACAAAGGTAAGACTCGACTCAAACCAATAAAGACGACGCACGGCTTCAAGAAAGAGTAACCATGCTAATGAGATGCAATGAATGTCCAAGTATAACATAAGTTCAATAATGATGATCAATCAACATCATATAAGTCATATAATAACTTCCAAGTCATGACATATATAATTGATAACAAGTAAACCATACTTAGTACAATCTCACACATAATCGAGGCATGCAAGACATGACAATGCATGAAAACATGATTCCAAGTCATATATATCATATTAGGGGTGTAAGAAGTGCATAGGAAGTGAAAACGAAGCAAAAGGAACGAAATCACAAAAACTCAAAATTTTGACCCGAGAGTGCCCAAACGGGCGTTTGGTGTTTGTGAAGGAAATGCAAATGGGTGTTTGGCCCTACAAAAAATCGAGACAGTAGCTTCAGAAATGGGGGTTTGGTGTTATAGTTCATTTTCCACATGGGCGTTTGGCTCACGGCTGATGCAAAACGAGATTTCGAACATGTACTTGAAAATGATGAAGTTTAGCCTCTAAACACTCTTAAATCATGCCCCAAAGTGTATAACATGTGTATAAACGAATTCAAACATCAAATATTGCGATATGAACATTTGAGGACAAATAAGCATCAAGAACCCAACAAAATTACAAGTATGAACTTCATCTTCTTCATGTATTCAAAGCTTCAAACTCAAAAATGGTGAATTCTTCAATCATGCAAGAAACTTAAGGAAATTAATCACATTCTTCATGAAATTGTTCAAGCAACAAGAATCAATCACCAAACCAAGTTAAAACACACAAGAAGATGAGCATGCAAGAATTCTCCAAAAAGCTTCAAAGGTCAACAATGGTGGATTTCACATAAAAGCATAAAAGCAAGTAATTCTCATATCAAAATGTTCCCAACATGAAAATAAACATATTTCCAACAAGAAATTCGGATTCAATCCAACACACAAGAGCCCTAGTTTAAATTCAAGTCAAGAAGCTCAAGAACATAGAACCATGGAAGTAGCACATAAAGCTTACCTTGAGAGTTAAAAATAGATGAGAATAGCTTGGTCTTAAGTCTTGAATTCCCAGCTTCAATTCCCTCTCTTGCCTCTTGAAAATGGTTGGAGGTGTTCTTGGACGAATATGGATAGTCTTGAGAGAAAAGTGAAGGAGAGAAGGGTTTGAATCTTGCAAATAACGTAATATGAGTCTTAAGGTGTTAAAATCTGATTTAGCAATTTCGGTCAGCTATTTGTGTCTCGAACCGGGTCAATTGGAGCAGGTCAGGAGTGAAATTGGGTCTCAAATTGGGCTAAATTCGGAATTGGGTCATAAGTCTTATAAAAAGGTTGACTTTCATAAAATGCCCAAAACTTCTTCGTCCGAACTCCAGATTGAGCGATTAAAAAACCCATGAACTCGTAATCGAATTATCTACTCAATTTCAACAAGTTCTATCCAGTTTCAGGCTTAGAAAATAAATTTACCTTTTTGTCCCTAATTTATGCTTTAATGTCCAAATAAGCACATTGTTTTGATTAAACACGAAGCATGCTATCAAAGCTCAATAAGAACAATATGATCACATAATTAACACATCAATTAGTCACATATTTCATACAAATCATATATTCCACATAAGTTCAAGCATAACGGTCAATTAAGGCATATTATTCACATAATTCATTCAAAGAAAAGTAAATCGTTCACTCTCGTATCGAGCTTAACTTTATCGAGAAATGGGGCGTCACATTCTGGCTTGTCACTTGCACTGAGACGGAGAAGGCTTTATGTGCTATTGATCTTCTAAGGGATGAGGCTTATAATTGGTGGCGTAGCACCATATCCCGCCTTGGGGTTGGTGAGGATAATGTGACATGGGAGATTTCTGGAAGGGAGTTTCGGGCACACTACATACCGAAACAAGCAAGGAAGCGCCGTGAGAGGGAATTTTTGAACTTGGAACAAGGGAACATGTCCGTGACCGAGTATATTGCCGAGTTCAACCGATTGTCTCCTTATGTACCTCATATCACCGATGAGGAGGATCGCAAGTGTGAGAAATTCGTGGAAGGACTCCGAGGGGAGCTGGCAAGATCATTGGCCCAGGTACATATTGATGATTGGGCTACCGCTACCGGATTAGCTTTGAAGGTTGAAGCGGAAGAGCAAAAGCTCGGAACTAAGAACGGTGTTAGTGGTTCCGGTTCAGGATTTAAGAGGACAACTCCGCAATCGTTCTCTAAGTCTCCACAACCATCTTCTCGAGGTCGTTATATGGGCAACAAAGGAAAAGAGAAGCAAGCTCCTCCAACCTATAGGAAGAAAGAACCATGTAACCATTGTGGGGGTACATCACATTCCGGGGATAATTGTTGGTGGAAATAAGGTAGATGCTTCAATTGTGGTAGCACCGAGCACTTGGTGAAGAATTGTGACAAACCAAAGACTAAAAGACCGGGTAATGGGACAAGACCCGTGGCTTATGCACGTGCCTATGCACTTGATGGGGAGCAAGAGAACACCGAGATCGACCCTACCGCCGTGGTGGAAGGTACACTTCACATACATGACATTCCCATACATGCATTATATGATCCGGGCGCATCTCATTTGTTTATTACACCTTCTATGGTTGTTATGTTGAACTTATCTCTTGTGAGTGATTCTATGCTTTATATTGTGCATTCTCCTTTGGGTGGTGTAATTAGAACTGATTGTTTGTACCATAATTGTCCGGTGAGGATTGAGGGACGAATTTACCCGGCGAACTTGATTGCTATTCCGATGAAGAATTACGACGTGATACTCGGTATGGATTGGCTTTACACACATCGGGCAAAGATGGACTGTTTTGGGATGAAGAATGAGTTGGGTACCGACGTTGTTACAGGTTCGAGTGTTAGTGGGAGTCCGTTTGTTTGTTTGATGGAAGTTGAGAAGCTAATTCGGGATGGAGCTACCGGATATGTGGCGTATTTGTTGAACCGGCCTAAAGATCAAGTTAAGCTTAAAGAGATGAAGGTAGCGAATGAGTTCCCCGACGTCTTTCCGGAGAACTTGGGACTTTGCCACCGGAAAGAGAGATCGAATTTGTTATTGATCTATTCCAAGAGCCCGAGCCGTTTTCGAAGACGCCGTATAGAATGGCTCCCGCGGAACTCAAGGAACTTAAGACACAACTAGACGAGTTATTGGCGTGTGGGTTTGTACGGCCGAGTACTTCACCTTGGGGTGCTCCGGTATTGTTCGTTAAGAAGAAGGATGGGACACTTCATATGTGCATAGACTATCGGGAGTTGAATAGGATGACAGTGAAGAGTAAGTATCCCTCCCGCACATCGAAGAGTTGTTCGACTTATTGCAAGGTTCGAAGGTATATTCGAAGCTCGATCTCAGACAAGGTTACTATCAGTTAAGGATTAAGGAATCGGATATACCGAAGATGGGCTTTAACATGAGATACCGACACTTTGAGTTTGTTGTGATGCCCTTTGGACTTACCAACGCACCCGTAACTTTTATGGATTTGATGCACCATGTTTTTAAGAAATTCTTGGATAAGTTCGTTGTTATCTTCATCGATGACATTTTGGTTTTCTCTAAGTCAGTTGAGGATCATGCTTTGCATCTTCGTTGGGTTCTTGAGAAACTTCGTGAGCTTAAATTGTACGCCAAGTTTAGCAAATGTGATTTTTAGATGGATCGGGTATCATTTTTGGGACATATCATTTCCAGTGATGGGATTTCAGTGCATCCATCTAAGATAGAAACCGTTTCTCTTTGGGAGCAACCGAAGAATGTGTCGGAAGTAAGGAGTTTTCTTGGCTTAGAAAGCTATTACCGCCGATTCATCAAGGATTTTTCTAAGATTGCAGCACCTCTCACACGTTTGACTAAGAAGAAAACAAAGTTTGTGTGGGATGAAGCTTGTGAAGAAAGCTTTCGTGTGCTTAAGGAGAAATTGACAACGGCTCCGGTGTTGACCTTACCGGAAAGTTTGGATGGGTTTTTAGTTTTTACCGATGCATCTAAGGAAGGTTTGGGATACGTGCTTATGCAAAATGGTAGGGTGATTGCTTATGCTTTGAGGAAATTGAAGGAGCACGAACAGAATTACACAACGCATGATCTTGAGTTAGCCACAGTGATATTTTCCTTAGCAAAATGGCGACACTATCTTTATGGTATTAAGTTTGAGGTATTCACCGATCACAAGAGTCTCCGTTACTTGTTCATGCAGAAGGATTTGAACATGAGACAACGTCGGTGGATGGAATTCCTCGAAGACTACGATTGTGTCATACAATATCATCCAGGGAAAGCGAATGTTGTTACGGATGCCTTGAGTCGGAAAGTAAAGATTGCTAATCTTGAGGTCGATTCCGAGGGAAGTGAAGCCTAGGTCCTAGTTTCACAACGGAGGTTGGCTAATATCACTATAAGACCGGATTTTGTTAAGAGATGTCGGGTTTGTCAACAAGTTAAGGCCAAACATCAATTACCGACGGGTAAGTTGCAACCGATACCGATTCTCGAGTGGAAATTGGAACAAGTCACCATGGATTTTATGACCGGAATTCCGAGATTACGAAAGGGATTTGATGGAATATGGGCTATTGTAGATTGGGTCACCAAATCTGCACACTTTTTACCGATTCGATCGACCGATAAAGTGGAGAAATTAGCGGAGTTGTATCACCGAGAAATTGTGAGACTACATGGGATACCCACTAACATCATTTCGGATAGAGATCGTCGTTTCACTTCTAGGTTGTTGAAAGTTCTTAACAGATTGTGGGGAATGAAGTTGAGTTTTAGTACCGTATTTCACCCGCAAACCGATGGACAATCCGAACAGGTAATTAAGTTCCTCGAGAATTTATTAAGGGCTTGTGTATTGGATTTTTCGGATGAGTGGGATAAGGAGTTAACTTTGATCGAATTCGCGTACAACAATAGCTACCAATCTTCGATCAAGATGGCACCATATGAAGCTTTGTATGGCCGTAAGTGTAGGTCTCCTCTTTATTGGGATCTTGAGGAATGGAAATGGACCTAGGAAAACGGTTTGGAAAGAGGAACCGAGCCCGATTTAATTAAGGGAGCAATTGAGAAAATGGAAAAGATTAAACAACATATGAAAGCGACACAAGGCCGACAAAAGAGTTATGCCAATCGGAGAAGGAAAGATTTGAAATTTGAAGTGGGTGACCGAGTTTTCATGAAGGCAACTTCGAAAAGGGTTTCTTACATATTGGAAAGGGTGGTAAGTTGAATCCGAGATTCATTGGTCCATTTGAGATTGTGGAACGCATTGGGGAAGTTACTTATCGCTTGGATTTGCCTCCGAAACTCACGGGAATCCATAATGTGTTTCATCTGTCACAATTGAGAAGGTATTTTCGAGATGTGTTGGAAACTATGCCCGTTGAAGAGGTACAATTGGAATCAGATTTGACATTTAAGCAACAACCAGTGAAGATCTTGGATAGGAAGGTCCAAGAGTTGAGGAATCGACAAATTCCGTTGGTGAAGGTACTTTGAAGAGATCTTATGTCCGAAGAAGCTACTTGGGAAACAGAAGACAAGATGCAAAGTTTTCACCCTGAGTTGTTTTCCAATGGTGAATTTCGGGACCAGATTTCTTTAAGGAGAGGAGGTTGTGACGCCCCGTTCCTCGATCAAGGTAAGTCTTGCTACGAGAGTGATCGATTTACCATTTATGCATGAGTTATGTGAATAATATACCTTGATTTGATGTTCGCTCGTGCTTATGTGAAATATATGCTTTAAATGAGTTATGTGACTATTTGATAAGGTAATTATGTGTTCGTATTGTTTTCATTTGTCTTCGATAACATGCTTCGTTTTTAATCGAAACTATGTGCTTGTTTGGAGATTAAAGTATAATTTAGGTACTAAATGGTAAATTTATCTTCTAAGCCTGGAACTGGATAGAATTTAATAAAATTGAGTAGATAATTCGATTACGAGTTGTGGGTTCTTGAATCGCTCGATTTGGAGTTCGGATGAAGAAGTTATGGCCATTTTACGAGAAGTCAACTTTTAAGCCTCTAATCTTGACCTGCGACCCAATTTCGAAATTACCCAATTTCACTTATAATCCAACCCGTATGACCCGCTCCATCACCCTAATAGCTGACACAAATAACCAATTCAGATTTTAATCACTAAGACTCATTTGACGTTATTTCATAAGAGATTTAAGCAAACTCTTGAGAGACTATTCATCTTTTCTCAAGAACACCCAAAAACCTTCAAGCTATTTTCAAGAGATAAAAGAGGAGATTGAAGCTAGAGATTCAGGACTCAAGACCAAGCTATTCTCTTCGATTCTCAGCTCCTAAGGTAAGGTTTTGTGTAAATGCTTGGGTTAAGCTTTGAGCTTGAAGTTCTTGGTAGAAGATGAACTAGGGTTGAATTTTATGAGTTTAATCCATATTTTCTTGATGAATTCGTGTTCTAAGTATGTTATTTGGACCCTAGAAGTATGTTTAGGTTGGACTCCATCTATTCTCTTGATTTCACCATTTTTGAGTTTTTGAAGATTTGAAGAAATTCTTGCATGTCTTAGATTTATTTGATTTCTTACAATTTTGGTGTTGTAGAATGATTATGCTTGAGTTTTTATGAAGTTTGGAATCAATTTTAGTTGAATTCATGCTAGGATTAGAGACTCACCATTGAAGAGCATGCTTGAACTATGAAACTTTTATGCATATATGTAATTCTTGCTTAAATGATTTAATTCTTCGATTTTATGCATATGTTATGTTCTTATATAATGTATGAATGTTTTATGATCCTTAATTGTGGTCTTGGAATCCTAATTTCATGTTTTGGGGTGTTTTGAACTCATTCCCGTCGAGTTCGAAGTGGCTGTTACGTTTTTTCAAGTTCTGGGCAGAATCCACCAGGGTGGAGTTTTGCTGTGTAAAAATCCATGGGGGTGGAATTTTATACAGTAGCTTCTGGACCAAATCCACGGGGGTGGATTTTTGTGAAGAGAAAATCCACGATCGTGGATTGTCCCTGGGCTTGTTTTCTTGACTCGTTTCGCTTGTTTTGACTCTTGTATGTCCTTTTCTTGTTTCTATGATACCTTTAATGAGTTGTGGCCGTATTATATGTGGTGGAACTTCTTGCATATCACTTGTTATGATTTTTATGCCATGATCAAGTTTAAGTTTCCACATTATGCATTTACTTGAACTTGTATGACTTCGTACTTGATGTGTGACCTTGACATGCTATACATGCTCATGATTGATCCTCACATTTCATTAAGTGCATGATATGACTCCATAAGCATTCATAACTCTCATAAGTGACTTGTTACTTAAGCCGTGCGTCGTTTACTTGGTTTGGGTAGAGTCTCACCTTTGTTAGTACGTTTGTCTTGTTATGTGTTGCGTCTCCGACCAAGTAGTTCGTTGCTCGTGGTCGACCTTTGAGGTTCTTGGTAAAGGTGAGAAGTTATATTATAAAATGTTTTCAAAACTGTGGACTCATATGGCCTGTCATATTTGATGATTAAACTCCCATTTTCGAAACGTATATGTAGGCTTTATCAGCCAAGTTTTGTGAGCTTTGCTCGTATTTGGATATTTGCTTATGGAAAATGGTTTACAAGTAAAACCTGAGTTTTGGTATATGGGATAGATACCCAAAATGGTTACGGAACTTTCATTTGGATATTATGTATGTGTGTGTTGTGTAGCGAGATTATGATGTACCTCGCAAGGACGCTTGCTTGGGGAAATCGAATTTGAGCTCGGGGATGGAGGTGAGTGATGTTCCGGGAAGACAAGGGCCCACGGACGTCCTCATATGAAGTTCCCACTGTAGACAAGATTACTAAGACTCCGAGGAGGTTTCGGGGTTGAAGTTTTCTTGGAGAGAGCTAGGTTTTATGGACCGAATTCTCTATGTTATGGATGATCGGGGGATGTACACCCTCGACATCAATGGCGTAATGGATGGTTTGATTTGATTTCTTGGTTTGGGAAGATCGGATGGAGTGCTCGTTCTCGCCGAGCTGGTTATGTGTGGTTTATGATCCATATTTCCTAAAACTTGCATTTACTTTGAAAATGAGTTGGATCATGAACACCTTTGTTTTGAGCATGCATTAAGCCTTGTATATCCTATATATATTGTTAACTTCTCCTCACTGGTTCCTTTTGAACAGACTCTATCATGCCCCGGGTCCGTGGGCCCATTTGACGTGAGCGCAAGTCTCCAAGCCCACCGAGTATAACCTGAAATTGGGCCTAAACCACTACCCAAAAGGGATATCCTTTGGTTACACTTTGACTCTTTAACTTATAAACTGAACTTAACTCTCATACTTTCCCGACGTGGGACAGGGGTGTCATAATCACGCCCCCATCGGAATAGCGAGGTCCTCGTCACGGCATGACATATAGCCCATGACCGACTCGTCTACGTTGGGACTTTAGAAGTGGCTCCTAACTACTCAAGAGATGGATCCCACACATGTAGCACTTTGTCCCGTAGGCTCAAGAGGTGGCTCCTACGGCTGACGAGTGGCTCTGATACCATTTGTCACGCCTCGGGTCCATGGGCCCATTGGACGCGAGCGCAAGTCTCCAAGCCCACCGAGTATAACCTGAAATTGGGCTTAAACCACTACCTAAAAGGGATATCCATTGGTTATACTTGGACTCTTTAACTTATAAACTGAACTTAACTCTCATACTTTCCCGATGTGAGACAGGGGTGTCACAGACTCCCTTTACCTTTCGTGTCCGCAGGTCGTGTTTTGGAGTCAAGCTAGGCGGTGTCTTTTGAGATTCTTACTTTAAGTCTAGCTTGTACTTGTTTTCCCTTGTAGCGTACTTTACTTTATGGTTATGTTTCGTACTTGGGATTCTGGTTTCACTTTATGTATGATGCTTTATACTTATGCTAGTTGACCGTGTGGGTCGTTATGATGATTTTTACATTCCTGCATTTTGAGCATTTTGTGTTGGACCGCGATGGTTATTTAATTGATGGTTTTACATGTTGCTCTTATGAATATTAGTTACTTGATGTTTTAAGCTTCAGCATTTACTTGTGTTTTATTTACTCGCTTTGCGAGTCTAGTACCGCCTAGCTAGGATGTCCGTTTGTCACCGCTTGCTTTGGACTTGGCGGGTATATGGATAGCAATTCTATATACAAGCTAGGGTTATAGCGTGGGATAGGCGTGGATGCCCTCGTCGGGGCGTTACACCATGTATGGACCCGTGGCCGGGTCTTGTAAGCCCGTCCACCACCCGGAGGAAAAAGGTGTAAGTATTTGTATGATTATGAATGATATGAATATGCATGATATGATTATGATTATGAACGAATATATATGAATGTGTATGATCGCTAATATAATTATTGAATTGATATACACACACGAGGAGTAGGTTGGAGATATTCGCCCACCCGTCAGGGCTCACGTATTGACCACATGAACGATTATGATTATGAATGAAAATGATTGTTGTAATCCTGAGCGTTGTTTTCTTTGTTTTCACCCACTTGGGAAATGTTTCAAACCTCGCACGGGATTATAGTTTGCATGTGTGTGTGCTTAAAATTTGAAATATTAATTATGATATGCCCTGTTTATACCCACCAATCTCCTATAGACTGAACCCGACTTTGTTTTCTGTTATTTTGCAGGTTTTGGAGTGTTAGGCGGGATTTTAAGTCTGTTTAGTCTCTTGGTCTTGTCTGAGTCTTTTCACACGTATTTTTGTAAATTGAATAAATTATACATTGAATGTATGAACTATTATGATTATATTTTATGATATCTGGGACAAATTGAAACATGATTTTATGATTCATGTTTGAAATTTCAGGACTAGGTATTTATGCTAGTTGAACCCGTCACTTGCTACCTATATTTATGACTGATTACATGATATGCTTCCGCACGTGCATTTTACCCTATTAAATTGCTTATTTGTTTTCGAGGTTCTAGCCCCACCTAGCATAATGCATGAGTGAGTCCCCGCTCGCCGTGACTTGGCACGTGTATGGACTTTCCATTTCATATGCGGGTCGGGTCTCGATGTGGGGGAATGTGGTGCCTCCTGTTTGGGGCGCTACAGAGCCGGTAGGAGTCATGATTCCCCCATCTCAATATTATTATGGAATCGACAGGGTCTGTAGGCCTGACCATATGGAGGGAGAAGGTCGGAACTATTATTATGATTATGATTATTATTATGGTTATTTTATGTACATGTAACTGACATGTATTATTATGTATGTCATGATCACGTGTTGAAAAGTATTAAATCATGTTTATGGTACATGGTCGGAGTTTGGTTGGAGAATTATACACGCTTACTCACCGAGCCACTATGATTATTATGAATTATGAACTTAATGAATTTATTTTGACTTAGTCCTGAAGTCTGAGCATTGGTTAACTATTTTCTTTCCCTTCACGGGAACCAACTTTATATAGAACTTTGTTCGCGATTTATGACTTGCATGTGCATGTTTTTATATTTATGTATAGCTCCTGCTCATTCAGTCTTCTAGTGACCGACCCTTCTTTCCCACTTCTCAGCTTCTTGCAGGGTTTGCTGGGCGGAAGCCAAGTCTTAGTGTTATTTCGAATCTCACTTGTACACTTAAGTCATATTTACATTGTTGTGATTATTGGTATCATTTTACTTAATTGGGCCTGTGTGCCAATATGTGTTATTGTTGTAAGCCATGTCGGCCATTATCATTGTTTATTTTAGGCCCATGCCCATTTTTGCAATTGTTTTATTCAGGGCTCGCAGCCCATTCCTATTTATTGCGAGCCTGTGTTCTCTTATTCTTATTGTGTTTGCTTCTACATTGCACGTGTCGAGTTTTCTGATTAATTGGTAGAGGGTCAGATTTCGCCTAACTTGGTGATTGTTTATTTTGTCACCCATTCTCTATGGGTCCGGTTTGTGCTTGGATTATCCATTTCATGTGTGCATTAAACTTACTGTGCGGGGGATGTGGTGCCTATTGTCACGGGTGCTACACTAGGCCCAATAATTCGAAGTAGAACATTGATGTGTATTTATAGCTGTTGATTGATGAGGTGAAAGAATTATGGGATGTCGGTGTACCTACATATGATGCATCTATGAAGAAGAATTTTACTCTGAAAGCTGCATTGATTTGGAAGATAAACGGTTTCCCAGCTTGTGCAATGATTTAGGGTTGGAGCACGTATGGTCGATTAGCATGCACGTATTGCATGGATGAAAGTAAGATAACTTACTTGCAAAACGGAAGAAAATTTAGATGGTTTGATTGTCATCGGATGTTTCTTGAACAGACTCATCAATACAGGAATAGCAAAATCAATTTTAAGACGAACCAAGCTGAATATGATCCTCCACCACGTATTTTAAATGGCCATGAGTTGTGGGAACCAGTGCAATTCTTTCCCAAGGATACAGACCAACCTGATAATCCTAAAATACTAGGTTATGGTGAGTCACATAATTAGAAGAAACAAAATATCTTTTGGGAGCTGCCATATTGGAAGGATCTTGTAATTCACCATAACTTAGATGTTATGCACAAAGAGAAAAATGTTTTCGATAATATTTTCAACATGGTCATGGACACGCCTACCAAAACAAAGGATAATTTGAATGCGCGGTTACATATGAAGGTGTTGTGTTGGCGTCCAGATCTAGACTTGAAGCCTAAAGGAAATGGGCGGCGAGTAAAACCAAAGGCAAAGTATGCTTTAACGTTAGCGCAAAAATGGACAATTTGTGAGTGACGGATATGCATCAAACTTGGCAAGGTGTGTTGATGTTCAATCAGATAAGTTACATGGAATGAAGAGCTATTATTGCTATATTTTTATGGAGCAATTGTTACCGATTGCGTGTAAAGAATTGCTTGACGATGTTTTTAAGCCTTTAACTGAATTAAGTACATTTTTCAAAGATTTGTGTTTGAGTACATTGAGGCATGAAGATCTAGAGAAAATGGAGAAAAACAATCCTACTCTACTTTCCAAACTGAAACGTGTATTTCCATCGTGTTTTTTCGACGTAATGGAACATTTGCCAATTCATTTGATCGAGGAGGCTCAGTGTGGAGGCCCGTTCAATTTAGATGGATGTACCCATTTGAAAGGTAAATCTATTAAATCAAACACATATATTTTCTATAATTTTTAAATATTTAACTAAACTTTATTTTTTCTTTTCCCCAAAATGAAGGTTTCTAGGAA
This sequence comes from Lantana camara, assembly GCA_037501455.1. NCBI lineage: Eukaryota > Viridiplantae > Streptophyta > Magnoliopsida > Lamiales > Verbenaceae > Lantana > Lantana camara. Next base: position 88,330,705 of record CM074862.1, on the reverse strand, counting down.
AAATCAAAAGGTCTATAAAAAACAAGGCAAGAGTGGAGGGCTCAATTTGTTAGGCATGTTTAAGCCGTGAGAGAGCCAGCTTTTGCTCATACTGCTTTGATGATGAAGTTCGTTCCACGAGGACTAGGGTAGGTAGAAATGATGATGACGGTGATAATGATGATTTGACGGCACCTATAATATCGATTTTCAATAAACTGAGTCATGCATCTGGTACAATTAAAGAACGTCATATCACCAATTCGAAGGAATACCATGCTATGTGGCTTCATGTTTTGCTAAACTGTGCCGAAGTTCAAGATCATTACATGTAAGTAAGATAGAGAATTTATAACATAAAACTAATTTAATTCAATTAAGTTAGTCAGTAATGTTTTAATAAATGCCAATTAATATTTTAGTGAATTCATCGCACGGACTGGCGCGGAAGATGGAAATAATAGCGATCACATTGAAAGCGACTTCGCACACTGGTTCACCAATCACTTAAGGTTTAATTAAGTTTCTTATACTAATTAATAACATTCAATTTTGAAAGAATGATTCAATAACAACGAAACTAACATTGATTAGGTTCAAGACCCCAACAATAGATTTGGTGATCCTTTGTTGCAACACTTATCTTGGGGGCCGAATAAAAAGGTTAGGACACATCAAAAGTACTTCGTCAATGGTTTCAAATTCCATACGAAGTCATGGGGCGAAGGGGGAAAAAATAACAATTATGGAGTTTGGGTAAAAGGAAGTTCGGATGAAGGAAATATAACAAATGACTATTATGTAACGTTAGAAGAAATTATCGAAATGGAATATCCAGGTACTCCAACGAAGAAGGTTGCTTTGTTCAAATGTGAATGGTTTGATCCAACACCCCGGTGGCGGACTCGTATTGGTAATGTAGAAAGCACAATTAGTGAGGTAAAATACACGGGTAGATACAAAAGGTATGATCCTTTCATATGTGCGTAACTAGCCCGTCAAGTTTACTATATTCCCTATCTTAGTCGAATCAAATGTAAGCTACATTGGTGGGACGTTATTAAAACCAAACCATGAGGAAGAGTATAATTAGAGGACTCCCTTTAGACAACATACCAAAATGATGACAGATCAATTATCACCCCAATAGAAACAGATGATGTGGTTGGGCCTTTAACAGACCCCAATGTTAACTTACATGAATTTGTGGAGGCTAAAAGTAGCACATATGGTGAAGAATGTATTGATGATCTAGCTGATAATGAAATAATACATGATCAGCCTGACGAGGATGTGGATAACAATCTTAGTGAACGATTCGGTAATATATATTGTATAAATTTTTTATTTTCCCATATCTTTCGTGATCTGTACATATATGAATTCAACTATAATGCAATAGTTTTATGGATATAGATATGGATATGCATATGGATATATATGCATAAATTTGGTTTATGTGTGATAAGGACTTGGATGCTGACAATGCTTGGTTAATAAATCTGCCAATTTAGAATAAAAGATACCTTCAGTCGTATGAATATTATTGATGGAGTGTGCTTTTAACTGAATAGATAGTTGCTTTAACTTTTGATGAAGTCTCAACCAATTTTATGTGGTTTGATTGTCTGATTTGGTTTGGTTGATTTTAATAGGTGTTAATTGGCGCGATAATAGGCTAGACGTTTACTTGATCAGTTGTTGAGTCAGGTGAAACCTTCTGTTTGAGGTAAGGTTTAATTGTAGTTGACATAATTACAAATATTTGATTGTTTAGTTGAAGTATTGGTATTACATTTAATCTGCCACAAATGTATTAAATTTGTACAAGTGGCAGATTTAAACAATCAATTAGCAACTTATCATTGTTAAAATTAGCCTAAAATTAGTTGGAAATACTCTAAAACTACCTTGAAATCAGTCAGAACTCACTAATAGGCTAAAGTGGGTGTGAAATTGTTTGTTTCTCTGGAGTTTTCAATCCTCATTTTCTTGAATGATTAATGATTGAAAATTGTATCACTGAATATAATTTTTATTATACTGAAATTAAAATATAAACAAACTTAAATTTTGTTTGCAGTTTTGCAGCTTAAGTTTATGTCTGATTTGCAGATTTGCAAATTTGCAGATTTTCAAAATAAACTGAATGGTTCAAAACATGCCACAACACAGTGTATCAAATTTGGTAGTAATTTAGGATTTAGTAAACTTATTAACCGAATTACATATGTTTCAGTCTCTATAGGTGTTTAGAAATGATTTTCAACCTCTGTATATGTTTTGGGTGGTGGGATGACGAATTATTGCAATCATTTAGTGCGTCTACCTACATATGATTGAAGCAATAGGTTTTCAATTGAAATTTGGTTGAAGTATTGGTGTCACATTCAGTCTGACGCAAATGTATTAAATTTAAACAACTTGCAGGTTCAACCAATCAGTGTTGTTTGTTGCTTGCGTTGTTGATTTCTTTGGTGTAAGCTCTCTTCTTGGAGAGAGTTCGGTAAGGTTGAGTGCCAGAGAGTTTTGGTGAGTTATGAGGGCGAGGTGGCCTGGTGAACCTGCTTGAAGACGCCTGCTTGAGGTTTGATGCTACCTTTGGCGTGGGTTTGTTTGCTTGAGCGCCGTGTTAAGTTGGTGGTTGCTTTTAGGAGGTCCATCTGGGGCTCAACAATATTTTTGGGTAATAGATTGAAGGCTAGCCCGTTCACATCCTTCGTGGAAGTGGTATGTTAATCCGAGATGGTGCGACAAGTTATGTAGCTTACTTTTGGGTTAACCGAGGGATCGAGCCAAGCTTGAGGAGACGAAGATCGTAGAAAGACTTTCTTGATGTTTCCTTGAAGGTTGGAATTCCTACCACTTGACAGGGACATTGAGGTTGTCATTGATCTTCATCCCGGAGTTGAACCTTGATCGAAGACTCTCTAGCGGAAGGCTCTAACAAGGCTGTTAGAATTGGAGACATAGCTCGATGAGCTTTTAGAAGGTGGTTTCATCCATTCAAATATTTCTTCATGGAGTGTTTTAGTCCTATCTAAAGAAAAAGACGGGACTTCAGGATGAGTATAGACTACCATGAGCTACATAGATTAAGTGTGGAAGAAGAACCAAGAATTGCCTTAGAGTAAGCAGTCTTTCGTTTTGACGAGGTATACCAGGCATGTAACATCCCGATTCTCCGGCTTTCCAGGTACAAACGTCACGGGTGTGCTAAGTGCACATTTAATTATTTAAGCATGCGAAAATATGAATTATATTTGTTATTTTGAGTCCCGTTTTGTAAAGTTCGTGTGTAATCTGAGTTAAGTGGTTTGTAACCTTAATACTTTGCTCTCTTTAGTTTGTCTTATGCTTCCGCTTGGTTTGATTTTTGTTTTGTGCACTCTGTTTGAGGGTTTAGACCGCCTAGCTTACGAAGATCTTTTGCTTGTCACCCGTTCGCTAGTGCTTGGTGCGTGTACGGATTCCCTGTTTCGTTACACGTGTCGGGTCCTAGTGCGGGGGATGTGGCGCCCTACGCTCGGGGTGTTACATCTAAGGTGGTATCGAGCTCCAGGTTGCAAAACCGGAGTTCGTGTGTCGTGTCTGTCGGTCTAGGTCGTTCGGCTTAGGATTATGTGTGTCTCTGTCTGCATTCACTCTCATTATATGTGACTAAGGTGCTCTTAACTGTATTATTTTCTCTTATTTTTATTAATTGTTCATATGAGCATGCACTAAACCCTTCATGCATCGATATTCTCTTGAAATTGTGCTTCTTTAGGATGCCTCCAAGAAGAAGAACTCGTGAGAATACTCCTCAACCACCACCACCCACTGCAGAGGATATCCTACGAGCTCTCCTCGACTATCTTCAAAGGAATCCAAAACCACCAAATCCTCAAGGTCAAGAACAAGGAAGAGTTGTCAATGCGATTTATAAAGAATTCCGGGATAACAACCCTCCAAAATGGCTCGGAGGCAATGACATAGAGGCGGAAGAATGGTTAACCGAGATTATGGGATTTGGGAGATTTGCCCCTGTACTTCACAAGATAAGGCCATATGTACCAGTAGTTATATTCAAGGACAAGCCTTAAATTGGTTGAAGGGAACAAGAGCTCGGTTGGAAAGGAATGGTGAGGAATTCAATTGGGAGAGCTTTGTTAGGGAATTTCATGACAAGTATATCCCTCCGAGCTCCCGGGAGAGAAGATTACAAGAGTTCACGGATCTCAAACAAGGAGAGCAAACAGTTGAAGACTATATCCTCGAGTTTGAGAGGCTTGCTCCTTACGCCTCTCACATTACGGATGATGATGAGTTGAAGGCTCGAAACTTTGTACAAGGATTAAGAGAAGACATTCAGTGGGCCTTGCGAGCTACCACGATGGATACATGGGCTAAGGCGATGAAGAAAGCTATTAAAGTTGAGACTCGACAACAACGTGTGGAGTGTCAAACTTTCTACTCGGAGCTAAAATATGAATCAAGTTCGGGTTTGGGAAAGAGACCGGTATTTCAAGATGAACCTCAAACCTTCGACCCAGAAGAATTTCTTGATGCTATCAAGAAACCCTGGCTTCCAACTCCGGATCCGATATGCACACCACCGGAACCTATTCGATGCTCCTTTTGCAAGGGACCAAACCACACGGAGGAAACTTGTAGGAAGAAGTTGAGAACCTGTTTCGGATGTGGAGAGATGGGACACAAGGTGAGATTTTTCCCTACAAATCCGAATCCGAAGCCCTTCAATATGATGCATCCAAGATCTCCGGAACAAGCTCAAGCCAATGTGGTGGAAGTCGATGAGGAAGTGAATGTTGAGGTCGAGGCCGAGCCTAATGCCGTTGCCCAGGTGCAAGGTACTATAAACATTCATAACATTCCATTTCACGCATCGTTTAAATTTGGGGGTAACCCACCTATTTGTGTACTTGTCTCTTTATACGTGTGCTCTTATTTGCGTGTGTCTCTCTTCTTTCTTTATTACTTGCGTGTGTGATTGTTGTTGTTTAGTTGTCTCGTGGAGAGACGGCTTTGAGAGTACGAGTGCTTTAGCTCTACGGTAAGTTGAGGGTCGTGCTTTAATCGGGCTTCCTAGGTGATTCTACAACCGCAAGAAGGTGTGAGTGGTGGAAGTCCGGTGACTACACCATTCATGTAACTCCGAGCTCTTGAGTTGACTTGAAATGGATCAAATGGTGGGTGTTGAATCTCGTTTAGACCCTTTCACCGTGCGAGACAAATCGAGTTGCTCCTAGCCGGAACCAAGTTGTGTAGGAGACCCCCGTCAACTCTTGAAGACCTTTCTCGGGCTAACTCTCGTCGGGACTTTATGAACCTCGAACTTGGGTAAATACGGGAGAGTTGCTAGCGGTTGGACCTGGAGGACCAGGTCCTTTTAAGGGGGGGAGTTTGTAACATCCCGATTCTCCGGCTTTCCAGGTACGAACATCACGGGTGTGCTAAGTGCGCATTTAATTATTTAAGCATGCGAAAATATGAATTATATTTGTTATTTTGAGTCCCGTTTTGTAAAGTTCGTGTGTAATCTGAGTTAAGTGGTTTGTAACCTTAATACTTTGCTCTCTTTAGTTTGTCTTATGCTTCCGCTTGGTTTGATTTTTGTTTTGTGCACTCTGTTTGAGGGTTTAGACCGCCTAGCTTAAGAAGATCTTTTGCTTGTCACCCGTTCGCTAGTGCTTGGTGCATGTACGGATTCCCTGTTTCGTTACACGTGTCGGGTCCTAGTACGGGGGATGTGGCGCCATACGCTCGGGGTGTTACAAGGCAAATCTTCTTTAAGATGGCCAACCCATTGGCATGTGCGATGAGAAAGAGTTTAAGTGGGAAGAGGTGTTTGAAGAGAGTTGCCTTCGACACCGGCTTTGCCTACCCGAGGGTGCTCAAAACAACTCCATTTACAACCGAGGCACAAAGGAAGGCTTTGTTTGTGCGTTGCTAAGGGAAAGTATTGTTACGCCTTGAGAATTGCAAGGTCACTTGTAGCACCGGAACGCTAGGTAGCCACATCCCCCCACACTATAGTTCAATCCACATATGGAACGAACACCCATACATGAATCAAGCCTATAGCGAACGGGAGACAATAAAAAAAACGACACATTAGCTAGGCGGGACTAACCCTCAATTAAATACCAACATGCATAAAGATAAATGCAAGTATGATAATTTACATTCACTTCATTAACATCATTCAAGTCCTTGACCATCTCTTTTATTCATATACCACATCAATTATCCATAAACAATTTATAATATACATAAGTACCAAAACCGTTCATAAGTAATAGAAATGCATCACGAAATTACATGAGCTATAATGGACCCAAAATGAAAGACCCCGCCTAGCATGCACCCTGCAAGACCTGAAAATCTGAGGTGTTAGTCTATGAAAGACTAAGTGAGGGGTTTATAATTTATAAGCACAATTACCATGCATGCCATAATCTCAGGTAAGGTTTTATAAAGAAAACAATATAAGTTCAAATATTAAAATAATTCTCGCCCGAGATTTCAACTATCTAATTTACAATTTCAATCAATTCAATTCAATCAATCAATGGCCCGGCGAGTGAGGGTAAATATCTAACCTTTCTCTGACCGTGTACAATAATGCAGTTATTCAATGATTAAGAGATCAAGCAATCAATTACAGTGCACAATTAGCAGTTTCAATAACCCCTTCTCCCTCCGGGTGATGGCGGGTTTGCAAGGCCTAACCATCCAATCAGGTGAGGGGAGTGCGAACACTTAAGCCCGAGAGTTCTCATCATCCAACCAAACCTCCCGGTGGACTCAGAGTTCATCCCCACGATGCGAGGGAGTGCAAGAGTTACCCGTCAGCCCTTGCTTTCCCGGTTGGCTCAAGACACTACCCTCGGGCCCATAGTGAACAATCATGATACTCGCCCAATACACGATCAATCAATCAATCGGTACAATTCAGTTCAGTAACAGTAACAATAACAGTAACAGTAATTCAGTACAATAGTAGTGATTCAGTTGTAAATCATTTGAGGTTTATGGAAAACTATAGATATATGTATACATTTTAGCCGAAGTCCACATAAGGGTTGTACGGGTTCTATATAACTAGAAATTAAACCTCACCTAACGAGCGACGAAACAAGACAAGGATACAAGAAAGTATGGATTCGATCAATGATCTCTACCCTGGAGAAGAACTGGACAAGAAATGAAACAACGTGAACTCGTGAGACAAGACACAATATGAGACCAAGTATGACGCACGACAATGCTCATGTAATTACATAAACTATCCCAACACCTTAATAACCAAATAATTAGCAATCAAGTGACACTTAAGCATGTATGGGAACCAATTAACACTTAAGAGATGAAATTAATCTCAAGGATTCATTTATTCATATCATTCAATTATTTCAAGTTTAATTCATATAGAGCATGGAGTCACACAATCATGTTTGAGCAATTAAGTATCAAGAAGCGTCACATAGGCCATAATTATCAATTGACCAAGTCTATATATCATATAATTAACATATGGGAGCCAAGAGAGTGAAAGGAAAGCGAGAAGAGAGGTTTTGGTGAAGTTGGGCAAAACCCGACAATATTTGGACACGTACACACTGTAGGAAAATGGTAATATCTTGAGTTATAGAAGTAATTGACTTGTTCTTATTGGGTATGAAACTAGACACAAAGACCTTTCCAATGATATATGGCTCGTTTTCTGGTTCAAAGCGAGGTAAAAATAGTGTAGGCCCGAAGTTGGATGAAGCAGTTTTCAGGTAAAGTGCTGACACGAAAAAAAAAAATTGATCATATCTCAAAAATTAGAAAATATATTTAGGTTATTCCAATTAGAGAATATTCTACACTTCAAGAGGTTTCCGTGGGTTAAAAAATCAGGTCAATCGGATTTCGGACGAGGGTGTCGCGGCCGTGACAAAATTGTACTGAAAAACAATCGCAGTCGCGAAGGAAAATTGGCCAATTCTCGACTTGTTGGTCGTAGCCGTGACCGAAAATGGTCACGAAACGGTCACGTGCGGGACCCCCAATTCCAACAGCAGCAAAAGTTTTGGGAAAACAGGGGAAGGCTCGAAATTTGGCTCCCAATCCATACCAAGGCAAGAATTCATCTCACAACTAACATATAACATGCATATGGTTCATAGATATCAATTAGGCTTCAATTAATCCAAATATTCATGTAGAGATTCACCAAAACTCTCATGTAAAACCCCAATTCATAAGTAATCATCCATGCTCCAAATTTCATGATCTCAAGATATATATATATATATATATATATATATATGCATGAAATCAACTCTAAATTATAATATAAGTTCATATCATGGCATGGATTTCCTAAAAATCATAAACCCTACCATATGTCAATAATCACCAAAGATATATGCATATGTATGAAATTCACCTTGAAGAAGAAGGAGAGGAGAATGGAGATGAGAAAGTCTTGTGGTGGTTTCCTTGAGAAAAGTAGAAGAAAAACTTAGCTTCCTTGTTTGCCTTGTGGATCGAGATGGAGGAGGGAGAGATAAGAGTATCTTGTGCTCTTGTTTGTGTATGAAAGTGAGAAAGAAATGCATTTGTATACATACATGTATGTTATATCGGGAGAGTGAGGGGAAGAGAATTGGGGATTTGCAACTGAACCCTCTAAGAATTTAAGTGAATGCAAACGGGTATGTAATTTACAAATGTTACATTTAGGTCCACAAATTATTATCACCCAAGTCCACAAATTACAATGGGTTGCAATTAAGGACAATTAAATATGTAATTCTCACAATTAGAAATAACTAAACACATAAATCACGTTAGGGAGAAAAAAAAAATACACTATCACGTAATTGAATTCACGAAGATTAGCAATTTAAATCATGTAATTCACAAAAGATTTGTAGCACCCGAGCGCAAGGTACCACATCCCCCGCACCGAGACCCGACCTGAATATGAAACGGACAATCCATACCCGAGCTAAATCCCGACGAACGGGGACTCACTCACTCCTTAGGCTTGGTGGGAACTAAACCTTCGCAACCAAATCAAAATGAACAAGGATAAATGCCAAAGAAAGAATCATATCATATAATCTAGTACTAGTTCAAGCCACATAACGGTTTCAACTAGCACAATAACCTGTTCTCCAAAATTCGTGCATAACATAATCCCATAATCATAATCATAGTCATACATTTATCCCTTCTTGCAAATTCAGTCAAATTACAAAATGCATATGAAGTGACTCAAACTTAACCAATAGACTTGACAAACTAGACTCCCCGCCCAGCACTCCAAACCTGCAAAGAAACTGAAACAAACCGGGTTAAGTCTATACAAGACTGGTGGGTATAAAATGAGGCATAAATAGCGTATACAATAATATTTAACATTCACATGCAAGTTATAATCCCAAATGGGGGTTTTAGAGCATTTCCCAAGTGGGTAAAATAAAGAAGTCACCAAAAGGGATTATAACGTTCATTTTCATTCTTTAGGTCTTTTGTGGCCCGGCGAGTGGGCGTGCATTATCTCCAACCAACACCTCGTGCAGTTCATTAAACATTCTTTCTTTCTTTCTTTTATTCATGCATAACATCATTTTGTGCACATTCATGAACATTTACACCTTCTTCCTCCGGGTCATGGCCGGGTGATCGGCCCGAACCATCCATTCATTGACCAAAAGGGGAACATGACTCCCCAAATGGCACTCATCGTCCATTCCTCGCTAACTCCTAACGAGGTCCGGTTATGCCGTTCATTGGTGGAACTAGTGTGAGGGATCACCGTCAGCCCATGCCTTCTCGGGTCACCACTCACACCAAGTCCCTGGGCCCCATTCTGTGCATTCATTCTTTCTTTCTCGCCAAAACATTTGGTAGGTTCATAAAAGAAAGGCTTTACTTTTAAATCATTTACTCTTAAAACGACTCTATATACATATAATAAATTTTGGTCGAAATCTTTGCACATTGGAAGTATATAGGGTTGTTTAACTAGATAGTAGAGAAACCCACCTGTACGCCTCTTACCGAACCAAAACCAAGAAGACAAGAAGACTTGAAAGTGCCCTATGAACCCGGCATCTCCGCCCTGGAGAAAACTGTACAAAGGACAACGTAACGTGCTCGTGAGACTCAAGACTCCAAATGAACCATATATGACGCACGACATGCAAAGAACATGATATGAATGCATAAAAGATGATATTATAAACGTTCATATTCATTCAAGTTCAATCGTTTCATATCTTTGGTAATTCATAGCGATATCTAACAAAAATCTTGGAACCATAGTCACATTATACCTTTCAACATGTTTACGTTGAATATAATAAATAAAAAGGCAAAGGGCATCAGTTAAGACATCAAAAGAATACAAGAAGGTACTTAACGTTTCATATAGAAGCACTCAAGCCACGTCATAGCAATTCAAGTCATAACTTTCACATTTTATAAGAATTCAATTCAAGAATTCAAATAACGATCATATCACGTACAATGACACGTTAACACTTAGAGAATAAACATTTAAGTACATTCAATTCAAGCTCGAAAATTAGATAGGAATATGAAATAAATAACAATTTAATTTCCATAATTCAATTAAATCCAACAATATTTAATATAAATAATAAACATATATATAGATCACAAACAAAAATAAAATATATATATATATATATATATACATATACATATACGTACGCATGCATGCATTACATTACATATAATACATAATGTATATATATTTATATATATCAACCATGCATTTATAATATATAAACAGTGCATGCATGCATTACATAATTATATATATATCTATACAATTTATATCACACACACACACACACATATATATATATATATATATATCATATATATATATCATTTCATGCACAGATTACATCACATAAATTATATATTTATATATGTGCACGTAACACACACATGCATGCACTCCTTTTATACTAAATAAGCACAATTGCATGCATGAAACATAGCAGCAACCCACAATCATGTACAAAGGAAGGAAGAAAGAAGCAGCAGCTTCTGTAACACAGTTACCCGGCCGGGCTTTTCCAAGCACAAAATCTCCCCGGCCGGGAAGTTACATTCCATACGCGAGGCAGCAGTAGATCAAGGCTTAAGCCTCTGTTTTAAGTCATGAAAAGCAGCAGCAGGTAGCAGCAACAAAACCAAGTTATGCAGCAGCAAAAAGCATCAACAACTCTCACAAATAACTGGAAAAAATGATAGCTATGAAGCAAGGAAAAGAGCAGCAGCTGACAGCAACGTTTCAGGCCAAAAACAGGGGATAAACGGGAAGAAAACAGAGCCACAACCAATCCATTCCTTAGGAAACATGATCGGGTATGTATATGCAACAGACAAGGCAAAAATGAGCAGCAACTGACAGTAAAATGACCCCCAAACGCAGCAGCCGCAGTACATCGAGAGAGGGAGGAAGAATTCAGTCCTAATTCATGCAATTATTCGAAGTGCCATTAATAGAATCCCAAAAAATCTTCAACTACCATATAATCACTGATCGTAAATGAGAAGAGGGAGTCAAGATAATCATATTCAATCTTGGAATCAATCAAATCCATCAAGGAATCAAAGAGATCATCAAATATGCTCAAAACCTAACTATTTCTTCAAGTCAGCCAAAATCCATGAAAACATGCTCAAAATTGGGGATGAAAGGATAAAAATGACTCATGATGAATGTATATTACAACCCTAAGCTTACCTTGTGTATTAATAGAGGTTTGGAAGAGATTTGAGCTTGAATATCCAAGGGTTGGCTTGAGCTACGGGAAAACTAGAGAGCAGAAGGTTTTGGATGAATTTTCTCCAAGGAATGAGGGTCATCTCGGTTTGGGGTGATAAGGGCTGGTTAGAGGGTTGATTTAGGGTTCTAAGGAATCAAACCATAGTTAATTTGGTCAAGGTTTGAATAAGATATGGTCATTTTAGTAAACTGTGGCAGATTTGCTTTCCGTTTCATGTTTCGGTTGAATTTCGGAGGTTCAAATAAGTTTTGAAAAATATAAGGCTAAGTTCATTAAACTCGAACTTTTGTTACGAGTTCAACGGAGTTGACGAAACTCGAATCTGAGTTTCCTAGCTCAAGATATCACGTACGGAACCAAGGGTGCGCTAATTGCCCGTTAGCCCCCGATTTGGTTCCACAATTCAAAATAAATTCGTTACCACATGAAACGAAGTCGAAAACATAAAACGAGCATATAAACATGTTCATAACACATAAATCTACAACATACTAAATTTTCATGAATTTTCGATATCAATCCGAATAAGAACGACACTCAAACATGTCAAACATGTGCATATAGTTCAAGAATTCAATTAAATTAAAATAATTCAAATATTTCATAACATATAACAAAAATTAAATTCATTAATAAAATAAATCCAAGTGCACGTATTAAACATAATTTAAATCAAATTGTACTAATTACATAAAATTTAAAGTGAAATTGCACGAATTAAGTTAAATTTTAATTTTAATATTAATAAACTTAAAATATAATCATTTAACATTGTAATATTTAATATAAAATTTTATATACAAAACACTTATAAACAATTAATTTGCACAACTTGTCACGTAAATGCAAATCGACCAAGAATTCATATAGTTTCAAAATTCAAATAAAATTTAAGAATCCATTTTAATTATTTATTAAATATATAACGAAATGCATATAATGGATAAATTAATGAAAGTTACAATTAGTAATTATCAAAAATGATTAATTAAACAATTAAATAATTTATTGCACAATTTATAAACATATACGACATAGTAGTACAAATGAAAAACCGGGGCATTACAAGATTACAAATAAATAAATTAAATTGCGCAAATAAAATAACGAAAATAAAATTAAATAGCCCTAAATCTCAAAACTCACACGCATGGCGCGCGTACCTGACTTGTCGAGAAAATGGGGCGTTACAATTCTCTCCCACTTAAGAGGATCTGGTCCCCAGGTCCACTATCTCGAATTCTTGGAATTTTAGTGATTCTCCCATGTTCATCCCACGCTGGTTAGGAACTCCCCGTCAGGGATTAGTTCGGAAGATCTTCAATCAACAAAATTCCTCCAAGTGCTATTAAGTCACGACACTCACTTACCGGAAGCTACACACTCGAAAGAAAATCTAATCTGCCGCTAGAACAAGTTTAAACAAGTAACAAGTAATGATGAGAGAGCCCCGTTTCTCCAACAAGCAATGAGAGAACCCCGCCTCTCAACCAACGAGAGCACTCGGTCTCTCGAACACCAATGAGAGAATCCTCGTCTCTCACGTAAATAAAATAAATAAATCTCAAAAGAGCAATTAGATAAATATTCACACAGTTATTACGTAAGGAGCAGATAGAAAATAACAATTACCATTTATATGGAAGCAATTAACAAATAGCAAAAAATCATATACAGCAATTATATAAGACATGATGCGCATGATATGCACGGTTAAGTGTACCATTCACAGTGGATTGAAATTCTTGCACTATAACAATTTCATTGAATATTTGATTCCATAGTTGAGATTTCTTCTCACAACACCACCATACCCAATTGCCCCGACGTATACATTCTAATAACCACTCACTCTTCACCCCCATGTTGAAATTTTATATCCATTTCAGCGCCCAATGAAACAAACTCTTACTTTTATCTTCAATATCCTTGCGCCCTCGAAAAATTTGAATTTATATGGTTCCCGGAAGAAAACCAACGATGTTGATCTCGCAACCACAGTTATTATCACTGATCCATTTCCCCGTCTTGTCCCGTCAATCCCTAGGCATCCTATCCTTTCTACCATCATGGTTCAAAGTTCAATTCTTGACAGCTAACTCATCTTGTTCTTCTAATACCTTTCCACCTAGATATTCCATTTTCAACCTCGGTTGAGTTGACTCCCACGTCGTTCTCTGTAATATATGATAATCTCATCAAGCCGTTATTATCTAGCACCCCTTTTTCGTCATTTGGGTGAAACCTGGAATGATAGTCACTTTCCCTGTAGGATTCTCACCTTTGACCTAAGTATGCTCAATCAACTCATAGAAGTCATTGTCTTTCCCATTTTCATCAAATTTCCTTTAATTTCAGCTCGGCTCCCAAAATGCCTCCTTATTGTTTTAGAAGTTCCCATTTTGAGGAACTTTGGACTCACGAGACTTAAGATGTTGAGGACTTCTTTCACATGGTTCCGATAGAGGGTTCCCGAAAGAACCATTTTTCTTGAAATTTTCAACTCTCCCAAGTGAGGTCCAAGCATCGGCTTTAAGTTGATCCATGATCGGCTCTCCCCCTTAAAAAAATAAAACATATATATTTTCCGTCTAGCTTCTTGAACTTGTTCTACCATTTCTCAATAAATGATCCTTTTTTTTTCTAATTCTCTTGAATTACCTATCACTTCCAATCTCGTTCGCAAAAATTCCTCTACCCCAATTGGAAATAAAACCGAGCACTAAATTTACCATCCTATCTCGAATATTCACCTTCGGTTCTTGGAGCACCTAGCTTTCTGTGAAAATTTTCTCACATAATTTTTATCCGAATATAGAAAATCATCAAGTGTCAAAATCTTCTAATTCCTTCCCTTTTCCCTTTTCAAGAATTCCGGTTGTTGAGAACTTTTTGCATTTTTGTTGCTTCTATTGAAAGTAGTCTGATCTAGCTAATCCATAAAAATTTAAGGTTATTTCCTGTGAACTCTGCCCTTTAAGAATGCCTATTCTTACTCGTTGGCTCATAACATCACTTCTTACTTTGGAGATTCTCGACTTCTTCAACTTAACTTCCATGATATAGACGTTCCAATCTCGCCACTTGCTCGGACCTTTTATCTCACGTTTACTTTTGAAGCGAGTGGTAAGAATAGCGACCCATTTTTTTTCCTTGTCATACTTCGGTTGTGTCTCGGTTGAAGTAATGCTTGACATATGAGGTGGGGGAAGAAGTTTCTACCAAGAAAACACTTAAAATGCATGTGGGGTTAAAATGTCATTGTACGTAGCGCATTTATAGATAATTAAAGATACAATACATTGAAGCAATTATATTAATTAAAGATGTGCATATCAATAAAAAAATTTAAATACTTTAACAATGTACTTAACACGTCAAGTATGCAATCTCGGATAACAATTATGATAACACACATAAATAGGAGTCAAATTAAATTAATGTAGCATATGATACACGTGCTTATAAATGTATTGAACCTGCCACAGTAGTTGCATCTTTTAGCTTGACACTTGTTCCTTGCTTGTTGATTTACGAGCTTGCCTCGAATTGGTTAGCCATTTCTTGTTACCCACGGTCTTCTAATTCTTGCCTTCTTTCGAAAAATTAGTCTCTAATTGTTGTATTAAATCTTCACCCAGCCGTCACCTCAATTGAAGTTCCCGATTTATTCTTTACGAGTTCAAATAGCCGAATGATTTCACCCTCTAACTTCTTACACTTGATCACAAAATTTCTTTCTAAATTCCTTGCCTTTCTTTATCGATTCCATTGTTGGTCTATATCTTTCAATTCTACCGCACTGCACGATAATTCAGCTTGGATATGAAAAATAGACTCAATCCGACCAAAGATAGAATCTTTAGTACTTGAATTTACCATGAACTTGAAATCACCATTTTAGTCGTTCTCTTTAACTCTTCTCATCCGACTTCTTTCTTAACCCAAAATCTAAAATATCTCGATTCCTTGTAGAGCTACCTTGATTACTTCAATGTTCTTTTCTTCTACTTGTTGTTTCAATGAACCCAAGGTTAATTAATTCCTTAAATTTCTCTCAATCAATATGAACCTTATTCAAAGATCTAAAATGTCTGACTCATCTCGAACTTAATTCCAAATTTAACTTCAACCTGCATCACTTGAGTTATGTTCTTCTCATATTTTGATTTTAGTTCCAACTAGTTGAAGATTCTCACTTGCTTACAAATCTGAACCTCGAATCCTTGATACCCTCAAGACTTCCTTCATCACTCCCTTGAGATAATGAGTCTCTTGATCACGGTTGATCAAATTCTTTCAAAATGTGAGCGCACATGTTTATCTTGCAAGTTATAAACATCATTCCTTCTTGTTGGAAACTTCGAACCTAAACATCTTTGAGACTTTATTCCCTTTTCTCCTGAGTGAATGTTCCACTTAAATCCTAATTCGATGGATGAAGACCATGGATCTCGAATCGGTGGATGAAATTCCCCCGGTACATTCCTTACCCTACCAGACTAAAGAAAATAACTTGTAATAGACTGAGGTTATCGTAAAGATTGGCTGTGGTTTAATATCATCCTCATAACCTGAACTCACAACCATCTCAAGGATAAACGTATGCGGTTAATACATGCTCATGCCACATAATTGATGTCAAAGACATGGATTTGATACAAATGTGACAATTAATTCAACAAAATTTAAAATAAAACACGTTGATCATATAAAATTCATGTAAGTTAAAGCCAATTAATCAACAATTGGTGACAAGAACCAATGCAATGCACAAGTTATCATGTAGTTCGAATAGTTCAAATAGATTCAAGTAAGTTCATATAGAATGCAAAACTCTCACATTATCAAATAATCCTATGTCGTACGACTTAGACTTACAAGACACGACACTGGAACCGCGGTTTTGCAACCGGGCTCTGATACCACCTTAGGATGTAGCACCCGGAACGCTAGGTAGCCTCATCCCCCCGCACTGTAGTTCAATCCACATATGGAACGAACACCCATACATGAATCAAGCCTATAGCGAACGGGAGACAATAAAAAATGATACACTAGCTAGGCGGGACTAACCCTCAATTAAATACAAACATGCATAAAGACAAACGCAAGCATGATAATTTACATTCACTTCGTTAACATCATTCAAGTCCTTGACCATCACTTTTATTCATATACCACATCAATTATCCATAAACAATTTATAATATACATAACTACCAAAACCGTTCATAAGTAATAGAAATGCATCAAGAAATTACATGAGTTATAATGGACCCAAAATGAAAGACTCAAATCCCGCCTAGCACGCACCCTGTAAGACCTGAAAATGTGAGGTGTCAGTCTATGAAAGTCTGAGTGAGGGGTTTATAATTTATAAGCACAATTACCATGCATGTTATAATCTCGGGTAAGATTTTATAAAGAAAACAACATAAGTTCAAATATTAAAGTAAGTCTCGCCCGAGATTACAACTATCCAATTTACAATTTCAATCAATTCAATTCAATCAATCAGTGACCTAGCGAGTGAGGCCAAATCTCCAACCTTTGTCCGACCGTGTACAATAATTCAGTTATTCAATGATTAGGTGATCAAGCGATCAATTACAGTGCACAATTAGCAGTTTCAATAACCTCTTATTCCTCCGGGTGATGGCGGGTTTGCAAGGCCCAACCAACCAATCAGATGAGGGGAACACTCAAACCCTCGGGTTCGCATCATCCAACCAAACCTCTTGGTGGACTCAGAGTTCATCCCCACGATGTGAGGGAGTGCAAGAGTTACCCGTCAGCCCTTGATTTCCCAGTTGGCTCAAGACACTACCCTCGGGCCCATAGTGAATAATCATGATACTCGTCCAATACACGATCAATCAATCAATTGGTACAATTCAGTTCAAACAGTAACAGTAACAGTAATTCAGTACAATAGTAGTGATTCAGTTGTAAATCATTTGAGGTTTATGGAAAACTATAGATATATGCATATATTTTAGCCGAAGTCCACATAAGGGTTGTACGGGTTCTATATAACTAGAAATTAAACCTCACCTGACAAGCGATGGAACAAGATGAGGATATAACAAACTGTGTATTCGATCAATAATCTCCGCCCTGGAGAAGAACTAGACAAGAAAGGAAACAACGTGAACTCGTGAGACAAGACTCAATATGAGACCAAGTATGACGCACGGTAATGCTCATGTAATTACATAAACTATCCCAACACCTTAATAACCAAATAATTAACAATCAAGTGACACTTAAACATGTATGGGAACTAATTAACACTTAAGAAATGAAATTAATCTCAAGGATTCACGTATTCATATCATTCAATTATTTCAAGTTCAATTCGTATAGAGCATGGAGTCACACAATCATGTTTGAGCAATTAAGTACCAAGAAGCACCACATAGGCCATAATTATCAATTAACTAAGCCTATATATCATATAATTCACATATGGGAGCCAAGAGAGTAAAAGGAAAGCGAGAAGAGAGGTTTTGGTGAAATTGGGCAAAACCCGACAATATTTGGAAACATACATGCTGTAGGAAAACTAGAATATCTTGAGTTATAGAAGGTGTATTTGAGTTTTGCTTATTGCGTATAAAACTAGACACAAAGACCTTTCCGATGATATATCGCTCATTTTCTGGTTCAAAGCGAGGTGAAAATGGCGTAGGCCCAAAGTTGGATGAAAGCAGTTTTCCGATAAAGTGGTGACACAAAAAAAAAATTGATCATATCAAACAAATTAGAAAATATATTTAGGTTATTCTAATTGGAGAATATTCTAGACTTCAAGAAGTTTTTGTGTGTTTAAAAATCAGGTCAATCGGATTTCGGACGAGGGTGTCGCGGCCATGACAAAATTGTACTGAAATGTAGTCGCGGCCGCGACCCCCAATTCCAGCAGCAGCAAAAGTGTCGGGAAAACAGGGGAAGGCTCGAAATTTGGCTCCCAATTCATACCAAGGGAAGAATTCATCTCAGAACTAACGTATAACATGCATATGGTTCATATATATCAATTAGGCTTCAACTAATCCAAGTATTCATGTAGAGATTCACCAAAACTCTCATGTAAAACCCCAATTCATAAGTAATCATCCATGCTCCAAATTTCATGATCTCAATGTTGGAAAACACGAATCAGAAAAGCAACGAAAATTTAAAAATTTTCCAACAAAAGGATCTTAGGCTCGCAATCGTGTATCCAAATTCGTAGAGATTAGAAACTTACTTTCTTAATTAACTTTCTTGAAGCGTTTCAAGCCACCCTAGAACGCTCTTCTCGCGGCTTGATCCCCTCTCCTTGGCAAAGCTCGAATCTTCAAACTTCTAGCTTGAAGCCCTCTGGAGAAAGTCCACCAACTTGACTACAATCTAACTAGTAAGGATGCTAGTTCTCTAGTTAGTGTTTAGGCTTAACCTAGGGTTTCGTTTATCTTGGAGAAAGAATGGTGTTCAACACATGAACCCAAAGAATTCTCGAGCTCCCCTGTATATAGGAAGGAGAGGATCGAAAATCCTAGTCCTTATGGGCTAAGGATTTTGGTCCCTCTCTCCTATTACTTGATCATCAAGTAATTTTGACTTTGACTTTGAATTCAAATTCAAATCAACTTTCAAGAGAGCTAAAATATCCAAACTATTTTTAGATAATTTTATACTTTATTTATTTAAAATAAATAACTTATTTTATCTAATTAATTAATTCACAATTAATTAACTAGATTATTTTTCTCCAAAATAAGACTTTTTTTTTAATTCAAAATTAAACCAAAGTCTATTAAATAATTAATCACATTAATTATTTAACACATAAATAAATATACACATATATTTACACACGTGTGAGACACGTGTCACAAGGACACGTGTCACTCACGTGAGCCGCACGTGTGGAACCCTCTTGGCCCGATTAACTCGTTTAATCATCTTAAAGCCTTAACTCATGTAACGAAGTTGCTGTGTGTGACCCTCTAGGTTCTCAATTCAATTAGTAGTGACACTAATTAATTAATTCACTAATTAATTAATCAGTCCACAGATTAAACGACCATAGTCTAGCAACAGGTGTTTAACCGTAGTTGAATTGGAATGTTCGGATTCGACAGAACCTTTAAGTCATTGATTTATGTGAGATACAATCCTCCTACTTACTATCTCTCAACCAAGATCTAGGGTAAGGGAATAATCAGAACCCTAATAATCTGGTCTTAAAGCTAAGTGCATTTCATGTCCATTTGATGTCAATCCACCCACCCTTTTCTTGATGTCTTGATCTACTGCCTTGGCCAAGGACTCCATATGGCATATGAATGACTTATACAATAAGAGATCACCTTGCAAATGCAAGTGTAGGCCCTTTCTTGATTCTAATTCACTTTCATGAGTCACTTGTGCAGCCCCAGTATAAGCCTTGAATCAGTTGTCTAAGGCGACACCCTTTAAAGCTTATACCTAAGACTACAGAGTTAACTCATAAAGTGACATGGAACCTCAAGTCTAAGGATCAATTAATCACATCAATGACTTGTGAGATATTTCCTAATCTGGAAGTTTCTATTTCCTGAAATAGAAACTTCCTTTCCCATTTAGGAATGTTCTCACATGGGGCACCTCAGTGAACTTACTTATTGAAGTAAGCACCCTTATGTATCACGCACGTATCAACTATACACTTTGCACCTACATGAAACAAGGTGATCCTTCTTAAGGGCGTGATCCCACAAGCAAGCCTTAGAGGAGTCAGGTTGACACTCCCACTGTCGGTACGACTCATCGGCTTGGAGTATTTTACTAATCATGACTTATGTGATATAGGGCTCGTTTCATGAACCATTTCACCTAAATGGTAGAGTCCTAAAGTCATCAGGATTAGGGGAGTTCTCATACATGCACAGATAAAGTAATCGCATACCAAACAAGAGTATATAAAGAAGTGTTGCCTTAATTCGTTATTTCATTCAAAGATTGTCTGTGATTACAATAAGGAAAAGCACAAAGCGGATATACAATCGGCTTTCTAGGGCACTATTCCTAACAATCTCCCACTTGCCCGTCAAAGCCATTCTAAAGCTACTCTAAGTCCCATCTTCTCAAGATGACCTTGGAAAGCTTCTCGACTAAGGGGTTTAGTAAGTGGATCTGCCATGTTCTCTGCTGATGCGACCCCTCTCAATTTGCACATCTCCTCTTTTGATAATATCACGGATTAGGTGATACTTCCTCATAATGTGCTTGGTCCGTTGGTGAGATCTTGGTTCTCTTGCTTGAGCAACCGCCCCAGTGTTATCACAAAACACAGTAATAGGGCCTTTCATGCTAGGAACAACATTCAATTCTTGAATGAAGTTTCTAATCCAAACACCTTCCTTAGCTGCATCATTTGCAGCCAAGTATTCGGCCTCAGTGGTCGAATCTGCAGTGGTAGTTTGCTTGGAACTCTTCCAACTCACTGCTCCGCCGTTTAGGTAGAAAATGTATCCTGACATTGACTTAAAATCACTTAAGTCAGATGCAAAGCTTGCATCGCAGTATCCTTCGACAGTAAGATCTTTCTGACCTCCGTAAACTAAGAATAAATCTTTAGTACTCTTCAAGTACTTAAGGATATTCTTCACGGTAGTTCAGTGACCATCTCCAGGGTCAGATTGGAAACGACTTGTTACACTAAGTGCATAAGCCACATCTGGTCGAGTACATAACATTGTATACATTATGCTACCTATTGCTGATACATAAGGTGTATGAGTCATTCTTTCCTTCTCAAGGCTTGTCTTAGGACACATCTTCTTACAAAGACATGTTCCTACGCTCATAGGAAGGTTCTTAACCTTTGCTGACTCCATATTAAATCTCTTCAATACTTTGTCAATGTACATCGACTGTGATAGTCCTATTAACCTTCTAGATCTATCTCGATAGATTTTAATTCCAAGGATATAGGACGCATCACCAAGATCTTTCATCTCGAATTGGTTCGATAACCACAACTTAGTCACTTTCATGTCACCCTTCGAATTCCCAACAAGAAGGATGTCATCAACATAAAGTACTAAGAATTGCACTGAGGTCTCCAATTCCTTTCTATACACAAATGATTCATTCGAAATTTGAATCAAGCCAAACGCTTTGACTGATTCATCAAATCGAATATTCCAATTCCCAGAAGCCTGTTTCAATCCATAGATTGATCTTTGGAGTTTGCAAACCTTTTGTTCACTCCCACTGAATGTGAAACCTATGGGTTGCTCCATATAAATGTCTTTATCAATGTCACCATTAAGAAAGGCAGTTTTCACATCCATTTGTCATATCTCATAGTCATAATATGCAGCAATGGTAAGCATGATCCGAATAGACTTTTGCATTGCAACTGGTGAAAAAGTTTCATCAAAGTCCACGCCGGGTCTTTGAGTGAATCCTTTTGCAACCAGTCATGCTTTGTAGGCTACAATGCTTCCATCAACTCCAAGCTTTTTCCTAAAGATCCATTTGCAACCTATGGGTTTGACCCCATCAGACAAATCTACCAAGGTCCAAACTTGGTTGGAGTTCATGGAATCCATTTCGGATTTCATGGCTTCTATCCACTGTTCAGAGTCAGAATCTGAAACTGCCTCCTCATATGTTAAAGGGTAATTATCCTTTTGAGAGATCTCATGGAAGAATCCATACCATCTCTCCGGCTGTCTAGGAGTGCGTTCAGAATGCCTTAGAGGAGGATTTACATGTGTATCGAAATTCGTGATTGGTTGCGGTTGGTCAGAAGGGGATGTTTCTTCAGTGGGTGGTTTGGGATCACTTTGTACTTCTTCTAATTCTATGATCTTACCTTTCTTTTCTTTAAGGAACGGTTCCTCCAGAAAAGTGGCGTTTCTTGAAACATACACCTTTTGCTCAGATTGATCATAGAAGTAGTAGCCTATGGATTCCTTAGGATAACCTACAATGTAGCATAAGTTAAAACGAGATTCTTGTGACACCCCGCTCGCTCGCACGTACAGGTACGCGTCACGTTTGAGTTTATTTCCCATAACTTAGTTGATTCATTATTTAATTTATGACTTTATATGACGTATGTTCTCACATTTTATTTCTCATATTAACTACTTGAATTATTTGTTAAGAATTTGCACTAATTGAGCTCCTAATTTGAATATATGCAATTTGTGAAATTTACGATTTATAAATTAGAATCCCGAGTATGTCAACTTTGTAAACTATGTGAATTAGATGATTTTAGGACTTATTTGTATGTATTAACTTGCCTTGGACTTAATTGATTTTAGTTTGGACTCAATTGCACTTTATTTGAATTTTTGGGCCTTTTTGCAAATTGGCCACTCCTGAGTCCTTAATTCGTATCTTGGGCTAGGGAACTCGGATTATTGTACCGTCACCTCCATTGGACTCGAATCGACGATTTAGAGCCAATGGAATAAGCCTTGTATCTTTTTGATGCCGTTTCGACCCCCAACGATGCAGATTTTGGCTCTACGTACCTATAACGCCCCTAAGACCACTTGGAGCCTAGACCACTCATTACTTGTACTCTCCCTTGCCTTATTCAACCAAAATATCAGCCATCTCTCTCCATTTTTCTACTGAAATTCGAACCAAGAGGAGAAAGAAAAGAGAAAGAAGAACTCCCAAGCTTCTTCCACCATTGTTCACCTTTAAGCTCAAGTTTTAGCCATTTCTTGCTCCAATCTTTAAGGTAAGTTAGGATTCTTGATTTCCTTGTTCTTATGATTATCTTGCACTCCTTAAATCATGCTTTCATGGTAGAGATTCATGAATATGCTAGGGTTGATGAATAGTTAGGTTTTGAAGATCTTTGAGAACTTATGCATCTTTTGCCTTTCATGAGTGTTAAGACTTGTATGGTGATCTCTATGGCTCATTTCTTGCTAATATTTGATCCTATTTGATGGTAGTTGGTTATTTGATGATTTTCCATTAATGCTCTTTTGAGTTCTTGGGAGGAATTTGATGAAACTAATGCTTATTTTGCTCTCCTTTGTTTCCAGTTTGAAACTTGCATGTTTGGAGCTGATTTAGCATGTTTTTCTTGCATGTATTTGTTGTATATTTGCACCATTTCATGCCTTGATGTTGTTACTTTGGTTTAGGATGGGTTTTCATAGAGTTTGGAAGCTTTTTCTCGTTTTTTTTAGCCTCTGACCCAAATCCACCGGGGTGGATTTCTACTTTGAAAATAATCCACCAGGGTGGATTTGAGGCAGAGAGCTGTCTACCCTAAATCCACGGGGGTGGATTCCCCCTTTGGAAAAAATCCACTGGGGTGGATTTAGGGCAGTGGCTCATTTTTCCTCCGAACTTTGTTTTCTTGTTTTCTTCGCTTGTTTGCTTCTCTCCCACCGCTAATATGATCCCTAAGCTTTACTAACATGTATTATTATGTGTTAACTTGCTTGTATTAGATTTTTTTGAATTCATTTGGTATGATTTGATAGAGTTATGATTCGATATGCCGTAAGTGATATGCGTGTAATATTTTCTTGTGTAGTTTGTCTCCTTTATGCATTTTAAACTTATGAATGCTTGTGGTATGCTATAATATGATACATTATGAGGTTATTTGATATGATATGAGTTTAATTCTTGAATCCTTATGTATTATTTTATTATTTGCTCTGGCATGCCTAAATATGAATTTATATGACATGCATTGCACCCACTCGCATTTGTATGCATCGCCGTGCGTCTAATTGGTTCATGATTGAGTGTAAGTCTCTGGTGTTGTGTTCTTTTGTTTCAGAGCCTCTTCCAAACGTCGTTGAACCTAAGATTTACATGTTTGTTTGCTCCTTTTTGGCCCCGGACTCTACCAACTTTTGCTATAAGGTGAGGTTTAGGATCTTTTCCTTTAGTTAATCGACCTATGGCCTAAATGTGATGATTTCTCACCCGCATGCGAATATACTATATATTTATATATTAGATATGTGTCATATGATAAGTTTATGACCTTGTCATATGATTAAACGTTTTGAACTATAAGTATAAGCTTGAAAATGTTTTGCAACGAGGCTATGCTCCAAACCGTGTGTTGTCAAGCAAGCTAGGATCTACCTCAACATCTTAATGTTAAGGAAGACATGGAGAGGTACGCGTATAGCATATGCTGGGTTGCAAGGTAAGGTATGCTCGATAAGGTACGTAAGTTATGTTTATTTATGTAGCGAGTTAAGTAAGTTTAATGAGATAATTGGTTGATACTGGGCCCCAGAGACGTGGGTAAGGACGCCCGGGACAGCAAGGGCCGTCGGGTTAAGCCTGTGCCCGATCTCCATTTGGAGTACTCACGCGCGACTCTTGGAGTTTGAGGAGGCGTGGTGCTTCAAGCACATCGTGGGATAGCAACCCCGTGTGCATTGGTAAATAGGTGGAGAGGGTTTGACTCCCGAAACACCGTTGTTGTTGGGGATGGATTGTTTATGTATTTACAGTTTTCTTGATTTTCTTACGTTATAGAGGAGTGAGGGTTAGTGCTCGTACTCGCCGAGCTTTTGTATGGTTCGTTGGTTATGAAACGGGATAGGAGTTTTCTTTAATTCTAGTATGTCTCATTTTGATTATGAAATGTGTAAGTTTGTTCCGAAAATGATTTGGTGTGCAAAACCCTACCCCGGTTCATAATCTTTCATTTAATGCGTGCTCGGATCTATATCTATATAGTGTGTGGGTGTGCGTTAGCCCCTCACTCAGTCGAGTTGTGACTGACCCCTCTCCTTTTCCCTCTTTTAGTTATAGGTTTGCTCAAGCTAAGCGGGAAAGTACATGGTCGTGTTGTGCTAGCTAGTTTGGGTTGAGTCAGCATTTCATACTTGCATCTTTTGAATATTTTGATATGTATTTGTATTAAGCTATACTTTGGAGAACTTTGAATACCTTTTGTATTTTGGTTCGGAATAGCCACGTATATATTTGGTATGCTTTTGGATCCTATTATTTGCTTCCGCATATTTGTTTAATTGTTTTCCTTGCGTGCTCTGTTGCTGACTTAGTCCCGCTTAGCCTAGTGTGTGCGTGTAGGTCCTCGTTCGCTTAGACTTGGATTCATGTATGGACTCCCATTTCATATGTGGATTCGGGTCTAGGTGCGGGGGATGTGGTGGTTCGTCGCTCCGGGCGTCACAATTCTAACTTATCTCCCTCTATCCTCTTCACGTAAGCAGGAAAACCCCAAATTCTTAAGTAAGAATAACTAGGGATTTTACCATGCCACATTTCATAGGGCGTTTTAGGGACTGACTTAGAGGGAACTAGATTCAAAATCTTTGCTGCACTTTCTAGGGCTTAACCCTAGAAAGATGGTGGCAAGTCAGTGAAACTCATCATGGAACGAACCATATCGAGTAGGGTTCGATTCCTTCTCTCAGAAACTCCATTAAACTGAGGAGTTCCCGGAGGAGTCCACTGAGAGATAATCCCATTATCTTTGAGATGATTAAGGAATTCTTCACTAAGATACTCACCTCCTCGATCAGATCGAAGTGCTCTGATCTTGTGACCAGTTTGGTTCTCAGCCTCCTTTTGAAATTCTAACAATTTCTCAAAAGCTTCAGATTTATACTTCATTAAGTATACATAACCATATCGACTAAAGTCATCGGTAAAGGTTATGAAATACTGATGATTGTTTCTAGTGCTTACACTAAGTGGTCCACAAACATCAGAATGGATCAAATCTAAAACCTTAGTGGCATGTTCCACAGTCCCTTTAAAAGGAACTTTCGACATCTTTCCTTTCAGACAGGATTCGCAAGAAGTTAACTCTTTGAGATCATTTTCAGAGAATGATCCTAAAGTGTTTATCTTGCTAATTCTGTTCTTGGAAATGTGCCCTAATCTAGCGTGCCATAAGGAAGCTGAAACTTTGTCATCTCTCTTACGTTTAGTTTCTCGTTGTATGTTCATAACATTGATATTTTGAGTTAGATAAAGTCCAATACTTAGAGTACCAATGTGAACGGAAGAGTTGTTCCGTTTGATAAAGTATTTACCATTCTTAATATAAGTTTTATAACCTTCACAATCTAAAATTGGAACTGAAATTATATTATGAATAATGCTCGGTACATAAAGGACTTTGTTTAATACTAACTCAAAACTACCTAAATCTAATCTAATTTTGCCTAAAGCTCGAGCTTCAACATTTGAGCCATCCTCGATCTTCAAGACACATTCTCCCTCTTTGAGTTGTTGGACTTCACTTAGCATCTGTAGATCATTACAGATATGTGTTCCACAACCGGTATCAAGTACCCAAGAACTAGAATTAATAGAAAGATTTATTTCAACAAGAAACATACCTTTCTTTAGAGTAGCCTTGTACTCTGGGCAGTTTCTCCTCCAATGTCCCACTTTGCCACAATGGAAACAAACATCCTCTTTTTGATCACGCTTCTTCTTTTGGGCCTTCCCTTTCGAAACGCCACCAGTGGGCCTAAGGGGTTTCTTCTTCTTCTTTTGGGCTTTCTTGCCCTTACATTTAGAAGGCCCAGAAGAGGAAGATGGAGCATTCACCATCAAAAACTTATTGTCCTTCTTAATCGTGCTTTCAGCAGTCACAAGCTGACTAATCAGCTCAGCTACAGTAGCATGAGCATGATTCATATTGAAGTTAAGGACAAATGGGTTAAATGATGGTGGGAGCGAGGCTAGCAACAAATCCACTGAAAGCTCATCTTTCAGTGGCATGTCCATGGAAGCAAGTTTCTCAGTAAGGGCGAGAAACTTGAGTCCATATTCATGGACACTTGAATCTTCCCTCATTCTCAAGTGGAACAATTCCTTTGAAGTGTTATACCTTGTAACACGTTCATGAGGGCGGTAAAGTTGCTCTAAGTGGTCGTAAATCTCCCAAGCAAATTCCATGGCCTCATGTTGCCTTTGCAAGTCCGGAGACACGTTAGCCAACATAAGGCAACGGGCTTGGAGATTATCATCCTTCCACTTCTGGATCGTGTCCCGCTTGGCCTGAGCGGGAGCGTCCCCTTCGGGACTAGGCTCCCCTTTGAAGAGAACATAAGTTCTCTTCTCAGAATCTAAAATGATTTTTAGATTCCTCAGCCTATCAGAATAGTTGGGACCAGTCAACTTGTTTGACTCGAGGATCCATACAACAGGGTTTTTGGTTGCCATTTCAAAATACGTAGAGAATCACAGAATCTACGACCTAAATGGTAAAACAGAGAACTAGTGAGCATGCTGAATTATAACGATATACAAAAGATAAGGTCTTTAATCTAATGTAACTCCCACTGTTTTTCAAAGATCTACAATTCCCAAAGATCTAAGAGGAACACATTTCCCAATGGGTACTAAGATCCTAGGCATTTTAACTCGAACCCACGACTCGCAGACATTTTAAGTAAAACCCTAGGTAGGTACAACTTACCAATTCTAACACCTTTAGAACTCTTAGTAATTGTTTTTGCAACACCTATCTTTCAATATGGACCCACGACTCGTGCGACATCCATATTTACTTAGGCGTTAAGCTAGACCCATCAATCATAAGATCATGATCAAAACTTAGTTCGAACGACCCACGACTCGCGGACATCGCCCTCGCCAAAATTGATCAGGAAATATTGACCATTTAAAATGATCAATTAGGTAACTAAGAACTGATAAGCTCCACTAGCTATCCCACGACTTGCGGACAATAACTAGCTTTACTTACTAAACTCTAAACCTATTGATGGAATGCTAGGAATTTAATTCAAAATTTGCATCTCGAATTAAACACCTAGTTATTTGAAATTAGCTTAATATTTAATGGGAATTTTCAAATTAACCGGAGAGTTGTCCGTTTCGACCTCACCAACATATATGTTATCCAATTTTATTAGTCTTGATTAATGCAAGTACACATAAATGCATTTCAAACAAGCACATAAACAGATAACATGTCCTAGCATGATACTAATATGAGATGATCATGGGTTCTACCTATCTTATGCGTGATATGTGGGAGCCACTCCACAATCACAAGTTCTAACATACATGCCACATAAACAGTATAAATCACATAAGGGAAAGCGGTAACATAATACGAGCCCTATCTCTATTACTTATTCAATTGAGATTCCACTCCCTAACATTCTGAGGGGTCTTCACTTATGGCCTCCTTGTTACTTGAATGTAGTCCATCTTACTCCATGGGTGCATTGTCTCCAAAATTGAAAATAAAACCTCACCACCTATCTCTACTCTCAAATTAAAAGTAAAAGACATAAAGTAATAAGGCTCAATCTTCATATTGGCCTTAGACAATTACACGGGGCATACCCCGGCCTCAAAACAGTAATATGAAAAGCCACATAATAAATAACATAACAGTACGCACATAAGTGAGGCTCGAACCTCAATTGAAAAACGCAACTATAGGGCTCCAACCCCAATTTAAACCATCCATGTGCATAAATTAAAACCATACATAAGTCTAAACTCATGATCACCTAACATGCTTTTGCAAGAATTTAAATTTAACCAATAAATTAAAATTCTCGCTTTAAGCTCTAATAGCTTAAAACACGACTTAGATGCAATTCTTGTTCAAGAGCCTTTTCAATAAAACCCGAAAAACAATGAACTAATAAAATTCCAATTAATTTCTGAAAATTAATAATTTTATTCTTTCAATAATTTCATAAAATAAAGTTTGTAATTTTTTCAAAAATTTAAATCGCTTAAATTTTCAAAATCCCAATTTAAACAATTATTTCAAAAGTAATTCAAATTTAATAAAATAAAAATTTTCAGGAAAAATTAAATTGGGATTGGATTAGACTAAACACGAAAATCAAGATCGCGAAACGAGTGCCAGGCCTCGCCCGCACGCCAGCCCAGGCGGACCGCACGCTTCGCGCGCGCACCGCGTCGCGCACGCCAACAGTAAGGCTACCGGCACACGCGCGTGCTAGCCCAGGCGGGGAGGCAGGTGGGCGACGGGAGGCTCCCGCTCGGTTGCGGGAGGAGCAGGCGGGCGCGCCTAGGCGCTGGTGGCTAGACCTCCCGCGTAGCTACGAGACTGCTGTGCGGGACGACGCGGGCCTGGGCGTGCGACTTCCTAGCCTAGGCTCGCGTTTTTGTAACGCGATTTTCATGTTTCGTGTTTCATTTCAAAACCAAAAACAATCCAAAATTTTTAAAACATGATTTAAATGTATTTGAATTAAAACGGTTTTCAAAAACACAATTTTAGAAAACAGTTTCAGAAATTCAAGAAAAATTACAGTTTCGTAATTCCGGCTTTCTAAAAGAACTCATGAATACCTAATTCGCATCTAAGCCTAAGAATTTCTACCAAATTCAGAATAATTGAGGCGAATCAGAAATACGATTAACGAGGTGGCTCTAATACCACTTGTTGGAAAACACGAATCAAAAAAGCAGCGAAAATTTAAAAATCTTCCAACAAAAGGATCTTAGGCTCGCAATCGTGTATCCAAATTCGTAGAGATTAGAAACTTACTTTCTTAATTAATTTTCTTGAAGCGTTCAAGCCACCCAAGAACGCTCTTTTCGCGGCTTGGTCCCCTCTCCTTGGCAAAGCTCGAATCTTCAAACTTCTAACTTGAAGTTCTCTAGAGAAAGTCCACCAACTTGACTACAATCTAACTAGTAAGGATGCTAGTTCTCTAGTTAGTGTTTAGGCTTAACCTAGAGTTTCGTTTATCTTGGAGAAAGGATGGTGTTCAACATATGAACCAAAAGAATTCTCGATTAGCTCTAAGGGGAGCTCGAGCTCCCCTATATATAGGAAGGAGAGGAGCGAAAATCCTAGTCCTTATGGGCTAAGGATTTTGGTCCCTCTCTCCTATTACTTGATCATCAAGTAATTTTGACTTTGACTTTGAATTCAAATTCAAATCAACTTTCAAGAGAGCTAAAATATCCAAACTATTTTTGGATAATTTTATACTTTATTTATTTAAAATAAATAACTTATTTTATCTAATTAATTAATTCACAATTAATTAACTAGATTATTTTTCTCCAAAATAAGACTTTCTTTTTAATTCAAAATTAAACCAAAGTCTATTAAATAATTAATCACATTAATTATTTAACACATAAATAAATATACACATATATTTACACACACGTGTCACTCACGTGAGCCACACGTGTGGTTCAAACGTTTGGAACCCTCTTGGCCCGATTAACTCGTTTAATCATTTTAAAGCCTTAACTCATGTAACCAAGTTGTTGTGTGTGACCCTCTAGGTTGTCAACTCAATTAGCAGTGACACTAATTAATTAATTCACTAATTAATTAATCAGTCCACAGATTAAATGACCATAGTCTAGCAACAGGTGTTTAACCCGTAGTTCAATTGGAATGTTCGGATTCGACAGAACGTTTAAGTCATTGATTCATGTGAGATACAATCCTCCTACTTACTATCTCTCAACCAAGATCTAGGGTAAGGGAATAATCAGAACCCTAATAATCTGGTCTTAAAGCTAAGTGCATTTCATGTCCATTTGATCTAAATCCAAGAAACCATTTTCTTGATTTCTTGATCTATTGCCTTGGCCAAGGACTCCATATGGCATATGAATGACTTACACAATAAGAGATCACCTTGCAAATGCAAGTGTAGGTCCTTTCTTGATTCTCATTCACTTTCATGAGTCACTTGTGCAGCCCCAGTATATGCCTTGAATCAGTTGTCTAAGGCGACACCCTTTAAAGCTTATACCTAAGACTACAGAGTTAACTCATAAAGTGACATGGAACTCAACTCTAAGGATCAATTAATCAGATCAATGACTCGTGAGATATTTCCTAATCTAGAAGTTTCTATTTCCTGAAATAAAAACTTCCTTTCCCATTTAGGAATGTTCTCACATGGGGCACCTCAGTGAACTTACTTATTGAAGTAAGCACCCTCATGTATCATGCACGTATCAACTATACAGTTTGTACCTACATGAAACAAGGTGGTCCTTCTTAAGGGCGTGATCCCACAAGCAAGCCTTAGAGAAGTCAGGTTGACACTCCCACTGTCGGTAGGACTCATCGGCTTGGAGTATTTTACTAATCATGACTTATGTGATATAGGGCTCGTTTCATGAACCATTTAACCTAAATGGTAGAGTCCTAAAGTCATCAGGATTAGGGGAGTTCTCATACATGCACGGATAAAGTAATCGCATACCAAACAAGAGCATATAAAGAAGTGTTGCCTTAATTCGTTATTTCATTCAAAGATTGTATGTGATTACAATAAGGAAAGTACAAAGCGGATATACAATCGACTTTCTAGGGCACTATTCCTAACACTCAAGATATATATATATATATATATATATATATATGGATGAAATCAACTCTAAATTATCATATAAGTTCATATCATGTCATGGATTTCCTAAAAATCATAAACCCTAACATATGTCAATAATCACCAAAGATATATGCATATGTATGAAATTCACCTTGAAGAAGAAGGACAAGATAATGGAGATGAGAAAGTTTTGTGGTGGCTTCTCGGAGAAAAGTAGAAGAAAAACATAGCTTCCTTGTTTGCCTTGTGGATCGAGATGGAGGAGGGAGAGATAAGAGTGTCTTGTGCTCTTGTTTGTGTATGAAAGTGAGGAAGAAATGCATTTGTATACAAACATGTATGTTATATCGTGAGAGTAAGGGGAAGAGAATTGGGGATTTGCAACTTAATCCTCTAAGAATTTAAATGAATGCAATGGGGTATGTAATTTACAAATGTTACAATTAGGTCCACAAATTATTATCACCTAAGTCCACAAATTATAATGGGTTGCAATTAAGGACAATTAAATATGTAATTCTCACAATTACAAATAATTGAACATATACATCACGCTAGGGAGAAAAAAAATACACTATCACATAATTGAATTCACGAAGATTAGAAATTTAAATCATATAATTTACAAAAGATTACAAAAAAATAAATTAAATTGCGCAAATAAAATAATGAAAAGAAAATTAAATAGCCCTAAATCTCAAAACTCACACGCGTGACGCGCGTACCTGACTTGTCGAGAAAATGGGGCGTGGCATCACGAGACTTATCCCACTAAGAACTTGAAGAACCGATTATAGTGTAGTGACATAAAAAGAGGTGTTGTAAACTTCTTGTAGCAATGTCTAATGTGCCAACGGTTGAAGACCAAACATCAAGAATCGGTAGGATTCTCCAACTACTTTCAAATTCTATTTGGAAATGGGAGCAAACGGCTAGGGACTTTGTGTTCAGTTTGCTAAGGCTAAGGAGATATCAATGAGAATTGAGTGGTTGGTCGTTTCAATGAGTTAACCTATTTTCTCATAGTATGGTTATTTGACGAGGTTTTGAGAACTTCGTTGTCTAGAAGAGAAGATCCATTGAGTCGAAGTGAGCGATCGAAACTTCGTGGAAACATCTCTTACGAAAGGGGATTCAATCAGAGTGGCAAGTCAAGGGGTTTAACCAGTTCTACTTAGACCCTTGAGATTTTTGAAAAAATAAAAAGAAATAGCCCTTAGGTTGTTTACGCCATTGACTTACCAGGATATGAGAAGTCTCTCTTATTTCTCAACTAAGCGAGCTATATTTCGAGGTGTCAACTTTCTTTTAGTTCAGAGGCATGGCTTGAGCTAAGTTCTTCGATCGTAAGCAACCGGTTAGAGTTGTCGGACAGAGGTTAGAGTTGAAGACTAGCAATTCTCTTCGGTGGAAGTCTTGCGGCGTGATTTAAAAATCCCTGGGGCCTTTTGAAAACCAAATTAGAGTGCGTGGCAGAAGTGTGGAATTAAGCTTCATTTTCGGAGTTGTTCAAGACCCTAATTTGAACCTGAGGACTGGTCCTTTTTAAGGGGAAGAGGTTTTGATGCCCGGACTTTTCGGCCGTACAGCTACATTGCCACGGGAGAGCTAAGTGTGCATTTAATTATTTAATTTATGCAATTATAAGTTAATTGTGACCCCGTTCTTGATTCGTTTGACCCCGTACTTGAACCCGAATTTTATGAATATGTGATATGCATGAATTATATATGTTATGAACTTGTTTATATGCTCGTTTTACATTTTTGGACTTGTTTGTTGAGGTCTTGGACCATTTTTTAGATTTAGGTACTTGAGCCCCTAACAAGAATTTAGTGCTCCTTGGGTTTCGGATAGTATAACTTAAGCTCGGGAATTCGGATTCAATTTCTAAAACCACTATTGGACTCATTACGAAGATTTGGATCCAATGGAATAAGCCTCATAATTTTCTAAGCCCGTTTGAACCTCCGAAACTTCATCCAACTGAGAGCCTCAGGCGTGACTGCCACCCTTCACCGTTTTGCTCGTTGGACTCGTTTTAACTTCGTTTGACCTGATTCTTAAACCTACATAGCGCTCACTCACCCCTCTACCCTCCTAAACTCAGTCATTTCAGTGCCCCCCCCCCCCCCCCCCCTCACCCGCCCAAGAATAAGAGCTGAGAGAGAGCTGGAGAAAGGATGAAGAGACTAGAAGAGAAAAGAAGAACCCCCTTCACCCTTTATGATTTTGAGCTTGTTTCTTCTCCGATCTTTTCCATTTCTTCGAGGTATGTATATTTTTGGATTCTCCACACATCTTTGTATCCATGAATCTTTGATTTTCATTTAAGTTTAAGAACGCTATGGAGAATGTGATGAATAGTTAGGTTTTTGAACAATTCTTGAATCTATGTTCTAAGTTTTATTTTCATTATATTTGATGCTTATTCCGTGATCATTTGAACTCCCATGCCCTGATTTCATGCTCCTTTAGTTCTTGAGTGCTTGGATAATCACCATTGTTGCTCTTAAGAACATGAATAGTAAATGGGTTTAAAGTTTTCAAGAACATGAACTCCTTGTTGCTCCTTGTTATTGCTAGGATTTGTGGATGTTTTAGTGGAGATTTTTATATGAAATTTCATAGTTTAATTCTTGTTTTTTTTCCTAGATATTACGCTTTGTTACCTCTATTTTTGGTAATCTTTTCCTTCAAGTTTCAGCTTCAATAGTCGTAAGTTGCAGCAGCGGGCTGAGACATGCCCATGTGCGTTTCTGTGCTTTGGTGCAGACATGGGCGTTTCTCGGGGGGCTGGGGTGTCTATACTAAGACACCCCTGTGCCTCCTTTTGTTCTAGAAGGGAGAACTCCCCCCCCCCCCCCCTCCCCGGTGTCCCCTAGATTTTCAGACAGTAAATGGCTAAAACGTAGGGGCTTTGCTTGAGCTTTTTCCTTGCTTTGTTTGTGATGTTATATGTTGTTTACTTGCTTTTCTTCTTTTGTTTTTGATTTTAGTTATTTTCTCCCTCCCCAATTATGATCTTAACATGTTACTAATTTTTTATATAATGTGTTATGTTATTTATTTTAATTTTAGGGCCTTATTTGTTAAGTGTAAATGTAACTTGAATTCATAAATTTTTAAATGCAATTCGTGGAGTTTCTTTGAAACCTTTGCCTTGTTTGTGTATTCTAAACTTATATATGCATGTTTTATTATATAATTTGATATATTAGTGTCGAATGTAGAATTTACATGAATATTAGCATTGATTAGAGTATATTTTTGGGTCGTTTGATGCGTTTAAGTGTTTATTTTGCTCCATTTAGGTGTTTTAGGAGTTGGAGATAAGAAACAGCGTTCCAAGGTGAATTCATGCGTTTTTTGAAGAAAAAGAGAGTAGCCCCCATTACCAGAGGCAGAAGCATTGTTTTGGCTAGATAGGAGGGGTAACGCCCGTTACCCCAGGATAGAAGGAAAGTGGTAACGGGCTAAAAGCATTATTGCGATTTCAAGACAGTAACGGGCGTTAACATTATTTACACATGGATAGGTAACACCCATTACCAAGAGTCGGCGAGAGAATAATTAGGGTTGCTATTTAAGTTCGTTTTATAGTCATTTTTAGAGAGCTTTTCTTCCGGGTTGTGCCCTAGTTTTGGAGAGAAGACTCGAGGTTTCAGAGGAGTTTTTCGGAGAATTCGAGAAGATGAGAGGATTAAATTCTTAGAACGATCTCAGCTTTCCGGTTTTATTATTGCTTTGATTATGAAACTAATTCCTTTAAGTTTAGTTTTTGTATGTTAGATTCGTTTTTAGATTTTACTGAATGTTTATGGTTTTGATTTTTAGACTTTGTTTAGACTTGATGAACATGAATTTCTTTAATACAATTTCCTTTAGTTTTATGAGTTTTGCTTTAATTATGAGTAGCTAATTCTCTAGGGCTAGTGGAGTGTTGATGAATGCATGATAAGTGTTCGATATGATGCCTGAATGACTTGTGTTAATTCTTAGTTTGAAAATAGGTTTAAATTGACTTGCAATGTCTTGATCATCCTTAGCATGTTATATAATTACCTAAATATCGAGAGATTGATGGTAATTTAGATTGTTTTCATAACTTGTAAGTTGTAGAATACAAAAAGATTTGGTTCTAGCTTATACAACAGTAATCTTATTCAATGTCGAGCCGCTAGAATATTGAATTGCACTAGTCATGTTCATATGGTTTAATTAATTATTGATGATTGCGAGAGAAACATTGAACAATAATTAAGCACTTGGTACACCTTGAGAGAGGGTAAATACAAGTGATTAGGTTGTAGAATTATACTTGTCCGACCAGTATCATATTAACTCTTGATTGTATGATTCATTACTTTGCCCTGCCTTCTTAGTTTACTGATTCTAATCCGTGTGTTTAGTTATTAGTTGCGTTTATCCCTAGTTATTCGGTTAATTATGTCTTTTGTAGATTAATAGATAATAACAATTGCATTTCGTTAGGTCTTTAGATTAGAAAGAAGTGTTGAGTAGTGATTGATTTCCCTTCCCTGTAGGTACGATCCTATTGTGCTACGCATATGTTAGTGTACACTTGCACGATTGGTTTTAACTTAAGTAGAACACAGCAAAAAGTTTTTGGCTCCGTTGCCGGGGAACGCATTTTAAATCAATATTACTTAAATATTTTGATCTAGTGCTTTAGACTATTACTTTACTTTTTGTTCATTAATATCTTTGATCACTGTGGAATTGGACTGAGGATTTCTTTTTCCTTTATGCGGGTTTTCGGTGCATGCGAAGATCTCAAGATCCGGAATTGGTACCATACGATCCGGAGATCGACAGAACACCGAGTGTTATTAGGAGAAAGCATAAGAAGGATAAGAAACCGATGGCCAATCCATCTCAAGATCCACCACTACCGGCCATAAGAGAATATAATATGCCGCAGGCTAGAGCAATTCAGACTGCACCCCGTCCCCCGATTGTAGAAAATAACTTTGAGATCAAACCAGCTATCATAAACTTGCTGCAGAACAATCCGTTTTTAGGATTACCACTGGAGGATCCGACATCACATCTTGAGTATTTTCTTGAGGTGTCTGATACATTCAAGATTCACAATGTCACTACTGATTTTATCCGAGTCAGGCTTTTTCCCTTTTCATTAAGGGAACGAGCTAAAGCATGGTTGAGTACTGTCCCAAATGAATCCTTTCAAACTTGGGCAGCACTATCTCAGACATTCTTAGTCAAGTTCTTTCCACTTAGCAAAACGACGAAGTACAGGAACGATATTCAAGGGCTCAGGAAGTTAGATGGAGAGTCTTTCTATGAATCTTGGGAGAGATTTAAGGACATCACAGGATTCCCGGTTGGTTATTGATTCTGACTTTTTATAATGGGATATCCCCTACTTTTAGAGGAGCGATGCATGCTGCAGCTAGCTGAGCTCTCTTGTCAAAATCTGAAGTAGTTGCTACTGAGTTGTTAGATAATATCTCAGAAAACGATGTTTTTGTGCCTGAGAGAAGCCATTCGCAACCAGTGAAAATGCAAGCAGGAGTCATAGAGTTGGACGGTCTAACAGCCATCAATGTCAAATTTGAGGCCCTTAACAAGAAATTTGATCAACTTTCTGTTAATGCAGTTGGGATACCATCCCAACTAGTTCAGGAAACTTACGAAATTTGTGGTCCACATGTGTTTAATATGTGTCCTCATACCAATTCAGGAGAACAGGTGCAAGAGTAGGTGAACTATGCAAACAACTCTAAATCAGCAAATGACCCCTACTTAAACACCTACAACCCAGGATGGAAGAACCACCCTCACATTTCTTGGTATAATAATCAGAATATTCAACAACCACCTCAACCTAGGCCGCAGTTTCAGCCTAGGCAACAATTTCAACCACGACCACCATCCCCATTTAATGTTGCGCCCCCTCAACAGGAGCAGAAACAGGGATGGGAGGTTGCACTTGAGAAATTCATAACCATGTCTACGGGTCGACATCAGATGTTGGAAGCTCAATTGGATCAAGTGATAAATCAGACAAGAACTTTGGAGACTCAGATTGGTCAGATTGCCCAATCTTTGAATATGAGAGGCCCAGGAATGTTACCAAGTCAAACCGAAATTAATCCTAAGGAGCATTGTCAGGCCATATTTGTGCGAGACAATAGAGAGAATGAAGGTCCGAAGTTACTTGCAGGTTCAGATGTTGAGAAATTTTTTTATGAAGAAGTTGAAAAGGTATATGCTTTTGAAAAGGTGAATATATAAGAGAAGAAGGAAAAGTTCCCTACAAAGCCAAAAGTTCTTGTGGCAACCGAGTCATATGTGCCACTGATTCCTTTTCCCCAAAGATTGTAGAAGTAGAACTTAGAGAAATAAGTGATTTCAAGAAAAGGGAAATCTGAGAACTCAATTACTGTTGTACTTACTGAGGAATGAAGTGCTATTATGTCGTATAAGCTTCCCCGGAAGCTTAAAGATCCAGGGAGTTTTTCAATTCCTCTAACTATTGGTTCTTCGCAATTTCATAATGTTTTATGTGATTTAGGAGCTAGTGTGAGTATAATCCCTTTATCTACTTGCAGGAAATTAGGAGTGAAGGAGCTTAAACCGACTACTATGACACTCCAACTGGTTGATAGATCGATGAAATACCCGATAGGAATTCTTGAAGATGTGTTGGTAAAAGTTGGAAGATTCCACATTCCTAATGATTTTGTAGTTCTTGATGTTCAGAGTGATGAGAGGATGCCACTGATCGTTAGGAGGCCGTTTCCAGCCACGGCTGGAGCGGATATTGATGTCCAGAATGGACATCTCACGTTCAAAATAGGAGATGAAAGAATGGAGTTTAGGAACTTAACTACCATGAACCCTCCGGTGATTCCGGATAAGTGTTGCATGATTAAGGTTATAAGTGATACCTCAAACCTAAAGATAATATTCACGGAGAAAAGAGATGCAGTTGATTGGAAAGGAGAACCAAAGCCCCAAAAATCGAGAATAAAGGATGTTTTGGAAGTAGATACATGGAGAGTAAGCTCCAGTGTTATGGGTAACAAGAACGAGGTCACTCCATGTGACTCGTCGCTTGGGGCTTGCTAATCCCTAATCCGGTTTCCAAAGTCAAGCTAACGACTATAACTTAGAACTAATTTTTCTTTCCTTTTCCTTTTGTTTTTGATTTCGTTGTTTTCTTTTCTTTCGTTCTCGTTTTTCTCGTATTTATGTTGGTTTTCTTCTCTCAGTTTGCAGGTCACTTGATATTTCGCTAGGAAGCTAAAGTCTAGATGGTGCAAGGACCGTGATTTGAGCTTTAATGTCCATATTGAGTTCCATTTACTTTGTTTTCGTATGCGTGTGCATGAGGTTGATTTCTGTTGTGAGGAGAGTGAATTGTTGCAATGTATGGATATATATGTTGTGTGATGTTTATATGTTTCAAGATTGGTGCACTACGGTTTGATTGAATTTTATGAGTTAATTGTTGTTAATTAACGCGATTAAGCACCATCTGGATTGTGTTTGTGTTTTATTTGTGTTTTGGGCGGAAATAGGAGTAACGGGCATTACACCATCTTAGCTATTTTTCGGTAACGCCCGTTAAGGAAGTCAGGCCTCTTAGGCATCATCAGTAACGGGCGTTACCTTCTGGTAAACGTTTTTCAGTAATATCCGTTAACGTAGGCAGATGTCTGGCCATTAGGGGTAACGACCGTTACCCAATGCAAGGTGAAACCCGTTAAAGCCCGTTACCGGGATGATTACGCGAATTCCTGGGTTTAAGAAGCACGTTTTTAGGGTTAAATTAATTCTTTTGCTAACCAATTTCGGATTCTTCTCCCCCAAGCCTATAAATACATTTGCACACACTCATTCTTCCTTAAGAGAGATTCAATAGGTCCCTTTGGACAACCATTATCTATTTGCAACCAAGAAGCATCACCACCAATTTTACTCTCTCTCTCATTTTCTTTGTGAATCTAGGTAAGTCAATATACCCTTTTCTTAGTGTAAATTGTTGGGGTTAATTTTTTCGATCTAAGATTGAAACCTAGGATTGAATTTGCATGTTAGGAGACATTTTGAGATTCAATTGGTTATTATTGAGAGATTATGCATGCTAGAATTAGGATTAATGAATGAAGTGAATTTAACTTGAATTGGGTTGAATTTTTGAAGAATCCTAACCTCTAATAACTTTTGAGTCCGAATTGTGAAGTTGAAGGTATAAAATTTTGAGCTTAAATTATAGATTATAGGCTAGTGTGAATTTTAGTTAGGTAGTGTAGCACCCCAAACGGAAGGTGCCACATCCCCCGCACTCAAACCCGACCCGCATATGAAATGGAAAATCCATACACGTGCCAGATCAGAGCGAACGGGTACTCACTCACTCACTATGCTACGCGGGAACGAAAATTTCGAAACCAAATAATAAAGTACAAGTATAAATGATAAGTGCGAAAGCAAACATGTAATCAATTTCCAAAATTAGCATTATAATGGGTTCAACTAACATAATTACCTAGTCCCGAAATTCAAAAGAAACATAAATACTAAATACGGGTTCAATCTATCCATAGAAGCCTGCTCCGAGATAATAATGTACAATCAATATAATTCATACATTCATGTCAACTTAATCAATTTACAATATGCAATAGAGTGACTCGGACTAGACTACAAGACTCGACAAACTCGTACTCCCGCCTAGCACTCCAAACCTATAAAAGAACTGAAACAAATCCAGGTTCAGTCTATAGGAGACTGGTAGGTAAAAAAAAACAGGGTTTAATATAATAATATTACGAGAATTAAAGAGCATACCTACATGCAAGTCATAATCCCTGGCGAGGTTTTTGAAATATTTCCCAAGTGGGTGAAAACAAAATAAAACAACACTCGGGATTACAACAATCAACTTAATTCAATCGGTCATAACGTGAACCTGGCGAGTGGGTAAATTCTCTAACCATCTCCACATGTGTGCATTAATTAATTAATTCATTCATTAGTGATCATGCGACATTCATTCATTCATTCGAACATTCAATCATTATCATTCATTCATGCATTAACAATTACACCTTTTTCCTTCGGGTGGTGAACGCGTCGTTTTGGGTTAAAGTGTACCTTCCCGCCCAACGATATTATCCTCACTGGACAGGTTTTGTTCCTCCCTGCCGTGTACCGACCCAGGAGAACGCGTCTACCCATTCATTGACCAATGGGTTACATGAATCCCCCAATTGGCACTCAGCTCCCATTCCCCGCTAAAACTCCTAATGAGGGCCGGTATCGCCGTCATTTATTGTAGGACTAACGCACAGGATCACCGTCGGCCCTTGCCTCCCCGGTTAGCCACATGTATTAAGTCCCTGGGCCCGTGCATTCATTCATGTTCTAGCCAAAACGTTTGGTTGGAATTTCATAAAAGAAGGGGGTTTAACAATTAAAAATCATAGACTCCTTGAAAATGACTCGATATATACATATATATATATAGATACTACCTTTGGCTTGAAATATACACATCGGAATATATCGGGTCTGTTTTATCTAAATTGAAGAAAAACCCACCTGTTACACCTTACCGAACAATACCAAGAAGAAAAGAAAACACTTGAGGTGTCCTATGAACACGGTATCTTCGCCCTGGAGAAAACTTTAGAAAGGACAATGTAACGTGCTCGTGAGACTCAAGACTCCAAATGAACCATAAATGACGCACGGCATGCAATGAACATGATATGAGATGCATAAGAAGTAAAATGATGTCATGAAGCCAAATAATCAAGTAATTCATTCAAGTACATTCATAACATGATGATTTCAATCCCATTCGTTTCATATCTTTCATAATTCAAAGCAATTCAAGTCATGAATTTCATCTAACAATTACAAGTTAAATGTATCCAGTTTTCAATTATAAAATAAACAAATAGAGGCATTCAATTCATGACCGGAAATTAGATAACGAATTAATCTCATAATCAAAGAATAAATACAATATATTAAATAACACTACATAGAAAATACTTACCTCATCTAATATATATAACTATATATATATATATATACACACATGC
Source organism: Lantana camara (assembly GCA_037501455.1). Lineage (NCBI taxonomy): Eukaryota > Viridiplantae > Streptophyta > Magnoliopsida > Lamiales > Verbenaceae > Lantana > Lantana camara. Next base: position 88,288,438 of record CM074862.1, on the reverse strand, counting down.
ATAAATATAACATGTGATATATATACATAATAGCCATGTACGTACCTATAATATATATGTATACCATGCACGATCACCACTCATGCACACCACAAATTACACTACATATATATTATACACACACACGTAATATATGCTGCACACTTATATAATCACAGCACACAAACTTATGCACAAAACCATGTATAAATTATATATATTACATGCATTCACATCAATATATCTATAGATTCATGCATATTTTAAATACTATACGCTGCATGAATTGGAATAATAAGAAAACCATACATGCAAAAAGATATACACGTACACACATGCAGCCACAAATATACATACGTAGCACTGTACACACAAAGCTGCAGCAGAACAAAGGAATGCAAACAGGGATCTCCCCGCCCAGGGAGAATTTCTTCTACCAGCTCCCCGGCCGGGGAAAGCTACTGGAAGTTTTGGAAGAAATTCCCCGTTTGGGTACTTTCAAGGTTCAATTTTTCCCCGCCCTGGTTGACGCAAAAACGAAGACAGCCGCAGCAGCAGAAACAGGGAAGGAACGAAGCAAAACAGGGCAGTTAAGGCACACCATCTCAACACACAATCAAAAAACACAACAAGGTAAGAAAGTGGAATAATTATCAGTAATAACCAGCCCTAAATAGCAGCAGCAGTAGTTCACGACGTGAAGGAGGAAAATAAGCTCAAGTTTCATCCAAATTCTTCAAGTTTCATTGATGGTAACACACTTAATTCTTAACTACCATAAAATAAATGCTCATAAATAAAATAATTGAGTTAGGATGATCACTTTCATGCTTTAAAACAACCAAAAGCATCAAGAAATTCATGAGATCAAGAAATCATGTTATAACCTAACTATTCACTCATCTCCTCCAAACTCCATGAACACTTGCTCGAAATTAGGGATGCATGGCTCAAAATGAAGACAAATGAATGCATATTACAATCCTAAACTCAACTCTTGAATTGGTTGAAGGTTGGAAGAGATTTGAGCTCAAAATCTTCAAGGTTTGCAAAGTGGCCAGAATGGGACTGGAAATCTAAAGTTTGGATGAATTTTCTCCCTTGGTTTGAGTATGGTTCGGTTTGGGGTGGTTAGAGGCTGATAAAGCGTTAAATTAGGTTTACAAAAAGTCCAACCATGGTTAATTTGGTTAAGTATGGTGAGATATATGATTAAAATGGTAGAATGTGGCAGTTTTGCGGCCGATTCGTTTTTCGGTTAATTTCGGGGGTCCAAATAGGCTTAGAAAAATATGAGGCTAGATTCATTAAACTCGAATCTTCGATACAATTCCAATGAAGTTGACAGGACTCGAATCCGAGTCCCCGAGCTCAAGATATCACAAAGGGAACTAAGGGTGTGCTAATTGCTCGTTAGCCCCTATTTTGGTTCCAAGATTCAAAATAAATTTGTTACCACACCAAACGAGATCGAAAACATGAAACGAGCATAAGGACATGTTTATAACACATAAATCTACAACATACTAAAATTTCACGAAATCCAGATATCAAATCATACAAAAACGAAGCGCGACTAAAACACTCATATGCAATGCATTAACAAATTCAAAGAATTCCATATTAAATAACAAAAATTACATTTCATTTTCAAATAAAAAAAATCAAACTCAACGACTTAAATATGAATTTAATATTAATAAATTGAAAGATATAATTATTTAACATTTTAACATTTATTTGAAATTAATAATAATGATAAAATTAAAGACATGATTAATTAACCTTTTTTACATTTAATTATAAAATTAAATATACAAAACACTTATAAATAATTTAATTGTGCAATTAGTATACACATACGTCATACTTTAACAAATCAAAAATCGCGGCGTTACAGGAAGATTGAAGAACTTTAAGTTAGAACTCACACCCCTAGGCCTATGCACACAAGGTGTTTGATAAATTGTCTAAGTGAATTGTGATTGATTTTTGTGTGTTTTTCCTGGCTATTTTTGTATAATATAGGTACTATGGGTCGTACTGTAACACCCCGGAGCGAAGGGCAGCACATCCCCCGCACTATAACCCAACACGTGCAACGAAATGGAGACTCCGCACACGCATCAAGTTACAGCGAACGAGTAACAAACAAAAACCCACACACTAGCTAGGCGGTCTAGACCCTTATTTAGAGTGCGCAGCAAAACAAAAACAGATGCGGAAGCCACCAGGATCACAAAATACAAACATACATGCTACACTATTGCAAATTATACTTAATGTGCCATCCAAGGCCAAGGAATCATACAAGTTCCAGTTCAACTTCAAATCAAAGTCATACAAAGCTTATACATAGTACCATACTTACACATATTTATATGTAGTACAATAATTACACATAGTACCAAAACGGGAAAGTAAAGATGCAAGGATGCAAAAGACTCCACTAACAAACTCGAATGACTCAAAGTAAAAGACCACCGCCTAGCATGAACCAAAGACCTGCACCTGCAAACTCAAGAAGAAAAGGGGGAAAAAGAAACAAAGGAGAGGGGTCAGTCCTAAAGACTGGTGAGGGGGCTAACACACTCACACTTACATATAAGTATGAGCAAAGCATATTCAAAACGAAGATGTTCATGAATCGAGGCGTGGTTTTCGCTTCCTAAAGCCTTTTAACCCATGTTATTATATATATATATATATAAGAAAGGTTTAAGGCCGAAGCCCAAAATTCACCAACTTTTAGAAGTTAGAAATCCACTCCCAATTCATAAACCTTAAAAGAAAGCAAAGCATAAACAACTCGGTGAGTACGAGTTCCAACCCACTTACTCCATAGCAAAGCGAAAGATAACAAAGCAAAACATAAATCAATCCCACCTTAACTCCGTTTTGGGGAAGAGAGAGCGCTCCCTCAACCCCCGCACTTACCTTATAGCAAATACGCTTATATGTCAGGGCCGTGTGTAACAGCCCAAAACAGGGCCTAGATGAAAACAGTAAGTTAAGGGCATTTGTAAAGCGTTTATAGACCGTGATCCAACTTTTTGAACCTTCATATATTGCATTCTTACATGAACTTTGTGCTCGTATATGATCTGATATGTTTTAAGGGGGAATTTTTTTACCTTTGATACAGTTCACTATTCATAACTCGAGCCTACCTTGTTCATATTGCTACTCGAACCCTAGAGGTTCATCACACATGTTTCCCAATCGTTTGAACTTGTTTCCCATGCTCAGAAAGTCTTTCTTGAACCATAAGGGTATTTTTGGAACTTACAGACCAAAGTTACTATTCATCTAAAAATGAGCTTTTGATTCTGATACCTTTCCTACCCAAGTTTACAGTCAAATTGACCCTTGAGTCGAGACGAGTCTTTTGAAATCATTCGCAACCTGGAAATCTATTTTGAGCATTGGTTTTATTGAAAATGTTTACGAAAACACTAGTTCAGTATTCCTTCTACGAACGGTTTTCATTCGAAAAATGTTTTCTCTTCGGATTTGCACTACTTGAGCTATTTCAAGATTTTTGAGATGTTTTACAACTCTTGATTCAAACCCTAGCTTGAAATTTCGAAGCGTACGCTTGTACGTAAGAATTTACTATTCATTCTACGTTTTCAACTTTTTAACGGTAAAATGTTTTATAGTCGATATTGGACTCAAAACGCTTCTCGATTTATTTCTTGAATTTTGGAAACAATCCGGACTTGAAAATCATTCTAGAAAGTCGTTTTTCACTCGAGTTGAGTTTCGAGCTCAAAACTTTTATTCACTAAAACTATTATATCTTTCAAGCGGTAAATCCAATTTCGACGTATGAATATGCATTTCGAAGCTAATTTTTGCCCGGTCGGAATGGTTTTACTTCCAGCCACTTACCTTAATGTTTTGGCAGTGGAATTACCAAAATACCCCCAGCAGCCCCACTTTTTAGCTTCAAGATGATGAAGCTTCCAAGAGAAGCTATACACTTTTGCTCTCATACCCTTCCTTACATTTTATTTCCAATGTGAGGGGCTTCCCAACACCTATATATACCCCCCTCATGCCATTAGAATCCTTGCTCAAAGTCTTGTGTTAACAAGCACTCCTCTCTCCCTCCGTTCTTCCCTTGGCCGTGAGCCTCCCCTCCCCCTAGGTTAGTTGTTTTATTTATTTTATGCTATGGTTTTTATGTTATGTTTTAGTTAGTTTATGTTTTTATGTTATGGTATGTTTATATTATGTTTAGGTTGGGTCTTAGGGTCTTCCCTAAGCCATATAGGATTTTATTTTATGCATTTATTATATAGTTTTCAGGATATGTTTGAATATATGTTTATATGTTTTAGTTGTTTAAGTATATGCTTGAATATGTTATGAATTGCCCTAGTATATGCTATGATCATGTGATATGGTTGTTATATTATGAGAATTGATGCATGATTATGGAATTTGAATTATGTTCATGCATGCTAGCTAATGAAATAGTGATTTACAATTAATTATGTCACAACTTGTTACATGTTGGTATTGAATTAAATTACTACATGTTACATGCCTAAAGGTTTATGATATGATATGATACATGTTGTGACATGTCACATTGTTATATGATTCTTGGTATATGAATTGAGCTTATGATATGATTTGGATTAATGGATTAGAGCCTTGATCTTATGTTATACACTTTAATAGTGTCACATGTTATAACCTAAGATAGAATAGTGTTTCATAACTTGATCTTATGCCTTAATTGGATCTCTTAACCATAGGTTATACCTTTAACCTAGATCACACTTGATTATATTAACATGAACTTGAAACTATAGGTTATAATCAAGATCATAATTTAATTAGGGTGAGTGTGTGTGTGTGCATGCCGTGTGTGTGTGTGTGTATGTGCATGGTGTGTGTGTGTGTACCGTGTGTGTGGGTGTGTGTGTATAGTAAGGGTTTGACCCGACCCTTTGACCCGACCAGTGAATAGTAACCTATGAATAGTAATCGTGAATAGTAATCTAGAATAGTAATTTTGAATAGTGCTTTTGAATAGTAAAAATGAAATAAAACTTGTGCTTTCTTAATAGACATTTGCACCTAGGGTTTCCATATCCAGGGTCTAAAATGTATTTTCAAAATGTGTTTTCTTTCGTGGACTTGTTTCTTAACTTAAGGTTTGCGATAGGATTCATAATTTGACTAATGCTTACTCGGTTATAGTAAGATCATAGTCTCATGTTGAGAGTAACTCACTTTAACGTATTCCTTTGTGTGTTACCTTTCTTGAATACCTTAAATGGTATTACTCTCTTGTGTTACATGTTCTTTACATGTTCCTTGTTCATTGCTTCATGCATTTCATATGCATCTTGGTTAGTAGTGGGTCTTAGTTCTTAAGCTCACTCTGGTACACCACCTACAGGAGTTAAGGTTGAGCACTGGGATCCCTAGGGCACCGCGTAATCTGTCTACCTACCTTTTGTTACTATTAGGTGAGGTGAAGTTAAAATGTTTTCCAACTAGAACCACGATTATACTATCGTATCATATGTTTTGAAATTCAAAGCTAAACTTTGTTTTGAACTTTCCCTATTACTGGGACATTCTTTTGAAAGGATCATTCATACTTTAATAGTATACCTTGATCTACAGCACATGTTTTCCATAGTTCTTCATTTTTGTTCAAAGACAGCTACATGTTCTGCATATGTTTTCAAAGTACAGTTTTACATACAGCATCACATGCTTACAGACAGAATCATATGTTTACAGACATCATCACATGTTACAGTTACAGTCACATATGTTATAGTTAGTATACTGGAGTGGTACTCTGGTCGCTGCTAATCTTGAAATGCAAGCATACAGTTTACAGTTTGGGCCCGGCGGTTATGTGTGGAGGTGATGCTCGGGAGGTGAGCGCCAACGACATCACCAATACTGGCCGCCACACTTAGACTATTGACACCGACTTTTAACCAGAGGTTTGTTAAGTCAGGACAATTTGTCTGGGAATGGACAACAAATTTGTTCCCCTTACATGTTTACAGGTCGCCTAGGGCTAGCTACCCGAAGTGACAATCGGTGGAGGATGGTGCATGTTTGTATGCGAGTGGGGTATTGTTGACCTTGGTCCGATACTCTACTGTGTGTGGAGTTATTGTTGACCTTGGTCCGATACTCTATGAAATCATGTTTTCTGGAGTAAGGATGGAGGAGCCTAGCTTGCGGGCAAAATTCTGTTTCATAAAGGATGGTTCATATTTGGAAAAGTTCACTTTACCCGTATCCCGTTTTATGAAAGAACTATGAACCATCTACAACATATGTGTACGCTTGTGATAACATTCATGAAAGAGTTTTTAAAACGTGCATTCTTTTACAGCATTGCATTCAAACAGTTTTATCAATCGAACTTGTTTGAAGTTCTTCTTTAAAGCTTTGCATTAACAGTTTTGAATTACACTTCAAGTTCTTTATCATTCAGTACTTTCTTTTAAGTATTCCCTCACCTAGTCCTTTTGACTAATACCTCTCCCGTTTTCTTGCCTCGTGGTTTCAGGTCTTGCAGCCGCAGTCTAGAGGTATCTTGAAGCTCTAGATTGTCATTTTTGTTTCTGTCAGGACTTAGTATTACTCTCTCTTTTGTGTCCTACATATGTTTTATGGCTGCATTACTTTATGTTTCTGAATACTTGAGTATCTTTGTTATACTCTTTCTGCTACTCTGCTACTAATACCTTGAACTCTGTTATATTGGTATCGATATGTGAATATGTCAGAACTCCTCTTGTTCTGGTACGGGTGGGGGCGTTACAGCCTGAGGTGGTATCAGAGCATCGGGTTAAGTAAGAAGAGACTTAACCTAGATTGCTCTCATGTTGCTGATCAGAGAGCTACTCGTATTGCTGAGCTGGAGGCAGATCTTATGTAGATGACTATCGACCGCGACACTTCTATGGAGCGTCACCCACACTACCGTGCCCGCGTGAGAGCTCGCCTGTATGATACCTATCACTTATCCGATGAGCAGGCAGTTGAGGAGATCGAGGGTCAGGATGTCAATCAGGCTTCTCAGGAGCCCGAGCCTATGCAGGATCAGTCTGACGGAGGCGATGGAGGTTCTGATGATGATAATGACTATGGCGGAGATGACCTAGCAGGACACGGACAGGGCGGGGTCGTTGCTGTTTCTGATGACACCACCAGGGGTTCTTTGGACCACAGCTATCAGGGTTGATTGCTGATGGAGGTTTCTGTATGTAGTACTGATGTATATATATCTATCTATAGATGGCGGACGTATAGCCGGGACAGTTCAGGATTGACTTTTGGATGAGGGGATGTATAGCTATGGTAGATGATCCCCGACTTTTGGCACCACGGATGACGGTTCAGATAACTTTTTTGCCTAATAGGTTATTTTCAGCAGGGTTGGACGGATTGGTAAGGCCTGTAAGGGAGTCAACTCGATAGTATCGGGTCCTCCCCATTTCAAAATTACAATGGAGATATATGTGCATGTTGATCAGTAGGTGCATGTTTATGTGCACAATCAAGTCAAATAATAACAAATAAGTCATATAAATGATGTAATGAATGCAAACAAACATGTAACCCTAAGGCGAACGACCTAGACAGACCAGACACGACTCAAGAACTCCGGTTTTGCAACCTAGAGCTCTGATACCATTTTGGAGATGTAACACCCCGGAGCGAAGGGCACCACATCCCCCGCACTATAACCTAACACGTGAAACGAAATGGAGACTCCGCACAAGCATCAAGTTACAGCGAACGAGTGACAAACAAAAACCCACACACCAGCTAGGCGGTCTAGACCCTCTTTCAGAGTGGGCAGCAAAACAAAAACAGATGCGGAAGCAACCAGGATCACAAAATACAAACATACATGCTACACTATTGCAAATTATACTTAATGTGCCATCCAAGGCCAAGGAATCATACAAGTTCCAGTTTAACTTCAAATCAAAGTCATACAAAGCTTATACATAGTACCATACTTACACATATTTATACATAGTACCATAATTATACATAGTACCAAAACGGGAAAGTAAAGATGCAAGGATGCAAAAAACTCCACTAACAAACTCGAATAACTCAAAGTAAAAGACCACCTCCTAGCACGAACCAAAGACCTAGACCTGCAAACTCAAGAAGAAAATGGGGAAAAAGAAACAACAGAGAGGGGTCAGTCCTAAAGACTGGTGAGGGGGCTAACATACTCACATGTACATATAAGTATGAGCAAAGCATATTCAAAACGGAGATGTCCATGAATCGAGGCGTGGTTTTTTCATCCTAAAGACTTTTAACCTGTGTTATATATATATATATATATATATATATATATATATATATATATAAGAAAGGTTTAAGGCCGAAGGCCAAAATTCACCAAGTTTTAGAAGTTAGAAATCCACTCCCGATTCATAAACCTTAAACGAAAGCAAAGCATAAACAACTCGACGAATACGACTTCCAACCCACTTACTCCATAGCAATGCGAAAGATAACAAAGCAAAAAATAAATCAATCCAACCTTAACTCCGTTTTGGGAAAGAGAGAGTGATCCCTCAACCCCCACACTTACCTTATAGCAAATACACTTATATGTCAAGGCCGTGAGTTTCATGACACTCACGCCCAAGGACTCCGTCCCCCACCTCCCTCCGAGTGGGTTTCGGGTTGATCCTATAAAGTGGAGAAGTGTCTTGGGGTTGCAACCGGCGACCCCGATGGTCATCTCGAGTCTGCCGAACCACACAACTCCGGGGCCCAAACTTACAATTACATATACACTTATAAAGGCTTATCTTTCAAAGCTTAATCTCGCCAAAACGTATCACTTACACACGCCAAGCCTTTGAAAATATTTTTCAAACGTTTCATAACAAAAGGGCCAATTCCCACAAAATACTTATCGAACACATATCTATATACATATGTGTATATATATATATAGGTCACATGCGGGCTTAAAACACATTTAGGGTTGTAGGTCATAATAACTAAAAGAAAGAAACCTCACCTTGCCGACCAACTGACGAAACGAACTCAAACCCCTCTAAGAGACCACCTCTTCAACCACGAAACGAAGCTAAGAACAAAACAAAGATCGAAAGACAAACTTAGACTCAAAATGAACCAATTAGACGCTCGACAAATGCTTATGAATGAAAGTGATGCAAATGAAACAACAAGGGATAGCATAATCAAGCGTTCAAGGTAAATTCGAGTAAATCTCATATCAAATAAATTCGTAAAATTAATACAAAACATTTATCAAATAATATAAAAAAAGGTATTAGAAAGCAACAAAACGAAACAAGAAAGCCAAGTATGCAAGTTCCAATTTCTTGAAATCACAACATTTGAAATATTCAAGTTAAAATACCTAAAATTCAAATTTCATAATTTAATAGTTAGTTCATAATATATAATATATTTTATATATTTATATATTACATCTACACAGGTAATTAATATATACAAGCATGCATGACATATATATATATATATATATATATATATATATATATATATATATACTACATATGCATGTAAAACACAGATGCATACAATTTACTTAAATATGCTAAACACATGCACTCACACTAAAATATATAATGTATGTACACGCAGCACTCACTAGACAATGCATGAAAATGCAAGAAACAAACATATATATATATCACACATGCAACTAATACGTAAGTAGAGAACAAAGAATACCGCCAAGCACGACTGCTAGTTGCCATCTTTGATATTAAAAACAAATTTCAAAAGTAGGACACGGTCGTGTTGGCCTTCTTCTTCACGAAATCAGGTAGCAACAGTAGCGTGCGCAGCAGGGGAGAAGGGCAGGGGAAAGACACAGCAACAAGACCACAATTTAAAGCACGAAATCTCATCGAGAAAGGCCACACACATCTCACAACAAACCGGCAAACCAAGGAGTTCAATATCCAACAACAAAAGCTTCAAAAACTTAAGGTTTCAACAATGGTGGATCACTCCACACTTCACGAAATTCAGATTCAAGCATAGGAAAAGAAAAAGGATACATCAAGGGTCACATAACACTTCACAGATCAAGAATTGGAGCAAAAACGAACAAGATATCAACCAATCTACATAAACCCGTAACTATTCACGCCCATGCTCAAAACTCATCCAAATCAAGCTCAAAATCAGAAATTCAAGGCTTAAAAGATGTACCAAGTTGTGGACAACAAGAAAGTACACTTACCTCTTCGATTTCATGATGAATGGAGGTCGAACGAGCCCAAAATATCCGGTGAGTGAAAAGTGTCAGAAATCCCCTTTTTCTTCCCCTTTCTTCCCTTCTCTCTCGATCTTCTTAGAGTCTAGGCCGAAATGGATGAGGTTGGGAGATAGGGTTTTGAGTTGGGGTTATATAGGCTCAAGAATCGGGTCATTTGGTCAAGAAACGAATAAGTTATGGCCAAAACCATAAAAGGTGGCGAATCTGTGCGAGGTCCACGTTACGGGCAAAATTCGGAGGATCAAAGGGGTTTAGAAAAATATAAGGATAGGTTTCGAAGCTCCCAAATCTCGTTACCAGTCCGGTGTCACTTCCGGAATTCGAATCCGAATTCCCTAGCTCAAGAAATAAATTCCGGAACATAAGGCGCTAAACCTAGTTAGGCCCTTGAGTCCCCAACAAATGAAATATGGTGCGTTACCATATCAAACAAGCCCGAAAATGAAAAACGAGCATATAGGAAAATCCGTAACAGTTAAAACTCATGCATATTAAATTTTTACAAAATTTCAAAACAAGTTGGAACTCAAACGAATTAAGAACAAGTTTAAAAGCTCAAAAACAATTAATTATTAAATCTTATTATTTAACAAATAATTCAAATTAATTAAGAAAATCATTTAACATTAAAATAAATAATTAAAAGCACAATTAACACTCTCGATACAGCGTACCTGTATGGCCGGACGATCGGGATGTTACACGTACTAAGCGCTCTAGAGTTTCTGAGCCCTTCACTACTTCATCCCAGTTGGATCATCAACCATTGGAATCAGTCAATATAACGGTCAATGCTATGGGCTATCCGTTTCAAAGGAATTGACAAGGAACATTGTGTCTACTAGGTTCTTCAAGGACATGTGGATGGAGAAGTTTGAGGCATGGGAAGAAGTGAAAAGATTATTTAACAACAAGGATTGTTACCGTTCCTTACTAAGAAGGATTTCACGTATGTCGAGATGACGGCCGCTTTCTTCACCACAATGAACTTCGACCCGGTGGACAACACATTGACTTTTACTCTAGATGACATGGAATCTCGAGCATGGAATGTGGGCCGGATAAGGAAAATTCTTCGTTTTCCAGCTAATGTCACTACTTTTTTGCCTAAATGGAGTGATGCTCAGAGAGAGGCGGTATGGAGATCCTTCCCGCTGCGAGAGGGTGTTCCTAATTATTCCCCACGATGTACTCATGATAGCTATCTTGATTCATTAGCGTAGGTGATATTCCATAGGATTTTAGCCACGGGATTTTGTGCTCGATATGGAAGTGATAGCCACATTAATGACACTGAGCTGGGAATAATGTACATGATGAAGTAAGGTATCGAGTTTGATAGCCACATCAGGAGATTGCTGGGAGTGTTACTGGTACGATAGCCCATGGCGCGTTTGTCACTATGTTTGCTCGAGAGATACATTGGAGGCCTAGGGGGTTGTTGCCCGTTGACTTTGGCTATGACATTGGTCCACAGTACTTGGAGAACATAAGCTTGGCTATTGCTTGGGAGAGTGGACAACTCAAGGAGTGTATTTTACCATGGTGGCCAATTCGGGATAGAGATCGGCTCTGGCAGATGTATAGCTGGGGTAAGGCTCGTTTTCATGAGCTTTCAGAGATGCAGAAGGAGCTTTTTGCTCGGATTCTTGATAGGCCGGATGACGAATTTGGGATTCTTCGCAGTGCTGCGCCGGTTGTTGATGAGGCTAATGATGAAAAACCGATTATTGTGAGAGGCCTGCGTACAAAGTTGGCAGGATTAAGGGCTGATTTGACCACCGTGATCGCGAGAGTTGAGGATCTAGCACATTATGTGGATGAGCGATTTGATGCGTGGGAGACTCAGTTGGAGGCTAAGTTTGAAGGGTTCTGTGCTCGTGTTGATCAGTATTTTGGAGGACCCCCATCACTCTAATTCTGTTCTTTTTCTCCCCTGATTTCTATACATTCTTTCTAGGCAAATTCGTTGATATGTTTCGATATTTTTGCTACACTTAGATCTTTGTATATGTTTGAACTTCGTGTCTTTTGTTTATGCAATTGTGCCCTTCTTTACGTGACTTTGTGACTTGTGTGTTCATTGTTGAATGCATGTTGATTGTCAATTTCCTTGCACTTGATCCGTGTTTTCTAGTTACTTATTCAGGTTTTGGAAGCTTTGCTAGCATGTTACCAGTTCTTCATGTGATCAGGGAGTTTTTCTTGAACTTTAATTCTTTCACTTGCATGAGGACATTGCAAAGTTTAAGTGTGGGAGAGCCGTACAGAGTTTAGTTGAATATTTGTATGATTGGATGTTTGGTTACACTTGGGAGTTGTTAGAAATTGAGTAATTTTGAAAATTTTCCCTCGTTTTGAACTTTTTCTTCGAGTTTGATTGTTGAATTTTTGCTAGAATGAGTTACGCTATTTGAATTGAGGAAAATTTCCATTAGATTTGATGGTTTAGTGTGTTAGTATGCCTTTATATTTTGAGCACATTTGAATGAGATAAAGTACTTTGCTTAGAAAGATGAATTGATGATTTCCGAGGAGTCTAAGATTTGATTAGGATGCATTTTAGTCCTATCGAGGCAAAATTTTGAGTTAATGAAAGATTAAGGAAGTGAAGTAGGCATTCGTTATCGGAGGATTATAAGCTTTTCTTTTTAGCCGTTTTTCAGTAAATAACGTCATCTTATTGACCCCGTTGAGCCTAATTGTTGTGCAAAGATTTTTGTAGCCACATTGGAAGCCAATGCACAACAAAAGAATAACCACCTTGATAATTTTACACCAAGGCTTGCTCGTTTGATTTTAATGGTAATTGTCTATCTTTTGACCCTTTTTTATTGTTCTTGTGGTTGAAATTGAGAGATTATTGTAAAGAAAGAAAAGGAATGAGAAAAAGTGTGAAAAAGAAAAGATATGAAAAAGACAAGAAAGAGCAAAAGAAAAGAAAAGAAGGATTATGTGTTTAATGGGAAAATTGAAATGCCATGAGTTAGAGATTGAATGATGTAAGCTTGGTGAGTAGTCAATTGATCCAAATTTCCATAACCTTACCCTAAGCCTATATTACCAGCTCGAAAGACCTACCGATCCTAAGTCTTGATTTAATTCCATTAGTCGAGATAGGTACGAAAAGTGTATTCCGAAGTTGATGATTGGAACTTAGGAGGAAATTGTGAATTTGTCATTCTAATCTTTGTACATTGTTTCATTCTAATTCACACACTACACAAGGGTATACTTTCCATACTAAGTTTTGATGATCTTATGTTTATGAGTACTTGATTTGATTGGCTAGACTTGTTTGGGCGATGGTTCGATGATTGCTTTGAGGAGATAGCTTGATGAGAATATGTTTTCTTTATTTTCATATTACTCGAGGACGAGCAATAGTCAAGTGTGGGGGAGTTTGTTGAGTGTGGAATTTGCATGAATATTAGCATTGATTAGAGTATATTTTTGTGTCGTTTGATGCGTTTATGTGTTTATTTTGCTCAATTTAGATATTTTAGGAGTTAGAGATAAGAAACGGCGTTCCAACGCGAATTCATGCGTTTTTGGAAGAAAAAGAGAGTAACCCCCATTACCAGAGGCAGTAGCATTGCTTTGCCGACAGAGGAGGGGTAACACCCGTTACCCCCGGACAAAAGGAAAGTGGTAACGCCCGTTACCACTAATAAAAGCGTTATTCCGATTTCAAGGCAGTAATGGGTGTTAACATTATTTACACATGGATAACTAATGTCCGTTACCAAGAGTCGGCGAGAGAACAATTAGGGTTGCTATTTAAGTGCGTTTGGGAGTCTTTTTTAGAGAGCTTTTCTTCCGGTTTGTGCCCTAGTTTTGGAGAGAAGACACGAAGTTTCAAAGGCGTTTTTCGGAGAATTCGAGAAGACCAGAAGATTGAATTCTTAGAACGATTTCAGTTTTCAGGTTGTATTATTGCTTTGATTATCAAAGTAATTCCTTTAAGTTTAGTTTTCGTATGTTAGATTCATTTTCGGATTTTACTGTATAGTTTTGATTTTTAGACTTTGTTTAGACTTGATGAACATGAATTTCTTTAATACAATTACCTTTAGTTATGAGTTTTGCTTTACTTATGTGTAGCTAATTCTCTAGGGCTAGGGGAGTGATGATGAATGCATGATAAGTGTTCGATATGATGCTTGAATGATTTGTGTTAATTCTTAGTTTGAAAACAGGTTTGAATTGACTTGCGATGGCCTGATCACCCTTAGCATGTTATATAATTGCTTAAATATCGAGTGATTGATGGTAATTTAGATTGTTTTCATAACTTGTAAGTTGTAGAATATAAAGAGATTTGGTTCTAGCTTATACAATAGTAATCTTATTCAATGCCGAGCCGCTAGAATATTGAATTCCACTAGTCTTGTTCATATGGTTTAATTAACTATTAATGATTGATAGAGCAACATTGAACACTAATTAAGCCCTTGGTTACACCTTGAGAGAGGGTAATACAAATATAAGTGATTAGGTTGTAGAATTACACTTGTCAGACGAGTATCATATTAACTCCTGATTGTATGATTCATTGGTTTCCCTTGCCTGCTTAGTTTACTGATTTTAATCCATGTGTTTAGTTATTACATGTTTTATCCCTACTTATTCGGTTAATTCTGTCTTTAGTAGATTAATAGATAACACCAATTTCATTTCGTTAGGTCTTTAGATTAGAAAGAATTGTTGAATAGTGATTGATTTCCCTTCCCTGTGGGTACGATCCTATTGTGCTACGCGTATGTTAGTGTACACTTGCACGATTAGTTTTAACTTAAGTAGAACACAACAACAATTAGGTGTTTATTTAACTTGTTATGTGATGTTTTATATACCGTTTATGTAATTCCGACTCATTTATACGAGTATAAACTTATATGCTCTAAATGCTATCTCTTGTTCCTTCCTTTGCATCTTTTAGCTTCCTTATGTATTTTAATCTCGTGCATGCTTATGTTATGCTATGATATGATGTGATATGAGAGTTTATTTGATGTGCTATGAGTTTAAATTGTGTGTCGTTGATATGATAGTTTGCTAATTGTTTTGATATGTCTAAGTGTGAACGAATGTGACGTGCATTGCATATCAACGACAAAAAGGGTTTGTTGCCTTCAAAATGGTGCTTTGTTGATGATTTGTGCTTCCTTGATGTGCCTGTTGATGTTGTGTTGTTGTGTGCTCGTTTTAGGTTTGTTTTTGTATTGTTTTTTGTCCGTTAAGACCCTCCCCTCATTACCCCAGCTCTTGTGTATGTATTAGGTGTGTTTCATGTGTGCTTTGCAGGTGGAATCACGAAAAATATGAAGTCTGGGACCGTTAACGCCCGTTAGTGCACTTGTGCATAAAATGGATGTAACGGCCATTAGTGGCTCCCTGGGCCACTTGCCTGATTAACAGTCGTTTGTGGCCAAAGGGCAAACGGCTGTTAGTCCCTATAGACATGGAGTTTGAGATTATTTCATTCTAATGACCCTCCATGCAAGCTCCGATTGACCTAAAATTTTAACCACAAAAACCTTCTTGAGTGTAGAGTATTCTCCATTATAATCACTTCAAAATCATATCTAAGGAGTGAGTTATGACCATTTTATTTTTTGTTTCCACTTCATCGGAATTCCGTTTTCATTTAACTTCAAACCTACGCCATTTTCAGATCGCTTTGAAACACGATTTCACCTATATACCATGGCAAAGCCCTATTTGTCTAGTTTCATATCCTATAAACAATAATCATTTCTCACTTCTCAAATGCAAGATATTCCCAATTTTCCACAACTTGTACGTTTTAAGAATTTTCAGCTTTTTCTCCCTTTTCGTCCTGAGCCACTCTTTCTGATTTTCTTCTGCTTTTCGTGCACTTTTCCAACTTATAACTTCTTATATCATGCATATATGTGTGAAATTGATCTTATATGACTTATGTTTTGCATTTGTGATGTGATTTCGACGCACATATGCGAATATGAATTTGAATGCCCGACATGCTATCTCTTGTTAACTCTTTCGCATCACTTGCATCCATTTACATTTTTTGAGCATCTATATGGTTCATTTTGAGTCTTACTATTGTCTTTGGTGTTTAGGTTGTCCGTGTTGAGTAGCTTGTTCGTGCGGAGCTGCTCTGTAGGTGTGTTTTAGCTTGCACTGTCTGGTTCGTTCGCCAA
Organism: Lantana camara; assembly: GCA_037501455.1. NCBI lineage: Eukaryota > Viridiplantae > Streptophyta > Magnoliopsida > Lamiales > Verbenaceae > Lantana > Lantana camara. The sequence continues at coordinate 88,271,962 of CM074862.1, read as the reverse complement.
GGTGAGGTTTTCTTGCTTTTAGTTACTTCGACCTACAACCCTATGTGTATTTTGAGCTTACATGCGTCTTATGTATATAAATGTATATAGATACGTGTTTTATATGTATTTTATGGGAATTGGCTCGTTTGCTATGAAACCTTTGAAAAATGCTTTTATATATACGTGAGCTATATTTTCATTTGTTTATTTTGAAAAGGTTGGTGTGAGTTTTGAATTCGTAGTGAGATATGGCCTTCGAAGATAGGTCTTCGAATATGAATCTGAATTTGACTTTGAACTTGGGCCCTGGAGATTTGTGCTAAGGAGCCCCGGAACCGTGTCGAGCCATCGGGTCTACTTCTGAGTATAGTTTCCAACTATTTGAAAGGATCGCCCCAGAATCCACCAGGAGGTCGGATGAGGATGGAGTCCTGAGGGTTTGAGTGCTTGCGCTCCCCTTAACTGTTTTGATAGTTAGGATAGGAACAACCCTTCCATCACCCGCAGAAGACGTAGGTTTGTTTGACTTTGATTTCGTTTGAATTTGAATATTAATATGAATCTGAGGAGTTTAGAAGGAAGAACTCATACTCGTCGAGTTAGTGTGAATTTTACTCTAAATTTAGTTTGTGAAATGGGAGTGGATTTCTAATTACTAAAATTGGATGATTTTGGCCTTCGGCCTTAACTCTTTTTCTATATATCTAGTATCACGGGAGAAAATATTTTAGATTGCAAAAACCACGCCCTGGTCCATGAGCACTTTGAATTTGAATATGCTCTGTTCTTATGTATATGTACACATGTGCGTGTGTGTGTTTTCCCCCTCCCCAGTCGTTAAGAATGACCCTCTCATCGGTGCTTTTCTTTTCCCCCTTGTTCCTTTGAGTTGCAGGAGCAGGCTTGGGTTCGAGCTAGGCGGCGGTTGTCTTTTGAGTCGTTTAGGTCCTGTAGTGTGAGTCCTTTGCATTCTGCACCTTTACTTAATTTTTGATACTATATATAACTATGTATATAAGTATGATTTCGGTTCAGAGAGTCTGTATGATTTATATTGGCCCATGGCGGGCATGGCATATATATTAATTGAATTAGTTGATCGTTATATGTATGTTTTGTTGATCCTGTTGCTTCCGCAGTTGTTTTGATTTTCTTGCACACTCTGTATTGGGTCTAGACTGTCTAGCTTAGGTGAGATTTTATTTGTCTCCTGTTTGCTATAGCTTGGTGCGTGCGTGGAGTTCCAATTTTGTTACACGTGTCGGGCTATAGTACGGGGGATATAGTGCTCTTTGCTCAGGGCACTACAGTTCAAGTTTCATTGCATGCTTGTTCAAATTTCACATGCATCTCCTGTTCATGTTTCTTGAATCATTTGTTAATAAGTATACCAGAGACGTCCTAATTGCTAAATCATGAAATGCATGTAATGTTGTTCATGTTTCTTATTCACCAAAGGGTAGCTCCCCGAAATGACACCAACGTTGAGGATGGTGCATGTGTGTATGCTTAAGGTGTTGTTGACGTTACTTATAGTGTATGTGTTCAGGAGTGAAGGATGGAAAGAGCTGAATTTGTGGGCCTCAATGTTTTACAAATATTGGTTCATATATTTCAAATATTGGACCCTTATCTTGTTTTATGAAATAATATGAACCAAGCATATCATTGCGTGTGCATGCGATTTCATCTATTTTCATGTAAAACATTTTAAGAAAACTTTTACCTTGCAAGTATCCCTTTGAAGGTATTCCTTACTTAGTCACTTTTACTAATACATCTACCCCCTTTTCTAACCGCATGATTTCAGGTATTATGAATGCTTTTTGGTTGGTGTCTCAAAGCGTAGGAAATCTTTGATTGTACTCTTTTGGTTAGGCTCTTGCTAACCATCCTAAACTCTACTCACTTATCGTTATCATTAATCTATTGGGCTATTATTGATTGAACTCCTGCTTTCTCTGTTACTCGTTTTCAAAAGTTTTAAATTTCCTCAATTTCTATTGCTATATTTCCTTCAATACTCTATTACTATATTGTTCTTCAGTATTCCCCGGCATGTCTTTTGGGGTAATAGGTCGACGGTGCAGGGTTACGGTCCCTTTCGGGTTGTTACTCAATGGGTCACTGGGATTAATGCTCTTGTAGATGAGATTATATATTGTGCCTTCCCCATAAATCAAAATAAGAAAAAGAAAAGAAACTGCTTGAAGTCTGACCAGAAAATAAGGACCCCAAATTATTTGTGGAGGCCGATAGTTTTACAAAGCCCAACAAAGTTAACCAGTGAAAGGTCTGCAGTGAAGCTTAAATCGGTTATTAGAGCAGTTATTGGAGAAAGTTTAGAGCAACAGGTTGACTTGACAAAATGTGCTAACAATAGGAAATTGTTGACAAAATCTTAGTCTAATGGAGCACTGAAAGACAAAGTTTATGTGCCACAGAGTCCTCAGGAAGTCATGGAATATTATCAACAGAGAATTAAATGGACGGTCCTTTCTAGACCTTAGTGAAATCAAGAATAAAGTATCATTTTTACAAGACCTTTGTGAGAGCCCTAAAGATGTGAAGAGATCTTGTTTTAAAAGAGCTCAACTGGTATGGCCATTAGCTTATAAAGATGGAGATAGCGAGGACTTTGATCAAGTCGATTTTGGTGAAGATTTCTTTGGTCTACATGATCTATAGTATGGGAAGTAGTACATCATTTTTTGTTATCTAGACCTTTGATTTTGTTTGTTTTCTATTTGTTTCTTTCTCCTATTGAGGTGAGATCCTCTATAAAATCCTGTTTATTTTTTGTTACAAAAAAATCCTCTTTTCTTTGGCATTTGCTTTTGTTTTTTTTTAGCAATTAGAAAGGTTGTGTCTTATAAGTTTATTTAATCCTCAATATATTACATATTATAATAGAAACTTTAGAAATAGATTAATGAGGAACATAATATTCATTAGATAACAAAAGTCTAAATTTTTTTAAAATATTATAAATGGGATATAAACATCGTCAGAAAATAGTTATTATACTTTTAATTTGTCTAAAAATTTGCGCTTCGCTAAAATTATAAATATTCTATCTTTATCATTTGTGGATCAAGAACTTTCAAAGAATCATAAAAGACAATGTGAGTTATTGTTGTCAACAATCCCATATCCAATAATCAAAGATGTGGAGTTCAATTCATAATGGCTTGAAAACTCTCTCTCCAATAACTAGTTTTGGGGGTGAGTTAGGCCAAGAACATTATTTATCATGGTATCAGTGCATGTTCTACTATAGGTTTGTTTCTCCATCCTCACAGACACACTCCAATTAGTGCCGCATTCTGCAGTCCTATCTCATATCTAATAATCGAAGATGTAGAGTTCAATGCATAACCGCTTGCAAATCCTTCCCTAAACAGCGGTCCTATTTCATATCTAATAATCAAAGATGTGGAGTTCAACGCATAATAGCTTTGAAATCCTCCCCTCAACAGCTAACTTTTAGGGGTGAGTTAGGTCAAACACATTATTCGTCAATTACAACTCCTTTATCAAACTTTTTGCATAAATACAAATTTATTAAAACATAAAATTCTTCATAAGATGAAACACACAATATAAACCACATATATATATATATATATATATATATAATAATAATTAGTCTAGTTAACTAGTAAAAGTTGCATGGCCAATCTATGGACTCTAACAACATATAGGTTTCATTACCAAACTATCCGCTCCGATCTATCACGAGGATAAAGATTCAGTTGGGGATTTTTGAAGTAAGGATGGTTTAGTGCTTCAATAGCAGTTATTCTTCTGTCTGTATCCACGTGCTTTCTACAAAAATAAAAACCTGATTAAATACAACAACCTATAGCTTGCTTAAAAATGAATAACTGAAAACTTACGCTAAGTAGATCCAATCCTTCTTGTTCACGTTTGTTATTAAGACGATCTGCAATGTACTTTGAGGCTTCTGACAACAACTGTTTGTATAGCTTGTTGTTGAATACATCCTTTAATGTTAAGTGGAAATATTAAAAAAATGTATTTTATTGTTCGAAAAACTTAAGATTATTGGGATACTAATACTTACTTGATGCATTAGTTATGTAATTGCAGTAACTATCAATACTTAATTATTCCATTATTGAAACTGCAACGACTCTCGGTATTTAATTGGTATATTAATTTTGTAATTGTTGCCGGTACTTCAAAACTAATGTTAGTTATACGAAATTTAAGTAAAAAACATTTTAAAACCATGTGAATGTTTTGGAAATAGGGGCAATATAAATCTTAACGATAGGGATTACTCGTGTCAATCCCCAGTTTTCATCATTTTACTGAATACTCCAATGTTCGTTAGAGGACGTACTGATATTTGTACACTGGTGATGTGTTGGTCATTGGTTCTTACATGGTTTGAGTAAATGAAACAAAAAAGTTTATTTTTTGTGTGATGTGTCTATGAGATGAAAGCCTAAAGTATATATCTTATGTTTTTAAGATGAGAGATTTAGGTAAAGAAGACATCATCTTGAGAAACAATGTGAGGAGAGATAGTAGGGGCCTTTTGTGAACCGATTTCACTTTTAGTTGATCAAATATCAACTAAATTCTAATCATCTTGAGATTAAAAATGGATATAATGATTTTTTGCCATCCAAACTTTGAGCCTTTTTGCAATTTACAGTCTCAATCAACTTTCATTGCAAACCGCCATCCAATCTTTGCATTTGTAACATACAACCATCTAAACATTTTTTTAGTGGTTTTGGCTAAAAAACATGACACGTGGTATGTTTAGAAAACATACATGTCGGTTGCATTTTCACCAAAACCACCAAAAAAAAAAAGTTTAGATGGCGGTATGTTACAAATATAAAGATTGAATGGCAGTTTGTAATGAAAGTTGACCGAGATGGTAAACTGCAAAAATGGGCAAAGTACGGATGGAAGAAAAATATTTTTCTCTTAAAAATGTTAATACTTCTTTTGATAAAGAACTTAAGGGAAAATTTTATATAGTTGTTGCACAACTTGAATAGACTAGATATTCCCTTTGTAATTTGAAAACCTTTGTCAATATACAATCAGATTATATTGTAGTCATTGGAAAACTATGTCAAGAATAATGCCCAGAAATGCAACATTGTAATAGTTTAGTTTACTATTTTCTTGTAAGATTACAAACAATCTTTCAGTAATAAACAAAATCATTTTGTTCACAAGCAATCAATTGTTTATGTGTTGTTTAGATGTCTTGTTTAAGTCTGATTCTATGTGCATGTATTAGAATTCCCCTAATTAATAAGGTCTTTAGGGACTTTATCATTACGTGAATGACAAGTGAAAGAAGCCCTAACTTAACCCGAATTAGAAACTTCTCCAAGTCAATAACTCCAACGAACAGTGTGAGTGTCGACTAGACTCTATGAAGATTTGCTTATGGGATTGTGTCCTTGAGAAGAATCGCCAAGTTTCATGGGGTGTAAAGTGATAGGTTGATGTGTACACAATATACATGGATAATTGTTATGAGAACAAGTTATCTGAGGTGTACCGCCTGAGAAGATTCCTAAATTGGAAAGAAACTTTCCACTTCAGGAAGAAGTAACTTCTAGATTGAAAAATATCTCGTAGGTCAATTTGATTAAGTAATCATTTGGCTTGAGGTTCCACATTATCTCATAAGATCAAACTATGTAATCTTTGATATAGACTCAAAAGGATATCGCCCTCGATAGCTAAATACCGGCCTATGTTAGGATTACACAAGTGGTATGGAGACATGCGAGAATCAATAAAGGACCTATACTTACTTTAGGCAAGATGATCTTTTACTAATTAAGTTGTTCTTAGCCCATCTCGAAGTCCTTGGCTAAGGCAGTTGATCCAGATCAATAAAAAGGGTTTTCTTGGATTGAGATCAAATGCATATGTAATGAACTTAACTTTATAGATCAAGATTGGTGGGGCTCTATCTATTATCGTGCCCTCGAACTTGATTGAGAGATAGGATAGTAGGAGAAACGTATTTGTAGCGCCCCAAACGGAAGGCACCAAAACCACCGCACCGAGACCCGCCCCGCATATGAAATAGGAAGTCCATACACGTGCCAAGTCATGGTGAACAGGGACCACTCACTCGCTATGCTAGGTGGGAGCTAATTTCGAAACTAAATAAACAATTCAAAAGAATAAAATGCATGTGCGGAAGCAAAACATATAATTAATCATAAATACTGTTAGCAATTGACGGGTTCAACTAACATAAATATCTAGTCCCGAATATCATAAATACAATCTTAATATTTCATATATTCAATGCATAACTAAATCAATTTACAATATGCATGTGGTGTGACTCAGACCTAACCAAGGACTCGACAGACCCAAAAATCCTGCCTAGCACTCCAAAACCTGCAAAGAACTGAAACCAAACCCTCGTTCAGTCTATAGGAGACTAGTGGGTATCAAATGAGGCATATCATAAATAATATCGCAAAATTTAAACACACCAACATACAAGCTATAATCCCGTGTGAGGTTTTATTAGATATTTCTCAAGTGGGTAAAACAAAAGAAAACAACGCTCGGGATTACAACAATCAATTTCATTCATTCATTAAAATCATGAGGTCATTTCGTGAGCCCGGCGAGAGGGAGAATGCTCCAACCTCCACCTCGTGTGTGCATTTAATCATTTATTCATTCGTTCATTCATTAGTGATCATACAACAGTCATTCAATTGTTCATTCATTAACAATCATTCATAATCATTAACAATCGTAAACATAAGCACTTACACCTTCTTCCTCAGGGCGGTGGACGGGTTAGCAAGACCCTACCACCTCATTCATTGACCAAAAGGGGTTACATGACTCCCCAGATGGTGCTCAGAGTCCATTCCTCGCTAACTCCTAACGAGGTCCGGTTACGCCGTTATTGTTTGTTGGGATTAGTGCATGGGGATCACCGTCAGCCCCCCCGGATAGCCATGTACACATAGTCCCGGGCCCCATTAAACATTCACTGATCTCGCCAAAACATTGGGTAAGGGTTCACGAAAGAAAGGCTTACGTTTGAAATCATTTACTCATTTGAAACAACTCGATATACGCATAATATAAATTTTGGCTTAAAACTTTTCACATTGGATGTATATAGAGTGGTTTTAACTAATAGAAGAAAAACCCACCTTTACACCTTACCAACCAATACCAAGAAGAAAACAAGAGGACTTGAAAGTGTCCTATGAACCAGGCACGTCTCTGCCCTAGAGAAACTGTACAAGAAACGACATGGTGCATACGTGAGACTCAAGACTCCAAATTAACCATATATAACGCACGACAATGTAATGAATACGATATGAAAGCATGAGAGATGATATTATATCATGAAAACGTTCATGCGCACAATTAATATCTTAAAGACATATAACCAAGTCATTCATTCATTTCAAGAGGCATTCATATCCATTTGAGTTCATAACTTCCATATTTCATATCAAATAAATCCGATAAATTCAAATAACAATCATAACATATGATATAACATGTATACATATCATACAAGCCTTAAGATAAGAGTTACATAAGCAATTAGGGTTCACATTGAGAGCAAAGATCTATGCATGCGCATATTAGGAGCAATGATCACACGTTGAGGTATAACTCTGAAAATATTCCACAAAAAATCATGAAACTTCATAACACACAAGGTAACACATTATAAAACATGTTAGTATATCAAATAAGTCATAAAAGAGGTGGAGGAAGATCAAACGAGCGAAGAAAAATGGAATCGGAGTAACAAAAACAGGCTGGACAAAATCCACCCCCATGGATTTTTCCAAAGGGAAAAATCCACAACCATGTTGGAAAAATCCACCCCCATGGATTCTGTTCAGAAACCCACTGACCCAAATCCACAAAATACATCTAACCCTCACTATTCATCAAATATATCAATTCTAATTCAAAACATGGTTAAATCATGCAAATCCTAACTTAAAATGACCACAAGGAGAAATACCTCACAAAAATGAGCTTACCTTCAAGAAATGATGGAAGATGGTGAAGAGACGAGCTCAAAATCTCAAAGGGTGAATAGTATTCTTCTTTTCTTTTCCTCTTATCTTCTTTTCCTCATTTTTGGCTGATATTTCTTGTGTGAGAGAGAGGGATTTCGGTTGGGGCTGAGTAAGGGAGAGAGAGAGATGTATCAAGTTGATATAGGTCAAGGGTTTAGGGCTTAGGTGCATAAGGGTAGGTCCGTAGCTTGGGAAAAGTCAAGAATTGTCATCTTAAGCGCAAAGTGCTCATTGCGGTTGAAATTTGGGGATCCAAATTATCTTAGAAAAATATGAGGTTTGTTAAATCGGATCCGAATTGTCGATACTAGTCCAATGGAGGTGACGGAACTCGATTCCGAGTACCTGAGCTCAAGATATCACATACGGAACCAAAGGTGCGCTAATTGCTCGTTAGACCCGTTTTCGTTCCAAAGCTCAAAATAAATTCAAAACTCAAACAAAAGAATCCGGAAACATAAAGCGAGCAAAAAGATATGATCATAATACTCATAATTCACTCATACCAAGTTTTCACGAAAAATAAAAATCAAATCGAATAGAAACGACACTCAAACACAATCACATAGGCATAAACGTTTCAAGAATTCATTTTCAAATTTAAACTAATAAGAGAGATAATATGTAACGCCCCCACCCGTACCAGAACAAGAGGAGAGCGGCGTCTCAACCCATTATAATAGTTGAAATTATACAAGTTTAATTTAATTTCAGATATTGATAAACATATACGTCATACTTGAATAATGGAAAAACTGGGGCGTTACAATCTCTCCCCATTAAAAGAATCCGTCATAGGATTCATTGTATCCTATGCAACCATTGAGAGAACCCCGTCTGTAGCACCCTGCACGGTGGGTCACCACATCCCCCGCACCTAAGCCCAATCCACATACGAGATGGGAAACCCGTACATGAACCGAGCAGAGGAGAACGGGTGACAAACAGACACACACCTAAGCTAGGCGGAACGTAGACCCTGCAATTTAAACCAACCAACAAAACGAAAACGTATGCGGAAGCAATCACAGAAACAAATTTAAATTAAAACAACAGTTGACGGGTTCAACTAACATAGATCCCTAATCCAGAATATAGCATAAATCAAAATACAAACGGGTTCAACTAAATCCACGAACCTGTCCTAACCTGTCCCGTAATTCATACATTCAAATCAATACAAACCTGCATAAAATATATCATAAACATATACATAACTTCTAATACAATATGGAGCAAAGCACTTAACAGAACAAACAGACAGACGCAGACTCGACAGACCCGACTCAAAACCGCCTAGCTCGAACTCCAAAATCTGAACCTGCAACTAAAACGAAAGGAGAGAGGGGTCAGTCACACAGACTGAGTGAGGGGCTACCCACACACGCTATATGTATAAGAGCAAAGCACATAACAATCACATAGTGCGTGAACTCAGGGATAGTTTTTGCATACCAAAGTTTAACCCGTGATACATATATATAGGGATTCTAAAAGAATCAAAGCAAACCAAAACTTAAAGGATTTCATATAAAACCGGATCATTAATTCATAGCAAATCATATTGAATCAAATCATATCTTAGCTTACATATTTAAAAAGATGCTTATTTTATTTTAAATTAAAAGTCTATCCCCGTTTCACGAACTTTACCAACGCATATATACATAACTCGGCAGGTACGAGCACCTAATCCCATCCTGGGCTCCTCAAACTAAACATACATAACAAATCAAAACATAACATAGCAAACGTTTCATACATACCTCCTTCTCCGGTGATGGAAGGGTTGCGCGACCCAAACCATCCATACAGCCGAGGGGAGCGTGAACACTCAAACCCTCAGGTTCCCATCCCCCTACCAAACCTCCTGGCGGGTTCAGGGTTATTCCTATCAAACTGTGGAGATGTGCACGGGGTCATAAACCGGCGACCCAATGGCCGACCCGGGTCCCCCTTACCCACAACTCCGGGGCCCAATCATACCAACCAAATCATAAGAAGCATACCATAACCTAACCCGCTACATAACAAAATTAACATAACAAACTGACATAACAATCTTACCTTGCAACAACTATACTTTACATACCTCTCCGTGTCAAATCCACAGCATATCCATAGCTCGTAGCTCTCGGCTCGTACGAGGCACACGGTTTGAAGTATAGTTTGATGTTACAACCACAGGAAATGATAACACACCCAAAACAAGCGTACATAGGCTTGTACATAGCGTATCATACTTGGAAAGACTTGTCACATTACATATTTCACACGTATTTACTTATACTTATGGTTATAGTTCACATGCATAGAAAACGAACACATTTCATAGTGTTTAACTATAACCTAACCTCACCTTAAACCAAAGGAAGCCAAGAACAACACAAGTGATCCACCCCGGAATCAAAACGGCTCACGAAACACCACCCCGGGTGCACCTGGACAAACTGAAGACAAAAAGGAGGACTTAGACCCAAAGAAGAACCACATAGACGCACGGCGCATACATAGGCACATAAGAGATTCAACTACCTAAACAAAATTCATATTCAAACTTATTTCATACAAGGGAACGAATTTCTTAGCTTATCATATGCTTAACACACATTAAAGCATGTTTAAGTGCACTATCAATGCATACAAAGATAAACGAGAGGCAAATGGTGGCACTTATTCATGCATGATCACAAAGCACATTGCTAAAGCGATATAAATGCCTATAAGAGAAAAATACATACACATAACATAATATAAAATAATTTAGGAATGGGTTCGGAGGTGAAAAGGTGCAAGAAAAGCGGAAGAAAAGCATAAGAAACGGTTGCGAGGAAAATGGGTAAAATTTGGACATTTTCCGAAACGGACAAGCTGTAGGAAAACGATCATAACTAGAGTTTTAGAAATGGGAATTAAGTTTTGTTTCTTGGGAATGAAACTAGACACATAGATGATTCAATTGGTAGGTGGCTCGAATTGTGGTTCAAAGCGAGGCGAAAATGGCGTAGGTTCGAAGTTGGATGAATGCAAAATTTAGGCGAAGTGGCGACACAAATTTCAAACGATTATATCTCACAAATGACAAAAGATAATGGGCTGATTCAATTTGGAGGATGTTCTACACTTCAAGTGGTTTCCGTGGGTTCAAAAATCAGATCAATTAGAGCTGGGACGCGGTCTGTACGGCCGTGTCAATATTGGCCTGAAAACTGACACGGCCGTGTCGGGTTAAAAAAATTCAAACTCGAGAGCCTGACACGGACGTGTTGGAAATGAACTAAGGTTCGACACGGGCGTGTTGGGTCGTCTTCTCCGAAAAAGAGCAACAAGGAAGTAGGGGTTCGACGGGAAATGGTCCAAAACCGTCCTAAACCTCATTCCAACCAATTAATTCACCAAAATACATCAAAATACACATATATAACATATTGGCATCAATTTAAATCGTAAATAAACACGTTGGGAGCAAGTTATCGCATTTAGGCACTATTCATCAATCCGCCATAACCAAGGAATCGAGCAAGAACTAATGAATTCAATCGGTAGAAATGAAGTACGTAATGAAAGGATCACATTACTTACCTTGGCTCGTTGATCGGCCGAAAGTTGGAGTCGAAACTTGAGCTCAAAGCTTAATGGCCAAAGGGGGAAGCTTTCTCTTCTCTCTTTCTCCTCCCTTGCTTCACGTTAGAAAAATGGGAGAGAGGGCTGATATTTTCAGCCCTTTAAGGGCTAAAACGGGTCGGACACACGGGTAGGGTCAAACGGTATCCGGTCCACTCGGATCGGATTTTAAAACGGTAGGGTTATGAAATGGCTTAGTAAAATAAAAGGTTAATTCATTGAATCCGAATCATCGAAACGAACTCCATGACAAGGTTAGAATTTGAATTCGAATCCCGAGCTCAAAGTAGCCACGAAGGCTAAAACACCCTAAATATAGTTAGGTCCCTAATTTGCAATTATTGGACGATTGAGTCCAAGAACATTTAATTAAATTCTAATGCGCACATAATATATAAGATACAAATTGACACATAAGACATGCGAATTCACGTAAATCTCAAAATTATCAAATTAAACTCTCTCGTGACGACATACCTGGATTGTCGAGAAGACGGGGTGTCACAAACTCCCCCCCTTAAGAGAACCTGGTCCCCAGGTTCGCCTGCTCGAGTTTCAAGCTCGAACAACTTTCCATAATCACCCAAGTTCGAGGTTCATGACGTCCCGACGAGGGTTAGCTCGAGAAAGGTCTTCAAGCACAAGGGGTTTGAATCTCTAAATCGATCCGGTCATTTGAATTGCTCGTTCGACTCGCACAATTAAGAGGGTGTAAAATAGATTCAACTCTCACCGTTTCAGTCATTTGAGTCAACTCTTAAGCTCGTCCACACCTTTCCACAACCAAGCTCAAAACGAATCTCTTCTTGTCCACGATCTAAGGTCCGAAGTGTCTAACATCCGAACCTTCTTCATATACCACCAAAATCGTCAAGGGATTGTTGATCTCGTTGCAAAGCTCGACCCTCATCTTACCAAGACACCACTCTCGAGCACTTAAAACATAAAACAAAACTAAAATGCATGAGGTACGTGATATGCATGTTTAAGTGTACCGTTCACCGATGTGGGAAAATTTGATCTTATGATGATGTGCTCAAAGTCGAAGTCCCTTTTGTCCATATTTTCGCCTTGAGGTTCACGGTGCCCTTTGCTTCAAATTTCATCCCGTTCTTCATCCCGTATTTGTTGCCTATCTTCGGAATTTTCTCTAACCCAATCTTTCATTCTTAAATGTTCTCTTGGTCTTATTATTGGTTCCAAGAATTACATCCCTCCAGCTCTAATTCATCACCAACGACCTTAATCCGGATTCTTTCACTCGAAGGCTTGCTCGTAGAAATCCTAAAGAAGAGGTATTGTCTTGTAATCATAATTCCTCTTCGTTAAGGTTCTCCAAAGTACCTTGTTGATTCCCATATTTAGCACCATTCTTTTCCTGGAAAATAAGAGAATTACATACAAAGCCTCTTAGTAATTCTCATCAAACTTTTCCTTTAACCCGAGGACATCTCCTTGCGTTATCCTTGTTGTTAGGAAATCTCGAAGTTCCCCTAACTTAAACACCGACACATTCCCTAATTCCTTCTCGCCCGAGTACCCTTCTTCATTGCCAAATTTTACTTCTTGTCATCTCGCCTTTAGCCTACGACTTCATTCAGGATTTTACCTCAATCCATTGAAGTCCCCCCAAAAGCCCAACAAAAGTCTCCCATTAGTTCTCCTCGAAACTCTTCTCCAAGGCATCGGCTGAAAAATGAGTCAATCTCCATGCCCCGAGATTTTGGTTAACCCAATTTTGTGCCCATTACTAGAGTTCTTCACAATTTTGCTCATGGATTAATTACTTCCCTTTTCGGAACTTTCATCATAGTACCTCCTCAAGAGAATTAATTTTCCTTGAATCTTCAATCCCCGTTTGTAAGCCTCCCAAACCAACCTTGTTCAATATCTTCTTCACGTCATCCTTCAATCTTCAATCCGATCTCGATAGGGGTCCCCAACCCTTACTCTAACCATCCCTTCCAACTTCATTGAATACCAAACTCGGAGACATGAAAGGAGCGACATCCTATTAAGCAAACACTAAATATGCATGCCGGGTTAACGTGTAAATGGGATGCATCACATAATTACCACTCAAACACATAAAAAAAAAATATGTTATAATGGCAATTATAGCAGAATAAATAAATAATTGCAGAACCTAAAAATATCGTGAATGCATGTGCTATGAATGCGAATACCTCCATCCTTGGATTCATGTTGGTTTCCAAATTGAAGTTTTTGTTCTCGCTTCCATTGCTTGTTAGCCTTGGATTGATCACATTCGGCAACCATATGTTTCTTTGATCCGCACCCATAACACTTCTTCAGTCTATCCCAACACGAGTTGTAGGCATGATTAGTTCCTCCACAGTAAGCACACGGTTGAGATTCTTTCCTTGGTCTCGAAGGATCCCCGGTTTTATGTTTCTTTCCTCGAATCCTTTTCTTCTTAGCTTGGATACCGGGAGGCTGGATTCTTTCTTCCATTTGTAGGTTCGAGCAAAATCCTAATTCACCTCTCGGTCTCAACTCCTCTTCTTCCTTGCCTCTTGTTATTCTCCGATTTTCAACCCTTAAAACTTTCGTGGTAGCCTTGTCCCAAGTACTCATATCCTCGGCAATTAAGGCCTCCTTGAACTCATCTCGTAGTCCTTCCATGAAGTACCAGGTCTTCATCTCTTCATTGTTCATGATATGAGGTACGTAGGTGCCTAACCTCTCAAATTCTTCAATGTACTCCATGACCATTTTGCCTCCTTGTTTTAGAGTACGAAACTCCTCAAATCTTCGATCTCGTAAAATAGCCGGTGAGTACCTTCTTCTAAACTCTTGAACAAAGGTATCCTATGTCAATCCTTCGTTCGTTGCTTCTAATTGTGGAGCAACTCTTTTCCACCACTGTCTTGCTTGACCTTGCAAAAGTAGTAAGGCAAGGCGAGCCTTATCTTGTGAGCCGCACGGCCATACCTCGAATATACTTTCAATCTCGGAGAGCCACTCTTCCGCCCTGATATCATTGCCTTCTCTAAATTGGGGAGGGTTGAATGTTCTGAAGTCTCCATACAATGTTGCCATCCGACTCATAGGTGGCAATTCAGTCATTGTTTATTCTCGATGATAAGGATGTTGATGTGATGATGAACCGAAATCTTGTCGTTGAGGCGACCTCCTAAAAATCTCACAACTACGAGATATATGCATGCCGGTTAGTACGTGAGAATGGCACATAATTAAATCAAGTAAGAGCAATTAGGTAAATGCAATGCATCACGAAAGGTAAAATTAATAAAATATTAAGAATTCAAACGCATATCATAGCAAATCACAATGCAAATGTAAGCACATAGCCACATTGTCCTATGTCGTTCGACTTAGACCGACACACCATGACTCTGAGCTCAGGTTTTGCAACTCAGGGCTCTGATACCACTTCAGGATGTAGCACCCCGCACGGTGGGTCACCACATCCCCCGCACCTAAGCCCAATCCACATACGAGATGGGAAACCCATACATGAACCGAGCAGAGGCGAACGGGTGACAGACAGACACACACCTAAGCTAGGCGGAACGTAGACCCTGCAATTGAAACGAACCAACAAAACGAAAGCGTATGCGGAAGCAATCACACAAACAAATTTAAATTAAAACAACAGTTGACGGGTTCAACTAACATAGATATCTAATCCCGAATATAGCATAAATCAAAATATAAACGGGTTCAACTAAATCCACGAACCTGTCCTAACCTGTCCCGTAATTCATACATTCAAATCAATACAAACCTGCATAAAATATATCATAAACGTATACATAACTACTTATACAATATGGAGTAAAGCACTTAACAGAACAAACAGACAGACGCAGACTCGACAGACCCGACTCAAAACCGCCTAGCTCGAACTCCAAAATCTGAACCTGCAACTAAAACGAAAGGGGAGAGGGGTCAGTCACACAGACTGAGTGAGGGGCTACCCACACACGCTATATGTATAAGAGCAAAACACATAACAATCACATAGTGCATGAACTCAGGGATAGTTTTTGCATACCAAAGTTTTACCCGTGATACATATGTATAGGAATTCTAAAAGAAACAAAGCAAACCAAAACTTAAAGGATTTCATATAAAACCGGATCATTAATTCATAGCAAATCATATTGAATCAAATCATATCTTATCTTACATATTTAAAAAGATGCCTATTTTATTTTAATTAAAAGTCTATCCCCGTTTCACGAACTTTACCAAAGCATACATACATAAATCGGCGGGTACGAGCACCTAATCCCATCCTGGGCTCCTCAAACTAAACATACATAACAAATCAAAACATAACATAGCAAACGTATCATACATACCTCCTTCTCAGGTGATGGAAGGGTTGCGCGACCCAAACCATCCATACAGACGAGGGGAGCGTGAACACTCAAACCCTCAGGTTCCCATCCCCCTACCAAACCTCCTGGCAGGTTCAGGGTTATTCCTATCAAACTGTGGAGATGTGCACGGGGTCATTAACCGGCGACCCCATGGCCGACCCGGGTCCCCCTTACCCACAACTCCGGGGCCCAATCATACCAACCAAATCATAAGAAGCATACCACAACCTAACCCGCTACATAACAAAATTAACATA
This sequence comes from Lantana camara, assembly GCA_037501455.1. Classification (NCBI taxonomy): domain Eukaryota; kingdom Viridiplantae; phylum Streptophyta; class Magnoliopsida; order Lamiales; family Verbenaceae; genus Lantana; species Lantana camara. The sequence continues at coordinate 88,255,633 of CM074862.1, read as the reverse complement.
ACAAACTGACATAACAATCTTACCTTGCAACAATTATACTTTACATACCTCTCCGTGTCAAATCCATAGCATATCCATAGCTCGTAGCTCTCGGCTCGTACGAGGCACACTGTTTGAAGTATAGTTTGATGTTGCAACCACAGGAAATGATAACATACCCAAAACAAGCGAACATAGGCTTGTACATAGCGTATCATACTTGGAAAGACTTGTCACATTACATATTTCACACGTATTTACTTATATTTATGGTTATAATTCACATGCATAGAAAACGAACACATTTCATAGGGTTTAACTATAACCTAACCTCACCTTAAACCAAAGGAAGCCAAGAACAACACAAGTGATCCACCCCGGAATCAAAACGGCTCACGAAACACCACCCCGGGTGCACCTGGACAAACTGAAGACAAAAAGCAGGACTTAGACCCAAAGAAGAACCACATAGACGCAAGGCGTATGCATAGCCACATAAGAGATTCAACTACCTAAAAAAAATTCATATTCAAACTTATTTCATACAAGGGAACGCATTTCTTAGCTTATCATATGCTTAACACACATTAAAGCATGTTTAAGTGCACTATCAATGCATACAAAGATAAACGAGAGGCAAATGGTGGCACTTATTCATGTATGATCACAAAGCACATTGCTAAAGCGATATAAATGCCTATAAGAGCAAAATACATACACATAACATAATATAAAATAAGTTAGGAATGGGTTCGGAGGTGAAAAGGTGCAAGAAAAGCAGAAGAAAAGCATAAGAAACGGTTCCAAGCAAAACGGGCAAAAGTTAGAAATTTTCCGAAACGGACAAGCCGTAGGAAAACGATCATAACTAGAGTTTGAGAAATGGGAATTAAGTTTTGTTTCTTGGGAATGAAACTAGACACATAGATGTTTCAATTGGTAGGTGGCTCGAATTGTGGTTCAAAGCGAGACGAAAATGGCGTAGGTTCGAAGTTGGACGAATGCAGAATTTAGGCAAAGTGGCGACACAAATTTCAAACGATTATATCTCACAAATGACACAAGATAATGAGGTTATTCCAATTGGAGAATGTTCTAGACTTCAAAAGGTTTCCGTGGATTGGAAAATCAAATCAATTGGAGCTCGGACGAGGTCTGCACGGCCGTGTCAATATTGGCCTGAAAACTGACACGGCCGTGTCGGGTTAAAAAAATTCAAACTCGAGAGCCTGACACGGCCGTGTTGGAAATGAACTAAGGTTTGACACGGCCGTGTTGGGTCGTCTTCTCCAAAAAAGAGCAGCAACGAGGCAGGGGTTCGACGGGAAATGGTCCAAAACCGCCCCAAACCTCATTCCAACCAAATAATTCACCAAAATATATCAAAATACACATATATAACATATTGGCATCAATTTAAATCGTAAATAAACACGTTGGGAGCAAGTTATCGCATTTAGGCATTATTCATCAATCCGCCATAACCAAGGAATCGAGCAAGAACAAATGAATTCAATCGGTAGAAATGAAGTACGTAATGAAAGGATCACAGTACTTACCTTGGCTCGTTGATCGGCCGAAAGTTGGAGTCGAAACTTGAGCTCAAAGCTTAATGGCCAAAGGGGGAAGCTTTCTCTTCTCTCTTTCTCCTCCGTTGCTTCACGTTAGAAAAATGGGAGAGAGGGCTGATATTTGCAGCCCTTTAAGGGCTAAAACGGGTCGGACACACGGGTAGGGTCAAACGGTATCCGGTCCACTCGGATCGGATTTTAAAACGGTAGGGTTATCAAATGGCTTAGTAAAATAAAAGGTTAATTCATTGAATCCGAATCATCGAAACGAACTCCATGACAAGGTTAGAATTCGAATTCGAATCCCGAGCTCAAAGTAGCCACGAAGGCTAAAACACCCTAAATATAATTAGGTCCCTAATTTGCAATTATTGGACGATTGAGTCCAAGAACATTTAATTAAATTCTAATGCGCACATAATATATAAGATACAAATTGACACGTAAGACATGCGAATTCACGTAAATCTCAAAATTTTCAAATTAAACTCTCTCGTGACGACATACCTGGATTGTCGAGAAAACGGGGTGTCACACCGTCTCTCGAAAGCAACAAAGAGAGAGCCCCGTCTCTCAAACAACAATGAGAGAACCTCGTCTCTCAAACAACAAGGAGAGAACCCCGGCTATCAAACGACAAAACAAGAGAGTCTCCAATACTCCCAAGTAACACAACATAAAACAGTTACATTACAGAATAAATACCAAAAAGAAGGTATCGAACATCAATTACAACAATTAAAGTCACGAAAGTCACACAAGAGCAACTAATAAGTATCATTCTTGTCAATTATCAATTATACAAAGCAATTTAACACAACAACTGATCAAAGCACATAGCATCAAACTTATTTAAATTAAAATTGCATGTATGCATGTGCTATGGATTCTTCATGTACTGTTCACCGTAGTAGAGAAATTTGGAATTGTTAGTTTTGTTGTCCAATGCATGATCTGTCCCGAAAGCTAGACAGTGCTTGACTTGCCTTTACGTTCTTCAGTGTACCCCGATGAAAGGCTGATAAACCTTTTATTCTTTCTCTAAACTCCACTCCGACTCTTGCTCCTTCTTACCATATCTTATCTGGCGATGTTCTTGGAATTTGAATCTTTTATCTTGGCTAATACTTGAATCTGCTATACTAAAGGGTAACTACTTCCAATCTCTTTAAAGTTCGATCCCCATCCAAAGATGGTTATTACCACGGTTGTCTACTTCATGAATTCTTCCTCAATCGAGTTAAGGCCCTTACGGAAGAACGACTGACAACTCAGTGAGGTTTATTTGTTCTGAGTTGCCCGAGTTCCTCCTGTTTATAGCTGAATAGACTTTTAATATTCTCTTATAATTCCATCATCTTCGGACTCTGAGACCCGATTGCTAGAGAGTCAATCATTTTAAGCTTAAGATTTTGAGTCTATACGGGTTTCACATCAAGAGATTGGTGCCACTATCTGTCCTGATGATTTCGCAGCAAACCTTATCTCCACTTTGAGGGTCTTAGACTGACAAACCATTTCATTCTTTTCATCACTACCATTAGAATTCTCATGCGTAGCAAGATTTGTATTTCATCATTTCTATTAGAAGCAATTTCGTCTAGTACAACTTCGAATTTAACTTTGTCTATCGATTGTGCTCTCCCCCTTAAAAATCTTCACCTTTATATCTTGAACTCAATTAATCCTTCTATCATAGGAATTATTGGTGAACAATTTTCATTAGGGAGGGTTTTGATCACACGAGATGCCCGAATCCTTGGCCCTTCAACTTCTCATCAAATTCTCTTGATTCTCGGAACACCATTCTCTGATCTTATTCGATCCGTACACCCCGAAGTCAACTCTAAACCCCTTTACTCCCTGAAATTTCCATTTCCATCTCTGTCTCAACTTCTTCATCGAAAGATTCTTCTTCCATTCAGTTTGGTTAAGGTTTGGTTGTGATAGTAGTTGAAGCATCAAGTGGAAAAGATAACCTAACAAGTAAACACAAAAATAGTGCATGTAGGTTATGCTGCTAAGTGCAAGTAGTACATATTTTCAACAAAAGAAATGTAACATCCAGTCATCAATTATAACACCCAAGGCACGTAATTCCACAAAGGAATATGCAACAACAATTTAACAATTAGAATATTAAAACACATACGGCAAGGATTTAGATAATTAATTACAATATATGATGCACGTGCTATGAATGCTATGAACCTGTCACCGTAGTGGTGGCTTTAGCACGATATCTTATCCTTTGATTCCATTATCATGAGCATAGTTTGCAAGGTTGAACATTGTTCAATCGTTGGTGATGCTTTCCCATCCTTGCTTGCTTCTTTATATCACCGTGTCCTGAAGTCCCAAGAAGATGATGCGGGTTGAATTCTTCAATGCTTCTTGCTATCTTTTCTATGCATCAAATCCCTTGAACCCAACTTCTTCTACACCCATGGAATCGGCATCTTGACTAACTCCCAAGTATCGATCCCCAGAGGTTGTCTGAATCTTCACCTTGCTTTTCACTCTATTCGAAGTTCTCTTAAATTATCCCTTATAAGGTCAAATCGGTGGAATGCACTCGCCCTCCAATTGCTTACACTTGGCTTCACCATACCCTCCACAAGCTCTTTGTCTTTCTTTATCGTTTCCATTTGTTGCTCCATATCTTCTGTTGCTTGACTTTCTTTAACTTCTCCAATTTCGATTCCAACCTTGTCCGGACTCCAAAGTATCCCAAGTCACGACTTTTTTTTTCCTTGTTCCCCGGACTTAATTTCTAATGAATTGATTTACTCGAGAGCTTTTCCTCGACGATCTTCGTTGCTCACTTCTCAGCCAATCTATTTAACCTTAAGTCCTCTTGGTTATCATCATCTCTTCGCCGATCCAACCTCAAAATGAGGTACATTTGAGGCTTTCTTTTAATTCTTTCTTGAATTAAATAATCCTAAGGAATCCAATTAATCAACCCCAATTGTGTAGATGCATATGTTAATATTGTGGATGGTAGACATCGCGCGCACACTACTATCCTTTCCAATATTCCTCAACCTTGGGAGAACTTATCAATTACTCCTACAACTTGGGTTTCCCATCTCAGATTCCCCCACTCGAATCATAGCCCAATTGAGAAAGGCCACGACTCTCGAATTCTTGTATAAAATCTCCGGTGCATTCCTTACATCCTCGATGGTTGAATGTAGGACTCATGACGGGTTGTTGTGATCGTGAGAATTGGTCGTGGTTTGATGTTATAAAAATATCCTACAATAACAACTCATCTCAAATATCAATGCATTCCAATTAGTAAGTGCATATGACACATAATTAGCACCAAGAGCACGTATTTGATGCAAAATGCAACACATAAGTCAACAAAATTTAAATTAAGCACATTTACAAATATATTTCCACATCAAGTTTCAATGACAATGCTCATGATCAATGCGGTGCACACGTTGACAAGTTGTTCCTATGCCGTACGACCTAGACTTGACATGACACGACACTAGAAACCCCGGTTTTGCAACCTGGGGCTCTGATACCACTTAAAGATGTAGCGCCCCAAACGGAAGGCACCATATCCCCCGCACCGAGACCCGATCCGCATATGAAATGGAAAGTCCATACACGTGCCAAGTCATGGTGAATGGGGACCACTCACTCGCTATGCTAGGCGGGAGCTAATTTCGAAACTAAACAAACAATTCAAAAGAATAAAATGCATGCGCGGATGCAAAACATATAATTAATCATAAATACTGTTAGCAATTGACGGGTTCAACTAACGTAAATATCTAGTCCCGAATATCATAAAATATAATCTTAATATTTTATATATTCAATGCATAACTAAATCAATTTACAATATGCATGTGGTGTGACTCAGACCTAACCAATGACTCGACAGACCCAAAATTCCCACCTAGCACTCCAAAACCTGCAAAGAACTAAAAATAAATCCGGGTTCAGTCTATAGGAGACTGGTGGGTATAAAACGAGGCATATCATAAATAATATCGTAGAATTTAAACACACCAACATACAAGCTATAATCCCTTGCAAGGTTTTATTAGATGTTTCCCAAGTGGGTAAAACAAAGGAAAACAACGATCGGGATTACAACGATCAATGTCATTCATTCATTAAAATCATGCGGTCATTTCGTGAGCCCGGTGAGAGGGCGAATTCTCCAACCTCCACCTCGTGTGTGCATTTAATCATTCATTCGTTCGTTCATTCATTAGTGATCATACAATAGTCGTTCAGTCGTTCATTCATTAACAATCATTGATAATCATTAACATTCATAAACATAAGCACTTACACCTTCTTCCTCCGGGCGGTGGACGGGTTAGCAAGACCCGACCACCTCATTCATTGACCAAAAGGGGTTACATGACTCCACAGATGGCGCTCAGCGTCAATTTCTCGCTAACTCCTAATGAGGTCCGGTTACGCCGTTATTGTTTGTTGGGACTTATGCACGGGGATGACCGTCAGCCCGAGCTTCCCCGGATAGCCACGTACACATTGTCCCGGGCCCCATTAAACATTGTGTTCACTGATCTCGCCAAAACATTGGGTAAGGGTTCATGAAAGAAAGGCTTATGTTTGAAATCAGTTACTCATTTGAAATGACTCGATATACGCTCAATATAAATTTTGGCTTAAAACTTTACACATTGGATGTATATAGGGTGGTTTTAACTAATAGAGGAAAAACCCACCTTTACACCTTACCGACCAAAACCAAGAAGAAAACAAGAGGACTTGAAAGTGGCCTATGAACCCGGCACGTCTCCGCCCTGGAGAAACTGTACAAGAAACGACATGGTGCTTACGTGAGACTGAAGACTCCAAATGAACCATATATGACACACGACAATGCAATAAATACGATATGAAAGCATAAGAGATGATATTATATCATGAACACGTTCATGTGCACAATTAATAACTTAAAGATATTTAACCAAGTCATTCATTCATTTCAAGAGGCATTCAAATCCGTTCGAGTTAATAACTTCCATATTTCATATCAAATAAATCCGATAAATTCAAATAATGATCATAACATATGATATAACATGTATACATATCATACAAGCCTTAAAATAAGAGTTATATAAGCAATTAGGGTTCACATTGAGAGCAAAGATCCATGCATGCGCATATTATGAGCAATGATGACATGTTGAGGTATAACTCAGAAAATATTCCACGAAAAATCATGAAAATTCATAACACACAAGGTAACACATTAAAAAACATGTTAGTATATCAACGAAGTCATAAAAGAGGTGGAGGAAGATCAAATGAGCGAAGAAAAACGGAATCGGAGTAACAAAAACAGGTTGGACAGAATCCACCCCCCATGGATTTTTCCAAAGGGAAAAATCCACCCCCATGGATTCTGGTCAGAAACCCAATGACCCAAATCCACAAAATACATCCAACCCTCACTATTCATCATATATATCAATTCTAATTCAAAACATGGTGAAATCATGCAAATCCTAACTTAAAATGACCACAAGGAGAAATACCTCACAAAAATGAGCTTACCTTCAAGAAATGATGGAAGATGGTGAAGAGATGAGCTCAAAATCGCAAAGGGTGAATAGTATTCTTCTTTCCTTTTCCTCTTCTCTTCTTTTCCTCCTTTTTGGCGGATATTTCTTGTGTGAGAGAGAGAGATTTTGGTTGGGGCTGAGTAAGGGACAGAGAGAGAAGTGTATCAAGTTGATATAGGTCAAGGGTTTAGGGCTTAGGTGCATTAGGGTAGGTCCGTAGCTTGGGAAAAGTCAAGAATTATCGTCTTAAGTCGCAAATTACTCGTTGTGGTTAAAATTTAGGGATCCAAATGATCTTAGAAAAATATGAGGTTTGTTCCATCGGATCCGAATCATCGATACGAGTCCAGTTCAGGTGACGAAACTCGATTCCGAGTTCCCGAGCTTAAGATATCATATACGGAACCAATGGTGCGCTAATTGCTCGTTAGCCCCTGTTTTGGTTCTAAAACTCAAAATAAATTCAAAACTCAAACAAAAGAATTTGGAAACATAAAATGAGAAAAATGATATGATCATAATACTCATAATTCACTCATACCAAGTTTTCACGAAAAACGGAAATCAAATCGGATAGAAACGACACTCAAACACAATCACATAGGCATAAACGTTTTAATAATTCATTTTCAAAATTAAACTAATAAGAGAAATAATAGTTGAAATTATACAAGATTAATTTAATTGCACATATTGATAAACATATACGTCATACTTGAATAGAAAAATAGGGGCGTTACAGTATTCCACTAATAGTCAATAACTGAATTATTTTTTAATTCATTTCGTTATTGGACTAAGGGTCACACACCCATTGCAAGACTATGGTAGTGTGATATGTGGATTAATTAAATAATAAAGGTGTTAATTAAGAAGGGTCGTTGTTGTTAGGAATAGTGCCCTAGAAAGCCAATTGTATATCCGTTTTGTACTTTTCCTTATTGTAATCACAAACAATCTTTGAATAAAATAAAGAATTGGGACAACACTTCTTTATGTGCTCTTGTTTGGTATGTGTTTACTTTAGTTGTGCATCTATGAGAACTCCCCTAATCCTGATGTGTAGCGCCCCCTAACACTACAACTCCCGCACCGTACTACCCTCGAGTGGATGTGAGACCTAGCACCCGAGAAATACTACGGCGAACGGTATAGACGGTACTTAAGTAGAGCGTAGGGTAAAATGCAGCGGAAGATAAAAGAATTTAAAGTTTGCAACAAGCAACATGATAACACACAGAATGGTGCATAATATTGTAATGAGGTAGTATGATAGCGTAGTGTACGGAGTTAACGTATAAGAGCAATTTATTAGCAATATATACATGATCAGGATTAAATGCTCTTAATCTAAACCTGATCTAATAAATATGACACCTATAGCTTCAAGATACCTCTAGGTGTCGGTGTCCTCGCTCCCTGAAATCATGTATTTAAAACAGGCGAGGAATTAGTCAAAGTAACTAAGTGAAGGAAGATTAGATTTAGATATATATATATATAATTATATGTATATAGATATTTATATATATATATATATATATATATATATATATATAAAATGATAGCAATAGGATATAGCAAATATGATACGGTTCATAAGTTTGAAATCGGAATAGGGGTATTTGGAGTTTAGTTTATAATTGATGAACCGTTTGATAAAAGATTTGTACCGCCTGCAAGTAAGGCGTCTCCCTTCAATCTCATTAAAATATTTGTAAAATAGTACCGGACTGATCAATGCACCAGTACTTTAATAAAACTAAATATGATATTAACTCCGCAACACCGTAGTGTCAGTAGGGGAGCAAACCCTAACGACGATATGTAATATGTGGGAGGAAGCTATCTCTCCCAGGGAGGTTATTCTCCCTTGTAAGTCTCTTGGCGTGGAGTAACTAACCTCCAGCTAAACCACTACCAAGAGTTGGTGGCGGTCCGTGGCACCAACAATACCCTCGGCCCGATGCCTTCCGAGTATTGCTCGACACAGCTGCACGCCGGGCCCCTTTTGATAAATGATAATAATAATTGACTTGCTTAGTCGGGAATCAGTTCTTAATATTAATAGGACTGAAATATATATTGTCCGGATAAGATCCTGATTCCGACTTAAAGGTATTTTCCTCATAAAGAGGAATATGTATAATATTAATATAAATAGATAGGAAATCAAATAATAGATAGGTTTGGAAATCATTTTACAATTAGATATAGATATAAACATGATTCCAGTTGAAAATGTTTTAACCCTCACCTACTAACGAAATTCAAACAGATTGGAACGGATCCCACTGTTCAGTGCAATTGTCGCCTGAAAATAATTACTACTGACTTAGAACTAGGTTCTTATTATTCTAATCAAACAATCACATAAGGTTTAGGAAAAATAACATATTAGAAAATTCTTAGAAATTTTCCCGGCAAAATTTAATTTTAACTTGTTTAAGAAAATTTAATTAGTTAATTAGGTTTCATGAATTCTTTAACCACTTAAATATTTATTAATCACGTTGTGACCTTAATTAGAGTATTAGGGATTAAATTTAGAATTTAATTCAACAATGTAGGTTGATTTTGAAATTATTTTATAATTTTATTAATTTTTAAATTAATTTGGAAAAATCTTTATTTTAAATTCAAAAATTCTATTTTATAATTAATTTTAAATAAATTTCGAAATTATTAATTAAATGTTGACCAAAAAGTCAAAATTACTATTAAAAACATTTACTATTCAATTTGTTATGAATTAAACACTCTATAATACAAAATTAAATACACACATACACACACTATCACACGTGCACATGATTTTGATTCAAGAACATTATGAATGTGTTCTTAAGCTTATCAAGATGTTCATACTAGTTCATGATCAAATTCAATAAATTTTTGAATTCATAATATATAATTAAATTCAAATGTAACACTTTAATCATAATTTAAATCTAAATAAATTATTCTAAGCATAAATGTAATCAAATAAGAACATAATTATTTAAATACATACTCATGCTACATCATAGCATAATTCATGAAATTAATTAAATAAAATTCCATAATGTAGACATATTGCACATAAAGTTGACAATTATGCATATATATTATAAAAATAAATTCCTAAAGAATAATTTTATTATTCCTAAGCATGCTACTAATATTATTATATTAAAAACATAACATAAAGCATGAAATAATAAAAGAAAATTGTACCTTATGAGAGAGGGAGAGAGGGTCACGAGAGAGAGAGAGATGTGGGAGATTTGTGGTGTGATTTTTTATGTGAAGTTGGGAGAATATTTATAGGTATGTCTTGGGGGCTTATGTTGCAATTTTGGAGACTTAATTAGATGAATCATGGTGTGAGTAATCTAGGTTCATTTATTAGGGGGGTTTAGTTGTATACTTAGGTGTATAACTAAGATATAATTAATTAATCTAGTAATTATGACAAAATAAAAATAATTCTAAAATAGGATGAAAATGATAATAAATTCGTAGAAGAATGTCTAGGGTTTATAAATACTTAACGTTTGAACGTCTACATTTAAAGTAGTAGTCGTTCGGGAATTTTGAAAAATACAATAAAATTCATAAACGAAGCTAGAATGTGAATTGATTTCCGAGAAAGTGTCCATGATTCTTGAAATAATTAAAGGATCATTTTGACTGTAATATTGGATACCAAATGTTGGACGGTTTGAAAATTAGTTTTTACGGTGGAAATAGTACTTTGGGAAAAATAAAGAAAAATTTATAAAACGAGTTAGGGTTTGAACTAGAGTTTGGAAAAGATCCTAAAATTCATAAAATACCCAAGGATCGTAATGGTTATAATATTGTATAGGAAAAACGTTGAAATTCGGAAATTTCTAATTTAGGGCAAAAATTAGGGTTTTTCGGCCGGTTTTGATTTCTACGAAAGCTACGTTAAGAATTAGGGTTTGGAATTCATACCAAAATTCATAAAATTTTGCAAGGATTCTATCGAGCCCAATATTGAATAGGTAAAAGTGTTTAGAAAATTCCTACAATTAAAGGTGAATAGTAACTAGGGACCTAAATGGAATTTTCAACAAACAATTTTAAAGATGTTCGAAATGATGAAAGCTATGAAATGAGTTGGAAAAATGTCGAAATGAGCTTTCTAAGGTTTCTTAAGGTTTAGGTGAAAGTCTAGGGTTCGGTGAATGAATAGTGATATTGTTCTCTCAAGAAGGCACAATTATAAATCGAAACATAGATGCACATAATTCACATAGAATGAAATGTGTAATGGACTAAGGCTATAAACGCTTTCCTCTTAACCCTTTACTTACCCGTGCTATCCTGATCTCAAAATACGGGCTGTTACAATCTTCCCCCCTTAAAGAGAATCTGTCCTCAGATTTTATTCCTGTTTCGGAACAACTCTGGGTAATGTTCCTGCATCTTTTCCTCAGTTTCCCAAGTTTGTTCTTCTGTTCCATGTCCTTTCCATAACACTTTAACAAGGGGGATTTTCCGATTCCTTAGTTCTTGGAATTTCCTATCCAAGATTTCGGTTGGTCTTACTGTATAAGTCAAGTCGGGCTGTAGAGGAACTTCTTCTATTGGCAAAATGTGGGATTCATCCGCAAAATATTTACGGAGCTGAGACACGTGGAATACGTTATGTATTCCAGTGAGGTTTGCTGGTAAATCTTGGCTGAAGGCTGTCGGTCCAACACGTTCTATGATTTCAAAAGGTCCTATGTATTTGGGATTCAGTTTTCCACCTCTCCCAATACGTGTGAAACCTTTTCTTGGTGATGCCTTTAAAAACACTTTATCGCCTACTGTAAATTCTATATCTTTTCTCCGGGTATCGACATAACTCTTTTGCCTATCTTGAGCTGCTTTCATTCTTTGACGGATAATTTCAATCTTTTCTGTAGACTCCGCTATCCATTTTCTAATTGTTTTCCCGGTATCCCCTTTTTCAGTTGCTTTAGTTTCTTCCATATCCTGATATAACGGAGACCTACATTTTCTTCCATATAAGGCTTCATAAGGTGCTGCTTGGATCGATGCCTGATAACTATTGTTATATGCAAATTCCACAAGAGGCAAACATTCTTTCCAATCCTCTTGAAAATCCAAGGCACAAGCTCGCAACATATCCTCTAGATATTTGATCGTCCTTTCTGATTGACCATCGGTCTGAGGATGTGCGGCTGAACTAAAATGTAACTTAGTCCCCATTGTTTCTTGCAGACCTTGCCATAATTGTGAAGTGAATTTTGGATCTCTATCTGTAACGCCCCCACCCGTACCAGAACAAGAGGAGAGCGGCGTCTCAACCCCCGCACTGAAGCTCCTCTCAAGTAATGGTGTGAGCCATCACTCAAGAAATACTCCAGCGAACGGCTGTCTATCAGAACTATACATGTACAACGATGTGGCTATGCAGCGCAAAATCAGAGTATTTTAAAACTTTTCAAAACATGTGCATGATGGCATGTAACAAGCATGAACATATTGATCGTGTAAGAGAGACTCGGCATATCAGAACATATAACAGATTCACGTATAAGTACCGATATAGCAGAGTTCAATGTATCGGTAACAGAGTAGCAGAAAGAGTATAACAAAGATACTCAAGTATTCAGAAACATATACAGAAACATAAAGTGATGCAGTCGTAAAACATATGCAGGACACAAAAGAGGAAGTAATACTAAGTCCTGACTGAAACAAAAATGACAATCTAGAGCTTCAAGATACCTCTAGACTGCGGCTGCAAGACCTGAAACCACGAGGCAAGAAAACGGAAGAGGTATTAGTCAAAAGGACTAAGTGAGGGAATACTTTAAAGAAAGTACTGAATTAAAGAACTTGAAGTAAAGTTCGAAACTGTTAAATGCGATGCTTTAAAGAAGAACTTGAAACAAGTTCGATTGATAAAACTCTTTGAATGCGATGCTGTAAAAGAATGCACGTTATAAAACATTTTCATGAATGCTATCACACGCGCACACATATGCTGTTGATGGTTCATAGTTCTTTCATAAAACGGGATAGGGGTAAAGTGAACTTTTCCAGATATGAACCATCCTTTATGAAACAGAATTTTGCCCGCAAGCTAGGCTCCTCCATCCTTACTCCAGAAAACATGATTCGGTAGAGTGTCGGACCAGGATCAACGATAATTCCACGTTTAGTAGAGTATCGGACCAAGATCAACAATAACCCCACATATAGTAGAGCATCGGACCAAGGTCAACAACAACTCCGCACATAGTAGACTATCGGACCAAGGTCAACAACAACTCTTACCAACGCATACAAACATGCACCATCCTCCACCGGTTGTCACTTCGGGTAGCTAGCCCTAGGCGACCTGTAAACATGTAATGGGAACAGATTTGCTGTCCGTTCCCAGACAAATTGTCCTGACTTAACAAACCTCCTGTTAAAAGTCGGTGTCAATAGTCTAAGTGTGGCGGCCGGTATTGGTGATGTCGTTGGCGCTCACCTCCCGAGCATCACCTCCACACATAACCGCCGGGCCCAAACTGTAAACTGTATGCTTGCATTTAAGATTAGCAGTGACCAGAGTAACACTCCAGTATGCTAACTATAACATGTGAAACTGTAACTGTAACATATGATGCTGTCTGTAAAAAATATGATTCTGTCTGAAAACATGTGATTCTGTCTGTAAACTGTACTTTGAAAACATATGCAAAACATGTAACTGTCTTTGAACAAGAATGCAGAACTTTGGAAAACATGTACTGTTGATCAAGGTATACTATTAAACTATGAATGATCCTTTCAAGAGAATGTCCCGATAAAAGGGAGTAGTTCAAAACAAGGTTTAGCTTTTGAATTTCAAAACATATGATACGATAGTATAATCGTGGTTCCAGTTGGAAAACATTTATAACTTCACCTCACCTAAGTACCAAAAGGTAGGTAGACAGATTATGCGGTGCCCTGGGGATCCCAGTGCTCAACTTTAACTCCTGTAGGTGGCGTACTAGAGTGAGCTTAAGAACTAAGACCCACTACTAACCAAGATGCATATGAAATGCAAGAAACAAATGAACAAGGAACATGTAACACAAGAGAGTAATACCATTTAAGGTATCCAAGAAAGTAACACACAAAGGAATACGTTAAAGTGAGTTACTCTTAACGTTAGACTATGATCTTACTATAACCGAGTAAGCTTTAGTCAAATTATGAATCCTATCGCAAACCTTAGGTTAAGAAACAAGTCCACGAAAGAAAACACATTTTGAAAACACATTTTAGACCCTGGATATGGAAACCCTAGGTGCAAATGTCTATTAAGAAAGCACAAGTTTTAATTCATTTTTACTATTCAAAAGCACTATTCAAAAGTACTATTCAAGATTACTATTCACGATTACTATTCATAGGTTACTATTCACATGTCGGGTCAAAGGGTCGGGTCAAACCCTTACTATACACACACCCACACACACACGGTACACACATACACCATGCACGAACACACACACACACACGGCATACACACACACACACACCCTAATTAAATTATGATCTTGATTATAACCTATAGTTTCAAGTTCATGTTAATATAATCAAGTGTGATCTAGGTTAAAGGTATAACCTATAGTTAAGAGGTCCAATTAAGGCATAAGATCAAGTTATGAAACACTAATCTATCTTAGGTTATAACATGTGACACTATTAAAGTGTATAACATATGATCAAGGCACTAATCCATTAATCCAAATCATATCATAAGCTCAATTCATAATTCAAGAGTCATATAACAATGTGACAACATGTCACAACATATCTCATATCATACCATATCATATATCATGAACCTTTAGGCATGTAACATGTAACAATTTAATTCAATATCAACATGTAACAAGTTGTGACATAATAAATTGTAAATCACTATTCCATTAGCTAACATGCATGAACATAATTCAAATTCCATAATCATGCATCAATTCTCATAATATAACAACCATATCACATGATCATAGCATATACTAGAGCAATTCATAACATATTCATGCATATATTAAACAATTAAAACATATAAACAACTATTGAAACATATCATGAAAACTATATAATAAATGCATAAAATAAAATCCTATATGGCTTAGGGAAGACCCTAAGACCCAACCTAAACATAATATAAACATACCATAACATAAAAACAAAACAAACTAACCTAGCTCTAGTGGGGGGTGCCGACGGCAATGAGGGGGAGAGGGAGAGAAGAAAGGGTGTTGTTAACACAACTTTGAGCAAGGATTCAAATGCCATGAGAGGGGTATTTATAGGTGTGAAGAAGCCCCTCACCTTGCAAATAGAAATGGCTTAAGGGTAGGAGAGCAAAACAAGAGTTCATCCACTTGTATCTTTTAGAAGCTTTAGGGATGTTGAAGCTAAAAATGGGACTGCTGGGGGTATTTCTGTAATTTCGTCCCCCAAGACTCAAGGATAAGTGGCTGGAAGTATAACCATTCCGACGGCAAGAAAATTAGCTTCGAAACGCATATTCATTCGTCGAAATCGGATTTACCCTTTGAAAGATACATTAGTTTTAGTGAATAAAAGTTTTGAGATCGAAACTCGACATGAGTGAAAAACGACTTTCTAGAATGATTTTCAAGTCCGGATTGCTTCCAAAATTCAAGAAATAAATCGAGAAGCGTTTTGAGTCCAAAATCGACTACAAAACGTTTTACCGTTAAAAAGTTGAAAACGTAGGATGAATAGTGAATTCTTACGTACGAACGTACGCTTCAAAATTTCAAGCTAGGACTTGAATCAAGAGTTGTAAAACATCTCAAAAATCTTGAAATAGCTCAAGTAGTGCAAATCCGAAGGGAAAACATTTTCCGAATGAAACCGTTCGTAAAGGGAATAGTAAACTAGGGTTTTCAAAAACGTTTTCAATAAAACAAAGTTCCGGAATGGATTTCCAAGCCAAGAATGATTTCAAAAGATTCGTCTCGACTCAAGGATCGATTCGACTGTAACTTGGGTAGGAAAAGGTATCAGAATCAAAAGATCATTTTCTGATAAATAGTAACTTTGGTCGGTAAGTTCCAAAAATACCCTTATGGCTCAAGAAAGACTTTCTGAGTTCGGGAAACTAGTTTAAACGATTGGGAAACATGTGTGATGAACCTCTAGGATTCGAGTAGCAATATGAACAAAGTAGGCTCGGGTTATGAATAGTAAACTGTATCAAAGGTCAAGAATTCCCCCTTAAAACATGTCAGATCATATACGAGCACAAAGTTCATGTAAGAATGCAATGCATGATGATTCAAAAAGTTGGATCACGGTCTATAAACGCTTTACCACTGCCTTAACTTACTGTTTTCATCCAGGCCCTGTTTTGGGCTGTTACAATCACCCCTCCTTAAAGAGAATCTGTCCTTAGATTCTTCCGCTGTAACTGCAAACAACTCAGGGTGATGCTTCTGCATTTTCTCTTCTGTCTCCCAGGTTGCCTCTTCTGTCCCATGTCCCTTCCAAAGGACTTTAACCAAAGGAATCTTCCTATTCCTTAACTCTTGAAACTTCCTGTCTAGAATCTTAGCGGGCTTCAAAACATAAGTCAAATCCGGTTCCAACGGTATCTCCTCTATCGGCACAACCTCTGTCTCATCCGAGAAACACTTGCGAAGCTGAGATACATGAAATACGTTGTGGATTCCTGTTAGACCTACAGGCAAATCCAATCTGTAAGCTGTCGGTCTGACTCTTTCTAGTATCTCATATGGTCCAACATATCTCGGGTTTAATTTTTCTCCTTTTCCAATTCGGGAAAATCCTTTCCTTGGCGATGCCTTCAGAAATACCTTTTCGCCCACTGCGAATTCCAAATCCTTTCTTCGTCGATCCGCATAACTCTTCTGCCTGTCCTGGGCAGCTTTCATTCTTTGGCGAATGATCTGAATCTTTTCTGTCGCTTCTCTTATCCATTTAGCTGAATTCACTCTGATCGGTCCTTCCTCAGTACATCTCGCTTCATCCAAATCCCAGTATAACGGGGATCTACATTTCCTCCCATACAGAGCTTCATACGGAGCAGCTAAAATAGAAGCTTGATAACTATTGTTGTATGCAAACTCCACAAGAGGTAAACACTCTTTCCAACTTTCCTGGAAGTCCAAAGCGCAAGCTCTTAGCATATCTTCCAAGTATTTGATCATCCTTTCTGATTGTCCATCCGTCTGAGGATGCGCTGCAGTACTGAAGTTCAACTTTGTTCCCATCAAAGTCTGAATTTCTTTCCATAAGTGTGACGTGAATTTCGGATCTCTATCCGACACTATACTGTTCGGGACTCCATGTAATCTAACAATCTCTTGTTGATACAGCTTTGCCAACGTGTTGACCTTATCCGTCATCTTAACTGGCAAAAAGTGTGCTGACTTTGTCAATCGATCAATGATCACCCAGATACTATCTTGTCCTCCTCTGACTTTGGGTAATCCGGTGACAAAATCCATCGTGATTTGCTCCCACTTCCAAGTCGGAATCGGTAATGGTTGCAACTTCCCACTCGGCTTCTGGTGCTCAGCTTTAACTTTCTGACAAGTTAAGCACTTCTTGACATAGTTGGCTATGTCTCTCTTCATTCCATTCCACCAGAAATGCGTCTTAACATCTTGATACATCTTAGTACCTCCCGGATGTATCGTGTACTTAGTCTTATGCGCTTCTTCGAGAATTTCTTTCCTCAAAACAGTTGGTACGCATACTCGACCTTTGTACCTCAATATTCCATGTTCATCAACCTTGAACTTGGTCTCATCATCTTTCTCCTTAGATTCGAGACATTTCTTGATCCACTCATCGTTCTTCTGTGCCTCCAGCACTTGTTCTTTCAAAGGTGATATCATTACAACGTTCGCGACTCGAGCTTTAGTTATCACCTCCATTCTCTCTCTTTGATCAACCTCGGGATTGGCAGAAATCTGTGCCAAACGAACTTTCCTGCTTAGAGCATCTGCTACAACATTCGCCTTTCCTGGATGGTATTGAATAATGCAATCGTAGTCCTTCAGAAATTCCATCCATCCCCTCTGTCGCATATTCAACTCCTTCTGAGTGAATAGATATCGCAGGCTCTTATGATCAGTAAAGATCTCAAACGTAACTCCATACAGGTAATGTCTCCACTTTCCCAGAGCAAAAATTATCACGGCTAACTCCAAATCATGAGTCGGGTAGTTGACTTCATGCGTTTTGAGTTTCCTTGATGCATACGCAATCACCTTTCCATTCTGCATCAAAACTCCTCCTAGTCCTTCTTTCGAAGCATCGGTGTAAACAGTATATCCTTCTTTTCCTTCTGGTAACGCTAACACGGGTGCAGTTGTTAGCATCTCCTTCAATCTTTGAAAACTTTGCTCACACTTCTCAGTCCATTCAAACTTCCCTTCTTTCTTTGTCAACTTAGTGAGAGGTGTAGCTATCTTCGAGAAGTCTTGGACAAACCTCCGGTAGTAACCAGCTAATCCCAGAAAACTCCTCACTTCTGAAGGATTCTTCGGTGACTTCCAATCCATAATCGTCTCGATCTTCGAGGGATCTACTTCGATTCCAGATCCTGATATGATGTGTCCGAGAAACGTAACTCTCTCAAGCCAGAACTCACATTTACTGAACTTCGCATATAGCTTGTGATCCAGCAAAGTGCGTAACACGATTCGAAGATGTTCAGCATGTTCCTCCGGTGTCTTCGAAAATACTAAAATATCGTCGATGAAGATCACTACAAACTCATAATGTCCATATCGGCTGTTGAAAGCAGTCTTCGGAATATCTGCTTCCCTGATCTTCAATTGATAATACCCTTGTCTAAGATCTAACTTGGAGTAGACCTTTGATCCTTGAAGTATATCGAACAGCTCTTCAATATGTGGGAGAGGATACTTATTCTTGATTGTCATCCTGTTCAACTCCCGATAGTCAATGCATAAACGCAATGATCCATCCTTCTTCTTAACGAAAAGCACAGGCGCTCCCCACGGCGATGTGCTCGGTCGAACATATCCAGACTCAATCAGTTCATCCAATTGCTTTCTCAGTTCATCTAATTCAGCTAGAGCCATTCTGTAAGGTGTCTTTGAGTACGGCTCAGCTTCTGATATCATCTCGATCGTAAACTCCAACTCTCGGTCAGGGGGTAACGAATCCAAATGCTCAGGAAACACATCTAGGAACTCGTTCACCACTTCCACTTCTTCGATCTTAAGTTGATCTTTCGGTCTATTCAAAAGATAAGCCACAAATCCACTAGCTCCTTTCTGAATCAACTTCTTAGCTTCCATCGAAGAAATCACTGATAACTTCTCAACTTTCCCTTCTGATGTCCCACTTTCATCTTCTTCCAAGATGATCTCTTTCTTGTAACAATCCAACTTAGCTCGGTACTTAGACAACCAATCAATACCAAGTATAACATCGTATCTTGTCATCGGCAACTCAATAAGATCCGTCGGGTAAGAACGGGTACCAATACATATAGGGCAGCGTTTATATACTTGATCCGTAACAAGGCAAGTTCCCAAAGGAGAACTCACTTCAAATTTATATGGCAAGTATTCAAGCGGAAACTGTAAATGCGCACATAATTTAGAAGCAACAAATGAATGCGTAGCACCAGGGTCATACAAGACCTTAACTGGCGTGTTAAGAATGTGCACAATACCTTCCACAACAGACGAAGGATCAACCTCCTCCTTACCATCCAAAGCATAAGCTCTGCCTTTGACCACCGGTTTGTTCGTTGTACCCACCACTCCTTTTCCTTTATCCTGGACCCCAAATCTCCTGATCTTGTGCGGGCAACTATCCATCTGGTGCTCAGGGGAACCACACGCGAAACACTGTCCAGCTTTCTTGCGACAGTTCTCCTTAGTGTGTCCCCTTCGACGACAATATCGGCAAACAATTTCCTCTGGACCTGGCTGAGGTGCTCTCTGCTGTTGTGGCGCCTTCTGATACTGTTGTGGCACTTTCTGCTTCTGTGCTTGCTGTTTCGGTGGAGCATTCTGCTGCTGACGCTGTGGTGTTACCATTGGCCTCTTTCCAGTTCCTTGGGGAAAAGATCCGAAAGGTCGCTTATTACCTTGATAAGGCTTAGGGTTAGAGGGTCCTTGACGTGCAGTAGTTATCTTGATCTCCTTGTGTGCAGCCTCAACCCTTAGTGCTCTATCAACAGCCTGGTTGTAGGTCTTAATAACCAAAGATGCAAGTGCCAACCGAAGTTCGGGCTTCAGTCCATCAATAAACCTCTTCGTCTTGCGACGCTCATCATTCAGAATATGAGGCGCATACTTGATCAGCCTCACAAACCTAGCTTCATACTCCATCACATTCATAGTTCCCTGAACCAGACTCATAAACTCAGCCTCTCGTGCATCACGAGTCACTTGAGGCGTATACTTCTGCTGAAACTCTCTGATAAACTCATCCCAACTTCCCTCGACGTTATTCTCAATCCACATATGCTGAACGTGCTTCCACCAATTGTATGTAGCTCCTTCCATAAGAAAAGTAGCATAACGAACTCGTTCACGATCCTCTTGGTAGATCTCCATAGCCTCGAAAATCTTCTCAAGACTGGTAATCCAATTCTCAGCCTTTAGGTCGTTCGGTTCTCCATAGAACTTAGGCGGATTCATCCTCAGAAACTTCTCCAATGACCTTTCATTAGGAGGGTTATCTCTCGGTGCACAAGCCCTCATAAATTGTCGTAGCACATCCCTTAATTCCGGAGTTCCTTCCCTTTCAGGGGGTGGCGTGACATCTCTTTGAGGCGGCGTGATCTCTCTTTGGGGTGGCAGTGGTGGTACACGATTCCGGGGTGCTCTTCTCGGTGGCATGTTGTTACTGAATTCACAAGCATTCAGATACATATATTCGATGCATGACATATAATGATTCACAGAATCCGTTACCACGTATTCACATTCTCACGTAGTCACATATAAGTATGAGAACAACACATTCCCATAACAACATGTCAGCAAAGATTCAAGATCTCCACACATATCATCTAATCAGAAACAACTATCAGACAACATATAAACGAGAACAGAAGCTCGGGTAACATATCAACTTATCAGAAACGTGTATAACACATCCCAAAACATGATCAACATGTAAAACGGGAACAGAACGTGTACTGTCATATCAACAAGAACTGTAGCATGATCAGAAGCATGATCAACATATCCAGAAGCGTATCCAACATATCAAGAATAATAGCATGCTAACAATAAATGAAATGGTATGATCCTATCAACGGTCCTAATGGTATCTTGAAGCAACTCTAAGACTCATGCAATGACAGTTATGGAAAGCAGTAAACAGATATTCAACATAAAGCCAAAAGTGTTATAACTGTGCAAGGTTTGGTAAAATTTACTACAGGCCACATGTTAACAGTATTAATTCAAAATGGGGAGGACCCCGATACTATCGAGTTGACTCCCTTACAGGCCTTACCAATCCATCCAACCCTGTTGAAAATAACCTAGTAGGTACCAAGTCATCTGAACCGTCATCCGTGGTGCCAAAAGTCGGGGATCATCTACCAGAGCTATACATCCCCTCATCCAAAAGTCAGTCCTGAACTGTCCCGGCTATACATCCACCATCCATAGATAGATATATATGCATCAGTACTATATACAAAAATGTCCCATCAGCAATCAACCCTGATAACTGTGGTCCAAAGAACCCCTGGTGGTGTCATCAGAAACGGCAACGACCTCACCCTGTCCATGTCCTGCTGGATCATCTCCGCCATCATCATCATCATCAGACCCTCCATCGTCTCCATCAGACTGATCCTGCATAGGCTCGGGCTCCTGAGAGGCCTGACTGACATCCTGACCCTCGACCTCCTCAACTGCCTGCTCATCGGATAAGTGATAGGTATCATACAGGCGAGCTCTCACACGGGCACAATAGTGCTGGTGACGCTCCATAGAGGTATCGCGATCGATAGTCATATGCATAAGATCTGCCTCCAGCTCAGCAATACGAGCAGCCCTCTGATCAGCAATATGAGTCATCTCTGCAGCATGCTCACGAGCGATGTCCCTATCAATCTGGTACTGCAGTGACTGATCCTGATAGCGCAGAGACTCCAACCTGACCTCACGGGTCCTCTGATACTCCTGAAAGTAACCATCTCTCTCAGACTCGAGATAGTGCACAACTCTGTTAGGATAGGAATACCCAGGTCTGCCACTGTTCCTAGACCTGCGCCAGGTGTAGAAACGAGTGCCTCCACGGCGAGAAACTGCCACAGTACGCGGGGCCTCAAACTGCTCAAAGAAAGCCTCATCCATCTGCTGATTAGGATCCTGGTGTGGCTGAACTGCCATAGCTATACAGAAGATACCACAGATATGAAATCCAGATAACAGAACCATGCAATCCCCAAATATCCTGTCTCGATGCAATATGAGAATGATCCTGGATGCAATGCGTGAACAATCCATGATGCAACATGAGAGCAATCTAGGTTAAGTCTCTTCTTACTTAACCCGATGCTCTGATACCACCTCAGGCTGTAACGCCCCCACCCGTACCAGAACAAGAGGAGAGCGGCGTCTCAACCCCTGCACTGAAGCACCTCTCAAGTAATGGTGTGAGCCATCACTCAAGAAATACTCCAGCGAACGGCTGTCTATCAGAACTATACATGTACAACGATGTGGCTATGCAGCGGAAAATCAGAGTATTTTAAAACTTTTCAAAACATGTGCGTGATGGCATGTAACAAGCATGAACATATTGATCGTGTAAGAGAGACTCGGCATATCAGAACATATAACAAATTCACGTATAAGTACCGATATAGCAGAGTTCAATGTATCGGTAACAGAGTAGCAGAAAGAGTATAACAAAGATACTCAAGTATTCAGAAACATATACAGAAACATAAAGTGATGCAGCCATAAAACATATGCAGGGCACAAAAGAGGAAGTAATACTAAGTCCTGACTGAAACAAAAATGACAATCTAGAGCTTCAAGATACCTCTAGACTGCGGCTGCAAGACCTGAAACCACGAGGCAAGAAAACGGGAGAGGTATTAGTCAAAAGGACTAAGTGAGGGAATACTTTAAAGAAAGTACTGAATTAAAGAACTTGAAGTAAAGTTCGAAACTGTTAAATGCGATGCTTTAAAGAAGAACTTGAAACAAGTTCGATTGATAAAACTCTTTGAATGCGATGCTGTAAAAGAATGCACGTTATAAAACATTTTCATGAATGCTATCACACGCGCACACATATGCTGTTGATGGTTCATAGTTCTTTCATAAAACGGGATAGGGGTAAAGTGAACTTTTCCAGATATGAACCATCCTTTATGAAACAGAATTTTGCCCGCAAGCTAGGCTCCTCCATCCTTACTCCAGAAAACATGATTCGGTAGAGTGTCGGACCAGGATCAACGATAATTCCACGTTTAGTAGAGTATCGGACCAAGATCAACAATAACCCCACATATAGTAGAGCATCGGACCAAGGTCAACAACAACTCCGCACATAGTAGACTATCGGACCAAGGTCAACAACAACTCTTACCAACGCATACAAACATGCACCATCCTCCACCGGTTGTCACTTCGGGTAGCTAGCCCTAGGCGACCTGTAAACATGTAATGGGAACAGATTTGCTGTCCGTTCCCAGACAAATTGTCCTGACTTAACAAACCTCCTGTTAAAAGTCGGTGTCAATAGTCTAAGTGTGGCGGCCGGTATTGGTGATGTCGTTGGCGCTCACCTCCCGAGCATCACCTCCACACATAACCGCCGGGCCCAAACTGTAAACTGTATGCTTGCATTTAAGATTAGCAGTGACCAGAGTAACACTCCAGTATGCTAACTATAACATGTGAAACTGTAACTCTAACATATGATGTTGTCTGTAAAACATATGATTCTGTTTGAAAACATGTGATTCTGTCTGTAAACTGTACTTTGAAAACATATGCAAAACATGTAACTGTCTTTGAACAAGAATGCAGAACTTTGGAAAACATGTACTGTTGATCAAGGTATACTATTAAAGTATGAATGATCCTTTCAAGAGAATGTCCCGATAAAAGGGAGTAGTTCAAAACAAGGTTTAGCTTTTGAATTTCAAAACATATGATACGATAGTATAATCGTGGTTCCAGTTGGAAAACATTTATAACTTCACCTCACCTAAGTACCAAAAGGTAGGTAGACAGATTATGCGGTGCCCTGGGGATCCCAGTGCTCAACTTTAACTCCTGTAGGTGGCGTACTAGAGTGAGCTTAAGAACTAAGACCCACTACTAACCAAGATGCATATGAAATGCAAGAAACAAATGAACAAGGAACATGTAACACAAGAGAGTAATACCATTTAAGGTATCCAAGAAAGTAACACACAAAGGAATACGTTAAAGTGAGTTACTCTTAATGTTAGACTATGATCTTACTATAACCGAGTAAGCTTTAGTCAAATTATGAATCCTATCGCAAACCTTAGGTTAAGAAACAAGTCCACGAAAGAAAACACATTTTGAAAACACATTTTAGACCCTGGATATGGAAACCCTAGGTGCAAATGTCTATTAAGAAAGCACAAGTTTTAATTCATTTTTACTATTCAAAAGCACTATTCAAAAGTACTATTCAAGATTACTATTCACGATTAGTATTCACAGGTTACTATTCACATGTCGGGTCAAAGGGTCGGGTTAAACCCTTACTATACACACACCCACACACACACGGTACACACATACACCATGCACGAACACACACACACACACGGCATGCACACACACACACACCCTAATTAAATTATGATCTTGATTATAACCTATAGTTTCAAGTTCATGTTAATATAATCAAGTGTGATCTAGGTTAAAGGTATAACCTATAGTTAAGAGGTCCAATTAAGGCATAAGATCAAGTTATGAAACACTAATCTATCTTAGGTTATAACATGTGACACTATTAAAGTGTATAACATATGATCAAGGCACTAATCCATTAATCCAAATCATATCATAAGCTCAATTCATAATTCAAGAGTCATATAACAATGTGACAACATGTCACAACATATCTCATATCATACCATATCATATATCATGAACCTTTAGGCATGTAACATGTAACAATTTAATTCAATATCAACATGTAACAAGTTGTGACATAATAAATTGTAAATCACTATTCCATTAGCTAACATGCATGAACATAATTCAAATTCCATAATCATGCATCAATTCTCATAATATAACAACCATATCACATGATCATAGCATATACTAGAGCAATTCATAACATATTCATGCATATATTAAACAATTAAAACATATAAACAACTATTGAAACATATCATGAAAACTATATAATAAATGCATAAAATAAAATCCTATATGGCTTAGGGAAGACCCTAAGACCCAACCTAAACATAATATAAACATACCATAACATAAAAACAAAACAAACTAACCTAGCTCTAGTGGGGGGTGCCGACGGCAATGAGGGGGAGAGGGAGAGAAGAAAGGGTGTTGTTAACACAACTTTGAGCAAGGATTCAAATGCCATGAGAGGGGTATTTATAGGTGTGAAGAAGCCCCTCACCTTGCAAATAGAAATGGCTTAAGGGTAGGAGAGCAAAACAAGAGTTCATCCACTTGTATCTTTTAGAAGCTTTAGGGATGTTGAAGCTAAAAATGGGACTGCTGGGGGTATTTCTGTAATTTCGTCCCCCAAGACTCAAGGATAAGTGGCTGGAAGTATAACCATTCCGACGGCAAGAAAATTAGCTTCGAAACGCATATTCATTCGTCGAAATCGGATTTACCCTTTGAAAGATACATTAGTTTTAGTGAATAAAAGTTTTGAGATCGAAACTCGACATGAGTGAAAAACGACTTTCTAGAATGATTTTCAAGTCCGGATTGCTTCCAAAATTCAAGAAATAAATCGAGAAGCGTTTTGAGTCCAAAATCGACTATAAAACGTTTTACCGTTAAAAAGTTGAAAACGTAGGATGAATAGTGAATTCTCACGTACGAACGTACGCTTCAAAATTTCAAGCTAGGACTTGAATCAAGAGTTGTAAAACATCTCAAAAATCTTGAAATAGCTCAAGTAGTGCAAATCCGAAGAGAAAACATTTTCCGAATGAAACCGTTCGTAAAAGGAATAGTAAACTAGGGTTTTCAAAAACGTTTTCAATAAAACAAAGTTCCGGAATGGATTTCCAAGCCAAGAATGATTTCAAAAGATTCGTCTCGACTCAAGGATCGATTCGACTGTAACTTGGGTAGGAAAAGGTATCAGAATCAAAAGATCATTTTCTGATAAATAGTAACTTTGGTCGGTAAGTTCCAAAAATACCCTTATGGCTCAAGAAAGACTTTCTGAGTTCGGGAAACCAGTTCAAACGATTGGGAAACATGTGTGATGAACCTCTAGGGTTCGAGTAGCAATATGAACAAAGTAGGCTCGGGTTATGAATAGTAAACTGTATCAAAGGTCAAGAATTCCCCCTTAAAACATGTCAGATCATATACGAGCACAAAGTTCATGTAAGAATGCAATGCATGATGATTCAAAAAGTTGGATCACGGTCTATAAACGCTTTACCACTGCCTTAACTTACTGTTTTCATCCAGGCCCTGTTTTGGGCTATTACACTATCGGAGACTATACTAATGGGTACACCCTGTAACTTTATAATCTCTTTCTGATACAACTTTGCTAGAGAACTGACCTTGTCAGTAGTCTTGACCGGTAAGAATTGTGCAGACTTAGTCAACCGATCAATAATAACCCATATACTGTCATATCCTCCTTTAACTTTTGGCAAGCCCGTGATAAAGTCCATGGTGATTTTTTCCCATTTCCAAGTAGGAACTGGTAGCGGTTGTAACTTTCCTCCGGGTTTCTGGTGGTCCACTTAAACTTGTTGGCATGTCAAACACATTTTGACATATCCGGCAATATCTCGTTTCATTCCATTCCACCAAAAATGTTTCTTGAGATCATGATACATTTTTGTTCCTCCTGGATGTATCGTATATCGAGTCTTATGTGCTTCATCCAAAATTTCTCTTCCAATTGTAGGAGGTACACAGACTTGGCCTTTATATCTCAAGATCCCATGGTCATCTGTTGTGAATTTGGTCTCAATATTCTTTTCCTTGGAATTGAGACACTTCTTGATCCACTCATCCTGTGCTTGGGCTTCCCTAAGTTTTTCTTTTAATGGTGAGGATATTACTATATTAGCCAGTCGGGATTTCGAGATGACAGTTATGGGTTTGCTTTTTCCGTCTAATGCTGATAGACTGGATTTTCGGCTCAAAGCATCTGCTACTACGTTGGCTTTTCCTGGATGGTACTGGATTTTACAATCGTAGTCCTCCAGAAATTCCATCCATCTTCTCTGCCTCATATTCAACTCCTTTTGAGTGAATAAATATCTCAAACTTTTATGATCAGTAAAAACTTCAAAAGTTACCCCGTACAGATAATGCCTCCATTTAGCTAAGGCGAATACAATCGCAGCTAATTCTAAATCATGTGTGGGGTAATTCTGTTCATAAGGTTTAAGTTTTCTTGAGGCATAGGCTATAACCTTACCATTTTGCATTAGGACACACCCTAATCCTTCTTTGGATGCATCCGTATAAACTACATAACCTTCTTTTCCTTTTGGTAAGATTAATACTGGGGCAGACGTTAATCTTTGCTTCAATTCTTGCAAACTCCGTTCACACTTTTCTGTCCATTCAAATTTTCCTTGTTTCTTGGTTAACTGAGTAAGAGGAACTGCTACCTTGGAGAAATCTTTTACAAACCTCCTGTAATATCCGGCAAGTCCTAGAAAACGTCTCACTTCTGATGGGTTCTTTGGTGCTTGCCAATTCATTACAGTTTCAACCTTTGAAGGGTCTACTTCTATTCCAGAACCGGATATTATATGTCCAAGGAAGGACACTCTTTCCAACCAAAATTCACACTTGATGAACTTCGAGTATAACTTATGATCTCTTAAAGCTCTTAACACTTTACGAACGTGTTCAGCATGTTCTTCTGGGGTTCTTGAGAATACCAGAATGTCGTCAATAAAGATGACCACGAACTGGTCCAAATATGGTCGGAATGTTCGGTGCATTAAATCCATGAATGCAGCCGGGGCATTGGTTAACCCAAAAGGCATTACTATAAATTCGAAGTGGCCGTAGCGAGTATTAAAAGCAGTCTTTGGAATATCCTCCTTTTTAATCCTCAGCTGATAATACCCTTGCCTTAAATCCAACTTGGAGTACACTCGTGATCCTTGAAGAATATCAAACAGTTCTTCAATATGGGGAAGAGGGTATTTGTTCTTGATAGTCATACGATTGAGTTCTCGATAATCGATACACAATCGCAATGATCTGTCTTTCTTTTTGACAAATAGCACAGGCTCTCCCCATGGGGATGTGCTAGGACGGATGTATCCTGAAACTAACTACTCATCGAGTTATTTTCTCAATTCTTGGAGCTCGGCTGGAGCCATTCGGTAAGGTGTTTTAGAGAATGGCTCAGCTCCAGGTTCTAAGTCGATTACAAATTCTAGTTCCCTGTCAGGAGGTAATGAATTCAGATGCTCATGAAAGACATCAGTGAATTCTTTTACTACATCTACTTCCTCAATTTTCAACTGATCTTTGGGCCTATTTAACAGATAGGCAATGAATCCAGTAGCTCCATTACTCACTAACTTCTTAGCTTTGGCAGCTGTAACCAGTAATACTGATTCGAAATTTTCTTTCGACCCAGAGCTATCACCTTTCCCTAAGGTGACTTCTTTCTTGAAACAATCCAACTTAGCATGGTACTTACTAAGCCAATCCATTCCCAGAATAATTCCATATCTTGACATCGGTAATTCTATAAGATCTATCGGGTAGTATTGGGTACCAATTCATATAGGACAGCGTTTATATCCTCTAGCCGTAGTAAAACAAGCTCCCAAAGGAGAACTTATTTCGAGCATATAAGGCAATGATTCAAGTGGAAAATTGAAATGCGCACATAATTGAGATGCAATAAATGAATGCATGGCGCCAGGGTCGTACAAAGCAATAACTGGCGTGTTTAGAATGTGTACCGTATCATCAACAACCTTGGTGGGATCGGGATTCTCATCACCCTCTATAGCATAAGCACATCCTTTAACCACTGGTCTTCCAGGAGTCTTAGCTGGAACCTTTCCTTTATTCCACTGTTTTGGTCCCTTTGGGCATTCTGGATACTGGTGGTCAGGGCTTCCACACCATGTACCGACTCCAGCTTTCTTATGACAATCCTTCTCAATACGCCCACGCTTCTGACAATATTCACAGACAATCTCTTCTTGAGGTTTTGAGAATGTCTGTTGAGGTCGGGACCAGGATTGCATCGGTTTCTTTCTTGGATTTGGCTTTGTTGGTCCAGCAGGTCGTTTAGATCCTTGAGTCGGCTTGTAGAAGGATCCAGGACGGCTATTAGCTATATGAACCTCTTTATGTGTAGCCTCTATTTTCATAGCCATTTCCACAGCCTTAGTATAGATTTCCAACTCGAATGGAGCCAAAGCCCACCTAAGATCCGACTTAAGTCCTTTAATGAATCGCTGAGTTTTTCAACGTTCATCATGGAGGATATGTGGGGCGTATTGAATCAACCTGATAAATTTAGCTTCGTACTCAGCTACCGACATGTTGCCTTGTACTAATTCCATGAATTCTGCCTCTCGAGCATCCCTAACTATCTGAGGGATGTATTTGTTTTGAAACACTCTGACAAAGTCTACCCACCTATAATTAACTTGATCTTCTGCCCAAACACGCTTGATATAATTCCACCACCTCAATGCTGCTCCTTCTAACATAAAAACTGCAAACTGGATTCTTTCTGGTTCTTTTGGGGAAATACCCATGGCTTCGAAGATCTTTTCTATGCTAGCTATCCAATTCTCAGCTTTTACATCACTAGGTTCTTCAAAGAACTTTGGCGTGTTCATTCGTAGAAATTTCTCCAGAGCCTTTACATTATTCCCCTTTGTTCCATTAGCACAAGTTTGCACTATCTCTTTCAAAGCATCTACTAATTCAGAGTTTCCCCATGCCGAGGATGCACCTTCTTGAGGGGGGTGTTGTCTTGGGCAGCTCTTCTAGGAGACATATTGATTTGCAGTTGCTTTATAAACAATATAATGCATGATGGTTAAGAATGTGTTGCATATAATCACATAAACACATGTTTCAGATAATATCAAGCAGTAGATATCATATCACACAGATTTAATAAAGCACAAAATTAAACAGAACAACAAGTAAAAGGGGTGCAGAAAAGTAAAATACTCACTCGCGGTCCTGCTGGTATCTTGAAGCAATTCTAACTCATAATGCAATAAGTATGAAACCAGTAAATGTGAGACAAGAATATAACTGCAAAAGTGGGTTATATATATATGCATCAAGTTTGAGAGCTATAACTACAACTACAAAAAGCAAAATGGGGTGGACCTGATCTATGTCAAGTTACACCCTACAAAGCTCTCAACTCACTCATCTCCGTCAGGCTAGCTGTGTTAGCTGCTACGTCAAAAAGGGAAAGGTCCTCTACTAACTGATTTGTACAACCTCCCACTGATACTACTCCTATAGATATATTTACCAGCTCCATAATAATCTCGGCCTAATCGTGCTGATCACCATCCACAACCTCGCCCCGGATAGGACTCCAACAGTCATCCTACTGCTCCTCCTCTGAACCCTGCTCATCCTCCTCAAAACCCTGCTCAGCCTCTACCTCACCTCCGGGCTCCTCCTCCTCAGGATCAGCTGCTGCAACCTCCTCCTGAGCTCCTATCTCCTCAACAGCCTGTACACCAGACAGATGATAGGCACCAGCCAAGCGGCTCTGAATACAAGAGCGGTAACGCTGATATAAAGTCCGAGCGGAATTCCTGGAGAGAGTCATAATAGCTAAATCCTGCTGTAAAGTTGCCACCTGTGCCACAAGATCGGTGTTCTCATGCTCTAGCGTGGATGTCTGCTGCTGAGCAAAATTCCTACTCACAGCATTCTGTAGGGATAAATCAAGATGCCTAGTAGACTCCAACTGATACTCGTGAGCCATCTGAGCCTCCATATAATATGCATCTCGCTCTGACTCAAGTATATGCACTAAACGGTTCTGATAAGCATGCCCAACTCTACCTGCTCTACCTCCCCGAACTACATGTCTTGCCCTCTGCCAAGTGTAGTAACGTATAGGGTTCTTACGACGAGATACCGCTATAGTGTGTGGGGCCTCGTACTCCTCAAGCCAGATATGGTGTGGGTTCCCGTGTTCCTGATTCTCCATTGCTATATAAAGAAATACTTAAAGTGAATTCTAAAGTTCAAGTACAAAGTGAGCATTCTCCCAACATTTATAGGTTAAGTCTCTTCTTAACCCAACCTGATGCTCGGATACCACCTTAAGCTATAGCGCCCCCTAACACTACAACTCCTGTACTGTACTACCCTCGAGTGGATGTGAGACCTAGCACCCGAGAAATACTACGGCGAACCGTTTAGACGGTACTTAAGTAGAGCGTAGGGTAAAATGCAGCGGAAGATAAAAGAATTTAAAGTTTGCAACAAGCAACATGATAACACACAGAATGGTGCATAATATTGTAAGGGGGTAGTATGATAGCGTAGTGTACGGAGTTAATGTATAAGAGCAATTTATTAGTAATATATACATGATCAGGATTTAATGCTCTTAATCTAAACCTGATCTAATAAATATATCACCTATAGCTTCAAAATACCTCTAGGTGTCGGTGTCCTCGCTCCCTGAAATCATGTATTTAAAACAGGCGAGGAATTAGTCAAAGTGACTAAGTGAAGGAAGATTAGATTTAGATATATATATAATTATATGTATATAGATATATGTATATAAATATATATAAAATGATAGTAATAGGATATAGCAAATATGATACTGTTCATAAGTTTGAAACCGGGATAGGGGTATTTGGAGTTTAGTTTATAATTGATGAACCGTTAGATAAAAGATTTGTACCGCCTGTAAGTAAGGCGTCTCCCTCCAATCTCCTTAAAATATTTGTAAAATAGTACCGGGCTGATCAAGGCACTCGTACTTTAATAAAACTAAATATGATAATAACTTCGCAACACCGTAGTGTCAGTAGGGGAGCAAACCCTACCGACGATATGTAATATGTGGGAGGAAGCTATCTCTCCCAGGGAGGTTATTCTCCCTTGTAAATCTCTTAATGTGGAGTAACTAACCTCCAGCTAAACCACTACCAAGAGTTGGTGGCGGTCTGTGGAACCAACAATACCCTCGGCCCGATGCCTTCCGAGTATTGCTCGACACAGCTTCACGCCAGGCCCATTTTGATAAATGATAATAATAATTGACTTGCTTAGTCGGGAATCAGTTCTTAATATTAATAGGACTGAAATATATATTGTCCGGAAAAGATCCTGATTCCGACTTAAAGGTATTTTCCTCATAAAGAGGAATATGTATAATATTAATATATATAGATAGGAAATCAAATAATAGATAGGTTTGGAAATCATTTTATAATTAGATATAGATATAAACATGATTCCAGTTGAAAATGTTTTAACCCTCACCTAGTAACGAAATTCAAACAGATTGGAACGGATCCCACTGTTCAGTGCAATTGTCGCCTGAAAATAATTACTACTGACTTAGAACTAGGTTCTTATTATTCTAATCAAACAATCACATAAGGTTTAGGAAATATAACATATTAGAAAATTCTTAGAAATTTTCCCGGCAAAATTTAATTTTAACTTGTTTAAGAAAATTTAATTAATTAATTAGGTTTCATGAATTCTTTAACCACTTAAATATTTATTAATCATGTTGTGACCTTAATTAGAGTATTAGGGATTAAATTTAGAATTTAATTCAACAATGTAGGTTGATTTTGAAATTATTTTATAATTTTATTAATTTTTAAATTAATTTGGAAAATTCTTTATTTAAAATTCCAAAATTCTATTTTATAATTAATTTTAAATAAATTTCGAAATTATTAATTAAATGTTGACCAAAAAGTCAAAATTACTATTAAAAACATTTACTATTCAATTTCGTATGAATTAAACACTTTATAACACAAAATTAAACACACACATACACACACTATCACACGTGCACATGATTTTGATTCAAGAAAATTATGAATGTGTTCTTAATCTTATGAAGATGTTCATACTAGTTCATGATCAAATGCAATAAATTTTTGAATTCATAATATATAATTAAATTCAAATGTAACACTTTAATCATAATTTAAATATAAATAAATTATTCTAAGCATAAATTTAGTCAAATAAGAACATAATTATTTAAATACACACTCATGCTACATCATAGCATAATTCATGCAATTAATTAAATAAAATTCCATAATGTAGACATATTGCACATAAAGTTGACAATTATGCATATATATTATAAAAATAAATTCCTAAAGCATAATTTTATTATTCCTAAGCATGCTATTAATATTATTATATTAAAAACATAACATAAAGCATGAAATAATAAAAGAAAAATTTTACCTTATGAGAGAGGGAGAGAGGGTCACGAGAGAGAGAGATGTTGGAGATTTGTGGTGTGATTTCTTATGTGAAGTTCGGAGGTTATTTATAGGTATGTCTTGGGGGCTTATGTTGCAATTTTGGAGACTTAATTAGATGAATCATGGTGTGAGTAAGCTAGGTTAATTTATTAGGGGGGTTTAGTTGTATACTTAGGTGTATAACT
Organism: Lantana camara; assembly: GCA_037501455.1. NCBI lineage: Eukaryota > Viridiplantae > Streptophyta > Magnoliopsida > Lamiales > Verbenaceae > Lantana > Lantana camara. Next base: position 88,221,621 of record CM074862.1, on the reverse strand, counting down.
AAGATATAATTAATTAATCTAGTAATTATGACAAAATAAAAATAATTCTAAAATAGGATGAAAATGATAATAAATTCGTAGAAGAATGTCTAGGGTTTAGTTTGAAATGAGATAAATTGCAAAAGAAAGAGAATCGAAAGAGCTTTCTAATGGTTATAAATACTTAACGTTTGAACTCTACATTTAAAGTAGTAGTCGTTCGGGAATTTTGAAAAATACAATAAAATTAATAAACGAAGCTAGAATGTGAATTGATTTCCGAGAAAGTGTCCATGATTCTTGAAATAATTCATGAATTGATTACTTTGGGAAAAATAAAGTAAAATTTACGGTGGAAATAGTACTTTGGACGGTTTGAAAATTAGTTTTTACGGTGGAAATTAGTTTTGATTTCTACGGAAACTACGTTAAGAATTAGGGTTTGGAAGTCATACCAAAATTCATAAAATTTTGCAAGGATTCTATCGAGCCCAATATTGAATAGGTAAAAGTGTTTCGAAAATTCCTACAATTAAAGGTGAATAGTAACTAGGGACCTAAATGGAATTTTGAACAAACAATTTTAAAGATGTTCGGAATGATGAAAGCTATGATATGAGTTTGGAAAATGTGCAAATGAGCTTTCTAAGGTTTCTTAAGGTTTAGGTGAAAGTCTAGGGTTCGGTGAATGAATAGTGATATGGTTCTCTCAAGAAGGCACAATTATAAATCGAAACATAGATGCACATAATTCACATAGAATGAAATGTGTAATGGACTAAGGCTATAAACGCTTTCCTCTTAACCCTTTACTTACCCGTGCTATCCTGATCTCAAAATACGGGCTGTTACATGATGACTTTAGGACTCTACCATTTAGGTGAAATGGTTCATGAAACGAGCCTTATATCACATAAGTCATGATTAGTAAAATACTCCAAGCCAATGAGTCCTATAGACAGTAGGCGTGTCAACCTGACTCTTCTAAAGCTTGCTTGTGGGATCACGCCCTTAAGAAGGACCACCTTGTTTCATGGAGGTGCAAAGTGTATAGTTGATACGTGCGTGACACATGAGGGTGCTTACTTCAATAAGTAAGTTCACTGGTGTGCCCCGTGTGAGAAGATTCCTAAATGGGAAAGGAAGTTTCTATTTCAGGAAATGGAAACTTCCAGATTAGGAAATATCTCACGAGTCATTGATGTGATTAATTAATCCTTAGACTTGAGGTTCCATGTCACTTTATGAGTTAACTTTTTAGTCTTAGGTATAAGCTTTAAAGGGTGTCGCCATAGACAACTGATTCAAGGCTTGTGCTGGGGCTGCACAAGTGATTCATGAAAGTGAATGAGAATCAAGAAAGGACCTACACTTGCATTTGCAAGGTGATCTCTTATTGTGTAAGTCATTCATATGCCATATGGAGTCCTTGGCCAAGGCAGTAGATCAAGACATCAAGAAAAGGGTTTCTTGGATTGAGATCAAATGGATATGAAATGCACTTAGCTTTAAGACCAGATTATTAGGGTTTTGATTATTCCCTTACCCTAGATCTTGGTTGAGAGAAAGTAAGTAGGAGGATTGTATCTCACATGAATTAATGACTTAAAGGTTCTGTCGAATCGAGACATTCCAATTCAGCTAGGGGTTAAAGACCTGTTGCTAGACTATGGTCGTTTAATCTGTGGACTGATTAATTAATCAGTGAATTAATTAATTAGGGTCACTGCTAATTGAATTGAGACCCTATAGGGTCACACACAACAACTTAGTTACATGAGTTAAGGATTTAAAATGATTAAACAAGTTAATCAAGCCGAGTGGGTTCCACACGTGTGAAACCAACCGTGTCAGTCACGTGAGGAACACATGTCCTTGGGACACGTGTCTCACACGTGTATATATATATATATATATATATATATATATATATATATATATATATTGTGTATATATACTAAATAATTAAATGTGTTAATTATTTAATAGACTTTGGTTTAATTTTGAATTAAAAGGAAAGTCTTATTTTGGAGAAAAAAATAATCTATTTGATTAATTACGAATTAATTAATTAGATAAAATTAATTATTTATTTATTAACTAATAAAGTATAAAATTATCCAAAAAGGGTTTTGGATATTTTAGCTCTCTTAAAAGTTGATTTGAATTAGAATTCAAAGTCAAAGTTCAAAATTACTTGATGATCAAGTAATATGAGGGAGGGACCGAAATCCTTAGCCCATAAGGACTAGGGATTTCGGCCGCCCCTCCCTTCCCTATATATAGGGGAGCTCGAGCTCCCCTTTGAGAGTGATTGAATTCTTTTGGTTCATGTACACCATCCTTTCTCCATGATAAAATAAACCCTAGGTTAAGTCTAAACACTAACTAGAGAACTAGCATCCTTACTAGTTAGATTGTGATCTAGTTGGTGGACTATCTCTAGAGAGCTTGAAATTACAAGTTTTTAAAGATTCGAGCTTTACCAAGGTGAGGGGATCAAGCCGCGAGAACAGCGTTCTTGGGTGCCTTGAAACGCTTCAAAAAAGATTATTGAAAAGTAAGTTTCTAATCTCTACGAATTTGGATTCACGATTGCGAGTATTCGATCCTTTTGTTGGAAAATTTTTAAATTTCCGCTGCTTTCTGATTCCTATTTTCCAACAAGTGGTATCAGAACCACCTCGTTAATCGTATTTCTGATTCGTCTCAATTAACTGAATTTGGTAGAAATTCTTAGGCTTGATGTGATTGAGTATTTATAATTGTTTTAGAAAGCCTAAATTACGAAACTGTATTTTTCCTGAAAGTTTCTGAAAACTGTTTTGTAAAATTTGTTTTGAAAACTGTTTTAGATTGGAAACTGTATTAACTGTTTTTGGATTTATTGGATTGGTTTTTCTTTTTGAACGAAAACACGAAACGACAAAGCCTGGATTACGAACACGCGAAACCCCTGTCACGCGCGCGGGCCTCGCGGGCCGCGGCCCGCCTGTCCTAGGCGCGTGGATAGGCATCCCGCCCAGTCCCTCCCACAACCGCACTGGAGGCCTTCCGGGCGCGCCTAAAATTGGCCGGGAGGGCCGCGCGCTGTGCGCGCCTGCGACGCGCCGACGCCCACGGCCCTCTTCGCGTACGGGCCCCGTTTTCTCGTAATCCATTTTCGTATTTCGTGCAATCCAGTCCCGATTTTAATTTTAATTTTAATTTAATTTTATTAAAAAAAATTGATTTTATTAATATTTATTTTAATTTTGAATAGAACTTAAAATTGGGATTTTTGAGAAATAGAAACGGTTTATATTCTAGGAAAATACATCTTTAATAAAATTATTAATTTTTAGAAATTAATTGGAATTTTATTTTTTTTAGTAGCTTGGGATTTATTGAAAACTTTTATAAATAAGACTCGCAGCAAGTCATGTTTTAAGTCATTAGGACTTGAAACGGAAATTTTAATTTATTAGCTAAATTTAAATTCTCGCAAGAAGCATGTTAGGTGATCATGGGTTTAGACTTATGTATGGTTTTAATTTGTGCACATGGATGATTTAAATTGGGGTTGGAGCCCTATAGTTGCGTTTTTCAATTGAGGTTGGCGCCTCACTTATGTGCGTACTGTTATGTGATTAATTATGTGGTTTTCCATATTAGTATTTTTGAGGCCGGGGTATGCCCCGTGTATTTGTCTAAGGTCAATATGAAGATTGAGCCTTATTACTTTTCAGTACTTTTTTTATTTTTTTGAGAGTAGAATAGGTGGTGAGGTTTTATTTTCATTTTGGAGACAAATGCACCCATGGAGTAAGATGGACCACATTCAAGTAACAAGGAGGCCATAAGTGAAGACCCCTCAAAATGTTAGGGAGGGGAATCTCAATTGAAGAATGTAATAGAGATAGGGCTCGTATTTTGTTACCGCTTTCCCTTATGTGATTTAAACTGTTTATGTGGCATGTATGTTAGAACTTGTGATTGTGGAGTGGCTCCCATATATCACGCATAAGATAGGTAGAACCCATGATCATCTCCTGTTAGTATCATGCTAGGACATGTTATCTGTTTATGTGCTTGTTTGAAATGCATTTAAGCTGTACTTGCATTAATCAAGACTAATAAAATTGGATAACATATATGTTGGTGAGGTCGAACCGGACAACTCTCCGATTGATTCGAAAATTTCCGTTAAATATTAAGCTAATTTCGAACAATAGGTGTTTAATTCAAGATGCAAATTTTGAGTTAAATTACTAGCATTCCATCAATAGGTTTCAAGTTTAGTAAGTGAAACTAGTTATTATCCGCGAGCTGTGGGATAGCTAGTGGAGCTTATTAGTTCTTTGTTACCTAATTGATCATTTTAAATGATTAATATTTCGTGGTCAATTTTAGCAAGGGCGATGTCCGCGAGTCGTGGGTTGTTCGAACTAAGTTTTGATCATAATCTTGGGATTGATGGGTCTATGTAATGCCCCAACTTTTCAGTATTTTAAAATGACATATGTGTTTACTAATTTGCGCAAATTAATTGGTTTTTATTGTTTTCTATAATTAAATTTCAATGTTTAATTGTTAAATAAGTGATTAATTGAAATATATGCAATATTGAATTTGAATTTTTGTTAATAACTTGTGTGCTCCTGAATTGCGCGAAATAATTATTTATATGTGTTTTATATATATTTATTTTTATTTTAAAAATATTAAACGTTAATTAAGTTAATTATTATTATATCCTGAGTTATTAATATTAATATTTAAAGTAATTTCGTCCCTTTTCATTAATTGAATTAATTAATGCATGCATGTTATATTTTAATTAAGTACATGCAATCTTATATTATAGGTATATACGAATTAAATTATATATTACTTGTTAATGTTATGAATTTTATTGTTTCATTGTGTATGAGTGACATTTACGTGCTTCGTTTCTATTTAAATTGATACCGGAATTTCGTGCAAATTTAATATGTTGGATTTATACGTGTCTTGTATATGAATATTTGCTCGTTTTTGCATTTTCGGATTCATTTGCATGTGTTTCGGATTTAATTTGAATTTTGGAATCCAAGTCGGAGGCTAACGAGCACTTAGCGCACCCTTGGTTCCGTATTTAATATTTTGAGCTCGGGAACTCGGATTCGAGTTCCGTCAACTTCGCTGAACTCGCAACGAAAATTCGAGTTTAGTGAACTTAGCCTTATAATTTTCCAGAGTCATTTGAATCACCGAACTTCAACCGAAAAACGAAACGGCGACGAAACTGACCCTTTGTTACTAAATTGGTCATATCTCATCCAATCTTTAACCAAATTAACCATGGTTGGAGGCTATAGAACCCTAACTCAACCACCTAACCTGATATATTATGACCTAACCGAACTAACCCTCACACAAACCACAACTCTCAGCCAAAGTCACTGCTCTCCAGTTTCTTCCCGTAACCTAGCTTTCCTTGGAGATTTTAGAGCTCAAATCTCATCCAATCCTCATCCAATCAACAAGGTAAGCTTAGATATGTTATGTATAATCAATATGAGTCATTTTCATCTATTCATCCCTAAATTTGATCATAGTTTCATGCATTTTTGGCTGAGCTTGCAATATAGCCGATTTTGAGCATTTATGTTGATCTTCCTCGATTCTTAATGGATTTGAATGATTCCAAGCCTGAAAGTGACTGTTTTGATATCTTCTTCTCATTTATGATCATTAATTTCATGGTAGTTGAGGTATTTATAAGATCTCACTTATGGCTTTTAAGAAATTTTCATGAAATAGCCACGTATGTCTTCCTTTCTCGTATGAACTCTTGTGGAACTGTTATACATGTTGAATTTGGGATGTTTTGCTGCGTTTTGGATAGCTTAATTGGCCTGAACTTGTTGAGATTAATTGAGATCAAACCTGCCCTGTTTTCGCGTGAGGAATGCCCTGTTTTATGGTATGGAAGTTGTTGTCACAGTTGCGCTGTTTCTTGCCTTTGCTGTCAGTTTTGTGGGTACGTTAAAGCTATTTTGTTGTTTCCTTCCATGCCATTTTATTGCTGCATTTCATGCTCCAGTTCGCTACCTTCTTGCTGCTGCGTTTAACCAAGAAAAACAGGGGTGGGTTTGAGTCTGTGTTGCTGCTGCGTTTTATTTTCTGTTGCATCTCCCCGGCCGGGGAGATTTTGTACATGAAAGTACCCGGCCGGGGAGCCCTAGTACAGAAGGTTCGGAGCATGGAAGTCCCCGGGCGGGGACTTTTGATTCTGAAAACCACCCCGGGCGGGGAGATCACTCCTGGAAACTGCTGCTTTGCTGTGAAACTGCTCTTGCTGCTGCTGCTTCTTTAATTCTCTTCTTTCCTTGCATGAATGCATGTAATGCACGTTATGTATTTGTGTGTGTTACATTTCATTTTCATGCAGGTATATGTGTTAGTTATATATATATATATATATATATATATATATATATATATATATATATATATATATATATGTTGAGATATCTATTTATATATATTTATTAAATGTTAAATGTTATTTGATTTAATTGATTATAGAATTTAATTGTTACCTATTTCATGTTTTATTTGATTCCCTAAATTTAATTGAATGTATTTAATAGTCTATTTTCTAATTGTAAATGCGATAGAATACGTGCTATGCTCATATTTAAATTCTTGAAGTAATTTGATTGGAAATGAGAATTTATGAATTGAATGAAAGTGAACGAATGATTGAATGGCTTGATTATATGATTTAAATTCCTTAATAGTGCACATGAACATTTTCATAACATAATTTAGCTTTTATACCTTCATATCATGATCATAACATTTGCCGAGCGTCTTATTTGGTCATATTGAGTCTCACTTCACCTTTCTTGCACAGATTTTGAGTCCGTTGGAGACGAGGCCGGTCAGTGAGGCTCGTGTGTTCTCCTTGTTGCCATTTAAGGTGGGTTTTTCTTCTATGTAAATAGATGACCCTATATATACCCTCAATGTGAAGAGTTTTCGGCCAAAAGTATATATATGTATATAGAGTCATTTCAAGAGTAAATGTTTTCAACGTAAAGCCCTTATTTCTTGAATCCTACCTAATGTTTTGGCGAGAAATGAATGAATGAATGAATGCACTGAGTGGGGCCCAGGGGCTTGGTGTGAGTGGTGACCCGAGGAGGCAAGGGCTGACGGTAAACTCTCACACTAGTCCCACTAATGAACGGCGGTACCGGACCTCGTCAGGAGATTGGCGGGGAAAGGGAGCTGAGTGCCATCTGGGGAGTCATGTAACCCCTTATGGTCAATGAATGGGTGGATGGGCCTTGCAAACCCGCCACCAACCCAGAGGAAGAAGGTGTAAATGTTATTGAATGCGCACGAAAGAATGAAATGCATGAAAGAAAGAATGAATGAATGTTAATGAATGTTAATGAATTACACGAGGTGTTGGTTGGAGATAATGCACGCCCACTCGCCGGGCCAATAATGACCTAATGTTAATGAATTGTTATAATCCCTTTTGATGATTTCTATTCGCCCACTTGGGAAATTCTTCAAAACCTCACTTGGGATTATAGCTTGCATGTGATTGTTTAAATACTGTCATATACTATATATTACCCTGCTTTTATACCCACCAGTCCCTTTTGGACTGAACCCGTTTGGCTTTTAGTTGTGTTGTGCAGGTGTCAAGGGAGCTAGGCGGGAATTCGGGTCATAGGTCTTGCTTTCATTTCTAGCCCTTTGTATTTTGGTCTTACACTCACATATTGCACATTGGATTATTGTATATTAATAAGATTGGAGCGTACTTGTTGTTTGAGCCTTGATGGCATTTGTTAATGTATAATGCTAGGTTTTGGGAGCTTGAATGATCAATGTCTGTATTATGGCCAGTTATTGCTTCCGCACTTAATGTTTACTCTGATTTTATGGTTTAAGGGTTAGCCCGCCTAGCATAGCGTGTGTGTTTGTCCCCGTTCTCCGTGACTTAGCTCGAGTATGGATCGTCCATTTCATATTCGGGTTGGGCCTCGGTGCGGGGGATGTGGCACCTTGCGCTCGGGTGCTACATCCTTAAGTGGTATCAGAGCTTAGGGTTGCAAAACCCGGGTTCTCGTGTCGTGTGGATCAGTCTAGGTCGTTCGGCATAGGAACTACGTGATAATGTGTGCATTGCATTGATCTTGAATATAAAATTGTCTTCCTTTTTAATCTTTTCGAATTACCTGTTGCATTTTATGTTAGATCTGTGCCTTTCGTGTTGAATATGTGCCATGAGCATGTACTAATCGCATGCATATATCCTTGAAATAAGTTATGAATTACAGGGTATGAAGATACTAACAAAGCATGGCCAAGTATCATGCTAACAACGCCTTACTACAAGTTCTTCTGAGGCATGGAGGATAGGAATGACGTAACGGGGGAAAGATATAGAGAATTCGAGAGGCGTAGTCCTCATATATAGAGTTAGAGTTCAAGGGATAGGAGCTAAAGTGGAAGTTTGATTTAAGAAAATACAACTATAGAGGGATATTCGTAGAAATAGGAATTGATCGGGAAATATTTATGACTCCAAAGGTTGACATATGCGGCTCTCTTACATAAGAAGCCATAATTAGAGCCAACGGGATCGTTCAACCTAAGGAATTAAGTAAATGAACCTTGAAGGTATTTTGGTTCAGGGTTCGGACTATTGAAGAGGTACCGAGGACTGGGAGGAGTCAAGGTAAAATCAATTCTATGGAAATTGAGCACCAAGAGTTGTCAAAGAAGGGTTGCTAAATAAACCTGGAAATTAGAAATCGAGATTTTGGAGGTGAAGATTGAGAAGGGTTTAAATTTAGGTGCTCTGGATTGCTACTAAGATGGAAACGAGTAGGGAAGGGAGTAGAGAAAGGCCATTGACGGGGTAGATACAAATTTAGGAAAGTGGTGATATCGAGGGCGGGAATTGAGTTCGTTTTACAAATCTAAGCTAAATTGCCGAGTTGTGAGGTCGAATTGGAAATATGGAGCAACAAATGGAAACGGTAAAGAAAGGCAAAGACTCTTTGGGAGGAAATCACGCACTCAGGTATAAACAATCGGAAAACAAGGCCAATTCGTCAATCTAAGTTCATAAAGGATGAGCACGGGAGTCATGATCACGGTGATGGCGAGAAGTAGGGTTCAGAATTACATTAGGGTTCAAGCTTGTAAGAGAATTTGGGCAATGTTGAAGGGTGATTCTAGGGGAGAAATGTAGAGGTCAATTCAGTGGTTGTCGAAGAAATCAGGGATCGTGAAATTGCAATTTCGGATAGTGGAAGATACAAGTGATGCGAAAAGATTCATGGATAGCTTGAAGACCGTGGGAAAGACAAGGCATGATTAGCAAGTCAAAGTAACCTCGTGATTGAAGGAACGAGGAAAAGCTACCAAGCTAACAACTTGTTATATTGGTGACAGGTTCCAAAACATTCATGGCACGTGCATCATAGTTCGCATCAAATTATTATTTTCTTTAATTATGTTTGTGCGCGTGTCTTTATTTGATTTTGTTGTGCTAAGGTGCTGCATATTTAATTGTTGCAAAGTGTGCCACGTGCATTGTCATTTTAACCCTACATGCATTTTAGTGTTTATTTTATAAGGAGTTCTTTCATCGCATTTCCCAAGTATCTCTTCGTACGGGCCACATTTGAATTAAGAGGAAAGAAAATAATGGGATGGTACGTTACAAGGAAGGTGACGTGGGGAAATAAAGAATTTCAAATAAGGGATAGGTTAATGGAATCGAGACTTCGTAAAGAGAAGTGGGATTAGACTTGATTGTGGGGCGTTTTAAGGATATGTTGGTGGAAAGGAAGTTTCAGAAGGAAAAATACAACCGGAGTTGGCTTTGGAGTGCCCGAATCGAACAAGAATGAAGAAAAGGGATTTGAATATTAATAGCGGTAGAGAAGAAGTGGAAAAGCTAAGACTATGGGTTGCTATGTCATTAAAGCCCTCCCAATAAAACTTCCATCAGGAATCCCGAGCAAAGAAGGTTCGATGGAGTTCGATGTACGATGAAATTTTTTTTTTAGGGGGTGAGCATGACCAGGAGGTGAATTCAAAACTCGAGGTCGGAACTGAAGGACTAAAAATAATAGAAGTGCAATTAAGGAAAATTACTGGATTCGGGCTGAAGATTTTCACGAGGAATGAGGAAGATAAATCGTTGATTTGTTCTGTGTATGTAAGTCGAGTGGAAGACAAAAGAGTTATGAAGGAGCTTGGGGAAATTTTCTAAATTGAATTGTCAAGAGGAAACCGATTTAAATTATCATGGAAAAGTATATTGTTAATGAAGCTTGATTCCATGAGATGTAAAGAAAATAGCATTAGATTTAATTTCGGGATGGGTGATCTAACGGTAGACGGGGGATCAAAGTTCGGGTATTAAGAGTTGGTTTGATCGAATGAAGATTATGGGAAATGATTAAAGATCGAAGAGGATTTATCATGGCTTCACCGGGTTACATTAAAGAAATTAAAGACAAGGTAAACGCTGAACTCACTATCGGGGCAGATCATACAGGGGATAACCAACTCATAGCCCTAAACTACGCAACGACGGTGAACGGTACTTGTAGCATCCATGATACATGCATTTATGCAAGTTTAATTCGAAGAATTTCTAAGTTATGTGCTTTGATTTCTTACCTTGTTCAATTTGATTTGAGTATTTGATAGTTAACGTGAACGATATTTGTTACTTGCTTCGAGTGCCTTATGTGACTTCAATTATGATCTTACGTGAGTTGCTTGGGAGTATTGGAAACTTTCTTGCTTTATTTTTGTTTATTTGTTGTTTGTTTATTTAGGTTGAGAGACGGGGTGCTCTCGTTGTGTGTAAGAGACGGGGATTCTCTTATTTTTCTTGAGAGACGGGGTGCTCTCTTTGCTTGCGAGAGACGGGGTTCTCTCATTGTTGCTAGAGAGACGGGGCTTGTAACGCCCCGTGTCTTCACACGTGCAGGTAAGAGTTACGTGCGCATTTACATTTAACTATATGATTTCATATCTTGTTTTATTAATTGAATTCGTTTCTAATTTGGTTTAATTGTTTAAATTTTATATGAATTCCAATGTGTGCTATGAATATATGAAGGAATTTGTGAGAATGTGAATTTCGTGAATTCGGTGTTAATTGAATGTTTTGGACTCAATTGGAAATTGGGTTTTGGCTTAATTGCCACTTTTTGAAAGTTTAGGGACCTATATGTATAATATGCAACCCTGAACGGTTTTCGCGATATCTTGAGCTCCGGACCTCGAAATCGAGATCCGTAACCGGCGTTGAACTTGTTTCGACGTTACCTATCCATTAAACAGATTGTAATAGTTAATTTATTTAGCAAATTTTAGTTAACTTAACATATTTCAGCATCACCAATAAACAAAAATTCAGTTTACAAGCAGCCACAACAAACAATTTCCACTTCTTCCAAAATACCTTAAAAGAAGAATGTTCAACATTCAAGCTGCCTATCGAATTTCAGCACTTCAAGGTTGATCAGGATAGTACGTAGATCCACTTTCAAGGTTGCAAAAGGTAAGGAATGAACTAATCTGCATTACATTCAAGATAGCAGAAATTTTAATAAAATTTTGCAACATTCTCCCAATTAGACTAAGAATCAATATAATCCCTGCATTCATCTACCTAATCTTATAAATAATCTGTAATCAGAAACAAAATCCCATCACTCTAATTAGAAACTCATCATCTGGATCATATCTCTCCTTTACCTTTGGCTTTCTCCAGCAACAAACACAACATCCAACAAAGTATTACGTAGAACAGCTAATGACTGTTAAATTTTAAATGAACACCTACATCTTATACATTGTAACTGAATACACATTTAAAAATTAAAAATTTGACATTTCACCTGCTACTTTGTTGCTCGAATAGGCTGTCCTGCTTCAGTTCTAGTAACTGCTTCTTTGTGTGGCAAGAGCATTCTTCAGAAATCACATCTTTAATCCTACGTTGTTCTTCAGAAATCAAATTCAAATAATTACTAGAATATCATAAGGGAAACTACACTCTTCCACCAATGCATTGAACAGACAAATTGCACAATAAGGCCACTTCACATTTCGCAAAAAGAACATAGAACCAAATCTAAGAACTGGGAAAGCTTAATCCATATCAAAGACTGTACCTTTGAAGCAATTTCCAAGGAATGAAATCGAAAATCTGGCCACCCCGCAATTTTCACCCACAGACTTCGACCCACTACTACACTGAACTGGGAAGCACGAAATGCTGATACGTCGCGAAAAATGGGAGTGCTAGAGGAGGCATGACGCGGGCTGAGGCGGAGGAAGGCTGGCGGAGCAGGCGATGGCCGCAGCGGCGAGGTGGCGCAAAGTCAGTGAAAAATCGCGATACCCACTACTACACTGAACTGGGAATGCTGATACATCGCGAAAAATGGGAGTGCTGGAGGGGGCCTAACGCGGGCTGAGGCGGAGGAAGGCTGGCGGAGCAGGCGATGGCCGCAGCGGCGAGGTGGGGCAAACTCAGTGGGAAATCGCGAAGAGGTTTTGGAACAGAATTGATTTGGGCGTGAAATGAAAGTTTGCCCTAAGTACTACTTGATATTAAATAGGTTATTGAAAAAATATGTTCACAAATTCATAATATGTCAGTCAGCCGGACTGGTGAAGAAGCCCCATTGCATTTTACGGTGTCCAGGGTTCGAAACCGAACCATAACCTGTTTTTACATATTTTCAAAATTTTATTGTATTTTTACATTTAAAAATACCGACGGGAACATCCTCGGTAACCCGTCGGCAATATTAAAATTTTTATTTTTTTATTTAACTTTCATTTTTTTATTTTATGTTTTCAAAATGCCGACGGGATTCCCCTCGGAATCCCGTCGGAACAATTTATTAGTATTTTAAAATTTTGTGTTTTAAAATTTCGTGTTTAACTTTGATTTTTTTATTTTATGTTTTAAAAATACCGACGGGATTCCCCTCGGAATTCCGTCGGAATAATTTATTAGTATTTTAAAATTTTATGTTTTAAAATTCCGACGGGATTCCGAGGATCATCCCGTCGGAATTATTTAATTTTCTTTTTTTTATTTTATGTTTTAAAAATACCGACGGGATTCCCCTCGGAATCCCGTCGGAAATGTTTATTACAATTATTATATTTTATGTTTTAAATATACCGACGGGATTCCGAGGGGAATCCCGTCGGAATTATTTAATTATTATTATTTTTTTTTAATAATCGCTTCCGTCGGAATTCCATCGGAATTCCCTCGGTAATTCCGATGGAATTCCGACGGACTTGTTCCGTCGGAAATTTCCGTCGGAATATGCAGAATTTCTTGTAGTGTTCGACAACAAACCTTTCCTCAACCTCGACCTTATAACTTGTTTTGAACCATTTTCTAAACGAACCGGACTTGCACCGACCCGTATTCTACCCATTTTATCACTAAATATCAGCATTTGTCCCTTATGCATCTCATTTCATCGATCATCATCATCTCAAGAGGCCAAGGAGAAGCTTGAAGAAAACCCTTGTTTGATCATCCAAACCCTAAGCTCAAGATCAACTTTCATCCAATCTTCTTCTGCAAGGTAAGGTATGGATTGTTTTTCCCTCATTCTCCTCTCTATTTTCTCCCAATTGTATCTTGGTATAAGTTAGAGAATCTTGTGTTATGAGAAAAGTTTGAAAATGAATCAAATGGTATGAATTCTTGGTTTCATATCTTTCCTTGGTTTTAAGTGATAGTTGATGCATGGAATGTGTTGCTTGTAACTTCCTTATCATTTCTATATCCTTAAATCTCATGTTGGATAAGTATTACATGATGTGCCATTGTTGAAGCTTGAAGCTTCCATGGATGAAAACTTGGTTTTGAGTGATCTTTTGCCAACTTTAAGGGTGAATTCTTGCTTCTATGATTGGATTGCATGATATATGTGAATTATATGAATTGAAACCATGTCTAAGGGTGTATAAGAGCTTCCTTGTTGCTGCCCCTGTTTTGCAAAGCTTTTCCCTCGAGAAACAAAGCTTTCGCTCTGTTTTTCTTGGCAAAATGATGAGCTGACACGGCCGTGTCAGCTTTGAACTGAAAATGGACACGGCCGTGTTGGGCTCTCGACTTTGAATTTTTTCTGATTTTAACCTCGGACACGGCCGTGTCCAATTCCTTTGAAAAGTCAACACGTCCGTGTCAAGCTCTCGACTTTGAATTTTGGGATTTTTAAACCTCGGACACGGCCGTGTCCGTTTCCTTTGAAAACTCAACACGGCCGTGTTATTTGAAATGGCAGCTTTGGGGAACCTCTTTTCTTGCTTTTATCTCGTTTATGGCTCGTAATGGTGGATTATATGTCACATGATTATATTAAAGCTATGTTTTGTGATTAATTTATGATATTGATAACCTTATGAATGCAAGTATGAAAGTATGAATGATATGAACGGGAATGAATTCGGTTTTACCGTATATTAAACGAAACTTGTTGAATTATGTGTTTAATTGGATTCTATAACATTCATGACCATATTTGAACATATTATTGCATTTTAAGCATTCCTTAACATGATATTGCATAGCCGAGCGTCTAATGTGGTCATGATTGAGTCTCACACTACCTTTGTCACACAGGTGTTGGTCTAGTGGGTGACGAGGTTGAGCAGTGAGAGCTTTGTCGGGTTCTTTTTGTCTACCAGGTGGGTTTTTCTTCTATTAGTTAACAATATGACCCCGAACACCTAATGTGCAAGATTTTGGCCAAAACCCTATATAGGTATTTATACCAAGTTTGTAATGAGCAAATGTTTTAAACGAAAGCCTTTTTCTTGAATATCCTACCAAAATGTTTTGGCTAGTAATGATTGAGTGATCACAATGAATGGGGGCCCGGGACTTAGTGTATTGGTGAACCGGGGAAGCATGGGCTGACGGGAATCCACATATACTAGTTCCAACAATTTCGGCAACCTGGATTTCACTAGGAGATTAGTGACTGAAAGGGACCCGCGCTTTTGGGTATTCATGTACCCCTCTAGCATTAATGAATGAGGGTTCGGGCCTTGCAAACCCGTTCCCTACCCGGAGGAAAAAGGAGTATATGAATGATCGAATGAATGATCTAATGAATGTGCACGAAAGAAAGAATGCATGACCGAATGAATGAATGAATGATTAATGAATTACACGAGGTGGTGGTTGGAGATAATGCACGCCCTCTCGCCGGGCCACTAATGACCTAATGAATGAAATGAAGTGTTATAATCCTATTCGTTGTATTTTATTTCCCACTTGGGAAAAATGCTTCTAAACCTCGAATAAGGATTATAACTTGCATGTAAGTGTTTAAATTCCGCGATATATTGATATTATGCCTATCTTTTTATACCCACCAGTCTGTCTAAGACTAAACCCGGAGTTGTTTCAGTTGTTTTTGCAGGAAGGGATGCTAGGCGGGATACAAGTCTGAGAGAGAGTCTTGCATGGTGTCTAGCCTTTCTTTCGTTACACTCATACGCTTACTTTTATTGATACTTTGGATTTTGTTTATGTATGGAGCGTATATGTAAATGGTACCTATATGTATCTTACTTGAACATTAAATATTGGTACATAGAGCGTATAGCTCAATATATGAATTACATGTTGGTACCTAGAGCATCTAGCTCAATATATAATATATGAATGATTGCTTCCGCCTTTCTGTTACTCTGATTGTTGTTGTTGTTGTTGTTGTTGGGGTTTAAGTTATAGGTTAGTCCCGCCTGGCTTAGCGAGTGTGTATGTCTCCGTTCGCTATGATTCGACACGTGTATGGAAATCCATTTCGTATACGGGTCGGGTCATGGTGCGGGGGATGTGACGTCTCGTGCTCGGGCGTTACAGGGCTCTCTCTCAGTGTTGTTTGTGAGAGACGGGGCTCTCCGTGTTGCTTGTGAGAGACGGGGAATCTCTCATTGTTTGTTCGATCGATTTAGTGAATCCAAGGACGGATTCTTTTTAAGGGGGTGAGATTGTAACGCCCCAACTTTTCAGTATTTTAAAATGACATATGTGTTTACTAATTTGCGCAAATTAATTGGTTTTTAGTGTTTTCTATAATTAAATTTCATTGTTTAATTGTTAAATAAGTGATTAATTTAAATATATGCAATATTGAATTTGAATTTTTGTGAATAACTTGTGTGCTCCTTAATTGCGCGAAATAATTATTTATATGTGTTATATATATATTTATTTTTATTTTAAAAATATTAAACATTAATTATGTTAATTATTATTATATCCTAAGTTATTAATATTAATATTTAAAGTAATTTCGTCCCTTTTCATTAATTGAATTAATTAATGCATGCATGTTATATTTTAATTATTTCATGCATGTTATATTTTAATTAAGTACATGCAATCTTGTATTATAGGTATATACGAATTAAATTATATATTACTTGTTAATGTTATGAATTTTATTGTTTCATTGTGTATGAGTGACATTTACGTGCTTCGTTTCTATTTAAATTGATACCGGAATTTCGTGCAAATTTAATATGTTGGATTTATACGTGTCTTGTATATGAATATTTGCTCGTTTTTGCATTTTTTGATTCATTTGCATGTGTTTCGGATTTAATTTGAATTTTGGAATCCAAGTTGGAGGCTAACGAGCACTTAGCGCACCCTTGGTTCCGTATTTAATATTTTGAGCTCGGGAACTCGGATTCGAGTTCCGTCAACTTCGCTGAACTCGCAACGAAAATTCGAGTTTAGTGAACTTAGCCTTATAATTTTCCAGAGTCATTTGAATCACCGAACTTCAACCGAAAAATGAAACGGCGATGAAACTGACCCCTTGTTACTAAATTGGCCATATCTCATCCAATCTTTAACCAAATTAACCATGGTTGGAGGCTATAGAACCCTAACTCAACCACCTAACCTGATATACTATGAACTAACCGAACTAACCCTCACACAAACCACAACTCTCAGCCAAAGTCACTGCTCTCCAGTTTCTTCCCGTAACCTAGCTTTCGTTGGAGATTTTGGAGCTCAAATCTCATCCAATCCTCATCCAATCAGCAAGGTAAGCTTAGATATGTTATGTATAATCAATATGAGTCATTTTCATCTATTCATCCCTAAATTTGATCATGGTTTCATGCATTTTTGGTTGAGCTTGCAATATAGCCGATTTTGAGCATTTATGTTGATCTTCCTCGATTCTTAATGGATTTGAATGATTCCAAGCCTGAAAGTGACTATTTTGATGTCTTCTTCTCATTTATGATCATTAATTTCATGGTAGTTGAGGTATTTATAAGATCTCACTTATGGCTTTTAAGAACTTTTCATGAAATAGCCACGTATGTCTTCCTTTCTCGTATGAACTCTTGTGGAACTGTTATACATGTTGAATTTGTGATGTTTTGCTGCGTTTTGGATAGCTTAATTGGCCTGAACTTGTTGAGATTAATTGAGATCAAACCTGCCCTGTTTTCGCGTGAGGAATGCCCTATTTTATGGTATGGAAGTTGCTGTCACAGCTGCGCTGTTTCTTGCCTTTGCTGTCAGTTTTGTGGGTATGTTAAAGCTATTTTGTTTTTGCCTTCCATGCCATTTTATTGCTGCATTTCATGCTCCAGTTCGCTACCTTCTTGCTGGTGCGTTTAACCAAGAAAAACAGGGGAGGGTTTGAGTCTGTGTTGCTGCTGCGTTTTAGTTTCTGTTGCATCTCCCCGGCCGGAGAGATTTTGTACATGAAAGTACCCGGTCGGGGAGCCCTAGTACAGAAGGTTCGGAGCATGGAAGTCCCCGGGCGGGGACTTTTGATTCTAAAAATCTCCCCGGGCGGGGAGATCACTCCTGGAAACTGCTGCTTTGCTGTGAAACTGCTCTTGCTGCTGCTGCTTCTTTAATTCTCTTCTTTCCTTGCATGAATGCATGTAATGCACGTTATGTATTTGTGTGTGTTACATTTCATTTTCATGCAGTTATATGTATTAGTTATATATATATATATATATATATATATATATATATATATATATATATATATATATATATATTATATGTTGAGATATCTATTTATATATATTTATTAAATGTTAAATGTTATTTGATTTAATTGATTATAGAATTTAATTGTTACCTATTTCCTGTTTTATTTGATTCCCTAAATTTAATTGAATGTATTTAATAGTCTATTTTCTAATTGTAAATGCGATAGAATACGTGCTATGCGCATATTTAAATTCTTGAAGTAATTTGATTGGAAATGTGAATTTATGAATTGAATGAAAGTGAACGAATGATTGAATGGCTTGATTATATGATTTAAATTCCTTAATAGTGCGCATGAACATTTTCATAACATAATTTAGCTTTTATACCTTCATATCATGATCATAACATTTGCCGAGCGTCTTATTTGGTCATATTGAGTCTCACTTCACCTTTCTTGCACAGATTTTGAGTCCGTTGGAGACGAGGCCGGTCAGTGAGGCTCGTGTGTTCTCCTTGTTGCCATTTAAGGTGGGTTTTTCTTCTATGTAAATAGATGACCCTATATATACCCTCAATGTGAAGAGTTTTCGGCCAAAAGTATATATATGTATATAGAGTCATTTCAAGAGTAAATGTTTTCAACGTAAAGCCCTTATTTCTTGAATCCTACCTAATGTTTTGGCGAGAAATGAATGAATAAATGAATGCACTGAATGGGGCCCAGGGGCTTGGTGTGAGTGGTGACCCGAGGAGGCAAGGGCTGACGGTAAACCCTCACACTAGTCCCACTAATGAACGGCGGTACCGGACCTTGTCAGGAGATTGGCGGGGAAAGGGAGCTGAGTGCCATTTGGGGAGTCATGTAACCCCTTATGGTCAATGAATGGGTGGGTGGGCCTTGCAAACCCGCCACCAACCCAGAGGAAGAAGGTGTAAATGTTATTGAATGCGCACGAAAGAATGAAATGCATGAAAAGAATGAATGAATGAATGAATGTTAATGAATTACACGAGGTGTTGGTTGGAGATAATGCACGCCCACTCGCCTTGCCAATAATGACCTAATGTTAATGAATTGTTATAATCCCTTTTGATGATTTCTATTCGCCCACTTGGGAAATTCTTCAAAACCTCACTTGGGATTATAGCTTGCATGTGATTGTTTAAATACTGTCATATACTATATATTACCCTGCTTTTATACCCACCAGTCCCTTTTGGACTGAACCCGTTTGGCTTTTTGTTGTGTTGTGCAGGTGTCAAGGGAGCTAGGCGGGAATTCGGGTCATAGGTCTTCCTTTCATTTCTAGCCCTTTGTATTTTCGTCTTACACTCACATATTGCACATTGGATTATTGTATATGAATAAGATTGGAGCGTACTTGTTGTTTGAGCCTTGATGGCATTTGTTAATGTATATGGCTAGCTTTTGGGAGCTTGAATGATCAATGTCTATATTATGGCCAGTTATTGCTTCCGCACTTAATGTTTACTCTGATTTTATGGTTTAAGGGTTAGCCCGCCTAGCATAGCGTGTGTGTTTGTCCCCGTTCGCCGTGACTTAGCTCGAGTATGGATCGTCCATTTCATATTCGGGTTGGGTCTCGGTGCGGGGGATGTGGCACCTTGTGCTCGGGTGCTACAGTCTAGCTTAACGCCTAAGTAAACATGGATGTCGCATGAGTCGTGGGTCCATATTGAAAGATATGTGATGCAAGAACAATTACTAAGAGTTCTAAAGGTGTTAGAATTGGTAAGTTGTACCTACCTAGGGTTTTACTTAGAATGTCCGCGAGTCGTGGGTTCGAGGTAAAATGCCTAGGATCTTAGTACCCATTAGGAAACGTGTTCCTCTTAGATCTTTGGGAATTATAGATCTTTGAAAAACAGTGGGAGCTACATTAGATCAAAGACCTTATCTTTTGTATATCGTTATAATTCAGCATGTTCACTAGTGTTCTGTTTTACCATTTAGGTCGTAGATTCTGTGATTCTCTGCGTGTTTTGAAATGGCAACCAAAAACCCTCTTGTATCGATCCTCGAGTCAAACAAGTTGACTGGTCCCAACTATTCTGATTGGCTGAGGAATCTAAAAATCATTTTAGATTCTGAGAAGAGAACTTATGTTCTCTTCGAAGGGGAGCCTGCTCCCGAAGGGGACGCTCCCACTCGGGCCGAGGGGGACGTGATCCAGAAGTGGAAGGATGGTTATCTCCAAGCCCGTTGCCTTATGTTGGCTAACATGTCTCTGGACTTGCAAAGGCAACATGAGGCTATGAAATTTGCTTGGGAGATTTACGACCACTTAGAGCAACTTTACCGCCCTCATGAACGTGTTGCAAGGTATAACACTTCAAAGGAATTGTTCCACTTGAGAATGAGGGAAGGTTCAAGTGTCCATGAATATGGACTCAAGTTTCTCGCCCTTACTGAGAAACTTGCTTCCATGGACATGCCACTGAAAGATGAGCTTTCAGTGGACCTGTTGCTAGCCTCGCTCCCACCATCTTTCAACCCATTTGTCCTTAACTTCAATATGAATCGTGCTGGTGCTACTGTAGCTGAGCTGATTAGTCAGCTTGTGACTGCTGAAAGCACGATCAAGAAGGACAATAAGGTTCTGATGGTGAATGCTTCATCTTCCTCTTCTGGGCCTTCTAAAGGTAAAGGCAAGAAAGCCCAAAAGAAGAAAAAGAAACCCCTTAGGCCCACTGGAGGCATTTCGAAGGGGAAGGACCAAAAGAAGAAGCGTGATCAGAAAGAGGACATTTGCTTCCATTGTGGCAAAGCGGGACATTGGACGAGAAACTTCCCAGAGTACAAGGCTACTCTAAAGAAAGGTATGTTTCTTTTTTAAATAAATCTTTCTATTAATTCTAGTTCTTGGGTAATTGATACCGGTTGTGGAGCTCATATCTGTAATGATGTACAGATGCTAAATGAAGTCTAACAACTCAAATAAGGAGAATGTGTCTTGAAGATCGGTGATGGTTCAAATGTTGAAGCTCGAGCTGTAGGCATAATTAGATTAGATTTAGGTAGCCTTGAGTTAGTTTTAAATAAAGTCCTTTATGTACCGATCATTATTCGTAATATAATTTCAGTTCCAATTTTAGCTTGTGAAGGTTATGAAACTTATATTAAGAATGGTAAATACTTTATCAAACGGAACAACTCTTCCGTTCACATTGGTACTCTAAGTAATGGACTTTATCTGACTCAGAATATCAATATTATGAATATACAACGAGAAATGAAACGTAAGAGAGATGACAAAGTTTCAGCTCCCTTATGGCACGCTAGATTAAAACACATTTCCAAGAAAAGAATTAGCAAGATAAACACTTTAGGATCATTCTCTGAAAATGATCTCAAAGTGTTAACTTCTTGCGAGTCCTGTCTCAAAGGAAAGATGTCCAAAGTTCCTTTTAGAGGAATTGTGGAATGTGCCACTGAGGTCTTGGATTTGATCCATTCTGATGTTAGTGGACTGCTTAGTGTAAGTACAATAAACAATCATCAGTATTTCATAACCTTTACTGATGACTTTAGTCGGTATGGTTATGTATACTTAATGAAGTACAAATCTGAAGCTTTTGAGAAATTCATAGAATTTCAAAAGGAGGTTGAGAACCAAACTGGTCACAAGATCAAAGCACTTCGATCTGATCGAGGAGGCGAGTATCTTAGTGAAGAATTCCTTAATCATCTCAAAGATAATGGGATTATCTCTCAGTGGACACCTCCGGGAACTCCTCAACTAAATGGAGTTTCTGAGAGAAGGAATCAAACTCTACTTGATATGGTTCGTTCCATGATGAGTTTCACTGACTTACCACCTTCTTTCTGGGTTTATGCCCTAAAAGCGCAGCAAAGATTTTGAATCTAGTTCTCTCTAAATCAGTCCCTAAAACGCCCTATGAAATGTGGCATCGTAAAATCCCTAGTTATTCTTACTTGAGAATTTGGGGTTGTCCTGCTTACGTGAAGAGGACAGTGGGAGATAAGTTAGAATCTCGTTCTAATTATGCTACTTTGTAGGTTATCATAAGCAATCCATAGGATACTACTTCTATGATCAATCTGAGCAAAAGGTGGTTGTTTCCAGAAATGCCACTTCCTGGAGCAACCGTTCCTTAAAGAAAAGAAAGGCAAGATCATAGAATTAGAGGAAGTACAAAGTGACCCCACGCCACCCACTGGAGAAACGCCCCTTCGGATCAACCACAACCAATCACGAATTTTGATACACACACAAATCCTCCTCTAAGACGTTCTGAACGCACTTCTAGACAGCCGGAGAGATGGTATAGATTCTTCCATGAGATCTCTCAAAAGGATAATGATCCTTTAACATATGAGGAGGCACTTTCAGATTCTGACTCTGAACAGTAGATAGAAGCCATGAAATCCGAAATGGATTCCATGAACTCCAACCAAGTTTGGACCTTGGTAGATTTGCCTGATGGGGTCAAACCCATAGGTTGCAAGTGGATCTTTAAGTGAAATCTTGGAGTTGAATGAAGCATTGCAGCTTACAAAGCAAGACTAGTTACAAAAGGATTCACTCAGAGACCCGGCGTGGACTTTGATGAAACCTTTTCACCAGTTGCAATGCAAAAGTCTATTCCGATCATGCTTGACATTGCTACATATTATGACTATGAGATATGGCAAATGGATGTGAAAACTGCCTTTCTCAATGGATACATTGATAAAGACATTTATATGGAGCAACCCATAGGTTTCACATTCAGTGGGAGTGAGCAAAAGGTTTGCAAACTCCAAAGATCAATCTATGGATTGAAACAGGCTTCTAGGAATTGGAACATTCGATTTGATGAATCAGTCAAAGCGTTTGGCTTCATTCAAATTTCGAATGAATCATGTCTGTATAGAAAGGAATTGGAGACCTCAGTGCAATTCTTAGTACTTTATGTTGATGACATCCTTCTTATTGGGAATTCGAAGGATGACATGAAAGTAACTAAGTTATGGTTATCGAACCAATTCGAGATGAAAGATCTTGGTGATGCGTCCTATATCTTTGGAATTAAAATCTATCTAGAAGAGATTCAATATGGAGTCAGCAAAGGTTAAGAACCTTCCTATGAGTGTAGGAACATGTCTTTCTAAGAAGATGTGTCCTAAGACTAACCTTGAGAAGGAAAGAATGACTCATACACCTTATGCATCAGCAATAGGTATCATAATGTATGCAATGTTATGTACTCGACAGGATGTGGCTTATGCACTTAGTGTAACAAGTCGTTTCCAATCTGACCCTGGAGATGGTCACTAGGCTGCCGTGAAGAATATTCTTAAGTACTTGAAAAGTACTAGGGATTTATTCTTAGTTTACGGAGGTCAGAAAAATCTTACTGTCGAAGGATACTGCGATGCAAGCTTTGCATCTGACTTAGATGATTTTAAGTCAATGTCAGGATACATTTTCTACTTAAACGGCGGAGCAGTGAGTTGGAAGAGTTCCAACCAAATGACCACTGCAGATTCGAGCACTGAGGCCGAGTACTTAGCTGCAAATCATGCAACTAAGGAAGGTGTTTGGATTAGAAACTTCATTCAAGAGTTGAATGTCGTTCCTAGCATGAAAGACCCCATTACTGTGTTTTGTGACAACACTGGGGCGGTTGCTCAAGCAAGAGAACCAAGATCTCACCAACGGACCAAGCACATTATGAGGAAGTATCACCTAATCCGTGATATTATCAAAAGAGGAGATGTGCAAATTGAGAGGGTCGCATCACCAGACAACGTGGCAGATCCACTTACTAAACCCCTTAGTCGAGAAGCTTTCCAAGGTCATCTTTAAAAGATGGGAGTTAGAGTAGCTTTAGAATGGCTTTCACGGGTAAGTGTGAGATTGTTAGGAATAGTGCCCTAGAAAGCCGATTGTATATCCGCTTTGTACTTTTCCTTATTGTAATCACAAACAATCTTTGAATAAAATAATGAATTGAGGCAACACTTCTTTATATGCTCTTGTTTGGTATGCGTTTACTTTAGATGTGCATGTATGAGAACTCCCCTAATCCTGATGACTTTAGGACTCTACCATTTAGGTGAAATGATTCATGAAACGAGCCCTATATAACATAAGTCATGACTAGTAAAATACTCCAAGCCGATGAGTCCTATAGACAGTGGGAGTGTCAACCTAACTACTCTAAGGCTTGCTTGTGGGATCACGCCCTTAAGAAGGACCACCTTGTTTCATGGAGGTGCAAAGTGTATAGTTGATATGTGCGTGATATATGAATGTGCTTACTTCAATAAGGAAGTTCACTGATGTGCCCCGTGTGAGAAGATTCCTAAATGGGAAAGGAAGTTTCTATTTCAGGAAATGGAAACTTCCAGATTAGGAAATATCTCATGAGTCATTGATGTGATTAATTAATCCTTAGACTTGAGGTTTCATGTCACTTTATGAGTTAACTTTGTAGTCTCTGGTATAAGCTTTAAAGGGTGTCGGCTTAGACAACTGATTCAAGGCTTATGCTGGAGCTGCACAAGTGATTCATGAAAGTGAATGAGACTCAAGAAAGGACCTACACTTGCATTTGCAAGGTGATCACTTATTGTGTAAGTCATTCATATGCCATATGGAGTCCTTGGCTAAGGTAGTAGATCAAGACATCAAGAAAAGGGTTTCTTGGATTGAGATCAAATGGATATGAAATGCACTTAGCTTTAAGACCAGATTATTAGGGTTCTGATTATTCCCTTACCCTAGATCTTGGTTGAGAGATAGTAAGTAGGAGGATTGTATCTCACATAAATTAATGACTTAAAGGTTCTGTCGAATCGAGACATTCCAATTCAGCTATGGGTTAAACACCTGTTGCTAGACTATGGTCATTTAATATGTGGACTGATTAATTAATCAGTGAATTAATTAATTAGGGTCACTGCTAATTGAATTGAGAACCTAGATGGTCACACACAACAACTTGGTTACATGAGTTAAGGCTTTAAAATGATTAAATGAGTTAATCAAGCCGAGTGGGTTCCACACGTGTGAAACCACACGTGTCGGTAACGTGAGGAGCACGTGTCCTTGGGACACGTGTCTCACACGTTTATATATATATATATATATATATATATATATATATATATATTGTGTATATATATTAAATAATTAAATGTGCTAATTATTTAATAGACTTTGGTTTAATTTTGAATTAAAAGGAAAGTCTTATTTTGGAGAAAAAAATAATCTATTTGATTAATTATGAATTAATTAATTAGATAAAATAAGTTATTTATTTATTAATAAATAAAGTATAAAATTATCCAAAAAGGGTTTTGTATATTTTAGCTCTCTTAAAAGTTGATTTGAATTAGAATTCAAAGTTAATGTTCAAAATTACTTTATGATCAATTAATAGGAGAGAGGGGCCAAAATCCTTAGCCCATAAGGACTAGGGTTTTCGGCCGCCCCTCCCTTCCCTATATATAGGGGAGCTCGAGCTCTCCTTTGAGAGTGATTGAATTCTTTTGGTTCATGTGTTGAACACCATCCTTTCTCCAAAATAAAATAAACCCTAGGTTAAGCCTAAACACTAACTAGAGAACTAGCATCCTTACTAGTTAGATTGTGATCTAGTTGGTGGACTATCTCTAGAGAGCTTCAAGTTAGAAGTTTTTAAAGATTCGAGCTTTACCCAGGAGAGGGGATCAAGCTGCGAGAAGAGCGTTCTTCGGTGGCTTGAAACGCTTCAAGAAAGATTATTGATAAGTAAGTTTCTAATCTCTACGAATTTGGATTCACGATTGCGAGTATTCGATCCTTTTGTTGGAAAATTTTTAAATTTTCGC
Organism: Lantana camara; assembly: GCA_037501455.1. NCBI lineage: Eukaryota > Viridiplantae > Streptophyta > Magnoliopsida > Lamiales > Verbenaceae > Lantana > Lantana camara. The sequence goes on along the minus strand of CM074862.1, from coordinate 88,195,747 downwards.
TGCTTTCTGATTCCTGTTTTCTAACAGCTGCTAATCGAATAATGAACCTATAGGGTTATACACAAATGTCAGATCATGAAAAATTGATAGAAGGTTAATTAGATTAAACAAAGTGGTCAAACGGTTGACCACATAAGCCCGCACGAGCATAGGCCCTATGGGACTTGTGGCACGTGTTGTACTGTTCCACACTCAAGGTTGCTTTTATCAATTAAAAGTATTTAATTGTCTTTGGGCTTTGAATTAATTTAAAAATAATTGTTAGACTCAATCGAAATAAATTAACCCAATAATAATTAAGAAATAATTTTTATTTAATAGATTATTTATTTAATTTTAATGAGTTAAAATTAAATAAATAAGTCCTCAAAGGTTTAGGATACGATTTCTTGAAATATCTTGATTTAAATAAGATCTTAATTAATTTAAGACATAATTTAGTTAGTCAATTATTTAGTAAGAAATCAAAACCCACGAATATTAGGAATCCTATGAGGGGTTCAAAGCAACCTATTTTAAATAAAGGGTTCAGGCTTCTTTCAGGGTTTAAACTAACGTTCTTGAAGCGTTAATTATTTGGGAAAAATAAAAAAAAAATGTTCACAAAAACTCTAGCCAAACTACAAGCCACCGAACTGGGATTCTGAATAGATTGATTGTCATCTAGGATTGGTGTTGATACTCTTTAGAGGATTCCTACTTTGATCTCTCAAGAAGACCCGTTCAAGAGACAATCCAACGTGAAGAGTGTTTGGAAGACAATTCAAACACATCAAGAAAGCTTCTAGATTTGTAAGTTTCTTAAAATCTTTCTTAAAACATTTGAAACAAACATTACAAGTAAACAATCCCTTCTAGAAAAAGTTTTAAATTTTCTTTGCATTAACTCCGTATTTTCCAATAGGCTATTTGTTAGTACTTGATACATCAACAAAACTATTAGTTTTAGACTACTTTACAACAAATTTTTCTAATGTTTGAAGGGATACTCAAGTGTGAATTTGATATATAGTTTGAGAGAGATAATACATCCAAATGTAGTTGGATTTTCATTCTTACATGTGGGGTTGTTTCTTAGGCAACCAAAAAACATACTTGTATTTCTCATTGTACCATGGGATCTAAGCTCATAACTTGGGTAGTTGACACAAAAAAGAAAATCAGTGATTGGATAAGAGAATATTAGTAGACGTAATTCCTTGGTTAAATCCAATTACTTATTATATGGTATGACTATATTCATGATAGTGAAGTGTTTATAGTAAGTCTAGTCATGTTGGTCTAAGATTGAATGTGTGAGCCAATTAATATGAGATGGTATTATTTTATCGATGATAAAAAAGAAAACTTGATTGATGTGCTTGTTAGGAATAGTTCTCAAATTATAATTGCATTTGGGCGATCCCCTTTTTCGGTCGATCAGATTTGATTCTGAATTTTAACTTTTGATTATAATTTAAAAAAATTATTTTTAAAATGAATATAAATTTGGGATATTTGAAATTAGAATGGATTTAATTTTTTTTTTTAAATTACTGTATTGTTTTTGAAATAATATTTGAATAAAACTATTAATTTTTAATTAATTAAATTTCATCATGATTCGAATTTAGATTTTAAGATTGATTCTAGAACAGAGAACTATTTTCAAATTGCCTAAATTATTAGAACATTAAGTTAATGGAATTTAAACTTAAATAGTAATTTATTTCCAATGGATTGTGTTGGTATGGGTGATCAAGAGTGAGTATTATGATTGTTTTAAATTATGTACATGGATGATTTTAATTTAGGTTTGTAAGCGCCTACTTCTGTTATTTGAATTAGGGTTGGAGTCCCACTTGTGTGTGCACCTTGTTTGATTTATTATGTGGTTTCCTTATTATTGTTTTTTGGTTGGGGTATGCCTCGTGTACTTGTCTAAGGCCAATATGATGATTGAGTCTTATTATTTTAAGTTTACTTTTCTTTTAACGTAATTTGAGAGTTGTACTTAGGTAGTGTGGTCTTTATTTTCATTTTGGAGACAATCACCCATGGAATAAGAAGTATCCACAAATGAAGTAGCATGGTGCTCATAACTGAAAACCCTCGAAATGTTAGGGAGGGGAAATTTTCTTTTAAGGTAATAGAATAGAGCTTCATTAAATCTCTTATATCCTTATCTGAAATATCTGTCTATACGGCATGTATGTTCAAAACTAGTAATTATTGTATAACTCCCGTAATTACGCATAAGATAGGATCTCATGATCATCTCATATTAGTATCATGCTAGAACATGTTAGCTGGTAATTGTTTATGGGATGCATTTTATGTGAAATTGCATTAAATAAGATAATTAAATTTAGATAACATTATATGTTGATGAGGTCACCCAAATATCCCATTAAATATTAAGCAACTTTCAAAACATAGGTGTTTTGTCAAGGTAATAAAATTTCTAGCATTCTATCGATAGTATTTAAGATGAATGGGCAAGCTAGTTGTGGTCTCACGAGTCGTCGGGTGACTATGTCTAACCCATTGGATCTTAGTTTCCTAATTGATATTTCATGACTATTTTTGGAATTGTGATGTCTCACGAGTCATGGGTCATATGAACTAAGTAGCCATGGTCTTATGTTTGATGGGTCTTGCTTAACACTAAAGTAGATATGGATGTCTCACAAGTTGTGGGTCTATATTGAAAGATTAGTGATGCAAAAGTATTACTAATAATTTCATGTAGATGGAATTGACAATTTGTACCTACCTTAAAGTTTTAGTTTTAGATGTCTCACGGGTCGTGGACCCAGGACTAAAATTCTTAGGATCATAGTACCCACTAAGAAAATACGTTTAAACTATGATTGTTGGGAATTTTTAGATATTCTCAAAAAAGTGGGAGAAAATATACCATACAACCTTCATTAAATGTTTAACGTTATTTTTCAGCACGCTCATGATTTCTCTATTTTTTTCATTTAGCTTGTAGTTTCTGTAATTTTCTACAATTGAACTGGCAACTGAAAACACTCTTGTATCCATCCTCGAACCAAATAAATTGGCAGTGCTCTATAACTCTTATTGGCTAAAAAATCTAAAGATCATTTTAGATTGCAAGAAAAGAAATTATGTTCTCTTTGAGTCGAGCCCACTCCTCAGGGAGAGGCTTCGACTCGAGCCAAAAGGGATTCGATAGAAAAATAGAAAGATGACACGTCTCAGAACATGCAAAGACAATATGAGTCCATTGAAAATGCCTAGGAAATCTTCAACCACTTAGAACAATTGTATCATCCTCATGAATATAGTACAAGGTATAACACATCAAAGAAATTGTTCCATCTCAGAATGAGAAAAAGGAAAAGTGTCCTGAGTATGGAACAAAGTTTTTGAGTCTAACTGAGAAACTTCCAGCCATGGACCTGTCACTTCTTAGTGGATTTGTTGTTCACTTCGCTCTCACATCATTCCGTCCCTTCGTGCTCAACTTCAATATAGATCATGCAAATTTTTCTATAACTCAGCTGATTAGTCAACTCGTGATTGCTGAGATGACTCTGGAGAAGGACCAGAAGGTTATGATGGTTGCATCTTCTTCAAATCCAACTAAGGGTATATGGAAGAAGTTCCCTAAGAAGAAGAGTTTCATTAAACCCGGTGGAGGGGTTAAAAAGGGAAAGGCCAAGAAGAAAAGGGATCAAAGAGAGGACATAGAATGATATGTTTCCTTTTGAAGAAAACCTATCTATCAGTTCTAACACTTAGGTGCTTGACATCAGTTGTGGATCTCAAACCTGTATGATGTATAGGTGTTAAGTGAGGTACGACAACTCAGCGCTGGAGAATGTGTACTGAAGGTTGGAGATGCCTCAAGCGCTGAGGCTTAAGATTTAAGAACAGTTAGATCAGAGTTTGTAGCACCCGGAACGCCGAGATGCCACACCCCCGAACTATAGCTCAGTCCACATACAAAATGGATGATCCGTACATGAACCAGGACTATAGCGAACGGGTGACAAAGCAAGAAACAATCTAGCTAGGCGGGACTAACGCCAACACAATCAAATCAAAACATGATAAATTAAAAACGGAAGCATTATATCAATACATATAGGTACCATATTTACATCAAAAGTATGTATATAGTAGTAGGTACCAACACTTATCAATACATTATCATCTCCTATACATCATACATGTATAAATATCCAAAAACTACTAACATGATACTCCAAAGTCCATACATGAAATGAAATGCTAGACTCAAAGGTAAAGACCTGACTCGACCCCACCTAGCACTCAACCTGCAAAACTGAAAATGTGAGGTGTCAGTCTATGAAAGGCTGAGTGAGGGGTTTAAATAAATATAAGCGCAATTATCGTGCAAGCTATAATCTCGGGTAAGTTTTCATAAAAGAAGCAATATAAGTTCAAATATTAAAGTAATTCTCGCCCGAGATTACAACTAATCAATTTAATAATTCAATCATTATCAATTCAATCCGTGGCCCTGCGAGTGAGGGCAATTCTCCAACCTTTCTCCATAAGTGTACAATCATGAGTGTTTCACTTTATTAGGTTATCATGCAAGTAATTACAGTGCACAATTAGCAGTTTCATGAACTCCTTCTTCCTCCGGCTGATGGTGGCCTTGCAAGACCCAACCATCCATGCATGGTGTACGTCAGGAACATGACTCCCACGTACAGGATTTCTTCCTCCACCAAACCTCCTGGTGGATTCAGAGGTGATCCCAAAATTGGTGAGGATAGTGCAAGAGTTACCCGTCAGCCCTTGCTTCCTCGGTTGGCTCAATACACTACCCTCGGGGCCCAACGTGAATATGCTTTACTCGCCAAATCAATCAATCAATCGGTTCAATTCGGTAAATTATTTGAAAATCAATAAGGTTTTGCAAAATTATAGATATATAGATACATTTTGGCCGAAAGATCACATAGGGTTGTAAAGGTTCTATTTATATCTAGAAATTAAACCTCACCTTTACTTTACCAACCAAAAGAAGCAAGGAAACACCCTAAGGAGCGTGCTCCTCGTCACCGGGAATATGATCTGTATAACAAGGACACGTGTACGTGAGACTCGACTCGTATGAACCATTTAAGACGAACGACAAAGTCATGGATCAATATATAATGCAATAACAATTAAGGAATGTCAATTAGGAGCATTCTTATAAATTAATCAAGTATATTTATCATATAAGTCACCTATGGGAGCCAAGGAAGTGAAAAGAATGCGATAAGAAGGGCATTGGTGAAGTTTGGCAAAAATCGACAATTCCCGAAAATTCACATTCTGTGGAAAAATGGAAATATCTAAAGTTATAGAGATTGAAATTGGGTTTTGTTTATTGGGAATGAAACTATACAAGTAGATCTTTAAAATGATATATGGCTCGTTTTCTAATTCAAAGCGAGGAGAAAATGGCAAACGGTTGAAGTTGGGTGAATGCAGTTTGTCGGGAAAGCAGCGACACCAAAGAGAATTGATCATAACTCAAAAATGGGAAACTATATTGTGATGATTCCAATTGGAGGTTGTTCTAGACTTCAAGATCTTTCCAACGAATTAAAAATCAGGTCATTTGGAGTTCGGATCAGGGAGTACCCGGCAGGGTAAAATTCAAGGGAAAAGTTCCCCGACCGGGTAGAGCAGTCCAGAAACTTTTCGGCACAAAAGTACCCGGCCGGATACTTTTTAGGCACAAAACTACCCGCCCGGGTAGTCCTCCTGGGCAAGAAAAAGCGCAGAAAACAGGGCTAGTTCGTGGAGGGAAGAAAGGGGTAGCAAACTCCCAAGAAAACTCAACCAAAACACCCAAAGCAAACATATAACATGCATATAACTTAAATACAACATTTAAGTAACATATAACCCAAGGTAACATACTTAGATCATCAAGAATCCATCATTCAAAACCCATAAAATTTCATATTATCAACCTTCATAAAACTCATGCTTTCATGCTAACTTTCAACTTAAAATCTTAAGCATGCTTCCAACTATCTATCCCCAATGAATCACACCATAAATCACAAACCCTACTCAACCAAATAATCAAGAGATCAAGCAATTCTTCCATTTGTACCTTGAAATGAAAGAAAAATAAGATGAGATGAAGAGATGAAGATGATGCTCCAACTTATGCAATTAACTTCCTTGATTCAAGCTTGAAAAGATGAAATCTCCTTCTTCTCTTGCATGGTGTTTTGGTCGTGTATTAGTGTGTGTGTGTGAGGTTTTGTTGAAAATGATGAATGAATGAAATAAGAGATATACATATATTCCTAAGTCTTCCAACAAAATGGATCAATCATCATATTTTGCAACTTAGTCCCTAAGTTATTTAAAGGAATGCAACCAAGTTTCATTCTATAAAATATGAGTAATTAACTCCAATTCATGTTATACAATTAAGTCATCAAATTTATGAATTGATCAATTAAGGCATATAAGAGCAATTAGTCACATTAGTAATTAGTTCATGAAATTTTCACGTTGAAAGAGATTTCACATAAGTTTATGAAAATAAAATGAATATAATGATATGAAAGTTATAATAATAACACGTAATGCATAAATGGAAAAACCGTGGCGTTACAATTCTCCCCCCCTAGAAGAATCTAGTCCCCAGATTCATTGTCGAGTTTTAAAAAAAATAATGCTCAAGCAATAAGAGAGCCCCGTCTCTCAACTAGAAATGAGAGAACCCCGCCTCTGAACAAGCAATGAGAAAACCCCATTTCTCACACATACAAAACAACGAGGCAAAAGAATAAATTGTAAAACATTCACATAAGTGTCACATAGGGCAAGTAGCACCACATTAATCACATACTCCTCACTCATATATAACCAAGTTACAGCTAACAAGAAAGTAAGTATAACAACAATAAAATCCATGATGCACGTGATATGCATGGTTAGGTGTACCGTTCACCGTTGATTATGCCATGAATATAGTTGATACCTTGGGCTACCACGTTTGAATAGACATCCACATTTTGCACCTCTCTCTCCAGAGCATATGCACGAGCCTGAACAAGTTGCCTCTGTCCCCCGACATCTAACTCTCGTCGCTTCGGACACGTGTCCACTTGATGCTCATCACTTCCACACCGTAAACATAAGCCCAAATGCCATCTGCAACCTTCGTAAGTATGTGTAGAGCGTCCACAATAGGTGCAAAGAGGCTTTCCCGAAGATGAAGTATGTGAAACTCCCGAACCCGATCCAAATGATCGATTCTTTTTATTCTTTTGAGACCCTTCTTGAGGTAAGGGTGTATGATGAGAAATAGGCCGCTTTCCTTTATTAAAATTTTGTCCTAATTTTGAACCTGAAGCCTGTCCGGTTGAGAATTAGGCCTTCTTGCCATCAAAGGAGGGGTACCTTGAACCTTCTCTTGAGAGTCCCGCGGGATAAGTTCCCAAACTCTTTTACCTTTCTTGAGCCATGGCCCGGTTTGTATATCACTTCCATCAGAGATCTTTGGATTTTGCTGATTCTGAAACTCCTTAAATACAATAGAAATTTGAGCCGGTTGTGGTGTCGCTATAGAAACATATTCTCTTATCCTCTGATCCACAAGACGAACCAAGGAATCGAAAAAATCCTGAGGTTGAACCGAATGGGCCAGATGTGGGAAAACCCTAGGAGAACGATGATGATGAGGGAGACCTCGAGGCATCCTGTAATCAAGACACTGAATATGCATGTTGAATTAATATGTCAATGCACATAACCCACTTGTAACTAATAAAATTTCACACATTGGAAAAATTAAGATCAATTAGAAATGCACATATAAATAAAGAAATTTAAACAATTTAAAGTAGCATATGATGCACGTGCTTATGGATGTATTGAACCTGTCACCGTAGTTGCATCTTTTAACTTGACACTTGTTTCTTGTTTTGTTGAATTTCGAGCTTGCCTCAATTTTGTTGGTTATTTCTTGTTACCCACGGTCTTCTAAATCTTTAGAATTCCCTGATATCAACTTGTGCATCTCTATCTCTCGAGACTTGAAATTTCTTGAACTCGATTCCTTCCCCAAGTATTCCTTCCAAAGTATTGATTTCTAAGTGTTGCCCGAACCTTCACCTTAACCATCTTCTTGATCAAAGTTTCCTTGTATCACCTCGCATAATTTTATAGTCGAAAATATGATTCTTGAGCTTATCGCTTCTTACTTTCATGTGATTGATACCTTGCCTTCTTCCAAAGAATAATCTCTAATGGTTATCCGTAATCCTCCCCTAGCCATCACCTCAATTGAAGTTTTTAGTTGAATTTGTATAAGTTTAAATGGTCGAGCGAACTCACCCTCTAATTGCTTACACTTAAGCATATAGTTTCCCTCTAAAAGCTCGTTACCTTCTTTCACCGTTTCCATTTATTGCTCCATATCTCCCTATTTAACCTCTCCACATAGTAATTTATCTTGGATCTAAAAAATCAAATCAATCTAACCGAAGATGGAATCATGAGTATTTTGACTTTTCATGAACTTGAAACCACTATCTCTATCCTTCTCTTTAAGTTCCACGTATCCGACTTCTTTCTTTACCCAAAATCCATAGTATCTCGATTCCCTGTAGAGCTATATTGGTTACCTCCATGTTCTATTCTTCTCTCTCTTACGTTAAATGAACCTCTTGTCCCCGGTTAACCAACTTCTTTAATAACATATTCTCACGTGTTTATTTTGCAAATTATAAACATCACTTCTTGGTGTTAGAACCCTCAACCTAAGCATCTTCGAAACTTTTGTTCACCTTTCTCATGAATGAAGGTTCCTACAAAATCCGGTTGAAAAGTCTTCATAACGTGGTATACATGTTGATCTTATGAATAAATCATTACACCCCAACCTTCCATCGTAGGGAGGGTTCACCATTGCTACCATAGTTTGCAAACTTTTCTCTTTTATCCTCTACTTCATAAAGCTTGTGAACTATTCCCACAATTCCTTCTTCTCTCCCGGATCTTGTCACTTAAATTATAACCCGAATAAAGAAGGCCATGGCTCTTGAATTCTTGTATGAAATTCCCCGGTGAATTCCTCACAACTCCGAAGCTAGAGAGAGGAACTTGCGGTAGATTGATATTATCATAGAAATTGACCGTGGTTTGATATTATCTTTATAGCCTACAAGTCAGAAATCAATTCTAAGCTAAATGCATGCGGTTAGTGCATGCTCATGTCACATAATTAGCATTTAAACACATATTCAATGCAAAATGCAATAGTTAATTCAACTAAATTTAAGATAAAACATGTTGACACATAAATTCCGCAAAAGTTTAAATAAACACATTGAACATATAAATTTCCAAACCATAGAGGGTCAACTAATCAACAATTAGTAACAGGAATCAATGTCATGAACTAGTCATCAAGTAGTTCAAAGACGTTCAGGTAAGTTCATGTAATTCCAAATAAGTTCAAGTAGTTCCAAATAAGATGCAAGACTCGTAAATTCTCAATTAATCCTATGTCGTTCGACCTAGACTTGACACGACACGATGCTAGAACCGCGGTTTTGCAACCGGGCTCTGATACCACCTAAGATGTAGCACCCGGAACGCCGAGATGCCACACCCCCGCACTATAGCTCAGTCCACATACGAAATGGATGATCCGTACATGAACCAAGACTATAGCGAATGGGTGACAAAGCAAGAAACAATCTAGCTAGGAGGGACTAATGCCAACACAATCAAATCAAAACATGATAAATTAAAAACGGAAGCATTATATCAATACATATAGGTACCATATTTACATCAAAAGTATATATATAGTAGTAGGTACCAACACTTATAAATACATTATCATCTCCTATACATCATACATGTATAAATATCCAAAAACCACTAACATGATACTCCAAAGTCCATACATGAAATGAAATGCTAGACTCAAAGGTAAAGACCTTACTCGACCCCGCCTAGCACTCAACCTGCAAAACTGAAAATGTGAGGTGTCAGTCTATGAAAGGCTGAGTGAGGGGTTTAAATAAATATAAGCGCAATTACCATGCAAGCTATATGATACGTTGCATATTCATTAAAATATTAAGCTTAAATTGTTTTAATTTGCCCCATGACTTGGTTAGATTGTGGATTAATAATTGATCTTATGTTTCTTGATAAGGAAGTGCCGATACGCCAAAATATGGAGACTTTGCTGATTTTAGTGGCAGACACGGGGTGTTGACCCTTTAATTCTAATTAGAGGCCTGTGGGGGAAGTAATTTTGGTATTTGCTGGAAATCTGGAGCAGCACGCAACACTTGGGAAGGCATTTGTTTTGTGAAGACAAGAAGTGGGCCTTGAGGAGTTTTTTTTAGTTAGCCCATTAATTCCATAACCCACTTATGCAATATTTGAAGAGAGAAGCCCACAAATTCCCTAATTCTCTAAAGAATTAATTCAGAAAGCACGTTAGATGTTGTGAGACAATTTCTTTGGGTTGATTAATCAAAGTTATCCGTTTTATTTCCGATTTCATGTCATTGAGTGTTGTTCAATTCTTTGATTAGTGCACGAATCCTAGAGTTATCAACACACATACAGCTAGTTAATTTATTTGGTGGAGTCTAACCGGGTAATTAACGAAATGGCAATCAACACTAGGTTGTTAAGTTCGGCTGATTTTGTGTTGTGGAATATTACGCTCTAATTAGGCGAAGTAGGAGTTTCTACTAAGTCAGTTAGGGTTAGTGTTTCTTTAGCTCGTAAAGCAACTAGCTAATTGAATCTTTGAAGGAGTTTCTGATAGGGTTATTAGCTAGTTAGGGAATAGTCTTTAGGAGTTTCTTTAGATTATTCTAAAAATACGAAGAAACGAGGGAGCCTAAGGTAATTGGTAACTATAGCTAGCCTAACGAGGAATTAATCACCCTGTCCGTGATCATAGTCTGATGCATGCGTAGGAAAATCCCGGCTACTTATCATTTACTGAATTAATCTAAGTGTCAGTTGCGTTTAGTTGTTAATTATTTGCTTATTTAGTCTCGTTTGTTTATTTCATTAGTTTAATCCAAAACTTGACAAACCCCCCATATTTTAATTGTTCGTTTATATTCTTGGCATATTAAAAGAGTACAAACTCGTCCAATCCCCGTAGATCGATACCCGTTGCCACTATTTTACAATTTAATCGTGTGCAATATTTGGGATTTATTATTGGTGGTCTTGACACCCATCAATTTTTGGCGCCGTTGCCGGGGATTGGTAACTAATTTTGTTTCTTTTTCTTATGCTTAGGAACCTTCGTGAGCAAGCAGCAGTTGGCGAAAGTTCAGAATTGTTTGAAGCTGAAAACTGATACTAATTCTGAGCAGGAGTTTGCAGTTGCACAGCTTACTGACAAGAAGCCTGACAGTGATCACAGTCAGGATATGGCTCAGAACAGAATGCTTCGGGACCTTGCCAGACCTACTGAAGCACAACAGCCACTGTATATTACCTTTCCAGAACTGCAAGAGGGCTTCGAACTGAAGTCAGGCCTCATCCATTTGTTGCCAACCTTTCGCGGGTTGGAGAATGAAGATCCAAATAAGCATTTGAAGGAATTCCACCTTGTGTGCACATCCATGAAGCCACACAATGTGACAGAGGATCAAATCAAGCTAAGGGTTTTTCCCTTCTCATTGCAATATGCGGCTAAAGAGTGGCTATATTACTTACCTTCAGGTACGGTCACTACTTGGGCGGAAATGTCAAGCCAATTCCTTGAGAGGTACTTTCCGGCTTCTCGTGCTACCAACATTAGGCGAGAAATTTGTGGCGTGAAGCAAAGAGATTCCAAAAGCCTTTATGAGTATTGGGAGAGGTTCAAGAGATTGCTAGCAAGCTGCCCCCAACATGGTATCTCGGATCAATTGGTCATTCAATACTTCTATGAAGGACTAACTCCGATGGAGCGTAGAATGATGGATGCCGCGAGTGGCGGAGCAATTGTTAGCAAGACACCAGCCGAAGCTAGAGAGCTCATATCGACCATGGCTACAAATTCTCAACAATTTGAAGCTCGGCAGGACACCCCCCGAAGGGTGAATGAGGTAAATACTAATTCACTTGATAAAATTGAGTCTTTGCTAACAACCTTGGTGCAGAAAATGAATGTAAGTCCTACTCCACCGGCAAGAGTTTGTGGCATTTGCACTAGCCCCGCTCACTTCACTAATGCATGCCCAACTCTACACGAAGAGGCACCTCAGAATGTGAATACCACTGGATACCAACAAATGAAGTCTGACCCTTATTCATACACCTACAACCTTGGATGGCGAAGTTACCCAAGACACAGCTATGCAAACAACCAACCGATCAATCAGAACTTCCATCAGATACCACCACCACAACACCCTCAGGGTTCAGGTACGCCTCTTAGTGAAATTGTTCGTTTGTTGGCTACTAATACCGAGAAATATCAACAGGACACGACGAACAGAATTCAAAAGATGGAGGATACTATAATGGTTTTGGCGACTCATATGGGACAAATTGCATCGTCGGTGAGCAAATTGGAGAGTCGAGGCAAACTATCATCGCAAACACACAATGTGAGTGCGATTGTGTTGCGAAACGGGAAGGAATTACAGCCTCCAGTCAACAGGATTTCAAAACGTGATCAGGAACAGGTATCTGATGCAGAAACTGAAAAAGAGATTGAGAAGGAGCTTGTCCATGATCACGGCCAGAACCCCAGTCCATCTGAAATCATTCAGAAGCCGAAGCTGCTGGTAGTTCCACCACCATTCCCTGAAAGGTTAGTTCAGAGTAAGAAGGACAGAGAAGATAAGAGCATCTTGGCTCTTTTTGAAAAAGTTGAAGTAAACATTCCACTTCTCGAGACCATCAAACAGGTTCCACGCTACGCCAAATTTCCAACAAGCATAAGTTGACAGGTAATGAGAAGGTGAGTGTTAGTGAAAATGTTTTGGCCGTCTTACAAAGGAAATTACCTCCTAAGTGTCACGACAAAGGTATGTTTTCCATCCCATGCAAGATTGGACATGTTGGTATTGGTAAGGCTATGTGTGATTTAGGTTCTTCTATCAATGTGATGTCTTTATCTGTCTATAATTCTTTGGGTCTTGGTCCATTAGCTAGTACGGGAGTTATTAGTCAATTAGCGGATCGATCAATTGTCTATCCTGAAGGTGTTTTAGAGGATGTGTTTGTTCAAGTTAATGAACTGATTTTTCCTGCTGATTTTTTTGTGATTGATATGGAAAACAATTATTCATCTGAGTCCTCTAGTATCTTGTTTGGTAGACCTTTCCTTAGTACAGCTAAAGCTAAAATTGATGTACATGATGGTTCACTGACTTTAGAGTTTGATGGTGAAGTAGTGAAATTCAATGTTTATGATTCCACTAAGCATGTTGATGATGTGTCTTGCATTTGTAGTGTTGGTGTCAATGAGAATTTGACTTATGAGGATTTTTGTTCAAATAATGATGTTGAGTTGAATTATGTTATTTGTCATGACATATCTGTTGATTGGCTGAAGAGATTTTCTAATCGGTTTAAGTCTTTTGATAATGTTTTTGATAAGTTCCATGCATTACAAGGGCTTAATGATATTACAAGTTCAAAGTCTGTGCCTATTGAGTTAACTAGATCAGAATCTAAGCTTTTACCTTCATTTTTGCAGGATCTAAAGCTAGAAATTGAAAAGCTACCTGAGTTTTTAAAACACGCATATCTGGGCGACTGTGAGACCCTACCTGTGATCATAGCCAACATGCTTGACAGTCTGGAAGAGGAAAAACTGATTAGAGCACTTCAAAAATGCAAAGAGGCAGTTGAATGGACCATCACAAATGTCAAGGAACTGACGCCTTTGGGGAGCATGCATGATATTGTTTTGGAACGAGGGCCCAAGTCCCATAGGGCAGCTCGACGTAAGCTAGACCCACCTACAATGGAAACGGTGGAAACAGAGATCCTTAAACCCCCTGATCGAATGATTAAAAATTTGTATAGTAAGGTGAAGGGACGTGGGCTAGAGTCATTTTATGAAGGGTTTGCAACGCACATGGTTGAAGGGATCAATCTAGAGGATCCTCCTCTAGAAGCTTAAGTGCACAAAGATAACTCGTCGAGTCCATGACGTTAAACAAGGGCGCTAAGTGGGAGGCAACCCATATTTCTTTCTCTTGCTTTTGTTTATTTGTTTTTCGTTTTCTTCTTTTGCTTGATTTCCTCGTCCCATCGTCATATTTTCTCCTTTCGTGTTTTGCAGGCGAATGTGCAGCTGATATATTTGGATAAGTGTGGGGGAGGTAAAATTCAGATCCATTGTTGATAAAAGACAGAATCACTGAAGATGGAATTTTGCTACTGTGAACACACTTGGCTGAGGTCACGGGCAAGGGTCCTCGGTCATATTTTGCCGAACGAAGCCTACACTCACATACCAACACCATCACACCCCCCCCCCCCCCCCGGGGTTCAGGGAAGTCCTCTGTTTTTCATTTCTGACTTAATTTATGTTGAGGACAACATGCATTTAAGTGTGGGGGGGTATTAAGGCCTAAAAGATAAATTTTTCGACCTTTTGCATGATCTCGGGCATTTAGGGACTGATCTTTGACTGAAATTCAAATTTTTGCGCTTTACTTGATTGATTGAGATAGCATGGAATTGTTTACTATGGCATGATATCCTTTCTAGTACCCTTCTTACAGCTTCTTGGTTGTGGTGGAATTGAATTTGAAAAGGAAATTGAGTTGAAACCTTTGATTATTTATGATTCGCATGACATGAAGTGAGTTTGTTTGACACTTGACATGGTAGGAATTGTATGAACTTGAGTATAAAAAGTTGAACTAAATGTTGTGTGTGCTCTAAAATTGGAACCATGCTGCGATTGAATCTTGTCTAAAGTGGTTAGTTGATTTAATATCTTTTAAATTTTGCAAGTATGTTGAGAAACGGTAGATTGGTTTTGAGCTAAGATAAGTTTGACTTGATAAGCATTAAGTGTGAGGGGGAGCTTGCGAGCGGCCAACTAGAGAAAGGTTGGTCAGTAGAACTCGCGCGACTACTCCTCTGGCCTTGGAAGAATTCCAAATCATTAAGCGCCACGAGTAGGGCCGAATGCCGTCCGCTCTCGAAATTGTTTTCCTAACACTTAAAGGGATAAACAACTGGAGTTTGCCTTGCTTTGCAAAAAACTCAAAAAAGAAACGAGACAGAAAAAGAAAGAAAAAAAAAACAAGGGAAAAAAGTTGCTGATAGAAAAATGAGAAAAATGAAGAAAAAGAAAAAAAGAGATATATTGAGGGATGTGTTTGCTTAAAAGCTCTCTAGGTTTTATAGGTTTCTTATCTTGAAGAATGATACTTAGCTCTTCACCGTGTCTTTGGTATTCTTTAACATATGCGCAAAATTGATTGATATTCATTTGACTAACTACTTTATACTTGTTTTCTTCATTTGCATTGGATTAATATGATCAAACTAATTATGCATGATGATAATTGGAACTTGAGCTCATATGTCCTTGCTATTGATAGTTGATTTTCAAACTCAGCTTTGTGTTGTGTTAGTTGCGAATAATTTTTGGTGACAACGAATTTTTCCTAGTTTACACACCTGAATGCTGGAGTTGGGATTTAAAATGTGATTCTAGCCTTCATTCTATGCTATGCTTAGGGACAAGCATTGCCTAAGTGTGGGGGGATTTGATACGTTTCATATTCATTAAAATACTAAGCTTAAATTGTTATAATTTGCCCCATGACTTGGTTAGATTGTGGATTAATAATTGATCTTATGTTTCTTGATAAGGAAGTGCCGATACGCCAAAATATGGAGACTTTGCTGATTTTAGTGGCAGACACGGGGTGTTGACCCTTTAATTCTAATTAGAGGCCTGTGGGGGAAGTAATTTTGGTATTTGCTGGAAATCTGGAGCAGCACGCAACACTTGGGAAGGCATTTGTTTTGTGAAGACAAGAAGTGGGCCTTGAGGAGTTTTTTTTAGTTAGCCCATTAATTCCATAACCCAATCATGCAATATTTGAAGAGAGAAGCACACAAATTCCCTAATTCTCTAAAGAATTAATTCAGAAAGCACGTTAGAGATGGGTCATTTATTTTGGGGAAAAACATGTTTGGAGATTTGAGGGGTTATAAAGCATTGAAGAAAGAAGGTGGCTTAGTGGCTTTTACTGCGTTGTTATTATGACGGAACGTGGAGATCATGGGAGAAAACCAAAGAGCTCCTCCACACTACAAAAGAGAAGAAACGCAGCAGCACTAAAGGAGGAGAATTCAAGCACCAAAACAAGTTTATTTCCTCTTTTCCTTATTCCGTTGAATACTATGTTTTCTTATTCGTATTTGTCTTTTAATTTCATTATGAATTTCTAATTCGTTTTTAGTTGGGATTTTCCAAGCATGCTTTAGATGTTGTGAGACAATTTCTTTGGGTTGATTAATCAAAGTTATCCGTTTTATTTCCGATTTCATGTCATTGAGTGTTGTTCAATTCTTTGATTAGTGCACGAATCCTAGAGTTATCAACACACATACAGCTAGTTAATTTATTTGGTGGAGTCTAACCGGGTAATTAACGAAGTGGCAATCAACACTAGGTTGTTAAGTTCGGCTGATTTTGTGTTGTGGAATATTACGCTCTAATTAGGCGAAGTAGGAGTTTCTACTAAGTCGGTTAGGGTTAGTGTTTCTTTAGCTCGTAAAGCAACTAGCTAATTGAATCTTTGAAGGAGTTTCTGATAGGGTTATTAGCTAGTTAGGGAATAGTCTTTAGGAGTTTCTTTAGATTATTCTAAAAATACGAAGAAACGAGGGAGCCTAAGGTAATTGGTAACTATAGCTAGCCTAACGAGGAATTAATCACCCTGTCCGTGATCATAGTCTGATGCATGCGTAGGAAAATCCCGGCTACTTGTTATTTACTGAATTAATCTAAGTGTCAGTTGCGTTTAGTTGTTAATTATTTGCTTATTTAGTCTCGTTTGTTTATTTCATTAGTTTAATCCAAAACTTGACAAACCCCCCATATTTTAATTGTTCGTTTATATTCTTGGCATATTAAAAGAGTACAAACTCGTCCAATCCCCGTGGATCGATACCCGTTGCCACTATTTTACAATTTAATCGTGTGCAATATTTGGGATTTATTATTGGTGGTCTCGACACCCATCACTATAATCTCGGGCAAGTTTTCATAAAAGAAGCAATATAAGTTCAAATATTAAAGTAATTCTCGCCTGAGTCGTGGCCCGACGAGTGAGGGAAATTCTCCAACCTTTCTCCATAAGTGTACAATCATGAGTGTTTCACTTTATTAGGTTATCATGCAAGTAATTACTGTGCACAATTAGCAGTTTCATGAACTCCTTCTTCCTCCGGGTGATGGTGGGCTTGCAAGACCCAAGCATCCATGCTTGGTGTACGTCAGGAACATGACTCCCACGTACGGGATTTCTTCCTCCACCAAACCTCCTGGTGGATTCAGAGGTGATCCCAAATTGGTGAGGATAGTGCAAGAGTTACCCGTCAGCCCTTGCTTCCTCGGTTGGCTCAATACACTACCCTCGGGAACGTGAACATGCTTTACTCGCCAAATCAATCAATCAATCGGTTTAATTCGGTAAATTATTTGAAAATCAATAAGGTTTTAGAAAATTATAGATATATAGATACATTTTGGCCGAAAGATCACATAGGGTTGTAAAGGTTCTATATATCTAGAAATTAAACCTCACCTTTACTTTACCAACCAAAAGAAGGAAGGAAACACCCTAAGGAGCGTGCTCCTCATCACCGGGAATGTGATCTGTATAACAAGGACACGTGTACGTGAGACTCGACTCGTATGAACCATTTAAGACGAACGACAAAGTCATGGATCAATATATAATGAAATAACAATCAAGGAATGTCAATTAGGAGCATACTTATCAATTAATCAAGTATATTTATCATATAAGTCACCTATGGGAGCCAAGGAAGTGAAAAGAATGCGATAAGAAGGGTTTTGGTGAAGTTTGGCAAAAATCGACAATTCCCGAAAATGCAGATGCTGTGGAAAAATGGGAATATCTAAAGTTATAGAGATTTGAATTGGGTTTTGTTTATTGGGAATGAAACTAGACAAGTAGACCTTTAAAATGATATATGGCTCGTTTTCTAATTCAAAGCGAGGAGAAAATGGCGAATGGTTGAAGTTGGGTGAATGCAGTTTGTCGGGAAAGCAGCGACACCAAAAAGAATTGATCATAACTCACAAATGGGAAAATATATTACGATGATTCTAATTGGACGTTTTTCTAGACTTCAAGATCTTTACAAAGAATAAAAAATCAGGTCATTTTGAGTTCGGATGAGGGAGTACCCGGCTGGGTAAAATTCAAGGGAAAAGTTCCCCGACCGGGTAGAGCAGTCCAGAAACTTTTCGGCACAAAAGTACCCGCCCGGGTACTTTTTAGGCACAAAACTACCCGCCCGGGTAGTCCTCCTGGGCGAGAAAAAGGGCAGAAAACAGGGCTAGTTCGTGGAGGGAAGAAAGGGGTAGCAAACTCCCAAGAAAACTCTACCAAAACACCCAAAACAAACATATAACATGCATATAACTTAAATACAACATTTAAGTAAGATTTAACCCAAGGTAACATACTTAGATCATCAAGAATCCATCATTCAAAACCCATAAAATTTCATATTATCAACCTTCATAAAACTCATGCTTTCATGCTAACTTTCAACTTAAATTCTTAAGCATGCTTCCAACCATCTATCCCCAATGAATCACACCATAAATCACAAACCCTACTCAACCAAATAATCAAGAGATCAAGCAATTCTTCCATTTATACCTTGAAATGAAAGAAGAATAAGATGAGATGAAGAGATGAAGATGATGCTCCAACTTATGCAATTAAGTTTCTTGATTCAAGCATGAAAAGATGAAATCTCCTGCTTCTCTTCCATGGTGTTTTGGCCGTGTATTAGTGTGTGTGTGTGTGAGATTTTGTTGAAAATGATGAATGAATTAAATAAGAGATATACATATATTCCAAAGTCTTCCAACAAAATGGTAGAATCATCATATTTTGCAACTTAGTCCCTGAGTTATTTAAGTGAATGCAACCAAGTTTCATTCTATAAAATATGAGTAATTAACTCCAATTCATGTTATACAATTAAGTCATCAAATTTATGAATTGATCAACTAAGGCATATAAGAGCAATTAGTCACATTAGTAATTAGTTCACAAAATTTTCATGTTGAAAGAGATTTCACATAAGTTTATGAAAATAAAATGAATATAATGATATGAAAGTTATAATAATAACACGTAATGCATAAATGGAAAAACCGGGGCGTCACAGAGTTAGGTGGTTTTATTTTGATATTGAATAAGATCCTATTTATACTAAACATTATTCGAAATAAGTTTTTCATTCCAATATTATATTGTGAAGGTTTTCAAACTTATATTTGTGATGGCTCATTTTATATTAAGAAGAATGGTTCTTTGTTTATTCTTAGTACATTAACAAATGGACTATATCAAACACAAAATACGAATATTATGAATATTCAACAAAACACCAAACGTTAAAGAGATGATAAAATTTCAACAACACTTTAGCGTTATAGAATTGAATATATTTCCAAGAGTAAAATTAGCAAGTTAACCAATTTAGGCTAATTCTATGAACTTAAAGAGTTAAGTTTCTTCGAATCGAGTCTTAAAGGAAAAATACCCAAAACCCCATTTAATAGAAATGTGGAACACTCAAAGGGCATCTTAGATTTGAACCATACCGATGTTTGTTGCCTATTTAGTGTAAGAACTAGGAATAACCATCAATATTTCATGACTTTCATTGACGACTTCAATCGTTTTGGTTCTCTGTATTTAATGAAGTACAAGTCTAAAACTTTTGAGAAATTCTTAGAATTTCAAAAGAAAATTGTGAACATAGCTACATATAAGATTAAACCACTTCGATCTGATCGAGGTGACGAGTTTCTTAGTGACGAGTTGCTTAATTTTCTCAGAGATAATGAAATTATCTCTCGGTGGACTCCTATGGGAACTCGTCAATTAAATGGAGTTTCAGAGAAAAGGAATAAAACTTTATTAGATATGATTCGTTCCATGATGAGTTTCATTGATTTACTGCCTTCATTCCGGGATTACACCCTAGAATATGCAGTGAAGATTTTTGAATCTTGTATCCTCTTGCTTATGTGAATAGGATAGGGATTGATAAGCTTGAAAGTAGATTAAGCTTATCCAGTATCGTAGGATATCCTAAAGGGTCTATAGGATATTACTTTTACGATCCCCTTGAACAAAAAGTGTTCGTTTCAAGGAATGCCACCTTTCTTGATAAAATGTTGTCAAGAGAGAAGAACGAAAAGATCGCAGACCTCGAAGAAATTCGAGGTGAACTTCCCATGCCATAAAAGGATCTAATGGTCCACTTTGATGAGACTCAACTAATCATTGGGGATACTACACATACAATCCCTCCTCAATTAAAGCGTTGTGAAGGCCATCCTAGACAGCCTGAGAGATGGTATGGATTCTTCCATCAAACATTTGAAGTGGATAACGAGCCACTCACCTATAAGGAGGCACTGTCAGATTAGTTGCAACATTTAAAGAAAGATTAGTTGCTAAAAGGTTCAAAACCAGGTGTAGACTTTGATAAAACCTTCTCTCTTGTTGCAATGCAAAAATCCATTCGAATCATGCTTAACATAGTTGCATATTGGGATAAACGGATGTAAAACTGTCTTTCTCAATAGAGACATTGACAAAGAAATTTACATGGAAAATCCCATGGGCTTCACATTTAGTAGGAGAAGAAAAAGGCTGCAAACTCCAAAATGAATTGAAACAAGGCTTTAGGAATTGAAACATTCGATTTGATGAAGCAGTAAAATCATTTGGTTTCATACATAGTTCAAATGAATCATGTATGTACAAAAAAGAATTGAAAACCTCAATTCAATTTATGGTAATTTATGAAGATGACATCCTTTTCACCAGGAATACGAAGAATGACGTGAAAGTAACCAAAACTTGGTTATCGAACTAATTTGACAAGAAAGATCTTGGTGATGGATTTTACATTCTCAGTATAAAGATCTACAGAGATAGATTTAGGAGAATGATAAGGTTATCACAATCGATGTGCATAGATAAAATATTAAAAAGGTTTAGTCTGGAAGATTCCAAGAAAGATAAACTTCTGATGGGCACGAGAACAGTTCTTCTGAAGGACCTATATCCCAAGACTAACCTTTAAAAGGCCAGAATGTTCAAGATTCCTTATGCATCTGCATTAGGAAGCATAACATATACAATGCTTTGTACTCGACCAGATATGGCTTACGCATTCAGTGTGACAAGCCGTTTCTAATCTGACGCTAGAGAAGGTCACTGGATTGTCGTGAAGAATACCCTTAAGTACTTAAGAAGAACTAAGGATATGTTTCTAGTTTACGGAGGACAACAAGATCCTATCATTAGAGGATACTGTGATGCAAGCTTTACATCAGATATGGATGATTACAAATCCATATCTGGATACATTTTTTGCTTAAATGGCAGAGCAATAAGCTAGAAGAGTTCCAAACAAACGAGTACTAAGACCGAATACTTAGCTGCAAACAATGTAGTAAGGAAGGTGTTTGGGTAAGAAACTTCCTAGTAGCTAAAGCATTGGGTCGAACACTTGTTTGGTGTCAAGGTAATGGATGGGTTTAGTTCCTAGAATAACACATCCCATTACAGTTTTTATGACAATAATAGGGGACTGTTGCTTGAGCTATGTAACACCCCGACTTTTTGGCAATCCAGGTATGGCGCTACGAGAGAGTTATTTTGTGAACTATATGTCATCGCTTGCCTTAAGTGTTGACTTGCAGTTTATTTTGAACTATATGTGCTTTAGAATTTAATTAAATATGTTTGGGCTCAAACACCCAATATTTGAAAGATTGGGGACCTCATTGTAATTAGGGTGTTTTGGCCTTCATGGCTATCTTAAGCTCGAGAATTCAAGTTTGAATTCCAACTTTACCATTAGGTTCGTTTCGACTATTCGGATCCAACGGAATAAGCCTCACCGTTTTTTAAAGCCATTTGAACCCCCTACCGATTTTAAATTCTAACCGATTGGACAGAACCCTCCCTTCTTTCTCATTTCTTCCATCTCGGTTTCAAGGAGCAGATAGAAGAAGAGATTGCCCACTATTCACTCCCAACTTTGAGCTCAAGTTCTGGCTTCATCTCTCGCCCTGTCAACGATCCAAGGTAAGCATTGAATTCCTCTCTTCGAGTGTGTCATTTCTTTCCGATTGAATCTTGTTTCTCTTGCCTGGTTTCATGCCATTGAAGAAGATGATGAATAGTATCAAAATATGAAAATTTTCTTCTAATGTCTTCATATGTGAATTAATTGAGTTAAGATTGGAGTATGTTGTTCACTTGAGCTCGTTCGTCGTTTATTTGTTGAAATTTTGCTGGTTGCTTGCTTATTTACCGAGCCGCCATTTTCGTACCTTCTTAAGCTTTAATGGCATCTCGTTTAATTGTTTGATTTATGAGAATATAGTGTGCTTAAGTTGTTAGGAGTGTGTTTATATACATGAAAATGTGGAATTATATGATTTTTGTGGTTGTGGTGTTACCAGACGAGTCTCCCCCTTTTCCCCTTCTTTTTCCACCATTGTTGCAGCTCTTGGAGCTTGGACACAGGGGTGAGACATGCCCGTGTCCCCTCTAATGAAGAAAATGAGACACTCTCTTGTCTTCCTTGGGTTTTAGCAACTGCATTGAGACACCCCCGTGTCTCCCACTCCTTGAATGCATTTTGTGTTGTTTTGTTTTGTAAGTTTGATTTACGCTTTTATCCAACCCCAAACCTAATCCTAACGAACTCCGATTGACCTGAAATTTTAACATGATCAAACCTATTTGAGCGTAGAGTATTCTCTTTGGAATCACCTCAAAATTAGTTCTAGATTGTGAGATATAACTGTTTTGTTTTTGTGCCACTTCGCTGAAAAACTACTTTCGTTCAACATCAAACCTATACCATTTTCCTCTTACTTTTAACCACGATTCGAGCTATATACCGTTAGAAAGATCTATGTGTCTAATTTCATTTTCAAGAAAGAATTCCCATTTCTCAAACTCAAGTTATGCCCATTTTACTACAGCCTGTCCGTTTCGGGAAAACTGTCAGCTTTGGCCTAATTTCACTCGGAACTCCTTTTTGTGTTTTTATTCCATTTTTCTCGTACCTTTCCATCTCCAAAATTGTTTATAACTTATTTTATAATGTGTATGTGTATGTACTCATTCTTATATGCATTTTATGTTGCTTTAGGAATGCGATATGTGTTCATAAATGAATAAATGCTATCATATGCCTTTCGTTTAGCTTTGATGCATTAATTCTGCACATGAACTTATTCTTAACATGATATATGATATTAAATGAGTATGTTGAGTGTGGTATGACTTTTCTTGCATGAATTTGATATGATTATGAGCTTTGCTTACGTGTTTGCATCTCTTAAGCGCTTATGCATACGTCGTGCATCTATGTGGTTCATTCTCGAGTCCAAGTCTTGTGCTTTGTCTTTAGTTTGTTCAGGTGCACCTAGGTGGTGTTTTATTGGCCAAGTTAATTCCGAGGTGAATCGAACTTCTTGTCTTTAACTTCGTTTGGTGTAAGGTGAGGTTAGGATATAGTTAAACCCAAATGAAATGTGCCCATTTTCGACTGCATGTGACTTATAAGTCTTATGTATATGTAAATATGTGTGAGGTATGTATTTTTATGTTTTTGTCATATGTTTGAAAGTATGAACACTATGTATGAGCCTATATATTCTTAGTCTCGGTTTTAAAATGATTTTGAGGTAAGGGTGTGTGTGTGTGTTGTATACGTACGATATGCATGAGTTATGTCTGTCTGTCTGTAGTGGGATTTGAATGATGAACTTTAAATTTGAATTTGATGTGCCCTGGAGATTTATGCCAAGGAGCCCCGATGTCGGGCCATCGGGTATACTCCTGATTGCAGTCTCGTCTGTCTAAAAGGATGTACTGGAAGGCATCAGGAGGTTTGGTTGGGGGATGGAGTCCTGAGGGTCGGAGAAGCATTGAGCACTCCCCTCACCTGTTAGATGGTTAGGTAGGTACAATCCTTCCATCACAGGAGAAGAGGTAGGTATGTCTGACCTTGATTTTGTTTAAATTTAGTATGATTTTGAACTGAGGAGTTGGTTTGAGTTTGAGTTCATGAAACGGGGGGTAGATTCATAAATTAAGATAAATTTTGGTATATTTAACCTAATAAAATATGCTCTGATATTTATGTTTGCTTTGATACGAACGTAGACTTTGATATATGTAATTCAAGCTCCATTTTGTTTGTTTGTTAAGTAACCCTATATATATATATATATAGGGGTAGATGTTTTGGCGCAAAAACTAATCTTGGATTCACAAACATTTACTTTTGAACGTGTTGTGCTCTTATCTATATGTAGGTGTGCGTGGGTAACCCCTCACTCAGTCTGTGGACTGACCCTTCCCCTCCCATCCCTATGTTTTTAGCTTTGCAGGTTTTGACTTTGGAGTTTGAGCTCAGCAGTGTGAGTTGGTCTTGGAGTCTGTTTTGAGTCAAGTACTTGCTTTAATTTGGGTCCTTTACATTCGCATTTGAATTCGATTAAGTTTGTCTAATATGATCGTACGTATGTATAAGTAAGTATTGTTTAAATTATGTTATGAATTTCGGGACAGGCTTCTAGGGATAGTATGAACTCGTTTGCATTTATGATTTATGTCTATGTTCCGCCTAGCTTAAGTATGTTTGTCTGTCTCCCGTTTGCCTATGCTCAGTTCATGTACGGGGCCTCCCATATCATACGTGGATTAGGTTTAGGTGCGGGGTATGTGATGACCCACTGTAACACCCGAGCGCAAGGTGTCACATCCCCCGCACCGAGATCCAACCCGAATATTAAATGGACGATCCATACCCAAGCCAAATCACGGCGAACGGGGACAAACACACACTCTAAGCTAGGCGGGCTAACCCTTAAAACCATAAAACAACATAAAACATTAAAGCGGAAGCAATAAATGAACATATACCATATATATATGAACCATGAGCATCCAAGCTCCAAAAATATGTCATATACATCAACAATTGCCATCACGGCCCAAAACATGTACGCTCCACATCACTATACATATACAATGATCAAAATAAAAGTATGCAAGTGTAAGACCAAAATATAAGAGCTAGAGACGAATGCAAGACCTAGGACTCGTATTCCCGCCTAGCTCCCTCAACACCTGCACAACACAGCTGAAAACCAAACGGGTTCAGTCCAAAAGGGACTGGTGGGTATAAAACAGGGCATAAATAGAATATATGACGGTAATTAAACAATCACATGCAAGCTATAATCCCAAGTGAGGTTTTTAAAGAATTTCCCAAGTGGGTGAAAAGAAATCATCAAAAGGGAATATAACGAATCATTAACATTAGGTCATTATTGGCCCGGCGAGTAGGCGTGCATTATCTCCAACCAACACCTTGTGTAAATCATTTAAACATTCATTTATTCATTCTTTTCATGCAATCAATCTTTTGTGCACTTTCATTAACATTAACAACTTCTTCCCCCGGGTTGGTGGTGGGTTTGCAAGGCCCGACCACCCATTCATTGACCAAAAGGGGTTACATAACTCCCCAGATGGCGCTAAGCATCCATTCCTCGCTAACTCCTAATGAGGTCCGGTTACGCCGTTGATTGGTGGAACTAGTGTGAGGGATCACCGTCGGCCCGTGCCTCCCCGGATAGCCACTCACACTAAGTCCCTGGGCCCCATTCGTGCATTCGATATGGCTTTACGTTCATAAAATAGGGCTTTACGTTGAAAACGTTTACTCTTTAAAACGACTCTATATATATATATTAATTTTGGTCGAAAAATTTCACATTGAAGGTATATATAGGGTCTTATATCTACATAAAAGAGAAACCCACCTTAAACCGTCAAAAGAAGAAAGCACGAGCCTCACTGACCGGCCTCGTCTCCAACTGGATCAAAATCTTGAATGATAAAGAGATGAAAAGAGATGGAGTGAGATGATGTTGATGATGCTTGAATGATCACAAAACCCACAAAAATGAAGCTTGAATGAGGAAATCTCCCACTCTTCCAAGTAGGGTTGGCTCGGTTGGCAAGGCGAGAAATGGAGCAAATGTGTATGTAATGTGTTGTATGAATGAAGGAATGGATTACGTGATATGTTGCTATGTATCAAGAAGAAATGGCCAAATTGCTATTAAATCCTCCAAATTAGTAAGTCATGCAATTGAGTCCACAAGGTTCATGAGATGCTCAAATAAGGTCGCAACAATATTAAGTCAAGTTCGGGAATTTAATTCACGTTGCAATCAAGTTCGATTTAGGCAATAAATATCAATTGTAATGAATTCACAAAATACTAAATATTAATTAACTTAGGTTATAATAATTAACATATATACACATTTAATATATTTAAAAATAAAAATTAAGCATGTAAATCACATATGAATAATTATTTCGCGCAATTAGGTAAACAATTACGTCATACCTGTACGGCTGAATTATCGGGGCGTCACAACCTCGCCCCCTTAAAAGAATCCGTCCTCGGATTCATTGATCACTCGGGAAGAGCTCCAGATGTAACCTCTTCATCTTATCCTCCGTTTCCCACGTGGCCTCTTCCGTTTTATCACTTCTCCATAGTACCTTAACCAGTGGGATTCGCCGGTTTCTTAATTCTTCAAATTTTCGATCCAAAATCTTAATCGGCTTCTGAACGAAGGTGAGGTTCGGTTCTAACTCCATTTCCTCAACGGGAATAACTTCTGACTCATCCGGATAATATTTCCGAAGCTGTGAAACATGAAATACATTATGAATTCCGGTCAAACTCGGGGGTAGGTCCAAACGGTAGGCCGTATCTCCAATTTTCTCCAAAATCTCATACGGTCCTAGATACCGAGGATTCAATTTCCCTCCTTTTTCCAATCCTCGAAAATCCCTTACGCGGTGAAGCTTTCAAGAATACCCTATCACCAACCTGAAACTGAAGATCTTTCCTTCGGTGATCGGCATAGCTTTTCTGTCTGTCCTGTGTTGCTTTCATCCGTTGTCTGATTATTTGAACCTTATCAATTGCCTCTTGCACGGCCTTAGAGGGTTTTTCCTTTTTCTCTCCTCGTTTCACCCCCTCTTGCTTCGTCCAATTCCATTCTTCCAAATCAAAGAACAACGGGGACCTGCATTTCCGTCCGTAAAGAGCCTCATATGGAGCCATTTCTATCAATGCTTGAAAGCTATTGTTATAGGCGAATTCAATCAAAGGCAATTGTTCGTTCCACGAACTCGAAAAATCCAATGCACATGCTCTCAACATATCCTCCAAATATTTAATTAATCTCTCCGATTACCAGCCTCTCTAAGGATGGAAGGTTGTGCTGAATTGAAGCCTTGTGCCCAGATTCCTTTGCAATTCTTGCCAAAATCTAGAAGTAAACCTCGGATCCCGATCTGATACAATGCTAACCGGTACTCCATGAAGTCGAACAATCTCATCAACATACTTCTTTGCCAACTTAGGTACCTTATCCGACATCCGAATAGCAAGAAAATGTGCCGATTTCATCAGTCGATCCACTATTACCCAAATTCCATCTAAACCACCTTTCACTCGTGGAAGACCCGAAACAAAATCCATCGCCACTTGCTGCCACTTCCATTCTGGGATAGGTAACGGTTGCAGTAGCCCCGTTGGCTTCTGATGTTCTGCTTTCACCACTTGGCAAGTCAAGCAATGTCTCACGAAGTTGATCACATCCCGTTTAAGTCCATTCCACCAATAAAATTTCTTTAAGTCCTTATACATCTTATTTCCCTTGGGATGTATCGAATACCCTGACCGATGAGCTTCTTCCAAAATCAACCGTCTCAACTCTTCCGGAACCACAACTCTGTTCTTAAACCTTAGAAGTCCGGTGTCATCAAATCCGAACGGACTCTCTGAATCATTTCTAGCTTTCTGTACTAACCTCTGAACCTCGGAATTCACTCTCTGAGCTTCAAACAATCTCTGCTGAAGATCCGGTTAAACCGTAATATTCCGAATACTAGCTCTCAGCTTAAAAGACTCAGATTCATCCTCAACTTCCACCTTAACACTTGACACGCTAGCTTTCCTACTAAGCGCATCCGCGACCACGTTAGCCTTGCCTGGATGATATCGAATCGTACATTCATAATCCGCCAACGTCTCCATCCAATGCCTCTGTCTCTTGTTTAATTCCTTCTGAGAAAACAAATACTGGAGACTCTTGTGGTCGAAAAAGATCTCAAAAGAAACTCCGTAAAGATAGTGTCTCCACTTTCTCAAAGCGAAGATCACTGCTGCAAGCTCGAGATCGTGAGTGGGGTAATTCTGTTCATGATCTTTCAATTTCCTCGAGGCATAAGCTATCACCTTACCATTCTGCATCAAAACACATCCCAACCCTTCTTTCGAGGCGTCCGTGTAAACCATATATCCTTCAGTGCCCTCGGGAAGTGCTAATACAGGTGCAGTGGTCAATTTTTCCTTCAAGAGTTGAAAACTCGCTTCACATGCCTCGTCCCACTCAAATTTAGCTTCCTTCTTAGTCAATCGAGTTAAAGGACCGGCTATCTTCGAAAAATCCTTCACGAACCTTCGGTAATAACCTACCAATCCCAAGAAACTTCTAACCTCGGAAGAATTTTTCGGACTCTGCCACTGAATAACCGTCTCGATCTTTGAAGGATCAACTTCCAAACCCTTACTCGAAATAATATGGCCTAGAAAAGCAACCCGGTCGATCCAAAACTCACACTTACTAAACTTCGCATACAACCGGTGCTCTCTCAAAGTCTCCAATACCAAATTGAGATGCCTAGCATGATCTTCCGGAGTATTTGAATACACAATAATGTCATCAATGAAGATTACGATGAATTTATCCAAATACGGCCGAAAAATTCGATGCATCATATCCATAAATACTGCAGGGACATTTGTTAAACCAAAAGGCATCACTACGAACTCATAATACCTATACCGGGTATTGAATCCTGTCTTTGGTATATCCTCTTCCCGGATTTTCAACTGGTAGTAGCCTTGCCTTAAATCCAATTTCGAATAGACCTTTGAACCTTGCAGCATGTCAAATAAATCCTCAATGTGGGGCAACGGGTACTTATTCTTGATGGTCATCCGATTAAGCTCCCGGTAATCTATACACATTCTCAACGTCCCATCTTTCTTTTTGACAAAGAGAACCGGAGCACCCCACGGAGATGAACTCGGTCAGATATATCCACTCTTAAGTAATTCCTCGAGTTGAATCTTCAGCTCCTTCAACTCTGCCGGAGCCATTCTATAAAGAGTCTTGGAATAAGGTTCTGGTCCCGGATATAAATCAATAACAAACTCAATCTCCCGATCCGGGGGTAGAGAACCTAAATTTTTTGGAAATACATCGGGATATTCCTTTACTACAGTTGTCTCCTCAAAACTTGATTGATCCTTTGGTTTATTAAGGAGATAGGCAATAAATCTCGTGGCTCAATCCTTTACCAACTTACGAGCTTCCATAAACGATAATAGAGGTACATTCTTCGACCCAACTTCTCCAATTAACTCTTCACCCAACTTTATCTTCTTGTTAAAACAATCAACTTCGGCCCGGTGCCGATACAACCAATCCATCCCAAAGATTACCCCATACTTCTTCATAGGCATAACAATGAAATCTGCCGGATAATCTTTCCCCTCAATCCAAACTGAACAGCCCCTGACAACCCGATCTGTCTGCAAACTACCTCCCAGAGGCGAACTCACAAAATAACAAGAATTTGAGCAAATAACAGGTAGGCACAGAGTGGCACATAGATCAGAAGATATAAAAGTATGCGTGGCACCCAGATCAAATAATGCATGAATGCTCGTGTTATGAATGCAAACGGTACCTTCCACCACGGCGTTTGGGTCGACCTCAACATTCTGCTCCTCGCTCTCAAGAGCATAGGCTCGTGCCTGAACCATCGGTCTCTGAGCTCCAGCTTGATATCCTGGAATCTTGTCCGGGCATGCAAAAGCCATATGATCTCCTTTCCCGCAAATCAAACACAACTTCAATCTTTTTCGGCAATTGTTATAAGAATGAGTTGGCCATCCACAATAAGTACACGGTGGCTGATCATTGCGAGATCCTTTAGGAACCGGTGGAGCCTGAGGTGGTCGTGGAACAGGTGCAATCTGACCTCCGATTCTCGGCTTCTTAAAAGGCCCTTTTTGTGGTGGAGCTGGTACATTCATCGGCCTCTTTCCTTTGTTAAATCCCCAGCCGGATCCTGATCCTTGTCCTTGACAAGAAACTGGCCTCCTAGCATTCACAGAATCTTCAACCTTTAGGGCTTTTGAAGTAGCCTTTGCCCAAGTGCTCATATTAACTGCCTCTAGAGCTGTCTGAATGTCCGGTCGAAGCCCCTGAACAAACTGCATAGCCTTATAGAAGTCATCGCCTGCTATATTTGGTGCATAGCGGGATAACCTCTCATACTCTGAAATATACTCGGCCACAGACCTCGATCCTTGCTTCAATTCGGTAAATTCTCTCAATCTTCGAGTACGGGATGAGGGAGGGATGAACTTATTCTTGAATTCCCTTGTAAATATTTCCCAATTGATCTCATCTCCAGCTGCCTCCAATATAATCCGTGTGCTTTCCCACCAAGAGTAGGCTTCCCCTTGTATTAAAGTGATGGTGCATCGAGCCTTCTCTCGGGACTCACATGGAATGAGCTCCCATATCCTCCCCACCTTGTTCAGCCACATTTCCGTTTGTATGTCATTTCCCTTGAAGAACTTTGGAGGTCTTTGATTCTGAAACTCCCTAAGTATAACAGAAAGCGGTGCCTCAGGCGGTACAACAGGTGCAGGTGGTGCTGGAGGTGCCGGTGGTACGTAATCTCGTAGCCTTTGATCTATGATATTGATAACTGAATTAACAAAGGCCTCTGCCGGCGGTGGTTGCGGAGGTGGAGGTGTAGGAGTACGATCACGATGATGACGTCGTCCTGGAGATCGATCTCGATGTCTACGTGGAGGCATCCTGTCAACAAACACTAAAATGCGTGTTATTTTTAGTCTATGCATGTTAATGCAATTAACTCAATCAGAATTCAAAATTTAAATCAATTAAGCATAAAAGAGATGCATATGCAACACATTGTCAAGTAATCCCTAAGTCGAACGACCTAGACTGACTCACACGATACGAGAGCCCGGGTTTTGCAACCCTAAGCTCTGATACCACTTAAGGATGTAACACCCGAGCGCAAGTTGTCACATCCCCCGCACCGAGATCCGACCCGGATATGAAATGGACGATCCATACCCAAGCCAAATCAGGGCGAACGGGGACAAACACACACTCTAAGCTAGGCGGGCTAACCCCTTAAAATGATAAAACAACATAAAACATTAAAGCGGAAGCAATAAACGAACATATACCATACATACATGTACCATGAGCATCCAAGCTCCAAAAATAAGTCATATACATCAAGAATTGCCATCACGGCCCAAAACATGTACGCTCCACATCACTATAAATATACAATGATCAAAACAAAAGTATGCAAGTGTAAGACCAAAATATAAGAGCTAGAGACGAATGCAAGACCTAGGACTCGTATTCCCGCCTAGCTCCCTCAACACCTGCACAACACAGCTGAAAACCAAACGGGTTCAGTCCAAAAGGGACTGGTGGGTATAAAACAGGGCATAAATAGAATATATGACCGTAATTAAACAATCACATGCAAGCTATAATCCCAAGTGAGGTTTTTAAAGAATTTCCCAAGTGGGTGAAAAGAAATCATCAAAAGGGATTATAACGAATCATTAACATTAGGTCATTATTGGCCCAGCGAGTAGGCGTGCATTATCTCCAACCAACACCTTGTGTAAATCATTTAACATTCATTTATTCATTCTTTTCATGCAATCAATCTTTTGTGCACATTCATTAACATTTACACCTTCTTCCTCCGGGTTGGTGGTGGGTTTGCAAGGCCCGACCACCCATTCTGTAGCACCCGGAATGCTAGGCGGCACATCCCCCGCACTATAGCCTCAATCCACGTATGAAACGGGTAATTCATACATGAACCGAAACTATAGCGAACGGGAGACAATAAAACTCAAAAGCTAGGCGGGTACCCTCAATTAATACCACTAAACAATTGTATTAATAAAAGCGGAAGCAATAACATTCAATACTTATAGGTACCATATTTACATATTTATTAATACATACCAACATTTCATACAATACAATATCACCTCCAATATTCAGTAAGGCATAATACAAAATGTAAGAAGTATCAATACATGAGCTACAAAATGAAGGTGAAGTGCTAGACCCGAATAAAAGACAGGCTAGACTCTAATTCCCGCCTAGCACGAACCTGCAAAAGCTGAAAAGTTGAGGTGTCAGTCCAACACGGACTGAGCAAGGGGGTATAAATAAATATTTGCGCACATACATACAAGTTATAATCTCGGGTAATAAATTTGAAGGATAACAACACGATTTAGAAAAGAAGAGATAATATCGCCCGAGGTTACAACTAATCCATTTTATCAATTCAATACAATCAATTTGTGGCCCGGCGAGTGAGGGCAAATCTCCAACCTTTCACCGACTGTGTATCATACTTCAATTTATTAGTGGATTAGGTGATCACACAACAATTTCGTGCACAATTAGCAATTTCAATCAATAAATCCTTCTTCCTCCGGGTGATGGCGGGTTTGCAAGATCCAGCCATCCAATCATGGTGTACGTCGGGAACATGACTCCCACGCACGGGATTTCTTCCTCCACCAAACCTCCTGGTGGATTCAGAGGTGATCCCACAATGGTGAGGATAGTGCAAGAGTTTGTTGGAAAACACGAATCAGAAAGCAGCGGAATTTAAAAAATTTCCCAACAAAAGGACCTTGAACTCGCAATCGTGTAACCAAATTCGTAAAGATAGAAAACTTACTTTTCTTTTATTCTTTCTTGAAGCGTTTCAAGCCACCCAAGAACGCTCTTCACGCGGCTTGATCCCCTCTCCTTGGTAAAGCTCGATTCTTCAAACTTCTAACTTGAAGTCTCTAGAGAAAGTCCACCAACTTGATCACAATCTAACTAGTAAGGATGCTAGTTCTCTAGTTAGTGTTTAGGCTTAACCTAGGGTTTAATATAATCTTGGAGAAAGGAAGGTGTTCAACACATGAACCAAGAATTGTTTATTAGCTCCATAAGGAGCTCGAGCTCCCCTATTTATAGAGAGGGGAGTGCCGAAATTCCTAGTCCTTTATGGGCTAGGATTTTGGTCCCTCTCTCCTATTACTTGATCATCAAGTATTTTCCAACTTTGACTTTGAATTCTAATTCTAGTCAACTTTTAAGAGAGCTAAAAATATCCAAACTATTTTTGGATAATTTTATACTTTATTTATTATAAAATAAATAACTTATTTTTATCTAATTAATTAATTCATAATTAATTAACTAGATTATTTTCTCCAAAATTAGACTTTCTTTTTAATTCAAAATTAAACCAAAGTCTATTAAATAATTAACACATTAATTATTTAACATATATAATATACATATACACACGTGTGTGACACGTGTCACAGTGACACGTGTCACTCACGTGAGCCACACGTGTGACTTCACACGTGTGGAACCCTCTTGGTCCGATTAACTCGTTTAATCATTTTCAAGCCTCAACTCATGTAACCAAGTTATTGTGTGTGACCCTCTAGGTTCTCAATTCAATTAGCAGTGACCCTAATTAATTAATTCACTAATTAATTAATCAGTCCACAGATTAAACGACCATAGTCTAGCAACAGGTGTTTAACCCCTAGCTGAATTGGAATGTTCGGATTTGACAGAACCTTTAAGTCATTGATTCATGTGAGATACAATCCTCCTACTTACTATCTCTCAACCAAGATCTAGGGCAAGGGAATAATCAGAACCCTAATAATCTGGTCTTAAAGCTAAGTGCATTTCATATCCATTTGATCTCAATCCAAGAAACACTTTTCTTGATGTCTTGATCTACTGCCTTGGCCAAGGACTCCATATGGCATATGAATGACTTACACAATAAGAGATCACCTTGCAAATGCAAGTGTAGGTCCTTTCTTGATTCTCATTCACTTTCATGAATCACTTGTGCAGCCCCAGCATAAGCCTTGAATCAGTTGTCTAAGGCGACACCCTTTAAAGCTTATACCAAAGACTACAGAGTTAACTCATAAAGTGACAAGGAACCTCAAGTCTAAGGATCAATTAATCACATCAATGACTCGTGAGATATTTCCTAATCTGGAAGTTTCCATTTCCTGAAATAGAAACTTCCTTTCCCATTTAGGAATGTTCTCACACGGGGCACCTCAGTGAACTTACTTATTAAAGTAAGCACCCTCATGTATCACGCACGTATCAACTATACACTTTCCACCTCCATGAAACAAGGTGGTCCTTCTTAAGGGCGTGATCCCACAAGCAAGCCTTAGAGGAGTCAGGTTGACACTCCCACTGTCTGTAAGACTCATCGGCTTGGAGTATTTTACTAATCATGACTTATGTGATATAGGGCTCGTTTCATGAACCATTTCACCTAAATGGTAGAGTCCTAAAGTCATCAGGATTAGGGGAGTTCTCATACATGCACAGCTAAAGTAAACGCATACCAAACAAGAGCATATAAAGAAGTGTTGCCTCAATTCGTTATTTCATTCAAAGATTGTCTGTGATTACAATAAGGAAAAGCACAAAGCGGATATACAATCGGCTTTCTAGGGCACTATTCCTAACAGAGTTACCCGTCAGCCCTTGCTTTCCCGGTTGGCTCAATACACTACCCTCGGGCCCAACGTGAACAATAGTTACTCGCCAAATCAATCAATTCGTCAATCAATCCATTTTCGTGAAATCATTTGAAAATCATAAGGTTCGAAAACTATAGATATATAGATACGTTTTGGCCGAAAATCACATAAGGGTTGTAAAGGCTCTATATATTTAGAATTTAAACCTCACCTTAACCAACCAAAAGGAACAAAGAAACACCCTATAGAGCGTGCTCCTCGTCTCCGGGACCGAGATCTGTGCAACAAGGACAAGTGTGAAATAAGACTCGACTCGAATGAACCAATTATGACGCACGGCAATGATATGTAACCTCAATCATGAATTTATAATCAATGAGTGTCAAATAGGAGCATACTTATCAATAAAGTGAGCATATAGTTCATATAAGTCATATATGGGAGCCAAAAAAATGAAAAGAATGCAATATGAAAGGTTTTGGTGAAGTTTAGGAAAACTTGACAATTTTGGGAAATGTACACGTTGTGGGAAAACTGGAATATCATAAATTATAGAAGTGGGAATTGAATTTTGCTTGTTGGAAATGAAATTAGACACATAGACCTTTCAAACGCTATATGGCACGTTTTCTAATTCAAACCGAGGTGAAAATGGTGTTGGTTCGAAGTTGGACAAAATGCAGTTTCTGGCGGTGGTCGCGGGCGCGAACAAAATCCTTCACAAAATGGTCGCCGCCGCGACCAAGTATTTTTCCGAATTTTTTGTCCAATTTTTTCAAAAGTCGAAAGTTGGCCAAAAAGGGGTCACGGGCGCGACCAGTTTTATGCATATTTTTGGTCGCGGGCGTGACCATATACGCAGCAGCAAGAAAACAGGGGAAAACAGGGTATTTCCGAACCAAAATCACCCAAAACAATTATACCACCAAGTTTCAACCATAACAATTACTCAAACACACCAAATACACATTATACTTCACTTATACAACAAACCCACCAAGAAATACACATCAAGGTACCCAAATTCATCAAGAAAACCCCATATGTATCTATACATGCTTCCAACTTCCAAGCTTCAAGGTATCCATGCAAACTTCCAAGTCTCATGATCCTAACATGCTCCTAACTCCAAATATTGCAAGAATTCATCACATAATTCATGAACCCTACTTCTATGTCAATCAAGGAATTCATACAATTCATGATATACCTTAAATTCAAGCAAGAATTGAGATGAAATGAAGAGATAATGATGATGATGCTTCTATCCTCACAATTCCTCCAAGAATTTAGCTTGAAAATGAGATGAAATTTCCTCCTTCCCCTTGGTGTTTTGATCCGTTTCTTGTGTGTGGGTGTGTGTAGAAATTTGATGAAATATGATGTATGGAATGTGAGAGAAGAGATGCATATAAGATATAATATATCTTCCAATAACCATGATGATTCACCACAATTTGCAAACAAGCCCCTCTACAATTTAAATGCATGCTATTGAGTCTTATCTCTACACAACAATTCACTTAGCTCCAAGTCATGAATTACAATTAAATCCAAGAATTTACACAAGAGAGCAATTAAGGACAATTAATTCATTTAGGTCACTTAGTTCATATAATTCATATAAATGACGATTCATGTAAATGCGTAGAAATGTTATGCATAGAACATAATGAAAGGGCAATTAATTAAATGAAATACTTAAATTTAAACCTCCCAACTCCCGAAGACCCGCTCGTGGCGTGCTTACCTGAACTTCCGGAATTTGGGGCGTTACAACTCTCCCCCCCTAGAAGAATCTGGTCCCCAGATTCACTGATCGGAAATAAACAATTCTGGATGGAACTTTTTCATCTTCTCCTCCGGTTCCCAAGTCATTTCTTCAGATTTATCACTTCTCCATAGTACCTTGACCATAGGAATCTGCCGATTTCTCAACTCTTGATACTTCTTATCTAAAACTTTAATTGGTTGCTGAACAAAAGATAGATTCGGTTCCAACTCAACTTCTTCAACGGGGAGAATTTCTGTTTCATCCGGATAATACTTCCTGAGCTGAGATACGTGAAAAACATTGTGAATCCCGGTAAGATTAGGAGGTAGGTCCAATCTGTAAGCTACTTCCCCAATTCTCTCAAGAATCTCGAATGGACCCAAATAGCGAGGGTTAAGCTTTCCTCCCTTTCCAATACGAGAAAACCCCTTTCTTGGAGACACTTTTTAGAAAACTTAAGATCTCTCTGGCGAATATCGGCTTAACTTTTCTGTCTATCTTGTGCAGCTTTCATTCGTTGTTGTATAAGCTGAACTTTCTCAATCATGGCTTCCACGACTTTAGAAGGTCTTTCAAGTTTCTCACCTTTCTTTACCCCTTCTTGCTTCGTCCATCTCCACTCCTCTAGATCAAAGAATAAGGGGGATCGACATTTCCGCCCATAAAGTAACTCATAAGGAGCCATGCCGATAGAGGATTGATAGCTATTGTTATAAGCAAATTCAATCAAGGGGAGTTGGTCACACCATGAATTTGAAAAATCCAAAGCACACGACCGGAGTAAATCTTCCAAATATCTTATCACCCTCTCAGATTGACCATCGGTTTGGGGATGAAAAGCTGTGCTAAACTGAAGTTTTGTTCCCAATATATCTTGTAATTCTCACCACAACTTAGAAGTAAAGAGGGGATCTCTATCCGAAACAATGCTCACCGGAATTCCATGAAGGCGAATAATCTCTCTATTATAAATCTCGGCCAATTTCTTAATCTTGAAGGACATACGGACCGGTAAGAAATGAGCAGACTTAGTTAATCGGTCCACAATCACCCAAATACCGTCATACCCTCCTTTCACCTTTGGTAACCCGGTTATAAAATCCATTGTCACCTGTTCCCACTTCCACTCGGGGATAGGCAATGGCTGTAAAAGACCTCCGGGCTTTTGATGTTCAGCTTTAACCTGTTGACATGTCAAACAACATTTCACGAACTCGGCTACAACCTTCTTTAATCCACGCCACCAATAAAATTGTTTTAAGTCTCTATACATTTTGTTTCCTCCCGGATGTACCGAATAGGCCGACTTATGAGCTTCCTCCAACAATACCCTTTTTAATTCCTCGGGTACCACTACTCGGATCTTGAAGCGAAGAAAACCAGCTTCATCAAACCCAAATGGACTTTCCAGATCCTTTCTTGCTTTCGCAACTGGCTTTTGCACTTCCGGGTCCTTTCCTTGAGCCTCAAACAATCTAGATTTCAATTTCGGTTGAATGGTGATATTGAATACCCGGGCTTTTATCACAATAGGCTCGATCTTACCACTTCCTCCCAACTCCAAATTCGAAGCATCAACTTTTCGGCTTAATGCATCGGCAACTACATTAGCTTTCCCGGGGTGATACCTGATCACACAATCATAATCTTCTAACCGTTCCATCCATCTCCGTTACCTCAAATTAAGATCTTTCTGAGTAAATAAATATTGGAGACTCTTATGATCCGTGAAAATCTCAAAGGTAACTCCATACAAATAATGTCTCCATTTTCCAAGTGCGAATATCACCGCTGCGAGTTCAAGATCATGCGTTGGATAATTCTTCTCATAATCCTTCAAATTCCGGGAAGCATAAACAATAACTTTGCCATTTTGAGTCAAAACACATCCTAAGCCTTCTCTAGAGGCATCCGTGTAAACTGCATATCCTTCTAAACCCTCTGGAAGACTTAGAACCGGGGCTGAAACCAATTTTTCTTTCAAAATATTAAAACTCTTTTCACAACTTTCATTCCACTCGCACTTAAGATCTTTCTTTGTTAACCGAGTCAAAGGAGCGGCAATTTTAGAAAAATCTTGCACGAACCTCCTATAATAACCCACCAATCCCAAGAAACTTTTAATCTCAGAGGCATTCTTCGGTCTCTCCCACTTCATTACCGCCTCAATTTTGGAAGGATCAACTTCTAATCCATTCCCCGAAATAATATGGCCCAAGAAGGAAACTCGGTCAATCCAAAACTCGCATTTACTAAATTTTGCAAACAATTGGTGTTCCTTCAGAGTTTTCAACACAAGCTCAAGATGCCTTGCATGATCCTCAACCGACTTGGAGAAAACCAAAATATCATCAATAAAGATCACAACAAACTTGTCAAGAAATGGCCGAAAAATTCTATGCATCATATCCATGAAAGCGGCGGGAGCATTCGTCAAACCAAAAGGCATAACCACGAATTCATAATGCCCATATCTCGTATTGAAGGCCGTCTTTGGAATATCCTCGGCTCGGATCCGTAGTTGATAATACCCTTGTCTTAAATCAAGCTTCGAATACACTTTTGATCCTTGGAGTATATCAAATAACTCCTCGATGTGTGGAAGAGGATATTTATTCTTAATTGTCATCCGATTCAATTCCCGATAATCAATACACATCCTCAAGGTACCATCTTTCTTCTTCACAAATAATACCGGAGCACCCCACGGCGACGAACTTGGTCTAATATATCCGACTTCCAAGAGACCCTCAAGTTGCACCTTTAACTCCTTTAACTCTGCCGGAGCCATCCGATATGGAGTTTTAGAATACGGCTCAGCATTCGGATACAAGTCAATCACAAATTCTATCTCCCTTTCCGGTGGCAAAGAATCTAAATTTTCCGGAAACACTTCGGGAAACTCCTTAACCATTTCTATCTCTTCTAACTTCATCTGATCCTTGGATTGATTAAGAATGTAAGCTATAAATCCCGTAGCCCCATCACGAACCAATTTCTGAGCTTCGGAGAAAGATAATAAAGGCACGGTTTTAGAACTTCGACCCGTTATAATTTCTGAACCCAACTAGACTCTCTTAGCCCGA
This sequence comes from Lantana camara, assembly GCA_037501455.1. Classification (NCBI taxonomy): domain Eukaryota; kingdom Viridiplantae; phylum Streptophyta; class Magnoliopsida; order Lamiales; family Verbenaceae; genus Lantana; species Lantana camara. Next base: position 88,155,817 of record CM074862.1, on the reverse strand, counting down.
CAATCGACAGTAGCACAGTGCTTGTAAAGCCAATCCATACGCAAGATAGATCCATACCGAGACATAGATAATTCAATGAAATCCGTGGAAAAGACCCGACCCTCAATACTCACCGGCACCTCTCTAAAAACCCGGTTAGTTTTTACACTACCACCAAAAGGAGTACTCACAACATAATAAGTAGAGGAAAGAGTAACACATAGAGGTAATTCTATAGAAATATCACAAGAGATAAAAGAATGGGTAGCCCCCGGATCAAACAAAGTATGTATGTTCGTGCCATGAATGCAAATGGTACCTTCAACAACGGCAGCGGGGTCCACATCTGTATCCGCTTCCTCGCCCTCCAAGGCATAAGCACGGGCTCTAACAAGCGGCCTCTGACCCCCAGGTGGTGGATCCCGTTTATCTGGACACGTATCCACTTTATGATCGGCCTTCCCACAAATCAGACAAAGATTCAGGCGACGCCGGCAATTCTCATAGGTATGGGTAGGCCACCCACAATAAGAACATCCCGGTTTCCCCGGTAGATGGTGGTGCGGCAGGAGTAACCCGGTGAGCTTTCTGAACCAGCACTTGTGGCGTTTGGGGCTTGAATTTCTTCATCGGGCCCTTGGACCGCGGTGGTGAGATATCATAATTGATGGGCCTCTTTCCGGAATTGTAATTCGACCTCGACCCCGAACCGGAACCCTGACTTGATCTGTAAGTAGATCTTCGAGCATTTACCGAGTCTTCCACTTTCAAGGCCTTTTGGGTAGCCTTCTTCCAAGTACTAGTATTAACAGCTTCTATTGCAGCTTGAATGTCCGGTCTTAGACCCTGTACGAATTGCATAGCCTTATGAAAGTCATCACCGGCGATGTTAGGTGCATATTTGGACAATCTCTCGAACTCGGCTATATATTCGGCAACCGATCTATTCCCTTGTTTGAGCTCCGTGAACTCCTTAAGTCTCCTAGTGCGAGATGAAGGAGGAACAAACTTGTTCTTGAATTCCCTAATGAAAACCTCCCATGTGACTTCTTCTTCTGCGGCATCTAAAGCAATCTTGGTGCTTTCCCACCAAGAATAAGCTTCTCCTTGGATTAGAGTGAGGGTACACCTAGCTTTCTCTAGAGTCTCGCAAGGAATAAGTTCCCAAATTCGTTCCACCTCATTAAGCCATTGCTCGGCTTGCATGTAATTTCCCTTGAAGAATGTAGGTGGATGTTGGTTTTGGAATTCCCTCAAAATAGCTGAAATTGGGGCCGGTGGTGCTGGTGGAGGAGCTGGTGGTGCAGGAGGCACATAATCTCTTAGTCTTTGATCAATAAGTTGTACCATAGAGTTTAAGAAATCTTGAGGTTGCGCTTGAGGGGGTGGAGGTGGAGTTCGATCACGACGATGATGCCCATGACCGGGAGAATGCTCTCTGCAAGGCCTTCCACGAGGCATCCTGAAATTTAAACACTGTACATGCATGGTCGATTAACAAGGATGAATAAATGTAATTAATGTCCATAGAACACGTAAGTCACATAATTCAAATAAGGTTAAATAGTTTCAAATACGATGCAAGACTCTCAAGTAATCAAGTAATCATATGCCGTACGAGTTAGACTCACAAGACACGACACTAGAACCGCGGTTTTGCAACCGGGCTCTGATACCACCTTAGGATGTAGCACCCGGAACGCTAGGCGGCACATCCCCCGCACTATAGCCTTAATCCACGTATGAAACGGGCAATTTATACATGAACCGAAACTATAGCGAACGGGAGACAATAAAACTCAAAAGCTAGGCGGGTACCCTCAATTAATACCACTAAACAATTGTATCAATAAAAGCGGAAGCAATAACATTCAATACTTATAGGTACCATATTTACATATTTATTAATAGATACCAACATTTCATACAATACAATATCTCCTCCAATATTCAGTAAGGCATAATACAAAATGTAAGAAGTATCAATACATGAGCTACAAAATGAAGGTGAAGTGCTAGACCCGAATAAAAGACAGGCTAGACTCTAATTCCCGCCTAGCACGAACCTGCAAAAGCTGAAAAGTTAAGTTGTCAGTCCAACACGGACTGAGCGAGGGGGTATAAATAAATATTTGCTCACATACATACAAGTTATAATCTCGGGTAATAATTTTGAAGGATAACAACACGATTTAGAAAAGAAGAGATAATATCGCCCGAGGTTACAACTAATCCATTTTATCAATTCAATACAATCAATTTATGGCCCGGCGAGTGAGGGCAAATCCCCAACCTTTCACCGACTATGTATAATACTTCAATTTATTAGTGGATTAGGTGATCACACAACAATTCCGTGCACAATTAGCAATTTCAATCAATAAATCCTTCTTCCTCCGGGTGATGGCGGGCTTGCAAGACCCAGCCATCCAATCATGGTGTATGTCGGGAACATGACTCCCACGCACGGGATTTCTTCCTCCACCAAACCTCCTGGTGGATTCAGAGGTGATCCCACAATGGTGAGGATAGTGCAAGAGTTAACCGTCAGCCCTTGCTTTCCCGGTTGGCTCAATACACTACCCTCGGGCCCAACGTGAACAATAGTTACTCGCCAAAACAATCAATTCGTCAATCAATCCATTTTCGTGAAATCATTGGAAAATCATAAGGTTCGAAAACTATAGATATATAGATACGTTTTGGCCGAAAATCACATAAGGGTTGTAAAGGCTCTATATATTTAGAATTTAAACCTCACCTTAACCAACCAAAAGGAACAAAGAAACACCCTATGGAGCGTGCTCCTCGTCTCCGGGACCGAGATCTGTGCAACAAGGACAAGTGTGAAATAAGACTCGACTCGAATGAACCAATTATGACGAACGACAATGATATGTAACCTCAATCATGAATTTATAATCAATGAGTGTCAAATAGGAGCATACTTATCAATAAAGTGAGCATATAGTTCATATAAGTCATATATGGGAGCCAAAAAAATGAAAAGAATGCAATATGAAAGGTTTTGGTGAAGTTTAGGAAAACTTGACAATTTTGGGAAATGTACATGTTGTGGGAAAACTGGAATATCTTAAATTATAGAAGTGGGAATTGAGTTTTGCTTGTTGTGCAAACATAACAAATAAAACCAAAGAAAGATAGCGTTTACTTTACGAAGCGAAGGATTCTAAACGACCAACCAGGTGACAGTTACAAGAATGGCGGGGAAGTTAACAAATGAAAGTAGACACATAGACCTTTCCAACGCTATATGGCACGTTTTCTAATTCAAACCGAGGTAAAAATGGCGTTGGTTCGAAGTTGGACGAAATGCAGTTTCTGGAGGTGGTCGCGGGCGCGACCAAAATCCTTCACAAAATGGTCGCGGCCGCGACCAAGTATTTTTCCGAATTTTTTGTCCAATTTTTTCAAAAGTCGAAAGTTGGCCAAAAAGGGGTCGCGGGCGCGACCAGTTTTATGCATATTTTTGGTCGCGGGGGCGACCATATACGCATCAGCAAGAAAACAGGGGAAAACAGGGTATTTCCGAACCAAAATCACCCAAAACAATTATACCACCAAGTTTCAACCATAACAATTACTCAAACACACCAAATACACATTATACTTCACTTATACAACAAACCCACCAAGAAATACACATCAAGGTACCCAAATTCATCAAGAAAACCCCACATGTATCTATACATGCTTCCAACTTCCAAGCTTCAAGGTATCCATGCAAACTTCCAAGTCTCATGATCCTAACATGCTCCTAACTCCAAATATTGCAAGAATTCATCACATAATTCATGAACCCTACTTCTATGTCAATCAAGGAATTCATACAAGTTCATGATATACCTTAAATTCAAGCAAGAATTGAGATGAAATGAAGAGATAATGATGATGATGTTTCACAATTCCTCCAAGAATTTAGCTTCAAAATGAGATGAAATTTGCTCCTTCTCCTTGGTGTTTTGATCGGTTTCTTGTGTGTGGGTGTGTGTAGAAATTTGATGAAATATGATGTATGGAATGTGAGAGAAGAGATGCATATAAGATATAATATATCTTCCAATAACCATGGTGATTCACCACAATTTGCAAACAAGCCCCTCTACAATTTAAATGCATGCTATTGAGTCTTATCTCTACACAACAATTCACTTAGCTCCATGTCATGAATTACAATTAAATCCAAGAATTTACACAAGAGAGCAATTAAGGACAATTAATTCATTTAGGTCACTTAGTTCATATAATTCATATAAATGACGATTCATGTAAATGCGTAGAAATGTTATGCATAGAACATAATGAAAGGGCAATTAATTAAATGAAATACTTAAATTTAAACCTCCCAACTCCCGAAGACCCGCTCGTGGCGTGCTTACCTGAACTTCCAGAATTTAGGGCGTTACACATTCATTGACCAAAAGGGGTTACATGACTCCCCAGATGGCGCTCAGCGTCCATTCCTCGCTAACTCCTAACGAGGTCCGGTTACACCGTTCATTGGTGGAACTAGTGTGAGGGATCACCGTCGGCCCGTGCCTCCCCAGATAGCCACTCACACTAAGTCCCTGGCCCCCATTCGTGCATTCGATCATTTCTCGCCAAAACATTAGGTAGGGTTCATAAAATAAGGCTTTACGTTGAAAACGGTTACTCTTTAAAACGACTCTATATATATATATTAATTTTGGTCGAAAACTTTCACATTGAAGGTATATATAGGGTCTTATATCTACATAGAAGAGAAACCCACCTTAAACCGTCAAAAGAAGAAAGCACGAGCCTCACTGACCGGCCTCGTCTCCAACTGGATCAAAATCTTGAATGACAAAGAGATGAAAAGAGATGGAGTGAGATGATGTTGATGATGCTTGAATGATCACAAAACCCACAAAAATGAAGCTTGAATGAGGAAATCTCCCACTCTTCCAAGTAGGGTTGGCTCGGTTGGCAAGGGGAGAAATGGAGCAAATGTGTATGTAATGTGTTGTATGAATGAAGGAATGGATTACGTGACATGCTGCTATGTATCAAGAAGAAATGACCAAATTGCTATTAAATCCTCCAAATTAGTAAGTCATGCAATTGAGTCCACAAGGTTCATGAGATGCTCAAATAAGGTCACAACAATATTAAGTCAAGTTCGGGAATTTAATTCACGTTGCAATCAAGTTCGATTTAGGCAATAAATATCAATTGTAATGAATTCACAAAATACTAAATATTAATTAACTTAGGTTATAATAATTAACATATATACACATTTAATATATTTAAAAATAAAAATTAAGCATGTAAATCACATATGAATAATTATTTCGCGCAATTAGGTAAACAATTACGTCATACTTGTACGGCCGAATTATCGGGGCGTCACACCCACCATGCGAAGTGGTACAAGATAGAGCACCAAGATCTCACCAACGGATCGAACACGTCATAAGGAAACATTTCATAATATATGATATCATCAAAAGAGAAGATGTGAAAATTGAAAGGGTCACATCGACAGAGAACATGGCAGATCCGCTTACTAAAGCCCTTACTCAGTAGGCATTCAAGGGACATCTTGAGAAGATGAAACTTAAAATAGTACCTGAATGGATTTGACGGGCAAGTGGGAGATTGTTAGGAATAGTGTCCTGAAAGTCGTCATTCTAGTAGTCTGTTTTACTATTTCCTTGTGAAATTACAAACAATCTTTAAATAGTAAAGGAAATGATTTTGTTCATAAGCAATCACTTCTTTATGAGCTGTTTGGATGTCTTGTTTTGGTATAATTATATATGCATGTATTAAAACTACCCAAATCCATAAGGTTGTTAGGAACTTTGTCATTACATGAATACCACATGAACAAGCCTTAACTCAAGCCGAATTAAAAACTTCTCAAACTAACCCATAATTCTATAAGGGCTGCAAGTGGTAAAAATAGTTAAATCAGATTAACTACTAGTAAAAATATTTCCTTAAAAATAGAAATTACTCATGTTAATTTCCTATTTTCATCATTATATTAAAGAATTTGTTCCATTCCTTTCAAAATAATCAACCTGAAATTTTCTTCGAAATTTCTATTTTAAAATTATATGAAACCTTATCTATGTAATTCCACAATTACTGACACATGTTCTGATCAACGTCAGGTAAATTTAGAAGTATTAAGTTATTAAGAAATGCCAGATATTCGGTCAGTTATTGCTACCTTTGTTATTTCAGAAATTTCGAGAAGAGCTGCTCCTGCTTCTTCCTTACTCGGTGTGTCCAGGCCATGCATCCTTTAAAATTGAACGTCAGCAAATTAATATTTTAATGAAATGAATAAAGCTGTCATCTATGAACTGAATTTAACCTGCATATTTGAATCATAACATCTTCTGGATCAGAACAGCTAAAGAAAGGATGCTTTATCACCATCTCAGCAAATATACATCCTACTGCCCAAATATCAACTGCACCAGAGTATGGGACTTGTAGCAAGATCTCAGGTGCTCTATATGAACACGGTGTCACCTACAGAGCAGGAGAATCAAATGACATATTTCTGTAGGGAAAATCCCTGAACCGTAACAAACATGTCGAAATCATCGAGAACACACAAGCGGAAGCGTACCTTGATCCATAGCAATCCGTAATCGACCAGCAATCCAAGGTTGAGGTCTTCTAAGCCTTGATACGCCGTCAATTCTATTCTTTCTGGGATGGGGCAGAAAAGAAGACAAAGAACGTATCTGACTTAGGGACCACAACCCTAATATATAACCAAAGTAGGGCACCTTAATTATGGGCCCATCAATCATAATTAAGTGTCCACGGGTTTCTACACATAAAAGGCCCATACTTCAATCAATATTTCTATAAGCCCATATAATTAAATAAATCCTAAGTAGATCACTCAATTGGGCTCATATTATGAGATAGCCTATGTACAATTTAATTAAATATGTGAGACCATTAAATAGAAAATCCAACAATCTCCCACTTGGTCCACATATGGTTCCAAATAATTGTACACAGTCTTAAACCTTAGTGCGCGCAACCTTATGCTATCTCTACTTTCGAAATATTTCCAAACAATCTGGTCCATCAATTATGTTATTATAGGATCAAAGCAGCTTTCGTTACACAATTCGTAACTAAACCGAACAATGGTCACAATATTAACACAATCAATGACATAGATCAAAAGTATGGCATGTAGCATGGAAATTACATGTAATGTGATCTTAGTCATGCCTATTTCCAACTGGTCCTACCTTATGACTCAAAGAGTCCCAAAGCACTTTCAAATACTTAATGCAAAACTGCAATAGAAAGCCAAAATCCTTATTGTCAGAGTATTCAATCAAATAAAACTTTATTTGTCTCATAAAACCTCAGTCTGTACAGAACATAAAACATGTCAATAAGCAAGACGAAAAACACAAACTCACACTTCTAAGACATGTCATCTAGTTTGATGACACCCATATGAGCCACATGTTCATGAAACACTTTAGGTGGCAACCCCTTAGTGAGTGGATCTGCTAGCATTGAGTTTGTACTTATATGCTCTATTGACACTTGAAGACTCTGAACTCTTTCTTTCACAACCAGATACTTAATATCTATATGTTTAGATTTAGATGAACTCCGGTTGTTCTTTGATTATAACTCTGCAGCCTCATTATCACAATTAATTGTCAATGGCCTTTCAATGTCATTGACAATTTGCCGCCCAGTGATAAAATTTTAGAGCCATATCCCCTGATTCGAAATTCGATAAGTGAGCCTGTAATCCTTAGTCTTTTGTAGATACCTCATGTCCTTACTAGATATCTGCCTAACATCCCCACTATGTATGCTAAATCCGGACGGATACACACTTGAGCATACATGAGACTCCCTACTGCAGATGCATAAGGGATTTCCTCCATCTCTTTCTTCTCTAGGTTCGTCTTAGGACATTGGAACAAGCTAAATTTATCACCTTTTGACACAGGTGTGTCCCCTGGTGCACAGTTCTGCATGCCAAAACGGCTCAGCACCATATCGATATAGGCGTTTTGCGATAAACCGAGTATACCTTTGAAACGATCCCGATGGATCTGTATACCAAGAACATATGAAGCCTCCCCAAGATCTTTCATCTCAAATTTACTTGATAGAAATTTCTTGGTTTCACGCAATAGGCTTATATCGCTGCTTGCTAGTAGAATATCATCTACGTACAACACCAGGATAATAAATTTGCTCCCACTGACCTTGAGATATATGCATTGGTCAACAGTGTTTTCCTTAAAACCAAAAGAGGAAATCACCTTATCAAATTTCCGGTACCACTGACGGGATGCCTGCTTTAGACCATAAATGGACTTCTTTAGTTTACATACTAGGTGCTTTGAATCTTTGGACTCAAAGCTCTCCGGTTGCACCATGTATATAGTTTCTTCAATGTCTCCATTGAGAAACGTTGTCTACGTCCATTTGATGGAGCTCTAAATCATAATGAGCTACAAGTGCCATAATGATTCTAAAAGAGTCTTTCGTTGAAACTGGAGAGAAAGTCTCTTTAAAATCAATGTCTTCCCTTTGAGTGAAACCCTTGGCAACAAGACGTGCTTTATATCTTTCAATGTTACCATTTGAATCCCGTTTGGTTTTAAAAGTCCATTTACAACCAATTGGTTTTACTCCTTGTGGTAACTCGACAAGATCCCAAACGTCATTAATGTCCATCATAGATTTCATCTCTTCATTCATGGCTTTGATCCATTCATTAGAGTTTGAACATAACTTTACTTGATTGAAAGATGTAGGATCATCTTACAATCCCATATCAAATTCATGTTCATGGAGGTAAACGACACAGTCATCTGAAATCGCTTTCCTCTTTTCTCTAGTGGACCTCCTTCATTTTGAGGTTGTTGTGGTGCATCATTTTGAATAGATGATGGTTCTGGATCTGATTCAGTGGGTCCTAACTCATTATTTTGAGTCAATGATGGACCCATAACTGATTCAGTAGGAATCTCAAATGTGATTGTGTTTTTCTGAATTTACTTGATTCGCAGGCTGAGGAGTGATAGGAATATTTATCCAATCATTCTCAGCTGCAACTATAGTGGGAATGTTAACACATTCCTCGTCAAACACAATCTTTCCAATTTGATCCCTCCCACTGTAATCAACATCCTCAATGAATTTGGCATTTCCCGTTTCGAAAAAGGACTTGTTTGAGGGGTCATAAAACTTAAATCCCCTCGACCTTTCCGAGTAACCTACAAAGTAGCAGCTAATTGTTCTTAAATCCAATTTCCTTTCGTTAGGCTTATAGGGCCTAGCTTCAGCTGGACATCCCCAGACATGCAAATGCCTAATACTAGGCTTCTTGCCTATCCACAACTCGTATGGGGTTTTGTCTACTACTTTGCTTGGAACTCGATTTAAAATATAAACTGCAGTCTTTAGTGCTTCGCCCCAAAGTGATTCTGGCAATGAAGAATGATTAATCATACTTCTCACCATATCCTTAAGAGTTCGGTTTCGTCTCTCAGAAACACCATTTTGGTTTGGACTCCCCGGCATGGTGTACTGAGGTACAATCCTGCACTCACTAAAGTATTTGGCGAAGGGTCCTGGACGTTGTTCACCGGATCCGTCATATCTGCCATAATATTCTCCACCACGGTCAGATCTGACAGCTTTAATTTTCTTGCCTAGTTGATTCTCAACTTCGGCTTTGAAAGTCTTAAACACGTCCAAAGACTGTGACTTCTCATGAATTAGGTACAAATATCCATAACGAGAGTAATCATCAATAAAGTTGATAAAGTATCGTTGTCCATTCCAAGAAGCTGTAGGGAATGGACCACAAATATCTGTATGTATCAACTCTAAAGGTTCTTTACTCCTATTGGCACCTAATTTCCTCATATTTGTTTGTTTTCCCTTTATACATTCTATACAGATTTTAAAGTCTGTAAAATCAAGGGAATCAAGAATTCCTTGTGATATAAGCCTCTGTATTCTCTTTTCAGAGATATGTCCTAAACGCTTATGCCACAACATTGATGAATTCTCATTTGTTAACTTACGTTTAGTACCAAAGTTACTTGAATGCAGATTTTCAATATCAGTTGAAGCCTTAGTGTTCAATTTATACAAATTATCAATTAGAGTACCAGTACCAATAACATTTGAATTTAAAGAAAAAACACAACTTCCATTCCCAAATGAACAAGAATATCCAGATTTGTCCAAACAAGAAATAGAAATCAAGTTCCGTCTAAATGACGGTACAACGAAAGTTTCTTCCAAATTCAAATAAAAACCAGTATCTAAATGAATTCTAAAAACACCAATAGCTTCTACTAAAGCTTTATTGCCATTCCCCACATAGATGTATCTTTCAGCATCAGTTGGTACTCGGCACCTTAGGCAATCCTGCATTGTGACACTTATGTGAGTAGTTGCACCCGTATCTATCCACCAAGTGTCACTAGGTACTAAAGTCAAATTAACTTCTGAACAAACAAAGTTGAGAAGTCTACCTTTCTTTTCACGCCAGGAGGCGTATTTGGGACAATCCTTCTTTATATGATCAGGCTTCTTGCAAAAGTAACAGGAAATAACCGAATTCTGTTTGTTTTGCACCTTAGGTTGGGTTGTCCCAAATTCTGCAGTTTCCTTATCCTTATTCCTTTTCCTCTTATTGGTGGTAGCCCTAGCCTTAGAAGTCATAGCCAAATGAGCACTTTCAGTCCTATCTTGTTTCAGTCTCTCCTCTTCTTGCACACATTGAGCTATGAGCTCATTTAGAGTCCATTTCTCCTTTTGAGTATTATAGGAGATTTTAAATGGATTAAATTGTGTAGGAAGTGAGATCAAGACCAAGTGCACAAGTATGTCATACGACACCTCAAGCTTTAAGCCCTTAAGTCTTGTCACAAGATTAGACATCTCCATAATGTACTCCCTTATGTTTCCTTTACCTTTATACCGCATAGAAACCAGCTTACTTAGAGTAGTGCTGGTCTCAACCTTTTCATTAGTTTTGAATCGGTTTGCTATTTGGTCAAGGAAACTTTTGGCATTTTCTTCATCAGGAATACCACCCCTTATGGCTTCCGGAATTGAGCGCCTCATGATCATCAAACTCATGCGATTTGATCGCTCCCACTTCTCGTATGCGGATCTCTGTACAGCAGTGCTAGTATCAGTGAGATCCGCGGAGCGATCAAACCTTAATGCATGATCGAGATCCGCACAGCCAAGCATAATCATAACATGCTCCTTCCATTGTTTGAAATTAGAACCATTGAGTTCAGGGAAGTTGTTCAAGTTGGCAGATATGGAAGACACTATAAAAGAAAATAATATGCTCACAATTAATTAAACATAGAAGCATGCATATATAAAGATAAAACCAAATATCACAATATATATGCAGTGGTGGGCCCATCTCAAGATACCTAGCACAACATTATTATTTAGTCTTTGGACAGAAATAATAATTTGTAAGTGGTACTCTTAAACATAGTCAAAATATTGATAACAAAAAACGGCCTCACAATATGCCTTTCTTTGGACCGACACATTGTAAGCATGTTAACACCAAATATATCACATATTCATGACTATCATTATCTGGCCAAAATAATCTTCCTTTGGGCCGATTATTTCGCATAGATAACAAGAATAGCTTAATTAACGAAAATTAATTAAATCTTACCCAAAAGAGGTTACTTTGGCAACATTTTGGTTCAATCTAATTAATTTTCAAATCAATATACCCAAATGTAATTGCGTCATAGGTAAATCTCAAATACAACACAGTACATGAGTCTCATCGGCTATGGAATAAAATCACCGTCGAGCTCTAAATCCATCACAAAGTGATGCCATCATCACCATGTTTGTCCAGTTAACAAACGAAATCAATAGTTCTAAGTGCCAACTATTTGTAATGTCTTCACACGCATATGATTACGAGATCAAAAAATCATCAAATTCATAATACATACACTGTGTAACAGAAGACTGAATTCCCGGCCTACAAACTCATACATATGCTAGATCATGCATAGTGCCAATTATGTGGGCCATAATACATATAATATTAAAGCTCCTTCATCACAAGAGTACACAATTAAAGAATTAAGCCAATTTAGAACTCATGCCTTTAGCCAATAATTCTCAAGCACTGTACACGAATCCACGATTAATTTATGACACCAACATGTAACAAACCGAAATTTCAACATTCTTGGGAATTTCAAATCCATGATTAAATCCACAAATAATTACTATCACTTTATGCAATTTATCAATTGTCTATGCACAGTGAATTCATTGAACGCAAAACGGATAGTTCAGCCGATTAGTAAATAAAAGTTAGAATTCGACCGAACAATCATATCAAGAAATAAATCTTAATTAACTGAATAACCACATTCAATTTTCGATCTATTTGTTATTAATCGAAAATAAATCTCAATCCTTCGACATGAGAGTGGCTCTGATACCACTTGTAGGGAAAATCCCTGAACCGTAACAAACATGTCGAAATCATCGAGAACACACAAGCGGAAGCGTACCTTGATCCATAGCAATCCGTAATCGACCAGCAATCCAAGGTTGAGGTCTTCTAAGCCTTGATACGCCGTCAATTCTATTCTTTCTGGGATGGGGCAGAAAAGAAGACAAAGAACGTATCTGACTTAGGGACCACAACCCTAATATATAACCAAAGTAGGGCACCTTAATTATGGGCCCATCAATCATAATTAAGTGTCCACGGGTTTCTACACATAAAAGGCCCATACTTCAATCAATATTTCTATAAGCCCATATAATTAAATAAATCCTAAGTAGATCACTCAATTGGGCTCATATTATGAGATAGCCTATGTACAATTTAATTAAATATGTGAGACCATTAAATAGAAAATCCAACAATTTCAACTAATATTAATTGTGAATGAATTTCGGTAGAGGAACCTCTATATTCCTTGCAAATCCAAATCAGCAATCTTCACTCTTTTGCTCTCCGGATCTATGAGCAAATTATGTGGTGTTAAGTGTCCATGGAGCTCTTTTTGGAAACAGCAATAGGATACACCTCGCATATCTGGAACAAGATGTCCTGCAAGAAGAACATAAGATAATTCACCTCGTAAGCTAATTAACACTGGTGATTTATCTCCGATCCACCAGGCCTATCCTGTTGAATCATGTCCATCAAGAAATTAAATACCCACTTTTGTCCGACGTGGATTCACTTCAGTCATTGAACGCTCGTTGATGAACGTCATGAGATCAAGTTCAAGGTACTCAAATACAAAATAGAAGCCCTCGTCTCTGTACTCCACATCGAGTAACCTGTTCAGTAAAAGTCAATGTTTGTTTGTTTCATCTATGAATCTTCCAAATTATATGAAAATGTATGTTTGGAAATGTTTTCATTAGTTAATGACTTTATAACTGATGAAGATATCCATTTCTAGCGGTGATTAAAAAGGATATATAGAAAACCAAAAGAAAAAAAAAAAAAAAAAAACCAAAAGGATATATACCATCAATACAACAATTAAAGCTACTTTATATGTGTAATTTCTGTGTGAAACATAGAGATAGCCTCAAGGAATATAAAAGTAGCTGAATCTCCAGACTACATACCTCCCAATATAACTATGTCAATATTTTTTTTTTTGGTTTTGCTATGTCAATATTTAGATACACTAGAAAGCAGATAAAAATAAATAGATTTATAAAACGTTCATGTCTTCATAATTTGTGCCAATATATATCCTTTATAATCCAAACCATAAGAAGTATCACCTGAGAACATTTTCATTATCCAAGGACTTCAACGTAGAAGTTTCTCTCAAGATTGCGGGCGGTATACCTCTATCTTAGGATAAATGCGGACATACTTAACAGCAACCATACATCCTGTTTTGCGGTCAGTGCACTTTTTGACGTATCCGTAGCTACCTTCTCCGATTAAATCAAGCTCCTTATAATGAAAATAGGCCAAAAGAAAAAAAAAAAAAAAAAAGATAAAGCAGGCAAAATTCCGGAAAATTGAAGCAGTCGAAAAGAGATTATCATCTTACCCTTTCCAATTCCATTTGCAAGAGATAAACGCGTTGATCAATAACTGCCTTCTCTGTCAGCCGGTAGTTAGATGGGTGTTGAAAATGTAAGCGGGTGAAAATATATTCATATTTACACGTACTATCTGCAAGGCGCGGTGCCCCCGATAATACTAATTAGTAGTTCTCCCCGTTCGATGCCTATGTATCCATATTTACACGTACTACTCTGCAAGTGCAAGGCGCGGTGTCCCCGATATCCATGGATCTCTACTTAATACTAATTAGTACTTCTCCCCGTTCGATGCCTATGCAAAAAAAATATTATTACTATTTAAATTTATTAAATTAAATTATATATTTTGCTATAAATTTAGTAATTTATTATTAATAGAAAATAGTTAAAATATAAGTTAAAAAATATGAAAAAAATAAAAAGAAATTAAAAAAAAAGAAAAAAAAAGTGATGTGAAGGAAAAGTGTGGCTAATAGATATAAATAACTTACATGACACGTTCTATACGTGATGGAGAGAAAAATAAATATATAAAATAAAAAAAGAATTAGAAATCAAGTGCAAAAGACTACCTTTGTCACTCTCACTTAATATAATAGAATAAATATTTGATTATAGAATAGACTACCTTTCCCACCAAAAAAAACTTAATTTAATAGAATAGATATTTGATAATAGAATAGAATAGACTATATATATATGTGTGTGTATATATATATATATTTATATATACTAGTGAAACGAACGTACGTTGCACGTTTAACCTTTAGTTTATTTAAATAAGGTTGGTTATTATATTTATTAAATAAATTAAGGTACTAAAAGTATTCACATCATGTTTTTTTTTTCTTCTCTCGATACGTGTTTAATCCAAGTTTTTCAAAGTTCGTGGAGTATATTTCACTAATAAAAAATTAAATTTTTCATGGGTGCTTTTCAATATCCTCCGTCATCCATTTCTCCACCATGTTCGAATCAATCTCCACATTATTCTTTGAGAAGTGCACTCTTCCAAGCTAATGTCAAATCCCTCATGTAAACCCAATAACTCTGCCACATTTATTGAATCTTTACGAAGATTCATAGTGTATCCTAGCACTCATCTTTCGTTGTCATCTTGAATGACCTCCCTAACCGAATCCCTTATCAAATTTATTTCACGACTACTCAACGAATATTTTATTTTGATCGTGTCTTTTGTCATCGCTGATTAGTATTGAGGCATCAGATAACTCTTTTATGCGGCGAAAAATGACGCTCTTAGACTCCACAATATTCTGATAGCTCCACCAGTTTCGTGCTTTCTAAAAATTTCAAAGCGTCAAAATTAAAACAATTCACTCTAAACATTCTGGTAATACGCCGCTTTGAATTTTGCTATTAAAGCTCTCTTTAAGCTCGTTCGACCCTCACAATCCACGAAGATCAGTCTATGCATTAACAATCTTTTTCCACACCCAGAGTGCCAACAGATGACTTCTCAACACGAAGTCCAGATCTTCACATCCTGTGCAACATGTACATACATTACATCCCCCAAAATTCCAGTCATACTTCAGTACATTTATGAGCAAGCTATTATGTTGGCAAAGCCACAAGAAAATTTTGAACTTCTGGGCCAAGTTGATTTTCAAGTTCATCTCCGATTTTCACATATGCCTCATCCTCCATAAATAGACTATAGACCGTTTTATAGGAAAATTTATTGTTAACCGACCCAATACTGAGTTTCTAATCTCCATTATCATGCAGCGCAATTGGGACGCTAAGAATCTTAGTCATCTATTTCTTGGGCAGTACTATTTTCAGCTTATTAAGGTTCTACTTTTTATCCGTGCCAATTAAATTACATACCATAATTAAGTTCTTTATCCTTCTCATTAATGTTATCTGCAATGATTTTGGTGAGTTTTCCTTGTGATAATCATCTATCATTCCATAAAGACACCTATTCCATAAATGATTCCACCATCTGAGTGTTTTTATCAATCCCCTTCCATGTTCGAGAAACTATAAGTTGAGACTCGTGTCCAATGACACATAAGGTACGAACAATACATGTGATTTGTTGAAGTTCAATTTGAGGTCCGATGTCTTGCAAAACACCTCAACCACACAACGGATGCACATCGCTCCATCCATAGTAGATTTGCAAATCAAGTGAGAGATGTGAAGGTCTTTCTGACATACCATAATTGACTTTCAATGTCCGATTGAAATAGCCTTCTCAATCATATATGAAATGCCCCAACCACACTTTAAATACATTTTGTTCCATCTACAGTAGTTTTAGCTCCTAATATTATATTGTTCGTAAAAAGCAAGTGTGAGATGTGATCTCTGACATACCTTAATTAGCTTCTAGTGTCCGACTAAAATATCCTCCTAAATCATATACGTAAGTTGTTCCATGTAGAGTACAAATAAATAAGGCGAGAGTGATTACCTTATCTAATGACACACATCCATAGATCCTCGGTCGGTTTACTATTCCACAAAATCTCCGGTTGTATAAAGTTAGATTTTCTTTAGAAAATTTTACTGAGCTTTGTTGTATCCTTTTCAAGATTAAATTTCAGCACTATCCCTTTTTTTTTTCTTTTTTTGGAGTGATGTATCATTCATAACACTTTTTGAAACATCAAGATATTGTAATGGGTGTCTCGATCGGGAAAAACACTATTCTGGTTTGGGCTTACAATTTCTTTGATATACGGCTTAAACGGGGTATAATCATATTTGTGATCATTTTGAGCAATACGTTACACAACGTAATGGGCCGAATCTCATTTAAATTTTTGGAGAATTAACTTTCAAAATCAGATAAATAAACGTCTGATAAGCCTTCTTGGGAATTGATATCTCTCTGTGCAATTATTGATGAATTTCACCACCGTGTCTCTTACTATATCCCAAAAGGTTTGAAAAAAGTAGGCTCGAAATAATAGGTGATGTGGGGATTATAATGGATAGCGCTTTGTATAGGTGTATGCCGCCTTATCGTTGGTGCAAGCTAATACCAACACTCATCACCTTTTCGATAGTATATCCACTGAATAATTTGGTGTAGTACTCCCAAATGTGTGCTTTAGTTGGTCATTATTGGTTACTCATTCATCTTCTCGTTATGGTTGAGTGAAGCCTCTTTCTTCTCGTTATGGTGGAGAGATGAAAGAAACGTTTATATTTATCCATAAATTGGAGTCAATTAATTCTCAAGTTTTAAAACTAAATAATCTCTTCTTCTTGTAATAGTTAGTTATATTCTGTCATCAATAATTTCTCCAAATCTTTCGAATATTTACATAAATTTCTCATACAAAATGCTCTAGAAATTTTTTATAAATTTATTTATTTTTTCGCTTTTTCGCACACATTGAAAATTATCCAATGATCATTGTTCTAGAGCAATGACCCAAAGTCCTATATTTAACACTTTGTCATGTCCTTTATAAATATATTTGTAAATTTCACAATTGTCACTCTAAGAAAATCCCGATGTTAATGTGAGAATTATAACTTAATAAGAGATATGGATTATAAGGTACTACAAATTGGTTATAAAGTCATTTATTGCGATCTTGGACCATCAGTGCGATTTTTCTCCTTCCACAGATCGGATAACCTTGCGTTCTGTTTTCATAATATGAACATGAGTAACGATATTTACATTCTCCATCCATCATACAAAAATTATTTAAGTTATTTCATCTACATGATTTATGCACCATGTGTTTTATAACTCACTCATAAAGTTGGGGATTCTTTTCCTAATAAAAAAATTTTACACAAAAAATTGATCAAGTTGATTGTGTAGCACCCCGCACGTGAGGCACCACATCCCCCGCACTATGGCTCAACACGAGTAACGAAATGGTAAATCCGCACCCGTATCAAACCATAGCGAACGAGAGACAAATAGAAAAACCCTCCTAAGCTAGGCGGAACTTAGACCCTGCAAATAAAACTAATCAACAAGATATAATGCAACGGAGAAATAAATCCAAACACATGCAATGGCCACGGGCCTACAGAAATTAAACACTCGAATCACAGGCAGATTTGGGCTCCTCGGGCCTCTTTTAATTCATAACAAAACCCGACAAGGCAATTCAATAACAATTACATAAAGATTCAAGTTCATAATGTTATAGAAACGAATCACGCATAATTTAAATACATATGTGAGTGCAGAGACTCTCCTAACTTAACTTGACCAATACAAAGACTCCACACAACTCCGCCTAACTCGAAACTCCAAAGCCAAACCTGCGCACTAAAAGGTTAGGGGAGGGAGAGGGTCAGTCTCTAGAAGACTAAGTGAGCAGGAGCGATATACATAAATATAAAACATGCACATGCAAGCCATAAATCCCGAGCAAGGTTTTCTTTAAAATTAGTTCCCAAAAAGGGCACGAAAATGACTAAGCAATGCTCGAACTTTACGACTAATCATATTAAATTAAGTTTATAATTCATATATAAACATAAAGGCTCAGCGAGTGAGCGTGCATCATCTCCAACCAAACTCCGACCGTGTACGACAAATATCATTAATACATTGAATATGTGATCATGCAGTATACTATAATACACACAAATCATATATCATATCCTAAAACATATTCGTTTGGGCAATCCGTGTCCCGGCCTTCCCGCACAGTGCCTATCAATCATAACATAACATAATCATATTCATAAAACAAGTTCCAACCTTCTTCCTCCGGGTGGTGGACGGGTTTGCAAGGCCCGACCACCTAAACATATCATTGTGGCTTTGAGGTTCATGAGGCCTCAAAGCCCGGTTAGCGTTTCCTCGTCAAAAACTCCTTGACGAGGTCCGTTTCGCCGTAACATAGTGGGACTAGCACATGGGATCACCGTCGGCCCATGCCTCCCCGGATAGCCACATGTACTAAGTCCTTGGGCCCGTGCAATCATAATTATACATGCATAATCTCTCCAAATCATATCAATTCATAAGAAACATAACATATTTCATAATTTATTTGAAAAGGGTTTACTCGATCAATATTTACTCGATAACTTTACTTTGAAAATATCATATACATATTGATAAGGTTTTCGCCAAAGATTTTCACATAAAGGTTATAGGGTTTGTTACATAGCTAAAACAAAAACACCCTCACCTGGAACATGACGATACGAGGATACGAGTTACCGAGTGCCTGAAAGATCAAGATTTCTCCACCCTGGAGATAAACTGTACAAAAGACAACGTAACATGCTCGTGAGACTCAAGACTCCAAATGAACCATACATGACGCACGACAATGTATGATCATGCTATGAATATATAAAAGATAAGATTATGTTATGAAAATGTTCATGTGCACTATTAAGGAATTTAAATCATATAATCAAGTCATTCGATCTTTCATTCACTTTCATTTGAATTCATCAATTCACATTTCCAATCCAATTAATTAAAGAATTCAAACATGATCATAGCACTTAATAAATAACATTTTAAATTAGAAATTAGATAATCAATTACATTCAATTTAAAATCGAAAATTAAATAAAACATGAAATAGGTAACAATTAAATTCTATAATTCAATTAAATCAAATAACATTTAAAAATTAATAATCATATAAACATATATATAATATATACATAAATATATGTATAGTTTGTATCCTACGTGCATTCCATGCATGAAAAAAATACAAAATGCATGCAATTCCCACGCATCAATTATGCATGCAAACATTCATAAAAAAAACATGTAAACTCATGATATGCATGCAAATTCCAAGTTTAACAAAACCTCCATGCATGCAACGCACACACACAATACAATATGCATGCAAACATTTATGTAAAACGTAGGCTTAAGTTATGAATTTAGAAGGTGACACGCCCGTGTCACCAAGATAGAACAAACCGAGACACCCCCGTGTCTCGGTACAGAGATACCAGGCCAAGGTTACACCCCCGTTTCAAGCTGAAAAGGAAAAATTGACACACCCGTGTCGTATGCCTGCGGCAGTTCAATAACAAGGCAAAACTCCCCTGTTTGTAACTTAAGACGCAGCAACAATTCAAGAAACATTTAGGCAAGACGTGTAGCAACTAATGGCATGAAATGCAACAACAACTCAGGCCTAAAAAGACACAAAACTGACAGCAACAACAAGAATTAGCGCAGCAGATTGACAGCAGCAATTTCAGTCCCAAAAACAGAGCAAAATCCCACGAAAAACAGAGCATACTGATCTCATTAATCCCCAACATGTTCAGGTAAGATAAGCCATCAAAAATGCAGCGAAACAACTCCAAATTAACATACAAGTCAGCCCCAAGGAAGCTCAGACGTGAGACGCAGGCACACACGACCATTTCATGAAATTTTCTCAAAGTCTCATAATTTATATCTCATGAATACTCTTACTACCAGGTAATCAATAATCATAAATGAAAAGAGGATGTCAAAACAATCATTTTCAAGCTTGGAATCACTCAAATCCATCAAGAAATGAAAGAGATCATCAAATTTGTCCCAAACCTCTTATTTTCGAATTCAGTCAGAAACCTCATGAAACCATGATCAAAATTAGGGATGAATGAATGAAAATGACTCATATTGAATGTACATAACATATCTAAGCTTACCTTGTGGATTAATAGAGGTTTGGAAGGAGATTTGAGCTTGAATCTCTTGGTAGGGCTTGAGCTACGGGATTTCCTGGAAAGCAGAGGATGTTTGGCCAATTTACTCCAAGTGGGAAGGGTTATCTCGGTTTGGGGGGTTAATGGATGAATAAAGGGTTGAGTTAGGGTTCCATAGAGTCTAACCATGGTTAATTTGGTCAACAAATGAATGAGTTATGGTCATTTTAGTGGAGCAAGGTCAGTTTGGTCGCCGTTTCGTTTTTCGGTTGAATTTCGGAGGTTCAAATGACATTAGAAAAATATAAGGCTAAGTTCAACAAACTTGAATTTTCGTTACGAGTTCAGCAAAGTTGACGGAACTCGAATCCGAGTTCTCGAGCTCAAGATAATAAATACGGAACCAAGGGTGCGCTAAGTGCTCGTTAGCCCCCGACTTGGATTCCAAAATTCAAATTAAATCCGAAATACATGCAAAAGAATCCGAAAATATGAAACGAACAAATATTCACATACAAGACACGTATATGTTCAACATATTAAATTTGCACGAAATTTCGGCATCAATTCATATAGAAACGAAGCACGTAAACGTTACTCATACGCAATGTAACAATAAAATTCATAATATTATAAATAATATAACAAATTAATACTATAATTATAAATATAAAATGCATGCATGCACTAATAAAATCAGAAATGCATGCATAATTATTAATTAAAAAGGGTTTGCATGATTTCATACAATTACATGCAACAACTCGTGCACAATTAATATATACTAGCAATTTTAGCACACTCTATGCGTGTGCAAATAATAAAATTGTAATTATTTAAATATTTATTAAATTAAAATTTTTATGTTCATATTTGTTTTATAATTATTTTTGATATGATTAAAGTTTAAAAACTAATACAAAATAAAAACAACAAAATATGAGAAAAAAATAAAAATATATAATCAACCAAAGCTGTTAGTTTCTTACATAGAAAATAGTTAAAATATAAATTAAAAATTATTTGAAAAAAAAATAATATAAAAGAGGAGAATAAAACTATAAAAGTAAGTTGAGAGAAAAAAGAAGTTGAAACACGTTCTGTATGTGATGAAAAAATAAATTAATTAATTAAATAAAAAAGAAATTAGAGACCAATCCAAGAGACCACCTTTGCCTCTCTCGCTTAATATATAATATAGATATATATATTAATATTATGTACATATACTTAGTATTAATATTAATAAAACAAAGTAATTAACATTTAATACATTTACAAATAAAGTTAAATATGTAAAACACGTATAAATAATTATTTCGCGCAATTTGGTAAACACCTACGTCATATTTGTACAAATGAAAAACCGGGGCGTTACAGATTGTGTGCTATAATTTTATATTTTAACCCAAAAACTATCAAAATATGAGCATATGACAACCATTTCTTTTGAAACTTGGTTGTATGAATATGTCCAACCACATTTTCAGAAATCTCCTTAATGAATAAGTGATATTTTAAGTTTTGTAACTTTTCTCAAAAAATTTGTGACGTCTTTCAAATCATGATCACTAAATGATACAATTAACAACTGATCATTGAGTGACATCATTATTGAATCAAAATATTATTTGGGTTTGTCCTTAATTTGGTATGTGCGTCAATATACATCAAAATCAACTATTTTTTCTTTTAACTAACTATTTTTTATCTCTTTTTAATTCTCTATTTGTTATTGATCTTGCATTCCATTTTTTTATTTATATTTCTCTAACGAACATTATTTAAGATATATATTAATATTTTACTATTTATTTTATATATATAGTAGAAATAATTAAAAGAGTAAATTAATATAAAAAAACTCAAGGAATGTTTAATTGAACACCATAAAAATAATTTATAAAATTAAATTATATCTTATTTTTACATTCACACATATTAAGTTTCCTTAGAATTCTTAATTTAAAGTAACTTTGGTCTGACGATCAGCAATTCTAAATTGTGGTATATATTAAATGTAAGAAATCAGAAACCCTATTTATATTATTTAATATATATAGATATGTTAATTATCCTATCTAAATAACATTTACACATTTAATTTATATTTTATTATATAAATTAATGAAATGTTATATTGCTAATTATATTTAGATAATTATAATTATATTAATATTAGTTAATCAAAAATTATTTTATTTAAATTATTAAATTATATTATTTTGATAATTAGATATGTTTATAAAATTATAATATGATTATAATTAAAGAAAGTTTATGAACTTAGATAATTAGAATTATGGAGTTATATAATTAGAATTACATTAGGATTGATTTATTGAAACTTATCTTATTTAACTCATTCAATTTAGATCATATTTTATTTTAATTAATTATCAAATTTTATTAAAATTATAAAGTGAATTAATTTAATGTTTTTCAATTCGTTAGATATATCTTATTATAACATTTTAAATTATAGAGTTTTAAATTAAAAAATAGACAACTTATATTATAAGTTTTGAATACAATTAACTAATATATTAATAGGGTTAATTACAGATATCTCCCACGGGAGTATTAGATACTATAACTTGTGATCCTCTTAGTCAAACAATTACACATACACCCATTAAGAAGTTTGAAAATTACACAAAACACCCATGAATTAAGGTTCTTTTAAATATTTTATGACATCATCAAAATTTTAAATTGATTTCCCTATTTTGACCCTTCATTTAGTATATATTTGAATTAGTATTGAAAATTTAAATTTAATAAATTAAATCATTAATTAATATAAAATAATATGATTTTGTCATTTTAAATATTAAGTTATATATATATATAAAATCTAAATTTAATGGATTAAATATAATATTAGAAAACGTAATATATATATATATATAAAGTGACAATATATAATTAATACATATATATATAATAATGTAATATTTATATATGTTATATATCATACATATTACATATCAGTATGTATGAATATATATGTATACTGGCGTGTTATATATATACATATGAATGAATATATGTACTGTCGTGCGGTGGTGGTGTAATTAATATATATATACATAAATATTACTTTATTATATATATTTATTATATATTATAACTCTATATAACATCATTTTCTAAATATTATATTTAACCCATTAAATTCATATTTATTATTGATGCATCCTATTTTCAGAACACCTGGATCGAGGCCCATTTACGAGCAAGACCGTTGGATGATTAAAAGGATCACGACTAAGGGAGATTGGGCTAACCTACAAGATCGAGCCCAACAAGAAAACTCATGCATACTAGCATCTCAGGGAGGAGCGAATGTCAGAGAGGAACGTATTTAAGGGAGGAGCGCAAGTGAGGAAGAGCGCAATTTAGGAAGGAACGCAACCCGAGTGGCATCCTACCTAAAAGACACGAGGAATTTGAAGAGGATGAGGTTTTATTAAACTTAGGCCCATGAATCTCGATCATATTAGTTTTGGCACGATAGAAAGGTGTTCTCCATGTTTCTCTTAATTTAAATAAATTATATCCGATGTAACGAAGTGGGGGGGAAAATATCTCCCCCAATTTCTCTCAACAATCCCTCAGCCCCCCTAAAAATAGGAAGAGTCCCACTTCCCTAGAAAATAGAAACTCCTAACAAAGTGTAAAACCCTAGCTAGAGACCTCCTTAAATAGGAGATAAGAGTTACACTCTCACGAATAATCACATTACGATAATACAGAAATTCTCCCTTCTCTCTCTAATTCTCTCTTCTCTCTTTGAATATTTCCAGAAATCTTCTTGACACGATAAACTTGCTTTATTTCTTTATCTTTATGCATCTTCTTGATCGGTGGATTATTGCTCTCTTCATTAGTTTTACTCTCTTTTTCCAAATAACCATCTTTGTAGGAAATTAAAGTCTTAATAGCCTAGATTCCCGTATAAATAGGGTGGTGCAAATTTTGAGACGCATCAATTATATATAATTTAATATTTGAAATGATAAATCATATCATGTCATACTAATTAATGATTTAATTTATTAAATTTAGATTTTTAATACCAATCTAGATATAGTTAGGAATAATTATAAAAATAAAAGTTGTTATACTAAATGAATGGGTAAAATAGGAAAATCAAGTAAAAGTTTGATGATGTCATCAAAAATTTAAAAGAACCCTAATTTATGGGTGTTTTGGGTAACTTTCAAATTTCTCAATGGGTGTATATGTAATTGTTTGACTAAGAGGGTCACAAGTTGTAATTTCTAATACTCCCATGGGGACTATATGTAATTAACCCTATATTAATATTAAAATAGTCCTTGTTAAACTATGTTTTTTTTTTAAGTTAAAAAAATTTTAGTTCTACCAAGAGTCCTATTATAAGTTAATAAGTACTTTTTAAATATAATTAAATTAATAATTGATAATATGTAATTACATAATTATCCCTATGTAACACCCTAACCCCCAGGGTACTACATCCCCCGCACTATAGCCTCGATCCACGTATGAAATGGAAAGTCCATACATAAACCAAAACTATAGCGAACGGGTCACAATAAAAATGACGAGCTAGGCGGGACACTCCCCAATATAATAAAGCAAACATGATAACGAAAGCGGAAGCAATAACTCAATTATACATATAGGTACCATATTTACCGAATAGATATAAAATAGGTACCAACTTAACTATCAATACATTATCATCTCTTAATAATATACATGCTTAAGTATTCAAAATGTACTACCAACGATCATAACATGAGGTGCCAAAAGTGCTATACATGAAGGTACGGTACTAGACTCGTGAAAATGCAAAACTCGACTGGACACCCGCCTAGCACGACCAAGCGCTCAAGTACCTGAAAAGTGAAGTATCAGTCTACCGAAGACTGAGTGAGGGGCAATAATTATATACAACACACATCACATGCAAGTTGTAGCCTCGGGTGAAGACTTTGGAAATAAAATAGATATATAGTTCAAGAAAACTAAATCTTTGCCCGAGATTACAACCAATCACTTTAACGTTTTAACTTGAACATTTCATGAACATGTGACCCCGGCGAGTAAGGGCGATTCTCCAACCTTTACACCAAACGTGACAATACGTGCTTGCTTTATTAATTCAATACATGATCATACAATTCCATTTAGTGCTCACATAGACAGTTTCATGCTTGAAATCATGCAATAACCCGAGGATAACCCGACATGCCGGATTAATCCCCAGTCTCCTTCTTCCTCCGGGTGATAGTGAGTTTACAAGGCTCAACTATCCACGACATGGTGTGTGTAGAGGACTTGACCCTCTAGACACGGAACTCCTTCCACCACTAATCTCCTAGTGGCTTCGGGGGTGATCCCAACAATGTGAGGATAATTCAGGAGTTACCCGTCAGCCCTTGCTTTCCCGGTTGGCTCAAGAATTACCCTCGGGCCCACGTGCAATCATGTACTCGCCAAACTTGCTTGAAAATCATGGCAATCATTACTTTCTTGCTTGAAATATTTGTAACTTTGAAACCGTTTATAATGATAATATGTTTTTGCCGAAAAATAGCACGTAAGGGTTATAGGGTTCGATTTACCTAAAAGAAAACCTCACCTTTCTTACAAAATATGACAAGGATATACTTTACTGAGCCTGCTCCTCGTCCACAACCCCGTGACCTGTGTAAACACGACGTGTATACGTGAGACATGACCTAAAATGGACCAAATATGACGAACGGCGGAAATGTATCGAGATGACGAGGAAAATGCAATGTGGCATGATAACATGTTGTTTCAGTACATATTAGCACATATTATAGCAATTCGGGGTCAAAGAAGTCGTCGGATCGAGGGGTCATTTTCGTAATTTTATGCAGAAACTTTTGTTCTGCAATCCAGGTGGGAACGGCCGTTCCAGACCCCTTTGAAAAATGGGAACGGTCGTTCCCGTAATCCCAAAAGCACGCCAACGACTTCCATTTTAAAAACGAGCTGAAGCTGGGAACGGCCCTTCCGGCACCAAGGCCAAAATGGGAACGACCGTTCCCATGCTCGGCCGCCTAGTTCATTTGAAAAGGTGGGAACGCCCGTTCCCACAATGCCTTGAGGCTGGGAACGGTCGTTCCCAGTTTCTGCAACTGAAAGAACAGAGGAAAAACAGAGCATGGCTATGGGAAGCAACAAAGCAAGCAACAAAACTCAATTTTTGATCAACAAAGGTCATAATTTCTGGTAATATGATGCATACACATTTATAGAATAACAATATCACACTTAAACACATAAAACATGCTATATCATCAAAGTTTCCAAGGTTTCAAGCTCATGCCCACTTTGATCATCCAAGCTCAAATTCTCAACAATATCATGAATAAATCATGCCATAATTCATGATATGATCATATAATCACACTTTGCTCAACACATAACCCACCAAGCCCATGATTCATAAACCCTAGCTAGACCAAATATGCTCAAGATCATCCATTCATGCCCAACCAACCTTAAAATGGAAAGAAATGGAGAATATAGATGATGATGGTGATGAACTCCCCAAATCTTGGATGATTTCTTGAAATCTTTGATGAAAAGTGTAAAATTCTTCTCTTTCCCTTTTCTTCTTGATACCGAGAATGAGGAAGCAAATGGTTGGGAAATATTTTGTCGAAATGAGTTCATGGAAGCTTGGAGATGCATATACCGATTCATCCCTTTTTGAAATGAGTGAATTGTTCAATTTTGCCAATTAGTCCTCCAAGAATTCAAGTCACACAAGTGAGGATGTACACTTTTGAATTAAGATCAATTAAGCCCTTACAAGTTGATGTAATTAAGTCCCTAAAGTTTAGGAAAATAGTCAAGTAGGGACAATTCGGTAATTAAACACTTTCGGTAACGGTTTTATGAAATAAATATTTTCCCGTGTCATGAAATAATATTTTCAATGATATGAATTCAAGTAATTCACATTAATAATGTTTCGTGAATTTTATAAAAATATGAAATGCCACATAAGAATATTATGAAATTAAAGAAATAAAATAAATCCTACGCTCAAAACTCACACGTGGCGTGCGTACCTGTTCATCCGGAGCAGGGGCATTACAACTCTCCCCCCCTTAAAAGAATCTGGTCCCCAGATTCTCTAGTCTTACTCGAACAACTCTGGATGGAACCGTTTCATTTTATCTTCCGTTTCCCACGTAGCTTCCTCGGTTTTGTCACTTCTCCACAAAACTTTAACCATGGGAATCCTCCGGTTTCTCAACTCCTGAAATTTTCGATCCAAGATTTTAACCGGTTTCTGAACGAATGTCAAATTCGGTTCCAACTCAACTTCTTCCACGGGGAGAATCGTGGTCTCATCGGGGTAATATTTCCTTAGTTGTGAGACATGAAATACGTTGTGAATCCCCGTAAGACTCGGTGGTAGGTCCAGTCGATAGGCTACCTCGCCTATTCTCTCAAGAATCTCGAAAGGACCTAAGTAGCGAGGGTTGAGTTTCCCTCCTTTCCCGATCCGGGTGAAACCTTTCCTTGGTGACACCTTCAGGAATACCCGATCACCAACTTCAAATTCTAGATCTCTTCGGCGCTTATCGACATAGCTCTTTTGCCTATCTCGCGCGGCTTTCATCCGTTGTTGAATCATTTGGACTTTCTCAATCATAGCCTGAACGACTTTGGAAGGCCTTTCGAATCTTTCACCTTTCTTTACCCCTTCCTACTTCGACCATTTCCACTCTTCCAAGTCGAAGAACAACGGAGATCGGCACTTTCTTCTATAAAGAAGTTCATACGGAGCCATCCCAACTGAAGCCTGAAAGCTGTTATTATAAGCAAATTCGATCAAAGGAAGCTGTTCTGCCCATGAATTCTGAAAATCCATCGCGCAAGCCCGAAGAAGATCTTCCAAATACCTGATTATCCTTTTTGTTTGGCCGTCTGTCTGCGGGTAAAATGCCGTACTGAACTTGAGCCTCGTTCCCAAAACGGCCTGTAACTCTTGCCACAACTTGGACGTAAACCTCGGGTCTCGGTCAGAAACTATAATCACCGGAATGCCATAAAGTCGGATAATCTCTCTGTTATAAATTTCAGCCAACTTCGGGATCTTATAAGACATCCGGACCGGTAGAAAGTGAGCAGACTTTGTAAATCTAACCACTATTACCCAAATTCCATCAAACCCGCCTTTAACCTTCGGTAATCCGGAAACAAAGTCCATCGTTACTTGTTCCCACTTCCACTCTGGAATAGGTAACGGTTGTAGAAGTCCCGCGGGCTTTTGGTGCTCAACTTTCACCTTCTGACAAGTCAGGCAATGTTTCACATACTCAGCCACATCCTTTTTCATCCCATTCCACCAATAATGTTGCTTCAAATCCTTATACATTTTGTTCCCTCCGGGGTGGATCGAATAGGCTGACTTGTGAGCTTCTTCAAGTAGGACCCGTTTCAATTCTTCAAGTATTACCACTCTGTTTTTGAACCGAAGTAACCCGGTCTCATCAAACCCAAACGGACTCTCCGAGTCATCCTTAGCTTTACTTACAAGCTTCTGAACTTCCTGATCCTTATTCTGAACCTCAAATAACTGATACTTCAATTCCGACTGAATTGTGATATTAGAAACACGAGCCTTTAACACAATCGGCGTCACTTCATCAATTTCCTTTATTTCCAAACTCGATACACTCGCCTTCCTGCTAAGTGCATCGGCTACCACGTTAGGTTTTCCTGGATGGTACTTAATCGTACAATCATAATCTTCTAGTTTTTCCATCCAACGCCGTTGCCTCATAATCAAATCTTTCTGTGTGAACAAATACTGGAGGCTTTTGTGGTCGGTAAAAATCTCGAAGGAAGTCCCGTGAAGATAGTGTCTCCATTTCCCGAGAGCAAAGATCACGGCTACAAGCTCTATGTCGTGTGTCGGATAATTCCTTTCATATTCCTTTAGCTTTCGGGAAGCATAAGCGATCACTTTTCCTTTCTGAGTCAAAACACAACCTAGGCCTTCTTTAGAAGCATCTGTATACACTGCATACTCCTCTGAACCCTTAGGAAGTGCTAACACCGAAGCTGAGACCAACTTTTCTTTCAAAAAGTTAAAGCTTTGATCACACTTCTCGTCCCAGACAAACTTGACATCTTTCTTTGTCAATCGGGTCAACGGTGCAGCAATCTTAGAAAAATCCTGAACGAACCTTCTGTAATAACCGGCCAATCCCAAGAAGCTTCTAATTTCCGAGGCATTCTTTGGTTTCTCCCACTTGAGCACGGCCTCGATTTTCGAGGGATCAACTTCCAACCCTTTTCCTGAAATTACATGTCCCAAGAAAGAAACCCGATCGATCTAGAATTCGCACTTGCTAAACTTAGCAAATAACTGATGTTCCTTTAGGGTCTGGAGAACAAGTCTGAGATGCCTCGTATGCTCCTCGGCTGATTTTGAGAAAACCAGAATATCATCAATAAATATCACCACAAACTTGTCGAGAAAAGGCCTGAAAATCCGGTGCATCATATCCATGAAAGCTGCAGGGGCATTAGTTAATCCAAACGGCATAACCACAACTCGTAGTGCCCGTACCGAGTATTGAATCCTGTCTTAGGAATATCCTCTGCTCGGATTCGCAGCTGGTAGTATCCCTGTCTTAAATCCAATTTTGAGTAGACTTTAGAACCCTGAAGTATATCGAATAACTCCTCGATATGTGGGAGGGGATGCTTGTTCTTAATAGTCATCCAGTTCAACTCCCGGTAATCGATGCACATTCTTAAAGTCCCGTCCTTTTTCTTTACAAATAAAACGGGTGCTCCCCAAGGTGAAGAACTCGGTCGAATATACCCAACTTCCAATAATGCCTCAAGCTGGACTTTTAATTCCTTAAATTCTGCTGGAGCCATCCGGTATGGAGTCTTTGAATACCGCTCAGCATTCGGAAAAAGATCGATCACGAACTCAATCTCTCGCTCAGGAGGCAAAGAATCTAACTTTTCTGGAAATACCTCGGGAAACTCCTTTACCACTTCGGTATCCTCCAATTTCACCTGATCCTTTGGCTTGTTCAGAATATAAGCAATGAACCCTGTAGCCCCGTCTCTGACTAATTTCTGAGCCTCTGAAAACGAAAGTAGGGGTACGATTTTCGAAGTACAACCCGTAACAACCTCTGAACCCAACTGCACTTTCTTAGCCCGACAATCAACTGTAGCACAATGCCTGTATAGCCAATCCATCCCCAATATAGCCCCGTATCTCTCCATTGACATAACAATGAAATCGGTCAGAAATTCTCGGCCTTCAATCACCACTAAAACATCCCTGTAAACCTGATCCATCTCTCGCCTACTACCGAAAGGAGTACTAACTAGATAGCGCACAGAAGTACACATAGCAGGCAAAGATAATGTAATAGCAATAGAGTGCGCAAGAAAGGAGTGTGTAGCTCCCGGATCAAATAATGTATGGATGTTCGTGCCATGGATGCAAATAGTACCTTCAACTACCGCGGCGGGGTCAATCTCGGCCTCCTGCTCCTCTCCAGCGAGTGCATAAGCCCGAGCTCTCACAAGGGGCCTCGGTCCTGCAGGTGGCGGATCCCGACGATCCGAACAACCATCCACCAAGTGCTCGTCACTCCCGCAGATTGAACATAAGCCCAACCTCCGTCTGCAGTTATCATAATGACGTGTGGAAAGTCCACAGAATCTGCAGCCCGGTTTCTGAGGTGGCTGTGGTGGTGCTGGAGCTCTCGGACCCTTCTGTAACGGTCCTGCGGTCTTAGCCTTCTTCCCAGAGTCCCTCTGCGCTGGGGGTGCAGAGTAAATCATCGATCTCTTTCCTGAGCTCGATCCCTGACCTACTCTCGAGCCTGAAGCCTGTCTAGTACGCTGAGTAGCCCTCCTAGCAATATCAGAATCCTCAACCTTTAGAGCCTTTGAGGTAGCTTTGGCCCAAGTGCTGGTATTGGCTGCTTTCAGGGCATCCTGGATATCTGGTCTGAGTCCCTGAACAAACTGCATCGCCTTATGAAAGTCATCATTTGCCATGTTAGGTGCATAGCGAGAAAGTCTTTCGAACTCGGCGATATACTGCCCCACAGATCTTCCTCCCTGTTTCAGCTCGGTGAACTCCCTCAACCTGTGAGTACGGGAAGCTGGAGGAATATACTTGTTTCTGAACTCCCCGTACAAATACCTCCCAGGTGATATCTGTCCCTGCTGCCTCCAAGACTATCTGTGTGCTCTCCCACCACGAATAGGCCTCGCCCTGGATCTAAGTAAGTGTACAGCGAGCCTTCTCCCGGGTGTCACAAGGTATGAGCTGCCAAATCCTCTCAATCTCCTTCAGCCACATCTCTGCCTGTATATCGTCTCCCTTATAGAACTTCGGGGGATGCTGATTCTGAAACTCTCGCAAAATGGCAGAAATGGGGTTCTCCTGAGGTGCTACTGGTGCTGGAGGTGGTGGAGGTACCCGTTCCTGTAACCTCTGATCAATTAGCCCCACTACCGCGTTCATGAAATCCTGGGGCTGTGCCTGAGCAGGTGGAGGAGGTGGTGTTCTCTCCCGACGATGATGCCGGCGATGATGATGATGCCTGTGTCTCGAGGATCGGTCACTGGACTGTCTGTCGTGCTCCATCCTAAAATCAGATCACTACATATGCGTGGCTTGATTAATAAATGCAAATGTGTGCATATAATTCAGTGATATCAATAAGCACACATTCAAGAAAGGTCAAGTAGCTCAATTAATGCAAGAAAGCAAATAAATCAAGTAATTCAGTGAAATGCAGACTCTCAAGTAACAAGTAATCCTATGCCGTGCGATCTAGACTGACCCGACACGACTCGAGAACCTCGGTTTTGCAACCGGGCTCTGATACCACCTGTAGATGTAGCACCCTAACCCCCAGGGCACTACATCCCCCGCACTATAGCCTCGATCCACGTATGAAATGGAAAGTCCATACATAAACCAAAACTATAGCGAACGGGTCACAATAAAAATGACGAGCTAGGCGGGACACTCCCCAATATAATAAAGCAAACATGATAACGAAAGCGGAAGCAATAACTCAATTATACATATAGGTACCATATTTACCGAATAGATATATAATAGGTACCAACTTAACTATCAATACATTATCATCTCTTAATAATATACATGCTTAAGTATTCAAAATGTAATACCAACGATCATAACATGAGGTGCCAAAAGTGCTATACATGAAGGTACGGTACTAGACTCGTGAAAATGCAAAACTCGACTGGACACCCGCCTAGCACGACCAAGCGCTCAAGTACCTGAAAAGTGAAGTATCAGTCTACCGAAGACTGAGTGAGGGGCAATAATTATATACAACACACATCACATGCAAGTTGTAGCCTTGGGTGAAGACTTTGGAAATAAAATAGATATATAGTTCAAGAAAACTAAATCTTTGCCCGAGATTACAACCAATCACTTTAACGTTTTAACTTGAACATTTCATGAACATGTGACCCCGGCGAGTAGGGGCGATTCTCCAACCTTTACACCAAACGTGACAATACATGCTTGCTTTATTAATTCAATACATGATCATACAATTCCATTTAGTGCTCACAAAGACAGTTTCATGCTTGAAATCATGCAATAACCCGAGGATAACCTGACATGCCGGATTAATCCCCAGTCTCCTTCTTCCTCCGGGTGATAGTGAGTTTGCAAGGCTCAACTATCCACGACATGGTGTGTGTAGAGGACTTGACCCTCTAGACACGGAACTCCTTCCACCACTAATCTCCTAGTGGCTTCGGGGGTGATCCCAACAATGTGAGGATAATTCAGGAGTTACCCGTCAGCCCTTGCTTTCCCGGTTGGCTCAAGAATTACCCTCGGGCCCACGTGCAATCATGTACTCGCCAAACTTGCTTGAAAATCATGACAATCATTACTTTCTTGCTTGAAATATTTGTAACTTTGGAACCGTTTATAATGATAATATGTTTTGGCCGAAAAATAGCACGTAAGGGTTATAGGGTTCGATTTACCTAAAAGAAAACCTCACCTTTCTTACAAAATATGACAAGGATATACTTTACTGAGCCTGCTCCTCGTCCACAACCCCGTGACCTGTGTAAACACGACGTGTATACGTGAGATATGACCTAAAATGGACCAAATATGACGAACGGCGGAAATGTATCGAGATGACGAGGAAAATGCAATGTGGCATGATAACATGTTGTTTCAGTACATATTAGCACATATTATAGCAATTCAGGGTCAAAGAAGTCGTCGGATCAAGGGGTCATTTTCGTAATTTTATGCAGAAACTTTTGTTCTGCAATCCAGGTGGGAACGGCCGTTCCGGATCCCTTTGAAAAATGGGAACGGTCGTTCCCGTAATCCCAAAAGCGCGCCAACGACTTCCATTTTAAAAACGCGCTGAAGCTGGGAACGGCCCTTCCGGCACCAAGGCCAAAATGGGAACGGCCGTTCCCATGTTCGGCCGCCTAGTTCATTTGAAAAGGTGGGAACGCCCGTTCCCACAATGCCTTGAGGCTGGGAACGGTTGTTCCCAGTTTCTGCAACTGAAAGAACAGAGGAAAAACAGAGCATTGCTACGGGAAGCAACAAAGCAATCAACAAAACTCAATTTTTGATCAACAAAGGTCATAATTTCTGGTAATATGATGTATACACATTTATAGAATAACAATATCACACTTAAACACATAAAACATGCTATATCATCAAAGTTTCCAAGGTTTTAAGCTCATGCCCACTTTGATCATCCAAGCTCAAATTCTCAACAATATCATGAATAAATCATGCCATAATTCATGATATGATCATATAATCACACTTTGCTCAACACATAACCCACCAAGCACATGAT
This sequence comes from Lantana camara, assembly GCA_037501455.1. NCBI lineage: Eukaryota > Viridiplantae > Streptophyta > Magnoliopsida > Lamiales > Verbenaceae > Lantana > Lantana camara. Next base: position 88,121,162 of record CM074862.1, on the reverse strand, counting down.
TCATAAACCCTAGCTAGACCAAATATGCTCAAGATCATCCATTCATGCCCAACCAACCTTGAAATGGAAAGAAATGGAGAATATAGATGATGATGGTGATGAACTCCCCAAAACTTGGATGATTTCTTGAAATCTTTGATGAAAAGTGTAAAATTCTTCTCTTTCCCTTTTCTTCTTGATACCGAGAATGAGGAAGCAAATGGTTGGGAAATATTTTGTTGAAATGAGTTCATGGAAGCTTGGAGATGCATATACTGATTCATCCCTTTTTGAAATGAGTGAATTGTTCAATTTTGCCAATTAGTCCTCCAAGAATTCAAGTCACACAATTGAGGATGTACACTTTTGAATTAAGATCAATTAAGCCCTTACAAGTTGATGCAATTAAGTCCCTAAAGTTTAGGAAAATAGTCAAGTAGGGACAATTCGATAATTAAACACTCTCGGTAAGGGTTTTATGCAATAAATATTTTTCCGTGTCATGAAATAATATTTTCAATGATATGAATTCAAGCAAGGGGGTCTTTTTTAAAAAGTACCTAAAAGTTGAAAAAATTTGCTTTAACTCCCCATTTTTAAAAAAATTCCTCTTTGCTCCCTAGATGACAAGCCAAATTTGCTTTAACTCCCCATTTTTTGAAGGTTGTATTAAAACTCAAGAATCTCGTACCCGAACCCCGAAATCACGTACTTAAATGTCCAAATCTCGTATTTGGGTGCAAATACATCATTTGGGCATTTAAGTACGTGATTCCCGGGTTCGGGTACGAGATTCTTGAGTTTTAATACAACTATGGGGAGTTAAAGCAAATTTGGCCTGTCATCTAGGGAGCAAAGAGGAACTTTTTGAAAAATGGGGAGTTAAACCAAATTTGAGTCCTCATTTGGGGATTTTTCGGGAATTTCCCGTTCAAGTAATTCACATAAATAACGTTTCGTGAATTTTATAAAAATATGAAATGCCACGTAAGAATATTATGAAATTAAAGAAATAAAATAAATCATACGCACAAAACTCACACGTGGCGTGCTTACCTGTTCATCCGGAGCCGGGGCGTTACACCCTAACTAATAGTTATTCATATAATTATTATGAGGGTATTTTAGGCGATCCGTATTTTGTAAGAAACAACTCGCACTTTTATATTTTATATATATATATATATATATATATATGTATCGCACACTCATTCATAAGGACCATAACACTATTGTCCGATATAATTTTTATAATATACTTTTTCTAGAACACCCCAAATAAAATTTGAATTTGGATCATTGTTTAAAAAAAATAATAATAAAAATAAAAATAAAAATAAAAATAAAAATTATTTAGATCAATTTCTGTTATGTTAATTTTTATAGAGAAAATTACTATTTTCATCCCATAATGTAATCTTATTTCAATTTTGGCCTCAATAGTTATCATGTTCTTATTTGAGGTCCCATAATGTAACTTTTCTCTTAAATTTGGTCCCACGACCAAATTCTGTCAAAAATAATTTTTGACCGTCCAAAAAATTGCTTTTCAGCTCTTATTATTTATTTATATTTCCAAACCTAGCCTAAACTATTTAAATTGTATATTTAATTTATATATATATATATATATATATATATATATATATATATATATATATATATATATACTTTATATTATATGCAATACGTAAATATTGTATATACTTATTATATATGTATATATATATAATATATACATATATAACACATATACGTACTATATATATTATACACAGAAAATCTTTGAACAATAAATGAACTGATTTGATGAGAAGACAATACTTTTTTATTTGCTTTATATATAATAATATTGTATAATATAATATATAAAATATTATGTATATTATATATATGAGTACTATTATATATATTATATATAATATATAATATAATATATATTATATATTATATGCACCTAAATATAAATAACAATATATATATATATATATATATATATATATATATACAAGTAAATGTAAGCATACAATCATACAAAGCAAATAAAAAAGTATTGTCTTCTGATCAAATCAGTTCGTTTATTGTCCAAAGATTTTCTGCGATTTACAAAGGAAAGTACAAAGAGAACCATTACAATATCGGCTTTTAGGGCACTTGTGACACCTCGTTCATTCCTACGTGCAGGTTCGTGCCACGTATGAGTTTAATTTCTGTATTTATGTGCTTTTCAATCTATTTAAATGCCTTTTAATCTATTTAAATGCTCTGTAAATGATTTATGCTATTTATTTGATTTAAATTGATTTGCTCGTTTAAATTATTACGTGAATTATATGATCGAAATAGCTTTAATATAAACTCGGTGAAAAGAATATGCATTTTATGAATTTGATTGAGTTATTTGATAATTGGACTTGTTTGAATGATTTTAAATGTTTTAGGGCATAATTGTAAATAGGCTTGGGCCTAGTTGATCTTTTTTTGAAAGTTTAAGGGCCTATTTGCAAATAGGGTGTTTTAAGCCGTTTTTCGGCTAACTTGAGCTGGGGAATTCGGATTCGAATTTTGATTTTTCCATTAACTCGTTTCGACGATTCACGTCCAATGGAATTAACCTCGTACTTTTCCGAAGTTGGTTGAACCTTCGAATATTTAAAATTCAATCCGAACTGACCAAAATTCGTCCCTGCCCCACTTTGACCTTATCTTGACCGAGCATCAGGCCATTTAGACTAAATTTTGCCTCATTTCTGTCCATTTTATACGAGACATCAGCTGCAACAAGAAGCAAGAAGAACTCAGTCACTATTCACCCATTATTGGCATTCAAAGCTCAAGTTTTCCGTCTCACTTCGTCTCTCGACGATCCAAGGTAAGCCCCATATTTCTCGTGATTTAAGCTCCGTTTTGAGATCCCTTTTGTGCCTTGTAACTGATTCTATATGCATGATTGAGACAATGGATGAATAGTTAGGTTAAACTTGAAAATTTGATATCTTGCCCAAGACGTGATATCTAGGGACTTTTAGGGGTGTTCCATGATCCTTTAAGCTTCGTTATTTCATATATGTAGTACCCTGCATGAAGAGCGCCACAACCCCCGCACCATAACCCCACACGTGTAACGAAATGGGAATTCTGCACACGTACCAAGCAATAGCGAACGAGAGATAAACAAGATCTCACCTAAGCTAGGCGGTCTAGACCCTAATACAGAGCGCCCAACCAAAAATCAAAACAAATGCGGAAGCAACAGGACCATCATATACCAACATACATGCGTACTACAGGAAACAATTTAATTATTACATAATATTCTCGTCACGGGCCAAATAAATCATACAATTCTCCAAACTTCAAAATCGTACTCATATGCAATATATACATAGTCTCGAAACAAAAGTAAAATGCAAGGTATGCAAAAAAACTCAAACTACAAGACTCGAACAAAGCAAAAGACAACCGCCGCCTAGCTCGAACCACATCCTGAACTTGCAACTCAAAGAAACAAGGGAAAAAAGAAGACAACGAGGAGGGGTCAGTCCTAAAGACTGGTGAAGGGGCTAATACACGTACATATGCATAGGAGCATATCATATTAAAAGTCAAAGAATTCATGAACCGGGGTGTGGTTTGGGCAAGCTAAAACATTATGTCCCGTTAAAGATTTAAGGCCGAAGGCCAAAATCAACCAATTTTAGTGGTTAAGAAATCAACTCCCGTTTCACGAACCAAATTTATATTCACACTTGCTCGGTGAGTACAAGTCTTCCATCCAAACTCCTCAAATTCATATCATATCCATATTCAATTTCAGATTCAAAACTAAATCACAAACCATCCTTTACACCGTGATGGAAGGGTAGCAAATCCTTACCATCGGTTCATATATGTGTGGGCCGTGAGTTTTGTGGCACTCACGCCCGAGGATTCCATTCCCTGCCAAACCTCGTGATGGGTTCAAGGTTCATCCTATCATACGAAGACTAGTATTCAGGGGTAGAGCCGATGGCCCAACACTATATCGGGCCTCATTTCCCAATTCTTTGGGCCTTTAAAGTCCAATTCATATTCAAATTCGTATTCAGATCATATTCATATTCATAACTCGCTACACACACCAACCCTTATCAAAATGAACAAATAAAAACATAGCTACTTATATAAAAACGTCTTTCAAATGTTTCATAGAAAATGGGCCAATTCCCACAAAATACGTACCAAACACGTGTGTAAGTACATATAAATATATGTAAGTCGCATGCGGGCTCAAAACACATTTAGGGCTATAGGTCTAACTAACTAAAAGAAAGAAAACCTTACCTTGATGAATGAACCTAACAAAGCAAGCCAAAGCAAACCTACGGAGCGGCTCCACACCAACGAGCTACCCACAAGGATAATCTAAACACCAAAGACAATACTAGACTCAACAATGAACCATAGAAACGCTCGACAAGTGCATATGAATGCAAATGATGCAATGCACGTCATATTCACTCAAACCTAGACATATTGAAGCAATTAACATATTATCACTTAAACGGCGCATAAATTAAAGGCACGACTAGTTAAATAAACACATAATACATCACATTATAGCTTATCACAAGCATACACAAGATTAAATTGTTGGGAAAAACAAAACAGTAAAGCAACGGAATTTAAATTTTTTTCTCAAAAAGCAAGATCGAATATTACGATTCCTATTCCCAATTCGTAAGGATTCAAGGAACTCAACTAAATTGATGCTTTCTTGACATGTTTTGAGCTGCCCTCAAACTCGCTTTAAGCGGAAAGTGTAACATCCCAGTTTTTCGGCAGTACAGGTACGTCGTAACGAGAGTGTTATTTGCGCTTTTAGTTTATTTATTTTTGCTAATATATATTTATAAAATTTTTTATATGTTTATTTGATTTTTTATATGAATTCATTGTTGAGTTTTAATTCTAACTTGAACATTCTCCCCTCCCCCTTCCCCCCCCACCCCGTGCGCGCGCTTGCTTTTGATCCTGTTCTTGATCTGTATGCCTCGTATTTGTTCTCAATTTTGTAGCTATATGATATGCATAAAATATGTGTGTCACGAACTCGTTTATGTGCTCATTATATGTTTTGAGATTGTTTGTAATGGTTTTTAAAACCATTTTATTTGTTAGGGACTCGAGGACCTAACTTGTTTTAGCGCCTTGGGTTCCGGAAGGCGTACCTCGAGCTCGGGAATTCGAATTCAAATTGTAGAAGTGGCACTGGAATAACAATGCAAATATGGAGCTAAGAAAACTAACCTTGTATTTTTCTAAGCCCTTTTGAACCCCCGAATTTCGCCCGAACTGAGCCTCACGCCCAGATTTACCACATTTTACGGTTTTGGCCATAACATTCTCATTTCTTACCCAAATGACCCCATTCTTGGACCCACATGACCCTTATTCAACTCTATACCTTCCCCCACTCACCCATTTTGGGCCCCATCTGAAGAGAGAACGAGAGATAGCTGGAAAAGAAGGGAAGAAAGAAAGAAGAAGGACCCACCTCCCTTTTCACCTTATTTGAGCTCAAGAGACTTCCAATCTCCACCATTTCTTGAAGGTAAGCTCATTTTCGAATTGTCCTTTGTCTCATTCTTATTTTCATCCATGAATCTTTGATTTTCTTCAAGGTTTAAGTATGGTATAAGTTCATGCATGAATAATTAGGTTTTTAACCCATATTTGAATCCATGCTCCATATGTGATTTCCTTGAGATTTGATGCATGATTTGTGCTCATTTGAAGCTCCTTAACTAGATTTTGTGCTCTAATTTCGTGCTCCTATCTTGCTTGAAGATCCCATTGAAGCTTTGAAGAACATGAATAGTATGTTTGATTCTTGCAAACTATGAACACCCTTGTTGTTTCTTGTTATTAGTCAATTCTTAGCTCATTTTTAAGTGTTATTTTTATGCCTAAGACCCTCCCCTTATTTCCCCTGCTCTTATACGTGTTTGTGTGTGGTTTAATGTGTGTTTTGCATGTGGTTTCACAAAGAAGACGAAGTCGAGGTCCGTTAATGCCCATCAGTGCCCTTATGCACAAAATGGGGATAACGGCTGTTAGTGGCTGCCCTGAGCCACTGAACTGACTAACAGCCATTTGTGGTTGAGGGCTAATAGCCTGTTATGTTCGTTTCTTTGCTCGTTGTGTTCTTCTCCCTCCCCGTTCTTGATCCTTGTGTGCTGTATGCTTGTTTATGTGTATGTATGGCTGTGTTATGACTTATTTATGTATGTCCTTGATATGTTATGAGTATGAATAATGTGTTATAATGTGTTATGTGTTTATTTGACGAGTTATGAGTATATTTGATGTGTCGTTATTTCAATAGTATGATATTTGCTCCAATATGGCTAAGTTTGAACTTATGTGTCGTGCATTGCATCTTATGCATCCATATGCATTAGCCGAGAATCTAATTGGTTCATTTTGAGTCTAATATGTCTTCTGTTGTTTGGTTTTTTCTTAGGATCATCCCATTGGTGACGAAATGGTTCCATAGGTGTGTTCTGATTTGTCCCGTTCGGTTTGTTCGTTAAGATAAGGTTTCTTTCTTTTAGTTAATATGACCTACAACCCTACCTATGTTTTAAGCCTGCACATGACTTACATATATTTATATATACACTTAAATACGTGTTTGATATGTATTTTGTAGGATTTGGCCCGTTTGTTATGAATCTCTTTTGAAAAGGCTTTTATATATACGCAAGCTATATTTTCATTTATTTGATTTGAAAAGTGTTGGTGTGTGTTATGAACTAGCGAGGTGTCAATTTGAAAGATAAGTCTTTGATTTTTGAACTGGGCCCCGGAGGAGTGGTATGGTAACTCGGGTCAGCCGTGGGGTCTCTGAGCTCTCCCATCAACACAACTCCACCTTTGAGAGACTTAGCCCAACCTCAGGAGGTCGAGGAAAAGGCGGTTTTCTTGAGCCAACGGTAAGCCCATCGAAGGAGTGGGTAGGATCCCATCATTCAATTCTTTGAACTTTGAACCGGGGGTTGAGAGGGTGCCCCCTCATCCCCAAACAGAGAAGGTTAAATACAAACATGCAGTAGGTTGGTTGGAAACTTGTACTGGCCGAGTTAGTGTGGTTTTGATTCTGATTATGGTTCGTGAAACGGGAGTGGACTTCTAATTTCTAAAACTTGGTTGATTTTACCCTTCGGCCTTAAACCTTTTTCCTTATATATAGTATCATGGGCTAAAATGTTTTAGAATGAAAAAACTATGCCCTGGTTCATGAATTTTATGACTTTGAATATGCTATGCTCTTATGTATATGTACTTTTGAGTATGTAAACCCCCCTCCCCCCCCCCCCCCAGTCTTTGGGACTGATCCATCGTCATTGTTTTCTTTTTTCCTCTTGTTCTTTGAGTTGTAGGTGTCGTTTTTTTGTTAGAGCTAGGCGGCGGTCTTCCTTTTGAGTTGTTGGAGTCTTGTAGTGGAGTCCTTTGCATTTCTTGCATCTTTACTTTCTATTTTTGGTAATATGTATAAATATGTATAAGGTTATGCTTTCAAATTCGAATTATGAGAATTTGTATGATTAGATGTTTGGTTACACTTGGGAGTTGTTAGAAATTGAGTAATTTTGAAAGTTTTCCCTCGTTTTGAACTTTTTCTTCAAGTTTGATTGCTGAATTTTTGCTAGAATGAGTTAGGCTATTTGAATTGAGGAAAATTTGCATGAGATTTGATGATTTAGTGCGTTAGTATACCCTTATATTTTGAGCACTTTTGAATGAGATAATGTATTTTGCTTAGAAAGATGAATTGATGATTTCCGAATGAGTCTAAGATTTGATTAGGCATTGTAGTCCTATCGAGGCGAAATTTTGAGTTAATGAAAGATTAAGGAAGTGAAGTAGGCACTCGTGGTCGGATGCTTGTAAGCTTTTCTTTTTAGCCGTTTTTCACTAAATAACGTAATCTTATTGACCCCGCTGAGCCTAATTGTTGTGCAAGGATTTTTGTACCAACATTAGAAGCCAATGCACAACAAAAGAATAACTACCTTCATAATTTTACACCAAGGCTTGCTCGTTTGATTTTAATGCTAATTGTCTACCTTTTGACCCCTTTTGTGGTTGAAATTGAGAGATTATTGTAAAGAAAGAAAAGGAATGAGAAAAAGTGTGAAAAAGAAAAGATATGAAAAAGAGAAGAAAGAGCAAAAGAAAAAAGAAGAAGGATTATGTGTTTAATGGGAAAATTGAAGTGCCATGAGTTAGAGATTGAATGATGTAAGCTTAGTGAGTAGTCACTTGATCCAAATTTCGATAACCTTACCCTAAGCCTACATTACAAGCTCGAAAGACCTACCGATCCTAAGTCTTAATTTAATACATGTAACATCCCGCTCGTCCGGCCGTTCCAGGTAGGCCTTTACGGGTGAGCTATGTGCGCTTTTAATTATTTAATTAAGTGAATTATGTGTTTATTATACTTTTTATGTGATATATTTGAATTACTTGAAACTTATTTGACCTTATATGATTTACTTATATGTGTTCGTCTTCTTTGTTTTGTTCTTGCTCCGTTTGTGTCCGTTTCCGTTTTCGATTTTGTGACTACGTTCTATGTGTGACTTATATGTGTTGTGAATCTGTCCTTATGCTCGTTACTTGTTTTTGAGTTCGTTTGATACGGTTTTGAAACCCTTTTATGTTTTAGGGACATAAGGGCCTAACGAGCTTTAGCGCACCTTGTGTTCCGGAAGGAGTAACTTGAGCCCGGGACTTCGGATTCGAATTCCAGAAGATGCGTTGGACTCATAACGAAGAAAGAAAGATGAAGAATCAAGATTCATATTTTTCTAAGCCCATTTGATTCCTCGTTTTTCAACCGAAACGAGCCCTTTACGCCTAAGAACTACCTTTTGACCTAACTAAGCTTTGTGGACCCCACTTAAACTTAACCAAACCCTTAACCATGACTTATACCTTGGATTAACCCTCATTTCAGCCCCTTAACCCAAGAGAACCGATCCATTCTCCTCTCCTCCCCACAAACACGATCAGCTCCAAGCAAGGGAAAAGAAGGAAAAAACCCCTTTGGCCATTTTGAAGATTTTGATCTCAAATCACAACCAAATCTTCCCAAATTTGAAAGGTAAGTTTATGATCATAATCTACACTCTCTCTTATCTCTTATATGTGGATTTGACCTGATGTCATTGGTTGATTCATGAGTCATAGCAAGTTTGTGTATAGTAGAGATTGGATGAATTTGATGATTCTTGCTTCTTTCTTGATTCTCTTGAGTTGGGTGATGATATATTGCTTCTATGACTTGATTCTTGGCATTTATTACATATTCTTTCATGGTAGTTGGATTAGGAGTAATTGGTCATTAATGAATGCTTGAGAATTTGGAGATATAGCTTGATGCATTCTTCCCCTTTTCTTGCTTTGATTCTGGCATATTTTGTGGCTGAAGTTGTTGCTACTTATATAGCTTGAATATATGATGAATTAGTGTTATTTTCATGCTTGGTTTATGTGTTTTTGAAGGCATAAGAGACTCCCTAAGGCTTGCACCGAAATCCCCTGTTTTTCTCTCCAAAATTGAACTGCTGTTGCGTTATTTTTTTCAGCCCTGAACGCATGACACGGCCGTGTCATGTTATAACTGGAAATGGACACGACCGTGTCAAGCTCTCCACTTTGGGCCCTGATTTAATTTAAATTAGGCACAGCCGTGTCCGATTCCTGTGCATTTTGGGCATGGCCGTGTCCACTTAGTAGGTGATGGCCGGGAGGAGTTTCTTTCATCGTTTCGTAGCTTCTTGTTGATCTTTCTTGCCTTGTTTATGATGTGTACGCATGATTAACTTGTTGTATGATGTGTTAAGCTTGATCTCGTGAATTTATGGTTTATTCTTTGCCCTTGGTTATGAGATAGGACCTTATATGCCTTGAATGTCCCTATATGACCTAATGTGGATTCATTTCATACTCTTTCCATCATAAACATACATACGCATCCGTTGAGCGTCTAATGTGGTTCATATTGAGTCCAAGGTTGTCTTTTGCCTTTGTTTTGCCTTTAGGTTCGTTCCTTGGTTGACGAGGTTGCCTTCTAGATGTCCGTTTGCTTCCTTTGCTCCTGTTGCTTCTCGGAGGTGAGGTTTTCTTTCCTTTTAGATAAAATGACCTACAACCTTACTTGTAATTTAAGCCCGCATGTGAATTATATCTATATATATATATATAGATAAGTGCTTGATATGTATTTGTGGGAATTGGCCCTTTTGTTTTGAACGTTTGAAAGATGCTTTTAAGTATAAGTAAGCTATATTTTGTTCTTCATTTTGAAAAGGGTGGGTGTGTGTACGTGTTAAGTTTTGGCAAGATAAGCTTTCGTGAAAAGTATACGCTTTGTGAGAGATGTGTGTGTGAGTTCTGTTTATCTGTGTGATGGGCCCCGGAGTTATGGGTAAGGGAGACCCGGGACGACTATGGGGTCGCCGGTTACGACCCCTGTGCACTTCTTCACCAACGGGAGACGTAGTTCTCCTATGCCGACCGAGCGCATTTTGGCTGGCCGTCGAAGGAACCGGGTGGGATCCTCCGGTTCATAAGTTTCGTTCTGTGGAGGGTTGAGAGGGGCACCTCTCTTCCCCAATGGTGTAAAGGTGGGATTGTTTATGAGTTTTGTTTTGGTTTGATTAAGTGTGTGAGAACTCGTTCTCGCCGTGTTATTTTGTTTATGCTTATGCTTTTGTGTCCAATACGTTTTGTGAAACGGGGTGGACTCATAACTTCTAAAACTTGGTTGATTTTGGTCTTCGGCCCTAAACCTTTCTTCGTATATATATGGTATCATGGGTTATAACCTTTTGGGATGCAAAAACCATACCCGGTTCATGAGCATTTTCGATTTGAATATGCTATGCTCCTACTTATAGGTATGTGTGCGTGTGTTAGCCCCCTCACCAGTCTCTAGGACTGACCCTCGTTGCTTCTTTTCTTTTTCCCTTTCGTTTTGAGCTTTTCAGGTGCTCGGTTGAGAGTTTGGCTAGGTGGCGGTCGTCTTTCGAGTTTTGGGAGTCTTTCGCGTCGTTGTAGAGTCCTTGCATTTGCATATTTACTTTCCTGCTTTGGTACTATGTATATTTGGTACTACGTATAAATAATTATAAGCTATGTTCTGTAATTTGAAGCTTTGATTATTCCTTTTTGGCCCGGGATAGGCAAAGCATGTTGCAATATGTATATCATGTTTTAAGCCTAGATGTCTATAATTGGTTATGTTATGTGATCCTGTAGTTTTCGCACTTTCGGTTTATTTTGTTGCGCACTCTGTTCAGGGTCTAGACCGCCTAGCCTAGAGTTGATTTTTTTTTTATTTGTTTGTGACCCGTTCGCCATGGTTCGATGCGGGGACAGAGTTCCCATTTCGGTACCCGTGTTGGGCTATGGTGCGGGGGATGTGGCGCCCTCCGCTCCGGGGTGTTACATCCGTAAGTGGTATCAGAGCTCTGGGTTGCAAAACCAGAGCTCTAGCGTCGTGTCGGGTTTGTCTAGGTTGATCGGCTTAGGATTATGTGATTGTTTGCATTCACTTCCATGATTATATGACTTATTTGATTCTAATTGTGTTAATAGTTCACATGAACATGTACTGAACCCTGCATGCATCGATATTTTGGAATTATTTCTCTTATCTCAGGATGACTTCTTCATACCAACATACATCATCAAAAGGAAGACAAGAGGAACAAGTTTCTTCGGTCTCAACGAAGTTTGAAGGCTTTAATCCACCGAAGTGGCTTGGGGGCGATAGTATTAAAGCCGAGGAGTGGCTATCCAGGATATTGTGGATTTGGGAAAGTTATCCGGGAACCTCACAAGAGAAAGTAAGATACACTTCCCGCCTCTTACTATACGGTGAAGCTTCAAAATAGTTCAAGGAAATAAGATCACATCTAAAGAAGTCCGGAGAAGAGCTCCAGTGGAGGAGGTTTACCCGAGAATTTTGCTATAAGTATATCCCTCCAAATGAATCGATTAGAAGATTCCAAGAATTCCTAGATCTTCAGCAAGAAGTGAAGATGATGGACGATCTTGTGATGGAGATAGAAAGCTCGAGAGCTAACCAAGATTGCCCCATGGTCCGGGGATATATACAGAGGCGTAGAGACAAGATTCAACAAGCTTTTCAAGGTTCACCGGTACATGAATGGTCCGAGGAGGTTAGAAGAGTGGTTCAAGATGAAATGAATAAGCAAGAGATGAAGTTTTACATTTCTAAGGTGGAATATGATCCAGGATCCAGCTTAAGCTCAAACAAGAGGCATATATTCCCAGAGAAAACCCAAGAATTTCAAGATGTCGACTACATTAAGAAGAAGAAGAAACTTTAACTATCAAAGATGGATTCGATACCTCTTTCGTTGGAGATAATTCGATGCTCTTCTTGTCGAGGCCCTAATCACACCGAAGAAGTTTGCTGAAAGAAGCTTGGTAGATGTTACAAATGTGGGGAACCGGGACATAAGGTGAAAAGTTTCCCGAAGACTAAGAATTCAAGGACTACAAAGGTCCGCGATTCAAGGACTCCAAGTCCAATCCCAGGGGATATGATTGATGAGGGAGAACGGGATGCCAAGCTCGACACTACCGCCATGGTGAAAGGTACACCAAGCATTCATGGCACTACATACATGCATTTTATTTTAATTTATGTTACCTTCCTTTTCTTGTTATTTCTCGGTACTTGTATATCTTTGTTGTTGCTTGTTTGCTTGTAGTTTTCCTTTTCTTTTCTCTTTTGTGTAGTCTCTCTCTTTGGAGAGAGTTTGGTGAGGAAAGTGTCGAGTGTTTGGTGAGTTGCGAGGGCCGAGCTCGTTCGGTGGTTGGTTCTCTTCCAACTATTGTCCTTGAAGGCGCCTAGTTTTGTTAAGGTAACGGTGTTACCGAAGATGTGGGTAGTTATTTGTAGGAGGTCCATTCGGGGCTCAACGGTATCTACGGGTGTTAGATGGAAGGCTAGCCCATTGATATCCTTCGTTGAAGTGGTTGGTAATTCCGGGACGGTGCGATAAGCTTCGTGGCTTCCCTTTGGATTAACTTAGAGGTTGAGCCAAGCTTAAGGAGACAAAGATCGAAGTAAGCCACCTTTGGTGTTTCTTTGAGGATGGAATTTGTTTCCACCCAATGAGGACATCGAGGTTGTCGTAATCTTTATCCCGGAATTATTTTGTGTTTGGAGTTTCTCTTCCGGTGGACTCTAGCAAGGTTATTGGAGATAAGTCGTAGTTGACGAGCTCATAGAAGGTAATTTCATCCTTGTGGATACTTCTTTGTGGAGTACCTTAGTCCCATCTAAGAAGAAGACGAGATTTAGGATGAGTATATGTTACCGTGAGCTGCACAGGTTAACTGTGGAAGATAAATACCCTTCTTGCTTGCTTTGAAGAGTCGTTAGTCCTTCTTTAGTGTTCCGTGGTTTTTGCTGAGTGTGGTTCCAACAAGGGTATAGTCGACTATGCATTTTGATAGAAGAACCGAGAATTACCTCAGAGATTAAGTCTCTAGTGTCCTCAAGAGTGAACCGGGGGTTCGTCGTTGTGCAAGTGTCGTCCTATGACATGAAAGACAAGGAAGAGGCATGGTTTGAGTGGATAAGGCTTTTGAAGAGAGTTACCTTGATTACCCGAGGATACTCAAACTTCTCCGTTACGATCGAGGTACTAAGGAAGATTTCGGTTGTGCGTAGCTAACGGAGAGTTGGGGCCTATGTCTCAAGAAGTGTTTAATCACGAGACTAATTCCAGTTATGGTTCGAGACTAGGAGAGCCGATAATGGTATTGGCATAAGAAGAGACATTGTAAACTTAGTGTAGCAATGTCTAAAGTGTTTTCGGTGGAAGACCGAACATTAACAACCGACAAGTTTCCCCAACTACTTTTGAATTTTAATCAGAAGTGGGAGCAAACCAAAGTTTGCTAAACTAAGGGTATTCACTCGGATTTGGTGAGTACCACCGAGTTATCGGGACATGAGAAGTCTTCCTTATTTTCTTTAGGGAAGTATCATCCCGGGAGATTACAACTCTTGGATCAGAGTAGCGTAGTGGAAGTGTGGAGTTGAGTTCGTTCAACCGTCCTCTTAGGTCTTGCTTAGGACCTGAGGACAGGTCCTTTTGAAGGAGGGGAGTTTGTAACATCCCGCTCGTCCGGCCTTTCCAGGTACGCCTTTACGGGTGAGCTATGTGCGCTTTTAATTATTTAATTAAGTGAATTATATGTTTATTATACTTTTTATGTGATATATTTGAATTACTTGAAACTTATTTGACCTTATGTGATTTACTTATATGTGTTCGTCTTCTTTGTTTTGTTCTTGCTCCGTTTGTGTCCGTTTTCGTTTTCGATTTTGTGACTACGTTCTATGTGTGACTTATATGTGTTGTGAATCTGTCCTTATTCTCCTTACTTGTTTTTGAGTTCGTTTGATACGGTTTTGAAACCCTTTTATGTTTTAGGGACATAAGGGCCTAACGAGCTTTAGCACACCTTGTGTTCCGGAAGGAGTAACTTGAGCCCGGGAATTCGGATTCGAATTCCGGAAGATGCGTTGGATTCATAACGAAGAAAGAAAGATGAAGAATCAAGATTCATATATTTCTAAGCCCATTTGATTCCCCGTTTTTCAACCGAAACGAGCCCTTTACGCCTAAGAACTACCTTTTGACCTAACTAAGCTTTGTGGACCCCACTTAAACTTAACCAAACCCTTAACCATGACTTATACCTTGGATTAGCCCTCATTTCAGCCCCTTAACCCAAGATAACCGATCCATTCTCCTCTCCTCCCCACAAACACGATCAGCTCCAAGCAAGGGAAAAGAAGGAAAAAACCCCTTTGGCCATTTTGAAGATTTTGATCTCAAATCACAACCAAATCTTCCCAAATTTGAAAGGTAAGTTTATGATCATAATCTACACTCTCTCTTCTCTCTTATATGTGGATTTGACCTGATTTCATTGGTTGATTCATGAATAATAGCAAGTTTGTGTATAGTAGAGAATGGATGAATTTGATGATTCTTGCTTCTTTCTTCATTCTCTTGAGTTGGGTGATGATATATTGCTTCTATGACTTGATTCTTGGCATTTATTACATATTCTTTCATGGTAGTTGGATTAGGAGTAATTGGCCATTAATGAATGCTTGAGAATTTGGAGATATAGCTTGATGCATTCTTCCCCTTTTCTTGCTTTGATTCTTGCATATTTCGTAGCTGAATTTGTTGCTACTTATATGGCTTGAATATATGATGAATTAGTGTTATTTTCATTCTTGGTTTATGTGTTTTTGAAGGCATAAGAGACTCCCTAAGGCTTACACCGAAATCCCCTGTTTTTCTCTCCAAAAATGAACTGCTACTGCGTTATTTTTTTTCAGCCCCAAACGCATGACACGGCCGTGTCATGTTATAACTAGAAATGGACACGGTCGTGTCAAGCTCTCGACTTTGGGCCCTGATTTAATTTAAATCGGACACGGCCGTGTCCGATTCCTGTGCATTTTGGACATGGTCGTGTCCACTTAGTAGGTGATGGCCGGGAGGAGTTTCTTTCATCGTTTCGTTGCTTCTTGTTGATATTTATTGCCTTGTTTATGATGTGTATGCATGATTAACTTGTTGTATGATGTGTTAAGCTTGATCTCGTGAATTTATGGTTTATTCTTTGCCCTTGGTTATGAGATAGGACCTTATATGCCTTGAAAGTCCCTATATGACCTAATGTGGATTCATTTCATACTCTTTGCATCATATACATACGCATCCGCCCAGTGTCTAATGTGGTTCATATTGAGTCTAAGGTTATCTTTTTCCGTTGTTTTACCTTTAGGTTCGTTCCTTGGTTGACGAGGTTGTCTTCTAGACGTCCGTTTGCTTCCTTTGCTCTCGTTGCTTCTCGGAGGTGAGGTTTTAAGCCCTACATGTGAATTATATCTATATATATATATATAGATAAGTGCTTGATATGTATTTGTGGGAATTGGCCCTTTTGTTATGAACGTTTGAAAGATACTTTTAAGTATAAGTAAGCTATATTTTATTCTTCGTTTTGAAAAGGGTGGGTGTGTGTACGTGTTAAGTTTTGGCAAGAGAAACTTTTGTGATAAGTATACGCTTTGTGAGAGATGTATGTGTGAGTTCTGTTTATCTGTGTGATGGGCCCCGGAGTTGTGGGTAAGGGAGACCCGGGATGACCATGGGGTCGCCGGTTACGATCCCTGTGCACCTCTCCACCAACGGGAGACTTAGTTCTCCTATACCGACGGAGAGCATTTTGGCTGGCCGTCGAAGGAACCGGGCGGGATCCTCCGGTTCATAAGTTTCGTTCTGTGGAGGGTTGAGAGGGGCACCTCTCTTCCCCAATGGTGTAAAGGTGGGATTGTTTATGAGTTTTGTTTTGGTTTGAGTAAGTGTGTGAGAACTTGTTCTCGCCGTGTTATTTTGTTTATGCTTATGCTTTTGTATCCAATACGGTTTGTAAAACGGGGTGGACTCATAACTTCTAAAACTTGGTTGATTTTGGTCTTCGGCCCTAAACCTTTCTTCGTATATATATGGTATCACGGGTTACAACCTTCTGGGATGCAAAAACCACACCCGATTCATGAGCATTTTTTATTTGAATATGTTATGCTCCTACTTATACGTATGTGTGCGTGTGTTAGCCCCCTCACCAGTCTCTAGGACTCACCCTCGTTGCTTCTTTTCTTTTTCCCTTTTGTTTGGAGCTTTGCTGGTGCTCGGTTGAGAGTTTGGCTAGGCGGCGGTCGTCTTTCGAGTTTTGGGAGTCTTTCGAGTCGTTGTAGAGTCCTTACATTTGCATATTTACTTTCCTTCTTTGGTACTATGTATATTTGGTACTACGTATAAATAATTATAAGCTATGTTCTGTAATTTAGAGCTTTGATTATTCCTTTTTGGCCCGGGGTGGGCAAAGCATTTAGCAATATGTATATCATGTTTTAAGCTTAGATGTCTGTAATTGGTTATGTTATGTGATCCTGTAGCTTCCGCACTTTCGGTTTATTTTGTTGCGCACTCTGTTCAGGGTCTAGACCGCCTAGCCTAGAGTTGATTTTTTTTTTTTTTTTTATCACCCGTTCGCCATGGTTCGATGCGGGGACAGAGTTCCCATTTCGGTACCCGTGTTAGGCTATGATGCGGGGGATGTGGCGCCCTCCGTTCCGGGGTATTACAATTCCATTAGTGGAGATAGGTGCGAAGAGTGTATTCTGAATTTGATGATCAGAACTTAGGAGGAAATTGTGCATTTGTCATTCTAATCTTTGTACATTATTTCATTCGAATTCACACACTACACAAGGGTGTACTTTTCATACTATGTTTTGATGATCTTATGTTTATGAGTACTTGATTTGATTGGCTAAACTTGTTTAGGTGATGGTTCGATGATTGCTTTGAGGAGATGGTTTGATGAGGATGTGTTTTCTTTATTTTCTTATTACTCGAGGACGAGCAATAGTCAAGTGTGGGGGAGTTTGTTGAGTGTAGAATTTGAATGAATGTTAGCATTGATTAGAGTATATTTTTGTACCGTTTAACGCGTTTATGTGTTTATTTTGCTCCATTTAGGAGTTTTAGGAGTTGGAGATAAGAAACGGCGTTCCAAGGCGAATTCACGCATTTTTGGAAGAAAAAGAGAGTAACCCCCGTTACCAGAGGTAGGAGCATTGCTTTGGCGAGAGAGGAGGAGTAACGCCATTACCCCTGGATAGAAGAAAAGTAACGCCCGTTACCACTAATAAAAGCGTTATTGCGATTTCTGTTAGACATGGATAGGTAACATCTGTTACCAAGAGTCAGCGAGAGAACAATTAGGGTTGCTACTTAAGTGCGTTTTGGAGTCTTTTTGAGAGAGCTTTTCTTCCGGGTTGTGCCCTAGTTTTAGAGAGAAGACACGAAGTTTCAGAGGCATTTTTCGGAGAATTCGAGAAGACCAGAAGATTGAATTCTTAGAATGATTTCAGTTTTCAGGTTTTATTATTGCTTTGATTATCAAAGTAATTCCTTTAAGTTTAGTTTTCGTATGTTAGATTCGTTTTCAGATTTTACTGTATGGTTTTGATTTTTAGACTTTGTTTAGACTTGATGAACATGAATTTTTTTAATACAATTACCTTTAGTTTTATGAGTTTTGCTTTAATTATGAGTAGCTAATTCTCTAGGGCTAGGAGAGTGATGATGAATGCATGATAAGTGTTCGATATGATGCTTGAATAACTTGTGTTAATTCTTAGTTTGAAAACAATTTTGAATTGACTTGCGATTGCCTGATCACCCTTAGCATGTTATACAATTGCCTAAATATCGAGTGATTGATGGTAATTTAGATTTTTTTCATAACTTGTAAGTTGTTGAATATAAAGAGATTTGGTTCTAGCTTATACAATAGTAATCTTATTCAATGCCGAGCCGCTAGAATATTGAATTCCACTAGTCTTGTTCATATAGTTTAATTAACTATTAATGATTGCAAGAGCAACATTGAACACTAATTAAGCACTTGGTTACACCTTGAGAGAGGGTAATACAAATATAAGTGATTAGGTTGTAGAATTACACTTGTCAGACGAGTATCATATTAACTCTTGATTGTATGATTCATTGTTTTCCCTTGCCTGCTTAGTTTACTGATTTTAATCCATGTGTTTAGTTATTACATGTTTTATCCCTACTTATTCCGTTAATTCTGTCTTTAGTAGATTAATAGATAACACCAATTTCATTTCGTTAGGTCTTTAGATTAGAAAGAATTGTTGAGTAGTGATTGATTTCCTTTCCCTGTGGGTACGATCCTATTGTGCTACGTGTATGTTAGTGTACACTTGCACGATTGGTTTTAACTTAAGTAGAACACAACAACAATTAGGTGTTTATTTAACTTGTTATGTGATGTTTTATATACCGTTTATGTAATTCCGACTCATTTATACGAGTATAAACTTATATGCTCTAAATGCTATCTCTTGTTCCTTCCTTTGCATCTTTTGGCTTCCTTATGTATTTTAATCTCGTGCATGCTTATGATATGCTATGATATGATGTGATATGATAGTTTATTTGATGTGTTATGAGTTTAAATTATGTGTCGTTGATGTAATAATATGCTAATTGCTTTGATATATCTAAGTGTGAACGAATGTGACGTGCATTGCATCATTTCCATTGATCTCAAAGTCCTTGGCTAAGGTAGTTGATCGAGATCAACAAAAGGGGTTTTTTGCCTTGAAAATGGTGTTTCGTTGATGATTTGTGTTTCCTTGATGTGCCGGTTGATGTTGTGTTGTTGTGTGCTCATTTTAGGTTTGTTTTTGTGTTGTTTTTGGTCCCTTAAGACCCTCCCCTCATTACCCCTGCTCTTGTGTATGTATTGGGTGTGTTTCATGCGTGCTTTGCAGGTGGAATCACGAAAAAGATGAAGTCTGGGCCCGTTAACGCCCGTTAGTGCACTTGTGCATGAAATGGATGTAACGGCCATTAGTGGCTCCCTGGGCCACTTACCTGACTAATGGTCGTTTGTGGCCAAGTGACAAACGACCGTTAGTCCCTACAGACATGGAGTTTGAGATTGTTTCGTTTTATTGACCCTCCATCCAAGCTCCGATTGACCTAAAATTTTAGCCACAAAAACCTTCTTGTGTGTAGAGTATTCTAATTATAATCACTACAAAATCATATCTAAGGAGTGAGTTATAACTATTCTATTTGGTGTTTCCACTTCATCGGAATTCCGTTTTCATTTAACTTCAAACCTACGCTATTTTCAGATCGCTTTGAAACACGATTTCACCTATATACCATGGCAAAGCCCTGTTTGTCTAATTTCATATCCTATAAAAAATAATCAATTTCTCACTTCTCAAATGCAAGATATTCCCAATTTTCCACAACTTGTACGTTTTAAGAATTTTCAGCTTTTTCTCCATTTTCGTTCGGAGCCACTCCTTCTGATTTTCTTTTGCTTTTCGTGCACTTTTTCAACTTATAACTTGTTATATCATGCATATCTATGTGAAATTGATCTTATATGACTTATGTTTTGCATTTGTGATGTGATTTTGACGCACATATTCGAATATGAACTTGAATGCCCGACGTGCTATCTCTTGTTGACTCTTTTGCATCACTTGCATTCATTTACATTTTTTGAGCATCTATATGGTTCATTTTGAGGCTTACGATTATCTTTGGTGTTTAAGTTTTCCGTGTTGAGTAGCTTGTTCGTGTGGAGCTGCTCTGTAGGTGTGTTTTAGCTTGCACTGTCCGGTTCGTTCGCCAAGGTGAGGTTTTCTTTCTTTTAGTTACTTCGACCTACAACCCTATGTGTATTTTGAGCCTGCATGCGTCTTATGTATATAAATGTATAAAGATATGTGTTTGATATGTATTTTATGGAAATTGGCTTGTTTCCTATGAAACCTTTGAAAAATGCTTATATATATAAGAAAGCTATATTTTCATTTGTTTGTTTTGAAAAGGTTGGTGTGAGTTTTGAATTCGCAGTGAGATATGGCCTTGAAAGATAGGTCTTTGAATATGAATCTGAATTTGACTTTGAACTTGGGCCCCGGAGATTTGTGCTAAGGAGCCCCGAAACGGTGTCGAGTCGTCAGGTCTATTTCTAAGTATAGTTTCCAACTGTTTGAAAGGATCACCCCAAAACCCACCAGGAGGTCGGATGAGGATAGAGTCCTGAGGGTTTGAGTGCTTGCGCTCCCCTTAACTATTTTGATAGTTAGCGTAGCAACAACCCTTCCATCACCCGGAGAAGACGTAGATTTGTTTGACTTTGATTTCGTCTGAATTTGAATATTAATATGAATCTGAGGAGTTTAGAAAGAAGAACTCATACTCGTCGAGTTAGTATGAATTTTACTCTGAAATGGGATTGGATTTCTAATTACTAAAATTGGATGATTTTGGCCTTCGGCCTTAACTCTTTTTCTAAATATCTAGTATCACGGGAGAAAATATTTTAGATTGCAAAAACCACGCCCCGGTTCATGAGCTCTTTGAATTTGAATATGCTCTACTCTTATGTATATGTACATGTGTGTATGTTTTCCCCCTCACCAGTCATTAGGAATGACCCTCTCCTCGATGCTTTCGTTTTCCCTCTTGTTCCTTTGAGTTGCAGGAGCAGGCTTGGGTTTGAGCTAGGCGGCAGTTGTCCTTTGAGTCATTTAGCTCCTGTAGTGCGAGTCCTTTGCATTCTGCATCTTTAATTAATTTTTGATACTATGTATAACTATGTATAAAAGTATGATTTCGGTTCAGAGAGTTTGTATGATTTATTTTGGCCCATGGCGGGCATGGTGTAGTGCCCCACTTGTATATATATATGGAGAGGAACGCTCCAACCCCCGCACCGATATACTCATCAAATAATGGTGTAAGCCATCACTTAACAAATACACCGGCGAACGGTTGATGAAGATCATGATGAATGCTCAATGATAATGAAGTGGAATTTAGAAAATTTTGAAACTTTTAAATCCATGCATGGTGGTGACAAGTAATGAACACATATGAATAACAATACAGTCACGTGTAAGTAGAAGAGACAAGTAATGATATGATATAAGTAATTGGAACATAGTAAGTAGAGTAGCAGTGTATCATGTTACAGAAATAAGCTAGGAACATATGCAGCCATATATCATAATGCAGGACACAAAATAGATTAATATCATATATGTGGTGCCCTTCGCTCCGGGGTGCTACATCTTAAAGTGGTATCAGAGCTCCGGGTTGCAAAACCGGAGTTCTAGTGTCGTGTTGAGTCTGTCTAGGTCGTACGGCGTAGGACAATGTGGATATGTGACTTCATGTGCTTATTTGTTTATCTCTTTGTTAATAGTGCACATGAACATGTATTGACCCGCATGCATATATATTAGAAATTCTTGAATTTTTGCAGAAATATGCCACCAAGAAGACTAGAGGTTTTCCTTCAGTGAGAGTTCTTGTGTTTGAATTTAAAAATCCGAGAAGCCACTTTGAAACCGAATCAGAGTGGCGTAGTGGAAGCGTGGAGTTGAGCTTTTTCCGGCGTTGATCAAGACCCTGATTCGGATCAATGCAGGTGGCAATTTACGGGTTCAACTAGCATAAATACCTAGTCCCGAAATTTTAAACATAATTCATAAATCATGACCACGGGCTCAATCTGTCCCGAATTAATAAAACATAATATTAGCATTTATACATGTTTCAATATGAACCCATCAATTTACAATGCGTGCGTGCAAAGACTCTGAGTTAACCACAGGACTTGACAGACATAACATCCCGCCTAGCACTCCAACCTGCAGCCAACGGGGTAATAGGAAATAGAAGAAGAGAGGGTCAGTCAAGTGACTGGTGAGGCGGAAAGAATATAATAGATATATACACGATGCAATAGGTAGAGATATGCAATGCAATAACAAGCTGCCTCGATCCGATATAGCCTCAATTTTCAATAATAAACCATCATTTACTTGAGTCTCAATTTCAAGAACAAGACAATCATTTACTTTCAAGAACAATGGCTTATACCGGATTAAGGTTTTCAGTCAATCAGTGGGTACCGAGTTATACCCTTTCTCCAACCTTTACTCCACAGGACAAGAACAAGATCAATGATAAGAACAAGAACAATCACAAGAAACCATCCTTCTTCCTCCGGGTGACGGAAGAGGTAGCTAACCCCTAACCATCCAAGAACACGCGAGTCATAGCCCATTTCGGTACCATGCTCCTTCGGCATCCATTGCCGGTCACAGGCGACATGTGGTATCAACTACCTCCGATGATAACACAGTCCCTCGTAGAGGTCGCGAGATAGATTTACCGTCAGCCCATGCTTTCCCGGCTCCTCTTCCCACGTTGCCAAGGTGTAACACCCCAAGCGGTAGGGCATCACACCCCCGCACTATGACCCGATACGTGTTCCAAATGAAGAGTCCGCACACGCGCCAAGTCACAGCGAACGGGTGACTAACGAAAAACACACCCACTAGCTAGGCGGTATCTAACCCTGTACGAATGAAAGAATGCAAAACATGACAGCGGAAGTAGTACGAAATGCCAACTTTCAAAAACTTTCATACCTTAAACATACAGTACCATACAAACATCAAAATCAACTAAATGGGTTCGACTAATCCAGC
This sequence comes from Lantana camara, assembly GCA_037501455.1. NCBI lineage: Eukaryota > Viridiplantae > Streptophyta > Magnoliopsida > Lamiales > Verbenaceae > Lantana > Lantana camara. The sequence goes on along the minus strand of CM074862.1, from coordinate 88,097,929 downwards.
AAACCTGTCCTAACCTGTCCCGAGCAATCATATATTCACAACGGGTTCAACTAATCCGAGCACCTGTCCTAACCTGTCCCGAATTCCATAAATTCAAATCATAAATGCAAACCTTCACAAACGTATCTTATATAACACTTACAAATCGTAAACCAGAGCCAGAACTTAATAAACTTAAACAGACAGACACAGACTCGACAGACCCGACACACAGCCGCCTAGCACGAACTCCAACGACCTCCAAAGCAAAGCCTGCGAACTAAAACAAAAAAGGGGAGGGGTCAGTCCAAAGACTGAGCGAGGGGCTGACACACGCACACTATACATATATATAGAGCACAGCACAAAGAAGAAGCGACGTTCGTGAACCCGGGGTTAGTTTTTGCAAAGCAAAACATTTTCCCGTGATAATAAACATATAGGGAGACTTATCAAACAGACCAAACAAATCTTAAACCGAAAGTTTCTTAAGGCATAACTCAGATTCAGACAGACTTAACACACATATCGGAGCATATCTTATTAACTTAAAAATATATCAATTTTTATCTTAATTTAACAATCTACCCCCGTTTCACGAACTTATGACAGACCGACAGACAGAACACACTTACTCCAGAAACAAAGACGAAGCAAAACACAAAACGAATCATAAATCAATCCCACCTCCACACCGTTTGGGGAAGAGAGGTGCCCCTCTCAACCCACCACAGAAGGAAACATGTGAACCGGAGGATCCCGCCCGGTTCCTTCGACGGCCAGCCAAAATGTGCTCCGTCGGCATATGAGAACTAAGTCTCCCGTTGATGGAGAAGTGCACAGGGGTCGTAACCGGCCACCCCAATGGTCGTCCCGGGTCTCCCTTACCCAAAATCTCCGGGGCCCATCACACAGATAAACAGACATATATCGGAAACTTAACTTGCCACATACAGACAGACAGACATATCTCATGCATATCGTGCTTATCATATCACACGTACATATCACACACACTGACCTCGGAATCATAACAGAGCTGAGATAAAGCATACATAGGCTCATACATAGCGTTTCGTATTTTTAAATCAAACCATATGATAAAACCATCAAAATACGTACTTCGCACATATCTACATATACATAAGGCTTATAAACCGCATGCATTCGAAAACGAGCACGTTGCAATAGGGTATAACTATATCCTAACCTCACCTGGCACCAAACACAGCCGAAGACACAGCAGGCGGTTCACCCCGGAACCTGCACGACTCACATGACACCACCCCGGGTGCACCTGATCTAACTGAACACACAAAACAGACCACAAGGCTCAGACTCAGACAGACAACCACACAGGGACGCACGGCAATTGTAATCACATAAGCAGGATTCAAGTTCATATTAATTCCAGGCAAAACAAAACATTAAGGCATGTCCCCAAGCACAATTAATGCAATTAAGGGGACTGGAAAGGCAATGAAATTCATATATAACATTTCATAAATTTATACGTATTATAAAGCCAAACAAATCATATAATAACATGCTACAAAATCTATTTAAAGATCACGAAGTTACATATCAAATTCCAATTTACATGATTAGCATATTTATTTACCAAGTGATAATTAAAGTTCAATTAATTCGAATCACGCGAGTTTACATATCACATTTCATATAAAAGCACGTAGAACGAGAACAAACAAATGATATAATAGCATGTTTCGAATTTCATTTAAATCTCACGAAATTACATATTAAATTCTAACCATGCTAAGTTCATATAATTCATTCATGGCATACCCAATTCATATATCACATAACGGATTCAATTTGACCAAGTTTACTTAATTTAAATCAAGCAAATTCATAACGTTTTCAAAATTACACATACACCCCCTCTAATCTAATCAATTAGCATAAATTCAATAAATTGGGATTCAATTTACAAATTACAAAGTCCATACTTATCATATTTCATATCATACATGATTTCATACACATAGGAGTACATTTTGATCGACAATTCAAACATATAGCAATTAATTCGTATTTAAACAATTAGTTCAAATATATCCCAAATAAACAAATAAATACGTAGAAAATAAACCGAGTGTCCGATTAACGAACGAAAAGCGGCAACGGACTCACCATAACGAGACTGACATTCTGTCCGAAGCCCGCCGGATCGCCGCCACCGGAGCCGCCGGAACAGGGGGGGCCGCCGTTTGGCCGCCGCCGGAGTGTGCCGGAAAAATCCCAAAAAATCACCCGTGCAAGGATTCCTCGCGCTCAATCCAATCCCTCGATCAATTTCTGCAAATTCCAAGCCAAATGTCTCCAATTTCAAAACCAAGAATACGAAACCCCTAGAATCTTCAAACTTCAATTACTTTCAAACCGGTGAACCAAAATGAGATCCGAAAGAGGCATCGGCTTACCCGTGACGAGCTTTACGAAAGCCCTAAGCTTTCTCGCCGGAAAAATCCTCGGAGACCTCCATCACCGTGAACCGCCGCTGCACCACCGCGAACCGCCGCCAATCGGTTGAATCAGGAGTCGTGTGATCAAGGGCCACTAGTTCTCGTCGTTCCGAACAACTTTCGTGAAGGGCCAGAGGCCAAAAGATGGCCGGAAAAGGCCCCCGTTGGCCACCGAAGTTTCTGCCGCCACTCCCATCGCCGGAACCACCACCTACGGCCAAAATTGGGTGAAATCGATGCCGGAAATGAACTCAGGGGGTCGGAAAAGGGTAGGAAACAGCAACCTTCGTAGAAAAAGATCGCCGGAGCGGCGAAAACGCCGCCGCTACAGTGTCGCGCCCGCCGCCGCGAGCTTTGGACAGCGCGTGCTGCCCAACCGCCTCCCCGATGGCGGTGCCGCCTATGTCAGATGAAACGCCGGGAGTCCTTCTTTCTGGGTGTATGGCGCGTGTCGTCGGAAGATGGCCGGAAGCCGCCGCGAATGGGCGGCGAAGTGGCGGCTCCGCCACCTCCTCCAGCCGAGACTGAAAATCGCTGATAACTCCGCCGTCGGTCATTGGTTGGTCGAGTTCTTGGTACGATTGTGACCCCGTCGTCGTGCTCATCGAAATGGACTATTGGTTCGTCGAAATCCGTCGAGAAACGAGCGACTTTGAGTAGTGTGTGAAAATACACCTTGGGGTGTGAGTGAGGGTCGTGAATCACGGGAGAGGGAGAGAGAAGCTGAAGCTAGAATTATGGCATGCAAAACGAGGATCCGGGTAATATATCTCGGGTCCTTGTACACGAAAACGGTCGGAAGAAGGGGTTAACGACGTCAGAAATGGGCAAACTCAGAGTCTACGGACTCGTCTTGATGCCCCGAACGGTTGAAGGGGTCAAAAAGGTCGAAAACTCGATCGAACAAGAAACGACCAGAAAACCCCTAAAAGAGAAAATTACAAAGGGGCCCCTAAACTCTAAAAGAGTTCAAAATAGGGCTGACCAAAATCACATAATTAAACACGTAAAAGGGTGAAACGTGACGTACCTTATAAATCGGACGAGCGGGATGTTACAAACTCCCCTCCTTCAAAAGGACCTGTCCTCAGGTCCTAAGGTCGGATCTCGAACGACGCTAAAACAAATTCCACTTCAAGCTTCCGCTGCGCAACTCTGATCTAGGCGAACTGCAAACTCTGCAGGATACTTCCCTCTTAGTTGGCATCAACTCCCTTAGTGACTCGTTGTCACTGAAGTTCCATTGAGCGCTTGACCGTTGGTCACTTCAAACTCATTTGATCCCCACTAGGCCACTGCACCCAAAGCTCGATACCGTCACGTCCTCGTTTCTTGCAAACTGTCGTCTGGCCAGAAGTAACGCAACCGCAACAAACAAGAGAGAGAATCCCATCTCTCAACACGCAAGCGAAGGAACCCCGTCCCTTGGCACACAAAAGAGAAAACCCCGTTTCTCAACACACAAAAGAGAGAGCCCCGTCTCTCAGGCACACAATTGAGATAAGCCCGTCTCTCAGCCTAAGTCTATCAGATTCTACATCTTCCAGACAATCTAGTTTGAGAAAATCCGGCATTTCTCAAACCCTAAATCCAAGGGAATCCAGCATCCCTCGAATACCTAAGTACAAGAGAATCCAGCATCTCTCATGCACAAAACTCAGAAAGACTCCAGCGTCTTCTGTCACGTAATACTGAGAGAATCCAACATCTCTCTAACACACAAGTAGGAAGAAACAACATCTCTGTAACGCCCCCTCCCGTTCCAGAACAAGAGGAGAGCGGCGTCTCAACCCCCGCACTGAAGCACCTCTCAAGTAATGGTGTGAGCTATCACTCAAGAAATACTCCAGCGAACGGCTATCTATCAGAACTATACATGTACAACGATGTGGCTATGCAGCGGAAAATCAGAGTATTTTAAAACTTTTCAAAACATGTGCGTGATGGCATGTAACAAGCATGAACATATTGATCGTGTAAGAGAGACTCGGCCTACCAGAACATGTAACATATTCACAAATAAGTACCGATATAACAGAGTTCAAAATATCGGTAGCAGAGTAGCAGAAAGAGTATAACAAAGATACTCAAGTATTCAGAAACATAAAGTAATGCAGCCATAAAACATATGCAGGACGCAAAAGAGGAAGTAATACTAAGTCCTGACTGAAACAAAAATGACAATCTAGAGCTTCAAGATACCTCTAGACTGCGGCTACAAGACCTGAAACCACGAGGCAAGAAAACGGGAGAGGTATTAGTCAAAAGGACTAAGTGAGGGAATACTTTACAGAAAATACTGAATTAAAGAACTTGAAGTAAAGTTCAGAACTGTTAAATGCAATGCTTTAAAGAAGAACTTGAAATAAGTTCAGTTGATAAAACTCTTTGAATGTGATGCTGTAAAAGAATGCACGTTATAAAGCATTTTCATGAATGCTATCACACGCGCACACATATGCTGTTGATGGTTCATAGTTCTTTCATAAAACGGGATAAGGGTAAAGTGAACTTTTCCAGATATGAACCATCCTTTATGAAACAGAATTTTGCCCGCAAGCTAGGCTCCTCCCTCCTTACTCCAGAAAAACATGATTCGGTAGAGCATCGGACCAGGATCATCAATAATTCCACGTATAGTAGAGTATCGGACCAAGATCAATAATAACCCCACATAAAGTAGAGTATCGGACCAAGGTCAACAACAACTCCGCACATAGTAGACTATCGGACCAAGGTCAACAGCAACTCTTACCAACGCATACAAACACGCACCATCCTCCACCGGTTGTCACTTCGGGTAGCTAGCCCTAGGCGACCTGTAAACATGTAATGGGAACAAATTTGCTGTCCGTTCCCAGACAGATTGTCCTGACTTAACAAACCTCCTGTTAAAAGTCGGTGTCAATTGTCTAAGTGTGGCGGCCGGTATTGGTGATGTCGTTGGCGCTCACCTCCCGAGCATCACCTCCACACATAACCGCCGGGCCCAAACTGTAAACTGTATGCTTGCATTTAAGATTAGCAGTGACCAGAGTACCACTTCAGTATGCTAACTATAACATGTGAAACTATAACTGTAACATATGATGCTGTTTGTAAAACATATGATTCTGTCTGAAAACATGTGATGTTGTCTGTAAAACATATGATTCTGTCTGAAAACATGTGATGCTCTCTGTAAAACATATGATTCTGTCTGTAAACTGTACTTTGAAAACATATGCAGATCATGTAACTGTCTTTGAACAAGAATACAGAACTTTGGAAAACATATGCTGTAGATCAAGGTATACTATTAAAGTATGAATGATCCTTTCAAGAGAATGTCCCGATAAAAGGGATAGTTCAAAACGAGGTTTAGCTTTGAATTTCAAAACATATGATACGATAGTATAATCGTGGTTCCAGTTGGAAAATATTTATAACTTCACCTCACCTAATAGTAACAAAAGGCAGGTAGACAGATTATGCGGTGCCCTGGCGATCCCAGTTCTCAACTTTAACACCTGTAGGTGGTGTACTAGAGTGAGCTTAAGAACTAAGACCCACTACTAACCAAGATGCATATGAAATGCATGAAACAACGAACAAGGAACATGTAAAGAACATGTAACACAAGAGAGTAATACCATTTAAGGTATTCAAGAAAGGTAACACACAAAGGAATACGTCAAAGTGAGTTACTCTCAACGTTAGACTATGATCTTACTATAACCGAGTAAGCTTTAGTCAAATTATGAATCCTATCGCAAACCTAAGGTTAAGAAACAAGTCCACGAAAGAAAACACATTTTGAAAACACATTTTAGACCCTGGATATGGAAACCCTAGGTGAAAATGTCTATTAAGAAAGCACAAGTTTTAATTCATTTTTACTATTCAAAAGCGCTATTCAAAAGTATTATTCAAGATTACTATGCCAGATTACTATTCATGATTACTATTCACATATCGGGTCAAAGGGTCGGGTCAAACCCTTACTATGCACACACACGGTACACACACACACCATACACGAACACACACACACCAAGCACGAACACACACACACACACACGACATGCACGCACACACACACCCTAATTCAATTATGATCTTGATTATAACTTATAGTTTCAAGTTCATGTTAATGTAATCAAGTGTGATCTAGGTTAAACGTATAACCTATGGTTAAGAGATCCAATTAAGGCATAAGACCAAGTTATGAAACACTATTCTATCTTAGGTTATAACATGTGACACTATTAAAGTGTATAACATATGATCAACGCACTATTCCATTAATCCATATCATAAGCTCAATTCAAGAATCATATAACAATGTGACAACATGTCACAACATATATCATATCACATCATATCATATATCACGAACCTGTGGGCATGTAACATGTAACAATTTAATTCAATACCAACATGTAACAAGTTGTGACATAATTAATTATAAATCACTATTCCATTAGCTAGCATGCATGAACATAATTCAAATTCCATAATCATGCATCAATTCTCATAATATAACAATCATATCACATGATCATAGCATATACCAGAACAATTCATAACATATTCAAGCATGTACTAAACAATTAAAACATATAAACAACTATCAAAACATGTCATGAAAACTATATAATAAATGCATAAAATAAAATCCTATATGGCTTAGGGAAGACCCTAAGACCCAAACTAAACATAATATAAACATACCATAACATAAAAACATAAACTAACTAAAACAAAAAATAAAACAAAACAAACTAACCTAGCTAAAAAAGGGGGGAGCCGACGGCAAAGAGGGAGAGAAGAAAGGGTGTTGTCAACACAACTTATGAGCAAGGATTCTAATGGCATGAGGGGGGTATTTATAGTTGTGAAGAAGCCCCTCACCTTGCAAATAAAGATGGCTTAAGGGTAGGAGAGCAAAACAAGAGTTCATCCACTTGCATCTTCTAGAAGCTTTAGGCATTAAGAAGGTAAAAATGGGACTGCTGGGGGTATTTCTGTAATTTTGTTACCCAAGACTCGAGGATAAGTGGCTGGAAGTTTAACCATTCCGACGGCAAGAAAATTAGCTTCGAAACGCATATTCATTCGTCGAAATCGGATTTACCGTTTGAAAGATACATTAGTTTTAGTGAATAAAAGTTTTGAGCTCGAAACTCATCATGAGTGAAAAACGACTTTCTAGAATGATTTTCAAGTCCGGATTGTTTCCAAAATTCAAGAAATAAATTGAGAAGCGTTTTGAGTCCAAAATCGACTATAAAACGTTTTACCGTTAAAAAGTTGAAAACGTAGAATGAATAGTGAATCCTCACGTACGAACGTACGCTTCAAAATTTCAAGCTAGGGTTTGAATCAAGAGTTGTAAAACATTTCAAAAATCTTAAAATAGCTCAAGTAGTGCAAATCCGAAGAGAAAACATTTTCCGAATGAAAACCGTTCGTAGAAGGAATAGTAAACTAGGGTTTTCAAAAACATTTTCAATAAAACCAATGCTCAAAATAGATTTCCAAGCCAAGAGTAATATCAAAAGACTCGTCTCGACTCAAGGATTGATTCGACTGTAACTTAGGTAGGAAAAGGTATCAGAATCAAAAGCTCATTTTCTGATGAATAGTAACTTTGGTCGGTAAGTTCCAAAAATATCCTTATGGTTCAAGAAAGACTCTCTGATCTCGGGAAACAAGTTCAAACGATTGGGAAACATGTGTGATGAACCTCTAGGGTTCGAGTAGCAATATGAACAAGGTAGGCTCGGGTTATGAATAGTAAACTGTATCAAAGGTCAAGAATTCCCCCTTAAAACACGTCAGATCATATACGAGCACAAAGTTCATGTAAGAATGCAATGCATGATGATTCAAAAAGTTAGATCACGTCTATAAACGCTTTACCAATGCCCTTAACTTACTATTTTCATCCAGGACCTGTTTTGGGCTGTTACAATCACCCCTCCTTAAAGAGAATCTGTCCTCAGATTCTTCCGCTGTAACTGCAAACAACTCAGGGTGATGCTTCTGCATTTTCTCTTCTGTCTCCCAGGTTACCTCTTCTGTCCCATGTCCCTTCCAAAGGACTTTAACTAAAGGAATTTTCCTATTCCTTAGCTCTTGAAACTTCCTATCTAGAATCTTAGCGGGCTTCAAAACATAAGTCAGATCCGGTTCCAACGGTATCTCCTCTACCGGCACAACCTCTGTCTCATCCGAGAAACACTTGCGAAGATGAGATACATGAAATACGTTGTGGATTCCTGTTAGACCAACAGGCAAATCCAATCTATAAGCAGTCGGTCCGACTCTCTCTAGTATCTCATACGGTCCAACATATCTCGGGTTTAACTTTCCACCTTTCCCAATTCGGGAAAATCCTTTCCTTGGCGATGCCTTCAGAAATACCTTTTCGCCCACTGCGAATTCCAAATCCCTTCTTCGTCGATCAGCATAACTCTTCTGCCTGTCCTGGGCAGCTTTCATTCTCTGGCGAATGATCTGAATCTTTTCTGTCGCTTCTCTTATCCATTTAGCAGAATTCACTCTGATCGGTCCTTCCTCAGTACATCTTGCTTCATCCAAATCCCAGTATAACTGGGATCTACATCTCCTTCCATACAGAGCTTCATATGGAGCAGCTTTAATAGAAGCTTGATAACTATTGTTGTATGCAAACTCCATAAGAGGTAAACAATCTTTCCAACTCTCCTGGAAGTCCAAAGCGCAAGCTCTTACCATATCTTCCAAGTATTTGATCATCCTTTCTGATTGTCCATCCGTCTGAGGATGCGCTGCAGTACTGAAGTTCAACTTTGTTCCCATCAAAGTCTGAATCTCTTTCCATAATTGCGACGTGAATTTCGGATCTCTGTCCAACAATATGCTGTTTTGAACTCCATGTAGTCTAACAATCTCTTGTTGATACAGCTTTGCCAACGTGCTGACCTTATCTGTCGTCTTTACTGGAAAAAAGTGCGCTGACTTTATCAATCGATCAATGATCACCCAGATACTATCTTGTCCTCCTCTGACTTTGGGTAATCCAGTGACAAAATCCATCGAGATTTGTTCCTATTTCTAAGTCGGAATCGGTAATGGTTGTACCTTCCCACTCGGCTTCTGGTGCTCAGCTTTAACTTTCTGACAAGTTAAGCACTTCTTGACATAGTTGGCTATGTCTCTCTTCATTCCGTTCCACCAGAAATGCGTCTTAACATCTTGATACATCTTAGTGCCTCCGGGATGTATCGTGTACTTAGTCTGGTGCGCTTCGTCGAGAATCTCTTTCCTCAAAACAGTTGGCACGCATACTCGACCTTTGTACCTCAATATTCCATGTTCATCAACCTTGAACTTGGTCTCATCATCTTTCTCCTTAGATTCGAGACATTTCTTGATCCACTCGTCGTTCTTCTGTGCCTCCAGCACTTGTTCTTTCAAAGGTGATATCATCACAACGTTCGCGACTTGAGCTTTAGTTATCACCTCCATTCTTTCTCTTTGATCAACCTCGGGATTGGCAGAAATCTGTGCCAAACGAACTTTCCTGCTTAGAGCATCTGCTATAACATTTGCCTTTCCTGGATGGTACTGAATAATGCAATCGTAGTCCTCCAGAAATTCCATCCACCTTCTCTGCCGCATATTCAACTCCTTCTGAGTGAATAGATATCGCAGGCTCTTATGATCAGTAAAGATCTCAAACGTAACTCCATACAGGTAATGTCTCCACTTTCCAAGAGCAAAAATTATTACTGCTAACTCCAAATCATGTGTCGGGTAGTTAACTTCATGCATTTTGAGTTTCCTTGATGCATACACAATCACTTTTCCATTCTGCATCAAAACTCCTCCTAGTCCTTCTTTCGAAGCATCGGTGTAAACAGTATAACCTTCTTTTCCTTCTGGTAACGCTAACACGGGTGCAGTCGTTAGCATCTCCTTCAGTCTTTGAAAACTTTGCTCACACTTCTCAGTCCATTCGAATTTCCCTTCTTTCTTTCTCAACTTAGTGAGAGGTGTAGCTATCTTCGAGAAATCTTGGACAAACCTCCGGTAGTAACCAGCTAATCCCAGAAAACTCCTCACTTCTGAAGGATTCTTCGGTGATTTCCAATCCATAATCGTCTCAATCTTTGAGGGATCTACTTCAATTCCAGATCCTGATATGATGTGTCCGAGAAACGTAACTCTCTCAAGCCAGAACTCACATTTACTGAACTTTGCATATAGCTTGTGATCCAGTAAAGTGCGTAACACGATTCGAAGATGTTCAGCATGTTCCTCCGGTGTCTTTGAAAATACCAAGATATCGTCGATGAAGATCACGACAAACTTGTCAAGAAACGGCTTGAATATACGGTGCATCATATCCATGAATGCATCTGGTGCGTTCGTCAAACCAAAAGGCATTACTACAAACTCATAATGTCCGTATCGGCTGTTGAAAGCAGTCTTCGGAGTATCTGCTTCCCTAATCTTCAACTGATAATGTAACACCCCAAGCGGTGGGGCATCACACCCCCGCACTATGACCCGACACGTGTACGAAATGGAGAGTCCGTACACGTACTAAGTCACAGCGAACGGGTGACAGACGAAAAACACACCCACTGGCTAGGCGGTATCTAACCCTGTACAGGTGAAAGAATGCAAAACATGACAGCGGAAGCAATACAAAATGGCAACTTTGAAAAACTTAAATCAGCAATCATAAATTCATATATCCAGAAAGTGAAACAACATCAACCTAAACGGGTTCAACTAAACAAGGCAACCTGTCCTAGCCTGTCCCGAATAACTATAAAACAAAACGGGTTCAACTGGCCCTAGAAACCTGTCCCGATCAAACATATAATCAAACGGGTTCGACTAATCCAAGTACCAGTCCTAACCTGTCCCGAATTCTAAACATTTAAATCATAAATGCAACCTGCACGAAACACATCTTATACAAAATTTACAAACATATTTCAAAATAAATTGCTTAACAAACTAAACGAACAGACACAAACATGACAGACATGACACACTGCCGCCTAGCACGAACTCCAACGCGAACCCAAACCAAAACCTGCACACTAGAAACATAAACGGGGAGGGGTTAGTCCAAAGACTGAGCGAGGGGTTAACACACGCACGCTATACATATATATAGGGCACAACACAAGGTAGAAGCAATGTTCGTGAACCCAGGGGTTAGTTTTTGCACGCCAAAATATTTTCCCGTGATAGTATACTTATAGGGGCTTAAAATCAAACAAACAAATCTTAACTCAAACGTTCTTAAAACATAAGTTCAGATTCATGCAGACTTAACACACATATCAGAGCATATCGTATTAGTTTAAAAGTATATCCATTTTTATCTTAATTTAAGAATCTACCCCCGTTTCACGAACCTATGACAGACGGACAGACAGAACACACTTACTAATATCAGAACAAAACTCATAAAACAATCCCACCTGCACACCATTGGGGAAGAGAGGTGCCCCTCTCAACCCACCACAGAACGAAACATGTGAACCGGAGGATCCCGCCCGGTTCCTTCGATGGCCAGCCAAAATGCACTCCGTCGGCATAGGAAAACTAAGTCTCCCGTTGGTGGAGAAGTGCACAGGGGTCGTAACCAGCGACCCCAATGGTCGTCCCGGGTCTCCCTTACCCACAATCTCCGGGGCCCATCACACAGATAAACAGACATATATCGGAAACTTAACTTGCCACACACAGACAGATGGACATATCTCATGCATATCGTGCTTATCATATCACACGTACATATCACACACACTGACCTCGGAATCATAACAGAACTGAAACAAAGCATACATAGGCTCATACATAGCGTTTCGTATTTTCAAATCAAATCATATGGCAAAACCAGCAAAATACGTACTTCGCACATATCTACATATACATAAGGCTTATAAACCGCATGCATTCGAAAACGAGCACGTTGCAATAGGGTATAACTATATCCTAACCTCACCTGGCACTAAACACAGCCGAAGACACAGCAAATGGTCTACCCCGGAACCTGCACGACTCACTTGTCACCACCCCGGGTGCACCTGTACCAACTGAACACACCAAATATAGTACAGAACTCAGACTCAGACTCAGACAACCAAATAAAGACGCACGACACATGCTCAAACACTTAAGAAATGCAATCACATAAGCAGAACTCACATTATTTCATATAAATTCATATATCAAATAACCAATTCATATTCGTACGAATAACTTATTTCTTACGTACAAAGTTTCTAATTTAATCATATAAGCTTCATACAATTCATATATAGCATAATAGGATTATTTTAAATTAAACAATTAACCCTACATTACAAAGTTTCAAATTAAATCATCCAAGACATACTAATTCCATTCTTGCCAAATCATAAATTACATAACAAATTCTTATATCATATAATAAGTTCCAATTCAATTTAAGTGATTAGACTAATTAAAAGCTTCAAGCTTAGGCGTAATAATTTCTCTTAATCGAAATCATAATTAGCATATTTGTTTGCCAATCGACAAGGATTAATTAATTGAAGTCATACAATTTATATGTTTAGCGAAATTGCACATACACCCCCTTTCAACATAGGCAAATAGCTCAACTCAATATATCGGAATTCAAATGGCATATCAAAGCATCAATATAATCCATAATTCATTTAATACATAATTTCGTACACATTGAAATACAATTCGATCGACAAATCAAGCAATTAGCAATTAAAACAATTAATTTCAAATATTCAGGTTATACAAAATAAATCACAACAAATCAACCGGACATCAGATTGACGAACGGAAAGTGGCGTTGGACACACCACGACGAAAGGAACTCGTTGTACGAAGGGCGTCGGAACGCCGCCTCTGGAACCCGCCGGACCGCCACGTGCAGCCGCTTGACCACCACCTCCGGTGGTCGGAAAATTCCCCGGAAGGACAGAAATGTACGCCTCGGCCTGCTTAACAAAAGCCCTCAACCAATTTCAGAAAATACCAAGCACATCGGATTTCGTTGACGAAAAACCAAACTAAAATCCTATTACAAAAACTGAAATTAAATACAAGCCGCTGAACGAAAATAAAATCCGGACATACCGTTGGAAAGCCATAACGAGCCCTACGAAAGCACCAAAGCCAAACCCCGGAAAAATCATCGGAAAACCGGACCACCGGTCCAACCCTGGTTCGCCGCCGCCGGCCGGTTCTCGAGTCGGGGCCAACGCCATCCGCTAGTTTTCGTCGTTCTAAGCAACTTTTGTAAGGGCTCCACCACCAAAACCCGCCGGAAAAGGGCCCTACGCCGCCGCCGAAGGACTGCCGCCGCGCCACCGCCGAATCCACCATCTACAGCCCCCGGTTGCTCGATCTGAGGTCGGAAATGGAACGGGAAGGGTAAAAAACGTAGTGTAGGGTGGTTGTTGGCCGGCAAAAGTCGCCGGAACGCCGGCGACGAAGTGGTGGCTCCACCCGCCACTTTCAGGCCGCCGTTGTACCGCCGTGGGTCATCGGTTGGCCACGATCTTGGTACGGTTGTGACGGGCTCGTGTAGCTGATGAATTTCGACTAATGGTTCGTCGAATTCCGTCGAGAAACGATCAAGTTTGGTGATGTGTGTGAAATCACACCTTCACTGTGTGTGAATAGTGTTGATCACGGGAGAAGACGATGAAGGCTGAGGTCTGATCTTTGGCACGAATTACGAGGATTCGGGGTATATAACTCGGGTCCTCGTACGCAAAAACGGTCGGAAGAACGGGCCAACGAAGTCAGAATTGGGCAAACTCAGAGTCTACGGACTCGTCTCGATGCCCCGAACGCGTTGAAGGGGTCAAAATGGTCAAAATCTCGTTCGAACAAGAAATGACCGAAAAACCCCTAAAAAGAGAAAATTACAAAGGGGCCCCTAAACTCTAAAAGAGTTCAAAATAGGGCCACGAAAAATATAACATCACATAATTAAACACATTAAAAGGTTGGAACGTGGCGTACCTTATAAATCGGACGAGCGGGATGTTACAAACTCTCCTCTTTCAAAAGGACCTGTCCTCAGGTCCTAAGGTCAAATCTTGAACGACGCTGAAACGAATTCCACTTCAAGCTTCCGCTGCGTAACTCTGATCTAGGCGAACTGGAATTTCTGCAGGACACTTCTCCCTTGGTTGGCATCAACTCCCTTCATAGTGATTCGTTATCAGAGAGGTCCCACTGAGCACTTGACCGTTGGTCACTTCAACTCATTCGATCACCACTAGGCCACTGCATCCGAAGCTTGATACGGCCATGTCCTCGTTGCTCGCAAACTGCCGTCTGGCCAGAAGTAACGCAACCGCAACAAACAAGAGAGAGAATCCCATCTCTCGACAAACAAGCGAAGGAACCCCGTCCCTCGGCACACAAAAGAGAAAACCCCGTTCCTCAACATACAAAAGAGGGAACCCCGTCTCTCAGGCACACAATTGAGAGAACCCCGTCTCTCAGCCTAAGTCTATCAGATTCCACATCTTCCAGACATTCTAGTTTGAGAAAATCCGGCATTTCTCAAACCCTAAATCCAAGGGAATCCAGCATCCCTCGAATACCTAAGTACAAGAGAATCCAGCATCTCTTGTGCACAAAACTCAGAAAGAATCCAACATCTTTCTACCACACAAATAGAGAAAATCCTACATCTCCCTAACACGTAAACAGAGAGAATTAAATTTCCCTTTCACTCAAGCACAAAAGCAGAATCAAAATCACAACAATCAGTAAGTATCACAATTGACAGATATATCACGTAATATCATGAATTAATCAAATAAAGAATGCATGTATGCTCGTTTCATGCATGCTTAACGTACCGTTCACCGTAGTATTGGAAGCCTTGACCAAGAAAGGTGATTACATTGTTGCTAAAGCAGCCCTGTAGTTAAAACACTAAGTTGGTGCATGAGGGTTAAGAATGCAAATGTAATGTGGCATTTAAGTCATGTAAGCACAACAATAAAAGCAATTAAGGACACATTGATAAAATGTTGCACAATCGTAATCATATTGCGCACTTAGTCACATAACTCAGTACAATTCAAACTGAGGAAGCAAAATTACAGGCCAAACGGATGCAATGCGCACATATTCCTATGCCGTACGACCTAAACTGACACGACACGACTCCAGAGCACCGATTCTGAACCTGGTAGCTCTGATACCACTCAAGATGTAACACCCCAAGCGGTGGGCCATCACACCCCCGCACTATGCCCCGACACGTGTACGAAATGGAGTGTCCGTACACGTACTAAGTCACAGCGAACGGGTGACAGACGAAAAACACACCCACTGGCTAGGCGGTATCTAAACCTGTACAAGTGAAAGAATGCAAAACATGACAGCGGAAGCAATAAAAAATAGTAACTTTCAAAAACTTAAATCAGCAATCATAAATTCATATATCCAGAAAGTGAAACAACATCAACCTAAACGGGTTCAACTAAATAAGGCAACCTGTCCTAGCCTGTCCCGAATAACTATACAACAAAACGGGTTCAACTGGCCCTAGAAACCTGTCCCGATCAAACATATAATCAAACAGGTTCGACTAATCCAAGTACCTGACCTAACCTGTCCTGAATTCTAAACATTTAAATCATAAATGCAACCGGCACGAAACACATCTTATACAAAATTTACAAACATATTTCAAAACAAATTGCTTAACAAACTAAACGAACAGACACAAACATGACAGACATGACACACTGCCGGCTAGCACGAACTCCAACGCGAACCCAAACCAAAACTTGCACACTAGAAACATAAACGGGGAGGGGTCAGTCCAAAGACTGAGCGAGGGGCTAACACGCGCACGCTTTACATATATATAGGGCACAGCACAAGGTAGAAGCAATGTTCGTGAACCCAGGGGTTAGTTTTTGTACGCCAAAATATTTTCCCGTGATAGTATACTTATAGGGGCTTAAAATCAAACAAACAAATCTTAACTCAAACGTTCTTAAAACATAAGTTCAGATTCATGCAGACTTAACACACATATCAGAGCATATCGTATTAGTTTAAAAGTATATCCATTTTTATCTTAATTTAAGAATCTACCCCCGTTTCACGAACTTATGACAGACGGACAGACAGAACACACTTACTCATATCAGAACAAAACTCATAAAACAATCCAACCTGCACACCATTGGGGAAGAGAGGTGCCCCTCTCAACCCACCACAGAACGAAACATGTGAACCGGAGGATCCCGCCCGGCTCCTTCGACGGCCAGCCAAAATGCGCTCCATCGGCATAGGAGAACTAAGTCTCCCGTTGGTGGAGAAGTGCACAGGGGTCGTAACCGGCGACCCCAATGGTCGTCCCGGGTCTCCCTTACCCACAATCTCCGGGGCCCATCACACAGATAAACAGACATATATCAGAAACTTAACTTGCCACACACAGACAGACAGACATATCTCATGCATATCGTGCTTATCATATCACACGTACATATCACACACACTGACCTCGGAATCATAACATAACTGAAACAAAGCATACATAGGCTCATACATAGCGTTTCGTATTTTCAAATCAAATCATATGACAAAACCAGCAAAATACATACTTCGCACATATCTACATATACATAAGGCTTATAAACCGCATGCATTCGAAAACGAGCACGTTACAATAGGGTATAACTATATCCTAACCTCACCTGGCACTAAACACAGCCGAAGACACAACAAATGGTCCGCCCCAGAACCTGCACGACTCACTTGTCACCACCCCGGGTGCACCTGTACCAACTGAGCACACCAAATACAGTATAAAACTCAGACTCAGACTCAGACAACCAAATAAAGACACCCGGCACATGCTCAAACACTTAAGAAATGCAATCACATAAGCAGAGCTCACATTATTTCATATAAATTCATATATCAAATAACCAATTCATATTCGTACGAATAACTTATTTCTTACGTACAAAAGTTACTAATTTAATCATATAATCTTCATACAATTCATATATAGCATAATAGGATTATTTTAAATTAAACAATTAAACCTACATTACAAAGTTTCAAATTAAATCATCCAAGACATACTAATTCCATTCTTGCCAAATCATAAATTACATAACAAATTCTTATATCATATAATAAGTTCCAATTCAATTTAAGTGATTAGACTAATTAAAAGCTTCAAGCTTAGGGGTAATAATTTCTCTTAATCGAAATCATAATTAGCATATTTGTTTACCAATAGACAAGGATTAATTAATTGAAGTCATACAATTTATATGTTTAGCGAAATTACACATACACCCCTTTCAACATAGGCAAATAGCTCAATTCGATATATCAGAATTCAAATGGCATATCAAAGCATCAATATAATCCATAATTCATTTAATACATAATTTCGTACACATTCAAATACAATTCGATCGACAAATCAAGCAATTAGCAATTAAAACAATTAATTTCAAATATTCAAGTTATACAAAATAAATCACAACAAATCAACCGGACATCCGATTGACGAACGGAAAGTGGCATTGGACTCACCACGACGAAAGGAACTCGCTGTACGAAAGGCATCGGAACGCCGCCTCTGGAACCCGCCGGACCGCCACGTGTAGCCGCCGGACCACCACCTCCGGTGGTCGGAAAATTCCCCTCGGCCTGCTTGACAAAAGCCCTCAACCAATTTCAGAAAATACCAAGCACACCGGATTTCGTTGATGAAAAACCGAACTAAAATCCTAGTACGAAAACTGAAATTAAATACAAACCGCTGAACGAAAATAAAATCCGGACACACCGTTAGAAAGCCCATAACGAGCCCTACGAAAGACCCAAAGCCAAACCCCGGAAAAATCATCGGAAAACCGGACCACCGGTCCAGCCCCGGTTCGCCTTCGGTTCGCCGCCGCCGGCTGGTTCTCGAGTCGGGGCCAACGCCATCTGCTAGTTTTCGTCGTTCTAAGCAACTTTTGTAAAGGCTCCACCACCAAAACCGGCCGGAAAAGGGCCCTACGCCGCCGCCGAAGGACTGCCGCCGCGCCACCGCCGAATCCGCCATCTACAGCCCCCGGTTGCTCGATCTGAGGTCGAAAATGGAACGGGAAGGGTAAAAAACGTAGGGTAGGGTGGTTGTTGGCCGGCGAAAGTCGCCGGATCGCCGGCGACGAAGTGGTGGCGCCACCCGCCACTTTCAGGCCGCCGTTGTGCCGTCGTGGGTCATCGGTTGGCCACTATCTTGGTACGGTTGTGACGGGCTCGTCGAGCTGATGAATTTCGACTAATGGTTCGTCGAATTTCGTCGAGAAACGATCAAGTTTGGTGATGTGTGTGAAATCACACCTTCACTGTGTGTGAATAGTGTCGATCACGGGAGAAGACGATGAAGGCTGAGGTCTGATCTTTGGCACGAATTACGAGGATTCGGGGTGTATAACTCGGGTCCTGGTACGCAAAAACGGTCGGAAGAACGGGCTAACGAAGTCAGAATTGGGCAAACTCAGAGTCTACGGACTCGTCTCGATGCCCCGAATGCGTTGAAGGGGTCAAAATGGTCAAAATCTCGTTCGAACAAGAAATGACCGAAAAACCCCTAAAAAGAGAAAATTACAAAGGGGCCCCTAAACTCTAAAAGAGTTCAAAATAGGGCCACGAAAAATATAAAATCACATAATTAAACACATTAAAAGGTTGGAACGTGGCGTACCTTATAAATCGGACGAGCGGGATGTTACAGATAATACCCTTGTCTAAGATCTAACTTGGACTAGACCTTCGATCCTTGAAGTATATCGAACAGCTCTTCGATATGAGGGAGAGGATACTTATTCTTGATTGTCATCCTGTTCAGCTCCCGATAGTCAATGCATAAACGCAATGATCCATCCTTCTTCTTAACGAAAAGCGCAGGCGCTCCCCACGGCGATGTGCTCGGTCGAATATATCCTGACTCAATCAACTCGTCCAATTGCTTTCTCAGTTCATCCAATTCAGCTGGAGCCATTCTGTAAGGTGTCTTTGAGTACGGCTCAGCTCCTGATATAGTCTCTATTGTAAACTCCAACTCTCGGTCAGGAGGTAACGAATCCAAATGCTCAGGAAACACATCTAAGAATTCATTCACCACTTCCACTTCTTCAATCTTAAGTTGATCTTTCGGTCTATTCAAAAGATAAGCAACAAATCCAATAGCTCCCTTCTGAATCAACTTCCTAGCTTCCATCGAAGAAATTACTGATAACTTCTCAATTTTCCCTTCTGATGTCCGACTTTCATCTTCTTCCAAAATGATCTCTTTCTTGTAACAATCCAACTTAGCTCGGTACTTAGACAACCAATCCATACCAAGTATAACATCGTATCTTGTCATCGGCAACTCAATAAGATCCGTCGGGTAACAACGGGTACCAATACATATAGGGCAGCGTTTATATACTTGATCCGTAACAAGGCAAGTTCCCAAAGGAGAACTCACTTCAAATTTATATGGCAAGTATTCAAGTGGAAACTGTAAATGCGCACATAATTTAGAAGCAACAAATGAATGCGTAGCACCAGGGTCATACAAGACCTTAACTGGCGTTTTAAGAATGTGCACAATACCTTCCACAATAGACGAAGGATCAACCTCCTCCTTACCATCCAAAGCATAAGCTCTGCCTTTGACCACCGGTTTGTTCGTAGTACCCACCACTGCTTTTCCTTTATCCTAGACCCCAAATCTCCTGATCTTGTGCGGGCAACTATCCATCTGGTGCTCAGGGGAACCACACGCGAAACACTGTCCAGCTTTCTTGCGACAGTTCTCCTCAGTGTGTACCGTTCGGCAATAATATCGGCAAACAATTTCCTCTGGACCTGGCTGAGGTGCTTTCTGCTGTTGTGGCGCCCTCTGGTATAGCTATGGCGCTTTCTGCTTCTGTGCTTGCTATTTCGGTGGAGCGTTCTGCTGCTAACGCTGTGGTGTCACCATTGGCCTCTTTCCAGTTCCTTGGGGAAAAGGTCCGGATGGTCGTTTATTCCCTTGATAAGGCTTAGGGTTAGAAGGTCCTTGACGTGCAGTAGTTATCTTGATCTCTTTGTGTGCAGCTTCAACCCTTAGCGCTCTATCAACAGCCTGGTTGTAGGTCTCAATGTCCAAAGTAGCAAGTGCCAACCGAAGTTCGGGCTTCAGTCCATCAATAAACCTCTTGGTCTTGCGACGCTCATCAGTCAGAATATGAGGCGCATACTTGATCAGCCTCACAAACCTAGCCTCATACTCCATCACATACATAGTTCCCTGAACCAGACTCATAAACTCAGCCTCTCGTGCATCACGAGTCACTTGAGGCGTATACTTCTGCTGAAACTCTCTGATAAACTCATCCCAACTTCCTTCAACGTTGTTCTCAATCCACATGTACTGAACGTGCTTCCACCAATTGTATGCAGCTCCTTCCATAAGAAAAGTAGCATACCGAACTCGTTCACGATCCTCTGGGTTGATTTCCATAGCCTCGAAAATCTTCTCAAGACTAGTAATCCAATTCTCGGCCTTTATGTCGTTCGGTTCTCCATAGAACTTAGGTGGATTCATCCTCAGAAACTTCTCCAATGAACTTTCATTAGGAGGGTTATCTCTCGGTGCACAAGCCCTCAGAAATTGTCATAGCACATCCCTTAATTCCGGAGTTCCTTCCCGTTCAGGGGGTGGCGTGACATCTCTTTGGGGTGGCAGTGGTGGTACACGATTCTGGGGTGCTCTTCTCGGTGGCATGTTGTTACTGAATTCACAAGCATTCAGATACATATATTCGATGCATGACATATAATGATTCACAGAATCCGTAACCACGTATTCACATTCCCACGTAGTCACACATAAGTATGACAACAACACATTCCCATAACAACATGTCAGCAAAGATTCAAGATCTCCAAACACATCATATAATCAGAAACAATTGTCAGACAACATGTAAACGGGAACAGAAGCTCGGGTAACATATCAACATATCAGAAGCATGTATAACATATCCCAAAACATGATCAACATGTAAACGGGAACAGAACGTGTACTGTCACATCAACAAGAACTGTAACATGACCAACATATCCAGAAGCATATTGAACATATCAAGAATAATAGCATGCTAACAATAAATGAAATGGCATGATCCTATCAACGGTCCTAATGGTATCTTGAAGCAACTCTAAGACTCATGCAATGACAGTTATGGAAAGCAGTAAACAGATATCCAACACAAAGCCGAAAGTGTTATAACTGTGCAAGGTTTGGTAAAATTTACTACAGGCCACATGTTAACAGTATTAATTCAAAATGGGGAGGACCCGATACTAATTCGTCCAACCCTGCTGAAAATAACCCTTACAGGCCTTACCAATTCGTCCAACCCTGCTGAAAATAACCTAGTAGGTACCAAGTCATCTGAACCGTCATCCGTGGTGGCAAAAGTCGGGGATCATCTACCAAAGCTATACATCCCCTCATCCAAAAGTCAGCCCTGAACTGTCCCGGCTATACGTCCGCTATCCATGGATATATATATATGCGTCAGTACTATATACAAAAACCTCCATCAGCAATCAACCCTGATAACTGTGATCCAACGAACCCTGGTGGTGTCGTCAGAAACAGCAACGACCTCACCCTGTCCGTGTCCTGCTGGCTCATATCCGCCGTCATCATCATCATCAGATCCTCTATCACCTCCATCTGACTGATCCTGCATTGGCTCGGGCTCTTGAGAGGCCTGACTGACATCCTGACCATCGACCTCCTCAACTGCCTGCACATCGGATAAGTGATAGGTATCATACATGCGAGCTCTCACGCGGGCACGGTAGTGCTGGTGACGCTCCATAGAGGTGTCGCGATCGATAGTCATCTGCATAAGATCTGCCTCCAGCTCAGCAATACGAGCAGCCCTCTGATCAGCAATATGATTCATCTCTGTATCATGCTCACGAGCGATGTCCCTATCAATCTGGTACTGCAGTGACTGATCCTGATGGCGCATAGACTCCAACCTGACCTCAAGCGTCCTCTGATACTCTTGGAAGTAACCATCTCTCTCAGACTCGAGATAGTGCACAACTCTGTTAGGATAGGAATACCCAGGTCTGCCACTCTTCCTAGACCTGCGCCAAGTGTAGAAACGAGTGCCTCCACGGCGAGAAACTGCCACAGTACGCGGGGCCTCAAACTGCTCAAAGAAAGCCTCATCCATCTGCTGATTAGGATCCTGGTGTGGTTGAACTGCCATAGTTATACAGAAGATACCACAGATATGAAATCCAGATAACAGAACCATGCATTCCCCAAATATCCTGTCTCGATGCAATATGAGAATGATCCTGGATGCAATGCGTGAACAATCCATGATGCAACATGAGTGCAATCTAGGTTAAGTCTCTTCTTACTTAACCCGATGCTCTGATACCATCTCAGGATGTAATGCCCCCTCCCGTTCCAGAACAAGAGGAGAGCGGCGTCTCAACCCCTGCACTGAACCACCTCTCAAGTAATGGTGTGAGCCATCACTCAAGAAATACTCCAGCGAACGCCTATCTATCAGAACTATACATGTACAACGATGTGGCTATGCAGCGGAAAATCAGAGTATTTTAAAACTTTTCAAAACATGTGCGTCATGGCATGTAACAAGCATGAACATATTGATCGTGTTAGAGAGACTCGACAAATCAGAACATGTAACATATTCACAAATAAGTACCGATACAGCAGAGTTCAAAATATCGGTAGCAGAGTAGCAGAAAGAGTATAACAAAGATACTCAAGTATTCAGAAACATAAAGTAATGCAACCATAAAACATATGCAGGACGCAAAAGAGAAAGTAATACTAAGTCCTGACTGAAACAAAAATGACAATCTAGAGCTTCAAGATACCTCTAGACTGCGGCTGCAAGACCTGAAACCACGAGGCAAGAAAACGGGAGAGGTATTAGTCAAAAGGGCTAAGTGAGGGAATACTTTAAAGAAAGTACTGAATTAAAGAACTTGAAGTAAAGTTCAGAACAGTTAAATGCAAAGCTTTAAAGAAGAACTTGAAATAAGTTCGGTTGATAAAACTCTTTGAATGTGATGCTGTAAAAGAATGCACGTTATAAAACATTTTCATGAATGCTATCACACGCGCACATATATGTTGTTGATGGTTCATAGTTCTTTCATAAAACGGGATAAGGGTAAAGTGAACTTTTCCAGATATGAACCATCCTTTATGAAACAGAATTTTGCCCGCAAGCTAGGCTCCTCCATCCTTACTCCAGAAAAACATGATTCGGTAGAGCATCGGACCAGGATCAACAATAATTCCATGTATAGTAGAGTATTGGACCAAGATCAACAATAACCCCACATAAAGTAGAGCATCGGACCAAGGTCAACAACAACTCTTACCAACGCATACAAACATGCACCATCCTCCACTGGTTGTCACTTCGGGTAGCTAGCCCTAGGTGACCTGTAAACATGTAATGGGAATAGATTTGTTGTCCGTTCCTAGACAGATTGTCCTGACTTAACAAACCTTCTGTTAAAAGTCGGTGTCAATTGTCTAAGTGTGGCGGCCGGTATTGGTGATGTCGTTGGCGCTCACCTCCCGAGCATCACCTCCACACATAACCGTCGGGCCCAAACTGTAAACTGTATGCTTGCATTTAAGATTAGCAGTGACCAGAGTACCACTACAGTATGCTAACTATAACATGTGAAACTATAACTGTAACATATGATGCTATCTGTAAAACATATGATTCTGTCTGAAAACATGTGATGCTGTCTGTAAAACATATGATTCTGTCTGTAAACTGTACTTTGAAAACATATGCAGATCATGTAACTGTCTTTGAACAAGAATGCAGAACTTTGGAAAACATGTGCTGTAGATCAAGGTATACTATTAAAGTATGAATGATCCTTTCAAGAGAATGTCCCGATAAAAGGGATAGTTCAAAATAAGGTTTAGCTTTGAATTTCAAAACATATGATACGATAGTATAATCGTGGTTCCAGTTGGAAAACATTTATAACTTCACCTCACCTAATAGTAACAAAAGGCAGGTAGACAGATTATACGGTGCCCTGGGGATCCCAGTGCTCAACTTTAACTCCTGTAGGTGGTGTACTAGAGTGAGCATAAGAACTAAGACCCACTACTAACCAAGATGCATATGAAATGCATGAAACAATGAACAAGGAACATGTAAAGAACATGTAACACAAGAGAGTAATACCTTTTAAGGTATTCAAGAAAGGTAACACACAAAGGAATACGTCAAAGTGAGTTACTCTCAACGTTAGACTATGATCTTACTATAACCGAGTAAGCTTTAGTCAAATTATGAATCCTATCGCAAACCTTAGGTTAAGAAACAAGTCCACGAAAGAAAAAACATTTTGAAAACACATTTTAGACCCTGGTTATGGAAACCCTAGGTGCAAATGTCTATTAAGAAAGCACAAGTTTTAATTCAAAAGCCCTATTCAAAAGTACTATTCAAGATTACTATTCCAGATTACTATTCATGATTACTATTCATATGTTACTATTCACATATCGGGTCAAAGGGTCGGGTCAAACCCTTACTATACACACACACCCACACACACGACATGCACACACACACACACCCTAATTAAATTATGATCTTGATTATAACCTATAGTTTCAAGTTCATGTTAATGTAATCAAGTGTGATCTAGGTTAAAGGTATAACCTATGGTTAAGAGATCCAATTAAGGCATAAGATCAAGTTATGAAACACTATTCTATCTTGGGTTATAACATGTGACACTATTAAAGTGTATAACATATGATCAAGGCACTATTCCATTAATCCATATCATAAGCTCAATTCAAGAATCATATAACAATGTGACAACATGTCACAACATATATCATATCATATATCATGAACCTTTGGACATGTAACATGTAACAATTTAATTCAATACCAACATGTAACAAGTTGTGACATAATTAATTATAAATCACTATTCCATTAGCTAGCATGCATGAACGTAATTCAAATTCCATAATCATGCATCAATTCTCATAATATAACAATCATATCACATGATCATAGCATATACTAGAGCAATTCATAACATATTCAAGCATGTACTAAACAATTAAAACATATAAACAACTATCAAAACATGTCATGAAAACTATATAATAAATGCATAAAATAAAATCCTATATGGCTTAGGGAATACCCTAAGACCCAACCTAAACATAATATAAACATACCATAACATAAAAACATAAACTAACTAAAACATAACATAAAACAAAACAAACTAACCTAGCTACAAAAGGGGGGAGCCGACGGCAAAGAGGGGGAGAGGGAGAGAAGAAAGGGTGTTGTCAACACAACTTATGAGCAAGGATTCTAATGGCATGAGGGGCGTATTTATAGTTGTGAAGAAGCCCCTCACCTTGCAAATAAAGATGGCTTAAGGGTAGGAGAGCAAAACAAGAGTTCATCCACTTGCATCTTCTAGAAGCTTTAGGCATTAAGAAGGTAAAAATGGGACTGCTGGGGGTATTTCTGTACTTTCGTTGCCCAAGACTCGAGGATAAGTGGCTGGAAGTTTAACCATTCCGACGGCAATAAAATTAGCTTCGAAACGCATATTCATTCGTCGAAATCGGATTTACCATTTGAAAGATACATTAGTTTTAGTGAATAAAAGTTTTGAGCTCGAAACTCATCATAAGTGAAAAACGACTTTCTAGAATGATTTTCAAGTCTGGATTGTTTCCAAAATTCAAGAAATAAATCGAGAAGCGTTTTGAGTCCAAAATCGACATAAAACGTTTTACCGTTAAAAAGTTGAAAAGAATGAATAGTGAATCCTCACGTACGAACGTACGCTTCAAAATTTCAAGCTAGGGTTTGGATCAAGAGTTGTAAAACATTTCAAAAACCTTGAAATAGCTCAAGTAGTGCAAATCCGAAGAGAAAACATTTTCCGAATGAAAACCGTTCGTAGAAGGAATAGTGAACTAGGGTTTTCGAAAACATTTTCAATAAAACCAATGCTCAAAATAGATTTCCAAGCCAAGAATAATATCAAAAGACTCGTCTCGACTCAAGGATCGATTCGACTATAATTTGGGTAGGAAATGGTATCAGAATCAAAAGCTCATTTTCTGATGAATAGTAACTTTGGTCGGTAAGTTCCAAAAATACCCTTATGGTTCAAGAAAGACTCTCTGAGCTTGGGAAACAAGTTCAAACGATTGGGAAACATGTGTGATGAACCTCTTGGGTTCGAGTAGCAATATGAACAAGGTAGGCTCGGGTTATGAATAGTAAACTGTATCAAAGATCAAGAATTCCCCCTTAAAACACGTCAGATCATATACGAGCACAAAGTTCATGTAAGAATGCAATGCATGATGATTCAAAAAGTTGGATCACGGTCTATAAACGCTTTACCAATGCCCTTAACTTACTGTTTTCATCCAGGCCCTGTTTTGGGCTGTTACAATCTCCCTAGCACATAAATAGAGAGAATCAAATCTCTCTCACTCAAGCACAAAAGCAGAATCAAAATTACAACAATCAACAAGTATCACAATTGCCAGATATAACACATTATAACAAGAATTAATCAAATAAGGAATGGATGTATGCTCGTCTCATGCATGCTTAACCGTACCATTCACCGTAGTATTGGAAGCCTTGAACAAGAAAGGTGATTACATTCTTACTAAAGCAGCCCTGTAGTTAAAACACTAAGTTGGTGCATGAGGATTAAGAATGCAAATGTAATGTGGCACTTAAGTCATGTAAGCACAACAATAAAAGCAATTAAGGGCACATTGATAAAATGTTGCACAATCGTAATCATATTGCGCACTTAGTCACATAACTCAATACAATTCAAACTGAGGAAGCAAAATTACAGGCCAAACAGATGCAATGCGCACATATTCCTATGCCGTACGACCTAGACTGATACGACACGACTCCAAAGCACCGGTTCTGAACCTGGTTGCTCTGATACCACTCAAGAGGTAACACCCCAAGCGGTAGGGCATCACACCCCCGCACTATGGCCCGATACGTGTACGAAATGAAGAGTCCGCACACGCGCCAAGTCACAGCGAACGGGTGACTAACGAAAAACACACCCACTAGCTAGGCGGTATCTAACCTTGTATGAATGAAAGAATGCAAAACATGACAGCGGAAGTAGTACGAAATGCCAACTTTCCAAAACTTTCATACCTTAAACATACAGTACCATACAAACATCAAAGTCAACTAAACGGGTTCGACTAATCCAGCAAACCTGTCCTAACCTGTCCCGAGCAATCATATATTCACAACGGGGTTCAACTAATCCGAGCACCTATCCTAACCTGTCCCGAATTCCATAAATTCAAATCATAAATGCAAACCTGCACAAACATATCTTATATAACACTTACAAATCGTACACCAGAGCCAGAACTTAATAAACTTAAACAGACAGACACAGACTCGACAGACCCGACACACAGCCGCCTAGCACGAACTCCAACGACCTCCAAAGCAAAGCCTGCGAACTAAAACAAAAAAGGGGGAGGGGTCAGTCCAAAGACTGAGTGAGGGGCTGAAACACGTTGAAGTGAGTTATCTTAACTTGAGACTATGATCTTACTAAAGTCGAGTAAGTATTTGTGAAATTATGATTCCTATCGTAACCCTAAGGTTATGAAACAAATCCATGAAAGAAAACTCATTTTGAAAAGATATTTTAGACCCAAGGTTGGGAAACCCTAAGTGCAAATGTCTAAATAGGTATCCCGAATTTTATTTCATTTTACTATTTAAAAGTGTATAAGATATGATCAAATAATATTCCATTAATAATCCAAGTCATAACATAAGATCAATTCATAATATATGAATCATATAAAAATGTAGCATCATATCATAACATAAGTCATAGCATAGCATGAACATTGATCATATAATATTGGACAATTAAATCAATTGACAATATGTAACATGTTGTGACATAATTAATCATATAATACTATTCCATTAAATAACATGCATGAGCATAATTTAAATATTATAAACATACATCAATATACAACATATATAAACCCTAAAGCATGATCATATCATTTATTAAACCAATTCATAACATATTGTAACACCCCGCATTTTCGGAGCAAGATACGATGTCGTTTTCGTGCGATTAGATTGTTATTTATTTAACTCTGCTTGTGCTTGATTTGCCCTATTTATGTTATAATAGTTTGATTGACTCGATTGCAACCTTATGAAATACGTGGACTTAATTGAAATATGTGTTTAATACTTATTTGCTCTTTAATTTGAATTATGTGGGTTAATTTGTAGTTTTATAAAGTTAAAGACTTGATTAAACTTTGTCTAATTGTTAGGGACTCGCTTCCTAATTTATTAAATTCGATGTTGGGCTTAATTGGGACTCGCTTCCTAATTTATTAAATTCGATGTTGGGCTTAATTGGACCTTATCTTTAAGTCTGGGGGTGCTTTTATAATTATCAAATCTCTAATTGCACTTAATTGATCTTTTTGGAAACTGGAGGATTGAATCGCACCACTTATGTTCTCGAAGGACTAAATTGCAATTTCGGAAGAAATGGTCTTCTAATACACCGAAACCCTAGTTCTCCATTATTCATCCTTTTTCTTTTCGAGCTTTAGCTGCTGCGCATTCCTTTCTTCTTTTCCCCCAGATCTCCTCCTTACACCACCGGAGATTCAGCACCTCGTCGCCGTCGCCTCCGTCTTCCACCCATCCGACAAAGCTTTCTCTCCTATTTCAGAGGACAAGCAGCCACTAACCACCACTCCTCCGCCCCAGCGACACCTCAGCCTTCCACCAAGTTCCGCCGCCCCAGCAAGCTCTTCTGCCGCCGTGACTGGGCCCTTTACAATCACCACCGCCGCCATCATCTCGCCATCGCTCTGCCAGATGCCGTATCCTCTCGGCCTGAGCCCAGCGCCAGTTGCCTCCACTTTCTCAGCTGAAGGAAAGGAAAGACAAGGGAGGGAAACAGCAGTTCACAACTCTTCCTCACCGACACCACCCTGCGTAACCACCGACAAACAAACTCCGCCGCCACTTTGTCGGCGAGGTAACCATCAATCTCCATTCCCTCCGACAACCACCGCCCTCCATCTTCCAATCTGTTTCCAGATCTGAGAAAGGAAGGACCCGCAACAAACTCTCTATTCTGCCTCTTCTTTTCTAACAATAGAAATAGAGCAGCAACCTTCCTTTCCCTTGCTTTCTCTCTCAGCCGAAATAGGGGAAACCCGCTCAAACCACCACCGGCAGGTTTCACGCTACAATACCAACTCCAGCAACGAGGAATAGAGCCACACAAGGGCTGGCCACTTCAGTCTCAGTTACCGATGCCTTCTCTCGCAGCCATCACAAGCCACCACCTAACTTCCACTACCAATCGTTTCTCCTCCGATTTGTAAGCTGCTGAAATCCATCACCCCCTGCATCTTCTTCTTTTCTTGGTTTTTCATGATTTTCTTATTAATGTAATTGCCTTTGAGTTTGTATCTGTAACCGAGAAAGCAAATATTATATGTAAGTTTATTATTAAAACTCTATTTGTATATTTAATTATATCGTTTATTTGTTTTAGAAATATAAGTGTGTATCTTGTTTCAATTGTAAGCCTATACCTACATTTTTGTATGTATTTTTGTACCTAATTAAATGTAAAGGTGTGTAACGCATAATTATATGTATGAATTTGAAATGGGTTAGTTATTTGAAATAAACCCTTGCCATTATTGTTGTTGTCGTGAAATGACACAGATTTTGTTTGTAAGGGAGGTAATGTGATGAAGTTGTGTATTTGGGTTTGCAAATTATAATTTGAAATGTATTGCATGTGGTGTATTCACCATATTTAATTAAATTAAAATGAATTAAATGTAATTACAAGGCTATAAGATAATTGTTGCAGAGATGCTCTAAATAGGTGCTAGCTGGGAATGTGTTTGGTAATCATGATAAATGCAATGGCGTGTACTAATTCAATTGGAATGTTAAATATTGTAACCGAATCAATGGAATTCTATGATTTAATTTTGTGAATTGTTATATGACACAATTTGGTCTTATATTGTTTGGTATAATGGTGAGAATGTACTTGTAAGATATTTTGTGAATTGAATAATCAATGCATGGGATAATGGAATTTCTTGGTTGTTAGCTGAACAGATTTAAATGTTTTAATATACCACGTTATGCATTTTATGTTTAATTGGTTATCACTTGAGTATTATTTGACTTCCCGATTTAAATATAATAGTTGTACTATAGTTTGAATTCTATGAATTACATATATAATAAGTGGCTCATTTCGTATTAATTTGGTTTCCTTAAGTGTTGATTCGATTATTCGGTATGTCATGAGATTATCTATATGTTTCGTGTGCGCTTGTGACTTGATGATACGTGTTTTAAGAGTCAAATGTAATTGTATTAATTTTTTATTTTCTATCTGATTGCTACATGGGAACCTTAATTGTACATATGAACACATTCATAACATGTTATGATATTTCATATCACTGCACGCCATTCCATGAACATTGTCGTGCGTCCTTTTGGTTCATGTTTGAGTCGCGTCTCACGAGTACACTGTATTTTCGTTTTCTGTACAGAGATCGCCATGGCGGAGATAACCCGATTGAGTTGCACCAATCTTGTTAGTTCTCATATCTTGTCGCTTCTCAGGTGAGGTTTAGGATTTTGTATAGTTACGTGACCTATGGCCTGTACATGCTGATTTCTACCCTTGCATGCGAGTATACCTTACTATAAATAAGTATGTGTTGGATATGATATGTTATGACCTTGTGCGTGCCTCCTGCGTGGGTGGGAGCCTTCGTGGCTTAAATTCCACATCGTAGGGATATATATAAAAACCAATTTTTTTTGAGGCATATGTAAGCCATTTTGGAAATCTCCGTGGGTTATGATTCTGTAACGAGTTAGCCATGATATATGGTATCTGTCTTGTTCTGTTCTGTTCTGTTGTGGATCCAAGGAGCTATGGGTAATGGGTCCCCCAGGACGGTTAGGGCCGTCGGGGGTTCAACCATGTGCGTATGCTCCATTTGAGATATCATTGCGCGACTCAGGGAGATAGGGGAGGCGTGATATCTTGAGCCTTCGGTGTTTTATCAGGGGAGGACTCTTGTGGGATAGCTACCCCTTGAGGGCCAGTCAGTTCTCGATGGTTTGGGGATGGTACATCTCCTCCATCATTGGTGTAGAGGATGGATTGATTTTGATTTATGTTCTGAGGAGTAATGGTTGGAAGCTCGTACTCACCGAGCATGTATTCTATTCTGTTATGGAATTATGAATCGGGATAGGGTCTTTCTGGAAAATGGTTTCTAAACTTATATCTATATCTATTTCTATTTGGGTTATTTCGGAATGTTTTGGTATACAACACCTATCCTCGGTTCATGAGTCCATCCTTTTATTCTGTGCTATGCTCTTTATATATATATTGTGGATGTGCGTTAGCCCCCTCACTCGGTCAAGTTGTCTGACCCCTCATTTAACTTTTAGTTGCAGGTCTGTTGGAGTTTGCTAGGCGGGAGTGAGTCCTTTGAGTTGCACTTCGTCGGTCTAGCCTTTCTAGTTGCATTTGTCTTTCATACATTTTACTTATGTTATGACTTGTAGACTTGAGATTATACTTTACCTTCTGTAGCGCCGTGTGGCATTCATATTCAGCCCTACGTGGCACTTGATGGTTATTACGTTATGTTGATCTGATATTCGGGACTAGGTATCTATGCTGGTTGAACCAGTCACCTGTTATGCTTTGTTTTCTCTTCGGGACTAGGTATCTATGCTAGTTGAACCCGTCACTTGTTTTGAATATTGATTTAAATGCTTCCACTATCTTGTTTTGAATGTTTGAATTGCTTCCGCGCTCTGAGTTTGTCGAGTTAGATCCGCCTAGCATAGCGTGTGTATTGGTCTCCCATTCGCTATGATTCGGATTCGGGCATGGACTTCCTATTTCATGACCGGGTCTGAGTCCTATTGCGGGGGATGTGGTATCCTCTGTCTGGGGTGCTACATCCTTAAGTGGTATCAGAGCTCTAGGTTGCAAAACTGAGCTCTGGAGTCGTATTGAGTCTGTCTAGGTCGTACGGCGTAGGAATATTTACGCATTGCATTTGTTTGACTTGATATTTTGACCTTTCGGCATGAATTGTTCCGTAATTATATGATTGCATGCATATTATGACTTTGATTAAGCAACATCTTATTTTATGTGCTTTATAAATTACAACTAATTGTTGCATTTACGTGATATACTTTTTACATTTCATTTGCATCCTAATCCGCATGCATCGAATTTAGTGTTTAAATTTCAGGGTGCCCTATGAGTCAACACTAAGATTTCCCTCCGTCAACACTACCTATTGGCACTACAATGAAAACATACCATAATTCGAACATGAAAGGATTCTTTACCAAGATCAATGTTCATGAAAAGGTTCAGAGTTGAAGGAATAAGATTTGCTATATTGACTTACTACATTAAAGTCAATTGAAAGATGAAGTTTGACGAATTTTAACCTTGAGGACTCGTTCATCTGAAAGTAGTCACCTTGTTGAGGAAATGAGTCAATGGAGGAGAATCTGATCAAGTAGAACCAATTTGAAGGAGTTTGATGAGCTTTCGCCTTGATGATTCGTTTATTTGGAAGTAGTCACCTTGTTGATGGAAACGAGTCAATGTAGAAGAATCTGATCAAATAAGATCCGATTAAATTCAAGGGATGTGGATAGGTAACCATGTTACTTAAGCAACGAGCTATAAACCATCGGTGAGTGTTGAAGGTTTTGGTACCGTTTAGAGTTAACAAACGACAAGACAAGATTGATTGTTAGCTCTCTGGGTGTTTTCTTCAAGGTGAGGTGGAAGATTCTGCTGAGATGGAAGGTTCTGCTGAGGTGGGAATAGATCACTTAGATGTCGAAAGACTTTACTCAAGTTTTAGAATCGAAACACATGAATTGCTTTGGGAAGTGCCTAATACCACGACCGTCCAACGTAGCTCTGAGATAGATTTCTGATTGGCAATCGAATTATGGGCAATTCATTGAGGATGAGCAGACTAAGGTTTAACACATAAGTCAGAGTTCTTGAAGGAGACTGTGGATGATTCTGGTTGAGTAAGGATTATGGTTTAGTAGAGAGTTGGATTATAAGCATGCTTGTTGGATCACCTCTTCACACAAAAAGGATTCAAGACGAATAAGTCCAGTTGACGAGTTCTGCATCATTGTCGGCTTAATCAACTACTACTACTTCATCTCAACTTCCTGTCAAGAGTTTGACACTACGGTGATCGGAACGCCAAGCATTCATGGCATTTGCATACATGCATCGCTTAAGTATTCTTATCTTGTTTTGTTTGATGTGTGTGATGATTGTCGTTGTTCTGATTGTGATAACGTGGCTACCTGATCTAGAATTGATAACCTGGAATATCTGTTTTTGGTGTACTATTGCTGAAATGAATAAGTTACGTGTTTATGTGGATTAAGCATGTCTATGTGATTTAAAACTCCCTTGATTGCTCACTAACCTCGCATATAACATACATACATACTGTAATCTCGTTTTACAGGGAATTCCATCGCGATATCCCCCTTGAGTTGAGGTATGAGCGTTGAATCTATACTCAAGGGATACCGATATCAGTTGTGTAAGGTACACCAAACATGCACCGCATACTTTTCAACAAGTATTACTCTAATTTGCTTATGTATGAATGTTGATCTGTGGATTTATGTGCAAGAGAGACGTTAGGCTCCCTCTTTTTACGTGTTGGAGAGATGTAGGATTCTCACTATTTATATGATAGAAAGATGTTGGATTCTTTATAAGTTTTGTGCACGAGAGATGTTGGACTCTCTTGTACTTAGATATTCGGAGATGTTGGATTCTCTTGAATCTAAGGGTTTGAGAAATGCCGCATTTTCTCAAACTAGAATGTTTGGGAGATGTGGAAATCTATCAGACTTAGGTTGAGAGACGGGGTTCTCTCATTATGTGTTTGAGAGACGGGGTTCTCTCAGATGTGCGCGAGAGACGGGGTTTTCTCTCTTGTGTGTGCCGAGGGACGGGGCTCTCTCACTTTACGTGCTGAGAGATGGGATTCTTTCTTGTTTGTTGCGGTTGCATTACGCGTTGTCCTGACAACGGTCTGCAAGTGACGAGTTTGCGACGCCATCGAAGTTGAGTGCAGTGATAACTATTCGTCTCATGGGAATGGTCGAACAACTTGATGGAAGCAACGGTCCAGTACTCAAATGGATCCCAATGACAACGAAACATGGAGAGAAAGGTTCAGTAAAGACAATGAGAGTAAACTTCACAACGGAGGCTATGTTTTACGCAACTCCTCAAGAAGGGTTAAGACGCTATCAACTCGAAGCTTTTCTAGCTGAAGAGTGGAACCTGGGGACCAGGTTTTCTTAAGGGGGGAAGGTTGTAACACCCCATATTTTCAGAGCAAGATACGATATCGTTTTCGTGCGATTAGATTGTTATTTATTTAACTCTTCTTGTGCTTGATTTGCCTTATTTATGTTATAATAGTTTGATTGACTCGATTGCAACCTTATGAAATACGCGGACTTAATTGAAATATGTGTTTAAAACTTATTTGCTCTTTAATTTGAATTATGTGGGTTAATTTGTAGTCTTATAAAGTTAAAGACTTGATTGAACTTTGTCTAATTGTTTGGGACTCGCTTCCAAATTTATTAAATTCGATGTTGGGCTTAATTGGACCTTATCTTTAACTCTGGGGTTGCTTTTATAATTATCAAATCTCTAATTGGACTTAATTGATCTTTTTGGAAACTAGAGGATTGAATCGCACCACTTAAGTTCTCGAAAGACTAAATTGCAATTTCGGAAGAAATGGTCTTCTAATACACCGAAACCCTAGCTCTCCATTATTCATCCTTTTTCTTTTCGAGCTTTAGCTGCTGCGCATTCCTTTCTTCTTTTCCCCCAGATCTCCTCCTCTCACCACCGGAGATTCAGCACCTCGTCGCCGTCGCCTCCGTCTTGCACCCATCCGACAAAGCTTTCTCTCCTATTTCGGAGGACAAGTAGCCACTGACCACCACTCCTCCGCCCCAGCGGAAGCTCGGCCTGCCACCAAGTTCCGCCGCCCCAGCAAGCTCTTCCGCCGCCGTGACTGGGCCCTTCACCATCACCACCGCCGCCATCATCTCGCCATCACTTTGCCAGATGCCGTATCCTCTCGGCCTGAGCCCAACGCCAGTTGCCTCCACTTTCTCAGCTGAAGCAGAGGAAAGACAAGGGAGGGAAACAGCAGTCCACAACTCTTCCTCACCGACACCACCATGCGCAACCACCGACGAACACACGCCGCCGCCACTTTGTCGGCTAGGTAACCATCAATCTCCATTCCCTCCGACAACCACCGCCCTCCATCTTCCAATCTCGTTCCAAATCTGAGAAAGGAAGGACCAGCAACAAACTCCCTATTCCGCCTCTTCTTTTCTAACAATAGAAATAGAGCAGCAACCTTCCTTTCCCTTGCTTTCTCTCTCGGCCGAAATAGGGGAAACCCGCTCAAACCACCACCGGCAGCTTTCACGCTGCAATACCAACTCCAGAAACGAGGAATAGAGCCACACAAGGGCTGGCCACTTCAGTCTCAGTTACCGACGCCTTCTCTCGCAGCCATCACAAGCCACCACCTAACTTCCACTACCAATCGTTTCTCCTCCGATTTGTAAGCTGCTGAAATCCATCACCCCCTGCATCTTCTTCTTTTCTTGGTTTTTCATGATTTTGTTATTAATGTAAATGCCTTTGAGTTTGTATCTGTAACCGAGAAAGCAAATATTGTATGTAAGTTTATTATGAAAACTATAGTTGTATATTTAAATATATCGTTTATTTGTTTTAGAAATATAAGTGTGTATCTTGTTTCAATTGTAAGCCTATACCTACATTTTTGTATGTATTTTTGTACCTAATTAAATGTAAAGGTGTGTAACGCATAATTATATGTATGAATTTGAAATGGGTTAGTTATTTGGAATAAACCCTTGCCATTATTGTTGTTGTCGTGAAATGACACAGATTTTGTTTGTAATGGAGGTAATGTGATGAAGTTGTGTATGTGGGTTTGCAAATTATAATCTGAAATGTTTTGCATCTGGTGTACTCACCATGTTTAATTAAATTAAAATGAATTAAATGTAATTACAAGGCTATAAGATAATTGTTGCAGAGATGTTCTAAATAGGTGTTAGCTAGGAATGTGTTTGGTAATCATGATAAATGCAATGGTGTGTGCTAATTTAATAGGAATGTTAAATATTGTAACCGAATCCATGGAATTCTATGATTTAATTTTGTGAATTGTTATATGACACAATTTGGTCTTATATTGTTTGGTATAATGGTGAGAATGTACATGTAAGATATTTTGTGAATTGAGTAATCAATGCATGGGATAATGGAATTTCTTGGTTGTTAGCTGAACAAATTTAAATGTTTTAATATACCACATTATGCATTTTATGTTTAATTGCTTATCACTTGAGTATTATTTAACTTCCCGATTTAAATATAATAGTTGTACTATAATTTGAATTCTATGAATTACATATATAATAAGTGGCTCATTTCCTATTAATTTGGTTTCCTTAAGTGCTGATTCGATTGTTCAGTATGTCATGAGATTATCGATATGTTTCGTGTGCGCTTGTGACTTGATGATACGTGTTTTAAGAGTCAAATGTAATTGTATTAATTGTTTATTTTCTAGTTGATTGCTACATGGGAACCTTAATTGTACATATGAACACGTTCAT
The DNA here is from genome assembly GCA_037501455.1 of Lantana camara. NCBI lineage: Eukaryota > Viridiplantae > Streptophyta > Magnoliopsida > Lamiales > Verbenaceae > Lantana > Lantana camara. Next base: position 88,060,458 of record CM074862.1, on the reverse strand, counting down.
AACATGTTATGATATTTCATATCACTTCACGCCATTCCATGAACATTGTCGTGCGTCCTTTTGGTTCATGTTTAAGTCGCGTCTCACGAGTACACTATATTTTCCTTTTCTGTACAGAGATCTCCAGGGCGGAGATAACCCGATTGAGTTGTACCAATCTTGTCAGTTCTCATATCTTGTTGCTTCTCAGGTGAGGTTTAGGATTTTGTATAGCTACGTGACCTATGGCCTGTACATGCTGATTTCTACCCTTGCATGCGAGTATACCTTACTATAAATACGTATGTGTTGGATATGATATGTTATGACCTTGTACGTGCGTCCTACGTGGGTGGGAGCCTTCGTGGCTTAAATTCCACAGCGTAGGGATATATATAAAAACCAATTTTTTTTTTTTGAGGCATATGTAAGCTATTTCGGAAATCTCCGTGGATTATGATTCTGTAGCGAGTTAGCCATGATATATGGTATCTGTCTTGTTCTGTTCTGTTCAGTTGTGGATCCAAGGAGCTACGGGTAATGGGTCCCCCGGGACGGTTAGGGCCGTCGGGGTTTCAACCATGTGCGTATGCTCCATTTGAGATATCATTGCGCGACTCAGGGATATAGGGGAGGTGTGATATCTTGATCCTTCGGTGTTTTATCCGGGGAGGACTCTTGTGGGATAGCTACCCCTTGAGGGCCAGTCAGTTCTCGATGGTTTGGGGACGGTACATCTCCTCCATCATTAGTGTAGAGGATGGATTGATTTTGATTTATGTTCTGAGGGGTAATGATTGGAAGCTCGTACTCGCCGAGCATGTGTTCTATTCTGTTATGGAATTATGAATCGGGATAGGGTCTTTCTGGAAAATGGTTTCTAAACTTATATCTATATCTATATCTATTTGGGTTATTTCGGAATGTTTTGGTATGCAACACCTATCCCCGGTTCATGAGTCCATCCTTTTATTCCGTGTTATGCTCTTTATATATATATTGTGGATGTGCGTTAGCCCCCTCACTCGGTCAAGTTGACTGACCCCTCATTTAACTTTTAGTTGCAGGTCTGTTGGAGTTTGCTAGGCGGGAGTGAGTCCTTTGAGTTGCACTTCGTCGGTCTAGCCTTTCTAGTTGCATTTGTCTTTCATACATTTTACTTATGTTATGATTTGTAGACTTGAGATTATACTTTACCTTTTGTAGCCCCGTGTGGCATTCGTATTCAGCCCTGCGTGGCACTTGATGGTTATTACGTTATGTTGATCGGATATTCAGGACTAGGTGTCTATGCTAGTTGAACCTGTCACCCGTTATGCTTTGTTTTCTCTTCGGGACTAGGTATCTATGAACCCGTCACTTGTTTTGAATGTTGATTTAAATGCTTCCGCTATCCTGTTTTGAATGTTTGAATTGCTTCCGCGCTCTGAGTTTGTCGAGTTAGATCCACCTAGCATAGCGTGTGTGTTGGCCTCCCGTTCGCTATGATTCGGATTCGGGCATGGACTTCCTATTTTATGACCGGGTCTGAGTCCTAGTGCGGGGGACGTGGTATCCTCCGTCTGGGGTGCTACACATATCATAGAATATTATCACGCCCCGGGTCCGCGGGCCCGTTGGATGCAAGTGCAAGTCTCCAAGCCTACCGAGTAAAACCTGAAATTGGGCCTAAACCACTGCCCAAAAGGGATATCCATTGATTATACTTGGACTCTTTAACTGATATACTGAACTTAATCCTTATACTTTCCCGATGTGGGACAGGGGTGTCACAATCAACCCTCCTTCAGAATCGCGACGTCCTCGTCGCGGCATGACATATAGCCCGTGACCGACTTGTCTGCGTTAGGACTCTAGAGGTGGCTCTTACGGGCTCAAGAGGTGGCTCCCACACATGTACCACTTTGCCCCGCAGGCTCAAGAGGTGGCTCCCATGTGCGTATCACTTTGCCCCGTATAGCACTTAGCTCCTGCGACTGACGATCGGCTCTGATACCATTTGTCACGCCCCGGGTCCGCGGGCCCGTTGGACGCGAGTGCAAGTCTCCAAGCCCACCGAGTATAACCTGAAATTGGGCCTAAACCACTGCCCAAAAGGGATATCCATTGATTATACTTGGACTCTTTAACTTATATACTGAACTTAATCCTTATACTTTGCCGATGTGGGACAGGGGTATCACACATATTATAAACAATTAAATCACATGAACAACTATTCAAAAATATCATAAATATTATACCATAAATGCATAAAATAAAATCCTATATGGCTTAGGGAAGACCCTAAGACCCAACCTAAACATAATATAAATAAACTATAACATAGCTATAGCCTAAAAAAATAAAACAACTAACCTAGTGTTTTTTTTTTTTTTTTGGGGGGGGGCTTAGGCCAAGAGGGGGAGAGAGGGAGAGAATGGGTGTTGTTAACTTAACATTGAGCAAGATAAAATGAATGAGATAGAGGGGTATTTATAGTTGTTGGGATACCCCTCTCCTTGCAATAAAAATAACTCCAAGGATAGGAGAGCAAATTGAAGTAGCTTCTCTTGTAAGCTTGGGCTTGGGCATTAAATAAAAATAGAAAATGAAGGGTATTTAGGTAATTTAACATGGTAAACACGAGTATGAGTGGCTGGAAGTTGACATATGTGAATCGGAAAAAAATTAGCTTCGAAACTAATATTTACTCGAAGAAAACGGATTCACAGTTAGAAAGATATATTAGTTTTAAAGAATAGAAATTTGAACGTTTTAAACGAATATGAATGAAAAACAACCTCCGAGCATGATTTGAAAGTCCAGATTGTTTTAAAACATCATAAAATAAATCGACAATCGTTTTGAGCCCAATATTGCCTATAAAAAGTTTTACCGATAAAAAGTTAGAAACGTAGGATGAATAGTAACTTATTTTTAAAAACCGTTTTATTCAAAACTCGAGTTAGGGCTTCAACGAAGAGATGTAATAATTCTCAAAAATCATGAAATAAATCAAGAAGTACTTTAAATCCAAATTTGAAGAGTAGAAGTTCTCCGAACGAAAAACCGTTTGTAGAAAGAATAGTGAATTAGGGTTTTAAATAAACTTTTAATTAAAAATGGAGTTTGAAATAGATTTTCAAGTCAAGAATGATTTCAAAAGACTCGTATCGACTCAAGGATCGATTTGACTATAAATTTGAGTAGTAAAAGGTGTCCGAACCAAGACTCTTTTGCAAAATGAATAGTAACTTTGGACGGTAAGTGCCCGAAAGGCCCTTAATGCTAAAGAAAGGACTCTGAACCTTGGAAAACAAGTTCTAATGATTGGAAAACCTGGATTATGAACCTCTAGGGTTCGAGTGACAAGATGGGTAAATTAGGGTCGGTAAATGAATAGTAAAATGAGTGAAAGGTAAAGAATTCCCCCTTAACATACTAAAATAACATAAGAGCACATTGATCAACCAGGCCCCATTACGGGCTGTTACACATGGCATATATATTAATTGAATTAGTTGATCGTTGTATGTATGTTTTGTTGATCCTGCTGCTTCCGCAGTTGTTTTGATTTTCTTGCACACTCTGTATTAGGTCTAGACCATCTAGCTTAGGTGAGAGTTTGTTTGTCTCCTGTTCGCTACGGCTTGGTGCGTTTGCGGAGTTCCCATTTTGTTACACGTGTCGGGCTATAGTACGGGGAATATAGTGCTCTTTGCTCGGGATACTACAGTTCAAGTTTCATTGCATGCTTCTTCAAGTTTCACATGCATCTCCTGTGCATGTTTCTTGAATCATTTGTTAATAAGTATACTAGAGACGTCCTAATTGCTAAATCATGAAATGCAAGTAATCTTGTTCATGTTTCTTAGTCACCTAAGGGTAGCTCCCCGAAATGACACCAGCGTTGAGGATGGTACATGTGTGTATGCTTAAGTGTTGTTTACGCTGCTTCTCGTTTATGTGTTCAGGACTGAAAGATGGAAAAAGCTGAATTTGTGGGCATCAATGTTTTACAAATATCGGTTCATATATTTCAAAGATAACCATACCTTTATCCCTTTTTATGAAATAATATGAACCAAGCATATCATTGCATGTGCATGTGATGTCATCTATTTTCATGCAAAACATTTTCAGAAAACCTTTACCTTGCAAGTATCCCATTAAAGGTATTCCTTACTTAGTCACATGTACTAATACATCTACCCCGTTTTCTAACTGCATGATTTAAGGTATTATGAATGCTTTTGGGTTGGTGTCTTGAAGCATAGGAAATCTTTGGTTGTACTCTTTTGGTCTGGTTCTTGTGAACCATCCTAAACTCTACTCAATTATCATTATCATTAATCTATTAGGCTATTATTGATTGAACTCTTGTTTTCTCTGTTACTCGTTTTCAAAAGTTTTAAATTTCCTCAATTTCTATCGCTATATTTCTTTCAATACTCTAGTATTATATTGTTCTTCACTATTTCCCGACATGTCTTTTGGGGTAATAGGTCGACGGTTACCCCGTTTTCTAACTGCATGATTTAAGGTATCATGAATGCTTTTGGGTTGGTGTCTTGAAGCATAGGAAATCTTTGATTGTACTCTTTTGGTCAGGTTCTTGTGAACCATCCTAAACTCTACTCAATTATCATTATCGTTAATCTATTGGGCTATTATTGATTGAACTCTTGTTTTTTCTGTTACTCGTTTTCAAAAGTTTTAAATTTCCTCAATTTCTATCGCTATATTTCTTTCAATACTCTAGTATTATATTGTTCTTCACTATTCCCCGGCATGTCTTTTGGGGTAATAGGTTGACTGTGCGGGGTTGCAGTCCCCTTCGGGTTGTTACTCAATGGGTCACTGGGATTAATGCTCTTGTAGATGAGATTACATATCGTGCCTTCCCGATAAATCAAAATAAGAAAAAGAAAAACAACTTCTTGAAGTCTGACAAGAAAATAAGGACCCCAAATTATTTGAGGAGGCCGATAATTTTACAAAGCCCAACCAAGTTAACCTCTGAAAGGTCTGCAGTGAAGCTGAAATCAGTTATTAGAGCAGTTATTGGAGAAAGTTTAGAGCAACAGATTGACTTGACGAAATGTGCTAACAATAGGAAATTGTTGACAAAATCTTAGTCTAATGGAGCACTGAAAGACAAAGTTTATATGCTACAGAGTCCTCAGGAAGTCATGGAATATTATCAACAGAGAATTAAATGGATGGTCCTTTCTAGACCTTAGTGAAATCAAGAATAAAGTATCATTTTTACAAGACCTTTGTGAGAGCCCTAAAGATGTGAAGAGATCTTGTTTTGAAAGAGCTCATTTGGTATGGCCATTAACTTATAAAGATGGAGATAGCAAGGACTTTGATCAAGTCGATTTTGATGAAGATTTCTTTGGTCTACATGATCTATTGTATGGGAAGTAGTACATCCTTTTTTGTTATCTAGACCTTTGATTTTGTTTGTTTTCTATTTGTTTCTTTCTCCTATTGAGGTGAGATCCTCTATAAAATCCTGTTTATTTTTTGTTACAAAAAATTCCTCTTTTCCTTGGCATTTCCTTTTGTTTTTAGGAATTAGAAAGGTTGTGTCTTATAAGTGTATTTAATCCTCAATATATTACATAATAAAATAGAAACTTTAGAAATAGATTAATGAGTAACATAATATTCATTAGATAACAAAAGTCTAAATTTTTATAAAATATTATTAATGAGATATAAACACCGTCAAAAAAATAGTTATTATAATTTTAATCTGTCTAAAAATTTGTGCTTCGCTAAAATTATAAATATTCTACCTTTATCATTTGTGGATCAAGAACTTTCAAAGAATCATAATAGACAATGAGAGTTATTGTTGTCAACAATCCCATATCCAATAATCAAAGATGTGGAGTTCAATTGGCTTGAAAACTCTCTCTCCAATAACTAGTTTGGGGGGTGCGTTAGGCTAAGAACATTATTTATCATGGTATCAGTGCATGTTCTACTATAGGTTTGTTTCTCCATCCTCACAGACACACTCCAATTTGTACCGCATTTTGCGGTCATATCTCATGTTTAATAATCGAAGATGTAGAGTTCAATGCATAATCGCTTGACAATCCTTCCCTAAACAGAGGTCCTATCTCATATCTAATAATCAAAGATGCGGAGTTCAACGCATAAAAGCTTTGAAATCCTCCCCTCAACAGCTAACTTTTAGGGGTGAGTTAGGTCAAACACATTATTCGTCAATTACAGCTCCTTTATCAAACTTTTTGCATAAATATAAATTTATTAAAACATAAAATTCTTCATAAGATGAAACACACAATATAAACTACATATATATAATAATTAATCTAGTTAACTAGTAAAAGTAACATGGCCAATCTATGGACTCTAACAATGTATAGGTTTCATTACCAAACTATCCGCTCCAATCTATCACGAGGATAAAGATTCAGTTGGGGATCTTTGAAGTAAGGATGGTTTAGTGCTTCAATAGCAGTTATTCTTTTGTCTGTATCCACGTGCAACATTTTCTGCAAAAATAAAAACCTGATTAAATACAAGAACCTATAGCTTGATTAAAAATGAATAACTGAAAACTTACGCTGAGTAGATCCAATCCTTCTTGTTCAAGTTTGTTATTAAGACGATCTGCAATGTACTTTGAGGCTTCTGACAACAACTGTTTGCGTGGCTTGTTCTTGAATATATCCTTTAATGTTAAGTGGAAATATTAAAAAAATGTATTTTGTTGTTCGAAAAACTTAAGATTATTGGGCTACTAATACTTACTTGATGCATTAGTTCTGTAATTGCAATAACTATCGAAACTTAATTATTACATTATCGAAACTGCAATGACTCTCGGTAGTCAATTGCTATATTAATTTTGTAATTGTTGCCGGTACTTCAAAACTAATGGTAGTTATACAAAATTTAATTAAAAATCATTTTAAAACCATGTGAATGTTATGGTAATAGGGACAATATAAATCTTAACGATAGGGATCACTCGCGTCAATCCCCAATTTTCATCATTTTACTGAATACTCCAATGTTCGTTAGAGGATGTGCTGATATTTGTACACTGGTGATGTGTTGGTCATTGGTACTTACATGGTTTGAGTAAATGAAACGAAAAGGTTTATTTGTTGTGTGATGTATCTATGAGATGAAAGCCTAAAGTATATATCTTATGTTTTTAAGATGAGAGATTTAGGTAAAGAAGACACCATCTTGAGAAACAATGTGAGGAGAGATAGTAGGGCCTTTTTTGAACCGATTTCACTTGTAGTTGATCAAATATCAACTAAATTCTAATCACTTTGAGATTAAAAATGGAGATAATGATTTTTTGCCATCCGAACTTTGCGCCTTTTTACAATTTACAGTCTCGATCAACTTTCATTGCAAACCGTCATCCAATCTTCGCATTTGTAACATACAACCATCTAAACATTTTTTTTAGTGGTTCTGGCTAAAAAACATGACATGTGGTGTGTTTAGAAAACATACATCATGTAGGCTGCATTTTCACCAAAACCACAAAAAAAAAAGTTTAGATGGCGGTATGTTACAAATGCAAAGATTGAATGGCGGTTTGTAATGAAAGTTAACCGAGATGGTAAACTGCAAAAATGGGCAAAGTACGGATGGAAAAAAAATCCTTTTCTCTTAAAAATGTGAATACTTCTTTTGATAAAGAACTTAAGGGAAAATTTTATATAGTTGTTGCATAACTTGAATAGACTAGATATTCCCTGTGTAATTTGAAAACCATGGTCAATATACAATCAAATTATATTGTAGTCATTGGAAAACTATGTCTAGAATAATGCCCAGAAATGCAACATTGTAATAGTTTACTTTACTATTTTCTTGTAAGATTACAAATAATCTTTCAGTAATAAACGAAATCATTTTGTTCACAAGCAATCAATTGTTTATGTGTTGTTTAGATGTCTTGTTTGAGTATGATTCTCTGTGCATGTATTAGAATTCCCCTAAGTAATAAGGTCTTTAGGGACTTTGTCATTACGTGAATGACATATGAAACAAGCCCTAACTTAAGCCGAATTAGAAACTTCTCCAAGTCAATAACTCCAACGAACAGTGTGAGTGTCGACTAGACTCTGTTAAGATTTGCTTATGGGATTGTGTCCTTGATAAGAATCGCCAAGTTTCATGGGGTGTAAGGTGATAAGTTGATGTGTACACAATATACAAAGATAATTGTTATGAGAACAAGTTATCTGAGGTGTACCGCTTGAGAAGATTCCTAAATAGGAAATGAAGTTTCTACTTCAGTAAGAAGAAACTTCTAGATTAAGAAATATCTCATAGGTTAATTTGATTAAGTAATCCTTTGGCTTGAGGTTCCACATTATCTCATAAGATCTAACTATGTAATCTTTGATATAGACTCAAAAGGATATCACCCTCGATAGCTAAATACCTATGTTAGGAATACACAAGTGGTATGGAGACATGTGAGAATCAATAAAGGACCTATACTTACTTTAGGTAAGATGATGTTTTACTAATTAAGTTGTTCTTAGCCCATCTCGAAGTCCTTGGCTAAGGTAGTTGATCGAGATCAACAAAAAAGGTTTTCTTGGATTGAGATCAAATGCATATGTAATGAACTTAACTTTATAGATCAAGATTCGTGGGGCTCTATTTATTCTCATGCCCTCAAACTTGATTGAGAGATAGGATGGTAGGAGAAACGTATTTATCTGATAGTCATTAACTGAATAGTTCTTCAATTCATTTCGTTATTTGACTAAGGATCACATACCCATTGTAAGACTACGATAGTGTGATATGTGGAGTAATTAAATAATAAAGGTGTTAATTAATAAGGGTAGTTGCTAATCAAATAATAAACCTATAGGGTCATACACAAATCTCAGGTCATGAAAAATTGATAGAAGGTTAATTAGATTAACCAAAGTGGTCAAACGGTTGACCACATAGGCCCACACGAGCATAGGCCCTATAGGACTTGTGGCACGTGTTGTACAGTTCCACACGCAAGGTTGCTTTTATCAATTAAAAGTATTTAATTGTCTTTGGGCTTTTAATTAATTTAAAAATAATTGTTAGACTCAATCGAAATAAATTAACCCAATAAATATTTAATTAAAATTTAATTTTTATTTAATTTTAATGAGTTAGAATTAAATAAATAAGTCCTAAAAGGTTTAGGATACGATTTCTTGAAATATCTTGATTTAAATAAGATCTTAATTAATTTAAGACATAATTTAGTTAGTCAATTATTTAGCAAGAAATCAAAACCCACGAATATTAGGAATCCTATGAGGGGTTGAAAGCAACCTATTATAAATGAAGGGTTCAGACTAATTCTTTCAGGGTTTAAACTAACGTTCTTGAAGCGTTAATTCTTTTGGGAAAAATCAGAAAAAAAGTTTTCACAAAAACTCTTGCCAAACTACAAGCCACCGAACTTGCATTCTGAATAGATTGATCGTCATCTTGGATTGGTGTTGATACTCTTTAGAGGATTCCTACTTTGATCTCTCAAGAAGAACTGTTCAAGAGACAATCCAACATGAAGAGTGTTTGGAAGACAATTCAAACACATCAAGAAAGCTTCTAGATTTGTAAGTTTCTTAAAATCTTTCTTAAAAAATTTGAAACAAACAATACAAGTAAACAATCCCTTTTAGAAAAAGTTTTAAATTTTCTCTGCATTAACTCCGTATTTTCCAATTGGCTATTTTTTGGTACTTGATACCTCAACAAAACTATTAGTTTTAGACTACTTTACACCAAAATTTTCTAATGTTTGAAGGGATACTCAAGTGTGAATTTGATATCTAGTTTGAGAGAGATAATAAATCCAAATGTAGTTGGATTTTCATTCTTACATGTGGGGTTGTTTCAGGCAACCAAAAAATAGACATGAATTTCTCATTGTACCATGGGATCTAAGCTCATAACTTCGGTAGTTGACACAAAAAAGAAAATGAGTGATCGGATAAGAGAATATTAGTAGAAGTAATTCCTTGGTCAAATCCAATTACTCATTATATGGTATGACTATATTCATGATAGTGAAGTGTCTATAGTAAGTCTAGTCATGTTGGTCTAAGATTGAATGTGTGAGCTAATTAATATGAGATGGTGTGACACCCCGAATGTTCAACCGTACAGGTATGATATACGTGCGCGATTTAAATTCATTAATTATGTAATATATGATTTAACTGTCGTTTTATTTCTTATAATTTTCTTACTTGTCTTATTTGAATCTATTTGAACTTATATGAATTTTGATTATATTGGAATTTATGATAATTTTGGATTTGAACCCTACACCTTTTGAACCAAACCAATTGAACCAGGAAACCTTGAACCGAACCGAACCCCCTTGAACCGAACCGGTCCAAGACATAAAGCCTTGAACCCTTTCTTTTCCCTCATTACGTTATTACATCAAGAGATAGAAGGGGGGAAGAGCTCTCAACTTTGCTCCAAACTTTGTTCAACCATGAATCATCATATCTTCTCCATTTCTTGATCAATTCCCGATCCGAAGTAAGTTCCGAACTCCCCATGACATCCTCCATCTTTCTACCGATTGTTTTCTCTTGAGAACGTGATTTTGTTTGAGTTTGGAGAATTAGGTGAATAGTAAGGGTTTCATGCCAAATTTATAATATTTGATTCTTGGTTTGTTTAGCATGAGTTGTGACTTCAATTATGAGTTTATCATGATCTTCTTGTGCATTTAATTCTTGGTTTTGGGCTGGAGATTTCATTTATGGCTTGATGCATTTATTATGCTTGGATCTTCATGAATTGGGTTAGTGAATTTTGGAACTTTGTTGCTTGATTCATTGTTATATATGCATACATTAGTGTATTTAGCATGTAATATGTTGTTCTTGTTGCATTTGTTGGGAAATATGTTGGTATTTTGGAATTTTGGTTCGAACCCCTGTTTTCCCGTAACTCACTGCCTAGAAATTCCAGGCGAAATGGGTGTGTCGGTGCCTTTGCATCTTTGGACACGCCCATGTGGCATGCCAAATTCATCACAGAAGGGTACGACACGGGCAGGTGACCGTACCTTAAGATCACGACACGGGCGTGTCGTAGGATTCTGTGTAAAATGTGATTTTTCTACTTTTGTGGTTCGATTCCTTTGCTTTCGAAATACTTTTATATGTCCTTTTGAGTGTTAATTTGCTACTTTCATGTTTCGTTGTTGCCGTGTGCCTTGTCTATGCATGAGCTTGAATTTCTATGCCTTTCTTTGAATCAATATGGCTTAGGTGACGTGTTACGCATCTCATTTGCATCCATTGCATTCATGAACATTGTCGAGCATCATATTTGGTTCATTTTGAGTCTAAGTCTCGGGTCTGGTCTTGTTTTGTTTCAGAGCCTCTGCCAGTCGTGCCAGAACCCAAGGTTTAGGTGCTCCTTTGTCCGTTCGTTTAGGTTCCGCTCCTTTTTGCTTCAACATGAGGGTTAGGAGTTTTGTATAGTTATGAATCCTATGGCCTAATGTGAAGTTTTTTTGCCCTGCATGCAACTATATTATTTATTATATAGTTAAATACGAGTGTTTATGATGTGATTATGAATTTATGAATCCCCCTTCTGAATTTTTCGAAATTGGTATAAATATGAGCATAGGTAAGCTCATGATTTTGAATCTCTTGGTACGTTTCATTTGAATCTAGCGAGTTTTGCCCTGAAAGATGGGATTATGGTTTGATTTCGAATTCTTGGGCCCCGGAGGTATGGGTAAGGGAGACCCGGTGTGGCCGTTGGGGTCACCGGTTATCACCTTTGTGCACATGCTCCTTTGAAGTTCCGACGCACGACTCTAAGGGAGATGGAGAAGGCATGGTTCTTTGAGCCCTTGGTGAATAACCGGGGAAGGCATATCGTGGGTTAGCTACCCCGTATGTATTTGAATCAATATAGGTGGAGAGGGTTTGACTCCCAAACACCAAGGAGATGTGGTTGGATTTGAATTTATGAATTCTTTGAGTTTTATTTGATTCCAGGAGTTAAGGGAGGTCCGTACTCGCCGGACGTTTGTTTCCTTTTGTATTGGTGGTTATGAATCGAGTTGGGATTTCATTTATGTATTATTATGTATCTCTTTAGAAATGATTTGGTTTGCAAAACCATAGCTCGGTTTATGATCGACCCCATTTGATTCTATGCTCTGCTCTATATGTATTTATGGTGTGGGTGTGCGTTTAGCCCCCTCACTCAGTCGAGTTTTGACTGACCCCTTCCACACTTTTGTTCTCCTGTTTTGCGGGCTCTGTACGGTTTTAGCCCCGCTTAACCTAGTGTGTATGAGTGTAGGTCCCCGTTCGCTTGGACTTGTATGCATGTATGGACTTCTATTCCATATGTGGATTCGGGTTTGGGTGCGGGGGATGTGGATGACCCACGCTCGGGCATCACAGATGGTATTATTTTATCGATGATAAAAAAGAAAACTTGATTGATATGCTTGTTAGGAATAGTTCCCAAATTATAATTGCATTTGGGCGATCCCCTTTTTCGCTCGATCAGATTCGATCCCGAATTTTAAATTTTGATTATAATTTAAAAATTATTTATTTTAAAAATGAATATAAATTTGGGATATTTGAAATTAAAATGGATTTAATTTTTTTAAAAATTTACTGTATTGTTTTTGAAATAATATTTGAATAAAACTATTAATTTTTAATTAATTAAATTTCATCATGATTCGAATTTAGATTTCAAGATTGATTCTAGAACATAGAACTATTTTCAAATTGCCTAAATTATTAGAACATTAAGTTAATGGAATTTAAACTTAATTAGTAATTTATTTCCAACGGATTGTGTTGGCATGGGTGATCATGAGTGGGTATTATGATTGTTCTAAATTATGCACATGGATGATTTAATTTAGGTTTGTAAGCCCCTACTTCTGTTATTTCAATTAGGGTTGGAGTCCCACTTGTGTGTGCACCTTATTTGATTTATTATGTGGTTTCCTTATTATTGTTTTTTGGTTGGGGTATGCCTCGTGTACTTGTCTAAGACCAATATGAAGATTAAGTCTTATTATTTTAAGTTTATTTTTCTTTTAACGTAATTTGAGAGTTGTACTTAGGTAGTGTGGTCTTTATTTTCATTTTGGAGAATATCACCCATAGAATAAGAAGTATTCACAAATGAAGGAGCATGGTGCTCATAACTGAAGACCCTCGAAATGTTAGGGAGGGGAAATTTTCTTTTAACGTAATAGAATAGAGCTTCATTAATTCTTTTATATCCTTATCTGAAATATCTGTCTATACAGCTTGTGTGTTCAAAACTAGTAATTATTGTATGACTCCAGTAATTACGCATAAGATAGGATACTCATGATCATCTCATATTAGTATCATGCTAGGACATGTTATCTGGTATTTGTTTATGGGATGCATTTTATGTGAAATTGTATTAAATAAGATAATTAAACTTAGATAACATTATATGTTGATGAGGTCACTCAAAAATCCCATTAAATATTAAGCAACTTTCAAAACATAGGTGTTTTGTCAAGGTAATAAAATTTCTAGCATTCCATCAATAGTATTTAAGATGAATGGGCAAGCTAGTTGTGGTCTCATGAGTCGTCGGGTGACTATGTCTAACCCATTAGCTCTTAGTTTCCTGATTGATATTTCATGACTATTTTTGGAATTACGATGTCTCACGAGTCATGGGTCATATGAACTAAGTTCAGTCATGATCTTATGTTTGATGGGTCCTGCTTAACACTAAATTAGATATGGATGTCTCACAAGTTGTGGGTGTATATTGAAAGATTAGTGATGCAAAAGTATTACTAATAATTTCATGTAGATGGAATTGACAATTTGTACCTACCTTAAAGTTTTAGTTTTAGATGTCTCACGGGTCGTGGACCCAGGACTAAAATTCTTAGGATCATTGTACCCACTAAGAAAATAAGTTTAAACTATGATTGTTGGGAATTTTTAGATATTCTCAAGAAAGTGGGAGAAAATATATCTTAAGACCTTCATTAAATGTTTGACATTATTATTCTGCACGCTCATGATTTCTCTATTTTTTTCATTTCAGTTGTAGTTTCTGTAATTTTCTATAATTGAACTGGCAACCGAAAACACACTCGTACCTATCCTCGAACCAAATAAATTGGCAGGGCCCAATAACTCTTATTGGCTAAAAAATGTGAAGATCATTTTAGATTGCAAGAAGAGAAAATATGTTCTCTTTGAGTCGAGCCCACTCCTCGGGGAGAGGCTTCGACTCGAGCCAAAAGGGATACGATAGAAAAATGGAAAGATGACACGTCTCAGAACATGCAAAGACAACATGAGTCCATTGAAAATGCCTAGGAAATCTTCAACCACTTAGAACAATTGTACCATCCTCATGAATATAGTACAAGGTATAACACATCAAAGAAATTGTTCCATCTCAGAATGAGAAAAAGTAAAAGTGTCCATGAGTATGGAACAAAGTTTTTGAGTCTAACTGAGAAACTTCCATCCATGGACATGCCACTTCTTAGTGGATTTGTTGTTCACTTCGCTCTCACATCATTAAATTCCTTCGTGCTCAACTTCAACATAGATCATGCAAATTTTTCTATAGCTCAGTTGATTAGTCAACTCGTGATTGCTGAGATGACTCTGAAGAAGGACCAGAAGGTTATGATGGTTGCATCTTCTTCAAATCCAACTAAGGGCATATGGAAGAAGTTCCCTAAGAAGAAGAGTTTCATTAAACTCGGTGGAGGGGTTAAAAAGGGAAAGACCAAGAAGAAAAGGGATCAGAGAGAGGACGTAGAACGATATGTTTCTTTTTGAAATAAATCTATCTATCAGTTCTAACACTTAGGTGTTTGACATCAGTTGTGGATCTCAGACCTGTATGGTGTACAGGTGTTAAGTGAGATGCGACAACTCAGCCCTGGAGAATGTGTGCTGAAGGTTGGAGATGCCTCAAGCGTTGAGGCTCAAGATTTAAGAACAGTTAGATCAAATTTAGGTGGTTTTATTTTGATATTGAATAAGATCCTATTTATACTAAACATTATTCGAAATAAGTTTTTCATTCCAATATTAGATTGTGAAGGTTTTCAAGCTTATCTTTGTGATGGCTCATTTTATATTAAGAAGAATGGTTCTTCGTTTATTCTTAGTACATTACCAAATTGACTATATCAAACACAAAATACGAATATACGAATATTATGAATATTCAACAAGACACAAAACGTTAAAGAGATGATAAAATTTCAAACACTTTTTCATTATAGAATTGAATATATTTTCAAGAGTAAAATTAGCAAGTTAACCAATTTAGGCTCATTCTATGAACTTAAAGAGTTAACTTCCTTCGAATCGAGTCTTAAAGGAAAAATATCCAAAACCCCATTTAATAGAAATATGGAACACTCAAAGGGCATCTTAGATTTGAACCATACTGTTGTTTGTTGCCTATTTAGTGTAAGAACTAGGAATAACCATCAATATTTCATAACTTTCATAGACGACTTCAATCGTTTTGGTTCTCTATATTTAATGATGTACAAGTCTAAAACTTTTGAGAAATTCTTAGAATTTCAAAAGAAAGTTGTGAACCTAGATAGTTATAAGATTAAACCACTTCGATCTGATCGAGGTGACGAGTATCTTAATGACGAGATGCTTAATTTTCTCAGAGCTAATGGAATTATCTCTCAGTGGACTCCTATGGGAACTCATTAATTAAATGGAGTTTCAGAGAGAAGAAATAAGACTTTATTAGATATGATTCGTTCCATGATGAGTTTCATTGATTTACTGCCTTCATTCCGGGATTACACCCTAGAATATGCAGTGAAGATTTTTGAATCTTGTATCCTCTTGCTTATGTGAATAGGATAGGGATTGATAAGCTTGAAAGTAGATTAAGCTTATGCAGCATCGTATGATATCCTAAAGGGTCTATAGGATATTACTTTTATGATCCCCTCGAACAAAAAGTGTTTGTTTCAAGGAATGCCACCTTTCTTGAGAAAATGTTGTCAAGAGAGAAGAAAGAAAAGATCGCAGACCTCGAAGAAATTCGAGGTGAACTTCCCATGCCACAAAAGGAACAAATGATCCACTTTGATGAGACGCAACTAATCATTGAGGATACTACACACACAATCCCTCCTCAATTAAAGTGTTGTGAAGGCCATCCTAGACAGCCTGAGAGATGGTATGGATTCTTCCATTAAACATTTGAAGTGGAAAACGATCCACTCACCTATAAGGAGGCACAATCAGATTAGTTGCAACATTTAAAAAACGATTAGTTGCTAAAGGGTTCACTAAAAAACCAGGTGTGGACTTTGATAAAACCTTCTCTCTTGTTGCAATGCAAAAATCCTTTCGAATCATGCTTGACATAGCTGCATATTAGGATAAATGGATATAAAACTGTCTTTCTCAATAGAGACATCGACAAAGAAATTTACATGGAAAATCCCATGGGCTTCACATTTAGTAGGAGAAGAAAAAGGCTGCAAACTCCAAAATGAATTGAAACAAGGCTTTAGGAATTGAAACATTCGATTTGATGAAGCAGTCAAATCATTTGGTTTCATATATAGTTCAAATGAATCATGCATGTACAAGAAAGAATTGAGAACCTCAATTCAATTTATGGTAATTTATGTAGATGACATCCTTTCCACCAGGAATACAAAGAATGACATGAAAGTAACCAAAACTTGGTTATCGAACTAATTTGACATGAAAGATCTTGGTGATGGATTTTACATTCTCAGTATAAAGATCTATAGAGATAGATTTAGGAGAATGATAAGGTTATCACAAACGATGTGCGTAGAAAAAATATTAAAAAGGTTTAGTCTGGAAGTTTCCAAGAAAGAGAAACTTTTGATGGGCACGAGAACAGTTCTTCTGAAGGACCTATGTCTCAAGACTAACCTTGAAAAGGCGAGAATGTTCAAGATTCCTTATACATCTGCATTAGGAAGCATAGCATATGCAATGCTGTGTAGTCGGCCAGATGTGGCTTATGCATTCAGCGTGACAAGCCGTTTCCAATCTGACCCTAGAGGTCACTGGATTATCGTGAAGAATACCCTTAAGTACTTAAGAAAAACTAAGGATATGTTTCTAGTTTACGGAGGACAACAAGATCCTATCATTAGAGGATACTGTGATGCAAGCTTTACATCGGATATGGATGATTACAAATCCATATCTTGATACATTTTCTGCTTAAATGGCAGAGCAACAAGCTAGAAGAGTTCCAAACAAACGAGGACTAAGACCGAATACTTAGCTGAAAACAATTTAGTAAGGAATGTGTTTGGGTAAGAAACTTCCTAGTAGCTAAAGCATTGGGTTGAACTCTTCTTTGGTGTCAAGGTGATGGTTGGGTTTAGTTCCTAGAATAAAACATCCCATTACAGTTTTTATGACAATAATAGGGGACTGTTGCTCAAGCTATGTAACACCCCGACTTTTTGGCAATCTAGGTACGGCGCTACGAGAGAGTTATTTTGTGAACTATATGTCATCGCATGCCTTAAGTGTTGACTTGTAGTTTATTTTGAACTATATGTGCTTTAGAATTTAATTAAATATGTTTGGGCTCAAACACCCAATATTTGAAAGATTAGGGACCTCATTGTAATTAGGGTGTTTCGGTCTTCATGGCTATCTTAAGCTCGAGAATCCAAATTTGAATTCCAACCTTACCATTAGGTTCATTTCGATAATTCGGATCCAACGGAATAAGCCTCACCTTTTTCTAAAGCCATTTGATCCCCCTACCGATTTTAAATTCTAATCGATTGGACAGAACCCTCCCTCCTTTCTCATTTCTTCCATCTCGGTTTCAAGGAGCAGAAAGAAGAAGAGATTGTCACTATTCACTCCCAACTTTGAGCTCAAGTTCCGGCTTCATCTCTCGCCCGATCAACGATCCAAGGTAAGCATTGAATTCCACTCTTCGAGTGTGTCGTTTCTTTTCGATTGAATCTTGTTTCTCTTGCTTGGTTTCATGCCATTGAAGAAGATGATGAATAGTGTCAAAATATGAAAATTTTCTTCTAATGTCTTCATATGTGGATTAATTGAGTTAAGATTGGAGTATGTTGTTCGCTTGAGCTCTTTCGTCGTTTATTTCTTGGAATTTTGCTTGTTGCTTGCTTATTTACCGAACAACTATTTTTTCACCTTGTTATGCTTTAATGGCATCTTGTTTAATTATTTGATTCATGAGAATATAGTGTGCTTAAGTTGTTAGGAGTGTGTTTATATACATGAAAATGTGGAATTATATGATTTTTGTGGTTATGGTGTTACCAGACGGGTTTTCCCCCTTTTCCCCTTCTTTTTCCACCATTGTTGCAGCTCTTGGAGATTGGACGCAGGGGTGAGACACACCCGTGTCTCCTCTAATGAAGAAAATGAGACACTCCCTTGTCTCCCTTGGGTTTTAGCAACTGCATTGAGACACCCCCGTGTCTCAATTTGTTCTTTAGCGGAGACACCCCCGTGTCTCCCCCTCCTGGAATGCATATGTGTGTTGTTTTGTTTCGTAAGTTTGATTTACGCTTTTATCCAACCCCAAACCTAATCCTAATGAACTACGATTGACCTGAACTTTTAACATGATCAAACCTATTTGAGCGTAGAGTATTCTCTTTGGTATCACCTCAAAACTATTTCTAGATTGTGAGATATAACCGTTTTGTTTTTGTGCCACTTCGTCGAAAAACTACTTTCGTTCAACATCAAACCTATACCATTTTCGTCTTACTTTTAACCACGATTCGAGCTATATACCGTTAGAAAGATCTATGTGTCTAATTTCATTTTCAAGAAACAATTCCCATTTCTCAAACTCAAGTTTTGCCCATTTTCCTATAGCCTGTCCGTTTCGGGAAAATTGTCAGCTTTAGCCTAATTTCACTCAGAACTCCTTTTCGTGTTTTTATTCCATTTTTCTCGTACCTTTCCATCTCCAAAATTATTTATAACTTATTTTATAATGTGTATGTGTATGTATTCATTCTTATATACATTTTATGTTGCTTTAGGAATGCGATATGTGTTCATAAATGAATAAATGCCATCATATGTCTTTCATTTACCTTTGACGCATTAATTGTGCACATGAACTTATTCTTAACCTGATATATGATATTAAATGAGTATGTTGAGTGTGGTATGACTTTTCTTGCATGAATTTGATATGATTATGAGCTTTGCTTACTTATTTGCATCTCTTAAGCGCTTATGCATACGTTGTGCATCTATGTGGTTCATTCTCGAGTCCAAGAATTGTGCTTTGTCTTTAGTTTGTTCAGGTGCACCCAGGGTGGTGTTTTATTGGCCAAGTTGATTCCGAGGTGAATCAAGCGTCTTTGACTTCGTTTGGTGTAAGGTGAGGTTAGGATATAGTTAAACCCTAATGAAATGTGCCCATTTTCGACTGCATGTGACTTATAAGTCTTATGTATATGTAAATATGTGTGAGGTATGTATTTTGATGGTTTTGCCATATATTTGAAAGTATGAACACTATGTATGAGCCTATGTATTCTTAGTCTCGGTTTTAAAATGATTTTGAGGTAAGAGTATGCGTGGTATGTACGTTCGATATGCATGAGTTCTGTCTGTCTATCTGTAGCGGGATTTGAATGATGAACTTTAAATTTGAATTTGATGGGTCCTGGAGATTTATGCAAAGGAGCCCCGATATCAGGCCATCGAGTATACTCCTGATTGCAGTCTTGTCTGTCTAAAAGGATGTACCGAAAACCATCAGGAGGTTTGGTTGGGGGATGGAGTCCTAAGGTTCGGAGAAGCATTGAGCACTCCCCTCACCTGTTAGATGGTTAGAGTAGGTACAACCCTTCCATCACCGGAGAAGAGGTAGGTATGTCTGACCTTGATTTTGTTTAAATTTAGTATGATTTTGAACTGAGGAGTTGGTCGGAGTTTGAGTTCATGAAACGGGGGTAGATTCATAAATTAAGATAAAATTTGGTATATTTAACAGAATAAAATATGCTCTGATATTTATGTTTGGTTTGATACGAACGTAGACTTTGATATATGTAATTCAAGCTCCACTTTGTTTGTTTGGTAAGTAATCTTATTTATATATATTATCAGGGGCAGATGTTTTGGCGTGCAAAAACAAATCTTGGATTCACAAACATTTACTTTTGAACGTGTTGTGCTCTTATCTATATGTAGGTGTGTGTGGGTAACCTGTAACACCCGGGAGCGGAGGGCGCCACATCCCCCGCACCATAGTCCAACACGGGTATCGAAAGGGGAACTCCATCCCCGCATCGAACCATGGAGAACGGGTGACAAACAAAAATCAACTCTAGGCTAGGCGGTCTAGACCCTGAACAGAGTGCGCAATAAGTTAAATCAGAAGTGCGGAAGCCACAGGATCACAAAACAAACCAATTACAGATATAAAAGTTCGGAAAGAGGTATACATATTTCAACAAGCTATGCCCACCCCGGGCTAAAGAAATATTCAAAGCTTCAGATTACAAAACATAACTTATATTTATTTATACATAGTACCAAATATACATAGTACCAAAGCGGGAAAGTAAATATGTAATGCAAGGACTCTACAAAGACTCGAACAACTCCCAAGACACGAAAGACAACTGCCGCCTAGCCAGACTCCCAACCGGGTACCTGCAAAGCTCAAAACAAAGGGGAAAAAGAGAAGAAGCAACGAGGGTCAGTCCTAGAGACTGGTGAGGGGGCTAACACACGCACACATACGAATACATAAGAGCCAAGCATATACAAATCGGAAATGTTCATGAATCCGGAGTGGTTTTTACATTCCAAGAGGTGTTAACACGTGATACTATATATACGAAGAAAGAGTTAGGACCCCAAAGGTCAAAATCTAACAAGTTTTACAAATTAGGAGTCCACCCCGTTTCATAAACCGTATCGGATACATAAGCATAAAGCAAACCATATCGGATACAAAACATAAACGGAAACACGGCGAGAACGAGTTCTCCCGCACACTTACTCAGATTAAAGCAAAACTCATAAAACAATCCCACCTTTACACCATTGGGGAAGAGAGGTGCCCCTCTCGATTCCCACCACAGAACAGAACGGATGAACCGGGGGATCCTGCCCGATTCCTTCGACGGCCATGCCAAAATGCGCTCCGTCGCCATAGGAGAACTAAGCCTCCCGTTGGTGGAGAAGTGCACAGGGGTCGTAACCGGCGACCCCGATGGTCGTCCCGGGTCTCCCTTACCCACAATCTCCGGGGCCCAAGCAGATCACAGAACTCACACACATATCTCACAAAACGGATACTTATCACAAAAGCTTTTTGTCAAAACATAACACGTACACACACCAACCCTTTTCGAAAACGAATAAACAAAACGTAGCTTATATACATATAAAAGCCTTTTCAATGGATTTCATAGCAAGTGGGCCAATTCCCGCAAAATACATATCAAACACTTATTTATACATATATATAGTTCGCATGCGGGCTTAAATTACAATTAGGGTTGTAGGTCATAATAACTAAAAAGGAAAGAAACCTCACCTCCGAGAAGCAACGGGAGCAAAAGAAGCAAACGAACGTCTAGAAGACCACCTCGTCAACCAAAGAACGGACTTAAAAGGCAAGGCAAAGACAAAAGACAAACTTAGACTCAATATGAACCACATTAGACGCTCGGTGGATGTGTATGTATGTTCATGATGCAAAGGACATAAAATAAATTCACACTTAGGTCATATAAGAGCATGTGTTGCATATAAGTTCATAATTCACACACGAGGGTATAAAACAAGTCAAGGATTCAAAACATTAAGCTTAACACATAATGAACAAGTTAATCAAGCATACGAGTCATAAACAAGACAAGAAAGCTAACTAAAAGAAATGAAAAGAAAGCAAAGCCAAGCGAAGACGGGCGAAAAACGAGAATTCCTAGGGGACACGCCCGTGCCCCCCTGGAAGAACCAGCTGAGACACCCCCGTGTCTCAGTACAGGGGACGAGAAACGGAAATCAGATGGTGACACGCCCGTGTCACCGAAACAAGGCAAGCCGAGACACCCCCGTGTCTCGGTACAGAAAAGCGAAAACGAAAATAAAAGGTTACACGCCCGTGTCACCAACAAAGGGCAAACCGTGACACCCCCGTGTCACGGCACAGAAAAACGCAGACGGCACTATAGTAACTCAGCAACCCCAAAACAAAAACCCAACACTCATGCTCTAATTACCAAGCAAGGAAATGCAACAATTGCTAAGAAACAAGTCCTAGGAGCATACTAACAACAACAAATCTCAAGGAAACATGAAAGGAGCAAGAATCAAACCAAATCTACCAACACTACTATTCACATGCTTGTAAAATCTCAATAACCAACCAAAGAATTGAACTCAAAATCACATAAAAGAGAGAAGAGTAAGTGTAGATTGCAACCATGAACTTACCTTTCAATTTGGAGAAGTTTCGGGTGTGATTTGAGCTCAAAATCATCAAGAATGGCCAAGGGTTTCTTCCTTCTCTTCTTGGAGCTGAAGTTGCTGCACTTTCCCTTCTTTTTCTTTGGTGTGGGACGAAATGGGGGAGTATGAGAGAGTGAGGGATGGTTAGACACATATTAGTCAAGGTTAGAAGCTTAATTGGGGTTAAATGGGGTCCCACAAGTGAAGATTAGTCAACAAAAGGGTACTCTTAAGCACAAGGGCTCGTTCCGGTCGAAAAACGGGGAATCAAATGGGCTTAGAAAAATATGAATCCTGATTCTTTGTCTTGATTTCTTCGTTACGAGTCCAACGCATCTTCCGGAATTCAAATCCGAATTCCCGAGCTCAAGTTACACGTTCCGGAACACAAGGTGCGCTAAAGCTCGTTAGGCCCTTATGTCCCTAAAACATAAAACGGTTTTCAAAACCGTATCAAACGAACTCAAAAACAAGTAACGAACACAAAGACACATACATAACACATATAAGTCACGCATAGCACGTAGTCACAAAAATCGAAAACGAAAACGAATACAAACGAAGTAAGAACGAAACAAAGAGAACAAATACGTACAAATAAGTCACATAAGGTCAAATACGTTCAAGTAATTCAAATATATCACATAAAAGTATAATAGACACATAATTAATTAATTAAAAGCACACATAGCTCACCCGTGAAGGCGTACCTGGAAAGGCCGGACGAGCGGGATGTTACAAACTCCCCTCCTTCAAAAGGACCTGTCCTCAGGTCCTAAGCGAGACCTTTGAGGGCACTAGAGCGATCCCAACTCCACGCTTCCGCTACGCTACTCTGATCCAAAAGTTGTAACTCCTCGGGACATTGCTTCCTTAATTAGAAATGAGGAAGACTTCTCGTGCCCCGATCACTCGGTGGTACTCACCAAAACCGAGTGAATCCCCTTAGTTTAGCAAACTTTGGTTGCTCCCACTTCTGATTAACATTCAAAAGTAGTTGGGGAAAACTACCGGTTCTTGGTGTTCGGTTTTCTACCGAAAGCACTTTAGACATTGCTACACTAAGTCTACAATGCCTCTTCTTGTGCCGACACTCTTACCGGTTCTTCAAGTCTTGTATCATGAGTGGAATTAGTCCCGTGACTAAGCACTTCTTGAGACATAGGCTCCAATCCTCCGTAGCAACGCACAACCGAAGTCTTCCTTAGTACCTCGATCGTAACGGAGAAGTTTGAGTATTCTCGTGTAATCAAGGTAACTCCCTTCAAAAGCCTTATCCACTCGAACCCTGCCTCTTCCTTGTCCTTCATGTCATGGGGCGACACTTGAGACTTAATCTCTGAGGCAATTCTCGGTTCTTCTACCAAAATGCGTAGTCGACCATACCCTTGTTGAAACCACACTCAGCTAAGACCACAGAACACTGAAGAAGGACTAACGACTCCTCGAAGCAAGTATGAAGGGTATTTATCTCTCACCGTTAACCTGTGCAGCTCACGGTAATATTCTCATCCTAAATCCCGCCTTCTTCTTAGAGGGGACTAAGATACTCCACAAAGAAGTATTCACAAGGATGAAATTACCTTCTAAGAGCTCGTCAACTACGACTTAACTCCAACAACCTCGCTAGAAACCACCGAAAGAGTACTCCAGACACAAAATAATTCCGGGATAAAGATCACGACAACCTCGATGTCCTAATTAGGTGGAAACGAATTCCATCTTCAAAGAAACACCAAAGGTGGCTTACTTCGACCTTTATCTCCTTAAGCTTGGCTCGGCCTCTGAGTTAACTCAAAGGAAAGCCACGAAGCTTATCGCACCGTCCCGGAATTACCAACCACTACTACAAAGGGTATCAACGGGCTAGCCTTCCATCTAACACCCGGAGATACCGTTGAGCCCCGAATGGACGTCCTAAAAGCAACCACCCACGCCTATGGTAACACCATTACCCTGACAAAACTAGGCGCCTTCAAGAAAAACCACCGGAAAAGAACCAACCACCGAACGAGCTCGGCCCTCGCAGCTCACCAAACACACGACACTCTCCTCCCCAAACTCTCTCCAAAGAGAGAGGCAACACAAAAGAGAAAAGAAAAGAAAAAACATAAGCAAGCAAGCAAGTAATAACAAAACACGCAAGCACTGAAACAACAAGAAAAGGAAAGTAATACCAATTAAATAAAATGCATGTATGTAGTGCCATGAATGCTTGGTGTACCTTTCACCATGGCGGTAGTGTCGATCTTGACAACCTGTTCTTTCTCTTCCGTCATATTCATTTGGATTGGGCTTGGAGTCCTGGAATCATGGCTCTTTGTAGTCCTTGGATTCCTAGTCTTCGGGCAACTGTTCACCATATGTCTCGGTTCCCCACACTTGTAACATCTCCCAAGTTTCTTTCGGCAAACTTCTTCGGTGTGATTAGGGCCTTGACAATAAGAGCATTGAATTATCTCCAATGGAAGAGGTATCGGATCCATCTTTGGTGGTTGAAGTTTCTTCTTCTTGATGTAGTCGACCTCTTGAAGTTCTTGGGTTTTCTCTCGGAACATAGGCCTTTTATTTGAGTTTAAGCTTGGTCCTGGATTATATCCCTCCTTAGAAATGTGAAACTTCACCTCTTGCTTATTCATTTCATCTTGAACCATTCTTCTAACTTCCTCGGACCATTTATGTACCGGTGAGCTTTGGAAAGCTTGTTGAATCTCGTTTCTACGCCTTTGTATATATCCCCGGACCTTGGGGCAATCCTGGTTAGCTCTCGAGCTTTCTAGTTCCATCATAAGATCATCCATCATCTTCACTTCTTGCTCAAGATTTAGGAATTCTTGGAGTCTTCTAATTAATTCATTGGGAGGGATATATTTGTAGCAAAATTCTCGGATAAATTTCTCCCAATGGAACTCTTTCCCAGACTTCTTTAGATGTGATCTTATTTCCTTGAACCATTTTAAAGCTTCACCTTGTAGTAAGCGGGAAGTGTGTCTTACTTTCTCTTGTGAGGTTCCCGAACAATTTCCCCAAATCCACAATACCACGGGTAGCCACTCCTCTGCATTAACACTATCGCCTCCAAACCACTTCGGTGGATTAAAGCCCTTAAACTTCTTTGAGACCGAAGAAACTTGTTTCTCTTGTTTTCCTTTTGATGAAATATGTTGGTATGAAAAACTCATCCTGAGATAAGAGAAATGATTCCAAAATATCGATGCATGCAGGGTTTAGTACATGTTCATGTGAACTATTAACTTAATTAAACCAAATAATTCAAATAATTCACATAAAAGATGAGAATGAATGCAAACAATCATATAATCCTGAGCCGAACGACCTAGACAAACCCGACATGACGCTAGAGCTCCGGTTTTGCAACCCAGAGCTCTGATACCACTTACAGATGTAACACCCCGGAGCGGAGGGCGCCACATCCCCCGCACCATAGTCCAACACGGGTATCGAAAGGGGAACTCCATCCCCGCATCGAACCATGGCGAACGGGTGACAAACAAAAATCAACTCTAGGCTAGGCGGTCTAGACCCTGAACAGAGTGCGCAATAAGTTAAATCAGAAGTGCGGAAGCCACAGGATCACAAAACAAACCAATTACAGATATAAAAGTTCGGAAAGAGGTATACATATTTCAACAAGCTATGCCCACCCCGGGCTAAAGAAATATTCAAAGCTTCAGATTACAAAACATAACTTATATTTATTTATACATAGTACCAAATATACATAGTACCAAAGCGGGAAAGTAAATATGTAATGCAAGGACTCTACAAAGACTCGAACAACTCCCAAGACACGAAAGACAACTGCCGCCTAGCCAGACTCCCAACCGGGTACCTGCAAAGCTCAAAACAAAGGGGAAAAAGAGAAGAAGCAACGAGGGTCAGTCCTAGAGACTGGTGAGGGGGCTAACACACGCACATATACGTATACATAAGAGCCAAGCATATACAAATCGGAAATGTTCATGAATCCGGAGTGGTTTTTACATTCCAAGAGGTGTTAACACGTGATACTATATATACGAAGAAAGAGTTAGGACCCCAAAGGTCAAAATCTAACAAGTTTTACAAATTAGGAGTCCACCCCGTTTCATAAACCGTATCGGATACATAAGCATAAAGCAAACCATATCGGATACAAAATATAAACGGAAACACGGCGAGAACGAGTTCTCCCGCACACTTACTCAGATTAAAGCAAAACTCATAAAACAATCCCACCTTTACACCATTGGGGAAGAGAGGTGCCCCTCTCGATTCCCACCACAGAACAGAACGGATGAACCGGGGGATCCCGCCCGATTCCTTCGACGGCCATGCCAAAATGCGCTCCGTCGCCATAGGAGAACTAAGCCTCCCGTTGGTGGAGAAGTGCACAGGGGTCGTAACCGGCGACCCCGATGGTCGTCCCGGGTCTCCCTTACCCACAATCTCCGGGGCCCAAGCAGATCACAGAACTCACACACATATCTCACAAAACGGATACTTATCACAAAAGCTTTTTGTCAAAACATAACACGTACACACACCAACCCTTTTCAAAAACGAATAAACAAAACGTAGCTTATATACATATAAAAGCCTTTTCAATGGATTTCATAGCAAGTGGGCCAATTCCCGCAAAATACATATCAAACACTTATTTATACATATATATAGTTCGCATGCGGGCTTAAATTACAATTAGGGTTGTAGGTCATAATAACTAAAAAGGAAAGAAACCTCACCTCCGAGAAGCAACGGGAGCAAAAGAAGCAAACGAACGTCTAGAAGACCACCTCGTCAACCAAAGAACGGACCTAAAGGCAAGGCAAAGACAAAAGACAAACTTAGACTCAATATGAACCACATTAGACGCTCGGCGGATGTGTATGTATGTTCATGATGCAAAGGACATAAAATAAATTCACACTTAGGTCATATAAGAGCATGTGTTGCATATAAGTTCATAATTCACACACGAGGGTATAAAACAAGTCAAGGATTCAAAACATTAAGCTTAACACATAATGAACAAGTTAATCAAGCATACGAGTCATAAACAAGACAAGAAAGCTAACTAAAAGAAATGAAAAGAAAGCAAAGCCAAGCGAAGACGGGCGAAAAACGAGAATTCCTAGGGGACACGCCCGTGCCCCCCTGGAAGAACCAGCTGAGACACCCCCGTGTCTCAGTACAGGGGACGAGAAACGGAAATCAGATGGTGACACGCCCGTGTCACCGAAACAAGGCAAGCCGAGACACCCCCGTGTCTCGGTACAGAAAAGCGAAAACGAAAATAAAAGGTGACACACCCGTGTCACCAACAAAGGGCAAACCGTGACACCCCCGTGTCACGGCACAGAAAAACGCAGACGGCACTACAGTAACTCAGCAACCCCAAAACAAAAACCCAACACTCATGCTCTAATTACCAAGCAAGGAAATGCAACAATTGCTAAGAAACAAGTCCTAGGAGCATACTAACAACAACAAATCTCAAGGAAACATGAAAGGAGCAAGAATCAAACCAAATCTACCAACACTACTATTCACATGCTTGTAAAATCTCAATAACCAACCAAAGAATTGAACTCAAAATCACATAAAAGAGAGAAGAGTAAGTGTAGATTGCAACCATGAACTTACCTTTCAATTTGGAGAAGTTTCGGGTGTGATTTGAGCTCAAAATCATCAAGAATGGCCAAGGGTTTCTTCCTTCTCTTCTTGGAGCTGAAGTTGCTGCACTTTCCCTTCTTTTTCTTTGGTGTGGGACGAAATGGGGGAGTATGAGAGAGTGAGGGATGGTTAGACACATATTAGTCAAGGTTAGAAGCTTAATTGGGGTTAAATGGGGTCCCACAAGTGAAGATTAGTCAACAAAAGGGTACTCTTAAGCACAAGGGCTCGTTCCGGTCGAAAAACGGGGAATCAAATGGGCTTAGAAAAATATGAATCCTGATTCTTTGTCTTGATTTCTTCGTTACGAGTCCAACGCATCTTCCGGAATTCAAATCCGAATTCCCGAGCTCAAGTTACACGTTCCGGAACACAAGGTGGGCTAAAGCTCGTTAGGCCCTTATGTCCCTAAAACATAAAACGGTTTTCAAAACCGTATCAAACGAACTCAAAAACAAGTAACGAATACAAAGACACATACATAACACATATAAGTCACGCATAGCACGTAGTCACAAAAATCGAAAACGAAAACGAATACAAACGAAGTAAGAACGAAACAAAGAGAACAAATACGTACAAATAAGTCACATAAGGTCAAATACGTTCAAGTAATTCAAATATATCACATAAAAGTATAATAGACACATAATTAATTAATTAAAAGCACACATAGCTCACCCGTGAAGGCGTACCTGGAAAGGCCGGACGAGCGAGATGTTACATAACCCCTCACTCAGTCTTTGGACTGACCCCTCCCCTCCCCTCCCCATGTTTTTAGCTTTGCAGGTTTTGGCTCTAGAGTTCGAGCTAAGCGGCTTGAGTTGGTCTTGGAGTATGTTTTGAGTCAAGTACTTGTTTTAATTTGGGTCCTTTGCATTCGCATTTGTATTCGATTAAGTTTGTCTAATATGATCGTACGTATGTATAAGTAAGCTTTGTTTAAATTATGTTATGAATTTCGGGACAGGTTTGTAGGGATAGTATGAACTCCTTTGCATTTATGATTTTTGTTTATGTTCCGCCTAGCTTAAGTATGTTTGTCTATCTCCCGTTCGCCTATGCTCAGTTCACGTATGGGGCCTCCCATCTAATACGTGTATTAGGTTTAGGTGCGGGGTATGTGGTGACCCACCGTGCGGGGATGGTATAAGCTAGAGCACCAATATCTCACCAACGGATCGAACACATCATAAGGAAACATTACATAATATGTGATATCACCAAAAGAGAAGATGTGAAAATTGAAAGGGTCACATCGACAGAGAACATGGCAGATCTGCTTACTAAAGCCCTTAGTCAGTAGGCATTCAAGGGACATCTTGAGAAGATGGAACTTAAAATAGTACCTGAATGGCTTTGACGGACAAGTGGGAGATTGTTAGGAATAGTGCCCTGAAAGTCGTCATTCTAATAGTCTGTTTTACTATTTCCTTGTAAAATTACAATCAATCTTTAAATAATAAAGGAAATGATTTTGTTCATAAGCAATCACTTCTTTATGAGCTGTTTGGATGTCTTGTTTGGGTATAATTATATATGCATGTATTAAAACTACCCAAATCCATAAGGTTTTTAGGGACTTTGTCATTACATGAGTACCACATGCACAAGCCCTAACTCAAACCGAATTAAAAACTTCTCAAACTAACCCATAATTCTATAAGGGCTGCAAGTGGTAAAAATAGTTAAATCAGATTAAGTACTAGTAAAAAAATTTCCTTAAAAATAGAAATTACTCATGTTAATTTCCTATTTTCATCATCATATTAAAGAATTTGTTCCATTCCTTTCAAATAATCAATCTGAAAATTTCTTCCAAATTTTTAGTTTAAAATTATTTGAAACCTTATCTATGTAATTCCACTATTACTGACACATGTTCTGATCAACGTCACGTAAACTTAGAAGTATTAAGTTATTAAGAAATGCCAGATATTCGGTCAGTTATTGCTACCTTTGTTATTTCAGAAATTTCGAGAAGAGCTGCTCCTGCTTCTTCCTTACTCGGTGTGTCCAGGCCATGCATCCTTTAAAATTGAACGTCAGCAAATTAATATTTTAATGAAATGAATAAAGCTGTCATCTATGAACTGAATTTAACCTGCATATTTGAATCATAACATCTTCTGGATCAGAACCGCTAAAGAAAGGATGCTTTATCACCATCTCAGCAAATATACATCCTACTGCCCAAATATCAACTGCACCAGAGTATGGGACTTGTAGCAAGATCTCAGGTGCTCTATATGAACACGGTGTCACATGGTTCGCCGGAACGGCACCGGAACGGGCGGAACGGCCGTTCCGGAACGGGAACGGAAGCCTCCGTTCCGTTGTTCCGGTATGGAACGTGAACTCACCTGGAACGCCGTTATGTGTGCTTTGGAACGGCGTTCCGTTGCGTTATAACGCCACGGAATGGAACGGAACGGAAAAAAAGAAAAGAAACTTTTTTTTTTTTTACTAATTCCACCATATTCTTTGATGTTAGCCGATGTCTATACTAAATTCTACCATTTAATTTTAATTTGAATACATATCTTTTACTAATTCCACCATATAATTTTATTTGATTTTTTTTTTTTTTATATTAGTTAATGATGTTGCATACATGATATTATTAACAGTTAGGTGCCTCCGAAGTGTGATATCGGTTGGGAGTTTTGTGAACCTATCGGTGAAGGTCGTAAGAATGTAAAATGTAAATTTTGCAATAAAGTTATTACCGGAGGAATCACAAGATTGAAACAACATATTGCACGTGTGAGTGGAAGTCATGGAGGTTCAAGTGGACTCCATTATAATTATTCATCCCACGTACGATATAGATGATAGAACACATCGTAACTTTGATCAAGGGTTCTCCTACTACAATCGATATTTGGAACCATTATCATTTAGTGGGGGATATGGGAGGTCATCGTATGGATCTTTTGGGATGCCACATGGATCTTCAGGCAGTAGTGGTAGCAGCATAGAGTACCGTGGATTTGGATATTATGGTCATGGTGGTGATCACATTCCGTACGCACAACCATCTTATCCTAATATAAGGGAATATATGCAGCGTCAACTTCGAAACTCCTCAGAAGAGAGAGACAATTCCAATGTTCTACCCCCTCGTCATTCCACTTATTATTAATAAATAATGTATTATTATATATCTATTTCAACATTCATGGTGTATTATGTTGAACAACTTTTCTTTTGTAGTAAACATTGACACAACTATGTTTATTGTATGGTTCGGTAGTCATTATAAGAATATGTGCAATCTATTATTTGAGTAAATATAACAAATCTAAATATAATACTAATTGATTCTAATAAATTACAAATTAAAATGAGTTTTAAAACAATTTTTTTGGATTTTATACATCTTTTTGGTAAGTGGCCGCGTTTTTGCCGCGACCGTTCCGCGTCATTGCAACAGAACTGGAACGGTGGCCTCCGTTCCGTTCCCCGCGACCGTTCCAGCGAACCATGCGGTGTCACCTACAGAGCAGGAGAATCAAATGAAATATTTCAACTAATATTAATTGTGAATGAATGTCGGGAGAGGAACCTCTATATTCCTTGCAAATCGAAAATCAGCAATCTTCACTCTTTTGCTCTCCAGATCTATGAGCAAATTATGTGGTGTTAAGTGTCCATGGAGCTCTTTTTGGAAACAGCAATAGGATACACCTCGCAGTATCTGGAACAAGATGTCCTGCAAGAAGAAAATAAGATAATTCACCTCGTAAGCTAATTAACACTGGTGATTTATCTCCGATCCACCAGGCCTATCCTGTTGAATCATGTCCATCCAGAAATTAAATACCCACTTTTGTCCGACGTGGATTCACTTCAGTCATTGAACGCTCATTGATGAACGTCATGAGATCAAGTTCAAGGTACTCAAATACAAAATAGAAACCCTCGTCTCTGTACTCCACATCCAGTAACCTGTTCAGTAAAAGTCAATGTTAGTTTGTTTCATCTATGAATCTTCCAAATTATATGAAAATGTATGTTTGGAAATGTTTTGATTAGTTAATGACTTTATAACTGATGAAGATATCCATTTCTAGCGGTGATTAAAAAGGATATATAGAAAACCAAAAAACCAAAAAAAAACAAAAGGATATATACCATCAATACAACAATTACAGCTACTTTATATGTCTAATTTCTGAGTGAAACATAGAGATAGCCTGAAGGAATATAAAAGTAGCTGAATCTCCAGACTACATACCTCCCAATATAACTATATCAATATTTTTTTTTGGTTTTGCTATGTCAATATTTAGATACACTAGAAAGCAGACAAAAATAAATAGATTTATAAAACGTTCATGTCTTCATAATTTGTGCCAATATATATCCTTTATAATCCAAACCATAAGAAGTATCACCTGAGAACATTTTCATGATCCTAGGACTTCAACGTAGAAGTTTCTCTCAAGATTGCGGGCGGTATACCTCTATCTTCAGGATCAATGCGGACATACTTAACAGCAACCATACATCCTGTTTTGCAGTCAGTGCACTTTTTGACGTATCCGTAGCTACCTTCTCCGATTAAATCAAGCTCCTTATACTGAAAATAGGCCAAAAGAAAAAAAAAAATTAAATAAATAAATAAAGCAGGCAAAATTCCGGAAACTTGAAGCAGTTGAAAAGAGATTATCATCTTACCCTTTCCAATTCCATTTGCAAGAGATAAACGCGTTGATCAATAACTGCCTTCTCTGTCAGCCGGTAGTTAGATGGTTGTTGAAAATGTAAGCGGCTGAAAATATATCCATATTTACACGTACTACTCAGCAATGCGCGGTGCCCCCGATATCCATGGATCTCTATTTAATACTAATTAGTAGTTCTCCCCGTTCGATGCCTATGTATCCATATTTACACGTACTACTCTGCAAGTGCAAGGCGCGGTGTCCCCGATATCCATGGATCTCTACTTAACACTAATTAGTAGTTCTATCAATGTTTTAAAAACCGGACCGGACCGGACGGTCGGACCGCCCGGACCGTCGACCGGCCGGAAGGACGAATCGGTCATCACCCCAAAACCGTTTGCACTAAAAAACCGCTCTATTTTGTGAAAACCGTTTCGAACCGCGGTTGGACCGTTCGGACCGTCAAACCGTTCCCGGGTCAAGTGAACCGTTCAATTTTTTTTAAAACAATAAATTGATAAAATTAAACCCCAATTTCTCTAATTTTCTATATTTTTCTCCACTATTTCTATATGTTTTATGCAACCACTTCTTCAAAACTAATATATTATGTATTTTTATTTAATTTGGGATGATTATTTTCTTGTCTCGGACTTTTGAACTTTAAATGTTCATGTCACGATTCATGAATTATGAATTTGCGTTTTATTTTAGTTCATAATCTTTGACTTTTAATTCATTGTTTATAATATTCTTATATTTGCATATTATATTTTTATATAAATTGAGAAAATATAAAAGTAAATTTTAAAATATGTCTTATTATTTATTATTTATAAATATTTAATATTATTTATGACATAATTATGACGTCACCGGTTCGACCACGGTTGATCCAACGGTTAAACCAGTGACCCTTGACCCAGTTGATTTTCCGGTTCGCTTAACGGTCCGGTTTTTAAAACATTGCTCCCCGTTCGATGCCCATGCAAAAAAAAATATTATTGTTATTTAAATTTATTAAATTAAATTATATATTTTGCTATAAATTTAATAATTTATTATTAATAGAAAATAGTTAAAATATAAGTTAAAAAATATGAAAAAAATAAAAAGAAATTAAAAAAAAGAAAAAAAAAGTGATGTGAAAGAAAAGTGTGGTTAATAGATATAAATAACTTACGTGACACGTTCTGTACGTGATGGAGAGAAAAATAAATACATAAAATAAAAAAAGAATTAGAAACTAAGTGCAAAAGACTACCTTTGCCACTCTCACTTAATATAATAGAATATAATAGAATAGATATTTGATAATAGAATAGACTACCTTTCCCACCAAAAAAAAAAAAAAACTTAATTTAATAGAATAGATATTTGATAATAGAATAAAATAGACTATATATATGTGTGTGTATGTATATATATATATATATATATATATATATATATATATATATTTGGTCCCACAACCAATTTGTGTCAAAAACAATTTTTGACCGTCCAAAAAATTGCTTTTCAGCTCTTATTATTTATTTATATTTCCAAACCTAGCCTAAACTATTTAAACTGTATATTTAATTTATATATATATGTATATATACTTTATATTATATGCAATACGTAAATATTGTATATGTAGCGCCCGGAGCGACGAGCCACCACATCCACCGCACCTAGCCCCGAACCCAGATATGACATA
The DNA here is from genome assembly GCA_037501455.1 of Lantana camara. NCBI lineage: Eukaryota > Viridiplantae > Streptophyta > Magnoliopsida > Lamiales > Verbenaceae > Lantana > Lantana camara. The sequence continues at coordinate 88,025,887 of CM074862.1, read as the reverse complement.
CAAATCCATACATGAGCCCAAGACTAAGCGAACGGGAACCTACACACACTCGCTAAGCCAGGCGGAGCTAAAACAGGACTAGAGCGTGCAAAACAATAAAAAAAAAAACGGAAGCATACTACAACAACCAAAGAAGATAAATCCACAAAACGGGTTCAACTATCCCTAGAAGCCTGTCCCGAATTAATATATAAATTAATAGTTCTGACATAATTCATTAACTAATGGGTAACAAATACATACTTCAATTACCAAAAACGAGTCATATACGAAATGTGTCCGAATGCAAATGAAAATGCAACTCGAGCTAGAAGACTAAGACCCGACCGACCCACGACTCCGCCTAGCACGAACGACAACCTGCAAACTGAAAAGTTGAAAGGAGAGGGTCAGTCCACCGACTGAGTGAGGGGCTAACGCACGCCCACACACGTATACATATAAAGCAGAGCATGTATTAAACAAAAGACTTCGAACCGGGAAAGGGTTTTACATACCAAAAACCATTTTTGAATCAAACTTATACTTATTCATAACATAATCAAACATAGCTTAAAAGAAAGATCCTATCCCGTTTCATAGTCAACATAATGTAACGGATTCTTATACCCGAGGAGCACGGGCCTTACTCTAACTCCCCATTTATTAACATACGTAAGAAAACAGAAAACACAATCATAATCAATCCAACCCCAACACCATGTAGTTCGGGGAGCAAACCCTCACTACAATTACCAATGCACAAGGGGTAGCTAACCCACATTGTGCTTGAAGCACCACACCTCCTCAACCTCCAAGAGTCGCGCGTTAGTACTTCAAATGGGAATCGTGCACAGGCTTAACCCGACGGTCCTTGCCGTCCCGGGCGTCCTTAACCACAATTCCCTAGGCCCGGCAAATCTGAACAAGACTTAACATACCAAACCTCGCAACTTTACATAATTAGAACATAACAAACTTACATACCTTAGCATACCTTACCGTGCAACTCGGTCTATGCTATTAATGTACCTCTCCGTGTCATCCGAAAACATATCAAGTTGAAGAAGAGCAAAGCTTGCACGAAGACACACGGTTTGGAGCATAGCCTTGCTGTAAATTATTTTCAAGCTCACATATGCTCATACATATAGTCCAAAACATTTAATCTTATGACAAGATCATAAACGTTTCATATAAGCACGTATCTATTATATAAATATAATAGTATAGTCACATGCAGGCTTGAAAATGAGCATGTAGGGTTGTAGGTCGTATTAACTAAAAAGAAAACAAACCTTAGCCTCACCTTATACCAAAAGTGCTCACGGATGAGCGTTGACGGCCAAGAAGAGGCTAAATGGCGGAACCAACACCTCCCGAACTCAAATCTGAGACATACAAACATAAACTCATGACTTAGACTCGATCATGAACCACTTAGATGCACGGCGACTCATAAGATTGTGAATGGATGCAATGCATATCATATGGATTCATACTTAGGCATATCGGAGCAAATAACGAGAGATCACATAAGGAATTCAAGAATTAAACTCATACCATACGAAATAAACTCATAATGTGTCATATTATAGCATAATAAAAATGTTCATGAGTTTAAAATGCATAAGGGAGACAAACGGTTCAAGAAAGAATTAAACGTATCACTTAAGACATATTAAATCATAACTCGTTCAAATCATATCAAATAAATTCAAAATTCTAAAACAAGCAAATTAACAAATAATAATACATGTTAGCAAAGCTTAGGAATCATATTAGGGGTAGGAGAGAAGTAAATAAGCGAAGAAAAACAAGAAAACAAAGTGCGAAGCAAAAAGAAACCGCTGCCCTAAATCCACCCGGTGGATTTTTTCCAAAAGGGGAATCCACCCTCATGGATTCGGGGCAGACAGGTCTCTGCCTCAAATCCACCCCGGTGGATTATTTTCAAAGCAAAAATCCACTCCGGTGGATTTGGGTCAGATGCCAAATACTCGAGAAAAGGCTTGTAAAACTAACCAAAAGCTCATGCCAAACCAAAGCAACAACAACAAGACATTAAATGGTGCAATTATACAACAAATACATGCAAGAAAAACATACCAAATCTACTCCAAACATGCAACTTCAAACCGGGAAAGAAATCGAACAAAGAATTCAAGAATTTCATCAATTTCTCCCGAGCACCCTAAAGAGAATTAATGGAAATTCAACATACAATCAACTACCACCAAGTAGGAGCAATTAAAAGCAATAAAGGAGTCAAGAAGATCAATATATATAGCTCTAAACTCATGAAAGGCAAGAGATGCATAAGTTCTCAAAGATCTTCAAAACCTAACTATTCACCAACCCTAGCATATTCAAGAATCTCTAACATGTAAGAATGATTCAAGGAGTGAAAATTGATCACAATAAAAAGAAGAACAAGCACCAAATAGGAGCAATTAAAAGCAATAAAGGAGTCAAGAAGATCAATATATATAGCTCTAAACTCATGAAAGGCAAAAGATGCATAAGTTCTCAAAGATCTTCAAAACCTAACTATTCACCAACCCTAGCATATTCAAGAATCTCTAACATGTAAGAATGATTCAAGGAGTGCAAATTGATAACAATAAAAAGAAGAACAAGAATCCTAACTTACCTCAAAAGATTGGAGCAAGAAATGGCTAAAGCTTGAGCTCAAGGGTGATAAAAATGGAGGAATGGCTAGGGAGCTTTCTTTTCGCTTCTTCCTTCTCTCCTTGGATCGATTTCCAGCTGAAAGTGGGAGGAGAGAGATGGATTTTTGGTGTAATAAGTCAAGGCTAGTACATGGGGTAGGTTTAGTAGCTCTCAAGTGGCATCTTAGGTGCGTTTTAGGTACGTAGAGTCGGAATCTACGTCGTTGGGGGTTAAAACGGCATCAAAAAGGTACAAGGCTTGTTCCATTGGCTCCAAATCGTTGATTCAAGTGTAATGGTGAAGATGGAACTCGAATCCAAGTTCCCGAGCTCAAGTTACAAAGAAATGACTCAAGAGTGGCCAAATTGCAAATTGGCCCAAAATTTTGAACAAAAGTTCAATTGAGTCCAAAAAAAATTAAACAAGTCCAAAACAAGTTTAAAACATACAATTAAGTCCAAGAATCATATAATTCAAGTATTATATAAATTAGGCTTGCTCGGGTTCGAATTAATATTCTCAAACATCCAAATAGGGCAAAACGTATCAAATATTTTACATAGCTCATTTAAGAATTGAATAAATGAAAGAATTCAAATAAGATGCATCAATTAAGAATGAACATAAACACAAATACGGAAATTTAACTCACACGTGGCACTAACCGGAACATGCATACAGACGGGGTCTCACAATCTCCCCCCCTTAAGAGAACCTGGTCCCCAGGTTCTACTGCTCGAGTTTTAAGCTCAAGCAACTTCCCATATTCATCCCATGGTCGAGGTTCATGACGTCCCGATAAGGATTAGCCCGGCAAGGTCTTCAAGCACAAGGGGGTTTGATCAAAACTTAAAGTCTTGATGTGGTAACTCCTACACAGCTTGGTCCGGCTAGGAGCAGTCTAAGCGTCTTGCACGATAGGAGGGTCCAAATTGATTCGTCACCTACCGTTTGATTTGTTCCAACTAACTCAAGAGCTCAGTGTTACACGAGTGGCGTAGTTACTGGACTCTCACCACTCGCACTTTCAAAAGTGGAGGTCTCCCCAAAAAAAGTTGTCCTTTGATTCGTTGTTTGCCTCGAGAGCCCGTCGTGATCTCGACCCTCGACTTACCACACTCTCGTACTCTCAGAACAAGTAAGCACACAACAGGTAATAAATACACACAAGAACAAATGACAACAATTCAAATAACAATATTAGAATGCATGATGCACGTGCCATGAATGTTTTGGGTACCGTTCACCCTTTTTCGTAGTCCTTCACATAAGGAGATGGAGTGAGGAGTCAAAGTTGATATCTTAAAGCTCATGATCCTAATTCCTTGACCTTTGCTTTCTTGAACGGATCCTAGCTTGGCAATTTCATTCCTTCTTCCCAACTTCATCTCTAATTGACGATGCTTAACCTTCGAGCCATTTTCTTTTCCTTTGTAAAATCCCCTAATTATCTCGAGGGATTATTTCAATTCTTTTCCCCCGAAATCTTCCATACCCCATTAAATCTTGAACCATTCTAAACTCGGTCGACAATCATCGCATCATGGTCTCCGATGGTCTTGAAGTCCCTCAACCCACTCTTTTTAGGATATCCTTAACTTTGTCTAATCCAACTCCCAGTTTCTCGACATCTCTCTTTTGTATTTTAGGGTCCGGTGAAGAGGTACCCCTCAGAGTCGTCAAATAGCACGCCCTAGTATTCACTTCTTCACAATCTCCATTTTCGGTCAATCTTTTAAAGCCCATGATCCCTATTCTTTGATGTGCATGGAATTAACATCTTGGCTTCTTCCAAATAATCAATCTCCAGTTGTTGTGTTGAATCTCCATCTAGTTATCACTTCAATGGGAGTTCTCTGATTTTACTCTTTATGAATTCAAATTGGTTGTATGACTCATCCTCTATTGGCTTACACTTAAATACGTGGTTTTCTTCGAAAACTCTTTGCCTTTCTTTATCGTTTCCATTTGTCGCTTCATATCTCTCAATTCGACTCCACAACACGACAATTTAGCTTGGATCTGGAAAGTAAACTCCAATCCGTCCTAAAGATAGAACTTCTCGCATCTTGGTTTTTCCATAGACTCGGAATCACTAGAATGATCGATTCTTTTTAACTCCTCCCAATACTACTTGTTCCTTACCCAAAATCCAAGGTGTTTCAATTCTTTCTTCTTCTCCTTCTTACCCGAGCTTGACTTCTAATGGATTGGTTTAATTGGAAACCCTTCTTTGATGGCCCGCATTGGTCATTATCCACTAACCATATGATATTCGAAACTTCTCTGTCGATCTTCGTTACCCATCCCCTTAAGAACCTATTTTAGCTTGGGTCCTCTTGAAGAACATCACCCCATCATTGATCTAGATCTCGAATTAAAACATTTCCAAGATCATTTCTTCGCTCTTTTCTTGGGTTAGACAATCCTGTGGAATCGGATTAAAGTTCCTCTAGAATCGAGAGTTATTCGTTTCCCTCTCAAGAATTAGGTTTAAATATTTATTCCCGGTTCCACTTCTCATTTCGATACTTTCTTGATTATTCATCGTTGGAAAAGGTCTTCCTTCTCGAAATCCAAACCGCTACATCAAGTAGATAAGGAGGAGGTTCACGTGTACGTATATTCTCCCTTTGACTAAGCCCTCAACTTCTTGATATGACTTCAACCAGATCTTTAAAATTACCACTTTCTTCTTAATCCGGTTTTCACCCTCACGAAGGGGGACTTCTCTCAATTACAAGCTATCATGAAAACATTAAACTCATATATGTCGGGTTAGATTTGCATGTGCTATGCATCACGTTATCACCAACTCAGGCAAGAAAGCAACAAGAAATAGCAATATGTAACACACATTCCAAGTAAGTGTAAAATACAATATGGGATGGATGCTCGTGCAATGGGTACAATTACCTCCCGGGAGTCTCTTTGGTCTTTGCCATTCATATTCTTCCAACTTGTGTTTCAGTGATCCACATCTGTAGCATCGCCCCAACCCCTTCCAACAATTCTCATAAATATGAGAATTTCTTCTACAATGAGCACACGACGGTTGCTCCATGGATAAGGATTCCTTCGCTTTGTTCTTTCTTTTCGATTCCACTTGAGAGTCCTCTCGGTACCTCTTTAATCCCGATATCGTGCTACTTCCTAATCTCATCCTTCCTACTCGGCTCTTTTCTTTTAGTTTCTTGGATTCAACTCGAAGAGCTTATTGGGTACTCACAATCCAAGTTTTAGACCCTATCCAGTTTTTAATTTCCGAAGGTCTTCCCTAATTCCATCCATAAATTGAGCCACTCTTTCGGATTCGTTCGGTCTCTTTAGGTAGATACGAGGGCATACATTAACCTTGTGTTTGGAGGAACCACATCTAGTATACCTGCCCAACCTTCTCCAACTGTTCATATAACCATGGTTGGATCCTCCGCAATGGGTGAGTGGAATTTATTCTTCGGGAAACGATGCACCCGACAAGAATATAATATCTCTTCCAATAATCAAGCCATTTTACCCTTCATCTTGGTGGATTGATTATCAGTATGAGGATTCGACGGTCGTGAAGAGCTTTCATCTCTACTTGATCCCAATTTCAACTTAGGGACCATAGTCGTTGAGATGAGTGGTTAATCATTGTAAAATATTAACCTACGATGTACAAAGGAGGCTAAAGTACGATGCATGCGGTTAGTGAGTGATTATGGAATGTAAATGGAACAATTAGCGCACATGAAGTATGCAACAACAATACTTAATGAAAAGAGAGTAAAAATTTTAAGACTCATAATTCAAGAAGGTCACATATCTTAATGCAATGCACACATTAGCACGTTGTTCCTACGCCGTATGACCTATACTTGACACAACACGACACTAGAACTCCGGTTGTGCAACCCGGAGCTCTGATACCACTTTAAGACGTAGCGCCGGGAGCAACGAGCCACCATATCCCCGGCACCTAGCCCCGAACCCACATATGACATAGAAATCCATACATGAGCCCAAGACTAAGCGAACGGAAACCTACACACACTCGCTAAGCCAGACGGAGCTAAAACAGGACTAGAGCGCGTAAAACAATAAAAAAAAATGGAAGCATACTACAACAACCAAAGAAGATAAATCCACAAAACGGGTTTAACTATCCCTAGAAGCCTGTCCCGAATTAATGTATAAATCAATAGTTCTGACATAATTCATTAACAAATGGGTAACAAATACATACTTCAATTACCAAAAACGAGTCATATACGAAATGTGTCCGAATGTAAATGAAAATACAACTCGAGCTAGAAGACTAAGACTCGACCGACCCATGACTCCGCCTAGCACGAACGACAACCTACAAACTGAAAAGTTGAAAGGAGAGGGTCAGTCCACCGACCGAGTTAGGGGGCTAACGCATGCCCACACACGTATACATATAAAGCATATCATGTATTAAACAAAAGACTAAGAACCGGGATAGGATTTTACATACCAAAAACCATTTTTGAAGCAAACTTATACTTATACTTATACTTATTCATAACATAATCAAACATAGCTTAAAAGAAAGATCCTGTCCCATTTCATAGTAAACATAATGTAACGGATTCTTATACCCGACGAGCAACGGCCTTACTCTAACTCGCCAATTATTAACATACGTAAGAAAACAGAAAACACAATCATAATCAATCCAACCCCAACACAATGTAGTTCGGGGAGCAAACCCTCACTACTCTTACCAATGCACAAGGGGTAGCTAACCCACATTGTGCTTGAAGCACCATGCTTCCTCAACCTCCAAGAGTCACGCGTTGGTACTTCAAATGGGAATCGTGCACAGGCTTAACCCGACGGCCCTTGCCGTCCCGGGCGTCCTTACCCACAATTCCCTGGGCCCGGTAAATCTGAACAAAACTTAACATACCAAAACTCGCAACTTAACATAAATAGAACGTAACAAACTTACATACCTTAGCATACCTTACCGTGCAACTCGGCCTATGCTTTTAACGTACCTCTCCATGTCATCCGAAAACATATCAAGTTGAAGAAGACCAAAGCTTGCACGAAGTCACATGGTTTGGAGCATAGCCTTGTTGCAAATCATTTTCAAGCTCACATATGATCATACATATAGTCCAAAACATTTAATCTTATGACAAGATCATAAACGTATCATATAAGCATGTATCTATTATATAAATATGATAGTATAGTCACTTGCGGGCTTCAAAACGAGCACGTAGGGTTGTAGGTCGTATTAACTAAAAAGAAAGCAAACCTAAGCCCCACCTTTTACCAAAAGTGCTCACAGATGAGCGTTGACGGCCAAGAAGAGGCTAAATGGCGGAACCAACACCTCCCGAACTCAAATCTGAGACATTCAAACATAAACTCATGACTTAGACTCGATCATGAACCATTTAGATGCATGGCGACTCATACGAATGCGAATGGATACAATGCATATCATATGGATTCATACTTAGGCATATCGGAGCAAATAACGAGAGATTACATAAGGAATTCAAGAATTAAACTCATACCATATGAAACAAACTCATAATGTGTTATATTATAGCATAATATAAATGTTCATGAGTTTAAAATGCATAAGGGAGACAAACGATTCAAGAAAGAATTACACGTATCACTTAAGACATATTAAATCATAACTCGTTCAAATCATATCAAATAAATTCAAAATTCTAAAACAAGCAAATTAACAAATAATAATACATGTTAGCAAAGCTTAGGGATCATATTAGGGGTAGGAGAGAAGCAAATAAGCGAAGAAAAACAAGAAAACAAAGTGCGAAGCAAAAAGAAACCGCTGCCCTAAATCCACCCCGGTGGATTTTTTCCAAAAGGGGAATCCACCCTCATGGATTTGGGGCAGACAAGTCTCTGCCTCAAATCCACCCCGGTAGATTATTTTCAAAGCAAAAATCCACTCCGCTGGATAAGGGTCGGATGCCAAATACTCGAGAAAAGGCTTGTAAAACTAACCAAAAGCTCATGCCAAACCAAAGCAACAACAACAAGACATGAAATGGTGCAATTATACAACAAATACATGCAAGAAAAACATACCAAATCTACTCCATACATGCAACTTCAAACCGGGAAAGAAATCGAACAAAGAATTCAAGAATTTCATCAATATCTCCCGAGCACCCTAAAGAGAATTAATGGAAATTCAACATGCAATCAACTACCACCAAATAGGAGCAATTAAAAGCAATAAAGGAGTCAAGAAGATCAATATATATAGCTCTAAACTCATGAAAGGCAAGAGATGCATAAGTTCTCAAAGATCTTCAAAACCTAACTATTCACCAACCCTAGCATATTCAAGAATCTCTAACATGTAAGAATGATTCAAGGAGTGCAAATCGATCACAATAAAAAGAAGAACAAGAATCCTAACTTACCTCAAAAGATTGGAGCAAGAAATGGCTAAAGCTTGAGCTCAAGGGTGATAAAAATGGAGGAATGGATAGGGAGCTTTCTTTTCGCTTCTTCCTTCTCTCCTTGGATCGATTTCCAGCTGAAAGTGGGAGGAGAGAGATGGATTTTTGGTGTAATAAGTCAAGGCTATTACATGGGGTAGGTTTAGTAGCTCTCAAGTGGCATCTTAGATGCGTTTTAGGTACGTAGAGTCAGAATCTACGTCGTTAGGGGTTAAAACGGCATCAAAAAGGTACAAGGCTTGTTCCATTGGCTCCAAATCGTTGATTCGAGTGTAATGGTGAAGATGGAACTTGAATCCGAGTTCCCGAGCTCAAGTTATGAAGAAATGACTCAAGAGTGGCCAAATTGCAAATTGGCCCAAAATTTTGAACAAAAGTTCAATTGAGTCCAAACAAAATTAAACAAGTCCAAAACAAGTTTAAAACATACAATTAAGTCCAAGAATCATATAATTCACGTATTATATAAATTAGGCTTGCTCGGGTTCGAATTAATATTCTCAAACGTCCAAATAGGGCAAAACGTATCAAATATTTTACATAGCTCATTTAAGAATTGAATAAATGAAAGAATTAAAATAAGATGCATCAATTAAGAAAGAACATAAACACAAATACGGAAATTTAACTCACACGTGGCACTAACCTGAACGTGCGTATAGACGGGGTGTCACAATCTCCCCCCCCTTAAGAGAACCTGGTCCCCAGGTTCTACTGCTCGAGTTTTAAGCTCAAGCAACTTCCCATATTCATCCCATGTTCGAGGTTCATGACGTCCCGATAAGGATTAGCCCGGTAAGGTCTTCAAGCACAAGGGGGTTTGTTCAAAACTTAAAGTCTTGATGTGTTCACTCCTACACAGCTTGGTCCGGCTAGGAGCAGTCTAAGCGTCTTGCACGATAGGAGGGTCCAAATTGATTCATCACCTACCATTTGATTTGTTCCAACTAACTCAAGAGCTCAGTGTTACACGAGTGGCGTAGTTACTGGACTCTCACCACTCGCACCTTCAAAAGTGGAGGTCTCCCCAAAAAAAGTTATCCTTTGATTCGTTGTTTGCCTCGAGAGCCCGTTGTGATCTCGACCCTCGACGTACCACACTCTCGTACTCTCAGAACAAGTAAGCACACAACAGGTAATAAATACACACAAGAACAAATGACAACAATTCAAATAACAATATTAGAATGCATGATGCACGTGCCATGAATGTTTTGGGTACCGTTCACCCTTTTTCGTAGTCCTTCACATAAGGAGATGGAGTGAGGAGTCAAAGTTGACATCTTAAAGCTCATGATCCTAATTCCTTGACCTTTGCTTTCTTGAACGGATCCTAGCTTGGCAATTTCATTCCTTCTTCCCAACTTCATCTCTAATTGACGATGCTTAACCTTCGAGCCATTTTCTTTTCCTTTACAAAATCCCCTAATTATCTCGAGGGATTATTTCAATTCTTTTCCCCCGAAATCTTCCATACCCCATTAAATCTTGAACCATTCTAAACTCGGTCGACAATCATCGCATCATGGTCTCCGATGGTCTTGAAGTCTCTCAACCCACTCTTTTTAGGATATCCTTAACTTTGTGTAATCCAACTCCCAGTTTCTCGACATCTCTCTTTTGTATTTTAGGGTCCGGTGAAGAGGTACCCCTCAGAGTCGTCAAATAGCACGCCCTAGTATTCACTTCTTCACAATCTCCATTGTCCGTCAATCTTTTAAAGCCCATGATCCCAATTCTTTGATGTGCATGGAATTAACATCTTGGCTTCTTCCAAATAATCAATCTCCAGTTGTTGTGTTAAATCTCCATCTAGTTATCACTTCAATGGGAGTTCTCTGATTTTACTCTTTATGAATTCAAATTGGTTGTATGACTCATCCTCTATTGGCTTACACTTAAATATGTGGTTTTCTTCCAAAACTCTTTGCCTTTCTTTATTGTTTCCATTTGTTGCTTCATATCTCTCAATTCGACTCCACAACACGACAATTTAGCTTGGATCTGGAAAGTAAACTCCAATCCATCCTAAAGATAGAACTTCTCGCATCTTGGTTTTTTCATAGACTCGGAATCACTAGAATGATCGATTCTTTTTAACTCCTCCCAATACTACTTGTTCCTTACCCAAAATCCAAGGTGTTTCAATTCTTTCTTCTTCTCCTTCTTACCCGAGCTTGACTTCTAATGGATTGGTTTAATTGGAAACCTTTCTTTGATGGCCCGTATTGGTCATTATCCATTAACCATATGATATTCGAAACTTCTCTGCCGATCTTCGTTACCCATCCCCTTAAGAACCAATTTTAGCTTGGGTCCTCTTGAAGAACATCACCCCATCATTGATCTAGATCTCGAATTAAAACATTTCCAAGATCTTTCCTTCGCTCTTTTCTTGGGTTAGACAATCCTGTGGAATCGGATTAAAGTTCCTCTAGAATCGAGAGTTATTCGTTTCCCTCTCAAGAATTAGGTTTAAATATTTATTCCCGGTTCCACTTCTCATTTCGATACTTTCTTGATTATTCATCGTTGGAAAAGGTCTTCCTTCTCGAAATCCAAACCGCTACATCAAGTAGATAAGGAGGAGGTTCACGTGTACGGATATTCTCCCTTTGACTAAGCCCTCAACTTCTTGATATGACTTCAACCAGATCTTTAAAATTACCACTTTCTTCTTAATCCGGTTTTCACCCTCACGTAGGGGGACTTCTCTCAATTACAAGCTATCATGAAAACATTAAACTCTTTGGTCTTTGCCATTCATATTCTTCCAACTTGTGTTTCAGTGATCCACATCTGTAGCATCGCCCAAACCTCTTCCAACAATTCTCATAAATATGAGAATTTCTTCTACAATGAGCACACGACGGTTGCTCCATGGATGAGGATTCCTTCGCTTTGTTCTTTCTTTTCGATTCCACTTGAGAGTCCTCTCGGTACCTCTTTAATCCCGATCCCGTGCTACTTCCCAATCTCATCCTTCCTACTCGGCTCTTTTCTTTTAGTTTCTTGGATTCAACTCGAAGAGCTTATTGGGTACTCACAATCCAAGTTAGACCCTATCCAGTTTTTAATTTCCGAAGGTCTTCCCTAATTCCATCTATAAATTGAGCCACTCTTTCGAATTCGTTCGGTCTCTTTAGGTAGATACGAGGGCATACATTAACCTTGTATTTGGAGGAACCGCATCTAGTATACCTGCCCAACCTTCTCCAACTGTTCATATAACCATGGTTGGATCCTCCGCAATGGGTGAGTGGAATTTATTCTTCGGGAAACGATGCACCCGACAAGAATATAATATCTCTTCCAATAATCAAGCCATTTTACCCTTCATCTTGGTGGATTGATTATCGGTATGAGGATTCGACGGTCGTGAAGAGCTTTCATCTCTACTTGATCCCAATTTCAACGTAGGGGCCATAGTCGTTGAGATGATTGGTTAATCATTGTAAAATATTAACCTACGATGCACAGAGGAGGCTAAAGTATGATGCATGCGGTTAGTGAGTGATTATGGAATGTAAATGGAACAATTAGCGCACATGAAGTATGCAACAACAATACTTAATGAAAAGAAAGTAAAAATTTTAAGACTCATAATTCAAGAAGGTCACATATCTTAATGCAATGCACACATTAGCACGTTGTTCCTACGCCGTATGACCTATACTTGACACAACACGACACTAGAACTCCGGTTTTGCAACCCGGAGCTCTGATACCACTTTAAGACGTAGCGCCCGGAGCAACGAGCCACCATATCCCCTGCACCTAGCCCCGAACCCACATATGACATAGAAATCCATACATGAGCCCAAGACTAAGCGAACGGGAACCTACACACACTCGCTAAGCCAGACAGAGCTAAAACAGGACTAGAGCGCGTAAAACAACAAAAAAAATGGAAGCATACTACAACAACCAAAGAAGATAAATCCACAAAACGGGTTTAACTATCCCTAGAAGCCTGTCCCGAATTAATGTATAAATCAATAGTTCTGACATAATTCATTAACAAATGGGTAACAAATACAAACTTCAATTACCAAAAACGAGTCATATACGAAATGTGTACGAATGTAAATGAATATACAACTCGAGCTAGAAGACTAAGACTCGACCGACCCACGACTCCGCCTAGCACGAACGACAACCTACAAACTGAAAAGTTGAAAGGAGAGGGTCAGTCCACCGACTGAGTCAGGGGGCTAACGCATGCCTACACACGTATACATGTAAAGCATAGCATGTATTAAACAAAAGACTAAGAACCGGGATGGGGTTTTACATACCAAAAACCACTTTTGAATCAAACTTATACTTATACTTATACTTATTCATAACATAATCAAACATAGCTTAAAAGAAAAATCCTATCCCATTTCATAGTAAACATAACGTAACGGATTCTTATACCCGACGAGCAACGACCTTACTCTAACTCGCCAATTATTAACATACGTAAGAAAACAGAAAACACAATCATAATCAATCCAACTCCAACACCATGTAGTTCGGGGAGCAAACCCTCACTACTCTTACCAATGCACAAGGGCTAGCTAACCCACATTGTGCTTGAAGCAACACGCTTCCTCAACCTCCAAGAGTCACGCGTTAGTACTTCAAATGGGAATCGTGCACAGGCTTAACCCGACGGCCCTTGCCGTCCCGGGCGTCCTTACCCACAATTCCCTGGGCCCGGCAAATCTGAACAAAACTTAACATACCAAAACTCGCAACTTGACATATTTAGAACGTAACAAACTTACATACCTTAGCATACCTTACCGTGCAACTCGGTCTATGCTTTTAACGTACCTCTCCATGTCATCCGAAAACATATCAAGTTGAAGAAGACCTAAGCTTGCACGAAGTCACACGGTTTGGAGCATAGCCTTGTTGCAAATCATTTTCAAGCTCACATATGCTCATACATATAGTCCAAAACATTTAATCTTATGACAAGATCATAAACGTATCATATAAGCACGTATCTATTATATAAATATGATAGTATAGTCACTTGCGGGCTTCAAAACGAGCACGTAGGGTTGTAGGTCGTATTAACTAAAAAGAAAGCAAACCTAAGCCCCACCTTTTACCAAAAGTGCTCACAGATGAGCGTTGACGGCCAAGAAGAGGCTAAATGGCGGAACCAACACCTCCCGAACTCAAATCTGAGACATACAAACATAAACTTATGACTTAGACTCGATCATGAACCATTTAGACGCACGGCGACTCATACGAATGCGAATGGATACAATGCATATCATATGGATTCATACTTAGGCATATCGGAGCAAATAACGAGAGATTACATAAGGAATTCAAGAATTAAACTCATACCATATGAAATAAACTCATAATGTGTTATATTATAGCATAATATAAATGTTCATGAGTTTAAAATGCATAAGGGAGACAAACGATTCAAGAAAGAATTACACGTATCACTTAAGACATATTAAATCATAACTCGTTCAAATCATATCAAATAAATTCAAAATTCTAAAATAAGCAAATTAACAAATAATAATACATGTTAGCAAAGCTTAGGGATCATATTAGGGATAGGAGAGAAGCAAATAAGCGAAGAAAAACAAGAAAACAAAGTGCGAAGCAAAAAGAAACCGCTGCCCTAATTCCACCCCAGTGGATTTTTTCAAAAAAGGGAATCCATCCCCATGGATTTAGTGCATACAACTCTCTGCCTCAAATCCACCCCGGTGGATTATTTTCAAAGCAAAAATCCACCCCGGTGGATTTGGGTTAGATGCCAAATACTCAAGAAAATGCTTGTAAAACTAACCAAAAGCTCATGCCAAATGAAAGCAACAACAAGAAGACATGAAATGGTGCAATTATACAACAAATACATGGAAGAAATACATACCAAATCAGCTCCATACATGCAACTTCAAACCGGGAAAGAAATCGAACGAAGAATTCAAGAATTTCATCAAGATCTCCCAAGCACCCTAAAGAGAATTAATGGAAATTCAACATAAAATCAACTACCACCATGTAGCACCCCGCACGTGAGGCACCACATCCCCCGCACTACGGTCCAACCCGAGCAACGAAATGGAGAGTCCGCTCCCGGATCAAACCGTAGCGAACGGGAGACAAACAAAACAAACACCTAAGCTAGGCGGAATGTAGACCCTGTCAAGCAAAATCAACCAACAAAGCAGAAAGCAGCGGAAGACAAAAGATCAAATAGATGCATTGGCCACGGGCCTGTAGGAATTAAACACACGGTTCACATGCAGAATTGGGCTCCTCAGGCCTCTTTCAATAAAATACAAATCTCATCAAGGTAATTCCAAATAACAATGCATAAGCCACTACAAGAAATCCTGCGAATTCCGACGGAACGACCCGTCGGATTTCGCTCTGAATTCCGTCGGATTTCACTGTTTCCGACGAAATTCCAAGGGAAATCCGACGGGAAACAGTCCGTAGGAAAAACCGCTCTCGGAATTCAAAAACCGACAGAATTCCGAGGGAAAAATAAAACCAAAAAATAAAATAAAATAAAATAATTCCGACGGGATTCCGAGGGAAATCCCGTCGGAATGGTCGAAATTTGAAAAAAGAATAAATTAATTCCCACGAGCTTTCCCTCAAAATCCCGTCGGAAATATCGAAATTTGAAATTTTGAATTAATTAATTTCGAAGGAATTTCCCTCGGAATTCCATCGGTTTTTGTTATAATTGGAAAAAAAATTAAATATTAGGAATTCCGTCGGTTTTTGTTATAATTGAAAAAATAATAATTAATTCCGACAGGATTCCCCTCGGAATCCTGTCGGTTTCTATTAAAAAATATATATAAAAAAATTAATTATTTTATACCTGTTCAAAAATACTTATTTACAACCAATTCATCAATAACATTACAAATATACACACTAATTCATACAACAAAATAATCCATAATCTATTACAAATTTAATTTTAAAAAAATATACTAAAGCCTTACAGAAAAGTATCATAAGACTAACTATCTTGAGTTGCATAACTATCTTCATAAAATATTAAATGGTCCAATCCTAAACAAGATTATTGGTAAATATTGAATGGTCCAATATTATACAAGATCATTGGCTATTTGACAATTATAAAGGAGTGATATGTTATCACCTATTGGAACCACAACTTGCAGCTTCATTGCCCCTGTTTCTACAAACTTGAAATCAAATATATCCGTTGCTTCTAGAATCCGATGGATATTGTAGTGCTTTATCCAAGATCTTCAACAAACTGAATAGACTGGAACTGAAACAATAACATCAACAATCCCATCTCAAAATAATAATAATAATAACAGCAACAATGCATTTGCTCTTCATCGAAAAGATCCCAAATAGAATAGTCGGCATCCAACTAAATACACCAGCTGAATATTAAAGATTGAACACTTTTGCATCAAAACAATTGAACCTGAGTTTAAAATAAAGAAAGTGAAAATCCATATTTCAAGGAACAAGATTCGACAAATCCCCACATGTTTTATTCTTACAAATATGGTCATTATTAGATAAAGTCTGCTTAGGATATTAAACAAAAATCGAGTAATTGATCATAAGACTCACCTCAAATGTTGCTTGAGCACATAAACAACTTAGAATTCTGAATCCTACACAAATTAACATTAACGAATCCTTTCCAAAAATGAACACATAACAGCTATTACACTGACTCTAACTTCAGGGAATAGGGCATGTTGCAACAGTTTATGGAAATTAGCCATCTATGTAATATTTAGGTAACAAATCGAAATTTATAAACACCAAATCGAAAACCAAGTCAGACTACTCCACAATTCATTTAGATACAATTTAATGTGTATGTCGATAATCAGATACATATTTTTACAGAAGGAAAACATGATAGTATCACATACCTGTCAAACTTAATCGAATATCCAAGTCCAGTATTCTAACTACAAGCTCTTAAACTTCCTCCATCGAACCTGCAACAAGTTTTTCAACAGTAAGGACTCAAGTATAATAATATGTTTTTATCCTATTTCTATTTAACCATATCAACTTGACATTAAAATCACATAAGACGCAAGAAGAGACAAAGCTGAATGATATTTTCTAACATCAGAATTTAATAAACTCATAACAAGGAGCCTAGAAATATTTTACATATTTGTTGTATTCCAAAGGTCAATTCCAGCTCTAGCTAAATGATACTATAACTACAAAAGGAAAAATTCATGAAACCATACAAAAACAACATTTAAGTCTCAACATCAAAAGAATTATCCTATTTCTATTTAACCATATCAACATGCCACATTAAAATCACATAAGAAGCAAGAAGAGACAAAGCTGAATGATGTTTTCTAACATCAGAATTTAATAAACTCATAACAAGGAGCCTAGAAATATTTTACATATTTGTTGTATTCCAAAGGTCAATTCCAGCTCTAGCTAAATGATACTATAACTGCAAAAGGAAAAATTCATGAAACCATACAAAAACAACATTTAAGTCTCAACATCAAAAGAATTATCCTATTTCTATTTAACCATATCAACGTGCCACATTAAAATCACATAAGGAGCAAGAAGAGATAAAGCTGAATGATGTTTTCTAACATCAGAATTTAATAAACTCATAACAAGGAGCCTAGAAATATTTTACATATTTGTTGTATTCCAAAGGTCAATTCCAGCTCTAGCTAAATGATACTATAACTGCAAAAGGAAAAATTCATGAGACCCATACAAAAACAACATTTAAGTCTCAACATCAAAAGAATTAAAAGATCAAATGAATACACTCCAGGAATGTTAAAAAAAAAATAATAAAAAAAAAAAAAAAAGAGAGAATGGAATAGTTTACAAAGACATAACAATAATTCACTAAATCAGCTTGAAATTGACTAAATCAGGCTTAACACCATGCATTTAAATAAGTAATCACTCATAGAACTATCAAATAATAGTAAAATATAAACTTCTTTAAATATGGACATCTGACAACATTCTTGATTACTGTTACACCTCAAGGTCAATGCATCATCTAGAAATTTTGCATTAAAATCTACGGAATTTCCTTAAGTTTGATTTTTGGATTTGTCCATTAATGCTGAATATGAAGATTTATACTTCAGGGCATCAGAACATAATAAGTTTTACCCTTCACAGCTAAGGTGGAACTTGTTTGTAATATTATCACTCATGAACTTCATAGAGGGAGTGAGAAGAAAAGGGAAGTGGATTTTACATGATTTATTAATGAGAAACATTGATAGGGCCAATAGGTTTTTGTAAGCAAATTGCAAGAGACATTTAAGCCTAGACCTTTAACTAATCAATGCCTTCAAATCAGAAATAACTATAATCATGTAACCACTAAAATGAATGTTTGAAATCGAGCACCTTGAATAGTTTATCACTTTGATCAATGACAAAGAGATTTTACTTGTATTAGGCAGATAACTGAACAAAAACAAAAGGAAGATAGGAATTTTACCTGTATTAAACAAGGAAATCTACAAGACATGAAATCCATGATTAGTTACATGATAAAGTTAGACTATATAAAATAGTGTAATAACACCCACAAAACCAACACATTATAAAACCTAAATAGATAGGAAGATAAAGGTCTAGTTAGTAAGGAATTAAAAAAAAATTAATGATAAGTGTAAGCTTCAATAAATTAATTTAAAATCGAACAGATCATGCTACTTATAGTGAGGCAAGTAATTTTCCCCTGCCAAGCAAATACGATAAAAACAATCAGCCATCTCTTTCCAGCCACAAACGGGGAACCGAACACAACCAGCCATCTCTTTCGCAAAGTAAAAACTAAAATTCTAAATCAATAACCAAACAACAGAAACGTATCAATCATAATTATGGCACTGATTTTTCCAGCGACATTTTCCCTATCCGGCGAAAACCCACAAACAAACATAAAAAGACAACCCTAATAAACAAAATACAATCAGAAATGGGTGAATAAAATGAGCGACCTCGATGTGGGCGGAGGCGGAGCGGTGGCAGTGCAGACGCAGGCGCGTGGCGGCGGTGCAAGCGGGGGCAGAGGCGCAGGAGAAAAAAGGGTTTTTCAGCCCTTGTACAGTGGGCGGTGAATAATGAAACGAGCGGCGGGCGTTGTCGGAGGCCGACAGCGACGTGCACTGTCGGCGGCGGGCGGCGGCGGGCTCTGTTGAGGAAAAGGGAAAAGGGTTTGGGTTTTTACTTTTTAGGCATATATCAGAAAAGGGTGAAATAGAAATGGGGAAAAGGATTTTCACGCGGTTTGTACTTGAGGTTTTTTATTTATGTTGTTTTCAAATTTGTTAAATAAAACCGATGGACAACCGACGGGTATACCCGTCGGTCTCTTTTTCTAAATTTTATTTTAAAAATTCCGACGGGATTCCCTCGGAAACCCGTCGGAATTATTTAAATTTTACTTTTATATTTTTATTTAATAAAAAATTATATTCTTTAAATTTTATATTTTATAAAACCGACGGGATACCCCTCGGAATCCCATCGGAAATATCTTATTTCTATTTTTATATTTTGTATTTTAATAAAACCGACTGGATTTCCCTCGGAATTTCGTCGGTTTATTTAAAATAAGATATTTAAAAATAATATTAAATAATCTGAGGGTAATCCCGTCGGAATTATTTAATTTTTATTTTTAAAAAAAAAAATTGAATCCCGTCGGAATTCCCTCGGTATTCCCTCGAATTTTCCGACTGAATTCCGACGGAGCCTTTCCCTCGGAATTTTTTGTCGGAATTCGCAGGATTTCTTGTAGTGAGCATACGTATACATATCTTACATATTGATCCAAATTCGAATAAAACAAATGCAAATGTAAACCACTCTACTCAGATCGACCGACTCAAAAGACTTGACTCAACTCCGCCTAGCTCCAAACTCCAAAGCAAACCTGCACACTAAAAGATTGGAAAGGGAGAGGGTCAGTCTACAACTCGACTGAGTGAGGGGGGCTAACGTACACCAACACATATATACATATACAGCAAAGCACATATTAAACAAAAGATTATGAACCGGGATTAGGGTTTTTCATACCAAAGCCATTTTTCCAAAAGAACTCATACTTATACATAATGCGCATATTCTTAAGTTCGAAAACTCATAAGGATTCATATTAAACTCATAGGGATTCATACCGCTTCATAACTTAGCGTAGAAATCTCATATTGAATACAAACTCTCCTATCCCGTTTCATAATCAACATAACAGATCATATTCATATACCCGGCGAGTACGGGTCTCCCACCTTACTTCCATATCATAATATCAAAACAGAAAAACATAACATAACATAACATCCTCAACTCCGTGTGATGGAAGGGGTGTATACGCCCCTAACCATCCATACCATATACATACCTCGAGGGGTAATGATCCCCTACGAGTCCTCGGCGGGTTTTACGCCACCGGCTCAAGAATATCTCGCCTCCCCTAACTCCCTGAGTCGCGCGAGATACCTCAAATGGAGTCCGTACACAGGCTTAACCCGACGGCCCTTGCCATCCCGGGCGTCCTTACCCACGTCTCCGGGGCCCAACAAATCAGAACAGAACATATCAAATCATAACTCGCTACATATCATACTTATCAAAACATAATCGTAACGTACATACCTTATCAGAGCATACCTTACCTTGCAACTTAGCATATGCTATAGACGTACCTCTCCGTGTCATCCTAATCCACAGCTAGCTTGAAGACACACGGTTTGGAGCATAACCTCGTTGCAAAATATTTTCAAGCTCACATATGCTCGTACGTATAGTTCAAAAACCTTTAATCGTATAACAAATTCATAAACATATCATATAAACACATATCTATTATATAAATATAATGGAATAACCGCATGCGGGCTTGAAAACGAGTACAGAGGGTTATAGGTCGCTTTAACTAAAACAAAAATCCTAAAACCTCACCTTACACCGAAGAAACCAAAATCGGACAAATGATTCACCCTAGAATCAGAACGAACCACGAAACACCACCCCGGGTGCATTTGAACCAACTGAAGACAAAACACCAAATAAACCACATTGACGCACGGCTTATGTTTACGCACTTAGAGAATGCAAGTAGGTAGGCAAAGTTCATATACAAATCAAATTCATGCAAATGTATGCGGCTCATAATGTAATGGAGTCATAACCATGCTTAGGAAACACTCATGTATCCAATTAATCCAATTAAGAGCAAACAAGATGTGCATGGTCGCATACTAACCAATTCATGCATATGGAAGGCATACAAACGAATACGGAATGCAAAACTCATAAATAACATGCATAAATAAAACAACTATCAACACATACGCATGTTATAACAAGTTAAGAACAAGCTCGGGGTCGGAAAGGTACAAGAAAAGTGGAAGACGAACTTGAAAAGTGGTTTTGAGCTAAAACGGGCAAAAGCTGGAAATTTTCCAAAACGCATAGGTCGTAGGAAAACTGGAATATCTTGAGTTTGAAAAATGGGAATTGAGTTTTTTTCTTGGGAATGAAACTAGACAAATATACCTTTAAAATGATATAAGGCTTGAATTCTAATTCAAAGTGAGGAGGAAATGGCATAAGATCAAAGTTGGGTGATCGCAGAGTTTCGGAAAAATAGCGACACCAAATTAAAATGATTATATCTCACAATCTAGAAAAGATATTGAGTTGATTTCAATTTGAGGTTGTATTACACTTCATAAGGTTTCAAACGAATAAAAAATCAGGTCATTTAGAGTTCGTATGAGGGAGAAACGGGCATTTGAAAATTGAACTAAAAGCAGAAACGGGCGTTTGGAAGCTCTCGGGTCAAAACAGAAGCTGCCCAAACGGGCGTTTGGGAATTACACTGAGTCACGAAACGGACGTTTGTCTACGTTCTGTCAGAGAAATGGTGGAACAGTAACAATGGTGAAAATGGGACCAAACCCCAAGCTCACACGAACCCATGCAACACCGGAACGCATGAAATTCATATAACGAAACATATATAACTTGTAGGTCACATATTTGCATATAAAAGCTCCCGAAACAAACCCGAACACATAAATCCCAAACCCGGCACTATTCATCATCTTCCCCAAATTGCCAAATAACACAAATCCAAGGCATGAAAGGGATATTAAATCGAAACACGTAATGAAAGGGTCACAAATTTTACCTTGGGTCGTCGATTGGACGGTTGGAACGTCGGAAGCTTGAGCTCAAATCTTGGGGCAAAAAATGGAGATTTCTCCTTCTCTTCTCTCTTCCTTGGCTGATCGATCAAATGAGCAAAAATGGAAATACTTTCAGCCTTTAGGGCTGAAAACGGGTCGGGCAAACGGTATCCGGTCTAAACGGATCGGATTTTAAAACGGTTGGGCTATCAAATGGCTTTAGAAAATTAAAAGGTTAAATCCATTAAATCCAAATCATCGAAACGAATCAAATGGCGGGGTCGGAATTTGAATTCCAATTCCCGAGCTCAAATAGCCACGAAGGCTCAAACGTCCTAATTAAAATTAGGCATCCTAATTTGGCAAATATTGGGCGATTGAGCCCAAGAACAATTAATTAAATTCTAATGCACACGTATTAAAATAAATCTCACGTTGACACATAATCATGCTAATCATATAATTCACATAAATTACTGAATTAAACCCACTCGTGACGCCGTACCTGGAATGCCGAAGAGGCGGGGTGTCACACACTAAATAGGAGTAATTAAAAGCAATAAAGGAGTCAAGAAGATTAATATATATAGCTCTAAACTCATGAAAGGCAAGAGATGCATAAGTTCTCAAAGACCTTCAAAACCTAACTATTCACCAACCCTAGCATATTCAAGAATCTCTAACATGTAAGAATGATTCAAGGAGTGCAAATTGATCACAATAAAAAGAATAACAAGAATCCTAACTTACCTCAAAAGATTGGAGCAAGAAATGGCTAAAGCTTGAGCTCAAGGGTGACGAAAATGGAGGAATGGCTAGGGAGCTTTCTCTTCTCTTCTTCCTTCTCTCCTTCGATCTATTTTCAGCTGAGAGTGGGAGGAGAGAGATGGCTTTTTGGTGTAATAAGTCAAGGCTAGTACATGGGGTAGGTTTAGTAGCTCTCAAGTGGCATCTTAGGTGCGTTTTAGGTACGTAGAGTCGGAATCTACGTCGTTGGGGGTTAAAACGACATCAAAAAGGTACAAGGCTTGTTCCATTGGCTCCAAATCGCCGATTCGAGTATAATGGTGAAGAGGGAACTCGAATCCGAGTTCCCGAGCTCAAGTTACGAAGAAATGACTCAAGAGTGGCCAAATTGCAAATTGGCCCAAAATTTTGAACAAAAGTTCAATTGAGTCCAAACAAAATTAAACAAGTCCAAAACAAGTTTAAAACATATAATTAAGTCCAAGAATCATATAATTCACGTATTACATAAATTAGGCTTGCCCGGATTCGAATTAATAATCTCAAACATTCAAATAGGGCAAAACGTATCAAATATTTTATGTAGCTCATTTAAGAATTGAATAAATGAAAGAATTCAAATAAGATGCATCAATTAAGAATGAACATAAACATAAATACGGAAATTAAACTCACATATGGCACTAACCTGAACGTGCATGCAGACGGGGTGTCACAGTATATACTTATTATATATGTATATGTATATAATATATACATATATAACACATATAGTTACTATATATATTATACACAGAAAATCTTTGAACAATAAACGACCAGATGTGATCAGAAGACAATACTTTTTTATTCGCTTTATATATTATAATATTTTATAATATAATATCTAAAATATTATGTATATTATATATATGAATACTATTATATATATTATATATAATATATAATATATATTATATGCACCTAAATGTAAATATATATATATATATATATATATTATATATATATATATATATATAAACACACACAAGTAAATGTAAGCATACAATCATACAAAGCAAATAAAAAAGTATTGTCTTCTGATCAAATCAGTTCGTTTATTGTTCAAAGATTTCTGCGATTTACAAAGGAAAGTACAAAGAGGACTATTACAATATCGGCTTTTAGGGCACTTGTGACACCCTGTTCATTCCTACGTGCAGGTTCGTGCCACGTATGAGTTTAATTTCTGCATTTATGTGCTTTTCAATTTATTTAAATGCTTTTTAATCTATTTAAATGCTCTTTAAATGATTTATGTTATTTATTTTATTTAAATTGATTTGCTCGTTTAAACTATTACGTGAATTATATGATCGAAATAGCTTTAATATAAACTCGGTGATAAGAATATGCATTTTATGAATTTGATTGAGTTATTGGATAATTGGACTTGTTTGAATGATTTTAAATGTTTTAGGGTATAATTGTAAATAGGCTTGGGCCTAGTTGATCTTTTTTCGAAAGTTTAAGGGCCTATTTGCAAATAGGGTGTTTTAAGCCATTTTTCGGCTAACTTGAGCTAGGGAATTCGGATTCGAATTTCGATTTTGCCATTAACTCGTTTCGATGATTCACATCCAATGGAATTAACCTCGTACTTTTCCGAAGTTGGTTGAACCTTCGAATATTTAAAATTCAATCCGAACTGGCCAAAATTCGTCCCTGCCTCACTTTGACCTTACCTTGATCGAGCATCAGGCCATTTAGACTAAATTTTGCCTCATTTCTATCCATTTTATACGAGACATCAGCTACAACAAGAAGCAAGAAGATCTCAGTCACTATTCACCCATTATTGGCATTCAAAGCTCAAGTTTTCCGTCTCACTTCGTCCCTCGACGATCCAAGGTAAGCCCCATATTTCTCGTGATTTAAGCTCCATTTTGAGATCCCTTTTGTGCCTTGTAACTGATTCTATATGCATGATTGAGACAATGGATGAATAGTTAGGTTAAACTTGAAATTTTGATATCTTGCCCAAGACATGATATCTAGGGACTTTTAAGGGTGTTTCATGATCCTTTAAGGTTCGTTATTGCATATGTGTAGTACCCTGCGTGAAGAGCGCCACATCCCACGCACCATAACCCCACACGTGTAATGAAATAGGAATTTCGCACACGTACCAAGCAATAGCGAACGAGGGATAAACAAGATCTCACCTAAGCTAGGCAGTCTAGCCCCTAATACAGAGCGCGCAACCAAAAATCAAAACAAATGCAGAAGCAACAGGACTATCATATACCAACATACATGCGTACTACGGGAAACAATTTAATTATTACATAATATGCTCGTCACGGGCCAAATAAATATTACAATTCTCCAAACTTCAAAATCGTACTCATATGCAATATATACATAGTATCGAAACAAACGTAAAATGTAAGGTATGCAAAAAACTCGAACTACAAGACTCGAACAAAGTAAAAGACAACCGCCGCCTAGCTCGAACCACATCTTGAACTTGCAACTCAAAGAAACAAGGGAAAAAAGAAGACAACAAGGAGGGGTCCATCCTAAAGATTTGTGAAGGGGCTAATACACACACGTACATATACATAGGAGCATATCATATTCAAAGTCAAAGAATTCATGAACCGGGGTCTGGTTTGGGCAATCTAAAACATTCTCTCCCGTTATATTAGATATATGAAAAAAGATTTAAGGTCGAAGCCCAAAATCAACCAATTTTAGTGGTTAAGAAATCAATTCCCGTTTCACGAACCAAATTCATATTCACACTTACTCGGCGAGTACAAGTCTTCCATCGAAACTCCTCAAATTCATATCATATCCATATTCAATTTCAGATTCAAAACTAAATCACAAACCATCCTTTACACCGTGATGGAAGGGTAGCAAATCCTTACAATCGGTTCATATATGTGTGGGCCGAGAGTTTCGTGACACTCACGCCTAAGGATTCTATTCCCTGCCAAACCTCCTGATGGGTTCAAGGTTCATCCTATCATATGGAGACTAGTATTCAGGAGTAGAGCCGATGGCCCAACACTATATCGGGCCTCATTTCCCAATTCTTTGGGCCCATAAAGTGCAATTCATATTCAAATTCGTATTGAGATCATATTCATATTCATAACTCGCTACACACAACAACCCTTTTCAAAATGAACAAATCAAAACATAGCTACTTATATATAAAAATGTCTTTCAAATGTTTCATAGAAAATGGGTCAATTCCCACAAAATACATACCAAACACGTGTCTAAGTACATATAAATATATGCAGGTCGCATGCGGGCTCAAAACACATTTAGGGTTGTAGGTCTAACTAACTAAAAGAAAGAAAACCTTACCTTGACGAATGAATCTAACAAAGCAAGCCAAAGGAAACCTACGGAGCTGCTCCACACCAATGAGCTACCC
The DNA here is from genome assembly GCA_037501455.1 of Lantana camara. Lineage (NCBI taxonomy): Eukaryota > Viridiplantae > Streptophyta > Magnoliopsida > Lamiales > Verbenaceae > Lantana > Lantana camara. The sequence continues at coordinate 87,999,377 of CM074862.1, read as the reverse complement.
CACAAGGACAATCTAAACACCAAAGACAATACTAGACTCAATAATGAACCATAGAAACACTCGACAAGTGCATATGATTGTAAATGATGCAATGCACGTCATATCCACTCAAACTTAGACATATTGAAGCAATTAACATATTATCACATAAACGGCACATAAATTAAATGCACGACTAGTTAAATAAACACCTAATACATCACATTATAGCTTATCACAAGCATACACAAGATTAAATTGTTGGGAAAAATAAAACAGTAACGCAACAGAATTTAAAATTTTTTCTCAAAAAGCAAGATCGAATATTACAGTTCCTATTCCCAATTCGTAAGGATTCAAGAAACTCACCTAAATTGATGCTTTCTTGACATATTTTGAGCCGCCCTCAAACTCGCTTCAAGTGGCAAGTGTAACATCCTAGTTTTTCGGCCGTACAGGTACGTCGTAACGAGAGTGTTATTTGCACTTTTAGTTTATTTATTTATGCTATTATATATTTATAAAATTGTTTATGTGTTTATTTGATTTTTTATATGAATTCATTGTTGAGTTTTAATTTGAACCTTAACGTTCTCCCCTTCCCCCCCCCCCTCCCCTCCCCCTGCGCGCGCACGCTCTCTCTCGCTTTTGATCTGTATGCCTCGTATTTGTTCTCAATTTTGTAGCTATATGATATGCATAAAATATGTGTGTCAGGAACTCGTTTATGTGCTCATTATATGTTTTGAGATTGTTTGTAATGGTTTTTAAAACCATTTTATTTGTTAGGGACTCGAGGACCTAACTCGTTTTAGCGCGCCTTAGGTTCCGGAAGGCGTACCTCGAGCTCGGGAATTCGAATTGAAATTTCAGAAGTGGCACTGGAATGACAACGCAAATATGGAGTTAAAAAACCTAACCTTATATTTTTCTAAGCCCTTTTGAGCCCCCAAATTTCGCCCGAACCGAGCCTCACGCCCAGGTTCACCACATTTTACGGTTTTAGCCATAACTTTCTCATTTTTTACCCAAATGACCCCATTCTTGGACCCACATGACCCTTATTGAACCTATAACTTCCCCCACGCACCCATTTTGGGCCCCATCTGAAGAGAGAACGAGAGATAGCTTGAAAAGAAGGGAAGAAAGAAAGAAGAAGAACCCACCTCCCTTTTCACCTTGTTTGAGCTCAAGAGACTTCCAATCTCCCCATTTCTTGAAGGTAAGATCGTTTTTGAATTCTCCTTTGTCTCATTCTTATTTTCATCCATGAATCTTTGATTTTCTTCAAGGTTTAAGTATGGTATAAGTTCATGCATGAATACTTAGGTTTTTAACCCATATTTGAATCCATGCTCCATATGTGATTTCCTTGAGATTTGGTGCATGATTTGTGTTCATTTGAAGCTCCTTAACTTGATTTTGTGCTCTAATTTCGTGCTTCTATCTTGCTTGAAGATCCCATTGAAGCTTTGAAGAACATGAATAGTATGTTGGATTCTTGCAAACTATGAACACCCTTGTTATTTCTTGTTATTAGTCAATTCTTAGCTCATTTTTAAGTGTTATTTTGATGCCTAAGACACTCCCCTTATTTCCCATGCTCTTATATGTGTTTGTGTGTGGTTTAATATGTGTTTTGCATGTGGTTTCACGAAGAAGACGAAGTCGAGGCCCGTTAATGCCCATCAGTGCCCTTATGCACAAAATGGGGATAACGGCTGTTAGTGGCTGCCCTGAGCCACTGACCTGACTAATAGCCATTTGTGGCTGAGGGCTAACGGCCGTTAGTCATGTCTGGTGGTGTGTTCTTATGTTGTGTTCGTTTCTTTGCTCGTTATGTTCTTCTCCCTCCTCATTCTCGATCCTTGTGTGATATATGCTTGTTTATGTGTGTGTATGGCTGTGTTATGACTTATTTATGTATGTCCTTGATATGTTATGAGTATGAATAATGTGTTATGTGTTTATTTGACGAGTTATGAGTATATTTGATGTGTTGTTGTTTCAATAGTATGATATTTGCTCCAATATAGCTAAGTTTGAACTTATGTGTCGTACATTGCATCTTATGCATCCATATGCATTAGCCGAGAATCTAATTGGTTCATTTTGAGTCTAATATGTCTTCTGTTGTTTACTTTGTTCTTAGGATCATCCCATTGGTGACGAGATGGTTCCATAGGTATGTTTTGATTTGTCCCGTTCGGTTTGTTCGTTAAGATGAGGTATCTTTCTTTTAGTTAATATGACCTACAACCCTACCTATGTTTTAAGCCTGCACGCGACTTACATATATTTATATATATACTTAAATACATGTTTGATATGTATTTTTAGGATTTGGCCCGTTTGTTATTAATCTCTTTTGAAAAGGCTTTTATATATACGCAAGCTATATTTTCATTGATTTGAAAAGTGCTGGTGTGTGTTATGAACTAGCGAAGTGTGAATTTGAAAGATAAGTCTTTGATCTTTGAACTTTTGAACTCTGATCTTTGAACTGGGCCCTGGAGGAGTGGTATGGTAACTCGGGTCAACCGTGGGGTCTCCGAGCTCTCCATCAACACAACTCCACCTTCGAGAGACTTAGCCCAACCTCAGGAGGTCGAGGAGAAGACGGGTTTTCTTGAGCTGACGGTAAGCCCGTCGAAGGAGTGGGTAGGATCCCATGATTCAATTCTTTGAACTTTAAACCGGGGTTGAGAGGGTGCCCCCTCATCCCCAAACAGAGAAGGTTAAATACAAACATGAAGTAGGTTGGTTGGAAACTCGTACTCGTCGAGTTAGTGTGGTTTTGATTCCGATTATGGTTCGTGAAACGGGAGTGGACTTCTAATTTCTAAAACTTGGTTGATTTTAGCCTTCGGCCTTAAACCTTTTTCCTTATATATAGTATCACGGGCTAAAATGTTTTAGAATGCAAAAACCATGCCCCGGTTCATGAATTTTATGACTTTGAATAGGCTATGCTCTTATGTATATGTACTTTTGAGTATGTAAACCCCCCCTCCCACCAGTCTTTGTGTAGCATCCCCTACGTCGACATTTCCAGGTACACGTTACGAGAGAGTTTAATTTCGTATTTATGTGAATTTGTATGCTTTAAGTGTCAATGTGTATTTATTTAAGTCTCATGCGTTTTAGAATTTAATTAATTTTTTGGGCTTGAATGCCCAATAATTGAAGTTTAGGGACCTAATTAATTAGGGTGCTTTGGCCTTCGTGGCAATCTTGAGCTCGGGAATTCGAATTTGAATTCTGACCCCTTCGTGGAGTTCGTTTCGACGATTCGGATTCAATGAAATTAAATTTTTATTTTCAAAGCCGTTTGTTAGCCCTACCATTTTTAAATCCGATCCGAATGGACCGGACACAGTTTGACCCTACCCGTTTGAACCGACTCGTTTCTTGGCCCTACAAGAGGGGGACCGAACCCTCTTTCTCCCCATTTTGGTTCGGTCCAAGTAAGAAGAGGGGGAGAAGAGAAGAAAAGAGAAGAGAAGCCACCCAACCTTTTCGCTCAAGTTCCGACCCGAACTCTCGCCCAATCGACGAACCGAGGTAAGATATGGATTTATCTCGTCCTAATCTTTATTTCGACCGATTGAATATTATTTTATTGCCTTATTTCTTGAGTTTGGAGAATTGGTGAATAGTATAGGTTTCATGTTTTGGGTGTTCGCACACTTTTCGAAGTCCAATTTATGCTCTAATGTGATATATATATGTGATATACCTTGAATTTGAGTGTTTTTGGTGTATTATGTGATCGGAATGTGGTTTTGGGTGGTTTGGGAACCACCCCCGTCAAGCTCTTGCTTTGTTGCTGTGTCTTTTTGGAGAAGACGACCCAACACGGCCGTTTCAGCCCCTAGTTCATTTCCGACATGGCCGTGTCAAGCTTTCGAGTTGGAATTTTTTTATTCCGACACGGCCGTGTCAGTTTCTGGGCCAATTTTGACACGGCCGTGCTGACCTAGTTTGAACTCGGATTGGCCTGATTTTTAAACCCACGGAAACCTCTTGAAGTCTAGAACATCCTCCAATTGGAATCACATCAAAATTCATTCTAGATAATGAGATATAATCTTTTGAAATTTGTGTCGCCATCTCGCCGAAATTTTGCTTTCGTCCAACTTCAAATGTACCCCATTTTCGCCTCGCTTTGAAACACGTTTCGAGCCACATACAATTTTAAAGATCTGTGTGTCTAGTTTCAGTTCCAAGAAACAAAACTCAATTCCAATTTCTCAAACTCAAGTTATGACCGTTTTCCTACAGCTTGTCCGTTTCAAAAAATTTCTAGCTTTTCCCCGTTTTGCTCGGAACAATCTCTTGTGCTTTTCTTCCGCTTTTCTTGCACCTTGCCACCTCCGAACTCATTCCTAACTTGTTTTATCTTGTTTATGTGTATGAACTTGTTGCTATATGTGTTTTATGTTGCTTATTTAATATGAAATATTTGCTCGAAACACCTATGCACCTTGTTATGTATCTCTACCTTGTAACATGCATTAATTGTGCATAAGAACGTGTTTTATGATTTTAAATGAATATGTTGAGCTATGTATTGTCTTGGATTGCATGTAATTAGTTCGAATATGATTTATGTACACGTGATTGCATCTTCTATATGCATGAACATATGTCGTGCGTCTATATGGTTCATTCTTAAGTCTAAGTCTTATCTTTTGTCTTCAGTTTGTCCAGGTGCACCCGGGGTGGTGTTTTGTTCGTCAAGTTGATTCCGGGGTGAATCAAGTGCTTTGTCTTCTTCTTCGTTTGGTTCGAGGTGAGGTTAGGATATAGTTATACCCTAATGAAACGTGCTCGTTTTGAATGCATGCGATTTATAAGCCCTATGTATATGTAAATATGTGCGGAATATGTACTTTGATGGTTTTGTTATACGTTTAAAAGTATGAACGCTATGTAAGAGCCTATGTATGCTTGTGTTGGATTTGGTACGTTTGTGTGTGAAATGCAAGTTCGTATGTATATATATATAGTATATATGCATGGAATACTTATGTATGTGTGTATGTATATGATACGTATGTTTGTGGCACACATGATATGTTCAGTTATGCACTTTTGTAGAGGGCTTAGGTTTTGTTATGCTTTATACATGATATGTTTTTCTTAGTGGGGCCCCTACTTCCGTGTAAGTGTATGGAATGTACCGGAACCCACCTGAGGATAGGTTGGGGGATGGAGTCCGAGGGTTTGAGAGCACTCCCCTCATCCGCTTAAGGATGGCTAGGGTCGCGCAACCCTTCCATCACCCTATGTATTTGCCTGGTATGTATCCGTTTTGGTTTATTTTGTGAGGTTTGTACTCGTGCCCGCCGAGTCTTGTTATGTTGATCTTAAGTTCGTGAAACGGGGGTAGATTCTAAAATTAAAATAAAATTTGATATACTTTTAACCTAATAAAATATGTTTGGATATGTATGCTAAGTCTGCATGTTTTGAACGTATGCATTAATATAAGTTAAGTTTCGTTCGTTCTATTTTCCTAAACCACGCTATATATATTATCACGGGCAAATGTTTTGGCGTGAAAAAACTAATCCCGGCTTCACGAACATCTTCTTTTAATGTGCTTTGCTATATATATTATGTATAGCTTGCGTGTGTTAACCCCTCGGTCAGTCAAGTGTGACTGACCCCTCCTTCTTTATGTTTTTAGCTCTGCAGGTTTTGGCTTTGGAGTTCGAGCTAGGCGGAGTCAGTCAGTTTGTGGAGTCCATTTGAGTCGTGTCTTTTGTTAAGTCTGCCCTTTGCATATTGTATCTTATTTTCGGATTTCGTATGTTTGATATGATCCCAAGATTTGTTTGTTTACTTATGTTATGATTTGGGACAGGAATCTATGTTAGTTGAACCCGTTTGCATATAGGATTTACATTATGTTTTGATTATCGGGATTAGGAATCTATGCTAGTTGAACCTTTCACCTGCTTATATTATTTTAATTTTTGTATGGCATGATCACGCTTCCGTATATTTGTTAAGGATTGTGTGTGCAGGGTCTACGTCCCGCCTAGCTTAGGGTTGGTTTTGTTTTTTGTTTGTCTCTGTTCGCTATGGTTTGGCATGTGTGCGGAGTCCTTGTTTCGTTACACTTGTTGAGCTATGGTGCGGGGGTGTGGTGCTCACCGTTGGGGTGCTACATCTTAAGTGGTATCAGAGCCCCTAGTTGTAAAACCGGGGTTCGGTGTCGTGTCGTGTCTGTTTAGGTCGTACGGCATAGGATAATTTGGTTATGTGCAAGGTTGCATCATGATTTGATTTGCTTTGCATGTGAAAATTTTTATTACTTGGTTATTTATATTGCGCAATGCATTGCATCGCTTAATTTCTCTTGATTGATTTAATTACGTGACATATGCACTTACTAATCAACACGCATATACCTCTATTGTAGTTGTTGAGATTTTTAGGATGCCACCACGTCGGCAACTGTGACAGCCCGGTTCGGGACCGGATCAATAACGGTAAGCTAAGGGCAACGTAAGGGCATTTATAGAACTTGATCTGTACTTAAAATAATGTATACCATGCATCCCTACATGAAATTGGGGGGGGGGGGGGAACTACCTTAACCCTAAAAGCACTATTTATTTCCGAACCAACACTATACCGTTTTATTCAAGAGACCTCAAGGAACCTATACCTACTTTCTTAGAATTTTTCAGCACTCTTTTCAATGCTCTGAGGTTTCGTTTATGTGTCCAGAGCAATTTAAGAATTTATTTTCAAATAAGAATTTCCGTCGGTAGAATATATTTCCTTCGATAGAATGATTTAACCCTTGAGATCATCACCATAACGTTCCTCGATTTTTTCTACATTTTTGGAAAGTCTTTCGGACCTTCAAATTTTCTCATAGTATTTATTTCATAATTAAAATAATTTTCGAAATTCAAGAAAATCATATCTTCTGGAGCTTATAACTTTTAAACCGTACATCCGATTTCGACCCGTGAGTAACCGTTTTGAAGCTAATTTTATTTCCTAGCTATTGGAAACTTTTCCAACTTCAAAAATATGCAGGAGAAAGGTGAAATTACCAGAATACCACTGCTGTGACAATTATGTAAAGAAGGAAACCTATTTTTGGAAATTTCATAAAATACCCCACCTTAAGTCCCTAAAATAAATATTATTTGCACTCTAGTCCTTCCCAACAACTATAAATAAGTGGTTTGAGGTCTCATTTCCTCCCTTACACCAGCCAAACCCACGCCCTTCCCTCACTAGAATAAGGTTAGTTTTCTTATTTTTTTTTAAATGTTTTAATTAGTTTAATTTATGTTTTATTTTGTGTTTTAATTTATTTATTAAATATGCTAGGTTTAGGATTTAATTTATGTTGTATTTTATGCATGAATTATGTGATTTTGTAACATCCCGCTCGTCCAGCCTTTCCAGGTACGCCTTCATGGGTGAGCTATGTGCGCTTTTAATTATTTAATTATGTGAATTATATGTTTATTATACTTTTTATGTGATATATTTGAATTACTTGAAACTTATTTGACCTTATGTGATGTATTTATACGTGTTCGTTTTCTTTGTTTTGTTCTTGCTCCGTTTATATCCGTTTTCGTTTTCGATTTTTGTGATTACGTGCTATGCGTGATTTATACGTGTTATGAATATGTCTTTATGTTCGTTACTTGTTTTTGAGTTCGTTTGATACGGTTTTGAAACCGTTTTATGTTTTAGGGACATAAGGGCCTAACGAGCTTTAGCACACCTTGTGTTCCGGAAGGTGTAACTTGAGCTCGGAAATTCGGATTCGAATTTCGGAAGATGCGTTGGACTCGTAATGAAGAAAGCAAGACAAAGAATCAAGATTTATATTTTTCTAAGCCCATTTGATTCCCCGTTTTTCAACCGAAATGAGCCCCTTGTGCTTAAGAACTACCTTTTGACGTAATCAAGCTCTGTGGACCCCACTTGAACTTAACTAAACCCTTAACCATGATTTGAGCCATGAGTTAACACCCCATTTCAGCCCTTAACCCCCCTAGAACCGATCCATTTCCTCTCTCTCCCACAATCACTATCAGCTCCAAGCAAGGGAAAAGAAGGAAGAAACTCCTTTAGCCATTTTGATGATTTTGAGCTCAAATCACACCCAAATCTTCCCAAATTCGAAAGGTAAGTTTATGATTGTAATATACACTCTCTCTTCTCTCTTTTATGTGGATTTGAGCTGATTTCATTGGTTGATTCATGAGTTCAAGCAAACATGTGAATAGTAGAGATTGGATGAATTTGTTGATTCTTGCTTCCTTCTTGATTCTCTTGAGTTTGGGTGATGATATATTGCTTCTATGACTTGATTCTTAGCATTTATTGCATCCTCTTCCATGGTAGTTGGGTTATGATTAATTAGCCATTAATGATTCCTTGAGAATTAGATTAAATATCTTGATGCATTCTCTTCCCTTTCTTGCTTTGATTCTTGCATATTTTGTGGCTGAACTTATTTCACCTTTTATGGCATGAATTGTTGATGAATTAGTGTTAATTTCATGCTTTTTATATGTGGTTTCAATGGCATAAGGGACTCCCCAAGGCTTGCACCGAAATCCCCTATTTTTCTCTCCAAAATAAATTGCTGCTGCGTTATTTTTTTTCAGCCCCGAACGCATGACACGGCCGTGTCATGTTATAACTGGAAATGGACACAGTCGTGTCAAGCTCTCAACTTTGGGTCCGAATTTTATTTGAATCGGACACGGCCGTGTCCGATTCCTATGCATTTTAGACGAGGCCGTGTCCACTTAATAGGTGATGGCCGGGAGGAGTTTCTTTCGTCGTTTCGTTGCTTCTTGTTGATCTTTCTTGCCTTGATTATGATGTGTATGCATGATTAACTTGTTGTATGATGTGTTAAGCTTGATCTCGTGAATTTATGGTTTATTCTTTGCCCTCGGTTATGAGATAGAACTTGATATGCCTTGAATGTCCCTATATGACCTAATGTGGATTCATTTCATACTGTTTGCATCATAAACATACATACGCATCCGCCGAGCATCTAATGTGGTTCATATTGGGTCTAAGGTTATCTTTTGCCTTTGTTTTGCCTTTAGGTTCGTTCCTTGGTTGACGAGGTTGTCTTCTAGACGTCCGTTTGCTTCCTTTGCTCCCGTTGCTTCTCGGAGGTGAGGTTTCTTTCTTTTTAGCTATTATGACCTACAACCCAACATGTAATTTAAGCCCACATGCGAACTATATATACGTATAAATAAGTGTTTGATATGTATTTTGCGGGAATTGGCCCATTTGCTATAAAATCCATTGAAAATGCTTTTATATGTATATAAGCTATGTTTTGTTTATTCGTTTTCGAAAAAGGGTTGGTGTGTGTACTTGTTAAGTTTTGACAAGATAAGCTTTTGTGATAAGTATACGGTTTGTGGGATATGTGTGTGTGAGTTCTGTGATCTGTTTGGGCCCCGGAGTTGTGTGGTTCGGGATACCCGTGACGACCATCGGGGTCGCCGGTTGCAACCCCAGGACACTTCTCCACCAACGGGAGACTTAGTTCTCCTATGTCGATGGAGCACATTATGGCTGGCCATCGAAGGAACCGGGTGGGATCCCCCGGTTCATACGTTTCGTTCTGTGGAGGGTTGAGAGGGGCACCTCTCTTCCCCAATGGTGTAAAGGTGGGATTGTTTATGAGTTTTGTTTTGATCTGAGTAAGTGTGTGAGAACTCATTCTCGCCGTGTTATTTTGTTTATGCTTATCTATCCGATACGGTTTGTGAAAGGTGGACTCATAACTTCTAAAACTTGGTTGATTTTGGCCTTCGGCCCTAAACCTTTCTCCGTATATATAGTATCACGGGTTAAAACCTTTTGGAATGCAAAAACCACACCCGGTTCATAAACACTTTCGATTTGAATATGCTATGCTCTTACTTATACGTATGTGTGCGTGTGTTAGCCCCCTCACCAGTCGCTATGACTGACCCTCGTTGCTTCTTTCCTTTTTTCCCCTTTTTATTTTGAGCTTACAGGTACCCGGTTGGGAGTCTGGCTAGGCGGCGGTCGTCTTTCGAGTCTTAGGAGTTGTTCGAGTCGTTGTAGAGTCCTTGCATTTGCATATTTACTTTCCCGCTTTGGTACTATGTATATTTGGTACTACGTATAAATAATTATAAGCTATGTTCTGTAATTTGAAGCTTTGAATATTTCTTTTGGCCCAGGGTGGGCAAAGCATGTTGCAATATGTATATCTTGTTTTAAGCTTATATGTCTGTAATTAGTTATGATATGTGATCCTGTAGCTTCTGCACTTTCGATATATTTTGTTGCGCACTCTGTTCAGGGTCTTGACCGCCTAGCCTAGAGTTGATTTTTGTTTGTCACCCGTTCGCTATGGTTCAATGCGGGGACGGAGTTCCCATTTCGGTACCCGTGTTGGGCTATGGTGCGGGGGATGTGGCGCCCTACGCTCTGGGGTGTTACAGATTTAATTTATGTTTTAAATATTATATGTTACATTTTGATTATTTTATGATCATACTTAGGTGATTTAATTTATTTCATGATTTAATTTAATGTTACATGTTATTTAATATTACATAATTAAAGTGTAACCTATAGTTTTAAATGTTACATGTTTAATTAATTGTTACATAATTATACTTGATTGATATACGTTATAGTATACATGTATAATATACGTATACGTATTTGATTCCAATATGTATAAATACGTGTGTACTTTCGTATAAATACTATGTGTATTTCCATAATAAATACGTATGTACTTTTGTATAAATATCGTATGTATTCTAGTATAATTACCGCATGTATTCTTGTATAAATACTGTATGTACCTTGTATAAATAATGTATAAATACGGTACGTATCCCCGTATAAATACGGTATACATACAGTATAAATACCGTACACATACTATATAAATACACGTATACATACAGTCTAAGTACAATATACATACAGTATATATACCGTATACTTGAATAGTGACCTTTGACCTTTGACCCTTGACCTTTGACTTTGACCATTGACTTTGACCTTGACCAAGAATTTTGACTTTTAACCTAACTGATCATTTCAAAGCGACGAATTCAACGGTCAAAGCCTTTTTCGAAAATTCTCAATAACAGGGGATCAAAGTAGGTTTCAAAGTTCACATTCCTTTTCTAATTAGGGTTGTTTTAAGACCCTAAGAACACACCCTTAAGCTTTTGACACGAGCTTTCTAATGAGACTAATCGTTTACTCGAATCCTTTCTTCGGGAAAGATCATTCCTTGTTTAAGTGTACCGCATTCTTTTGAATCTTATACTTTAATACTTGACTATCCGCACTCAATCATGCATCATTAATCATGTGTGGGACTTAGATACTTAAGCTCATAGTAGTCTATCACTTACAGGAGATAATACCGACTTCTGGGATCCGCAGGGTTCTATGTGAATCCTGTCTTCTACCAACTATCAACTTATCTAAATAAATAGGTGAGGTTTAACTATTTCAACTGGAACCATGAATATTCCTACGTATTCAAATGATTTCAAAATCAACGTCTTCGGGTGCAGATTCTTATCTTTCAAGTTTAACGTTTTCTCGTTTTGGGAGAAAGCTTCTAGTTTAAAGTCAATGATCTTTGATATACGTTCTGTTAACTGTTATACTACTTTGATTAAAGGTTCAATCTTCTGAACTTTGTGTGCTTATACACTTTTGTTATTCTGAATGCAAGCTTTAGAAATTTTGTTATGTTGGGCCCTGGCGGTATGGTTAAGTAGTAGACCGGGAGGCGTGCGCCAATGGCTACTATGATACTGACCGCCGTACTGACCTTGGTGATGGTTTAATCGGAGGTTGGTTACTCCACATCGAAGGTCGGGAGAGGTGGTAAATTCCTCCTGTTTCGCACGCCACCGCGGGGTAGCTCCCTGGGCGCGACAATAAGGGGAGAAGGGGTGGTGCATGTGTATGTGGGTGCCAGAGTCCTAATGGATCTCGATACCAAACTTCGTAAATATTTTTGAGGAGTAAAGGATAGATATGGCCTAGCTTGTGGGCAACTTCGGTTTTAAAGTCTGGTTCATATTTTTGGAAAATATCCCGTATCCTGTTCCCCGTTTATAAAGTATATATGAACCAAAACCTCTGATATGTGACCTTGTGTGTGCTTGTTGAAAATCCTGTTTCAAGATAAAAGAGTTTTCTTTTCGGTTTGAAGAAAGTTGCTAAGAAAGTCTTTCAAAAACCCTCAAGTTCAACTACTCTTTCTTACTACAAATTATCTCACTTAGTCCCTTTGACTAATACCTCTACCCTGTTTTCTGACCTCATGGTTTCAGGTAGGCAGCCCGGCGCTTCCTAGAGGTATCTTGAAACTGTAGGAAGTCTTTTATTAAGTCAGGATTGTTAGTTACTCTTCTTTTGTCCTGTGCAGTCATGGTTACCTCTACCTTTATGTTGCATGTTTTACTATGAGAAATTGTTCAGGCTACGACCTAGAAAACTTGAACTCAGTTTCATTAAGTTCCTTTGTTTTCCTATTGGACTAATGATTTATGTTATACTATGGCTACTTGTTTCTGTGTTTATGCATGTACTACTGTGTTGCATTCATGTTTTCAAAAGTTTTAAATTATTCTGAAATTCTGCTGCTTTGGCAACACTGGTTACTCTGATCTCTGTTATGTTCTACTATGCTTGAAGTTTTAAATTATTCTGAAATTCATGAGTTGGATGCAAATTATGTGAGTGTTTTGGCCTGGTTTGAACCCCCTCTTTCCTCCCCTATTTCGCTGTGTGTTGCTGTTGCCGTCTGTGCTGCTGTAACACTCTCCCCGGGCGGGGAGAGTTTGTTCTTGGAGAGTACCCGGCCGGGTACTCCTGCTGCAGATCCTCCTGCGTCGCCTAATCGGCCGGGGAAGATTTCTTTGGGAAATCTACCCGGGCGGGTAGCTGCCGCGGTGCAGCTTCTGTTTCTCTTTTCATTTTCTTCCCCTGCTGCTTCTCTCTTTTCTTTTTCCTTTCTTCTGTTGCTGCTTCAATCTTTTTTTTCTTCTCTTTTCTGCTTGGTTGTATACTTGGATGGAGACTTGAATCTGCTGCTGCTGTTCTTCAATGGTGCAGGGTTGTGCGTGAGTATATATTTATACATTGGTGTGGTTGTGAGTGCATGGAAGAGTTGCATGCATGTGTGTTGCTATATATATATAATATATTTGTGTGTGTATGCATGCATGTATTACCTGCGTGCATGGAACTATTACCTATATATATATATCTAATATTGCATGCATGGTTACGTATATATATACATATATATATATATATATATAGTATATATTTAAAATATACTTATGCATGCATGAAATATATGTCATATTTTTACGTATATAAATATATTTATATATTTATTATATATTTTAAGTATTAATTGATTTATTTTAATTATAGAATTTAATTGATTTCTATTTCGCGTATTTAAATTACCTATTATTATTTGAATATGTTTACTTGCTTAATCTCTAATTGTAAATGGGAAATAGTACGTGCTATGATTATTATATGGAATTCTTAGATTAAATTGATATGAATTGTGAATTTATGAATTTGAAGGAAATGAATGAATGAACGAATGGCTTATTTTTATGCCTTAAATTCCTTAATAGTGCACATGAACATTTTCATGATATAATACCATCATTTACGCATTCACATCATATTCATTTCATTGCCGAGCGTCATATATGGTCATTTTGAGTCTCATACCTTTTCTTTTGCACAGATTCACGTTTGGTCGGAGACGAGGGCGAGCATTGAGACGCTTGTGCCTTCCTTTTTCTTTTAAAAGGTGGGTTTCTCTTCTAATAGCTAAAGCGACCCGATATATCCCTTATGTGAAAGGTTTTTAAGCCAAAATAGTATATTTATATATATCGAGTCCTTTTGAGTAAATGATTCCAAACGTATGACCCCTTTTTATTTATGAAACTCTACCTTATGATTTTGGCGAGTGCATGATATGAATTGAACACGGGCCCAGGAACTTAGTGTATGTGGCTATCCGGGGAGGCAAGGGCCGACGGTGATCCCATACACTAGTTCCAACCAATTTACGGCGAAACCGACCTCGTTAAGGAGTTTTTAACGAGGAAAGGCTAACCGGGCTTTTGAGTATTCATGTGCCTCACTAGCCACATTGATATGTTTAGGTGGCCGGGCCTTGCAAACCCATCCGCTACCCGAAGGAAGAAGGTGTATATGAATGATTATGATCATGTTATGTATGAGCAGAAAAGATTTATGTGTGAAAACAAAAAATTCATGTTATGATTACACGAGGTGTTGGTTGGAGATTGTGCACGCCCACTCACTGGGCCATAAAACCTTATGAACAATTATGAATGAATATGAATGTCGTAAACCCGTTGATGTTTTCTTTGTTTTGCCCACTTGGGAAATTCTTTTCAAACTTCACACGGGATTAGGGCTTGCATGAATGTGTTTAAATTATTCGATATTATATCTTATACCTCGTTTCTTACCCACCAGTCTCGTATAGACTGAACCCGGTTTGTTTTCAGTTGTTTTGTGCAGGTATAGGAGTGCTAGGAGGGAATACAAGTCATCTAGGTCTTGCATTGTTGTTTTGCACTTCTTTTCAGTATCTCATACACTCATACACTTATTGCTATTTTGTATATGATCATGATATGGAGCGTTATGATTTTGTAGGCCGTGTGGTCTTTGATACATGAATGATTTTGTATATCTATTTTGGAGCTTGGTGGCTCATTGTATATAATGTATGTTATTCTTGCTTCCGCATTTTTATTATCGCTCTGATTTTTTATTGTCTTGATCCTGAATGGTTTAAGGGTTAGTCCCGCCTAGCATAACGTATGTGTTGTGTCCCCGTTCGCCGTGATTTGGCACGTATATGGACTCCCATTTTATATACGGGTTGGGTCCCGGTGCGGGATGTGATACCTTGCACTCGGGTGCTACATGGGAGTTGTTAGATGTAACATCCCGCTCGTCCGATTTATAAGGTACGCCACGTTTCAACCTTTTAATGTGTTTAATTATGTGATTTTATATTTTTCGTGGCCCTATTTTGAACTCTTTTAGAGTTTAGGGGCCTGTTTGTAATTTTCTCTTTTAGGGGGTTATTCGGTCATTTCTCGTTCGGTCGAGAGTTCGACCTCTTTGACCCCTTCCTTGCGTTCGGAGCATCGAAACGAGTCCGTAGACTCTAAGTTTGCCCCATTCTGACTTCGTTAGCCCGTTCTTCCGATCGTTTTTGCGTACGAGGACCCGGGATATATACCCCGAATCCTCGTAATTCGTGCAAAAGATCAGATCTCAACCTTCAGCGTCTTCTCCAGCGATCAGCACTATTCACGCAGTGGAGGTGTGATTTCACACACTTGCCCGTTCTCCCTCGTTTGTCGACGAAATTCGACGAATGAATAGTCAAAGTTTATCAACTCGACGAGCCCGTCACGATGATACCAAAATCATGGCCTGAAAATCAGCGGTGGTGGTGCTACGGCGAGCAGCCGCGCTGCCACTTCGCCGCCCATTCGCGGCGGCTTCCGGTGGTGATTTTCCGACACGCGGCCCTGACCCACGACGAGGACTCCCCGGAGGGTTTTTCTGGACAAGCGGCGCCGCCATCGGGGCGGCGAGGAGGCCGCACGCGCCGCCCAAAGCGGATGACGGGCGGCAGCGTTACTATAGCAGCGGGGAACTCGCCATTCCGACGAGTTTTTTAGACGGCCCTTGGTACTACCCCACCTTTTTCGACCTCCTGAGTTCGTTTTCGGTGTCGGTTTGAGCAAACGATGGCCGTAGGTGGCGGTTTGGGGCAACGCAGCGGTGGCGGGATTTCAGTCGCGGTTTTGGACCTTTTCCGGCAGTCTTTTGGCGACGGTTTCTTCAGAGAAGTTGTTCCTAACGTCAAGTCCGAGCTATTCGTGATGGTGACGGCCCAAGAACCGACCGGCGGCGGCGGACCGTTGGCAGACCGGGGCTGAACCGGCGGTCCAGTTCTCCGGCGATTTTTCCGGTATTTTGGCTAGGGGCTTTTGAAGGGCTCGTTACAAGCTTTCCAACGGTATGCTCGGATTTCATTTTCGTTTTACGGTTTGCGTTTAATTTCGATTTTCGTATTAGGGACTTAGTTCGGTTTTTCGTCAACGAAGTCCGGTGTGTTTGGTATTTTCTGAAATTGGTTGAGGGCTTTTGTCAAGCAGGCCGAGGCGCACGTTTCTATCCTTCCGGGGATTTTTCCGACCACCGGAGGCGGTGTTCAGGTGGTTGTTCGGCCGGCTGCGGTGGCGGCATTCCGGCGACTTTCGGACAGTAGGTCCGTTTCGTTGTGATGAGTCCAACGCCACTTTCCGTTCGTCAATCGGATGCCCGGTTGATTTGTTATGAATTTTTGAAGTTATTGTATTTATTTTCGTTAATTGTTTTTAATTGTATAATGTGATCATGTATGAGCGATAAATGGAAATTATGAATTGTATGATATATGAGAATATGTTATGATGCATGAGAAGCTCGACTTCTAATTTATTGAATTTAATTATCTCGTTTTATGCCCACTTGATTGAGAATATTTTCTTTAAGGGGTGTTCGTGTAATATTTGAAAACTATATTGATAATGTGATTATATGAAACATGAGAAATAAATTATGAAATGATATGTTGCATGTAATTTTGAATGAATCGATCAAGCATGCTATTTGTTAGAATATTGTGAAATCTGCCAATGTGTAATTTGTATATAAATTGTTATGTAACTCACGTTTAATTTCGTGAAACTTGGTGCATGATATGATTTGAATTCTTAATGTCCTACTTTATTTTATGTAATTAATGTTATGAATTTCATAAGTTATGCATCTTTTGATATGGAATATGAATTATAATATGCTCTGAATGACTTGATTGAATAGTTATGGATTATATGTTGCATCATTTGTATTCGTGAGCATTGCCGTGCGTCTCTGTGTGGTTGTCTTAGTTGAGTCTGAGCCCTGTGTTGTGTTTGTGTGTTCAGTTGGTTCAGGTGCACCCGGGGTGGTGACAAGTGAGTCGTGCAGGTTTCGGGGTGGACCATCTGCTTTGTGTTCGGCTGTGTTTGGTACCAGGTGAGGTTAAGATATAGTTATACCCTATTGCAACGTGCCCATTTTCGAATGCATGCGGTTTATAAGCCTTATGTATATGTAGATCTGTGCGAAGTACGTATTTTGTTGGTTTTGTCATATGATTTGATTTGAAAATACGAAACGCTATGTATGAGCCTATGTATGCTTTGTTTCAGTTCTGTTATGATTCTGAGGTCAGTGTGTGATATGTACGTGTGATAAGATAAGCACGATATGCATGAGATATGTCTGTCTGTCTGTGTGTGGCAAGTTAAGTTTCCGATATATGTCTGTTTATCTGTGTGATGGGCCCTGGAGATTGTGGGTAAGGGAGACCGGGGACGACCATCGGGGTCGCCGGTTACGACCCCTGTGCACTTCTCCACCAACGGGAGACGTAGTTCTCCTATGCAGACGGAGCGCATTTTGGCATGCCGACGGTTTCGTTCTGTGGTGGGTTGAGAGGGGCACCTCTCTTCCCCAATGGTGTGCAGGTGGGATTGTTTTATGAGTTTTGTTCTGATATGAGTAAGTGTGTTTTATCTGTCCGTCTATCATAAGTTCGTGAAACGGGGGTAGATTGTTAAATTAAGATAAAAACTGATATACTTTTAAGTTAATAAGATATGCTCTGATATGTGTGTTAAGTCTGCATGAATCTGAACTTATGTTTTAAGAATGTTTGAGTTAAGATTTGTTTGTTTGGTTTTAAGCCCCTATAAGTATACTATCACGGGAAAATATTTTGGCTTGCAAAAACTAACCCCCGGGTTCACGAATCTTGCTTCTACTTTGTGCTGTGCTCTATATATATGTATAGCGTGCGTGTGTTAACCCCTCGCTCACTCTTTGGACTGACCCCTCCCCTTTTATGTTTTAGTTCGCAGGCTTTGCTTTGGAGGTCGTTGGAGTTCGTGCTAGGCGGATATGTGTCGGGTCTGTCGAGTCTGTGTCCGTCGGTTTATGTTTATTAAGTTCTGGCTCTGGTTTATGATTTGTAAATATTATATAAGTTATATTTGTGCAGGTTTGCATTTATGATTTGAATATATGGAATTCGGGACAGGTTAGAACAGGTGCTCGGATTAGTTGAACCAGTTGTGGATATATGATTGGTCGGGACAGGTTAGGACAGGTTTGCTGGATTAGTCGAACCCGTTTAGTTGATTTTGATGTTTGTATGGTACTGTATGTTTAAGGTGAAAGTTTTTGAAAGTTGGCATTTCGTACTACTTCCGCTGTCATGTTTTGCATTCTTTCATACGTACAGGGTTAGATACCGCCTAGCTAGTGGGTGTGTTTTTCGTTAGTCACCCGTTCGCTGTGACATGGCGCGTGTGCGGACTCTTCATTTCGTACACGTGTCGGGTCATAGTGCGGGGGTGTGATGCCCCACCGTTTGGGGTGTTACATTAGAAATTAAGTAATTTTGAAAATTTTCCCTCGTTTTGAACTTTTTCTTCGAGTTTGATTGCTGAATTTTTGCTAGAATGAGTTAGGCTTTTTGAATTGAGGAAAATTTGTATGAGATTTGATGATTTTGTGCGTTAGTATGCGCTTATATTTTGAGCACTTTTGAATGAGATAATGTATTTTGCTTAGAAAGATGAATTGATGATTTCCGAATGAGTCTAAGATTTGATTAGGATGCATTTTAGTCCTATCGAGGCGAAATTTTGAGCTAATGAAAGATTAAGGAAGTGAAGTAGGCATTCGTTGTCGGAGGATTATAAGATTTTCTTTTTAGCCGTTTTTCATTAAATAACGTAGTCTTATTGACCCCGCTGAGCCTAATTGTTGTGCAAGGATTTTTGTAGCAACATTAGAAGCCAATGCACAACAAAAGAATAACTACCTTCATAATTTTACGCCAAGGCTTGCTCGTTTGATTTTAATGGTAATTGTCTATCTTTTGACCCCTTTTGATTGTTCTTGTGGTTGAAATTGAGAGATTATTCTAAAGAAAGAAAAGGAATGAGAAAAAGTGTGAAAAAGAAAACATATGAAAAAGAGAAGAAAGAGCAAAAGAAAAGAAAAGAAGGATTATGTGTTTAATGGGAAAATTGAAGTGCCATGAGTTAGAGATTGAATTATGTAAGCTTGGTGAGTAGTCACTTGATCCAAATTTCCATAACCTTACCCTAAGCCTACATTACAAGCTCGAAAGACCTACCGATCGTAAGTCTTGATTTAATTCCATTAGTGGAGATAGGTGCGAAGAGTGTATTCGGAAGTTGATGATCAGAACTTAGGAGGAAATTGTGAATTTGTCATTCTAATCTTTGTACATTGTTTCATTCAAATTCACACACTACATAAGGGTGTACTTTTCATACTAAGTTTTGATGATCTTATGTTTATGAGTAATTGATTTGATTGGCTAAACTTGTTTAGGTGAAGGTTCGATGATTGCTTTGAGGAGATGGTTTGATGAGGATGTGTTTTCTTTATTTTCGTATTACTCGAGGACGAGCAATAGTCAAGTGTGGGGGAGTTTGTTGAGTTTAGAATTTGAATGAATATTAGCATTGATTAGAGTATATTTTTGTACCGTTTAACGCGTTTATGTGTTTATTTTGCTCCATTTAGGTGTTTTAGGAGTTGAAGATAAGAAACGGCGTTCCAAGGCGAATTCATGCATTTTTGGAAGAAAAAGAGAGTAAGCCCCATTACCAGAGGCATGACCATTGCTTTGGCGAGAGAGGAGGGGTAACGCCCGTTACCCCCGGATAGAAGGAAAGTGGTAACGCCCGTTACCACTAATAAAAGCGTTATTGAGATTTCAAGGTAGTAACGGGCATTAACATTATTTACACATGGATAGGTAACACCTGTTACCAAGAGTCGGCAAGAGAACAATTAGGGTTGCTATTTAAGTGCGTTTTGGAGTCTTTTTGAGAGAGCTTTTCTTCCGGGTTGTGCCCTAGTTTTAGAGAGAAGACACGAAGTTTCAGAGGCGTTTTTCGGAGAATTCGAGAAGACGAGAAGATTGAATTCTTAGAACGATTTCAGTTTTCAGGTTTTATTATTGCTTTGATTATCAAAGTAATTCCTTTAAGTTTAGTTTTCGTATGTTAGATTCGTTTTCAGATTTTGCTGTATGGTTTTGATTTTTAGACTTTGTTTAGACTTGATGAACATGAATTTTTTTAATACAATTACCTTTAGTTTTTTGAGTTTTGCTTTAATTATGAGTAGCTAATTCTCTAGGGCTAGGGGAGTGATGATAAATGCATGATAAGTGTTCGATATGATGCTTGAATGACTTGTGTTAATTCTTAGTTTGAAAACAGGTTTGAATTAACTTACGATGGCCTGATCACCCTTAGCATGTTAAACAATTGCCTAAATATCGAGTGATTTATGGTAATTTAGATTGTTTCATAACTTGTAAGTTGTAAAATATAAAGAGATTTGGTTCTAGCTTATACAACAATAATCTTATTCAATGCCGAGTCGCTAGAATATTGAATTGCGCTAGTCTTGTTCATATGGTTTAATTAACTATTGATGATTGCGAGAGCAACATTGAGCACTAATTAAGCACTTGGTTACACCTTGAGAGAGGGTAATACAAATGTAAGTGATTAGGTTGTAGAATTACACTTGTCAGACGAGTATCATATTAACTCTTGATTGTATGATTCATTATTTTCCCTTGCCTGCTTAGTTTACTGATTCTAATCCATGTGTTTCGTTATTACATGTTTTATCCCTAGTTATTCGGTTAATTCTGTCTTTAGTAGATTAATAGATAACACCAATTGCATTTCGTTAGGTCTTTAGATTAGAAAGAAGTGTTGAGTAGTGATTGATTTCCCTTCCCTGTGGGTACAATCCTATTGTGCTACGCATATATTAGTGTACACTTGCACGATTGGTTTTAACTTAAGTAGAACACAACAACAATTAGGTGTTTGTTTGACGTGTTATGTGATGTTTTATATACCGTTTATGTAATTCCGACTCATTTATACGAGTATAAACTTATATGATCTAAAGGCTACCTCTTGTTCCTTCCTTTGCATCTTTTGGCTTCCTTATGTATTTTAATTTCGTGTA
Source organism: Lantana camara (assembly GCA_037501455.1). Classification (NCBI taxonomy): domain Eukaryota; kingdom Viridiplantae; phylum Streptophyta; class Magnoliopsida; order Lamiales; family Verbenaceae; genus Lantana; species Lantana camara. The sequence continues at coordinate 87,978,143 of CM074862.1, read as the reverse complement.
TGCTTATGACATGCTATGATATGATGTGATATAAGAGTTTATTTGATGTGTTATGAGTTTAAATTATGTGTCGTTGATATAATAATAGGCTAATTGCTTTGATATATCTAAGTGTGAACGAATGTGACGTGCATTGCATCATTTCCATTCATCTCAAAGTCCTTGGCTAAGGTAGTTGATCGAGATCAACAAAGGGGGTTTTTTGCCTTGAAAATGGTGCTTCTTTGATGATTTGTGCTTCCTTGATGTGCTGGTTGATGTTGTGTTGTTGTGTGCTCGTTTTAGGTTTGTTTTTGTGTTGTTTTTGGTCCCTTAAGACCCTCCCCTCATTACCCCTGCTCCTGTGTATGTATTGGGTGTGTTTCATGCGTGCTTTGCAGGTGGAATCACGAAAAAGACGAAGTCTGGGCCCGTTAACGCCCGTTAGTGCACTTGTGCATGAAATGGATGTAACGGCCATTAGTGGCTCTCTGGGCCACTTACCTGACTAACGGTCGTTTGTGGCAAAGGGACAAACGGTCGTTAGTCCCTATAGACATGGAGTTTGAGATTGTTTCGTTCTATTGACCCTCCATCCAAGCTCCGATTGATCTAAAATTTTAGCCACAAAAACCTTCTTGAGTGTAGAGTATTCTCCAATTATAATCACTTCAAAATCATATCTAAGGAGTGAGTTATAACCATTCTATTTGGTGTTTCCACTTCATCGGAATTCCGTTTTCATTTAACTTCAAACCTACGCCATTTTCAGATCGCTTTGAAACACGATTTCACCTGTATACCATGGAAAAGTCCTATTTGTCTAGTTTCATATCCTATAAAAAATAATCAATTCTCACTTCTCAAATGCAAGATATTCCCAATTTTCCACAACTTGTACGTTTTAAGAATTTTCGGCTTTTTCTCCTTTTGATTTTCTTTTGCTTTTCGTGCACTTTTCCAACTTATAACTTGTTATATCATGCATATATGTGTGAAATTGATCTTATATGACTTATGTTTTGCATTTGTGATGTGATTTTGAAGCACATATTCGAATATGAACTTGAATGCCCGACGTGCTATCTCTTGTTGACTCTCTTGCATCACTTGCATCCATTTACATTTTTTGACCGTCTATATGGTTCATTTTGAGTCTTACTATTATCTTTGGTGTTTAGGTTGTCCGTGTTGAGTAGCTTGTTCGTGTGGAGCTGCTCTGTAGGTGTGTTTTAGCTTGCACTGTCCGGTTCGTTCGCCAAGGTGAGGCTTTCTTTCTTTTAGTTACTTCGACCTACAACCCTATGTGTATTTTGAGCCTACATGCATCTTATGTATATAAATGTATATACATACGTGTTTGATATGTATTTTATGGGAATTGGCTCGTTTCCTATGAAACCTTTGAAAAATGCTTATATATATACGAAAGCTATATTTTCATTTGTTTGTTTTGAAAAGGTTGGTGTGAGTTTTGAATTCGCAGTGAGATATGGCTTTAAAAGATAGGACTTTGAATATGAATCTGAATTTGACTTTGAACTTGGGCCCCGGAGATTTGTGCTAAGGAGCCCCGAAACGGTGTCCAGCCGTTGGGTCTATTTCTAAGTATAGTCTCCAACTGTTTGAAAGGATCACCCCGGAATCCACCAGGAGGTCGGATGAGGATGGAGTCCTGAGGGTTTGAGTGCTTGCGCTCCCCTTAACTGTTTTGATAGTTAGCGTAGGAACAACCCTTCCATCACCCGGAGAAGACGTAGGTTTGTTTGACTTTGATTTCGTCTGAATTTGAATATTAATATGAATCTGATGAGTTTAGAAGGAAGAACTCATACTCGTCGAGTTAGTGTGAATTTTACTCTGAATTTAGTTTGTGAAATGGGAGTGGATTTCTAATTACTAAAATTGGATGATTTTGACTCTTTTTCTATATATCTAGTATCACGGGAGAAAATATTTTTGATTGCAAAAACCACGCCCCGGTTCATGAGCTCTTTGAATTTGAATATGCTCTACTCTTATGTATATGTACATGTGTGTGTGTTTCCCTCTCACCATTCATTATGAATGACCCTGTTCTCGATGCTTTCCTTTTCCCTCTTGTTCCTTTGAGTTGCAGGAGCAGGCTTGGGTTTGAGATAGGCGGTAGTTGTCCTTTGAGTCGTTTAGGTCCTCTAGTGCGAGTCCTTTGCATTGTGCATCTTTACTTAATTTTTGATACTATATATAACTATGTATATAAGTATGATTTCGGTTTAGGGAGTTTGTATGAATAACAATACAGTCACGTCTAAGTAGAAGAGACAAGTAATGATATGATATAAGTAATTCGACAATGTCACGGGAGCATATAACAAGTAGAGTAGCAGTGTATCATGTTACAAAAATAAGCTAGGAACATATGCAGCCATATATCATAATGCAGGACACAAAATAGATTAATATCATATAAGTCCTGACTCGGCAAAATAGACATTCTAAAGCTTCAAGATACCTCTAGAGTGCGGCTGCAAGACCTGAAACCATGAGGCCAGAAAACAGGTAGAGGTATTAGTCAAAGTGACTAAGTGAGGGAGTACTTAAAAGGAATACTCTTGAAATGAAAGGATATGTGAAATGAATAAAGTTTACCTTGAAGAATGATTTGAAAGATAAATACTTTATGAAAACATTTGATATGCAAATGACGATGTCACACGCGCACACATATGATATGATTTGGTTCATATGATTTTAATAAAGCGGGATAGGGGTAAATGATAACTTTGATAAATATGAACCAATGTTTATAAAATGATTTATGTCAGCAAGCTAGGCATCTCCACCCTTACTCTTTGAAAACAATGAACGATGAGCGATGTTGGACCGAGATCAACAATATCTTGAACATACATACATGCACCACCCTTCTCCGGTGTCACTTTGGGTAGCTAGTCCTAGGTGACGATAAACGATGAATGAGATAAGGATTTGCGGTCCTTTCTCTGACAGATTGTCCTGACTTAACAAACCTCCTGTTAAAGTCGGTGTCAATTGTCTAATGGTGATGGCCGATATTAGTGATGCCGTTGGCGATCACCTACCGAGCATCACTTCCACACATAACCACGGACCCAATAAAGATGAACGATAAAGCTTGCTTATGAATGGCCATCCGGAGTAAATCCAAATGCTTAAATATAATGAAGTCCGTGAAGGACATGTATGGATGATGCAATGATGAACGATTATCGTTAAACGATGAATGATAAACTTTGAATAAGTGAATATGATTGTTTGAAATAATAAATGAGATGGATAAATATGATATTTGAAATGATATATGATATTTGAATAAATGATAAATGAAGTAAATGATTGATGAAAGAGTTGTCTGGATAAGGGAGTATTTTAAAGTAATGCATTGAAAGAACTAGGTGTTGGTTTTGAAAAACATTTGATACAATAGATATTGTAACATCCCGCTCGTTCGACCGTATAGGTACGCCTTAGCGAGAGTGTTACGTGTGCATTTAATTACTTAATTATGCCTTTAAATGTTTAATTAATTGCTTAAGTGTTTATTTGTATATTTATTTGTATTAATTGTTACGTATTTAAACGTTTTTCCCCGTTTGATCCCTTTCTTTATCCGTATGCCCCGTATCTGCTCGTAATTATGTAAAATTATGTGACAACGTGTTATGCATGAATTACGTGTTTTAAGAATTTATTTAAGTTCTCGTTAATTGTTTTTGAGTTCATTTTATACGGTTCATAAACCGTTTTATTTGTTAAGGGATTCGAGGGCCTAACTCGTTTAGCGCACCTTGGATTCCGAAGGGCGTAACTTGAGCTCGGGAATTCGGATTCAAATTCTGGAAGAAGTTTCGGACTCACAACGAAGAATGGAAGCTAGAGAACCTAACTTTGTATTTTTGTAAGCCCGTTTGGACTCCCGTTTTTCGCCGTATTAAGCCTCACGTGCATTTTGACCCCCTCACACTAAAATGACCATAACTTTCTCATTTGTTGACCAAATTAGGTGATCTTGGGGCCCACATTCTCCTAACTTAATCCCCTTTCCTTACTTTGCCTTTTCATTTCGTCCCTCAACTGAAAAAGGGGAGATAAGCAGCAGCAAACCGAGAGGAGAGAGAGAGAAGGAAGCTTCATGCCATTTTTTGATTTCCAAGCTCGTTTCTCATCCGATTCGGCTCAAATTTGAAAGGAAAGTCCGTTTTTGTATTCTCCATCTCCTCTTCTTTCTTTTAAGCCCATAATTGCTGAATTTCTTCGAGTATTTTGCATGATATGGCTAGCAACATGAATAGTAAGGGCTTTAGAGCCATTTGATGAATTTGCTTCAATTCTTAAGCTTTCTTTGAATTTAATCCATGATAATTGAACCTTATACATCATATAATATTTGTATGGACCGAATTTGCATGCTAGCTTAGGATTCATGAGAGTTTGATTCAAGAAATTTGGGTTTTTGTATGAATAGGTGTATGCTTGGCCCCTTCTCCATTTCCTTGCAATTTGGTTCGGTGTTGGCATGATTTGTGGAATGTATTTGATGTATATTTGCTGCATAATTGTTCCTTTGTATGTTGGATTGGGTTAGGATTGATTTGGTTGAGGTTTGGGTGAGTTTTGGGGTTGTTTTTCGCGTTTTTGAGCTGCTGTCGCCCGCGGTCGCGACCGCGACCAAAACGTGTGTATTTTAGGTAGCGGTCGTGACTTGTTTTTGGCCCAACTTCGGCCTGCTACAGTTCTTTTCTGCTGTGTGCTTTTTGTTTTCGCTTTCGTTCGTGTTTTCCTTGTTTTTCTTGCTTCTTTCTTGTCTTATATGCATGTATAATTTATATATTATGTGTTATGTGAATTCTTGTGAATTTATTACATGAAATCGATTGTCTTGCATGAAATAAATGGCCTAACATGCTCTATATGTCTTGTATATCCATGCATGCAAGAATGTTACGTTTGTTTGATTTGTATGATATTTAATTGCTCATTTTATAACTTTAATAAATTGTGTACATGCTATTTAATGTGTTACGCTTGTTGTATGAAATATATGAATTCGTTTAACGTGAAATGGGTAGCCTATGTGCTTCATATGTGCTTAAATGTGCATGCATGAACCTATATGACGTTTAATTGCTTTGCATGGTAATTCTTTGATCCTTTCATGACTTGCATGCATAGTTAATTTAATATATGGCATGATATGTGTGTTAAGTGAAACTCATGAAGTTATTTAACGTAACTTATGGAATTTAGTGCGTGTTATGAATTTGCATGAGTTAGATGATCTCTTATTGTATTTCTTATGCATAATTTGCATTCATATTTGTATGTCGAGCGTTTAAGTGGTTCATATCGAGTCTAAGTATGTCCCTTGTCCTTTGTTTTGTCTTTAGGTCCGTTTCGTGATTGACGAGGAGGTGTTGTGGAAGTGTTTTGGTTCGTTGCGTCCGGTGTGGTCGACAAGGTGAGGTTTTCTTCCTTTTTAGTTAAATGACCTACAACCCTACATGTATTTTAAGCCCGCATGCGATATACGTACATATATAATTATGTAAATACGTGTTCGATTAGTATTTTATGGGATTTGCTCCTTTTGCTATGAAATATTAGAAAAACGCTTTTATACATACGTAACCTATTTTTGGTTTATTTGATTTAAAAAGGGTTGGTGTGTGTGAATGTTTTGAAAATAGCGAGAAATACGACTTTGATTATAAGTCGGAAAATTCTAAAATTTCGAAATTAATAAGACTATGAATTCTGAACTTTGAAATGGGACAGGGAAAGTGGTATGTGATTCTCGGGTCGACCATGGGGTCACCGAGCTCTCTCATCAACACAACCCCATTTTGATTTAGGAAAATTCGCCCATCCTCAGGAGTTCGAGGGGAAGGCGGTTTCTCGATTTTCGGCGATTGCCGGGGAGCGGGTAGGATCCCCCGACTCACACATTCTGACGGGAGAACGGGGTTGAGTAAAGGTTAACTCATCCCCAGACGGTGAAAGGGTGGATTGTTTGTGAGTTTTGCTTTATTTTGATTTCCTTTATGCTTTGAAAGGAGTTACGTGGGTTTGAACTCGCTCTCGCCGAGTCTTTGATTTCTGCTTATGTTTGTTGTTCGTGAAACGGGAGTGGAGTTGTATAATTGCTAAAACTTGGTTATTTTGGGTTTTTGCCCTAAAATCTTTTATATATTTAGTATCACGGGCTGAAATGATTTAGATTGCAAAAACCACGCCCCGGTTCATGAACTTTCTGATTTGGATATGCTCTGCTCTAATATTACGTACGTGTGAGTGTGCTAGCCTCCTCGCCAGTCATTAGGACTGACCTCTCCTCGTTGTTTTCTTTTCCCCTTTTGTTCTTTGAGTTGCAGGTTTTTGTGGAGGTTGTTCGTGCTAGGCGGCGGTCGTTTCTTTTGAGTTTTGGGTCGTTTAGCGAGTTCATGCATTGTTTTAGTTTATGTTGGTTCCTTTGAATTTTTGAAACATGTATAAGACTTCAAATTCAGAATTCAGTATATTTGTATGATCTAACTAACTTCATTACGGTATATTTGATCAATTTCCGAGCATAAATATTTGTATGTATGTATCCTGGTGCTTCTGCTTGTGTAATTGTTTATTTTCGCGCACTCTGATTTAGGGTCTAGACCGCCTAGCCTAGATGAGATTTTGTTTCTCACCCCGTTCGCTGTGGCTTGGTGCGTTTGAGGAGTTTCCATTTCGTTACACGTGTCAGGCTATAGTACGGGGGGTGTAGTGCCTTGCGCTCTGGGGTGCTATAGATATAATCATGGTTCCAGTTTGAAGTAGTTAACCTCACCTAGTAATAGGTAAAGATGAGTAGTATGATTAAACAGTGCCCTGGGGATCCGAGTGCTCAACCTTAACTCTTGTAAGTGACGTACTAAAGTGAGCTTAAGAACTAAGACCCACTCTACATGATGTATATGAATGATGAAGTCACATAAGGAGATAACACATGAGAGTAATACCATTTAAGGTATTAGAGATAAGGTATCACATAAAGAAACACGTTGAAGTGAGTTCTCTTAACGTGAGACTATGATCTTACTAAAGTCCAGTAAGTATTAGTCAAATTATGATTCCTATCATAACCCTAAGGTTATGAAACAAATCCACGAAAGAAAACTCATTTTGAAAAGATATTTTAGACCCGAGGTTGGGAAACCCTAAGTGCAAACGTCTAAATAGGTATCCCGAATTTTATTTCATTTTACTATTCAAAAGTACTATTCCATATTACTATTCCCAATTACTATTCACATGTCGGGTCAAAGGGTTCGGGTCAAACCCACATACTAAACACACACTCATGCACACACATAAACACACACGCACACGCACACGCACACTGTAGCACCCCGCACGTGAGGCACCACATCCCCCGCACTATGGCTCAACACGAGTAACGAAACAGTAAATCCGCCCCCGTATCAAACCATAGCGAACGGGAGACAAACATAAAAACCTTCCTAAGCCAGGCGGAACTAGACCCTGCAATGATAATCAATCAACAAAATATAATGCATCAACATACTCAATTCAAACATACAAATCATAAGTATAATTGGGCACTCCAGGCCTCTTTTAAAATTATAGCAAATCTCAGTAAACCCAATTTCATAATAAATACATAGGTATCCAATGTCACGATATAACTGAAATGAATTATACATGATTCCAATATAGATGTGAATGCAGAGACTCTCCTAGCCTAACTCGACCCACTTACAGACTCCAAACACCTCCGCCTAGCTCGAAACTCCAAAATCAAACCTGCACACTAAAAAGTTGGGGAGGGAGAGGGTCAGTCTCTAGAAGACTGAGTGAGCAGGAGCGATATACATATATAAAAACATGCACATGCGAGTCATGAATTCCGAACAAGGTTTTAGTTGTGATTAGTTCCCAAAAGGGCAAGAGAATGATTAATCAATGCTCGGATTTTATGACTAAACATATTAATTCATTACATTCATAAATCATACATAAATATAAGGCTCGGCGAGTGAGCGTGCATCATCTCCAACCAAACTCCGACCGTGTACGACAAATATCAATAATATATTGATTAGGCGACCATGCAATATATCATAATACACACAGACCATAAATCATATCATAAACATATTCGTTTGGGCGATCCGGATCCCGGCATTCCCGCACGGTGCATAAACATATCATAACCAACCTTCTTCCTCCGGGTGGTGGACGGGTTTGCAAGACCCGGCCACCGGATCATACATAATGGCTAGTGAGGTACATGAATCCTCAAAAGCCCGACCTGCGTTTCCTCGTCAAAACTCCTAACGAGGTCCGTATCGTCGTAAATTTGGTTGGCACTAGTATATGGGATCTCCGTCAGCCCTTGCTTCCTCGGTTAGCCACATATACTAAGTCCCGGGGCCCGTGAATATAACGTACATGTAATCTCGCCAAAAACATATCAATACTTACATAGAATACATACTATAAGAAATCATACCTTACCGTGTAACTCGGCATATGCTATATACGTACCTCTCCGTGTCATCCGAATCCGTAGTTAGCATGAAGACACACGGTTTGGAGCATAGCCTTATTACAAAACTATTTTTAAGCTTATATACGCTCATACGTATAATTCAGAAGAATTACTCGATAACTTCATTTGAAAACCATATATATATAATTATAAAGTTTTGGCCAAAGCTTTTCACATAAGGGTTGTAGGGTTTGTTATATAGCTAAAACAAAAACCACCCTCACCTGAACCGTGACGATACAAGGGTACGAATACCAAGTGCCTGACGAACAAGATCTCTCCACCCTGGAGATAAACTGTACAAAAGACAACATGACGTGTTCGTGAGACTCGAGACTCCAAATGAACCAAATAGGACGCTCGGTAATGTAATGATCATGATATGAATGCATAAAAGAGCGTATTAAGTCATGAAAATGTTCATGTGCACTATTAAGGAATTTAAACATATAATCAACCATTCATTCATATATTTCATTCAATTTCATAAGTTCATGAATTCATATAAATTTCATAAATTCATAACATTCATAATATTCGTAAATTCATAAATTCATAATGCATATCAATTAATCTAAAATCCATTTAATAAACATGATATATAATATTCAAATTCACATTTGGGAATAAAATAATAAAACGTTCAATCAAAAGTCGGTAGAATAAATACGCGAAATAGGAATCAATTAATTTCAATAATTAAATTAAATCAAATGATATTTAAAATATATAATAAATATATATAATATATAATATATATAAATAATCATATATAATAATATACAATATATATATAATATATACCTATATATACACGTACACACACAAGAACACACTCATGCATGCATGCAATATATATGCTATATACAATATACAAACCATGCATGCACTTATATATTTTACATGCATATATATATATATATACTATATATATTATACACATGCATGCACACACACAAACAGACATATATATATACACAGCCACACACACACACATGCATCCAAGACACAACACAAACGCACAGAACCCACACAGCAGCAGCAACAGAAATGGCAGCAGCAACAGTCCAGGAACACACAGCAAGAATTCAAGCAAGACGGGGTGACACCCCCGTGTCACCCTCCAAGCCTGGACCGAGACACCCCCGTGTCTCGGTACAGAAATTCCAGGCTGAGACTGCATGCCCGTGACGCACAGCAGCAGCTCCCTCTTACAGACAGCAAAAGACGCAGAAAACAGAGCAAGAAAAGGCAGCCATCTCCAACAAGAACAAAGGTAACAAAAGCAACACAACAAGGTCCAAAATGCTGCAACAACTCAACAAGAATACACACCAAAAAGCTACGAATTGGACAGCCAAAAAGGAAGAAGGAAACGCAGCAAATTGACAGCTGAAAATCAGTGCCAAAACAGGGCCAAAACTCGAGAAAAACAGGGCATGAACGATTCACTCCTTCTCCATCTATTCAACTCAGTTAAGGCCAACAAATAAGCAGCAAAATATCATATATTCAACAAGGAAATCAGTTCCAAAAGTGATCAATCAAGACCACAACCATACGTGACCCTCAAGTGAATTTTCTCAAAGATGTAATAAATGATATATCATAAATACTTCAACAACCACGAAATCAATGACCATAAATGATATGAGGATGTCAAAACAATCAATCACAAGCTTGGAATCAATCAAAATCGTTGAGAATCGAAGGAGATCAAGAAATTGCCCAAACTTTCTTATTTTCGGTAAAATGTCCAGAAATGATAAAACCATGATCAACTTCATGAATGAAAGGATGGAAATGATCAGAATTAATCATATAATACAACCCTAAGCTTACCTTGTTGATTGGTTGAAGTCTGGATGAGATTCGAGCTCCAAAATCTCCAAGGTTTGAAGGGTTACGGGACTGGAATGCAAGACAGTAGCTTTGGCTGAGTTTTGGGGCTTGTGTGAGGATAATCTCGGTCAAGGCTTGTTATTTCATGATAGATGGTTGAGTTAGGGTTTCAAAGAATCAAACCATGGTTAATTTGGTTATGGTTTGGACAAGATATGGCTGATTTAGTGCAACAAGGTCAAGTTGGTCGCCGATTCATTTTTCGGTTGAATTTCGGAGGTTCAAACGACTTAGGAAAAATGTAAGGCTAAGTTTACTAAACTCGAATTTTCGTTACGAGTTCAGCGGAGTTGACGGAACTCGAACCCGAGTTCCCGAGCTCAAGATATTAAATTCGGAACCAAGGGTACGCTAAGTGCTCGTTAGCCCCCGATTTGGTTCCTCAAATCAAATTAAATCTGTTAACGTATCAAATGAATTCGAAAATGTAAACCGAGCATAAAATCAAGTCCATAACACATATATGTACGACATACTACAAATTCGTGGCAATTCGATATCATATCATATAAGAACGATGCACAAAATTAACGATATGATCACTCCATGCAATTCATGCATAATTTATAAAATTCCCATGCACAATTAATTCCCATGCAAAATATTAAATAAGTAAATAATTAAACAAATTCTAATATTAAATAAATCATGTTTAGTCACGTAATTAATTAATTAAAACATGATTAATTAACATAACACTTAATTAGCATAATCATTAAATTAATAATAAAATACATAAACATATATATATACTTAAAGAAATAGTTTTATATATATATATATATATATATATATATATATATATATATATATATAATACGACATATATATATTTTAGAGTTAATAATAAATTAAAAATAAACTATAATAAAATTAAATAATAACAATTATAATAAAGTTAAATATAAAACACGTAAAAACAATTAATTCGCGCAATTTGATAAACACATACGTCACATTATTTAAAACTGAAAAACTGGGGCGTTACACACACCATGCACACACACGGCACATACACACACATACACACACACACTCTAATCAAACTAGGATCTTGTTATAACCTATGGTTCAAGTTCATATTATTAGAGGTAAGTTTGATCTATATTAAAAGGTATAACCTAAGGTTACAAGGTCTAATTAAAGTACTATTCTATCTTAGGTTATAAAGTGTGACACTAATCAAGTGTATAAGATATGATCAAACAATATTCCATTAATCCAAGTCATAACATAAGATCAATTCATAATATATGAATCATATAACAACGTAGCATCATATCATAACATAAGTCTATAGCATAGCATGAGCATTGATCATATAATATGTGACAATTAAATCAATTGACAATATGTAACATGTTCTGACATAATTGATCATATAATACTATTCCATTAAATAACATGCATGAACATAATTTAAATATTATAAACCTACATCAATATATAACATATATAAACCCCAAAGTATGATCATAACATATATTAAACCAATTCATAACATATCATAGCATATTATAAACAATTAAATCACATGAACAACTATTCAAATATATCATAAATACTATACCGTAAATGCATAAAATAAAATCCTATATGGCTTAGGGAAGACCCTAAGACCCAACCTAAAAATTATATAAATAAACCATAACGTAAAAACATAAATTAAACTAAAACAAAACATAAAACTACAGCCTAAAAAAATAAAACAACTAACCTAATGTTTTTTTTTTGGGGGGGGGGCTTCGGCCAAGAGGGGAAGAGAGGGAGAGAATGGGTGTTGTTAACACAACATTGAGCAAGACAAAATGAATGATATAGAGGGGTATTTATAGTTGTTCGGAGACCCCTCTCCTTGCAATAAAAATAACTCCAAGGGTAGGAGAGCAAATGGAAGTAGCTTCTCTTGAAAGCTTGGGCTTGGGCATTAAATAAAAATAGAAAATGAAGGATATTTAGGTAATTTAACATGGTAAACACGAATACGAGTGGCTGGAAGTTAACATATGTGAATCAAACAAAAGTTAGCTTCGAAACGAATATTTACTCGAAGAAAGCGGATTTGCCGTTAGAAAGATATATTAGTTTTAAAGAATAGAAATTTGAACGTTTTAAACGAATATGAATGAAAAACGACCTCCGAGCATGATTTGAAAGTCTGGATTGTTGTAAAACGTCATAAAATAAATCAACAATCGTTTCGAGCCCAATATTGGCTATAAAAAATTTTACCGATAAAAAGTAAGAAACGTAGGATAAATATTAACTTATTTTTAAAAACCGTTTTATTCAAAACTCGAGTTAGGGCTTCAACGAAGAGATTTAATAATTCTCAAAAATCATGAAATAAATCAAGAAGTACTTTAAATCCAAATTTGAAGAGTAGAAGTTCTCCGAACGAAAAACCGTTCGTAGAAGAATAGTGAATTAGGGTTTTAAATAAACCTTTAATTAAAAATGTAGTTTGAAATAGATTTTCAAGTCAAGAATGATTTCAAAAGACTCGTATCGACTCAAGGATCGATTTGACTATAAATTTGAGTAGTAAAAGGTGTCCGAATCAAGACTCTTTTGTAAAATGAATAGTAACTTCGGACGGTAAGTGCCCGAAATGCCCTTAATGCTAAAGAAAGGACTCTGAACCTTGGAAAAAAGTTCGAATGATTGGAAAACCTGGATTATGAACCTATGGGGTTCGAGTGACAAGATGAGTAACGTAAGCTCGGTAAATGAATAGTAAAGTGAGTGAAAGGTAAAGAATTCCCCCTTAACATACTAAAATCACATAAGAGCACATTGATCAGATAAAAATGCAATGCATGAGGTTTTGTAAAGTTGGATCTTGGTCTATAAACGCTTTACCATTTCCCTTAGCTTACCATTTCAACCAGGCCCCATTACAGGCTGTTACAATCACACCTTCTTGAGAAGAATCTGTCCTTAGATTCCACATCTGTTACTGAAAATAACTCGGGGTAATGTTTCTGCATCTTATCTTCTGTTTTCCATGTTGCCTCTTCCATGCCATGTCCCTTCCAAAGGACCTTAACTAAAGGAATCTTCCTATACCTTAGTTCTTGAAATTTTCTATCCAGAATCTTGGTCGGCTTCAACACATAAGTTAAGTTTGGCTCTAATGGTATCTCTTCCACTGATACCACTTCTGACTCGTCTGAAAAACACTTGCGAAGTTGAGATACGTGAAATACGTTGTGGATTCTCGTAAGACTTGTAGGTAAATCCAATCTATAAGCAGTCTCTCCAATCCGTTCTAGTATCTCATATGGTCCAACGTATCTAGGGTTTAATTTACCGCCTTTCCCGATTCGAGTAAACCCTTTTCTTGGCTATGCTTTCAGAAACACTCTGTTGCCCACTGCGAATTCAAGATCTCTTCTGCGTCGATCTACATAACTCTTCTGCCTGTCCTGGGCAGCTTTCATTCTTTGACGAATGACTTGAATCTTTTATGTCGCTTCCTGAATCCACTTTACCGAATTTGTTCTTTTTGGTACATCCTCTGTTTGTCTTACTTCATCCAAATCCCAGTACAATAGCGATCTGCACTTTCTTCCATAAAGGGCTTCATACGGCGCGGCTTGAATCGAAGCCTGATAACTATTATTGTGTGCAGACTCCACAAGGGGTAAGCAATCTTTCCAACTATCTTGAAAGTCCAATGTACAAGCTCTTAGCATATCCTCCAAATACTTGATCATCCTCTCTGATTGTCCTTCCGTCTGAGTATGTGCTGCGGTGCTGAAGTTTAACTTTGTTCCCATCAAAGTCTGAATTCCTTGCCATAATTGTGAAGTAAACTTATCTCTGTCAGACACTATGCTGTTCGGTACTCCGTGCAGTCTCACAATCTCTTGTTGATACAACTTTGCCAACGTGCAGACTTTATCAGTTGTTTTCACCGGCAAAAAGTGCGCTGACTTAGTGAGTCTATCGATGATCACCCATATACTGTCTTGTCCTCCTCTGACTTTAGGTAATCCAGTGACAAAATCCATTGTGATCTGTTCCCATTTCCTTGTTGGAATTGGTAACGGTTGTAACATTCCACTTGACTTCTGGTGCTCAGCTTTAACTTTCTGACAAGTTAAACGCTTCTTGACATAATTGGCTATGTCTCACTTCATACCATTCCACCAGAAATGTGTCTTGACATCTTGATACATCTTTGTTCCTCCTAGGTATACTGTATACTTGGTCTTATGCGCTTCATCGAGAATCTCTTTCCTTAAAACAACTGGTACGCATATACGACCCTTGTATCACAAAATTTCGTGTTCATCGGTCCTGAACTTTGTCTCATCATCCTTCCCCTTTGAATTGAGACACTTCTTAATCCATTCGTCATTCTCTTGAGCTTCTAACACTTTCTCCTTTAAAGGTGATATCATCAAAATATTTGCGATTCGAGCTTTATGTATCACCTATATCACTTCTCTTTGAACAATCTTCGGGTCTGCTGAAATCTGTGCTAAAGAAGTCTTCCTGCTTAAGGCATCAGTAACAACGTTTGCCTTTCCTGGATGGAATTGAATAACATAATCATAGTCTTCTAGAATCTCCATCCATCTTCTTTGTCGCATATTCAACTGCTTCTAAGTGAATAGGTAGCGCAAACTCTTGTGATCTATGAAGATCTCAAATGAAACTCCATACAAGTAATGTCTCCATTTCGCGAGAGCGAAAATCACTGCTGCTAACTCCAAATCGTGTGTCGGGTAATTGGCTTCATGAGGTTTAAGTTTCCTCGTTGCGTAAGCGATTACTTTTCCATTCTGCATTACAACACTACCTAAACCTTCTTTCGAGGCCTCGGTGTAAACAGTGTATCCTTCTTTACCTTCTGGTAAAGTTAAAATCGGTGTTGTCATCAATCTCCTCTTTACTTCTTGAAAACTCTACTCACACTTGTCGGTCCATTCAAACTTTCCTTCTTTCTTGGTTAACTTTGTCAGCGGTGCTGCAATCTTTGCAAAATCCTTGACAAATCTTCTGTAATAACATGCTAGTCCCAAAAAGCTTTTTACTTCTGATGGATTCCTTGGTGGCTTCCAATCCATAACTGACTCGATCTTGGAAAGATCGACTCCTGAGAAAATGTGTCCAAGAAATATAACTCGTTCTAACTAGAACTCGCATTTACTAAACTTTCCATATAGCTTGTGATCCAGCAAAGTGTTCAGCACTAAACGAAGATGCTCAGCATGTTCCTCTGGTGTCTTGGAGAACACTAGAATGTCGTCGATGAAAATCACCACGAACTTGTCGAGCAATGGTCTGAATATTCGGTGCATCATATCAATGAATGCAGCTGGTGCATTAGTCAAACCAAATGGCATTACTATGAACTCGTAATGACCATAACGACTGTGGAAAGCAGTCTTGGGAATATCTGCTTCATTGATCTTCAGTTGGTAGTATCCTTGTCTCAAATCCAACTTAGAATATACTCGTGCTCCTTGAAGTATGTCGAATAACTCTTCGATGTGAGGGAGTGGGAACTTATTCTTGATCGTCATTTTGTTGAGTTCCCTATAATCAATGCACAAACGCAATGATCCATCTTTCGTCTTGACAAAAAGTACAGGTGCTCCCCATAGCGATGTTCTTGGTCGAATATATCCTGCCTCTAACAATTCATCCAATTGTTTTCTCAATTCTTGAAGTTCTGTTGGAGCTATTCTGTAAGGCGTCTTTGAAAACGGCTCTGATCTTGGTATCATCTCAATTGTAAACTCTAGTTCACGATCGGGTGGTAATGAGTCTAAGTGTTCGGGAAACACTTCTAGAAATTCGTTGATCACCTCCACTTCTTCAATCTTGATTTGATCTTTCGGCCTATTTAAGAGATAGGCAATGAATCCTGTTGCTCCATTCTGAATCATTTTCTTTGCTTCCATTCACGAAACCACAACTAACTTCTCCACTGTCTTTCCTGATGTCCCACTTTCATCATCTCCCAAGATGACTTCTTTCATATAACAATCCAGCTTAGCTCGGTACTTAAATAACCAATCCATTCAAAGTATAACATCATACCTAGTCATCGGCAACATGATAAGATCCAACGGATAATAGCGATGACCAATGTGAATAGGGCAGCATTTATATACTTGATCTGTTACGAGGCAAGTCCCTAAAGGAGAACTTACTTCAAAGTTATATGGTAATTGTTCAAGTGGAAATTGTAAATGCACAAAAAATTTAGATGCAATAAATGAATGCGTGGCACTAGGGTCATACAAGACCTGAACTGGTGTGTTAAGCATGTGCACAATACCTTCCACAACTGATGAAGGATCAACCTCCTCACTGCCATCCAGTGCATAAGCTCTGCCTTTAACCACGGGTTTACCAGTCGCCCCCACCACCGCCTTGCCTTTGTCCTGAACCCCATACTTCCTAGTCTTTGTTGGATAATTCTCAACCATATGATCAGTAGATCCACACCATATACACTGACCAGCTTTCTTCCTGTAATTATCCTCGGTATGTCTTTTACGTTCTCAGAAATCACAAACAATTTCCCCTTGATTGGCCTGAGGTGCTCTGAACTACTGCGGTGCCTTTGGCTGTTGTGGTACTTTTTGTTGATGCGGAGTTCGCTATTGATGTGGAGCCTTCTGCTATTGTTAAGTCATCATAGGTTTCTTTCCAGATCCTTGAGTGAAAGAATCGGAAGATCTCTTGTTCCCTTAAAATGGCTTTGGGTTAGAAGGTCCCTGACGGCTAACAGTTATTGGGATATCCTTGTGAGCTGCTTCCACTTTCAAAGCCTTGTCCACTGCTCTGGCGTAAGTCTCGACATCCAATGACGTTAATGCCCAATTAGCTCAGGTTTCAGACCATCAATGAATCTCTTAGTCTTGCGGTGTTCATCATTCGGAATATGAGGTGCATACGTGATCAATCTGAAAAACATGGCTTCATACTCCATCACGTTCATATTCCCTTGAACTAGGCTCATGAACTCAGCTTCTCTTGCGTCGCGAGTAAATTGGGGTGTAATGCCCCATTTTTCAATTGTGCAATATGTGACATAATGTGAAATAATTGCCAATTATGACTTAATTATTTAATTATTTAATTGTCCTTAAGTGATCATCTTTCTTAATTTGAGGATATAATTGCATTAACTTTTCTTGGGACTTAAATGATCATTTTCCATGAGAGTGAATTTAATTGCATGACCTACTAATTGGAGGACTTAATAGCAAAAATATGGTGACTCATGTAACTATGTGCGAAAGATGTGAAATATCTTCATTATATTCCATTATATCTCATTTATTTCATACACAAAACATACATACACTTTGGTCCTCCTCCATTTTTGATCGATAAAGCTCCAAGAGAAGGAAAAATAGGATTTCATCTTTCAACTAAAATTTGTGAAGGAATTGTGGATTAGGAGCATCACCATCATCATATCTTCTTCTTTTCTTCTATTTCTTCCATTTAAGGTAACTTTGGAGATTTATATGAAATTTTGAATCATGAGTGGTAATTAGGGTTATGGTTTAAGCTTGTTTAATTATGTTTTGGTTGTTGGAAGCATGAATACTTGATTATAGCTTGGATTTGATGTACATATTATGAAGTTTATAAGCTTGGAGCATGAGTTCATGTATGGGTTTCTAAGTGATATTTCTTGTTGATCATGCCATGAAATGAGTGTTGATGTTAGATTTTATTGTATATTAAGCATGTATACATGTTACTTCATGTTTTAGATGCATTTTAGTGCTTGGAATTGGTGTTTTGTTGTTGTTGTTATTTTGGCCGAAACTCCCCTGTATCTGCTCTGTTTTCTGCCTCTACTGTCTAACGGGAACGGCCCTTCCTGTCCCAGTTCATTCTGGGAACGGCCGTTCCCATCCATGACAGCTAGCGCGCGAACCTGGGAACGGCCCTTCCCAGTTTGTCCTGTGGCCGGAACGACCATTCCCAGCCCTAAAGTTTCCAAAATTGTTACAGACGCACGGGATCGTTTCGGGGAGCCGGGAACGGTCCTTCCCATTTCTAGTTCAAACCCGGAACAACCTTTCCTATGCTCCAGTTTGTGTTTATGAGTTTCTGCATGAATTTTACCAATTCAATTCCATTTCTTTGAATTTAATTGATCCTTACATGCTAGTATATGATTGTTTTATACTTAAATATGATCATGACATTTGATAATTGTCCATTCTCGTTATTGTATGTCATGTTACGCCGTTCGTCCTAATTGGTTCATTTGAGTCGTGTCTTATGTACACTTGTCTTTGTTGCACAGACCCGCACACCAGTGGCGTGGAGTGGGCTTCTTAGGCCGTGGCTTTCTCTTTATTTTGTCGGTACAGGTGAGGTTTAATTGGTAGATATATAGAACCATTACAACCCTACATGATTTTTTAAGCCAAAATGTATCTATATATCTATAGTTCTGCAAACTCTATCGATTTTCTACTAATTTACTGAACTGTATTGTGTTGATTGACTGTTTTGGGCGAGTATATTGTACTGTGCACTGTGGGCCCGAGAGTTAGCATTTGAGCCAACCGGGAAAGCAAAGGCTGATGGGTAACTCTTACACTTCTCTCAACCGTGGGGATGAACCCTGAATCCATCAGGAGGTTTGGTGGAGGAAGGAGTCCCGTACGTGGGAGTCATGTTCCCGACGTACACCGTGTTACCGTGGATGGTTCGGGCCTTGCAAACCCACCATCATTGGAGGGAGAAGGAGTTATTGAAACTGCTACGTGTGCACTGTAACTGATTGCATGATCACTTAATTAATTAAAAAGTATCGTGATTGTACACTGTCGGAGTAAGGTTAACGATTAGCCCTCACTCGCCGGGCCACTGATTGATTGATTTAAAATGTTTAATTGTTAAATCTGATAGTTGTAATCTCGGGCGAGATCTACGTTGTTCTTCAACTTATATTGTTCAGTTATAATACCTTACCCGAGGTTATGACTTGCATGGTATCTGCGCTTATATCTATTATACCCCTCGCTTAGTCTTTGTAGACTGACACCTCACTTTTCAGTTTTGCAGGTCGTGTGCTAGGCGGGATTGGTGTCGAGTCAAGTCTTTTATTTCGGGTCGAGTACGGGTCCATATCTATTTGATGCATATGTATTGTTATATTGGTTATATGAAATGTTATAGATTTCGGAAGATGATAATGTATTGATATGTAATGTTAGGTTTTGGTTTACTTGATAAATGCTCATGAATGGCATGCTTATGTTTATTCCTTTTTTGCATTGTGGTAATTGGTTTAGGGTTAGTCCCGCCTAGCTAGTTAGTCCTTTGTTTTCTTGTCACCCGTGCGCTATGGCTTAGTTCATGTATGGATTGTCCGTTTCATATGTGGACTGAGCTATAGTGCGGGGGATGTGGCACTTTTGCGCTTCGGGTGCTACATCTTAGGTGGTATCAGAGCCCGGTTGCAAAATCGGGTCTCTAGCGTCGTGTCTTGTGAGGCTAGGTCGTACGTCATAGGAATTAATTGTTAACTTGAGAGTCTTGCATCTTTATATGAAATTATTTGACTTATTTGAATTATTTGAATGACTTAAAGCTTTGAATTATGTGATTTAATTGTAACTTGAGACTTAATTGCAATCATTTGCATCCAGTAATTCCACATGCATCCTTAGTATCTTGAATACAGGATGCATCGAGGTCGTCATCATCGTGATCGTTCTCCGGGACATCGACATCGTCGTCATCATCGCCGTGAGAGAACACCACCCCGTCCGCATCCACCCCCTCCAGCTCAGCCACAGGATTTCATGAATGCGGTGGTTGTTCTTATAGTTCAGAGGATGAGAGAGTATGTTACCCCCGCACCGCCTACTCCACCGGTGCAATTAGAAGCACCTATCTCAGCTATACTTCGAGAATTCCAGAATCAACACCCTCCTAAGTTCTTCAACGGCAATGATACCGAGGCGGAGATGTGGCTAAAGGAAGTACAAAGAATCTGGGAACTTATACCTGTTGGAAAACAGGAATCAGAAAGTAGCGGAAATTTAAAAATTTTCCAACAAAAGGATCTTGGACTCGTAATCGTGTATCCAAATTCGTAAAGATCAAGAAACTCACTTGGGTAGTAGCTTTGTTGACACGTTTTGAGCTGCCCTCAAACGCGCTTCATGCGGTAATGGCAACTCGTCCCTCTAAAGTCTCTTTCAACTTCAGAATCCATTATAGGGATAACAATCCACACCAACCTAGATTCAAATCATGTTAGGGAAGTTCTTAACAATATAACATAAAGAAAGAAACATGAAACGAGAAAAGCATGATTGAAACTCCCTTCGAAAACCAGTTTTGCAAAAGTAGAAATCTGCCAGCCATAAAACCCTCGTGAAAAAATTCATCCTTCAAGATATGGACGAACGGTTTTCGCCATCTTCTTTAGTTCGATTTTTTCACTCGTTTTCTGTTGGGTTCAGAATCGTTTCATCATCCCTTCTGATCGTTTTGCTTGATCCCCACTTTTTGGTAAAGCTCAAATCTTCAAAACTTCTAACTTGAAGCTCTCTAGAGATAGTCCACCAACTTGGCTACAATCTAACTAGTAAGGATGCCAGTTCTCTAGTTAGTGTTTAGGCTTAACCTAGGGTTTCGTTTATCTTGGAGAAAGGATGGTGTTCAACACATGAACCAAAAGAATTGTCAATTAGCTCTAAGGGGAGCTCGAGCTCCCCTATATATAGGAGGGGAGTGGCCGAAATTCCTAGTCCTTATGGACTAAGGATTTGGTCCCTCTCCCCTATTACTTGATCATCAAGTAATTTGACTTTGACTTTGAATTCAAATTCAAATCAACTTTCAAGAGAGCTAAAATATCCAAACTATTTTTGGATAATTTTATACTTTATTTATTTAAAATAAATAACTTATTTTATCTAATTAATTAATTCATAATTAATTAACTAGATTATTTTTCTCCAAAATAAGACTTTCTTTTTAATTCAAAATTAAACCAAAGTCTATTAAATAATTAATAAATTAATTATTTAATATTCCATCAAATAAACAGGTGTGGCACACGTGTCCCTATGACACGTGTCCAGTCACGTGTCCCACACGTGTGGTTTCACACGTGTGGAACCCTCTAGGCCCGATTAACTCGTTTAATCATTTTAAAGCCTCAACTCATGTATCCAAGTTGTTGTGTGTGACCCTCTAGGTTCTCAATTCAAATAGCAGTGACCCTAATTAATTAATTCACTAATTAATTAATCAGTCCACAGATTAAACGACCATAGTCTAGCAACAGGTGTTTAACCCCTAGCTGAATTGGAATGTTCGGATTCGACAGAACCTTTAAGTCATTGATTCATGTGAGATACAATCCTCCTACTTACTACCTCTTAACCAAGATCTAGGGTAAGGGAATAATTAGAACCCTAATAATCTGGTCTTAAAGCTAAGTACATTTCATATCCATTTGATCTCCATCCAAGAAACCCTTTTCTTGATGTCTTGATCTACTGCCTTGACCAAGGACTCCATATGGCATATGAATGACTTACACAATAAGAGATCACCTTGCATATGCAAGTATATGTCCTTTCTTGATTCTCAGTCACTTTCATGAGTCACTTGTGCAGCCCCAGCATAAGCCTTGAATCAGTTGTCTAAGGCGACACCCTTTAAAGCTTATACCAAAGACTACAGAGTTAACTCATAAAGTGACATGGAACCTCAAGTCTAAGGATCAATTAATCACATCAATGACCTGTGAGATATTTCCTAATCTGGAAGTTTCCATTTCCTAAAATAGAAACTTTCTTTCCCATTTAGGAATCTTCTCACACGGGGCACCTCAGTGAACTTACTTATTGAAGTAAGCACCCTCATGTATCACGCACGTATCAACTATACACTTTGCACCTCCATGAAACAAGGTGGTCCTTCTTAAGGGCGTGGTCCCACAAGCAAGCCTTAGAGGAGTCAGGTTGACACTCCCACTGTCTGTAGGACTCATCGGCTTGGAGTATTTTACTAATCATGACTTATGTGAAATAGGGCTCGTTTCATGAACCATTTCACCTAAATGGTAGAGTCCTAAAGTCATCAGGATTAGGGGAGTTCTCATACATGCACAGCTAAAGTAAACGCATACCAAACAAGAGCATATAAAGAAGTGTTTGCCTGTGATATTAATCATTCGTTTATTATTCAAAGATTGTCTTTGATACTAGGTAAGTCCCAAAACGGATTATGACTAATCGGCTTTCTAGGGCACTATTCCTAACAATCTCCCACTTGCCCGTAAAAGCCATTTAGGTACTCTAACTCCCATCTTCTCAAGATGCACTTTGAGAGCCTATTGACTTTGGGCGTTTCCAAAGTGGATCTGCTATATTCACTGCTGATGTGACCCTCTTGTTTACACATCTCTTAGGAAACACCTTTTCCTTATGAAGTGATTCATAATCACGTGTTCAGTCTCTTGGTGAGGTCTTGGTTCTCTTACTTGAGCAACCATCCATTTTATCATACAATATGATAAAGGAGTTGTTCATGCTAGGAACTTCATCTAACAAGTTAGATGGAGTTTCTTACCCAAACACTTAACTTAGCGTTATATAATACGACTAAGTTCTCAACTACGATAGTCGAGTTTTGCAATGTCCGTCCTTTGGAACCCCTTTCCAACACCTTGCATTACCATTCTGGTAGAAGTTGTATCCTTTCAATGATTTCATAATCATCTATGTTTGATGAACAGTTACATCAAATATCCTTCTAACAACAAGATCTTTTGGGCTCTGTAAACTAATACATATCCTCATTTCTTCTCAAGTACTCTGAGGACATCCTTTATAGAAATCTAATGACCTTCTCTGAGGTCATATTAGATTCGACCCACTACGCTTAGTGTTGCGCCATATCAAGTCTAGTACATAACATTTCATACATTATGCACCCTTTCACTTAAAGGGATTCTGGACATTCTAACGTACTTAAAGTTATCTTAGGACATATACTCTTCAAAAGAGATGTTCCATTGTCCATACTAAACTCCTTTTAGTATTATGGTTATGTACTCGTTTTGTGATAATCCTTTTATTCTCTTAGATCTATCTTCTATAGATTTGAATGTCGAGAATTTAGGATAATCACTAAGATCTTTCATACCAAATTGTTTCTTAAACAAGAATTGGTAACTTTCACGTCATCCTTAGCATTCCTAATGAGAAGTATGTCATCTTCTAAAGAACCATAATTGACTCTTACATCACTAACTTTCATATGTACACTCTAAGACTTATTCGACTTCCATCTGTGTCAAACGATTTGACTGTGGAATCGAATTGTCTAACTCCTAGAAGCCTTTATCAATCCACAGATTGACTTAGGGATTTGCATACCTTATGCATACTCCCACTGAATATGGGATTTATAGAAATACCTTATTTCAGTCTCTTTCAATCTCATATTGAACAAGATAGTTCTCATATTCATTTATCATATTTCATAGTCAGAATATGAGGATGTGGTAAACACAATCCAAATGGACTTTTGCATTTCAACCTTCAAGAAGGTTGTAATGCTTTCATTCACTCGAAGCTCCACGAGCTTGATCCTATCAGGTGGATCAACCAAGGTCAAAACTTGGTTTGAGTATATGGAATCCATATTGGATTTCAAGGCTTGCTTACACTACTCAGATTCCAAATTTGACAGTGTCTCCTCTTCAAGTAATTCCTTGGCTATTTAGGAACGCGTTCTAAACGCGTCTTAAGAGAAGGGTTTCATACATGTGCATACTCTAAAATTTGGCTAAATTTTATCAGATGGGCTCGTTTCTTCTATATGTGGCGTGTATATTTATCCTCAAATTTCTTTGAGGTCTGCTTGCTTGCCTTTCTTCTTCTATAGGAACGATTCCTCAAGAAAGATACATTCCTTGAGACAAACAACCTTTGTCTAAGGGAATCGCATAAACGATATTCAATATCGTTGTATAAACTTGAACTCATTTCAAACTTATCTCCCACTATCCTCTTCACTTAAGAGGATTCCACTAAATTCTTGGATCAGAATAATTATGGAATTTAGTATGCCACATTGCATAGTCCAACTAAAGGACTGCATTTGGAAGGTACTAAATTCAAAATCTCTAACTGTATATTCTGGGAGTTTATTCCTAGAATGATTATAAGTCAGTAAAGCTTGCTATGGAATGGACCATATTCCATTAGGTTTCATTCCCTCATTCGCAAACACTAAGGTGTTCTCGAATTAGTTTACTGAGAGATAATCCTTTTATCTCTAAGATGACTAAGGAATTAGTTGCTAAGATATTGGTTATCTCGATCATATCGATTTACCTATAACTTATGACTACTTCGGTTCCTAACCTCCTTTTGAAATTCTAAGAATTTCATATAAGTTTCGAATTTGTACTTCAACAAGTACATTCATTCATAATGATTAAACTAACGATTGTATCTAGTGCTTACATTAAGCATCTTACACTCATCAGCATGGATCGAAATCCACTAGAATTTTGGCACGTTCCACGTTTCACCTAAACCATGTTTCGGGAACGTTTCCCTTCAAGATAGGATTCATAGGAAGTTAACTCTCTAGGTTCATTTTCATAGAATGATCCTAAGGTGTCTGACTTGCTAATCTTTTTATATCTCAACGTTCCAAAGTAATTCGAAGCTTTGTCATCTCACTTACTTTTGTTATTTCGTTGTCTGTTCAGAACATTAGTGCCTTGAGTCTTTGCACAACGGACTATGTGACTCAAGACTAGTGAATTCTATTCCTAGTAGAATTACTAAACGAGGTAACATTTCAGATTACTCATACTCTTTGCAGTTCCCTTTCAAAGTCCTTATTTGCTACCATAGAAGCAAACGTCCAATTTGATCTCTAGGGTCATTTGGGCGTACCCCTTACATGCCCCTCCATTGGGCTCTTAAGGGTTTCTTCTTCTTTAGGCCTTCAAGCCTTTAACTTAGTGAGTTTAGAAGAAGAATTAACCATCACGACCTTTTATTCCTTCTTAAGGATGCTTTTAACCATTATCAACTAAATGATTAACTATGCTACATTAGCATCATTTTAGTTGAGCACAAAGGGTTTGAATGATGGTGGAAGCAATGTAAGCAATCAGTGCATTGAGAACTCTTTTCTCAGTTGATGATCGAGACCAGAAGATCTTCAAATAAGATCTCTAGACCTTGTTCGTGTGCACTTGTTTCCTCATTTGGAATATTGAATAATTCCATAATGTTATACCTTGTAACATTTTTATGAGGTGGTTTAATTGCTCTTAAGTGGTTTGGAAAAATCCATTCACCTCAGATTGCTTCTCTTTTGGCCCGGGTCGAATTTTCACAATTGAAAAACTTCGCCCTTTAGAGAACGCCTTTCTCTATTCGGAATCTAAAATGAATTTTAGGGTCCGAAGCCAATCAGAGTTAGTTAGGACTTAGTCAACTCTTTTGACTTAAGGATGGATACGAATGGGTTTGCATTTCATATTGTAGAGAATCATAGAACTACAACCTAAATGCTAAGCAGAGAAAATAGGTGAGCATGCTGAATAATAATGATATACATAAGATAAGGTCTTTAATCTAATGTAGCTCCCACTGTTTTTCAAAGATCTATAATTCCCAAAGATCTAAGAGGAACACGTTTCCCAACGGGTACTAAGATCCTAAGCATTTTACCTCGAACCCACGACTCGCGGACATTCTAAGTAAAATCCTAGGTAGGTACAACTTACCAATTCTAACACCTTTAGAACTCTTAGTAATTGTTTTTGCACCACCTATCTTTCAATATGGACCCACGACTCGTGCGACATCCATATTTACTTAGGTGTTAAGCTAGACCCATCAATCATAAGATCATAATCAAAACTTAGTTCGAACGACCCACGACTCGCGGACATCGCCTTTGCCAAAATTAACCACGAAATATTGATCATTTAAAATGATCAATTAGGTAACTAAGAACTAATAAGCTCCACTAGCTATCCCACGACTCGCGGACAATAACTAGCTTTACTTACTAAACTTAAAACCTATTGATGGAATGCTAGGAATTTAATTCAAAATTTGCATCTCAAATTAAATACCTATTATTCGAAATGAGCTTAATATTTAATGGGAATTTTTGAATCAACCGGAGAGTTGTCCGATTCGACCTCACCAACATATATGTTATCCAATTTTATTAGTCTTGATTAATGCAAGTACAACTTAAATGCATTTCAAACAAGCACATAAACAGATAACATGTCCTAGCATGATACTAACATGTAATGATCATGGGTTCTACCTATCTTATGCGTGATATGTGGGAGCCACTCCACAATCACAAGTTCTAACATACATGCCACATAAACAGTTTAAATCACATAAGGGAAAGCGGTAACAAAATACGAGCCCTATCTCTATTACATTTTTATAATTGAGATTTCCCTCCCTAACATTTTGAGGGGTCTTCACTTATGGACACCTTGTTCCTTGAATGTGGTCCATCTCCATGGGTGCATTGTCTCCAAAATGAAAATAAAACCTCACCACCTATCTCTACTCTCAAATTACAATAAAAAGAAAAAGACATAAAGTAATAAGGCTCAATCTTCATATTGGCCTTAGACAAATACACGGGGCATACCCCGGCCTCAAAAACAGTAATATGGAAAGGCACTTAATAAATCACATAACAGTACGTACATAAGTGAGGCTCCAACCTCAATTGAAAAACGCAACTATAGGGCTCCAACCCCAATTTAAACCATCCATGTGCATAAATTAAAACCATACATAGATCTAAACCCATGATCACCTAACATGCTTTTGCGAGAATTTAAATTTAGCCAATAAATTAAAATTCCCGTTTCAAGTCTTAATGACTTAAAACACGACTTGATGCGAGTCTTATTTATAACAGTTTTCAATAAATCCCAAATTAACAAAAACAAATAAAATTCCAATTAATTTCTGAAAATTAATAATTTTATCAAGGATGTATTTTCCCAAAATATAAACCGTTTCAATTTTTCAAAAATCCCAATTTTAAGTTTTATTCAAAAATTAAAATAGTTATTCAAAAATAAAATTTTAAAATTAAAATTAAAAAAAATTGTGACTGGATCGCCCGATAAACGAAAAACGGATTACGAAAACAACGTTGTCCGTACGCGAAGGGGACCGCACGCACAGCGGTGCGCGAGCGCGCTGTGCGCGCCCAAGGCCGCGCGCGGTCCTGTCGCCCATCTTGCGGGCGGCTGGCCGGTCTGTCCCGACAAGGCCTGGGCGGTGACGGGCGGGCGCGCTTAGGCGCGCCCGGGAGGCTCCCGCACAGGCGTGCGGGAGGTGCTGGGCGGTTGCCCTTGCGCGCGCCTAGGACAGGCGGGCGGCGGCGTGAGAAGCCCGCGCGCTCGACTCCTTCGCTCGCAGGGTTTCGCGTGTTCATCGTAATCCTGGTTTTCGTTTCGTGTTTTCGTTCAAAAGCAAAACCAATCCAAGAAATCCAAAAACAGTTTATACAGTTTCAAATCTAAAATAGTTTTCAAAAATTAAATTTTGCAAAAACCAATTTTCAGAAACTTTCAGGAAAAAATACAGTTCCGTAATTCAGGCTTTCTAAAACAATTACAAATACTCAATCGCATCAAGCCTAAGAATTTCTACCAAATTCAGAATAATTGAGACGAATCAGAAACACGATTAACGAGGTGGCTCTGATACCACTTGTTGGAAAACAGGAATCAGAAAGCAGCGGAAATTTAAAAATTTTCTAACAAAAGGATCTTGGACTCGTAATCGTGTATCCAAATTCGTAAAGATCAAGAAACTCACTTGGGTAGTAGCTTTCTTGACACGTTTTGAGCCGCTCTCAAACGCACTTCATGAGGTAATGGCAACTCGTCCCTCTAAAGTCTCTTTCAACTTCAGAATCCATTGTAGGGATAACAATCCACACCAACCTAGATTCAAATCATGTTAGGGAAGTTCTTAACAATATAACATAAAGAAAGAAACATGAAACGAGAAAAACATGATTGAAACTCCCTTCGAAAACCAGTTTTGCAAAAGTAGAAATCTGCCAGCCATAAAACCCACGTGAAAAAATTTATCCTTCAGGATATGGACGAACGGTTTTTGCCATCTTCTTTAGTTCGATTTTTTCATTCGTTTTCTTTTGGGTTCAGAATCGTTTCATCATCCCTTCTGATCGTTTTGCTTGATCCCCACTTTTTGGTAAAGCTCGAATCTTCAAAACTTCTAACTTGAAGCTCTCTAGAGATAGTCCACCAACTTGGCTACAATCTAACTAGTAAGGATGCTAGTTCTCTAGTTAGTGTGTAGGCTTGACCTAGGGTTTCGTTTATCTTGGAGAAAGGATGGTGTTCAACACATGAACCAAAAGAATTGTCAATTAGCTCTAAGGGGAGCTCGAGCTACCCTATATATAGGAGGGGAGTGGCCGAAATTCCTAGTCCTTATGGACTAAGGATTTGGTCCCTCTCTCCTATTACTTGATCATCAAGTAATTTGAATTTGACTTTGAATTCAAATTCAAATCAACTTTCAAAAGAGCTAAAATATCCAAACTATTTTTGGATAATTTTATACTTTATTTATTTAAAATAAATAACTTATTTTATCTAACTAGATTATTTTTCTCCAAAATAAGACTTTCTTTTTAATTCAAAATTAAACCAAAGTCTATTAAATAATTAATAAATTAATTATTTAATATTCAATCAAATAAACACGTGTGGCACACGTGTCCCTATGACACGTTTCCAGTCACGTGATCCACACGTGTGGTTTCACACGTGTGGAACCCTCTAGGCCCGATTAACTCGTTTAATCATTTTAAAGCCTCAACTCATGTAACCAAGTTGTTGTGTGTGACCCTCTAGGTTCTCAATTCAAATAGCAGTGACCCTAATTAATTAATTCACTAATTAATTAATCAGTCCACAGATTAAACGACCATAGTCTAGCAACAGGTGTTTAACCCCTAGCTGAATTGGAATGTTCGGATTCGACAGAACCTTTAAGTCATTGATTCATGTGAGATACAATCCTCCTACTTACTATCTCTCAACCAAGATCTAGGGTAAGGAAATAATTAGAACCCTAATAATCTGGTCTTAAAGCTAAGTAAATTTCATATCCATTTGATCTCAATCCAAGAAACCCTTTTCTTGATGTCTTGATCTACTGCCTTGGCCAAGGACTCCATATGGCATATGAAAGACTTACACAATAAGAGATCACCTTGCATATGCAAGTATAGGTCCTTTCTTGATTCTCAGTAACTTTCATGAGTCACTTGTGCAGCCGCAGCATAAGCCTTGAATCAGTTGTCTAAGGCGACACCCTTTAAAGCTTATACCAAAGACTACAGAGTTAACTCATAAAGTGACATGGAACCTCAAGTCTAAGGATCAATTAATCACATCAATGACTCGTGAGATATTTCCTAATCTGGAAGTTTCCATTTCCTGAAATGGAAACTTCCTTTCCCATTTAGGAATCTTCTCACACGGGGCACCTCAGTGAACTTACTTATTGAAGTAAGCACCCTCATGTATCACGCACGTATCAACTATACACTTTGCACCTCCATGAAACAAGGTGGTCCTTCTTAAGGGCATGATCCCACAAGCAAGCCTTAGAGGAGTCAGGTTGACACTCTCACTGTCTGTAGGACTCATCGGCTTGGAGTATTTTACTAATCATGACTTATGTGAAATAGGGCTCGTTTCATGAACCATTTCACCTAAATGGTAGAGTCCTAAAGTCATCAGGATTAGGGGAGTTCTCATACATGCACAGCTAAAGTAAACGCATACCAAACAAGAGCATATAAAGAAGTGTTTGCCTGTGATATTAATCATTCGTTTATTATTCAAAGATTGTCTGTGATACTAGGTAAGTCCCAAAACGGATTATGTCTAATCGACTTTCTAGGGAACTATTCTCATTATAACAACCTTCTTGACTCGTTTCCCATTTACGAATGATATACAATCTTTCCTATAATCCTGATGATTGATATACAATCTTTCCTAGTCCTAATCCGTTTTGGGACTTTCCTAGTATCACAGACAATCTTTGAATAATATACGAATGATTGATATCACAGGCGAACACTTCTTTATATGCTCTTGTTTGGTATGCGTTTACTTTAGCTGTGCATGTATAAGAACTCCCCTAATCCTGATGACTTTAGGACTCTACCATTTAGGTGAAATGGCTCATGAAACGAGCCCTATATCACATAAGTCATGATTAGTAAAATACTCCAAGCCGATGAGTCCTACAGACAGTGGGAGTGTCAACCTGACTCCTCTAAGGCTTTCTTGTGGGATCACGCCCTTAAGAAGGACGACCTTGTTTCATGGAGGTGCAAAGTGTATAGTTGATACGTGCGTGATACATGAGGGTACTTACTTCAATAAGGAAGTTCACTGAGGTGCCCCGTGTGAGAAGATTCCTAAATGGGAAAGGATGTTTCTATTTCAGGAAATGGAAACTTCCAGATTAGGAAATATCTCACGAGTCATTGATGTGATTAATTGATCCTTAGACTTGAGGTTCCATGTCACTTTATAAGTTAACTCTGCAGTCTTTGGTATAAGCTTTAAAGGGTGTCGCCTTAGACAACTGATTCAAGGCTTATGCTGGGGCTGCACAAGTGACTCATGAAAGTGAATGAGAATCAAGAAAGGACCTACACTTGCATATGCAAGGTGATCTCTTATTATGTAAGTCATTCATATGCCATATGGAGTCCTTGGCCAAGACAGTAGATCAAGACATCAAGAAAAGGGTTTCTTGGATTGAGATCAAATGGATATGAAATGCACTTAGCTTTAAGACCAGATTATTAGGGTTCTGATTATTCCCTTACCCTAGATCTTGGTTGAGAGATAGTAAGTAGGAGGATTGTATCTCACATGAATCAATGACTTAAAGGTTCTGTCGAATCCGAACATTCCAATTCAGCTAGGGGTTAAACACCTGTTGCTAGACTATGGTCGTTTAATCTGTGGACTGATTAATTAATTAGTGAATTAATTAATTAGGGTCACTGCTAATTGAATTGAGAACCTAGAGGGTTACACACAACAACTTGGTTACATGAGTTGAGGCTTTAAAATGATTAAACGAGTTAATCGGGCCTAGAGGGTTCCACACGTGTGAAACCACACGTGTGGGTCACGTGACTGGACACGTGTCATTGGGACACGTGTGCCACACGTGATCATTTAATTATATGTATTAAATAATTAATTTGTTAATTATTTGATAGACTTTGGTTTAATTTTGAATTAAAAATAAAGTCTTATTTTGGAGAAAAACAATCTAGTTAATTAATTACGAATTAATTAATTAGATAAAATAAGTTATTTATTTTAAATAAATAAAGTATAAAATTATCCAAAAATAGTTTGGATATTTTAGCTCTCTTGAAAGTTGATTTGAATTCGAATTCAAAGTCAAAGTCAAAATTACTTGATGATCAAGTAATATGAGAGAGGGACTAAATCCTTAGTCCATAAGGACTAGGAATTTCGGCCACTCCCCTCCTATTTATAGGGGAGCTCGAGCTCCCCTTAGAGAGTAATTGACAATTCTTTTGGTTCATGTGTTGAACACCATCCTTTCTCCAAGATAAACGAAACCCTAGGTTAAGCCTAAACACTAACTAGAGAACTAGCATCCTTACTAGTTAAATTGTAGTCAAGTTGGTGGACTATCTCTAGAGAGCTTCAAGTTACAAGTTTGAAGATTCGAGCTTTACCAAGGAGAGGGGATCAAGCCGTGAGAAGAGCGTTCTTAGGTGGCTTGAAACGCTTCAAGAAAGTTAATTAAGAAAGTAAGTTTCTAGTCTCTACGAATTTGGTTACACGATTGCGAGTCCAAGATCCTTTTGTTGGAAAATTTTTAAATTTCCGCTGCTTTCTGATTCGTGTTTTCCAACAAGTGGTATCAGAGCCACCTCGTTAATCGTGTTTCTGATTCATCTCAATTAAACTGAATTTTGAGAAATTCTTGAATCTGAGTTACAGTTAGGTATTCTTGAATTTGTATCGTAATCTGAGCTTTTGAATATGAGAGGTTTCCTGATAAATTGAGAAAATGGTTTTCTGAAAAGAAAAAAATGGTTTTATTTTAGATTTATTAAAATCGCGATTTTGATTCCCGAATCGAGACGAAAATTTTTCTAAAAATTTTGTACGGAAAACCGTGTGGGACGACGAGGACCAAGCGAGTTTGTCGCTCGTCGTCGCCGCACGCGGACGGGTCCGGACGAGGCCGGAACAGCCTGTGCGGGATCGCCCGCACACTCCTGCGCGGGACTGCCCGCACGCGTCATGGCCAGCCCTGTGTGGGATCGCCCGCACACCCTGTGCGGGACTGCCGGCACGCGTCTGCGCGGGGCTGCCCGGGATCGCCCGCACACCCCTGTGAGGGACTGCCCGCACACGCCCGCACACCCCTGTGCGGGATCGCCCGCAAGCGTCCGCCCAATCTGTGCGATCTCCCGCATGCTTGCGGGCGGATGTGACGCGATGCACTTTTCGTGTTTTTTTTGGCCCAAATTTTATTTTAAAATTATTTAAAAAAAAATTTTTTTTACTAAAAAAAAATTTATTTTTGAAATAAAATTATAATTTGGGAATTTCGGGAATTAAAGTCAATTTTAATTTTTCGGGAAAAGTATAATTATTATTTTTGAAATAATGATTTTAATGAAATTGTTAATTTTTTAATTAACTTGAATTTTATCAGATTCTAGTTTTTGATTTTGAAATTATTCTTGAACAAGGAACTGTTTTTCAGATTACTTTGAGTTAGTCGAACTTAAAGGTAAAGGAATTTTAAATTTATTGGTAAATTTAAATTCTTGCAATTTAAGCATGTTAGGTGATCGTGGGTTTAGACTTATGTATGGTTTTAATTTATGCACATGGATGGTTTAAATTAGGGTTGGAGCCCTATAGTTGCATTTTTCAATTGAGGTTGGAGCCTCACTTATGTGCGTACTGTTAAGTGATTTATTATGTGGCTTTCCATATTACTGTTTTTGTCACCAAATCCGGAAAAACCCCTCTGCACTTATTGTGGACGTGACAACCACACTTACGATGGTTGTAGGAAGCGGTTGCGTTTGTGTTTCCGTTGTGGGAGTGCTGAGCATCAGATAGATACATGTCCGGAGCGACAAGAGCTATCCACCTGGGGTCAGAGACCATTTAACAGGCAAGAACAACGGTGAACGGTACATCTAAACATGCATACCGCGTGCATCATGCGCTTTCTTATTTTGTATATTTGTATTCCTTGTGTTTGCTATTTGCTCTTGTGTGAATAATTGAAGTGTTGATCTTTCCTACTTACTCTATATGTGACGGTGTATGTAAGTGTTTATTTAAGTTTGTGCGTGGTGTGGTTGTGCGAGAGACGGGGTGCTCTCTTCTTTACTCGAGAGACGGGGTGCTCTCTTGTTTGTTGAGAAACGGGGTTTTCTCATTAATTGTTAGGGAAGACGGTGCTCTCTCGTCATGTGTTTTAAATTTGTAGTTCGAGTAATAGACCTGGGGGACCAGGTCCTCTTAAGTAGGGGAGATTGTAACGCCCCAATTTTCAATTGCACAATATGTGAAATAATGTGAAATAATTGCCAATTATGACTTAATTGTTTAATTATTTAATTGTCATTAAGTGATCATCTTTCTTAATTTGAGGATCTAATTGCATTAACTTTGCTTGGGACTTAAATGATCATTTTCATGAGAGTGAATTTAATTACATGACTTACTAATTGGAGGGACTTAATAGCAAAAATATGGTGACTCATGTAACTATGTGGGAAAGATGTAAAATATCTTCATTATATTCCATTATATCTCAATTATTTCATACATAAAACATACATACACTTTGCTCCTCCTCCATTTTTGATCGATCAAAGCTCCAAGAGAAGGAAAAATGGGATTTCATCTTTCAAGCTAAAATTTGTGACGGAATTGTGGATTAGGAGCATCATCATCATATCTTCATCTTTTCTTCTATTTCTTCCATTTAAGGTAACTTTGGAGATTTATATGAAATTTTGAATCATGAGTGGTAATTGTGGTTATGGTTTAAGCTTGTTTAATTATGTTTTGGTTGTTGGAAGCACGAATACTTGATTATAGCTTGGATTTGATGTACATATTATGAAGTTTATAAGCTTGGAGCATGAGTTCTTGTATGGGTTTCTAAGTGATATTTCTTGTTGATCATGTTGGAAAACATGAATCAGAAAGCAGCGGAATTTAAAAAAATTTCCAAACAAAAGGATCTTGGACTCGCAATCGTGTATCCAAATTCGTAGAGTTAAGAAACTTACTTTTCTTTTATTCTTTCTTGAAGCGTTTCAAGCCACCCAAGAACGCTCTTCTCGCGGCTTGATCCCCTCTCCTTGGTAAAGCTCGAATCTTCAAACTTCTAACTTGAAGCTCTCTAGAGATAGTCCACCAACTTGATCACAATCTAGCTAGTAAGGATGCTAGTTCTCTAGTTAGTGTTTAGGCTTAACCTAGGGTTTCGTTTATCTTGGAGAAATGATGGCGTTCAACACATGAACCAAAAGAATTGTCAATTAGCTCCATAAGGAGCTCGAGCTCTCCTATTTATTGAGAGGGGATGGCCGAAATTCTTAGTCCTTATGGACTAAGGATTTGGTCCCTCTCTCTCCTATTACTTGATCATCAAGTAATTTGACTTCGACTTTGAATTCAAATTCAAATCAACTTTCAAGAGAGCTAAAAATATCCAAACTATTTTTGGATAATTTTATACTTTATTTATTTTAAAATAAATAACTTATTTTTATCTAATTAATTAATTCATAATTAATTAACTAGATTATTTTCTCCAAAATTAGACTTTCTTTTTAATTCAAAATTAAACCAAAGTATATTAAATAATTAACACATTTAATTATTGAATATATATATCATATATATTCATACACACGTGTGAGGCACGTGTCCCAAGGACACGTGCTCCTCACGTGACCCACACGTGTGGTCTCACACGTGTGGAACCCCTTTGGCCCGATTAACTCGTTTAATCATTTTAAAGCCTCAACTCATGTAACCAAGTTGTTGTGTGTGACCCTCTAGGTTCTCAATTCAATTAGCAGTGACCCCAATTAATTAATTCACTAATTAATTAATCAGTCCACAGATTAAACGACCATAGTCTAGCAACAGGTGTTTAACCCCTAGCTGAATTGGAATGTTCGGATTCGACAGAACCTTTAAGTCATTGATTCATGCGAGATACAATCCTCCTACTTACTATATCTCAACCAAGATCTAGGGCAAGGGAATAATCAGAACCCTAATAATCCGGTCTTAAAGCTAAGTGCATTTCATATCCATTTGATCTCAATCCAAGAAACCCTTTTCTTGATGTCTTGATCTACTGCCTTGGCCAAGGACTCCATATGGCATATGAATGACTTACACAATAAAAGATCACCTTGCAAATGCAAGTGTAGGTCCTTTCTTGATTCTCATTCACTTTCATGAATCACTTGTGTAGCCCCAACATAAGCCTTGAATCAGTTGTCTAAGGCGACACCCTTTAAAGCTTATACCTAAGACTACAGAGTTAACTCATAAAGTGACATGGAACCTCAAGTCTAAGGATCAATTAATCACATCAATGACTCGTGAGATATTTCCTAATCTGGAAGTTTCCATTTCCTGAAATAGAAACTTCCTTTCCCATTTAGGAATCTTCTCACACGGGGCACCTCAGTGAACTTACTTATTAAAGTAAGCACCCTCATGTATCATGCACGTATCAACTATACACTTTGCACCTCCATGAAACAAGGTGGTCCTTCTTAAGGGCGTGATCCCACAAGCAAGCCTTAGAGGAGTCAGGTTGACACTCCCACTGTCTGTAGGACTCATCGGCTTGGAGTATTTTACTAATCATGACTTATGTGATATAGGGCTCGTTTCATGAACCATTTCACCTAAATGGTAGAGTCCTAAAGTCATCAGGATTAGGGGAGTTCTCATACATGCACAGATAAAGTAAACGCATACCAAACAAGAGCATATAAAGAAGTTTTGCCTCAATTCGTTATTTCATTCAAAGATTGTCTGTGATTACAATAAGGAAAAGCACAAAGCGGATATACAATCGGCTTTCTAGGGCACTATTCCTAACAATCTCCCACTTGCCCGTCAAAGCCATTCTAAAGCTACTCTAAGTCCCATCTTCTGAAGATGACCTTGGAAAGCTTCTCGACTAAGGGGTTTAGTAAGTGGATCTGCCACGTTCTCTGCTGATGTGAGCCTCTCAATTTGTACATCTTCTCTTTTGATAATATCA
This sequence comes from Lantana camara, assembly GCA_037501455.1. NCBI lineage: Eukaryota > Viridiplantae > Streptophyta > Magnoliopsida > Lamiales > Verbenaceae > Lantana > Lantana camara. The sequence continues at coordinate 87,941,267 of CM074862.1, read as the reverse complement.
CGGATTAGGTGATACTTCCTCATAATGTGCTTGGTCCATTGGTGAGATCTTGGTTCTCTTGCTTGAGCAACCGCCCCAGTGTTGTCACAAAACACAGAAATGGGGTCTTTCATGCTAGGAACAACATTCAATTCTTGAATGATGTTTCTAATCCAAACACCTTCCTTAGCTGCATCATTTGCAGCTAAGTATTCGGCCTCAGTGGTCGAATCTGCAGTGGTTGTTTGCTTGGAACTCTTCCAACTCACTGCTCCGCCGTTTAGGCAGAAAATGTATCCTGACGTTGACTTAAAATCATCTAAGTCAGATGCAAAGCTTGCATCGCAGTATCCTTCGACAGTATGATCTTTCTGACCTCCGTAAACTAAGAATAAATCTTTAGTACTTTTCAAGTACTTAAGAATATTCTTCACAGCAGCCCAGTGACCATCTCCAGGGTCAGATTGGAAACGACTCGTCACACTAAGTGCATAAGCCACATCCGGTCGAGTACATAACATTGCATACATTATGCTACCTATTGCTGATGCATAAGGTGTATGAGTTATTCTTTCCGCCTCAAGGTTAGTCTTAGGACACATCTTCTTTGAAAGACATGTTCCTACACTCATAGGAAGGTTCTTAACCTTCGCTGACTCCATGTTGAATCTCTTCAATACTTTGTCAACGTACATCGACTGTGATATTCCTATTACCCTTCTAGATCTATCTCTATAGATTTTAATTCCAAGGATATAGGACGCATCACCAAGATCTTTCATCTCGAATTGGTTCGATAACCATAACTTAGTTACTTTCATGTCATCCTTCGAATTCCCAATAAGAAGGATGTCATCAACATAAAGTACTAAGAATTGCACTGAGGTCTCCAATTCCTTTCTATACACATAGGATTCATTCGAAATTTGAATGAAGCCAAACGCTTTGACTGATTCATCAAATCGAATGTTCTAATTCCTAGAAGCCTGTTTCAATCCATTGATTGATCTTTGGAGTTTGCAAACCTTTTGCTCACTCCCACTGAATGTGAAACCTATGGGTTGATCCATATAAATGTCTTTGTCAATGTCACCATTGAGAAAGGCAGTTTTCACATCCATTTACCATATCTCATAGTCATAATATGCAGCAATGGCAAGGATGATCCGAATAGACTTTTGCATTGCAACTGGCGAAAAAGTTTCATCAAAGTCCACGTCGGGTCTTTGAGTGAATCCTTTTGCAACCAGTCTTGCTTTGTAGGCTGCAATGCTTCCATCAACTCCAAGCTTTCTCTTAAAGATCCATTTGCAACCTATGGGCTTGACCCCATCAGGCAAATCTACCAAGGTCCAAACTTGGTTGGAGTTCATGGACTCCATTTTGGACTTCATGGCTTTTATCCACTGTTCAGAGTCAGAATCTCAAAGTGCCTCCTCATATGTTAAAGGATCATTATCCTTTTAAGAGATTTCATGGAAGAATCCATACTATCTCTCCGGCTGTCTAGGAGTGCGTTCAGAACGCCTCAGAGGATGATTTACGTGTGTATCGAAATTCGTGATTGGTTGTAGTTAATCAGAAGGGGACGTTTCTTCAGTGGGTGGCGTGGGGTCACTTTGTACTTCTTCTAATTCTATGATCTTGCCTTTCTTTTCTTTAAGGAACGGTTCCTCAAGAAAAGTGGCATTTCTTGAAGCAAACACCGTTTGCTCAGATTGATCATAGAAGTAGTATCCTATGGATTCCTTAGGATAACCTACAAAGTAGCATAAGTTAGAACGAGATTGTAACTTATCTCCCACTGTCCTCTTCACGTAAGCAGGACAACCCCAAATTCCCAAGTAAGAATAGCTAGGGATTTTACCATGCCACATTTCATAGGGCGTTTTAGGGACTGTCTTAGAGGGAACTAGATTCAAAATCTTTGCTGCACTTTCTAGGGCATAACCCCAGAAAGAAGGTGGTAAGTCAGTGAAACTCATCATAGAACGAACCATATCAAGTAAGGTTCGATTCCTTCTCTCAGAAACTCCATTAAGCTGAGGAGTTCCCGGAGGAGTCCACTGAGAGATAATCCCATTGTCTTTGAGATGATTAAGGAATTCTTCACTAAGATATTCGCCTCCTCGATCAGATCGAAGTGCTTTGATCTTGTGACTAGTTTGGTTCTCAACCTCCTTTTGAAATTCTAAGAATTTCTCAAAAGCTTCAGATTTATACTTCATTAAGTATACATAACCATACCGACTAAAGTCATCAGTAAAGGTTATGAAATACTGATGATTGTTTCTAGTGCTTACACTAAGCGTTCCACAAACATCAGTATGGATCAAATCCAAAACCTTAGTGGCACGTTCCACAGTTCCTTTAAAAGGAACTTTGGACATTTTTCCTTTGAGACAGGATTCGCAAGAAGTTAACTCCTTAAGATCATTTTCAGAGAATGATCCTAAAGTGTTTATCTTGCTAATTCTGTTCTTGGAAATGTGTCCTAATCTAGCGTGCCATAAGGGAGCTGAAACTTTGTCATCTCTCTTACGCTTCGTTTCTCGTTGTATATTCATAATACTGATATTCTGAGTTAGATAAAGTCCATTACTTAGAGTACCGATGTGAACGGAAGAGTTGTTCCGTTTGATAAAGTATTTACCATTCTTAATATAAGTTTCATAACCTTCACAATCTAATATTGGAACGGAAACTATATTACGAATAATGCTCGGTACATAAAGGACTTTATTTAAGACTAACTCAAAACTACCTAAATCTAATCTAATTGTGCCTAGAGCTCGAGCTTCAACGTTTAAGCCATCGCTGATCTTCAAGACACATTCTCCTTCTTTGAGTTGTTGGACTTCACTTAGCATCTGTACATCATTACAGATATGAGTTCCACAACCGGTATCATGTACCCAAGAACTAGAATTAATAGAAAGATTTACTTCAACGAGAAAGATACCTTTCTTTAGAGTAGCCTTGTACTCTGGGCAGTTTCTCCTCCAATGTCCCGCTTTGCCACAATGGAAGCAAACATCCTCTTTCTGATTACGCTTCTTCTTTTGGGCCCTCCCATTCGAAACGTCACCAGTGGGCCTACGGGGTTTCTTCTTCTTCCTTTGGGCTTTCTTGCCCTTACCTTTAGAAGGCCCAGAAGAGGAAGATGGAGCATTCACTATCAAAACCTTATTGTCCTTCTTGATCGTGCTTTCAGCAGTCACAAGCTGGCTAATCAGCTCAGCTACAGTAGCACCAGCATGATTCATGTTGAAGTTAAGGACAAGTGGGTTGAATGATGGTGGGAGCGAAGCTAGCAACAAATCCACTGAAAGCACATCTTTCAGTGGCATGTCCATGGAGGCAAGTTTCTCAGTAAGGGCAAGAAACTTGAGTCCATATTCATGGACACTTGAACCTTCCCTCATTCTTAAGTGGAACAATTCCTTTGAAGTGTTATACCTTGTAACACGTTCATGAGGGCGATAAAGTTGCTCTAAGTGGTCGTTAATCTCCCAAGCGAATTCCATGGCCTCATGTTGCCTTTGCAAGTCCGGAGACATGTTAGCCAACATAAGGCAACGGGGTTGGAGATTATCATCCTTCCACTTCTGAATCGCGTCCCGCTCGGCCCGAGTGGGAGCCTCCCCTTCGGGACTAGGCTCCCCTTCGAAGAGAACATAAGTTCTCTTCTCAGAATCTAAAATGATTTTTAGATTCCTCAGCCAATCAGAATAGTTGGGACCAGTCAACTTGTTTGACTCGAGGATCGATACAAGAGGGTTTTTGGTTGCCATTTCAAAACACGTAGAGAATTACAGAATCTACGACCTAAATGGTAAAACAGAGAACTAGTGAGCATGCTGAATTATAACGATATACAAAAGATAAGGTCTTTAATCTAATGTAGCTCCCACTGTTTTTCAAAGATCTATAATTCCCAAAGATCTAAGAGGAACGCGTTTCCCAATGGGTACTAAGATCCTAGGCATTTTACCTCGAACCCACGACTCGCAGACATTCTAAGTAAGAACCCTAGGTAGGTACAACTTACCAATTCTAACACCTTTAGAACTCTTAGTAATTGTTTTTGCAACACCTATCTTTCAATATGGACCCACGACTCGTGCGACATCCACATTTACTCAGGTGTTAAGCTAGACCCATCAATCATAAGATCATGACCAAAACTTAGTTCGAACGACCCACGACTCGCGGACATCGCCCTTGCTAAAATTGATCACGAAATATTGATCATTTAAAATGATCAATTAGGTAACTAAGAACTAATAAGCTTCACTAGCTATCCCACGACTCGCGGACAATAACTAGCTTCACTTACTAAACTTAAAACCTATTGATGGAATGTTAGGAATTTAATTCAAAATTTGCATCTTGAATTAAATACCTATTTATTCGAAATTAGCTTAATATTTAATGGGAATTTTTCGAATCAACCGGAGAGTTGTCCGGTTCGACCTCACCAACATATATGTTATCCAATTTTATTAGTCTTGATTAATGCAAGTACACTTAAAAGCATTTCAAACAAGCACATAAACAGATAACATGTCCTAGCATGATACTAACATGTAATGATCATGGGTTCTACCTATCTTATGCGTGATATGTGGGAGCCACTCCATAATCACAAGTTCTAACATACATGCCACATAAACAGTTTAAATCACATAAGGGAAAGCGGTAACAAAATACGAGCCCTATCTCTATTACATTTTTACAATTGAGATTCCCCTCCCTAACATTTTGAGGGGTCTTCACTTATGGCCTCCTTGTTACTTGAATGTGGTCCATCTTACTCCATGGGTGCATTGTCTCCAAAATGAAAATAAAACCTCACCACCTATCTCTACTCTCAAATTACAGTAAAAAGAAAAAGACATAAAGTAATAAGGCTCAATCTTCATATTAGCCTTAGACAATTACACGGGGTATACCCCGACCTCAAAAACAGTAATATGGAAAGCCACATAATAAATCACATAACAGTACGCACATAAGTGAGGCTCCAACCTCAATTGAAAAACGCAACTATAGGGCTCCAACCCCAATTTAAACCATCCAAGTGCATAAATTAAAACCATACATAAGTCTAAACCCATGATCACCTAACATGCTTTTGCGAGAATTTAAATTTAACCAATAAATTAAAATTCCCATTTCAAGTCCTAATGACTTAAAACACGACTTGATGCGAGTCTTATTTATAAAAAATTTTCAATAAATCCTAAATTTACAAAACAAATAAAATTCCAATTAATTTATGAAAATTAATAATTTTATCAAGGATGTACTTTCCCAAAATATAAACCGTTTCTATTTGTCAAAAATACCAATTTTAAGTTTTACTCAAAAATTAAAATAAATATTCAAAAATAAAATTTTAAAATTAAAAATAAAAATTAGGACTGGATTGCACGAAACAGGAAAAGGCCGAATCACGAAAACGGGGCCCGTAGAAGACCGCACGCATGCGGTGCGTAGAAGACCGCACGCATGCGTATGCTTCCACCAATTAAATGCAGCTCCTTCCATTAAGAATGTAGCATACTGAACTCGTTCACGATCTTCTGGGTAGATATCCATAGCTTCAAAGATCTTTTCCAAACTTGCTATCCAATTCTCAGCTTTTAAATCATTAGGTTCACCATAGAACGTAGGAGGATTCATTCTAAGGAACTTTTCCAGTGACTTCTCATTAGGAGGATTACCCCTTGCCCTTAGAATCTGCTGTAGTACTTCTGCTAACTCTGGGAATCCTTCCCTTCTGGGTGGTGATGGCGTACCTTACCCAGGTGGTGTGACTTCCCTATGGGGCGGCGATGGTGGTGTACGATGACGTGGTGCTCTTCTCGGTGGCATGATGTTATTGAATTTGGAAGAATCCAGGGATATATATAATGCATGCCAATAAGAATGATTCACATACTTGATAATTCACGTAATTCACATATTCACATATAATCTCAAGTATGTATCAAATATCTCAATTAATTAAGATATCAACAATAAGTCACAAGTGACATAATCATCAACCATTCATAAACATGAAAAACATATAACGATAATCCGATGAGATACGATGATATATCATGATGACAATGAAATGCATGATCCTAATAACGACCCTGATGGTATCTTGTAGCAACTCTAAGACTCATGCAATGACAGTTATGGAAAGCAGTAAACTGATAAGCAGAATAAAGTGGTGAATACTATGTCATAAATACGTATGGTTTGGTAAAATTTTACAATGGGCTACATATTACACAAAAGTCAAAATGGGGAGGATCTGATTATAATCAAATTGCTCCTATACATGCCTTAACATACCATCCAACCATGCTCGACACATCCTACTATAGGTACCATGTCATCTGAACCGTCATCAGTGGTGCCAAAAATTGGGGATCATCTACCATAGCTATACATCCCCTCCTCCAAAAGTCAGTCCCATACTATCATCATCCGTAGATATATATGCATCCATACTATATACAAAGATCTCTCAGTAGCGATCAACCCTGGTAACTGTGGTCCAAAGAACCCCTAGTAGTGTCGTCATAAACAACAACAACCTCACCCTGACCATGCCCTGCTATGTCACCTCCATCATCATCATCATCATCAGATCCATGGTTACCTCCATCAGACTGCTCCTGCATAGGCTCTGGCTCCTCAGAGGCCTGACTGACATCCTGACCCTCGACCTCCTCAACTGCCTGCTCATCAGATAGGTGATAGGCATCATACAGACGAGCTCTCATATATACACGATAGTGCTGGTGGCGCTCCATAAAAGTATCACGGTCAATGGTCATCTGCATAAGGTCTGCCTCTAGCTCAGCAATGTGTGCAACCCTCTGCTCAGCAACATGCGTCATCTCAGCAGCATGCTCACGAGCAATGTCCCGATCAATCAGATGCTGCATAGACTGATCCTGAATGCGTATAGCTACCAACCTGACCTCACGGGATCTCTGATGCTCCTGAAAGTAACCATCTCTCTCATTCTCGAGAAGGTGCACAACCCTGTTAGGATATGAATACCAAGGTCTGCTATTGTTCCTCACTCTACGCCAGGTATAGAAACGAGTGCCTCCACTGCGAGAAACAACTACAGTGCGTGGAGCCTCAAACTGTTCAAAGAATGCCTCATCCATCTGCTGCTGGTTAGGATCACGATGTGTCTCAACTGCCATAGCTATACAGAGAACACCATAGATATGAAAACCAGATAATAGAACCATGCATCCCCAAACAGTCTTCCTCGATGCAGTATGAGAATGATCCTGATGCAAGGCGTGAACAATCCTTGATGCAACATGAGAGCAATCTAGGATACGTCTCTTCTTACTTAACACGACGCTCTGACACCAACTCGAGCTGTAATTGTAACACCCCGGAGCGAAGGGTGCACGATAGTGCTGGGAAGTGTGCTTTATTCATCTTAATGCCCCATCTTCTTCTTAGATATGGTTAAGTACTCCACAAAGAAGCACCCAAATTGATGAAACTATCTTCTAAGAGCCTATCGACTACGTCTTGAACTCCGACAACCACGCTAGAGTCATCCGATAGGGAATCTTCAAAAAAGGTCGAATTCAGGTGGGAGATTGTTAGGAATAGTGCCCTAGAAAGCCGATTGTATATCCGCTTTGTGCTTTTCCTTATTGTAATCACAGACAATCTTTGAATGAAATAACGAATTGAGGCAACACTTCTTTATATGCTCTTGTTTGGTATGCGTTTACTTTAGCTGTGCATGTATAAGAACTCCCCTAATCCTGATGACTTTAGGACTCTACCATTTAGGTGAAATGGTTCATGAAACGAGCCCTATATCACATAAGTCATGATTAGTAAAATACTCCAAGCCGATGAGTCCTACAGACAGTGGGAGTGTCAACCTGACTCCTCTAAGGCTTGCTTGTGGGATCACGCCCTTAAGAAGGACCACCTTGTTTCATGGAGGTGCAAAGTGTATAGTTGATACGTGCGTGATACATGAGGGTGCTTACTTTAATAAGTAAGTTCACTTAGGTGCCCCGTGTGAGAACATTCCTAAATGGGAAAGGAAGTTTCTATTTCAGGAAATGGAAACTTCCAGATTAGGAAATATCTCACGAGTCATTGATGTGATTAATTGATCCTTAGACTTGAGGTTCCTTGTCACTTTATGAGTTAACTCTGTAGTCTTAGGTATAAGCTTTAAAGGGTGTCGCCTTAGACAACTGATTCAAGGCTTATGCTGGGGCTGCACAAGTGACTCATGAAAGTGAATGAGAATCAAGAAAGGACCTACACTTGCATTTGCAAGGTGATCTCTTATTGTGTAAGTCATTCATATGCCATATGGAGTCCTTGGCCAAGGCAGTAGATCAAGACATCAAGAAAAGGGTTTCTTGGATTGAGATCAAATGGATATGAAATGCACTTAGCTTTAAGACCGGATTATTAGGGTTCTGATTATTCCCTTGCCCTAGATCTTGGTTGAGAGATAGTAAGTATGAGGATTGTATCTCACATGAATCAATGACTTAAAGGTTCTGTCGAATCCGAACATTCCAATTCAGCTAGGGGTTAAACACCTGTTGCTAGACTATGGTCGTTTAATCTGCGGACTGATTAATTAATTAGTGAATTAATTAATTGGGGTCACTGCTAATTGAATTGAGAACCTAGAGGGTCACACACAACAACTTGGTTACATGAGTTGAGGCTTGAAAATGATTAAACGAGTTAATCGGGCCAAGAGGGTTCCACACGTGTGAAGTCACACGTGTGGCTCACGTGAGTGACACGTGTCACTGTGACACGTGTCACACACGTGTGTATATATATATATATATTATATATATATATATTAAATAATTAATTAGTTAATTATTTAATAGACTTTGGTTTAATTTTGAATTAAAAAGAAAGTCTAATTTTGGAGAAAATAATCTAGTTAATTAATTATGAATTAATTAATTAGATAAAATAAGTTATTTATTTTATAATAAATAAAGTATAAAATTATCCAAAAATAGTTTGGATATTTTTAGCTCTCTTAAAAGTTGACTAGAATTAGAATTCAAAGTCAAAGTTGGAAAATACTTGATGATCAAGTAATAGGAGAGAGAGGGACCAAATCCTTTGTCCATTAGGACTAGGTTCGGCCGCCCCTCCCCTTTCCTATATATAGGGGAGCTCATGCTCCCCTTTAGAGCTAATTGACAATTCTTGGTTCATGTGTTGAACACCTTCCTTTCTCCAAGATTATATTAAACCCTAGGTTAAGCCTAAACACTAACTAGAGAACTAGCATCCTTACTAGTTAGATTGTGATCAAGTTGGTGGACTTTCTCTAGAGACTTCAAGTTAGAAGTTTGAAGATTCGAGCTTTACCAAGGAGAGGGGATCAAGCCGCGAGAAGAGCGTTCTTGGGTGGCTTGAAACGCTTCAAGAAAGAATAAAAGAAAAGTAAGTTTTCTATCTTTACGAATTTGGTTACACGATTGCGAGTTCAAGGTCCTTTTGTTGGGAAAATTTTTTTAAATTCCGCTGCTTTCTGATTCATGTTTTCCAACAGATCACGACAACCTTAATATCCCTATTGGGTGGTAACGAATTCCAACCCTCAAAGAACATCAAGAAAGTCTTACTTTGATCCTTGTCTCCCCAACCTTAGCCCAACCTTTCGGTCACCCTAAAGGTAAGCCACGAAGCTTGTCGCACCGTCCCAGAATAACCAACCACTTCTACGAAGGATATAAACGGGTTAGTCTTCCATCTAATTCCCGTAGATACCGTTGAGGCCCAAACGGACCTTGTAGTAAGTGGGAAGTGTGCTTTACTTTCTCTTGCGAGGTTCCCGGACAACTTTTTCCAAATCCACAACATCTTGGAGAGCCACTCTTCAGCTTCAATACTGTCGCCTCCAAATCACTTCGATGAATCATAATCTCAAACTTTTTAGAGACTGAAGACACTTGTTTCTCTTGTCTTCCTTTTGATGATGTATGTTGATATGAAGAAGTCATCCTGAAATAAGAAAAATGATTCCAAGATATCGATGCGTGCAAGGTTTAATGTATGTTCAGGTGAACGATTAACACAATTAGAATCAAATAAGTCATATAGTGAGGAAAATGAATGCAAACAATCACATAATCCTAAGCCGAACGACCTAGACAGACCCGACACGACCCTAGAGCTCTGGTTTTGCAACGCAGAGCTCTGATACCACTTTAGAGATGTAAAACCCCGGAGCGAAGGGCGCCACATCTCCCCGCACCATAGCCCGATGCGAGTAACGAAATGGGATCTCCGCTCCCGCACCAAGCTACAGCGAACGGAGACAAACAAAAACCCACGCTCTAGCTAGGCGGTCTAGACCCTCAAAACAGAGTACGCAAAGAAACAAAAGCAAATGCGGAAGTTACCAAGATCGCAAAATACAAACATACGTACCAAAACTTATGCCAATTATACAAGTTATGCCCATCCAAGGCCAAATGAATCATACGAAGCTTATACATAGTACCAAACTTATACATATTTATACGTAGTACCAAAACTGGAAGTAAAGATGCAAGGATGCAAAGACTCTCCTATACAACCCGAACAACTCAAAGCAAAAGACACCGCCTAGCACGAACCGAAGACCTGCACCTGCAAACTCAAGAAGCAAAGGGGGAAAAACAAACCACGAAGAGGGGTCAGTCCTAAAGACTGGTGAGGGGGCTAACACACACACCCGTACATAAATTTAGAGCAAAGCATATCGTAATCGAATTTTAGAATATTCATGAATCGGGTGTGGTTTTTGCAATCCAAATCATTTTTTAACACGTGATAACATATATAGAAAAAGGTTTTGGGCCGAAGGCCAAAATCAACCAATTTTTAAGAATTAGCAGTCCCCACCCGTTTCACGAATCTTAGATAGAAACATATCATAACGGAAACAAAGCTTATCCAAGTAACTCGGCGAGAACGAGTCCCAACTAATCTTCTCCTTCAAAATGCAAAACTCAAAGCTTATCATGCGAAGATACAAAACAAACATAAACACGAACCTCCTTACTCCATGGGATGGAAAGGTGGCCACCCTTCGCATCCACACTGAAACATCAGGGTCGTGAGTTTCATAACACTCACGCCCAAGGACTCCTTCCCCCACCTCCTTCCGAGTGGGTTTCGGGTTGATCCTATTAGTGGAGAAGTGTCCCGGACTTGCACCGGCGACCCCGCTGGTCGTCCCGGGTCTCCCAACCACACAACTCCGGTGCTCAAACTTACACTTACACTGATCACAAAAAGCTTATCTCGCCAAAACTTATCACAAACACACGCCAACCCTTTTCAAAACAAAAGAACGAAAATAGTTTACTTATACATAAAAGAGTTTTTCCAACATGTTATAACAAAAGGGTCAATTCCCACAAATTACATATCAAACACGTATCTTAGTATATATATATTTATAGGTCACATGCGGGCTTAAAACATATTTAGGGTCGTAGGTCATAATAACTAAAAGAAAGAAACCTCACCTTCGAGAATTAACGGAGACGAAAGAGGCAGACGGACGCGTAAGAGACAACCTTGTCAACTAAAGAACCAACCTAAGGACAAAAAAATGATAAAGGACAAAGTTAGACTCGATATGAACCAATTAGACGCGCGGCGGATGCATATGTAGGCAAGTGATGTAAAAGAAGTAACAAGAGATAGCACGGTTAAGCGCTCAAGTTTATACACGTATTCAAGAATCGAATCATAAGAACGAGGCAAGAATTAAAGCATAACATGTCAAATATATTCATAGTCTATCATATTGTAGCATATCAATAGTATTCGTAAGGTTAAAGCTCATATAAACGGCAAAGTAGCACTCTAGGCACATAAGAGCATATGAGTTCAAAATTAAAAAACGAGCATTCAAATCAAACTATAAATTTAATACAATATACATAACACATAATATATCAAGTTAACATTACATACGAGGCATAGATGAAGCGAGAAGAAATAAAACACGGAATAAAATCACACACGCAATACAAAAGACCAACATGTAAAAAGGGTTTAAATTAAATTCTTAACTAACAATAAAAGACAACATATATATATAATCTATTATAATTTGCATGTACTAAATGCAATACATATTATATTACATAATATAATTATATATAGATATAAACATTGCAAAACAAACAAACAAATTAAGATATGAAAGCATAAAAGAAGCAAGGTATGTGAGCATGCAAATATCCCCCAACCATGCACGGCTACAACTGCTACGTTTTAAACAAAATTCCAATTTCAAAAGATAGGACACAGCCGTGTCCATTCTCAAGAATAATGTGACACGGCCGTGTCACTTTTCAAAGGAATCGGACATGGGTGTGTTGGCCCTTCGTTCTCGAAAATAAAATAGCAACAGGAGCGTTTCGGCATGGAAGGGAGTAGGGGAAGGTCCATCCATGGCTTATGCATGATAATAACGAACCAAGACAACAAGGAAAGCATGGAAATGCAACAAATCGAGCCAAATATCAAGCAAATACCCGGAAGATCATGAAATCCCCAAATTAAACGCAAAGCTTCCAAAACTCAAATATTTAGAAATGGTGGAGCCTCAAACTCGGTTCATACACAAAATAAAAGGTAAGGAATAGATCAAGCATACAACAAGGGTCACGTAGCACTTCACGGATCAAGAATTGGATCAAACACGAGAAAGATATCAAGGAATTACCAAAAACCCGCTACTATTCATTCACCCTACCAAATCAGCCACAAATCTCCATGAATGCAAACAAAAGAGGTCTCAAATGAAAGGGGGGAAGATTTACATCAAGAATATGTGCTTACATCTTCGATTTGATGAAGAATGGAGGTCGAACGAGCTCAAAATCCGGCTTGGGTGAATAGTGACGGGAATCCTTTCTCTCTTCTTCTTTCCTTGCTCTCTCTCGGTCCGTGGCTGCTGAAAAGGGATAAATGATCAAGTGGGAGGGTAGGTGGGTGTGTTAGGAAGAAATAGGTTCAAGAATCGGGTCAAACGGAGTTAAAACGAATAAATTACGGGCAAAACAGTAAAGGGTGGTAAACCTGCGCGAGAATCACGTTTCGGGCGAAATTCGGAGGATCAAACGGGCTTAGAAAAATATAAGGATAGGTTCCTTAGCTCCCAATCTTCGTCACGAGTCTGGCGTCACTTCCGGAATTCGAATCCGAATTCCCGAGCTCAAGATATAAATTCCGGAACACGAGACGCGCTAAAACTAGTTAGGCCCTCATGTCCCCAACAATAAAATATGGTGCGTTACCATATCAAACAAGTCCGAAAACTTAAAACGGGCACATAAATGAATTCATAAAACATATAATTCATGCATATCAAATTTTCACAAAATTTCGAAACGAGTTGAAACTCAAACGAATTAAAAACAACTTTAAAAACTTAGAAACTTTTAATTATTCAATTTTATAAATAAACAATTAATTTAAATAAATTCAAATAATCACATAATTATTAAAATAACACGTATTTGCATAATTAAATTAATTTAAATGCGCATATAAAATTTCGACGTGGCGTACCTGTACAGGCGAGCGAGCGGGATGTTATAAACTCCCCTCCTTCAAAAGGACCTGTCCTCAGGTCCTACTGCAAGATCTTGAACGTCTCCGAGTTGACCTCAACACCACACTTCCGCTGCGCCACTCTGATCCAAGAAAGCCGTAGACAATCCTCGGGATATTACTTCTCATATCCCGTTAACTCGGGGATATCCACCAAATCCGAGTGAATCCCCTTGGCTTTAGCAAATTCGGTTTGCTCCCACTTCCAATCAAAGTTCGAAAGTAGTTGGGGAGATCCTTCTGGTTCTTGATGCTCAGTCTTCTACCGATGACACGTCGACATTGCTACACGAAGTCCACAAGATCTTCTCTTGTGTCAAAACACCTTTACCGGTTCTTCATGTCCTCGCACCATGAGTGGAATTTGTCTCGTGAACAAGCACTTCTAGTGGCATAGGCTTCAACTCTCCATTAGTAACGTACAACCAAAGCCTTCCTTAATACCTCGATTGCAACGGAGGAGTTTTTGAGTACCCTCGGTTAAGCAAAGCGACTACCGAAGGCAACTCTCTTCAAAGCCTTACCCACTCAAACCGTGCCTCTTCTTTGTCCTTCATGTCACGGGATGGCTGCCTATGGAAAGACGAAACTCCTGTTGAATCCCGATAACACTAGAGAATTAATCTCTCTGAGGCAATTCTCGGTTCTTCTACCGGAATGCGTAGTCGACAATACCCTTGTTGAAAACACCACTGGAGCCACCCACGAACTCTGAAGAAGAACGAACCCCCAACTTCTCGAAATAAGCAAAAGGATATTCTCCTTCAACGATTAACCCTTGTATTCATCTTAATGTCCCATCTTCTTCTTAGATAGGGTTAAGTACTCCACAAAGAAGCACCCAAATTGATGAAACTATCTTCTAAGAGCCTATCGACTACGTCTTGAACTCCGACAACCACGCTAGAGTTATCCGGTAGGGAATCTTCAAACAAGGTCGAATTCCGGGATAAAGATCACGACAACCTTAATATCCCTATTGTGTGGTAACGAATTCCAACCCTCAAAGAACATCAAGAAAGTCTTACTTTGATCCTTGTCTCCCCAAGCTTAGCCCAACCTTTCGGTCACCCTAAAGGTAAGCCACGAAGCTTGTCGCACCGTCCCAGAATAACCAACCACTTCTACGAAGGATATAAACGGGTTAGTCTTCCATCTAATTCCCGTAGATACCATTGAGCCCCGAACGGACCTCCTAAAAGCAACCACCAACCGCCTACGGTAATGACGTTACCTTGGCACGAACTAGGCGTCTTCAAGAACAACCACCGGGAGAGACCCAACCACTGAACGAGCTCAGCCCTCACAACTCACCAAACACTCGACACTCTCCTCACCAAAACTCTCTCTAAAGAGAGAATCAACATAAAAGAGAAAAGAAGAAGAGAACTACAAGCAAGCAAGCAACAACAAAGACATACAAGCATCGAGAAACGACAAAGAAAGGAAAGCAACACAAATTGAAATAAAATACATGTATGTTGTGCCATGAATGCTTGATGTACCTTTCACCATGGTGGTAGTGTCGAGCTTGGCATCCAGTTCATCCTCTTCAATTGTATCAACTTGGATTGGACTTGGAGTCTTGGAATCACGCCTCTTGATAGTCCTTGAATTCTTAGTCTTCGAGCAACTTTTCAACATTTGCCCCGGTTCTCCACACTTGTAACATCTCCTAAACTTCTTTCGGCAACTTCTTCGGTATGGTTCGGGCCTTGACAACAGGATCATTGAATTATCTCCCGTGAAGGCGGTATCAAATTCATCTTTGGTGGTTGATGCTTCTTCTTCTTCTTGATGTGGTTGACATCTTGAAACCCTTAGGTTTTCCCTCGGAACATAGGTCTCTTGCTTGAGTTTGAGCTCGATTCTTGATCATGTCCCACATTAAGAGTATGAGACTTCATCCCTTGCTTATCCCTTTCATCTGGAACCACTCCTCTAACCTCCTCGGACCATTCATGCACCGGTGAGCTTTGGAAAGCTTGTTGAATCTAGTTTCTACGCTTTTGTATATATCTTCGGACCTGTGGGTAATCTTTGTTAGATTTCAAACTTTCTAGCTCCAGCACAAGATCGTCCATCATCTTCACTTCTTGCTCAAGATCTAGGAATACTTGGAGTCTTCTAATCAATTCATTGAGAGAAATGTGCTTGGAGCAAATCCTCGGATAAACCTCTTCCAGCTAAGCTCTTCTTCGGACTTTCTTTAGATGCGATCTTATTTCCTTGAACCATTTTGAAGCCTCACCTTGTAGTAAGTGGGAAGTGTGCTTTACTTTCTCTTGCGAGGTTCCCGGACAACTTTTTCCAATTCCACAACATCTTGGAGAGCCACTCTTCGGCTTCAATACTGTCGCCTCCAAATCACTTCGATGAATCATAATCTCAAACTTTTTAGAGACTGAAGACACTTGTTTCTCTTTTCTTCCTTTTGATGATGTACGTTGATATGAAGAATTCATCCTGAAATAAGAAAAATGATTCCAAGATATCGATTCGTGCAAGGTTTTGTGTATGTTCATGTGAACGATTAACACAATTAGAATCAAATAAGTCATATAGTGAGGAAAATGAATGCAAACAATCAGATAATCCTAAGCCGAACGCCCTAGACAGACCCAACATGACGCTAGAGCTCTGGTTTTGCAACCCAGAGCTCTGATACCACTTTAGAGATGTAACACCCCGGAGCGAAGGGCGTCACATGTCCCCGCACAATAGCCCGATGCGAGCAACGAAATGGGATCTCCGCACCCGCACCAAGCTACAGCGAACGGAGACAAACAAAAACCCACGCTTTAGCTAGGCGGTCTAGACCCTTAAAACAGAGTGCGCAAAGAAACAACAGCAAATGCGGAAGCTACCAAGATCGCAAAATACAAACATATGTACCAAACCTTATGCCAATTATGCAAGTTATGCCTATCCAAGGCCAAATGAATCATACAAAGCTTATGCATAGTACCAAACTTATACATATTTATACGTTGTACCAAAACTGAAAGTAAAGATGCAAGGATGCAAAGACTCTCCTATACAACCCGAACAACTCAAAGCAAAAGACACCGCCTAGCACGAACCGAAGACCTGCACCTACAAACTCAAGAAGCAAAGGGGGAAAAAGAAACCACGAAGAGGGGTCAGTCCTAAAGACTGGTGAGGGGGCTAACACACACACCCGTACATAAATATAGAGCAAAGCATATCGTAATCGAATTTTAGAATATTCATGAACCGGGTGTGGTTTTTGCAATCCAAATCATCTTTTAACACATGATAACATATATAGAAAAAGGTTCAGGGCCGAAGGCCAAAATCAACCAATTTTTAAGAATTAGCAGTCCCCACCCGTTTCACGAATCTTAGACAGAAACATATCATAACGGAAACAAAGCTTATCCTAGTAACTCGGCGAGAACGAGTTCCAACTAATCTCCTCCTTCAAAATGCAAAACTCAAAGCTTTTCATGCGAAGATACAAAACAAACATAAATACAAACCTCCTTACACCATGGGATGGAAGGGTGGCCACCCTTCGCATCCACGCTGCAACGTCAGGGTCATGAGTTTCATGACACTCACGCCCATGGACTCCATCCCCCACCTCCCTCCAAGTGGGTTTCGGGTTGATCCTATTAGTGGAGAAGTGTCCCGGGCTTGCACCGGCGACCCCACTGGTCGTCCCGGGTCTCCCAACCACACAACTCCGGGGCCCAAACTTACACTTACACTGATCACAAAAAGCTTATCTCGCCAAAACTTATCACAAACACACGCCAACCCTTTTCAAAACAAAAGAACGAAAATAGCTTACTTATACATAAAAGCGTTTTTCAAACGTTTTATAACAAAAGGGTCAATTCCCACAAATTACATATCAAACACGTATCTAAGTATATATACATTTATAGGTCACATGCGGGCTTAAAACATATTTAGGGTGGTAGGTCATAATAACTAAAAGAAAGAAACCTCTCCTTCGAGAAGCAACGGAGACGAAAGAGGCAGACGGACGCCTAAGAGATAAGCTTGTCAACCAAAGAACCAACCTAAGGACAAAACAAAGATAAAGGACAAACTTAGACTCGATATGAACCAATTAGACGCTCGGCGGATGCATATGTAGGCAAGTGATGCAAAAGAAGTAACAAGAGATAGCACGCTTAAGCGCTCAAGTTCATGCACATATTCAAGAATCGAATCATAAGAATGAGGCAAGAATTAAAGCATAACATGTCAAATATATTCATAGTCTATCATATTGTAGCATATCAATAGTATTCGTAAGGTTAAAGTTCATATAAACGGTAAAGTAGCACTCTAGGCACATAAGAGCATATGAGTTCAAAATTCAAAAACGAGCATTCAAATCAAACTATAAATTTAATACAATATACATAACACATAATATATCAAGTTAACATTACATACGTGGCATAGATGAAGCGAGAAGAAATAAAACACGGAATAAAATCACACACGCAATACAAAAGACCAACACGTAAAAAGGGTTTTAATTAAATTCTTAATTAACAATAAAAGACAACATATATATATAATCTATTATAATTTGCATGTACTTTATATTATATAATATAATTATATACAGATATAAACAATGCAAAACAAACAAACAAATTAAGATATGAAAGCATAAAAGAAGCAAGGTACGTGAGCATGCAAATATCCCCCAACCATGCACGGCTACAACTGCTACGTTTTAAACAAAATTCCAATTTCAAAAGTTAGGACACGGACGTGTCCATTCTCAGGCATAATGTGACACGGCCATGTCACATTTTATTGAAAATGGCAGCCCCAACTCGAGAGCTCAACACGGCCGTGTCAACTTTTCAAAGGAATCGGACACGGCCGTGTTGGCCCTTCGTTCTCCAAAATAAAATAGCAACAGCAGCGTTTCGGCATGGAAGGGAGCAGGGGAAGGTCCAGCCATGGCTTATGCATGATAAGAACGAACCAAGACAACAAGGAAAGCATGGAAATGAAACAAATGGAGCCAAATATCAAGCAAATACCCGGAAGATCATGAAATCCCCAAATTAAACGCAAAGCTTCCAAAACTCAAATATTTAGAAATGGTGGAGCCTCAGACTCGGTTCATACACAAAATACAAGGCAAGGAATAGATCAAGCATACAACAAGGGTCACGTAGCACTTCACGGATCATGAATTTGATCAAAAAAGAGCAAGATATCACGGAATTACCACAAACCCGCTACTATTAATTCACCTACCAAATAAGCCACAAATCTCCATGAATGCAAACAAAAGAGGTCTCAAATGAAATGGGGGAAGATGTAAATCAAGAATATGTGCTTACCTCTTCGATTTGATGAAGAATGGAGGTCGAACGAGCTCAAAATCCGGCTTGGGTGAATAGTGACGGGAATCCTTTCTGTCTTCTTCTTTCCTTGCTCTCTCTCGGTCCTTGGCTGCTGAAAAGGGAGAAATGATCAATTGGGAGGGTAGGTGGGTGTGTTAGGAAGAAATAGGTTCAAGAATCGGGTCAAACGGAGTTAAAATGAATAAATTACGGGCAAAACGGTAAAGGGTGGTGAATCTGCGCGGGAATCACGTTTCGGGCAAAATTCGGAGGATCAAACGGGCTTAGAAAAATACAAGGCTAGGTTCCTTAGCTCCCAATTTTCGTTACGAGTCTGGCGTCACTTCCGGAATTCGAATCCGAATTCCCAAGCTCAAGATATAAATTCCGGAACACGAGGCGCGCTAAAACTAATTAGGCCCTCATGTCCCCAACAATAAAATATGGTGCGTTACCATATCAAACAAGTCCGAAAACTTAAAACGAGCACATAAATGAATTCATAACACATATAATTCATGCATATCAAATTTTCACAAAATTTCGAAACGAGTTGAAACTCAAACGAATTAAAAACAAGTTTAAAAACTTAAAAACGTTTAATTATTCAATTTTATAAATAAACAATTAATTCAAATAATCACATAATTATTAAAATAACACGTATTTGCATAATTAAATTAATTTAAATGCGCATATAAAATCTCGAAGTGGCGTACCTGTACGGGCGAGCGAGCGGGATGTTAAAGTAGCGCCCCACTTCTATATATATATGGAGAGGAACGCTCCAACCTCCCGCACCGATATACTCATCAAATAATGGTGTAAGCCATCACTTAACAAATACACCGACGAACGGTTGATGAAGATCATGATGAATGCTCAATGATAATGTAGCGGAGTTTAGAAAAATTTGAAACTTTTAAATCCATGCGTGGTGGTGACAAGTAATAAAAACATATGAATAACAATACAGTAACGTTCAAGTAGAAGAAACAAGTAATGATATGATATGTAATTGGACAATGTAACGGGAGCATATAATAAGTAGAGTAGCAGTGTATCATGTTACAGAAATAAGCTAGGAACATATGCAGCCATATATCATAATGCAGGACACAAAATAGATTAATAACATATAAGTCCTGACTCGGCAAAATAGACATTCTACAGCTTCAAGATACCTTTAGAGTGCAGCTGCAAGACCTGAAACCATGAGGCCAGAAAACAGGTGGAGGTATTAGTCAAAGTGACTAAGTGAGGGAGTACTTAAAAGGAATACTCTTGAAATGAAAGGATATGTGAAATGAATAAATTTTACCTTGAAGAATGATTTGAAAGATAAATACTTTATGAAAACATTTGATATGCAAATGATGATGTCACACACGCACACATATGATATGATTTGGTTCATATGATTTTAATAAAGCGGGATAGGGGTAAATGATAACTTTGATAAATATGAACCAATGTTTATAAAATGATTTATGCCCGCAAGCTAGGCATCTCCACCCTTACTCCTTGAAAACAATGAACGATGAGCGATGTTGGACCGAGATCAACAACATCTTGAACATATACACATGCACCACCCTTCTCCAGTGTCACTTCGGGTAGCTAGCCCTAGGTGACGATAAACGATGAATGAGATAAGGATTTACGGTCCTTTCTCTGACAGATTGTCCTGAATTAACAAACCTCCTGTTAAAGTCGGTGTAAATTGTCTAATGGTGAGGGGCGGTATTAGTGATGTTGTTGGCGCTCACCTCCCGAGCATCACTTCCACACATAATCATCGGGCCCAATAACGATGAACGATAAAGCTTGCATATGAATGAACATCTGGAGTAAATCCGAATGCTTGAATATAATGAAGTCCGTGAAGGACATGCATGAATGATGCAATGATGAACGATGATCGATAAATGATGAACGATAAACTTTGAATAAATGAATATGATTGTTTGAAAAGATAAATGAGATGGATAAATATGATATTTGAATAAATGATAAATGAAGTAAATGATTGATGAAAGTGTTGTCCCGATAAGGGAGTAGTTTAAAGTAATACATTGAAAGAACTAGGTGTTGGTTTTGAAAAACATTTGATGCAATAGATATAATCATGGTTCCAGTTTGAAATAGTTAACCTCACCTAGTAATACGTAAAGATGAGTAGTATGATTAAACAGTGCCCTGGGGATCCCAGTGCTCAACCTTAACTCCTGTAAGTGACGTACTAAAGTGAGCTTAAGAATTAAGACCCACTCTACATGATGCATATGAATGATGAAGTCACATAAGGAGATAACACATGAGAGTAATACCATTTAAGGTATTATCGATAAGGTATCACATAAAGAAACACGTTGAAGTGAGTTATCTTAACGTGAGACTATGATCTTACTAAAGTCGAGTAAGTATTAGTCAAATTATGATTCCTATCGTAACCCTAAGGTTATGAAACAAATCCACGAAAGAAAACTCATTTTGAAAAGATATTTTAGACCCGAGGTTGGAAAACCCTAAGTGCAAACTTCTAAATAGGTATCCCGAATTTTATTTCATTTTACTATTCAAAAGTACTATTCTAAAGTACTATTCCATTCAAGATTACTATTCATAGATACTATTCACATGTCGGGTCAAAGGGTTCGGGTCAAACCCACACACTAAACACACACATGCACACACACGAATACACACACAAACATGCACACACACACACAAACATGCACACACACACACACACACCATGCACACACACGGCACATACACACACACACACACACTCTAATCAAATTATGATCTTGTTATAACCTATGGTTCAAGTTCATATTATTAGAGGTATGTCTGATCTATATTAAAAGGTATAACCTAAGGTTACAAGGTCTAATTTAAGTACTATTCTATCTTAGGTTATAAGGTGTGACACTAATCAAGTGTATAAGATATGATCAAAGAATATTCCATTAATCCAAGTCATAACATAAGATAACTTCATAATATATGAATCATATAACAATGTAGCATCATATCATAACATAAGTCATAGCATAGCATGAGCATTGATCATATAATATGTGACAATTAAATCAATTGACAATATGTAACATGTTGTGACATAATTGATCATACAATAATATTCCATCAAATAACATGAATGACCATAATTTACATATTATAAACATACATCAATATACAACATATATAAACCCTAAAGCATGATCATAGCATTTATTAAACCAATTCATAACATGTCATAGCATATTATAAACAATTAAATCACATGAGCAACTATTCAAATATATCATAAATACTATACCATAAATGCATAAAATAAAATCCTATATGTCTTAGGGAAGACCCTAAGACCCAACCTAAACACAATATAAATAAACCATAACATAAAAACATAAATTAAACTAAAACATAACATAAAACTATAGCCTAAAAAAATAAAACAACTAACCTAATGTTTTGGGAGGGGGAGGGGAGGGGGCTTCGGCCAAGAGGGGGAGAGAGGGAGAGAATGGGTGTTGTTAACACAACATTGAGCAAGATAAAATGAATGAGATAGAGGGGTATTTATAGTTGTTGGGAGACCCCTCTCCTTGCAATAAAAATAACTCAAAGGATAGGAGAGCAAATGGAAGTAGCTTCTCTTGTAAGCTTGGGCTTGGGCATTAAATAAAAATAGAAAATGAAGGGTAATTAGTTAATTTAACATGGTAAACGCGAATACAAGTGGCTGGAAGTTAACATATGTGAATCGGACAAAAATTAGCTTCTAAATGAATATTTACTCGAAGAAAACGTATTTACCGTTAGAAAGATATATTAGTTTTAAAGAATAGAAATTTGAACGTTTTAAACGAATATGAATGAAAAACAACCTCCGAGCATGATTTGAAAGTCCAGAATGTTTTAAAACGTTATAAAATAAATCGACAATCGTTTTGAGGCCAATATTGACTATAAAAAGTTTTACTGATAAAAAGTTAGAAACATAGGATGAATAGTAACTTATTTTTAAAAACTGTTTTATTCAAAACTCGAGTTAGGGCTTCAACGAAGAGATTTAATAATTCTCAAAAATCATGAAATAAATCAAGAAGTACTTTAAATCCAAATTTGAAGAGTAGAAGTTCTCCGAACGAAAAACCGTTCGTAGAAAGAATAGTGAATTAGGGTTTTAAATTAACGTTTAATTTAAAATGGAGTTTGAAATAGATTTTCAAGTAAAGAATTATTTCAAAAGACTCGTATCGACTCAAGGATCAATTTGACTATAAATTTGAGTAGTAAAAGGTGTCCGAATCAAGACTCTTTTGCAAAATGAATAGTAACTTTGGACGGTAAATACCCGAAATGCCCTTAATGCTAAAGAAAGGACTCTGAACCTTGGAAAACAAGTTCGAATGATTGGAAAACCTGGATTATGAACCTCTAGGGTTCGAGTGACAAGATGGGTAAAGTAGGCTTGGTAAATGAATAGTAAAGTGAATGAAAGGTAAAGAATTCCCCCCTTAACATACTAAAATCACATAAGAGCACATTGATCAGATAAAAATGCAATGCATGAGGTTTTGTAAAGTTGGATCATGGTTTATAAACACTTTACCACTGCCCTTAGCTTACCATTTCAACCAGGCCCCATTACGGGCTGTCACACATGGCATATATATTAATTGAATTAGTTGATCATAGTATGTATGTTTTGTTGATCCTGTTGCTTCCGTAGTTGTTTTGATTTTCTTGCACAGTCTGTATTAGGGTCTAGACCGCCTAGCTTAGGTGAGATTTTGTTTGTCTCCTGTTCGCTACGGCTTGTTGCGTGTGCGGAGTTCCCATTTTGTTACACGTGTCGGGCTATAGTACGGGGGATATAGTGTTCTTTGCTCGGGGTACTACAGTTCAAGTTTCATTGCATGCTTGTTCAAGTTTCACATGCATCTCCTGTTCATGTTTCTTGAATCATTTGTTAATAAGTATACTAGAGACGTCCTAATTGCTAAATCATGAAATGCAAGTAATCTTGTTCATGTTTCTTAGTCACGTAAGGGTAGCTCCCCGAAATGACACCAGCGTTGAGGATGGTCCATGTGTGTATGCTTAAGTGTTGTTGACGCTGCTTCTAGTTTATGTGTTCAGGAGTGAAGGATGGAAAAAGCTGAATTTGTGGGCATCAATGTTTTACAAATATTGGTTCATATATTTCAAAGATAACCATACCTTTATCCTGTTTTATGAAATAATATGAACCAAGCATATCATTGCGTGTACATGTGATGTCATCTATTTTCATGCAAAACATTTTCAGAAAACCTTTACCTTGCAAGTATCCCTTTAAAGGTATTCCTTACTTAATCACTTTTACTAATACATCTACCCCGTTTTCTAACCGCATGATTTCAGGTATTATGAATGCTTTTAGGTTGGTGTCTTGAAGTATAGGAAATCTCTGATTGTACTCTTTTGGTTAGGTTCTTGTGAACCATCCTAAACTCTACTCACTTATCATTGTCATTAATCTATTGGGCTATTATTGATTGAACTCCTATTTTCTCTGTTACTCGTTTTCCAAAGTTTTAAATTTCCTCAATTTCTATCGTTATATTTCTTCCAATACTCTAGTACTATATTGTTCTTCACTATTCCCCGGTATGTCTTTTGGGGTAATAGGTCGACGGTCCGGGGTTGCAGTCCCCTTCGGGTTGTTACTCAATGGGTCACTGGGATTAATCCCTTGTAGATGAGATTATATATCGTGCCTTCCCGATAAATCAAAATAAGTAAAAGAAAAGCAATTGCTTGAAGTCTGAGAAGAAAATAAGGACCCCAAATTATTTGAAGAGGCTGATAATTTTACAAAGCCCAACAGAGTTAACCACTAAAAGGTCTGCAGTGAAGCTTAAATCGGTTATTAGAGCAGTTATTGGAGAAAATTTAGAGCAACAGTTTGACTTGACGAAATGTGCTAACAATAGGAAATTGACGACAAAATCTTAGTCTAATGGAGCACTGAAAGACAAAGTTTATGTGCCACAGATTCCTCAGGAAGTCATGGAATGTTATCAATAGACAATTAAACAGATGGTCCTTTCTAGACCTTAGTGAAATCAAGAATAAAGTATTATTTTTACAAGACCTTGGTGAGAGCCCTAAAGATGTGAAGAGATCTTCGTTTGAAAGAGCTCATTTGGTATGGCCATTAACTTATACAGATGGAGATAGCAAGGTCTTTGATCAAGTCGATTTTGATGAAGATTTCTTTGGTCTTCATGATATATTATATGGGAAGTAGTATTTCCTTTTTAGTTATCTAGACCTTTAATTTTGTTTGTTTTCTATTTGTTTCTTTCTCCTATTGAGGTGAGATCCTCTATAAAACCTATTTATTTTTTGTTAAAAACAATTCCTGTTTTCCTTGGCATTTTCTTTTGTTTTTAGGAATTAGAAAGGTTGTGTCTTATGAGTTTATTTAATCCTCAATATATTACATAATATAATAGAAACTTTAGAAATAGATTAATGAGTAACATAATATTCATTAGATAACAAAAGTCTAAATTTTTATAAAACATTATAAATGGGATATAAACACCCTCAGAAAATAGTTATTATACTTTTAATCTGTCTAAAAATTCGTGCTTCGCTAAAATTATAAATATTCTACATTTATCATTTGTGGATCAAGAAATTTCAAAGAATCATAAAAGACAATGAGAGTTATTATTGTCAACAATCCCATATCCAATAATCAAAGATGTGGAGTTCAATTCATAATGGCTTGAAAACTCTGTCTCCAATAACTAGTTTGGGGGTGCGTTAGGCTAAGAAAATTATTTGTCATGGTATCAGTGCATGTTCTACTATAGGTTTGTTTCTCCATCCTCACAGAAACACTCCAATTTGTGCCACATTTTGCGGTCCTATCTCATGTCTAATAATCGAAGATGTAGAGTTCAATGCATAATCGCTTGGAAATCCTTCCCTAAACAAAGGTCCTATATCATATCTAATAATCAAAGATGTGGAGTTCAACGCATAATAGCTTTGAAATCCTCCCCTCAACAGCTAACTTTTAGGGATGAGTTAGGTCAAACACATTATTCGTCAATTACAACTCCTTTATCAAACTTTTTGCATAAATATAAATTTATTAAAACATAAAATTCTTCATAAGATGAAACACACAATATAAACTACATATATATAATAATTAGTCTAGTTAACTAGTAAAAGTAGCATGGCCAATCTATGGACTCTAACAACATATAGGTTTCATTACCAAACTATCCGCTCCAATCTATCACGAGGATAAAGATTCAGTTGGGGATCTTTGAAGTAAGGATGGTTTAGTGCTTCAATAGCAGTTATTCTTTTGTCTGTATCCACGTGCAACATTTTCTGCAAAAATAAAAACCTGATTAAATACAAGAACCTATAGCTTGATTAAAAATGAATAACTGAAAACTTACACTGAGTAGATCCAATCCTTCTTGTTCAAGTTTGTTATTAAGACGATCTGCAATGTAGTTTGAGGCTTCTGACAACAACTGTTGGCATGGCTTGTTGTTGAATATATCCTTTAATGTTAAATGGAAATATTAAAAAAATGTATTTTGTTGTTCGAAAAACATAAGATTATTGGGCTACTAATATTTACTTGATGCATTAGTTCAGTAATTGCAGTAACTATCGATACTTAATTATTACATTATTGAAACTGCAATGACTCTCGACATTTAATTGTTATATTAATTTTGTAATTATTGTCGGTACTTCTAAACTAATGGTAGTTATACGAAATTTAAGTGAAAAACATTTTAAAACCATGTGAATGTTATGGTAATAGGGAAAATATAAATCTTAACGATAGGGATTACTTGCGTCAATCCCCAATTTTCATCATTTTACTGAATACTCCAATGTTCGTTAGAGGACGTGCTGATATTTGTACACTGGTGATGTGTTGGTCATTGGTACTTACATGGTTTGAGAAAATGAAACAAAAAGGTTTATTTGTTGTGTGATGTGTCTATGAGATGAAAGCCTAAAGTATATATCTTATGTTTTTAAGATGAGAGATTTAGGTAAAGAAGACACCATTTTGAGAAACAATGTGAGGAGAGATAGTAGGACCTTTTGTGAACCGATTTCACTTGTAGTTGATCAAATAACAACTAAATTCTAATAACTTTGAGGTTAAAAATGGAGATAATGATTTTTTTCCATCCAAACTTTGCGCCTTTTTGCAATTTACAGTCTCGATCAACTTTCATTGCAAACCGTCATCCAATCTTTGCATTTGTAACATACAACCATCTAAACATTTTTTTTAGTGGTTTTGGCTAAAAAACATGACACGTGGTGTGTTTGGAAAACATACATGTAGGTTGTATTTTCACCAAAACCACCAAAAAAAAAAGTTTAGATGGTGGTATGTTATAAATGCAAAGATTGAATAGCAGTTTGTAATGAAAGTTGACCGAGATGGTAAACAGCAAAATGGGCAAAGTACGGATGGAAAAAGAATCCTTTTCTCTTAAAAATGTGAATACTTCTTTTGATAAAGAACTTAAGGGAAAATTTTATATAGTTGTTGCACAACTTGAATAGACTAGATATTCCCTGTGTAATTTGAAAAACTTGGTCAATATACAATCAAATTATATTGTAGTCATTGGAAAACTATGTCTAGAATAATGCCCAGAAATGCAACATTGTAACAGTAAGAATGTTCAACCGTACATGTATGATATATGTGCGCTGTTAGCAATAGTGCCCTAGAAAGCCGATTAGTCATAATCCGTTTTGGGAATTTCCTAGTATCACAGACAATCTTTGAATAATATACGATTGATTAATATCATAGGCAAACATTTCTTTATATGCTCTTCTTTGGTATGCGTTTACTTTAGCTGTGCATGTATAAGAACTCCCCTAATCCTGATGACTTTAGGACTCTACCATTTAGGTGAAATGGTTCATGAAACGAGCCCTATATCACATAAGTCATGATTAGTAAAATGCTCCAAGCCGATGAGTCCTACAGACAGTGGGAGTGTTAACCTGACTCCTCTAAGGCTTGCTTGTGGGATCACGCCCTTAAGAAGGACCACCTTGTTTCATGGAGGTGCAAAGTGTATAGTTGATACGTGCATGATACATGAGGGTGCTTACTTTAATAAGTAAGTTCACTGAGGTGCCCCGTGTGAGAAGATTCCTAAATGGGAAAGGAAGTTTCTATTTCAGGAAATGGAAACTTCCAGATTAGGAAATATCTCACGAGTTATTGATGTGATTAATTGATCCTTAGACTTGAGGTTCCTTGTCACTTTATGAGTTAACTCTGTAGTCTTAGGTATAAGCTTTAAAGGGTGTCGCCTTAGACAACTGATTCAAGGCTTATACTGGGGCTGCACAAGTGATTCATGAAAGTGAATGAGAATCAAGAAAGGACCTACACTTGCATTTGCAAGGTGATCTCTTATTGTGTAAGTCATTCATATGCCATATGGAGTCCTTGGCCAAGGCAGTAGATCAAGACATCAAGAAAAGGGTTTCTTGGATTGAGATCAAATGGATATGAAATGCACTTAGCTTTAAGACCAGATTATTAGGGTTCTGATTATTCCCTTACCCTAGATCTTGGTTGAGAGATAGTAAGTAGGGGGATTGTATCTCACATGAATCAATGACTTAAAGGTTCTGTCGAATTCGAACATTCCAATTCAGCTAGGGGTTAAACACCTATTGCTAGACTATGGTCGTTTAATCTGTGGACTGATTAATTAATTAGTGAATTAATTAATTAGGGTAACTGCTAATTGAATTGAGAACCTAGAGGGTCACACACAACAACTTGGTTACATGAGTTGAGGCTTGAAAATGATTAAACGAGTTAATCGGGCCTAGAGGGTTCCACACGTGTGGGTCACGTGACTGGACACGTGTCATCATGACACGTGTGCCACACGTGACTATTTATTTGGTAATTAAATAATTAATGTGTTAATTATTTAATAGACTTTGGTTTAATTTTGAATTAAAAAGAAAGCCTAATTTTGGAGAAAAATAATCTAGTTAATTAATTATGAATTAATTAATTAGATAAAAATAAGTTATTTATTTTATAATAAATAAAGTATAAAATTATCCAAAAATAGTTTGGATATTTTTAGCTCTCTTGAAAGTTGATTTGAATTAGAATTCAAAGTCAAAGTTGGAGAATACTTGATGATCAAGTAATAGGAGAGAGAGGGACCAAATCCTTGCCCAACAAGGATTAGGATCGGCGCCCCTCTCCCTTGCCTATATATAGGGGAGCTTAAGCTCCCCTTTAGAGCTAATCGAGAATTCTTTTGGTTCATCTGTTGAACACCATCCTTTCTCCAAGATAAACGAAACCCTAGGTTAAGCCTAAACACTAACTAGAGAACTAGCATCCTTACTAGTTAGATTGTAGCCAAGTTGGTGGACTATCTCTAGAGAGCTTTAAGTTAGAAGTTTTGAAGATTCGAGCTTTACCAAAAAGTGGGGATCAAGCAAAACGATCAGAAGGGATGATGAAACGATTCTGAGCCCAACATGAAGCGAATGAAAAAAATCCAACCAAAGAAGATGGCGAAAACTGTTCGTCCATATCCTGAAGGATGAATTTTTTCACGAGGGTTTTGTGACTGGCAATTTTCTACTTTCGTAAAAATTGGTTTTCGAAGGGAGTTTCAATCATCTCTTTCTCGTTTCATGTTTCTTTCCTTATGTTGTATTGCTAAGAACTTCCATAACATGATTTGAATCCAGGTTAGTGTGGATTGTTATCCCTACAATGGATTCTGAAGTAGAAAGAGACTTTCGAGGAACGGGTTGCCATTACCGCATGAAGCGCGTTTGAGGGCGGCTCAAAACGTGTCAAGAAAGGTACTACCCAAGTGAGTTTCTTGATCTCTACGAATTTGGATACACGATTGCGAGTCCAAGATCCTTTTATTGGGAAATTTTTTTTTAAATTCCGCTGCTTTCTAATTCCTGTTTTCCAACAAGTGGTATCAGAGCCACCTCGTTAATCGTGTTTCTGATTCGTCTTAATTATTCTGAATTTGGTAGAAATTCTTAGGCTTAGATGCGAATTGAGTATTCTTGAGTTCTTTTAGAAAGCCTGAATTACGAAACTGTATTTTTCCTAAAAGTTCTGAAAAACGTTTTCGAAAATTTGATTGAAATTATTTGGATCAAATATATTTAAATCGTGTTTTAAATTTTGGATTGTTGTTGGTTTTTGAACTAAAAGTACGAAACACGAAATCGCGTCACGAGAATGCGAGCCTAAACGTGCTAAGGCGTAGCACGCTTAGGCCCTCGTGCCCGTCCGCCCAGTAGTCCCGCAACCGCGCGGGACTGCCCGCCGCTGCTGCTCGCCTCCCGCAACCTCTAGGCGCGCGCGCTGGCAGCCTTCTGCTGCCGGTCTCGCGCGATGCTGGCGTGCGCGCCTAGCGCGCGATGTCGCGCGGTGTGCGGGCGGACAGTCCGGGCATTCCGGGCCGTTCGTTTCGCGATCTTGATTTTCGTGTTTAGTCCAATCCAATCCCGATTTAATTTTTCCTGAAAATTTTTATTTTATTAAATTTGAATTATTTTGAAATAATTGTTTAAATTGGGATTTTAAAAATTAAGCGATTTAAATTTTGGGAAAATTGCAAACTTTATTTTATGAAAATATTGAAAGAATAAAATTGTTAATTTTCAGAAATTAATTGGAATTTTATTAGTTTATTATTTTTCGGGTTTTATTGAAAAGGCTCTTGAACAAGAATTGCATCTAAGTCGTGTTTTAAGCTATTAGAACTTAAAGCGAGAATTTTAATTTATTGGTTAAATTTAAATTCTTGCAATTTATGCATGTTAGGTGATCATGGATTTAGACTTATGTATGGTTTTAATTTATGCACATGGATGGTTTAAATTGGGGTTGGAGCCCTATAGTTGCGTTTTTCAATTGAGGTTACCTGATTGATCATTTTAAATGATCAATATTTCGTGGCCAATTTTGGCAAGGGCGATGTCCGCGAGTCGTGGGTCGTTCGAACTAAGTTTTGATCATGATCTTATGATTGATGGGTCTAGCTTAACGCCTAAGTAAATATGGATATACGAGTCGTGGGTCCATATTGAAAGATAGGTGATGCAAAACAATTACTAAGAATTCTAAAGGTGTTAGAATTGATAAGTTGTATCTACCTAGGGTTTTACTTAGAATGTCCGCGAGTCGTGGGTTCGAGGTAAAATTCTTAGGATCTTAGTACCCATTGGGAAACGCGTTACTCTTAGATCTTTGGGAATTATAGATCTTTGAAAAACAGTGGGAGCTACATTAGATTAAAGACCTTATCTTTTGTATATCGTTACAATTCAGGATGCTCACATTTTCTCTGCTTAGCATTTAGGTTGTAGTTCTGTGATTCTCTACAATATGAAATGCAAACCCATTCGTATCCATCCTTAAGTCAAACAAGTTGACTAAGTCCTAACTAACTCTAAAATGGCTTCGGATCCTAAAATTCATTTTAGAATCCGAAAAGAGAAATTGTTCTCTATAAGGCGAGATTTTCATTTATTTGAAAATTCGACCCGGGCCAAAAAGAGAAGCAACCTGAGGCGAATGGATTTTTCCAAACCACTTAAGAGCAATTGAACCACCTCATAAAAATATTACAAGGTATAACATTATGGAATTATTCAATATTCCAAATGAGGAAACAAGTGCACACGAACAAGGTCTAAAGATCTTATTAGAAGATCTTATGGTCTCGATCATCAATTGAGAAAAGAGTTCTCAATGCACTGATTGCTTACATTGCTTCCACCATCATTCAAACCCTTTATGCTCAACTAGAATGATGGTAATGTAGCATAGTTAATCATTTAGTCGATAATGGTTGAAAGCATCCTTAAGAAGGAACAGAAGGTTGTGATGGTTAATTCTTCTTCTAGACTCACTAAGTTAAAGGCTTGAAGGCCTAAAGAAGAAGAAACCCTTAAGAGCCCAATGGAGGGGCATGTAAGGGGTACGCCCAAAAGACACTAGAGATCAAATTGGATGTTTGCTTCTACGGTAGCAAATAAGGACTTTGGAAGGGAACTGCAAAGAGTATGAGTACTCTGAAATGTTACCTCGTTTAGTAATTCTACTACGAATAGAATTCACTAGCCTTGAGTTGACTCTGCATAATCTGTTGTGCAAAGACTCAAGGCACTAATGTTCTGAACATACAACGAGATAACAAAAGTAAGTGAGATGACAAAGCTTCGAATTACTTTGGAACGTTGAGATATAAAAGGATTAGCAAGTCAGACACCTTAGGATCATTCTATGAAAATGAACCTAAAGAGTTAACTTCCTATGAATCCTATCTTGCAGGGAAACGTTCCCCAAACATGGTTTAGGTGAAATGTGGAACGTGCCAAAATTCTAGTGGATTTCGATCCATGTTGATGAGTGTAAGATGCTTAATGTAAGCACTAGATACAATCGTCAGTTTAATCATTATGAATGAATGTACTTGTTGAAGTACAAATTCGAAACTTATATGAAATTCTTAGAATTTCAAAAGGAGGTTAGGAACCGAAGTAGTCATAAGTTATAGGTAAATCGATATGATCGAGATAGCCAATATCTTAGCAACTAATTCCTTAGTCATCTTAGAGATAAAAGGATTATCTCTCAGTAAACTAATTCGAGAACAACTTAGTGTTTGCGAATGGGGGAATGAAACCTAATGGAATATGGTCCATTCCATAGCAAGCTTTACTGACTTATAATCATTCTAGGAATAAACTCCCAGAATATGCAGTTAGAGATTTTGAATTTACTACCTTCCAAATTCAGTCCTTTAGTTGCACTATGCAATGTGGCATACTAAATTTCATAATTATTCTTATCCAAGAATTTAGTAAAATCCTCTTAAGTGAAGAGGATAGTGGGAGATAAGTTTGAAATGAGTTCAAGTTTATACAACGATATTGAATATCGTTTCTGCGATTCCCTTAGACAAAGGTTGTTTGTCTCAAGGAATGTATCTTTCTTAAGGAATTGTTCCTATAGAAGAAGAAAGGCAAGCAAGCAGACCTCAAAGAAATTTGAGGATAAATATTCATGCCACATATAGAAGAAACGAGCCCATCTGATAAAATTTAGCCAAATTTTAGAGTATGCACATGTATGAAACCCTTCTCTTAAGACGCGTTTAGAACGCGTTCCTAAATAGACAAGGAATTACTTGAAGAGGAGACACTGTCAGATTTGGAATCTGAGTAGTGTAAGCAAGCCGTGAAATCCAATATGGATTCCATGTACTCAAACCAAGTTTTGACCTTGGTTGATCCACCTGATAGGATTAAGCTCGTGGAGCTTCGAGTGAATGAAAGCATTACAACCTTCTTGACGGTTGAAATGCAAAAGTCGATTTGGATTGAGTTTACCACATCCTCATATTCTGACTATGAGATATGATAAATGAGTATGAGAACTATCTTGTTCAATATGAGATTGAAAGAGACTGAAATAAGGTATTTCTATAAATCTCATATTCAGTGGGAGTATGCATAAGGTATGCAAATCCCTAAGTCAATCTGTGGATTGATAAATGCTTCTAGGAGTTAGACAATTCGATTCCACAGTCAAATCGTTTAACACAGATGGAAGTCGAATAAGTCTCAGAATGTACATATGAAAGTTAGTGATGTAAGAGTCAATTATGGTTCTTTAGAAGACGATATCCTTCTCATTAGGAATGTCAAGGATGACGTGAAAGTTACCAATTCTTGTTTAAGAAACAATTTGGCATGAAAGATCTTAGTGATTATCCTATATTCTCGACATTCAGATCTATAGAAGATAGATCTAAGAGAATAAAAGGATTATCACAAAACGAGTACATAACCATAATACTAAAAGGAGTTTAGTATGGACAATGGAACATCTCTTTTGAAGAGTATGTGTCCTAAGATAACTTTAAGAAAGTTAGAATGTCCAAAATCCCTTTAAGTGAAAGGGTGCATAATGTATGAAAAGTTATGTACTAAATTAGATATGGCGCAACACTAAGCGTAATAGGCCGAATCTAATATGACCTTAGAGAAGGTCATTAGATTTCTGTAAAGGATGTCCTCAGAGTACTTGAAAAGAAATGAGGATATGTATTAATTTACAGAGCCCAAAAGATCTTGTTGTTAGAAGGATATTTGATGTAACCGTTCATCAAACATAGATGATTATGAAATCATTGAAAGGATACGACTTCTACCAGAATGGTAATGCAATGTGTTGGAAAAGGGTTCCAAGGACGGACATTGAAGAACTCGACTATCGTAGTTGAGAACTTAGTCGTATTACATAACGCTAAGTTAAGTGTTTGGGTAAGAAACTCCACCTAACTTGTTAGATGAAGTTCCTAGCATGAAACAACTCCTTTATCATATTGTATGATAAAAATGATGGTTGCTCAAGTAAGAGAACCAAGACCTCACCAAGAGACTGAACACATGATTATGAATCACTTTATAAGGAAAAGGTGTTTCCTAAGAGATGTGTAAACAAGAGGGTCACATCAGCAGAGAATATAGCAGATCCACTTTGGAAACGCCCAAAGTCAATAGGCTCTCAAAGTTCATCTTAAGAAGATGGGACTTAGAGTACCTAAATGGCTTTTACGGGCAAGTGGGAGATTGTTAGGAATAGTGCCCTAGAAAGCCGATTAGTCATAATCCGTTTTGGGAATTTCCTAGTATCACAGACAATCTTTGAATAATATACGATTGATTAATATCATAGGCAAACACTTCTTTATATGCTCTTGTTTGGTATGCGTTTACTTTAGCTGTGCATGTATAAGAACTCCCCCAGTCCTGATGACTTTAGGACTCTACCATTTAGGTGAAATGGTTCATGAAACGAGCCCTATATCACATAAGTCATGATTAGTAAAATGCTCGTAGCCGATGAGTCCTACAGACAGTGGGAGTGTCAACCTGACTCCTCTAAGGCTTGCTTGTGGGATCACGCCCTTAAGAAGGACCACCTTGTTTCATGGAGGTGCAAAGTGTATAGTTGATACGTGCGTGATACATGAGGGTGCTTACTTTAATAAGTAAGTTCACTGAGGTGCCCCGTGTGAGAAGATTCCTAAATGGGAAAGGAAGTTTCTATTTCAGGAAATGGAAACTTCCAGATTAGGAAATATCTCACGAGTTATTGATGTGATTAATTGATCCTTAGACTTGAGGTTCCTTGTCACTTTATGAGTTAACTCTGTAGTCTTAGGTATAAGCTTTAAAGGGTGTCGCCTTAGACAACTGATTCAAGGCTTATAATGGGGCTGCACAAGTGATTCATGAAAGTGAATGAGAATCAAGAAAGGACCTACACTTGCATTTGCAAGGTGATCTCTTGTTGTGTAAGTCATTCATATGCCATATGGAGTCCTTGGCCAAGGCAGTAGATCAAGACATCAAGAAAAGGGTTTCTTGGATTGAGATCAAATGGATATGAAATGCACTTAGCTTTAAGACCAGATTATTAGGGTTCTGATTATTCCCTTACCCTAGATCTTGGTTGAGAGATAGTAAGTAGGAGGATTGTATCTCACATGAATCAATGACTTAAAGGTTCTGTCGAATCCGAACATTCCAATTCAGCTAGGGGTTAAACACCTATTGTTAGACTATGGTCATTTAATCTGTGGACTGATTAATTAATTAGTGAATTAATTAATTAGGGTCACTGCTAATTGAATTGAGAACCTAGAGGGTCACACACAACAACTTGGTTACATGAGTTGAGGTTTGAAAATGATTAAACGAGTTAATCGGGCCTAGAGGGTTCCACACGTGTGGGTCACGTGACTGGACACGTGTCATCATGACACGTGTGCCACACGTGACTATTTATTTGGTAATTAAATAATTAATGTGATAATTATTTAATAGACTTTGGTTTAATTTTGAATTAAAAAGAAAGTCTAATTTTGGAGAAAAATAATCTAGTTAATTAATTATGAATTAACTAATTAGATAAAAATAAGTTATTTATTTTATAATAAATAAAGTATAAAATTATCCAAAAATAGTTTGGATATTTTTAGCTCTCTTGAAAGTTGATTTGAATTAGAATTCAAAGTCAAAGTTGGAGAATACTTGATGATCAAGTAATAGGAGAGAGAGGGACCAAATCCTTGCCCAACAAGGATTAGGATCGGCGCCCCTCTCCCTTGCCTATATATAGGGGAGCTTAAGCTCCCCTTTAGAGCTAATCGAGAATTCTTTTGGTTCATCTGTTGAACACCATCCTTTCTCTAAGATAAACGAAACCCTAGGTTAAGCCTAAACACTAACTAGAGAACTAGCATCCTTACTAGTTAGATTGTAGCCAAGTTGGTGGACTATCTCTAGAGAGCTTCAAGTTAGAAGTTTTGAAGATTCGAGCTTTACCAAAAAGTGGGGATCAAGCAAAACGATCAGAAGGGATGATGAAACTATTCTGAGCCCAACATGAAACGAATGAAAAAATCGAACCAAAGAAGATGGCGAAAACCGTTCGTCCATATCCTGAAGGATGAATTTTTTCACGAGGGTTTTCTGACTGGTAGTTTTCTACTTTCGCAAAAACTGGTTTTCGAAGGGAGTTTCAATCATCTCTTTCTCGTTTCATGTTTCTTTCCTTATGTTGTATTGCTAAGAACTTCCATAACATGATTTGAATCCAGGTTGGTGTGGATTGTTATCCCTACAATGGATTCTGAAGTAGAAAGAGACTTTCGAGGAACGGGTTGCCATTACCGCATGAAGCGCGTTTGAGGGCGGCTCAAAACGTGTCAAGAAAGCTACTACCCAAGTGAGTTTCTTGATCTCTACGAATTTGGATACAGGATTGTGAGTCCAAGATCCTTTTGTTGGGAATTTTTTTTTTAAATTCCGCTGCTTTCTGATTCCTGTTTTCCAACAAGCGCGATTTAAATTCATTAATTATGTAATATATGATTTAACTGTCATTTTATTTCTTATAATTTTCTTACTTGTCTTATTTGAAACTATTTGAACTTATGTGAATTTTGATTATATTGCAATTTATGATAATTTTGGATTTGAACCCTACACCTTTTGAACCAAACCAATTGAACCGGGAAACCTTGAACCGACCCGAACCCCCTTAAACCGAACCAGTCCAAGACATAAAGCCTTGAACCCTTTCTTTTCCCTCATTACGTTATTACATCAAGAGATAGAAGGGGGGAAGAGCTCTCAACTTTGCTCCAAGCTTTGTTCAACCTTGAATCATCATATCTTCTCCATTTCTTAATCAATTCCCGATCCGAAGTAAGTTCCGAACTCCCCATGACATCCTCCATCTTTCTACCGATTGTTTTCTCTTGAGAATGTGATTTTGTTTGAGTTTGGAGAATTATGTGAATAGCAAGGGTTTCATGCCAAATTTATAATATTTGATTCTTGGATTGTTTAGCATGAGTTGTGACTTCAATTACGAGTTTATCATGATCTTCTTGTGCATTTAATTCTTGGTTTCGGGCTGGAGATTTCATTTATGGCTTGATGAATTTATTATGCTTGGATCTTCATGAACTAGGTTTGTGGATTTTGGAACTTTGTTGTATGATTCATGGTTATATATGCATACATTAGTGTATTCAGCATGTAATGTGTTGTTCTTGTTGCATTTGTTGGGAAATATATTGTTATTTTGGAATTTTGGTTCGAACCCCAGTTTTCTCGCAACTCACTACCCAGAAATTCCAGGCGAAACGGGAGTGTTGGTGCCTTTGCATCTTTAGACACGCCCGTGTGGCATGCCAAATTCATCACAGAAGGGTACGACACGGGCGTGTGATCGTACCTTAAGATCACGACATGGGCATGTCGTAGACTTCTGTGTAAAACGTGATTTTTCAACTTTTTTGGTTCGATCCCTTTGCTTCCGAAGTACTTTTATATGTCCTTTTGAATGTTAATTTGCTACTTTCATGTTTCGTTCTTGCGGTGTGCCTTGTCTATGCATGAGCTTGAATTTCTATGCCTTTCTTTGAATCAATATGGCTTAGGTGACGTGTTTACGCATCTCATTTGCATCCATTGCATTCATGAACATTGTCGAGCGTCATATTTGGTTCATTTTGAGTCTAAGTCTCGGGTCTTGTCTTGTTTTGTTTCAGAGCCTCTGCCAGTCGTGCCAGAACCCGAGGTTTAGGTGCTCCTTTGTCCGTTCGTTTTGGTTCCGCTCCTTTTTGCTTTAAGGTGAGGGTTAGGAGTTTTGTATAGTTATGAATCCTATAGCCTAATGTGAGGTTTTCTTGCCCTGCATGCGACTATATTATTTATTATATAGTTAAATACGAGTGTTTATGATATGATTATGAATTTATGAATCCCCCTTCTGAGTTTTTCGAAATTGATATAAATATGAGCATAGGTAAGCTCATGATTTTGAATCTCTTGGTACGTTTCATTTGAATCTAGCGAGTTGTGCCCTGAAAGATGGGATTATGGTTTGATTTCGAATTGTTGGGCCCCGAAGGTGTGGGTAAGGGAGACCGGGTATGGCCATTGGGGTCACCGGTTATCACCTCTGTGCACACGCTCCTTTGAAGTTTCGACGCACGACTCTAAGGGAGATGGAGAAGGCGTGGTTCTTTGAGCCCTTGGTGAATAACCGGGGAAGGCAAATCGTGGGTTAGCTACCCCATATGTATTTGTATCAATATAGGTGGAGAGGGTTTGACTCCTGAACACCAAGGAGATGTGGTTCGATTTGAACTTATGAATTCTTTGAGTTTTATTTGATTCTAGGAGTTAAGAGAGGTTCGTACTCGCCGGATGTTTGTTTCCTTTTGTATTGGTGATTATGAATCGAGTTGAGATTTCGTTTATG
Source organism: Lantana camara (assembly GCA_037501455.1). Lineage (NCBI taxonomy): Eukaryota > Viridiplantae > Streptophyta > Magnoliopsida > Lamiales > Verbenaceae > Lantana > Lantana camara. Next base: position 87,902,330 of record CM074862.1, on the reverse strand, counting down.
TATTATTATGTATCTCTTTAGAAATGGTTTGGTATGCAAAACTCTAGCTCGATTCATGATCGACCCCATTTGACGTAATTTGAGAGTTGTACTTAGGTAGTATGGTCTTTATCTTCATTTTGGAGAATATCACCCATAGAATAAGAAGTATTCACAAATGAAGGAGCATGGTGCTCATAACTGAAGACCCTCGAAATGTTAGGGAGGGGAAATTTTCTTTTAACGTAATAGAATAGAGCTTCATTAAATATGCTTCAATAAATCTTTTATATCCTTATCTGAAATATCTGTCTATACGGCATGTGTGTTCAAAACTAGTAATTATTGTATGACTCCCGTAATTACGCATAAGATAGGATACTCATGATCATCTCATATTAGTATCATGCTAGGACATGTTATCTAGTAATTGTTTATGGGATGCATTTTATGTGAAATTGCATTAAATAGGATAATTAAACTTAGATAACGTTATGTGTTGATGAGGTCACTCAAAAATCCCATTAAATATTAAGCAACTTTCAAAACATAGGTGTTTTGTCAAGGTAATAAAATTTCTAGCATTCCATCAATAGTACTTAAGATGAATGGGCAAGCTAGTTATGGTCTCACGAGTCGTCGAGTGACTATGTCTAACCCATTAGCTCTTAGTTTCCTGATTGATATTTTATGACTATTTTTGGAATTGCGATGTCTCACGAGTCATGGGTCATATGAACTAAGTTTAGTCATGATCTTATGTTTGATCGGTCCTGCTTAACACTAAAGTAGATATGGATGTCTCACAAATTGTGGGTCTATATTGAAAGATTAGTGATGCAAAAGTATTACTAATAATTTCATGTAGATGGAATTAACAATTTGTACCTACCTTAAAGTTTTAGTTTTAGATGTCTCACGGGTCGTGGACCCAGGACTAAAATTCTTAGGATCATAGTACCCTCTATGGAAATAAGTTTAAACTATGATTGTTGGGAATTTTTAGATATTCTCAAGAAAGTGGGAGAAAATATATCTTAAGACCTTCATTAAATGTTTAACGTTATTATTCTACATGCTCATGATTTCTCTATTTTTTTCATTTCGGTTGTAGTTTCTGTAATTTTCTACAATTGAACTGGCAACCGAAAACACACTCGTACCCATCCTCGAACCAAATAAATTGGCAGGGCCCAATAACTCTTATTGGCTAAAAAATCTGAAGATCATTTTAGATTGCAAGAAGAGAAAATATGTTCTCTTTGAGTCGAGCCCACTCCTCAGGGAGAGGCTTTGACTCGAGCCAATAGGGAGACGAAAGAAAAATGGAAAGATGACACGTCTCAGAAAATGCAAAGACAACATGAGTCCACTGAAAATGCCTAGGAAATCTTCAACCACTTAGAACAATTGTACCATCCTCATGAATATAGTACAAGGTATAACACATCAAAGAAATTGTTCCATCTCAGAATGAGAAAAAGTAAAAGTGTCCATGAGTATGGAACAAAGTTTTTGAGTCTAATTGAGAAACTTCCATCCATGGACATATCACTTCTTAGTGGATTTGTTGTTCACTTCACTCTCACATCATTCAATCCCTTCGTGCTCAACTTCAACATAGATCATGCAAATTTTTCTATAGCTCAGTTGATTAGTTAACTCGTGACTGCTGAGATGACTCTGAAGAAGGACCAAAAGGTTATGATGGTTACATCTTCTTGAAATCCAACTAAGGGCATATGGAAAAACTTCCCTAAGAAGAAGAGTTTCATTAAACCCTGTGGAGGGGTTAAAAAGGGAAAGACCAAGAAGAAAAGGGATCAGAGAGAGGACGTAGAACGATATGTTTCTTTTTAAAGTAAATCTATCTATCAGTTCTAACACTTAGGTGCTTGACATCAGTTGTGGATCTCAGACCTGTATGATGTACAGGTGTTAAGTGAGGTGCGACAACTCAGCGCTGGAGAATGTGTACTGAAGGTTGGAGATGCCTCAAGCGTTGAGGCTCAAGATTTAAAAACAGTTAGATCAGATTTAGGTGGTTTTGTTTTGATATTGAATAAGATCCTATTTATACTAAACATTATTCGAAATAAGTTTTTCATTCCAATATTAGATTGTGAAGGTTTTCAAACTTATCTTTGTGATGGCTCATTTTATATTAAGAAGAATGGTTCTTCGTTTATTCTTAGTACATTAACAAATGGACTATATCAAACACAAAATACAAATATTATGAATATTCAACAAGACACCAAACGTTAAAGAGATGATAAAATTTCAACAACACTTTTGCATTATAGAATTGAATATATTTCTAAGAGTAAAATTAGCAAGTTAACCAATTTAGGCTCATTCTATGAACTTAAAGAGTTAACTTCCTTCAATCGAGTCTTAAAGGAAAAATACCCAAAACCCCATTTAATAGAAATGTGGAACACTCAAAGGGCATCTTAGATTTGAATCATACTGATGTTTGTTGCCTATTTAGTGCAAGAACTAGTAATAACCATCAATATTTCATGACTTTCATAGACGGCTTCAATAGTTTTGGTTCTCTGTATTTAATGAAGTACAAGTCTAAAACTTTTGAGAAATTCTTAGAATTTCAAAAGAAAGTTGTGAACCTAGCTAGTTATAAGATTAAACCACTTCGATCTGATCGAGGTGAAGAGTTTCTTAGTGACGAGTTGCTTAATTTTTAATGGAGATTACACTCTAGAATATGCAATGAAGATTTTTGAATCTTGTATCCTCTTGCTTATGTGAATAGGATAGGGATTGATAAGCTTGAAAGTAGATTAAGCTTATGCAGCATCATAGGATATCCTAAAGGGTCTATAGGATATTACTTTTATGATCCCCTTGAACAAAAAGTGTTTGTTTCAAGGAATGCCACCTTTCTTAAGAAAATGTTGTCAAGAGAGAAGAAAGAAAAGATCGCAGACCTCGAAGAAATTCGAGGTGAACTTCCCATGCCACAAAAAGGAACAAATGGTCCACTTTGATGAGACTCAACTAATCATTGAGGATACTACACACACAATCTCTCCTCAATTAAAGTGTTGTGAAGGCCATCCTAGACAGCCTGAGAGATGGTATGGATTCTTCCATCAAACATTTGAAGTGGATAACGAGCCACTCACCTATAAGGAGGCACTGTCAGATTAGTTGCAACATTTAAAGAAAGATTAGTTACTAAAAGGTTCACTAAAAAACCAGGTGTGGACTTTGATAAAACCTTCTCTCTTGTTGCAATACAAAAATCCATTTGAATCATGCTTGACATAGCTGCATATTAGGACAAATGGATGTAAAACTGTCTTTCTCAATAGAGACATCGACAAAGAAATTTACATGGAAAATCCCATGGGCTTCACATTTAGTAGGAGAAGAAAAGGGCTACAAACTCCAAAATGAATTGAAACAAGGCTTTAGGAATTGAAACATTCGATTTGATGAAGCAGTCAAATCATTTGGTTTTATACATAGTTCAAATGAATCATGCATGTACAAGAAAGAATTGAAAACCTCAATTCAATTTATGGTAATTTATGAAGATGATATCCTTTTCACCAGGAATACAAAGAATGACATGAAAGTAACCAAAACTTGGTTATCGAACTAATTTAACATGAAAGATCTTGGTGATGGATTTTACATTCTCAGTATAAAGATCTATAGAGATAGATTTAGGAGAATGATAAGGTTATCACAATCGATGTGCGTAGACAAAATATTAAAAAGGTTTAGTCTGGAAGTTTCCAAGAAAGAGAAACTTCTGATGGGCACGAGAACAACTCTTCTGAAGGACCTATGTCCAAGACTAACCTTGAAAAGGCAAGAATGTTAAAGATTCCTTATGCATCTGCATTAGGAAGCATAGCATATGCAATGCTGTGTACTCGACCAGATGTGGCTTATGCATTCAGCGTGACAAGCCGTTTCCAATCTGACCCTGGAGAAGGTCACTGGATTGTCGTCAAGAATACCCTTAAGTACTTAAGAATAACTAAGGATATGTTTCTAGTTTACGGAGGACAACAAGATCCTATCATTAGAGGATACTGTGATGCAAGCTTTACATTGGATATGGATAATTACAAATCCATATCTTGATACATTTTCTGCTTAAATGGTAGAGCAACGAGCTAGAAGAGTTCCAAACAAACGAGTACTAAGACCGAATACTTAGCTGAAAACAATGTAGTAAGGAAGGTGTTTGGGTAAGAAACTTTGTAGTAGCTAAAGCATTGGGTTGAACTCTTTTTTGGTGTCAAGGTAATGGTTGGGTTTAGTTCCTAGAATAAAATATCCCATAAAAGTTTTTATGACAATAATAGGGGACTGTTGCTCAAGCTATGTAACACCCCGGCTTTTTGGCAATCCAGGTACGGCGCTACGAGAGAGTTATTTTGTGAACTATATGTCATCACATGCCTTAAGTGTTGACTTGTAGTTTATTTTGAACTATATGTACTTTTTCTAAAGCCATTTGAACCCCCTACCGATTTTGAATTCTAACCGATTGGACAGAACCCTCCCTCCTTTCTCATTTCTTCCATCTCGGTTTCAAGGAGTAGAAAGAAGAAGTGATTGCCACTATTCACTCCCAACTTTGAGCTCAAGTTCCGGCTTCATCTCTCGCCCGATCAACGATCCAAGGTAAGCACTGAATTCCTCTCTTCGAGTGTGTCGTTTCTTTTCGATTGAATCTTGTTTCTCTTGCTTGGTTTCATGCCATTAACAAGATGATGAATAGTGTCAAAATATGAAAATTTTATTCTAATGTCTTCATATGTGGATTAATTGAGTTAAGATTGGAGTATGTTGTTCGTTTGAGCTCCTTCGTCGTTTATTTGTTGGAATTTTGCTCGTTGCTTGCTTATTTACCGAACCGCCATTTTTGTACCTTGTTACGCTTTAATGGCATCTTGTTTAATTGTTTGATTCATGAGAATATAGTGCGCTTAAGTTGTTAGGAGTGTGTTTATATACACGAAAATGTGGAATTATATGATTTTTATGGTTGTGGTGTTACCAGACGAGTCTCCCCCTTTTCCCCTTCTTTTTCCATCATTGTTGCAGCTCTTGGGGCTTGGACACCAGGGTGAGACACGCCCGTGTCTCCTCTAATGAAGAAAATGAGACACTCCCTTGTCTCCCTTGGGTTTTAGCAACTGCATTGAGACACACCCGTATCTCAATTTGTTCTTTATCGGAGACACCCCCGTGTCTCCCCCTCCTGGAATGCATATGTGTGTTGTTTTGTTTCGTAAGTTTGATTCATGCTTTTATCCAACCCCAAACCTAATCCTTACGAACTCCGATTGACCTGAAATTTTAACATGCTCAAACCTATTTGAGCGTAGAGTATTCTCTTTGAAATCACCTCAAAACTAGTTCTAGACTGTGAGATATAACCGTTTTGTTTTTGTGCCACTTCGCCGAAAAACTACTTTCGTTCAACATCAAACCTATACCATTTTCGTCTTACTTTGAACCATGATTTGAGCTATATACCGTTAGAAAGATCTATGTGTCTAATTTCATTTTCAAGAAATAATTCCCATTTCTCAAACTCAATTTTTGCCCATTTTCCTATAGCCTGTCCGTTTCGGGAAAATTATCAGCTTTGGCCTAATTTCACTCGGAACTCCTTTTCGTGTTTTTATTCCATTTTTCTCGTACCTTTCCATCTCCAAAATTATTTATAACTTATTTTATAATGTGTATGTGTATGTATTCATTCTTATATACATTTTATATTGCTTTAGGAATGCGATATATGTTCATAAATGAATAAATGCCATCATATGCCTTTCATTTACCTTTCACGCATTAATTATGCACATGAACTTATTCTTAACATGATATATGATATTAAATGAGTATGTTGAGTGTGGTATGACTCTTCTTGCATGAATTTGATATGATTATGAGCTTTGCTCACTTGTTTGCATCTCTTAAGTGCTTATGCATACGTCGTGCGTCTATGTGGTTCATTCTCGAGTCCAAGAATTGTGCTTTGTCTTTAGTTTGTTCAGATGCATCCAGGGTGGTGTTTTATTGGCCAAGTCGATTCCGAGGTGAATCAAACGTCTTGTCTTTGACTTCGTTTGGTGTAAGGTGAGGTTAGGATATAGTTAAACCCTAATGAAATATGCCCATTTTCTACTGCATGTGACTTATATGTCTTATGTATATGTAAATATATGTGAGGTATGTATTTTGATGGTTTTGCCATATATTTGAAAGTATGAACACTATGTATGAGCCTATGTATTCTTAGTCTCGGTTTTAAAATGATTTTGAGGTAAGAGTGTGCGTGGTATGTATGTTCGATATGCTTGAGTTCTGTCTGTCTATTTGTAGTGGGATTTGAACGATGAACTTTAAATTTGAATTTGATGGGCCCTGGAGATTTATGCAAAGGAGCCCCGATGTCGGGCCATCGGGTATACTCCTGATTGCAGTCTCGTCTGTCTAAAAGGATGTACCGGAACCCATCAGGAGGTTTGGTTGGGGGATGGAGTCCTAAAGGTCGGAGAAGCATTGAGCACTCCCCTCACCTGTTAGATGGTTAGGGTAGGTACAACCCTTCCATCACCGGAGAAGATGTAGGTATGTCTGACCTTGATTTTGTTTAAATTTAGTATGATTTTGAACTGAGGAGTTTGTTGGAGTTTGAGTTCATGAAACGGGGGTAGATTCATAAATTAAGATAGAATTTGGTATATTAAACCTAATAAAATATGCTCTGATATTTCTGTTTGCTTTGATACGAACGTAGACTTTGATATATGTAATTCAAGCTCCATTTTGTTTGTTTGTTAAGTAATCCTATATATATATATATATATATATAAATATATTATCAGGGGCAGATGTTTTGGCGTGCAAAAACTAATCTTGGATTCACAAACATTTACTTTTGAACGTGTTGTGCTCTTATCCATATGTAGGTCTGTGTGGATAACCCCTCACTCAGTCTTTGGACTGACCCCTCCCCTCCCCTCCCTATGTTTTTAGCTTTACAGGTTTTGGCCTTGGAGTTCGAGCTAAGCGACGTGAGTTGGTCTTGGAGTCTGTTTTGAGTCAAGTACTTGTTTTAATTTGGGTCCTTTACATTCGCATTTGAATTCGACTAAGTTTGTCTGATATGATCGTACGTATGTATAAGTAAGCTTCGTTTAAATTATGTCTATGTTACGCCTAGCTTAAGTATGTTTGTCTGTCTCCCGTTCGCCTATGCTCAGTTCATGTACGGGGCCTCCCATCTCATACGTGGATTAGGTTTAGGTGCGGGCTATGTGGTGACCCACCGTGCGGGGGTGGTAGAAGCTAGAGCACCAATATCTCACCAACGGATCGAACACGTAATGAGGAAACATTACATAATATGTGATATCATCAAAAGAGAAGATGTGAAAATTGAAAGGGTCACATCGATAGAGAACATGGCAGATCCGCTTACTAAAGCCCTTAGTCAGTAGGCATTCAAGGGACATCTTGAGAAGATGGAACTTAAAATAGTACCTGAATGGCTTTAACGGGCAAGTGGGAGATTGTTAGGAATAGTGCCCTGAATGTCGTCATTCTAATAGTCTGTTTTACTATTTCCTTGTAAAATTACAAACAATCTTTAACTAATAAAGGAAATGATTTTGTTCATAAGCAATCACTTCTTTATGAGCTGTTTGGATGTCTTGTTTGGGTATAATTATATATGCATGTATTAAAACTACCCAAATCCATAAGATTGTTAGGGACTCTGTCATTACATGAGTACCACATGAACAAGCCCTAATTCAAACCGAATTAAAAACTTCTCAAACTAACCCATAATTCTATAAGGGCTGCAAGTGGTAAAAATAGTTAAATCAGATTAAGTACTAGCAAAAAAATTTCCTTAAAAATAGAAATTACTCATGTTAATTTCCTATTTTCATCATTATATTAAAGAATTTGTTCCATTCCTTTCAAAATAATCAATCTGAAATTTTCTTCCAAATTTCTATTTTAAAATTATATGAAACCTTATCTATGTAATTCCACTATTACTGACACATGTTCTGATTAACGTCACGTAAACTTAGAAGTATTAAGTTATTAAGAAATGCCAGATATTCGGTCACTTATTGCTACCTTTGTTATTTCAGAAATTTCGAGAAGAGCTGCTCCTGCTTCTTCCTTACTCGGTGTGTCCAGGCCATGCATCCTTTAAAATTGAACGTCAGCAAATTAATATTTTAATGAAATGAATAAAGCTGTCATCTATGAACTGAATTTAACCTGCATATTTGAATCATAACATCTTCTGGATCAGAACCGCTAAAGAAAGGATGCTTTATCACCATCTCAGCAAATATACATCCTACTGCCCAAATATCAACTGCACCAGAGTATGGGACTTGTAGCAAGATCTCAGGTGCTCGATATGAACACGGTGTCACCTACAGAGCAGGAGAATCAAATGAAAAATTTCAACTAATATTAATTGTGAATGAATGTCGGGAGAGGAACCTCTATATTCCTTGCAAATCCAAAATCAGCAATCTTCACTCTTTTGCTCTCCAGATCTATGAGCAAATTATGTGGTGTTAAGTGTCCATGGAGCTCTTTTTGGAAACAGCAATAGGATACACCTCGCAGTATCTGGAACAAGATGTCCTGCAAGAAGAAAATAAGATAATTCACCTCGTAGGCTAATTAACACTGGTGATTTATCTCCCATCCACCAGGCCTATCCTGTTGAATCATGTCCATCCAGAAATTAAATACCCACTTTTGTCCGACGTGGATTCACTTCAGTCATTGAACGCTCATTGATGAACGTCATGAGATCAAGTTCAAGGTACTCAAATACAAAATAGAAGCCCTCGTCTCTGTACTCCACATCGAGTAACCTGTTCAGTAAAAGTCAATGTTAGTTTGTTTCATCTATGAATCTTCCAAATTATATGAAAATGTATTTTTGGAAATGTTTTGATTAGTTAATGACTTTATAACTGATGAAGATATCCATTTCTAGCGGTGATTAAAAAGCATATACAGAAAACCAAAAAAAACAAAAGGATATATACCATCAAAAAAAAAAAAAAAATCAATACAACAATTACAGCTACTTTATATGTCTAATTTCTGATTGAAACATAGAGATAGCCTCAAGGAATATAAAAGCAGCTGAATCTCCAGACTACATACCTCCCAATATAACTATGTCAATATTTTTTTTTGGTTTTGCTATGTCAATATTTAGATACACTAGAAAGCAGATAAAAATATAGATTTATAAAACGTTCATGTCTTCATAATTTGTGCCAATATATATCCTTTTTAATCCAAACCATAAGAAGTATCACCTGAGAACATTTTCATGATCCAAGGACTTCAACGTAGAAGTTTCTCTCAAGATTGCGGGCGGTATACCTCTATCTTCAGGATCAATGCGGACATACTTAACAGCAACCATACATCCTGTTTTGCGGTCAGTGCACTTTTTGACGTATCCGTAGCTACCTTCTCCGATCAAATCAAGCTCCTTATACTGAAAATAGGCCAAAAGAAAAGAAAAAAAAAAAAAAAGATAAAGCAGGCAAAATTCCGGAAAATTGAAGCAGTTGAAAAGAGATCATCATCTTACCCTTTCCAATTCCATTTGCAAGAGATAAACGCGTTGATCAATCACTGCCTTCTCTGTCAGCCGGTAGTTAGATGGGTGTTGAAAATGTAAGCGGGTGAAAATATATCCATATTTACACGTACTACTCTGCAATGCGCGGTGCCCCCGATATCCATGGATCTCTATTTAATACTAATTAGTAGTTCTCCCCGTTCGATGCCTATGTATCCATATTTACACGTACTACTCTGCAAGTGCAAGGCGCGGTGTCCCCGATATCCATGGATCTCTACTTAATAATAACTAGTAGTTCTCCCCGTTCGATGCCTATGCAAAAAAAATATTATTATTATTTAAATTTATTAAATTAAATTATATATTTTGCTATAAATTTAATAATTTATTATTAATAGAAAATAGTTAAAATATAAGTTAAAAAATATGAAAAAAAAAAAAAGAAAAAAAAAGTGATGTGAAAGAAAAGTGTGGTTAATAGATATAAATCACTTACGTGACACGTTCTATATGTGATGGAGAGAAAAATAAATATATAAAATAAAAAAAGAATTAAAAACCAAGTGCAAAAGACTACCTTTGCCACTCTCACTTAATATAATAGAATAGATATTTGATAATAGAATGGACTACCTTTCCCACCAAAAAATACTTAATTTAACAGAATAGATATTTGATAATAGAATAGAATAGACTATATATATATATATATATATATATATATATATCACACACTCATCCATAAGGACCATAACACCATTGTCCGACATAATTTTTATAATATACTTTTTCTAGAACACCCCAAATAAAATTTGAATTTGGATCATTGTTAAAAAAAAAAAAAAAAAAAAAAACTACTTGGATCAATTTCTGTTAGGTTAATTTTTATAGAGAAAATTACTATTTTCATTTCATAATGTAATTTTATTTCAATTTTGGCCTCAACAGTTATCATGTTCTTATTTTAGGTCCCATAATGTAACTTTTCTCTTAAATTTGGTCTTGTAACATCCCACCCGTCCGGCCGTACAGGTACGCCGTATCAAGAGTGTTGTGTGCGCATTTAATTATTTATTTTAATGTTAAATGATTTTCTTAATTAATTTGAATTAATTGTTAAATAATAAGATTTAATATTTTAAACGTTTTTAAGCCTTTGAACTTGTTTTTAATTGGTTTGAGTCCCAACTTGTTTCAAAATTTCGTGAAAATTTAATATGCATGAGTTTTACGTGTTATGAATTTTCCTATATGCTCGTTTTTTATTTTCGGACTTGTTTGATATGGTAACTGTAACATCCCGCTCATCCGATAAATAAGGTACGTTACCTTCTAACCTTTTTATGTGTTTAATTATGTGATTTGTGCGTTGTGTGGCCCTCTTATGAACTCTTTTAGAGTTTAGGGTCCTTTTGTAATTTTCTCCTTCTAGGGGGGGTTTTCCAGTCACTTCGCGTTCGGTCGAGATTTTGACCTCTTTGACCCCTTTAACACGTTCGGGGCAGCGAAACGAGTCCGTAGACTCTAAGTTTGCCCAATTCTAACTTCATTAGCCCGTTCTTCCGACCGTTTTTGCTTACGAGGACACTAGTTAAATACCCCGGATCCTCGTTTTGCGTGCCAGACCTCAGTCCCTCTCCCCTCTCTCCCGCTCCAGGCGTTTCACATACACCCGAGGTGTGATTTCACACACATCACCAAACTCGGTCGTTTCTCGACGGATTTCGACGAACCAATAGTCGAAATTAATCAGCTCGATGAGCCCGTCACAACCGTACCAAGATCGTGGCCAACCGACGACCCACGGCGGTGCAGCGGCGGCCTGAAGGTGGCGGGTGGTGCCACCACTTCGCCGCCGGCGATCCGGCGACTTTCGTCGGCCAACCACCACCCTACCCTACGTTTTTGGACCCTCCCGTGTCGATTCCGGCCTCCGTTCAGCACAAAAACCACCGCAGGTAGTGGTTCCGTCAGCCGCGCAGTTAGAAGGAAAAAGGGCTTCTCTTCGACCGACGATTGCGGCCTTCTCCGGTAGGATTTTACTGACACGCGCGGTGGCCTTGGCAAGAAGAAGAAGAGAAGCAGCGGATGGCGTTGGCGGCGGGGCCAAAGGTCGCCGGATGGCGGCGCACGCGCCGCCTGAAGATGATGTCGTGGCGGCGCGTCACTGTAGTCGCCGCGTTGGGCGTTCTCCGGCGGTGTTTTTCGACGAGTAGGAACGGTTTCCGACCTCTTTCGACCCCCTGAGCTTTATTCCGGTGTCATTTTGGGCAAAAGATGACCGGAGATGGACGTACGGCGGTTGTGCAGCGGCGGTTCAATGGCGACGCCACCTCCGGGGATTTTTCCGGCGAGAAAGCTTAGGGCTTTCGTAAAGCTTGTCACGGGTAAGCCGATGCCTCTTTCGGATCTCATTTTGGTTCACTGGTTTGAAAGTAATTGAAGTTTGAAGATTTTAGGGCTTCGTATTGTTGAAACTGAAATTTGCGACAATTGGCTTGGAATTTGCAGAAATTGATCGAGGATTCGGATTGAGGACGACGAATTCTTGCACGAGGGAATTTTCAGGTTTTTTTTCCAGCACTTTCCGGTGGCGGCCGAGCGGCGGCCGGCCACTATTTCGGTGGATCCAGTGGCGGCGATCCGGCTGGCTTCGGACAGAATGTCCATTTCGTTGTGGTGAGTCCGTTACCGCTTTCCGTTCGTTAATCGGACACTCGGTTTATTTTCTGTGAATTTATTTGTATAATTATGAATATTTAATTATTTGTTCTAATTGTAATTTAAACGCGATATACTTGATTTGTCGATCGAATTGTACTTCAATGTATATGAAATGATTGTATGGAATATAATTTGATATATTTGAACATCTTGATTTGCAATTTGATTCTGGTTTGTTGAATTTGTTAATTGTTTAATTTAAGATGGGGTGTTTGTGTAATTTCTGGAAAAGTATTAATTGTTTAATTTGAATTGGTAAACCTTAGAAATTAAATCTAATATGTAATACATGAATTGAATATGTAAAATATGAATTGTATGAATTGAGTAGGGTTAGAATTTGATTTGTAACCTCGTGAAATTTGTATGAATTAGGAAGCATGCTATTATGATTTATTTGATTTATCAATATGTGTCAATTGGTATGAAAGGTACTACGTGAATTTGCATGAAATGAATTAAGTAAACTTTGTTAATTAAATTTGTTATACAATCCATGAATTGTTTGTGTGATAAATGACTAATATGATCTGATTAAATTATGTAATGTTTCTTCTGCAAATAATTGCTAGGCATTTGATCCCTGCTTGTGTGATTGCATTTTCCGTGCGTCTCTTTGGGGTTGTTTAAGTTTGGCTCTAAGTCGTGTTGTGTTTTGTGTGTTCAGTTGGTTCAGGTGCACCCGGGGTGGTGACAAGTGAGTCGTGTAGGTTCTGGGGTGAACCATCTGCTGTGTCTTCGGTTGTGTGTGGTGCCAGGTGAGGCTAGGATATAGTTATACCCTATTGCAATGTGCCTGTTTTCGAATGTTTGCGGTTTATAAGCCTTGTATATACGTAGATATTTGTGAAATATGTACTTTGATGGTTTTGTCATAAGTTTGAAAGTAAGAAACGCTATGTACGAGCCTATGTATGCTTAGCTTTGATATGTTATGATTTCGAGGTCAGTCTGCGTGATATGTACGTACGATATGATAAGTACGTACGATATGATAAGTACGTACGATATGATAAGTACGATATGCATGAGATAAGTCTGTCTGTATGTGTGTGTGGCGGGTTAAGTTTCTGATATATGTTTGTTTGTCTGTGTGTTTGGGCCCCGGAGAATGGTATGGTAATCTCGGGTCGGCCGTGGGGTCGCCGAGCTCTTCCATCAACATTTTCCTTTTGAGAGTCTCACCTAACCTCGGGAGGTTTGGGGAAGGGTATTTCTCTTGAGCCGGCGGAAGCAACTGTCGAAGGTTTCAAGGCCGTAATTAAGCCTTGTCTCATGTGATTTTTGGATAGTTAGGGCCGTCAACCCTTCTGTCACCCGGTGTGCAGGTTGGAACTTGTTTTGTTTTGCTTTATTTTGTCCCTTTGTTTCTGGATGTTTGGAGATGTGATTCGTACCTGCCGAGTTTCGTTATGTCTGTCGGTTATAAGTTCGTGAAATGGGGGTAGACTCTTAAGTCAAGATAAAATTGGATTTTGTTATTAAACTAATAAGTTATGTTTTGTTACGTGTGCTAAGTCTGCATGAGTTGAACATATGTTTTGAGATATGCTTAAGCTAAGTTTTGTTCGTTACGTTTTGATAAGTCACCCTATATATTTACTATCACGGGAAACTGTTTTGGCGTGCAAAAACTAACCCCCGGATTCACGAACGTTGCTTCTTCTACGTGCTGTGCTCTATATATATGTAGGTGTGTGTGGGTAGCCCCTCGCTCAGGCTTTGGACTGACCCCTCCCCGTTTTGAGTCTGTGTCTTCACGTTTCAGTTTGTTAAGTATTTTATTCTGATTATAATTTGTAAATTTCGTATAAGATATGTTTTGTACAGGTTGCATGTATGATTTGGCTATATGGAATTCGGGATAGGTTAGGACAGGTGCTCGGATTAGTTGAACCCGTTTTGATGTGTAATTCTTCGGGACAGGATAAGACAGGTTTGCTGAACTAGTTGAACCCGTATATTTGATTCTGTTGTATGAACTGTACTGTATGCTTGGTGTGTAAAAGTTTTTGAAAGTTGGTATTTTGGCCTGGCTTCCACAGTCAAGTTTCACATATTTTCTTTTGTACAGGGTTAGGTACCGCCTAGCTAGTGTGTGTGTTTACGTTTGTCCCCCAGTCGCTGTGACTTGGTGCGTGTGCGGACTCTCCATTTCGTACACGTGTCGGGTCATAGTGCGGGGGATGTGGCGCCTCACATGCGGGGTGTTATAGTAACGCACTATATTTTATTTGTTGGGGACTCGAGGTCCTAACTAGTTTTATCGCGCCTTGTGTTCCGGAATTTATATCTTGAGCTAGGGAATTCGGATTCGAATTCTGAAAGTATTGTCGGACTCGTGACGAATTCGGGAGCTTTGGAACCTAACCTTGTATTTTTCAAAGCCCGTTTGGGCCTCTGAAACTTGCCCGATCCGAGCAGCTCGTGCTAATTCGCCACCCTTGACTATTTTGGGCATAAATCACTCAATACTTAACCAAATGACTTGAAATTTGTGCCATTTTAACCATGGTTTAATGCTCTATCAGCCCTAGCCCTCCCCATTTCGTCCAAATGAAGAGAGAGAGAGAGGAATTTCTGCTGCAAAGCGAAGTCCATGGAAGAAGGAAAACTACACTATTCATTTTTGCAATTTTTGGATCAATACTCCTCCATCTCTTCTCCAAATTGAAAGGTTAGACTATGAACTTGTTCTTTAGCTTCTTGTGATTATTTGGAGTCTTAGTTTTCTCATTTTCATCCATGTTTGGTCCAGATTTGATGAACTACATGAATAGGTGGGTTATGGTGATTTTGATGAATTCATGCTACTTCTTGCTTTATAATCTGAATTGATGTTTGTTTCTTGATTAATTGAACTCCATAACTTCAGTATTTGCCTCCTATTTCATGGTATGTGAGCTTAGCATGATTCACCATTGTTGTACTTGAAAACTTGGAGCTTGAAGATGTGTATATGTTGAACCATTCCTTCCTTCTTTTTGCCGGTTTGTTGTGTGTTGCGTGTGGCCTTTCTTGTGGGATTTCTTGTCTTAAATTGATGTGTTGCTGCTGCGAACTGCTGCGTCCTTCCCCTGCCCTTGTCCCCTGCTGAACACGCTGCTGTTGCTGCTTTGTTTTCACGAGGAAGAAGGCCGACACGATCGTGTCCGATTTATTTGAAAAATGGATATGTCCCTGTTGAATCTTCGAGTATGGCTGCCAAAATTTTATAAAATCGGACACGGCCGTGTCCATTTTGAACTAAAGACCAACGCGGCCGTGTCCTAGTTTCGAATTGGTTTTTAATTTCAACGATTACAGCTGACAACCGTGCTTGGTGGAGGAAATTACAATGTTTGTTCTTTTCTTTACGTAGCTACTTGCATATATGATGTAACACCCGAGCGCAAGGTGCCACATCCCCCGCACCGAGACCCGACCCGCGTATGAAATGGATAATCCACACACGAGCTAAGTCATGGCCAACGGGGATACACAGACTCTCTAGTCTTGGTGGGACTAACCCTTAAACCATAAATCAGAGTAGAATCAATAAAGCGGAAGCAATAACGATCATATATATGTATATACCATGAGCCTTTAAACTCCAAAATATAATTCATATACAATATCCAACCAAGTGTTTCAAGTTCTATCAACATATCGCTCCATATACACGATCATATATCAAAAGTATGCAAGTGTGAAGACAAACTACAAGAGCTAGAAGCAAATGCAAGACCTATAGACTCGTATTCCCGCCTAGCTCCTTAACCTGCACAAAACCACTGAAAACAAACCGGGTTCAGTTCAAAAGGGACTGGTGGGTATAAAACAGGCATAATATATAAATATCGCAGAATGTAACATATACATGCAAGCTATAAACCCGTATGAAGTTTTTTAGAATATTTCCCAAGTGGGTAAGACAAAGAAGGACATCTACGGGTTTACAACGGTCATATTCATTCATAATTAGGCATAGGGTTTCAAGCTCAGTGAGTGAGCGTATATAATCTCCAACCTCCTTCTCGTGTAATCATATCATAATTATTGATTTTCATACATATCTTTCGTGCACATACATACATGATCATAATCATACATATACACCTTGTTCCTCCGGGTGGTGGAAGGGTTAACAAGACCCAACCACCTCATACATAATGGCTAGTGAGGTACATTAATCCTCAAAAGCCCGACTAGTATTTCCTCGTTAAAACTCCTAACGAGGTCCGTTTCGTCGTAAATTTGGTTGGAACTAGTGTATGGGATCACCGTCGGCCCTTGCCTCCCCGGATCGCCACATACATAATCTCGCCAAAATCATAGAGTAGGATTCAACATAAAAGAAAGCTTACATTTGAAAATCATTTACTCATAAAACTACTCGATATACATATAATATATTTTTGGCTTAAAACTTTGCATATTGAGGGTATATGTAGCACCCCAACCAGAAAGGCGCTACATCCCCCGCACTATGAGCCTGATCCACACATGAAATGGAAAGTCCATGCATGAACCCAACTCACAGCGAACGGGGACTCACTCACCCCTTAAGCTAGGCGGGAACTAAACCTTCGCAACCAAATCAAAAGAACAAAGATAATTGCCAAAGGCTGAAGCATAGCATAAAATGTAGTACTAAATCAAGCCACATAATGGTTTCAACTAGTACAATAATCTATTCTCAAAACTTCGTGCATAACATAACTCCATAATCATAATCATAGTCATACATTGTTCCACTCTTGCAAATTCAATGAAATTACAGAATGCATATGAAATGACTCAAACTTAACTAATGGACTTGGCAAACTTCACTCCCCGCCTAGCACTCCAAACCTGCAAAGAAACTAAAAACAAACCGGGTTCAGTCTATACGAGACTGGTGGGTATAAAATGGGGCATAAATAGCATATATAACAATATTTAACATTCACATGCAAGTTATAATCCCAATTGAGGTTTTTAGAGCATTTCCCAAGGGTAAAATAAGTAAGTCATCAAAAGGGATTATAACGTTTATTTTCATTCTTTAGGTCTTTTGTGGCCCGACGAGTAGGCGTGCATTATCTCCAACCAACACCTCGTGTAGTTCACTGAACATTCTTTCTTTCTTTCATTCATTCATGCATATGTTCTTTTGTGCACATTCATAGACATTTACACCTTCTTCCTCCGGGTGATGGCCGGGTGATCGGCCCGAACCATCCATTCATTGACCAAAAGGGGAACATGACTCCCTAGATGGCACTCAGCATCCATTCCTCGCTAACTCCTAACGAGGTCCGGTTACGCCGTTCATTGGTGGGACTAGTGTGAGGGATCACCGTCGGCCCGTGCCTCCCCGGATAGCCACTCACACTAAGTCCCTGGGCCCTATTCGTGGATTCATTCATTCTTTTCTCGCCAAAACATTTGGTAGCACTTATAAAATAAGGGCTTTACGTTGGAAACATTTACTCTTTAAAACGACTCTATATACGTATATTAATTTTGGTCGAAAACTTTTCACATTGGAGGTATATAGGGTCATATATCTAAATAGAAGAGAAACCCACCTGTACGCCTCTTACCGAACAAAACCAAGAAGACAAGAAGACTTGAAAGTGTCCTAAGAACCCGGTACGTCTCCGCCCTGGAGAAAACTGTGCAAAAGATAATGTAACGTGTTCGTGAGACACAATACTCCAAATGAACCAAATAAGACGCACGACATGCAATGAACATGATATAAGTGCATAAGAAATAAAATTATGTAATGAACACGTTCATGTGCACTATTAATGCATTTAAATCACATAAACAAGCCATTCATTTGATATTATAAACGTTTATATTCATTCGAGTTCAATCGTTTCACATCTTTCGTAATTCATAGCGATATCTAACAAAATCTTGGAACCATAGTCACATTATACCTTTCAACATGGTTACATTGAATATAATAAATAAAAGGCAAAGGGCATCACTTAAGACATCAAAAGGAATACCAGAAGGTACTTAACATTTCATAATTCATAGCGGTTCAAATCATGAATTCATATAACATTTATAGTTCAAATTTTACAAGTTTACAATTAGAGAATGGACAAATAAAAACATTCAAGGCATGATCGGAAATTAAATAAAAACACGAAATGGGTAACAATTTAATTCTATAATTCAAATAAATAAATAATTCATAACATATACATAATATACATAAATACATTTATATATACACGTACATGCATGCACGCATTAACCACAAAACAATTTAATACTTAAATCATATTATATATAACATACACCATATTATATATATATATATATATATATATATATATATATATATATATATAACAAACAATATAATATAGGCATATACACACACGTACTGACATGCATGCACCAATTATATACCTTAAAATATATAACTATGCATATTACGTACAATGCATGCATATATATGTATATATATATATATAACTCACATGCATAAAGATATAATATATACATAATACACATATAACTAACACACGCACACATGCACTTAATTAATACATATTTTACACACATATATATATATACACGCATTACATATTTTCACACATATATCTATATATATATACACAGTTACACGCACACACATACCTACATGCATTAGTTATATATATATACAAATTATATGAATAATTAGAGAATGCCATGCACATTACTTAAACACCTTCATGCATGCATAATATACTATATCACACAATGAAATTTTACAGATATATATATATATATATACACAATATGCAAGCACAGCAACACACAAGAACAAAATGCAACAATTAACCGTTCATGAAACTAGCTCCCCGCCCGGGGAAAATTTCTTCCTTAACACTCCCCGGCCGGGTAAAATGCTACTGAAAATTCTCTGGAAGTAAGTCCCCGGCCGGGGACTTTCAAAGCTTAATTCTCCCCGCCCGGGGAGAATGTTACAGTCGAAACAACAGCAGCGGCAACAATTAACCGTTCATGAAACTAGCTCCCCGCCCGGGGAAAATTTCTTCCTTAACACTCCCCGGCCGGGTAAAATGCTACTAAAAATTCTCTGGAAGTAAGTCCCCGGCCGGGGACTTTCAAAGCTTAATTCTCCCCGCCCGGGGAGAATGTTACAGTCGAAACAACAGCAGCGGCAACGACATCATCTGCACCTAACAAAAATAAAGCAACAGCAGAACACACAAGGGAGAAAAGCAGCAATTAACTCACAGAATTCCAGCCACAAAGTCATGAAATTTCAGCTCCAACTCGTTCCACAAACAGGTAATAGCTAAAGATTCAAATAGCTTCACATATCCATGGAGAAGACTTGAAAAACTTGAGGTTCATTAATGGCATCTCCTTAAATCTTCAACTTCCACACAATATATGTCCATAAATGAAATAAGGAAGCTAAGATGATATAATTCATGCTTTAAAACAATCAAAATCACCAAGGATTCAAAGAGATCAAGAATTTGCTTCACAACCTAACTATTCATCTATGGCATCAAATCTCCATCAAATCCAGCCCAAAATTAGGGATACATGGCTTAAAATGACCACAAATGAATGTATGAAACAATCCTAAACTCACCTCTTGAATTGATTGAAGGTTGGAAGAGATTTGAGCTCAAAAATCTCAAGTTTTGTGGAGGTGGCGAGAATGGAACTGGAAGCTGGAACTTTGGCTGAGTTTTTCTCTTGTGTGTGAAGTGTGGCTCGGTTAGAAGAGAATGAGGGCTGATAGTGGGCTGAACTAGGGTTCCATAGCCTCCAACCATGGTTAATTTGGTCAAGGTTTGAGAAAGTTATGGCTCTTTTAGTAAAAGGTGGCAGTTTTGACGAACGTAACACTTTTCGGTTGAATTTCGGAGGTTCAAATGGTCTTAAAAAAATATGAGGGTAAGTTCATTGAACTCGAATTTTCGTTACGAGTTCAGCGAAGTTGACGGAACTCGATTCTGAGTTCCCTAGCTCAAGATATCACATACGGAACCAAGGGTGCGCTAAGTGCTCGTTAGCCCCCGATTTGGTTCCAATCATACCAAATAAATTTAAAACGCAATCAAACAAATCCGAAAACATGAAACGAACATACGCACATATACAAGACACATATATCTACAACATACTAAATTTTCATGAATTTTCGATATCAAATCATATAAGAACGACGCACGATTAAAACACTCACGCGCAAAACATTTAAAATTATAAAATTATAACATTTCAAAATAAATAATAAAATTTAAATCCATTTAAAATTAATTTAAAGGTTAACGGTTAAATTTTTTTTGAAATTTATTAACATTAATTACGATATACTTAATTAACATTAAACCTTAATTAACAATTTAAATGACTAAAATAATGAATTAAAATAAAATGAAATAAATTAAAATAATAACCATTTATAACAAAATTAAATATAAAACATTTATAAACATTTAATCACATAATTAAATAATTTAATTTGCGCAATTTATAAGCACATACGACATATTCGAACGAATGAAAAACAGGGGCGTTACAGTATATAAGGTTGTTTTAGCTATTAGAAGAAAAACCCACCTTGAACCGACAAAAAAAGACACAAAAGCCTCAAGGACTGGCCTCGTCTCCAACGGGATCAAAATCAGTGCAAGAAAGGTGAGGTAAGACTGAAAATGACCAATTAAGACGCTCGACAATGAAATAAATATGCTATGAATGTATAGATGATGATATAATGTGATGAACACGTTCATGTGCACGATTAACATGTTAGAGACATATAAACGATCATTATATTCATTGTAAGAAGGGTTTGAATCCAAACAAGTTCATATCTTACATATATCATACCATATTAATTCAAAGAATTCAAATAAAAGTCGTAACACGTAGTATAGCATGTGTATTTTTCATACAAGTTGTAGCACCCCGCACGTGAGGCACCACATCCCCCGCACTACGGTCTAACCCGAGCAACGAAATGGAGAGTCCGCACTCGGATCAAACCATAGCGAACGGGAGACAAACAAAACAAACACCTAAGCTAGGCGGAACGTAGACCCTATCAAGCAAAATCAACCAACAAAGCAGAGTACAGCGGAAGACTAAAGATCAAGCACAAGCATTGGCCACAGGCCTACAGAAATTAAACACACGGCTCACATGCAGACTTGGGCTCCTCAGGCCTCTTTTAAACAATTACAAAACCCAACAAGGGCAATTCAAATAACAAATGCATAAGTATACATATACAAATCTTACATATTGATCCGAATTCAAAAAAATACAAATGCAAATGCAGACTAAACTAACTCAGACCGACTAACTCAAAGACTTGACTCAACTCCGCCTAGCTCCAAACTCCAAAGCAGGCCTGCACACTAAAAGATTGGGGAGGGAGAGGGTCAGTCTACAACTCGACTGAGTGAGGGGGCTAACGCACACCAACAAATATATACATATAGAGCAAAGCACGTATCAAACAAAAGACTATGAACCGGGAATAGGGTTTTACACACCAAAGCTATTTTCCAAAAGAACTTATATTTTTACATATATTCATAAACTCATAAGTGTGAAAACTCGTAAGGATTTATAGATTCAACAACGCATATGGATTCATATAAAACTCATAGGGATTCGAATAGATTCAGACCGATTCACATATTCAAACTTACATGGATTCATATATATTCAAATTGATTCATAAATTCATAAATTCAGAGCTTAATCGTATAAGTCTCTTATAAAAAATCGAAATCTCCTATCCCGTTTCATAATCACCAAAACAAAAGAATTCAAATACCCGGCGAGTACGGGTTTCCAACCTTACTCCTTAATCAAAAGACTCAAAAGATTCGTAAGGAAGCATAAACTCATAAATTCATAAGATTCATAAATTCATAGATTCATATTCCCCGTATTCCAACCTTTCTCCAGAAGTCTGCACGTACCTAACTCGCTACGGAACCCGGGGATTCATAAAATTCATAAGGATTCATAAGATTCATAAGGATTCGTACCTAACTCGCTAAACTTAGAAACATACGATTCATACTTAAGAAACATACCATAAGAAACATACCTTACCGTGCAACTCGACATATGCTATACACGTACCTCTCCGTGTCTTCCAAATTCATAAGATGCTAAAGGAGATCCATAGTTCACTTGACACCACACGGTTTGGAGCATAACCTCGTTGCAGAACCATTTTAAGCTTATATATGCCCATACGTATAATTTCAGAAGAATTCATATTAAATCGAATTAACAAAATTCATAACATATCATAAGGCACATATTTAATATACATAGTATAAATTCGCATGCGGGCTTGAAAAACGAGCATATAGGGTTGTAGGTCGCATTAACTAAAAGAAAACAAACCTAAACCTCACCTTACACCGACGTGGCCAAGAATGAGACAAATGATTCACCCCGGAATCAACTCGAATCACTAAACACCACCCCGGGTGCACCTGGACAAACTGAAGACAATATGCAAAACTTAGACTAGAGGACAAACCATATAGACGCACGACATATGCTTAGTCACGTAAGAGATGCAAATACTTAGTCAAAAGCTCATACACATATCAAATTCATACAGGACATGCAAAAACACATGTATCATAGCTTAAGAAATTCATAATATGCATTAAAGCATGTTCATGTGCACAATCTATGCATAATGAAGCATCTAAAAACATAACAAGGCGCATAAGCGATTCGTGCAAACAACTCACATTACTTAAGAAACATAAAATGCATAGAAAGAGCAAATTCATATACATAAACATGCTAAAACAAGTTAGGAATAAGTTCGGAGGTGGAAAGATACGAGAAAAACGGAATAAGAACACAAAAAGGGGTTCCGAGTGAAATTGGACTAAAGCTGACAGTTTTCCAAGATGCACAAGCTGTAGGAAAATGATCATAACTTGAGTTTCAGAAATGGGAATTAAGTTTTTCTTGTTGGAAATGAAAGTAGACACATATATCTTTAAAATGGTAGGTGGCTAGAATCATGGTTCAATGCGAGGCGAAAATCGCGTAGGTTTGAAGTTGAACAAGTGCAGACTCCCGGCGAAGTGGCGACACCAAATTAAAACGATTATATCTCACAATCTAGAACGAATTTTGGGGTGATTCCAATTGGAAATTTTTCTAGACTCAATAAGGTTTAATATATCCAAAAATAAGATCAATCGGAGGTCATATGAGGGGGTACCTGGCCGGGGAAAAACAAGGTAGAAATCTACCCGGCCGGGGAAAACAGTGCAGAAACTTTCTGCACTAAAACTACCCGCCCGGGTACTTTTAACACACAAAACTACCCGCCCGGGTAGTCCTTCTGGACGAGAAAACAAAGCAGAAACAGGGGCTAAACATGGAGGAAACCAAAAATGATCAAAACCACCTCAAAACTCAACCAAATGCAATGAAAATCAAGGCACAAGTTCATGGAAACATTGTCTAACACATAACTTAAACTTAAGGCATGAAACAAACAAGAAACGAAGTTGCCATTTCATCTTCTTCAAGCTCCATTAATGGAGTTATATGCAATGCTCACCCAACAAATGAAAATTCCAACATTTATGCAACAAGGGAACTCAAAAGAAGAACATATATCAAATTTAGATCATATAATCCAAGTATGAAGGCAAGAGATCAAATTTTCATACAAGCATACTATTCATCATCTTCTCCAAGTTCATAGAATCAAGAAAGGAAAGCAAGAATCAATCGGTAGAATCGAACCACGTAAGGAGAGGATCACAAATCTTACCTTGAATCTTCGATCGGTTGGTCGGATCTCGCAAGCTTGCGCCAAAGCTTGAAGGGCCAAATAGGGAGGTTTTCTTCTTCTCCTTTCTTGCCTTGTTTTGATCGTTCCAAAAAGAGGGAAAAAGGAGAGATATTTTCAGCCATAAAGGGCTAAAACGGTTTGGTTTACGGATCGGGTCAAAAAGGATCCGGTCTACTCGGATCGGATTTTAAAACGGTAGGGGTATCAAATGGCTTTAGAAAATTAAAAGGTTAATTTCATCGAATCCGAATCCTCGAAACGAACTCAATCACAAGGTTGGAATTCGAATTCGAATTCCCGAGCTCAAGGTAGCCACGAGGGCTAAAACACCCTAATTAAAATTAGGTCCCTAATCGGCAAATATTGGACGATTGAGTCCAAGTACATTTAATAAATTCTAAAGCGCACATGATTAAATAAAATTACAAATTGACACGTAAGGCATGCTAATCACATAATTACTAAATTAAACTCTCCCGAGACATCGTACCTGGATTCCCGAGAAGACGGGGTGTTACACAAGTCATAAAACAAGCAATTCATATCACTTAGGGTTCAATTACAAGAGCAAAATCCCATGCATGCACACATTATGACCAAGGAGGACATATAAAGGCATATCTCGGAAAATATTCAACGAAAACTCATAAGATTTCACAATACACAATATAACATATTATATGACATGTTAATGAAGTCAATGAACTAAAAACAATCCAAGAAAGCCATGCAATTCACGTACAAAAGTTGAAATTCCATGCAGAAATGGGAAGGGTCGAGGCCGCGACCCATTTTCTTCATAAAATTGGTAGCGGCCGCTACCCAAATAAATGTCCGAATTTTTGAGAAATTTTGCTCCCACAAATCGAAACATGGCAAAAATGAGGTAATGGCCGCGACCTAAAATTCATAGGATTCAGGTCGCGCCCGCGACCTGAGAGACACAACCCCAAACCCGTGAGAGAGGTTACAGCCGCTACCATTTTCCTTCATGGATCGATCGCGGCCGCGACCGACCAGTTTCAGCAGCAAAATACAGCGAGAAAATAGAGCAAAGCCATGCCAACACTTGTCCAACAAGATCAGTTATGTTATGAACATAAGAATGCAAGAAAACAACTCCATAGCAACACACAAACATGCTCCCAAAGCATTGAAACGTGAGGTGAAGGATGTTGTGATCATTTCATGCCATAACTTCAAAGTTCCATTAATGAAAGCTCATGAATGCTTCAACTACCCTCTAATACATCTCCAAAAATGCAAATAAGAGATCAAGACAATCATAATCATGCTTGGAATCAATCAAATACCTCAAGAATTGAAAAAGATCAACTTAATAGCTCAAAACCTAAATATTCTCCAAGGCAGCAATATATCCATGAAACCATGATCAAAATTAGGGATGAATGGATGAAAATGACTCATATTGGATGTATAATACAACCCTAAGCTTACGTTGTGGATTAATGGAGGTTTAGAAGAGATTTGAGCTTGAATCTCCAAGGGTTGGCTTGAGCTACGGGAAAACTGGAATGCAGGGGAAAAATGGCTGAATTTCTCTAAGTGAGAGGGTTTAGTTCGGTTAGGGTGGATAATGGAAGGTTATATGGTTGAGTTAGGGTTCCATAGGATTAAACCATAGTTAATTTGGTCAAGATTTGAATAAGTTATGGCTATTTTAATAAAATGTGGCAGTTTTGGCTTCTATTGTGTGTTTCGGTTGAATTTTGGAGGTTCAAATAAATTTGTAAAAATATAAGGCTAAGTTCATCAAACTCAAATTTTAGATACGAGTTCGACGAAGTTGACGAAACTCGAATCCGAGTTTCCTAGCTCAAAATATCATGTAAAGAACCAATGGTACGCTAATTCCTCATTAGCCCCCGTTTTGGATTCCACGATCAAAATAAATTCCAAAACCCAATCAAATGAATTCAAAAATATGAAACGAGCATATAACCATTTTCATAACACATATAAATCCAACATATTAAATTTGCACAAAGTTTCGAATTGATTTCACATAGAAACGGCACGCAAACAATTTATTCAAGCGCAAATAGTTCGAAATTCATATAAATTCAAATTCAAAAATTTTCAAATAATTAAACATTTCACTAGTTAATATAATATGAGATAAAAACTTAAATAAAATAATTAAAATAAATTAAATGCGAACGTAATTATCATATAATTCATACCTGAACAATTTTGAAAAGTCGGGGCGTTACAACCTCTCCCCTTTAAAAAGAATCCGTCCTCGGATTCATTGATTGCTCGGAAACAGCTCAGGATGGAACCTTCTCATCTTATCCTCTGTTTCCCACATGGCCTCTTCCATCTTATCACTTCTCAATAACACTTTAAATAATGGGATTTACCGGTTTCTTAATTCTTGAAATTTTCCATCCAAAATCTTAACCGGTTTCTGAACGAAGGTGAGATTAGGCTCAATTTCTTCCTCTTCCTCGGGTAGGATCTTAGCTTCATCCGGATAATATTTGCAAAGTTGGGAGACATGAAATATGTTGTGGATTCCGGTCAAACTCGGAGGTAGATTAAACCGATAAGCCGTATCTCCAATCTCCTCAAGAATCTCATACGGACCCAGATCATGAGGATTCAATTTACCTCCTTTTCCAATCCTTGAGAACTCCTTTCGTGGTGAAGCTTTCAGAAATACCCTATCACCAACCTCAAACCTAAGATCCTTTCTTCGCCGATCCGCATAACTCTTCTGTCTATCTTGAGCTGCTTTCATTCTTTGCTGAATTATCTGAACTTTATCAATCGCTGCTTGCACGACCTTAGAAGGCTTCTCTTTCTTTTCCCCTTGTTTCACTCCCTCTTGTTTTGTCCAATTCCACTCATCAAGATCGAAAAACAAGGGAAATCTACACTGTCATCCGTATAGAGCTTCATAAGGCGCCATTCCTATCGAAGCTTGGAAACTGTTATTATAGGCGAATTCAATCAGAGATAACTGCTCATTCCATGAACTAGAGAAATCCAATGCACAAGCCCTCAATATATCCTCCAAATATTTGATTAATCTCTCCGACTAGCCATCTGTCTGAGGATGGAAAGCTCCAAATATATATATGTTTCATAATTGTTTCATGCATTAGTGTAGGGGTTTGATAAGATGCATGCATGCATGCTACGTGCGGTATATATACATGCATGTTATGCATTTAATAAGAATTTCATGCAAACACTTTTATTACATGATTTATTTCACTTGCAAATTATGTTGATTCTAAATAGTAAGTAGCAAGCTATATATATATATATATATATATATATATATATATATATATATATATATACATAGTAATATATATATATATTACTATGTTATGTGGCTGGAGTTATACATACATTATATATATTTGATTATTGAGTTATTTGAAGTAGTTTTATTTAATAAAATCTTAAACATCTCGATCTCGCGTGCAAGACTCTCGTGCTTTGTTTTGTGCTTTCTAACACCTTCTTTTATTCGGTTATGACTCATATGCTATGTGAACATGTTATATTATATGATAAATGTCTTGTATTAATTTTACGAATTTATTTGACACAAGTTTTACTCAAATTGATCTTGAACGCTTGATTATGCTATCTCTTGTTGTTTCATTTGCGTCACTTGCATTCATATACATTCGCCGAGTGTCTAATTGGTTCATTTTGAGTCTAAGTTTGTCTTTCGATCTTTGTGTTGTTCTTAGGTTCGTTTCGTGGTTGAAGAGGTGGTCTTTTAAAAGGGTTTGAGTTTGTTTCGTCGGTTTGGTCAGCAATGTGAGGTTTCTTTCTTTTAGCTATTATGACCTACAACCCTAAATGTGTTTTAAGCCGTACGTGATATATATATATATATATATATATATATGTATGTATATATATATATATGTATGTATATAGATATGTGTTCGATATGTATTTTGTAGGAATTGACCCTTTTTTTTATGAAACGTTTGAAAAACGCTTTTATGTATAAGTAAACTATATTGTCATTCCTTTATTTTGTAAAGGGTTAGCGTGTGTGTGTGATAAGATTTGGCGAGGCTTCGCTTTAAAAGATATGTAGCACCCCGCACGTGAGGCACCACATCCCCCGCACTATGGCTCAACACGAGTAACGAAACAGTACTCCGCACCCGTATCAAACCATAGCGAACGGGAGACAAACATAAAACCTTCCTAAGCTAGGCGGAACTAGACCCTGCAATGATAACCAAAACACAAAATACACTGCATAGCAAAGCCCAAGTACAAACATACAAACCATAAGGTGAATTTGGGCTCTTCAGGCCTCTTTTAATCTCATAATTACAGTCCAACAAAAGAATTCAATAACGATTACATAACTATTCAAGTTCAAGATACAATGGAACGAATCATACATAATTCCAACATTCAAACCCTAATCAAATCTGATCCAAATCATGTTTTAAATAGATGAAATCAAGCATAAGTGAGTAGAGAAGACATAAATATTCGTACCTTGAAGTTTTGGTGAAGAAAAATGGTGATTTGAGCTCAAAATCACAAAAATGGCTTAGGGTTTTCTTCCTTCTTCTCTTCCTCTCTCTCTCGTTCAGTTTCAGCTGAGAATGGGGATGTGTGGTTCGATTTTCAGACCAAAAGGAAGGAGAAAGGGGTTAACTCAAGGTATAAGAGTCATGGTTAATCTTTGATTAGACTTGGTTAAGTAAAAAGGGTCCCACCAAGGAGACTAGTCAACCAAAGGAGTTCTTCTTGCACGAGTTGTCCGTTACGGTTGGATTTCGGAGGTCTTAATGATTTCAAAAAGGTGTGTGGCTTGTTCCATTGTCTCCGAATCGTCGATACGAAGGCAACGGAGTTGACGGAATTCGAATCCGAATTCCCGAGCTCAAGATATCACGCACGGAACCAAGGGTTCGCTAATTGCTCGTTAACCCCCGACTTGGTTCCAAAAATCAAAATAAATTCGTAAACACGTCAAATGAATCCGAAAACATAAACCGAGCATAGAAACATGTTCATAACACACATATTTACGTCATACTAAATTTTCATACTAATCCAATATCATTACATACATGAACGAAGCACAAATAAACACTCATGCGCATGAACGAATTCATATTAGTATAAATAAATTTCTAAACTTAATTTCCATATTAATTAAATTAAAACCAATTAATAACATGTTGAAATTAATTAACGAAATTACCGAAATATTTAAGGTAACATAAAACCCTAATTGAGAATTTAAACACTAAGTATCAAGGTAATTAAAATAAATTAAATTAAAATCGAAATAGTTTATAGTTGAAAACAAATATAAACATTTATAAACAATTAATCATATAATTAAATAATTAATACGCGCAATTTATAAACAAATACGCCACATTATTTAAATTGAAAAACGGGGGCGTTACAATCTCTCCCCCTTAAAAAGAATCCGTCCTCGGATTCAAAACACGCTTGAAATCAAACAATGAGAGATTCCCCGTCTCTCACAAACAACAAGGAGAGAGCCCCGTCTCTCAAGCAGCAATGAGAGAACCCCGTCTCTCCAATAATAATGAGAGAACCCCGTCTCTCGCAAGCAAAGAGAGTACCCCGTCTCTCAATCAAAAATAAGAGAATCCCCGTCTCTTAACCGAAAATAAAGCAAGGAAGTCTCCAATACTCCCAAGCAACCCACGCAAAACCAAATTTAAAATCACGTAAGGCACCCAAAACAATTAACAAATGTCACCCACATTAATATCCAATTACTCCAAGTAATTTAACGCAATACAAGATTAAAGCACCTAACATAAAAATTATATAAGTTAAAATTGCATGGATGCATGTATCATGAATGCTATAAGTACCGTTCACCGTAGTTGCAAAATTTCAAAGTGTGAATTGTCATTGTCCAAGATGTGATCTGTCCTGAATGTAACTCAGTGTCCAGCTTGTCTTGGACCTCTTCAGGGTTCCCCGGTGAAGCTATTGATCAATCCTTTTTAAGGACCATACTCTTAAACCCCCTTTTGACTTGTACTATTTCCAATCTTCACCATTTCCCACAATCTTCGTTCGACCATCTAATTCTTTTTAATTAACCGAACTTGACCTCCCCGAATATCCTTAGACCATCTGTCTCAATGTTAGATCCATAGCTACTATCTTACTCATATCAAAGTTTAAAATATCCTCAAGAATGACTACCCCCGACCACCTTGACGATTCAATCCCTGCCTAGAGGTATTCGTCATTAGAATCTACCTTAACATGAATCCTCTTCCCATCTTCCGCGCAAATTATCCATTCATTCCCTTTTACCCCCTTAAGGTTACATTCGGCATCAGGCTCCACATTTCTTGTATTGAAGATAGAATGTTCTTGATGATTCTTGGAGTTCAATGTAAATCCTCCAATGATCATCTTTTTCTATTTGGTCCCTTCTCAAGCTTCATTCTGGATCACCTTGGATAGAACCGATAACTTAATAATGTTGTCTCGGATTCCTTAGTACTTTTACTGACTAAATCTTGATCAACAACATCCTCTTATCCATTTCCAATGGCCACCATTAGGATATCCGGATTCTCCTTAATTTGCAACCCCGTTGTTGCTATTGGCATATTTATTCGAGCACTACTTCCATCCTCCATTTTATCTCTTAGTCGTGCTCTCCCCCTTAAAATTGCTCTTTCATGTTGAACTCCCTCAAACTCTCTTCCCCATTCTTAATCGACCCGAACACCCCAAAGATGAATCTAATCTGACTTTCCTTCGGAGGTCCTTTCCACTAACCTATCCCTTACCTAACGTTCTTTATTTCCCAATTGTCTGTCTTGTCGTATGCCACTCCATTATTTCCTTTCCCTTAACTTAGATAGGGTTCGAGCGAGGATATACTTGATAATTGAGGTGCCAGATTTTCCTATCAAGTAAACACTAAAATGCATGTCGGGTAAAGATGGCAATGCATGTGTCACGTGTACATCAAGCAATTATACCACACATTAGTGCAACAAAACCAATTAGAAATGCACGGATAACATAAGATCAAGAGAATAAATAATTAATGCAGAATATGATGCACGTGCTATGAATGCTTTGGAACCTGTCACCGATGTGGGATGTTATTATTAGCTCGGTAGCTTTCCTCGTTCTTCCGATCCCAAGGTCACTTGGCCTGATAATTATTCCTTGCCTTTCCCACGGTCTTCGAGACTTTCATGCTTCTTTGTAAGTCAACTTGTATCTTCCACTGTCCGAGATTGCAATTTCTTGATCCCTAATTCTTTCACGTCCACTGAGTTAACATCCAATCTATTCTCCAAATTCGACCTTTACTTCCAATCTTCGTCTCAATCAAGAAACCCGCACTTACCCTTTAGAAAGTTCAATTCGCCTCCAACTGCTTACATTTGAGCGCATGATTTCCTTTCAAGGAGTGATTGCCTTTCTTTACCATTTCCATTTGTTGCTTCATATCTTCCATTTTACTTCACAACTGACAATTCAGCTTGGATTTGGGAAAGCGAACTCAAATCCTGTCCTTAGCATTATCACCCTCCATGAATTGTAGTTATCCTATTGCTTATCTTTCTTTAACTCCTTCTCGACTCGCTTCCCCTCTTAGTCAAAATCCCGAGCAGCCGAATCCAACTTCTTCCCGAGCTTGACTTCTAAAACTTGATTTCTAATCACTAGGCTTAGTAAAGAAAAATCCTTCTTTGTCAACCCTTGGTTCATAACTCCTATCGACCCATTTCATCTTGACTTTTCTTAATTAGTAACACCTCTTCAATGATCCGAATCCGGGACCAAAATACCTTCGTGATGTGTTCACTTTATCCCTTAGGTTGAAAGATTCCGTTGAATTCAATTAAAGGTACCTGAAGTAATAGAGCAGTGTATATCGATCATCTAAGTCATAACCATCTCGCGATCAATCCTTATTTCACCAAGTGTCCTTATACTACCACATCTTTAAATCCGGACCTTCTATTCCGATTCCTAACCCTTGAACTCTAGCGCCATCTAGAAAGTCCCACATCTCGAATTCTCCACATTCTTCCCGGGATATCCTGCTCATCTTCCATGTCTCAGAGAGTTTGCGATCGATCTTCTTTGTCGTAGAACTTGGCCGTGGTTTGATATTACCTCCATAACCTATAAATAATAACTTACTTCAAGAGTAAATGCATGCGATTAGTGCATGCTCATGACACATTTTCAATACGAAAGATGAGAATCCATAAAAAAAATGCAACAAGTGGTTCAACAAAATTCTTAAGGAAACCAAATTCCATATTCAAGATCGATGCAATGCACATAATATCACATAGTCCCTATGCCGTTCGACTTAAACTGACTCCGACACGACTCAAGAACACCGGTTTTGCAACCGGGCTCTGATACCACTTAAGGATGTAGCACCCCGCACGTGAGGCACCACATCCCCCGCACTATGGCTCAACACGAGTAACGAAACAGTACTCCGCACCCGTATCAAACCATAGCGAACGGGAGACAAACATAAAACCTTCCTAAGCTAGGCGGAACTAGACCCTGCAATGATAACCAAAACACAAAATACACTGCATAGCAAAGCCCAAGTACAAACATACAAACCATAAGGTGAATTTGGGCTCTTCAGGCCTCTTTTAATCTCATAATTACAGTCCAACAAAAGAATTCAATAACGATTACATAACTATTCAAGTTCAAGATACAATGGAACGAATCATACATAATTCCAACATTCAAACCCTAATCAAATCTGATCCAAATCATGTTTTAAATAGATGAAATCAAGCATAAGTGAGTAGAGAAGACATAAATATTCGTACCTTGAAGTTTTGGTGAAGAAAAATGGTGATTTGAGCTCAAAATCACAAAAATGGCTTAGGGTTTTCTTCCTTCTTCTCTTCCTCTCTCTCTCGTTCAGTTTCAGCTGAGAATGGGGATGTGTGGTTCGATTTTCAGACCAAAAGGAAGGAGAAAGGGGTTAACTCAAGGTATAAGAGTCATGGTTAATCTTTGATTAGACTTGGTTAAGTAAAAAGGGTCCCACCAAGGAGACTAGTCAACCAAAGGAGTTCTTCTTGCACGAGTTGTCCGTTACGGTTGGATTTCGGAGGTCTTAATGATTTCAAAAAGGTGTGTGGCTTGTTCCATTGTCTCCGAATCGTCGATACGAAGGCAACGGAGTTGACGGAATTCGAATCCGAATTCCCGAGCTCAAGATATCACGCACGGAACCAAGGGTTCGCTAATTGCTCGTTAACCCCCGACTTGGTTCCAAAAATCAAAATAAATTCGTAAACACGTCAAATGAATCCGAAAACATAAACCGAGCATAGAAACATGTTCATAACACACATATTTACGTCATACTAAATTTTCATACTAATCCAATATCATTACATACATGAACGAAGCACAAATAAACACTCATGCGCATGAACGAATTCATATTAGTATAAATAAATTTCTAAACTTAATTTCCATATTAATTAAATTAAAACCAATTAATAACATGTTGAAATTAATTAACGAAATTACCGAAATATTTAAGGTAACATAAAACCCTAATTGAGAATTTAAACACTAAGTATCAAGGTAATTAAAATAAATTAAATTAAAATCGAAATAGTTTATAGTTGAAAACAAATATAAACATTTATAAACAATTAATCATATAATTAAATAATTAATACGCGCAATTTATAAACAAATACGCCACATTATTTAAATTGAAAAACGGGGGCGTTACAAGATAAGCCTTTTATAAGAATGATAAGTGTGCGTGACTTTCGTATTGGGCCCCAGAGTTTTGTACAAAGGAGCCCTGGGATGGCGTCGGGCCGTCGGGTTACTCCCGAGTATGGACTCCACTTCGATAGGATGAACCCGAAACCCACTAGGAGGTTAGTGGGGGACGGAGTCCTTGGGCGTGAGTGTCATGAAACTCACGACCCTGACATATAAGCGTGTTGGATGCGAAGGGTGGCCACCCTTCCATCCCCCCGAGAAGACGTATGTGATTGTTTGCTTCATGCATTCGTTTGTGTTAAGCTTCGAGTTTTGGCTTGTGAAGGAGTGGTGTGTGAGTTTGCTTCATACACTCGTACTAGCCGAGTGGTGTGTGAGTTTTGCTTCCGTGTTTGATTCGTGGAACGGGAATGGATTTCTAAATCCTAAAATTGGTTAATTTTGGCCTTCGACCCTAAACCTTTTATATATATATATGTTATCACGTGTTAAAATGTTTTGGATTGCAAAAACCACGTCCGGTTCATGAATCCTCTAAATTTTGTATATGCTCTGCTCAATATTTACGTATGGGTGCGCGTGTTAGCCCCTCACCAGTCTTTAGGACTGACTCCTCTTCGTTGTTTACTTTTTTTTCCTTTTTCTTCTTGAGTTTACAGGTGCAGGTCTTCGGTTCATGCTAGGTGGTTCTCTTTTACTTTGAGTCTTTCGAGTTTGATAGTGGAGTCTTTTGCATCCTTGCATCTTTACTTTCCCGTTTTGGTACTATGTATGAATATGGTACTACGTATAAATATGTATAAGTATGGTACTATGTGTAAGCTTTGTATAAACTTTGATTCGGAGTTGAACTTGAACTTGTATGATTCATTGGCCTTGGATGGGCACATTATGTATAATTTGTATTAATGTAGCATGTATGTTTGTTTTTGTTTTGTTGCGCACTCCGAATGAGGGTCTAGACCTAGCTAGTGTGTGGGTTTTTGTTGTCACCCGTTTACTGTAACTTGATGCGTGTGCTGAGTATCCATTTCGTTGCACGTATCGAGTTATAGTGCGGGGGATGTGGTGCCCATCGCTCTGGGGTGCTACATCTCTAAAGTGGTATCAGAGCTCTAGGTTACAAAACCGGAGCTCTTGAGTCGTGTCTGGTCTATCTAGGTCGTTCGACTTAGGGTTACATGTTTGTTTACATTCATTACACCATTTATGTGACTTATTTGTTATTATTTGACTTGATTGTGCACATAAACATGCACCTACTGATCAACATGCAAATATATCTCCATTGTAAATTTGAGAATTTCAGGATTTCACGGGGTTGACAAGGATCTTGGACATTCCTCAGATCAACACTCCCACCCGAATCTAGAACCATCTACATCAACAGTGAAACCTATGGATCCAATAGCAATCTTGTACCGGAGTTTGGGACTTTCAACCCTCCAAAATTCCGAGGAGGTAACGATATTGAAGCTGAAGAATGGCTTTCGGGGATAGAGGACATATTTAGAGTGTGGCTGTGTGATGCTCACAATAAAGTCCGCCTAGTTACTCTACTCCTACAAGGGCAAGAAAATCTATGGTGGTTAAGAGTTGTTCATCGACTAGAGGCGGTGGGAGAAGTATTGTTATGGAATGTGTTCGTCCGAGAATTTAGAAAGAGGTACATACCGGCAATACTACAACAATGGAGACTTGAAGAATTCCTCAACCTCAAGCAAGGAAAAAAGTCGGTTATGGAATATTTGGAAGAGTTCGAGAGATTGGGTGTCTATGTGCCTCACATTATAAACGATGATCAATGGAAGGCAAAGTACTTTATGGAAGGGAGTGAACTTAGAGAAGCTTTGGCTGTAAGAGACACCAGTACATGGGACAAGGCCGGTGAGAAGGTGATACGGATTGAGACTTGGTGGATAGCAAGAAAAGGGCTTTAAGAAGATGCACCAGAACAATCATTTGAGCCCGGTTCGTGTTCTAACGTACAATTGAAAGAGGAATGGAGTCGAAAAGGTGCACCAACCAAGAAAAGAAGCAACAAGAGAAAATCCAAGCCCCGGAGGACTCCTTGGTCTAAAAGAAAATTTTCCCCGTGTGCTCATTGTGGAGGTACCAACCACACTTATGAGGGATGTTGGATCCGGTTAAAGAGATGCTATGTTTGCGGGTCTTCAGAACACAAGTTCCCGGAGTGTGATCGTTCGAGGGCTAAAAAACAAAGAAGGAGGAATCAAAGGCTTCAAATTGGAGATCAAATCAAACCTAAGAATTGAGGTAATTACATTCATGGCACTACATTCATACATATTTATCTTGGGGGAAACCCACTTTTGTATTACTTTCCTTTCTTCGTTACTTCTTGGTACTTGCTTGTTGCTTGTCTAGTTGCTTTCCTTGCGCTCGTTGTTGTTGCTGCGTTTGTTGTTTTCTGTGGAAACTCTCTGCTTGAAGAGAGTTAGTGAGTTGAGAGCTCGAGTGCTTGGTGAGTTGTAAGGGTCGAGTTTGCCCGGTGTTCGGTTTGAAGGTGCCTTGTTCTTGTGAGGTACGGGACTACCTTAGACGTGGGTTGGTTTTTCGAGCGCCGAGTCAAGCTAGTGGTTACCTTGAGGAGGCCCGTCTTGGGCTCAACGATATCTTCGGGTACTAGATAGAAGGCTAGCCCGTCTATATCCTTTATAGAAGCGGTTGTTCAATCCGGGACGGTGCGATAAGCTTTGTGACTCACCTTTGGGTAACCAAGGGTCGGGTTAAGCTTGAGGAGACGAAGATCGGAGTAAGACTTCCTTGGTGTTTCCTCAAAAGTGGAATTCCTTACCACTTGACGGGAGTATTAGGTTGTCGTTGATTTTCATCCCGGAGTTCAGATTTGTTTGAAGACTCGCTTTTGGTGGTCTCTGGCGAGATTGTTAGAGTTGAAGGCATAGCTCGACAAGCTCTTAGAAGGTGGTTCGCTCGTTCGGGTACTTCTTTGTGGAGTACCTATGTTCTATCTAAGAATAAGATGGGACTTTAGGACGAGTACAACTATCGTGAGCTGCACAATCTCAATGGTGGAAGATTAATACCCTTCTCTTGCTCTCGAGTTGTTTATCGTTCTTCAAAGTTTCGAGGCCTTCACGGAGTTTGATTTCAGCAAGTCTTTTGTTTACTACGTGTCTGAATAGAGGAACCGAGAATTGCCTCAGAGTGAGAAGTCTCTTGTGTCGTCGGGGTAGACAAGGCGAATCTTTCTTAAGAATGCCAACCCATTGACATGAATGACAAGTAAGAGGCATGGTTTGGAGTGGGAAGAGGCGGTTGAAGAGAGTTGCCTTCGGCATCGACTTTTGTCGGCCCAAGGTACATAAGGCTACTCGCTCTTGATCGAGGTATAAAAGAAGGCTTTGGTCATGTGTTGTTAGCGGGAGAGCGTGGCCTACACCTTGAGAGTGCAAGGTAGCAACTTTCACCCACTCCTGGTTTGAGTTGTTCGAGAACTTGAAGAATCAGTAAAGATGTATCGGCGTGAGAAAGATGTTGCAAACTTCGTGTGACAATAATAAAGCGCTATCGGTTGAAGACCGAGCATCAAGAACCGGTTGGATTCTCTAACTACTTTCGAATTTTATGTGGAAGTAGGAGTAAACGGCTAAGGACTTTATGTTCGGTTTTGTAACGCCCCGACTTTTCAAGTCGTTCAGGTATGGACTATGTGATAATTACGAGCGCGCTTAATTTATTTTAATTACGTTACTAAGTGTTTATTTTATTATTATATGATATTCTTGAATAATTAAATAATTTGAAAATATTTGAATTTGAATTTATATGAATTTTGAACTATTTGCGCTTCTGTGAATTGTTTGCTTGCCTTTTCTACGTGAAGTGAATTCAAAATTTCGTGGAAATTTAATATGTTGGACTTATATGTGTCATTTTAAGCTATGGATCCCCAATTTTGAGCATGTGAGCATGGGATTTTGAAGAGATGATGAAATAGTTAGGTTAATGTGATTTTGTTGATCTCTTTAATTCCTTGATGGATTTAGTTGATTCAAAGCATGAATATGGTTGTTTTAGGTTTGCTAAGATTAAGGAGATTTAATGAGATTCGAGTGATTGCTCGTTCTAACGAGTCGATCCTTTTTCTCATGGTTTAGTGGTTCGAGTTGGTTTTGAGAACTCCGTGGTTTGGAAGAGAAGACCCTTGGAGTTGAAGACTTCCACCGAGACTCGTGGCGGGATTTAAGAATCCAATAGGCCACGTGAGAACCGAATCAGAGTGGCGCAGCGGAAGTGTGGGGTTGAGTTTGATCAAGGATTTTCGTTTCGTTTGGAGTCGACCAAGACCCTATTGCGGACCTGAGGACAGGTCCTTTTGAAGGAGGGGAGTTTCTAATATCCCGCTCGTCCGACCGTACAAGTATGCCATATCTAGAGTGTTGTGTGCGCGTTTAATTATTTATTTTAATGTTAAATGATTTTTTTGATTAATTTGAATTAATTGTTAAATAATAAGATTTAATAATTTAAACGTTCTTAAGCCTTTGAACTTGTTTTTAATTTGTTTGAGTCCCAACTTGTTTCGAATTTTTTTTTAAAATTTAATATGGATGAGTTTTACGTGTTATGGATTTTCCTATATGCTCGTTTTTCATTTTCGGACTTGTTTGATATAGTAACGCACCATATTTTATTGGTTGGGGACTCGAGGGCATAGTAATGCACCATATTTTATTGGTTGGGGACTCGAGGGCCTAACTAGTTTTAGCGCGCCTTGTGTTTCGGAATTTATATCTCGAGCTAGGAATTCGGATTCAAATTCGGGAAGTATCTCTGGACTCGTGACAAAATTTGGGAGCTTTGGAACCTGACCTTGTATTTTTCTAAGCCCGTTTGGGCCTCCGAAACTTGCCCGATCCGAGCAGCGCGTGCTAATTCGCCACCCTTGACTATTTTGGGCATAAATCACTCAATACTTAACTAAATGACTTCAATTTTGTGCCATTTTAACCATGGTTTAATGCTCTATCATCCCTAGCCCTCCCCATTTCGTCCACATGAAGAGAGAGAGAGGAATTTCTGCTGCAAAACAAAGTCCATGGAAGAAGGAAAACTGTACTATTTATTTTTGCAATTTTTGGATCAATACTCCTCCATCTCTTCTCCAAATTGAAAGGTTAGACCATGAACTTGTTCTTTAGCTTCTTGTGGTTATTTGGAGTCTTAGTTTGCTCATTTTCATCCATGTTTGGTCCAGATTTGATGAACTACATGAATAGGTGGGTTATGGTGATTTTGATGAATTCATGCTACTTCTTGCTTTATAATCTGAATTGATGGTTGTTTCTTGATTAATTGAACTCCATAACTTCAGTATTTGCCTCATAGTTTGTGGTATGTGAGCTTAGCATGATTCACCATTGTTGTACTTGAAAACTTGGAGCTTGAAGATGTGTATATGTTGAACCATTCCTTCCTTCTTTTTGCCGGTTTGTTGTGTGTTGCGTGTGGCCTTTCTTGTGGGATTTGTTGTCTTACATTGCTATGTTGCTGCTGTGAACTGCTTCGTCCTTCCCCTGCCCTTGTCCCCTGCTGAACACGCTGCTTTTGCTGCTTTGTTTTCACGAGGAAGAAGGCCAACATGACCTTGTCCGATTTGTTTGAAAAATGGACATGGCCGTGTTGAATCTTCGAGTATAGCTGCCAAAATTTTATAAAATCGGACACGGATGTGTCCATTTTGAACTAAAGACCAACACGGCCGTGTCCTAGTTTCGAATTGGTTTTTAATTTCAAAGATTGCAGCTGACAACCGTGCTTGGTGGAGGAAATTGCAATGTTTGTTCTTTTCTTTACGTAGCTACTTGCATATATGAGATATATATATATATATTATACAATTGTTTCATGCATTAGTGTAGGGGTTTGCTAAGATGCATGCATGCTACGTGCGGTATATTTACATGTATGTTATGCATTTAATAAGAATTCCATGCAAACACTTTTATTACGTGATTTATTTCCCTTGCAAATTATGTTGATTCCAAATAGTAAGTGGCAAGCTATATATATATATATATTACTATGTTATGTGGATGGAGGTATACATACAGTATATATATTTGATTATTGAGTTATTTGAAGTAGTTTTATATAATAAAATCTTAAATATTTCGATCTCGTGTGCTTTGTTTTGTGCTTTCTAATACCTTATTTTATTCGGTTATGACTCATACGCTATGTGAACATGTTATATTATATGATAAATGCCTTGCATTAATTTTACGAATTTATTTGACACAAGTTTTACTTAAATTGATCTCGGGTTTGAGTTTGTTTCGCAGGTTTGGTCAAGGTGAGCTTTCTTTCTTTTAGCTATTATGACCTAAAACCCTAAATGTGTTTTAAGCCCGCATGTGATATATATATATATATATACAAATAGGTATGTGTTCGATATATATTTTGTGGGAATTGGCCCTTTTGTTATGAAACGTTTGAAAAACGCTTTTATGTATAAGTAAGCTATATTTTCATTCCTTTATTTTGAAAAGGGTTAGCGTGTGTGTGTGATAAGCTTTGGCGAGGCTTGCCTTTGAAAGATAAGCCTTTTATAAGAATGATAAGTGTGCGTGACTTTCATATTGGGCCCCAGAGTTTTTTACAAAGGAGCCCCGGGACGGCGTCGGGCCATCGGGTTACTCCCGAGTATGGACTCCACTTCGATAGGATCAACCCGAAACCCATTAGGAGGTTAGTGGGGGACGGAGTCCTTGGGCGTGAGTGTCATGAAACTCACGTCCCTGACATATAAGCATGTTGGATGCGAAGGGTGGCCACCCTTCCATCCCCCGGAGAAGAGGTATGTGATTGTTTGCTTTATGCCTTCGTTTGTGTTAAGTTTCGAGTTTTGGCTTGTGAAGGAGGTTGGTTGGTATACACTCGTACTCACTGAGTGGTGTGTGAGTTTTGTTTCCGTCTTTGATTCGTGGAGCGGGAGTGGACTTCTAAATCCTAAAATTGGTCGATGTTGGCCTTCGGCACTGAACCTTTTCTATATATATATGTTATCACAGGTTAAAATGTTTTTGATTGCAAAAACCAAATCCTGTTCATGAATCCTCTAAATTTTGTATATGGTCTGCTCTATATTTACGTATGGGTGAGTGTGTTAGCCCCTCACCAGTCTTTAGGACTGACCCCCTCTTCTTTGTTTCCTTTTTTTCCCTTTTTCTTCTGAGTTTGCAGGTGTAGTTGTTCGGTTCGTGCTAGGCGGTGGTCTTTTACTTTGAGTTGTCCGAGTTTGATAGTGGAGTCTTTTGCTTCCTTGCATCTTCACTTTCTCGTTTTAGTACTATGTAGAAATATGGTACTACGTATAAATATGTATAAGTATGGTACTATGTATAAACTTGGTATGAACTTTGTTTCGGAGTTGAACTTGAACTTGTATGATTCGTTGGCCTTGGATGGGCACATTATGTATAATTTGTATTAATGTAGCATGTATGTCTGTATATTTGTGACCCTGGTTGCTTCCGCATTTGTTTTTGTTTTGTTGCACACCCTGAATGAGGGTCTAGACCGCCTAGCTACTGTGTGGGTTTTTGTTGTCACCCGTTCGCTGTAACTTGATGTGTGTGCGGAGTATCCATTTCGTTGCACGTGTCGGGTTATAGTGCGGGGGATGTGGTGCCCATCGCTCCGGGGTGCTACAGGTGCCACCACCAATTTCTGTCAAAAACCATTTTTGACCGTGCAAAAATTACGTTTCAGCTCTTATTATTTATTTATATATCCAAACCTAGCCTAAACTATTTAAATTGTATATTTAATTTATATATATATATATATATATATATATATATATATATATATATATGTATATATATTTTATATTATATGTAATAAGTAAATATTGTATATACTTATCTGTGTATAATATATATAGTACGTATATGTGTTATATATGTATTATACACAGCCATATAAATATATATATATGTGTATATTATACAATATTATAATAATATATTATAATATTTATAATATATTATATAAAATATTATGTATATTATATATATGTATACTATTATATATAATATATAATATATATTATATACACCTAAATATAAATAACAACATATATATATATATATATATATATATATATATATACATATATACACACACACAAGTAAATATAAGCCTACAATCATACAAAGCAAATAAAAAAGTATTGTCTTCTGATCAAATCAGTTCGTTTATTGTTCAAAGATTTCTGCGATTTACAAAGGAAAGTACAAAGAGGACTATTACAATATCTGTAGGTTCGTGCCACGTATGAGTTTAATTTCTGCATTTATTTACTTTTCAATTTATTTAAATACTTTTTAATCTATTTAAATGCTCTTTAAATGATTTATGTTATTTATTTGATTTAAATTGATTTGCTCGTTTAAATTATTACGTGAATTATATGATCGAAATAGCTTTAATATAGACTCGGTGATAAGAGTATGAATTTTATGAATTTGATTAAGTTATTTGATAATTGGACTTGTTTCAATGATTTTAAATGTTTTAGGGCATAATTGTAAATAGGTTTGCGCCTAATTGATCTTTTTTCGAAAGTTTAAGGGCCGATTTGCAAATAGGGTGTTTTAAGCCATTTTTCGGCTAACTTGAGCTAGGGAATTCGGATTCGAATTCCGATTTTACCATTAACTCGTTTCGACGATTCAGATCCAATGGAATTAACCTCGTACTTTTCCTGAAGTTGGTTGAACCTTCGAATATTTAAAATTCAATCCGAACTGACCAAACTTCGTCGTAGCCCCACTTTGACCTTACCTTGACGGAGTATCAGGCCATTTAGACTGAATTTTGCCT
The DNA here is from genome assembly GCA_037501455.1 of Lantana camara. NCBI lineage: Eukaryota > Viridiplantae > Streptophyta > Magnoliopsida > Lamiales > Verbenaceae > Lantana > Lantana camara. Next base: position 87,859,515 of record CM074862.1, on the reverse strand, counting down.
CATTTCTATCCATTTTATACGAGACATCAGCTGCAACAAGAAGCAAGAAGAACTCAATCACTATTCACCCATTATTGGCATTCAAAGCTCAAGTTCTCCATCTCACTTCGTCCCTCGATGATCCAAGGTAAGCCCCATATTTCTCGTGATTTAAGCTCCGTTTTGAGATCCCTTTTGTGACTTGTAACTGATTCTATATGCATGATTGAGATAATGAATTAATAGTTAGATTAAACTTGAAATTTTGAACTCTTGCCCAAGACATGATATCTAGGGACTTTTAGGGGTGTTTCATGATCATTTAAGCTTCGTTATTGCATATATGTAGTACCCTGCGCGAAGGGCACCACATCCCCGCATCATAACCCCACACGGGTAATGTAGCACCTAAGCGCAAGGTACCACATCCCCCGCACCGAGACCCGACCCGAATATGAAACAAACACTCCATGCCCGAGCTAAATCACGGTAAACGGGGACATACACAGGTGCTTATTGGAAAACAGGAATCAAAAAGCAGCGAAAATTTAAAAATTTTCCAACAAAAGGAGCGAATACTCACAATCGTGAATCCAAATTCGTAGAGATTAGAAACTTATTTTTCAATAATCTTTCTTGAAGCGTTTTAAGCCACCCAAGAACGCTCTTCTCGCGGCTTGATCCCCTCTCCTTGGTAAACCTCGAATCTTTAAAAACTTCTAACTTGAAGCTCTCTAGAGATAGTCCACCAACTTGACTACAATCTAACTAGTAAGGATGCTAGTTCTCTAGTTAGTGTTTAGGCTTAACCTAGGGTTTATTTGATCTTGGAGAAAGGATGGTGTTCAACACATGAACCAAAAGAATTCAATCACTCTCGAGGTCCCCTATATATAGGGAAGGGAGGGGCGCCCGAAATCCCTAGTCCTTATGGGCTAAGGATTTTGGTCCCTCTCTCCTATTACTTGATCATCAAGTAATTTTGAACTTTGACTTTGAATTCTAATTCAAATCAACTTTTAAGAGAGCTAAAATATCCAAAACCCTTTTTGGATAATTTTATACTTTATTTCTTAATAAATAAATAACTTATTTTATCTAATTAATTAATTCGTAATTAATCAAATAGATTATTTTTCTCCAAAATAAGACTTTCCTTTTAATTCAAAATTAAACCAAAGTCTATTAAATAATTAACACATTTAATTATTTAATATATATATACACACACGTGCTCCTCACGTGACCAACACGTGTGGAACCCAGTCGGCTTGATTAACTCGTTTAATCATTTTAAAGCCTTAACTCATATAACCAAGTTGTTGTGTGTGACCCTCTAGGTTCTCAATTCAATTAGCAGTGACACTAATTAATTAATTCACTAATTAATTAATCAGTCCACAGATTAAACGACCATAGTCTAGCAACAGGTGTTTAACCCCTAGCTGAATTGGAATGTCTCAATTCGACAGAACCTTTAAGTCATTGATTTATGTGAGATACAATCCACCTACTTACTATCTCTCAACCAAGATCTAGGGTAAGGGAATAATCAGAACCCTAATAATCTGGTCTTAAAGCTAAGTGCATTTTATATCCATTTGATCTCAATCCAAGAAACCCTTTTCTTGATGTCTTGATCTACTGCCTTGGCCAAGGACTCCATATGGCATACGAATGACTTACACAATAAGAGATCACCTTGCAAATGCAAGTGTAGGTCCTTTCTTGATTCTCATTCACTTTCATGAGTCACTTGTGTAGCCCCAGCATAAGCCTTGAATCAGTTGTCTAAGGCGACACCCTTTAAAGCTTATACCTAAGACTACAGAGTTAACTCAGAAAGTGACATGGAACCTCAAGTCTAAGGATCAATTAATCACATCAATGACTCGTGAGATATTTCCTAATCTGGAAGTTTCCATTTCCTGAAATAGAAACTTCCTTTCCCATTTAGGAATCTTCTCACACGAGGCACCTCAGTCAACTTACTTATTGAAGTAAGCACCCTCATGTATCACGCACGTATCAACTATACACTTTGCACCTCCATGAAATAAGGTGGTCCTTCTTAAGGGCGTGATCCCACGAGCAAGCCTTAGAGGAGTCAGGTTGACACTCCCACTATCTGTAGGACTCATCAGCTTGGAGTATTTTATTAATCATGACTTATGTGATATAGGGCTCATTTCATGAACCATTTCACCTAAATGGTAGAGTCCTAAAGTTATCAGGATTAGGGGAGTTCTCCTACATGCACGGCTAAAGTAAACGCAAACAAGAGCATATAAAGAAGTGTTGCCTCAATTCGTTATTTTATTCAAAGATTGTTTGTGATTACCATAAGGAAGAGTACAAAGTGGATATACAATCGGCTTTCTAGGGCATTATTCCTAACAGTGTTAAGCTAGGCTGGACAAACCCTTAAACCATAAAACCAGAGCAAAACATTAAAGCGGAAGCAATAACTTATCATAATATATACAATGAGCATTCAAGCTCCAAAAATAGATCATTTACAATAGGCAATATCCAAATGAGCCATCACGGCCTAAGCTATCATATACGCTCCAAAATACAATAATCATAAATATGATTATGCAAGTGTGAAACCCAAAATACAAGAGCTAGAGACAAATGCGAGACACACGACTCGAATTCCCGCCTAGCTCCACTGACACCTGCATAAAACAACTGAAAACCAAATGGGTTCAGTCCAAAAGGGCCTGGTGGGTATAAAAACAGGGTATAAATATAATATAAGACAGTATTTAAACATTCACATGCAAGCTATAATCCCGAATTAGTTTTTTAAAGCACTTCCCAAGTGGGTGAAATAAAGAAATCATCAAAAGGGATAATAACAACAAATTTTCATTAGGTCTTTCGTGGCCCGGCGAGTGGGCGTGCATTATCTCCAACCAATACCTTGTGTAGTTCATTGAAATGTTCATTCTTCCATTCCTTTCATGCATTACATTTTTTTCTGCACATTCATTATCATTTACACCTTCTTACTCCGGGTGATGGACAGGTTTGCAAGACCTGGCCATCCATTCATTGACAAAAAGGGGTTACATGCCTCCCCAGATGGCACTCAGCGTCCATTCCTTGCTAACTCCTAACGAGGTCCGGTTACGTCGTTATTTTGTTGGAACTAGTGTAAGGGATCACCGTCTGCCCATGCCTCCCTGGATAGCTACTCACACTAAGTCCCTGGGCCCCATTCTGTGCATTCATTCATTCTCGCCAAAACATTTGGTAGGGTTCATAAAATAAAGGCTTTACTTTGCAATCATTTAATCTTAAAATGACTCAACATACATATAATAAATTTTGGCTGAAATCTTTACACATTGAAGGTATATAGGGTCATTTAACTAAATAGTAGAGAAACCCACCTTAAACGATAAAAAGAAGAGCACAAGAGCCTCACTGACCGGCCTCGTCTCCAACTGGATCGAAATCTGTGCAAGGAAGGTGAAGTGAGACTCAAAATGACCATATAAGACGCTCGGCCATGTAATGATCATGATATGAATGCATAAAAGATGATATTATGTAATGAACACATTCATGTACACGATTAATGCATTTAAATCGTATAAACAAGCCATTCATTCGTTCAGGGAAGCGTTCATATTCGTTCAAGTCAAGAATTTCACATTTTACCAAATCCATTCATGAATTTCATATAACTATCATATCACGTACTATATTATGATTACAATTAGAGGATAAAAAAATAAATACATTCAAATCAAGATCGGGAATTAGAAAGGAACATGAAATAAGTAACAATTTAATTTCCATAATTCAATTAAATCAAATTATACTTAATATCTAATATATATATATATATATATATATATATATATATATATGAATATACATAAACATGCATAAAACATTAAATCACATGCATGCAAATATTACAAATATAAAATATGCATGCACAATTACATTATATTTACACATTCAGGCACAATATTACAAATGCACACCTATATATCTATACATATACATAAATACACGTACACACACACCACCCTGCATGCATTTCTTATATATATTATATATATACATCAATTGCATGCAAAAACTAAACAAAAACATGCACAATCAAAGCAAATAAAAATACAACACAGATGCGAACCAGCAGTTCAAAACGAAGTTTTCCCCCGTTTTAAAATTCAAGAACACACAGCAGCAGGAAGCAGCAATTAGGGCAATCATTCAGCAACAAAATGGTACCAAAAGCTCCTACAAATGACTGAAAATGAACAACAACAAGTCAAGGAAAAAGAGCAGTAGCTGGCAGCAACAATTCACAGCAAAAACAGGGACAATAATGAAGTAAAACAGGGCAACAACCATTCCACTCCTTATGCAACATGATCAGATAGGTATGTGCAACAAACAAGGCAAAAGGAGCAGCAATCGACATTAATTTCAGTCCCAAAAATGCAACAGCAGTTCAAGACGTGAGAAGAGTGCATATGTGATCATTTCTTCCATTTTCTTCCCAAACTCATTAATGGTAACTCATTTAACAGCCAACTACCACAAAATACATGATCATAAATGAAATAAGGGAGTTAAGATGATCACTTTCAATCTTTAAAATCAACAAAAGCATCAAGTATCCTATGTGATCAAGAATTTATGTTATATCCTATGAATGTATATTACAACCGTAAGCTTACCTTGTGGATTGGATGAAGTTTAGAGGAGCTTTGAGCCTTGAATCTCCAAGTATGGCAAGGGTTACGGGAATACCTCGAGAGCAGGGGTCTTTGCTGAATTTTCTCTAAGTGTGGAGGGTTATTTCGGTTTGGGGTGATTAAGGGTTGTTAGAGGGTTGAGTTAGGGTTCCAAGTAATCAAACCATGGTTAATTTGGTCAAGGTTTGTTAAAGGTATGGCCATTTTAGTGAGTTGTGGCAATTTTAACGAACGTAACACTTTTCAGTTGAATTTCAGAGGTCCAAATAATTTTGGAAAAATATGAGGCTAAGTTTATTAAACTTGAATTTTTGTTACGAGTTCAACGAAGTTGAAGGAACTCAATTTCGAGTTCCCGAGCTCAAGATATCACATTTGGAACCAATGGTGCGCTAATTGCTCGTTAGCCCCCGATTTGGATTCCAAGAACAAAATAAATTCAAAACTCAATCAAACGAATCCGAAAACATGAAACGAACATATATTCATATTCATGACACGTATATCTTCGACTTATTGAATTTTGACGAAATTTCGATATCAAATCATATAAGAACAAAGCGCGTTTATAACAATCATGAGCAATACATAAATAAATTCTTAATATTCCATAAGATATAACAAAAATTAAATTCATATTTAAATGTTAACTGAAGTGCACGAATTAAATATATACATTTACTATTAATAACATTAAGATATAAATGTCAACGAATTAACATAAATTTAATATTAATTAACTTAAGATATGATTAATTAACATTTTAATATTTAAGATATAAAATTAAATATACAAAACACTTATAAACAATTAATTCGCGCAATTTGGTAAACACATACATCATACATGTACGGACGAAATATCGGGGAGTCACAACCTCTCCCCCTTAAAAGAATCCATCCTCGGATTCACTGATTGCCCGGAAACAACTCGGGATGAAATCTTTTCATCTTATCTTCCGTCTCCCACGTAACTTCTCCCGTTTTGTCACTTCTCCATAAGACTTTAACTAGTGGGATTTGTCGGTTTCTTAGTTCTTGCAATTTTCGATCCAAAATCTTAACCGATTTCTGAACGAAGGTGAGGTTAGGCTCAAGTTCCACTTCCTCAACGGGTAGGATCTCGGATTCATCCGGATAATACTTCTGAAGCTGAGAAACATGAAATACATTGTGAATTCCGGTCAAACTCGGAGGTAGGTGCAAATGGTAGGTTGTATCCCCGATTCTCATCAAAATCTCATACGATCCTAAATACCGAGGATTCAATTTTTCTCCCTTACGAATCCTTGAAAACCCCTTTCATGGAGAAGCCTTTAAGAAGACTTCATCACCGATCTCAAACTCTAGATTCTTTCTTCGGTGGTCTGCATAACTTTTCTGTCGATCCTGAGCTGCTTTCATCCGTTGTCTGATTATTTGGACCTTATCAATCGCTTCTTGTACTGCCTTAGAAGGCTTTTCCTTTTTCTCCCCTCGTTTTACACCTTCATGTTTGGTCCAATTCTAACCTTCCAAATCAAAGAACAACGGTGACCTGCACTTTCATCCGTAGAGAGCCTCATAGGGAGCCATTTCTATCAAGGCTTGAAAGCTGTTATTATAGGCGAATTCAATCAAAGGCAATTTCTCGTTCCACGAACTCGAAAAATCCAATGCACATGCTCTCAACATATCCTCCAAATATTTAATTAACCTTTCTGACTACCCGTCTGTCTGAGGATGGAAAGTTGTGCTGAATTGAAGCCTTGTTCCCAGATTCCTTTCCAATTCTTGCCAAAATCTAGAAGTAAACCTCGGATCTCGATCTAATACAATGCTAACCGGCACTCCATGAAGTCGGACAATCTCATCAACATACTTCTTAGCTAGCTTAGTCACTTTATCCGACATCCGAATAGCAAGAAAATGTGTCGATTTGGTCAATCGATGCACAATCACCCAAATTCCATCTAAACCACCCATCACTCGTGGAAGCCCTGAAATGAAATCCATTGCAACTTGCTGCCATTTCCATTCCGGAATAGGTAACGGTTGAAGTCCCGATGGCTTCTGATGCTCTGATTTCACAACTTGACAAGTTAAACAATGTCTCACGAAATTGATCACATCCCGCTTAAGTCCATTCCACCAATAAAATTGCTTTAAATCCTTATACATTTTGTTTTCCGAAGGATGTATCGAATACCCTGACCGATGAGCTTCTTCCAATATCAACCGTTTCAACTCTTCCGGTACAACCACTATGTTTTTAAACCTTAGAAGCTCGGTGTCATCGAACCCAAACGGACTCTCTGGATCAATTCTAGCTTTTTGCACTAATTTCTGAACCTTGGAATCCACTCTCTGAGCTTCAAATATTCTCTGTTGAAGATCCGGTTGAACAAGAATATTCCGAATACTAGCTCTCAGCTTGAAAGACTCTGGTTCATCCTCAATTTCCACTTAACACTTGACACGCTAGCTTTCCTACAAAGCGCATCTGCGACCACGTTGGCCTTTCCTGGATGGTATCGAATTGTACACTCATAATCCGCCAACATTTCCATCCATGCCTTTGTCTCTTGTTCAACTCCTTCTGAGAAAACAAATACTGGAGACGCTTGTGGTCGAAGAAGATCTCGAAGGAAATTCTATAAAGATAGTGTCTCCACTTTCCTAAAGAAAAGATCATTGCTGCAAGTTCGAGATCGTGAGCGGGGTAGTTTTGTTCATGATCCATCAGTTTCCTCGAGGCATAGGATACCACTTTACCATTCTGCATCAAAACACATCCCAACCCTTCCTTTGAGGCATCCGTGTAAACTGTGTATCCTTCAGTGCCATTGGGAAGTGTTAATACCGGTGCAGTGGTCAACTTTTCCTTCAAGAGTTGAAAAATCGCTTCACATGCCTCGTCCCACTTAAATTTAACTTCCTTCATAGTCAACTGTGTTAAAGGGCCGACTATCTTGGAGAAATCCTGCACAAACCTTCGGTAGTAACCTGCCAAACCCAAGAAACTTCTAACCTTGGAGGCATTCTTCGGACTCTGCCACTGAATAACTGTCTCGATCTTCGAAGGATCTACTTCGAAACCCTTACTTGAGACGATATGACCTAGAAAAGCAACCCGGTCGATCCAAAACTCACACTTACTAAACTTCGCACATAACTGGTGCTCTCTCAATGTTTCCAATACTAATTTGAGATGCCGATCATCACCTTCTGGAGTCCTCGAATAAACAAGAATGTCGTCAATAAATATTACCACGAATTTATCCAAGTAAGGCCGAAAAATCCAATGCATCATATCCATGAAAGCTGCAGGGGCATTAGTCAAACCAAAAGGCAACACTACAAACTCGAAATGCCCATACTGGGTGTTGAATCCTATCTTTGGAATAACTTCTTCCCAGATTCTCAACTGATAGTACCCTTGTCTTAAATCAAATTTTGAATAAATTCCTGAACCTTGCAGCATATCGAATAAATCCTCAATGTGGGGCAACAGGTACTTATTCTTGATAGTCATCCGATTAAGTTCTCGATAATCTATGTACATTCTTAACGTCCCATCTTTTTTCTTAACGAAAAGAACCGGAGCACCGCACGGAGATGAACTCGGTCGAATATACCCAATCTTAAGTAATTCCTCGAGTTGAATCTTCAATTCCTTCAACTCTGCCGGAGCCATTCTACAAGGAGTCTTGGAATACGGTTCTGATCTGAGATATAGGTCAGTCACAAACTCAATCTCCCGATCTGGCGGTAGAGAACCCAAATTTTGTGGAAAAACGTCGGGATATTCCTTCACCACGGCCGTCTCCTCAAAGATTGTTTGATCTTTTGGTTTATTAAGGAGACAGGCGATAAATCCAGTGGCTCCATCCTTTACTAACTTGTGAGCTTTCATGAACGATAAAAGTGGCACCTTCTTTGATCTAAGTTCCCTAATCGACTCCTTACCCAACTTAATTTTCTGCGTAAAACAGTCAACTTCGGCTCGATGCCGGAATAACCAATCCATCCCAAAAATTACCCCATACTTCTTCATAGGCATCACGATGAAATCTGCCGGATAATCTTTCCCTTCTATCAATACTGAACAACCCCGGACAATCCGACCTGTCTGCAAACTTTCTCCCAGAGGAGAACTCACAAAATAACAAAAATTTGAACAAATAACAGGTAAGCACAGAGAGGCACATAGATCACAAGATATGAAAGAATGCGTGGCACCCAGATCGAATAATGCATGGATGCTCGTGTTATGAATGCAAACGGTACCTTCCACCACGGCGTTTGGATCGGCCTCAACATTCAGCTCCTCGCCCTTAAGGGCATAAGCTCGGGCCTGAACCAATGGTCTCTGAGCTCCAGCTTGATATCCTGGAGTCTTGTCCGGGCATGCAAAAGCCATATGATCCCTTTTTCGACAAATCAAGCACAACCCCAATCTCTTTTGACAAGTATTATAGGGGTGGGTTGGTCCTCCACAATAAGTACATTGAGGTTGATCTTTGCGGGATCCCGTAGAAACTGGTGGAGCCTTAGGTGCTTGTGGAAGTGGAGCATTCTGACCTCATGTTCTAGGCTTCTTGAAAGGTCCTTTTTGTGGTGGAGCTGGTAAGATCATAGGCCTCTTTCCCTTATTAAATCCCGAACCTGAACCTGATCCCGGTCCCTAGCGGTAAGATGATCTCATAACATTCACAGAATCTTCAACTTTTAGGACCTTTAAGGTAGCCTTCGCCTAAGTGCTTGTGTTGACCACCTCAAGAGCTGCCTGGATATCCGGTCAAAGCCCCTGAATGAACTACATAGCTTTGTGGAAGTCATCACTCGCTATATTAGGTAGCGAGATAACCTCTCATACTCTAAAGTATACTCGGCCATAGACCTCGATCCTTGCTTTAATTAATTGAATTCCCTTAATCCTCGAGTACGGGATGAAGGAGGGATAAACTTATTCTTGAACTACCGTGTAAAGACTTTCCAATTGATCTCCTCTCCAGCTGCTTCCAAGACAATCCGTGTGCTTTCCCACCAAGAGTAGGCCTTCCCCTGTATCAAAGTAATGGTACATCGAGCCTTCTCCCGAGATTCGCATGGAATGAGCTCCCAGATTCTCTCCACTTCTTTCAACCACAATTCTGCTTGTATATCATTTCCCTTGAAAAACTTAGGAGGTCGTTGATTCTGAAACTTCCTAAGTATAACTGAGTCGGTGCGTCTGGTAGTACTGCAGGTGCAGGTGGTGCTGGAGGTACCGGTGGTACATAATTCCGAAGCCTCTGATCAATGATGTTAATAAAGAATTAACAAAGGCCTCTGTCGGTGGTGGTTGTGGAGGTGGAGGTGTAGCACCCCTACACGTGGAGATGCCACACCCCCGCACTATAGGTCGATCCACGCACGAAACGAGTAATCCGTACATGAACTAACCTATAGCGACCGGGTGACAATACAATAAAATGACAAGCAAGGCGGGACTAACTTATACATGCAACCAAAGAAAGCGGAAGCATAATCTAATCACTATCAAATATTTTCCATTAAACATGTTCTGACATTGATCGTTTATCTAATAACTGGTATACTAGTGCACATATCAATACATTATCATCTCCGCATATAGAAAAATTAATTGTAATAATAATTCTGAGGCAACAATAAACAATATGTACCATGGTTGACTCGATTACATGGACTGGACTGGACTGGACTCCCGCCTAGCATGCACCTGCAATAACCTGAAAGGTGGAGACGTCAGTCTGTGAAGACCGAGTGAGGGGTTTAAATAGATATTAGCGCAGATAACATGCAAGTTATAGTCTCGGGTAAAGGTTTAGAAACATAAATGTATAAGTTTAATAAGGAGGTATCTTCACCCGAGAATACAACTGTTAATATTAATACTTTGATCAATTTCACGTATTCAATACGTGCAATATGTGGCCCGGCGAGTGAGGGAAATTCTCCAACCTTACTCCGACAGTGTAAATCAAACGGGTTCAGTCCAAAAGGGACTGGTGGGTATAAAAACAGGGCATAAATATAATATAAGACAGTATTTAAACATTCACATGCAAGCTATAATCCCGAAAGAGGTTTTCAAAGCATTTCCCAAGTGGGTGAAATAAAGAAATCATCAAAAGCGATTATAACAACAAATTTCCATTAGGTCTTTCGTGGCTCGGCGAGGGGGCATGCATTCTCTTCAACCAACACCTTGTGTAGTTCATTTAAACGTTCATTCTTTCTTTCTTTTCATGCATTACATTCTTTCGTGCACATTCATATCATTTACACCTTCTTCCTCCGGGTGATGGACAGGTTTGCAAGACCTGGCCATCCATTTATTGACCAAAAGGGGTTACATGACTCCCCAGATGGCACTCAGCGTTTATTCCTCGTTAACTCCTAACGAGGTTCGGTTACACCGTTATTTGGTTGGAACTAGTGTAAGGGATCACCGTCGGCCCATGCCTCCCCGGCTAGCCACTCACACTAAGTCCCTGGGGCCCACTCTGTGCATTCATTCATTCTCGCCAAAACATTTGGTAGGGTTCATAAAATAAAGGCTTTACGTTGCAATCATTTACTCTTAAAACGACTCTATATACATATATTAAATTTTGGCCGAAATCTTTACACATTGAAGGTATATAGGGTCATTTAACTAAATAGTAGAGAAACCCACCTTAAACGACAAAAAAAGAGCACAAGACCCTCACTGACCGGCCTCATCTCCAACTGGATCGAAATCTGTGCAAGGAAGGTGAAGTGAGACTCAAAATGACCATATAAGACGCTAGGCAATATAATGATCATGATATGAAGGCATAAAAGATGATATTATGTAATGAACACGTTCATGTGCACGATTAATGCATTTAAATCATATAAACAAGCAATTCATTCGTTCAAGAAAACGTTCATATTCATTCAAGATAAGAATTTCACATTTTACCAAATCAATCCATGAATTTCATATAACGATCATATCACGTACTATATCATGATTACAATTAGAGGATAAACAAATAAATACATTCAAATCAAGATCGGGGAATTAGAAAGGAACATGAAATAGGTAACAATTTAATTTCCATAATTCAATTAAATCAAATTATACTTAATATCTACTATGTATATTTATATACATAAACATGCATAAAACATTAAATCACATGCATGCAAATATTACAAATATAAAATATGCATGCATAATTACATTATAGTTACACATTCTTACACAACAATACAAATGTACACCTATATATCTATACATATATCTATATATATACATAAATACATGTACACACACACCACCCTGCATGCATTTCTTATATATATTATATATACACATCAATGGCATGCAAAAACTAAAGAAAAACCATGTACAATCAAAGCAAATAAAAAATACAACACAGCTGCGAAGCAGCAGTTCAAAACAAAGTTTTCCCCAGTTCTAAAATGCAAGAACACGCAGCAGCAGGAAGCATCAATTAAGGCAATCATTCAGCAACAAAATGGCACCAAAAGCTCCCACAATTGACTGAAAATGACAGCAACAAGGCAAGGAAAAAGAGCAGCAGCTCACAGCAGCAATTCGCAGCAAAAACAGGGACAAAAATGAAGCAAAACAGGGCAACAACCATTCACAGTAATTCACAGGTAGCAACCTTATGCAACATGATCAGGTCGGTATGTCGAACAAACAAGGGAAAAAGGAGCAGCAATTCACAGTAATTTCAGTCCCAAAAATGCTGCAGCAGTTCAAGACGTGAGTAGAGTGCATATGTGATCATTTCTTGCCTTCTCTTCCCAAACTCATTAATGTTAACTCATTTAATAGCCAACTACCCCAAAATACATGATCATAAATGAAATAAGGGAGTTAAGATGATTACTTTCAATCTTTAAAATCAACAAAAGCATCAAGTATCCTATGAGATCAAGAATTTATGTTATAACCTAACTATTCACTCATGCCTTCAAATCTCCATGGATTCAAGCTCAAAATTAGGGATGTATGGTTCAAAATGATCATAAATGAATGTATATTTCAACCGTAAGCTTACCTTGTGGATTGAATGAAGTTTGGAGGAGATTTGGGCCTTGAATCTCCAAGTATGGCAAGGGTTACGGGAATAACTGGAGAGCAGGGTTCTTTGCTGAATTTTCTTTAATTGTGGAGGGTTAGTTCGGTTTGGGGTGATTAAGAGCTGTTAGAGGGTTGAGTTAGGGTTCCAAGGAATCAAACCATGGTTAATTTGGTCAAGGTTTGTGAAAGGTATGGCCATTTTAGTGAGTTGTGGCAGTTTTGACAAACGTAACACTTTTCAGTTGAATTTCGGAGGTCCAAATAACTTTGGAAAAATATGAGGCTAAGTTCATTAAACTTAAATTTTTGTTACGAGTTCAACGAAGTTGACGGAACTCAATTTCGAGTTCCCGAGCTCAAGATATCACGTACGGAACCAAGGGTGCGCTAATTGCTCGTTAGCCCCCGATTTGGATTCCAAGAACAAAATAAATTCAAAACTCAATCAAATGAATCCGAAAACATGAAACGAACATATATTCATATTCATGGCACGTATATCTTCGACTTATTAAATTTTGACGAAATTTCGATATCAAATCATATAAGAACGAAGCGCGTTTATAACAATCATGAGCAATACATAAATAAATTCTTAATATTCCATATGATATAACAAAAAATAAATTAATATTTAAATGTTAACCAAAGTGTACGAATTAAATATATACATTTACTATTAATAACATTAATATATAAATGTCAACGAATTAACATAAATTTAATATTAATTAACTTATGATATGACTAATTAACATTTTAATATTTAAGATATAAAATTAAATATACAAAACAATTATAAATAATTAATTTGCGTAATTTGGTAAACACATACGTCATACCTGTACGGCCGAAAGATCGGGGCGTCACATGTAACAAAATGGGAATTCCGCCCACGTACCATGCAATAGCGAACGAGAGATAAACAAAATCTCAGCTAAGCTAGGCGGTCTAGACCCTAATACAGAGCATGCAACCAAAAATCAAAACAAATGCGGAAGCAACAGGACCATCACATACCAACATACATGTGTACTACATACAACAATTTAATTATTACATAATGTGCTCGTCACGGGCCAAATAAATCATACAATTCTCCAAACTTCAAAATCGTACTCATATACTTATTATACATAGTATCGAAACAAAAGTAAAATGCAAGGTATGCAAAAAACTCGAACTACAAGACTCGAACAAAGCAAACGTCAACCGCGTCTAGCTCAAACGACATCCTGAACTTGCAACTCAAAGAAACAAGGGAAAAAAGAAGACAACGAGGAGGGGTTAGTTCTAAAGACTGGAGTGCTGGTACAGGGACCCGAAATAGTACTGTTCTGGGACCATACTTTAAAAATTTTCCCTAATATACGGGTATCAAAATATTTCTAAAATATTTAAATACAAACAGTGGAAGACTAGCTAGAACTACTCAAGTATATACATGCAATTGACAATAAATTTTAAATCACAAAGCAAATAAATAAAGCATGTAATTAACACTTAAGAGCACCTAATTTATCATGCTTAAACAAAAATAATATAAAAATACCTTTCACCGAAGATAGCTACTGCGCCCGGAATTCACCTCCCGAGAACCCGATTCCCGATCTCCTCGCGAAATCGGCAGAGCTTCCCTGCAATAACCCCAGGGACACCCTCGGAGTGTGGGCTCCGAAAGTATTTCTCTAAATACTTAGAGAAAATAAAACTTTAAACTGGAAAACCCTTTTCAGGGTTTATTCTCCTGAAATTAGGCGTTTTATATATAAACACCTAATTAAAATTAATTCCAAAAAAATTCAGAATTAACTAGGAAAATAGGGATATGGTTTCAAAGCCAAAATTTCAGCCAAAACCTCTCCCAAAAGTTATGAGAAAATATGAGGAGCCAAGCCCCCTATTTATAGGGGGAAAACCGAGGGTAAAATGGTAATTTCACATCCCACTTGCGTAGCCAACTTGGATACGAATTCCAAGGAGACCAATTCCTAGATCTCAGCACCACCAATCTAACGCCGCCGGCCGATCGCCGGAACTCCTTCTCACGACCCCTCACGCGCGCCTGGAAGGTGGCGCATGTGTTACACAGGCACCCTCTAGGGTTTCTGTGCTGACATGTCTGCTGCGCTGGCGCTGAGTCAGCGCCACCTCAGCCCATTTATTGATGTGGCCTGACATGTCAGTTGGCACGTCATCATTTGTTTTTTTTTATGAAAATTTTATTTTCTCGAAAATAAAATTTCGGGCATTTGCAACTCTTTAGAACTTGATTTATGTTCTTAAAACAAATCATCGGCTAATTTCAAACTCTTTGAAAATTTATTTCTCTTTTTCCCTTTAACATTTTATCTTCGGGTTTTCGATTGGGGCTTGTAGGGGGACCTGCAGGACTAATTAATTTTAGCTCCAAACGGGTTAATATATTATCATCCCATGATAATAATTAATTACCGTTTAACAATATTTAATTCCACTAAACAAATATTGTTTGTGACACCCCGGTTTTTCGGCCGTCCAGTTATGCAATTACGAGAGAGCTAAATGTGCAATTTAAATTATTTTAATTTCATATTTAATTGAATTATAATTTATTATTTTAAATTCTTATATGAATTATTTGAATTTATATAAATATTCGAATTATATGTCAAAATTTGCCTAAGTGATTTATGATATGAATTTTATGATATGTGAATTTAATTTTCGAGCATGCTAATTTTTGTGAATTATGTGATTCATGTGAATTAAGGGCTTAATTGTATGATTTATTTAATTTTGGACTTAAATGAAAATTTGAACTTGGACTTATTTGGCACTTTTTGAAAGTTTTGGACCAAATTGAAAAGGGAAAAAAATTTTGAACATCCTGAACTACCACGCATTTTGGACTTTGCAACCTGAACTAAAAAATGTCTACGGTTGCAACCTGAACTATTTAAAATTCTCACTTTGAATCCTCAGTGCAAAAATCCGGCCACATGTACTTACGTGTCACCCGTTCGGGATGTCCACGTCAGTTCCTCCGGTGACAACAGTTGCCGGATTTTACACCGAGGTTGCAAAGTGAGAATTTTAAGTAGTTCAGGTTGTAACCGGAGACGTTTTTTAGTTCAGGTTGCAAAGTCCAAAATGCGTGATAGTTCAGGATGTTCAAAATTTTTTTCCAATTGAAAAATATCCTTTTTAATAAAATTTTATTTATTTTAAATCGTTTAATTATTATTTTAAAATTTTATTTATTATTTCTTTGAAAATTTAATTTTATTATTTGAATAATATGCTTAGTTGTTGAAAATATGTTGCGTTTGTGTTTGATTTGAGATTGAAATTTCGTACCGATTTAATATGCATGAATTATACTTGTTATGAATTCGTTCGTCTGCTCGTTATAATTTTTTGGACTTGTTTGATATGGTAACGCACCATATTTTAATTTTTGGGGACTTGAGGGCTTAACGTAGTTTTAGCGGACCTTGTGTTCCGGAGGCCATAACTTGAGATCGGGAATTCGGATTCGAATTTCAGAAATGACACTGGACTCGTAACGAAGAATGGGAGCTAAGGAACCTGGCCCTGCATTTTTCTAAGCCCGTTTGGTTCCCCGTAATTTGCCCGAAATGAGCTATACGTGCAAATCTGCTACCTTGGAGTATTTTGGCCATATCTCTCTCATTCCTTAACCAAATTAGTTGATTCTTGAGCTCACTTAACCCTAGTTAAGCCCACTATGTCTACCCCTAACCCTCATTTCGAACTCAGACCTGGAGAGAGAGCAGGAACAGCTGAACCGAGAGAGGAAGAGAAAGGGATTTTTTATACTATTCATTTTTTCAATTTCAAGCTCAATACTTCTCCGATTCGCCTCAAATTCGTAAGGTAAGTCCATGATTTGATTCTACATCTTCTACTCTTTCTTTAGCATGTTTGTTTTCCGAATTTCATGGAGTTTTGGATGGGATATGAATTTTTATGTGGATAGTTAGGTTTATATGAAATTTTGTTGAATTCTTGAGCATCCTTGTTTCGTTTCTAATTTGCAGCTGGATATATGATCAATATGGCGTATTTGTTTCATTTATTTGCATGATTTTCATGTTTCTTGAGTGTATAATGATCTACCATAGTTGCACTTCATGAAAAGCTTGAAGAATGAGTTTAAATTCCATCCTTTTTCTTCCTTGCTGCTGCGTACGAACTGTTGTTGTGTTTGTGGCATGTTCTTTGCTCCAGTTCATTGCTTTAGCTCCTGTACTTGTTGCCTAAGTTGTTTCCTTGAGATCTGAGTTGTTGCTGCTACTTTGGAGGATCAGAAACGGGGAAAAACAGGGCCTGCTGCTGCTGTTCATTTGCTTCTACTGTCATCTCCCCGGGCGGGGAGATTTTGGCTTGATTGTGTACCCGGCCGGGGAGGCTATATGCAGTAGCTTCCTGTATCTTTTTCCCTTCTTTCTGTGTTTGTTTTGGTTTGAATTGCATGCATAAGTGTTAAATGTGCTGCATGGTTTCTATTTAGGCATGGGTGCTTGTGTATGTGCATGCATGAATGTGTGTATATATATATAATGTTGTGTGATGCATGCATATATTGTATATTACATATTATGTGTGAATTTGTAATATATATATATATATATATATATATATATATATATATATATATTATGCATGTATGTAATAAATAGGTGTATATATATTATAATGTGTGTTATGTAATTAATTATTTAGTATTTGATTTATTTTTATATAGTATGATTTTAATATTTCGATCTTGTATATATGAACTTTAACCCTATGAACGTCTATGGTATGCTATTTAATGATGTGATATGAGCTTATTTGATATTTTATGAATTTATTTGACATGTTATGAGTTTGATTCTTGAATTATTTGTGTGATATTTCGTTAATTACTCCATTATGCCTAAGTATGAACTTATATGAAGTGCATTGCATCATTTGCATTCATATGCATTAGCTGAGCATTTCTATGGTTCATATGGAGTCTTAGCCTTGTTTCTTGTGTTTAGATTGTTCGAAGGGAGTTGCTCGTGGGGTGCTTTGAGTCGTTCGTTCGGTTTGTACGTCAAGGTGAGGTTTTAGGTTTGTTATAGATAATGTGACCTACAACCCTATATGTTCGTTTTCAAGCCCACATGCGACTATATTATTTTATTTATATAATAGATATGTGCATATATGATATGTTTATGACTTTGTCATAAGATTACTGTTTTAAATTATATATACGAGCATATGTAAGCTTGAAAATGTTTTGCAACGAGGCTATGCTCCAAACCGTGTGTCTTCATGCTAGTTATGGATTAGGATGACATGGAGAGGTACGTTTAATAGCATATGCTAAGTTGCAAGGTAAGGTATGCACAGATCAGGTACGTAAGCTTTGTAATGTTAATGATTCGTAATGAGTGAGAATGTAATGATAATGTTAGGTAATGTAATGGTAATGTTGGGCTCTGGAGGTGTGGGTAAGGGAGACCCGGGACGCCCATGGGGTCGCCGGTTATGACCCCTGTACACATCACCACAGTTTGATAGGATCAACCCGGAACCCACTAGGAGGTTTGGTGGGGGATGGAACCCTCGGGCGTGAGCGTCATGAAACTCATGACCCATACATAGCGTAATGGATGGTTAAGGTCGCGCAACCCTTCTGTATCGTCCCGATTTTTATTAATTAATTTTTTATGTCTCATTATAATTTTTTTTAAAATTAAAATTTTAGTATACTTTCATGAAATTATATAGAATCATCTCATTGGAAAATTATTTCATGTCTCGGAAAAATATTTATTGCGTAAAACATTTACCGGAAGTGATTTAATTACGAAATTATCCCTATATGTTCATTCTTTTAAATTTAGGGACCAAATTGCATAGCGTTTTTATGGATTTAATTGATCCTTTAGCAAATACTTTATCCTTGATTGCATGACTCCATAAAGCAAGGGATTAGATTGCAATTTATGCATTTCACACAAATCAAAAATTGGTGAATCACTTAAAATATATCTCCAAGCTTCCTTGATCATTTCTATCCAAAAATCATCGATCAATTTGCTTCCTTTGCTCACCGAACCACTCCACAAGGAAGAAAGAAGAAATTTCATCATATCCATCCATGTTTTTAAAGAAATATTTCAAGTATTGAAGTTTAGTCATCATCATCATCTATCATCTTCATTTCTTTTCATTTCAAGGTGGGTAAGTGGTTGAACTCATGATTCTTGATCAATTATATGTAAGTTAGGGTTTAAGAATTATGGTATAAATGAGTTATTTGTTGATTAAAGCATGAATATGTGATTTTAGCATAATTTTTTCCATGAATTCTTGAGAAATTTGAGCTTGAATGATCAAGAGATGCATGAACTTGGAAACTTGAAATCTTGATGATTTTGCATGACTTATGTGTATAAATGATATATTATCATCTCGTGGATATATATGCATCTTGTTTTCCCAAAAAGTATGAGTTTTAGTGGACTAAAACATGACTTTGATGCTTTGGTTGTGGTTGCCGTGAGCTCCCCTGTACTGCACTGTTTCTGCAAATGCAGAGGAGCGGGAACGGCCTTTCCCGTCCCCAGTTCACTCTGGGAATGGTCGTTCCCACTGCTTTAAACTCAGAAACGGCGTGCGAATTGGGAACGACCGTTCCCATTTTAGCCTACAAGCCGGAAGGGCCGTTCCCATCATAAGTGGACATTTTAAAATAAAATCGTGGGGGTGTTTTCATGGGACATGGGAACGGCCCTTCCCATTTTGAACTGGAACCTGGAACGGCCGTTCCCAGCCCTATGACAGAAGGAAAGTTACTGCCTAAAATTATGATTTTGGGATTTTAACCCAAACATTTCTTTGATCCCAAATTGCTATTATATGATAGAATACATGCTAAAACATGATAATTACATGATACAGTGTACATTGATCATAGTCTCGTTGTATATTCACCGTTCGTCATATTTGGTCCATTTAGAGTCAAATCTCACGTGTACACGTATTTCTTACTCAGACCAGCATCTCCGGGACGAGGAGCCAGCCCCGTAGACCGTGTTCTACTTATATTTTATCGGTAAAGGTGAGGTTTGATTACTAGTTATATAGAACCCTATAACTTTTATGTGAACTTTGAAGCCAAAAAGGTATTCATATATTTTCTTATAATCGTTTCCAAACTTTTAAAGTAATTTCAAGCAAATCAAGCTCATGCAAAGCAATACATATAGTTTGATTAATAACATGATCATGCAAAGCAATGCATGTATTGCAATTAGATCGTGATTGTTCATTGGCGAGTAGCGTGATAGCACTTTGGGCCCGAGGGTATGTGTACGAGCCAACCGGGAAAGCATAGGGCTGACGGGTAACTCTGCACACCCCTCATCATTGAGATGACCCCTGAATCCACCAGGAGGGTTGGTGGAGGAAGGAATCCCGTACGTGGGAGTCATGTTCCCAACGTACGTAGCATGGATGGTTAGGGCTTCGCAAACCCACCATCAACCGGAGTGAAGGAGTTCATGAAATGGATATGTGTGCACTGTAAATGAATTGCATGATCACATGATAATTAAATTAGCATGTAATGATTCACTATTGGTGCAAGGTTGGAGAATTGCCCTTACTCGCCAGGGCCACTGATTGCTAGCATGAAATTTATTAAATAAACTGATTAAACTTGATAGTTGTAATCTCGGGCGATGTGTGCTTTATTCTTGAACTTGTATTACTTATAACATATAAGCATTACCCGAGATTATAGCATGCCTGTTACTTGTGTTTATATATATTTATGCCCCTCACTCGGTCTTCACAGACTGACGCCTCCACCTTTCAGGTACTCGGTCGTGCTAGGGTGGAGTCGAGTTAGGTTTTCATTCTGCCGAGTCTAGCATTCTGTCTTTCATGTATAACACTTTTGGAATATCATGTTATTGTCATTGTTATTACATTTTGATTACTTTTGGGACGTGTATATTATAGAGAAGATGATAATGTATTGATAGTTAATGTGGTACTTATTACTAAATATGACTTGGGTGTAATGTGGTACCTATACATACCGATAGTAATACTCCCGCTTGTAACTTTTATGTCTTGGTTGTATTACTTTGGGTGTATTACTGCCTAGCTAGCTTGTTTCTTTTGATTGTCGCCCGTTCGCTATGGTTTCGGTTCATGTACAGATTATCCATTTCGTATGTGGATCGGGCTATAGTGCGGGGTGTGGCATCTCTACGAATAGGGGTGCTACATCTTAAGTGGTATCAGAGCCCGATTTCAAAACCGAGGTTCTCGAGTCATGTCTTGTGAGTCTAGGTCGCACGGCATAACATTAATTGTTACTTGAGAGTCTTGCATTTAATTGAATTATGTGATTTACTTAAATTCTTGAATTAATTGAGCTACTTGATTCTTTAAATGTGTGCTTTATCGATCCTATGAAATTATTTGCACACATTTGCATTTATTAATCAACCACACATGTGTAGTAATTTGATTTCAGGATGGCTCGTGGTAGACGTCGACTTCATCGCCATCGTCACCGTGAGAGATCACCCCCTCCTCCACCTCCTCAGGCACAGCCCCAAGATTTCATGAACGCCGTGGTAGGGCTGATTGATCAGAGGGTACAGGAAAGGGTTCCTCCCGCACCACCTGCGCCAGTAGCGCCACAGGAGAACCCTATTTCTGCTATACTACGAGAGTTTCAGAATCAGCACCCCCTGAAGTTTTGTAAGGGTGATGACATTCAGGCTGAGATGTGGCTCAAAGGAATAGATAGGATTTGGTAGCTTATTCCATGTGACTCTCAGGAGAAAGATCGCTGCACTCTTACTTTAATCCAGGGCAAGGCCTACTCCTGGTGGGAGAGCACTCAAATAGTTTTGGAGGCTGCCGGGACAGTTATTACGTGGGAGGTCTTTATTAGAGAATTCATAAATAAATTCATTCCTGCAGCTTCACGTACTAGTAGTTGAGAGAATTTACTGAATTGAAGCAAAGAGGTAAATCTGTGGGCGAGTACATCGCGGAGTTTGAAAGATTATCTCCCTATGCACCCAATATAGCGAGTGATGATTTCCATAAGGCAATGCAATTTGTGCAGGGACTTAGGCCAGATATACAGGATGCTTGGAAAGCTGCTAATACGAGTACCAGGGCTAAAGCTACTACTAAAGCCTTGAAGGTCGAGGATTCGGACAATGCACGGAGACCTATTCCTTATTTTGAACAGGATTTAGCTTCAGGATCAGGACAAGGTTCCAACTCAGTGAAAAGGTCCATTACCGATTCGGTCCAACATCCCAGCAAAGACCTAAAAAGAAGAAGTCCCGGATTGATAGATCGACCTCGGAAAATGCCATGGCATTGCCATCACGGTCGGAAAAGGTTCTTTGCGCATATTATGGGCGTGACAATCACACTTACGAGGATTGTCGGAAGCGACTGAATTTATGTATGAGATGTGGGAGCAACGAGCATCAGGCAAACACGTGTCCAAGGCGAAGAGAAAGGCCGGCCGGGAGTGAGAGGCCATTAGTTTAGGCTCGTGCCTACAATCTGGCGAGAGAGGCACAGGGTAATCTGAATATGGCAGCCAGAGGTATCAATTACATCCATAGTAAAATCAACGGTGAAAGGTACATTCAAACATATATATCACGAGCATCACGGATTTTATCATTATTATATCTATTGCTACCAACAATGTGTTTCTTTATGAAGAATAAATTAACGTGATTGGCATGAAAACACTTGACAATGGTCCTGGGGACCAGGTCCTTTTAAGGGGGGGGGGGGGGGGGGAGAATTGTAACACCCCGATTTTTATTAATTAATTTCTTATGTCTCATTATAATTTTTTTTTAAATTAATATTTTAGTATACTTTCATGAAATTATATAGAATCATCTCATTGGAAAATAATTTCATGTCTCGGAAAAAATTTTATTGCATAAAACATTTACCGGAAGTGATTTAATTACGAAATTGTCCCTATATGTTCATTCTTTTAAATTTAGGGACCAAATTGCATAGCCTTTTTATGGATTTAATTGATCCTTTAGCAAATAATTTATCCTTGATTGCATGACTCCATAAAGCAAGGGATTAGATTGTAATTTATGCATTTCACATAAATCTAAGTTTATACATGGTTTAAGGGAGTAAGAAAGGCGGTTCAAGTGGAGACGGATAAACAACGGCTCGAGTCTCGCACCTTCCATATGGGACAAGAACCCGATTCGAGTTCTAGTTTGTGCAAGATATCCGAAATACAAGAGAAATTCAAAGAATTTCAAGATATCAGCAATCCTAAGAAGAAGAAGAATAATAAGGTTCGACCATCGAAGATAGAATCGATGCCTCCCCCAGTGAAATTGGTTCAATGCTCCATTCCGAGGCCCGAATCATGTTGAGCGGTTGTTCGATGTGGAAGATGTCAAGATTGAGGGACGGTTATTCGAGATGGTGGGATTTGGGAAGATGTTCGGAATTTACAAAAGAAAGGAAAAGAAATTCTCAATTATTTCCAAGGCCGAGTTTCAAGTAGTTCAAAAAGATGAAGCCGAAATTGAAAGAGTTTCGTATTGAGGAATTCGTAGGAATAATTGGAAGGATATTTCAAGTGTGAAGAGTTGAGATATTTGGTTAACGGTTGTTCAAGCAACAAGAATTTGAGACCTTCCTAAGTGCCGTAACTTCAAGATCCTTGTTCAAGCTCAAGATAATACTTTAGAAGGAAAAGAAATTGATGCCGAGCTTAAGTCTACCACCATGGTGAACGGTACACAAATGCATTCATGGCATTCCATACATGAATATTTATTTAAGTTTTGTGTTACCTTTCTTTCCTCGGTGTTTGCTTGTTACTTGTTCATTGTTCGCTCGTAGCTTTCTTTTCTTTTGTGTGAACGCTCTTCTTGGAAGAGAGTTTGGTAAGCTCGAGTGCTTGGGTGGTTATGAGTTGTGAGGGCCGAGTCTGCCCGGTGGCTTTGTTTGAAGGCGCCTCGTGAGGTACGGAGCTACCTTAGGCGTGGGTTGGTTGTTCGAGTTCCGAGTTGGGTTGGTGTGTTGTGTTAGGAGGTCCGTTTTGGGCTCAATGATATTTTCGGGTAATAGATTGAAGGCTAGCCCGTTTGTATCCTTCGTGGAAGCGGTTGTTTAATCCGGGATGGTGTTTTCAGTTTTGTGGCTTACCTTTAGGATAACTAAGGGATCGAGCCAGGAGACAAAGATCAGAGTAAGGCATTTTGATGTTTCCTTGAAAGTTAGGATTCTATACTACTTGATAGGGACGTTGAGAAGTCGTTGATCTTTATCCCGGAGTTGAACTTGTTCGAAGACTCCCAACCGAATGGCTCTAGTGTGGTTGTTGGAGTTGAAGGGATAGTTCGATGAGCTCTTAGAAGGTGGTTTCACCCATTGAATACTTCTTCGTGGAGTACTCTAGTCCTGCCTAAGAAGAGACGGGACCTTAGGGTGAGTATCGACTACCATGAGCTACACAGTTCAACCATGGAAGATAAATACCCTCTGCTTGCTTTGAAGAGTTATTCGTTCTGCCCCACAGTTCTGTGGTTCGCGCCGAGTTTAGTTTTAGCAAGGGTATAACCGACTACGCATTCGGGTAGAAGAACCGAGAATTACCTTAGAGTAAGAAGTCTCTCGTGTTGACGGGGTATATTAGGCGATTCTTTAGATTGCCAATCGTTGATTCACTTGACAAGAAAGAGGTACGTCTTAGAGTAGGAAGAGGCGGTAGAAGAGACCTTTGGCACCGGCTTTTGCCTAACCGGGGGTACTCAAGACTACTTCATTTACAACCGAGGTACTAAGGAAGGCTTTGTGTAACGCCCCAACAAGGGCATCCACGCCTATCCCACACTACGGACCTAGCTTGTATATAGAATTGCTATCCATATACCCGCCAAGTACGAAGCAAACGGTGACAAACGGACATCCTAGGTATGCGGTACTAGACTCACAAAGCGAGTAAACAATCACAAGTATGCGGAAGCTTAAATCATAACATATCAAGTGCATAAATTCATTCATTCAACAACTAAGTGACCGTCACGGTCCAGCACGAAATGCTCAAAGTACGGAATGGAAAATCATCCTAATGACCATCACGGTCCAAACTAGCATAGTAAAACATCATGCATATTAAGTCCATAATTCCCAAAACAAAGCATAAGACATAAGTAACAAAGTATGCCACAAGCATAACGAGTACAAACTAGACCACTTAAACAAGACTCTCAAAAGACCCCGCCTAGCTTGACTCCAAAACGCGACCTGCGGACACGAAAGGTAAAGGGAGTCAGCTCAAAAGGAACCGGTGAGGAGAAGTTCACAATATATATAGGGTATATAAGGTTCAATGCATGCTCAAAACAAAGGTGTTTATGATCCAACTCATTTTCGAAGTAAATGCAAGTTTTAGAAAATATGGATCATAAACCACACATAACCGGCTCGGCGAGAACGAGCACTCCATCCGATCTTCCCAAACCAAGAAATCAACTCAAAACATCCAATACACCATTGATGCCGAGGGTGTACATCCCCCGATCATCCATAACATAGAGAATTCGGTCCATAAAACCTAGCTCTCTCCAAGAAAACTTCAACCCCGAACCTCCCCGGAGTCTTATTAGTCTTGTCCACAAGTGGGAACTTTGGATAAGGACATCTGTCGGTCCTTGCCTTTCCGGAATATCTCTCACCTCCATCCCCGAGCTCAAATTCGATTTTCCCAAGCAAGCGTCCTTGCCAGGTACCTCATAACCTCGCTACACAACTCACACATACATAATATTCAAATGAAACTTCCGAAATCATTTTGGGTATCTATCCCATATACCAAAACTCAAGTTTTACTTGTAAACCGTTTTCCATAGCAAATATCCATAATACGAGCAAGGCTCACGAAAACTTGGCTTACAAAGCCTACATATACATTTCGAAAACGGGAGTTTAAATCACCAAATATGATAGGCTATATGTGTCCACAATTTTGAAAACATTTATATATATATATATAACTCCTCACCTTTACGAAGAACCTCAAAGGTCGACCACGAGCAACGGACTACTCGGCCGGAGACGCACCACCTAACAAGACATGTAACGCCCCGGTTTTTCATTTGTACGAATATGTCGTATGTGTTTATAAATTGTGCAATTAAATTATTTAATTACGTGATTAATTGTTTATAAGTGTTTTAAATATTTATTTTAATATAAATTATTATTTGTTTAATTTATTTTATTTCATTAAAGTGGAAATTATTTAAATTGATAATTAAGAATTAATGTTAATTAATCTTGTTTAATTATATTAATTGGATTCAATTTGCCATCGTTGACTTTTACTTTTAACTTAGAATTTGAAAATTCGTTTTGGTTATTTGATTTCTATGTTATGAATTTGTTATTGCTTAACGTTTGGGTGTTATATTCTTGCATCATTCTTATGTGATTTGATATCGAAAATTCACGAAAATTTAGTATGTTGTAGATATATGTGTTGTGTATGTGTACGTATGTTCATTTCATGTTTTCGGATTTGTCTGATTGCGTTTTAAATTTATTTGGTATGATTGGAACCAAACCGGGGGCTGACGAGCACTTAGCGTACCCTTGGTTCCGTATGTGATATCTTGAGCTCGGGAATTCGGATTTCAATTCCATCACCTCCGTTGAACTCGTTTCGACGATTCGAGTACAATGGATCAGGCCTTGTAATTTTTCGACCTCATTTGATACCCCGAAATCCGCCCGTAACTTTGTCTAGAGCTCTTATGGCCACCTTTCACTAATTTGCACATAGGTCCCTCAATTCTTAGTCAATTGCCCTAAAACCTGGACCCACACTCCACTAACTCAGCCTATTATCACCTACCATACCCCTCATACTGATCCATACACAAGAAATGAGAGGAAAATCTGAACTTTGGAGCAGCAGCAGTGAATTCCCGTCACTTTCACCCTAGAGGAGATTTTGAGCTCCAATCTCCATTTTCTTCCATCTTTTTCATGGGGTAAGCTTATATTTGATATGTACATGCTTATATGATCATTTGAATCTAAGAAATTCAGAATTTGATCCACTTTTGATTGAGTTTTTGATCCTTGAAGTGAATAGTTAGGTTTTGCTCCATAATTTGAATTCTATGACTTTCCTTGAGTTATGGATTAAATTGATGCATGGAAAGTGAGCTCTAATGCTTCATTTATTGTTGTATGTACCTGAGTTTGTTGGTATTTGAGTTATATGAGAGATACCATTAATATTCATGAGGTTTTGGAAGTTATATACATGAGTTTAGCACCTTTCTCCTTCTCCTCTACTTGCTGACAGTTTTGGATTAGATTTGTGGGAGTTTGTGTCTTGTTTTGTTGCTATTTTTGTTGTCGTTGGTACCTGCTAGCTGCTGCTCTGTTTTCTTAACTTTGGAACAGGGGACCGAAGCTTGAACAGCTGCCATTCTCGCGCCTGGAATGTCTCCCCCGCCAGGGAGATTTTTCTCATGAAAGTACCCGGCCGGGTACTTGCTAGGCAGAAGCTTTCTGCATCAAATGTACCCGGGAGGGTACTTCTGTGTTTAAAATCTCCCCTGGGTGGGGAAATGAGGAACAGCCTGGAGTGATTCTTTGTTTCCTAACTTTTGCATGCATGTAATATTAAATTGTGAACTTTGCATGTTGTACGTGAGCTTTGCATGATTGTGAACTTTGCATGGTTGTTGAGAGCTTTGCATGCATGAGCTTTTAATTGTATCAGGCTATGCATTATGTGTATATATATGATATTTATACTGGTGTGTGCATATATACGTGATATATATATATATACTCTATGAAGTTAAATTCATGTGTTCATTAATTGGTTTTGTGGGTTGATGTGCGTACGGTATATATATATATGTAATAGTTTTTATTTGTTTTCCAATTAATTTAGTTATTACATTAAATGATTTAATTGTGCAATGTGATCCTATAGCTTTAAATAAATTCTTATGTATGAAGTGTGTAATCTAAATGTGATTTTAGGATTTAAATTATTTGTTATATTTTATGTGGAATACATTTATGAATTTATTTGATACGTTTTATACGAAATATAAATTCTGAAACGTTTGGACGTGAAATAGTACGTGTTATAATTGTTATATGAAATTATTGGATTGAATTGATATGAAATATGAATTTATGAACTTGAATGAAATTGAACGCCTCTTTGAATGAATGAATGACTCGTTTATATGATTTAAATACGTTAATAGTGCACATGAACGTGCCCATGACATAATATCATTTTTATACATTCATATCATGATCATACATTGCCGTGCGTCATATATGGTTCATTTAGAGTCTTGAGTCTCACGAACACGTTACGTTGTCTCTTGTACAGTTATCTCCAGGGTGGAGAAATCTTGATCAACTAGGCACTCGGTAACTCGTATCCTTGTACCGCCATGTTCCAGGTAAGGGTGTTTTCGTTCTAGTTACATATTAAACCCTACAACCTTATGTGACAAGCTTTGTCCAAAAACCTTATATATATATATATATATATATGTTACTTTTAAAGTCGAGTCATCGAGTAAATATTGATCAAGTAAACCCCTTTTCCAAATGAATTATGGAATATGTTATGTTTCTTATGAATTGAAATGTTTTGGCGAGATTATGCATGTATGTTATGTTCACAGGCCCAGGAATTTAGTACATGTGGCTATCCGGGGAGGCAAGGGCCGACGGTGATCCCATGTGCTGATTCCATTTATGTTTAACGGCGAAACGGACCTCGTCAAGGAGTTTTTGACGAGGAAACGCTAACCGGGCTTTGAGAACTCATGAACCTCATAGCCACAATGATATGTTTAGGTGGTCGGGCCTTGCGAACCCGTCCACCACCCGGAGGAAGAAGGTTGGAACTGATTTTTATGATTACGTTTATGTTTATGTATGATTGATATGCACCGTGCGGGAAGGCCGGGACATGGATAGCCCAAACGATTATATTTTATGATATGATATATAGTCTGTGTGTATTATGAGATATTGCATGATCACCTAATTAATATATTAATGATATTTGTCGTACACGGTCGGAGTTTGGTTGGAGATGATGCACGCTCACTCGCCGAGCCTTTATATTTATGTATGAATGATAAACTTAATAAATTTAATATGATTAGTCGTAAAGTTCGAGCATCGCTTAGTCATTTCCTTGCCCTTTTTGGGAACTAATTTTAAATAAAACCGTGCTCGGGATTATGACTTGCATGTGTATGTTTTATATATTCATATATCGCTCCTGCTCACTCAGTCTTCTAGAGACTGACCCTCTCCCTCCCTAACCTTTTAGTGCGCAGGTTTAGCATTGGAGTTTGAGCTAGGTGGAGTTTTGGTCGAGTCTTTGAGTCGGTCAAGCTTAGTTAGAAGAGTCTCTGCACTCACTTATGTACTTATATTGCGTTTGATTCGACTCTGTAAGATCATGAATTTGACTCTTTATGTATTTGTTATCGAATTGCCTTATCGGGCTTTGTTATAAATTAAAAGAGGCCTGAAGAGCCCAAGTCTGCATCTAGTTCGAGTGTTTAATTTCTGCAGGCCCGTGGTCAATGCATGTGTTTGGCTTTAGTTCTCTGTTACATTATGTCTTGTTGATTAGTTATATTTGCAGGGTCTAAGTTCCGCCTAGCTTGGGAGGGTCTTTCTGTCTGTCTCCCGTTCGCTATGGTTTGATACGGGTGCGGATTTACCATTTCGTTACTCGTGTTGAGCCATAGTGCGGGGGGTGTGGTATCCCACGTGCGGGATGCTACAAGACAAACGTACTAACAAAGGTAAGACACGACTCAAACCAATTAAGATGACGCACGGCTTAAAGAAAGAGTAAACATGCTCATGAGATGCAATGAATGTCCAAGTATAGCATAAGTTCAATAATGATGATCAAACAACATCATATAAGTCATATAACAACTTCCAAGTCATAACATATACAATTGATAACAAGTAAACCATCCTTAGTACAATCTCACACATAATCGAGGCATGCAAGACATTACAATTCACATAAACATGATTCCAAGTCATATATATCATATTAGGGATGTAAGAAGTGCATAGGAAGTGAAAACGAAGCAAAACGATCAAAATCACAAAAACTCAAAAATTAGACCCGAGAGCACCCAAACAGGCTTTTGGTGTTTGTGAAGGAAATACAAATGGGCGTTTGGCCCTTGAAAAAACGTAACAGTAATTTTTCAAACGGGCGTTTGGGGTTTCAATGCAATTTTCACACGGGAGTTTGGTTTGCTACTGGTGCAAAACGAAATTACGAAAATATGCTTGCAAATGATGAATTTTAGCCTCTAAACACTCCTAAATCATGCTTCCAACTGTAATATGCATAAATGAATTTAAACATCAAATATCATGTTATGAACATTTAGGAAATGAATATGCATCAAAATTCCAACAAGTTACAAACATGAGCTTCATCTTCTTCAAGCATTCAAAGCTTCAAACTCAAAAATGGTGAAATCCTCAATCATGCAAGAAACTCAAGGAAATTAATCACATTCTTCACGAAATTGTTCAAGGAACAAGAATCAATCACCAAATCAAGCTAAAACACACAAGAAGGTGAACATGCAAGAATTCTCCAAAAACCTTCAAAGGTCAACAATGGTGGATTTCACATAAAAGCATAAAAGCAAGTAATTCTCATATCAAAATGTTCCCAACATCAAAATAAGCATATTTCCAACAAGAAATTCGAATTCAATCCAACACACAAAAACCTAGTTCAAATTCAAGTCAAGAAGCTTAAGAACATAGAACCATGGAAGTAGCACATCAAGCTTACCTTGAGAGTTGAAAATAGAAGAGAATAACTTGGTCTTGAGTCTCGAATTCCCAGCTTCAATCTCCACTTTTGTCTCTTGAAAATGGTTGAAGGTGCTCTTGAGAGAATATGAATGGGTTGGAGAGAAAAGTGAGGGAGAGAGGGTTTGAATCTTGTGTTTTAACGTAAAATGAGGTATTGGGTGTCAAAATCTGATTTTGTTATTTGGGTCAGCTATTAGGGTCACGAAACGGGTTAATTGGAGCGGGTCAGGAGTGAAATTGGGTCTCAAATTGGGTTAATTTCGAAATTGGGTCATAAGTCTTATAAAAAGGTTGACTTTCGTAGAATGGCCATAACTTCTTTGTCCGAACTCCAAATCGAGCGATTCAAGAACCCACGAACTCGTATTCGAATTATCTACTCAATTTCAACAAGTTCTACCCAGTTTCAGGCTTGGAAAATAAATTTACCTTTTGGTCCCTAATTTATACTTTAATGTCCAAATAAGCACATTGTTTTGTTTAAGCATAAAGCATGCTATCAAAGCTCAATATGAACAACACGAGCACATAATTAACACATCAATTAGTCAGGTATTTCATACGAATCATGTATTCCACATAAGTTCAAGCATAACGGTCAATTAAGGCATATTATTCACATAATTCATGCAAAGAAAAGTAAATCGTTCACTCTCGTAACAAGCTTACCTTGATCGAGAAACGGGGCATCACACTTTGGTTGTGTGTTGCTTGCGGGAGAGTTTAGCCTACATCTCGTGATGTGCAAGACCATGAGACTTACCCCACTCTTGGTTCAAGTTTTTTCGAGGACTTGAAGAACCGGTAAACCTGTATTGTCATAGCGAGAAAGGATGTTGTAGACTTCGTCTAACAACGTTCACGGTGCCATCGGTTGAAGGCCGAGCATCAAGAACCGGTTGGATTCTCTAACTACTTCCATATTCTAATTGGAAGTGGGAGCAAATGGCTAAGGACTATGTGTCCAGTTTGCTAAAGTTCAGGAGATTTCGATGTGATGTGGGTGGTCGTTGGTTTTAACGAGTAGGTCATTTTATCATGGTTTTGTGGTTTGGCAAGGGCTCAAGAGCTTCGCAGGTTGGAGATGAAGGCTCCTAGAGTTGAAGTGGGAGATCAAGGTTCCTCAGAAGCATCTCTTACAAGGGGTTAGTTGTTCGTGAGCAACTGGTTAGAGTTTGGGTTCAGCAGAGGTTCGAGTCGAAGACTAGAAGTTTTCCTTCAGTAAGAGTTCTTGTGGCGGGATCTAAAAATCCAACAAGCCACTTGGAAACCGAATCAGAGTGGCGCAGTGGAAGCGTGGAGTTGAGCTTTTTCGGCGTTGATCAAGACCCTGATTCGGACTTGAGGACAGGTCCTTTTTAAGGGGGAGAGATTGTGACACCCCGGTTTTTCGGCCGTCCGGGTATGCAATTACGAGAGAGCTAAATGTGCAATTTAAATTATTTTAATTTCATATTTAATTGAATTATACTTTATTATTTTAAATTCTTATATGAAATATTCGAATTATATGTCAAAATTTGCCTAAGTGATTTATGATATGAAATTTTATGAATTTTATGATATGTGAATTTAATTTCCGAGCCTGCTAATTTTTGTGAATTATGTGATTCATGTGAATTACGGGCTTAATTGTATGATTTATTTAATTTTGGACTTGATTGAAAATTTGAACTTGGACTTGTTTGACACTTTTTGAAAGTTTTGGACCAAATTGAAAAATATCCTTTTTAATAAAATTTTATTTATTTTAAATCGTTTAATTATTATTTTAAAATTTTATTTAGTATTTCTTTGAAAATTTAATTTTAATTTATTTGAATAACATGCTTAATTGTTAAAAATATGTTGCGTTTGTGTTTGATTTGAGATTGAAATTTCGTGCCAATTTAATATGCATGATTTATACGTGTTATGAATTCGTTCGTACGCTCGTTTTAATTTTTCGGACTTGTTTTATATGGTAACGCACCATATTTTAATTTTTGGGGACTCGAGAGCCTAACTTAGTTTTAGCGCACATTGTGTTCCAGAGGCCATAACTTGAGATCGGGAATTCAGATTCGAATTCCGGAAGTGAAGTTGGACTCATAACGAAGAATGGGATCTAAGGAACCTAGCGTTGCATTTTTCTAAGCCCGTTTGGTTCCCCATAATTTGCCCGAAACGAGCTGTACGCGCAGATCTGCTACCTTGGAGTATTTTGGCCATATCTCTCTCATTCCTTAACCAAATGAGTTGATTCTTGAGCTCACTTAACCCTAGTTAAGCCAACTATCTCTATCCCTAACCCTCATTTCGAACTCAGATCTGGAGAGAGAGCAGGAACAGCTGAACCGAGAGAAGAAGAGAAAGGGATTCTCTGCACTATTCATTTTTACAATTTCGAGCTCAATACTTCTCCGATTCGCCTCAAATTCGTAAGGAAAGTCTGTGATTTGATTCTGCATCTTCTAATCTTTCTTTAGCATGTTTATTTTCTGAATTTCATGGAGTTTTGGATGACATATGAATTTTTATGTGGATAGTTAGGTTTACATGAAATTTTGTTGAATTCTTGAGCATCCTAGTTTCGTTTTTGATTTACAGCTGGATATATGATCAATATGCCGTATTTGTTTCATTTATGTGCATGATTTTCATGTTTCTTGAGTGTATAATGATCTACCATAGTTGCACTTCATTAAAAGCTTGAAGAATGAGTTTAAATTCCATCATTTTTCTTCCTTGCTGCTGCGTACGAACTGCTGCTGTGTTTGTGCCATGTTCTTTGCTCCATTTCATTGCTTTAGCTCCTGTACTTGTTTCCTAAGTTGTTGCCTTGAGATCTGAGTTGTTGCTGCTACTTTGGAGGATCAGAAACGGGGAAAAACAGGGCCTGCTGCTGCTGTTCATTTGCTTCAAGTGTCATCTCCCCAGGCGGGGAGATTTTGGCTTGATTGTGTACCCGACCGGGGAGGCTATTTGCAGTAGCTTCCTGCATCTTTTTACCTTCTTTTTGTGTGTGTTTTGGTTTGAATTGCATGCATAAGTGTTAAATGTGCTGCATGGTGTCTATTTAGGCATGGGTGCTTGTGTACGTGCATGCATGAATGTGTGTATATATATATAATGTTGTGTGATGCATGCATATATTGTATATTATATATTATGTGTGAATATGTAATATATATATATATATATATATATATATATATATATATATTATGCATGTATGTAATATATAGGTGTATATATATTATAATGTGTGTTATGTAATTAATTATTTAGTATTTGATTTATTTTTATATAGTATGATTTTAATATTTTGATCTTGTATATATGAACTTTAACCCTATGGACGTCTATGGTATGCTATTTAATGATGTGATATGAGCTTATTTGATATGTTATGAATTTATTTGACATGTTATGAGTTTGATTCTTGAATTATTTGTGTGATATTTCGTTAATTACTCCATTATGCCTAAGTATGAACTTATATGAAGTGCATTGCATCATTTGCATTCATATGCATTAGCCAACCATTTCTATTGTTCATATGGAGTCTTAGCGTTGTTTCTTGTGTTTAGATTGTTCGAAGGGAGTTGCTAGTGGGGTGCTTTGAGTCGTTCGTTCGGTTTGTACGTCAAGGTGAGGTTTTAGGTTTGTTATAGATAATGCGACCTACAACCAAGTATGTTCGTTTTCAAGCCCGCATGCGACTATATTATTATATTTATATAATACATATGGGCATATATGATATGTTTATGACTTTGTCATAAGATTAATGTTTTAAATTATATATACGAGCATATGTAAGCTTGAAAATATTTTGCAACGAGGCTATGTTCCAAACCATGTGTCTTCATGCTAGCTATGGATTAGGATGACACGGAGAGGTACGTTTATAGCATACGCTAAGTTGCAAGGTAAGGTATGCACTGATCAGGTACGTAAGCTTTGTAATGTTAATGATTCGTAATGAGTGAGAATGTAATGATAATGTTAGGTAATGTAATGGTAATGTTGGGCCCCGGAGGTGTGGGTAAGGGAGACCCGGGACGACCATGGGGTCACCGGTTTTGACCTCTGTACACATCTCCACAGTTTGATAGGATCAACCCGGAACCCACTAGGAGGTTTGGTGAGGGATGGAATCCTCGGGCATGAGCGTCATGAAACTCACGACCCATACATAGCACAATGGATGGTTAGGGTCGCGCAACCCTTCCATCACCGGAGAAGGAGGTTTTTTCTTTAATGTTACTTTTGTTTTGATTTGTAATGTTTGATTCGTATGAGGTGCCTAGGATGGGATTGGTGCTCGTACTCGCCGAGCTTTTTGTATGTTATGTTGATTATGAAACGGGATAGGACTTTTAAGTTAAAGATACGGTATGATTTTGATATGATATGTATACGTTTGTTTTTAAAATGGATTTTGGTGTGCAAAACCCTATTCCCGGTTCATAGTCTTTTGTTTCAGTACATGTTATGCTCTATATTATGTATCGTGTGAGTGTGTTCAGCCCCCTCACTCAGTCGAGTTGTAGACTGACCCCTCTCCTTTTCCCCGCTTTAGTTGCAGGTGCAGGGTTCGGGTCGAGCTAGGCGACGGTCGTCTTTTGGGTCTTTTGAGTCAAGTTGTTTGAGTCTTTTTGCATTCTGCATCTTTATCTTTATGCCTTGGAATTTTAAATATGTATAAGCCTATAATTGTTTATTTAACGTATCTCATTGATTTGATATGATTCGGGACAGGTTTCTAGGATAAGAATGAACCCGTTATGTATTTATGTATTTATGTTTTATGTTTGATTTACGGGATTAGGTATCTATGCTAGTTGAACTCGTCACCTGTTTCTATTTGAGAGCTCATATGATTGAATGTATTTGTGATCCTGTTGCTTCCGCATTTGATTTTGTTATCGTGGCGCACTCTGTTTTAGGGTCTAGACCCCTAGCCTAGGGGTGTGTTTTTTTTTGTCTTCCGTTCGCCATGGCTTGGTGCGTGTGCGGAGTTCCCATTTTGTTACACGTGTCGGGCTATGGTGTGGGGGATGTGGTGCCCTTCGCTCCGGGATGCTGCATTGTTGCACTCTAAAATTAATTAAATTATTCACGAATTTCTCGATCTAGAATAATTTTGCATTTTACTCCTCCGTGTAGATATGCATGAAAAATAAATTACTACTACTATCATTTATTTTTCACTTGTAATCTGAAATCTCCTGATTCGCCTTACGTTCAAATTTCTTGTACTTGAAACACATTCAACATACAACTTCAGTGATGCATCGGACGAAGTACTTTGACCAAAGTTTTAATTTGAACTTTGTAAATCTATTTCAGGAATATCTTTTAACTTTCCAGCAAAGCCACAGATTCCTCGATCAATATTTCACTTCTGTACATTTCATGTAATCATAAACGTACAAAGGTTTTGGTCAATCGATATCGAGACCTCACTTATGAGCACACTCCATAAGATTGGTTCATTTAAGATAGTAGTTTAAAATGAACTACCTTAGTGGTCAGTTCGATGTTTCCAAATCTATTGAAAATCATCAATGTGTTATAACTGGAAACTCCATTTCCCTATGACGAAAGACTAATCATCTTATATAACATATTATAGTCTTGATAAGAACTTATTCTTATCTTACCGACTAGAACTTTAATAACATGTGATTTCGATATCCAAAGTCCTTTCCTATGAAACACATTTCATATAAGAATATCATCACACGTTATTAATTATGTTAATATACTCATAACTTGCGATAATTTTAGTTTTATTAATCCAACAAAATACGAAGTATTTACAAAGAAATTGGATTTTCAAGGCACTAATCCCAACATGGTGAAGGGGCTAATACACGCACACGTACATATACATAGGAGCATATCATATTTAAAGTCAAAGAATTCATGAACCAGGGTGTGGTTTGGGCAATCTACAAAGATTTTATCCCATGATATTAGCTAAATGAAAAAAGATTTAAGGCCGAAGGCCAAAATAAACCAATTCTAATGGTCAAGAAATCCACTGCGCTTCACGAACCAAATTCATATTCACACGTACTCGGCGAGTACAAGTCTTCCATCCAAACTCCTCAAATTCATATCATATCCATTTTCAATTTCAGATTCAAAACTAAATCACAAATCATCCTTTACACCGTGATGGAAGGGTAGCAAATCCTTAACATCGATTTATATATGTGTGGGCCGTGAGATTCGTAACACTCACGCCCGAGGATTCCATTCCCTGCCAAACCTCCTGATGGGTTTAAGGTTCATCCTATCATATGGAGACTAGTATTCAGGAGTAGAGCCGATGGCCTGACACTATATCGGGACTCATTTCCCAATTCTTTGGGCCCATAAAGTCCAATTCATATTCAAATTCGTATTCAGATTATATTCATATTCATATCTCGCTACACACACCAACCCTTTTCAAAATGAACAAATAAAAACATAGCTACTTATATATAAAAACATCTTTCAAAGGTTTCATAGCAAAAGGGCCAATTCCCACAAAATATGTACCAAACACGTGTCTAAGTACATATAAATATATGTAGGTCACATGCGGGCTCAAAACACATTTAGGGTTGTATGTCTAACTAACTAAAAGAAAGAAAACCTTACCTTGATGAATGAACCTAACAAAGCAAGCCAAAGAAAACCTACGGAGCGGCTCCACACCAACGAGCTACCCCACAAGGACAATCTAAACACCAAAGAAAATACTAGACTCAATAATGAACCATAGAAACGCTCGACAAGTGCATATGAATGAAAATGATGCAATGCACGTCATATTCACTCAAACTTAGACATATTGAATCAATTAACATATTATCACATAAATGCACCTCTAGTTAAATAAACATATAACACATCACATTATAGCTTATCACAAGCATACACAAGATTAAATTGTTGGGAAAAACAAAACAGTAACGCAACGGAATTTAAAATTTTTTCTCAAAAAGCAAGATCGAATATTACAATTCCTATTCCCAATTCGTAAGGATTCAAGAAACTCACTTAAATTGATGCTTTCTTGACATGTTTTGAGCCGCCCTCAAACTCGCTTCAAGTGGCAAGTGTAATTTTGATTTTTATATGAATTCAGTGTTGAGTTTTAATTCGAACTTGAACGTTCTCCCCCCTCCTCCCCACGTTTGATCCTGTTCTTGATCTGTATAACCATTTTATTTGTTAGGGACTCGAGGACCTAACTCGTTTTAGCACGACTTGGGTTCCGGAAGGCGTACCTCGAGCTCGGGAATTCGAATTCAAATTGCAGAAGTGGCACTAGAATGACAATGCAGATATGGAGCTAAGAAACCTAACCTTGTATTTTTCTAAGCTCTTTTGAACCCCCGAATTTCGCCCGAACCGAGCCTCAGGCCCAGATTTACCACATTTTACGGTTTTGGCCATAACTTTCTCATTTCTTACGCAAATGACCCCATTTTTGGACCCAC
Organism: Lantana camara; assembly: GCA_037501455.1. Taxonomy (NCBI): domain Eukaryota; kingdom Viridiplantae; phylum Streptophyta; class Magnoliopsida; order Lamiales; family Verbenaceae; genus Lantana; species Lantana camara. The sequence goes on along the minus strand of CM074862.1, from coordinate 87,821,284 downwards.
ATAACCCTTATTCAACCTTATAACTTCCCCCACTCACCCATTTTGGGCCCCATTTGAAGAGAGAACGAGAGATAGCTGGAAAGGAAGGGAAGAAAGAAAGAAGAAGAACCCACCTCCCTTTTCACTTTGTTTGAGCTCAAGAGACTTCCAATCTCCACCATTTCTTAAAGGTAAGATCATTTTTGAATTGTCCTTTGTCTCGTTCTTATTTTCATCCATGAATCTTTGATTTTCCTCAAGGTTTAAATATGGTATAAGTTCTTGCATGAATAGTTAGGTTTTTAACCCATATTTGAATCCATACTTCATATGTGATTTCCTTGAGATTTGATGCATAATTTGTGTTCATTTGAACCTTCTTAACTTGATTTTGTTCTCTAATTTCATGCTCCAATCTTGCTTGAAGATCCCATTGAAGCTTTGAAGAACATGAATAACATGTTTGATTCTTGCTAACTATGAACACCCTTGTTGTTTCTTGTTATTATTCGATTCTTAGCTCATTTTCAAGTGTTATTTTCATGCCTAAGACCCTCCCCTTATTTCCGATGCTCTTATATGTGTTTGGGTGTGGTTTAATGTGTGTTTTGCATGTGGTTTCACAAAGAAGAAGAAGTCGAGGCCCCATTAATGCCCGTCAGTGCCCTTATGCACAAAATAGGGATAATGGCTATTAGTGGCTCCCCTGAGCCACTGACCTGACTAACAACCATTTGCGGCTGAGGGCTAATAGCCATTAGTCACGTCTACTGGTGTGTTTTTATGTTGTGTTCGTTTCTTTGCTCGTTTTGTTCTTCTCCCTCCCCATTCTTGATCCTTGTATGTTGTATGCTTGTTTATGTTTATGTATGGCTGCGTTATTGTAACACCCCAAGCGGTGGGGCACCACACCCCCGCACTATGACCCGACACGTGTACGAAATGGAGAGTCCGCACACGTACCAAGTCACATCGAACGGGTGACAAACGAAAACACACACACACTAGCTAGGCGGTACCTAACCCTGTACGAAAGAAAATATGCGAAACATGACAGCGGAAGCCAGACAAAATACCAACTTTCAAAAAAATTTCATACATTAATCATACAGTGCAACACAAACATTAGAATCAACTACATGGGTTCGACTAATCCGGCAACCTGTCCTATCCTGTCCCGAACAATTGAACAACGAAACGGGTTCAACTGGCCCTAGAAACCTGTCCCGAATAATTAATAAAATCACAACGGTTTCATCTAATTCGAGCACCTGTCCTAACCTGTCCCGAATTTCATACATTCAATTCATAATTGCAAACATGTACAAAGTAAATCTTATACAAAATTCCAACTTGATTCAAGACATAATACTTAACAAACTGAAACGAATAGACACAAATTCAACAGACACGACACATTGCTGTCTAGCATGAACTCCAATGCGAAACCAAAGCTAACCTGCACACTAAAAACATAAAGGGGGAGGGGTCAGTCCAAAGACTGAGCGAGGGGCTAACGTACGCACACTATAGATATATATACAGAGCACAACATGTACAAATTAGATGTTCGTGAATCCGGGATTAGTTTTTGCTCGCTAAAATATTTTTCTCGTGATAATATATATATAGGGTGACTTATCAAAACATAACGAACAAAACTTAGCTTATACAAAACTCAAACCTTACATCCAAACTCATGCAGACTTAGCACACATAACGAAGTATATTTTATTAGTTTAAAAGTATACCAACTTTTATCTTAATTAGGAATCTACCCCCGTTTCACGAACTAGAGACTGAAAGACAAAACTCGAAACCAAAATGCAAAACATAAAACATAAAGTAAACACACATACCTTATCTTAAGATGATGGAAGGGTTGTACATACCCTAACCATCCATGCTAATATGACAGGGTATGAGTTTCATGACACTCACACCCATGGACTCCATCCCCACTTTCCTCATGGTGGGTTCCGGGTTGATCCTATCGTCGGGGCCCCAGGCATAACGTAAAAATCACACTTATCACAAAGCTTATTTCATGAGTCACCTCACGCTACAGACATACCGACATAGCACATGCATATTGTACTTATCATATCGTAGACTGACCTCAAAATCATAAAATATCGAAACTAAGCATACATAGGCTCGTACATAGCGTTTTTTACTTTCAAACTTATGACAAAACCATCAAAGTACATATTTCACACATATGTATGTATATATAAGGCCTATAAATCGCACACATTCGAAAACTTGCACATTGCAATAGGGTATAACTATGTCCTAACCTCACCTGGTACCAGACAAAGATGACGACACAGCAAATGGTCCACCCCGGAACTTGCACAACCCACTTGCCACCACCCCGGGTGCACCTGTACCGATTGAACACACAAAACACACTACAAAGCTCAGACTCAGACTTAGACAACCACATAGGGACGCATGACACATGCTCAAACACTTATGAAATGCAATCACATAAGCAGGGTTCAAATTCATATTAATTTCAAGAAAGACAAAACATTAAATAATTTAAGGAAGTCATATTACATGTAGCACCCCGCACGTGAGGCACCACATCCCCCGCACTACGGTCCAACCCGAGCAACGAAATGAAGAGTCCGCACCCGGATCAAACCGTAGCGAAAGGGAGACAACCAAAACAAACACCTAAGCTAGGCGGAACGTAGACCCTGTCAAGCAAAACCAACCAACAATGCAGATAGTAGCAGAAGATAAAATTCAAACATATGCATTGGCCACGGGCCTGCAGAAATTAAACACACTGTTCACATGCAGACTTGGGCTCCTCAGGCCACTTTTCAACAATTACAAAACCCGGCAAGGCCAACTCAAAATAACAAATGCATAAACATACATATACTTATCTTACATATTGATCCGAATTCAAATAATACAAATGCAAATGCCAACTAATCTGACTCAGACCGACAGACTCAAAGACTTGACTCAACTCCGCCTAGCTCCAAACTCCAAAGCAAACCTGCACACTAAAAGATTGGAAAGGGAGAGGGTCAGTCTACAACTCGACTGAGTGAGGGGGCTAACGCACACCAACACATATATACATATAGAGCAACTCACATATTAAAGAAAAGACTATGAACCGGGATAGGGTTTTGCATACCAAAACCATTTTTCCATACCAAACTTATACTTATGCTTAATCAAAACATCTCAAACCTAACGTATTCATATTATAACATAAAGGAAAGCTCATATCTCGTTTCATAATCAACATAACTTAACGAATTCCTATACCCGGCGAGTACGGGTCTTACTCTTACTCCTCAATTATTAACATACGTATGAAAACAGAAAGCGTAAACATAAACCAATCCAACCCCAACAACAACTGTAACATCCCGATCGTTTGGATTTCCAAGTACGCCGTAACGAGAGAGTTTTATACGCTTTAAATTATTTAATTACGTATTTGAATGTTATTTTAATGCTTTTATGATTATTTGAATGTATATGAAATTAATTGTTTATAGTTCTGAACTTTAAATTTTTAAACGTTTAAGTTTGTATGCTCGTAATTTGCTCGTTATGTGCCGAAATTCAATTCTGATATTTGTGAAATTTCGATATGCGTGATATATGTGAGTTATGAATGTGTTTACATGCTCATTTTAAGTTTTCGTGTTCGTTTGTCGAGGTTTCAAACCTTAAGTATTTGACGAGGGACATGAGCGCCTAACTAGTTTTTGCGCGCCTCGTGTTCCGGAGGCCATAACTTGAGCTCGGGAATTCGGATTCGAATTCCGGAAGATGCGTTGGACTCGTGACGAAGAAAGAAAGCTCTTGAAGCTGGTTTGGTATTTTTCTAAGCCCATTTGGATCCTCGTTTTCCGCCCGAAACGAACAGCTTGCGCCAAAGCCACCATCTTTGACTAGTCTTACACTTCACCACAAGAAATCCTGCAAATTCCGACGGAAAATTCCGAGGGAATTCCGATGGAATTCCGACGAAAATAGTGAATTCCCCGTAGGAAAACCCTCCCTCGGAATTCAAAACCGACGGAAAACCGACGAAATTCCGAGGGACAAAAATAAAAAAAAAAATTAAATTAAAAAAATTCCGACGGAATTCCGAGGGAAATCCCATCGGAATAGTCGTATTTTTTAAAAAATAAAATATATCTCCAGACGGAATCCCCTCGGAATTTGCTATAAAAAAAATTTAATTAATTATTTCCGATGGAATTTCCCTCGGCTGGAAAAATAAAAACTTAATGAGCCATTGGGGATTCGAACACCCAACCTCGCGGTAGGAAGATATTATGGAAACCAAGGAAAACCAGTTGACCTAGATCAATTCATTGGTTTAGTTTGATACAAATATTTATATATCATTTGAAATAATAAAATCACAAATTTTGTAGACTATATTTAAAATTGAGTTCTAAGAAAATATTAATTATAACTACAAATATTATAATACGTCATAAGAATTCAATTTAAGCATAGATAAAACCGACGGAAATCCCGTCGGAATTATTTAATATTATTTTTAATTTTTATTTTTAAAAAATCCGAGGGAATTTCGACGGAATGCCCGTCGGAATTATTTAATATTATTTTTAATTTTTATTTTTAAAATATCCGACGGAATTTCGACGGAATGCCCGTCGAAATTATTTAATTTCTATTTTTATAGTTTATATTTAAAAAAACCGACGGGAATCCCATCGGAATTCCGTCGGAATTATTTAATATTATTTTTAAATTTTATTTTTTAAAATATCCGACGGAATTCCGATGGGAATCCCATCGGAATTATTTAATTTTAATTTTTATATTTTATATATAAAAAACCGACGGGAATTCCGTCGGAATCCCGTCGAAATTATTTAATATTATTTGTTAATGTTATTTTTTTAAAAATCCGATGGAATTCCGACGGAATTTCCGTCGGATTTATTTAATTTTTATTTAAAAAAAAAAAAACAAATTCCGTCGGAATGCCCTCGGGAATTCCGAGGGAATTTCGACGGCCTGTTTCCCTCGGAATTTTCCGTCGAAATTTGCAGAATTTCTTGTAGTGTTTGTGGGGCCAATTTAACCATGCTCAAGCCTTTAACCTTGGTTTATATGATATTAACTCAGCCCTATCCCTCCCCTACCCTTTCAGTTCGTCCAATACACCCCAAGAGAGAAGGAAAGAGCAGCTGATCCATGTAGAAAAGAAGAAGAAAGAAGCCCCTTTCCATGTCTTGAGATTTTGAAGACAATCTTCTCCATACTTTTTCATATCTTAAAGGTAAGTATATTTATGTATTCTCCTCTCTTATATGCTTCATTTGATCCTTGAAATCCATGATTTAACTCAGATTTAATAAGGGTATCGAAGCTTGCATGAATAGTTAGGGTTAGCTCATATTTTTGAATACATGGCTTAGCTTAAGTTTGGGACTGAATTGGTGCATGATTGGTGATTATATGAACTTCTTTGCTTCCAATATTAATTTATACTTCATTATAGATGTGTTAGGGTTGTTTTCTCTTTGATAACTTGATTGAAACCTTGAGCTTTTGGGCATGAAAAACTGGAATTTCGAATAGCTCTACCGGTATGAACTGTTGTCACGTTTTTGAGCTCAAATGATGGAATTCTTGCCTCCAATTTCGTGTGCTAATGCTTGATTATGTAATATACATGTTGTTCTATGAATGTGCTTCGTTTTGCCCTGAATTCATGCTTTATTATGCTTGCAAACTTGAGTTCTTGAACCTTAAAAACGGCTCCCCTATTTTGGAACTGCTGTGTGGATTTGTGCTTTGTTTCTTGAGTTAATGGCTTCCAGTTCGTGTGAAATTGCATGGAGAGGTTGTGTACTAATTGATTTACATGTTAGCCCTGCTTTGGCAAGCCTTTAGATCCATTTTCAGCTCCTAAACCGAAACATGAAGCCTGTTTGTATGCTATGTACGAACCTAACTACTGCTGTGATACTTGGAGTATTTGGTTGATCTCTTGGACTTATTTTCGTGTGAATTTGCAGCATGAAGTATATGAGTTGCTCTTTATGTTATCTTGGCCTTTCCTAGCTTTTAACTTGCATTTTGACCCAAATTTGTAGTGCATGGCTTGTTTGTAGGCAGGGTATAACTAAACTACTGCTGTTGCATTTTTGTGATTAGTTGGTGGTTCTAATGTGCTCCAATTCGTGTCAATTTTCATATACATGGAGTATATTAGTTGCTTAACATGTTAGCATTCATTCCCCAAACTTTTAACTCCAAACTCAGCCCCTAAGTTGGTGATCATGGCGTGAATACATGGTATGCTCTTCTTTGTTCGATTTTCGTTGCTTGATTTGAATGATCTTTGTTGCTTCATTCTTTGGCCTTTTAATGTGATTCTTTTGTGTATATTTCATGCATGTTATTTATGTGTTTAAGGCCTAAGAAATTCCCCAAGAGCTGCTCCTGAAATGCCCTGTTTTGCCATTGAAAAATGTTGTTGCACCAAAAATGAATTTTGAAAATGTGAACTGGACACGGCCGTGTCCAGTTTGTACTGATTCTTAACACGGCCGTGTCAAACTCTCGACTTGGGCATCTGATTTAATTAAATTCGGACACGGCCGTGTCCGTTTGCTTTACGTTTTGGACATGGCCGTGTCATGTATCACGGTAGTGCCCGGGGGAGTTTCTTTCGTCGTTTCGTTGCTTTTAAATGCTTTCTCTTGTCCCCTTTGTAGCCTATATGCAATGTTAGCTTAATGTATTATGTGTTAACTTGTGTATTATGAATTTATGACTTGATTTATGTGCTCGTTTTTGAATTATGACTTTATGTTTCGTTTATATGTCTTGCATGATCAACCCTTGCTCCTTGCATGATATGAATATATTGATAACATGATGTATGGTATGATATGTTCGTTATATGACATCTATGAATTCGTTTGACATGATTTATGAGATTTATGGTTTAATATAAACGTGTATGCATTATATGTTAATTTATTAAGCTTCATATGCGTCACTCTCATTCATATGCATTAGCCGAGCGTCAATATGGTTCATTTTGAATCTAAGTTGGTCTCTTGTCTTTGTTTTGCTCTTAGGTTTGTTCCGAGGTTGGGGAAGTGGTTCGTTTGACTCTTTTTGGTCTGTTTTGTTCGGTTTGGTCGACAAGGTGAGGTTCTTTTTCCTTTTAGTTATTATGACCTAAAACCCTAATTGTATTTCGAACCTGCATGTGACTTATATATGTATATATATAGATATGTGTTTTGATATATATTTTGTGGGATTTGTCCCGTTAGTCATGAGGCTTTGAAAACCGCTTTTATATGTATATAAGCTCTATTTTCGGCTACTTTGACAAGTTTTGATAACTGTGTGTGTGTATAAGCGTGATATGATTTGTGGATAAGTTTCGTGTGATAAGTGATCAGTGTCAGTGTAAGTTGGGCCCCGGAGTTGTGTGGTTCGGGAGACCCGGGACGACCATCAGGGTCGCCGGTTGCAACCCCAGGACACTTCTCCATATTATAGGATCAACCCGAAACCCACTCGGAGGGAGGTGGGGAACGGAGTCCTTGGACGTGAGTGTCATGAAACTCACTGCCCTAACGTATAAAGCGCGCTTACTATAAGGTAAGCGTGGGGGGTGAGGGTGCGCACTCTCCTCCCTAAAACGGTGTAAAGGTGGGATTGGTTTGTGATTCGTTTGTTTTGCTTCACTTATGTTCATGAAGAAAGGGGTTGAAATTTAAGCTTTCAGTACGTTATGTCTTCGTTTATGGTTGTGAAACGGGGGCGGATTTCTAAACTCTAAAACTTGTTTGATTTTGGCCTTCGGCCTCAAATTCCTTCTTTATATATATATTACCATGGGTTAAAATGTTTTGGAATGCAAAAACCGTGCCCGGTTCATGAACCCTTTTCATCTTTGTATATGTTTTGCTCTTATGTATATGCATGGGTGCATGTGTTAGCCCCCTCGCCAGTCTCTAGGACTGACCCTCGTTATTTCTATCTTTTTCCCCCTTTGATTTAAGTTGTAGGTACTCGTTCTGAGGAGTTGGAGCTAGGCGGTTGTCTTTGAGTCTTGGTTATGGATAGCTTGAGTCATGCATTGTATTTTGTTTCCTTTATGCATTTTAATAAGCTACAATATATGTATAAGTTATGACTTTAATTCGAAATTGTAAAGGTTTGTATAACTTGAATCGTTATAATTTTGATATGTCTCCAGTATGTTTATTTGTTTTGTGAGATCCTAGTGATTCCACATTCGCTATTTGTTTTTATTGCGCGCTCTGAGTAGGGTCTAAACCACCTAGCTTAGGTTTGAATTTTTGTTGGTCACCCGTTCGCCATGGCTTGATGCGTGGACGGAGTCTCCATTTCGTTTCACATGTTGAGTTATGGTGCGGGGGATGTGGAGCCCTTTGCTCCGGGGTGTTACAACAACGGTGGTCGGGAATCAAACCCTCTCCACCTATTTACGTATGCACAAGGGGTAGCTAACCCACACTGTGCTCGGAGCACCACGCCTCATCAACCTCCAAGAATCGCGCGTGGTACTACGAATGGAGACCGTGCACAGGCTTAACCCGACGGCCCTTGCCATCCCGGGCGTCCTTACCCACGTCTTCGGGGCCCAATAACAACCAATTATCTCCTTAATTCACTTAACTCGCTACATAAATAAACGTAACTTACGTACCTTATTGGAGCATACCTTACCTTGCAACTTAGCATATGCTATAGACGTACCTCTCCTTGTCATCCTATTCCATAGCTAGCTTAAAGACACATGGTTTGGAGCATAGCCTCGTTGCAAAACATTTTCAAGCTCACATATGCTCGTACATATAGTTCAAAATCATTTGAGCTTGTAACAAGATCATAAACGTATCTTATAAGCACATATCTATTATATAAGTATAATAGTATAGTCACATGCGGGCCTTGAAAACAAGCACGTAGGGTTGTAGGTCGTATTAACTACAAAGAAACAAACCTAAACCTCACCTTTCACCGAAGAAACCAAAACCGGACAAATGATTCTCCCCGGAATCAGAACGAACCACGAAACACCACCCCGGGTGCACCTGAACCAACTGAAGACAAAACGCAAAGCTTAGACTCCAAAGGAACCACATTGACGCACGGCTTATGTTTATGCATTTGAAGAATGCAAGTATGTAGGCAAAGTTCATATACAAATCAAATTCATGCAAACTTATGCGACTCACAATGTAACGGAGTCATAATCATGCTTAGAAAACACTCATGTATTCAATTAGTCCAATTAAGAACAAACAAGGTGCTCATGAACGCATACTAACCAATTCATGCATAATTAGAACAAAGATCAACACGTAAACATGCTATAACAAGCTAAGAACAAGCTCGGCAATGTTCATGAATGCAATGGATGCAAATGAGAACCGTAAACACATCACCCAAGCCATATTGATTCATATTTTAGAACCTCCTATCAAATTAAACCACAAATAATTCAAATTAATCATATTAGTTCAAGCAAAAACATAGAAGTTCAAGCTCATGCATAGACAAGGCACACGGCAAGAACGAAACATGAAAGTAGCAAATCAATACTCAAAAGGACATACAAAGGTATTTCGGAAGCAAAGGAATCAAACTACAAAAGTTGGAAAATCACATTTTACACAGAAGTTTCCGGAACTCCCGTGTCGTGACCTTAAGGTACGGTCAAACGCCGGTGTCGTACCCTTCTGTAACGATTTTTGCATGCCAAACGGGCGTTTAGAAAATGAACTGACGCATGAAACGTGCGTTTGGCTACGTTCTGTCAGAAAAATACGTGAACAGTATCAATTGCGGAAATGGGAACAAACCCCAAGCTGAACCAAACCCATGGAACACCAAATCACACGAAATTCATACCACAAAGCATATATAACACGTAGGTCACATATTTGCACATAAAAACTCCCGAAACGAGCCCAAACACCCAAAACCCGAGCCTAGCACTATTCACCATCTTCCCCAAATTGACAAATAACACAAATCCAAGGCACGAAAGGGATATTAAATAGAAATACGTAATGAAAGCGTCACAAATCTTACCTTGGGTCGTTGATCGGACGGTTGGATCGTCGAAAGCTTGAGCTCAAAGCCATGGGTGCCAAAAATGGAGCCTTTTTCCCCCTCTCTCTCCCTTGCCAATGTTGATCGTTCAAAGTGAGGGAAAAAGGGAAATATTTTCAGCCTTTAAGGCTAAAAACGGGTCGGGCAAACTGGTCGGGTTGGGTAGAAATGGTTAGGGTCAAAACTCCTGTCCAAACGGATCGGATTCTAAAACGGTTGGGTTATCAAATGGCTTTAGCAAATTAAAAGGTGAAATCCATTAAATCCGAATCTTCGAAACGAATTAAATGGCAAGGTCGGATTTCGAATTCGAATTCCCGAGCTCAAATAGCCACGAAGGCTCAAACGTCCTAATTCAAATTAGGTACCCTAATTCGGCAAATATTGGGTGATTGAACCGAAGAACAATTAATTAAATTCTAATGCACACATATTAAAATAAATCTCACGTTGACACATAAGCTTGCTAATCACAAAATTACACAAAATTACAGAATTAAACTCACTCGTGACGACGTATCTGGAATGCCGAAGAGGCGGGGTGTCACAATCTCCCCCACCTTAAGAGAACCTGGTCCCCAGGTTCGCCTGCTCGAGTTTCAAGCTCGAACAACTTTTTGTATTCACCCAAGTTTGAGGTTCATGACGACCCGATGAGGGTTAGCCCAAGAAAGGTCTTCTAGCACAAGGGGTTTGAATCTTCAAATCGATCCGGTCATGAATTGCTCCACTCGCACGATAAAGAGGGTCTAAGGTAGATTCAACTCTCATCGTTTGAGTACAACCGAGTCAACTCTAAGGCTCAGTATTCTACGATTGGCGTAGTTATCGAATTCATGCCGCTCTATACCAAGCTCTAACCGAATCTACTTCATCACGATCTAAAGTCCAAAGTGTCACACATCCGGATTCCCTTCACACCACTAAAGTCTTCAAAAAGATTGTTGATCCGGTTGCAAAGCTCGACCACTACCAGAAAAATGCCTTATAGCAACGGATTTAGCAACGGATTTTAGCCCTATTAGCAACGGATTTCGGCTTAGCAACGGATTTAGCAATGAAAATTTTCCGTTGCTATAACCCTCGTGGCTAATCTGTAGCAACGGATTTAGCAGCGAATTATTAGCAACAGATATTAGCAACGGAATTAGCAACGAACTTATAGCAACGGATTTAGCAACGAATTATTACCCACGGAAATTAGCAACGGTTTTAGCAATGATTTTTTTAGCAACGGATTTTCCGTTGCAAACCAACCAATAATTAATTAATTCCGTTGCAAAATCCGTCGCAAAAACTAATAATTCAAATTAATAAATTAAAAATTCATTTACGGGGCCCGGATCACCCCACCTAACCGAGTCGAGCCCCAAACGAGCCCGCTGAGACGAGCCCCAACCGAGCCAACACATTAATTCCACATATTCGCGTTGAGTAGAAATTGAACCCTGGACCTCATGTGAAGAAGGTTGAACCCCAAACCAGTTGGGCTAACTCCGTTGTTGTTATTGTTATGTAATTTTTTGTATTTAACCACTATCAAATATTCATATACTAATTTAAATAATTAAATACTTGTTATCATATATTTTAAATAAAAATGTTTTTAAATATATAATTATTTATATTATAATACATATTCCGTTAAAATTTTAAATATTTATTAATTAACTACATATCTCAAGTTTTAGTTATGAGATAAAAATATAATGTATATCAACTTAAGTATAACTTTTTATGACATACAAAAAAAAGGATGAAAGTTTTACATAACTAAATAATTAGATTTAATTGGTTGTTCAATAAAGAAATTTTATATTATATGAAGTATTCACTTATACATTTGTATTATTTAGCAATCGTAGTTGAATAACTTAATGAAGAATTATTTTGTTAATATGAAACATTTATATTTGAATTTGTAGAATTATATCTAAATATTGAAAAATTATTATGTTAAATTCTATATAAACCCCAAGCATGAATAATAATAATAATAATAATAATAATAATAATAATAATAATAATAATAATAATAATAATAATAATAATAATAATAATAATAATAATAATAATAATAGTGTATATCAACTTAAGTATAATTTTTTATGACATATAAAAAGAAACGAAAGTTTACATAATTAAATAATTAGATTTAATTGGTAGTTGAATAAAGAACTAATTTTATGTCAATATGAAGTATTCACTTATACATCAGTAGAATAATATCTGCATTTTGAGAAATTATTGTATTATTTAGCAATCGTAGTTGAATAAATTAATGAAGAATTATTTTATTAATATGAAACATTTATATTTGAATTTGTAGAATTATATCTAAATATTGAAGAATTATTGTGTTAAATTCTATATAAACCCCAAGCATGTATATATATGTATATATATAATAGTAATGTATATCAACTTAAGTATAAGTTTTTATGACATATAAAAAAAAGATGAATGTTTACATAATTAAATAATTAGATTTAGTTGGTGGTGGAATAAAGAACTAATTTTATGTCAATATGAAGTATTCACTTATACATCTGTAGAACAATATCAGCATTTTGAGGAACTATTGTATTATTTAGCAATCGTAGTTGAATAACTTAATATAAAGAATTATTTTCTTAATATGAAACATTTATATTTGAATTTATAGAATGATATCTATGCATTGAGGAATTATTGTGTTTCGCAACCGTTAGATGTTAAATTAAGAAGTTTTCTTTTAATATAAGGAATTTATATTAAAATTTGTAGAATAAAATCTAAATATTAAGAAATTATTGTCTTATGCAACCGTTAGATGTTAAATGAAAAACTTTTCTCTTAATATTGAAGTATTTATATGTGAATTTCGAGCGTTATATATGTGAATTTTAAGGAATTATTGTGTTATGCACATCTTTTAATGATTTATAATGTATATTATAAACACATATTATATATATATACATATATTATATATAAACATATAATATTAATTATTATTTAATATTTAAGATATAAGATATATATGTCTATATATTATATATATAGATATATAATATTTAATACATATATATATATATATATATTATAAATATTTTATATTTATACATAATATACGTATGTATATAATATTATATGTATTAGAAATATTATATATTTATATATAATATACATATGTACATAATATTATATGTATTATAGATTATATAATATTATATAATATATATACGATATATATAATATCAATATATTAAATATTATATATATAATATTATAATAATAATAATATATAATATATAATATGTATTTTATACATGTATATATTATATAATAAATATATATGTACACATATAAAAAAGGGAAAGCCTGGGATTGAACCCAGGACCTCAGGAAAAGAAAATAAGTATCCAACCAACTTGGATACAATCCATTTATGTTTTATTTGAACGAAATTTTATTTGACTTTTAAATATACTTAACGGTTCAGTCCAAAAATTAACGGTTGGGACAAAAAATGTAACAAAATGAAACCAACGGGACTATTTTTGTCTAATTCTAAAATAATGGACCAAAATTGAAAACGGCGCAATCCTATGGGACCAAAAATTTAATTTGCTCTATTTTTTATTATTCATTTATTTTTATTCCATATAGCAACGAAAAATCCGTTACTAAATCCTAAATATTTTATTAATTTTTTTAATCATATGTTTATAGCAACGGATTTTCCGTTGCTAATCTTTTTTATATTTATTTATTTTTATTTCTTTTTTTTTTATTCCTTATAGCAACGAAAAATCTGTTGCTAAATAGCAACAGCAACGGATTTTCCGTTGCTAATATTTTAAATATTTATTTATTTTTATTTCTTTTTTTTCTTCCATATAGCAACGAAAAATTTGTTGCTAAATTAGCAACGGATTTTTCGTTGCTAATATTTTTTATATATATTTTTTTCTTTTTTTTTTCTTTCATATAGCAACGGATTTTTCTGTTGCTATTTAGCAACGGATATTTCGTTGCAAATATTTATAAATATTATATTATTTTTTATTAGGTTTTTATTTTAATAGCAACGGAATTTCCGTCGCTATATATACCAATTTATTTATTTTTTGTATTATTTAATTTTAGCAACGAAAAATCCGTTGCTAAAGCATTTTGCCACGAATTTTTTTTCCGTTGCTATATCTGTTGCTAAATAGCAACGAATAACTTCCGTTGCTAAATTTTCGTTGCTATATGACAGATTTCTAGTAGTGGACCCTCATCTCACCGAAGAACAACAGCTCCTGAACTCTCAAAAGCCTCTCACAAAGCAAAAAGAAACAACAAAACAAGTATAAACAAACTTAAATATGCATGATGCACGTGATATGTATGTTTGAGGTACCTTTCACCGATGCTTTATAAAGATTATCTTTAAGGAACTAGATTGTTACCGACGTTCTTTGTTCACACTTGAGCCATGAACTTTGTAGTTCACTCACCATTTAAATCACCATTCCGGGCTTCATTCCATAGTCGTTGGTTAGCCTTCACACTTCCTCAATCTCTAATCCCGCTCTTGAGTGTTATCTTGGCCTTGTTCTTGTTTTCCCTAAAGTGGAGCTCTTCGGACTTCGATTATTGACTAAAACCTTTCACCCGATCCTCGAAGTCAACGTAATATCAACATCTTTGTAGATCCATTTCCTTGCCTCATACACATCCGGTAAAATTTCTAAAGGGTCGGCCTCGCTCCCTTGTGATAATTCCTCATCCTCAATATTCCTTTAAAGTAGGAAATTATCTTCCCCGGTTTTCTCTTCCCTTTTTGAGTGCGAGACCAAATCTCGTGATCATTCTCTTTCCTCTTCGGAGTTCTAAAGTCCTTGGAAAACTCGAAAGGAACCTTAAAAAAAAAATTCCCTCATTGAATCCCCTTCTTCCAAAGTCACGGTTACACAGAGGTCGTCTTCATGCTTCGGAATTTATATTGATCTCTTTAGATAACTCAGTGCATGATCGTATGTTATATGATACATAACATTAGCTTCTTTGTGGATCCTTTCGACACTCTTTGCTCTTCCACCATCTCGAATGCATTATCTTTCTTCCTTGAATCTCTAGAATCCTTGGACCACTCGAATGGACTTTAAATTGTCTTCCCCGGGTCCATTTCTTCAAAGTCGTGGTTAAATAGAAGTTATCTTCATGCTCTCAAATCCAGTTGATCTTCTTTGTTTCGGAAGCATCATACAATAACTTCTTGTACCTTTTTAATAACCTCGTCTACTACATCGTTCCGTGATTCATCACTAGATTTAAGGGCTTCCATCATATCCTTGCGATAGTCTTCTTCCAATTTCATATCAATTCCCTAGCCTACGCCCATGCAAGAAGAGTCCCGAATCACCTCTTTCATCTTCAACCTACTCTTCTTAATTCTAAACAACCCATCCCTCGTATCATGTGGGGAGTACCAAGCTAAAAATCAAACACCAACTTATACATGCCGAGTTAAAGTGCAAATGGAATATAACACATATTTATCACTTAGACACGTAAAAATGCCACACGAAATATGTAACGCCAAAACAAGCAATAAGTGCAAAAATTAAATATGTCGTGTATGTACGTGCCATGAATGCATATACCTCGATCCTCAAATTCTTATTAATGTTCAAATTGAATCCTTTGATTTCGTTCCCATTGTTTGTGATTCCTTGAACGAACCCATTCTGTGATCAAGTGATTCTTCGATCCGCATGCATAACACTTCTTCAACCGATCCCAACACATGTTGTAGGCATGATTAGTTCTTCCACGATTGCACACGGTTGAGGCTTCTCTCGTGTTCTGAAAGAATTCCCGACTTTATACTTCTTCCCACAGATCTTCCTTTTAGCTTGGATACCCGAAGGTTGAGATTTTCTTCTATGCGTAGATTGAAGCGAAACCCCAACTCTTTTCTTGATTCCGAATCCTCACCTTCTTTTCCACCTGTCACTTTCCAATTTTCAACCCTTAAAGCTTTAGTAATTGCCTTGTCCCAAATACTCGTATTCTCTGTAACTAAAGTTTCCTTGAACTCCTCCCGAAGACCTCCCATAATTCACCTTACTTTAATCTCTTCATTGCCCATATGTGAGGTACATATTTGCCTAATTTCTCGAACTTATTGGTATACTTCACAACCGTTCCTTTGCCTTGTTAGAGGTTGAGAAATTCTTCAATTCTTCGATTGTGTAGAACCGTCGGGGTATACCTCTTTCCAAACTCATGAACAAAGACATCCCCAAGTTAATCCTTCGCTCGTAGCTTCAATTTGTAAGGCACTTGTCTCTAACATTGTGGTGCTTGTCCTTGTAGTAGTAGAACTACAAGGCCTTCCTTCTCTTGTAGTTTGCGCTGCCACACTTCGAAGATACTTTAAACCCCGAATATCCATTCTTCTACTTGTATTCCATCACCTTCACAAAATTGGGGAGGATTGAATGCTCTAAAGTCTTAGTATAATGTTGTCATCGGATTCATTGGTTGTACTTCAACGTGATGTTGTTCTTGATTGGAGAAATGTAGAGGTGGTGGTCGGTTAAGACCTTGTCGTCGTGGTGCATCCTGAAAATCTCACAACTTACAATATTGATATATGCATGTCGGTTAGTATATGAGTATGCCACGTAATCAAGTTAGGTGATTGTAATTAAGAAATACAATGCATTGCACGTAGTAAAATCAACAAGTGTTAAGAGATTCAAATGCATATCATATCAAATCGGATGCAAATGTACATATTTAATCACATTGTCCTATGCCGTATGACCTAGACAGACATAAAACGACACTGAACCCCGGTTTTACAACCTGGGGCTCTGATACCACCTTAGGATGTTGCACCCCGCACTTGAGGCACCACATCCCCCGCACTACGGTCCAACCCGAGCAACGAAATGGAGAGTCCGCACCCGGATCAAACCGTAGCGAATGGGAGATAAACAAAACAAACACCTAAGCTAGGTGGAACGTAGACCCTGTCAAGCAAAACCAACCAACAATGCAGATAGCAGCCGAAGATAAAATTCAAACACATGCACTGGCCACGAGCCTGCAGAAATTAAACACACTGTTCACATGCAGACTTGGGCTCCTCAGGCCTCTTTTCAACAATTACAAAACCCGGAAAGGCCAACTCAAAATAACAAATGCATAAACATACATATACGTATCTTAGATATTGATCCGAATTCAAATAATACAAATGCAAATGCCAACTAATCTAACTCAGACCGACCGACTCAAAGACTTGACTCAACTCCACCTAGCTCCAAACTCCAAAGCAAACCTGCACACTAAAAGATTGGAAAGGGAGAGGGTCAGTCTACAACTCGACTGAGTGAGGGGGCTAACGCACACCAACACATATGTACATATAGAGCAACACACGTATTAAACAAAAGACTACCAACCGGGATAGGGTTTTGCATACCAAAACCATTTTTCCATACCAAACTTATACTTATGCTTAATCAAAACATCTCAAACCTAATGTATTCATATTATAACATAAAGGAAAGCTCCTATCCCGTTTCATCATCAAAATAACTTAACTAATTCTTATACCCGACGAGTACGGGTCTTACTCTTACTCCTCAATTATTAACATACGTATGAAAACAGAAAGCGTAAACATAAACCAATCCAACCCCAACAACAACGGTGGTCGGGAATCAAACCCTCTCCACCTATTTACGTATGCACAAGGGGTAGCTAATCCACACTGTGCTCGGAGCACCATGCCTCATCAACCTCCAAGAATCGTGCGTGGTACTACGAATGGAGACCGTGCACAGGCTTAACCCGACGGCCCTTGCCGTCCCGAGCGCCCTTACCCACGTCTCCGTGGCCCAATAACAACCAATTATCTCCTTAATTCACTTAACTCACTACATAAATAAACGTAACTTACGTACCTTATTGGAGCATACCTTACCTTGCAACTTAGCATATGCTATAGACGTGCCTCTCCGTGTCATCCTAATCCATAGCTAGCTTGAATACACACGGTTTGGAGCATAACCTCGTTGCAAAACATTTTCAAGCTCACATATGCTCGTACATATAGTTCAAAATCATTTGAGCTTGTAACAAGATCATAACGTATCTTATAAGCACATATCTATTTTATAAGTATAATAGTATAGTCACATGTGGGCCTTGAAAACAAGCACGTAGGGTTGTAGGTCGTATTAACTACAAAGAAACAAACCTAAACCTCACCTTACACCGAAGAAACCAAAACCGGACAAATGATTCTCCCCGGAATCAGAACAAACCACGAAACACCACCCCAGGTGCACCTGAACCAACTGAAGACAAAACGCAAAGCTTAGACTCCAAATGAACCACATTGACGCACGGCTTATGTTTATGCATTTGAAGAATGCAAGTATGTAGGCAAAGTTCATATACAAATCAAATTCATGCAAACTTATGCGTCTCATAATGTAATGGAGTCATAATCATGCTTAGAAAACACTCATGTATTCAATTAGTCCAATTAAGAACTAACAAGGTGCTCATGAACGCATACTAACCAATTCATGCATAATTAGAACAAAGATCAACACGTAAACATGTTATAACAAGCTAAGAACAAACTCGGCAATGTTCATGAATGCAATGGATGCAAATGAGATGCGTAAACACATCACCCAAGCCATATTGATTCATATCTTAGAACCTCCTATCAAATTAAACCACAAATAATTCAAATTAATCATATTAGTTCAAGCAAAGACATAGAAGTTCAAGCTCATGCATAGACAAGGCACACGACAAGAACGAAACATGAAAGTAGCAAATTAACACTCAAAAGGACATACAAAGGTATTTCGGAAGCAAAGGAATCGAACTACAAATGTTGGAAAATCACATTTTACACAGAAGCTTCCGAAACGCCCGTGTCGTACTCTTCTGTAACGATTTTTGCATGTCAAACAGGCGTTTAGAAAATGAACTGAGGCATGAAACGGGCGTTTGGCTACGTTCTGTCAGAAAAATACGTGAACAGTAACAATGGCGGAAATGGGAACAAACCCCAAGCTCAACCAAACCCATGCAACACCAAATCACACGAAATTCATACCACAAAGCATATATAACACGTAGGTCACATATTTGCACATAAAAGCTCCCGAAACGAGCCCAAACACCCAAAATCCAAACCTAGCACTATTCATCATCTTCCCCATATTGACAAATAACATAAATCCAAGGCACGAAAGGGATATTAAATCGAAACACGTAATGAAAGGGTTACAAATCTTACCTTGGGTCGTTGATCGGACGGTTGGATTGTCGGAAGCTTGAGCTCAAAGTCATGGGTGCCAAAAATAGAGCCTTCTCTCCTCTCTCTCCCTTGCCAATGTTGATCGTTCAAAGTGAGGAAAAAGGAAAATATTTTCAGCCTTTAAGGCTAAAAACGGGTCGGGCAAACGGGTCGGGTCGGGTAGAAACGGTTAGGGTCAAAACTCCTGTCCAAACGGATCGGATTCTAAAATGGTTGGATTATCAAATGGCTTTAGAAAATTAAAAGGTTAAATCCATTAAATCCGAATCATCAAAACGAATCAAATGGCAGGGTCAGAATTCAAATACGAATTCTCGAGCCCAAATTGCCATGAAGGCTCAAACGTCCTAATTAAAATTAGGTACCCTAATTCGGCAAATATTGGGCGATTGAACCGAAGAACAATTAATTAAATTCTAATCCACACGTATTAAAATAAATCTCACGTTGACACATAAGCATGCTAATCACATAATTACACAAAATTACAGAATTAAACTCACTCGTGACGCCGTACCTGGAATGCCGAAGAGGCGGGGTGTCACATTACACATTAGAACATATTCATGTGCACAATTAATGCAAATTAAGAGAGATCGAAAGGCAAAGTAATTTAAATTATTTCATATTAATTATATGCAAAAGAAAACCTTAGGACAGGTTCATGAATGCACAAAACGAAATTCATATGATGCACATTTACAAACTAACAAACTAAATTCACATATCACCTATCATACAAAAAGTACGTATTACAAAACTAACTAAATCATATTATAGCATGCTACAAATCCCATTTAATTCTTGAAGTCACAGGTTAAATTCTAATTAAGTCATATAATCATTCAAGGTTTCATATAATTTTCCGATGCATAACAAATTCATAGATATCTCATAATAGATTAAATTCCAATTTACATGATTAAACCTTATTTCAAAGTTTCAAGGTTAGACATAATAATTTCTTTAATATAATCGTGATTAACATATTTATTTACCAAGTGACAAGGTTTAATTAATCCAAATCATGCAAGTTTACATATCAC
Organism: Lantana camara; assembly: GCA_037501455.1. NCBI lineage: Eukaryota > Viridiplantae > Streptophyta > Magnoliopsida > Lamiales > Verbenaceae > Lantana > Lantana camara. The sequence continues at coordinate 87,800,791 of CM074862.1, read as the reverse complement.
ATTTCATATAAAAGCATGTAGTACGAGAACAACCAAATCATATAATAGCATGCTTCGAATTTCAATCCCATGGAGTTACATATTAAATTCCAACCATACTAAGTTCATATAATTCATACATTGCATACCCAATTCATATATCACATAACCGATTCAATTTGACAAAGTTTACTTAATTTAAATCAAACAAATTCATATCGTTCCCAAAATTACACAAACACCCCCTTCAAGTTAGATAAATAGCTCAAATACGAAATATCAGAATTCAAATTGCAAATCAAAGCATCCATATATCATAATTCATTTAATACATGATTTCCTACACATTGGTATACAATTCGATCGACAAATCAAGCAATTAGCAGTTAAAACAATTAATTTCAAATATTCAAATTTCAAAAAATAAATCACAACAAATCAACCGGGTATACGATTGACGAATGGAAAGTGGCGTTGGACTCACCACAACGAGGCGGACAAAATTCCCGAAGACCGCTCGGCTGCCACTGGAACGTGCAAGAAAAATCCTCAAAATTCACTCGTGCAAGTATTTCTCGTGCTCGTTCCAATTCCTCAACCAATTTCTGCAAATTCCAAGCCAATCATCTCCAATTTCAAATCCAAGAATACGAAAACCATAAAATCTTCAAAATTAAATTACTTCCAAACCGGTGAATGAAAATGAGATCCGGAAGAGGCATTGTCTTACCCGTAACGAGCTCCTCGAAACCCCCAAAGTGGTTGTCGAGGAAAATCCCCGGAGCTACCCCCGCCGTTGTACCACCGCTGCGCTGTTGCGATCCGCCGCTAAATGACCGAATGTGGAGTCGCGTGATCAATGGGTGACAGTTCTCATCGTTCCGAACAGCTTTCTTGAAGGGCCCGTTGGTCGCCGAAGTTCCTGCCACCTTCGCATCACCAGAACAACCACCTACTGCTAAAATCTGATCAAATTAATGCCAAAAATGAACTCAGGGGGTCGAAAAACCTTGGAAAACACTAACCTTGGTCGGAAAAAACCGTCGGATCGCCGCCGTGTTACTGTTCACGCACCGCCGTAGCGAGCTTCCGGAGGAGCGTGAGCCTCCGTCCGGAGGCCAATGGCCGTGCCGCCAATACTATTCGATGCGCCAGAAAGTCTTCTTTCTGGGTCTGGGGCGCGTGTAGAGGGAAGACCGCCGAAAACCGCCTGAAATCGCCGGTGAATTGGCGGTTCCGCCACCTCCTCCAGCCGCCTCTAAAAAATGGCGAAAACTCTGCCATCGTTCGTCGGTTGGTCGAGATCTTGGTACTCATGCGTAGGTCTCGGTGAGATCTTCGAAATAGACTATTGATTCGTTGAAATTCGTCGAGAAAGGATCGAGAAATGGGCTCTTAACCAAAGTCGTGTATAGTGCCACGGGAGAGAGAGTGGGAGAGGAGAGAGAGAGAAGAGAGAGGGAGGAAAAAGGTTATTACCGGTTCACGTACAATCTCGTATACTTAACCCGAATGCCACGTGTTGAAAAACCGTAAAATAAAACCCGAGTACAATAAAATAAACTTAAAAATTTCGAAATAATTTTTCGAATTAAAACGAGAAAGAATTTACCAATTAGTTCTTAATCCAATTTAATTTAGAAAACCTTTCTTTCCAATTAAACAAGTTAAATAACGTAAGGTATTAAAAATCGATTTTATAAATTATTCATGAAATAAACTTAAATTAAATTAAATTGTTGAGGTTTACGTACGAAAAAATTTAAATTAACAATTACTCTTAATTAATTCGAATAATTAGCATACCGAATTGAATTCACATTTAATCATATAAGTCACATAATTAATAAATTAAACATTCAAGTAGAAGGACTTACCCGTAAACATCATCGGGTCATGCTTCAGAGATGCGGGATGTTACAAACTTCCCTCCTTCAAAAGGACCTGTCCTCAGGTCCGGAAGTAAGATCTTGAACGATTCTAAAACGAATTCCACTTCACACTTGTTAGGAATAGTGCCCTAGAAAGCCGATTGTATATCCGGTTTGTGCTTTTCCTTATTGTAATCACAGATAATCTTTGAATAAAATAACGAATTGAGGCAACACTTCTTTATATGCTCTTGTTTAGTATGCGTTTACTTTGGCTGTGGATGTATGAGAACTCCCCTAATCCTGATAACTTTAGGACTCTACCATTTAGGCGAAATGGTTCATAAAACGAGCCCTATATCACATAAGTCATGATTAGTACAATACTCCAAGCCGATGATTCCTATAGACAGTGGGAGTGTCAACCTGACTCCTCTAAGGCTTGCTTGTGGGATCACGCCCTTGAGAAGGACCACCTTGTTTCATGGAGGTGAAAAGTGTATAGTTGATACGTGCGTGATACATGAGGGTGCTTACTTCGATAAGTAAGTTCACTGAGGTACCCCGTGTGAGAAGATTCCTAAATGGGAAAGGAAGGTTCTATTTCAGGAAATGAAAACTTCCAGATTAGGAAATATCTCACGAGTCATTGATGTGATTAATTGATCCTTAGACTTGAGGTTCCATGTCACTTTATTAATTAACTCTGTAGTCTTAGGTATAAGCTTTAAAGGGTGTCGCCTTAGATAACTGATTCAAGGCTTATACTGGGGCTGCTCAAGTGACTCATGAAAGTGAATGAGAATCAAGAAAGGACCTGCACTTGCATTTGCAAGGTGATCTCTTATTGTGTAAGTCATTCATAAGTCATATGGAGTCCTTGGCCAAGGCAGTAGATCAAGACATCAAGAAAAGGGTTTCTTGGATTGAGATCAAATGGATATGAAATGCACTTTGCTTTAAGACCAGATTATTAGGGTTTTAATTATTCCCTTACCCTAGATCTTGGTTGAGAGATAGAAAGTAGGGGGATTGTATCTCACATGAATCAATGACTTAAAGGTTATGTCGAATCGAGACATTCCAATTCAATTAGGGGTTAAACACCTATTGCTAGACTATGGTCGTTTAATCTGTGAACTGATTAATTAATTAGGGTCACTGCTATTTGAATTGAGAACCTAGACGGTCACACACAACAACTTGGTTACATGAGTTGAGGCTTTAAAATGATCAAACAAGTTGATCATACCAAAGGGTTTTCACACGTGTGGGTCACGTGACTGGACAGGTGTTCTTATGGACACGTGTTCCACACGTGTATATTTGTTTATGTATTAAATAATTAATATGTTAATTATTTAATAGACTTTGGTTTAATTTTGAATTAAAAAGAAAGTCTTATTTTGGAGAAATTAATCTATTTAATTAATTATGAATTAATTAATTAGATAAATAAAAAAGTTATTTATTTATTAATAAATAAATAAAGTATAATATTATCTAAAAGGAGTTTGGATATTTTTAGCTCTCTTAAAAGTTGATTTGAATTAGAATTCAAAGTGAAAGTTCAAAATTACTTGATGATCAAGTAATAGGAGAGAGGGACCAAATCCTTAGTCCATAAGGACTAGGGTTTTGGCCACCCCTCCCCAATTATATATAGGGGAGCTCGAGCTTCCCTTGAGTGTGATTGATTGAATTCTTTTGGTTCATGTGTTGAACACCATCCTTTCTCCAAGATAAAATAAACCCTAGGTTAAGCCTAAACACTAACTAGAGAACTAGCATCCTTACTAGTTAGATTGTAGTCAAGCTGCTCGACTATCTCTAGAGAGCTTCAAGTTAGAAGTTTTGAAGATTCGAGCTTTATCAAGGAGAGGGGATCAAGCCGCGAGAAGAGCATTCTTGGGTGGCTTGAAACGCTTCAAGAAAGATTATTGAAAAGTAAGTTTCTAATCTCTACGAATTTGGATTCACGATTGTGAGTATTCGATCCTTTTGTTGGAAAATTTTTAAATTTCCGCTGCTTTCTGATTCCTATTTTCCAACAACACTTCCGATGTGCCACTCTGATCTCGGCAAACTGCAAACTCCTCAGAAAACTTCTCCCTTAGTTAGCATCAACTCCCTTCATAGTGTCTCGTTGTCTCTGAAGTCCCACTGAGCACTTGACCGTTGGTCATTTCAAACTCATTCGATTACCACTAGGCCACTGCACCCAAAGCTTGATACCGTCGTGTACTTGTCGCTTGCAAACCGTCGTCTGGTCAGAAGTAACACAACTGCGACAAATAAGAGAGAATCCCATCTCTCAACACGTAAGTGAGAGAACCCCGTCCCTCACCACACAGAACAGAGAGAAACCCCATCTCTCAGGTACATAATTGAGAGAGCCCCGTCTCTCAAACACAGAATCGAGAGAACCCCGTCTCTCAACCTAAGTCTGATAGATTCCACATCTCCCAGACATTCTAGTTTGAGAAAATTTGACATTTCTCAAACCCCTATATTCAAAAGAATGCAACATCTTTTGAATACCTAAGTACAAGAGAATCCAACATCTGTCGTGCACAAAAATCAGAAAGAATCCAGCATCTTTCTATCACTAAATTTAGGGAGAATCCAACATCTCTCTAACACACAAATAGGAAGAGTTAACACCTCCCTAACATATAAATAGAAAGAATTAAATCTCCTTTACACTAAAGCACATAAGCAGAATTAGGAATTACAACAATTAACACATAGAACACTTAGCAAATATATCACATAATAACAAATTTAATGAAGTAAACGATGCATGTGTGCTAGTGCCATGGATGCTTAGTGCACCGTTCACCATGGTTTTGAAATCTTGACCATAAAGTTGCGATGATGTCATGGAAGTTGTTTAAGTGGTTGGTGTTGCAACCCTGTAATTAAAACACTAAAGTTGGTGCATGAGGGTTAGATGTACAAATGAAATGTGGCACTTAAGTCACGTAAGTGCAACAATTAAATGTAATTGAAAGCACATGATAAAGTGTTACACAATCATAGTCATAGCACGCACATAGTCACATAACTCGGTACAACTCATACTGAGGAAGCAAAATTTCATGCCAAACGGATGCAATGCGCATATATTCCTATGCCGTACGACCTAGACTGACACGACACGACTCCAGAGCACCGGGTCTAAACCTGGTAGCTCTGATACCACTTAAGATGTAACACCCCAAGCTGTGGGGCACCACACCCCCGCACTATGACCCGACACGTGTACAAAATGGAGAGTCCGCACACGTACCAAGTCACAGCGAACGGGTGACAAACGAAAACACACACACACTAGCTAGGTGGTACCTAACCCTGTACGAAAGAAAATAGGCGAAACATGACAGCGAAAGCCAGTCAAAATACCAACTTTCAAAAAAATTTCAAACATTAAATATACAGTGCAATACAAACATCAGAATCAACTACACGGGTTTGACTAATCCGGCAACCTATCCTATCCTGTCCCGAACAATTACATAACGAAACGGGTTCAACTGACTCTAGAAACCTGTCCCGAAAAATTAATAAAAACACAACGGGTTCATCTAATCCGAGCACCTGTCCTAACTTGTCCCGAATTCCATACATTCGATTCATAATTGCAAACATGTACAGAGTAAATCTTATACAAAATTCCAACATAATTCAAGACATAATACTTAACAAACTGAAACGAACAGAGACAGACTCAACAGACACGACACACTGTCGCCTAGCACGAACTCCAATGCGACACCAAAGCTAACCTGCACACTTAAAACATAAAGGGGGAGGGGTCAGTCCAAAGACTAAGCGAGGGGCTAGCACACACACACTATACATATATACAGAGCACAGCACGTACAAATTAGATGTTCGTGAATCCGGGATTAGTTTTTGCACGCCAAAATATTTTTCTTATGATAATATATATATAGGCTAACTTATCAAAACAGAACGAACAAAACTTAGTTTATACAAAACTCAAACCATACATCCAAACTCATGAAGACTTAGCACACATAACAGAGTATATTTTATTAGTATAATAGTATACCAAATTTTATCTTAATTAGTAATCTACCCCCGTTTCACGAACTAGAGACTGACTGACAAAACTCGATACCAAAATGTAAATCATAAAACATAAAGCAAACACACATACCTTATCTTAAGATGATGGAAGGGCTGTACACACCCTAGCCATCCACGCTAATATGTCAGGGTATGAGTTTCATGACACTCACACCCAAGGACTCCATCCCCCACTTTCTATCGTTGGGGCCCCAGTTATAACGCAAAAGTCACACTTATCACAAAGCTTATCTCATGAGTTACCTCACGCTACGGACCAACAGACATAGCACATGCATATTGTACTTATCATATCGTACGTACATATCACTCGGACTGACCTCAATATCATAACATATCAAAACTAAGCATACATAGACTCGTACATAGCGTTTCTTACTTTCAAACTTATGACAAAACTATCAAAGTAAATATTTCACACATATCTACGTATATATAAGGCTTATAAATCGTACATATTCGAAAATGAGCGCATTGCAATAGGGTATAACTATATCCTTACCTCACCTGGTACCAGACAAAGCTGAAGACACAGCAAATGGTCCAACCCGGAACCTGCACGACCCACTTGTCACCGCCCCAGGTGGGTGCACCTGTGCCGACTGAACACACAAAACAGACTACAAATCTCAGACTCAGACTTAGTCAACCACACAGAGATGCACGACACATGCTCAAACACTTACGAAATGCAAAATTCATATTAATTTCAAGCAAGACAAAACATTAAATAATTTAAGGAAGTCATATTACACATTAGAACATATTCATGTGCACAATTAATGCAATTAAGAGAGATCGAAAGACAAACTAATTCAAATTATTCGATATTAATTACATGCAAAAGAAAACCTTAGGATAGGTTCATGAATGCACAAAACGAAATTCATATGATGCACATTTACAAAACAACAAACTAAATTCACATATCGCCTATCATACAACAAACATGTATTACAAAACCAACTAAATCATATTATAGCATGCTACGAATTCCATTTAATTCATGAAGTCACAGGTTAAATTCTAACTAAGTCATATAATCATTCAAGTTTTCATATAATTTTCCGATGCATAACAAATTCATAGATATCACATAATAGATTAAATTCCAATTTACTTAATTAAACCTTAATTCAAAGTTTCAAGGTTAGACATAATAATTTCTTTAACATAATTGTGATTAACATATTTATTTACCAAGTGAAAAGGTTTAATTAATCCAAATCATGCAAGTTTACATATCACATTTCATATAAAAGAACGTAGTATGAGAACAACCAAATCATATAATAGCATGCTTCAAATTTCAATCCCACGGAGTTACATATCAAATTCCAACCATAATAAGTTCATATAATTCATACATTGCATACCCAATTCATATATCACATAACCGATTCAATTTGACAAAGTTTACTTAATTTAAATCAAATAAATTCATATCGTTCCCAAAATTACACAAACACCCCTTTCAAGTTAGATAAATAGGTCAAATACGAAATATCGGAATTCAAATTGCAAATAAAAGCACCCATATATCATAATTCATTTAATACATGATTTCTTACACATTTGAATACAATTCGATCGACAAATCAAGTAATTAGCAATTAAAACAATTAATTTTAAATATTCAAATTTCACAAAATAAATCACAACAAATTAACCGGGTATCCGATTAACGAACGAAAAGTGGACAAACTGTCCGAAGACCGCCGGAACGCCACCACCGGAGCTGCCGGAACAGTGGCCGGCCGCCGCTCGGCCGTCATCGGAATGTGCCGAAAAAATCCCCAAAATTCACTCGTGCAAGTATTTCCCGTGCTCGTTCCAATTCCTCAACCAATTTCTGGAAATTCCAAGCCAATCGTCTCCAATTTCAAATCCAAGAATACGAAAACCCTAAAATCTTCAAAATCAAATTACTTCCAAACCAGTGAACAAAAATGGATCCGTAAGAGGCATTGTCTTACCCGTAATGAGCTCTTCGAGACCCCCAAAGTGGTTCCCAGAGAAAATCCCCGGAGCTACCCCGCCGTTGCACCACCGTTGCGTCGCGACGATCCGTTGCCAAATGGCCGAATCTGGAGTCGCGTGGTCAATGGGTGATAGTTCTCGTCGTTGCGAACAACTTTTGTGAAGGGCCCGTGGCCAAAAGATCGACGAAAAAGGCCCCCGTTGGTCGCTGAAGTTCCTGTCGCCATTTGGATCACCGGAACCACCACCTACGGCTAAAATCTGATCAAATTGATGCCGGAAATGAACTCAGGGGGTCGGAAAACCATGGAAAACACTAACCTTGGTCGGAAAAAACCACCGGATCGCCGTCGTGTTACTGTTCATGCGCCGCCACCGCGAGGTTTAGGCGGCCAATGGCTGCGCCGCCAACGCCATTCAATGCGCCGAAAAGTCTTCTTTCTGGGTCTGGGGCGCGTGTCGATGGAAGACTGCCGAAAATCGTCGAAAATCGCTGGTGAAGTGGCGGTTCCGCCACCTCCTCTAGCCGCTCCTGAAAAATGGCGATAACTCTACCACCGTTCGTTGGTTGATCGAGATCTTGGTACTCTTGCGTAGTTCTCACCGAGATCTTCAAAATAGACTATTGATTCGTTGAAATCCGTTGAGAAATGACCGAGATATGGGCTCGTAACCAAAGCCGTGCATAGTGCCATGGGAGAGAGAGTGGGAGAGGAGAGAGAGGAAAAAGGTTATGACCGGTTCACGTACGATCTCGTATACTTAACCCGAATACTTGAAAAACTGCAAAATAAAACCCGAGTACAATAAAATAAACTTACAAATTTTGAAATAATTTTACGAATTAAAGGGAGAAAGAGTTTACCAATTAGTTCTTAATCCAATTTAATTTAGAAAACCTTTTGTACCAATTAAACAAGTTAAATAACGTAAGGTATTAAAAATCGATTTTAGAAATTATTCATGAAATAAACTTAAATTAAATTACACGGTTGAGGTTTACGTACGAAATAATTTAAATTAACAATTACTCTTAATTAATTCGAATAATTAGCATACCGAATTGAATTCACATTTAATCATATAAGTCACATAATTAATAAATTAAACATTAAAGTAGAAGGACTTACCCGTAAACGTCATCGGGTCGTGCTTCTGAGATGCGGTATGTTAGAGTTATGACTTATTTATGTATGTCCTTCATGTGTTATGTGTAACAGCCCAATACAGGGCCTGGATGAAAACAGTAAGTTAAGGGCATTGGTAAAGCGTTTATAGACCGTGATCCAACTTTTTGAATCATCATGCATTGCATTCTTACATGAACTTTGTGCTCGAATATGATCTGACATGTTTTAAGGGGGAATTCTTGACCCTTGACACAGTTTACTATTCATAACCCGAGCCTACCTTGTTCATATTGCTACTCGAACCCTAGAGGTTCATCACACATGTTTCTCTATCGTTTGAACTTGTTTCCCGAGCTCAGGGAGTCTTTCTTCAACCATAAGGGTATTTTTGGAACTTACCGACCAAAGTTACTATTCATCCAAAAATGAGTTTTTGTTTCTGATACCTTTTCCTACCCAAGTTACAGTCGAATCGATCCTTGAGTCGAGACGAGTCTTTTGAAATCATTCTTGGCTTGGAAATCTATTCTGAAACTTTGTTTTATTGAAAATGTTTTCGAAAACCCTAGTTCACTATTCCTTCTACGAACGATTTTCATTCAGAAAATGTTTTCTCTTCGGATTTGCACTACTTGAGCTATTTCAAGATTTTTGAGATGTTTTACAACTCTTGATTCAAACTCTAACTTGAAATTTTGAAGCGTACGTTCGTACGTAAGAATTCACTATTCACTCTACGTTTTCAACTTTTTAACGGTAAAACGTTTTATAGTTGATTTTGGACTCAAAACGCTTCCCGATTTATTTCTTGAATTTTGGAAACAATCCGGACTTGAAAATCATTCTAGAAAGTCGTTTTTCACTCGTATTGAGTTTCGAGCTCAAAACTTTTATTCACTAAAACTAATGTATCTTTCAAACGGTAAATCCGATTTCGACGAATGAATATGCGTTTCGAAGGTAATTTTCTTGCCGTCGGAATGGTTATACTTCCAGCCACTTATCCTCGAGTCTTGGGCAACGAAATTACAAAAATACCCCCCAGCAGTCCCATTTTTTGCCTTCATATGCCTAAAGCTTCTAGAAGATACAAGTGGATGAACTCTTATTTTGCTCTCCTACCCTTAAGCCATCTTTATTTGCAAGGTGAGGGGCTTCTTCACAACTATAAATACCCCTCTCATGGCGTTTCATTCCTTGCTCAATGTTGTGTTAACAACACCCTTTCTTCTCTCCCTCTTCCCCCTCTTGCCGTCGACCACCCCCTCCCTTAGCTAGGTTAGTTTATTTTGTTTTATGTTATGTTTAGTTAGTTTATGTTTTTATGTTATGGTATGTTTATATTATGTTTAGGTTGGGTCTTAGGGTCTTCCCTAAGCCACATAGGATTTTATTTTATGCATTTATTATATAGTTTTCATGATATGTTTCAATAGATGTTTATATATTTTAATTGTTTAGTATATGCTTGAATATGTTATAAATTGCTCTAGTATATGCTATGATCATGTGATATGATTGTTATATTATGAGAATTGATGCATGATTATGGAATTTGAATTATATTCATGCATGTTAGCTAATGGAATAGTGATTTACAATTAATTATGTCACAACTTGTTACATGTTGGTATTGAATTAAATTGTTACATGTTACATGTCTAAAGGTATATGATATGATATGATATATGTTGTGACATGTTGTCACATGGTTATATGATTCTTGAATTATGAATTGAGCTTATGATATGATATGGATTAATGGATTAGTGCCTTGATCATATGTTATACACTTTAATAGTGTCACATATTATAACCTAAGACATAATAGTGCTTCATAACTTGATCTTATGCCTTAATTGGATCTCTTAACCATAGGTTATACCTTTAACCTAGATCACACTTGATTATTAACATGAACTTGAAACTATAGGTTATAATCAAGATCATAATTTAATTAGGGTGTGTGTGTGTGCATGCCGTGTGTGTTTGTGTGTTCGTGCAGGGTGTGTGTGTGTGTACCGTGTGTGTGGGTGTGTGTGTATAGTAAGGGTTTGACCCGACCCTTTGACCCGACATGTGAATAGTAACCTGTGAATAGTAACATGTGAATAGTATTCGTGAATAGTAATCTGGAATAGTACTTTTGAATAGTGCTTTTGAATAGTAAAAATGAATTAAAACTTGTGCTTTCGTAATAGACATTTGCATCTAGGGTTTCCATATCCAGGGTCTAAAATGTGTTTTCAAAATGTGTTTTCTTTCGTGGACTTGTTTCTTAACCTAAGGTTTGCGATAGGATTCATAATTTGACTAAAGCTTACTCAGTTATAGTAAGATCATAGTCTCACGTTAAGAGTAACTCATTTTAACGTATTCCTTTGTGTGTTACCTTTCTTGAATACCTTAAATGGTATTACTCTCTTGTGTTACATGTTCCTTGTTCATTGTTTCATGTATTTCATATGCATCTTGGTTAGTAGTGGGTCTTAGTTCTTAAGCTCACTCTAGTACACCACCTACAGGAGTTAAAGTTGAGCACTGGGATCCCCAGGGCACTGCATAATCTGTCTACCTAACTTTTGTTACTATAGGTGAGGTGAAGTTATAAATGTTTTCCAACTGGAACCACGATTATACTATCGTATCATATGTTTTGAAATTCAAAGCTAAACCTCGTTTTGAACTATCCCTTTTATCGGGACATGCTTTTGAAAGGATCATTCATACTTTAATAGTATACCTTGATCTACAGCACATGTTTTCCGAAGATCTGCATTCTTGTTCAAAGACAGTTGCATGTTTTGCATATGTTTTCAGAGTACAGTTGCACATGTTTTACAGACAGAATCACATGTTTACAGACAGAATCGTATGTTTTACAGACAGCATCATATGTTACAGTTACAGTTTCACATGTTATAGTTAGCATACTGGAGTGGTACTCTGGTCACTGCTAATCTTAAATGCAAGCATACAGTTTACAGTTTGGGCCCGACGGTTATGTGTGGAGGTGATGTTCGGGAGGTGTGCGCCAACGACATCACCAATACCGGCCGCCACACTTAGACAATTGACACCGACTTTTAACAGGGGGTTTGTTAAGTCAGGACAATCTGTCTGGGAACGGACAGCAAATCTGTTCCCATTACATGTTTACAGGTCGCCTAGGGCTAGCTACCCGAAGTGACAACCGGTGGAGGATGGTGCATGTTTGTATGTGTTGGTAAGAGTTGTTGTTGACCTTGGTCCAATAGTCTACTGTGTGCGGAGTTGTTGTTGACCTCGGTCCAATGCTCTACTTTATGTGGGGTTATTGTTGATCTTGGTCCGATACTCTACTATACGTGGAATTATTGTTGACCCTGGTCTGATGCTCTACCAAATCATGTTTTCTGGAGTAAGGATGGAGGAGCCTAGCTTGCGGGCAAAATTCTGTTTCATAAAGGATGGTTCATATCTGGAAAAGTTCACTTTACCCTTATCCCGTTTTATGAAAGAACTATGAACCATCGACAACATATGTGTGCGCGTGTGATAGCATTCATGAAAATGTTTTAAAACATGCATACTTTTACAACATTGCGTTCAAAAGAGTTTTATCAACTGAACTTGTTTCAAGTTCTTCTTTAAAGCATTCCAATTAACAGTTCTAAACTTTACTTCAAGTTCTTTATTCCTCAGTACTTCCTTTAAGGTATTCCCTCACTGAGTCCTTTTGACTAATACCTCTCCCGTTTTCTTGCCTCGTGGTTTCAGGTCTTGCAGCCGCAGTCTAGAGGTATCTTGAAGCTCTAGATTGTCATTTTTGTCTCAGTCAGGACTTAGTATTACTTCCTTTTGTAACCTGCATATGTTTTATGGCTGCATCACTTTATGTTTCTGTATATGTTTTTGAATACTTGAGTATCTTTGTTATACTCTTTCTGCTACTCTGTTACCGATACATTGAACTCTGCTATATCGGTACTTATATGTGAATCTGTTACATGTTCTGATATGCCGAGTCTCTCTTACACGATCAATATGTTCTTGCTTGTTTCATGCCATCATGCACATGTTTTGAAAAGTTTTAAAATACTCTGATTTTCCGCTGCATAGCCACATCGTTGTACATGTATAGTTCTGATAGACATCCGTTCACTGGAGTATTTCTTGAGTGATGGCTCACACCATTACTTGAGAGGTGCTTCAGTGCGGGGGTTGAGATGCCGCTCTCCTCTTGTTCTGGTACGGGTGGGGGCGTTACATTATGAGTATGAATAATGTGTTATGATGTGTTTATTTGACGAGTTATGAGTTTATTTCATGTGTCGTTGTTTCCATAGTATGATATTTGCTCCAATATGGCTAAGTTTGAACTTATGTGTCGTGCATTGCATCTTATGCATCCATATGCATTAGCCGAGAATCTAATTGGTTCATTTTGAGTCTAATATGTCTTCTGTTGTTTGCATTGTTCTTAGGATCATCCTATTGGTGATGAGATGGTTCCATAGGTGTGTTCTGATTTGTCCCGTTCGGTTTGTTCTTTAGGATGAGGTTTCTTTCTTTTAGTTAACATGACCTACAACCCTACCTATGTTTTAAGCCTGCACGCGACTTATATATTTATATATATACTTAAATACGTGTTTGATATGTATTTTGTAGGATTTGGCCCGTTTGTTATGAACCTCTTTTGAAAAGGCTTTTATATATACACATGCTATATTTTCATTTATTTGTTTTGAAAAGTGTTGGTGTGTGTTATGAACTAGCGAGGTGTGAAATTGAAAGATAAGTGTTTGATCTTTGAACTGGGCCCCGGAGGAGTGGTATGGTACCTCGGGTCAACCGTGGTGTCTCCGAGCTCTCCCATCAGCACAACTCCACCTTTGAGAGACTTAGCCCAACCTCAGGAGGTCGAGGAGAAGGTGGGTTTTCTCGAGCCGACGGTAAGCCCGTCGAAGGAGTGGGTAGGATCCCATGATTCAATTCTTTGAACTTTGAACCGGGGTTGAGAGGGTGCCCCCTCATCCCCAAACAAAGAAGGTTAAATACAAACATGAAGTAGGTTGGTTGGAAACACGTACTCGCCGAGTTAGTGTGGTTTTGATTCCGATTATGGTTCGTGAAACGGGAGTGGACTTCTAATTTCTAAAACTTGGTTGATTTTAGCCTTCGTCCTTAAACCATTTTCCTTATATATAGTATCATGGGCTAAAATGTTTTAGAATGCAAAAACCATGCCCCGGTTCATGAATTTTATTACTTTTAATATGCTCTGCTCTTATGTATATGTACTTTTGAGTATGTAAACCCCCCCTCCCACCAGTTTTTGGGACTGACCCATCGTCATTGTTTTCTTTTTTCCCCTTCTTCTTTGAGTTGCAGGTGAAGGTTTTTTTGTTCGAGCTAGGCGGAGGTCTTTCTTTTGAGTTGTTGGAGTCTTGTAGTCGAGTCCTTTGCATTTCTTGCATCTTTACTTTCCATTTTTCGTAATATGTATAAATATGTATATGGTTATGCTTTTGAATTCAAATTATGAGAATTTGTATGATTTATTTGGCCCGTGGTGGGCATGGCATGTATAACTTGGCTCGATTTACTCTTGACATGTATGCATGTATATTGGTATGTTTGAGATCCTGTTGCTTCCACGATTTTGATTTTGATGCGCACTTTGTATTGCGTAGCCTAGGAGAGATTTTGTTTGTCTCCTGTCGCTATAGCTTGGTGCATGTGCGGAGTTCCCATTTCATTACACGTGTCGGACTATGGTGCGGCGGATGTAACACTCTGCGCTCCGGGGTGCTATATCCTAAAGTGGTATCAGAGCTCTAGGTTACAAAACCGGGGCCCTATGTGATGCCCCGTTTCTCGATCAAGGTATGCTTTGGTACGAGAGTGAACGATTTACTTTTCTTGCATGAATTATGTGAATAATATGCCTTAATTGACCGTTATGCTTGAACTTATGTGGAATATATGACATGTATGAAATACGTGACTATTTGATATGGTAATTATGTGCTCGTATTGCTTCCATTTGGCTTCGATGGCATGCTTCGTGTCTAATCAAAACAATGTGCTTATTTGGACATTAAAGCATAATTTAGGGACCAAAAGGTAAATTTATATTCTAAGCCTGAAACTGGATAGAACTTGTTGTAATTGAGTAGATAATTCGATTACGAGTTCGTGGGTTTTTTAATGGCTCGATTTGGAGTTCGGACGAAGAAGTTATGGCCATTCTACGAAAAGTCAACCTTTTTATAAGACTTATAACCCAATTCCGAATTTAGCCCAATTTGAGACCCAATTTCACTCCTAACCCGCTCCAATTGACCCGGTTCGCGACCCAAATTGCTGACCCAAATAACTAAATCAGATTTTAACACCCAACATCCCATTTCACGTTATTTGAAAGATTCAAACCCTTCTCTCCCTCATTTTTCTCTCCAACCCATTCATCTCCTCTCAAGAACACCTTCAACCATTTTCAAGAGACAAGATTGGAGATTGAAGCTAGAGATCCAATACTCAAGACCAAGCTATTCTCTTTGATTCTTAGCTCCTAAGGTAAGGTTTTGTGTAAATGCTTGGGTTATGCTTTGAGCTTGAAGCTCTTGGTAGAAGCATGAACTAGGGTTGAATTTTATGAGTTTAATCCATGTTTTCTTGATGAATTCGTGTTCTAAGTATGCTATTTGGACCCTAGAAACATGTTTAGGTTGGATTCCATCTATTCTCTTGATTTCACCATTTTTGAGTTTTTGAAGATTTGAAGAAATTCTTGCATGTCTAGGATTTATTTGATTTCTTGCAATCTTGGTGTTGTAGAATGATTATGCTTGAGTTTTTATGAGTTTTGGAATCAATTTTAGTTGAATTCATGCTAGGATTAGAGATTCACCATTGAAGAGCATGCTTGAACTATGAAGCTTTTATGCATATATGTAATTCTTGCTTAAATGATTCCATTCTTGGATTTTACGCTTATATTATGTTCTTATATGATATATGAATGTTTTATGATGCTTAATTGAGGTTTTGGAATCTTAATTTCATGTTTTGGGGTGTTTAGAACTCATTCCCGTCGAATTCGTAGTGGCTGTCACGTTTTTTTTAAGTTCTGGGCAGAATCCACTAGGGTGGATTTTTGCTGTGTAAAAAATCCATGGGGGTGGATTTGAGGCCGTAGCTTCTGCACAATCCGCGAGGGTGGATTTTTTGTGAAGGAAAATCCATGGGGGTGGATTTTCCCCAGCCTTGTTTCGCTTGTTTTGACTCTTGTATGTCCTTTTCTTGTTTCTATAATACCTTTAATGAGTTGTGGCCTTATTATATGTGGTAGAACTTCTTGCATATCACTTGTTATGATCTTGTTGCCTTGATCAAGTTTAAGTTGTCACATTTTGCTAAGTTATACATTTACTTGAACTTGTATGACTTCCTACGTTATGTGTGACCTTGACATGCTATACATGCTCATGATTAATCCTCACATTTCATTAAGTGCATGATATGACTCCATAAGCATACATAACTCTCATAAGTGACTTGTTACTTAAGCCGTGCGTCGTTTACTTGGTTTGGGTCGAGTCTCACCTTTGTTAGTACGTTTGTCTTGTTAGGTGGTGCGTCTCCGGCCGAGTAGTTCATTGCTCGCGGTCGACCTTCGAGTTCTTGGTAAAGGTGAGGAGTTATATATATGTAAAATGTTTTCAAAACTGTGGACACCTATAGCCTTTCATATTTGTTGGTTTTGAACTCCCATTTTGAAAACGTATATTTAGGCTTTATAAGCCAAGTTTTGTGAGCTTTGCTCGTATTATGAATATTTGCTTGTGGAAAACGGTTTACAAGTAAAACTTGAAGTTTTGGTATATGGGATAGATACCGAAAATGGTTTTGAGACTTCCGTTCGAATATTACGTATGTGTGATTTGTGTAGCGAGGTTATGTATACCTTGCAAGGACGCTTGCCCGGTTGGATCTTTTGATTTGTGTTATGGATTGGTTTGATTTCCTTTGGTTTGGGAAGAAAGGATGGAGTGCTCGTACTCGCCGAGCCGGTGCTTGGGTTCATGATTTGATTTTTCTAAAACTTGCATTGTTTTCCAAAAGAATTCAGATCATGAACACCTTTGATTTGAGCATGCATTGACCTCTTATATTTAAACTATGTAACCTTCTTCTCACCGGTTCCGTTTGAACTGACCTCCTTTACCTTTCGTGTCCGCAGGTCGTGTTTTGGTGTCTTGCTAGGCGGTGTCTTGCTTTGAGAGTTGTGTCGAGTTTAGCTTGTACTCGTTGTGTCTTTACATACTTCTTATTTATGTCGCTTATGTTTTTGGATTTATGGATTTAGAATGTATGATGTTATTATACTAGTCTGGACCGTGTTGGTCACTAGGATGATTTTACATTCCGTATTTTGAGCATTACGTGTTGGACCGTGACGGTCATCTACTTGTTGAATATATATTTCTCTTAGACCTTGTTGAATGAATTTATGCACTTGATATGTTATGATTTAAGCTTCCGCATACTTGTGATTGTTTACCCGCTTTGTGAGTCTAGTACCGCCTAGCTAGGATGTCCGTTTGTCACCGCTTGCTTCGTTCTTGGCGGGTATATGGATAGCAATTCTATATACAAGCTAGGACCGTAGCGCGAGATAGGCATGGGATGCCCTTGTAGGGGCGTTACCCCCCTACTTGGTTGGTATCAGAGCCGAAGGTTTAAAACCGGGCTCTTGAGTCGTCTCGAGTCTTCTAGAGTGTACGGCGTAGGGACAATGTGCTATCATGTTTATTTATTTCGCTTTATATGTGACTAAATGTTACTTATATCTCGTTAATTCTTGCTTTTACTTTTTGTAATTGCATTTCTTACTTGATATTACGTGATATGAGCATATAACTAACCAACATGCATACATGATTGAATTGTGTAGGATGCCTCCACGTTGTCGTGACCGTTCTTCGGCTCGTGGAAATGAGCAAGATCCTCCGGGGAATAATCCGAATCCACCACCACCGCCGACTTTACCTAACGCAGCGGATCTTATGGCTCTTATGACTCAGTTTGTGCAAGCCGTGAATACACAACAAGCCGCTCAACAAGCCGCGCAAGTACCTCCTCCGGCACCTCCTCCACCACCGGTTCCGGTTGAGAGTGTTTATGACCGATTTAGTAGGCGCCGTCCACCTATATTTCCGGGTACTACGGATGATTTGAAAGCGGAGTATTGGATCACTACCATTGAGAGGATTTTCCGGGTTGTCACTTGCACCGAGACGGAGAAGGCTTTGTGTGCTATCGATCTTCTTCGTGATGAGGCTTATAATTGGTGGCGTAGCACTATATCCCGCCTTGGGGTTGGTGAAGATAATGTTACATGGGAGATGTTCGCTAGAGAGTTTCGGGCACATTACATCCCGAAGCAAGCAAGGAAGCGCCGTGAGAGGGAATTCATGAATTTGGAGCAAGGGAATATGTCCGTGACCGAGTACATTGCCGAGTTCAATCGATTGTCTCCGTATGCACCTCATATCACCGATGAGGAAGACCGCAAGTGCGAGAAATTTGTGGAAGGACTTCGTGGGGAGATTTCAAGATCTTTGGCTCCGGTGCACATTGATAATTGGGCCGATGCTACCGGGTTAGCTTTGAAAGTTAAAGGGGAAGAACAAAGGCTTGGAACTAAGAAGGGTGTTATGGGTTCCGATTCGGGATTTAAGAGAACAACTCCACAATCGTTCTCTAAGTCACCACAACCATCTTCTAGGGGTCGTTTTATGGGAAATAAGGGGAAAGGAAAGCAAACTCCGCAAGTGGTGAAGAGGCATGATCCATGTGAGCATTGTGGGAGTACTACACATGTTGGGGAGAATTGTTGGAAGAAGCATGGTAAATGCTTCAATTGTGGCAGCACTAAGCACTTGGTGAGGAATTGTGATCAACCTAGATCTCATGGTTCGGGTAATGAGGCAAGGCCCGTGGCACATGCACGTGCTTATGCTTTGGATGGAGAGCAAGAGAATGCCGAGATCGACCCTACCGACGTGGTGGAAGGTACACTCCACATACATGACATTCCCATACATGCATTATATGATCCGGGTGCATCTCATTTGTTTATTACTCCTTCTATGGCTACTATGTTAAATTTGCCTCTTGCGAGTGATTCTATGCTTTATATTGTGCGTTCTCCTTTGGGTGGTATGATTAAAACTGATTGCTTGTACCGTAATTGTCCGGTGAGTATTGAGGGACGCGTTTACCCGGCGAATTTGATTGCTATTCCGATGAAGAAGTACGACGTGATACTCGGTATGGATTTGTTGTATACGCATCGGGCGAAGATGGACTGTTTTGGGAAGAACGTTGAGTTGGGTACCGGTGTGATTACGGGTTCGAGTGTTGGTGGGAGTCCGTTTATTTGTTTGATGGAAGCTAAGAAGCTCATTCGTGATGGAGCTACCGGGTATGTGGCGTATGTGTTGAACCGCCCTAAAGATCAAGTTAAGCTTGAAGAAACTAATGTGGCGAATGAGTTCCCCGATGTCTTTCCGGAATGTTTGGGGACTTTGCCACCGGAAAGAGAGGTCGAATTTGTTATTGATCTATTCCAAGAGGCCGAGCCGTTCTCGAAGACGCCATATAGGATGGCTCCCGCCGAACTCAAGGAACTTAAAACTCAACTAGACGAGTTATTGGCGTGTGGGTTTATACGGCCGAGTACTTCGCCTTAGGGTGCTCCGGTGTTGTTCGTGAAGAAGAAAGATGGGACACTCCGTATGTGCATAGACTATCGGGAGATGAATAGGATGACGGTGAAGAATAAGTATCCCCTCCCGCACATCGAAGAGTTGTTTGATTTGTTGCAAGGTTCGAAGGTATATTCGAAGCTCGATCTCCGACAAGGTTACTATCAGTTAAAGATTAAGGAGTCAGATATACCGAAGACGGGCTTTAACACGAGATACGGACACTATGAATTCGTTGTGATGCCCTTTGGACTAACCAACGCACCCGCAGCTTTTATGGATTTAATGCACCGTGTTTTCAAGGAGTTCTTAGACAAGTTCGTTGTTATTTTCATTGATGACATCTTAGTTTTCTCTAAGTCGGTTGAGGAACACGCTCTACATCTTCGTTTGGTACTTGAGAAGCTACGTGAACACAAGTTGTATGCTAAGTTTAGCAAATGTGATTTTTGGATTGATCGGGTGTCATTCTTGGGACACATTATTTCCGGTGATGGGATTTCAGTGGATCCTTCTAAGATAGAAACAGTTTCTCTTTGGGAACAACCGAAGAATGTGTCGGAAGTAAGGAGTTTTCTTGGCTTAGCAAGTTATTACCGCCGATTCGTCAAGGATTTTTCTAAGATTGCCGCACCTCTCACACGATTAACTAAGAAGGAAACAAAGTTTGTGTGGGATGAAGCTTGTGAAGAGAGCTTCCGTGTGCGTAAGGAGAAATTGACAACGGCTCCGGTGTTAACTCTTCCGGAAGGTTCGGATGGGTTTTCAGTTTACACCGACGCATCCAAGGAAGGATTGGGGTGTGTGCTTATGGAAAAGGGTCGGGTGATTGCTTATGCTTCGAGGAAATTAAAGGAGCACGAGCAGAATTACCCAACACATGATCTTGAGTTGGCCGCGGTGATATTTGCCTTAGCGAAATGGCGACACTACCTCTATGGAATTAAGTTGAGGTGTTTACCGATTACAAGAGTCTCCGTTACTTGTTCACACAGAAGGAATTGAACATGAGACAACGACGGTGGATGGAATTCTTGGAAGACTACGATTGTGTCATACAATATCATCCGGGGAAGGCGAATGTAGTTGCGGATGCATTGAGTCGGAAAGCGAAGATTGCTAATCTTGAGGTTGATTCCGGTAAGGGTGAAACCGAGATCCTTGTTTCGCAATCAAGGTTGGCTAACATCACTATAAGGCCGGATTTGAGGCAAAGGATCCTAGATGCTCAATCAAGGGATGAGTGGATTCAAAGACAAGTGATTCGAGCAAAGGCTAATCCGAGGTCTAAGTTTGGATTTGATGATTTGGGGATCTTTAGGTACAAAGGCCGAGTATGCATACCGGATGGATTGCAAAGGTTAGTGCTTGAAGAAGCACATAGGACCGTCTATACGATGCATCCGGGTGGCAACAAGATGTACCGAGATCTTAAGAAGTACTTTTGGTGGCATGGAATGAAACGAGATGTGGCTAATTTCGTTAAGAGATGTCGAGTTTGTCAACAAGTTAAGGCCGAACATCAATTACCGGCGGGAAAGTTGCAACCGATACTGATTCCGGAGTGGAAATGGGAACAAGTCACCATGGATTTCGTGATCGGGCTTCCAAGGGTTCGAAAGGGGTTTGATGGAATTTGGGTTGTCGTAGATCGCCTCACCAAATCTGAACACTTTCTACCGATTCGATCAACCGATAAAGTGGAGAAGTTAGCGGAGTTGTATCACCAAGAAATTGTGAGATTGCATGGGATACCCGCTAGTATCATTTTGGATAGAGATCCTCGTTTCACTTCTAAGTTGTGGAAGGTTCTTAACAGATTATGGGGTACGAAGTTGAGTTTTAGTACCGCATTTCATCCGCAAACCGATGGACAATCCGAACGGGTGATTAAGTTTCTTTAGGATTTATTAAGGGCTTGTATATTGGACTTTTCGAATGAGTGGCATAAGGAATTGACTTTGATCAAATTCGCCTACAATAATAGTTACCAATCTTCGATCAAGATGGCACCGTACGAAGCTTTGTATGGCCGTAAGTGTAGGTCTCCTCTTTATTGGGATCTTGAGGAATGGAGATGGACAGAGGAAAACGGTTTGGAAAGAGGAACCGAGCCCGATTTGATTAAGGGAGCAATTGAGAAAGTGGAAAAGATTAAGCAACACATGAAAGCGGTACAAGACCGGCAAAAGAGCTATGCCGATCGGAGAAGGAAAGACGTGGAATTCGAAGTGGGTGATCGGGTTTTCTTGAAGGCAACACCGAGAAAGGGTTTCTCACGAATTGGAAAGGGTGGTAAGTTGAATCCGAGGTTCATTGGTCCGTTTGAGATTGTGGAACGTATTGGGGAAGTTGCCTATCGCTTGGATTTGCCTCCGAATCTCACGGGAATTCATAACGTGTTTCATGTGTCACAATTGAGGAAGTATTTTCGGGATGAGATGGAAACTATGCCGATTGAAGAGGTACAGTTGGATCCGGACTTGACATTTAAACAACAACCGGTAAAGATCTTGGATAGGAAGGTTCAAGAGTTGAGAAATCGACAAATTCCATTGGTTAAGGTACTTTGGAAAGATCTTAAGTCCGAAGAAGCAACTTGGGAGACGGAAGAGAAGATGCGGAGATATCATCCTGAGTTATTTTTCGATGGTAAATCTGGGGACCAGATTTCTTTAAGGAGGGGAGGGTGTGACGCCCCGTTTCTCGATCAAGGTATGCTTTGGTACGAGAGTGAACGATTTACTTTTCTTGCATGAATTATGTGAATAATATGCCTTAATTGACCGTTATGCTTGAACTTATGTGGAATATATGACATGTATGAAATACGTGACTATTTGATATGGTAATTATGTGCTCGTATTGCTTCCATTTGGCTTCGATGGCATGCTTCGTGTTTAATCAAAACAATGTGCTTATTTGGACATTAAAGCATAATTTAGGGACCAAAAGGTAAATTTATTTTCTAAGACTGAAACTGGATAGAACTTGTAGTAATTGAGTAGATAATTCGATTACGAGTTCGTGGGTTTTTGAATGGCTCGATTTGGAGTTCGGACGAAGAAGTTATGGCATTCTACGAAAAGTCAACCTTTTTATAAGACTTATAACCCAATTCCGAATTTAGCCCAATTTGAGACCCAATTTCACTTCTAACCCGCTCCAATTGACCCGGTTCGAGACCCAAATAGCTGACCCAAATAACTAAATCAGATTTTACCACCCAACATCCCATTTCACGTTATTTGAAAGATTCAAACCCTTCTCTCCCTCATTTTTCTCTCCAACCCATTCATCTTCTCTCAAGAACACCTTCAACCATTTTCAAGAGACAAGATTGGAGATTGAAGCTAGAGATCCAAGACTCAAGACCAAACTATTCTCTTTGATTCTCAGCTCCTAAGGTAAGGTTTTGTGTAAATGCTTGGGTTATGCTCTGAGCTTGAAGCTCTTGGTAGAAGCATGAACTAGGGTTGAATTTTATGAGTTTAATCCATGTTTTCTTGATGAATTCGTGTTCTAAGTATGCTATTTGGACCCTAGAAACATGTTTAGGTTGGATTCCATCTATTCTCTTGATTTCACCATTTTTGAGTTTTTGAAGATTTGAAGAAATTCTTGCATGTCTAGGATTTATTTGATTTCTTGCAATCTTGGTGTTGTAGAATGATTATGCTTGAGTTGTTATGAGGTTTGGAATCAATTTTAGTTGAATTCATGCTAGGATTAGAGATTCACCATTGAAGAGCATGCTTGAACTATGAAGCTTTTATGCATATATGTAATTCTTGCTTAAATGATTCCATTCTTGGATTTTATGCTTATATTATGTTCTTATATGATATATGAATGTTTTATGATGCTTAATTGAGGTTTTGGAATCTTAATTTTATGTTTTGGGGTGTTTAGAACTCATTCCCGTCGAATTCGTAGTGGCTGTCACGATTTTTTTAAGTTCTGGGCAGAATCCACTAGGGTGAATTTTTGCTGTGTAAAAAATCCATGGGGGTGGATTTGAGGCAGTAGCTTCTGGACAATCCGCGAGGGTGGATTTTTTGTGAAGGAAAATCCATGGGGGTGGATTTTCCCCAGCCTTGTTTCGCTTGTTTTGACTCTTGTATGTGTTTTTCTTGTTTCTATAATACCTTTAATGAGTTGTGGCCTTATTATATGTGGTAGAACTTCTTGCATATCACTTGTTATGATCTTGTTGCCTTGATCAAGTTTAAGTTGTCACATTTTGCTAAGTTATACATTTACTTGAACTTGTATGACTTCCTACGTTATGTGTGACCTTGACATGCTATACATGCTCATGATTAATCCTCACATTTCATTAAGTGCATGATATGACTCCATAAGCATACATAACTCTCATAAGTGACTTGTTACTTAAGCCGTGCGTCGTTTACTTGGTTTGGGTCGAGTCTCACCTTTGTTAGTACGTTTGTCTTGTTAGGTGGTGCGTCTCCGGCCGAGTAGTTCATTGCTCGCGGTCGACCTTCGAGTTCTTGGTAAAGGTGAGGAGTTATATATATGTAAAATGTTTTCAAAACTGTGGACACCTATAGCCTTTCATATTTGTTGGTTTTGAACTCCCATTTTGAAAACGTATATTTAGGCTTTATAAGCCAAGTTTTGTGAGCTTTGCTCGTATTATGAATATTTGCTTGTGGAAAACGGTTTACAAGTAAAACTTGAAGTTTTGGTATATGGGATAGATACCGAAAATGGTTTTGAGACTTCCGTTCGAATATTACGTATGTGTGATTTGTGTAGCGAGGTTATGTATACCTTGCAAGGACGCTTGCTCGGTTGGATCTTTTGATAGCGCTCGGGGCGGAGTAAGTGGTATGACCGGGAACGCAAGGGCGGACGGTTAAACCCTTACGAAGTACCCACTTTTGGACAAGTTTGCTAAGACTCCGAGGAGGTTTCGGGGTTAAGGTCAGCTTGGGGGAAGGTCGGTTTCATGGACCCACTTCTCCATGCTTCTTTTGCGATGTTCGGGGGCTGTACACTCTCGACATCAACGGTGTAAGGATGGATTGGTTTGATTTCTTTTGGTTTGGGAAGTAAGGATGGAGTGCTCGTACTCGCCGAGCCGGTGCTTGGGTTCATGATTCGATTTTTCTAAAACTTGCATTGTTTTCCAAAAGAATTCAGATCATGAACACCTTTGATTTGAGCATGCATTGACCTCTTATATTTAAACTATGTAACCTTCTTCTCACCGGTTCCGTTTGAACTGACCTCCTTTACCTTTCGTGTCCGCAGGTCGTGTTTTGGAGTCTTGCTAGGCGGTGTCTTGCTTTGAGAGTTGTGTCGAGTTTAGCTTGTACTCGTTGTGTCTTTACATACTTCTTATTTATGTCGCTTATGTTTTTGGATTTATGGATTTAGAATGTATGATGTTATTATGCTTGTTTGGATTTATGGATTTAGAATGTATGATGTTATTATGCTAGTTTGGACCGTGTTGGTCACTAGGATGATTTTACATTCCGTATTTTGAGCATTACGTGCTGGACCGTGACAGTCATCTACTTGTTGAATATATATTTCTCTTAGACCTTGTTGAATGAATTTATGCACTTGATATGTTATGATTTAAGCTTCCGCATACTTGTGATTGTTTACCTGCTTTGTGAGTCTAGTACCGCCTAGCTAGGATGTCCGTTTGTCACCTCTTGCTTCGTTCTTGGCGGGTATATGGATAGCAATTCTATATACAAGCTAGGACCGTAGCGCGGGATAGGCGTGGGATGCCCTTGTAGGGGCGTTACACTCTAGGTCATGTCAGGTCTGTCTAGGTGGTTCGACTTAGGATTATGTGTTCGTTTGCGTTCACTTTCACTTTTATGTGAATTACTTGTATTATTTGTATTAGTTGTTCGCATGAACATGCACTAAGACCTGGCACGCATCGATATTCTTGGAATTGTTTTCTTATTTCAGGAT
Organism: Lantana camara; assembly: GCA_037501455.1. Taxonomy (NCBI): domain Eukaryota; kingdom Viridiplantae; phylum Streptophyta; class Magnoliopsida; order Lamiales; family Verbenaceae; genus Lantana; species Lantana camara. Next base: position 87,774,991 of record CM074862.1, on the reverse strand, counting down.
GGCATCTACACATCAACATGTCCTTCTGAAAAATAAGTGACTTCGGTCTACTAGGAGTTTAAAGATTTCGATCCACCGAAGTGGTTTGGAGGTGATCATGTCAAAGTCGAGGAATAGTTATCCGAGATAGTATGGTTTTGGGAGAATTTTCTCGGGACATCACAAGAGAAGGTGAATTGAATTTCCCACGTACTTTAAGGTCGACCTTCAAAGTGGCTAAAGGAGGTAAGATCAAGATTTAAAGAGTCTGGGGAAGAGCTTACTTGGGAGAAATTCATCCAAGAATTTTGTTATGAATACATTCCTCTAAATGTAACTTCAAGAATTCTTGGATCTTGAATAAGAATTGAAGAAAATGGGTGATCTCATATTGGAGCTTGAGAGATCGGGTGCTGACAAAGATTGTCCTAAAGTTTGGAGTTATATACAAGGGCGCAGTAACAATATTCAACAAGTATTCCAAGTTTCACCAGTACATATATGGTCAAAGGAAGTTAGAAGAACGGTTCAAGTGGAGATGGATAGTCAACGATTGGAGTTTTACACCTCTTGTGTGGAATAAGGATCGAATGCTAGCTCAAGAAAAAGACCCGTACCATAAAGAAAATCTTAAGAATTCCAAGATTTCAATGGCACCAAGAGGAAGAAATTTGGTGGATGCTTCAAGTGTGGAGAGTTGGGTCACAAAGTGAGCACTTGCCCGAAGAATAAGAATTTGAAGCCTATGAAGAGCCGTAGTTCTAAGACTCCAAGTTAAGTCCGAGTTGATACAAGTGAAGATAAAGAATTAGATGCCGAGTTTGGCACTACCACCATGGTGAAAGGTGCACTAATGCATTGATGACATCTCATCCATGCCTATTTAATCTCAGGGAAACCCACTTGTTTGTTTTTCTCTCGTTTTGTTGTTTCTTGCTGCTCATTGTTGTTGTGCTTGTTGCTTTCTTTGGTGGAAACTATCTTCTTGGAGAGAGTTTGATAAGGTTAAGTGGTTCTCGAGAGGGGTTTATGAGTTGTGAGGGCCGAGGTTTGCCCGGTGGACTTATTAAAGGTGCCTTATTGAGGTACGGAGCTACCTTTGGGCGTGGGTTGCTTTTTCGAGTGCCGTGTTGCTTTGATGGTATCTTTTAAGAGGTCCGTCTGAGGCTCAATGATATTTTCGGGTAATAGACTGAAGGCTAACCCGTGTGTGTCCTTTGTAGAAGTGGTTAGTCAATCCGGGACGGTGTGACAAGCTACATAGCTTACGTTTGGGTTAACCAAGGGATAGAGCTAAGCTTGATGAGACAAGGATCCTAGTATGACGCTCATCGTGTTTCCTTGAAGGTTGGAATTTGTTACCACCAAATAGGAACATTGAGGTTGTCGTGATCTTTATCCCAAAATTGAACCTGGGTAAAGACTACCTACCGGATGGCTCTAGCTTGGTTGTGGGAGTTGAAGACGTAGTTCGATGAGCTCTTAGAAGGTGCTTTCGTCAATTTGAGCATTTCTTTGTGGAATGCTTTAGTCCTATCTAAGAAGAAGACGGGACTTAGGATGAACGTAAACTACCATGAGTTACACAGGTTAACTGTAGAAGATAAATACCCTTTGTTTACTTCAAGAGTTGTTATTCTTCTTTAGAGTTCGTGGTTTTCATCGAGTTGGTTTTTAACAAGGGTATTACCGACCACATGTCCGGGCAGAAGAACCGAGAATTGCCTAAAAGAAGAAGTCTCTAGTGTTACCGGGATTCAACAGGAGATTCGTCTTTCCATAGACGACCATCCCGTTACATGAACGACACGAAAGAGGCACGATTTGAGTGGAAAGAGGTGTTGTAAGAGAGTTTATTTCGGTACTGGCTTTGCTTACCCGAGGGTACACAAAACCAATATGTTACAATTGAGGTACTATGGAAGACTTTGGTTGTCTGTTGCTAACGGAGAGTTGGAGCCTATACCTCAAGAAGTGCAAGGTCACGAGATTTATTCCACGTATGGTTTGAGGACTTGATGTATTGGTATAAAAGAGACATTGTAGACTACGTGTAGCAATGTCTGTTGTGTCATCGGTTGAAGACCGAACATTAAGAATCGGTATGTTTCTCTAACTACTTCCGGTTTGTTGGAAGTCGGAGTAAATGGCTAAGGAATTAGTGTCCAGTTTGTGAAGGCTAAGGGGATTCACTAGTATTCGAAAAGTCGAAAAGTTTAACCCCGTGCTACTTAGACCCTTGAGATTCTTAGAAGAATAAAAGGGAAGTAGCTTTCCGGTTGGTCTGGCCACCGAGTGGTCCAGGATATGAGAAGTCTTCCTTATTCTCTAATTAGGGAAGTATTATCCCAAGGAGTCTACCTTTCTCTTGGATCAGAGTGGCACAACGGAAGTGTGGAGTTGAGTTCGTTTCTAGAGTTGATCAGGACCTTGGTTTTGGACCTGAGGATAGGTCTTTTTTAAGGGGGAGAGGTTGTAACAACCCAGTTTTTGGGCCGTACAGGTACATCGTAATGAGAGCGTTACTTGCACTTTTAATTTATTTATTTATGCGATTATATTTTTATAAAATTGATTATGTGCTTATTTGATTATTTATATGAATTCATTGTTGAGTTTTAATTTGAACATAAACGTTCCCGTCCTCTCCTACCCTCTCCCCTTGTTCTTGGTCTACGTGCCCCGTATTTGTTCTCGATTTTGTACCAATGTGATATGCATGAAATATATATGTTATGAACTCGTTTATATGCTTGTTATATGTTTTGAGTTCGTTTGTTACGGTTTTGAAAACCGTTTTATTTTTTAGGGACTCGAGGGCTTAACTCGTTTTAGCACGCCTTGGGTTCCGGAAGGAGTACCTGAAGCACCCCGGAGCAAATGGCACCACATCCCCCGCACTATAAGCCGACACGTGCAACGAAGTAGAGACTCCGCGCATGCATCAAGTTACAGCGAACGGGTGACAAACAAAAACACACACACTACCTACGCGATCTAGACCCTGAAACAGATTGCGCAAAACAAAAAAATCTAATGCGGAAGTACCAGGATCACAAACATACAAACATATATGCTCGAGTTATTACAAATTATACATTATATGCCCTTCCAAGGCCAAAGGAATCATACAAGGCAAGCTCAAAATTCGAATCATAATTCATACAAAGCTTATACATAATACCATACTTATACATAGTGCCAAACTGAAAATAAAGATGCAAGGATGCAAAAGACTCCACTAACAAACTCGAACGACCCAAATAAAAGACCACCGGCTAGCACGAACCAAAGAACTGCACCTGTAAACTCAAGAAGCAAAAAGGCGAAAAAGAAACAACGACGAGGGGTCAGTCCTAAAGACTGGTGAGGGGGCTAACACACGCACCCTTACATAAATATAGAGCAGAGCATATACAAAATTTATAGTATTCATGAACCGGGAGTGGTTTTTGTAATCTAAAACTTTTTAACACGTGATAACATATATTTAGAAAAGGGCTTTAAGGCCGAAGGCCAAAATCTACCAATTTTAGAATTTAGAAGTCCACTCCCGTTTCGCGAATCATAGGCGGAAGCAAAACTCACACGTACACACACTCGGCGAGTACGAGTGCACACCAACCAACCTACTTCACAAATCAAAACTCGGAACTTAACACAAATGAAGGTATAAAGCAAACACACACACATACCTCTTCTCCGAGGGATGGAAGGGTGGCTACCCTTCACATCTAACACACTTAAACGTCAGGGTCGTGAGTTTCATGACACTCACGCCCGAGGACTCCTTCCCTCACTAACCTCCTAGCGGGTTTCGGGTTGATCCTATCGAAGTGGAGTCCATACTCGGGAGTGGCCCGACGCCGTCCCAGGGCTCCTTTGTACAAAACTCCTGGGCCCCACACGAAAGTCACGCAACCTTATCACACTTGTACAAAGACTTATCTTTCAAAGCCAAATCTCGCCAGAACATATCACAGACATACGCCAACCCTTTTCAAAACAAAAGAATGAAAATATAGCTTACTTATACATAAAAGCATTTTGAAACGTTCCATAACAAAAGGGACAAATCCCACAAAATACATATCGAACACATATCTATATACATAAATATATATATAGGTCATTGTAGCTAAAAGAAAGAAACCTCACTTTGCTGACCAAACCGACAAAACAAACTCAAACCCTTCTAAGAGACCACCTATTCAACCTCGGAACGCACCTAAGAGCAAAACAAAGATCACAAGACCAACTTAGACTCAAGATCAACCAATTAGACGCTCGATATATGCATATGGATGTTAATGATGTATAAAGATTGAGATGAAGTGGCACTTACGTCATATGAGTTCATCTTAGATCATATCAAATCGTAATTCACATATTTCACGTCAAACCAGCTCACGAACTTCATGCAACACACACAACATGTTATACAACACGTTAACAATGCATATAGCTCATATAAAATCAAAGAGATTACACATGCAAGGCAAGCAAACAAAGTACAAAGTCATTCCTGTGCTTAGGAATACACATCGAATCATATAAGGCACAAATCACGTCAACCAAATGCCTAATCTTAATACAACATGCATGACACATTATTCAAACATAAAACATATCACATTCAAGCATTAACAAGTCATAGCAAAGCATATCATACGTATAAACAAGTATTCATCATATTAGGAACAAGATCGGGGAGGGAAACAAGCAAAACGAACAAGAAAACAAAGTTCGGGAGCAAAGAAGTCACTGTCCCAAATCCACCCCCGTGGATATTTAACAAAGGGGAATCCACGATCGTGGATTTGGTCCAGGGACATCACAGGAGTGCCTGCTGTTGGAAAACAGGAATCAGAAAGTAGCGAAAATTTAAAATTTTCCAACAAAAGGATCGAAAACTCGTAATCGTGAATCCAAATTTGTAGAGATTAGAAACTTACTTTTCAATAATCTTTGTTGAAGCGTTTCAAGCCACCCAAGAACGCTCTTCTCGCAGCTTGATCCCCTCTCCTTGGCAAAGCTCGAATCTTTGAAACTTCTAACTTGAAGCTCTCTAGAGATAGTCCACCAACTTGACCACAATCTAACTAGTAAGGATGCTAGTTCTCTAGTTAGTGTTTAGGCTTAACCTAGGGTTTATTTGATATTGGAGAAAGGATGGTGTTCAGCACATGAACCAAAAGAAATTGTCTATCATCTTTAAGCAGAGCTCGAGCTCCCCTATATATAGCCAAGGGAGGGACGGCCGAACCTAGTCCTATTGGACTAGGGATTTGGTCCCTCTCTCTCTTATTACTTGATCATCAAGTAATTCCAACTTTGACTTTGAATTCCAATTCAAATCAACTTTTAAGAGAGCTAAAATATCCAAACTCTTTTGGATAATATTATACTTTATTTATTAATAAATAAATAACTTATTTATCTAATTAATTAATTCGTAATTAATTAAATAGATTATTTTTCTCCAAAATAAGACATTATTTTTAATTCAAAATTAAACCAAAGTCTATTAAATAATTAACATATTAATTATTTAATCACATAATGTTATACATGTGTGAGACACGTGTCCCAAGGACACGTGCCACTCACGTGACCCAAACGTGTGATTCACACTTGTGGAACCCTCTCGTCATGATCAACTCGTTTAATCATTTTAATGCCTTAATTCATGTAACCAAGTTGTTTTGTGTGACCCTATAGGTTCTCAATTCAATTAGCAGTGACCCTAATTAATTAATTCACTAATTAATTAATCAGTCCACAGATTAAACGACCATAGTCTAGCAACAGGTGTTTAACCTCTAACTGAATTGGAATGTCTCGATTCGATAGAACCTTTAAATCATTGATTCATGTGAGATACAATCCTCCTACTTGCTATCTCTCAACCAAGATCTAGGGTAAGGGAATAATCAGAACCCTAACAATCTGGTCTTAAATCTAAGTGCATTTCATATCCATTTGATCCCGATCCAAGAAACCATTTTCTTGTTGTCTTGATCTATTTCCTTGGCCAAGGACTCCATATGGCATATGAATGACTTACGCAATAAGAGATCACCTTGCAAATGCAAATGTAGGTCCTTTCTTGATTCTCATTCACTTTCATGAGTCACTTGTGCACCCCCAGCATAAGGCTTGAATCAGTTGTCTAAGGCGACACCCTTTAAAGCTTATACCTAGGACTACAGAGTTAACTCATAAACTGACATGGAACCTCAAGTCTTAGGATCAATTAATCACATTAATGACTCGTGAGATATTTTCTACTCTGGAAGTTTCCATTTCCTGAAATAGAAACTTCATTTCCCATTTAGGAATCTTCTCACACGGGCACCTCAGTGAAGTTACTTATTGAAGTAAGTACCCTCATGTATCACGCATGTATCAACTATACACTTTGTACCTCCATGAAACAAGGTGGTCCTTCTTAAGGGCGTGATCCCACAAGCAAACCTTAGAGGAGTCAGGTTGACACTCCCACTGTCTGTAGGACTCATTGGCTTGGAGTATTTTACTAATCATGACTTATGTGATATAGGGCTCGTTTCATGAACCATTTCACCTAAATGATAGAGTCCTAAAGTCATCAGGATTAGGGGAGTTCTCATACATGCACAACTAAAGTAAACGCATACCAAACAAGAGCATATAAAAAAGTGTTGCCTTAATTCGTTATTTTATTCAAAGTTTGTCTGTCATTACAAGAAGGAAAAGTATAAAGCGGATATACAATCGGCTTTATAGGGCACTATTCCTAACACCTGCATCAAATCCACGACATTGGATTTATTTCAAAGCCAAAATCCACGACCGTGTATTTGCATCAACGGCCAAACTCGAATTTTCAGCCCCAAAACACTCCAAAACTCAAAGCCAATCAAACAACCATCAAGTTAACACATTATACAAGGATTATGCAACAAAGATCTAAAGATCCATGCCCTAATTCATGCAAAAACCGAGCTAAAGTGAGGAGAAAGGAAGAGATTCATCAATAAGTTCATTCTCTTGCAAAGGCTTCAATATCCAAAAATGGCAAAGTCATGAATCCTTATCTAACACCCAAATCAAGTTCATGTAACTCAAATAGGATGTTATAGGAGCAGATATCACATCAAACTCAAAGAATTTACAAAGAAGCAAGCTAGAATCAAGAAATTGCCACAAACCCTCACAATTCATATAATATGCCAATATTGATGCAATCTGTGGTGAAAATAAACCATATTGGGCTTAAAAGAACCACATAGACTTGGAGAATTCAAAAATGAAATTACCTCTCCAATTGGAGAAGAAATGATGGAGCTTAAGTTCAAAGCTTGAACAAAATGAATAGTGGCCTTCTTCTTCCTCTCTTCTCTTTCTTCTCTCTTCTTTTCTTCACTTTTGGGGCTGATTTCTTTGTCTTGGAGACCCCCGGGGGGGGGGGGGGGGGGGGGAGGGGTCCTAATTGGATCAGGTAAGGGAGTGAGAGTGGCTTAACTCAAGCACAAAAGTCATAGTTTAGCTTTGGTTAAGGTTAAAGTGGGACCCACAAAGCAAAACTAGTCAACAACATTCAACTCTTAAATGAAGTCTCTAATCCAAACACTTTCCTTAGCTGCATCATTTTCAACTAAGTATTCAGCCTCTGTGGTCGAATCTGTAGTGGTTGTTTGCTTGGAACTCTTCCAACTCACTGCTCCGCCGTTTAGGCAGAAAATATATCCTGACATTGACTTAAAATCATCTAAGTCAGATGCAAAGCCTGCATCGCAGTGTCCTTCAATAGTAAGATCTGTCTGACCTCCATAAACTAAGAATAAATCCTTAGTACTTTTCAAGTACTTAAGAATATTCTTCGCGGCAGCCCAGTGACCATCTCCAGGGTCAGATTAGAAACGACTTGTTACACTTGCATCAGCCACATCCGGTCGAGTACATAACATTGCATACATTATGCTACCTATTGTTGATGCATAAGGTGTATGAGTCATTCTTTCCTTCTCAAGGTTAGTCCTAGGACATATCTTCTTAGAAAGACATGTTCCTACACTCATAGGAAGGTTCTTAACCTTTGCTGAGTCCATATTGAATCTCTTCAATACTTTGTCAATGTACATCGACTGTGATAGTCCTATTAACCTTCTAGATCTATCTCGATAGATTTTGATTCCAAGGAAATAGGACACATCACCAAGATCTTTCATCTCGAATTGGTTCGATAACCATAACTTAGTTACTCTCATGTCATCCTTCGAATTCCTAATAAGAAGGATATCATCAATATAAAGTACTAAGAATTGCACTGAGGTCTCCAATTCCTTTCTATACACACACGATTCATTCAAAATTTGAATGAAGCCAAACGCTTTGGCTGATTCATCAAATCAAATGTTCCAATTCCTAGAAGCCTGTTTCAATCCATAGATTGACCTTTGGAGTTTGCAAACCTTTTGCTCACTCCCACTGAACATGAAACCTATGGGTTGCTCCATATAAATGTCTTTATCAATGTCACCATTGAGAAAGGTAGTTTTCACATCTATTTGTCATATCTCATAGTCATAATATACAGCAATGGCAAGCATGGTCCGAATAGACTTTTGTATTGCAACTGGTGAAAAGGTTTCATCAAAGTCCACGCCAGGTCTTTGAGTGAATCCTTTTGTAACCAGTCTTGCTTTGTAGGCTGCAATGCTTCCATCCACTCCAACCTTTCTCTTAAAGATCCATTTGCAACCTATGGGTTTGACCCCATCAGGCAAATCTACCAAGGTCCAAACTTGGTTGGAGTTCATGGTATCCATTTTGGATTTCATGGCTTCTATCCACTGTTCAGAGTCATAATCTGAAAGTGCCTCCTCATATGTTAAAGGATCATTCCTTTTGAGAGATCTCATGGAAGAATCCATACCATCTCTCCGGCTGTCTAGGAGTGCTTTTAGAACGCCTTAGAGAAGGATTTACATGTGTATCGAAATTCATGATTGGTTGGGGTTGATCAGAAGGGGACGTTCCTTCAGTGGGTGGCGTGGGGTCACTTTGTACTTTCTCTAATTCTATGATCTTGCCTTTGTTTTCTTTAAGGAACGGTTCCTCAAGGAAAGTAGCATTTCTGGAAACATATATCTTTTGCTCAGATTGATCATAGAAGTAGTATCCTATGGATTCTTTAGGATAACCTACAAAGTAGCATAAGTTAGAATGAGATTATAACTTATATCCCATTGTCCTCTTCACGTAAGCAGGACAACCCCAAATTCTTAAATAAGAATAACTAGGGATTTTACCATATCACATTTCATAGGGCGTTTTAGGGACCGACTTAGAGGGAACTCAATTCAAAATCTTTGCTGCACTTTCTAGGGCATAACCCCAGAAAGAATATAATAAGTCAATGAAACTCATCATGGAATGAACCATATAATGTAGAGTTCGATTCCTTCTCTCAGAAACTCCATTTAGTTGAGGAGTTCCCGTAGGAGTCCACTGAGAGATAATCCCATTATCTTTGAGATGATTAAGGAACTCTTCACTAAGATACTCGCTTTCTCGATCAGATCGAATTGCTTTGATCTTGTGACCAGTTTGGTTCTCAACCTCCTTTTGAAATTCTAGGAATTTCTAGAAAGCTTCAGATTTATACTTCATTATGTATATATAACCATACCGACTAAAGTCATCGGTAAAGGTTATGAAATACTGATGATTGCTTCTAGTGCTTACACTAAGCAGTCCTCAGATATCAGAATGGATCAAATCCAAGACCTTAGTGGCACGTTCCACAGTTCCTTTAAAAGGAACTTTGGACATTTTTCCTTTGAGACAGGACTCGCAAGAAGTTAACTCTTTGAGATCATTTCCAGAGAATGATCCTAAAGTGTTTATCTTGCTAATTCTGTTCTTGGAAATATGTCCCAATCTAGCATGCCATAAGGGAGCTGAAACTTTGTCATCTCTCTTACGTTTAGTTTCTCGTTGTATATTCATAATATTGATATTTTGAGTTAGATAAAGTCAATTACTTAGAGTACCAATGTGAACGGAAGAGTTGTTCCGTTTGACAAAGTATTTACAATTCTTAATATAAGTTTCATAACCTTTACAATCTACAATTGGAACTGAAATTATATTACGAATAATGCTCGGTACATAAAGGACTTTATTTAAGACTAACTCAAAACTACCTAAATCTAATCTACTTGTGCCTAAATCTCGAGCTTCAACATTTGGGCCATCGCTGATCTTTAAGACACATTCTCCTTCTCTAAGTTGTTGGACTTTATGTAGCATCGGTACATCATTACAGATATGAGCTCCACAACCGGTATCAAGTACCCAAGAACTAGAATTAATAGAAAGATTTACTTTAACGAGAAACATACCTTTCTTTAGAGTAACCATGTACTCTGGGCAGTTTCTCCTCCAATGTCCCGCTTTGCTACAATGGAAACAAACATCCTCTTTCTGATCATGCTTCTTCTTTTGGGCCTTCCTGTGACACCCCGCTCGTTCACAGGTACAGGTTTGTGCCACGTGTGAGTTTATTTTCCGTAATTATATTTATTTTCATTTTTATTTGATGCATTCATATTTATTTCTAATTGTTTCTTATATGAATTATTTGAAATAATATGAAATATGTGATTTAAATGTCAAGAATATGCCCGAATTTAGATTATGATGTGAATTCTTGTAAATTATGAATTTATGATATGTGAATTTTATTCCCGAGCATGCTAATTTCGTGAAATACGTGATTTAAGGATGTAATTGTATGATTTTAAAATTATTGGACTTAATTGGAAATTCGAATTTGGACCTATTTGCAACTTTTTGAAAGTTTTGGACTCATTTGAAAAATGAGTCATTTTAGTACATGTGTGCACGTTTTAATTTATATCTTGAGCTACGGCACTCGGATTCGAGCCTCGGCTTCGGCGTTCAACTCCTTTCGACGACCCGGACGCAATGGAATAAGTTTCGTAATTTTTCGATGTCGTTTCGAACCCCGACGAAGCATATTTCAGCCACTCGTACCTTAAAACACACCTATGGCCTATGATTGAGCTATTAAACCTAGTCCCTCATCATTTCCTTGACTTAATCTCACCTAAAGCCATCCCTCATTTCCTTTTGCTGCTGAAAACCGAACCACATCAGTCAAGAAAGGAAGAAAGAAGCTCCAAGAAGAAAAGAAGGGGAAAACCTCCATTTTTTTGCCATTCTTTGAACTCAAACGTCCGATTCTTTGTCCCTTCTTCAAATCTGAGGTATGATTCTTAACCTCCATGATTTTGTGATTATTTTGCCCTACTTGAATCATGTATTTTGTTAAAGAATCCATGCGTAGGCCATACTTGATGAATAATTAGGTTAAACTTTGAAATTCTTGAATATATGTTACCATGTACGTATGGGGCTGTTTTGTGTGAATTTTGTGCTTGGTTTTCATGGTTATGGCTGTTGTTATGTTCCCTTAACTGCTGTTCGTTGCTGCTATGTTTAAGAAGGAAAAACAGAGGATTTTTGGTATAAAATGAAACTGCTGTCATGGCTCCTTGTTGCTTCGGTCTTGCTGCTAATTTTGAGGGTTCTTGCATGAGTTTTAGGCATGAAATGCATGGAAAATGATCTGGAGTTGTGGAGTTCTGTTACGGGCTGCTGGTGCCCTGTTTTTCCCTCATTTTCAGCTGCGTTTTGGTTGATTTTGTGCACGAATTGAGCTGCTGTCACAACTGCGTGTTGCTGTCAGTTTTGTGGCTGTTTTGTATGGAATTTGAGCATGATTTTATGACCATAGCTACTGTTATTGCTTCCATTACGTTGCTGTTGCGTTACACCCTGTTCTTGCCCTCTTTTCATGCCCAAATCTGCTGCTGTAACTGCGGAACTACTGCTGCTTTTGTTGCCGAACTGGTGCTGCTGCGTGCTTGTATGTTTTGTCCATGAAATGGTTTTAAAAAAAAAGGGATCCATGGCTGCTGCTTTTCCTTGATTTAATTGGTAGCTGCTGCTTGTTCTTTAATGTTAGATTGCATGTGCATGTGTGTGAGTGTACGTGAATGCTTTAATTCCTTTGCCAATTTATTTGTTTCGTTTCATTTCCTTATTTCAAGCAAAGGTGCATGTTACGTGTGCGTATGACTGCATATAAATATTTGATGCATGGTTTGTGTGTGTGTTTTATATGATATGTATATATATATGGCTAGGAGGTGTGCATGTATGGGTGTTGGTGTGTACGTGTGTGTTTGTCATTATATATATATATATAATTATAATGCATGAATTTGTGCATGTGGTTGCATGTGTACGTGAGTGTATATATATATATATATGTTATATTATATATTAAATGTAATATAATGTGTGTTATATATGAGATATATATGTATATAGTTGTATGCTATATGTATATATACGTGTGTATATATATATATATATTTATATATGATTACATTGTGTGAATGTGTGTATACGTGAATGAATATAAATTTATAATGTAATATATGTTATTATTTTGATTTTAATTATAGAAATGGTTATATTAAATTTATATGTTATGACCTTGAATAATTGGATCTCACGTGCATGATTTTCGTATTTAATTTCATGCTCCTTAAATGCCTTCTTTTAATTGCTTATGACTTATATGCTATGTGAATATGTCATATTATATGTTAAATGTCTTAAATTAATTTTATGGATTCATTTTATATGAATTTTACGTTATTTGAATTTGAACGTTTAAATGGTACCTTTCTTTTATTCCTTTGACACTAAGTGGTTTGTTTTGCTTCTAAGCTTATCCTATGATATTGATTAATGATTAAGTGATGTGTTATGATATCGATATGAAATTATGCTATGATATTGAAGGGAAAAACGTGAAATGAAATTTGTTAAAGTTTAAGTGTTCATTTGATATTTTCTTGCATTCATAGCATCCATTTGCATCGCCGTGCGTCTAAGTGGTACATGTTTGAGTCTAAGTCTTTAGTTTTGCGTTTGTTTGTCTCAGGGGTGCTTCCAGGAGGAGTCGTGCCCGGAGTTTAAGTTGTTTGGGATCGTTTTCTCGCACTACACTACACTTTTGTTCAAAGGTGAGGTTTAGGTTCTTTTCTTTTTAGTTAAGCGACCTAAGACCCTTAAATGTTCGTTTTCTAACCCGCATGCGACTATATATTATATATATAGTTAAATATGTGTAATGTACAATATGTTTATGATCTTGTTATCAAGTTTTGACTTTTGAAAGGGCTATATCTATGAGCATATATAAGCTTATGTTTTAATGAATGTTTAATGTTTATGGAAGTGTAATGCTAATGTTCGTAATGTTAATGGTTTGTAATGAGCAAGAATGCAATGAAAGGTAAGGTAAGGTAATGTAATGGTAATGTTGGGACCCGGAGATGTGGGTAAGGGGGACCCGGGACGACCATGGGGTCGCCGGTTATGACCTCTGTGCACGTTCTCCATCCAAGGTACTACGTACGACCCTAGGGAGGTTGGGGAAGTCGCGGTGCTCTTGATACCTTCGGAATGAACCGGGGAGGAGTCGTGTGGGCTAGCTACCCCTCGAGGAATGTATAATGTAATGGCACTCGTGTGGGTTAATCACCCCTCGAGGAATGTATAATGTAATGGATGGCTAGGGTCGACGGACTCTTCCATCACCGGAGAAGGGGATTGAATGTGATTTCTGTTTTATGTAATGTAATGTAATGAGGAGCCCAGGATGGGATTTCTGCTCGTACTCGCCGAGCTTAATGAATTGGTTGGATTATGAAACGGGAATAGAGACTTTAGGGTATTGTATTTGTTAAGGATTATGTAATGTATACGTATATGATATGTAATGTCCTTTGAAAATGATTTGGTGTGCAAAAACCTATTCCCGGTTCATAACCTTTATCTTTTATGTGCTTTGCTATCTAAGTATAGTGTGTGGGTGTGCGTTAGCCCCCTCACTCCGTCGAGATATGACTGACACCTCTCCTTTTCCCACTTTTAGTTTGCAGGTCTTTTGAGCACGAGCTAGGCGGATAAGTGGGTCGTTCGAGTCTCACTTTTGGGTTTAGGTCGTGCTAGGTGCATTACATTCATTTTGTCTTGTATTTAATGAATTAATCATGATATGAATTTTAGTTTTTTTAGATATGAATTGTTGGTTACGTACATTCGATCTTTTGATGTATATGTTAATTTTGGAATTTTTATATTCCTAGAACTCCTTGTTTCCGCTATTTGTTTTATTTATCGCGCGCTCTAAGTTTGTTTTAGCTCCGCCTAGCCTAGTGAGTGTGTGGTCTCCCGTTCGCTTAGACTTGGGCTTGTGTATGGACTTCCCATTTCATATGCGGGTTCGGGTTTAGGTGCGGGGGATGTGGTGGCCCGCGCTCCGGGTGCTACATCCTAAAGTGGTATCAGAGCTCCGGGTTGCAAAACCGGAGTTCTAGTGTCGTGATTGAGTCTGTCTAGGTCGTACGGCGTAGGACAACGTGGTTTTGTGACTTCATGCGCTTATTTGTTTATTTCTTTGTTAATAGTGCACATGAACATGTATTGACCTACATGCATATGTATTCGAATTTCTTGAAATTTTACAGAAATATGCCTCCAAAAAGATATCACCGTCGAGATAGATCCCCCGAGCATCGTCATCATCGGGATCACTCTCCTCATCAAGAGAATAACAATCCACCACCACCTCCTCAAATGGATCCGGGGAACTTTATGGAAAGGCTCGCGGTATTTTTAGAGCAACGAAATCAAGAAAGGAATAATGCCCCGCCGGCTGATAATCATGGAGGAGGCCTTATTACAGCCACCCTTAGGGAATTCAAGAATCAAAACCCACCGGTTTTCATTGGTGGGAACGATATTCAAGCCGAAGAATGGTTGGTCCAAACAAACCGGATATGGAATCTTATACCTTGTGGACCGGATGAGAAACTTCAATGCACCCTTACCATGGTACAAGGACAAGCGTATAATTGGTGGTCAAGCGTTCAAGTGAAGCTAGAGGCCTCCGGGGAAGAAATTACTTGGGAGGTGTTTGTTCGAGAGTTCAAGAGTAAGTATGTCCCGAAAGCTACCCGGAATGGACGCTTGAGAGAGTTCATGGATCTTAAGAAAAGGGAAATGTCGGTAACGGATTATATTAATGAGTTCGAGAGGCTTTCTTGGTACGCCCCAAGTATTGCCAATGATGACGAGAGTAAGGCCTCACAATTCCTTCAAGGGCTTCAACAAGATATGAAAGATGCATTGGAAGCTTCAAATACTAGCACGTGGGCGAAAGTGACGGATAAGGCCTTGAGAGTTGAAGATCGGGTGGTTATGAGAAGGAAGAATTCACATGTTGGCCAAGGTTCTAATTCGGATTCTCACTCAATTCCTGGAAAGAGACCGGTGTACGAAATTCATCCTTTTCCGAATCCTCAAAACAAGCAACCCAAACCGGCAAATCTAAATCCTCCTTTGGCTATCAAGGGTCCCGAGTGTGTACATTGCCATCGAACAAACCATTTATCGGAGAATTGTTGGAAGCTGCACCGGAAGTGCTTCGGATGTGGGTCACCGGAGCATATGTTAGATCAATGCCCACGCAAGAGGCCGGATTATGTGCCGGGAGGAAATCCGAGACCCGCGATTCAAGCTCAGGCGTACGCTTTGGGTGGAGAAGGAGAAAGAGTGGCCGAGATTAATCAAAATGCCCCGGTGGAAGGTACACTTGCATACATGGCATAACATCACATGCATTGGTCGATCTCGAGACCATTTATTCATTTATTTTCGGGATGCATTATTGTGATTGTTGTTGGTTGTTGTTTTAACTTCTTTGTATGCCCTATTACTTGCGCATGACTTTGTTGTGAGTTCTTTTGAGAGTTCTTGGTGAGAAGTTCTTTGACGGGAGTGTTCGGTAAGCTTGAGGGTCGAGTTCTCCTTGTCAACTTGTTAGAGCCATCGAGAAGAGATAAGGTTTGAGGTGCAAGATCAAATAAGGCAAGAGGTCGAAAATCGAAGAGTCAACTCGTGAGATCGATGAGAAGTTGTATCCGGAGTGGTTCGAGGTCCCAAGCCGGACCTGAGGACAGGTCCTTTTTAAGGGGGAGAGTTTGTGACACCCCGCTCGTTCACACGTACAGGTTTGTGCCACGTGTGAGTTTATTTTCCGTAATTATATTTATTTTCATTTTTATTTGATGCATTCATATTTATTTCTAATTGTTTCTTATATGAATTATTTGAAATAATATGAAATATGTGATTTAAATGTCAAGAATATGCCCGAATTTAGATTATGATGTGAATTCTTGTAAATTATGAATTTATGATATGTGAATTTTATTCCCGAGCATGCTAATTTCGTGAAATACGTGATTTAAGGATGTAATTGTATGATTTTAAAATTATTGGACTTAATTGGAAATTCGAATTTGGACCTATTTGCAACTTTTTGAAAGTTTTGGACTCATTTGAAAAATGAGTCATTTTAGTACATGTGTGCACGTTTTAATTTATATCTTGAGCTACGGCACTCGGATTCGAGCCTCGTCTTCGGCGTTCAACTCCTTTCGACGACCCGGACGCAATGGAACAAGTTTCGTAATTTTTCGATGTCGTTTCGAACCCCGACGAAGCATATTTCAGCCACTCGTACCTTAAAACACACCTATGGCCTATGATTGAGCTATTAAACCTAGTCCCTCATCATTTCCTTGACTTAATCTCACCTAAAGCCATCCCTCATTTCCTTTTGCTGCTGAAAACCGAACCACATCAGTCAAGAAAGGAAGAAAGAAGCTCCAAGAAGAAAAGAAGGGGAAAACCTCCATTTTTTTGCCATTCTTTGAACTCAAACGTCCGATTCTTTGTCCCTTCTTCAAATCTGAGGTATGATTCTTAACCTCCATGATTTTGTGATTATTTTGCCCTACTTGAATCATGTATTTTGTTAAAGAATCCATGCGTAGGCCATACTTGATGAATAATTAGGTTAAACTTTGAAATTCTTGAATATATGTTACCATGTACGTATGGGGCTGTTTTGTGTGAATTTTGTGCTTGGTTTTCATGGTTATGGCTGTTGTTATGTTCCCTTAACTGCTGTTCGTTGCTGCTATGTTTAAGAAGGAAAAACAGAGGATTTTTGGTATAAAATGAAACTGCTGTCATGGCTCCTTGTTGCTTCGGTCTTGCTGCTAATTTTGAGGGTTCTTGCATGAGTTTTAGGCATGAAATGCATGGAAAATGATCTGGAGTTGTGGAGTTCTGTTACGGGCTGCTGGTGCCCTGTTTTTCCCTCATTTTCAGCTGCGTTTTGGTTGATTTTGTGCACGAATTGAGCTGCTGTCACAACTGCGTGTTGCTGTCAGTTTTGTGGCTGTTTTGTATGGAATTTGAGCATGATTTTATGACCATAGCTACTGTTATTGCTTCCATTACGTTGCTGTTGCGTTACACCCTGTTCTTGCCCTCTTTTCATGCCCAAATCTGCTGCTGTAACTGCGGAACTACTGCTGCTTTTGTTGCCGAACTGGTGCTGCTGCGTGCTTGTATGTTTTGTCCATGAAATGGTTTTAAAAAAAAAGGGATCCATGGCTGCTGCTTTTCCTTGATTTAATTGGTAGCTGCTGCTTGTTCTTTAATGTTAGATTGCATGTGCATGTGTGTGAGTGTACGTGAATGCTTTAATTCCTTTGCCAATTTATTTGTTTCGTTTCATTTCCTTATTTCAAGCAAAGGTGCATGTTACGTGTGCGTATGACTGCATATAAATATTTGATGCATGGTTTGTGTGTGTGTTTTATATGATATGTATATATATATGGCTAGGAGGTGTGCATGTATGGGTGTTGGTGTGTACGTGTGTGTTTGTCATTATATATATATATATAATTATAATGCATGAATTTGTGCATGTGGTTGCATGTGTACGTGAGTGTATATATATATATATATGTTATATTATATATTAAATGTAATATAATGTGTGTTATATATGAGATATATATGTATATAGTTGTATGCTATATGTATATATACGTGTGTATATATATATATATATTTATATATGATTACATTGTGTGAATGTGTGTATACGTGAATGAATATAAATTTATAATGTAATATATATTATTATTTTGATTTTAATTATAGAAATGGTTATATTAAATTTATATGTTATGACCTTGAATAATTGGATCTCACGTGCATGATTTTCGTATTTAATTTCATGCTCCTTAAATGCCTTCTTTTAATTGCTTATGACTTATATGCTATGTGAATATGTCATATTATATGTTAAATGTCTTAAATTAATTTTATGGATTCATTTTATATGAATTTTACGTTATTTGAATTTGAACGTTTAAATGGTACCTTTCTTTTATTCCTTTGACACTAAGTGGTTTGTTTTGCTTCTAAGCTTATCCTATGATATTGATTAATGATTAAGTGATGTGTTATGATATCGATATGAAATTATGCTATGATATTGAAGGGAAAAACGTGAAATGAAATTTGTTAAAGTTTAAGTGTTCATTTGATATTTTCTTGCATTCATAGCATCCATTTGCATCGCCGTGCGTCTAAGTGGTACATGTTTGAGTCTAAGTCTTTAGTATTGCGTTTGTTTGTCTCAGGGGTGCTTCCAGGAGGAGTCGTGCCCGGAGTTTAAGTTGTTTGGGATCGTTTTCTCGCACTACACTACACTTTTGTTCAAAGGTGAGGTTTAGGTTCTTTTCTTTTTAGTTAAGCGACCTAAGACCCTTAAATGTTCATTTTCTAACCCGCATGCGACTATATATTATATATATAGTTAAATATGTGTAATGTACAATATGTTTATGATCTTGTTATCAAGTTTTGACTTTTGAAAGGGCTATATCTATGAGCATATATAAGCTTATGTTTTAATGAATGTTTAATGTTTATGGAAGTGTAATGCTAATGTTCGTAATGTTAATGGTTTGTAATGAGCAAGAATGCAATGAAAGGTAAGGTAAGGTAATGTAATGGTAATGTTGGGCCCCGGAGATGTGGGTAAGGGGGACCCGGGACGACCATGGGGTCGCCGGTTATGACCTCTGTGCACGTTCTCCATCCAAGGTACTACGTACGACCCTAGGGAGGTTGGGGAAGTCGCGGTGCTCTTGATACCTTCGGAATGAACCGGGGAGGACTCGTGTGGGCTAGCTATCCCTCGAGGAATGTATAATGTAATGGCACTCGTGTGGGTTAATCACCCCTCGAGGAATGTATAATGTAATGGATGGCTAGGGTCGACGGACTCTTCCATCACCGGAGAAGGGGATTGAATGTGATTTCTGTTTTATGTAATGTAATGTAATGAGGAGCCCAGGATGGGATTTCTGCTCGTACTCGCCGAGCTTAATGAATTGGTTGGATTATGAAACGGGAATAGAGACTTTAGGTTATTGTATTTGTTAAGGATTATGTAATGTATACGTATATGATATGTAATGTCCTTTGAAAATGATTTGGTGTGCAAAAACCTATTCCCGGTTCATAACCTTTATCTTTTATGTGCTTTGCTATCTAAGTATAGTGTGTGGGTGTGCGTTAGCCCCCTCACTCAGTCGAGATATGACTGACACCTCTCCTTTTCCCACTTTTAGTTTGCAGGTCTTTTGAGCACGAGCTAGGCGGATAAGTGGGTCGTTCGAGTCTCACTTTTGGGTTTAGGTGGTGCTAGGTGCATTACATTCATTTTGTCTTGTATTTAATGAATTAATCATGATATGAATTTTAGTTTTTTTAGATATGAATTGTTGGTTACGTACATTCGATCTTTTGATGTATATGTTAATTTTGGAATTTTTATATTCCTAGAACTCCTTGTTTCCGCTATTTGTTTTATTTATCGCGCGCTCTGAGTTTGTTTTAGCTCCGCCTAGCCTAGTGAGTGTGTGGTCTCCCGTTCGCTTAGACTTGGGCTCGTGTATGGACTTCCCATTTCATATGCGGGTTCGGGTTTAGGTGCGGGGGATGTGGTGGCCCGCGCTCCGGGTGCTACATCCTAAAGTGGTATCAGAGCTCCGGGTTGCAAAACCGGAGTTCTAGTGTCGTGATTGAGTCTGTCTAGGTCGTACGGCGTAGGACAACGTGGTTTTGTGACTTCATGCGCTTATTTGTTTATTTCTTTGTTAATAGTGCACATGAACATGTATTGACCTACATGCATATGTATTCGAATTTCTTGAAATTTTACAGAAATATGCCTCCAAGAAGATATCACCGTCGAGATAGATCCCCCGAGCATCGTCATCATCGGGATCACTCTCCTCATCAAGAGAATAACAATCCACCACCACCTCCTCAAATGGATCCGGGGAACTTTATGGAAAGGCTCGCGGTATTTTTAGAGCAACGAAATCAAGAAAGGAATAATGCCCCGCCGGCTGATAATCATGGAGGAGGCCTTATTACAGCCACCCTTAGGGAATTCAAGAATCAAAACCCACCGGTTTTCATTGGTGGGAACGATATTCAAGCCGAAGAATGGTTGGTCCAAACAAACCGGATATGGAATCTTATACCTTGTGGACCGGATGAGAAACTTCAATGCACCCTTACCATGGTACAAGGACAAGCGTATAATTGGTGGTCAAGCGTTCAAGTGAAGCTAGAGGCCTCCGGGGAAGAAATTACTTGGGAGGTGTTTGTTCGAGAGTTCAAGAGTAAGTATGTCCCGAAAGCTACCCGGAATGGACGCTTGAGAGAGTTCATGGATCTTAAGAAAAGGGAAATGTCGGTAACGGATTATATTAATGAGTTCGAGAGGCTTTCTTGGTACGCCCCAAGTATTGCCAATGATGACGAGAGTAAGGCCTCACAATTCCTTCAAGGGCTTCAACAAGATATGAAAGATGCATTGGAAGCTTCAAATACTAGCACGTGGGCGAAAGTGACGGATAAGGCCTTGAGAGTTGAAGATCGGGTGGTTATGAGAAGGAAGAATTCACATGTTGGCCAAGGTTCTAATTCGGATTCTCACTCAATTCCTGGAAAGAGACCGGTGTACGAAATTCATCCTTTTCCGAATCCTCAAAACAAGCAACCCAAACCGGCAAATCTAAATCCTCCTTTGGCTATCAAGGGTCCCGAGTGTGTACATTGCCATCGAACAAACCATTTATCGGAGAATTGTTGGAAGCTGCACCGGAAGTGCTTCGGATGTGGGTCACCGGAGCATATGTTAGATCAATGCCCACGCAAGAGGCCGGATTATGTGCCGGGAGGAAATCCGAGACCCGCGATTCAAGCTCAGGCGTACGCTTTGGGTGGAGAAGGAGAAAGAGTGGCCGAGATTAATCAAAATGCCCCGGTGGAAGGTACACTTGCATACATGGCATAACATCACATGCATTGGTCGATCTCGAGACCATTTATTCATTTATTTTCGGGATGCATTATTGTGATTGTTGTTGGTTGTTGTTTTAACTTCTTTGTATGCCCTATTACTTGCGCATGACTTTGTTGTGAGTTCTTTTGAGAGTTCTTGGTGAGAAGTTCTTTGACGGGAGTGTTCGGTAAGCTTGAGGGTCGAGTTCTCCTTGTCAACTTGTTAGAGCCATCGAGAAGAGATAAGGTTTGAGGTGCAAGATCAAATAAGGCAAGAGGTCGAAAATCGAAGAGTCAACTCGTGAGATCGATGAGAAGTTGTATCCGGAGTGGTTCGAGGTCCCAAGCCGGACCTGAGGACAGGTCCTTTTTAAGGGGGAGAGTTTGTGACACCCCGCTCGTTCACACGTACAGGTTTGTGCCACGTGTGAGTTTATTTTCCGTAATTATATTTATTTTCATTTTTATTTGATGCATTCATATTTATTTCTAATTGTTTCTTATATGAATTATTTGAAATAATATGAAATATGTGATTTAAATGTCAAGAATATGTCCGAATTTAGATTATGATGTGAATTCTTGTAAATTATGAATTTATGATATGTGAATTTTATTCCCGAGCATGCTAATTTCGTGAAATACGTGATTTAAGGATGTAATTGTATGATTTTAAAATTATTGGACTTAATTGGAAATTCGAATTTGGACCTATTTGCAACTTTTTGAAAGTTTTGGACTCATTTGAAAAATGAGTCATTTTAGTACATGTGTGCACGTTTTAATTTATATCTTGAGCTACGGCACTCGGATTCGAGCCTCGTCTTCGGCGTTCAACTCCTTTCGACGACCCGGACGCAATGGAACAAGTTTCGTAATTTTTTGATGTCGTTTCGAACCCCGACGAAGCATATTTCAGCCACTCGTACCTTAAAACACACCTATGGCCTATGATTGAGCTATTAAACCTAGTCCCTCATCATTTCCTTGACTTAATCTCACCTAAAGCCATCCCTCATTTCCTTTTGCTGCTGAAAACCGAACCACATCAGTCAAGAAAGGAAGAAAGAAGCTCCAAGAAGAAAAGAAGGGGAAAACCTCCATTTTTTTGCCATTCTTTGAACTCAAACGTCCGATTCTTTGTCCCTTCTTCAAATCTGAGGTATGATTCTTAACCTCCATGATTTTGTGATTATTTTGCCCTACTTGAATCATGTATTTTGTTAAAGAATCCATGCGTAGGCCATACTTGATGAATAATTAGGTTAAACTTTGAAATTCTTGAATATATGTTACCATGTACGTATGGGGCTGTTTTGTGTGAATTTTGTGCTTGGTTTTCATGGTTATGGCTGTTGTTATGTTCCCTTAACTGCTGTTCGTTGCTGCTATGTTTAAGAAGGAAAAACAGAGGATTTTTGGTATAAAATGAAACTGCTGTCATGGCTCCTTGTTGCTTCGGTCTTGCTGCTAATTTTGAGGGTTCTTGCATGAGTTTTAGGCATGAAATGCATGGAAAATGATCTGGAGTTGTGGAGTTCTGTTACGGGCTGCTGGTGCCCTGTTTTTCCCTCATTTTCAGCTGCGTTTTGGTTGATTTTGTGCACGAATTGAGCTGCTGTCACAACTGCGTGTTGCTGTCAGTTTTGTGGCTGTTTTGTATGGAATTTGAGCATGATTTTATGACCATAGCTACTGTTATTGCTTCCATTACGTTGCTGTTGCGTTACACCCTGTTCTTGCCCTCTTTTCATGCCCAAATCTGCTGCTGTAACTGCGGAACTACTGCTGCTTTTGTTGCCGAACTGGTGCTGCTGCGTGCTTGTATGTTTTGTCCATGAAATGGTTTTAAAAAAAAAGGGATCCATGGCTGCTGCTTTTCCTTGATTTAATTGGTAGCTGCTGCTTGTTCTTTAATGTTAGATTGCATGTGCATGTGTGTGAGTGTACGTGAATGCTTTAATTCCTTTGCCAATTTATTTGTTTCGTTTCATTTCCTTATTTCAAGCAAAGGTGCATGTTACGTGTGCGTATGACTGCATATAAATATTTGATGCATGGTTTGTGTGTGTGTTTTATATGATATGTATATATATATGGCTAGGAGGTGTGCATGTATGGGTGTTGGTGTGTACGTGTGTGTTTGTCATTATATATATATATATAATTATAATGCATAAATTTGTGCATGTGGTTGCATGTGTACGTGAGTGTATATATATATATATATGTTATATTACATATTAAATGTAATATAATGTGTGTTATATATGAGATATATATGTATATAGTTGTATGCTATATGTATATATACGTGTGTATATATATATATATATTTATATATGATTACATTGTGTGAATGTGTGTATACGTGAATGAATATAAATTTATAATGTAATATATATTATTATTTTGATTTTAATTATAGAAATGGTTATATTAAATTTATATGTTATGACCTTGAATAATTGGATCTCACGTGCATGATTTTCGTATTTAATTTCATGCTCCTTAAATGCCTTCTTTTAATTGCTTATGACTTATATGCTATGTGAATATGTCATATTATATGTTAAATGTCTTAAATTAATTTTATGGATTCATTTTATATGAATTTTACGTTATTTGAATTTGAACGTTTAAATGGTACCTTTCTTTTATTCCTTTGACACTAAGTGGTTTGTTTTGCTTCTAAGCTTATCCTATGATATTGATTAATGATTAAGTGATGTGTTATGATATCGATATGAAATTATGCTATGATATTGAAGGGAAAAACGTGAAATGAAATTTGTTAAAGTTTAAGTGTTCATTTGATATTTTCTTGCATTCATAGCATCCATTTGCATCGCCGTGCGTCTAAGTGGTACATGTTTGAGTCTAAGTCTTTAGTATTGCGTTTGTTTGTCTCAGGGGTGCTTCCAGGAGGAGTCGTGCCCGGAGTTTAAGTTGTTTGAGATCGTTTTCTCGCACTACACTACACTTTTGTTCAAAGGTGAGGTTTAGGTTCTTTTCTTTTTAGTTAAGCGACCTAAGACCCTTAAATGTTCGTTTTCTAACCCGCATGCGACTATATATTATATATATAGTTAAATATGTGTAATGTACAATATGTTTATGATCTTGTTATCAAGTTTTGACTTTTGAAAGGGCTATATCTATGAGCATATATAAGCTTATGTTTTAATGAATGTTTAATGTTTATGGAAGTGTAATGCTAATGTTCGTAATGTTAATGGTTTGTAATGAGCAAGAATGCAATGAAAGGTAAGGTAAG
This sequence comes from Lantana camara, assembly GCA_037501455.1. Lineage (NCBI taxonomy): Eukaryota > Viridiplantae > Streptophyta > Magnoliopsida > Lamiales > Verbenaceae > Lantana > Lantana camara. The sequence continues at coordinate 87,750,348 of CM074862.1, read as the reverse complement.
GTAATGTAATGGTAATGTTGGGCCCCGGAGATGTGGGTAAGGGGGACCCGGGACGACCATGGGGTCGCCGGTTATGACCTCTGTGCACGTTCTCCATCCAAGGTACTACGTACGACCCTAGGGAGGTTGGGGAAGTCGCGGTGCTCTTGATACCTTCGGAATGAACCGGGGAGGACTCGTGTGGGCTAGCTACCCCTCGAGGAATGTATAATGTAATGGCACTCGTGTGGGTTAATCACCCCTCGAGGAATGTATAATGTAATGGATGGCTAGGGTCGACGGACTCTTCCATCACCGGAGAAGGGGATTGAATGTGATTTCTGTTTTATGTAATGTAATGTAATGAGGAGCCTAGGATGGGATTTCTGCTCGTACTCGCCGAGCTTAATGAATTGGTTGGATTATGAAACGGGAATAGAGACTTTAGGTTATTGTATTTGTTAAGGATTATGTATTGTATACGTATATGATATGTAATGTCCTTTGAAAATGATTTGGTGTGCAAAAACCTATTCCCGGTTCATAACCTTTATCTTTTATGTGCTTTGCTATCTAAGTATAGTGTGTGGGTGTGCGTTAGCCCCCTCACTCAGTCGAGATATGACTGACACCTCTCCTTTTCCCACTTTTAGTTTGTAGGTCTTTTGAGCACGAGCTAGGCGGATAAGTGGGTCGTTCGAGTCTCACTTTTGGGTTTAGGTCGTGCTAGGTGCATTACATTCATTTTGTCTTGTATTTAATGAATTAATCATGATATGAATTTTAGTTTTTTTAGATATGAATTGTTGGTTACGTACATTCGATCTTTTGATGTATATGTTAATTTTGGAATTTTTATATTCCTAGAACTCCTTGTTTCCGCTATTTGTTTTATTTATCGCGCGCTCTGAGTTTGTTTTAGCTCCGCCTAGCCTAGTGAGTGTGTGGTCTCCCGTTCGCTTAGACTTGGGCTCGTGTATGGACTTCCCATTTCATATGCGGGTTCGGGTTTAGGTGCGGGGGATGTGGTGGCCCGCGCTCCGGGTGCTACACTTCCCGTTCGAAATGCCTCCAGTGGGCCTAAGGGGTTTCTTCTTCGTCTTTTGGGCTTTCTTGCCCTTACCTTTAGAAGGCCCAGAAGAGGAAGATGGAGCATTCACCATCAGAACCTCATTGTCCTTCTTGATTGTGCTTTCAGCAGTCACAAGCTGACTAATCAGCTCAGCAACAGTAGCTCTAGCATGATTCATATTGAAGTTAAGGACAAATGGGTTGAATGATGGTGGGAGCAAGGCTAGCAACAAGTCCATTGAAAGTTCATCTTTCAGTGGCATGTCCATGGCAGCAAGTTCAGTAAGGGCTAGAAACTTGAGTCCATATTCATGGACACTTGAACCTTCCCTCATTCTCAAGTGGAACAATTCCTTTGTAGTATTATACCTTGTAACACGTTCATGAGGGCGGTAAAGTTGCTCTAAGTGGTCGTAAATCTCCGAAGAAAATTCCATGGCCTCATGTTGCCTTTGCAAGTCCGGAGACATGTTAGCCAACATAAGGCAACGAGCTTGGAGATTATCATCCTTCCACTTCTAGATCGTGTAAAGCCCCAACTTTTTGGCCGTACAGGTATGACGTCACGAGTGGGTTTAGACCGAGAGTTATGTGACTTATATGTGTTTTAATTGCTAAGTGACTGTTTAACAATTTTGAGCACTAATTGTTATTATGTGACTTAAGTGATTATGTTGCTTAAACTCGTTTTAATATGTAAACTTGCCTTTAGATGTATTATTTTGAATATGTATGTATTTTAACCTATATGAAATCCTTGGACTCATTTGAACTTTTAATCGGACCCCAATTGATCATCTACCAAACCTTGGGGCCTTAATTGAATCACTTAAATTCCCAAAGGACCAAAGCACAATTTTCTCTTTTCGTACCCCCTTACCACACGATATAGACACACACACCCCTTTTTGTTCTTCATTTTTCCTTCTCAACACAAAAGAGAAAAACCCTCCACTCTCTCTTCCTCCCCATGATTGATCAAATAAGGTAGCAAAGAGACAAGGATTCAAGCTCTTTTTCCTTAATCATTCAAGCCAAGATCCCTTCTTCTTCATCCTCTTCTTTCTTCCATCGAAGGTATATATATATATGTGTGTTTATGTATGGGTTTGAATGATTTAATATAGGGTTTTGTGATCTTTACTTAGCAACTTGAATTCTTGTGTGAATATGCATGACTACATGTTAATTCATGAGTTTTATGAATTCTTGGAGTAAGATGTATATACATATGTGTTATATGTATATATATGTGTGTATATGAATGTGGGTTATGAATTTGATGGAGTAATTCATGAATTGTTGAGTGATATGTGTATACATATGGGTATTGAGGTGTGTTTATGGTGTATTTTGCTTGGAATCGGAGTTAGAGGTGTTTGGGACCTAATTTCAACTTCTAGAACTCAAGATATGTTCGATTCTTTACAGCTCGTGCATTCCCGAAAACTGTCAGCTCTCACTAAAAGCTTGCCCAATCCATTTTCTTACTTTCCCTCCACTTCCTCGGACTCCATATGTATTTTGAATGTATTGTATGCTTGGTTAATTGATTATATGTGATATATATTGATATGTTTATGAATTATATGCTATGAATTCAATGTCTAAACGTGAAATGGGAACATGAACGTTTATATGCTAGTTTTATGCATGCATGAATGGTTTGCTTCGTTTAATTGTTTGGTATGTTGTGTATAGCTTCTTCTATGACTTATATATTTTGTTAATATGTTATATTATGTGTTAACTTGTATATTATGAAATCATAATGTGATCTTGTTAAACATTTTGTGAATTATGATCCAATATGCCTTAAAATGCTCTCTAGCTTACATGCATGAATTGTTCCTCTGTTTATTGGCCTCATATGATAACTTCCCTCTTTATTTTGACTCGCATGCATTGTTAACATGTTACAGTATGAGTTATGATTATTGTAGGAAGCTTATAACTCGATCTCATACAAAATATGAAAGATATGAAACACATGAATATGAAACCACCATGTATTGATCGTTTTGAATGAATTACTTGATTATATGACCCCATCACATGATTCACGCTTCTTATGCATCTCATATCATGTGCATAACATGTCGTGCGTCTATGTGGTTTCATATTGAGTGAATTTTCATGAGTACACATTGTTCCCTCTCTTATACAGTTCGTTTCCAGGGCGGAGACTTCCGAATTGAATAGGCACCCGTATTACTTATGCTTTATGTCTCGTGGTATTCCAGGTGAGGGTGTTTTCATTCTAGTTACGTATTAATCCCTACAACCCTTATGTGATAAGTTTTGGCCAAAAACCTTATATATATGTATATATATACCAATTTCAAAGTGGAGTCATCGAGCAAATTATTATGGAGTAAACCTTTTCTTATGAATTATGAAATGTATTATGTTTCTCATGATTGAAAATGTTTTGGCGAGAACATAATTATGTATGTACGGGCCCAGGGACTTAGTGCAAGTGGCTATCCGAGGAGGCAAGGGCCGACGGTGATCCCTTGTACTAGTCCCACCACATTTACGGTGATACCGGCCCTCGCTAGGAGGTTTAGCGGGGAATGGGAGCTGAGTGCCCTTGGGGGATTCATGTACCCGCATTGGCCTATGTATGGACCGGTGGTCGGGTCTTGCAAGCCCGTCCACCACCTGGAGGAAGAAGGTTGGAACTTATTTTATGATTATGTTTATGTTATGATATGGTTATGCACCGTGAGGGAATATCGGGGCACTGATTGCTCAAACGACTATGTATTCTGTTATGTTATATGACTTGCGAGTATTATAATGTATTGCATGATCGCGTATTCAATATAATAATGATATTTGTCGTACACGGTTAGAGTTTGGTTGGAGATTATGTACGCTCACTCATTGAGCCTTAATGATTATGTATGAATTATGAACTTAAGGAATTTATTATGAATTAGTTGTAAAGTCCGAGCATTGCTTAGTACTTTCTAGCCCTTCGAGGGAACTAACTTTAAATAAAACTTTGCTCAGGATTTTTGACTTGCATGCGCTTGTTTTCATATATATGTACAGCTCCTGCTCACTTAGTCTTCTAGAGACTGACCCCTCTTTCCCGCTTCTCAGTTCTTGCAGGTTTTTCTTGGCGGAGGTCCAATTTTAATTCTTTCAGCGAAGTCACTTGTACACTCGAGTTACATTTTACATTATTTTGATTTAATGGTATTTCCTTTATGTATTGGGCCTGTGTGCCAATTATCATTATTGTTGGATATTGATTCGGGACAGATTGCATGTTTAGTTGAACCCATTGTTAGCATTCCTGATGGATTTAATTTATATATTGGAATTTTCGGATTTGTTGCCATTGTTGAAATGTATGATTTACATGTTATTGCTTCCGTATAGCACTCTTGGTTAATTTTGATTTAATTGGTACAGGGTTAGTTTTCGCCTAGCTAGGATATCTTTTGTTTTGTCTCCCGTTCGCTATGAGTCCGGTTCATGCTTAGATTATCCATTTCATGTGTGGACTAGGCTTGTAGTAAGGGGGATGTGGTGCATATCGTCTCGGGTGCTACATCCTTAAGTGGTATCAGGGCCCCAGGTTGCAAAACTAGGGTTCCTTGTGTCGTGTCTTGTCAAGTGTAGGTCGTACGACTTAGGAACAACATGTCAACATGTGCACCACATTGATCATAAGATTTGTTATTGAAATTTGACATTGAATTATATTATTAAATGTGCTTAACTTAAATTTTGTTAACTCATATGTTGCATTTCGCATTAAATATGTGCTTTTGATGTTAATTATGTGTCATGTGCACTTACTAATCAACATGCATTAATACTTGAGTTGAGTGTGAGTGTAGGATATTGCTACAACATCAAACCACGACCAATTTCTAAGATTACAACAACTTGTTAAAGGGCTCTTCTTTAGGGTACGAATGAGTGGAAGGAAGCTCCGTAGATTTAGAGAAATTCGGGTGTTTGAGGGTCCTTATGACAAAGCTATTTGTTAGGAGTTCAAGCTCGAGATAGGGATTAACTCAAGCGTGAAGTGGGTGTGGAATGTATATAACCCACAAGATAAAACCACGTACCTACCCCATAAATAGAGCTGATCAACCGGGACCAAGAGGCTCGTTTAATTCAAGGGGAAGTAAAGGAAACCCTGAAGACATCAAGATTCAAGGATTTAATGTACGAGCAAGTGGGGAAAATTACAAGATGTTTACTTGGGATCGAGTTAGTAGTACCAAGGATCGTTCGGTATAAATAATTAAAGAAAAACCTCGAAGGTACTTTATTTCGAGGTTTGGATCGACGAAGGGACGATGATAACCATGAGGACTCTTGCTAAAATATGATTCATGAGAAGCTAGCAACAAAGGTCATCGAGGATGAGTTCTCAAGTGAATCAAGCTAATTAGTTTCAAGTTCGGGGTAGAAGATTCGGGATATAGTAGGATTTGTGAATGGCGAGCAAGGCGAATCGGCAAAGCAGAACTTCCGAATAAATTAAGTTTCAGAAGCCGAGTTCGGGAAAAAGCTGGATTTGAAAAGAGTTAAAGAAATCAATCCAACACGGTGAATGCGAACCTATGGGAGGTAACAATGATAATGATTTTATCTTCTGTTGGATTGGAGTTTAACTTCCAGATCCAAGATGAAGTGTCGTGTTGTGAGGTTGAATTGGGAGATATGGAACAACAAACAAAAACGATGAAGAAAGGCGAAGAGCTTTTGGAGGAAATTGTGAAATCAGGTTTAAGCAATTGGAGGATGAGTTTATTCCACCAATCTGAACTCATAAAGTATAAGTCAACGAAACGTTGATCAAGGTCATAATCAAGATGAAGATTCGGACAACTTTTAGAAATCGATACTTGGGAATAAGTCGAGATATCGATTCCACAGTTGTAGAAGACTTTGGTTTAAAGAAATTGCAATCTCGGGCGATGGAGACACACAAATTGATCCAAGGAAAACTTATGAAGACTTCGAAGATCGGGGGAAAAACGAGAGATGATCAACAAGCTCAAATCAAATCCGTAATTAAGAAGATGAAGAACAAGTTCCCGGGCTAAAGCTTACCACTACAGTGACAGGTGTATTGCATTCATGGCACGTGCATCATATATCGTTTTAAATCATTTAATCTTCTTTATCTATATGTGCTTGCAATCTTAATTGATTTAATTTCTCCAATGTGTTGCATCTTTAATTGCTTGCTACGTGCATTGGCATCTTAATCCCACATGTATGTCTTAGTGTTTAATTGATAGGGAATTTCTCCCACTTTGTTTATCGAGTGTTACTCCGATCGGGTCTTACTTGAATCAAGTAAAGAAGAAGAAATATTTGGGTTGCAAAGTGTTTATCAAAAGATAAGAGAAAAGATTATGTAATGAAGATCGAGTGGTTATTTAAGTATTAGATACATCGGGGATTTCAATGCCTGATACTATGGGTATAGGAATCTCCAACAAGAATCCCGCTTTGAATTGAATCACTATAATGGAAGATTCCTGAACAACGGTGAATGGTAAATCAAGCATCCATGGCATATGCATACATGCGACTTTTAGTTTGAATAATTTTATGACGCTAAGTGCTTTGATTGCTTGTTGTATTAACTACTTTTGCATGATTGATACTTGACGTATTTGATATCTCCTACTTGTTCTTGTGTGGTTGTTGTGTGATTATTTATTTAATTATTGTTTGACAGCTTGAGAGTTTCTCTTTCTTTGTGTTTGAGAGACGGGGTTCTCTTATTGTCTGTTTGAGAGACGGGGTTCTCTCTTTGCTATTTGTGAGACAAGGGGTTCTCTCATTGTTGTTCAAAAGATGGGGTTCTTTAGTTGCTTGCTACCTGCTTAGACTTTCGAGTGTTTAGGCCTCGATGAGTTAAGGGTCGTGGTTTAACAGCAATTGAAGACTGTTGTGTTTGAAGACCTTTTTCGAACTAATCCCTGACGGGGAGTTGCTAACCCATGTGGGATGAACACGGGAAAGTTTACTCAGAGTTCAGAGTACAAGGCAATGGACCTGGGGACCAGGTCCTTTTAAGGGGGAGAGGTTGTAACGCCCCGACTTTTTGGCCGTACAGGTATGAAGTCACGAGTGGGTTTAGACCGAGAGTTATGTGACTTATATGTGTTTTAATTGTTAAGTGACTGTTTAACTTAATAATTTTGAGCACTAATTGTTATTATGTGACTTAAGTGATTTGTTGCTTAAACTCGTTTTAATATGTAAACTTGCCTTTAGATGTATTATTTTGACTATGTACGTATTGTAACCTATATGAAATTCTTGGACTCATTTGAACTTTTAATCGGACCCCAATTGATCATCTACCAAACCTTGGGGCCTTAATTGAATCACTTAAATTCCCAAAGGACCAAAGCACAATTTTCTCTTTTCTTCCCCCCTTATCACACAATATAGACAAACAAAAGAGAAAAACCCTCCACTCTCAAAAGAGAAAAACCCTCCACTCTCTCTTCCTCCCCATGATCGATCAAATAAGGTAGCAAAGAGACAAGGATTCAAGTTCTTTTTCCTCAACAATTCAAGCCAAGATCCCTTCTTCTTCATCCTCTTCTTTCTTCCATCCAAGGTATATATATATATGTGTGTGTGTGTTTATGTGTGGGTTTGAATGATTTAATATAGGGTTTTGTGATCTTTACTTAGCAACTTGAATTCGTGTGTGAATATGCATGACTACATGTTAATTCATGAGTTTTATGAATTCCTGGAGTAAGATGTATATACATATGTGTTATATGTATATATATGTGTGTATATGAATGTGGGTTATGAATTTGATGGAGTAATTCATGAATTGTTGAGTGATATGTGTATATATATGGGTATTGAGGTGTTTTCATGGTGTATTTTGCTTGGAATCGGAGTTGGAGGTGTTTGGAACCTAATTTCAACTTCTAGAACTCAAGATATGTTCGATTCTTTACAGCTCGTGCATTCCCGAAAACTGTCAGCTCTCACTAAAAGCTTGCCCAATCCGTTTTCTTACTTTCCCTCCACTTCCTCGGACTCCATATGTATTTTGAATGTATTGGATGCTTGGTTAATTGATTAAATGTGATATATCTTGATATGTTTATGAATTATATGCTATGAATTCAATGTCTAAACGTGAAATGTAACAGCCCAAAAACCCGCCTGTCGATATTGTCCGCTTTGGTGGGCTAAGCGAAACCACCCTCACGGTTTTGTTCTTCCCGGTGGAATTTAAGCCCAAAGGCGCCCACCCAGGAAAAAGCCTCAACAAGGGAAAGGTATCCACCCCCTTATAAAGGAGGTTTTGTTCCCCTCTCCAACCGATGTGGGACAAGCACCTTAGGCTATTACAGTCCACACCCCTAAGAGGGCCCAGCGTCCTCGCTGGCACACCGGCCCGGGCCCCGGCTCTGATACCATTTGTAACAGCCCGAAAACCCGCCTGTCGATATTGTCCGCTTTGGTGGGCTAAGCGACACCACCCTCACGGTTTTGTTATTCCCGGTGGAATTTAAGCCCAAAGGCGCCCACCCAGGAAAAGGCCTCAACAAGGGAAAGGTATCCACCCCCTTATAAAGGAGGTTTTGTTCCCCTCTCCAACCGATGTGGGACAAGCACCTCAGGTTGACACTCCCACTATCTGTAGGACTCATCGACTTCGAGTATTTTACTAATCATGACTTATGTGATATAGGGCTCGTTTCATGAACCATTTCACCTAAATGGTAGAGTCCCAAAGTCATCAGGATTAGGGGAGTTCTCATACATGCACAACTAAAGTAAACGCATACCAAACAAGAGCATATAAAGAAGTGTTGCCTTAATTCGTTATTTTATTCAAAGATTGTCTGTGATTACAACAAGGAAAAGTACAAAGCGGATATACAATCGGATTTCTAGGGTACTATTCCTAACACCTGCATCAAATCAACGACCGTGGATTTATTTTAAAGCCAAAAACCACGACCGTGGATTTGCATCAGCAGCCAAGCTCGAATTTTCAGCCCCAAAACACTCCAAAACTTAAAGCAATCAAAAAACCATCAAGTTAACACATTATACAAGGATTATGCAACAAAGATCTAAAGATTCATGCCCTAATTCATGCAAAAACCAAGCTAAAATGAGGAGAAAGGAAGACATGCATCAACAAGTTCATTCTCTTGCAAAAGCTTCAATATCCAAAAATGGCAAAGTCATGAATCCTTATCTAACACCCAAATCAAATTCATATAACTCAAATAGGATGTTATAGGAGAAAATATCACATCAAACTCAAATAATTTACAAAGAAGCATGCTAGAATCAAGAAATTGCCACAAACCCTGACAATTCATATCATATGCCAATACTCATGCAATCCTTGGTGAAAATCTACCATGTTGGACTTAAAAGAACCTCATAGACATGGAGAAGTAAAAAATGAAATTACCTATTGAATTGGAGAAGAAATGATGGAGCTTGAGTTCAAAGCTTGAAGAAAATGAATAGTGGCCTTCTTCTTCCTCTCTTCTCTTCCTTCTCTCTTCTTTTCTTCACTTTTGGGGCTGATTTCTTTGTCTTGGAGACCAGGGGGGGGGGGGGGGGTCCGAATTGGATCAGGTAAGGGAGAGAGAGTGGCTTAACTCAAGCACAAAAGTCATGATTTAGCTTTGGTAAAGGTTAAAGTGGGACCCACAAAGCAAGACTAGTCAACAAAGGTGGCTGTTAGTGCAAGGTGCTCGATCTAGTTGATATTCGAAGAATCAAATGGTCTTAGAAAAACACAAAGTGGGGTTTATTGGTTTTATTTCTTCGTTACGAGTCCAACGCATCATCCAGAATTCGAATCCGAATTCCCGGGCTCAAGTTACGCCTTCCGAAACACAAGGTGCACTAAACGCTTTAGGCCCCCGAGTCCCTAACGAATCCCGTTTTTACAAAGGGAGCCAAGAACCACATAAAAGAACCTCTAAACCATGTAATGAACATATAATCATATTCATAACTCATGGAATTCACATATATCTAAAATTCACTAGAAACGGAATCAAATTCGGGCACATACGGAGCAAATTACAAGGCATGCATACATAAACATTAAAACCCAAGTTATAAGGTAAACAAATAAATACGATTAATTACAAATAAACACATAAGAATTATAATAACACATAATTTCATAATTAAATAATTAAAAGCGCAAAGAACTCTCTCGTAAAAACGTACCTGGGATGGCTGGACGAACGGGATGTTATAGTACCTCGAGCTCGGGAGTTTGGATTTGAATTCTAGAAGTGGAGCTGAACTCACAGAGTAAATACACAGCTAAAGACCCTAACTTCATATTTTTATAAGCCCGTTTGAACCCCCGAATTTTGCCCGAACCGAGCCTCACGAGCGGATTTACCATATTTTACGATTTTGGCCATAACTTTTTTATTTCGTACTCAAATGACCCCATTCTTGGACCCACATGATCCTTATTGAACTTATACCTTCCCCCACTCACATGTTATGGCCCCCAGCTGAAGAGACAGATAAGAGGGAGCTGGAAAAGAAGGGAAGAAAAAAAGAAGAAGAACCCACCTGCTTTTTCACCTTGTTTGAGCTCACGAGACTTCCAATCTCCACCATTTCTTGAGGGTAATCTCATTTTCAAATTGTCCTTTGTCTTGTGCTTCCTTTTGATCCATGAATTTTTTATTTTATTCAAGGTTTAAGTATGGTATGAGTTCTTGCATGAATAGTTAGGTTTTGAAGCCATATTGGAATCCATGCTCTATATGTGATTTCCTTAAGATTTGATGCATGATTTTTGTTTATTTAAAGCTCGTTGACTTGATTTTGTGACCTAATTTCGTGCTCTTTTCTTGCTTGAAGATCCACCATTGAAGCTTTGAGGAACATGAATAGTATGTTTGATTCTTTCAAACCATGAACACCCTTGTTGTTTCTTGTTGTTATTCGATTCTCAGCATTTTTAAGTGTTATTTTGACGCCTAAGACCTTCCCCTTGTTTCCCCAGCTCTTATATTTGTTTGGGTATGGTTTAATACATGTTTTGCAGGTGGTTTCGTGAAGAAGACGAATTCTGGGCCCGTTAACGCCCCTTAGTGCCCTTGTGTACAAAATGGGGATAACGGCCATTAGTGGCTCCCCTGAGCCACTGACCTGACTAGCGGCCTTTTTTGGCTGAGGCTAATGGGCTTAATCACCTCTGGTGGTTTGTTCTTGTGTTGTGTTTGTTTCTTTGCTTGTTTTTTCTTCTCCCTCCCCGTTATTGAAGCTAGTGTGTTGTATGCTTGTTTATGTTTATGTGTGGTCTGTGTTATAACCTGTTTATGCATGTCCTTGATGTATTATGAGTATAAATAATGTGTTATGATGTACTTATGATGTGTTATGTGTTTATTTGACGAGTTATAAGTTTATTTCATGTGTTGTTGTTTCGATAGTATGATATTGGCTCCAAAATAACTAAGTTTGAACTTATGTGTCATGCATTGCATCATATGCATTACCCGAGCATCTAATTGGTTCATTTTAACTCTAAGTATGTCTTTTGTTGTTTTCTTTGGTGTTAGGATCGTCTCATTGGTGACGAGGTGGTTCCAAAGGTGTGTTTCGATTTGTCCCGTTCGGTTTGGTCGTCAAGGTGAGGTTTCTTTCTTTTAGTTAATATGTCGTACAACCCTACCTGTGTTATAAGCCCACTTGTGGCTCTCATATATATATATATATATATATATATATATATATATATATATATACATACTTAAACACGTGTTTTATATGTATTTTATAGGAATTGGCCCGTTTGTTATGAATCTCTTTTGAAAAGACTTTTATATATACGTAAGCTATATTTTCGTTTGTTTAATTTGAAAAGTGTTGGTGTGTGCTATGAACTAGCGAGGTATGGCTTTGAAAGATAAGTCTTTGATCTTCGAACTTTTGAACTCTGATCTTTGAACTGGGCCCCAGAAAAGTGGTATGGTAACTCGGGTCGGCCGTGGGGTTGCCGAGCTCTCCCATCGACATAACTCCACCTTTGAGAGACTTAGCCTAACGTCGGGAGGACGAGAAGAAGGTGGGTTTTCTTGAGCCAAAGGTAACCCAGTCAAAGGAGCGGGTAGGATCCCTCGACTCCATTCTTTTAACTTTGAACCGGGCTTGAGAGGGCACCCTTTAATCCCTAAACGGACATGAAGTAGTTTGGTTGGTTGAACCGGGGTTGGATCGACTTTGAACTTCATTTTATCTTTGGATTTTGCATACGAACATGAAGTAGGTTGGTTAGAAACTCGAGCTCACCGAGTTAGTGTGATTCTTATTCCGATTATGGTTCGTGAAACGGGAGTAGACTTCTAATTTCTAAAACTTGGTTGATTTTGGCCTTCGACCTTAAACTTTTTTCCTTATATATAGTATCTCGGGCTAAAATGTTTTAAAATGGAAAAACCATGCCTCGGTTTTATGACTTTGAATATGCTCTGATATGTACATGTGAGCGTGTTAGCCCCTCTTTCCACACCAGTCTTTAGGACTGACCCCTCATCGTTATTTTCTTTTTCCCCCTTATTGTTTCAGTTGCAAGTGCAGGTTTTTGTTCGAGCTTGGCGGCGGTCTTTCTTTTGTATTGTTGGAGTCTTTGAGTCGAGTCCTTTGCATTCCTTGAATCTTTACTTTCCAGTTATGATACTATGTAATAATCTGTATAAGGTTATGTTTTTGAATTTGGATTACAAAAAATTATATGATTTATTTAGCCCGTGGTGGGTATGGCATATATAACCTGGCTCGATTTACTCGTGTTATGTATGCATGTTTATTGGTATGTTTGAGATCCTGTTGCTTCCGTATGTGATTTTATTTTGAAGCGCACTCGGTATTAGAGTCTAAACCACGTAGCCTAGGAGAGATTTTGTTTGTCTCCCGTTCGGTGTAGCTTGGTGTTATGCAGAGTTCCCATTTCGTTACACGTGTCGGGCCATGGTGCGGTGAATGTAGCCCTCTACGCTCCGGGGTGCTACCTCTTAAAGGGGTATCAGAGCTCTAGGTTGCAAAATCGGAGCTCTAGTGTTGTGTCAGGTCTGTCCAAGTCGTTCGGTTAGGATTGTGTTTGTTTACATTCACTTTCACTTATACGAGAAATATTTATATTATTTGTATTAATTGTTCACATAAACATGCATTAAAACCCCGCACGCATCGATATTTCTTGGAATTGTTTTTTATTTCCGGATGGCATCTCCACATCAACACGTGTTATTTAAAGAAGGACAAGAGAAACAAGTGTCTTCAGTATATAAGAAGTTCGAAGATTTTGATCTGCCGAAGTGGTTTGGAGGTGATGATGTCGAAGCTGAGAAGTGGCTATCCGGGATTCTATGGACTTGGGAAAATTGTCCGGGGACATCACAAGAAAAAGTAAATTGCATTTCAAGTTTACTACAAGGCCTAGCTTCAAAATGGCTCAAGAAAGTAAGATCAAGGTTAAATTAGTCCGGAAAAGAGTTCACTTAGGAGAAATTCATCCGAGAATTACGCTACAAGTATATTCCTCCAAGTGTAATGGTTAGAAGACTTCAGGAATTCTTGGACCTCGAACAAGAGTTGGAAAAAATGGGTGATCTCATAGTGGAACTTGAGAGATCAGGAGCTAACAAAGATTATCCTAAAGTCCGAAGCTATATACAAGTGGGTAGAGATGAAATTCAACAAGCTTTCCAAGCTTCATAGATGCATGAACGGTTCGAAGAAATAAGAAGGGCGGTTCAATTAGAGATGGATAACCGATGGTTAACTTCTCACACTTCTTATGTGGGACAAGGATCGAGTTCGAGTTTGAGCAAGAGACCCATGTCCCGAAAGAAACTTTAAGAATTTTAAGATATCAACGACACCAAGAGGAAGAAGTGTTGGAAAACACGAATCAAAAAGCAGCGGAATTTAAAAAATTTCCCAACAAAAGGACCTTGAACTCGCAATCGTGTAACCAAATTCGTAAAGATAGAAAACTTACTTTTCTTTTATTCTTTCTTGAAGCGTTTCAAGCCACCCAAGAACGCTCTTCACGCGGCTTGATCCCCTCTCCTTGGTAAAGCTCGAATCTTCAAACTTCTAACTTGAAGTCTCTAGAGAAAGTCCACCAACTTGATCACAATCTAACTAGTAAGGATGCTAGTTCTCTAGTTAGTGTTTAGGCTTAACCTAGGGTTTAATATAATCTTGGAGAAAGGAAGGTGTTCAACACATGAACCAAGAATTGTCAATTAGCTCTAAAAGAGCTCGAGCTCTCCTATTTATAGAGAGAGGGTGCCGATCCAAATCCTTGTTGGGAAAGGATTTGGTTCCTCTCTCTCCTATTACTTGATCATCAAGTATTTTCCAACTTTGACTTTGAATTCTAATTCTAGTCAACTTTTAAGAGAGCTAAAAATATCCAAACTATTTTTGGATAATTTTATACTTTATTTATTATTAAATAAATAACTTATTTTTATCTAATTAATTAATTCATAATTAATTAACTAGATTATTTTCTCCAAAATTAGACTTTCTTTTTAATTCAAAATTAAACCAAAGTCTATTAAATAATTAACACATTAATTATTTAACAAATATAATATATATACACACGTGTGTGACACGTGTCACAGTGACACGTGTCACTCACGTGAGCCACACGTGTGATTTCACACGTGTGGAACCCTCTTGGTTCGATTAACTCGTTTAATCATTTTCAAGCTTCAACTCATGTAACCAAGTTGTTGTGTGTGACCCTCTAGGTTCTCAATTCAATTAGCAGTGACCCTAATTAATTAATTCACTAATTAATTAATCAGTCCACAGATTAAACGACCATAGTCTAGCAACAGGTGTTTAACCCCTAGCTGAATTGGAATGTTCGGATTCGACAGAACCTTTAAGTCATTGATTCATGTGAGATACAATCCTCCTACTTACTATCTCTCAACCAAGATCTAGGGCAAGGGAATAATCAGAACCCTAATAATCTGGTCTTAAAGCTAAGTGCATTTCATATCCATTTGATCTCAATCCAAGAAACCCTTTTCTTGATGTCTTGATCTATTGCCTTGGCCAAGGACTCCATATGGCATATGAATGACTTACACAATAAGAGATCACCTTGAATATGCAAGTGTAGGTCCTTTCTTGATTCTCATTCACTTTCATGAATCACTTGTGCAGCCCCAGCATAAGCCTTGAATCAGTTGTCTAAGGCGACACCCTTTAAAGCTTATACCAAAGACTACAGAGTTAACTCATAAAGTAACATGGAACCTCAAGTCTAAGGATCAATTAATCACATCAATGACTCGTGAGATATTTCCTAATCTGGAAGTTTCCATTTCCTGAAATAGAAACTTCCTTTCCCATTTAGGAATGTTCTCACACGGGGCACCTCAGTGAACTTACTTATTAAAGTAAGCACCCTCATGTATCACGCACGTATCAACTATACACTTTGCACCTCCATGAAACAAGGTGGTCCTTCTTAAGGGCGTGATCCCACAAGAAAGCCTTAGAGGAGTCAGGTTGACACTCCCACTGTCTGTAGGACTCATCGGCTTGGAGTATTTTACTAATCATGACTTATGTGATATAGGGCTCGTTTCATGAACCATTTCACCTAAATGGTAGAGTCCTAAAGTCATCAGGATTAGGGGAGTTCTCATACATGCACAGCTAAAGTAAACGCATACCAAACAAGAGCATATAAAGAAGTGTTGCCTCAATTCGTTATTTCATTCAAAGATTGTCTGTGATTACAATAAGGAAAAGCACAAAGCGGATATACAATCGGCTTTCTAGGGCACTATTCCTAACAATCTCCCACTTGCCCGTCAAAGCCATTCTAAAGCTATTCTAAGTCCCATCTTCTGAAGATGACCTTGGAAAGCTTCTCGACTAAGGGGTTTAGTAAGTGGATCTGCCACGTTCTCTGCTGATGTGACCCTCTCGATTAGCACATCTCCTCTTTTGATAATATCACGGATTAGGTGATACTTCCTCATAATGTGCTTGGTCCGTTGGTGAGATCTTGGTTCTCTTGCTTGAGCAACCGCCCCAGTGTTGTCACAAAACACAGTAATGGGGTCTTTCATGCTAGGAACAACATTCAATTCTTGAATGAAGTTTCTAATCCAAACACCTTCCTTAGCTGCATCATTTGCAGCTAAGTATTCGGCCTCAGTGGTCGAATCTGCAGTGGTAGTTTGCTTGGAACTCTTCCAACTCACTGCTCCGCCGTTCAGGCAGAAAATGTATCCTGACATTGACTTAAAATCATCTAAGTCAGATGCAAAGCTTGCATCGCAGTATCCTTCGACAGTAAGATCTTTCTGACCTCCGTAAACTAAGAATAAATCTTTAGTACTTTTCAAGTACTTAAGAATATTCTTCACGGCAGCCCGGTGACCATCTCCAGGGTTAGATTGGAAACGACTCGTTACACTAAGTGCATAAGCCACATCCGGTCGAGTACATAACATTGCATACATTATGCTACCTATTGCTGACGCATAAGGTGTATGAGTCATTCTTTCCTTCTCAAGGTTAGTCTTAGGACACATCTTCTTTGAAAGACATGTTCCTACACTCATAGGAAGGTTCTTAACCTTTGCTGACTCCATATTGAATCTCTTCATGTAGCGCCTCCCCAACACTACAACCCCGCACCGCAATACTCCCTGAGTGGAGGTTAGACCCAACACCTAGGAAATACTACGGCGAACGGTCAGGATAATATGAATGGAGTATGTGACACAGTGCAGCGGAGGATAAAGAGATTCAACCTTACCAATGAACGGGGAGGATAACGTACAATGAGCAAGGATTATCATTATTGATCAAAGTAGTTTGCAGAAGAGTACAACAGGTTGACATGCAAGGACAAAGTATGAGATGGTTTGTTTCTACAGAGAGTAGGTTCAAGACAGTGTACTCGTAGGATCGGATCCAACCTACGGTTGTAGTGCTTCAAGATACCTCTAGTTGTCGTTCATTGATTCCTGAAATCATGCATTTTAAAATAGGCGGGAGGTTTAGTCAAAGTGACTAAGTGAAGGGGGGTATAATAACTTATATGTATATGTGTATATATATATATGTATATGATCAAGAAGATCTTGATCTGAAATAATAGCAATAGGATATAACAAATAGGAAACGGTTCATAATAATTGTAAAACAGGGATAGGGGTAGTTTGGAATATTTGTAGAAATATGAACCGTTTGTAACAAGAACATTAATGCCCGCAAGCTAGGCCTCTCCACCCATAACTCCTTGAATAATTGGTAAAATAGTATCGGGCTGATCAGGCTCCGATACTTCAATAAAATCAAGAATATTAACTCCGCTACTCCTTGATGTCAATAGGGAATCAAACCCTAGAGACCACGAACTAGATTCGGGAGGCAGCTATCTCTCCCTCATCCCTTGGCGTGGAGTAACTAACCTCCAGTTAAACCACTACCAAGAGGTGGTGGCAGTCCGCAGCACCAACAATACCCTCGGCCCGTTACCTTCCGGGTAATTGCTCGCTACGGATACAGCCGGGGCCCATAACAGGAATCGAGAACAATATTTTGCTTGCATAACCCGGAATCAATGTTTTAATAAAACGGATTTGAAATATATAATGTTCTAGGAAAACGTTGATTCCGGCAAGAAAGTATTTTTCCCTTAAAAGGGATAGTGTAGTAAAATAATATATATATATATATATGGCAGTAAATCAATATGATGGGTAGGCTTGAAAATAGTTTTTATATAGATACGTATGTATAGGCATGATTCCAGTTGAAAACATTTTAACCCTCACCTATACCGGTAGTCAGACATTGTAATGTGGATTCCAGTGCGCCTGAAAGTATTAACTACTATAGACTTAGAACTAGGTTCCTTATATTAATCAAATAAGCACATAAAACACATAATGTTCATGCATAAAAGGATTACATCAAGTAAACACATAAACTATATCATGTTAGAGAATTCCCGATAAACTCTAATCTTAACCGTTTAAGGGAAATTAAGTAATTAATCAGGTTTCATGAATTCTTAAACCACTTAAATATTTATTAATCACATTATAATCTTAATTATAACATTAGCAATGGAATTTAGAATTTAATTTGACAATGTAGGTTATATTTTGAAAATAATTCACAATTTACCGATTTTTGGAAAATTCGGATAAAATCTTTATTTAAAAATTCCAAAACTAATTTTATAATTATTTTAATAATATTTTCGAAATTATCATGATAAATGTTGACCAAAAGTCAAAGTTACTATTGAAAACATTTACTATTCAATTTCTTATGAATTAATCACTTTATAACATAAAATCGAACACACACTCTCACACACTATCACACGTGCACTTAAAATTGATCAAGAACAACATGAACATGTTCTTGAGCCTATTTGAATATCCAAAGAAGGTATGTAACACACTTGATCATATTCATATTTATAACATAGGATTTGAAGCATAATATAGCAAAATATATTAATTCTCTATGAAAAATAATTCTAAATAAATTATTCTTGACATGAATTTAATCAAACAAGATCATAATTATTTAAACACATATTCATATCATATCATATCATAACTCATGCATTTAATTAAATAAAATGCATATATGTTATCACATTTTTTCTAAACTAGCATAAATAGCATATATTTCATAAAATAAATTCCTAAAGTATAATTTAATTAATCCTAGACATGCTACTACTATTATTATACTAAGAACATTATATAAAGCATGAAATAATAAAAGAAAACATACCTTAGAGAGAGAAGGGAGAGAGTGGCGTGAGAATGGGGGGGAAGAGAGTGATTTTGTGTGTTAATTTGTGAGGTATAAATGAGGCTTGAGGGGGGTATTTATAGGTAGTCATGAGGGGTCTTTAAGCAATAAATGAAAGTTTATGGGAGATGTGGTTGCTTATGATTTCAACAAATGCTTGGTAATAAATTTGGAGATGTGGTTAAATTACATGTTAAACAAATGCTAGGTAATTAACTAAGTAATGTGGAGAAATTACATTCATTTGTTTAATCCTTCTAGAAGACCATGTGGTCATGGATGATGTCATTTTGATTAAAAATAAATGTAAAATAATATAAAATTTATTCAAGAGTCGAGAGGTAAAAGATTGAAGTAGTGAATTAATGAAAGAATGAGTGAAAAATGAGCTTTGTTTTGATTATAAATGTGAAATATTTAGATTTTTGTTTATAAATTATGAATATGAAAGATGATGAAAATCATAGAAAAATTATATAAACGAAGCTATGATAGAGTTTAAAGATGGGAAAAATCATTATAATATAGAGGAAAATTCAAGGATCGTTTCAAGTATAATTTCCACTATTGAATAAAAGCTAATTTGTTCAAAATAAAATGATGATTTTTGGAAAGGAAAATATTTATAAAATATGCTATGGTGAAATCGAGTTTTTAGTAAATGCATGAAAATTCATAAAATAATTTAAGGATCGTTTTGGTTATGATTTTGAATATCAAAAAGTAGATGAGTACGGATTTATTGAAGATCGAATCATAAGCTAGGGTTTTTGCCGGTTTTTGATACTACGGGAGCTAGGATGGGAATTATGGTTTACGGAGAGTATCACGATCCTCGAAATAATGTGAGGATTCTTTTGGTTAAAATATTTGGTAGTGAAAGTGTTTCGGGAAATGTAGGAATATTTTTGAGTTGTAGGGGTATTTTCGTAATTTTCAACTTGCCCCTGTTTCGGGCTGTTACAATCCTTCCCCCTTAAAAAGAATCTGTCCTCAGATTCTCCTCATGTTTCATAATAACTTAAAGTAATGTTTGTATCCGCTATCCATGATAAGCAGGTTTCCAAAAGAGAACTTACTTTTAAACACATAAGGCAATTGTTCAAGTAAGAAATTTGAATGTGCACATAAGTGATGCAATGAATGCATGGCACCAGGATCAGTAACTGGCGTGTTTAGAATGCATACCTTTAACAACTTTGGGGATGACAATTTTAAGCTGCAACCACCCTTATAGAGATAATATAATGCATGGTAGTTGAGAATGATGTGCAGATGATCACAAAATTAAAATTTCCAAGTAATAGCAATTAACAGACACAACATCTTTAGCGGAGATAAAGTACATATAAAGGCACAGAAAATTAATAAGTTAGTTTTCGGTCCTACTGGTATCTTGAAGCAATTCTAATAACTTAAGATTTGAACGAATTAGAAAGTATAAGTGAAGTGCTTCCATGAGTGAGGAACACTAGTATGATGAAGGAGATGTAGATCTTGTAACCGAATCTACCAAGAATTTGATAATTGAAGGATTTGATAGAACTCGAGATTTTGGTGTGGATTAAGACTGTATACTTGACTTGATCGAGGAAGGGTTTAATACTACAATTGTAACAAATCACATGCTGGTCGGCCGCCCCAACAGTGATTGATCACAATTTAAGCACTAAAGACACGAGAGTACATATGAGACTCTATGAATGATGAACCCCAGATTTCCGCAACCTGGGGCTCTGATACCACTTTAATTGTAGCGCCTCCCCAACACTACAACCCCGCACCGCAATACTCCCTGAGTGGAGGTTAGACCCAACACCTAGGAAATACTACGGCGAACGGTCAGGATAATATGAATGGAGTATGTGACACAGTGCAGCGGAAGATAAAGAGATTCAACCTTACCAATGAACGGGGAGGATAACGTACAATGAGCAAGGATTATCATTATTCATCAAAGTAGTTTGCAGAAGAGTACAACAGGTTGACATGCAAGGACAAAGTATGAGATGGTTTGTTTCCACAGAGAGTAGGTTCAAGACAGTGTACTCGTAGGATCGGATCCAACCTACGGTTGTAGTGCTTCAAGATACCTCTAGTTGTCGTTCATTGATTCCTGAAATCATGCATTTTAAAATAGGCGGGAGGGTTAGTCAAAGTGACTAAGTGAAGGGGGGTATAATAACTTATATGTATATGTGTATATATATATATGTATATGATCAAGAAGATCTTGATCTGAAATAATAGCAATAGGATATAACAAATAGGAAACGGTTCATAATAATTGTAAAACAGGGATAGGGGTAGTTTGGAATATTTGTAGAAATATGAACCGTTTGTAACAAGAACATTAATGCCGACAAGCTAGGCCTCTCCACCCATAACTCCTTAAATAATTGGTAAAATAGTATCGGGCTGATCAGGCTCCGATACTTCAATAAAATCAAGAATATTAACTCCGCTACTCCTTGATGTCAATAGGGAATCAAACCCTAGAGACCACGAACTAGATTCGGGAGGCAGCTATTTCTCCCTCATCCCTTGGCGTGGAGTAACTAACCTCCAGTTAAACCACTACCAAGAGGTGGTGGCAGTCCGCAGCACCAACAATACCCTCGGCCCGATACCTTCCGGGTAATTGCTCGCTACGGATACAGCCGGGGCCCATAACAGGAATCGAGAACAATATTTTGCTTGCATAACCCGGAATCAATGTTTTAATAAAACGGATTTGAAATATATAATGTTCTAGGAAAACGTTGATTCCGACAAGAAAGTATTTTTCCCTTAAAAGGGATAGTGTAGTAAAATAATATATATATATATATATGGCAGTAAATCAATATGATGGGTAGGCTTGAAAATAGTTTTTATATAGATACGTATGTATAGGCATGATTCCAGTTGAAAACATTTTAACCCTCACCTATACCGGTAGTCAGACATTGTAATGTGGATTCCAGTGCGCCTGAAAGTATTAACTACTATAGACTTAGAACTAGGTTCCTTTTATTAATCAAATAAGCACATAAAACACATAATGTTCATGCATAAAAGGATTACATCAAGTAAACACATAAACTATATCATGTTAGAGAATTCCCGATAAACTCTAATCTTAACCGTTTAAGGGAAATTAAGTAATTAATCAGGTTTCATGAATTCTTAAACCACTTAAATATTTATTAATCACATTATAATCTTAATTATAACATTAGCAATGGAATTTAGAATTTAATTTGACAATGTAGGTTATATTTTGAAAATAATTCACAATTTACCGATTTTTGGAAAATTCGGATAAAATCTTTATTTAAAAATTCCAAAACTAATTTTATAATTATTTTAATAATATTTTCGAAATTATCATGATAAATGTTGACCAAAAGTCAAAGTTACTATTGAAAACATTTACTATTCAATTTCTTATGAATTAATCACTTTATAACATAAAATCGAACACACACTCTCACACACTATCACACGTGCACTTAAAATTGATCAAGAACAACATGAACATGTTCTTGAGCCTATTTGAATATCCAAAGAAGGTATGTAACACACTTGATCATATTCATATTTATAACATAGAATTTGAAGCATAATATAGCAAAATATATTAATTCTCTATGAAAAATAATTCTAAATAAATTATTCTTGACATGAATTTAATCAAACAAGATCATAATTATTTAAACACATATTCATATCATATCATATCATAACTCATGCATTTAATTAAATAAAATGCATATATGTTATCACATTTTTCCTAAACTAGCATAAATAGCATATATTTCATAAAATAAATTCCTAAAGTATAATTTAAGTAATCCTAGACATGCTACTACTATTATTATACTAAGAACATTATATAAAGCATGAAATAATAAAAGAAAACATACCTTAGAGAGAGAAGGGAGAGAGTGGCGTGAGAATGGGGGGGGAAGAGAGTGATTTTGTGTGTTGATTTGTGAGGTATAAATGAGGCTTGAGGGGGGTATTTATAGGTAGTCATGAGGGGTCTTTAAGCAATAAATGAAAGTTTATGGGAGATGTGGTTGCTTATGATTTCAACAAATGCTTGGTAATAAATTTGGAGATGTGGTTAAATTACATGTTAAACAAATGCTAGGTAATTAACTAAGTAATGTGGAGAAATTACATTCATTTGTTTAATCCTTCTAGAAGACCATGTGGTCATGGATGATGTCATTTTGATTAAAAATAAATGTAAAATAATATAAAATTTATTCAAGAGTCGAGAGGTAAAAGATTGAAGTAGTGAATTAATGAAAGAATGAGTGAAAAATGAGCTTTGTTTTGATTATAAATGTGAAATATTTAGATTTTCGTTTATAAATTATGAATATGAAAGATGATGAAAATCATAGGAAAATTATATAAACGAAGCTATGATAGAGTTTAAAGATGGGAAAAATCATTATAATGTAGAGGAAAATTCAAGGATCGTTTCAAGTATAATTTCCACTATTGAATAAAAGCTAATTTGTTCAAAATAAAATGATGATTTTTGGAAAGGAAAATATTTATAAAATATGCTATGGTGAAATCGAGTTTTTAGTAAATGCATGAAAATTCATAAAATAATGTAAGGATCGTTTTGGTTATAATTTTGAATATCAAAAAGTAGATGAGTAGGGATTTATTGATGATCGAATCATAAGCTAGGGTTTTTGCCGGTTTTTGATACTACGGGAGCTAGGATGGGAATTATGGTTTACGGAGAGTATCACGATCCTCGAAATAATGTGAGGATTCTTTTGGTTAAAATATTTGGTAGTGAAAGTGTTTCGGGAAATGTAGGAATATTTTTGAGTTGTAGGGGTATTTTCGTAATTTTCAACTTGCCCCTGTTTCGGGCTGTTACACTTCAATACTTTGTCAATGTACATCGACTGTGATAGTCCTATTAACCTTCTAGATCTATCTCTATAGATTTTAATTCCAAGGATATAGGACGCATCACCAAGATCTTTCATCTCGAATTGGTTCGATAACCATAACTTAGTCACTTTCATGTCATCCTTCGAATTCCCAATAAGAAGGATGTCATCAACATAAAGTACTAAGAATTGCACTGAGGTCTCCAATTCCTTTCTATACACACATGACTCATTCGTAATTTGGATGAAGCCAAACGCTTTGACTGATTCATCAAATCGAATGTTCCAATTCCTAGAAGCCTGTTTCAATCCATAGATTGATCTTTGGAGTTTGCAAACCTTTTGCTCACTCCCACTGAATGTGAAACCTATGGGTTGCTCCATATAAATGTCTTTGTCAATGTCACCATTGAGAAAGGCAGTTTTCACATCCATTTGCCATATCTCATAGTCATAATATGCAGCAATGGCAAACATGATTTGAATGGACTTTTGCATTGCAACTGGTGAAAAGGTTTCGTCAAAGTCCACGCCGGGTCTTTGAGTGAATCCTTTTGCAACCAGTCTTGCTTTGTAGGCTGCAATGCTTCCATCAACTCCAAGCTTTCTCTTAAAGATCCATTTGCAACCTATGGGTTTGACCCCATCAGGCAAATCTACCAAGGTCCAAACTTGGTTGGAGTTCATGGAGTCCATTTCGGATTTCATGGCTTCTATCCACTGTTCAGAGTCAGAATCTGAAAGTGCCTCCTCATATGTTGAAGGATCATTATCCTTTTGAGAGATTTCATGAAAGAATCCATACCATCTCTCCGGCTGTCTACGAGTGCGTTCAGAACGCCTTAGAGGAGGATTTACATGTGTATCGAAATTCGTGATTGGTTGTGGTTGATCAGAGTGGGACGTTTCTTCAGTGGGTGATGTGGGGTCATTTTGTACTTCTTCTAATTCTATGATCTTGCCTTTCTTTTCTTTAAGGAACGGTTCCTCAAGAAAAGTGGCATTTCTGGAAACAAACACCTTTTGCTCAGATTGATCATAGAAATAGTATCCTATGGATTCCTTAGGATAACCTACAAAGTAGCATAAGTTAGAACGAGATTCTAACTTATCTCCCACTGTCCTCTTCACGTAAGCAGGACAACCCCAAATTCTTAAGTAAGAATAACTAGGGATTTTACCATGCCACATTTCATAGGGCGTCTTGGGGACTGACTTAGAGGGAACTAGATTCAGAATCTTTGCTGCACTTTCTAGGGCATAACCCCAGAAAGAAGGTGGTAAGTCAGTGAAACTCATCATGGAACGAACCATATTAAGTAAGGTTCGATTCCTTCTCTCAGAAACTCCATTAAGCTGAGGAGTTCCCGGAGGAGTCCACTGAGAGATAATCCCATTATCCTTGAGATGATTAAGGAATTCTTCACTAAGATATTCGCCTCCTCGATCAGATCGAAGTGCTTTGATCTTGTGACCAGTTTGGTTCTCAACCTCCTTTTGAAATTCTAAGAATTTCTCAAAAGCTTCAGATTTATACTTCATTAAGTATACATGACCATACCGACTAAAGTCATCAGTAAAGGTTATGAAATACTGATGATTGCTTCTAGTGCTTACACTAAGCGGTCCACAAACATCAGTATGGATCAAATCCAAAACCTCAGTGGCACGTTCCACAGTTCCTCTAAAAGGGACTTTGGACATTTTTCCTTTGAGACAGGATTCGCAAGAAGTTAACTCTTTGAGATCATTTTCAGAGAATGATCCTAAAGTGTTTATCTTGCTAATTCTGTTCTTGGAAATGTGTCTTAATCTAGCGTGCCATAAGGGAGCTGAAACTTTGTCATCTGTCTTACGCTTTGTTTCTCGTTGTATATTCATAATATTGATATTTTGAGTTAGGTAAAGTCCATTACTTAGAGTACCGATATGAACGGAAGAGTTGTTCCGTTTGATAAAGTATTTACCATTCTTAATATAAGTTTCATAACCTTCACAATCTAATATTGCAACTGAAATTATATTACGAATAATGCTCGGTACATAAAGGACTTTGTTTAATACTAACTCAAAACTACCTAAATCTAATCTAATTGTGCCTAAAGCTCGAGCTTCAACATTTGAGCCATCGCCGATCTTCAAGACACATTCTCCTTCTTTGAGTTGTTGGACTTCACTTAGCATCTGTACATCATTACAGATGTGAGTTCCACAACCGGTATCAAGTACCCAAGAACTAGAATTAATAGAAAGATTTACTTCAACGAGAAAGATACCTTTCTTTAGAGTAGCCTTGTACTCTGGGCAGTTTCTCCTCCAATGTCCCGCTTTGCCACAATGGAAGCAAACATCCTCTTTCTGATCACGCTTCTTCTTTTGGGCCTTCCCCTTCGAAATGCCACCAGTGGGCCTAAGGGGTTTCTTCTTCTTCTTTTGGGCTCTCTTGCCCTTACCTTTAGAAGGCCCAGAAGAGGAAGATGGAGCATTCACCATCAAAACCTTATTGTCCTTCTTGATCGTGCTTTCAGCAGTCACAAGCTGACTAATCAGCTCAGCTACAGTAGCACCAGCATGATTCATGTTGAAGTTAAGGACAAATGGGTTGAATGATGGTGGGAGCGAAGCTAGCAACAAATCCACTGAAAGCTCATCTTTTAGTGGCATGTCCATGGAAGCAAGTTTCTCAGTAAGGGCGAGAAACTTAAGTCCATATTCATGAACACTTGAACCTTCCCTCATTCTCAAGTGGAATAATTCCTTTGAAGTGTTATACCTTGTAACACGTTCATGAGGGCGGTAAAGTTGCTCTAAGTGGTCGTAAATCTCCCAAGCAAATTCCATGGCCTCATGTTGCCTTTGCAAGTCCGGAGACATGTTAGCCAACATAAGGTAACGGGCTTGGAGATTATCATCCTTCCACTTCTGAATCGCGTCCCGCTCGGCCCGAGTGGGAGCCTCCCCTTCGGGACTAGGCTCCCCTTCGAAGAGAACATAAGTTCTCTTCTCAGAATCTAAAATGATTTTTAGATTCCTCAGCCAATCAGAATAGTTGGGACCAGTCAACTTGTTTGACTCGAGGATCGATACAAGAGGGTTTTTGGTTGCCATTTCAAAACACGTAGAGAATCACAGAATCTACGACCTAAATGGTAAAACAGAGAACTAGTGAGCATGCTGAATTATAACGATATACAAAAGATAAGGTCTTTAATCTATTGTAGCTCCCACTGTTTTTCAAAGATCTAGAATTCCCAAAGATCTAAGAGGAACACGTTTCCCAATGGGTACTAAGATCCTAGGCATTTTACCTCGAACCCACGACTCGCGGACATTCTAAGTAAGAACCCTAGGTAGGTACAACTTACCAATTCTAACACCTTTAGAACTCTTAGTAATTGTTTTTGCATCACCTATCTTTCAATATGGACCCACGACTCGTGCGACATCCATATTTACTTAGGCGTTAAGCTAGACCCATCAATCATAAGATCATGACCAAAACTTAGTTCGAACGACCCACGACTCGCGGACATCGCCCTTGCTAAAATTGACCACGAAATATTAACCATTTAAAATGATTAATTAGGTAACTAAGAACTAATAAGCTCCACTAGCTATCCCACGACTCGCGGACAATAACTAGCTTTACTTACTAAACTTAAAACCTATTGATGGAATGCTAGGAATTTAATTCAAAATTTGCATCTCGAATTAAACACCTATTTGTTCGAAATTAGCTTAATATTTAATGGGAATTTTCGAATCAACCGGAGAGTTGTCCGGTTCGACCTCACCAACATATATGTTATCCAATTTTATTAGTCTTGATTAATGCAAGTACACTTAAATGCATTTCAAACAAGCACATAAACAGATAACATGTCCTAGCATGATACTAACATGTAATGATCATGGGTTCTACCTATCTTATGCGTGATATGTGGGAGCTACTACACAATCACAAGTTCTAACATACATGCCACATAAACAGTTTAAATCACATAAGGGAAAGCGGTAACAAAATACGAGCCCTATCTCTATTACATTTAACAATTGAGATTCCCCTCCCTAACATTTTGAGGGGTCTTCACTTATGGCCTCCTTGTTACTTGAATGTGGTCCATCTTACTCCATGGGTGCATTGTCTCCAAAATGAAAATAAAACCTCACCACCTATCTCTACTCTCAAATTACAATAAAAAGAAAAAGACATAAAGTAATAAGGCTCAATCTTCATATTGGCCTTAGACAATTACACGGGGCATACCCCGGCCTCAAAAACAGTAATATGGAAAGCCACATAATAAATCACATAACAGTACGCACATAAGTGAGGCTCCAACCTCAATTGAAAAACGCAACTATAGGGCTCCAACCCCAATTTAAACCATCCATGTGCATAAATTAAAACCATACATAGATCTAAACCCATGATCACCTAACATGCTTTTGCAAGAATTTAAATTTAACCAATAAATTAAAATTCTCGCTTTAAGCTCTAATAGCTTAAAACACGACTTGATTCGAGTCTTATTTTTAAAAGTTTTCAATAAATCCCAAATTACCAAAACAAATAAAATTCCAATTAATTTCTGAAAATTAATAATTTTATCAAAGATTGTATTTTCCCAAAATATAAACCGCTTCAATTTCTCAAAAATCCCAATTTTAAGTTTTATTCAAAAATTAAAAATAAATATTCAAAAATAAAATTTTTAAAATTAAAATAAAAATTGGGACTGGATTGCACGAAACAGATAAGGGCCGGATCACGAAAAAAGGGGCCCGTACGCGAAACGGGGCGCAGCGTCGCAAGCGCGCGCGGACGCGCACGGCAGGCGCGCACAGCGCCCGGCCAAGGCCTGGCGAGTGCGTGCACTGCGCGCTCATGCCGCGCGCCTGGCGCGCGCGCGCCCTGCTGGGCGGTGGGCGGCCAGTCTCGGCCGCCCTGGGCGGGCGCGCCTAGGCGCGCCCGGGAGGCTCCCGCACAGGCGTGCGGGAGGAGCTGGGCGGCTGGCCGGTCTGTCCCGGCCAGGCCTGGGCGGTGACTGGCGGGCGCGCCGGGAGGGCCTCCCGTGCGGTTGCGGGAGGGTGGCGGGCGAAGCCCGCGCGCGTGACCCCTTCGCGCACGGGGATTCACGTGTTCGTCGTGATCCGGGTTTTCGTTTCGTGTTTTCGTTCAAAAGCAAAACCAATCCAAGAAATCCAAAAACAGTTTATACAGTTTCAAATCTAAAATTGTTTTCAAAAATTAATTTTTGCAAAAACCAATTTTCAGAAACTTTCAGGAAAAAATACAGTTTCGTAATTCAGGCTTTCTAAAACAATTACAAATACTCAATCGCATCAAGCCTAAGAATTTCTACCAAATTCAGTATAATTGAGACGAATCAGAAACACGATTAACGAGGTGGCTCTGATACCACTTGTTGGAAAACACGAATCAGAAAGCAGCGGAATTTAAAAAATTTCCCAACAAAAGGACCTTGAACTCGCAATCGTGTAACCAAATTCGTAAAGATAGAAAACTTACTTTTCTTTTATTCTTTCTTGAAGCGTTTCAAGCCACCCAAGAACGCTCTTCACGCGGCTTGATCCCCTCTCCTTGGTAAAGCTCGAATCTTCAAACTTCTAACTTGAAGTCTCTAGAGAAAGTCCACCAACTTGATCACAATCTAACTAGTAAGGATGCTAGTTCTCTAGTTAGTGTTTAGGCTTAACCTACGGTTTAATATAATCTTGGAGAAAGGAAGGTGTTCAACACATGAACCAAGAATTGTCAATTAGCTCTAAAAGAGCTCGAGCTCTCCTATTTATAGAGAGAGGGTGCCGATCCAAATCCTTGTTGGGAAAGGATTTGGTTCCTCTCTCTCCTATTACTTGATCATCAAGTATTTCCCAACTTTGACTTTGAATTCTAATTCTAGTCAACTTTTAAGAGAGCTAAAAATATCCAAACTATTTTTGGATAATTTTATACTTTATTTATTATTAAATAAATAACTTATTTTTATCTAAGTAATTAATTCATAATTAATTAACTAGATTATTTTCTCCAAAATTAGACTTTCTTTTTAATTCAAAATTAAACCAAAGTCTATTAAATAATTAACACATTAATTATTTAACATATATAATATATATACACACGTGTGTGACACGTGTTACAGTGACACGTGTCACTTACGTGAGCCACACGTGTGATTTCACACGTGTGGAACCCTCTTGGTCCGATTAACTCGTTTAATCATTTTCAAGCCTCAACTCATGTAACCAAGTTGTTGTGTGTGACCCTCTAGGTTCTCAATTCAATTAGCAGTGACCCTAATTAATTAATTCACTAATTAATTAATCAGTCCACAGATTAAACGACCATAGTCTAGCAACAGGTGTTTAACCCCTAGCTGAATTGGAATGTTCGGATTCGACAGAACCTTTAAGTCATTGATTCATGTGAGATACAATCCTCCTACTTACTATCTCTCAACCAAGATCTAGGGCAAGGGAATAATCAGAACCCTAATAATCTGGTCTTAAAGCTAAGTGCATTTCATATCCATTTGATCTCAATCCAAGAAACCCTTTTCTTGATGTCTTGATCTACTGCCTTGGCCAAGGACTCCATATGGCATATGAATGACTTACACAATAAGAGATCACCTTGAATATGCAAGTGTAGGTCCTTTCTTGATTCTCATTCACTTTCATGAATCACTTGTGCAGCCCCAGCATAAGCCTTGAATCAGTTGTCTAAGGCGACACCCTTTAAAGCTTATACCAAAGACTACAGAGTTAACTCATAAAGTAACATGGAACCTCAAGTCTAAGGATCAATTAATCACATCAATGACTCGTGAGATATTTCCTAATCTGGAAGTTTCCATTTCCTGAAATAGAAACTTCCTTTCCCATTTAGGAATGTTCTCACACGGGGCACCTCAGTGAACTTACTTATTAAAGTAAGCACCCTCATGTATCACGCACGTATCAACTATACACTTTGCACCTCCATGAAACAAGGTGGTCCTTCTTAAGGGCGTGATCCCACAAGCAAGCCTTAGAGGAGTCAGGTTGACACTCCCACTGTCTGTAGGACTCATCGGCTTGGAGTATTTTACTAATCATGACTTATGTGATATAGGGCTCGTTTCATGAACCATTTCACCTAAATGGTAGAGTCCTAAAGTCATCAGGATTAGGGGAGTTCTCATACATGCACAGCTAAAGTAAACGCATACCAAACAAGAGCATATAAAGAAGTGTTGCCTCAATTCGTTATTTCATTCAAAGATTGTCTGTGATTACAATAAGGAAAAGCACAAAGCGGATATACAATCGGCTTTCTAGGGCACTATTCCTAACAATAAGAAGTTTCAACTAACAAAGATGGATTCGATGCCTCCTCCACTGGAAATAATTAAATGTTCATATTGCGAAGGCCCGAATCATACGTAAGAAGTTTGTCTGAAAAATTTATTAGGTGCTACAAGTGCGGGGAATTGGGGCATACGGTGAATGATTATCCTAACAACAAGAATCCGAAGCCTACGAAGAACCGTGGTTCCAAGATTCTGAATCAAGTCCGAGTTGATGCATTGAAGATGAAGAATTTGATGTCGAGCTCGACACTACCGCCATGGTGAAAGACATACGAAACATTCATGGAATCTCACACATGCATATTTTATTTCAGGGAACCCATTTGTTTGCCTTTTTTCTCATTTTCTTGCTTTGTGGTGCTTGTTGTTGTTGCGTTTGTTGCCCTTTTTGTGTAAACTCTTTTCTTAGAGAGAGTTTGGTAAGATAGAGTGTCCGAGTGTTTGGTGAGTTGTGAGGTCCGAGCTTACCCGGTGGTTCTTCTTGAAGATGTCTTGTTGACGTATGGGCCTATCTTAGGTGTAGGTTAGTGGTTGCTTGTAGGAGGTCCATTTGGGGCTCAACGATATTTTCGAGTAATAGATTAAGACTAACCCGTTCATATCCCTTGCGGAAGTGGTTGGTTATTCCGGGACTGTGTGACAAGCTTTGTGGCTTGCCCTTAGGGTAACCGAAGGGTCGCGCCAAGCTTGAAGAAACAATATAGTAGTAAGATTTCCATGGTTTTTTCTTATAGGTTGGAATTCATTACCACCGGATAGGGACATTGAGGTTATCGTGGTCTTTATCCCGGAATTGGACCTTGTTTGAAGAGTTCCTACCGGATAACTCTAGCAGGGTTGTTGGAGTTCAAGACGTAGTTGATGAGCCCTTAAAAAGGTGGTTTCATCCAATTGAGCAGTTCTTTGTGTTGTGCTTTGGTCCTCTCTAAGAATAAGAAGGGACTTTAAGATGAGTACAAACTACAGTGACCTGCACAGGTTAACTGTGAAAGATAAATACCCTTTGCTCGCTTCAAAAGTTGTTCGTTCTTCTCCAATGTTCTGTGATTAGGGATCGAGAATTGCGTTTGATAATAAGTCTCCAATGTTATCGGGATATGTAACGCCCCCACCCGTATTGGAACAAGAGGAGAGCGGCGTCTCAACCCCCGCACTGAAGCACCTCTCAAGTAATGGTGTGAGCCATCACTCAAGAAATACTCCAGCGAACGGCTATCTATCAGAACTATACATGTACAACGATGTGGTTATGCAGCGGAAAATCAGAGTATTTTAAAACTTTTCACAACATGTGCGTGATGGCATGTAACAAGCAAGAACATATTGATCGTGTAAGAGAGACTCGGCATATCAGAACATGTAACAGATTCACATTTAAGTACCGATATAGCAGAGTTCAATGTATTGGTAACAGAGTAGCAGAAAGAGTATAACAAAGATACTCAAGTATTCAGAAACATATATATAAACATAAAGTGATGCAGCCATAAAACATATGCAGGACACAAAAGGAAGTAATACTAAGTCCTGACTGAGACAAAAATGACAATCTAGAGCTTCAAGATACCTCTAGACTGTGGCTGCAAGACCTGAAACCACGAGGCAAGAAAACGGGAGAGGTATTAGTCAAAAGGACTAAGTGAGGGAATACCTTAAAGGAAGTACTGAGTAATAAAGAACTTGAAGTAAAGTTTAGAACTGTTAATTGCAATGCTTTAAAGAAGAACTTGAAACAAGTTCAGTTGATAAAACTCTTTTGAACGCAATGCTATAAAAGTATGCACGTTTTAAAACATTTTCATGAATGCTATCACACGCGCACACATATGTTGTCGATGGTTCATAGTTCTTTCATAAAACGGGATAAGGGTAAAGTGAACTTTTCCAGATATGAAGCATCCTTTATGAAACAGAATTTTGCCCGCAAGCTAGGCTCCTCCATCCTTACTCCAGAAAACATGATTTGGTAGAGCATCAGACCAGGGTCAACAATAATTCCACGTATAGTAGAGTATCGGACCAAGATCAATAATAACCCCACATAAAGTAGAGCATTGGACCGAGGTCAACAACAACTCCGCACACAGTAGACTATTGGACCAAGGTCAACAACAACTCTTACCAACACATACAAACATGCACCATCCTCCACCGGTTGTCACTTCGGGTAGCTAGCCCTAGGCGACCTGTAAACATGTAATGGGAACAGATTTGCTGTCCGTTCCGAGACAGATTGTCCTGACTTAACAAACCTCCTGTTAAAAATCGGTGTCAATTGTCTAAGTATGGTGGCCGGTATTGGTGATGTCGTTGGCGCTCACCTCCCGAGCATCACCTCCACACATAACCGTCGGGCCCAAACTGTAAACTGTATGCTTGCATTTAAGATTAGCAGTGACCAGAGTACCACTCCAGCATGCTAACTATAACATGTGAAACTGTAACTGTAACATATGATGTTTTCTGTAAAACATATGATTCTGTCTATAAACATGTGATTCTGTCTGTAAAACATGTGCAACTGTACTTTGAAAACATATGCAAAACATGTAACTGTCTTGGAACAAGAATGCAGAACTTCGAAAAACATGCGTTGTAGATCAAGGTATACTATTAAAGTATGAATGATCCTTTGAAAAGCATGTCCCGATAAAAGGGATAGTTCAAAACAAGGTTTAGCTTTGAATTTCAAAACATATGATACGATAGTATAATCGTGGTTCCAGTTGGAAAACATTTATAACTTCAGCTCACCTATTAGTAACAAAAGGTAGATAGACAGATTATGCGGTGCCCTGGGGATCCCAGTGCTCAACTTTAACTCCTGTAGGTGGTGTACTAGAGTGAGCTTAAGAACTAAGACCCACTACTAACCAAGATGCATATGAAATGCATGAAACAATTAACAAGGAACATGTAAAGAACATGTAACACAAGAGAGTAATACCATTTAAGGTATTCAAGAAAGGTAACACACAAAGGAATACGTTAAAGTGAGTTACTCTTAACGTGAGACTATGATCTTACTATAACCGAGTAAGCTTTAGTCAAATTATGAATCCTATCGCAAACCTTAGGTTAAGAAACAAGTCCACGAAAGAAAACACATTTTAGACCCTGGATATGGAAGCCCTAGATGCAAATGTCTATTACGAAAGCACAACTTTTAATTCATTTTTACTATTCAAAAGCACTATTCAAAAGTACTATTCTAGATTACTATTCACGATTACTATTCACAATTACTATTCACAGGTTACTATTCACATGTCGGGTCAAAGGGTCGGGTCAAACCCTTACTATACACACACCCCCACACACACGGTACACACACACACACACCCTGCACGAACACACACACACACACACACGGCATGCATACACACACACACCCTAATTAAATTATGATCTTGATTATAACCTATAGATCAAGTTCATGTTAATAATCAAGTGTGATCTAGGTTAAAGGTATAACCTATGCTTAAGAGATCCAATTAAGGCATAAGATCAAGTTATGAAACACTATTCTATCTTAGGTTATAATATGTGACACTATTAAAGTGTATAACATATGATCAAGGCACTAATCCATTAATCCCTATCATATCATAAGCTCAATTCATAATTCAAGAATCATATAACCATGTGACAACATGTCAAAACATATATCATATCATATCATATACCTTTAGGCATGTAACATGTAACAATTTAATTCAATACCAACATGTAACAAGTTGTGACATAATTAATTGTAAATCACTATTCCATTAGCTAACATGCATGAATATAATTCAAATTCCATAATCATGCATCAATTCTCATAATATAACAATCATATCACATGATCATAGCATATACTAGAGCAATTTATAACATATTCAAGCATAAACTAAACAATTAAAACATATAAACATCAATTGAAACATACCATGAAAACTACATAATAAATGCATAAAATAAAATCCTATATGGCTTAGGGAAGACCCTAAGACCCAACCTAAACATAATATAAACATACCATAACATAAAAACATAAACTAACTAAACATAACATAAAACAAAACAAATTAACCTAGCTAAGGGAAGGGGATGCCGACGGCAATGAGGGAAAGGAGGGAGAGAGGAGTGCTTGTCAACACAAGACTTTTATCAAGGATTCTAATGGCATGAGAGGGGTATTTATAGTTGTGAAGAAGCCCCTCACCTTGCAAATAAAGATGGCTTAAGGGTAGGAGAGCAAAACAAGAGTTCATCCACTTGCATCTTCTAGAAGTTTTAGGCATTAAGAAGGTAAAAATGGGACTGCTGGGGGTATTTCTATAATTTCGTTGGCCAAGACTCAAGGATAAGTGGCTGGAAGTTTAACCATTCCGACGGCAAGAAAATTAGCTTCGAAACGCATATTCATTCGTCGAAATCGGATTTACCGTTTGAAAGATACATTAGTTTTAGTGAATAAAAGTTTTGAGCTCGAAACTCAATACGAGTGAGAAACGACTTTCTAGAATGATTTTCAAGTCCGGATTGTTTCCAAAATTCAAGAAATAAATCGGGAAGCGTTTTGAGTCCAAAATCGACTATAAAACGTTTTACTGTTAAAAAGTTGAAAACGTAGAGTGAATAGTGAGTTCTTACGTACGAACGTACGCTTCAAAATTTCAAGCTAGAGTTTGAATCAAGAGTTTTAAAACATTTCAAAAATCTTGAAATAGCTCAAGTAGTGCAAATCCGAAGAGAAAACATTTTCCGAATGAAAACCGTTCGTAGAAGGAATAGTGAACTAGGGTTTTCGAAAACATTTTCAATAAAACAAAGTTCCAGAATAGATTTCCAAGCCAAGAATGATTTCAAAAGACTAGTCTTGACTCAAGGATCGATTCGACTATAACTTGGGTAGGAAAAGGTATCAGAATCAAAAGCTCATTTTTGGATGAATAGTAACTTTGGTCGGTAGGTTCCAAAAATACCCTTATGGTTCAAGAAAGACTCTCTGAGCTAGGGAAACAAATTCAAACGATAGGGAAACATGTGTGATGAACCTCTAGGGTTCGAGTAGCAATATGAACAAGATAGGCTCGGGTTATGAATAGTAAACTGTGTCAAAGGTCAAGAATGCCCCCTTAAAACATGCCAGATCATATACGAGCACAAAGTTCATGTAAGAATGCAATGCATAATGATTCAAAAAGTTGGATCACGGTCTATAAACTCTTTACCAATGCCCTTAACTTACTGTTTTCATCCAGGCCCTGTTTTGGGCTGTTACAATCACCCCTCCTTAAAGAGAATCTGTCCTCAGATTCTTCCGCTGTAACCGCAAATAACTCATGGTGAAGCTTCTGCATTTTCTCTTCTGTCTCCCAGGTTGCCTCTTCTGTCCCATGTCCCTTCCAAAGGACTTTAACCAAAGGAATCTTCCTATTCCTCAGCTCTTGAAACTTCTTATCAAGAATCTTAGCGGGCTTCAAAACATAAGTCAGATCCGGTTGTAACGGTATCTCCTCTACCGGCACAACCTTTGTCTCATCCGAGAAACACTTGCGAAGCTGAGATACATGAAATACGTTGTGGATTCCTGTTAAACCTGCAGGCAAATCCAATCTATAAGCAGTCGGTCCGACTCTCTGCAGTATTTCATACGGTCCAACATATCTCGGGTTTAACTTTCCTCCTTTTCCAATTCGGGAAAACCCTTTCCTTGGTGATGCCTTCAGAAATACCTTTTCCCCCATTGCAAATTCCAAATCCCTTCTTCGTCGATCAGCATAACTCTTCTACCTGTCCTAGGCAGCTTTCATTCTCTGGCGAATGATCTGAATCTTTTCCGTCGCTTCTCTTATCCATTTAGCAGAATTCACTCTGATATGTCCTTCCTCCGTACATCTCGCTTCATCCAAATCCCAGTATAACGGGGATCTACATTTCCTTCCATACAGAGCTTCATATGGAGCAGCTTTAATAGAAGCTTGATAACTATTGTTCTATGCAAACTCCACAAGAGGTAAACACTCTTTCCAACTTTCCTGGAAGTCCAAAGCGCAAGCTCTTAGCATATCTTCCAAGTACTTAATCATCCTTTCTGATTGTCCATCCGTCTGAGGATGCGCTGCAGTACTGAAGTTCAACTTTGTTCCCATCAAAGTCTGAATTTCTTTCCACAAGTGCGACGTGAATTTCGGATCTCTATCCGAGACTTTACTGTTAGGGACTCCATGTAATCTGACAATCTCTTGTCGGTACAGCTTTGCCAACGTGCTGACCTTATCCGTCGTCTTAACTGGCAAAAAGTGCGCTGACTTTGTCAATCGATCAATGATCACCCAGATACTATCTTGTCCTCCTCTGACTTTGGGTAATCCAGTGACAAAATCCATCGTGATTTGCTCCCATTTCCATGTCGGAATCGGTAATGGTTGCAACTTCCCACTCGGTTTCTGGTGCTCAGCTTTAACTTTCTGACAAGTTAAGCACTTCTTGACATAGTTGGCTATGTCTCTCTTCATTCCATTCCACCAGAAATGCGTCTTAACATCTTGATACATCTTAGTACCTCCGGGATGTATCGTGTACTTAGTCTTATACGCTTCGTCGAGAATCTCTTTCCTCAAAACAGTTGGTACGCATACTCGACCTTTGTACCTCAATATTCCATGTTCATCAACCCTGAACTTTGTCTCATCACTATTCTCCTTAGATTCGAGACATTTCTTGATCCACTCATCGTTCTTCTCAGTTTCCAACACTTGTTCTTTCAACGGTGATATCATCACAACGTTCGCGACTCGAGCTTTAGTTATCACCTCTATTCTTTCTCTTTGATCAACCTCGGGGTTGGCAGAAATCTGTGCCAAATGAACTTTCCTGCTTAGTGCATCGGCTACAACATTCGCCTTTCCTGGATGGTAATGAATAATGCAATTGTAGTCCTCCAGAAATTCCATCCATCTCCTCTGTCGCATATTCAACTCCTTCTAAGAGAATAGATATCGCAGGCTCTTATGATCAGTAAAGATCTCAAACGTAACTCCATACAGGTAATGTCTCCACTTTCCAAGAGCAAAAATTATCACGGCTAACTCCAAATCATGTGTCGGGTAGTTGACTTCATGCGTTTTGAGTTTCCTTGATGCATACGCAATCACCTTTCCATTCTGCATCAAAACTCCTCCTAATCCTTCTTTCGAAGCATCGGTGTAAACAGTGTAACCTTCTTTTCCTTCTGGTAACGCTAACACGGATGCAGTTGTTAGCATCTCCTTCAATCTTTGAAAACTTTGCTCACACTTCTCAGTCCATTCAAACTTCCCTTTTTTCTTTGTCAACTTAGTGAGAGGTGTAGCTATCTTCGAGAAATCTTTGACAAACCTTCGGTAGTAACCAGCTAATCCCTGAAAACTTCTCACTTCTGAAGGATTCTTCGGTGACTTCCAATCCATGATCGTTTCGATCTTCGAGGGATCTACTTCGATTCCAGATCCTGATATGATGTGTCCGAGAAACGTAACTCTCTCAAGCCAGAACTCACACTTGCTGACCTTTGCATATAGCTTGTGATCCAGCAAAGTGCGTAGCACGATTCGAAGATGTTCAACATGTTCCTCCGGTGTCTTCGAAAATACCAAAATATCATCGATGAAGATTACTACAAACTTGTCGAGAAACGGCTTGAATATACGGTGCATCATATCCATGAATGCAGCTGGTGCGTTCGTCAAACCAAACGGCATTACCACAAACTCATAACGTCCGTATCGGCTGTTGAAAGCAGTCTTCGGAATATCTGCTTCCCTGATCTTCAATTGATAATACCCTTGTCTAAGATCTAACTTGGAGTAGACCTTCGATCCTTGAAGTATATCGAACAGCTCTTCGATATGAGGGAGAGGATACTTATTCTTGATTGTCATCCTGTTCAGCTCCCGATAGTCAATGCATAAACGCAATGATCCATCCTTCTTCTTAACGAAAAGAACAGGTGCTCCCCACGGCGATGTTCTCGGTCTAACATATCCAGACTCAATCAGTTCATCCAATTGCTTCCTCAGTTCTTCCAATTCAGCTGGTGCCCTTCTTTGAGTACGGCTCAGCTCCTGATATCGTCTCTATTGTAAATTCCAACTCTCGGTCAGGTGGTAACGAATCCAAATGCTCAGGAAACACATCTAAGAACTCGTTCACCACTTCCACTTCTTCGATCTTAAGTTGATCTCTCGGACTATTCAGAAGATAACCAAAAAATCCAATAGCTCCTTTCTGAATCAACTTCTTAGCTTCCGTCGAAGAAATCACTGATAACTTCTCAACATTCCCTTCTGATGTCCCACTTTCATCTTCTTCCAAGATGATCTCTTTCTTGTAACAATCCAACTTAGCTCGATACTTAGGCAACCAATCCATACCAAGTATAACGTCGTATCTTGTCATCGGTAATTCAATCAGATCCGTCGGGTAACAACGGGTACCAATACATATAGGGCAGTGTTTATATACTTGATCCGTAACAAGGCAAGTTCCCAAAGGAGAACTCACTTCAAATTTATATGGCAAGTATTCAAGTGGAAACTGTAAATGCGCACATAATTTAGATGCAACAAATGAATGCGTAGCACCAGGGTCATACAAGACCTTAACTGGCGTTTTAAGAATGTGCACAATTCCTTCCACAACAGATGAAGGATCAACCTCCTCCTTACCATCCAAAGCATAAGCTCTGCCTTTGACCACCGGTTTGTTCGTTGTACCCACCACCCCTTTTCCTTTATCTTGGACCCCAAAATCTCCTGATCTTGTGCGGGCAACTATCCATCTGGTGCTCAGGGGAACCACACGCGAAACACTGTCCAGCTTTCTTGAGACAGTTCTCCTCCGTGTGTCCCGTTCGGCGACAATATCGGCAAATAATTTCCTCTGGACCTGGCTGAGGTGCTCTCTGCTGTTGTGGCGCCCTCTGGTACTGCGGTGGTGCTTTCTGCTTCTGTGATTGCTGTCTCGGTGGAGCGTTCTGCTGCTGACGTTGTGGTGTTACCATTGGCCTCTTTCCAATTCCTTGGGGAAAAGATCCGGAAGGTCGCTTATTACCTTGATAAGGCTTAGGGTTAGAAGGTCCTTGACGTGCAGTAGTTATCTTGATCTCCTTGTGTGCAACCTCAACCCTTAGCGCTCTATCAACAGCCCGGTTGTAGGTCTCAATGTCCAAAGAAGCAAGTGCCAACCGAAGTTCGGGCTTCAGTCCATCAATAAACCTCTTCGTCTTACGACGCTCATCATTCAGAATATGAGGCGCATACTTAATCAGCCTCACAAACCTAGCTTCATACTCCATCACATTCATAGTTCCCTGAACCAGACTCATAAACTCAGCCTCTCGTGCATCACGAGTCACTTGAGGCGTGTACTTCTCCTGAAACTCTCTGATAAACTCATCCCAACTTCCTTCAATGTTATTCTCAATCCACATATGCTGAACATGCTTCCACCAATTGTATGCAGCTCCTTCCATAAGAAAAGTAGCATACCGAACTCGTTCACGATCCTCTGGGTAGATCTCCATAGCCTCGAAAATCTTCTAAAGACTAGTAGTCCAATTCTCAGCCTTTAGGTCGTTCGGTTCTCCATAGAACTTAGGTGGATTCATCCTCAGAAATTTTTCCAGTGACCTTTCATTAGGAGGATTATCTTTTGTTCCACAAGCCCTCATAACTTGTCGTAGCACATCCCTTAATTCTGGAGTTCCTTCCCTTTCAGGGGGTGGCGTGACATCTCTTTGGGGTGGCGTGATCTCTCTTTGGGGGTGGCAATGGTGATACACGATTCCGGGGTGCTCTTCTTGGGGGCATGTTGTTACTGAATTCATAAGCATTCAGATACATATATTCGGTGCATGATATATAATGCTTCATAGAATCCGTAACCACGTATTCACATTCCCACGTTAGTCATACATAAGTATGAGAACAACACATTCCCATATCAACATATCAGCAAAGATTCAAGATCTCCACACATATTATGTAATCAGAAACAACTGTCAGACAACATATAAACGGGAACAGAGGCTCGGGTAACATATCAACATATCAGAAACATGTATAACATATCCCAAAACATGATCAACATGTAAACGGGGACAGAACGTATACTGTCATATCAACAAGAACTGTGACATGAATAGCATGATCAGAAGCATGATCAATCCAACAACAAGAATATCAACATGCTAACAATAAATGAAATGGTATGATCCTATCAACGGTCCTAATGGTATCTTGAAGCAACTCTAAGACTCATGTAATGACAGTTATGGAAAGCAGTAAACAGATATCCAACATAAAGCCGAAAGTGTTATAACTGTGTAAGGTTTGGTAAAATTTTACTACAGGCCATATGTTAACAGTATTAATTCAAAATGGGGAGGACCCGATACTATCGAGTTGACTCCCTTACAGGCCTTACAAATCCGTCCAACCCTGCTGAAAATAACCTAGTAGGTACCAAGTCATCTGAACCGTCATCCATGGTGCCAAAAGTCGGGGATCATCTACCATAGCTATACATCCCCTCATCCAAAAGTCAGTCCTGAACTGTCCCAGCTATACGTCCGCCATCTATAGATAGATATATATGCATCAATACTATATACAGAAAACTCCTGTCAGCGATCAACCCTGATAACTGTGGTCTAAAGAACCCCTGGTGGTGTCATCAGAAACAGCAACGACCTCACCCTGTCCGTGTCCTGCTGGCTCATCTCCGCCATCATCATCGTCATCAGATCCTCCATCGTCTCCATCTGGCTGATCCTGTATAGGCTCGGGCTCCTGAGAAGCATGACTGACATCCTGACCCTCGACCTCCTCAACTGCCTGCTCATCGGATAAGTGATACGTATCATACAGGCGAGCTCTCACGCGTGCACGGTAGTGCTGGTGATGCTCCATATAGGTGTCGCGATCGATAGTCATCTGCATAAGATTTGCCTCCAGCTCAGCAATACGAGCAGCCCTCTGATCAGCAATATGAGTCATTTCTGCAGCATGCTCACGAGCTATGTCCCTATCAATCTGGTACTGCAGTGACTGATCCTGATGGCGCATAGACTCCAATCTGACCTCACGGGTCCTCTGATACTCCTGAAAGTAACCATCTCTCTCAGACTCGAGATAGTGCACAACTATGTTAGGATAGGAATACCCAGGCCTCCCACTGTTCCTAGACCTGCGCCAGGTGTAGAAACGAGTGCCTCCACGGCGAGAAACTGCTACAGTACGCGGGGCCTC
Organism: Lantana camara; assembly: GCA_037501455.1. Taxonomy (NCBI): domain Eukaryota; kingdom Viridiplantae; phylum Streptophyta; class Magnoliopsida; order Lamiales; family Verbenaceae; genus Lantana; species Lantana camara. The sequence continues at coordinate 87,707,874 of CM074862.1, read as the reverse complement.
AAACTGCTCAAAGAAAGCCTCATCCATCTGCTGATTAGGATCCTAGTGCGGCTGAACTGCCATAGCTATACAGAAGATACTACAGATATGAAATCCAGATAACAGAACCATGCAATCCCCAAATATCCTATCTCGAAGCAATATGAGAATGATCCTGGATGCAATGCATGAACAATCCATGATGCAACATGAGAGCAATCTAGGTTAAGTCTCTTCTTACTTAACCCGATGCTCTGATACCACCTCAGGCTGTAACACCCCCACCCGTATTGGAACAAGAGGAGAGCGGCGTCTCAACCCCCGCACTGAAGCACCTCTCAAGTAATGGTGTGAGCCATCACTCAAGAAATACTCCAGCGAACGGCTGTCTATCAGAACTGTACATGTGCAACGATGTGGCTATGCAACGGAAAATCAGAGTATTTTAAAACTTTTCAAAACATGTGCGTGATGGCATGTAACAAGCAAGAACATATTGATCGTGTAAGAGAGACTCGGCATATCAGAACATGTAACAGATTTACATATAAGTACCGATATAGCAGAGTTCAATGTATCGGTAATAGAGTAGCAGAAAGAGTATAACAAAGATACTCAAGTATTCAGAAACATGTATATAAACATAAAGTGATGCAGCCATAAAACATATGCAGGACACAAAAGGAAGTAATACTAAGTCCTGACTGAGACAAAAATGACAATCTAGAGCTTCAAGACACCTCTAGACTGTGGCTGCAAGACCTGAAACCACGAGGCAAGAAAACGGGAGAGGTATTAGTCAAAAGGACTAAGTGAGGGAATACCTTAAAGGAAGTACTGAGTAATAAAGAACTTGAAGTAAAGTTTAGAACTGTTAATTGCAATGCTTTAAAGAAGAACTTGAAACAAGTTCAGTTGTTAAAACTCTTTTGAACGCAATGCTATAAAAGTATGCACGTTTTAAAACATTTTCATGAATGCTATCACACGCGCACACATATGTTGTCGATGGTTCATAGTTCTTTCATAAAACGGGATAAGGGTAAAGTGAACTTTTCCAGATATGAAGCATCCTTTATGAAATAGAATTTTGCCCGCAAGCTAGGCTCCTCCATCCTTACTCCAGAAAACATGATTTGGCAGAGCATCAGACCAGGGTCAACAATAATTCCACGTATAGTAGAGTATCGGACCAAGATCAACAATAACCCCACATAAAGTAGAGCATTGGACCGAGGTCAACAACAACTCCGCACACAGTAGACTATTGGACCAAGGTCAACAACAACTCTTACCAACACATACAAACATGCACCATCCTCCACCGGTTGTCACTTCGGGTAGCTAACCCTAGGCGACCTGTAAACATGTAATGGGAACAGATTTGCTGTCCGTTCCCAGACAGATTGTCCTGACTTAACAAACCTCCTGTTAAAATTCGGTGTCAATTGTCTAAGTGTGGCGGCTGGTATTGGTGATGTCGTTGGCGCTCACCTCCCGAGCCTCACCTCCACACATAACCGCCGGGCCCAAACTGTAAACTGTATGCTTGCATTTAAGATTAGCAGTGACCAGAGTACCACTCCAGTATGCTAACTATAACATGTGAAACTGTAACTGTAACATAAGATGCTGTCTGTAAAACATATGATTCTGTTTGTAAAACATGTGCAACTGTACTTTCAAAACATATGCAAAACATGTAACTGTCCTTGAACAAGAATGCAGAACTTCGGAAAACATGTGTTGTAGATCAAGGTATGCTATTCAAGTATGAATGATCCTTTCAAAAGCATGTCCCGATAAAAGGGATAGTTCAAAACGTGGTTTAGCTTTGAATTTCAAAACATATGATACGATAGTATAATCGTGGTTCCAGTTGGAAAACATTTATAACTTGAGCTCACCTATTAGTAACAAAAGGTAGGTAGACAGATTATGCGGTGCCCTGGGGATCCCAGTGCTCAACTTTAACTCCTGTAGGTGGTGTACTAGAGTGAGCTTAAGAACTAAGACCCACTACTAACCAAGATGCATATGAAATGCATGAAACAATGAACAAGGAATATGTAAAGAACATGTAACACAAGAGAGTAATACCATTTAAGGTATTCAAGAAAGGTAACACACAAAGGAATACGTTAAAGTGAGTTACTCTTAACGTGATACTATGATCTTACTATAACGGAGTAAGCTTTAGTCAAATTATGAATCCTATCGCAAACCTTAGGTTAAGAAACAAGTCCACGAAAGAAAACACATTTTGAGAACACATTTTAGACCCTGGATATGGAAACCCTAGATGCAAATGTCTATTACGAAAGTACAAGTTTTAATTCATTTTTACTATTCAAAAGCACTATTCAAAAGTACTATTCCAGATTACAATTCACAATCACTATTCACAGGTTACTATTCACATGTCGGGTCAAAGGGTCGGGTCAAACCCTTACTATACACACACGGTACACACACACACACACCCTAATTAAATTATGATCTTGATTATAACCTATAGTTTCAAGTTCATGTTAATAATCAAGTGTGATCTAGGTTAAAGGTATAACCTATGGTTAAGAGATCCAATTAAGGCATAAGATCAAGTTATGAAACACTATTCTATCTTAGGTTATAATATGTGACACTATTAAAGTGTATAACATATGATCAAGGCACTAATCCGTTAATCCATATCATATCATAAGCTCAATTCATAATTCAAGAATCATATAACCATGTGACAACATGTCACAATATATATCATATCATATCATATACCTTTAGGCAAGTAACATGTAACAATTTAATTCAATACCAACATGTAACAAGTTGTGACACAATTAATTGTAAATCACTATTCCATTAGCTAACATGCATGAATATAATTCAAATTCCACAATCATGCATCAATTCTCATAATATAACAATCATATCACATGATCATAGCTTATACTAGAGCAATTTATAACATATTCAAGCATATACTAAACAATTAAAACATATAAACATCAATTGAAACATATCATGAAAACTATATAATAAATGCATAAAATAAAATCCTATATGGCTTAGGGAAGACCCTAAGACCCAACCTAAACATAATATAAACATACCATAACATAAAAACATAAACTAACTAAACATAACATAAAACAAAACAAACTAACCTAGCTAAGGGAAGGGGATGCCGACGGCAATGAGGGAAAGGAGGGAGAGAGGAGTGCTTGTCAACAAAAGACTCTGAGCAAGGATTCTAATGGCATGAGAGGGGTATTTATATTTGTGAAGAAGCCCCTCACCTTGCAAATAAAGATGGCTTAAGGGTAGGAGAGCAAAACAAGAGTTCACCCACTTGCATCTTCTAGAAGCTTTAGGCATTAAGAAGGTAAAAATGGGACTGCTGGAGGTATTTCTATAATTTCGTTGGCCAAGACTCGAGGATAAGTGGCTGGAAGTTTAACCATTCCGACGGCAAGAAAATTAGCTTCGAAATGCATATTCATTCGTCGAAATCGGATTTACCGTTTGAAAGATATATTAGTTTGAGTGAATAAAAGTTTTGAGCTCGAAACTCAATACGAGTGAAAAATGACTTTCTAGAATGATTTTCAAGTCCGGATTGTTTCCAAAATTCAAGAAATAAATCGGGAAGCGTTTTGAGTCCAAAATCAACTATAAAACGTTTTACCGTTAAAAAGTTGAAAACGTAGAGTGAATAGTGAATTCTTACGTACGAACGTACGCTTTAAAATTTGAAGCTAGAGCTTGAATCAAGAGTTGTAAAACATCTCAATAATCTTGAAATAGCTCAAGTAGTGCAAATCCGAAGAGAAAACATTTTCCGAATGAAAACCGTTCGAAGAAGGAATAGTGAACTAGGGTTTTCGAAAACATTTTCAATAAAACAAAGTTCCAGAATAGATTTCCAAGCCAAGAATGATTTCAAAAGACTCGTCTCGACTCAAGGATCGATTCGACTGTAACTTGGGTAGGAAAAGGTATCAGAATCAAAAGCTCATTTTTGGATGAATAGTAACTTTGGTCGGTAAGTTCCAAAAATACCCTTATAGTTCAAGAAAGACTCTCGGAGCTAGGGAAACAAGTTCAAACGATAGGGAAACATGTGTGATGAACCTCTAGGGTTCGAGTAGCAATATGAACAAGGTAGGCTCGGGTTATGAATAGTAAACTGTGTCAAAGGTCAAGAATTGCCCCTTAAAACATGTCAGATCATATACGAGCACAACGTTCATGTAAGAATGCAATGCATAATGATTCAAAAAGTTGGATCACGGTCTATAAACGATTTACCAATGCCCTTAACTTACTGTTTTCATCCAGGCCCTGTTTTGGGCTGTTACAGGATATCAGAAGTCTTCATTATTCTCTGATTAGGGAAGTATTATCCCGAGGAGCCTACAACTCACTTTGATCCGTGTGGCACTGTGGAAGTGTGGAGTTGAGTTCATCCCCGGAGTTGTTCAAGATCTTGCTTCGGACCTAAGGATAGGTCCTTTTGAAGGAGGAAAGTTTATAACATCCCGCTCGTCCGACTGTACAGCTACATCGTAACAAGTGTGTTAGTTGCGCTTTTAAATCAGTTAATTATGCGATTTCTTGTTTTTTTTAGTGTTTAATTGACATTCTTGAATCTATTTGAATTATTTGGTAAGTATGTGTTTAGATACTTGAACGTCTGTAACCTTTAGACACGTTTTTATTTGTTTGAGTTCGGATTTGTTTCCGATTTTGTGACTACATGATATGAATGGAATACACGTGTTAGGAACTTGTTTACATGCTCATTTTATGCTTTTGAGTTTATTTGTTATGGTTTTCGAACCTTTTTATACTTTTAGGGACTCGAGGGCCTAACTTGTTTGATTTGATACATCTAATATGCTCCTAAGACATCATTTAATAGTTCTATGAACATGCTTTAAATGTTAGTTGAGAATTCATGAGTTTGCCATTAATGAGTTTTGGAAGAAATGGATAAATTACTTGCTTCTTTTGATCACTTTGCTTTACCGGATGATTTTTCGAGTTTAGGAATTGTATTTGTTTGATTTTCTTGCATATCTTTGTGGTATATTTGCATCATTTCATGTCTTTCTGTTGTTGCTTTGGTTTGGGTTGAGTTTTTAGGGAGTTTTGCAAGTTTTTCTTCTAGTTTTTGGCCTCTAACCTAAATCCATAGGGGTGAATTTTCCCTTTGAAAATAATCCACCGGGGTGGATTTGAGGCAGGTGCTCTTGGAGTTTGCTCACGTAAATCCAGGGGGGCGGATTCCCCTTTTTAAAATAATCCACCGAGGTGGATTTAAGGCAGCGGCTTCCTTTGCTCCGAACTTTGTTTTCTTGTTTCTTTTCGCTTGTATATCGCTCTCCCACCCCTAATTTTATCCCCATGCTTTGCTAACATGTATTATTATGTGTTATGATAGAAATATGGGATTTATGTTCGGAATTTGATATGAAATTTGCAAGATATGTTCATTTATGCCCTACTTGTTACCTTGTTACACTTTATACATACCATTCGCACCCATATGCATTTACCGAGCATCTATTTGGTTCATATTGAGTCTAAGTATGTCTTTTATCCCTTGTTTTTTAAAAAGTTCTGCCTCTTGGGTGACGAGGAGGTTTCTTAGGGGTATTTTGGGTTGCTTCGCTAGGTTGGTCGACAAGGTGAGGTTTCTTTATTTTAGTTAATATGACCTACAACCTTACATGAGTTTTAAGCCTGCATCTGACTATATATATAGATACATGTTTGATTTCTATTTTGTAGGAATTGGACCGTTTACTATGAATCTTTTGAAAACGCTTTTATGTATATATATAAGCTATGTTTTCGTTTGTTTGTTTGAAAAGGAGTTGGTGTGTGTTTTGCACTAGCGAGATTTGACTTTGAAAGATAAGTCTATGAACATGATATGCATTTTTGCACTTTGCTGTGGGCCGCCAAGAAGTTGTTTGATATCTCAGGTCGGCCATGGGATCACCGAGCTCTCCCATCAACACAACTCCATCATCGAGAGACTTAGCCCAACCTCGGGAGGTCAAGGGGAAGGCGGGTTATCTTGAGCCGACGGGAGCCACCGTAGAAGGAGCGAGTAGGATCCCCCGACACATGTATTTTGCCGAGAGCCAGGGTTGAGTGGTCGCGCCTCTCCTCCCCAAAGGGAGCAAATGGGATTGATTCTGAATTTAGTTTTGCCTTTGTTTTTTATTATGAGTATGAAGTAGGTACGTTGGTAAACTCGTAATCATCGAGTTAGTGTGTTTTTGCTTTCGATTATGGCTCATGAAACGGGAGTAGACTTCTAACTTCTAAAATTGGTTGATTTTCATAGTACCCCCAACCGGGAGGCGCCACATCCCCCACACTATGAGCCCGATCCACGAATGAAATGGAAAGTCCACACATGAACCTAGCTCACAGCGAATGGGGACACACTCACTCTATAGGCTAGGCGGGAACTAAAAATTTCGCAACCAAATAAAGCAAACCAATAAAATAAATACTATCACAAAAATGGGACATATATTCATAAGATTACATCACTCATAAAGACGGGTTCCACTAACATATGTACCTAGTCCCGAAATTTCATACATAAACATTTCCAAATATACATTCTTGTATAACCCACATATTTACAAAATGTGTATGAAGTGACTTAGACCTAAATATGAGACTTGACAGACTCAGAACCCCGCCTAGCACTCCAAACCTCCAAAGGACTGAAAACAAAGCCGGGTTCAGTCTATAGGAGATTGGTGGGTATAAAACAGGGCATATCGTAGATAATATTACCAAATTTAAACACACCCACATGCATGCTATAATCCCATTCGAGTTTTTTGAGATATTTCCAGAGTGGGTGAAAACAAAGGACAACAACGCTCGGGATACAACGATCAATTTCATAATTCATAATCATATTCGTTCATACGGTCAATACATGAGCCCTGGCGGGTAGGCGAACATCTCCAACCTGCTCCTCGTGTGTGGATATCAATTCAGTTTTTATTTAGCGATCATACACATTCATACATATTCGTTCATAATCATAATCATATCATATCATATTCACATCATGCATATTCATATCTTAAACACTTACACTGTAACACCCCCCGGAGCGAAGGGTGCCACATCCCCCGCACTAAGGTCTAACACGAGTAACGAAATGGAAAGTCCGCACCCGTATCAAACCATAGCGAACGGGAGACACACAAACACACACCCTCCCTATGCAGCGTAGACCCTAAAAAACTGCGAAAATTAAAATAAGAGTAGCGGAAGCAATTCATAAGCTAAACATAAATCCCAAGATCACATATATACATAATCAAAAGAGAGTAGGGTCAAGTATTCAAGTTACATGCTAGATCATATACAATGCCATCACGGCCAAAATAGCATAAGTGTATTGAGATTACATAATCCAGAAATAAAAGTAAAAGGGAAAGTAATCCACTACAATGCATGAAGACTCAAGCTATACCACAAGTAAACCGAAAGACACTTGCCGCCCAGCTTGAGTCGGAAGGACCTGCAAACTCAAAAGAAAGGAAAAAGGGGAAAACAATAACAAGGGTTAGTCCTAATGACTAGTCAGGGGCTAACTCACGCACCCAATATATATATATATATAGAGCAAAACATTTCAGCAAAACGAAAGGATCCTTGAATCGAGAGTGGTTTTTGCAAGCCAAAGTACTTTCTTTGGTATAGATATACATAGATTAAAGAAAAGGCAAAAAGGAACAAATGCCAAATCCCAAGTTTTAGGTAATTAGGAATCCACTCTCGTTCCATAGATCATACAAAGCCAAACCAACTCGGCGAGTATGAGTCTCACACTCCAAACTTCTATAAACGAAGAACAAAGCAAAACCAAAACAAATCAGAATCCATCCCCAACACCGGTTGATAGAAGGGTTGATCGGCCCTAACTATCCACAAACACAGACGAGACAAGGTTTAATTACTACCTTGAAACCTTCGACGGTTGCTTCCGTCGGCTCAAAAGAAACACCCTTCCTCAAACCTCCCAAGGTTGGGTGAGACTCTCAAATGGAGGTGTTGATGGAAGAGCTCGGCGACCCCTCGGCCGTCCCGAGATTACCATACCACACTCCGGGGCCCAAACAGATCATGAAAAGCACACAGACATAACTGAAAACTTATCTTTCAAAGCCACATCTCGCTTACACACACACACACTTGCACAAAGCTAAACTTTTCAAACGAAACAAAATAGCTTATATACTTATACAAAACGTTTTCAAACTCTTATAACAAATGGGACAAACCCCGCAACATACGTATCATACACTTATTTACCATATATTATATGTAGTCACATGCGAGGCTTCAAATCAAATAGGGTCATAGGTCGAATAACTAAAAGAACAAAAACCTCACCTTGTCAACGGACGTAGTGGAGACAAAAAGAGAAACCGGCCACCTACGGAGCAAGCTCGTCGGAAGATCCTCTAAACAAGGCAAACACAAGGAACTCTCTTAGACTCAATATGAACCACATTGACGCTCGGTACATGCATATGTATGCTTATGATGCAAATGATATGAAATGAATTCATGTCTAGGTCATTTACGAGCAAACAATGCACCTAAGAACATATATCATCAACGAGGACGTAATTCAAGTCACAAATTCATAACATAAGGCTTAACACATAATATAACAAGTTAATCATGCATACATATAAAAAAAACGAGGCAAGAAGGATCAACAAGAAGCAACGAAAAGGCGAAAGAAATCTCCCCGGATGCCACCCTGTTGGACACGGCCTTGGCAGAAAAACAAAGGGGACGGACACAGCCGTGTCAGACGAAATAATTCGAAAAAGACATTTCCGAGAGGTCGACACGGCCGTGTCCATATTCCTTTGTAACCTGACACGGCCGTGTCAGGCGTTCAGACTGGAAAAATTTTAACGCAGCACAGCCGAATTTGAAGGCAAAAACAGGGTATTTTCGGTTCTTGCACTAAGGAGACTCTTATGACATTGAAAACACATATAACAAGCGTCAAAATAACACCAATCCAACATAGATTCATGCCCAACAAATAGCAATAAGTTCAGCTATGAAATGCAAGCAAACAAAGCAAGAAAAGGGAAGAAATGCATCAAGTATATCATCCACTTCTCCAAGAACTCATTAATGGCTATTTACTCCTATCTCAACAACCATGAAAGGAAATGCAATAAATGCCAAGAATCAAGTCATGGAAGCCATATATCATCATCCAATATCAAGGAAACAAGAAAGGAGCAAGGATCAACAAATTCTCCCAACACCTACTATTCACATGCTTGCCATATCTCTTCAATCAACCATGGAAATGAACTCAAGAGCACATAAAAGAGAGAGGAGAGAGTGTAGATTGCAACCATGAACTTACCTTTCAAATTTGAGAAGCTAAGGTTGAGATTTGAGCTCAAAATCAAAGAAATGGCCAAAGGGTTTCTTCTTCCTTCTTGCTTTGCTTGAGCTGATCGGTTTTGGTGAGAGAGGGAGAGAATGGATCAGTATTCACGGGGTTAAGAGGCTGAAATGGTTGGCTAACTCAAGTATAAATCAAGGTTAAGGGTTGGTTAAGGTTTTAAATGGGGTCCACAAGCATATATTAGGTCAAAAGGTAGCTTTCAAGTGTAAGGGGCTCGTTTCGGTTGAAATTCGAAGGTCTTAATGAACTTAGAAAAATGCAAGGCTTGTCCCATTGAACCCGAATCGTCGAAACGAGTTCAACGGAGGTGACGAAATTCGGATTCGAATTCCCGAGCTCAAGATACGTGTCCCGGAACCCAAGGTGCGCTAAATGCTCTTTAGCCTCCTTTAGGTCCCGTCTCCAAAACGAACCCAAAAAGGCAATTAAAACAAATACCAAAACATATAACGAGCACATAATTGAGTCGAAAAAGTATATAATTAACATATATCACGAATTCACAGAAATCAGAATTAAATACGAATCCAAAACGAACCAAATACCAAACAAGAAAGTTACACGTTTAAACAATTAAATCCACTTTAGCAGTTAAATATCACATAATCACTTAAAGAAATAATTAAATAGCGCACATAATAGGTTACCTGAAAGTCTGATCAGTCGGGATGTTACATACACCTTCTTCCTCCGGGTGGTGGACGGGTTAGCAAGACTCGACCACCGGTCCATACATAGGCCAATGAGGGTACATGAATCCCCTAAGGGCACTCACCTCCCATTCCCCGCTAAACCTCCTAGCGTGGGCCGGTATCACCGTAAATGTGGTGGGACTAGTACAAGGGATCACCGTCGGCCCATGCCTCCCCGGATAGCTACTTCCACTAAGTCCCTTGGCCCATGCAATCATAATCATGTCCATGCCAAAAATCATAAGGTGGGGATACATAAAAGAAGGGCTTTACATTGGAAAATCATAGACTCTTCTGAAAAGACTCGATATATATACATATATATAATATTTTGGCTTAAAACATTCACATAAGGGATATATCGGGTCTTCATAGCTAATAGAAGAGAAACCTACCTGTACACCTTACCGAACGATACCAAGAAGAAAAGAAGACTTGGGAGTAACCTATGAACCCGACATCTCCGCCCTGGAAAAAACTGTACAAAGGACAATGGAATATACTTGTCAGACTCAAGACTATAAATGAACCATATATGACGCACGGCTATGTACTGAATATGATATGAATGCATAAGGAATGCTATTATGTCATGGAAACGTTCATGTACACGATTAATAACTTAGAGACATATAAACAATCATTCCATTCCTTTTTAGAAGCGTTCACATCCGTTCAAGTTCATAACTTTCACATTTATATCAAATCAACCCAAGAATTTCAAATAACGATCATAACTCATCATATAACTTGTTAACAATTCATGCATATTATAAAAGGAACAAAGAAATATCAAACGAGTTGAATAAACAAGGCATTCTTTCGTGTATGCACGTATAAGGGCATAAAAGACAATTCCTGTCATATTTCGCATATATAAAAAAAATATCGAGAGTACACAACAATTCCGTAATGAAACATGAAATGGTATCAATTTCTTCCCATAATTTCACATAGATCAAACAATTTATGATATAATATAAATATAAATTAGGAATAACAATTAAGATTTAATACCTACGTACCCTAAATGCATGTATTAAAATAACACGACATTTCTGTAATTCATGCATGCATTAGAGAACATATATATATACCACAAAAGCATGAAATAGGCAATATAAATATATATGTACGTACCAAATATATATAGATATATATACATGCATAACATCTAATATGCATACAATTACCGAACATTCAATATATATATTTATATATATATATATATATATATATATATATACGTACATACTATATGTACATATCATGCACAAAATATAATAAATACATGCACACACATACGTATTACATATATATATATATATATACACAACACATCCATGAATTAACTGTAAAATATATATATATACACATAGCACCCTAACAACAAGAATTAAACATAATTCACTCAGCAACAGCAGTCTATCAAGCACGAAACAACCCTAAAAAGAGGTCACGGCCCAGACCAATGCACCAGCAGCAGCTCCAGCAAGTTGAAGTCGAAGTAAGGCAAGATTTTCCTCGCGGGCGCGACCAAAAATAAACTCCCCAACGTCGCGGCCAAACTGCAGCAGAACGCCCCTGCTTCTCTCCCAAAACAGACAACAGCAACAAGGAACGAAGCAAGGCAGCAATTACAACAAATAAGGCAATAAATGGGATATGGAAACTCAGCTAAATCGTCCTGAAAACATCACACCCACACACGTAAGGACATGGAAGCAAATCTATCATTCATTCCCCGAAAACTCACAACAGCCATGAAAGATCAAGAAGTGTAACACCCCGACTTTTGAGACGTAAAGGTACGAAGTAAGTGTTTACAAACTTACGCGAATTAACTGTTCTTACGTGTTTTATATTTAATTTTAGTATAAATTGTTATTATTTTATTTTATTACATTTTATTTTAATTCAATATTATTTTAAAATATTTCGTATTTTAAGTATATATATATATATATTTCTTTTATTATTGTTAATTTAATGATTTATGTTAATTAAGTGTTATGCTAATTAATCATGCTTAACCATATTAATTAATTTTTATAATATACGTTGACTTTAAATTTTATTTAATACTAGAATTTAATTTATTTGGTTTAATTTTTATTATGCATGAATTATATGAAAATGTGCATGGTTGTTTAATTTGTGCATCGTTCTTATATGAAATGATATCGAAATATCGTGAAATTGTAGTATGTTGTAAATATATGTGTTATGAACATGCCTATATGCTCGGTTTATGTTTTTGAATTTATTTGATATGTTAACGAATTTAATTTGATTCTTGGAACCAAATCGGGGGCTAACGAGCACTTAGCGTACCCTTGGTTCCGAATTTAATATCTTGAGCTCGGGAACTCGGATTCGAGTTCCGTCAACTCCGCTGAACTCGTAACGAAAATTCGAGTTTATTAAACTTAGCCTTATATTTTTCCAAAGTCATTTGAACCTCTGAAATCCAACCGAAAAACGAAACGGTGACCAAACTCACCTTGCTGCACTAAAATGGCCATAACTCACCCAAACTTTAACCAAATTAACCATGGTTTCATTATATTGAACCCTAACTCAACCACCTAACCTGATATATCATGCCCTAACCAAACCAACCCTCACACCATCCACAAATCTCAGCCAAAGTCACTGGAATTCCAGTCATTCCGGTAACCTTGCATTCCTTGAAGATTTTGGAGCTCAAATCTCATCCAATCTTCATCCAACCAACAAGGTAAGCTTAGGGTTGAAATATATGTTCATTCTTGATCATTTTAATCCTTTCATCCCCAAGTTTGAGCATGGTTTCATGAGTTTTTTGCCGATTTTTCAATATAATAGGTTTGGGGCAAATTTGATGATCTTATTCAATTCTTGATGGTTTTGATTGATTCCAAGCTTGAGAATGATTATTTTGACATCCTCTTCTCATTTATGATCATTGATTTCATGGTGGTTGATGTATTAATGAGATATCATTTGTGGCTCCTTGAGAAACTTTCTTGAAAGGGTCACGTATAACTGCCTTACACGTTGGAGCTTTTTTGGAACTGAATTATATGTTGAATTTGTGTTGCTTGGCTGTGTATTTGATAGCCTAAATGACCTGAACTGATAAGGATTAATTGAGAGCAGTCATACCCTGTTTTCGTGGAATGTTTGCCCTATTTTTCAAACTGGATTTTGTTGTCAAAGCTGCTGCGGTTCAGTCTTGCTTTTGCTGTTAGTTTCATGGCTTTGTGGGATTTGTTTTAGCTGAGTTCTTGCTGCATTTCATGCCTGGTCTTGCCGCATATCTTACTTGCATATCTCTTTAGCTGCTGCTGCGTCTTTTGCTGTCAAAATAGGGGATTTTATGTTGAGCTGCTGCGTTCATCTGACACGGGGGTGTCATCCTTTTTCTTTTCAGCTTGAAACGGGGGTGCAGGTTGGCCTGGTAGTTCTGCACCGAGACACGGGGGTGTCTCGGTTTGTTCTATGTTGGTGACACGGGGGTGTCACCTTGTTAAATCCAAACTTCAGCCTACGTTTGCATGCATATGTGTGTTGCTGTACATATATATATCTACTGTGGGTGTGCATGGCTTTACTATCTTAATTGCATGCATGGCTGTGTGTGTGAGTGCATAGATATATATATATATATATATATATATATATGTGTATAATTATTTAACTATTTTGCATGCATGGCCTTGAAATGTTAATTGCATGCATAAATATATATATATATATATATATATATATATATATATATATATATATTTGTGTGTGTGTGTGTACGTGTGATTATATATATATATATATAATTATTATATATTTTAAATATTATTTGATTTAATTCAATTTTAGAAATTAATTGATCACTATTTCATGTGTTTAATTTACCGATTATTGATTGAACGTTCTATTTATTCTTTTTCTAATTGTAAATACGAATATTACGTGTTATGGATATTAAATGAATTCTTAGGTTAATTGATATGAAATATGAATTTATGAATTTATGAATTTGAATGAAATGTATTAACGAATGGTTTGATTATGTGCTTTAAATTCCTTAATAATGCACATGAACATTTCCATCATATAATATGATCTTTTATGCATTCATGTCATATTCACTTCATTGCAGAGCGTCATATATGGTCATTTTGAGTCTCTTACCTGTCTTTTGTACAGATTCGGGTTTGGTCGGAGACGAGGGCGAGCATTGAGACGCTTGTGCCTTTCTTTTGCTTTTGAAAGGTGGGTTTTTCTTCTAATAGTTAAAACGACCCGATATATCCCTTATGTGCAAGGTTTTAAGCCAAAATAGTGTATTTACATATATCGAGACAATTTGGGTAAATGATTTCAAACGTTTGACCCTTTTTAATTATGAAACCCTACCTTATGATTTTAGTGAGACATGATTATGATTGCACGGGCCCAGGGACTTAGTGTATGTGGCTATCCGGGGAGGCAAGGGCCGACGGTGATCCCATATTCTAGTTCCAACAAATTTACCGCGAAACAGACCTTGCCAAGGAGTTTTTGACGAGGAAATGCTAACCGGGATTTGAGGACTGATGAACCTCATAGCCACATTGATATGAATAGGTGGTCGGGCCTTGCAAACCCGTCCACCACCCGGAGGAAGAAGGTGTATATGAATGATTATGATCATGATATGTATGAGCACAAAAGATTATGTGTGATAACGAATAATTCATGATATGATTACACGAGGTGTTGGTTGGAGATTGTGCACGCCCACTCGCCGGGCTATAAAACCTTATGAATAATTATGAATGAATATGAATGTCGTAATCCCATTGATGTTTTCTTTTGTTTTAACCGCTTGGTAAATTCTTATCAAACTTCACACGGGATTATGCAATATTATATTCTATGTCTCGTTTTATACCCACCAGTCTTCTTTAGACTGAACCCGGTTTGTTTTCAGTTGTGTTGTGCAGGTATAGGAGTGCTAGGCGGGAATACAAGTCGTCTAGGTTTTGCATTGTTGTTTAGCACTTCTTTTCAGTCTCATATACTCATACTCCTATTGCTATTTTGTATATGATCATAGTATGGAGCGTTATGATTTTGCAGGCTGTGTGGACTTGGATACTTGAAGGATTTTGTATATCTATTTTGGAGCTTGGTGGCTCATTGTATATATTATATGTTGATCTTGCTTCCGCGATTCATTATAACTCTGATTTTATATTATCTTGAGTTGAATGGTTTAAGGGTTAGTCCCGCCTAGCATAGCGTGTGTGTTGTGTCCCCGTTCGCCGTGGGTTTGGCACGTGTATGGACTTCCATTTCATATACGGGTCGGGTCTCGGTGCGGGGGATGTAGTACCTTACAATCTGGTGCTACATCCTTATGTGGTATCAGAGCTTAGGGTTGCAAAACCCTGGCTCTCGTGTCGTGTTGAGTCGGTTAAGTCGTTCGGCTTTAGGAACAACTTGTCAATGTGTTGCATATGCATTGTTTACGTGCTTGTGTGCTTTAAATTTTGAATTTTGATTGAATTAATTGCACTTGCATGCATGGACTAAAAATAGCATACATTTCAGTGTTTCTTGGATAGGATGCCTCCACGTAGACACCGTGAGAGATCTCCAGGGCGCCGCCGTCATCATGACCGATCCCCTACGCCTCAACCACAAACACAAGCGCCTCCAATGGATATGGGGAACTTCATGGAAGCGCTTTTTAATTATGTCGAGCATTGGAGGGCTCAAGCTCCCCCACCACAACAAGCAGAACAACCGGCTCCTCCACCAAATCATAATAATAGAGATCCTCATGGGGTGTTTTTGAGCTACAACCCCCCTCGGTTTTCCGGTTCTATCGATGATGCGGTCTCGGAGGGTTGGTTGATTCGATGAGAGAGGATTTTTGGAGTCCGACAGTTTACTACACAAGAGAAGGCTCAATTTGCCATATTTCAATTAGATGGTGATGCTTATGAGTGGTGGGAAAGAACAAGGGAGAAACTTGAAGTGGATGAAGAGGAAGTTACTTGGGAGGTCTTCAAGAGAGAATTCCGAGAATGTTTTGTACCGGAGGTGGTAAGAGAAAGGAAGGAACAAGAGTTCATGGACTTGAAGCAGGGCGCGCGTACGGTGACTCAATATCTCGTAGTGTTTAACAGGCTTGGGAAATATGCTCCTCATGTCACCCGAGATGAGAAGAGAAAGTCGAGGAAATTCATTGCGGGATTAAGACAAGATTTGAGACATGGCCAGGCGGGTCACAATTTTGAGTCATTTGCCGACACCGTGTAAAGGGCTTTGGTTCAAGAGGAAGAGTTCAAGAAGAAGGATCCGGTTTTTAGAGCTCCAATGGAAAGAGGTTCCGGATCGAATTCGGGGAAGAGACCGATGATTCAAGCTACTCCCCCTCCTAAAGGTCCGTTTAAGAAGCCAAGAATGGGAGGACCAACTCCACCGGTTCTAAAAGCTTTGCCTGCACCAACGAGAGATCGACAAGGTCCGAGTGAGACGAGATTGGCTCAAGCTCCTTGTACACATTGTGAAGGACCAACTCACAATTTCTATAATTGTCGGAGGAGGTTAAATTTGTGTCTCATTTGTGGGAAGGGTGACCATATGGCGGATACTTGTCCTTACAAGGACCCCGGATTTCAAAAACGAGTTCAAAGGCCAATGATCCCGGCTCGTGCTTATGCCCTCGAGGGTGAGGAGCAAGATGTAGAGATTGATCCTACAGCTGTGGTGGAAGGTACTCTATGCATACATAACATGAACATTCATGAACTCTTTGATCCGGGTGCCACGCATTCCTTTATTTCTTGTGATTTAGTTGCCACTCTATGCTTGCCTGTTATTTGTTTATCTTCTTGTTATTTGGTGAGTTCGCCACTTAGTGGGAGTCTCCAGACAGATCAGTTGGTTCGGGAGTGTTCAGTTCTGATTGAAGGGAAAAAATATCCGGCTGATTTAATTGTTATGCCTATGAAGAGGTACGGAGTTATCTTGGGTATGGACTGGTTGTCCAGGCATCGGGCCAATGTTGATTGTTTTACGAAGAAGGTGATTTTGGGTAATGAATTGGTGATTGGTAGTGGCTCAAGATCGGTACCCCTCTTGTCTTATACGGAAGCTCACAAGTTGATGAGAGAAGGAGCAACGGGATTTATTGCTTATCTTCTTAATAAACTGAAAGATCAAGTCAAGTTGGAGGATACCGCGGTTGATAAGGATTTTTCCGATGTGTTCCCGGAGAATTTGGGTTCTTTACCACCAGACCGTGAGATCGAATTTGTTATCGACTTATATCCGGGATCCAAACCGTATTCTAAGACTCCGTATCGGATGGCACCGGCCGAATTGAAGGAACTGAAGATTCAGTTAGACGAATTACTCAAAGTTGGATATATACGGCCAAGTTCGTCACCTAGGGGTGCTCCGGTTCTCTTCGTTAAGAAAAAGGATGGAACCTTAAGAATGTGTATAGATTACCGAGAGCTTAATCGGATGACTGTAAAGAACAAGTATCCTTTGCCCCATATAGAGGATTTATTCGACATGTTACAAGGTTCGGGAGTATATTCAAAATTGGACTTGAGACAAGGATACTATGAATTGAAGATCCGGGAAGAGGACATTCCGAAGACGGGATTTAACACCCGGTATGGACACTATGAGTTCGTAGTGATGCCTTTTGGACTGACTAATGCTCTGGCTGCTTTTATGGATATGATGCATCGAATTTTCTGGCCCTATTTGGATAAGTTTGTGGTAATATTCATCGATGACATCTTGGTTTATTCGAGAACTCCGGAGGATCATGCCAGGCACCTCAGAATTGTGTTGGACACCTTAAGAGAACATCGGTTATATGCTAAGTTTAGCAAATGCGAGTTCTAGATTGATCGGGTAGCATTTCTGGGCCATATTATCTCAAGGAAAGGTTTGGAAGTAGATCCTTCTAAAATTGAGACGATTATTCAATGGCAATGCCCGAAAAAATGCTTCAGAAGTCAGGAGTTTTTTGGATTTGGCAGGCTACTATCGGAGATTCATTCAGGATTTCTCAAAGATTGCGGCTCCTTTAACCCGATTGACTAAGAAGGCGGTTAAGTTTGAGTGGGACGAGGCATGTGAGGCTAGCTTTCAACTTTTAAAGGAAAAGTTGACCACTGCCCCTGTATTAGCGCTTCCCGAAGGTGCAGAAGGATATACAGTTTATACGGACGCCTCAAAGGAAGGTTTGGGATGTGTGTTGATGCAGAATGGAAGGGTAATCGCCTAAGCCTCAAGGAAATTGAAAGAGCATGAACAGAACTACCCCACTCATGATTTGGAATTAGCGGCTGTGATCTTTGCTTTGGGTAAGTGGAGACACTATCTTTATGGAATATCGTTCGAGGTCTTTTCCGATCACAAGAGTCTTCAATACTTATTTTCACAAAAGGAATTGAATAAGAGACAACGGCGTTGGATGGAGCTTTTGGCAGATTATGAATGTACAATCCGATACCATCCCGGCAAAGCCAACTTGGTCGCGGATGTGCTTAGTAGGAAAGGTAGTGCGTCCAACGTGAAAGTGGAAATTGGAGATGAGAATGAGTTGATCAAACTGAAGGCTAGTATTCGGAATATTACGATTCAACCGGATCTCAGGCAGAGACTATTTGATGCTCGGAGGATTGATCCCGAGGTTCAGAAATTAGCTGAGAAAGCTCGAGCTGATTCAGAATGTCCATTTGGGTTTGATGACACAGGACATCTAAGATTCAAGATTAGAATTGTTGTCCCGGAAGAGTTAAAAAGGATTATTCTTGAGGAAGCCCATCGGTCAGGGTATTCAATACATCCCGGAGGGAACAAAATGTATAAGGATCTAAAGCAATTCTATTGGTGGAATGGTTTGAAACGGGATGTTATCAACTTCGTGAAACATTGTATGACCTGTTAAGTGGTAAAGGCAGAACATCAAAAGCCATCGGGGCTACTTCAACCATTGTCTATCCCGGAGTGGAAGTGGGAAGAAATAGCCATGGATTTTGTTTCGGGATTACCAAGAGTGAGAGGAGGTTTCGATGGAATTTGGGTTATCGCGGACAGGTTGACAAAATCAGCTCATTTCCTTGCTATCAGAATGTCCGATAAAGTGAGTAAATTGGCTAAGAGGTATAATGATGAGATTGTCAGGCTTCATGGTGTACCTGTTAGC
The DNA here is from genome assembly GCA_037501455.1 of Lantana camara. NCBI lineage: Eukaryota > Viridiplantae > Streptophyta > Magnoliopsida > Lamiales > Verbenaceae > Lantana > Lantana camara. Next base: position 87,688,505 of record CM074862.1, on the reverse strand, counting down.
GTTGTCTCGGATCGGGATCCCAGATTTACTTCACAGTTATGGCAAGAATTACAGAAGTGTTTGGGAACAAGGCTTCAATTCAGCACAGCTTTCCATCCTCAGACCGACGAAAAATCAGAAAGGTTGATTAAGTATTTGGAGGACATGTTGAGAGCTTGTGCATTGGATTTTCAAAGCTCGTGGAATGAACAGTTGCCGTTAATCGAGTTCGCTTACAACAATAGCTATCAAGCCTCGATTGAAATGGCCCCTTATGAAGCTCTTTACGTACGTAAATGTCGATCTTCGTTGTTCTTTGACTTGGAGGAATGGAATTGGACCAAACAGGAAGGTGTTAAAAGAGGGGAGAAGAAGGAAAAACCCTCTAAGGCTGTACAAGAGGCTATTGACAAGGTCCAGATAATTAGACAACGGATGAAGGCCGCTCAGGATCGACAAAAGAGTTATGAAGACCTTCGGAGAAAGAATTTGGAGTTTGAGATTGGAGATAGGGTTTTCTTAAAGGCATCTCCACGAAAAGGGTTCTCAAGGATTGGACGAGGAGGAAAATTAAACCCTCGGTATATGGGACCATATATCCTAGAGAAGGTTGGGGATACGGCCTATCGATTGGACTTGCCTCCGAGTTTGACTGGAATTCATAACGTGTTTCATGTTTCACAACTCCGAAAATATTATCGAGACGAGTCCGAGGTTCTACCGGTTGAAGAAGTGGAATTAGAACCGGATCTCACCTTCGTTCAAAAGCCGATTAAGATATTGGATCGAAAATTTCAGGAACTTCGAAATTAGCGTATTCCACTCGTCAAGGTTCTTTGGAGAAGTGATAAAACCGAAGAGGCTACGTGGGAGACGGAGGAAAAGATGCGAAAGTTTCACCCCGAATTATTTCCGAGCGAGCAGTGAATCGTAGAGATTGTAACGCCCCGACTTTTCAGACGTAAAGGTACGACGTATGTGTTTACAAACTTGCGCGAATTAATTGTTCTTACGTGTTTTATATTTATTTTTAGTATAAATTGTTATTATTTTATTTTATTATATTTTATTTTAATTCAATATTATTTTAAAATATTTCGTATTTTAAGTATATATATATATTTCTTTTATTATTGTTAATTTAATGATTTATGTTAATTAAGTGTTATGCTAATTAATCATGCTTAACCATATTAATTAATTTTTATAATATACATTGACTTTAAATTTTATTTAATACTATAATTTAATTTATTTGGTTTAATTTTTATTATGCATGAATTATATGAAAATGTGCATGGTTGTTTAATTTGTGCATCGTTCTTATATGAAATGATATCGAAATATCGTGAAATTGTAGTATGTTGTAAATATATGTGTTATGAACATGCCTATATGCTCGGTTTATTTTTTCAAATTTATTTGATATGTTAACGAATTTAATTTGATTCGTGGAACCAAATCGGGGGCTAACGAGCACTTAGCGTACCCTTGGTTTCGAATTTAATATCTTGAGCTCGGGAGCTTGGATTCGAGTTCCGTCAACTCCGCTGAACTCGTAAAGAAAAGTCGAGTTTATTAAACTTAGCCTTATATTTTTCCAAAGTCATTTGAACCTCCGAAATCCAACCGAAAAACGAAACGGCGACCAAACTCACCTTGCTGCACTAAAATGGCCATAACTCACCCAAACTTTAACCAAATTAACCATGGTTTCATTCTGTTGAACCCTAACTCAACCACCTAACCTGATATATCATGCCCTAACCAAACCAACCCTCACACCATCCACAAATCTCAGCCAAAGTCACTGGAATTCCAGTCATTCCGGTAACCTTGCATTTCTTGAAGATTTTGGAGCTCAAATCTCATCCAATCTTCATCCAACCAACAAGGTAAGCTTAGGGTTGAAATATATGTTCATTCTTGATCATTTTCATCCTTTCATCCCCAAGTTTGAGCATGGTTTTATGAGTTTTTGGCCGATTTTTCAATATAATAGGTTTGGGGCAAATTTGATGATCTTATTCAATTCTTGATGGTTTTGATTGATTCCAAGCTTGAGAATGATTATTTTGACATCCTCTTCTCATTTATGATCATTGATTTCATGGTGGTTGATGTATTAATGAGATATCATTTATGGCTCTTTGAGAAACTTTCATGAAAGGGTCACGTATGACTGCCTTACACGTTGGAGCTCTTTTGGAACTGAATTATATGTTGAATTTGTGTTGCTTGGCTGTGCATTTGATAGCCTAAATGACCTGAACTGATAAAGATTAATTGAGAGCAGTCATACCCTGTTTTCGTGGAATGTTTGCCCTGTTTTTCAAACTGGATTTTGCTGTCAAAGCTGCTGCGGTTCTGTCATGCTTTTGCTGTTAGTTTCATGGCTTTGTGGGATTTGTTTTAGCTGAGTTCTTGCTGCATTTCGTGCCTGGTCTTGCCGCATATCTTGCTTGCATATCGCTTTAGCTGCTGCTGCGTCTTTTGCTGTCAAAACAGGGGATTTTATGTTGAGCTGCTGCGTTCATCTGACACGGGGGTGTCATCCTTTTTCTTTTCAGCTTGAAACGGGGGTGCAGGTTGGCCTGGTAGTTCTGTACCGAGACACGGGCGTGTCTCGGTTTGTTCTATGTTGGTGACACGGGGGTGTCACCTTGTTAAATCCAAACTTAAGGCTACGTTTGCATGCATGTGTGTGTTGTTGTGCATATATATATATCTACTGTGGGTGTGCATGGCTTTACTATCTTAATTGCATGCATGGCTGTGTGTGTGAGTGCATAGATATATATATATATAAATGTGTATAATTATTTAACTATTTTGCATGTATGGCCTTGAAATGTTAATTGCATGCATATATATATATATATGTGCGTGTGTGTGTGTGTGTACGTGTGATTATATGTATATATATATAATTATTATATATTTTAAATATTATTTGATTTAATTCAATTTTAGAACTTAATTGATCACTATTTCATGTGTTTAATTTACCGATTATTGATTGAACATTTTATTTATTCTATTTCTAATTGTAAATACGAATATTACGTGTTATAGATATGAAATGAATTCTTAGGTTAATTGAAATGACATATGAATTTATGAATTTATGAATTTGAATGAAATATATGAACGAATGGTTTGTTTATGTGCTTTAAATTCCTTAATAGTGCACATGAACATTTCCATGACATAATATGATCTTTTATGCATTCCTGTCATATTCACTTCATTGCCTAGCGTCATATATGGTCATTTTGAGTTTCATACCTTTCTTTTGTATAGATTCGGGTTTGGTCGGAGACGAGGGCGAGCATTGAGATGCTTGTGCCTTTCTTTTGCTTTTAAAAGGTGGGTTTTTCTTCTAATAGTTAAAACGACCCGATATATCCCTTATGTGCAAGGTTTTAAGCCAAAATAGTATATTTACATATATCGAGTCAATTTGCGTAAATGATTTCAAACGTTTGACCCTTTTTAATTATGAAACCCTACCTTATGATTTTGGCGAGATATGATTATGATTGTACGGGCCCAGGGACTTAGTGTATCTGGCTATCCGGGGAGGCAAGGGCCGACGGTGATCCCATATACTAGTTCCAACCAATTTACGACGAAACGGGCCTTGTCAAGGAGTTTTTGACGCTGAAACGCTAACCGGGCTTTGAGGACTCATGAACCTCATAGCCACATTGATATGACTAGGTGGTCGGGCTTTGCCACCACCCGGAGGAAGAAGGTGTATATGAATGATTATGATCATGATATGTATGAACGCAAAAGATTATGTGTGATAACGAATAATTCATGATATGATTATACGAGGTGTTGTTTGGAGATTGTGCACTCCCACTCGCTGGGGTATAAAACCTTATGCACAATTATGAATGAATATGAATGTCGTAATCCCATTGATGTTTTCTTTTGTACCACTTGGGAAATTCTTATCAAACTTCACAAGGGATTAGGGCTTGCATGAATGTGTTTAAATTATACGATATTATATTCTATGCCTCGTTTTATACCCACCAGTCTTCTTTAGATTGAACCCGGTTTGTTTTCAGTTGTGTTGTGCAGGTATAGGAGTGCTAGGCGGGAATACAAGTCGTCTAGGTTTTGCATTGTTGTTTAGCACTTCTTTTCAGTCTCATATACTCATACTCCTATTGCTATTTTGTATATGATCATAGTATGGAGCGTTATGATTTTGCAGGCTATGTGGCCTTGGATATTTGAAGGATTTTGTATATCTATTTTTGAGCTTGGTGGCTCATTGTATATATTATATGTTGATCTTGCTCCCGCGATTCATTATAACTCTAATTTTATATTATCTTGAGTTGAATGGTTTAAGGGTTAGTCCCGCCTAGCATAGCGTGTGTGTTGTGTCCCCGTTCGCCGTGGGTTTGGTACGTGTATGGACTTCCATTTCATATACGGGTCGAGTCTCGATGCGGGGGATGTAGTACCTTACGCTCGGCTGCTACAAGAAGTAACAATTCACACGAATTCCAAGCTTAGAGATGAAATAAATAAGCTACCTAGATCAAGTATATAACTTAAAACTAAGAGATGGATCAAGGATTTGCAAGAACTCATAAAAAAAATGCATTTAACCTAACTATTCCTTCATCTCTTCCAAACTCCAAGAATACTAGCTCAAAATTAGGGATACATGGTTCAAAATGATCATAAATGAATGTATATAACAATCCTATAATTACCTTGTGGATTGGATGGAAGATGGAAGAGATTTGAGCTTGAATCTCCAAGGTGAACAAGGGTTACGGGATTGAACTAGAGGCAGCGGATTTTGGCTGCATTTTCTTGGTGTGAGGAGTGTGGTTCGGTGGGGAGAGGTTAGGGACTAATAGAGGGTTGAGTTAGGGCTCCAAGGAATCAAACCATGGTTAATTTGGTCAAGGTTTGTGAGAGATATGGCCTTTTTAGTGAGCTGTGGCAGTTTTGACGAATGTAGCACTTTCCGGTTGAATTTCGGGGTTTCAAGGTCTTAGAAAAATATAAGGCTAAGTTCATTAAACTGGAATTTTCGTTATGAGTTCAGCGAAGTTGACAAAACTCGAATCCGAGCTTCCTAGCTCAAGATATCAGTATCACATACGGAACCAAGGGTGCGCTAATTGCTCGTTAGCCCCCGATTTGGTTCCACAACACAAAATAAATTCATTACCATGCCAAACGAAATCGAAAACATGAAACAAGCATACGGACATGATCATAACACATAAAGGTACAACATACTTAATTTTCACGAAATTTCGATACCAACTATTATAAGAAAGAAGCGCGATTTCAACACTCATAACAATGCATATACAAATTCATAATATTCATAACAAATAACATAAATTAAATGTCATTTTTTAAATAAAGAAAGTCAACGAATTCAATTATAGAATTGTATATCCACGCCTACAAGGGCATCCACGCCTATCCCGCGCTACGGTCCTACCTTGTATATAGAATTGCTATCCATATACCCGACTAGAACGAAGCAAGCGGTGACAAACGGACATCCTAACTAGGCGGTACTAGACTCACAAAGCGCGTAAACAATCACAAGTATGGGGAAGCTCAAATTAAAATACATTCAACAAGGTCCAAGAGCAATATATATTCAACAAGAAGACTACCGTCATGGTCCAGCACGTAATGCTCAAAATACGGAATGTAAAATCATCCTAGTGACCAACACGGTCCAAACTAGCATAATAACATCATACATTCTAAATCCAAAAATCCGAAACAAAAGCGAAATAAACATGAAGTATGTAAGGACACAACGAGTACAAGCTAGACTCGACACAACTCTCAAAGCAAGACCCCGTCTAGCAAGACTCCAAAACGTCACCTGTGGACACGAAAGGTAAAGGTTGTCAGTTCAAACGGAAACGGTGAGGAGAAGGTTACATGGTTTAAATATAAGAGGTTAATGTATGCTAAAATCAAAGATGTTCATGATCCGAATTCTTTTGGAAAACAATGCAAGTTTTATAAAAATCGAATTATGAACAGAAGCACCGGCTCGGTGAGTACGAGCACTCCATCCTTACTTCCCAAACCAAAAGAAATCAAACCAATCCATCCTTACACCGTTGATGTCGAGAGTGTACAGCCCCCGAACATCGCAAAAGAACCATGGAGAAGTGGGTCCATGAAACCGAACTTCCCCCAAGCTTACCTTAACCCCGAAACCTCCTCGGAGTCCTAGCAAACTTGTCCAAAAATGGGTACTTCGTAAGGTTTTAACCGTCCGCCCTTGCGTTCCCGGTCTTACCACTTACTCCGCCCCGAGCGCTATCAAAAGATCTAACCAAACGTCCTTGCAAGATATACATATCCTTGCTACACAACTCACACATACGTAATATTCGAACGGAAGTCTCAAAACCATTTTAGGTATCTATCCCATATACCAAAACTTCAAGTTTTACTTGTAAACCGTTTTCCATAAATGAATATCCAATATACGAGCATAGCTCACAAAACTTGGCTTATAAAGCCTAAATATACATTTTCAAAACGGGGGTTCAAAACCAATAAACATGAAAGGCTATAGGTGTCCACAGTTTTGAAAACATTTTACATATATATAACTCCTCACCTTTACCAAGAACTCAAAGGTCGACCACGAGCAACGAACTACTCGGTCGGAGACGCACCACCTAACAAGACAAACATACTAACAAAGGTGAAACTCGACCCAAACCAAGTAAACGACGCACGGCTTAAGTAACAAGTCACTTATGAGAGTCATGTATGCTTATGGAGTCATATCATGCACTTAATGAAATGTGAGGATCAATCATGAGCATGTATAGCATGTCAAGGTCACACATAACATAGGAAGTCATACAAGTTCAAGTAAATGCATAACTTAGCAAAATGTGACAACTTAAACTCGATCAAGGCAATAAAATCATAACAAGTGATATGCAAGAAGTTCAACCACACATAATACGGCCACAACTCATTAAAGGTATTATAGAAACAAGAAAAGGACATATAAGAGTCAAAACAAGCGAAACAAGTCAAGAAAACAAGGCTGGGGACAATCCACCCCCGTGGATTTTCCTTCACAAAAAATCCACCCTCGCAGATTTGGTCCAGAAGCTACTGCCTAAATCCACCCCCATGGATTTTTACACAACAAAAATCCACCCTAGTGGATTCTGCCCAGAACTTAAAAAAAACGTGACAGCCACTTCGAACTCGACGGGAATGAGTTCTAAACACCCCAAAACATGAAATTAAGATTCCAAAACCTCAATTAAGCATCATAAAACATTCATACATTATATAAGAACATAATATAAGCATAAAATCCAAGAATGAAATCATTTAAGCAAGAATTACATATATGCATAAAAGCTTCATAGTTCAAGCATGCTCTTCAATGGTGAATCTCTAATCCTAGCATGAATTCAACTAAAATTGATTCCAAACCTCATAAAAACTCAAGCATAATCATTCTACAACAGCAAGATTGCAAGAAATCAAATAAATTTTAGACATGCAAGAATTTCTTCAAATCTTCAAAAACTAAAAAATGGTGAAGTCAAGTGAATAGATGGAATCCAACCTACACATGTTTCTAGGGTCCAAATAGCTTACTTAGAACACGAATTCATCAAGAAAACATGGATTAAACTCATAAAATTCAACCCTAGTTCATGCTTCTACCAAGAACTTCAAGCTCAAAGCATAACCCAAGCATTTACACAAAACCTTACCTTAGGAGCTGAGAATCGAAGAGAATAGCTTGGTCTTGAGTCTTAAATCTCTAGCTTCAATATCCTCTCTTGTCTCTTGAAGGTTTTTGGGTGTTCTTGAGAGAAGATGAATAGTCTTGAGAGAGTTTGCTTGAATCTTTTATGAAATAACGTCAAATGAGTTCTAGTGTTTAAAAATCTGAATTGGTTATTTGGGTTAGCTATTAGGGTCATGGAGCGGGTCATACGGGTCAGATTACAAGAGAAATTGGGTCTCAAATTGGGTAATTTAGAAATTGGGTCATAAGTCTTATAAAAAGGTTGACTTTTCATAGAATGGCCATAACTTCTTCGTCCGAACTCCAAATCGAGCGATTCAAAAACCCACGAACTCGTAATCGAATTATCTACTCAATTTCATTAAGTTCTATCCAGTTTGGGGCTTGGAAATAAATTTACCTTTTAGTCCGTCCCTAAATTATGCTTCAATGTCCAAATAAGCATATTGTTTTGTTTAATCATAAAGCATGCTATCAAAGCTCACTAAGAACAATAAGAGCACATAATTATCACATCAATTAGTCACGTATTTCATACAAATCATATATTCCACATAAGTTCAAGCATAATGGTCAATTAAGGCATATTATTCACATAATTCATGCAAAGAAAAGTAAATCGTTCACTCTCGTAACAAGCTTACCTTGATCGAGAAACGGGGCGTCACAGCCTCCCCTCCTTAAAGAAATCTGGTCCCCAGATTCACCATTAGAAAACAACTCAGGGTGAAAACTTCGCATCTTGTCTTCCGTTTCGCAAGTAGCTCCTTCGAACTTAAGTTCTATCCAAAGTACCTCAACCAACGGAATTTGTCGATTCCTCAACTCTTGGACCTTCCTATCCAAGATCTTCACTGGTTGTTGCTTAAATGTCAAATATGATTCCAATTGTACCTCTTCAACCGGCCTAGTTTCCATCTCATCCCGAAAATACCTTCTCAATTCTGACACATGAAACACGTTATGCATTCCCGTGACATTCGGAGGCAAATCCAAGCGATAAGCAACTTCCCCAATACGTTCCACAATCTCAAACGGACCAATGAACCTCGGATTTAACTTACCACCCTTTCGAATTCGTGAGAAACCCTTTCTCGGTGTTGCCTTCAAGAAAACTCGGTCACCCACTTCAAATTTCAAATCTTTCCTTCTCCGGTCGGCATAACTCTTTTGCCGGTCTTGTGCCGCTTTCATGTGTTGCTTAATCTTTTACACTTTCTCAATTGCCCCCTTAATCCGGTTCCTCTTTCCAAACCGTTTTCCTCGGTCCATCTCCATTCCTCAAGATCCCAATAAAGATAAGACCTACATTTACGGCCATACGAAGCTTCGTACGGTGCCATCTTGATCGAAGATTGGTAACTATTACTGTAGGCGAATTCGACCAAAGTCAATTGTTTATCCCACTCAACCGAAAAATCCATTACACAAGCCCTTAGTAAATCCTCAAGAAACTTAATCACCCGTTCGGATTGTCCATCGGTTTACGGGTGGAATGCGGTACTAAAACTCAACTTCGTACCCCAGAATCTGTTAAGAACCTTCCACAACTTAGAAGTGAAATGAGGATCTCTATCCGAAATGATACTAGCGGGTATCCCATGCAATCTCACAATTTCTTGGTGATACAACTCCGCTAATTTCTCCACTTTATCGGTTGATCGAATCGGTAGAAAGTGTGCAGATTTTGTGAGACGATCCACGACAACCCAAATCCCATCAAATCCCTTTCGAACTCTCGGAAGCCCGGTCACGAAATCCATGGTGACTTGTTCCCATTTCCACTCGGGAATCGGTATCCGTTGCAACTTTCCCGCCGGTAATTGATGTTCGGCCTTAACCCGTTGACAAATCACTCTTCTCTTAACGAAATTAGCCACATCTCGTTTCATTCCATGCCACCAAAAGTACTTCTTAAGATCCCAGTACATGTTGTTGCCACCCGAATGCATCGTATTGACGGTCCTATGTGCTTCTTCAAGAACTAACCTTTGAAATCCATCCGGTATACATACTCGGCCCTTGTACCTAAAGATCCCCAAATCATCAAATCCAAACTTAGACCTCGGATTAGCCTTTGCTCGAATCACTTGTCTTTGAATCCACTCATCCCTTGATTGAGCATCAAGGATCCTTTGCCTCAAATCCGGCCTTATAGTGATGCTAGCCAACCTCGATGGCGAAACAAGGATCTCGGTTTCACCCTTACCGGAATCAACCTCAAGATTAGCAATCTTTGCTTTCCGACTTAAGGCATCCGCAACTACATCCGCCTTCCCCGGATGATATTGTATGACACAATCGTAGTCTTCCAAGAATTCCATCCACCGGCGTTGTCTCATGTTTAAATCCTTCTATGTGAACAAGTAATGGAGACTCTTGTGGTCTGTAAGTACCTCAAACCTAATCCCATAGAGATAGTGTCACCATTTCGCTAAGGCAAATATCACCGCGGCCAACTCAAGATCATGTATTGGGTAATTCTGCTCGTGCTCCTTCACTTTTCTCGAAGCATAAGCAATCACCCGACTATTTTGCATAAGCACGCATCCCAACCCTTACTTGGATGCATCCGTAAAAACTGAAAACCCATCCGAACCTTCCCGTAGAGTCAACACCGGAGCCGTTGTCAATTTCTCCTGAAGCACTTGGAAGCTCTCTTCACAAGCTTCATTCACACAAACTTTGTTCCCTTCTTAGTTAATCGTGTGAGAGGTGCGGCAATCTTAGAAAAATCCTTGACGAATCGGCGGTAATAGCCTGCTAAGCCAAGAAAACTCCTTACTTCTAACAAGTTCTTCGGTTGCTCCCAAAGAGAAACTGTTTCTATCTTAGAAGGATCCACTGAAATCCCATCACCGGAAATAATATGTCCCAAAAATGATACCCGATCCATCCAAAAATCACATTTGCTAAACTTAGCATACAACTTATGTTCACGTAGCTTCTCAAGTACCAAACGAAGATGTAGAGCGTGTTCCTCAACCGACTTAGAGAAAACCAAGATGTCATCAATGAATATAACAACGAACTTGTCCAAGAACTCCTTGAAAACATGGTGCATTAAATCCATAAAAGCTGCGGGTGCGTTGGTTAGTCCGAAGGGCATCATAACGAACTCATAGTGTCCGTATCTCGTGTTAAAGCCCGTCTTCGGTAATCCGACTCCTTAATCCTTAGTTGATAGTATCCTTGTCGGAGATCGAGCGTCGAATATATTTTCGAACCTTGCAATAAGTCGAACAACTCTTCGATGTGCGGGAGGGGATACTTGTTCTTCACCGTCATCCTATTTAACTCCCGATAGTCTATGCACATGCGAAGTGTCCCATCTTTCTTCCTCACGAACAACACCGGAGCGTCACAAGGTGAGGTACTCGGCCGTACAAACCCACACGCCAATAACTCGTCTAGTTGAGTTTTAAGTTCCTTGAGTTCGGCGGGAGCCATTCTATACGGCATCTTCGAGAACGGCTCGGCCTCTTGGAATAGATCAATAACAAATTCGATCTCTCTATCCGGTGGCAAAGTCCCCAAACTTTCGGAAAGACATCGGGGAACTCGTTTGCCACTTTCGTCTCTTCGAGCTAAATTGGATCTTTAGGCCGGTTCAACACATACGCCACATACCCGGTAGCTCCATTCCGAATGAGCTTCTTAGCTTCCATCAAACAAATAAACGGACTCCCATGAACGCTTGAACCCGTAATCACACCGGTACCTAACTCAACCTTCTTCCCAAAACAGTCCATCTTCGCCCGATGCGCATACAATCAATCCATACCGAGTATCACGTCGTACTTCTTCATCGGAATAGCAATCAAATTCGCCGGGTAAACTCGTCCCTCAATACTCACCGGACAATTACGATACAATCAATCAGTTCTAATCATACCACCCAAAGGAGAACGCACAATATAAAGCATAGAATCACTCGCAAGAGGCAAATTTAACATAGTAGCCATAGAAGGAGTAATAAACTAATGTGATGTACCCGGATGGAATAATGCATGTATGGGAATGTCATGTATGTGGTGTGTACCTTCTACCATGGCGGTAGGGTCGATCTCGGCATTCTCTTGCTCTCCATCCAAAGCAAAAGCACGTGCATGTGCCCTGGGCCTTGCCTCATTACCCGAACCATGAAATCTAGCTTGATCACAATTCCTCACCAAGTGCTTAGTGCTGCCACAATTGAAGCATTTACTACGCTTCTTCCAACAATTCTCCCCAACATGTGTAGTACTCCTACAATGCTCACATGGATCATGCCTCTTCACCACTTGCGTAGTTTGCTTCTCTTTCCCCTTGTTTCCCATAAAACGACCCCTAGAAGATGGTTGTGGTGACTTAGAGAACGATTGTGGAGTTGTTCTCTTAAATCCCGAACCGGAACCCATAACACCCTTCTTAGTTCCAAGCCTTTGTTCTTCCGCTTCCACTTTCAAAGCTAACCCTGTAGCATCGGCCCAATTATCAATGTGCACCGGAGCCAAAGATCTTGAAATCTCCCCACGAAGTCCTTCCACAAATTTCTCGCACTTGCGGTCTTCCTCATCAGTGATATGAGGTGCATACGGAGACAATCGGTTGAACTCGGCAATGTACTCGGTCACGAACATATTCCCTTGCTCCAAATTCATGAATTCCCTTTCACAGCGCTTCCTTGCTTGCTTTGGGATGTAATGTGCCCGAAACACTCCAGCGAAATCTCCCATGTAACATTATCTTCACCAACCCCAGGGCGGGATATAGTGCTACGCCTCCAATTATAAGCCTCATCACGACGAAGATCGATAGCACACAAAGCCTTCTCCGTTTTGGTACAAGTAACAACCCGAAAAATCCTCTCAATGGTAGTGATCCAATAATCCGATTTTAAATCATCCATTGTACCTGTAAATATAGGTGGACGGCGCTTACTAAATCGGTCATAAACACTCTCAATCGGAACCGGTGATGGAGGAGGTGCCGGAGAAGGTGCTTGCGCGGCTTGTTGAGCGGCTTGTTGTGCATTTGTGGCTTGCACAAACTGAGTCAAAAGAGCCATAAGATCCGCTGCATTAGGTAGACGCGGCGGTTGAGGTGGATTCTGATTATTCCCCGGAGGATCTTGCTAATTTCCATGAGCCGGAGAACGGTCACGACGACGTGGAGGCATCCTACACAATTCAATCATGTATGCATGTTGGTTAGTTATATGCTCATCTCACGTAATATCAAGTAAGAAATGCAATTACACAAATTAAAAGTAAGAATTAACGAGATGTAAGTAACATAAAGTCCTATGCAAAAGCAAAATAAATAAACACGAAAGCACATTATCCCTAAGCCGTACAACCTAGACGACTCAAGATGACTCAGGAGCCCGGTTTTGAACCTTCGGCACTGATACCAACGAAATAGGGGTGTAACGCCCCTACAAGGGCATCCACGCCTATCCCGCGCTACGGTCCTAGCTTGTATATAGAATTGCTATCCATATACCCACCAAGAACGAAGTAAGCGATGACAAACGGATATCCTAGCTAGGCGGTACAAGACTCACAAAGCGCGTAAACAATCACAAGTATGCGGAAGCTCAAATTAAAATACATTCAACAAGGTCTAAGAGCAATATATATTCAACAAGTAGATGACTATGACGGTCCAGCACGTAATGCTCAAAATACGGAATGTAAAATCATACTAGTGACCAACACTGTCCAAACTAGCATAATAACATCATACATTCTAAATCTAAAAATCCGAAACATTAGCGGCATAAACATGAAGTATGTAAAGACACAATGAGTACAAGCTAGACTCGACACAACTCTCAAAGCAAGACCCCATCTAGCAAGACTCCAAAACGCGACCTGTCGACACGAAAGGTAAAGGAGGTCAGTTCAAACGGAACCGGTGAGGAGAAGGTCACATAGTTTAAATATAAGAGGTCAATGCATGCTCAAATCAAAGATGTTCATGATCCGAATTCTTTTGGAAAACAATGCAAGTTTTATAAAAATCGAATCATGAACCGAAGCACCGGCTCGGAGAGTACGAGCACTCCATCCTTACTTCCCAAACCAAAAGAAATCAAACCAATCCATCCTTACACCGTTGATGTCGAGAGTGTACAGGCCCCGAACATCGCAAAAGAACCATGGGAAGTGGGTTCATGAAACCGAACTTCCCCCAAGCTTACCTTAACCCCGAAACCTCCTCGGAGTCTTAGCAAACTTGTCCAAAAGTGGGTATTTCGTAAGGGTTTAACCGTCCGCCATTGCGTTCCCGGTCTTACCACTTACTCTGCCCCGAGCACTATCAAAAGATCCAACCAAGCAAGCGTCCTTACAAGGTATACATAACCTGGCTACACAACTCACACATACGTAATATTCGAACGGAAGTCTCAAAACCATTTTCGGTATCTATCCCATATACCAAAACTTCAAGTTTTACTTGTAAACCGTTTTCCATAAGCGAATATCCAATATACGAGCATAGCTCACAAAACTTGGCTTATAAAGCCTAAATATACGTTTTCAAAATGGGAGTTCAAAACCAACAAATATGAAAGGCTATAGGTGTCCACAGTTTTGAACACATTTTACATATATATAACTCCTCACCTTTACCAAGAACTCAAAGGTCGACCACGAGCAACGAACTACTCGGTCGGAGACGCACCACCTAACAAGACAAACGTACTAACAAAGGTGAAACTCGACCCAAACCAAGTAAACGACGCACGACTTAAGTAACAAGTCACTTACGAGAGTTATGTATGCTTATGGAGTCATATCATGCACTTAATGAAATGTGAGGATCAATCATGAGCATGTATAGCAAGTCAAGGTCACACATAACGTAGGAAGTCATACAAGTTCAAGTAAATGCATAACTTAGCAAAATGTGACAACTTAAACTTGATCAAGGCAATAAAATCGTAACAAGTGATATGCAAGAAGTTCCACCACATATAATACGGCCACAACTCATTAAAGGTATTATAGAAACAAGAAAAGGACATATAAGAGTCAAAACAAGCGAAACAAGTCAAGAAAACAAAGCTGGGGACAATCCACCCCCGTGGATTTTCCTTCACAAAAAATCCACCCTCGCGGATTTGGTCCAGAAGCTACTGCCTAAATCCACCCCCATGGATTTTTACATAGCAAAATTCCACCCTAGTGGATTCTACCCAGAACTTAAAAAAAACGTGACAGCCACTTCGAACTCGTCGGGAATGAGTTCTAATCACCCCAAAACATGAAATTAAGATTCCAAAACCTCAGTTAAGCATCATAAAACATTCATACATTATATAAGAACATAATATAAGCATAAAATCCAAGAATGAAATCATTTAAGCTAGAATTACATATATGCATAAAAGCTTCATAGTTCAAGCATGCTCTTCAATGGTGAATCTCTAATCCTAGCATGAATTCAACTAAAATTGATTCCAAACCTCATAAAAACTCAAGCATAATCATTCTACAACACCAAGATTGCAAGAAATCAAATAAATCTTAGACATGAAAGAATTTCTTCAAATCTTAAAAAACTCAAAAATGGTGAAATCAAGAGAATAGTTGGAATCCAACCTACACATGTTTCTAGGGTCCAAATAGCATACTTAGAACATGAATTCATCAAGAAAAGATGGATTAAACACATAAAATTCAACCCTAGTTCATGCTACTACCAAGAACTTCAAGCTCAAAGCATAACCTAAACATTTACACAAAACCATACCTTAGGAGCTGAGAATCGAAGAGAATAGCTTGGTCTTGAGTCTTGAATCTCTAGCTTCAATCTCCTCTCTTGTCTCTTGAAAATGGCTTGAAGGTTTTTGGGTGTTCTTGAGAAGATGAATAGTCTTGAGAGAGTTTGCTTGAATCTCTTATGAAATAACGTCAAATGAGTTTTAGTGTTTAAAAATCTGAATTGGTTATTTGGGTCAGCTATTAGGGTCATGGAGCGGGTCATACGGGTCAGATTATAAGAGAAATTGGGTCTCAAATTGGGTAATTTCGAAATTGGGTCATAAGTCTTATAAAAAGGTTGACTTTTCGTAGACTGGGCATAACTTCTTCGTCCGAACTCCAAATCAAGCGATTCAAAAACCCACGAACTCGTAATCGAATTATCTACTCAATTTCATTAAGTTCTATCCAGTTTTAGGCTTGGAAAATAAATTTACCTTTTAGTCCCTAAATTATGCTTCAATGTCCAAGTAAGCATATTGTTTTGTTTAAGCATAAAGCATGCTCTCAAAGCTCAATAAGAATAATACGGGCACATAATTATCACATCAGTTAGTCACGTATTTCATACAAATCATATATTCCACATAACTTCAAGCATAACAGTCAATTAAGGCATATTATTCACATAATTCATGCAAAGAAAAGTAAATCGTTCACTCTCGTTACAAGCTTACCTTGATCGACAAACGGGGCGTCACAAAACTTAAGTTATAGATATTTAATATTTTAACATTTAATATAAAATTAAATATACAAAGAACTTATAAACAATTAATTCGTGCAAATTGATAAACACATAGGTCATGCTATACGACTGAAAAATTGGGGCATTACAATTTTGGTCTTCGGCCTTAAACTTTTTTTCTTTATATGCAGTATCACGGGTTAAAATATTTTAGAGTGTGAAAATCACGCCCCGGTTTATAAACTCGTAAAGTTTGAATATGCTATGCTCTTACGTATATGTATGTGTGCATGTGTTAACCCCCTCACCAGACTTTAGGACTGACCCCTCTTTGTTGTTTTCTTTTTCCCCTTTGTTTCTTTGAGTTGCAGGTGCTCGTTGGAGGCTGTGCTAGGAGACGGTCTTTCTTTTGTATTGTTGGAGTCTTGCAGTCGAGTCCTTTGCCTTCCTTGCATCTCTACTTTCCATTTTTGATAGTATGTAAAAAATCTATATAAGGTTATGTTTTCGAATTTGGATTACGAAAATTTGTATGATTTATTTGGCCCATGGTGCGTATAGCTTGTATAAACTGGCTCGATTTACCCTTGTTATGTCTGCATGTATATTGGTATGTTTGAGGTCATGTTGCTTCCGCATGTAATTTTATTTTGATGCGCACTCTGTATTAGTGTCTAGACCCCCTAGCCTAAGAGATATGTTGTTTGTCTCTCGTTCGCTGTAGCTTGTGCGTGTGCAGAGTTCCCATTTTGTTACACATGTCGGGCTATGGTGCAGCTGATGTAGGGCTCTGTGCCCCCAGGTGCTAAAAAAATCCATGTAAAATATTTGATTCAGTTATTGAAGTATATTTGCTGTCATACATCAGTTGCCAATGGCCTTTTTGAAACATCTTATTTTATTTATGTTACATTGAATTGATGATTCCTCTTTTATTTGTAGGTACCTGAGGACAAAAGCCTATTCGGCTGCTGCACTTTGCCAATGTGCTTGGTTGTGCAAGTTCAACCTCTCAATTGGTGAATAGTTATTCACACTGAAAATCTGCCAAAAATCTGATCCATGTAGTGGAAATCAGCATGATGCACTCGGGTAATACTTAATGGTAGAAAACTTAGACATAACTTTTTTTTGGTAGAAAACTAATCTACGAAGCTGCTATATCAATATATATATCGTAGTCAAAAGGGCAATAGATTATTTATATTGATCTTTAGAGTAATTAATTTGGTTTTCATTCTTAGTTATCATGAATAATACTAAGTATAAGTAGGTTAACGATGTTTTCCGGCTAGTAGTTTTGTTTCTTCAATTGATTAATTTATTATTCAAAATTGTTATAATTTCTTATTGGCTTTCATTGTCTCAGTTTTATTTGTTCATCTGAAGTCCTATGCCTTTTGTAAAGCATATCATTTCTTCTAAAATATAGTTGACCTGATACTCTTAGTATGATGATTTATACACATTTTGGGTGCTTGCAGTTCTAAAGATTAGAGCTGTGAATTTAGCCTCAGTGTCTGCTTATGATGAGTTTGGAAACAATAAGGTATTGCTTCAGTGTAAGTTCATGCTTGAATGTATAACATAGAGGACAGGAAACATTTTTGCAAAATTCACTTCATAGGATGATACTATAGTTATGATATTCTTTGAAAAAACATTGGTTCATATTATAAAGTTAATGATTTTCCTCCTAGAGACTGAATTGGTTGGTTCCCCTGAAAAAGCAACATTTTTTCGTTTTATCCATTATAAGCACCCCACTTTTGGCTTATGTTATAAAGTTAATGATTCTCCTCCTACCGACTGAATTGGTTGGTTCCCCTGAAAAAGCAACATTTTTTCGTTTTATCAATCATAAGTACCCCACTAACAAATGATATTGACATTGTTGTTGATTATTATTTTTTGGATAACTACAAATATTATTGTTTTTCTTGGTAAAATTTTAACTCCTTGAATATTGGCTAGGAAGCAATTGAAAGTATACTCAAGCTACAGGTTCCTCTAGAATGAGCTTGTGATTTCAGTTGGAAATGTTGCCGTACAATGGAGGAGGGAACATGCAGTTACGATGAGGAAAGAAAAGAGAGAAACATTGATCAGGACCAACCATTTATACCGTGCAGGAGTTGGCAGTGACGATGTCGACATTATAACTATAACGCCCCGGTTCCGGATGAACAGGTAAGCACGCCACGTGTGAGTTTGTGAGCGTAGGACTTATTTTAATTCTTTTATTTATTAATTTTCCTACATGACTTCATATATTTTATAAAATTCATGACATATTATTTATGTTAAATATATGAATTCATATCATTAGAAAATTATTTTATGGCACGGAAAAATATTTATTACGTAAAATATTTACCGGGAGTGATTTAATTACCGAATTGTCCCTATATGTTCATTCTTTTAAATTTAGGGACCAAATTGCATGCCATTTCCAAGGACTTAATTGATCATTAGCCAATACTCTATCCTTGATTGCATGACTTCATAAGTGAGGTTTTGTTCTAGGTACATTGAACCATTACAACCCTTACGTGATGTTTTCGGCCAAAACGTATTATACCTATAAAAGTTTTCTAAAATATAATCATTTTCAAGCAAGCAAGCCGTGATTGTTCATGATTTCAAGCATGTTTTGGCGAGTACCATTATTGCACTTGGGCCCGAGGGTAATAGCTTGAGCCAACCGGGAAAGCAAGGGCTGACGGGTAACTCTTGCGCTATCCTCACCTCATTGGGATCACCCCCGAAGCCACTAGGAGATTGGTGGTGGAAGGAGTTCCGTGCGTGGGAGTCATGTTCCCGATGTACACTATGTCGTGGATAGTTGGGCCTTGCAAACCTAATATCACCCGGAGAAAGAAGGAGACTGGGGACGGATCCGGCACCAAGGATTGTCCTCGGGTGATTGCATGTTTTACTCATGATTATGACTACTTGAGCACTAAATGAAATGCATGATCACGTATTAAACCATTCATGCAAGCACGCATTGATCACGATTGGTGTAAAGGTTGGAGAATTTCCCTTACTTGTCGGGCCACGTATTTCATGAAAATGACAAGTTATCAAGTTAAAGATGATAGTTGTAGTCTCGGGCAAAGAGCAATCTATTATTGAACTTTATATTTATTTCATTTACAAGTCTTCACCCGAGGCTATGACTTGCATGTGACGTGTGTTATATATAATTATGCCCCTCGCTCAGTCTTCGGTAGACTGATACTTCACTTTTCAGGTGCTTTTGGTCGGGGTCGTGCTAGGCGGGCGTCGAGTCAGGTCTTGCATTCTGCCGAGTCTAGCATTTATCTTCTATGTATAGAACTTTTGAAATATCATGTTACGGTCATTGTTACTACAGTTTGGATACTGGGATATGTATATTATATAGGAGATGATAATGTATTGATAGTGTTGGTACCTACTATGTATATATTTTTGGTAAATATGGTACCTATACGTATTGATCTAAATGCTTCCGCTTTTGATTTTTATGTCTTGGTTTGTCATGTTGGGGAGTTGTCCCGCCTAGCTCGTTCTTTCTTGATTGTCACCCGTTCGCTGTAGTTTCGGTTTATGTACGGATTATCCATTTCGTATGTAGATCGGGCTATAGTGCGGGGGATGTAGTGCCTTGGGGTTTAGGGTGCTACAACAACAGTTATGTAAGAATTGTCAATGTACCATTTTGTAATAGATTATGAATCGATAATTTTTCTATGCATTAGTGTGTATATTTGTAATGTTATTTTATGAATTTGTTCTGAAAAATAACTTTGAATGGTTTTAAATATATTTTTTTAATTTTTTAATACTTTTCGACGGGGGAATCCTGCTGGAATTATTTATTTATTTTTCCAATTTTAATATTTTCGACGGAATTCCAACGGAAATTCTGTCGGAATTAATTATCATTTTTTAAAGTTTAAGCTTATTTCGAGAGAAATCCCGTTAGAAGATATATTTTCACTTTTTTAGAAAACGACCTTTTCGACGGAATTTACCTCGGAATCCCGTCAAAAATATTTTAATTATATTTTTTTTAGGGTTTTTTTTTCTCCTGGGGATTCCGTCGGTTTTATGTAGGTTTTTGAATTTCGATGAGGGGTAATATGGACTGTGTCCCGTCGAAATTCGCTCAGAATTTCATCGGAATTCAATATTTTCGAGGTAATTCCGCCAGAACTTTTGATCAGAATTCGCAAGATTTCTTGTAGTGTAAGAATTCAAAGCCTACGAAGAGTCGTAGTTCTAAGACTCCAAGTCAAGTCCGAGTTGATGCAAGTAAAGGTGAAGAATTAGATGCGAAGTTCGACACTGCCACCATGGTGAAAGGTACACTAAAGCATTCATGGCATCTCATCAACGTGTATTTAATCTCAGGGAAACCCACTTACTTTTATCTCGTTTTGTTGCTTGTTGTTTTTGTGGTTGTTGCTTTCGTTGGTGGAAACTATCTTCTTGGAGAGAGTTTGGTAAGGTTGAGTGCTCGAGAGAGGTTGGTGAGTTGTGAGGGTCGAGGTTTGCCCGGTGGACTTGTTGAAGGCGCCTTGTTGAGGTATGGAGCTACCTTTGGGTGTGGGAAGAGGTGTTTGAAGAGATTTACCTTTGGTACTAGCTTTGCTGACCTGAGGGTACACAAAACTACTCTATTACAATCGAGGTACTAAGGAAAACTTTGGTTGTGCGTTGCAAATGGAGAGTTAGAGCCTATGTGTCAAGAAGTGAAAAGTCATGAGACTCATTCCACTCATGGTTCGAGGACTTGGAGGACCGGTAATGATGTATTGGCATAAAAGAGATGTTTTAGACTTCGTGTAACAATGTCTGTTGTGTCATCGGTTGAAGACCGAACATCAAGAATCGGTATGTTTCTCCAAGTACTTTCGAATTCCATTTAGAACTGGGAGCAAATCACGAAGGACTTACTGTCCGATTTGCTAAGGCTAAGGGGATTCGCTAGGATTTGGAAGGTCGGTAAGTTTAACCCCATGCTACTTAGACCCTTGAGATTCTTGGAAGAATGAAAGGGAAGTAGCTTTCCAGTTGGTCTCACCATCGAGTGGTCCGGGATATGAGAAGTCTTCCTTATTCTCTAATTAGGGAAGTATTATCCCGAGGAGTCTACCTTTCTCTTGGATCAGAGTGGCGCAGTGGAAACATGGAGTTCAGTTCATTTCTAGAATTGATCAAGACCCTGCTTTTGGACCTGAGGACAGGTCCTTTTTATGGGGGAGAGTTGTAGCATCCCAGTTTTTTTTCGGTACAAGTACATCCCTGTTGCTTCTGCATGTGATTTTTATTTTGATGCGCACTCTGTGTTAGGGTCTAGACCGCCTAGCCTAGGAGAGATTTTGCTTGTAACTTGTTCGCTATAGCTTGGGGTGTCTGCAGAGTTTCCATTTTCTTACACGTGTCGAGCGATGGTGCTGGGGATGTAGCGCTCTGTGCTCTGGGGTGCTACAGCAAGTCCCTCGAACTTCTTCGATTCGTTAGCACATTGAAATTGTAGTCCTTGAGAGCAATAATCTACACCTACCTCGATCACGATCTGAATAGGGAGGATGCTAGTACTATATTTAGTGTTTAGATTCTACGGGATCGTATAGTGATTTGGGAAATTTGCTATCATATTCCCATGGGGTTCGAACCCATCCCTTATATGAGACTAGGTTGGTTTGAAACCCCTTGTCTTGGTGGAAAAGGATTTCTTATCCTCCAAGCCTTCTAATTACTTGCTAGGTTTCTAGTTTGACCAAAAGACTTTTCGTCAACTTGCCCTCCACGAAATTCTATCTAACTTCTTCAGATATTTTATGGGATAATTTTATTTACTCATAATAAATAACTTGATGTCAGTAATTAATTAATTCACAATTAATTATTTATTGATCATTTAAATTCTAAATTGGACTTGACAATAATTTATAATTAAATTAAAGCCCATCAAATAATTAATCAAAATCAAATATTCAATTAATCACTAAACATGAGATAGTGTCTTACCTAGACAATTGTTACGCACGTACTCTATACGCGTGTCCCCATTTCTAATTCTCAATTGGTTGGATCAACTCGTTTAATTGATTCAAACATCAACCCTCATAACCGGGCATTTGTGTCTGACCCTCTAGGTTATTTATTCAATTAGCAGTGACCCTGATTAATTAATCAGTCCACAGATCACACTACAATAGTCTACCAATAGGTGGGTAACCCCTAGCTGAATAAGAATGTATAAATTAGATGAACCTTTAAGTAATTGACAAATATGAAATAAGGTCCTCCTACAACCTATCTCTCAACTAAGATCTAGGGCAAGGGAATAATCAGAACCCTAATAATCTTAATCTTAATGATAAGTGCATTCCATATCCATTCCATCTCGATCCAAGAAACCTCCTTCTTGATGTTAATCCATTGCCTTGGCCAACGACTCCGAGTTGGCCTATGAATGACATACAAAATAAGAGATCTTCTTGCTAAAGTAAGTGCAGGTCCTTTATCTGTAGCACCCGCAACGGTAGGCACCACATCCCCCGCTCCATAAGTCTAGTCCACGAATGAAATGGGCAATTCATAAATGAACTAGACCCATAGTGAACGGATGACAATGAAAAACTTCTCTAGCTAGGCGGATTCTATACCTGTACCAATCAATCAAATAATATAAAATGTTGTGCGGAAGCAGTCAAGAGCAATTTAAATCACAATAAAATCCATTATGCCCAATTCAGAACATAAATAACCAATTCAACATGCAACCTATTGACGGGTTCAACTAAGCATGTATCTTGTCCCGTATCAACATACATCAATTTATAACAATTCACTTTCAAGCCTGGTCAATAATGCAATACAATGAACGACATAATAAAATACAACAATGTAACATGTGACTCGAGTGTACATGTGTAACTTGAACAAGGACACTAAGACTTAATTTCGCCTAGGAAAACCTGCAAGAAAACTAAAGAAGGAGAGAGGGGTCAGTCTCTAGAAGACTGAGTGAGCAGGGGCTGTACATATATATAAAAACATGCAGATGCAAGCCATAAATACCGAGCAAAGAATTATTAGAAGCCAGTTCTCGCGAGGGGCAAAAAAATGGCTAAGTAATGCTCGGACATTATGACTCACTCAAATTAAATTCATTAAGTTCAATTCATGAATAATATTGATCATGGCTCGGCGAGTGAGCGTGCGTATTCTCCAACCAACTCCAACCGTATACAACAATTGATTGTAGTTATTGAAAACGTGATAATGCAAGCCAATTAATCATTCCATTCATTCATTTTGTTCATTTCATTTCATTCATTTTATGCACTGACATTTCATGTGCAAATACAATCCAACCTTGTTCCTCTGGGGTGATGGTTACGCCTGTAGACCTGAACCATCCATTCATTTGTTGAATCTTGAGACTTTTGGGAAAATGAAACAGAAACGCAGCGGAAATTAAAATTTTTTCCCAAAAGATAGAATTGAATCTTGCAATTCCTATTCCCAAATTTGTAAAGATCAAGAAACTCACTTAGATGGTAGCTTTCTTGACATGTTCTAGCCGCCCAAGAACTCTCTTCACTCTGCTTGATCCCTAAAAGCTCCTTCGAATCTTTCAAGACTTCAAGATAGTAGCCTTTTAGAGAATTAGTCCACCAACCTCGACCACGACCCGAATAGGGAGGATGCTAGTTCTAGGGTTTAGTGTATAATTATGGAGAAGGAGAATTTGTGCATTAACCCTAATGGGGTTCGAACCCTATGTATTTATAGGCAAGGGGTTCGAACCCCTTTGCTTGTTAAGCAAGGGTTTCGTAAACCATTTTGGTAAGGATTTCTTGCTTGGAGAGAAAGACTCTTACTTTGACCAACAGTCTCCTTTTGACAAACTTGTCAAGCAAGAATAATATCTAACTCTCTTAGATATTTTATTTTAATTTATTTATTCAATAATAAATAACTTGAAGACTAATAATTAATTAATCCATAATTAATTATTTATTAGACTTTATTTCTCCAAATTAGAACTTTAATATTAATACATAAATAAATTAAAGTTAATTAAATAATAATTGATACTAATTATTTGTAGCGCCCAACTTGTATAAATATATGGAGAGGAACGCTCCAACCCCCGCACCGATATACTCATCAAATAATGGTGTAAGCCATCACTTAACAAATACACCGGGGAACGGTTGATGAAGATCATGATGAATGCTCAATGATAATGCAACGGAATTGAGGAAAATTTGAAACTTTTAAATCCATGCGTGGTGGTGACAAGTAATGAACACATATGAAGAACAATACAGTCACGTTTAAGTAGAAGAGATAAGTAATGATATGGTATAAGTAATTGGACAATATCACGGGAGCACATAATAAGTAGAGTAGCAGTGTATCAGGTTACAGAATAAAGTTAGTAGCATATGCAGCCATATATCATAATGCATGACAAAAAATTGATTAATAACATATAAGTCCTGACTCAGGCAAAATAGACATTCTAGAGCTTCAAGATACCTCTAGAGTGCAGCTGCAAGACCTGAAACCATGAGGCCAGAAAGCAGTTAGAGGTATTAGTCAAAGTGACTAAGTGAGGGAGTACTTAAAAAGGAATAATCTTGAAATGAAAAGATATGTGAAATGAGACAAGTTTACCTTGAAGAATGATTTGAAAGATAAATACTTTATGAAAACATTTGATAAGCAAATGATGATGTCACACCCACACGCATATGATATGATTTGGTTCATATGATTTTAATAAAGCGGGATAGGGGTAAAGGATAACTTTGATAAATATGAACCAATGTTTATGAAATGATTTATGCCCACAAGCTAGGCATCTTCCACCATCACTCCTTGAAAACAATGAACGGTGAGCGATGTTGGACCGAGATCAACACCATCTTGAACATATACATATGCACCACCCTTCTCCGGTGTCACTTCGGGTAGCTAGACCTAGGTGACGATAAACGACGAATGAGATAAGGATTTACGGTCCTTTCTCTGATAGATTGTCCTGACTTAACCAACCTCCGATCAAAGTCGGTGTCAATTATATAATGGTGACGGCCGGTATTAGTGCTGTCGTTGTCACTCACCTCCCGAGCATCACTTCCACACATAACCCTCGGGCCCAATAACGATGAACGATAAAGCTTGCATATGAATGAACATTCGGAGTAAATCCGAATGCTTGGATATAATGAAGTCCGTGAAGGACATGTATGAATGATGCGATGATGAACGATGAACAATAAACGATAAACTTTCAATAAATGAATATGATTGTTTGAAACGATGAATGAGATGAATAAATATGATATTTGAAATGATATATGATATTTGAATAAATGATAAATGAAGTAAATGATTGATGAAAGAGTTGTCCCGATAAGGGAATAGTTTAAAGTAATGCATTGAAAGAACTAGATGTTGGTTTTGAAAACATTTGATACAATAGATTTAATCATGGTTCCAGTTTGAAGTAGTTAACCTCACCTAGTAATAGCTAAAGATGCGTATGATTAAACAGTGCCATGGGGATCCCAGTGCTCAGCCTTAACTCCTGTAAGTGACGTACTAAAGTGAGCTTAAGAACTAAGACCCACTCTACATGATGCATACGAATGATGAAGTCACATAAGGAGATAACACATGAGAGTAATACCATTTAAGGTATTAGAGATAAGGTATCACATAAAGAAACACGTTGAAGTGAGTTATCTTAACGTGAGACTATGATCTTAGTAAAGTCGAGTAAGTATTAGTCAACTTATGATTCCTATCGCCACCCTAAGGTTATGAAACAAATCCACAAAAGAAAACTCATTTTGAAAAGATATTTTAGACCCGAGCTTGGGAAACCCTAAGTGCAAACATCTAAATAGGTATCCCGAATTTTATTTCATTTTACTATTGAAAAGTACTATTCCATATTACTATTCAAGGTTACTATTCAAGATTACTATTCACAATTACTATTCACATGTCGGGTCAAAAGGTTCGGGTCAAGCCTATACACTAAACACACACTTAGGCAAACATACGAACACACACACACAAACACGCATACACAGAAGCACACAATGCACACACACGGCACATACACACACAAACACACACACACACACTCTAATCAAATTATGATCTTGTTGTAAACTATGGTTCAAGTTCATATTATTAGAGGTACGTGTGATCTATATTAAAAGGTATAACCTAATGTTACAAGTTCGAATTAAAGTACTATTCTATCTTACGTTATAAGGTGTGACATTAATCAAGTGTATAAGATATGATCAAACAATATTCCATTAATGCAAGTCATAACATAAGATCAATTCATAATATATGAATCATATAACAATGTAGCATCATATCATAACAAAAATCTTAGCATAGCATGAGCATTGATCATAAAATATGTGACAATTAAATCAATTGACAATATGTAACATGTTGTGACATAATTGATCATATAATACTATTCCATTAAATAACATGCATGAACATAATTTAAATATCATTAACATACATCAATATACAACATATATAAACCCTAAAGCATGGTCATAGCATATATGAAACTAATCCATAACATATCATAGCATATTATGAACAATTAAATCACATGAACAACTATTCAAATATATCATAAAAGCTATACCATAAATGCGTAAAATAAAATCCTATATGGCTTAGGGAAGACCCTAAGACCCAACCTAAACGTAATATAAATAAATCATAACATAAAAACATAAATTAAACTAAAACATAACATAAAACTATAGCCTAAAAAAAAAAAATAACTAACCTAAAGGGAAGGGGAGGCTCTCGGCCAAGAGGGAAATGGAGGGAGAGAGGAGTGCTTGTTAACACAAGACTTGGTGCAAGATGAAATGAATGAGTTCGGGGAGGCCCCTCACCTTTCAATAAAACTATCTCCAAGGGTAGGAGACAAATGGTAGTAGCTTCTCCTGTAATCTTGGCTTTAGGCATTAAATAAAACTGGGAAATGAATGGTATTTTAGGTAATTTAACATGCTAAACACGCAGATGAGCTGTTGGAATTTGGCATATGTGAATCGGACAAAAATTAGCTTCGAAACGAATATTTACTCGAAGAAAACGGATTTACAGTTAGAAAGATATATTAGTTTTAAAGAATAGAAATTTGAACGTTTTAAACGAATATGAATGAAAAACGACCTCCGAACATCATTTGAAAGTCCGGATTGTTTTAAAACGTCATAAAATAAATCGACAATCATTTTGAGCCCAATATTGATTATAAAAAGTTTTACCGATAAAAAGTTAGAAACGTAGGATGAATAGTAACTTATTTTAAAAACCGTTTTATTCAAAACTTGAGTTAGGGCTTGAACGAAGAGATGTAATAATTGTCAAAAATCATGGAATAAATCAAGAAGTACTTTAAATTCAAATTCGAAGAGTAGAAGTTCTCCGAACGAAGAACCGTTTGCAGAAAGAATAGTGAATTAGGGTTATAAATAAACGTTTAATTAAAAATGGAGTATGAAATAGATTTTCAAGTCAAGAATGATTTCAAAAGACTCGTATTGACTCAAGGATCGATTTGACTAAAAATTTGAGTAGTAAAAGGTGTCCGAATCAAAACTCTTTTGCAAAATGAATAGTAACTTTGGACGGTAAGTGCCCGAAATACCCTTAATGCTAAATAAAGGACTCTGAACCTTGGAAAACAAGTTTGAAAGACTGGAAAACATGGATTATGAACCTCTAGGGTTCAAGATGGGTAAGGTAGGCTCGGTAAATAAATAGTAAAGTGGGTGAAAGGTAAAGAATTCCCCCTTAACGTACTAAAAATCACATATGAGCACGTTAATCAGATAAGAATGCAATACACGAGGTTTTGTAAAGTTCAATCATGGTTTATAAATTCTTTACCACCACCCTTAGCTTACCATTTCAACCAGGCCCCATTATGGGCTGTTACAATCACCCCTCCTTGAAAAGAATATGTCCTCAGATTCCACGTCTGTTACTGAAAATAATTCGGGGTAATGTTTCTGCATCTTATCTTCTGTTTCCCATGTTGCCTCTTCTGTGCCATGTCCCTTCAAAATGACCTTAACTAAAGGAATCTTCCTATTCCTTAGTTCTTGAAATTTTCTATCCCGAATCTTGGTCGGCTTCAACACATAAGTTAAGTTCGGCTCTAACGGTATTTCTTCCACTGATACCACTGTGGACTCATCTGAAAAACACTTGCGAAGTTGAGATACGTGAAATACATTGTGGATTCCCGTAAGACGTGTAGGTAAATCCAATCTATAAGCAGTCTCTCCAATACGTTTCTGTATCTCATATGGTCCAATGTACCAAAGGTTTAATTTACCGCCTTTCCCGATTCGAGTAAACCCTTCTCTTAGCGATGCTTTCAGAACTCTGTCGCCCACTGCGAATTTAAGATCTCTTCTACATCGATCTGCGTAACTCTTCTGCCTGTCCTGGGCAGCTTTCATTCTTTGACGAATGATTTGAATTTGTTCTTTTCTGTCCATCCTCTCTTTGTCCTACTTCATCCAAATCCCAGTACAATGGCAATCTGCACTTTCCTCCATAAAGGGCTTCATACGGCGCAGCTTGAATCGAAGCCTGATAACTGTTATTGTATGCAAACTCCACAAGGGGTAAGCAATCTTTCCAACTATCGTGAAAGTCCAATACGCAAGCTCTTAGCATGTCCTCCAAATACTTAATCATCCTCTCTGATTGTCCGTCCATCTGAGGATGTGCTGGGGTGCTGAAGTTTAACATTGTTCCCATCAAAGTCTGAATTCCTTGCCATAACTGCGAAGCAAACTTCGGATCTCTGTCAGATATTATGCTATTAGGTACTCCGTGCAGTCTCACAATCTCTTGTTGATACAGCTTTGCCAACATGCTGACTTTATCAGTTGTTTTCACCGGTAAAAAGTTCGCTTGGTGAGTTTATCGATGATCACCCATATACTGTCTTGTCCTTCTTTGACTTTAGGTAATCCAGTGACAAAATCCATTGTGATATGTTCCCATTTCCATGTTGGAATTGGTAACAGTTGTAACATTCCACTTGGCTTCTGGTGCTCAGCTTTAACTTTCGGACAAGTTAAGCACTTCTTGACATAATTGGCTATGTCTCGCTTCATACCATTCCACCAGAAATGTGTCTTGACATCATGATACATCTTTGTTCCTCCTGGGTGTACCATATACTTAGTCTTATGCACTTCATCGAGAATCTCTTTCCTTAAAACAACTGGTACGCATATATGACCCTTGTATCTCAAAATTCCGTGTTCATCGGTCCTGAACTTTGTCTCATCATCTTTCTCCTTTGAATTGAGACACTTCTTAATCCATTGGTCGTTCCCTTAAACTTCTAGCACTTTCTCCTTTAAAGGTGATATCATCACAATATTTTTGATTCGAGCTTTATGTATCACCTGTATTACTTCTCTTTGAACAATCTCTACGTCTGCTGTTGTGTGTAGAAATTGCATGATTTTAAGCGTTACGTAGATGATATTCTGGAGCCATTTGATGCGTCTACATGTTTATTTAACTCAGTTCAGGTGTCATTAGAGTTGGAGTTACGAAACGGCGAAGCCAACCGATTTCACGCATTTTTGGGAGAAAAAGTTGTAACTCCCGTTACCATTTAGCAGTACTAATGGAGTAACTCCCGTTAATAGCCACAGGAGAACGGTTTTGGTGAGAACAAAGGGGTAACGCCCGTTACCCCTATGCAGAAGGAATTAGGTAACGCCCGTTACCAGTAAAGCGTTAAGGCGATTTCAGGCCATTAACGGGCGATAACGATGGCAAGGAGAAATTTGGTAACGCCCGTTACCTCAGGCGGTAAGAAGTCTCCTAGGGCTGCTATATAGGTGCGTTTTGGAGTCTTTTTGAGGGAGAGACTTCTTCCGTTCATAACCTAGATTGGAGTTTTTAGTGAGAAGAGATAGAGAAAGAGAGTTTCCCTTCCAAGTTAAGACCTAGGGTTTAGAAGAAAACTCAGAGGTTCAGTACATTTTCAGAGAATTCGAGACGACGATAGGATTGAATTCCTAGAACAATCTTTGATTTTATTATTGCTTTAATTCCTAAACTAATTCCTTTGATTTTTAGTTTTAGTTTTTATGCTAGATTCGTTCTTGAGTTTTGCTGAATGTTTATGAGTTTAATTGTTACACTTTGTTTAGATTCGTTAACCATGATTTATGTTAATGCAGTTTCCTTTGGTTTTATGATTTTAGCTTTAATTATGAGTAGCTAATTATCTAGGGCTAGGGGGAAGTGATGATGATTGCATGATAGATGTTTGATGAGATGCTTGAATGACTTGTGTTAATTCTTAGTTTGAAAATTGGTTTGAATTGACTTGCGATGGCCTGATCACCCGTAGCATGTGTCACAATTGACTATAAATCAAAAGAGTGATGGTAGTTTAGAGGGTTTTCAATACTTGTGAGTTGTAGGGTACAAAGAGATTTGGTCCTAGCTTATACAACAGTAATCTTATTCCATGCCGAGCCGCTAGAATACTGAATTACACTAGTCTTGTTCCTATGGTTTAATTAACTATTGGTGATTGCAAGAGCAACATTGAACACTAATTAAGCACTTGGTTACACCTTGGGAGAGGGTAATTCAAATATAAGTGACTAGGTTGTAGAATTACACTTGTCAAACGGGCATCACGTTAACTCTTGATTGTATGATTCAAAGCTTTTTCCCCTGCCTGTTTAGTTTACTTAAGTTAATTCGCGTATTTAATTTGTTAATTGCAATTTTAGTTTCATTACTTGTTAATTTTTGCATCAGTAGATTACTAGAAATAATCTTGAATTCATTAAGTCTTTAGATTAGAGAGAAATAGATAGTAGTGATTGATTTCCCTTCACTGCGGGTTCAATCCTATTGTGCTACGTGGATGTTAGTGTACACTTCCACGATTGGTTTTTAACTGTAGTAAAATCAAAATACAACATCTGCTGAAATCTATGCTAAAGAAGTCTTCCTGCTTAAGGTATCTGCAATAACGTTTGCCTTTCCCAGATGGTATTGAATAACACAATCATAGTCTTCTAGAATCTCCACCCATCTTCTTTGTTTCATATTCAACTACTTCTGAGTGAATAGATAGCGCAAACTCTTGTGATCTGTGAAGATCTCAAACAAAACTCCATACAAGTAATGTCTCCATTTCTCGAGAGCGAAAATCACTGTGGCTAACTCCAAATCATGTGTCGGATAATTTGCTTCATGAGGTTAGTTTCCTCGATGCGTAAGCGATCACCTTTCCATTCTGCATTAGAATACTTCCCAAACCTTCTTTAGAGGTGTTGGTGTAAATAGTGTATCCTTCCTTGCCTTCTGGTAAAGTTAAAATTGGTGTTGTTGTCAATCTCCTCTTCAATTCTTGAAAACTCTGCTCACACTTGTCGGTCCATTCAAACTTTCCTTCTTTCTTGGTTAACTTTGTGAGAGGTGCTGCAATCTTTGCAAAATCCTTGACAAATCTTCTGTAATAACCTGCTAGTCCCGAAAAGCTTCTTACTTCTGATGGATTCCTTGGTGGCTTCCAATCCATATTTGACTCGGTATTGGAAGGCTCAACTTCCAATCCTGATCCTGAGATAATGTGTCCAAGAAAGGTAACTCGTTCTAACCAGAACTTTCATTTACTAAACTTTGCATATAGCTTGTGATCCAGCAAAGTGTTCAGCACTAAACGAAGATGATCAGCATGTTCCTCTGGTGTCTTGGAAAACACTAGAATGTCATCGATGAAAATTACCACGAACTTGTCGTGGAATGGTCTGAATATTTGGTGCATCGTATCCATGAATGCAGCTAGTGCATTAGTCAAACCAAATGGTATTACTATGAACTCGTAATGACGATAACGACTGTTGAAAGCAGTCTTTGGAGTATCTGCTTCCTTGATCTTTAGTTGGTAGTATCCTTGTCTCAAATCCAACTTAGAATATACCCGTGCTCCTTGAAGTATGTCGAATAACTCTTCGATGTGAGGTAGTGGGTACTTACTCTTGATCGTCATTCTGTTGAGTTCCCTGTAATCAATGTACAAACACAATGATCCATCTTTCTTCTTGACGAAAAGTACAGGTGCTCCCCATGGCGATGTGCTCGGTCGAATATATCCTGCCTCTAACAATTAATCCAATTGTTTTCTCAATTCTTGAAGTTCTGCTGGAGCCATTCTGTAAGGCGTCTTGGAAAACGGCTCTGCTCCTGGTATCATCTCAAATCTAAACTTTAGTACACGATCGGGTGGTAACGAGTTTAAGTGTTCGGGAAACACTTCTAGAAATTCATTGATTACCTCCACTTCTTCAATTTTGATTTCATCTTTCGGCCTATTTAAGAGATAGGCGATGAATCCTTCTGCTCCATTCTGAATCATTTCCTTTGCTTCCATTGATGAAACCACAACTAACTTCTCCACCTTCTTTTGTGATGTCCCACTTTCATCATCTCCCAAGATGACTTCTTTCTCATAAAAATCCAACTTAGCTCGTTAATCGAATAACCAATCCATTCCAAGTATAACATCGTACTTAGTCATCAGCAACATGATAAGATCCGGTGGATAATAGCGATGACCAATGTGAATAGGGCAGCATTTATATACTTAATCCGTTACGAGGCAAGTCCCCAAAGGAGAACCTACTTCAAAGTTATATGGCAATTGTTCAAGTGGAAATTGTAAATGCGCACAAAATTTAGATGCAATGAATGAATGCGTGGCACCAGGGTCATACAAGACCTGAACTAGTGTGTTAAGAATGTGTACAATACTTTCCACAACTGATGAAGGATCAACCTCCTCACTGCCATCCAGTACGTAATCTCTGCCTTTAACCACGGGTTTACCAGTCGTCCCCACCACCGCCATGCCTTTGTCCTGAACCCCATACTTCTTAGTCTTTGCTGGACAATTCTCAACCATATGATCATTAGATTCACACCATACACACTGACCAGATTTCTTCCTGCAATTATCCTCGGTATGTCCTTTATGTCCACAAAAATCACAAACAATTTCACCTTGAGTGGCCTGAGGTGCTCTGAGCTGCTGCGGTGCCTTTGGTTGTTGTAGTACTTTATGCTGATGTGGAGTCCGCTATTGATATGGAGCCTTCTGCTGTTGTTGTGCCATCATAGGTTTCTTTCCAGATCCTTGAGTGGAATATCCAGAAGGTCTCTTGTTTCCTTGAAATGGCTTTGGGTTAGAAGGTCCCTAACGGCTAACAGTTATTCTGATATCCTTGTGAGCTGCTTCCACTTTCAAAGCTTTGTCCACTACTCTAGTGTAGGTCTCGACATCCAATGATGCTAGCGCCCAACGTAGTTCAGGTTTCAGACCATCCATGAATCTCTTAGTTTTGCGGCATTCATCATTCAGAATGTGAGGTGCATACTTGATCAACCTGACAAACTTGGCTTCATACTCCATTACATTCATATTCCCTTGAACTAGGCTCATGAACTCAGCTTCTCTTGCGTCCCGAGTAACTTGGGGGGTGTACTTTTGCTAAAATTCCCTTACAAACTCAATCCAGTTACTATTGACGTTATTCTCTGTCCACATATGCTAAGTATGCTTCCACCAATTAAGTGCAGCTTCTTCCATTAAGAATGTAGCATACTGAACTCAATTACAATCTTCTGGGTAGATATCCATTGCTTCGAAGATCTTTTCCAAACTTGCTATCCAATTCTCAGCTTCTAAATCATTAGGTTCGCCATAGAACTTAGGAGGATTCATTCTAAGAAACTTTTCCAATGACTTCTCATTAGGAGGATTACCCCTTGCCCTTAGAATCTGCGGTAGTACTTTTGCTAACTCTGGGAACCCTTCCCTTCTAGGTGGTGATGGCGTACCATACCTAGGTGGTGTGACTTCCCTATGGGGCAGCGATGGTGGTAAACGATGGCGTGGTGCTCTTCTTGGTGGCATGATGTTGCTGAATTTGCAAGAATCCAAGGATATATATAATGCATGCCAATAAGAATGATTCACATACTTGATAATCCACGTATTTCACATATTCACATATAATTTCAAGTATGTATCAAATATCTCAATCAACAAGATATCACTAATAAGTCACAAGTCACATAATCGTCAACCATCCATAAACATGAACAGCATATAGCAATAGTCCAATGAGATACGATGATATATCATGATAACAATGAAATACATGATCCTAATAACGGCCCTAATGGTATCCTAAAGCAACTCTAAGACTCATGCAATGACAGTTATGGAAAGCAGTAAACAGAAAAGTAGAATAAAGTGGTGAATACTGTGTCATAAAAACACATGGTTTGGTAAAACTTTACAATAGGCTACATATTACACAAAAGACAAAATGGGGAGGATCTGATTATAATCAAATTGCTCCCATACATACCTTACCATACCGTCCAACCATGTTCGACACATCCTACCATAGGTACCATGTCATCTGAACCGTCATCAGTGGTGCCAAAAATCGGGGATCATCTACCATAGCTATACATCCCCTCCTCCAAAAGTCAGTCCCATACTGTCATCATCCATATATATATATACATCCATACTATATACAGAGATCTCTCAACAGCGATCAACCCTGGTAACTGTGGTCCAAAGAACCCCTAGTAGTGTCGTCAGAAAGAGCAACAACCTCACCCTTACCAAGCCCTGCTACGTCACCTCCATCATCATCATCATCAGATCCAACATTACCTCTATCAGACTGCTCCTGCATAGGCTCGGGCTGCTCAGAAGCCTCACTGACATCTTGACCCTCGACCTCCTCAACTGCCTGCTCATTAGATAGGTGATAGGCATCGTACAGACGAGCTCTCATACGTGTACGATAGTACTGGTGGCGCTCCATAGAAGTATCACGGTCAATGGTCATCCGCATAAGGTCTGCCTCCAGCTCAGCAATGCGTGCAGCCCTCTGCTCAGCAACATGAGTCATCTCAGCAGCATGCTCACGAGAAATGTTCCTATCAATCAGATGTTGCATAGACTGATCCTGAATGCGTGTAGCCTGCAACCTGACCTCACGGGATCTCTGATGCTCCTGAAAGTAACCCTCTCTCTCAGACTCGAGAAGGTGCATAACCCTATTAGGATAGTAATACCCAGGTCTGCTATTGTTCCTCACTATACGCTAGGTATAGAAATGAGTGCCTCCACGGTGAGATACAACTACAGTGCGTGGAGCCTCAAACTGCTCAAAGAATGCCTCATCCATTTGCTGCTGATTAGGATCACGGTGTGGCTCAACTACCATAGCTATACAGAGAACACCATAGATATTGAAACCAGATAATAGAACTATGCATCCCCAAACAGTCTTCCTCGATGCAATATGAGAATGATCCTGATGCAATGCGTGAACAGTCCTTGATGCAACATGAGAGCAATCTAGGTTAAGTCTCTTCTTACTTAACCCGATGCTCTGATACCAACTCAAGATGTAGCGCCCCACTTGTATATATATACGTAGAGGCACGCTCCAACCCCCGCACCGATATACTCATGAAATAATGGTGTAAGACATCACTTAAAAAATACACCGGCGAACGGTTGATGAAGATCATGATGAATGCTCAATGATAATACAACGGAATTCAGGAAAATTTGAAACTTTTAAATGCATGCGTGGTGGTGACAAGTAATGAACACATATGAAGAACAATACAGTCACATTTAAGTAGAAGAGACAAGTAATGATATGATATAAGTAATTGGATAATATCGCGGGAGTATATAATAAGTAGAGTAGCAGTATATCAGGTTACAGAATAA
Source organism: Lantana camara (assembly GCA_037501455.1). NCBI lineage: Eukaryota > Viridiplantae > Streptophyta > Magnoliopsida > Lamiales > Verbenaceae > Lantana > Lantana camara. The sequence goes on along the minus strand of CM074862.1, from coordinate 87,652,371 downwards.
AGTTCGGAAGATACGCAGCTATATATCAAAATGCAGGACACAAAATAGATTAATAACATATAAGTCCAGACTTGGGCAAAATAGACATTCAAGAGCTTTAAGATACCTCTAGAGTGCGGCTGCAAGACCTGAAACCATGAGGCCAGAAAACAGGCAGAGGTATTAGTCAAAGTGACTAAGTGAGGGAGTACTTAAAAGGAATACTCTTGAAATGAAAGGATATGTGAAATGAGACAAGTTTACCTTGAAGAATGATTTGAAAGATAAATACTTTATGAAAACATTTGATATGCAAATGATGATGTCACATGCGCACACATATGATATGATTTGCTTCATATGATTTTAATAAAGCGGGATAGGGGTAAAGGATAACTTTGATAAATATGAACCCATGTTTATGAAATGATTTATGCCCGCAAGCTAGGCATCTTCCACCCTTACTCCTTGAAAACATTGAATGATGAGCGATGTTGGACCGAGATCAACAACATCTTGAACATACACGCATGCACCACCCTTCTCCGGTGTCACTTCGGGTAGCTAGCCCTAGGTGACGATAAACGATGAATGAGATAAAGATTTGCGGTCCTTTCTCTGACAGATTGTCCTGACTTAACCAACCTCCGATTAAATTTGGTGTCAATTGTCTAATGGTGACCACCGGTATTAGTGATGTCGTTGGCGCTCACCTTTCGAGCATCACTTCCACACATAACCGTCGGGCCCAATTACGATGAACGATAAAACTTGCATATGAATGAACATTTGGAGTAAATCCGAATGCTTGGATATAATGAAGTCCGTGAAGGACATGTATGAATGATGCGATGATGAACGATGAACGATAAACTTTGAAAAAATGAATATGATTGTTTGAAACTATAAATGAGTTGAATAAATATGATATTTGAAACGATATATGATATTTGAATAAATGATAAATGAAGTAAATGATTGATGAAAGAGTTGTCCCGATAACGGAATAGTTTAAAGTTATGCATTGAAAGAACTAAGTGTTGGTTTTGAAAACATTTGATACAATAGATATAATCATGGTTCCAGTTTGAAATAGTTAACCTCACCTAGTAATAGGTAAAGATGCGTAGTTTGATTAAACAGTGCCCTGGGGATCCCAGTGCTCAACCTTAACTCCTGTAAGTGACGTACTAAAGTGAGCTTAAGAACTAAGACCCACTCTACATGATGTATATGAATGATGAAGTCACATAAGGAGATAACACATGAGAGTAATACCATTTAAGGTATTAGAGATAAGGTATCACATAAAGAAACACGTTGAAGTGAGTTATCTTAACGTGAGACTATGATCTTATCGCAACCCTAAGGTTATGAAACAAATCCACGAAAGAAAAATCATTTAGAAAAGATATTTTAGACCCGAGGTTGGGAAACCCTAAGTGCAAACGTCTAAATAGGTATCCCGAATTTTATTTCATTTTACTATTTAAAAGTACTATTCCAAATTACTATTCAAGGTTACTATTCAAAATTACTATTCACAGTTACTATTGGGTCAACGGGTTCGGGTCAAACCCACACACTAAACACACACTTAGGCACACACACGAACACACACACACACACACACACACACACGCACACACATACGCACACCATGTACACACATGACAGATACACACATACACACACACTCTAATCAAATGATGATCTTGTTGTAACCTATGGTTCAAGTTCATATTATTAGAGGTATGTGTGATCTATATTAAAAGGTATAACCTAAGGATACAAGGTCTAATTAAAGTACTATTCAATCTTAGATTATAAGGTGTGACACTAATCAAGTGTATAAAATATGATCAAACAATATTCCATTAATGCAAGTCATAACATAAGATCAATTCATAATATATGAATAAGATAACAATGTAGCATCATATCATAACATAAGTCATAGCATAGCATGCATTGATCATATAATATGTGACAATTAAATCAATTGACAATATGTAACATGTTGTGCATAATTGATCATATAATACTATTCCATTAAATAACATGAATGAACATAATTAAATATCATAAACATACATCAATATACAACATATATAAACCTTAAAGCATGATCATAGCATATATTAAACTAATTCATAACATATCATAGCATATTATAAACAATTAAATCACATGAACAACTATTCAAATATATCATAAAAACTATACCACAAATGCATAAAATAAAATCCTATATGGCTTAGGGAAGACCCTAAGACCTAACCTAAACATAATATAAATAAACCATAACATAAAAACATAAATTAAACTAAAACATAACATAAAACTATAGCCTAAAAAAAATAAAACAACTAACCTAGAGGGGAGGGGAGGGGAGGCTCTCGGCCAAGAGGGAAATGGAAGTAGAGAGGAGTGCTTGTCAACACAAGACTTGGTGAAAGATGAAATGAATGAGTTAAGGGTATATTTATACTTGTTGGGAGGCCCCTCGCCTTGCAATAAAACTATCTCCAAGTGTAGGAGAGCAAATGGTAGTAGGTTCTCTTTCAAGCTTAGCTTTAGGCATTAAATAAAAATGGGAAATGAAGGTTATTTAGGTAATTTAACATGGTAAACATGAAGACGAGCTTCTGGAAGTTGGCATATGTTAATCGGACAAAAATTGGCTTCGAAATGAATATTTACTCGAAGAAAACGGATTTACCGCTAGAAAGATATATTAGTTTTAAAGAATAGAAATTTGAACGTTTTAAACGAATATGAATGATAAACGACCTCCGAACATGATTTGAAAGTCTGGATTGTTTTAAAATGTCATAAAATAAATCGACAATCGTTTTGAGCCCAATATTGACTGTAAAAAGTTTTACCGATAAAAAGTTAGAAACGCAGGATGAATAGTAAATTATTTTAAAAACCGTTTTATTCAAAACTCGAGTTAGGGCTTGAACGAAGAAATGTAATAATTGTCAAAAATCATGAAATAAATCAAGAAGTACTTTAAATCCAAATTTGAAGAGTAGAAGTTCTCCGAATGAAGAACCGTTTGTAGAAAGTATAGTGAATTAGGGTTTTAAATAAATGTTTAATTAAAAATGGAGTTTGAAATAGATTTTCAAGTCAAGAATGATTTCAAAAGACTAGTATCGACTCAAGGATATCGATTTGAATATAAATTTTGGTAGTAAAAGGTCTCCGAATCAAAACTCCTTTGCAAAATGAATAGTAACTTTGGACGGTAAGTGCCCGAAATGCCCTTAATGCTAAAGAAAGGACTCTGAACCTTGGAAAACAAGTTCGAATGATTGGAAAACATGGATTATGAAACTCTAGGGTTCAAGTGACAAGATGGGTAAGGTAGGCTCGGTAAATGAATAGTAAAGTGGGTGAAAGGTAAAGAATTTCCCTTTAACTTACTAAAAAGCACATACGAGCACGTTGATCAGCTAAGAATGCAATGCACGAGGTTTTGTAAAGTTGGATCATGGTCTATAAACGCTTTACCACCGCCGTTAGCTTACCATTTTAACCAGGCCCCATTACAGGTATTTACATTATTTATCATACACGATTCACGTGACACATGTCTCACACTTGCTTTACACGTGGGAACCCCACCAATCTCCTATTGGTTCGATCAACTCGTTTAATCGATTCAAACCTTAACCCATGTGACCGGGTTGTTATGTGTGACCCTCTAGGTACTTAATTCAATTAGCAGTAACCTTCATTAATTAATTCCTAATTAGTTAATCTGTCCACAGATCATGCTACCATAGTCTAACAATAGGTGTATGACCCCTAGCTGAATAAGAATGTCTCAATTCTAAAGAACCTTTAAGTCATTGATTCATGTGAGATACTGTCCTCCTATGTCCCATCTCTCAATCAAGATCTAGGGCAAGGGAATAATTAGAACCCTAATAATCTTCATCTTAATGTTTGTGCATTTCATATCCATTTGATCTCAATCCAAGAAACCCATTTCTTGATCTCGATCCACTGCGTTGGCCAAGGACTCGAAGATGGCATCTGAATGACTTACATAATAAGAGATCAACTTGCTAATGCAAGTGTTGATCCTTTATCGATTCTCATATACTTTCATGTGCCACTTGTGCAATCCCAACATAAGCCTTGAATCAGTCGTCTAAGGCGACACCCTTTAAAGCTCACACCTAAGACTACGGAATCAGCTCATAAAGTATCCATGGAATCTCATGTCTATGGATTGCTTAATCACATCAATGACTCGTGAGATATTTCATAATCTAGAAGTTTCTATTTCAAGAAATAGAAATTTCCTTTCCCATTTAGGAATCTTCTCACACGGGATACCTCAGTGTACTTACTTAGAATAAGCAAGCACCCCTATGTATCATGCACGTATCAATAATACACTTTGCACCCCACGAAACAAGGTGGTCCTTCTTAAGGGCATGATCACATGAGCAAGACTCTAACGAGTCAAGTCGATACTTCACTGTCTTTAGGACTCATCAGCTTGGAGTGATTTCTAATCATGACTTATGTGATATAGGGTTAGTCTTATGAACCAGTTCGCCTAAATTGTTAAGTCCTATAAGTCATGTTGATTAAGGGGGTTCTTATACATATGCAGTTAAAGTACACTCGCAATCAAACAAGAGCATATAAAGAAATGTTTCCTTAATTCATATTATTCAAAGATTGTCTGTGATTTACAAAAGGAAAGTACTAAAGCAGACTATTATATCGGATTTCAGGACACTATTCCTAACATAGACGGGGGCTTATAACTCCTAACCGCTCCTTCAATGGGATTACCACCGGCTCAAGAATAACTCACCTTTCATTCTTCTCGATTGCGTGAGAGATTCTCAAAGGGGTACTACGTGCTAAGGGGTTACCCAACGGCCCAAAACCGTGCCGGTGTCCAATCCCGCATTTCCCCCGGGTCCATAACATGCATATGATCGTGCATTATCTCGCCAAAATGTTTCAAGTCATTGAATCATTTCATTTCATTATAAACGGTTCATTTTCTTGAAAGCATTTACTCGATGATTCTTCGAAAACAATATAGATATATGATAGGGTTTTTGACCAGACAATCACATATGGGTTATAGGGTCTGATACATAACTAGAACGAAAAACACCGTCAACTGGAAGACGACGATACAAGGATATGAGCTATACCGGGTGCCTACTTCACCACGATATCTCCGCCCTGGAGACAAACTGTACCAGAAGGGAAACAATGTGTACTCATGAGGTATGACTCAATATAAAACCACATAGACTCACGACAATTCTCATGAATTGGTATGACATATTATGAAATGATACGATAGATATTAAGTCATAAAATGTCATGGAGTGTTCAACTGCACCATTAATGTTCCATGTATCAAATAGGCATGTAATTTAAATGTACATGTGATAAAACACATATGGGGGTCAAGAAAGTGAAAGGGATGCAAGAAGAGAGGTTTAAGCAAAGTTTAGCAAAAGCAGATAGTTTTCGGAAACGCGCAAGCTGTATAAAGTTGGGAATATCTCGAGTTATAGATGTTGGAGTGGAGTTTAGTTTATTGGGTATGAAACTAGACAAATAGATCTTTCTAAGCATATATGGCTCGAATCGTGGTTCAAACCGAGGTGAAAATAGCGTATGCCCGAAGTTGGATGAATGCAGACCTTTGGTGAAGTGGCGATACAAAAATGAATTGATTAAATCTCACAAACCAGAAAAGATATTGAGGTGATTCCAAGGAGAATACTCTAGACTTCAAAGGTTTCTATGGTTAAAATCTCAGGTCAATCGGAGTTCGTTTGGGTAGGTAATGAAGAACAAAATAGTGCACTTGTGCAGGCAGGGGGTGACACGCCTTCAAGGTAAAAGAGAGACACGGGCGTGTCTAAGTACAGGCGTGAAAAAGGCATGACATGGGCGTGTCTCGTTTTCTTCATTATGCGTGACACGGGCGTGCCACACCTCCAAGCTCCAAGGGTTGTAACAATGGTGAAAAAAGAAGAAAAACAAGGCAACAACCCAACCAAGACCCCGATTCGCACAAAAATCATACCACGAGACATATAAGACACGTAGAACAGATATTTACACATAAGAGCTCCCGAAACGAGCTCGAACATGTAAATCTCCCAACCCCGACACTATTCACCTTCTTTACCAATTAGCCAAATAACATGTATCTAAGGCGCGAAAGAGGTATGAAATTGAAACACGTAACAAGTAGAATACAAATCTTACCTTGAGTCGTTGATCGGACGGCTGAATCTTGCAAAACCCAAGCTCAAAGGCTTGAGGCCAAAATGGGGAAAATTCTTCTTGTTGTGTGTTTTACTCAAGTTAAAACCAATCGTGCAAGTGTACACTAACATATGCGTAGCACAATAGGATCGAACCCACAGGGAAAGAAAATCAATCTCTACTCTATATTCCTCTCTAATCTAAAGACCTAACGAAAAGCAGTTGTTGTGTTTATCTATTAATCTACTAAAACAGAAATTAACAACTAACTATAATTAAATTCTAGTAATACTAAAACAGACGAATAAGTTCAGTAAACTAAACAAGCAGGGGAAAAGTAATGAATCATACAATCAAGAGCTGATATGGTACTCCTTTGACAAATGTAATTCTACAACCTAGTCACTTATATTTGTATTACCCTCTCTCAAGGTATAACCAAGTGCTTAATTAGTGTTCAATGTTGCTCTCGCAATCACCAATAGTTAATTAAACCATATGAACAAGACCAATGCAATTCAATATTCTAGCGGCTCGGCATGGAATACGATTACTGTTGTATAAGCTAGAACCAAATCTCTTTGTATCCTACAACTCGCAAGTTATGAAAACAATCCAAATTACCATCAATCTTTCAATCTATATGCAATTCTGAGACATGCTGAGGTTGGCCAGACCGTTGCAATTCAAATTAAGTCCGCTTTCAAAACTAAGAATCACACTGGTCATTTAAACATCATATCAAACATCTATCATGCATTCATCATCACTCCCCTAGCCCTATAGAATTAGCTACTCATAATTAAAGCAAATCTCATAAGTGTTGGGAAAAACACGATCAGAAAGTGCAGCAGAATTTAAAATTTTTCCCAAAAAGGAAGATCAGACTTGCAATTTCTATTTCTAATCTTTAGGGATTCAAGAACTTACAAGAATCGTCGCTTTCTTGACACGTTTTGAGATGCCCTCAAACGCGCTTCATGCGATTAACCCTCGTCCCTCGAAAGATTCTTTCTACTTCAGATTCCAAGGTAGGTTTCCTCTAGAGTAATAATCCACACCAACAAGATTCAAATCATGTTAGGGAAAGTGCTAGCGATATAACATGTGTAAAGAAAGAAACATAAAACGAGAAGAAAGAGAGCAAGAGAATTCTCCCAAATTCTTGAAGCCATCGTGTGGTTTGGGCGTGATCCCCATGTCACGCGTAAGAGCAAAATCATGCCCCACCCCTTTATTTATAAGCTAGGGTTTTCGAACCCTACTAGTCATGTATGTATTGGGTTCCTACTTTGACTTGTCTTCTATTTTCTTTCTTTCCAAGTAATAGGAGTCTTATTCAAAATAAGATATCTATTCGTTCTAGAAAAGAGCTCCTAATCAAATTAGGAATATTTAATTATTCTAATAATAATTAAATATCTTATTCCAGTAGTATTTATTCTAATCATATTAGAATTAATATCTACTAGAATAATAAATAGAAGATATTTGATATTTATTTATTTATTTATTCTAATCAAATTAGAACAAATAAATAATCAAATATTAAATACTTAAAATCAATTCTCTAATTAATTCCAGGAAGTGCTTTAGAATTAATTCTCCTAATTAATTCTAATGGGCTAAAATTAATTCTCTAATTAATTTTATTTGGCTTTATAATTATATTATGGATTAATTCTCCTAATTAATTATATTTGGGCTTTACAATTAATTCTCCAATTAATTAACATATGGTCCAATTATTCAATCGGACCACACGCCCCAAACACTCTCTCACGTGCCACACGTGTACATTTACACGTGTGGTCTCGTTTTGATCAACTACTTGATCTTTCTTTCAATACCGTTTGAATTCGGCATTTGTGTGTGTCCCCCTAGGTTCATTTTCAGTTAGCAGTGAAACTAATACGCTTTATTAGTTCATAGATCACACGACCATAGTCTAGCCACAGGTGTGTGACCCCTACCCGAACAACGAATATATATTCGAAAGAACCTTTCAGTCAATGACAGCTATGAGGTACGATCCTCCTACCAACCCATCTCTCGATTAAGATCTAGGGCATGGGAATAATGCGAGCCCTGCTAATCACAATCTTAAAGCTAAGTTCGTTTCATATCCATTTGATCTCAATCCAAGAAACCCTTTTCTTGATGTCTTGATCCACTACCTCGGCCGAGGGTTTAGGATGGCATATGATCAACTTATGCAATAAGAGATCTTCTTGCATTACAGCAAGTGTAGGTCCTTTGTTGATTCTTATATGCTTCCATGTGCCACTTGTGCAACCCCAACATAAGCCTTGAATCAGTTGTCTAAGGCGACACCGTTTAAAGCTTATACCTAAGACTACAGAGTTAGCCCACAAAGCATCAATGGAATCTCAAGTTAAAGGAATAATTTACTCACACCATTGACCTGTGAGGTATTTCCTAATCTGGAAGTTTCTATTTCCAAATATAGAAACTTCCTTTCCCATTTAGGAATCTTCTCACGCCAGACACCTCAGTGTACCCGTTTTAATAACGAGCACCCTCATGTATTGTGTAATCATCAACTATGCACTTTACACCCCATGAAACAGGATGTTCCTTCTTAAGAACGCAATCCCACGAGAAAGTCTCAATCGAACCATATTAACACTCCCACTGTTTGTTGGGCTCATCGACTTGGAGTAGTTTCTAATCCGGCCTTGAGTTAGGGCTTGTTTCATGTATCATTCACCTAATGACAAAGTCCCTAACAACTTTATGGATTAGGGAAGTTCTAATACATGCGCAGGTAATGGAAACACGTAATGGCATATAAAGAAGTGTTTGCCTATGATAATAATCAAGCGTATATTATTCAAAGATTGTCTGCGATACAAGGAAAGTGTAGCACCCCAAGCGGTGGGGTGCCACACCCCCGCACTATGACCTGACACGTGTACGAAATGAAAAGTCCGCACACACACCACGTCATAGCGAACGGGTGACAAACAAAAAAAAAAACCAACCTATGCCAGGCGGTACCTAATCCTGTACAAAAGAAAGAATGCAAAACATGACAGCGAAAGCAATACGAAATGATAACTTTTAAAAAACTTTTCATACCATAAGGATGATAGCATCAATCATACATCAAAACCAACTATACGAGTTCAACAAATCCAAGCAACTGTCCTAACCTGTCCCGAAATATCATGCATTCATAAGGCAGAAACCTGTGCAGATTATACCATAATACTTACATAATTACAAACGGATGCAGATCAGAGATTCACAACTTAATCAAATAGATACAGACTCAAAAGACACGGACTCAACAGACAAGACACAAAGCCGCCTAGCTCGAACTCCAAGAACCTGAACCTACAAACTAAAACATAGGTGGGGCGAGGGTCAGTCCACTGACTGAGTGAGGGGGCTGAACTCACACACACTATACATAATAAGGAGTAGAGCACGTATCAAAAGAAAGAATATGAACCGAGGGTAGGGTTTTGCATACCAAAAATCATTTTCCAAAAAGAGCTATATTTACACATATATTCATATCTTCTTAAATTTGAAATCTCGTAAGGATTCATTGATTCAGAAACTCATATGGATTCATATTAAAACTCATAGGGATTCAAATAGATTCAGACCGATTCATAACTTAGCGTAGAAATCTCATATTGAAACCAAACTCTCTTATCCCGTTTCATAATCAACATAACAAAAGAATTCAAATACCCGGCGAGTACGGGTCTCCAACCTTACTCCTTAATCAAAAGACTCAAAAGATTCATAAGGAAGTATAAACTCATAAATTCATAAGATTTATAGATTCACATTCCCGTAATCCAACCTTCTCCAGAAGTCTGCACGCGGGTTACGGGCCCACATCGTGCAACTCAACATACGTGGGGTCGCGAACCCACAACCCACAACTTACCTTCTCCGTCCTGCCATCCTCGACCTGTGCGACTGAAATCCGATGATATCTATTCCATCGCCCGTCGGTTGGTTGAGATCTTGGTACGGTTGTGACCGCGTCATCGAGCTCTCCGAAATGGACTATTGGTTCGTCGAATTCTGTCGAGAAACGAGCAAGTTCTCGGTAGTGCATGAAAACACACCGTGAGTGTGTGTGAGGATCGTGTATCGCGGGAGAGGGAGGAGAGAGAGAGCTGCTGAAGTTCTGACACGTTAAACAAGGATCCGGGTGTTTTATCCCGGGTCCTCGCACGCAAAACGAATGGGAGAAAAGGCTAACGAGGCGAGAAAAGGGCAAACTTAGAGTCTACGGACCCGTGCCGATGCCCCGAATGCGTTGAAGGGGTCAAAATGGTCAAAATCTCGATCAAACGAGCAGTGACCAGAAAACCCCTAAAAAGAGAAAATTAGAAACAGGCCCCTAAACTCTGAAAGAGTTCAAAATAGGGCCAAGTAAAGCACAAAATCACATAAATAAACACATAAAAATGGTGAAAACGTGGCGTACCTTATAAGTTGGATGAGCGGGATGTTACAAACTTCCCTCCTTCAAAAGGACCTGTCCTCCTGTCCGGAAGCAGGATCTGGAACGACTCTGAAACGAATTCCACTCCAAGCTTCCACTGCGCAACTCTGATCTGGGCGAACTGCAAACTCCTCAGGAACTTCTCCCTTAGTTGGCATCAACTCCCTTCATAGTGTTTCGTTGTCACTGAAGTCCCGCAGAGCACTTGACCGTTGATCACTTCAAAGTTTTTCGATCACCACTAGACCACTGCACCCAAAGCTCGATACTATTGCATCCTCGTTGCTCGCAGACTGTCGTCAGGCCACGCGTAACTCAACTACATCAAGCAAGAGAGAATCCCATCTCTCAACACGCAAGTGAGAGAACCCCATCCCTCAGCACACACAAAAGAGAGAAACCCCGTCTTTCAAGCACATAATGGAGAGAGCCCCGTCTCTCAAACACAGAATCGAGAGAACCCCATCTCTCAACCTAAGTCTAACAGATTCCACATCTCCCAAACATTCTAGTTTGAGAAAAACCAACATTTCCCAAACCCCTAAATTCAAGGGAATCCAGCATCCCTCGAATATCTAAGTACAAGAGAATCTAGCATCTCCCGTGCACAAAACTCAGAAAGACTCCAACATCTTTCTATCACGCAATATAGAGAGAATCCAGCATCCCTCTAACACACAAATAGGAAGAATCAGCATCCCCCTAGCATATAAATAGAGAGAATCAAATCTCCCTTTCACTCAAGCACATAAGCAGAATCAGAATATCACAACAATCAACACATAGCACATTTAGCAAATATATCATGTACTAACAAGAATTAATTAAGTAAACGATGCATGTATGCTCGTGCCATGGATGCTTAGTGTACCATTCACCATGGTGTTGATAATCCAGACCATAAAGTGGCGATGAGATCAGGAAATCTGGTTAAATTGTTGATGAAGCGGTCCTGTAGTTAAATCACTAAAATTGGTGCATGATTGTTAGATGTGCAAATGAAATGTAGCATGTAATTCACCTAAGTGCGACAATAAAAACAATTAAGAGCACATTGATAAAATGTTACACAATCATAGTCATAACGCACACATAGTTATATAACTCAATGCAATTCACACTGAAGAAGCCAAATTTCTTACTAAACGGATGCAATACGCACATATTCCTATGTTGTACGACCTAAACAGACACTACACGACTCCTGTAACACCCCCGGAGCGACGGGTGCCACATCCCCCGCACTAAGGTCTAACACGAGTAACGAAATAGAAAGTTCACACCCGTATCGAACCATAGAGAACGGGAGACACACAAACACACACCCTCGCTAGGCGGCCTAGACCCTCAAAACTGCGCAAATTAAAATCAGAGTAGCGGAAACAATTAAGGCAATTCATAAACTAAACATATATCCCAAGATCATCACATAAATATATAAGCAAAAGGGAGTGGGTTCAAGTATTCCAACTATCTAGCTAGCTTATATACAAAATACACAATGCCATCACGGCCAAAATAACATAAGTGTAGTGTAAATACATAAATCCAGAATACATAAACGAAAGGGAAAGGAAACCACTACGAATGCATGAAGACTCAAGCTAAACCCGAAAGACACTTGCCACCTAGCTTGACTCAGAAGAACCTGCAAACTCAAAAGAAAGGAAAAAGAGGAAACAACAACGAGGGTTAGTCCTAACGACTAGTGAGGGGGGTTTGATGGTTGCCGAATCCATCAATTAAATCCTTTACTTATCGTACGAAATATAAAATTGTAATATAGCAATAAAGGGTCGAACCCAAGGGACTAGATAGATTTATATTCAATGTATCCAAGAGAATATTCAAAAGAGACTTAGAAGGGGGGTTGTTTGTGTAATTAAAACAAACTAATTTCAAGCATAAAATCAGATTTCTTCAATTAACTGCGATTGAAAGCAAAGAGAGTTGTGAAGGTTGATTATGAGTGAGATATCTTAACTAAGTTGTTACTTCATTCCATGCCTGTATCTAATCCTGGATGCAAAAATCAAATCTGATCGAATGGTAGATTAACTTACAATAGACAAGAAGCTTATCTACATCATCCTTTCTAAATTTCAACTTAATCAAAAGAAGCTCATCAATTAAATTCTTACCACACAGCAGTCCCGCGAACAAGTATCTAGGATTTAACTGTATGATAGCATTGAGCACCAAAAGGATATTAATCATGATCCAAAATCTCAAGAAGCTTGGACTTGTGAAATCATATTACGCATGCTTCATCATTTTATTGAGTAAACATGGTGGTAAACTCTCACTGATGTACGGTTCTTCTACACCTTTACAAGACTATTACGTATCAAGTATCAGTGTAACCTTATCACGTTGTTATCTAGGCATCGATTGATCAGGAAGATGATTTGAAAACAACTTATACAGGTACGTTCAAAGCATGCATAAATACCATAGATTAGATTCGCATTCATTCACTTAGATCTCATAAATATTGGCAAGGAATGAAGATACAACTTAGCTAAAATAAATGTGTTCAGCCACGGATCGTCATACAAGATAGACAATAAATACTTTGATCATAAGCTGAATTATAAACTTAATTGAAATAAAATCCGGAACCAAAATACTTTAAACTTATAAACTGAAGGAAATCACAGTTTTGAGGAAGAAATCCCCTGCTGTTTTTTGCTGCTAGCTGCTACTTTCCAATTTCTAAAATTTTTTTCCGTCCTTCCTCCCTTAACTTGCTTAAAGTAAAATCTACTTAAGTTTATCTATTAAAAAGATCAAGGGGGTAAAACAGCTTTTACAAGTCCCAATAAAAATGATTAGGACTCTTGAAACTTGCAAAAATGCAGGATCAACTCTTGCATGCAAGCCAGGTTAGCTAGCTGTTGCATGTATGACACCTGTCCCAACAAGAGGAATCAGCCGTTCTTGTTGACCGCGGTTTGTTTTACGCGCAATGGCCTTAGGGATGATCATGTATTGGGGTCATGGCTCAGGCATTTTCAACACTTAGCATTTTTTTCTTCATAATTCTGCCAAATCCCTCATTCATCAACATGTTTCTGCAAAAGCCAAATAAAAGCAAATTAAATAGAAATCTAATCCAATTCAGGGTGAAACAAAAGAGATTTCCATGTATTTTATGCGTACTATCAAATCCCCCCACAATTAGACTTTTCCTTGTCCCTAAGCAACAACTTCTAATCCTAACAAACTGCAAGATGATCCTCGTCAAACCACATCAGCCTCACAGTTTCTCAATGAGAAAATATGAACACTAAAATGAGTTTGATAACAAGTCTCCACAGTCTTTCAAAATGGAAAAGAACAAATTTTAAGTATTTAACTTGCTAGAGAATGTTAAGGAATTCGGAATTCATTTAAGCATGCACATTTACCATGTAGCAATTACAACATATGATCAAAGGGTGTTTGTTATGGACTGTCTAAATTCCAACAAAACAAAAGATAAAGTGAGGGTTCCAACATAACACTTATACCAAAATTCAAAAAAGTTGTCTATTTCGGGTGTCATAATACCGCTTTGGTAATATATGACTATCCCTAGACTGCACTTAGTGCATCACTCATGGTCACCCATTTTTCAATTTATGATTTGTATTTAGCCATTAGGTGACCAGTGGAATGAAACTAGCGGATTGCATCAAGCAAATGGCTGTGACAGCCTTATTCAGAGACAAATGGCTGAAACAGCCTTATTCAAAGCATAATCCCTCAATCGACATTAAACAACATTCAACATCAATAACATTTCTTTAGACAGTCTAGAAATCGCACACTTTTTCACACATGAAGGTCCAATTTAAGCATGCAATTTTACTTTTCATTCATTAGTCCAAATTCAAGAACATTCTCTATCAGAGCCAAAGGACTTATAAATTTGATCAATTCCAAGAATCAGACATGGAAATTCATGTTATTTCAACCAATTTTTCATGTTCAAAAGCTTTCAAATCAAAATATGTTGCACATGAGGTTATCAGGTTCACAACTTCTCACAGCAGGAACACTGGCTAAACAATAGCCACAAAAATCAGTCAAAATTCTTAAAGGAACCATCTAAAACAGGCTACAAGCCTGTTATCAACTATCAACATTCAACAAAACAAAAATTAAGGCAACAGTCATCCAAAGTAGCAGACATGTCTCAAAAAAAAAAAAAAATTTTTTTTTTAACCACCTACTCCCCACCCCCCACACTTATTTCACATTGTCCTCAATGTTGATAAACAGAATTAAAACAGGAGGACTTCCCTGAATGTGATTTAGTGGGTGCCAATGTTGAGGCCTTTCTTGATGGCCTCAATGTCAGTTTCTACTCCTGCTATGTGGGTTGCCATGATGTCCATTGAATTTTCCATGGCTGGAAGTTTTTCCACTGATTTTTCATATTTTTCCATTTTGGCTAGGACTGTTGTGAGGAGAGTTTCGATTATGTCCAATTGTGCAGTGTCAGCAGTGCTAGTGGTGGCCTCAGATTGGGCATCTTTACCCTTGCTTTTTGTAACAGGAACTGTACCTGCACCAGGAAAGCACAATACTCCATCTTTTCTTTGGAGTATTCTCATGTTAAGTAGTACATGTTCATCTAATGGAGAAACTTCAGAATGTAAAGTAAGATCATGATCATTCAAGTCAAGAAGTTCTTCATGCACAGCAATATGAGTAATTAGATGTCCTAATTTAAGTGGCCTATTCCACTTGATGCAGTCATTTATGTGCACAGCAGCCCAAAAACCTATATTTACTTTCCTATTATTCCACATAGCCCACAAAAAATACAATTCAGATTTGGTTATTGTGCTTGAACCTTCAGTTCTTTGGGAGAAAAACATTGACAACAATCTATGAGCATAAACTACAACAGGATCATTTAAGTAAATGCTCTTGGCATCATCAAACTTATCATACTTGCCATCAGTTAACTGCTTAAAGGCTTCATCAGGATCAAATTCTTGGGGAAAATCTCCTAAGCACACTACATCAGTTTCCCCATCAACTGGAAAGTAATCAAATTGCAAAACTTCACAGAATTGGTTAATTGAATAACTTATTCTTTTGCCTAGCAGTCTGAATGTGATAACACCATCTTCATCCCAATTATAGGCTTGCTTTTTCAGGAATTTAAAAGTTGAATAAAATTCCATTGTAAGTTCATAATAAATATATGTATCTATTTCCATAAAATCTTTCCATCCTATGTTATTAAGCAATGCATAGACAGGTTCAATCAGCTTAAAATTTTCAAGAGTAGGTACATCAATTTTCTTAGCAATAGCAATAGAAAGTTCTTTAACTTGATTGCACCTTGATTTTTCCATTTTGTCAGTGAATTTGAGGTGTCCCCCAAGATTTTGAAATCTCGCAGGGGCAGGGGTCCTGGATTTTAGTACTCTGCTTCTTTTTTGCTTCGTGAGGAGATGTGTTTTCTGTGTAGGCTGGATAGGCACTTCTACTTGCTCTTCGTCAACATGTTCTTCCTCTTCTGCTACATTTGCTTCTCGCATTTCTTCTTCATCTTCTGGAGTATCATCAGTCTCCTGTTCTGCCTCTGCATTGACATTTTCTTCACCGTTCTTCTCTTTTGCTAACTTGTACCCCTCTTCAACCTCCTCATCAATTTCGTCCTGTTGTTTCTCTTGTTCTTCCTCCATTGGTTCATCCATTTGCACAAGGGTTTCTGTTTCCTTTAACTCTTTAGAGTCGGTTGGAGAGGGCTTCTTTTTCTTCTCAGTTTTCTCCTTCTTTTTAGATTTCTGTTTTGCACTCTTCTTCTTCTTCGATTTTTGTTGTGATTTCTCAGGTTCTTGAGGATTAGATGGCTCTCCTTCATCTTCTTCATCTCTTAATTGAAATTTTCTTTTCCTTGGCTCGTAGGATCGCCTAACTTGCTTCAATATTGAACCTAAAGTAGGATCAGTGGTCTACCGGCGCTCTTCCACCACAATTACAGGGGGTTCAGGGGTTGTAGGGTTTGTGTTAATAGGAGGAGAAGGGCTAGGGCTTGTTTCTTCTGGAGGAATTGGGGTTTCCGGCGCAGTCTCAGAAGGTGGTGGTGGTGACTTAACTGGTAGTACCACCTCCTCTGCATGTACGGGTTCTGTTGGTTTAGGGGCAACTTTCAGAACCCGCCTCTTCTGTGTGACCCTTCTTTTATATGGTTTAATCGGAGGATTGGTCTTCGCAGATCTTGTCTTCATATTCCGGTGACGATTGCGGTGGTTGAAGATGATGAGACGGTTGGGTTCTCTTGGTAGAAGGAGGAAGGAGGAATTTTGGTTTGAAATTTCTGAGGGTTTGAAGATGAAACGTTTCTTTAAAAGTGTATTCTATTTTCAAAAACGTTTTTCCAATAAAACTTTCAAGGAATAAAGCGTATAACATTTTCTTCTCTTTTCAAATCTGGTTTATTTCACCAAGTGTGGGAAAAGGCTTATGGGATGAGTGTAAGAGATGATCATGAATAAAGATTCATTTACCTGACTGTGCTTGTCTGCTATTACCTGAAATAAACAGAAAAATGGTTCCTTAAAAAAAATCACAGTTATGAACTAGGACGTCAAAATAGACTAGTCAAAAATTAATGGGTTGCCTCCCATCAAGCGCCAATGTTTAATGACTTAGGCTAGACAATGATTATGTTATTATGAGGATAAGGGAATGGGATTGTCCAAATGGACTTCCTCCACGGTGTAATCCTTGAATCCTTCATAAAACGGTTTCAAGCGATGTCCATTGACCTTGAATGCTTTTCTTGTTTCTACACTCTTAATTGCTACTGCACCATGGGGAAAAACATTAGTAACAACAAACGGTCCTATCCATCTTGATCTCAATTTTCCAGGAAAAAGTTTCAATCGAGAGTGAAATAATAACACTTTCTGCCCAATTTGAAAGGTTTTTCTGGAAATCATTTTATCATGAAAATTCTTGGTCCTTTCTTTGTATAATCTAGCACTTTCATATGCCTCATTCCTTAATTCCTCTAATTCTTGCAACTGCAACTTTCTATGAACTCCAGCATTATCTATCTTCATGTTACATTGTTTTATTGCCCACAAAGCTTTATGTTCTATTTCCACAGGTAAATGACAAGCTTTTCCAAACACTAACCTGTATGGAGACATACCAATGGGTGTTTTATAGGCTGTTCTGTAAGCCCATAATGCATCATCAAGCCTTAAACTCCAATCCTTCCTATTAGGATTTACTGTTTTTTCCAGAATACTTTTTATTTCACGGTTCGAAACTTCAGCTTGTCCACTAGTTTGTGGGTGGTATGCTGTCGATGTTCGATGTGTAACATTGTATTTTCTCAATAGAGCTGCTACAACTTTATTACAGAAATGGGTTCCTCTATCACTGATAATAGCTCTTGGCGTCCCAAATCTGTTGAGAATATTTGATTTTACAAAACCTACAACAGTTTTAGCATTATTAGTACGTGTTGCTTTGGCTTCAATCCATTTAGAGACATAATCAACTGCAAGCAGGATGTAAAAATTGCCAAAAGAATTAGGAAATGGCCCCATAAAATCTATGCCCCATACATCAAATATTTCACAGATCAAAACAGGGGACATTGGCATTTGATTTCTTGAGCTCTGATTTCCTGTTCTTTAACAGTTTTCACATGCCTTGCAAAATAAAAAAGCATCTCGAAATAGTGTTGGCCAATAAAGACCACATTCTAATACTTTTCTTGCAGTTCTTTTTGGTCCAAAGTGACCTCCACAGGCATGTGAATCACAAAATTGTAAAACCGAATTGGTTTCTTCATTATTCACACATCTTCTAATTACTTGATCTGCACAATATTTCCATAAATAAGGTTCATCCCATGCATAATATTTAGTATCACTTTTGATTTTATCATGCTCTGTTCTGGATAATTTTTCTGGAAAGATATTAGATGCTAAATAATTTACTATGTCTGCATACCATGGGTGAGGTGTTAGGGATGACCTTGTCTTACCTTTAGTAACCAGGAACAATTGCTAATCGGGAAATTCTTCTTTAATTGGTGGTGAGCTTTTACTTACCAAAAGTCTGCTTAGATGATCAGCTACAAAATTCTCTGTTCCTTTTTTTGTCCCTGATTTCAATATCAAACTCTTACATCAGCAGTATCCAACGTATCAGTCTTGGTTTTGCTTCCTTTTTCTTCAATAGGTACTTCAAAGCTGTGTGATCAGAATAAATAATTACTTTAGTACCTAGAAGGTATGCACGAAATTTATCTAAAGCAAACACAATTGCTAAAAGTTCTTTCTTAGTTGTAGTATAATTGATTTGAGCTGCATCCAACATTCTTGATGCATAATAAATCACATATGGTGATTTATTTATCTTTTGTCCCAACACAGCTCCTATTGCATAATCACTGGCATCACACATTAGTTCGAAGGGATGATTCCAATTGGGTGCTTGAATTATGGGTGCTGATGTCAGCTTCACCTTGAGCAAATCAAATGCCTCCTTGCAAACTTCATCAAACTGAAGCTCTACCTCCTTTTGCAATAATTTACACAAAGGTTGGGTTATTTTTGAAAAATCTTTTATGAACCTTCTGTAAAATCCTGCATGTCCAAGAAAAGAACGAATCTCCCTCACAGTCGAGGGGTAAGGTAGGGATTCAATAACATCTATTTTTGATTTATCAACTTCAATACCTCGGACAGATACTATATGGCCTAAAATTAAACCTTGATCAACCATAAAATGGCATTTTTCATAATTTAAAACAAGGTTATTTTCCAAACACTTGTCTAAAACTTTTGCCAAATTATTTAAGCATTCATCAAAGGAATTACCATAGACAGTGAAATCATCCATGAAAACCTCTATTATATCTTCAACATATTCAGAAAAGATACTTACCATACATCTTTGAAAAGTGGCTGGTGCATTACACAGTCCAAAAGGCATACGTCTAAATGCAAATGTTCCAAAAGGACATGTGAATGTGGTCTTCTCTTGATCTTCTGATGCTACTGGAATTTGATAAAATCCTGAGTATCCATCAAGACAGCAGTAGTGCGTTTTTCGTACAAGTCTTTCCAACATTTGATCAATAAATGGCAATGGAAAATGATCCTTTTTGGTGGCTGAATTCAGTTTCCTGTAATCCATGCACACACGCCAACCATTTTGCACTCTAGTTGGGACCAATTCACCTGCTGCATTTTCAATTACTGTTATACCTGTCTTTTTAGGAATTACTTGCACTTGACTTACCCACACACTGTCTGAAATACGATAGATTACACCAGCATCTAAGAGTTTCAAGATTTCTTTCTTCATTACCTCCATCATTGGGGGATTCAGTCTTCTTTGGGCTTATCTGATTGGTTTGCAATCCTCTTCTAAAATTATTTTATGCATACACGTTGAAGGACTCAAACCTTTTATATCTGCAATTGTCCATCCCAAAGCAGCCTTAAATTCTCTCAAGACTCTTATCAATTTTTCCTCTTCCAGTTCAGATAACTTGTTAGAGATGATCACGGGTAAGGTTTCACCATTACCCAAATATGCATACTTCAAATGCGACGGCAAAGGTTTGAGTTCTAATTTCGGAGCCTGCACAACAGAAGGAGGTGTTTTAACATAGGAAGTAGTCAATTTATTCCAAGTAATGTTTAATTTGGTAGATTCTAGAGATTCCAGTGCATAAAAAACATCACTGATATCTTCCTTTACTTCATATTTAGCCTCTAATTCTTTTAATTGATCAATATAAATGTTGTCCTCTAAGGCCAAATAAAGTTCCTCATAGAAACCTAGCTTTGCAGTAGCTTGTACAAAATTGTCAATGATGTCTATAGAAGAAACATTTGAAATATTTTCAGATGGCAATTTCATAGCTTCATAAACATTGAATTTAATCAAATCTCCATCAAACTCCAATGTTAGCGTCCCATTACAGACATCAATCTTTGGTTTTGTTGTGCTAAAAAATGGTCTTCCAAGCAGCAAATCTGAAGATTTAGACATCTTGTCATCTTCCATGTTGACCACGAAGAAATCTGCAGGAAATACTAAATTATTAATCTGCACAAGCACATCTTCTAGCACACCTGCAGGGTGTACTATTGATCTATCAGCTAACTGTATAATGACTCCAGTTCCTTTTAAAGGACCTATATTCAAGGAAGAATAAACTGACAAAGGCATAACATTTATTGATGCACCAAGATCGTACATAGCATGATTTAGGCCTAAGTTTCCAATTCAGCATGGAATAGCAAACATACCTTGGTCCTTAAATTTAGGTGGGAGTTTCCTCTGAAGTACAGCTGATACATTTTCACCCATGTTAATTTTCTCATTTCCTAATAATTTCTTTTTATTTGTACAAAGATCCTTAAGAAATTTAGCATACCTTGGTATCTGCTTTATGGCGTCAAGGAGGGGAATATTTAACTCAACCTTTCTGAATGTGTCTAGAATTTCTTTCTCTTCCTTGACCTTCTTCATTGATGTCAACCTTTGAGGAAATGGTGGTGGGATCACCATAGGTTCAGGCAGTGCAGTAGGTTCTGCTTCTTGTTCTGTTTCCAAGCCATGATCATGGCTTACACCCTTGCCTACTGAATCTCCACCCATATCAAAATTTACTCTGTTTTGCTCTATTTTTCCATTGCTTTTCCCTGATTTCTACTTCCTTATAGGGAATTCGAGCTCCTTTCCACTCCTCAGAGTAATAGCGCTAGCATTCTGCCTTGGATCAGTCATTTGAGATGGCAATTTTCCTTTATTTTCAAACCTACTGACTGAAGTTGCTAGCTGTCCCAATTGATTTTCCAAATTTTGAACAGTGGACTGGAACTGCTACATACTTGCCCTTGTTTCCTGCTGAAATTGTTGATTGTTAGTCATAAAAGCTATAAACATATCCTCTAAAGAAGTACTTGAATTAGAGCTTGAAGGTTGTTGAAAATTTGATTGATATGGCTGGAAATTCTGATGTGGCTGGAAGTTTTGGGGTGGTCTTTGTACGGGTGGTCTTGACTGAAAATTTTGTTGTCCTTGAAACAATTGAGGCCTTTGTGCATAACTAAAATTAGGATGATCCTTCCATCTAGGATTATATGTATTTGAATACGGATCATACTTTCTTTGTTGAAAGCCTCCTCCCGTTGCATTCACATTTTCAGTTCCATCTGCTTGGAGTGTGGGACATAAATCTGTATGATGATCTGGACTGGTACATATTCCACAAACCAGAGATGGTGTCGAGTTTGCCACAACTAAATTCTGCACCAAAGTTGTTAATTTATTTAATTGACTTTCAATTAGAGCAGAGTTTACCTCATTTACTTTCCTTGGGACATTTTGATGATTCCCAAACTGCTGAGAATTAGCAGCCATTGTTGAAATTAATTGTCTGGCCTCATTAGGTGTTTTATTGACAATTGCACCCCCACTTGCTGCATCCATCATCCTTCTCTCCATAGGAATTAATCCTTCATAAAAATACTGGATCAAGGCTTGTTCTGTGTGTCTATGCTGTGGGCACCTAGCTAATAATTTCTTAAATCTTTCCCAATAATCATGGAGAGTTTCAGACTCCTTTTGCTTCACAGAAACTATTTCTCTCCTTGTTGATACAACTCTGGATGTTGGGAAGAATTTTTCTAGAAAGGCTGAGGCCATAGCTGTCCACGTTGTGATTGATCCTGGTGGTAAATAATACAGCCACTCCTTCGCATCATCAGCCAGAGAGAATGGGAATGCTCTCAGTTTGATCTGCTCTTCTGTAACTCCATTTGGCCTCATGCTGGAACAAACCACATGAAATTCCTTAAGATGTTGATTTGGATCTTCATTTTCTTTGCCTCTGAAAGTGGGAAGTGAACGGATTAAACCAGATTTTAACTAAAAATCAGTATTTAAAGTAGGCAAAGTTATGCATAATGGCTCCTAGGCTACAGGCGGTGCAGTTAATTTTCTAAGTGTCTGATCCTGTGCAGCCATGCTTAATGGATGACCACCGCTTATGCCTCCTTTATCTGTAATAGTAAACAAGCTAACCAAACAGGGGAAGGGATCTGTTTCCAGAAAATCACAGTTTTCTGTCGGCAACCTCCTCAATATCTTTTCCTTCCTGATATGTCTTAATGTCCTCTCAATCTCTGGGTCATACGGGATCAGTTGCTTCGAACATTCTGACCTAAGCAGTAAAGGGTCGAACCCAAGGGACTAGATGGATTTATATTCAATGTATCCAAGAGAATATTCAAAAGAGACTTAGAAGGGGGGTTGTTTGTGTAATTAAAACAAACTAATTTCAAGCATAAAATCAGATTTCTTCAATTAACTACGATTGAAAGCAAAGAGAGTTGTGAAGGTTGATTATGAGTGAGATATCTTAGCTAAGTTGTTACTTCATTCCATGCCTGTATCTAATCCTGGATGCAAAAATCAAATCTGATCGAATGGTAGATTAACTTACAATAGACAAGAAGCTTATCTACATCATCCTTTCTAAATTTCAACTTAATCAAGAGAAACTCATCAATTAAATTCTTACCACACAGCAGTCCCGCGAACAAGTATCTAGGATTTAACTGTATGATAGCATTGAGCACCAAAAGGATATTAATCATGATCCAAAATCTCAAGAAGCTTGGACTTGTGAAATCATATTACGCATGCTTCATCATTTTATTGAGTAAACATGGTGGTAAACTCTCACTGATGTGCGGTTCTTCTACACCTTTACAAGACTATTACGTATCAAGTATCAGTGTAACCTTAGCACGTTGTTGTCTAGGCATCGATTGATCAGAAAGATGATTTGAAAACAACTTATACAGGTACGTTCAAAGCATGCATAAATACCATAGATCAGATTCGCATTCATTCACTTAGATCTCATAAATATTGGCAAGGAATGAAGATACAACTTAGCTAAAATAAATGTGTTCAGCCACGGATCGTCATGCAAGATAGACAATAAATACTTTGATCATAAGCTGAATTATAAACTTAATTGAAATAAAATCCGGAACCAAAATACTTTAAACTTATAAACTGAAGGAAATCACAGTTTTGAGGAGGAAATCCCCCACTGTTTTTTGCTGCTAGTTGCTACTTTCCAATTTCTAAAATTTTTTTCCGTCCTTCCTCCCTTAACTTGCTTAAAATAAAATCTACTTAAGTCTATCTATTACAAAGATCAAGGGGGCAAAACAGCTTTTACAATTCCCAATAACATGATTAGGACTCTTGAAACTTCCAAAAATACAGGATCAACTCTTACGTGCAAGCCAGGTTAGCAAGCTGTTGCATGTATGACACCTATCCCAACAAGAGGAATCAGCCATTCTTGTTGACCGCGGTCTGTTTTACGCGCAATGGCCTTAGGGGTGATCATGTATTGGGGTCATGGCTCAGGCATTTTGAACACTTAGCATCTTTTTCTTCATAATTCTGCCAAATCCCTCATGCATCAACATGTTTCTGCAAAAGCCAAATAAAAGCAAATTAAATAGAAATCTAATCCAATTCAAGGGGAAACAAAAGAGATTTCCATATATTTTATGCATACTATCAGGGTTACTCACACACCCGATAGATATATAGAGCAAAGCATTTGATCAAAACGGAAAAATCCTTGAACCGAGAGTGGTTTTTGCAAGCCAAATAAATTCCCGTGATATAGATATACATAGATTAAAAGAAAGGCATAAAGGAGTAAATGCCAAATTCCAAGTTTTAGACAATTAGGAATCCACTCTCATTCCATTGATCATACAAAGCTAAACCAACTCGGCGAGTACGAGTCATACTCCAAACTTCTATATACGAAGAACAAAGTAAAACCAAAACAAATAAGAATCCATCCCCTACACCGGTTGATAGAAGGGTTGATCGGCCCTAACTATCCACATACACAAACGAGACAAAGTTTAATTACTACCTTGAAACCTTCGCCGGTTGCTTCATTCGGCTCAAGAGAAACACCCTTCCTCAACCTCCCAAGGTTCGGTGAAACTCTCAAATGGAGGTGTTGATGGAAGAGCTCGGCGACCCCTCTGCCATCCCGAGATTACCATACCACACTCCGGGGCCCAAACAGATCACAGAAATCACACAGACATATCTCAGAGCTTATCTTTCAAAGCCACATCTCGCTTACACACACAGAGTTGCACAAAGCTAAACTTTTCAAACAAAGGCAAAATAGCTTATATACGTATACAAAACGTTTTCCAACCCTTATAACAAATGGGACAAATCCCGCAACATACGTATCATGCACTTATTTACCATATATTATACCTATTCGCATGCGAGGTTTCAAATCAAATAGGGTTATAGGTCGAGTAACTAAAAGAACAAAAATCTCACCTTATCACGAACGTAGTGGAGACAAAAAGGGAAAACCGGACACCTATGGAGCAAGCTCGTCCTCAACAGGAAGGTCCTCTGAACAAGACAAACAATAAGGAACACTCTTAGACTCAATATGAACCACATTGACGCTCGGTACACGAATATGTATGCTTATGATGCAAATGATATGAAATGAGTTCATATTATACCATTTAAGAGCAAATAAGGCACATAAGAACGTATATCATAAATGAGAACGTAATTCAAGTCACAAATTCATAACATAAGGTTTACCATATAATATAACAAGTTAATGAAGCATACAAGTCATAGAAAAGACAAGAAAGCTAACTAAAAGCAATAAAAAAGGAAGCAAAACCATGCAAAGATGGGCAAAAAACGAGGATTCCTAGGGGACACGCCCGTGCCCCCCCGGAAGGGAAAACTGAGACACCCCCGTGTCTCAGTACAGCAGACAAACAATGGAATCCAGAAGGTGACATGCCCGTGTCACCAATAAGGAGCAAACCGAGACACCCCCGTGTCTCGGTACAACGAAAACCAGGCAGCCAACACCCCCGTGTCAGGAGGAGTGAAGCAAACAACTCCAACACTCAAATCAAGTCCATACAACTCAAAAGGGAAGACTAAGGAATCAAAATAATGCATCAAGCTCAAATAATTCATAAGGAAACATGCTAGAGAATTCAAAATCCACCAAACCTTTACTATTCATGTGGTATGCTCATTCTCATGAAATTCAAAGATAAAGCTGAACATATTACACTTAATAGAACCACACAAGCTTCGATAACTCAAAAATATGCTTACCTTCAAAATTTGAGAAGAAATGGAGGAGTAGATTAGCCAAAATCTTCAAAAATGCAATAGTGCTCTTCTTCTTCCTTGGTTTCTCTTTGGAGCTGAATTTGGGGAAATTTTCTTGCTTCCTTGGGAGATGTTGCACGAAATGGGAGAGAGAGAGAGGGTATATTATGAGTTTAGATCATTAACCAAGGTTAAGGAAGGGTTTGGTTAAGTCTAGGTGTCCACAAGTATTGACTAGTCAACAAAGGAGGGCTATCAAGCAACAAGGGCTCGTTCCGGTCGATTTCTGAGGGTCCAAATGGTCTTAGAAAAGTGTGAGGATAGGTTCCAAAGCTTGAAAATCTCGTCATGAGTCCAACGCTTCTTCCGGAATTCGAATCCGAATTCCCTAGCTCAATATGTGACACCCGGAATCCGAGGTGTGCTAAATGCTCTTTAACCATCCTCTAGGTTCCGAAAAAACAAAACGAGCACAAAGGCACACCAAACAAAGCCTGAAACACCAAACGAGCATGCTAACATGTAAATAACTCACATAGGTTACGTATACCAAGAATTCACAAAAGTCGGAATCAAAGAAGGGCACGTACGAGACAAAATTACAAGCGCAAGGGCATAAACGTTCAAAAATTCAAATAGCAATTAAGCGAGTAAGATCAATTAATTAAGAACATTAAAAGCAATAAAAGGCATAATTAAATAAATAATAACGCATTTAACACCCTGTAAATGCATACCTGTAGATCCGGAAGGTCGGGATGTTACAACTCCAGAGCACCGGTTCTGAACCTGGTAGCTCTGATTCCACTTAAGATGTAGCACCCTAAGCGGTGGAGTGCCACACCCCCGCATTATGACCCGACACGTGTACGAAATGGAAAGTCCGCACACGCACCAATTCACAGCGAACGGGTGACAAACGAAAAAAAAAACAACCTATGCTAGGTGGTACCTAACCCTGTACAAAAGAAACAATACAAAACATGACAGCGAAAGCAATACGAAATGACAACTTTTCAAAAACTTTTCATACCATAAGGATGATAGCATCAATCATACATCAAAACCAACTATACGGGTTCAACTAATCTAAGCAACTGTCCGAACCTGTCCCGAAATATCATGTAGCACCCGGAACGCCAGGCACCACATCCCCCGCACTATAGCCCCAATCCACATATGAAATGGGCAATCCATACATGAATCAAAGATATAGCGAACGGGAGACAATAAAATGACTCAAGGCTAGGCGGGTACCCTCAATTTAAAATAAACCAACAATCAAGTTAGAGTATTAAAAAGCGGAAGCAATAACATTCATTCGATATATATAGGTACCATATTTATTTATTTACTTATAGGTACCAACATTCACACTATCAATACATTATCATCTCCCCAACAATATAGATAACAAGGCGATATACAAAATATCCCAAATAGCTATACATAACAAAATGTGGGAATGAAGTGTGCTAGACCCAAATTTAAAGACCACTAGACTCTAAATTCCCGCCTAGCACGCCCTGCAAAACACTGAAAAGTTGAGGTGTCAGTCCCACATAGACTGAGCGAGGGGTATAAATAAATATAAGCGCACAAACATGCAAGTTATAATCTCGGGTAATAATTTTGGAAAAACAATACAATCTAATAGTTTAAAAGAGATACTATCGCCCGAGATTACAACTATTCCAATTTCAATTCAATCAATTCAATACAATCAATTTGTGGCCCGGCGAGTGGGGCAACTCTCCAACCTTACACCGACTGTGTACAATCAATCAATCAATTATTAGGTGATTAGGTGATCAAGCAATTCATTCCTGTGCACAATTAGCAGTTTCAATAACGCCTTCTTCCTCCGGGTGATGGTGGGATTGCAAGGCCCCACCATCCAATCAATCTGGGCAGAGGGTACATGAATCCCTAAGCCCGTAACTCCTTCCTCCCCTAATCTCCTAGAGGGTTCAGGGTTCATCCCAGTTTGGTGAGGATAGCTCTCGAGTTACCCCGTCAGCCCGTGCTTTCCCGGTTGGCTCGAGTCACTACCCTCGGCCCCACAGTGCAATACAATACTCGCCAAATCAATCAATCAATCAATCAATCAATCCCTTCAATAGTTCGGTAAAACCTTTGAAAACCAATTCATTTGAAAACTATAAGTATATAGATAGGTTTTGGCTTAAAACTTCACATAGGGTTGTACGGGTCCTATGTATCTACAATTAAACCTCACCTGAACGACCCAAAAATATCCAAGGAAACAGCTCACGGGGCCTGCTCCTCGTCACCAGGAAGCTGGTCTGTGCGAGAAAGACAATTGTCCGTGAAACACGACTCAAAATGTACCAAATATGACGAACGGCAGAAATGCAACGAGACGACGAGAAAAATACAATGTACCATAAAAATATTGCGTTTCAACATGTAATCAGTCATATAATAACAATTAGGGGTCAAAGAAGCCGTCGGAACGGGGTGCTAAAAATGCAATTTTATGCAGTGAATTTTGGGCACTTTCTGGACTACGGGAACGGCCGTTCCGGCTTCCCTTTCAAAATGGGAAGGGCCGTTCCCATGGCTACAGAAAACGCACCAGCGTTTTCTAAAAGGGAAAAACGTTTTAGCTGGGAACGGCCTTTCCGGCTCAAAGGCCAAAATGGGAACGGCCGTTCCCAGTCTCGCTGGCCAACTATCTCAGCATCATGGGAACGGCCGTTCCAGTTTTGAACTGGGGTTGGGAAGGGCCGTTCCCAAAATACGAGAGCAGCTGTATGTAGAGCAGAAACAGGGCAGCAATGGCAACACAACAATCAACCACCAAAAATGGCTTCAAGCTAAGTTCAAAAGCATATATTTGACATATAGATCAATAACAACTCATTTAAACACTCATTTCAATGTTAGATCATCAATAATCCACCAATCCAAACCCATATCGACACTCGTGCCCCAAGTCCATAATTCACAAGTTATATGCATCAAACTTGAGCTCAAAGCTCACATACATATTTCCAACAACCAACACACAATTTAATTAACACATAACAAAGCCCTAACTATACCACATATACAAGAAAATCATCCATTCTCCACAATTACCTCAAAAGAAAGAAATGGAAAAAGAGATGATGAAATGATGTTGATGATGCTTGTATGGTCACAAATCCCACAAAAACTAGCTTGAATGGATGAAATCTCCCTCTCTTCCAAGAAGGGTTTGTCACGGTTGAGCAAGGAAACAAGAGCAAGTGTGTATGTATGTTTTGTATGAAATGGGAGGAATGGTACGTGATGCTGCTAAAGAGAGGGGAAGAGATGGCCAATTTGCAATTAAATCCTTCCACTTGTTAAGTTATGCAATCAAGTCCATTTCCAAAATTACATGATCAATGTGGTCCAATGCAATTAGATCCCATATTCATGAAAATGAGCAATTAAGGCCATAAAAGAAATAAATCACATTCGGGAAAATAATTCACATAGCAATCACGTTCAATATATCCAATAAATATGATATGATATGAATTTCCAATAAAATATCAAGAATATAATTTTATAAAATTATGTTATGCTATGGAAAATTAGAGAAATAAACAATTAATAATTAAATTACAACTCTCAAACGCACACGTGTCGTTCATACCTGAAATGCCGAAAGCTGGGGCGTTACAATCCTCCCTCCTTAAAAGAATCTGGTCCCCAGATTCACTGATCGGAAGGGAACAACTCTGGATGGAACCGTCTCATTTTGTCTTCGGTCTCCCACGTGGCTTCTTCGGTCTTATCACTTCTCCAAAGAACCTTAACCATGGGAATCCTCCGGTTTCTTAATTCCTGAAACTTCTTATCCAAAATCTTAACCGGTTTCTGAACAAAGGTAAGACTCGGTTCCAATTCCACTTCTTCAACAGGAATGATCTCGGTTTCATCGGGGTAGTATTTCCTTAGCTGAGACACGTGAAATACGTTATGAATCCCCATAAGGCTCGGTGGTAGGTCTAATCTGTAAGCAACTTCTCCAATTCTTTCCAAAATCTCATAAGGACCTAAATAACGAGGTTTAAGTTTACCTCCTTTCCCAATCCGAGCAAATCCTTTACGTGGAGACGCCTTCAAGAATACCCGGTCTCCAACCTCAAACTCGAGATCCCTTCGGCGACGGTCGGCGTAGCTCTTCTGTCTGTCCTGAGCTGATTTCATCCGTTGTTTTATTAGTTGGACTTTCTCAATCATAGCTTCAACGGCCTTGGAAGGTTTTTCTAACTTCTCACCTTTCTTAACCCCTTCCTGCTTAGTCCATTTCCATTCTTCCAAGTCAAAGAACAACGGAGAACGACACTTCCGTCCATAAAGTAGCTCATACGGTGCCATTCCAATCGAAGCCTGAAAACTGTTGTTGTACGCAAACTCAATCAAAGGTAGCTGATCATGCCAAGAAGACTGAAAATCCAAAGAACAAGCTCGTAGCAAATCCTCGAGATACCTTATTAATCTCTCGGACTGACCATCCGTCTGAGGATGAAAAGCTGTACTAAACAGGAGCTTCGTACCCAGAACCTCTTGCAATTCACGCCACAACCTCGAAGTGAACCGTGGATCTCTGTCAGAAACTATACTAATCGGAATCCCGTGAAGTCTAGCGATCTCCCGGTTGTAAAGCTCGGCTAGCTTGCGAATCTTATACGACATCCGAACCGGTAGAAAATGTGCAGACTTCGTCAAACGGTCCACAATCACCCAAATCCCATCAAATCCACCTTTCACCTTAGGTAATCCGGACACGAAATCCATCGTCACCTGTTCCCACTTCCACTCAGGAATAGGTAACGGCTGAAGAAGACCTCCCGGTTTCTGATGCTCGGCTTTCACTTTCTGACAAGTGAGACAATGCTTCACAAACTCGGCCACATCTTTCTTCAATCCACGCCACCAATAATATTGCCTTAAATCCTTATACATCTTATTTCCTCCGGGGTGGATAGAATAAGCCGATCTGTGAGCTTCCTCGAGCAATACCCGTCTCAACTCTTCGGGTACAACCACTCGGTTCTTGAAACGAAGAAGACCGGTTTCATCGAACCCGAATGGACACTCTGGATCAGCTCTTGCCTTAGCTACCAATCTCTGAACTTCCATATCCGTACTCTGAGCCTCAAACAACCTGTGCTTCAACTCTGGTTGGACCGAAATATTAGAAACTCGAGCCTTTAAGACAATTAGCTCGATTCCACTACTTTCACCCACTTCCAAGCTCGACACACTAGCCTTCCTACTAAGTGCATCGGCGACCACGTTGGCTTTTTCGGGATGGTACTTGATCGTGCAATCATAATCTTCCAACCTTTCCATCCAATGCCGTTGCCTCATATTCAAATCCTTCTGAGTGAATAAATACTGGAGGCTTTTGTGGTCAGTGAAAATCTCGAAGGACACCCCGTACAAATAATGTCTCCACTTTCCAAGTGCAAAGACTACGACAGCAAGCTCAAGATCATGTGTCGGATAATTCTTTTCATGCTCTTTCAACTTTCGGGATGCATAAGCAATTACTTTACCCTTCTGAGTCAACACACATCCCAAGCCTTCCTTAGAAGCATCCGTATAAACCGCATATCCTTCAGAACCTTCCGGAAGGGCTAACACTGGAGCAGACACTAACTTCTCCTTCAAGAAAGTGAAACTCTTCTCACAGTCTTCATTCCAATCAAATTTCACATTCTTCTTCGTTAACTGGGTTAAAGGGGCTGCTAACTTGGAGAAATCCTTAACAAACCTCCGGTAATAACCTGCCAATCCCAAGAAACTCCTAATCTTAGAGGCATTCCTAGGTTTCTTCCACTTCAGAACCGACTCAATCTTGGAAGGATCGACTTCCAACCCGTTGCCCGAAATCACGTGACCCAAGAATGACACCCTGTCAATCCAGAACTCACACTTGCTGAACTTGGCAAACAACTGATGCTCCTTCAAAGTCCTCAATACCAACTGGAGGTGTCTTGCATGCTCCTCGGCAGACTTCGAGAAAACCAGGATATCATCAATAAAAATGACCACGAACTTATCCAGAAAAGGCCTGAAAATCCTGTGCATCATATCCATAAAAGCTGCTGGGGCATTGGTCAAACCAAACGGCATCACAACAAACTCATAATGCCCGTACCGAGTGTTAAATCCTGTCTTAGAGATATCCCCTGCTCGGATACGCAGCTGGTAGTATCCTTATCTCAAGTCCAGTTTCGAATAGACTTTCGATCCCTGAAGTATGTCAAATAACTCCTCGATATGTGGAAGAGGATACTTGTTCTTGATCGTCATCCGGTTCAACTCTCTATAGTCTATGCACATTCTCAAGGTTCCGTCCTTCTTCTTTACAAACAAAACCGGTGCACCCCAAGGAGAAGAACTTGGTCTAATGTACCCAATCTCCAACAACGCATCAAGTTGAGTCTTCAACTCTTTCAACTCGGCCGGAGCCATACGATACGGAGTCTTGGAGTATGGCTCTGCATTCGGGTACAAATCAACCACAAACTCAATTTCCCGTTCTGGAGGTAAAGAATCCAATTCCTCAGGAAAGACCTCGGGAAACTCCTTCACTACTTCTGTTTCTTCCAGCTTACTCTGATCCTTAGGTTTGTTGAGAATATAAGCAATGAAACCCGTGGCTCCCTCTCGAACCAACTTATGAGCTTCAGAAAAAGAAAGTAGCGGTACAGTCTTGGAACTCCAACCCACTACTAAATCTGATCCCAACTGAAC
Source organism: Lantana camara (assembly GCA_037501455.1). Taxonomy (NCBI): domain Eukaryota; kingdom Viridiplantae; phylum Streptophyta; class Magnoliopsida; order Lamiales; family Verbenaceae; genus Lantana; species Lantana camara. The sequence continues at coordinate 87,619,655 of CM074862.1, read as the reverse complement.
CTTCTTCGCTCTACAATCAACTGTGGCAGAATGTCTGTACAACCAATCCATGCCCAAAATAGATCCATAGCAAGTCATCGGCAGCTCAATGAAGTCTGACAAGAAAACTCGACCCTCGATGCTCACCGGAACCTCTCTGAACACCCGATCAGATTCTAAACTACCACCAAACGGAGTACTAACCACATAACATGCAGAAGAACGAGTAACAGGCAAAGGTAAAGAAACAGATATAGCACTCGAAAGAAAGGAGTGAGTAGCTCCCGGATTAAACAAGGTATGAATGTTCGTGCCATGTATGCAAATGGTACCTTCAACTACCGCGGCTGGATCAATATCAGCATCCTGCTGCTCACCCTCCAAAGCATAAGCACGAGCCCTAATCAGTGGTCTCGGTGCCTCCTACAGTTATCATAGACGTGTGTCCTCCGTCCACAGAAGGTACAATAAGGTCTCTCGGGTGGTGGTGGCAAAGCTGGAGCAACTGGAGCTCGAATCACTGGTCCTGCTGGTCGGGGCTTCTTCCCTGAGCCCTGTGGAGCTGGTGGTGGAGAAGAATAAACCATCGGCCTCTTGCCTGAAGCAGAACCCGAGCCAGAACCCTTATACCCTGATTCGGCACCTCTGAAACCCGATCCAGAACCCCTGAATCTCGATCCAGACCCTGAGCCCGAACCTGAACCTGAACGGTAGGTAGACCGCCTCGCATTCACTGAATCCTCAACCAATAGAGCCTTCTTGGTAGCCTTCACCCAGGTGCTCGTGTTGACTGCCTCAATAGCTACCTGAATATCCGGTCTAAGGCATTGAACAAATGGCATCGCCTTATGGAAATCATCACTCGCTATATTAGGAGCATAGCGGGACAATCTCTCAAACTCGGCGATGTACTCTGAGACCGACCTGTTTCCCTGCTTCAACTCTGTAAATTCCTTCAATCTTCTAGTGCGAGAAGATGGAGGAATGAACTTGTTCTGGAATTCTCTGACAAAGACTGCCCAATTTACTTCCTCACCGGCAGCAACTAACACAATCTGGACACTCTCCCACCAAGAGTAGGCCTCACCCTGAATCAAAGAAATGGTACAACGGGCCTTCTCCCGGGATCCACACGGGATAAGCTCCCATATCCTCTCAATCTCTTTCAGCCACTGCTCGGCCTGAATATCATTTCCTTTATAAAACTTGGGAGGATGCTGGTTCTGAAACTCCCTAAAAACAGCTGATATCTGGCCTCCAGGCTGTGGTGGTGCAACTGGTGGTGGTGGTGGAACATAATCCCGAACTCTCTGATTAATAAGACCCACCACTGCGTTCATGAAGTCTTGTGGCTGAGCCTGAGGAGGTGGAGTAGGAGGTGGTGATCTCTCCCGGCGATGATGACGATGATGTCGATGTCTAGGAGAACGATCACGGTGATGTCTATCGCGAGCCATCCTGAAATCAAGTCACTATTGTGCATGTTCGATTAGTAATGCCAATGTGTGCAAATAAGTCAAGATTGCACATAAGTTCAAAACTCAACAAGTCCTCCCAAAATCAAGTAAGTCAAGTAGGTTCAAGTATCAAATAACAATGCAAGACTCTCAAATTGACAATTAGTTACTATGCCGTGCGACCTAGACTCACAAGACACGACACTAGAGACCCGGTTTTGCAACCGGGCTCTGATACCACCGTAGGATGTAGCACCCGGAACGCCAAGCACTACATCCCCCGCACTATAGCCCCAATCCACATATGAAATGGGCAATCTATACATGAATCAAAGCTATAGCGAACGGGAGACAATAAAATGACTCAAGGCTAGGCGGGTACCCTCAATTTAAAACCAACCAACAATCAAGTCAGAGTATTAAAAAGCGGAAGCAATAACATTCATTCGATATGTATAGGTACCATATTTATTTATTTACTTATAGGTACCAACATTCACACTATCAATACATTATCATCTCCCCAACAATATAGATAACAAAGCGATATACAAAATATCCCAAATAGCTATACATAACAAAATGTGGGAATGAAGTGTGCTAGACCCAAATTTAAAGACCACTAGACTCTAAATTCCCGCCTAGCACGCCCTGCAAAACACTGAAAAGTTGAGGTGTCAGTCCCACACAGACTGAGCGAGGGGTATAAATAAATATAAGCACACAAACATGCAAGTTATAATCTCGGGTAATAATTTTGGAAAAACAATACAATCTAATAGGTTAAAAGAGATACTATCGCCCGAGATTACAACTATTCCAATTTCAATTCAATCAATTGAATACAATCAATTTGTGGCCCGACGAGTGGGGCAATTCTCCAACCTTACACCGACTGTGTACAATCAATCAATGAATTATTAGGTGATTAGGTGATCAAGCAATTCATTCCTGTGCACAATTAGCAGTTTCAATAACGCCTTCTTCCTCCGGGTGATGGTGGGATTGCAAGGCCCCACCATCCAATCAATCTGGGCAGAGGGTACATGAATCCCTAAGCCCGGAACTCCTTCCTCCCCTAATCTCCTAGAGGGTTCAGGGTTCATCCCAGTTTGGTGAGGATAGATCTCGAGTTACCCGTCAGCCCGTGCTTTCCCGGTTGGCTAGAGTCACTACCCTCGGGCCCACAGTGCAATACAATACTCGCCAAATCAATCAATCAATCAATCAATCCCTTCAATAGTTCGGTAAAACCTTTGAAAACGAATTCATTTGAAAACTATAAGTATATAGATAGGTTTTGGCTTAAAACTTCACATAGGGTTGTACGGGTCCTATGTATCTAAAATTAAACCTCACCTGAACGACCCAAAAATATCCAAGGAAACAGCTCACGGGGCCTGCTCCTCGTCACCAGGAAGCTGGTCTGCGCAAGAAAGACAATTGTCCGTGAAACACGACTCAAAATGTACCAAATATGACGAACGGCGGAAATGCAACGAGACGACGAGAAAAATACAATATACCATAAAAATATTGCGTTTCAACATGTAATCAGTCATATAATAGCAATTAGGGGTCAAAGAAGCTGTCGGAACGGGGTGCTAAAAATGCAATTTTATGCAGTGAATTTTGGGCACTTTCTGGACTACGGGAACGGCCGTTCCGGCTTTCCTTTGAAAATGGGAAGGGCTGTTCCCATGGCTACAGAAAACGCGCCAGCGTTTTCTAAAAGGGAAAAACGTTTTAGCTGGGAACGGCCCTTCCGGCTCAAAGGCCAAAATGGGAACGGCCGTTCCCAGTCTCGCTGGCCAACTATCTCAGCATCATGGGAACGGCCGTTCCAGTTTTGAACTGGGGTTGGGAAGGGCCGTTCCCAAAATACGAGAGCAGCTGTATGCAGAGCAGAAACAGGGCAGCAATGGCAACACAACAATCAACCACCAAAAATGGCTTCAAGCCAAGTTCAAAAGCATATATTTGATGCAATAAACATGCTAGCATACATATAGATCAATAACAACTCATTTAAACACTCATTTCAATGTTAGATCATCAATAATCCACCAATCCAAACCCATATCAACACTCATGCCCCAAGTCCATAATTCACAAGTTATATGCATCAAACTTGAGCTCAAAGCTCACATACATATTTCCAACAACCAACACACAATTTAATTAACACATAACAAAGCCCTAACTATACCACATATACAAGAAAGTCATCCATTCTCCACAATTACCTCAAAAGAAAGAAATGGAAAAAGAGATGATGAAATGATGTTGATGATGCTTGTATGGTCACAAATCCCACAAAAACTAGCTTGAATGGATGAAATCTCCCTCTCTTCCAAGAAGGGTTTGTCACGGTTGAGCAAGGAAACAAGAGCAAGTGTGTATGTATGTTTTGTATGAAATGGGAGGAATGGTACGTGATGCTGCTAAAGAGAGGGGAAGAGATGGCCAATTTGCAATTAAATCCTTCCACTTGTTAAGTTATGCAATCAAGTCCATTTCCAAAATTACATGATCAATGTGGTCCAAAGCAATTAGATCCCATATTCATGAAAATGAGCAATTAAGGCCATAAAAGAAATAAATCACATTCGGGAAAATAATTCACATAGCAATCACGTTCAATATATCCAATAAATATGATATGATATGAATTTCCAATAAAATATCAAGAATATAATTTTAGAAAATTATGTTATGCTATGGAAAATTAGAGAAATAAACAATTAATAATTAAATTACAACTCTCAAACGCACACGTGTCGTTCATACCTGAAATGCCGAAAGCTGGGGCGTTACATATCATGCATTCATAAGGCAGAAACCTGTGCAGATTATACCATAATACTTACATAATTACAAACGGATGCAGATCAGAGATTCACAACTTAATCAAATAGATACAGGCTCAAAAGACATGGACTCAACAGACAAGACACAAAGCCGCCTAGCTCGAACTCCAAGAACCTGAACCTGCAAACTAAAACATAGGTGGGGCGAGGATCAAAGCACCACACCTTCTCCATCTCCCTCAGAGTCGCGCGTAGGTACTTCAAAGGAGCATCTGCACAGGGGTGATAACCGGCGACCCCAACAGCCGCATCGGGTCTCCCTTACCCACACATCCGGGGCCTAGGTATTCAAATAGATTCGTATAGATTCCGTAACGCCCCTGTTTTTTTTTATTTATTTGTACAGCATGACGTATGCGTTTACCAAATTGTGCAAAATAATTATTTATACGTGTTTTATGTATTTAATTTTATTTTAAATGTATTAAATGTTAATTACTTTATTTTTATGATATTAATATTAAATATATATATATATATATATATATATATATATATATATATATATATATATGTTAACTGTGGTACGAATTGAAAACAATTCTGCATGAACTTATGCAATCCATGTTAATTAATTATGCATGCATGACATTATAAATTATATACCTATGTGATTTATCATTAATTGTAATATTATGAATTTCATTGTTGCATTATTTATGAGCCTCCTTTACGTTCTTCGTTTCTATTTAATTTGATACCGAAATTTCGTGCAAATTTAATATGTTGGACTTATACATGTCTTGTATGTGATTATATGTTCGTTTTGTATTTTCGGATTCATTTCATGTGTTTCGGATTTATTTTAATTTTGGAATCCAAGTCGGGGGCTAACGAGCAATTAGTGCACCCTTGGTTCCGTAATTGATATCTTGAGCTCGGGAATTCCGATTCGAATTCCGTCACCTCCGTTGCCTTCGTATCGATGATTCGGAGACAATGGAACAAGCCTTATATATTTTTGAGATCATTAACACCTCTGAACTCCAACCGTAACGAACAACTCGTGCAAGAATAACCCTTTTGTTGACTAGTCTTCACGGTGGGACCCTTTAATCCAACCTAAACCTAACCATACTTTAACCCATGACTTGTATACTAGAGTTAACCCCTTTATCCTCCCTTTGAATCAGCAAAACCGAGCCAACCCCCCCCCCCCCCCCCCCCTTATTTCTGCAGCAGATCGAGAGAGAGTGGAGAGAAGAAGAAGGAAAAGAGAAACCCTTGGCCTTGTGATTTTTGAGCTCAAATCACTTCCTTTCTTCTCCGTATCTTGAAGGTATGTATATTTATGTATCCTATACTCTTTTATACATGATTTCATCCATTTAATACTTGCTTTGCATCAGATTTCATAAGGGTTTGGGCTAAGAGCATGAACAGGACTTTTGGGGATTTTTGCTCTAATGACCTACCTAGTTGCATAGCTGATTTCCTTGCTTATAAATGATTATATGATCTTGTTTCTCGGCCTATTTGTTTCTTAACTGACATTATATGATGTTAGGATGATTTTCTCTTTAGACCCTTTGATGAAATTATGAGTTATAGAGCTCCAAACATAGAGATCAAACTACCTCCCCTGTTTTGGGATTGCTGTGTGGAATTATGTGTTATTGCTTGATCAAATGGCCTTCACTTCGTGTGAATTTGCATGGAGATGATGTACACTCATTGTTTTATATGTTAGGATTCATATTGCAAGCCTTTGGATCCATTTTAACCCAAAAACCGGAATACATGACCTGTTCTTATGCACGATCCATGACAGCTGCTGTTGCATTTTCTGTTTTAGTAGTTTGTTGGTCATCCTAATGTGCTCCAAATTGTGTCAATTTGCATATACATGGAGTATATTAGTTGCTTATCATGTTTGTATTCATTCCCGAAAGTTTCAGCTTCAAATTCAGCCCCTAAGTACTTGATCATGGCATGATTGAACCAATGGGGCTCATATGTGCGGTTTTGGCGCCCCAGACTTGCTGCATGGTTTTGGTGCTCTTAACTTGTGATTTGGCCTTAGCACTCTAAATGAAATATGCTCCTAACATGCTAAATAGTTTTATTTCAAGTTTCATAAGATTTGGAGTTGATTTTGTATGCTTTTGGACTGATTTTGTATAGGGTCTGTTTTGTCGGTAAACATTGTATTCGTTTTTTTTTAGCCTGTACCGAGACACCCCCGTGTCTCATTTGCTTCCAAATGTAAGACACCCCCGTGTCATGAACTTTTAGCATGTCTGTATTGTGCCACCCCCGTGTCTCAGTTTATTTAAGTTGAGGGACACGGGCGTGTCCCTCCCGCTGCGCAGTTCTTGTCTTTTCTTCTTGTTTTCAAACTTTGGAAATATGTTATATTATGTCATATGATGTATGTAGTAGAGTGCTCTGAAAGATTGAATACGTTTGAATGTGTGTTGAACTTAATCTACTTCAATGCTCTTATTTGCGTAAATGTCGGATCTTGTACTTTGAATTTGCATCATATGCACCCATATGCATTAGCCGAGCGTCTTAATTGGCCATATTGAGTCTCACTTCACCTTTATTGCACATATTTTGATTCTGTTGGAGACGAGGCCGGTCCGAGAGGCTTTTGTGTTCTCCTTTTTGCCGTTTAAGGTGGGTTTCTCTTCTATTTAGATAAAACGACCCGATATATCTCCCTATGTGAAAAGTTTTAAGCCAAAGTAATATGATTATATATATATATATTGAGTCTTTTCTCGAGTAAATGATTGCGAACGTATAACCCTTCTTTTATGAATCCTACCTTATGTTTTGGCGAGATATGATTGATATGATTGTTATGAATTCACGGGCCCTGGAACTTAATACATGTGGCTATCCGGGGAGGCAAGGGCCGACGGTGATCCCATGTGTTAGTTCCAAAAAATTACGGTGATACCAGACCTCACTAGGAGATTAGCGGGGAATGGGAGCTGAGTGCCTTTGGGGGATTCATGTACCCCCTCTGGCCTACGTATGGACCGGTGGTCGGGTCCTGCAAACCCATCCACCACTTGGAGGGAGAAGGTGTATATGTATGATTATGAATCGTATGATTGTGCACAAATATGATTTGTATGATAACCAATGAAACTATGAATATGAATACACAAGGTCTTGGTTGGAGATTATGCACGCTCACTCGCCGAGCTTGAAACCCTATGATTAATTACGAATGAATATGATCGTTGTAAACCCGTAGATGTCCTTATTTGTTTTACCCACTTGGGAAATCTTCTAAAAACTTCTTATGGGTTTATAGCTTGCATGTATATGTTAAATTCTGCGATATTTATATTCTATGCCCTGTTTTATACCCACCAGTCCCTTTTGGACTGAACCCGTTTGGTTTTCAGTTGTGTGGTGCAGGTGTCAAGGGAACTAGGCGGGAATTCGAGTCATAGGTTTTACATTCGCTTTTAGCTCTTGTATTTTTGGTCTTACACTTGCATATTACACTTTTGATCATTGTATATGAATAATAATGGAGCGTACTTGTTGTTTGAGCCTTGACGGCATTTGATAATGTATATGGCTTATTTTTGGAGCTTGAATGATCATTGTTTATATTATGGCCAATTATTGCTTCCACAATTGTATTCACTCTGATTTTATGGTTTTAAGGGTTAACCCGCCTAGCATAGCGTGTGTGTTTATCCCCGTTCTCCGTGACTTAGCTCGAGTATGGATCGTCCATTTCATATTCGGGTCGGGTCTCGGTGCGGGGGATGTGGTACCTTGCGCTCGGGTGCTACAGATTCAAATAGATTCATAAGGAAACATACCTAACTTGCGAAACCTAGAAACATATGATTCATACTTAAGAAACATACCATAAGAAACATACCTTACCGTGCAACTCGGCATATGCTATACACATACCTCTCCGTGTCTTCCTAATTCACAATATGCTGAGGGAAATCTAAAGTTTGCTTAACGATACACGGTTTGGAGCATAGCCTCGTTGTAAAACCATTTTAAGCTTATAAACGCCCCTACGTATAATTTCAGAAGGATTCACATCAAATCGAATTAACAAAAATTCATAACATATCGTAAGACACATATTGAGTATACATATAGTATATATTCGCATGCGGGCTTGAAAACGAGCATATAGGGTTATAGGTCGCTTTAACTAAAACAAAAATCCTAAAACCTCACCTGGTACCAAATAGAGCCAAAGACACAACAAATGGTCCACCCCAAAACCTGCACGACCCACTAGTCACCACCCCGGGTGCACCTCAACCAGTTGAACACACAAAACACAACACAGGGTTCAGACAGACTCAAACAACCACACAGAGACGCACGACACATGCTCAAACACTTAAGAAATGCAATCACATTAGCAGGGTTCAAATTCATATCAATTACTTACAGAACAAATCATTATATAGTTCAGAGAAATCATATTACATGTTAGGACACGTTCATGTGCACAATTAATGTAAATAAAGAAAATCGAAAGGCAAAGAAATTCATAATAACTCATATATTACATAACAAATCTATATTCGTGCAATTAAACTATTCTTACGTGCAAAGGTTTCTAATTTAATCATATAAGTTTTATTCAATTCATATATCGCATAAAAGATCCATACATTGCACCTTTACAAAGCAATCAAATCAAATTCACATATCACATTTCATAAAATTGCACATATTACCAATCCAAATAAATCATATATTAGCACGCTACGAATTTTATTTAAAGATCACGAAGTTACATATCAAATTCCAATCGAATCATAGAATGCACAAGCGAAGAATATTAAGTTATACAATTATGCAAGGTTTCGTATAATTTTATAATGCATAACGAATTCACAAGTTTCATAAATAATTAAATTACAATTTAAGTGATTAAACCTTAATTCAAAGTTTCAAGCTTAGACATATTAACTTCTTATAACGAAATCATGTTGAATTAATTCAAGTTATACAAATTTATATTCTCCTAAAATTACATAAACATTCCTTTTACAATAATATTATTCAAACTGTAGGCATGAAACAAGTCTAATATCAAAAACAAATCATAAATTCATATATTCATAATTCATTACATATTTTCAATTACCAAGCAATGCATATTCATTAATTTATCGAACATACAAGAACGAATTACATTTTAAACAATTAACAACTAATACAATTTCGGTATAACGGGATTCAATTTACAATCCAAAGCATCAACACATATCACATTTCATTAAATGTATGATTTCATATACATCGGAGTTCATACAAATCGATAATTCAAGCAAATCGCAATTAAATTACATTTAGTACAATTAATCAAATAAATCACAAAAGCATATAAAATTCGTATAAATTAAACCGACTGTCCGATTGACGAACGGAAAGTGGCGTTGGACTCACCACAACAAGGTAGACAAGCTCTCCGAAGGTCGTCGGAGTGCCGTCGCCGGAGCTGCCGGAACAGTGGCCGGCCATCGTTCGGCCGCCGCAGGAACGTGCCCTAAAAATCCCGAAAAATCATCCGTACAAATACTCCTTGTGCTCGTTCCAATTCCTCGATCAATTTCTGGAAATTCCAAGCCAATCATCTTCAATTTCAAATCCAATAATACGAAAACCCTAAAGTCTTCGAAATCAAATTACTTCCAAATCGGTGAACGAAAATGAGATCCGAAAGAGGCATTGGCTTACCCGTGACGAGCTCTTCGAAAGCCCTAAGCTATTCGCCGCGAAAAATCCCCGGAGCTCGTGCCTCCATTGCACCGCCACTGCACCAACGTGATCCGCCACCAAACGGCCAAATCAGGAGTCGCGTGATCAAAGGCTAATAGTTCTCGTTGTTCCGAACAACTTTCATGAAGGGCCCGAGGCCAAAAGATCGACGAAAAAGGCCCCCATTGGCCACCGATGTTTCTATTGCCTCCCACGTTGCCGGAACCACCACCTACTGCCAAAATTAGATGAAATTGATACTGGAAATGAACTCAGGGAGCCAGAAAACCTTGGAAAACACTAACCTTCGACAAAAAAGACCGGCGGTGCGGTGGAATCGCCGCCGCTATAGTGTCGCGCGACACCGCCGCGAGCTTTGGCCGGCGCATACAGCCCAACCGCCGCCCTGATGGCTGCGCAGCCAACGTCAAAAGATGCACCGGAAGCCGCGAATAGTCGGTGAAGTGGCAGCTCCGCCATCCTCCACCTGCGCGACTGAAATCCGGCGATATCTGCGCCATCGCCCGTCGGTTGGTCGAGATCTTTGTACGGTTGTGACCGCATCGTCGAGCTCTCCGGAATGGACTATTGGTTCGTCGAATTCCGTTGAGAAACAAGCAAGTTCTAGGTAGTGCATGAAAATACACCGTGACTGTGTGTGAGGATCGTGTATCGCGAGAAAGGGAGGAGAGAGAGAGCTGATGAAGTTTTGACACGTTAAACGAGGATTCGGGTGTTTTATCCCGGGTCCTCTCGCGTAAAACGAGCGGGAGAAAAGGCTAATGATGCCAGAAAAGGGCAAATTTAGAGTCTACGGACTCGTTTCGATGCCCCGAACGCGTTGAAGGGGCCAAAATGGTCAAAATCTCGATCAAACGAGCAGTGACCGGAAAACCCCTAAAAAGAGAAAATTACAAACAGGCCCCTAAACTCTGAAAGAGTTCAAAATAGGGCCAAGTAAAGCACAAAATCACATAAATAAACACATAAAAAGGGTTAAAAAGTGGCGTACCTTATAAGTCGGACGAGCGGGATGTTACAGAAAGTCCCAAAGCAGATTGCGTCAAATCGGCTTTCTAGGGCACTATTCCTAACAACCTCTCACTTGCCTGTAAAAGCCATTTAGTTACTCTAAGTCCCATCTTCTCAAGATGCACTTTGAGTGCCTATTGACTTTGGGAGTTTCCAGAGTGGATCTGCTATGATCTCTGCTGATGTGACCCTCTTGTTTACACATCTCTTAGGAAACACCTTTTCCTTATAAAGTGATTCGTAATCACGTGTTCAGTCTCTTGATGAGGTCTTGGTACTCTTACTTGAGCAACCATCCATTTTATCATAAAATATGATGAAGGAGTTATTTCATGCTAGGAACTTCATCTAACTAGTTAGATGGAGTTTCTTACCTAAACACTTAACTTAGTGTCATATAATATGACTGGGTTCTCAACTACGATAGTCGTGTTTTTACAATGTCCTTCCTTGGAACGCCTTTTCAACACTTTGCATTACCAATCTGGTAGAAGTTGTATCCTTTCAACGATTTCATAATCATCTATGTTTGATGAACGATTACATCAAATATCCTTCTAACAACAAGATCTTTCTGGGCATTATAAAGATATCCTCATTTCTTCTAAAGTACTCTAAGAGTATATTTTACAGCAATCCAATGACCTTCTCTAAGGTCATTTTAGATTTGGCCCACTACGCTTAGTGTTGCGCCATATGAAGTCCAGTACATAACATTTCATACATTATGCACCCTTTCACTTAAAGGGATTTTGGATATTCTAACTTTCTTAAAGTTATCTTAGGATACATACTCTTCAAAAGAGATGTTCCATTATCCATATTAAACTCCTTTTAGTACCATGGTTATGTACTCGTTTTGTGATAATCCTTTTATTCTCTAAGATCTATCTCTATAGATCTCAATTTAGAGAATTTAGGATAGTCACTAAGATCTTTCAAGTCAAACTGTTTCCTAAACAAGAATTGGTAACTTTCACGTCATCTTTTACATTCCTAATGAGAAGGATATCGTCTTCTAAAGAACAAAAATTGACTCTTACATTACTAACTTTCATATGTACACTTTGAGACTTACTCGACTTCCATCTGTGTCAAACGATTTAACTATCATATGGAATCGAATTATCTAACCCCTAGAAGCCTTTATCACAGATTGACTTAGGGATTTGCATACCTCATACATACTCCCACTGAATATGAGATTCATAAAAATACCTTATTTTAGTCTCTTTCAATCTCATATTGAACAAGAGAGTTCTCATATTCATTTATCATATCTCATAGTCAGAAAATGAGGATGTGGTAAACATAATCCAAATGGACTTTTGCATTTCAACCTTCAAGAAGGTTGTAACGCTTTCCATTTACTCGAAGCTCTATGAGCTTGGTCCTACCAGGTGGATCAACCAAGGTCCAAAGTTGGTTGGAATATATGGAATCCATATTGGATTTCAAGGCTTGCTTACACTTCTTAGATTCCAAATCTGACAGTGTCTCCTCTTTAAGTAATTCCTCGGCTATCTAGGAATACGTTCTAAACGCATCTTAAGAGAAGGGTTTCACACGTGTACATGCTCTAAAATTTGGCTAAGTTTTACCAGATGGGCTCGTTTCTTCTATATATGGTGTGGATATTTATCCTCAAATTTCTTTGAGGTCTTCTTGGTTGCCTTTCTTCTACTATAGGAACGATTCCTTAAGAAAGGTACATTCCTTGGGACAAACAACCTTTGTCCAAGGGAATCGCAGAAATGATATCCTATATTGTTGTATAAACTTGAACTCGTTTCAAGCTTTTCTCCCACTATCCTCTTCACTTAAGAGGATTCCACTAAATTCTTGGACAAGAACAATTAGAGAATTTATTATGCCACATTGCATAGTGCAACTAAAGGATTGATTTTGGAAGGTACTAAATTCAAAATCTCTAACTGCATATTCTGGGAGTTTATTCCTAGAATGATTATAAGTCAATAAAGTTTGCTATGGAATGAACCCTATCTTATAAGGTTTCATTCCTTCATTCGGAAACACTAAGGTGTTCTCGAATTAGTTTACTGAGAGACAATCCTATTATCTCCAAGACGACTAAGGAAATTAGTTCCTAAGATATTGGCTATCTCGATCATATCGATTTGCCTATAACTTATGACTACTTCGGTTCCAAACCTCCTCTTGAAATTGTAAGAATTTCATATAAGTTTCGAATTTGTACTTCAACAAGTACACTCATTCATAATGATTAAACTGACGATTGTATCTAGTGCTTACATTAAGCATCTTACATCATCAGCATGGATCGAAATCCACTATAATTTTGGCACGTTCCATGTTTCACCTAAACTATGTATTAGGATTGTTTCCCTTAAGATAGGATTCATACGAAGTTAACTCTCTAGGTTCGTTTTTCTAAAATGATTCTAGGATGTCGAACTTGCTAATCCTTTTATCTTAAGGTATCAAAACCAATTTGAAACTTTGTCATCTCACTTACTTTTGTTATCTCATTGTATGTTCAGAACATTAGTGCTTTGAGTCTTTGCACAACGGATTATGCAGAATCAACTCAGGACTTGTGAATTCTATTCCTAGTAGAATTACTAAACGAGGTAACATTTCAGAGTACTCATACTCTTTGCAGTTCCCTTTCAAAGTCCTTATTTGCTACCACAGAAGCAAACGTCCTATTTGATCTCTAGTGTCTTTTTGGGCGTACCCTTTGTTGGAAAACAGGAACCAGAAAGCAGCGGAAATTTAAAAAATTTTCCAACCAAAGGATTGAAACTCGCAATCATGAATCAAAATTCGTAAGGTAAAGAATCTTATTTTTCAATAATCTTTCTTGAAACGTTTAAAGCCACCGAAGAACGCTCTTCTCTTAGATTGATCCCCTCTCCTTGGTAAAGCTCGAATCTTTAAAAACCTCTAACTTGAAGATCTCTAGAGATAGTCCACCAACTTGACTACAATCTAACTAGTAACGATGTTAGTTCTCTAGTTAGTGTTTAGGCTTAACCTAGGGTTTATTTGATCTTGGAGAAAGGATGGTGTTCAACACATGAACCCAAAGAATTGTCAATTACTCTCTAAGGGGAGTGTTAATTAGGGACCAAAATCCTTAGCCCATAAGAACTAGGGATTTCGGCCGCCCCTCCCTTCCCTATATATAGGGGAGCTCGAGCTCCCCTTTGAGAGTGATTGAATTCTTTTGGTTCATGTGTTGAACACCATCCTTTCTCCAAGATAAAATAAGCCCTAGGTTAAGCCTAAACACTAATTAGAGAACTAGCATCCTTACTAGTTAGATTGTGATCAAGTTGGTGGACTATCTCTAGAGAGCTTCAAGTTAGAAGTTTTTAAAGATTCGAGCTTTACCAAGGAGAGGGGAGCAAGCCACGAGAAGAGCATTCTTGGGTGGCTTGAAACGCTTCAACAAAGATTATGGGAAAGTAAGTTTCTAATCTCTACGAATTTGGATTCACGATTATGAGTATTCGATCATTTCGTTGGAAAAAGTTTAATTTTTCGCTGTTTTCTGATTCCTGTTTTCCAACGTAAAAGAGCTAAAATATCCAAACTCCTTTTGGATAATATTATACTTTATTTATTAAATAAATAAATAACTTATTTATCTAATTAATTAAATAGATTAATTTCTCCAAAATAAGACTTTCATTTTAATTCAAGATTAAACCAAAGTCTATTAAATAATTAACATATTAATTATTTAATACATAAATAACATATACACGCATGGTGCACACGTGTCCATATAGGACACGTGTCATGCACGTGACCCACACGTGTGGAACCCTTTTGGCTTGATTAACTCGTTTAATCATTTCAAAGCCCCAACTCATGTAACTAAGTTGTTATGTGTGACCCTCTAGGTTCTCAATTCAAATAGCAGTGACCCTAATTAATTAATTCACTAATTAATTAATCAGTCCACAGATTAAACGACCATAGTCTATCAACAGGTGTTTAACCCCTAACTGAATTGGAATGTCTCGATTTGATAGAACCTTTAAGTCATTGATTTGTTAGGAATAGTGCCCTAAAAGCCGATTGTATATCCGCTTTGTACTTTTCCTTATTGTAATCACAGACAATCTTTGAATAAAATAACGAATTGAGGCAAACACTTCTTTATATGCTCTTGTTTGGTATGCGTTTACTTTAGCTGTGCATGTATGAGAACTCCCCTAATCCTGATGACTTTAGGACTCTACCATTTAGGTGAAATGGTTCATGAAACGAGCCCTATATCACATAAGTCATGATTAGTATAATACTCCAAGCCGATGAGCCCTACAGACAGTGGGAGTGTCAACCTGACTCCTCTAAGGCTTGCTTGTGGGATCACGCCCTTAAGAAGGACCACCTTGTTTCATGGAGGTGCAAAGTGTATAGTTGATACGTGCGTGATACATGAGGGTGCTTACTTTAATAAGTAAGTTCACTGAGGTGCCCCGTGTGAGAACATTCCTAAATGGGAAAGGAAGTTTCTATTTCAGGAAATGGAAACTTCCAGATTAGGAAATATCTCACGAGTCATTGATGTGATTAATTGATCCTTAGACTTGAGGTTCCTTGTCACTTTATGAGTTAACTCTGTAGTCTTAGGTATAAGCTTTAAAGGGTGTCGCCTTAGACAACTGATTCAAGGCTTATGCTGGGGCTGCACAAGTGATTCATGAAAGTGAATGAGAATCAAGAAAGGACCTACACTTGCATTTGCAAGGTGATCTCTTATTGTGTAAGTCATTCATATGCCATATGGAGTCCTTGGCCAAGGCAGTAGATCAAGATATCAAGAAAAGGGTTTCTTGGATTGAGATCAAATGGATATGAAATGCACTTAGCTTTAAGACCGGATTATTAGGGTTCTGATTATTCCCTTGCCCTAGATCTTGGTTGAGAGATAGTAAGTAGGAGGATTGTATCTCACATGAATCAATGACTTAAAGGTTCTGTCGAATCCGAACATTCCAATTCAGCTAGGGGTTAAACACCTGTTGCTAGACTATGGTCGTTTAATCTGTGGACTGATTAATTAATTAGTGAATTAATTAATTGGGGTCACTGCTAATTGAATTGAGAACCTAGAGGGTCACACACAACAACTTGGTTACATGAGTTGAGGCTTGAAAATGATTAAACGAGTTAATCGGACCAAGAGGGTTCCACACGTGTGAATTCACACGTGTGGCTCACGTGAGTGACACGTGTCACTGTGACACGTGTCACACACGTGTGTGTATATATATATTATATATATATTAAATAATTAATTAGTTAATTATTTAATAGACTTTGGTTTAATTTTGAATTAAAAGGAAAGTCTAATTTTGGAGAAAATAATCTAGTTAATTAATTACGAATTAATTAATTAGATAAAATAAGTTATTTATTTTATAATAAATAAAGTATAAAATTATCCAAAAATAGTTTGGATATTTTTAAGCTCTCTTAAAAGTTGACTAGAAATAGAATTCAAAGTCAAAGTTGGAAAATACTTGATGATCAAGTAATAGGAGAGAGAGGAACCAAATCCTAGTCCAATAAGGACTAGGTTCGGCCGTCCCTCCCCTTTCCTATATATAGGGGAGCTCATGCTCCCCTTTAGAGCTAATGGACAATTCTTGGTTCATGTGTTGAACACCTTCCTTTCTCCAAGATTATATTAAACCCTAGGTTAAGCCTAAACACTAACTAGAGAACTAGCATCCTTACTAGTTAGATTGTGATCAAGTTGGTGGACTTTCTCTAGAGACTTCAAGTTAGAAGTTTGAAGATTCGAGCTTTACCAAGGAGAGGGGATCAAGCCGCGAGAAGAGCGTTCTTGGGTGGCTTGAAACGCTTCAAGAAAGAATAAAAGAAAAGTAAGTTTTCTATCTTTACGAATTTGGTTACACGATTGCGAGTTCAAGGTCCTTTTGTTGGGAAATTTTTTTAAATTCCGCTGCTTTCTGATTCTGTTTTCCAACAAGTGGTATCAGAGCCACCTCGTTAATCGTGTTTCTGATTCGTCTCAATTATTCTGAATTTGGTAGAAATTCTTAGGCTTAGATGCGAATTAGGTATTCATGAGTTCTTTTAGAAAGCCTGAAATACGAAACTGTAATTTTTCCTGAATTTCTGAAACTGTTTTCTTAAATTGTGATTTTGAAAACCGTTTTGATTGAAATATGTTTAAATCGAATTTTTAATTTTTGGATTGAACCGGGTTTTGGAGAAACCCAAAATACGAAACGGAACACGAAAAAACGACGAGCCTAGGCGTGCTAGCACGTCGCACGCCCAGGCCGTCGCTGCCGCCCAGCCCTCCCGCAACCGCGCGGGAGGCCCTCCCGCCCGCGCCTAGGCGCGACCGCTCGCCTGTCCCGCAACCGCGCGGGACAGCCGCCCGCACCGTCCCGCAACAGAGCGGGACGCCCAGGCCGAGATCGCCCGCCATCGGGCGGGCACTGCTGCGCGCGACAAGCGCACAAGCCGCGCGCCCAGCGCGCGCACGCGGGCGGCACTTGCCGCACGCTGTGCGCGCAGCCTGCGCGCGCGCGCGCGCCTGATGCCGCGCGGCGGTGCCCTCCTTTGGGCGGGTGCTTTCGGGCCTAATTTCGTATTTTTCGTGTTTCGTGTTTTCGGTCCGTAAAATCCCGATTTAATTTTATTTTAATTTTATCTTTTAAAATCAGTTTTGTTAAAATAAAGTTATTTTAAAATTTTGATTAAATTGGGATTTTTGAGAAATTAAAGCGATTTGGATTTTGGGAAAATTATGAATTTTATTTTCTGAAAATAATGAAAGAATAAAATTATTAATTTTGGAAATTAATTGGAATTTTATTAGTTTAATGTTTTTCGGGTTTTATTGAAAAGGCTCTTGAACAAGAATTGCATCTAAGTCGTGTTTTGAGTCATTAGGACTTGAAACGAGAATTTTAATTTATTGGCTAAATTTAAATTCTCGCAAAAGCATGTTAGGTGATCATGGGTTTAGATCTATATATGGTTTTAATTTATGCACATGAATGGTTTAAATTGGGGTTGGAGCCCTATAGTTGCGTTTTTCAATTGAGGTTGGAGCCTCACTTATGTGCGTACTGTTATGTGATTTATTATGTGGCTTTCCATATTACTGTTTTTGAGGCCGGGGTATGCCCCGTGTAATTGTCTAAGGCCAATATGAAGATTGAGCCTTATTACTTTATGTCTTTTTTCCTTTTATTGTAATTTGAGAGTAGAGATAGGTGGTGAGGTTTTATTTTCATTTTGGAGACAATGCACCCATGGAGTAAGATGGACCACATTCAAGTAACAAGGAGGCCATAAGTGAAGACCCCTCAAAATGTTAGGGAGGGGAATCTCAATTGTTAAATGTAATAGAGATAGGGCTCGTATTTTGTTACCGCTTTCCCTTATGTGATTTGAACTGTTTATGTGGCATGTATGTTAGAACTTGTGATTGTGGAGTGGCTCCCACATATCACGCATAAGATAGGTAGAACCCATGATCATTACATGTTAGTATCATGCTAGGACATGTTATCTGTTTATGTGCTTGTTTGAAATGCATTTAAGTGTACTTGCATTAATCAAGACTAATAAAATTGGATAACATATATGTTGGTGAGGTCGAACCGGACAACTCTCCGGTTGATTCGAAAATTCCCATTAAATATTAAGCTAATTTCGAACAAATAGGTGTTTAATTCGAGATGCAAATTTTGAATTAAATTCCTAGCATTCCATCAATAGGTTTTAAGTTTAGTAAGTAAAGCTAGTTATTGTCCGCGAGTCGTGGGATAGCTAGTGGAGCTTATTAGTTCTTAGTTACCTAATTAATCATTTTAAATGGTCAATATTTCGTGGTCAATTTTAGCAAGGGCGATGTCCGCGAGTCGTGGGTCGTTCGAACTAAGTTTTGGTCATGATCTTATGATTGATGGGTCTAGCTTAACGCCTAAGTAAATATGGATGTCGCACGAGTCGTGGGTCCATATTGAAAGATAGGTGATGCAAAAACAATTACTAAGAGTTCTAAAGGTGTTAGAATTGGTAAGTTGTACCTACCTAGGGTTCTTACTTAGAATGTCCGCGAGTCGTGGGTTCGAGGTAAAATGCCTAGGATCTTAGTACCCATTGGGAAACGTGTTCCTCTTAGATCTTTGGGAATTATAGATCTTTGAAAAACAGTGGGAGCTACATTAGATTAAAGACCTTATCTTTTGTATATCGTTATAATTCAGCATGCTCACTAGTTCTCTGTTTTACCATTTAGGTCGTAGATTCTGTGATTCTCTACGTGTTTTGAAATGGCAACCAAAAACCCTCTTGTATCGATCCTCGAGTCAAACAAGTTGACTGGTCCCAACTATTCTGATTGGCTGAGGAATCTAAAAATCATTTTAGATTCTGAGAAGAGAACTTATGTTCTCTTCGAAGGGGAGCCTAGTCCTGAAGGGGAGGCTCCCACTCGGGCCGAGCGGGATGCGATTCAGAAGTGGAAGGATGATAATCTCCAAGCCCGTTGCCTTATGTTGGCTAACATGTCTCCGGACTTGCAAAGACAACATGAGGCCATGGAATTTGCTTGGGAGATTTACGACCACTTAGAGCAACTTTACCGCCCTCATGAACGTGTTACAAGGTATAACACTTCAAAGGAATTATTCCACTTAAGAATGAGGGAAGGTTCAAGTGTCCATGAAAATGGACTCAAGTTTCTTGCCCTTACTGAGAAACTTGCTTCCATGGACATGCCGCTGAAAGATGAGCTTTCAGTGGATTTGTTGCTAGCTTCGCTCCCACCATCATTCAACCCATTTGTCCTTAACTTCAACATGAATCATGCTGGTGCTACTGTAGCTGAGCTGATTAGTCAGCTTGTGACTGCTGAAAGCACGATCAAGAAGGACAATAAGGTTTTGATGGTGAATGCTCCATCTTCCTCTTCTGGGCCTTCAAAAGGTAAGGGCAAGAAAGCCCAAAAGAAGAAGAAGAAACCCCTTAGGCCCACTGGTGGCATATCGAAGGGGAAGGCCCAAAAGAAGAAGCGTGATCAGAAAGAGGATGTTTGCTTCCATTGTGGCAAAGCGGGACATTGGAGGAGAAACTGCCCAGAGTACAAGGCTACTCTAAAGAAAGGTATCTTTCTCGTTGAAATAAATCTTTCTATTAATTCTAGTTCTTGGGTACTTGATACCGGTTGTGGAACTCATATCTGTAATGATGTACAGATGCTAAGTGAAGTCCAACAACTCAAAGAAGGAGAATGTGTCTTGAAAATCGGCGATGGCTCAAACGTTGAAGCTCGAGCTTTAGGCACAATTAGATTAGATTTAGGTAGTTTTGAGTTAGTATTAAACAAAGTCCTTTATGTACCGAAAATTATTCGTAATATAATTTCAGTTCCAATATTAGATTGTGAAGGTTATGAAACTTATATTAAGAATGGTAAATACTTTATCGAACGGAACAACTCTTCCGTTCATATCGGTACTCTAAGCAATGGACTTTACCTAACTCAAAATATCAATATTATGAATATACAACGAGAAACAAAGCGTAAGAGAGATGACAAAGTTTCAGCTCCCTTATGGCACGCTAGATTAGGACACATTTCCAAGAACAGAATTAGCAAGATAAACACTTTAGGATCATTCTCTGAAAATGATCTCAAAGAGTTAACTTCTTGCGAATCCTGTCTCAAAGGAAAGATGTCCAAAGTTCCTTTTAAAGGAACTGTGGAACGTGCCACTAAGGTTCTGGATTTGATCCATACTGATGTTTGTGGACCGCTTAGTGTAAGCACTAGAAGCAATCATCAGTATTTCATAACCTTTACTGATGACTTTAGTCGGTATGGTTATGTATACTTAATGAAGTATAAATCTGAAGCTTTTGAGAAATTCTTAGAATTTCAAAAGGAGGTTGAGAACCAAACTGGTCACAAGATCAAAGCACTTCGATCTGATCGAGGAGGCGAATATCTTAGTGAAGAATTCCTTAATCATCTCAAGGATAATGGGATTATCTCTCAGTGGACTCCTCCGGGAACTCCTCAGCTTAATGGAGTTTCTGAGAGAAGGAATCGAACCCTACTTGATATGGTTCGTTCCATGATGAGTTTCACTGACTTACCACCTTCTTTCTGGGGTTATGCCCTAGAAAGTCCAGCAAAGATTTTGAATCTTGTTCCCTCTAAGTCAGTCCCTAAAACGCCCTATGAAATGTGGCATGGTAAAATCCCGAGTTATTCTTACTTAAGAATTTGGGGTTGTCCTGCTTACGTGAAGAGGACAGTGGGAGATAAGTTAGAATCTCGTTCTAACTTATGCTACTTTGTAGGTTATCCTAAGGAATCCATAGGATACTACTTCTATGATCAATCTGAACAAAAGGTGTTTGTTTCTAGAAATGCCACTTTTCTTGAGGAACCGTTCCTTAAAGAAAAGAAGGGCAAGATCATAGAATTAGAAGAAGTACAAAATGACCCCACACCACCCACTGAAGAAACGTCCCACTCTGATCAACCACAACCAATCACGAATTTCGATACACACGAAAAACCTCCTCTAAAGCGTTCTGAACGTACTCCTAGACAGCCGGAGAGATGGTATGGATTCTTCCATGAAATCTCTCAAAAGGATAATGATCCTTTAACATATGAGGAGGCACTTTCAGATTCTGACTCTGAACAGTGGATAGAAGCCATGAAATCCGAAATGGATTCCATGAACTCCAACTAAGTTTGGACCTTGGTAGATTTGCCTGATGGGGTCAAACCCATAGGTTGCAAATGGATCTTTAAGAGAAAGCTTGGAGTTGATGGAAGCATTGCAGCCTACAAAGCAAGACTGGTTGCAAAAGGATTCACTCAGAGACCCGGCGTGGATTTTGATGAAACCTTCTCACCAGTTGCAATGCAAAAGTCTATTCGGATCATGCTTGCCATTGCTGCATATTATGACTATGAGATATGGCAAATGGATGTGAAAACTGCCTTTCTCAATGGTGACATTGACAAAGACATTTATATGGAGCAACCCATAGGTTTCACATTCAGTGGGAGTGAGCAAAAGGTTTGCAAACTCCAAAGATCAATCTATGGATTGAAACAGGCTTCTAGGAATTGGAACATTCGATTTGATGAATCAGTCAAAGCATTTGGCTTCATCCAAATTACGAATGAGTCATGTGTGTATAGAAAGGAATTGGAGACCTCAGTGCAATTCTTAGTACTTTATGTTGATGACATCCTTCTTATTGGGAATTCGAAAGATGACATGAAAGTGGCTAAGTTATGGTTATCGAACCAATTCGAGATGAAAGATCTTGGTGATGCGTCCTATATCCTTGGAATTAAAATCTATAGAGATAGATCTAGAAGGTTAATAGGACTATCACAGTCGATGTACATTGACAAAGTATTGAAGAGATTCAATATGGAGTCTGCAAAGGTTAAGAACCTTCCTATGAGTGTAGGAACATGTCTTTCAAAGAAGATGTGTCCTAAGACTAACCTTGAGAAGGAAAGAATGACTCATACACCTTATGCATCAGCAATAGGTAGCATAATGTATGCAATGTTATGTACTCGACCGGATGTGGCTTATGCACTTAGTGTGATAAGTCGTTTCCAATCTGACCCTGGAGATGGTCACTGGGCTGCCGTGAAGAATATTCTTAAGTACTTGAAAAGTACTAAAGATTTATTCTTAGTTTACGGAGGTCAGAAAGATCTTACTGTCGAAGGATACTGCGATGCAAGCTTTGCATCTGACTTAGATGATTTTAAGTCAATGTCAGGATACATTTTCTGCCTAAACGGCGGAGCAGTGAGTTGGAAGAGTTCCAAGCAAACAACCACTGCAGATTCGACCACTGAGGCCGAATACTTAGCTGCAAATGATGCAGCTAAGGAAGGTGTTTGGATTAGAAACTTCATTCAGGAGTTGAATGTTGTTCCTAGCATGAAAGACCCCATTACTGTGTTTTGTGACAACACTGGGGCGGTTGCTCAAGCAAGAGAACCAAGATCTCACCAACGGACCAAGCACATTATGAGGAAGTATCACCTAATCCGTGATATTATCAAAAGAGGAGATGTGCAAATTGAGAGGGTCACATCAGCAGAGAACGTGGCAGATCCACTTACTAAACCCCTTAGTCGAGAAGCTTTCCAAGGTCATCTTCAGAAGATGGGACTTAGAGTAGCTTTAGAATGGCTTTGACGGGCAAGTGGGAGATTGTTAGGAATAGTGCCCTAAAAGCCGATTGTATATCCGCTTTGTACTTTTCCTTATTGTAATCACAGACAATCTTTGAATAAAATAACGAATTGAGGCAAACACTTCTTTATATGCTCTTGTTTGGTATGCGTTTACTTTAGCTGTGCATGTATGAGAACTCCCCTAATCCTGATGACTTTAGGACTCTACCATTTAGGTGAAATGGTTCATGAAACGAGCCCTATATCACATAAGTCATGATTAGTATAATACTCCAAGCCGATGAGTCCTACAGACAGTGGGAGTGTCAACCTGACTCCTCTAAGGCTTGCTTGTGGGATCACGCCCTTAAGAAGGACCACCTTGTTTCATGGAGGTGCAAAGTGTATAGTTGATACGTGCGTGATACATGAGGGTGCTTACTTTAATAAGTAAGTTCACTGAGGTGCCCCGTGTGAGAACATTCCTAAATGGGAAAGGAAGTTTCTATTTCAGGAAATGGAAACTTCCAGATTAGGAAATATCTCACGAGTCATTGATGTGATTAATTGATCCTTAGACTTGAGGTTCCTTGTCACTTTATGAGTTAACTCTGTAGTCTTAGGTATAAGCTTTAAAGGGTGTCGCCTTAGACAACTGATTCAAGGCTTATGCTGGGGCTGCACAAGTGATTCATGAAAGTGAATGAGAATCAAGAAAGGACCTACACTTGCATTTGCAAGGTGATCTCTTATTGTGTAAGTCATTCATATGCCATATGGAGTCCTTGGCCAAGGCAGTAGATCAAGATATCAAGAAAAGGGTTTCTTGGATTGAGATCAAATGGATATGAAATGCACTTAGCTTTAAGACCGGATTATTAGGGTTCTGATTATTCCCTTGCCCTAGATCTTGGTTGAGAGATAGTAAGTAGGAGGATTGTATCTCACATGAATCAATGACTTAAAGGTTCTGTCGAATCCGAACATTCCAATTCAGCTAGGGGTTAAACACCTGTTGCTAGACTATGGTCGTTTAATCTGTGGACTGATTAATTAATTAGTGAATTAATTAATTGGGGTCACTGCTAATTGAATTGAGAACCTAGAGGGTCACACACAACAACTTGGTTACATGAGTTGAGGCTTGAAAATGATTAAACGAGTTAATCGGACCAAGAGGGTTCCACACGTGTGAATTCACACGTGTGGCTCACGTGAGTGACACGTGTCACTGTGACACGTGTCACACACGTGTGTGTATATATATATTATATATATATTAAATAATTAATTAGTTAATTATTTAATAGACTTTGGTTTAATTTTGAATTAAAAGGAAAGTCTAATTTTGGAGAAAATAATCTAGTTAATTAATTACGAATTAATTAATTAGATAAAATAAGTTATTTATTTTCTAATAAATAAAGTATAAAATTATCCAAAAATAGTTTGGATATTTTTAAGCTCTCTTAAAAGTTGACTAGAAATAGAATTCAAAGTCAAAGTTGGAAAATACTTGATGATCAAGTAATAGGAGAGAGAGGAACCAAATCCTAGTCCAATAAGGACTAGGTTCGGCCGTCCCTCCCCTTTCCTATATATAGGGGAGCTCATGCTCCCCTTTAGAGCTAATGGACAATTCTTGGTTCATGTGTTGAACACCTTCCTTTCTCCAAGATTATATTAAACCCTAGGTTAAGCCTAAACACTAACTAGAGAACTAGCATCCTTACTAGTTAGATTGTGATCAAGTTGGTGGACTTTCTCTAGAGACTTCAAGTTAGAAGTTTGAAGATTCGAGCTTTACCAAGGAGAGGGGATCAAGCCGCGAGAAGAGCGTTCTTGGGTGGCTTGAAACGCTTCAAGAAAGAATAAAAGAAAAGTAAGTTTTCTATCTTTACGAATTTGGTTACACGATTGCGAGTTCAAGGTCCTTTTGTTGGGAAATTTTTTTAAATTCCGCTGCTTTCTGATTCTGTTTTCCAACATGATTCATGTGAGATACAATCCTCCTACTTACTATCTCTCAACCAAGATCTGGGCTAAGGGAATAATCAGAACTCTAATAATCTGGTCTTAAATCTAAGTGCATTTCATATCCATTTGATCTCAATCCAAGAAACCTTTTTTCATGATGTCTTGATCTACTACCTTGGCCAAGGACTCCATATGGCATATGAATGACTTACACAATAAGAGATCACCTTGCAAATGCAAGTGTAGGTCCTATCATGATTCTCATTCACTTTCATGAGTCACTTGTGCAGCCCCAGCATAAGCCTTGAATCAGTTATCTAAGGCGACACCCTTTAAAGCCTATACCTAAGACTACAGTGTTAATTCATAAAATGACATGGAACCTCAAGTCTAAGGATCAATTAATCACATCAATGACTCGTGAGATATTTCCTAATCTGGAAGTTTCCATTTCCTGAAATGGAAACTTCCTTTCCCATTTAGGAATCTTCTCACACGGGGCACCTCAGTGAACTTAATTATGGAAGTAAGCGCCCTCATGTATCGCGCACGTATCAACTATACACTTGGTACCTCCATGAAACAAGGTGGTCATTCTTAAGGGCGTGATCCCACAAGCATACCTTAAAGGAGTCAGGTTGACACTCCCACTGTCTGTAGGACTCATCAGCTTGGAGTATTTTACTAATCATGACTTATGTGATATAGGGCTCATTTCATAAACCATTTCACCTAAATGGCAGAGTCCTAAAGTCATCAGGATTGGGGGAGTTCTCATACACGCACAACTAAAGTAAACGCATAGCAACCAACAACATATAAAGAAGTGTTACCTCAATTCGTTATTTTATTCAAAGATTATATGTGATTACAATAAGGAAAAGTACAAAGCAGATGTACAATCGGCTCTCTAGGGCACTATTCCTAACACCCTTTACATGCCCCTCTATTGGGCTCTTAAGGTTTTCTTCTTCTTTAGGTCTTCAAGCCTTTAACTTAGTTAGTTTAGAAGAAGAATTAACCATCACAATCTTTTATTCCTTCTTAAGGATGCTCTCAACCATTATCAACTAAATGATTAACTATGCTACAATGGCATCATTCTAGTTGAGCATAAAGGGTTTAAATGATAGTGGAAGCAATGTAAGAAATCAGTGCATTGAGAACTCTTTTCTCAGTTGATGATCGAGACCATAAGATCTTCAAATAAGATCCTTAGACCTTGTTCGTGTGCACTTGTTACCTCATTTGGAATATTGAATAATTCCATAATGTTATACTTTGTAACATTTTTATGAGGTGGTTCAATTGCTCTTAAGTGGTTTGGAAAAATCCATTCACCTTATATTGCTTCTCTTTAGGTCCGGGTCGAATTTTCACGATTGAAAATTTCGCCTTTTAGAGAACACCTTTCTGTATTTGGAATCTAAAATGAATTTTAGGGTCCGAAGCCAATTAGAGTTAGTTAGGACTTAGTCAACTCTTTTGACTTAATGATGGATACGAATGGGTTTGCATTTCATATTGTAGAGAATCACAGACCTACAACCTAAATGCTAAGCAGAGAAGATATGAGCATGTAGAATAATAACGTAATACATAGGATTTAGGTCTTTTAATCATATGTAGCTCCCACTGTTTTTAGAAGATCTTAAAATCCCAACGATCTAAGAGGAAACTTGTTTTCCAGTGGGTACTAAGATCCCAAGCACTTTATCTTGGACCCACGACTCGCGGCCATCCTTAAGAAAGCCTTAGGTAGGTACAACTTGCCAATTCCATCTCTATGGAACTCTTAGTAATATTTTTGCATCACCCATTTTTCAATATGGACCCACGACTCTTGCGACGTTCATATTTACTTAGACGTTAAGCAAGACCCATCAATCATAAGATCATGATTAAACTTAGGCCGGAACGACCCACGACTCGCGGCCTTCGCCCATTCCAAAATGAACACGAAATATTCAACATTTTTGGTGTTCAATTAGGAAACTAAGAATTAATAGGTTTCACATAGTCACCCCACGACTCATGGCCAACAACTAGCTCCCCTATTAAACTTAAATCCTGTTGATGGAACGCTAGGAATTTTATTTAAAGTTCTCACTTTATACAAAATACCTATTTTCGAAATTGCTTAATATTTGTGGGATTTTCGAATACTGGAGAGTTGTCTATTTTTTACCTCACCAACATGTACAGTTATCCATTTTAATTAGTCTTGTTTAATGTAGTTTCACATAAATGCATTACACACAAGTAATTAGCAGATAACATGTCCTAGCATGATACTAATATGAGATGATCGTGGGTTTTCCTATCTTATGCGTGATATGTGGGAGCCACTCCACAACCACAAGTTCTAACATACATGCCACATAAAACAATTTAAATCACATAAGGAAATTGGAAATAAAACGATGCCCTATCTATTACAATAATAGAAACCCTCCTAACATTTTGAGGGGTCTTCACTTTATGGCGTCATTGTTAATTTTTTGTGTGGATCCATCTTACTCCATGGGTGTAAATCTCCAAAGTAAAATAAAAATCTCACTTTCTAAAATCTACACTCTTTGCATAAAATAATATGGCTCAATCTTCATATTGGCCACAGACAAATACAAGGGGCATACCCCGGCCACAAAAACATTAATATGGAAAGCCACATAATAAACACATAACAATACGCACATAAATGGGGCACCGACCCCAATTGAAAAACGCAATTATGGGGCTCCAACCCCAAATTTAAACAATTCGTGTGCATAAATTAAAACATTCACACGACTAAACCCATGATCACCTAATATTCTAAAATTGCAAGAAATTTAAATTTACCAATAAATTTAAAATTCCTTTAACTTTAAGTTCGACTAACTCAAAGTAATCTGAAAATAGTTCCTTGTTCAAGAATAATTTCAAAATCAAAAGCTAGAATCTGATAAAATTCAAGTTAATTCAAAAATTAACAATTTTATAAAATTATTATTTAAAAAATAATAATATAACTTTTCCCGTAAAATTAAAATTGACTTTATTTCCCGAAATTCCCAAATTATAATTTTTATTTCAAAATAAAATATTTTCAGTAAAAAATAATTTTAAAATAGAATTTGGGCCAAAAACACGAAAAGTCGCATCGAGGCACGTCCACCCGCGCGCGTGCAGGAGATCCCGCACAGACTGGACGGACGCTTGCGGGCAATCCCGCATAGGGGTGTGCAGACGCGTGCGGGCACTCCCGCACAGGGGTGTGTGGGCGATCCCGCACAGGCTGTTCCGGATTATTGCGGGCAGTCCCGCACAGGGGTGTGCGCACGATCCCGCACAGGGCTGTGCGGACGCGTGTGGGCAGTCCCGCACAGGGGTGTACGGGAGATCCCGCATAGTCCCGCACGGACGTGTGCGGGCAGTCCCGATTACTCCCGACACGAAGTTCTCGGCCTCATCCCGACCCGTCCGTGTGCGGCGATGACGAGCGACGAACTCGCTTGGTCCTCGTCGTCCCGTACCGTTTTCCGTGTAAAAATTTTGGAAAAATTTTCGTCTCGATTCAGGAATCAAAATCGCGATTTTAATAAAACTAAAATAAAACCATTTAAAAAAAGAAATTTTTTAAGAAAACTATTTTCTCAATTTATCAGGAAACCTCTCAGATACAAAAGCTCAGATTACGAAACAAATTCAAGAATAGTTACCTGTAACTCAGATTCAAGAATTTCTCAAAATTCAGTTTAAAAGATAGATTAGAATTAGATCTTTCAAGGTGGCTCTGATACCACTTGTTGGGAAAAACAGGACCAGAAAGCGCAACGGAATTTAAAAATTTTCCCAAAAAGCAAGATCGAACTTGCAATTTCTATTTCTAATCTTTAGGGATTCAAGAACTTACAAGAATCGTCGCTTTCTTGACACCTTTTGAGCCGCCCTCAAACGCGCTTCACGCGATTAACCCTAGTCCCTCCAAAGATTCTTTCTACTTCAGATTCCAAAGTAGGTTTCCTCTGTAGTAATAATCCACACCAACCTAGATTCAAATCATGTTAGGGAAAGTGCTAGTGATATAACATGTGTAAAGAAAGAAACATAAAACGAGAAGAAAGAGAGCAAGAGAATTCTCCAAAATTCTTGAAGCCATGGTGTCTTATTCAAAATAGGATATATATTCCTTCTAGAAAAGAGCTCCTAATCAAATTAGGAATATTTAATTATTTTAATAATAATTCAATATCTTATTCCAATAATATTTATTCTAATCATATTAGAATTAATATCTACTAAAATAATAAATAGAAGATATTTAATATTTATTTATTTATTTATTCTAATCAAATTAGAACAACTAAATAATCAAATATTAAACACTTAGAATCAATTCTCTAATTAATTCCATGAAGGGCTTTAAAATTAATTCTAATGGGCTAAAATTAATTCTCTAATTAATTTTATTTGGCTTTATAATTAATTCTCCTAATTAATTATATTAGGGATTAATTCTCCTAATTAATTATATTTGGGCTTTATAATTAATTCTCCAATTAATTAACATATGGTCCAATTATTCAATCTGAAGACACGCCCCAAACACTCTCTCACATGCCACACATGTACATTTACACGTGTGATCTCGTTTTGATCAACTACTTGATCTTTCTTTCAATACCGTTTGAATCCGGCATTTATGTGTGAACCCCTAGGTTTATTTTCAGTTAGCAGTGAAACTAATACGCTTTATTAGTTCACAGATCACACGACCATAGTCTAGCCACAGGTGTGTGACCCCTACCCGAACAACGAATATATATTCGAAAGAACCTTTCAGTGAATGACAGCTATGAGGTAAGATCCTCCTACCAACCCATCTCTCGATTAAGATCTAGGGTATGAGAATAATGCGAGCCCTGCTAATCACAATCTTAAAGCTAAGTTCGTTTCATATCCATTTGATCTCAATCCAAGAAACCCTTTTCTTGATGTCTTGATCCACTACCTCAGCCGAGGGTTTAGGATGGCATATGAACAACTTATGCAATAAGAGATCTTCTTGCATTATAGCAAGTGTAGGTCCTTTGTTGATTCTCATATGCTTCCATGTGTCTGTTGGAAAACAGGAATCAGAAAGCAGCGGAAATTTAAAAATTTTCCAACATAAGGATCGAAAACTCGTAATCGTGAATCCAAATTTGTAGAGATTAGAAACTTACTTTTCAATAATCTTTCTTGAAGCGTTTCAAGCCACCTAAGAACGCTCTTCTCGCGGCTTGATCCTTTCTCTTTGGTAAAGCTCGAATCTTTAAAAACTTCTAACTTGAAGCTCTCTAGAGATAGTCCACCAACTTGACTATAATCTAACTAGTAAGGATGCTAGTTCTCTAGTTAGTGTTTAGGCTTAACCTAGGCTTTGTTTGATCTTGGAGAAAGGATGGTGTTCAACACATGAACCAAAAGAATTCATCCACCCTCAAGGGAGCTCGAGCTCCCCTATATATAATTGGGGAGGGGTGGCTGAACACCTAGTCCTTATGGACTAAGGATTTGGTCCCTCTCTCCTATTACTTGATCATCAAGTAATTTTGAACATTGACTTGGAATTCTAATTCAAATCGACTTTTAAGAGAGCTAAAAGTATCCAAACTCCTTTTGGATAATATTATACTTTATTTATTTCTTAATAAATAAATAAAATATTTATTTATCTAATTAATTAATTTATAATTAATTAAATAGATTAATTTCTCCAAAATAAGACTTTCTTTTTAATTCAAAATTAAACCAAAGTCTATTAAATAATTAACACATTAATTATTTAATACATAAACAAATATACACGTGTGGAACAAGTGTCCATAAGAACATGTGTCCGGTCACGTGACCCACACGTGTGGTTTCATACGTGTGAAACCCCTTTGGTATGATCAACTCGTTTGATCATTTTAAATCCTCAACCCATGTAACCAAGTTGTTGTGTGTGACCCTCTAGGTTCTCAATTCAATTAGCAGTGACCCTAATTAATTAATTCACTAATTAATTAATCAGTCCACAGATTAAACGACCATAATCAAGCACCAGGTGTTTAACCGCTAGCTGAATTGGAATGTCTCGATTCGACAGAACCTTTAAGCCATTGATTCATGTGAGATACAATCATCCTACTTACTATCTCTCAACCAATATTTAGGGCAAGGGAATAATCAGAACCCTAATAATCTGGTCTTAAAGGTAAGTGCATTTCATATCCATTTGATCTCAATCCAAGAAACCCTTTTATTGATGTATTGATCTACTGCCTTGGCCAAGGACTTCATATGGCATATGAATGACTTACACAATAAAAGATCACCTTGCAAATGCAAGTGTAGTTCCTTTCTTGATTCTCATTCACTTTCATGACTCACTTATGCAGCCCCAACATAAGCCTTGAATCAGTTGTCTAAGGCGACACCCTTTAAAGCTTATACCTAAGACTACAGAGTTAACTCATAAAGTGACATGGAACCTCAAGTCTTAGGATCAATTAATCACATCAATGACTCGTGAGATATTTTCTAATCTGGAAGTTTCCATTTCCCGAAATAGAAACTTCCTTTCCCATTTAGGAATCTTCTCACACGGGGCACCTCAGTGAACTTACTTATGGAAGTAAGCACCCTCATATATCACGCACGTATCAACTATGCACTTTGCACCTCCATGAAACAATGTTGTCCTTCTTAAGGGCGTGATCCCACAAGCAAGCCTTAGAGGAGTCAGGTTGACACTCCCACTGTCTGTATGACTCATCGGCTTGGAGTATTTTACTAATCATGACTTATGAGATATAGGGCTCGTTTCAAGAACCATTTCACCTAAATGGTAGAGTCCTAAAGTCATCAGGATTAGGGGAGTTCTCATACATGTACAATTAAAGTAAACGCTTGCCAAACAAGAGCATATAAAGAAGTGTTGCCTCAATTCGTCATTTTATTCAAAGATTGTCTGTGATTACAATAAGGAAAAGTACAAAGAGTATATACAATCGGCTTTCTAGGGCACTGTAACGCCCCAGTTTTTCAGTTTATAATAATGTGACGTATTTGTTTATAACTTGCACGATTTAATTAGTTAATTATATGATTTATTGTTTATAAATGTTTATATTTGATTCAAACCATAAACTATTTCTATTTTAATTTAATTCATTTTATTTTACTTTGATAATTGGTGTTTAATTTCTTAATTGAGGTTTCACGTACCTTAACTGCTTCGGTAATTTCTTTAATTAATTACAACATGTTATTAGTTTGTTTAATTTATTTAATATGGAATGTAAGTTTTAGTAATTCATTTATAACAATATGAATTCGTTCATGCGCATGAGTGTTCTATTTGTGCTTTGTTTACATATGTATTGATACCGAAATGTCGTGAAAATTTAATATGTCGTAAATGTGTGTGTTATGAACATGCCTATATGCTTGGATTATGTTTTTGGATTCATTTGTCGTGTTTACGAATTTATTTTGATTTTTGGAACCAAGTCGGGGGCTAACGAGCAATTAGCGCACCCTTGGTTCCGTGCGTGATATTTTGAGCTCGGGAATTCGGATTCGAATTCCGACACCTCCGTTGCCTTCGTATCGACGATTCGGAGACAATGGAACAAGCCTCATGCCTTTTTGAAATCATTAAGACCTCCGAAATCCAACCGTAACGAGCAACCCGTGCAAGAAGAGCTTCTTTGGTTGACTAGTCTTCATGGTGGGACCCCATAACACTCCTTAACTTAACCATACTTTAACCATGACTTTGTACCTTGGGTTAAGCCTTCTCCTCCCCTTTTTCCTCTGAAAAACCGAGCCAAAATATCTCCTCTTGCAGCTGGAGCTGAACGAGAGAGAAGAGAAGAGAAGAAAGGAAGAAAACCCTTGGCTTTTGTGATTTTGGAGCTCAAATCACCATCTTCCTTCACCAAAACTTCAAGGTATGAATATTTATGTCTTCTCTACTCAATTATGCTTGATTTCATCTATTTAAAACCTGATTTGGATCAGATTTGATTAGGGTTTGAATTATGAGATTGGTATGAACTTTTAGGGATTTTTGCTCTTGTGACCTATATGTTTGTATGGCTGAATTTCTTGCTTATATGTGATCATATAAACTTGTTTTACTGGATGTTAGGAGTATTGTGGTTCAATTTCGTGGTATTTGGATGAGTTATAGGTATGCTTTTGCTTATTGCCGTTTATGTGTGTGTATATGTCGTTTATGAATCGCATCACTTATTTTCTATATCATATCACTTCTTCTTGTTGTCCAACCTTGGATACATGCTATGTTATGTAATATGAGGTATGTAGTAGCATGTTGGTAGAGCTTGAATATGTTCTATGTTCCTATTTGAATTCTTGAATTATTGGATTGGAAATATGAATTGAATGATCTATGATTGAACAAGTGAATGAATTGGTTATATGATTTTCATGACTTAATATGATCTTTATGTCTTCATATCATGTGTGAGCATTGCCGTGCGTCATATCTGGTTCATTTCGAGTCTTGAGTCTCACGAACACGTCTTGTGGTCTTTTGTACAGTTTGTCTCCAGGGTGGAGAGCTTTTGATCGTCAGGCACTTGGTGCTCGATCCTTGTTTCTTCACGGTTAAGGTGAGGGTGGTTTTTGTTTTAGCTATGTAACAAACCCTACAACCCTTATGTGAAAAGTTTTGGCCAAAAACCTTATGAATATATATATATGGTTTTCAAATGAAGTTATCGAGTAAATTCTTCTGAGTTATACCTACGAGCGTATATAAGCTTAAAAATGGTTTTGTAATGAGGCTATGCTCCAAACCGTGTGTCTTCATGCTAGCTATGGATTAGGATGACACGGAGAGGTACGTATATAGCATATGCCGAGTTACACGGTAAGGTATGATTTCTTATAGTATGTATCATATGTATGAATTGATATGTTTTGGCGAGATTGCACATATGTTATATTCACGGGCCCAGGGACTTAGTATATGTCGCTAACCGAGGAAGCAAGGGCTGACGGGGATCCCATATACTAGTTCCAACCAAATCTATGACGATACGGACCTCGTTAGGAGTTTTGACGAGGAAACGCAGGTCGGGCTTTTGAGGATTCATGTACCTCACTAGCCATTATGTGTGATCCGGTGGCCGGGTCTTGCAAGCCTGTCCACCACCCGGAGGAAGAAGGTTGGTTATGATATGATTATGCACCGTGCGGGAATACCGGGATCCGGATCGCCCAAACGAATATGTTTATGATATGATTTATGGTCTGTGTGTATTATGATATATTGCATGGTCGCCTAATCAATATATTATTGATATTTGTCGTACACGGTCGGAGTTTGGTTGGAGATTGTGCACGCTCACTCGCCGAGCCTTATATTTATGTATGATTTATGAAGGTAATGAATTTAATATGAATTAGTCGTAAAAGTCGAGCATTGTTTAATCTATTTTCTTGCCCTTGTCGGGAACTAAATTCAAATAAAACCTTGCTCGGGATTTATGACTTGCAAGTGCATGTTTTATATATGTATCGCTCCTGCTCACTCAGTCTTCTAGAGACTGACCCCTCTCCCTCCCCACTCTTTTAGTGTGCAGGTTTGATCTTTGGAGTTTCGGGCTAGGCGGAGGTGTTTGAAGTCTTTAAGTGGTCGAGTTAGTTAGGGGAGTCCCTGCACTCATTTATGTATTGGAATTATGTATGATTCGTTCTATTATATCATGAATTTGAATAATTATGAAATTGTTAGTGAATTGCTCTTACGGGGCATTGTTATGTTTTAAAAGAGGCCTGAAGAGCCCAAATTCCGTTTATGGTTGGTATGTTTGAACTTTGGTTTTGTTATGCATTATACTTTGTGGATTGGTTTTCATTGCAGGGTCTAGCTCCGCCTGGCTTAGGAAAGTTTTTATGTTTGTCTCCCGTTCGCTAGGGTTTGATACGGGTGCGGATTTACTATTTCGTTACTCGTGTTGAGCCCTAGTGCGGGGGATGTGGTGCCTCACGTGCGGGGTGCTACATCCTTAAGTGGTATCAGAGCCCGGTTGCAAAACCGGTGTTCTTGAGTCGTGTTGGAGTCAGTTTAAGTCGAACGGCATAGGGACTATGTGATATTGTGTGCATTGCATCGATCTTGAATATGGAATTTGGTTTCCTTAAGAATTTTGTTGAATTACTTGTTGCATTTTATAGGGATTCTTGTCTTTTGTATTGAATGTGTGTCATGAGCATGCACTAATCGCATGCATCCATTCTTGAAATGAGTTATGATTTCCAGATTATAAAGATGATATCAAACCACGGCCAAGTTCTAGGACAAAGAAGATTGATTGCAAACCTTTCTGAGACATGGAAGATGGGTAGGATACTTTAGGAAGATTAAATCTAGAGATGTGATGGCAGGGAGACATTTGGTGAAATCGGAATAGGAGTTAATCATGGGATTGTTGAGATTCAAAAGACTAACTTATGAGAATCTGCTACTTGGAGTACATTAATTGGATTCAACAGGATCTTTCAACCTAAGGAATGAATTAAACAAAGCCTTGAAGACATTTTGGTCTCGGATTTGGATCATGGAAGAGGTACTAGTCATTAAGAGGAGTAGAGACAACAGGGGTCCGGCAGAGGTTATACATCAAGGGTCTACAAAGAAGGACTTCGAACTAAGTCTAGTGATTAGAAGTCGGGTTCTAGAAGGCAAGCATTTGGGGAAAAAAAAAACGAATATAGGGAATGTGGCGATATGGGGAACAGGATTTGAGTTCATTTTCCAAATCCAAGCTGAATTGTCATGTTGTGAGGTTAAATTGGAAGATATGGAGCAACAAATGGAAACGGGAAAGAAAGGAAATCATGCGCTCAAGTATAAGCAATTGGAGGTAAAT
This sequence comes from Lantana camara, assembly GCA_037501455.1. Taxonomy (NCBI): domain Eukaryota; kingdom Viridiplantae; phylum Streptophyta; class Magnoliopsida; order Lamiales; family Verbenaceae; genus Lantana; species Lantana camara. The sequence goes on along the minus strand of CM074862.1, from coordinate 87,583,489 downwards.
TGAATTCACAAAGGATAAACGCGGAATTCTTGATCGCAATAACAATTAGAAGGAAAGGTCGAGTTTCAAGGAGAAGTTTGGATACTAATTCTGTGGACGTGGAAGAATTAAGGATTAAGGAATTGCAATCTCGGATAGTGGAAGATACAAGTGATGCAAAAAGACTCATGGAAAACTTGAAGACCGTGGGAAAGGCAAGGGATAATCACCGAGTCAAAGTAACCTCGGGATTTGAGGAACGAGGAAAAGCTACCGAGCTAACTACTTACCATCTTGGTGACAGGTTCCAAAACATTCATAACACGTGCATCATATTTTGCATTAATTATTTATTCTTTTGACCTTATGTTTATCCGTGTATTTCTAATTGGTTTCGTTGCGCTAATGTGTTGTATAATCGCTTGATGTAAACGTGACACATGCATTGTCATTTTAACCCAACATGCATTTTAGTGTTTACTTGATAGGAAGTCCTTTCGCCTCAACTATCAAGTATCAGTTCAACCGAACCATATCTGATTTAAAGGAAAGGAAGTAATGGAGTGTTCGGATCGGATAAGAATAGGGAAGAAGGATTGAGGGAGTTCGACATGAAAGAGCAAAATTTTAAGGGGGAGAGCACGACCGAGAGATAAAATGGAGGATGGAAATAGTGCTCGAATAAATATGTCAATAGCAACAACGGGGATGCAAATTAAGGAGAATCTGGATATCCTAATGGTGGCCATTGGAAATGAATAAGAGGATGGTAATGGTTAAGTTGTTAAGAGAGAAGTGACGATGCCAAATTCGGAGGAAGATTTTTCGAGATATAAAGAAGAAAGTTTATTGAATGACTCTATGTCTGGAATTCCGAATTGGGAGTGATGAAATTATATGGGAGTTTCTGTGACCTCCTAAGATGGAATGAACTAAGGGAAATTTGGATCAATCTATTATATGAGGGGATGTTGTCGATCAAAATTTACTCAGTAAAAGTATTAAGGGATCCGAGACAACATTATTAAAATTATCGGTTCTATCAGAGGTGATCCAGAAGGAAACTTAAGAAGAGACCAAATGGAAAAAGATGATCATTGGAGGATTTACATCGAACTCCAAGAGTCGTCAAGAATATTCTATCTTCGATTCAAGAAATATGGAGCTAGATGCCAAATATAACCTTAAGGGGGTCAAAGGGTATGAATAGATAACATGAACGGAAAATGGAAAAGGATTCGTGTTAAGGTAGATCCTAATGACGAATACCTCTAGGTAGGGATTGAATCGTCAAGGTTGTCAGGGGTAGTGATTCTTGGGGGTTTTCGGGAGGTCAAGCTAGGATAAGTAAAAAGAGTGGGCTGAATGGGGATTAAGAGGAATGATGGAGACGGGGAGCAGTACCGGGCAGAAGGGATCTAAGAAGTGTAATCCCTGAAGGCTTCATTAATTATTTCATTGGGGTATCCTGAAGAGGTTAAAGACAAACTGAGCACTGAATCTATCTTCGGGACAGATGATGCACTGAACAACGACAACTCACAATGTTAAAACTTCGTGACTACGGTGAACGGTATTTATAGCATTCATGAAGCATACATTCATGCAAATTCAATTTAATAATTTCTTTGTCATATGCTTTGTTTTCTTGTCAAGTTAAATTACACGAAGTAATTGATGATTAACATGGATGATATCTGATATTTACCTTGAGATGGCTTGTGTGATTTTGAATTTGGTTTTGCGTGAGTTGCTTGGGAGTATTGGAGACTTCCTTGCTTTATTTTCGGTTAAGAGACGGGGATTCTCTTATTTTTGTTTGAGAGACGGGGTACTCTCTTTGCTTGCGAGAGACGGGGTTCTCTCATTGTTGTTGGAGAGACGGGGTTCTCTCATTGTTGCTCGAGAGACGGGGCTCTCTCCTTGTTGCTTGTGAGAGACGGGGAATCTCTCATTGTTTGTTTTCAAGCGTGCTTTGAATCCGAGGACGGATTCTTTTTAAGGGGGAGAGATTGTAACGCCCCAGTTTTTCAGTTTATAATAATGTGACGTATTTGTTTATAACTTGCACGATTTAATTAGTTAATTATATGATTTATTGTTTATAAATGTTTATATTTGATTCAAACCATAAACTATTTCTATTTTAATTTAATTCATTTTATTTTACTTTGATAATTGGTGTTTAATTTCTTAATTGAGGTTTCACGTACCTTAACTGCTTCGGTAATTTCTTTAATTAATTACAACATGTTATTAGTTTGTTTAATTTATTTAATATGGAATGTAAGTTTTAGTAATTCATTTATAACAATATGAATTCGTTCATGCGCATGAGTGTTCTATTTGTGCTTTGTTTACATATGTATTGATACCGAAATGTCGTGAAAATTTAATATGTCGTAAATGTGTGTGTTATGAACATGCCTATATGCTTGGATTATGTTTTTGGATTCATTTGTCGTGTTTACGAATTTATTTTGATTTTTGGAACCAAGTCGGGGGCTAACGAGCAATTAGCGCACCCTTGGTTCCGTGCGTGATATTTTGAGCTCGGGAATTCGGATTCGAATTCCGACACCTCCGTTGCCTTCGTATCGACGATTCGGAGACAATGGAACAAGCCTCATGCCTTTTTGAAATCATTAAGACCTCCGAAATCCAACCGTAACGAGCAACCCGTGCAAGAAGAGCTTCTTTGGTTGACTAGTCTTCATGGTGGGACCCCATAACACTCCTTAACTTAACCATACTTTAACCATGACTTTGTACCTTGGGTTAAGCCTTCTCCTCCCCTTTTTCCTCTGAAAAACCGAGCCAAAATATCTCCTCTTGCAGCTGGAGCTGAACGAGAGAGAAGAGAAGAGAAGAAAGGAAGAAAACCCTTGGCTTTTGTGATTTTGGAGCTCAAATCACCATCTTCCTTCACCAAAACTTCAAGGTATGAATATTTATGTCTTCTCTACTCAATTATGCTTGATTTCATCTATTTAAAACCTGATTTGGATCAGATTTGATTAGGGTTTGAATTATGAGATTGGTATGAACTTTTAGGGATTTTTGCTCTTGTGACCTATATGTTTGTATGGCTGAATTTCTTGCTTATATGTGATCATATAAACTTGTTTTACTGGATGTTAGGAGTATTGTGGTTCAATTTCGTGGTATTTGGATGAGTTATAGGTATGCTTTTGCTTATTGCCGTTTATGTGTGTGTATATGTCGTTTATGAATCGCATCACTTATTTTCTATATCATATCACTTCTTCTTGTTGTCCAACCTTGGATACATGCTATGTTATGTAATATGAGGTATGTAGTAGCATGTTGGTAGAGCTTGAATATGTTCTATGTTCCTATTTGAATTCTTGAATTATTGGATTGGAAATATGAATTGAATGATCTATGATTGAACAAGTGAATGAATTGGTTATATGATTTTCATGACTTAATATGATCTTTATGTCTTCATATCATGTGTGAGCATTGCCGTGCGTCATATCTGGTTCATTTCGAGTCTTGAGTCTCACGAACACGTCTTGTGGTCTTTTGTACAGTTTGTCTCCAGGGTGGAGAGCTTTTGATCGTCAGGCACTTGGTGCTCGATCCTTGTTTCTTCACGGTTAAGGTGAGGGTGGTTTTTGTTTTAGCTATGTAACAAACCCTACAACCCTTATGTGAAAAGTTTTGGCCAAAAACCTTATGAATATATATATATGGTTTTCAAATGAAGTTATCGAGTAAATTCTTCTGAGTTATACCTACGAGCGTATATAAGCTTAAAAATGGTTTTGTAATGAGGCTATGCTCCAAACCGTGTGTCTTCATGCTAGCTATGGATTAGGATGACACGGAGAGGTACGTATATAGCATATGCCGAGTTACACGGTAAGGTATGATTTCTTATAGTATGTATCATATGTATGAATTGATATGTTTTGGCGAGATTGCACATATGTTATATTCACGGGCCTAGGGACTTAGTATATGTGGCTAACCGAGGAAGCAAGGGCTGACGGGGATCCCATATACTAGTTCCAACCAAATCTACGACGATACGGACCTCGTTAGGAGTTTTGACGAGGAAACGCAGGTCGGGCTTTTGAGGATTCATGTACCTCACTAGCCATTATGTATGATCCGGTGGCCGGGTCTTGCAAGCCCGTCCACCACCCGGAGGAAGAAGGTTGGTTATGATATGATTATGCACCGTGCGGGAATGCCGGGATCCGGATCGCCCAAACGAATATGTTTATGATATGATTTATGGTCTGTGTGTATTATGATATATTGCATGGTCGCCTAATCAATATATTATTGATATTTGTCGTACACGGTCGGAGTTTGGTTGGAGATTGTGCATGCTCACTCGCCGAGCCTTATATTTATGTATGATTTATGAAGGTAATGAATTTAATATGAATTAGTCGTAAAAGTCGAGCATTGTTTAATCTATTTTCTTGCCCTTGTCGGGAACTAAATTCAAATAAAACCTTGCTCGGGATTTATGACTTGCATGTGCATGTTTTATATATGTATCGCTCCTGCTCACTCAGTCTTCTAGAGACTGACCCCTCTCCCTCCCCACTCTTTTAGTGTGCAGGTTTGATCTTTGGAGTTTCGGGCTAGGCGGAGGTGTTTGAAGTCTTTAAGTGGTCGAGTTAGTTAGGGGAGTCCCTGCACTCATTTATGTATTGGAATTATGTATGATTCGTTCTATTATATCATGAATTTGAATAATTATGAAATTGTTAGTGAATTGCTCTTACGGGGCATTGTTATGTTTTAAAAGAGGCCTGAAGAGCCCAAATTCCGTTTATGGTTGGTATGTTTGAACTTTGGCTTTGTTATGCATTATACTTTGTGGATTGGTTTTCATTGCAGGGTCTAGCTCCGCCTGGCTTAGGAAAGTTTTTATGTTTGTCTCCCGTTCGCTAGGGTTTGATACGGGTGCGGATTTACTATTTCGTTACTCGTGTTGAGCCCTAGTGCGGGGGATGTGGTGCCTCACGTGCGGGGTGCTACAGGCACTATTCCTAACAATCTCCCACTTGCCAGTCAAAGCCATTCTAAAGCTATTCTATGTCCCATCTTCTAAAGATGACCTTGGAAAGCTTCTTGACTAAAGGGTTTAGTAAGTGGATCTGCCACGTTCTCTGCTGATGTGACCCTCTCAATTTGCACATCTCCTCTTTTGATAATATCACTGATTAGGTGATAGTTCCTCATAATGTGCTTGGTCCGTTGGTGAGATCTTGGTTCTCTTACTTGAGCAACCGCCCCAGTGTTCTCACAAAACGCAGTAATGGGGTCTTTCCTGCTAGGAACAACATTCAACTCTTGAATGAAGTTTCTAATCCAAACACCTTCCTTAGCTGCATCATTTGCAGCTAAGTATTTGGCCTCAGTGGTCGAATCTGCAGCGGTCATTTGCTTGGAACTCTTCCAACTCACTACTTCGCCGTTTAGGCAGAAAATGTATCCTGACATTGACTTAAAATCATCGAAGTCAGATGCAAAGCTCGCATCGCAGTATCCTTCGACAGTAAGACCTTTCTGACCTCCGTAAACTAAGAAGAAATCTTTAGTACTTTTCAAGTACTTAAGAATATTCTTCACGGCAGCCTAGTGACCATCTCCAGGGTCAGATTGGAAACGACTTGTTAAACTAAGTGCATAAGCCACATTCAGTCGAGTACATAACATTGCATACAATATGCTACCTATTGCTTTCCTTAGGACACATCTTCTCAAGGTGTACATAGGTGTATGAGTCATTCTTTCCTTCTCAAGGTTAGTCTTAGGACACATCTTCTTAGAAAGACATGTTCCTACATTCATAGGAAGGTTCTTAACCTTTGCTGACTCCATATTGAATCTTTTCAATACTTTGTCGACGTACATCAATTATGATAGTCCTATTAACCTTGTAGATCTATCTCGATAGATTTTAATTCCAAAGATATAGAACACATCACCAAGATATTTCATCTCGAATTGGTTCGATAACCATAACTTAGTTACTTTCATGTCATCCTTCGAATTCCCAATAAGAAGGATGTCATCAACATAAAGTACTAAGAATTGCACTGAGGTCTCCAATTACTTTCTATACACACGCGATTCATTCGAAATTTGAATGAAGCCAAACTTTTTGACCAATTCATCAAATCAAATGTTCCAATTCCTAGAAGCCTGTTTCAATCCATAGATTGACCTTTGGAGTTTGCAAACCTTTTGCTCACTCCCACTGAATGTGAAACCTATGGGCTACTCCATATAAATGTCTTTATCAATGTCACCATTGAGAAGGGCAGTTTTCACATCCATTTGCCATATCTCATAGTCATAATATGCAGCAATGGCAAGCATGATCCGGATAGACTTTTGCATTGCAACTGGTGAAAAGGTTTCATCAAAGTCCACGCTGGGTCTTTGAGTGAATCCTTTTGCAACCAGTCTTGCTTTGTAGGCTACAATCCTTCCATCAACTCCAAGCTTTCTCTTAAATATCCATTTGCAACCTATGGGTTTGACCCCATCAGGCAAATCTACCAAGGTCCAAACTTGGTTGGAGTTCATGGAATCTATTTCGGATTTCATGGCTTCTATCCATTGTTCAGAGTCAGAATCTGAAAGTGCCTCCTCATATGTTAGAGGATCATTATCCTTTTGAGAGATCTCATCGAAGAATCCATACCATCTCTCCGGCTGTATAGGAGTGCGTCCAGAACACCTTAGAGAAGGATTTACATATGCATCGAAATTCGTGATTAGTTGTGGTTCATCAGAAGGGGACATTTCCTTAGTGGGTGACGTGGGGTCACTTTGTACTTCCTCTAATTCTACGATCTTGCCTTTCTTTTCTTTAAGGAACGGTTCCTCAAGAAAAGTAGCATTTCTAGAAACAAACACCTTTTGCTCAGATTGATCATATAAGTAGTATCCTATGGATTCCTTAGGATAACCTACAATGGAGCATAAGTTAGAAGGAGATTCTGACTTATCTCCCACTGTCCTCTTCACGTAAGCAAGACAACCCCAAATTCTTAAGTAAGAATAACTAGGGATTTTACCATGCCAGATTTCATAGGGCGTTTTAGGGACTGACTTAGAGGGAACTAGATTCAAAATCTTTACTGCACTTTCTAGGTCATAACCCTAGAAAGAAGACGGTAAGTCAGTGAAACTCATCATGGAACGAACCATATCAAGTAGAGTTCGATTCCTTCTCTCATAAACTCCATTTTGTTGAGCAGTTCACGTAGGAGTCCATTGAGAGATAATACCATTATCTTTGAGATGACTAAGGAATTCTTCACTAAGATACTCGCCTCCTCGGTCAGATCGAAGTGCTTTGATATTGTGACCAGTTTGGTTCTCAACCTCCTTTTGAAATTCTAGGAATTTCTCAAAAGCTTCAGATTTATACTTCATTAAGTATACATAACCATACCGACTAAAGTCATAGGTAAAGGTTATGAAATACTGATGATTGTTTCTTGTGCCTACACTAAGTGGTCCGCAAACATCAGAATGGATCAAATCCAAGACCTTAGTGGCACGTTCCACAGTTCCTTTAAAAGGAACTTTGGACATCTTTCCTTTGAGACAGGACTCGCAAGAAGTTAACTCTTCAAGATCATTTTCAGAGAATGATCCTAAAGTGTTTATCTTGCTAATTCTGTTCTTGGAAATATGTCCCAATCTAGCGTGCTATAAGGGAGCTGAAACTTTGTCATATGTCTTTCGTTTAGTTTCGCGTTGTATATTCATAATATTGATATTTTGAGTTAGATAAAGTCCATTACTTAGAGTACCGATGTGAACGGAAGAGTTGTTCCGCTTGATAAAGTATTTATCATTCTTAATATAAGTTTCATAACGTTCACAATCTAAAATTGGAACTAAAATAATATTACAAATAATACTCGGTACATAAATGACTTTATTTAAGGCTAACTCAAAACTACCTAAATCTAATCTAATTGTGCCAAAAGCTCGAGCTTCAACATTTGAGCCATCGCCGATATTTAAGACACATTCTCCTTCTCTGAGTTGTTGAACTTCATTTAGCATCTGTACATCATTACAGATATGAGCTCCACAACCGGTATCAAGTACCCAAGAACTTGAATTAATAGAAAGATTTACTTCAACGAGAAACATACCTTTCTTTAGAGTAGCCTTGTACTGTGGGCAGTTTCTCCTCCAATGTCCCGATTTGCCACAATGGAAGCAAACATCGTCTTTCTAATCACGCTTCTCCTTTTGGGCCTTCCCCTTCGAAATGCCTCCAGTGGGCCTAAGGGGTTTCTTCTTCTTCTTTTGGGCTTTCTTGCCCTTACCTTTAGAAGGCCCAGAAAAGGAAGATGGAGAATTCACCATTAGAACCTTATTGTCCTTCTTGATCGTGCTTTCAGCAGTCACAAGCTGACTAATCAGCTCAACTACAGTAGCACCAACATGATTCATATTGAAGTTAAGGACAAATGGGTTGAATGATGGTGGGAGCGAGGCTAGCAACAAGTCCACAGAAAGATCATCTTTTAGTGGCATGTCCATGGAAGCAAGTTTCTCAGTAAGGGCGAGAAACATGAGTCCATATTCAAGGACACTTGAACCTTCCCTCATTCTCAAATGGAGCAATTCCTTTGAAGTATTATACCTTGTAACACTTTCATGAGGGCGGTAAAGTTACTCTAAGTGGTCGTAAATCTCCCAAGAAAATTCCATGGCCTCATGTTGCCTTTGTAAGTCCGGAGACATGTTAAGCAACATAAGGTAACGGGCTTAAAGATTATCATCCTTCCACTTCTGGATCGCATCCCACTCGGCCCGAGTGGGAGCATCCCCTTCGGGATTAGGCTCCCCTTCGAAGAGAACATAAGTTCTCTTCTCAGAGTCTAAAATGATTTTTAGATTCCTCAGCCAATCAGAATAGTTGAGACCAGTCAACTTGTTTGACTCTAGGATCGATAGAAGAGGGATTTTGGTTTCCATTTCAAAACAGGTAAAGAATCACAGAATCTACGACCTAAATGGTAAAACAGAGAACTAGTGAGCATGCTGAATTATAACGATATACAAAAGATAAGGTCTTTAATCTAATGTAGCTCCCATTGTTTTTCAAAGATCTATAATTCCCAAAGATATAAGAAGAACCCTTTTCCCAATGGGTAATAAGATCCTAAGCATTTTACCTCAAACCCACGACTCGCGGACATTCTAAGTAAAATCCTAGGTAGGTACAACTTACCAATTCTAACAGCTTTAGAACTCTTAGTAATTGTTTTTGCATCACCTATCTTTCAATATGGACCCACGACTCGTGTGATATCCATATTTACTTAGGTGTTAAGCTAGACCCATCAATCATAAGATCATGATCAAAACTTAGTTCGAACGACCCACGACTCGCGGACATCGCCCTTGCTAAAATTGACCACGAAATATTGATCATTTAAAATGATCAATTAGGTAACTAAGAACTAATTAGCTCCACTAGCTATCCCACGACTCGCGGACAATAACTAGCTTCACTTACTGAACTTAAAACCTATTGATGGAATGCTAGGAATTTAATTCAAAATTTACATCTTGAATTAAACACCTATTGTTCGAAATTAGCTTAATATTTAACGGGAATTTTTGAATCAACCGGAGAGTTGTCCGGTTCGACCTCACCAACATATATGTTATCCAATTTTAATTAGTCTTGATTAACGCAAGTACAACTTAAATGCATTTCACACAAACACTTAGCAGATAACATGTCCTAGCATGATACTAACATGTGATGATCATGGGTTCTACCTATCTTATGCGTGATATGTGGGAGTCACTCCACAATCACAAGTTCTAACATACATGCCACATAAACAGTTTAAATCACATAAGGGAAAGCGGTAACAAAATACGAGCCCTATCTCTATTACATTTTCAATTGAGATTCCCCTCCCTAACATTTTGAGGGGTCTTCACTTATGGCCTCCTTGTTACTTGAATGTGGTCCATCTTACTCCATGGGTGCATTGTCTCCAAAATGAAAATAAAAACCTCACCACCTATTCTACTCTCGTAAATGAAAAGGTATTAAAAAGTAATAAGGCTCAATCGTCATATTGGCTTTAGACAAATACACGGGGCATACCCCAGCCTCAAAACAGTAATATGGAAAGCCACATAACAAATCATATAACAGTACGCACATAAGTGAGGCTCCAACCTCAATTGAAAAGTGCAACTATAGGGCTCCAACCCCAATTTAAACCATTCATGTGCATAAATTAAAACCATACATAAGTCTAAACCCATGATCACCTAACATACATAAATTGTAAGAATTTAAATTTAACCAATAAATTAAAATTCTCGCTTTAAGCTCTAATAGCTTAAAACACGACTTAGATACAATTCTTGTTCAAGAGCCTTTTCTATAAAACCCGAAAAATCCATAAATTAATAAAATTCAATTAATTTCTGAAAATTAACAATTTTATTCTTTCAATATTTTCATGAAATAAGGTTTGCAATTTTCCCAAAATTTAAATCGCTTAATTTTTCAAAATCAAATTTAAACAATTATTTCAAAAATAATTCAAATTTAATAAAAACAAAATTTTACAGAAAAATTAAATCGGGATTTCAAGGACCGAAAACACGAAAACTCAAAATCCGGGCCCGGAATCGCCCGGAACGAGCAGCTGCTCGCCTCGCGGTGTCACGCGCACGGTGCCGATAGCTTGCGCTGCCAGGCCGCGTGCACTAGGCTCGTACAGCTCATTGCTGCTCGCGTGCGGGCGATGCCGGGTGGGTGCTCCTGCGCTGTTGTGGGATCATGTGGGAGGCTGTCCCGCGCGGTTGCCGGACAGGCGAGCAGCACGGCGTCGCGCGCGGCTGCGCGACGGTGGCACGTGGGGTTGGGGCGTGCTACAAGTTGGCACGTTCCAACCTCGTGTGTTCGTTTCGTGTTTCGTTTTGTATCTCATGTTTCACCAAAACCCGGTTCAATCCAAAATAATATTACGATTTAAACACATTTCAATTAAAACGGTTTTCAAAAACACAATTTAAGAAAACAGTTTCAGAAATTCAAGAAAAATTACAATTTCGTAATTCAGGCTTTCTAAAAGAACTTAAGAATACCTAATTCGCATCTAAGCCTAAGAATTTCTACCAAATTCGGTTTAATCGAGATGAATTAGAAACACGATTAACGAGGTCGCTCTGATATCACTTGTTAGAAAACAGGAATCAGAAAGCAGCGAAAATATAAAAATTTTCCAATAAAAGGATCGAAACTCGCAATCGTGAATATGAATTCGTAGAGATTAGAAACTTACTTTTCAATAATATTTCTTGAAGCGTTTCAAGCCACCCAGGAACGCTCTTCTCGTGGCTTGATCCCATCACCTTGGTAAAGCTCGAATCTTGAAAACTTCTAACTTGAAGCTCTCTAGAGATAGTCCACCAACTTGACTACAATCTAACTAGTAAGGATGCTAGTTCTTTAGTTAGTGTGTAGGCTTAACGTAGGGTTTATTTGATCTTCGAGAAAGGATGGTGTTCAACACATGAACCAAAAGAATTCAATCACTCTTTAAGGGGAGCTCGAGCTCCCCTATATATAGGAAAGGGAGGGGCGACCGAACCTAGTCCTATTGGACTAAGGATTTGGTCCCTCTCTCTGATTACTTGATCATCAAGTAATTCCAACTTTGACTTTTGAATTCTAATTCAAATCAACTTTTAAGAGAGCTAAAATGTCAAAACCCTATTGGATAATGTTATATTTTATTTACTATTAAATAAATAACTTATTTATCTAATTAAATAAATAAGACTTTCCTTTCAATTCAAAAATTAAACCAAAGTCAATTAAATAATTAACACATTAATTACTTAATATATATATTATATATATATACACGTGTCAGACACGTGTCCCAAGGACACGTGCCACTCACGTGACCCACACGTGTGGAGCCCTTTCGGCATGATCAACTCGTTTAATCATTTTAAAGCCTCAACTCATGTAACCAAGTTGTTGTGCATAACCCTCTAGGTTCTCAATTCAATTAGCAGTGACCCGAATTAATTAATTCACTAATTAATTAATCAGTCCACAGATTAAACGACCGTAGTCTAGCAACAGGTGTTTAACCCCTAGCTGAATTGGAATGTCTAGATTCGACAGAACCTTTAAGTCATTGATTCATGTGAAATACAATCCTCCTAGTTACTATCTCTCAACCAAGATCAAGGGTAAGGGAATAATCAGAACCCTAATAATCAGGTCTTAAATCTAAGTGCACTTCATATCCATTTGATCTCAATCCAAGAAACTCTTTTCTTCATGTCATGATCTACTGCCTTGGCCAAGGACTCCATATGGCATATGAATGACTTACACAATAAGAGATCACCTTGCAAATGTAAGTGTAGGTCCTTTCTTGATTCTCATTCACTTTTATGAATCACTTGTGCAGCCCCAGCATAAGCCTTGAATCAATTGTCTAAGACGACACCCTTTAAAGCTTATACCTAAGACTACAGAGTTAACTCATAAAATGACATGGAACCTCAAGTCTAAGGATCAATTAATCACATCAATGACTCATGAGATATTTCATAATCTGGAAGTTTCCATTTCCTGAAATAGAAACTTCCTTTCCCATTTAGGAATCTTCTCACAAGGGGCACCTCAGTGAACTTACTTATGGAAGTAAGCACCCTCATGTATCACGCACACATTAACTATACACTTTGCACCTCCATAAAACAAGGTGGTCCTTCTTAAGGTCGTAATCCCACAAGCAAGCCTTAGAGGAGTCAGGTTGACACTCCCACTGTCTGTAGGACTCATCGGCTTGGAGTATTTTACTAATCATGACTTATATGATATAGGGCTCGTTTCATGAACTATTTCACCTAAATGGTAGAGTCCTAAAGTCACCAGGATTAGGGGAGTTCTCATACATGTACAGCTAAAGTAAACGCATACCAAACAAGAGCATATACAGAAGTGTTGTCTGTGATTATAATAAGGAAAAGCACAAAGTGGATATACAATCGGCTTTCTAGGGCACTATTCCTAACATGTTTTGTTTGTCTCCCGTTCTCTATGATTTGATACGGGTGTGGACTTCCCATTTCGTTACTCTTGTTGAGCCGTAGTGCGAGGGATGTGGTGTCTCACGTGTAGGGTGCTACAATGCGGGCGATCCCGTCAGCCCATAGGTGCTCCCGGAACGCCTCCCAGCGCGGTTGCAGGAGGGACTAGGCGCAAGGCCTACGCTCGCCTAGGTCAGGCTAGCGGTGGCGCGCGAGGCTCCTCACGCGCGACGCCTTCGTGGGTGAGGTTTCGCTTGTTCCTCGAAATCCGGGTTTTCATTTCGTGTTTTCGTTCAAAAGCAAAACCAATCCAAGAAATCAAAAACAGTTTATACTGTTTCAAATATAAAACAGTTTTCAAAAACAAATTTTAGCAAAAACAGTTTTCAGAAACATTCAGGAAAAATATCGTTCCGTAATTCATGCTTTCTAAAACAGTCACAAATACTCAATCGCATCAAGCCTAAGAATTTCTACCAAATTCAGTTAAGTGGAGACGAATCAGAAACACGGTTGATGAGGTGGCTCTGATACCACTTGTTGGAAAACAAGAATAAAAAAGCAGCGGAAATTTAAAAAATTTTCCAACAAAAGTATCGAAACTCGCAATCATGTATCCAAATTCGTAGATATTAGAAACTTACTTTTCAATAATCGTTCTTGAAGCTTTTCAAGCCACCCAAGAACCCTCTTCTCGCGGATTGATACCCTCTCCTTGGTAAACCTCCAATCTTTAAAACTTCTAACTTGAAGCTCTCTAGAGATAGTCCACCAACTTGACTACAATCTAACTAGTAAGGATGCTAGTTCGGAAGTTAGTGTTTAGGCTTAACCTAGGGTTTATTAGATCTTGGAGAAAGGATGGTGTTCAACACATGAACCAAAATAATTCTCAAAATCATAAAGTGAGCTCGAGCTCCCCTATATATGGCAAAGGGCGGGGCGGCCTAACTTATTCCTATTGGACTAAGGATTTGGTCCCTCTCTCTTATTACTTGATCATCAAGTAATTCCTAACCTTGATTTTGAATTCTAATTCAAATCAAATTTTAAGAGAGCTAAAATATCCAAAAACCCTTTTGGATAATATTATACTTTATTTATTAATAAATAAAGAACTTATTTATCCAATTAATTAATTCGTAATTAATTAAATAGATCATTTTTTTCTCCAAAATAAGACTTTATTTTTAATTCAAAAATTAAACCAAAGTCTATTAAACAATTAACACATTAATTATTTAACACATACAATATATATAGACACGTGTCCCAAGGACACGTGCCAGTCACGTGACCCACACGTGTGATTCACACGTGTGGAACCCTCTCGGCATGATGAACTCGTTTAATCATTTTAAAGCCTTAACTCATGTAACCCAGTTGTCGTGTGTGATCCTCTGGGTTCTCAATTCAATTAGCAGTGACCCTAATTAATTAATTCACTAATTAATTAATCAGTCCACATATTAAATGACCATAGTCTAGCAACAGGCGTTTAACCCCCAGCTGAATTGGAATATCTCGATTCGACAGAACCTTTAAGTCATTAATTCATGTGAGATACAATCCTCCTACTTACTATCTCTCAACCAAGATCTACGGTAAGGGAATAATCAGAACCTTAATAATCTAGTCTTAAAGCTAAATGCATTTCATATCCATTTGATCTCAATCCAAGAAACCCTTTTCTTGATGTCTTGATCTACCGCCTTGGCCAAGGACTCCATATGGCATATGAATGACTTACACAATAAGAGATCACCTTGCAAATGTAAGTGTAGGTCCTTTCTTGATTCTCATTCACTTTTATAAATCACTTGTGCAGCCCCAGCATAAGCCTTGAATCAGTTGTCTAAGACGACACCCTTTAAAGCTTATACCTAAGACTACAGAGTTAACTTATAAAATGACATGGAACCTCAAGTCTAAGGATCAATTAATCACATCAATGACTCATGAGATATTTCCTAATCTGGAAGTTTCCATTTCCTGAAATAGAAACTTCCTTTCCCATTTAGGAATCTTCTCACAAGGGGCACCTCAGTGAACTTACTTATGGAAGTAAGCACCCTCATGTATCACGCGCGCATTAACTATACACTTTGCACCTCCATAAAACAAGGTGGTCCTTCTTAAGGGCGTAATCCCACAAGCAAGCCTTAGAGGAGTCAGGTTGACACTCCCACTGTCTGTAGGACTCATCGGCTTGGAGTATTTTACTAATCATGACTTATGCGATATAGGGCTCGTTTCATGAACCATTTCGCCTAAATGGTAGAGTCCTAAAGTCATCACGATTAGGGGAGTTCTCATACATGTACAGCTAAAGTAAACACATACCAAACAAGAGCATATACAGAAGTGTTGTATGTGATTATAATAAGGAAAAGCACAAAGCGGATAGACAATCGGCTTTCTAGGGCACTATTCCTAACATGTTTTGTTTGTCTCCCGTTCTCTATGGTTTGATACGGGTGTGGACTTCCCATTTCGTTACTCTTGTTGAGCCGTAGTGCGGGGGATGTGGTGTCTCACGTGTGGGGTGCAACAATGCGGGCGATCCCGTCAGCCCATAGGTGCGCACGGAACACCTCCCAACGCGGTTGCGGGAGGGACTAGGCACAAGGCCTGCGCTGGCCTAGGTCAGGCGGGCGGTGGCGTGCGAGGCTCCTCACGCGCGACGCCTTCGCGCGTGGGGTTTCGCTTGTTCCTCGCAATCCGGGTTTTCATTTCGTGTCATCGTTCAAAAGCAAAACCAATCCAAGAAATCAAAAACAGTTTATACTGTTTCAAATTTAAAACAGTTTTCAAAAACAAATTTTAGAAAAACAGTTTTCAGAAACTTTCAGGAAAAATACCGTTCCGTATTTCATGCTTTCTAAAACAGTCACAAATACTCAATCGCATCAAGCCTAAGAATTTCTACCAAATTCAGTTAAGTGGAGACGAATCAGAAACACGATTAATGAGGTGGCTCTGATACCACTTGTTGGAAAACAAGAATAAAAAAGCAGCGGAAATTTAAAAAATTTTCCAACAAAAGTATCGAAACTCGCAATCATGTATCCAAATTCGTAGATATTAGAAACTTACTTTTCAATAATCGTTCTTGAAGCGTTTCAAGCCACCCAAGAACCCTCTTCTCGCGGATTGATACCCTCTCCTTGGTAAAGCTCCAATCTTTAAAACTTCTAACTTGAAGCTCTCTAGAGACAGTCCACCAACTTGACTACAATCTAACTAGTAAGGATGCTAGTTCGGAAGTTAGTCTTTAGGCTTAACCTAGGGTTTATTAGATCTTGGAGAAAGGATGGTGTTCAACACATGAACCAAAATAATTCTCAAAATCATAAAGGGAGCTCGAGCTCCCCTATATATGGCAAAGGGAGGGGCGGCCTAACCTATTCCTATTGGACTAAGGATTTGGTCCCTCTCTCTTATTACTTGATCATCAAGTAATTCCTAACCTTGATTTTGAATTCTAATTCAAATCAAATTTTAAGAGAGCTAAAATATCCAAAACCCTTTTGGATAATATTATACTTTATTTATTAATAAATAAATAACTTATTTATCTAATTAATTAATTCGTAATTAATTAAATAGATCATTTTTTTCTCCAAAATAAGACTTTCTTTTTAATTCAAAAATTAAACCAAAGTCTATTAAACAATTAACACATTAATTATTTAACACATACAATATATATAGACACGTGTCCCAAGGACACGTGCCAGTCACGGACCCACACGTGTGATCACACGTGTGGAACCCTCTCGGCATGATCAACTCGTTTAATCATTTTAAAGCCTTAACTCATGTAACCCAGTTGTCGTGTGTGAGCCTCTAGGTTCTCAATTCAATTAGCAGTGACCCTAATTAATTAATTCACTAATTAATTAATCAGTCCACATATTAAATGACCATAGTCTAGCAACAGGCGTTTAACCCCCAGCTGAATTGGAATGTCTCGATTCGACAGAACCTTTAAGTCATTGATTCATGTGAGATACAATCCTCCTACTTACTATCTCTCAACCAAGATCTAGGGTAAGGGAATAATCAAAACCTTAATAATCTAGTCTTAAAGCTAAATGCATTACATATCCATTTGATCTCAATCCAAGAAACCCTTTTCTTGATGTCTTGATCTACCGCCTTGGCCAAGGACTCCATATGGCATACGAATGACTTAATGTAAGTGTAGGTCCTTTCTTGATTCTCATTCACTTTTATAAATCACTTGTGCAGCCCCAGCATAAGCCTTGAATCAGTTGTCTAAGACGACACCCTTTAAAGCTTATACCTAAGACTACAGAGTTAACTCATAAAATGACATGGAACCTCAAGTCTAAGGATCAATTAATCACATCAATGACTCATGAGATATTTCCTAATCTGGAAGTTTCCATTTCCTGAAATAGAAACTTCCTTTCCCATTTAGGAATCTTCTCACAAGGGGCACCTCAGTGAACTTACTTATGGAAGTAAGCACCCTTATGTATCACGCGCGCATTAACTATACACTTTGCACCTCCATAAAACAAGGTGGTCCTTCTTAAGGGAGTAATCCCACAAGCAAGCTTTAGAGGAGTCAGGTTGACACTCCCACTGTCTGTAGGACTCATCGGCTTGGAGTATTTTACTAATCATGACTTATGCGATATAGGGCTCGTTTCATGAACCATTTCACCTAAATTGTAGAGTCCCAAAGTCATCAGGATTAGGGGAGTTCTCATATATGTACAGCTAAAGTAAACGCATACCAAACAAGAGCATATACAGAAGTGTTGTCTGTGATTATAATAAGAAAAAGCACAAAGCGGATATACAATCGGCTTTCTAGGGCACTATTCCTAACATGTTCTGTTTGTCTCCCGTTCTCTATGGTTTGATAAGGGTGCGGACTTCCCATTTCGTTACTCTTGTTGAGCCGTAGTGCGGGGGATGTGGTGTCTCACGTGTGGGGTGCTACAATGCGGGCGATCCCGTCAGCCCATAGGTGCGCCCGAAACGCCTCCCAGCGCGGTTGCGGGAGGGACTAGACGCAAGGCCTGCGCTCGCCTAGGTCAGGCGAGCGGTGGCGCGCGAGGCCCCTCACGCGCGACGCCTTCGCGCGTGGGGTTTCGCTTGTTCCTCACAATCCGGGTTTTCATTTCGTGTTTTCGTTCAAAAGCAAAACCAATCCAAGAAATCAAAAACAGTTTATACTGTTTCAAATTTAAAACAGTTTTCAAAAACAAATTTTAGCAAAACAGTTTTCAGAAACTTTCAGGAAAAATACCGTTCCGTAATTCATGCTTTCTAAAACAGTCACAAATACTCAATCGCATCAAGCCTAAGAATTTCTACCAAATTCAGTTAAGTGGAGACGAATCAGAAACACGATTAACGAGGTGGCTCTGATACCACTTGTTGGAAAACAAGAATAAAAAAGCAGCGGAAATTTAAAAAATTTTCCAACAAAAGTATCGAAACTCGCAATCATGTATCCAAATTCGTAGATATTAGAAACTTACTTTTCAATAATCGTTCTTGAAGCGTTTCAAGCCACCCAAGAACCCTCTTCTCGCGGATTGATACCCTCCCCTTGGTAAAGCTCCAATCCTTAAAACTTCTAACTTGAAGCTCTCTAGAGATAGTCCACCAACTTGACTACAATCTAGCTAGCAAGGATGCTAGTTCGGAAGTTAGTGTTTAGGCTTAACCTAGGGTTTATTAGATCTTTGAGAAAGGATGGTGTTCAACACATGAACCAAAATAATTCTCAAAATCATAAAGGGAGCTCGAGCTCCCCTATATATGGCAAAGGGAGGGGCGGCCTAACCTATTCCTATTGGACTAAGGATTTAGTCCCTCTCTCTTATTACTTGATCATCAAGTAATTCCTAACCTTGATTTTGAATTCTAATTCAAATCAAATTTTAAGAGAGCTAAAATATCCAAAACCCTTTTGGATAATATTATACTTTATTTATTAATAAATAAATAACTTATTTATCTAATTAATTAATTCGTAATTAATTAAATAGATCATTTTTTTCTCCAAAATAAGACTTTCTTTTTAATTCAAAAATTAAACCAAAGTCTACTAAACAATTAACACATTAATTATTTAACACATACAATATATATAGACACGTGTCCCAAGGACACGTGCCAGTCACGTGACCCACACGTGTGATTCACACGTGTGGAACCCTCTCGGCATGATGAACTCGTTTAATCATTTTAAAGCCTTAACTCATGTAACCCAGTTGTCGTGTGTGACCCTCTAGGTTCTCAATTCAATTAGCAGTGACCCTAATTAATTAATCAGTCCACATATTAAACGACCATAGTCTAGCAACAGGTGTTTAACCCCCAGCTGAATTGGAATGTCTCGATTCGACAGAACCTTTAAGTTATTGATTCATGTGAGATACAATCCTCCTACTTACTATCTCTCAACCAAGATCTGGGGTAAGGGAATAATCAGAACCTTAATAATCTAGTCTTAAAGCTAAATGCATTTCATATCCATTTGATCTCAATCCAAGAAACCCTTTTCTTGATGTCTTGATCTACCGCCTTGGCCAAGGACTCCATATGGCATATGAATGACTTACACAATAAGAGATCACCTTGCAAATGTAAGTGTAGGTCCTTTCTTGATTCTCATTCACTTTTATAAATCACTTGTGCAGGGGCAGCATAAGCCTTGAATCAGTTGTCTAAGACGACACCCTTTAAAGCTTATACCTAAGACTACAGAGTTAACTCATAAAATGACATGGAACCTCAAGTCTAAGGATCAATTAATCACATCAATGACTCATGAGATATTTCCTAATCTGGAAGTTTCCATTTCCTGAAATAGAAACTTCCTTTCCCATTTAGGAATCTTCTCACAAGGGGCACCTTAGTGAACTTACTTATGGAAGTAAGCACCCTTATGTATCACGCGCGCATTAACTATACACTTTGCACCTCCATAAAACAAGGTGGTCCTTCTTAAGGGCGTAATCCCACAAGCAAGCCTTAGAGGAGTCAGGTTGACACTCCCACTGTCTGTAGAACTCATCGGCTTGGAGTATTTTACTAATCATGACTTAGGCGATATAGGGCTCGTTTCATGAACCATTTCACCTAAATGGTAGAGTCCTAAAGTCATCAGGATTAGGGGAGTTCTCATACATGTACAGCTAAAGTAAACGCATACCAAACAAGAGCATATACAGAAGTGTTGTCTGTGATTATAATAAGAAAAAGCACAAAGCGGATATACAATCGGCTTTCTAGGGCACTATTCCTAACATGTTCTATTTGTCTCCCGTTCTCTATGGTTTGATACGGGTGTGGACTTCCCATTTCGTTACTCTTGTTGAGCCGTAGTGCGGGGGATGTGGTGTCTCACGTGTGGGGTGCAACAATGCGGGCGATCCCGTCAGCCCATAGGTGCGCACGGAACACCTCCCAGCGCGGTTGCGGGAGGGACTAGGCACAAGGCCTGCGCTGGCCTAGGTCAGGCGGGCGGTGGCGTGCGAGGCTCCTCACGCGCGACGCCTTCGCGCGTGGGGTTTCGCTTGTTCCTCGCAATCCGGGTTTTCATTTCGTGTCATCGTTCAAAAGCAAAACCAATCCAAGAAATCAAAAACAGTTTATACTGTTTCAAATTTAAAACAGTTTTCAAAAACAAATTTTAGAAAAACAGTTTTCAGAAACTTTCAGGAAAAATACCGTTCCGTATTTCATGCTTTCTAAAACAGTCACAAATACTCAATCGCATCAAGCCTAAGAATTTCTACCAAATTCAGTTAAGTGGAGACGAATCAGAAACACGATTAATGAGGTGGCTCTGATACCACTTGTTGGAAAACAAGAATAAAAAAGCAGCGGAAATTTAAAAAATTTTCCAACAAAAGTATCGAAACTCGCAATCATGTATCCAAATTCGTAGATATTAGAAACTTACTTTTCAATAATCGTTCTTGAAGCGTTTCAAGCCACCCAAGAACCCTCTTCTCGCGGATTGATACCCTCTCCTTGGTAAAGCTCCAATCTTTAAAACTTCTAACTTGAAGCTCTATAGAGACAGTCCACCAACTTGACTACAATCTAACTAGTAAGGATGCTAGTTCGGAAGTTAGTCTTTAGGCTTAACCTAGGGTTTATTAGATCTTGGAGAAAGGATGGTGTTCAACACATGAACCAAAATAATTCTCAAAATCATAAAGGGAGCTCGAGCTCCCCTATATATGGCAAAGGGAGGGGCGGCCTAACCTATTCCTATTGGACTAAGGATTTGGTCCCTCTCTCTTATTACTTGATCATCAAGTAATTCCTAACCTTGATTTTGAATTCTAATTCAAATCAAATTTTAAGAGAGCTAAAATATCCAAAACCCTTTTGGATAATATTATACTTTATTTATTAATAAATAAATAACTTATTTATCTAATTAATTAATTCGTAATTAATTAAATAGATCATTTTTTTCTCCAAAATAAGACTTTCTTTTTAATTCAAAAATTAAACCAAAGTCTATTAAACAATTAACACATTAATAATTTAACACATACAATATATATAGACACGTGTCCCAAGGACACGTGCCAGTCACGGACCCACACGTGTGATCACACGTGTGGAACCCTCTCGGCATGATCAACTCGTTTAATCATTTTAAAGCCTTAACTCATGTAACCCAGTTGTCGTGTGTGAGCCTCTAGGTTCTCAATTCAATTAGCAGTGACCCTAATTAATTAATTCACTAATTAATTAATCAGTCCACATATTAAATGACCATAGTCTAGCAACAGGCGTTTAACCCCCAGCTGAATTGGAATGTCTCGATTCGACAGAACCTTTAAGTCATTGATTCATGTGAGATACAATCCTCCTACTTACTATCTCTCAACCAAGATCTAGGGTAAGGGAATAATCAAAACCTTAATAATCTAGTCTTAAAGCTAAATGCATTTCATATCCATTTGATCTCAATCCAAGAAACCCTTTTCTTGATGTCTTGATCTACCGCCTTGGCCAAGGACTCCATATGGCATACGAATGACTTAATGTAAGTGTAGGTCCTTTCTTGATTCTCATTCACTTTTATAAATCACTTGTGCAGCCCCAGCATAAGCCTTGAATCAGTTGTCTAAGACGACACCCTTTAAAGCTTATACCTAAGACTACAGAGTTAACTCATAAAATGACATGGAACCTCAAGTCTAAGGATCAATTAATCACATCAATGACTCATGAGATATTTCCTAATCTGGAAGTTTCCATTTCCTGAAATAGAAACTTCCTTTCCCATTTAGGAATCTTCTCACAAGGGGCACCTCAGTGAACTTACTTATGGAAGTAAGCACCCTTATGTATCACGCGCGCATTAACTATACACTTTGCACCTCCATAAAACAAGGTGGTCCTTCTTAAGGGAGTAATCCCACAAGCAAGCTTTAGAGGAGTCAGGTTGACACTCCCACTGTCTGTAGGACTCATCGGCTTGGAGTATTTTACTAATCATGACTTATGCGATATAGGGCTCGTTTCATGAACCATTTCACCTAAATGGTAGAGTCCCAAAGTCATCAGGATTAGGGGAGTTCTCATACATGTACAGCTAAAGTAAACGCATACCAAACAAGAGCATATACAGAAGTGTTGTCTGTGATTATAATAAGAAAAAGCACAAAGCGGATATACAATCGGCTTTCTAGGGCACTATTCCTAACATGTTCTGTTTGTCTCCCGTTCTCTATGGTTTGATAAGGGTGCGGACTTCCCATTTCGTTACTCTTGTTGAGCCGTAGTGGGGGGGATGTGGTGTCTCACGTGTGGGGTGCTACAATGCGGGCGATCCCGTCAGCCCATAGGTGCGCCCGAAACGCCTCCCAGCGCGGTTGCGGGAGGGACTAGACGCAAGGCCTGCGCTCGCCTAGGTCAGGCGAGCGGTGGCGCGCGAGGCCCCTCACGCGCGACGCCTTCGCGCGTGGGGTTTCGCTTGTTCCTCACAATCCGGGTTTTCATTTCGTGTTTTCGTTCAAAAGCAAAACCAATCCAAGAAATCAAAAACAGTTTATACTGTTTCAAATTTAAAACAGTTTTCAAAAACAAATTTTAGCAAAACAGTTTTCAGAAACTTTCAGGAAAAATACCGTTCCGTAATTCATGCTTTCTAAAACAGTCACAAATACTCAATCGCATCAAGCCTAAGAATTTCTACCAAATTCAGTTAAGTGGAGACGAATCAGAAACACGATTAACGAGGTGGCTCTGATACCACTTGTTGGAAAACAAGAATAAAAAAGCAACGGAAATTTAAAAAATTTTCCAACAAAAGTATCGAAACTCGCAATCATGTATCCAAATTCGTAGATATTAGAAACTTACTTTTCAATAATCGTTCTTGAAGCGTTTCAAGCCACCCAAGAACCCTCTTCTCGCGGATTGATACCCTCCCCTTGGTAAAGCTCCAATCTTTAAAACTTCTAACTTGAAGCTCTCTAGAGATAGTCCACCAACTTGACTACAATCTAGCTAGCAAGGATGCTAGTTCGGAAGTTAGTGTTTAGGCTTAACCTAGGGTTTATTAGATCTTTGAGAAAGGATGGTGTTCAACACATGAACCAAAATAATTCTCAAAATCATAAAGGGAGCTCGAGCTCCCCTATATATGGCAAAGGGAGGGGCGGCCTAACCTATTCCTATTGGACTAAGGATTTAGTCCCTCTCTCTTATTACTTGATCATCAAGTAATTCCTAACCTTGATTTTGAATTCTAATTCAAATCAAATTTTAAGAGAGCTAAAATATCCAAAACCCTTTTGGATAATATTATACTTTATTTATTAATAAATAAATAACTTATTTATCTAATTAATTAATTCGTAATTAATTAAATAGATCATTTTTTTCTCCAAAATAAGACTTTCTTTTTAATTCAAAAATTAAACCAAAGTCTACTAAACAATTAACACATTAATTATTTAACACATACAATATATATAGACACGTGTCCCAAGGACACGTGCCAGTCACGTGACCCACACGTGTGATTCACACGTGTGGAACCCTCTCGGCATGATGAACTCGTTTAATCATTTTAAAGCCTTAACTCATGTAACCCAGTTGTCGTGTGTGACCCTCTAGGTTCTCAATTCAATTAGCAGTGACCCTAATTAATTAATCAGTCCACATATTAAACGACCATAGTCTAGCAACAGGCGTTTAACCCCCAGCTGAATTGGAATGTCTCGATTCGGCAGAACCTTTAAGTTATTGATTCATGTGAGATACAATCCTCCTACTTACTATCTCTCAACCAAGATCTGGGGTAAGGGAATAATCAGAACCTTAATAATCTAGTCTTAAAGCTAAATGCATTTCATATCCATTTGATCTCAATCCAAGAAACCCTTTTCTTGATGTCTTGATCTACCGCCTTGGCCAAGGACTCCATATGGCATATGAATGACTTACACAATAAGAGATCACCTTGCAAATGTAAGTGTAGGTCCTTTCTTGATTCTCATTCACTTTTATAAATCACTTGTGCAGGGGCAGCATAAGCCTTGAATCAGTTGTCTAAGACGACACCCTTTAAAGCTTATACCTAAGACTACAGAGTTAACTCATAAAATGACATGGAACCTCAAGTCTAAGGATCAATTAATCACATCAATGACTCATGAGATATTTCCTAATCTGGAAGTTTCCATTTCCTGAAATAGAAACTTCCTTTCCCATTTAGGAATCTTCTCACAAGGGGCACCTTAGTGAACTTACTTATGGAAGTAAGCACCCTTATGTATCACGCGCGCATTAACTATACACTTTGCACCTCCATAAAACAAGGTGGTCCTTCTTAAGGGCGTAATCCCACAAGCAAGCCTTAGAGGAGTCAGGTTGACACTCCCACTGTCTGTAGAACTCATCGGCTTGGAGTATTTTACTAATCATGACTTAGGCGATATAGGGCTCGTTTCATGAACCATTTCACCTAAATGGTAGAGTCCTAAAGTCATCAGGATTAGGGGAGTTCTCATACATGTACAGCTAAAGTAAACGCATACCAAACAAGAGCATATACAGAAGTGTTGTCTGTGATTATAATAAGAAAAAGCACAAAGCGGATATACAATCGGCTTTCTAGGGCACTATTCCTAACGTGTTCTATTTGTCTACCGTTCTCTATGGTTTGATACGGGTGTGGACTTCCCATTTCGTTACTCTTGTTGAGCCGTAGTGCGGGGGATGTGGTGTCTCACGTGTGGGGTGCTACAATGCGGGCGATCCCGTCAGCTCATAGGTGCGCCCGAAACGCCTCCCAGCGCGATTGCGGGAGGGACTTGACGCAAGGCCTGCGCTCGCCTAGGTCAGGCGGGCGGTGGTGCGCGAGGCCCCTCACGCGCGACGCCTTCGCACGTGGGGTTTCGCTTGTTCCTCGCAATCCGCGTTTTCATTTCGTGTTTTCGTTCAAAAGCTAAACCAATCCAAGAAATCAAAAACAGTTTATACTGTTTCAAATTTAAAACAGTTTTCAAAAACAAATTTTAGCAAAACAGTTTTCAGAAACTTTCAGGAAAAATACCATTCCGTAATTCATGCTTTCTAAAACAGTCACAAATACTCAATCGCATCAAGCCTAAGAATTTCTACCAAATTCAGTTAAGTGGAGACGAATCAGAAACACGATTAACGAGGTGGCTCTGATACCACTTATTGGAAAACAAGAATAAAAAAGCAGCGGAAATTTAAAAAATTTTCCAACAAAAGTATCGAAACTCGCAATCATGTATCCAAATTCGTAGATATTAGAAACTTACTTTTCAATAAACGTTCTTGAAGCGTTTCAAGCCACCCAAGAACCCTCTTCTCGCAGATTGATACCCTCTCCTTGGTAAAGCTCCAATCTTTAAAACTTCTAACTTGAAGCTCTCTAGAGATTGTCCACCAACTTGACTACAATCTAACTAGTAAGGATGCTAGTTCGGAAGTTAGTGTTTAGGCTTAACCTAGGGTTTATTAGATCTTTGAGAAAGGATGGTGTTCAGCACATGAACCAAAATAATACTCAAAATCATAAAGGGAGCTCGAGCTCCCCTATATATGGCAAAAGGAGGGGCGGCCTAACCTATTCCTATTGGACTAAGGATTTAGTCCCTCTCTCTTATTACTTGATCATCAAGTAATTCCTAACCTTGATTTTGAATTCTAATTCAAATCAAATTTTAAGAGAGCTAAAATATCCAAAACCCTTTTGGATAATATTATACTTTATTTATTAATAAATAAATAACTTATTTATCTAATTAATTAAATAGATCATTTTTTTCTCCAAAATAAGACTTTCTTTTTAATTCAAAAATTAAACCAAAGTCTATTAAACAATTAACACATTAATTATTTAACACATACAATATATATAGACACATGTCCCAAGGACACGTGCCAGTCACGTGACCCACACGTGTGATTCACACGTGTGGAACCCTCTCGGCATGATGAACTCGTTTAATCATTTTAAAGCCTTAACTCATGTAACCCAGTTGTCGTGTGTGACCCTCTAGGTTCTCAATTCAATTAGCAGTGACCCTAATTAATTAATCAGTCCACATATTAAACGACCATAGTCTAGCAACAGGCGTTTAACCCCCAGCTGAATTGGAATGTCTCGATTCGACAGAACCTTTAAGTCATTGATTCATGTGAGATACAATCCTCCTACTTACTATCTCTCAACCAAGATCTAGGGTAAGGGAATAATCAGAACCTTAATAATCTAGTCTTAAAGCTAAATGCATTTCATATCCATTTGATCTCAATCCAAGAAACCCTTTTCTTGATGTCTTGATCTACCGCCTTGGCCAAGGACTCCATATGGCATATGAATGACTTACACAATAAGAGATCACCTTGCAAATGTAAGTGTAGGTCCTTTCTTGATTCTCATTCACTTTCATGAATCACTTGTACAGCCCCAGCATAAGCCTTGAATCAGTTGTCTAAGGCAACACCCTTTAAAGCTTATACCTAAGACTACACAGTTAACTCATAAAGTGACATGGAACCTCAAGTCTAAGGATCAACTAATCACATCACTGAGTCTTGAGATATTTCCTAATCTGGAAGTTTCCATTTCCTGAAATAGAAACTTCCTTTCCCATTTAGGAATCTTCTCACACGGGGCACCTCAGTGAACTTACTTATGGAATTAAGCACCCTCATGTATCACACACGTATCAACTATACACTTTCCACCTCCCTGAAACAAGGTGGTCCTTGTTAAGGGCGTGATCCCACAAGCAAGCCTTAAAGGAGTCAGGTTGACACTCCCATTGTCTGCAGGACTCATCGGGTTGGAGTATTTTACTAATCATGGCTTATGTGAGATAGGGCTCGTTTCAAGAACCATTTCACCTAAATGGTAGAGTCCTAAAGTCATCAGGATTAGGGGAGTTCTCATACATGTACAACTAAAGTAAATGCATACCAAACAAGAGCATATAAAGAAGTGTTGCCTGAATTTGTTATTTTATTCAAAGATTATCTGTGATTACAATAAGAAAAAGTACAAAGTGGATATACAATCGGCTTTCTAGGGCACTTTTCCTAACATCATCAACATGGGTCGTCAATGTATTAAATCTCTGATCAACATGAGCTCGAAAATCCACCATCTCCTGCCTCTGATCATTCAATCCCGTCTCAACTCTGGCCATCCTAGCATTGGCTTCATCATCGCCATACTGATGTTCAGAGACCTCACGGACATGTGCTCATCATCCCCCTACCGAGGAACTAGTCTTGGAGCCTCGTGCCTTCCCTCGGGCACATCTGGGATCTCGTCAATAGAAGCCTTCAGCTCATCGGGCAACTCATCATACGAGGTATACCCCCAGGTGTACATCTGGTGAAACCTGTCTCGTGCCCTCTTTGGCCACCATGGTAATAACTTTCCTTCATGGGGCTCCTCTTTCCACTCAGTGATTAAGCCCATATGCTTCCATTTATCCTCATCCAAGATCGGGTACTGAGTCAATGGCTCGGCCTTCTTGGGTTTCCATCCCACGCTTTTGGCAATTGTGGTAAGGTAGGCGTCGTGGCCAATAGCTCCCCTGGATCGGTTTGCCACATTCTGCATTCGTTCCATCAATTCCTTCATGCCGTCCAACTTCCTCCACTCCTTCATTATATGCATGATACCTAACTCCGTCAATTGGATGTTGCCCTCGCTCTCATCACGGGCACAAAAACTACAAGCCAAGATCTTGTGTACTATCCTCCATATGATACTATCCAGATAAGTGGCCTTGGTGTTCCGGACATGGTAATTTGGTGCATTTGGCTTCAGTGTGAAAGATCTCCACATAGCCTCCTGCTCATCAGGCTCCCAATTAGGAAGCCTGTCCTCAGCATTCATAGAGAAACCGAGCGCCCTACTCAAGGTGTAGGTGCGATAGGTATAGGTCCTTATATCATGCAAAGCAAAGGAGAGGGGTGTATTCACCTCCCCTAAATCCCACCTCATGGTGGTGAAGAAGGTAGCAGTAAGGTCTGGGTACTTGTACACTACCGTCTCCAAGAATTTCTACCACCCAATTTTATCAAACAAAGTGCGAATCTCATCCCAAACTCCCATTCGGACCAAGGCAGCCCGTTGAAAGAACTTCGTCGGAAAAATCATGCGAGATAGTACCCTATTATACGGATTGGCAACTCCTTCGACAACGACATTTCTATTCTCACTTTGGGCCCGACTAGAGGTCCTTGAACTTGAGGCTCCATCAGTGTGAGTACGCTTACGACCCATAGTACCTGAAATATGCAAAATACCCAAGCATAACAAGCAATTATCAAATAAAGTTCACTTAGGCAATACTCAAACACCTTGCGGGCACAAATCTAAGGTAAGGGTGTTAGCTAAAATTCTCCAATTCTCCTAACCCAAAACAACATTACCTCATATTATCACAATTATAGTTCCAAAATCAAACACATTCTACTGTAATTTCGGATTTACACATCAATTTCCAACTAGAACTAGGGCATTCTCCAAATCAACCAACTTCACCTAAAGTTATACCCTAAGCACAAATACTACTCCTAGCATGGAAGACTTCAAAGTATGAATCTATTACTTCCAAAATACCACCCAATTTCAATAAGAAATCTATGGTTGAACTTCCAAATTTGGGGAGGGAAAAAAGCAAAACTACTTAAATTAGGAGGGTGTACTTACCAACAAACAGATGAGAGAAAGATTGTGCATGTGTGAGGCGGTGGTGGCTCACCAGAAACGAACGAAGGTGGTGGCTTGTGGTGGTGCGTGAATTTTGAAGAACTGCTCCTGCTTCATTTCTTCCGTATGTGCGTGTGTTTGGGGGGGGGGGGGGGGGGGAAGAAGTTAAGTTTTGAATTAAAAATCCGCCCAAAAACGTGTTATTAAAGGCCCAGGTTTTCACGAGTTTGGGCCCGTAATGGGCGTTACCCCGTTTAGCCTTATGGGGGTAACGGCTGCTACCCCACCTGGTCTAGGAGCCTGTGGCTATTAACGGGCGTTACACGGAAAGACCTACGAAATTGTAATGCCCATTACCTTTGCTTCTCATTCCGCCTGACATGTTAACTAGCGTTACCTTTTAATACTAAGAATGGTGTAACGCCCGTTACAACTAACTCGCCCAAAAGCTTAATTTGAACACAAACACAATTTGCGGGTGCTTAATCATGTTAATTAACAAAAATTAATTCATGAAAGGCAGTCAAAGTATAGTGCACCATCGCTACGATAGATAAACACACCTTAAGGCACATATTACAGGTAATCGCATCAATTCATTCTCACACTAGCGTCAAGTGCATGCACACACAATCACAACTAAATAAATAGACCTCAATATTGACACTTAGCTTTAAATCACGGTCCACGCATCAACTCATACTTCAGATTCCGAACAACTTGCCAACTAAACTGTAAACGAAGGGGATAAATAGAGAATCACGAGAAAACAAGACGAGAGAACAACAAGAAAGAAAAAGAAAAGAAAAGAAAAGAAAAATTAGTTCTAAGTTTTAGTTGTTAGCTTGACTAGATAATCCTGATTAGTTCACAGGATGCAGTGACACACGCGAAGTGTGTTTTTCGATGGGCTCGCCAACTAGATACGGCTTCAATCTCTGTCCATTCACTACAAACGTGCCCGAATTCTCATTTTCTATCTCCACGGCTCCAATTGACATCACCCTAATAACACGAAACAGGCCAGACCAACGGGACTTCAATTTCCCTGGAAAGAGCTTCAACCTAGAGTTGAATAATAAAACCAACTATCCTACTTCAAACTCTTTCACTCAGATATGCTTATCATGCCATCTCTTTGCTCTCTCTTTACAAAGTTTCACATTTTCATACGCTCTGAGTCGGAATTCCTCTAATTAATGCAATTGCAAAGCTCTCTTCTCGCCAGCAAGCTTCATATCAAAATTAATGGCCCTGATTGCCCAATATGCCTTATGCTCGAATTCCAACGGCAAATGGTATGGTTTTCCATAGACTAGGTTAAATGGGGATGTACCAATAGGTGTCTTATAAGTCGTCCTATAAGCCCATAGTACATCATCCAACTTAGATGCCCAATCCTTCCTCGAGCTACTTACAGTTTTTTCCAAAATCTGCTTAATCTCCCTATTGGAAATTTCAACTTGCCCACTCGATTGGGGATGACACGCGTCGCCACTCTATGGTGAACTCCATACTTATTCAAAAGAATCTCTAGAAGCTTATTATAGAAATGAGAGCCTCTGTCACTAACAAGAGATCGGGGAACTCCAAATCGACTGAAAATATTCTTCTTCAGAAATTTTAACACAACCTTGGAATCATTCGTCTGTGAAGCTATGGCTTCAATCCACTTAGATACGTAATCAACTCCCACCAGAATGTACTTATTTCCGTTGGATGACGGAAAAGGACCCATAAAATCAATGCCCTAGACATCAAAAAGCTCAATCTCAAGAATATACCTTAGTGGCATCGCACCTCTCTTTCAAATATTACCTGTCCTAACGTGATCTCCATCAGGGGTGGAACGACAGTGACAAAG
Source organism: Lantana camara (assembly GCA_037501455.1). Taxonomy (NCBI): domain Eukaryota; kingdom Viridiplantae; phylum Streptophyta; class Magnoliopsida; order Lamiales; family Verbenaceae; genus Lantana; species Lantana camara. The sequence goes on along the minus strand of CM074862.1, from coordinate 87,552,296 downwards.
TACCTCCTCTATCTCATCCTGTGGGACGCATCTCCTCACCAGATGATCAGATAAGTGTCTGTAAAGCAGCGGTTCTTCCCAATAGTAATACTTTGCATTGGAAAGAAATTTCCTCTTTTGGTGGAAACTCAAGTCAGGGGGTACAATTTTACTGACTAAGTAATTCACAAAATCTGTATGCCACGGTACTCTAGAATCTACCTTAAACAATTGCTCATTTCGAAAATTCTCCGCGGCTGTCTCCTTAATTTCCAATCTTGACAAGTGGTCTGCTACCACGTTCTCTGTTCCCTTCTTGTCTCTAATCTCCAAATCAAACTCCTGGAATAACAATATCCGCCTAATGAGGCGCGGTTTACTATGTTTCTTGGATAAAAGGTACTTAATGGTAGCATGATCAGTGTATACCACCGTTTTTTAAACTATTGAATAAGAACGAAACTTGTCAAAAGCATGTATAATAGCTAATAGTTCTTTTTCAGTGGTGGCATAATTTAGTTGTGCATCATTATGTGTTTTGCTAGAATATGCAATAACATGTAAACGTTTCTCCCTTCTTTGGCCAAGGACAGCACTTATAGCCAAATCACTAGCATCACACATTAACTCAAACGGCAAACTCCAGTCTAGCGCCACCATAATGGGTGCTGAGGTAAGTTCTTTCTTCAACCTGTCAAAAGCAATCAAACGGTCATTACCAAAGATAAACTCGGCATCCTTCTGTAAAAGCTTACAAAGAGGTAAGGTGATTTTGGAGAAATCCTTAATAAACAGACGATAAAATCCGGCATGACCAAGGAAACTCCTAACTCCCTTCACATTAGTTGGTGGTGGCAACCTAGCGATCACATGAATTTTGGCCTTATAAACTTCAATTCCCTTCTCCGAAATCCTATGGCCTAACACAATTCCTTCCTTTACCATGAAGTGGCACTTCTCCCAATTCAGAACTAGGTTAGTCTCTTCACATCTCTGCAGAACTTGAGTTAAATTCTTTAAACTAGATTCAAAAGAGGAACCAAACACAGAAAAGTCATCCATAAATATTTCCATGGTACGCTCAATGAAATCAGAAAAAATGGTCATCATGCATCTTTAAAACGTAGTAGGGGCATTGCACAATCCAAAAGGCATTCTCCTAACGGCGAAAGTACCATAAGGATAAGTAAAAGTGCATTTTTCCTCGTCTTCCGGGGGCTATAGTTATCTGTTTATAACCTGAGTATCCATCCAGAAAGCAGTAGTATGCATGCCCGGCTAATCTTTCTAACATTTGATCAACGAAAGGAAGGGGAAGGTGATATTTCCTGGTCACAGTATTTAGTTTCCTGTAATCAATGCAAACTCTCCATCCCGTGACCGTCCTAGTAGGAATCAATTCATTGTTCTCGTCTTTAAGTACAGTCATCCCTCATTTCTTAGGCACAACCTGAATAGGACTAACCCCCTTACTATCCGAGATAGGATAAATAATCTCGGCATCTAACAGTTTTATTACCTCAGCCCTAACAACTTCCTTCATATTTGGGTTTAGCCTGCGTTGGTGTTCTATAGAGGGTTTGTGCTCATCTTTCATCAAAATTTTATGCATGCAAATAGCTGGGCTAATTCCCCTAATGTCGGAAATAGTCCATCCTATTGCTCGTTTATGAGTTCTCAACACCCTCAACAAAGCATCTGATTCTAATTAAGATAATTCCGCAGAAACAACAACAAGCAATGTATCAGATTCACCTAAGAATACATACTTCAAATGATTGGGGAGGGGTTTCAATTCCAAGGTAGGTGCCTTAACAATTGACGGAGGAGGAGTGGGCTTACCTGTACCCAACTCCTCATAAACAAACCTTTGTCGGAAGGGTACGAATGGAGTTGCCTCGAGTTCTCTCGATAAGCAACAATTTCTTCAAGTAACTCCTCTACGTTCTTTTTCTCTTCCAGTCCCTGCAGACATAATTCAAGGGGGTCATCTTGCAGTGCTGAAATAATATCATCTACCATGAAGTACTGTTCTTCCACTACTGGTCCTTTCATGGTTTTGAAGAGGCTAAACTCCGCTTGCTCTTCCCCCACTCTTAGGGTTAGCAATCCATTCTTTACATCAATTAATGCTCCAGCTGTGGCAAGGAAAGGTCTTCCTAGAATCAATGGCATATCTCGGTCCTCTTCTATGTCAAGTACAAGAAAATCCAATGGGAGGTAAAACTTTCCGACCCTCATAAGGGCATTCCCCAAGATTCCAGTGGGATATGTAGATCTTCCAATCCTAATTTCCTGCAAATAGTTAAAGGCTTTAAAGTCACACTAGCACCGAGATCACATAAAGCTTTATTGAAAGTCAAATTGCCAATAGTATAAGGGATAGAAAAACTCCCTGGATCCTTAAGCTTCGGTGGAAGCTTCTGTTGAATAATAGCGCTGCACTCCTCAGTGAGTGCAATCGTGGCATACTCTTCCAATTTCCTCTTGTTAGAGAGGATCTCTTTCAGAAACTTAACATAAGTTGGTATTTGTGCTAATGCTTCTGCAAAAGGAATGTTGATATGTAAGTCCTTAATGATGCTTAAGAACTTCTCAAACTGTTTCTCCAATCTCTGCTACTGCAATCTTTAAGGAAAGGGAACCGGTGGCACATACTCCTTGGGTGCCACATTCACCTTTGGCTTTGAAGGGGCCTCTTTCTTTTTCTCTTCTACATTTCCCTCCTTTTCCTCGACTACTCCTTCAGTTTTCTTCCCAAAGTGTTACCTTCGTCAGAATCTGTAGGCATCTTTGGTCCTTCGTACTCCTTACCACTTCTCAAGGCTATACCTTTGCACTGTTCCTTATGATTGTTTTTGGTTTGATCCGGCAACATCCTTTGTCCTATTGTATTCAGTGATTGGGCTATCTGAGCGATCTGAGTCTCCAAATTCTTGTTCTGATTCACTACCTACTCTACCTGAGTTTTCAGTTTCTGATATTTGTCCGAAGACATGGCTTTGAGCTTCTCAAGTGCAGCCTCCCATCCCTGATTCTGTTCCGGAAAGGGCTGAGTATGAAGAATGTAGGGTGGAGGTTCTGGTTGCATCAGATAACGACCTGGAGTATGGATTAGGCCTGGTCGATGTAAATCTTGAGGCCTAGATTGAAATGGCGCTCTGATCTTCGGTATTGCTTGTTGAGGATAGTTCCCCCAACTACGGTTGTAGGTGTTTACATTATTAGCATAACTCACTTGCTCTTGTACCTGCTCACGTACATTGTAATAGGGATATATGTTAACCACCTGTGGACCACTGCAAACATCACAGGTTACCTGCATTGGTTGGAATTGTGTTCCAATAACGTTCACGGAAAGTTGGTCTAATCTGTTAGTGAGAGCTTCAATTTGAGCATTGATGGCGGTCAGGCCATCGAGCTCCATGACTCCTGCTGTAACCTTAGTCGGTTGAGGATGGGTCCCTTCTTACACAAAAACATCGTTATGTGACATGTTCTCTAAAAGTTCAGCAGCAACCATTTTGGACTTTGACAAGAAAGCTCCGCCAGCAGCGGCATAAATCGCTCCTATAAAATTAGGTAACATCCCATTATAAAATGTCTGAATCAGTAGCCAACCAGGAATCCCGTGATGTGGACACTTCTTCTGCAAATCCTTAAATCTCTCCCAAGCCTCATTGAAAGGCTCTCCATCCATCTGTCGGAAACCTTGGATCTCATTCCTGTACTTCGTAGTTTTGCTGAGAGGGAAAAATTTGGCTAGAAAAGCCTGAGAAAGTGTCTCCAAGCTTAGAAAGGATTCATTCGGTGCAGTGCTCAACCATGCCTGGGCTCTTTCCCTAAGTGAGAATGGGAAGAGTCTAACTCGGATGACATCGGTTGTGACATTATGTATCTTGAAAGTATCACACACTTGAAGGAAATACTCAAGATGTGAAGTCGGATCCTCCAATGGTAATCCCGCAAATGGATTGTTTTGCATCAAGTTTATGATTGCTGGTTTGATCTCAAAATTATTCTCTCCAATTGGGGAACGAGCAGCAGTTAGAATCGCCCCTGCATTCGGTAAATTGTAATCTCTAATTGCAGGAGGAGGTGGCTCTTGAGGTGGATCAACCAGCCCTCCGTCTCTCGTGTAGGTAGGATCTTCGGCCATCGAATCTGCACAAGGTCAAGGAATGTCCTTAGCTCAATTCCACAATGACAAAGACTACAAACACAAGATAGAATAATTTTCTAAAGCACTAGATCAAAATATTCAAGTAATATTGATTTAAAACGCCTTCCCCGGCAACGACACCAAAAACTTGTTGTGTGTTTTACTCAAGTTAAAACCAATCGTGCAAGTGTACACTAACATATGCGTAGCACAATAGGATCGAACCCACAGGGAAGGGAAATCAATCTCTACTCTATATTCCTCTCTAATCTAAAGACCTGACGAAAAGCAGTTGTTGTGTTTATCTATTAATCTACTAAAACTGAAACTAACAACTAACTAGAATTAAATACTAGTAATACTAAAACACACGAAAAAATTCAGTAAACTAAACAGACAGGGGAAAAGTAATGAATCATAAAATCAAGAGCTGATATCGTACTCGTCTGACAAGTGTAATTCTACAACCTAGTCACTTATATTTGTATTACACTCTCTTAAGGTGTAACCAAGTGCTTAATTAGTGTTCAATGTTGCTCTCGCAATCACCAATAGTTAATTAAACCATATGAACAAGACTAGTGCAATTCAATATTCTAGCAGCTCGGCATGGAATACAATCCAAATCTAGCAGCTCGGCATGGAATTTAATATTCTGGCAGCTCGGCATGGAATGCAATTCAATATTCTAGCAGCTCGGCATGGAATACAATATTCTGTTGTATAAGCTATAACCAAATCTCTTGGTATCCTACAACTCACAAGTTAAGAAAACAATCCAAATTACCATCAATCTTTCAATCTATAGGAAATTCTGAGACATGCTAAGGTTGGCCAGACCATTGCAATTCAAATTAAGTCCGCTTTCAAAACTAAGAATTACACAGGTCATTCAAGCATTATATCAAACATCTATCATGCATTTATCATCACTCCCCTAGCCCTAGAGAATTAGCTACTCATAATTAAACCAAAACTCATAAGACCAAAGGAAATTGCATTAAAATAAATTATAGTCATCAAATCTAAACAAAGTCTAAAAATTAAACTCATAAACATTCTAACAATTTTGGAAAATTAAATCTAACATAAGAAAAACTGAAATTAGGTGGAATTAGTTTGAACAATAAAGCAACAATAAAATCGGAAAAACGGATTTAGTCTCGATCAACTCGTCTGAATTTTCTGAAAAACTCTTGAAAAGGCCCAGCAGCTCCTGTCTCCAAGCTAGGTCTGAACTTCTCCGAAGAACTCTCTGAAATAAGACCTCAAAACGCACATAAATATCAGCCCTAAAATCTCTCGCCGACAGATGCAACGGGCTTTACCTATCCCCATGCAATTCTTGTTAAACGCCCGTTACAAGGTTAAATTATGCCTGTATTTTTATTAGTGGTAACCGGCGTTACCACTTTTCTTCAATCCAAGGGTAACGGGAGTTACCCTTCCTACACCAGAAATCATCTCCTCCTCTCTCTGGGAACGGGCGTTACCAGATCTGTACTGCCATGAAGTAACGGGCATTACTCCCATATTCTGCCTCAAGTGATGCTCCTGTATCTATTAATGGGAGTTACGGGAATTGCACTCTTACTTGGTAACGGGGGTTACCCTATTTTCCTCTAAAAATATGTGAAATTTCTTCACTACGCAGTTTCGTAACTCCAACTCTAAAATCACCTAAACGGAGCAAAATAAACACATAAACGCATCAAATGACACAAAAATATAATCTAATTAATGCTTAAAATCATGCAATTTCGACATACAACACTTCTCCCTCCCTCTCTTCCTTGCTTGCTCGATCACATGAGGGAAAATGTAAGGCTTTTTCAGCCTTTGAAGCTGAAATATGTCGGGCAAATGGGTAGGGTCAACGGTATCCACTCCATTCAGGTTGGATTTTAAAACGGTAGGGTGGTCAAATCGCTTTACAAAAATATAAGAAAATTCCATTGGATCTTAATCATCGAAACGAACTCAGCGAGAAGGTTGGAATTCAAATCCAAATTCACGTGATTAAGATAGCCACGAATGGCCTAAAACACCCTAGTTAATTTGGTCTCTAACTTACAAATATTGGACAATTGAGTCCAAGTACATTTTAAATAAATTTTAAGGTGCATAAACTCGAAATTAAATTACAAATTGACATCTAAGGCATGCGAGGCCATATAATTCATAGAATACGGAATTAAACTCTCTCATGACATCGAACCTGGATTATCGAAGAGATGGGGCGTCACAACCTCTCCCCCTTAAGAAGGACTTGTCCTCTAGTCCACTGTGTCTAGTCTTAGCTTCTGAAAAAAACTTTCCCGTGTTCATCCCATACGGGTTAGCAACTCCCAATCAGGGATTAGTCCGAAATAGGTCTTCAAGAAAGAAAAGGAAACTTCAAAGCACCACGATTACGGCTTGATGCTGGAGTGTAACACCCGAGTGCAAGGTGCCACATCCCCCGCCCCGAGACCCGACCCGCATATGAAATGGATAATCCATACACGAGCTAAGTCACGGCGAACGGGGATACACACACACGCTCTAGGCTAGGCGGGACTAACCCTTAAACCATAAATCAGAGTAACGAATACGCGGAAGTAATAACTAATCATATATATATATATCATGAGCATTCAAGCTCCAAAAATAGAATTCATATACAATATTCCCATGCCATCACGGCTCAAAACATATATGCTCCAAAACCATATTTATATACAAAATCATATATCAAAATAACACCATGAGTGCGAGTGTAACAGAATGAGAGTGCTAAACACTAATGCAAAACCTAGACGACTTGTATTCCCGCCTAGCACTCCTTAACCTGCACAAAACCACTGAAAAACAAACCGGGTTCAGTCCAAAAGGGACTGTTGGGTACAAAATAGGCATAGAATTTAAACATATACATACAAGCTATAAACCCGTAAGAAGTTTTAGAAGATTTCCCAAGTGGGTGAGATAAACAAAGATATCTACGGGTTTACAACTATCATATTCATTCATAATTAATCATAGGGTTTCAAGGCCCGACGAGTGGGCGTGCACAATCTCCAACCTTCTCCTCGTGTAATCATATCATAATTCGTTCGTTATCACACATATCTTTGGTGCCAATACATTCATGATCATAATCATACTTATACACCTTCTCTATCCAAGTGGTGGACGGGTTTGCAGGACCCGCCCACCGGTCCATACATAGGCCAAAGGGGGTACATGAATCCCCCAAGGTCACTCAGCTCCCATTCCCTGCTAATCTCCTAGCGAGGTCTGGTATCACCGTAGTTGGTTGGGACTAATACATGGGATCACCGTCGGCCCTTGCCTCCCCGGATAGCCACATGCACTAAGTCTCAGGGCCCTTGTCTCCCTGGATAGCCATATTAAAGCATATCTTGGAAAATATTCAACGAAAACTCATAAGATTTCATAACCCACAATATAACACATTATATGACATGATAATGAAGTGAATGAACTAAAAACAAGCCAAAAAAGCCATGCAATCCATGTTGGAAAAAGGAAATTTCATGCAGAATTGATGAGGGTCGCGGCCGCGACCCATTTTCTTCATAAAATGGTAGCGGCCGCTACCCATGCATTTTCGGATTTTTGAGCAATTTTTCTCCCACAACTTGAAACATGGCAAAAATGGGGTCGCGAGTGCGACCTAAAATGCATAAGATTCAGGCCGCGGGCGCGACCTGAGAGACACAACAACAAGGATGTGAGAGATGTCGCGGCCACTACCATTTTCCTTCATGGTCCAATCGCGGCCGCGACCGGCCTGTTACAGTAGCAAAATGCAATGAAAAACAGAGTAAAGCCATTCCAACCTCCAACCAACAAGTCCAGCTATGTTATGAACGCAAATATACAAAGAAACAACTCCAAAGCGACACACAAACATGCTCCCAAAGAGTTGAAACGTGAGATGAAGGCAAAGGTGATCATTTCATGATATATCTTCAAAGTGTCATTAGTGGTACTCATGAATGCCTCAACTACCAGCTAATACATCACCATAAATGCAAAGAAGGGATCAAGACAATCATATTCATGCTTCGAATCAATCAAATTCCTCAAGAAATGGAAGAGATCAACAAACATGCTCATAACCTAACTATTCTTCAAGTCAGCCATATACCCATGAAAACATGACCAAAATTAGGGATGAAAGGATCAAAATGACTCACATTGGATGCATAATGCAACCCTAAGCTTAACTTGTGGATTGGTGGAGGTTTGGAAGAGATTTGAGCTTGAATCTCCAAGGGTTGGCTTGAGTTACAGGAAAACAGGAATGCAGGGGATATTTTGCTGAAAATCTCTAAGTGAGAGGGCTTGGTTCGGTTAGGGAGGGTAATATCAGGCTAGGTGGTTTAGTTAAGGTTCCAATGGCTTAAACCATAGTTAATTTGGTCAAGATTTGAAGGAGTTATAGTTTATTTAGTAAAATGTGGCAGTTTAGGAGTCCGTTGCGTATTTCGGTTGAATTTCGGAGGTCCAAATAACTTTGGAAAAATATAAGGCTAAGTTCATCAAACTCAAAATTTTGATACGAGTTCAACGAAGTTGACAAAACGCGAATCCGAGTTTCCTAGCTCAAGATATCACGTAAGGAACCAATGGTGTGCTAATTGCTCATTAGCCCCGTTTTGGATTCCATAATCAAATAAATTCCAAAACTCAATCAAACGAATCCGAAAATATATTCATAACACATATAAGTCCAACATATGAAATTTGTACGAAGTTTTGAATTCATTTCACGTGGAAACGACAAGCAAACAATTCATTCAAGCGCAAATAGTTCAAAATTCATATAAATTCAAATTCAATTATTTTCAAATAATTAAATATTTCACTAATTTAATATAATATGAAATAAAGCAATTAATAACGTAATTAAAATAAATTAAATGCGCACGTAATTATCACATAATTCATACCTGGACGATTTGAAAAGTTGGGGCGTTACAACCTTTCCCCCTTAAAAAAGAATCCGTCCTTGGATTCACTGTTTGTCCGAAAACAGCTTAGGATGGAACCTTGTCATCTTATCCTCCGTTTCCCACGTGGCCTCTTCCGTCTTATCACTTCTCCATAATACCTTAACGTATGGGATTTTCCGTTTTCTTAATTCTTGAAATTTTCGATCCAAAATCTTGACCGGTTTCTGAACAAAGGTGAGATTAGGCTCAATTTCTACCTCTTCCTCTGGTAGGATCTCGGATTCATCCGGATAATATTTACGAAGCTGGGACATATGGAATACATTGTGGATTCCAGTCAAACTCGGGGGTAGATTCAACCGATAAGCCGTATCTCCAATTTTCTCAAGAACGTCATACGGACCCAGATAACGAGGATTCAATTTACCTCCTTTGCCAATCCTTGAAAACCCCTTTCGTGGCGAAGCTTTTAGAAATACCCTATCACCAACCTCAAACATCAGATCCTTTCGTCACCGATCCGCATAACTCTTCTGTCTATCTTGAGCTGCTTTCATTCGTTGTTGAATTATTTGAACCTTATCAATTGCCGCTTGCACGGCCTTAGAAGGCTTCTCTTTCTGTTTTCCTCGTTTCACTCCCTCTTGTTTAGTCCAGTTCCATTCCTCAAGATCCAAAAATAAGGGAGATCTACACTTTCGACCATAAAGAGCTTCATAGGGCGCCATTCCTATCGAAGCTTGGAAACTGTTATTATAAGCAAATTCAATCAAAGACAACTGCTCATTCCACGAGCCTAAGAAATCTAATGCACATGCTCTCAACATATCCTCCAAATATTTAACTAACCTCTCCGACTGCCCATCTGTCTGAGGATGGAAATCTGTGCTGAATTGAAGCCTTGTTCCCAGATTTCTTTGCAATTCTTGCCAAAACCTACAAGTGAACCTCGGATCTCGATCTGATACAATGCTGACCGGCACACCATGAAGTCGAACAATTTCATCAACATACTTCTTACCTAACTTTGTCACCTTATCCGACATCCGAATAGCCAGAAAATGTGCCGATTTCGTCAATCGATCCACAATCACCCAGATTCCATCAAAACCACCCTTTACTCTAGGAAGACCTGAAACAAAATCCATCGCCACCTGTTGCCATTTCCATTCTGGAATAGGTTATGGTTGAAGTAGCCCCGATGGCTTCTGATGCACTGCTTTCACGATTTGGCAAGTCAAACAATGCTTCACAAAATTAATTACATCCCTCCTAAGACCGTTCCACCAATAGAACTGCTTCAAATCCTTGTACATCTTATTACCTCTGGGATGTATCGAATACCCTGATCTGTGAGCTTCTTCCAAAATAATTCTCTTCAACTCATTCGGCACAACAACCCTGTTCTTGAACCTTAAGAGTCCCGTATCATCAAATCCAAACGGGCACTCGGGATCCACTCTAGCTTTCTCAGCTAATTTTTTAACCTCGGGATCCTTTCCGTGAGCCTCAAATAATCTCTGTTGAAGATCTGGTTGTACCTTTCTCAGCTAATTTCTGAACCTCGGGATCCTTTCCGTGAGCCTCAAATAATCTCTGTTGAAGATCTGGTTGTACCGTAATATTCCGAATACTTGCTCTTAGCTTGAAAGATTCAGATTCATCCTCAACTTCCACTTTCACACTAGACACACTAGCCTTTCTGCTAAGCGCATCCGCGACCACATTGGTTTTCCCAGGATGGTATCTAATTGTACACTCATAATCCACTAACATCTCCATCCATCGCCTTTGTCTCTTGTTCAACTCCTTCTGAGAAAACAAGTACTGAAGACTCTTGTGGTCGGAAAAGATTTCGAAAAAAATTTCATATAAGTAGTGTCTCTACTTCCCCAAAGCGAAGATCACTGCTGCAAGCTCGAGATCGTGAGTGGGATAATTCTGTTCATGATCTTTCGACTTCCTCGAGGCATAGGCTATCACCTTATCATTCTGCATCAAAACACATCCCAATCCTTCTTTCGAGGCATCCGTATAAACCATGTATCCTTCCGTTCCTTCAGGGAGTGTTAATACCGGTGTAGTGGTCAACTTCTCCTTCAAGAGTTGGAAACTTGCCTCACATGCCTCGTCCAACTCAAACTTGACTTCTTTCTTCGTCAACCGAGTTAAAGGAGCTGTAATCTTTGAAAAATCCTTGAAAAACCTTCGATAATACCCAGCCAAACCCAAGAAACTTCTGACCTCGGAAGCATTCTTCGGACTCTATGTGACACCCCTTCTCTCCGACGAGCCAGGTATGACATATGTGCGCAATTTAAATTATTTTAATTTCATATTTAATTGTTGCATTTAATTGATTTATATTTTATTATTTGAAATTCTTATATGAATTATCTGAATTTATATGAAATATTTGAATTATATGTCAAAATTTGCCTCAAGTGATTTATGATATGAATTTTTATATGTGAAATTAATTCTCGAACAAGCTAATTTCGTAAATTATGTGATTTGTATGAGTTGAGGACTTAATTGTGCGATTTTATTTAATATTGGACTTAATTGAAAATTTGAATTGGACTTATTTGTCACATTTTGAAAGTTTAGTACTTAATTGAAAAATAACCTTTTTAATAAAATTTTACTTATTTTAATTCGTTAAAAAAATTTATTTTTTTTTTATTTTTATTTATTTATTATTTCTTGAATTTGAATTTTATTATTGGAATGATATGCTTATTTGATGAAATGAGATGCGTTTGTGTTCGATTTGAAATCGAAATTTCGTGCTTTTCAGATATGTTGGAGATTTGTGAGTTATGAATTTGTTTATGTGCTCGTTTTACATTTTCGGACTTGTTTGAAATGGTAACGCACCATTTTATTTGTTTTGGGGACTCGAGGGCCTAACTAGTTTTATCGCGCCTTGTGTTCCGGAATTTATATCTTGAGCTCGGGAATACGGATTCGAATTCCGAAAGTGGCGTCGGACTCGTAACGAGATTTTCAAGATAAGGAACCTAGCCTCACATTTTTCTAATCCCTTTTGATATTCCGAAAGTTTCCCGAAAAAACTGACTCGCGCACATATGACCACCTTTCACTAATTTGCACATAAGTCCCTCAATTCTTGATCAATTACCCCCAAACTTGGACCCACATGACCCCAACTTAATACTCTACCATCCCTATCTCCTTCATTTCGTCCCACATAAGCCAAGAAGGAGATTTTTAGCAGCTTTGGAGAGAAACCAAGAAATCCCGTCACTATTCACCAAGTTGAGATTTTGAGCTCCAATCTCCTTGTTTCTCCATCATCTTCAAGGGGTAAGTAAATATTTGATATCTGTACGCTTATATGATCATTTCCATCCATAATTTTCTGATTTTGATCCATGGATGATATGGTTTTGAATATTTGAATGAATAGTTAGGTTTAAATGAAGAAATGAGATTTTCTTGAATTCTTTGAGTTTAAATCTTGATATGAAGCTATATATGAATTCCTTATGCCTCATCTAAGGTTATCTGCTCTTGTATTGATTGTTGGTTAGGTGGTTGTTGAGTTACCATTAATGAAGATCAAGGTTTTTCCCAAGTTCTTCCCCTTTCTTTCGTTGGTTGCATTTGTTGCCTTCTTGCCGGTTATTTTGTGCATGAAATTCATGGTTTAAGACCTGAATATGATACATTAATGGCTGCCCTTGCTACACGATGTTGTTGCCCTATTTTTCCCTTCTTTTTCTGTTGTCATAATAGTGAAATTGTGTATATATACACTGCTGTCAATGGCTATGTGAGTATGCTGTCAATGGCTGCTTGATGCCATTAGCTTTGTGTTGCTTTGGCTTGAAATTTTTGCATGAGTTTGCCTTGGATTTCTTGCTTAATTCCTGCTAGTTTGTGCTGCTGTTACTTGGTGTCTTTCCCACGAAACTGACTTGCTGCTGCTGCTCCTTCCTTCTGTATTAATCTACCCGGCCGGGGAGTTTGACGTGTAAATATTTCCCCGGGCGGGGAGCTGCTGCAGAACTGCTGCTTCTTGTTTGCTCTTAGTTTTGCATTGTTGTGTGATTGCATGAATGTTTGCATGTTTATGCATTTGTTTTCTTGGTGTGCATGCATGTGTATGGTGTGATTTTGTGTGTCGAGCACATGCATGCATGATGTATATATATATGTTTATATAATGGTTTGTTTTCTTTAGTTTTTAGCAATCTGTTATATGTATATATAATATTAATATGTTATATGTAATATTGTGTATGTGTATATAATAATATATCATATGATATGTTATAATCGTTATTTTAAATTATGAACTTTAAATGAGTAATACGACTTATAAGTCTAATTTAAATTTTCAAATTTCAATTAAATGAATTATAATTGTTATTATCTACTCTTAATTTCATGAATCGATTTATTTATAATATTAACTTTTTAAATGATATGCTATGATTCTGTGAATCGATTTAATATGAAATATACGAGTTACAACTTAAATGGCGTAAGTGTTGCATTCTTACATCTCATATGCATAAGTTAAATACATTCGTATCGCCGTGCGTCTAATTGGTTCATGGTTAAGTCTAACTCATAAGTTCGTGTTTATTTGTCTCAGAGTTCGGTTCGGGAGGTGTCGGTTCCACCATTTAGCTTCTTCTCGGACGTCAATGCTCGTCCATGAGCTCTTTTGGTAAAGGTGAGGTTTAGGTTTGTTTTCTTTTAGTTAATACGACCTACAACCCTATATGCTCGTTTTAAGCCCGCATGGGAATATATATATTATATATATACTAAATATGTGTCATATGATAGGTTGTGAATCTTGTTAATTCGATTTAATATGAATTCTTCTGAAAATACGTATGGGTGTATATAAGCTTAAAAATGGTTTTTTTTGCAACGAGGCTATGCTCCAAACCGTGCAGTGTCAAGCGAACTATGGATCTCCCTCAGCATATTATGAATTTGGATGACACGGAGAGGTACGTGTATAGCATCTGCCGAGTTGCACGGTAAGGTATGATTCTTATAGTATGCTTCTTAACTATGAATCATATGTTTCTAGGTTTCGCGAGTTAGGTATGTTTCCTTATGAATCTATTTGAATCTATACGAATCTATTTGGATCCCTGGGCCCCGGAGGTGTAGGTAAGGGAGACCCGGTGCGGCTGTTGGGGTCGCCGGTTATCACCCCTATGCACACGCTCCTTTGAAGTACCTACGCGCGACTCTGAGGGAGATAGAGAAGGTGTGGTGCTTTGAGCCTTCGGCTGAGGCCGGAGAAGGTACGTTGTGTGTTCCCGACCCCATGTATGTTGAGTTGCACGATGTGGGCCCGTAACCCGTGTGCAGACTTCTAGAGAAGGTTGGAATACGGGAATATGAATCTTTGAATTTATGAATCTTATGAATTTATGAGTTTATGCTTCCTTATGAATCGTTTGAGTCTTTTGATTAAGGAGTAAGGTGGGAGACCCGTACTCGCCGGTTATTTGAATTCTTTTGTTATGTTGATTATAAAACGGGATAGGAGAGTTTGTTTTCAATATGAGATTTCTACGCTAAGTTATGAATCAGCCTGAACCTATTTGAATCCCTATGAGTTTTAATATGAATCTATAAGCGTTTTCGGAATCTATGAATCCTTACGAATATATGAATAAGTATGAGTTCTTTTGGAAAAATGGCTTTGGTGTGTAAAACCCTATTCCCGGTTCATAGTCTTTCGTTTAATACGTGTTTTGCTCTATATATATATGTGTGTGTGAGTGTGCGTTAGCCCCTTCACTTAGTCGGTGGACTGACCCCCTCCTTTCAACTTTTCAGTTTGCAGGTTGGGCTTGCTAGGTGGAGTCTTGAGTTGGTCGGGTTCAAGTCATCTAGTTCGAGTTGCATTTTCATTCGCATTCAGACATGCTTTAGTATATGGTTCGATTGAGGAAATTGAAGTATGTATATGTTATCATACGGTTAATGAATTCTGTACGAATTTCTATTTTGTATATTTGGTGGATTTATCTTCCTGGATTTGATTATTCGCTTCTGCATTAGTATTATTTTGTGCGCTCTGGTCCTGTCTTAGCTCCGACTGGCTTAGCGTGTGCGTGTAGGTTCCCGTTCGCTTAGTCTTGGGCGCATGTATGGATTTCTATTTCATATGTGGGTTCGGGGCTAGGTGCGGGGAATGTGGTGGCTCGCCGCTTCGGGCGCTACATCTTAAAGTGGTATCAGAGGTCCGGGTTACAAAACCGGAGTTCTAGTGTCGTGTTGTGTCAAGTATAGGTCGTACGGCATAGGAACAACGTGCTAACGTGTGCATTGCATTAAGATATGTGACTTCTTGAATTATGTGTTTTAAAATTGTTACTTTGTTTTCATTAATTGTTGTAGTTGTATACTTTATGTGCATTAATTGTTCCATTTGCGTGCCATAATCACTCATTAACCGCATGCATCATATTTTCACCTTTCTTATGTGTAGCGGGTTAATATCTTCCCACGATCAACTACTTATCTCAACGACCGTGGGACCTAAGTTGAAATTGGAATCAAGTAGGGATGAAGGCTGATGGTTGCCGAATCCACCAAACAATAATCCTAAACTACTAAACACAATAAATTGTGTATAGTGGCAAAGGGTCGATCCCACGGAGATTGGTTGGTCTCGTGAATCTCCTAATAGCCAAGCAAACAACAACAAAAATAAAAGAGGGGGGGAGGTTAACGCAATTAAAACAAACTATTTAAAATCAGATTACTACGAACAACTATGGCTGAAAATAAAGAGAGTTGTGAAGGTTGATTAAGAAGAGAAATATCCTAGCTAAGTTGTTACTTCATTCCAGACCTGAATCTAATCCTTGATGCAAAAATCAAACCTGATCGAATGGTAGATTAACTTACAATAGACAAGAAGCTCATCTATATCATCCTTTCTTATTTTTAACTTAATCAAGAGAAGCTCATCAATTAAATTCTTACCACATAGCAGTCCCGCGAACAGGTATCTAGAATTTAACTATATGATAGCATTGAGCACCAAAAGGACATTAATCATGATCCAAAATCTCAAGAAGCTTGGATTTATGAAATCATATTACGCATGCCTCACCATATTGTTGAGTAAACATGGTGGTAAACTCTCAATGATGTGTGGTTCTTATATACCTTTACAAGACTATTACGTATCAAGTATTGGTATAACCTCATCAAGTTATTATCTAGGCATCGATTGATCAGAAAGATGATTCGAAAACAACTTATTCAAATACGTTCAAAGCATGCATAAATACCACGAACTAGATTCGCATTCATTCTTTTAGATCTCATAGATATTGGCAAGGAATAAGGATACAACCTAACTAAGATAAATATGTTCAGCCACGGATCATATTTACAGAATATATAAGGCTAATAAACTGCTAAGAAACTGAATTTAAACCAACTAAATTAAGCTACAAAAGATATACTAAAGTATTCTATGATCTAAGCATGAAATTCAACTAAAAAGAGGAAAGGAAAAGGGATTTCTTGCTCTTGGCCGAAACAGGGGATCAGCCCCTGTTCTTGCTCTACTCCAGCAGCTGCTGCTGCTACGTTACTTCCTCTCCAGCCCCCAAGATGAATTATCAGCCCTTTTGCCTTCTAATTCTAGCTTATATCTCCAAGTTTGCAAGTTGGGCACACAAACCAAGGCAAAAGTGCTTTTACAACTCCCAAAATCGTAATCTTCAGTCTTGAGACGCACAAAACTGAGCTAGAGCAGCTGCATGTGTGCCAGCTGTCCCAACAAGAGGATTCAGCCGCACTTGTTGACCGTGGTCTGCTGTACGCGCATTAGCCTTAGGGATGATCATGCATTGGGGTCATGGCTCAGGCATTTTCAACACTTAGCATCTTTTTCTTCATAATTCTGCCTAATCCCTCATTTATCAACATGTTTCTGCAAAAGTCAAATAAAAGCAAATTAAGTAGAAATCTAATCCAATTCAGGGGGAAATTAAAGAGATTTTCATGTAATTTATGCATACTATCAAATCCCCCCACACTTAGACTTTTGCTTGTCCCTAAGCAACAACTTCTAACCCTAACAAACTGCAAGATGATCCTCAACAAACCACATCAGCCCCACACTTTGTTAATGAGAAAATTTGAACACTAAAATAAATTTCATAACAAGTCTCCACAGCTTTCAAGATGGAAAAGAACAAATCTTAAGTGTTTAACTTGCTAGAGAATGTCAAGGAATTTAGAATTCATTTAAGCATGCACATTTACCATGTAGCAATTACATCATATGATCAAAGGGTGCTCATTCTGGACTGTCTAAATTCCAACAAAACAAAAGATAAAGTGAGGGTTCCAACATAACACTTATACCAAAATTCAAAGCATTGTCTATTTCGGGTGTCATAATACCGCTTTGGAAATATATGACTATCCCTAGACTGCACTAAGTGCATCACTCATGGTCACCCATTTTTTTGATTTATGATTTGTATTTAGCCATTAGGTAACCAGCGGAGTGAAACGAGCGGATTGCATCAAGCAAATGGCTGAAACAGCCTTATTCAGAGAGCAATGGCTTTAAAAGCCTTATTCAGAAACTAAATGGCATTACAGCCTTATTCATAACATAATCCCTCAATTAACATTAGCATTCAGCATCAATAACATTCCTATAGACAGTCCAAAATTACACACTTTTTCACACATGAAGGTCCAATTTAAGCATGCAATTTTAATTTTACCCATTAGTCCAAATTCAAAAACATTCTCTATCAGAGCCAAAGAACTTATAAATTTGATCAATTCCAAGAATCAGACATGGAAATTCATGCTATTTCAACTTATTTTTCATGTTCAAAAACTCTCAAATCAAAACATGTTGCACATGGTCAAGTTCAAACTAACACAACTGCACAAAAACACCCCAAAAGGAACTAAGGACCTGAGCAAAAAGAGCTAAAAAGACTAACAACTAGGCTAAATTAGGCAGAAATAAAATAAGGCCAATCAAACAAACATGCACAACAGTCATTCTTACATGCTTTTCATCCTCTACTAATCCAACCAAAATATTCATAAACTCCCAGAATATCTCCCCCACACTTATTCCACATTATCCTCAATATATAATAAAAGAAAAGGTAAGAGTATGAGGACTTCCCTGAATGCATTTATTGAAACTGTCAGGGATTCATGAGGCTAAGGGATGATCATCCTTTGCAGTCTGGGTCCTGGAGCCCTGTTTCTGCCATAATCTGAAAATTACACAAAAAGCGGTCCTTAGCCAAGAAACACAGAGAAACACGAACTAAATAACAGCAAATCAAAAAGGATTGGGTTGCCTCCCAACAAGCGCCCTTATTTAACGTCCTAGGCTAGACGATGTGTTACATAACATGTCTTCAATTAAAATCCTTCACATCTTTCATTGGAAAACCTGAATAAAATCCTTTCAAATAATGCATGTTCAATAATAACAGGTCTTCCTCATCAGAATGGTTGAAATCCCCTACATTATAAAGCAACATGTGAGTACATAGATAAGCTCTCTTCCATTTAGAATTCAACTTATTAGGAAATAGAGTAAACAAGGATCGACAAAACAACCACTTAGCTTCAAGAGAGCAGAATTTCCTAAAAAGTGAATGAGAGTGAGAACTAAAAACATCTTTATCATCACAGTCCAACTCAAAAGATGCACCACATGGAAGGGGACTAACAAAATCCATGTCATTTAAAGAGAATAACTCACTAGGAGATTTTATGGAATCAAACATAACAAATTTAACAACATTTCCATTAAAGTCCATTGTGAGTGTATGGTCAAACTCATTGATTTTTGTCTTAGATATATCAAGAAAGGGTTTTCCTAGCAAAACATCAAATGAGTTATCAACTACCAAGAAGTCCACGGGGAAAATCATGCCATCAATTTCAATCAAAATATTTTCCAATATGCCCTTAGGATAAACAATTGTTCCATCATCAAGTTTAATGATCATACCTGTTTTTCTCATGGAATTAATATGCAGTTGTGAGCAATTAGACAAAGGCATCAAATTTATAGAGGAACTATAATCACATAAGGCTCTATCAATTCCAATAGTTCCTATTTTACATGGAAGAGCAAATAAACTTTTAACATTACTCACTTGAGGTATCTTTTCTTGAAGGATATCAGAGAAATGCTTTCCAATACTTACCTTCCCATAACAAGGCATGTTTTCTTTAGTTGCACACAATTCTTCAAGAGAATTCATATATTGAGGCATACATTTAATTACATCAAGTAATGGGACATTTACCTCAACATCGTAAAGTGCCTTTAGGAACATTGATTCATCATTTTGGAACTCTGATTCATCTTTTTGAAACTCAACATACCTCTGTACAGTTGGCTTTGGGCTGATCAAAGGTTGAGATTGTACAGCAGGTCTGGTCTCCTCGTATGACCTTAAGCTATGGTCATGCCTTATGCTCATATCTGTTGTACACTCCTGCTCTGTTTCAATACCAGAAATTTGTACTGCTGTATTATGCTCTGTTCCAGCCCCTGTTTTCTGTACTACTTTTTCATTTCTTGATTGGTCATCATAACTCGTCCATTTTTCTGCAAGTAGCTCAAGTTTTGATTCTTTATCTTCCAATCTTCTCACCGAGGAAGCTAATTCTCCAATTTGATTTTCCAACTTCTTTTGAAACTGCTGCATGTTATTACGGGTCTCTTGGTGGAATTGCCACATTTGTTTCATGCTTGTTCGAGTTTCCTGTTGAAATTGTTGTGCATTAATCATAAAGGCTTTAAACATATCCTCAAGAGACGTACCTGAATTGGAAGATGATGGATATTGTTGTGGAGGCTGAATTGCACTTGATGTGCGATTAAAATGATAATCATTCCGTGCGGGCTGAAGTTCCTCATCAAGTAATGGACACTTATCAGTTTTGTGAGGTCCCGTACACACTCCACATTGCTCGGTTATGGGCTGAAAATGAGAAAAAGGATCACCAAGGAGCAAAGGACATACATTGGTTGGATGGCTTCCCATACAAATACCACAAATATCACTTTGAGAGCTTAAATCCATTGATGACAGCATGTTGATTCTTTCAACTGACTTCTCTGCACAAAAAGAAACACTTAGCTATCAAAAGAAAAACAAAACCAATTAGAACCAATCCCCGGCAACGGCGCCAAAATTTGATGGTTGCCGAATCCACCAAACAATAATCCTAAACTACTAAACACAATAAATTGTGTATAGTGGCAAAGGGTCGATCCCACGGAGATTGGTTGGTCTCGTGAATCTCCTAATAGCCAAGCAAACAACAACAAAAATAAAAGAGGGGGGGAGGTTAACGCAATTAAAACAAACTATTTAAAATCAGATTACTACGAACAACTATGGCTGAAAATAAAGAGAGTTGTGAAGGTTGATTAAGAAGAGAAATATCCTAGCTAAGTTGTTACTTCATTCCAGACCTGAATCTAATCCTTGATGCAAAAATCAAACCTGATCGAATGGTAGATTAACTTACAATAGACAAGAAGCTCATCTATATCATCCTTTCTTATTTTTAACTTAATCAAGAGAAGCTCATCAATTAAATTCTTACCACATAGCAGTCCCGCGAACAGGTATCTAGAATTTAACTATATGATAGCATTGAGCACCAAAAGGACATTAATCATGATCCAAAATCTCAAGAAGCTTGGATTTATGAAATCATATTACGCATGCCTCACCATATTGTTGAGTAAACATGGTGGTAAACTCTCAATGATGTGTGGTTCTTATATACCTTTACAAGACTATTACGTATCAAGTATTGGTATAACCTCATCAAGTTATTATCTAGGCATCGATTGATCAGAAAGATGATTCGAAAACAACTTATTCAAATACGTTCAAAGCATGCATAAATACCACGAACTAGATTCGCATTCATTCTTTTAGATCTCATAGATATTGGCAAGGAATAAGGATACAACCTAACTAAGATAAATATGTTCAGCCACGGATCATATTTACAGAATATATAAGGCTAATAAACTGCTAAGAAACTGAATTTAAACCAACTAAATTAAGCTACAAAAGATATACTAAAGTATTCTATGATCTAAGCATGAAATTCAACTAAAAAGAGGAAAGGAAAAGGGATTTCTTGCTCTTGGCCGAAACAGGGGATCAGCCCCTGTTCTTGCTCTACTCCAGCAGCTGCTGCTGCTACGTTACTTCCTCTCCAGCCCCCAAGATGAATTATCAGCCCTTTTGCCTTCTAATTCTAGCTTATATCTCCAAGTTTGCAAGTTGGGCACACAAACCAAGGCAAAAGTGCTTTTACAACTCCCAAAATCGTAATCTTCAGTCTTGAGACGCACAAAACTGAGCTAGAGCAGCTGCATGTGTGCCAGCTGTCCCAACAAGAGGATTCAGCCGCACTTGTTGACCGTGGTCTGCCGTACGCGCATTAGCCTTAGGGATGATCATGCATTGGGGTCATGGCTCAGGCATTTTCAACACTTAGCATCTTTTTCTTCATAATTCTGCCTAATCCCTCATTTATCAACATGTTTCTGCAAAAGTCAAATAAAAGCAAATTAAGTAGAAATCTAATCCAATTCAGGGGGAAATTAAAGAGATTTTCATGTAATTTATGCATACTATCAAAGGCCCTTCACGACCGCCGAATCATCACACCAATAACCAATCTACCAGGGTGAAGGGCAGGGTAGCTCGATTTGAAGGAAGAGACTTTATGTTCTTGTGGAGCGCATCATTTTCGAAGAGCAAATCCCATGCAGTCACTGTGAAGGAAGGAATGGGGAATCGTTGAGAAATTAGGAAGTGGGAAGTTTAAATCCTCTGAGGGAACAAGAAGGTTGACTCATGCTCTTATAATACTCGAAGGGAATTGAAGGAGTCCAAGGAATTAGTTCAAATTTATGAGGAAATTAGAAAAGATCTTGGAGAAATGGAAACCGGGATCGAGTTTAGAGTTTGGATTAAGAGTACTCGGGAAGCTCTTCGGGTTGAATCTAAGAAATTGAAAGAAAGGAGCCGAGTAAGGATAATGGAATCGGGAGGTATCTCGGGATTGGGAAATAGCTTGGGATTGGAATCAAAGAGGAACAGAGAAGTTCTTAAATGGGACCGAAAGGAAAGACGGAAATGAAAAGGGACTTCCATTCATGGAGCAATCCCCGTGCGCTCATTGTAGAAGAAATTCTCATACTTATGAGAATCGTTGGAAGAGGTTGAGGCGATGCTTTGGATGTGGATCGCCGAAACACAAGTTGGAAAGATATGAATGACTAAAGTCAAAGGAACATCAGGGAGGTAATTGCATTCATAGCACGAGCATTCATCCCCCATTGTATCCTTATAATTATTTATTATGTGTGTTACGTATCGCCATTACTTGTTTCTTCTTTGTTTAAATTGTTGATCAACGTGACGCATAGCATGAGCAAACCTAACCCGACATGCATGAGTTCAATGTTTTCATGATAGCTTGCAATTGAGAGAAGTCTTCCTTCGTGATTGTGAAAACCGGGATAAAAAGAAGGTGAAAGTGGAAATTCGAGGGATTTAGAAGATTAATAGCAAGGGAGCTAAGAACGCTACGGAAGGAGATGAATGCCTTAATGATGATTAATCAAGAGAGTGTTAAGGGGAAGCATTGAAACCATGATTCGGGGACAAGTATTCTATTCGGACTCAATTCCTAGGAGGTAAACGAGTAACTCCAGGTTCTAGAGGAATATTAAGAAAATTTCATAGTATTGTCTAACGTAAGAAGAGCAAAGACAGATCTTGGGAATGTTTTAATTTGAGGTCCAAACTAATGATAAGGTGATGGTATTCGTGTGGACCCAAGGTAAATTAGGTTCTTCAAGGGATAAGCAATGAAAGTCGACAAAGAAGGTTCGAATATCATAGGGTTAGGGGATGATGAGCACTACGGACCATTAAGAAAGAGTTCCGATTAAATCAATTCATTGGAAATCGAGCTCGGGCAATAGGAAGAAGTAGAAAGAGTTGAAACACCTTGGATATTAATTTTAGGAAGTTTTATGTTCGGGAGTTTACTTTCCAGATCCAAGCTGAATTATCGTGTTGTGAAGACGAATTGGGAGATAAAGCTACAGATGGAAACAATAAAGAAAGGCAAAGTAATTTCGGGAAGAAGATCATATACTCGAGTGTAAGTCAGTAGAGGGCAAGTTATATTACCAATTCAAATTAGTAAAGAGGAGAATCGGAGGATTTCAATCAAGCTGATAACTAGACGAAGATTCCGAACAACGACGGAAGATCGATTATCAAAAAGAGGCCAAGATATTGATTCTATGAACATCAAAGAATTGGGATTTTGTGCTCTAAAAGAATTACGAGATATAGAGATTGTGAAGGAGTGAACACTAGGGTGTGCCACTTGATGACTTTGAGGAGTACCTCTTCACCGGACCCTATAACATAAGAGATAGATGTCGAGAAACTGGGATTTAAATTAGACAAGGTATGGGGATATCCTAAAGGAACTGGGTTGAGAGGCTTCAAGATAACTGGATATCATGATATGGTGATGGTCGACTGAATTAGAGTGAATCAAGATTAATCGAGTTATGAAAGATTCCGGAGGGGAAAGGAGCTTAAATAATCCCTCATGGCAACTAGAAAAATGGAATGGAATCAACAAGTTAAGGATCCATTTAATAAAACCGAGGTCGAGGAATCCAGGTCACGAATTCTAAGACATCAACCTTGATTCTCCACTCCATCTCATCAATATGAAGGGCTTCGAGAAATGGTGAACGGTACATATATCATTCATGGCACGTGCATCATGCATATTTGATTGTTATAGTATTACCGTGTGTTTTTCTCGTGTGTGTGTACTTGTTGTATGTTTTTCTCGTGTGTGTGTGCTTGTTGTGTGTTTTTCTCGTGTGTGTGGGTCTTCTTGGTAAGCTGAGGGTCTTGGTTACAACGGTCTTCCGGAGCGAGCAAGAAGTTGTGATATAGAACTCCAGCAAAGAGACTTCTTGAATTAGAAGGTACGAGTGGTGGAGGTTCGGTAACCATGCCATTCGTATAATGCCGAGCTTTTGAGTAGTTGAAATGAATCAAACGATGGGTGATGAATCAAACTTGGACCCTCTTATCGTGCGAAACATTTTAGTTGCTCCTAGCACGGATCAAACGGTGAGGAAATTCTCCAACAAGATTTCAAGAAGTGATCAAACCCCTTGTGCGTGAAGACCTTGCCGGGATAACCCTTGTCGGGATGTCATGAACCTCGAACTTGGGTGAATACGGGAAGTTGCTTGAGCTTGAAACTCGAGCAGGTGAACCTGGTGACCAGGTTCTCTTAAGGGGGAAGGATTGTGACACCCCGTCTCTCCGACGAGCCAGGTATGACATATGTGCGCAATTTAAATTATTTTAATTTCATATTTAATTGTTGCATTTAATTGATTTATATTTTATTATTTGAAATTCTTATATGAATTATCTGAATTTATATGAAATATTTGAATTATATGTCAAAATTTGCCTCAAGTGATTTATGATATGAATTTTTATATGTGAAATTAATTCTCGAACAAGCTAATTTCGTAAATTATGTGATTTGTATGAGTTGAGGACTTAATTGTGCGATTTTATTTAATAATGGACTTAATTGAAAATTTGAATTGGACTTATTTGACACTTTTTGAAAGTTTAGGACTTAATTGAAAAATAACCTTTTTAATAAAATTTTACTTATTTTAATTCGTTAAAAAAATTTATTTTTATTTTTATTTTTATTCATTTATTATTTCTTGAATTTGCATTTTATTATTGGAATGATATGCTTATTTGATGAAAAGAGATGCGTTTGTGTTCGATTTGAAATCGAAATTTCGTGCTTTTCTGATATGTTGGAGATTTGTGAGTTATGAATTTGTTTATGTGCTCGTTTTACATTTTCGGACTTGTTTGAAATGGTAACACACCATTTTATTTGTTTTGGGGACTCGAGGGCCTAACTAGTTTTAGCGCGCCTTGTGTTCCGGAATTTATATCTTGAGCTCGGGAATTCGGATTCGAATTCCGGAAGTGGCGTCGGACTCGTAACGAGATTTGAAGATAAGGAACCTAGCCTCACATTTTTCTAAGCCCGTTTGTATTCCGAAAGTTTCCCGAAAAAACTGACTCGCGCACATATGACCACCTTTCACTAATTTGCACATAAGTCCCTCAATTCTTAATCAATTACCCCCAAACTTGGACCCACATGACCCCAAATTAATACACTACCATCCCTATCTCCTTCATTTCGTCCCACATAAGCCAAGAAGGAGATTTTCAGCAGCTTTGGAGAAAAACCAAGAAATCCCGTCACTATTCACCAAGTTGAGATTTTGAGCTCCAATCTCCTTGTTTCTCCATCATCTTCAAGGGGTAAGTAAATATTTGATATCTATATGCTTATATGATCATTTCCATCCATAATTTTCCGATTTTGATCCATGGATGATATGGTTTTGAACATTTGAACGAATAGTTAGGTTTAAATGAAGAAATGAGATTTTCTTGAATTCTTTGAGTTTAAATCTTGATATGAAGCTATATATGAATTCCTTATGCCTCATCTAAGGTTATATGCTCTTGTATTTAATGTTGGTTAGGTGGTTGTTGAGTTACCATTAATGAAGATCAAGGCTTTTCCCATGTTTTTCCCCTTTCTTTCGTTGGTTGCATTTGTTGCCTTCTTGCCGGTTATTTTGTGCATGAAATTCATGGTTTATGTAGCACCCTAAACCCAAGGCACTACACCCCCTGCACTATAGCCTCGATCCACATACGAAATGGAAAGTTCGTACATAAACCAAAACTATAGCGAACGGGTGACAATTAAAATAAACGGGCTTGGCGGGACACTCTCCCCAACATAAACAATCAACCAATGAATATAAAAGAGGAAGCAATAAAACAAACATACATATAGGTACCATATTTACCGAATAGATATGTATTAGGTACCAAACTTAACTATCAATACATTATCATCTCTTAATATTCTATACATGCTCAAGTATCCAAAATGTGATAACAACGATCATAATATGATGCTATCAAAAGTTTGTACATGAAAGGTACAATGCTAGACCCGTGAGAATGCAAGACTCAACCAGACTCCCGCCGACCACGACCACGCTCTCAAGTACCTGAAAAGTGAAGTATGAGTCTACCGAAGACTGAGTGAGGGGCAATAAATAAATATATAACACGTCACATGCAAGTCATAGGCTCGGGTGAAGACTTGGAAAGGAAATAAATATATAGTTTAAGAAACTTGTTCTTTGCCCGAGATTACGACTAATCCTTTTAACATTTTAACTTGATCATTTCATGAACATATGGCCCCGACGAGTAAGGGCGATTCTCCAACCTTTACACCAACGTGACAATACGTGCTTGCTTTATTCATTCCATACATGATCATGCATTTCAATTCAGTGCTCAAATAGATCATGCTTGAAACATTCAATAACCCGAGGATAACCCGACATGCCGGATTAACCCCAGTCTCCTTCTTCCTCCGGGTGATAGTGGGTTTGCAAGGCACGACTATCCACGACATGGTGTGTATAGGGAACATGACTCCCTAAACACGGAACTCCTTCCACCACTAATCTCCTAGTGGCTTCGGGGGTGATCCCAACAATGTGAGGATAATTCAGGAGTTACCCGTTAGCCCTTGCTTTCCCGGTTGGCTCAAGAATTACCCTCGGGCCCACGTGCAATCATGTACTCGCCAAACATGCTTGAAAATCATGACAATCATGGCTTGCTTGCTTGAAATGTTTATTGTTTTGCAAAAGTTTATAGATATAATACGTTTTGGCCGAAAATAGCACATAAAGGTGGTAGGGTTCTATGTACCTAAAACAAGACCTCACCTTTTCTTACAAAATATAACAAGGATATGCTCTACGGAGCCTGCTCCTCGTCCACGACCTCGTGACCTGTGCAAACACGACGTGTATACGTGAGACATGACCTAAAATGGACCAAATATGACGAACGGCGGAAATGCAACGAGATGACGAGAAAAATGTAATGTGGCATAATAACATCTTGTTTCAGTACATATTGGATCATATAATAGCAATTCGGGGTCAAAGAAGTTGTCGGATCGAGGGGCTAAAATGGTAATTTTATGCAGAATGTTTTGTTCTGTCAGACGCACGGGGAACGGCCATTCCGGATTCCCTTTGTAAATGGGAACGGTCGTTCCCATAACCCCAAAGATGCGCCAACGATTTTAAAACAAAAGCGCGCCTTTTGGCTGGGAACGGCCCTTTCGGCACCAAGGCCAAAATAGGAACGGCCGTTCCCATGCTTGGCCGCCTACTTTAGTTTAAAAGAGTGGGAACGCCCGTTTCCCCAATGCCTTGAGGCTGGGAACGGTTGTTCCCGAGTTCTGCAAATGAAAGAACAGAGCAAAAACAGGGGAAGGCTACGGGAATGATCAACAAAGCAACAAAATTCCAATTTTTGATCAACAAAGTTATGATTTTCTGGAAATATGATGTACATATGTTCAAAGAATGATAAAATCACACTTAAACACATAAGGCATGAACTATCATCCAGATTTCCAAGTTTCATGCTCAAGCTCATATGGATCATTCAAGCTCAACTTTCCAATAATTTCATGAATAAATCATGCCATAATTCATGATATGATCATATAATCATGTTTCCATCTCCAATTAAGCCATCTAGCATATAACTCTCAAACCCTAGCTCAATCAAATATGATCAACATCATCAATTCATGCAAAACCAACCTTGAGAACAAAGAAATGAAGAAAGTGGATGAAGAGGATGATCAACTTCAATTCTTGGAATATTTATTGGAAATTCTTGAGGTAAAGGATGAAAATCTCTTCCCTTTTCTTTCTTGAATGAACCGAGAGCAAGAAGCAATTGTGGTTGGGAGATTTTTGGATGATATGAGAGCAAGGAAGCTTGGAGATGCAAATAACGTAACATCCCTTTTTGAAATGTGTGAAATGTCCCATTTTGCCAATTAATCCTCCAAGAATTCAAGTTATGCAATTAAGGATATAAGGTTTTAAGAATTGATCAATTAAGTCCCCAAATTTAAAAGATGATCAAGTAGGGGCAATTTGGTAATTAAACACTCTCGGTTGTTGTTTTCCGTAATAAATATTTTTTTCCGGGTCATGAAATAATATTCCCCAATGGTATGAATTCATATAATTTATATAAATTATGTTTCATGAATTTTATAAAAAAAAATATGGAATGTCATGAATGAATATTATAAAATTAAAGAATTAAAATAAAACCTACGCTCAAAACTCACACGTGGCATGCTTACCTGTTCATCCGAAACTGGGGCGTTATAACTCTCCCCCTCTTAAAAGAATCTAGTCCCCAGATTCTCTAGTCTTGCCTGAACAACTCCGGGTGGAACCGTTTCATCTTATCCTCTGTTTCCCACGTAGCTTCCTCGATTTTGTCACTTCTCCATAAAACTTTAACCATGGAAATCCTCCGGTTTCTCAACTCCTGAAATTTCCGATCCAAGATTTTAACTGGCCTCTGAACAAATATCAAATTTGGTTCCACTTCAACTTCTTCCATGTGGAGAATTGTGGTCTCACCGGGGTAATATTTCCTTAATTGTGAAACATGGAACACATTATGAATTCCGGTAAGGCTTGATGGTAGGTCCAACCGATAGGCTACCTCGCCTATTCTTTGAAGAATCTCGAAAGGACCTAAGTAGCGAGGATTAAGTTTTCCTCCTTTCCCGATCCGGGTGAAACCTTTCCGTGGTGACACTTTCAAGAATACCCGGTCACCAACCTCAAATTCTAGATCTCTTCGGCGCGTATCGGCATAACTCTTTTGTCTATCCTGCGCGGCTTTCATCCGTTTTTGAATCATTTGAACTTTTTCAACCATAGCCTGAACAACTTTGGAAGGTTTCTCAAATCTTTCACCTTTCTTTACCCCTTCCTGCTTTGACCATTTCCACTCTTCCAAGTCGAAAAACAACGGAGATCGGCACTTCCTTCCGTAAAGAAGTTCATACGGAGCCATCACGATCGAAGCCTGAAAGCTATTATTATAAGCAAACTCAATCAAAGGAAGTTGTTCTTGCCAAGAATTCTGAAAATCCATCGCGCACGCCCGAAGTAGGTCTTCCAAGTATCTGATTAACCTTTCTCTTTGACCGTCTATTTGTGGATGAAATGTTGTACTGAACTTGAGCCTCGTTCCCAAAACGGCCTGCAACTCTTGCCACAACTTAGAGGTGAACCTCGGGTCTCGGTCTGAAACTATGCTCACCGGAATGCCATGAGGTCGAATAATTTCCCTGTTATAAATCTCGGCCAACTTTGGAATCTTATAGGACATCCGGACCGGTAGAAAGTGAGCAGACTTTGTAAATCTATCCACTATTACCCAAATTCCATCAAACCCGCCTTTAACCTTCGGTAATCCTGAAACAAAGTCCATCGTTACTTGTTCCCACTTCCATTCGGGAATAGGTAACGGCTGTAGAAGTCCCGCGGGTTTCTGGTTCTCAGCTTTCACTTTCTGACAAGTCAGACAATGCTTCACATATTCAGCCACGTCTCTTTTCATCCCGTTCCACCAATAATATTGCTTCAAATCCTTATACATTTTGTTTCCTCCCGGGCGGATCGAATAAGCTGACTTGTGAGCTTCTCCAAGTAGGACCCGTTTCAATTCTTCAGGCACTACCACTCTGGTTTTAAATCTAAGCAAACCGGTCTCATCAAACCCGAAAGGACTCTCCAAATCAGTTCTAGCCTTGCTTACAAGCTTTTGAACTTCCGGATCCTTATTCTGAGCCTCAAACAACTGATACTTCAATTCTGGCTGAATTGTGATATTAGAAACCCGAGCTTTTAACACAATCGGAGCAACTTCATCATTTTCTTTTGTTTCTAAACTCGATACACCCGCCTTTCTGCTAAGTGCATCGACGACCACGTTGGCTTTTCCTGGATGATACTTGATTGTACAATCATAATCTTCTAACTTTTCCATCCAACGCCGTTGCCTCATATTTAAATCCTTCTACCTGAATAAATACTGGAGGCTCTTGTGGTCGGTGAAAATCTCAAAAGAAGTCCCGTAGAGATAATGTCTCCATTTCCCGAGAGCAAAGATCACGGCTGCAAGCTCTAGGTCGTGTGTCGGATAATTCTTTTCATAATCCTTTAGCTTTCGGGAAGCATAAACGATCACTTTTCCTTTCTGAGTCAAAACACAACCTAAGCCTTCTTTGGAAGCATCTGTATATACTGCATACTCCTCTGAACCCTCGGGAAGTGCTAACACCGGAGCTGAGACTAACTTTTCTTTCAAAAAGTTAAAGCTTTGATCACATTTCTCGTCCCAGACAAACTTAACATCTTTCTTTGTCAATCGGGTCAACGGTGCAGCAATCTTAGAAAAATCCTGAACGAACCTCCTGTAATAAACGGCCAATCCCAAGAATCTTCTAACTTCCGAGGCACTTTTCGGTTTCTCCCATTTAAGCACGGCCTCGATTTTCGAGGGATCGACTTCTAACCCTTTTTCAGAAATTACATGACCCAAGAAAGAAACCCGATCAATCCAAAATTCACACTTGCTGAATTTAGCAAATAACTGATGCTCTTTCAAAGTCTCGAGAACGAGCTTAAGGTGCCTTGCGTGCTCCTCGGTGGATTTTGAGAATACCAAAATATCATCAATAAATATCACCACAAACTTGTCGAGAAAAGGCCTGAAAATCCGGTGCATCATATCCATGAAGGCTACAGGGGCATTAGTCAACCCAAAGGGCATCACCACAAACTCGTAGTGCCCATACCGAGTATTGAATCATGTCTTAGGAATATCCTCTGCTCGGATTCACAGCTGATAGTATCCCTGTCTTAAATCCAATTTTGAGTAAACTTTGGAACCCTGAAGTATATCGAATAACTCTTTGATATGTGGGAGGGGATACTTGTTCTTAATAGTCATCCGGTTCAACTCCCGATAATCGATGCACATTCTCAAAGTTCCATCCTTTTTCTTTACAAATAACACCGGCGCTCCCCAAGGTGAAGAACTCGGCCGAATGTACCCAACTTCCAATAATGCCTCGAGCTGAACCTTTAGTTCTTTCAATTCGGCTGGAGCCATCCGGTACGGAGTCTTTGAATATGGCTCGGCATTCGGGTAAAGATCGATCACAAACTCTATCTCTCATTCAGGAGGCAAAGAATCCAGCTTCTCTGGAAATACTTTAGGAAATTCTTTTACAACTTCTGTATCTTCCAATTTCACCTGATCTTTTGGTTTATTCAGAATATAAGCAACAAACCCGGTAGCCCCATCTCTGAATAATTTCTGAGCCTCTGAAAATGAAAGTAGGGGTACAGTCTTTGAAATCCAACCCGTAATAACCCCTGAACCCGACTGCACTTTGTTGGCCCGACAATCGACGGTAGCACAGTGCCTGTATAACCAATCCATCCCCAGAATAGACCCGTATCTTTGCATTGGCATAACAATAAAATCTGTCAGAAACTCCCGACCTTCAATCACCACTGGAACATCCCTGTAAACCTAATCCGTCTCTCGCCTAATACCGAAAGGAATACTAACTAAATAGCGCACATAAGAGCACATAGCAGGCAATGGTAATGTAATAGCAATAGAATGCGCAAGAAAGGAGTGTGTAGCTCCTGGATCAAATAATCTATGGATGTTCGTGCCATGGATGCAAATAGTACCTTCAACCACCGCTGCAGGGTCGATCTCTGAATCCTGCTCCTCTCCGGCCAGTGCATAGGCTCGAGCTCTCACAAGTGGCCTCGGACCTGCAGGTAGCGGATCCCGACGATCCGGACAGCCATCAACCATGTGCTCGTCGCTCCCACAGATCAAACATAAACCCAGCCTCAGTCTGCAGTTATCATAGGTGTGTGTAGTAAACCCACAAAATCTGCAGCCTGGTTTCTGAGGTGGCTGTGGTGGTGCTGGAGCTCTTGGACCCGTCTATAACGGTCATGTAGTCTTAAGCTTCTTCCCGGTGTCCTTCGGTGCTGGAGGGGTAGAATAAATCAAAGGTCTCTTTCCTGTATTCGGCCCCTGTCCCGATCTCGAGCCTGAAGCCTGTCCTGCACGGGGAGTAGACCTCCTGGCAATATCAGAATCCTCGACTTTCAAAGCTTTGGCGGTAGCTTTGGCCCAGTTGCTAGTGTTAGCTGCTTTCAGGGCATCCCGGATATCTGGCCTAAGTCCCTGGACAAACTGCATCGCCTTATGGAAGTCATCATTCGCTATGTTGGGTGCATAGCGAGAAAGCCTCTCAAACTCGGTGATGTACTGCCCCACGGACCTTCCTCCGTGCTTTAACTCGGTAAATTCCCTCAACCTGCGGGTACGGGAAGCTGGTGGAATAAATTTGTTCCTGAACTCCCGTACGAATACCTCCCAGGTGATATCTGGGCCAACAGCCTCTAAGAAAGAATTAATGCCAAACTACTCAAAGGGAGAAATACTTACCAATTAACAAGATAAAAGAGAGTGTGTGTGCTTGTGGGTGGTAAACTCGCTGAAAAAACGATGGCGGCGGAGGAGCAAGTGGTGGCGGAGTGATGGTGCTAGTGGGGAAGATGAACTACTGCTGCTGCTGTGCTTGTGTCTCGGGTGTTTCTGTGTTTGTGAAGGAGGAAGACCGATTTTTAAATATTAGAATTTTAATGCCTAAAAACGTGTTAACCAAACCCTTCAGTTTCGCGATTGAAGCCCTGTAATGGGGGTTAATGGTTTCAGCCTTCCTAGGAGTAACTCCCGGTACTCCCACTCCCCACTCACCTGACTCGATTAACGGGCGTTACCAAAATTGAATGGTAAGGGGGTAACGCCCGTTACCCTTCCCAGCTGGGATGCCTGCCTCTATTAATGGGAGTTTCCAAAGTTTGCCTATAAAGGGTAACGCCCGTTGCCAACTTAAAGTGACTCATATTTCTATAGGCTCGTCCCAAAATCAAATTTGCAACCTAAACACAATCCGGATGGTGCATAAACATGTTATTAACACAAATTAACTCATAAAATTCAATCAAAGCATAGTGCACTAATCTCGAGGACACATAAACATCTCATAACACATATTACAATAAATCGCATCAATTCATTCTCCACACAAGCAAATCAATCTCATGCGCGCACACACGAACAAAGTAAATAGACCTCAACGTCGACATTAAAGCTCAGATCACGGTCTTTGCATCCATTCCAAACTTCAAATTCCTAGCAACGCCTCAACTAACCTTCAAAACGAGAGAAATAATCAAAATTAACACGAGAAAAATGAGAACCAAAGAAAAGAAAACAAAGAAAGAAGAGAACAGAAAGAAAAATTAGTTCTAAGTTATAGTCGTTAGTTTGACTTTGGAACCCGGATTAGTTTGTAGGAATTGTTAACACACATGAAGTGTGTTTTTCGATGGGCTCGCCAACTAGATATGGCTTCAACCTCTGCCCATTCACCGCAAACGTGCCAGTAATCTCGTTTCCTATCTCCACAGATCCACTTGGCATCACCTTAATAACTCGAAACGGACTGGACCAATGGGACTTCAATTTTCCAGGAAACTACTTCAATCGAGAGTTAAACAACAACACCAATTGTACCACTTCGAACTCCTTAATCCGGATGTGCTTATCATGCCATCTCTTATTTCTCTCTTATAAACCTTGGCATTTTCGCACTTATTGAGCCGGAACTCCTCTAACTCATGTAATTCCAACGCCCTCTTCTCTCCTGCCCTTGAGATCAAAATTGATGGCCCTAATGGCCCAATACGCCTTATGCTCGAGTTCAAGCGGAAGATGGCATGCCATCCGATAAACTAGCTTATATGGGAATGTTAAGATAGGCGTCTTAAAAGCAGTTATGTATGCAAATAATGCATCATCTAACTTAGACACCCAATCTTCTCTCGAGCTACCCACCGTTTTCTCTAGAATCTGCTTAATTTCCCTATTGGAAACTTCAACTTGCCCGCTTGATTGGGGATGATATGGCGTCGCCACCCGATGATGCACTCCATACTTCTTTAAGAGAATCTCAAGAGGTTTATTGCAAAAGTGGGAACCTCCATCACTAATAAGGGCTTGGGGAACTCCAAATCGACTAAAAATTTGCTTTCTCAGAAATTTAAACACCACCTTGGAATCATTCGTAGTAGTTGTTATGGCTTCAACCCACTTAGACACGTAATCAACCCCCACCAAGATGTACTTATTTTCAAGGGATGATTGGAATGAACCCCTGAAATCATTGCCCCATACGTCAAAAAGCTCAATCTCAAGAATATAACTTAAGGGCATCTCATCTCTCTTCCCTATATTCCCCGTCCTCTGACACGAATCACACTTAGTCACAAACTCGTATGCATCCTTAAACAACGAAGGCCACCAAAATCCAGACGGTAACACTTTTGCACTAGTCTTACTCGCACTAGGGTAACCTCCATAAGGGCTAGCATGACACTGATACAACACCTTCTCAATCTCATCCTGAGGTACACATCTCCTTAACAACTCATCGGACCGATGTTTGTAAAGCAACAGTTCCTCCTAATAGTAATACTTTGCATCTGAAAGGAACTTCCTCTTCTGGCGGAAACTGAGGCCGGGAGGTACAATTCTACTAACCAAATAGTTTACGAAGTCTGCGTACAATGGGACTCCAAAATCCACCTTAAACAGTTGCTCGTCTGGAAAGTTCTCCACTATAGCTTCCTCTTTATCCTCAGTTGACTCTTTGAATTCTAACCTAGACAAGTGGTCAGCTACCACATTCTCAATGCCCTTCTTATCCCGAATCTCCAAATCAAACTCCTAAAGGAACAATATCCAGCTTATAGGCCACTATTTGCTATCTTTCTTGGATAAGAGGTACATAATAGCGGCATAATCCATATATACCCTAGTTTTAGAACCTATCATGTAAGAACAAAACTTGTCAAAAGCATGTACAACAGCTAAGAGCTCTTTTTCAGTGATGGCATAATTAAGTTCTGCATCATTAAATGTTTTGCTAGAATATGCAATAACATGTAAATGTTTCTTCCTTCTTTGACTAAGGACCGCCCCTATGGCTAAGTCACTAGCATCACACATGAGCTCAAACGGTAAATTCCAACCCTGTGCCACCATGATGGGTACTGAAGTGAATTCTTTCTTCAACCTGTCAAAGGCAATCAAACAATCATTATCCAAGACAAACTCAAAATCGCTTTGTAAAAGCTTGCAAAGAGGTAAAGTAATTTTGGAGAAATCCTTGATAAACCGGCGATAAAACCCGTCATAACCAAGTAATTTTGGAGAATCTCCAAATTAAACTCCTAAAGCAACAATATCCACCTTATGAGGCACGATTTGTTATCTTTCTTGGATAAGAGGTACTTAATAGCGGCGTGATCCATATATACCACAGTTTTAGAACCTATCAAGTAATCACGAAACTTACTGAAAGCATGTACAATAGCTAAGAGTTCTTTTTCAGTGGTGGCATAATTAGGTTGTGCATTATTAAGTGTTTTTCTAGAATATGCAATAACATGTAAATCTTTCTCCCTTCTTTGACCAAGGACCACCCCTATGGCTAAGTCACTAGCATCACATATGAGCTCAAAGAGTAAATTCCAATCTGGTGCCACCATGATGGGTGCTGGAGTGAGTTCTTTCTTCAACCAGTCAAAGGAAATCAAACAATGATTATCAAAGACAAACTCAAAATCGTTATGTAAAAGCTTGCAAAGAGGTAAAGTAATTTTGGAGAAATCCTTGATAAACCGGCAATAAAACCCGTCATGACCAAAGATACTCCTAACTTCCTTAATATTGGTTGGCCATGGCAACTTCCCAATCACTTCAATCTTGGCTTTGTCATCCTCAATTCCCTTCTCCGAAATTCTATGGGCATGTACAATCTCTTCTTTCACCATGAAGTGGCATTTTTTCTAATTCAATACTGGATTAGTCTCTTCACATCTCTGCAAAACTTAGGTTAAATTCTGCAAACAAGAATAAAAAAAGGAACCAAACACAGAAAGATCATCCATAAATATTTCCATGGTACGCTCAATGAAATCAGAAAAAATAGCCATCATCTATATGTAAAATGTAGCTGGGGCATTACACAATCCAAACGGCATTCTCCTAAATGCGAAAGTACCATAAGGACAAGTAAAAGTGCATTTTTCCTGGTCATGTGGAGCTATAGCTATCTTATTATAACCTGAATTCCGATCCAGAAAATAGTAATATGCATGCCCAGCTAACCTCTCTAACATATGATTTTAAGTTAAACCAATCGTGCAAGTGTACACTAAAGATATACGCATAGCACAACAGGATCATACCCACAGGGAAGGGAAATCAATCACCACTTAATATCTCTTTCTAATCTAAAGACTGGACGAATTCAAGTTGGTTTTTTTTTTTTTTTTTTTTTTTTTTGTCTACTAAAACGAAATTGAATAATTAACTGGAATAAAACACAATTAGAGGAATTACAGCACGTGGATTAAAGTCAATAAAGTAATTAGGCTGGGGAGTAACAACTCTGCATTCATGATTCAATATAATACTCATTTGACAAGTGCAATTCTACAACCCAGTCACTTAGATTCGTCTTATCCTTTTTCAATGTATAAACAAGTGTTCAACTAATTTCAAAGTAGCTCTCACAATCATCAATATATAATTAAACCGATATGATCAAGACTAGTGCAAATCAAGTTCTAGTGGCTTTGCATGGAATAAGATTTACAAGTTGTATAGTTTAAGAAACAAATCTCTTTGAATTCTAAACCTACAAGTTATGAAAACAAACTCAATTATCATTAATCTTCCGATAATTAGGTAATCTTAGATTATGCTAGGGTTGGCCAGACCGTTGCAATTAAATTAAACCAAGTTTTCAAAACTAAGAATTAACACAAGTCATTGAAGCATTATATCAAACACTTGCCATGCATTCATCATCACTCCTTTAGCCATAGGGGTTTAGCTACTCATAATTAACTCAAAACTCATAAAACTAAAGGAAATTGCATTAAAGAAATTCATGTTCAACAAGTCGAAACAAATTCTCAAAAACAAAACCCTAAACATTCATAAGTTTTGGAAAAACAAATCTAAACATGTAAAACAAATTAAAAGAAAACTTAGGGGAATTAGCTTGATGATTAAGGTAATAAATAAAATAGGGCAAACTTAAATTGTTTGAAGAATTCGATCCTGTCATCTTCTCGAAACTCTCTGAAATAATTCCTCCCAAACCTCCGAATCTTTCTCTCAAAGCTAAGTTACGAACTCCCCAAGAGACTCCCCCAAAAATGCTCCAAATCGCACATATATAGCTGGACACAAACTCTCTCGCTGCCCTAGGTAACGGGGGTGACCATCCCAAGTATAATCTTCATTAATACCCGTTAAAATCAGATTTGTGCTTTTATTAGTGGTAACGGGTGTTGCCACTTTTACTCTGCCCAGGGGTAGCGGGCGTTACCCCTCATGCGCCAAAAATCCACGCCTACTGCCTCTGGTAACGGGTGTAACATCCCAACCGATCGGACTTTCAGGTATGCTATTATGTGTACAATTTAATAATTTAATTATGTGATTACATGATAATTATTCAATATTTATGTGATTATTTGAATTTATTTGATTAAGTATGAATTTGAATTTTAAACGTTTAAGCTTTCATGCCTTGTATTTTGCCTTATTTGCCTCCGAATTTAATTTCGTTTCTTGCAAATTTTTGATATGCGTGAACTACGTGAGTTAAGAATATAATTGTATGTTCGTTTTATGTTTTGGAACTTGCGTGATTTGCCTTATGATTTTATTTTGGGAGACAGGACCTAAAGGAGGCTAAAGGGCATTTAGTGCACTGTGGGTTCCGGGCGGCATAACTTGAGCTTGGGAATTCGGATTCGAATTCTTTCACCTCCATTGAACTCGTGTCGACGATTTGGGTTGAACAAACCTAGCCTCATATTTTTCTAAGCCCATTTGGACTTCCGAAATTTGACCAAAACAAGCCTCGTGTGCCATTTCGACCTTTATTCACTCATTTACTCATAACTTGAGCTTTAATTTGCTAAATTGAGCAAGAGTTGGCCCCAAACTCTCCC
Organism: Lantana camara; assembly: GCA_037501455.1. NCBI lineage: Eukaryota > Viridiplantae > Streptophyta > Magnoliopsida > Lamiales > Verbenaceae > Lantana > Lantana camara. The sequence continues at coordinate 87,513,910 of CM074862.1, read as the reverse complement.
AAAATAACCCTCTTTCAGAAATTAGCCTTCCATTTCGTCCCACATTGAAGGAAATAAGATAAATTGGCTTCCAAATCCGAGACACAAGAGGAAGCAAAATTATACTATTCACTTTTCACCCTTTTGAGCTCAAATCTTAATCAAATCTCTCCATTTTCGAAAGGTAAGCTTGGTATTGGTTTCTCCATGTTCTCTTCTTTGTTTAGACTCCTTATTTTCTGAATTTGGTGGAGAATTGATCATGATTTGGATATTTTAGTGAATAGTATAGGTTTTCAAATTTTCGTGACTTTGGGGTGATCTCTTGGGGATTTGTTGGAGTTTATGCATCCAAAATGATCTTATGACATCCTAGTATATTTTTTTGAACTGATTTTGCATGAGAATCATAGTATCATTGGATTTCATTTAAGGGTTTTGTTTTTCATGAGAATATGAACATACATGTATCGCTTGCATTTCCTTCACTTATATCTTCATGTTTAGGCTTGGCAATTTCATGAAATTGATGTCTTCTTGCCATATTTTCATCCCACTATGTGTTAACTTGAATATATATCATGGATTCATGTGAGTTTTGGTGGAAATTTTGGCCTGAAACTCTGTTTTTCCTTTGCTGTCGTTCGAGGTCACGGCCGTGATCATTTTCAGTTCATTTTTGGTAGAGGTTGCGACCCATTTTTGGCCTTATTTCGAGTTGTACAGTTGAGCAGGCTACAGGTCACGGTCGTGACCATTTTTAGGACATTTTTGGTAGAGGCCGTGATGGATTTTGAGCCATGTTTTGGCTTTTTGGTTGCGACTGCGACCAAATTATGAAGAATTTGGGTAGCGGCCGCGACCACCCTTGCCGGGTTACATGTTTATTTCCTTCGTTTTTCATGTGTTTGCTCCCTTTATATGGTTCGTTTATGGCTCATTTCTTATGTTAATATGTTATATTATGTGTTAAGCTTTATGTTATAAATTTATAGCTCGTTTTATGCCCTCGTTTACGATATTTAATCTCATATGCAAAATGTGACCTTGAATGACCTCAAGATGAATCCATTGCATTTTATTTGTATCATTTACACGCTTATGCATTTGGGGAGCGTTAATGTGGTACATTTTAAGTCTAAGAGTATCCCTTGTTGTTTATTTTGTGTAGTTGACCCTACCGTTGATGACAAAGTTGCCCCTTAGACGTCCGATTCGCTTTCTTTTGTCACCACTACACGTCCGGAATGTGAGGTTTTATTCTTTTAGCTATAATGACCTAAAACCCTAATTGGTTTGAATCCCGCATGCGATTTATATATATTATATGTTAAATACGTGTATGATATGTACTTTGAGGACTTGATCCGTTTGTTATAAGACCTTGAAAACAATTTGTATACGTATATAAACTATTTTACATTATTTTGAAAACCTTTGATAAGTGTGAGTGTGTAAGTGAGGTTTGGGCTTTGAAAGATAAGCTTTGTTGGAAAATATGATTTTGAACTATGATTTGGGCCCCGGAGAGTGGTATGGTATCTTGGGACGGCCGAGGGGGCGACGAGCTCTTCCATCAACACTTTCCTTTGAGAGTTTTGCCCAACCTTAGGAGGCTGAGGAAGGGCATTTCTCTTGAGTCAGCGAAAATAACCGTCGAAGGTTTCAAGGAAGTAATTAGCCTTGTCTCGTGAAAATTTGAACGATAGTTAGGGCCGTCAACCGTTCTATCACCCGGAGAAAGGATGGTTTATGATTTATGTTTGATTATGATTAGGTTTTGATTAAAGGAAGTTGGTGGAATAACTCGTACTCACCCAGTTGTGTGGATTTGTATGATCTATGAAATGGGAATGGATTCTCTAATACTTAAAACTTGTTATTTTGGCTTATGGCCACAACTCCTTAAATTATATATATATATGTATCACGGGAAATGTTTTAGCTCGCAAAAACCATCCCCAGTTCATGGATGATTTTGCTATTTGCTTTGCTCTATACGTATTATGGGTGCGTGTGTTAGCCCCCTCAATAGTCAGTAGGACTAAACCTTGTTGCTTTTCCCCTTTTTCCCCTTTTTTGAGTTGCAGATACCGTGGGAGTCGAGCTAGGCACCAAGTTATCTTCGAGTCTTACTTTTTTCATAGCTCGAGTCTTCATATTGCATTTGTAGTGGTTATGTGTTATACTTTTGAATTATGAAGCTATGTATTGTGAATAGTTTGATGCTTAGAATATTTTGGCCCGGGTTGGGCATTGTATGTTTGTAGGAGAAATTATTATGCACTTATGACCCTATGTTATGTACATATGTTATCTTGGGTACTTGTTATGAACTAATCTTATCGCTTCCGCCATTTTATTTATTTTATGCACTCTGATTGAGGGTTTAGGCCCCCCTAGCTAGAGTGTGAGTTTTGTTTATCTCCCGTTCGCTGGTGTTTGAGGCGTGTGTACATTCCTCATTTTGTTACACGTGTCAGACTCTAGTGTGGGGGATGTGGTGCCCTTCGCTCGGGGTGCTACAACGGGCGTTATCAGAGTTCTTCTTGTAGGGAGTAACTGGCGTTACTCCATTCTTTCACCAAAATGTGACCCCCGACCTCCGTTAATGGGGGTCAATGAAATTGTTCTTCGAAGGAGTAACGGAGGTTACTCCTATTTTCTTCAAAAATACGTGAATTAGCCTCGTTTCACCGTTTCTCCACTCTAAGTTCCTAAACACCTAACTGGAGCAAAATAAACACATAAACGCATCAAAATCACAAAATTATACTCTACTTAACGCTCAAATCCATGCGAATTCCTCACTCAACAAAATCCCCCACACTTGCTTATTGCTCGTCCTCAAGAAATACGAAAATAAAGAGAACACATCCCCATCAAACCTCGACTTTAAAGCAATCATCGAATCTTCGCTTAAAAAAGTCTAGCTCATCAAACTAATTACTCATAAACACAAGATCTTCAAAAAATAGTATGAAGAGTGACTACTTACCAAGTTTACATCATTCAACCTTTACACACGTGACACTTTGACACTTTCATTTGGCCACTAAACATTTCCCCCACACTTAGACATTACATCCCACTCTTTCAATTTCACAATTCGCATAAATTTTTTTCTTTTCTTTTCTTTTGCTCTTTCCTCTTATTTCCATATCTTTTCTTTTTTCACAACTTTCTCTCATTCTTTTTCTTTTCCTCTCTTTACATATATCTCTCAATTTCAATCACAAGAATAATCAAAAGGGGATCCAAAGATAGATATTCATTATAAGATCAAACAGGCAAGCCTTGGTGTAAAATTAGTAAGGTGGTGTAGCGCCCGAGCGCAAGGCACCACAACCCCTGCACCGAGACCCGACCCGTGCATGAAATGGGATGTCCATACACGTGCTAAGTCACGGCGAACGGGGACTCACTCACTCGCTATGCTAGGCGGGAGCTAACTTTCAAAACCAAATAGGCAAATTCACCAAAATAAATGCACGTGCGGAAGTAGAACATAAGGACAATCACAAAATAAACAGCAAGTGACGGGTTCAACTAGCATAGATACCTAGTCCCGAAATTTCAAACATAAATCATAAATCATAAATCACAATTCACTGGTTCAATCTATCCCTAGAAGCCTATCCCGAATCAATATATTATAATCATAGCAATTCATACATTCTTTGTACAACTTATTCAAACTACAATGTGCATGTGAAATGACTCCGACATGACTCCGACATAACCACAGGACTCAATAGACTCTCAATCCCGGCTAGCACTCCAAAACCTGCAAAAGAACTGAAAACAAAGCTGGGTTTAGTCTTTAAGAGACTGGTGGGTATAAAACGGGGCATAATACATAAATAAACACCCACATATGCAAGTTATAATCCCATACGAGGTTTTAAAACATTTCCCAAGTGGGTAAAACAAAGAAAAACAACGCCTAGGATTACAAACATTAAGGTCATTCGTTCATTACAATCATGCGGTAACTACGTGAGCCCTGGCGGGTGGGGCTAATATCTCTAACATACTCCTCATGTGTGCATGCCATTTCAATCTTTACATTAGCGATCATACACATGCATAAATAATCGTTCATATTCATTCATAATCAATCATATCCATTATCATTCATAAACATAAACACTTACACCTTTTTCCTCTAGGTGGTGCACGGGCTTGCAAGACCCGACCACCGGTCCATACATAGGCCAATGGGGGTACATAAATCCCCCAAGGGCACTCAACTCCCATTCCCTGCTAAACCTCCTAGCGAGGGCCGGTATGACCATAATTATGGTGGGACTTGTACAAAGGATCACCGTCGGCCCTTGCCTCCCCGGATAGCCACTTGCACTAAGTCCCTAGGCCCGTGTAATCATAATCATGTCTACGGGAAAAACCATAAGGTGGGGATACATAAGAGAAGGGCCTTATGTTGGAAATCATAGATTCTTTTGAAAAGACTCGATATATATACATATAGTTAATATTTTGGCTTAAAACTTTCACATAAAGATATATCGGGTCAATTCATATCTAATAGAAGAGAAACCCACCTGTTACAGCTTACCGAACAATACCAAAAGAAAAAAAGACTTGAAAATAGCCTATGAACCCGACACGTCTCCGCCCTACAGAAAACTGTACAAGAAGTAACAAGGTGCACTCGTGAGACTCAAGACTACATATGAACCATATACGACGCACAACAATGCAATGAACATGATATGAAATGCATATAAGGCATTAACATGTTATGAAGATGTTCATGTGTACAATTAATACATTAGAAGCACATAAACGGGGTAATTCATTCAAGTTCAATCAATACATGATGGTTTGAAGTTCGTTTGATCCATATCTTTCATGCATCGTATCAAATCGGGCCATAATCTTCAACCATAATCATAATACACATATCAACATGTTTAAAATGCATATAATAAATATAGAGGCAAGAGGGTTCAAGAAAGCTTCAAACATGTCATTTAAATGTTTATACATTCAAGTCATGTTTACACTTATCAAATGAAACCATAAAATTAAATTAAGTAAACAAACATGTCATTTTATATCAATTAATCATGTATACATGCATTTAAACCACATACGGAGTCCGAGGGAGTGAAAGGAATGCAAGAGAATGGATTTGGGCAAGTTTTGACAAGAGCTGATAGTTTTCGGAATTGCGCATGCTGTAGAAAAATGGGAATATCTCGAGTTCTACAAATTGTGATGGGTGTCGAAGCCACCAAAAATAAATCCCAAATATTGCACACGATTAAATTATAAACAGTGGCAATGGGTATCGATCCACGAGGACTGGGTGAATTGTAATCTTTCTTATGCAAGGAAACAAAACGAATAATTAAAATGGGGGGCGCGCGCGGGGGGGGGGGGGGGGGGGGGGGAGTTTTTGAGATATTAGACTTAACTAAAAATGAATTTAACTTAAATAAAATAACAAAAAAATTCAGCTAACACTCGGATTAATTCAGTAAATAACAAATAGCCAGGATTTTCCTACGCATGCATCAGACTATGATCACGGACTGGGTGATTAATTCCATGTTAGGCTAACTATGGTTACCAATTACCTTAGGCTCCCTCGTTTCTTTGTATTTTTAGAATAATCTGAAGAAACTCCTAAATATTATTCCCTAACTAGCTAATAACCCTATCAGAAAATCCTTCAAGAATTCAATTAACTAGTTGCTTTACGAGCTAAAGAAATGCTAACCCTAACTAACTTAGTAAGGACTCCTACTTTGTCTAATTAGACCGAATGATTCCACAACACAAATTCAGCCGAACTTAACAACTTAGTGTTGATTGCCACTTTGTTAATTATCCGGCTAACTCCACCAAATAAATCAACTACCTGTATGTGAATTGCTAACTCTAAGATTCGAGCTCTTAAATCAAAGAATAAGGCAAAACCCAATATCATGGAATCGGAAATAAAACGGATAACTTGAATTAATCAACAAAAGGAAATTGTCTCACACAACCTAAAGCATGTCTGGAAAATCCCAACTAAAAGATGACTTAGCTACTCATTACGAAATTTAACAAACGAAATTGGAAAATCAATATAGTGTTTAAACGAAAAGAAAAGGAAAAGAATAAAACTATTCGATGCTCGAAGTCTCTTCCCAAATGAATAAGAGCAACTGCTGCCTTTTTTGAGTGAGAGAAAAGATGTTCTCTTCTAGCTGCAACGTCGACCTTTTGTAGTGCAAAGGGGGATCAATTCTTATCTCCACTTTGTTACCCACGTTCTGCCATCAATAGGGGCTGCCATCAATTCTGTTCAAGTGGTATTATCATGCCAAAAAACGTACTTCCCCTCTGTAACGTATATAACTCTTTGTTAGGAATGGGACTGGATCTTAGTGGGCTTCTATGAATTTGGATAAGGTGTGGGAATAGGGGAATTGATGGGGTTGCTCTTCATAAAACTCTCAAAGATTCTTGCATGACTTGGACATGATTGGTAGGCCAAACCTCTTTCTCTCTTTTCTTAAAACCCATATCTTACCTTGTTTATCCATTCTACACGGTTACTGCTGAAAATCACAATAAATCTCCAAAGCTTGGCAACCCAATGCTGATCCTACACAAAAAGCATGAAATCAATTAATTCTCTACACAACGTATCAAGTTGGAATTGGGTTTTGTTTATTGGACATAAAACTAGACAAGTAGACCTTTAAAATTGTATGTGGCTCGAATCGTGATTCAAAGCGAGGTGAAAATGGCGTAGGCCCGAAGTTGGATGAATGTAGGTTCTCAGTTAAGTGGCGACACCAAATTAAAATAATTATAACTCACAAAATAAAAATGATATTGAGGTTATTCCAATTTGAGAATACTTTAGACTCAATGTAGTTTCTACAATTTGAATTTCATGTCAATAGGAGTTCATTAGAATGGGTAACAGATAATGAAACCGGGATGGGAAAGAATAAAAACACAAACTGGTAGACCAGTCTAAAGGGAGTGGTAACGGGGGTTACCACTTCGAAGGCAAAAATGGGTAACGGGGGTTAACGAAGGCAGGCGATTTGAGGGACAAGGTGACGGGGGTTACCAATTTTAAGCACAAAAGGGATAACGGGCGTTACACACCCTCGAACTGCAACTCCAAGTGTCACCTTCAATGGCAGAAAACACACCCAAACACACACAAGCACCACACCACAACCTATGTGTCGTCTCGGGTCGTGTCGGACACTCCTCACGTGGAAAATAAAAAAAAAAATTGTGTCGCTGTATCCATGTCGTGTCGTGTCCGTGTTGCTGTGTCCGTATCCATGCATCATAGACCACAACCCAAAATCACACAATAATCAAGCCATAAGTGTATATAACATGTAAATCACGTATTTGCAAGTTAGAGATCATAAAACGAGCTTGAACACGTCAAATCCCGACCCCCTATACTATTCATCATCTTCCCCACAAAGGTAATTAGGCAAGGATTCAAGTCACAAGATATACGTAGAATTAAAGCACGTAACGGGAGGAATACAAATCTTACCTTAGGTCATTGATCGGACATTTAGATCTCAAAACCCGAGCTCAAGGGTTCACGGCCAAAAGGGGGAAGAAGTTCTCCTTCCCTTCCTCTACTTCATTGCTTGTACTTGGAATGAGGGAGAAGGGAAAAGGGTTGGCCCTTTTTAGGGCTGAAATGGGTCGGATTAGGAGAAACGAGTAGGATCAAACGGTATCCGGTCCATCCGGATCGGATTTTAAAACTGTAGGTCAATTAAATGGCTTTATAAAATAAAAAGATTAATCCACTGAATCCGAATCGTTGAAACGAACTCAATGGTAAGGTTGGAATTCGAATCCGAATTCCCGAGCTAAAGGTAGCTAGATTAATCCACTGAATCCGAATCGTCGAAACGAACTCAATGGTAAGGTTGGAATTCGAATCTGAATTCCCGAGCCCAAGGTAGCCACAAACGGCCCAAAATATCCTAATTATAATTAGGTCCTTAACGAACAAATATTGGACCATTGAGTCCAAGAGCAATTGAATAAGTTCTAAGGCACACCTAATTAAAATAACTTCACGTTGACATGTAGGCATGCGACATCATATAAATCACGAAATTACTGATACACTCTCACGTGACCTCGTACCTGGCTTGCCAAAAAACTGGGGTGTTATAGGTGGGTTATACTTTCTTTGTGCATTTGGCTTATCATGTGGCTACAAAAATCGTACACAACAATTAGGCTTAGAGGGGTAAATAAGATCACGTTATTTAGTGAAAAATGGCTAAAAGAAAGACTTATAATCCTCCGACAACGAATACCCACTTCACTTTCCTAATGTATCATCAACTCAAAATTTCGCCACAATAGGGCTAAAATGCACCCGAACCAATTCTTAAACTTATTTGAAAATCATCAATTCACCTTTCAAAGCAAAGTGCATTATCATGTTCAAAAGTGCTCCAAATGTAAAAGGTATACTAACACAATAAGTTACCCAATCTCATGCAAATTTTCCTCAATTCAAATAGTCTAACTCATTCTAGCAAAACCTCAACGATCGAAACTCAAAGAAAAAGTTAAAAATAGGGGAAAATTTTCATATATTTCACAATTTCTCAATTCCTAACAATTCACAAGGTTAAAATCACGGCTCCCCACGCACAAAGCATCTAAACATGTAAGATATCACATTCTACTCATAATCACACTCACAATCACACACATTTACTTACCCCCCCTCCTCCCACACGTATTTTTTGCAATGTCCTCAAGCAATCGAAGTGCAAAAGTTGAAGTTCAAGAAAAACTCCCTTATCAATTGGAGACCCCGCAACGTGCTAGCAAAGCTCCAAAACCTGAACAAGTGACTAGAAAAACACGGATCAAGTGCTAAGGCAATTGACAATCAACATGCATCCAACAAATAACACACAAGTCACAAACTCAAGTAACGAAAGGCCACATTGCATAACAATTCAAGGAGTCCAAAAGACAGTAGCAAAGAAATAAAAGTAGGGCTACTAGGCTACTAGGCAATAAAGCAACAAAAAGTGCAGGCCCAAATATAAAGTGCAGGCCCAAATATAAAGTCAATAAAGCAACAAAAATAAGAACGCAGAATTAAGGCTCAAAGGGCTACTGGGGCCTCAGAAATATTGATCAAGCTGGGTGTAGAGCCCCTTAAACTATGCATCGACATGAGTCTGCCATGCATTAAATCTCTCATCCACATGAGCTCGAAAATCACCCATATCAGCCTTCCAATTCGTCATCCCTGTCTCAATCCTCTCCAAGCAAGCATTAGAAGCTGCTATATCCATCCTCATCTCTACCAAGCTGATATTCTAAGCGCACACAGACATAGGTTCGTCACCCTCCTCTAGGGGGACAGGGCTTAGGGCATCATTCCCTCATCCAGGCACGTCCAGAATCTAATCAAGAGAGGCTTTAAGGTGATCGGGAAGCTCATCATATGTTGCGAAACCTCAGGTGTAACATCTGAGTAAACCTAACTCTTGCCCTCGCCGGTCACCATGGTAACAATCGATCATTCAGAGGCCCCTCGTGCCACTCAGTAATCAATTGCATATGATTACAATTGACCTCATCCAAAAATAGATACTTAGTCAATGGCTCAGCCTTCCTGGGCTTCCAGCCCACACTCTTGGCAATCATAGTGACATAAGCTCTGTGGCCAATATCACCCTTGGCTCGGTTTGCCACATCCTGCATCTTCTAAATCAGGGCCTTTGTTCCATCAAACTTCTTCCCCTCCTTCATCATCCACATTATTCCCAATTCAGTGGCTTGGATGTTACCTTCACTCTCGTTTCGAGCACATAAGCTAACACTGAAAATCTTGTGTACTATTCTCCACACCAAACTATCCAAATAAGCAGATTGCATATTTCGCACCCGATAGTTGGGGGGTGTTGGGCTTCAACGGGAATGACCTCGAAATGGTCTCTCAGATATCAGGGCTCCAATTAGGAAGCCGGACGTCACGGTCACTAGGAAAACAAAACACTCTTCTTAATGAATGCCTATGAAAAGTGTATGTTCTTCAAACATACAGAGGAGAGGGGCTCATTCAAACCGAAATCCCACTTCATTGTGGGGAAGAATGCAGCAGTAAGTTCCGCATACATGTACTCGTCTTCCTCTAAGAACCTCTACCACCCAATGTTGTGAAACAACCTCTCTATCTCATCCCACAATCCCATTCACACCAATATATCCCATTTGAAGAATTTGGTGGGAAATATTTTTCCAGAGAAGGCCCGATCATATGGATTCCCTACGCCTTCTATAACCACTTTCCGAGTCTCGCCTTGTGGGCATGCCTTAGAAACTCCTGAAGCTGAGGCCCCATCGGTACGAGCACGATTAGAACACCCCATTTGACCTAAAATATACAAATACTAGCAACCGGTGCACGCCGTCCCTGCGTGTCAAGTTAATTTCTGGTGTAATTTGTCTTCCGTATGTATTCTAAAGTTCATTTTTGGTGTAATTTCTCTCCAGCTAATTTTTGGTTTAATTTCTCTTTTGTATGTACCCCGAAGTTAATTTCTAGTGTCCGGCCCAGCGTGCCAAAATAATTTTCCGTCCTAATTTAATTGGGTTAAATACACTGTATGTATCCTATTTTAATTGAGTTAAACATAGTTTTACACTCATTTATTTATATACGATGAAATTATAGTGAAACTCATTATTTAAATATTTAATGATGGATAATATAGTTATTAATGATGATATGTGTGGTACTTTATATCCGTCTAAAAATAAAATACATATCCCTAAATCATGAGTACAAATAAAGAACATTTTGCTTCTCTTTCACTCAAAATTCGAAGATTGGTTGGCTAATGCATATTATGAAAACATTATAAACAGAAACCCACTTGAAGGTATTCCGTGTCGAGGGCAGGCTGATTCCACAAAGTAAGAATTTGCCCTGAAGTACTCTCTGTCTTGATGTAGAAAGCTCTAGAAAATCAAACCCATAAAAGTACATCCAAGCCATGAGATTAAAATTACTTTTAAACTCGCAATCGGATAACAGACAACTTTTTAAATTCAATCTCCACCAATTGAATTTGCCCTAAGGTACTCTTTATCTTGATGCAGAAAGTTGTAGAAAATCGAACCCATAAAAATACATCCAAACCATGAGATTAAAATTAGTTCGAATCTAAGTTCTAATCTTTGCAATCGGATAGCAAACAACTTTTTAAATTCAATCTCCACCAATTGAATATGCCGGAAGTTCAATTTAAAATTACAACTAAGTAAATTTAAAATTAAAGGCTGTCAATATAAAAAATTTACATAAATTCAATTAAAAGAGAACACTAAAAGGCATATCATACCTCTTCCAGAGGAAGACACATACGACTCAAGATTGGTTTCCTCGGAAAAATTAAATTGAAGAAGAAGATATCCACCTTAATTATAAAAAATTAGATTAAAAAAGAACAAAAAAGAACCCTAAAAACCATATCTGACCTTTCCGAGGCAACAATAAGTTTCCATTGAGTTTCGAGCAATGTATATATTGCGTGGGAGAAGATAGATGCGAGTGTAGAAGGAGAACTATCAAAAATAAACGGCTCAGACTTAATTGAATGGAAGAAGATGACCATTAGAGAACTCAATGTAGGAAATTTACCCAGAAAAACTCACTCATTGTACGTGTTTTCTTGAAGTGTTGGGGAGCATAATAGGTAGTTCATAAAAATTGGTGTTCAATCCTTAAATAACAGTCATTTGTCAGACAAAACCCTCTTCCTTTTTTATATAGTATTGATAGTATAGATACTATACAATGTATTGCTAATTTTTCATTTAAAAACCCAAATTTTCATGAGTTTTCTTCTTCTTGCTATATATGTTGAGACATGTCAGAAATATCCATAACACTAACGCATCATGCCATCACCAAAGGCAGAGCTAATAAACTTAAACTTTACTCAATGACCACACTTCAATTTTTTGAAGTAACTAAGAACTCAGCAACTGAGATACTGTGAAACCATAAATTTTCATATGAAACACATACACGCACGTGTAACCCACAATAATCACGAAAAACGTACACTGAATGAACACTGAGTAGGTATTGTTTTTAACTTTTTGCAGCCGAAAAGAAGACAGACCCATTAGAGGAAGCCACCCATCTCATCAGTATAAGTCATCATTCTCCACTGTTGGATAACTGCACAATTTAAAATTATCATTCTTTTCTGAACAAAGCAAACATGAGAATGGACAGGTTTAATATGATTTCAAGTGCAATGAAACATAAAACTATTCAAAAAAAATATTAAATTGAATTGGTATTTGGTTGGGTTAGAAAGTAGCAAGTACCATTAATACCCCAAACTCAAGAAATATTGCAATTGCAATGACATGAAAGAAGTAGGCACATCGTATATGCGGCGAAATGAAGTTAAAATAGGAAGGCAATGCATACAACCCCAATGGAATTAGATAGCCGCCTATCACAAAGAGAAGACATACATCAGATTTCATTATGTAAGGCAGAAAATATTTAACGTTATTAGTTTTCTTTTCAGTGCAACTTTAAAATATCCATCTCAGAACAGAAAATGTTGCTTGAGTTTTGAATTTAGATTACAATCAGAAACGCGAGTAGACGGTTAGACATGCCAGAAATATGGAATCTAAAAATAACCAGGTTGCTTCAAAAACTATTTTCTGAAAAGAAAATAATCCCTAAATCTTTTTTCTTTGTTTATCCTGAAAAAGCACATAATCTCCAAATTCTTTTTTCTGTATTACGAAATGGAAGCTATGCAAAGGCCAAGGAAGAACAATGGGAAGCTATTAAACTTTGCTTAATGCTTTATGGATGGATTGGTAAGGTTGTAGAGCTATGGAATACTTTTTAAAGGTATGCCTCGGACATTGTATGAAAGGATGATTTCTAGCTACCATCAAAGAGAAATGATATCTTAATCCCCACATCTAAACACACTAAACGGCAACTGAAAATCGCAAAGCAAATCACGTAAACGACCATTTAAAAAAAATAACTAAACCCAACTCCACAAAACTTAATCCTCGTTAAACCTTAAAAATTTCAGAAATCAATTGAAATAATCTGAACACAATGCAAAAACGATCATCACAGTGCACATGTAAGTAGAGGGAGAGAAGAAGGTACCTGAAATTAAGGCGACTTCTTGGCTAAGTGCAATTAGCAAATTAGAGCCCACTTGAAAACATGTGTAAACACCACAAATACCGTTAATTGAATTTAATTGTAAACAAATACCGTAAATTGAGTGGGAGCGCCAGCCGACGGGAATAGGAGCAGCAACCTATGAAAGCGGTAGTAGCGGAGAAGGAGCAGCAACCTATGAAAGCGGCAGTGGACTCAAAACTTTATCTTCACCGGAGAAGGAGCGGACTCAAATCTTTATCTTCACCGGAGAAGCCAAGAAGAGCGGGATTAGTTTTGCAGTTGTGTAAACTTGAGAAAAATTTTGAGTTTGAGAAGTGAGATTTAATTTGAGGGGAGTTTGATAATGCACAACGTGCCACTAACGTGGGTAGGCGAAATTCCAAAAAAACTCATTAACCTTGGACGTACTTAATGATATTATTGAGGGAAAAATAGGTAGTCCAATAAAATTGGTGTCCAACCCTTAAAAAACTTCCGTTTGTGGGACAAAACCCTCTTCCTTTTTTATATAGTATAGATACCAAAGCAAAGCACACAAATATCAAGACAATTCACTCACACAAATTATCAAACACCTTGTGGGCATAATCCTAGGGTAAGAGTTTTAGCTAAAAGTCCTCAACCAACCCAACTCAAATCAACACTACCCTACATTATCACAATTCAAGCTCATAATTCTCCACATTCAACACCAAAATTCGGATTCAATAGGAAAGGAACAATTAAAGACTAGGGTTCTTCAAAAATATCAACTAAAATCAAGTTAGAAACACTTCGTATCATCCACCTTAACTCTAGCATGCATAGTACTCAAAAATTCTCGAGGTGTAACCCAAAATTCATCCATAATGTCCAACTTCTAAACCTAGGTTTCAATTCTAATTTTGGAAGAATTAATACTAAACTACTCAAATGGGGAAATACTTACTAATTGACAAGATAAAAGAGAGTGTGTGTGATTGTGGGTGGCAAACTCGCCGAAAAAATGACTATCGCGGCGGTGCAAGTGGTGGCGGAGTGATGGTCCTAGTGGAGAAGATAAATTATTGCTGCTCTTGTGCTTGTGTCTCGTGTGTTTTGTGTGTTTGTGAAGTGACTGTTAGGAATAGTGCCCTAGAAAGCCGATTCGACGTAATCTACTTTGGGACTTTTCTTGTATCACAGACAATCTTTGAATAATATACGATTGATCATAGGAAAACACTTCTTTATATGCCAATACGTGTTTTGTATGTTTCTATTATGTGCGCATGTATGAGAACTCCCCTAATCCTGATGACTTTAGGACTCTCCCATTTAGGTGAAATGGTTCATGAAACGAGCCCTATATCACATAAGTCATTATTAGTAAAATACTCCAAGCCGATGAGTCCTCCAGACAGTGGGAGTGTCAACCTGACTCCTTTAAGGCTTGCTTGTGGGATCACGCCCTTAAGAAGGACCACCTTGTTTCATGGAGATGCAAAGTGTATAGTTGATACGTGCGTGATACATGAGGGTGCTTACTTTAATATGTAAGTTCACTGAGGTGCCCCGTGTGAAAAGATTCCTAAATGGGAAAGGAAGTTTCTATTTCAGGAAATGGAAACTTCCAGATTAGGAAATATCTCACGAGTCATTTATGTGATTAATTGATCCTTAGACTTGAGGTTCCATGTCACTTTATGAGTTAACTCTGTAGTCTTCGGTATAAGCTTTAAAGGGTGTCGCCTTAGACAACTGATTCAAGGCTTGTGCTGGGGCTGCGCAAGTGACTCATGAAAGTGAATGAGAATCAAGAAAGGACCTACACTTGCGTTTGCAAGGTGACCTCTTATTGTGTAAGTCATTCATATGCCATATGGAGTCCTTGGCCAAGGCAGTAGATCAAGACATCAAGAAAAGGGTTTCTTGGATTGAGATCAAATGGATATGAAATGCACTTAGCTTTAAGACCGGATTATTAGGGTTCTGATTATTCCCTTACCCTAGATCTTGGTTGAGAGATAGTAAGTAGGAGGATTGTATCTCACATGAATCAATGACTTAAAGGTTCTGTCGAATCCGAACATTCCAATTCAGCTAGGGGTTAAACACCTGTTGCTAGGCTATGGTCGTTTAATCTATGGACTGATTAATTAATTAGTGAATTAATTAATTGGGGTCACTGCTAATTGAATTGAGAACCTAGAGGGTCACACACAACAACTTGGTCACATGAGTTAAGGCTTTAAAATGATTAAACGAGTTAATCGGGCCAAGAGGGTTCCACACGTGTGAACCACACGTGTGGCTCACGTGAGTGGCACGTGTCCTTGTGACACGTGTCTTACACGTGTGTATTTATATGTGTATATTTATTTATGTGTTAAATAATTAATGTGATTAATTATTTAATAGACTTTGGTTTAATTTTGAATTAAAAAAAAAGTCTTATTTTCGAGAAAAATAATCTAGTTAATTAATTGTGAATTAATTAATTAGATAAAATAACTTATTTATTTTAAATAAATAAAGTATAAAATTATCCAAAAATAGTTTGGATATTTTAGCTCTCTTGAAAGTTGATTTGAATTTGAATTCAAAGTCAAAGTCAAAATTACTTGATGATCAATTGATAGGAGAGAGGGACCAAATCCTTAGTCCATAAGGACTAGGATTTTCGGCCACTCCCATCCTATATATAGGGGAGGTCGAGCTCCCCTTAGAGCTAATCGAGAATTCTTTTGGTTCATGTGTTGAACACCATCCTTTCTCCAAGATATACGAAACCCTAGGTTAAGCCTAAACACTAACTAGAGAACTAGCATCCTTACTAGTTAGATTATAGCCAAGTTGGTGGACTATCTCTAGAGAACTTCAAGTAAGAAGTTTTGAAGATTCGAGCTTTACCAAGAAGTGGGGATCAAGCAAAACGACCAGAAGGGATCATGAAACGATTCTGAACCCAATAGGAAACGAGTGAAAAAATCGAACCAAAGAAGATGGCGAAAACTGTTCGTCCATATCCTGAAGGATGAATTTTTTCACGAGGGTTTTATGGCTGGGAGATTTCTATTTTCGGAAAACTGGCTTTCGAAGGGAGTTTCAATCATGCCTTTCTCGTTTCATGTTTCTTTCTTTATGTTATATCGTTAAGAACTTCCCTAACATGATTTGAATCTGGGTTGGTGTGGATTGTTATCCCTACAATGGATTCTGAAGTAGAAAGAGACTTTCAAGGGACGGGTTGCCATTACCGCATGAAGCGCGTTTGAGGGCGGGTCAAAACGTGTCAAGAAAGCTACTACCCAAGTGAGTTTATTGATCTTTATGAATTTGCATTCACGATTGCGAGTCTAAGATCCCTTTGTTGGAAAAATTTTTAAATTTCCGCTGCTTTCTGATTCCTGTTTTCCAACAAGTGGTATCAGAGCCACCTCCTTAATCGTGTTTCTGATTCATCTCCACTTAATTGAATTTGGTAGAAATTCTTAGGCTTAGATGCGAATTGAGTATTCTTGAGTTCTTTTAGAAAGCCTAAATTACTAAACTGTATTTTTCCTAAAAGTTTCTGAAAAACGTTTTCGAAAATTTGATTGAAATTATTTGAATCAAATATAATTAAATCGTGTTTTAAATTTTGGATTGTTGTTGGTTTTTGAACTAAAAGTACGAAACACGAAATCGCGTCACGAGAACGCGAGCCTAAACGTGCTATGGCGTAGTACGCTTAGGCCCCCGTGCCCGTCCACCCAGCAGTCCCGCAACTGCGGGGGACTGCCCGCCGCTGCTGCTCGCCTGCGCCTAGGCGCGCCTGCTCGCCTCCCGCAACTGCGCGGGAGCCTCGCCCGGCATGCCCGCCTGCTGCTGAGCACGATGCGCGCAGGGCGCGCCCCTAGCGCGCGCGCTGGCAGCCTTCTGCTACCGGTCTCGCGCGTTGCTGGTGTCCGCGCCTAGCAAGCGATGTCGCGCGGTGTGCGGGCGGACAGTCCGGGCATTCCAGGTCGTTCGTTTCGTGATCTTGATTTTCGTGTTTAGTCCAATCCAATCCTGATTTAATTTTTCCTGAAAATTTTTATTTTATTAAATTTGAATTATTTTTGAAATAATTGTTTAAATTGGGATTTTGAAAATTTAAGCGATTTAAATTTTGGAAAAATTACAAACCTTATTTTATGAAAATATTGAAAGAATAAAATTATTAATTTTCAGAAATTAATTGAAATTTTATTAGTTCATTGTTTTTCGGGTTTTATAGAAAAGGCTATTGAACAAGAATTGCATCTAAGTCGTGTTTTAAGCTATTAGAGCTTAAAGCGAGAATTTTAATTTATTGGTTAAATTTAAATTCTTGCAATTTATGCAAGTTAGGTGATCATGGGTTTAGACTTATGTATGGTTTTAATTTATGCACATGGATGGTTTAAATTGGGGTTAGAGCCCTATAGTTGCGTTTTTCAATTGAGGTCGGAGCCTCACTTATGTGCGTACTGTTATGTGATTTATTATGTGGCTTTCCATATTACTGTTTTGAGGCCAGGGTATGCCCCGTGTAATTGTCTACGGCCAATATGAAGATTGAGCCTTATTACTTTATGTCTTTTTCTTTTTATTGTAATTTGAGAGTAGAGATAGGTGGTGAGGTTTTATTTTCATTTTGGAGACAATGCACCCATGGAGTAAGATGGACCACATTCAAGTAACAAGGAGGCCATAAGTGAAGGCCCCTCAAAATGTTAGGGAGGGGAATCTCAATTGTAAAAATGTAATAGAGATAGGGCTCGTATTTTGTTACTGCTTTCCCTTATGTGATTTAAACTGTTTATGTGGCATGTATGTTAGAACTTGTGATTGTGGAGTGGCTCCCACATATCACGTATAAGATAGGTAGAACCCATGATCATTACATGTTAGTATCATGCTAGGACATGTTATCTGTTTATGTGCTTGTTTGAAATGAATTTAAGTTGTACTTGCATTAATCAAGACTAATAAAATTGGATAACATATATGTTGGTGAGGTCAAACCGAACAACTCTTCGGTTGATTCGAAAATTCCCATTAAATATTAAGTTCATTTCGAATAATAGGTATTTAATTTGAGATGCAAATTTTGAATTAAATTCCTAGCATTCCATCAATAGGTTTTAAGTTTAGTAAGTGAAGCTAGTTATTGTCCGCGAGTCGTGGGATAGCTAGTTGAGCTTATTAGTTCTTAGTTACCTAATTGATCATTTTAAATGATCAATATTTGATGATCAATTTTGGCAAGGGCGATGTCCGCGAGTCGTGGGTCGTTCGAACTACTTTTTGATCATGATCTTATGATTGATGGGTCTAGCTTAACGCCTAAGTAAATATGGATGTCGCATGAGTCGTGGGTCCATATTGAAAGATAGGTGATGCAAAAACAATTACTAAGAGTTCTAGAGGTGTTAGAATTGGTAAGTTGTACCTACCTAGGGTTTTACTTAGAATGTCCGCGAGTCGTAGGTTCGAGGTAAAATGCTTGGGATCTTACTACCAATTAGGAAACGCGTTCCTCTTAGATCTTTGGGAATTATAGATCTTTGAAAAATAGTGGGAGCTACATTAGATTAAAGACCTTATCTTTTGTATATCGTTATAATTCAGCATGCTCACATTTTCTCTGCTTAGCATTTAGGTTGTAGTTCTGTGATTCTCTAAAATATGAAATGCAAACCCATTCGTATCCATCCTTAAGTCAAAAGAGTTGACTAAGTCCTACTAACTCTAATTAGCTTCGGACCCTAAAATTCATTTTAGATTCCGAATAGAGAAAGGCATTCTCTAAAGGGCGAAGTTTTCAATTGTGAAAATTCGACCTGGGCCAAAAAGAGAAGCAATCTGAGGTGAATAGGATTTCTCCAAACCACTTAAGAGCAATTGAACCACCTCATAAAAATGTTACAAGGTATAACATTATGGAATTATTCAATATTCCAAATGAGAAAACAAGTGCACACGAACAAGGTCTAAAGATCTTATTTGAAGATCTTGTGGTCTCATTAACCGAGAAAAGAGTTCTCAATGCACTGATTGCTTACATTGCTTCCACCATCATTTAAAACCTTTATGCTCAACTAGAATGATTCTAATGTAGTACAGTTAATCATTTAGTTGATAATGGTTGAGAGCATCCTTAAGAAGGAACAAAAGGTTGTGATGGTTAATTCTTCTTCTAGACTCACTAAGTTAAAGGCTTGAAGGCCTAAAGAAGAAGAAACCCTTAAGAGCCCAATGGAGGGGCATCTAAGGGGTACGCCCAAAAGACACTAGAGATCAAATTGGACGTTTGCTTCTATGGTAGCAAATAAGGACTTTTAAAGGGAACTACAAAGAGTATGAGTACTCCGAAATGTTACCTCGTTTAGTAATTCTACTAGGAATAGAATTCACTAGTCTTGAGTCAATTCTGCATAATCCGTTGTGCAAAGACTCAAGGCACTAATGTTCTGAACATACAACGAGATAACAAAAGTAAGTGAGATGACAAAGCTTCGAATTACTTTGGAACGTTGAGATATAAAAGGATTAGCAAGTCAGACACCTTAGGATCATTCTATGAAAATGAACCTATAGAGTTGACTTCCTGTGAATCCTGTCTTGAGGGAAGCGTTCCTGAATCCCGTTTATAAGAAACGTGGAACGTTCCAAAATTATAGTGGATTTCGATCCACTCTGATGAGTGTAAGATGCTTAATGTAAGCACTAGATACAATCATCAGTTTAATCATTATGAATATACTTGTTGAAGTACAAATTCGAAACTTATATGAAATTCTTAGAATTTCAAAAAGGAGGTTAAGAACCGATGTAGTCATAAGTTATAGGTAAATCGATATGATCAAGATAGCCAATATCTTAGCAACTAATTCCTTAGTCATCTTAGAGATAATACTATTATCTCTCAGTAAACTAATTCGAGAACACCTTAGTGTTTCCAAATGAGGGAATGAAACCTAATAGTATATGGTCTATTCCATAGTAAGCTTTACTGACTTATAATCATTCTAGGAATAAACTCCTAGAATATGCAGTTAGAGATTTTGAATTTAGTACCTTCCATAATCAGTCCTTTAGTTGCACTATGCAATATGGCATACTAAATTCCCTAATTATTCTTATCCAAGAATTTAATGGAATCCTCTTAAATGGAGAGGATAGTGGGAGATAAGCTTGAAATGAGTTCAAGTTTATGCAATAATATTGGATATCGTTTCTGCGATTCCCTTAGACAAAGGTTGTTTGTCTCAAGGAATGTACCTTTCTTAAGGAATCGTTCCTATAGAAGAAGAAAGGCAAGCAAGCAGACCTCAACAATTTGAGGATAAATATACACGCCACGTATAGAAGAAACAAGCCCATCTGATAAATCTTGGCCAAATTTTAGAATATGTACACGTGTGAAACCCTTCTCTTAAGACGCATTTAGAACACATTCCTGGATAGCCAAGGAATTATTTGAAGAGGAGACATTGTCAGATTTGGAATCTGAGTAGTGTAAGCAAGCCTTGAAATCCAATATGGATTCCATATACTCAAACTAAGTTTTGACCTTGGTTGATCCACCTGGTAGGATCAAGCTCGTGCAGCTTCGAGTGAATGAAAGCATTACAACCTTCTTGACGGTTGAAATACAAAAGTCCATTTGGATTGTATTTACCACATCCTCATATTCTGACTATGAGATATGATAAATGAATATGAGAACTATCTTGTTCAATATGAGATTGAAAGAGACTGAAATAAGGTATTTCTATAAATCTCATATTCAGTGGGAGTATGCATAAGGTATGCAAATCCCTAAGTCAATCTGTGGATTGATAAAGGCTTCTAGGAGTTAGACAATTCGATTCCACAGTCAAATCGTTTGACACAGATGGAAGTCAAATAAGTCTAAGAGTGTACATATGAAAGTTAGTGATGTAAGAGTCAATTTTGGTTCTTTAGAAGACGACATCCTTCTCATTAGGAATGTCAAGGATGACATGAAAGTTACCAATTCTTGTTTAAAAAACAATTTGGCATGAAAGATCTTAGTGATTATCCTAAATTCTCAACATTGAGATCTATAGAAGATAGATCTGAGAACATAAATGGATTATCACAAAACGAGTACATAACCACAGTACTAAAAGGAGTTTAGTATGGACAATGGACCATCTCTTTTGAAGAGTGTGTGTCCTAAGATAACTTTAAGAAAGTTAGAATGTCCAAAAACCCCTTTAAGTGAAAGGGTGCATAATATATGAAATGTTATGTACTAGACTTGATTTGGCGCGACACTAAGCGTAGTGGGTCGAATCTAAAATGACCTCAGAGAAGGTCATTAGATTTCTGTAAAGGATATCCTCAGAGTACTTAAGAAGAAATGAGGATATGTATAAGTTTACAGAGCCCAAAAGATCTTGTTGTTAGAAGGATATTTGATGTAACCGTTCGTCAAACATAGATGATTATGAAATCATTGAAAGGATATAACTTCCACCAGAATGGTAATGCAATGTGTTGGAAAAGGGTTCCAAGGACGGACATTGCAAAACTCGACTATCGTAGTTGAGAACTTAGTCGTATTATATAACACTAAGTTAAGTGTTTGGGTAAGAAACTCCATCTAACTGGTTAGATGAAGTTCCTAGAATGAAACAACTTCTTTATCATATTGTATGATAAAAAAGGATGGTTGCTCAAGTAAGAGAACCAAGACCTCACCAAGAGACTGAACACGTGATTACGAATCACTTTGTAAGGAAAAGGTGTTTCCTAAGAGATGTGTAAACAAGAGGGTCACATCAGCAGAGAATATTGCAGATCCACTTTGGAAACGCCCAAAGTCAATAGGCTCTCAAAGTGCATCTTGATAAGATGGGACTTAGAGTACCTAAATGGCTTTTACGGGCAAGTGGGAGATTGTTAGGAATAGTGCCCTAGAAAGCCGATTCGACGTAATCTGCTTTGGGACTTTTCTTGTATCACAAACAATCTTTGAATAATATACGATTGATCATAGGCAAACACTTCTTTATATGCCAATACGTGTATTGTATGTTTCCATTATATGCGCATGTATGAGAACTCCCCTAATCCTGATGACTTTAGGACTCTACCATTTAGGTGAAATGGTTCATGAAATGAGCCCTATATCACATAAGTCATGATTAGTAAAATACTCCAAGCCGATGAGTCCTACAGACAGTGGGAGTGTCAACCTAACTCCTTTAAGGCTTGCTTGTGGGATCAAGCCCTTAAGAAGGACCACCTTGTTTCATGGAGGTGCACAGTGTATAGTTGATACGCGCGTGATACATGAGGGTGCTTACTTTAATAAGTAAGTTCACTAAGGTGCCCCGTGTTAAAAGATTCCTAAATGGGAAAAGAAGTTTCTATTTCAGGAAATGGAAACGTCCAGATTAGGAAATATCTCACGAGTCATTGATGTGATTAATTGATCCTTAGACTTGAGGTTCCATGTCACTTTATGAGTTAACTCTGTAGTCTTAGGTATAAGCTTTAAAGGGTGTCGCCTTAGACAACTGATTCAAGGCTTATGCTGGGGCTGCACAAGTGACTCATGAAAGTGAATGAGAATCAAGAAAGGACCTACACTTGCGTTTGCAAGATGATGTCTTATTGTGTAAGTCATTCATATGCCATATGGAGTCCTTGGCCAAGGCAGTAGATCAAGAGATCAAGAAAAGGGTTTCTTGGATTGAGATCAAATGGATATGAAATGCACTTAGCTTTATGACCTGATTATTAGGGTTCTGATTATTCCCTTACCCTAGATCTTGGTTGAGAGATAGTAAGTAGGAGGATTGTATCTCACATGAATCAATGACTTAAAGGTTCTGTCGAATCCGAACATTCCAATTCAGCTAGGGGTTAAACACCTGTTGCTAGACTATGGTCGTTTAATCTGTGGACTGATTAATTAATTAGTGAATTAATTAATTGGGGTCACTGCTAATTGAATTGAGAACCTAGAGGGTCACACACAACAACTTGGTTATATGAGTTAAGGATTTAAAATGATTAAACGAGTTAATCGGGCCATGAGGGTTCCACACGTGTGAACCACACGTGTGGCTCACGTGAGTGGCACGTGTCCTTGCGACACGTGTCTCACACGTGTGTAAATATATGTGTATATTTATTTATGTGTTAAATAATTAATGTGATGAATTATTTAATAGACTTTTGTTTAATTTTGAATTAAAAAGAAAGTCTTATTTTGGAGAAAAATAATCTAGTTAATTAATTGTGAATTAATTAATTAGATAAAATAAGTTATTTATTTTAAATAAATAAATTATAAAATTATCCAAAAATAGTTTGGATATTTTAGCTCTCTTGAAAGTTTATTTGAATTTGAATTCAAAGTCAAAGTCAAAATTACTTGATGATCAAGTAATAGGAGAGAGGGACCAAATCCTTAGTCCATAAGGACTAGGATTTTCGGCCACTCCCATCCTATATATAGGGGAGCTCAAGTTCCCCTTAGAGCTAATCGAGAATTCTTTTGGTTCATGTGTTGAACACCATCCTTTCTCCAAGATATACGAAACCCTAGGTTAAGCCTAAACACTAACTAGAGAACTAGCATCCTTACTAGTTAGATTGTAGCCAAGTTGGTGGACTATCTCTAGAGAGCTTCAAGTTAGAAGTTCTGAAGATTCGAGCTTTACCAAAAAGTGGGGATCAAGCAAAACGACCAAAAGGGAAGATGAAACGATTCTGAACCCAACATGAAACGAGTGAAAAAATCGAACCAAAGAAGATGGCGAAAACCGTTCGTCCATATCCAGAAGGATGAATTTTTTCACGAGGGTTTTATGGCTGGCAGATTTCTACTTTCGGAAAACTGGTTTTCGAATGGAGTTTCAATCATGCCTTTCTCGTTTCATGTTTCTTTCTTTATGTTATATCGTTAAGAACTTCCCTAACATGATTTGAATCTAGGTTGGTGTGGATTGTTATCCCTACAATGGATTCTGAAGTAGAAAGAGACTTTCAAGGGACGGGTTGCCATTACCTCATGAAGCGCGTTTGAGGGCGGCTCAAAACGTGTCAAGAAAGCTACTACCCAAGTGAGTTTCTTGATCTTTATGAATTTGGATTCACGATTGCGAGTCTAAGATCCTTTTGTTGGAAAAATTTTTAAATTTCCGCTGCTTTCTGATTCCTGTTTTCCAACAGGGACAAGGCAGATTTTTAAATATTGGAATTTTAAAGCCGAAATACGTGTTAACCAAACCCTTCAGTTTTGCGATTTAAGCCCTGTAACGAGGTTGTTAATGGTTTAAACCTTCCTGGGAGTAATGCTTGTTACTCCCACTCCCCACTCGCTTGACTCTATTAACGGGCGTTACCAAAATTGACTGGTAAGGGGGCAACACCCGTTACCCTTCCTACTGGGACGCCTGCCTCTATTAACGGGCGTTACCAACTTAAAGTGACTCTTATTTCTAGAGGCTTATCCCAAAATCAAATTTGCAACACAAACACAATTCGGATGGTGCTTAAACATGTTAATTAACTCATGAAATTCAATCAAACTGTAGTGCACTAATCTCGGGGACACATAAACATCTCATAACATATATTGCAATGAATTGCATCAATTCATTCTCCACACAAGCAAATCAATCTCATGCGTACACACTCGAATAAAGTAAATGGACCTCAACGTCGACATTAAAGCTCAGATCACGATCCTTGCATCCATTCCAAACTTCAAATTCCTAGCAACACCTCAACTAACCTGCAAAACGAGGGAGACAATCAAAATTAACACGAGAAAAAAGAGAACGAAAGAAAAGTGTTTACACAAATTTTCGTTGAATCTGCAATAAATGGTTACAAGATGCAAGAAAATAGGGAAAGCAAGAATAATATTGATTTAAATTAAAAAGTGTTCCAATCTCTGAAATCCCTCTGATTCTTTGGAGTGGATTTATCCGAGGGCTTCATGCTTGTTCCCGGATTGAGTATGATTTGGTTGAATCGAAGGTAGAAAGGCAAGGCTCGAACTTGAGTTCTTAAATGCTTGAATCCCTTCGATTCCTTAGTGTTTGATGACTTGAGAGTTTTGTCCTTTGAATCTTCTTATTGCTTGTTTATCCTTTTCGCTTATATTTTGGTGCTTGACCGATTTTTGGGACTTTAGAACCTTATTTTTAGGCCTTCGTTTATCCTATTGGGCTTCTTGGGCTTAGGCCTACATTTGAGGACCACTTTATAATTAGTGGACCTTTATTTTATTTAATGGATAATTCATTTAATCTATTTAATTAATTCAAAATAATAAGAATATAGTTTCACAATTCTTATTTTAAATTAGATACGCAAGCCCAAATTTATTATGGGCTTATAATTAAAATTGATAATTAATAACCAATTTTATTGGGTCATTAATTAATAATTTTATATCAATTTTTCGACGTCAACAAATGCCCCCACTTCAAGATTCGAGGAGAGCGTGTCGGAGTTCGTGAGCCCAGGCTTGAAGTAGTTCACTTTTTTTCTTTTTTTTTTTTTTTGGCGATTGATTCGATCCGTAAGTAAGGGATCATTTAAATTGGATCCAAAAGGAAACCAAGTCATCAATTCAATGTCTTGGGCCACAAAATAAGCTCAAGTAGCCTTCAACCATTTTGTTGATTACATTAGTGTTGTTGCAAGGTTTCACATGGCGACAATTTGTTCATTTAATTGGGCTGCCAATAAGCCCAATTAAAAGCAATTGCTTCTAACCCCCTTTTTTTTCTTTTTTTTTTAAGGTGCATCGGCATGTTGATGATTGCAGCGGTGGGCACTCTCTCTCAATCCTTGGAAATTTCCATCAATCTCGCACCTTTTATGGGATCCATCTCTGAAACAATTAACCATTATGCAATTTTCGACCAAATACTTAGAAGATCTTTAGTGAAAGTGAGAATTGCAATCTTCCTTCTTTTCTGCCAATCTCTTAGAGATGGAAGTTTCCATTTCTCTGAATTTCTTTGCTGGCCTATTCAGCAGAGCAATCAAAGTGATTGGCAGAGGATGTACGCAACGAGGATACCTTTCCTCTTCATTTGGAAAGTCAACCAAATCTTGTTGTGGAGGCGGGACCAGTATGGAAAACCCAATTTGTGAGATTTGGGTATGTTCGTGGCCTTTCTTCAGCAACCAAATTACAGAAAATTGGGATATTTTTTTCTTCACCTTTCCTCTTTCCCCTTTGGAAAGTCGAACCAATTCCGACTGTGAAGACCGATCCAGCAAAGGTACTGATTTTTTGATTAATTGTTTGGCCTTAATTACCTAAATCAAAGTTGCTTTCCCCTCTGTTTTTTTTTTTTTTTAATAAACGATTGGGGTAGACCTTTCTCCACAATATATTATCTTCGTGAAAGAGCAACAAAGCGCTTCGTACTCCAGACTGGTTCGTAGGAGGGACTTGAAGTTGTCCACTTCACACACAAGAATCGATTCTCCATGTCTTGTCCTTTTTTTTTTCTTTCTTCTTTTGTTCCGTGTTTTCTTTTTTTTTTTTTTTTCTTTGTTGAATGGTACGTGGTTGTCATGCAGTTGCAAAACTTGGAATCGCAAAGGAACTCTCAACCATAGCAACTTTTGGAATTTTCAATCCCAACAACTATCTTGGAATCATAAAGGAATTCTTTATCCCAGCAACCATTTTGGAATCATAAAGAAATTCTCAATCTGGACATAAAGGAACTCTCGGTCATAGCACTTGTTTTGGAATCATAAAAGAATTCTCAAACCCCCACGATCACTTTAGAACCGTAAAGTAGCTCTCAATCTGGATAAAGGAACACTCAATTCCAGTAACTATTTCGGAGTGATAACTTGGAATCGACATCTGTAGGAACATACTTGGAATCATAATTGGAAATCAAACCCGACGGTGAGCTAATTCGCAAAGGGATTCTCTCTTTCAAGTTTGGTATTGGAGCAACATAAACCTTTTAAATTCTTTTTAGTTTGACCTGTTTCAATTTGTATCGTCATACTTGTGAGAGTAATTTGGCTATCTTGGTGCTTTCAGGTAACGCTTTTGACATGGACATTGACGACCACTTGGAACCCTACCCACACATTCTTATTCGCTGGCGTGAGGACACTCTCAAAATCCCGGGCACTAAACTACCGCTCCATCAACCGACCACAAGCCTCCACCATTCTAGGACACCTTCATCTGATAAATCTGCGCGTCTTACAGAATGGACTATCGAGAAAACTATGGATACCACTGATTTATATTCTGGCGCCACTTCTAACTCCCGAGTCCTCTTGCTAAAATCTTCACTCCACCATGGACAAGACACAGAGTTTCAACTCTGAAACTTCCGTCTTAACCACAAGAGCCACTTATGGAGACCTCCGCCCTCCAAACTTGGTGAAGTATCCTTCCATGATGGTTATTGGGAATGGACTGAGGATATACTAAGTCACTATACGGGCACCCTTGATCAGGCCAGAATCTATAACGTCGTCCATGCCTCCCTCTTTACGTACGTATGTGATAGGAACATTCTCCAAGCTTTCATGGAACTATGGTGCCCCTCCACCAATAGTCTGCATACCCCTTTTGGGGAATTTTTAATTTCTTTATGGGACATTCGAGGGCTTTACGGATTACCTATACGAGGAGACTTTTATGATGAGTCTGTCCCTTCTGCTAAAGAGTTGTTCAGCGATGGTCGTATGTCATCTATACCGTAGAGTTGCAGACATCTGCTCCTGGCTTATCACAAAATCCCTAAAGATTCGCATGGCGTGTTCATTTCCGATTGGGTTAATTTTTTGTTCAAAGGGCCGAACCCCCATTAAGTACTACCAAGAAGAGAACTACCCCACCTAAGCGTACTCATAACCCGTCCGGGAGGATTGATGCCTCTCCTCCACTTCGCAACAAGGAATTTGCTGACCCTTGTTTGATGTTAGAGATTGAGGAGGATTCTATGAAGGAGACTTATCTGGCTGCTTTCATAGCCTGTTGGTTGTGTAAGTTTGTTCTTCCTCATCACTGAGCTGATAAGGTCAGGGCTTCTGTTTTCAGGGTTTCGAGCATGATGGCACGTGGGACATGCTTTTCCTTGGCCATTCCAGTATTAGCCAGTATCTACCGCGGACTGCGAGACATATCCTCTTCCAAGAGCCTGAGTCAATCAACCGCGATCTTTCCGATTCACTTTCTTTACAGCTAGATAGGCCACAATCTTGACACCTATTTTCCCCCTATACCGGAACCCGACAGTGCTAAGATGGAGACATACTTAGGAGAAAATATAGCTAACTCATTTGACCTTGAAGGAGAACCCGAGTTATTCTTGAACATTGGTCCATCCCCACTTCCAAATTTATGGATACATGATTGGGCTCTGGTTATAGATGATTCGACCACCTCCGGTGCCTTCAAGGATATCGTTTTGGCTATCAGGTCTGGCTACTTGACTTTTCGAAGTGGGCCAGACTACATTGTTGAAGCTTACAGCCCCCACCGCTTCAGCCGACAATTTGGTTTTTGCCAGGATAGTCCGGGTATGCTGAAGGAAGAGATCCTCTCGTGTGAGCTAAACGAGTTGGTTCGCTTTTGGATATCCTCTACTTTGCTTGGGACAGACTCCAAATTCACTATTCCGGGTGATTCATCTTCATCTCGATTGGTCACTAAGGCATATGCTGGTTGGTGGGCGAAGTGTTGGAAAACCTCAACTGGAAAGGGCAAGAAGATTATCCTCAAACTTGGTCAGACTTTGAAGGCTATAGCTGGGAACTCTAAGGATCAACAGAATGAGCCGTCAACTCAGGGTCCACTCCCCGAAGCCAATCACGCTATCATTCCAGTAGAGACAGTCTCTAAGAAGCGAAAGCGCTCGAAAACTGCTCTAGCCATCGAGCCTTTGTCTATCCTTGCCCCCGGTGAAGGATGCGAGGTCATTTCTGTACTTTCTCTTTCGAATGGCAGGTCTAGTGATCAACCGCAACGCGACGAAGGAACCAAGGTTTCTGACTTAGATGATATTAACATTGATTCGTCCTTTTTCGAGGACGTTCTAAGTTCTAGCATGCCTTTAGAAGATCTAGCTCAATATGTAAAAAGAAAAAAAAATTAAAATATTGTTTCGTATATTCTTCTATTTATTTGATGTTGTGTTTTAATACTCCCTCCCCTTTTTCTCATTTTCAGCTTGGGGGTCTTGAGCGAGAAGTTCATACCCTTTCCGAAGGAATCACAGATTCGGTCAATGGGCTAGCAGCTTCAATATGCCTACCGCAATCGAGTCTTCTCCTCTGGAAGGTATGATTACTTTATCGAAGGAAATTTATGTTTCCTCTTCTTTTTTTTTTTAAGAGTGTGTGTTGAAAGCAATATTTCTTAATATTGAAGTCGCGAGACCTGACATCGAGAAGAATATAGCTAAGAGGCCTAAGTTGGCATCTACAATTCCATCTCCCGTTGAAGCGTCAGAATTTTGTGGCCAAGTCGTTAAGTTCAATGCTCAACAGATGATGCTTGCTTATTTCTGTGGACAAATACGAGATAAGGCCGTCAATGCAACTCCGGATAAAATCTTAGCCAGGAAGCCCGACTTTGATTTTTTGGTTAAGGAAATGGGGGTCTTCATGGATACCTCTTCGTTAGTCAGTCGATTACAGTTCCTATTCGATGCTGCTTCCCAATACGTGAAGGTCAAGACGGAGTCTGGCCAAATGCCCACGCAAGAGGAGCATGAGAGGTCAATTTCAAATGTAAGGCAGAGTCTTTTGGAGATTGAAAGTAAAGAAGTCGAGCACACCAACATGATGACTCGTCTCAAGGATGAAGCACTCAGATTAGCCACCAAAAGAGAAGAATTGGAGAAGCAAGTTGCCGAGTTAGGTGTTAAGGAAGATCTTGCTAATTTCTCACTTCGAGCTCTTGAAGAGGGTTTGTATGCACTTCAGAAAGTCGTGAGTGAGAAACGGGGACAAGTTTCTCAACTTGAGAGCGCACCGGTCATGTCTGATAAAGAAATGGAGGAATTGAAGAGAATAGAAGAGCATATCACCGAATCCCAACAAGACTTAGCTAGTTTTGATCCATTTGGTTGATCACATTATCATTTTGACATTTGTTAGTTTCTTTATCCCGTTTATTTTCTTGAATGCTTGAGAACTTATTTCTGGTGGAATAAAGTTGTGAACTCTTTTTGTCCTCAACTGTTTGTTTCTGCATTTCTTTCCATCTTTCTTTATGTTTGGTGCACAATACGAATTTATGTCGAATATTCCAAACGCCAAGATTCCACGCACTTGTCCAAAATTCAAACATAGTAAGCTAAAGATGGCAAGATCCATCCTTTTTTTTTTTTTTTTTTAAGCACTTGTTCGCCAATTTCACCTTGATTTTGGTTCCGAATGGCTCCAATGCATGCCCCCAGTGTTGGAATTCCATGAACATGTTGGAAATCGTAACCGATTTAAGAGGTTCTATAGCAAACTCAAATCTACTTAAAGATTTGACGAAACTTGAAAATTTAAATTTCAAGCTGCCTACGTACCCCTGCGAAGAGGATCAAGTCATAACGTAGTTCAAAAAACATAACATTGTTTTGGGGGGTGCCGTACAAAGTTTATACTCTTGCCGGCGAAGAGTATCCAAAGCTTAGCCACCCTGGACGAAGTGGGACATTTCTGCGTTTTAGCCACATGAAATATCGTTAGTGGAGTAGATTAGCAGTTTAACCACGTACACTACAATTGGTGGTTGCCGTACGCATTTTATACTCATACGGGCCAGGAGTGACAACAGTTTAGGCTCGTGCATCATGGAGCAGACTTCTCATGGGTAGTATCTTCTCAGGAACTTGCCATTTATTGGGCCGATACGCAAACCATCTTTGTCAACCAATTTGTAGGCTCCGTTCGTGTATACTTCCTTCACGACATAGGGGGCCATCCCACTTTGACAAGAATTTGACTCCCATCCGTTGGGTGATGGTGATAGGTCTTCGTACCGCCAACACTAGGTCTCCA
Source organism: Lantana camara (assembly GCA_037501455.1). Lineage (NCBI taxonomy): Eukaryota > Viridiplantae > Streptophyta > Magnoliopsida > Lamiales > Verbenaceae > Lantana > Lantana camara. The sequence goes on along the minus strand of CM074862.1, from coordinate 87,482,685 downwards.
ACTTGAAATGCTCGGGGGCGCACTTTTTTGTTGAAAGCTCTTGTCATGCGGGCATGGTAGCACTCAAGCTGTTGTTGGGCTTCAAGTCTCCTTTTTTCTAAAGCTTCCAATTCCTCAAGTCTGAGGAGGGCGTTATCCTCAGCGGTAAGTCCTTCTTGGATAGCGATGCGCAAAGAAGGTATTTGGCTTTCTAATGGAAGCACGGCTTCGACTCCATACACCAGCGAATAAGGGGTTACTTGAATAGCTGTTCGGTGTGTTATCCTGTATGCCCAGAGTGCTTCCCCAACTTTTTCATGTGAATCTCTCTTTGATTTTGAAACTATCTTCTTCAAAAGGTTGCATAGGGTTTTATTAAATGCCTCTGCCTAACCGTTCACCGCGGCATTGTACATCGAAGAGTTGTGTTGTTTAAAGCCAAATTATACACACAGCTTATCCATCAGCTTATTGTAGAATGGTTTTCCATTGTCAGTCACGATGCATCGTGGCACACCATACCTGACGATAAGGTTGGTACGAATAAATTCGACCATCGTCTCTTTTTTCACTTCCTTTAGGGGAGCTGCTTTTGCCCATTTGGAGAAGTAGTCTGTGGCTGCCAGAATGTTCATGTGACCAGCCGAGGATTTAGGAGTTATAGGCCCCACAACATCTAGACCCCACACATCAAATGGCCAAGAGGCAATAGTGGGATGAAGGGGTTCCGGAGGTTGGTGTATGAAATTGACATGCATTTGGCAAGCTTCACACCGCCTCGCATAGTCAAGGCAATCTTTTACCATTTTTGGCCAGTAATAGCCCATCCGTTTGGTTCGAAAATGCAGCTTTGGACCGGATTGGTGGGCTCCGTATATTCCGGAATGCGCTTCTTTCATGGCCTCGACAGTTTGCTCACCGTTCAAACATCTTTGGTAGTACTCTTCTAGGGATTGTCGATATAGTGTATTCTTGCATAGGACATAGCTTGGTGCTCTTCTTCGTACTTCCGCCCTGTGATGAGCATTTTCAGGCAACTTCCCTTGCTTAAGGTATTGGACCAATGGCACCCTCCAATCTTCATCATCGACGGTCAAGGTGGTTATGACATTTAAGTCTCCATGGCTTGGTTCAGTAGCGGACGGTATTATCCACCGGTTGCATACAGGAATACACGTTGTTTCTCCTTCTGTCAAAGCTAAAGTGGTTGCTAAATTGGCCAGCGCGTCTGCTATCCTATTGTCATTCCTGGGAATGTGATTCAAAGTAACACTCTCGAAATGCTTAAGCAGGTCCGCAGCATGTTGGGAAAGTGGCACAAGGTCTTCCTTCTTAACCTTGTAAGTGTTTGAAAGTTGATTAATAACGAGTTTAGAGTCGCCATAAATCTCAACTTCTGTTATACCCATCTCCATAGCCATTTAGAGCCCAATTATTAAGGTTTGATATTCAACAACATTATTGGAGCATAGTTCCCCAAGTACGATTGAGTATGTCAGAACTTGCTTCTCTGGAGAAACGAAGACGACTCCTTCCCCCGCTCCATCGGTTCGTACTGATCCGTCGAAAAACATCGTCCACGGTGGGACCACTTCCGTGAATAGAACATCTTCATCCGACAGGTCTTCGGACAACTCCCATTCCGCTGGAACGGGATGATCTGCTAAGAAATTGGCGAGTGCCTGGCCTTTGATAGCTTTTTGGGGCACGTATGTTATTTCATATTGGTTGAAAATGATAGACCATTTCACCAACCTTCCAGAAAGGACAGGTCTCGACATTACAAACTTGACGGGATCAGCGCGAGAGCTGAGCCGAATAGAGTAGGCTTCGAAATAATGCTTTAATTTTTTGATGGCATAAAATAGAGCTAAGCATACTTTTTCCAGTGGAGAATACTTTGACTCGCTCCCCGTTAAGGACGTGCTTAGATAATAAAAGGCCATCTCTTTACCTTCGACGTTTTCTTGGGCCATTAGGGCACCGATTGAACATTCCTGCACTGTAATATACAGTATGAGTGGTTTTCCAGGTATCGGGGCTCCTAGTACTTGTGGGTTCAAAAGGAATTTCTTTATGCTTTCGAATCCATTTTGGAAACCTTCATCCCATTCAAAAGGGGCATCCTTCTTCATGAGATGGCTAAACGGTTGGCATCTCCCGGTAAAGTTAGATGTGAATCTCCTTATGAACGCGAGATTTCCTTGCAGGCTCCTCAGCTCCTTCAAGTTCCTCGGTAGAGCCATCTTCTGGATAGCGTCTATCTTGTCGGGATCCACCTCAATGCCCCTATGACGGACAACAAGGCCAAGAAACTTTTCCGATGTCACTCCGAATGCGCATTTAAGAGGATTCATTTTCAAGCTGTATTTTCTTAGCCTTTCGAACATGATCCGAAGATCTTCCAAGTGGTCAGCCCTTTTTCTTGTCTTGACAACCAGATCGTCAACATAGCACTCAACCCTTTCGTGTAGCATATCGTCGAAGATATTTTGCATCGCTTGTTGATATGTAGCACCCGTATTTTTCAAACCAAAGGGCATTACCTTATAGCAATATATTCCTTTCGGAGTGCGAAAAGCAGTACACTCCTCGTCTTTTGGTGACATCCTTATCTGATTGTACCCCGAGGATCCGTCCATGAAAGATAGAGCTTCATGTCCTGTGGTAGCGTCAACTATCAGCTCAATTATGGGCAAAGGAAAATCATCTTTAGGGCATGCTTTATTCAGATCCCGAAAATCTACGCAAACACGTATTTGACCATTCTTCTTCTTAATCGGTACGATGCTGGATATCGAGGTGGGGTACTTTACCTCTCTGATGAATCCGGATTCAATCAGCTTGTTTACTTCTGCCTTCACACGCGCAGCAAGCTCTGGGCGGAGCATTCTTTGAGACTGCTTGACAGGACGTGCCCCATGTTTTATGCCAAGGTGATGTACAGCGACTTTGGGGTCTAGGCCATGCATTTCTTTATATATCCATGCGAAGAAGTCTTTGTACTCATTTAGAATCTTGAGGTACTTTTCATCTTCTTCGTGACTTAAGAGTGCACTAACATATACGGGGTGTGGCTCCTCGTCAGTTCCGAGATTTAACTCCTTAAGCTCGTCCACAGTTGCTTATGCACCATCTTCAGGCTACTTTGGGGCTTTCTGAACCTCGTCATCAGAAGCCTCAGAGTCAGAATTTTCTTCGACGGTTACATGATTGCACGCATACTAATTTTCCTCGAGAGCATAAGTGTCGTTAGATCCGATCGTGACCTCTACTCCATTTTCAGCTACGCCAGTCGAGTGTCCAAATTTTTTTTGTCTAATCGTAACCGGCTTATTTGAAGTGATGAGTAGGATTGAGGACTTATTTTCATGGGATGCAGGGATGTGAATAGTCTGAACTTTGCTTTCTGACTTCATCGTTTCCACCTCTGTGATAATATCCCGTTCCTTCTGTTGTTTTACTCCCTGATTTCCTAGTCTATCAAAGACATAACCTCGTGTTTGACGCTTGATGCCAAGCCTGTCATGAACGAATTTAGCTCGATAAGTGTTTCCAAGCCTTTCAAATACTGATTTACGGGTTTTGGACGTCCCCAATCTATCAAATACGGAAAGACGGCGGTCAGTGACCTTTTTGTCTCCGTCGTGTTTATCCTCTTCTGCAGTGATGTGTTGCACGCTAGCCTGTGTGTTTTTCCTTAGTCGAATCCTGATTGGTTCGGTTGGAGAAAACCCTAAGCCAACTTTCAGCTGATTGACACAAAATCCTTGCCTTTTTAACCTGTGTTGTTCCGTGGTAAGCCCGTGAATTTTCTCGCAAGCGAGCTCGGGTTCCAGTTTTCCTAGCTGAGACGGGTTTTAAAACTCATATCCAGACTTTTCCAGGTGGTCATATGCTTTTGGGTCTAAACCTCCTTGAAGTTGACTCTTGGATGATGACTCCACTTGTTCCACATTCCTTAATTTGGCAACAGGCAAAATTAGCTCTCTTTTCATTACCCGAAAGTCGTCTACTCGGGAATTCTTTGATCTGGTTGACCCAAGACTAACTGCATGTTCGTTCCGATGTGGTTGGAACTTCGATAGGTTAGGCGTCTTTATAACAACAAACTTTTTATTCGTAGTCACCTGTGCAGGGTTCTCCTTCATGGAATTTTCGCTCTCGTGTTTTGGATTTTCAGGTTTGGCAGGAGGATGGTCTGGAGAACGTGGTGACTCTTTGATGGGGCTTGGATCCAAGTAAAGTTTTGCATCAGCAAAGTAGGATTCCGCTTCACTAAAAGGCTTCACATTTGCATCCACCTTCACTATTTCGCCATTTCTTACATACTTGAAGCACTGATGGAGGGTAGAGGGAACCACTCCGTTCTCATGAAGCCATGGCCTACCCAACAATAGATGGTAAGATGTCCTAGCATCAATTACGTGAAAGAACGTATCAGCCCAAAATTCTCCAATGGTTAGTTCTAAACGAATCATGTCGATGGCCCTTTGGCTGCCCTGATTGAAACCTTGGATTGTCAGACGGCTATGAGACAGCTCTTGAGTTGCGATTTTCAGACTCTTCACGGGTGGATTTGGGCATCATGTTGACCCCCGATCCACCATCGAGCAGGATACGTTTCACTTTCTGTCCTTGCAAAAATCCTGAAACGAAGAATGGTCTGTTATGCGGTTTTGATCCTAACAACAAATCTTCATCATCAAAGGCGATGACAACATAACAAAAGGCAGATTGTTCCTCTCCTATTTTGCATGGTATGCAACTCTTTGGCCTGACTTTTTCCTCGAAGAACTTGGTCGGAAAGAAGTCTCCCAAGAGCACGGGTTCATACGGACGACCTTTCGATGGTATTTTGGAGTTTAGTTGAACTTCCTGCTTTTCATTTGAATTTAGCAGCGTGATCTTCCGAGGGAATAAATTTCTTATCCTAGACGGATGCAGTTGCTCAACACGGCGTCTTTGTTTCTGCCGACGAGTTATAAGAGTCCATCCTTCGTCTTCTCCTTCAATCTCAGATGAAAGATCCGACTGCTCCACGACTTCTCCCTTGGGTATTTCCTTCGGAGCCTCCCTGTTGGTGATTGGAATCTTCACTAGGATAGGATCTAAACTTCCGAATTGGAGCGTTATGGATGCCTCCGGTGCCGGTGAGGAAAATGCATGCTTACCATCCTGAGAAACACATATAACATTTGCCTCTGCAATATCATCAGTATCGAGAATTATCTTACCGTCCCTCACCAAATTCATGATTTTCTCCTTAACTACGAAGCACTTTTCAAGGGGGTGGCTAATCACCCGATGATCCGGACGTTTCGGCTCAGGCAGTTCAATTAATTCCCTTTCTAGCAGCTCGTCAAGGATTTGTCCGACATCGGAGTCGGGAAAAGGATACACTTTCCCTTGGAGCTCCTTCAACGTAGGTCGACGTTTTTCCATTGATGGCTTTTGCTCTTTGACCCTTTCATTCTTTCTATCGCCGTTGGAGACTTTGACCGAAGTTGTTTTGATGGCCATGGATTCCTTCACCAGTGCCTTGTGGGATTTCTCCACTCTTCGTGGATAGCCTTTCTTTTCATTCCTCGAATCTTTCGATGGGAACGTTGTCTTGTGATTCAAGATGCTTAATTCCATTTCATGGGCGCGAGTGGCTAATTCCTCAAAATTTCGGGGTTTGATTCCTTGCAATATGTAGAGTAGACCCCAATGCATGCCTTGGATGCACATCTCGCTTGCCGAAGTCTCAGAAAGCTTGTCCTTGAAATTCAGGCTTAAAGCACGCCAACGGTTGATGTAGTCCACCACGGGCTCGTCTTTCCATTGTTTGGTGTTTGTAAGCTCAATCATGCTTACCGTGCGACGGGTACTGTAAAAGCGGTTCAAGAATTCCCCCTCTATTTCATCCCAACTATTGATGGACTCCGGTTCGAGATCGACGTACCAATCAAAAGCATTGCCTTTGAGTGACCTGACGAACTGCTTGACGAGAAGGTCACCTCCTGTCCCCGCATTATTACAAGTTTCAATGAAGTGAGCAATATGTTGCTTAGGGTTGCCCTTTCCATCGAATTGTTAAAGCTTAGGGGGTTGGTATCCATTTGGCATCCTCAAGGCATCAATCCTCCTGGAATATGGTTTTGAATACGTAACTCGATGTTGAGATGATCCATCGTATTGCGCCTTGATGGTGTTTGCTATCATGGCTTGCAACTCCTCAACCGATAAGGTTGCGACTGAACTTTTTAATCCTTGGGACGAAATCCGGTTGGGGAAGTGTCTTATCAGCCGACTTCTCCTTCTGAGCATTTTTGGGAGATTGAGGGCCGTTGTGGCTAACCCCTTCACCATTTTTTTGTTCCACCTTGTTCATGAGTTGTGCAATCTGAAGATCTTTGTCTTCCCCCATCTTTTGCAAATCAGCTATGTCTTGGGCCATTTGGGCGAGTTGGTCATCCACATTCATGGTGCCGGTGGCCATCACTGGTAAGTTGGCAAAGGTGGTGGAGTGAGTTCCTCTCGGGGTGGCCAGATTGGAGTTTTCCGATTTGGAGGAGGCTGAACCGTCGTGCTTGCCCCCGGTAGAGGAGTGGTCGATGTCCGTAATGAAGTTGACAAAATCCTTCTTGTCCCCATGGAAATGCTCCGGATGATGATTTGAGATTCCTTGGAACGAAGAGATGAGAGGCAAAGATTGTCCCACTGGGCGTGCCACACAAATTTTGGTTGAATCTGCAATAAATGGTTACAAGATGCAAGAAAATAGGGAAAGCAAGAATAATATTGATTTAAATTAAAAAGTGTTCCAATCTCTGAAATCCCTCTGATTCGGAGTGGATTGATCCGAGGGCTTGATGCTTGTTCTCGGATTGAGTATGGTTTGGTTGAATCGAAGGTAGACAGGCAAGGCTCGAACTTGAGAGCTTGAATGCTTGAATCCCTTCGATTCCTTAGTGCTTGATGACTTGAGAGTTTTGTCCTTTGAATCTTCTTGTTGCTTGTTTGTCCTTTTCGCTTATGTTTTGGTGCTTGGCCGGTTTTTGGGACTTTAGAACCTTATTTATAGGCCTTCGTTTATCCTATTGGGCTTCGTGGGCTTGGGCCGACATTTGAGGACCACTTTATAATTAGTGGGCCTTTATTTTATTTAATGGATAATTCATTTAATCTATTTAATTAATTCAAAACAATAAGAATATAGTTTCACAATTCTTATTTTCAATTAGATACGCAAGCCCAAATTTATTATGGGCTTATAATTAAAATTGATAATTAATAACCAATTTTATTGGGATATTAATTAATAATTTTATTTCATTTTTTTGACGTCAATAAAAAGAAAACAAAGAAAGAAGAGAAGGGAAAGAAAAATTAGTTCTAAGTTATAGTCGTTAGTTTGGCTTTGGAATCCAGATTAGTTTGTAGGAATTGTTAATACACATGAAGTGTGTTTTTCGATGGGCTTGCCAACTAGATACTGCTTCAACCTCTGCCCATTCACCTCAAACATGCCTATAATCTCGTTTTCTATATCCACAGCTCCACTTGGCATCACCTTAATAGGTCTAAATGGACCGGACTAACGGGACTTTAGTTTCCCGTGAAACAACTGCAACCGAGAATTGAACAATAACACCAATTGTCCCACTTCAAACTCCTTAATCCGGATGTGCTTATTACCCCATCTCTTAGTCCTCTCCTTATAAACCTAGGCATTTTTGTATGAATTGAGCCAGAACTCCACTAACTCATGTAATTACAACGTCCTCTTCTCTTCTACCTCCTTGAGATCAAAATTAATGGCCCTAATGGCCTAATATTCCTTATGCTCGAGTTCAAGCGGAAGATGGCATGACTTCCCATAAACTAGCTTATACGGGGATGTTCCGATAGGCATCTTAAAAGTAGATTTGTACGCCCATAATGCATCATCTAACTTAGATGCCCAATCCTTTCTCGAGCTACTCACTGTCTTCTCTAGAATCTGCTAAATTTCCATGTTGGAAACTTCAACTTGCCCGCTTGATTGGGGGTGATACGACGTCGCCACCAGATGATGCACTCTGTACTTCTTCAAGAGAATCTTAAGAGGTTTATTCCAAAAGTGGGAATCTCCATCACTAATAAGAGCTCGAGGAACTCCAAATCGACTAAAAATATTCTTCCTAAAAAGTTTTAACACCACCTTGGGATCATTCGTAGGGTTGCTATGGCTTCAACCACTTATATAGGTAATCAACCCCCACCAAGATATACTTATTTCCAAGGGATGACGGGAATGGAACTATGAAATCTGTAGCACCCGGGACGATAGGCACCACATCCCCCGCACTATGAGTCTAATCCACATATGAAATAGGCAGTCCACACATGAATCGGACTCACAGCGAACGGGTGACAATCAAAAGTACAGTCCTGACTAGGCGGAAGCTAACCCTGGAACCATCAACAAAACCCAAAATGCGGAAGCAAGGAAATTATTTATGTAATATTCATGAAACAAATGCAATCCAATACGAATACAAATACGGGTTCCACTAATCAGTACACCTGTCCTAACCTGTCCCGAAACAATATCAGTTCAATAAGGCACACCGGCCATCAATAATAAATCAATCATTAATCAATACAGTATTTAAAGACAACATAATATGCAGTGAGTGTAAATGAGTGAGACTAGAACAAAGACTCGACACTCTAACTCCGCCTAGTAACCAACACCTGCAAAAGAAACTGGAAAAAAAGGGAAAGAGGGGTCAGTCTCTAGAAGACTGAGTGAGCAGGAGCGATACATATCATATAGAAACATGCACATGCAAGTCATAAATCCCGAGCAAGGTTTTATTTAAAGTTAGTTCCCAAAAAGGGCAAAAGAATAACTCAGCAATGCTCAGACTTTATGACTATTCATATTAAATTCATTAAGTTCGTAAATCATATTCAATCAATAAGGCTCGGCGAGTGAGCGTGCACAATCTCCAACCAAACGCCGACCGTGTACGACAAATATCATTAATACATTAAATAGGTGATCATGCAATATATCATAATACACTCAGATCACATATCATGTCCTAAATATATTGTTTGGGCAATCCGATGCCCGGCCTTCCCGCACAGTGCCTATCAATCAATAATCAATCAATCAATCAGTCAATCATTTTCAATCATAAATAAGTTCCAACCTTCTTCCTCCGGGTTGGTGGTGGGTTTGCAAGGCCCGACCACCCAATCATTGGCCAAAAGGGGTTACATGACTCCCCAGATGGCACGCAGCTCCCTTTCCCCGCCAATCTCCTGACGAGGTCCGGTACCGCTGTTCAATAGTGGGACTAGTGTGAGGGTTTACCGTCAGCCCTTGCCTCCTCGGGTCCCCACTCACACCAAGCCCCTGGGCCCCAATCAGTGCAATCAATCAATCATTCTTTCTCGCCAAAACATTTGATTCATAAGAATCATACCATATCCATCATTATCCATTTGAAAAGGGTTTACTCGATCAATATTTACTCGATCAATCAATATTTACTCGATGACTCCACTTTTAAAAGTAACATATATAATCATAAGGTTTTGGCCAAAGCTTTTCACATACGGGTTGTAGGGTTTGATATGTAACTAGAACGAAAACACCCTCACCTGGAATACCACGAGACAAGAAACAAGAGCAATACGGGTGCCTATTCAATTTGGAAGTCTCCGCCCTGGAAACAAACTATACAAGAGAAGGAACAGTGTGTACTGGTGAGAATTGACTCAATATGAAACCACATAGACACACGGCAATGCTAAACACATGATATGAGATGTATAAGAAGTAAAATGATGTTATGAAGTTACATAATCAAGTAATTCGTTCAAGTACATTCCATACATGAGGGTTTCAAGCCCAATCATTTCATATCTTTCATAATTCCTTGCAATCAAGTCATGAACTTCATATAACATTTACAATTCAAGTTTACAATTGTAAAATAAACAAATAGAGACATTCAAATCATTTAAATCTCACGAAATCACATACAAATTCTAACTATATCAATTTTATATAATTCACACATGGCATACTCAATCCATATATCACTAAGCGGATTCAATTAACAAGGTTACCTAATTAAATCAAACAAATTCATATTATTTACAAAATTAAACATATACCCCTTCAAGTTAGACAAATAGCTCAAATACGGCATATCGGAGTTCAAATTGCAAATCAAAGCATCAACATATATCATAGATCATTTAATACATGCTTTCGTACACCTTGGAATTCATATTGATCGACAAATCAAGCAATTGGCAATTTATTGCAATTAAAACAATTAATTTCAATTAAATAGAAATACACAAAATAAATCACAATAAATCAACCGGGCATCCGATTGACGAACGGAAAGTGGCGTTGGACTCACCACAACGAAAGGGACTTTCTGTCCGAAAGTCACCGGAATGCCGCTACCCTAGCCGGTCGAACAGCCACCGGCCGCCACCGGAACACCGCCTCCAGCGGTCGGAAAAATCCCCGGAAGGACAGGAACGTGCGTCTCGGCCTGCTCAACAAAAGCCCTCAAACAATTTCAGAAAATGCCAAACACGCCGGACTTCGTTGACGAAAAACCGAACTTAAATCCTAGTACGAAAACTGAAATTAAACGTAAACCGTAAAACCAAAATGAAATCCGGGCATACCGTTGGAAAGCTTGTAACAAGCCCTACGAAAGCCCCAAGTCAAATCGCCGAAAAAATCGCCGGAACAGTAATCGGTTCAGACCCGCCGGTCCAGGCCCGGTCCGCCACCGGTCCGCCGCCGCCGGCCCGTTCTCTGACCGCCACCACCACGAATAGCTCGGACTCGTCAACAGGAGCAACTTTTGTGAAGGGAGCACCACCGAAATCGGCTGGAAAATGGCCGAACCGCCGCCTCCAAGCTGCGCCGCTGCGTCACCGCCGGAACCACCACCTACGCCGCGATTCGCTCGAAAAGGAGGCCGGAAATGGAACGGGAAGGGTCGAAAACATGGGGTAGGGTGGTTGTTGGCCGGCGAGGGTCGCCGGAACGCCGCCGGGGTGGAGGTGGCGCAACCCGCCACCGTCGGACCACCGCTGCGCCGCCGCTGGTCACTTTCAGGCCACGAAACTGGTACGGTTCTGACGGGCTCGTCGAGCTGATAAATTTCCACTATTGATTCGTCGAATTCCGTCGAGAAACGAGGGAGAACGAGCTAGTGTGTGTTTTCACACCTCCACTGTGTGTGAACAGTGTCGGATCGCTGGAGAAGACGATGGCTGGAGCTGATCTGATTTTGGCACGCAAAACGAGGAAACCCGAGTATATATCTCGGATCCTCGTACTCAAAAACGATCGGAAGAACGGGCTAACGAAGTCAGAATTGAGCAAACTTAGAGTCTACGGACTCGTCTCGATGCCCCGGACGCAAAGGAGGGGTCAAAGAAGTCAAAATCTCTACCGAACGAGAAGTGACCGGAAAAACCCCTTAAAAGAAGAAAATTACAAAAAGGGCCCTAACTTTAAAAGAGTTCAAAAGAGGGCCACACAACGCACCAATCACCTAATTAAACACATAAAAAGGTTAGAAGGTGACGTACCTTATTTATCGGATGAGCGGGGCGTTACAAAATCAATGCCCCATATGTCAAAAAGCTCAATCTCCAGAATACATCTTAAGGGCATCTCATCTCTCTTCCCTATATTCCCCGTCCTCTTACGCAAACCACGCTCAGTCACAAACTCGTGTGCATCCTTAAACAACGAAGGCCACCAATATCAAGGCTGTAACACTTTTGCAGCAGTCTTACTTGCACTAGCGTGACCTCCATAAGGGCTAGCATGACACTGATACAGCACCTTCTCAATCTCATCCTGAGGTATAAATCTCATTACCAAATCATCAGAACAGTGTTTGTAAAACAACGATTCCTCCCAGTAGTAATACTTTGCATCTGAAAGGAACTTCCTCTTCTGGTAGAAACTAAGGTCGGGAGGTACAATTCTACTAACCAAATAGTTTATGAAGTCTGCATACCATGGGACTCCATAATCCCCCTTAAACAATTGCTCGTCCGGAAAGTTCTCCACTATAGCTTCCTCTCTATTCTCCGCTGTCTCCTCGAATTCTAACCTAGACAAGTGGTCATCTACCACATTCTCAGTGCCTTTGTTATCCCGAATCTGCAAATCAAACTCATAAAGCAACAATATCCACCTTATGAGGCGCGGTTTGCTATCTGTCTTGGACAAGAGGTACTTAATAGCGGTGTGATCTGTATATACCACAGTGTTACAACCTATCAAGGCAGAATGAAACTTGTCAAAAGAATGTACAATAGCTAAGAGTTCTTTTTCAGTGGTGGCATAATTAAGTTGTGCATCATTAAGTATTTTGCTAGAATATGCAATAACATGTAAACGTTTCTCCCTTCTTTGACCAAGGACCGCCCCTATGGCCAAGTCATTTGCATCACACATGAGCTCAAACGGTAAATTCCAATCCGGTGCCACCATGATGGGTACTGAAGTGAGTTCTTTCTTTAACCTGTCAAAGGCAATCAAACAATCATTATCAAAGACAAACTCAACATCCTTTTGTAAAAGCTTGCAAAGAGGTAAAGTAATTTTGGAGAAATCTTTGATAAAACGGTGATAAAACCTTGCATGACCAAAGAAACTCCTAACTCCCTTAATATTGGTTGGCGGTGGCAACTTCGCAATCACTTCAATCTTAGCTTTGTCAATCTCAATTCTCTTCTCCAAAATTTTGTGGCCAAGTACAATCCCTTCTTTCATCATAAAGTGGCATTTTTCCCAATTTAATACAAGATTAGTCTCTTCACATCTCTGCAAAACTTGGGTTAAATTCTGCAAACAAAAATCAAAAGAGGAATTAAACACAGAAAAATTATCCATAAGTATTTCCATGGTACGCTCAATGAAATCAGAAAAAATACCCATCATGCATCTCTGAAATGTAGCTGGGGCATTACACAATCCAAACGACATTCTCCTAAACGTGAAAGTACCATAAGGACAAGTGAAAGTACATTTTTCCTGGTCTTCCGGAGCTATAGCTATCTGATTATAACTTGAATACCCATCTAGAAAACAGTAATATGCATGCCCAACTAACCTCTGTAGCATCTAATCAATGAAGGGAAGGGGGAAAGTGATCTTTTCGTGTTGCAGTATTAAGCTTCCTAGAGTCAATGCAAACTCTCCACCACATGACTGTCCTAGTAGGAATCAAATCATTATTTTCATTCTTAACTACAGTCATCCACCTTTCCTTAGGTACAACCTGAATAGAACTAACCCACTTACTTTCTGAGATGGGATAAATGATCCCAACATCTAGTAACTTAATTACCTCAGCTCTGACAACTTCTTTCATGTTCGGGTTTAACCTGCGTTGGTGTTCTACAGAGGGTTTATGCTCATCTTCCATCAACATTTTACGCATGTAAATAGTTGGGCTAATCCCCTTAATATCAGAAATAGTCCACCCTATTGCTCTTTTATGATCTCTCAAAACCCTCAACAAAGTATCCAATTGTAACTCAGATAATTCAGCAGAAACAATAATAGGCAATGTATCAGATTTAGCTAAGAATGCATATTTCAAATGATTGGGGAGGGGTTTCAATTCCGAATTAAGAGCCTTAACAATTGAAGGAGGAGGAGTGGGCTTACGTGTACCCAACTTCTCATAAACAAACCTTCGCCGGAACTGTACGAATGGGGTTGCCTCAAGTGCCTTTGAATAGACAACTATCTCTTCAAGCAAATCCTCCCCATCTATTCTCTCTTCCATTCCCTGCAAATATAATTCAAGAGGGTCATCTTGCAATGTCGAAATTGAAGTAAGATCTTCTACCATGAAATACTTTTCTTCCATCACTGGTCCCTTCATGCTCTTAAACAAGTTAAACTCCACTTGTTCTCCCCTCACTCTTAGAGTTAGCACTCCATTCTTTACATCAAGCAATGCCCCGAATGTGGCTAGGAAAGGTCTTCCTAGAATCAATGACATATCTCGGTCCTCTTCTATATCATGCACGAGAAAGTCTACCGGAAGATAAAACTTTCCAACCCTAATAAGGACGTTTTCTAAGAGTCCAGTGGGGTATGTGATGGACCGATCGGCTAATTATAGTGAAACTGTAGTCGCTTTCAGTGTATCCAAACCTAATTTCCTGCAAATAAACAAGTGCATTAAACTCACACTAGGACCTAGATCACATAAAGCCTTATTGAAAGTTAAAATGCCAATAGTACAAGGGATAGAGAAACTCCCTGGATCTTTAAGCTTCAAGGGAAGTTTATGCTGGAATAGCACTGCACTCCTCAGTAAGTGCAATCGTGGCATATTCTTCTAATTTCCTCTTGTTAGAGAGGATCTGCTTCAAAAACTTCACATAAGTCCGCATTTGTGCTAGTACCTTTATAAAAGGAATGTTGATATATAACTCCTTGAATATCCTCAAAAACTTCTCAAACTGTTTCTCAAACTTCTGTTTCTGTAGTCTTTGAGGGAAAGGAACAGGTGGCACATATTCCTTAGGTGCCACATTCACTTTTGGCTTTGTAGGGAGCTCTTCCTTTTTATCCTCTATGTTTCCCTTCTCGGTCACAACTACCTCTTCGACTTTCTCACCAACTGTATTGTCTACATCAAAATATGTAGGCAACTTTGGACCTTTGTACTCCTTACCAGTTCTTAAGGTAATGGCTAGGGATGTAAACGAGACGAGGTAGCTTGCGAGCTTTACGAGCCAGCTCGAAGAAAGTTCGGGCTTGAGTTCGAAGTTGACGAGGCGAGCTGAGCCAAAGCTCAGCTTGGAGAGTTTCGAACCCAAGCCCGAGCCATGTATTTCTTGGCTCGTGGGTCGTGAGCCGGCTCGCAAGCCTGTGCTAATTTAAAAAAAAATATATATATATATGTATATATACACTCCTGTCAAAAGCAAACCTAGCCCCATTTACTTTCTTCTTCTTTCACTCAGAGGCACAGCACAGAGGCACAGAAATCCCAGCCACCCCATCCCAGCTACCACGCCACCACGTCGGAACCACCACGATGCCACCGCCTTCCCTCTCTCGTCATCTCGCGCCGTCCACCCACCGCCTCCAATATCCTGTAGTCGCACGACGTCCATCACAGAAATCGTGATAACAGCTCGTCCATCGTCTAGAGCCACCACCTCCTTCTCTTTCTCTTTTTTTTTTTATTTTTTATTTTCGTTTGATTTATTTCAGTGAATTTCAGATGTGATACCTTTGGAAGAATATAGAAGAATTAATTTGTCAAAATACCATATACTTTCCCAATTTTCTTTCCCATTGCATCTCTATTTTCTGCTTTTTTTCTTTGGTGACGATCTGTTTTTTGTTTTAGCTATACCGAAAAAACTAAATCTAGGTTGTTTGTTGTTTTGAATTGGATGTAGCTAAAGAGATTTAGGTTCATTGGTGAAGGGAAAGATACAGATCTGGCCAAAATGGTTGGTTGTTCGTTTGAATTTTTTTGAGACACTTCTGAATTGGACGTACCTGAAGAGATTTAGGTTTTTTAGTAAAGGGCAATTCCAGATCTGGCCAAAATAAAATGATTTTAAGGGTTTGGACAATGGCTCGTGGGCTCGGCTCGGCTCGATCGAACTTCACTGCGAGCCAAGCCCGAGCCACCCCAATTACGGTTCGTCGGCTCGCAAGTCGAACCCAAGCCTAATTTTTTAAGGTCGAGCCCGAGCTCGAACCATGAAAAAATGCCAAGGCTCAGCTCAGCTCGTTTACATCCCTAGTAATGGCCTTATAGTGCTCCTTAAGATTATTTTCGATTTGACTAGGCAACATTCCTGGGCCCCTCATATTCAAGGATTGGGCAATTTGACCAATCTGAATCTCCAAATTCCTGTTCTGATTCATCCCCCGTTCTACTCGAGTCTTCAATTTCTGATATCTATCTGAAGATACGGCTATGAACTTCTCAAGTTCAGCCTCCCATCCCTGCTTTTGTTCCTGTTGAGGTTCAGTATGAGGAATGTATGGTGCAGGTTGTGGTTGCATTAGGTATTGGCCTGGACGAGGGTGGAGGTTTTGGTGAGGTGGAGCCTGAGGTCTAGGTTAAAATTATGGCCTGGATTGTTGTTGAGTATTTTGACTATTAGACCAAGAAAAATGGGAATGGTTTTTCCAACATGGGTTGTAGGTGTTTGAGTAAGGATCATTCACCGATTTTGAGTTATTTGCATAATTCACTTGCTCTTGCACCTATTCACCTGTATTGGTATAAGGACATACGTTAAATGCATGTGGACCACTACAAGTTTTAGAAGTTACCTAAACTTGTTGGGCTTGTGTCCCAACTGTATTCACAGAAAGTTAGTCCAATTTCTTGTTAAGAGGCTCGAACATGGCATTAATAGCGGCTAGGCCATCTAGTTCTAAGGCTCATGCTGTCACCTTGGTTGGTTGGGAATGACTCATTTCATCCACAAAAATATCATTTTGTGACATTTTATCTAGCAGTTTAGTGGCGATCGTTTTAGATTTTGACAAGAATGCTCCGCCTACTGTGGCATCCACTGCCCCTCTGAAAGTTGGGGACATCCTATTTTAGAACGTCTGAATCAATAGTCAATCGGGAAAGCCATGGTGTGGGCATTTCTTCTGGAAATCCTTAAATCTTTCCTAAGCCCCAAAGAAGGCCCCCCCATCCAATTGTCTAAAGCCTTGAATATCATTCCTGCACTTCGTAGTTTTGCTAAATGGGCAGAACTTGGCTAGGAAAGCCTGAGAAAGTGCGTCCCAGCTCTGAAAGGATTCATTTGGTACAATACTCAACCATGCCTTAGTCCATTCCCTTAGTGAAAAGGGGAAAAGCTTTACCCGGATAGCATCGGTAGTGTGACACCCCGTTTCTCGATCAAGGTAAGTTTTGCTACGGGGAGTGATCGATTTACCTTTTATGCATGAATTATGTGAATAATATGCTTTAATTTTATGTTCTTCTTGTGCTTATGTGAAATATATGATTTGCATGAGATACATGACTACTTGATATGATAACTATATGCTCGCATTGTTTTCGTTGAGCTTTGATAGCATGTTTTATTATTAATCGAAACTATGTGCTTCTTTGGGTATTTAAAGTATAATTAGGGACAATTTGGTAAATTTATATTTTCGAGCCTGGAACTGGATATAACTTAATGGAATTAGATAGATAATTCGATTATGAGTTTGTGGGTTCTTGAATCGCTCAATTCGGAGTTCGGACGGAGAAGTTATGACCATTTTATGAAAAGTCAACTTTTTAAGCGCCAAGTGTTGACCTGCGAGCCAATTTCGAATTTAACCCGATTTGAGACCTAATTTCGCTTTTAACCCGCTCTAATTGACCCGATTCATGACCCAAATAGCTGAACCAATTTTATAAACTAGATTTTAACATCTTAAGACTCATTTACGTTAAAACACAAGAATCAAACCCTCTCTCTCTCTCTCTCACTTTTCTTTCGACCTATTCATATTCTCTCAAGAACACTTCAAGCCATTTTCAAGAACCAAGAGAGAAGATTAAAGTTGGGAATTCAAGATTAGAGAACAAGTTTCCTCTTTGATTTTCAGCTCTCAAGGTAAGGTTTATGTGTTTCTTTGTTGGGTTTATGTTCTTGAGGCTTTTTGAACTTGAATGTGAACTAAGGCTCTTATTTGGTAGATTGAATTCGAATTTCTTGTTGGAAATGCGTTCATATTGTTGTTGGGAACATTTTAGTATAAGAATTTCTTGCTTTTATGCTCTTATGTGAAATCAACCATTGTTGGCTTTTGAAGCTTTTTGAAGAATTTTTGCATGTTCATGTTCTTATGTGTTTTTGCTTGATTTCGTGTTGGATTCTTGTTCGTTGAGCAATTTCATGAAGAGTGTGATTAATTCCCTTGAGTTTCTTGCATGATTGAAGATTTCACCATTGTTCAGCTTGAAGCTTTTAATACTTGAAGAAGATGAAGTTCATATGTGTGAATTGTTGGATTTCGTGTTGTATATTCATTCTAAATGTTCTTGTTATGTTATTTGATGTTTAACTTCATTTATTCACATTGCATGAACTTTGGAGCATGATTTTGAGGCATTTGGAGTACATTTTTCACCATGGATGAACTTATTTTCATACTTGAGTTTTGGGAGAGCCGCATCCTAAACGGGGGTTTCGAATTTCAAGTAAAACCCCAAACGCCCGTGTGAGATGCCACTGTCCCGTTTTCATAGCCCAAACGGGCGTTTACAAAATGAACTACAAGGCTAAACAGCCGTTCCATGCATCTCGGGTCCCAAATTTGAGTTTTTGTAATCTTGATCGTTTTGCTTCCTTTTCACTTTCTTTACACTTTTTCCACCCCTAGCATGATATATATGACTTGGAATCATGTTTATATGCATTGTAATGACTTGCATACCTCGATTATGTGTGGTAATGTGCTGAGTATGATTCACATGTTGTTGATTATTTATCTTATGACTTGAAAGCTTAGTATATGACTCATATGATGCCGTTTGAATGTAATTGTTGAATCTATGCTATCTTTAGGTGATCCTTTGCACATCACGACACTACTAGAAAAATGCCCGATAGCAACGGAAATTTAGCAACGGAAATTATTCGTTGCTATTTAGCAATGGATATAGCAACGAAAAAAAAAAAAATCGTGGCAAAATGCTTTAGCAACGGATTTTTCGTTGCTAAATCCGTTGCTATTTATGAAAAAAAATAGCAACGGATTTTTCGTTGCTAAAATTAAATAATACAAAAAATAAATAAATTGGTATATATAGCGACGAAAATTCCGTTGCTATTAAAATAAAAACCTAATAAAAAATAATATAATATTTATAAATATTTGCAACGAAAAATCCTTTGCTATATGAAAGAAATAAAAAAAAATAAATATAAAATATATTAGCAACGAAAAATCCGTTGCTAATTTAGCAACGGATTATTTTTCGTTGCTATATGGAAGGAAAAAGGGAAATAAAAATAAACAAATATTTAAAATATTAGCAACGGAAAATCCGTTGCTATTTAGCAACGGATTTTTCGTTGCTATATGGAAGGAAAAAGGGAAATAAAAATAAACAAATATTTAAAATATTATCAACGGAAAATCCGTTGCTATTTAGCAACGTGCTATAAGGAAGAAATTAAAAGAAATAAAAATAAATAAATATAAAAAAGATTAGCAAAGTAAAATCCGTTGCTATAAACATATGAATAAAAAAAATTAAAATATTTATAATTTAGTGACGGATTTTTAGTTGCTATATGGAATAAAAATAAATGAATAAAAAATAGAGCAAATTATATTTTTGGTCCCATAGGATTGTCCCGTTTTCAATTTTGGTCCTATTCTTTTAGATTTAGACAAAAATAGTCCCGTTGGTTTCATTTTGTTACATTTTTTGTCCCAACCGTTAAATTTTGGACGGAACCATTAAGGGCATTTAAAAGTCAAATAAAATTTCACTGAAACAAAACACTAACGGATTGTATCCAAGTTGGTTGGATGCTCATTTTTTTTTCATGAGGTCCTGGGTTCAATCCTAGGCTCTCTCTTTTTTATATATGTATATATATATTTATTATACAATATATATTATTATTATTATATTATATAATATTTAATATATTGATATTATATATATCGTATATATATTATATATTATATAATATTATATAATCTATAATACATATAATATTATACATATATGTATATTATATATAAATATATAATATTTATAATACATATAACATTATATACAAACGTATATTATGTATAATTAAATATAAAATATTTATAATATATATACGTTTATATATATATATATATACACATCTACATATACACTCACACATAATGTTATTTATATATATGTATATATATTATATAATATTTAATATATAGACATATATATCTTATATCTTAAATATAAAATAATAATTAATATTATATGTTTATATATAATATACGTACATATATATAATATGTGTGTATAATATACATTATAAATCATTAATATTAAGAGAAAAATTTTTCATTTAACATGTAACGGTTGCATAACACAATAATTTCTTAATATTTAGATTTAATTCTACAAATTTTAATATAAGTTCATTATATTAAAGGAAAACTTCTTAATTTAACATCTAATGGACGGTTGCGAAACACAATAATTCCTCAGTGTATAGATACAATTATATAAATTCAAATATAAATGTTTCATATTAACAAAATAATTCTTTATATTAAGTTATTCAACTACGATTGCTAAATAATACAATAGTTCCTCCAAATGCAGACATTGTTCTACATATGTATAATTGAATACTTCATATTGACATAAAATTAGTTATTTATTCAACTACCAACTAAATCTAATTATTTAATTATGTAAACTTTCATCTTTTTTTATATGTCATAAAAACTTATACTTAAGTTGATATACATTACTATTATATATATACATATATATATACATGCTTGGGGTTTATATAGAATTTAACACAATAATTCTTCAATATTTAGATATAATTCTACAAATCCAAATATAAATGTTTCATATTAATAAAATAATTCTTCATTAAGTTATTCAACTACGATTGCTAAATAATACAATAGTTTCTCAAAATGCAGATATTATTCTACTGATGTATAAGTGAATACTTCGTATTGACATAAAATTAGTTCTTTATTCAACTACCAACTAAATCTAATTATTTAATTATGTAAACTTTCATTTTTTTTTTATATGTCATAAAAACTTATACTTAAGTTGATATACAGTATTATTATTATTATTATTATTATTATTATTATTATTATTATTATTATTATACATATATATGTTTGGGGTTTATATTGAATTTAACACAATAATTCTTCAATCTTTAGATATAATTCTACAAATTCAAATATAAATGCTTCATATTAACAAAATAATTCTTCATTAAGTTATTCAATTACGATTGCTAAATAATACAAATGTGTAAGTGAATACTTCATATAATATAAAAGTTCTTTATTCAAAAAATAATTAAATCTAATTATTTAGTTATGTAAAACTTTCATCCTTTTTTTTGTATGTCATAAAAAGTTATACTTAAGTTGATATACATTATATTTTTATCTCATAACTAAAACTTGAGATATGTAGTTAATTAATAAATATTTAAATTTTTAACGGAATATGTATTATAATATAAATAATTATATATTTAAAAATATTTTTATTTAAAATATATGATAACAAGTATTTAATTATTTAAATTAGTATATGAATATTTGATAGTGGTTAAATATAAAAAATTACATAACAATAACAACAATGGAGTTAGCCTAGTTGGTTTGGGGTTCAACCTTTTTCACATGAGGTCCAGGGTTCAATTCCTACTCAAAGCGAATATGTGGAATTAATGTGTTGGCTCGCGTGGGGCTCGACTCGGTTTGGGGTTCAACCTTTTTCACATGAGGTCCACGGTTCAATTCCTACTCAAAGCGAATATGTGGAATTAATGTGTTGCCTCGCGTGGGGCTCGGTTGGGGCTCGACTCGGTTAGGGCGTCGGTTGGGGCTCGGCTCGATTAGGTGGGGTGATCCGGGCCCCGCAAATGAATTTTTAATTTATTAATTTGAATTATTGGTTTTTGCGACGGATTTTGAAACTGAAATTCCGTTGCAAAAAGGCAGAAAACTAATTAATTATTGGTTGGTTTGCAACGGAAAATCCATTGCTAAATCTGTTGCTAAAAAAATCGTTGCTAAAACCGTTGCTAATTTCCGTGGGTAGTAATTCGTTGCTAAATCCGTTGCAAATTCCGTTGCTAATATCCGTTGCTAATAATTCGTTGCTAAATCCGTTGCTACAGATTAGCCACGAGGGTTATAGCAACGAAAAATTTTCGTTGCTAAATCCATTGCTAAGTCGAAATCCGTTGCTAAGAGGGCCAAAATCCATTGCTAAATCCGTTGCTATAGGGCGTTTTTCTGGTAGTGCGAGCATATTTACATTCTTATCAAGCCGTATGACGTCTTAATTGGTTTGAGTCGTGTCTTACCTTTGTTAGTACGTTTGTTAGTGGTTATATATATATATACATATATATATATGTATATATATAAAATGTTTTTCGAAACTGTGGACACCTATAGCCTTTCATGTTTGATGGTTTTAAATTCCCATTTTCAAAATATATATGTATGTTCTATAGGCCAAGTTTTGTGAGCTTTACTCGTATTAGTGATATTTGCTTATGGAAAACGGTTCACAAGTAGAGCTTATGTTGGTATATGGGATAGGTACCCAAAATGCTTTCGAAACTTTCATTTAAGTCTTACGTATGTGTGAGTTGTGTAGCGAGGTTTGTTGCCCCATGCAAGGACGCTTGCTTGGTTAGATGTTTAGCACTCGGGGGCCACGATGAGCGATATTTCGGGAAAGCAAAGGGCCGACAAATGTTCCCATTCGAAAGTTCCCACATGTATGAAACTTGTTAACTAAAATTCTGAGGAGATTTGGGGTTAAGGTTTACAAGGGAGAGGCCGGTTTCATGGACCCATCTCTTCACATGGTATGGCTGTTTGGGGGCTGTACACCCTCTACATGAATGGTGGACGGATGGATTGGTTTGATTTCTTTTGATTTGGGAAGTAAGGATGGAGTGCTCGTACACGCCGAGCCGGTGCTTCGGTTCATGATTTGTTTTTAAAACTTGCACTTACTTTGAAAATGAGTTGGATCATAGATGTTGTGTTTTGAGCATGCATTGAACCACTTATATCCTTTATATAATGTAAACTTCTCCTCACTGGTTCCTTTTGAACTGACATCCTTTACCTTTTGTATCCGCTGGTCGTGTTTTGGAGTCAAGCTAGGCGGGGTCTTTTGAGAGTCTTGTCTTTAGTCTAGTTTCTCGTTACGCTTGTAGCGTACTTTGTTATATATAGCTTATTGTAACATCCCGATCGTCCGACTTATAAGGTACGTCACTATTTAACCTTTTTATGTGTTTAATTGTGTGATTTTATATTTTTCGTGGCCCTATTTTGAACCCTTTTAGAGTTTAGGGGCCCCTTTGTAATTTTCTCTTTTCAGGGGTTTCTCGGTCATTTCTCGTTCGATCGAGTTTTCGACCTTTTTTACCCCTTCAACGCGTTCGGGGTATCGAGACGAGTCCGTAGACTCTGAGTTTGCCCCATTCCGACTTCGTTAGCCCGTTCTTCCGACCGTTTTCGCGTACGAGGACCCGCGATAAATACCCCGGATCCTCGTTTTGCATGCCATAACTCCAGCTCCAGACTCAGCTCTCTTCTCTCCCGCAACACGTTACTGTTCACATAGTGGAGGTGTGTTTTCACACACTACTCTAACTTGCTCGTTTCTCGACGGAATTCGACGAACCAATAGTGCTTTTCGATGAGCTCGACGACGCGGTCACAACCGTACCAAGAACTCGACCAACCGGCTGACGTCGGCGAAGATATCATCGGATTTCAGTAGCGCAGGCGAAGGGTGGCGGAGCCGCCACTTTGGCGGCCATTCGCCGCGTTTTCCGGCGGGCATCGATCGACATGCGCCACCTACCTAGTCAGAAGAGGTCCCTGCACATCGGACGTCGTTGGCGGCGCGGCCATCTGGGCCGCGGTTGAGCCACACGCGCCGCCTGAACCTCGCGGCGGCAGCGTGCGGTACTGTAGCGACGGCGTTTCCGCCGCTCCGGCGGCTTTTTCTGACCAAGGTAAGTGTTTTCCTAGGTTTTCCGACCCCCTAAGTCCATTTCTGGCGTCGGTTTGATAAGATTTTGGCTGTAGGTGGTGGTTCTGGAAAGGGGAGCGGCGGCAGAAACTTCGAAGGGCAATGGGGGCCTTTTCCGGCGATCTTTTGGCCTCGGGCCCTTCACGAAAGTTGTACGGAACGACGAGAACTAATAAACCGCATTTGCTCGACTCCAGATTTTGCCATTTGGCGGCGGTTCGCGGTGGCACAATGGCGGCGCACCGGCGGCGCCACCTCCGAGGATTTTTCCGGTGAGCTGCCTTAGGGTTTTTCGAAGAGCTCGTCACGGGTAAGCCGATGCCTTTTACGGATCGCATTTTGGTTCACCGGTTTGAAAGTAACTGAAGTTTGAAGATTCTAGTGTTTTCGTATTCTTGGATTTTAAATTGGAGACATTGGGCTTGGAATTTGCAGAAATTGATCGAGGAATTGGATTGAGCACGACGAATCCTTGCACAGGTGATTTTTGGGATTTTTTTCCGGCACGCCCCGACGGCGGCCCGCCACTGTTCCGGCGGCTCCGGTGGCGGCGATCCAGCGGGCTTCAGACAGAATGTTCGTCTCGTTATGGTGAGTCCATTGCCACTTTCCGTACGTTAATCGGACACTCGGTTTATTTTTTGTGAATTTATTTGTATAATTTTTAATAACTAATTATTTGTTCTAATTGTAATTTAATTGCGATTTGCTTGACTTATCGATTTATATGAACTCCGATGTGTACGAAATCTTACAATTAATGAAATGTGATATGCAATGACGCTTTGAATTGTAAATTGAACCCCGTTATGTCAAAATTGTATCACTTGTTAATTGTTTAAAATGTAATTCGTACTTGTGTTTTCGATAAATTGATGAATACGCATTGCTTGGTATTTGAAAATATGTAATGAATTATGAATGTATAAACTTATGAATTGTTGTTGATATTAGTTTCGTTTCATGCCAATTATATATAATTCTTGTACAAGGGATGTTTATGTAATGCATGAATTGAATATGTAAAATATGAATAGTATGAATTGAGTAGGGTTAGAATTTCATTTGTAACCTCGTGAAATTTGTATGAATTAGGAAGCATGCTATTATGATTTATTTGATTTATTAATATGTGTCAATTGACATAAAAGATGCTACGTAAATTTGCATGAAATGAATAATATGATTTGTCTTGCCTTTCAGTTTCCCTAATCTGCATTAAATGTGCGTATGAACATGCCTTAATGTTTTGTTTTGCATAGAATTAATATGACTTTGAAACCTGCTTATGTGATTGCATTTGTAAGTGCTTGAGCATTGCCGTGCGTCTCTGTGTAGTTGTCTGAGTTTGAGTCTGAGCCCTGTGTTGTGTTTGTGTGTTCAGTTGGTTCAGGTGCACCCGGGGTGGTGACAAGTGAGTCGTGCAGGTTCCGGGGTGGACCTTCTGCTTTGTGTTCTGCAGTGTTTGCTACCAGGTGAGGTTAGGATATAGTTATACCCTATTGTAATGTGCCTGTTTTCGAATGTGTGCGGTTTATAAGCCTTGTATATACGTAGATATGTGTGAAATATGTACTTTGATGGTTTTGTCATAAGTTTGAAAGTAAGAAACGCTATGTACGAGCCTATGTATGCTTAGCTTTAATATGTCATGATTTCGAGGTCAGTCTGCGTGATATGTGTGTACGATATGATAAGTACGATATGCATGAGATAAGTCTGTCTGTCTGTGTGTGTGGCGGGTTAAGTTTCTGATATATGTCTGTTTGTCTGTGTGTTTGGGCCCCGGAGAATGGTATGGTAATCTCGGGTCAGCCGTGGGGTCGCCGAGCTCTTCCATCAACGTTTTCCTTTTGAGAGTCTCACCTAACCTCGGGAGGTTTGGGGAAGGGTGTTTCTCTTGAGCTGGCGGAAGCAACTGTTGAAGGTTTCAAGGTCGTAAATAAGCCTTGCCTCGTGTGATTTTTGGATAGTTAGGGTCGTCAACCCTTCTATCACTCGGTGTGCAGGTTGGAACTTGTTTTGTTTTGCTTTGGTTTGTCCCTTTGTTTCTGGAAGTTTGGAGATGTGATTCGTACCCGCCGAGTTTTGTTATGTCTGTCGGTTATAAGTTCGTGAAACGGGGGTAGACTCTTAAGTCAAGATAAAATTGGATTTTTGTTATTAAACTAATAAGTTATGTTTTGACACGTGTGCTATGTCTGTATGAGTTTAACGTATGTTTTGAGATTTGCTTAAGCTAAGTTTTGTTCGTTATGTTTTGATAAGTCACCCTATATATTTACTATCACTGGAAACTGTTTTGGCGGGCAAAAACTAACCCCGGGTTCACGAACGTTGGTTCTTCTGCGTACTGTGCTCTATATATCTGTAGGTGTGTGTGGGTAGCCCCTCGCTCAGTCTTTGGACTGACCCCTCCCCATTTATGTTTTTAGTTTTAGGTTCAGGTCGTTGGAGTTCATGCTAGGCGACGGTGTGTCGTGTCTGTTGAGTCTGTGTCTGTTCGTTTAAGTTTGTTAAGTATTTTATTCTGATTCATGATTCGTAAATTCTGTATAAGATATGTCCTGTGCAGGTTGGGAATCTATGATGTAAATGTACGGAATTCGGGACAGGTTAGGACAGGTGCTCGGATTAGTTGAACCCGTTTTGATGTGTAATTATTCGGGACAGGTTAGGACAGGTTTGCTGAACTAGTTGAACCCGTATATTTGTTTCTAATGTATGTACTGCGTTGTATGCTTCGTGTGTAAAAGATTTTGAAAGTTGCCATTTTGTGTTGCTTCCGCTGTCATGTTTTGCATTCTTTCACTTGTACAGGGTTAGATACCGCCTAGCCAGTGGGTGCATTTTTCGTTTGTCACCCGTTCGCTGTGACTTGGTACATGTACGGACTCTCCATTTCATACATGTGTCGGGTCATAGTGCGGGGGTGTGATGCCCCACCGCTTGGGGTGTTACATCTTGAGTGGTATCAGAGCTACCAGGTTCAGAACCGGTGCTCTGGAGTCGTGTCGTGTCAGTCTAGGTCGTACGACATAGGAATATGTGCGCATTGCATCCGTTTGGCCTGTAATTTTGCTTCTTCAGTTTGAATTGTATTGAGTTATGTGACTAAGTGCGTAATATGATTATGATTGTGCAACATTTTATCAATGTGGCCTTAATTGCTTTTAATTGTTGCACTTACGTGACTTAAGTACCGCATTTCATTTGCACATCTAACCCTCATGCACCAACTTTAGTGTTTTACTTACAGGGCTGCTTCAGCAACAACTTAAATAACTTCTATGACATCACTGCAATATTATGGTCAAGATTTCAAATACCACGGTGAAGGGTACACTAAGCATTCATGGCACGAGCATCCATGCATTCCTTATTTGATTAATTCTTGTTGTTATGTGTTATATCTGTCAATTGTGATACTTGTTGATTGTTGTAATTTTGATTCTGCTTTTGTGCTTGAGTGAGAGAGATTTGATTCTCTCTATTTATGTGCAAGGGAGATGTTGATTCTTCCTACTTGTGTGTTAGAGAGATGCTGGATTCTCTCAGTATTACGTGACAGAAAGATGCTGGAGTCTTTCTGTAACACCCCGGTTTTTCATTTATACCAATATCCCAGATGTGTTTATAAAATGCGCAATTAAATTATTTGATTATGTGATTAATTGTTTTTAAATGTTTTATATTTAATTTTATTTTAAATGTATTAAATGATAATTACTTTATTTTAATGTTATTAATATCAAATATATTTATATGTAAATGTATATATGTTAATTGTGGCACAAATTGTTTTATAAATTGCATGAACTTAGGCAATCCATGTTAATTAATTATGCATGCATGATATTATAAATTATATGCGTATGTGATTTTACATTAATTGTAATATTTTAATAATTGAAAGAAGTGTTAAGTTTGAAACTTTAAACGTTTAAATCCTTTTCTAATCGTTTTCGAATTGTTTAACTCCGTTTTCAAATCCGATTTTTGTGCCAACTTGGTATACTCGAATTATGTGAGTTATTAACGTGTTTACATGCTTACGTTGTAATTTTAAGCTCGTTTAATTTAGCTTTGATTTCGGTTTTTGGGGACGGAACTTATAGGGCTTAAAACGCTTTTAGCACGCCGTGGGTTCTGGACGTCATATCTTGAGCTCGGGAATTCGGATTCAAATTCCGTCACCTCCGTTGCCTTCGTATCGACAATTCGGAGACAATGGAACAAGCCTCATACCTTTTTGAGATCATTAAGACCTCCAAAATCCAACCGTAATGAACAACTCGTGCAAGAATTACGCTTTTGTTGACTAGTCTTCATGGTGGGACCCTTTTAACTCAACCTAACCTAACCAAAGCTTAACCATGACTTTTTTACCTTGAGTTAATCCCTTTATCCCCCCCTTTAGCTCTGCAAACCGAACTCTAAACCCCCTTCTTGCTGTTGCTACTTATCGAGATAAGGAGAGAAGAGTAGAGAAGAAGAGAACTTTGCCCCTTTTGTGGGTTTTGAGCTCAAGCCACCACCTTTCTCTTCCAAATCTTCAAGATTTGATAAGGGTTTGATTTAGAACATGTTTAGGATTTTTGAGTGATTCTTGCCTTCTTGGAGTGGCTTAGGTTTGGGGCTGATTTCTTGCATGAAACTTGGTTATATGAACTTGTTTCTCTTCCTTTTTGATACCCAAGCCATGCTAGATGATTTATGGATGATTTCTCTTTAGAACCCTTGGATGAAATCAGAGTTTTTGAGCATGAAACTTGAGATTGGATCCCCTCCCCTGTTTTCGAGCTGCTGCTGCACACTTTGTCTTTGTTGCTTGATTTCGTGCTTGAAAACTGATATTATGAGCTTGTTTCTTTGTCCATTCAATGCCTAAATGATAGTAGGTGATGTATGAATGATTTGCTCTTTAGATTCTTTGGAGAAATTATGAGATCTTAAGCTTGAAACTTGATTGGAAAACTGCCTCCCCTGTTTTGGAACCGCTGTGACGTTTTCTGGCTTTTGCTTGATCAAATGGCCTTCTTTTCGTGTGAAATTGTATGGAGATGATGTACACTCATTGTTTTATACGTTAGCATTCATTTTGCAAGCTTTTGGATCCATTTTGAGCCCCAAAACCTTAGCACATTACCTGTTCTGTGCATGGCTTATACCGACCTGCTGCTGTTGCATTTTTGTGGTTCGTTGGTCATTCTAATGTGCTTCAATTCGTGCCATTTTGCATATATATGATGTATATTAGTTGTTTAGTATGTTAGCATGCATTTCCCAAGGTTTTAGATCCAAATTCAGCCCCTAAGTACTTGATCATGGCATGATTGGACCAATCGGACTCATATGTGCGGTTTTGACGCCCCAGACTTGCTGCATGGTTTTGGTGCTCTTAACGTGTGATTTGGACTTCGCACTCTAAATGAAAAATTCTCCTAACATGCTAAATATGTTGTATATCAAGTTTCATAAAATTTGGAGTTGATTTGGTATGTTTTTGGAACTGATTTTGTATAGGGTTGTTTTGCCGGTAAGCTTTGTTTGCATTTTTTGGTCTGTACCGAGACACCCCCGTGTCTCATTTAAGTTGTATTGTGTGACACCCCCGTGTCATGCCCTTTTAGCATGTCTGTATTGTGACACCCCTGTGTCTCATTTGCCTTGTAATGTGAGACACCCCCTTGTCACTCCCCCTGCATAACTCTTGTCTTTTCCTTTTCGGTTTTTGTTTGTTTCACCTCCTTAACGCCTTTATCTTCAATTGTGATGAACTATGAACTTGTTTTTCTATGTGATGAGAGTATGGTGGTTTGATTTCATAACATTTGGATGAGATTTAGGCATACTTTTATTGAATGCCGTTTAAGTGCGTTTTTGTGTCGTTTGTGATTTCCATAACCATTTCCCTTATCATATGAATTCTTCTTGTTTTCAAACTTTGGAAATATGTTATATTATGTAATATGATGTATGTGGTAGCGTTTTGTGAAAGATTGAATACGTGCTAGGCTCCTATTTGAATTTCTTGAATTGAATTGATTGGAAACGTGAATTTATGAATTGAATGGAAGTAAATGAATGTACGAATGACTTGATTATATGATTTAAATTCTTTAATAGTGCACATGGACATTTTCATGACATAATCTCATCTTTTATACATTCATATCATGATCATTACATTGCCGAGCGTCTTAATTGGTCATATTGAGTCTCACTTCACCTTTATTGCACAGATTTTGATTCCGTTGGAGACGAGGCCGGTCTGAGAGGCTCTTATGTTCTCCTCTTTACGGTTTAAGGTGGGTTTCTCTTCTAATTAGATAAGTGACCCTATATAACTTCAATGTGAAAAGCTTTCGACCAAAAAATATATATATAGAGAGTCGTTTTCAAGGGTAAATGTTTTCAACGTAAAACCTTATTTTATGAATCCTACCTAATGTTTTGGCGAGAAATGAATGATTGAATGTTCACAATGAATGGGGCCCAGGGGCTTGGTGTGAGTGGGGAACCGAGGAGGCATGGGCTGACGGGAAACCCTCACACTAGTCCCACCAATGAACGGCATAATCGGACCTCGTTAGGAGTTAGCGAGGAATGGACACTGAGTGCCATCTGGGGAGTCATGTTCCCCTTTTGGTCAATGAATGGGTGGATGGGCCTTGCAAACCCGCCACCAACCCGGAGGAAGAAAGTGTAAATGTTATTTAATGCGCACGAAAGAATGATATGCATGAAAAGAAAAAATGAATGAATGTTAATGAATTACACGAGGTGTTGGTTGGAGATAATGCACGCCCACTCGCCGGGCCATTAATGACCTTGACCTAATGTAAATGAATCGTTATAATCCCTTTTGATGATTTCTATTCACCGGTTTGACTCGGCAACATTCCTGGACCTCTCATATTCAAAGAGTGGGCAATCTGGCCAATCTAAGTCTCTAAATTTCTGTTCTGATTCATTACCTGTACCACTTGAGTCTCCAATTTCTGATGATATTTTATAGACACAGTTATTAATTTCTCAAGTGCAGCCTCCCATCCTTACTTCTGTTCTTGAGGAGGAGGTCAGGCGTGGTATGGAACGGGTGGTCTTTGTTGAAACAGAGCTCTCGGCTGAAATTGCGGTCTACGTTGAGGTGGCGGTTGTTGGACATTCTGATTGTTAGACCAGCAAAGATGGGGATGGTTCTTCCATCCCGAATTATAGGTATTCGAGTAAGGGTCATTCACCGGTTTTGAGTTGTTTACATAATTCACTTGCTCTTGCACTTGTTCTCCTATAGTGGTATGAGGACACACCTTAAATGCATGTGGACCACCAGAAATTTCACAAATTACCTGAACTAGTTGGGCTTATATCCCAACTGCATTCATAGAGAGTTGGTCTAATCTTTTGTTAAGAGCTTCAAACTAGGCATTGATAGAGGTTAATCCATCTCGTTCTGTAACTACTACTTACACTTTAGCTGGTTGGGAATGGCTCCTGTCATGCACAAAAACATCATTCTGTGACATATTATCTAATAGTTCTTTAGCAATGGTCTCAGATTTGGACAAGAATGCTCCGCCCGCAGCGGCATTGTAGCACCCCGTGACGTGAGCACTACATCCCCCGCACTGTGAGTTCGGTCCACATATGAAATGGAATGATCCATACATGAACTAAACTCACAACGAACGAAAGACAATGAAAAGACAGTCCTAGCTAGGCGGAATCTAACCCGGAAACATTCAACAATGGCCAAGGTGCGGAAGTAAGGCAATTACCTAATCAGTATCAATAAAATGAATGCAAGTTCAAGGAAAGTAAACACAGGTTCTACTAATTCAATAAATAGCATACTAATCCAGTAGCAAATTCAATACAGTAATTAAAATACAATATGCAGTGAGTGTAAGTGGAGAGACTGGAACAAGACTCGAAGGGAAAGACAAGACACAACTCTGACACCCGCCTAGCACACCACCTGCAAAACTGAAAAGTGAGGTGTCAGTCTCCACAAGACTGAGCGAGGGGCATAATAATATATAAGCGCAGATAACATGCAAGTCGTAACCTCGGGTAAGGTTTTATAACAAAAAACGAAATAGGTTAAAAAATACTTAGAACTCGCCCGAGATTATAACTATCAGATTACACACTTCCGTCAATTTCAATCAATCAATCAGTGGCCCGACGAGTGAGGGCAAATCTCCAACCTTTCTCCGATTGTGTACACTCATTCAGTTATTAAGTGATTAGGTGATCAAGCAATCTATTTACAGTGCACAATTAACAGTTTCAGTCCATCCTTCTTCCTCCGGGTGATGGGGGATTGCAAGGCCCCGCCATCCAGTCAATCTGGGCCGAGGGTTCATGATTCCCTAAGCCCGGAACACCTTCCTCCACTAATATCCTAGTGGATTCAGGGGTCATCCCAGTTCAGTGAGGATAGCGCTAGAGTTACCCGTCAGCCCATGCTTCCTCGGTTGGCTCAAGTCACTATCCTCAGGCCCACAGTGTTGTACAATATACACGCCAAAACCGTCAATCAATCAACCAATCAGTCAATACAGTATAATTTCAATAGAGCAGTGGAAAAATCAATAGAGTTTAGAAAACTATAGATATATAGATACCTTTTGGCCGAAAGTTCACGTAAAGGTTGTAATGCTTCTATGTATCTAGAAATTAAACCTCACCTGACAAGTAACAGAACAAAACGACGAGCAAGAAAGTGTTCACTCGATCGATGATCTACGCCCTGGAGAAGAACTGGACAAGAAAGGAAACAATGTGTACTCGTGAGAAGAGACTCAATAATGACCAGATAGACGTTCGGCAATGCAATAATCATGATATGAATATATAAAAGATAAGATTATGTTCATGTGGACTATTAGGAAATTAAATCATATAACAACTAAAGCAAATAACAATTAATACGTAACCAGTATACATAAAACCCATGCATGTACAGTAGCATGCAGCCAACAAGCATGAAAAACAGAGGGTGACACACCCGTGTCACCAAAACAAGGCAAACCGTGACACCCCCGTGTCACGGTACAGAAAAACCCTGGCCACTACGCACCCCCATGTCACGCTGAAGAAGGAAAAGTTGACACGCCCGTGTCAACTGTGCGCAACAAAAAAAAAAACAGAGCAACAGCAGCAGTAGCAACGATCCAACAATAACAACCCACAAATGATCCATAATCAAGTTCAAACACATATATTTCATGCAATAAACATACTAACTTACATATAGATCATCAACAACTCGTAAAATACCTAATTCCACATTAGATCATCAAGATTTCATCAAAACAAACCCAAATCATCAATCATGCTCCAAGTGCAATATCAACAAGTTGAATGCATCCAACTTAAGCACAAAGTTCATAAACATGTTTCCAATAACCAATACACAAATTAACCAACACATAGCAAAGCCCTATCTCTACCATATTTCCAAGAAATTCAGCAATTCTC
The DNA here is from genome assembly GCA_037501455.1 of Lantana camara. Lineage (NCBI taxonomy): Eukaryota > Viridiplantae > Streptophyta > Magnoliopsida > Lamiales > Verbenaceae > Lantana > Lantana camara. Next base: position 87,449,386 of record CM074862.1, on the reverse strand, counting down.
CAAAGTTACCTCAAACGAAAGAAATGGGCGCTAAGATGAAGAGATGATGTTGATGATGCTCCAATGATCCTAAATCCCACAATTATGATGCTTGAATGATGAAATCTCCCACCTCTCTTGGTAGGGTTTTGGTTCGGTTGAAGGAGGAAGGAAGAACAAAGTGTATGTGATGTTTGTATGAATGAAGGAGATGCATTATGTGATATGCTGCTAAGAAGGAGAAAGAATTGGCCAATTTGCTATTAAATCCTTCCATTATTTAAGTCATACAATGAAGTTCAACTCCATAACAATTATTCAATTAGGTCCAATGCAATTAAGTCCCCAAATTCATGAAAATGCTCAAGTAAGGTCACAAAAGAAATTAACTCATGCTCGGGAAGATAAATTCACGTTGACACACTTAACATGCGACGTCAAATAAATCAAAAAATTACTAAATTAAACTCTCTCGTGACGTCGTACCTGACTTGTCGGGAAAACGGGGCGTTACAGGCATCCATCGCTCCTCTGTATGTAGGTGTCATCCCATTATAGAAAGTCTGAATCAGTAACCTACTGGGAATCCCATGATGAGGGAACTTCTTCTGCAAATCCTTAAATCTTTCCCACGCCTCATAGAAGGATTCTCGTTCTAGTTGTCTGAAACCTTGAATATCATTCCTATACTTTGTGGTCTTACTGAGAGGAAAGAACTTGGCTAAGAAAGCCTGACAAAACGCATCCCACGTCTGAGAGGACTCATTCGGTATAGTACTTAACCATGCTTTGGCTCTTTCCCTTAGTGAAACCGGGAAAAGCCTGACTCAAATAGCATTAGTTGCGACATTATGGATCTTGAAGGTATCGCACACCTCAAGGAATTACTCAAGATGTGATGTTGGATCCTCTAGTGATAATCCTGAAAATGGATTGTTCTGCAGCAAGTTGATTATAGCTGGTTTGATCTCAAAGTTGTTTGCTCCAATCGGGGGACGAGTTGCGGTCTGGATTGCTCCAGCATTTAGCAAGTTGTAATCTCTAATCACAGGAGGTGGTGGTGGTGGTGGATCTACAACCCCACCGCCTCTTGCATTGCTCGGATCCTCTGCCATTGATGCGGTTGTGGATTTCTTGCTTTTTTTTTCTTCTTCCTAACAGCGCTGAGTGTTCTCTCGATTTTCGGATCGTAGGGAACTAGTTCCGGATCTTGAGATATTCGTCTGCACCGTACACCTGCACACAAGCAAAGAAAATCCTTAGCTCAATTCCACAATGACTAAGATCAAACCACAAATTAAAGTAATGGTCTAAAGCACTAGATCAAAATATTTAAGTAATATTGATTTAAAATGCCTTCCCCGGCAACGATGCCAAAACTTATTGTGATTTAGATTCATTAAGTTAAAACCACTTAATATACGCATAGCATAATAGGATCGTACCCACAGGGAAGGGAAATCAATCACTACTCAATATCTATCTCTAATCTAAAAAGTGTGATTATTCTATTTACTAAAATTAAACTACACAATTAATTACAGTAAAGCAAGTAACCGAAAAGAATCAAATGCACGTGGATTAAAATCAGTAAACTAATAAGGCGGGGGAGTAATGACTTATGCATTCAGGATTCAATACAAGACTTGTCTGACAAGTGCAATTCTACAACCTAGTCACTTATATATGAATTATCCTTTCTCAAGGTATAACCGTGTATTTAATTAAGCTCAATGTTGCTCTCGCAATCATCAATGTATTAATTAAACCAACAAGACCAAGACTAGTGAAATTCCTATTCTAGCGGCTCGGCATGGAATAATATTTACTGTTGTAGAGATCAGAACCAAATCTCCTTGCATTTATACAATCTACTAGTTATGAAAACCTTCTCAATTACTATTAACCTCTCGATTCTTATGCTAAGGGTGATCAAGCCTTCATAAGTCAATTTAAACTAGTTTTCATACTAAGAATTAGCACAAGTCATTCAAGCATCGTATCAAACACATATCATACATTCATTATCACTCCCCTAGCCCTAGGGGTTTAGCTAAGCACAATTAAATCAAGACAACGTCTCAAAATTAAACTTACAAATATTTAGTAAGAATCTGGAAAAATGAATCTAACATGAAAGCTAACTAAGACCAAACTTAAAAGGAATTAGTTCGAGAAATTAAAAGCAGTAAAGAAACTAAAAAAAAATTGAAATTGTTTAAGAACTCGATCCTTTCATCTTCTCAAAATTCTTTGAACAACTCTTCAAACTCCAGAACTTCTCTCCTCAAGCTAGGTCACGTACGGAGGAAGAACTCTCTGAAAAAGACTCAAAAATACACTTAAATAGCTGCAAGAAATTATATCTCGTCGCCCTAGGTAACGGGTGTTACCTATCTATACACAATCCCCGTTAACGCCCCGTTACTGCCTTGAAATCGCAATAACGCTTTTATAAGTGGTAACGGGCATTACCACTTTCCTTCTGCCCAGGGTTAACAGGCATTAACCCTCTGATTCGCCAAAAGTGCTGCTCCTGTATCTGTTAACGGGGGTTAACAAAATTGTGCATCTAAGGGGTAACGGGAGTTACTTCTTTTTCCTCCAAAAATGCGAGAATTCGTCTTGCTTTGCCGTTTCTTATCTCTAACTCAATAATCACCTAAATGGAGCGAAATAAACACATAAACGCGTCAAATGACACAAAAGTATACTCAATTAACCCTTAAATCTATACGAATTTGACACTTAACAGGAAGATCACAAGTGTGACAAATTTGTGGAAGGACTTCGGGAGGGGGGATAGAAAGGTCGTTAGCTCTGGTGCAAATTAATACTTGTGCCAGTGCCACCGGGCTAGCCTTGAAGGTGGACGCGGAAGAGCAAAGACTTGGAACTAAAAAGGGCTCGATTGGATCCGTTTTGGGATTTAAGAGGGCGACTCCACAATCATTTTCTAAGTCACCACAACCCTCTTCTAGGGGCCGTTATATGGGCAACAAGGGGAAAGAAAAGAAGACTCCTTCGAAAACACAAGGGTGTAAACCATGTGAACATTGTGGTAGTATCACCCATGATGAGGATCATTATTGGAAGAAGCATGGTAAGTGCTTCAATTACGGGAGCACCGTACAAATAGCAAGGAATTGTGCCGAACCGAAGGTTCAAGGATCGGGTGGCATGGCGAGGCCCGTGGCTCATACACGTGCTTATGCTTTTGATGGAGAGCAAGAGAACACTGAGATCGACCCTACCGCCGTGGTGGAAGGTACACTCAACATACATGACATTCCCATACATGCATTATACGATCCGGGTGTATCTCATTCGTTTATTACAACTTCTGTGGCTGATATGTTAACTTTTCCTCTTACGAGTGATTCTATACCTTATATTGTGCGTTCTCCTTTGGGTGGTAGGATTAGGGTTGATTGCTTTTATCGTAATTTTCTGGTGAGCATTGAGGGGCACGTTTACCCGGCGAACTTGATTGTTATTCCGATGAAGAAGTACGACGTGATACTCAGTATGGATTGGCTATTTGCGCATGGGGCGAAGATGGACTTTCTTGGGAAGAAGGTTGAGTTGTGTACCAGTGTCGTTACGGGTAAGTGTTCGAGGGAGTCCATTTGTTTGTTTGATGGAAGCTAAGAAGCTTATTCAGGATGGAACTACTGGGTACGTGGCTTATGTGTTGAATCGGCCTAATGATCAAGTTAAACTCGAAGAGACAAAAGTGGCAAATGAGTTCCCCCATGTCTTTCCCGAAAGTTTAGGGACTTTGCCACCGGAAAGAAAGATCGAATTTGTGATTGATCTATTCTAAGAGGCCGAGAAGTTGTCGAAGACACCGTATAGAATGGCTCCCGCCGAACTCAAGGAACTCAAAACACAGCTTGACGAGTTGTTGGCGTGTGGGTTTGTACAGCCAAGTACTTCACCTTAGGGTGCTCCGGTGTTGTTCGTGAAGAAGAAGGATGGGACACTTCTTATGTGCATAGACTATCTGGATTTGAATAGGATAACAGTGAAGAACAAGTATCCCCTCCCGCACATCGAAGAGTTGTTCCATTTATTTCATGGTTTGAGGGTATATTCAAAGTTCGATCTCCGGTAATGTTACTATCAGTTAAGGATTAAGGAGTCGGATATACTGAAGACGGGCTTTAACATGAGATACGGACACTATGAGTTCGTTGTGATGCCCTTTAGACTTACCACCGCAACCGTAGCTTTTATGGATTTGATGCACCGGGTTTTTAAGGAATTCTTGGACAAGTTTGTTATTATTTGCATCGATAACATCTTGGTTTTCTCTAAGTCGGTTGAGGATCATGTTTTTCATCTTCGTTTAGTTCTTGATAAGCTTCGTGAATGTAAGTTGTACGCCAAGTTTACTAAATGTGATTTCTGGATTGATCAGGTATCATTTTTGGGACATATTATTTCCAGTGATGGGATTTCAGTGGATCCTTCTAAGATCGAAATCGTTTCCCTTTGGGAGCAACCGAAGATGTGTCGGAAGTAAGGAGTTTTCTCGGCTTAGCAGGTTATTATCACCGATTTGTCAAGGAATTTTCTAAGATCACAACACCTCTCACACGTCTAACTAAGAAGGAAACAAAGTTTGTGTGGGATGAAACTTGTGAGGTGAGCTTTCATGTGCTTAAGGAGAAATTAATAACAACTCTAGTGTTAACCTTACCGGAAGGCTAGGATGGATATTCATTTTTTACCGATGCATCCAAGGAAGGGTTGGGATGTGTGCTTATACAAAATAGTCAGGTGATTGCTTATGCTTCAAGGAAATTGAAGGAGCACGAGCAGAATTACCCAACATATAATCTTAAGTTGGCCTCGGTGATATTTGCCTTAGCAAAATGGCGACACTGTCTTTATGGAATTAAGTTTGAGGTATTCACCGATCACAAGAGTCTCTGTTACTTGTTCACGCAAAAGGATTTAAACATGATGCAACGTCAGTGGATGGAGTTCTTGGAAGACTATGATTATGTTATACAATATCATCCGGGAAAGGTGAATGTAGTTGAAGATGCCTTTGAGTCAAAAAGCAAAGATTGCTAATCTTAAGGTCGTTTCCAAAAGGAGTGAAGCCTAGATCCTTATTTCACAACCGAGGTTGGCAAACATCACTATTAGACCGGATTTGAGGCAACGGATCCTAGATGCCCAATCTACGGATGAATGGATTCAAAGACAAGTGGTTCGGGCAAGAGCTAATCCGAGGTCTAAGTTTGGATTTGATGATTTGGGGATCTTTAGGTACAAGGGCCGAGTGTGTATACCGGATGGATTGCAAAGGTTAGTGCTTAAAGAGACACATTGGACAGTGTATACGATTCATCCGGGTGGCAATAAGATGTACCGGGATCTTAAGAAGTACTTTTGGTGGCACGGTATGAAACGAGATGTGGCTAACATTGTTAAGAGATGTGGGGTTTGTGAACGGGTTAAGGCCGAACTCTAATTATCGACGGGTAAGTTACAACCGATACCGTTTCCCGAGTGGAAATGGGAGCAAGTCACCATGGATTTTGTGACCGGGCTTCCAAGAATGCAGAAATGATTTGACAAAATTTGGGTTATTGTAGATCGCCTCACCAAATCAGCACACTTTCTACTAATTCGATCTACCGACAAGGTGGAGAACTTAGCAAAGTTGTATCACCGAGAAATTGTGAGATTGCATAGGATACCCACTAGTATCATTTTGGATAGAGATCCTCGTTTCACTTCGAGGTTGTGGAAGGTTCTTATTAGGTTGTGGGGTACGAAGTTGAGTTTTAGCAACGCATTTCACCCGTAAACCGATGGACAATCCGAACGGGTAATTAAGTTTCTCGAGGATTTGTTAAGGGCTCGTTTATTGGATTATTCAGATGCGTGGGATAAGGAATCAACTTTTACCGAATTTGCCTACAACAATAGCAACCAATCTTCGATCAAGATGGCACCGTATGAAGCTTTGTATGGCTCTAACTGTAGATCGAAGTCTGTCGAATCAGTACGTCTTGTCTATCTGTTGGAGATAGAGGCACGAAGTGAAAACAACTATCCAGTATACCCGTAATTGAGTAAATAGGAAATGATTATATCAACCATTTGGAAAGAAGTACAACATAGGGGTCCTTACTCTGTGTCTCTGCATCCTGACCGCTTCTTATTGACTTTGTCACTATACGAATATTGATCGTAGCCCACCCTTAAATATTAGCAAGCTTCAATTTCCTACCGATTTTTTTTAGCAAAACGGCTCAAGAACAACAAGAAAACTAATCCGATAATCCTTGACTAACTTCTTATCTTAAGGTGGCAGGTTCTTGATTTTTGAATTCCTTATATCCCAAACAATGGAATGTTTCATAGGGAATTTTGGAACGAAGAAGAACCATTCATGGTCCTTATAGCTATCCTGCCTACACTATTCTCTTTGAAAAACAAGAAAGCTCTGGATGGATTCAGTGCTGCTTGGGTAAAATATTTTGAAAGCTGTCAAATCCTTCTGGAAAAGTCTTAAAAGAGCTCAACTCCACTTCCATTGCCCCTACCTCCTCTCTATTGGGATCTTGAGGAGTGGAAATGGACCGGACCGAAGAAGATGGTTTGGAGCGAGGAACCGAGCCCGATTTTATTAAGGGAGCAATTGAGAAAGTGAAAAAGATTAAGCAACACATGAAAGCGGCACAAGACCAACAAAAGAGTTATGCCGATTGGAGAAAGAAAGACTTGGAATTTGAAGTGGGTGACCGAGTTTTGTTGAAGGCAGTGCTGAGAAAGGGTTTTTCACGAATTGGAAAGGGTGGTAAGTTGAATTCGAGGTTCATTGGTCCATTTGAGATTGTGGAACAAATTGGAGAAGTTGCTTATCACTTGGATTTACCTCCGAATCTCACGGGAATCCATAATGTGTTTCATAAATCGCAATTGAGTAAGTATTTCTGATATGTGATGGAGACTATGCCACAATTGGATCCGGACTTAACATTTAAGAAACAACCGGTGAAAATCTTGGATAGGAAGTTTCAAGAGTTGAGGAATCGACAATTTCCGTTGGTTAAGGTACTTTGGAAGGATCTCAAGTCCGAAGAAGCAACATGAGAGACGGAAGAGAAGATGCGGAGTTTTTACCCTGAATTTTTTTCCGATGGTAAATATGGGGACAAGATTTCTTTAAGGAGGGGAGGTTGTGATGCCCTGTTTCTCGATCAAGGTAAGTTTTGCTACGGAAGTGATCGATTTACCTTTTATTCATGAATTATGTGAATAATATTCTTTAATTTGATGTTTGTTTTGTGCTTATGTGAAATATATGATTTGCATGAGATACGTGATTACTTGATTTGATAATTATGTGCCCGCATTATTTTCGTTCAGCTTTGATAGCATGTTTTATGATTAATCGAAACTATGTGCTTATTTGGGCATTTAAAGTATAATTAGGTACAATTTTGTAAATTTATATTTTCAAGCCTGGAACTGGATAGAACTTAATGGAATTGGATAGATAACTCGATTACGAGTTCATGGGTTCTTGAATCGCTCAATTTGGAGTTCGGACGGAAAGTTATGGCCATTTTATGAAAATTCAACTTTTTAAGCCCCAAGTGTTGACCTGCGACCCAATTTTGAATTTAACCCAATTTGAGACCCAATTTCGTTTTTAACCTGCTCCAATTGACCCAGTTCGTGACCCAAATAGCTGACCCAATTTCATAAATCAAATTTTAACATCTTAAGACTCATTTACGTTAAAACACAAGATTCAAACCCTCTCTCTCTCACTTTTCTTTCAACCTATTCATATTCTCTCAAGAACACTTCAAGTCATTTTCAAGAACCAAGAGAGAACATTAAAGCTGGGAATTCAATATTAGAGAACAAGTTTCCTCTTCGATTTTCATCTCTCAAGGTAAGGTTTATATGCTTCTTTGTTGGGTTTATGTTCTTGAGGCTTTTTGAACTTGAATGTGAACTAGGGCTCCTATTTGGTGGATTGAATTCGAATTTCTTGTTGGAATGGGTTCATATTGATGTTGGGAACATTTTAGTATAAGAATTTCTTGCTTTTATGCTGTTATGTTAAATCCACCATTGTTAGCTTTTGAAGCTTTTTGAAGAATTCTTGCATGTTCATGTTCTTATGTGATTTTGCTTGATTTTGTGTTGGATTCTTGTTCCTTGAGCAATTTCATGAAGAATGTGATTAATTCCCTTGAGTTTCTTGCATGATTGAAGATTTCACCATTGTTCAGCGTGAAGCTTTGAATACTTGACGAAGATGAAGTTCATATGCGTGAATTGTTGGATTTCTTGATGCATATTCATTCTAAATGTTCTTGTTATGTTATTTGATGTTTAAATTCATTTATTCACATTGTATGAACTTTGGAGCATGATTTTGAGACATTTGGAGTATATTTTTTTTACCATGGATGAACATATTTTCGTACTTGAGTTTTGTGACAGCCGCGTCCTAAACGGGGGTTTCAAATTTCAACTAAAACCTCAAACGCCCATGTGAGATGCCACTGTCCCATTTTCATAGCCCAAACGGGAGTTTAAAAAATGAACTACAAGGCCAAACGGCCGTTTCATGCATCTCGGGTCCCAAATTTGAGTTTTTGTGATCTTGATCGTTTTACTTCGTTTTCACTTTCTTTACATTTATTCCACCCCTAGCATGATATATATGACTTGGAATCATGTTTATGTGCAGTGTAATGACTTGCATACCTCGATTATGTGTGGTAAAGTGCTAAGTATGATTCACATGCTGTTGATTGTTTATCTTAAGACTTGAAAGCTTAGTATATGACTCATATGATGGGGTTTGAACGTAATTGTTGAATCTATGCAATCTTTGGGTGATCCTTTGCACATCATGAGCATATTTGCATTCTTATTAAGCCGTGCGTCGTCTTAATTGGTTTGAGTCGTGTCTTATCTTTGTCAGTACGTTTGTCTAGTTAGGTAGTGAGTCTTCGGTCGTGTAGCTTGGTTGCTCGTTGTTGGCCTTTGGAGTTCTTGGTAAAGGTGAGGAGTTATATATATATATATATATATATATATATATATATGAAATGTTTTTCAAAATTGTGGACACCTGTAGCCTTTCATGTTTAATGGTTTTAAACTCCCCATTTTCAAAATATTTATGTAGGCTCTATAAGCCAAGTTTTGTGAGCTTTGCTGGTATTAGTGATATTTGCTTATGGAAAATGGTTTACAAGTAGAGCTTGTGTTGGTATATGGGATAGGTACCCAAAATGCTTTCGAAACTTTCATTTAAGTATTACGTATGTGTGAGTTGTGTAGCGAGGTTTGTTGCCCCATGCAAGGACGCTTGCTTGGTTGGATGTTTAGTGCTCGGGGACCAAGATGAGTGATATTTCGGAAAGGCAAAGGGCCGACGGATGTTCTCATTCGAAAGTTCCCACATGTAAGAAACTTGTTAACTAAAACTCCGAGGAGGCTTTGGGGTTAAGGTTTACAAGGGAGAAGCCGGTTTTATGGACCCGTCTCTTCATATGGTAAGGATGTTTGGGGGCTGTACACACTCAACATCAGCAGTGTACAAATGTTCTTTTGATTTGGGAAGTAAGGATGGAGTGCTCGTACTCGCCGAGCCGGTGCTTTGGTTCATGATTCGTTTTTAAAACTTGCACTTACTTTGAAAATGAGTTGGATCATGGACGTTGTTTTTTGATGCATGAATTGAACCACTTATATCCTTTATATAATGTACACTTCTCTTCACCGGTTCCTTTTGAACTGAACTCCTTTACCTTTCTTGTTCGTAGGTCGCGTTTTAGAGTCAAGCTAGGCGGGGTTTTTTTGAGAGTCTTGTCTTGAGTCTAGTTTGTACTCGTTACGCTTGTAGTGTACTTTGTTATTTATGACTTATATTATTCCTTTGGGATTTATGGATTTATTATCTATGATGTTATACTCTTATGCTAGTTTGGACCGTGTTGGTCATTAGGATGATTTTACATTCCCGTATTTTGAGTATTACGTGCTAGACCGCAATGGTCATTTATTTGATGGATATATATTGCTCTTATGTTTAACGATTACAAGTTGATTTAAGCTTCCGCATACTTGTGTTTGATTTACTCGCTTTTTGAGTCTAGTACCGCCTAGGTAGGATGTCCGTTTGTCACCACTTACTTTGGGCTTGGCGGGTATATGGATAGAAATTCTATATACAAGCTAGGTTCATAGCGCGGGATATGCGTGGATGCCCTTCTCGGGGCGTTATAGGTAGTGACATTGTGTATTTTGAAAGTATCACACACCTCAAGAAAGTACTCAAGATGTGATGTCGGATCCTCCAATGTTAATCCTGAAAACGGATTGTTCTGTAGCAAATTGATTATAGCTGGTTTGATCTCAAAGTTGTTTACCGCGATCGGGGGACAGACTGCGCTCTGAATTGCCCCGCATTCGGCAAGTTGTAATCTCTCAGTGCAGGAGGAGCTCGGGGTGCTGGATCTTGAACTCCCCCGCCTCTTACATTTTCCGGATCCTAGGCTATTAGGTTGGTAGTAGAATTTTTATTGTTCTTTTACTTCCTCCTAATAGTGTTAAGTGTTCTCTGAATTTTCGGGTCGAAGGGTACTAGTTCCAGATTTTGAGATCGTCGCATGCACCGTGAATCTGCACAAGAGCAAAGAGAATCCTCAGTTCAACCCCACAATGACAGAAGACTACAAACACAAAGTAAAGTAATAGTCTAGAGCAGTAGATTAAAATATTTAAGTAATATTGATTTAAAACGCCTTCCCCGACAATGGCGCTAAAAACTTGATGTGATTTTAAGTTAAACCAATCATGCAAGTGTACATTAAAGATATACGAGTAGCACAATAGGATGGTACCCACAGGGAAGGGAAATCAATCACCACTCAATATCTTTTTCTAATCTAAAGACTGGATGAATTCAAGTTGGTTTTTTTTGTCTACTAAAACAAAATTGAATAATTAATTGGAATAAAACACAATTAAAGGAATTAAAAAACGTGGATTAAACTCAATAAACTAATTATGCTGGGGAGTAACAACTCTCCATTCATGATTCAATATAATACTCATTTGACAAGTGCAATTCTACAACCTAGTCACTTAGATTCGTATTATCCTTTTTCAAGGTATAAACAAGTGTTCAACTAATTTTAACATTGCTTTCACAATCATCAATAATTAATTAAACCAATATGATCAAGACTAGTGCAAATCAAATTCTAGTGGCTTGGCATGGAATAAGATTTACAAGTTGTATAAGTCAAGAAAAAAATCTCTTTGAATTCTAGACCGATAAGTTATGAAAACAAACTCAATGACCATTAATCTTCCGATAATTAGGTAATCCTAGATTATGCTAGGGTTGACCAGACTGTTGCAATTTAATTAAACCAAGTTTTTAAAACTAAGAATTAACACAAATCATTCAAGCATTATATCAAACACTTAGCATGCATTCATCATCACTCCCCTAGCCCTAGGGGTTTAGCTACTCATAATTAACTCAAAATTCATAAAACTAAAGGAAATTGCATTAAAGAAATACATGTTCAACAAGTCGAAACAAATTCTCAAAAACAAAACCCTAAACATTCATAAATTCTGGAAAATCAAATCTAAACATGTAAGACGAATTAAAACAAAACTTAGAGGAATTAGTTTGATGATTAAAGCAATAAATAAAACCGGAAAAACTGAAATTGTTTGAAGAATTCAATCTTTTCGTCTTCTCGAAACTCTCTGAAAAAACTCTTCCGAAAGCTCCGTATCTTTCTCTCGAAGCTTGCTTGTGAACTCCCCAAGAGACTCCCCCAAAAATACTCCCAATCGCACATATATAGCTGGACACAAACTCTCACGCTGCCCTAGGTAACGGGCATTACCATCCCAAGCACAATCTTCATTAATGCCGGTTACAAGCAAAAATCGTATTTACGCTTTTATTAGTGGTAACGGGCGTTACCACTTTTACTCTGCCCAGGGGTAGCGGGATTTACCCCTCATGCCCCAAAAATCCACGCCTACTGCCTCTGGTAATGGGCGTTATAAGAGTTCTTCTTCTACGGAGTAATGGGCGTTACTCCCTTCTTTCGCCAAAAGGAGACCCCCTGCCTCCGTTAAGGGGGTTAATGAAATTGTTCTTCCAAGGAGTAACAGGGGTTAATCCTATTTTCTTCAAAAATGTGTGAATTTGCTAGTTTTGCCGTTTCTCAATTCCAAGTTCATGAACACCTAACTGGAGCAAAATAAACACATAAACGCATCAAACGGTACAAAAATATACTCTACCTAATGCTCAAATCCATTCAAATTTTTCACTCGACACAATCCTCCTAAGTGGTATGGGGGGAAATGACATTAAAGAGGAGGAGTGGTTGGCCAAAATCAATGGGATTTGGGAGATATATCGGGGAAGCTCTCAAGATAAAGCCATTTGTGCAGCCCCGTTTCATTCAAGGGCGGGCAAAAAATTAGCTCAAGGGTGTTCGTTCCAAGTTGGAAAGGACCTGAGAGGAATTTAATTTGAAGTCCTTTGTGCACCAGTTTCATGAGAAATACATTCCCCAAAGTGCACAAGAACGTTGACTTCAACAATTCTCCGAGTTGAAGCAAGGTTCTAGGATAGTGGGGGAATATATTTTGGAGTTTGAGAGGCTTGCACCTTATGCCACTGACATGACCGATAATGATAAGCTCAGAGCCCCGTCACTTTCTTCACGGGCTTCGCATGGATCTTCAAGTGGCTCTCTAAGCCACTAATGTGAGCATTGGGGCCAAAGCCACAAAGAAAGCAATTCAACTCGGGGCCCAAAAGCTAAGGTTGAAGCCTCAACCTTTCTCTTCTAGCCATGGTTCGGGATCCGGTTCTGGATCAGGTAAGAGGTCTACTTCTCATGCTCTTTAGGCTACTTCTAATCCGACTTTTTATCCATCAGGTTTTGAGAGCAAAAAGCCCCAAGTTTTTTGACCCGTGACCCCTCCTACGCCACCAGCTCTACCGGTTCTTACATCAGTCCGTTGTTCTTATTGACAAGGGAAGCATGCAGTGGAAAAATGCTGGAAGTAGATGGGCAAGTGTTATGTGTGCGGGTTTTCTGAGCACAAGATTGATACATGCCCGAACAAGAGGCAGGCTATTCAGTGTGACGCCCCGTATTCTCGAAGGTCGTCCTGACGATATCAACAAGTAAGTCTCTACACTTGTGCGTGTTTAATTTAAGAGTTCTTGAATTATGTGATTTAATGTAAATCTAATTTGATTTAATTCAAATTTATTCCATGAAATAATTGTCAAGTTGATTTTAAATCCATCATGTTACTTAACTTGTTTAATTTCGGTTTACTTGAATTCCTTGAGATTAATGGTCAATCATGTGTTTACGAAGTGTCGTTAAATTGTATGAAAGGTTTCTAAAATTAAATTGAATTAAACTCTAATTGGTAAATCTCTATTTCATGTTAATTTGTAAAATTAATTCGGAGCTTGAATGTTTATTCGTAACTTTACCAATTTTATTTACGTTTATTTGTATGCGATATTTCACTTTGCTACGCGATAAGGATACCCGGTTGTATATAGCTTGTGCACAAGACACATTTCTCCCAAATCTCCATTCTCTCTCTCTCTCTTCTCCCACTCTATCTCCCGCTGGTCACTATGCGCGGCTTCGGTTACGATCCCATAACTCGATCGTTTCTCGACAGAATTCAACAAAAGAATAGTCCATTTCGATTATCTCGGCGAGACGTACACAAGAGTACCAATTTCACGGCCTAACAACGAATGGTGGTGGAGTTATGGCAGGATTTCAGTAGTAGCAGCGGAGCTGTCAGACCGCCGCCACTTCGCCGGCATTTCGCGGCGGTTTCCGGCCCTCTTCTTGAGACACGCGCCCAATACCCAGTAAGAGGACATCCCGGCGCTTCATTTTACGTCGGTGGCACGGCCATCGGAGTCGTGACGTCACCGCACGCGCCGCCTGAAGCTCTCGGCGGCGGCGCCCGTTCCTGTAGCGGCGTGATTTCACCGCTTCCGGTGGGGTTTTTCGACGGGCTTGATGGTTTCCAAGGTTTTTCGACCCCCTGAGTTCATTTCCGGCATCAATTTCACCAAATCTTGGCCGTAGGTGGTGGTTCCGGCGACGTGGGCGGCGGAAGAAACTTCGGCGGCCAACGGGGGCCTTTTCCGGCCATCTTTTGGTCTCGGGCTCTTCATGAAAGTTGTTCGGAACGACGAGAACTAGTGGCCAGTGATCACGCGACTCCAGATTTGGCCGATTGGTGGCGGATCGCGGTGGCATAGCGGCGGTGTAACGGCGGCGCTAGCTCCGAGAATTTTTCCGGTGAGCTACCTTAGGGCTTTCGAAGAGCTCGTCACGGGTAAGACAATACCTTTTACGGATCACATTTTGGTTCACCGGTTTGGAAGTAATTTGAGTTTGAAGATTTAGGGTTTTCGTGCTCTTAGATTTCAGATCTAGAACAATCGGCTTGGAATTTCCAGAAATTGATCGTGGATTCGGAACGGGCACGAAGGCTTCATTCAGGGCTGATTTTTTGGGATTTTTCCGGCGACTTTCGACGGCGGCCCGGTGGCGGCCCGACGACTTTCCGGCAGCTCCGGTAGCGGCACTTCGGTGACTTTCAGACAGAATGTCGGTCTCAACGCGGTGAGTCCAACGCCGCTTTCCGTTCATTAATCGGACACTCGATCTATTTATTACGAATTATTTTGCGTAATTGTGATTAGTTGAATTAATTGTTTTAAGTGCAAATAAATTGGTTATTGTTGGTTTGTTGATCGAGATGTATTCCAATCATATACGAAAACATGTATTGAATGGATTGTGATATGCATGAATGTTTCGATTTACAATTTGAATCCGATGTGATGAATTTACTCTATTTGTTAAGTACGAAGGGGTGTTAGTGTAATATTTAGAAACTAATCTTTTATGTGACTAAATGAACTTGAATGATATTTTAGAAGAACGAACATGTTGTGATTTCTCAATATGAATTTGAGATGTTCTCCATGTTATGTTTGTTGTAAATTGTGTTTCAAATATAAAATTGAGATACATGAAAGATGCTTGAACAAATTAAGACTTGATGCATGATAGGAGTTAGAATTGTAATATCTTGATTTACTCTTACTACTCGAAAATGGTATATTATGAATTACGATAAATTGATAATTGTCATGTTTGTAAGTAATTAATTCCTAGTTGAATAATTGTATAAACACTTTAAACGAACATTTATTCTTAGTAATTAACTTAGGGGATGTAAGTGTAATATTTATGAAACTATGAATGTGACTTGAGCTTGTGTACCAAGCATGTTGTGAAGTTGTAAAGTATGATCTTAAGTGAATTAAATGCACTCTTTATTTGTATCAAGCATGCCATCCATGTACAACAACTTTGTATGTTTATATGACCAAGTTGCTCTTACTTATGCACTTTACAACTTGACAAGAACTTGATGCTTAATTCTAACATTATAATTGAACCCTGTGACATTGGATGATTTAATGCATTTTGTGAATACATTGACTTCCTAAATTGATCTTGCATCTTTGGATATGGAATTGCATGATGGTTGCTTGTAAATATGACCTTGTTGAGCATTGATATGCCATGAATGACCACGATACCTCATCCAAGCACAACATGAACACTTATGCATAACCACGATCATGTTGAGCAACGCCGTGCGTCTTGTTTGGTTCATATAGAGTCTAAGTCTGGGCTTTTGTATGTCTTGTCACAGAGTTTGGTGGTGTCGTTGGGCCCGAGGTTTAGAGTGTTTGGCCTTTCACACTCTCAGACTCTACTTGCATAAGGTGAGGTTTAGGATTTTGTATAGTTAAGCGTCCTATGGCCTTAATATGATGATTTCAATCCTTGCATGCGGTTATATACTATGTATGATTAGATATGTGTTGGATATGATATGATTATGACCTTGTAGACCATCCTTGGTTTTGAAGTAAAATTAAGTATTAAGGCATATGTAAGCTATTTTGGAAAACTCTGATACGTTATGATTCTGTAGCGAGTTGCCATGAAATATTGGTATCTATATGTATGTATGTTTGTGGATCCGAGGAGCTATGGGAAAGGAGCCCCCGGGACGGTTAGGGCTGTCGGGGATATACCTGTGCGTAGTTCCATTTGAGATATCATTTCGCGACCTTAGGGCGATGAGGGAGGCGTGATATCTTGAGCCTTCGGTGTACAGCCGGGGAGGACTCTTGTGGGTTCGCTACCCCTTGAGGGTGTGTATGTATGTTATTGATGGTTAGGGCCAACGAGTGGCTCTTCCATCATTGGAGTAGAGGATGGATTGATTCTGCTTTATGTTCTGTTCAGATATGAGGAGTAAAGGTTGGAAGCCCGTACTCGTCGGGTATATGTTATGAATGTATGGGATTTGTGAAATGGGATAGGCTTCTCTAAACGATTTTCCAAACTTATACTATTTTGGGTATTTCTACTGTTTTGGCGTGCAAAACCCTAATCCCGGTTCATGAGTCCACCCTTATCTTATGTGCTGTGCTCTATATATTTATTGTGGGTGTGCGTTAGGCCCCTCACTCAGTCACTTGACTGACACCTCATTTTATCTTTTAGTTTGCAGGATTCTTTTGGCTTGAGCTAGGCGGAAGTGAGTCTTCGGAGTCACCCTTGTTAGTCTAGTAGGTGTTAGGATGCATTTGTCCCATCCTCTACTTAGTTTATGTATTTATGTTTCACATTTGCAGATTATGTATATGTTCTCTTTAGACTTCAACTCGTATGGGGTTAGTAAACTACAATTTGGTTGTTACTAGATATTGATGATATTTATGTTGTTTATTATGTTGGATTATGTATGTCGATATTCGGGATTAGGTATCTATGCTAGTTGAACCTGTCACCTGCTATATATGTTGATATTCGGGATTAGGTATCTATGTTAGTTGAACCCGCCACCTGCTATGTATGTTGATATTCGGGATTAGGTATCTATGCTCACCTGCTTTGCATGTTTTGTTTTAAATGCTTCCGCTATCTATTGTTGTTGGTTTTAATTGCTTCTGCACTCTGAGTTTGTGAAGATTAGATCCGCCTAGCCTGGTGTGTCAGTTGGTCTCCCGTTCGCTATGATTCGGATTCGGGCATGGACTTCCTATTTCATAACCGAGTCTGGGTCTTAGTGCCGGGGATGTGGCATCCTACGTCTGGGGTGCTACATCCTTAACTGGTATCAGAGCTCTAGTTTGCAAAACCGAGCTCTTGAGTCGTGTTGAGTCTGTCAAGGTCGTACGACATAGGAATAACTGTGCATTGCGTTTGTTTGACTTGATATTTTGACCCTTTGGCACGAATTATTTCGTGATTATATGATTGTGTGCGCATTATGACTTTGATTATGCAACATCTTATTTTATGTGCTTTAGAAATTATAACTAATTGTTGCATTTACGTGATATACTTGTTACATTTCATTTGCATCCTAATTCGCATGCATTGAATTTCAGGGTGCCCTATAAGTCAACACTAAGATTTCCCTACGTCAATACTACCTATTGGTACTACAATGAAAACACACCATAATTCGAAGATGAAAGGATTCTTTACCAAGATCAATGTTCATGAAAAGGTTCAGAGTGAAGGAATGAGATTTGCTATATTGACTTACTATCTTAAAGTCAATGGAAAGATGAAGTTTGACAAATTTTAACCTTGATGATTCGTTTATTTGGGAGTAGTCACCTTGTTGATGGAAACGAGTTAATTTAGAAGAATCCGATCAAATAAGATCTGATCAAGTTCAAGGGATGTGGATAGGTAACCATGTTACTTAAACAACGAGCTACAAACCATCGGTGAGTGTTGAAGGTTTTGGTGCCGTTTAGAGTTAACAAACGACAAGAGAATATTGGTTGTTAGCTCTTTGGGTGTTTCTTCAAGATGAGATGGAAGACATTGTTGAGGTGGGAATACAACACTTAGATGCCGAAAGACTTTATCCAAGTTTCAGGATCATATACCATGGATTGCTTTGGGAAGTGCTTAGCACCAGGATCACTCAACGATACTCTGAGGTACATATCTAATTGACAAATGAACCATGAACAACTCCTTGAAGATGAGCAGATTAAGATTTAACACATAAATGAGAAATTCTTGGGAGAAACTGAGGATGATTCTAGTTGAGCAAGGATTACGGGTCTAGTAAAGGGTTTGGTGATAAACGAGCTTTGCTGAGTTACTACTTTATGAAAAGATTTAAGACGAGAGGTTCAGATGACGAGGGTTGCATCATTGTCGGCTTAATCAACTCCTACTGCTTCATCTCGACTTTCTTGTCAAGATTTTACACATCGGTTAACGGAACGCCAAGCATTCATGGCATTTGCATTCATGCATCGCTTAAATACTCTTAAACTGTTTTGCTTGATGTGGGTGATGACTATTGTTGTTTTAATTGTGATAACTTGGATACCTGATCTAGTATTTGTAACTTGAAATTTCTACTTGTTATGAACTGTTGCTGAAATGAATGAGTTATGTACTTACATGAACTGTTCATGCTTATGTGATTTAAAACTCTTTTGATTGCTCTCTAACTTCTCATATAACATACATACATACTGTAACCTTGTTTTATTGGGATTCCATCGCGATATCCCCCTTGAGTTCAGGTATGAGCGTTGAATCTATACTCAAGGGACACCGATATCAGTTGTATAAGGTACACCAAACATGCATCACATACTTTTCGTCAAGTGTTACTATGATGTGTGTATGTATGAATAACTAATCAGTGGATTTATGTGTAAGAGAGACCTTAGGTTCCCTCTTTTACGTGTTGGAGAGATGTATGATTCTCTCTATTTATGTGGTAGAAAGATGTTGGAATCTTTCTAAGTTTTGTGCGCGAGAGATGTTGGATTCTCTTGTACTTAGATATTCGGAGATGCTGGATTCTCTTGAATCTAAGGGTTTGAGGAATGCTGGATTTTCTCAAACTATAATGTTGGGAGATGTTGGAATCTGCCCGACTTAGGTTGAGAGACGGGGTTCTCTCGATTATGTACTTGAGAGACGGGCTTCTCTCTTTTATATGTGCTTTAGAGAAGGGGTTCTCTCTTTTATATATGCTCGAGAGACGGGGTTCTCTCTCTTGTGGGTGTTGAGAGATGGGATTCTCTCTTGTTTGTTGTGGTTGCGTTACGCGTTGATTTGACTACGAGTTGCAATGGCAAGTCTGAGACAACATCAAGGTTGGGTGCAGTTGCAGCTATCCGATAATGGGAATGACCGATCTAGTTCGAAACCACTAACCGATCAAGTACTCGCACAGACCTCGATGATAACAATACATCCTAAAGGAGGTTCGGTGTAGATGACAGGAGTAAGCCTCACCATTAGAGTTATGATCTCACGCGAGTTCGGGAGAAGGGTTGGAGCACTACAACTCGAGGATCTACATTTTAGCAGTGGTACCCGGGGACCAAGTTCTCTTAAGGGGGGAAGGTTGTGACGCCCCGTATTCTCGAAGGGCGTCCTGACGATATCAACAAGTAAGTCTCTACACTTGTGTGTGTTTAATTTAAGAGTTCTTGAATTATGTGATTTAATGTAAATCTAATTTGATTTAATTCAAATTTATTGCATGAAATAATTGTCATGTTGATTTTAAATCCATCATGTTACTTAACTTGTTTAATTTCGGTTTACTTGAATTCCTTGAGATTAATGGTCAATCATGTGTTTACGAAGTGTCGTTAAATTGTATGAAAGGTTTCTAAAATTAAATTGAATTAAACTCTAATCGGTAAATCTCTATTTCATGTTAATTTGTAAAATTAATTCGGAGCTTGAATGTTTATTCGTAACTTTACCAATTTTATTTACGTTTATTTGTACGCGATATTTCACTTTGCTACGCGATAAGGATACTCGGTTGTATATAGCTTGTGCACAAGACACATTTCTCCCAAATCTCCTTTCTCTCTCTCTCTCTTCTCCCACTCTATCTCCCGTTGGTCACTATGCGCGGCTTCGGTTACGATCCCATAACTTGATCGTTTCTCGACATAATTCAACAAAAGAATAGTCCATTTCGATTATCTCGGCGAGACGTACGCAAGAGTACCAATTTTACGGCCTAACAACGAATGGTGGTGGAGTTATGGCAGGATTTCAGTAGCAGCAGCGGAGCTGTCAGACCGCCGCCACTTCGCCGGCATTTCGCGGCGGTTTTTGGCCCTCCTCTTGAGACACGCGCCCAATACCCAGTAAGAGGACATCCCGGCGCTTCATTTTACGTCGATGGCGTGGCCATCAGAGTCGCGACGGCGCCGCACGCGCCGCCTGAAGCTCGCGGCGGCGGCGCCCGTTCCTGTAGCGGCGTGATTTCGCCGCTTCCGGTGGGGTTTTTCGACAGGGCTTGATGGTTTCCAAGGTTTTTCAACCCCCTGTGTTCATTTCTGGCATCAATTTCACCAGATCTTAGCCGTAGGTGGTGGTTCCAGCGACGTGGGCGGCGGCAGAAACTTCGGCGGCCAACAGGGCCCTATTCCGGCCATCTTTTGGTCTCGGGCGCTGCACGAAAGTTGTTCGGAACGACGAGAACTAGTGCCGAGTGATCACGTGACTCCAGATTTGGCCGATTGGCGGCGGATCGTGGTGACATAGCGGCGGTGTAACGGCGACGCTAGCTCCGAGGATTTTTCCGGTGAGCTACCTTAGGGCTTTCGAAGAGCTCGTCATGGGTAAGACAATGCTTTTTACGGATCGCATTTTGGTTCACCGGTTTGGAAGTAATTTGAGTTTGAAGATTTAGGGTTTTCGTGTTCTTAGATTTCAAATCTAGGACAATCGGCTTGGAATTTCCAGAAATTGATCGTGGATTCGGAATGGGCACGAAGGCTTCATTCAGGAATGATTTTTTGGGATTTTCCGGCGATTTTCGACGGCGGCCCGCTGGCGGCCCGGCGACTTTCCGGCGGCTCCGGTGGCGGCACTCCGGCGACTTTCGGACAGAATGTCGGTCTCGACGAGATGAGTCCAACGCCGCTTTTCGTTCGTTAATCGGACACTCGATCTATTTATTACGAATTATTTTGCGTAATTGTGATTAGTTGAATTAATTGTTTTAAGTGCAAATAAATTGGTTATTATTGGTTTGTTGATCGAGATGTATTCCAATCATATACGAAAGCATGTATTGAATGGATTGTGATATGCATGAATGTTTCGATTTACAATTTGAATCCGATGTGATGAATTTACGCTATTTGTTAAGTACGAAGGGGTGTTAGTGTAATATTTAGAAACTAATCTTTTATGTGACTAAATGAACTTGAATGATATTTTAGAAGAACGAACATGTTGTGATTTCTCTATATGAATTTGAGACGTTCTCCATGTTATGTTTGTTGTAAATTGTGTTTCAAATATAAAATTGAGATACATTAAAGATGCTTGAACAACTTGAGACTTGATGCATGATAGGAGTTAGAATTGTAATATCTTGATTTACTCTTACTCGAAAATGGTATATTATGAATTACGAAAAATTGATAATTATCATGTTTGTAAGTAATTAATTCCTAGTTGAATAATTGTATAAACACTTTAAACGAACATTTATGCTTAGTAATCAACTTAGGGGATGTAAGTGAAATATTTATGAAACTATGAATGTGACTTGAGCTTGTGTACCAAGCATGTTGTGAAGTTGTAAAGTATGATCTTAAGTGAATTAAATGCACTCTTTATTTGTATCAAGCATGCCATCTACGTACAACAACTTTGTATGTTTATATGACCAAGTTGCTCTTACTTACGCACTTTACAACTCGACATGAACTTGATGCTTAATTCTAACATTATAATTGAACCCTGTGACATTGGATGATTTAATATGCATTTTGTGAATACATTGACTTCCTAAATTGATCTTGCATCATTGGATATGGAATTGCATGATGGTTGCTTGTAAATATGACCTTGTTGAGCATTGATATGCCTTGAATGACCACGACAGCTCATCCAAGCATAACATGAACACTTATGCATAACCACGATCATGTTGAGCAACGCCGTGCGTCTTGTTTGGTTCATATAGAGTCTAAGTCTGGGCTTTTGTATGTCTTGTCACAGAGTTTGGTGGTGTCGGTGGGCCCGAGGTTTAGAGTGTTTGACCCTTCACACTCTCAGACTCTACTTGCATAAGGTAAGGTTTAGGATTTTGTATAGTTAAGCGTCCTATGGCCTTAATATGATGATTTCAATCCTTGCATGCGGTTATATACTATGTATGATTAGATATGTGTTGGATATGATATGATTATGACCTTGTGGACCATCCTTGGTTTTGAAGAAAAATTAAGTATTAAGGCATATGTAAGCTATTTTGGAAAACTCTGATATGTTATGATTCTGTAGCGAGTTGCCATGAAATATTGGTATCTATATGTATGTATGTTTGTGGATCCGATGAGCTATGGGTAAGGAGCCCCCGAGACGGTTAGGGCCGTCGGGGATATACCTGTGCGTAGTTCCATTTGAGATATCATTGCGCGACCTTAGGGCCATGAGGGAGGCGTGATATCTTGAGCCTTCGGTGTACAGCCGGGGAGGACTCTTGTGGGTTCGCTACCCCTTGAGGCTGTGTATGTATGTTATTGATGGTTAGGGCCAACGAGTGGCTCTTCCATTATTGGAGTAGAGGATGGATTGATTCTGCTTTATGTTCTGTTCAGATATGAGGAGTAAAGGTTGGAAGCCCGTACTCGCCGGGTATATGTTATGAATGTATGGGATTTGTGAAATGGGATAGGCTTCTCTAAACGGTTTTCCAAACTTATACTATTTTGGGTATTTCTACTGTTTTGGCGTGCAAAACCCTAATCCCGGTTCATGAGTCCATCCTTATGTTATGTGTTGTGCTCTATATATATATTGTGGGTGTGCGTTAGCCCCGTCACTCAGTCAGTTGACTGACACCTCATTTTATCTTTTAGTTTGCAGGATTCTTTTGGCTTGAGCTAGGCGGAAGTGAGTCTTCGGAGTCACACTTGTCAGTCTAGTAGGTGTTAGGATGCATTTGTCGCATACTCTACTTATTTTATGTATTTATGTTTCACATTTGCAGATTATGTTTATGTTCTCTTTAGACTTCAACTCGTATGGGGTTAGTAAACTAGTATTTAGTTGTTACTAGATATTGATGATATTTATGTTGTTTGTTATGTTGGATTATGTATGTCGATCTTCGGGATTAGGTATCTATGCTAGTTGAACCCTTCACCTGCTATGTATGTTGATATTCGGGATTAGGTATCTATGCTAGTTGAACCCGTCACCTGCTATGTATGTTGATATTCGGGATTAGGTATCTATGCTTACCTGCTTTGCATGTTTTGTTTTAAATGCTTCCGCTATCTATTGTTGTTGGTTTTAATTGCTTCCGCACTCTGAGTTTGTCAAGATTAGATCCGCCTAGCCTAGTGTGTGAGTTGGTCTCCCGTTCACTATGATTCGGATTCGGGCATGAACTTCCTATTTCATAACCGAGTCTGGGTCTTAGTGCGGGGGATGTGGCATCCTACGTCTGGGGTGCTACATTCAGGCTCATGCATATGCTCTCAATGGAGAGGAGAAAGCTGCTGAGATCGATCAGAATGCCATGGTGGAAGTTACAATAAACATTCATGGCACATCATACATGCATTTTTTGATCCTAGAGCCACTCATTCTTTTATTTCCTGGGATATTATTGGTTTTATGCCTTTACTTGCTGACATACCTGTGCATGTGTAAGTGGTCAGTTCTCCTTTAGGGGGGACCTTCGAGATAGACCGAGTGTTCCAGGAGTGCTCGGTGAGTTTCAAGGGCCGAGTCTTCTTAGCAGTGTTGATAGAGATGCTGATGATGAGGTATGGAGCAATCGTTGGGATGGATTCGCTTTATCGACACCGAGCAGTGACGGATTATCACGCGAAGAACGTCTCTTTGGGTCCAGTGGTGTTTACGGGAGAGAGATTGAAGTCAAGCCCTTTTGTGTCTTTTGTCAAACCAAGCAAGCTAGTTCGGGACGGTGTAACAGGTTTTATGACTTACCTTCTTAAAAAACCGAAGGATCAAGCTAAACTTGAGGAGATAGAGGTTGTATGAGATTTTCCCGATTTGTTCCCAGATAATTTGGGGTCCTTGCCACCCCGATAGGGACATCAAGTTTGTGGTAGACCTCTATCCCTGAGCGTTCCTTTCTCGAAGACACCTTACAGGATGGCTCCTGTCGAGTTGAAAGAGTTGAAGACACAACTTGATGAGCTTCTAGCTTGTAGGTAAATCCACCTGAGCATCTCTCTGTGGGGTGGACCCGTTCTATTTGTGAAGAAGAAAGATCGAACTTTGAGGATGTGCATAGATTACCACGAGTTGAACCAGATGACAGTGAAGAATAAGTATTCATTGCCTCACATCGAAGAGTTGTTCGATCACTTGCAAGGTTCACAAGTGCACTCTAAGTTAGATTTGAGGCAAGGTTATTACCAATTTCATATTTGGGGAAGAAGATATTCCAAAGATCGGGTTTAATACTCGGTATGGGCACTTTGAGCCGTGGTGATGCCGTGTAGGTTAACTAATTCCCCTGTCATGTTCATTGTTGTGTGTAGAAATTACATGATTTTGAGTCTTAATTTGATGACAAATTGTTTCCATTTGATGCGTTTATATGTTTAAATTGCCCCGTTTTAGGTGATTTTAGAGTTGGAGTTACGGAACGGCGAAACAAATCGATTTCACACTTTTTGAGGAAGGATTGGTAACCCCCATTACCATACAAGAGTAAACGATGTCTAACTCCCGTTAACGACCACAGGAGCTTTACATGAGACGAATCAGAGGAGTAATGCCCGTTACTCCATGGCAGCACAGACCAGGAAACGCATGTTTTCAGCCACAGGAGGAGATGAATTCTGGAGAAGGAAGGGTAACGCCCGTTACCTTTAGACTGAAGAAAAGTAGTAACGGGCGTTACTACTTAGAGAAGCACAGCTACGATTTATCCAGGTAACGGGCATTAACACGAATTGCATGGGGCCAGGTAACGCCTGTTACCCCTGTCGGCGAGAGAATTTAGGTTTAGTATTTATGCGTGTTTTGGGGACTTTTTGGAGAAGGGGAAGAACAAAGAAAGTTCGGAGGAAGAGATAGAAGACTGCCGTTGCGGGAGAGTCAAGAGATTTCTCAGAGAATTCAAACGAATCAATTGAGACTAATTCCGTTTTTCTAGTTTTACTGCTTTACTATTCAAACTAATTTCCCCTAATTTCAGTTTTCTTATGTTAGGTTTGATTTTCTGGAATTTTTATAATGTTTATGAGTTTATTTTCTATACCTTGTTTAGATTTGATGACCATGACTTCTTTTAATGCAATTTCGTTTAGTTTTATGAGTTTTGCTTTCATTATGAGTAGCTAATTCTCTAGGGCTAGGGGAGTGATGATGAATGCATATGATAGATGTTTGACGTAATGCTAGAATGACTTGTGTGATTCTTAGTTTTGAAAGCGGACTTGAATTGAATTGCAACGGTCTGGCCACCCTTAGCATGTCTCAGGATTACCTATAAATTGAGAGATTGATAGTGATTTGGATTGTTTTCAACACTTGTGAGTTGTAGGATACAAAGAGATTTGGTACTAGCTTATACAACAGTAATCTTATTCCATGCCGAGCCGCTAGAATACTGAATTACACTAGTCTTGTTCCTATGGTTTAATTAACTATTAGTGATTGCGAGAGCAACATTGAACACTAATTAAGCACTTGGTCATACCTCGAGAGAGGGTAATTCAAATATAAGTGACTAGGTTGTAGGATTATACTTGTCAAACGAGTATCACGTCAGATCTTGATTGTATGATTCAAAACTTTTCCCTGCCTGTTTAGTTTACTGAATTTAATTCGCGTGTCTGAGTTATTATTTGCTATTTTATTCTAGTTAATTGTTAATTTCTATGTTAGTAGATTAATAGAAACAACCATTGCTTCCGTTAACTCTTTAGATTAGAGAGGAATAGAGAGTAGTGATTGATTTCCCTTCCCTGTGGGTTCGATCCTATTGGGCTACGCCTATTTTAGTGTACACTTGCACGATTGGTTTTTAACTTTAGTAAAACCTTACAACAAGTTTTTGGCGCCACTGCCGGGGAAGGCGTTTAAGTCAATATTACTCAATTATCTTGATCTAGTGCTTTAGACCATTGTTCTATCTAGTGTATGTAGTCTTTGTCATTGTGGAATTGAGCTAAGGACTTTCCTTGACCTTATACAAATTAAATGGTCGAAGATCCTACAAACGCGAGAGATTGAGGGGTGGACGATCCACCTCAAGAGCGACGCCCTCCTGCGATCAGAGATTACAATTTACCAAATGCAGGGGCGATTCAAACTACAACTCGCCCCCCAATTGCAGCGATTAATTTTGAGATCAACCCAGCAATCATCAACTTGCTGCAAAACAATCCGTTTTCAGGATTACCTTTAGAGGATCCAACTTCACACTTGCAGTATTTTTTAGAAGTTTGTGATACCTTCAAAATTCACAATGTCACCACTGATGCTATCCGAGTTAGGCTTTTTCCCTTTTCACTCAGGAATCGAGCTAAAGCATGGTTGGGCACTGTACCAAATGAATCCTTTCAGACTTGGGCACCATTATCTCGGGCTTTCCTAGCAAAGTTCTTTCCACTGAGCAAAACCACAAAGTACAGGAATGATATTCAAGGTTTCAGGCAGATGGATGGAGAGTCCTTCTACGAAGCTTGGAAAAGATTTAAGGATTTACAGAAGAAGTGTCCACACCATGGGATACCCGGTTGGCTATTGATACGGACATTCTATAATGAGATGTTCCCTACTGTTAGAGGAGCGATGGATGCAGCCGCAGGCGTGGCTTTTTTGTCCAAGTCTGAAATGGTTGCTGCTGAACTTCTAGAGAATATGTCTCTGAACGATGTTTTTATATACGAAGGGAACCGTACTCAACCGATCAAGGTAGCGGTCGGAGTTACAAACCTAGACGGCCTGACTGCCCTCAATGCTAAAATTGAAGCTCTCACTAACAGACTGGACCAACTCTCCGTGAATGTATTGGAACACAATTCCACCCAGTGCAGGTAACTTGTGATACTTGTGGTGGTCCACATATGTTTAACATTTGTCCCTATTCCAATGTAGGTGAGCAGGTGTAAGAGCAAGTGAGTTACCCCAGTAATGGAAATCCCTATAACCCTAGTTGGGGAAGCTATCCCCAACAGGTGATGCTACAACCTAGGCTTCCATTCCAACCGAGGCCTCAGGATTTACGCCGACCAGGCCTAATCCACACTCCAGGCTGTTATCTGATGCAATCAGAACCTCCACCATACATTCCTCACATCTGGAACAAAAACAGGTCTTGGAAATTGCACTTGAGAAGTTCATAGCAGTGTCTTCGGATAACTATCAGAAATTGGAAACTCAGGTAGAGCAGGTGGTGAACCAGAATAAGAATTTAGAATCTCAGGTCGGTCAAATAGCCCAATCACTGAATACCATAGTTCAAGGGATGTGGCTAGATCAAGTCGGTAAAACTCATAAGGAACAGTTCAAAGTCATAGGCTTGAGAAGTGGTAAGGAGTTTGAAGGACCAAGGATGCCTACAGATCCTGATCAATGTAATACTGGTGGGGAAAAATCGGAAAAAGTAATTGAGACAAAAGAGGGAAGTGTAGATGAGAAAAAGAAGGAGCTCCCTTCAACACCAAAGGTGAATGTAGCACACAAGGAGTATGTGCAACCAGTCACCTTCCCTCAGATGCTGCAGAAGTAGAAATTGGAGAAACAGTTCGAGAAGTTCTTAAGCATCTTCAAAGAGCTACATATCAACATCCCTTTTGCAGAAGCATTAGCACAAATGCCGACTTATGTTAAGTTTTTGAAAGTGATCCTCTCTAACAAGAGGAAGTTGTAAGAACATGCTACGATTGCACTCACAGAGGAGTGCAATGCCATTATTCAGCATAAGCTTCTGCCGAAGCTTAAAGATCCAGGGAGTTTTTCCATCCCTTGTACCATTGGCAATTTGACTTTCAATAAAGCTTTATGTGACCTTGGGGCTAGCGTGAGTTTAATGTCTTTATCTATTTGCAGGAAATTAGGGTTAGAAGATCTACAACTAACTACGGTGTCACTGCAGTTAGCTGACCGATCAATTACTTATCCCACTGGAATCTTGGAGAATGCTCTTGTAAGGGTCGGGAAGTTTTACCTCCTAGTGGATTTTCTTGTGCTTGACATAGAAGAGGACTAGGATATGCTATTGATTCTAGGAAGACCTTTCCTTGCCACAGCTGGAGCGTTGATTGATGTAAAAAACGGATTGCTGACCCTAAGAGTGGGGGAAGAGCAAGAGGAATTTAATTTGTTCAAAACCATGAGAGGACCAGTACTGGAAGAACAGTGTTTCAAGGTCAATGATATTATTGCAACTTCAGCGCTGCAAGATGACCCCCTGGAATTATGTCTGCAGGGACTGGAAGAGAAAATAGACAGGGAGGAGTTGCTAGAAGAAATAGCTGTTTATTCGAGAGAACTAGAGGCAACTCCATTCGTGCCTTTCCGACGCAAGTTTGTTTTTGAAGAGTTGGGTACAAGTAAGCCCACTCCCCCTCCATCGATTGTTAAAGCACCTACCTTGGAATTGAAACCCCTCCCCAATCATCTAAAGTATGCGTTTTTAGGCGAAGCTGACACATTGCCTGTTGTTGTTTCTGCGGAATTATCTGAATTACAATTAGATGCTTTGTTGAGGGTGTTGAGAAATCATAAACGAGCAGTAGGTTGGATTATTTCCGACATCAATGGAATTAGCCCGGCCATTTGCATGCATAAAATTTTGATGGAAGATGAGGACAAACCCTCTATAAAACACCAACGAAGGCTGAATCCAAATATGAAGGAAGTTGTTAAGGTCGAGGTAATAAAACTGTTAGACACCGGGATTATCTATCTTATCTCGGACAATAAGTGGGTTAGTCCTGTTCAGGTTGTGCCAAAGAAAGGGGGGATGACTGTAGTTAAAAATGAGAATAATGAATTGGTTCCTACTAGGACTGTCACGGGATAGAGAGTTTGTATAGATTACAGAAAATTAAATACTGCAACCAGGAAAGATCACTTCCCCCCTTCCCTTCGTTGATCAAATGTTAGAAAGATTAGCCGGGCACGCATATTACTGTTTTTTGGATGGGTACTCATATAATCAGATAGCTATAGCCCGGGAAGACCCGGAAAAATGCACTTTTACTTGTCCTTATAGTACTTTCGCCTTTAGGAGAATGTCTTTTGGATTGTGTAATGCACTGGCTACTTTTCAACGATGCATGATGGCAATTTTTTTGGACTTTATTGAGCGTACCATGGAAATATTTATGGATGATTTCTCTGTGTTTGGTTCCTCTTTTGAATCCTGTCTACAGAATTAAACTCAAGTTTTGCAGAGATGTGAAGAGACTAATCTAGTTCTGAATTGGGAAAAGTTACACTTCATGGTGAAGGAAGGAATCGTACTGGGCCATAGGATTTCGGAGAAGGGAATTGAAGTTGATAAAGCTAAAATTGAAGTGATCGCGAAATTGCCGCCACCAACTAATGTTAAGGGAGTTAGGAGTTTCATTGGTCATGCCAGATTTTACAACAGATTTATTAAGGATTTCTCCAAAATCACTTTACCCCTTTGTAAGCGTTTACAGAAGGATGCTGAATTTATCTTTGATAGTAACTGTTTGATTGCTTTTGACTGGTTAAAGAAAGAACTTACTTCAGCACCCATTTTGGTGGCACCAGACTGGAGTTTGTAGTTTGAGCTAATGTATGATGCTAGTGACTTGGCCGTAGGAGCTGTCCTTGGCCAAAGAAAGGAGAAACGTTTACACGGCCTGGCATATTCTAGCAAGACACTTAATGATGCACAACTAAATTATGCCACCACTGAAAAAGAACTGTTAGCTATTGTACATGCTTTTGACGAGTTTCGTTCTTATTTAATAGGTTCAAAAACTGTGGTGTACACTGACCATGCTACCATTAAGCACCTGTTGTCCAAGAAGGATAGCAAACCGCGCCTAATTAGGTGGATACTGTTACTCACTACAAGAAAATTGTCAATTTCCGATGGAATCAAGTCCGTCGGAAAATTATTATTTTTTGACGGAAAACCAATGGTTTTCCGACGGAATTTGTTGAAAACATATAAAAATAAAAATAAAAATTTACCGATGGAAAGTCCGTCGGTAATCTGTCGGAAACATTTCTGACGGACAATTTCTTCAGTAATTCCGTCGGAAACTATTAAATTTTTCGACGGAATTTCCATCGGTAATCCGTCGAAAATTCAAAAATAAAATTCAACAAAACTTCGAAAAATATAATTCAAGAAAGCTTCCGACGGAATATTCCGTCGGAGACTATTAAATTTTATAATTATTTCTATATTTTAAAATTTTACCGAGGGAAATTTCCGATGGGATTAAAGCAGTCGGAAAATTATAAAGTTTCCGACGGAAAATCGACGGTTTTCCGACGAGAATTGCTAAAAACATATTAAAATAAAAATAAAATTTCCCAACGAAATTTCCGTCTGTAATCCGTCGAAAATGCAAAAATAAAATTCAACAAAGCTTCGAAAAGTAAAATTCAAGAAAGCTTCCGACGGAATATTCCGTCGGTAATTCCGTCGGAAACTATTAAATTTAAATAAATAAAAATTTTGATAATTACTAATTTTATTTTTAAATATACAAATATCTTATAATATAACTTATAATTAATATATTAATTTTAGAAAGAATTCTTATTATCATACTCTATATATTTTCAATAGATCGGAAAACTCTTAATTCTAAAGAGTTTTATTTTCATTCGAATAAGTATTTTTAAAAAATTTCAATAAATATGATTATATTTAATTCATATAATCATATATTTAAAATTTTATATTTTAAATTAATAACAAAAAGTATTTAAATAATTATTTGAAAAAAGTACATAAATATATTTAAAGACATAATATTAATAAGAGGTAAGTTATCCAAGTTGGTAAGGGAGTCACCATTCTTCCTTGGAGACCCGAGTTCGAATCCCTACGGGCGCAATAATCGCGGGAATTAATTCTCGCATTGGTTGGCTCGCCGAGCTTTAAGCTCGTCTCATGGCTCGTCTGAGGTGTTGGTGTAGCTCGTTTCCGGGGTGGTTCGGGTCTCACAAATGAATTTTTTATTTTTTTTAGTTTATTTATTTTAATTCTATTTCCGACGGAATACCAACGGAAAATTCCGTCGGAAATAATTTTTTAAATTTTTTGGATTTATATTTTCCGATGGATTTTCCGATGAATTTTTCGTCGGAAAGTCGTTTATTATTTTTTACATTTCGCTAAGATTTCCGTCAGAAATCCGTCGGTAATCCGTCGGTAAATTTTTCCGAGGACTACTTATGCGACAACAAACATCCGTCGAAAATCCGTCGGTATTTTATGTTTCTGTCGGAAAATTCCGTCGGAAATTGACAGTTTTCTTGTAGTGACTACAGGAGTTTGATTTGGAGATAAGAGACAAGAAGGGCACCGAAAATGTGGTGCCAGACCACTTATCGCGACTGGAAACTGAGGAAACAGCTGAGGAGAAGGAATAGATTATAGTGGAGAACTTCCCGGATGAATTTAGGGTGGATTCTGGCATACCATGGTATGCAGACTTTGTGAACTACTTAGCCACTAAAATCGTACCTCCTAATTTGAGTTTCCACCAGAAAAGGAAATTTCTTTCCGATGCAAATTATTACTATTGGGAAGAACCGTTGCTTTATAGACACTGTTCGGACCATCTGGTTAGGAGATGTGTCCCACAGGATGAGATAGAGGAGGTACTTTATCATTGCCATTCCAACCCTTATGGAGGCCATGCGAGTGCAAATAAGACGGCTGCGAAGGTACTACAATCAGGATTCTGGTGGCCTTCCCTGTTCAAGGATGCCCACGAGTTTGTGACCAAGTGTGATTCATGCCAGAGGATACGTAATATTGGAAAGAGAGATGAGATGACACTGAGATATATTCTTGAGATTGAGCTTTTTGACGTATGGGGGATTGATTTTGTGGGTCCGTTTCCTTCATCCAATCGGGAATAAGTACATTCTGGTAGGAGTGGACTACGTATCTAAATGGGTTGAAGCCATAGCATCACCGACGAAAGATTCCAAGGTTGTGTTGAAATTTCTGAGGAAGAATATTTTCAGTCGATTTGGAGTTCCCCGAGCTCTTGTGAGTGACGGAGGCTCTCATCTTCAATAAGCCTCTAGAGATTCTTTTGAAGAAGTACGGTGTACATCGTCAAGATGTGACCCCCATGTCATCCCCAATCGAGTGGGCAAGTGGAAATCTCCAATAGGGAGATTAAAGAGATTTTGGAAAAAACAGCAAGCAGCTCACGGAAAGATTGGGCATCGAAGTTGGACGATGTACTATGGGCGTATAGGACAGCTTACAAGACACCCATAGGCACGTCCCCATTTAATTTAGTCTATGGGAAACCGTGCCATTTGCCATTGGAATTCGAGCATAAGGCATATTGGGGAATCAGGGCCATTAATTTTGATATGAAGCTAGCCCGAGAGAAAAGAGGTTTGCAATTGCATGAATTAGAGGAATTCTGACTCAGAGCGTATGAAAATGCCAAACTTTATAAGGAGAGAACAAAGAAATGGCATGATAAGGATATCCGAGTGAAAGAGTTTGAAGTAGGACAGTTGGTTTTGTTGTTCAACTCTAGGTTGAAGCTCTTTCCTGGGAAGCTGAAGTCCCGGTGGTCCGGCCCATTTCGTGTTATTAGGGTAATGTCCAGTGGAGCAGTGGAGATAGGAAATGAGAAGTCGGGCACATTTGTAGTGAATGGACA
Source organism: Lantana camara (assembly GCA_037501455.1). NCBI lineage: Eukaryota > Viridiplantae > Streptophyta > Magnoliopsida > Lamiales > Verbenaceae > Lantana > Lantana camara. Next base: position 87,416,352 of record CM074862.1, on the reverse strand, counting down.
GAGATTGAAGACATATCTATTTGGCGAGCCCATTGAGAAACATACTTCGCGTGTGTCATTGCATCCTCCAAGTTAATCAGGACCACCAAGTCAAGCTAACGACTTTAACTAAGAACTATATTTTCTTTTCTTTTCCTTTCTTTCCTTTTCCATTCTCCCTTTTCTTGTTTTTCTCGTTTGGTTTTCTTGTGATTCTCTATTTATCTACTTTGGTTGCAGGTTGGGTTGAGAGTTGTTTGGAGTTTGAAGTAAGAACTGATGAGAGGGCTGTGCTGTTGAAGCTAAGTGCCAGCATTGAGGTCCATTTATTTTGCTATATTTTGCGTGTGCTTGAAATGTGCGTATAAGTTGATGCTATAAACTGTGATATGTGCTTTAAGGTGTAATTATATATCGTTGTGATGGTGTATTGTGCTTTAACTGGCTTGAATGAGTTGATTATTGTTAATTACAGTGATTAAGCACCCACTAGCGTGTGTTGTATCGGAATAGGGCTTCCGAGTAAGTAGGTGTAATGGGCATTACACCCCTCTTGGGTTCTTAATATTAACGCCCGTTGTTGGCTTCAGGAGGATAGGATAGTTTGGGTAACGAGCGTTCCAGAGTTTCAGAATATTAATAGTAATGCCCGTTCTTCGCCACAGGCGTGTAGACCAGGTGGGGTAACGGCTTAACGCCCGTTACCGGGCCAAAATCGCAAAACCCTGGGCTTTTATTGACACGTTTTTGGGCGAAATATTTTAAAACAACCTCCACTCTCCCCCCATTCCATAAACAAAACACACGAACACTACACCACATAAAGCAGCAGTGGCAGTTCCCTTCACCACAACCCACCGCCGGTCCAGATACTCCGCGCCACCGCCACCATTCTTCGCACAAGTCACCACAATCACACACTCATGCCTCTCTTTGTCGTTCACTCTTGGTAAGTTACCCTCCTTTTTGCTAGAAAAGTTATGCTCTCTTGAAGAACTTAAACCTTGTCATGAGCACTTAGGAATTAGGGACCAGTTGGAGTGCTTTTGTTAAAATTATAGATCTTTTGCATGTTAGAACAAGGTTGGAACCTTGGTTGCGAATTTTAGTTGATTTGGGGAGATTTGTTGCATATCCTAAATTCTAGTCATACATTGTCATTTAATTCGGAAATTGGAGTCGAGGTAGATGCTTTTGGGTTATGGTTGCAATAGGATGAGGTACGGGTGATTTGGTTTGGGGTAGATTGAAGAGTTTAGCCAATACCTCTATCTTCGAGGTATGCCCACGAGGTGTTCTGTGAATTGCCAAAGGAATTGAAATTATATTACGAATAATGTTTGGTACAAAGAGGACTTTATTTAAAACTAATTCAAAATCACTTAAATCTAATCTAATTGTGCCTAAAGCTTAAGCCTCAATGCTTGAGCCATCTCCAATCTTCAAGATACATTCTCCTCCCTTCAGCTGTCGAACCTCACTTAGCATCCGTACATCACTACATATATGAGATCCACAACCGGTATGAAGTACCTAAGAGTTATAATTAATAGATAGATTCACTTCAACAAGAAACATACCTTTCTTCAGGGTATCCTTGTACTCTTGGCAGTTTCTCCTCCAATACCCCGATTTGCCTTATTTGAAGCAAACATCCTCTTTCTGATCACGTATCTTCTTTTGGGCCTTTCCCTTCTTGATGTCGCCATTGGGCCTAAGGGGTTTTTTCTTCTTTTGGGATTTTTTACCTTTGATTTTAGAACGCTTAGAAAAAGATCAAGTCGTCATCATTAAAACCTTATTGTCCTTCTTGATCGTGCTTTCAGCAATTATAAGCTGACTAATCAGCTCAGCTACAATAGTATTGGTATGATTCGTATTGAAGTTAAGGACAAAAGGGTTGAACGATGGTGGGAGCGAGGCCACCAACAAGTCCATCGAAAGCTTGTCTCTCAGTGGCATGTCCATGGAGGCAAGTTTCTCAGCGAGACTAAAAAACTTGAGTCCATACTCAAGGATGCTTGTACCTTTCATCATTCTCAATTGGAATAATTCCTTTGAGGAGTTATACCTTGTAACACGCTCATGAGGGCAGTAAAGTTGCTGTAAGTGGTCATAAATCTTCCAAGCAAACTCCATTGATTCAAGTTGTCTTTGCATGTCTAGAGACATGTTAGCAAGCATGAGACAACGGGCTTGGAGATTAACATCCTTCAACTTTTGGATCGCATCCCACTCAGCCCGGGTCAGAGCCTCTCCTTCCAGAACGGCCTCCGTCTCGTAGAGAACATAAGTTCTTGTCTTGGAATCTAGAATGATTTTATGATTCCTAAGATAATCAGAATAGATAGGACTAATCAACTTATTTGACTCGAGGATCGATACTAGAGTGTTTTTGGCTGTCATTTCAAAATATGTATTGAATCATAGAATCTAAGATCAAAATGGAAAAATAGAGAACTAAGTGAGCATGCTGAATAATAACTATATAGATAAGATTAGGTCTTTAATCTATGTTGCTCCCACTGTTTTTGAAAATCTATAATTCCCTAAAGATAGTAGAGGAAACTCATTTCCTTCTGGGTACTAAGATCCTAAGCACTTTATTTTTGAACTCATGGCCATTCTCTATAAAGTCTAAGGTAGGTACGATTTACCAATTACAACTCTATGGAACTCTTAGTATGATTTTTGCATCACCTATCTTGTAATAAGGACCCACGACTCGTACGACATCTTTATTTACATAGGCGTTAAGTAAGACCCATCTATCATAAGATTATGATCAAAACTTAGTTCGAAGGACCCACAACTCGTGGTCATCGCCCTTGCTAAAATTGATTACGAAATATTGATCACTTAGTGTGATCAATTAGGAAACTAAGAACTAATAGGTTTCACATAATCACCCCACGACTCATGGCCAGCATTAGCTCCCCTATTAAAGTTAAATCCTAATGATGGAACGCTAAGAATTTAGTTCAAAGTTTGCACCTCGAACTAAAAACCTATTTTCGAAAATTTGCTTAATATTAGGTGGGAGTTATTTCGATTTTAACCTGAGAGTTGTCCGGTTTGACCTCACCAACATATATGCTATCCAAATTTTACTCTTGATTATCGCAAATACAACTTAGATGCATTTCACACAAGCATATAGTAGATAACATGTCCTAGTATGATACTAATTTGAGATAATCATGGATTTTCCTATCTTATGTGTGATATGTTGGACCCACTTCACAATCATAATTTATAACATACATGCCATATAAGAATGTAACAGCCCGGATCTGGGGTAAGAAGAAATAGGGTTAGTAGAAAATGTTTATATAAACTACGTGCCTTTATGTTTTAATTTCTCTCAAAATCCTAATATTAGACTCACATCACTATTTATTCATCGAGCCTAAACATTCACATATTCCTCATGAAACCTTAGAAAGCTAGATTTCATATTTTTAGAATTCATATCCTAGCTTTTGTTATCCCAAAATACGCTTTGAAAATTGTTTGTCAAAAATTCCCATTAGGTTCCCAGTTACTATTCAGTCCTAGGTGTAGGAATTTTACGGGACATCTTTACCTATCTAATATTGGGCTCATATGAATCCTTGCGAAATTTTATGAATTATGATATCATTCCCGAACCCTAGTTATCATTAGAACTCCCGTAGTATCTAAAACCGACCGTAAAACCCTAGTTTTGCCCTAATTCACATATTTTCGAACTTTAACGTTTTCCCTATCCAATCTTATAGCCAAAATGATCCTCGAATTATTTTATGAATTTTAAGATCTTTTCCATATCCTAATTCAAATTCTAGCTCATTTTATGAACTTTTCCTATTTTTCCTAAAGTACTATTCCCGTTGTAAAAACTAACTTTCAATCCGTACGGCGTTTCCTATCCAATATTATACTCAAAATAATCCTCAAATTATTTTATGAATCATGAACTCTTTTTTGGAAATTAAATCTCATCCTAGGTTCGTTTAGTGTATTTTATCATATTTTTCAAAATTCCGAGCCTTTACTACTTTAATTTTAGAAGTTTAAACGTTAAGTGTTTATAACCATCGGAAAGCTCTTTCGATCCTCTTTCTTTTGCAAATTTTACCATTTCAAACTAAAGTCTGAATATTCTCCTACATTTTTATTATCATTTTCACCCTATTTTAGAATTAATTTTATTTAATGTATTTATGATGTATTTGTGACATAATTATGTATAAATATGCACTTACCTCACATGTACACCCAAGTATACACCTAGCATAACCATAATCATATTCTTAGCTTACTCATCAGCCTAAAACCCTTAGAAATTGCAAGCCCCTAAATCCCAAGTATAAATACCTCTCCAAGCTCATTTCCAAGACTACACAAAATTCACTCCATCTCTCCCTCTCTCACACCACTCCTCTCTCTCCCTAGGCTAAGGTGTGTTTTATTTTATTATTTCATGCTTTATATTATGTTCTTAGTATAGTATAGTCATAACATGCCTAGGATTAATTAAATTATGCTTTAGGAAATTTATTTTATGAAATATATGCCATTTATGCTAGTTTAGGAAAAATGTGATAACATATATGCATTTTATTTAATTAAATGCATGAGCTATGATATGATATGATTTGTGATGGTGTAGGAATCTGAACTTCCTAAAATGCAACAACACTTTCAATATTTGTATGGAAAGGGAAAGACCATCACAGGCGTGAAAGCCTCAGGAACCGGGTTTCCTTTTGAGCGTGGGTTCTTCCAGCTAGGATAACACCAAGAGTGCCAAATGCAGTGGTGATGCAACTGTTGTGAAGGTAATGCGAAGCTTGAGAAGATGAGGAAAAAATGGAGGAAAATGCCCAGAATATTGAGTGCAGTATGTATTGTGGAAGATGACTTGGGGGAGAATTCAAGTGTTCTCTCCTATTTATATGTTAGGGGTGAGGGTAGATTGGGTAGTTGGACCGTGTGGTCCCAAACCTGTGTTTCCCTAACACGTGGTGGCCTGTGAGGACGTGAGAGCGACGTCTCTGAAAAGCAGGCAGCGTGTCAGGTACAAGGTGAGTACTGCCCCTATATCAGAGGTTGTTGGCGAGGGTCGTGCGTTGGGAAGGTTCAAGGTCCGTCTTGCAAGACTTTGGATCCCCTACAAGGGAGAAGATCATATGCGAGCACTGGTGACGCTCGAAGGGCGTACGGATGGGTCCGCCACGGTAGAGGACCCCTGAGCATCAAATCCCCGAGCGCCAGAAGCGGGGGCCATCGTGTGGGTGCCTCCCTGGGAAGGGTGACCCTGAGGATCGGAGTGTGAGCTTTAGGTCTGACAGCTTGAACCCTTTACTGGAACAATTGGCCGAGGCTCATGGGCTTGTATTTAGCCAACAAGGGAGTGGGCTGGGTTGACCCGCGAGCCCATCAGTACGAGCGTTCAGCCCTTAAGTCGGCTGATGACGACACATGGACGGTTCTGATATGAGCGTGATTTTATGTCTCATCATTTTTACCCCCCAAATTCTGTAGTATCGCTTGAGCGTACTGTAGAATTTAAGAGAAACGAGCCCTGAATTTTTGAATATCCGAGGGTCAAGCTGCTGCAAGAGAAGTGTCCGCTTGGCTTCCGTAATGGACACGTTCTGACATTGCTTTAAAGGAAGTCATGTCCGCATTAAATGGGGAGTGGGAATGTGGGCGCGTGTACTCCGGGAGACGTGAGGCAGTTACCAAAAGTGGGGGGATTTCCAAGGCGGGAAATGAATTCGTTTTGAATTTTCCAGACCTAAGTAATGTAAATCCCCCCTATAAATAGGGCTTTGTAGGGCCTTTGCATCTCTTTCATGTATTCATCTCTCTTCAAACAACCAAGAAGTAAGAACTTTGTGATATTCTTCAAATTCCTGGAAGCTTCTTCTTCCAATCTTTAGGTTGTTAGGAATAGTGCCCTAGAAAGCCGATTCGACGTAATCTGCTTTGGGACTTTTCTTGTATCACAGATAATCTTTGAATAATATACGATTGATCATAGGCAAACACTTCTTTATATGCCAATACGTGTTTTGTATGTTTCCGTTATGTGCGCATGTATGAGAACTCCCCTAATCCTGATGACTTTAGGACTCTACCATTTAGGTGAAATGGTTCATGAAACGAGCCCTATATCACATAAGTCATGATTAGTAAAATACTCCAAGCCGATGAGTCCTACAGACAGTGGGAGTGTCAACCTGACTCCTTTAAGGCTTGCTTGTGGGATCACGCCCTTAAGAAGGACCACCTTGTTTCGTGGAGGTACAAAGTGTATAGTTGATACGTGCGTGATACATGAGGGTGCTTACTTTAATAAGTAAGTTCACCGAGGTACCCCGTGTGAGAAGATTCCTAAATGGGAAAGGAAGTTTCTATTTCAGGAAATGGAAACTTCCAGATTAGGAAATATCTCACGAGTCATTGATGTGATTAATTGATCCTTAGACTTGAGGTTCCATGTCACTTTATGAGTTAACTCTGTAGTCTTAGGTATAAGCTTTAAAGGGTGTCGCCTTAGATAACTGATTCAAGGCTTATGCTGGGGCTGCACAAGTGACTCATGAAAGTGAATGAGAATCAAGAAAGGACCTACACTTGTGTTTGCAAGGTGATCTCTTAATGTGTTAGTCATTCATATTCCATATGGAGTCCTTGGCCAAGGCAGTAGATCAAGACATCAAGAAAAGGGTTTCTTGGATTGAGATCAAATGGATATGAAATGCACTTAGCTTTAAGACCAGATTATTAGGGTTCTAATTATTCCCTTACCCTAGATCTTGGTTGAGAGATAGTGAGTAGGAGGATTGTATCTCACATGAATCAATGACTTAAAGGTTCTGTCGAATCCGAAAATTCCAATTCAGCTAGGGGTTAAACACCTGTTGCTAGACTATGGTCGTTTAATCTGTGGACTGATTAATTAATTAGTGAATTAATTAATTGGGATCACTGCTAATTGAATTGAGAACCTAGAGGGTCACACACAACAACTTGGTTACATGAGTTAAGGCTTTAAAATGATTAAACGAGTTAATCGGGCCAAGAGGGTTCCACACGTGTGTACCACACGTGCAGCTCACGTGAGTGGCACGTGTCCTTGTGACACGTGTCTCACACGTGTGTATATATATGTGTATATTTATTTAAGTGTTAAATAATTAATGTGATTAATTATTTAATAGACTTTGGTTTAATTTTGAATTAAAAAGAAACTCTTATTTTGGAGAAAAATAATCTAGTTAATTAATTGTAAATTAATTAACTAGATAAAATAAGTTATTTATTTTAAATAAATAAAGTATGATATTATCCAAAAGGTTTGGATAATTTTAGCTCTCTTAAAAGTTGATTTGAATTAGAATTCAAAGTCAAAGTTGATAGTTACTTGAAGTTCAAGTAATAGGAGAGAGGGACCAAATCCTTAGTCCATAAGGACTAGGATTTTCGGTCCTCCCCTTTTCTACATATAGCTCCCCTTAGAGAGTAATCGAGAATTCTTTTGGTTCATGTGTTGAACACCATCCTTTCTCCAAGATAAACGAAACCCTAGGTTAAGCCTAAACACTAACTAGAGAACTAGCATCCTTACTAGTTAGATTGTAGCCAAGTTGGTGGACTATCTCTAGAGAGCTTCAAGTTAGAAGTTTTGAAGATTCGAGCTTTACCAAGGAGTGGGGATCAAGTAAAACGACCAGAAGGGATGATGAAACGATTCTGAACCCAACAGAAAACGAGTGAAAAAATCGAACCAAAGAAGATGGCGAAACTGGTAGATTTCTACTTTCGCAAAACTGGTTTTCGAAGGGGGTTTCAATCATGACTTTCTCGTATCATGTTTCTTTCTTTATGTTATATCGTTAAGAACTTCCCTAACATGATTTGAATCTAGGTTGGTGTGGATTGTTATGCCTACAATGGATTTTGAAGTAGAAAGAGATTTCGAGGGACGGGTTGGCATTACCGCATGAAGCGCGTTTGAGGGCGGCTCAAAACGTGTCAAGAAAGCTACTACCCAAGTGAGTTTCTTGATCCTAAGTGAGTCTAAGATCCTTTTGTTGGAAAATTTTTTAAATTTCCGCTGCTTTCTGATTCCTGTTTTCCAACAAGTGGTATCAGAGCCACCTCGTTAATCGTGTTTCTGATTTGTCTCAATTAACTGAATTTGGTAGAAATTCTTGGGCTTAGATGCGAATTAGGTATTCTTGAGTTCTTTTAGAAAGTCTGAATTACGAAACTGTAATTTTTCTTGAATTTCTGAAAACTGTTTTCTTAAATCTGTTTTTGAAAAGCTGTTTTAGTTGAAATTCGTTTAAATCGTAATTTTTAATTTTGGATTGAATTGGGTTTTGGAAAAACCTGTGATACGAAAAACGAAACGCGAAACGAACACGCGGGATTGGGACGTGTCAATGTGTAGCACGCCCTAACCCCGCGAGCACCTCCCGCAACCGCGCGGGGGCAGCCTAGACCAGCACGCGCATGCATGCGGCAACTGCTGCACGCTGTGCGCGCTGCTGGGGCGTGCGTTCGCGCATGCTGCCACGCCGCGGTGCTTCGCATTCCGGGGTTCCGGGCTCGTTTTTCGTATTTTCGGTCCTTGAAATCCCGATTTAATTTTTCTGAAAATTTTAGTTTTATTAAATTAGAATTATTTTTGAAATAATTATTTAAATTGGGATTTTGAGAAATTAAAAACGATTTAAATTTTGGAAAAATTACAAACTTTATTTTCTGAAAAATATTGAAAGAATAAAATCATTAATTTTCAGAAATTAATGGAATTTTATTAGTTTATTGTTTTTCGGGTTTTATTGAAAAAGCTCTTGAACAAGAATTGCATCTAAGTCGTGTTTTAAGCTATTAGAGCTTAAAGCTAGAATTTTAATTTATTAGCTAAACTCAAATTCTCGCAAGTTGCATGTTAGATGATCATGGGTTTAGACTTATATATGGTTTTAATTTATGCACATGAATGGTTTAAATTGGGGTTGGAGCCCTATAGTTGCGTTTTTCAATTGAGGTTGGAGCCTCACTTATGTGCGTGCTGTTATGTGATTTATTATGTGGCTTTCCATATTACTGTTTTTGAGGCCGGGGTATGCCCCGTGTATTTGTCTAAGGCCAATATGAAGATTGAGCCTTATTACTTTATGTCTTTTTTCTTTTTAGTGTAATTTGAGAGTAGAATAGGTGGTGAGGTTTTATTTTCATTTTGGAGACAATGCACCCATGGAGTAAGATGGACCACATTCAAGTAACAAGGAGGCCATAATTGAAGACCCCTCAAAATGTTAGGGAGGGGTATCTCAATTGAAAATGTAATAGAGATAGGGCTCATATTTTGTTACTGCTTTCCCTTATGTGATTTAAACTGTTTATGTGGCATGTATGTTAGAACTTGTGATTGTGGAGTGGCTCCCACATATCACGCATAAGATAGGTAGAACCCATGATCATCACATGTTAGTATCATGCTAGGACATGTTCTCTGTTTATGTGCTTGTTTGAAATGCATTTAAGTTGTACTTGCATTAATCAAGACTAATTAAATTGGGTAACATATATGTTGGTGAGGTCGAACCGAACAACTCTTCGGTTGATTCAAAAATTCCCATTAAATATTAAGCTCATTTCGAATAATAGGTATTTAATTTGAGATGCAAATTTTGAATTAAATTCCTAGCATTCCATCAATAGGTTTTAAGTTTAGTAAGTGAACCTAGTTATTGTCCGCGAGTCGTCGGATAGCTAGTGTAGCTTATTAGTTCTTAGTTACCTAATTGATCATTTTAAATGATCAATATTTCGTGATCAATTTTGGCAAGGGCGATGTCCGCGAGTCGTGGGTCATTCGAACTAAGTTTTGATCATGATCTTATGATTGATGGGTCTAGCTTAACGCCTAAGTAAATATGGATGTCGCACGAGTCGTGGGTCCATATTGAAAGATAGGTGATGCAAAAACAATTACTAAGAGTTCTAAAGGTGTTAGAATTGGTAAGTTGTACCTACCTAGGGTTTTACTTAGAATGTCCGCGAGTCGTTGGTTCGAGGTAAAATGCTTGGGATCTTAGTACCCATTGGGAACGCGTTCCTCTTAGATCTTTGGGAATTATAGATCTTTGAAGAACAGTGGGAGTTACATTAGATTAAAGACCTTATCTTTTGTATATCGTTATAATTCAGCATGCTCACATTTTCTCTGCTTAGCATTTAGGTTGTAGTTCTGTGATTCTCTACAATATGAAATGCAAACCCATTCGTATCCATCCGTAAGTCAAAAGGGTTGAGTAAGTCCTAACTAACTCTAATTAGCTTCGGACCCTAAAATTCATTTTAGATTCCGAATAGAGAAAGGCGTTCTCTAAAGGGCGAAGTTTTCAATTGTGAAAATTCGACCCGGGCCAAAAAGGGAAGCAATCTGAGGTGAATAGGATTACTCCAAACCACTTAAGAGCAATTGAACCACCTCATAAAAATGTTACAAGGTATAACATTATGGAATTATTCAATATTCCAAATGAGAAAACAAGTGCACACGAACAAGGTCTAAAGATCTTATTTGAAGATCTTGTGGTCTCATTAACCGAGAAAAGAGTTCTCAATGCACTGATTGCTTACATTGCTTCCACCATCATTCAAAACCTTTATGCTCAACTAGAATGAAGCTAATGTAGCATAGTTAATCATTTATTTGATAATGGTTGAGAGCATCCTTAAGAAGAAACAAAAGGTTATGATGGTTAATTCTTCTTCTAGACTCACTAAGTTAAAGGCTTGAAGGCCTAAAGAAAAAGAAACCCTTAAGAGCCCAATGGAGGGGCATGTAAGGGGTACGCCCAAAAGACACTGGAGATCAAATTGGACGTTTGCTTCTATGGTAGCAAATAAGGACTTTGAAAGGGAACTGCAAAGAGTATGAGTACTCCGAAATGTTACCTCGTTTAGTAATTCTACTAGGAATAGAATTCACTAGTCTTGAGTCAATTCTGCATAATCTGTTGTGCAAAGACTCAAGGCACTAATGTTCTGAACATACAACGAGATAACAAAAGTAAGTGAGATGACAAAGCTTCGAATTACTTTGGAACGTTGAGATATAAAAGGATTAGCAAGTCAGACACCTTAGGATCATTCTATGAAAATGAACCTATAGGGTTGACTTCCTATGAATCCTGTCTTGAGGGAAGCGTTCCTGAATCCCGTTTATCAGAAACGTGGAACGTTCCAAAATTATAGTGGATTTCGATCCATGCTGATGAGTGTAAGATGCTTAATGTAAGCACTAGATACAATCGTCAGTTTAATCATTATGAATATACTTGTTGAAGTACAAATTCGAAACTTATATGAAATTCTTAGAATTTCAAAAGGAGGTTAAGAACAGAAGTAGTCATAAGTTATAGGTAAATCGATATGATCGAGATAGCCAATATCTTAGCAACTAATTCCTTAGTCATCTTAGAGATAATAGGATTATCTCTCAGTAAACTAATTCGAGAACACCATAGTGTTTCCGAATGAGGGAATGAAACCTAATAGGATATGGTCTATTCCATAGTAAGCTTTACTGACTTATAATCATTCTAGGAATAAACTCCTAGAATATGCAGTTAGAGATTTTGAACTTAGTACCTTCCATAATCAGTCCTTTAGTTGCACTATGTAATATGGCATACTAAATTCCCTAATTATTCTTATCCAAGAATTTAATGGAATCCTCTTAAGTGAAGAGGATAGTGGGAGATAAGCTTGAAATGAGTTCAAGTTTATGCAATAATATTGGATATCGTTTCTGCGATTCCCTTAGACAAAGGTTGTTTGTCTCAAGGAATGTACCGTTCTTAAGGAATCGTTCCTATAGAAGAAGAAAGGCAAGCAAGCAGACCTCAAGAAATTTGAGGATAAATATCCACGCCACGTAAAGAAGAAACGAGCCCATCTGATAAAACTTAGCCAAATTTTAGAATATGTACACATGTGAAACCCTTCTCTTAAGACGCGTTTAGAACGCGTTCCTAGATAGCCAAGGAATTACTTGAAGAGGAGACATTGTCAGATTTGGAATCTGAGTAGTGTAAGCAAGCCTTGAAATCCAATATGGATTCCATATACTTAAACCAAGTTTTGACCTTGGTTGATCCACCTGATAGGATCGAGCTTGTGGAGCATCGAGTAAATGGAAAGCATTACTGTGACGCCCCATTTTCTCGAAGGGCGTTCTTACGACATCAACAAGTAAGTCTCTACACTTATGTGTGTTTAATTTAAGAGTTCTTGAATTATGTGATTTAATGTAAATCCAATTTAATATGTGTTCATTCGAATTATTCTAAGATTATTGTCAACTTGATTAATTACGCGCATATTTAACCCTAACTACCTAATTTGATTTAATTCAAATTTATTCCATGAAATAATTGTCAAGTGATTTTAAATCCATCATGTTACTTAACTTGTTTAATTTCGGTTTACTTGAATTCCTTGAGATTAATTGTCAATCATCTGTTTACGAAGTGTCGTTAAATTGTAGGAAAGGTTTCTAAAATTAAATTGAATTAAACTCTAATTGGTAAATCTATCTCTTTCATTTTAATTTGTAAAATTAATTCGGAGCTTGAATGTTTATTCGTAACTTTACCAATTTTATTTACGATTAATTGTACGCGATATTTATCCTTGCTACGCGATAAGTATACCCGGTTATATATAGCTTGTGCACAAGAGACATTTCTCCCAATCCCTTTTTCTCTCTCTCTCTCTCCTCTCCCACTTTCTCTCTCCCGCGGGTTACTATCGCGGCTTCGGTTACGAGCCCATAACTCGATCGTTTCTCGACGGAATTCAACAAACGAATAGTCCATTTCGATTATCTCGGTGAGACGTGCGCAAGAGTACCAATTTCACAGCCTAACGACGAACGGTGGCGGAGTTATGGCCGGATTTCAGTGGCAGCGGCGGAGCTGTCAGACCGCCGCCACTTCGCCGGCGTTTCTCGGCATTTTCCGGCCACCTCCTTGATGCACGCGCCCCATGCCCATACAGAGGACTTCCAGCCGCTTCGTTTGACGTCGGAGGCACGGCCATCGGAATAGAGAAGACGCCGCACGCGCCGCCCAAAGCTTGCGGGGGCGGCGCGAGTTACTGTAGCAGCAGCGGCAGAAACTTCGGCGGCCAACGGGGGCCTTTTTCGGCCATCTTTTGGCTCGGGCTCTTCACGAAAGTTGTTCGGAACGACGAGAACTAGTGACCTGTCATCAGGCGACTCCAGATTCGGTGGTTTGGTGGCGGATCGGTGGCGGCAAAGTGACGGTGCAACGGCAGCACTAGCTCCGAGGATTTTTTCGGAGAGCTACCTTAGGGCTTTCGAAGAGCTAGTCATGGGTAAGACAACACCTCTTTCAGAACGTATTTTGGTTCACCGGTTTGGAAGTAATTTGAGTTTGAAGATTTAGGGTTTTCGTGCTCTTAGATTTCAGATCTACGACAATCGGCTTGGAATTTCCAGAAATTGATTGAGGATTCGGAACGGGCACGAAGACTTCATTCTGGAATGATTTTTCAGGATTTTTCCGGCGACCTTCGGCGGCGGCCCGGCGGCGGTCCGGCCAAATTCCGGCAGCTACAGTGGTGGCGTTCCGGCGGCGTTTGGTCAGAATGTTCGTCTCGTTATGGTGAGTTCAACGCCACCTTCCGTTCATTAATCGGACACTCGATCTATTTATTACGAATTATTTTGCGTAATTGTGATTATTTGAATTAATTGTTTTAAGTGCAAATAAATTGGTTATTGATGGTTTGTTGATCGAGATGTATTCCAATCGTATATGAAAACATGTGTTGAATGGATTGTGATATGTATGAATGTTTCGATTTACAATTTGAATCCCGATGTGATGAATTTACGCTATTTGTTAAGTACGAAGGGGTGTTAGTGTAATATCTAGAAACTAATCTTTTATGTGACTAAATGAACTTGAATGATATTTTAGAAGAACGAACATGTTGTGATTTCTCTATATGAATTTGAGACGTTCTCAATGTTATGTTTGTTGTAAATTGTGTTTCCAATACTAAATTTAGATACATGAAGGATGCTCGAACAACTTGAGACTTTATGCATGATAAGAGTTAGAATTGTAATATCTTGATTTACTCTTACTACTTGAAAATGGTATATTATGAATTACGATAAATTGATAATTGTCATGTTTGTAAGTAATTAATTCCTAGTGGAATAACTATATAAACACTTTAAACGAACAATTATGCTTAGTAATCAACTAAGGGGATGTATGTGTAATAATTCTAAACTTTTATAAATAACTTAGGGGATGTAAGTGTAATATTTATGAAACTACGAATGTGATTTGAGCTTGTGTACCAAACATGTTGTGAAGTTGTAAAGTATGATCTTAAGTGAATTAAATGTACTATTTATTTGTATCAAGCATGCCATCTACGCACAACAACTTTGTATGTTTATACGATCAAGTTGCTCTTACTTATGCACTTTATAACTCGACATGAACTTGATGCTTAATTCTAATATTATAATTGAACCCTGTGACATTGGATGATTTAATATGCATTTTGTGAATACATTGACTTCCTAAATTGATTGTGCATCTTTGGATATGGAATTAGGTGATGGTTGCTTGTAAATATGACCTTATTGAGCATTGATATGCCTTGAATGACCACGACACCTTATCCAAGCACAACATGAACACTTATGCATAGCCACGATCATGTTGAGCAACGCCGTGCGTCTTGTTTGGTTCATATAGAGTCTAAGTTTGGGCTTCTGTATGTCTTGTCACAGAGTTTGGTGGTGCCGGTGGGCCCGAGGTTTAGAGTGTTTGGCCCTTCACACTCTCAGACTCTACTTTCACGAGGTGAGGTTTAGGATTTTGTATAGTTAAGTGACCTATGGCCTTAAAATGATGATTTCAATCCTTGCATGCGGTTATATACTATGTATGATTAGATATGTGTTGGATATGATATGATTATGACCTTGTGGACCATCCTTGGTTCTGAAGAAAAATTAAGTATTAAGGCATATGTAAGCTATTTTGGAAAACTCTAATATATTATGATTCTGTAGCGAGTTGCCATGAAATATTGGCATATGTATGTATGTTATGTTATGTGGATCCAGGAGATGGTACGAGTGGAGACCGGCACGGCATAGGGCCGTCGGATAAGCCACTGTGCTAGTTCCATTTGAGACATCATTGCGCGACCTTAGGGCGATGAGGGAGGCGTGATATCTTGAGCCTTCGGTGTACAGCCGGGGAGGACTCTTGTGGGTTCGCTACCCCTTGAGGGTTTGTATGTATGTTATTGATGGTTAGGGCCAACGCGTGGCTCTTCCATCATTGGAGTAGAGGATGGATTGATTCTGCTTTATGTTCTGTTCAGTTATGAGGAGTAAAGGTTGGAAGCCCGTACTCGCCGGGTATATGTTATGAATATATGGGATTTGTGAAACGGGATAGGCTTCTCTAAATGGTTTTCCAAACTTATACTATTTTGGGTATTTCAACTGTTTTAGCGTGCAAAACCCTAATCCCGGTTCATGAGTCCACCCTTATGATATGTGCTGTGCTCTATATATATATTGTGGGTGTGCGTTAGCCCCCCTCACTCAGTCAGTTGACTGACACCTCATTTTATCTTTTAGTTGCAGGTCCTTTTGGCTTGAGCTAGGCGGAAGTGAGTCTTCTGAGTCACACTTGTCAGTCTAGTAGGTATTAGGATGCATTTGTCGCATACTCTACTTATTTTATGTATTTATGTTTCACATTTGCAGATTATGTTTATGTTCTATTTAGACTTCAACCCGTGTGGGGTTAGTAAGATAGTATTTGGTTGTTACTAGATATTGATGATATTTATGTTGTTTATTATGCTGGATTATGTATGTCGATATTCGGGATTAGGTATCTATGCTAGTTGAACCCGTCACCTGCTTTGCATGTTTTGTTTTAAATGCTTCCGCTATCTATTGTTGTTGGTTTTAATTGCTTCCGCACTCTGAGTTTTTGTCAAGTTAGATCCGCCTAGCCTAGTGTGTGAGTTGGTCTCCCGTTCGCTCTGATTCGGATTCGGGCATGGATTTCCATTTCATGTTCTGGGTCTGGGTCATAGTGCGGGGGATGTGGCATCCTCCGTTTGGGGTGTTACATCCTTAAGTGGTATCAGAGCTCTAGGTTGCAAAACCGAGCTCTTGAGTCGTGTTGAGTCTGTCTAGGTCGTACGGTATAGGAATAACTGCGCATTGCATTTATTTGACTTGATATTTTGACCCTTCAGCATGAATTGTTTTGTGATTATATGATTGTGTGCACATTGTGACTTTGATTATGCCACATCTTATTTTATGTGCTTTATAAATTACAACTAATTGTTGCATTTACGTGATATACGTGTTATATTTTATTTGCACTTGAACTCCCATGCATCGAATTTAGTGTTCGAATTTCAGGGTACCCTATGAGTCAACACTAAGATTTCCCTCCGTCAACACTACCTATTGGTACTACAACGGAAACACGCCATAATTCGAAGATGAAAGGATTCTTTACCAAGATCAATGGTCATGAAAAGGTTCAGAGTTGAAGGACTGAGATTTGCTATGTTGACTTACTATCTTAAAGTCAATTGAAAGATGGAGTTTGATGAATTTTCACCTTGATGATTCGTTTATTTGGAAGTAGTCACCTTATTGATGGAAACGAGTTAATGTAGAAGAATCCGATCAAATACGATCCGATCAAGTTCAAGGGATGTGGATAGGTAAACATGTTACTTAAGCAACGAGCTACAAACCATCGGTGAGTGTTGAAGGTTTTGGTGCCATTTAGAGTTAACGAACGACAAGACAAGATTGGTTGTTAGCTCTTTGGGTGTTTCTCTAAGATGAGATGGAAGACATTGTTGATGCGGGAATATAACACTTAGATGCTGAAAGACTTTATTCAAGTTTTAGAATTATATACCATGGATTGCTTTGGGAAGTACTTAGCACCACGATCATCCAACGAAACTCTGAGGTAAATATCTAATTGACAAATGAATCATGGACAACTCCTTGAAGATGAGCAGACTAAGATTTAACACATAAATGAGAATTCTTGGGAGAAACTGAGGATGATTCTAGTTGAGCAAGGATTACGGTCTAGTAAGGGGTTTGGTGATAAACGAGCTTTGCTGAGTTACCACTTATGAGAAGACTCAAGACAAAGAAGTTCAGATGACGAAGGTTGCATCATTACCGGCTTAATCAACTCCTACTGCTTCATCTCGACTTTCTTGTAAAGATTGTTACGCTTCGGTTAACGGTACGCCAAGCATTCATGGCATTTGCATACATGGATACCTGATCTAGTAATTGTAACTTGAAATTCCTACTCGATATGAACCGTTGCTGAGATGATGAATGAGTTATGTACTTATGTGAACTATTCATGCCTATGTGATTTAAAACTCTCTTGATTGTCCACTAACTTCTCATATAACATACATACATACTGTAACCTTGTTTTATAGGGATTCCATCGCGATATCCCCCTTGAGTTGAGGTATGAGCGTTGAAACTGCGCTCAAGGGACACCGATATCAGTTGTATAAGGTACACCAAACATGCATCGCATACTTTTCGTCAAGTGTTACTGATGTGTGAATGTATGAATAACTAATCAGTGGATTTATGTGTAAGAGAGACCTTAGGTTCCCTCTTTTTACTTGTTGGAGAGTTGTAGGATTCTCTCTATTTATGTGGTAGAAAGATGTTGGAATCTTTCTAAGTTTTGCGCGCGAGAGATGTTGGATTCTCTTGTACTTAGATATTCGGAGATGCCGGATTCTCTTGAATCTAGGTGTTTGAGAAATGCTGGATTTTCTCAAACTAGAATGTTGGGAGATGTTGGAATCTGCCCGACTTAGGTTGAGAGACGGGGTTCTCTCAATTATGTGCTTGAGAGATGGGGTTCTCTCTTTTATGTGTGCTCGAGAGACGGGGTTCTCTCTCCTGTTGGTGCTGAGGGACGGGGCTCTCTCACTTACGTGTTGAGAGATGGGATTCTCTCTTGTTTGTTGTGGTTGCGTTACGCGCTGATCTGACTACGGGTAGCAAGTGGTGCATCTGAGACGACATCGAGGTTGGGTGCAGTTGCAGCTATCCGATCATGGGAATGACCGACCGAGTTCGAAACAACTAACGGATCAAGTACTCGCACGGACCTCGACGATAACAAGACATCCTAAAGGAGGTTCAGTGTAGATGACCGGAGTAAGCCTCACCATTTGAGTTATGATCTTACGTGAGTTCCGGAGAAGGGTTGGAGCACTACAACTCGAGGATCTACATTTTTCCAGTGGAACCTGGGGACCAGGTTCTCTTAAGGGGGGAAGGTTGTGACGCCCCATTTTCTCGAAGGGCGTTCTTACGACATCAACAAGTAAGTCTCTACACTTATGTGTGTTTAATTTAAGAGTTCTTGAATTATGTGATTTAATGTAAATCCAATTTAATATGTGTTCATTCGAATTATTCTAAGATTATTGTCAACTTGATTAATTACGCGCATATTTAACCCTAACTACCTAATTTGATTTAATTCAAATTTATTCCATGAAATAATTGTCAAGTGATTTTTAAATCCATCATGTTACTTAACTTGTTTAATTTCGGTTTACTTGAATTCCTTGAGATTAATTGTCAATCATGTGTTTACGAAGTGTCGTTAAATTGTAGGAAAGGTTTCTAAAATTAAATTGAATTAAACTCTAATTGGTAAATCTATCTCTTTCATTTTAATTTGTAAAATTAATTCGGAGCTTGAATGTTTATTCGTAACTTTACCAATTTTATTTACGATTAATTGTACGCGATATTTATCCTTGCTACGCGATAACGATACCCAGTTATATATAGCTTGTGCACAAGAGACATTTCTCCCAATCCCTTTTTCTCTCTCTCTCTCTCCTCTCCCACTTTCTCTCTCCCGCGGGTTACTATCGCGGCTTCGGTTATGAGCCCATAACTCGATCGTTTCTCGACGGAATTCAACAAACGAATAGTCCATCTCGATTATCTCGGCGAGACGTGCGCAAGAGTACCAATTTCACAGCCTAACGACGAACAGTGGCGGAGTTATGGCCGGATTTCAGTGGCAGCGGCGGAGCTATCAGACCGCCGCCACTTCGCCGGCGTTTCGCGGCGTTTTTCGGCCACCTCCTTGATGCACGAACCCCATGCCCAGACAGAGGACTTCCAGCCGCTTCGTTTGACGTTGGAGGCACGGCCATCGGAATAGAGACGACGCCGCACGCGCCGCCCAAAGCTCGCGGGGGCGACGCGAGTTACTGTAGCAGCAGCGGCAGAAACTTCGGCGGCCAACGGGGGCCTTTTCCGGCCATCTTTTGGTCTCGGGCTCTTCACGAAAGTTGTTCGGAACGACGAGAACTAGTGACCTGTCATCAGGCGACTCCAGATTCGTTGGTTTGGTGGCGGATCGGTGGCGGCAAAGTGGCGGTGCAACGACGGCACTAGCTCCGAGGATTTTTCTGGAAAGCTACCTTCGGGCTTTCGAAGAGCTCGTCATGGGTAAGACAACACCTCTTTCGGATCGTATTTTGGTTCACTGGTTTGGAAGTAATTTGAGTTTGAAGATTTAGGGTTTTCGTGCTCTTAGATTTCAGATCTACGACAATCGGCTTGGAATTTCCAGAAATTGATTGAGGATTCGGAAAGGGCACGAAGACTTCATTCAGGAATGATTTTTCGGGATTTTTCCGGCGACCTTCGGCGGCGGCCCGGCGGCGGTCCGGCCAAATTCCGGCATCTACAGCGGTGGCGTTCCGGCGGCGTTTGGTCAGAATATTCGTCTCGTTGTGGTGAGTTCAACGCCACCTTCCGTTCGTTAATCGGACACTCGATCTATTTATTACGAATTATTTTGCGTAATTGTGATTATTTGAATTAATTGTTTTAAGTGCAAATAAATTGGTTATTGTTGGTTTGTTGATCGAGATGTATTCCAATCGTATATGAAAACATGTGTTGAATGGATTGTGATATGTATGAATGTTTCGATTTACAATTTGAATCCCGATGTGATGAATTTACGCTATTTGTTAAGTACGAAGGGGTGTTAGTGTATTATATAACGCTAAGTTAAGTGTTTGGGTAAGAAACTCCATCTAACTGGTTAGATGAAGTTCCTAGCATGAAACAACTCCTTGATCATATTGTATGATAAAAAGGATGGTTGCTCAAGTAAGAGAACCAAGACCTCACCAAGAGACTGAACACGTGATTACGAATCACTTTATAAGGAAAAGGTGTTTCCTAAGAGATGTGTAAACAAGAGGGTCACATCAGCAGAGAATATAGCTGATCCACTTTGGAAACGCCCAAAGTCAATAGGCTTTCAAAGTGCATCTTGAGAAAATGGGACTTAGAATACCTGAATGGCTTTTACGGGCAAGTGGGAGATTGTTTGGAATAGTGCCCTAGAAAGCCGATTCGACGTAATCTGCTTTGGGACTTTTCTTGTATCACAGACAATCTTTGAATAATATACGATTGATTATAGGCAAACACTTCTTTATATGCCAATACGTGTTTTGTGTGTTTCCATTACGTGCGCATGTATGAGAACTCCCCTAATCCTGATGACTTTAGGACTCTACCATTTAGGTGAAATGGTTCATGAAACGAGCCCTATATCACATAAGTCATGATTAGTAAAATACTCCAAGCCGATGAGTCCTACAGACAGTGGGAGTGTCAACCTGACTCCTCTAAGGCTTGCTTGTGGGATCACGCCCTTAAGAAGGACCACCTTGTTTCGTGGAGGTGCAAAGTGTATAGTTGATACGTGCGTGATACATGAGGGTGCTTACTTTAATAAGTAAGTTCACTGAGGTGCCCCGTGTGAGAACATTCCTAAATGGGAAAGGAAGTTTCTATTTCAGGAAATCGAAACTTCCAGATTAGGAAATATCTCACGAGTCATTGATGTGATTAATTGATCCTTAGACTTGAGGTTCCATGTTACTTTGTGAGATAACTCTGTAGTCTTTGGTATAAGCTTTAAAGGGTGTCGCCTTAGACAACTGATTCAAGGCTTATGCTGGGGCTGCACAAGTGACTCATGAAAGTGAATGAGAATCAAGAAAGGACCTACACTTGCATTTGCAAGGTGATCTCTTATTGTGTAAGTCATTCATATGCCATATGGAGTCCTTGGCCAAGGCAGTAGATCAAGACATCAAGAAAAGGGTTTCTTGGATTGAGATCAAATGGATATGAAATGCACTTAGCTTTAAGACCAGATTATTAGGGTTCTAATTATTCCCTTACCCTAGATCATGGTTGAGAGATAGTAAGTAGGAGGATTGTATCTCACATGAATCAATGACTTAAAGGTTCTGTCGAATCCGAACATTCCAATTCAGCTAGGGGTTAAACACCTGTTGCTAGACTATGGTCGTTTAATCTGTGGACTGATTAATTAATTAGTGAATTAATTAATTAGGGTCACTGCTAATTGAATTGAGAACCTAGAGGGTCACACACAACAACTTGGTTACATGAGTTGAGGCTTTAAAATGATTAAACGAGTTAATCAAGCCAAGAGGGTTCCACACGTGTGAAACCACACGTGTGGCTCACGTGAGTGACACGTGTCATTGTGACACGTGTCACACACGTGTATAAATATATGTGTATATTTATTTATGTATTAAATAATTAATGTGATTAATTATTTAATAGACTTTGGTTTAATTTTGAATTAAAAAGAAAGTCTTATTTTGGAGAAAATAATCTAGTTAATTAATTACGAATTAATTAATTAGATAAAATATGTTATTTATTTTAAATAAATAAAGTATAAAATTATCCAAAAATAGTTTGGATATTTTTAGCTCTCTTGAAAGTTGATTTGAATTAGAATTCAAAGTCAAAGTCAAAATTACTTGATGATCAAGTAATAGGAGAGAGAGAGACCAAAATCCTAGCCCATTAAGGACTAGGAATTTCGTCCCTCCCCTTTCTTATATATAGGGGAGCTCATGCTCCCATTTAGAGCTAATAGACAATTCTTGGTTCATGTGTTGAACACCTTCCTTTCTCCAAGATAAAATAAAACCCTAGGTTAAGCCTAAACACTAACTAGAGAACTAGCATCCTTACTAGTTAGATTGTAGCCAAGTTGGTGGACTATCTCTAGAGGCTTCAAGTTAGAAGTTTTGAAGATTCGAGCTTTACCAAAAGTGGGGATTAAGCAAAACGATCAGAAGGGATGGTGAAACGATTCTGAACC
Organism: Lantana camara; assembly: GCA_037501455.1. Lineage (NCBI taxonomy): Eukaryota > Viridiplantae > Streptophyta > Magnoliopsida > Lamiales > Verbenaceae > Lantana > Lantana camara. The sequence continues at coordinate 87,394,000 of CM074862.1, read as the reverse complement.
CGACGTGAAGCGAATGAAAAAATCGAACCAAAGAAGATGGCGAAAACCGTTCGTCCATATCCTGAAGGATGAATTTTTTCACGAGGGTTTTGTGACTGGCAGTTTTCTACTTTCGCAAAACTGGTTTTCGAAGGGAGTTTCAATCCTGTTTTTCTCGTTTCATGTTTCTTTCTTTATGTTATATTGTTAAGAACATCTCTAACATGAATTGAATCTAGGTTGGTGTGGATTGCTATCCCGACAATGGATTCTGAAGTAGAAAGAGACTTTCGAGGGACGGGTTGTCAAGCCGCGAGAAGAGCGTTCTTGGGTGGCTTGAAACGCTTCAAGAAAGAATAAAAGAAAAGTAAGTTTTCTATCCTTACGAATTTGGATACACGATTGCGAGTTCAAGATCCTTTTGTTGGAAAAATTTTTAAATTCCGCTGCTTTCTGATTCGTGTTTTCCAACAAGTGGTATCAGAGCCACCTCGTTAATCGTGTTTCTGATTCGTCTCAATTAAACTGAATTTTGAGAAATTCTTGAATCTGAATTACAGTTAGGTATTCTTGAATTTGTATCGTAATCTGAGCTTTTGAAACTGAGAGGTTTCCTGATAAATTGAGAAAATCGTTTTCTGAAAAAAGGGTTTTATTTTAGATTTATTAAAATCGCGATTTTGATTCCCGAATCGAGACGAAAATTTTTCTAAAAAATTTTGTACGGAAAACGGTGTGGGACGACGAGGACCAAGCGAGTTTGTCGCACGTCGTCGCCGCACGCGGACGGGTCCGGACGAGGCCGGAACAGCCTGTGCGGGATCGCCCGCACACCCCTGTGCGGGACTGCCCGCACGTGTCCGCCCAGCCCTGAGCGGGATCGCCCGCACACCCCTGTGCGGGACTGCCCGCACGCGTCCGCCCAGCCCTGTGCGGGATCGCCCGCACACCCCTGTGCGGGACTGCCCGCACGCGTCTACGCGGGGCTGTGCGGGATCGCCCGCACGCTTTCGGGCGGATGTGACGCGATGCGATTTTTCGTATTTTTGGCCCAAATTTTATTTTAAAATTATTTTAAAAATCTTTTTTACTGAAAATATTTTAATTTTGAAATAAAATTATAATTTGGGAATTTCGGGAATCAAAGTCAATTTTAATTTTTCGGGAAAAGTTTAATTATTATTTTTTGAAATAATGATTTTAATAAAATTGTTAATTTTTGAATTAACTTGAATTTTATCAGATTCTAGCTTTTGATTTTGAAATTATTCTTGAACAAGGAACTGTTTTTCAGATTACTTTGAGTTAGTCGAACTTAAAGTTAAAGGAATTTTAAATTTATTGGTAAATTTAAATTCTTGCAATTTAAGTATGTTAGGTGATCATGGGTTTTAGATCTATGTATGGTTTTAATTTATGCACATGGATGGTTTAAATTGGGGTTGGAGCCCTATAGTTGCGTTTTTCAAATGAGGTTGGAGCCTCACTTATGTGCGTACTGTTATGTGATTTATTATGTGGCTTTCCATATTACTGTTTTTGAGGCCGGGGTATGCCCCGTGTAATTGTCTAGGGCCAATATGAAGATTGAGCCTTATTACTTTATGTCTTTTTCTTTTTATTGTAATTTGAGAGTAGAGATAGGTGGTGAGGTTTTATTTTCATTTTGGAGACAATGCACCCATGGAGTAAGATGGACCACATTCAAGTAACAAGGAGGCCATAAGTGAAGACCCCTCAAAATGTTAGGGAGGGAAATCTCAATTGTTAAATGTAATAGAGATAGGGCTCGTATTTTGTTACCGCTTTCCCTTATGTGATTTGAACTGTTTATGTGGCAAGTATGTTAGAACTAGTGATTGTGGAGTGGCTCCCACATATCACGCATAAGATAGGTAGAACCCATGATCATTACATGTTAGTATCATGCTAGGACATGTTATCTGTTTATGTGCTTGTTTGAAATGCATTTAAGTTGTACTTGCATTAATCAAGACTAATAAAATTGGATAACATATATGTTGGTGAGGTCGAACCGGACAACTCTCCGGTTAATTCGAAAATTCCCATTAAATATTAAGCTAATTTCGAATAAATAGGTATTTAATTCGAGATGCAAATTTTGGATTAAATTCCTAGCATTCCATCAATAGGTTTTAAGTTTAGTAAGTGAAGCTAGTTATTGTCCGCGAGTCGTGGGATAGCTAGTGGAGCTTATTAGTTCTTAGTTACCTAATTGATCCTTTTTTTAAATGATCAATATTTCATGGTCGATTTTAGCAAGGGCGATGTCCGCGAGTCGTGGGTCGTTCGAACTAAGTTTTGATCATGATCTTATGATTGATGGGTCTAGCTTAACGCCTAAGTAAATATGGATGTCGCACGAGTCGTGGGTCCATATTGAAAGATAGGTGATGCAAAAATAATTACTAAGAGTTCTAAAGGTGTTAGAATTGGTAGGTTGTACCTACCTAGGGTTCTTACTTAGAATGTCCGCGAGTCGTGGGTTCGAGGTAAAATGCCTAGGATCTTAGTACCCATTGGGAAACGCGTTCCTCTTAGATCTTTGGGAATTATAGATCTTTGAAAAACAGTGGGAGCTACATTAGATTAAAGACCTTATCTTATGTATATCGTTATTATTCAGCATGCTCACCTAGTTCTCTGCTTAGCATTTAGGTTGTAGTTCTGTGATTCTCTACAATATGAAATGCAAACCCATTCGTATCCATCCTTAAGTCAAATAAGTTGACTTAGTCCTAACCAACTCTAATTGGCTTCGGACCCTAAAATTCGTTTTAGATTCCGAATAGAGAAAGGCGTTCTCTAAAAGGCGAAGTTTTCAATTATGAAAATTTGACCCGGGCCAAAGAGAAGCAATCTAAGGTGAATGGATTTTTCCAACCACTTATGAGCAATTGAACCACCTCATGAAAATGTTACAAGGTATAACACTATGGAATTATTCAATATTCCAAATGAGCAAACAAGTGCACACGAACAAGGTCTAAAGATCTTATTTGAAGATCTTATGGTCTCGATCATCAACCGAGAAAAGAGTTCTCTATGCACTGATTGCTTACATTGCTTCCACCATCATTCAAACCCTTTATGCTCAACTAGAATGATGCTAATGTAGCATAGTTAATCATTTAGTTGATAATGGTTGAGAGCATCCTTAAAAGGGAATAAAAAGTTGAGATGGTTAATTCTTCTTCTAAACTCCCTAAGTTAAAGGCTTGAACGCCTAAAGAAGAAGAAACCCTTAAGAGCCCAATAGAGGGGCATGTAAGGGGTGTGCCCAAAAGACACTAGAGATCAAATAGGACGTTTTCTTCTATGGTAGCAAATAAGGACTTTGAAAGGGAACTGCATAGAGTATGAGTACTCTGAAATGTTACCTCGTTTAGTAATTCTACTAGGAATAGAATTCACTAGTCTTGAGTCAATTCTGCATAATCCGTTGTGCAAAGACTCAAGGCACTAATGTCCTGAACATGCAACGAGATAACAAAAGTAAGTGAGATGACAAAGCTTCGAATTACTTTGGAACGTTGAGAGACAAAAGGATTAGCAAGTTAGACATCTTAGGATCATTTTACGAAAATGAACCTAGAGACTTAATTTCCTATGAATCCTGTCTTGAAGGGAAACGTTCCCGAAACATAGTTTGCGTGAAACGTGGAACGTGCCAAAATTCTAGTGGATTTCGATCCATGCTGATGAGTGTAAGATGCTTAATGTAAGCACTAGATACAATCGTCAGTTTAATCATTATGAATGAATGTACTTGTTGAAGTACAAATTCGAAACTTATATGAAATTCTTAGAATTTCAAAAAGGAGGTTAGGAACCGAAGTAGTCTTAAGTTATAGGTAAATCGATATGATCGAAATAGCCAATATCTTAGCAACTAAATCCTTAGTCATCTTAGAGATAATAGGATTATCTCTCAGTAAACTAATTCGAGAACACCTTAGTGTTTCCGAATGAGGGAATGAAACCTTATAGGATATGGTCCATTCCATAGCAAGTGTTACTGACTTATAATCATTCTAGGAATAAACTCCCAGAATATGCAGTTAGAGATTTTGAATTTTGCACCTTCCAAAATCAGTCCTTTAGTTGCACTATGCAATGTGGCATACTAAATTCCCTAATTATTCTTGTCCAAGAATATAGTGGAATCCTCTTAAGTGAAGAGGATAGTGGGAGACAAGCTTGAAACGAGTTCAAGTTTATACAACGATATTGGATATCAGTTTTGCGATTCCCTTGCACAAAGGTTGTTTGTCTCAAAGGAATGTACCTTTCTTAAGGAATCGTTCCTATAGAAGAAGAAAGGCAAGCAAGCAGACCTCAAAGAAATTTGAGGAAAAATATCCATGCCACATATAGAAGAAACGAGCCCATTTGATAAAACTTAGCCAAATTTTAGAGTATGTACACGTGTGAAACCCTTCTCTTAAGATGCATTTAGAACGCGTTCCTAGATAGCCAAGGAATTACTTGAAGAGGAGACACTGTCAGATTTGGAATCTGAGTAGTGTAAGCAAGCCTTGAAATCCAATATGGATTCCATATACTTAAACCGAGTTGTGACCTTGGTTGATCCACCTGATAGGATCAAGCTCCTAGAGCTTCGAGTAAATGGAAAGCATTACAACCTTCTTGACGGTTGAAATGCAAAAGTCCTTTTGGATTGTGTTTACCATATCCTCATATTCTGACTATGAGACATGATAAATGAATATGAGAACTATCTTGTTCAATATGAGATTAAAAGAGACTGAAATAAGGTATTTCTATAAATCTCATATTCAGTGGGAGTATGCATAAGGTATGCAAATCCCTAAGTCAATCTGTGGATTGATAAAGGCTTCTAGGAGTTAGACAATTCGATTCCACAGTCAAATCGTTTGATACAGATAGAAGTCGAATAAGTCTCAGAGTGTACATATGAAAGTTAGTGACGTAAGAGTCAATTTTGGTTCTTTAGAAGACGATGTCCTTCTCATTAGGAATGTCAAGGATGACGTGAAAGTTACCAATTCTTGTTTAAGAAACAATTTGACATGAAAGATCTTAGTGATTATCCTACATTCTCGACATTCAGATCTATTGAAGATAGATCTAAGAGAATAAAAGGATTATCACAAAATGAGTACATAACCACCGTACTAAAAGGAGTTTAGTATGGACAATGGAACATCTCTCTTGAAGAGTATGTGTCCTAAGATAACTTTAAGAAAGTTAGAATGTCCAAAATCCCTTTAAGTGAAAGGGTGCATAATGTATGAAAAGTTATGTACTAAATTAGATATGGCGCAACACTAAGCGTAGTAGGCCGAATCTAATATGACCTCAGAGAAGGTCATTAGATCTCTGTAAAGGATGTCCTCAGAGTACTTGAGAAGAAATGAGGATATGTATTAGTTTACAGAGCCCAAAAGATCTTATCGTTGAAAGGATATTTTGATGTAATTGTTGCATCAAACATAGATGATTATGAAATCATTGAAAGGGTACAACTCCTACCAGAATGGTAATGCAATGTGTTGGAAAGGGTTCCAAGGACGGACATTGCAAAACTCGACTGTCGTAGTTGAGAACTTAGTCGTATTATATAACGCTAAGTTGAGTGTTTGGGTAAGAAACTCCATCTAACTGGTTAGATGAAGTTCCTAGCATGAAACAACTCCTTGATCATATTGTATGATAAAAAGGATGGTTGCTCAAGTAAGAGAACCAAGACCTCACCAAGAGACTGAACACGTGATTACGAATCACTTTATAAGGAAAAGGTGTTTCCTAAGAGATGTGTAAACAAGAGGGTCACATCAGCAGAGAATATAGCTGATCCACTTTGGAAACGCCCAAAGTCAATAGGCTCTCAAAGTGCATCTTGAGAAGATGGGACTTAGAATACCTAAATGGCTTTTACGGGCAAGTGGGAGATTGTTTGGAATAGTGCCCTAGAAAGCCGATTCGACGTAATCTGCTTTGGGACTTTTCTTGTATCATAGACAATCTTTGAATAATATACGATTGATTATAGGCAAACACTTCTTTATATGCCAATACGTGTTTTGTGTGTTTCCATTACGTGCGCATGTATGAGAACTCCCCTAATCCTGATGACTTTAGGACTCTACCATTTAGGTGAAATGGTTCATGAAACGAGCCCTATATCACATAAGTCATGATTAGTAAAATACTCCAAGCCGATGAGTCCTACAGACAGTGGGAGTGTCAACCTGACTCCTCTAAGGCTTGCTTGTGGGATCACGCCCTTAAGAAGGACCACCTTGTTTCGTGGAGGTGCAAAGTGTATAGTTGATACGTGCGTGATACATGAGGGTGCTTACTTTAATAAGTAAGTTCACTGAGGTGCCCCGTGTGAGAACATTCCTAAATGGGAAAGGAAGTTTCTATTTCAGGAAATGGAAACTTCCAGATTAGGAAATATCTCACGAGTCATTGATGTGATTAATTGATCCTTAGACTTGAGGTTCCATGTTACTTTGTGAGTTAACTCTGTAGTCTTTGGTATAAGCTTTAAAGGGTGTCGCCTTAGACAACTGATTCAAGGCTTATGCTGGGGCTGCACAAGTGACTCATGAAAGTGAATGAGAATCAAGAAAGGACCTACACTTGCATTTGCAAGGTGATCTCTTATTGTGTAAGTCATTCATATGCCATATGGAGTCCTTGGCCAAGGCAGTAGATCAAGACATCAAGAAAAGGGTTTCTTGGATTGAGATCAAATGGATATGAAATGCACTTAGCTTTAAGACCAGATTATTAGGGTTCTAATTATTCCCTTACCCTAGATCATGGTTGAGAGATAGTAAGTAGGAGGATTGTATCTCACATGAATCAATGACTTAAAGGTTCTGTCGAATCCGAACATTCCAATTCAGCTAGGGGTTAAACACCTGTTGCTAGACTATGGTCGTTTAATCTGTGGACTGATTAATTAATTAGTGAATTAATTAATTAGGGTCACTGCTAATTGAATTGAGAACCTAGAGGGTCACACACAACAACTTGGTTACATGAGTTGAGGCTTTAAAATGATTAAACGAGTTAATCAAGCCAAGAGGGTTCCACACGTGTGAAACCACACGTGTGGCTCACGTGAGTGACACGTATCATTGTGACACGTGTCACACACGTGTATAAATATATGTGTATATTTATTTATGTATTAAATAATTAATGTGATTAATTATTTAATAGACTTTGGTTTAATTTTGAATTAAAAAGAAAGTCTTATTTTGGAGAAAATAATCTAGTTAATTAATTACGAATTAATTAATTAGATAAAATAAGTTATTTATTTTAAATAAATAAAGTATAAAATTATCCAAAAATAGTTTGGATATTTTTAGCTCTCTTGAAAGTTGATTTGAATTAGAATTCAAAGTCAAAGTCAAAATTACTTGATGATCAAGTAATAGGAGAGAGAGAGACCAAAATCCTAGCCCATTAAGGACTAGGAATTTCGTCCCTCCCCTTTCTTATATATAGGGGAGCTCATGCTCCCCTTTAGAGCTAATAGACAATTCTTGGTTCATGTGTTGAACACCTTCCTTTCTCCAAGATAAAATAAAACCCTAGGTTAAGCCTAAACACTAACTAGAGAACTAGCATCCTTACTAGTTAGATTGTAGCCAAGTTGGTGGACTATCTCTAGAGGCTTCAAGTTAGAAGTTTTGAAGATTCGAGCTTTACCAAAAGTGGGGATTAAGCAAAAGGATCAGAAGGGATGGTGAAAAGATTCTGAACCCGACGTGAAGCGAATGAAAAAATCGAACCAAAGAAGATGGCGAAAACCGTTCGTCCATATCCTGAAGGATGAATTTTTTCACGAGGGTTTTGTGACTGGCAGTTTTCTACTTTCGCAAAACTGGTTTTCGAAGGGAGTTTCAATCCTGTTTTTCTCGTTTCATGTTTCTTTCTTTATGTTATATTGTTAAGAACATCTCTAACATGAATTGAATCTAGGTTGGTGTGGATTGCTATCCCGACAATGGATTCTGAAGTAGAAAGAGACTTTCGAGGGACGGGTTGTCAAGCCGCGAGAAGAGCGTTCTTGGGTGGCTTGAAACGCTTCAAGAAAGAATAAAAGAAAAGTAAGTTTTCTATCCTTACGAATTTGGATACACGATTGCGAGTTCAAGATCCTTTTGTTGGAAAAATTTTTAAATTCCGCTGCTTTCTGATTCGTGTTTTCCAACACTCTTAAGTTCGTGGCCATCTTCGTCCAATTTGGGAAAGTGAACTGATTGTTTGGTGGATCCTGCCTGAATAGTTTGTTTGGGCTTGTGGCTTCGAAGGGAAAGGATGTAGCATTCCCAGGCCTTTTTGACATTACACAGAACCTCGCCGGTGCCATCAGGAGTGGGGAATTTGACTTTCTAGTAATAAGTGGAGATTACTGCATTGAAACCCACGAGGGCCGGCGTCCAATGATGATGTTGTAGGGGAGGTCCACTTCAACGACTGCGTAAAGGACGCTCAAAGTTTTTCACTGTGGGGCGCGACCAAAAGAGTTAGCCAAGCGAATCTGTCCGTGAGGGACAATCTCGGAACCCCCAAAGCCAATAAGGGCTGTTCTGAGGGGTTCGAGCGGAATGTTTGTTATATTCATTTTTTGAAACGTTTAGTAAGGGAGAACGTTCACAGTGCTTCCACTATCAATCAAGACCTTCTTTACAACGTGGTTATGAACGTCTAAACTAACCACCATGGGACAGTAAGAGGTTTCACCAATCCCATGGGGTGTTACAGTATGTTCCAAGTCTTTCTCTGTGAAACCTACAATGTCATTCTCTTTCGAGCATGAATAGCTATCAACGGAGAGCACAGGCTTGAACTGGGATGATCTCTAGTCATAACTCCGAATGTGGCAGCGCCGGGAAGTATTAGAATCACCCCCCGAGGGTCCTCCAACAATCATGTGAATGACCGCAAAGGGCTGGTTCTCCGTATCTACAGCTTTCCTTTTGCCGCGGTTGCTTGTTTCGGTGTGCTGGTGGCGGGGACTCCTCTAGCGCGAGCGACTTCTTCTTCTAGCATGCGCTCGCTCAGCGCAATGCTCGTCATACCTCTCTAATACCTTCACAAACTCCTTGAGGTGCCCCCCAACGATAAGCCTCTGGATCTCGCTCTCGAATTGGCGGCACTCGTTGGTATCATGCCCCTTCTGCTTATGGAAAGCGCAGTACTTTCCTGAGGGCTTTTGAGCCTCGGTCTCCCTCAACTTTAGCGGTCTCTTAAAGAGTTTCTTATCTGCCATGGAATACACTTCAACAATTGGGCGGTTGAGGGGAATCCGTTCGAACTTACGCGGAGGCGGGGAGTTGCGGCGAGCGGGGATAGGACTTCGGCGGTGACCCCTGTTGTAGTCTCCTTTGTCCTCGGGGGCTTTGCTGGGGCGAGGGGCGTTTGCGATTTTCTGATCCCTCGCGATATACATGTCCTCGAGGATGAAGAAAGAGTCAGCTATATCCCTGATCTCCATCTACTAGCGGGGCTTTTTCTTGGCCACTTCCTGCACGAATTCTTTGCTGGCATAGTGTTTCATATTGTTCGCTCCAAAAAGTACATGCCTCAAGAAATCCATCGAAGGCTTTTCCACGAGCAGGATTTCTTTGTTAAACCTTCCCATGAAGGACCTGAGCGTCTCATTTGGCCCCTGGACTAAGCGGTAGAGAGCTGTTGCTGCCGAGGCTGGGCCTTCAGGGAGTTGAAGTGGCTTATAAAAGCATCTGTCAGATCGGCGTACCTTCGGATCGAGCGTGGAGGAAGCTTCTTATACTAATCCTGAGCCATCCCAACAAGGGAGGTGACAAATACTTTGGCCCAATAATTGCTCGGATGCTCGTACAAATGCATCAAGTGCACAAAGTGATCCAGATGCTCGGCCGGATCAGTTGTTCCATCATACCTATTGACGGACGTGGGGATTTTGCCCTTCCCCGTGCCGGTCATCAGAACCTCGTCAATGAGGGGGAAACGCCCGTCAAAGTTCTGTAATCCCTGTCTTCAGGATCGTATTCCTCGTAGTCTGCTTCTTTACGGTGGTGAGAGATATGGCTGCGTGGGCGGCGAGCGTCTTTGGCCCTGGACCTCTCACCCCCGCTATGGGGGGCTTGAGTCTGTGCTCTAGAGAGCTGCTCCACTACATTCTAGAGTCCCTTGAGCTGTTCCAGTACTGCAGCAAGTTGAGGGTCGCCGACATTTTTGCAGCTTGCCCTTTCTGTGGCCCTCGATTCGACCTCTTCGTTATTTTCAGCTCGCTCATCCTCAGGAGCCCTTTCGTTTCCAGTGGGCTGCTGTCCTTGCTGGACTCTCGGTGGGGCCTCATTTCCTGGACGGGTGGTGGCAGAGGCATCGGAGCCCTCAACACATTTTGGGCAGCTACCAAGGGATGAACTGGGAGTCCTCCTGTGGGTGGAGCCGCTCGAGCGCCTGCCATTGAGGGGAAATAAGCAGTGGTGAAGTGCTCCCAGGCATTCTGTACCGCTTGCCCCTCGCATTGCGTATAAAGCGCCTGAAGTTGTTGGGTGGTGATTTGGGGCATTTCCACCCCTTGTATTTCCCTCGGAAGTGACATGGGGAGTTGTAATGTTCCCACCTGATAGGGCTGAACCATGGGCATCATTCCGGGCATCATCCCGGGTTGCACATAAGCATATCCCGACGGTGGCATGGCCATGGTGTACACACCGGGAAGGGAGGCTGGAACACTGTGAATGAGGGTCGGTGGAGGAGGAATACAGCCAGATCCCCCTGCTTCATTTCCACCGGGGGGGAGAGTTGCAGCGGCGGTCTCTGTGTTTTTGGCCCCATTTCCGGTAGTGGGCGGGGGCGTTGTTCCCTGCGTTTTCCTCATTGACAGGAGGAAGAACACCCCTGTTTTCTAGCACCCCAGACCTTGTTGCTGTCACCATTTCTAGAGCAAAAGATGTTACAACTCAACTAGCTTAGAAAAGAATCAGATGAAGTTGAAGATGGTGATGGATTTCCCACAGACAGCGCCAAAAATGATGGTGCAGGAATCTAAACTTCCTACAATGCAACAACACTTTCAATATTTGTATGGAAAAGGAAAGACCATCACTGGCGTGAGAGCCTCAGTAACTGGGTTTCCTTTTGAGCGTGGGTTCTTCCAGCTAGGATAACACCAAGAGTGCCAAATGCAGTGGTGATGTAACTGTGGTGAAGGTAATGCGAAGCTTGAGAAGATGAGGAAAAAATGGTGGAAAATTCCGAGAACAGTGAGTGCAGTATGTATTGTGGAAGATGACTTGGGGGAGAATGCAAGTGTTCTCTCCTATTTATATGTTAGGGGTGAGGGTATATTGGGTAATTGGACCGTGTGGTCCCAAACCTGTGTTGCCCTAACACGTGGTGGCCCGTGAGGGCGTGAGAGCGACTGTAGCGCCCCTTGCACGTGGAGGTGCCACACCCCCGCACTATACGTCAATCCACATACGAAACAGACAATCCGTACATGAACTAACCTATAGCGAATGGGTGACAATGCAGTACACGACAAGCCAGGCGGGATTAATGTATACATGCAACGAGTGAAAGCGGAAGCATAAACTGTTCACTATCAAATATAATTATTATACATGTCATGATGTTTCTCGTTCACCCAAGTAACATATGTTCTAGTTTCACATATCAATACATTATCATCTTTGAATATAAATAACAATTAACTATAATAACAACTCTAAACAAAGATAAACAATATGCACCGTGATTGACTCGACTACATGGACTGGACTTGACACGACTCGACTCCCGCCTAGCGTGCACCTGCAAGAACCTGAAAGGTGGAGGCGTCATGGAAGACTGAGTGAGGGGCATACATATATATTAGCGCAAATAACATGAAAGTTATAACCTCGGGTAAGGTTTTGTAACTAAAATAATATAGAAGCAAGAATAACATAGAACTCGCCCGAGATTACAACTATCAGGTTTAACACGATAATAACGTTTATTATAACAATCAGTGGCCCTGGCGAGGGGCGTGCACGATCTCCAACCAACCTCGACAGTGAAGAAGGGTTGCACTTTCATTTGATTAAGTTATCATGCAAGTCATTATAGTGCACACGATCAATAACACGAAATTCTCCTTTCTCCAATGGTGGTGGGTTTGCAAGACCCGAACCACCCACGATATCACGTTGCACATCGCGAACATGACTCCCACGTACGGGACTCCTTCCTCCACCAAACCTCCTGGTGGATTCAGGGGGCATCCCCACGGTTTGAGAGAGGTGTGTGAGTTACCCGTCAGCCCTATGCTTCCCCGGTTGGCTCAAACACTCACCCTCGGGCCCATAAACACGATACACGATAGTTCGCCAAACACGATCACGGTAACATGGTAACACGATACATGGCTTGCTTGTAACACGATACACGACTTGCTTGTCATGAACATGACTTGCTTTCAATGAAACACGGTTACCTTTAAAGAACACGACTCGATAGTTTAGAAACAATTATCATTATATATTTATATCTTTTTGGCCCAAAAGTCACATAAGGTTATATAGGTTCTAAGTAACTAGCAATTAAACCTCACCTGACGGGCGACACGATGACTCATGGATGCGTGAACATGCTCAGTTGATCACAATCTCCGCCCCGGGAGAATAACTGGACAAGAAACGGAACAATGTACGTGCATGAGACCATAATTCAAGCATATGACTGCATAGACGACGCACGGCGTGATCAGGTACGAGACATCGCACAATAAACAATGTAGCATGCAAATATCACGTTTTGGCATGTAATCAATCATATAATAACAATTTGGGGTCAAAGAAGTTAGCGGATCGAGGGTCTAAAAATATAATTTTATGCAGAATGTTTCTGCACTTCCAGGAGCCTGGGAACGGCCGTTCCAGGTTTTAGTGTAAAATGGGAAGGGTCGTTCCCCCACTCCCGAACTGCTCCCCGAAGATGGGAACGGCCGTTCCCGTCTGTGAGACAAAGTGAGAACGGTCGTTCCCCTCCTCGCTGCCTGCACATTAATCAAATCTATGGGAACGGTCGTTCCCCAATTACAAAGGGAACGGGAAGGGCCGTTCGCGTTTTACCGAAGATGCAAAAGCAGGGAACGAAAGAGGGGACCTTCGAACCATGGACAAAATTACTCAAACTTCATGCTTTCATTCATAATATGCAAGAATTCTGGAGATTAACATATATACATGTTTACTACACAACAAAATGCAATTAAAACACTTAAATCATGCTTGATCATCACAAATCATCCACTTCAAGGTCATAATTGAGTTTATCATATAACTTCAAATCCTTCAAGAATTCATGCATGTTTTCAAGTCTAAAACTCTTAATCATGCTTCTAACAAAGAAAACACAAGTTATCTCCTATAAATCCAAACCCTAGCTTCAAGAATTAATCCAAGAAACTATCCAATCCTTCAAATTCTACCTTGGAAGAAGGAAATAGAGTGATATGAGATGATGATGATGATTATGATGATGATGATGATGCCTCAAAGCTATCCAATCCTTCAAATTCTTAGATGAAAGTGATGAATTCTCTCTTTTTTCTTGAGTGATGATGGTTCGGTGAGATGAGAGCAAATATGGGGATGAATTTGATCAAAAATGAAATGAAAGTTGGAGAAGAAATGCATATAACGTGATATTTTGGGGAAAATGTAATATTTGCAATTAAATCCTTAAAGTTCCATGAGTTATGCAATAAAGTACCAAAGGTTTGGAAATGATCAATTAGGTCCAAACCATTTTCATGCAATTTAGTCCACCAATTTAAATAATCGATCAATCAAGGGCAATTAAGCAATTAAATCATTTTTGGCAATTAATTCGTGTAACAAATGAATCCCATTCATGCCGTAATGCTCAAATTGATACATATTTCACATAACCATATTGAATTATAATTTATATAATTTATCATAAAATATAGGAATTTAATAAACGAAAGGATTAAATAAATCCTAACTCTCGAAAAATCACACGTGTCGTGCGTACCTGGAATTGGGGCGTTATAGCGACGTCTTTGAAAAGCAGGCGGCGTGTCATGTACAAGGTGCGCACTGCCTCTGTGTCAGAGGTTGTTGGCGAGGGTCGTGCGTTAGGAAGGTTAAAGGTCTATCTTCCAAGAGTTCGGATCCCCTACAAGGGAGAAGATCATATGCATGCGCTGGTGACGCTCGGAGGGCGTACGGATGGGTTTACCACGGTAGAGGACCCCTGAGCGTCAAATCCCTGAGTGCCAGAAGCGGGGGCCCTCGTGTGGGTGCCTCCCTGGGAAGGGTGACCCTGAGGACTGGAGTGTGAGCGTCAGGTCTTACAGCTTGAACCCTTTACTGGAACAGTTGGCCGAGGCTCATAGGCTTGTATTTAGCCAGCAAGGGAGTGGGCTGGGTTGACCCGCGAGCCCATCAGTGCGAGCGTCCAGCCCATAAGTCGGCTGATGGCGACACGTGGACGGTTCTGATACGAGCGTGATTTTATGTCTCATTATTATGATATGATATGATATGAATATGTGTTTAAATAATTATGATCTTGTTTGATTAAATTCATGCCTAGAATAATTTATTTAGAAGTATTTTTCATAGAGAATTCATATATTTTGCTATATTATGCTTCAAATTCTATGTTATAAATATGAATATGATCAAGTGTGTTACACACCCTCTTTGAATATCCAAATAGACATAAGAACATGTTCTTGATGTTCTTGAATCAATGTGTGTGTACGTATGCTAATGAGTGAGTGTGTGAGATTAATTTTGTGTTATAAAATGTTCAATTCATAAGAAATTGATTAGTAAATGTTTTCAATAGTAATTTTGACTTTATGGTCAACCTTAATTCAATTAATTTCGAAAATTCATTAAAAATAACTATAAAACAGGTTTTGAAATTTCTAAAGAAGGATTTTATTCAAATTATTCCAAAAAACGGTAAGTTGTAAAATAATTTCAAAATCTAACCTACATTGTTGAATTAAACCCTAAATTATATTTCCAATATTCCAAATAGGATCATAATGTGAGAAATAAATATTTGAGTGGTTAAAGAATTCATGAAACCTGATTAATTAATTAAATTCTCTTAAACGGTTAAAATTAGGGTTTACCGGGAATTCTTTAACGTATTACATAACATGTACCTTATGTGATTATTTGATTAGGATATTTTATGTGATTATTTGATTAGAATAATAAGAACTTAGTTCTAAGTCAGTAGTAGTTATTACTTTCAGGCGACGATAAGATCGAAGAGTGGAATCCCTACAATTCCACTTAAATCTCAGAACTAGGTGAGGGTTAAAATATTTTCAACTGGAATCATGCCTATATATATGTATCTGTATATAAAATGGTTTTCAAGCCGACCTATTATTTATGATTTACCATCCTGTATATATAATATTATATTATCGAATCCCCTTCAAAGGGAAAATCCTTTCATGCTAGAATCAACGTTTTACTGGGACGTTATATAATAAGTCCACTTTATCAAACGTTGATTCTGGGTTATGCAAGAAAAATATTGGTTCTTGATTCTTGTTATGGGCCCCGGCGTGCAACCGTGTCGAGCAAGTACCCGGAAGGTATAGGGCCGAGGGTATTGTTGGTGACACGGACCGCCACCACCTCCTATAGTGGTTTAACTAGAGGTTAGTTACTCCACGCCAAGGGATGAGGGAGAGATAGCTACCTCCCGAATCGTGCTCATGGTCTCCAGGGTTTGCTCCCCCATTGACACTAAGGAGTAGTGGAGTTAATATCATTCTTGGCTTTATTGAGGTATCGGTGCCTTGATCAGCCCGATACTGTTTTACCAATTATTTAAGGAGTTACGGATGGAGAGGCCTAGTTTGCAGGCATTAAAGTTCCTGTTGTAGATTGGTTCAGATTTCTACAAATATTCCAAACTACCCCTATCCCTGTTTTACCCATATCATGAACCGTTTCATATTTGTTATATCCTATTGCTACTATTTTAGATCAAGATCCTCTTGATCAAATAAATATATATATACGTATACATATAAACCATCATGCCCTTCACTTAGTCACTTTGACTAACCCTCGCCCGTTTCAAATGCATGATTTCAGGGAGTAGTGGAACGACACCTAGAGGTATCTTGGAGGAGTAGGGTGTCGTGCATACTAGATTCGGGCTAACATAGGGGCACTTAGTGCAGAGCTTGTATATATTATAAATAAGCTGCCCTTACATTTTATCTTTGTATGCTGTCACAACGTATCTGAACCATTTTTATAAAAATAATAAGTTCTCACTCTTCATATGTATCACCATCCCCATCTATTTGCAAAGTTTTAAATTCCTTGATCTTCCGCTGTGCTATGACTTGTGCTCTATTCAATTACCATTTAAACCATTCGCCGTAGTATTTCCTGAGTGGTAGGTCTATCCTCTACTTGGGGAGTATTGTGGTGCGGGGGTTGTAGTGCTAGTGGAGGCGCTACAACTTAAAGTGGTATCAGAGCCCGGTTTAGTTAAGAAGAGACTTAACAAGAAGGATGCCTTATTCTTTTATCTGTTACATTGTAAGTTAGAGTTGCTTCAAGATACCATTAGGACCGTAAGTTAACATGTTTTTCTCCTGTATCTTTGTATGCCTTATCTCTGCTATGATTTATGTGATAACATGTGTATTAATTGTTATTGCTTGGAAATTCCTATCTAAGTGATTGTCTGAGAGTCATTCTTAACCATCATGCATCAAATTGTTTCCAAAGTGCATTGCAGCTCATAATGTCTCCCCGAAGAATCAACCAAGATAGCACTCCACCAAGAGAAGGTACATCCTCGGCTGGAGGAAATTCTGAGCTAGTAGACGCCTTAAAAGAAATAGTGCAAACATGTGCCAATGGATCGAAGAATAATAATGAGAAGTCCTTGGTAAAGTTTCTACGGATGGATGTACCTAAGTTTTTTGGAGAACCTAACGATGTTAAGGCTGAAAACTGGATAGCAAGCCTTGAGAAAATCTTCGAAGCAATGGGTATTTCCCCTGAGGAACCCGGAAGTTTCCAATTTGCAGCCTTTATGTTAGAAGGAGCAGCGTTAAGTTGGTGGAATTACACCAAGCATGTTTGGGCAGAAAGCCAAATTAATTATAGATGGGCGATTTTTGTCAGAGTGTTTCAAGACAAATACATCCCTCAGATAGTAAGGGATGCCCGCGAAGCAGAATTCATGAATCTGGTACAAGGCAATATGACGGTAGCTGAGTATGAAGCTAAATTTATCTGATTGATCCAGTATGCCCCACATATTCTTCCTAATGAGCGACGAAAGACTCAGCGATTCACCAAGGGACTCAAGTCTGATCTTAGGTGGGTATTGGCTCCGTTTGAATTGGAAACTTAAACCAAGGTCGTGGAAACAACTATGAAAAGGAAAGCCACACATAAGGAAGTCTATCTGGAAAAAAATCACTCCGAACCACCTTATAAGCTATTCCGGGAATCCAAACGTCCTGCTGAATCATCTAAGTCACCTCCAAGGAAAAAACAATTGCAATCCTGCCCCAGACCTCCACAGGCAGCACCACAGCTTCAAGAAGAGATCGTTTGTGACAATTGTTACAAACGAGGGCATAGTGAGGAGGAATGTCGAATGAAGGCTGGTATATGTTTGTGGTGTGGAAACCCTGATAATCGAATGGAAAATTGCCCCAAGGACCAAAACCAAGAAATAAAGAAGGCTATAGGAGGAACCTCTGGAAAACCAATAGTCAAAGGACGAGCTTATACTACGGAAGGAAATATGAAACAGAATTTTGCCAATAATGTTGAGGTTACAGTACACATTCTAAACACGCCAGTTACTGCTTTATATGATCCTGGCGCCATGCATTCATTGCATTACTTATGTGCATATTTAAATTTCCTACTTGAACAATTACCCTATGCCTTCTTTGAAAGTTGTCTCATCATATATACGAGATATAAACACTATCTAAAATTAATATGAAACATGAGAAGAATGTGAGGACATATTCTCCTTAAGGGGGGAGGATTATAACAGCCCGGATCTGGGGTAAGAAGATATAGGGTTATTTGAAAATGTTTATATAAACTACGTGCTTTTATGTTTTAATTTTTGTCAAAATCCTAATATTAGACTCACATCACTATCCATTCATCGAGCCTAAACATTCACATATTCCTCATGAAAACTTAGAAATCTAGATTTCATATTTTTCGAATTCATATCCTAGCTTTTGTTATCCCAAGATACGCTTTGAAAATTGTTTGTAAAAAATTCCCATTAGGTCCCTAGTTACTATTCACTCCTAGGTGTAGGAATTTAACGGGACATCTTTACCTATCTAATATTGGGCTCATATGAATCCTTTCAAAATTTTATGAATTATGATATCATTCCCGAACCCTAATTCTCATTAGAACTCCCGTAGTATCTAAAACCGACCGTAAAACCCTAGTTTTGCCCTAATTCACATATTTTCGAACTTTAACGTTTTCCCTATCCAATTTTATAGCCAAAACGATCCTCGAATTATTTTATGAATTTTAAGATCTTTTCCAAACCCTAATTCAAAATTTATTTCATTTTATGAATTTTTCCTATTTTTCCTAAAGTACTATTCCCGCCGTAAAAACTAACTTTCAATACGTACGGCGTTTCCTATCCAATATTATACTCAAAATAATTCTCAAATTATTTTATGAATCATGAACACTTTTTTGGAAATTAAATCTCATCCTAGCTTCGTTTTATGTATTTTATCATATTTTTCAAAATTCCGAGCCTTTACTACTTTAATTTTAGAAGTTTAAACGTTAAGTGTTATAACCATCGGAAAGCTCTTTCGATCCTCTTTCTTTTGCAAATTTTACCATTTCATACTAAAATTTGAATAATCTCCTAAATTTTTATTATCATTGTGACCCTATTTTAGAACTAATTTTATTTAATGTATTTATGATGTATTTGTGACATCATTATGTATACATATGCACTTACCTCACATGTACACCTAAGTATACACCTAGCATAACACCTAAACCCCCATAATCATATTCCAAGCTTACTCATCAGCCTAAAACCCCTAGAAATTGCAAGTTAAGCCCCTAAATCCCAAGTATAAATACCCCTCCAAGCTCATTTCCAAGACTACACAAAATTCACTCCATCTCTCCCTCTCTCACGCCACTCCTCTCTCTCCCTAGGCTAAGGTGTGATTTCTTTTATTATTTCATGCTTTATATTATGTTCTTAGTATAGTATAGTCATAGCATGCATAGGATTAATTAAATTATGCTTTAGAAAATTTATTTTATGAAATATACGCTATTTATGCTAGTTTAGGAAAAATGTGATAACATATATGCATTTTATTTAATTAAATGCATGAGTTATGATATGATATGATATGATATGAATATCTATTTAAATAATTATGATCTTCTTTGATTAAATTCATGCCTAGAATAATTTATTTAGAATTATTTTTCATAGAGAATTCATATATTTTGCTATATTATGCTTCAAATTCTATGTTATAAATATGAATATGATAAAGTGTGTTACACACCCTCTTTGAATATCCAAATAGACATAAGAACATGTTCTTGATGTTCTTGAATCAATGTGTGTGTGCGTGTGCTAATGTGTGAGCGTGTGAGATTAATTTTGTGTTATAAAGTGTTTAATTCATAAGAAATTGAATAGTAAATGTTTTCAATAATAATTTTGACTTTTTGGTCAACCTTAATTCAATTAATTTCGAAAATTAATTAAAAATAACTATAAAATAGGTTTTGGAATTTCTAAAGAAGGATTTTATTCAAATTGTTCCAAAAACCGGTAAGTTGTAAAATAATTTCAAAATCTAACTTACATTGTTGAATTAAACCCTAAATTATATTTCCAATATTCCAATTTGGATCATAATGTGAGAAATAAATATTTGAGTGGTTAAAGAATTCATGAAACCTGATTAATTAATTAAATTCCCTTAAACGGTTAAAATTAGGGTTTACCGGGAATTCTTTAATGTATTACATAACATGTACCTTATGTGATTATTTGACTAGGATATTATATGTGATTATTTGATTAGAATAATAAGAACTTAGTTCTAAGTCAGTAGTAGTTATTACTTTCAGGCGACGATAATATCGAAGAGTGGAATCCCTACAATTCCACTTAAATCTCAGCACTAGGTGAGGGTTAAAATATTTTCAACTGGAATCAAGCCTATAAATATGTATCTATATATAAAATGGTTTTCAATCCTACCTATTATTTATGATTTAACATCCTGTATATATAATATTATATTATCGAATCCCCCTCAAAGCGAAAATCCTTTCATGCTAGAATCAATATTTTACTGGGACGTTGTATAATAAGTCCACTTTATCAAACGTTGATTCTGGGTTATGCAAGTAAAATATTATTTCTTGATTCGTGTTACGGGCCCCATCGTGCAACCGTGTCGAGCAACTACCCGGAAGTTATCGGGCCGAGGGTATTGTTAGTGACACGGACCGCCACCACCTCTTGGTAGTGGTTTAACTGGAGGTTAGTTACTCCACGTCAAAGGATGAGGGAGAGATAGCTGCCTCCAGAATCGTGCTCATGGTCTCTAGGGTTTGCTCCCCTATTGACAGTAGGGAGTAGTGGAGTTAATATCATTCTTGGCGTTATTGAAGTATCGGTGCCTTGATCAGCCCGATACTGTTTCACCAATTATTTAAGGAGTTACAGATGGAGAGGCCTAGCTTGCAGGCATTAAAGTTCCTGTTATATAGACGGTTCAGATTTCTACAAATATTCCAAACTACCCCTATCCCTGTTTTACCCATATCATGAACCGTTTCATATTTGTTATATCCTATTGCTACTATTTTAGATCAAGATCCTCTTGATCATATAAATATATATATATATACGTATACATATAAACCATCATACCCTTCACTTAGTCACTTTGACTAACCCTCGTCTGTTTCTAATGCATGATTTCAGGGAGTAGGGGAACGACACCTAGAGGTATCTTGGAGCAGTAGGGTATCGTGCATACTAGATTCGGGCAAACATAAGGGCACTTAGTACAGAGCTTGTATATATTATAAATAAGCTGCCCTTACATTTTATCTCTGCATGCTGTCACAACATATCTGAACCATTTTGATAAAAATAATAAGTTCTTACTCTTCATATGTATCACCATCCCCATCTATTTGCAAGGTTTTAAATTCCTTGATCTTTCGCTATGCTATGACTTGTGCTCTATTCAATTACCATTTAAACCGTTCCTCGTAGTATTTCCTGAGTGGTAGGTCTAACCTCTACTTGTGGAGTATTGCGTGCGGGGGTTGTAGTGCTAGGGGAGGCGCTACAACTTAAATTGGTATCAGAGCCCGGTTTAGTTAAGAAGAGATTTAACTAGAAGGGTGCCTTATTCTTTTATCTGGTACATTGTAAGTTAGAGTTGCTTCAAGATACCCTTAGGACCGTAAGTTAACATGTTTTTCTCCTGTATCTTTGTATGCCTTATCTCTGCTATTATTTATGTGATAACATGTGTGTTAATTGTTATTGCTTGGAAATTCCTATCTAAGTGATTGTCTGAGAGTCATTCTTAACCATCACGTATCAAATTGTTTCCAAAGTGCATTGCAGTTCATAATGTCTCCCTGAAGAACCAACCAAGATAACACTCCACCAAGAGAAGGTGCATCCTCAGCTGGAGGAAATTCTGAGCTATTAGACGCCTTAAAAGAAATATTGCAAACATGTGCCAATGGATCGAAGAATAATAATGAGAAGTCCTTGGTAAAGTTTCTACGGATGGATCCACCTATGTTTTTCGGAGAACCTAACGATGTTAAGGCTGAAAACTGGATAGCAAGCCTTGAGAAAATCTTCGAAGCAATGGGTATTTCCCCTGAGGAACCCGAAAGGATTCAATTTCCAGTCTTTATGTTAGAAGGAGCAGCGTTAAATTGGTGGATACATCAAGCAAGTTTTGGCAGAAAGCCAAATTAATTATAGATGGGCGAGTTTTGTCAGAGTGTTTCAAGACAAATACATCCCTCAGATAGTAAGGGATGCCCGCGAGGCAGAATTCATGGATCTGGTGCAAGGCAATATGACGGTAGCTGAGTATGAAGCTAAATTTATCCGATTGATCCAGTATGCCCCACATATTCGTCATGATGAGCGATGAAACACTCAGCGATTCACCAAGGGACTCAAGTCTGATCTTAGGTGGGTATTGGCTCCGTTTGAATTGGAAACTTATACCAAGGCCGTGGAAATAGCTATGAAAACGAAAGCCACACATAAGGAAGTCCATCTGAAAAAAGATCACTCCGAACAACCTTATAAGCTGCCCCGGGAATCCAAACATCCTGCTGAATCATCTAAGTCACCTCCTATGAAAAAACAAGTGCAATCCTGGTCCAGACCTCCACAACCAGCACCACAGCTTCAAGAAGAGATCGTTTGTGACTATTGTTACAAACGAGGGCATACTGAGGAGGAATGTCGAAGGAAGGCTGGTACATGTTTGTGGTGTGGAAACCCTGATCATCGAATGGAAAATTGCCCGAAAGGACCAAAACCAAGAAATAAAGAAAAGGCTATAGGAGGAACCTCTAGAAAACTAATGGTCAAAGGACGAGCTTATACTGTGGAAGGAAATATGAAACAGAATTTTGCCAATAATGTTGAGGGTATGGTACACATTCTAAACACGCCAGTTACTGCTTTATATGATCCTGGCGCCATGCATTCATTGCATCATTTATGTGCGCATTTAAATTTCCTGCTTGAACAATTACCCTATGCCTTCTTTGAAAGTTGTCTCATCATAAATACGAGATATAAACACTACCTAAAATTAATATGAAACATGAGAAGAATCTGAGGACAGATTCTATTTAAGGGGGGAGGATTGTAACAGCCCGGATCTAGGGTAAGAAGAAATAGGGTTAGTAGCAAATGTTTATATAAACTACGTGCCTTTATGTTTTAATTTCTGTTAAAATCCTAATATTAGACTCACATCACTATTCATTCACCAAGCCTAAACATTCACATATTCCTCATGAAACCTTAGAAAGCTAGATTTCATATTTTTCGAATTCATATCCTAGCTTTTGTTATCCTAAGATACGCTTTGAAAATTGTTTGTCAAAAATTCCCATTAGGTCCCTAGTTACTATTCACTCCTAGGTGTACGAATTTAACGGGACATCTTTACCTATCTAATATTGGGCTCATATGAATCCTTGCAAAATTTTATGAATTATGATATCATTCCCCGAACCCTATTTCTCATTAGAACTCCCGTAGTATCCAAAACCGATCGTAAAACCCTAATTCACATATTTTCGAACTTTAACGTTTTCCCTATCCAATTTTATAGCCAAAACGATCCTCGAATTATTTTATGAATTTTAAGATCTTTTCCAAACCCTAATTCAAAATTTAGTTCATTTTATGAATTTTTCCTATTTTTCCTAAAGTACTATTCCCGCCGTAAAAACTAACTTTCAATCCGTACGGCGTTTCCTATCCAATATTATACTCAAAATAATTCTCAAATTATTTTATGAATCATGAACACTTTTTCAGAAATTAAATCTCATCCTAGCTTCGTTTTACGTATTTTATCATATTTTTCAAAATTCTGAGCCTTTACTACTTTAATTTTAGATGTTTAAAGGTTAAGTGTTTATAACCATCGGAAAGCTCTTTCGATCCTCTTTCTTTTGAAAAATTTACCATTTCAAACTAAAATCTGAATATTCTCATACATTTTTATTATCATTTTCACCCTATTTTAGAATTAATTTTATTTAATGTATTTATGATGTATTCGTGACATCATTATGTATACATATGCACTTACCTCACATGTACACCTAAGTATACACCTAGCATAACACCTAAACCCCCATAATCATATTCTTAGCTTACTCATCAGCCTAAAACCCTTGGAAATTGCAAGGTAAGCCCCTAAATCCCAAGTATAAATACCCCTCCAAGCTCATTTCCAAGACTACACAAAATTCACTCCATCTCTCCATCTCTCATGCCACTCCTCTCTCTCCCTAGGCTAAGGTGTGTTTTATTTTATTATTTCATGATTTATATTATGTTCCTAGTATAGTATAGTCATATCATGCCTAGGATTAAATAAATTATGCTTTAGGAAATTTATTTTATGAAATATATGTTATTTATGCTAGTTTAGGAAAAATGTGATAACATATATGCATTTTATTTAATTAAATGCATGAGTTATGATATGATATGATATGAATATGTATTTAAATAATTATGATCTTGTTTGATTAAATTCATGCCTAGAATAATTTATTTAGAATTATTTTTCATAGAGAATTCATATATTTTGCTATATTATGCTTCAAATTCTATGTTATAAATATGAATATGATCAAGTGTGTTACACACCCTTTTTGAATATTCAAATAGACATAAGAACATGTTCTTGATGTTCTTGAATCAATGTGTGTGTGCGTGTGGTAATGTGTGAGTATGTGAGATTAATTTTGAGTTATAAAGTGTTTATTTCATAAGAAATTGAATAGTAAATGTTTTCAATAGTAATTTTGACTTTTTGGTCAACCTTAATTCAATTAATTTCGAAAATTAATTAAAAATAACTATAAAATAGGTTTTGGAATTTCTAAAGAAGGATTTTATTCAAATTATTCCAAAAACAGGTAAGTTGTAAAATAATTTCAAAATCTAACCTATATTGTTGAATTAAACCCAAAATTATATTTCCAATATTCCGATTTGGATCATAATGTGAGAAATAAATATTTGAGTGGTTAAAGAATTCATGAAACCTGATTAATTAATTAAATTCCCGTAAACGGTTAAAATTAAGTTTATCGGGAATTCTTTAACGTATTACATAACATGTACCTTATGTGATTATTTGATTAGGATATTATTTGTGATTATTTGATCAGAATAATAAGAACTTAGTTGTAAGTCAATAGTTATTATTACTTTCAGGCGACGATAAGATCGAAGAGTGGAATCCCTACAATTCCACTTAAATCTCAGCACTAGGTGAGGGTTAAAATATTTTCAACTAGAATCATGCCTATATATATGTATCTATATATAAAATGGTTTTCAAGCCTACCTATTATTTATGATTTACCATCCTGTATATATAATATTATATTATCGAATGCCCGTCAAAGGGAAAATCCTTTCATGCTAGAAATCAACGTTTTACTGGGACGTTATATAATAAGTCCACTTTATCAAACGTTGATTCTGGGTTATGCAAGCAAAATATTATTTCTTGATTCGTGATATGGGCCCGGCGTGCAACCGTGTC
Source organism: Lantana camara (assembly GCA_037501455.1). Classification (NCBI taxonomy): domain Eukaryota; kingdom Viridiplantae; phylum Streptophyta; class Magnoliopsida; order Lamiales; family Verbenaceae; genus Lantana; species Lantana camara. Next base: position 87,368,574 of record CM074862.1, on the reverse strand, counting down.
GAGCAAGTACCCCGAAAGATATCGGGCCGAGGGTATTGTTGGTGACACGGACCACCACCACCTCTTGGTAGTGGTTTAATTGGAGGTTAGTTACTCCACGCCAAGTGATGAGGGAGAGATAGCAGCCTCCCGAATCGTTTTAATGGTGTCTAGGGTTTGCTCCCCTATTGACACTAAGGAGTAGTGGAGGTAATATCATTCTTGGCTTTATTGAAGTATCGGTACCTTGATCAGCCCGATACTGTTTTACCAATTATTTAAGGAGTTACGGATGGAGAGGCCTAGCTTGCGGGCATTAATGTTCCTATTATAGATTGGTTCAGATTTCTACAAATATTCCAAAGTACCTCTATCCCTATTTTACCCATATCATGAACCGTTTCATATTTGTTATATCCTATTGCTACTATTTTAGATCAAGATCCTCTTGATCATATAAATATATATATACGTATACATATAAACCATCATGCCCTTCACTTAGTCACTGTGACTAACCCTCGCCCGTTTCAAATGCATGATTTCAGGGAGTAGTGGAACGACACCTAGAGGTATCTTGGAGCAGTAGGGTGTCGTGCATACTAGATTCGGGCTAACATTGGGGCACTTAGTGCATAGCTTGTATATATTTTAAATAAGTTGCCCTTACATTTTATCTCTGCATTTTGTCACAACATATCTGAACCATTTTGATAAAAATAATAAGTTCTTACTCTTCATATGTAACACCATCCCCATCTATTTGCAAAGTTTTAAATTCCTCGATCTTCCGTTGTGCTATGACTTGTGCTCTATTCAATTACCATTTAAACCATTCGCCGTAGTATTTCCTGAGTGGTAGGTCTAACCTCTACTTGGGGAGTATTGCGGTGCGGGGGTTGTAGTGCTAGGTGAGGCGCTACAAGGACAATTTAAATTACATAAGGGAATTGGAAATAAAAAGGTGCCCTATCCTATTACAACAATAGAAACCCTCTTTAACAATTTAAGGGGTCTTCACTTATGGCCTCCTTATTACTTGTTGGTCGATCCATCTTACTCCATATGTGCAAATCTTCAAAGTAAAAAAGAAAAAACCTCACTTCTTAAGATCTACTCTCTTTGCATAAAATAATAAAGCTCAATCTTCATATTGACCATAGAAAAATACACGGGGCATACATCGGCCCAAAAGTAGTGATATGGAAAGCCAAATAATAAACACATAATAGTACGCACATAAGTGGGGCACCGATCCCAATTGAAAAACCCAACTATGGGGCTCCACCCCCAAATTTAAATCATCCATGTACATAAATTAAAAATATCCACAAGACTAAACCCATGATCACCTAATATTCTAAATTGCAAGAATTTAAATTTACCAATAAATTAAAATTCCCGCCTTTAAGTTCTAACAATTTAAAAACATAACCTAGATACAATACCTTATTCATGAATTCTTTCAAATAACCCAAGAAAAATTAAATCAATAAAATTCTAATTTATTTTTCCAAAAATTAATAATTTTATCTCTTAATTATTCTAAAAATCGAATACATTTTAATTTCATAAAAAATCCCATTTTTAATAATTATTTCAAAAATAAATTTAATTTTAACAAAATAGTTTTTTCAGAAAAATTAAATCGGGATTGGATATATCAAAACATGAACGAGACTGTGAGACCCGGACAGTCCACAAGCTGCTCTCCTATGCCCGGTAACAGTGCATCATAGCGCTTGCACACGCGCGTGCCAGTGCATGCATGGAGCGTGAGGAGCTAGTACGTGGGCGCATGGAGAGCATCCTCGCGCACATCGTGCGTGGCTGTTAAGCCGACAGACGTGCTGTTGGGACGGACTAGACAAGGCCGGGTGCCAGGCAGCAAGGGCTACCCCGCACACGCGCTCTTGCGCGATTACGGGATGCCAGACCAGGCGATGCCGGGAGGCCTTCGATGGCTTACGGGCAATGCCTGCGAGAGGGGCACTTGGCGGCGATGGCGGTGTGTTAGCCTGGGGCTGGGTGTGCGACGCCCTAGCACGTCCCAGCTTCTCGTTTTCGGTTAGTAACGCGATTTCGTGTTTCGCAATATTTTTAAAAAGTTCAAATCAATCCAAAAAATTAAAACATGATTCGATTAATTTGATTCAAAATAGTTTTAATCAAAAGGATTTTCAGAAATTTCAAGAAAATTTACAGATTCATTTTTCTCAGATTTCTAAAAAACTCAAGAATACTTAATTGTATCCAAATTTAACAATTTCTGCCAAATTCGTAATACGAAGACGAATCAGAAATAGGCCTTGCAAGGTGGCTCTGATACCACTTATTGGGAAAAATAAAATAGTAAAGCAGCTGAATTTAATTTTTTTTTTCCAAAAAGAAAGATCGAATTTTACAATTCCTATTCTTGATTCGTAAGAATTAAAGAAACTCATTTAAATCGACCCTTTCTTTACATATTTTTAGCCGCGCTCAAACACGCTTCAAGTGGCAAGTTCGTCGAACTTCTTCGATTCTTCAAGATTCCAAAATCGCAGTCATCTAGAGCAATAATCCTCACCAACCTCGATCACAATCTGAATAGGGAGGATGCTAGTACTATATTCATTGTTTAACCTCTAGGGGATTGTATAGTTATTTCGAAATTTTGCTATCATATTCCTATGGGTTCGAACCCTTCCCTTATATAAGACTAAGGTAGTTCGAACCCCCTTGTCTTGTTGGATAAGGATTTCTTATCCTTCAAGACTTTTAATTACTTGCTATGTTTTCTGCTTTGACCAAAAAAACTCTTTTGATCAACTTGCCCTCCAAGTAATTCTATCTAACTCCTTTAGATATTTTATGGAATAATTTTATTTATTCTTAATGAATAAATTTAATGTGAATTATTAATTAATTCACAATTAATTATTTATTGATCATTTAAATTAAAAAATGGACGTTACAATAATTCATAATTAAATTAAAGTCCATCAAATAATTAATCAAAATTAATTATTCAATTAATCTCTAAACATACAACCCCCATCTGTTCGGCCGTACAGGTACGACGTGATGAGTGGGCTACGTGTGCATTTAATTTATTTAATTATGCACTTATGTGACTTATATGATATTTGAATATTGATTATATGCTTTATGTTATACTTTGAACGTTTTGTACCCTTTTGAACCGTTCTTTCTTCGTTCGACTCAGAATTTGAATCCAATCTTTGTGATCATTTGATATGCACGAAATATGTGAGTTATGAAGGTGTTTGTATGCTTTATACTCGTTTTAGAACTTGTTTGGTTGAACGGGACTTAAAAGGGCTAAAGAGCATTTTAAAGGGGTTTTGAATCGTTTTGGTCAAACTTCGACGAAACTCGCATTTCGCACCTAAGAGACTACCTTAGTCCATTTTAGACTATCTCATTTCTCAAGTTTTTTACTCAAATTGGGACCCACTTAACCCCAACTCAACCCTTTACATCTCCATACTCCATCATTTTGGACACTATGCAAGAAAGAAGAGAAAAAAGGGCTTGAAGCAAGAACAAAGAAGAAATCCCATCACTATTCACACTTTGAAGGTTTTGAGCTTAAATCTTCATCAAACTCCATCCATTTTTTAATGTAAGAATACTTTTGTGTTCTCCATCTCATGGTGGTTCTTTTTCATCCATGGATTTTATATTTTGAGCATGTTTTGATGAAGATATAGATTTTGGTATGAATAGGAATGAATAGGGTTTTGGTGACAAGTTGGTTCCCTAGGAGTCCATTTGATCTCTTTTGTCCCCTCTAGGACTTGAAGGTGAGGTTTTCATTCTTTTAGCTATTATGACCTAAAACCCTATAGTTTTGAAGCCCGCATGCAAAATATGTATAAATGTGATATGCGAAAACCCTGTAGCTTAATGTTTTGCAACAAGCCTATGCTTGAAACCGTGCGCTCTCACGCATGATATGCACTTCTCCAACATGATACGAATTGGATTACACGGAGAGGTATGTTTAATGCATATACCTAGTTGCAAGGTAAGGTATGAACGATAAGGTATGTACATTATGATATGTTATAATATGAGCGAGTCATGATATGATATGAACGAATATGTTATGTTATTAATACGTCGAATATTTGTTGAACTATTGAGCTTGGATTGATATATTTAGCCCCATGACTTGCTTTAATTGTAGAAAATTAATTGATCTTATGCTTCTTGATAGGAAAATAAATGACTTGCAAAACTTTAGAGATTTTGGTGATATTTGAGCAGCAGCCGTGCATGATGATTAAAGAGGCCCATGTCGTTCGAAAATTAAACAAGAGGCATTTGACTTGTATAGGCAGGAATGAGCTTTGAGGGATAAAGGAACTTTTAGTTTCATTGGCCCATCAACTCCTAGTCTAATATGTGTCTGAATCATGCAACACTTTGGAAGAGGCTTATTTAATTCATAAGCTGCAAGCCCACTATTTGAGATTTCCACAAGAGTCCACAAACGCTTAGCTTTATTTTGTGGCTAATTGACTATTGTTGGGAGAATTAATTCACCTAAAAGGCGTAACACGTTTTTGAGATTAGTGGCGTCACTTGAGGGAATTAGTGGCCTTTATGGTGAAAGAACATGGAGGAGAAGTGGGGGAAGAACTCAGGACTGCTGTACTATATAAAGGAGGAGCTGAGAGTGAAGAAGAGATACGCCTGCTAGAGACAAAAATTACATAGCAGCAGCACTTGGAGGAACGAGGAGATTTCGAGCATCAACCAGTTTATTTCCGTTTCCTTCTTCTATTTCGTCTTAAACACTATGTTGATTATTCGACCTGGTTTGCTTGATTTCGTTATAAATTGCTAAGTTTCTTTCTAGTTAGGATTTTCCAATGTTATGCTACTCGTGAGACTATTTCTTTGAAATTGATTAATTTATGTTATTCGTTTTATTCCTAATTTACGCATCGATGTGTGTTGATTCATTTTTCTATTTAGGGCCCAAGTCTTAGAATTATTGATACAAATCTAGCTAGTTAATTCATTTGGCGGTGTTAGCTAAACAATTAGCAATGTAGCAATCAATACTAGGGTGTATAATGTTTGTTTGAATTTATGTTGAGGAATCTTATGGTTTCATTGAGTGAGGTCCGAGTTCATACTTAACCGGTTAGGATTAATGTTTCTTTAGTTCTTAAAGTGATTAATTAATTGAATCTTGGAGAGAGTCTCAAAAAGGCTATTAATTAGTTAGGGGGTAATTTTTAGGAGATTCTGTAAATTACCCTAAAAACTAAGAAAAAACATGGGAGCTAGAGGTAGTTGGTAACCATAGCTAGTCTAACATTGAACTAATATTAAAATCGTTTGTCGATGAACGTAGTCTAATGCATGATTAGAAAAATCCCGACTAATTGTTATCCATTGAGTTATTGGAATTTAATTTGCACTCTTGTTTAGTTAGCTTAGTTTATTAATCGTTCATTATCAATTGTAGTTTAGTCAAAATCGCAAACCCCCCCCCCCCCTAATTATTTTAGTTCGTTACTTGTTTTATTTGAAAGATATAACTTTGTCCAATCTCCGTGGAATCGACCCCTTTTTACAACTATTTGCAATTTAATTGTACTCGGTACTAGGGATTTATTTTTGGTGGCTTCAACTCCTATCAGTTATAATCTGTTTTGTAATGTTAGGCCCCAAATTCTATTGTGCCAGTCAGTCCGGGACGACAGCGGGCCGTCGGGATAGGGGTGGGTATAGGCTTCATATGATAGGATGAAACCGAAACCCCGCCAGGAGGTTTGGTTGGAGGATGGAGTCCTCGGGCGTAAGTGTCATGAAACTCACGACCTACAGTTAATATAATGGATGGTTAGGGTCGCGCAACCCTTCCATCACCCGGAGAAAGGTTGGAAGGGTTTATGATATGTTAAGATTTATGTTTTCATATGATTCGTTATGCAGAGTTGGGGTGGTTATGTGCTCGTATTCGCCGAGCATTTGTACGTTATGTTTGATTATGAAACGGGATAGGACTTTAACGCTATGATATGCTATGATGTGGTTATGATATGTATGAGTATGTTTTGAAAATGGTTTTGGTGTGCAAAAACCTACTCCCTGATTATAATCTTTTGTTTATTATGTGATATGCTCTATACGTATATAGTGTGTGGGTGTGCGTTAGCCCCTTCACTCAGTCGGTGGATTGACCCTCTCCTTTTAATCTTTCAGTTTGCACGTTTTAGTTCGAGTTAGGGGGAGAAGTTGTCTTTTCAAGTCTTGTTAGTTGTCTAGTTCGAGTTGCATTTCACTTTGCATAAGAAATGAGATTTGTATACTATCTGAATATGTTGTAAAGTCTTATATAAATTTAGGAGTTTATGGATTTTGTATGATGATTATTTGGGACAGGTCTGGAGGGATAGCTGAACCCGTTTGTTTATGATTATTACAAATTTTTTGGATTAGGTATCTCTGCTAGTTGAAACCGTCACCTGTTATTATATGGCCTACGAATTGGTATGTATGCTTCCGCTATTCATTTTATTTGTTGCGCACTTTGAGTATGTTTAGCTCCGCCTAGCCTAGTGAGTGTGTGGTCTCCCGTTCGCTTTAACTTGGGCTGGTGTATGGACTTCACATTTCATATGCGGGTTCGGGTTTTATTGCAGGGGATATAGTGGCCCACACTCCAGGCTACATTGTAGCACCCCGGAGCGCAGAGCTTTACATCCCCCGCAACATAGGCCGACACATGTAACGAAATGGGAACTCCACACACGCATCAAGCTATAGCGAACGGGAAACAAAAAAATATTACTCTTGGGGTAGGCGGTCTAGACCCTAATACAGAGTGCACAAAATAACTAAAAGCAAATGCGGAAGCACCAGTATTTCAAACATAAACATTTATAAATGCTCAACATACAAACAAGATATACATAACATGCCCATCCCAGGCCAATTAAGTCATACAAGTATCAAAATTCGAATTCTATATCAAATTTATACATATTTTATACATAATACCAAAACTGAAAAAGTAATGATGCAAGAGACGCAAAAGACTCGACTCAAGGACTCGAACAACCAAAAGAAAGACCACCGCCTAGTACGAACCAACACCTACACCTACAAACTCAAAGAAATAAAGGGGAAAAAGAAGACAACGAGGAGGGGTCAGTCCTAAAGACCGGTGAGGGGGCTAACACTCACACGTACATATACTCAAGAGCAGAGCATATTCAAAGTAAGAAAATTCATGAACCGGAGCGTGGTTTTTTGCATTCTAAAACATTTTATCCCGTGATAATATATATAAGGAAAAGGATTTAAGGCTGAAGGCCAAAATCATTCAATTTTAATAATTAAAAGTCCGCTCCCATTTCACGAATCAAGTTGATAATCAAAATCACACAACTCGGCGAGAGCCAGTTTCTAACCAACCTATGTCCGTTCAAAATTCGAAATTCAAAGAAAACAAAGTCAAACACACATACCTCTTCTCTAGGTGATGGAAGGGTTGTGTACACCCTAACCATCCGCACTAATATGTAAGGGTCGTGAGTTTCGTGATGCTCACACCCTAGGATTCATCCCCCACCAACCTCCTAGTGGGTTTTGGGTTGATCCTTTAAGTGGAGATCAAACTCGGAAGTGACCTGATGGCCCAACACCGTCCCGGGGGTCCTTTGCACAAATCTTCGGGGCCCAATTCACAGTTCATAGTTTGAAAAGTTCTAAATTTTCAAAATCAAAACACGCACACCAACCCTTTTTAATACAACCAAACGAAGATATAGCTTACGTATATGTAAAAGCCTTTTCAAAGGTATTTCATAGCAAATGGGCTAATTCCCACAAAATACAAATTAAACACGTATCTAAATACATATCTATATATATAAGTCGCATGCGGGCTTAAAACACATTTAAGCTTATAGGTCATATTAACTAAAAGAAAGAAACCTCACCTTGTCGACCAAACCAAACGAGACAAACCAAATCACCTCTAAGAGACCTCTTCGTCACCTACGGGACAAACCTCTGAACAAAACAAAGAACAAGAGAGGTACTTAGACTCAAAATTCACCAAATAGACGCTCGGTAAATGCATATGAATGCAAATAATGCGTAAAGAATGTAACAAGATAACACTTAGGTCATGTGAAGTCATATTAAATCACATTAAATCATAATTCACATATTTCACGTTAAACAAATTGATAAACTTCACATAACAAGCATAACACCTCATTAAACATGTTAGGCATGCATGTATACAATAAAAGGATCAAGAAAATATCATACAAAGCAAGGAAATGACACATTGATTAATCGTTCATTATCAATTGTAGTTTAGTGAAAATCTCAAACAAGCCCCCCCCCCCCCCCCCCTTAATTATTTTACTTCCTTCCTTGGTTTATTTGGAAGATACAACTTCGTCCAATGTCCGTAGAATTGTCCCATTTTTACCACTATTTGCAATTTAATTGTACTTGGTACTAGGTATTTATTTTTGGTGGATTCGACTCCATAAAATTTTAGCACCGTTGCTGGGGATCGGTAATTAATTGATTTTGTTTCTTTTCTTATCCCTAGGAACCTTCGTTGAGGACAACTTGTTGCATACGATCCCTAGATCAAAAAGACTACTAAGAAGCTGAGAAAGTGGTGTAGACAAAGGAAAGAGCAAGTTTCAGTTGGTGAAAGTTCAGGATTATTTGAGTTGGATTCTGATATTGAGTCTGAACAGGAGTTTGAGGCTGACAGGAAAGCTGACTGTGATCACATTGAGGATATGACTCAGAACGGAACACTTCAGGGCCTTGCCGACCGACTGAGGCACAACAACCATTGTGTGTAACCTTTCCAGACCTGCAAGAAGGGTTTGAATTGAAGTCAGGACTCATTCACTTGTTGCCAATCTTCTGTGGGTTGGAGAATGAGGATCCAAACAAGCATCTGAAGGAATTCCATCTTGTGTGCACATCCATGAAACCACACAATGCTCGAAACTGAGCGCTTTTCCTTTCATGCTACAAGATGCAGCTGAGGATTAGCTATATTACCTACCTTCGCGGACGGTCACTACTTACACAGAGATGTTTAGACAAATTTTTGTGAGGTACTTTCCACCTTCCTGAGCTACAAACACCAGACGTGAGATTTATAGCATCAAGCAGAAGGATTCTCAGAGTCTCTATGAATATTGGGAGAGGTTCAAATGGTTGTTAGCAAGCTACCCCCAATATGGAATAGCGGATCAATTGGTCATTCAGTACTTCTATGAAGGCCTAACTCCGATGGAGCGTAAAATGATAGACGTCGCGAGTGGTAAAGCCATAGTTAGCAAGACACCTGCTGAAGCTAAAGAGTTGATATCAACCATGGCAATAAATTCTCAAGAATCTGGAGCCCAGCAGGATAGACCTAGAAGGGTAAACGAGTTAAATGTGAATTCACTTGATGAAATTAAATCTTTGCTAACAACTTTGATGCAGAAGATGAACATAGGTACTACCCCACAGGCAAGAGTGTGTGGCATTTGTACTAGCCCCGAGAACCCAACCGATACGTGCCCTACTCCACGAGGAGACATCCGAGAATGTGAATGCCATAGATTTTTAGCAAAGAAAGGTCGACCCTTATTCAAACACGTACAATCCCGGATGGAAGTACCACCCGCATTTCAGTTATGCTAACAACTAAACGAACAATCAGACTTCCATCCACCTTCACCACAGCCACAACCACAATACCCTCCTGGTTCTGGTAAGCCTCTTAGTGAAATTGTTCGTATGCTGACTACTAAAACTAAGTAATATCAACAGGGCACTGCGACCAGATTTTAAAAGATTGAAGAGACCATAAAGACTTTGGAAACTGATATGGGACAAACTACATCGTCGTTTAGCAAACTGGAAACCCAAGGTGAATTGTCGTCACAAACACACGATCCTAGACACAATGTGAGTACGATTGTATTGCGAAACTGTAGCGCCCCAACAGAAGGTACCACATCCCCCCCACCGGGACCCGACTTGCATATGAAATGGAGAGTCCATACACGAGCCGAATCACGGCGAACGGGGACTCACTCACACAGTAGGCTAGACGAGAACTAGTACCTTCGAAACCAATCAAACAAACCCATGAATTAAATGCGAGTGCGGAAGCAAAACATAAGGTCAATCACCATGTAGGCAACAAGTGACGGGTTCAACTAACATAAATACCTAGTCCCAAAATTTGTAAACATAATCATAAATATAACTATGAAAGTTCTTACATTCAATGCATAACTTAATCACCTTACAATATGCGTGTGAAAAGAATCCCACAGAACCACACGACTCGACAGACTCAACATCCCGCCTAGCACTCCAAAACCTGCAAGAACTGAAAATAAAGTCGGGTTCAGTCTATAAGAGACTGGTGGGTATAAAACAGGGCATAACATATATAATATCGCAGAATTTAAACACCCACACATGTACGCTATAATCCCGTGCGAGGGTTTTAAGATATTTCCCAAGTGGGTGAAAACAAAGATAAACAACGCTCGGGATTACAACCTTCAATTCCATTATTCATAATCATAGTCGTTCATAAGGTCAATACGTGAGCCCTGGCGGGTGGGCGAATATCTCCAACCTAATCCTCGTGTGTGCATATCAATTCAATCTTTATATTAGTGATCATACACATTCATACATATTCGTTCATAATTAATCATAATCATTATCATTCATAAACATAAACACTTACACCTTCTTCCTCCGGGTGGTGGACGGGTTAGCAAGACCCGACCACCGGTCCATACATAGGCCAATGGTGGTACATGAATCCCCAAAGGGCACTCAGCTTCCATTCCTCACTAAACCTCCTAGCGAGGGCCGGTATCAGCGTAAATGTGGTGGGACTAGTACAGGTGATCACCGTCGGCCATTGCCTCCCCGGATAGCCACTTGAACTAAGTCCCTGGGCCCGTGCAATCATAATCATGTCCCCGCCAAAAAATCATAAGGTGGGAATACATAAAGGAAGGGCTTTACGTTAGAAATCATTTACTCTTTTTGAAAAGACTCGATATATACATATATAAGGTTTTGGCTCAAATATTTCACATAAGGAATATATCGGGTCATCGTAACTAATAGAAGAGAAACTCACCTGTTACATCTTACCGACAATACCAAAAAGAAAAGACAGACTTGAGGTGTCCTATGAACCCGGCATCTCCGCCCTGGAGAAAACTGTACAAAGACAACATAGTGTATACGTGAGACTCAAGACTCCATATGAACCATATAAGATGCACGGCATGTTATGCACATGATATGAGATGCATATGAGGTATAAATCATGTTAAGAAGCCAAACTACCAAGTATTTCATTCAACATGTTCCATACATGAAGGTTTAATTTTCAAACGTTTCATAATTCATAGCAAATCAAGTCATGAATTTCATATAACAATTAAAACTCAAATATACCAAGTTCATAGCTCATATAAAACGTATCAAGTCATTCCATAATTTAAATCCATAATTCATAGCATAAAACTCCACAATTTAAAGGTCACACCTTCATGAAATAATATCATACCATTTTAGTCTCATAAATTAATTCAATTTCATATCTTCACATTTTATATCAAATGGATCTAAGAATTGCATATAGTGATCATAACACGTACTATTTCACGTTTATAATTATAGAGTAAACAAAACAAGGCATTTAAATCACTCAAATAGGTAAAATATGAAATAAGTAACAATCCATTCCATAATTCAATTAAATTAAACAATACTTAATTTATAGAATAATATATATATATATATATATATATACACACGTACACATGCATGCATTTAATAAAATAATATACTATATATTTACAATTGTATGCATAGTAATATATACACGTACGCATGCATGCCTAATACACATTAACATATTTTATGTTTGCATGCAATATGTATATGTATCTTTCATGCACACATTACAAATCCTACACATATATATTAATGTACAACCATGCATGTTATATATATATATATATATACATTCATATGCAGACATGCACTAAAATATCAAATATATATATATATACACGTATGCATGCATGGACCCATGCACACACACACTATTTCATGCACAAACACCATTAACACACAACATATTTATTATATATAACATAAAGAAAGCAGCAGCAGCAGACTATGTATATATATACACGCACATATACAACAGCAATAAATAAAGCAGCGCAGCACAAAAAAAACAACACCAGGGCAGGAATGAATGAAGAAGCAGCAGCAGGTAAGAATGAAAGAAGAAGCAGCAGGTCCGGTAGTCCCCCGCCCGGGGAGAACTCCACACAAAATTCCCCGGTCTGGGAAAGAGATGCAGAAAACATCTGTACATAGGGTCCCCGCCCGGGGGCATTTCAATATAAACTCTGCCCGCCCGGGGAGAGTGCTTCGGCAACAACGAACAAGCAGCAGCAGCCGCAGCAGAGCAGGGGAAAAAAGAGAGCAAAACAGGGCACAAAGCTTCAACCAACTCAAGCCAACATATCAAGGGTTAAAGTGTAACAAATACTCAGCAAAATCAGGTCCTTAACATGCCCTAAAACACGCAGCAGCAACAACACGAGAGCAAGGGAGAAGAACCCATTTTCATTCAAAGTTCCATAATGACATCTTCAATAAATACACACCCACCATGAATCATATGTCCATAAATGAAACAGAGGAGCCCAAATGATCATCTTACAAGCACCAACCCATCCAATAACTCAAGGAAGCAAAGATTCAACAATTTCCAACAAAACCTAACTATACAACCACACATTGAAATCTCCATCAATTCTAAATCAAATTTAGGGATTCATGGATTAAAATGACCAGGAATGAATATAGATCACAAATATATACTCACCTATTGAATTGGTTGGAGTTTGGTAGAGATTAGAGCTCAAAATCTCCAAATTTTGAATAGTGACGGGAATATTGTTTTTCTTCCAAGTTTGCAGCTAAATCCTCTCTCTCTGGTGTTGGGAATGAAATGAGAGAGATTGGATCAGATAGAGCTTAAAGTTGTGAGCTTGTGGGTCCCAAGTTTGTATAATTTGGTGTAATATTGGCTAAGTTATGAAGAAAATGGCTAAGGTGGCAAATCTGCGAACGAAACTTGTTTCGGTTAAATTTCGGAGGTTCAAACGTATTTAGAAACATATGAGGCTTGTTCCATCAAACCCAAATCCTCGATACGAGTTCAGTGTAGGTGACGAAACTCGAATCCGAGTTCCCGAGCTGAAGATATCACGTACGGAACTAAGGGTGCGCTAATTGCCCGTTAGCCCCCGATTTGGTTCCACAACTCAAAATAAATTTGTTACCATGTCAAACGAGATCGAAAACATAAAACGAGCATATAGACATGTTCATAACACATAAATCTACGTCAAACTAAAATTTTACGAAATTTCGATATCAAATAATATAAGAACGACGCACGATTAAAACACTCATGCTCAAACGTAACAATTTCATAACATTTCCAAATTAAATAAACACATTTATATCTCATTTTAAATTCAAAATTCAAAGTCAACGATTATGGTTGTAATGAATTAATATAATTAAAAACATAATTAATTAACATTAATTCTTAATTATCAATTTAAATAAATTTTAATTTAATGAAATAAAATAAAATAAAGTAAACTAATAACAATTTATATTAAAATTTAATATTTAAACACTTAAAAATAATTAATTCGGGCAAATTGGTAAACACATACGTCATACCTGTACGACTGAAAAGTTGGGGCGTTACAATCTCTCCCCCTTAAAAGAATCTGTCATCGGATTCACTGCCCTTCTAAAAACAATTAATGAGAGAACCCCGTCTCCCAAAAGAAACAATGAGAGAACCCCGTCTCTCAAAAACAACAATGAGAGAACCCCGTCTCTCAGAAACAAGAATGAGAGAACCCCGTCTCTCGAACAACAATGAGAGAACCCCATCTCTCAAAAACAGCAATTACATTAAAGAATAAACGCCAAGAAGGAATAGATAACAAAACATCAATTACGACAATTAATATTCACTTAGGTCACACAAGAACAGATAATAAATACCAATTACATCATAACAAGGAACAACGAAAATAATCAATTAGCAAGGTATATAGCATTAAGAAATCAATTAGCAAGGTATTTATGCCATGAATGTTTTATGTACCGTTCACCGTAGCCAAGAAATTTGGAGTTGACTAATTCATGGTCCAATTGTATAATGTGACCCCAAAAGCTGGCTTGGCTCTTGACTTATCTTTAATGCCCTTCATATGAGTGTTCGCTTGAAGAGAAGACAAGTCTCGGCTGGTCCTACTTGACTCTTACACCTTGATCACCTTGTTCAATTCGGCGGATTCCTTGGAATTCAATTAACCCTTAGGAAAGTGCTCACTTCCTTCTCTAACTCCTCACCCTTAACCTCTACATCTTCCCTTGACATGACTAACTCTTTCCACCAGTTGTCGAACTCTGTTTTATCCTACACGTCATCAGAACGTTCCTTCCATGATTCATGTTTGAATCTTCTATCCTTGTCAATCCCCGAATTCTCCATATTCAAGAGCAACTAATTCCAAGGCCCTAAGTTCGATTTCTATCTCACGATCATTCCCACCATGGTTTCTGCTTCATGAATTCTTCCTCAATCAAGTTAAACCATCAATTCCTAGAGTCCAATCAATCTTCGAGGGGATTCTGTCTCAACTTTTATTCAAGTTATCCCTTTATTCTCTTCAAGCCTGTAGGCAAGCATTTGGTGCTGGCCCACTCAATTCCCTACTTAAATGTAAAACATTCCTTATAATTCTTGAAGTTTGATCCAATTCCTTCAATGATCACCCTTTCATTCCTCTCAGGTTATCATAGAAAACGATAGGTGATTTAATATTATTCGTTTTGTTATGTGTCATCCAAATCCCTTTTTACACTTAATTGGATAAACTTTTATTGACACCCTCCTGTTATATGGTAGCTTGATTCGGTTTTCTTTTACCAACACTAATAGGAGTTCCCCAAAGTCCCTCATAATTCCATCATCTTTAGAAATGCAACCCCGTACTATAAATAACCCTTAGCAATCTTCAAGCTGAGTATAGTGATTTAACTTTCATTTTGATGGTTCCATCGTTAAGACCGTTTATCCTTTTCCTATCACCATCACTTGAACTTCTAAATCGTCTATGGTTTCCATTTGTCGTGTTTCCTACTAGAATACTCTCTGAGCACAACCTTCAGTCTTAAGTTCATCTCTTGGTCGTGCTCTCCCCCTTAAAAAGAATTCCTGGTCTCCCCAAACTTATTTCCTTAGGACGAACAACTCCAGGTAGAAAATATGTTCGATGTCCTAGTTCACGTTCACTCTAAAGTGCTTGATTGGAGTAACGACCCTTTTCCCTTTGCTTGCCAAACTCCTGTTTAACTCCATTAAATTCCCTAACTTGTCTCATCGAATTTATATGTCCTGAAACCTTTTAGATCCTTCTTTGTCCCATTCTATCAACCCAAAATGTTTCTTCTTCACTTTGTTCCATAGGACTTTGATCGAAGTAATAGTGAAAGTATTAAACGGCGAAATCCTAACAAGTAAACACTGAAATGATGCGTGCTGGGCTAAGATGATAAATGCATCTAATAGATATTTTAAACAAGGAAATGCAACATCAAGACACATAATTCAACAAATAAATATGCAACAATAATCTAACAATTAGAGTATTAAAACACATATAATAAGAATTTAAATAACTAATTTGCGATACATAGTGCACGTGCTATAAATGCATTGAACCTGTCACCGTAGTGGTGTCTTTAGCACGACATCTTGTCCTTTAATCTCGATGTTGTGAGTGTTAGGAATAGTGCCCTAGAAAGCCAATTGTATATCCGCTTTGTACCTTTCCTTATTGTAATCACGGACAATCTTTGAATATAATAACGAATTGAGGCAACACTTCTTTATATGCTCTTATTTGTTATGTGTTTACTTTAGCTGTGCATGTATGAGAACTCCCCTAATCCTGATGACTTTAGGACTCTACCATTTAGGTAAAATGGTTTATGAAACGAGCCCTATATCACACAAGTCATGACTAGTAAAATACTCTAAGCCGATGAGTCCTACAGACAGTGGGAGTGTCAACCTGACTCCTTTAAGGCTTGCTTGTGGCATCACGCCCTTAAGAAGGACCACCTTGTTTCATGGAGGTGCAAAGTGTATAGTTGATACGTGCGTGATACATGAGGGTGCTTACTTCAATAAGTAAGTTTACTGAGGTGCCCCGTGTGAGAAGATTCCTAAATGGGAAAGGAAGTTTCTATTTCAGGAAATGGAAACTTCCAGATTAGGAAATATCTCACGAGTCATTGATGTGATTAATTGATCCTTAGACTTGAGGTTCCATGTCACTTTATGAGTTAACTCTGTAGTCTTAGGTATAAGCTATAAAGGGTGTCGCCTTAGATAACTGATTCAAGGCTTATGCTGGGGCTGCACAAGTGATTCATGAAAGTGAATGAGAATCAAGAAAGGACCTACACTTGCATTTGCAAGGTGATCTCTTATTGCGTAAGTCATTCATATTCCATATGGAGTCCTTGAACAAGGTAGTAGATCAAGACATCAAGGAAAGGGTTTCTTGGATTGAGATCAAATAGATATGAAATGCACTTAGCTTTAAGACCAAATTATTAGGGTTCTGATTATTCCCTTACCCTAGATCTTGTTTGAGAGATAGTAAGTAGGAGGATTGTATCTCACATGAATCAATGACTTAAAGGTTCTGTCGAATCGAGACATTCTAATTCAGCTAGGGGTTAAACACCTGCTGCTAGACTATGGTTGTTTAATCTGTTCACTGATTAATTAATTAGTGAATTAATTAATTAGGGTCACTGATAATTGAATTGAGAACCTAGAGGGTCACGCACAACAACTTGGTTACATGAGTTGGGGCTTTGAAATGATTAAATGAGTTAATAAAGCCAAAAGGGTTCCACACGTGTGAAGCACACGTGTGGGTCACGTGCGTGACACGTGTCCTATATGGACACGTGTGCACCGTGCGTGTATATGTTATTTATGTATTAAATAATTAATGTGTTAATTATTTAATAGACTTTGGTTTAATTTTGAATTAAAATGAAAGTCTTATTTTGGAGAAATTAATCTATTTAATTAATTATGAATTAATTAATTAGATAAATAAGTTATTTATTTATTTAATAGATAAAGTATAATATTATGCAAAAGGAGTTTGGATATTTTAGCTAACTTAAAAGTTGATTTGAATTAGAATTCAAAGTCAAAGTTTGGAATTACTTGATGATCAAGTAATATGAGAGAGAGAGACCAAATCCTTAGTCCATAAGGACTAAGTTTCGGCCGCCCCTTTCTATATTATATATAGGGGAGCTCGAGCTCCCCTTAGAGAGTAATTGACAATTCTTTTGGTTCATGTGTTGAACACCATCCTTTCTCCAAGATCAAATAAACCCTAGGTTAAGCCTAAACACTAACTAGAGAACTAACATCCTTACTAGTTAGATTGTAGTCAAGTTGGTGGACTATCTCTAGAGAGCTTCAAGTTAGAAGTTTTTAAAGATTCGAGCTTTACCAAGAAGAGGGGCTCAAGCCACGAGAAGAGCGTTCTTGGGTGGCTTGAAACGCTTCAAGATAGATGATTGAAAATTAAGTTTCTTTACCTTACGAATTTAGATTCATGATTGCGAGTTTCGATCCTTTTGGTGGATTTTATTTTTAAATTTTCGCTGCTTTCTGATTCCTATTTTCCAACAAGTGGTATCAGAGCCACCTCGTTAATCGTGTTTCTGATTCGTCTCAATTAACTGAATTTGGTAGAAATTCTTAGGCTTAGATGCAAATTAGGTATTCTTAAGTTCTTTTAGAAAGCCTGAATTACGAAACTGTAATTTTTCTTGAATTTCTGAAACTGTTTTCTTAAATTGTGTTTTTGAAAACATTTTAATTCAAATATGTTTAAATCGTATTTTTATTTTTGATTGAACCGGGTTTTGGTGAAACCTGAGATACGAAACGAAACACGAAACGAACACGTGAGGTTGGAACGTGCAAACGTGTAACACACCCCAACTCCGCATGCCACCGTCGCACAGCCGCGCTCGATGCCTCCTAGGCGCGCCTGTTCGCCTGTCCCGCAACCGCACGGGACAGCCGCTCGCAACCGCCCGACACCGTCCCGCAATAATGCGGGACGCCCGACCGATACCGCCCGCCCAGGCCGGGCACTGTTGCGCGCACGCGGGCAGCAACTGCCGCACGCTGTGTGAGCTGCTGGCACGCGGTGCCCCTTGAGCGAGTGGTTTCGGGCATGTTTTTCGTGGTTTCGTGTTTTCGTGTTTTCGGTCCTTGAAATCCCGATTTGATTTTTCTGTAAAATTTTGTTTTTATTAAATTTAAATTATTTTTAAAATAATTGTTTAAATTGGGATTTTGAAAATTGAGCGATTTAAATTTTGGGAAAAATTGCAAACTTTATTTTATGAAAATATTGAGAGAATAAACTTGTTAATTTTCGAAAATTAATTGAATTTTATTAGTTTATAGTTTTTCGGGTTTTATAGAAAAGGCTCTTGAACAAGAATTGCATCTAAGTCGTGTTTTAAGCCATTAGAGCTTAAAGCGAGAATTTTAATTTATTGGTTAAATTTAAATTCTTGCAATTTATGCATGTTAGGTGATCATGGGTTTATACTTATGTATGGTTTTAATTTATGAACATGAATGATTTAAATTGGGGTTGGAGCCCTATAGTTGTGTTTTTCAATTCTGGTTGGCGCCTCACTTATGTGTGTATTGTTATATGATTTCTTATGTGGCTTTCCATATTACTATTTTGAGGCAGGGGTATGCCCGTTGTATTTATCTAAGGCCAATATGAAGCTTGAGCCTTATTACTTTTCAGTACTTTTTCATTTTTGAGAGTAGAATAGGTGGTGAGGTTTTTATTTTCATTTTGGAGACAATGCACCCATGGAGTAAGATGGCCCACATTCAAGTAACAAGGAGGCCATAAGTGAAGACCCCTCAAAATGTAAGGGAAGGGAATCTCAATTGAAGATGTAATAGAGATAGGGCTCGTATTTTGTTACTGCTTTCCCTTATGTGATTTAAACTGTTTATGTGGCATATATGTTAGAACTTGTGATTGTGGAGTGGCTCCCACATATCACGCATAAGATAGGTAGAACCCATGATCATCACATGTTAGTATCATGCTAGCACATGTTATCTGCTAAGTGCTTGTGTGAAATGCATTTAAGTTGTACTTGCATTAATCAAGACTAATTAAAATCGGATAACACATATGTTGGTGACGTCGAACCGGACAACTCTCCGGTTGATTCGAAAATTCCCGTTAAATATTAAGCTAATTTCGAACAATAGGTGTTTAATTCGAGATGCAAGTTTTGAATTAAATTCCTAGCATTCCATCAACAGGTTTTAAGTTTAGTAAGTGAAACTAGTTATTGTCCGCGAATCGTCGGATAGCTAGTGGAGCTTATTAGTTCTTAGTTACCTAATGATCATTTTAAATGATCAATATTTCGTGGTAAATTTTAGCAAGGGCGATGTCCGCGAATCGTGGGTCGTTCGAACTAAGTTTTCATCATGATCTTATGATTGATGGGTCTAGCTTAACGCCTAAGTAAATATGGATGTCTCACGAGTCGTGGGTCCATATTGAAAGATAGGTGATTCAAAAACAATGACTAAGAGTTCTAAAGGTGTTAGAATTGGTAAGTTGTGCCTACCGAGGGTTTTACTTAGAATGTCCGCGAGTCGTGGGTTCGAGGTAAAATGCTTAGGATCTTAGTTCCCATTGGGAAACGTGTTCCTCTTAGATCTTCGGAAATTATAGATCTTTGAAAAACAGTGGGATCTACATTAGATTAAAGACCTTATCTTTTGTATATCGTTATAATTCAGCATGCTCACTAGTTCTCTATTTTACAATTTAGGTCGTAGATTCTGTGATTCTCTACGTGTTTTGAAATGGCAACCAAAAACCCTCTTGTATCGATCCTCGAGTCAAACAAGTTGACTGGTCCCAACTATTCTGATTGGCTGAGGAATCTGAAAATTATTTTAGATTCTGAGAAGAGAACTTATGTTCTCTTCGAAGGGGAGCCTAGTCCCGAAGGGGATGCTCCCACTCGGGCCGAGCGGGACGCGATCCAGAAGTGGAAGGATGATAATCTCCAAGCCCGTTGCCTTATGTTGGCTAACATGTCTCCGGACTTGCAAAGGCAATATGAGTCCATGGAATTTGCTTGGGAGATTTACGACCACTTAGATCAACTTTACCACCCTCATGAACGTGTTACAAGGTATAACACTTCAAAGGAATTGTTCCACTTGAGAATGAGGGAAGGTTCAAGTGTGCATGAATATGGACTCAAGTTTATCGCCCTTACTGAGAAACTTGCTTCGATGGGCATGCTTTTTGCTAGCCTCGCTCCCACAATCATTCAACCCATTTGTCCTTAACTTCAATATGAATCATGCTGGTGCTACTGTAGCTGAGTTGATTAGTCAGCTTGTGACTGCTGAAAGCACGATCAAGAAGGACAATAAGGTTCTGATGGTAACTGCTCCATCTTCCTCTTCTGGGCCTTCTAAAGGTAAGGGTAAGAAACCCCAATAGAAGAAGAAGAAATCCCTTGGGCCCACTGGTGTCATTTTGAAGGGGAAGGCCGAAAAGAAAAAGTGTGAACAGAAAGAGGATGTTTGCTTCCATTGTGGCAAAGCGGGACATTGGAGGAGAAACAACCCAGAGTAGAAGGCTACTCCAAAGAAATGTATGTTTCTCGTTGAAGTAAATCTTTCTATTAATTCTAGTTCTTGGGTACTTGATACCGGTTGTGGAGCTCATATCTATAATGATGTACAGATGGTAAATGAAGTTCAACAACTCAGAAAAAGAGAATGTGTTTTGAAGATAGGCGTGGCTCAAATGTTGAAGCTCGAGCTTTAGGCACAATTAGATTAGATTTAGGTAGTTTGGAGTTAGTTTTAAATAAAATCCTTTATGTACCGAGCATTATTCGTAATATAATTTCAGTTCCAATTTTAGATTGTGAAGGTTATGAAACTTATATTAAGAATGGTTAGTTTTTTATCAAACGGAAGAACTCTTCCGTTCACATTGGTACTCTAAGTAATGGACTTTATCTAACTCAAAATATCAATATAATGAATATGCAACGAGAAACTAAATGTAAGAGAGATGACAAAGTTTCAGCTCCCTTTTCGCACGCTAGATTAGGACATATTTCCAAGAACAGAATTAGCAAGATAAACACTTTAGGATCATTCTCTGAAAATGATCTGAAAGAGTTAACTTCTTGCGAGTCCTATCTCAAAGGAAAGATGTCCAAAGTTCCTTTTAAAGGAACGGTGGGACGTGCCACTAAGGTCTTGGATTTGATCCATTCTGACGTTTGTGGGCCGCTTAGTGTAAGCACAAGAAAGAATCATCAGCATTTCATAACCTTTACTGATGACTTTAGTCGGTATGGTTATGTATACTTAATGAAGTATAAATCTGAAGCTTTTGAGAAATTCCTAGAATTTCAAAAGGAGGTTGGGAACCAAACTGGTCACAAGATCAAAGCACTTCGATCTGATCGAGGAGGCGAGTGTCTTAGTGAAGAATTCCTTAGTCATCTCAAAGATAATGGGATTATCTCTCAGTGGACTCCTCCGGGAACTCCTCAAATGGAGTTTCTGAGAGAAGGAATCGAACTCTACTTGATATGGTTCGTTCGATAATGAGTTTCACTGACTTACCACCTTCTTTCTGGGGTTATGCCCTAAAAAGTGCAGCAAAGATTTTGAATCTAGTTCCCTCTATGTCAGTCCCTAAAACACCCTATGAAATGTGGCATGGTAAAATCCCTAGTTATTCTTACTTAAGAATTTGGGTTTGTCCTGCTTACATGAAGAGGACAGTGGGAGATAAGTTAGAATCTCATTCTAACTTATGCTACTTTGTAGGTTATCCTAAGGAATCCATAGGATACTACTTCTATGATCAATCTGAGCAAAAGGTATTTGTTTCCAGAAATGCTACTTTTCTTAAGGAACCGTTCCTTAAAGAAAAGAAAGGCAAGATCATAGAATTAGAGGAAGTACAAAGTGACCCCACGCCACCCACTGAAGAAACGTCCCCTTCTGATCAACCACAACCAATCATGAATTTCGATACACACGTAAATCCTCCTCTAAGGCGTTCTGAATGCACTCCTAGATAGCCGGAGAGATGGTATGGATTCTTCCATGAGATCTCTCAAAAGGATAATGATCCTCTAACATATGAGGAGGCACTTTCAGATTCTGACTCTGAACAGTGGATAGAAGCCATGAAATCCGAAATGGATTCCATGAACTCCAACCAAGTTTGGACCTTGGTAGATTTGCCTGATGGGGTCAAACCCATAGGTTGCAAATGCATCTTTAAGAGAAAGCTTGGAGTTGATGGAAGCATTTCATCCTACAAAGCGAGACTGGCTGCAAAAGGATTCACTCAAAGACCCGGCGTGGACTTTGATGAAACCTTTTCACCAGTTGCAATGCAAAAGTCTATTTGGATCTTGCTTGCCATTGCTGCATATTATGACTGTGAGATATGGCAAGTGGATGTGAAAACTGCCTTTCTCAATGGTGACATTGATAAAGACATTTATATGGAGTAACCCATAGGTTTCACGTTCATTGGGAGTGAGCAAAAGGTTTGCAAACTCCAAAGGTCAATCTATCGATTAAAACAGGCTTCTAGGAATTGGAACATTCGATTTGATGAATCAGTCAAAGCGTTTGGCTTCATTCAGATCTCGAATGAATCATGTGTGTATAGAAAGGAATTGGAGACGTCAATGCAAGTCTTAGTACTTTATGTTGATGACATCCTTCTTATTGGGAATTCAAAGGATGACATGAAAGTAACTAAGTTATCGTTATCGAACCAAGTCGAGATGAAAGATCTTGGTGATGCGTCCTACATCCTTGGAATCAAAATCTATTGAGATAGATCTAGAAGGTTAATAGGACTATCACATTCGATGTACATTGACAAAGTATTGAAGAGATTCAATATGGAATCAACAATGTAACACCCCAACTTTTCGTATTTTATTATATTTGCGTAAATTAATTGGCTTTAAGTGTTTTCTTTAATTAAATTTTATTGTTTAATTGTTAAATAAGTGATTAATTGAAATATATACAATATTTGAATTTGAATTAATACGAATAATTATGTGTTCCTTAATTGTGTGTTTAAATTATTTAATTTCGTAACTAATCGTTTATGATAATTGTTTTTTTTTTACTTTTAATTAATTTTATATAATATATAAATATCGTTATATTTATTATAAATATTTGAAATGGATTCCTAGATTTTATTTGAACGCCGTTACTATATGAAATGAATTTGGAATTTTTTGAAAATTTAATATGTTGTAGATATGTGTGTTATGAATGTGCACATATGCTCGTTTTACATTTTCGGATTTGTTTAATTACGTTTTAAATTTAGTTGGTATGATTGGAACCAAACCTGGAGCTAAAGAGCAATTAGCGCACCCTTGGTTCCGTATGTGATATCTTGAGCTCGGGAACTCAGATTCGAGTTCCGTCAACTCCGTTGAACTCGTAACGAAAATGCAGTTTCAACAAACTAATTCTCATATTTGTCTAACCTCGTTTGAATCTCCGAATTTCACCCGGAACTTGCATATTCGTCCAAAATGACCACCCCTCACTCATTTGACCATAACTTGAACCATAGTTAACCAATTAGGGTGAAACTGATCCTAATTAACCCTCTCTTGACCCTTGATCAGCTATACTAAGTCTCGTTACATTTTTCACCCAAACTTAGCCAAAAACCTGTTGGAACCGAAACCACCTTGAAAGAGAAAAATAACACTATTCACTTTCAACCATTTGAGCTGAATTCTCATCCAAATCACTTCCAAATTGAAAGGTAAGCTTGGAATTGTGTTATTTATCTTCTACTCTTTGTTTAGACACCTTAATTTCTGAATTTGGTGGAGAATTGATCATGATATGAAGAATATAGTGAATAGTAAGGGTTGGCATATTTTGGATGAATTTGGATGATCTCTTGGGGATTGATTGGATTTTATGCAACCTATTGGATCTTAATGCATCATATAATATTTGTATGGAAGGATTTTACATGAAAATCAAGGAATCATTAGCTTTCATTTGGGGTTTTTGGGAGTTTTGATGAACAAAGGTATATACATGTATCTTTTGCATTCTTCATATGTATCTTCATGTTTAGGCTTAGATTTTTGCATGGAATTGAAGATTTCTTACCATATATTCATCCTACTATGTGTTAACTTCATTATAGCATGGTTTCATGTGAGTTTTGGTGGAGTTTTTGGCTTGAATCGCATTTTTCCCCAGCTGTCGCCAGTGGTCGCGGCCGCTATCGCGACCAGTTTATTTTTGGTCGCGGCTGCGACCAATTCTTCACTCTTGTCTCTTGGTCGCGACCGCGACCATTTTTAGTTCATTTTTGGTCGCTGCGGCGACCCTGTTTTGGCCATGTTTCGAGTTTTGACAAAATTGGGGGAAAAATTCGGATTTTAATGGGTAGCGGCCGCTACCATTTCATGAAGGAAATGGGTCGCGGCCGCAACCCCTGCTTGGGCTGCATGAAAATTCAATTTTCAATCATTAATTGCATGATTACCTTGGCTTATTTTTGGTTCTTACACTTGATTAACATGTCATATAATGTGTTAGCTTATGTGTTATGAAAAATTTATGATTTTTGTGGAATATTTTACGAGTTATAGCTCAACGTGTTTTCATTGCTCTTAATATGCGCATGCATGGATCTTTGCTCTCAATATGAACCTTAATTGCTTATGTAACTCTTATTTTATGACTCGTATGATATGTATACATGTTATATGATGTGTTATGTTCGTTATTTGGAATTCTTAAATTGATTGGGCTTAATTTATAAAGGATATGAACTTAAACGAATTTAAATGGTTTCCTACTTCTTCGTAATGGCTTACATGAATTATATGCATATTATACTATGTGTTATAAGTATTATTTGGACTCCTTGGATTATTTGATATGATTTATGAAAGATATGAAACATATGACTATGAAACCACCATGTATTGAACGATTTGAATGAATTACTTGATTATATAACCTCATCACATGATTTATGCTTCTTATGCATCTCATATCATGTGCATAGCATGTCGTGCGTCTATGTGGTCTCATTTCGAGTCGATTCTCACGAGTACACATTGTTTCTTCATTTGTACAGTTCGTCTCCAGGGCGGAGACTTCCGATTGGAATAGGCACCCGCAATACTTATGCTTTATGTCTCATGGTCTTCCAGGTGAGGGTGTTTTCATTCTAGTTATGTATAAAACCCTATAACCCTTATGTGACATGTTTTGGCCTAAAACCTTATGTATATATATGTTATCTTTACAAAGTGGGGTCATTGAGTAAATTCTTATGAAATTATACGTATGGGCGTATATAAGCTTAAAATGGTTTTGCAACGAGGCTATGCTCCAAACCGTGTGTCTTCAGGCTAGCTACGGATTAGGATGACATGGAGAGGTACGTGTATAGCATATGCCTAGTTGCACGGTAAGGTATATTTTCTTATAGTATGTATCCTAAGTATGAAGTAAATGTTTTGGCGAGATTATGCATGTATGATATGATCACGGGCCCAGGGACTTAGTACATGTGGCTATCCGGGGAGGCATGGGCCGACGGTGATCCCATGTGCTAGTTTCACTATGTTACGATGATACCGGCCCTCGGTAGGAGGTTTAGCGGGGAATGGGCGCTGAGTGCCCTTGGGGAGGTCATGAAACCCCATTGGCCTATGTATGAGGTGGTCGGGTCTTGCTATCCCATCCACCACCCGGAGGAAGAAGGTTGGAACTTGTTTTATGAATATGGTTATGTTATGATTGATATGCACCGTGTGGGAAGGCCGGGACACGGATTGCCCAAACGAATATGTTTTATGATATGATATATGATCTGTGTGTATTATGATATATTGCATGATCGCCTATTTAAAGTATTAATGATATTTATCGTACACGGTCGGAGTTTAGTTGGAGATGATGCACGCTCACTCGTCGAGCCTTTTTATTTATGTATGAATTATGAACTGATGAATTTAATATGATTAGTCGTAAAGCCCGAGTATTGCTCAGCTATTCACTTGTCCTTTTTGGGGAACTAAGTCTAAATAAAACTTTACTCGGGATTTATGACTTGCATGTGCATGTTTTTATACATATATATTGCTCATGCTCACTCAGTCTTCTAGAGACTGACCCTCTCCCTCCCCAATCTTTTAGTGCACAGGTTTGGCCTTGGAGTTTCGAGCTAGGCGGAGTTGTGTTGAGTTGAGTCAGTTAAGTTAAGTTAGAAGAGTCTTTGCACTCACCTATGTATTTGAATTGTATATGATTCGGCTTTGTAAGATTATGAACTTAAACCTTTATGTATTGGTTATTAAATTGCTTTGCCGGGCATTGTTATCAATTAAAGAGGCCTGAGGTGCCCAAGTTTGCGTGTGGTTTGTGTGCTTTATTTCTACAGGCCTGTGGCCAATGCATATGTTTGATTTTATTCTTTCCACTGCATTATGCCTTGTAGTTGGCTATAGTTCTGCAGGGTCTAAGTTCCGCCTAGCTTAAGAGATTTGTTTTGTTTGTCTCCCGTTCGCTATGGTTTGATACGGGTGCGGACTTCCCATTTCGTGACTCGTGTTGAGCCATGGTGCGGGGGATGTGGTGCCTCACGTGCGGGGTGCTACATCCTTAAGTGGTATCAGAGCCCGGTTGCAAAACCGGTGTTATCGTGTGGTGTTTGCGTCAGTCTAGGTCGTACGGCTTAGGAACTACGTGATAATGTGTCCATTCCATTGATTATGAGATTTGTTATTGAAATTTGACATGGAATTATATTGTTAAATGTGTTTAACTTAGATGTTGTTAGCTTATGTGTTGCGCATCAATATGTGCTCTTGGTGCTAATTATGTGTCATATGCACTTACTAACCGGCATGCATTTATATTGAGTTGAAATATGATTTGTAGGATACCAAAGCAACACCAAACCACGACCAATGTTCTCAATCACAACAATTCGCTACAAGCTTTTCTTTCAAATGTGGGTGATTTAAAGGATATACCGGAATAAAGAGAAGTAATGAGAGGTTATAGTCGTTTCTATAAGAAAGGTCTCTATTTGGAATTGACATGGCTATAGTTTGGGAGTTCAAGCTCGAGGTGGGAATTAAATCATGCAAGAAGGATAAGATCCGGAATAGAAAAGTCGGTGTGTGGCGAAATTTCATGGATTTTATTGTAGTCGGCACATACTTGATAAGACGATGGTGGGGCGTGTGATGTTTACGAATTCATAATATCCACATACCCACCTACTCTAGGAAGCTTATATAATCGGATTCAATGGGATCAATAAATTTATGAAAGAAGTAAAAGAAAACCTTGAAGGTGCTTTAGTTTGAGGTTCGGATCAACGAAAGGATGATGATAGTTAAGAGGACTCGAAGTAAAATAAATTGTCGAAAGATAAGCAACAAAGGCCATCGAGGATGAGTTTCCAAGTGAATCAAGTTAATTGGTTTCAAGTTCGGGGTAGAAGGTTCGGGATATGCTAGGAATTATGAATGGCGAGTGAGGTGAATCGGCGAAGCAGAACTTCCGAATAAATCAAGTTTCCGAAGCGAGTTCGGGAAGAAACCGAATTTGAAAAGAGTTAAAGAAAATTAATCCAACATGATGAATGCAAACCTGTGGGTGGTAACAGTGCTAACAGTTTTATCTTCGGCCGGATGAGAGTTTATCTTCCAAATCCAAGCTGAATTGTCATGTTGCGAGGTTGAACTGGAAGATATGAAGCAGCAAATGGGAATGATAAAGAAAGGCAAAGACTCGTTGGGAGAAAATCAGGTGCTCCAGTATAAGCAATTGGGAAACGAGTTTGATTCACTAATCTACACTCATAACGGATAAGCACGGGAGTCTTGATCACGGCGATGATGAGAAGTGGGGTTTAGAACTACATTAGGGTTCATTTGTATAAGGAAAACTTGGGCAACGTTGAAGGGTAATTCTTGGGGAGAAATCTAGATGCTAATTCAGTGGATGTCAAATAAGTCAGGGGTTGATTCGGACCGTGGAAGATATAAGTGATGCACAATGATTCATGGAAAATTTGAAGACCGTGGAAAAGATAAGGCGTGATTAGGAAGTCAAAGTAATCTCGTGACGGAAGGAACGAGGAAAAGCTACTGAGCTAACGACTTACTACATTGGTGACAGGTTCAAAACATTCATGGCACGTGCATCATATTTTGTATCAATTATTTATTTTCTTTATTTTGGTTCGTGCACGTATTTCTATCTGATTTCGTGGCTCTAATGTGCTGCATATTTAATTGTTGCAAGTGTGACACGTGCATTGTCATTTTAACCCGACATGTATTATAGTGTTTATTTGATAGGGAGTTCTCTAATCGCATTTCTCAAGCATCTCTTCGTTCGGGCCACATCCGAGGTAAGAGGAAAAGAAATAATGGGATGGCATATGACAAGGAAGTTGATTCGAGAAATAAAGAATTTCAAGTAAGGGATAGATTGGTGGAAAAGAACTCAAAAGGAAAAGTGAGAATAGAATTGGCTTCGGGGTATTTGGATCGAATAAGAATAGAGAAGGGGGTTTCAGTTATCCAGAAAATTGGAAGGAAAGTTGAAAGGATTTCGATCAAGCAGGATCGATGAAATTCAATGTGTAACGATAGACAATTTAAGGGGGAGAGCATGACAAGAGGCAAATTCGAAACTTGAGGTCGAGGCCCGAAGAATAATTAGTAGAAACAACGGAAAATACAAATAGGAACGATTTGGAAATTTTATGGTGGTGACCAAAGTGAAATAAGACAACATTAAGAGTTGATCAGTAAAACGAGAGCTAGGCCACTAAATTCGGGCTGAAGATTTTCACGAGGAATGGAGAAGATAGTTTGTTGAATTTCTCTACGTATGTAAGTCGATTGAGGACAAAGGAGTTATGAAACTTTTGAGTCGAATTGTCAGAAGGGAACTGATTCAAGCCATCATAACAAGGGGTACTGCTAAAAAAAAAAAAAAAAAAAAAAAAAAAAATTCGGTTCTATGAATTTGGAAGGAGATTTAAGAAGCAATAAATCGGCAAGGACAAACATTGACAAGATTTAAATCAAACTTCAAAGATCATCAAGAACATCTTATCTTCAATTAAGGAATGGTAGGGGCCGAATACCAAATTCCACCATAGAAGTTTAAAGAGAGTAAAAGGAGAAATTGAACGGAAGATAGTAGGAGATTGTGTGACATATATATTCAGGTCGGGAAGGAACTGTTAAGGGCGCTAAGGGTAGTCATCTTTGATGGCTTCTTAGATTTTGATATGGACAAAAGAAAATAGCTATGGATTTAATTTCGGGACGGATGATCTAACAATAGATGGGGAATCAAAGCTCGGGTATTAAGAGTTGATCTAGTTGAATGAAGATTATGGGAAATGATGAAAGATCGAAGAGGAGTTATCATTGCTTCACGGGGTCACATTGAAGAAATTAAAGACAAGGTAGGTGCTGCACTCATTTTCGGGGCAGATCATACAACAGATAACAAAACTCATAGCCCTAAATTATGCAACTACGGGGAATCGTACTTGTAGCATCCATGATACATGCATTCATGCAAATTTAATTCAAATAATTTCTATGTTATGTGCTTTGATTTCTTACCATGTTCAATTTGCTTGGAATATTTGATAGTTAACGTGAATGATATTTTTTACTTGCTTCGAGTGCCTTATGTGATTTCAATTATGATCTTGCGTGAGTTGCTTGGGAGTATTGGAGACTTCCTTTCTTTATTTTTGTTTGTTTGTTGTGTGTTTATTTTTGGTTGAGAGACGGGGTGCTCTCGTTGTTTGTAAGAGACGGGGATTCTCTTATTTTTGTTTGAGAGACGGGGTGCTCTCTTTGCTTGCGAGAGACGGGGTTCTCTCATTGCTGATCGAGAGACGGGGCTCTCTCATTGTTGATCGAGAGACGGGGCTCTCTCATTGTTGTTTGTGAGAGACGGGGCTCTCTCCGTGTTGCTTGTGAGAGACGGGGAATCTCTCATTGTTTGTTCGGTCGAGTAGCGAATCCGAGGACGGATTCTTTTTAAGGGGGAGAGGTTGTAACGCCCCAACTTTTCGTATTTTATTATATTTGTGAAAATTAATTGGCTTTAAGTGTTTTCTTTAATTAAATTTTATTGTTTAATTGTTAAATAAGTGATTAATTGAAATATATGCAATATTTGAATTTGAATTAATATGAATACTTATGTGTTCCTTAATTGTGTGTTTAAATTATTTAATTTCGTAACTGATCGTTTATGATAATTGTTTTTTTTTACTTTTAATTAATTTTCTATAATATATATATATCGTTATATTTATTATAAATATTTGAAATGGATTCCTAGATTTTATTTGAAATAATAAATCATATAAATTCTTGGTCAAATTGCATTTACGTAACATGTTGCACGCCGTTACTATATGAAATGAATTCGGAATTTTGCGAAAATTTAATATGTTGTAGATATGTGTGTTATGAATGTGTACATATGCTCGTTTTCCATTTTCGGATTTGTTTAATTGCGTTTTAAATTTAGTTGGTATGATTGGAACCAAACCGGGAGCTAAAGAGCAATTAGCGCACCCTTGGTTCCGTATGTGATATCTTGAGCTCGGGAACTCGGATTCGAGTTTCGTCAACTCCGTTGAACTCGTAACGAAAATGCGGGTTCATCAAACTAATTCTCATATTTTTCTAACCTCGTTTGAATCTCCGAATTTCACCCGGAACTTGCATATTCGTCCAAAATAACCACCCCATAACTTGAACCATTGTTAACCAATTAGGGTGAAACATGATCCTAATTAACCCTGTCTTGACCCTTGATCAGCTATACTAAGTCTCATTACATTTTTCACCCAAACTTAGCCAAAAACCTGCTGGAAACGAAACCACCTTGAAGGAGAAAAATAACACTATTCACTTTCAACCATTTGAGCTCAATTCTCATCCAAATCACTTCCAAATTGAAAGCTAAGCTTGGAATTGTGTTATTTATCTTCTCCTCTTTGTTTAGACACCTTAATTTCTGAATTTGGTGGAGAATTGATCATGATATGAAGAATATAGTGAATAGTAAGGGTTGGTATATTTTGGATGAATTTGGATGATCTCTTGGGGATTGATTGAATTTTATGCAACCTATTGGATCTTAATGCATCATATAATATTTGTATGGAATGATTTTACATGAAAATCAAGGAATCATTATCTTTCTTTTGGGGTTTTTGGGAGTTTTGATGAACAAAGGTATATACATGTATCTCTTGCATTCCTTCGTATGTATCTTCATGTTTAGGCTTAGATTTTTGCATGGAATTGATGAGTTCTTACCACATATTCATCCTACTATGTGTTAACTTGATTATAGCATGGATTCATGTGAGTTTTGGTGGAGTTTTTGGCTTGAAATCGTATTTTTCCCCTGTTGTCGCCAGTGGTCGCGGCCGCGATCATGACCAGTTTATTTTTGGTCGCGACTGCGACCAATTCTTCACTCTTGTCTCTTGGTCGCGACTGCGACCATTTTTAGTTCATTTTCGGTCGCGGCGGCGACCCTGTTTTGGCCATGTTTCGAGTTTTGACAAAATTGGGGGAAAAATTGGGATTTTAATGGGTAGCGGCCGCTACCATTTCATAAAGGAAATGGGTCGTGGCCGCAACCCCTGCTTGGGCTGCATGAAAATTCGATTTTCAAACAATAATTGCATGATTACCTTGGATTATTTTTGGTTCTTACACTTCATTAACATGTCATATAATGTGTTATCTTATGTGTTATGAAAAATTTATGATTTTTGTGGAATATTTTACGAGTTATAGCTCAACGTGTTTTCATTGCTCTTAATATGCGCATGCATGGATCTTTGCTCTCAATATGAACCTTAATTGCTTATGTAACTCTTATTTTATGACTCGTATGATATGTATACATGTTATATGATGTGTTATGTTCGTTATTTGGAATTCTTAAATTGATTGGGCTTAATTTATAAAGGATATGAACTTAAACGAATTTAAATGGTTTCCTACTTCTTCGTAATGGCTTACATGAATTATATGCATATTATACTATGTGTTATAAGTATTATTTGGATTCCTTGGATTATTTGATATGATTTATGAAAGATATGAAACATATGACTATGAAACCACCATGTATTGAACGATTTGAATGAATTACTTGATTATATGACCTCATCACATGATTTATGCTTCTTATGCATCTCATATCATGTGCATAGCATGTCGTGCGTCTATGTGGTCTCATTTCGAGTCGATTCTCACGAGTACACATTGTTTCTTCATTTGTACAGTTCGTCTCCAGGGCGGAGACTTCCGATTGGAATAGGCACCCGCAATACTTATGCTTTATGTCTCATGGTCTTCCAGGTAAGGGTGTTTTTATTCTAGTAATGTATAAAACCCTATAACCCTTATGTGACATGTTTTGGCCTAAAACCTTATGTATATATATGTTATCTTTACAAAGTGGGGTCATTGAGTAAATTCTTATGAAATTATACGTATGGGCGTATATAAGCTTAAAATGGTTTTGCAACGAGGCTATGCTCCAAACCGTGTGTCTTCAGGCTAGCTACGGATTAGCATGACACGGAGAGGTACGTGTATAGCATATGCCAAGTTGCACGGTAAGGTATATTTTCTTATAGTATGTATCCTAAGTATGAAGTAAATGTTTTGGCGAGATTATGCATGCATGATATGATCACAGGCCCAGGGACTTAGTACATGTGGCTATCCGGGGAGGTATGGGCCGACGGTGATCCCATGTGCTACTTCCACTATGTTACGGCGATACCGGCCCTCGCTAGGAGGTTTAGCGGGGAATGGGAGCTGAGTGCCCTTGGGGAGGTCATGAAACCCCATTGGCCTATGTATGAGGTGGTCGGGTCTTGCTAACCCGTCCACCACCCAGAGGAAGAAGGTTGGAACTTGTTTTATGAATATGGTTATGTTATGATTGATATGCACCGTGCGGGGAAGGCCGGGACACGGATTGCCCAAACGAATATGTTTTATGATATGATATATGATCTGTGTGTATTATGATATATTGCATGATCGCCTATTTAAAGTATTAATGATATTTGTCGTACACGGTCGGAGTTTGGTTGGAGATGATGCACGCTCACTCGCCGAGCCTTTTTATTTATGTATGAATTATGAACTAATGAATTTAATATGATTAGTCGTAATGCCCGAGTATTGTTCAGCTATTCTCTTGTCCTTTTTGGGGAACTAAGTCTAAATAAAACTTTACTCGGGATTTATGACTTGCATGTGCATGTTTTTATACATATATATTGCTCCTGCTCACTCAGTCTTCTAGAGACTGACCCTCTCCCTCCCCAATCTTTTAGTGCACAGGTTTGGCCATGGAGTCAGTTAAGTTAAGTTAGAAGAGTCTTTGCACTCACCTATGTATTTGAATTGTATATGATTCGGCTTTGTAAGATTATGAAGTTAAACCTTTATTTATTGGTTATTAAATTGCTTTGCCGGGCTTTGTTATGAATTAAAGAGGCCTGAGGTGCCCAAGTCTGCGTGTGGTTTGTGTGCTTTATTTTTACAGGCCTGTGGCCAATGCATGTGATTGATTTTAATTTTTCCACTACATTATGCCTTGTAGTTGGCTATAGTTCTGTAGGGTCTAAGTTCCGCCTAGCTTAGGAGATTTGTTTTGTTTGTCTCCCCGTTCGCTATGGTTTGATACGGGTGCGGACTTCCCATTTCGTGACTCGTGTTGAGCCATAGTGCGGGGGATGTGGTGCCTCACGTGCGGGGTGCTACAAACAAAGGTTAAGAACCTTCCTATGAGTGTAGGAACATGTCTTTCTAAGAAGATGTATCCTAAGACTAACCTTGAGAAGGAAAGAATGACTCATACACCTTATGCATTAGCAATAGGTGGCATAATATATGCAATGTTTTGTACTCGACTAGATGTGGCTTATGCACTTAGTGTAACAAGTCGTTTCCAATCTGACCGTGGAGATGGTCACTGGGCTGCCGTGAAGAATATTCTTAAGTACTTGAAAAGTACTAAAGATTTATTCTTAGTGTACGGAGGTCAGAAAGATCTTACTGTCGAAGGATACTGCGATGCGAGCTTTGCATCTGACTTAGATGATTTTAAGTCAATGTCAGGATACATTTTCTGCCTAAACGGCGGAGCAGTGAGTTGGAAGAGTTCCAAGCAAACGACTACTGCAGATTCGACCACTGTGGACGAATACTTAGTTGCGAATGATACAACTAAGGAAGGTGTTTGGATTAGAAACTTCATTCAAGAGTTGAATGTTGTTCCTAGCATGAAAGACCCCATTACTGTGTTTTGTGACAACACTGGGGCGGTTGCTCAAGTAAGAGAACCAAGATCTCACCAACGGACCAAGCACATTATGAGGAAGTATCACCTAATCAGTGATATTATCAAAAGAGGAGATGTGCAAATTGAGAGGGTCGCATCAGCAGAGAACGTGGCAGATCCACTTACTAAACCCCTAGTTGAGAAGCTTTCGAAGGTCATTTTCAGAAGATGGGACTTAGAGTAGCTTTAGAATGGCTTTGACTGGCAAGTGGGAGATTGTTAGGAATAGTGCCCTAGAAAGCCGATTGTATATCCACTTTCTACTTTTCCTTATTGTAATCACAGGCAATCTTTGAATAAAATAACGAATTGAGGTAACACTTCTTTATATGATCTTGTTTGGTATGCGTTTACTTTAGCTATGCATGTATGAGAACTCCCCTAATCCTGATGACTTTAGGACTCTACCATTTAGGTGAAATGGTTCATGAAACGAGCCCTATATCACATAAGTCATTATTAGTAAAATACTCCAAGCCGATGAGTCCTACAGACAGTGGGAGTGTCAACCTGACTCCTTTAAGACTTGTTTGTGGGATCACGCCGTTAAGAAGGACCACCTTGTTTCATGGAGGTGCAAAGTGTATAGTTGATACGTGCGTGATACATGATGGTGCTTACCTCAATAAGTAAGTTCACTTAGGTGCCCCGTGTGAGAAGATTCCCAAGTGGGAAAGGAAGTTTCTATTTCAGGCAATGGAAATTTCCAAATTAGGAGATATCTCACGAGTCATTGATGTGATTAATTGATCCTTAGACTTGAGGTTCCATGTCACTTTATAAGTTAACTTTGTAGTCTTAGGTATAAGCTTTAAAGGGTGTCGCCTTAGACAACTGATTCAAGGTTTATGCTGGGGCTGCATAAGTGATTCATGAAAGTGAATGAGAATCAGGAAAGGACCTACACTTGAATTTGCAAGGTGATCTCTTATTGTGTAAGTCATTCATATGCCGTATGGAGTCCTTGGCCAAGGCAGTAGGTCAAGACATCAAGAAAAGGGTTTCTTGGATTGAGATCAAATGGATATGAAATGCACTTAGCTTTAAGACCAAATTATTAGGGTTCTAATTATTCCCTTACCCTAGATCTTGGTTGAGAGATAGTAAGTAGGAGGATTGTATCTCACATGAATCAATGACTTAAAGGTTCTGTCGAATCGAGACATTCCAATTTACCTAGGGGTTAAACACCTATTGCTAGACTATGGTCGTTTAATCTGTGGACTGATTAATTAATTAGTGAATTAATTAATTAGGGTAACTACTAATTGAATTGAGAACCTAGAGGGTCACACACAACAACTTGGTTACATGAGTTGGGGCTTTAAAATGATTAAACGAGTTAATCAAGCCAAAAGAGTTCCACACGTGTGGGTCACGTGCGTGACACGTGTCCTACATGGACGCGTGTGCACCGTGCGTGTATATGTTATTTATGTATTAAATAATTAATGTGTTAATTATTTAATAGACTTTGGTTTAATTTTCGGCCGCCCCTCTCTATATTATATATATGGGAGCTCGGGCTCCCCTTAGAGAGTAATTGACAATTCTTTTGGTTCATGTGTTGAACACCATCCTTTCTCCAAGATCAAATAAACCCTAGGTTAAGCCTAAACACTAACTAGAGAACTAGCATCCTTACTAGTTAGATTGTAGTCAAGTTGGTGGAGTATCTCTAGAGAGCTTCAAGTTAGATGTTTTT
The DNA here is from genome assembly GCA_037501455.1 of Lantana camara. NCBI lineage: Eukaryota > Viridiplantae > Streptophyta > Magnoliopsida > Lamiales > Verbenaceae > Lantana > Lantana camara. Next base: position 87,332,116 of record CM074862.1, on the reverse strand, counting down.
AAAGATTCGAGCTTTACCAAGTATAGGGGATCAAGCCGCGAGAAGAGCGTTCTTGGGTGGCTTGAAACGCTTCAAAAAAGATTTTTGAAATGTAAGTTTCTTTACATTACGAATTTGGATTCATGATTGCGAGTTTCAATCCTTTTGTTGGATTTTTTTTTTTTAATTTCCGTTGCTTTCTGATTCCTGTTTTCCGACAGTGAGCATAAATCGTAAGGTTGAACATTGTTCGATCTTTGATGATGCTGCCCATAGTCCTCAATTCTCCATGGTCCGAGATCATGATCTCTTAAACCCATATTCTTCCAGATCTTCAAAGTTTCCTTGTATCCACTTATGTGTTCCGGCGATCCAAAATTGAAATCCCTCGAACCCAACTTCTTTTACGCCCATGGAATCGGCATCTTGACTTCCTTCAAAGATTGATCCCAAATGATGTTCCAAATCCAAATTATGTTCCAAATCTTACCCTTAGTTGTCTCTCTACTCAAGGTTTCCTTAAGTATTCTTTATGAATTCTAGGATTGAATGAACTCAACTTCCAATTTCTTACAATTGAGCACATAATTTCCCTTCAACAACTCTTTGCTTTCCTTTATCGTTTCCATTTGTTGCTCCATGTCTCCCAATTCGAACTCACAACCTGACAATTCAGCTTAAGTCTGGAAAGCAGACTTCAATCCGACCGAGGATAGAACCCTTGGCATATTAGCTTTCCATGATCTTGAAATTACCATATCGATCAGTTCTCACTAACTCCTTTCCAGTTGACTTCTTACTTGCCCGAAATCCGAGTGTCTCAATTACATCTTCTTCTCCCTTTGGCCCTAATTTAAGTTCTCTTAAAGGCCTTCATCTCCTCACTGAGAAAATCCTTCCTTGAGGTATCTATCCTGACTTCTCTTCCGATGAGGCTCTTTGCAACGATAAGAGAGCTTTGGTGCACCGTAGTAAGGACACCAAAGAACATGGCTTCATTTAGAAAAGGCCACGATCCCAGGATCTTTGTAAGTAACCTTTTATCACGATGTTGAGTAATGAAATATACCTCCATGTTGATAGCCTTGAAGAGTCAACACATGACTTTCTAATCCCTTAATTCCATAACCTCTTCATTAGTGTGATAGAAGGAACCCGTTGTTGAGGTTGGTAATAACTTTATTAACATGACTATAACCTATAACCAAAGATTCCACTTGAATATAGATGCATGTAGATTAGCATATGCTTATGGCACATATTTAGACCAATCAAAACACATAAAATGCAATTGCAACACCTGAAGCAACGAAATTGAAAGTAGATCACATATATCAAGAAATTTCGAGCAATTAATAACAATTTAACCATGAAAACTCAATGCAATGCACACGTTGCCAAGTTGTTCCTATGCCATACGACCTAAACTGACTCAATCACGACACGAGAACTCGGGTTTTCCAACCCTAGGCTCTGATACCACTTAAGAATGTAGCGCCCCAACGGAAGGCACCACATCCCCCGCACCAGGACCCAACCCACATATGAAATGGAGAGTCCATACACGAGCCGAATCACGGCGAACGGGGACTCACTCACACACTAGGCTAGGCGGGAACTAGTACCTTCGAAACCAATCAAACAAACCCATGAATTAAATGTGAGTGCGGAAGCTAAACATAATGTCAATCACTATGTAGGCAACAAGTGAACCGAAATTTTTAAACATAATCATAAATACAACTATGATAGTTCGTACATTCAACGCGTAACTTAATCAGTTTACAATATGCGTGTGAAAAAAATCCCACTGAACCACACGACTCGACAAACTCAACATCCTGCCTAGCACTCCAAAACCTGCAAGAACTGAAAATAAAGCCGGGTTCAGTCTGTAAGAGACTGGTGGGTAGAAAACAAGGCATATCATATATAATATCACAGAATTTAAACACCCACACATGCACGCTATAATCCCGTACGAGATTTTTTAAGATATTTCCCAAGTGGGTGAAAACAAAGAAAACCAATGCTCGGGATTACAACCTTCAATTTCATTATTCATAATCATATTCGTTCATAAGGTCAATACATGAGCCCTGGCGGGTGGGCGAATATCTCCAATCTATTCCTCGTGTGTACAGATCAATTCAATCTTTATATTAGTGATCATACACATTCATACATATTTGTTCATAATCAATCATAATCATTGTTATTCATAAACATAAACACTTACACCTTCTTCCTCCGGGTGGTGGACGGGTTAGCAAGACCCGGCCACCGATCAATACATAGACCATTGGGGGTCCATGAATCCCCCAAGGGCACTCAACTCCCATTCCTCGCTAAACCTCCTAGCAAGGGCCGGTATCACCGTAAATGTAGTGCGACTAGTACAGGGGATCACCGTCGGCCCTTGCCTCCCTGGATAGCTACTTGTACTAAGTCCCTGGGCCTGTGCAATCATAATCATGTCCACGCCAAAAAATCACAAGGTGGGAATACATAAAGGAAGGGCTTTATGTTAGAAATCATTTACTCTTTTTTAAAAGACTCGATATATATATATATATATATATATATATATATAAGGTTTTGGCTCAAATCTTTCACATAAGGAATATCTCGGGTCATCGTAACTTATAGAAGAGAAACCCATCTGTTACACCTTACCGAAAATACCAAAAAGAAAAGAAAGACTTGAGGTGTCCTATGAACCCGGCATCTCCGCCCTGGAGAAAATTGTACAAAGACAACATAGTGTATACGTGAGACTCAAGACTCCATATGAACCATATACGACGCACGGCATGTTATGCACATGATATGAGATGCATACGAGGTATAAATCATGTTAAGAAGCCAAACTACCAAGTATTTCATTCAACATATTCCATACATGAAGGTTTCATTTTCAAACGTTTCATAATTCATAGCAAATCAAGTCATGAATTTCATATAAGAATTAAAACTCAAATATACCAAGTTCATAGCTCATATAAAACGTATCAAGTCATTCCATAATTTAAATCCATAATTCATAGCATAAAACTCCATAATTTAAAGGTCACATTTCATGAAATAATATCATACCAATTTAGTCTCATAAATTCATTTCAATTTCATATCTTCACACGTACTATTTCACGTTTATAATTATAGAGTCAATAAAACAAGGCATTTAAATCACTTAAATAGGTAAAACATGAAATAGGTAACAATCAATTCCATAATTCAATTAAATTAAACAATACTTAAAATATATAATAAAAATATATATATTTATATATATATATATATATACACACGTACACATGCATGCATTTAATAATATAATATACTTTATATTCACAACTGTATGCATATTAATATATACACGTACGTGTAACGCCCCCACCCGTACCAGAACAAGAGGAGAGCGGCGTCTCAACCCCCGCACTGAAGCACCTCTCAAGTAATGGTGTGAGCCATCACTCAAGAAATACTCCAGCGAACGGCTGTCTATCAGAACTATACATGTACAACGATGTGGCTATGTAGCGAAAAATCAGAGTATTTTAAAACTTTTCAAAACATGTGCGTGATGGCATGTAACAAGCAAGAACATATTGATCGTGTAAGAGAGACTCGGCATATCAGAACATATAACAGATTCACATATAAGTACCGATACAGCAGAGTTCAAAATATCGGTAACAAAGTAGCAGAAAGAGTATAACCAAGATACTCAAGTATTCAGAAACATATACAGAGGCATAAAGTGATGCAGCCATAAAACATATGCAGGACACAAAAGAGGAAGCAATACTAAGTCCTGACTGAAACAAAAATGACAATCTAGAGCTTCAAGATATCTCTAGACTGCGGCTGCAAGACCTGAAACCACGAGGCAAGAAAACGGGAGAGGTATTAGTCAAAAGGACTAGGCGAGGGAATACTTTAAAGAAAGTACTGAATTAAAGAACTTGAAGTAAAGTTCGAAACTGTTAAATGCGATGCTTTAAAGAAGAACTTGAAACAAGTTCGATTGATAAAACTCTTTGAATGCGATGCTGTAAAAGAATGCACGTTATAAAACATTTTCATGAATGCTATCACACGCGCACACATATGCTGTTGATGGTTCATAATTCTTTCATAAAACGGGATAAGGGTAAAGTGAACTTTTCCAGATATGAACCATCCTTTATGAAACAGAATTTTGCCCGCAAGCTAGGCTCCTCCATCCTTACTCCAGAAAAACATGATTCGGTAGAGCATCGGACCAGGATCAACGATAATTCCACGTTTAGTAGAGTATCGGACCAAGATCAACAATAACCCCACATAAAGTAGAGCATTGGACCAAGGTCAACAACAACTCCGCACATAGTAGACTATCGGACCAAGGTCAACAACGACTCTTACCAACACATACAAACATGCACCATCCTCCACCGGTTGTCACTTCGGGTAGCTAGCCCTAGGCGACCTGTAAACATGTAATGGGAACAGATTTGCTGTCCGTTCCCAGACAGATTGTCCTGACTTAACAAACCTCCTGTTAAAAGTCGGTGTCAATAGTCTAAATGTGGCGGCCGGTATTGGTGATGTCGTTGGCGCTCACCTCCCGAGCATCACCTCCACACATAACCGCCGGGCCCAAACTGTAAACTGTATGCTTGCATTTAAGATTTAGCAGTGACCAGAGTACCACTCCAGTATGCTAACAATAACATGTGAAACTGTAACTGTAACATATGATGCTGTCTGTAAAACATATGATTCTGTCTGTAAACTGTACTTTGAAAACATATGCGAAACATGTAACTGTCTTTGAACAAGAATGCAGAACTTTGGAAAACATGTACTGTTGATCAAGGTATACTATTAAAGTATGAATGATCCTTTCAAGAGAATGTCCCGATAAAAGGGATACTTCAAAACGAGGTTTAGCTTTGAATTTCAAAACATATGATACGATAGTATAATCGTGGTTCCAGTTGGAAAACATTTATAACTTCACCTCACCTAATAGTACCAAAAGGGAGGTAGACAGATTATGCGGTGCCCTGGGGATCCCAGTGCTCAACTTTAACTCCTGTAGGTGGCGTACTAGAGTGAGCTTAAGAACTAAGACCCACTACTAACCAAGATGCATATGAAATACAAGAAACAAATGAACAAGGAACATGTAACACAAGAGAGTAATACCATTTAAGGTATTCAAGAAAGTAACACACAAAGGAATACGTTAAAGTGAGTTACTCTTAACGTTAGACTATGATCTTACTATAACCGAGTAAGCTTTAGTCAAATTATGAATCCTATCGCAAACCTTAGGTTAAGAAACAAGTCCACGAAAGAAAACACATTTTGAAAACACATTTTAGACCCTGGATATGGAAACCCTAGGTGCAAATGTCTATCGAGAAAGCACAAGTTTTAGTTCATTTTTACTATTCAAAAGTACTATTCCATATTACAATTCACGGTTACTATTCACATGTCAGGTCAAAGGGTCGGGTCAAACCCTTACTATACACACACCCACACACACATGGTACACACACACACACACGGCAAGCACACACACACACACCCTAATTAAATTATGATCTTGATTATAACCTATAGTTTCAAGTTCATGTTAATATAATCAAGTGTGATCTAGGTTAAAGGTATAACCTATAGTTAAGAGATCCAATTAAGGCATAAGATCAAGTTATGAAACACTAATCTATCTTAGGTTATAACATGTGACACTATTAAAGTGTATAACATGATCAAGGCACTAATCCATTAATCCATATCATACCACAAGCTCAATTCATAATTCAAGAGTCATATAACAATGTGACAACATGTCACAACATATCTCATATCATATCATATCATATATCATGAACCTTTAGGCATGTAACATGTAACAATTTAATTCCATATCAACATGTAACAAGTTGTGACATAATAAATTGTAAATCACTATTCCATTAGCTAACATGCATGATCATAATTCAAATTCCATAATCATGCATCAATTCTCATAATATAACAAGCATATCACATGATCATAGTATATACTAGAGCAATTCATAACATATTCAAGCATATACTAAACAATTAAAACATATAAACAACTATCAAAACATATCATGAAAACTATATAATAAATGCATAAAATAAAATCCTATATGGCTTAGGGAAGACCCTAAGACCCAACCTAAACATAATATAAACATACCGTAACATAAACAAAACAAACTAACCTAGCTACAAGGGGAGGGGATGCCGACGGCAATGAGGGAAAGGAGGGAGAGAGGAGTGCTTGTTAACACAAGACTTTGAGCAAAGAATGAAATGCCATGAGAGGGGTATTTATAGGTGTGAAGAAGCCCCTCACCTTGCAAATAGAAATGGCTTAAGGATAGGAGAGCAAAACAAGAGTTCATCCACTTGTATCTTCTAGAAGCTTTAGGGATGTTGAAGCTAAAAATTGGACTGCTGGGGGTAATTCTGTAATTTCGTCCCCCAAGACTCAAGGATAAGTGGCTGGAAGTATAACCATTCCGACGGCAAGAAAATTAGCTTCGAAACGCATATTCATTCGTCGAAATCGGATTTACCGTTTGAAAGATACATTAGTTTTAGTGAATAAAAGTTTTGAGCTCGAAACTCGACACGAGTGAAAAACGACTTTCTAGAATGATTTTGAAGTCCGGATTGCTTCCAAAATTCAAGAAATAAATCGAGAAGCGTTTTGAGTCCAAAATCGACTATAAAACGTTTTACCGTAAAAAAGTTGAAAACGTAGGATGAATAGTGAATTCTCACGTACGAACGTACGCTTCAAAATTTCAAGCTAGGGTTTGAATCAAGAGTTGTAAAACATCTCAAAAATCTTGAAATAGCTCAAGTAGTGCAAATCCGAAGAGAAAACATTTTCCGAATGAAAATCGTTCGTAAAAGGAATAGTAAACTAGGTTTTCAAAAACGTTTTCAATAAAACAAAGTTCCGGAATGGATTTCCAAGTCAAGAATAATTTCAAAAGACTCGTCTCGACTCAAGGATCGATTCGACTGTAACTTGGGTAGAAAAAGGTATCAGAATCAAAAGCTCATTTTCTGATGAATAGTAACTTTGGTCGGTAAGTTCCAAAAATACCCTTATGGCTCAAGAAAGACTTTCTGAGTTCGGGAAACATGTGTGATGAACCTCTAGGGTTCGAGTAGCAATAGGAACAAGGTAGGCTCGGGTTATGAATAGTAAACTGTATCAAATGTCAAGAATTCCCCCTTAAAACATGTCAGAACAAATACGAGCACCAAGTTCATGTAAAAATGCAATGCATGATGATTCAAAAAGTTGGATCACGGTCTATAAACGCTTTACCACTGCCTTAACTTACTGTTTTCATCCAGGCCCTGTTTTGGGCTGTTACAATCACCCCTCCTTAAAGAGAATCTGTCCTCAGATTCTTCCGCTGTAACTGCAAACAACTCAGGGTGATGCTTCTGCATTTTCTCTTCTGTCTCCAAGGTTGCCTCTTCTGTCCCATGTCCCTTCCAAAGGACTTTAACCAAAGGAATCTTCCTATTCCTTAACTCTTGAAACTTCCTGTCTAGAATCTTAGCGGGCTTCAAAACATAAGTCAAATCCACTTCCAACGGTATCTCCTCTATCGGCACAACCTCTGTCTCATCCGAGAAACACTTGCGAAGCTGAGATACATGAAATACGTTGTGGATTCCTGTTAGACCTACAGGCAAATCCAATCTGTAAGCTGTCGGTCCGACTCTCTCTAGTATCTCATACGGTCCAACATATCTCGGGTTTAACTTTCCACCTTTCCCAATTCGGGAAAATCCTTTCCTTGGCGATGCCTTTAGAAATACCTTTTCGCCCACTGCGAATTCCAAATCCTTTCTTCGTCGATCAGCATAACTCTTCTGCCTGTCCTGGGCAGCTTTCATTCTCTGGCGAATGATCTGAATCTTTTCTGTCGCTTCTCTTATCCATTTAGTTGAATTCACTCTGATCGGTCCTTCCTCAGTACATCTTGCTTCATCCAAATCCCAGTACAACGGGGATCTACATTTTCTTCCATACAGAGCTTCATATGGAGCAGCTTTAATAGAAGCTTGATAACTGTTATTGTATGCAAACTCCACAAGAGGTAAACAATCTTTCCAACTTTCCTGGAAGTCCAAAGCGCAAGCTCTTAGCATATCTTCCAAGTATTTGATCATCCTTTCTGATTGTCCATCCGTCTGAGGATGCGCTGCAGTACTGAAGTTCAACTTTGTTCCCATCAAATTCTGAATTTCTTTCCACAAGTGCGACGTGAATTTCGGATCTCTGTCCGAGACTATACTGTTCGGGACTCCATGTAATCTAACAATCTCTTGTTGATACAGCTTTGCCAACGTGTTGACCTTATCCGTCGTCTTAACTGGCAAAAAGTGTGCTGACTTTGTCAATCGATCAATGATCACCCAGATACTATCTTGTCCTCCTCTGACTTTGGGTAATCCAGTGACAAAATCCATCGTGATTTGCTCCCACTTCCAAGTCGGAATCGGTAATGGTTGCAACTTCCCACTCGGCTTTTGGTGCTCAGCTTTAACTTTCTGACAAGTTAAGCACTTCTTGACATAGTTGGCTATGTCTCTCTTCATTCCATTCCACCAGAATTGCGTCTTAACATCTTGATACATCTTAGTACCTCCGGGATGTATCGTGTACTTAGTCTTGTGCGCTTCGTCGAGAATCTCTTTCCTCAAAACAGTTGGTACGCATACTCGACCTTTATACCTCAATATTCCATGTTCATCAACCTTGAACTTGGTCTCATCATCTTTCTCCTTAGATTCGAGATATTTCTTGATCCACTCGTCGTTCTTCTGAGCTTCCAACACTTGTTCTTTCAAGGGTGATATCATCACAACGTTCGCGACTCGAGCTTTAGTTATCACCTCCATTCTCTCTCTTCGTTCAACCTCGGGGTTGGCAGAAATCTGTGCCAAACGAACTTTCCTGCTTAGAGCATCTGCTACAACATTCGCCTTTCCTGGATGGTATTGAATAATGCAATCGTAGTCCTCCAGAAATTCCATCCATCTCCTCTGTCGCATATTCAACTCCTTCTGAGTGAATAGATATCGCAGGCTCTTATGATCAGTAAAGATCTCAAACGTAACTCCATACAGGTAATGTCTCCACTTTCCCAGAGCAAAAATTATCGCTGCTAACTCCAAATCATGAGTCGGGTAGTTGACTTCATGCGTTTTGAGTTTCCTTGATGCATACGCAATCACTTTTCCATTCTGCATCAAAACTCCTCCTAGTCCTTCTTTCGAAGCATCGGTGTAGACAGTATATCCTTCTTTTCCTTCTGGTAATGTTAACACGGGTGCAGTTGTTAGCATCTCTTTCAATCTTTGAAAACTTTGCTCACACTTCTCCGTCCAGTCGAACTTCCCTTCTTTCTTAGTCAACTTAGTGAGAGGTGTAGCTATCTTCGAGAAATCTTGGAGAAACCTCCGGTAGTAACTAGCTAATCCCAGAAAACTCCTCACTTCTGAAGGATTCTTCGGTGACTTCCAATTCATAATCGTCTCGATCTTCGAGGGATCTACTTCGATTCCAGATCCTGATATGATATGTCCGAGAAATGTAACTCTCTCAAGCCAGAACTCACATTTGCTGAACTTTGCATATAGCTTGTGATCCAGCAAAGTGCGTAACACGATTCGAAGATGCTCAGCATGTTCCTCCGGTGTCTTCGAAAATACCAAAATATCGTCGATGAAGATCACTACAAACTTGTCAAGAAACGGCTTGAATATACGGTGCATCATATCCATGAATGCAGCTGGTGCGTTCGTCAAACCAAACGGCATTACTACAAACTCATAATGTGCATATCGGCTGTTGAAAGCAGTCTTCGGAATATCTGCTTCCCTGATCTTCAACTGATAATACCCTTGTCTAAGATCTAACTTGGAGTAGACCTTTGATCCTTGAAGTATATCGAACAGCTCTTCGATATGAGGGAGAGGATACTTATTCTTAATTGTCATCCTGTTCAGCTCCCGATAGTCAATGCATAAACGCAATGATCCATCCTTCTTCTTAATGAAAAGAATAGGTGCTCCCCACGGCGATGTGCTCGGTCGAACATATCCAGACTCAATCAGTTCATCCAATTGCTTTCTCAGTTCATCTAATTCAGCTGGAGCCATTCTGCAAGGTGTCTTTGAGTACGGCTCAGCTTCTGATATCGTCTCGATCGTAAACTCCAACTCTCGGTCAGGGGGTAACGAATCCAAATGCTCAGGAAACACATCTAGGAACTCGTTCACCACTTCCACTTCTTCGATCTTAAGTTGATCTTTCTGTCTATTCAAAAGATAAGCCACAAATCCACTAGCTCCTTTCTGAATCAACTTCTTAGCTTCCATCGAAGAAATCACTGATAACTTCTCAACTTTCCCTTCTGATGTCCCACTTTCATCTTCTTCCAAGATGATCTCTTTCTTGTAACAATCCAACTTAGTTCGGTACTTAGATAACCAATCCATACCAAGTATAACATCGTATCTTGTCATCGGTAACTCAATCAGATCCGTTGGGTAACAACGGGTACCAATACACACAGGGCAGCGTTTATATACTTGATCCGTAACAAGGCAAGTTCCCAAAGGAGAACTCACTTCAAATTTATATGGCAAGTATTCAAGCGGAAACTGTAAATGCGCACATAATTTAGAAGCAACAAATGAATGCGTAGCACTAGGGTCATACAAGACCTTAACTGGCGTGTTAAGAATGTGCACAATACATTCCACAACAGACGAAGGATCAACCTCCTCCTTACCATCCAAAGCATAAGCTCTGCCTTTGACCACCGGTTTGTTCGTCGTACCCACCACTGCTTTTCCTTTATCCTGGACCCCAAATCTCCTGATCTTGTGCGGGCAACTATCCATCTGGTGCTCAGGGGAACCACACGCGAAACACTGTCCAGCTTTCTTGCGACAGTTCTCCTCAGTGTGTCCCGTTCGGCAACAATATCGGCAAACAATTTCCTCTGGACCTGGCTGAGGTGCTCTCTGCTGTTGTGGCGCCTTCTGATACTGCTGTGGCGCTTTCTGCTTCTGTGCTTGCTGTTTCGGTGGAGCGTTCTGCTGCTGACGCTGTGGTGTTACCATTGGCCTCTTTCCAGTTCCTTGGAGAAAAGATCCGGAAGGTCGCTTATTACCTTGATAAGGCTTAGGGTTAGAAGGTCCTTGACGGGCAGTAGTTATCTTGATCTCCTTGTGTGCAGCTTCAACCCTTAGCGCTCTATCAACAGCCCGGTTGTAGGTCTCAATAACCAAAGATGCAAGTGCTAACCGAAGTTCGGGCTTCAGTCCATCGATAAACCTTTTCGTCTTGCGACGCTCATCAGTCCGAATATGAGGCGCATACTTGATCAGCCTCACAAACCTAGCTTCATACACCATCACATTCATTGTTCCCTGAACCAGACTCATAAACTCAGCCTCCCGTGCATCACGAGTCACTTGAGGCGTGTACTTCTGCTAAAACTCTCTAATAAACTCATCCCAACTTCCTTCAACGTTATTCTCAATCCACATATGCTGAACATGCTTCCACCAATTGTATGCAGCTCCTTCCATAAGAAAAGTAGCATACCGAACTCGTTCACGATCCTCTGGGTAGATCTCCATAGCCTCGAAAATCTTTTCAAGATTGGTAATCCAATTCTCAGCCTTTAGGTCGTTCGGTTCTCCATAGAACTTAGGCGGATTCATCCTCAGAAATTTCTCCAATGAACTTTCATTAGGAGGGTTATCTCTCGGTGCACAAGCCCTCATAAATTATCGTAGCACATCCCTTAATTCCGAAGTTCTTTCTCTTTCAGGGGGTGGCGTGACATTTCTTTGGGGTGGCAGTGGTGGTACACGATTCCGGGGTGCTCTTCTTGGTGGCATGTTGATACTGAATTCATAAGCATTCAGATACATATATTCGATGCATGACATATAATGATTCACAGAATCCGTAACCACGTATTCACATTCTCACGTAGTCACACATATGTATGAGAACAACACATTCCCATAACAACATGTCAGCAAAGATTCAAGATCTCCAAACATATCATATAATCAGAAACAATTGTCAGATAACATGTAAACAAGAACAGAAGCTCGGGCAACATATCAACATATCTGAAACATGTATAACACATCCCAAAACATGATCAACATGTAAAACGGGAACAGAACGTGTATTGTCATATCAACAAGAACTGTAACATGATCAACATATCCAGAAGCGTATTGAACATATCAAGAACAATAGCATGCTAACAATAAATGAAATGGCATGATCCTATCAACGGTCCTAATGGTATCTTGAAGCAACTCTAAGACTCATGCAATGACAGTTATGGAAAGCAGTAAACAGATATTCAACATAAAGCCGAAAGTGTTATAACTGTGCAAGGTTTGGTAAAATTTACTACAGGCCACATGTTAACAGTATTAATTCAAAAATGGGGAGGACCCGATACTATCGAGTTGACTCCCTTACAGGCCTTACCAATCCGTCCAACCCTGCTGAAAATAAACTAGTAGGTACCAAGTCATCTGAACCGTCATCCGTGGTGCTAAAAGTCGGGGATCATCTACCAGAGCTATACATCCCCTTATCCAAAAGTCAGTCCTGAACTGTGCCGGCTATACGTCCGCCATCCATAGATAGATATATATGCATCAGTACTATATACAAAAATCTCCCATCAGCAATCAACCCTGATAACTGTGGTCCAAAGAACCCCTGGTGGTGTCATCAGAAACGGCAACGACCTCACCCTGTCCGTGTCCTGCTGGATCATCTCCGCCATCATCATCATCATCAGATCCTCCATCGCCTCCATCAGACTGCTCCTGCATAGGCTCGGGCTCCAGAGAGGCCTGACTGACATCCTGACCCTCGACCTCCTCAACTGCCTGCTCATCGGATAAGTGATAGGTATCATACAGGCGAGCTCTCACACGGGCACGGTAGTGCTGGTGACGCTCCATAGAGGTATCGCGATCGATAGTCATCTGCATAAGATCTGCCCCCAGCTCAGCAATACGAGCAGCCCTCTGATCAGCAATATGAGTCATCTCTGCAGCATGCTCACGAGCGATGTCCCTATCAATCTGGTACTGCAGTGATTGATCCTGATAGCGCAGAGACTCTAACCTGACCTCACGGGTCCTCTGATACTCCTGAAAGTAACCATCTCTCTCAAGCTCGAGATAGTGCACAACTCTGTTAGGATAGGAATACCCAGGTCTGCCACTGTTCCTAGACCTACGCCAAGTGTAGAAACGAGTGCCTCCACGGCGAGAAACTGCCACAGTACGCGGGGCCTCAAACTGCTCAAAGAAAGCCTCATCCATCTGGTGATTAGGATCCTGGTGTGGCTGAACTGCCATACCTATACAGAAGATACCACAGATATGAAATCCAGATAACAGAACCATGCAATCCCCAATAATCCTGTCTCGATGCAATATGAGAATGATCCTGGATGCAATGCGTGAACAATCCATGATGCAACATGAGAGCAATCTAGGTTAAGTCTCTTCTTACTTAACCCGATGCTCTGATACCACCTCAGGCTGTAACGCCCCCACCCGTACCAGAACAAGAGGAGAGCGGCGTCTCAACCCCCGCACTGAAGCACCTCTCAAGTAATGGTGTGAGCCATCACTCAAGAAATACTCCAGCGAACGGCTGTCTATCAGAACTATACATGTACAATGATGTGGCTATGCAGCGGAAAATCAGAGTATTTTAAAACTTTTCAAAACATGTGCGTGATGGCATGTAACAAGCAAGAACGTATTGATCGTGTAAGAGAGACTCGGCATATCAGAACATATAACAGATTCACATATAAGTACCGATACAGCAGAGTTCAAAATATCGGTAACAAAGTAGCAGAAAGAGTATAACCAAGATACTCAAGTATTCAGAAACATATACAGAGGCATAAAGTGATGCAGCCATAAAACATATGCAGGACACAAAAGAGGAAGTAATACTAAGTCCTGACTGAAACAAAAATGACAATCTAGAGCTTCAAGATACCTCTAGACTGCGGCTGCAACACCTGAAACCACGAGGCAAGAAAACGGAAGAGGTATTAGTCAAAAGGACTAAGCGAGGGAATACTTTAAAGAAAGTACTGAATTAAAGAACTTGAAGTAAAGTTCGAAACTGTTAAATGCGATGCTTTAAAGAAGAACTTCAAACAAGTTCGATTGATAAAACTCTTTGAATGTGATGCTATAAAAGAATGCACGTTATAAAACATTTTCATGAATGCTATCACACGCGCACACATATGCTATTGATGGTTCATAATTCTTTCATAAAACGGGATAAGGGTAAAGTGAACTTTTCCAGATATGAACCATCCTTTATGAAACAGAATTTTGCCCGCAAGCTAGGCTCCTCCATCCTTACTCCAGAAAAACATGATTCGGTAGAGCATCGGACCAGGATCAACGATAATTCCACATTTAGTAGAGTATCGGACCAAGATCAACAATAACCCCACATAAAGTAGAGCATTGGACCAAGGTCAACAACAACTCCGCACATAGTAGACTATCGGACCAAGGTCAACAACGACTCTTACCAACACATACAAACATGCACCATCCTCCACCGGTTGTCACTTCGGGTAGCTAGCCCTAGGCGACCTGTAAACATGTAATGGGAACAGATTTGTTGTCCGTTCCCAGACAGATTGTCCTGACTTAACAAACCTCCTGTTAAAAGTCGGTGTCAATAGTCTAAGTGTGGCGGCCGGTATTGTTGATGTCGTTGGCGCTCACCTCCCGAGCATCACCTCCACACATAACCGCCGGGCCCAAACTGTAAACTGTATGCTTGCATTTAAGATTTAGCAGTGACCAGAGTACCACTCCAGTATGCTAACAATAACATGTGAAACTGTAACTGTAACATATGATGCTGTCTGTAAAACATATGATTCTGTCTGTAAACTGTACTTTGAAAACATATGCAAAACATGTAACTGTCTTTGAACAAGAATGCAGAACTTTGGAAAACATGTACTGTTGATCAAGGTATACTATTAAAGTATGAATGATACTTTCAAGAGAATGTCCCGATAAAAGGGATACTTCAAAACGAGGTTTAGCTTTGAATTTCAAAACATATGATACGATAGTATAATCATGGTTCCAGTTGGAAAACATTTATAACTTCACCTCACCTAATAGTACCAAAAGGGAGGTAGACAGATTATGCGGTGCCCTGGGGATCCCAGTGCTCAACTTTAACTCCTGTAGGTGGCGTACTAGAGTGAGCTTAAGAACTAAGACCCACTACTAACCAAGATGCATATGAAATACAAGAAACAAATGAACAAGGAACATGTAACACAAGAGAGTAATACCATTTAAGGTATTCAAGAAAGTAACACACAAAGGAATACGTTAAAGTGAGTTACTCTTAACGTTAGACTATGATCTTACTATAACCGAGTAAGCTTTAGTCAAATTATGAATCCTATCGCAAACCTTAGGTTAAGAAACAAGTCCACGAAAGAAAACACATTTTGAAAACACATTTTAGACCCTGGATATGGAAACCCTAGGTGCAAATGTCTATCGAGAAAGCACAAGTTTTAATTCATTTTTACTATTCAAAAGCACTATTCAAAAGTACTATTCCATATTACTATTCACGGTTACTATTAACATGTCGGGTCAAAGGGTCGGGTCAAACCCTTACTATACACACACCCACACACACACGGTACACACACACACCATGCACGAACACACACACACACACGGCATGCACACACACACACACCCTAATTAAATTATGATCTTGATTATAACCTATAGTTTCAAGTTCATGTTAATATAATAAAGTGTGATCTAGGTTAAAGGTATAACCTATAGTTAAGAGATCCAATTAAGGCATAAGATCAAGTTATGAAACACTAATCTATCTTAGGTTATAACATGTGACACTATTAAAGTGTATAACATGATCAAGGCACTAATCCATTAATCCATATCATACCATAAGCTCAATTCATAATTAAAGAGTCATATAACAATGTGACAACATGTCACAACATATCTCATATCATATCATATCATATATCATGAACCTTTAGGCATGTAACATGTAACAATTTAATTCCATATCAACATGTAACAAGTTGTGACATAATAAATTGTAAATCACTATTCCATTAGCTAACATGCATGAACATAATTCAAATTCCATAATCATGCATCAATTCTCATAATATAACAAGCATATCACATGATCATAGTATATACTAGATCAATTCATAACATATTCAAGCATATACTAAACAATTAAAACATATAAACAACTATCAAAACATATCATGAAAACTATATAATAAATGCATAAAATAAAATCCTATATGGCTTAGGGAAGACCCTAAGACCCAACCTAAACATAATATAAACATACCATAACATAAAAACATAAACTAAACTAACATAACATAAACAAAACAAACTAACCTAGCTACAAGGGGGGGTGGCCGACGGCAAAGAGGGGGAGAGGGAGCGAAGAAAGGGTGTTGTTAACACAACTTTGAGCAAGGATTCAAATGCCATGAGAGGGGTATTTATAGGTGTGAAGAAGCCCCTCACCTTGCAAATAGAAATGGCTTAAGGGTAGGAGAGCAAAACAAGAGTTCATCCACTTGTATCTTCTAGAAGCTTTAAGGATGTTGAAGCTAAAAATGGGACTGCTGGGGGTAATTCTGTAATTTCGTCCCCCAAGACTCAATGATAAGTGGCTGGAAGTATAACCATTCCGACGGCAAGAAAATTAGCTTCGAAACGCATATTCATTCGTCGAAATCGGATTTACCGTTTGAAAGATACATTAGTTTTAGTGAATAAAAGTTTTGAGCTCGAAACTCGACACGAGTGAAAAACGACTTTCTAGAATGATTTTCAAGTCCGGATTGCTTCCAAAATTCAAGAAATAAATCGAGAAGCGTTTTGAGTCCAAAATCGACTATAAAACGTTTTACCGTTAAAAAGTTGAAAATGTAGGATGAATAGTGAATTCTCACGTACGAACGTACGCTTCAAAATTTCAAGCTAGGGTTTGAATCAAGAGTTGTAAAACATCTCAAAAATCTTGAAATAGCTCAAGTAGTGCAAATCCGAAGAGAAAACATTTTTCGAATGAAAACCGTTCGTAAAAGGAATAGTAAACTAGGTTTTCAAAAACGTTTTCAATAAAACAAAGTTCCGGAATAGATTTCCAAGTCAAGAATAATTTCAAAAGACTCGTCTCGACTCAAGGATCGATTCGACTGTAACTTGGGTAGAAAAAGGTATCAGAATCAAAAGCTCATTTTCTGATGAATAGTAACTTTGGTCGGTAAGTTCCAAAAATACCCTTATGGCTCAAGAAAGAGTTTCTGAGTTCGGGAAACCAGTTCAAATGATTGGGAAACATGTGTGATGAACCTCTAGGGTTCGAGTAGCAATATGAACAAGGTAGGCTCGGGTTATGAATAGTAAACTGTATCAAAGGTCAAGAATTCCCCCTTAAAACATGTCAGAACAAATACGAGCACCAAGTTCATGTAAGAATGCAATGCATGATGATTCAAAAAGTTGGATCACGGTCTATAAACGCTTTACCACTGCCTTAACTTACTGTTTTCATCCAGGCCCTGTTTTGGGCTGTTACAGTACGCATGCATGCCTAAAATATGTATATGTATCTTTCATGCACATATTACAAATCCTATACATATAAATTAACGTACAGCCATGCATGTTATATATATATATACATTCATATGCACACGTGCACTAAAATATCAAATATATATATAGACACGTATGCATGCATGGTTATAGATATATATATATATATATACATATTCATGCACAAATACAACCCATGCACACACACACTATTTCATGCACAAACACCATTAACACACAACACACACACACACATACATATATATATATATAGTACTATAACATAAAGAAAGCAGCAGCAACAGACTATGTATATATATACACACACATATACATCAGCAAGAAAGGAAGCAGCGCAGCACAAAAAAAACAGCAGCATGGCAGGAATGAAAGAAGAAGCAGCAGCAGGTAAGATTGAAGGAAGAAGCAGCAGGTCCGGCAGTCCCCCGGCCGGGGAGAATCTCCACACAATATTCCCCGGTCAGGGAAAGAGATGCAGACAACATCTGTACATAAGTTCCCCGCCCGTGGACATTTCAATACAAACTCTCCACGCCCGGAGGGAGACTTTCGGCAACAACGAACAAGCAGACGCAGCACAGCAGGGAAAAGAAGAGAGCAAAACAGGGCACAAAGCTTCAACCAACTCAAGCCAACATATCAAGGGTTAAAGTGTAACAAATACTCAGTAAAATCAGGTCCTTAACATGCCCTAAAACACGCAACAACAACAACACGAGAGCAAGGGAGAAGAATCCATTTTCATTCAAAGTTCCATAATGACATCTTCATTAAATACACACCCACCATGAAATATAGGAGCACAAATGATCATCTTACAAGCACCAACCCATGCAATAACTCAAGGAAGCAAAGATTCAAGAATTTCCAACAAAACCTAACTATACAACCACATATTCAAATCTCCATCAGTTCTAAATCAAATTTAGGGATTCACGGATTAAAATGACCAGGAATGAATATAGATCACAAATATATACTCACCTATTGAATTGGTTGGAGTTTGGTAGAGATTAGAGCTCAAAATCACCCAATTTTGAATAGTGATGGGAATATTGTTTTTCTTCCAAGTTTGCAGCTAAATCCTCTATCACTGGTGTTGGGAACAAAATGAGAGATATGGGATCAGATAGAGCTTCAATTTGTGAGCTTTTGGGTCCCAAGTTTGCATAATTTGGTGGAATATTGGCTAAGTTATGAAGAAAATGGCTAAAGGTGGCAAATCTGCGAACGAAACTTGTTTCGGTTAAATTTTGGAGGTGCAAACGTATTTATAAAAATATGACTCTTGTTCCATCAAACCTGAATCCTCGATATGAGTTCAGCGCAGGTGATGGAACTCGAATCCGAGTTCCCAAGCTCAAGATTTCACATACAGAACTAAGGGTGCGTTAATTGCCCCTTAGCCCCCGATTTAGTTCCACAACTCAAAATAAATTCGTTACCACGACAAATGAGATTGAAAACATAAAACGACCATATAGACATGTTCATAACACATAAATGTACGACATACTAAAATTTTACGAAATTTCGATATCAAATCATATAAGAACGACGCACGATTAAAACACTCATGCACAAATGTAACAATTTCATAACATTTCCAAATTAAATAAACACGTTTATATCTCATTTTAAATTAAAAATTCAAAGTCAACGATTATGGTTGTAATTAATTAATATAATTAAAAAATAATTAATTAACATTAATTCTTTATTATCAATTTAAATAAATTCCAATTCAATGAAATAAAATAAAATAAACTAATAACAATTTATATTAAAATTTAATATTTAAACAATTAAAAACAATTAATTCATGTAAATTGGTAAACACATACGTCATACCTATACGACTGAAAAGTCGGGGCGTTACAGAAACGGGAAGGAATTGCAGCCTACAGTCGTTAGGAATCCCAAACGTACCCAGGAACGGCGCTCTAATGCAGAAACTGCAAAGGAGGTTGAGAAGAAGCCTGCCAACGATGACAAATAGAATTCTAGTCCACATGTAAACACTTAGAAATCGAAACCTTTGGTAGTTCTACCTTCATTTCCTCAGAGGCTAGCTCAGAGCAAGAAGGACATAGAGGATAAGAATATTATGGAGCTCTTTCAAAAGGTTGAAGTGAACATTCCACTCCTTGAGGCCATTCAATATGTTCCACACTACGCCAAATTCCTTAAACAATTATGCATAAGTTGACCAGTAATGAGAAAGTAAGTGTAGGTGAGAATGTTTTAGGTATCTTACAAAGGAAATTACCATCTTAATGTTGCGATAGAGGTATGCTCTCTTTTCCATGCAAGATTGAAAATAATAGTATTGGTAAAGCTATGTCTCATTTAGGAGCTTCTATCATTGTAATGCCTTTGTCTGTGTATACTTCCTTAGGTCTTGGTCCATTAGCAAGTACCAGAATTATTATTCAATTGGCTGAGCAGTCAACTGTCTATCTCGAAGATGTTTTAGAGGATTTGTTGGTTCAAGTTAATGAGTTGATCTTTCCCGTTGATTTCTTTATTCTTTACATGGAAAAGGATAGTTCTACTAAATCTTTGGATATCTTGTTGGGTAGGCCTTTTCTTAGTACGGCTAAGGCAATAATTGATGTTCATAGTGGTTCTTTAACTTTAGAGTTTGATGGTGAAATAGTCAAGTTTAATATGTATAATGCTATGAAACATGTTGATGATATGTCTCGTGTTTACAATGTTGATATCATTGAAAAATTGACTAATAAAGTGTTTACTTTAAACCATGGTGATGAAGTGAATTATGCCTTGTGTCATAGCATGTCCATTAATAGGGTAAGGAAATTTGGTGATAAATTTGATCTTTCTGAGGATATACTTGAGATGGTTTATGCTTTGGAAGCTCTTCATGTTACAAGTTTGAAATTTTTGCCTATTGAGATATCTCGGTCTGAATCGAAACTGTTACCTTCCATTTTGCAGGCTGCAAAGCTGGGACTCAAAACACAGCTAGAACACTTGAAGTACGCCTTTTTAGGTGACGGAGAGACACTGCCCATGATGATAGCCAGCACACTTGACAGTTTGGAAGAGGAGAAACTGATCAGAGTACTTCTAGAGTACAAACAGGCGATTGGCTGGACCATTGCTGATATCAAAGGTCTCAGTCCTTCCATGTACATGCATAAAATTATTTTGTAGGAAGGTGCCAAGCCACATCGGGAAGCCCAATGCACACTAAACCCACCAATGATGGAGGTAGTGGAGAAGGAGATCATCAAGCTCCTTGAAGCCGGTATGATCTACCCAATATCCAATAGCGAGTGGATAAGTCCCATTTAGGTTATGCCCAAGAAAACAGGTATTACTGTTGTTGAAAATAATGATAGTGAGTTAGTTCCTACTAGAGTTCAAAATGGTTGGAGGGTGTGTATGGATTATAGAGGTTTTAATACTCTTACTAAGAAATATCACTTTCCCCTCCCCTTCATTGATCAAATGCTCGAACAATTAGCTAGGAAACCTCACTATTGTTGTCTTGATGGCTATTTTAGGTTTCTATCAAATTCCCGTGGCACTCGAAGATCAAGGAAATATTGGGAATAGTGCCCTGGAAAGCCGATTTGTCGTAATCTACTTTGGGACTTTCCTAATATCACAGACAATCTTTGAATAATATACGATTGATTACTATCATAGGTAAACATTTCTTTATGTGTAATATATATTTTGTGTGTTTTCATTTTGTGTGCATGTATTAGAACTCCCCTAATCCGTAAGGCCATTAGGGACTTTGTCATTAGGTGAATGACACATGAAACAAGCCCTAACTCAAGGCCGGATTAGAAACCACTCCAGGTCGATGAGTTCAACAAACAGCGGGAGTGTTGATTAGGCTCGATTGAAACTTGCTCGTGGGATTGCGTCCTTAAGAAAGAGCATCCTGTTTCATGCGGTGTAAAGTGCATAAGTTGAAGCGTACGCAATATATGAGGGTGCTCGTTATTAGAACGGGTACACTGAGGTGTCCCGCATGATAAGATTCCTAAATGGGAAAGGAAGTTTCCACTTCAGGAAAGGAAAACATCGAGATTAGGAAATATCTCACAAGCCAATGGCGTGAGTAAAGTGATCATTTGACTTGAGATTCCATTGATGCTTTGTAGGCTAACTCTGTAGTTTTATGTATAAGATTTAAAGGATGTCTCACGAGACAACTGATTCAAGGATTATGCTAGGGCTTCACAAGTGGCACATGGAAGCATATGAGAATCAACAAAGGACCTACACTTACTTTAATGCAAGAAGATCTCTTATTACATAAGTCGTTCGTATGCCATCCTAAACTCTCGGCCAAGGTAATGGATCAAGACATCAAGAAAAGGGTTTCTTGGATTGAGATCAAATGGATATGAAATGAACTTAGCTTTATGATCGAGATCAGTGGGGCTCTCATTATTCTCATGCCCTAAATCTTAATCGAGAGACAGGATGGTAGGAGGATTGCACCGCACAAGTTGCCATTCACTGAAAGGTTCTTTTGAATATATATTGATTGTTCAGGTAGAGGTCACACACCTTTTACTAGACTATGGTCGTGTGATCTGTAAGCTAATAAAGCATATTAGTCTCACTGCTAACTGAAAATGAACCCAGAGGGTCACACAGAAATGCCAGATTCAAAGGGTATTAAAGGAAAGATCAAATAGTTGATTGAAACGAGACCACACGTGTAAATGTACACGTGTGACACGTGATCTTGAGTTTGGGCGTGTGGTCCAATTGACAAATTGGACCGTATGTTCATTAATTGGAGAATTAATTATAAAGCCCAAATGTAATTAATTAGGAGAATTAATTATAAATCCCTAATATAATTAATTAAGAGAATTAATTATAAAGCCAAATAAAATTAATTAGAGAATTAATTTTAGCTCGTTAGAATTAATTCTAAAGCCCATCATGGAATTCATTAGAGAATTAATTCTAAGTATTTAAGTATTTAATTATTTAGTTATTCTAATTTGATTAGAATAAATAAATAGATAAATAATAAATATCTTCTATTTATTAATCTAGTAAATATTAATTCTAATATGATTAGAATATATATTATTGAAATAAGATATTTAATGATTATTAGAATAATTAAATATTCCTAATTTGATTAGAAGCTCTTTTCTAGAAAGAATAGATATTTTATTTTGAATAAGACTCCTATTACTTGGAGAGAAGGGAAATACAAGAAAAGTCAAAGTTGGAATCCAATATTAGGGTTTGGAGGTTCGAACCTTAGGCTATAAATAAACCAAGCGGTTCGAATTTTTCCTCTTACGAGTGAAAGAGGGATCACGCCCAATCTACATGGCCTCAAGAATTTGGGAGAATTCTCTTGCTTTCTTTCTTCTCGTTTCATGTTTCTTTCTTTACACATGTCATAGTACTAGCATGCTCTTTCACATGATTTGAATCTAGGTCTAGTGTGGATTATTACTCTAGAGGAAACCTACTATGCAATCTAGTAGAAAGAATCTTTCGAGGGACGGGATTGTCATTACCGCATGAAGCGCGTTTGAGGGTGGCTCCAAATGTGTCAAGAAAGCTTCGATTGTTTTAAGTTCTTGAATCCTTAAGATTGGAAATAGAAATTGAAGTCCAATCTTGCTTTTGGGAAAAAATTTAAATTCCGCTACGTTTTCTGTTCGTGTTTTTCCCAACAAGTGGTATCAGAGCCACCTTGCAAGATTTATTTCTAATCTATCTTCTATAATTGAATTTTGATAAATTGTTGAATCCGAGTTACAGTTATGTATTCCGGAATTGATTTCGCAATCTGAGATTTTGAATCTGAGATTTTTCTTGAAATTTGAGAGAAAGGGTTTTCTAAAATTTGATCAAAATCATTTTATTTTAGATTAATTAAAATCGTGATTTTAATTCACGAATTTAAATAAAAATTCTCTGAAAATTATTGCACGAGTACGGGACACGAGGACCAAGGGAGTTCATCGATAGTCATCGCCGTACGCGAATAGTTCGAGTCAAAGGTCGAAAATGGCATAACGATCGCATCGGGCGCATCCAGGGAGCAGAAGGCTGCCCAGTCCCGTCAGCTGTTGCGTGCTTGCAGGCAGCCGCACGTTGCTTGCCTGCCTTCCACCAGAGATCCCGCTTGGGGAGGCGCGCAGATGCGCGCTAGTAGGCAGCCGCGCGCTGCCTGCCGCCGGGGTGCTACAAACGTGGAGATGCCACACCCCCGCACTATAGCTCGATCCACATATGAAATGGGAAATCCGTACATGAATTAACCTATAGCGAACGGGTGACAATTCAAATAAACCGATAAGCTAGGCGGGACTTGTTAGGAATAGTGCCCTAGAAAGCTGATTCGACGTAATCTGCTTTGGGACTTTTCTTGTATCACAGACAATCTTTGAATAATATACGATTGATTATAGGCAAACACTTCTTTATGTGCCAATACGTGTTTTGTGTGTTTCCATTACGTGCGCATGTATGAGAACTCCCCTAATCCTGATGACTTTAGGACTCTACCATTTAGGTGAAATGGTTCATGAAACGAGCCCTATATCACATAAGTCATGATTAGTAAAATACTCCAAGCCGATGAGTCCTACAGACAGTGGGAGTGTCAACCTGACTCCTCTAAGGCTTGCTTGTGGGATCACGCCCTTAAGAAGGACCACCTTGTTTCATGGAGGTGCAAAGTGTATAGTTGATACGTGCGTGATACATAAGGGTGCTTACTTCAGTAAGTAAGTTCACTGAGGTGCCCCGTGTGAGAAGATTCCTAAATGGGAAAGGAAGTTTCTATTTCAGGAAATGGAAACTTCCAGATTAGGAAATATCTCACGAGTCATTGATGTGATTAATTGATCCTTAGACTTGAGGTTCCATGTTACTTTATGAGTTAACTCTGTAGTCTTTGGTATAAGCTTTAAAGGGTGTCGTCAAGGCTTATGCTGGGGCTGCACAAGTGACTCATGAAAGTGAATGAGAATCAAGAAAGGACCAACACTTGCATATGCAAGGTGATCTCTTATTGTGTAAGTCATTCATATGCCATATGGAGTCCTTGGCCAAGGCAGTAGATCAAGACATCAAGAAAAGGGTTTCTTGGATTGAGATCAAATGGATATGAAATGCACTTAGCTTTAAGACCAGATTATTAGGGTTCTAATTATTCCCTTACCCTAGATCATGGTTGAGAGATAGTAAGTAGGAGGATTGTATCTCACATGAATCAATGACTTAAAGGTTCTGTCGAATCCGAACATTCCAATTCAGCTAGGGGTTAAACACCTGTTGCTAGACTATGGTCGTTTAATCTGTGGACTGATTAATTAATTAGTGAATTAATTAATTAGGGTCACTGCTAATTGAATTGAGAACCTAGAGGGTCACACACAACAACTTGGTTACATGAGTTGAGGCTTAAAAATGATTAAACGAGTTAATCGGGCCAAGAGGGTTCCACACGTGTGAAATCACACGTGTGGCTCACGTGAGTGACACGTGTCACTATGACACGTGTCACACACGTGTGAATATATATATATTGTATATATATGTATTAAATAATTAAATGTGTTAATTATTTAATAGACTTTGGTTTAATTTTGAATTAAAAAGAAAGTCTTATTTTGGAGAAAATAATCTAGTTAATTAATTACGAATTAATTAATTAGATAAAAATAAGTTATTTATTTTATAATAAATAAAGTATAAAATTATCCAAAAATAGTTTGGATATTTTTAGCTCTCTTGAAAGTTGATTTGAATTAGAATTCAAAGTCAAAGTTGGAGAATACTTGATGATCAAGTAATAGGAGAGAGACAAACCGAATCCTTGCCCAACAAGGAATAGGATCGGCGCCCCTCTCCCTTTCCTATATATAGGGGAGCTCATGCTCCCCTTTAGAGCTAATCGAATTCTTTTAGTTCATGTGTTGAACACCATCCTTTCTCCAAGATAAACGAAACCCTAGGTTAAGCCTAAACACTAACTAGAGAACTAACATCCTTACTAGTTAGATTGTAGCCAAGTTGGTGGACTATCTCTAGAGAGCTTCAAGTTAGAAGTTTTGAAGATTCGAGCTTTACCAAAAGTGGGGATCAAGCAAAACGATAAGAAGGGATGATGTAACGATTCTGAACCCGACGTGAAGCGAATGAAAAAAATTGAACCAAAGAAGATGGCGAAAACCGTTCGTCCATATCCTGAAGAATGAATTCTTTCACGAGGGTTTTGTGACTGGCAGTTTTCTACTTTCGCAAAACTGGTTTCGAAGGGAGTTTCAATCCTGCTTTTCTCGTTTCATGTTTCTTTCTTTATGTTATATTGTTAAGAACATCTCTAACATGAATTGAATCTAGGTTGGTGTGAATTGCTATCCCAACAATGGATTCTGAAGTAGAAAGAGACTTTCGAGGGACGGGTTGTCAAGCCGCGAGAAGAGCGTTCTTGGGTGGCTTGAAACGCTTCAAGAAAGAATAAAAGAAA
Organism: Lantana camara; assembly: GCA_037501455.1. Taxonomy (NCBI): domain Eukaryota; kingdom Viridiplantae; phylum Streptophyta; class Magnoliopsida; order Lamiales; family Verbenaceae; genus Lantana; species Lantana camara. The sequence goes on along the minus strand of CM074862.1, from coordinate 87,305,805 downwards.
AGTAAGTTTTCTATCTCTACGAATTTGGTTACACGATTGCGAGTCCAAGATCCTTTTTTTGGAAAAATTTTTAAATTCCGCTGCTTTCTGATTCGTGTTTTCCAACAGGACTAACTCATGCATGCAACAAAATAAAGCAGAAGCATAATCTATTCACTATGAAATATAACTATTAATGTAACAGCCCAAAACAGGGCCAGGATGAAAACAGTAAGTTAAGGCAGTGGTAAAGCGTTTATAGACCGTGATCCAACTTTTTGAATCATCATGCATTGCATTCTTACATGAACTTGGTGCTCGTATTTGTTCTGACATGTTTTAAGGGGGAATTCTTGACCTTTGATACAGTTTACTATTCATAACCCGAGCCTACCTTGTTCATATTGCTACTCGAACCCTAGAGGTTCATCACACATGTTTCCCAATCGTTTGAACTGGTTTCCCGAACTCAGAAAGTCTTTCTTGAGCCATAAGGGTATTTTTGGAACTTACCGACCTAAGTTACTATTCATTAGGAAATGAGCTTTTGATTCTGATACCTTTTTCTACCCAAGTTACAGTCAAATCAATCCTTGAGTCGAGACGAGTCTTTTGATAATATTCTTGGCTTGGAAATCCATTCTGGAACTTTGTTTTATTGAAAACGTTTTTGAAAACCCTAGTTTACTATTCCTTTTACGAACGGTTTTCATTCGGAAAATGTTTTCTCTTCGGATTTGGACTACTTGAGCTATTTCAAGATTTTTGAGATGTTTTACAACTCTTGATTCAAACCCTAGCTTGAAATTTTGAAGCGTACGTTCGTACGTGAGAATGCACTATTCACTCTACGTTTTCAACTTTTTAACGGTAAAACGTTTTATAGTCGATTTTGGACTCAAAACGCTTCTCGATTTATTTCTTGAATTTTGGAAGCAATCCGGACTTGAAAATCATTCTAGAAAGTCGTTTTTCACTCTTGTTGAGTTTCGAGCTCAAAACTTTTATTCACTAAAACTAATGTATCTTTCAAACGGTAAATCCGATTTCGATAAATGAATATGCGTTTCGAAGCGAATTTTCTTGCAGTCGGAATGGTTATACTTCCAGCCACTTATCCTCGAGCCTTGGGGGAAGAAATTACAGAATTAGCCCCAGCAGTCCCATTTTTAGCTTCAACATCCCTAAAGCTTCTAGAAGATACAAGTGGATGAACTCTTGTTTTGCTCTCCTACCCTTAAGCCATTTCTATTTGCAAGGTGAGGGGCTTCTTCACAGCTATAAATACCCCTCTCATGGCATTTGAATCCTTGCTCAAAGTTGTGTTAACAACACCCTTTCTTCTCTCCCTCTCCCCCTCTTTGCCGTCGGCCACCCCCCCTTGTAGCTAGGTTAGTTTGTTTTGTTTATGTTATGTTAGTTTAGTTTATGTTTTTATGTTATGGTATGTTTATATTATGTTTAGGTTGGGTCTTAGGGTCTTCCCTAAGCCATATAGGATTTTATTTTATGCATTTATTATATAGTTTTCATGATATGTTTTGATAGTTGTTTATATGTTTTAATTGTTTAGTATATGCTTGAATATGTTATGAATTGATCTAGTATATACTATGATCATGTGATATGCTTGTTATATTATGAGAATTGATGCATGATTATGGAATTTGAATTATGTTCATGCATGTTAGCTAATGGAATAGTGATTTACAATTTATTATGTCACAACTTGTTACATGTTGATATGGAATTAAATTGTTACATGTTACATGCCTAAAGGTTCATGATATATGGTATGATATGATATGAGATATGTTGTGACATGTTGTCACATTGTTATATGACTCTTGAATTATGAATTGAGCTTATGTTATGATTTGGATTAATGGATTAGTGCCTTGATCTTATGTTATACACTTTAATAGTGTCACATGTTATAACCTAAGATAGATTAATGTTTCATAACTTGATCTTATGCCTAATTGGACCTCTTAACTATAGGTTATACCTTTAACCTAGATCACACTTGATTATATTAACATGAACTTGAAACTATAGGTTATAATCAAGATCATAATTTAATTAGGGTGTGTGTGTGTGTGCATGCCGTGTGTGTATGTGTGTTCGTGCATGGTGTGTGTGTGTACCGTGTGTGTGTGGGTGTGTGTATAGTAAGGGTTTGACCCGACCCTTTGACCCGACATGTGAATAGTAACCTGTGAATAGTAATAGTGAATAGTAATATGGAATAGTACTTTTGAATAGTGCTTTTGAATAGTAAAAATGAATTAAAACTTGTGCTTTCTCTATAGACATTTGCACCTAGGGTTTCCATATCCAGGGTCTAAAATGTGTTTTCAAAATGTGTTTTCTTTCGTGGACTTGTTTCTTAACCTAAGGTTTGCGATAGGATTCATAATTTGACTAAAGCTTACTCGGTTATAGTAAGATCATAGTCTAACGTTAAGAGTAACTCACTTTGACGTATTCCTTTGTGTGTTACCTTTCTTGGATACCTTAAATGGTATTACTCTCTTGTGTTACATGTTCCTTGTTCATTATGTCATGCATTTCATATGCATCTTGGTTAGTAGTGGGTCTTAGTTCTTAAGCTCACTCTAGTACGCCACCTACAGGAGTTAAAGTTGAGCACTAGGATCCCCAGGGCACCGCATAATCTGTCTACCTACCTTTGTTACTATTAGGTGAGGTGAAGTTATAAATGTTTTCCAACTGGAACCACGATTATACTATCGTATCATATGTTTTGAAATTCAAAGCTAAACCTTGTTTTGAACTATCCCTTTTATCGGGACATTCTCTTGAAAGGATCATTCATACTTTAATAGTATATCTTGATCAACAGTACATGTTTTCCAAAGTTCTGCATTCTTGTTCAAAGACAGTTACATGTTTGCATATGTTATCAAAGTACAGTTGACAGACAGAATCACATGTTTTCATACAGAATCATATGTTTTACAGACAACATCATATGTTACAGTTACAGTTACAGTTACAGTTTCTCATGTTATAGTTAGCATACTGGAGTGATACTCTGGTCACTGCTAATCTTAAATGCAAGCATACAGTTTACAGTTTGGGCCCGGCGGTTATGTGTGGAGGTGATGCTCGGGAGGTGAGCGCCAACGACATCACCAATACCGGCCGCCACACTTAGACTATTGACACCGACTTTTAACAGGAGGTTTGTTAAGTCAGGACAATCTGTCTGGGAACGGACAGCAAATCTGTTCCCATTACATGTTTACAGGTGGTGGAGGATGGTGCATGTTTGTATGTGTTGGTAAGAGTCGCTGTTGACCTTGGTCCGATAGTCTACTATGTGCGGAGTTGTTGTTGACCTTGGTCCAATGCTCTACTTTATGTGGGGTTATTGTTGATCTTGGTCCGATACTCTACTAAACGTGGAATTATCGTTGATCCTGGTCCGATGCTCTACCGAATCATGTTTTTCTGGAGTAAGGATGGAGGAGCCTAGCTTGCGGGCAAAATTCTGTTTCATAAAGGATGGTTCATATCTGGAAAAGTTCACTTTACCCTTATCCCGTTTTATGAAAGAATTATGAACCATCAACAGCATATGTGTGCGCGTGTGATAGCATTCATGAAAATGTTTTATAACGTGCATTCTTTTACAGCATCGCATTCAAAGAGTTTTATCAATCGAACTTGTTTCAAGTTCTTCTTTAAAGCATCGCATTTAACAGTTTCGAACTTTACTTCAAGTTCTTTAATTCAGTACTTTCTTTAAAGTATTCCCTCGCTTAGTCCTTTTGACTAATACCTCTCCCGTTTTCTTGCCTCGTGGTTTCAGGTCTTGCAGCCGCAGTCTAGAGGTATCTTGAAGCTCTAGATTGTCATTTTTGTTTCAGTCAGGACTTAGTATTACTTCATCTTTTGTGTCCTGCATATGTTTTATGGCTGCATCACTTTATGTTTCTGTATATGTTTCTGAATACTTGAGTATCTTGGTTATACTCTTTCTGCTACTCTGTTACCGATATTTTGAACTCTGCTGTATCGGTACTTATATGTGAATCTGTTATATGTTCTGATATGCCGAGTCTCTCTTACACGATCAATATGTTCTTGCTTGTTACATGCCATCACGCACATGTTTTGAAAAGTTTTAAAATACTCTGATTTTCCGCTGCATAGCCACATCGTTGTACATGTATAGTTCTGATAGACAGCCGTTCCCTGGAGTATTTCTTGAGTGATGGCTCTCACCATTACTTGAGAGGTGCTTCAGTGCGGGGGTTGAGACGCGGGTTGAGACGCCGCTCTCCTCTTGTTCTGGTACGGGTGGGGGCGTTACAGCCTGAGGTGGTATCAGAGCATCGGGTTAAGTGAGAAGAGACTTAACCTAGATTGCTCTCATGTTGCATCATAGATTGTTCACGCATTGCATCCAGGATCATTCTCATATTGCATCGGGACAGGATATTTGGGGATTGCATGGTTCTGTTATCTGGATTTCATATCTGTGGTATCTTCTGTATAGCTATGGCAGTTCAGCCACACCAGGATCCTAATCAGCAGATGGATGAGGCTTTCTTTGAGCAGTTTGAGGCCCCACGTACTGTGGCAGTTTCTCGCCGTGGAGGCACTCGTTTCTACACCTGGCACAGGTCTAGGAACAGTGGCAGACCTGGGTATTCCTATCCTAACAGAGTTGTGCACTATCTCGAGTCTGAGAGAGATGGTTACTTTCAGGAGTATCAGAGGACCCGTGAGGTCAGGTTAGAGTCTGTGCGCTATCAGGATCAGTCACTGCAGTACCAGATTGACAGGGACATCGCTCGTGAGCATGCTGCAGAGATGACTCATATTGCTGATCAGAGGGCTGCTCGTATTGCTGAGCTGGATGCAGATCTTATGCAGATGACTATCGATCGTGATACCTCTATGGAGCGTCACCAGCACTATCGTGCCCGTGTGAGAGCTCGCCTATATGATACCTATCACTTATCCGATGAGCAGGCAGTTGAGGAGGTCGAGGGTCAGGATGTCAGTCAGGCCTCTCAGGAGCCCGAGCCTATGCAGGATCAGTCTGATGGAGGCGATGGAGGGTCTGATGATGATGATGATGGCGGAGATGATCCAGCAGGACACGGACAGGGTGAGGTCGTTGTCGTTTCTGATGACACCACCAGGGGTTCTTTGGACCACAGTTATCAGGGTTGATTGCTGATGGGAGATTTTTGTATATAGTACTGATGCATATATATCTATCTATGGATGGCGGACGTATAGCCGGGACAGTTCAGGACTGACTTTTGGATGAGGGGATGTATAGCTCTGGTAGATGATCCCCGACTTTTGGCACCACGGATGACGGTTCAGATGACTTGGTACCTACTAGGTTATTTTCAGCAGGGTTGGACGGATTGGTAAGTCCTGTAAGGGAGTCAACTCGATAGTATCGGGTCCTCCCCATTTTTGAATTAATACTGTTAACATGTGGCATGTAGTAAATTTTACCAAACCTTGCACAGTTATAACACTTTCGGCTTTATATTGGATATCTGTTTACTGCTTTCCATAACTGTCATTGCATGAGTCTTAAAGTTGCTTCAAGATACCATTAGGACCGTTGATAGGATCATGCCATTTCATTTATTGTTAGCATGCTATTGTTCTTGATATGTTGAATACGCTTCTGGATATGTTGATCATGTTACAGTTCTTGTTGATATGACAGTACACGTTCTGTTCCCGTTTTACATGTTGATCATGTTTTGGGATGTGTTATACATGTTTCAGATATGTTGATATGTTGCCCGAGCTTCTGTTCTTGTTTACATGTTATCTGACAATTGTTTCTGATTATATGATATGTTTGGAGATCTTGAATCTTTGCTGACATGTTGTTATGGGAATGTGTTGTTCTCATACTTATGTGTGACTACGTGAGAATGTGAATACGTGGTTACGGATTCTGTGAATCATTATATGTCATGCATCGAATATATGTATCTGAATGCTTATGAATTCAGTATCAACATGCCACCAAGAAGAGCACCCCGGAATCGTGTACCGCCACTGCCACCCCAAAGAATTGTCACGCCACCCCCTGAAAGAGAAAGAACTCCGGAATTAAGGGATGTGCTACGACAATTTATGAGGGCTTGTGCACCGAGAGATAACCCTCCTAATGAAAGGTCATTGGAGAAATTTCTGAGGATGAATCCGCCTAAGTTCTATGGAGAACCGAACGACCTAAAGGCTGAGAATTGGATTACCAGTCTTGAAAAGATTTTCGAGGCTATGGAGATCTACCCAGAGGATCGTGAACGAGTTCGGTATGCTACTTTTCTTATGGAAGGAGCTGCATACAATTGGTGGAAGCACGTTCAGCATATGTGGATTGAGAATAACGTCGAGGGAAGTTGGGATGAGTTTATCAGAGAGTTTCACCAGAAGTATACGCCTCAAGTGACTCGTGATGCACGAGAGGCTGAGTTTATGAGTCTGGTTCAGGGAACTATGAATGTGATGGAGTATGAGGCTAGGTTTGTGAGGCTAATCAAGTATGCGCCTCATATTCTGAATGATGAGCGTCGCAAGACGAAGAGGTTTATTGATGGACTGAAGCCCGAACTTCGGTTGGCACTTGCATCTTTGGACATTGAGACCTACAATCGTGCGGTTGATAGAGCGCTAAGGGTTGAAGCTGCACACAAGGAGATCAAGATAACTACTGCACGACAAGGACCTTCTAACTCTAAGCCTTATCAAGGTAATAAGTGACCTTCCGGATCTTTTCCCCAAGGAACTGGAAAGAGGCCAATGGTAACACCACAGCGTCAGCAGCAGAATGCTCCACCGAAACAGCAAGCACAGAAGCAGAAAGCGCCACAGCAGTATCAGAAGGCGCCACAACAGCACAGAGCACCTCAGCCAGGTCCAGAGGAAATTGTTTGCCGATATTGTCGCCGAACGGGACACACTGAGGAAAACTGTCACAAGAAAGCTGGACAGTGTTTCGCGTGTGGTTCCCCTGAGCACCAGATGGATAGTTGCCCGCACAAGATTAGGAGATTTGGGGTCCAGGACAAAGGAAAAGCAGTGGTGGGTACGACGAACAAACCGGTGGTCAAAGGCAGAGCTTATGCTTTGGATGGTAAGGAGGAGGTTGATCCTTCGTCTGTTGTGGAAGGTATTGTGCACATTCTTAACACGCCAGTTAAGGTCTTGTATGACCCTGGTGCTACGCATTCATTTGTTGCTTCTAAATTATGTGCGCATTTACAGTTTCCGCTTGAATACTTGCCATATAAATTTGAAGTGAGTTCTCCTTTGGGAACTTGCCTTGTTACGGATCAAGTATATAAACGCTGCCCTATTTGTATTGGTACCCGTTGTTACCCGACGGATCTTATTGAGTTGCCGATGACAAGATACGATGTTATACTCGGTATGGATTGGTTGTCTAAGTACCGAGCTAAGTTGGATTGTTACAAGAAAGAGATCATCTTGGAAGAAGATGAAAGTGGGACATCAGAAGGGAAAGTTGAGAAGTTATCAGTGATTTCTTCGATGGAAGCTAAGAAGTTGATTCAGAAAGGAGCTAGTGGATTTGTGGCTTATCTTTTGAATAGACCGAAAGATCAACTTAAGATCGAAGAAGTGGAAGTGGTGAACGAGTTCCTAGATGTGTTTCCTGAGCATTTGGATTCGTTACCCCCTGACCGAGAGTTGGAGTTTACGATCGAGACGATATCAGGAGCTGAGCCGTACTCAAAGACACCTTATAGAATGGCTCCAGCTGAATTAGATGAACTGAGAAAGCAATTGGATGAACTGATTGAGTCTGGATATGTTCGACCGAGCACATCGCCGTGGGGAGCACCTGTTCTTTTCGTTAAGAAGAAGGATGGATCATTGCGTTTATGCATTGACTATCGGGAGCTGAACAGGATGACAATCAAGAATAAGTATCCTCTCCCTCATATCGAAGAGCTGTTCGACATACTACAAGGATCAAAGGTCTACTCCAAGTTAGATCTTAGACAAGGGTATTATCAGTTGAAGATCAGGGAAGCAGATATTCCGAAGACTGCTTTCAACAGCCGATATGGACATTATGAGTTTGTAGTAATGCCGTTTGGTTTGATGAACGCACCAGCTGTATTCATGGATATGATGCACCGTATATTCAAGCCGTTTCTTGACAAGTTTGTAGTGATCTTCATCGACGATATCTTGGTATTTTCGAAGACACCGGAGGAACATGCTGAGCATCTTCGAATCGTGTTACGCACTTTGATGGATCACAAGCTATATGCAAAGTTCAGTAAATGTGAGTTCTGGCTTGAGAGAGTTGCATTTCTCGGACACATCATATCAGGATCTGGAATCGAAGTAGATCCCTCGAAGATCGAGACGATTATGGATTGGAAGTCACCGAAGAATCCTTCAGAAGTGAGGAGTTTTCTGGGATTAGCTGGTTACTACCGGAGGTTTGTCCAAGATTTCTCGAAGATAGCTACACCTCTCACTAAGTTGACTAAGAAAGAAGGGAAGTTCGACTGGACGGAGAAGTGTGAGCAAAGTTTTCAAAGATTGAAAGAGATGCTAACAACTGCACCCGTGTTAGCGTTACCCGAAGGAAAAGAAGGTTACACTGTTTACACTGATGCTTCGAAAGAAGGACTAGGAGGAGTTTTGATGCAAAATGGAAAGGTGATTGCGTATGCATCAAGGAAACTCAAAACGCATGAAGTTAACTACCCGACACATGATTTGGAGTTAGCCGCGATAATTTTTGCTCTTGGAAAGTGGAGACATTACCTGTATGGAGTTACGTTTGAAATCTTTACTGATCATAAGAGCCTGCGATATCTATTCACTCAGAAGGAGTTGAATATGCGACAAAGGAGATGGATGAAATTTCTGGAGGACTACGATTGCATTATTCAGTACCATCCAGGAAAGGCAAATGTTGTAGCAGATGCTCTAAGCAGGAAAGTTCATTTGGCACAGATTTCTGCCAATCCCGAGGTTGATAAAAGAGAGAGAATGGAGGTGATAACTAAAGCTCGAATCGCGAACGTTGTGATGATATCACCTTTGAAAGAACAAGTGCTGGAGGCACAGAAGAACGATGAGTGGATCAAGAAATGTCTCGAATCGAAGGAGAAAGATGATGAGACCAAGTTCAAGGTTGATGAACATGAAATATTGAGGTACAAAGGTCGAGTATGCGTACCAACTGTTTTGAGGAAAGAGATTCTCGACGAAGCGCACAAGACTAAGTACACGATACATCCCGGAGGTACTAAGATGTATCAAGATGTTAAGACGCAATTCTGGTGGAATGGAATGAAGAGAGACATAGCCAACTATGTCAAGAAGTGCTTAACTTGTCAGAAAGTTAAAGCTGAGCACCAGAAACCGAGTGGGAAGTTGCAACCATTACCGATTCCGACTTGGAAGTGGGAGCAAATCACGATGGATTTTGTCACTGGATTACCCAAAGTCAGAGGAGGACAAGATAGTATCTGGGTGATCATTGATCGATTGACAAAGTCAGCACACTTTTTGCCAGTTAAGACGACGGATAAGGTCAACACGTTGGCAAAGCTGTATCAACAAGAGATTGTTAGATTACATGGAGTCCCAAACAGTATAGTCTCGGACAGAGATCCGAAATTCACGTCGCACTTGTGGAAAGAAATTCAGACTTTGATGGGAACGAAGTTGAACTTCAGTACTGCAGCGCATCCTCAGACGGATGGACAATCAGAAAGGATGATCAAATACTTGGAAGATATGCTAAGAGCTTGCGCTTTAGACTTCCAGGAAAGTTGGAAAGATTGTTTACCTCTTGTGGAGTTTGCATACAATAATAGTTATCAAGCTTCTATTAAAGCTGCTCCATATGAAGCTCTGTATGGAAGAAAATGTAGATTCCCGTTATACTGGGATTTGGATGAAGCAAGATGTACTGAGGAAGGACCGATCAGAGTGAATTCAGCTAAATGGATAAGAGAAGCGACAGAAAAGATTCAGATCATTCGCCAGAGAATGAAAGCTGCCCAGGACAGGCAGAAGAGTTATGCGGATCGACGAAGAAAGGATTTGGAATTCGCAGTGGGCGAAAAGGTATTTCTAAAGGCATCGCCAAGGAAAGGATTTTCCCGAATTGGGAAAGGTGGAAAGTTAAACCCGAGATATGTTGGACCGTATGAGATACTAGAGAGAGTCGGACCGACAGCTTACAGATTGGATTTGCCTGTAGGTCTAACAGGAATCCACAACGTATTTCATGTATCTCAGCTTTGCAAGTGTTTCTCGGATGAGACAGAGGTTGTGCCGATAGAGGAAATACCGTTGGAACCGGATTTGACTTATGTTTTGAAGCCCGCTAAGATTCTAGACAGGAAGTTTCAAGAGCAGAGGAATAGGAAAATTCCTTTAGTTAAAGTCCTTTGGAAGGGACATGGGACAGAAGAGGCAACCTGGGAGACAGAAGAGAAAATGCAGAAACATCACCCTGAGTTGTTTGCAGTTACAGCGGAAGAATCTGAGGACAGATTCTCTTTAAGGAGGGGTGATTGTAACAGCCCAAAACAGGGCCTGGATGAAAACAGTAAGTTAAGGCAGTGGTAAAGCGTTTATAGACCGTGATCCAACTTTTTGAATCATCATGCATTGCATTCTTGCATGAACTTGGTGCTCGTATTTGTTCTGACATGTTTTAAGGGGGAATTCTTGACCTTTGATACAGTTTACTATTCATAACCCGAGCCTACCTTGTTCATATTGCTACTCGAACCCTAGAGGTTCATCACACATGTTTCCCAATCGTTTGAACTGGTTTCCCGAACTCAGAAAGTCTTTCTTGAGCCATAAGGGTATTTTTGGAACTTACCGACCAAAGTTACTATTCATTAGAAAATGAGCTTTTGATTCTGATACCTTTTTCTACCCAAGTTACAGTCGAATCGATCCTTGAGTCGAGATGAGTCTTTTGATAATATTCTTGGCTTGGAAATCCATTCTGGAACTTTGTTTTATTGAAAACGTTTTTGAAAACCCTAGTTTACTATTCCTTTTACGAACGGTTTTCATTCGGAAAATGTTTTCTCTTCGGATTTTCACTACTTGAGCTATTTCAAGATTTTTGAGATGTTTTACAACTCTTGATTCAAACCCTAGCTTGAAATTTTGAAGCGTACGTTCGTACGTGAGAATGCACTATTCACTCTACGTTTTCAACTTTTTAACGGTAAAACGTTTTATAGTCGATTTTGGACTCAAAACGCTTCTCGATTTATTTCTTGAATATTGGAAGCAATCCGGACTTGAAAATCATTCTAGAAAGTCATTTTTCACTCGTGTCGAGTTTCGAGCTCAAAACTTTTATTCACTAAAACTAATGTATCTTTCAAACGGTAAATCCGATTTCGATGAATGAATATGCGTTTCGAAGCTAATTTTCTTGCCGTCGGAATGGTTATACTTCCAGCCACTTATCCTCGAGCCTTGGGGGACGAAATTACAGAATTAGCCCCAGCAGTCCCATTTTTAGCTTCAACATCCCTAAAGCTTCTAGAAGATACAAGTGGATGAACTCTTGTTTTGCTCTCCTACCCTTAAGCCATTTCTATTTGCAAGGTGAGGGGCTTCTTCACACCTATAAATACCCCTCTCATGGCATTTGAATCCTTGCTCAAAGTTGTGTTAACAACACCCTTTCTTCTCTCCCTCTCCCCCTCTTTGCCGTCGGCCACCCCCCCCTTGTAGCTAGGTTAGTTTGTTTTGTTTATGTTATGTTAGTTTAGTTTATGTTTTTATGTTATGGTATGTTTATATTATGTTTAGGTTGGGTCTTAGGGTCTTCCCTAAGCCATATAGGATTTTATTTTATGCATTTATTATATAGTTTTCATGATATGTTTTGATAGTTGTTTATATGTTTTAATTGTTTAGTATATGCTTGAATATGTTATGAATTGATCTAGTATATACTATGATCATGTGATATGCTTGTTATATTATGAGAATTGATGCATGATTATGGAATTTGAATTATGTTCATGCATGTTAGCTAATGGAATAGTGATTTACAATTTATTATGTCACAACTTGTTACATGTTGATATGGAATTAAATTGTTACATGTTACATGCCTAAAGGTTCATGATATATGGTATGATATGATATGAGATATGTTGTGACATGTTGTCACATTGTTATATGACTCTTGAATTATGAATTGAGCTTATGTTATGATTTGGATTAATGGATTAGTGCCTTGATCTTATGTTATACACTTTAATAGTGTCACATGTTATAACCTAAGATAGATTAATGTTTCATAACTTGATCTTATGCCTTAATTGGACCTCTTAACTATAGGTTATACCTTTAACCTAGATCACACTTGATTATATTAACATGAACTTGAAACTATAGGTTATAATCAAGATCATAATTTAATTAGGGTGTGTGTGTGTGTTCGTACATGGTGTGTGTGTGGGTGTGTGTATAGTAAGGGTTTGACCCGACCCTTTGACCCGACATGTGAATAGTAACCTATGAATAGTAATCATGAATAGTAATATGGAATAGTACTTTTGAATAGTAAAAATGAATTAAAACTTGTGCTTTCTCTATAGACATTTGCAACTAGGGTTTCCATATCCAGGGTCTAAAATGTGTTTTCAAAATGTGTTTTCTTTCGTGGACTTGTTTCTTAACCTAAGGTTTGCGATAGGATTCATAATTTGACTAAAGCTTACTCGGTTATAGTAAGATCATAGTCTAACGTTAGGAGTAACTCACTTTGACGTATTCCTTTGTGTGTTACCTTTCTTGGATACCTTAAATGGTATTACTCTCTTGTGTTACATGTTCCTTACATGTTCCTTGTTCATTATTTCATGCATTTCATATGCATCTTGGTTAGTAGTGGGTCTTAGTTCTTAAGCTCACTCTAGTACGCCACCTACAGGAGTTAAAGTTGAGCACTGGGATCCCCAGGGCACCGCATAATCTGTCTACCTACCTTTGTTACTATTAGGTGAGGTGAAGTTATAAATGTTTTCCAACTGGAACCACGATTATACTATCGTATCATATGTTTTGAAATTCAAAGCTAAACCTTGTTTTGAACTATCCCTTTTATCGGGACATTCTCTTGAAAGGATCATTCATACTTTAATAGTATATCTTGATCAACAGTTCCAAAGTTCTACATTCTTGTTCAAAGATAGTTACATGTTTGCATATGTTTTCAAAGTACAGTTTACAGACAGAATCACATGTTTTCAGACAGAATCATATGTTTTACAGACAGCATCATATGTTACAGTTACAGTTTCTCATGTTATAGTTAGCATACTGGAGTGATACTCTGGTCACTGCTAATCTTAAATGCAAGCATACAGTTTACAGTTTGGGCCCGGCGGTTATGTGTGGAGGTGATGCTCGGGAGGTGAGCGCCAACGACATCACCAATACCGGCCGCCACACTTAGACTATTGACACCGACTTTTAACAGGAGGTTTGTTAAGTCAGGACAATCTGTCTGGGAACGGACAGCAAATCTGTTCCCATTACATGTTTACAGGTCGCCTAGGGCTAGCTACCCGAAGTGACAACCGGTGGAGGATGGTGCATGTTTGTATGTGTTGGTAAGAGTCGTTGTTGACCTTGGTCCGATAGTCTACTATGTGCGGAGTTGTTGTTGACCTTGGTCCAATGCTCTACTTTATGTGGGGTTATTGTTGATCTTGGTCCGATACTCTACTAAACGTGGAATTATCGTTGATCCTGGTCCGATGCTCTACCGAATCATGTTTTTCTGGAGTAAGGATGGAGGAGCCTAGCTTGCGGGCAAACTTCTGTTTCATAAAGGATGGTTCATATCAGGAAAAGTTCACTTTACCCTTATCCCGTTTTATGAAAGAATTATGAACCATCAACAACATATGTGTGCGCGTGTGATAGCATTCATGAAAATGTTTTATAACGTGCATTCTTTTACAGCATCGCATTCAAAGAGTTTTATCAATCGAACTTGTTTCAAGTTCTTCTTTAAAGCATCGCATTTAACAGTTTCGAACTTTACTTCAAGTTCTTTAATTCAGTACTTTCTTTAAAGTATTCCCTCGCTTAGTCCTTTTGACTAATACCTCTTCCGTTTTCTTGCCTCGTGGTTTCAGGTCTTGCAGCCGCAGTCTAGAGGTATCTTGAAGCTCTAGATTGTCATTTTTGTTTCAGTCAGGACTTAGTATTACTTCCTCTTTTGTGTCCTGCATATGTTTTATGGCTGCATCACTTTATGTTTTTGTATATGTTTCTGAATACTTGAGTATCTTGGTTATACTCTTTCTGCTACTCTGTTACCGATATTTTGAACTCTGCTGTATCGGTACTTATATGTGAATCTGTTATATGTTCTGATATGCCGAGTCTCTCTTACACGATCAATATGTTCTTGCTTGTTACATGCCATCACGCACATGTTTTGAAAAGTTTTAAAATACTCTGATTTTCCGCTGCATAGCCACATCGTTGTACATGTATAGTTCTGATAGACAGCCGTTCGCTGGAGTATTTCTTGAGTGATGGCTCACACCATTACTTGAGAGGTGCTTCAGTGCGGGGGTTGAGACGCCGCTCTCCTCTTGTTCTGGTACGGGTGGGGGCGTTACAATTAAACATGTTATGGAATTGATTATTCATCAAATAACTCGTATACTGGTTCACATATCAATACATTATCATTTTCGAATATATAACAACTAATTGTAATACTAATTCTAGAGCAACAATAAACAATATGCACCATGCTTGACTCGATTACATGGACTGGACTCGACTCAACTCCCGCCTAGCACGCACCTGCAATAGCCTGAAAGGTGGAGGCGTCAGTCTGTGAAGACCGAGTGAGGGGTTTAAATAAATATTAGCGCAGATACATGCAAGCTATATTCTCGGGTAAAAGTTTAGAAAAGATAAAAGCATAATTTCAAGAATGTAATATCTTCGCCCGAGAATACAACTGCCAATATTAATTACTTGATTATTTTCATGCATTCAATACATGGCCCCAGCGAGTGAGGGCACTCTCCAACCTTACTCCAATGTACATGAAACATGCTTGCTTGATTGTTAATCAGTAGATGGTCATGCAATTCAATTATCGTGCAATCGTGCGATAGTGTAATCAAGTAAAACGTTCAAGGAATGAAAATCATGCAATAACCCGAGGACAATCCGTGGTGCCGGACCTATCCCCAGTCTCCTTCTCCCTCCAATGATGGAAAGGTAGCTAGCCTTTACCATCCACGACGTGTTGAGCAGAGGGTACATGAATCCCTAAGCCCGAAACTGCTTCCTCCACTAATCTCTTAGCGGATTCAGGGGTCATCCCAAATGTGGTGAGGATAGCGCCAGAGTTACCCGTCAGCCCTTGCTTTCTCGGTTGGCTTGCTTGCTTTTGATGAACATGACTTGCTTAAAATTATACATGATTTCATGTAAAATTATAAGTATAAATACCTTTTTTGTCGAAAGCTCACGTAAGGGTTGTATAGGTTCTATATAACTAGAATTAAACCTCACCTGACAGGCAACACGACGACTCATAGGTGAGTGAACATGCTCACGATCAACAATCTCTGCCTTGGAGAATAACTGGACAAGAAACGGGACAATGTACGTGCATGAGACAACAATTCAAGAATATTATCACAAATAAGACGCACGGCGTGACCAAGTAATGAGACATCGTGCAATGCACAATGTAGCATGTAAATATCATGTTTCGGCATGTAATTAATCATATAATAACAATTTAGGGTCAAGTAAACCATTGAATTTAAACTCCAAAATTCCATTTTTATGCAGAATGTTTCTGCCTCTCCAGAGGCCTGGGAATAGTCGTTCCGGCCCTTAGTTCAAAATGGGAAGGGCCATTCCCAGCTCCCCGAAGTGGCTCCCCGAAGATGGGAATGACCGTTCCCGTCTGTGAGACAAAGTGGGAATGGTCGTTCCCGTCCTCGTCGCCAAGCACACATTTCAATCATGGGAACAGGAAGGGTCATCCCATTACGCAACAAATACAGAAACAGGGGAGAAAACAAAGCATACACGAACCACAATCAAAGTTCATCATAATCATCATAATTCAACTTCTAACATTATAATTCATGGAAAAGAACATATATGCATGCCTTAGGTACAATAAAATTCAATATAAACACTTATACCATGCTTGAATCTCCAAAAATCATCATCATCAACTCATATAGGAACTTATTCTATAACTTCAACCCTTTCAAGAATTCATGCATAAATTTAAGCTAAAAGCATAGAATCATACTTCTAACATCAAATAACCAAGTTGGCAAGCTTAAATCCTAACCCTAGCTTCAAGAAATATTATCAAGAATTCACATGTATAATCATATATACCTTGGAATGAAAATAAATGGAAGAAGATGATGGAAATAGATGCTTGAGCGCCCAAAACTCCTAATTTTCTTGGAAAAAACTTGATGAATTTGATGAAATCTTCTCTTCCCTTCTTCATGGTTTGGCTCGGTGGAAAGGAGCAAAGATGGATGATGATTTTGATGAAAAATGCAAGGAAGATGATGGCAGAGATGTATATATCGATATATCTCTTGAAGAGATATAGTTTTTGGAACTAAATCCTCTAAAGATATAAGTTTATGCAATTGAGTATGTCAAGTTTGGAAAATGATCAATTTAGTCCAACAGTTTTTCATGCAATTTGGTCCTCTAATTTAAGTAAATGATAAATTAGGGCAATCAAGAAATTAAATCACGTTAGGCAATTAATTCATGTATCAAATAAATTCATTATGTAAAATGATTCTCACGTTGGCATTTATCTCATATATTTCATGTAATCATGTTGAAACATATTTTATAAAATTTATAGAACACATATATAATTTGAATAAACAAAACTAATAGAGTAAAGTCCTAACACTCGAAACTCACACGTGTCGAGCGTACCTGACTGTCTGTAAATCGGGGCGTTACAATTCTCTTCCCCTTAAGAGAATCCGTCCTCGAATTCCTTGTCTGGAATTCCTGGCATTTAATTAACTCTTACGTGTTCATCCCACGTGGGTTAGCTACTCCCCGTCAAGGATTAGTTCGAAAGAGGTCTGCAATTCATAAGATACTCCAATATGCGTGAAATCACGACCCTCAACTTTCCGGAACCTGGCCACTTCAGAAAAATCTACCTTCCACTAGAACAAGTTGTCAAGTAACCAAAATAGTGAGAGTGCCCCGTCTCTCAATAACCAACGAGAGAACCCCGTCTCTCGAGCAACTAACAAGAGAACCCCGTCTCTTGACAACCAGGAGAGAATCCCCGTCTCTCACGCACTCGAAATAAAATTCAAGCAAGCACTTAGGTAAACAATTATAATTAACACACAAGGAGCAAGTAAAAATTGTTAATTATGCAATTTATTGTTCACATAAAACAATTAATAATAAACAAGGAATCCTATACAAGATTGACAAAATAATAACAATAAACAAATAATGATAAAATAATGGTGCACGTGGGATGCATGATCAAGTGTACCGTTCACCGAGAATTGAAGTCCTTGCACTGAAACAATTCGGCTGAATACTTGATTTTTTAATTGAGATTTATTTTTTATCGCTTTGTACCGCCACGATTCGATAGTCCCAACCCTGATAGTCATCTTAGTTCTAATGTTATTTCCTAAAATAATCCGTAAATCATCATTAATCACCACATTTTCATCCCCGTTTTTAACCTCAGATTTACCAGTTGCACCCTTCTTAACTAATTCCCACATTCACTTTTTGGTTTTGGAATTGAAAATAACCCTGGGTTTCTTCTTAAAGAGTGATTGTGTATTCAAGCTTAGAAGACTGACTTTGTGCTCCAAGCAAGCTCTTATCCGACAAACAGAGAGAACAAGTTTTACCATCTTCTATACCTCCTTAGTCATAGTAAAACATTCTCCCGAAGCAAAGATCTTAGACTCTTTATTTGTAATCCGAAAGTTGAGCTCCAATTCCATTAGAAGACAACGAGGCGGAATCATCAATACTATTAGTATCTTTGGTTCCACGACTATTTTTAGTCGAATTGTTTACCCTGTCCATTTCATGAATGTTTCCATTTAAGACGGATGTTTGATGTGGAAAACGAACAAGGTCGTCATCCCTTGAGAGTAATTCAGCAAGCACACTTGCATAGAAACCGAAGGAATCAAGTCCTAGTGAAACGTCTTCCATTTGACTCCTGGAATCTGATGATATACCCAACAACTTTGCAAAAGATCTTGAAAGAGATGATCGATTGGGTTCAATCTTCTCAAACATGTTCACGGCAACTAGTATGTTCATGGAAGTGACGCCGACAGCACGGATGAAAGAGCGATGCGCAGTTACAGGCATCTCTAGGGTATAAATAACAACTTCGTAAGAAAACTCTTGTCGGAGTTAACCTATTAAAACTTGGAATTGGTTCCGAGTATTAACCGAGTTGAATCCTTTCTATTTACTGAGTCAACTGATATCCTGAGACTACCAGAGGACCATAGACGGTGTACCCACATCCTTCAAAACGGTGATAGAGCAAAGGTACTGTCGATGATGGGACTTTTCTTTGTGTAAGAGGGAGAAAAGACTTGAGGTATTGAAACTTCCTTCATACGATTCCGATAAAGGCTCCAGGAAGAATTAATTTTCTTGAAGTTTCCCGACCGACTCTCCCCTTAAGAAATTGAAAATTTCTAAATTTTTAAGTTTGTTCTGTTCTTTCATGTATACGATCCCACTTGCAAGCTTCTCTGCTGGTTCAAATCTCGTAACCTTTTCCTCGTCCCCCTTGCTGTTAACAACATACTCAACTTGAAGCTCACCGTCTATCACCACTCTGATCTGATCTCTGTAATTTTTGAACATCCCATAATCTAGTATATATAATCAACTATCAAGGTTCTTCAGGCAAAGATTGTGGCTCTCTACTGTCCGTAGAAATGCAAACAACATTGTACTTGCTACCTATTGCCTCCCAGGAATTTATATTTGTAAAACTGAGCTCGTGACCTGAAGTAAGAAAAGTTCACCCCTGTGCCACTGTAGCCTCAAGATGCCGACTAATCTCTGAAGATCAAAGAACCCACTGAACACTTATCTGCTTGAATTTATCAGCCTTTCCCCAGATTCCAACAATCTTCCCAATATCACTCGAACATAAATTTCTTCTAATCTCTTGATTCAATATAACCTTAGTTGAGACGATAATTGAGATAGAATTGGAGAGAGAACCGAATCTGTCCTAATAAACACTAAGTAATGCTTGCCGGTTAAGATGTTAATGTACACATTACATTTTCAACAATTTTAAATGCAACACTTTGAAACAATTATGTGAATTTAAAAACATATATGTATACATGAAAGGTTTAATTAATTTTACGTAATTCATACAACACATTTAACACATCTAGTGTGGAATCTAAAATAACAGGTATAACAACATATATACACAAAGGCAATTCATAAGTAAATATGATGCACGTGTTTATGAATACATTGAAGAACCTGTCACCGTAGGAATGTTAGGCTTGGATCCGGTATCCATTCCTTGTGGCCAAATTGCAAGCTTGGTTCGTACGATTGATCATTTTCAAATTTTCCCACGGTCTCTTAAATCTTCAAAATTCTCCAGCTTCAACTTAGACCCTTCCATGACTTGGTTGAAAATTTCTTGAACCCAACTCCTTCCCAGTTATTATTGCCCAATTAGTTTCCGAACCCTTTTTTCCTAATTTATTCCTTGGTCCAAAATTTCTTGGTAGACCTTTTGCTAACTTTAGGATCCGAGGTGGTACTTCTTGGATTCAATTGCTTCTATTCTCACGCTATCGATATCTCGGCATTTTCCAAGGAATTAATCTCTAACGGTGATCCCGACATTCATCCTCACCATCACATTGCCATTCTTTGTTGTTTCCATTTGTTGCTCCATATCTTCTAATTCGACCATATCATAATTGGTAATCTTTGAAGCTACTTCACTCTCAACTCCCCGAAAATGCCTCTTCCTTGTTGCTACAATTTGCGGCCTAAGCATCTTGGATGTATAATTTTTTTTCCCAACCTCTCGAATCTTGTCAATGATTCTCACGCTTGATCCTTCTTTTCCGGATCCCATCACTTCAATTTTCAACCTAATAGAAAAGAGGATGACTCCCGAATCCTCATCAAATTTTTGGCACGCTTTCTTACCTTTCCCGAGTTAGAGAAGAATTCTGGAAGCAGACCGAAATTGTCGAACGCTTGGACGTGGTTTGATAGCATTTTCACAACCTGTAACTCACCAGTTACTTTGAAATTAAATGCATGTGGGTAAAACGTGCTCATGTCACACAATTGTCATATAATCGATGTCGAAAACAAGAATTAAATACATAATACCATAGCTATCTCAACAAGATTCCAAGATGAACACGTTAACATATAAAATTTCAACACTTCAAGATCAATTAATTGATAATTAATAGCATAAATCAATGCAAGACAAAAGTTGTCCAGTAATTCCATGAATTCCAAGAATTCGAATAGATCAAGAAGTTCAAATAATATGCAAGACTCTCAAATTGACAATTAATTTCCTATGTCCTACGACCTAGACACGACACGACACGACACTAGAACCTCGATTTTGCAACCGGGCTCTGATACCACCTTAGATGTAGCACCCCTACACGTGGAGATGCCACACCCCCGCACTATAGGTCGATCCACATACGAAATGGGAAATCCGTACATGAATTAACCTATAGCGAACGGGTGACAATGCAAATAAACCGATAAGGTAGGCGGGACTAACTCATACATGCAACAAAATAAAGCCGAAGCATAATCTATTCACTATCAAATATAACTATTAAACATGTTATGGCATTGATTATTCATCACATAACTCGTATACTGGTCCACATATCAATACATTATCATTTCCGAATATATAACAATTAATTGTAATACTAATTCTAGGGCAACAATAAACAATATGTACGGTGCTTGACTCGATTACATGGACTGGACTGGACTGGACTCGACTCCCGCCTAGCATGCACCAGCAATAGCCTGAAAGGTGGAGGCGTCAGTCTGTGAAGACCGAGTGAGGGGTTTAAATAAATATTAGCGCAGATACATGCAAGCTATATTCTCGGGTAAAGGTTTAGAAAAGATAAAAGTATAAGTTCAAGAATGTAATATCTTCGCCCGAGAATACAACTGTCAATATTAATTACTTGATTATTTTCATGCATTCAATACATGGTCTCGGCGAGTGAGGGCAATCTTCAAACTTACTCCAAAGTACATAAAACATGCTTGCTTGTTTGTTAATCAATAGATGGTCATGCAATTCAATTATCGTGCAATCGTATGATAGTGTAATCAAGTAATACGTTCAAGGAATGAAAATCATGCAATATCCCAAGGACAAACCGTGGTGCCGAACCCGTCCCCAGTCTTCTTCTCCCTCCAATGATGGAAAGTTAGCTAGCCTTTACCATCCACGACGTGTTGAGCAGAGGGTACATGAATCCCTAAGCCCGGAACTCCTTCCTCCACTAATCTCCTAGCGGATTCAGGGGTCATCCCAAATGTGGTGAGGATACCGCCAGAGTTACCCGTCAGCCCTTGCTTTACCGGTTGGCTCTAACCACTACCCTCGGGCCCAACGTGAACGGTCATGCTTACTCGCCTAACATGCTTGATTCATGACAATAAAATGGGGTGCTTGCTTGCTTGATTTTCATGAACATGACTTGCTTGAAATGATAAGTGATTTGATGTAAAATTATAAGTATAAATACCTTTTTGGTCGAAAGCTCACGTAAAGGTTGTATAGGTTCTATATAACTAGAATTAAACCTCACCTGACAGGCGACAGGACGACTTATGGGTGCGTGAACGTGCTCACGATCAACAATCTCCGCGCTGGAGAATAACTGGACAAGAAACGGGACAATGTACGTGCATGAGAGCACAATTCAAGAATATTATCACAAATAAGACGCACGGCGTGACCAAGTAACGAGAGATCGTGTAATGCACAATGTACCATGTAACTATCATGTTTCGGCATGTAATTAATCATATAATAACAATTTAGGGTCAAATAAACCATTGGAGTTAAACTCCAAAATTCTATTTTTATGTAGAATGTTTCTGCCTCTCCAGAGGCCTGGGAACGGCCGTTCCGACCCTTAGTTCAAAATGGGAAGGGTCGTTCCCAGCTCCCCGAAGTGGCTCCCCGAAGATGGGAACAGTCGTTCCCGTATGTGAGACAAAGTGGGAAAGGTCGTTCCCGTCCTCGCTGCCAAGCACACATTTCAAACATGGGAACGACCGTTCCCCAAAACAACTAGGAACGGGAAGGGCCGTTCCCGTTACGCAGAAAATACAGAAACAGGGGAGAAAACAGAGCATACACGAACCACAATCAAAGTTCATCATAATCATCATAATTCAATTTCTAACGTTATAATTCATGGAAAAGAACATATCTGCATGCCTTAGGTACAATAAAATTTAATATAAACACTTATACCATGCTTGAATCTCCAAAAATCATCATCATCAACTCATGTAGGAACTTATTCTATAAGTTCAATCCTTTCAAGAATTCATGCAAAAATTTAAGCTAAAAGCATATAATCATACTTCTAACATCAAATAACCAAGTTGGCAAGTCTAAATCCTAACCCTAGCTTCAAGAAATATTATCAAGAATTCACGTGTATAATCATATATACCTTGGAATGAAAATAAATGGAAGAAGATGATGGAAATAGATGCTTGAGGCCCCAAAACTTCTACTTTTCTTGGAAAAAACTTGATGAATTTGTTGAAATCTTCTCTTCCCTTCATCATGGTTTGGCTCGGTGGAAAGGAGCAAAGATGGATGGCGATTTTGATGAAAAATGAAAGGAAGATGATGGAAGAGATGTATATATCGATATATCTCTTGAAGAGATATAGTTTTTGCAACTAAATCCTTTAAAGATATAAGTTTATGCAATTGAGTATGTCAAGTTTGGAAAATGATCAATTTAGTCTAACAGGTTTTCATGCAATTTGGTCCTCTAATTTAAATGAATGATCAATTAGGGCAATCAAGCAATTAAATCACGTTAGGCAATTAATTCATGTATCAAATAAATTCAATATGTAAAATGATTCTCACAATGGCATTTATCTCATATATTTCATGTAATCATGTTGAAACATATTTTATAAAATTTATAGAACACATATATAATTTTAATAAACAAAACTAATAGAGTAAAGTCCTAACGCTCGAAACTCACACGTGTGGAGCGTACCTGACTGTTTGGAAATCAGGGCGTTACATCCTCCTTGCATGCAACGCGCGCAGGGACTTGCTGTGCGCACGTCCTGCCTGCTTGTGCGGGCTGTGCACGTGCTATGCGCGCACGTGTGTTGGCGGACACCCCTCGACGTGAAATTTCGTGTTTTTAGACCAAAATTTATTTTAATATTGTTTTAAAATCATTTTTAATTGAAAGTATTTTATTTTTGAAATAAAACTATAAATTTGGGAATTAATGTCAGATTTCATTTTTCGGAAAAATTAATACTATTATTTTTAAAATAATAATTTTTTAAAATTGTTAATTTTTAATTAACTTGAATTTCCTCAGATTTGAGCTTTTGATTGTGAATATATTCTTGAATATGGAACTGTTTTTAAATTACTTTGAGTTAGTAGAACTTAAAAGTTAAAAGAATTTTAAATTTATTGGTAATTTAAATTCTTCCTTTTTTGAATGTTAGGTGATCATGGGTTTAGTCTTTCGGATGTTTTAATTTATGCACATGGCTGGTTTAAATTTGGGGTTTGAGCCCCATATAGTTGCATTTTTTTCAATTGGGGTCGGTGCCCCACTTATGTGTGTACTGTTATGTGTTTATTATGCGGCTTTCCATATTACTGTTTTTGGGCCGGGGTATGCCCCGTGTATTTGTCTATGTCCAATATGAAGATTGAGCCATATTATTTTATACAAAGAGAGTAGATTGTAGGATAGTGAGGTTTCTCTATTTTACTTTGAAGATTTGCACCCATGGAGTAAGATGGATCCACACAACAAATAACATGGAGGCCATAAGTGAAGTCCCCTAAAATTGTTAGGGAGGGTTTTTATTATTGTAATAGATAGGGCATCGTTTTATTTCCAATTCCCTTATGTGATTTAAACTGTTTTATGTGGCATAGATGTTAGAACTTGTGATTATGAAGTGGCTCCCACATATCACGCATAAGATAGGAAAACCCATGATAATCTCATATTAATATCATGCTAGGACATGTTATCTGCTAATTGCTCGTACGTAATGGATTTATGTGAAACTGCATTAAACAAGACTAATTAAAATGGATAACTGTGTGTTAGTGAGGTCAACCTGGATAATTCTCCAGTATTCGAAAATCCCATAAATATTAAGCAACTTCGAAAAATAGGTATTTTGTATAAAGTGAAAACTTTAAATAAAATTCCTGGAATTCCATCAATAGTATTTAAGTTTAATAGGGGAGCTAGTTGATGTCCATGAGTCGTGGGGTGGTTATGTGAAACCTATTAGTTCTTAGTTTCCTGATTGAACACCTAATGTGATCAATATTTCATGGTTATTTTAGAATGGGCGATGTCCGCGAATCGTGGGTCGTTCCGGACTAAGTTTAATCATGATCTTATGATTAATGGGTTATGCTTATCGCCTAAATAAATATGGATATCGCATGAGCCATGTGTCCATATTGAAAGATGGGTGATGCAACAATATTACGAGAGTTCCATAAAGATGGAATTGGCAAGTTGTACCTACCTGAGGCTTTATTGAGGATGTCAGCGAGTCGTGGGTCCAAAATAAAGTGCTTCGGATCTTAATACCCATTGGAAAAACAAGTTTCCTCTAAGATCGTTGGGACTTTAAGATATTCTAAAAACAGTGGGAGCTACGTTTGACAAAAGACCTAAATCTTATGTATTACATTATTATTCAACATGCTCTCTTTCTCTCTGCTTAGCATTTAGGTTATACTTCTGTGATTCTGTAGCGCCCGGGAGGATAGGTGCCAGATCCCCCGCACTACAAGTCTAGTCCACACGTGAAATGGATAATCCAAGCATGAACCGGACTCATAGCGAACGGGAGACCAAAATAAAAATTATCCTAGCTAGGCGGAATCTAACCCTGTACCAAATAAATCAAGAATACCTAGAATGTAAAGCGGAAGCAATAACGTATAATTCAAAATCTTCAACACTAGTTACACGCCCAACAATTCCCAATACATAATTTAAATCCACCAAGCAAACTAACAACGGGTTCAACTAGGCATGCAGCCTGTCCCGAATTCAATATCCAACAATAATCATAATTGGCACACAGGCCCAATACATAACGGAAATACAATTAAATCATAAAAGAATGTAAAATGTGACTCGAGTGTACAAGTGACTCGACAAGAGATTAAAACTTGACTTCCGCCTAGCAAAACCTGCAAGCAACTGAAAAGTGGGGAAAAGGGGTCAGTCTCTAGAAGACTGAGTGAGCAGGAGCTATACATATATAGAGAAACATGCACATGCAAGTCATAAATCCCGAGCAAAGTTTTATTTAAAGTTAGTTCCCAAAAAGGGCAAAAGAATGACTAAGCAATGCTCAGACTTTACGACTATTCATATTAAATTCATTAAGTTCATAAATCACACTCAATCAATAAGGCTCGGTGAGTGAGCGTGCACAATCTCCAACCAAACTCCGACCGTGCACGACAAATATCATTAATACATTAAATAGGTGATCATGCAATATATCATAATACACACAGATCACATATCATGTCCTGAACATATTTGTTTGGGCAATCCGTTTCCCGGCCTTCCCGCACAGTGCCTATCAATCATAATCAATCAATCAATCATTCAATCATTCAATCATTTTCAATCATAAATAAGTTCCAACCTTCTTCCTCCGGGTTGGTGGTAGGTTTGCAAGGCCCGACCACCCAATCATTGACCAAAAGGGGTTACATGACTCCCCAGATGGCACTCAGCTCCCTTTCCCCGCCAATCTCCTGACGAGGTCCGGTACTGCCGTTCAATAGTGGGACTAGTGTGAGGGTTTACCGTCAGCCCTTGCCTCCATGGGTCCCCACTCACACCAAGCCCCTGGGCCCCAATCAGTGCAATGAATCAATCAATCATTCTTTCTTTCTCGCCAAAACATTTGATTCATAAGAATCATACCATATCCATCATTATCCATTTGTAAAGGGGATTACTCAATCAATATTTACTCGATCAATCAATATTTACTCGATCAATATTTACTCGATAACTTTACTTTAAAAGTAACATATATATAATCATAAGGTTTTGGCCAAAGCTTTTCACATAAGGGTTGTAGGGTTTGATATGTAACTAGAACGAAAACACCCTCACCTGGAATACCACGAGACAAGAAACAAGAGCAATACGGGTGCCTATTCAATTTGGAAGTCTCCGCCCTGGAAACAAACTGTACAAGAGAAGGAACAATGTGTACTGGTGAGAATTGACTCAATATGAAACCACATAGACGCACGGCATGTTATGCACATGATATAAGATGCATAAGAAGCAAGAATCGTGTGATGGGGTCATATAATCAAGTAATCCATTCAAAATATTCAATACATTGTGGTTTCATATTCATGTGTTTCATACCTTTCATATTTTGTATCAAATCAAGCCATAAGCTTCATACATTAATCATAACTCATACTATAACATATTTACAATGCATGCGAGTCATAAATGAAGCGGGAAGTTATCATATGAGGCCAATAAATGGAGGAACAATTCATGCTTGCAAGCTAGAGAGCATTTGAAGGCATATTGGATCACAATTCACAAAATGTTTAACAAGATCACATTATGATTTCATAATATACAAGTTAACACATAATATAACATATTAGCAATATATATAAATCATGGAAGAAGCTATACACAACATACTAAACAACTAAACGAAGCAACCCATTCACGCATGCATAAAAGTAGCACATAAACGTTTATGTTGTCATTTCACATTTATACATTGAATTCATAGCATAAAATTCATAATCATATCAAATAATATCATATAGCATCAATTAATCAAGCATACAAGTCATATAGTTCACATATTGGAGCCAAGAGGTTGAAAGGAACGTAAGAAGAATAGTTTTGGTAAGATTTAGCAAAAGTTAACAAATTCGGGAATGAACAAGTTGTAGGAAAATGGAAATATCTTGTGTTGTAGAAATTGGAATTAAGTTTTGCTTGTGGGATATAAAACTAGACACATAGAGGTTTTAAATGATATATGGCACGAATCATGGTTCAAAACGAGGTGAAAATGGCGTAGGCCCGAAGTTGGGTGAAAGCAGTTTTCTGGTAAAGTGGCGACACCAAAAAGAATTTATCATATCTCACAAATGAGAAACGATATTGAAGTGATTCCAAATTGAGAATATTCTACACTTCAAGAGGTTTCCGTGGGTTCAAAAATCAGGTCATTCCGAATTCGGACGAGGGAGTCGCGGCCGTGACAAAATTGCACTGAAAATCAGTCGCGGCCGCGACCGAAAATTGGCCAAGTCTCGAATTATTGGTCTCGACCGCGACCAAAAATGGTCACAAAATGGTCGCGTGCGCGACCCCTAATTCCAGCAGCTGCGTTTGGCGACGGGAAACAGGGAAAGGCTCGAATTTTGGCTCCCAAATCACCCAAAATCATACAACAACAACCAAATACAACATATATACACATATCACTCATAATTTCATCAATTAATCCGTCAAATTACATAAATCCATATATATTTATATATACACACCTATATACATATATACATATATATATATATACCTTGGAGAGGAAGAAGAAGAAGATGGAAGTAGATAGAATGGAGCTTGTTCTTGGCTTGGAATTGAAGAAGAATCCTCTTGCTTCCTTGTCTCTAGCTTGGCTCGATTTTGGAAGACATGAATGAAGGGTTTGGAGCTTTGATGTTGGGACAGAAATTGGAAGAAGAAGAATGAAATTAGGGTGGGGGTCTTGATCGTGTAATTAAGGGAGGAAGAGGAGGGAAATTGCAGTTTGGTCCTTGAACAATTTAAGTGCTTCGATTGTATCCCGAAAGTTTGGTAGGTGATCAATTGAGATCCAATTAAAAGTTCGGTTGAGTCTAAGGATTTCATATAAGTTCAAATAAGTACATAATCGAAACAAAATATTAATTAGCTAGTATACAAGTAACAAATAAATAAAACTAACATTTTCAATTAAATCATATAAGTCACATCCGTCACATAATAGCAATTAATTCACGAAATTATTAAATTAAATAATTACTTAGCAATTAAAACATGTATAAGTCACATAACTCTCGATCTAAACCCACTCGTGACGTCATACCTGTACGACCAAAAAGTCGGGGCGTTACACCCTCTCCCCCTTAAGAGGACCTGGTCCCCAGGTCCATTTCCTCGAATTCTGAACTCTGCGTAAACTTTCCCGTCTTCATCCCACGCGGGTTAGCAACTCCCCGTCAGGAATTAGTTCGGAAAAGGTCTTCAGGCAACAAGGGGTCTTCACTTGCTGTTAAATCACGACCCTTAACTCACCAAAGCCTAAGCACTCGAAAGTCTAGCAAGTAGCAAGCAATGAAAGAACCCCGTCTTTCGAACAACAAGGAGAGAACCCCGTCCCTCACAAGCAACAACGAGAGAACCCCGTCTCTCAACAACAGCAACAACAACAACAACAACAACAACAACAACATAGTCAACCCAAGAAAAAGAATAAACGAACAAGGACATATACCACACAAGAAACAAGTAGGAGATATTAAATACATCGAGAATTAATTATACAAAAAATACCTAATACAACAAATAATACAAGCACTTAGCATCATAAAATTATTCAAACTAAAGTTGCATGTATGTATATGCCATGAATGCTAGATGTACCGTTCACCGATGCTCAAGAATCTTATATTGTAATGATCCGGTTCAATGCTTGATGCGATGTTGAAAGTTTCTCTAGCCAAAGTGTCATGCCTCGGAATCCCGATGTGTTTGCACTTCAGTGACCACTCGATCTCTATCTTTTAATCTATTGCCTTATTCTTACCAAATCACCACGACCCAACATTCCACTCTTGAAAGCGCGCTTACCTTACTCCAATCAACTTGTTCCTCCCACGACTCATTTTTGAGTTGTTCGGTTGCTTAAGCAAGTCATTTGATAACTCAAAATTCCAACTATTCCCATTATAATAGCATCCCCGACTCGTCATGGAAAATGACTCACGAGCCGGTAACCATCTTCTTTACGTTGTAACTCGTCCTAGACATTCCACTCTCAGCGCCCGATTGAATTGACTCTCACTGTGCCCATCACAAAATATGATGATCTGATTGTTTTCCCTTTTTACCCTATACTTCCCTTACCAATTCTTGAACTTCCTTCACTGTCCTGTTGTCTTCAAGATATGAAACCCATCATACAACATATCCCATTTCAACCTTGGAAGATTAATTTCGTACATCTCATTTATCTCTCGAAGTACATATTTCTTTCTATAGTTTTCACGAAGCTTCATCCACCTTGGTTTTGAAATTGCATCGAACACTAAATCTCCCATTATTCCTTGAATACTCATTTCCGACCATTGAAACTTTTACTCTTTCCAAAATCATTCCTACACTTTTTCAACCAATCTTGAAAGTCATCAAGTTACAACTCTTACCTTTTTGGCTACTTCAATTGAAAGGAATCCCTCCGAGCCAATTCATGAATTTAAAGTTATTTTTCGGCCGACTCTCCCCCTTAAGAATGTCCATTCTTATCCATTAGCTCTTAACATTGCTTCTTACTTTGAAGATTCTCGACTTCTTCAACCCGGCTTTCTTGATATAAACGGTTTCAATCTCACAAACTGTTCGTAACTTTTCCTCACGTTTACTTTGAAGCGACATGTAAGAGTAGTGACCCATTTCTTCCTTTCCAATTCCCGGCTACTTCTCCCAACCTCTTAATTGTTCTTTCCCTTTTGATCCACACTTCACAACCCAATTATTTTCCTTTCCTTATCATGATTTGATTGTGGCTTGGTTGGAGTAATGCTTGATAAATAAAGTGGAGAGAGTTCCTATCAATAAAGCATCTAAAATGCATGTGGGGTTAAGATGCCAATGCACATATCACCCATGCAACCAATTAACGATACAACATGTCGAAACACTTATATCAATTAAAGATGCTACGTATTGGAGTAATTATCAAGTAGAAATGAACGCATACATATAAATAAGGGAGGTTAAATAATTTAATACGACGTATGATGCACGTGCAATGAATGCAATACACCTGTTACCGTAGTGGTAAGCTTTAGCCCGGGAACTTGTTCTTCATGTCCTTAATTACGGATTTGGGTTTGAGCTTGTTAACAATCTCTCGTTTTTCCACGGTCTTCAAAATTTGCATAAGTTTTCCTTGTATCAATTTGAGTGTCTCCATAGCCCGAGATTGCAATTTCTTTAAACCAAAGTCTTCTATAACCGTGGAGTCGGCATCTCGAATTATTCCCAAATGTCGATTTCCAAAAATTGTCTGAACCTTCACCTTGATTATGACCTTAATCAACGTTCCCTTGACTTATATTTATGAGTTCAAATTGGTGAAATGAACTCGTCCTCCAATTGCTTAAATTTGACTTCACCATTTCCTACAAAAGCTCTTTGCCATTCTTGATCGTTTCCATTTTATATTCCATATCTTCCAATTCAATCTCACAATACGATAATTCATCTTAGATCTGAAAGTTAAACTCCAATCCGGCTAAAGATAAAACCGTTATCATTGTTACCTCCCCTAGGTTTGCATTCACCATGTTGGATCGATTTTCTTTAACTCTTTTCAAATCCTGCTTCTTCTCGAACTCGGATTCTGAAACTTGATTTATTCAGAAGTTCTGCTTTGCCGATTCGCCTCGCTCTAACCTTGAAGATTTTCCACAGTCGAGCAACTTTACAACTTTGCAAAATTTCTCCATTCCGAGCCAAATTTAATGAATTTAATAGTTAAGTAAAATAGCTTGGGCGTCCTCTTTAAAATTCCGAGAGTGGAACGGTTTTTAGTTTTCTTCCAACTAACACTAGTCTCATTCGAAAACCTGAAGTATCTCGACATGTTTCTTTTCTCCAACTTACTTCTTATTCTAAAATTATAAAATTTCCTCTCTCCATAATTAAGCTCCTCTAACCCCGGATGTTGAACCCTTAGTACCTTCAAATTTTCCTTCGCCTCCTTCTTGAATTAAACGAATCACACGGCCGGTTGATTGACTACCTTTTACGGTATAAAGAGGTATGTGTTTATTTTGTGGATATAAGCATCACCTCCTCATATTATTACTTCATCCATTCCAAATCTTCACCCAAAATTTAATTCCTCCTTGAGATCGAACTCTCAACCTATACCCTTGTCGTAAAAATCGTCAAATATCCCAAAGCCTTCTAAATTCAAAGGCTCCTCTTTAAATCGCCCCTGCTCGAACAAAGAACTTGTGCTAAGTAGTTGTAATTATAGGGATTGGCCGTGGTTTCATATTATAATAATTTCCTATAATTCACAACTTAACTCAAGTATAATGCATGCCGGTTAGTAAATGTATATGGCACATACTTAGCATCAAAAGCACGCATTAATGCAAAATGCAACACATAAATTAACAAAATTTAAGTTAAACACATTTAATAATGTATTTTCCATGTCAAATTTCAATAATAATGCTCGTGATCAATGTGGTGCACACGTTGACACATTATTCCTAAGTCGTTCGACCTATACTTGACATGACACGACACAAGGAACCCCGGTTTTGCAACCGGGCTCTGATACCATTTAAAGATGTAGCGCCCGGGACGACAGGCGCCACATCCCCCGCACTACAAGTCTAGTCCACACGTGAAATGGATAATCCAAGCATGAACCGGACTCATAGCGAACGGGAGACCAAAATAAAAATTATCCTAGCTACGCGGAATCTAACCCTGTACCAAATAAATCAAGAATACCTACAATGTAAAGCGGAAGCAATAACGTATAATTCAAAATCTTCAACACTAGTTACACGCCCAACAATTCCCAATACATAATTTAAATCCACCAAGCAAACTAACAACGGGTTGAACTAAGCATGCAACCTGTCCCGAATTCAATATCCAACAATAATCATAATTGGCACACAGGCCCAATACATAACGGAAATACAATTAAATCATAAAAGAATGTAAAATGTGACTCGAGTGTACAAGTGACTCGACAAGAGATTAAAACTTGACTTCCGCCTAGCAAAACCTGCAAGCAACTGAAAAGTGGGGAAAAGGGGTCAGTCTCTAGTAGACTGAGTGAGTAGGAGCTATACATATATAGAGAAACATGCACATGCAAGTCATAAATCCCGAGCAAAGTTTTATTTAAAGTTAGTTCCCAAAAAGGGCAAAAGAATGACTAAGAAATGCTCAGACTTTACGACTATTCATATTAAATTCATTAAGTTCATAAATCACACTCAATCAATAAGGCTCGGCGAGTGAGCGTGCACAATCTCCAACCAAACTCCGACCGTGTACGACAAATATCATTAATACATTAAATAGGTGATCATGCAATATATCATAATACACACAGATCACATATCATGTCCTGAACATATTTGTTTGGGCAATCCGTTTCCCGGCCTTCCCGCACAGTGCCTATCAATCATAATCAATCAATCAATCATTCAATCATTCAATCATTTTCAATCATAAATAAGTTCCAACCTTCTTCCTCCGGGTTGGTGGTGGGTTTGCAAGGCCCGACCACCCAATCATTGACCAAAAGGGGTTACATGACTCCCCAGATGGCACTCAGCTCCCTTTCCCCGCCAATCTCCTGACAAGGTCCGGTACCGCCGTTCAATAGTGGGACTAGTGTGAGGGTTTACCGTCAGCCCTTGCCTCCATGGGTCCCCACTCACACCAAGCCCCTGGGCCCCAATCAGTGCAATGAATCAATCAATCATTCTTTCTTTCTCGCCAAAATATTTGATTCATATGAATCATACCATATCCATCATTATCCATTTGTAAAGGGGATTACTCGATCAATATTTACTCGATCAATCAATATTTACTCGATCAATATTTACTCGATAACTGTACTTTAAAAGTAACATATATATAATCATAAGGTTTTGGCCAAAGCTTTTCACATAAGGGTTGTAGGGTTTGATATGTAACTAGAACGAAAACACCCTCACCTGGAATACCACAAGACAAGAAACAAGAGCAATACGGGTGCCTATTCAATTTGGAAGTCTCCGCCCTGGAAACAAACTGTACAAGAGAAGGAACAATGTGTACTGGTGAGAATTGACTCAATATGAAACCACATAGACGCACGGCATGTTATGCACATGATATAAGATGCATAAGAAGCATGAATCGTGTGATGGGGTCATATAATCAAGTAATCCATTCAAAATATTCAATACATTGTGGTTTCATATTCATATGTTTCACATCTTTCATATTTTGTATCAAATCAAGCCATAAGCTTCATACATTAATCATAACTCATACTATAACATATTTACAATGCATGCGAGTCATAAATGAAGCGGGAAGTTATCATATGAGGCCAATAAATGGAGGAACAATTCATGCTTGCAAGCTAGGGAGCATTTGAAGGCATATTGGATCATAATTCACAAAATGTTTAACAAGATCACATTATGATTTCATAATATACAAGTTAACACATAATATAACATATTAGCAATATATATAAATCATGGAAGAAGCTATACACAACATACTAAACAACTAAACGAAGCAACCCATTCACGCATGCATAAAAGTAGCACATAAACGTTTATGTTGTCATTTCATAGCATAAAATTCATAATCATATCAAATAATATCATATAGCATCAATTAATCAAGCATAAAAGTCATATAGTTCACATATTGGAGCCAAGAGGTTGAAAGGAACGTAAGAAGAATAGTTTTGGTAAGATTTAGCAAAAGTTAACAAATTCGGGAATCAACAAGTTGTAGGAAAATGGAAATATCTTGAGTTGTAGAAATTGGAATTAAGTTTTGCTTGTGGGATATAAAACTAGACACATAGAGGTTTTAAATGATATATGGCACGAATCATGGTTCAAAACGAGGTGAAAATGGCGTAGGCCCGAAGTTGGGTGAAAGCAGTTTTCCGGTAATGTGGCGACACAAAAAAGAATTGATCATATCTCACATATGAGAAACGATATTGAAGTGATTCCAATTGGAGAATATTCTACACTTCAAGAGGTTTCCGTGGGTTCAAAAATCAGGTCATTCCGAGTTCGGACGAGGGAGTCGCGGCCGTGACAAAATTGCACTGAAAATCAGTCGCGGCCGCGACCGAAAATTGGCCAAGTCTCGAATTATTGGTCGCGACCGCGACCAAAAATGGTCACAAAATGGTCGCGTGCGCGACCCCTAATTCCAGCAGCTGCGTTTGGCGACGGGAAACAGGGAAAGGCTCGAATTTTGGCTCCCAAATCACCCAAAATCATACAACAACAACCAAATACAACATATATACACATATCACTCATAATTTCATCAATTAATCCATCAAATTACATAAATCCATATATATTTATATATACACACCTATTTACATATATACATATATATATATATATATATACCTTGGAGAGGAAGAAGAAGAAGATGGAAGTAGATAGAATGGAGCTTGTTCTTGGCTTGGAATTGAAGAAAAATCCTCTTGCTTCCTTGTCTCTAGCTTGGCTCGATTTTGGAAGAAATGAATGAAGGGTTTGGAGCTTTGATGTTGGGAGAGAAATTGGAAGAAGAAGAATGAAATTGGGGTGGGGTCTTGATCATGTAATTAAGGGAGGAAGAGGAGGGAAATTGCACTTTGGTCCTTGAACAATTTAAGTGCTTCGATTGTATCCCGAAAGTTTGGTAGGTGATCAATTGAGATCCAATTAAAAGTTCGGTTGAGTCCAAGGATTTCATATAAGTTCAAATAAGTACATAATCGAAACAAAATATTAATTAGCTAGTATACAAGTAACAAATAAATAAAACTAACATTTTCAATTAAATCATATAAGTCACATCCGTCACATAATAGCAATTAATTCACGAAATTATTAAATTAAATAATTACTTAGCAATTAAAACATGTATAAGTCACATAACTCTCGATCTAAACCCACTCGTGACGTCATACCTGTACGACCAAAAAGTCGGGGCGTTACAACCTCTCCCCCTTAAGAGGACCTGGTCCCCAGGTCCATTTCCTCGAATTCTGAACTCTGCGTAAACTTTCCCGTCTTCATCCCACGCGGGTTAGCAACTCCCCGTCAGGAATTAGTTCGGAAAAGGTCTTCAGGCAACAAGGGGTCTTCACTTGCTGTTAAATCACGACCCTTAACTCACCAAAGCCTAAGCACTCGAAAGTCTAGCAAGTAGCAAGCAATGAAAGAACCCCATCTTTCGAACAACAAGGAGAGAACCCCGTCCCTCACAAGCAACAACGAGAGAACCCCGTCTCTCAACAACAGCAACAACAACAACAACAACAACAACAACAACAGCATAGTCAACCCAAGAAAAAGAATAAACGAACAAGGACATATACCACACAAGAAACAAGTAGGAGATATTAAATGTAACAGCCCGAAACAGGGGTAAGTTGAAAATTACGAAAATACCCTTATAGCTCAAAAATATTCCTACATTTCTCGAAATACTTTCATTACCCAATATTTTAACCAAAAGAATCCTCACATTATTTCGAGGATCGTGATACTCTCCGTGAACCATAATTCCCATCCTAACTCCCGTAGTATCAAAAACCGGCAAAAACCCTAGCTTATGATTCGATCATCAATAAATCCTTACAAATCTACTTTTTGATATTCAAAATTATAACCAAAACAATCCTTAAATTATTTTATGAATTTTCATGCATTTGCCAAAAACTCGATCTCACCATAGCATATTTTATAAATATTTTCCTTTCTAAAAATCATTATTTTATTTTGAACAAATTAGCTTTTATTCAATAGTCGAAATTATACTTGAAACGATCCTTGAATTTTCCTCTACATTATAATGATTTTTCCCATCTTTAAACTCTATCATAGCTTCGTTTATATAATTTTCCTATGATTTTCATCATCTTTAATATTCATAATTTATAAACGAAAGCTCTAAATATTTCACATTTATAATCAAAACGAAGCTCGTTTTTCACCTATTCTTTCATTAATTCATTACTTCAATCTTTTACCTCTCGACTCTTGAATAAATTTTATATTATTTTTACATTTATTTTTATTCAAAATGACATCATCCATGACCACATGGTTTTCTAGAAGGATTAAACAAATGAACATAATTTCTCCACATTTCCTAAGTAATTACCAAGCATTTGTTCAAAATATAATTTAACCACATTTCTTCCATAACTACCAAGCATTTGTCTAGGATATGAAGCTTCCACATCTCCCCTAAACTCTTAGAAATTGCAAGGTAAGCCCCTAAATCCCAAGTATAAATACCCCTCCAAGCTCATTTCCAAAACTACACCAAAAATCACTCACTTTCTCTCCATTTTCGGCCACTCCTTTCTTCTCTAAGGTATGAGTCTTGTTATTTTATTATTTCATGCTTTATAATATGTTCTTAAGGTGTTTATGAGTATAGCATGCTTAGATTTAATTAAATTATGCTTTAGGAATTTATTTTATGAAATATATGCTATTTATGTTAGTTTAGGAAAAATGTGATAACATATATGCATTTTATTTAATTAAATGCATGAATTATGATATGATATGATATGAATATATGTTTAAATAATTATGATCTTTTTTGATTAAATTCATGTCAAGAATGATTTATTTAGAATTATTTTTCATAGAGAATTA
The DNA here is from genome assembly GCA_037501455.1 of Lantana camara. NCBI lineage: Eukaryota > Viridiplantae > Streptophyta > Magnoliopsida > Lamiales > Verbenaceae > Lantana > Lantana camara. The sequence continues at coordinate 87,268,673 of CM074862.1, read as the reverse complement.
ATATATTTTGCTATATTATGCTTTAAATTCTATGTTATAAATATGAATATGATCAAGTGTGTTACATACCCTCTTTGAATATTCAAATAAGCTCAAGAACATGTTCATGTTGTTCTTGAATAATTTTAAGTGCACGTGTGATAGTGTGTGAGTGTGTGTGTTCGATTTTGTGTTATAAGGTGTTTAATTCATAAGAAATTGAATAGTAAATGTTTTAAATAGTAACTTTGACTTTTTGGTCAACCCATAAGCTGATAATTTCGAAAATATTATTAAAATAATTATAAAATTAGTTTTGGAATTTTTAAATAAAGATTTTATCCGAATTTTCCAAAAATCTGTAAATTATGGATTATTTTCGAAATGTAACCTACATTGTCAAATTAAATTCTAAATTTCATTTCTAATGTTATAATTAAGATTATAACATGACTAATAAATATTTAAGTGGTTAAAGAACTCATGAAACCTGATTAATTACTTAATTTCCCTTAAAAATGTTAAAATTAGAGTCTACCGGGAATTACTTAATTTCCCTTAAAAAGGTTAAAATTAGAGTCTACCGGGAATTCTCTAACATGATATAGTTTATGTGTTTACTTGATGTAATCCTTTTATTCATGAACATTATGTGTTTCATATGCTTATTTAATTAATATAAGGAACCTAGTTCTAAGCCTATAGTAGTTAATACTTTCAGGCGCACTGGAATCCACGTTACAATGTCTGACTACCGGTATAGGTGAGGGTTAAAATGTTTTCAACTGGAATCATGCCTATACATACGTATCTATATAAAAACTATTTTCAAGCCTACCCATCATATTGATTTACTGCCATATATATATATATATATATATATTACTTTACTACACTATCCCTTTTAAGGGAAAAATACTTTCTTGCCGGAATCAACGTTTTTCTAGAACATTATATATTTCAAGTCCATTTTATCAAAACATTGATTCCGGGTTATGCAAGCAAAATATTGTTCTCGATTCCTGTTATGGGCCCCGGCTGTAGCCGTAGCGAGCAATTACCCGGAAGATATCGGGCCGAGGGTATTGTTGGTGCTGCGGACTGCCACCACCTCTTGGTAGTGGTTTAACTGGAGGTTAGTTACTCCGCGCCAAGGGATGAGGGAGAGATAGCTGCCTCCCGAATCTAGTTCGTGGTCTCTAGGGTTTGATTCCCTATTGACATCAAGGAGTAGTGGAGTTAATATTCTTGATTTTATTGAAGTATCGGAGCCTGATCAGCCCGATACTATTTTACCAATTATTCAAGGAGTTATGGATGGAAAGGCCTAGCTTGCGGGCATTAATGTTCTTGTTACAAACGGTTCATATTTCCACAAATATTCCAAACTACCCCTATCCCTGTTTTACAATTATTATGAACCGTTTCTATTTGCTATATCCTATTGCTATTATTTCAGATCAAGATCTTCTTGATCATATACATATATATATATATATACACATATATATATAAGTTATTATACCCCCCTTCACTTAGTCACTTTGACTAACCCTCTCGCCTATTTTAAAATGCATGATTTCAGGAATCAATGAACGACAACTAGAGGTATCTTGAAGCACTACAACCGTAGGTTGGATCCGATCCTAAGAGTACATTGTCTTGAGCCTATTCTCTGTAGAAACAAACCATCTCATACTTTGTCCTTGCATGTCAACCTGTTGTAATCTTTTGCGAACAACTCTGATCAATAATGATAATCCTTGCTCATTGTACGTTATCCTCCCCGTTCATTGGTAAAGTTGAATCTCTTTATCTTCCGCTGCACTGTGTCACATACTCCATTCATATTATCCTGACCGTTCGCCGTAGTATTTCCTGGGTGTTGGGTTTAACCTCCACTCAGGGAGTATTGCGGTGCGGGGTTGTAGTGTTGGGGAGGCGCTACAATTAAAGTGGTATCAGAGCCCCAGGTTGCGGAAATCTGGGGTTCATCATTCATAGAGTCTCATATGTACTCTCGTGTCTTTAGTGCTTAAATTGTGATCAATCACTGTTGGGGCGGCCGACCAGCGTGTGATTTGTTACAATTGTAGTACTAAACCCTTCCTCGATCAAGTCAAGTATACAGTCTTAATCACACCAAAATCCTGAGTTTTATCAAATCCTTCAATTATCAAATTCTTGGTAGATTCGGTTACAAGATCTACATCTCCTTCATCATACTAGTATTCCTAAGTCATGGAAACACTTCACTTATACTTTCTAATTCGTTCAAATCCTAAGTTATTAGAATTGCTTCAAGATACCAGTAGGACCGAAAACTAACTTATTAATTTTCTGTGCCTTTATATGTACTTTATCTCCGCTAAAGATGTTGTGTCTGTTAATTGCTATTACTTGGAAATTTTAATTTTGTGATCATCTGCACATCATTCTCAACTACCATGCATTATATTATCTCTATAAGGGTGGTTGCAGTTTAAAATTGTCATCCCCGAAGTTGTTAAAGGTATGCATTCTAAACACGCCAGTTACTAATCCTGGCGCCATGCATTCATTGCATCATTTATGTGCGCATTCAAATTTCTTACTTAAACAATTACCTTATGTGTTTAAAATAAGTCCTCCTTTGGAAACCTGTCTTATCATAAATGGAGGATATCAACATTATTTAAAGTTATTATGAAACATGAGGAGAATCTGAGGACAGATTCTTTTTAAGGGGGAAGGATTGTAACAGCCCGAAACAGGGGTAAGTTGAAAATTACGAAAATACCCTTATAGCTCAAAAATATTCCTACATTTCTCGAAATACTTTCATTACCCAATATTTTAACCAAAAGAATCCTCACATTATTTCGAGGATCGTGATACTCTCCGTGAACCATAATTCCCATCCTAACTCCCGTAGTATCAAAAACCGGCAAAAACCCTAGCTTATGATTCGATCATCAATAAATCCTTACAAATCTACTTTTTGATATTCAAAATTATAACCAAAACAATCCTTAAATTATTTTATGAATTTTCATGCATTTGCCAAAAACTCGATCTCACCATAGCATATTTTATAAATATTTTCCTTTCTAAAAATCATTATTTTATTTTGAACAAATTAGCTTTTATTCAATAGTCGAAATTATACTTGAAACGATCCTTGAATTTTCCTCTACATTATAATGATTTTTCCCATCTTTAAACTCTATCATAGCTTCGTTTATATAATTTTCCTATGATTTTCATCATCTTTAATATTCATAATTTATAAACGAAAGCTCTAAATATTTCACATTTATAATCAAAACGAAGCTCGTTTTTCACCTATTCTTTCATTAATTCATTACTTCAATCTTTTACCTCTCGACTCTTGAATAAATTTTATATTATTTTTACATTTATTTTTATTCAAAATGACATCATCCATGACCACATGGTTTTCTAGAAGGATTAAACAAATGAACATAATTTCTCCACATTTCCTAAGTAATTACCAAGCATTTGTTCAAAATATAATTTAACCACATTTCTTCCATAACTACCAAGCATTTGTCTAGGATATGAAGCTTCCACATCTCCCCTAAACTCTTAGAAATTGCAAGGTAAGCCCCTAAATCCCAAGTATAAATACCCCTCCAAGCTCATTTCCAAAACTACACCAAAAATCACTCACTTTCTCTCCATTTTCGGCCACTCCTTTCTTCTCTAAGGTATGAGTCTTGTTATTTTATTATTTCATGCTTTATAATATGTTCTTAAGGTGTTTATGAGTATAGCATGCTTAGATTTAATTAAATTATGCTTTAGGAATTTATTTTATGAAATATATGCTATTTATGTTAGTTTAGGAAAAATGTGATAACATATATGCATTTTATTTAATTAAATGCATGAATTATGATATGATATGATATGAATATATGTTTAAATAATTATGATCTTTTTTGATTAAATTCATGTCAAGAATGATTTATTTAGAATTATTTTTCATAGAGAATTAATATATTTTGCTATATTATGCTTTAAATTCTATGTTATAAATATGAATATGATCAAGTGTGTTACATACCCTCTTTGAATATTCAAATAAGCTCAAGAACATGTTCATGTTGTTCTTGAATAATTTTAAGTGCACGTGTGATAGTGTGTGAGTGTGTGTGTTCGATTTTGTGTTATAAGGTGTTTAATTCATAAGAAATTGAATAGTAAATGTTTTAAATAGTAACTTTGACTTTTTGGTCAACCCATAAGCTGATAATTTCGAAAATATTATTAAAATAATTATAAAATTAGTTTTGGAATTTTTAAATAAAGATTTTATCCGAATTTTCCAAAAATCTGTAAATTATGGATTATTTTCGAAATGTAACCTACATTGTCAAATTAAATTCTAAATTTCATTTCTAATGTTATAATTAAGATTATAACGTGACTAATAAATATTTAAGTGGTTAAAGAACTCATGAAACCTGATTAATTACTTAATTTCCCTTAAAAAGGTTAAAATTAGAGTCTACCGGGAATTACTTAATTTCCCTTAAAAAGGTTAAAATTAGAGTCTACTGGGAATTCTCTAACATGATATAGTTTATGTGTTTACTTGATGTAATCCTTTTATTCATGAACATTATGTGTTTCATATGCTTATTTAATTAATATAAGGAACCTAGTTCTAAGCCTATAGTAGTTAATACTTTCAGGCGCACTGGAATCCACGTTACAATGTCTGACTACCGGTATAGGTGAGGGTTAAAATGTTTTCAACTGGAATCATGCCTATACATACGTATCTATATAAAAACTATTTTCAAGCCTACCCATCATATTGATTTACTGCCATATATATATATATATATATATATATTACTTTACTACACTATCCCTTTTAAGGGAAAAATACTTTCTTGCCGGAATCAACGTTTTTCTAGAACATTATATATTTCAAGTCCATTTTATCAAAACATTGATTCCGGGTTATGCAAGCAAAATATTGTTCTCGATTCCTGTTATGGGCCCCGGCTGTAGCCGTAGCGAGCAATTACCCGGAAGGTATCGGGCCGAGGGTATTGTTGGTGCTGCGGACTGCCACCACCTCTTGGTAGTGGTTTAACTGGAGGTTAGTTACTCCGCGCCAAGGGATGAGGGAGATATAGCTGCCTCCCGAATCTAGTTCGTGGTCTCTAGGGTTTGATTCCCTATTGACATCAAGGAGTAGTGGAGTTAATATTCTTGATTTTATTGAAGTATCGGAGCCTGATCAGCCCGATACTATTTTACCAATTATTCAAGGAGTTATGGATGGAAAGGCCTAGCTTGCGGGCATTAATGTTCTTGTTACAAACGGTTCATATTTCCACAAATATTCCAAACTACCCCTATCCCTGTTTTACAATTATTATGAACCGTTTCTATTTGCTATATCCTATTGCTATTATTTCAGATCAAGATCTTCTTGATCATATACATATATATATATATATATACACATATATATATAAGTTATTATACCCCCCTTCACTTAGTCACTTTGACTAACCCTCTCGCCTATTTTAAAATGCATGATTTCAGGAATCAATGAACGACAACTAGAGGTATCTTGAAGCACTACAACCGTAGGTTGGATCCGATCCTAAGAGTACATTATCTTGAGCCTATTCTCTGTAGAAACAAACCATCTCATACTTTGTCCTTGCATGTCAACCTGTTGTAATCTTTTGCGAACAACTCTGATCAATAATGATAATCCTTGCTCATTGTACGTTATCCTCCCCGTTCATTGGTAAAGTTGAATCTCTTTATCTTCCGCTGCACTGTGTCACATACTCCATTCATATTATCCTGACCGTTCGCCGTAGTATTTCCTGGGTGTTGGGTTTAACCTCCACTCAGGGAGTATTGCGGTGCGGGGTTGTAGTGTTGGGGAGGCGCTACATTAAATACATCGAGAATTAATTATACAAAAAATAGCTAATACAACAAATAATCCAAGCACTTAGCATCATAAAATTATTCAAACTAAAGTTGCATGTATGTATATGCCATGAATGCTAGATGTACCGTTCACCGATGCTCAAGAATCTTATATTGTAATGCTCCGGTTCAATACTTGATGCGATGTTGAAGGTTTCTCTAGCCAAAGTGTCATGCCTCGGAATACCGATGTGTTTACACTTCAGTGACCACTCGATCTCTATCTTTTAATCTATTGCCTTATTCTTACCAAATCACCACGACCCAACATTCCACTCTTGAAAGCGCGCTTACCTTACTCCAATCAACTTGTTCCTCCCATGACTCATTTTTGAGTTGTTCGGTTGCTTAAGCAAGTCATTTGATAACTCAAAATTCCAACTATTCCCATTATAATAGCATCCCCGACTCGTCATGGAAAATGACTCACGAGCCGGTAACCCTCTTCTTTACGTTGTAACTCGTCCTAGACATTCCACTCTCAGTGCCCGATTGAATTGACTCTCACTGTGCCCATCACAAAATATGATGATCTGATTGTTTTCCCTTTTTACCCTATACTTCCCTTACCAATTCTTGAACTTCCTTCACGGTCCTGTTGCCTTCAAGATATGATGCATGCCGGTTAGTAAATGTATATGGCACATACATAGCATCAAAAGCATGCATTAATGCAAAATGCAACACATAAATTAACAAAATTTAAGTTAAACACATTTAATAATGTATCTTCCATGTCAAATTTCAATAATAATGCTCGTGATCAATGCGGTGCACACGTTGACACATTATTCCTAAGCCGTTCGACCTATACTTGACATGACACGACACAAGGAACCCCGGTTTTGCAACCGGGCTCTGATACCACTTAAAGATGTAGCGCCCGGGACGACAGGCGCCACATCCCCCGCACTACAAGTCTAGTCCACACGTGAAATGGATAATCCAAGCATGAACCGGACTCATAGCGAACGGGAGACCAAAATAAAAATTATCCTAGCTAGGCGGAATCTAACCCTGTACCAAATAAATCAAGAGTACCTAGAATGTAAAGCGGAAGCAATAACGTATAATTCAAAATCTTCAACACTAGTTACACTTCCAACAATTCCCAATACATAATTTAAATCCACCAAGCAAACTAAGAACGGGTTCAACTAGGCATGCAGCCTGTCCCGAATTCAATATCCAACAATAATCATAATTGGCACACAGACCCAATACATAACGGAAACACAATTAAATCATAAAAGAATGTAAAATGTGACTCGAGTGTACAAGTGACTCGACAAGAGATTAAAACTTGACTTCCGCCTAGCAAAACCTGTAAGCAACTGAAAAGTGGGGAAAAGGGGTCAGTCTCTAGAAGACTGAGTGAGCAGGAGCTATACATATATAGAGAAACATGAACATGCAAGTCATAAATCCCGAGCAAAGTTTTATTTAAAGTTAGTTCCCAAAAAGGGCAAAAGATTGACTAAGCAATGCTCAGACTTTACGACTATTCATATTAAATTCAATAAGTTCATAAATCACACTCAATCAATAAGGCCCGGTGAGTGAGCGTGCACAATCTCCAACCAAACTCCGACCGTGTACGACAAATATCATTAATACATTAAATAGGTGATCATGCAATATATCATAATACACACAGATCACATATGAAACCACATAGACGCACGGCATGTTATGCACATGATATAAGATGCATAAGAAGCATGAATCGTGTGATTGGGTCATATAATCAAGTAATCCATTCAAAATATTCAATACATTGTGGTTTTATATTCATGTGTTTCATATCTTTCATATTTTGTATCAAATCAAGCCATAAGCTTCATACATTAATCATAACTCATACTATAACATATTTACAATGCATACGAGTCATAAATGAAGCGGGAAGTTATCATATGAGGCCAATAAATGGAGGAACAATTCATGCTTGCAAGCTAGAGAGCATTTGAAGGCATATTGGATCATAATTCACAAAATGTTTAACAAGACCACATTATGATTTCATAATATACAAGTTAACACATAATATAACATATTAGAAATATATATAAATCATGGAAGAAGCTATACACAACATACTAAACAACTAAACGAAGCAACCCATTCACGCATGCATAAAAGTAGCACATAAACGTTTATGTTGTCATTTCACATTTATACATTGAATTCATAGCATAAAATTCATAATCATATCAAATAATATCATATAGCATCAATTAATCAAGCATAAAAGTCATATAGTTCACATATTGGAGCCAAGAGGTTGAAAGGAACGTAAGAAGAATAGTTTTGGTAAGATTTAGCAAAAGTTAACAAATTCGGGAATCAACAAGTTGTAGGAAAATGGAAATATCTTGAGTTGTAGAAATTGGAATTAAGTTTTGCTTGTGGGATATAAAACTAGACACATAGAGGTTTTAAATGATATATGGCACGAATCATGGTTCAAAACGAGGTGAAAATGGCGTAGGCCCGAAGTTGGGTGAAAGCAGTTTTCCGGTAATGTGGCGACACAAAAAAGAATTGATCATATCTCACAAATGAGAAACGATATTGAAGTGATTCCAATTGGAGAATATTCTACACTTCAAGAGGTTTACGTGGGTTCAAAAATCAGGTCATTCCGAGTTCGGACGAGGGAGTCGCGGCCGTGACAAAATTGCACTGAAAATCAGTCGCGGCCGCGACCGAAAATTGGCCAAGTCTCGAATTATTGGTCGCGACCGCGACCAAAAATGGTCACAAAACGGTCGCGTTCGCCACCCCTAATTCCAGCAGCTGCGTTTGGCGACGGGAAACAGGGAAAGGCTCGAATTTTGGCTCCCTAATCACCCAAAATCATACAACAACAACCAAATACAACATATATACACATATCACTCATAATTTCATCAATTAATCCATCAAATTACATAAATCCATATATATTTATATATACACACCTATATACATATATACATATATATATATATGCCTTGGAGAGGAAGAAGAAGAAGATGGAAGTAGATACAATGGAGCTTGTTCTTGGCTTGGAATTGAAGAAGAATCCTCTTGCTTCCTTGTCTCTAGCTTGGCTCGATTTTGGAAGAAATGAATGAAGGGTTTGGAGCTTTGATGTTGGGAGAGAAATTGGAAGAAGAAGAATGAAATTGGGGTGGGGGTCTTGATCGTGTAATTAAGGGAGGAAGAGGAGGGAAATTGCACTTTGGTCCTTGAACAATTTAAGTGCTTCGATTGTATCCCGAAAGTTTGGTAGGTGATCAATTGAGATCCAATTAAAAGTTCGGTTGACTCCAAGGATTTCATATAAGTTCAAATAAGTACATAATCGAAACAAAATATTAATTAGCTAGTATACAAGTAACAAATAAATAAAACTAACACTTTCAATTAAATCATATAAGTCACATCCGTCACATAATAGCAATTAATTCACGAAATTATTAAATTAAATAATTACTTAGCAATTAAAACATGTATAAGTCACATAACTCTCGATCTAAACCCACTCGTGACGTCATACCTGTACGACCAAAAAGTCGGGGCGTTACAGATTCTCTACAATATGAAATACAAATCCACGCGTATCTATCCTTAGGTCAAACAAGTTGACTAAATCCTAACTAACTCTTATCCTTAGGTCAAACAAGTTGACTAAATCCTAACTAACTCTAATTGGCTTCAGAACCAAAAATTTGTTTTAGATTCTGAAAAGAGAAAACTGCTCTCTGTAAGGCGAAATTTTCACTTTTGAAAATTCGACCTGGGCCAAAAGGGAAGCATCTAAAGTGGATGGATTTTTCCAACCACTTAAGAGAAATTGTACCTCACAAGTGTGTTACAAGGTATAACATTATGGAATTATTCCATGTTCCAAAAAGGGTACAAAAGTGTATGAACATTGACTAAAGATCCTCTTTGAAGATCTTGTGGCCGCGGTTATTTAAATGAGAATAGAGTTCTCATTCCGCTGATTGCTCGCATTGTTTCCACCATCAAATTAAACTCTTTTATACTCAACCAAAATGATGCCATTGTAGCATAGTTAATCCTTTAGTTGATAATGGTTGAGAGCATCCTCAAGAAGGGATAAAAGGTTATGATGGTTAAACCTTCTTCTAAACCCACTAAGGTAAAGGTTTGCAGGGCTAATGAAGAAGAAACCCTTAAAAGCCCGATGGAGGGGTGAGTAAAAGGGGACGTGTAACGCCCGATTTTTCCAAATCATTCATGTATGAATTATGTGATAATTACGTGCGCATTTAATTTATTTAATTGCGTTATTAATTGTTTTATTTTGTATTATTTGAAATTATTAAAATATTCAATTATTTGAAAATATTTGAATTTGAATTTATATGAATTTTCAATTGTTTGCTTGCCGTTTCTACGTGAAATGAATTCGAAACTTCGTGTAAATTTAATATGTTGGACTTATATGTGCTATGAATATGGTTATATGCTCGTTTCATATTTTTGTATTCGTTTGTTTGAGTTTTGGAATTTATTTTGAGTCGGAATCCAAAACGGGGGCTAACGAGCAATTAGCGCACCATTGGTTCCTTATTTGATAACTTGAGCTAGGAAACTCGGATTTGAGTTTTCTCAACTTCGTTGAACTCGTACCGAAATTAAATTTTGATTAACTTAGCCTTATATTTTTCCAAAGTTATTTGAACCTCCGAAATTCAACCGAAACACGCAACGGATGCCTAAACTGCCATGTTTTACTAAAATAGCCATAACTTATTCAAATCTTGACCAAATTAACCATGGTTTGAGCCTATGGAACCGTAACTCAATCATCTAGCTGATCATACTCTCCTTAACCGAGACATACCCTCTCACATGAAGAAAATCAGCTCAACATCCCCTGCATTCTAGAAAATCCCGTAACTCAAGCCATCCTTGGAGATTCAAGCTCAAATCTCCTCGAACCTTCATTCAATCCACTAGGTAAGCTTAGGGTTGTAATATATATTCATTATGAGTCCTTTTAAACAATACATCCCTAAATTTGAGCACATATTGATGGAGTTTGGAGATGATGAATGAATAGTTAGGTTTGGTTCCATTTCTTGAATCCATGATGTTGCTTGCTTTATGAGCTCAATTGATGCATTTTTGTTGATCATTTGAACTTCTTGACTTCAGTATTTGCCTTATCTTTCATGGTACTTGAGCCTAGCATGAATTACCATTGTTGCCTTTCATGGAAACTTGATGAAATGTGCAGAAAATAATCTGCTCTTCCATGCCTAGCTGTTGTCACGTTTTGGGGACTGAATTGATGGGTTCTTTGTGTTCTATTTCATGTGTTATGGGATGGCTTTGCAGTATATATGTTGCTCTATGTGTATCCCTTGTTGTGCCATGGTTTTGGGTCAGTTTTCAGCTGCAAAGATGAAGAGGAAACTGCTGTCTGCCTACTTGAACGCCCGTTCGCCCGGAATGAAGAATGGACTGAACGGCTGTTCAGTCCATGGCTGCTGGATCTGTACACCTGAACCCCCGTTCAGCCTCTTCATGCATGGGACTGAACGACCGTTCAGTCCCCTTTTTGTCCCAGATTTGGTTCTGTGCAAAGGAACGACCGTGCATAGTTTTTGAACCCCCATTCATGAGCTGCTGCTACTGTTGCGTCTTTTCCTTGGCTTTCTTTGTGGTTTATTTGATTCTTTAGTGTCTTTTATGCCTTATATATGTCGTTTAATTACTACATTACATGTTACATTTCATGCTTTGAAATTTTAATGTGAATTTTCATGCAACTACGTGAAATATGACCATATGCTCTCTTATTTGCAATGCATAAACTAATGTGTTGTTTATCTAATTCGTTTAATATTTTCTTTATTCCTTTATGATATTTATAAATTATTAATATGTTAAATGGAGTGTTTTGAGCATTTATTAAATTTATGGATTCATTTGACGTGGAATGTGAGAGATATGAACTCGTTTGAGTACGAATGCTTCATTGAATGAATGAGTTGAATGTTTATATGTCTTTAAGACATTAATCGTGCACATGAACGTGTTCATTACACTATAGCATCTTTTCTGCATTCATATCATGATCATTACATTGTCGAGCGTCTTATTTGGTCATTTTGAGTCTCACTTCACCTTTCTTGCACAGATTTTGATCCTGTTGGAGACGAGGCCGGTCCGCGAGGCTCTTGTGCTCTCTTTTGTAGGTTTAAGGTGGGTTTTTCTTCTATTAGCTAAAAAAACCCTATATACACTTAATGTGCAAAGTTTTAAGCCAAAATCTATGTTATATATATATAGAGTCGTTTTATAGGTAAATGATTTCAAATATAAGCCTTCTTTTATGTTTGAACCCTACCTTATGATTTTGGTGAGATTATGTTATTTTCACGGGCCCGGGACTTAGTGTATGTGGCGATCCGGGGAGGCAAGGGCTGACGGTGATCCATACACTAGTTCCAACCAATTTACGACGGAACGAACCTCGTTAGGAGTTTTGACGAGGAAACGCTAGTTGGGCTTGTGAAGATTCATGTACCTCCCTCGCCATTATTTATGAGGTGGCCAGGTTTGGAGGAAGAAGGTGTATATGTATAATTATGATCATGATATGTATGTGCACGAAAGATATGTATGATAACGAATAAATTATGTTATGATACACAAGGAGAAGGTTGGAGATTATGCATGCTCACTCGCCGAGCCTTGAAACCCTATGATTAATTATGAATGAATATGATCGTTGTAAACCCGTAGATGTCTTTCTTTGTCTCAACCACTTGGGTAATCTTCTAAAACTTCTTACGGGTTTATGTCTTGCTTGTATACGTTTAAGTTCTGCCATGTTTATATACTATGCCCATTTTATACCCACCAGTCCCTTCTGGACTGTACCCGTTTTATTTTTAGTGGTTTTTGTGTAGGTTAAGGAGTGCTAGGCGGGAGTACAAGTCGTCTAGGTCTTACATTAGTGTTTAGCACTCTTATTTTGTTACACTCACACTCATGATTTCCTTTTGTATATGAATATGATTATGGAGCGTTATGTTGATAGAACTTGAAACACTTGGTTGGATATTGTATATGAATTCTATTTTTGGAGCTTGAACACTCATGGTATATATATATGATCGTTATTGCTTCCGCTTTATTGATGTTACTCTGATTTATGGTTTAAGGGTTAGTCCCGCCTATCCTAGAGAGTGGGTGTGTATCCCCGTTCACCGTGACTTGGCTCGGGTGTGGATTATCCATTTCATATGTGGGTCGGGTCTCGGTGCAGGGGATGTAGAACCATGCGCTCGGGTGTTACATCCTTAAGTGGTATCAGAGCTTCGGGTTGCATAACCCGGGCTCTCGTTTCGTGTGAGTCAGTCTAGGTCGTTCGGCTTAGGAACTAATTGATAATGTGGGAGCATATGCATTCCTTATGTCTTTATGTGCTATAGTTTTTGAATTTTGATGGAATTAATTGCACTCTCATGCATAGACTAAAGGTAGCATGCATTTCAGTATTTCTTTCACAGAATGCCTCCGCGTAGACATCGTGAGAGATCACCGAGGCGACACCAACACCGTGATCGTTCTCCTACACCACAAGAGCAACCGTCTCCAATGAACATGGAAAATTTCATGGAAGCTATTTTCAACTACGTCGAGCATAGGAGTGCACAAGCTCCCCCACCACAACCCGTTGAACAACCGGCTCCACTAAACAATAATAGGGATTCTCATGGAGTATTTCTGAGCTACAATCCTCCTCGGTTTTCTGGTTCCATTGATGATGAGGTATCGGAGGCTTGGTTAACGAGGCTGGAAAGAATATTCGGAGTTCGACAGTTTACAACTCAAGAGAAGGCCCAATTCGCTATATTTCAACTTGATGGCAGGGCTTATGATTGGTGGGAAAGAACAAGGGAAAAGCTTGAAGTAGATGGATTAGAAGTGATATGGGAGGTATTTAAACGGGAATTTAGAGAGTGTTTTGTACCCGATGTAGTGCGGGAACGTAAAGAGTAGGAATTCATGGATCTCAAACAGGGGAATTGAATAGTGGCTCAATATATTTCCATTTTTAACAGATTTGGGAAGTACGCTCCTCATATTACACGGGATAAGAAGAGAAAATCTAAGAAGTTCATAGCGGGCTTAAAGCAAGAGTTGAGACATGGGCAAGCAGGGCATAATTATGTGTCCTTCATCGATACAGTACAAAGGGCAATGGAGCAAGAGGAAGAGTTTAAAAAGAAAGATCCAGTTTTCAGGTCACCGATGGGATGAGGTTCAGGATCAAATTCGGGAAAGAGACCTATGGTTCAAACTACTCCTCCACCCAAGGGTCCTTTCTAGAAACTAAGAATGGGAGTACAAGCTTCACAAGCTCCCAAGGCTTTAACTGTACCATCTTCGGATCAACAAATTCCCAGTGAGGCACGATTATCTAAGCCACCATGCACATATTGTGGAGGGCCAACTCACAACTATCTCAAATGCTGGAAGAGGTTGGGTTTATGCCTTATATGCGGAAAAGCTGACCATGTGGAGGATACATGTCCTGACAAGAATCCGGGATTTCAAAAAGGAGTTCAACGGCCCATGATTCAGGCACGTGCTTATGCCCTTGAGGGCGAGGAGCAAGATGCTGAGGTGGATCCGGCAGTCGTGGTGGAAGGTACCATATGCATTCACACCACAAACATTCATGCATTATTTGATCCGGGTACTACGCATTCTTTTATATCCAGTGATCTATGTGCTTCGCTGTGCCTACCTGCACCAATTCTTGTTATTTTGTGAGTTCTCCTCTTGGAGGAAATTTGCAGACGAATCAAGTGGTTCGGGGTTGTTCGGTTTTGATAGAAGGGAAAGATTATCCAGCCGATTTTATCATGATGTCTATGAAGAGATATAGGGTAATCTTCGGTATGGATTGGTTATACCGGCATCGGGCCGAAGTTGATTGTTTTAAGAAGAAGATTAGGTTGGGGGAAGAGTTGATTGGAGAAGTGGGATCGAAGAGTATACCGCTTTTATCCTTTATGGAAGCTAGTAAGTTAATGAGAGAAGGGGCTATGGGATTCGTTGCTTATCTTCTCAATAAGACGAAAGATCAAATTAAATTTGGGGAGACCGTCGTGGTTAAGGATTTTCCCAACGTGTTTCCGAAGAATTTGGGTTCGTTGCCACCGGATCGTGAGATTGAATTCGTTATAGACTTATATCCGGGATCAGAACCATACTCTAAGACTCCTTATAGAATGGCTCCGGCGGAGTTGAAGGAATTGAAAATTCAGCTTGAGGAATTACTTAAGATTGGATACATTCGCCCGAGTTCATCTCCGTGGGGTGCTCCGGTTCTCTTTGTTAAAAAGAAAGATGGAACGTTGAGGATGTGTATAGATTACCAGGACCTTAATCGGAGGACTATCAAGAATAAATACCCGTTGCCCCACATCGAGGACTTGTTTGATATGTTGCAAGGTTCAGGGGTTTATTCGAAATTGGATCTCAGGCAAGGCTACTATCAGCTGAAAATCCGGGAACAGGACATACCTAAGACAGGATTTAATACCCGGTATGGACATTACTAGTTCATAGTAATGCCTTTCGGTTTGACTAATGCACCTGCAGCATTCATGGATATGATGCATCGGACTTTTCGGCCTTATTTGGATAAATTCGTAGTAATCTTCAACGATGATATTCTGGTGTATTCGAGGACGCCGGAAGATCATGCCAGGCACCTTAGATTGGTATTGGAGACGTTGAGAGAGCACCGGTTGTATGCGAAGTTTAGTAAGTGTGAGTTCTGGATCGACCAGGTTGCTTTTCTAGGTCATATTGTCTCGAGTAAGGGTTTGGAAGTAGATCCTTCAAAGATCGAGACAGTTATTCAGTGGCAGAGTCCGAAGAATGCTTCCGAGGTCAGAAGTTTCTTGGGTTTGGCCGGGTATTACCGAAGATTTGTCAAGGATTTCTCTAAGATTGCCGCTCCTTTAACTCGGTTGACGAAGAAGGAAGTCAAGTTTGAGTGGGACGAGGCATGTGAGGCGAGTTTTCAACTCTTGAAGGAGAAGTTGACCACTGCACCAGTATTAACACTTCCTGAAGGCACTGAAGGATACATGGTTTATACGGATGCCTCGAAGGAAGGATTGGGGTGTGTTTTGATGCAGAATGGTAGGGTGCTAGCCTATGCCTCAACAAAATTGAAGGATCATGAACAGAATTATCCCACTCACGATCTCGAGCTAGCGGCAGTGATCTTTGCTTTGGGGAAGTGGAGACACTATTTATATGGAATTCCTTTCGAGATCTTTTCTGACCACAAGAGTCTTCAATATTTGTTTTCTCAGAAGGAGCTAAACAAGAGACAAAGGCGTTGGATGGAGACTTTAGCAGATTATGAGTGTACAATCCAATACCATCCCGGAAAAGCTAATGTGGTCGCGGATGCACTTAGCAGGAAGGCTAGTGTGTCTAGTGTGAAAGTGGAAGTTCGAGATGAATCTGAGTCTTTCAAGCTAAGAGCAAGTATTCAGAATATTACTGTACAACCAGATCTTCAACAGAGATTATTCGAGGCTCAGAGAAAGGATCCCGAGGTTAAGAAATTAGCTGAGAAAGCTAGATAGGATCCCGAATGCCCGTTTGGATTTGATGATACGGGACTCTTAAGGTTTAAGCACAGGATCGTGGTTCCGAATGAATTAAAGAGAATTATCTTGGAAGAGGCTCACAGATCAGGGTATTCGATACATCCCGGAGGTAATAAAATGTATAAGGATTTGAAGCAGTTCTATTGGTGGAATGGACTTAAGAGGGATGTAATTAATTTCGTGAGACATTGTTTGACTTGCCAAACCGTGAAAGCCGAGCATCAGAAGCCATCGGGGCTACTTCAACGCTACCTATCCCAGAATGGAAATGGCAACAAGTGGCGATGGATTTTGTTTCGGGTCTTCCTAGAGTAAAAGGTGGTTTTGATGGGATTTTGGTGATCGTGGATAGATTAACAAAATCAGCACATTTTTTGGCCATTCGGATGTCGGATAAGGTGAATAAGTTAGCTAAGAAGTATGTCGATGAAATTGTTCGACTTCACGGGGTTCCGGTCAGTATTGTATCAGATCGAGATCCGAGGTTCACTTCTAGGTTTTGGTAAGAATTGCAAAGAAATCTGGGAACAAGGCTTCAATTCAGCACAACTTTCCATCCTCAGACAGATGGACAGTCGGAGAGGTTAATCAAATATTTGGAGGATATGTTGATAGCATGTGCATTAGATTTCTCAAGTTCGTGGAATAAGCAGTTATCTCTGATTGAATTCGCTTATAATAACAGTTTTCAAGCTTTGGTAGGAATGGCGCCTTATGAAGCTCTCTACGGACGAAAGTGTAGATCTCCCCTATTTTTCGATCTTGAGGAATGGAATTGGACTAAACAGGAGGGAGTGAAATGAGGAGAACGGAAAGAGAAGCCCTCTAAGGCCGTGCAAGCAGCGATTGATAAAGTTCAGATAATTCAACAAAGAATGAAAGCAGCTCAAGATAGACAGAAGAGTTATGCGGATCAGCGGAGAAAGGACCTTAAGTTTGAAGTTGGTGATCGGGTATTTCTGAAAGCTTCACCGCGAAAAGGATTTTCGAGGATTGGAAAAGGAGCTAAATTGAATCCTCGTTATCTGGGTCCGTATGAGATTCTGGAGAAGATTGGAGATACGACTTATCGGTTGAATCTACCTCCTAGTTTGACTGGAATCCACAACGTGTTTCATGTCTCACAACTTCGCAAATATTATCTGGATGAAGCCGAGATCCTACCCGAGGAAGAGGTGCAAATTGAGCCTAATCTCACCTTCGTTCAGAAACCGGTTAAGATTTTGGATCGAAATTTTTAAGAATTAAGAAACCGACAAATCCCACTAGTTAAGGTATTATGGAGAAGTGATAAGACGGAAGAGGCTACGTGGGAAACGGAGGATAAGATGAGGAGGTTCCATCCTGAACTGTTTCCGAGCAATCAGTGAATCCGAGGACGGATTCTTTTTAAGGGGGAAAGATTGTAACGCCCCAATTTTTCCAAATCGTTCAGGTATGAATTATGTGATAATTACGTGCGCATTTAATTTATTTAATTACGTTATTAATTTTTTTATTTTATATTATTTGAAATTATTAAAATATTTAATTATTTGAAAATATTTGAATTTGAATTTATATGAATTTTGAACTATTTACGCCTAATTGAATTGTTTGCTTGTCGTTTCTACGTGAAATGAATTCGAAACTTCGTGTAAATTTAATATGTTGGACTTATATGTGCTATGAATATGGTTATATGCTCGTTTCATATTTTTGGATTCATTTGATTGAGTTTTGGAATTTATTTTGAGTCGGAATCCAAATCGGGGGCTAACGAGCAATTAGCGCACCATTGGTTCCTTATTTGATAACTTGATCTAGGAAACTCGGATTCGAGTTTCGTGAACTTCGTTGAACTCGTATCGAAAATTCAAGTTTGATGAACTTAGCCTTATATTTTCCCAAAGTTATTTGAACCTCCGAAAATCAACCGAAACACGCAACGGACGCCTAAACTGCCATGTTTTACTAAAATAACCATAACTTATTCAAATCTTGACCAAATTAACCATGGTTTCAGCCTATGGAACCGTAACTCAACCATCTAGCTGATCATACTCTCCTTAACCGAACTACACCCTCTCTCTTGGAGAAAATCAGCTCAACATGCCCTGCATTCTAGAAAATTTCGTAAGTCAAGCCATCCTTGGAGATTCAAGCTAAAATCTCCTCCAACCTGCATTTAATCCACAAGGTAAGCTTAGGGTTGTAATTTACATTCATTATGTGTAACGGCCCAACTTTTCCTTATTCTAATACGACGTATGTGTTTACCAATTTGCGCGAATTAATTGTTTATAAGTGTTTTGTATATTTAATTTTATAATTAAATGTTAATTAATCATATCTTTAATTTTATTTATTCGTTAAAAATGAATTTAATTTAATTTATAAATTTTAAATTATTTGAATTTAATTGAATTCTTGAACTATATGCGGGTGTGTGACATGTTTGAGTGCCGTTCCTATTCGAATTGAATTCGGAATTTCGTGAAAATTTTGTATGTTGTAGATTTATGTGTTAGGAACATGCCCGTATGATCGTTTCATGTTTTCGGTCTCGTTTGGTGTGTTAACGAATTTATTTTGAATTGTGAGGGGCAATTAGTGCACCCTTGGTTCCGTATGTAATATCTGGAGCTAGGGAACTTGGAATCGAGTTCCGTCAACTCCGTTGAACTCGTAACAAAAATTCAAGTTCAATAAACTTAAACTTATATTTTTCTAAGATCATTTGAACCCCCGAAATTCAATCGAAACTTGAAACGCGAGCAAATCTGTCACAGCTTACCAAAATGATCATATCTCATTCAAACCTTGACCAAATTAACCTTGGTTGGTGCCTATGTAACCCTAGGTAGACCCACTATCCTCCCATACCACTCCCTCACCGAGCCAAACTCAGGAACAAAGCAAAAATCAACCAAACACCCGTGCTCTCCAGAAAATCCCGTAACCTTTGCCAGCCTTAAGATTCCAAGCTCAAATCTCTTTCTTCTTCCATCCAATCTGCAAGGTGAGTTTAGGATTGTGTTATACATTCAATATGTGTTATTTTAAGCCATAAATACCTAATTTTGAGCTTGTATACATGGACTTTTCAATTCTTGAATAAATAGTTAGGTTGAATCTCATTTTCTTGAATTCTTGATTTGATATCCATAATTCTTGAGGATTAATGCATGAAACATGACCACTCTAGCTTCCTTTAGTTGTTCTTGGACATAAATTTGATTTATATGAAGTGTACATGGTTCCACCATGAATGAAATGCGAGTTTTGAAGTTTTGAAGATGACTTTGTTTCCATGCCTGCTGCTGTCCTGTTGCGTGCGTGTGTGTTGTGTTTTGGCGTGGCTGTTGCGTTCTTTCCATGCTTTTAGATGTTATTTTGTTGCTGCTTTGGTACCTTGCTTCGTATCTTTGCTGTTGCTGCGTGTGATGAAGAAAACAGGGGCTGCTGCTGTTCTTTCCGCGCCTGCAACAGGCAGTCACGCCCGCGAGCGTAGGAGTTGCAGATTGGGTCACGCCCACGACCTATTTTCAACCATGTTTCGACCTGGGGATGTCTGTGCTGCTGCTGAAGATAGAGGTAGTGGCTGCGACCCCTTTTGCACTGAATTCTGGTCGCGGCCGTGATCTTGATTCTTGGCCGTTTCGAGTTGTCTGCTGCTGCTGCTTAAATGTTTGGCTTTTCATTGTTGTTTAATTGATTTTATGTGTGTGTTGTGTGGTATATATATATATATATATATCTAATGTGTGTTAGTTTTGTGTGTGCATGTATATGTATGAATATAATTTTGCATGTGTTCGTGTACGTACTTATATGTATATATGTAAGCATGTATATAGTATAGTATATCTATTATATATATATGTGTGCAATTGTTGTATTTTTGTTAAATATACTTCATGCATGCAAGTGTGATTACTATGTACGTACATATGTATTTGTGTATTACACTATCTAGGCATATACATGATATAATATATATATATTGTTTGGTTTATTTGGACGTATGGAATTGATTGTTATCTATTTCATGTTTTACATATTTAAATGATTTGAATGACATTGTTTTGTTTATCCTACAATTGCAAACATGATATATTTAATTATTGTATAATTTATTTAAATTTTAGAATTTAATTGTTATTTATTTCATGTTATTTAATTTTCGAATATGACTTGAATATTTCTATTTGCCTATTTTCTAATTGTGAACATGTTATGTTACTACGTGTTATGATCGTTATTTGAATTCCTTAGATTAATTTGGTAGGAATTATGGAGGTGATGAACTTTAACGAATGTGAACGATTCCTTGGCATAATATTACCCCCTGTGCCTGGAAAACTGATGTTATGCTTATCGTATATGATTTATGACTCGAATTGATGTAAAATATGAAAGAAGGAAGGTGCGTGACTAAGGAACCATCCCGTATTAAACGTTGTGATGAGTTAATTGAATCTATGACCTCATAGCATGAATTATATTTCTTATGCATTTCATATCATGATCATTACATTGTCGTGCGTCATATATGGTACATTTGGAGTCTTGAATCTCACGAATTCATTGCATTGTCCTTCGTACAGTTTTCTCCAGGGCGGAGATACCGGGTTCATAGGTTAATCTCAAGTCTTCTTTCTTCCTTGGTTTTGTCCGGTAAGGTGTAACAGGTGGGTTTCTCTTCTATTAGATAAAACAGACCCGATATATTCCATTGTGTATATTTCAAGCCAATGTAATATATATATATATCGAGTCGTTTTCAAGGAGTCTATGATTTTGATTGTTAAAGCCTTTGTTTTATGAACACTTACCGATTGTTTTGGCGAGGACATGATTGATTGTTTGCACGGGCCCTGGGACTTGGTACATGTGGCTATCCGGGGAGGCAAGGGCCGACGGTGATCCCATGTGCTACTCCCATGTCGTAGCGGCAATACCGACCCTCGCTATGAGTTTTGGCTGAGAATGGGAGCTGAGTGCCAATTGGGGAATTCATGTAACCCCTTTTGGTCAATGAATGGGTAGACGCATCCTCCTGGGTCGGTATACGACAGGGAGGAACAAAACCTGTCCAGTGAGAACAATATCGTTGGGCCGGGAAGGTACACTTCAACCCTAAACGACGAGTCCACCACCAGGAGGAAGAAGGAGTAATTGTTATGCATGAATGAATGATAATGATAGATTGATCGATTGAATGAAATGATTGTCGCATGATCGGTAATGAATAATGTTTTGCACATACGAGGTGTAAGTTGGTGATTTTACCCCCCCCCCCCCCCCCAGGCTCACGTTTTGACTGGTTGATTGATTGAATTAAATTGAATTTTCTAATCCCGAGCGTTGTATTATTTTATTTTCACCCACTTGGGAAATATTCTAAAAACGTCACACGGGATTATAGCTTGCATGCGTAGGTGTTTAAATTCTGCAGTATTACAGTAATATGCCCCGTCTTATACCCACCATTCTCATATAGACTGAACCCGGATTGTTTTCAGTTTTCTTGCAGGTTGGGAGTGCTAGGCGGGAGTCAAGTCTGTTAAGTTTTCGGTTAAGTCAGAGTCAGTTCGTAGGAATATTGTACCTTGATTTGTTAAGTTAAGATTGTAAGGTTTGTATTGATTATTACTACATCATGAACTCACATATTTGACGTTTTATGATTTTATTGAATTTTTGGGAATAGGTACCTATGTTAGTGGAACCGTGGTTATGGTTGACTTAATCTCTTGAATTTTGTTCCACGTCCGTAATTGCATTCATTTTATTGAAATTGTTTTAATTGGTTGCGAAGTTTAGTTCCCGCCTAGCCTATGGAGTGAGTGAGTCCCCGTTTGCTGTGAGCTAGGTTCATGTATGGACTTCCCATTTCATGCGTGGACCGGGCTCATGGTGCAGGGGATGTGGCACCTTCCGGTTGGGGTGCTACATCCTTAAGTGGTATCAGAGCTCGGTTGCAAAACCGATGTTCTCGTGTCGTGATTGAGTCAGTCTAGGTCGTACGGCTTAGGAACTACGTGACAATGTGTGCATTGCATCGATTTTGAGCATGAATTGCATTCTCTGTTGAATTTTGATGAATTATGTGTTGCATTTTTGCATTGAATTTGTGCTTTCGAGTTGAATATGTGACATGAGCATGCACTAATCACATGCATATATCCTTGAAATGAGTGATGATTTATTGGTGATCAGGATAAATATCAAACCACGGCCAAGTTCCACGATAGCAACGATCTATTACGGGTTCTTTCTGATGCACGGAAGATAGGAAGGATGCATCGGGGAAGAATATAGAGAATTCGGGATGCGGGGTCTTTATAGATGGAGTTAGAGTTAATGACTAGGAGTCGGAATGGACGATCTTTTGGAGATACAAGGGTAGAGGCATTTGATGAGATAAAAGTTGTTCGGGGAATGTTTCTGATTCCGAAGGTTGATATATGTAGCTCTCCTACAGAGGATGCAGTAATTGGATGCAACAGGATCATTTAATCTAAAGAATGAAGTGAATTAATCTTGAAGGTATTGTGGTTCAGGGCTCGGATTATTGAAGAGTCAAGATAAAATGGGTCCGGTACGAGTCATGCACCAAGGGACATCAAGGAAGGGTTTCTAAATAGCTTTATTAATTAGGGATTGAGCGGTAGAAGTCAAAATCGGGAAGAATCCGAATTCGGAAGTTCTACATTTCGATCAAGACGGAAAACGAGTCAGAAGAGGATTACAAGGAGTCAAATAATGTGGAAAATACAACTTCATGGAAGGTCACTATACTATGGACAAGATTTGAGTTCTTTCCTTCCAAATCCAATATGAATTGTCATGTTGTGAAGTTGAAATGGGAAATATAGAGCAATAAATGGAAACGGTAAAGAAGGGCAAAGGCTCGTTGGGAGGAAATCATTTGCTTCAGTATAAGTAATCGGGAAACGAGTTGGATTCATGAATCTCCACTCATAATAGATAAGTACGGGAGTCTTGATCACGGTGATGATGGGAAGTAGTGTTCAGAACTACATTAGGGTTCATTTGTATAAGAGAACTTGGGCAATGTTGAAGGGTGAGTCTCGGGGAGAAATTCAGATGCTAATTCAGTGGATGTAGAAGAAATTAGGGATCGAGAGATTGCAATTCCGGACCGTGGAACGTACCAGTTGAGGCACAAGGACTCATGGAAATCTTGAAGACCGTGGGAAAGACAGGGCATGATTAGCAAATCAAAGTAATCTCGTGATTGGAGGTACGAGGAAAAGCTATTGAGCTAACGGTCTACTACATTGGTGACAGGTTCCAAACATTTATGGCACGTGCATCATATTTTACATCAATTGTTTATTTTATTTATTTTTGGCTCGTGTGCGTATTTCTATCTGATTTTGTTACTCTAATGTGCTGCATATTTAGTTGTTGCAAATATGCCACGTGCATTCTCATTTAACCCGACATGCATTATAGTGTTTATTTGATAGGGAGTTCGTTCATCGCATTTCTCAAGTATCTCTTCGTTCGGACCATACCTGAGTTAAGAGGAAAAGAAATAACGGGATGGCACATAACAAGGAAGATGATTCGGGAAGTACAAAACTTCAAGTATGGGATAGATTGATGGAATGGAACTCCGAAGGAAAAAGCGAGACCAGATTTGGCTTTAGAGTGTCCAGATCGAACAAGAATGAAGAAAAATGGTCTCGAATATTAATATAGTTAGAGGAGAAGTGGGAAAAGCCGAGTCTTTGGGTTGCTATATTATTTAAAACCCTCCCCAATGAAATTTCTATCAAGAATTTTAATGAAAGAAGGTTCGATGAAGTTTAAAATGTAATGACATAAATTTTAAGGGGGAGAGCATGACCAGGAGGCGGACTCAAAACTTGAAGTCGGGGCCGAAGTAATGATCGGTAGAATAACAGAGATGCAATTAGGGAAGATCTAAGGATTTTTTTTTTTATGTTGGTGAGCGGAGATGAATAAAACAACTTTATGGGTTGATCAGTAAAATAAGAGTTAGGCCACTAAACTTGGGTTGAAGATTATCTTAAGGATTAGAGAAGATAACTTGTCGAATCTTTCTACGTATGCAAGTTGACTTAGAGATAAAAGAGATAGGAAGGAGTTAAGGAAACTCCTCAGTTGAATTTTCAAGAGAGAATCGATTTTTTTTTCAAAGGATGGAATGCTATCAATAAAGATTGGTTCAATGAGTTTGGAAGGATTTAAGAAGAAACAAAACCAAAGAGGAACCCTAAGAATCATCAAGAACGTTTATCTTCGTTTAAAGAATTGTAGGGGCCAAATACCGAAAATAATCTTAAAGGTTGTCGAGAATAGTTATCTTCGGGGATACGTTAGACGCCGATATGGTAAAGATAGAAGCTATGGACCGGACATCGGAACGGATATACTAAATGCATAACGGGAAGTCAAGTTAGTTACTTGAAAGAGTTAGTCTGACTAAAAGAATATAATAGGGCTTGAGGAAGGATCGAAGAAGTTTAGTGGCAACAAAAGTCAGAAGGGATTTAAGAGTAAAATCCTTAGGGGATTTATCTTCACCCGGGTACCCTGAAGAGCTTAAAGACAAGTCAAGCACTGACCTCACTTTCGGGGCAGATCATGCATTGGACAATAAAACTCAAAATTTTAAATTATGCAACTACGGTGAACGGTACGTGTAGCATCCATAATACATGCATTCATGCAAATTTAATTCAAATAATTTCTATGTTATGTGCTTTGATTTCTTATCATGTTCAATTTACTTGGAGTATTTGGTAGTTAACGTGAATGATATTTGTTACCTGCTTCGAGTGCCTTATATGATTTTAATTATGATCTTGTGTTGAGTTGCTTGGGGTGTATTGGAGACTTCCTTGCTTTTTGTTTTTGTTGAGAGACGGGGATTCTCTTATTTTGTTTGAGAGACGGGGTGCTCTCTTTGCTTGCGAGAGACGGGGTTCTCTCATTGTTGTTTGTGAGAGACGGGGCTCTCTCCGTGTGGCTTGTGAGAGACGGGGAATCTCTCATTGTTTGTTCGGTCTAGTAGTGAATCAGAGGACGGATTCTTTTTAAGGGGGTGAGATTGCAACGCCCCAACTTTTCCTTATTCTAATATGACGTATGTGTTTACCAATTTGCGCGAATTAATTGTTTATAAGTGTTTTGTATATTTAATGTTATATTTAAATGTTAATTAATCATATCTTTAATTTTATTAATCTTAAATTTTCATTTAATCATTGACTTTAAATTTAACTGAAAGTGGCCATTGATTATTACATTTTTTTTTATTCGTTAAAAATGAATTTAATTTATTTTACAAATTTTAAATTATTTGAATTTAATTGAATTCTTGAACTATATGCGCATGTGTGACATGTTTGAGTGTCGTTCCTATTCGAATTGAATTCGGAATTTCGTGAAAATTTAGTATGTTGTAGATTTATGTGTTAGGAACATGCCCGTATGATCGTTTCATGTTTTCGGTCTCGTTTGGTGTGTTAACGAATTTATTTTGAATTGTGGAACCAAATCGGGGGCTAACGGGCAATTAGCGCACCCTTGGTTCCGTATGTAATATCTTGAGCTAGGGAACTCGGAATCGAGTTTCCGTCAATCCGTTGAACTCGTAACGAAAATTCGGGTTCAATAAACTTAACCTTATATTTTTCTAAGATCATTTGGACCCCGAAATTCAACCGAAACTTGAAACGGGAGCAAATCTGTCACAACTTACCAAAATGATCATATCTCATTCAAAGCTTGACCAAATTAACCTTGGTTGGTACCTATGTAACCCTAGTTAGACCCACTATCCTCCCAGACCACTCCCTCACCGAACCAGACTCAGCAACAAAGCAAAAATCAACCAAACACCCCTGCTCTCAAGAAAATCCCGTAACCTTTGCCAACCTTAAGATTCCAAGCTCAAATCTCTTTCTTCTTCCATCCAATCTTCAAGGTGACTTTAGGATTGTGTTATACATTCAATGTGTGTCATTTTAAGCTAAAAATCCCTAATTTTGAGCTTGTACACATGGACTTTTCAATTCTTGAATAAATAGTTAGGTTGAATCTCATTTTCTTGAATTCTTGATTTTATATCCATAATTATTAAGGATTAATGGATGAAACATGACCACTCTACCTTCCTTTAGTTGTTCTTGGACATGAATTTGATTTATACGAAGTGTACGTGGTTCCACCATGAATGAAATGTGAGTTTTGAAGTTTTGGAGATGACTTTGTTTCCATGCCTGTTGTTGTGCTATTGCGTGCGTGTGTGTTGTGTTTTGGCATGGCTGTTGCGTTCTTTCCATGCTTTTAGATGTTATTTTTTTGCTGCTTTGGTGCCTTGCTTCGTATCTTTGTTGTTGCTGCGTGTGATGAAGAAAACAGTGGCTGCTGCTGTTCTTTCCGCGCCTGCAACAGGCGCGCCCGCGAGCATAGGAGGTGCAGATTGGGTCGTGCCCAAGACCCATTTTCAGCCATGTTTCGACCTGGTGATGTCTGTGCTGCTGCTGGAGATAGAGGTAGTGGTCGCGACCCCTTTTTTATTGAATTTTGGTCGCGGCCGTGACCTTGATTCTTGGCCGTTTCGAGTTGTCTGCTGCTGCTGCTGCTGCTTGAATGTTTGGCTTTTCATTGTTGTTTAATTGATTTTGTGTGTGTGTGTTGTGTGGTATATGTATATATATATATATATATATAATATGTGTTAGTTTTGTGTGTGCATATATATGTATGAATATAATTTTGCATGTGTGGGTGTACGTACTTATATGTATATATGTATGCATGTATATAGTATAGTATATCTACTATATATATGTGTGCAATTGATGTATTTATGTTAAATATACTTCATGCATGTAAGTGTTATTACTATGTACGTACATATGTATTTTTATATTACACTATCTAGGCATATACATGATATAATATATATATATGTATATATATATTGTTTGGTTTAATTGGACGTATGGAATTGATTGTTATCTATTTCATGTTTTACATATTTAAATAATTTGAATGCCATTGTTTTGTTTATCCTACAATTGCAAACTTGATATATTTAATTATTGTATAATTTATTTAAATTTTAGAATTTAATTGTTATTTATTTCATGTTTTAATTTCTGAATATTACTTGAATATTTCTATTTGCCTATTTTCTAATTGTGAACATGTTATGCTACTATGTGTTATGATCGTTATTTGAATTCCTTAGATTAATTTGGTTGGAATTATGGAGGTGATGAACTTTAACGAATGTGAACGATTCCTTGGCATAATATCACCTCTTGTGCCTTCATAACCGATGTTATGCTTGTCGTATATGATTTATGACTCGAATTGATGTAAGATATGAAAGAAGGAAGGTGCGTGACTAAGGAACCATCCCGTATTAAACGTTGTGATGAGTTAATTGAATCTATGACCTCATAGCATGAATTATATTTCTTATGCATTTCATATCATGATCATTACATTGTCGTGCGTCATATATGGTACATTTGGAGTCTTGAATCTCATGAATTCATTGCATTGTCCTTCGTACAATTTTCTCCAGGGCCGAGATACCGGGTTCATAGGTTAATCTCAAGTCTTCTTTCTTCCTTGGTTTTGTCCGGTAATGTGTAGGTTTCTCTTCTATTAGATAAAACGGACCCGTTATATTCCAATGTGTATATTTCAAGCCAAAGGTAATATATATATATATATATATATATATATATATATATATATATCGAGTCGTTTTCAAGGAGTCTATGATTTTGATTGTTAAAGCCTTTGTTTTATGAACACTTACCGATTGTTTTGGCGAGGACATGACTGATTGATTGCACGGGCCCAGGGACTTGGTACATGTCGCTATCCGGGGAGGCAAGGGCCGATGGTGATCCCATGTGCTAGTCCCATATCGTAGCCGCGATATCGACCCTCGCTAGGAGTTTTAACGGGGAATGGGAGCTGAGTGCCAATAGGGGAATTCATGTAACCCCTTTGGTCAATGAATGGGTAGACGCGTCCTCCTGGGTCGGTACATGGCAGGGAGGAACAAAACCTGTCCAGTGAGAATAATATCGTTGGGGCGGGAAGGTACACTTCAACCCTAAACGACGCGTCCACCAACCGGAGGAAGAAGGAGCAATTGTTATGCATGAATGAATGATAATGACTGATTGATCGATTGAATGAAATGATTGTCGCATGATCAGTAATGAATAAAGTTTTGCACACACGAGGTGTAGGTTGGAGATTTTACCCCCCTCGTCGGGCTCACGTTTTGACCGATTGATTGATTGAATTAAATTGATTCTTGTAATCCCGAGCGTTGTTTTATTTTGTTTTCACCCACTTAGGAAATATTCTAAAAACCTCGCACGGGATTATAGCTTGCATGCGTGGGTGTTTAAATTCTACAGTATTATAGTAATATGCCCCGTTTTATACCCACCAGTCTCATATAGACAGAACCTGGATTGTTTTCAGTTTTCTTGCAAGTTTGGAGTGCTAGGCGGGAGTCAAGTCTGTTAAGTTTTCGGTTAAGGCAGAGTCAGTTCGTAGGCATATTGTACCTTGATTTGTTAAGTTAAGATTGTAAGGTTTGTATTGATTATTACTACATCATGAACTCGCATATTTGACGTTTTATGATTTTATTGAATTTTTGGGAATAGGTACCTATGTTAGTGGAACCGTGGTTATGATTGACTTAATCTCTTGAATTTTGTTCCATGTCCGTAATTGCATTCATTTTATTGAAATTGTTTTAATTGGTTGCGAAGTTTAGTTCCCGCTTAGCCTATGGAGTGAGTGAGTCCCCTTTCGCTGTGATCTAGGTTCATGTATAGACTTCCCATTTCATGCGTGGACCGAGCTCATGGTGCGGGGGATGTGGTGCCTTCCTGTTGGGGTGCTACATTATGATTCATTTTAATCCATGCATCCCTAAATTTGAGCACATATTGATGGAGTTTGGAGATGATGAATTAATAGTTCGGTTTGGTTCCATTTTTTGAATCCATGATGTTGCTTGCTTTATGAGCTGAATTGATGCATGTTTGTTGATCATTTGAACTTCTTAACTTCAGTATTTCCCTTATCTTTCCTGTTACTTGAGCCTAGCATGAATTACCATTGTTGCCTTTCATGGAAACTTGAAGAAATGTGCAGAAAATAATCTGCTCTTCCATGCCTAGCTGCTATCACGTTTTGGGGACTGAATTGATGGGTTCTTTGTGTTCTTTTTCGTGTGTTATGGCATGACTTCATAGTATATATGTTGCTTTATGTGTATCCCTTGTTGCGCCATGGTTTTGGGTCAGTTTTCAGCTGCAAAGATGAGAGGAAACTGTTGTCAGCCAGCTTGAACGCACGTTCGCCCGGAATGAAGATTGGACTGAACGGCTGCCCAGTCCATGGCTGCTGGATCTGTACACCTGAACACCCGTTCAGGCTCTTCATGCATGGGACTGCACGGCCATTCAGTCCCCTTTTTGTCCCAGATATGGTTCTGTGCAAAGGAACGACCGTGCATGGGTTTTGAACCCCCGTTCATGAGTTGTTGCTGCTGTTGCATCTTTTCCTTAGCTTTCTTTGTGGTTTATTTGATTCTTTAGTCTCTTTTATGCCTTATATATGTTGTTTAATTGCTACATTACATGTTACATTTCATGCTTTGAAATTTTAATGTAAATTTTCATGCACCTACGTGAAATATAACCATATGCTCTCTTATTTGAAATACATGAACTAATGTGTTGTTTATGTAATTCGTTTAATATTTTCTTTATTCCTTTATGATATTTATAAATTATTAATATGTTAAATGTAGTGTTCTGAGCATTTTATTAAATTTATGGAATCATTTGACGTGGACTGTGAGAGATATGAACTCGTTTGAGTATGAATGCTTCATTGAATGAATGAATTGAATGTTTATATGTCTTTAAGATATTAATCGTGTACATGAACGTGTTCATTACACTATAGCATCTTTTCTGCATTCATATCATGATCATTGCATTGCCGAGCGTCTTATTTGGTCATTTTGAGTCTCACTTCACCTTTCTTGCACAAATTTTGATCCTGTTGGAGACGAGGCCGGTCCGTGAGGGTCTTGTGCTCTCTTTTGTCGGTTTAAGGTGGGTTTTTCTTCTATTAGCTAAAACAACCCTATATACACTCAATGTGCAAAGTTTTAAGGTAAAATCTATATTATAAATATATCGAGTCGTTTTATGGGTAAATGATTTCAAATGTAAGCCTTCTGTTATATTTGAATCCTACCTTATGATTTTGGCGAGATTTTGTTATGTTCACGGGCCCCGGAACTTAGTGTATGTGGCGATCCGGGGAGGCAAGGACCGACGGTGATCCCATACACTAGTTCCAACCAATTTACGACGGAACGGACCTCGTTAGGAGTTTTGACGAGGAAACGCTAGTCGGGCTTGTGAGGATTCATGTACCTCACTCGCCATTATGTATGAGGCGGCCATGTCTTCCAAACCTGTCCACCACCCGGAGGAAGAAGGTGTATATGTATAATTATGATCATGATATGTATGTGCACGAAAGATATGTATGATAACGAATAAATTATGTTATGAATACACGAGGAGAAGGTTGGAGATTATGCACGCTCACTCGCCGAGCCTTGAAACCCTATGATTAATTATGAATGAATATGATCGTTGTAAACCCGTAGATGTCTTTCTTCATCTCACCCACTTGGGTAATCTTCTAAAACTTCTTACGGGTTTATGGCTTGCATGTATATGTTTAAGTTCTGCCATATTTATATACTATGCCCATTTTATACCCACCAGTCCATTCTGGACTGTACCCGTTTTGTTTTCAGTGGTTTTTGTACAGGTAAGGAGTGTTAGGCGGGAATACAAGTCGTCTAGGTCTTGCATTAGTGTTTAGCACTCTTATTTTGTTACACTCGCACTTATGATTTCCTTTTATATATGAATATGATTATGGAGCGTTATGTTGATAGAACTTGAAACACTTGGTTGGATATTGTATATGAATTCTATTTTTGGAGCTTGAACACTCATGGTATATATATATATGATCGTTATTGCTTCCGCTTTGTTAATGTTACTCTGATTTATGGTTTAAGGGTTAGTCCCGCCTAGCCTAGAGAGTGGGTGTGTGTAACACCCCACACGTGAGGCGCCACATCCCCCGCACTATGACCCGACACGTGTACCAAATGGGAAGTCCGCACACGCACCAAGTCACAGCGAACGGGTGACAAACAAAAACACACACACTAGCTAGGCGGTACCTAACCCTGTACAAAAGAAAATATGCGAAACATGAGAGCGGAAATAGTACAAAATGCCAACTTTCAAAAACTTTTACACACCAAGCATACAACGAAGTACATACATCAGAATCAAATATACGGGTTCAACTAGTTCAGCAAACCTGCCCTATCCTGTCCCGAATAATTACACATCAAAACGGGTTCAACTAAAATCATGCACCTGTCCTAACCTGTCCCGAATTCCATAGAAGCAATACAAACATGGAAACCTGAGCAGAATATATCTTATATAAAATTACAAAACATAAATCGATTCAAAGAGCTGAACAAACTCAGACAGACCGACAAACACGACAGACAGCCGCTTAGCACGAACTCCAACGATCTCCAAAGCAAAGCCTGCAAACTAAAAACATAAAAGGGGAGGGGTCAGTCCAAAGACTGAGCGAGGGGCTACACACACACGCGTATATACATATACAGAGCACAGCACATATCATAAAGGGGAGTTCGTGAACCAGGGCGTGGTTTTTGCATTCTAAAATATTTCTCACGCGATAATAGATATAGGAGAGTAAAAGAGTTAGGCCAAAGGCCAAAACAATCCCAATTTTATTAATTAGAAATCCACTCCCGTTTCCCGAACAATTTCCTAACAAACTAACTTAACGAAAACAAACACACCAAGCAAACGTTCAGACAAAAGGGGAAAATGTGCACAGGAGTAATACTCGACGCTCCGAGGCTCCTTACCCACATCCCAATGATCATGCACAGGAGTAATACTCGACGCCCCGAGGCTCCTTACCCATAATCACCGGGCCCCAAACAAAGCAGAGTCAAACTATCAAATCAGAGGGGAAATGTGCACAGGAGTAATACTCGACGCTCCGAGGCTCCTTACCCACATCCCGATGATCATGCACAAGAGTAATACTCGATGCCCCGAGGCTCCTTACCCATAATCACCGGGCCCCCAAACAAAGCAGAGTCGGAAACATACCAGAATCAGAGGCACAACAAGGTCCAAGGCAAGCGCAAATCATATCCGGAGGCATATCAGAGGCATATCATATCAGTAGTCAAAGCATAGGCATAACTATAGCATATTCATAATCCTATCATATCAGATCCTAGCATAATCAGATTCTAGAACATAAATCATATCAGGCGTATCCATAGGGCTTATATTCACATACATATCGGCACATATCATTAGGGTTTAACTATAACCTAACCTCACCTGGCACCAAACACAGTCGAAGACATAGCAGACGGTTCACCCCGGAACCTGCACGACTCACATGACACCACCGCGGGTGCACCTGATCCACTGAACACACAAAACAAACCACAAAGCTCAAACTCAGACAGACAATCACACAGAGACGCACGACAAATGCAATCACACAAACAGGGATCAAATGCCTAATAATTATTTGCAGAAGAAACATTACATAATTTAATCAAATCATATTATTCATTTATCACACAAACAATTCATGGATTGTATAACAAATTTAATTAATAAAGTTTACTTAATTCATTTCATGCAAATTCACGTAGCATCTTTCATACCAATTGACACATATTAATAAATCAAATAAATCATAATAGCATGCTTCCTAATTCAATTAAAATCATAAGATTACATACTTAAATTCCAACTAAATCATAAAGAGCACAATTAACACAAACCAGAAAGATAGGGAGACAAAGCAAATTCAAATTATTTCATATTAATTCATATAGAGCATACTAAATTCATATTTGTACAATTAAACTATTTTTAAGTACAAAAGTTCCTAATTAAATCTCATAAGTTTCACATAAGTCATATATCAAATTCATTTGTCACACAACAATTCATTTATCACAAAACGGATTCAATTAACAAGGTCTACCTAATTAAATCAAATAAATTCACATCATTTCCAAAATTACACATACACCCTTTTCAAATTAGACACTTAGCTCAATTAGACCAAAACGGGATTCAAATTGGAAATTACAATGTTCATATTTGTCACATTTCATATCATACATGATTTCATACATAACGGAATACATTTCAATCGGCAATTCAAGCATATTACAATTAATTTACAATTAGAACAATTAATCACATAATTCTCAAATACACAAATAAATTCGTAGAAAATAAACCAAGTGTCCGATTGACGAACGAAAAGTGGTGTTGGACTCACCACAACGAGGCGGACATTCTGTCCGAAGCCCGCCGGATCGCCGCCACTGTAGCCACCGGAACAGTGGCCGGCCGCCGCCGGAACATGCTGGAAAAATCCCGAAAAATCACCCGTGCAAGGATTCGTCGTGCTCAATCCAATTCCTCGATTAATTTCTGCAAATTCCAAGCCAATCATCACCAATTTCAAATCCAAGAATACGAAAACCCTAAAATCTTCAAACTTCAATTACTTTCAAACCGGTGAACCAAAGTGTGATCCGAAAGAGGCATCGGCTTACCCGTGACGAGCTTTACGAAAGCCCTAGGCTTTCTCGCCGGAAAAATCCTCGGAGGTGGCGCCACCGGTGCGCCGCCACTGTGCCGCCATGAACCGCCGCCAAACGGCAAAATCTGGAGTCGAGCAAATGGGGTTTATTTGTTCTTGTCGTTCCGAACAACTTTCGTGAAGGGCCCGAGGCCAAAAGATCGCCGGAAAAGGCCCCCGATAGCCTCCGAAGTTTCTGCCGCCGTCGCACGACCCCTAACCACCACCTACGGCCAGAATTGGGTGAAAACAATGCCGGAAATGGACTCAGGGGGTCGGAAAACCTTGGAAAACACTAACCTTGGTCGGAAAAGGTCGCCGGAGCGCCGCCGTGTCACTGTTCACGCGTGGCGGCGGGAACTCGCGCCGCCCTCCGGTGGCCATTGGCCGAGCCGCCAACGTCATTCGATGCGCGGGAAAGTCTTCTAACTGGGTCCATGGCGCGTGTCGCCGGAAAGGCACCGGAAACCGCCAAGAATGGGTAGCGAAGTGGCGGCGGACCAGCCGCGTCTGAAAATGGTGGATATCTCCACCGTCGGTCGTTCGTTGGTCGAGTTATTGGTACGGTTGTGACCGCGTCGTCGAGATAATCGAAAAGCACTATTGGATCATCGAATTCCGTCGAGAAACGAGCGAGTTTGGTGATATGTGTGAAATCACACCTCGGGTGTGTGTGTACAGTCAAAATCGCAGGAGAAGAGAGAGAGGCTGAAGTCTGCTGCGCTTTTGCACAAAAAACGAGGATCCGGGTATTAATCTCGGGTCCTTATGCGCAAAACGATCGGTAGGAGGAGCAAACGACGTCAAAATAGGGCAAACTCAGAGTCTACGGACTCGTTTCGATGCCCTGAACGCGTTGAAGGGGTCAAAAAGGTTGAAATCTCGATCGAACGAGGAATGACCGAAAAACCCCTAAAAAGATAAAATTGCAAACAAGCCCCTAAACTCATAATGAGTTTAAAAGAGGGCCACACAAAGCATAAAATCACATAATTAAACACATAAAAAGGTTAAATAGTGACGTACCTTATAAGTCGGACGATCGGGATGTTACAAACTTCCCTCCTTCAAAAGGACCTGTCCTCAGGTCCTAAGGTCAGATCTTGAATGACGCTGAAACGAATTCCACTTCAAGCTTCCGCTGCGCAACTCTGATCTTAGCGAACGACAATCTCTGCAGGATACTTCTCCCTTAGTTAGCATCAACTCCCTTCATAATGAATCGTTGTCACTGAAGTTCCACTGAGCACTTGACCGTTGGTCCCTTCAAACTCATTCGATCGGCACTAGGCCACTACACCCGAAGCTCGATACTATCGCATCCTCGTTGCTTGCAAACTGTCGTCAGGCTTCGCGTAGCTCAACCATAACAAACAAGAGAGAATCCCATCTCTCAACACCCAAGTGAGAGAACCCCGTCCCTCAGCATACACAAAAGAGAGAAACCCCGTTTCTCAAGCACATAATTGAGAGAACACCGTCTCTCAAACACAGCATCGAGAGAACCCGTCTCTCAACCTAAGTCTGATTGATTCCACATCTCCCAGACAAACTAGTTTGAGAAAATCCGGCATTTCTCAAACTATAAATCCAAAGGAATCCAGCATCCCTCGAATACTTAACTACAAGGGAATCCAGCATCTCTCGTGCACAGAACTCAGAAAGACTCCAGCATCTTTCTATCACGTAATATAGAGAGAATCCAGCGTCTCTCTAACACACAAGTAGGAAGAATCAACATCCCCCTAGCACATAAATAGAGAGAATCAAATCTCTCTCACTCAAGCACAAAAGTAGAATCAAAATTACAACAATCAACAAGTATCACAATTGACAGATATAACACATAATAACAAGAATTAATCAAATAAACTCGTGCCATGAATGCATACTGTACCGTTCACCGTAGCAACAAAGTCAAAGTTCCAATTTCCTTTGGTGGCAATTGTCCCCACTCGTAGTGATCGGAATCCTGGCCTCTAATTCAGAATAGCAGTGCTCCTCAAATTCTTAAGTGTTCTCTTAGCCTTGCTTGGTCAATCCTGCTTTAGCGTACCATCTTTGCTAGCCAAGTCTAATAGAGGTTCCATAGCAGCTTTCACACCTATCTACGTACTTCCATCAAACCATTTATGAGGCTACGAACATCGCTTTGTACAAAGAAGTTAACCACAGCCCAACGTTCTATCTTACATGCATTCACCTACAAATCACAAATTGAACGAATATCTATGCATGTTGGTCAGTGAGTGGACATGTCAAGTAAGGGAAATAATTAAGAGCACCTAATTAATGCAACTGCAATACATAGCTGCTAGAATTTAAAAAGCATCAAGTAAAATGTTGCATAATCATAATCACAGCATACACACACTCACAAAAGTTCAAATCAATTCATGCAAAGAAGTCAAATGTCACGTCAAAACGGATGCAATGCACACGTAGTCCTATGCCGTACGACCTAGACTGACACAACACGACCCAGAGCACCGGTTCTGAACCTGGTAGCTCTGATACCACTTATAGATGTAACACCCCGCACGCGAGGCACCACATCCCCCGCACTATGACCCGACACGTGTACGAAATGGGAAGTCCGCACACGTACCAAGTCACAGCGAACGGGTGACAAACAAAAACACACACACTAGCTAGGCGGTACCTAACCCTGTACAAAAGAAAATATGCGAAACATGACAGCGGAAATAGTACGAAATGCCAACTTTCAAAAACTTTTACGCACCAAGCATACAACGAAGTACATACATCAGAATCAAATATACGGGTTCAACTAGTTCAGCAAACCTGCCCTATCCTGTCCCGAATAATTACACATCAAAACGGGTTCAACTAAATCGAGCACCTGTCCTAACCTGTCCCGAATTCCATAGAAGCAATACAAACATGTAAACCTGAGCAGAATATATCTTATACAAAATTACAAAACATAAATCGATTCAAAGAGCTGAACAAACTCAGACAGACCGACAAACACGACAGACAGCCGCCTAGCACGAACTCCAACGATCTCCAAAGCAAAGCCTGCAAACTAAAAACATAAAAGGGGAGGGGTCAGTCCAAAGACTGAGCGAGGGGCTACACACACACGCGTATATACATATACAGAGCACATCACATATCATAAAGGGGAGTTCATGAACCAGGGCGCAGTTTTTGCATTTCACGTGATAATAGATATAGGAGAGTAAAAGAGTTAGGCCAAAGGCCAAAACAATCCCTATTATATTAATTAGAAATCCACTCCCGTTTCCCGAACGATTTCCTAACAAACTAACTTAACGAAAACAAACACACCAAGAAAACGTTCAGACAAAAGGGGAAAATGTGCACAGGAGTAATACTCGACGCTCCGAGGCTCCTTACCCACATCCCGATGATCATGCACAGGAGTAATACTCGACGTCCCGAGGCTCCTTACCCATAATCACCGGGCCCCAAACAAAGCAGAGTCAAACTATCAAATCAGAGGGGAAATGTGCACAGGAGTAATACTTGACGCTCCGAGGCTCCTTACCCACATCCCGATGATCATGCACAGGAGTAATACTCGACGCCCCGAGGCTCCTTACCCATAATCACCGGGCCCCAAACAAAGCAGAGTCGGAAACATACCAGAATCAGAGGCACAACAAGGTCCAAGGCAAGCGCAAATCATATCCGGAGGCATATCATATCAGTAGTCAAAGCATAGGCATAACTATAGCATATTCATAATCCTATCATATCAGATCCTACCATAATCAGATTCTAGAACATAAATCATATCAGGCGTATCCATAGGGCTTATATTCACATACATATCGGCACATATCATTAGGGTTTAACTATAACCTAACCTCACCTGGAACCAAACACAGTCGAAGACATAGCAGACGGTTCACCCCGGAACCTGCACGACTCACATGACACCACCCCGGGTGCACCTGATCCACTGAACACACAAAACAGACCACAAAGCTCAGACTCAGACAGACAATCACACAGAGACGCACGGCAAATGCAATCACACAAACAGGGATCAAATGCCTAATAATTATTTGCAGAAGAAACATTACATAATTTCATCAAATCATATTATTCATTTATCACACAAACAATTCATGGATTGTATAACAAATATAATTAATAAAGTTTACTTAATTCATTTCATGCAAATTCACGTAGCATCTTTCGTACCAATTGACACATATTAATAAATCAAATAAATCATAATAGCATGCTTCCTAATTCAATTAAAATCATAAGATTACACACTTAAATTCCAACTAAATCATAAAGAGCACAATTAACACAAACCAGAAAGATAAGGAGACAAAGCAAATTCAAATTATTTCATATTAATTCATATACAGCATACTAAATTCATATTTGTACAATTAAACTATTTTTAAGTACAAAAGTTCCTAATCAAATCTCATAAATTTCACATAAGTCATATATCAAATTCATTTGTCACACAACAATTCATTTATCACAAAACTGATTCAATTAACAAGGTCTACCTAATTAAATCAAATAAATTCACATCATTTCCAAAATTACACATACACCCTTTTCAAATTAGACACTTAGCTCAATTAGACCAAAACGGGATTCAAATTGCAAATTACAATGTTCATATTTGTCACATTTCATATCTTACATGATTTCATTCCTAACGGAATACATTTCAATCGGTAAGTCAAGCATATTACAATTAATTTACAATTAGAACAATTAATCAAATAATTCTCAAATACACAAATAAATTCGTAGAAAATAAACCAAGTGTCCGATTGATGAACGGAAAGTGGTGTTGGACTCACCACAACGAGGCGGACATTCTGTCCGAAGCCCGCCGGATCGCCGCCACTGTAGCCACCGGAATAGTGGTCGGCCGCTGTTCGGCTGCCGCCGGAACATGCCGGAAAAATCCCGAAAAATCACCCGTGCAAGGATTCGTCGTGCTCAATCCAATTCCTCGATTAATTTCTGTAAATTCCAAGCCAATCGTCACCAATTTCAAATCCAAGAATACGAAAACCCTAAAATCTTCAAACTTCAATTACTTTCAAACCGGTGAACCAACGTGAGATCCGAAAGAGGCATCGGCTTACCCGTGACGAGCTTTACGAAAGCCCTAGGCTTTCTCGCCGAAAAAATCCTAGGAGGTGGCGCCACCGGTGCGCCGCCACTGTGCCGCCACGAACCGCCGCCAAACGGCAAAATCTGGAGTCGAGCAAATGGGCGTCGTTCCGAACAACTTTTGTGAAGGGCCCGAGGCCAAAAGATCACCGGAAAAGGCCCCCGATAGCCTCCGAAGTTTCTGCCACCGTCGCACGACCCCTAACCACCACCTACGGCCAGAATTGGGTGAAAACGATGGCGAAAATGGACTCAGGGGGTCGGAAAACCTTGGAAAACACTAACCTTGGTCGGAAAAGGTCGCCGGAGCGCCGCCGTGTCACTGTTCACGCGTGGCGGCGAGAGCTTCAGGCGGCGCGTGCGCCGCCGTCAGGTGGCCATTGGCCGCGCCGGCAACGTCATTCGATGCGCGGGAAATTCTTCTAACTGGGTCCATGGCGCGTGTCGCCGGAAAGGCGCCGGTAACCGCCGCGAATGGGTGGCGAAGTGGCGGCTCCGCCACCCTCCTCCAGACGCGTCTGAAAATGGAGGATATCTCCGCCGTCGGTCGTCGGTTGGTCGAGTTCTTGGTACGGTTGTGACCGCGTCGTCGAGATAATCGAAAAGCACTATTGGATCGTCGAATTCCGTCGAGAAACGAGCGAGTTTGGTGATGTGTGTGAAATCACACCTCGGGTGTGTGTGTACAGTGAAAATCGCGGGAGAAGAGAGAGAGGCTGAAGTCTGCTGCGCTTTTGCACAAAAAACGAGGATCCGAGTATTAATCTCGGGTCCTCACGCACAAAACGATCGGTAGGAGGAGCAAACGACGTCAAAATAGGGCAAACTCAGAGTCTACGGACTCGTTTCGATGCCCCGAACGCGTTGAAGGGGTCAAAAAGGTCGAAATCTTGATCGAACGAGCAATGACCGAAAAACCCCTAAAAAGATAAAATTGCAAACAAGCCCCTAAACTCATAAAGAGTTTAAAAGAGGGCCACGCAAAGCATAAAATCACATAATTAAACACATAAAAAGGTTAAATAGTGACGTACCTTATAAGTCGGACGATCGGGATGTTACAGTGTGTATCCCCGTTCGCCGTGACTTGGCTTGGGTGTGGATTATCTATTACATATGCGGGTCGGGTCTCGATGCATGGGATGTAGCACCTTGCGCTCAGGTGTTACTTCCTTCAGTAGTATCAAAGCTTCGGGTTGCAAAACCCAGGCTCTCGTGTCGTGTGAGTCAGTCTAGGTCGTTCGGCTTAGGAACTAATTGATAATGTGGGAGCATATGCATTCCTTATGTGTTTATGTGCTATAGTTTTTGAATTTTGATGGAATTAATTACACTCTCATGCATAGACTAAAGGTAGCATGTATTTCAGTATTTCTTTCACAAAATGCCTCCGCGTAGACATCGTGAGAGTTCACCGGGGCGACACCGACACCATGATCGTTCTCCTACACTACAAGAGCAACCATCTCCAATGAACATGGAAAATTTCATGGAAGTTGTTTTCAACTACGTCGAGCATAGGAGAGCACAAGCTCCCCTACCACAACCCGTTGAACAACCGGCTCCACTGAACAATAATAGGGATTCTCATGGAGTATTTCTGAGCTACAATCCTCCTCGATTTTCTGGTTCCATTGATGATGAGGTATCGGAGGGTTGGTTAACGAGGCTGGAAAGGATATTCGGAGTTCGACAGTTTACTACTCAAGAGAAGCCCCAATTCGCTATATTTCAACTTGATGGCGGGGCTTATGATTGGTGGGAAAGAATGAGGGAAAAGCTTGAAGTAGATGGAGAAGAAGTGACATGGGAGGTATTTAAACGGGAATTTAGAGAGTGTTTTGTACCCGATGTAGTGCGGGAACGTAAAGAGTAGGAATTCATGGATCTCAAATAGGGGAATCGAACAGTGGCTCAATATATTGTCATTTTTAACAGACTTGGGAAGTACGTTCCTCATATTACACGGGATGAGAAGAGAAAATCTAAAAATTTCAAAGCGGGCATAAAGCAAGAGTTAAGATATGGGCAAGCAGGGCATCACTATGTGTCCTTCACCGATAGAATACAAAGGGCAATGGAGCAAGAGGAAGAGTTTAAAAAGAAAGATCCAGTTTTCAGGTCACCGATGGGACGAGGTTCAGGATCAAATTCGGGAAAGAGACCTATGGTTCAAACTACTTCTCCACCCAAGGGTCCTTTCAAGAAACTGAGAATGGGAGGACAAGCTTCACAAGCTCCCAAGGCTTTAACTGTGCCATCTTCGGATCGACAAATTCCCAGTGAGGCACGATTATCTAAGCCACCATGCACATATTGTGGAGGACCAACTCACAACTACCGCAAATGCTGGAAGAGGTTAGGTTTTTGCCTTATATGCGAAAAAGCTGACAATATGGTGGATACATGTCCTGACAAGAATCTGGGATTTCAAAAAGGAGTTCAGCGGCCCATGATTCAGGCACATGCTTATGCCCTTGAGGGCGAGGAGCAGGATGCTGAGGTGGATCCGACAGTCGTGGTGGAAGGTACCATACGCAATCACACCACGAACATTCATGTATTATTTGATCCGGGTGCTATGCATTCTTTTATATCCAGTGATCTATGTGCTTCTCCGTGCCTATCTGTGCCAATTCTTGTTATTTTGTGAGTTCTCCTCTTGGAGGAAATTTGTAGACGGATCAAGTGGTTCGGGGTTGTTCGGTTTTGATAGAAGGGAAAGATTATCCAGCCGATTTTATCATGATGTCTATGAAGAGATATCTAACATCCCGCTCATCCGATAAATAAGGTACGTCACCTTCCGACCTTTTTATGTGTTTAATTATGTGATTTGTGCGTTGTGTGGCCCTCTTATGGTCTCTTTTAGAGCTCAGGGTCCTTTTGTAATTTTCTCCTTTTAGGGGGGGTCTTCCGGTTACTTCTAGTTCAGTCGAGATTTTGACCTTTTTGACCCCTTAAATGCGTTCGGGGCATCGAAACGAGTCCGTAGACTCTAAGTTTGCCCCATTCTGACTTCGTTAGCCCGTTCTTCCGACCAATTTGCGTACTAGGACCCGAGATATATACCCCGGATCCTCGTTTTGCGTGCCAGAACTTCAACTCTAGCCCCAGCATCTTCCTCCCGTGATTGGCACTATTCACACAGTGGAGGTGTGCAAACACACACCTGTCCGTTCTCGCTCGTTTCTCGACGAAATTCGACGTTTGATTTGTCGAAATTCATCATCTCGACGAGCCCGTCACAACCATACAAAGATCGTGGCCAACCAACGACCCACAGCGGCGCAACGGTGGCCTGAAGATGTGATGATGTTGATGATCTTAGCTCCAAAGTTCTTCAATTATAGCTTGAAATTAGATGAAATCTTCCTTCCTCTCTTGATGCTGTAAATACCGATCCTTAGTGTGTGTGTGCGTGATGTTCTTGTATGAAATGTATTGTATGAGAATGTGGGAGAAGAATACATATAAGATATATTATATCATCCACT
Organism: Lantana camara; assembly: GCA_037501455.1. Lineage (NCBI taxonomy): Eukaryota > Viridiplantae > Streptophyta > Magnoliopsida > Lamiales > Verbenaceae > Lantana > Lantana camara. The sequence continues at coordinate 87,225,595 of CM074862.1, read as the reverse complement.
ACAAGCATAATGACTCTTCATTTTGCATATTAGTCCCTCATTTATTTAAATGAATGCTCACAAGTATCATCTCTAACAATTAGACATTTAACTCCCAATTCATGAAATGCAATTAAGTCCATAAATTTATGGGATGATCCAATAAAGTCGTATAAGACAATTAAGCACATTATCATTTAATTCACGGATTTCACATTAAAACTAATTCATATAAATACATAGGAATGTATAATGCACATAGTAATGTAATGAAATTATAATAAGCAAGTAAATATATAAAATTAAACCCCCAACTCCCGAAGACCCGCACGTGGCGTGCTTACCTGAACTTCCGGAATTTGGGGCGTTACAACTCTCCCCCCCTTAGAAGAATCTGGTCCCCAGATTCAGTGGTCGGATGAAAATAACTCCGGGTGAAACTTCTTCATCTTCTCTTCCGGCTCCCAAGTCATCTCTTCGGTCCTGTCACTCCGCCATAACACTTTCACCATAGGAATATTCCGATTCCTCAACTCTTGAAATTTCCTGTCCAATATTCTGACCGGCTTCTGCACAAAAGATAAATTCGGTTCCAACTCCACTTCTTCAATGGGGAGAATTTCGGTTTCATCCGGATAATACTTCCTAAGATGAGATACATGAAAAACATTGTGAATTCCGGTAAGATTAGGAGGTAGGTCCACTCGATAAGCCACTTCTCCAATTTTCTCGATAATCTCAAACGGACCTAGATAACGGGGATTCAACTTTCCTCCCTTTCCAATTCTAGAAAATCCCTTTCGAGGAGATACCTTCAAGAAAATCCGGTGCCCCACTTCAAATTTGAGATCCCTCCGGCGACTATCGGCCTAACTCTTCTGTCTATCTTGTGCAGCCTTCATCCGGTGTTGAATCTGTTAAACTTTATCAATCATGGCTTCCACAACCTTAGAAGATTTCTCAAGCTTCCTCCCTTTCTTGACTCCTTCCTGTTTTGACCATTTCCACTCTTCTAGATCAAAAAACAACGATGATCTACATTTTCGCCCATATAACAATTCATACGGAGCCATACCAATCGATGCTTGAAAGCTATTATTGTAAGCGAACTCCACCAAAGGAAGTTGATCATGCCACGAAGTCTGGAAATCCGAGGCACAAGCTCGAAGTAGATCTTCCAAGTACCGAATAACCCTCTCAGATTGCCCATCAGTTTGTGGATGAAACGTCGTACTGAACTGAAGCTTTGTACCCAAAATCTCTTGGAACTCTTGCCATAACATTGAAGTAAAACGGGGATCTCGATCCAAAACAATGCTCACCGGAATACCATGAAGTCGTGCAATCTCCCGGTTATAAATCTCAGCTAACTTCCGGATCTTAAAGGACATTCTGACCGGTAGAAAATGAGCAGACTTGGTCAGACGATCCTCTATCACCCAAATACCATCGAATCGCCCCTTCACTCTTGGCAACCCGGATATAAAATCCATCGTCACCTGCTCCCACTTCCACTCAGGAATAGGTAACGGCTGAAGAAGTCCCCCCGGTTTCTGGTGCTCGGCTTTCACTTTCTGACAAGTGAGACAGTGCTTCACAAACTCTGCTACATCCTTCTTCAACCCAAGCCACCAATAATACTGTTTGAGATCCTTGTACATCTTATTCCCTCCAGGATGAATCGAATAAGCTGACTTGTGAGCTTCCTCGAGCAATACCCTTTTCAAATGATCGGGTACTACTACTCGGTTCTTGAAACAAAGAAGACCGGTTTCATCGAACCCGAATGGACTTTCCGGATCCTCTCTAGCCTTAAAGACCAATCTTTGAACTATCGGATCCTTACCTTGAGCCTCAAACATTCTATGCTTCAAGTCCGGATAAATGGAGATATTGGAAACTCGAGCTTTAACCACAATAGGCTCAACTCCCTTACTTTCACCTATTTCCAAGTTCGAAACACCCACTTTCCTACTTAGAGCGTCGCCAATTACATTAGCTTTCACGGGATGATATTTGATAACACAATCATAATCTTCTAGTCGCTCCATCCATCTCCGTTGCCTCATATTGAGCTCCTTTTGTGTGAAAAGATATTGGAGAATCTTATGATCGGTGAAAATCTCAAATGACACTCCATACAAGTAATGTCTCCACTTCCCGAGGGCGAAAATCACGGCAGCAAGCTCTAAATCATGCGTCGGGTAGTTCTTCTCATGATCCTTCAACATCCGAGAGGCATAAGCAGCAACCTTGCCCTTCTGAGTTAATACACTTCCCAAACCTTCCTTCGACGCGGCAGTATACACAGCATATCCCTCTGAACCCTCTGGAAGAGTTAACACTGGAGCAGAAGCCAATCTCTCTCTCAAAACATCGAAGCTTCTCTCACATTTCTCATCCCAATCATATTTCACATCCTTCTTAGTTAACCGAGTCAAAGGAGAGCGATCTTAGAGAAATCTTGCACGAATCGTCTATAATAACCCGCCAATCCCAAGAAACTTCTAATCTCGGAGGCGTTCTTTGGCTTCTCCCACTTCAACACCGCTTCAATCTTCGATGGATCAACCTCTATTCCATTCCCTGAAATAATATGACCCAAGAACGATACCCGGTCGATCCAAAACTCACACTTGCTAAACTTCGCGAATAATTGATGCTCCTTCAACGTTCTTAAAACCAATTTGAGATGCCTTGCATGTTCCTCGGCCGATCTAGAGAAAACTAGTATATCATCAATGAAGATTACAACGAACTTGTCAAGAAACGACTGGAAAATCCTATGCATCATGTCCATAAAAGCGACGGGAGCATTTGTCAATCCAAAAGGCATAACTACGAATTCATAATGCTCGTATCTTGTATTAAAACCCGTCTTCGGAATATCCTCCGCTCGAATCCAGAGTTGATAATATCCTTGTCTCAAATCACGCTTCGAATATACTTTAGACCATTGGAGTATATCAAACAACTCCTCAATGTGGGGAAGAGGATATTTATTCTTAACGGTCATCCGATTAAGCTCCCGGTAATCAATACACATTCTTAGAGTACCATCCTTCTTTTTCACGAATAAAACTGGAGCACCCCATGGCGACGAGCTCGGTCTCACATACTCCACTTCCAACAGACCATCAAGTTGTACTTTTAATTCCTTCAATTCCGCCTGTGCCATCCTATATGGAGTCTTAGAATAAGGTTCGGCATCCGAATACAAATCAATCATAAACTCTATCTCCCTTTCCGGCGGTAACGAATCCAACCTCTCAGGAAACACTTCGGGAAACTCTTTTACTATCTCGGTTTCCTCTAATTTCACTTGATCCTTCGGTTGATTAAGGATATAGGCTATAAATCCCGTAGCTCCATCACAAACAAATTTCTGAGCTTCTGAAAAAGATAATAAAGGCACCGTCTTCGAACTTTGACCCGTAACAACCTCAGAGCCCAAACTAACTTTCTTGCCCCGGCAATCAACGGTGGCGTAGTGCTTGTACAACCAATCCATACCGAGACATAGGCAACTCAATGAAACCCGTTGAGAAAACCCGACCCTCAATACTCACCGGCACCTCTCTAAAAACCCGGTTAGTTTCTATACTACCACCAAAAGGAGTACTAACCACATAGTATGCATCAGAATAAGTAACACACAAGGGCAATTTAATAGAAACATCACAAGAAATGAAGGAGTGAGTAGCTCCCGGATCAAATAAAGTGTGTATGTTGATGCCATGAATGCAAATGGTACCTTCAACAACAACAGCCGGGTCCACATCTACATTTTGTTCCTCGCCATCCAAGGCATAAGCACGGGCCCTAATCAACGGTCTCTGTCCCCCAAGCGGCGGATTACGTCGATCCGGACAAGTATCCACCATATGATCGGCAGCCCCACAAATTAGGCATAACCCTAGGCGCCTTCGGCAGTTATCATAGTGATGTGTGGGTTGCCCACAGAAAGTACACTTGGGTTTCTTCGGTGGTGGCGGCATAACCGGTGGCTGAGGAGTCTTCTGGACTGGCCCTTGTGGTTTAAACTTCTTCATAGGGCCCTTAAATTGTGGAGGAGCTGTATCATAAACCATTGGCCTCTTGCCGACATTGTAACCTGATCTTGATCCGGAACCTAAACCTTGTCCCGATCTGTAGGAGGATCTCCGTACGTTGACCGAATCTTCAACCTTAAGAGCTTTTGTAGTGGCCTTCTTCCAAGTGCTTGTGTTAACCGCTTCAATCACCACTTGAATATCCGGCCTCAAACCCTGAACAAATTGCATAGCCTTGTGGAAGTCGTCACTAGCAATGTTAGGAGCGTATTTGGACAACCTCTCGAACTCGGCTATATACTCTGAAACTGATCTTCCTCCTTGTTTAAGCTCAGTAAACTCCTTAAGTCTTCTTGTGCGCGAAGAAGGAGGAATAAACTTATTCTTGAATTCCCTTTCAAATACCTCCCATGTAATTTGCTCCTCGGCGGCATCCAAGACGATTTTAGTTGTAACACCCCAAACGGAGGATGCCACATCCCCCGCACTATGACCCAGACCCGGAACACGAAATGAAAGTCCATGCCCGAATCCGAATCAGAGCGAACGGGAGACCAACTCACACACTAGGCTAGGCGGATCTAAGTTGACCAAAACTCAGAGTGCGGAAGCAATTAAAACCAACAACAACAGATAGCGGAAGCATTTAAAACAAAACATACAAAGCAGGTGACGGGTTCAACTAGCATAGATACCTAATCCCGAATAATAGATCAACAAACATAACAAGTGACGGGTTCAACTAGCATAAATCCCTAGTCCCGAATATTCACATAAAGTAATAATCATCAAGTGCCACAAGGGCCGAATGAGAGTGCCACGCAGGGCTACCGAATAGTAAAGTATAATCTCAAGTCTGCAAGTCAAAGCATAAGTAAAGTTTATGAAAAGACAAATGCAAATAGAAAGACTAGACCGATGAAGTGCAACTCAAAGGACTCACTTCCGCCTAGCAAACGCCAACAATCCTGCAACTAAAAGTGTAAATGAGGGGTCAGTCAACTTGACCGAGTGAGGGGGCTAACGCACACCCACATTATATATATATAAGGAGCATAAAACAGAATAAAAAGGATGGACTCATGAACCGGAGATAGGTGTTGCATACCAAAACGTTTTGAAAGAACCCGAATAAGATATAGATATAAGTTTAGAACCCATTTTCCAGAAAGACTCTATCCCGATTCATAATTCCATAACATAACATAATCAACTGCTCGACGAGTACGAGCTTCCCACCTTTACTCCTCAGAACAAATCAAAATACAAAATCAATCCAACCGTCACACCAATGATGGAGGAGATGTACAGTCCCCAAACCATCCAGAACAGACATACCCTCAAGGGGTAGCGAACCCACAAGAGTCCTCCCCGGCCTTAGCCGAAGGCTCAAGATACCACACCTTCCCTACAGCACGGGTCGCGTGAAGATATCTCAAATGGAACTACACACAAACCTATCCCTGACGGTCCTATACCGTCCCAGGGCCGTCTATCCCATAGCTCCTTGGATCCACAACAGAACAGAACAGAACAGAACATACGCCAATCTTTCATGGTAATCGCGCTATCGAAACATAACACAACTGAATTTTACAAAATAGCTTACATATGCTTTAAAAATTTATATATATTCCTACGCTGCAGAGATAGCCCGCCCACGCAGGACTCACACACTTACATTCCCACGCTGCAGGGATAGCCCGCCCACGGAGAAGTGCAAGCATAAGATCATAAAAATATCATATTTAACACATACATATCTATAGTAAGGTATACTCGCATGCAAGGATAGAAATCAGCATATAAAGGCCATAGGTCAATAACTATACAAAATCCTAAACCTCACCTCGTGAAAGTAGAGTCTGAGAGTGTGAAGGGCCAAACACTCTAAACCTCGGGCCCACCGGCACCACCAAACTCTGTGACAAGACATACAGAAGCCCAGACTTAGACTCTATATGAACCAAACAAGACGCACGGCGTTGCTCAACATGATCGTGGTTATACATAAGTGTTCATGTTGTGCTTGGATAAGGTGTCGTGGTCATTCAAGGCATATCAATGCTCAACAAGGTCATATTTACAAGCAATCAACACGCAATTCCATATCCAAAGATACAAGATCAATTTAGGAAGTCAAAGTATTCACAAAATGCATATTAAATCATCCAATGTAACAGGATTCAATTATAATGTTAGAATTAAGCATCAAGTTCATAACGAGTTGTAAAGTGCATAAGTAAGAACAACCTGATCATATAAACATACAAAGTTGTTGTACGTAGATAGCATGCTTGATACAAATAAAGAGTGCATTTAATTCACTTAAGATCATACTTTACAACTTCATAACATGTTTGGCACACAAGCTCAAGTCACATTCATAGTTTCATAAATATTACACTTACATCCCCTAAGTCATTTATAAAAGTTTAGAGTTATTACACAAACATCCCCTTAGTTGATTACTAAGCATAATTGTTCGTTTAAAGTGCTTATACAATTATCCCACTAGGAATTAATTACTTACAAACATGACAATTATCAATTTATCTTAATTCATAATATACCATTTTCGGGGGGTAAGAGTAAATCAAGATATTACAATTCTAACTCCTATCATGCATAAAGTCTCAAGTTGTTCAAGCATCTTTCATGTATCTAAATTTTATATTTGAAACACAATTTACAACAAACATAACATTGAGAACGTCTCAAATTCATATAAAGAAATCACAACATGTTCGTTCTTCTAAAATAACATTCAAGTTCATTTAGTCACATAAAAGATTAGTTTCTAAATATTACACTAACATCCCTTCATATCTAAACACATAGCATAAATTCATCACATCGGGATTCAAATTGTAAAACGAAACATTCATACATATCACAATTCATTCAATACATGTTTTCGTATACGATTGGAATACATCTCGATCAACAAACCAACAATAACCAATTTATTTGCACTTAAAACAATTAATTCAAATAATCACAATTACGCAAAATAATTGGTAATAAATAGATCGAGTGTCCGATTAATGAACGGAAAGTGGCGTTGAACTCACCACAACGAGACGAACATTTTGTCTGAAATTCGCCGGAGTGCTGCCACCGGAGCCGCCGGAAAGTCATCGGGCCGCCACCGGGCCGCCGTAAAAAGTCACCGAAAAAATCCCGAAAAATCAGTCCCGAATGAAGTTTTCGTGCCCGTTCCGAATCCTTGATCAATTTCTAGAAATTCCAAGCCGATTGTCCTAGATCTGAAATCTAAGAACACGAAAACCCTAAATCTTCAAACTCAAATTACTTCCAAACCGGTGAACCAAAATGCGATCTCAAAGAGGCGTTATCTTACCCATGACGAGCTCTTCGAAAGCCCTAAGGTAGCTTTCTGGAAAAATCCTTGGAGCTAGGGCCGCCGTTGCACCGCCACTTTGCCGCCGTCAATCAGCCGCCAAACCACCGAATCTGGAGTCGCCTGATCACAGCCCACTAGTTCTCGTCATTCCGAACAACTTTCATGAAGAGCCCGAGACCAAAAGATGGCCGAAAAAGGCCCCCGTTGGCCGCCGAAGTTTCTGCCGCCGCCGCTACAGTAACTCGCGCCGCCGCCGCGAGGTTTGGGCGGCGCGTGCGGCGCCGTCTCTGCTCCGATGGCCTCGCCGCCGACGTCAAACGAAGTGCCGGGATGTCCTCTTGCTGGGTCTTCGGCGCGTGCACCAAGGAGGTGGCCGGAAAACGCCGCGAAACGCCGGTGAAGTGGCGGCGGTCTGATAGCTCCGCCGGTTCTACTGAAATCCGGCCATAACTCTGCCACCATTCGTCGTTAGGCAGTGAAATTGGTACTCTTGCATCGGTCTCGCCGAGATAATCAAAATGGACTATTCGTTTGTTGAATTCCGTCGAGAAACAATCAATTTATGGGTTCGTAACAGAAGCCGCGCATAGTACCCCCGGGAGAGAGAGAGTGGGAGAGGAGAGAGAGAGACAAAAGGAATTGGGAGAAATGTGTCTTGTGCACAAGCTATATACAACCGGGTATCCTTATCGCGTAACAAAGAGAAATATCGCGTACAAATAATCGTAAACAAAATTGTAAAGTTACGAATAAACATTCAAGCTACGAATTAATTTTACAAATAAAAAATGAAATAGAGATTTACCAATTAGAGTTTAATTCAATTTAATTTTAGAAACTTTTCGTATAATTTAACGACATTTCGTAAACACATGATTGGCAATTAATCTCAAGTAATTCAAGTAAACCGAAATTAAACAAGTTAAGTAACATGATGGATTTAAAATCAACTTGACAATTATGTCATAGAATAAATTCGAATTATCACATATTAAATTGGATTTATATTAAATCACATAATTCAAGAACTCTTAAATTAAACACACATAAGTGTAGAGACTTACTTGTTGATGTCGTAAGGACGCCCTTCGAGAAGACGGGGTGTCACAACCTTCCCCCCTTAAGAGAACCTGGTCCCCAGGTTCCACTGCAAAAATGTAGATCCTCGAGTTGTAGTGCTCCAACCCTTCTCCCGAACTCGCGTGAGATCATAACTCTAATGGTGAGGCTTACTCCGGTCATCTACACTGAACCTCCTTTAGGATGTCTTGTTATCGTCGAGGTCCCTGCGAGTACTTGATCCGCTAGTTGTTTCGAACTCGGACGGTCATTCTCATGATCGGATTGCTGCAACTGCACCCAACCTCGATGTCGTCTCCGATGCACCACTTGCTACCCGTAGTCAGATCAACGCGTAACGCAACCTCAACAAACAAGAGAGAATCCCATCTCTCAGCACGTAAGTGAGAGAGCCCCGTCCCTCAGCACCCACAAAAGAGAGAACCCCGTCTCTCGAGCACACACAAAAGAGAGAACCCCGTCTCTCAAGCACATAATTGAGAGAACCCCGTCTCTCAACCTAAGTCGGATGGATTCCAGCATCTGCCAACATTCTAGTTTGATAAAATCCAGCATTCCTCAAACTCCTAGATTCAAGAGAATCCAGCATCTCCGAATATCTAAGTACAAGAGAATCCAACATCTCTCGCGCACAAAACTTAGAAAGATTCCAACATCTTTCTACCACATAAACACAGAGAATCCTACATCTCTCCAACACGTAAAAAGAGGGAACCTAAGGTCTCTCTTGCACATAAATCTACTGATCAGTTATTCATACATACACACATCATAGTAACACTTGACGAAAAGTATACGATGCATGTTTAGTGTACCTTATACAACTGATATCGGTGTCCCTTGAGTATAGATTCAACGCTCACACCTCAACTCAAGGGGGATATCGCGATGGAATCCCTATAAAACAGGGTTACAGTATGTATGTATGTTATATGAGAAGTTAGTGAGCAATCAAGAGAGTTTTAAATCACATAAGCATAAATAGTTCACATAAGTACATAACTCATTCATTTCAGCAACAGTTCATAACAAGTAGAAATTTCAAGTTACAAATACTAGATCAGATATCCAAGTTATCACAATTAAAATAGCAATATTCATCACCCACATCAAGCAAAACGAGGTAAGAGTATTTAAGAGATGCATGTATGCAAATGCCATGAATGCTTGGCGTACCGTTAACCAAAGTGTAAAAATCTTGACAAGAAAATCGAAATGAAGCAGTAGAAGATGATTAAGCCGACAATGATGCAACCCTCGTCATCTGAACTTCTTTGTTGTGAGTCTTTTCATAGAGTGGTAACTCAACAAAGCTAGTTTATCACCAAACCCCTTAATAGACTGTAATCCTTGCTCAACTAGAATCATCCTCAGTTTCTCCCAAGAATTCTCATTTATGTGTTAAATCTTAGTCTGCTCATCTTCAAAGAGTTGTCCATGATTCGTTTGTCGATTAGATATTCACCTCAAAGCTTCGTTGGTTGATCGTGGTGTTAAGCACTTCCCAAAGCAATCCATGGTATATGGTTCTGAAACTTGGATAAAGTCTTTCTTCATCTAGGTGTTCTATTCCCACATCAGCAATGTCTTCCATCCCATCTTGAAGAAACACCCAAAGAGCTAACAACCAATCTTGCCTTGTCGTTCGTTAACTCTAAACGGCACCAAAACCTTTAACACTCACCGATGGTTTGTAGTTCGTTGCTTAAGTAACATGGCTACCTATCCACATCCCTTGAACTTGATCGGATTTTATTTGATCGTATACTTCTACATTAACTCGTTTCCTTCAACAAGGTGACTACTCCCAAATAAACGAATCCTCAAGGTGAGAATTCATGAAACTCCATCTTTCAATTGACTTTAAGATAGTATGTCAACATAGCAAATCTCATTCCTTCAACTCTGAACCTTTTCATGACCATTGATCTTGGTAAAGAATCCTTTCATCTTCGAATTATGGCGTGTTTTCGTTGTAGTGCTAATAGGTAGTGTTGACGGAGGGAAATCTTAGTGTTGACTCATAGGGTACCCTAAAATTCAAACACTAAATTCGATGCATGCGGATTAAGATGCAAATGAAATGTAACAAGTACATCACGTAAATGCAACAATTAGTTGTAATTTATAAAGCACATAAAATAAGATGTTGCATAATTAAAGTCACAATGTGCACATAATCATATAATCACGAAACAATTCGTGCCCAAGGGTCAAATTATCAAGTCAAACAAATGCAATGCGCAGTTATTCTTATGCCGTACGACCTAGACAGACTCAACACGACTCAAGAGCTCGGTTTTGCAACCTAGAGCTCTGATACCACTTAAGGATGTAACACCCCAAACGGAGGATGCCACATCCCCCGCACTATGACCCAGACCCGGAACACGAAATGAAAATCCATGCCCGAATCCGAATCAGAGCGAACGGGAGACCAACTCACACACTAGGCTAGGCGGATCTAACTTGACCAAAACTCAGAGTGCGGAAGCAATTAAAACCAACAACAATAGATAGCGGAAGCATTTAAAACAAAACATACAAAGCAGGTGACGGGTTCAACTAGCATAGATACCTAATCCCGAATAATAGATCTACAAACATAACAAGTGACGGGTTCAACTAGCATAAATCCTTAGTCCCGAATATCCACATAAAGTAATAATCATCAAGTGCCACAAGGGCGGAATGAGAGTGCCACGCAGGGCTACCGAATAGTAAAGTATAATCTGAAGTCTACAAGTCAAAGCATAAGTAAAGTGTATGAAAAGACAAATGCAAATAGAAAGACTAGACCGACGAAGTGCAACTCAAAGGACTCACTTCCGCCTAGCAAACGCCAACAATCCTGCAACTAAAAGTGTAAATGAGGGGTCAGTCAACTTGACCGAGTGAGGGGGCTAACGCACACCCACATTATATATATATAAGGAGCATATCACAGAATAAAAAGGATGGACTCATGAACCGGGGATAGGTGTTGCATACCAAAATGTTTTGAAAGAACCCGAATAAGATATAGATATAAGTTTAGAAAACATTTCCCAGAAAGACTCTATCCCGATTCATAATTCCACAACATAACATAATCAACTGCTCGGCGAGTACGAGCTTCCCACCTTTACTCCTCAGAACAGATCAAAATACAAAATCAATCCAACCGTCACACCAATGATGGAGGAGATGTACAGTCCCCAAACCATCCAGAACAGACATACCTTCAAGGGGTAGCGAACCCACAAGAGTTGTAACGCCCCGGTTTCCGGATGATCAGGTAAGCACGCCACGTGTGAGTGGAGTGTAGGTTTTGTTTTATTTCTTTAATTTTATAATATATTTTACGTGGCAGTCATAATTTTATAAAATTCACGAAACATTATTTATATCAATTCTTTGAATTCATATCATTAAAAATATTATTTCATGACATGGAAAAATATTTATTGCATGAAATAATTACCGAGAGTGTTTTAAATTACCAAATTGTCCCTAGTTAAATATTCTTTAAAATTTTAGGGACTTAATTGCCAATACTTTAAGGACTTAATTGATCATATTTTAAAACCTCATCTACTTAATTGCATAGATTGAATTCTTGGAGGATTTATTGGCAAATTAGCATATTTCCCATTTTTCAAAAAGGGATGCATCGTTATACCATCTCAAGCTTCCTTCTTGATCAAATTTTATCCCAAAATTTTGCCAAACACATTTGCTCTCTCTTGGTATCAAGAAGCAAGGAGAAGAAAGTGACTTTCCATTCAATCATCAAGATTTCAAGAAATATTTCAAGGATTTGGGAGTTGATCATCCTCTTCATCTATTTTCTTCATTTCTTTCATCTTCAAGGTTGGTTTGCATGGAAGTGATGATTCTTGCTTATATTTGACATGCTTAGGGTTTGAGAATTATATGGTAGATGGATGAATTAGAATTAGAAGCATTAATATGTGATCATTTCACGAATTATGGCATCATTTATAGCTTGAATTCTTGGTTATTTGGCTTGAATAATCAAGTTTTGATCATGAGCATGAGGCATGAATTCTTGATGATCTTGTGTGATTTGAATGTTTAAGTGCTAGGATATCATTTCTTGAACTTATATGTATCATATTTCCAGAAAATACATGCTTGTGTTGATCAAAATGGATTTTTGGTGATTGCTTTGTTGCTTCCCGTGAGCATCCCCTGTTTCTGCTCTGTTCTTCAAAGTTTCAGAAACTGGGAACGACCGTTCCCAGCCTCAAGGTATTGTGGGAACGGGCGTTCCCATCTTTTCAAATAAAACAGGCGGCCGACCACGGGAACGGCCGTTCCCATTTTGGCCTTGGAGCCGGAAGGGCCGTTCCCAGTTAGGTGCATTTTTAAATGGGAAAAACGTTGGCACGTTTTGGGGGTTTATGGGAACGACCGTTCCCATTTTACAAAGGGGACCGGAACGGTCGTTCCCACCTGGAATGCAGAACAAAATTCACTGCATAAATTTACGAAAATAGCCCCTCGATCCGACGACTTATTTGACCCTGAATTGCTATAATATGTGCTAATATGATGTGACACGACATGCTATCATACCACATTGCATTTTCATGGTCGTCTCGATACATTTTCGCCGTTCGTCATATTTTAGTCATTTTAGGTCATGTCTCACGTGTATACGTTGTAATTGCACAGGTCACGAGGGCGTGGACGGGGAGCAAGCTCCTTAGAACACCACATTATTGTATTTTACAAGAAAAGGTGAGGTTTTGTTTTGGTAAAACGAACCCTATAACCCTTATGTGCTAGTTTTCGGCCAAAACGTTTTATACTTATGAATGATTTCAAAACCATGAATATTTCAAGCAAGCAATTCATGATTTCAAGCAAGTTTGGCGAGTACATGATTGCACGTGGGCCCGAGGGTAATTCTTGAGCCAACCGGGAAAGCAAGGGCTGACGGGTAACTCCTGAATTATCCTCACATTGTTGGGATCACCCCCGAAGCCACTAGGAGATTAGTGGTGGAAGGAGTTCCGTGTCTAGAGGGTCATGTCCTCTACACACACCATGTCGTGGATAGTCGAGCCTTGCAAACTCGCTATCACCCGAAGGAAGAAGGAGACTGGGGATTAATCCGGCATGTCGGGTTATCCTCGGGTTATCGCATGATTTCAAGCATGAAATTGTCTATATGAGCACTAAATGAAATTGCATGATCATGTATTGAATTGATAAAGCAAGCACGTATTGTTACGTTTGGCGTTATGGTTGGAGATTTGCCCCCACTCGCCGGGGTCACATGTTCATAAAATGGTTAAGATAAAGTGTTAAAATGATTGGTTGTAATCTCGGGCAAAGATTAAGTTTCTTGAACTATATATATTCCTTTTCATTTTAAAGTCTTCACCCGAGGCTACACCTTGCATGTGATGTGTGTTATATATATTTATTGCCCCTCACTCAGTCTTCGGTAGACTGATACTTCACTTTTCAGGTACTTGAGTGCTGGGTCGTGCTAGGCGGGTGTCCGGTCGAGTTTTGCATTTTCATGAGTCTAGCACCGTACCTTCATGTGTTGTACTTTTGGGACATTCCATGTTGTTGATCGTTATTAGTATTTTGGAATACTTGGTTATGTATATTATTAAGAGATGATAATGTATTGATAGTTAAGTTGGTATCTATACGTAGTTATTCAATAAATATGGTACCTATATGTATGAAGGACTTTATTGCTTCCGCTTTCATTATCTTGTTGGCTCTATTTGTTGGGGAGAGTGTCCCGCCTAGCTCGTCATTTTTATTTATCACCTGTTCGCTATAGTTTTGGTTTGTGTATGGATTTTCCATTTCATACGTGGATCGAGGCTATAGTGCGGGGGATGTGGTGCCCTGGGGGTTAGGGTGCTACATCTACAGGTGGTATCAGAGCCCGGTTGCAAAACCGAGGTTCTCGAGTCGTGTCAAGTCAGTCTAGGTCGCACGGCATAGGATTATGTGGTATTTGGTAGTCTGCATTTGGTTGACTTACCTGATTTACTCATTTCTTCGCATTGATTGAGCTACTTGATATTATGGAAATTATATGCACACATTTGCATTTATTGATCAAGCCACGCATGTTTAGAGATCTAACTTCAGGATGGAGCACGATAGACGTTCTAGTGACCGATCCTCGAGGCACAGGCATCATCACCGCCGACATCATCGCCGCGAGAGATCACCACCTCCTCCACCTGCTCAGGCACAGCCCCAGGATTTCATGAACGCGGTAGTGGGGCTAATTGATCAGAGGCTACAGGAAAGGGTTCCTCCACCACCTCCAGCACCAGTAGTACCTCCGGAGAACCCCATTTCCGCCATTTTACGAGAGTTTCAGAACCGGCGTCCCCCGAAGTTCTATAAGGGAGACGATATGCAGGCAGAGATGTGGCTAAAAGAGATCGAAAGGATTTGGCAGCTTATCCCTTGTGACAGTCAGGAGAAGGCTCGCTGTACACTTACTCTTATTCAGGGCGAGGCCTATTCTTGGTGGGAAAGCACGCAGATTGTTCTGGAGGCAGCCGGGACCAAGATTACTTGGAAGGTATTTGTACGGGAGTTTAGAAACAAGTATATTCCTCCAGCTTCCCGTACTCGCAGGTTGAGAGAGTTCACCGAGCTAAAGCAGGGAGGCAGGTCTGTGGGTCAGTATATCGCCGAGTTCGAGAGACTTTCTCGCTATGCACCCAACATAGCGAATGATGACTTTCACAAGGCGATGCAGTTCGTCCAGGGACTCATGCCAGATATTCAGGATGCGTTGAAAGCAACCAATACCAGCACCTAGGCAAAAGCTACCACTCAGGCCCTAAAAGTTGAGGATTCGGATATTGCTAGGAAAGCTACTTCGAGGATTGGACAGGCTTCGGGCTCGAGAGCAGGTCAGGGATCGAGCTCAGGGAAGAGGCCGATGATTTACTCTGCCCCTCCAGCTCAGAAGAACCCCAGGAAGAAGCTTAAGGTGACAGGGCCGTTACCGAGAGGTCCGAGAGCTCCAGCACCACCCCAGCCACTTCAGAGACCGGGCTGCAGATGGTGTGGACTTCCTACACATACCTACGATAACTGCAGACGCTGGTTAGGTTTGTGTTTGATCTGCGGGAGTAACGAGCACATGATTGACGACTGTCCGGATCGTCAGGATCCACCACCTGCAGGACCGAGGCCACTTGTGAGGGCTCGAGCTTATGCACTCGCTGGAGAGGAGCAGGATGCAGAGATAGACCCTGCCGCGGTAGTTGAAGGTATTATTTGCATCCATGGCACGAACATCCATACATTATTTGATCCAGGAGCTACACACTTCTTTCTTGCGCACTCTATTGCTATTACTTTGCCTTTGCCTGCTATGTGTACTTCTGTGCGTTATATAGTTAGTACTCCTTTCGGTAGTAGGCGAGAGACGGATCAGGT
The DNA here is from genome assembly GCA_037501455.1 of Lantana camara. Lineage (NCBI taxonomy): Eukaryota > Viridiplantae > Streptophyta > Magnoliopsida > Lamiales > Verbenaceae > Lantana > Lantana camara. Next base: position 87,209,674 of record CM074862.1, on the reverse strand, counting down.
TTACAGGGATGTTCCAGTGGTGATTGAAGGCCGGGAGTTTCTGACAGATTTCATTGTTATGCCGATGGAGAGATACAGAGTTATATTGGGGATGGAATGGTTATACAGGCATTGTGCTACCGTAGATTGCCGGGCTAAGAGGGTTCAGTTGGGTTCAGAGGTTACTACGGGTTGTACTTCAAAGACCGTACCCCTACTTTCATTTTCAGAGGCTCAGAAATTAGTCAGAGACGGGGCTACAGGGTTTATTACCTATATTCTGAACAAGCCAAAAGATCAGGTGAAATTAGAGGACACCGAAGTGGTAAAGGAATTTCTCGAGGTATTCCCAGAGAAATTGGATTCCTTGCCGCCTGAACGAGAGATTGAATTTGTGATCGATCTTTTTCCGAATGCTGAGCCGTATTCAAAGACTCCTTACCGGATGGCTCCAGCTGAATTAAAAGAATTAAAAGTTCAGCTGGAAGCATTGTTGGAAGTTGGGTACATTCGGCCAAGTTCTTCGCCGTGGGGAGCACCAGTTTTATTTGTAAAGAAAAAGGACGGGACTTTAAGAATGTGTATCGATTACAGGGAGTTGAACAGGATGACTATCAAGAACAAGTATCCCCTCCCACATATCGAGGAGTTATTCGATATACTTCAGGGTTCCAAAGTCTATTCGAAATTGGATTTAAGACAGGGATACTATCAGCTGCAAATCCGAGCAGAGGATATTCCTATGACAGGATTCAATACTTGGTACGGGCACTACGAGTTCGTGGTTATGCCATTTGGATTAACTAACGCCCCTGCATCTTTTATGGATATGATGCACCGGATATTCAGGCCTTTCCTCGACAAGTTCATGGTAATTTTTATTGACGATATTCTGGTTTTCTCAAAATCAGCCGAGGAGCACGCAAGACATCTCAGGCTCGTTCTTCAGACTCTGAAAGAGCATCAGTTGTTTGCTAAGTTCAGTAAGTGTGAATTTTGGATCGATCGGGTTTCTTTCTTAGGACATGTGATTTCGGGAAAAGGGTTGGAAGTCGATCCCTCGAAAATCGAGGTCGTGCTCAAGTGGGAGAAACCAAAGAATGCCTCGGAAATTAGAAGCTTCTTGGGATTGGCCGGTTATTATAGAAGATTTGTTCAGGACTTCTCCAAGATTGCTGCACCCTTAACCCGATTGACAAAGAAGGATGTTAAGTTTGTCTGGGACGAGAAGTGTGATCAAAGCTTTAATTTTCTGAAAGAAAAGTTAGTCTCAGCTCCGGTGTTAACTTTACCCGAGGGTTCAGAGGGATATGCAGTGTACACCGATGCTTCTAAAGAAGGCTTAGGTTGTGTTTTCACTCAGAAAGGAAAAGTGATCACCTATGCTTCTCGGAAGCTAAAGGAATATGAAAGGAATTATCCGACACACGACCTAGAACTTGCAGCCGTGATCTTTGCTCTCGGGAAATGGAGACATTATCTTTACGGGAGTTCCTTTGAAATTTTTACCGATCACAAGAGCCTCCAATATTTATTCACCCAGAAGGATTTGAATATGAGGCAACGGCGTTGGATGGAAAAGTTGGAAGATTATGATTGTACAATTAAATACCATCCCGGGAAAGCAAATGTGGTCGCCGATGCACTTAGCAGGAAGGCGAGTGTATCAAGCTTGGAAATAAAGGAAAGTGAGGAAGTTGTCCCGATTGTGTTAAAGGCTCGGGTTTCTAACATCACAATTCAGCCGGAATTAAAGTATCAGTTATTTGAGACTCAGAATAAAGATCCGGAAGTGCAGAAGCTTGCAAGTAAAGCTAAGGATGACCCGGAGAGTCCGTTTGGGTTTGATGAGACCGGATTGCTTCGGTTTAAAAACAGAGTAGTAGTGCCTGAAGAATTGAAACGGGTCCTACTTGAAGAAGCTCACAAGTCAGCCTACTCGATCCACCCAGGAGGAAATAAAATGTATAAGGATTTGAAACAATATTATTGGTGGAACGGGATGAAAAGAGACGTGGAAGAATATGTGAAACATTGCTTGACCTGTCAGAAAGTGAAAGCTGAGCACCAAAAGCCCGCAGGACTTCTACAACCGTTACCTATTCCCGAGTGGAAGTGGGAACAAGTAACGATGGACTTTGTTTCTGGGTTACCGAAGGTTAAAGGCGGGTTTGATGGAATTTGGGTAATCGTGGATAGATTTACAAAGTCTGCTCACTTTCTACCGGTCTGGATGTCCTATAAGATTCCAAAGTTGGTTGAAATCTATAACAGAGAGATTATTCGACTTCATGGTATTCCGGTGAGCATAGTTTTAGATCGAGACCCGAGATTTACTTCTAAGTTGTGGCAGGAATTACAGGCTGTCTTGGGTACGAAACTTAAGTTCAGTACAACATTTCACCCACAAACAGACGGTCAATCTGAAAGGTTAATCAGATATTTGGAAGATCTTCTTCGGGCTTGCGCGATGGATTTTCAGAACTCGTGGGCAGAACAACTTCCTTTGATCGAGTTTGCTTATAACAACAGCTTTCAGGCTTCGATCGGGATAGCTCCGTATGAACTTCTTTATGGAAGAAAGTGCCGATCTCCGTTGTTCTTCGACTTGGAAGAGTGGAAATGGTCGAAACAGGAAGGGGTAAAGAAAGGTGAAAGATTTGAAAGGCCTTCCAAAGTCGTTCAAGCTATGATCGAGAAAGTTCAGAGGATTCAACAACCGATGAAAGCCGTGCAAGATAGGCAAAAGAGCTACGCCGATAAGCGCCGAAGAGATCTAGAATTTGAAGTTGGTGACCGGGTATTCTTGAAGGTGTCACCAAGGAAAGGTTTCACCCAGATCGGGAAAGGAGGAAAACTTAATCCTCGTTACTTAGGTCCGTTTGAGATTCTTGAAAGAATAGGCGAGGTAGCCTATCGATTGGACCTACCATCGAGTCTTACGGGGATTCATAACGTATTTCATGTTTCACAATTAAGAAAATATTACCCCGATGAGACTACGATTCTCCCCGTGGAAGAAGTTGAGTTGGAACCGAATTTGACATTTATTCAGAGGCCGGTTAGAATAATGGATCGGAAATTCTAAGAGTTGAGAAACCGGAGGATTCCCTTGGTTAAAGTGTTGTGGAGAAGCGATAAAACCGAGGAAGCTACTTGGGAAACAGAGGATAAAATGAAACGGTTCCACCCGGAGTTGTTCAAGCAAGACTAGAGAATCTGGGGACCAGATTCTTCTAAGGGGGGGAGAGTTGTAACGCCCCGGTTTCCGGATGATCAGGTAAGCACGCCACGTGTGAGTGGAGTGTAGGTTTTGTTTTATTTCTTTAATTTTATAATATATTTTACGTGGCATTCATAATTTTATAAAATTCACGAAACATTATTTATATCAATTCTTTGAATTCATATCATTAAAAATATAATTTCATGACATGGAAAAATATTTATTGCATGAAATAATTACAAAGAGTGTTTTAAATTACCAAATTGTCCCTAGTTAAATATTCTTTAAAATTTTAGGGACTTAATTGCCAATACTTTAAGGACTTAATTGATCATATTTTAAAACCTCATCTACTTAATTGCATAGATTGAATTCTTGGAGGATTTATTGGCAAATTAGCATATTTCCCATTTTTCAAAAATGGATGCACCGTTATACCATCTCAAGCTTCCTTCTTGATCAAATTTTATCCCAAAATTTTGCCAAACACATTTGCTCTCTCTCGGTATCAAGAAACAAGGAGAAGAAAGTGACTTTCCATTCAATTATCAAGATTTCAAGAAATATTTCAAGGATTTGGGAGTTGATCATCCTCTTAATCTATTTTCTTCATTTCTTTCATCTTCAAGGTTGGTTTGCATGGAAGTGATGATTCTTGCTTATATTTGACATGCTTAGGGTTTGAGAATTATATGGTAGATGGATGAATTAGAATTAGAAGCATGAATATGTGATCATTTCACGAATTATGGCATCATTTATAGCTTGAATTCTTGGTTATTTGGCTTGAATAATCAAGTTTTGATCATGAGCATGAGGCATGAATTCTTGATGATCTTGTGTGATTTGAATGTTTAAGTGCTAGGATATCATTTCTTGAACTTATATGTATCATATTTCCAGAAAATACATACTTGTGTTGATCAAAATGGATTTTTGGTGATTGCTTTGTTGCTTCCCGTGAGCATCCCCTGTTTCTCCTTTGTTCTTCAAAGTTTCAGAAACTGGGAATGACCGTTCCCAGCCTCAAGGTATTGTGGGAACGGGCGTTCCCATCTTTTCAAATAAAACAGGCGGCCGACCACGGGAACGGCCGTTCCCATTTTGGCCTTGGAGCCGGAAGGGCCGTTCCCAGTTAGGCGCATTTTTAAATGGGAAAAACATTGGCACGTTTTTGGGGTTTATGGTAACGACCGTTCCCACTTTACAAAGGGGACCGGAACGGTCGTTCCCACCTGGAATGCAGAACAAAATTCACTGCATAAATTTACGAAAATAGCCCCTCGATCCGACGACTTCTTTGACCCCGAATTGCTATAATATGTGCTAATATGATGTGAAACGACATGCTATCATACCACATTGCATTTTCATGGTCGTCTCGATACATTTCCGCCGTTCATCATATTTTGGTCATTTTAGGTCATGTCTCACGTGTATACGTTGTAATTGCACAGGTCACGAGGGCGTGGACGGGGAGCAAGCTCCTTAGAACACCACATTATTGTATTTTACAAGAAAAGGTGAGGTTTTATTTTGGTAAAACGAACCCTATAACCCTTATGTGCTAGTTTTCGGCCAAAACGTTTTATACTTATGAATGATTTCAAAACCATGAATATTTCAAGCAAGCAATTCATGATTTCAAGCAAGTTTGGCGAGTACATGATTGCACGTGGGCCCGAGGGTAATTCTTGAGCCAACCGGGAAAGCAAGGGCTGACGGGTAACTCCTGAATTATCCTCACATTGTTGGGATCACCCCCGAAGCCACTAGGAGATTAGTGGTGGAAGGAGTTCCGTGTCTAGAGGGTCATGTCCTCTACACACACCATGTCATGGATAGTCGAGCCTTGCAAACTCGCTATCACCAGGAGGAAGAAGGAGACTGGGGATTAATCCGGCATGTCGGGTTATCCTCGGGTTATCGCATGATTTCAAGCATGAAATTGTCTATATGAGCACTAAATGAAATTGCATGATCATGTATTGAATTGATAAAGCAAGCACGTATTGTCACGTTTGGCGTTATGGTTGGAGATTTGCCCCCACTCGCCGGGGTCACATGTTCATGAAATGGTTAAGATAAAATGTTAAAATGATTGGTTGTAATCTCGGGCAAAGATTAAGTTTCTTGAACTATATATATTCCTTTTCATTTTAAAGTCTTCACCCGAGGCTACACCTTGCATGTGATGTGTGTTATATATATTTATTGCCCCTCACTCAGTCTTCGGTAGACTGATACTTCACTTTTCAGGTACTTGAGTGCTGGGTCGTGCTAGGCGGGTGTCCGGTCGAGTTTTGCATTTTCACGAGTCTAGCACCGTACCTTCATGTATTGTACTTTTGGGACATTCCATGTTGTTGATCGTTATTTGTATTTTGGAATACTTGGTTATGTATATTATTAAGAGATGATAATGTATTGATAGTTAAGTTGGTATCTATACGTATTTATTCAATAAATATGGTACCTATATGTATGAATGACTTTATTGCTTCCGCTTTCATTATCTTGTTGGCTCTATTTGTTGGGGAGAGTGTCCCGCCTAGCTCGTCATTTTTATTTGTCACCCGTTCGCTATAGTTTTGGTTTGTGTATGGATTTTCCATTTCATACGTGGATCGAGGCTATAGTGCGGGGGATGTGGTGCCCTGGGGGTTAGGGTGCTACAAGAGTCCTCCCCGGCCTTAGCCGAAGGCTCAAGATACCACACCTTCCCTACAGCATGGGTCGTGTGAAGATATCTCAAATGGAACTACACACAGACCTATCCCTGACGGTCCTATACCATCCCAGGGCCGTGTATCCCATCGCTCCTTGGATCCACAACAGAACAGAACATACGCCAATCTTTCATGGCAATCTCGCTACCGAAACATAACACAACTGAATTTTACAAAATAGCTTACATATGCTTTAAAAATGGGTTTTTATATATATTCCTACGCTGCGGGGATAGCCCGCCCACGCAGGACTCACACACTTACATTCCCACGCTGCAGCGATAGCCCGCCCACGGAGAAGTGCAAGCATAAGATCATAAAAATATCATATTTAACACATACATATCTATAGTAAGGTATACTCGCATGCAAGGATAGAAATCAACATATAAAGGCCATAGTTCAATAACTATACAAAATCCTAAACCTCACCTCATGAAAGTAGAGTCTGAGAGTGTGAAGGCCCAAACGCTCTAAACCTCGGGCCCACCGGCACCACCAAACTCTGTGACAAGACATACAGAAGCCCAGACTTAGACTCTATATGAACCAAACAAGACGCACGGCGTTGCTCAACATGATCGTGGTTATGCATAAGTGTTCATGTTGTGCTTGGATAAGGTGTCGTGGTCATTCAAGGCATATCAATGCTCAACAAGGTCATATTTACAAGCAATCAACACGCAATTCCATATCCAAAGATACAAGATCAATTTAGGAAGTCAAAGTATTCACAAAATGCATATTAAATCATCCAATGTCACAGGATTCAATTATAATGTTATAATTAAGCATCAAGTTCATAACGAGTTGTAAAGTGCATAAGTAAGAACAACCTGATCATATAAACATAAAAAGTTGTTGTACGTAGATAGCATGCTTGATACAAATAAAGAGTGCATTTAATTCACTTAAGATCATACTTTACAACTTCACAACATGTTTGGCACACAAGCTCAAGTCACATTCATAGTTTCATAAATATTACACTTACATCCCCTAAGTCATTTATAAAAGTTTAGAGTTATTACACAAACATCCCCTTAGTTGATTACTAAGCATAATTGTTCGTTTAAAGTGTTTGTACAATTATTCCACTAGGAATTAATTACTTACAAACATGACAATTATCAATTTATCTTAATTCATAATATACCATTTTCGGGTAGTAAGAGTAAATCAAGATATTACAATTCTAACTCCTATCATGCATAAAGTCTCAAGTTGTTCAAGCATCTTTCATGTATCTAAATTTTATATTTGAAACACAATTTACAACAAACATAACATTGAGAACGTCTCAAATTCATATAAAGAAATCACAACATGTTCGTTCTTCTAAAATATCATTCAAGTTCATTTAGTCACATAAAATATTAGTTTCTAAATATTACACTAACACCCCTTCATATCTAAACACATAGCATAAATTCATCACATCGGGATTCAAATTGTAAATCGAAACATTCATGCATATCACAATTCATTCAATACATGTTTTCGTATACGATTGGAATACATCTCGATCAACAAATTATTTGCACTTAAAACAATTAATTCAAATAATCACAATTACGCAAAATAATTCGCAATAATTAGATCGAGTTTCCGATTAATTAACAGAAAGTGGCGTTGAACTCACCACAACGAGACGAACATTCTGTCCGAAGAGTGCTGCCACCGGAGCCGCCGCAAAGTCGCCGGGCCGCCACCGGGCCGCCGTAAAAAGTCACCGGAAAAATCCCGAAAAATCAGTCCCGAATGAAGTCTTCGTGCCCGTTCCGAATCCTTGATCAATTTCTGGAAATTCCAAGCCGATTGTCCTAGATCTGAAATCTAAGAACACGAAAACCCTAAATCTTCAAACTCAAATTACTTCCAAACCGGTGAACCAAAATGCGATCTGAAAGAGGCGTTGTCTTACCCATGACGAGCTCTTCGAAAGCCCTAAGGTAGCTTTCCGGAAAAATCCTCGGAGCTAGTGCCGCTGTTGCACCGCCACTTTGCCGCTACCGATCAGCCGCCAAACCACCGAATCTGGAGTCGCCTGATCACAGGCCACTAGTTCTCGTCGTTCCGAACAACTTTCATGAAGAGCCCGAGACCAAAAGATGGCCGAAAAAGGCCCCCGTTGGCCGCCGAAGTTTCTGCCGCCGCCGCTACAGTAACTCGCGCCGCCGCCGCGAGCTTTGGACGGCGCGTGCGGCGCCGTCGCTGCTCCGATAGCCTCGCCGCTGACGTCAAACGAAGCGCCGGGATGTCCTATTGCTGGGTCTTCGGCGCGTGCACCAAGGAGGTGGCGGGAAAACGCCGCGAAACGCCGGTGAAGTGGCGGCGGTCTGACAGCTCCCCCGCTGCTACTGAAATCCGGCCATAACTCCGGCAGCGTTCGCCGTTAGGCCGTGAAATTGGTACTCTTGCGTCGGTCTCGCCGAGATAATCAAAATGGACTATTCGTTTGTTGAATTCCGTCGAGAAACGATCGAGTTATGGGTTCGTAACCGAAGCCGCGCATAGTACCCGCGGGAGAGAGAGAGTGGGAGAGGAGAGAGAGAGAGAGAAAAGGGATTGGGAGAAATGTGTCTTGTGCACAAGCTATAAACAACCGGGTATCCTTATCGCGTAACAAAGAGAAATATCGCGTACAAATAATCGTAAACAAAATTGGTAAAGTTACGAATAAACATTCAAGCTACGAATTAATTTTACAAATAAAAAATGAAATAGAGATTTACCAATTAGAGTTTAATTCAATTTAATTTTAGAAACTTTTTGTATAATTTAACGACATTTCGTAAACACATGATTGACAATTAATCTCAAGTAATTCAAGTAAACCGAAATTAAACAAGTTAAGTAACATGATGGATTTAAAATCAACTTGACAATTATTTCATGGAATAAATTCAAATTATCACATATTAAATTGGATTTATATTAAATCACATAATTCAAGAACTCTTAAATTAAACACACATAAGTGTAGAGACTTACTTGTTGATGTCGTAAGGACGCCCTTCGAGAAGACGGGGCGTCACATTAGTACTCTCCCACCATGAATATGCTTCTCCCTAGATGAGGGTAAGAGTACACCAAGCCTTTTCCCGAGACTCACATGGAATAAGTTCCCATACCAGTTCAACTTCTTTAACCCATTGTTCGGCTTGAATATCGTTCCCCTTTTGGAATCTCGGTGGATGCTGGTTCTGAAATTCCCTTAAAATAGCAGAGATAGGTGCTTGTTGTGGTGGTGGAGGAGCTGGCGGTGCTGGAGGCACATAATCCTTTAGCCTCTGATCCATGAGTTGCACCATGGAATTAAAGAAATCTTGGGGTTTAGCTGGAGGAGGAGGAGTCCTATCACGCCGATGATGATGTCGATGTCGAGGAGAACGATCACGGTGATGTCGGTCATGAGCCATCCTGAAATTCAAACACTGTACATGCATGTTTGATTAACAAGTGCAATGAGTGTAATTACAACACACAATGCAATCAAACCACGTAGTCACATAATCCAAGTTCTTCAAATAGGGTCACATAAGTTCAAGTAGGTTGCAAGACTCTCAAATAATCAATTAATCCTATGCCGTACGACTTAGACTCACAAGACACGACACTAGAGCCGCGGTTTTGTAACCGGGCTCTGATACCACCTTGGGATGTAGCACCCGGAACGCTAGGCGCCACATCCCCGGCACTACAGTCTCAATCCACATATGAAACGAATAATCCATACGTGAACTGAAACTATAGCGAAAGGGAGACAATAAAAAAAAACACAAGGCTAGGCGGGTACCCTTAATTAAAACCAAAACAACTCAGAGCAATAAAATAGCGGAAGCAAAAGCACTCAATACATATAGGTACCATATTTACATATTTACTTATAGGTACCAGAAATTCACATCATTACAATATTAATCCAAGTATAATTCAAGACATACTACAAAATAACTAGTGTCAACACAAGTACAATGTATGAAGGTGCAGCGCTAGACCCGAATAAAAGACAACGAGACTCTAATTCCTGCCTAGCACGAACCTGCAAAACTGAAAAGTTGAGGTGTCAGTCCAAACGGACTGAGCGAGGGGTATAAATAAAAATACGCGAACATACATGCAAGTTATAATCTCGGGTAATACTTTTAGAAAATCACAACACAATTAATAAAATCAAAAGGTACTATCGCCCGAGGTTACAAGTAATTCAATTTATCAATTAATTCAGTTCAATACAATCAATATGTGGCCCGGCGAGTGAGGGCAATTCTCCAACCTTACTTCAACCGTGTACAATCAATCAATTATTAGGTGATTAGGTGATCAAGCAATTATTTACTGTGCACAATTAGCAGTTTCAGTGACTGCTTCTTCCTCCTGGTGATGGTGGGATTGCAAGGCCCCACCATCCAATCAGTCTGGGCAGAGGGTACATGAATCCCTAAGCCCGGAACTCCTTCCTCCCCTAATCTCCTAGGGGGTTCAGGGGTCATCCCATTTTGGTGAGGATAGCACTCGAGTTACCCGTCAGCCCATGCTTTCCCGGTTGGCTCGAGCCACTATCCTCGGGCCCACAGTGCAATTCAATGACTCGCCAAAATAATCAATCCGTCAATCAATCAGTCAATCAATTGGTTTTGTCAAATCATTTGAAAATCATAAAGTTCGCAAACTATAGATATATATACATTTTGGCCAAAATAGTCACATAGGGGTTGTAAGGGTTCTATTAATCTAGAATTTAAACCTCACCTGACCAAATGACCAAAAGAAGGCAAGAGAACACCCTACGGAGCAGGCTCCACGAAACCGGGACCGTGATCTGTGCAACAAGGACAAGTGTGAAATAAGACTCGACTCGAATGAACCAATTATGACGAACGGCAAAGTCATGCACCAATAGGTTATGCAATAACAATTTAATGAATGTCAAATAAGAACATGATTATCCAAAAACCGAGTATAAAACACATGCATGCACAGCCATGCATGCAAAACAAAAATGCATGAAAACAGAGTGTGACACGCCCGTGCCACCAAAATACACTAAGCAGTGACACACCCGTGTCACAGTACAGCAGACAACATGCATGCGAACAGAAGGTGACACACCCGTGTCACCATTACAAAGCAATCCGTGACACCCCCGTGTCACGACACATAAAAACCAAGCCATCGCGCACCCCCGTGTCATGCTGAAAGAGGAAAAAGTGACACCCCCGTGTCAACTGTGCGTAACAGAAAAAAAACAGGGAAGAAAACAGGGGTTTCCATGCAAAACCAACCCAAAACACCAAATTTCAATCATCAAATGCAATCAAAACTTGAGGAAACATGTATCCATACTTGAAGCACAATAAAATCTAACATATATACCCATATCATACATTGATCATCAAGATTCATCAAAAGAAACCCATAAAATTTCATATATTCCAACTGCAACATAACTTCATGTTTCATGCAAGAAATGAAGAAACAAGGACCTATACATGCTTCTAATCATAAATAAGCAAGAAAGCATCAATCAAACCTCAAACCCTACTCATATACTCAATCAAGGAATTCAAATACTCTCCAATATATACCTTCAAATGAAGGAAAATAAATAATGAGGTGAAGATGTGATGATGTTGATGATATTAGCTCCAAAGTTCTTCAATTATAGCTTGAAATTAGATGAAATCTTCCTTCATCTCTTGATGGTGTAAATACCGATCCTTAGTGTGTGTGTGTATGATGTTCTTGTATGAAATGTATTGTATGAGAATGTGGGAGAACAATACATATAAGATATATTATATCATCCACTACAAGCATAATGACTCTTCATTTTGCATATTAGTCCCTCATTTATTTAAATGAATGCTCACAAGTATCATCTCTAACAATTAGACATTTAACTCCCAATTCATGAAATGCAATTAAGTCCATAAATTTATGGGATGATCCAATAAAGTCGTATAAGACAATTAAGCACATTATCACTTAATTCACGAATTTCACATTAAAACTAATTCATATAAATACATAGGAATGTATAATGCACATAGTAATGTAATGAAATTAAAATAAGCAAGTAAATATATAAAATTAAACCCCCAACTCCCGAAGACCCGCACGTGGCGTGCTTACCTGAACTTCCGGAATTTGGGGCGTTACATTCTCTCTGATTACGTGCCAGGAAGATGTGGATTCTCCCTGTTTGTGTGATAGAAAGATGTCGGATTCTTTCTATAGTTTTGTGCACGAGAGATGCTGGATTCTCTTGTTATTAGGTATTCGAGGGATGCTGGATTCCCTTGAATTTAGGGTTTGAGATATGTCGGATTTTCTCAAACTAGAATGTCTGAAGGATGTGGAATCTGACAGACTTAGGCTGAGAGACGGGGTTCTTCCAGTTCCGTGTTTGAGAGACGGGGCTCTCTCTTTTGTGTTTTGAGAAATGGGGTTTTCTCTTTTGTGTGCCGAGAGACGGAGTTCTCTCATTTGCGTGTTGCGAGATGGGACTCTCTCTTGTTTGTCGTTGTTGCATTACGTGTGGCTTCACGACAGCTAGAAAGTGGCAAAGATGCGATGGTGTCGAGCTCTAGTACAGTGGCTTAGTGGGGATCGAATGAGTTTGAAGTGACCAATGATCAAGTGTGCAGACAGACCTCTGTGACTACGAGACTCAAAAGGGAGTGGGTGCAAACAAAGGGAGTAAACTTCACGGCCAGGGCTAAGATGCTATGCAGTTTCGGGAGATAGATCAAGATATTTCAGTTCGAAGCTATTCGGTTCAGCAGTAGGACCTGAGGACAGGTCCTTTTGAAGGGGGGAAGTTTGTAACATCCCGCTCATCCGATAAATAAGGTACGTCACCTTCCGACCTTTTTATGTGTTTAATTATGTGATTTGTGCGTTGTGTGGCTCTCTTATGAACTCTTTTAGAGTTCAGGGTCCTTTTGTAATTTTCTCCTTTTAGGGGGGGTCTTCCAGTCACTTCTCGTTCGGTCGAGATTTTGACCTCTTTGACCCCTTTAACACGTTCAGGGCATCGAAACGAGTCCGTAGACACTAAGTTTGCCCCATTCTGACTTTGTTAGCCCGTTCTTCCAACCGTTTTGCATACGAGGACCCGAGATATATACCCCGGATCCTCGTTTTGCGTGCCAGAACTTCAGCTCTAGCCCCAGCATCTTCCTCCCGCGATCCGGCACTATTCATGTAGTAGAGGTGTGAAAACACACACCTATCCGTTCTCGCTCGTTTCTCGACGGAATTCGACGTTTGATTAGTCGAAATTCATCAACTCGATGAGCCCGTCACAACCCTACCAAGATCGCGGCCAACCGACGACCCACGGCGGCGCAAAGGTGGCCTGAATGTGGCGGGTGGCGCCACCACTTCGCCGTCGGCGATCCTGCGACTTTCGCCGGCCAAACACCACCCTACTCTACGTTTTTGGACCCTCCCGTGTCGATTTCGGCCTCCGTTCAGCACGAAAACCACCGAACGTGGTGGTTCCGGCAGCCCCACAGTTAGGAGAAAAGAGGGCCTCTTTTCGACTGGCGATTTCGGCCTTCTCCGACGGGATTTCGATGGCACGCGCAGCGGCCCTAGCAAGAAGAAGAACAGACGCAGCGGATGTGTAACATCCCGCTCATCCGATAAATAAGGTACGTCACCTTCCAACCTTTTTATGTGTTTAATTATGTGATTTGTGCGTTGTGTGGCTCTCTTATGAACTCTTTTAAAGTTCAGGGTCCTTTTGTAATTTTCTCCTTTTAGGGGGGGTTCTCCAGTCACTTCTCGTTCGGTCGATATTTTGACCTCTTTGAGCCCTTTAACGCGTTCGGGGCAACGAAACGAGTCCGTAGACTCCAAGTTTGCCCAATTCTGACTTCATTAGCCCGTTCTTTCGACCGTTTTTGTGTACGAGGACCCAAGTTAAATACCCCGGATCCTCGTTTTGTGTGCCAAACCTCAGCCTCTCTCCTTCTCTCCCGCTCCAGGCTTTTCACACACACCAAAGGTGTGATTTCACACACATCACCAAACTTGACCGATACTCAACGGAATTCGACGAATCAATAGTCCATTTCGAAGGGCTCGACGAGCCCGTCACAACCGTACAAAGATCACGGCCAATCGATGACCCACGACGGTGCAGCGGCGGCCTAAAAGTGGCGGGTGGTGCCACCACTTCGCCACCGGTGATCCGGCGACTTTCGCCGGGCAACCACCACCCTACCCTACGTTTTTGGACCCTCCCGTGTCGATTCCGGCCTCCGTTTAACATGAAAACTACCGCAAGTGGTGGTTCTGGCAGCCGCGCAGTTTGGAGGAAAAAGGGCCTCTTTTCGGCTGATGATTTCGGCCTTCTCCGGTGGGATTTCGATGACACGCGCGGCGGCCCTGGCAAGAAGAAGAAGAGACGGAGCGGATGGCGTTGGCGGCGCGGCCAACGGCCTCCAGAAGACGGCGCACGCGCCACCTGAAGATGATGTCGCGGCGGCGCGTCACTGTAGCCGCCGCGTTGGACGTTCTCCGGCGGTGTTTTCCGACGAGTAGGAATGGTTTTCGACCCCCTGAGCTTGATTCCGGTGTCATTTTGGGCAAAACATGAATGGAGACGGACGTACGGCGGCTGTGCATTGGCGGTTCAACGGCGGCACAACCTCCGGGGATTTTTCCGGTGAGAAAGCTTAGGGCTTTCTTAAAGCTCGTCACGGGTAAGCCGATGCCTCTTTCTGATCTTATTTTGGTTCACTGATTTGAAAGTAATTGAAGTTTGAAGATTTTAGGACTTCGTAATGTTGAAACTGAAATTTGCGACAATTAGCTTGGAATTTATAGAAATTGATCGAGGAATTGGATTGAGGACGAGGAATTCTTGGACGAGGGAATTTTCAGGATTTTTTCGGCACGTTCCGGTGGCGGCCGAACGACGGCCGACCACTATTCCGGTGGCTCCGGTGGCGGCGATCCGGCGGGCTTCGGACAGAATGTCCGTCTCGTTATGGTGAGTCCGTTGCCACTTTCCGTTCGTTGATCGGACACTCGGTATATTTATATAATTGTGATTATTTAATTATTTGTTCTAATTGTAATCTAAACGCGATATACTTGATTTGCTGATCGAATTGTACTCCAATGTATATGAAATGATTGTATGAAATATACTTTGATATATTTGAACGCCTTGATTTGCAATTTGATTTTGGTTTGTTGAATTTGTTAATTGTTTAATTTAAGAGGGGGTGTTTGTGTAATTTCTGGAAAAGCATGAATTATTTAATTTGAATTGGTAAACCTTAGTAATTAAATCTATTATGTAATACATGAATTGAATATGTAAAATATGAATTGTATGAATTGAGTAGGGTTAGAATTTGATTTGTAACCTCGTGAAATTTGTATGAATTAGGAAGCATGCTATTATGATTTATTGGATTTATTAATATGTGTCAAATGGTATGAAAGGTGCTACGTGAATTTGCATGAAATGAATTAAGTAAACTTTGTTAATTAAATTTGTTATACAATCCATGAATTGTTTGTGTGATAAATGAATAATTTGATTTGATTAAATTATATAATGTTTCTTCTGCAAATAATTGTTATGCATTTGATCCATGTTTGTGTGATTGCATTTGTCGTGCGTCTTTGTGGTTTGATTTGAGTCTGAGTCTTGTGTTCCGTGTGTTCAGTCGATCAGGGTTTTTCCTGGGAGTATCAGTCAGCTGTTTGGGTTCCAGTGGGACTTTTTGGCTTATGTTTTCCGTTCTCGTCGATGTAAGGTGAGGTTTTAGGATTTTGTTTTAGTTACAGCGACCTGCAACCCTCTATGCTCGTTTTCAAGCCTGCATGCGATTATTCTATTATATTTATATAATAGATATGTGTTTATATGATATGTTTATGAATTTGTCATACGATTAAAGGTTTTCGAACCATATATGTACGAGCATATGTAAGCTTGAAATGTTTTGCAACGAGGCTATGCTCCAAACCGTGTGTCTTCAAGCTAGCTACGGATTAGGATGATACGGAGAGGTTCATCTATAGCATATGTTAAGTTGCCAGGTAAGGTATACTCCGCTAAGGTAGGTAAGTATGATTTGGATACGATATGATAAGTTTGGTGTGTAGCGAGTTATGATCTGTTCTGATATGCTATGTTCTGGTGTGTTGGGCCCCGAGACGTGGGTAAGGGAGACCCGGGACGACCATGGGGTCGCCGGTTATGACCCCTGTGCACGTTCTCATTTGAAATATTCCCGTGCGACCTATGGAGGTTGGGAAGGCGTGGTATCTTGAGCCCTCGGTGGATAACCGGGGAAGGCACAGTGTGGGATAGCTACCCCGTGTGTGTTTGTATCTGTATGAGTAGTGAGGGTTTGCTCCCCGAACTACATGGTGTTGGGGTTGGATTGTTTATGATATTTGTTTGTTTTCTGTTATGATACGTATGATACGATATGGAAGTAAGGTGGGAGACCCGTACTCGCCGAGTATATGATTATGGTCTGTTATGTTGATTATGAAACGGGATAGGAGCTTTCTTTTTTTAATAAGATATGAGTATGCTCAGTTTGTTAAGTTATGAATAAGATAAGATATGTACAAGTTTGATTTGAATATATATATATAAGTTTGATTTGAAAAGATATGTATAAGTTTGATTTGAAAATATATGTATAAGTTTGATTTGAAAAATGGTTTTGGTATGCAAAACCCTACTCCCGGTTCATAATCTTTCTTTTGATACATGCTCTGCTCCTTATTATGTATAGTGTGTGTGAGTTCAGCCCCCTCACTCAGTCAGTGGACTGACCCTCACCCCACCTATGTTTTTAGTTTGCAGGTGCAAGTTGTTGGAGTTCGAGCTAGGCGGCTTTGAGTCGGGTTTGTCGAGTCTGTGTCAGTCCGTTTGATTTTTGTTAAATACTTTGTTCAGAATTATGTATGAAAATTATGTATATAGTATGTTCTGTACAGGATTATGTTTATGCTTTAATTATATGAATTTCGGGACAGGTTAGGACAGGGCTTGGATTAGTTGAACCCGTCTTTGTTGTATGTTTGAATTCGGGACAGGTTAGGACAGGTTCGTGGAATTAGTTGAACCCGTTTATTTATATTTGTTGATTAAAGTTTTTGGATAGATCGTATTTTGCATCGCTTCCGCATTCAGGTTTGGCATATAATACTTGTACAGGGTTAGGTACCGCCTAGCTTAGGTTGGATTTTTCGTTTGTCACCCGTTAGCTGTGACTTGGTGCGTGTGGACCTTCCACTTCGTACGACATGTCGGATCATAGTATGGAGGTGTGGCGCCCCACCGCTTGGGGTGCTACAGGATAGCATTGGCGGCCCGGCCAACGATCACCGGACGGCGGCGCGAAGATGATGTCGCGGCGGCGCGTCACTGTAGCCGCCGCGTTGGCCGTTCTCCGACGGTGTTTTCCGACGAGTAGGAACGGTTTTCGACCTCTTTTGACCCCCTGAGCTTGATTCCGGTGTCATATTGGGCAAAAGATGATCGGAGACGAACGTACGGCGGCTGTGCAGCGGCGGTTCAACTGCGGCACCAGCTCCGGGGATTTTTTCGGCAAGAAAGCTTAGGGCTTTCGTAAAGCTCGTCACGGGTAAGCCGATGCCTTTGACGGATTCGATTTTCGTTCACCGGTTTGAAAGTAATTGAAGTTTGAAGATTTTAGGGCTTCGTATTGTTGAAACTAAAATTTGCGACAATTGGTTTGGGATTTGTAGAAATTGATTGAGGATTCGGATTGAGGACGAGGAATTCTTGCACGAGGGAATTTTCAGGATTTTTCCAGCACTTTCCGGTGGCGGCCGAGCGGCGGCCGACCACTATTCCGGTGGCGGCGATCCGGCGAGCTTCGAACAGAATGTCCATTTCGTTATGGTGAGTCCATTGTCGTTTTCCATTCGTTAATCGGACACTCGGTTTATTTTCTGTGAATTTATTTCTATAATTGTGAATATTTAATTAATTATTCTAATTGTAATTTAAACACGATATACTTGATTTGCCGATCGGATTGTACTTCAATGTATATGAAATGATTGTATGAAATATAATTTGATATATTTGACAGCCTTTATTTGCAATTTGATTCTGGTTTGTTGAATTCGTTAATTGTTTAATTTAAGAGGGGGTGTTTGTGTCATTTCTGGAAAAGTATGAATTGTTTAATTTGAATTGGTAAACCTTAGTAATTAAATCTAATATGTAATACATGAATTGAATATGTAAAATATGAATTTGTATGAATTAGGAAGCATGCTATTATGATTTATTTGATTTATTAATATGTGTCAATTGGTATGAAAGGTGCTACGTGAATTTGCATGAAACGAATTAACTAAACTTTGTTAATTAAATTTGTTATACAATCCATGAATTGTTTGTGTGATAAATGAATAATTTGATTTGATTAAATTATATAATGTTTCTTCTGCAAATAATTGCTATGCATTTGACCCCTGTTTGTGTGATTTCATTTGTGGTGCGCCTCTATGGGGTTGTTTAAGTCTGAGCCCAAGTCGTGTGTTGTGTTTTGTATGTCCAATTAGTACAGGTGCACCCGGGGTGGTGACTTGTGGTCGTGCAGGTTCCGGGGTGGACCTTCTGCTTTGTGGTCTGCAGTGTTTGCTACCAGGTGAGCTTTTAGGATTTTTGTTTTAGTTACAGCGACCTACAACCCTCTATGCTCGTTTTCAAGCCTGCATGCGATTATTCTATTATATTTATATAATAGATATGTGTTTATATGATATGTTTATGAATTTTTCGTACGATTAAAGGTTTTCGAACCGTATATGTACGAGTATATGTAAGCTTGAAATGTTTTGCAACGAGGCTATGCTCCAAACCGTGTATCTTCTGTTAGGAATAGTGCCCTAGAAAGCCGATTGTATATCCGCTTTGTGCTTTTCCTTATTGTAATCACAGACAATCTTTGAATGAAATAACGAATTGAGGCAACACTTCTTTATATGCTCTTGTTTGGTATGCGTTTACTTTAGTTGTGCATGTATGAGAACTCCCCTAATCCTGATGACTTTAGGACTCTACCATTTAGGTGAAATGGTTCATGAAACGAGCCCTATATCACATAAGTCATGATTAGTAAAATACTCCAAGCCGATGAGTCCTACAGACAGTGGGAGTGTCAACCTGACTCCTCTAAGGCTTGCTTGTGGGATCACGCCCTTAAGAAGGACCACCTTGTTTCATGGAGGTGCAAAGTGTATAGTTGATACGTGCGTGATACATGAGGGTGCTTACTTTAATAAGTAAGTTCACTGAGGTGCCCCGTGTGAGAACATTCCTAAATGGGAAAGGAAGTTTCTATTTCAGGAAATGGAAGCTTCCAGATTAGGAAATATCTCACGAGTCATTGATGTGATTAATTGATCCTTAGACTTGAGGTTCCTTGTCACTTTATGAGTTAACTCTGTAGTCTTTGGTATAAGCTTTAAAGGGTGTCGCCTTAGACAACTGATTCAAGGCTTATGCTGGGGCTGCACAAGTGATTCATGAAAGTGAATGAGAATCAAGAAAGGACCTACACTTGCATATGCAAGGTGATCTCTTATTGTGTAAGTCATTCATATGCCATATGGAGTCCTTGGCCAAGGCAGTAGATCAAGACATCAAGAAAAGTGTTTCTTGGATTGAGATCAAATGGATATGAAATGCACTTAGCTTTAAGACCGGATTATTAGGGTTCTGATTATTCCCTTGCCCTAGATCTTGGTTGAGAGATAGTAAGTAGGAGGATTGTATCTCACATGAATCAATGACTTAAAGGTTCTGTCGAATCCGAAC
This sequence comes from Lantana camara, assembly GCA_037501455.1. Taxonomy (NCBI): domain Eukaryota; kingdom Viridiplantae; phylum Streptophyta; class Magnoliopsida; order Lamiales; family Verbenaceae; genus Lantana; species Lantana camara. Next base: position 87,189,891 of record CM074862.1, on the reverse strand, counting down.
ATTCCAATTCAGCTAGGGGTTAAACACCTGTTGCTAGACTATGGTCGTTTAATCTGTGGACTGATTAATTAATTAGTGAATTAATTAATTAGGGTCACTGCTAATTGAATTGAGAACCTAGAGGGTCACACACAACAACTTGGTTACATGAGTTGAGGCTTGAAAATGATTAAACGAGTTAATCGGGCCAAGAGGGTTCCACACGTGTGAAGTCACACGTGTGGCTCACGTGAGTGACACGTGTCACTGTGACACGTGTCACACACGTGTGTATATGTATATATATATTATATATGTTAAATAATTAATTAGTTAATTATTTAATAGACTTTGGTTTAATTTTGAATTAAAAAGAAAGTCTAATTTTGGAGAAAATAATCTAGTTAATTAATTACGAATTAATTAATTAGATAAAAATAAGTTATTTATTTTATAATAAATAAAGTATAAAATTATCCAAAATATTTTGGATATTTTTAGCTCTCTTAAAAGTTGACTTGAATTAGAATTCAAAGTCAAAGTTGGAAAATACTTGATGATCAAGTAATAGGAAAGAGGGACCAAAATCCTAGCCCATAAAGGACTAGGAATTTCGGCACCCCCCTCCTTATAAATAGGGGAGCTCGAGCTCCTTATGGGGCTAATTGACAATTCTTGGTTCATGTGTTGAACACCTTCCTTTCTCCAAGATTAAATTAAACCCTAGGTTAAGCCTAAACACTAACTAGAGAACTAGCATCCTTACTAGTTAGATTGTGATCAAGTTGGTGGACTTTCTCTAGAGACTTCAAGTTAGAAGTTTGAAGATTCGAGCTTTACCAAGGAGAGGGGATCAAGCCGCGAGAAGAGCGTTCTTGGGTGGCTTGAAACGCTTCAAGAAAGAATAAAAGAAAAGTAAGTTTTCTATCTTTACGAATTTGGTTACACGATTGCGAGTTCAAGGTCTTTTTGTTGGGAAATTTTTTTAAATTCCGCTGCTTTCTGATTCGTGTTTTCCAACATCTTCAAGCTAGCTACGGATTAGGATGACACGGACAGGTACATCTATAACATATACTAAGTTGCAAGGTAAGGTATGCTCCGATAAGGTACGTAAGTATGATTTTGATACGATATGATAAGTTTGGTTTGTAGCGAGTTATGATCTGTTCTGATATGCTATGTCCTGGTGTGTTGGGCCTTGAGACATGGGTAAGGGAGACCCGGGATGACCACGGGGTCGCCGGTTATGACCACTGTGCACGTTCTCAGACAGATGGGCAGTCGGAGATGTTAATCAAATATTTGGAGGATATGTTGAGAGCATGTGCATTGGATTTCTCATGTTGGTGGAAGGAGCAGTTATCTCTGATTGAATTCGCTTATAATAACAGTTTTCAAGCTTCGATAGGAATGGCGCCTTATGAAGCTCTCTACGGACGAAAGTGTAGATCTACCCTATTTTTCGATCTTGAGGAATGGAATTGGACTAAACAAGAGGGAGTGAAATGAGGAGAACGGAAAGAGAAGCCTTCTAAGGCCGTGCAAGCAACGATTGATAAAGTTTAGATAATTCAACAAAGAATGAAAGCAGCTCAAGATAGACAGAAGAGTTATGCGGATCGGCGGAGAAAGGACCTTAAGTTTGAAGTTGGTGATCGGGTATTTCTGAAAGCTTCACCACGAAAAGGATTTTCGAGGATTGGAAAAGGAGCTAAATTGAATCCTCGCTATCTGGGTCCGTATGAGATTCTAGAGAAGATTGGAGATACGGCTTATCGGTTGAATCTACCTCCGAGTTTGACTGGAATCCACAACGTGTTTCATGTGTCACAACTTCGTAAATATTATCTGGATGAAGCGGAGATCCTACCCTAGGAAGAGGTGGAAATTGAGCCTAATCTCACCTTCTTTCAGAAACCGGTTAAGATTTGGATCGAAAATTTCAAGAATTAAGAAACCGGTAAATCCCACTAGTTAAGGTATTATGGAGAAGTGATAAGGAGGAAGAGGCTACATAGGAAACGAAGGATAAGATGAGGAGGTTCCATCCTGAACTTTTTCCGAGCAATCAGTGAATCCGAGGACGGATTCTTTTTAAGGGGGAAAGGTTGTAACGCCCCGATTTTTCCAAATCGTTCAGGTATGAATTATGTGATAATTACGTGCGAATTTAATTTATTTAATTGCGTTATTAATTGTTTTATTTTATATTATTTGAAATTATTAAAATATTTAATTATTTGAAAATATTTGAATTTGTATTTATATGAATTTTGAACTATTTGCGCCTGATTGAATTGTTTGCTTGCCGTTTCTATGTGAAATGAATTCGAAACTTCGTGTAAATTTAATATGTTGGACTTATATGTGCTATGAATATGGTTATATGTTCGTTTCATATTTTTGGATTCATTTGATTGAGTTTTAGAATTTATTTTGAGTTGGAATCCAAAACGGGGTCTAACGAGCAATTAGCGCACCATTGGTTCCTTATTTGATCACTTGAGCTAGGAAACTCAGATTTGAGTTTCGTCAACTTCGTTGAACTCGTATCGAAAATTCGAGTTTGATGAACTTATCTTTTTATTTTTCCAAAGTTATTTGAACCTCCGAAATTCAACCGAAACACGCAACAGACGCCTAAACTGCCATGTTTTACTAAAATAGCCACAACTTATTCAAATCTTGACCAAATTAACCATGGTTTCAGCCTATGGAACCCTAACTCAACCATCTAGCTGATCATACTTCCTTAACCGAACCACACCCCCTCACTTGAAGAAAATCAGCTCAACATCCCTTGCATTCCAGAAAATCCCGTAACTCAAGCCATCCTTAGAGATTCAAGCTCTCCTCCAACCTTCATTCAATCCACAAGGTAAGCTTAGGGTTGTAATATACATTCATTATGAATCATTTTAATCCATGCATCCCTAAATTTGGGCACATATTGATGGAGTTTGGAGATGATGAATTAATAGTTAGGTTTGGTTCCATTTCTTGAATCCATGATGTTGCTTGCTTTATGAGCTGAATTGATGCATGTTTGTCGATCATTTGAACTTCTTAACTTTAGTATTTGCCTTATGTTTCATGGTACTTGAGCCTAGCATGAATTACCATTGTTGCCTTTCATGGAAACTTGAAGAAATGTGCAGAAAATAATCTGCTCTTCCATGCCTAGCTCACGTTTTGGGGATTGAATTGATGGGTTCTTTGTGTTCTTTTTCGTGTGTTATGGCATAACTTTGTAGCATATATATTGCTCTATGTGTATCCCTTGTTGTGCCATGGTTTTGGGTCAGTTTTCAGCTACAAAGATGAAGAGGAAGCTGTTGTCGGCCTGCTTGAACGCCCGTTCGCCCGGAATAAAGAATGGACTGAACGGCTGTTCAGTCCATGGCTGCTGGATTTGTACACCTGAACCCCCGTTCAGGCTCTTCATGCATGGGACTGAACGACCGTTCATTCCCCTTTTTGTCCCAGATTTGGTTCTATGCAAAGGAACGACCGTGCATGGGTGCATAATGTGTGTAATGTTATGTACTAGACTTGATATGGCGCAACAATAAGCGTAGTGGGCGGAATCTAATATGACCTTAGATAAGGTCATTGCACTGCTGTAAAATATACCCTCAGAGTAGTTTAGAAGAAATGAGGATATCCTTATAGAGCCCAGAAAGATCTTATCGTTAAAAGGATATTTGATGTAATCGTTGCTTCAAACACAGATGATTGTAAATCATTAAAAGGATACAACTTCTACCTAAATGGTAATGCAAAATGTTGGAAAGGCATTCTAAGCACATATCTTGCAAATCTCAATTGTTGTAGTTGAATGCTTAACTGTATTGAGTACCGTTAAGTTAAGTGTTTGGGTAAGAAACTCCATCTAACTAGCTAGATGAAGTTCCTAGCATGAAACAACTCCATTATCATATTGTATGATTAACTGGATGGTTGCTCAAGTAAGAGAACCAAGACCTCACCAAGAGACTGAGCATGTGATTACGAATTACTTTATAAAGGAAAACCTGTTTCATTAGAGATGTGTAAATAAGAGGGTTACATCAGCAGAGAACTTAGCAGATCCACTTTCGAAACGCCCAAAGTCAATAGGCTCTCAAAGTACATCTTGAGAAGATGGGACTCAGAGTACCTAAATGGCTTTTACGGGTAAGTGGGAGATTATTGGGAATAGTGGCCTAGAAAGCCGATTCATCGTAATCTGCTTTGGAACTTTCCTAATATCACATACAATCTTTGATAATATATAATTGATTATTATCATAGGCAAACTGTAACATCCCGATCGTCCGGCCATATAGGTACCCACCTTCGAGAGTGTTTTGTACGCGTTTAATTTATTTATTTATGCCTTTATGCGTTTATTGAATTGATTATATGCCTATTTGATTATTTGAATAATTATTTGTTACCCATTTTGTTAAGTAATTTGTTCGTTTTGACCCTGTTTGATCCCCCGTTCGATCCGTGTGACCCCGTATTTATTTCTAAGTATGTGACTATGTGATATGCATGAAATATGTGTGATATAAATTTGTCTGTGTGCTCATTTTATGTTTTTAAGTTCGTTTGATACGGTTCGTGAACCGTTTTATTTGTGAGGGACATAAGGGCCTAACTCCTTTTAGCGTACCTTGTGTTCTGGAAGGCGTAACTTGGGCTCGGGAATTCAGATTCGAATTTGGAAGGGGCATCAGACTCGTAACGGAGAATGGAAGCTTTGGAACCTGAGTTTGAAATTTTCTAAGCCCGTTTGAGCCTCCGAATTTCTCCAGAAAAATGACCTATGTGACAGATTTGCTATGTTCCCCCGTTTTAATCATAACCCACCCATTTCTGATCCGAATTGCCCCATACTTGAACCCATATCACCCTAATTAAACCCTCGCTCCACCCATTTCCACCCCATTTGGACCCCAACCAAGGAAAATGAGAGAAAGTAGCAGTTTTAGCAGAGACAGAGAGAGGAAAGGGGAAATACTATTCATTTGGTAATTTCTTGCTCAATACACATCTGATTCGTCTCAAATTCGAAAGGTAAGTTTGGAATCTTGTTCTCCATATTTTCCTGTTTGATTTGAGTGCTCATTTTCTGAATTTCTTAGAGAATCAAGCATGTTATGGCTTATGTGATGAATAGTAAGGGTTTGTTAGATTTTGATGAATTTGGCATGATTTCCTGTGATTCTTATCGGTGTAAGGCATCATTTATGATCTTATGACATCCGTTATTAATTGTATGGTCTCATTTCATAAGTTAAGTGAATTTATTTAAGGATTCCATTAATGTTTTGGATGAATATTTGAAGAACATGAATGTTTGATCCATTCTTTTCCATTTCCTTGCATGGTTGTCCGAGTTTTCCATGGACTATGACCTGAATATGATGTATATTTGTTGCGTGATCCTTCCCTTGCATGCTAGATTGGATTAGGATTGATTTTGGATGAGTTTATACTTCTGTTGCTCTGTTTTTCAGCTCCAGCGTGCATGGTCGAGGCCGCGATCATGGATAGTTCATTTCCGATAGCGGCTGTGACCCTCTTTTGGCCTTGTTTTGAGTTCAAGTCATAGTCGTGACCTTTTCCTGTTGTTTTTCAATCATAGCCACGACCTTTTTTGGCCTTAGGTTCTAGTTTTAGGTCGCGGGCGCGACCAATTCGTGGAGAAATTCGGTAGCGGCCGTGACCCTTGCCCTGCGTTTGTTATGGTTGTTTTCATCTTTCGTTCGTGCTTTTCTTACTTTGTATGACTCGTTTATGATTTGTATGTTATGTTAACATTTTATATTATGTGTTAAGTGCTATGTTATGAATTTATGTCTTGTTTTACGTGCTCGTTTTTTATTTATGGATTCATACGTGTAACATGCTACCTTAATGTGCGAATATGACTTCATGCTTCGTTTATGCGCCTTGCATGATTTTTATTTACCCTTATATGATATGAAATGTCTTCTAAACATGTTGTATGATATGTTATGCATGTCATATGAAACTTGTGAATTTATTTAGCATGATTTAGGAGACTTATGATTTGTTATGAACTTGCATGCGTTATATGGAAATTCATTGCATCTCTTACATCTATATGTATATGCCGAGCATCTATATGGTTCATTTTGAGACAAACTATGGTTCATTTGTGAGTCTAAGTTTTTCTTTCGTCCTTTGTTTTTTTCAGAGCTTTGTTTCGAGGGAAAGGAGGTGGTCTCTTAGGTGTGTTCCTATCCATTTTGTTCGTTGTGGTCGACAAGGTGAGGTTTTCTTTCTTTTAGTTATTACGACCTACAATCCTTTATGTGTTTTAAGCTCACATGTAACCTATGTATATGTATAAGTATTTTGATATGTGTTTGGTACGTATTTTGTGGGATTTTAGCCCTTTTATTATGCAATATTTGGAAACGCTTTTATGTATACGTAAGAAATATTTTCGTTTATTTGTTTTGAAAAGGATTGGGTGTGTGTGTATATAATTTTGAAAATAACGAGTTATCACTTATGAACTATGAATTTTCGAAAATTATTAATTATGATGGGGCCCCGGAGATTTGTGCATAGGAGACCCGGGATGGTGTAGGCTGTCGGGTAGTCCCTAGCATGGTCACCACACTAAAAGGATCAACCCTGAACCTACCAGGAGGTTTGGTGGGAAAAGGATTCCTTAGGCGTGAGTGTCATGAAGCTCACGACCCAGACTGTATGATCGATGGTTGGGGTGGTGCCACCCTGCCATCACTGATAATGTGCATAATTCCATATATTTTGTGTGTTTAATGGCTAATTTTTAGTGCTCGTATTTGATATAAATTGGTGCCCTGATGAATTTTTGTGTTTTTAGTGCAGCTGGGCCTTTTTCATATTTTATTAGGAATTTTGGACTAAAAAGAGAAGATTTTGGATCAGGCTTCTGCGCGTGGGTTGCTGTTGCATACATGGAAAGAGACTAATTTGATGGTGAATGACCTTCTGTAGCTGGAATAATTCATGCATGCACGTGAGTGGGCCTTGACGGATTAATTTGTGAAATTGGTAAATGGTTAGTGGGCCTGGATATCTTGAGTTTTGGGCTGCGTGAATTTTGCTTTGGAGTTAAATTGATGATAGCTAATTGGGTGATGCAATTGGAGGTGTTGAATTTATGGGCTTTAATGAATGTGGGTTAGGCATGTAGCTGACTAGAACAAAACCTTTTTCGTGGAGATTATTTATTAATGATGATGGGCCGAGAGGTGAAGGTTTTGATTTAATTGGAAGAAGTCCAATTTAGTTAGGATGCGGTTCACATGCATGAAAAGTCCAATTCGGATTTGGATTAGACTTTGAGGGCGTAATTTTGTAGTGCTATTTGAGATGCTTTGGGGTAGCAGCTTTAGGAGAACCTTTTCCTACCTCACTTTTGACACAGTAATTCCAGTGACGTGAAGGCAGCAGCTTGAAGACTTCCGAGAGCGTCTAGATCAATTCTTCTTCTTTTGTTAATTAGTTTATGCTTTTATTTATTTTATGTTTTGGACCTGATTTTCATGAGTAGCTAATTTCTTTAGTACCTAATTAGGAATTTACAATTTATGTTTTTGACATCGTGAGACGTAATTGGTTTTTATAATTCAATTTTATTTCAAGTATTTATTAATTCTCTGAGTGTCGTGTTTATTGTGATTTGTTTGCTTAGTGATAGTTCACGATCATCTAAGTAGATTTAATTGTATATTGCTATTCTTGATTGCATGAAGTATACGTAACGCTTGATAGATAATTAGCGATACATTAACGAGAAGGATTAGTTGCAGTTATCAACTTGTTAAGGGAGTTAATAATTAGATTTAAATTTAGCACATGTCGTGACTAGGTTAATTTGGGCTAGTGTTTTCTTAATTCTTAATGCTGTTGACTCATTAAATCCTGTCGACTGTCTCTAGGGGTTGTGAGTTGATTAGGGAATAACTGTCGAGTGTCTCTAGGTTATTCTATTATTTAAGAGAAAACGAGGCGAAGTCGAGTGCCTCTATCTGCTATAGGTAGTCTATTCGAATAACTGAATTTATTTTTGTGTCTATGATCGATGTCCTAAACTAAATTGTGATTCCTAGCTAGCTATTGTTTTTGCGTCTATCTGTTTTTCTCTAGTTTAGTTTAATTTAATTGTTAGTTAATTTAGTTAGTTTAATTAAATCTTAAACCCCCCAATTTTACTTGTTAATTTTAGTGAATTTTCCTGAGATTAATTAGAATTATTTTCAACTAATCTCTGTGGATTCGACCCGTTTGCACTATACTCTATTTTAGACATAAACCAGATTATAATTTATCGACACCTGTCAAATTTTGGCACAGTTGCCGGGGATTGGTGGTAATCGAATTTAATTCTTTTTATGAACAGGAGCATTCGTGGAGTTGACGAGCCGATTTTCGATCCCGATATCGAAAAAACCACAAAATGGTTAAGGAAACAAGCTAAAACACGCAAGAACCTAGCGGAAAGTTCCGATCTGATCTAATCTGAAAAGTCCAGCAATGAGTCGGAACACTTAGAAGACGAGCAGAACAGTTTGACTACAAAGTTTGACCATACCTTAACGATGGCAGTACCACTGGTACGCGTGACCATGCGTGATCTAGCGCGTCCCGCTACTGCACAGCAGCCCCTCTGCCTCACTTTTCCAGAGGTAGGTGCTGGTTTTGAGGTAAAGACGGGCACAATACATGTACTCCCCGTCTTTCGGGGTCTAGAAAACGAAAACCCTCACCAACACCTGAGCAAGTCCTGTAGCACCCACGACGATAGGCACCACATCCCCCGCACTATAAGTCTAGTCCACATATGAAATGGAAGTCCATACATGAACAGGACTCATAGCGAACGGGTGACAATTAAAAATAACTCCCTAGCTAGGCGGAATCTAAGCCTGTACCAATTAAATCTCAATGCCAAAACATGGGGCGGAAGCAATAACTTAGCATGAATATCAAAATGGCCATAAGACCAACAATTCCATAACATAATTAATTTCATCATGCGTCCTAACAACGGGTTCAACTAACATGCAACCAATGATAAATTCAGGTAGTGATTCATTAAGTTCATTAATAAACAGGAGCAATACAGTCCCACCTCCTTCCTCAGGGTGATGGTTCGGCCTGCAGACCCGAACCATCCAATTCTTTCTCCCCGCTAGGGGTAGCCCAGTCGCGGGAGACAATCAATTCAGTATGAGATGGGGGATCATGACTCCTATCCGCTCCTTCGATGGTATGGGAACCATCGGGTCAGGAATACTCGGCCTCCCCGTCTCCTAGGTCGAGCACAGGTATTCCTAATGGGTACTATGTGTAAGGGCTCTTTCCGTCGGCCCATTGCCGATCCGGTCGCCAATACCACGTTTCCCCTGGGCCCACAATACAGTACTGTGCAATGCAGTTCTCGCCAAAACAGTAAGGAATCAGTAATTCATTTCAATCCAGTGGGAACAGTTCACTACTTTAAACATTTACTCGATGTTCTTTGAAAACAATATAGATATAAATTAAGGTTTTAGCCAAACATAACTAGAACGGAAAACACCCTCACCTGGAATACCACGAGACAAGGAACACGAGTAACATGGGTGGCTATTGGATCCGGGAGTCTCCGCCCTGGAGATGAACTGTACAAGAGAAAGCATAACATGTACTCGTGAGAAAAGACTCGATATGAAACCACGTAAGACGCACGGCATGCTTATGAGATGGTGTAACATGTCATGAGATGATTCAATATGGAATAAGTCATAACTATGTCATGAAAGGGTGTGATCATGTTCATATGCTTAATAACTCACACGAATTCAATCAACGTATCAAGTACGGGTTCAAACAATGAATTTAAGCAAGTAGGGACCAAGGAGTGTCAAATAATAGTGTAATTATCAATTAATCAAGCATAAAATTCATATAAATCACATACGGGAGCCAAGGAAGTGAAAGGAATGCAATAAGATGGGTTTTGGTGAAGTTTGGCAAAAACGGACAATACTCGAAAATGCGTAAGCTGTGGTAAAAGAAGAATATCTTGAGTTATAGAAGTTGGAATTGATTTTTGTTTGTTGGATATGAAACTAGACATGTAGACCTTTAAAATGATATATGGATCGGATCGTGGTTCAAAGCGAGGAGAAAATGGTGTATGCTCGAATTTAGGTGATTGCAGATTCTCGAAGAAGTGGTGACACAAAAATGAATTGATTATATCTCACAAATTAGAAAGGATAATGAATTGATTCTAGTTGGGGGTTGTTCTAGACTTCAATAGGTTTCCAACGGTTCAAAAATCAGGTTATTCGAAGTTCGGATGAGGGAGTACCCGGCCGGGGAAAATACAAGGCAAAATCTACCCGGCCGGGGAAAAAGAGTACAGAAACCTCCTACACAAAACTACCCGCCTGGGTAGTCCTCCTGGGCGAGAAAAAGGGCAGAAACAGGGGCTAGTTCGTGGAGGGAAGAAAAGGGTATCAAACTCCCAAGAAAACTCAACCAAAACACCCAAAACAAGAACATAACATGCATATAACACCAATATACATCTAATACTTGAATTACAACATATAAAACACAAGTTTGAGGGAAGGATCAATCCAAACAATCACATATACTCCTCCAAAATTCATATACGTATCAATCATCCAAATAACAAGGAAATAAGGCTAGGAATTCATGAATTCACATATATTGCTCAAGAAGTCATGCTTGATCATCAAGATTAAAGTCCAAAATCCATATCTCTAACAAACCCTCATACATACACACACCTATATATATATATATCAACACATGAACCAACCATGGAAGAAAAGGATGAAATGGAAATGATGAGATGATGATCCTTTCTTGAATCTCTACTTCTTCTTCTTCTTCTTGATCAAAGATGGATGTAATGAAAATGAGAGAAAGGGTTTATGTGTGTGTTGTAGAGATTTGGTGTGTGTTTGTGTATATGTCTCGCAAATGTATATACAATGTATATGTAATATATGTATAGATATAATGCATATATGTATAAAGTAAAGTCAAGATATTATGTATATTATATTATATAAATGCATATGCTTTTGTGTATGAGTGTGTAATATATATATATACATGTGTGTATATATATATTATTGCATATCTCATGAGTAAATGCATGAAGTAAATGAATATAAATATGTATATACCTATATAAAAATATGTTATGAAGTGAAATGTATAAATTATGCATATGTTAGAAATTGAATTGAAATGAAATTAAGATGGAATTGCAATTAAAAAGAACACATAGGCGATTAGACAATTAATCACATAATCCACTTAGTCATATAATTCAATTAAGTATGCTTCACAATTCTAACTCTCAAACTCACAAGTGTGGCGCGCGTACCTGAATAATTTGAAAATGCGGGGCGTTACAAGTCCCACACGGTCTGCTGCTCTACCAAGCCGCATGGGGTCACCGAGGACCAAATCAAACTGAGAGCCTTCCTGTTCTCCTTGCAAGATGCTGCCGAGGCTTGGCTTTATTCTCTTCCATTGGGAACCATTACTAGTTGGGCACAAATGCGGGAGAAGTTCTTGGATAAGTATTTTCCAGCATCACGAGAGATTGACCTCACTCGGGAGATTGTTGCAATCAAGCAAAAAGAGCATGAGAGTCTTCTTGATTATTGGAAACGCTACAAGAAATTGGTTCCACTTTGCCCACAACATGGTTTCCCAGAGAACACGATCATCCATTAGTTTTACTGTCCTGAGACAACTGAAGAGATAGAGGACATGATTAGAGTTCCGCAGCGGAAGCTTTATGTATGTCATATAATGTACAAGGCCAGCTGTCTATTATGAAACAGGTCTAAGTCAGCGGATATTAGTCAAACCCTAGAATCTGGCACTTGGTAGTAGTAAAAGCCTATATTGGAGTACTTGAGAAGAACTCAAGATTATATGCTTGTCTACCACAGTGGTGAGCTCATTTCAATAGAGTACACATATTCGGATTTACAATCTGATTTGTATTCTAGATGTTTGACATCAGAATACGTGTTTACTCTAGAAAGAGAACCCGTTAATTAGAGAATGATAAGCAGACTTGTATTGTTTACTTCGCCATGGAAGTCAAATACATGGTAGCTTGAGAAGCAACCAATTAGAAGTATTGGATTCATGATTTCCTAGTTGTTGGCTCAGAGAAACATCTAATAGATTCCTTCACTAACGTATTGGCGCGAAAGAGTGCAAAACGAGTTTTGACACTCATCTGAAAGGAATATGACTTAGATGTGGTGCCAAATTGAATTTAGGGCAAGTGGGAGATTGTTGGGAATAGTGCCCTGAAAATTCAATTTTTTGAATTAATTAAATTGAATTTATAGCAAGTTGTGAGTACTTCACATATTGATAATTAATGACGTGTGGTGGTATTCTTATATGAAATGTGTTTCATAGGAAAAGACTTTGAATACCGAAATTATGTATCATTAAAGTTCTAGTCGGAAAGATAAGAATATGTTCTTATCAAGACTAGAACGTGGTTATATAAGATAATTAGTCTTTCGTCATAGGGAATGGTGATTCCAATTATAGCACGTTGATGATTTTCAAAAGGATTGGAAACATTGAACTGGACCATTGAGATTATTCATCTTATACTGCTATCTGAAATGAATAAAATCTCAGGAAGCATTGTACTCTTAATCCTGATAATACTTCGGCTCTAGGCATGTAGTGTTAGTCACAGTAATATACTCGAAGTGAGGTCTCGGCAACGGTGGCCAAAATACTTTGTACGCGGTGACAACAGAAAGTGTGCTAAAGAGCTATATTGATCGACGAATCTGTGACCTTGCTGGAAGGTAAAAGATATCCCTGAAATAGATTTGCAAAAGTTCGAATTAAGACTTTGGCCAAAGCACTTCGCGTGATACATCACCGAAGTTGTATGTTGAATGTGTTTCACATACAGAGAATTTGAACTTAAGGCGAATCAATAAATTTCAGATTGGAGATGAAAAATAAATGATAGTAGTAACAATTTATTTTTCATAGATATCTACATGGAGGAGTGAAATGCGAAATTATTCTAGATCGAGGAATCCGTGAATAATTTAATTATTTTAGAGTGCAACAATATTTATTTAGTGGAATTAGATATTGTTAAACAGCAATTAATTATTATCATGGGATGATAATATATTAACCTGTTTGGAGCTTAAATTAATTGGTCCTGCAGGTCCCCCTGCAAGCCCCAATTGAAAACCCGAAGAGAAAATATTGAAACGAGAAAGAGAAATGATTTTTCAAAGTGTTTGAAAATAGCCAAGGGAATTATTTTAAGAAAATAAATCAAAGTTCTAGAGAGTTGGAAATGCCCGAAATTTTATTTTGGAGAAAATAAAATTTTAAATTTAAAAAAAAAATTCTGACGTGGCATTTTGCTGGCGTGGCAGTTGACGTGGCACGCCATGTCAGCGGGTTGGGCCCCAGTTGGCGTTGACAGGGCGCCGCGTGACGCGCCATATGGATGGCTGAGATTGCGCCACGTCATCGAAACGGACGGCCCAGATTCGATTTGGGTTGGGCTCGGGTCGGTCAAACAGGTTAAACGATCGGTTTTCGGATAGGGTCGGACCGGGTCCGGGTAGGACCAGACCCGGACACGTGTCAGGCTCTGGTTAGGCTACGTGTCTCAATACGCGCCAACCACTTGGCCGGCTTGTGGCGACGTGTGGGGGCTCATTCGGCCACGTGTCGGCGCGTGGTTGGCAGTGTTGTGTCCGCGGTAGAGAGAGCTACCACGTGGGGTGCTCCGATTGGTTAGATTCCACACGGTTTGTACGCGGTTTGCAAAATGCCCTTCCATTTATGTGTAAAATAACCGTTTTACCCTCCGTTTGATGCCTATAAATAGGCTGATCCCCTTGCCATTTTTCTCCTTCGATTTTGGGAGAGGTTTTGGCTAGTTCTTAGCTTTAAAACCATATCCCTTTTCTCCTAGTTAATTCCGATTTATTTTGGAATTAATTTCAATTAGGTGTTTATATATAAAACGCCTAATTTCGGGAGATCAAACCCTGAAAAGGGTTTTCTAGTTTAAAGTTTATTTTCTCTTAGTATTTAGAGAAATACTTTCGGAGACCACACTCCGAGGGTTTCTCTGGGGTTATTGCAGGGAAGCTCTGTCGGTCTCCCGAGTGGGAATGGAGCTGGAAAAATGCCATTAGATAGCATGTTTGCAGTACGGTAATTTTTTACAATTATATTATTTTAAGCATGATAAATTATATGCTCTTAAGTGTTATTTGCATGTTAGATATTTATCTGCTTAAGTGATTTAAAATTTATTATCAATTACATGTATATACTTGAGTAGATCCGGCTAGTCTTCCGTTTTTTATTAAAATGTTTTAGAAATATTTTAATACTTGTATTATAATAAAAAATTTTAAAATGTGGTCCCTGACCGCTACTGTTCTGGCCCCACCTCCTAGCAGCCGGGAACGGCCCTTCCCATTTTGAACTGAAGGGCCGGAACGGCCGGTCCCGTCCCCCTGATCATGAACAAAAATTCACGGTAAAAATTGAACCTTTTGACTTTCAATTTCAATCATTTATTTGACCCAAAATTGTCATTATATGATACATTTCATGAAAAAACATGATGTTTATATGCTACATTGGGCATTGCAGGTCGTCTCGTTGCATTTTCGTCGTTCGTCATAATTGGCCCATTTTGAGTCATGTCTCACGTACACATGTCTTTATTGCACAGACTGGCTTCATGGGGACGAGGAGGAGGCACCATAGAGTGTATCCTTCGTCTATTTTGTCGCACAGGTGAGGTTGTCGTTCTAGTTATATAGAACCTCTATAACCTTTATGTGAATGTTTTCGGCCAAAACGTATTATATTTATAAACGTTCTTTTCCAAATTATAATTGATTGAAAGCAAGCCATGATTGACATTGAATCAAGCATGTTTTGGCAAGTACATTGATTACATTGTGGGCCCAAAGGTAGTGTATTGAGCCAACCGGGAAAGCAAGGGCTGATCGGTAACTCTTGTACTATCCTCACCATTTGGGATGACCCCTAAATCCACCAGGAGATTGGTGGAGGAAGGAATCCCGTACGTGGGAGTCATGTTCCCGATGTACACCATGATTGGATGATTGGGCTTTGCAAACCCACCAACACCCGGAGGAAGAAGGGTTCATGAAACTTCTACTTGTACACTATAATGAATTACATGATCATTCTTGAGTTTAAATTAAAGCATGTATTGTTCACTATTGGAGTAAAGGTTGGAGAATTGCCCCTGGAGCACCCCGTACGTGAGGCACCACATCCCCCGCACTATAGCTCAATACGGGTAACGAAATGGTAAATCCGCACCCGTATCAAACCATAGCGAACGGGAGACAAACAGAAAAACCTTCCTAAGCTAGGCGGAACTTAGACCCTGCAAACATAACTAATCAACAAGACATAATGCATCGGGAAACTAAAAACCAAACACATGCATTGGCCACAGGCCTGCAGAAGTTAAACACACGAACTGCAAGCAGACTTGGGCTCTTCAGGCCTCTTTTTAACTCATAACCAAACCCCGGCAAGAGCAATTCAATAGCAAATATACAGAGTTTCAAGTTCATAATCTTACAAGTTCATAATCTTACAAGGTTGAATCATGCACAATTTAAATACATAAGTGAATATAGAGACGCTTCTAACTTAACTTGGCCGACTCAAACTCAACAGAACTCCGCCTAGCTCGAAACTCCAAAGCCAAACCTGCACTCTAAAGTGTTGGGGAGGGAGAAGGTCAGTCTCTAGAAGACTGAGTGAGCAGGAGCGATAAATATATATATAAAAACATGCACCTGCAAGTCATAAATCTCGAGCACGGTTTTATTTAAAATTAGTTCCCAAAAAGGGCAAGAGAGTGTCTAAGCAATGCTCGAACTTTACGACTAATCATCATCTCCAACCAAACTCCGACCGTGTACGACAAATATCATTAATACTTTAAATAGGTGGTCACGCAATATATCATAATGCACACAGATCATATATCATATCATAAGACATATTCGCTTGGGCAATCCTTGTCCCGGTCCTTCCCGCACGGTGCATATCAATCATAACATAATCATAATCATAAAATAAGTTTCAACCTTCTTCCTCCGGGTGGTGGACGGGTTTGCAAGGTCCGACCACCTAAACATATCATTGTGGCTATGAGGTTCACGAGTCCTCAAAGCCCGGTTAGCGTTTCCTCGTCAAAAACTCCTTGACCAGGTCCGTTTCGCCGTTAAACCTAATGGAATCAGCACATGGGATCACCGTCTGCCCTTGCCTCCCCGAATAGCCACATATACTAATTCCTGGGCCCATGAACATAACATACATACATAATATCGCCAAAACATTTCAATTTATAAGAAACATAACATAATCCATAATTCATTTGAAAAGGGTTTACTCGATCAATATTTACTCGATAACTTTACTTTAAAAGTAACATTTATATATACATAAGATTTTTGGTCAAAGCTTGTCACATAATGTGGTAGGGTTTAGTACGTAACTAGAACAAAAACACCCTCACCTGGAACATGACGATACAAGGACACGAGTTACCGAGTGCCTAGTTGATCAAGATCTCTCCACCCTGGAGATAAACTGTACAAAAGACAATGTAACGTGTTCGTGAGACTCAAGAATCCAAATGAAACATATATGACTCACGACAATGTATGACCATGATATGAATGTATAAAAATGATATTATGTAACGAACACGTTCATGTGCACGATTAACGTATTTAAATTACATAGAGTGAAGTCATTCATTTATTCATTTCCATTAAAATTCATAAATTCATTTTTCATATCAATTCAATCCAAGGATTTCATATAACAATTATAACACACGTTTAAAATTAGCAATTAAACAAATAGAAGTATTCAAGTTATAAATTTCACATTTTATAACAATTCCATTCAAGAATTCAAATAACGATCATATCATGTACCTAGACACGTTAGCATTTAGAAAATGAACATTTAATTACATTCAAATGGTAATCGGAAATTAAATAACTTGAAATAGATAGCAATTTAATTTCCATAATTCAATTAAATTAAATAACATTTAATATAAGGTAACATATATATATATATATATATATATGTATATATATATATATATGTATGTACATATACCATGCATGCAATTAATTAAACATACACACACACACACACACACACATATATATATATATATATATATATATATACTACGTAACCCATGCATGCATTAATAAGCAACAAAAGTCATGCATGCAATAGAATTAGAAAAGGGCCAGGCACACACAATTATCCCTGTTCAGCAACCTCAAACAACACTCATGCATATATAAATACACACACACACACTTTGAATCAAGAAGAACAGCAGCAGCAGTAGTTTAAAATTGATGAACAGACACAAACACCATCGCAGCAACACAAGGAAGGAAGAAAAGAAGAAGAGAGGAACAGCAGCAAAAGAAAGAAGACGAAGAAGAAGAAGAAGAAGAAGAAGAAGAACAGAAGCTGCACCCGCCCGGGTTGCCAACCCCTTTCAAAACTCCCCGTTCGGGTAGAGGGTTACAGAAGGTTTCTGTAATAGGAGTACCCGGCCGGGAACTCTCCAAGAGCAAACTCTCCCCGGCCGGGGAGAGTGTTACAGACGCAGCAACAGAAACGAAAAACAGGGGAAGGAGAGTGGTGTTCAAACCAGGCCAAACTTCTCACAAACTTACAACCAAAACAAGATAATGTATTATGGAAATAAAGATAGTAAAACTCAGCAATTCCAGCAAGAAATACACGCAGCAAAACTGGAAAAAGACAGCAGTTCTCATGCGGGAAAAACAGGGCAAGAATGAACGAAAACAGGGCAAGGCTGATACGCGCACAAACAACTATCACCACAGCTATAAATAAGATGAAAATGGGCAGCATTTGACATCAAAATAGCTCCCAAAAATTAGCAGCAGTTCAATACGTGAAGGAGGGTAAATTCCAGTTTGAAGTTCAATCAATACATATCCATTCCATTTATGATATCTCAACCGATCCTTAACCATCAACAATTACCAACCTACTCAGTCATAAATTAAGTAAAAGAATCATATATATAACATCAAAGCAAGTCATAGATCAAGGGAAGTCAAGAAATCCTCAAAATACATCAAAACCTAACTATTCATTCCAATCTTTAAAACCATATGAAATCTGGGTTAAAATTAGTGATGAAAGGATGAAAATAACCAGAGATGCATGTACAACATAATCCTAACTCACCTTGTTGATTGGATGATAGTTGATTGAGATTTGAGCTCCAAAACCTCAAGGATTGCACAGTTACGGGAAAACTGAGATGCAGAAGCTTTGGCTGAACTTTCTGGTTTGTGTGAGGATTAGTTCGAGATTGGGCAGGTAAGGAATGGTAAAGGGTTGAACTAGGGTTAAAATGACACCAACCATAGTTAATTTGGTTAGGTTTTGAACAAGTTATGACCATTTTAGTGAAAGGTGATTATTTTGATGTCGCTCCGTTTTCGGTTGGATTTCGGAGGTTCAAATGATTTTGGAAAAATATAAGGCTAAGTTTATTAAACTCGAATCTTCGATACGAGTTCAATGAAGTTGACACAACTCGAATCCGAGATCCCGAGCTCAAGATATCACGTACGGAACCAAGGGTGCGCTAATTGCTCGTTAGCCCCCAATTTGGTTCCACGAATCAAATTAAATTCGTTAACATATCAAACAAGTTCGAAAGCATAAACCGAGCATCTAGGCATGCTCATAACACATATATTTATGACATTCTACAATTTCACGACATTTCAATATCATTTCATATAAGAACGATGCACAAATTAAACAACCATGCACATATTCATAAAATTCCATGCATGATAAAAAAATTAACTAAATAAATTAAATTCTATTTTAAACATAAATCAAAGTCAACGGATTTATTTGAATAAATTAATTAACATGGTTAAGCATGATTAATTAGCATAACACTTAATTAATAATATGAAATATTAAACACTTAATTATTAACTTAAAATAATTACTAAAATAACGAAATAAATAAAATGATATTAAATTGAATTAAAATAAAATAAAATAAAACACTAACAATTTATAATGAAATTGAATATAAAACACGTATAAACAGTTAATCACATAATTAAATAATTTAATTGCACAATTTATAAACAAATACGACATATTAGTATAAATGAAAAACTGGGGCGTTACAATCTCTCCCCCTTAAAAGAATCCGTCCTCGGATTGACTGCACGCCTAAAAACAACCGATGAGAGATTCCCCATCTCTCACAAGCAACAAGGAGAGAGCCCCGTCTCTCGAGCAGCAATAAGAGAACCCCGTCTCTCGCAAGCAATGAGAGCACCCCGTCTCTCAAACAAAAATAAGAGAATCCCCGTCTCTTACAAACAACGAGAGCACCCCGTCTCTCAACCAAAAATAAAGCAAGGAAGTCTCCAATACTCCTAAGCAACACACTCAAAACCATAGTTAAAACCACGTAAGACGCCCACGTTGATTATCAATTACTCCAAGTAATTTAACACGAAAAGGAATCAAAGCACCTAACATAAAAATTATTTAAGTTAAATTTGCATGGATGCATGTATCATGGATGCTATAAGTACCGTTCACCATAGTTGTGAAATTTAGAATTGTGAGTTGTCGTTGTCCAGTGTATGATCAGTCCTGAAGATAAACTCAGTGCTCAGCTTGTCTTTAACATCTTCAAGGTACCCCGATGAAGCAATTGATAAATCCTTTAAGGATTATACTCTTAGATCCCTTCTGCATTGTACTGCTTCCAGTCTTCATCATTTCCCCTAATCCTCATTCGACCAACCAACTCTTTTTAATTAACCGAGCTTGACCTCCCCGAATACCCTTAAATCGTCCGTCCCGAAATCAGATCCATAGTTACTACCTTTACCCATATCGAAGTCTAACCTATCCTAGAGAATAGCTACTCCAGGCAACACTGACGGTTCAATACCGATTTTGAGATATTTTTTATTATGATTTCTTTCTCAACATGAATTCTTTCCCATCTTTTGTTCATGTTATCCGTTTAGTTTCATTAACCCCTTTTAAGTTATATTCGGTAATTGGCCCCACATTTCTTGAATCGAAGACAGACTGTTCTTGATTATTCTTGAAGTTTGATGTAAATCCTCCAATTATCATCCTTTTCTATTTGGTCCCTTCTGAAGTTTTCTTCTAGATTACCGTTGATATAACCAATAACTCAATAATTTTGTCTTGGACCCCTTCGTACTTCATTCAATTAATCTTCATTGACACCATCCCATCATGACAACTTGATTGGATTTTCTCTTGTCACTTCTGACTTAGGAGTTCACAGAACTCCCTTATAATTCCATCACCTCCAGATTGGAATTCCGTACGTAGAAATGTTCGATGAACCATTTCCCTTCTATCTCGTAAAATCTTCACCTGAATTTAGCAACGTAGCTTCTCTCTCAAGAGCTTAACCATTACAGCCGTCTCATTCATTTCCAATTGCCACCATTAGAACTTCCAGATCCTCCTTAATTTTCATCCCCGTTGTCGCTACTAACATATTCATTCAAGCACCACTTCCATCCTCCAATTTACCTCTCGGTCATGCTCTCCCCCTTAAAATTTTTGCTCTTACCTGTCGAACTCCCTCAATCGTTCTTGTAAAGAAATTCTTGATGGAAATTTTTTATCAGGGAGGGTTTTAACTGTCATAGCCACCTAAAGATTTTGCCTTTCAACTTTCCTCCAATCCTCTTGATAATCAAATCCTTCTTCTCCTATTCTTATTCGATCCGACCACCCCGAAGCCAAATCTAATCTCACTTTCCTTTGCAGTTCCTTTCCACCGACCTAACCCTTACCTGAAGTTCTTTATTTTCCGAAGTCATCTTCCTTATCATGTACCATCCTGTTATTGCTTTTTCCCATCATCCAGATATGGCCAGTCGAAAAGTTACTTGATGAGTGAGGTGAAAGAACTTCCTACCAAGTAAACACTAAAATGCATGTTGGGTAAAGATGTCAATGCATGTGTCACGTTTACATCAAGCAGTTATGCAACACATTAGCGCAATGAAACCAAATAGAAATGCAAGGATAAACATAAGTTCAGAAGAATAAATACTTGATGCGAAGTATGATGCACGTGCTATGAATGTTTTGGAATCTGTCACCAATGTGGTAAGTTGTTAGCTCGGTAGCTTTTCCTCGTTCCTCCAATCCCGAGGTTACTTTGACTTGGTGATTATTCCTTGCCTTTCCCACGGTCTTCAAGATTTCCATGAATCGTTGAAAATCAACTTATATCTTCCACTATCTGAGATTGCAATTTCTTGATCCCTAATTCTTCCACGTACAAAGAGTTAGCATTCAAACTTTTCCTCGAATTTCAACCTCTACTTCTAGTCGTAACCTCGATCAAGAATCCCGTACTCATCCTTTATGAGTTTGATTCACCTCTAATTGCTTATACTCGAGCACATAATTTCCTAGCAAAGAGTCTTTGCCTTCCTTTACCGTTTCCATTTGTTGCTCTATATTTCCTAAGTCGACCTCACAACATGCCAATTCAGCTTGGATTTGGAGAATGAACTCTAATCCTGTCCTTAGCATTATCACCCTCCATGAATTGTATTTATCATATTACTTATCTTTCTTTAACCCCTTCTCAACTTGCTTCCCATCTAAATCAAAATCCCGAACAGCCGTATCCAACCTCTTCCCGATCTTAACTTCGACAAACTCGATTCCAATTCACTAGGCTTAGTCAGAAACCCTTCCTTGTCGACCCTTAGTTCATAATTCCTACTGAACCCATCTTACCTCAACTCCTCTTAATTATTGCTACCCCTTCGATGATCCGAATCCGAGACGAAAATACTTTCAAGGTTTTGTTCACTTCATTCCTTAGGTTGAAGATCCCGTTGAATCCAATTAAAGGCACCTTATGTAGTAGAGCCCTGTATGTCGATCTTCTAAGTCATAACCATCTCACGGTCAATCCTTATTTCACCAAGTGTCCTTCTACCACCACATCTCTAGATTCGATCTTCCCATTCTGAATCCTAATCCTTGAACTCTAGCTCCATCTAGAAATCCTCACATCTTGAATTCTCTACATTCTTCCCGGGTGTATCCTTCTTATCCTCCATGCCTCAGAAAAAGCTTAAAATTGATCGTTTTTATCGTAGAACTTGGCCGTGGTTTGATATTATCTTCATAATCTATACATCATAACTCATTTCGAGAATATATGCATACGATTAGTGCATGCTCATGGCACATATTCAACACTAAAGGCAAGGATCCTTATAATAATGCAGTAAAGAGTTCAACAGAATTCAAAAAGAAAGCCAAATGTTATGTTCAAGATCGATGCAATGCACACATTGTCATATAATTGCTAAGCCGTACGACCTAGACTGACTCAAACACGACTCGAGAACACCGGTTTTGCAACCGGGCTCTGATACCACTTAAGGATGTAGCACCCCGCACGTGAGGCACCACATCCCCCGCACTATAGCTCAACACGGGTAACGAAATGGTAAATCCGCACCCGTATCAAACCATAGCGAGCGGGAGACAAACAGAAAAACCTTCCTAAGCTAGGCGGAACTTAGACCCTGCAAACATAACTAATCAACAAGACATAATGCGTCGGGAAACTAAAAACCAAGTACATGTATTGGCCACAGGCCTGCAGAAGTTAAACACACGAACTGCAAGCAGAGTTGGGCTCTTCAGGCCTCTTTTTAACTCATAACCAAAGCCCGCCAAGAGCAATTCAATAGCAAATATACAAAGTTTCAAGTTCATAATCTTACAAGTTCATAATCTTACAAGGTTGAATCATGCACAATTTAAATACATAAGTGAATGTAGAGACACTTCTAACTTAACTTGACCGACTCAAACTCAACACAACTCCGCCTAGCTCGAAACTCCAAAGCCAAACCTGCACACTAAAGTGTTGGGGAGGGAGAGGGTCAGTCTCTAGAAGACTGAGTGAGCAGGGGCGATAAATATATATATAAAAACATGCACATGCAAGTCATAAATCTCGAGCACGGTTTTATTTAAAATTAGTTCCCAATAAGGGCAAGAGAATGTCTAAGCAATGCTCGAACTTTATGACTAATCATATTAAATTTATTAAGTTTATAAGTTATATATAAACATAAAAGCTCGGCGAGTGAGCATGCATCATCTCCAACCAAACTCCGACCGTGTACGACAAATATCATTAATACTTTAAATAGGTGGTCATGCAATATATCATAATGCACACAGATCATATATCATATCATAAGACATATTTGCTTGGGCAATCCGTGTCCCGGCCTTCCCGCACGGTGCATATCAATCATAACATAATCATAATCATAATCATAAAATAAGTTCCAACCTTCTTCCTCCGGGTGGTGGACGGGTTTGCAAGGCCCGACCACCTAAACATATCATTGTGGCTATGAGGTTCATGAGTCCTCAAAGCCCAGTTCGCGTTTCCTCGTCCAAAACTCCTTGACGAGGTCCGTTTCGCCGTTAAACATAATGGAATCAGCACATGGGATCACCGTCGGCCCTTGCCTCCCCGGATAGCCACATGTACTAATTCCTGGGCCCGTGAACATAACATATATACATAATCTCGCCAAAACATTTCAATTCATAAGAAACATAATATAATCCATAATTCATTTGAAAAGGGTTTACTCGATCAATATTTACTAGATAACTTTACTTTAAAAGTAACACATATATACATAAGATTTTTTGTCAAAGCTTGTCACATAATGTGGTAGGGTTTAGTACGTAACTAGCACAAAAACACCCTCACCTGGAACATGACGATACAAGGACACGAGTTACCGAGTGCCTAGTTGATCAAGATCTCTCTACCCTGGAGATAAACAGTACAAAAGACAACGTAACGTGTTCGTGAGACTCAAGACTCCAAATGAACCATATATGAGTCACGGCAATGTATGACCATGATATGAATGTATAAAAATGATATTATGTAACGAACACGTTCATGTGCACGATTAACGTATTTAAATTACATAGAATGAAGTCATTCATTCATTCATTTCCATTAAAATTCATAAATTCATTTTTCATATCAATTCAATCCAAGGATTTCATATAACAATTATAACACGTACTATTTCACGTTTAAAATTAGCAATTAAACAA
This sequence comes from Lantana camara, assembly GCA_037501455.1. Classification (NCBI taxonomy): domain Eukaryota; kingdom Viridiplantae; phylum Streptophyta; class Magnoliopsida; order Lamiales; family Verbenaceae; genus Lantana; species Lantana camara. The sequence continues at coordinate 87,165,540 of CM074862.1, read as the reverse complement.
ATAGAATTATTGAAGTCATAAATTTCACATTTTATAACAATTCCATTCAAGAATTTAAATAACGATCATATCATGTACCTAGACACGTTAGCATTTAGAAAATGAACATTTAATTACATTTAAATCATAATCGGAAATTAAATAACATGAAATAGATAACAATTTAATTTCCATAATTTAATTAAATTAAATAACATTTAATATAATATAACATATATATATATATATATATATATATATATATATAAATATGTACGTACATATACCATGCATGCAATTAATTAAACATACACACACACACACACACACACACATATATATATATACATATATACTACGTAACCCATGCTTGCATTAATAAGCAACAACAGTCATCAATAGAATTAGAAAAGGGCCAGGCACACACAATTATCCCTGTTCAGCAACCTCACACAACACTCATGCATATATAAATACACACGCACACACTATGAATCAAGAAGAACAACAGCAGCAGCAGTTTAAAATTGATGAACAGACACACACATCATCGCAGCAACACAAGGAAGGAAGAAAAGAAGAATAGAGGAACAGCAGCAAAAGAAAGAAGAAGAAGAAGAAGAAGAAGAACAGAAGCTGCACCTGCCCGGGTAGCCAACCCCGTTCAAAACTCCCCGGCCGGGTAGAGGGTTACAGAAGGTTTCTGTAATAGGAGTACCCGGCCGGGTACTCTCCAAGAGCAAACTCTACCCAGCCGGGGAGAGTGTTACAGACGCAGCAACAGAAGCAGCAGACAGAAACGAAAAACAGGGGAAGGAAAGTGGTGTTCAAACCAGGCCAAACTTCTCACAAACTTACAACCAAAACAAGCTAATGTATTACGGAAATAAAGACAACAAAACTCAACAATTCCAGCCAGAAATACACACAGTAAAACTGGAAAAAGACAGCAGTTCTCATACGGGAAAAACAGGGCAAGAATGAACGAAAACAGGGCAAGGCTGATACGCGCACAAACAACTATCACCACAGCTGTAAATAAGATGAAAATGAGCAGCATTTGACATCAAAATAGCTCCCAAAAATTAGCAGCAGTTCAATACGTGAAGGAGGGTAAATTCCAGTTTGAAGTTCAGTCAATACATATCCATTCCATTTATGATATCTCAACCGATCCTTAACTACCAACAAATACCAACCTACTTAGTCATAAATGAAGTAAAAGAGTCATATATATAACATCAAAGTAAGTCATAGATCAAGGGAAGTCAAGAAATCCTCAAAATACATCAAAACCTAACTATTCATTCCAATCTTTAAAACCACATGAAATCTTGGTTAAAATTAGTGATGAAAGGATGAAAATAGCCAGAGATGCATGTACAACATAATCCTAACTCACCTTGTTGATTGGATGAAAGTTGATTGAGATTTGAGCTCCAAAACCTCAAGGATTGCACAGTTACGGGAAAACTGAGATGCAGAAGCTTTGGCTGAACTTTCTGGTTTGTGTGAGGATTAGTTCAAGATGGGTTGTTAGTGTGACGCCCCGAGTTTTCACACATACGGGTAAGTATTACGTGCGTATTTATATTTAATTATATGACTTTATATTTTGAGTTGTTAATTGAATTTGTTTATAATTTGATTTATTTGTTTAAAATTTTTTATGATTGTCTATGTGAGCTATGAATATATGATCGGATTTGTGAAAATGTGAATTTTGTGAATATGGTGCTAATTGAATGAAATTACGTGTTCCGTGTAATCCGTGGACTTAATTGTAATGTATTTGAATGTTTTGGACTCAATTGGAAATTGAGTTTGGGCTTAATTGCCACCTTTTGAAAGTTTAGGGACCTAATTGTATATTAGGCAACCCTGAACGGTTTTCGCGATATCTTGAGCTCCGGACCTCGAAATCGAGATCCGTAACCGGCGTTAAACTTGTTTCGACGTTACCTATCCTTTGAACTTGACCTTATATCTTTTCGGTATCATTTAAGCCTTCGACAACGAACCGCTTCATAGCCTCGACCTTATAACTTGATTGAACCTTTTCTTAAACGAACCGGACTTGGACCAACCCGTATCCTACCCATTTCTCTACTAGATATCAGCATTCCTACCCTTTTCTTCCCATTTTGATCGATCAAAATCAGCCAAGGCAAGGAGCAAGGAAGAACTTCAAGAAAGCCTTGTTTTGATCAAACCAACTTTGAGCTCAAGATCATCCAACACTCCATCTTCTTCCAAGGTAGGATATGTATTGTTTTCTCCTTGTTCTCTTCTTCATTTTCTCCCGATTGTATCTTGATTTAAGTTGGAGAATTATGTGGTTGAAAGAAAAAGATTGAAATGAATAAATGATATGAATTCTTGGTTCCATGTTTTTCCTTGGTTTAAAGTGAAGTTTGATGCATGAAAGTTGATGTTTGGAGCTTCCTTATCATTTCTATATCTATAGATTTCATGTTGGTAGACTATAGCATGAGTTGCCATTAGAGGAGCTTGAAGCTCCATGTTTGTGATTATGGGAATTGATGATGTTTTGGCCAATTTCAAGCATGTATTCTTGTGTTTTTACTTGAGTTGCATGTTGTATATGAATAATATGGATTAAAATCATGTCTAAGTGCTGTTGGAGAGCTTCTTGATGGCTGCCCTGTTTTCCTTAAAGCTTTTCCCCGCGTAACAGAGCTGTTGCTCTGTTATTTCTTTCAAAACGATGAGCTGACACGGCCGTGTCAGCTTTGAACTGAAAATGGACACGGCCGTGTTTGGCTCTCGACTTTGAATTTTTTCAGATTTTAACCTCGGACACGGCCGTGTCCAAATCCTTTGAAAATGTAACACGGCCGTGTCAAGCCCTCGACTTTGATTTTTTTGATTTTTAAACCTCGGACACGGCCGTGTCCATTCCCCTTTGAAACTCAACACGGCCGTGTCATTTGAATTGGCAGCCTTGAGAAGTCTCTTTTCTTGCTTGATTTGCATACGTGGCTCGTATTTGTGGGTTATATTGAACGTGACTCTAATTTAGTTATGTTATGATTGTTATATTAATGCAAGAATGCAAGTATGAAAGCTATGATCGGTTATATGTTTTAAGACATTAATAGTGCACACGAACATGTCCATTATATTTGTTTTATGCGTTCATATCATAAGCATGGCATTGTCGAGCGTCTTATTTGGTCATTTGAGTCTCACTTCACCTGTTTTGCACAGATTTTGATTCCTTTGGAGACGAGGCCGGTCAGTGAGGCTCGTGTACTCTTCTTTTGCAGTTCGAGGTGGGTTTTTCTTCTACTTAGCTATATGACCCTATAAATACCTTAACGTGGAAAGTTTTCGACCAAAATGTATATGTATATATAGAGTCATTTTCAAGGAGTAAATGTTTGCAACGTAAAGCCCTTATTTTATAAATCCTACCAAATGTTTTGGCGAGAAAGAAAGAATGAATGTTATGCACGAATGGGGCCCAGGGACTTAGTGTGAGTGGCTATCCGAGGAGGCATGGGCCGACGGTGATCCCTCACATTAGTTCCACCAATTAACGGCGTAACCGGACCTCGTTAGGAGTTAGCGAGGAATGGACGCTGAGCGCCATCTGGGGAGTCATGTTCCCCTTTTGGTCAATGAATGGGTGGTCGGGTCTTGCAAACCCGTCACCAAACCGGAGGAAGAAGGCGTAAATGTTAATAAATGTGCACAAAATAATGATTGCGTGAACAGAATAAATGAATGAATGTTTAAATGATTTACACGAGGAGTTGGTTGGAGATAATGCACGCCCACTCGCCGAGCTAATAATGACCTAATGTTAATGATTCGTTATAATCCCTTTTGATGATTGTTATTCACCCACTTGGGGAAATTCTTTAAAACCTCACTTGGGATTAAAGCTTGCATGTGATTGTTTAATTATCGTCATATATACTATTTATGTCCTGTTTTTTACCCACCAGTCCCTTTTGGACTGAACCCGTTTGGTTTTCAGTTATTTTGTGTAGGTGTCGAGGGAGCTAGGCGGGAATACGAGTCCTAGGTCTTGTATTCGCCTTTAGCTTTTATATTTTGTTGTTACACTTGCATACTCACACTTTTAATTATTGTATATAAATGTTGTTTTGGGCCGTGATGGCATGTATATGTTGATTATGATTTAGAGCGTACTTGTATTGGGATTTAACTTCCGTGAACTTAAATGTTGGTACATAGAGCATAGAGCTCAATATATGGAATAACTGTTGGTACCTAGAGCATATATCTCAATCTATGATTTATGATTTGTTGCTTCCGCTTTTACGTTATTCTGCTACTCTGATTGTTGTGCTTATTGGGGTTAAGTGATAGGCTAGTCCCGCCTGGCTTAGTGTGTGTGTGTCCCCGTTCGCTATAATTCAGCACGTGTATGGAAATCCATTTCATATACGGGTCGGGTCATGGTGCGGGGGATGTGGTACCTCGCGCTCGGGTGCTACAGTTAGGTTTTGAACAAGTTATGGCCATTTTAGTGAAAGGTGGTTATTTTGATGCCGCTCCGTTTTTCGGTTGGATTTCGGAGCTTCAAATCATTTCGGAAAAATATAAGGCTAAGTTTATTAAACTCAAATCTTCGATACGACTTCAACGAAGTTAACGGAACTAGAATCCGAGTTCCCGAGCTCAAGATATCACGTACGGAACTAAGGGTGCGCTAATTGCTCGTTAGCCCCCGATTTGGTTCCACGAATCAAATTAAATTCGTTAACATATCAAACAAGTTCGAAAGCATAAATCGAGCATCTAGGCATGTTCATAACACATATATTTATGACATTCTACAATTTCACGACATTTCGATATCATTTCATATAAGAACGATTCACAAATTAAACAACCATGCACATATTCATAAAATTCCATGCATAATAAAAAAAAAATTAACTAAATAAATTAAATTCTATTTTAAACATAACTCAAAGTCAACGGATTTATTTGAATAAATTAATTAACATCGCTAAGCATGATTAATTAGCATAACACTTAATTAACAATATGAAATATTAAACACTTAATTATTAACTTAAAATAATTACTAAAATAACGAAATAAATAAAATGATATTAAATTGAATTAAAATAAAATAAAATAAAACACTAACAATTTATAATGAAATTGAATATAAAACACGTATAAACAGTTAATCACGTAATTAAATAATTTAATTACACAATTTATAAACAAATACGACATATTAGTATAAATGAAAAATCGGGGCGTTACAGCCCCACTCGCCCGGCCACGGATTAAATGAAATTGATTGATTAAATTGTTAAATTGGATGGTTGTAATCTCGAGCGAAGAATACTTCTTTCTTGAACTTATAGTATTTTCAATTTTATAAACTTCACCCGAGGCTATAACTTGCATGTTAATTGTGCTTATATATCTATTTATGCCCCTCACTCAGTCTTCGGTAGATTGACACCCTCACTTTTCAGGTACTCACAGTTGCGTGCTAGGCGGGAGTTAGAGTTGTGTCCAGTCGTTCAGCTGAGTCTAGCATGTCATATTCTCGTGTTATCGCTATTTACGGATTTATTATCCTATTGTTATAATTTGGAGAGATTATGCATATTTGATGTTGTTGGAAACAAAATACTTTTGATGTAAATATGAATGATCTATGGTACTATAAGTAATGACTATGCTTCCGCTTTAAAGTATTGTGCTTGGATTTGAATGGTTTGGGGTTTAGTCCCACCTAGGTAGCTTGTTTCTTGCATTGTCACCCGTTCACTGTATGTTTAGTTTACGTACGGATTATCCATTTCGTGTGTGGACCGAGCTACAGTGCAGGGGATGTGGTGCCTCGGCGTATAGGGTGCTACACACTTAAAGACATATAATGATATCATATGAACATGGCAAAAGATTATTAAAGCATATCATAATATGTAGAAAGATTTCATAACAATTATTCAACAATCTTCTAGAAAGGAAGGCATACTTGAATTCAAGTAGGTAGTATACAAGGGAGTAATGCCATTCAAGGTAAGAGAAATAATTAACTAAGAATGAAACATTTACTGCAATTTATCCATAAACTTGAGCTATTAGATTGTCATGAATCGATTAGCCGATAATCAACTTATGATCATAGATAAGAGACTTAAAGAACTAAGTCCCGAACATGGTTAATGATGCATGACTGAGTAAAGAAATTCAATTATTGAGTCATCAGATTAGCAAGGAAGCGTCAAACTTAACAAGGTATATCTTTTTCCAAAGAAAGGATTCGAGTAAACAATTAGTCTTGATTGAAAGCTAGTATTAGGGGCTTAAGAATGTATTCTTTAGGATCTTGAAACAACCCTAATTATTAAAGGAATTTGAACTTTGAAAGCTAATTTGAAACTCATTTTTTGAAAATTTTCGAAAAAGGCTTTGACCGTTGAATTCGTCTCTTCGAAACAATCGTTTCTGTTGAAAGTCAAAATTTCAATGTCAAAGTCAAAGTTAACAGTCAAAAGTCAAAGGTCACTATTCATGTATACGGTATGGGTACGGTAGGTATACGATATTTATACGGTATGTATACAGTATTTTATACGGTAGGTATACGATATTTATACAGTATTTGTACTATATGTATACAGTATTTATACAAAAATATATATCGTATTTATATAGTATTTATTCAATATATACAGTATTTATACAAGAATACATACAGTATTTGTACTGAAATACATTTGTATTTACATGAAAATACATTTTCTATTTATACGAAAATACATACGTATTTATTTGAAAATACATTTCGCATTTATACAAAAATACATACATATTTATGCATGGGGGTATCGCGTACATAGACGTGTATTATACATGTATGTCATAACATATATCAATTGGTTAAGGAATAAATAATTGAACATGTAACAATTAAAACGATAGGTTATAACATTAATTATGTAACATTGAATAACATGTAACATTAAATTAAATCATTTAACAAATTAAATTACTTAAGTATGGTCATAAATTAATTAAAATTTAATATGTAACATATCATAATAATTGTGACATAATTAAATTGTGAGATAATTAAATTACGTAACACATTTTCTATTAAACTATACTATATGTAACAAAATTCATGAATTTGTATGAAAATTAAAGCATAATTCTAAACATATAATTTATGCATAAAATAAAACTTATAATATAACCTAATTCTAACATAATTCAAGCATAAAATAAAAACATAAATTAAAACCTAAATTCTAACATGATTTAAACTAAATAAATCATAAAATAAGAGAAAAACATACCTTGTTTAGGGGGGTGGGGGTTCGAACTCAAGGTGGAGAGAGAGAGAATGGAGTGAGCAAATTTGAGAGCCTTGGTGTAGCGCCCCAAAGGGAAGACACCACATCCCCCGCATCGAGACCCGACCCATATATGAAATGGAAAGTCCATACACGTGCCAAGTCACGGCGAACGGGGACTCACTCACTCACTAGGCTAGGCGGGAACTAAATCTCCAAGAAATCAAATGAGCAATTAATCGAAAATTCAATTCATGTGCGGGAGCAAATCATAAGTTCAATCACAATACAAGCAGCAAGTGACGGGTTTAACTAACATAATTACCTAGTCCCGAATATGATAAACGTAAATCGTAAATCATAATGTACGGGTTCAAACTATCCCTAGAAACCTGTCCTGAATACCATAAAATACAATCATAATATTTCATACATTCAATGCATAACTAAATCAATTTACAATATGCGTGTGGTGTGACTCAGACCTAACCATAGGACTCGACAGACCCAAAAATCCCGCCTAGCACTCTAAAACCTGCAAAGAACTGAAAACAAAGCCGGGTTCAGTCTATAGGAGATTGGTGGGTATAAAACAGGGCATATCATAAATAACATAGCACAATTTAAGCACACCCACATGAAAGATATAATCCCGTGCGAGGTTTTCTTAGATATTTCCCAAGTGGGTGAAAGCAAAGGAAAACAACGCTCGGGATTACAACGATCAAATTCATAATTCATAATCATAATCATTCATGCGGTCAATACGTGAGCCCTAGCGGGTGGGTGAATATCTCCAACCAACTCCTTGTGTGTGCATATCAATTTAATCCTTATATTAGCGATCATACACATTCATACATATTCGTTCATAATCATATCATTCATATTCATTCCATTCATAATCATAGTCACATACACCTTTTTCCCCCGGGTGGTGGACGGGTTGGCAAGACCCGGCCACCGGTCCATACATTGACCCAGGGGGTACATGAATCCCCCAAGGGCACTCAGCTCCCATTCCCCGCTAAACCTCCTAGCGAGGGCAGGTATCACCGTAAATGTGGTGGGACTAGTACAAGGGATCACCTAGACCCTTGCCTCCCCGTATAGCCACTTGCACTAAGTCTCTGGGCGGCCCGTGCAATACAATCATGTCCACGCCAAAAATCATAAGGTGGGGATACATAAAAGAAGGGCTTTACGTTGGAAATCATTGACTCTTTTGGAAAGACTCGGTATATATGTATAATATTTTGGCTTAAAACTTTCATCGGGCCATCATAGTTAATAGAAGAGAAACCCACCTTTACACCTTACCGACCAATACCAAGAAGAAACAAGAGGACATCAAAGTCTCCTATGAACCCGGCAGGTCTCCGCCCTGGAGAAAACTGTAAAAAAGACAATATAGTGTACTCGTGAGACTCAAGACTCCAAATGAACCATTTATGATGCACGGCAATGCATTAACGTGGTATGAGATGCATAAGAAGTAATGCGATGTAATGGAGTCACATAATCAAGCACTTAACCCACGTACGTTCAATACATGAAGGTTTCACATTCAACTGTATCGTATCTTTCATAATTCAAATCAAAACGAGCCAAAAATTCCATACATTAATCATAAGATAAATATCAACATGTTTACAATGTACATGAATCATTTAGAGGCGAAAGGAATCCATTGAACACATAAGGGATGCATTAGTTACAAGAAGAGTCACATTATCACGTAATTCATTCGAGTACATTCAATACATGGAGTTATCAAGTTTATTCGTTCATAAATTTCATATAGTGTTCATAGAACCTACTTAAACAAGTTTACAATGCATATAATAAATATAGGAGCAAAAGAAATCATTTAAGATATCAAAATATTATAAGAAGGTACTTAACATTTCATGCATTAGCACTTAAGTCATATAATATCATACTAGTTCGTTGCTCGACCAAAACATATCATTCAAGTCATGAATTTCATATCATAATCATAACACATAATAATACGTGTTAGCATAGTATAGAAGTCATAAAAGAGGTGGAGGAAGATCAAACAAGCGACGAAAAACGGAAACGGAGTATCAAAAACCGACATGACAGAATCTACCCCCATGGATTTTTCCAAAACGAAAAATCCACCCCCATGGATTCTGGTCAGAAACGCACTGACTCAAATCCACCCCCGTGGATTTGTGTATGTGGCTAAAAAACACACAAACAGGGCATGCACGAAAGGGAAAGGAAAAGAAGCATGTTACAAAATTATAACTCAATTAAAAGCATACAAATATACAAAGATTCATGTCCTAATTCGTACAAAAACCGAAGCCAAATCATGAGAGTCGAAGAGATGCCTACAAAAGTTCATATTCTTCAAGTTTCATGAGAATCCATTAATGGTAACTTGCATATAACTCATCTATCATGCAATATAAGTTCAAGGAAACACAAATGGAAATCTTAGAATCATATACCATGCTTCATACTAAAAGAAACCACAAGAACTCATGCAAGAATCCCCAAAGTTTCCCAAACCCTTACTATTCATCCTCTTCTCCAATACTTTATCAAATCTTGGTGAAACCCTGCAATATGGAACTTAAAATATCCACCAGAAGATACACAACATAAAAATGGGCTTAGCTTTCAAATTGGAGAAGGAATGGATGAGAGATGAGCTCACAATCTCAAATGGGCAAAAGGGTTCTTCTTCCTCTTCTTTCTCTCCTTTCTTCCTCTTCTTTTGGCTGAAAATATCTTGTCTTGGGGGTGGGATTTCGTGGGGCTGAGGTATAGGAGAGAGATATGAGTGTATCAAGTGGGATAGATCATGAGTTTAGGGTCTAGGTGTGTTAATATAGGTCCGTAGGCTCATAAATTGTCAATGGTTGTCATTTTAGGCGTGAGGTGCTCGTTTCGGTCGAAATTCAGGGATCCAAATGGTCTTAGAAAAATATGAGGTTTATCCCATCGGATCCGAATCATCGATATGAGTCCAATGGAGGTGACGAAACTCGATTCCGAGTTCTCGAGCTCAAGATATCACATACGGAACCAAAGGTGCGCTAATTGCTCGTTAGCCCCCGTTTTGGTTCCAAAACTCAAAATAAATTCAAAACTCAAGCAAAAGAATCCAAAAACATAAAATGAGCATAAATACACATTCATAACACATATATCTCTAACATATTAAATTTCCATGAATTTTCGAATTCAAATCATATAGAAACGACACGCAAACAAATCGCATATGCCCAAGTAGTTCAAGTAGTCGTATAAATTCCAATTCAAATATTTCAATTAATCACATACTTAACAATCAAATAATAAAATTTATTAAATAACACTTATAACCAATTAATTCACGGAAGTAGATAAACACATATGTCATGCTATACGACTGAAAAACGGGGGCGTTACAATCTCTCCCCCTTAAAAGAATCCGTCATCGATTCACTGCTTCGAACGCAAATAACGGGAGAACCCCGTCTCTCGAAAGTAACAAAGAGAGAGAGAGAGAGAGCCCCTTCTCTCAAACAACAAGGAGAGAACCCCATCTCTCAAATAACAAAAAGAGAACCCCGTCTCTAAAACAACAAGGAGAGCCCCGTCTCTCAAACAACAAGGAGAGAACCCCGTCTCTCAAACAACAAAACTAGGGAGTCTCGAATACTCCCGAGTAATGCAACATAAAACACATACCAAAAGAAGTTATCAAACATCAATTACAACAAGTAAAGTCATGTGAGTCACACAAGGGCAGGTAATAAGTATCATTCACGTCAATCACCAATTACACAAACCAATATATAAATAGCAAGTACATAAGTCATCATTTATGCAAAGCGATTATACGATAGGGAATTAAGGCACACATCATCGCAATTATTTAAATCAAAATTGCATGTATGCATATGCCATGAATGTTTCTTATACCGTTCATCGTAGCAATGAGATTGAAGGTTGATAATTCATAATGCGGTTGGAGGATCCAATTTGGCTCTTGATTAAATTCTTGGAGTTCCCTTTGCTTGTAGTGTTAAGCTTGGCATCATTGGGGTGTTAACATTGCAATAGCTACCCGATCCTCATTCCATAGCGAAACTTCATTCACTAATTATACTTAACCCTTTTCTCTGATGCTTAAATTCATTCTTCCGTCCGAATAGCATCCCCAGCTTACCATGGAAAACGTTTGAAGTGTCGATAGCCCATCTTGTTTAGATTGTAACATATCCTAGACGTTTCACTCCCAACACCCAATCGCAATAACTCTCACTCAATCGGTCACCAATTGTAGTGATTGGTCCGGTTTCCCTTATGCACTACCTTTCTTATCAACTCCACCTACTCCTTCAAGAACCCCTCATCTTTAAGTTATAAAACATGGTAGCTAAACATGATCCCTTCACACCTAGAAGATTGAGTTTGTATCTACCATCAGCATCGGTCATCCTTCACCTCCTCCTTTCATTTCAATTTTCAAGCATCCCTTATATTCATGCCTCTATCTCTTGAAATGCTTATTCCTTCCGCTATTTTTCTCGAAGTTTTATCCACTTTGATTTTGAAATTGTAGCAATTGCTAATCTTTCCCATTTCATCCCTTATCACTTATGTAAATTTCCGTTACTTATTTGCTCTTGCATCTCTAATGTTCCTACTCACAGTAATCCATTCAAATACTGACAAAGATTTATCTCGTCTCCTAATCGGTGTTTTTCCCAATTTGAAATTTTTGCATCTCTTACTCGTTTGTTGAACTCATTTCTTCACTTCTTAGATTAAGAATTCCCTAACTCTTCAACTTAGCTCCTTCGGGGTAGGTGGTTCTAGCTAAGCTATGTGCCCGGTGGTCTTGCTTACATTCACTTTAAAGTGATTGGTAGGGGTAAGCACCCACTTCTTTTGTTTTAACTCCGGTTCTACTTTCCCAAGCCTCCGCATTCTTTCCTTTTCTTTCTAGTTCACATTGTGCGACCCCCAAAATATTATCTTTACCTTGATCCAAGCAAGACCCGATCGCAGTAATACTTGATGAACGAAGTAGAGCAATTCCTAGAAAATAAACACTAGTAATGCATGTTGGATTAAGATGCTAATGCATGTAGTAGACAATTAATGGTGCAACACATTAGAGAATTTATATTAATTACAGATACACCCACGTATAGATAAAGAAAATAAGTAATTTAAAGTGATGTATGATGCACGTGCCATGAATATGTTAAACCTGTCACCGTGGTGGTAAGCTTTTAGCTTGGCAACTTGTTCTTCATTTCCTTAATTACATCTTGCTTTGAACTCATTGGTCATTTCTTATTTTTCCCACGGTCTTCCAATCTCCATAATCTTCTTGTATCCACTTGCATATTCCCATGGCCCGAGATTGTGATTGCTTGAACCCAAGAACTTCTATGTCCGTAGAGTTTGGTATCTCGATTCACTCCCAAGTATCGATCTCCAAAGGTTATCCGAATCTTCACCTTGATGTTCACTTAGTTCGAAGTTCTCTTGACTTGTCCTTTATGAGTTCGAATCAGTGGAATGCGCTCACCCTCTACTTGCTTACACTTGGCTTCACAATCTCTTCCAAAAGTTCTTTTTCTTTCTTTATCGGTTCCATTTGTTGCTCCAGATCCTTTGTTGCTTGTCTTTCTTTAACTTCTCCAAATTCGACTCTTACCTTGTCCGGAATCCATAGTATCCCAAGTCACTACCTATCTTTTCCTTATTCCCTGGACTTAATCCCAAATGACTTGGTTTATCCGAAATATCTTCCTTGACAATTGGTATTGCTCACCATTCATTAATCCTATCCTTCTTCGAACTCGATTCCAGTTGACTTGATTTACTTGGAAGCTCATCCTTGATGATCTTCGTTGTTCATTTCCACCAAATCTATTTTACCTTAAGTTCGCTTTGTTATCATCATTCCTTCGCCGATCCACACCTTAAAATAAAATACCTTTGAGGTTTTCCTTTGACTACTTCTTGAATTAAGTAATCCTAAGGCATCCGATTAATTAACCGCTGTAGTGTAGATGTAGGTGTTGCTCTTGTGAATGGTAGACATCGCTCACTCACTACTACCCTTTTGAATACTCCTCAACCTTGGTAGGACTTATCAATTATTCCTACAACTTAGGTTTTTCCATCTCATATTCCACTACTTGAATCATAGCCTAATTAAGGAAGGCCACGACTCTTGAATTCTTATATAAAATCTACGTGCATTCCTTACATCCACGGTGCTTGAATGTAGGACTAATGGTGAGTTGTTGTGATCATGAGAATTGGCCGTGGTTTGATGTTGTAAGAATATCCTACAATCACAACTCATCTCAAATATAAATGCATGTTAATTAGTACGTGCATATGACACATAATTAGCACCAAGAGCACGTATTTGAGGCAAAATGCAACACATAAGTCAACAAAATTTAAATTAAGCACATTTAAAAATATATTTCCACATCAAGTTTCAATGACAATGCTCATGATCAATGCAGTGCACACGTTGACAAGTTATTCCTATGTCGTACGCCCTAGACTTGATATGACACGACGCTAGAAACCCTGGTTTTGCAACCTAGGGCGCTGATACCAGTTAAGGATGTAGCACCCCAAACGGAAGACACCACATCCCCCGCATCGAGACCCGACCCATATATGAAATGGAAAGTCCATACACGTGCCAAGTCACTAGGCTAGGCGGGAACTAAATCTCCAAGAAACCAAATAAGCAATTAATCGAAAACTCAATTCACGTGCGGGAGCAAATCATAAGTTTAATCACAACATAAACAGCAAGTGACGGGTTCAACTAACATAATTACCTAGTCCCGAATATCATAAACGTAAATCATAAATCATAATGTACGGTTTCAAACTATCCTTAGAAACCTGTCCTGAATATCATAAAATACAATCATAATATTTCATACATTCAATGCATAACTAAATCAATTTACAATATGCGTGTGGTGTGACTCAGACCTAACCATTGGACTCGACAGACCCAAAAATCCCACCTAGCACTCCAAAACCTACAAAGAACTGAAAACAAAGTCGGGTTCAGTCTATAGGAGACTGGTGGGTACAAAACAGGGCATATCATAAAAAATATAGCACAATTTAAGCACACCCACATGCAAGCTATAATCCCGTGCGAGGTTTTATTAGATATTTCCCAAGTTGGTGAAAGCAAACGAAAAAAACACTCAGGATTACAACGATCAATTTCATAATTCATAATCATAATCATTCATGCGGTCAATATGTGAGCCCTAGCGGGTGGGTAAATATCTCCAACCTACTCCTCGTGTGTGCATATCAATTTAATCCTTATATTAGCGATCATACACATTCATATATTTTCGTTCATAATCATATCATTCATAGTCATACCATTCATAATCATAATCACATACACCATTTTCCTCGGGGTGGTAGACGGGCTAGTAAGACCCTGTCACCGGTCCATACATTGACCCAGGGGGGTACATGAATCCCCCAAGGGCCCTCAGCTCCCATTCCCCGCTAAACATCCTAGCGAGGGCCGGTATCACCGTAAATGTGGTGGGACTAGTACAAGGGATCACCATCGGCCCTTGCCTTCCCGGATAGTCAGTTGCACTGAGTCCCTGGGCTCGTGCAATACAATCATGTCCACGCCAAAAATCATAAGGTGGGGATACATAAAAGAAGGGCTTTACGTTGGAAATCATTGACTCTTTTGAAGAGACTCGGTATATATATATATATATAATATTTTGGCTTAAAACTTTCACATAAAGGATATATCGGGTCATCATAGCTAATAGAAGAGATACCCACCTTTGCACCTTACCGACCAATACCAAGAAGAAACAAGAGGACATCAAAGTGTCCTATGAACCCGGTAGGTCTCCGCCTTGGAGAAAACTGTACAAAAGACATTATAGTGTCCTCGTGAGACTCAAGACTCCAAATGAACCATTTAGATGCACGGCAATGCATTAACATGGTATGAGATGCATAAGAAGTAATACGATGTCATGGAGACATATAATCATGCACTTAACCCACGTACATTTAATACATGAAGGTTTCACGTTCAATCGTATCGTATCTTTCATAATTCAAATCAAAACGAGCCAAAAAATTACATACAATAATCATAAGATAAATATCAACATGTTTACAATGCACATAAAACATTTAGAGGTGAAAGGAATCCATTGAACACATAAGGGATGCATTAGTTACAAGAAGAGTCACATTATCACGTAATTCATTCAAGTACATTCAATACATGGAGTTATCAAGTTCATTCGTTCATAACTTTCGTATAGTGTTCATAGCACCTACATAAATAAGTTTACAATGCATATAATAAATAAAGGAGCAAAACAAATCATTTAAGATACCAGAATATTATAAGAAGGTACTTAACATTTCACGCATTAGCACTTAAGTCATATAATATCATATTAGTTCGTTGCTCGACCAAAACATATCAATTGAATTCATGAATTTTGTAGCGCCCGAAGGGGCGAGCCACCACATCCCCGCACCATGGCCCAACAAGAATAACGAAATGGAAACTCCGCATACTCATCAAGCCACGGTGAACGGGTGGCAAATAAAATCTCACCTAAGCTAGGCGGTCTAGACCCTAAACAGAGTGCGCCAAACAAGAATGGAATACATGCGGAAGCACCAAGATCATCATACGCATGCAATGGCCACGGGCCGATAAAATTTAAACATACGAATCACATGCATACTTGCGCGCACAGGCCTCTTTTGAAACGTAAGGCAAGGCAAGGCCCGACAAAGGCAATTTAAATCATACTAATTCTAAATAATACCGAATCATAAATATATTCCTATATTTATACATAACTCTGAATATACAAGTGCGTAAAATAATAATGCAAGATGCAGACGACTCGAACAACTCGACTCCAAAAGAAAACCACCGCCTAGCTCGACCAAAACCTGCAAACTAAAAAGATTGAAAGTAGAGGATTAGTCCACCGACTGAGTGAGGGGGGCTAACGCACACCCACACATATATATATATATATATAGAGCAAATCACATATTAAACGAAAGACTATGAACCGGGAATAGGGTTTTACATACCAAAGCCATTTTCCAAAAGAACTCATACTTATACATATATTCGTATCTTCTTAAGTTTGATAACTCGAAAGGATTCATATATATATTCAAAGAACACATATGGATTCATATTAAAACTCATAGGGATTCGTATATTCAGATCGATTCATAGTTTAGCGTAGAAATTTCATATTGAAAACAAACTCTCTTATCCCGTTTCATAATCAACATAACAAAAGAATTCAAATACCCGGCGAGTACGGGTTTCCAACATTACTCCTTAACATAAGATTCATAAGAAATCACAAATAAATTCAAATGCATAAGATTCATATTCCCGTATTCCAACCTTCTCCGGAAGTCTGAACGCGGGTTACGGGCCCACATCGTGCAACTCAATATACGTGGGGTCGCGAACCCACAACGTACCTTCTTCGGCCTCAGCCGAAGGCTCAAAGCACCACGCCTTCTCCATCTCCCTTGGAGTCGCGCGTAGGTACTTCAAAGGAGCGTGTGCACAGGGGTGATAACCGGCGACCCCAACAGCCGCACCGGGTCTCCCTTACCCACACCTCCGGGGCCTAGGGATTCATAAGATTCGTAAGGAAACATAGGACTCATAAAAAACATACCTAACTAGTGAAACCTAGAAACATACGATTCATACTTAAGAAACATACCATAAGAAACATACCTTACCGTGCAACTCGGCACATGCTATACACGTACCTCTCCGTGTCTTCCAAATCCATAATATGTTGAGGAAGATCCATAGTTCGCTTGACACTACACGGTTTGGAGCATAGCCTCGTTGCAAAACCATTTTAAGCTTATATACGCCCATACGTATAATTTCAGAAGAATTCATATGAAATCGAATAACAAGATTCATAACGTATCATAAGACACATATTTAGTATATATATAATAGTATCTTCGCATGCGGGCTTGAAAACGAGCACATAGGGTCATAGGTCGCATTAACTAAAAGAAAACAAACCTAAACCTCACCTTTTACCAAGAATGCTCACGAATGAGCGTTGACGACCAAAAAGAAGCTTAAGTGGTGAACCAACACCTCCCGAACCCAAATCTGAGACAAATAAATACATACGCATGACTTAGACTCGATCATGAACCAATTAGACGCACGGCAATGCATATGAATTCAAATGGATGCAATGCACGTCATAAATATTCCTACTTAGGCGTATCAATTCACTTAATAAGAAATCATACCAAAATTCAAGAATCGAACTCATAACAAACCAAATAATTTATATATTAGCATATCAAATGCATTCATAAGGTTAACGTTCAAGATGAGATCATGAAATGCAAGAACACATCATTTAGGTCATTTAAATTCAAAACATGTTTAAAACGTATCATATAAATTCATAAAATGTAATTCATAAAATATAACAAATAATTAAACCACGAAATTACAGTTAGAGAACACGTTTAATGCATAGGAATTTAAATAAAAACCCAAGACCACATTCATAATTTAAACCATATTATATAAAACTAAATTAAATAAATTAACAAAGGAAAAATTAAACAATTCATATATGTATATCATAATACACGTATCAGCAGCCTAAATGAAACTTAGTGTCATGTTCAGCAAGTAATATTCCTACCTTGAGTTCACAAAGTTTAACTTCATAAAGCATCTCATCACTCCATGCACATCCCACGCGAAAATCATGTATAAGAAGCAAAATAAACAAGTAAAGCACTTAACAAATGAAGAAGGAAGCAATTAAAAGAAGACGCATCAGCTGATCACTTCCAGGCATCTCCCCGACCCTTCACAACTTTCCACGGTTGGGGAAAAAAAAGAAAATTCGTTACAGAAGGTCCAAGGCGCAAGTCCCCGACCGGGGACTTCATCTCTTCAAATCTCCCCACCCGGGGAGATTCATTCCAGGCGGAAATGGCAGCTGTTCGAGCCCTTAATCCCCTGCTCCAGTGGTAACAACAACAACAACAAACACCAGGCATTCAAGGTATCCAAGCAACTAACGCAGCAAGATCAGCAACAATTTATCCCAAAACTCATCTTAAACGCAGCACACAACGACGGAAAAGAAAGGGGAAGAAAAGCTTGGGGAAACCTTGAATGCAACAATGGTGGAATCACATACATTTCACATACAAACCAATCAAAGCCATAAATACAAAATAGCAGCTAGGAGAATCACATTTCATGCTTCAAATCCAAGAAAACGAGTTTAAACCATGAATTCCCAAATATGAGAGTTAACCTAACTATTCATGCTCTTGTTCAAAGAATATACAAATCTCCATGAAAAATCACAAACCATAGCTTTAAAGAATGGAAACGAGGCAAAGATCAAGAACAGTGGCAAGGATGGAAACCTCTTCAAATGGAAACCTCTTCAAATGGTTGAAGGATGGAAGAGATAGAGTTCAAAATCACCAAGGTTTTAACAGTGGCAAAGGGTTTCTCTTTTTCCTCTTCTTCTTCTCTTCGTTTTTCCCCTTTTTCAGCTAAGTTGATGAAAGATATTGGTAGGGTTGAATAGTACATTGAGTTAGGTTTAAGTAGGTTCTAAGAATTGGGTCATTTGGTCAAGAAACGAGAAAGTTATGGCTAAAACCGTAAAATGTGGCAAAGCTTCGCGAGACTCACGTTACGGGCAAGTTTCGGAGTTTCAAACGGGCTTAGAAAAATGTGAAGCTAGGTTCCTTAGCTTGAAAATCTCTTTGCGAGTCCGGCGCCACTTCTGGAATTCGAATCCGAATTCCCGAGCTGAAGATAAAAATTTCGGAACACAAGGCGTGCTAAAACTAGTTAGGCCCTCGAGTCCCCAAAACAAATAAAATGGTGCGTTACCATTTCAAACAAGTCCAAAAGTGAATGACGAGCACATAAACAAATTCATAACTCACAATCTCCAACATATCAGAAGAGCACGAAATTTCGATCTCAAATCGAACACAAATGCAACACATTTCAACAAATGAACATATTATTTAAATAATAAAAATTAAATTTCAAGAAATAATAAATATAATAAAATAAAATAAAAATTAAACGAATTAAAAGAAATAAAATTTTATTAAAAAGTCTATTTTTCAATTAGGTCCAAAACTTTCAAAAAGTTGCAGTTAAGTCCAAAGCCAAGTTTTCCATTAAGTCCAATAATTTTAAAGTCATACAATAACATACTTAAATCACGTATATCACGTAATTCACGAAATTAGCATACTCGGGAATTAAATTCAAAATAGGAAAATTAAATACAAAAGTTAAAGCATGAAAATTAAACAATTAGAGCATATAAATCACTTATACAATTAATTCAACGTATAAATTAAATAAAAAGAAGAATTAAAACGTTGGAAAAACCTCTCATGACGTCATACCTGGCTCGTCGGAGAGACGGGGTGTCACAAATTTCATATCATAATCTTAACACATAAAAATACATGTTAGCATAGAATAGAAGTCATAAAAGAGGTGGGGGAAGATCAAACAAGCGACAAAAAACGGAACCGGAGTATCAAAAATCGGCAGGACAGAATCCACCCCCATGGATTTTTCCAAAGGGAAAAATCCACCTCCATGGATTCTGGTAGGAAACTCACTGACTCAAATCCACCCCCATGGATTTTTCCAAAGGGAAACATTCACCCCCGTGGATTTGTGTCTGTGGCGAAAAAAACATACAAACAGGGCATGCACGAAAGGGAAAGGAAAAGAAGCATGTTACCAACTTATAACTCAATTAAAATCATACAAGTATACAAAGATTCATGTCCTAATTCATACAAAAACCGAAGCCAAATCATGAGAGTGGAAGAGATGCCCACAAAAGTTCATATTCTTCAAGTTTCATGAGAATCCATTAATGGTAACTTGCATATAACTCATCTATCATGCAATATAAGTTCAAGGAAACACAAATGGAAGTCTTAGAATCATATACCATGCTTCATACTAAAAGAAACCACAAGAACTCATGCAAGAATCCCCAAAGTTTCCCAAACCCTTACTATTCATCCTCTTCTCCAATACTTGATCAAATCTTGGTGAAACCCTGCAATATGGAACTTAAAATATCCACCAGAAGATACACAACATAAAAATGGGCTTAGCTTTCAAATTGGAGAAGGAATGGATGAGAGATGAGCTCACAACCTCAAATGGGCAAAAGGGTTCTTCTTCCTCTTCTTTCTCTCCTTTCTTCCTCTTCTTTTGGCTGAAAATATCTTGTCTTGGGGGTGGGATTTCGTGGGGCTGAGGTATAGGAGAGAGATATGAGTGTATCAAGTGGGATAGATCATGAGTTTAGGGTCTAGGTGTGTTAATATAGGTCCGTAGGCTCATAAATTCTCAATGGTTGTCATTTCAGGCGTGAGGTGCTCGTTTCGGTTGAAATTCAGGGATCCAAATGGTCTTAGAAAAATATGAGGTTTGTCCCATCGGATCCGAATCATCGATATGAGTCCAATGGAGGTGACGAAACTCGATTCCGAGTTCTCGAGCTCAAGATATCACATACGGAACCAAAGGTGCGCTAATTGCTCGTTAGCCCCCGTTTTGGTTCCAAAACTCAAGCAAAAGAATATTCCAAAAACATAAAATGAGCAGAAATACACATTCATAACACATATATCTCCAACATATTAAATTTCCATGAATTTTCGAATTCAAATCATATAGAAACGACACGCAAACAAATCACACATGCGTAAGTAGTTCAAGTCGTCGTATTAATTCCAATTCAAATATTTCATGTATTTCAATTAATCACATACTTAACAATCAAATAATAAAATTTATTAAATAATACTTATAACCAATTAATTCACGCAAGTAGATAAACATATACGTCATGCTATACGACTGAAAAGCAGGCGCGTTACACTTGGCCACTTATTTATAGTTGTAGCTAGGGACCTTTCTGCAATTATTATTTATTCTAGGGGCTTGAATGGGGTATTTTTTGAAAATTCCATAAATAGGTTTGCTCTTAGTATAATTGTTAGGAGAGGGATATTTTCATAATTTCACCTTCATCCTGCATATTTTAGGAGCTGAAAAAGTTCCCAAGAGCTAGAAAATAAAATTAGCTTCGAAATGATTACTCATGGGTTGAAATCGGACGTACGATTTAAAAGTTATAAGCTTCAGAAGAAAGGATTTTCCTTAATTTCATAAAATGATTTAATTATAAAATAAATGCTAGCGTATGATTTGAAGATCCAAAAAGCTTTCCAAAAATGTAGAAAAAAAAACAAGGAACGTTATGACTATGATCTCAAGGGTTTTGCCGATGAAAATAGATTCTGCCGACCGAAAAATATTCTTTGAAAATATATTTTTAAATTGCTCTTGACATACAAACGAAGCCTCGAAGCATTGAAAAACAAACTGAAAAATTTAGAAAACACGTGCATAATTACTCTAGGGTTTCTTTAATAAAACGGAGTGGTGATAGTTCGAAAAATGAATAGTACTTCTTGACAAAAGTTCCCAAAATACCCCTCATGATCAAGGAAGGATTTCGAAGCTTGGAAAACATGTTCAAATGACTGGGGAACATAAGTTATCAACCTCTAGGGTTTGAATGAGACGCTAGGGCAACATAGGCTCAGGGAATGAATAGTAAATTTGGTTCGTGGTCCCTCTTAAACGCAATACGACCAATGAATGCACATTGTTAACATAAGAATGTAATGCATGAACTTTTGTAGAGATGAACCAAGGTATATAAACGCATTCTTGTTATCCTTGATTTACTGTTTCCAGCTAGGCCCTGATACGGGTTTTACATCTCAAGTACGAGGCTTGCAGCTTATGAATTAAAGAAGCCTCTTCCAAAGTGTTGCATGATTAAGACATATATTGGACTAGGAGTTGATAGGCCATTCAAACCAAAAGTTTCTTTATCCCTCAAAGCCCATTCTTGCCTTTACAAATAAAATGCCTCTTTTTTAATTTTCGAGCGACATGGGCCTCTTTAATCATCATGCACGGCTGCTGCTCAAACATCACTAAAATCTCCAAAGTTTCGCAAGTCATTGCTTTTCCTATCAAGAAGCATAAGATCAATTAATTTTCTACCATTAAACTAAGTCATGGGGCTAAATATATCAATCTAAGTTCAATAATTCAACAAATATGCGACGTATCAAATCCCTCCACACTTAGGCAATGTTTGTCCTCAAGCACAACACGGATCAAGGCCACAATCACATTCTACATCCTAATTAGAGCATTCCGGTGCGTAAACTAGGAAAACACGTTGTTACCAAAGATCATTTACAAAAAACACAACACAAAGCAGAGTTCGAAATCCACTATCCATTGCAAGAATGTACGAGCTCAAGTTCAAATTATTTATCATGCAGAACTAGTTTGAGTTTATTAAGCCTATGCAGTACAAATGAAACAAGTATAAGGCAATTAATCAATCGAATATCAATAAATTTTATGCATATGTCAAGAATACTAAAGACACGGTGAAGATCTAAGTTACATACTCCTTGACAAGCACACTAAAATCCATAGAGAGCTTTTTAAAACAACACTTCCCTCAGTATAATATTTCTCTGTTTTTTTTCTTCCTGTTTTTTTTTTTTCATCAACCCTTTTTTTTCTTCTCTTTTTTTTTTCAACATTTCTTCCTCTTCTTTTTTTTTTTTTTTTTTTTTTCCGCGAAGCAAAGCAAACTCCAGTTGTTATCGCTTAAGTGTTGGGAAAACAATTTCGAGAGTGGACGTCGGCCCTACTCATGGCGCTTAATTAATTTGGATTTTTTCCAAGGCGAGAGGAGTAGTCATGCGAGTTCTACTGACCAGCCTTTCTCTAGTTGGCCCCTTGCAAGCTCTCCCTCACATCTAAATGCTCACCAAGTTAGACTTAGCTTAGCTCAACACCAATCTACCGTTTCTCAACATAGTTGTAAAATTAAAAGATATTAAATTAATTAACCACATTAGACAAGATTCATTCATAGCACGACATCAATTTAGCACAAACACAACTTAAATTTAAACCCTTAATCTCGAGCTCATAATATTCTTGCAATATTAAGCATCAACCAAATTCTACTCTACGTCATGCAAGTCATAAAGAACCAATGGTTTCAACTTAATTACCTTTTCAAATTCAATCCATCAACAACCAAGAAGCTGTAAGTAGGTTACCAGAATTGATATCATAAACATATAAATCATAAACAAACATAATTCAAAATCAAACAGACATACTTTTTCTCCGGGTGTTTGACAGATGCCGAATCCGTCAAAATAAATTATAATCCGATGTACGACTAAAATAGAGTATAGTGCAAACGGGTCGAATCCACAATGATTGGTTGAAAATAATTCTAATTAATCACAAGAAAATTCACTAAAATTAACAAGTAAATCGGGGGGGGGGGGGGGGGGGGTTAAGATTTAATTAAACCAACTAAATTAACTAACAATTAAATTAAACTAAACTAGAGAAAAACAGTAGATAACTAGAAAATTGGTTTTGGTATATCAATTGGAAAACAATACCTAGCTAGGAATCACAATTTAGTTTAGAACATCGATCATAGATGCCAAAATAAATTCAGTTATTCAAATAGACTAGCAATAGCAGATAGAGACACTTGACTCCGCCTCATTTTCTCTTAAATAATAGAATAACCTAGAGACACTCGACAGTTATTCCTTAATCAACTCACAACACCTAGAGACACTCGACAGGATTTAATGAGTCAACAGCATTAAGAATTAAGAAAACACTAGCCTAAATTAACCTACTCAAGACACGTGCTAAATTTAAATATGATTATTAACTCCCTTAACAACATGAGAACTGCAACCAATCCTTCTCGTTAATGTACCACTAATTATCTATCAAACATTACGTATACTTCATGTAATCAAGAATATTGATATGCAATTAAAGCTACTTAGATGATCGTGCACTATCACTAAGCAAACAAATCACAATAAACACGGCACTAAGAGAATTAATAAATACTTGAAATAAAATTGGATTATAAAAACCAATTAGGTCTCACGATGTCAAAAACATAAATTGTAAATTCCTAACTAGGTACTAAAGAAATTAGCTACTCATGAAAATCATGTCCAAAACATAAAATAAATAAAAGCATAAACTAATTAACAAAAGAAGAAGAATTGATCTCGATGCTCTCAGAAGTCTTCAAGCTACTGCCTTCACGCCCCCGGAATTGGTGCGTCAAAAGTGAGGTAGGAAGAGGTTCTCCTAAAGCTGCTGCCCAAAGCTTCTTAAATAGCACTGTAAAATTCAGCCCTCAAAGTCTAATCCAAATCCAAATTGGACTTTTCATGCATGTGAAGAAAACTAGCTGCCGAATCCTAACTAAATTGGACTTCTTCCAATTAAATCCAAGCCTTTGCCTCTCGGCCCATCATCATTAACAAATAATCTCCACGGAAAAGGTTTTGTTCTAGTCAGCTACATGCCTAACCCACATTCATTAAAGCCCATGAATTTAATCAGCCCAAAACTCAAGATATCCAGGCCTACCAACCAATTAACCAATTTCACAAATTAATCCGTGAAGGCCCACTCACGTGCATGCATGAACTATTCCAGCTATAGAAGGTCATTCACCATCAAATTAGTCTCTTTCCATGTATGCAACAACAACCCACGTGCACAAGCCTGATCCAAAATCTTCTCTTCTTAGTCCAAAATTCTTAATAAGATATGAAAAAGGCACAGCTGCACTAAAAATACGAAAATTCATCACGGCACCAATTTATATTAAATACGAGCACTAAAAAGTAGCCATTAAACACACAAAATATATGGAATTATGCACACTATCAAATCCCCCCACACTTGTGTAACGCCCCCGTTTTTCAGTTTAAGTAATGTGACGTATTTGTTTAAAAATTGTGCAAATTAAGTATTTAATTATATGATTAATTGTTTATAAGTGTTTTTATTTGATTTAAAACCGTGAACTTTTGTTATTTAATTTAATTAATATGGAATTTAAGTTTAGTAATTTATTTATAACAATATGAATTCGTTCATGCGCTTGAGTGTTTTATTTCTACTTCGTTCTTATAAGAAATGATACTGGATTGGCGTGAAAATTTAATATGTCGTAAATATGTGTGTTATGAACGTGCCTATGTGCTCGGTTTATGTTTTCGGATTCAATTGACGTGTTTATGAATTTATTTTGATTTTTGGAACCAAGTCGGGGGCTAACGAGCAATTAGCGCACCCTTGGTTCCGTGCGTGATATCTTGAGCTCGGGAATTCGGATTCGAATTCCGTCAACTCCGTTGCCTTCGTATCGACGATTCGGAGACAATGGAAGAAGCCTCATACCTTTTTGAGATCATTAAGACCTCCAAAATCCAACCGTAACGGACAACTCGTGCAAGAAGAGCCCTTATGTTGACTAGTCTTCATGGTGGGACCCCATAACCCCTCTTAACTTAACCACACCTTAACCATGACTTATCTACCATGGGTTAACCCTTTCTCCTACCCTTTTAGCTGCAAAAACCGAGCCAAAATATCTCCTCTCATTCTGCAACTGATCGAGAGAAGGGAGAAGAGAAGAAGGAGAGAAACCCTTGGCCATCCTTTGTGATTTTGAGCTCAAATCACCATCTTCCTTCACCAAAACTTCAAGGTATGAATATTTATGTCTTCTATACTCAATTATGCTTGATTTCATCTATTTAAAACATGATTTGGATCAGATTTGATTAGGGTTTGAATTATGAGATTAGTATGAACTTTTAGGGATTTTTGTCCTAGTGACCTATTTACTTGTGTGGCTGAATTCCTTGCTTAAACATGATCATATGAACTTGGTTCTTGGCTTATTTCTTTCCTAACTGATAGTATATGATGTTAGGAGGATTTCTTCTCTTGCTCCTTTTATAAAATTTTGAGTTATGGAGCTCCAAACTTGGTGATCAAACTATTTTCCCCTGTTTTCGAACTGCTGTGTGAAACTTGGTGTTGTTGCATGATCATATGGCCTCCATTTCGTGTGAAAATGCATGGAGTTGATGTACACTTATTGTTATATATGTTAGCATTCATGTTTCAAGTATTTGGATCCATTTGAAGCCTCAAAACCGAAATACATGGCCTGTTTCTATGCATGCACCATGACAGATTTGTTGCTGTTGTGTTTGGTAAGTTGTTGGTCATCCTAATGTGCTTTAAATTGTACCATTTTGCATATATATGATGTATATTAGTTGTTTGGTATGTTAGCATGCATTCCCCAAAGTTTCAGATCCAAATTCAAGCCCTAAGTACTCGATCAAGGCATAATAGAATCATTAGGGCTCATATGTCCGATTGTAGCGACCCAGTTTTGTTTCACGGTTTCGATGATCTTAACGTGTGATTTAGCTTTTGCACTCTAAATGAAAAATGTTCATAACATGCCAAATATGTTTTATATGAAGTTTCAGAGCATTTGGAGTTCATTTGGTATGCCTTTGGATTGAGTTTGTTTGAGTTCAGTTTTGTCGGAAAAATTTCAAAGGGGATTAAGTTCTGTACCGTGACACCCCCGTGTCTCATTTACTCATAAGAGGGAGACACGGGCGTGTCACACTCTCTGGGCAGCTCTGTACTGAGCCACGCCCGTGGCTCAGTTGGGCAAGGGTTGGTGACACCCCCGTGTCACTTCCCATGCGCAGTCTTCGTTACTTCCTCTTCGGTTTTTGATTTATTTCCCCTCCTTAATGACTTTATCTCCTTTTGTGTTAAACTATGAACTTGTTTTGCCTTGTGTTAGGAGTATTGTGGTTCAATTTCGTGGCATTTGGATGTGTTATAGGCATGCTTTTACTTGATGCCGTTTATGTGTGTTTATATGTCGTTTATGAATCGCCTCACTTATTTTCTGTATCATATGACTTCTTCTTGTTGTCAAACCTTGGATATATGCTATGTTATGTAATATGAAATATATAGTAGCATGTTGGGAGAGTTTGAACATGTTCTATGCTTCTATTTGAGTTCTTGAATAAATTGAATGGAGATATGAATTGAATGATCTATGATCGAACAAGTGAATAAATTGGTTATATGATTTTCATGATCTTTATGTTCTCATATCATGTGTGAGCATTGCCGTGCGTCATATATGGTTCATTTAGGGTCTTGAGTCTCACGAACACGTCTTTTGGTCTTTTGTACAGTTTGTCTCCAGGGTGGAGAGCTTTTGATCGTTCAGGCACTTGGTGCTCGATCCTTGTAACTTCACGGTTAAGGTGAGGGTGGTTTTCGTTTTAGCTATGTAACAAACCCTACAACCCTTGTGTGAAAAGCTTTGGCCAAAACCTTATGATTATATATATATATATGATTTTCAAATGGAGTTATCGAGTAAATCCTTCTGAGTTATACGTATGAGCAGATATAAGCATAAAAATGGTTTTGTAATGAGGCTATGCTCCAAACCGTGTGTCTTCATGCTAGCTATGGATTAGGATGACACCGAGAGGTACGTATATAGCATATGCCGAGTTACACGGTAAGGTATGATTTCTTATAGTATGTATCATATGTATGTATTGATATGTTTTGGCGAGATTATGCTAAGCTGTTATGTTCACGGGCCCCGGGACTTAGTATATGTGGCTAACCGAGGAAGCAAGGGCTGACGGGGATCCCATATACTAGTCCCAACCAAACTACGGTGATACCGGCCCTCGCTAGGAGATTTAGCGGGGAATGGGAGCTGCGTGCCCTTGGGGGATTCATGTACCCCCATTGGCCTATGTATTTATCGGTGGGCAGGTCTAGCTAACTTGTCCACCACCCGGAGGAAGAAGGTTGGTTAAGAATTAGGCTTTTCTTATGTATATGTTATGATATGATTATGCACCGTGCGGGAATGCCGGGATCCGGATCGCCCAAACGAATATGTTTTATGATATGATTTATGGTCTGTGTGTATTATAATATATTGTATGATCGCCTAATCAATATATTATTGATATTTGTCGTACACGGTCGGAGTTTGGATGGAGGTTGTGCACGCTCACTCGCCGAGCCTTATATTTATGTATGATTTATGAATGGAATAAATTTAATATGAATTAGTCATAAAATCCGAGCATTGATTAATCATTCTCTTGCCCTTTTAGGGAACTAATTGCAAACAAAACCTTGTTCGGAATTTATGACTTGCATGTGCATGTTTTATATATATATGTATCGCTCCTGCTCACTCAGTCTTCTAGAGACTGACCCTCTCCCTCCCCAACACTTTAGTGTGCAGGTTTGGCTTTGGAATTTCGGGCTAGGCGGAGGTTTGGAGTTCTAAGTGGGTCGAGTTAGGTTAGGGAGTCTCTGCACTCATATTGGTATTGGAGTTATGTATGATTCGTTCTACTATACCTTGAACTCGAACAAGTTATGAAATTTGATACCTATGTATTTATGATGAAATTGGCTTTACTGGATTTTACTATGTTTTAAAAGAGGCCTGAGGAGCCGAATTCCGTTTATGGATTGTATACTTGAATTTTGGCTTCGTTATGCATTATATTTTGTGGATTGGTAAACCTTACAGGGTCTAGCTCCGCCTGGCTTAGGAAAGTTTTTATGTTTGTCTCCCGTTCGCTAGGGTTTGATACGGGTGCGGATTTACTATTTCGTTACTCGTGTTGAGCCTTAGTGCGGGGGATGTGGTGCCTCACGTGCGGGGTGCTACATCCTTAAGTGGTATCAGAGCCCGGTTGCAAAACCGGTGTTCTTGAGTCGTGTTGGAGTCAGTCTAAGTCGAACGGCATAGGGACTATGTGATAATGTGTGCATTGCATCGATCTTGAATATGGAATTTGGTTTCTCTTAAGAATTTTGTTGAATTACTTGTTGCATCTTATACGGATTCTTGTCTTTCGTATTGAATATGTGCCATGAGCATGCATCTATTCTCGAAATGAGTTATGATTTCCAGGTTATAAAGATGATATCAAACCACGGCCAAGTTCTATGATCACAACAATCTATTACAATTCCTTCGGAGGCACGGAAGATAGGAAGGATGCCCGGGGAGGAATATGGAGAATGGTAGTTGGGTGGCTTTGTAGACTGAGTTGCAATTAACGGTTGGGATTTAGAATGGGAGGTTCGACCTTGGCGACGCGATGGCAGAGGAACATTTGGAGGAATAGGAATAGGAGTTAATCAAAGGATGGTTGTGACTCAGAAGAACAACTTATATGAACCCACTACCTGAAGTGCATTAATTTGATTCAACAGGATCTCGCAACCTAAGAAATGAAGGGAACAAAACCTTGAAGATATATTGGTCCCGGATTTGGATCATGGAAGAGGTACTAGTAATTAAGAGGAGTAGAGATAACAGGGGTCCGGTAGAGGTTATGCATCAAGGGTCTACAAAGAAGGACTTCGAACTAAGCCTAGTGATTAGAAGTCAGGTTCTGGAAGGTAAGCATGTGGGTAAACGCAAATAGAGGGAAGGTGGCGATATGGAGAACAGGATTTGAGTTCATTTTTCCAAATCCCAGCTGAATTGTCATGTTGTGAGGTTAAATTGGAAGATATGGAGCAACAAATGGAAACGAGAAAGAGAGGAAATCATGCGCTCAAGTAAAAGCAATTGGAGGTGAATTAAATTCACAAAGGATAAGCGCGGAATTCTTGATTGAGGTGACGATTAGAAGTAAAGGTCGAATTCCGAGGAGAATGTTCTTATGTATAGAACATGGATCTGGGAATAACCGACTTATAAGGGAGCTTCTGGAAAACTCCTAAATCAGAATTGACAAAAGGGAGAGTGTCGAATCAAGCTAGCATAGAATGGAAGGAGGGCAATCAAGAGTAAATCAATAGAGTAAAAAGGGGGTGCAATAATGGCAATATTATTAAGTCTTCGGTTAGTCCCACGATAATTCGGAAGGAAAAATTAAGAAGGAACCAAACCAGAAAAGATGATCATTGGAGGATTTACATCAAAGTTTAAAACGCATCAAGAACATTTCATCTTTGATTCAAGAAATGTAGGGTCAGATACGGAATATAACCTTAAAGGGGTTAAAGAGAATGAATGGATAATATGAACGGAAGCTAGAAAAGGATTCGTGTTACGGTAGATCCTAATGACGAATACCTCAAGGTAGGGATGGAATCGTCAAGGTTGTCCGGAGTAGTTATCCTTGAGGGTATTTTAAACTCCGATACGGGTAAGATAGTAGCTAGGGACATAACTTCGAGACGAATGGTCTAAGGGTATTCGGGAGGTCAAACTTGGTTAACTACAAAGAGTTGGTTGAATGAAGATTAAGGGAAATGATGGAGACTGGGAGCAGTACCAGGCAGAACGGATCCAAGAGTATGATCCTTAAAGGATTTATCATTAGCTTCACCGAGGAACCTTGAAGAGGTTCAAGACAAGCTGACCACTGAGCTATCTTCAGGATAGATCCTACACTGGACAACGGCAACTCTCAGTCCTAAACTTTGAAACTTCGGTGAACGGTACTTATAGCATTCATGATACATGCATCCATGCAATTTTAACTTATATAACTTTTATGTTAGGTGCTGTAATCTTGTATTGTGTTAAATTGCTTGGAATAATTGGATATTAATGTGGGCGATATTTATTACTTGCTTTGGGTGCCTTACGTGATTTTAAATTTGGTTTTTGCGTGAGTTGCTTGGGAGTATTGGAGACTTCCTTGCTTTATTTTCGGTTAAGAGACGGGGATTCTCTTATTTTTGTTTGAGAGACGGGGTACTCTCTTTGCTTGCGAGAGACGGGGTTCTCTCATTATTATTGGAGAGACGGGGTTCTCTCATTGCTGCTTGAGAGACGGGGCTCTCTCCTTGTTGCTTGTGAGAGACGGGGAATCTCTCATTATTTGATTTCAAGCGTGTTTTGAATCCGAGGACGGATTCTTTTAAGGGGGAGAGATTGTAACGCCCCCGTTTTTCAGTTTAAGTAATGTGACGTATTTGTTTAAAAATTGCGCAAATTAAGTATTTAATTATATGATTAATTGTTTATAAGTGTTTTTATTTGATTTAAAACCGTGAACTTTTGTTATTTAATTTAATTAATATGGAATTTAAGTTTAGTAATTTATTTATAACAATATGAATTCGTTCATGCGCTTGAGTGTTTTATTTCTACTTCGTTCTTATATGAAATGATACTGGATTGGCGTGAAAATTTAATATGTCGTAAATATGTGTGTTATGAACGTGCCTATGTGCTCGGTTTATGTTTTCGGATTCAATTGACGTGTTTATGAATTTATTTTGATTTTTGGAACCAAGTCGGGGGCTAACGAGCAATTAGCGCACCCTTGGTTCCGTGCGTGATATCTTGAGCTCGGGAATTCGGATTCGAATTCCGTCAACTCCATTGCCTTCGTATCGACGATTCGGAGACAATGGAAGAAGCCTCATACCTTTTTGAGATCATTAAGACCTCCAAAATCCAACCGTAACGGACAACTCGTGCAAGAAGAGCCCTTATGTTGACTAGTCTTCATGGTGGGACCCCATAACCCCTCTTAACTTAACCACACCTTAACCATGACTTATCTACCATGGGTTAACCCTTTCTCCTACCCTTTTAGCTGCAAAAACCGAGCCAAAATATCTCCTCTCATTCTGCAACTGATCGAGAGAAGGGAGAAGAGAAGAAGGAGAGAAACCCTTGGCCATCCTTTGTGATTTTGAGCTCAAATCACCATCTTCCTTCACCAAAACTTCAAGGTATGAATATTTATGTCTTCTCTACTCAATTATGCTTGATTTCATCTATTTAAAACATGATTTGGATCAGATTTGATTAGGGTTTGAATTATGAGATTAGTATGAACTTTTAGGGATTTTTGTCCTAGTGACCTATTTACTTGTGTGGCTGAATTCCTTGCTTAAACATGATCATATGAACTTGGTTCTTGGCTTATTTCTTTCCTAACTGATAGTATATGATGTTAGGAGGATTTCTTCTCTTGCTCCTTTTATAAAATTTTGAGTTATGGAGCTCCAAACTTGGTGATCAAACTATTTTCCCCTGTTTTCGAACTGCTGTGTGAAACTTGGTGTTGTTGCATGATCATATGGCCTCCATTTCGTGTGAAAATGCATGGAGTTGATGTACACTTATTGTTATATATGTTAGCATTCATGTTTCAAGTATTTGGATCCATTTGAAGCCTCAAAACCGAAATACATGGCCTGTTTCTATGCATGCACCATGACAGATTTGTTGCTGTTGTGTTTGGTAAGTTGTTGGTCATCCTAATGTGCTTTAAATTGTACCATTTTGCATATATATGATGTATATTAGTTGTTTGGTATGTTAGCATGCATTCCCCAAAGTTTCAGATCCAAATTCAAGTCCTAAGTACTCGATCAAGGCATAATAGAATCATTAGGGCTCATATGTCCGATTGTAGCGACCCAGTTTTGTTTCACGGTTTCGATGATCTTAACGTGTGATTTAGCTTTTGCACTCTAAATGAAAAATGTTCATAACATGCCAAATATGTTGTATATGAAGTTTCAGAGCATTTGGAGTTCATTTGGTATGCCTTTGGATTGAGTTTGTTTGAGTTCAGTTTTGTCGGAAAAATTTCAAAGGGGATTAAGTTCTGTACCGTGACACCCCCGTGTCTCATTTACTCATAAGAGGGAGACACGGGCGTGTCACACTCTCTGGGCAGCTCTGTACTGAGCCACGCCCGTGGCTCAGTTGGGCAAGGGTTGGTGACACCCCCGTGTCACTTCCCATGCGCAGTCTTCGTTACTTCCTCTTCGGTTTTTGATTTATTTCCCCTCCTTAATGACTTTATCTCCTTTTGTGTTAAACTATGAACTTGTTTTGCCTTGTGTTAGGAGTATTGTGGTTCAATTTCGTGGCATTTGGATGTGTTATAGGCATGCTTTTACTTGATGCCGTTTATGTGTGTTTATATGTCGTTTATGAATCGCCTCACTTATTTTCTGTATCATATGACTTCTTCTTGTTGTCAAACCTTGGATATATGCTATGTTATGTAATATGAAATATATAGTAGCATGTTGGGAGAGTTTGAACATGTTCTATGCTTCTATTTGAGTTCTTGAATAAATTGAATGGAGATATGAATTGAATGATCTATGATCGAACAAGTGAATAAATTGGTTATATGATTTTCATGATCTTTATGTTCTCATATCATGTGTGAGCATTGCCGTGCGTCATATATGGTTCATTTAGGGTCTTGAGTCTCACGAACACGTCTTTTGGTCTTTTGTACAGTTTGTCTCCAGGGTGGAGAGCTTTTGATCGTTCAGGCACTTGGTGCTCGATCCTTGTAACTTCACGGTTAAGGTGAGGGTGGTTTTCGTTTTAGCTATGTAACAAACCCTACAACCCTTGTGTGAAAAGCTTTGGCCAAAACCTTATGATTATATATATATATATGATTTTCAAATGGAGTTATCGAGTAAATCCTTCTGAGTTATACGTATGAGCAGATATAAGCTTAAAAATGGTTTTGTAATGAGGCTATGCTCCAAACCGTGTGTCTTCATGCTAGCTATGGATTAGGATGACACCGAGAGGTACGTATATAGCATATGCCGAGTTACACGGTAAGGTATGATTTCTTATAGTATGTATCATATGTATGTATTGATATGTTTTGGCGAGATTATGCTAAGCTGTTATGTTCACGGGCCCCGGGACTTAGTATATGTGGCTAACCGAGGAAGCAAGGGCTGACGGGGATCCCATATACTAGTCCCAACCAAACTACGGTGATACCGGCCCTCGCTAGGAGATTTAGCGGGGAATGGGAGCTGCGTGCCCTTGGGGGATTCATGTACCCCCATTGGCCTATGTATTTATCGGTGGGCAGGTCTAGCTAACTTGTCCACCACCCGGAGGAAGAAGGTTGGTTAAGAATTAGGCTTTTCTTATGTATATGTTATGATATGATTATGCACCGTGCGGGAATGCCGGGATCCGGATCGCCCAAACGAATATGTTTTATGATATGATTTATGGTCTGTGTGTATTATAATATATTGTATGATCGCCTAATCAATATATTATTGATATTTGTCGTACACGGTCGGAGTTTGGATGGAGGTTGTGCACGCTCACCCGCCGAGCCTTATATTTATGTATGATTTATGAATGGAATAAATTTAATATGAATTAGTCATAAAATCCGAGCATTGATTAATCATTCTCTTGCCCTTTTTGGGAACTAATTGCAAACAAAACCTTGTTCGGAATTTATGACTTGCATGTGCATGTTTTATATATATATGTATCGCTCCTGCTCACTCAGTCTTCTAGAGACTGACCCTCTCCCTCCCCAACACTTTAGTGTGCAGGTTTGGCTTTGGAATTTCGGGCTAGGCGGAGGTTTGGAGTTCTAAGTGGGTCGAGTTAGGTTAGGGAGTCTCTGCACTCATATTGGTATTGGAGTTATGTATGATTCGTTCTACTATACCTTGAACTCGAACAAGTTATGAAATTTGATACCTATGTATTTATGATGAAATTGGCTTTACTGGATTTTACTATGTTTTAAAAGAGGCCTGAGGAGCCGAATTCCGTTTATGGCTTGTATACTTGAATTTTGGCTTCGTTATGCATTATATTTTGTGGATTGGTAAACCTTACAGGGTCTAGCTCCGCCTGGCTTAGGAAAGTTTTTATGTTTGTCTCCCGTTCGCTAGGGTTTGATACGGGTGCGGATTTACTATTTCGTTACTCGTGTTGAGCCTTAGTGCGGGGGATGTGGTGCCTCACGTGCGGGGTGCTACATCCTTAAGTGGTATCAGAGCCCGGTTGCAAAACCGGTGTTCTTGAGTCGTGTTGGAGTCAGTCTAAGTCGAACGGCATAGGGACTATGTGATAATGTGTGCATTGCATCGATCTTGAATATGGAATTTGGTTTCTCTTAAGAATTTTGTTGAATTACTTGTTGCATCTTATACGGATTCTTGTCTTTCGTATTGAATATGTGCCATGAGCATGCACTAATCGCATGCATCTATTCTCGAAATGAGTTATGATTTCCAGGTTATAAAGATGATATCAAACCACGGCCAAGTTCTATGATCACAACAATCTATTACAATTCCTTCGGAGGCACGGAAGATAGGAAGGATGCCCGGGGAGGAATATGGAGAATGGTAGTTGGGTGGCTTTGTAGACTGAGTTGCAATTAACGGTTGGGATTTAGAATGGGAGGTTCGACCTTGGCGACGCGATGGCAGAGGAACATTTGGAGGAATAGGAATAGGAGTTAATCAAAGGATGGTTGTGACTCAGAAGAACAACTTATATGAACCCACTACCTGAAGTGCATTAATTTGATTCAACAGGATCTCGCAACCTAAGAAATGAAGGGAACAAAACCTTGAAGATATATTGGTCCCGGATTTGGATCGTGGAAGAGGTACTAGTAATTAAGAGGAGTAGAGATAACAGGGGTCCGGTAGAGGTTATGCATCAAGGGTATACAAAGAAGGACTTCGAACTAAGCCTAGTGATTAGAAGTCAGGTTCTGGAAGGTAAGCATGTGGGTAAACGCAAATAGAGGGAAGGTGGCGATATGGAGAACAGGATTTGAGTTCATTTTTCCAAATCCCAGCTGAATTGTCATGTTGTGAGGTTAAATTGGAAGATATGGAGCAACAAATGGAAACGAGAAAGAGAGGAAATCATGCGCTCAAGTAAAAGCAATTGGAGGTGAATTAAATTCACAAAGGATAAGCGCGGAATTCTTGATTGAGGTGACGATTAGAAGTAAAGGTCGAATTCCGAGGAGAATGTTCTTATGTATAGAACATGGATCTGGGAATAACCGACTTATAAGGGAGCTTCTGGAAAACTCCTAAATCAGAATTGACAAAAGGGAGAGTGTCGAATCAAGCTAGCATAGAATGGAAGGAGGGCAATCAAGAGTAAATCAATAGAGTAAAAAGGGGGTGCAATAATGGCAATATTATTAAGTCTTCGGTTAGTCCCACGATAATTCGGAAGGAAAAATTAAGAAGGAACCAAACCAGAAAAGATGATCATTGGAGGATTTACATCAAAGTTTAAAACGCATCAAGAACATTTCATCTTTGATTCAAGAAATGTAGGGTCAGATACGGAATATAACCTTAAAGGGGTTAAAGAGAATGAATGGATAATATGAACGGAAGCTAGAAAAGGATTCGTGTTACGGTAGATCCTAATGACGAATACCTCAAGGTAGGGATGGAATCGTCAAGGTTGTCCGGAGTAGTTATCCTTGAGGGTATTTTAAACTCCGATACGGGTAAGATAGTAGCTAGGGACATAACTTCGAGACGAATGGTCTAAGGGTATTCGGGAGGTCAAACTTGGTTAACTACAAAGAGTTGGTTGAATGAAGATTAAGGGAAATGATGGAGACTGGGAGCAGTACCAGGCAGAACGGATCTAAGAGTATGATCCTTAAAGGATTTATCATTAGCTTCACCGAGGAACCTTGAAGAGGTTCAAGACAAGCTGACCACTGAGCTATCTTCAGGATAGATCCTACACTGGACAACGGCAACTCTCAGTCCTAAACTTTGAAACTTCGGTGAACGGTACTTATAGCATTCATGATACATGCATCCATGCAATTTTAACTTATATAACTTTTATGTTAGGTGCTGTAATCTTGTATTGTGTTAAATTGCTTGGAATAATTGGATATTAATGTGGGCGATATTTATTACTTGCTTTGGGTGCCTTACGTGATTTTAAATTTGGTTTTTGCGTGAGTTGCTTGGGAGTATTGGAGACTTCCTTGCTTTATTTTCGGTTAAGAGACGGGGATTCTCTTATTTTTGTTTGAGAGACGGGGTACTCTCTTTGCTTGCGAGAGACGGGGTTCTCTCATTATTATTGGAGAGACGGGGTTCTCTCATTGCTGCTTGAGAGACGGGGCTCTCTCCTTGTTGCTTGTGAGAGACGGGGAATCTCTCATTATTTGATTTCAAGCGTGTTTTGAATCCGAGGACGGATTCTTTTAAGGGGGAGAGATTGTAACGCCCCCGTTTTTCAGTTTAAGTAATGTGACGTATTTGTTTAAAAATTGCGCAAATTAAGTATTTAATTATATGATTAATTGTTTATAAGTGTTTTTATTTGATTTAAAACCGTGAACTTTTGTTATTTAATTTAATTAATATGGAATTTAAGTTTAGTAATTTATTTATAACAATATGAATTCGTTCATGCGCTTGAGTGTTTTATTTCTACTTCGTTCTTATATGAAATGATACTGGATTGGCGTGAAAATTTAATATGTCGTAAATATGTGTGTTATGAACGTGCCTATGTGCTCGGTTTATGTTTTCGGATTCAATTGACGTGTTTATGAATTTATTTTGATTTTTGGAACCAAGTCGGGGGCTAACGAGCAATTAGCGCACCCTTGGTTCCGTGCGTGATATCTTGAGCTCGGGAATTCGGATTCGAATTCCGTCAACTCCATTGCCTTCGTATCGACGATTCGGAGACAATGGAAGAAGCCTCATACCTTTTTGAGATCATTAAGACCTCCAAAATCCAACCGTAACGGACAACTCGTGCAAGAAGAGCCCTTATGTTGACTAGTCTTCATGGTGGGACCCCATAACCCCTCTTAACTTAACCACACCTTAACCATGACTTATCTACCATGGGTTAACCCTTTCTCCTACCCTTTTAGCTGCAAAAACCGAGCCAAAATATCTCCTCTCATTCTGCAACTGATCGAGAGAAGGGAGAAGAGAAGAAGGAGAGAAACCCTTGGCCATCCTTTGTGATTTTGAGCTCAAATCACCATCTTCCTTCACCAAAACTTCAAGGTATGAATATTTATGTCTTCTCTACTCAATTATGCTTGATTTCATCTATTTAAAACATGATTTGGATCAGATTTGATTAGGGTTTGAATTATGAGATTAGTATGAACTTTTAGGGATTTTTGTCCTAGTGACCTATTTACTTGTGTGGCTGAATTCCTTGCTTAAACATGATCATATGAACTTGGTTCTTGGCTTATTTCTTTCCTAACTGATAGTATATGATGTTAGGAGGATTTCTTCTCTTGCTCCTTTTATAAAATTTTGAGTTATGGAGCTCCAAACTTGGTGATCAAACTATTTTCCCCTGTTTTCGAACTGCTGTGTGAAACTTGGTGTTGTTGCATGATCATATGGCCTCCATTTCGTGTGAAAATGCATGGAGTTGATGTACACTTATTGTTATATATGTTAGCATTCATGTTTCAAGTATTTGGATCCATTTGAAGCCTCAAAACCGAAATACATGGCCTGTTTCTATGCATGCACCATGACAGATTTGTTGCTGTTGTGTTTGGTAAGTTGTTGGTCATCCTAATGTGCTTTAAATTGTACCATTTTGCATATATATGATGTATATTAGTTGTTTGGTATGTTAGCATGCATTCCCCAAAGTTTCAGATCCAAATTCAAGTCCTAAGTACTCGATCAAGGCATAATAGAATCATTAGGGCTCATATGTCCGATTGTAGCGACCCAGTTTTGTTTCACGGTTTCGATGATCTTAACGTGTGATTTAGCTTTTGCACTCTAAATGAAAAATGTTCATAACATGCCAAATATGTTGTATATGAAGTTTCAGAGCATTTGGAGTTCATTTGGTATGCCTTTGGATTGAGTTTGTTTGAGTTCAGTTTTGTCGGAAAAATTTCAAAGGGGATTAAGTTCTGTACCGTGACACCCCCGTGTCTCATTTACTCATAAGAGGGAGACACGGGCGTGTCACACTCTCTGGGCAGCTCTGTACTGAGCCACGCCCGTGGCTCAGTTGGGCAAGGGTTGGTGACACCCCCGTGTCACTTCCCATGCGCAGTCTTCGTTACTTCCTCTTCGGTTTTTGATTTATTTCCCCTCCTTAATGACTTTATCTCCTTTTGTGTTAAACTATGAACTTGTTTTGCCTTGTGTTAGGAGTATTGTGGTTCAATTTCGTGGCATTTGGATGTGTTATAGGCATGCTTTTACTTGATGCCGTTTATGTGTGTTTATATGTCGTTTATGAATCGCCTCACTTATTTTCTGTATCATATGGCTTCTTCTTGTTGTCAAACCTTGGATATATGCTATGTTATGTAATATGAAATATATAGTAGCATGTTGGGAGAGTTTGAACATGTTCTATGCTTCTATTTGAGTTCTTGAATAAATTGAATGGAGATATGAATTGAATGATCTATGATCGAACAAGTGAATAAATTGGTTATATGATTTTCATGATCTTTATGTTCTCATATCATGTGTGAGCATTGCCGTGCGTCATATATGGTTCATTTAGGGTCTTGAGTCTCACGAACACGTCTTTTGGTCTTTTGTACAGTTTGTCTCCAGGGTGGAGAGCTTTTGATCGTTCAGGCACTTGGTGCTCGATCCTTGTAACTTCACGGTTAAGGTGAGGGTGGTTTTCGTTTTAGCTATGTAACAAACCCTACAACCCTTGTGTGAAAAGCTTTGGCCAAAACCTTATGATTATATATATATATATGATTTTCAAATGGAGTTATCGAGTAAATCCTTCTGAGTTATACATATGAGCAGATATAAGCTTAAAAATGGTTTTGTAATGAGGCTATGCTCCAAACCGTGTGTCTTCATGCTAGCTATGGATTAGGATGACACCGAGAGGTACGTATATAGCATATGCCGAGTTACACGGTAAGGTATGATTTCTTATAGTATGTATCATATGTATGTATTGATATGTTTTGGCGAGATTATGCTAAGCTGTTATGTTCACGGGCCCCGGGACTTAGTATATGTGGCTAACCGAGGAAGCAAGGGCTGACGGGGATCCCATATACTAGTCCCAACCAAACTACGGTGATACCGGCCCTCGCTAGGAGATTTAGCGGGGAATGGGAGCTGCGTGCCCTTGGGGGATTCATGTACCCCCATTGGCCTATGTATTTATCGGTGGGCAGGTCTAGCTAACTTGTCCACCACCCGGAGGA
Organism: Lantana camara; assembly: GCA_037501455.1. Taxonomy (NCBI): domain Eukaryota; kingdom Viridiplantae; phylum Streptophyta; class Magnoliopsida; order Lamiales; family Verbenaceae; genus Lantana; species Lantana camara. The sequence goes on along the minus strand of CM074862.1, from coordinate 87,125,074 downwards.
AGAACGTTGGTTAAGAATTAGGCTTTTCTTATGTATATGTTATGATATGATTATGCACCGTGCGGGAATGCCGGGATCCGGATCGCCCAAACGAATATGTTTTATGATATGATTTATGGTCTGTGTGTATTATAATATATTGTATGATCGCCTAATCAATATATTATTGATATTTGTCGTACACGGTCGGAGTTTGGATGGAGGTTGTGCACGCTCACCCGCCGAGCCTTATATTTATGTATGATTTATGAATGGAATAAATTTAATATGAATTAGTCATAAAATCCGAGCATTGATTAATCATTCTCTTGCCCTTTTAGGGAACTAATTGCAAACAAAACCTTGTTCGGAATTTATGACTTGCATGTGCATGTTTTATATATATATGTATCGCTCCTGCTCACTCAGTCTTCTAGAGACTGACCCTCTCCCTCCCCAACACTTTAGTGTGCAGGTTTGGCTTTGGAATTTCGGGCTAGGCGGAGGTTTGGAGTTCTAAGTGGGTCGAGTTAGGTTAGGGAGTCTCTGCACTCATATTGGTATTGGAGTTATGTATGATTCGTTCTACTATACCTTGAACTCGAACAAGTTATGAAATTTGATACCTATGTATTTATGATGAAATTGGCTTTACTGGATTTTACTATGTTTTAAAAGAGGCCTGAGGAGCCGAATTCCGTTTATGGCTTGTATACTTGAATTTTGGCTTCGTTATGCATTATATTTTGTGGATTGGTAAACCTTACAGGGTCTAGCTCCGCCTGGCTTAGGAAAGTTTTTATGTTTGTCTCCCGTTCGCTAGGGTTTGATACGGGTGCGGATTTACTATTTCGTTACTCGTGTTGAGCCTTAGTGCGGGGGATGTGGTGCCTCACGTGCGGGGTGCTACAACTTGTCCATTCACTCGTCCTCGAGGGAAATAGAAATCAATTGAAACATTACTCCTATCAAACATATTCACCAAAGCGAACCACGAATCTTTGCCTAAACGAATTTAGCATATCAAACACATTACTCAATCGCATGAAATTCAACCAATTAGTACAAAAATCGTACCCTCCTGTGTAGTATGAATTGAACAAGAAATGTACAAAGATTAGATAAATAAGTTAATATTTTCGCACAAGAACCAATTATCAATTTCGTATACACCCTTCAATCCAATATCCACTAATTTGATCAACTCATAACTTGGAATCGAAAGGTCTTTCGAGCTTGTAATGTAGGCTTGGGTCGGGGTAGGAAAAAGTAAATCAAAGGCAAACAGACCAAGCTTACACAGTTATAATAAACCTAAGTGTTTCCCTTCGTTCTTCCCCAGAAGACTCCCTTTTTACAATGAATTCCTAACCTTTTATTGAATTTTCAACAATACTCAAATTCTCTCTCTTTTTCTTTTTTTTTTCTTTTTTTTTTCAACTCAAATTTTTCTGCTCATTTTTCTTTTGTTTTTTTCTTGACTTCTTTTTTTCTTTTTGCTTTTTTTTTCATCACTCTCACAATTGTTTCTATTCAACACACTAAACTTTCCTCTTCAAACCAAGGAAAAAAGAGTCTAGATATCAACAATACAGTCCCCAAAAAGAAAATACGTAAGCAAGGTGTAACAAAGATGTGGGTAGGAAATTCGTATTGCGCATTAGGCTTGTAACGTGGCTAAGAAAGAAAATTTGCATAATACTAAGGCTCAGCGAGGTCAATCGAGCTATGTTATTTAGTGAAAATCAAATAAAAGGTCAAAACACCGACAACAAATGCCTAAGTCAATTCCAGAATTACTCGTCAACCAATCTATTTTGTGTCGAAGGGAGCTAAAGTGGATTCTAATCAATTTACAGAACTTAATTGAAAAATATAACCAACCTATCTAAGCAAAATACATAAATTGTTCAATTGGTACGCGAGAAAATAAGGGCATGAAGTCATACTAATTAATCAAATTTCACACAATCTTTCATGCATTTCATAGCATAACAAGTTCTAGCAAAAATTTAATACTCAAGCTTAAGCAAACATGTTCAAAAAAGGGCAAATCATTCATAATTTCTAACATCCTCAAATTCAGGTAAACAACAAGTCAAAACAGTTGATGCAGGAAAAAAAAAATCCTAAATAGGCTTATCCCCCCCTCCTTAAATCATGCATTGTCTGCAAGGCATAAGAAAATCGAGAGAAAAGAGGACTTCCCTGAAGTGCAGATCTGGGGGCTTTTTTTTTTTCCCCTGCTAAAATAATATGGGGTCTAAGTATGGCCAAACCTTACGGTCAAACCTGTACAGAAACATCAGCAGTTTAACAGCAAAATTTGGCAAACAAAGCACGCCTGCAAGACAACCAAGAACATCAATCCACTCAAATGAAGGTATGACCTCCATACAAATCCTCTCGACTATGTGGTGCTGAATCTTCTAATCTATTGCGCCCTCTAGATCGGGTATTGTAATAGCCTAAGGTGCTTGTCCCACATTGGTTGGAGAGGGGAACGAAGCCTCCTTTATAAGGGGGTGGATACCTTTCCTTTGTTGAGGCCTTTTTCTGGCTGGGCACCTTCGGGTTTAAATTCCAGCGGGAGAAACAAAACCGTGAGGGTGGTGTCGCTTAGCCCACCAAAGCGGACAATATCGACAGGCGGGTTTTCGGGCTGTTACAAATGGTATCAGAGCCGGGGCCCGGGCAGCTGTGCCAGCGAGGACGCTGGGCCCTCTTAGGGGGGTGGACTGTAATAGCCTAAGGTGCTTGTCCCACATCGGTTGGAGAGGGGAACAAAGCCTCCTTTATAAGGGGGTGGATACCTTTCCCTTGTTGAGGCCTTTTCCTGGCTGGGCACCTTCGGGTTTAAATTCCAGCGGGAGAAACAAAACCGTGAGGGTGGTGTCGCTTAGCCCACCAAAGCGGACAATATCGATAGGTGGGTTTTCGGGCTGTTACAGGTATGATGACTCATAGAGGTTCGTAACACAGTTTGGTAACTTCTCAGCACAAACTTCATCAACCATTTATAAAATATTTACCACGATCCCTCACATTGGCTCTTGGGTTCCTGGACTCGAAAAATATATGAGAATTGAGGAAAATAGTGATTAAATAATCAAGTATATCTGCATACCAGAGTATGGCTGTCAGGATTGACCACGCCTTACGGTTAAACCTGTCGAAGAGCTATGCGTTCCAACAATCATCTTGTGTAGGCCTTGAACCTGCAATTTTTCCTCCTCCTTTGAAGGCATACTTCAGATTATCCAAAAATTTCTTGAGTTTCAAAATAGGTGCCTGAAACACGAAGGAATTTAGTTCAATCATAGCATTAGGAGCATCAAGAATCAGAACATCCCTATTCATAGAATTAGAAGCCTCTAATGGTAAAACCATCCCACAATGATCATCAGACAACCCAATATGTTTTGGCTTACTCTTAAAATTTTCAACAAGACTTAGTGCCCCTACATTGTTCAGCTTATAATCCTCATTAGTCAGATTTTCTATCACGTCATTGCTAAAAACACTAGAGAATTTATTAGGACCTTTACTTGACTCATAAACATTAAACTTCACAATATCACCATCAAATTTTAGAGTCAACAGGACTTTTTTTAACATCTAATTTAGCATTAGCAGTACTCAAAAAGGGACGGCCCAAAAGGATATCAGAGGATTTCTCAAAATAATTATCCTCCATGTCCAACACGAAGAAATCAGCCGGGAAGGCTAAATCATTGACTTGAACGAGGACATCTTCCAAAACGCCTTCCGGGTATGCTATAGAACGGTCCGCCAATTGTATGATAACATCTGTAGCTTTCAAGCGACCAAGATTAAGTGCATTATATACAGATAGTGGCATAACATTAATGTTTGCACCTAAATCACACATTGCTTTTCTAATTCCCAAATTTCCAATCTTGCATGATATTGAAAACATACCTTGATCATAGCATTTACGGGAAAGTTTCTTTTGCAGAACAGCAGATACGTTTTCCCCCACACTTACCCTTTCATTGCCTAACAGTTTCCTTTTATTCGTGCAGAGCTCCTTAAGGAATTTGGCATACCTATGAATTTGTTGGATTGTATCCAACAAGGGAATATTCACCTCAACTTTACGAATCGTGTAGAGAATACTCTTTTCTTCTTTCTGTTTCTTCGTTTCTGCTAAACGTTAAGCGAATGGAGGTGGGACCACCAGGGATTTAGCTTGCACGACAAGTTCTGACTCGCTGTCTCGGCGTGAGTTTAGAGTATGGTTATATTCAGAAATCGGACCCTCTGCCTAATCGCCTGCGGATCCAGATTTTCGTTCTTTATCCTTATCTAGTGGTGGCGGAAGTTCTTTGCCACTTCTTAGCATAATGGCACTGACATTATGCCTTAGATCCTCGGTTTACGAGGGCAATCTTCCTTGACCTTCTATCCTACTTAACGCAGAAGCGATCTACCCTAATTGGGTTTCCAGATTTTTAACCGAGGAGCCTAAGTTTTACGCTGTGGATCCTATGTTCTGAACGTTTGACTCCATGTTATTTATCCAGATATCTTGGGGGTTAAGAGACGGGTTTTGTTGTTGGTTGTATTGTTGGGGTTGCAGAGGTCTAGGTACAAAATTCTGGAAATTTGGTTGTTGAATGTATATGTTGGAGTAGGGATTGAAATTATGTTGTTGGAACCCTACGACACTAGCATTTTCCATCGTGCCCTCTTAAAGAGTAGGGCAGGCATCTGTAGGGTGCATTACACTCGCGCAGAGTTGGCATACCTTGGCTACTTGGGGTACACCTGCACCAAGATTAGAAACCAAAATATTCAACATATTTTTAATTTCATCTATAGAGGAAGAATTGACCGCATTAGTATTTCGAGAGGTGGACTCGGTGGCATAGAAGTTTGAAGAATGAGCCGAGGCTTTTTCGATCATTTCCTTTAATTCTGTTGGAGTCTTGTCTATAATGGTTCATCCACTTGCAACATCCAACATCTTCATATCAGGTGGCATTAGGCCTCCATATTCCCGAGATAGATAAATTCCATATCCAAAAGGAAATAAACCTTTCTTGGAATTCGTCATATTATACCTTGCCAGAATCTTATCTATATATGCTTCTTGTGATAAACCAATCTCCTTATTCCTATGATCACGACAAAAGTCTGATCCTTGGAATGTTATTGGTCTCACTTAGGTCTTTATTTGTTAAAAAGATTTGACAATCGAATCTTGACTACTAACAAAATTCTTGCACCATTCCTAATGAGCAGAATATTGTTTACGTACAAAATGAAAATGTTACAACATTATCTTGATGTCATTTGTACACATATGGTTCATCAGCCAATTGCACAAATGCAAAGATTTTAAATTGCCTCTTTAATTCTGATGTTCCATGATCTGGACGCTTGTTCAAGATCATAAATTGATCTATTAAGCTTGCATCATATGCACCTGATTTCTAGCTGTGAAGCCTTCAGGTTGTGCCATGTATCTCTTCTTCTTAAAGGTGTCTGTTCAAGAACATAGTCTTTACATCCATTTACCTAATCTCATAATCGAAACGAGAAATAATGGAGAGGAGAGTTCTTATGGACTTAAGCCCTGCTATAGGCGAGAAGATCTCATAAATGATTTCTTCTTTTCTGGGTAAAACCTTTTGCCATAAGCTTGCTCTAAAGTCTCTACTTTTTTGTCCATGTTTTCCTTTTATTTTCTTGTAGAACGCAATTGCATCTAATGGGTTTAATGCCTTCAGGTGCCTCTACAAGATCAAGACTTTGTTAGAATACAAAGATTCTAACTCAGATTCCACGGCTTTTGACCAAATGGTCAGCGTCTATATCTTCCACAGCTTCATTACACGTGACAGGATCAGATACGTTAGATTTAACCACTTGGGTTAATCTTAGGTATCTTGTCAGGTGTCCTGATAATCCTCCCACTATAATGATGCTCTCGTGTACACTTCTCTACATCACATGTTGTATTTGGTACATCACATGTATCTAATACATTTTCAGTTATTACGAGTTTATGGAAATCAGTATCAAATACTATTATTTTCTTTTAACACTATTTTGCTTCCACCCTTTATGGTTATTTATGTAATCATCTTTCAAATATTCAAAAACATCTTTTGTGATTTCTCCAATTACAAAATATACCACCTCTTGTTCTTCTAGGAAATCCTTAGAACAAGTGAACCTTTGTTCTTTATTCTAACTCATCAGGATCCATCCTTAACACATGGCCCAGGCTATCTCAAATCCGAAAATAAGAGATACAGGGTTTTCACCCGAGATACAGATCCATCAGTGTTTTAGGAACTGACTTAGATAGAACTAGGTTTAATGTGTATTGTCGTTTTGAGCACAAGACTCCAAAACGAACTTCGTAGGGTAGCATGACTCTTCATGAATCTTACCATCATTATCAGAGTTCTATTTCTCCTTTCTGCAATACATATTTGCTAAGACGTATCTCATACAAAAAGTTGAGATCTAATCTTATTTAAGAAATTCTATTTAACTCTGAACTTAGATACTTATCACTACTTCGATCTAATCGAAGTGCCTTGATATGTTTTCTAATTTGGCTCTTTGACTTTGATCTTATATTCATTGAACTTTTCAAAATACAGACTTAAGTCTCGTCAAATAAACATATTTGTATCTAGAGTGATCATCCAAATGAATGATGAAATATCCGCAACTTCCTCTTGCTTGAACATTCATAGGATCACATATCTGTATAAACGGGCACAAGCAACTTCATGACTTAAATGCCCTTTGTCTAAAAACGCTTCTTGGTCATTTTAACTTTCTAAATAGGATTCGCAGATTGATACTATTTTCAAGTCAATAGGACTCAACAACTAGTCTTTGGATCCTATTCAGATTCAAATGACCAATAGATAGGTGGCACGTAGAAGTTTTTCCTCTTGGATGGTAAGTCAAGCCTTTTAATGTTAAACTTAAATTAAGGTTTTCATTGACGTATAAAAGACCATCTTTTATTATACAGAGCAAATAAACCTTTTATTTTATTTAATGGTAAACTTTTGTTCAAAATAAATAGTTAAACCCTTAGTTATCAAATAACTTACAAAAATCAAATTTCTGTATATATGGCACATATAGTATAAAAACCCTATTACCAAAATATGCATTTATAGTCCTTACTGCTAATACAATTACACTTGTATTATCCCCGGGCAGTAGTTGTGTGTTACCCGTTTTTCAAACTTCCTGGTTAGTTTGAATCTTCGCAATGAACTACAAATATGATTAGTTGAGCTCAAATCCACATACCAGGAGTCTGGTGAATTTCCAACTAAACATACTTTCAACGAGTAAAATATCTTCATATCTTATCTAAACGGAGTAGCAAATGGACAAACTAAGTATTTTGGACAATTTTTTTTTTTCAATACTCGTTACCACCGAAATAAAACACTTTTCCATTGTCGGATTTGACTTTCTATTTTTGAACCTTAGATTGGGAACTTTTCCTTTTTCTTTTTCTTCCACTCACTGCCTTTCTAGGCCGTGGATATTGATGTCTGATTTAAGAGAACTTTTCCCTTAGTTTATATTACCCTTTCTGCCATATTGAGGTCGTTTATTGGTTCTGGTTGGGTTTTTAAAAAAATATTTAAAATTAACCCTGAACGTTCAAACGACTTAGGCATAGAGTATATGATCGTATCCTATCTTTTAAGATTGTTTCTTTAAGCATAGAGACTTTCAATCTCGTTCAGATTAGTTATCATATTCATAATATGATTCTGAACCAATAATCCTTCAAACATCTTTATAACTAACAACCTTCTTATTGGCTCGTACCTTTGTACGATTTTATCTTCAAAACATGTTCTTATCAGTAGACATCTCATGCATCTGATGCTCAAGAACTTTTAAGACAGATTTCAGGACATAAGACTAGCCACATCATCACACTTGATCCATTTAGAATAAGAGTCTTCCTAATCCTGACTGGTTGGAATTTTTGAAATTTTTCGGACAAGGTTCAGTGAGTACGTAAACTTTCGTATCTTAACTCGATGTCCAGCACAGTTGAACCCTTACTTGTCTATTTCCTTAAACACATAAAGTTTGGAGTGGGCTAAGAGAGATCGTTATTATAAAACTAAATTAACTAAATAAAAGCAAGTTTATGTATTTCACTTTCTTATGCGTCTAACCAATAAACGAAATCCACGTAAGCATTTTGATTTAAGCAATGGTGACTTAACTAACTGCAGTTGACTCCCCGGAGGTGAGGTCGAAAACCGCGTAGAAAAGCAAGAACTATTGTTAATTAACATGTCATCTAGGTAACTCTTACCAAACAATGTTAATTCACCACGTCAATCCTTGGCCTCTAAGTAAATGTAACAGAGCTCCGAAGGGAGGTTAATACATTACTTAGTCTAGTGTGCACCATTACCTAGAAGTCCGTACCAGTAGGTCAAGACACTCCATGGAGGCGTGGTTGAGCTGACTTTCCCGTATTTCATTCTATCCGTAGAAGTCTAATCTTGTATACCGCGAATATATACCCACCGAAGGGAGTAGTGCATATCCATTATACTATAGATCGGTAATGGAGGCCGTGTGAATCCAACTCTTTTCATCTCACTCCCACTTGAATTTTTAAAAGGTGTGGATTATCTTTTGATTGTTTAATAATCACTTTTGGCGTCTTATTGTGGGAAGTGATTTGTAGCACCCAGCAGGTGAGGCACCACATCCCCCGCACTATGGCTCAACAAGAGTAACGAAATGGTAAATCCGCCCCCGTATCAAACCGTAGCGAACGGGAGACAAATAGAAAAAAAAACCCTCCTAAGCTAGGCGGAACTTAGACCCTGCGAATAAAACTAATCAACAAGACCTAAGGCAACGGATAACTAAATCCAAACACATGCATTGGCGACGGGCCTGCATAAATTAAACACCCGGACCACAGGCAGACTTGGGCTCCTCAGGCCTCTTTTAATTCATAACAAAGGCCGACAAGGCAATTCCATAACAATTACATGAAGATTCAAGTTCATAATATTACAGAATCGAATCATGCATGAATTAAGTACATATGCGAGTGCAGAGACTCTCCTAACTTAACTTGACCAACCCAAAGACTCCATACAACTCCGCCTAGCTCAAAACTCCAAAGCCAAACCTGCGCACTAAAAGGTTGGGGAGGGAGAGGGTCAGTCTCTAGAAGACTGAGTGGGCAGGAGCGATATAGGTATATAAAAATAAGCACATGCAAATCATAACTCCCGAGCAAGGTTTTATTTAAAATATGTTCCCAAAAAGGGCAAGAAAAAGACCAAGCAATGCTCGAACTTTACAACTGATCATATTAAATTTATTAAGTTTATAATTCATTCATAGCATAAGGCTCGACGAGTGAGCATGCATCATCTCCAACCAAACTCCGACTGTGTACGACAAATATCATTAATACATTAAATAGGTGATCATGCAATATATCATAATACACTCAGATCATATATCATATCATAAAACGTATTCGTTTGGGCAATCCGTGTCCCGGCCTTCCCGCACGGTGCATATCAATCATAACATAATTATAATTATAAAATAAGTTCCAACCTTCTTCCTCCGGGTGGTGGACGGGTTAGCAAGACCCGACCACCTCACACGTAGGCCAATGGGGTTTCATGACTCCCCCAAGGGCACTCAGCTCCCATTCCCCGCTAAACCTCCTAGGGGGGGGCCGGTATCGCCATAATATAGTGGAACTAGCACATGGGATCACCGTCGGCCCATGCCCCCCCGGATAGCCACTCGTACTAAGTCCCTAGGCCCGTGCACATATCATACATACATAATCTCGCCAAAACATTTGATTCATAAGAAGCGTAACATATTCCATAATTCATTTGAAAAGCGTTTACTCGATCAATATTTACTCGATAACTATACTTTAAAAGTAACATATATATATATATATATATATATATATATATATATATATATATATATATATATATGGTTTTAGCCAAAGCTTGTCACATAAGGTTGTAAGGTTTAATACGTAACTAAAATGAGAACACCCTCACCTTAAATATGACGGTACAAGGATATGAGTTACCGAGTTCCTCGCAGATCAAGATTTCTCCACCCTGGAGATACACTGTACAAGGACAACGTAACGTGTTCGTGAGACTCAAGACAATGTATGATCATGATATGAATGCATAAAAGATAATATTATGTCACGAAAATGTTCATGTACACTATTAAGGAATTTAAATCATATAAACACGCCGTCCAATCATTCGTTCACTTTCATTCAAATTCATAATTCATATCAATTTAATCTAAGAATTCACATAATAATCATAGCATATAATAATCATGTTTGCAATTAGAAATAGGGTAAATAAAACGTTCAATAAATAATCGGTAAATTAAATACATGAAATAGATATCAATTAAATTCTAAAATTGAATTAAATCAAATAATATTTAAAAGATATAATAAATATATAATAAACATATATTCACACATACACACATATATGTATGTCATACATGCATGCAAAAAATATTACAAAGCCATGCATGAAATATGAGGTATATATATATTACATAATCATGCACACACATAATGTATGCATGCAAACACACACAAATATATATATATAATATACACAATACACATGCATGCAAACACCCCATGCACGCACAGTATATATATATATTACAACAATACACACATGCATGTACACTTCTAAGCTTCACCATTTCTGCACAGCAAACCCACACAACACTCATGCATATATAAATACACACGCACACTCTGAAGTGTACATGTATGTGTGTATAGCTGTGCACAGCAAACCCACACAACACTCATGCATATATAAATACACACGCACACACTCTGAATCAAAGAAGAACAGCAGCAACAAAATCAAGTCTCCAACCCAGCAGAAAAGAGAAGAAAGAAAAGAATGAAGCAGCAATAGAAGAAAGGAAAAAGAAAACAAGAAGAGAAAAACAGCAGAAGATGAAGAAGAAAAGATACAGAAGCTGTACGCAGCAGCTACTCGCCCGGGTAGCTCTCCCAGTTCAAAACTCCCCGCCCGGGTAGGGGGTACAAAATGTTTCTGTAACAGGAGTACCCAGTCGGGTACTCTCCAAGAGGAAACTCTCCCCGCCCGGGGAGAGTGTTGCAGAAGCAACAGAAGCAGCGCAGGCGGGAGCGAAAACAGGGGAGGAAATGGGGTTCAAACCAAGCCAAAATTCTCATATACATAACAACTAAAATCATGCCAACAATCAAGGGACATAAAATACACAAATGAGCAACAACCCAGCCTGAAAATAACCTCACCACACGCAGTAAAACTGGGGAAGAATGACAGCAGTTCATACATAGAAAAACAGGGGAAAGACTGGAAAAAGAACAGAGCAAGGCTGAACACGAATAATCAATCATCAATATAGCTGCAAATAAGATAAAAAGGAACAACATATAACATCAGACAAATCCCAAAAGCTAGCAGCAGATCTGTACGTGAGGGAGGAAAGAAAATCAGTGTGAGGTTCAAGCATTTCATAACAGTTCATTAATGGTATCTCACCAACTCTTAACCATCAATTAATACAAGCATACTCAGCCATAAATGAAGAAAAAGGATCATATATATAGCATTAAAACAAGTCAGAGATCAAAGGAATTCAAGGAATCAACAAAACACTCCATAACCTAGCTATTCATTCCAATCCTCAAAACCACATGAAATCTGACTCAAAATTAGGGATGATAGAATCAAAATAACCAGAGATACATGTACAACATAATCCTAACTCACCTTGTTGATTGGATGAAAGTTGATAGAGATTTGAGCTCCAAAATCTCAAGGATTGCACAGTTACGGGAAAACTGGAAGAGAAGGATTTGTGGCTGAATTTCTTGCTGGTGTGAGGATTTTTTCGAGATAGGGCAGTTAAGGGATGGTAGAGGGCTGAACTAGGTTGAAAAGGACACCAACCATAGTTAATATTTTTAAGTTTTGAACAAGTTATGGCCATTTTGGTGAAATGTGGTTGTTTTGATGCCGTTTTGTTTTTCGGTTGTATTTCGGAGGTTCAAATGATTTCGGAAAAAATATATGGCTAGTTTATTAAACTCGATTCTTCGATACGAGTTCAACGAAGTTGATGGAACTCGAATCCGAGTTCTCGAGCTCAAGATATCACGTACGGAACCAAGGGCGCGCTAATAGCTCGTTAGCACCCGATTTGGTTCCACGAATCAAATTAAATTCGTTAACATGTCAAACGAGTTCGAAAATATAAACCAAGCATATAGGCATGTTCGTAAAACATATATTTACGACATACTACACTTCCACGACATTTCGATATAATCTCATATAAGAACGAAGCACAAATTAGACAATCATGCACATAACCTTAAATAATTTCATGCATAATAAAAATTAAAGCTAAATAAATTAAACTCTATTATTCAATAAAATTCAAGTCAATGGAATTATACAAATTAATTCAGCTAATTAATGTTATGGTGTAATTAACTCTAAACACTTAATTAACAATTAATTCACTTAATTAACGAAATAAAATATTAATTAAAATAAAATAAAATGAAATAATAACAATTTATAATAAAATTAAATATTTAAAACACTTATAACCAAGTAAACACATAATTAAATGATTTAATTGCGTAATTTATAAACAAATACGTCACATTAGTTTAAATGAAAAACCGGGGCGTTACAATCTCTCCCCCTTAAAGTAATCGGTCCTCGGATTCACAGCACGCCTAAAAACAATCAATGAGAGATTCCCCGTCTCTCACAAACAACAAGGAGAGAGCCCCGTCTCTCGAGCAACAATAAAAGAACCCCGTGTCTCCAAGAATAATGAGAGAACCCTGTTTCTCGCAAGTAAAAAGAGCACCCCGTCTCTCAACCAAAATAAAGAAAGGAAGTCTCCAATACTCCCAAGCAACACAACCAAAACCAAATTTAAAATCATGCTAGCCATCCCAAGGCAAGTAACATATATCATTCACGTTAATCATCAATTACTTCACGTAGTTTAACTTGATAAGAAAACGAAGCACATAACAAAGAAATTATTAAATTAAATTTGCATGAATGTATGTATTATGGATGCTATAAGTACCGTTCACCGTAGTTACGAAATTTAGAATTGTGAGTTATCGTTGTCCAGTGTATGATCTGTCCCGAAAGTGAGTGCAGTTCTCGATTTGTTCTTAAACTCTTCAGGATACCCCAACAAAGCAATTGATGAATCCTTTAAGGATTATACTCTTGGATCCCTTTTGACTTGTACTGCTTCCAGTCTTCACCATTTCCACCTAATCCTCATTCGACCAACCAACTCTTTTTAATTAACCGAGCTTGACGTCCCAGAATACCCTTAAATCATCCGTCCGGAAATCCGATCCATAGTTACTACCTTTACCCATATCGAAGTCTAACATATTCTCGAAAATAGCTACTCCTGGCAACACTGACGGCTCAGTACCGATCTTAAGATATTAGTTATTATGATTTCTTTCTCAACATGAATTCTTTCCCATCTTCGGTTCATGTTATCCGTTTATTCTCTTTAACCCCTGTTAAAGTTATATTCGGGAATTGGCCCCATATTTCTTGAATGGAAGACAGAATGTTCTTGATGATTCTTGAAGTTTGATGTAAATCCTCCAATTATCATCCTTTTCTATTTGGTCCCTTCTTAAGTTTCCTTCTCGATTACCTTTGATATAACCAATAACTTAATAATATTGTCTTGGACCCCTTCGTACTTCATTGAATTAATCTTGATTGACACCACCCCATTATATGATAACTTGATTCGATTTTCTCTTGTTAATTCTAACTTAGGAGTTCACAGAAACTCCCTTATGATTCCATCCTCCAATTTATCTCTCGGTCGTGCTCTCCCCCTTAAAAGTTTTGCTCTTTCATGTCGTATTCCCTCAATCCTTCTTCTCTATTCTTATTCAATCCGAACACCCCGAAGCCAAATCTAATCTCACTTTCCTTCGGAGTTCCTTTCCACCGACTTAACCCTTACTTGAAGTTCTTTATTTTCCGAAGTCATCTTCCTTATCAGGTGCCATCCTATTATTGCTTTTCCTCATCATCCAGATGTGGTCAATCGAAAAGATACTTGATGAGTGAGGTGAAAGAACTTCCTACCAAGTAAACACTAAAATACATGTCGGGTAAAGATGTCAATGCATCTGTCACGTTTACATCAAGCATTTATGCAACACTTTAGCGCAACGAAACCAAATAGAAATGTATGGATAAACATAAGTCCAGAAGAATAAATAATTGATGCGAAGTATGATGCACGTGCTATGAATGTTTTGGAACCTGTCACCAATGTAATAAGTTGTTAGCTCGGTAGCTTTTTCTCGTTCCTCTAATCCCGAGGTTACTTTGACTTGCTAATCATGCCTCGTCTTTCCCACGGTCTTCAAGTTTTTCCAAGAATTCTTCTGTATCAACTTGTACCTTCCATTGTCCGAAATTGAAATTTCGCGATCCCTAATTTCTTCTACATCTATTGATTTAGTATCTAAATTTCTCCCCGAGAATCATCCTTCAACCAGTCTTCGCCTTTCTTTATCATTCCCATTTGTTGCTTCATATCTTCCAATTCAACTTCACAACACGACAATTCAGCTTGGATTTGGAAAAACAAACTCAAATCCCGTCCTCAATATCGCCACCTTCCGTAAATTTGTACTTACACAGTTACTTGCATCCCTCTACTCCCTTCCAGACTCGTTTCCCCTCATTAATCGAAATCCAGAGCATCCACATCCAACTCTTCTCGGTCTTAACTTCAGCAAACTTGATTTCTAATCATTCGGCTTAGTTAGATATCCTTCTTTATCGACCCTTGGTTCGTAACTCCGGCCGCACTCATTTTATCTTAACTCCTTTCAACTATTAATACTTCTTCAATGGTCCGAATCTGGGACCAAAATACCTTCAAGGTTTGTTCACCTTATTCCTTAGGTTGAAAGATCCCGTGGAATCAAATTAAAGGCACCTTATGTAGTAGGGCCGTATATGTCGATCCTCTAAGTCATAACCATCTCACAATCAATCCCTACTTCACCAAGTGTCCTTCTACTCCCGCATCTCTAAATTCGAACCTCCTATTCCGAATCCTAACCCTTGAACTCTAGTTCCATCTAGAAAGCCTCATATCTCAAATTCTCTACATTCTTCCCGGGTGTATCCTTCCTATCTTCCATGCTTCAGAAAAATCTTGCAATCGATCGTCTTTGTCATAGAACCTGGCCGTGGTTTGATATTATCTTCATAACCTATAAATCATAACTTGTTTCGAAAGTATATGCATGCGATTAGTGCATGCGCATGACACATATTCAACACTAAAGGCAAGGATCCATATGATAATGCAGTAGATAGTTCAACAAGATTGAAAAGAAAAGCCAAATTTTATGTTCAAGATCGATGCAATGCACATGTTGTCATATAATTCCTAAGCCGTACGACCTAGACTGACTCAAACCCGACTCGAGAACACCGGTTTTAAAACCGGGCCCCGTATCAAACCGTAGCGAATGGGAGACAAACAGAAAAAAACCCTCCTAAGCTAGGCGGAACTTAGACCCTGCGAATAAAACTAATCAACAAGACCTAAGGCAACGAATAACTAAATCCAAACACATGCATTGGCCACGGGCCTGCAGAAATTATACACCCGGACTACAGGCAGACTTGGGCTCCTCAGGCCTCTTTTAATTCATAACAAAGGCCGACAAGGCAATTCCATAACAATTACATAAAGATTCAAGTTTATAATATTACAGAATCGAATCATGCATGATTTAAGTACATATGCGAGTGCAGAGACTCTCCTAACTTAACTTGACCAACTCAAAGACTCCATACAACTCCGCCTAGCTCAAAACTCCAAAGCCAAACCTGCGCACTAAAAGGTTGGGGAGGGAGAGGGTCAGTCTCTAGAAGACTGAGTGAGCAGGAGCAATATACGTATATAAAAACAAGCACATGCAAGTCATAACTCCCGAGCAAGGTTTTATTTAAAATATGTTCCCAAAAAGGGCAAGAATAAGACCAAGCAATGCTCGAACTTTACAACTGATCATATTAAATTTATTAAGTTTATAATTCATTCATAGCATAAGGCTCGACGAGTGAGCGTGCATCATCTCCATCCAAACTCCAACTGTGTACGACAAATATCATTAATACATTAAATAGGTGATCATGCAATATATCATAATACACTCAGATCATATATCATATAATAAAACATATTCGTTTGGGCAATCCGTGTCCCGACCTTCCCGCACGGTGCATATCAATCATAACATAATTACAATCATAAAATAAGTTCCAACCTTCTTCCTCCAGGTGGTGGACGGGTTAGCAAGACCCGACCACCTCATACATAGGCCAATGGGGTTTCATGACTCCCCCAAGGGCACTCAGCTCCCATTCCCCGCTAAACCTCCTAGCGGGGCCCGGTATCGCCGTAACATAGTGGAACTAGCACATGGGATCACCATCGGCCCATGCCTCCCTGGATAACCACACGTACTAAGTCCCTGGGCCCGTGAACATATCATACATGCTTAATCTCGCCAAAACATTTGATTCATAAGAAGCATAACATATTCCATAATGCATTTGAAAAGGGTTTACTCGATCAATATTTACTCAATAACTCTATTTTAAAAGTAACATATATATATATATATATATATATATATGGTTTTAGCCAAAGCTTGTCACATAAGGTTGTAGGGCTTAATACGTAACTAAATTGAGAACACCCTCACCTGAAACATGACGGTACAAGGATATGAGTTACCGAGTGCGTCGCAGATCAAGATTTCTCCACCCTGGAGATAAACTGTACAAGGACAACGTAACGTGTTTGTGAGACTCAAGACACCAAATGAACCATATATGATGCACGACAATGTATGATCATGATATAAATGCATAAAAGATAATATTATGTCATGAAAACGTTCATGTGCACTATTAAGGAATTTAAATCATATAAACACGCCGTCCAATCATTCGTTCACTTTCATTCAAATTCATAATTCATATCAATTTAATCTAAGATTTCACATAATAATCATAACATATAATACTCATGATTGCAATTAGAAATAGGGTAAATAAAACGTTCAATAAATAATCGGTAAATTAAATACATGAAATAGATATCAATTAAATTCTAAAATTGAAT
The DNA here is from genome assembly GCA_037501455.1 of Lantana camara. Classification (NCBI taxonomy): domain Eukaryota; kingdom Viridiplantae; phylum Streptophyta; class Magnoliopsida; order Lamiales; family Verbenaceae; genus Lantana; species Lantana camara. Next base: position 87,107,779 of record CM074862.1, on the reverse strand, counting down.
TAAATCAAATAATATTTAAAGATATAATAAATATATAATAAACATATATTCACACGTACACACATATATATATGTCATACATGCATGCAAACAATATTACAAAGCCATACATGAAATATTAGGTATATATATATTACATATTCATGCACACACATAATGTATGCATGCAAACACACACAAATATATATATATATATATATATATATATAATATAGACAACACACATGCATGCAAACACCCCATGCACGCAGAGTATATATATTTATTACAGCAATACACACATGCATGTACACTTCTAAGCTTCACCATTTCTGCACAGCAAACCCACACAACACTCATGCATATATAAATACACACGCACACACTCTGAATCAAAGAAGAACAGCAGCAACAAATTCAAGTCTCCAACCCAGCAGAAAAGAGAAGAAAGAAAAGAATGAAGCAGGAACAGAAGAAAGGAAAAAGAAAAGAAGAAGAGAAAAACAGCAGAAGAAGAAGAAGAAAAGATACAGAAGCTGTACGCAGTAGGTACTCGCCCGGGTAGCTGTCCCAGTTTAAAACTCCCCGGCCGGGTAGGGGGTACAGAATGTTTCTGTAACAGGAGTACCCGGCCGGGTACTCTCCAAGAGGAAACTCTCCCCGCCCGGGGAGAGTGTTACAGAAGCAACAGGAGCAGCGCAGGCGGGAACGAAAACAGGGGAGGAAATGGGGTTCAAACCAGGCCAAAATTCTCACGTACATAACAACTAAAATCATGCCAACAATCAAGGGACATAAAATACACAAATGAGCAACAACCCAGCCTGAAAATAACCTCAGCACACACAGCAAAACTGGGGAAGAATTACAGCAGTTCATACATAGAAAAACAGGGGAAAGACTGGAAAAAGAATAGCGCAAGGCTGAACACGAATAATCAACCATCAATATAGCTGCAAATAAGATAAAAAGGAACAACATATAACATCAAAAAAAGCCCAAAAGCTAGCAGCAGATCAGTACGTGAGGGAGGAAAGAAAATCAGTGTGAGGTTCAAGCATTTCTTAACAGTTCATTAATGGTATCTCACTGTTAGGAATAGTGCCCTAGAAAGCCGATTGTATATCCGTTGTGTGCTTTTCCTTATTATAATCACAGACAATCTTTGAATGAAATAACGAATTGAGGCAACACTTCTTTATATGCTCTTGTTTGGTATGCGTTTACTTTAGCTGTGCATGTATGAGAACTCCCCTAATCCAGATGACTTTAGGACTCTACCATTTAGGTGAAATGGTTCATGAAACGAGCCCTATATCACATAAGTCATGATTAGTAAAATACTCTAAGCCAATGAGTCCTACCGACAGTGGGAGTGTCAACCTGACTCCTCTAAGGCTTGCTTGTGGGATCACGCCCTTAAGAAGGACCACCTTGTTTCATGGAGGTGCAAAGTGTATATGTGATACGTGCGTGATACATGAGGGTGCTTACTTTAATAACTAAGTTCACCGAGGTGCCCCGTGTGAGAAGATTCCTAAATGGGAAAGGAAGTTTCTATTTCAGGAAATGGAAACTTCCAGATTGGGAAATATCTCACGACTCATTGATGTGATTAATTGATCCTTAGACTTGAGGTTCCTTGTCGCTTTATGAGTTAACTCTGTTGTCTTAGGTATAAGCTTTAAAGGGTGTCGCCTTAGACAACTGATTCAAGGCTTATGCTGCGGCTGCACAAGTGATTCATGAAAGTGAATGAGAATGAAGAAAGGACCTACACTTGCATTTGCAAGGTGATCTCTTATTGTGTAAGTCATTCATATGCCATATGGAGTCCTTGGCCAAGGCAGTAGATCAAGACATCAAGAAAAGGGTTTCTTGGATTGAGATCAAATGGATATGAAATGCACTTAGCTTTAGGACCGGATTATTAGGGTTCTGATTATTCCCTTACCCTAGGTCTTGGTTGAGAGATAGTAAGTAGGAGGATTGTATCTCACATGAATCAATGACTTAAAGGTTCTGTCGAATCCGAACATTCAAATTCAGCTAGGGGTTAAACACCTGTTGCTAGACTATGGTCGTTTAATCTGTGGACTGATTAATTAATTAGTGAATTAATTAATTAGGGTCACTGCTAATTGAATTGAGAACCTAGAGGGTCACACACAACAACTTGGTTTCATGATTTGAGGCTTTAAAATGATTAAACGAGTTAATCGGGCCAAGAGGGTTCTACACGTGTGAAACCACACGTGTGGGTCACGTGAGTGACACGTGTCCTTGTGACACGTGTCCCACACGTGTAAATAAATATATTGTATATATATATTAAATAATTAAATGTGTTAATTATTTAATAGACTTTGGTTTAATTTTGAATTAAAAAGAAAGTCTAATTTTGGAGAAAATAATCTAGCTAATTAATAAAGTATAAAATTATCCAAAAATAGTTTGGATATTTTAGCTCTCTTGAAAGTTGATTTGAATTTGAATTCAAAGTCAAAGTCAAAATTACTTGATGATCAAGTAATAGGAGAGAGGGACCAAAATCCTTAGCCCATAAGGACTAGGGATTTTCGGCCACTACCTTATTATAAATAGGGGAGCTCGAGCTAATTAGAAATTCTTTTGGTTCATGTGTTGAACACCATCCTTTCTCCTAGATAAACAAAATCCTAGGTTAAGCCTAAACACTAACTAGAGAACTAGCATCCTTACTAGTTAGATTGTAGTCAAGTTGGTGGACTATCTCTAGAGAGCTTCAAGTTAGAAGTTTGAAGATTCGAGCTTTACCAAGGAGAGGGGATCAAGCTGCGAGAAGAGCGTTCTTGGGTGGCGTGAAACGCTTCAAGAAAGAATAAAAGAAAAGTAAGTTTCTTATCTCTACGAATTTGGTTACACGATTGCGAGTCCTAGATCCTTTTGTTGGAAAAATTTTAATTTTCCGCTACTTTTCTAATTCGTGTTTTCCAACACTCACCAACTCTTAAACATCAATTAATAAAAGCATACCCAGCCATAAATGAAGTAAAAGGATCATATATATAGCATTAAAACAAGTCAGAGATCAAAGGTATTCAAGGAATCAACAAAACACTCCATAACCTAGCTATTCATTCCAATCCTCAAAACCACATGAAATCTGACTCAAAATTAGGGATGAAAGGATCAAAATAACCAGAGATGCATGTACAACATAATCCTAACTCACCTTACTGATTGGATGAAAGTTGATAGAGATTTGAGATCCAAAATCTCAAGGATTGCACAGTTACGGGAAAACGGGAAGAGAAGGGTTTGTGGCTGAATTTCTTGCTGATGTGAGGATTTGTTTGAGATAGGGCAGTTAAGGGATGGTAGAGGGCTGAACTAGGGTGAAAAGGACACCAACCATAGTTAATTTGGTTAAGTTTTGAACAAGTTGTGGCCATTCTGGTGAAATGTGGTTGTTTTGATGCCATTTTGTTTTTCGGTTGGATTTCGGATGTTCAAATGATTTCGGAAAAAATATGAGGCTGAGTTTATTAAACTCGAATCTTCGATACGAGTTCAACGAAGTTGACGGAACTCGAATCCGAGTTCTCGAGCTCAAGATATCACGTACGGAACCAAGGGTGCGCTAATAGCTCGTTAGCCCCCGATTTGGTTCCACGAATCAAATTAAATTCGTTAACATGTCAAACGAGTTCGAAAATATAAACCAAGCATATAGGCATGTTCATAAAACATATATTTACGACATACTACACTTCCACGACATTTCGATCTCATCTCATATAAGAACGAAGCACAATTTAGACAATCATGCACATAACCTTAAATAATTTCATGCATAATAAAAATTAAAGCTAAATAAATTAAACTCTATTATTAAATAAAATTCAAGTCAACGTAATTATACAAATTAATTCAGCTAATTAATGTTATGGTTTAATTAACACTAAACACTTAATTAACAATTAATTCACTTAATTAACGAAATAAAATATTAAGTAAAATAAAATAAAATGAAATAATAACAATTTATAATAAAATTAAATATTTAAAACACTTATAACCAATTAATCACATCATTAAATAATTTAATTGCACAATTTATAAAAAAATACGACACATTAGTTTAAATGAAAAACCGGGGCGTTACAATCTCTCCCCCTTAGAAGAATCGGTCCTCGGATTCACAGCACGCCTAAAAACAATCAATGAGAGATTCCCCGTCTCTCACAAACAACAAGGAGAGAACCCCGTCTCTCGAGCAACAATGAGAGACACCCGTCTCTCTGACAACAATGAGAGAACCCCATCTCTCGCAAGCAAAGAGAGCACCCCGTCTCTCAACCAAAATAAAGAAAGGAAGTCTCCAATACTCCCAAGCAACACAAGCAAAACCAAATTTAAAATCACCCTAGCCACCCCAAGGCAAGTAACAGATATCATCCACGTTAATAATCAATTACTTCACGTAGTTTAACTTGATAAGAAAACGAAGCACATAACAAAGAAATTATTAAATTAAATTTGCATGAATGTATGTATCGTGGATGTTATAAGTACCGCTCACCGTTGTTGCGAAATTTAGAATTGTGAGTTATCGTTGTCCAGTGTATGATCTGTCCCGAAAGTGAGTTCAGTTCTCGATTTCTTCTTAAACTCTTCAGGATACCCCAACAAGGATTATACTCATAGATCCCTTCTGGCTTGTACTTCTTCTAGTCTTCACCATTTCCCCTAATCCAACCAACCAACTCTTTTTAATTAACCGAGCTTGACCTCCCAGAATACCCTTAAATCATCCATCCCGAAATCCGATCCATAGTTACTACCTTTACCCATATCGAAGTCTAACATATTCTTGAAAATAGCTACTCCTGGCAACACTGACGGCTCAGCACCGATCTTGAGATATTAGTTATTATGATTTCTTTCTCAACACGAATTCTTTCCCATCTTCGGTTCATGTTATCCGTTTATTCTCTTTAACCCCTTTTAAAGTTATATTCAGGAATTGGCCCCATATTTCTTGAATCGAAGACATAATGTTCTTGATGATTCTTGAAGTTTGATGTAAATCCTCCAATTATCATCCTTTTTCTATTTGGTCCCTTCTTAAGTTTCCTTCTGGATTATCTTTGATATAACCAATAACTTAATAATATTGTCTCGGACCCCTTCGTACTTCATTGAATTAATCTTGATTGACACCACCCCATTATATGATAACTTGATTCGATTTTCTCTTGTTAATTCTAACTTAGGAGTTCACAGAAACTCCCTTATAATTCCATCCTCCAATTTATCTCTCGATCATGCTCTCCCCCTTAAAATTTTTGCTCTTTCATGTCGAACTCCCTCAATCCTTCTTCTCTATTCTTATTCGATCCGAACACCCCGAAGCCAAATCTAATCTCACTTTCATTCGGAGTTCCTTTCCACCGACCGATCCCTTACTTGAAGTTCTTTATTTTCCGAAGTCATCTTCCTTATCAGGTGCCATCCTGTTATTGCTTTTCCTCATCATCCAGAAGTGGTCAGTCGAAAAGATACTTGATGAGTGAGGTGAAAGAACTTCCTACCAAGTAAACACTAAAATGCATGTCGGGTAAAGATGTCAATGCATGTGTCACGTTTACATCAAGCATTTATGCAACACATTAGCGCAACGAAACCAAATAGAAATGTACGGATAAACATAAGTCCAGAAGAATAAATAATTGATTCGAAGTATGATGCACGTGCTATGAATGTTTTGGAACCTGTCACCAATGTAATAAGTTGTTAGCTCGGTAGCTTTTTCTCATTCCTCCAATCCCGAGGTTACTTTGACTTGCTAATCATGCCTCGTCTTTCCCACGGTCTTCAAGTTTTTCCAAGAATTCTTCTGTATCAACTTGTACCTTCCACTGTCCGGAATTGAAATTTCGCGATCCCTAATTTCTTCTACATCCATTGATTTAGTATCTAAATTTCTCCCCGAGAATCATCCTTCAACCAGTCTTCGCCTTTCTTTATCATTCCCATTTGTTGCTTGATATCTTCCAATTCAACTTCACAACACGACAATTCAGCTTGGATTTGGAAAAACAAACTCAAATCCCGTCCTCAATGTCGCCACCTTCCCTAAATTTGTACTTACACAGTTAGTTGCATCCCTCTACTCCCTTCCAGACTCGTTTCCCCTCATTAATCGAAATCCAGAGCATCCACATCCAACTCTTCCAGGTCTTAACTTCAGCAAACTCGATTTCTAATCATTAGGCTTAGTTAGATATCCTTCTTTATCGACCCTTGGTTCGTAACTCCGGCCGAGCTCATTTTATCTTAACTCCTTTCAACTATTAATACTTCTTCAATGGTCCGAATCTGGGACCAAAATACCTTCAAGATTTGTTCACCTTATTCCTTAGGTTGAAAGATCCCGTGGAATCCAATTAAAGGCACCTTATGTAGTAGGGTCGTATATGTCGGTCCTCTAAGTCATAACCATCTCACAATCAATCCCTACTTCCCCAAGTCTCCCTCTACTCCCGCATCTCTAAATTCGAACCTCCTATTCCGAATCCTAACCCTTGAACTCTTGCTCTATCTAGAAAGCCTCATATCTCAAATTCTCTATATTCTTCCCGTGTGTATCCTTCCTATCTTCCATGCTTCAGAAAAAGCTTGTAATCGATCGTCTTTGTCATAGAACCTGGCCGTGGTTTGATATTATCTTCATAACCTATAAATCATAACTTGCTTCGAAAGTATATGCATGCGATTAGTACATGCGCATGACACATATTCAACACTAAAGGAAAGGATCCATATGATAATGCAGTAGATAGTTCAACAAGATTGAAAAGAAGAGCCAAATTTCATATTCAAGATCGATGCAATGCACATGTTGTCATATAATTCCTAAGCCGTACGACCTAGACTGACTCAAACCCGACTCGAGAACACCGGTTTTACAACCGGGCTCTGATACCTCTTAAGGATGTAGCACCCCGCACGTGAGGCACCACATCCCCCGCACTATGGCTCAACACGAGTAACGAAATGGTAAATCCGCCCCCGTATCAAACCGTAGCACGGGAGACAAACAGAAAAAAAACCCTCCTAAGCTTGGCGGAACTTAGACCCTACGAATAAAACTAATCAACAAGACCTAAGGCAACGAATAACTAAATCCAAACACATGCATTGGCCACGGGCCTGTAGAAATTAAACACCCGGACCACAGGCAGACTTGGGCTCCTTAGGCCTCTTTTAATTGATAACAAAGGCCGACAAGGCAATACCATAACAATTACATAAAGATTCAAGTTCATAATATTACAGAATCGAATCATGCATGATTTAAGTACATATGCGAGTGTAGAGACTCTCCTAACTTAACTTGACCAACCCAAAGACTCCATACAACTATGCCTAGCTCAAAACTCCAAAGCCAAACCTGCGCACTAAAAGGTTGGGGAGGGAGAGGGTCAGTCTCTAGAAGACTGAGTGAGCAGGAGCGATATACGTATATAAAAACAAGCACATGCAAGTTATAACTCCCGAGCAAGGTTTTATTTAAAATATGTTCCCAAAAAGGGCAACAAAAAGACCAAGCAATGCTCGAACTTTACAACTGATCATATTAAATTTATTAAGTTTATAATTCATTCATAGCATAAAGCTACGAGTGAGCGTGCATCATCTCCAACCAAACTCCGACTGTGTACGACAAATATCATTAATACATTAAATAGGTGATCATGCAATATATCATAATACACTCAGATCATATATCATATCATAAACCATATTCGTTTGGGCAATCCGTGTCCCGGGCTTCCCGCACGGTGCATATCAATCATAACATAATTATAATCATAAAATAAGTTCCAACATTCTTCTTCCGGGTGGTGGACGGGTTAGCAAGGCCCGACCACCTCATACATAGGCCAATGGGGTTTCATGACTCCCCCAAGGGTACTCAGCTCCCATTCCCCGCTAAACCTCCTAGCGAGGGCCCGTATCGCCGTAACATAGTGGAACTAGCACATGGGATCACCGTCGGCCCATGCCTCCCCGGATAGCCACACGTACTAAGTCCCTGGGCCCATGAACATATCATACATGCATAATCTCGCCAAAACATTTGATTCATAAGAAACATAACATATTCCATATTCGTTTGAAAAGGGTTTACTCGATCAATATTTACTCGATAACTCTACTTTAAAAGTAACATATATATATATATATATGGTTTTGGCCAAAGCTTGTCACATAAGGTTGTAGGGTTTAATATGTAACTAAAACGAGAACACCCTCACCTGAAACATGACGGTACAAGGATATGAGTTACCGAGTGCCTCGCAAATCAAGATTTCTCCACCCTGGAGATAAACTGTACAAGGACAACGTAACGTGTTCGTCAGACTCAAGACACCAAATGAACCATATATGACGTACGGCGATGTATGATCATGATATGAATGCATAAAAGATAATATTATGTCATGAAAATGTTCATGTGCACTATTAAGGAATTTAAATCATATAAACACGCCGTCCAATCATTCGTTCACTTTCATTCAAATTCATAATTCATATCAATTTAATCTAAGAATTCACATAATAATCATAGCATATAATACTCATGTTTGCAATTAGAAATAGGGTAAATAAAACGTTCAATAAATAATCGGTAAATTAAATACATGAAATAGATATCAATTAAATTCTTAAATTGAATTAAATCAAATAATATTTAAACGAGATAATAAATATATAATAAACATATATTCACATACACACACATATATATATCATACATGCATGCAAACAATATTACAAAGCCATGCATGAAATATTAGGTATATATATATTACATATTCATGCACACACATAATGTATGCATGTAAACACACACAAATATATATATATAATATACACAACACACATGCATGCAAACACACCATGCACGCACAGTATATTATATATTACAGCAATACACACATGCATGTACACTTCTAAGCTTCACCATTTCTGCAAAGCAAACCCACACGACACTCATGCATATATAAATACACACGCACACACTCTTAATCAAAGAAGAACTGCAGCAACAAAATCAAGTCTCGAACCCAACAGAAAAGAGAAGAAAGAAAAGAATGAAGCAGGAACAGAAGAAAGGAAAAAGAAAAAAAGAAGAGAAAAATAGCAGAAGAAGAACAAGAAAAGATACAGAAGCTGTACGCAGCAGCTACCCGCCCGTGTGGTTGTCCCAGTTCAAAAATCCCGGCCGGGTAGGGGGTACTCTCCAAGAGGAAACTCTCCCCGCCCGGGGAGAGTGTTACAGAAGCAACAGAAGCATCGCAAGCGGGAATGAAAACAGGGGAGGAAATGGGGTTCAAACTAGGCCAAAATTCTCACATACATAAAAATTAAAATCATGCCAACAATCAAGGGAGATAAAATACAAAAATGAGCAACAACCCAGCCTGAAAATTACCTCACCACACGCAGCAAAACTAGGAAAGAATGACAGCAGTTCATACATAGAAAAACAGGGGAAAGACTGGAAAAAGAACAGAGCAAGGCTGAACACAAATAGTCAACCATCAATATAGTTGCAAATAAGATAAAAATGAACAACATATAACATCAAACAAATCCCAAAAGCTAGCAGCAGATCAGTACGTGAGGGAGTAAAGAAAATCAGTTTGAGGTTCAAGCATTTTATAACAGTTCATTAATGGTATCTCACCAACTCTTAACCATCAATTAATACAAGCATACTCAGCCATAAATGAAGTAAAAGGATCATATATATAGCATTAAAATAAGTCAGAGATCAAAGGAATTCAAGGAATCCACAAAACACTCCATAACCTAGCTATTCATTCCAATCCTCAAAACCACATGAAATCTGACTCAAAATTAACGATGAAAGGATCAAAATAACTAGAGATGCTTGTACAACATAATCCTAACTCACCTTGTTTATTGGATGAAAGTTGATAGAGATTTGAGCTCCAAAATCTCAAGGATTGCACAGTTACGGGAAAACTGGAAGAGAAGGGTTTGTGGCTGAATTTTTTGATGGTGTGAGGATTTGTTCGAGATAGGGCGGTTAAGGGATGGTAGAGGGCTGAACTAGGGTAAAAAGGACACCAACCATAGTGAATTTGGTTAAGTTTTGAACAAGTTATGGCCATTTTGGTGAAATGTGGTTATTTTAAGGCTAAGTTTATTAAACTCGAATCTTCGATACGAGTTCAACGAAGTTGACGGAACTCGAATCCGAGTTCCCGAGCTCAAGATATCACTTACGGAACCAAGGGTGCGCTAATTGGTCGTTAGCCCCCGATTTGGTTCCACGAATCAAATTAAATTCGTTAACATGTCAAACGAGTTCGAAAACATAAACCGAGCATATAGGCATGTTCATAACATATATATTTACGACATACTACACTTCGACGACATTTCGATATCATCTCATATAAGAACGAAGCACAATTTAGACAATCATGCACATAACCTTAAATAATTTCATGCATAATAAAAATTAAAGCTAAATAAATTAAACTCTATTATTAAATAAAATTCAAGTCAACGTAATTATACAAATTAATTCACCTAATTAATGTTATGGTTTAATTAACACTAAACACTCAATTAACAATTAATTCACTTAATTAATGAAATAAAATATTAAGTAAAATAAAATAAAATGAAATAATAACAATTTATAATAAAATTAAATATTTAAAACACTTATAACCAATTAATCACATAATTAAATGATTTAATTGTGCAATTTATAAACAAATACGACACATTAGTTTAAATGAAAAACCGGGGCATTACATGATTAATCTAATTGATACGCTCCTACTCGGATTATTAAAATCCGAATAATAATATTTTAAGGTAATTTAATAACTATTTATTAATTAGGCCGAAAAATATTAGTCCAATTATGCATCTCGTTCAATCTCTATTAAACATTATTATTTAAGTAGATTAAATAAAATATGCATAATTGAAAATAACATAATATCTCATATTATCATGATAATGCCATATAATAAAATAATTAAGCATGTTTGCATATAATAGTCACATAATTATCACGCTTAAAATAAATGGCATAAAGTAAACATGTTACAAACAAATTATCTCATAATTTAAATCATGTTTACTGATTCGGTAATTTTTCAGGAAAAGCAGTTAAATTGTTTCCCAAAAAATACCATTCCACGTAAATTTCCAGGAAACACTGGAGGGGTCACAACGGTCCCACTTAAAAACCAATCTCCTTTGACAGAAGTTACGTGCACAGTATCAGATTCAAAATTATGCATCGCATGCATCATATCAATGCATGTATGTATCTAGAGTACGGCTCTGATACCAGTTGCTGGGAGGTGGGCCCAGAACAATAGCAGTCCGGGACCACATTTTCAATTTTTTTATTATAATACAAGTATTAAAATATTTCTAAAACATTTAAATACAAAGCGGAAGACTAGCCGAATCTACTCAAGTATATATATGCAATTGATAATAAATTTTAAATCACTTAAGCAGATAAATATCTAACATGCAATTAACACTTAAGAGCATATAATTTATCATGCTTAAAATAATATAACTGTAAAAAATTACCGTACTGCAAACATGGCTTCCTAACGGCATTTTTCCAGCTCTATTCCCACTCGTGAGACCGGCATAGCTTCCATACAATAACCCTAGAGAAACCCTCGGAGTGTGGGCTCCGAAAGTATTTCTCTAAATACTTAGACAAAATAAACTTTAAACTAGAAAACCCTTTTTAGGGTTTGATCTACCGAAATTAGACGTTTTATATGTAAATACCTAATTAAAATTAATTCCAAATTAAATCGGAATTAACTAGGAGAAAAGGAATATGGTTTCAAAGCTAAGAACTAGCCAAAACCTCTCCAAAAGTTGAATGAGAAAAATGGCAAGGGGATCAGCCTATTTATAGGCATAAAACGGTCATTTTAAACATAAATGGAAGGGTATTTTTGTCATTTTGCAAACCGCGTACAAACATGTGGAATCTGACCAATCGGAGCATGCCACGTCGTAGCTCTCTCTACCGTGGACACAACGCCGCCAACCACGTACCGACACGTGGCGGCACGCGCCCCCATACGCCGCCACAAGCCGGCCAAGTGGTTGGCGCGTGTTGAAACGTCAGACCGGACCCGGTTCGACCCTATCCGAAAACAGATCCTTTAACCCGTTAGACCGACCCATTGATCGGCCCAGCCCAAATCGAATGTGGGGCTCCGTTTCGATGACGTGGCGCAATCTCAGTTATCCATATGGCGCACCACGTGGCGCCCTGTCAATGCCAACTGGGGCCCAACCCACCGACGTGGCATGACACGTCAGCTACCACGACAGCAAAATGCCACGTAAGATTTTTTTATTTTATTTTTTTTTAAATTTAAAATTTTATTTTCTCCAAAATAAAATTTCGGGCATTTCCAACTCTTTAGAACTTTGATTTATTTTCTTAAAATAAATCCCTTGGCTATTTTCAAACACTTTGAAAAATCATTTCTCTTTCTCGTTTTAATATTTTCTCTTCGGGTTTTCAATTGGGGCTTGCAGGGGGACCTGCAGGACTAATTAATTTTAGTTCCAAACGGGTTAATATATTATCATCCCGTGATAATAATTAATTACCGTTTAACAATATCTAATTCCACTAAATAAATATTGTTGAACTCTAAAATTAATTAAATTATTCACGAATTTCTCGATCTAGAATAATTTCGCATTTCACTCCTCCGTGTAGATATCCATGAAAAATAAATTGTAACTACTATCATTTATTTTCATCTCCAATCTGAAATTTATTGATTCGCCTTAAGTTCAAATTCTTTGTATGTGAAACACATTCAACATACAACTTCGGTGATGTATCACGTTAAGTGCTTTGGCCAAAGTCTTAATTCGAACTTTTGCAAATCTATTTCAGGGATATCTTTTACCTTCCAACAAGGTCACAGATTCCTCGATCAATATAGCTCTTTAGCACACTTTGTGTTGTCACCGAACGTACAAAGTATTTTGGCCAACGCTGCCGAGACCTCACTTCGAGTATATTACAGTGACTAACACTACATACCTAAAGCCGAAATATTATCAGGATTAAGAGTACAATGCTTCCTGAGATTTTATTCATTTCAGATAGCAGTATAAGATGAATAATCTCAGTGGTCCAGTTTGATGTTTCCAATCCTTTTGAAAATCATCAACGTGTTATAATTGGAATCACCATTCCCTATGACGAAAGACTAATCATCTTATATAACCACGTTATAGTCTTGATAAGAACATATTCTTATCTTACCGACTAGAACTTTAATGACACGTGATTTCGGTATTCAAAGTCTTTTCCTATGAAACACATTTCATATAAGAATACCACCACACGTCATTAACTATTAATATGTGAAATACTCACAACTTGCTGTAAATTCAGTTTAATTAATTCAACAAATTGAATTTTCAGGGCACTATTCCCAACACCGGCTCCCCAAAATGATCCTGTGCTTCTATAATTTTTTAGGAATTCTGGGCACTTGGGAACGGCCATTCCGGCCACTGGCCAAAATGGTAATGGTCGTTACCGTTCTCACATTTGCATGTTCTAGAAGAGTGGGAACGGTCGTTCCCAGAAATGAATTGGGACGGAAAGGGCCATTTCCGCTGTTCTGTAGATTTAAAAGCAGAGCAGAACAGGGGATCATACCGGACCAACAACAACCACAACAAAACACCAATTTTCAATCACCAAAATGCAAGATTTCCGAAAATTGACATGCATACATGCTCAAAGTACAATAAAACACAAGTTAAACAATTAAACCATACTTGATCATCAAGAATCATGAGTTTCAAGTCCATACACCAACTCATCATGCAAGCTCAATTTGTTCAAGAATTCATGCATCAATCCAAGTTATAATCATATATTCATGCATCAAACAACTAATAATCCATATATTACATAAATTCATAAACCCTAGCTAACATATAAATTCAAGAAATCATAGAAGTATGAATCCTCTACCTTGAAAGAAAGGGGAAAAGAAAAGAGACGATATGGTGATGAAGATGAAGCTTCAAAGCTCTCAAATCCTCCAAATTCTTAGCTTGAAAGATGAAATTTCTTCTTCCCTTTGGAGTGGGTTTTGGATCGGTAGAAAGGAAGAAAATATGTATGTTTGTATGAAATGAAATTGATCATAGAAGAAGAAGGATGATATATTACGTGATTCATGCCTTGGTTTTGATGAAATATTTAAAATTGCAACTTAGTCCCTCAATTATATAAGTTAAGCAATTAGGGATGAAAGAGTTTGGAGCATGATCAATTAAACCCAAGAAATAATAATACAATTTGGTCCTTGAATTTACAAGAAAGATCATGTATGGACAAATGAACAATTAAATCACATTCGACAATTATTGCGCGTAACAGTCATTTTCAAATCATGCAATATTTTCTCAATTTGATATGAATTCATATATTTTCACTTAAATATGTTGAAATATAATTCATGTAATTATGATAAAATGTAGGAAACTAATAAATGAAAGAAATAAAATAAATCCTAACCCTCAAAATCTCACACGTTGTGTAGCACCGCGCACGTGAGGTACCACATCCCCCACACTATGGCTCAACACGAGTGACGAAATGGGAAGTCCGCACCCATATCAAACCGTAGCGAACGGGAGATGATAAACAAATCTTGAACCCAAGTGTAAGTTCTAAATTCGATTGCAACACTTAAGGTATCGTATCCACAGGGAAGGGAAATCAACAACCACTTTTATGACTACTTCTAATCTAGAGACCGAACAAAGATTGACAGAGTTGTACTACACTACTATGACAAAATTAAACTAAGTAATAACTAATTAACCACACGAACTAACGAATAAAATCGATAATAAATCACTTAGCTAAAGCAGGTCGGGGAGTAAATCATATGCCCTTCATTGCTTGAATCAATGCTCACGTACGTATGTATGATTCTTCAACCTAATCACAAATTTATACCTAGCTTCTTTCAAAGTCTAAATGTCTAATTAATCAAGCCAAGTGTCGTTCTCACGATCACTTAGTAACCAGATTAATCGATTAGAGCAAGATTAGTGTATTTAAAACCTAGCGGCTTGGCATGGAATTCTAAATACGCGTTGTAGAAATTAGGGTTAAATTTCTTTAAGCCAAAAAGTCTAAAATTTGGAAAACAATCTCAATTATCCTCAATCTCTCGATTATCGGATAATTTACGATATGTTAATGGATGGCCAGTCCACTCACATTCTATTCAAATCCGTTTTCCTAGCAAAGAATCATACAATTTAACTCAAGCATTAATTCAAACACCTTAGATGCATAATCCTTACCCCCTAACCCTAGGGGATTAGTTCCTCATAATAGACTCAAAACTCATTAAAATCAAAGGAATTGCATTCAAAACATTCATGTCTAACATAAACATCAAAAGGAAATTAATACTTCTGAAATTCTAACCTATTAAACTAGCTATGCTAAATCTCAATTAACAAAAAGTAAGGATCGAGGAATTAGTTTGAATAGAAATGCAATAAATAAAACCAAATTGATAAAGTCTTGTGATCGGATTGAATCTTCAACTCTAGGTCTTCGTGTTTCTTCAGCCTCAACGTCCTCTTGAACTTCTGGGAAGATATCCGTCCAAAAGCTCCCAAATTCTGCCTCAAAACCGTGCTTAAATAGAATTCCTAACCCAGCTCCGCTACGTGACACGGGCGTGCAGTGCCCATGTACAAATATATGACACGCCCATGTCAACTATAAAAAAACGTATTCGCGCTTTCTTCTTGACACGGGGGTGTCACTCCTTCCTTCTTCAGCATGACACGGGGGTGCAAAGCTGTCTGGTCTCTCTGTACCGAGACAAAGGGGTGTCTCGGTTTACCCTATATTGGTGACACGGGCGTGTCACCTTCTGAAATCCGTGGGTCATCCTCTGTACTGAGACACGGGGGTGTCTCAGTTTACTCTTCCAAGGGGGCATGGGCGTGCCCCCTAGAATTTCTCATTTTTTCGCCCTTTTTCGCATGGTTTTGCTTCTACTTCGTTTCTTCAACTCCAAGGTGAAATGTACCTAAAAGGGAGCATAAATCGCATTATAAACTCTTAAAACGACTTGAATTTAACTCAAATTGCCCTACAAATCCATGCAAAAACCCGATACATCAAACTCCCCCAAACTTGAATATTGCTCGTCCTCGAGCAATCGAGAAAATTGCATCTAACCAACCTCAAAATCAATCTCTGAACAAGGCAATTCTCAGACTTTCACTTAAGCAAGTCTAGCCTATCAGATACATTACTATCAAGCATAAGAATCAACACACTGGTATAAAATAGAATATCCTCGTGTAGTGTGTGAATTCGAACAAAATAATGTACAAAGGTTAGAACACCAAACTAATGATTCCTTCCTGAATACCAATGATAGACTTCGGAAAACATTCTTCGTACCTATCTCCACTAACGGAATTAACTTAGAATTAAGGATCGGAAGGTCTTTCGAAGCTTGTAATGTGGGCTAGGGGTTAAGGTGATGGAATTTTTAGTTTAGAAGTGACTCAACACACCCGGCACACCCATTCAAATCTCCTCGGTCGCCATCTTTGTCCTTCCCCAAACTCCCACAAACTTAGACATTGTGTCTAAGTTTGTCACATGCAGACAGTTTAAGAGATTTTTCTATTTCAAATCCACTCAATCACTTTTTTCATCGTTCTTTTATCTCTTTTTTTTTTTTTTACTTTCTGCTTAGAAAACTCGTTCTTTTACTACTTCCTTTTGAATTCTTCTTTTCTTTCAGCATCTAAGATTATATCTTATTTCTACCTTTGGCTCTTCATCAGGAATTTAGCAACATCTACAATCGATTCAAACGGGTGAGCAAAGTGTGACTCTAGGGTAGGTTTATGGTGATGTGCCTGTGGCTTATAATGTGGCTACAAAAATTTAATGACACAACACTTAGGCTCAGCGGGGTCAACAGGATTTCGTTATTTAGTGAAAATGGCTCAATAGCGAGGCTACCTCCGACATGAATGCCTAAGTCATCTCCCTAATTCTTTGTCAATTCAGAATTTCGCCTCAATAGGACTAAAATGCATCCTAATCCACTTCTCAGTATTCTTCAAGAATTTCTAACTCAGCATTCTAAACTAAGTACATGACCCTCTTCAAATGTGCACGAAAATGAGGATATCCCATCATACCAGAGTATCAATGCTCACATCTAATTTCATGCATTCGACTAGCCTAACTCACTTTCGCAAAAATTCCCAAAAATCAAACCTCATTGAAAAATCCAAAATTTTGGCCTATTTTCAACAATTAACTCTTCATTCTCAAGGATATCACAATAACAAGTATATAATGTCAGCAATGCATCTACCTATGCAAGATATTATCAATAAAATCCAAAACTTTTTGGCCCTCTCCCCCAAACTTAAAACATGCAATGTCCTCATGCATAAAAGAAAATGAAAGAAGGCAAAAAGAAAACTCCCTCAAGACCGTGAAGAACCCGGCAACGGCTATTCATCATGCCTAACCTGCACTCAGACGACTAAAACACGGATCATAAGCTAAGCAAAGCAAATGATAATCAACATGCAATTAACAAGAAGTCCCTGTCGTCAAGTACCTACTAAAACCAAATCAATAGCTAGCACAATTCGAATAGTTAGGTTAGAGTGGTTAAGTATATCATTATACAGACCAATGCAAGAAAAACAGGAAGCTAGAAAAGACCAATCATGGAAATGGCTGCGGGAAGTGTGGGGGGGCTGGCTTGAGCTACTCTGTCCGGCACCTCCAAACTGCGAGGCAAGATATGCGTGGAGATTATCGAACTTTCCATCAATGTGAAGCTGCAAGGCATCAAGCCTTGCGTCAACATGCTCTACAAAGCTATCCATCCGCGCATTTTGAGATGCCATATAATCCCGCATGTAAGCGGGAATCTCCTCATCGTCATCCTGGATCACTGGCATCGGTGCTCCTCGCCCAACTTCCTCTCGGTCCTGAATCTGCGCAAGCCTCCTCTGCTGATCGAGAGTGAGGTCATCATACTTTGTCACACCCCACCGGTACATCCGGCCAAAACGGTTCCTTTCCCTCTCCGGATACCAGGGTAAAACCCTGTCCTTCAAGCTCCCGGCAGGCCATCGGATGAATAGATCCATCTTGATAAACGTCTGCTCTTCAACAAAGGGAAAGTCGGACAAAGGCTCAGCATCTTCTGATTGCCACCCTACTTCCTTGGCCAGCTTCGTCACATAGGCTCCATGGCCTATAGTTCCAGAAGCCCGGCCTGCCACCTCCTTCAACTTGTACATGAACTTGTACGTGGCATCAAACTGCACTCCCTCCTTCATGAAGTACATAATGGCCAACTCAAACCCGTTGAAATTTCCATCGCTCTCGTTCCTAGCACAAATTCCCACAGCCAGGAATCTATGCACCATGCGCCAAACCAAACTATCAATCCAGGTGGCCTTGGTATTCCGCGGGTTGTAAGCTGGGGCACCAGCTTTTAGAGGGAATGATCTCCATACTGCCTCTCTGTCCTCCGTAGACCAATTGGGCAAAACCGACATATCGCAACAAGGAAACGCTAAGGCGTCACGAATGTCGCCATCATTCAATGATAGGGCATTCTCCCCATCCAACGTGAAATTCAGTTCGGTTTTGGCCTGATCCCAAGTCATAGTGGTGAAGAATGCTGTTGTCAACTCCGGATAGGTGTTGGCCGGAACTGTCATAAATGTCTTCCACCCTATATTGTCAAATAAAGCCGCTATCTCCTCCCAAACTCCTAACCTACGGAGTGTAGCGATGTGCGGGAATTTGGTAGGCATAATGTTGCGAGTAGTATTCCGGTTGTAAGGGTTCCCAAGCCCTTCCAAAGTGACATTCACGGAGTCCCATGGTTGGCTGCCGGTGGGGCCCGAAGGTGAGCTGAGTTGCAAGGGGGCGGGTCTCTTGTTGCGTCCCATAATTCCTGCACAAAAATACCCCCAAATCAACAACAAAAATCAATTAAAGTTCGATGGGGCGTTTTATTGAACACCTTGTAAGCACAAGTAGGAAGTCTAGGATTTCATCAAATAAAGCACAACATTACATCACCCAATACCTAGACTTAGCCCTCTATACTACGAAATTCGTTTAAAGGTCATAGGGCCTCAATTTCATCCATAACCGTGTAAATAACCGCCCACAACAAACCTCCACAATTTGCAAAATTCATGACAATGTGTAAGAGCAAGGGCCAAATTTTCCACTACATTTCAAACACCTAACTCTAGCATGCACAAAACTCGACTAAGGAGCAAGAATTCATAGAAATTATATCCAACATGCTTCAAAAGAAATTAGGGTTCATAGTCTAAAAGGCCAAAAATTTGCAAATTTATGCCAATTCCTAATTCTAACCATGCCAAAACATGAAACAGAGTCAAGAATTTCAAAGAATATACAACAAAAGCATGCTTCAGAGAACTAGTGTCTAACCCTTCTCAATTAAATCCAAGAAATTAAAGTACCCAAGAGAAGAGAAGACTTACCCGATTAATATAGGATGTAAAGAGTAACGTATGTGTTGTCTTGCCGGATTATGACCTAAAACGGTGGTAGTGGTGCTACGTGACACGGGCGTGCAGTGCCCATGTACAAATATATAGCACGCCCGTGTCAACTATAAAAAACGTATTCGCGCTTTCTTCTTGACACGGGGGTGTCAATGCTTCGTTCTTCAGCATGACACGGGGGTGCAAAGCTATCTGGTCTCTCTGTACCGACACACGGGGGTGTCTCGGTTTGCCCTATATTGGTGACACGGGCGTGTCACCTTCTGAAATCCGTGGGTCATCCTCTGTACTGAGACACGGGGGTGTCTCAGTTTACTCTTCCAAGGGGGCACGAGCGTGTCCCCTAGAATTTCTCATTTTTTCGCCCTTTTTCGCATGGTTTTGCTTCTACTTCGTTTCTTCAACTCCTAAGTGAAATGTACCTAAAAGGAAACATAAATTGCATTATAAACTCTTAAAACGACTTGAATTTAACTCAAATTGCCCTACAAATCCATGCAAAAACCCGATACATCAGGAGACAAACAAAACAAACCTCCTAAGCTAGGCGGAACTTAGACCCTGCAAATATAACCATCCAACCAAAACATAATGCAGTGGGAAAATTAAAACCAAACACATGTATTGGCCAGGGTAGTTCAATAACTAATACATACAGATTCAATATTCATAATCTTACAAGGACGAATCATATACAATTCAAATACATATGCGAGTGTAGAGACTTTTCTAGATTATCCTGACCGACTCAAAGACTCAACATAAAACCGCCTAGCTCGAAGCTCCAAAGCCAAACCTGCGAACTAAAAGATTGGGGAGGGAGAGGGTCAGTCTCTAGAAGACTGAGTGAGCAGGAGGGATACATATGTATAAAAACATGCACATGCAGGTCATAAATCCCGAGCGAAGTTTTATTTAGAGTTAGTTCCCAAAATGGGCAAGAGAATAGCTGAGCGATACTCGGACTTTACGACTAATCATATTAAATTCATTAGTTCATAATTCATACATAAATAAAAGGCTCGGCGAGTCAGCGTACATCATCTCCAACCAAACTCCGACCGTGTACGACAAATATCAATAATACTTGAAATATGTGATCATGCAATATATTATAATACATACAGATCATATAACATAACATAATACATAGTCGTTTGGGTAATCCGTATTCCGGCCTTCCTGCACGGTGCATAACAATCATAACATAATCATAGTTATAAAATAAGTTCCAACCTTCTTCCTCCGGCGGTGGACGGGCTTGCAAGACCCGACCACCTCATACATAATGGCAGTGAGGTTCATGATTCCTCATTGCCCGACTAGCATTTTCTCGTCAAAACTCCTAACGAGATCCGTTTCGCCGTTAACATAAATGGAATCAGCACATGGGATCACCGTCGGCACTTGCCTCCCCGGATAGCCACATGTACTAAATTCCTGGGCCCGTGAACATGACATACATGCATAATCTCGCCAAAACATTTGATTCATAAGAAGCATAACATATTTCATAATCCTTGTGAAAATATTTACTCGATAAATTCATTTGAAAACCATACATAAATATATCTTAAGGTTTTGGCCAAAACTTATCACATAAGGTCGTAGGGTTCAATACTTATCTAGAACGAAAACACCGTCACCTGGAAGACCACGAGACAGAAAGCATAATTAATGCGGGTGCCTATTCCAATCGGAAGTCTCCACCCTGGAAACGAACTATACAGGAGAAGGAACAAAGTGTACTTGTGAGAATTGACTCAATATGAAACCACATAGACGCACGGCATGCTATGCATATGATATGAAATGCATAAGAAGCATGAATCATGTGATGAGGTCATGTAATCAAGTAATTCATTCAAAACGTTCAATATATAATGGTTTCATATCCATATGTTTCATATCGTTCATAAATCCTACCAAATTAATTCAAGGAATTCAAGTGATACACATAATACATAGTATACCATGTATACAATTCATATAAGTTATTTAAAAGAAGCAAGATGTCACTTAGGGTCCAAATATGAAACATCAAATCATACATGTACCATATAAATTCATTTAAGTTCATATCCTTCATATTTTAAGCTAGATCAAACAAAGAATTCCAAATAATGAGCATAACACATCATATAGCATGTATACATATCATACAAGTCATAAAATAAGAATTAAGAAGCAACTAGGGTTCATCTTTAAAAGCAACATTCCATGGATGCACACATTGGGGCGTTAAAGGCTTATTGAGCCATAACTCGGAAAATAATTCACGAAAAATTATAAAATTTCATAACGCACAAGTTAACATATTATATGACATGTTAATGAAGTGTACATACCAGAAACGAGCCAAGGAAATCATGCATTAAGAGTTTGAATTTTGAAAATTTTCTCCAATTTTGTCAAATCTCGAAAGTTGGCCAAAATGGGGTCGCGGTCGCTACCAAAAATGAACTAAATTCGGTCGCGGCCGCTACCTGTGAGAGAAAAGTAAAAAGCACACTCACAGGTCGCAGGCACTACCGTTTTTGCACTAAAATCGGTCGCGGCCGCTACCACCCTGCACCAGCAACCAAAAAATACGAAACAGAGCAGAAACCATGCCAAATCTTAACCAACATTCCCAGCTTTCAAAGTGATTAAACGTGAGATGAAGGTGTAGAAGATCATTTCATGCAAAAGCTTCAAATATCCATTAATGGTAGCTCATGAATACTTCAACTACTAGTTAATAAATCACCATAAATGAAAAGAAGGTGTCAATACAATCATATTCAAGCTTGGAATCAATCAAAACAGCCAAGGATTGCATGAGATCAACATATTGGCATATAACCTAACTATTCCTTCATAATTTCAAAACCTCCTCAATACATGATCAAAATTGGGGATACATAGCTTAAAATGACCCATATTGAATGTATAACATGACCCTAAACTCACCTTGGAGATTGGATAGAAGAAGGAAGAGATTTGAGCTTTGAATCTCAAGGTTGACAATGGCTACGGGATTTTTTGGAGTGCAGGGCTTTTTGGCTGAGTTTTTGCTTTGTGTGAGGGATGGCTCGGTATGGGAGCGGTATGGGAGGATAGTGGGGTTAACTAAGGTTACATAGGTTCAAACCATGGTTAATTTGGTCAAGGTTTGAATAAGTTATGGCTCTTTTAGTAAAATGTGGCAGTTTTGGCGAACGTTGCATGTTTTGGTTGAATTTCGGGGGTTCAAATGATCTTAAAAAAATATGAGGTTAAGTTTATCGAACCCAAATTTTCGTTATGAGTTCACCGGAGTTGACGGAACTCGATTCCGAGTTTCTTAGCTCAAGATATCACATACGGAACCAAGGGTGCGCTAAGTGCTCGTTAGCCCCCGGTTTGGTTCCAATCATACCAAATAAATTTAAAATGCACTCAAACGAATCCAAAAATGTAAAACAAGCATATGTACACATTCATGACACATATATCTACAACATATTAAATTTCCACAAAATTTCGGATTCATTTCATATAGTAACGACGTGCAATTCGTCACCTAAATGCAAATGGACCAAGATTTCATATATTTGAAAAATTCAAATAAAATTAAGAATCGAGTTAAAATATTTGTCTAAATATATACGAAATGTCTATAATGGGAAATTAATGAAAATTACAATTAGTAATTAGGAAAAACGATTAATTAAGAAAGTAAATAATGTAAACGCGTAATTGAGGAGCACACAAGTTATTCACATAAATTCAAATTCAAATATTGCATATATTTCAAGTAATCACTTTTTTAACAATTAAACAATGAAATTTAATTATAGAAAGCACTAAAAACCAATTAATTTGCGCAAATTAGTAAACATATATGTCATTTTAAAATACTGAAAAGTTGGGGCGTTACACGTTGCGTGCTTACCTTCTCGTCCGGAACTTGGTCATTACAGAGTGCCTTGAGGTAGTTCAACTTGCTTATGTGACTATATGGTGTATTGATAGAAACTTATAGTTATTCACCACTTACATGTAAAGTTTGGATTAACTGAGTCTCTGGTATTATTACATAATACCATTTATGTAGGTGAGGTTTAAACTATTTCAACTGGAACCATGAATATTCTTATGTATTCAAATGATTTCAAAATCAACTCATTTGAGTTCAAAGATTCTATCTTCTCAGTCAAACGTTTTTCCCATTTTGGAAGAATTCTTCATGTTTAAAGCTAATGGTTTCTGATATACGTTCTGTTCACTTTTATAGTATCTTGATTAAAGGTACAGTTCCTAAACTTTGTGTGCTTCATGCACTTCTGTTATTCTGAAATACAAGTTTTTGAAATCCTGTTCTGTTGGGCCCTGGCTGTATGGTTATGTAGTAGATCGGGAGGCGTGTGACAATGGCTACTATGATACTGGCCGCGGTAATGACCTTGTTGATGGTTTAATCGGAGGTTGATTACTCCACATCGAAGGTCGGGAGAGGTGGTAAATTCCTCCCATTCTTGTTTAAGTCACCGTGGGGTAGTTCCCTGGGCGCGACAATAAGGGGAGAAAGGGTGGTGCATGTGTATATAGGTGTCGAGATCCTAATAGATTTCGATACCAAATCTGTTAAATGTTTTTGAGGAGTAAAGGATGGATGATGCCTAGCTTGCGGGCAACTTTGGTTTTAAAGATTGGTTCATACTTTGAAAAATATACTTGATGCCTTATTCCTGTTTTGTAAAGTATATATGAACCAGAACCTGTGACGTGTGCGCATGTGTGTGCTTGCTTGAAAATCCTATTCCAAAGTAATGTATGGAGCACGATTCCTAAATAAAGCGTTAAAGTAATGTTCTAAAATTTAGTTTTTAAGTTCATTTTTGAAGTAAAACCTTTTTTGAAAACCTAAAGTTTAAGTACTTCTACTGTTTCAAAGGTTATGTCTCACTTAGTCCCTTTGACTAATACCTCTACCCGTTTTTTGACCTCGTGGTTTTAGTTTCTGTGGTTGCTTAATGGTAGGTATCTTGGAGTATAGGAAACCCTTTGTTGTGCCCTTTTGGTCAGGTTCTTTAACCTATTTTTGAGCTTTACTCACTTGTTGTTAGAGTCTTGTTCTGTTACGCCATGATCAGCTTAGTTTCTTAGGTCCTTTGTTTTCTTGTTTTTGATAATTCTAAATCCATCAATACTCTATTAAAATAACTTTCAATATTTGATTACTGTATAGGTCTTATACTTGGTTACTAGGCTCTTGTGTCTCCTGATTTAAGCTTTGAAAGTTTTAAATTACTCATAATTTTGCTGCAATGCTTTCTTTTAATACTCTGATCTTATAATGTTTTGTCCATTCACCGGCGTGCCTTTTGGGTGCTAGGCCTCCTATCACTCGAGAGGTACGATGATGCAGGGTTGTGGCCCCTTAAGGGTGCTATAGCTAAGGTGGTATCAGAGCCCCAAGTTGCGGAAATCTAGGGTTCATAGAGTCTCATAAGTATTCTCGTGTCTTTAGTGCTTAAATTGTGATCGATCATTGTTTGGGACGGCCAACCAGCATGTGATTTATTACGATTGTAGTACTGAAACCCTCCTTTAATCAAGTCAACCATGTAGTTTAATCAGCACCAAAACTTTGAGTTTTATTTGGTCCTTCAGTATTTTTGAGAAATCATCAATTCATTGATGGATTCTGTTTTAATATTTCCATCTCCTTCATCGTCCTACTCGTATTTCCAACCTTTGAAAACCTCTCATTTATACTTCCCAGCACGTTCAAGTCCCAAGTTTTTAGAGTCGCTTCAAGATACCAACAAGGCCGATATTTTGTATTTTATGTGCTAATCGAATATTGATTACTTGAATGCTGAACATTTATGACTGTTGTTCTCTGTATTATCCAGTGCTGGCTAATTGTTAATTGATGATCTCGGAAATATATTTGTTATTTGTGTATTGCTGATTGAATACTGAATTCTTATTGGCTTTGGTTCCCTACCTTGGTATGTACTTGACATTCGTTAAAAAATGCTCATTAATATATATACTTGTTTCAAGAATATTGCCTCTGTGACATTCTGTGAACCATTCTTGACCCACATGCATTATACTTTAATTTTTGTTCCTGACTTCAAAAAGTACCTACTTTGGAATGAAGTGGGAACTCGGATTTCGTAGATATGGCCAGAAGTACGGTACATGCTCTTAACATGCCAGTTAAGGTTCTATAACCCTGGCGCCATGCATTCATTGCATCAAAGATATATATCAACATATTTGTTCTTATTAAGTACCTGGTTATGCAAACATCGTAATAAATCCCTTTTAGGATTTGATTTGCTGCACAATTGGTATATAAACGCATAACTTAATCGGGTGTTAATTGGTACAGTTCATCGAATCTTGTTAGGCTATTGAGATTCGGGGTCATCCTAGGGAGGGATGAAAGTTGAGAATCAAAAGAAACAAAGTAGTTATGAGAAGTTAAGAGATAAATTTGGAGAAAAAGACGTTGTACACGTCGCTTGTCTCGTGAATAGACAATAAGGATCAGATTTTAGCTGAGAAATGGAAGTAGTACATGAGTCTTTAAAGGAATTCTTGAACACTCAAATTTGTTATCTTCTAACCACAAGTATGATAGCACTACACTACACATGTTCGAAGTAAGTTCCCTTCCAAAAAGCACCACAATAAACAACCCGAACTGAGTACAAAGGGAATTGGAGAAGCAACTTATTGAAGTCATGGAATTAAAGTGAAGTCATCATAACACCCTGTTGTAAGGAACACTCGGGTTTAGTGAGACACCTCGCTGGTACATTGATTCTAAGAGAACCGAGATGCCCTGTACTTTTGATTGAGGAGTTATTTGGTAAATTACAAGAATTCCGAGTTTACCCCAAGTGGTATTTCCAATTGAAGGATAGCTAAGATTGCTCCAAGGCTAGTTTCAATGATAAATTAAGGGCACTCCAGTTTCACAGAGATATTGTAGAATTAACTGTCGCGTCTACAGTAATTGAGAGTGTGATGGTTTTTTTCCAATCATATCTTGACTGGTTCTCAAGTGGTTACGTCCTGAGATATTGAAGGGTCAAGGATATATGAGTCATATAATGAACAGTGTTGGGCACTTCGCTGGGTAACGGGTCACATGCTAAGTTTAGTAGATATAGTCTTGGCCGGGAAGCGAAACACTCTTTGATCATATCGTCTTAGGCTTAGGAAGTCAAAGTTAAATTCTCAAGGATAGAGACAGTGATGAATTTTGAATCAACTAAAGAGTAAATTTGAAGTAATGGTTTCGGAAAAGTGGAGTTTTATTAAAAGTTTCTAGTGAAGTAGAACAAAGACAAGTAACGTCTCAATTTCCAGACAGTCAGTGATGTATCGGTTTATTGCATGGATTTGTAGGGTAAATTTAGTTAAATTCAAGCAGTTTTAAGAACTTATAACGTGATTTATGCTCCCTATTAGGTAACTTTTACCTTGGAGTTGAAAAGACGAGATAAAAGCAAAACCATGCAATAAAGGGCGAAAAACGAGAAAGTCTAGGGGACACGCCCGTGTCCCAATGGAAGAGTAAACTGAGACACGCCCGTGTCTCGGTACAGAAGTGGACTTCGGATTCAGGATGGTGACACGCCCGTGTCACCAATGGAGAGCAACTTTTTGCACGCCCGTGTCAAGAAGAAGAATCGCGAATACGTTTTTAATACGTGACACGGGCGTGTCACATTTTTAGGCAGGAACCTTGCACGCCCGTGTCACGGGCGGTTTAGGATTTCGGACTTCTATTTATACACGATTTTGAGGCGGAATAAGAGAGCTTTTGGACGGATAGCTACCCAGAAGTTCAAGAAGACCTGAAGATAGAAGAACTTAGAAGAAATAGACTTGAAGATTCATTCCATTCACAAGACTTTATCAATTTGGTTTTATTTACTGCTTTCCGTTTAAACTAATTCCTCAAGTTTTGGTTTCAATTTTAGTATAGTTAGTTTCATGCTTTAGATTCGTTTTTGGGATAAGTAGGTTAGAATTCTGAATTATTAATTCCGTTTTGATGTTTATGTTGGACATGAAGATTTTGAATGCAATTCTTTTAATCTCAATGAGTTTTGAGCCAATTATGGGGAACTAATCTCCTAGGGTTAGGGGGTAAGGATTATGCATCTAAGGTGTTTGAATTAATGCTTGAGTTAAGTTGTGTGGTTCTTTGTGAGGAAAACGGTATTGAGTAGGTTGGGAATGGATTGGCCATCCATGAACATATTGTAAAATTCTCCGACAATCGAGAGATTTAGGATAATTGAGATTGTTTTCCAATTCTTAGACTTTTGGGTTTAAAGGAATTTAACCCTAATTTCTACAACACGTATTTAGAATTTTATGCCAAGCCGCTAGGTTTTGAATACACTAATCTTGCTTTATTCAATTGATTTGGTTACGAAGTGATTGTGAGAACAACACTTGGCTTAATTAATTAGACGCCTAGCCTTCGAGAGAAGCTAGGTATAACATCGTGATTAGGTTGAAGAATCATACATCTGTACTCGAGTATTGAATTGATCACAACAGGGCATATGAATTACTCCCCGACCTATTTTAATTCAGTGGTTAAACCTTGTTTTTATTTGTTAGTTGTGTGATTGATTACTTATTGCTTCAGTTTACTTTCGTTTAGTAGTATAGTAAAACATTATCAATCTTATTCGGTCTCTAGATTAGAAATAGTCATAGAAGTGGTTGTTGAGTTCCCTTCCCTGTGGATACGATACCTTAAGTGTTGCAATCGGATTTAGAACTTACACTTGGGTTCAAGATTTGTCTATCAAGTTTTTGGCGCCGTTGCCGGGGAAGGCGTTTAATTCAATATTACTTTATTGACTTTTTCTGGTGCTTTAGACCACCCTTTCTGCTTGATTTCTTTTGAAGTGCGTTGAATTTAACCACGGGTTTTTCCCAATTGCAGGTTCCTAGTGCATGCTACGATCGAAAGGCTTGGAACCGTTGCCTTACGACCCTGAAATTGAAAGGACTTGTCGGGCAAATCGAACGAAGCAAAGAAAGAAAAAGAAGCAGGAAGTAAACCCAATTCCAATGGCACAACCCATTAACGAACAACCAACCACACTTCAGGATTATGCCATTCCCAACATTGGCTTAATCCAGAACAATCTGACTCGCCCCGCAGTGGAGGCGAACAACTTTGAAATCAAAACTGGGTTCATCAACCTCTTACAACAGAACCCGTTTGGGGGATTACCACATGAAGATCCCGCATCGCATTTGTCCTACTTTTTGGACGTTTGCTCGACTTTTAAGATCCATAATGCTTCAGATGATGCGATCAGAGTTAGGCTTTTTCCCTTCTCCCTAAGGGACAAAGCCCGGACATGGATTTCGACCTTGTCAAATGAGACACTTCAGACATGGGCAGACCTCTCTAAGGCCTTTTTAGCCAAGTTCTACCCTCCTAGTAAGACCATGAGGTACAGAGATGAAATAACGAGCTTCAGGCTCTTTGATGGGGAAACGTTGTACGAAGGATGGGAAAGATATAAGGAATTGCAAAGGAAATGCCCACATCATCGTGTTCCAGGATGGCAACTGGTACAAATCTTTTACAACGGAATGCCTGAAAACATGAAAATCATGGTCGATGCAGCGGCGGGAGGAGCATTTATGGCACTGTCCGAAGAAGTAGGAATGCAACTTCTGAATAAGATGGCAGCAAATAGCAGTTGGACAAAGGAGAGGAGCAATCCTCCTCCACCAAAACCTGAGGCAGGCATACTCACCACTGACACTGTGGCAGTTTTCAATGCCAAGTTCGAAGCACTGAATCAGAAGCTAGACCGACTTGCAATTTCTACAGCACGAAATACAGTGGCACAGTCAAACGCCCTACAGGTATTATGTGAAATTTGTGGGGGACCTCATTCGTTTGATATTTGTCCTTCTACCAATGCAGGTGCACAGGTTGTTGCTGGTCAAGAGCAAGTCAATTACGTGCAGAATCAAAAACCAGCAAACGACCCATACTCGAACACCTACAACCCAGGGTGGAAGAATCATCCGCACTTCTCGTGGTCAAACAATCAGAATGTTCAAAACCCGAACCCAAACCATAGACCACAATTCCAACCAAGACAACTAGGACAGAATCTACCACACCAAAATCAGCCGAGATTCGCACCCCCTCCACAACCACCGCAAGAACAGAAGCCAGGATGGGAAGCAGCCCTCGAGAAGTTCATCAATGTCTCGAATGATAGGTATCAGAAACTCGAGTCTCAGGTGGAACAGGTGTTGGTTCAAAATAAAAATTTGGAAGTACAGGTGGGCCAGTTGGCTAATACAATCAACGTTAGAGCCCAAGACATGTTTCCAAGCAAACCGGAGGAAAATCCGAAAGAGCATTGTAAGGCCATTACACTGCGAAGTGGCACAACTTACAAGGGGCCTGCAATACCGGGGGAGACCGAAGTGAGGAAGGAAAAGGACACCATTTTGGAACCTGAGAAAGTAGTCGAGGCATCAAAGGAAGAGAAAGAAGT
This sequence comes from Lantana camara, assembly GCA_037501455.1. Taxonomy (NCBI): domain Eukaryota; kingdom Viridiplantae; phylum Streptophyta; class Magnoliopsida; order Lamiales; family Verbenaceae; genus Lantana; species Lantana camara. The sequence continues at coordinate 87,077,555 of CM074862.1, read as the reverse complement.
ACTGACAAGTGAGCCCCCTTCCAAGCCAAAGACACAAGTGGCACCCAAACCGTATGTGCCACCACTTCCTTTCCCGCAGAGATTTCAAAAGCAAAGGTTGGAAAAGCAATTCGAGAAGTTCTTGAATATCTTCAAGGAACTACACATTAACATTCCCTTTGCCGAGGCCCTAGCTCAGATGCCCACTTACGTCAAATTCTTGAAGGAGATCCTCTCCAACAAGAGAAAATTGGAGGACTATGCCACTATAGCACTTACTGAAGAGTGCAGCGCCATTCTACAACATAAGCTTCCCCCGAAGCTTAAGGATCCAGGGAGTTTTTCAATTCCTTGCACAATTGGCCATATGTCCTTTAATAAAGCTTTATGTGATCTTGGTGCGAGTGTGAGTCTAATGCCATTGTCTGTTTGCAGGAAACTTGGACTGAATTCATTGAAACCAACAACCGTTTCCCTACAGCTAGCGGATCGATCAGTCAAGTACCCCACGGGAATCCTGGAGAATGTTTTGGTCAGAGTGGGGAAGTTCTACCTACCAGTAGACTTCATAGTGTTGGAAATGGAGGAAGATCAAAACATGCCGCTCATCTTAGGGAGGCCTTTCCTAGCCACAGCAGGAGCCTTAATTGATGTGAAGGGTGGCATTCTAACTCTTCGTGTGGGAGACGAACAGGTGGAGTTTAACCTGTTCAAAGCAATGAAGGGACCGGTGATCGAAGAACAGTGCAATATGGTGGAAATCAGAGAACAGACACCGATGTCCATAAGCAACAAGGACCCTCTCGAACTCTGTCTAAGAGGACGTACGGACCACATTGATGGGGAAGACATTTTAGAAGAATTGGCCGCCTACGCAAAGGCACTCGAAGCCACCCCCTACGTACCATTCCGAAAGAGGTTTGTATATGAAGAGTTGGGTACAGGTAAGCCCACTCTTCACCCTTCTGTTGTGAAAGCTCCTAAGTTAGAACTGAAACCCCTCCCCGCTCATTTGAGATATGCTTATTTGGGTGAATCTGAAACATTGCCTGTTATAGTTGCCTCTGATTTAACTGATTCACATCATGATGCCTTGTTGAGGGTTTTGAGAGAACACAAACGAGCGATAGGTTGGACTATTTCTGACATTAAGGGGATTAGCCCATCCATTTGCATGCATAGAATTCTTATGGAAGATAACCATAAACCCTCCGTTGAGCATCAGCGAAAATTGAACCCAAACATGAAAGAGGTAGTTAGGGCTGAGGTACTCAAACTGTTAGATGCCGGGATAATTTATCCTATCTCGGATAGCAAGTGGGTTAGCCCTGTACAGGTAGTGCCTAAGAAGGGGGGGATGACTGTAATTAAAAATGAGAAAAATGAGTTAATACCAACTAGGACAGTCACGGGTTGGAGAGTCTGTATAGATTATAGGAAGTTGAATAATGCCACTCGTAAAGATCACTTTCCACTTCCCTTTATTGATCAGATGTTAGAGAGGTTAGCCGGACATTCTTATTACTGCTTTCTGGATGGATATTCAGGGTATAACCAAATTGCTATAGCTCCAGAGGATCAGGAAAAATGTACGTTTACCTGTCCTTATGGTACTTTTGCGTATAGGCGTATGCCTTTTGGATTGTGTAATGCTCCGGCTACCTTTCAACGATGCATGATGGCCATTTTCTCTGACTTTATAGAACGCACAATGGAAATATTTATGGATGACTTTTCTGTGTTTGGTTCTTCTTTCGATTCATGCTTACAGAATCTTGCTCAAGTTTTGCAGCGATGTGAAGAAACTAACCTTGTGCTAAACTGGGAGAAGTGCCATTTCATGGTGAAGGAAGGGATAGTGTTGGGTCACAAAGTCTCAGAGAAAGGCATTGAGGTGGATAGGGCGAAGATTGATGTGATTGCAAAATTGCCCCCACCCACCAATATCAAGGGAGTGAGAAGTTTCCTTGGTCATGCCGGGTTTTATCGCCGGTTCATCAAGGACTTTTCAAAAATTACCTTACCGTTATGCAAGTTACTACAAAAAGATACTGAATTTGTGTTTAGTGATGATTGTTTACTTGCATTTGATAGGTTGAAGAAGGAGCTTACCTCAGCACCAATTATGGTTGCACCGGACTGGACTATACCATTTGAGCTAATGTGCGATGCAAGCGATTTGGCCATTGGAGCTGTTCTTGGCCAACGAAGGGAGAAACGTTTACATGTTATCGCATACTCTAGCAAAACTTTAAATGATGCACAATTAAATTATGCAACTACTGAGAAGGAATTATTAGCTATTGTGCATGCTTTTGACAAGTTTCGGTCTTACTTGATAGGTTCGAAGACAATTGTCTACACGGACCACGCGGCAATTAAATTTCTCCTTTCGAAGAAGGATTCAAAGCCCCGTTTGATTAGATGGATTCTATTGCTTCAGGAGTTCGATCTTGAAATTCGTGACAAGAAGGGGACGGAGAACTTAGTTGCAGATCACTTGTCAAGATTAGAGGTTGAGGAAAAGGAAGATGAGTACGAGGAGGAGATTACTGAAACTTTCCGTGACGAGGAGTTGTTTGCAACCGATGCAATAGTCCCGTGGTACGCAGATATCGTGAATCACATGGTTTGCAAAGCTCTACCACCAGGCATGAATTTCCATCAGAAACAGAGGTTCTTATCCGAAGTGAAACGTTATTATTGGGAAGAGCCATATGTATATAAGCACTGCTCAGATGGTTTAGTACGGAGATGTGTCCCGGAGGTAGAGGCTGATGAAGTGCTTGAGAGATGTCATGCAAGCTTATATGGAGGGCACTCAAGTGGTCGAAAAACAGCAGCTAAGGTATTACAATCTGGGTTTTGGTGGCCAACACTGTTTAAGGATGCTTACAAATTTGCCAAGGAATGTGATACTTGCCAGAGATCCGGGAACATTAGTAAAAGAGATGAGATGCCCATGAAGTATATCTTGGAAGTTGAATTGTTTGATGTTTGGGGGATTGATTTCATGGGACCTTTCCCACCGTCGTATGGGAATCAGTATATCTTGGTAGCGGTGGATTATGTATCCAAGTGGGCCGAAGCCGTGGCAACTCCGACCAATGACTCGAAGGTGGTGATTAAGTTCTTACAAAAGAACATTTTCAATAGGTTCGGAGTCCCACGGGCATTAATCAGTGATAGAGGTACGCACTTTTGCAACAAGCCCTTGGAAGCCTTGCTGAAAAAATACGGGGTCCAGCATCGGGTAACTACGGCGTATCATCCCCAAGCAAGTGGGCAAGCGGAGGTCACGAATAGGGAGTTGAAGTGGATTTTGGAGAAGGTAGTAAGCCCATCTAGGAAGGATTGGTCCTCAAAGTTGGATGACGCGTTATGGGCTTACAGGACCGCGTTCAAGACACCTATAGGAACTTCTCCATATCAGTTGGTTTATGGTAAAGCATGTCACCTTCCAGTCGAGATCGAGTATAAGTCGTATTGGGCCATTAAGGCTATAAATTTTGATCTCACGAGAGCCGGAGAAAAAAGGATACTTGACCTGCAGGAGTTAGAGGAATTAAGGTTAGAAGCGTACGAAAATGCCCGGATTTATAAGGAGAGAACGAAGAAGTGGCATGATAAGCATATTCGGGTCAAGGAGTTTGTCGAGGGTCAATTGGTGTTGTTGTACAATTCTAGATTGAAGCTCTTCCCCGGGAAACTCAAGTCAAGGTGGTCCGGTCCGTTCAGAGTAGTAAAAGTCTTGGTGAATGGAGCGGTGGAGATAGGCAATGAAGGCTCACCAACCTTTGTGGTGAATGGACAAAGACTCAAGCCATATCTCGCCGGAGATCGAATTGGCGAACGCGTCTCGTGCGTGTTAACAGCTCCAGCACCTTAGCCCGGAGTCATGAAGTCAAGCTAACGACTATAACTTAGAACTATTTTTCTTTCCCTTGTCGTTTTTCTTTTCTCTCGCGTTAGTTAGTTAAGCTTGTGAGTGAATGATATCTTTTGTCTTGTGTTTCAGGTAGTGTGGTTAGCTTTGAGAGGATGGAGTTTGAAGGTCATGGATGGTAGTTGGTATCGACGTTCTTTTGTGGTTTTAAATTCGAATGGGTGCATGAGTATTGTGTGTGTTTCACCTTATAATGAAGTGATATGGTGTTTACCTTGGTGTACTAAGGTCTTACTTTGCCGAATTTGAGTTAATAGGTGTGGAACTGGAGGATGAAAACACCAAGGAACGAAGTGTGTGGAATTTCATGCAGAATTTCTAAGTTTGGGGGAGACACGGGCGTTCCGTCCACAAGGAGTAAACCGCGACACCCCCGTGTCACGGTACAGAATTCCCCAACCGAGAGATGACACGGGCGTGTCAAGTTCTCTGAACTAAACCCGACACCCCCGTGTCATGGTACAGAAGTCGCCAAGTAAAGGGGTGACACGCCCGTGTCATCCATATAGCACACTAAGAGACACGGGCGTGTCACGTCCGATGGGTAGAATTAAAAGGGTTCCTCCCTTAATTCAGAACACGCACCCCTTTTCTCTCTTCTCTTCTCTCATCTCTTTCCCCCCATTCCCACATGGCATTAGCACTTCACAATAGTTATAGATCAGTTCCGGTAAGACAACACACATTACACTCTTCATCTCAGATCAATCGGGTAAGTGTTTTCTTCCCTTGGGTGTTTCAATTTCATGGATTTAATTGAGAAGGGTTAGACCTAGTTCTATAAGTCATGCTTGAGATGTATTGTCTTTCAAATTCTTGATTCTATTTCAAGTTTTGGCATGATTAGAATTAGGAATTGGCATAAATTTACAAATTTTTGGCCTTTTAGATGATGAACCCTAATTTCTTATTGAAGCATGTTAGAGATAATTGCTATGAATTCTTGCTTCTTAGTCGAGTTTTGTGCATACTAGAGTTAGGTGTTTGAAATGTAATGGAAAACTTGGCACTTGCTCTTACACATTGTCATGAATTTTGCAAATTTTGGAGGATTGTTTTGGGCGGTTATGTACATGTTTGTGGAGGAAATTGAGTCCCTATGATCTTTAAACGAATTTGGTAGTATTGAGGGGCTAAGTCTAGGTATTGGGTGAGGAAATGTCATGCTTTATTTGATGAAAACCTAGACTTCTTACTTGTGCTTACAAGATGTTCGATAAAATGCCCCATTGAACTTGAATTGATTTTGTTGTTGATTTGGGGGTATTTTTTATTTTTATTTTTTTTTTGTGCAGGAAGTATGGGACGCAACAAGAGACCCGCCCCCTTGCAACTCACCTCATCTTCCGGCCCCACCGGCCGCCAACCACGGGATTCCGTGAATATCACATTGGAAGGGCTTGGAAACCCTTACAACCGGAATACTACGCGCAACATCATGCCCACCAAGTTCCCGCATCTTACTACGCTTCAGAGGCTAGGAGTTTGGGAGGAGATTGAGGCTTTATTCAATAATATAGGGTGGAGGAGGTTTATGATGGTTCCGGCTAACACCTACCCGGAGTTGACAACCGCCTTTTTCACGACTATGACGTGGGACCAGGTCAACACCAAGCTCAGTTTCACATTAGATGGAGAGGAAGCCGAATCGTTGAATCTAGATGAGATTCGGGATGCCTTAGGATTCCCCTGTTGCGAGATGACAACGTTGCCAAATTGGTCCACGGAGGATAGAGAGGCGGTGTGGCGGTCATTCCCTCTCAAAGCTGGTGCCCCGGCGTATAACCCGCGCAATACTAACGCCACATGGATTGATAGCTTAATCTGGCGTTTGGTGCATAGACTACTAGCGGGGGGAATATGTGCTAGGCATGAGAGTGATGGCAATATCAACGGGTTTGAGTTAGCTATCATGTATTTCATGAAGGAGGGGATGCAGTTCGATGCCACGAATGAGTTCATGTATAAGCTGAAGGAGGTGGCAGGTAGGGCGTCGGGAACCATAGGTCATGGAGCCTACGTGATAAAGCTCGCCAAAGAGGTAGGATGGCTACGAGAGGAGGAAACGGAGCCTTTATCTAACTTTCCTTATGTCGAGGAGCAGACATTCATCAAGATGGATCTATTCATCCGATGGTCTGCCGGGAGCTTAAAGGATAGGGTTTTACCCTGGTATCCGGAAAGAGAAAGGAACCGTTTCGAGCGGATGTACAGGTGGGGTGTGGTAAAGTATGATGACCTCACTCTTGATCAGCAGAGGAGGCTTGCACAGATTCCGGATCGGGAGGAAGCCGGGCGAGGAGCACCGATGCCAATGGCTCAAGAAGAAGATGAGGAGATCCCCGCCTACATGCGGGATTATATGGCATCTCAGAATGCGCGGATGGATAGGTTTGTAGAGCATGTGGACTCTCGGCTTGATGCCTTGCAGCTCCACATTGATGGACAGTTTGAAAATCTCCACGCATACCTTGCCAAACAATTTGGAGGTGCCGGAGCAAGTAGCTCAAGCCAGCCCCCACAGTACCCACCACCTTATCCTTGACTGGGTTCTTTTATAAGTTTTCATTTTCCTTGCTTTGGTCTGTATAATGATATAATTCACCATTTTAACCTAACTATTTGCACTATGCTAACTATTCTTATGGTTATATGAGGTGTTTGACGACAGGGCTTTCTTGTTAATTGCACGTTGATTATCATTTGCTCTGCTTAGCTTATGATCCGTGTTTTAGTCGTTCAGTGCAGGTTAGGGTTGATGAATAGCTTGTTGCCGGGTTCTTCGCTGTAATGAGGGAGTTTTCTTTTGCCTTCTTTCCTTTTTCTTTTATGCATGAGGACATTGCATGGTTTAAGTTTGGGGGAGAGGGGCAGAAGATTTGTTGACTTACTTGATTTTGTGTTATCTTTGAGAATGAAAAGATGATTGCTGAAAACTGCCAAAATTTTTAATTTGTCGATGAGGTTGATTGTTGGAATTTTGCCAAAGTGAGTTAGGCCAGTCGAATGCATGCAGTTAGGTGTGAGTATTGATACTTTGGAATGGTGGGATATCCTTATTTTTGTGCACAATTGAACAAGGTCATGTACTTAGTTTAGGATGCTGAGTTAATAATTCTTGAATAATACTGAGAAGTGGACTAGGATGCATTTTAGTCCTATTGAAGCGAAATTTTGAATTGACGAAGAGTTAGGGAAATGACTTAGGCATTCATGTCGGAGGTAGCCTCACGGTTGAGCCGTTTGCACTAAATAACGAAATCCTATTGACCCCGCTGAGCCTAAGTGTTGTGCCATTAAATTTTTGTAGCCACAATATAAGCCACAGGCACAGCACCACAAACTTACCCTAGAGTCGCACTTTGCTCACTCGTTTGAATCGATTGAAGGTGCTGCTAAATTCCTGATGAGAAACCAAGAGAAGATATAAGAGATAATCTTAAATGCTGAAAGAAAAGAAGAATTCAAAGGGAGGTAGTAAAAGAACGAGTTGTGTAAGTAAAAAAAAACACTTACCGAAAAAAAAAAAAAAAAACATTGAGCAGATTTGAAACAGAAGAAACTTTTAGATTGTCTGCATGTGACAAACTTAGACAAGGTCTAAGTTTGGGGGAGTTTGACGGGGAAAGATAAAGATGGCGCCGAGGAGATTTGAATGGGTGAGCTGGGTGTGTTGAGTCACTACTATACTAAAATTTCCATAACCTTAACCCCAAGCCCACATTACAAGCCTCGAAAGACCTTCCGATCCTTAATTCTGGGTCAATTCCATTAGTGGAGATAGGTGCGAAGAATGTTTTCCGAAATCTATCATTGGTACTTAGGAAGGAATCATTAGTTTGGTGTTCTAACCATTGTACATTATTTTGTTCGAATTCACACACTACACGAGGATATTTGATTTATACCATCGTGTTGATTCTTGTGCTTGATTGAAATGTGTTTGATAGGCTAGGCTGGCTTTAGTGAAATTCTGAAACTTGCTCCATTGAGAGATTGAATTTTGAGGTGGTTTGATGTAATTTTCTTGATTGCTCGAGGACGAGCATTATTCAAGTTTGGGGGAGTTTGATGTATCGGTTTATTGCATGGATTTGTAGGGTAAATTTAGTTAAATTCAAGCAGTTTTAAGAACTTATAACGTGATTTATGCTCCCTATTAGGTAACTTTCACCTTGGAGTTGAAAAGACGAGATAAAAGCAAAACCATGCAATAAAGGGCGAAAAACGAGAAAGTCTAGGGGACACGCCCGTGTCCCAATGGAAGAGTAAACTGAGACACGCCCGTGTCTCGGTACAGAAGTGGACTTCGGATTCAGGATGGTGACACGCCCGTGTCACCAATGGAGAGCAACTTTTTGCACGCCCGTGTCAAGAAGAAGAATCGCGAATACGTTTTTAATACGTGACACGGGCGTGTCACATTTTTAGGCAGGAACCTTGCACGCCTGTGTCACGGGCGGTTTAGGATTTCGGACTTCTATTTATACACGATTTTGAGGCGGAATAAGAGAGCTTTTGGACGGATAGCTACCCAGAAGTTCAAGAAGACCTGAAGATAGAAGAACTTAGAAGAAATAGACTTGAAGATTCATTCCATTCACAAGACTTTATCAATTTGGTTTTATTTACTGCTTTCCGTTTAAACTAATTCCTCAAGTTTTGGTTTCAATTTTAGTATAGTTAGTTTCATGCTTTAGATTCGTTTTTGGGATAAGTAGGTTAGAATTCTGAATTATTAATTCCGTTTTGATGTTTATGTTGGACATGAAGATTTTGAATGCAATTCTTTTAATCTCAATGAGTTTTGAGCCAATTATGGGGAACTAATCTCCTAGGGTTAGGGGGTAAGGATTATGCATCTAAGGTGTTTGAATAATGCTTGAGTTAAGTTGTGTGGTTCTTTGTGAGGAAAACGGTATTGAGTAGGTTGGGAATGGATTGGCCATCCATGAACATATTGTAAAATTCTCCGACAATCGAGAGATTTAGGATAATTGAGATTGTTTTCCAATTCTTAGACTTTTGGGTTTAAAGGAATTTAACCCTAATTTCTACAACACGTATTTAGAATTTTATGCCAAGCCGCTAGGTTTTGAATACACTAATCTTGCTTTATTCAATTGATTTGGTTACGAAGTGATTGTGAGAACAACACTTGGCTTAATTAATTAGACGCCTAGCCTTCGAGAGAAGCTAGGTATAACATCGTGATTAGGTTGAAGAATCATACATCTGTACTCGAGTATTGAATTGATCACAACAGGGCATATGAATTACTCCCCGACCTATTTTAATTCAGTGGTTAAACCTTGTTTTTATTTGTTAGTTGTGTGATTGATTACTTATTGCTTCAGTTTACTTTCGTTTAGTAGTATAGTAAAACATTATCAATCTTATTCGGTCTCTAGATTAGAAATAGTCATAGAAGTGGTTGTTGAGTTCCCTTCCCTGTGGATACGATACCTTAAGTGTTGCAATCGGATTTAGAACTTACACTTGGGTTCAAGATTTGTCTATCAAGTTTTTGGCGCCGTTGCCGGGGAAGGCGTTTAATTCAATATTACTTTATTGACTTTTTCTGGTGCTTTAGACCACCCTTTCTGCTTGATTTCTTTTGAAGTGCGTTGAATTTAACCACGGGTTTTTCCCAATTGCAGGTTCCTAGTGCATGCTACGATCGAAAGGCTTGGAACCGTTGCCTTACGACCCTGAAATTGAAAGGACTTGTCGGGCAAATCGAACGAAGCAAAGAAAGAAAAAGAAGCAGGAAGTAAACCCAATTCCAATGGCATAACCCATTAACGAACAACCAACCACACTTCAGGATTATGCCATTCCCAACATTGGCTTAATCCAGAACAATCTGACTCGCCCCGCAGTGGAGGCGAACAACTTTGAAATCAAAACTGGGTTCATCAACCTCTTACAACAGAACCCGTTTGGGGGATTACCACATGAAGATCCCGCATCGCATTTGTCCTACTTTTTGGACGTTTGCTCGACTTTTAAGATCCATAATGCTTCAGATGATGCGATCAGAGTTAGGCTTTTTCCCTTCTCCCTAAGGGACAAAGCCCGGACATGGATTTCGACCTTGTCAAATGAGACACTTCAGACATGGGCAGACCTCTCTAAGGCCTTTTTAGCCAAGTTCTACCCTCCTAGTAAGACCATGAGGTACAGAGATGAAATAACGAGCTTCAGGCTCTTTGATGGGGAAACGTTGTACGAAGGATGGGAAAGATATAAGGAATTGCAAAGGAAATGCCCACATCATCGTGTTCCAGGATGGCAACTGGTACAAATCTTTTACAACGGAATGCCTGAAAACATGAAAATCATGGTCGATGCAGCGGCGGGAGGAGCATTTATGGCACTGTCCGAAGAAGTAGGAATGCAACTTCTGAATAAGATGGCAGCAAATAGCAGTTGGACAAAGGAGAGGAGCAATCCTCCTCCACCAAAACCTGAGGCAGGTATACTCACCACTGACACTGTGGCAGTTTTCAATGCCAAGTTCGAAGCACTGAATCAGAAGCTAGACCGACTTGCAATTTCTACAGCACGAAATACAGTGGCACAGTCAAACGCCCTACAGGTATTATGTGAAATTTGTGGGGGACCTCATTCGTTTGATATTTGTCCTTCTACCAATGCAGGTGCACAGGTTGTTGCTGGTCAAGAGCAAGTCAATTACGTGCAGAATCAAAAACCAGCAAACGACCCATACTCGAACACCTACAACCCAGGGTGGAAGAATCATCCGCACTTCTCGTGGTCAAACAATCAGAATGTTCAAAACCCGAACCCAAACCATAGACCACAATTCCAACCAAGACAACTAGGACAGAATCCACCACACCAAAATCAGCCGAGATTCGCACCCCCTCCACAACCACCGCAAGAACAGAAGCCAGGATGGGAAGCAGCCCTCGAGAAGTTCATCAATGTCTCGAATGATAGGTATCAGAAACTCGAGTCTCAGGTGGAACAGGTGTTGGTTCAAAATAAAAATTTGGAAGTACAGGTGGGCCAGTTGGCTAATACAATCAACGTTAGAGCCCAAGGCATGTTTCCAAGCAAACCGGAGGAAAATCCGAAAGAGCATTGTAAGGCCATTACACTGCGAAGTGGCACAACTTACAAGGGGCCTGCAATACCGGGGGAGACCGAAGTGAGGAAGGAAAAGGACACCATTTTGGAACCTGAGAAAGTAGTCGAGGCATCAAAGGAAGAGAAAGAAGTACTGACAAGTGAGCCCCCTTCCAAGCCAAAGACACAAGTGGCACCCAAACCGTATGTGCCACCACTTCCTTTCCCGCAGAGATTTCAAAAGCAAAGGTTGGAAAAGCAATTCGAGAAGTTCTTGAATATCTTCAAGGAACTACACATTAACATTCCCTTTGCCGAGGCCCTAGCTCAGATGCCCACTTACGTCAAATTCTTGAAGGAGATCCTCTCCAACAAGAGAAAATTGGAGGACTATGCCACTATAGCACTTACTGAAGAGTGCAGCGCCATTCTACAACATAAGCTTCCCCCGAAGCTTAAGGATCCAGGGAGTTTTTCAATTCCTTGCACAATTGGCCATATGTCCTTTAATAAAGCTTTATGTGATCTTGGTGCGAGTGTGAGTCTAATGCCATTGTCTGTTTGCAGGAAACTTGGACTAAATTCATTGAAACCAACAACCGTTTCCCTACAGCTAGCGGATCGATCAGTCAAGTACCCCACGGGAATCCTGGAGAATGTTTTGGTCAGAGTGGGGAAGTTCTACCTACCAGTAGACTTCATAGTGTTGGAAATGGAGGAAGATCAAAACATGCCGCTCATCTTAGGGAGGCCTTTCCTAGCCACAGCAGGAGCCTTAATTGATGTGAAGGGTGGCATTCTAACTCTTCGTGTGGGAGACGAACAGGTGGAGTTTAACCTGTTCAAAGCAATGAAGGGACCGGTGATCGAAGAACAGTGCAATATGGTGGAAATCAGAGAACAGACACCGATGTCCATAAGCAACAAGGACCCTCTCGAACTCTGTCTAAGAGGACGTACGGACCACATTGATGGGGAAGACATTTTAGAAGAATTGGCCGCCTACGCAAAGGCACTCGAAGCCACCCCCTACGTACCATTCCGAAAGAGGTTTGTATATGAAGAGTTGGGTACAGGTAAGCCCACTCTTCACCCTTCTGTTGTGAAAGCTCCTAAGTTAGAACTGAAACCCCTCCCCGCTCATTTGAGATATGCTTATTTGGGTGAATCTGAAACATTGCCTGTTATAGTTGCCTCTGATTTAACTGATTCACATCATGATGCCTTGTTGAGGGTTTTGAGAGAACACAAACGAGCGATAGGTTGGACTATTTCTGACATTAAGGGGATTAGCCCATCCATTTGCATGCATAGAATTCTTATGGAAGATAACCATAAACCCTCCGTTGAGCATCAGCGAAAATTGAACCCAAACATGAAAGAGGTAGTTAGGGCTGAGGTACTCAAACTGTTAGATGCCGGGATAATTTATCCTATCTCGGATAGCAAGTGGGTTAGCCCTGTACAGGTAGTGCCTAAGAAGGGGGGGATGACTGTAATTAAAAATGAGAAAAATGAGTTAATACCAACTAGGACAGTCACGGGTTGGAGAGTCTGTATAGATTATAGGAAGTTGAATAATGCCACTCGTAAAGATCACTTTCCACTTCCCTTTATTGATCAGATGTTAGAGAGGTTAGCCGGACATTCTTATTACTGCTTTCTGGATGGATATTCAGGGTATAACCAAATTGCTATAGCTCCAGAGGATCAGGAAAAATGTACGTTTACCTGTCCTTATGGTACTTTTGCGTATAGGCGTATGCCTTTTGGATTGTGTAATGCTCCGGCTACCTTTCAACGATGCATGATGGCCATTTTCTCTGACTTTATAGAACGCACAATGGAAATATTTATGGATGACTTTTCTGTGTTTGGTTCTTCTTTCGATTCATGCTTACAGAATCTTGCTCAAGTTTTGCAGCGATGTGAAGAAACTAACCTTGTGCTAAACTGGGAGAAGTGCCATTTCATGGTGAAGGAAGGGATAGTGTTGGGTCACAAAGTCTCAGAGAAAGGCATTGAGGTGGATAGGGCGAAGATTGATGTGATTGCAAAATTGCCCCCACCCACCAATATCAAGGGAGTGAGAAGTTTCCTTGGTCATGCCGGGTTTTATCGCCGGTTCATCAAGGACTTTTCAAAAATTACCTTACCGTTATGCAAGTTACTACAAAAAGATACTGAATTTGTGTTTAGTGATGATTGTTTACTTGCATTTGATAGGTTGAAGAAGGAGCTTACCTCAGCACCAATTATGGTTGCACCGGACTGGACTATACCATTTGAGCTAATGTGCGATGCAAGCGATTTGGCCATTGGAGCTGTTCTTGGCCAACGAAGGGAGAAACGTTTACATGTTATCGCATACTCTAGCAAAACTTTAAATGATGCACAATTAAATTATGCAACTACTGAGAAGGAATTATTAGCTATTGTGCATGCTTTTGACAAGTTTCGGTCTTACTTGATAGGTTCGAAGACAATTGTCTACACGGACCACGCGGCAATTAAATTTCTCCTTTCGAAGAAGGATTCAAAGCCCCGTTTGATTAGATGGATTCTATTGCTTCAGGAGTTCGATCTTGAAATTCGTGACAAGAAGGGGACGGAGAACTTAGTTGCAGATCACTTGTCAAGATTAGAGGTTGAGGAAAAGGAAGATGAGTACGAGGAGGAGATTACTGAAACTTTCCCTGACGAGGAGTTGTTTGCAACCGATGCAATAGTCCCGTGGTACGCAGATATCGTGAATCACATGGTTTGCAAAGCTCTACCACCAGGCATGAATTTCCATCAGAAACAGAGGTTCTTATCCGAAGTGAAACGTTATTATTGGGAAGAGCCATATGTATATAAGCACTGCTCAGATGGTTTAGTACGGAGATGTGTCCCGGAGGTAGAGGCTGATGAAGTGCTTGAGAGATGTCATGCAAGCTTATATGGAGGGCACTCAAGTGGTCGAAAAACAGCAGCTAAGGTATTACAATCTGGGTTTTGGTGGCCAACGCTGTTTAAGGATGCTTACAAATTTGCCAAGGAATGTGATACTTGCCAGAGATCCGGGAACATTAGTAAAAGAGATGAGATGCCCATGAAGTATATCTTGGAAGTTGAATTGTTTGATGTTTGGGGGATTGATTTCATGGGACCTTTCCCACCATCGTATGGGAATCAGTATATCTTGGTAGCGGTGGATTATGTATCCAAGTGGGCCGAAGCCGTGGCAACTCCGACCAATGACTCGAAGGTGGTGATTAAGTTCTTACAAAAGAACATTTTCAATAGGTTCGGAGTCCCACGGGCATTAATCAGTGATAGAGGTACGCACTTTTGCAACAAGCCCTTGGAAGCCTTGCTGAAAAAATACGGGGTCCAGCATCGGGTAACTACGGCGTATCATCCCCAAGCAAGTGGCCAAGCGGAGGTCACGAATAGGGAGTTGAAGTGGATTTTGGAGAAGGTAGTAAGCCCATCTAGGAAGGATTGGTCCTCAAAGTTGGATGACGCGTTATGGGCTTACAGGACCGCGTTCAAGACACCTATAGGAACTTCTCCATATCAGTTGGTTTATGGTAAAGCATGTCACCTTCCAGTCGAGATCGAGTATAAGTCGTATTGGGCCATTAAGGCTATAAATTTTGATCTCACGAGAGCCGGAGAAAAAAGGATACTTGACCTGCAGGAGTTAGAGGAATTAAGGTTAGAAGCGTACGAAAATTCCCGGATTTATAAGGAGAGAACGAAGAAGTGGCATGATAAGCATATTCGGGTCAAGGAGTTTGTCGAGGGTCAATTGGTGTTGTTGTACAATTCTAGATTGAAGCTCTTCCCCGGGAAACTCAAGTCAAGGTGGTCCGGTCCGTTCAGAGTAGTAAAAGTCTTGGTGAATGGAGCGGTGGAGATAGGCAATGAAGGCTCACCAACCTTTGTGGTGAATGGACAAAGACTCAAGCCATATCTCGCCGGAGATCGAATTGGCGAACGCGTCTCGTGCGTGTTAACAGCTCCAGCACCTTAGCCCGGAGTCATGAACTCAAGCTAACGACTATAACTTAGAACTATTTTTCTTTCCCTTGTCGTTTTTCTTTTCTCTCGCGTTAGTTAGTTAAGCTTGTGAGTGAATGATATCTTTTGTCTTGTGTTTCAGGTAGTGTGGTTAGCTTTGAGAGGATGGAGTTTGAAGGTCATGGATGGTAGTTGGTATCGACGTTCTTTTGTGGTTTTAAATTCGAATGGGTGCATGAGTATTGTGTGTGTTTCACCTTATAATGAAGTGATATGGTGTTTACCTTGGTGTACTAAGGTCTTACTTTGCCGAATTTGAGTTAATAGGTGTGGAACTGGAGGATGAAAACCCCAAGGAACGAAGTGTGTGGAATTTCATGCAGAATTTCTAAGTTTGGGGGAGACACGGGCGTTCCGTCCACAAGGAGTAAACCGCGACACCCCCGTGTCACGGTACAGAATTCCCCAACCGAGAGATGACACGGGCGTGTCAAGTTCTCTGAACTAAACCCGACACCCCCGTGTCATGGTACAGAAGTCGCCAAGTAAAGGGGTGACACGCCCGTGTCATCCATATAGCACACTAAGAGACACGGGCGTGTCACGTCCGATGGGTAGAATTAAAAGGGTTCCTCCCTTAATTCAGAACACGCACCCCTTTTCTCTCTTCTCTTCTCTCATCTCTTTCCCCCCATTCCCACACGGCATTAGCACTTCACAATAGTTATAGATCAGTTCCGGTAAGACAACACACATTACACTCTTCATCTCAGATCAATCGGGTAAGTGTTTTCTTCCCTTGGGTGTTTCAATTTCATGGATTTAATTGAGAAGGGTTAGACCTAGTTCTATAAGTCATGCTTGAGATGTATTGTCTTTCAAATTCTTGATTCTATTTCAAGTTTTGGCATGATTAGAATTAGGAATTGGCATAAATTTACAAATTTTTGGCCTTTTAGATGATGAACCCTAATTTCTTATTGAAGCATGTTAGAGATAATTGCTATGAATTCTTGCTTCTTAGTCGAGTTTTGTGCATACTAGAGTTAGGTGTTTGAAATGTAATGGAAAACTTGGCACTTGCTCTTACACATTGTCATGAATTTTGCAAATTTTGGAGGATTGTTTTGGGCGGTTATGTACATGTTTGTGGAGGAAATTGAGTCCCTATGATCTTTAAACGAATTTGGTAGTATTGAGGGGCTAAGTCTAGGTATTGGGTGAGGAAATGTCATGCTTTATTTGATGAAAACCTAGACTTCTTACTTGTGCTTACAAGATGTTCGATAAAATGCCCCATTGAACTTGAATTGATTTTGTTGTTGATTTGGGGGTATTTTTTTTTTTTTTTTTTTTTTTTTTTTGTGCAGGAAGTATGGGACGCAACAAGAGACCCGCCCCCTTGCAACTCACCTCATCTTCCGGCCCCACCGGCCGCCAACCACGGGATTCCGTGAATATCACATTGGAAGGGCTTGGAAACCCTTACAACCGGAATACTACGCGCAACATCATGCCCACCAAGTTCCCGCATCTTACTACGCTTCAGAGGCTAGGAGTTTGGGAGGAGATTGAGGCTTTATTCAAAAATATAGGGTGGAGGAGGTTTATGATGGTTCCGGCTAACACCTACCCGGAGTTGACAACCGCCTTTTTCACGACTATGACGTGGGACCAGGTCAACACCAAGCTCAGTTTCACATTAGATGGAGAGGAAGCCGAATCGTTGAATCTAGATGAGATTCGGGATGCCTTAGGATTCCCCTGTTGCGAGATGACAACGTTGCCAAATTGGTCCACGGAGGATAGAGAGGCGGTGTGGCGGTCATTCCCTCTCAAAGCTGGTGCCCCGGCGTATAACCCGCGCAATACTAAGGCCACATGGATTGATAGCTTAATCTGGCGTTTGGTGCATAGACTACTAGCGGGGGGAATATGTGCTAGGCATGAGAGTGATGGCAATATCAACGGGTTTGAGTTAGCTATCATGTATTTCATGAAGGAGGGGATGCAGTTCGATGCCACGAATGAGTTCATGTATAAGCTGAAGGAGGTGGCAGGTAGGCGTCGGGAACCATAGGTCATGGAGCCTACGTGACAAAGCTCGCCAAAGAGGTAGGATGGCTACGAGAGGAGGAAACGGAGCCTTTATCTAACTTTCCTTATGTCGAGGAGCAGACATTCATCAAGATGGATCTATTCATCCGATGGTCTGCCGGGAGCTTAAAGGATAGGGTTTTACCCTGGTATCCGGAAAGAGAAAGGAACCGTTTCGAGCGGATGTACAGGTGGGGTGTGGCAAAGTATGATGACCTCACTCTTGATCAGCAGAGGAGGCTTGCACAGATTCCGGATCGGGAGGAAGCCGGGCGAGGAGCACCGATGCCAATGGCTCAAGAAGAAGATGAGGAGATCCCCGCCTACATGCGGGATTATATGGCATCTCAGAATGCGCGGATGGATAGGTTTGTAGAGCATGTGGACTCTCGGCTTGATGCCTTGCAGCTCCACATTGATGGACAGTTTGAAAATCTCCACGCATACCTTGCCAAACAATTTGGAGGTGCCGGAGCAAGTAGCTCAAGCCAGCCCCCACAGTACCCGCCACCTTATCCTTGACTGGGTTCTTTTATAAGTTTTCATTTTCCTTGCTTTGGTCTGTATAATGATATAATTCACCATTTTAACCTAACTATTTGCACTATGCTAACTATTCTTATGGTTATATGAGGTGTTTGACGACAGGGCTTTCTTGTTAATTGCACGTTGATTATCATTTGCTCTGCTTAGCTTATGATCCGTGTTTTAGTCGTTCAGTGCAGGTTAGGGTTGATGAATGGCTTGTTGCCGGGTTCTTCGCTGTAATGAGGGAGTTTTCTTTTGCCTTCTTTCCTTTTTCTTTTATGCATGAGGACATTGCATGGTTTAAGTTTGGGGGAGAGGGGCAGAAGATTTGTTGACTTACTTGATTTTGTGTTATCTTTGAGAATGAAAAGATGATTGCTGAAAACTGCCAAAATTTTTAATTTGTCGATGAGGTTGATTGTTGGAATTTTGCCAAAGTGAGTTAGGCCAGTCGAATGCATGCAGTTAGGTGTGAGTATTGATACTTTGGAATGGTGGGATATCCTTATTTTTGTGCACAATTGAACAAGGTCATGTACTTAGTTTAGGATGCTGAGTTAATAATTCTTGAATAATACTGAGAAGTGGACTAGGATGCATTTTAGTCCTATTGAAGCGAAATTTTGAATTGACGAAGAGTTAGGGAAATGACTTAGGCATTCATGTCGGAGGTAGCCTCACGGTTGAGCCGTTTGCACTAAATAACGAAATACTATTGACCCCGCTGAGCCTAAGTGTTGTGCCATTAAATTTTTGTAGCCACAATATAAGCCACAGGCACAGCACCACAAACTTACCCTAGAGTCGCACTTTGCTCACTCGTTTGAATCGATTGAAGGTGCTGCTAAATTCCTGATGAGAAACCAAGAGAAGATATAAGAGATAATCTTAAATGCTGAAAGAAAAGAAGAATTCAAAGGGAGGTAGTAAAAGAACGAGTTGTGTAAGTAAAAAAAAACACTTACCGAAAAAAAAAAAAAAAACATTGAGCAGATTTGAAACAGAAGAAACTTTTAGATTGTCTGCATGTGACAAACTTAGACAAGGTCTAAGTTTGGGGGAGTTTGACGGGGAAAGATAAAGATGGCGCCGAGGAGATTTGAATGGGTGAGCTGGGTGTGTTGAGTCACTACTATACTAAAATTTCCATAACCTTAACCCCAAGCCCACATTACAAGCCTCGAAAGACCTTCCGATCCTTAATTCTGGGTCAATTCCATTAGTGGAGATAGGTGCGAAGAATGTTTTCCGAAATCTATCATTGGTACTTAGGAAGGAATCATTAGTTTGGTGTTCTAACCATTGTACATTATTTTATTCGAATTCACACACTACACGAGGATATTTGATTTATACCATCGTGTTGATTCTTGTGCTTGATTGAAATGTGTTTGATAGGCTAGGCTGGCTTTAGTGAAATTCTGAAACTTGCTCCATTGAGAGATTGAATTTTGAGGTGGTTTGATGTAATTTTCTTGATTGCTCGAGGACGAGCATCATTCAAGTTTGGGGGAGTTTGATGTATCGGTTTATTGCATGGATTTGTAGGGTAAATTTAGTTAAATTCAAGCAGTTTTAAGAACTTATAACGTGATTTATGCTCCCTATTAGGTAACTTTCACCTTGGAGTTGAAAAGACGAGATAAAAGCAAAACCATACAATAAAGGGCGAAAAACGAGAAAGTCTAGGGGACATGCCCGTGTCCCAATGGAAGAGTAAACTGAGACACGCCCGTGTCTCGGTACAGAAGTGGACTTCGGATTCAGGATGGTGACACGCCCGTGTCACCAATGGAGAGCAACTTTTTGCACGCCCGTGTCAAGAAGAAGAATCGCGAATACGTTTTTAATACGTGACACGGGCGTGTCACATTTTTAGGCAGGAACCTTGCACGCCCGTGTCACGGGCGGTTTAGGATTTCGGACTTCTATTTATACACGATTTTGAGGCGGAATAAGAGAGCTTTTGGACGGATAGCTACCCAGAAGTTCAAGAAGACCTAAAGATAGAAGAACTTAGAAGAAATAGACTTGAAGATTCATTCCATTCACAAGACTTTATCAATTTGGTTTTATTTACTGCTTTCCGTTTAAAATAATTCCTCAAGTTTTGGTTTCAATTTTAGTATAGTTAGTTTCATGCTTTAGATTCGTTTTTGGGATAAGTAGGTTAGAATTCTGAATTATTAATTCCGTTTTGATGTTTATGTTGGACATGAAGATTTTGAATGCAATTCTTTTAATCTCAATGAGTTTTGAGCCAATTATGGGGAACTAATCTCCTAGGGTTAGGGGGTAAGGATTATGCATCTAAGGTGTTTGAATTAATGCTTGAGTTAAGTTGTGTGGTTCTTTGTGAGGAAAACGGTATTGAGTAGGTTGGGAATGGATTGGCCATCCATGAACATATTGTAAAATTCTCCGACAATCGAGAGATTTAGGATAATTGAGATTGTTTTCCAATTCTTAGACTTTTGGGTTTAAAGGAATTTAACCCTAATTTCTACAACACGTATTTAGAATTTTATGCCAAGCCGCTAGGTTTTGAATACACTAATCTTGCTTTATTCAATTGATTTGGTTACGAAGTGATTGTGAGAACAACACTTGGCTTAATTAATTAGACGCCTAGCCTTCGAGAGAAGCTAGGTATAACATCGTGATTAGGTTGAAGAATCATACATCTGTACTCGAGTATTGAATTGATCACAACAGGGCATATGAATTACTCCCCGACCTATTTTAATTCAGTGGTTAAACCTTGTTTTTATTTGTTAGTTGTGTGATTGATTACTTATTGCTTCAGTTTACTTTCGTTTAGTAGTATAGTAAAACATTATCAATCTTATTCGGTCTCTAGATTAGAAATAGTCATAGAAGTGGTTGTTGAGTTCCCTTCCCTGTGGATACGATACCTTAAGTGTTGCAATCGGATTTAGAACTTACACTTGGGTTCAAGATTTGTCTATCAGTCAGGTACGCTCGACACGTGTGAGTTTCGAGCGTTAGGATTTTATTTTATTACTTTCGTTTATTCAACGTATATGAGTTATATTAATTTTATAAATTCCATTTCCATATGGTTACGTGAAAATGTGTGAAATACGTGTCGACTTGAGAATTATTTCATAAGTTGGATTTAATCGTTACATGAATTAATTGCCGAACTTGTTTTAATTGCTTAAATATCCCTAATTGACATTTATTTAAATTAGTGGACCAAATTGCATGAAAACTTCTTGGGCCAAATTGATCATTCTTTAATCCTTTCATCTTTAGTTGCATGAACTTATATCTTTGGAGGATTTAATTGTAAACACCACATTTCATCAAGAGATATCACGTTATATGCTTCTTCAATCTTCCATTCATTCCATTTCATCATAATCATCCAACATATTTCTCCTTGGTGCTCTCGGTCCAAACATGAAGAAGGGAAGGAGAGATTTCATTGATTTCATCCAAGTTTTCCAAGGAAATTACATGTTTTGGAGCTCAATCATCCATTTCCATCATCTTCTTCCATTTATTTTCATTTCAAGGTATAGATGGTTATATGCATGAATTCTTGGAATTATGTATGAAGCTAGGTTTCATGAATTCTTGAGATAAATGATTTAAGGGTTGTTAGAAACATGAATACATGATTTTACCTTGAATTTATGCATGAATTATTGAAGAATTCATAATATATGATGAGTGGTGATATGAGCTTGAAGTTGATGATTTGAGATGACCAAGTATGAATTAAGTGTTTATATTGGAACTTATTGTACCTCAAGCATACATGCATGTTTGTTTACCTGAATTTTAGTATTTGGTATTGAATTATAAGTGTTTTGATGAGTTTTGAATATGGTTCGTGAGTTCCCCTGTTTCGTCCCCTTCTTCTGCATCCTCTGCGTCACGGGAACAGCCCTTCCCATTCCCTTTGTATTTGGAGAATGGCCAGCTGGGAACGGCCCTTCCCATTTTGAACTAAGGGCCGGAACGGCCGTTCCCAGGTTGCTGGAGAGGCAGAAACATTCTGCATTAATATAAGATTTCCAATTCCATTCCTTTAACTTCATTTGATCCCAATATGCTATTATATGATTAATTACATGCAATAATATGAGCATCATGCTACATTGATCAATGCATGCCATCTCGTTATGTGAATAAGCCGTGCGTCCTATTTGGTAACATTATCGAGTTATTGTCTCACGAGTACCCAATGTCCCCTTTTCTTGTCCAGTTCTTCTCCAGGGCGGAGATTATTGATCCTGAGCCCGTTCATGCATCCATGAGTCGTCGTGTCGCTTGCCAGGTGAGGTTTAATTTCTAGTTATATAGAACCTATATAACCCTTACGTGAGATTTTAGCCAAAAGGTACTTATATCTATAATTTTCCATGAAATTACTCATGATTTCAAGCAAGCCAAGTTTATTGAAAGCAAGTCATGTTCATTGCAAGCAAGCCATGTTATTTTCATGAATCAAGCATGTTTGGCGAGTAACCATGTTCACTTTGGCCCCAAGGGTTAGTGTATGAGCCAACCGGGAAAGCATAGGGCTGACGGGTAACTCTGCACTCCCCTCATCATGTGGGATCACCCCTGAATCAACCAGAAGGTTTGGTGGAGGAAGGAGTTCCGTGCGTGGGAGTCATGTTCCTGACGTACACCAAGTCATGGATGGTGAAGGTTAGCTACCTTCCCAACATTGGAGGGAGAAGGAGACTGGGGTCGGGTCCGGCACCACGGGCTATCCTCGGGTTACTGCATGGATTTCATGTTGGGAAACACGAATCAGAAAGCAGCGGAATTTAAAAAATTTTCCCAACAAAAGGACCTAGAACTCGCAATCGTGTAACCAAATTCGTAAAGATAGAAAACTTACTTTTCTTTTGTTCTTTCTTGAAGCGTTTCAAGCCACCCAAGAACGCTCTTCTCGCGGCTTGATCCCCTCTCCTTGGTAAAGCTCGAATCTTCAAACTTCTAACTTGAAGTCTCTAGAGAAAGTCCACCAACTTGATCACAATCTAACTAGTAAGGATGCTAGTTCTATAGTTAGTGTTTAGGCTTAACCTAGGGTTTAATTTAATCTTGGAGAAAGGAAGGTGTTCAACACATGAACCAAGAATTGTCAATTAGCCCCATAAGGAGCTCGAGCTCCCCTATTTATAAGGAGGGGGGTGCCGAAATTCCTAGTCCTTTATGGGCTAGGATTTTGGTCCCTCTTTCCTATTACTTGATCATCAAGTATTTTCCAACTTTGACTTTGAATTCTAATTCAAGTCAACTTTTAAGAGAGCTAAAAATATCCAAACTATTTTGGATAATTTTATACTTTATTTATTATAAAATAAATAACTTATTTTTATCTAAGTAATTAATTCGTAATTAATTAACTAGATTATTTTCTCCAAAATTAGACTTTCTTTTTAATTCAAAATTAAACCAAAGTCTATTAAATAATTAACTAATTAATTATTTAACATATATAATATATATACATATACATACGTGTGTGACACGTGTCACTCACGTGAGCCACACGTGTGACTTCACACGTGTGGAACCCTCTTGGCCCGATTAACTCGTTTAATCATTTTCAAGCCTCAACTCATGTAACCAAGTTGTTGTGTGTGACCCTCTAGGTTCTCAATTCAATTAGCAGTGACCCTAATTAATTAATTCACTAATTAATTAATCAGTCCACAGATTAAACGACCATAGTCTAGCAACAGGTGTTTAACCCCTAGCTGAATTGGAATGTTCGGATTCGACAGAACCTTTAAGTCATTGATTCATGTGAGATACAATCCTCCTACTTACTATCTCTCAACCAAGATCTAGGGCAAGGGAATAATCAGAACCCTAATAATCCGGTCTTAAAGCTAAGTGCATTTCATATCCATTTGATCTCAATCCAAGAAACACTTTTCTTGATGTCTTGATCTACTGCCTTGGCCAAGGACTCCATATGGCATATGAATGACTTACACAATAAGAGATCACCTTGCATATGCAAGTGTAGGTCCTTTCTTGATTCTCATTCACTTTCATGAATCACTTGTGCAGCCCCAGCATAAGCCTTGAATCAGTTGTCTAAGGCGACACCCTTTAAAGCTTATACCAAAGACTACAGAGTTAACTCATAAAGTGACAAGGAACCTCAAGTCTAAGGATCAATTAATCACATCAATGACTCGTGAGATATTTCCTAATCTGGAAGTTTCCATTTCCTGAAATAGAAACTTCCTTTCCCATTTAGGAATGTTCTCACACGGGGCACCTCAGTGAACTTACTTATTAAAGTAAGCACCCTCATGTATCACGCACGTATCAACTATACACTTTGCACCCCCATGAAACAAGGTGGTCCTTCTTAAGGGCGTGATCCCACAAGCAAGCCTTAGAGGAGTCAGGTTGACACTCCCACTGTCTGTAGGACTCATCGGCTTGGAGTATTTTACTAATCATGACTTATGTGATATAGGGCTCGTTTCATGAACCATTTCACCTAAATGGTAGAGTCCTAAAGTCATCAGGATTAGGGGAGTTCTCATACATGTACAGCTAAAGTAAACGCATACCAAACAAGAACATATAAAGAAGTGTTGCCTCAATTCGTTATTTTATTCAAAGATTGTCTGTGATTACAATAAGGAAAAGCACAAAGCGGATATACAATCGGCTTTCTAGGGCACTATTCCTAACATTTCATTCATTGATTGTATTGACTGAACACTATTGCACTGCTACACTGTAACTGAATTGCATGACCACCTGTTAACTAATAAACCAAGCTTGTATTGTTCACTATTGGTGTAAGGTTGGAGATTTACCCTCACTCGCCGGGCCACGTATTGCATGAAATTAATTAAATGAATTGTTAAATTTGATAGTTGTATTCTTGGGCAAAGAATTTTCTATTCTTGAACTTATATTATCTTTTCTTTCTAAAACTTCACCCGAGGATATAACTTGCATGTTACTTGCGTTAATATATATGTAAACCCCTCACTCAGTCTTCATAGACTGATGCCTCCACCTTTCAGGTTCATGCAGGTGCATGCTAGGCGGGAACCGAGTCAAGTCCAGTCAGTGTAGTCGAGTCATGAACGGTCCATTTATTTATTTATTATTGCCTATGATTTATTATTATCGTTATTTCTTATGTATTTAGGAGATAATAATGTATTGATATGTGGATATAGTGGAAATAGCACACTCCAATGTGGGTATTTGAGATTGAACATCTTAGGGTATTTATGCTTTCGTTTTAAATTATTTTGAATTGATTAATTGGTTTGGGGTTAGTCCCGCCTGGCTAGTTGTCGTATATTTTTATTGTCTCCCGTTCGCTATAGTTTAGTTCATGTATGGGTCACCTATCTCATATGTGGACTAAGCTCTAGTGCGGGGATGTGGTATCTTTGCATTTCAGGTGTTACATCTTAGGTGGTATCAGAGCCCGGTTTCAAAACCGAGGTTCTAGTGTCGTGTTGTGTCAAGTCTAGGTCGTGCGGCATAGGAAATTAATTGTCAAATTGAGAGTCTTGCATTTTGTTTGAAATCAAGTGGCCACTTGAATTCCTTAAACTACTTGATTTACTTGAAAACTTGAGCGTTTCATCGATTTTTGCCATCAATTGTTAAGTAATTGACTTTAACTTGCTCAAATTTTATATGATCAACGTGTTTTGTTTTAAATATTGAAGAACTACTTGTTGAACTTCGAAATAAATTCTTGTCGTTGTCGTTGGGAAAATTGCAAACTTTATTTTATAAAAAATATTGAAAGAATAAAATTGTTAATTTTCATAAATTAGTTGAATTTTAATAGTTTATAGTTTTTCGGGTTTTATAGAAAAGACTATTGAATAACAATTGCATCTAAGTCATGTTTTAAGCTATTAGAGCTTAAAGCGAGAATTTTAATTTATTGGTTAAATTTAAATTCTTGAAATTTATGCATGTTAGGTGATCATGGGTTTAGACTTATGTATGGTTTTAATTTATGCACATGTATAGTTTAAATTGGGGTTGGAGCCTCACTTATGTGCGTACTGTTCTGTGATTTATTATGTGGCTTTCCATATTACTGTTTTGAGGCTGGGGTATGCCCCGTGTATTTGTCTAAGGCCAATATGAAGATTGAGCCTTATTACTTTTCAGTAGTTTTTCATTTTTTTTAGAGTTGAATAGGTGATGAGGTTTTTATTTTCATTTTGGAGACAATGCACCCATGGAGTAAGATGGACCACATTCAAGTAACAAGGAGGCCATAAGTGAAGACCCCTCAAAATGTTAAGGAGGGGAATATCAATTGAAAATGTAATAGAGATAGGGCTCGTATTTTGTTACTGTAACACCCCGTGTTTTCACACGTGTAGGTAAGTGTTACGTGCGCAATTTTTATTTAATTATGTGATTTTATAATTTGATTTGCTAATTGAATTTGTTTCTAATTTAATTTATTTGATTAAATTCTATATGAATTCCAATGTGGGCTATGAATATATGAATGAATTTGTGAAATTGTGAGTTTTGTGAATTCGGTGTTATTTGAATGAAATTACATGTTTCGTGCAACCCGTTGGTTTGATTGTAACTTATTTGAATGTTTTGGACCCAATTGGAAATTGAGTTTGGGCTTAATTACCACTTTTTGAAAGTTTAGGGACCTATTTGTATATAGGCAACCCTGAACGTTTTTCGCGATATCTTGAGCTCCGGACCTCGAAATCGAGATCCGTACCCGGCGTTGAACTTGTTTCGACGTTACCTATTCATTAAACTTGACCTCGTACTCTTTCGATACCGTTTGAACCTTCGACATCGAACTTTTCCTCAACCTCGACCTTATAACTTTTTTGAACCGTTTATTAATCGAACCGGACTTGAACCGACCCGTATTCTACCCATTTTATCACTAAATATCAGCACTTGTTCCTTATGCATCTCATTTCATCATCATCATCTCAAGAGGCCAAGGAGAAGCTTGAAGAAAACCCTTGTTGATCATTCAAACCCTAAGCTGAAGATCAACTCTCTTCCAATCTTCTCCCAAGGTAAGGTATGGATTGTTTTTCCCTCATTCTCCTTTCCATTTTCTTCCGATTATATCTTGGTATAAGTTGGAGAATCATGTGTTATGAGAAAACATGAAAATGATGCAAATGGTATGAACTGTTGGTTCCATGTCTTTACTTGGTTTTAAGTGATAGTTGATGCATGGAAATTGTTGCTTGTAGCTTCCCTATCATTTCTAGATGCTAGGATTTTGTGTTGGTTGAGTATAGCTTGATATGCCATTATTGAAGCTTGAAGCTTCCATGGATGAAAGCTTGTGTTTGGGTGATCTTTTACCAATCTTTTGCATGAATTCTAGTAAGTATGAATGAATTGCATGTTATATGTGAATTATATGGATTAAATGCATGTCTATGAGTACCCCAAGAGCTTCCTTATAGCTGCCCCTGCTTTTTCAAGCTTTTCCCTCGCGAAACAGAGCTTCTGCTCTGTTTTTCTTGGCAAAACGGGCCGTGTCAGCTTTGAACTGAAAATGGACACGGCCGTGTTGGGCTCTCGACTTGTGAATTTTTCTGATTTTAACCTCGGACACGGCCGTGTCCAATTCCTTTGAAAACTCAACATGGCCGTGTCATTTGAAATGGCAGCTTTGGGGAACCTCTTTTCTTGCTTATTTCTCGTTTATGGTTCGTAATGGTGGATAATATGTAACGTGATTATGTTAAAGCTATGTTTTATGATTGATATATGATATTGATAACCTTATGAAAGCAAGTATGAACGATATGAACGGGAACGAATACGATTTTTATCGTACAATGAATGAAACTTGTTGAATTATGTGTTTAATTGGATTCTATGACATTCATGACCATATTTGAACTTATTATTGCATTTTAAGCATTCCTTAACATGATATTGCATAGTCGAGCGTCAAATGTGGTCATATTGAGTCTCACACTACCTTTGTCACACAGATCTTGATCCAGTGGGTGACGAGGTCGGGCAGTGAGAGCTTTGTCGGGTTCTTTTTGTCTACCAGGTGGGTTTTTCTTCTATTCGTTAACAATATGACCCCGAACACCTAATGTGCAAGATTTTGGCCAAAACCCTATATAGGTATTTATACCAAGTTTTAACGAACAAATGTTTTCGAACGAAAGCCTTTATTATGATTGTCCTACCAAAAGTTTTGGCGAGTAACGAATGTTCACAATGAATGGGGGCCCGGGACTTAGTGTAGTGGTGAACCGGGGAAGCTTGGGCTGACGGGAATCCATTTATACTAGTTCCAATAATTTCGGCAACCCGGATTTCACTAGGAGATTAGTGAATGAAAGGGGACCCGCTCTTTTGGGGATTTATGTACCCCTCTAGCATTAATGAATGAGGGTTCGGGCCTTGCAAACCCATTCCCTACCCGTAGGAAGAAGGTGGTATATGATCGATTGAATGAATGATCGAACGTATATGCACGAAAGAATGAAATGTATGAATGAATGAATGAATGACTAATGGATTACACGAGGTGATGGTTCGAGATAATGCACGCCCTCTCGCCGGGCCACTAATGACCTAATGAATGAAATGAATTGTTATAATCCTATTCGTTGTATTTTATTTCCCTCTTGGGAAAAATGCTTCTAAACCTCGAATAAGGATTATAACTTGCATGTATGTGTTTCAATTCTGCGATATATTGATATTATGCCTATCTTTTTATACCCACCACTCTGTCTAAGACTGAACCCGGAGTTGTTTCAGTTGTTTTTGCAGGAAGGGATGCTAGGCGGGATACAAGTCTGAGAGAGAGTCTTGCATAGTGTCTAGCCTTTCTTTCTTTACACTCATACGTTTACTTTTATTGATACTTTTGGATACTGTATTTGTATGGAGCATACATGTATGTGGTACCTATATGTATCTTATGCAGACTTAAATGTTGGTACCTAGAGCATATAGCTTAATATATGGAATACATGTTGGTATTTAGAGCATCTAGCTCAGTATATAGTATGTGAATGATTGCTTCCGTCTTTCTGTTACTCTGATTGTTGTTGTTGTTGTTGTTGTTGGGGTTTAAGTTGTAGGTTAGTCCCGCCTGGCTTAGCGAGTGTGTATGTCTCCGTTCGCTACGATTTGGCTCGTGTGTGGAAATCCATTTCACATACGGGTCGGGTCATGGTGCGGGGGATGTGCCTCTAGGAAATTGAAAGAGCATGAGAAGAATTATCCCACTCACGACCTGGAACTTGCAGCAGTGATTTTTGCCTTGGGGAAGTGGAGACGTTATTTGTAATGAACTTCTTTTGAGATTTTCACCGATCATAAGAGTCTTCAGTATTTGTTTTCTCAAAAGGATTTGAATAGAAGGCAACGAAGGTGGATGGAGACTCTCGAGGATTATGACTGTGTGATTAAGTATCACCCGGGTAAAGCTAACGTGGTCGCGGATGCATTGAGCAGGAAGGCTAGTGTATCCAATTTGAAGGCAAATATTGGACAACCAATGGAGTTGGTTAAGATAAAGGCTCGTATTGGTAACATCTCGGTACGTCCAGAGTTAAGGCAACAGATATTTGAGGTACAACGGACAGATGTTGAGATTCAGAAGTTGATTGAAATGGCTCGATCAGACTCCGAGTGTCCGTTTGGATTCGATGATACGGGAATCTTTCGATTTAAGAACAGAGTGGTAGTTCCAACAAGAGCTATTTTGGATGAAGCTCGTAAAACTGTTTATTCGGTACATCCTGGTGGAAACAAGATGTATCGGGACCTGAAACAATATTATTGGTGGAACGAGCTGAAGAGAGACGTGGTGAATTATGTGAAGCAATGTCTGACTTGTCAATTAGTGAAAGCTGAGCATCAGAAGCCGTCAGGATTATTAGAGCCACTACCTATTCCAGAATGGAAATGGGAACAGATAGCAATGGATTTTGTATCGAGTTTACCTCGAGTGAAGGGTGGATTCGATGGAATTTGGGTAATCGTGGACAGGTTAACCAAGTCAGCCCATTTTCTTGCAGTTCGGATGTCAGATAAGATAGGTAAGTTGGCTAAGAGGTGTTGTGATGAGATTGTTCGGTTACAAGGAGTGCCAGCTAGTATTGTTTCAGACAGGGATCCAAGATTCACTTCCAAGTTCTGGCAAGAGTTACAGAAGTGTCTAGGGACTAAGCTCCAGTTCAGTACAGCTTTTCATCCACAGACTGACGGGCAATCTGAAAGGTTAATCAGATATCTTGAGGATATGTTAAGGGCGTGTGCATTGGATTTCTTGAGTTCATGGAATGAACAACTGCCCTTGATTGAGTTTGCCTACAATAACAGTTATCAAGCATCTATAGAAATGGCACCGTATGAGTTTCTTTATGGAAGAAAGTGTCGATCCCCGTTGTTTTTTGATTTAGAAGAATGGAAGTGGAGTAAGCAAGAAGGGGTACAAAGAGGTGAAAGGAAAGATAAACCTTCTAAGGCTATTCAGGATGCTATTGAAAAGGTCCAGATTATTTGACAACGGATGAAAGAAGCTCAAGATCGACAGAAAAGTTATACCGATAAGCGAAGAAAAGATCTGGAATTTGAAGTCGGGGATAGGGTATTCCTGAAAGCTTCACCTCGGAAAGGATTTAATTGGAAAAGGAGGAAAGTTGAATCCCCGATATTTGGGACCTTATGAGATTTTGGAGATAATCGGAGATACAGCTTATAGATTGGATTTGCCTCCAAGTTTAACGGGTATTCACAATGTCTTCCATATATCATAACTTCGGAAGTACTATCCCGATGAATCAGTGGTACTACCGGTTGAAGAGATTGAGCTTGAACCGAATCTCACTTTCGTTCAGAAACCAGTTAAGATTCTAGACCGAAAATTTCAAGAACTTCGAAACAGACGGTTTCCCTTGGTGAAAGTGTTGTGGCGAAGTGATAAGACGGAAGAAGCCACGTGGGAAACGGAAGAGAAAATGAAGAAGTTCTACCCCGAATTGTTTCCGACCGAGCAATGAATCCGAGGACGGATTCTCTTTAAGGGGGAGAGGTTGTAACGCCCCGTGTTTTCACACGTGTAGGTAAGTGTTACGTGCACAATTTTTATTTAATTATGTGATTTTATAATTTGATTTGCTAATTGAATTCGTCTCTAACTTAATTTATTTGATTAAATTCTATATGAATTCCAATGTGTTCTATGAATATATGAATGAATTTGTGAAATTATGAGTTTTGTGAATTCGGTGTCATTTGAATGAAATTACATGTTTCGTGCAACCCGTGGGTTTGATTGTAACTTATTTGAATGTTTTGGACTCAATTGGAAATTGAGTTTGGGCTTAATTGCCACTTTTTGAAAGTTTAGGGACCTATTTATATATAAGCAACCCTGAACGGTTTTCGCGATATCTTGAGCTCCGGACCTCGAAATCGAGATTCGTACCCGGCGTTGAACTTGTTTCGACGTTACCTATTCATTAAACTTGACCTCGTACTCTTTCGATACCGTTTGAACCTTCGACATCGGACTTTTCCTCAACCTCGACCTTATAACTTGTTTGAACCGTTTATTAATCGAACCGGACTTGAACCGACCCGTATTCTACCCATTTTATCACTAAATATCAGCATTTGTTCCTTATGCATCTCATTTCATCATCATCATCTCAAGAGGCCAAGGAGAAGCTTGAAGAAAACCCTTGTCGATCATTCAAACCCTAAGCTGAAGATCAACTATCTTCCAATCTTCTCCCAAGGTAAGGTATGGATTGTTTTTCCCTCATTCTCCTTTCCATTTTCTTCCGATTATATCTTGGTATAAGTTGGAGAATCATGTGTTATGAGAAAACTTGAAAATGATGCAAATGGTATGAACTGTTGGTTCCATGTCTTTACTTGGTTTTAAGTGATAGTTGATGCATGGAAATTGTTGCTTGTAGCTTCCTTATCATTTCTAGATGCTAGGATTTTGTGTTGGTTGAGTATAGCTTGATATGCCATTATTGAAGCTTGAAGCTTCCATGGATGAAAGCTTGTGTTTGGATGATCTTTTGCCAATCTCTTGCATTAATTCTAGTAAGTATGGATGATTTGCATGTTATATGTGAATTATATGGATTAAATGCATGTCTATGAGTACCCAAGAGCCTCCTTACAGCTGCCCTTGCTTTTTCAAGCTTCTCCCTCGCGAAACAGAGCTTCTGCTTTGTTTTTCTTGGCAAAATGACGAGCTGACACGGCCGTGTCAGATTTGAACTGAAAATGGACACGGCCGTGTTGGGCTCTCGACTTAGAATTTTTCTGATTTTAACCTCAGACACGGCCGTGTCCAATTCCTATGAAAACTCAACACGTCCGTGTCAAGCTCTGGACTTTGAATTTTTGGATTTTAAACCTCGGACACGGCCGTGTCCGTTTCCTTTGAAAACTCAACACGGTCGTGTCATTTGAAATGGCAGCTTTGGGGAACCTCTTTTCTTGCTTATATCTCGTTTATGGTTCGTAATGGTGGATAATATGTAACGTGATTATGTTAAAGCTATGTTTTATGATTGATATATGATATTGATAACCTTATGAATGCAAGTATGAACGATATGAACGGGAACGAGTGCGATTTTTATCGTACAATGAATGAAACTTGTTGAATTATGTGTTTAATTGGATTCTATGACATTCATGACCATATTTGAACTTATTATTGCATTTTAAGCATTCCTTAACATGATATTGCATAGCCGAGCGTCAAATGTGATCATATTGAGTCTCACACTACCTTTGTCACATAGATCTTGATCCAGTGGGTGACGAGGTCGGGCAGTGAGAGCTTTGTCGGGTTCTTTTTGTCTACCAGGTGGGTTTTTCTTCTATTAGTTAACAATATGACCCCGAACACCTAATGTGCAAGATTTTGGCCAAAACCCTATATAGGTATTTATACCAAGTTTTAACGAACAAATGTTTTCGAACGAAAGCCTTTATTATGATTGTCCTACCAACAGTTTTGGCGAGTAATGAATGTTCACAATGAATGGGGGCCCGAGACTTAGTGTAGTGGTGAACCGGGGAAGCTTGGGCTGACGGGAATCCATTTATACTAGTTCCAACAATTTCGGCAACCCGGATTTCACTAGGAGATTAGTGAATGAAAGGGGACCCGCACTTTTGGGGATTCATGTACCCCTCTAGCATTAATGAATGAGGGTTCGGGCCTTGCAAACCCGTTCCCTACCCGGAGGAAGAAGGTGGTATATGATCGATTGAATGAATGATCGAATGTATGTGCACGAAAGAATGAATTGTATGAATGAATGAATGACTAATGGATTACATGAGGTGATGGTTGGAGATAATGCACGCCCTCTCGCCGGGCCACTAATGACCTAATGAATTGTTATAATCTTATTCGTTGTATTTTATTTCCCACTTGGGAAAAATGCTTCTAAACCTCGAATAAGGATTATAACTTGCATGTATGTGTTTCAATTCCGCGATATATTGATATTATGCCTATCTTTTTATACCCACCGGTCTGTCTAAGACTGAACCCGGAGTTGTTTCAGTTGTTTTTGCAGGAAGGGATGCTAGGCGGGATACAAGTCTGAGAGAGAGTCTTGCATAGTGTCTAGTCTTTCTTTCTTTACACTCATACGTTTACTTTTATTGATACTTTTGGATACTGTATTTGTATGGAGCTTACATGTATGTGGTACCTATAGGTATCTTATGCAGACTTAAATGTTGGTACCTAGATCATATAACTCAATATATGGAATACATGTTGGTATTTATAGCATCTAGCTCAGTATATAGTATGTGAATGATTGCTTCCGTCTTTCTGTTACTCTGATTGTTGTTGTTGTTGTTGTTGTTGGGGTTTAAGTTATAGGTTAGTCCCGCCTAGCTTAGCGAGTGTGTATGTCTCCGTTCGCTACGATTTGGCTCGTGTGTGGAAATCCATTTCACATACGGGTCGGGTCATGGTGCGGGGGATGTGACGTCTCGCTCTCGGGTGTTACAGTTACAGCTTTCCCTTATGTGATTTAAACTGTTTATGTGGCATGTATGTTAGAACTTGTGATTGTGGAGTGGCTCCCACGTATCACCCATAAGATAGGTAGAACCTATGATCATCACATGTTAGTATCATGCTAGGACATGTTATCTGCTAAGTGCTTGTGTGAAATGCATTTAAGTTGTACTTGCATTAATCAAGACTAATTAAAATTGGATAACATATATGTTGGTGTGGTCAAAACGGACAAATCTCCTGTTGATTCGAAAATTCCCGTTAAATATTAAGCTAATTTCGAACAATAGGTGTTTAATTCGAGATGCAAATTTTGAATTAAATTCCTAGCATTCCATCAATAGGTTTTAAGTTTAGTAAGTGAAGCTAGTTATTGTCAGCGAGTCGTGGGATAGCTAGTGGAGCTTATTAGTTCTTAGTTACCTTATTGATCATTTTAAATGATCAATATTTCGTGGTCAATTTTGGGAAGGGCGATGCCCGCGAGTCGTGGGTCGTTCGAACTAAGTTTTGATCATGATCTTATGATTGATGGGTCTAGCTTAACGCCTAAGTAAATATGGATGTCGCACGAGTCGTGGATCCATATTGAAAGATAGGTGATGCAAAAACAATTACTAAGAGTTCTAAAGGTGTTAGAAATAGTAAGTTGTACCTACCTAGGGTTTTACATAGAATATCCGCGAGTCGTGGGTTCGAGGTAAAATGTTTAGGATCTTAGTACCCATTGGGAAACGTGTTCCTCTTAGATCTTTGGGAATTATAGATCTTTGAAAAACAGTGGGAGCTACATTAGATTAAATACCTTATCTTTTGTATATCGTTATAACTTAGCATGCTCACCAGTTCTCTATTTTACCATTTAGGTCGTAGATTCTGTGATTCTCTACGTGTTTTGAAATGGTAACTAAAAACCCTCTTGTATCGATCCTCGAGTCAAACAAGTTGACTGGTCCCAACTATTCTGATTGGCTGAGGAATCTGAAAATCATTTTAGATTCTCAGAAGAGAACTTTTATTCTCTTCGAAGGGGAGCCTAGTCCCGAAGGGGAGGCTCCACTCGGGCCGAGAGGGATGCGATCCAGAAGTAGAAGGATGTGTTGGAAAACACGAATCAGAAATCAGCAGAAATTTAAAAATTTTCCAACAAAAGGATCTAGGACTCGCAATCGTGTAACCAAATTCGTAGGGATTAGAAACTTACTTTCTTAATTAACTTTTTCTAAGCGTTTCAAGGCACCCAAGAACGCTCTTCTCACGGCTTGATCCCCTCTCCTTGGTAAAGCTCGAATCTTCAAACTTCTAACTTGAAGCTCTCTAGAGATAGTCCACCAACTTGACTACAATCTAACTAGTAAGGATGCTAGTTCACTAGTTAGTGTTTAGGCTTAACTTAGGGTTTCATTTATCTTGGAGAAAGGATGGTGTTCAACACATGAACCAAAAGAATTGCCAATTACCCCATGAGGAGCTCGAGCTCCCCTATTTATTAGAGGGGGAGGACCGAAAATCCTAGTCCTTATGGGCAAAGGATTTTGGTCCATCTCTCCTATTACTTGATCATCAAGTAATTTTGACTTTCACTTTGAATTCAAATTTAAATCAACTTTCAAGAAAGCTAAAATATCCAAACTATTTTTGGATAATTTTATACTTTATTTATTTAAAATAAATAACTTATTTTATCTAATTAGTTAATTCATAATTAATTAACTAGATTATTTTCTCCAAAATTAGACTTTCTTTTTAATTCAAAATTAAGCCAAAGTCTATTAAATAATTAACACATTAATTATTTAATCACCAAATAATTATTCACGCACACGCACACGCACACGTGTCCATGAAGGACACGTGACCCACACGTGTGGTTTCACACGTGTGGAACCCTTTGGCCCGATTAACTCGTCTAATCATTTTAAAGCCTCAACTTATGTAACCAAGTTGTTGTGTGTGACCCTCTAGGTTCTCAATTCAATTAGCAGTGCCCTAATTAATTAATTCACTAATTAATTAATCAGTCCACAGATTAAACGACCATAGTCTAGCAACAGGTGTTTAACCCCTTGCTGAATTGGAATGTTCGGATTTGACAGAACCTTTAAGTCATTGATTCATGTGAGATACAATCCTCCTACTTACTATCTCTCAACCAAGATCTAGGGTAAGGGAATAATTAGAACCCTAATAATCCGGTCTTAAAGCTAAATGCATTTCATATCTATTTGATCTCAATCCAAGAAACCCTTTTCTTGATGTCTTGATCTACTGCCTTGGCCAAAGACTCCATATGGTATATGAATGACTTACACAATAAGAGATCACCTTGCAAATGCAAGTGTAGGTCCTTTCTTGATTCTCATTCATAAGCCTTGAATTAGCTGTCTAAGGCATCACCAAGATCTTTCATCCCGAATTGGTTCGACAACCATAACTTAGTCACTTTCATGTCATCCTTCGAATTCCTAATAAGAAGGATGTCATCAACATAAAGCACTAAGAATTGCACTGAGGTCTCCAATTCCTTTCTATACACACAAGACTCATTCGAAATTTGAATGAAGCCAAACGCTTTGACTGATTCATCAAATCAAATGTTCCAATTCCTAAAATCCTGTTTCAATCCATAGATTGATCTTTGGAGTTTGCAAACCTTTTGCTCACTCCCACTGAATGTGAAACCTATAGGTTGCTCCATATAAATGTCTTTATCCATGTCACCATTGAGAAAGGCAGTTTTTTCATCCATTTGCCATATCTCGTAGTCATAATACGGAGCAATGGCAAGCATGAACCGAATAGACTTTTGCATTACAGCTGGCGAAAAAGTTTCATCAAAGTCCACGCCGGGTCTTTGAGTGAACCCTTTTGCAACCAGTCTTGCTTTGTAAGCTGCAATACTTCCATCAACTCCAAGCTTTCTCTTAAAGATCCATTTGCAACCTATGGGTTTGACCCCATCAGGCAAATCTACCAAGGTCCAAACTTGGTTGGAATTCATGGAATTTATTTCAGATTTCATGGCTTCTATCCACTGTCCAGAGTCAGAATCTGAAAGTGGCTACTCATATGTTAAAGGATCATTATCCTTTTGAGAGATTTCATGGAAGAATCCATACCATCTCTCAGGTTATCTAGGAGTGCGTTTAGAACGCCTAAGAGGGGGATTTGCGTGTGTATCAAAATTCGTGATTGGTTGTGGTTGATCAGAAGGGGATGTTTCTTCAGTGGGTGGCGTGGGGTCACTTTGTACTTCTTCTAATTCTATGATCTTGCCTTTCTTTTCTTTAAGGAACGGTTCCTCAAGAAAAGTAGCATTTCTGGAAACAAACACCTTTTGCTCAGATTGATCATAGAAGCAGTATACTATGGATTCCTTAGGATAACCTACAAAGTAGCATAAGTTAGAACGAGATTCTAACTTATCTCCCACTGTCCTCTTCACGTAAGCAGGACAACCCCAAATTCTTAAGTAAGAATAACTAGGGATTTTACCATGCCACATTTCATAGGACATTTTAGGGACTGGCTTAGAGGGAACTAGATTCAAAATCTTTGCTGCACTTTCTAGGGCATAACCCCAGAAAGAAGGTGGTAAGTCAGTGAAACTCATCATGGAATGAACCATATCGAGTAGGGTTCGATTCCTTCTCTCAGAAACTCCATTAAGCTGAGGAGTTCCCGGAGGAGTCCACTGAGAGATAATCCCATTATCTTTGAGATGATTAAGGAATTCTTCACTAAGATACTCGCCTCCTCGATCAGATCGAAGTGCTTTGATCTTGTGACCAGTTTCGTTCTCAACCTCCTTTTGAAATTCTAAGAACTTCTCAAAAGCTTCAGATTTATACTTCATTAAGTATACATAACCATACCGACTAAAGTCATCAGTAAAGGTTATGAAATACTGATGATTGTTTCTATTGCTTACACTAAGCGGTCCACAAACATCAGAATGGATCAAATCCAAAACCTTAGTGGCACGTTTCACAGTTCCTTTAGAAGGAACTTTGGACATTTTTCCTTTGAGACAAGATTCGCAAGAAGTCAACTCTTTGAGATCATTTTCAGAGAATGATCCTAAAGTGTTTATCTTGCTAATTCTGTTCTTGGAAATGTGTCCTAATCTAGCGTGCCATAAGGGTGCTGAAACTTTGTCATCTCTCTTACGTTTAGTTTCTCGTTGTATATTCATAATATTGATATTCTGAGTTAGAAAAAGTCCATTACTTAGAGTACCGATGTGAACGGAAGAGTTGTTCCGTTTGATAAAGTATTTACCATTCTTAATATAAGTTTCATAACCTTCACAATCTAAAATTGGAATTGAAATTATATTACGAATAATGCTCGGTACATAAAGGACT
The DNA here is from genome assembly GCA_037501455.1 of Lantana camara. Lineage (NCBI taxonomy): Eukaryota > Viridiplantae > Streptophyta > Magnoliopsida > Lamiales > Verbenaceae > Lantana > Lantana camara. The sequence goes on along the minus strand of CM074862.1, from coordinate 87,039,481 downwards.
TTATTTAAGACTAACTCAAAACTACCTAAATCTAATCTAATTGTGCCTAAAACTCGGGCTTCAACGTTTGAGCCATCGCCGATCTTCAAGACACATTCTCCTTCTTTGAGTTGTTGGACTTCACTTAGCATCTGTACATCATTACAAATATGAGTTCCACAACCGGTATCAAGTACCCAAGAACTAGAAATAATAGAAAGATTTATTTCAACGAGAAACATACCTTTCTTTAGAGTAGCCTTGTACTATGGGCAGTTTCTCCTCCAATGTCCCGCTTTGCCACAATGGAAGCAAACATCCTCTTTCTGATCACGCTTCTTCTTTTGGGCCTTCCCCTTCGAAACGCCACCAGTGGGCCTAAGGGGTTTCTTCTTCTTCTTTTAGGCTTTCTTGCCCTTACCTTTAGAAGGCCCAGAAGAGGAAGATGGAGCATTCACCATCAAAACTTTATTGTCCTTCTTGATCGTGCTTTCAACAGTCACAAGCTGACTAATTAGCTCAGCTACAGTAGCACCAGCATGATTCATGTTGAAATTAAGGACAAATGGGTTGAATGATGGTGGGAGCGAAGCTAGCAACAAATCCACTGAAAGCTCATCTTTCAGTGGCATGTCCATGGAAGCAAGTTTCTCAGTAAGGGCGAGAAACTTGAGTCCATATTCATGGACACTTGAACCTTCCCTGATTCTTAAGTGGAACAATTCCTTTGAAGTGTTATACCTTGTAACACGTTCATGAGGGCGGTAAAGTTGCTCTAAGTGGTCGTAAATCTCCCAAGCGAATTCCATGGCCTCATGTTGCCTTTGCAAGTCCGGAGACATGTTAGCCAACATAAGGCAACGGGCTTGGAGATTATCATCCTTCCACTTCTGGATCGCTTCCCGCTCGGGCCGAGTGCGAGCCTCCCCTTCGGGACTAGGCTCCCCTTCGAAGAGAACATAAGTTCTTTTCTCAGAATCTAAAATGATTTTTAGAATCTAAAATCAGAATAGTTGGGACCAGTCAACTTGTTTGACTCGAGGATCGATACAAGAGGGTTTTTGGTTGCCATTTCAAAACACGTAGAGAATCACAGAATCTACGACCTAAATGGTAAGACAGAAAACTAGTGAGCATGCTGAATTATAACGATATACAAAAGATAAGGTCTTTAATCTAATGTAGCTCCCACTGTTTTTCAAAGATCTATAATTCCCAAAGATCTAAGAGGAACACGTTTCCCAATGGGTACTAAGATCCTAGGCATTTTACCTCGAACCCATGACTCGTGGACATTCTAAGTAAAACCCTAGGTAGGTACAACTTACCAATTCTAACACCTTTATAACTCTTAGTAATTGTTTTTGCATCACCTATCTTTCAATATGGACACACGACTCGTGCGACATCCATATTTACTTAGGCGTTAAGTTAGACCCATCAATCATAAGATCACGATCAAAACTTAGTTCGAACGACCCACGACTCGCAGACATTGCCCTTGCCAAAATTGACCATGAAATATTGATCATTTAAAATGATCAATTCTGTAACTAAGAACTAATAAGCTCCACTAGCTATCCCACGACTCGCGGGCAATAACTACCTTCACTTACTAAACTTAAAACCTATTGATGGAATGCTAGGAATTCAATTCAAAATTTGCATCTCAAATTAAATACCTATTTGTTCGAAATTAGCTTAATATTTAATGGGAATTTTCGAATCAATCGGAGAGTTGTCCGGTTCGACCTCACCAACATATATGTTATCCAATTTTATTAGTCTTGATTAATGCAAGTACACTTAAATGCATTTCAAACAAGCACATAAACAGATAACATGTCCTAGCATGATACTATCATGTAATGATCATGGGTTCTACCTATCTTATGCGTGATATGTGGGAGCCACTCCACAATCACAAGTTCTAACATACATGCCACATAAACAATTTAAATCAGATAAGGGAAAGCGGTAACAAAATACGAGCCCTATCTCTATTACATTTTTACAATCGAGATTCCCCTCCCTAACATTTTGAGGGGTCTTCAATTATGGCCTCCTTGTTACTTGAATGTGGTCCATCTTACTCCATGGGTGCATTGTCTCCAAAACGAAAATAAAACCTCACCACCTATCTCTACTCTCAAATTACAATAAAAGGAAAAAGACATAAAGTAATAAGGCTCAATCTTCATATTGGCCTTAGACAATTACACGGGGCATACCCCGGCCTCAAAAACAGTAATATGGAAAGCCACACAATAAATCACATAACAGTACGCACATAAGTGAGGCTCCAACCTCAATTGAAAAACACAACTATAGGGCTCCAACCCCAATTTAAACCATCCATGTGCATAAATTAAAACAATACATAGATCTAAACCCATGATCACCTAAAATACTTTTGCGAGAATTTAAATTTAGCCAATAAATTAGAATTCTCGTTTCAAGTCCTAATGACTTAAAACACGACTTGATGCGAGTCTTATTTATAAAAGTTTTCAATAAATCCCAATTTACTAAAACCAATAAAATTCCAATTAATTTCTGAAAATTAATAATTTTATCAAAGATGTATTTTCCCAAAATATAAAGCGTTTCTATTTCTCAAAAATCCCAATTTTAAGTTTTATTCAAAATTAAAATAAATATTCAAAAATAAAATTTTTAAAATTAAAATAAAAAAATTGGGACTGGATTGCACGAAATACGAATAATCGGATTGTGACGGAGAAAACGGGGCCCGTACGCGAAAGGGCTGAGCGGGTCGCGCGTGGCCCTCTCGGCCAGTGCGGGTGGGTGGCGGGGCGGCTGCCCTGCACACTCCTAGGCCAGGCGGGCGGTCGCGCGCGAAGTCCGCGACGCGACGCCTTCGCACCCGGGGTTTCGCGTGTTCGTCGTAATCCGGGTTTTCATTTCGTGTTTTCGTTCAAAAGAAAAACCAATCCAAGAAATCCAAAAACAGTTTATACATTTTCAAATCTAAAATGGTTTTCAAACATTAAATTTTGCAAAAACCAATTTTCAGAAACTTTCAGGAAAAAATACAGTTTCGTAATTTAGGCTTTCTAAAACAATTACAAATACTCAATCGCATCAAGCCTAAGAATTTCTACCAAATTCAGAATAATTGAGACGAATCAAAAACACGATTAACAAGGTGGCTCTGATACCACTTGTTGGAAAACACGAATCAGAAAGCAGCGGAAATTTAAAAATTTTCCAACAAAAGGATCTAGGACTCGCAATCGTGTAACCAAATTCGTAGGGATTAGAAACTTACTTTCTTAATTAACTTTTTTGAAGCGTTTCAATCCACCCAAGAACGTTCTTCTCGAAGCTTGATCCCCTCTCCTTGGTAAAGCTCGAATCTTCAAACTTCTAACTTCAAGCTCTGTAGAGACAGTCCACCAACTTGACTACAATCTAACTAGTAAGGATGCTAGTTCACTAGTTAGTGTTTAGGCTTAACCTAGGGTTTCGTTTATCTTGGAGAAAGGATACTGTTCACACATGAACCAAAAGAATTGCCAAATAGCCCCAAGTGAGCTCGAGCTCCCCTATTTATAAGAGGGGGAGGACCGAAAATCCTAGTCCTTATGGGCAAAGAATTTTGGTCCCTCTCTCTTATTGCTTGATCATCAAGTAATTTTGACTTTGACATTGAATTCAAATTCAAATTAACTTTCAAGAGAGCTAAAATATCCAAACTATTTTTGGATAATTTTATACTTTATTTATTTAAAATAAATAACTTATTTTATCTAATTAGTTAATTCATAATTAATTAACTAGATTATTTTCTCCAAAATTAGACTTTCTTTTTAATTCAAAATTAAACCAAAGTCTTTAAATAATTAACACATTAATTATTTAATCACCAAATAAATATTCACGCACACGCACACGTGTCACGCACGTGACCCACACGTGTGGTTTCACACATGTGGAACCCTTTGGCCCGATTAACTCGTTTAATCATTTTAAAGCCTCAACTCATGTAACCAAGTTGTTGTGTGTGACCCTCTAGGTTCTCAATTCAATTAGCAGTGACCCTAATTAATTAATTAACTAATTAATTAATCAGTCCACAGATTAAACGACCATAGTCTAGTAACAGGTGTTTAACCCCTAGCTGAATTGGAATGTTCAGATTTGACAGAACCTTTAAGTCATGGATTCAGTTGGATACAATCCTCCTACTTACTATCTCTCAACCAAGATCTAGGGTAAGGGAATAATTAGAACCCTTATAATACGGTCTTAAAGCTAAGTGCATTTCATATCCATTTGATCTCAATCCAAGAAACCCTTTTCTTGATGTCTTAATCTACTGCCTTGGCCAAGGACTCCATTCCTTTCTTGATTCTCATTCACTTTCATGAATCACTTGTGCAGCCCCAGCATAAGCCTTGAATCAGTTGTCTAAGGCGACACCCTTTCAAGCTTATACCTAAGACTACAGTGTTAACTCATAAAGTGACAAGGAACCTCAAGTCTAAGGATCAATTAATCACATCAATAACTCATGAGATATTTCCTAATCTGGAAGTTTCTATTTCCTGAAATAGAAACTTCCTTTCCCATTTAGGAATGTTCTCATACGGGGCACCTCAGTGAACTTACTTATTAAAGTAAGCACCCTCATGTATCACGCACGTATCAACTATACACTTTGTACCTCCATGAAACAAGGTGGTCCTTCTTAAGGGCGTGATCCCACAAGCAAGCCTTAGAGGAGTTAGGTTGACACTCCCACTGTCGGTAGGACTCACCGGCTTGGAGTATTTTACTAATCATGACTTATGTTATATATGGCTCGTTTCATGAACTATTTCACCTAAATGGTAGAGTCCTAAAGTCATCAGGATTAGGGGAGTTCTCATACATGCACAGATAAAGTAAACGCATACCAAACAAGAGCATATAAACAAGTGTTGCCTCAATTCGTTATTTCATTCAAAGATTGTCTGTGATTACAATAATGAATAGCACAAAGCGGATATACAATCCGCTTTCTAGGGTAATATTCCTAACAGGAAGATAATGTCCAAGCCCGTTGCCTTATGTTGGCTAACATGTCTCTGGACTTGCAAAGGCAACATGAGGCCATGGAATTTTCTTGGGAGATTTACGACCACTTAGAGCAACTTTACCACCCTCATGAACGTGTTACAAGGTATAACACTTTAAAGGAATTGTTCCACTTGAGAATGAGGTAAGGTTCAAGTGTCCACGAATATGGACTCAAGTTTCTCGCCCTTACTGAGAAACTTGTTTCCATGGACTTGCCACTGAATGATGAGCTTTCACTGGACTTGTTGCTAGCCTCTCTCCCACCATCATTCAACCCATTTGTCCTTAACTTCAATATGAATCATGCTGGTGCTACGGTAGCTGAGCTGATTAGTCAGCTTGTGACTGCTAAAAGCACGATCAAGAAGGACAATAAGGTTCTGATGGTGAATGCTCCATCTTCCTCTTCTGGGCCTTCAAAAGGTATGGGCAAGAAAGCCCAAAAGAAGAAGAAGAAACCCCTTAGGCCCACTGGAGGCATTTCGAAGGGGAAGGCCCAAAAGAAGAAGCATGATCAGAAAGAGGATGTTTGCTTCCATTGTGGCAAAGCGGGACATTGGAGGAGAAACTGCCCAGAGTACAAGGCTACTCTAAAGAAAGGTTTGTTTCTCGTTGAAGTAAATCTTTCTATTAATTCTAGTTCTTGGGTAATTGATACCGGTTGTGGAGCTCATATCTGTAATGATGTACAGATGCTAAATGAAGTTCGACAACTCAGAGAAGGAGAATGTGTCTTGAAGATCGGCGATGGCTCAAATCCTGAAGCTTGAGCTTTAGGCACAATTAGATTAGATTTAGGTAGTTTTGAGTTAGTTTTAAATAAAGTCCTTTTTGTACTGAGCATTATTCGTAATATAATTTATATTCCAATTTTAGATTGTGAAGGTTATGAAACTTATATTAAGAATGGTAAATGTTTTATCAAATGGAACAACTCTTCCGTTCACATCGGTACTCTAAGTAATGGACTTTATCTAACTCAAAATATCAATATTATGAATATACAACGAGAAACTAAATGTAAGAGAGATGATAGAGTTTCAGCTCCCTTATGGCACGCTAGATTAGGACACATTTCCAAGAACAGAATTAGCAAGATAAACACTTTAGGATCATTCTCTGAAAATGATCTCAAACAGTTAACTTCTTATGAGTCCTGTCTCAAAGGAAAGATGTCCAAAGTTCCTTTTAAAGGAACTGTGGAACGTGCCACTAAGGTCTTGGATTTGATCCATTCTGATGTTTGTGGGCCTCTTAGTGTAAGCAAAAGAAACAATCATCAGTATTTCATAACCTTTACTGATGACTTTAGTACGTATGGTTATGTATACTTAATGAAGTATAAATCTGAAGCTTTTGAAAAATTCCTAGAATTTCAAAATGAGGTTGAGAACCAAACTGGTCACAAGATCAAAGCACTTCGATCTGATCGAGGAGGCGAGTATCTTAGTGAAGAATTCCTTAGTTATCTCAAAGATAATGGGATTATCTCTCAGTGGACTCCTCCGGGAATTCCTCAACTTAATGGAGTTTCTGAGAGAAGGAATTGAACTCTGCTTGATATGGTTCGTTCCATGATGAGTTTCACTGACTTACCACCTTTTTTCTGGGGTTATGCCCTAGAAAGTGCAACAAAGATTTTGAATCTAGTTCCCTCTAAGTCAGTCCCTAAAACGCCCTATGAAATGTGGCATGGTAAAATCCCTAGTTATTCTTACTTAAGAATTTGGGGTTATCCTGCTTACATGAAGAGGACAGTGGGAGATAAGTTAGAATCTCGTTCTAACTTATGCTACTTTGTAGGTTATCCTAACGAATCCGTAAGATACTACTTGTATGATCAATCTGAGCAAAAGGTGTTTGTTTCCAGAAATGCTACTTTTGTTGAGGAATCGTTCCTTAAAGAAAAGAAAGGCAAGATCATAGAATTAGATGAAGAGCAAAGTGACCCCATGCCACCCACTGAAGAAACGTCCCCTTCTGATCAACCACAACCAATCATGAATTTCGATACACACGTAAATCCTCCTCTAAGGCTTTCTGAACGTACTCCTAGATAGCCAGAGAGATGGTATGGATTCTTCCATGAGATCTCTCAAAAGGATAATGATCCTTTAACATATGAGGAGGCACTTTCAGATTCTGACTCTGAACAGTGGATAGAAACCATGAAATCCGAAATGGATTCCATGAACTCCAACCAAGTTTGAACCTTGGTAGATTTGCCTGATGGGGTCAAACCCATAGGTTGCAAATGGATCTTTAAGAGAAAGAATAGAGTTGATGAAAGCATTATAGCCTACAAGGCAAGACTATTTGCAAAAGGATTCACTCAAAGACCCGACGTGTACTTTGATGAAACTTTTTCACCAGTTGCAATGCAAAAGTCTATTCGGATCATGCTTGTCATTGCTGCATATTATGACTATGAGATATTACAAATGGATGTGAAAACTGCCTTTCTCACTGGTGACATTGATAAAGACATTTATATGGAGCAACCCATAGGTTTCACATTCAGTGGGAGTGAGCAAAAGGTTTCCAAACTCCAAAGGTCAATCTATGGATTGAAACAGGATTCTAGGAATTGGAACATTTGATTTGATGAATCAGTCCAAGCGTTTGGATTCATTCAAATTTCGAATGAATCGTGTGTGTATAGAAAGGAATCGGAGACCTCAATGCACTTCTTAGTACTTTATGTTGTTGACATCCTTCTTATTGGGAATTCGAAGGATGACATGAAAGTAACTAAGTTATGGTTATCGAACCAATTCGAGATGAAAGATCTTGGTGATGCGTCCTATATCCTTGGAATTAAAATCTATCGAGATAGATCTAGAAGGTTAATAGGACTATCACAGTCGATGTACATTGACAAAGTATTGAAGAGATTCAATATGGAGTCCACAAAGGTTAAGAACCTTCCTATGAGTGTAGGTACATGTCTTTCTAAGAAGATGTGTCCTAAGACTAACCTTGAGAAGGAAAGAATGACTCATACACCTTATGCATCAGCTATAGGTAGCATAATGTATGCAATGTTATGTACGTGACCAGATGTGGCTTATGCACTTAGTGTAACAAGTCGTTTCCAATCTGAACCTGGAGATGGTCACTGGGCTGCCGTGAAGAATATTCTTAAGTACTTAAAAAGTACTAAAGATTTACTCTTAGTTTACGGAGGTCAGAAAGATCTTACTATCGAAGCATACTGCGATGTAAGCTTTGCATCTGTCTTAGATGATTTTAAGTCAATGTCAGGATACATTTTGTAACGCCCCCACCCGTACTAGAACATGAGTAGAGCGGCGTCTCAACCCCCGCACGAAGCACCTCTCAAGTAATGGTGTGAGCCATCACTCAAGAAACACTCCAGCGAACGGCTATCTATTAGAACTATATATGTATAACGATGTGGCTATGCAGCGGAAAATCAGAGTATTTTAAAACATCATTTATGAAACAGATTTTTGAAACGGGATAAGGGTACAGTGAACTTTTTCAATTATGAACCATCATTTATGAAACAGATTTTTGCCCGCAAGCTAGGCTTCTCCACCCTTACTCCAGAAAACATGATGAAGTAGAGTGTTGGACCAGGATCAACAATAGCTCCACACATAGTAGAGTATCAGACCAAGGTCAACAATACCCCACCAACACATACAAACATGCACCATCCTCCACCGGTTGTCACTTCGGGTAGCTAGCCCTAGGCGACTTGTAAACATTTAATGGGAATAGATTTGCGGTCCATTCCCAGACAGATTGTCCTGACTTAACAAACCTCCTGTTAAAAGTCGGTGTCAATTGTCTATTGTGGCGGCCGGTATTAGTGATGTCGTTGGCGCACACCTCCCGAACATCACCTCTACACATAACCGCCGGGCCCAAACTGTAAACTGTATGCTTGTATTTCAGATTAGCAGTGACCAGAGTACCACTCCGGGTGCTAACTATTAACATGTGAAACTGTAACTGTAACATGGGTTGCTATCTGTAAAACATGTGATGCTGTCTTGTAAAACATGTGAACATGTGAAACTGTACTTTGAAAACATATGCAGAACATGTAACTGTCTTTGAACAAGAATGCGGAACTTTGGAAAACATGTGCTTTAGATCAAGATATACTATTAAAGTATGAATGATCCTTTCAAAAGAATGTCCTGATAAAAGGGATAGTTCAAAATGAGGTTTAGCTTTGAATTTCAAAACATATGATACTAAAGTAGAATCATAGTTCCAGTTGGAAAACGTTTTAACTTCACCTCACCTAATAGTAACAAAAGGTAGGTAGACAGATTACGCGGTGCCCAGGGGATCCCAGTGCTCAACTTTAACTCCTGTAGGTGGTGTACTAGAGTGAGCTTAAGAACTAAGACCCACAACTAACCACGATGCATATGAAATGCATGAAACAAATGAGCAAGAAACATGTAAAGAACATGTAACACAAGAGAGTAATACCATTTAAGGTATTCAAGAAAGGTAACACACAAAGGAATACGTTAAAGTGAGTTATTATTAACGTGAGACTATGATCTTACTATAACCGAATAAGGATTAATCAATTTATGAATCCTATCACAAACCTTAGGTTATGAAAGAAGTCCACAAAAGAAAACTCATTTTGAAAACACATTTTAGACCCTGGATATGGAAACCCTAGGTGCAAATGTCTATTAAGAAAGCACAAGTTTTATTTCATTTTTACTATTCAAAAACACTATTCAAAATTACTATTCAAGGCTACTATTCACGATTACTATTCACAGGTTACTATTCACATGACGGGTCAAAGGGTCGGGTCAAACCCTTACAATACACACACACATACACAAACGACATACACACAAAACATACACACACACACGTCACACACGTACACACACACACACACATATGATCTTGATTATAACCTATAGTTTCAAGTTCATGTTATATAATCAAGAGTGATCTAGGTTAAAGGTACAACCTATAGTTAAGAGGTCTAATTAAAGCATAACATGAAGTTATGAAACACTATTCTATCTTAGGTTGCAACATGTGACACTATTAAAGTGTATAACATATGATCAAGGCTCTATTCCAGTAATCCATATCATATCATAAGCTCAAGTCATGATTCATAAATCATATAACCATATAAGAACATGTCTCCACAGATATCATATCATATCAGGAACCTTAGGCATGTAACATGTAATAAATTAAATTCAATACCAACATTTAACAAGTTGTGACATAATTAATTGTAAATCACTATTCCATTAGCTAGCCTGCTAGAACATAATTCAAATTCCATAATCATGCATCAATTCTCATAATATAACAACCATATCACATGATCATAGCATATACTAGAGCATTTCATAACATATTCATGCATATACTAAACAATTAAAACATTTGCACAACTATTCAAACATATCATAAAAACCATATAATAAATGCATAAATAAAATCCTATATGGCTTAGGGAAGACCCTAAGACCCAACCTAAACATAACATAAATATACCATAACATAAAAACATAAACTAAACTAAAACATAACTTTGAGCGATGGCCGGCGGCCAAAGAGGGGAAGAGAGGGAGAAGAAAGGGTGTTGTTAACACAACTTTGAGAAAGGATTCTAATGGCATGAGGGGGGTATTTATAGTTGGATATAAGCCCCTCAAATTGGAAATAAACTTGAGGTAAGGGTATGAGAGCAAAAGTGAAGTAGCTTCCCTTGGAAGCTTCATACTCTTGAAGCTTAAAAATAGGGCTATAGGGGGTATTTCGGTAATTTTATTACCAAAACGTGAAAGTAAGTGGCTGGAAGTATAACCACTCCATCGACAAGAAAATTAGCTTCGAAACGCCTATTCATACGTCGAAATCGGATTTATCGTTTAAAAGATACATTAGTTTTAATGAATAAAAGTTTTGAGCTCGAAACTCAACACGAGTGAAAAACGACTTTCGGGGAATGATTTTCAAGTCCGGAACATTTTGAAAAATCATAAAATAAATCGAGAAGCATTTTGAATCCAATATCGACTATTCCGGCAGCTGGCAATCATCCTAGGCCATTCCGGGCAAGTCTCCCTCCCGGTTGCGCGAAAAGCAGGCAGGAGCACCTAGGTGCAGGCGGGCGGCAGCGGCGGGCTGTCCCGCGCGTTTGCGGGACTACTGGGTGGACAGGTCACATGGGCCTAGGCATGCTACGACTTAGCACATCTAGGCTCACGTTATCGTATCGCGATTTCATGTTTCGTATATTTAGATCAGAAACCAAAACAATCCTGAAATTCAAAAACATGATTCAATCTAATTTGATTTAAAATTTAAAATTAATTGAGAAGAATTAGAAATAGGACCTACAAAGTGGCTCTGATACCACTTGTTGGGAAAACGAAATCGCAACGCAGCGGAAATTTAAAATTTTTTCCCAAAAGATAGAATCGAATCTTGCAATTTATATTCTCAAATTCGTAGAGATCAAGAAACTCACTTCGATAGTAGCTTTCTGGACACTTTCTAGCCGCCCAAGAACGCTCTTCATGCGGCGTGATCCCCAAAAGCTCCTTTGAATCTTTCAAGACATCACGATAGTAGCCCTCTACAAAATTAGTACACCAATGTCGACCACGATCCGAAAAGGGAGGATGCTAGTTCTATATTCGGTGTTTAGGTTCTAGGGTTTAGTGTATAATTTGGATAAGGGGAATTTATGTATTAACCCTTATGGGGTTCGAACCGTATGTATTAATAGGCAAGGGGTTCGAACCCCTTTGCTTGTTGAGCAAGGGTTTTCTGAACCCTTTTAAAGGATTTCTTGCTTGGAGAGGACTCTTACTTTGACCAAAAGTCTCCTTTTGACCAACTTGTCAAGCAAGAATAATAACTAACTCTCTTAAATATTTTATTTTTACTTTATTTATTTAATAATAAATAACTTGAAGACTAATAATTAATTAGTTATTAGACTTTATTTCTCCAAATTAGAACTTTAATATTAATTTATAATTAAATTAAAGTCCATTAAATAATTAATCAATATTAATTATTCATCATACACGATTCACGTAACACGTATCCCACACGAGCTTCACAGGTATGGACCCCAACAATCTTGTATTGGTCCGCTCAACTCGTTTAATTGATTTCAAGCGTTGACCCAAGTGACCGGGTTGTTATGTGTGACCCTCTAGGTTCTTAATTCAATTAGCAGTGACCTTAATTAATTAATTCCCAATTAATTAATTTGTCCACAGATCATACGACCATATTCTAGCAATAGGTGTATGACCCCTAGCTGAATAAGAATGTCTCAATTCGAAAGAACCTTCAAGTCATTGACATATGTGAGATACAATCCTCCTACGTCCCATCTCTCAATCAAGATATAGGGCAAGGGAATAGTTAGAACCCTAATAATCCTGATCTTAATGTTAAGTGCATTTCATATCCATTTGATCTCAATCCAAGAAACCCATTTCTTGATCTCGATCCGCTGCCTTGGCCAAGGACTCCTAGATGGTATATGAATGACTTACACAATAAGAGATCAACTTGTTAATGCCAGTGTAGGTCCTTTATCGATTCTCATATACTTTGATGTGCTACTTGTGCAATCCCAGCATAAGCCTTGAATCGGTTGTCTAAGGCAACACCCTTTGAAGCTTACACATAAGACTATAGAGTTAGCTCATAAAGTATCAATGTAATCTCAAGTCTAAGGATCACTTAATCACATCAATGACTCATGAGATATTTCCTAATCTAGAAGTTTCTATTTCCAGAAATAGAAACTTTCTTTCCCATTGAGGAATCTTCTCACATGGGACACCTCAGTGCACTGACTTAGAATAAGCAAGAACCCCCATGTATCACGCACGTATCAACAATACACTTTGCACCCCATGAAATAAGGTGGTCCTTCTTAAGGGCGTGATCACACTAGCAAGCCTCGAATGAGTCAAGTCGACACTCCCACTATCTTTAGGACTCATTGGCTTGGAGTGCTTGTCTCATGAACCACTTGGCCTAAATAGGGCTCGTCTCATGAACCACTTCGTCTACATGGTTAAGTCTTATAAGTCACATTGATTAGGGGAGTTCAAATACATGCGCAGTCAAAGTAAACATACAATCAAACAAGAGCATATAAAGAAGTGTTTCCTTAATTCATATTATTCGAAGAGTATCTGTGATTTACAAAAGGAAAGTACTAAAGCAGAATATTACATCGGCTTTCATGGCACTATTCCTAGCACTTCGGAGATCCAAAATTCTCTAAACTTCTTGGAGACTGAAAGCACTTATTTTCTTTATCCTTTTTCCCGGTGATATTTGTTGATATTAGAACAATATCATGAAATAAAACTTAATTTCCAAGAAATATCGATACATGAGGGGTTTTAGTGTTGTTCATGTGCACAATTAACACTGATAATAACAAATAATTCACATAAATATGATAATGAATGCAAACAAACACATAATCCTAAACCGAACGACCTAGAAAAACATGACACTACTCTAGAGCTCCTATTTTGCAAACAAGAGCTCTGATACCACTTTAGGATGTAGCACCCTGGAGTGCAGAGTACTACATCCCCCACACTATAGCCTGACACGTGTAACAAAATGGGAACACTGCACATGCACCAAGCTGCAGCAAATGGGAGACAAAAAAAATCACTTATAGGCTTGGCGGTTTATATCCTAATATAGAGTGCGCAAAATAACTAAAAGTAAATAGGGAAACACCAGGGTTTCAAACATAGACATTTACACATGCTCAACATACAAATAAGATATACATAACATGCCCATCCCAGGCCAATTAAATCATACAAGTATCAGAATTGGAATTCTATATAAAATCATATATATACTTTATACATAATACCAAAATTGAAAAATGAAGGTTCAAGAGACGTAAAAGACTCTACTCAAGGACTCGAACAACCAAAAGAATGACCTCCGCCTAGCACGAACCAACACCTGCACCCGCAAACTCAAAGAAACAAAGGGGAAAAAGATGACAACGAGGAGGGGTCAGTCCTAAAGACTTGACAGGGGGCTAACACACTTACACGTAAATATATAGAAGAGTAGACCATATTGAAGTAAGAAAATTCATGAACCGAGGTGTTGTTTTTTTCCAATCTAAAACATTTTATCCCGTGATACTATATATAAGGAAAAAGAATTAAGGCCGACGGCAAAATCATTCAATTCTAATAATTAGACGTCCACTCCTGTTTCATGAATCAAGTTCATAATCAAAATTACACAACTCAGCGAGTACAATTTTCTAGTCAACCTATCTCCGTTCAAAATTCGAAATTCAAAGAAAACAAATTCAAACATACATATCTCTTCTCCGGGTGATGGAAGGGTTGTGCACACACTAACCACTACTAGAAAAACGCTCTATAGCAACGGATTTTGGCCAAGTTAGCAACGAATTAGGATTAGCAACGGGTTTAGCAATGAAAATTTTTCGTTGCTATAACCCTTGTGGCTAATCTACAGCAACGAATTATTAGCAACGGATATTAGCAACGAATTTAGTAACTAATTTATAGCAACGAATTTAACAACGAATTATCACAAACAAGTGCAAACCAAACCATAATTAAATTTTTATTTTTTTTTTTTGCATTTTTGCAACGAAAAATCCGTTGCAAAAAGTAAATTTAAATAAAAAAATCATTTATGGGGCCCACGCACCCCACACGAGCCACCATTGAGCCAACCCCACACGAGCCGCACAAGCCCCAATCGAGCCACCACAAACTCAAATTAATTGTTCAAATATTTTGTACAACCCAAGGATCGAACCCAGGTCTCCAAGGGGAAAGGTTGATTCCTAAACCAACTTGGATAGCTATGTTATTGATAATATTATGTCCTTTTATATATATAACAACAACTAAATATTCATACACCAACTTGAATTACTTATAAGTATTTGTTATTAGTTAAAATATAAATATACTTAAATATGATTATTTGTATTAAATATAATAAATAATTTAATTAAATACTATATATCATTCTGTTTAATTAAATAATATAAATTTAACATTATATTATACTGTATTAATTAAATAGATAATAGAGCTCATATATTATATAATATTAAATTCTATATAAGTCCCAAGCATGTATATATATATATATATATATATATATATATATATATATAATACTAATGTATATCAACTTAAGTATATGTTTTTATGACATATAAAAAAAAGATGAAAGTTTACATAATTAGATAATTAGATTTAGTTGGTAGTTGAATAAAGAACTAATTTTATGTCATTATGAACTATTCACTTATACATTTTTAGAACAATATCTACATTTTGAGGAACTATTGCATTATTTAGCAATCGTAGTTGAATAACTTAATATAAAGAATTATTTTCTTGATATGAAACATTTATATTTGAATTTGTAGAATTATATCTATATGCTGAGGAATTATTGTGTTACGCAACCATTAGATGTTAAATGAAGAAGTTTTCTTTTAATATAATGAATATATATTTAAATTTGTAGAATTATATCTAAATATTAAGAAAATATTGTGTTATGCAACCGTTAGATGATAAATGAAAACTTTTCTCTTGATGTTGAAGTATTTACATGTGAATTTTGAGCGTTATATATGTGAATTTTAAGGAATTATTGTGTTATGCACATCTTTTATTGATTTATAATGTATATTATACCTTATAATATACAAATAATACGAATTTTCTATCAAATAAAAATATTCAAGGCTTTTATATATGACAGGTTATTTTACACAAATACGAATTCTATATATTCCCCAAACATATGATCATATATTCATGTATTATATATAGAAGTAAATGGTGGCTATCTGTGTAATGATCTAACATTCATATGTATATGGATATGTGATGTGAGAGAGCAGGAAAGAATAAGGATGAAAGTTTAAATAGGGCTATTTAGTAATAATGATCTAACATTCATGTATTATATAAAGCCAATAGTGCAATTTAGTAATAATGATCTATCATTCATATGTATATTGACGTGTGTATGTATAATTATATTTTTATGTATAGTAAACTATATAAATCAAGATATTTTAATATTTTTTTTTTGTCAATATAAAAATATTACAATCTAAATAGCAACTGAATTTTCGTTGTTAAATTATAAGTATTCTATTAATTTTTAATCAACTATACAGACCCCCCCGTCCTTTGGGCCATTGGGCGAAGTGCCCCCTATCCTTTGAATTCGGGCGATTTGCCCCCTAACCTTTGTAAATTGTTAAACTTTACCCCTTTTCGACGTTTTCGGCGGAATCTTTGTGGAATATTTCGTTTGTCTGAGGGCACGTGATTTGGGTATGCTATGCGTAAGGGTAATTTCGTCCATTCAGGTCAGAGTACCAACTCCCGCCTTTCACACACGGTAAAAGCCCTAAATGCCTAGGTTAAATCACATCGGTGAAAACTTTGATGCGGCATATGGAAGGGCACTTTACTCCTTAAACTTTAGCAAACTGAGATCGTGGCTACAATTCTTTGAGGATGGAGTAGAAGGTGCGCGAGGACAACTCTGATATCCCAACGGGGAAGAATGCACCTGCATATGGTAAGTGTTTTTGGCCAAAAATTTTGAATGTTTTTTTAGGCTTTTTTCATCGTTTATATTGGGTACCAATTTGTTTATGCATGTGGTCCCAAAAAATTGGGGTTATACCCTAGAAAGTGCAGCAAAGATTTTGAATCTAGTTCCCTCTAAGTCAGTCCCTAAAACGCCCTATGAAATGTGGCATGGTAAAATCCCTAGTTATTCTTACTTAAGAATTTGGGGTTGTCCTGCTTACGTGAAGAGGACAGGGGGAGATAAGTTAGAATCTCGTTCTAACTTATGCTACTTTGTAGGTTATCCTAAGGAATCCACAGGATACTACTTCTATGATCAATCTGAGCAAAAGGTGTTTGTTTCCAGAAATGCCACTTTTCTTGAGGAACCGTTCCTTAAAGAAAAGAAAGGCAAGATCATAGAATTAGAAGAAGTACAAAGTGATCCCACACCACCCACTGAAGAAACGTCCCCTTCTGATCAACTACAACCAATCACGAATTTCGATACACATGAAAATCCTCCTCTAAGGCGTTCTGAACGCACTCCTAGACAGCGGGAGAGATGGTATGGATTCTTCCATGAAATCTCTCAAAAGGATAATGATCCTTTAACATATGAGGAGGCACTTTTAGATTCTGACTCTGAATAGTGGATAGAAGCCATGAAATCCGAAATGGACTCCATGAACTCCAACCAAGTTTGGACCTTGGTAGATTTGCCTGATGGGGTCAAACCCATAGGTTGCAAATGGATCTTTAAGAGAAATCTTGGAGTTGATGGAAGCATTGCAGCCTATAAAGCAAGACTGGTTGCAAAAGGATTCACTCGAGGACCCGGCATGGACTTTGATGAAACCTTTTCGCCAGTTGTAATGCAAAAGTCTATTCGGATCGTGCTTGCCATTGATGCATATTATGACTATGAGATATGGCAAATGGATGTGAAAACTGCCTTTCTCAATGGTGACATTGACAAAGACATTTATATGGAGCAACCCACAGATTTCACATTCAGTGGGAGTGAGCAAAAGGTTTACAAACTCCAAAGATCAATCTATGGATTGAAACAGGCTTCTAGGAATTGGAACATTCGATTTGATGAATCAGTCAAAGCATTTGGCTTCATTCAAATTTCGAATGAGTCCTGTGTGTATAGAAAGGAATTGGAGACCTCAGTATAATTCTTAGTACTTTATGTTGATGACATCCTTCTTATTGGGAATTCGAAGGATGACATGAAGGTGACTAAGTTATGGTTATCGAACCAATTCGAGATGAAAGATCTTGGTGATGCGTCCTATATCCTTGGAGTTAAAATCTATAGAGATAGATCTAGAAGGTTAATAGGACTATCACAGTCCATGTACATTGACAAAGTATTGAAGAGATTCAATATGGAGTCAGCAAAGGTTAAGAACCTTCCTATGAGTGTAGGAACATGTCTTTCAAACAAGATGTGTCCTAAGACTAACCTTGAGAAGGAAAGAATGACTCATACACCTTATGCATCAGCAATAGGTAGCATAATGTATGCAATGTTATGTACTCGACCGGATGTGGCTTATGCACTTAGCGTAACAAGTCGTTTCCAATCTGACCCTGGAGAAGGTCACTGGGCTGCCGTGAAGAATATTCTTAAATACTTGAAAAGTACTAAAGATTTATTCTTGGTTTACGGAGGTCAGAAAGATCTTACTGTCGAAGGATACTGCGATGCAAGCTTTACATCAGACTTAGATGATTTTAAGTCAATGTCAGGATACATTTTCTGCCTAAACGGCGGAGCAGTGAGTTGGAAGAGTTCCAAGCAAACTACCACTGCAGATTCGACCACTGAGGCCGAATACTTAGCTGCAAATGATGCATCTAAGGAAGGTGTTTGGATTAAAAACTTCATTCAAGAGTTGAATGTTGTTCCTAGCATGAAAGACCCCATTACTGTGTTTTGTGACAACAATAGGGCGGTTGCTCAATTAAGAGAACCAAGATCTCACCAACGGACCAAGCACATTATGAGGAAGTATCACCTAATCCGTGATATTATCAAAAGAGGAGAAGTACAAATTGAGAGGGTCACATCAGCAGAGAACGTGGCAGATCCATTTACTAAACCCCTTAGTCGAGAAGCTTTCCAAGGTCATCTTCAGAAGATGTGACTTAGAGTAGCTTTAGTATGGCTTTGACGGGCAAGTGGGAGATTGTTAGGAATAGTGCCCTAGAAAGCCGATTGTATATCCGCTTTGTGCTTTTCCTTATTGTAATCACAGGTAATCTTTGAATGAAATAACGAATTGAGGCAACACTTCTTTATATGCTCTTGTTTGGTATGCGTTTACTTTATCTGTGCATGTATAAGAACTCCCCTAATCCTGATGACTTTAGGACTCTACCATTTAGGTGAAATGGTACATGAAACGAGCCCTATATCACATAAGTCATGATTAGTAAATTACTCTAAGCCGATGAGTCCTACAGACAGTGGGAGTGTCAACCTGACTCCTCTAAGGCTTGCTTGTGGGATCATGCCCTTAAGAAGGACCACCTTGTTTCATGGAGGTGCAAAGTGTATAGTTGATACGTGCGTGATACATGAGGGTGCGTACTTTAATAAGTAAGTTCACTGAGGTGCCCCGTGTGAGAAGATTCCTAAATGGGAAAGGAAGTTTCTATTTCAGGAAATAGAAACTTCTAGAATAGGAAATATCTCACGAGTCATTGATGTGATTAATTGATCCTTAGACTTGAGGTTCCTTGTCACTTTATGAGTTAACTCTGTAGTCTTAGATATAAGCTTTAAAGGGTGTCGCCTTAGACAACTGATTCAAGGCTTATGCTGGGGCTACACAAGTGATTCATGAAAGTGAATGAGAATCAAGAAAGGACCTACACTTGCATTTGCAAGGTGATCTCTTATTGTGTAAGTCATTCATTTGCCATATGGAGTCCTTGGCCAAGGCAGTAGATCAAGACATCAAGAAAAGGGTTTCTTGGATTGAGATCAAATGGATATGAAATGCACTTAGCTTTAAGACCGGATTATTAGGGTTCTGATTATTCCCTTACCCTAGATCATGGTTGAGAGATAGTAAGTAGGAGGATTGTATCTCACATGAATCAATGTGTAACAGCCCTACTCAGGGCCAAGTTGAGAAAGGTAAGTAAAGGGCAACTCAGGAAGCGTTTATAACCTCGATCCCTAATAACTCACTTCATGCATTGCATTTTATATGACTTATGTGTTTTTATGTGTTACATTTTACTAAATGTTCATAGATTTAATTCTTTTAACTCATGCCTTGAAACTCTTCTCATAAAATCCTAGAATTCTAGTAATCATTCCTTTCTAGCACCTAAAAACCCCTCATATGCTTCAAAACCCATTCCTACAGTTTTAGGTTGGAAATTACGAAAATACCCCTACTGCCCAAAAATATTCCTACATCTCCCGAAACACTTTCACTACCCAATATTTAAACCAAAATAATCCTCACATTATTTCGAGAATCGTGATACTCTCCTTAAACCATAATTCCTATCCTAACTCCCGTAGTATCAAAAATCGGCGAAAACCCTAGCTTATGATTCGATCATCAATAAATCCTTATTCATCTACCTTTTGATATTCAAAATTATAACCAAAACGACCCTCAAAATATTTCATGAATTTTCACGCATTTACCAAAAACTCGATTTCACCCATAGCATATTTATAAATATTTTCCTATTTAAAAATCATCATTTTATTTTCAAATAATTAGCTTTTATTCAATAGTCGAAATTATATTTATAACGATCCTTGAATTTTTCTCTACAACATAGTGATTTTTCCAAACTTTAAACTTCATCCTAGCTTCGATTATATAATTTTCTCATGATTTTCATCATCTTTAATGTTCATAATTTATAAACAAAAACTCCAAATATTTCATGTTTATAACTAAAACGAAACTCATTTTTCACTCATTCTTCCATTAATTCACTACATCAAA
Source organism: Lantana camara (assembly GCA_037501455.1). Classification (NCBI taxonomy): domain Eukaryota; kingdom Viridiplantae; phylum Streptophyta; class Magnoliopsida; order Lamiales; family Verbenaceae; genus Lantana; species Lantana camara. The sequence continues at coordinate 87,018,786 of CM074862.1, read as the reverse complement.
ATTTTACCTCTCGACTCTTCAATAAATTTTATATTATTTTTACATTTATTTTTATTCCAAATGACATCATCCATGACCTCATGCTCTTCTAGAAGAATTGAACAAATGAGCATAATTTCTCCACATTTGTTAGTTAATAACCTAGCATTTGTTCAAATTATAATTAAACCACATCTTCAATTTAATTACCAAGCATTTGTTGAAACCTTAGGCAACCACATCTCCCTTAAACTCTCATTTATTGCTTAGAAACCCCTCATGACTACCTATAAATACCCCCCTTAAGCCTCATTTATACCTCACATTCAACACACAAAAATCACTCTCTCCCTCTCCCCAAAACCTCACGCCACTCTCCCTCTTTTCTCTCTAAGGTATGTTTTCTTCTATTATCTCATGTTTTATATAATGTTCTTAGTATAGAAATAATAGTAGCATACCTAGGATTAATTAAATTATGATTTAGGAATTTATTTTATGAAATATGTGCATAGTTATTAGTTTAAATATAATGTGTGCACATTATGGAATTTTATTTAATTATATGCATGAATTATGATATGATATAATGTGATTATGTATTTAAATGTTTATGATCTTGTTCATGCTTAGAGTAATTTATTTAGAATTAGTTTTCATAGAAAGTTCATATATTTTGCTATATTATGCTTTAATCTTATGTTATGAATATGAATGTGATAGAACATGTTACACACCCTCTTTGAATATTCAAATAAGCTCAAGAACATGTTCATAATGTTCTTGAATATGTGTGTGTGCATGTGTGTGCCGTGATCAATGTGTGTGTGTGTGTGAATTTGATTTTGTGTTATAAAGTGTTTAATTCACATGAAATTGAATAGTAAATGTTTTTAATAGTAATTTTAACTTTTTGGTCAACCAAAATACTTATAATTTCGAAATTATTACAAAAATAATTATAAAATAAGTTTTGGAATTTTTAAAGAAATATTTTTCCTAAATTTTTCCAAAAATCAATAAACTATGTAATATTTTTCAAAAGATAACCTACATTGTCAAATTAAACCTTGAATTTCATTTCAAATCTTATAATTAGAATCATAGTATGGTTGATAAATATTTGATTAGTTAAAGATCCCATAAACCCTAATTTGTTAATCAAATTCCCTTAAACGGGTAAATTTAAGGTTTACCGGGAAATCTTTAACGCATTACATAACGTGTATCTTCTCTAATTATTTCATTGTGGTATTGTGTGTAATTAGTTAGTTAGGAACTAAGAACCTAGTTCTAAGCCAGTAGTAGTTATTACTTTCAGGCAAACCTAGGATCGAAGAGTGGAATCCCCACAGTTCCACTTAAGTCTCGGTACCAGTGAGGGTTTTAAATCTTTTCAACTGAAATCATGATAAAATACTTTACTTTATTTCTTGAATTTCTTTCAAGTTATCCTTCCCTTTATGGGAAAATAATTCTTGTTAATTATTGAAACCATACATTTACCCGAAAAGTACTTAGTACTTTCTTACGGGTAAATATTCTCGTCTTGCAAGCAAAGTTATTGTTTTTCCTATGGGCCCGGTGGTCTTGGTAGAAGTAGTAGTCCGGGAGGCACGGGCCGAGGTCTACTATTATACCAGCCGCCAACTAGATCTTGGTGGTGGTCTAACTGGAGGTTAGTTATTCCACACCAAGTGACGGGAAAAGGTACGTCCCTCCCAAATTCATGTATATCGTCACTAGGGGTAGCTCCCTGAGGTGACACCGGAGGAAGAAGGATGGTATTGTATTGTTGTATTTCTTTTTACTGAGTAACGACATCTTGATCAATGTCGTTACGAATGTTCTTGGTTTTTAAGGAGTTAAGGTTGGAGACGCCTAGCTTGCGGGCATAAAAATCATTTTCAAAACGGTTCATAAGTTTTCCAAAAAGTATAGCCTATATTCCCCCTACTCCTATTGTTTCAAAACAATATGAACCGGATATTATTGTCATATATTTATTTGTTACTATATAGTATATACATTTCAAACCAAGTCTTTCTTGGGCAAAACATTTCAAAAATCTTACTTATAATCCTAAATCCCAAACCCCCCGTCAATTAGTCATTTTGACTAACCCTCCTACTCTTTCCATTCATGATTTCAGGAATCTATGCAGCGACGCCTTAGAGGTATCTTGAAGCTTTAAGGTATCACATTCCAGTCAATTAGAGTAATCATGAGTGCATGTACATCTTACAATAAGCACTCTTCTCTAAAGTCAGAACTTTTGCTGTAAACACTTATCCAACTTAATAATATGTGCTTTGTTATGTATTGTCCCCTTTTTATTTGCTCAAGATTATTTTCCGTTGCATTTAAATTTCATACTCTGGTATTGCATAGTCTTGTCCGTTCGCCGGAGTATTTCTCGAGTGCTAGGTCTCACATCCACTCGGGAAGTACTACGGTGCGGGGTTGTAGTGTTAAGGGGCGCTACAGCTAAGGTGGTATCAGAGCATCAGGTTTAGATAGAGAGAAGCATACTAACCATGATGCATATATATATATGACACATTTTGATCATCTTACACTGTTATTTCATGTTGCTTTACATTTTTGCATCATGAGTCTTAGAGTCGCTTCAAGATACCAGCAGGACCGTGAGTATTAATGTTATTTCTTTCTGCACTTTATGTCTGATGATTGATGTTACATGGTGATTGTTGTCCTGTGATGATCTTTGAAACATTCTTAACCCTGCATGCATTATATTTCCTATATAATTGTGATTTCAGTATTCACAATGCCTCTACGAAGAACACCACGAAATAACTCCCCATCGCCACAAGATCCGCCCGGACACCCCGAACTTGTAGAAGCTTTAAGGCAGTTCGTCTGACCATGTACACCTGGGAATAACCCCACCAACGAGCGATCTTTAGAGAGGTTTCTCCGAATGAATCCCCCAAAATTCTTTGGAGAACCTAACGACCTGAAGGCTGAAAATTGGATAGCTAGTTTGGAAAAGATTTATGAGGCTATGGATATATTTCCCGAGGAACGGGAACGAGTGCGGTATGCAGCCTTTCTCCTAGAAGGACCTGCTTTGAGTTGGTGGAAGCACGTCAAGTTAACCTGGATAGAAGACCACACTGATTACAGTTGGGCAGAGTTTGTAAAGGAATTTCAAAATAAATATATTCCTCAAGTAATAAGGGATACTCGAGAGGCTGAGTTTATGACTTTAACTCAGGGTTATATGTCAGTGGCTGAGTACGAGGCCATGTTCGTGAGACTTATTCAGTATGCTCCAAATATTCTGAATGACGAACGAAGAAAGACCAAGCGATTCATTGATGGATTAAAGCCAGACCTTCGATGGGCTTTAGCTTCATTAGATATTGAAACTTATAACAAGGCAGTCGATAAAGCCTTAAAGACCGAAGCAGCTCACAAGAATATTCATCTGGCAGCTAATCGCCCTGGTGCCCCTCAAAATAAGCTCTCTCAAGGAATGAAACGTCCCGCTGGACCATCCAGCTAGAAATTTGGAAAGAAACCCACACCAGCCCAGCAGAAGCCTAAGTTAGTCCCGTCCAATTTACAAGAAGAGATCACTTGTGAATATTGTCACAAACCGGGACATACTGAACAAGACTGTCGAAAGAAAGCTGGCACTTGTTTATGGTGTGGAGATCCTAACCATCAGTTTAACACATGCCCAAAGAGACCGGGATTTAAGGAAAAGGAGAAAGCCATGGGAAAGTCCGAAAAACCACTTGTCAAGGGAAAAGCTTACGCGTTGGAAGGAAACGAGGATCCAAACCCTTCGGATGTTGTTGAAGGTACGGTACACATTCTAAACACGCCAGTTAAGGTCCTATATGACCCCGGTGCCACGCATTCATTCATTGCATCAAATTTATGTGCGCGTTTAAATTTTCCCCTTGAATGTTCATCATATAATTTCTAGATAAGTTCCCCTTTGGGAGCTTGTTTAATAACAGATCGAGTATATAAACGCTGCCCTATACAAATCGGTGACCATTACTACCCAATGGACCTCATCGAACTTCCGATAACAAGATATGGAATCATTCTGGGAATGGATTGGCTCTACAAATACCATGCTAAGTTTGATTGTTTCAAGAAAGAAATCATCTTAGGACAAGATGAAAGTTGGATTCCTGAAGATAAAAGATCAGTAGCAATGATTTCTATGACAGAAGCTAAGAAGTTAATTCAGAAGGGAGCCATAGGATTCATTGCCTATCTCTTAAATAGGCCAAAGGACCAACTTAAGGTTGAGGAAGTAGAAATGGTAAATGAGTTTCTCGACGTTTTCCCAGAACATCTAAACTCGTTACCTCCAGACCGCGAGTTGGAATTTGTAATCGATACAGTCCCTGGGGCAGAGCCTTTCTCTAAAACCCCTTATCGGATGGCCCCAACTGAACTTCAGGAGTTGAGAAAACAACTTGATGACTTGCTCGAATCAAGATATATCCGTCCCAGTACATCACCTTGGGGAGCACCAGTACTGTTTGTAAAGAAAAAAGATGGGTCATTACGAATGTGCATCGACTACCGAGAACTTAACCGAATGACCATAAAGAACAAATACCCTCTACCCCATATAGAGGAGTTATTTGATGTCCTTCAAGGATCCCGAGTCTATTCAAAGTTAGACTTAAGGCAAGGGTACTATCAATTAAAGATTAGGGAGGAGGATATCCCTAAAACAGCTTTCAATACCCGCTATGGACACTTTGAGTTCATAGTAATGCCTTTTGGATTGACCAATGCACCTGCTGCATTCATGGACATGATGCATCGGATATTCCGACCATGTCTGGATAAATTTGTGGTCATTTTCATCGATGACATACTGGTATTTTCCAAAACGCCTGAGGAACATGCTGAACATCTCCGTATAGTGTTGAGTACTTTGCAAAATCATAAGCTATATGCTAAGTTCAGCAAATGTGAGTTCTGGATAGAAAAAGTTGCATTCCTTGGACACATAATTTCGGGATCAGGTGTTGAAGTAGATCCTTCAAAGATTGAAGCAATTACAAATTGGAAAGTACCAAGGAACCCATCAGAGGTGAGAAGTTTCCTAGGACTTGCAGGCTATTATCGCAGGTTCGTAAAGGACTTCTCCAAGATAGCTACACCTCTCACAAAGCTAACAAAGAAGGAAAGAAAATTTGAATGGACCAAACAGTGCGAACAAAGTTTTCAAGAATTAAAGCAACGATTGACATCTGCACCAGTACTAACCTTACCTGAAGGGAAGGAAGGTTATACAGTTTATACCGATGCCTCTAAAGAAGGGCTAGGTTGTGTATTAATGCAACATGGAAAAGTTATAGCCTATGCCTCAAGAAAGCTCAAACCCCACGAAGAAAACTACCCTACTCATGACTTGGAATTAGCAGCAATTGTGTTTGCTCATACCAAGTGGAGACATTATCTCTACGGGGTAACTTTTGAAGTTTTCACTGACCATAAGAGCCTACGATATCTTTTTACCCAAAAAGAGTTGAATATGAGGCAAAGGAGGTGGATGGAATTCCTGGAAGATTACGACTGTGTAATCCAGTACCATCCAGGAAAGGCTAATGTAGTAGCTGATGCTTTAAGCCGGAAGTCAAGTTTAGCATCACTCTCAAGGAAGCCTTCAAGTAACCCACGAAAATCTGTGAAAGTAATCTCAAGAGCTCGATTGGAAAATTTAGTGGTACTACCACCACTAAAGGAAAAGATAAAAGAAGCTCAGGCTCAAGATGAGTGGATTCAGAAATGTCTCAAATCCAAAGAAAAGGATCTTGAGGAAAAATTCAAAACCGATGATCAAGGGATTTTGAGATACAAGAATCGGGTCTGCGTGCCTAGTATCGTTCGAAAGGAAATATTGGACGAGGCACACAAAACTCTTTACTCGATACATCCTGGAGGAACTAAGATGTATCAAGACCTCAAAAAGCATTTCTGGTGGAACGGTATGAAAAGAGACATAGCCAATTACATCAAGAAATGTCTGACTTGTCAACGAGTTAAAGCAGAACATCAAAGACCTGGAGGATTGTTGCAACCATTATCTATCCCTACTTGGAAATGGGATCAGGTAACCATGGATTTTGTTTACGGATTACCCAAAGTAAAAGGAGGATTTGATGGTATTTGGGTTATCATCGATAGATTAACAAAATCCGCACATTTCTTACCTGTCAAAGCAACTGATAATGTTAACTCGTTAGCCAAGCTTTATCAAAAAGAAATTATTCGGTTGCATGGAGTACCTCTTGGAATAGTTTCAGACAGGGACCCAAAGTTCACCTCACAACTTTGGCAGAATATTCAAGAAATGATGGGTACCAAGTTAAACTTCAGCACAGCAGCACATCCTCAAACTAATGGGCAGTCTGAAAGAACCATCAGATACCTGGAAGATATGTTAAGGGCTTGCGCCTTAGATTTCCAAGATAATTGGAAGGATTGCCTACCCCTTGTGGAGTTTGCATACAATAACAGTTATCAAGCCTCAATCCAAGCTGCACCTTATGAGGCCCTATATGGAAGAAAATGCAGATCTCCATTATATTGGGATATGGATGAAACCAAGGAAATTAAAAGGAAATCCCAAGGGAATATTGCTAAGAGTTGGGTAGAAGAAGCAACAGAGAAAGTTGAAATCATCAAGCAAAGAATGAAAGCTGCCCAAGATCGGCAGAAAAGTTATGCTGATAATCGAAGAAGGGACATAGAATTCGCAATAGGCGAAAAGGTATTCTTGAAAGCATCTCCAAGAAAAGGGTTTATACGAATTGGGAAAGGAGGAAAGCTAAACCCTCGATATATTGGACCTTTTGAGATACTAGAGCGTATCGGTCCAACAGCCTATCGCCTAGACCTACCATCAAGTCTTACTGGAATACATAACGTATTCCATGTGTCCCAACTCCGCAAGTACTTTGCTGATGATTCACATATCCTAGCTATTGAAGAAGTACCACTGGAACTCGACCTTACTTATGAAGTGAAGCCAGTCAGAATCTTGGATAGGAAATTCCAAGAGTTGAGAAATCGAAGAATTCCCCTCATTAGAATCTTGTGGAAAAGAAATGGTACAGAAGAACAGACTTGGGAGACAGAGGAAAAGATGTTGAAACATTACCCAGGACTGTTCAAGGACAGTAATAGAATCTGAGGACAGATTCTTTTAAAGGGGGGAAGATTGTAACAGCCCTACTCAGGGCCAAGTTGAGAAAGGTAAGTAAAGGGCAACTCAGGAAGCGTTTATAACCTCGATCCCTATTAACTCACTTCATGCATTGCATTTTATGTGACTTATGTGTTTTTATGTGTTACATTTTACTAAATGTTCATAGATTTAATTCTTTTAACTCATGCCTTGAAACTCTTCTCATAAAATCCTAGAATTCTAGTAATCATTCCTTTCTAGCACCTAAAAACCCCTCATATGCTTCAAAACCCATTCCTACAGTTTTAGGTTGGAAATTACGAAAATACCCCTACTGCCCAAAAATATTCCTACATCTCCCGAAACACTTTCACTACCCAATATTTAAACCAAAATAATCCTCACATTATTTCGAGAATAGTGATACTCTCCTTAAACCATAATTCCTATCCTAACTCCCGTAGTATCAAAAATCGGTGAAAACCCTAGCTTATGATTCGATCATCAACAAATCCTTATTCATCTACCTTTTGATATTCAAAATTATAACCAAAACGACCCTCAAAATATTTCATGAATTTTCACGCATTTACCAAAAACTCGATTTCACCCATAGCATATTTATAAATATTTTCCTATTTAAAAATCATCATTTTATTTTCAAATAATTAGCTTTTATTCAATAGTTGAAATTATATTTATAACGATCCTTGAATTTTTCTCTACAACATAGTGATTTTTCCAAACTTTAAACTTCATCCTAGCTTCGATGATATAATTTTCTCATGATTTTCATCATCTCTAATGTTCATAATTTATAAACAAAAACTCCAAATATTTCATGTTTATAACTAAAACGAAACTCATTTTTCACTCATTCTTCCATTAATTCACTACATCAAAATTTTACCTCTCGAGTCTTCAATAAATTTTATATTATTTTTACATTTATTTTTATTCCAAATGACATCATCCATGACCTCATGCTCTTCTAGAAGAATTGAACAAATGAGCATAATTTCTCCACATTTGTTAGTTAATAACCTAGCATTTGTTCAAATTATAATTAAACCACATCTTCAATTTAATTACCAAGCATTTGTTGAAACCTTAGGCAACCACATCTCCCTTAAACTCTCATTTATTGATTAGAAACCCCTCATGACTACCTATAAATACCCCCCTTAAGCCTCATTTATACCTCACATTCAACACACAAAAATCACTCTCTCCCTCTCCCCAAAACCTCACGCCACTCTCCCTCTTTTCTCTCTAAGGTATGTTTTCTTCTATTATCTCATGTTTTATATAATGTCCTTAGTATAGAAATAATAGTAGCATGCCTAGGATTAATTAAATTATGCTTTAGGAATTTATTTTATGAAATATGTGCATAGTTATTAGTTTAAATATAATGTGTGCACATTATGGAATTTTATTTAATTATATGCATGAATTATGATATGATATAATGTGATTATGTATTTAAATGTTTATGATCTTGTTCATGCTTAGAGTAATTTATTTAGAATTATTTTTCATAGAAAGTTCATATATTTTGCTATATTATGCTTTAATCTTATGTTATGAATATGAATGTGATAGAACATGTTACACACCCTCTTTGAATATTCAAATAAGCTCAAGAACATGTTCATAATGTTCTTGAATATGTGTGTGTGCATGTGTGTGCCGTGATCAATGTGTGTGTGTGTGTGAATTTGATTTTGTGTTAGAAAGTGTTTAATTCACATGAAATTGAATAGTAAATGTTTTTAATAGTAATTTTAACTTTTTGGTCAACCAAAATACTTATAATTTCGAAATTATTACAAAAATAATTATAAAATAAGTTTTGGAATTTTTAAAGAAATATTTTTCCTAAATTTTTCCAAAAATCAATAAACTATGTAATATTTTTCAAAAGATAACCTACATTGTCAAATTAAACCTTAAATTTCATTTCAAATCTTATAATTAGAATCATAGTATGGTTGATAAATATTTGATTAGTTAAAGATCCCATAAACCCTAATTTGTTAATCAAATTCCCTTAAACGGGTAAATTTAAGGTTTACCGGGAAATCTTTAACGCATTACATAACGTGTATCTTCTCTAATTATTTCATTGTAGTATTGTGTGTAATTAGTTAGTTAGGAACTAAGAACCTAGTTCTAAGCCAGTAGTAGTTATTACTTTCAGGCAAACCTAGGATCGAAGAGTGGAATCCCCACAGTTCCACTTAAGTCTCGGTACCGGTGAGGGTTTTAAATCTTTTCAACTGAAATCATGATAAAATACTTTACTTTATTTCTTGAATTTCTTTCAAGTTATCCTTCCCTTTATGGGAAAATAATTCTTGTTAATTATTGAAACCATACATTTACCCGAAAAGTACTTAGTACTTTCTTACGGGTAAATATTCTCGTCTTGCAAGCAAAGTTATTGTTTTTCGTATGGGCCCGGTGGTCTTGGTAGAAGTAGTAGTCCGGGAGGCACGGGCCGAGGTCTACTATTATACCAGCCGCCAACTAGATCTTGGTGGTGGTCTAACTGGAGGTTAGTTATTCCACACCAAGTGACGGGAAAAGGTACGTCCCTCCCAAATTCATGTATATCGTCACTAGGGGTAGCTCCCTGAGGTGACACCGGAGGAAGAAGGATGGTATTGTATTGTTGTATTTTTTTTTACTGAGTAACGACATCTTGATCAATGTCGTTACGAATATTCTTGGTTTTTAAGGAGTTAAGGTTGGAGACGCCTAGCTTGCGGGCATAAAAATCATTTTCAAAACGGTTCATAAGTTTTCCAAAAAGTATAGCCTATATTCCCCCTACTCCTATTGTTTCAAAACAATATGAACCGGATATTATTGTCATATATTTATTTGTTACTATATAGTATATACATTTCAAACCAAGTCTTTCTTGGTCAAAACATTTCAAAAATCTTACTTGTAATCCTAAATCCCAAACCCCTCGTCACTTAGTCATTTTGACTAACCCTCCTATTCTTTCCATTCATGATTTCAGGAATCTATGCAGCGACGCCTTAGAGGTATCTTGAAGCTTTAAGGTGTCACATTCCTGTCAATTAGAGTAATCACGAGTGCATGTACATCTTACAATAAGCACTCTTCTCTAAAGTCAGAACTTTTGCTGTAAACACTTATCCAACTTAATAATATGTGCTTTGTTATGTATTGTCCCCTTTTTATTTGCTCAAGATTATTTTCCGTTGCATTTAAATTTCATACTCTGGTATTGCATAGTCTTGTCCGTTCGCCGTAGTATTTCTCGAGTGCTAGGTCTCACATCCACTCGGGAAGTACTACGGTGCGGGGTTGTAGTGTTAAGGGGCGCTACACAATGACTTAAAGGTTCTGTCGAATCCGAACATTCCAATTCAGCTAGGGGTTAAACACCTGTTGCTAGACTATGGTCGTTTAATCTGTGGACTGATTAATTAATTAGTGAATTAATTTATTGGGGGCACTGCTAATTGAATTGAGAACCGAGAGGGTCACACACAACAACTTGGTTACATGAGTTGAGGCTTTAAAATGATTAAACGAGTTAATCGAGCCTAGAGGGTTCCACACGTGATTATATATATATATATATATATATATATATATATATATATATATATATATATTGTATATATATTAAATAATTAATTTGTTAATTATTTAATAGACTTTGGTTTAATTTTGAATTAAAAAGAAAGTCTTATTTTGGAGAAAATAATCTAGTTAATTAATTATGAATTAATTAATTAGATAAAATAAGTTATTTATTTTAAATAAATAAAGTATAAAATTATCCAAAAATAGTTTGGATATTTTTAGCTCTCTTGAAAGTTGATTTGAATTAGAGTTCAAAGTCAAAGTCAAAATTACTTGATGATCAAGTAATAGGAGAGAGGGACCAAATCCTTAGTCCATAAGGACTAGGTTCGGCCGCCCATTCCCTTTCCTATATATAGGGGAGCTCATGCTCCCCTTTAGAGCTAATTGACAATTCTTTTGGTTCATGTGTTGAACACCTTCCTTTCTCCAAGATTAAATAAAACCCTAGGTTAAGCCTAAACACTAACTAGAGAACTAGCATCCTTACTAGTTAGATTGTGATCAAGTTGGTGGACTTTCTCTAGAGACTTCAAGTTAGAAGTTTGAAGATTCGAGCTTTACCAAGGAGAGGGGATCAAGCCGCGAGAAGAGCGTTCTTGGGTGGCTTGAAACGCTTCAAGAAAGAATAAAAAAAAGTAAGTTTTCTATCTGTATGAATTTGGTTACACGATTGCGAGTCCTAGGTCCTTTTGTTGGGAAAATTTTTTAAATTCCGCTGCTTTCTGATTCGTATTTTCCAACAAGTGGTATCAGAGCCACCTCGTTAATCGTGTTTCTGATTCGTCTCAATTATTCTGAATTTGGTAGAAATTCTTAGGCTTAGATGCGAATTAGGTATTCATGAGTTCTTTTAGAAAGCCTGAAATACGAAACTGTAATTTTTCTTGAATTTCTGAAACTGTTTTCTTAAATTGTGTTTTTGAAAAACGTTTTGATTAAATTCTATTTAAATCGTATTTTTCTAATTTTGGATTGAACCGGGTTTTGGAGAAACCCAAAATACGAAACGGAACACGAAAAGGACGAGCCTAGGCGTGCTAGCACGTCGCATGCCCAGGCCCGTCGCCGCCGCCCAGCCCTCACGCAACCGTGCGGGAGGCCCTCCCGCCCGGGCCTAGGCCCGCCCGCTTGCCTGTCCCGTAACCGTGCGGGATAGCCGCCCGCACGCTCCCGCAACCGCGCGGGAGTACCCGCCCGGCATCGCCCGCACGTGAGCAGCAGCAAGCTGCGCACGTTGCGCGTAGGGCGCGCGCCTAGCACGCGCGGACTGGCAGCGCGAGCTGTCGGCACCGTGCGCGCCATCGCTGCCGGCACCGTGCGAGGCTGGCGCGCGCGCCTAGCACGGGACGCTGCGCGGCGAGCAGGTGCTCGTTCCGGGCGGTTCCGGGCCCGATTTTCGTATTTTCGTGTTTTCGGTCCTTGAAATCCCGATTTAATTTTTCTGTAAAATTTTGTTTTATTAAATTTGAATTATTTTTGAAATAATTGTTTAAATTGGGATTTTGAAAATTTTAAGCGATTTAAATTTTGGAAAAATTACAAACTTTATTTTATGAAAATATTGAAAGAATAAAATTATTAATTTTCAGAAATTAATTGGAATTTTATTAGTTCATTGTTTTTCGGGTTTTGTAGAAAAGGCTCTTGAACAAGAATTGCATCTAAGTCGTGTTTTAAGCTATTAGAGCTTAAGGCGAGAATTTTAATTTATTGGTTAAATTTAAATTCTTGCAAAATAGCATGTTAGGTGATCATGGGTTTAGATTTATGTATGGTTTTAATTTATGCACATGGATGGTTTAAATTGGGGTTGGAGCCCTATAGTTGCGTTTTTCAATTGAGGTTGGAGCCTCACTTATGTGCGTACTGTTATGTGATTTATTATGTGGCTTTCTATATTACTGTTTTTGAGGCCGGGGTATGCCCCGTGTAATTGTCTAAGGCCAATATGAAGATTGAGCCTTATTCCTTTATGTCTTTTTCCTTTTATTGTAATTTGAGAGTAGAGATAGGTGGTGAGGTTTTATTTTCATTTTGGAGACAATGCACCCATGGAGTAAGATGTACCATATTCAAGTAACAAGGAGGCCATAAGTGAAGACCCCTCAAAATGTTAGGGAGGGGAATCTCAATTGTTAAATGTAATAGAGATAGGGCTCGTATTTTGTTACCGCTTTCCCTTATGTGATTTAAACTGTTTATGTGGCATGTATGTTAGAACTTGTGATTGTGGAGTGGGTCCCACATATCACGCATAAGATAGGTAGAACCCATGATCATTACATGTTAGTATCATGCTAGGACATGTTATCTGTTTATGTGCTTGTTTGAAATGCATTTAAGTGTACTTGCATTAATCAAGACAAATAAAATTGGATAACATATATGTTGGTGAGGTCGAACCGGACAACTCTCCGGTTGATTCGAAAATTCCCATTAAATATTAAGCTAATTTCGAACAAATAGGTATTTAAGTTTGAGATGCAAATTTTGAATTAAATTCCTAGCATTCCATCAATAGGTTTTAAGTTTAGTAAGTGAAGCTAGTTATTGTCCGCGAGTCGTGGGATAGCTAGTGGAGCCTATTAGTTCTTAGTTACCTAATTGATCATTTTAAATGATCAATATTTCATGATCAATTTTAGCAAGGGCGATGTCCGCGAGTCGTGGGTCGTTCGAACTAAGTTTTGATTATGATCTTATGATTCATGGGTCTAGCTTAACGCCTAAGTAAATATGGATGTCGCACGAGTCGTGGGTCCATATTGAAAGATAGGTGATGCAAAAATAATTGCTAAGAGTTCTAAAGGTGTTAGAATTGGTAAGTTGTACCTACCTAGGGTTCTTACTTAGAATGTCCGCGAGTCGTGGATTCGAGGTAAAATGCCTAGGATCTTAGTACCCATTGGGAAACGTGTTCCTCTTAGATCTTTGGGAATTATAGATCTTTGAAAAACAGTGGGAGCTATATTAGATTAAAGACCTTATCTTTTGTATATCGTTATAATTCAGCATGCTCACTAGTTCTCTGTTTTACCATTTAGGTCGTAGATTCTGTGATTCTCTGCGTGTTTTGAAATGGCAACCAAAAACCCTCTTGTATCTATCCTCGAGTCAAACAAGTTGACTGGTCCCAACTATTCTGATTGGTTGAGGAATGTAAAAATCATTTTAGATTCTGAGAAGAGAACTTATGTTCTCTTCGAAGGGGAGCCTAGTCCCGAAGGGGAGGCTCCCACTCGGGCCGAGCGGGATGCGATTCAGAAGTGGAAGGATGATAATCTCCAAGCCCGTTGCCTTATGTTGGCTAACATGTCTCCGGACTTGCAAAGGCAACATGAGGCCATGGAATTTGCTTGGGAGATTTACGACCACTTAGAGCAACTTTACCGCCCTCATGAACGTGTTACAAGGTATAACACTTCAAAGGAATTGTTCCACTTCAGAATGAGGGAAGGTTCAAGTGTCCATGAATATGGACTCAAGTTTCTTGCCCTTACTGAGAAACTTGCTTCCATGGACATGCCACTGAAAGATGAGCTTTCATTGGATTTGTTGTTGGCTTCGCTCCCACCATCATTCAACCCATTTGTGCTTAACTTCAACATGAATCATGCTGGTGCTACTATAGCTGAGCTGATTAGTCAGTTTGTGACTGTTGAAAGCACAATCAAGAAGGACAATAAGGTTTTGATGGTGAATGCTCCATCTTCCTCTTCTGGGCCTTCTAAAGGTAAGGGCAAGAAAGCCCAAAAGAAGAAGAAGAAACCCCTTACACCCACTGGTGGCATTTCGAAGGGGAAGGCCCAAAAGAAGAAGCGTGATCAGAAAGAGGATGTTTGCTTCCATTGTGGCAAATCGGGACATTGGAGGAGAAACTACCCAGAGTACAACGGTACTCTAAAGAAAGGTATCTTTCTCGTTGAAGTAAATCTTTCTATTAATTCTAGTTCTTGGGTACTTGATACCGGTTTTGGAACTCATATCTGTAATGATGTACAGATGCTAAGTGAAGTCCAACAACTCAAAGAAGGAGAATGTGTCTTGAAGATCGGCGATGGCTCAAACGTTGAAGCTCGAGCTTTAGGCACAATTAGATTAGATTTAGGTAGTTTTGAGTTAGTCTTGAATAAAGTCCTTTATGTACCGAGCATTATTCGTAATATAATTTCAGTTCCAATATTAGATTGTGAAGGTTATAAAACTTATATTAAGAATGGTAAATATTTTATCAAACGGAACAACTCTTCCGTTCACATCGGTACTCTAAGTAATGGACTTTACCTAACTCAAAATATCAATATTATGAATATACAACGAGAAACGGAGTGTAAGAGAGATGACAAAGTTTCAGCTCCCTTATGGCATGCTAGATTAGGACACATTTCCAAGAACAGAATTAGCAAGATAAACACTTTAGGATCATTCTCTGAAAATGATCTTAAGGAGTTAACTTCTTGCGAATCCTGTCTCAAAGGAAAAATGTCCAAAGTCCCTTTTAAAGGAACTGTGGAACGTGCCACTAAGGTTTTGGATTTGATCCATACTGATGTTTGTGGACCGCTTAGTGTAAGCACTAGAAACAATCATCAGTATTTCATAACCTTTACTGATGACTTTAGTCGGTATGGTTATGTATACTTAATGAAGTATAAATCTGAAGCTTTTGAGAAATTCTTAGAATTTCAAAAGGAGGTTGAGAACTAAACTGGTCAAAAGATCAAAGCACTTTGATCTGATCGAGGAGGCAAGTATCTTAGTGAAGAATTCCTTAATCATGTCAGAGATAATGGGATTATCTCTCAGTAGACTCCTCCGGGAACTCCTCAGCCTAATGGAGTTTCTGAGGGAAGGAATCGAACCCTACTTGATATAGTTCGTTCCATGATGAGTTTCACTGACTTACCACCTTCTTTCTGGGGTTATGCCCTAGAAAGTGCAGCAAAAATTTTGAATCTAGTTCCCTTTAAGTCAGTCCCTAAAACGCCCTATGAAATGTGGCATGGTAAAATCCCTAGTTATTCTTACTTAAGAATTTGGGGTTGCCCTGCTTACGTGAAGAGGACAGTGGGAGATAAGTTAGAATCTCGTTCTAACTTATGCTACATTGTAGGTTATCCTAAGGAATCCATAGGATACTACTTCTATGATCAATCTGAGCAAAAGGTGTTTGTTTCCAGAAATGCCACTTTTCTTGAGGAACCGTTCCTTAAAGAAAAGAAAGGCAAGATCATAGAATTAGAAGAAGTACAAAGTGACCCCACACCACCCACTGAAGAAACGTCCCCTTCTGATCAAATACAACCAATCACGAATTTCGATAAACATGAAAATCCTCCTCTAAGGCGTTCTGAACGCACTCCTAGACAGCCGGAGAGATGGTATGGATTCTTCCATGAAATCTCTCAAAAGGATAATGATCCTTTAACATATGAGGAGGCACTTTCAGATTCTGACTCTGAACAGTGGATAGAAGCCATGAAATCCGAAATGGACTCCATGAACTCCAACCAAGTTTGGACCTTGATAGATTTGCCTGATGGGGTCAAACCCATAGGTTGCAAATGGATCTTTAAGAGAAAGCTTGGAGTTGATGGAAGCATTGCAGCCAATAAAGCAAGACTGGTTGCAAAAGGATTCACTCAAAGACCCGGCGTGGACTTTGATGAAACCTTTTCGCCAGTTGCAATGCAAAAGTCTATTCGGATCATGATTGCCATTGCTGCATATTATGACTATGAGATATGGCAAATGGATGTGAAAACTGCCTTTCTCAATGGTGACATTGACAAAGACATTTATATGGAGCAACCCATAGATTTCACATTCAGTGGGAGTGAGCAAAAGGTTTACAAACTCCAAAGATCAATCTATGGATTGAAACAGGCTTCTAGGAATTGGAACATTCGATTTGATGAATCAGTCAAAGCATTTGGCGTCATTCAAATTTCGAATGAGTCCTGTGTGTATAGAAAGGAATTGGAGACCTCAGTACAATTCTTAGTACTTTATGTTGATGACATCCTTCTTATTGGGAATTCGAAGGATGACATGAAAGTGACTAAGTTATGGTTATCGAACCAATTCGAGATGAAAGATCTTGGTGATGCGTCCTATATCCTTGGAATTAAAATCTATAGAGATAGATCTAGAAGGTTAATAGGTCTATCACAGTCGATGTACATTGACAAAGTATTGAAGAGATTCAATATGGAGTCAGCAAAGGTTAAGAACCTTCCTATGAGCGTAGGAACATGTCTTTCAAAGAAGATGTGTCCTAAAACTAACCTTGAGAAGGAAAGAATGACTCATACACCTTATGCATCAGCAATAGGTAGCATAATGTATGCAATGTTATGTACTCGACAGGATGTGGCTTATGCACTTAGTGTAACAAGTCGTTTCCAATCTGACCCTGGAGATGGTCACTGGGCTGCCGTGAAGAATATTCTTAAATACTTGAAAAGTACTAAAGATTTATTCTTGGTTTACGGAGGTCAGAAAGATCTTACTGTCGAAGGATACTGCGATGCAAGCTTTGCATCAGACTTAGATGATTTTAAGTCAATGTCAGGACACATTTTCTGCCTAAACGGCGGAGCAGTGAGTTGGAAGAGTTCCAAGCAAACTACCACTGCAGATTCGACCACTGAGGCCGAATACTTAGCTGCAAATGATGCATCTAAGGAAGGTGTTTGGATTAGAAACTTCATTCAAGAGTTGAATGTTGTTCCTAGCATGAAAGACCCCATTACCGTGTTTTGTGACAACACTGGGGCGGTTGCTCAAGCAAGAGAACCAAGATCTCACCAACGGACCAAGCACATTATGAGGAAGTATCACCTAATCCGTGATATTATCAAAAGAGGAGATGTGCAAATTGAGAGGGTCACATCAGCAGAGAACGTGGCAGATCCACTTACTAAACCCCTTAGTCGAGAAGCTTTCCAAGGTCATCTTCAGAAGATGGGACTTAGAGTAGCTTTAGAATGGCTTTGACGGGCAAGTGGGAGATTGTTAGGAATAGTGCCCTAGAAAGCCGATTGTATATCTGCTTTGTGCTTTTCCTTATTGTAATCACAGACAATCTTTGAATGAAATAATGAATTGAGGCAACACTTCTTTATATGCTCTTGTTTGGTATGCGTTTACTTTATCTGTGCATGTATACAAACTCCCCTAATCCTGATGACTTTAGGACTCTACCATTTAGGTGAAATGGTTCATGAAACGAGCCCTATCTCACATAAGTCATGATTAGTAAATTACTCCAAGCCGATGAGTCCTACAGAATGTGGGAGTGTCAACCTGACTCCTCTAAGGCTTGCTTGTGGGATCACGCCCTTAAGAAGGACCACCTTGTTTGATGGAGGTGCAAAGTGTATAGTTGATACGTGCGTGATACATGAGGGTGCGTACTTTAATAAGTAAGTTCACTGAGGTGCCCCGTGTGAGAAGATTCCTAAATGGGAAAGGAAGTTTCTATTTCGGGAAATAGAAACTTCTAGATTAGGAAATATCTCACGAGTCATTGATGTGATTAATTGATCTTTAGACTTGAGGTTCCTTGTCACTTTATGAGTTAACTCTGTAGTCTTAGGTATAATCTTTAAAGGGTGTCGCCTTAGACAACTGATTCAAGGCTTATGCTGGGGCTGCACAAGTGATTCATGAAAGTGAATGAGAATCAAGAAAGGACCTACATTTGCATTTGCAAGGTGATCTCTTATTGTGTAAGTCATTCATATGCCATATGGAGTCCTTGGCCAAGGCAGTAGATCAAGACATCAAGAAAAGGGTTTCTTGGATTGAGATCAAATGGATATGAAATGCACTTAGCTTTATGACCTGATTATTAGGGTTCTGATTATTCCCTTACCCTAGATCTTGGTTGAGAGATAGTAAGTAGGAGGATTGTATCTCACATGAATCAATGACTTAAAGGTTCTGTCGAATCCGAACATTCCAATTCAGCTAGGGGTTAAACACCTGTTGCTAGACTATGGTCGTTTAATCTGTGGACTGATTAATTAATTAGTGAATTAATTAATTGGGGTCACTGCTAATTGAATTGAGAACCTAGAGGGTCACTCACAACAACTTGGTTACATGAGTTGAGGCTTTAAAATGATTAAACGAGTTAATCGAGCCTAGAGGGTTCCACACGTGTGATTCACACGTGTGGGTCACGTGAGTGACACGTGTCATTGTGACACGTGTCTCACGTGATTATATATATATATATATATTGTATATATATTAAATAATTAATTTGTTAATTATTTAATAGACTTTGGTTTAATTTTGAATTAAAAAGAAAGTCTTATTTTGGAGAAAATAATCTAGTTAATTAATTAGATAAAATAAGTTCTTTATTTTAAATAAATAAAGTATAAAATTATCCAAAAAGAGTTTGGATATTTTTAGCTCTCTTGAAAGTTGATTTGAATTAGAGTTCAAAGTCAAAGTCAAAATTACTTGATGATCAACTAATAGGAGAGAGGGACCAAATCCTTAGTCCATAAGGACTAGGTTCGGCCGCCCCTTCCCTTTCCTATATATAGGGGAGCTCATGCTCCCCTTTAGAGCTAATTGACAATTCTTTTGGTTCATGTGTTGAACACCTTCCTTTCTCCATGATTAAATAAAACCCTAGGTGAAGCCTAAACACTAACTAGAGAACTAGCATCCTTACTAGTTAGATTGTGATCAAGTTGGTGGACTTTCTCTAGAGACGTCAAGTTAGAAGTTTGAAGATTCGAGCTTTACCAAGGAGAGGGGATCAAGCCGCGAGAAGAGCGTTCTTGGGTGGCTTGAAACGCTTCAAGAAAGAATTAAAAAAAAGTAAGTTTTCTATCTCTACTAATTTGGTTACACGATTGCGAGTCCTAGGTCCTTTTGTTGGGAAAATTTTTTAAATTCCGCTGCTTTCTGATTCGTGTTTTCCAACAGTATGAACATGAAAGTCGAAATTCTTGGTGTTCTTGAGTAATTTAAGTATTTATATGGAGTTCTATTGTATCTTAATCATGTAAACATGCTTGTTTCCAGAATTCATGCATTTTAATATTTATTTGATGAAGTTTTGAGGTGGTTGAATTTGTCCCGAAAGCCTCCCCTGTTCTGCTCTGTTTCTGCACTTGCAGAGGAGCGGGAACGGCCCTTCCCGTCCCCAGTTCATTATGGGAACGACCATTCCCACTCCTTTGAATTCAAAGACGGTGCGCGCATGGGAACGGCCGTTCCCATTTTGGCCTGCGAGTCGGAAGGGCCATTCCCAGCATAAGTCGCCTTTTAAAAATAAAAGCGCAGGGATGTTTTCTTGGGGCTATGGGAACGGCACTTCCCAGTTTACACTGAGGACTAGAACGGCCGTTCCCACCTCGTTGACAGAACAAAACCTACTGCATAAAATGTGATATTTGGGATTTTAACCCAATGTATTCTTTTACCCCAAATGCTATTATATGATTGAATATATGCTAAAACAAGATATTTTCATGCCACATTGTATATTGCATGTCATCTTGTCGCATTTTCGCCTTTCGTCATATCTGGTACATTTAGAGTCATGTCTCACGTGTACACGTCTATCTTTCACAGACCAGCTTCACCGGGACGGGGAGCAAGCCCGTAGACCGTATACTACTCGTCTTTTGTCGGTAAAGGTGGGGTTTAATTATTAGTTAAACAGAACCCGTATAACCATTATGTGGATCTCAAGCCAAAAGGTATATATATACTTATTTATAATGATTTCTAAACATATACATAATTGCACGCAAGCCATGTTCATGAAAAGAAAGTCATGTATCGTGATTGATTGATTGATCGTGTTTTGGCGAGTAAAGCATGTCAAATTGGGCCCGAGGATAGTGATTTGAGCCAACCGGGAAAGCATAGGCTGACGGGTAACTCGAATGCTATCCTCACCACATTGGGATGACCCCTGAATCCGCTAGCCGCTAGGAGATTAGTGGAGGAAGGAGTTTCGGGCTTAGGGATTCATGTACCCTCTGCCCATTGAGATTGGATGGTGGGGCCTTGCAATCCCACCATCACCGGAGGAAGAAGGAGACTGTGGACGGGTCCGACACCACGGATTGTCCTCTGGTTATTGTCATGATTGCACGTATTGATTATCTTGCCTGAATACACCTGCACGACAGCACGATAGCTAAATTGCATGATCACCTATTAAATGATTAAGCAAGCATGTCTTGTACACAGTCGGAGTAAGGTTGGAGATTGCTCTCACTCGCCAGGCCACGTATTGCACGTATTGAATGCATGAAATCGATCAAAGTACTTAATATTGGTAGTTGTAATCTCGGGCGAGTTCTATGTTATTTTGAACGTATCTTACCTTAATTATAAAACCTTACCCAAGGTTATAACTTGCATGTTAATTGCGCTAATATATTTATGCCCCTCACTTAGTCTTCTATGGATTGACGCCCCACCTTTCAGGTTTTCGCGGTCGTGTGCTAGGCGGGAGTCAGAGTCGTGTCATGTCGTCCAGCTGAGTCTAGCACTTCATACACTTTCATGTTATTGTTCTTGATATTTCGGGGTTAGTGTATCATGATTATTGGTAGTATTTGGAGACTTTTGTATGTATATTAGGAAAGATAATAATGTATTGATTCATGTTGGTATCTATTAGTATCGATGCTTCTGGATAAAAATATGGTACCTATATGTATTAATGATATAATGCTTCCGCTTTCGACTTTTATGTCTTGGTTTTGTAATACTTAGGGGTATAGTCCCACCTAGCTAGCTTATTTCTTTTATTTGTCACCCGTTCGCTATAGGTTAGTTCATGTACGGATTGCCCATTTCGTATGTGGATCGACCTATAGTGCGGGGTGTGGCATCTTTACGTATAGGGGTGCTACAACCAGGATCAGTGAACTTGAGGCTATCTTCAAAGAGCTTAGAGAAAGAGATTTGGAAGCATTCAAATGGCTTGCAAAGAGGCCAGCTGCCCACTGGTCCAAGGCTTACTTCAGGTGTGTTTCTAAATGTGATTTACTCTTAAACAACTTATTTGAGAGTTTTAATGCTATTATTGTTAAAGCTAGAAGTATGCCGATTATTGACATGTTGGAGAGTATTAGAATGACTCTCATGAAAAGAATATATGTCAAGAGGGATAAAATGAATTCCCACAAATACGACATCTGCCCTAATATTCAGAAAGTATTAGAGGAAAATAAGAAGAGTATGGATTATATTCCCTTCTGGAATGGTCGTGTTCAGTTTGAGATTCAGGGATGTTTTGGGGATAAAGTAAAGGTTCATTTGTCAGATAAAACCTGTGGATGTAGGAGATGGCAGTTATCTGGAATTCCGTGTCAACATGTTATTTCAGCCATATGGCATATGTACAAAAAACCTGAGGATTATGTGGATGAATATTACCACAAAGACACTTTCATGAGAGTATATAGTCATCTTATGGTGCCATTAAATGGGCCTGATGATTGGCCAAGGATGTTGAAGAAGATATATCCACCTGTAAAAGAAAATCTTCCTGGTAGACCAAAGCTACAAAAATGGAAAAGAGCTGAACATGAAATTGCCAAAAAGAACAAAACAAAGCCCAATAGCACTGGTCAATCTGTAGGAAGACTTGGGAAGCAAGGTTTGGTGATGAAATGCAAGTTGTGTGGTGTGCCAGGTCACAATAAACGGGGATGCAAACAAAACCCCAAAAATCAAAACCTGCCAGAGCGACTTGAAGTCCCACCACCAATTGACAAATCAAAAACTGTAAGGCTAACACCTTTGTTCAGCCCTTGCATTCTTTTAATTACAGCCTTTGATACCTGTGCTATTTATTGTTATTAGGTCAAAAATAAAACCGCAACTACAAGGAATTATGCAAGTACAAGCAAAGGTGTAACTACAAGCAATGTTGGAACACCGCACCCCAACATGAAGAATGACAAGAAGTGCAGTTGCACTTCACTCACAACAAGAGGTATCAACTATTGCAAGTCAAAGATCAATAACCCAAGCAGCTACAAAACGAACACCAAGGAGGAGGGCAATCACATCTTTATCAACTCATATGGCTACCACTCAACAGTCCGCAACAAGGTCTTCAACAAGAACCCCTACGAAGAAGACATATAACACCAAGTTTAAGCCACCGGTCCAGACAAAGAAGAAACATTCGTAGGCCTTTGATGTTGCTATATGTTTTTGAACTTGGAGTAGAACTGTGTAAATGTGGTCTTACTTTTGCTCATGTATTGGCTACAATTTCATCTCTTGAAAATGGTCTACTGGTTTTGTAAAAGGTTAACTTGAACCTTCTATCCAAAAGTTTTTGCTATGAATTTTTTGATTTTGGGGATTTGCTTACTTACAATTTCAATTCCAAAGAACATTTGCACTTGTCTCAAAGAGCAATATAGAAAATGAAAATTACCATTCCATTCATGTCGGAAACCACGTACATAATAACCTAAATTACATCTGTGCTTGATGTCGGAAATAATGTATATAATACTTAAATTACATCCGTGTTTTATGTCGGAAACAAAATACATCATACTTAAATTACATCCGTCCAAAACATTACACATTACATCTACCAAACTAAGACATAAAATACAACAATTATAGCAAAAAACATCATAAACTCAGATGCTCCTCTAGGCCATTTTCTCTCATTTTCTGTTTGTGGCCTGTTTGGCTCTTGTTCAGTTGGCCTCCTTTTCTCAATTTCAGCTTCAAGACCATTGATACTTCGAAGAAGGCCAGGAATGATATGCCTAGAACGCTCACACATTGGTGGGTCGATCCAATTAAACATGTTACAGCCACCTTCAGTCTAGCATCCAAATGGTGCAAAGTTTAGGAGAAGAAGTGCGATTCAACAAATCCAAAAAACAAAATTAAGCCCTCACCCGGAAATTCTGGCAGCTAATGTATCTTCTCCCCGGGTTATGGTCGGTCCATGATGTTCTCTCCACCACAGCCATCCCACAGTAGCAGACACGTTGGTTGCCTCTCTCCATCCTTCAGCTTCTCGCGCGAATTGAAATGAGAAATTAGGGTTCCCGTTTTATGGTTTTAACAAGACAAGCGGGAGTTGGTACTCTGACTTGAATGGACGAAATTGCCCTTACGCATGGCATGCCCAAGTCACGTGCCCTCAGAGGAACGGAATATTCCACGAAGATTCTGCCGGAAACGTCGAAAAGGGGTAAAGTTTAACAATTTATAAAGGTTAGGGGGCAAATCGCCCGGATTCAAAGGATCGGGGGCACTTCGCCCAATGGCCCAAAGGACCGGGGGGTCTGTATAATTAGCGCTAATTTTTATTTAAATATTAATAGCAACAAATTTTTCGTTGCTAAATTATAAATATTTTATTAATTTTTTAATTACTTCTTTATGGCAATGGATTTTTCGTTGCTAATATTTTTTATTTTTTATTTATTTTTACTACTATTTTATTCCATATAGCAACGGAAAATCCGTTGCTAAATTATAAATATTTTATTAATTTTTTAAATTATATATTTATAGTAATGGATTTTTTGTTGCTAATATTTTTTATTATTTATTTATATTTATTACTTTTTTATTCCACATAGCAACGGAAAATCCGTTCATAAATTATAAATATTTTATTAATTTTTTAAATTATATACTTATAGCAACGGATTTTTCGTTCCAAATATTTTTTATTATGTATTATTTTTCATTAGTTTTTCATTTTAATAGCAACGGATTTTTTGTTGCTAAAATGTAAATATTTTATTAAAAATTTTAATCGATTATTTATAGCAACGAAAATATCCGTCGCTAAATATTTTTATTAAATATTTATTTTTAATTGAAATAGAAACGAAAATTTCGTTGCTATATATACAAATTTATTTATTTTTTGTACTATTTAATTTTAGCAACAAAAAATTCATCGCCATTTTTTTCCATATATAGCAACGAATATAGCAACGAAAATTCCGTTGCTACAAAATTTTGGCACGAAATTGTTGTCCGTTCTATTTTTTGTTGCTAAATAGCAATGAATAATTTCTGTTGCTAAATTTCCGTTGTTATATGATAGATTTCTGGTACTGAACCAGCCGCAATAATATGTAAGGGTAGTGAGTTTCTTGGTGCTCACGCCCAAGGATTCCATCCCCCACCAACCTCCTAGTGGGTTCCGGGTTGATCCTTTTGCTGGGAGATGGTCCCAGAACAGTAGCAGTCCGGGACCACATTTATAAAAGTTTTATTATAATATAAGTATTAAAATATTTCTAAAACATTTTAATACAATGGCGGAAGACTAGCCGGATCTACTCAAGTATATACATGCAATTGATAATAAATTTTAAATCACTTAAGCAGATAAATATCTAACATACAATTAACACTTTAAGAGCATATAATTTATCATGCTTAAAATAATACAACTGTAAAATATTATTGTACTGCAAACATAGCTATCTAACGGTATTTTTCCAGCTCCCGAATTCACCTCCTGAGAACCCGATACCCGATCTCCTCGTGAAACCCATAGAGCTTCCCTACAATAACCCCAGAGAAACCCTCGGAGTGTGGGCTCCGAAAGCATTTCTCTAAATAGTTAGAGAAAACAAACTTTAATCTAGAAAACCCTTTTCAGGGTTTAATCTCCCGAATTTGGGCGTTTTATATAAACACCTAATTAAAATTAATTCCAAAATAAATCGGAATTAACTAGGAGAAAAGGGATATGGTTTCAAAGCCGAGAACTCAGCCAAAACCTCTCCCAAAGTTGTTAATGAAAAATGAAGGGCCAAGACCCCTATTTATAGGGGAAAAACTGAGGGTAAAATGGTAATTTCACACCCCACTTGCGTGTGCAACTTGGACACAAAAATCGAGGGCACCACGTCATAGATCTCATCACCACGAGTCCAATGCCACCGAGAATGCCCCCATCCGTCTCCGCACGCGCCCTCAGGCGCCACAAGAAGATGGCTCGTGTGTTGTACACGCGGCTAGGGCTTGAGGCTAAGGTGGCCGATCCTCACTCGGCCACGTGTCCGGGTGGGTCTTACTCGAATCCAAACCTATCTGTTTGAACCGTGTTTGGCCGATCCGTTTACCCGTTGACTCGACCCATTTTAGGACCAAATCCGGAACGTTCACTTGTGATGACGTGGCACAATCTCAGCCATCCACATTGCGTGCCACGAGGCACCCTGTCAGCGCCAACTGGGGCCCGTTCTGCTGACGTGGCATGCCACGTGGACCCACGTCAGCTGCCACCTGAGCCAAAAACTATATATATATATATATTTTTTTTTTTTAAATTTAAAATTTTATTTTCTCCAAAATAAAATTCCGGGCATTTCCAACTCTTTCGAATTTGATTTATTTTCTTAAAATAAATCCCTTGGCTATTTTCAAACACTTTGAAAAATCATTTCTCTTTTTCCTTTTAATATTTTCTCTTCAGGTTTACAGTTGGGGCTTGTAGAGGGACCTGCAGGACTAATTAATTTTTGCTCCAAACGGGTTAATATATTATCATCCCATGATAATAATTAATTACCGTTTAAAAATATTTATTAATATTTAATTCCACTGAATAAATATTATTGCACTCTAAAATTAATTAAATTATTTACGAATTTCTCGATCTAGAATAATTTCGCATTTCACTCCTCCGTGTAGATATCCATGAAAAATAAATTGCAACTACTATCATATATTTTTCATCTCTAATTTGAAATTTATTGATTCGTATTAAGTTTAAATTCTCTGTATGTGAAACACATTCAACATACAACTTCGGTGACGTATCACGCGAAGTGCTTTGGCCAAAGTCTTAATTCGAACTTTTGCAAATCTATTTCAGGGACATCTTTTACCTTCCAGCAAGGCCACAGATTCCTCGATCAATATAACTCTTTAGCACATTTCATGTCGTCACCGAATGATACAAAGTATTTTGGCTACCCGTTACTGAGACCTCACTTCGAGTATATTACAGTGACTAACACTACATGCCTAAAGTCGAAACATTATCAGGATTAAGAGTACAATGCTTCCTGAGATTTTATTCATTTTAGATAGCAGTATAAAATGAATAATCTCAGTGGTCCAGTTCGATGTTTCCAATCCTATTGAAAATCATCAACGTGTTATAATTGGAATCACCATTCCCTATGACGAAAGACTAATCATCTTATATAACCACGTTATAGTCTTGATAAGAACATATTCTTATCTTACCGACTAGAACTTTAATGACACGTGATTTCGGTATTCAAAGTCTTTTCCCATGAAACACATTTCATATGAGAATACCACCACACGTCATTAATTATTAATATGTGAAATACTCACAACTCGTTGTAAATTTAGTTTAATTAATTAATTCAACAAATTGAATTTTCAGGGCGCTATTCGCAACAATCTCCCACTTGCCCTAAATTCAATTTGGCCACACATCTAAGTCTTATTCCTTTCACATGAGTGTCAAAACCCATTTTGCACTCTTTTGCGCCAATACTTTAGTGAAGGAATCTTTTAGACGTTTCTCTGAGCCAACAACTAGGAAATCATGAATCCAATACATCTAATTGGCTGGTTCTCAAGCTACCATGTATTTGACTTCTATGGCGGTCTAAGCAATATGAGTCTGCTTAACATTCTCCAATTGACGGTTACTCTTTCTAGAGTAAACATGGTTACTCTTTCTAGAGTAAACACGTATTCTGATGTCAAGCATCTAGAATACAAATCAGACTGTAAGTCCGAATCTGTGTATTCCATTGAAATGAGCTCCCCACTGTGGTAGACAAGCATATAATCTCAAGTCATCCTCAAGTACTCCAATATATGCTTTCACTACTACCCAGTGTCAGATTCTAGGTTTTGACTAATATCTGCTGACTTAGACCTAATTCATAATGGACATCTGGCCCTGTACATAAAATGACATAAATAAAGCTTCCGCTGCGGAACTCTAATCATGTCCTCTATCTTTTCAGTCGTCTCAGGACACTGGTCCCGAGATAGATAAATTCTATATCTAAAAGGTAATGAACCTTTCTTGGAATTTGTCATATTATACCTTTCCAGCATCTTATCCATATATGCTTCTTGTGATAAACCAATCTCCTTGTTCCTATGATCACGAAAAAAGTCTGATCCTTGAAATAACATTGGTCTCACATAGGTTTTTTCTTGTAAAAATGATTTGACGTACGAATCTTGACCACAAACAAAAATTCTTGCATCATTCCCAATAAGCAGAATATTAATTACGTACAAAGTGAAAATGTTACAACGCTATCATGATGTCATTTTGTACACTCATGGTTCATCAGGCAATTATATAAATCCAAAGATTTTAAATTACCTTATAATTCTGATGCTTCATAATCTTGACGCTTTCTTAAGATCATAAATCAATCTATCAAGCTTGCATTATATGCACCTGATTTTTGGTTGTGAAGCCTTCAGATTATGCCATGTAGCTCCTCTTCTTGAAGGTGCCCGTTCAAGAACATAGTCTTTATATCCATTTGTCAAATCTGATAATTAAATGAGATAAAATGGAGAGGGTAATGGACTTAAGCATTGCTACAGGCGAGAAGACCTCATAACTGATTCCTTCTTTCTGGGTAAAATCCCTTACCATAAGCTTTGCTCTAAAGTCTATACTTTCTTTGTCTATTTCTCTTTTTATCGTCTTGTAGAACCCAATTATATCTAATAGGGTTTAATGCCTTCAGGCGCCTCTACAAGTTTAAGACTTTGATAGAATACAGAGATTTTCACTTCGATTCCCTGGATATTGACCAAATGGTCTGCGTCTATATCTTTCACAGCTTCATTACACGTGACAGGATCAGATACATTAGATTCAACCACTTTGGTTAATCTTAGGTATCTTGTCAGGTGTCCTGACAATCCTCCCACTACAATGATGCTCTCGTGTACTTATATTTGGTACATCACATGTTGTATTTGGTACATCACATGTATCTAATACATTTTCAATTATCACGAGTTTATGTAAATCAGTATCAAATACTGTTATTTTCTTTTAACACTATTTTGCTTCCACCCTTTTGTGGTTATTTATGTAATCATCTTTGAAATATTCACAAACATCTTTTGTGATTTCTCAACTTACAAAATATACCACCTCTTGTTCTTCTAGGATAACTTTAGAACAAGTAAACCTTTGTTGTTTATTCAAACTCGTCAGGATCTATCCTTAACATGTGGATCAGGTTACCTTAAATACTAAGATAAAAGATACAGTATTTTCACCATAGCTACAGATCTATCTGTGTTTTAGGAACTAACTTAGATAGAACTAGGTTCAGTGTGTTTTGCCGTTTTTGAGCACAAGACTCCAAAAACAAACTTCGTAGGGTAGCATGACTCTTCATGAATCTTTACCATCTCTATCAGAGTTCTATTTCTCTTTTCCGCAATACATCCTTGCTAAGATGTATCTCATACAGATAACTGAGATCTAATCTCATTTGGGAAATTCTATTTAACTCTGAATATAAATGCTTATCACTACTTCGATCTAATCGAAGTGCCTTGATATGTCTTCTAATTTGACTCTTTGACTTTAGTCTTATATTCCTTGAACTCTTCAAAAATACAGACTTAAGTCTCATCAAATAAACATATGTGTATCTAGAGTAATCATTCAAATCAATGATGAAGTATGCAAAAACCTTCTCTTGCTTGAACATTCATAGGATCACATATCCATATGAACTGGCACAAGCAACTTCATGGCTTAAGTACCCTTTATCTCAAAAAAAAACTTCTTGGTCATTTTAACTTTCTTAATAGGATTCGCATATTGATACTATTTTCAAGTCAATAGGACTCAACAATCAGTCTTTGGATCCTATTCAAATTTAATTGACCAATAGATAGGTGCCACGTAGAAGTTTTTCCTCTTTGGATGGTAAGTCAATCTTCTTAATGTTAAACTTAAATTAGGGTTTTGATTAAGGTATAAAAGACCATCTTTTATTGTGCCAGAGCAAATAAACCTTTTATTTTGTTTAAAGGTAACCCTTTGTTCAAAACAAACAGTTAAACCACTAATTATCAAGTAACTTACAGAAATCAAATTTCTGTATATATGGCACGTATAATATTAAAACCCTATTGCCGAAATACGACTTTATAGTCCTTACTGTTAATACAATTAGACTTGTATTATCCTCGAGTAGTAGTTGTGTGCTAGCTGTTTATCAAACTTCCTGGTTAGTTTGAATCTGCGCAACGAATTGTAAATATGATTAGTTGAGCTCGAATCCACACACTAGGATTCTGGTGAATTTCCAACTAAACATACTTTCAAGGAGTAAGATATCTTCATATCTTATCTAAACGGTGTAGCAAACAGAAAAACTAAGTATTTTGGATAATTTCTTTTCCAATACCCGTTACCACCGAAATAGAAACATTTTTCCATTGTCGGATTTGACTTTCTATTTCTGAACCTTAGATTGGGAACTTTTCCTTTTCTTTTTCTTCCACTCACTGCCTTTCTATGCCGTGGATATTGATGTCAAATTTAAGAGAACTTTTCCCTTAGTTTATATCACCTTTCTGCCATATTGAGGTCGTTCATTGGTTCAGGTTAGGTTTTCAAAAAAAATATTTAAAATTAACCCTGAACGTTCAAACGACTTAGGCATAGAGTATAGGATCGTATCCTATCTTTTAAGATTGTCTCTTTAAGCACAGAGACTTTCAATCTCGTTCAGATTTGTTACCATATCATAATATGATCCTGAATCGGTGATCCTTCAAACATCTTTATAACTAACAACCTTCTTATTGGCTCGTACCTTCGTACGATTCTGTCTTCAAAACATGTTCTTATCAGTGGGCATCTCATGCATCTGATGCTCAAGAACATCTAAAACAGATGTCAGGATAAAAGACTTGCCAGATCATCACACTTGATCTATTTAGAATAAGCGTCTTTCTAATCCTGACGAGTTATAGTTTTCGAAATTTTCGGATAAGGTTCAGTGAGTAAGTAAACTTTTGTGTCTCAACATGATGTCAAGATTTATTTCCTAGTCAGTACAGTTGAACCCTTACTAGCCTATTTCCTTATAGACATATAGTTGGGAGTGGGCTAAGAGAGATCGTAATTATTATAAAAATGAAATAAATAAAATTATGCAAGTTATGATTATGTATTTCACTTTCTACTGCGTCTAACCAATAAATGAAATCCACGTAAGCATTTTGATTTACGCAATGGTGACTTAACTAACTGCAGTTGACTCCCCGGAGGCGAGGTCGAAAATCGCTTAGAAAAGGAAGAACTATTCTTAATTAACGTGTCATGTAGGTAACTCTTACCAAACAATGTCAATCCACCACGTCAACCCTTGGCCTCTAAGTAAATGTAACAGAGCTCCGAAGGGAGGTTAATACATTACTTAGTCAAGTGTGTACCATTACCTAGAAGTCCGTACGAGTAGGTCAAGACACTCCACGGAGGCGTGGTCGAGCTGACTTTCCCCGTATTTCATTCTATCCATAGAAGTCTAATCTTGTATACCGCGAATATATACCCGCCGAAGGGAGTAGTACATATTCACTATACTATAGACCGGTAATGGAGGCTATGAGAATCCAACTCTTTTCATCTCGCTCCCACTTGAATTTTTTAAACGGTGTGGATTATCTTTTGATTATTTAATAATCACTTTTGGCGTCTTATTGTCGGAAGTGATTAATCTTATTAATACGCTCCCACTAGGATTACTAAATCATATTTAAAATCCTAATAATATTTTAAGGCTTTAATAACAATTTATTAATTAGGCCGAAAAATATTAGTTCAATCATGCATCGCGTTCAATCTCTATTAAACATTATTTATCTAATCACATTAAATAAAATATGCATAATTGAAAATAGCATAATATCTCATATTATCATGATCATGCCATAAAATAAAATAATTAAGTATGCTCTCATATAATTATCACATAATTATTATGCTTAAAATAAATGGCATAAAGTAAACATGTTATAAATAAATCATTTCATAATTTAAATCATCTTTACTGATTCGGTAATTTTTCAGGAAAAGCAATTAAATTGTTTCCCAAAGAAATTCCATTCCATGTAAATTCCCAGGAAACACTGGAGGGGTCACAACGGTTCCACTTAAAAACTAGCCTCCTTTGAAAAAATTTACGGGCACATTATCAGATTTAAAATTATGCATCTCATGCATCATATCAATGCATGTATATAACTAGAGCACGACTCTGATACCAGTTACTGGGAGGTAGGCCCAAAACAGTAGCAGTCCGGGACCACATTTTTAAAATTTTTATTATAATATAAGTATTAAAATATTGCTAAAACATTTTAATACAATAGCGGAAGACTAGCCGGATCTACTCAAGAATACAAATGCAATTGATAATAAATTTTAAATCACTTAACGAGATAAATATCTAGCATGCAATTAACACTTTAAGAGCACATAATTTATCATGCTTAAAATAATACAACTGTAAAATATTAACATACTGCAAACATGGCTATCTAACGGTATTTTTCCAGCTCCCGAATTCACCTCCTGAGAACCCGATACCCGATCTCCTTGTGAAACCCGCAGAGTATCCCTGCAATAACCCCAGAGAAACCCTCGGAGTGTGGGCTTCGAAAGTATTTCTCTAAATACTTAGAGAAAACAAACTTTAAACTAGAAAACCCTTTTCAGGGTTTAATATCCCGAAATTAGGCCTTTTATATAAACACCTAATTAAAATTAATTCCAAAATAAGTCAAAATTAACTAGGAGAAAAGGGACATGGTTTCAAAGTCGAGAACTCAGCCAAAACCTCTCCCAAAGTTGTTAATGAAAAATGAAGGGCCAAGATCCCTATTTATACGGGAAAAACCGAGGACAAAATGGTAATTTCACACCCCACTTGCGTGTGCAACTTGGATATGAAAATCGAGGTGAACACATTGTAGATCTCATCACCACGAGTCCAACACCGCCGAGAACGCCCCCAACCGCCTCCGCATGCACCCTCACGCGCCACCGTGTGTTGTACACGCGGCTAGGGCTTGAGGCTGACGTGGCCGATTCTCACTCCGCCACGTGTCCGGGTCGGTCCTACCCGAATCTAACCCTATCCGTTTGAACCAGATTTGGCTGATCCATTTACCCGTTGACCCGGCCCGTTTCCGGACCAAATCTGGACCGTTCACTTGTGATGACGTGGCAAAATCTCAACCATCCACATGGCGTGCCACGGGGCGCCCTGTCAGCGCCAACTGGGGCCCATTCTGCTGACGTGGCATGCCACGTGGATTGCCACGTCAGCCCAAAAAAAATAATTTTAAAAAAAAAATTAAAATTTTATTTTCTCCAAAATAAAATTCCGGGCATTTCCAACTCTTTGGTATTTTATTTATTTTCTTAAAATAAATCCCTTAGCTATTTTCAAACACTTTGAAAAATCATTTCTCTTTTGTCCTTTTAATATTTTCTCTTCGGGTTTTCAATTGGGGTTTGCAGGGGGACCTGCAGGACTAATTAATTTAGCTCCAAACGGGTTAATATATTATCATCCCATGATAATAATTAATTACCGTTTAACAACATTTAATTCCACTAAATAAATATTGTTTCACTCTAAAATTAATTAAATTATTCACGAATTTCTCGATCTAGAATAATTTCGCATTTCACTCCTCCGTGTAGATATCCATGAAAAATAAATTGCAACTACAATCATTTATTTTTCATCTCTAATTTGAAATTTATTGATTCGCATTAAGTTTAAATTCTCTGTATGCGAAACACATTCAACATAAAACTTCGGCGACGTATCACGCGAAGTGCTTTGGCCAAAGTCTTAATTCGAACTTTTGCAAATCTATTTCAGGGATATCTTTTACCTTCCAGCAAGGCCACAGATTCCTCGATCAATATAACTCTTTAGCACATTTCATATCATCATCGAATGATACAAAGTATTTTGGCCACCTGTTACCGAGACCTCACTTCCAGTATATTACAGTGACTAACACTACATGCCTAAAGTCGAAACATTATCAGGATTAAGAGTACAATGCTTCCTGAGATTTTATTCATTTTAGATAGCAGTATAAAATGAATAATCTCAGTGGTAAAGTTCGATGTTTCCAATCCTATTGAAAATCATCAACGTGTTATAATTGGAGTCACCATTCCCTATGACGAAAGACTAATCATCTTATATAACCACGTTATAGTCTTGATAAGAACATATTTTTATCTTACCGACTAGAACTTTAATGACACGTGATTTCGGTATTGAAAGTCTTTTCCTATGAAACACATTTCATATGAGAATACCACCACACGTCATTAATTATTAATATGTGAAATACTCACAACTCGCTGTAAATTCAGTTTAATTAATTAATCAACAAATTGAATTTTTAGGGCACTATTCCCAACACCTTTAAGTGGAGATCATACTTAGGAGTGACACGACAGCCCAACACCATCCCGGGGCCTCATTTACATAAATCTCTGAGTCCCAATTCACAGTTCATAGTTCGAAAAGTTCTAAATTTTCAAAATCGGATTTATCTTTCAAAGTCATAACTCGCTAGTTTAAAACACGCACACTAACCCTTTTCAAAATGAACAAATGAAAATATAGCTTACATATATATAAAAGTTGTTTTAAAGATATTTCATAATAAATGGGATAATTCCCACAAAATACATATCAAACACGTATCTAAATACATATATATATATATATATATATATATATATATATGTAAGTCACATGCAGGCTTAAAACACATTTAGGGTTTTAGGTTATATTAATTAAAAGAAAGAAACCTCACCTTGTCAACCAAACTAAACGAGATGAACCAAAACACCTCTAAGAGACCTCCTCGTCACCTACGGGACAAACCTCCGAACAAAACAAAGAACAAGAGATGGACTTAGACTCAAAATGCACCAAATAGATGCTCGGCAAATGCGTATGAATGTAAACGATGTGTAAAGAATGTAACAAGATAACACTTAGGTCATATGAAGTCATATTAAATCACATTACATCATAATTCACATATTTCATGTTAAACGAATTCATAAACTTCACATAATAAGAACAACACCTCATTAAACATGTTAGGCATGCATGCATATAATAAAAGGATCATAAAAATATCATACGAAATAAGGAAACGACATATTGATTCATCCATGCATGTTGAAGAACTTATATTACATATTAGATCACATATTACACATAAGAGTATCAAAATTACACAATAAATACATAATAAAACATGTAACACATAATAAATCAAGTTACTAATGTAAAAGAGGTAAGAGAGAAGAAAGAAGAACTGGCAAAGTACAAACGAAATGATGAACAAAACGTAACAGCAGCAGCAACTCAAAGTTAGTTCCAAATGGGGTCACGGCCGCAACCCTAAACCTGCTCAAAGGTGGTCGTGGTGCGACCACCATCTGCACCAGCAAGATAAATGGCTCCAGGTCGAAGTTAGGCTAAAAACCAATCGCGACCTCCACCCAAATGGGGCCGCGACCGCGAGTGTGCAGGTCGCGGGATGTGCAAAAACAGCCCCTGTTCTTCGTCTTCAAAGCTCCATAACCACAGAAGCAACTCCAGGCAACAAAGAAGCAAGGAAAAGCAACAAAAGGTAACATATAATAGTAGCTAATACACCATACAACACAACAATAAAGCAAGAACAAATCAAGGAATCAAAATGTACGTATATTGAATAATTTATCAAGTTCATGGAGGTTCAGCTATGGTGGATCGAATTTGATGCAATTTCCATGAAAATCATACTTAGAAATAAAACATGGAAGTCATCTAGACCAAATATCTGAAGCAAAGATGGCATGAATTCATAAAAAATGCTCAAACCCTCACTATTCATATACCAACCCTAAAACATGCTCAAACATGGAAGAAAATGGACAAACCATCACTATTCTTCTCTAGTTTTTTGCTTCTTTCTTCTTTCTCCTAGGTCTGATCCGAAATGAGGGGTGTAGATAGTAATACATGTAGCACCCCAACACGTGGAGATGCCACACCCCCGCATTATAGGTCATTCCATATACGAAAAGGGTAATCTGTACATGAACTAACATATAGTGAACGGGTGACAATGCAAATAAAACGACAAGCTAGGCGGGACTAACTCAAACGTGCTACAGAATAAAGTGGAAGCATAGTCTATTCACTATCAAACCTAACTATTAAAGCATGCTATCACATTGATCATTCGTCAAATAACCCGTACACTAGTTCATATATCAATACATTAACATCCCCGAATACATAACAAATAATTATAATACTAAGTCTAATGCAACAATAAAGAATATGCACCGTGCTTAACTCGATTACAAGGACAGGACTGGACTCGATTCCCGCCTAGCGTGCACCTGCAATAACCAGAAAGGTGGAGGCGTCTGTCTGTGAAGACCGAGTGAGGGGCATAAGTAAATATTAGCGCAGAAAACATGCAAGTTATAACCTCGGGTAAGGTTTTGTAACTATAAGTGATATAAGTTCAAGACATCGTATAATACACTTTGCCCGAGATTACAACTATCAATATTAAATACTTTGATCATGTTCATGTATTCAATACGTGGCCCGACGAGTGAGGGCAGTCTCCAACCTTACTCCCAGTGTGAATCACACATGCTTGCTTTATTAGTCAATAGGTGAACATGAAATTCAATTACAATGCATTAGTGCGATAGTGTAATTATGCAATACAATTAAGGAATGGAAATCATGCAATAACCCGAGGACAATCTGCGGTGCCGGACCCGTCCCTAGTCTCATTCTCCCTCCAATGATGGGAAGGTAGCTAGCCTTCACCATCCACGACGTGTTGAGCAGAGGGTACATGAATCCCTAAGCCCAGAACTCCTTTCTCCACTAATCTCCTAGCGGATTCACGGGTCATCCCAATGTGGTGAGGATAACGAGAGAGTTACCCGTCAGCCCTTGCTTTCCCGGTTGGCTCAAGCCACTACCCTCGGGCCCAACGTGTACATGCTTTACTCGCCAAACGTGCTTGATTCATGATAATAACATGGCTTGCTTGCTTTTCATGAACATGACTTGCTTGCATTTAAAAATGAATTGCTTGTAATCATGAGTATCTTTAGAGAAAACTATAAATATAATACCTTTTGGCCGAAATCTCACGTAAGGGTTATATAGGTTCTAAATAGCTAGAATTAAACCTCACCTGACAGGCGACATAATGACCAATGGATGCGTGAACGTGCTCATGATCACAATCTTCGCCCTGGAGAAGAATTGGATAAGAAATAGAATTATTTGTGCACCCGTGAGACATAACTCGATAATGGTACCAATTATGAAGCACGGCGTAATCATGCAATGAAACGTCATGCATTATCAAATGTAGCATGTAACAATCATATTATGGCATGATATTGATCATATAATAGCTTGTTGGTGTCAATTAAGAGATTAGAAAAGGATTTGGAAATCTCAATTTATGCAGAATATACAGGGGTCGCGGTCGTGACCATTTTTGCTCTATTTTTGGCCGCGGGTGCGACCTAATTTTTCATGACTTTTTCGTGTAATTTTTCAAAAAGTCGAAACTTGGCCAAATTTGGGTAGCGGTCCCGACCTGTTTTATGTGTATTTGAGGTAGCGGGCGCGACCAGATTCTTGTGTATTTAGGTCGCGGCCGCGACCTACAGTCTCGCCAGAAATAAAACAGAGCTAAAAACAGGGGATTGCACGAACCAAGCTGCAAATCCATCAAAACACTTATAATTCCATTCTAAATGCTATAATTCATGAAGAGAAACATATATACATGCTTAAGGTACAATAAAACTAATATAAACACATAAATCATGCCTTGATCATCAAGATTTTCACTTTGGAAATCATATACATATTCATCAAATATTTCCATAAACTCCAAGAATTCAAGTAGAAATTCAAGTTAAAGGCATGTATCCATGTTTCTAGCAACTAGAAATCAAGTTATTGAATCCAAACTAGAACCCTAGCTTCAACTCATGAATTCAAGAATTCATATAAATAGCTCATATATACCTTGAAATGAAAAGAGAAGGAATGAGATGAGGTGATACTTCCAAGATTCTTAATTCATCCAAAATATTAACTTGAAATGATGGAGTTTTCTCTCCTTCTTCTAGGTGTTGAATCGTGAGAAATGGGGAGCAAATATGTGTATATTTTTATGAAATGAAATGATAAATGAAATGGAGACTAGATGATGTTTCTACATATATGGATGATCAAGCACAATTTGCAATTAAGTCCCTCAAATATATAAGTTATGCAATTAAGTTCTATTCCTACAATTTTATTCACTTTGGTCCAAGAATTGTTTATGCAATTTGGTCCTCTAATTTAAATAAATGTCAATTAAGGAAAATTTGGCAATTAAATCACTTTCGGCAATTATTTCACATAACAAGTATTTTCAAGTCACGCAATATTTCTCACATTGTCACGAATTTCATATATTTTCACGTGAACACATTGAAATATAATCCATATAATTTTCATGAAATGTAAGAATTTAATAAACGAAAGGATTAAAATAAATCCTAACTCTCAAAATCACACGTGTGACAAGCGTATCTGTACGTCTGGAAAATTAGGGCGTTACAATTCTCTCCCCCCTTAAGAGGATCTGGTCACCATATCCACTGTCTCGAGTTGCTTGGAATTTACATGGCTCTCTCGTTTTCATCCCACACGGGTTGGCCATTCCACGTCAGGGATTAGTTCGAAAGAGGTCTTCACTAAGCCGGGTCCCTCGAATATTGTTAAGTCACGAACCTCAACTCCACGAAGCCTAAACACTCGAAAGAAAATCTAACCTTCCACTAGAACAAGCGAACAAGTAGCAGGTAATAATGAGAGTGCCACGTCTCTCAAACAAACAACGAGAGAACCCCGTCACTCGAGCAAGTAATAAGAGAAACCCGTCTCTTACGCACACGAAGTAAAATTTCAAGTGAATGATTAAATAAACGTTTACACAATCATCATGTAAGGAGCAAATGGAAAATGTCAATTATGTCAATTTATTATTCATATAAGAGTAAGTTAATAAATAACAAGGAATCACATATAGCAATTAATAAAATAAATGATGCACGTGATATGCATGTTTAAGTGTACTGTTCACCGGAGATTGAAATTCTGACATTGTAATCATTTAGTTCAGTGGTTGCTTCCTTGGTTGAGATTTCTTCTCACGGTACTACCACAGTTCGACGTTGCCCTTCTTGATAACCACCTCAGCCCTAGTGCTATTTTCTAACATAATCTGTAAATCATCATTGATCGCTAGCTTTCTACGCTAATTTCCATATCATATTTATCGGTCGAGCCATTCTTAGCTTGATTCACACACTCAACTTCGGAACCCGAAAATGGAAGTAACCGTTGAGCTTCTACTCCATTAGAAGATAGCACCGCTGAACCGTCAATACCATCTTTGATCTCATAATTATTTTTAGTGGACTTTGTTCATCCTGCCCAATTCATGAAGATTTCTATTTAAGAAGAATGTTTGATGAGGAAAAGGAATAAGGTCGTCATCCCGTGAGAATAAGTCAGCAAGCACACTCGTATGGAACCAAAGGACTCAGGTCCTAATGAAATGTCTTCCCTTTACTCCTTGAAATTTGATAACATATCCGACAACTCTGCTAAATATCTCGAAAGAGAGGATCAATCTTCGATCGGTAATTATCAGGACTTCAATCTTCTCACATGTGTTGACAGAGAGAAAAGCATAAATTTCACGACAAGAGGTGATGATGGTAGCACGTTGGGAGGGGCGGTTCGCATTCACAGGCATCTCTAGGGTATCAGTAACAACATCGTAAGCAAACTCTTGTCGGAGTTGACACATTAAAACCTTCTGAGAATGGTAATAATGCAAAGGTGTTGTCGACGAGGAGACTTTTCTTGATGTAAGGAAGAGAAAATATTTGAGGTATTAAAGACTTCTTTCACATGGTTCTGATAGAGGCTCCCGGAAGAATCGGTTTTCTTGAAATTCCAACTCTCCCGAGTGAGGTCTAACCTCCGGCTTTACTTTGTTTCCCGACTGACTCTCTCCCTTAAGAAAATAGAAATTTTCTAATTCCCTGAACTTGCTTACCATTTCGCAATTTCCCCAACTATATCGCCAATCTAGTCTGATATCTGTAATTTCCGACATCCCAGAATCCGATAAAACATAATCAGCCATCAAAGTTCTTTTGGTAAAGGTTGTGAATTTCTGCTGTCCGTAGAAGTGCAAACAACATTGCACATGCTTCCTATTGCTTCCAGAGGGTTGACATTTGCAAAACCGACACCATGACCCAAAGCAAGAAAAGTTCATTGTCCTGCACGACTGTATTTCCAAGATGCTGTCTAATTTCTGAAGGTCGAAGAAAACACTGAACATTTATCTGCTTGAACTTATCAGTATTTTCCAGATCCTGGTAATCTTCCCAATATAGGGATGAGCCTATTAACAATAAACACTAAATAATGCATGTCGGTTAAAATGTTAATGCACAACTTACCACCCATTTAAAAGCAACACGGTGGAACACTTATATTAAGGATATATGCATACACAAAGAAATTAAATAACTTAATTAATTTAAATAACGCATTTAATACACCAAGTATGAAATCTTTAATAACAATTATGGTAACATTTATAAATGAGAGGCAATTAATTAATAGATATTATGCACATGCTTATGAATGCGTTGGAGAACCTGTCACCGTAGAAATGTCAGGCTTGGATCCGGTATCCATTCCTTGTTGGCCAAATTGCAAGTGTGGTTCGAACGGTGGATCATTCTCTAGTTTTCCTACGGTCTCTTAAATCTTCAAAATTCTTCGGCTTCAACTTAGGCCTTTCCATTACTTGGTTTGGACATTTCTTGAACCAGACCCTTTCCCGATTATCAATGCCTAAGTGGTTCCCGAACCTTCCCATGATTAATTCCTTGATTAAAACCTCCCTGGTAGTACCTTGTGTAACTTGATGGTCCGAGATTGTAATTCTTGAATTCATATGCTTCTTCACTCATGCCTGTAATATCTCAATATTTCTCAAGAATTTAATCTTCAATGATGATCCCGATATTCGCCCTAATTGTCACCTTGCCTTTCTTTATTATTTCCATTTGCTGCTCCATATCTTCCAATTCAACCTCGCAACATGGCAATTCAATTTGGATCGGGAAAAGTCGGTTCGATCCGCCAGAGCATAGAGTCTTAAGCATTCTTCTTCCGTGATATCGCGAATCTTTCTCCACGCCTTTCTCTTGAATTGAATCACCTCTCCCTTGGTGCTAGAAATCCCGGTGTAAGCATTTTCGAAAATTTTCCTCCACTTTTTTGTTTTTTTTTTCCAACCTCTCGAGTCTTGTAAATGATTTCCACGCTTGATTCTTCTTTTCCGAATCCCACGATTGATTTTATTTTTCTATTCTGGATTGTATCCTTCTCAAGTTAAAGAGGAGAACTTGTTGTATGCTGAGGTTGTCACGAAAATTGGCCATGGTTTGGCATCATTTTCGCAACCTGTAACTCACAACTTCCTTTGAAAATAAATTCATGTGGGTAAGGCATGCTCATGTCACACAATTGGAGCCAACGACAAGAATTTAAGTGCATTGTGCAACAAACAATTCATCAATATTTAAAATAAACATGCGAATCATATAAAGCTCAAGCAAGTCAAAGCCAATTTATTCAATGACTAATAACATAAATCAATGCAGTCCACAAGTTATCAAGTAATTCAATTAATTCAAATCGATTCAGGTAAATTCAAGTGGTTCCAAATAAGATGCAAGACTCGCTAATTATCAATTAATCCTACGCCGTTCAACCTAGAATTGACATGACACGACGCTAGAACCTCGGTTTTGCAACCTGGCTCTGATACCACTTAAGATGTAGCACCCCAACACGTGGAGATGCCACACCCCCGCACTATATGTCTTTCCACATATGGAACGGGTAATCTGTACATGAACTAACTTATAGCGAACAGGTGACAATGCAAATAAAACGACAAGCTAGGCATGACTAACTCAATCGTGCTACAGAATAAAGTGGAAGCATAGTCTATTCACTATCAAGGCTAACTATTAAAGCATGCTATCACATTGATCATTTGTCAAATAACCCGTATACTAGTTCACATATTAATACATTAACATCTCCGAATACATAACAAATAATTATAACACTAAGCCTAATGCAACAATAAAGAATATGCACCTTGCTTGACTCGATTATAGGGACTGGACTCGACTCGATTCCCGCCTAGCGTGGACCTGCAATAACCTGAAAGATGGAGACGTCAGTCTGTGAAGACCGAGTGAGGGGCATAAATAAATATTAGCGCAGATGACATGCAAGTTATAACCTCGGGTAAGGTTTTGTAACTATAAGTGATATAAGTTCAAGACATGGTATAATACACTTTGCCCGAGATTACAACTATCAATATTAAATACTTTGATCATGTTCATGCATTCAATACGTAGCCCGACGAGAGAGGGCAGTCTCCAACCTTACTCCCAGTGTGAATGACACATGCTTGCTTTATTAGTCAATAGGTGAACATGCAATTCAATTACAGTGCATTAGTTCGATAGTGTAATCAGGCAATACAATTAAGGAATGGAAATCATGCAATAACCCGAGGACAATCCGCTGTGTCGGACCCGTCCCCAGTCTCCTTCTCCCTCCAATGATGGGAAGGTAGCTAACCTTCACCATCTACGACGTGTTGAGCAGAGGGTAAATGAAACCCTAAGCCTGGAACTCCTTCCTCCACTAATCTCCTAGAGGATTCAGGGGTCATCCCAATGTGGTGAGGATAGCGCGAGAGTTACCCGTCAGCCCTTGCTTTCCCGGCTGGCTCAAGCCACTACCCTCGGGCCCAACGTGAACATGCTTTACTCGCCAAACATGCTTGATTCATGATAATAACATGGCTTGCTTGCTTTTCATGAACATGACTTGCTTGCATTTAAAAGTGAATTGCCTGTAATCATGAGTATGTTTAGGGAAAACTATAAATATAATACCTTTTGAACGAAATCTCACGTAAGGGTTATATAGGTTCTAAATAGCTATAATTAAACCTCACCTGACAGGCGACACAATGACTCATGGATACGTGAACGTGCTCATGATCACAATCTTCGCCCTGGAGAAGAACTGGACAAGGAATAGAAACATTTGTGCACTCGTGGGACATAACTCGATAATGGTACCAATTATGACGCACGGCCTAATCATGCAATGAAACGTCATGTATTATCAAATGTAGCATGTAACAATCATATTATGGCGCGATATTGATCATATAATAGCACGTTGGTGTCAATTAAGAGATTAGAAAAGGATTTGGAAATCTCAATTTTATGCAGATTATGCAGGGGTCGCGGTCGCGACCATTTTTGCTCTATTTTTTATCGCGGGCGCGACGTAATTTTTCATGAATTTTTTGTGTAATTTTTCAAAAATTCGAAACTTGGCCAAATTTGGGTATCGGCCGCGACCTGTTTTATGTGTATTTCAGGTCGCGGGCGCGACCTACTATTCTGCCAGATTTGTGAGTGGGCCGCGGGCGCGACCAGATTGGTGTGTGTTTAGGTCGCGGTCGCGACCTACAGTCACGCCAGAAATAAAAATAGAGCTGAAAACAGGGGATTACACGAACCAAGCTCCAAATCCATCAAAACACTTATAATTACATTCTAAATGCTATAATTCATGAAGAGAAACATATATACATGCTTAAGGTACAATAAAACTAATATAAACACATAAATCATTCCTTGATCATCAAGATTTTCACTTTGGAACTCATATACATATTCATCAAATATTTCCATAAACTCCAAGAATTCAAGTAGAAATTCAAGTTAAAGGCATGTATCCATGTTTCTAGCAACTAGAAATCAAGTTATTGAATCCAAACTAGAACCCTAGCTTCCACTCATGAATTCAAGAATTCATATAAATAGCTCAAATATACCTTGAAATGAAAAGAGATGGAATGAGATGAAGATGAGATGAGGTGATGCTTCCAAGATTCTTAATTCATCCAAAATATTAACTTGAAATGATGGAGTTTTCTCTCCTTCTTCTTGGTGTTGAATCGTGAGAAATGGGGAGCAAATATTTTTATATTTTTATGAAATGAAATGATAAATGAAATGGAGACTACATGATGCTTCTACGTATATGGCTGATCAAGCACAATTTGCAATTAAGTCCCTCAAATATATAAGTTA
This sequence comes from Lantana camara, assembly GCA_037501455.1. NCBI lineage: Eukaryota > Viridiplantae > Streptophyta > Magnoliopsida > Lamiales > Verbenaceae > Lantana > Lantana camara. The sequence goes on along the minus strand of CM074862.1, from coordinate 86,974,558 downwards.
TGCAATTAAGTTCCATTCTTACAATTTTATTCACTTTGGTCCAAGAATTGTTTATGCAATTTGGTCCTCTAATTTAAATAAATGTCAATTAAGGACAATTTGGCAATTAAATCAATTTCGGCAATTATTTCCCATAAAAAGTATTTTCAAGTCACACAATATTTCTGACATTTTCACGAATTTCATATATTTTCACGTGAACACATTGAAATATTATCCATATAATTTTCATGAAATGTAAGAATTTAATAAACGAAAGGATTAAAATAAATCCTAACTCTCAAAATCACACGTGTGACATGCGTATCTGTACGTCTGGAAAATTAGGGCGTTACAATTCTCTCCCCCCTTAAGAGGATTTGGTCCCCAGATCCGTTGTCTCGAATTGCTTGGAATTTACTTGGCTCTCTCGTTTTCATCCCACGCGAGTTGGCTATGCCCCATCAGGGATTAGTTCGAAAGAGGTCTTCACTCAACCGGGTCCCTCCAATATTCTTAAGTCACGACCCTCAACTCCACGGAGCCTTAACACTCGAAAGAAAATCTAACCTTCCACTAGAACAAGCGAACAAATAGCAGGTAATAATGAGAGTGCTCCGTCTCTCAAACAAACAATGAGAGAACCCCGTCTCTCGAGCAAGTAATAAGAGAAACCCGTCTCTTACGCACACGAAGTAAACTTTCAAGTGACCGATTAAATAAACATTTACACAATCATCATGTAAGGAGCAAATGGAAAATGTCAATTACGTCAATTTATTATTCATATAAGAGTAAGTTAATAAATTACAAGTAATCACATAAAACAATTAATAAAATAAATGATGCACGTGATATGCATGTTTAAGTGTACTGTTCACCGCAGATTGAAATTCTGACATCGTAATCATTTCGTTCAGTGGTTGCTTCCATGGTTGAGATTTCTTCTCACGGTACTACCACAGTTCGACGTTGCCCTTCTGGAGAACCACCTCAGCCCTAGTGCTATTTTCTAACATAATATGTAAATCATCATTGATCCCTAGCTTTCTACGCTAATTTCCATATCATATTTATCGGTCGAGCCATTCTTAGCTTGATTCACACACTCACCTTCGGAACCCGAAAATGGAAGTAACCGTTGAGCTTCTACTCTATTAGAAGATAGCACCACGAAATCGTCGATAGCATCTTTGATCTCATAATTATTTTTAGTGGCCTTTGTTCATCCTGCCCAATTCATAAAGATTTCTATTTAAGGAGAATGTTTGATGAGGAAAAGGAATAAGGTCATCACCCCTTGAGAATAAGTCAGCAAGCACACTTTTATAGAACCAAAGGACTGAGGTTCTAATGAAATGTCTTCCTTTTACTCCTTGAAATTTTATGACATATTCGACAACTCTTCAAAATATCTCGAAAGAGAGGATCAATCTTCGATCGGTAATTCTCAGGACTTTAATCTTCTCAGATGTGTTGACAGAGAGGAAAGCATAAATTTCACGGCAAGAGGTGATGAAGGTAGCACGCTTGGAGGGGCGGTTCGCATTCACAGACATCTCTAGGGTATAAGTAACAACTTCGTAATCCAACTCTTATCGGAGTTGACACATTAAAACCTTCTGAGAATGGTAATAATGCAAAGGTGCTGTCGATGAGGAGACTTTTCTTGATATAAGGAAGAGAAAAGATTTGAGGTATTGAAGACTTATTTCACATGGTTCTGATAGAGGCTCCCGGAAGAATCGGTTTTCTTGAAATTCCAACTCTCCCCGAGTGAGGTCTAACCTCCGGCTTTAATTTGTTTCCTGACTCTCTCCCTTAAGAAAATAGAAATTTTCTAATTCCCTGAACTTGTTTACCATTTCGCAATTTCCCCAACTATATCGCCAATCTAGTCTGATATCTGTAATTTCCGATATCCCACAATCCGATAAAACATAATCAGCCATCAAAGTTATTTAGGTAAAGGTTGTGGATTTCTGTTGTCCGTAGAAGTGCAAACAACATTGCACTTGCTTCCTATTGCTTCCAGAGGGTTGATATTTGTAAAATCGATACCATGACCCGAAGCAAGAAAGTTCATTGTCCTGCACCACTATATTTCCAAGATGCTGACTAATTTATGAAGGTCGAAGAAACAACTGAACTTATTAGCATTTTCCAGATCCTGGTAATCTTCCCAATATAGGGATGAGCCTATTAACAATAAACACTAAATAATGCATGTCGGTTAAAATGTTAATACACAACTTACCACCCATTTAAAAGCGACACGGTGGAACAATTATATTAAGGATATATGCATACGTAAAGAAAATTAAATAACTTAGGCCTTTCCATGACTTGGTTTGGACCTTTCTTGAACCCGACCCTTTCCCGATTATCAATGCCTGAATGGTTCTCGAACCTTCCCATGATTAATTCCTTGATTAAAACCTCCCTGGTAGTACTTTGTGTAACTTGATGGTCCGAGATTGTAATTCTTGAATTCATATGCTTCTTCACTCATGCCTGTAATATCTCAATATTTCTCAAGAATTTAATCTTCAATGATGATCCCGATATTCACCCTAATTATCACCTTGCCTTTCTTTATTATTTCCATTTGCTGCTCCATATCTTCCAATTCAACCTCGCAACATGGCAATTCAATTTGGATCAGGAAAAGTCGGTTCGATCCGCCCGAGCATAGAGTCTTGAGCATTCTTCTTCCGTGATATCGCGAATCTTTCTCCACGCCTTTTTCTTGAATTGAATCACCTCCCCCTTGGTACTAGAAATCCCGGTGTAAGCATTTTCAAAAAATTTCCTCCACTTTTTTTTTTCCCAACCTCTCGAGTCTTGTAAATGATTTCCACGCTTGATTCATCTTTTTCGAATCCCACGATTGATTTTATTTTTCTATTCCGGATTGTATCCTTCTCAAGTTAAAGAGGAGAATTTGTTGTATGCTGAGGTTGTCACGAAAATTGGCCATGGTTTGACGTCATTTTCGCTACCTGTAACTCACAACTTCCTTTGAAAATAATTGCATGTGGGTAAGGCATGCTCATGTCACACAATTGGAGCTAACGACAAGAATTTAAATGCATTGTGCAACATACAATTCATTAATATTTAAAATAAACATGCGAATCATATAAAGCTCAAGCAAGTCAAAGCCAATTTATTCAACGATTAATAGCATAAATTAATGCAGTCCACAAGTTATCAAGTAATTCAATTAATTCAAATAGATTCAGGTAAATTGAAGTGGATCCAAATAAGATGCAAGACTCGTAAATTATCAATTAATCCTATGTCGTTCGACCTAGACTTCACATGACACGACGCTAGAACCTCGATTTTGCAACCGGGTTCTGATACCACTTAAGATGTAGCACCCCAACACGTGGAGATGCCGCAGCCCAACACTATAGGTCGTTCCACATATGAAACGGGTAATCCGTACATGAACTAACCTATAGCGAACGGGTGACAATACAAATAAAACGACAAGCTAGGCGGGACTAACTCAAACGTGCTACAGAATAAAGCGGAAGCATAGTCTATTCATTATCAAACCTAACTATTAAAGCATGCTATCACATTGATCATTCGTCAAATAACCCGTATACTAGTTCACATATCAATACATTAACATCTATGAATACATAACAAATAAATATAACACTAAGTCTAATGCAACAATAAAGAATATGCACCGTGCTTGACTCGATTACAGGGACTGGACTCGACTCGATTCCCGCCTAGCGTGCACCTGCAATAACCTGAAAGGTGGAGGCGTCAGTCTGTGAAGACCGAGTGAGGGGCATAAATAAATATTAGCTCAGATGACATGCAAGTTATAACCTCGGGTAAGGTTTTGTAACTATAAGTCATATAAGTTCAAGACATGGTATAATACACTTTGCCCGAGATTACAACTATCAATATTAAATACTTCGATCATGTTCATGCATTCAATACGTGGCCCGATGAGAGAGGGCAGTCTCCAACCTTACTGCCAGCGTGAATGACACATGCTTGCTTTATTAGTCAATAGGTGAACATGCAATTCAATTACAGTGCATTAGTTCGATAGTGTAATCAGGCAATACAATTAAGGAATGGAAATCATGCAATTACCCGAGGACAATCCGCTATGCCGGACCCGTCCCCAGTCTCCTTCTCCCTCCAATGATGGGAAGGTAGCTAACCTTCACCATCCACGACGTGTTGAGCAGAGGGTAAATGAAACCCTAAGCCTGGAACTCCTTCCTCCACTAATCTCCTAGAGGATTCAGGGGTCATCCCAATGTGGTGAGGATAGCGCGAGAGTTACCCGTCAGCCCTTGCTTTCCTGGCTGGCTTAAGCCACTACCCTCGGGCCCAACGTGAACATGCTTTACTCGTTAAACATGCTTGATTCATGATAATAACATGGCTTGCTTGCTTTTCATGAACATGACTTGCTTGCATTTAAAAGTGAATTGCTTGTAATCATGAGTATGTTTAGGGAAAACTATAAATATAATACCTTTTGGTCGAAATCTCACGTAAGGGTTATATAGGTTCTAAATAGCTATAATTAAACCTCACCTGACAGGCGACACAATGACTCATGGATACGTGAACGTGCTCATGATCACAATCTCCGCCCTGGAGAAGAACTGGACAAGAAATAGAAACATTTGTGCACCCGTGGGACATAACTCGATAATGGTACCAATTATGACGGACGGCGTAATCATGCAATGGAACGTCATGCATTATCAAATGTAGCATGTAACGATCATATTATGGCATGATATTGATTATATAATAGCACGTTGGTGTCAATTAAGAGATTAGAAAAGGATTTGGAAATCTCAATTTTATGCAGAATATAAAGGGGTCGCGGTCGCGACCATTTTTGCTCTATTTTTGGGGGCGCGACCTAATTTTTCATGAATTTTTTGTGTAATTTTTCAAAAAGTCGAAACTTCGCCAAATTTGGGTAGCGGCCCGACCTATTTTATATGTATTTCAGGTCGCGGGGACGACCTACTGTTCTGCCAGATTTGTGAGTGGGTCGCGGGCACGACCAGATTGGTGTGTGTTTAGGTCGCGGTCGCGACCTACAGTCACGCCAGATATAAAACAGAGCTGAAAATAGGGGATTGCACGAACCAAGCTCCAATTCCATCAAAACACTTATAATTCGATTCTAAATGCTATAATTCATGAAGGGAAACATATATACATGCTTAAGGTACAATAAAACTAATATAAACACATAAATCATGCCTTGATCATCCAGATTTTCACTTTGGAACTCATATACATATTCATCAAATATTTCCATAAACTCCAAGAATTCAAGTAGAAATTCAAGTTAAAGGCATGTATCCATGTTTCTAGCAACTAGAAATCAAGTTATTTAATCCAAACTAGAACCCTAGCTTCAACTCATGAATTCAAGAATTCATATAAATAGCTCATATATACCTTAAAATGAAAGGAGAAGGAATGAGATGAAGATGAGATGAGGTGATGCTCCCATGATTCTTAATTCATCCAAAATATTAACTTGAAATGACGGAGTTTTCTCTCCTTCTTCTTGGTGTTGAATCGTGAGAAATGGGGAGAAATATGTTTATATTTTTATGAAATGAAATGATAAATGAAATGGAGACTACATGATGCTTCTACATATATGGATGATCTAGCACAATTTGCAATTAAGTCCCTCAAATATTTAAGTTATGCAATTAAGTTCTATTCTTACAATTTTATTCACTTTGGTCCAAGAATTGTTTATGCAATTTGGTCCTCTAATTTAAATAAATGTCAATTAAGGACAATTTGGCAATTAAATCACTTTCGGCAATTATTTCACATAACAAGTATTTTCAAGTCACGCAATATTTCTCACATTGTCACGAATTTCATATATTTTCACATGAACACATTGAAATATAATCCATATAATTTTCATGAAATGTAAGAATTTAATAAACGAATGGATTAAAATAAATCCTAACTCTCAAAATCACACGTGTGACACGCGTATCTGTATGTCTGGAAAATTGGGGCGGTACAATACAGGATTGAATAAGGGTTAAATGGGTTCAAAAACAGGTTGATTTGGTTAAGAAACAGGTCGGATATAAGCAAAACTGGTGGGGGTGTCAAATTTATTACACGAAGCTCAGTTCAGGTAATATTCGGGGGTCCAAACAGGCTTAAACAAATACCTATTCAGTGTCCTTAGCTTCATATCTTCGTTATGAGTCCAGCGTCACTTTCGGAATTCGAATCCGAATTCCTGAGCTCAAGTTACGCCTTCCAGAACCCAAGGTGCGCTAAAGCAAATTAGGCCCTCGGGTCCCTAAAAAATATAACGGTTTGAAAACCGTGTGAAACGAACTCGAAAACATGTAACGAGCACATAAACACATTCATAATACATATAATTCATGTATAGCACATAATCACAAAAATTGAAAATAATTTCTGAATCTAACGAACTAAAACAAATCAAAATGAGTAAAAAGGTTCAAATTTGCAAGTACAAAGTTAAAATAAAAATCAAATATAAATTCACATAATTCAAGTAGGTGACATAAGTAATATATTAAACATATAATTCATGTAATTAAATAATTAAAATGTGTAAGTATCACTCTGGTAATGGCGTACCTGTACGACCGAAAAATCGGGATGTTAATACATCCTAAACTGGTATCATAGCTCTGGGTTGCAACATCGGGGTTCAGTGTTGGGTCGTGTCTATCTAGGCTGTACGTCATAGGGACAGTTTGATTTTGTGTGCATTTATTATGATGTGCTAATTTATATGCTTTATTTTTATTAACTTACTAACCTTATATTTCGTATTGCATCGCATTCCTTGCTTACTCTTAGATGATTTTCTTATGTGTCACAACCATTTACTATGAGCATGCATATTTATATATTGGTTTAGTTAAGCTTTCAGGATGCCGCCACGATGACAAATCTACGGGCATCCACCTCACCAATATCTTCGTCCTTCATTAAACGTCGAGGAGTTCATAACCGCAATGTTCCAACATTTTCAACCAAATCAGGGACAACCCCTTTCTTCAGTACAACCTCTAGACCCGATGATGACCATGTACTAGAATCTCAGAGCTTTTAAACCTCCCCAATTCAGAGGTGGTGATGATATTAGTGCCGAGGAGTGGCTCTCCGAGATAGAGAGTATCTTGGAGGTTTTGTAACGCCCCGACTTTGTGGCCGTACAGGTATGACGTCATGAGTGGGTTTAGATCGAGAGTTATGTGACTTATATGTGTTTTAATTTCTAAGTGATTATTTAATTTATTAATTTTGTGAACTAATTGCTATTATGTGAACTATGTGACTTAAGTGATTATGTTAATTAAACTCGTTTAGTATGTTTAATTGTTATTTGTATGTTATATTTTGTTATGTACCTATTTGATCTTATATGAAATCCTTGGACTCAATCGAATTTTGAATTAGACCCCCCAATTACCCAAGAACCAAACCTTGGGGCCCTAATTAAATTACTTAAATTCCCAAAGGACCAAAGTGCAATTTCCCTTCTTTTTCCTCTTGTTTTACACGATATATGCATACATTTGCACTTTTCCTCTTCATTTCATCATTCTTCAAGAACAAACACAAGAGACACCCTCATCCCTTTCTTCTCCTCTCTCTCTCGATCAACAAGGAGCAAGAATACAAGGTCTTCATCCATTTTTCCTCCAAGAATCAAGCTCAAGTCACTCTCTTCTTCAACCCCTCTCTTCTCCTCCTTCTTCCAAGGTATGTGTGTGTAGATATATATGATGGGTGATAATTAGGGTTGAGATTCTTGTTGGACAACTTGTAATATTATGTGTATATGCATGATTACATGATAATCTATGAATTCTTTGCTTGTTGGTTTGAATTTTGATGTAAGAATTGTGTATGTATATGTGTGTATATAAATGTGTATATTTGTATATATATATACTTGTGGGTTTATAAAATTTGATGATTTGATTCATGATTTATGAGTAATATGTGTATATATGTTGTATTTTGTGGTTGTGGTGTGTTTATGGGTGAATTGGGAGCTCCTTTAGCCTTCTTGAAGCTAATTTCCGCCTTTGGCCTGTTTTCCCGTCGCCAAACGTAGCTGCTGGAATTGGGGGTCGCTCCCGCGACCGTTTTGTGACCCTTTTTGGTCGCGGTCGCGACCAACAATTCGAAACTTGGCCAATTTTCAGTCGATGCGGCGACTGATTTTCAGTGCAATTTTCTCACGGCCGCGACTCCCTCGTCCGAACTCGGAATGACCTGATTTGTAAACTCTCGGAAACCTCTTGAAGTGTAGAATATTATCCAATTCGAATAACTTCAATATATTTTCCCATTTGTGAGATATTATCAATTCTTTTTGGTGTCGGTACTTTGTCGACAATCTACAATCACCCAACTTCGGGCCTACGCCATTTTCACCTCGTTTTGAATCATGATTCGTGCCATATATCACCGGAAAGATCTTTGTGTCTAGTTTCGGTCCCAACAAACAAAACTTAATTCCAATTTCTATAATTCAAGATATTTCCATATTCCTGCAGCTTGTTCGTTTCGGAAATTGTCAACTTTTGATAAAGCTCACCAAAACCCTTCTTCTTGTGGTCCTTCCACCCTCTTGGCTCCCATATGTGAACTATATGACTTGTATGCTTGATTAATTAATGATATATGATTTGCCTTCATATGATTATGGATTTTATGCTATCAATTCAATGTGTAAATGTTTAAGTGCTTTAATGTGGTCTCCTTTGCAACTATTGTTTCCTTTATGTGCTTATTAGATTCCTTTCACCTTAAAATGATTCTTGAATATGGTTAACATGTATTATAAAGTCTTATGAATATGTTGCATTATGGGGATGACTTTTGCTATGAAAAATTGATAAGGACATGAGTTATGCGTACATGGTTGCAATTCTTAATTGCATTCTCTATGTGTTTAATAACTTCTAATTGATTCATATGCACTGTTAATATGTATTGTCTTGTATTATGAATTGATTGATTGATCATGCATGCACCACTCCATGACATTTTAGGATTTATTCTCTATCATATCATCTCATAACATATCATACCACTTCATAAGGATTGCCGTGCGTCTATGTGGTTTCATATTGAGTCATTTTCTCACGAGTACACATTGTTCCCTCTCTTATACAGTTCGTTCCAGGGCGGAGACTTCTGAGTTGAGTAGGCACCCGCATTAATTATGCTTTATGTCTCGTGGTATTCCAGGTGAGGGTGTTTTTGTTCTAGATATGTATTAAACCCTACAACCTTATGTGATAAGTTTTGGCCAAAAACCTAAGGTATATTTATATATGGTTTTCAAATGAATTTATCGAGTAAATATTTTCACAAGGATTATGAAATATGTTATGTTTCTTATTAACTGAAATGTTTTGGCGAGATTGCATGTATGTTATGTTCACGGGCCCAGGAATTTAGTACATGTGGCTATCCGGGGAGGCAAGGGCCGACGGTGATCCCATGTGCTGATTCCATTTATGTTTTATGTCGAAACGGATCTCGTCAGGAGTTTTGACGAGAAAACGCTAGGCGGGCTTTTGGGGACTCATGAACCCCTCTAGCCATTATGTATGAGGTGGTCGGGTCTTGCTAACCCGTCCACCACCCGGAGGAAGAAGGTTGGAACTTATGTTATGATTATGATCATGATTATGTTATGATTGATAGGTACCGTGCGGGAAGGTCGGGGCACGGATTGCCCAAACGAATATGATTTAGGATATGATATATGATTTGTGTGTATCATGATATATCGCATGATCCCCTATTTAATGTATTAATGATATTTGTCATACACGGTCGGAGTTTGGTTAGAGATGATGCACGCTCACTCGCCGAGCCTTTATTTTTATGTATGAATTATGAACTAAATGAATTTAATATGAATTAGTCATAAAATCCGAGCATTGTTTAGTTAATTTCTTGCCCTTCGTGGGAACTACCTTTAAATAAAACCTTGCTCGGGATTTATGACTTGCATGTGCATGTTTCTATATTTATGTATAGCTCCTTCTCACTCAGTCTTCTAGAGACTGACCCCTCTTTCCCCACTTCTTAGTTCTTGCAGGTTTGGCTAGGCGGGAATCGAGTCATTGCATTTTAATCGAGTCACACTTGTACACTCGAGTCTCATTTTATATTATTATGTTTTAATTATATCTCTTTTATGTATTGGGCCTGTGTGCCAATTATGAATTAAGTGGTATCTTTTATGTAAATGGGTATGTGTGCAAATTATGAGATTATTGGATATTTTTTTGGATAGGTTGCATGATGAATCTAATTTATGTATTGGAATTATTGGACTTGTGGTCGTTGTTGAAAATTATGAATTATACGCTATTGCTTCCGCATTCCACTTTTGGTTTTCTTGATTTATTTGGTACTGGGTTAGATTCCGCCTAGCTACGATATCTTTTATTTTGGTCTCCCGTTCGCTATGAGTCCGGTTCATGCTTGGATTATCCATTTCACGTGTGGACTAGACTTGTAGTGCGGGGGATGTGGCGCCTATCGTCCCGGGTGCTACAGGTTTGGCCTTGCCACTCTCCTTATAAAGCACGCCTCACTTCTTTTATTCTCCAATGACAAGCTCGACAACTAAAGACCGAGAGTTTGCAATTGAGGATGACAAATGAAGAGTTAACATGGGACGTGTTTGTCCGAGAGTTTCGAAATATGTATACTCCAACAGTTTTGAGGGATCGAAGGCTCGAGGAGTTCCTCATGTTGAAAAAAGAAAATAGAATGGTAATTGAATACCTCAAGGAATTTGAGAGGTTGAGCATGTTCGTTCCTCACATTGCGAACAATGATAAAATGAAGGCTAGATATTTTATAGAAGGCCTTCAGGAAGAGTTCAAAGAGGCTCTCATTGCAGAGAATACGAGTACTTGGGCCAAAGCTACAAGAAAGGCATTAAGGGTTGAAAACCGATGGTTAACCATGGGTGCAGTGAATGAGATTGAAAAGATGGAGTTTGAATTGGGTTCTTGCTCAAATCAGCAAATAGATGGAAGCATACACTGATGTGCTCCATCCGGGAAAGGGCAACAGAAAAAGCTTGAATCCGAAAAGCTTCTAAGGTCCAAAAGAGAGTTTCAACCACGCGCACATTATAGAGAGATCAACCACACTTATGATGGATGTTGGATCAGGCTAAAGAGATTCTACGTTTATGCTTTCTTGGAGCACCAATTACCCAATTGCAAAACTCAAGACCTCTAGTTGGAGACCAGAATGAACTTGGGAATTGAGGTATTTGCATTCATAGCACGTGCATCCATACCATAATTACTTTTGTAATCATTTCCCTTTATACATTGTAATTGTTGTTGTGGTTTATTATATACTCGAATTTGGTTATGTAATGCATACCATTTGCACTTTTACCCGATATACATATTTAGTATTTAATTATAGGATATTGTATTACTATGTAACCAAATCGCATCCTCCAATGTTTGGAAAGGAACGTCAAATGGAAGGATGGTACGAAGAGCCCATATTGAGCGTTAAGGGTGAGAATGGACGATGCCGTAAGGATGGTTGTCACCTAAGAGAGTTATTGATGGTATTAGGATAGAATACGAGGTTATTGTGCATTTCTCCACCACTGTGATGCGTCTCAATTGATCTGGAGTTTGAAGAATGTTTGTTCTATAAAAGGATTTGAAATCGAAGAACCATTCCCACATATCTTTGGTGAAAATCCTCAAGTCAGACAAGCTCCTCCTATTGTTAGGGTGGAGAAGATGTATGAAGAAATATAGATAAATCTTCCAGGGCTCCCCAAGTTCCTTCTTGCTTGTTGTGATTTTTACAATCCATGGAAGAGGAAGAGCTTGTCAGAGTTTGGAGTTGTATCTCAGTGCTTTTCACTGACACGTATTAGCGATCAGTACTTGATAAATCTCCCACTAACGATAAGTGTTAAAGTTCAGATGTCATGCATAACTCCTTCGTGTGATGCTAAAGGAGCTTTGTCATCGAGATTTAGAAGTATGCCATAGTCTAAAGGATTCAAATTTGGAAGAAAATGAGGTCAAGTGCTTACTCAAGAGTGGAATTGAAGCAAGAAATTGGTTGTCAAACTAGAGAGCCGACGAACGAAGCCGAGGTCAAGAAATTCGAGTCACAAGATTCACAACATTGACTTCGGCCTTTTATCTAAGAATTTTCATATCAAGAACTTCGAAATCATGGTGAATGGTATAGAAGTCATTCATGGCACATGCGTCATGCATTTTTTAATTGCTATTTTAGATTATTGTTATTTTCTTAATGCGTGTATATGATGTGGTTGAATGTTTAGTTGTCCTAAGAGACAACTCTAAGATTACGAGAGTGTGGTTATAAGGTAAGTTGAGGGTCGTAATTGCAATGGGCCCTCGAAGCAAATAACGAGCTGAAGGATGGCTATACTTGGGAGACCTCTTGTGTTAGAAGGTGCGAGTGGTGAAATTTCAATAACTACGCCACTCGTGGAACGCCGAGCTTTTGAGTTAGTTTGGAATGGATCAAATGGTGGGTGATGAATCTCATTTAGATCCTCTTATCATGCGGAACATTCAAGCTACCCCTAGCCAGATCAAGTTCGTAAAGGAGTTACTCCATCGACACTTCAAGAAACGATCAAACCCATTTATGCTAGAAGAACTTTACTGGACTAATCCATGTTGGGACGTCGCGAACCTTGAACATGGGATGAATATGGAAAGTTGCTTGTAGTTTTGACTCAAGCGGTGAATCTGGGGACTAGATTATCTTAAGGGGGGAGATTGTGACACCCCGCTCATTCGTACGTATAGGTTTGTGCCACCTGTGAATTTACTTTACGTAATTTCGTTTCTTTAATTATATCTAAGTGTTTATAATTTGATTTGATTGTTACCTATTTATTTTTAATTTGATTTAAGTGTTATTCAATTGTTAAACTAGATTTAATTTGATTTAAATGGCTAATTTTTTAAGAAAACATTTAAATTGATCCATTATTAATTTCTCGTACATATTATGAAATGAATTTATTGTCGAGCATGCTAATTTCTTGGAATTAAATGAATTATATTTAAATTGGACTTCATTGAAACTTATTTGTAATCTTGCGACTTAATTAAAAATAGACTTTGGGCCTATTTGATTTTTTTGAAAGTTTGAGGACCTATTTGAAAATAGAACACCTTAGACTTTGGGCCTATTTGATTTTTTGGAAAGTTTGAGGACCTATTTGAAAATAAAACACCTTAGGCTATTTTAGTTCATATCTTGAGCTCGAGAATTCGAATTTACCTTTTAACCTCAAACTTGGACCCAATTTTCTCTAATTAAATCCTCTATCACTGCCTTAACCCTCCATTTTATTCAGCAAGAGAGAGAGAGAAGAGAAGCAGTTGGGAACCGAGACACCAAAGGGAGAGAAAGAAAAGAGGGCAGTCACTATTCATAACTTGCGATTTCTAACTCGTTCGACCTCCATTCTTCGTCAAATTAGAGAGGTCAGCACATTCTTATGTTGTCCATCTTCTTATACATCTTTAGAGCTATGATTTGTGTATTTTCATCCATTTTTGAGTATGCTACGGTCTTGTACATGAATAGTTACGTTATATACCATTTTTGGGATAATTCATGCCATTTTGCCTATATCTTGAATTGATGCATGATTTATGATCATAAGACCTTCATTTATGCAAATATGAGCATGAATTTCATGGAAAATTGCTGCATATCATTCCACCATTGAAGAACTTTCATGAAATTTGAATATATAAACATATATGAACAGTTTGGCTTCCTTGATTCATACTTGCATGTAGCTGTTGTTATTAGGCCTTATATATGGAGCTTTTTTATGTGTTGTTGTGTTGGTTAGCTGCTAATTTTGTTCCTCCTCCTCCTCCCTCCCCCGTTTATTCCTTGTTTCAGTCTCTTATGGTGCAGGTACGAGCAGGGTTGCGGCCGCGATCGCACCAAGAGCAATCTTGGTAGTGGTCACGACTGTTTTTTAGTCATGGTAGCACCTATTTCCTTCTGGTATGAGTCACGGCCATGACCTGGTGGTGCTGGTGCTTCATAGTAGTGGTCAAGACTGCTATCATTTTCCTTTGAAAACGGTGTCACGGCCGCGACCATGCTGCTACGTTAAGAAATGAATTAGCTATGGCTAAAACAGTAAAAGATGGTAGTCACGATCGAGAGGCTCGGTTTGGGTGAAATTTGGGGGTCTAAACGTGCTTAGAAAAATATAAGGTTAGGTTCCTTAGCTTTGTATTTTCGTTACGAGTCCAGCGCCACATCCAGAATCCAAATCCGAATTCCCAAACTCAAGTTGCGCCTTCCAGAACCCAAGGTGCGCTAAACCGAGTTAGGCCCTCGAGTCCCTAACAAAAAAAAAAAAAAACGGTTTAAGAACCATAACAAACGAACTCAGAAACAAACAATGAGCATGTAAGCAAGTTCATAACCCACATAATTCATGCATATCACATAGTCACAAAAATCGGAACAAGGGTCAAACGGATTAAAAACATGATCCAACTGGGGTAAATCATTCAAATATTCAAACATATACTTAAAAAATAATTCAACTAAATTCACGAATGTCGTTTAAACATTATAATAAACATATAACCACATAATTAAATAATTAAAAGTACAAATAAAACTCTCATTACGACATACATGTACGGCCAAAAATTCGGGGTGTTACACATACCATACATACGCACCATACGTTGCCAACACCAAGCTTTGCTTATCACTCCGTGCTATTGCGTGACTTGTCTTAATAATGTGTGGCAGCGCTCATGGTAGGTACACAGTCTAAAGGTTCTTATAACACGGGGCAGGGCTCATTTACATGGTTTGAAGCAAGGTGTAATAGGACCCAACGTCAAAACAAAATCGAAAGCAAGCATACATAGGCTCGTACATAGCGTTCATACTTCAAATCAAGTCTTATAACAAATCATCAAAATACATACTCCACACATACTTACATATACATAAGGCTTAAGTCGCATGTATTCGAAAACGTTCATTAGGGTTTAACTATATCCTAACCTTACCTAACACTGACGAGGCCAAAGACAAGCGAATGATCCACCCCAGAGTCAAGTTGGCCAACAAAACAGCAACCTGGGTACTCCTAAAAAAAGACAAGACTTAGACTCAAAATGAACCACATAGACGCACGACATATGCTTGAACATTTAAGAGATGAGATCATGTAGGCATGATACAAATTCATATCAATTTCATGCAAGGAAAGACATTTCATAACTTAAAATATTCATAAAACACATCAAGGGATGTTCATAAGCACAATGAATGCCAACAAGGATGAACGAAGGGCACATAGCGGCATTTATTCTTATAAGAACACATAACATGTTCAAACATTTAAAACCATATTATATAAGTGCAAAACTGTAGCACCCCGAAGGGGGCCACAACCCCACACCGTCGTACCTCTCAAGTGGCTAGGCCATGAGATCTCTCAAAAGGATAATGATCCTTTAACATATGAGGAGGCACTTTCAGATTCTGACTCTGAACAGTGGATAGAAGCCATGAAATCCGAAATGGATTCAATGAACTCCAACCAAGTTTGGACCTTGGTGGATTTGCCTGATGGGGTCAAACCCATAGGTTGTAAATGGATCTTTAAGAGAAAGCTTGGAGTTGATGGAAGCATTGCAGCCTACAAGGCAAGACTGGTTGCAAAAGGATTCACTCAAAGACCTGGCGTGGACATTGATGAAACTTTTTCACCAGTTGCAATGCAAAAGTCCATTTGGATCATGCTTGCCATTACTGAATATTATGACTATGAGATATGGCAAATGGATGTGAAAACTACCTTTCTCAATGGTGACAATGATAAAGACATTTATATGGAGCAACATAGGTTTCACATTTAGTGGGAGTGAGCAAAAGGTTTGCAAACCCCAAAGATCAATCTATGGATTGAAACAGGCTTCTAGTAATTGGAACATTCGATTTGATGAATCAGTCAAAGCGTTCGGCTTCATTCAAATTTCGAATGAATCATGTGTGTATAGATAGGAATTGGAGACCTCAGTGCAATTCTTAGTACTTTATGTTGATGACAGCCTTCTTATTGGGAATTCGAAGGATGACATGAAAGTAACTAAATTATGGTTATCGAACCAATTCGAGATGAAAGATCTTGGTGATGCGTCATATATCCTTGGAATTAAAATCTAACGAGATAGATCTAGAAGGTTAATAGAACTATCACAGTCGATGTACATTGACAAAATATTGAAGAGATTCAATATGGAGTCAGCAAAGGTTAAGAACCTTCCCATGAGTGTAGGAACATGTCTTTCTAAGAAGATGTGTCCTAAGACTGACCTTGAGAATGAAAGAATGACTCACACACTTTATGCATCAGCAGTAGGTAGCATAATGTATGCAATGTTATGTACTCGACCTGATGTGGCTTATGCACTTAGTGTAACAAGTCGTTTCCAATCTGACCCTGGAGATGGTCACTGGGCTGCAGAGAAGAATATTCTTAAGTACTTGGAAAGTACTAAGGATTTATTCTTAGTTTACGGAGGTCAGAAAGATCTTACTGTTGAAGGATACTGTGATGCAAGCATTGCATCTGACTTAGATGATTTTAAGTAAATGTCAGGATACATTTTCTGCCTAAACGGCGGAGCAATGAGTTGGAAGAGTTCCAAGCAAACGACCACTGAGGCCGAATACTTATCTGCGAATGACGCAGCTAAGGAAGGTGTTTGGATTAGAAACTTCATTCAAGAGTTGAATGTTGTTCCTAGCATGAAAGACCCCATTACTGTATTTTGTGATAACACCGGGACGGTTGCTCAAGCAAGAGAACCAAGATCTCACCAACAGCCAAACATATTATGAGGAAGGATCACCTAATCCGTGATATTATCAAAAGAGGAGATGTGTAAATTGAGAGGGTCGCATCAGCAGAGAACGTGGTAGATCTACTTACTAAACCCCTTAGTCGAGAAGCTTTCGAGGGTCATCTTTAGAAGATGGGACTTAGAGTAGCTTTAGAATGGCTTTGATGGGCAAGTGGGAGATTGTTAGGAATAGTGCCCAAGGAAGCCTATTGTATATCCGCTTTTTACTTTTCCTTAATGTAATCATAGACAATCTTTGAATAAAATAACGAATTGAGACAACACTTCTTTATATGCTCTTGTTTGGTATGCGTTTACTTTAGGACACTACCATTAGGTGAAATGGTTCATGAAACGAGCCCTATATCACATAAGTCTTGATTAGTAAAATACTCCAAGCCGATAAGTCCTACAGACAGTGGGAGTGTCAACCTGACTTCTTTAAGGCTTGCTTGTGGGATCACGCCCTTAAGAAGGACCACCTTGTTTCATGGAGGTACAAAGTGTATAGTTGATACGTGCGTGATACATGAGGGTGCTTACTTCAATAAGTAAGTTCACTGAGGTGCCCCGTGTGAGAAGATTCCTAAATGGGAAAGGAAGTTTCTATTTCAGGAAATAGAAACTTCCAGATTAGAAAATATCTCACGAGTCATTGATGTGATTAATTGATCCTTAGACTTGAGGTTCCATGTCACTTTATGAGTTAACTCTGTAGTCTTAGGTATAAGCTTTAAAGGGTGTCGCCTTAGACAACTGATTCAAGGCTTATGCTGGGGCTGCACAAGTGATTCATGAAAGTGAACGAGAATCAAGAAAGGACCTGTAACACCCCGAGTGGTGGGGCATCACACCCCCGCACTATGACCCGACACGTGTAGGAAATGGAAGGCCCGCACACGCACCAAGTCACAGCGAACGGGTGACAAACAAAAACGTACGCACTAGCTAGGCGGTATCTAACCCTGTACAAAAGAAAATATGCAAAACATGACAGCGGAAGCAATACAAAATGGCAACTTTCAAAAACGTTCATACATCGAACATATTGAGCAATACAGAAAACAAAATCATTTACACGGGTTCAACAAAACCAGCCAACTTGTCCTATCCTGTCCCGAACAATTACAAAACCAAACGGGTTCAACTATTCCAAGCACCTGTCCTAACCTGTCCCGAAACTTCAAATATTCAAATCATAGATTCCAACCTACATAGAACATATCTTATACACAACGCCGCCTAGCACGAACTCCAACAACCTAAACCTACAACTAAAAACATAAACGGGGAGGGGTCAGTCCAAAGACTGAGCGAGGGGCCACCCACGCACACCTACAAA
Organism: Lantana camara; assembly: GCA_037501455.1. NCBI lineage: Eukaryota > Viridiplantae > Streptophyta > Magnoliopsida > Lamiales > Verbenaceae > Lantana > Lantana camara. The sequence continues at coordinate 86,956,231 of CM074862.1, read as the reverse complement.
TATATATAGAGCACAGCACAAAGTAGAAGCAACGTTCGTGAACCCGGGGTTAGTTTTTGCACGCCAAAACATTTTCCCGTGATAATATACATATAGGGAGACTTACCAAACAGACCAAACAAATCTTAAATCAAAGGTTTCTTAAGGCACAACTCAGATTCATGCAGACTTAGCACACATACTCGGAACGTAACTCATTAGTAAAAAGGTATACCAATTTTTATCTTAATTTAAGAATCTACCCCCCTTTCACGAACTTATGACAGACGGACAGACATAACACTCTTACTCAAACCAAAGCAAAACTCATAAAACAATCCCACCTTCACACCATTGGGGAAGAGAGGTGCCCCTCTCAACCCTCCACAGAACGAAACATGTGAACCGGAGGATCCCGCCCGGTCCCTTCGACGGCCAGCCAAAATGCGCTTCGTCGGCATAGGAGAACTAAGTCTCCCGTTGGTGGAGAAGTGCACAGGGGTGGTAACCGGCGACCCCATGGTCGTCCCGGGTCTCCCTTACCCACAACTCCGGGGCCCATCACACAGATAAACAGACATATATCGGAAACTAATTCACCACACACAGACAGACAGACATATCTCATGCATATCGTACTTATCATATCGTACGTACATATTACACAGACTGACCTCGAAATCATAACAGAACTGAGACAAAGCATACATAGGCTCATACATAACGTTTCGTACTTTTCAAATCAAATCATATGACAAAACCAGCAAAATACGTACTTCGCACATAGCTACATATACATAAGGCTTATAAACTGCATGCATTCGAAAACGAGCACGTTGCAATAGGGTGTAACTATATCCTATCCTCACGTGGCACCAAACACAGCCGAAGACACAACAGATGGTTTACCCCGGAACCTACACGACTCACTTGTCACCACCCCGGGTGCACCTGGACCAACTGAACACACAAAACAGACTACAAAGCTCAGACTCAGACAGACAACCACACAGGGACGCACGGCAAATGCAATGACACAAGCAGGGATCAAATGCCTAGCAATTATTTGCAGAAGAAACATTACGTAATTTAATCAAATCATATTATTCATTTATCACACAAACAATTCATGGATCGTATAACAAATTTAATTAACAACGTTTATTTAATTCATTTCATGCAAATTCACATAGCACCTTTCATATCAATTGACACATATTAATAAATCAAATAAATCATAATAGCATGCTTCCTAATTCATACAAATTTCATGAGGTTACAAATCAAATTCTAACCCTACTCAATTCATACAATTCATATTTTACATATTCAATTCATGCATTACATATTAGATCCAAATTCAATTTAGGTAATTAAACTTTAATTGCAAGAGTCTCAAATTAATCATCCAAGGCATGCTAATTCAACTTTTACTTAAATCAAAATTAGCTTAATCGTTTTCAAATGATAAGGCTCAATTAATTCAAGGTATACAAATTTGTATTTTCTAAAAAATTGCATAAACACCCCTTGTACAAGAATTATACCCAAATGGCATGAAACGAAACTAATATCAACAACAATTCATAAGTTTATACATTCATAATTCATTACATATTTTCAAATACCAAGCAATGCATATTCATCAATTTATCGAACATACAAGTACTAATTACATTTTAAACAATTAACAACTAATACAATTTTGACATAACGGGGTTCAATTTACAATTTAAAGCGTCAATGCATATCACATTTCATTAATTATAAGATTTCGTATACATCGGAGTTTATATAAATCGATAAGTCAAGCAAATCGCAATTAAATTACAATTAGAACAAATAATTAAATATTCACAATTATACAAATAAATTCACAGAAAATAAACCGAGTGTCCGATTAACAAATGGAAAGTGGCAACAGACTCACCATAACGAGACGGACATTCTGTCCGAAGCCCGTCGGATCACCGCCACCGGAGCCACCGGAACAGTGGTGGCGGCGGCCGCCGGAGCGTGCCGGAAAAAATCCTAAAAAATCACCCCTGCAAGGATTCCTCGTGCCCATTCCAAATCCTCGATCAATTTCTACAAATCCCAAGCCAATTGTCTCCAATTTAAAATCCAAGAACACGAAAACCCTAAAATCTTCAAACTTCAATTACTTTCAAACCGGTGAACCAAAATGAGATCCGAAAGAGGCATCGGCTTACCCGTGACGAGCTTTACGAAAGCCCTAAGCTTTCTTACCGGAAAAATCCCCGGAGGTGGTGCCACCGTTGAACCGCCGCTGTACCACCGCGATTCGCTGCCAATCGGCCAAATCTGGAGTAACGTGATCAATGGCCACTAGTTCTCGTCGTTCCGAACAACTTTCGTGAAGGGCCCGAGGCCAAAAGATGATCGGAAAAGGGCCCCTGTTGGCCTCCGAAGTTTCTGCCGCCACTCCCATCGCCGGAACCACCACCTACGGCAGAGATTGGGTGAAATCGATGCCGGAAATGAACTCGGGGTAGTCGAAAACCTTGGAAAACACTAACCTTGGTCCAAAAAAGCCGCCGGAAGGCTGCGAAACTCGCCGCTACTGTAACAGCCACCGTCGTTGCGAGCTTCAGGCGGCGCGTGCGGCGCCGTCGTGGCCCGGATGGCCGTGCCACCAATGTGCAAGGCTGCGCCGGGAGCTCCTTTAACTAGGTGTATGGTGCGTGTCGCCGGAAGATGGCCGGAAGCCGCCGCGAAAGGGCGGCGAAGTGGGGGCTCCGCCACCTCCTCCAGCCCCGGCTGAAATTCGGCCGTATCTCCGACACCGCTCGTCGGTTGGTCGAGTTCTTGGTACGGTTGTGACCACGACGTCAAGATAATCGAAATGGACTATTGGATCGTCGAATTCCGTCGAGAAACGAGTGAGTTTGGGTTGTATGTTAAATTACACCTTCGGTGTGTGTGTACAGTGAAAATCGCGGGAGAGAGGGAGAGACTGAAGTCTGCTGCGTTATGGCACGTTAAACGAGGATCCGGGTGTTTTATCTCGGGTCCTCGCACGAAAAATGAACGGTAGAAGGGGCAAACGACGTTAGAATTGGGCAAACTTTGAGTCTACGGACTCGTTTCGATGCCCCGAACGCGTTGAAGGGGTCAAAATGGTCAAAATATCGTTCGAACGATAAATGACCGAAAAACCCCTAAAAAGAGAAAATTACAAAGGGGCCCCTAAACTCTAAAAGAGTTCAAAATAGGGTCACGCAAAACACAAAATCACATAATTAAACACATAAAAAGGTTGAAACGTGGCGTACCTTATAAGTCGGACGAACGGGATGTTACAGGACCTACACTTGCATTTGCAAGGTGACCTCTTATTGTGTAAGTCATTCATATTCCATATGGAGTCCTTGGCCAAGGCAATAGATCAAAACATCAAGAAAAGGGTTTCTTGGATTGAGATCAAATGGATATGAAATGCACTTAGCTTTAAGACCAGATTATTAGGGTTCTAATTATTCCCTTACCCTAGATCTTGGTTGAGAGATAGTAAGTAGGAGGATTGTATCTCACATGAATCAATGACTTAAAGGTTCGGTCTGTAACGCCCCGGTTCTGGATGAACAGGTAAGCACGCCACGTGTGAGATTTTTTAGTGTAGGATTTATTTTACTGTTTTAAATTTTACAGTATTCCTACGTGACATTTCATATTTTTATAAAATTCATGAAACATTATTTATGTGAGTTATGTGAATCCATATCATTGAAAAATTATTTCATGTCATGCGAAAATATTTATCAAGAAAAACAATCACCGAAAGTACCTCAAATTACGGAATTGTCCCTACTTGATTATTTTTCTAAACTTTAGGGACTTAATTGTATTGTTTTAAGGATCTAATTGATGATAATTTAAACTCACTTACACTTGATTGCATAACTTGAATTCTTGGATGATCAAATTGAAAATATGGACATTTCACTCATTTCAAAAAGGGATGTAACGTTATATGCATCTAACTCTCGGTTCAGTCAAGGAAAAAGGGAAAGAGATTTTAACCATCTTCCATTAAGATTTCTCCAAGAAATAATCCAAGTTTGGAAGTTGATCATCATCATCATCTATTTTCTCCATTTTCTTAGTTCAAGGTTGGTATTTGCATGAATTGATGATTCTTGATCATAGTTGAAATAGCTAGGGTTTGTAAATCTTGGACTTTGTTGATTATTTGTTGAGCAAAGTATGATTATGTGATCATATCTTGAATTATGGCATGATTTAGAGCTTGAATTCTTGAATATTTGAGCTTGAATGATCAAAAGAAGCATGAGCATGAAACTTTGATTCCTTGGTGATTTACCATAGTTTGTGTGTTTAAGTGATATGGTATCATGGTTGAACTTATATGCATGAGTTTTCCCCAGAAATTCTTGGTTTATTGATCAAACTTGGAAGATTTGTTGCTTGGTTGTTGTTTCCCGTAGCTATACTCTGTTCTGCTCTGTTTCCTTCCAGTTTCAGAAACTGGGAATGACCTTTCCCAGCCTCAAGGCATTGTGGGAACGGGCGTTCCCACCTTTTCAAATGAAATAGGCGGCAGAGACTGGGAACAGCCGTTCCCATTTTGGCCTGCGTGCCGGAAGGGCCGTTCCCAGCTTCAGCGTGTTTTAAAATTGGAAAAATCGTTGGTGCGTCTCTGGGGTTATGGGAACGACCGTTCCCATTTACAAAGGGAGGCCGGAACGACCGTTCCCACCTGACTTGCAGAACAAAAGTTTCTGCATAAAATTACGATTTTAGCCGCATGATCCGACGACTTCTTTGACCCCAAATATCTATTATATGATCCAATATGTACTGAAACAAGATGTTATCATGCCACATTACATTTTTCTCGTCATCTCGTTGCATTTCCGCAGTTCGTCATATTTGGTCCGTTTTCGTTCATGTCTCATGTATATACGTCGTGTTTGCACAGGTCACGAGGTTGTGGACGAGGAGCAGGCTCCGTAGAGCATATCCTTGTTATATTTTGTAAGAAAAGGTGAGGTTTTGTTTTAGGTACATAGAACCCTACCACCTTTATGTGCTATTTTCGGCCAAAATGTACTGTAATTATAAACGTTTTCCAAAACCCAAAACATTTCAAGCAAGAAAGCCATGATTGTCATGATTTCAAGCATGTATGGCGAGTACATGATTGCACGTGGGCCCGAGGGTAATTCTTGAGCCAACCGGGAAAGCAAGTTGTAAGCCTCAAAGTGCTTGTCCCACATCGGATTGGAGAGTGGTTTGAAGATGCTTTATAAGTAGTGGATCCCTCTCCCCTGAGTAGAGGCCTTTTGGGTGCACTGGGTTATACCAGTGGCTCGAAACGTAAAACCGTGAGGCGCTTGGGGTCTACCCTTGGCCAAAGCGGACAATATCGAACTGCGGGTCTTTGGGCTGTTACAAATGGTATCAGAGCCAGGGGCCCGGATTCGGTGTGCCAGCGAGGACGCTGGGCCCTTATGGGGGGGTGGACTGTAAGGCTCAAAGTGCTTGTCCCACATCGGATTGGAGAGTGGTTTGAAGCTGCTTTATAAGTAGTGGATCCCTCTCCCCTGAGTAGAGGCCTTTTGGGTGCACTGGGTTATATCAGTGGCTCGAAACGTAAAACCGTGAGGCGCTTGGGGTCTACCCTTGGCCAAAGCGGACAATATCGAACGGCGGGTCTTTGGGCTGTTACACAAGTGCTGACGGGTAACTCCTGAATTATCCTCACATTGTTGGGATCACCCCCGAAACCACTAGGAGATTAGTGGCGGAAGGAGTTCCGTGTCTAGGGAGTCGTGCTCCCTATACACACCATGTCGTGGATAGTTGGGCCTTGCAAACCCACTATCACACGGAGGAAGAAGGAGACTGGGGTTAATCCGGCATGTCGGGTTATCCTCGGGTTATTGCATGTTTCAAGCATGAAATTGTTTATTTGAGCACTAAATTGAAATGCATGATCATGTATTGAATTTACAATGCAAGCACGTATTGTCACGTTTCGTGTAAAGGTTGGAGAATCTTCGTTACTCGCCGGGGCCACATGTTCATAAAATGATCAAGTTAAAATGTTAAAAGGATTAGTCGTAATCTCGGGCAAAGAACAAGTTTCTTGAACTATATATTTATTTCCTTTTCAAGCCTTCACCCAAGACTATGACTTGCATGTGACGTGTTATGTATTTATTTATTGCCCCTCACTCAGTCTTCGGTAGACTGATACTTCACTTTTCAGGTACTTGAGAGCGTGGTCGTGCTAGGTGGGAGTCTGGTCAAGTCTTGCACTTTCACGGGTCTAGTATCGTACCTTTCATGTATAGAACTTTTGGTACATCATGTCATGATCGTAGTATTACATTTTGTTCACACTTGAGCATGTATATAATATAAGAGATGATAATGTATTGATAGTTAAGTTTGGTACCTATATGTATCTATTTGGTAAATATGGTACCTATACGTATTTATTGAATTGCTTCCGCTTTTAATTCCATGTTTGATTGTTCATGTTGGGGAGAGTGTCCCGCCTAGCTCGTTTATTTTAATTGTCACCCGTTCGCTATAGTTTTGGTTTATGTACGAACTTTCCATTTCGTATGTGGATCGAGGCTATAGTGCGGGGGATGTAGTGTCCTGGGGTTTAGGGTGCTACACTGTCGAATCGAGACATTCCAATTCAGCTAGGGTTAAACACCTGTTGCTAGACTATGGTCGTTTAATCTGCGAACTGATTAATTAATTAGTGAATTAATTAATTAGGGTCACTACTAATTGAATTCAGAACCTAGAGGGTCACACACAACAACATGGTTACATGAGTTGGAGCTTTGAAATGATTAAACGAGTTAATCGAGCAAAGAGGGTACCACATGTGTGAATCACACGTGTGGGTCACGTGAGTGACACGTGTCCTTAGAGACACATGTGTCACACGTGTATATGTATTTGTGTGATTAAATAATTAATGTATTAATTATTTAATAGACTTTGGTTTAATTTTGAATTAAAAAGAAAGTCTTATTTTGGAGAAAAATAATCTATTTAATTAATTATGAATTAATTAATTAGATAAATAAGTTATTTATTTATTAATAAATAAAGTATAATATTATCCAAAAGGGGTTTGGATATTTTAGCTCTCTTAAAAGTTGATTTGAATTAGAATTCAAAAGTCAAAGTTTGGAATTACTTGATGATCAAGTAATAAGAGTGAGAGGGACCAAATCCTTAGTCCATGAGGACTAAGTTTCGGCCGCCCCTCTCCAAGTTATATATAGGGGAGCTCGAGCTCCCCTTAAAGTGTAAGTGATAATTTCTTTTGGTTCATGTGTTGAACACCATCCTTTCTCCAAGATCAAATAAACCCTAGGTTAAGCCTAAACACTAACTAGAGAACTAGCGTCCTTACTAGTTAGATTGAAGTCAAGTTGGTGGACTATCTCTAGAGAGCTTCAAGTTAGAAGTTTTTAAAGATTCGAGCTTTACCAAGGAGAGGGGGATCAAGCAGCGAGAAGAGCGTTCTTGGGTGGCTTGAAATGCTTCAAGAAAGATTATTGAAAAGTAAGTTTCTAATCTCTACGAATTAGGATTCATGATTGCGAGTTTCGATCCTTTTGTTAGAAAATTTTTTGAATTTCCGCTGCTTTCTGGTTCCTGTTTTCCAACCCTTTGTCATTAGGCGAATGACACATGAAACAAGCCCTAACTCAAGGCTAGATTAAAAACCACTTCAAGTCGATGAGTCCAACAAACAGTGGGAGTGTTAATATGGCTCAGTTGAGACTTGCTCGTGGGATTGCGCCCTTAAGAAGGAGTATCCTGTTTCATGGGGTGTAAAGTGCATAGTTGATGCGTACGCAATACATGAGGGTGGTCGTTATTAAAACGGGTACACTGAGGTGTCCCGCCTGAGAAGATTCCTAAATGGGAAAGGAAGTTTCTATACCTAGAAATAGAAACTTCTAGATTAGGAAATATCTCAAAGGTCAATGGCGTGAGTAAATTAATCCTTTGACTTGAGATTCCATTGATGCTTTGTGGGCTAACTCTGTAGTCTTAGGTACAAGTTTTAAAGGGTGTCGCCTTAGACAACTAATTCAAGGCTTATGCTGGGGCTGGACAAATGGACATGGAAGCATATGAGAATCAACAAAGGATCTACACTTGCTGTAATGCAAGAAGATCTCTTATTGCATAAGTCATTCATATGCCATCCTAAACCCTCGGCTGAGGTAGTAGATCAAGACATCAAGAAAAGGGTTTCTTGGATTGAGATCAAATAGATATGAAATGAACTTAGCTTTAAGATTGAGATTAGTGAGGCTCTCACTATTACCATACCCTAGATCTTAATTGAGAGATGGGTTGGTAGGAGGATCGTACCTCATAGCTGTCATTGACTGAAAGGTTCTTTCGAATATATATTCATTGTTCAGGTAGGGATCATACACCTGTTGCTAGATTATGGTCTTATGATCTGCGAACTAATAAAGCGTATTAGTCTCACTGCTAACTGAAATTGAACCTAGGGGGTCAACACAAATACCGGATTCGAAGGGTATTGAAGGAAAGATCAAATTGTACACGTGTGGCACGTGAGCTCGACTTGGGGCGTGTGGTCCAGTTGAGAAATTGGACCATGTGTTAATTAATTAGAGAATTAATTGTAGGAAAAGTGCCCTAGAAAGCCGATTAGTCATAATCCGTTTTGGGACATTCCTAGTATCATAGACAATCTTCGAATAATATACGATTGATTAATATCATAAGCAAACACTTCTTTATATGCCAACACATGTTTTTGTGTGTTTCCATTATGTGCGTATGTATTAGAACTCCCCTAATCAATATGACTTATAGGACTCCACCATTTAGGAGAAGTGGTTCATGAGATGAGCCCTATATCACATAAGCCATGATTAGAAATTGCTCTAAGCCGATGAGTCCTACAGACAGTGGGAGTGTCAACCTTACTTGTTCGAAGCTTGCTCGTATGATCACGCCCTTAAGAAGGACCACCTTGTTTCATGGGGTGTAAAGTGTATTGTTGGTACGTGCGTGATATATGGGGGTGCTTACTTATTCTAAGTAGGTACACTGAGGTATCCCATGTGAGAAGATTCCTAAATGGGAAAGGAAGATTCTATATCTGGAAATAGAAACTTCCAGATTATGAAATATCACACGAGTCATTGATGTTATTAAGTGATCCTTAGACTTGAGGTTCCATTGATAATTTATGGGCTAACTCTGTAGTCTTAGGTGTAAGCTTTAAAGGGTGTCGCCTTAGACAACTGATTCAAGGCTTATGCTGGGGTTGCACAAGTGGCACATGAAAGTATATGAGAATCGATAAAGGACCTACGTGTTGGGAAACACGAATCAGAAAGCAGCGGAAATTTAAAAATTTTCCAACAAAAGGATCTAGGACTCGCAATCGTGTAACCAAATTCGTAGGGATTAGAAACTTACTTTCTTAATTAACTTTCTTGAAGCGTTTCAAGCCACCCAAGAACGCTCTTCGCGCGGCTTGATCCCCTCTCCTTGGTAAAGCTCGAATCTTCAAACTTCTAACTTGAAGCTCTCTAGAGATAGTCCAGCAACTTGACTACAATCTAACTAGTAAGGATGCTAGTTCTCTAGTTAGTGTTTAGGCTTAACCGAGGGTTTATTTGATCTTGGAGAAAGGATGGTGTACAACACATGAACCAAAAGAATTGCCAATTAGCTCCAAGAGGAGCTCGAGCTCCCCTATTTATATTGAATTTTGACTTTGACTTTGAATTCAAATTCAAATCAACTTTCAAGAGAGCTAAAATATCCAAACTATTTTTGGATAATTTTATACTTTATTTATTTAAAATAAATAACTTATTTTATGTAATTAATTAATTCATAATTAATTAACTAGATTATTTTCTCCAAAATTAGACTTTCTTTTTAATTCAAAATTAAACCAAAGTCTATTAAATAATTAACACATTAATTATTTAATCACCAAATAAATATTCACGCACATGCACACGTGTCCATGAAGGACACGTGTCACACACGTGACCCACACGTGTGGTTTCACACGTGTGGAACCCTTTGGCCCGATTAACTCGTTTAATCATTTTAAAGCCTCAACTCATGTAACCAAGTTGTTGTGAGAGACGCTCTAGGTTCTCAATTCAATTAGCAGTGACCCTAATTAATTAATTCACTAATTAATTAATCAGTCCACAGATTAAACGACCATAGTCTAGCAATAGGTGTTTAACCCCTAGCTGAATTGGAATGTTCGGATTCGACAGAACCTTTAAGTCATTGATTCATAAGAGATACAATCCTCCTACTTACTATCTCTCAACCAAGATCTAGGGTAAGGGAATAATTAGAACCCTAATAATCCGGTCTTAAAGCTAAGTGCATTTCATATCCATTTGATCTCAATCCAAGAAACCCTTTTCTTGATGTCTTGATCTACTGCCTTGGCCAAGGACTCCATATGGCATATGAATGACTTACACAATAAGAGATCACCTTGCAAATGCAAGTGTAGGTCCTTTCTTGATTCTCATTCACTTTCATGAATCACTTGTGCAGCCCCAGCATAAGCCTTGAATCAGTTGTCTAAGGCGACACCCTTTAAAGCTTACACCTAAGACTACAGAGTTAACTCATAAAGTGACAAGGAACCTCAAGTCTAAGGATCAATTAATCACATCAATGACTCGTGAGATATTTCCTAATCTGGAAGTTTCCATTTCCTGAAATAGAAACTTCCTTTCCCATTTAGGAATGTTCTCACACGGGGCACCTCAGTGAACTTACTTATTAAAGTAAGCACCCTCATGTATCACGCACGTATCAACTATACACTTTGCACCTCCATGAAACACGGTGGTCCTTCTTAAGGGCATGATCCCACAAGCAAGCTTTAGAGGAGTCAGGTTGACACTCCCACTGTCGGTAGGACTCATCGGCTTGGAGTATTTTACTAATCATGACTTATGTGATATAGGGCTCGTTTCATGAACCATTTCACCTAAATGGTAGAGTCCTAAAGTCATCAGGATTAGGGGAGTTCTCATACATGCACAGATAAAGTAAACGCATACCAAACAAGAGCATATAAAGAAGTGTTGTCTCAATTCGTTATTTCATTCAAAGATTGTCTGTGATTACAATATGAAAAAGCGTAAAGCGGATATACAATCGGCTTTCTAGGGCACTATTCCTAACAATCTACCACTTGCCCGTCAAAGCCATTCTAAAGCTATTCTAAGTCCCATCTTCTGAAGATGACCTTGGAAAGCTTCTCGACTAAGGGGTTTAGTAAGTGGATCTGCCACGTTCTCTGCTGATGTGACCCTCTCAATTTGCACATCTCCTCTTTTGATAATATCACGGATTAGGTGATACTTCCTCATAATGTGCTTGGTCCGTTGGTGAGATCTTGGTTCTCTTGCTTGAGCAACCACCCCAGTGTTGTCACAAAACACGGTAATGGGGTATTTCATGCTAGGAACGACATTCAACTCTTGAATGAAGTTTCTAATCGAAACACCTTCCTTAGCTGCATCATTTGCAGCCAAGTATTCGGCCTCAGTGGTCGAATCTGCAGTGGTCGTTTGCTTGGAACTCTTCCAACTCACTGCTCCGCCGTTTAGGCAGAAAATGTATCCTGACATTGACTTAAAATCATCTAAGTTAGATGCAAAGCTTGCATCGCAGTATCCTTCGACAATAAGATCTTTCTGACCTCTGTAAACTAAGAATAAATCTTTAGTACTTTTCAAGTACTTAAGAATATTCTTCACGACAGCCTAGTGACCATCTTCAGGGTCAGATTGAAAACGACTTGTTACACTAAGTGCATAAGCCACATCCGGTCGAATACATAACATTGCATACATTATGCTACCTATTGCTGATGCATAAGGTGTATGAGTCATTCTTTCCTTCTCAAGGTTAGTCTTAGGACACATCTTCTTTGAAAGACATGTTCCTACACTCATAGGAAGGTTCTTAACCTTTGCTGACTCCATATTGAATCTCTTCAATACTTTGTTAATGTACATCGACTGTGATAGTCCTATTAACCTTCTAGATCTATCTCGATAGATTTTAATTCCAAGGATATAGGATGTATCACCAAGATCTATCATCTCGAATTGGTTCGACAACCATAACTTAGTCACTTTCATGTTATCCTTCGAATTCCCAATAAGAAGGATGCCATCAACATAAAGCACTAACAATTGCACTGAGGTCTCCAATTCCTTTCTATACACACAAGACTCATTCGAAATTTGAATAAAGCCAAACGCTTTGACTGATTCATCAAATCGAATGTTCCAATTCCTAGAAACCTGCTTCAATCCATAGATTGATCTTTGGAGTTTGCAAACCTTTTGCTCACTCCCACCGAATGTGAAACCTATGGGTTGCTCCATATAAATGTCTTTATCAATGTCACCATTGAGAAAGACAGTTTTCACATCCATTTGCCATATCTTGTAGTCATAATACGCAGCAATGGCAAGCATGATCCGAATAGACTTTTGCATTGCAACTGGCGAAAAAGTTTCATCAAAGTCCACGCCGGGTCTTTGAGTGAATCATTTTGCAACCAGTCTTGCTTTGTAAGCTGCAATACTTCCATCTGTTAGGAATAGTGCCCTAGAAAGCCGATTGTATATCCGTTTTGTGCTTTTCCTTATTGTAATCACAGATAATCTTTGAATGAAATAACGAATTGAGGTAACACTTCTTTATATGCTCTTGTTTGGTATGCGTTTACTTTTGCTGTGGATGTATGAGAACTCCCCTAATCCTGATGACTTTAGGACTCTACCATTTAGGTGAAATGGTTCATGAAACGAGCCCTATATCACATAAGTCATGATTAGTAAAATACTCCAAGCCGATGAGTCCTACAGACAGTGGGAGTGTCAATCTGACTCCTCTAAGGCTTGCTTGTGGGATCACGCCCTTAAGAAGGACCACCTTGTTTCATGGAGGTGCAAAGTGTATAGTTGATACGTGCGTGATACATGAGGGTGCTTACTTTAATAAGTAAGTTCACTGAGGTGCCCCGTGTGAGAACATTCCTAAATGGGAAAGGAAGTTTCTATTTCAGGAAATGGAAACTTCCAGATTAGGAATTATCTCACGAGTCATTGATGTGATTAATTGATCCTTAGACTTGAGGTTCCTTGTCACTTTATGAGTTAACTCTGTAGTCTTAGGTATAAGCTTTAAAGGGTGTCGCCTTAGACAACTGATTCAAGGCTTATGCTGGGGCTGCACAAGTGATTCATGAAAGTGAATGAGAATGAAGAAAGGACCTACACTTGCATTTGTAAGGTGATCTCTTATTGTGTAAGTCATTCATATGCCATATGGAGTCCTTGGCCAAGGCAGTAGATCAAGACATCAAGAAAAAGGTTTCTTGGATTGAGATCAAATGGATATGAAATGCACTTAGCTTTAAGACCGGATTATTAGGGTTCTGATTATTCCCTTGCCCTAGATCTTGGTTGAGTGATAGTAAGTAGGAGGATTGTATCTCACATGAATCAATGACTTAAAGGTCCTGTCGAATCCGAACATTCCAATTCAGCTAGGGGTTAAACACCTGTTGCTAGACTATGGTCGTTTAATCTGTGGACTGATTAATTAATTAGTGAATTAATTAATTAGGGTCACTGCTAATTGAATTGAGAACCTAGAGGGTCACACACAACAACTTGGTTACATGAGTTGAGGCTTTAAAATGTTTAAACGAGTTAATCGGGCCAAGAGGGTTCCACACGTGTGAAATCACACGTGTGGCTCACGTGAGTGACACGTGTCACTGTGACACGTGTCACACACGTGTGAATATATATATATTATATATATATGTATTAAATAATTAAATGTGTTAATTATTTAATAGAATTTGGTTTAATTTTTGAATTAAAAAGAAAGTCTTATTTTGGAGAAAAATAATCTAGTTAATTAATTACGAATTAATTAATTAGATAAAAATAAGTTATTTATTTTATAATAAATAAAGTATAAAATTATCCAAAAATAGTTTGGATATTTTTAGCTCTCTTAAAAGTTGACTTGAATTAGAATTCAAAGTCAAAGTTGGAAAATACTTGATGATCAAGTAATAGGAGAGAGAGGAACCAAATCCTTGCCCAACAAGGAATAGGATCGGTGCCCCTCTCCCTTTCCTATATATAGGGGAGCTCATGCTCCCCTTTAGAGCTAATTGACAATTCTTTTGGTTCATGTGTTAAACACCTTCCTTTCTCCAAGATAAAATAAAACCCTAGGTTGAGCCTAAATACTAACTAGAGAACTAGCATCCTTACTAGTTAGATTGTGATCAAGTTGGTGGACTTTCTCTAGAGACTTCAAGTTAGAAGTTTGAAGATTCGAGCTTTACCAAGGAGAGGGGATCAAGCCGCGAGAAGAGCGTTCTTGGGTGGCTTGAAACGCTTCAAGAAAGAACAAAAGAAAAGTAAGTTTTCTATCTTTACGAATTTGGTTACACGATTGCGAGTTCAAGATTCTTTTGTTGGGAAAATTTTTTAAATTCCGCTGCTTTCTGATTCGTGTTTTCCAACAAGTGGTATCAGAGCCACCTCGTTAATCGTGTTTCTGATTCGTCTCAATTATTCTGAATTTGGTAGAAATTCTTAGGCTTAGATGCGAATTGAGTATTCTTGAGTTCTTTTAGAAAGCCTGAAATACGAAACTGTAATTTTTCCTGAATTTCAAAAACTGTTTTTGAAAATCGTTTTAGTTGAAATTTATCAAAATCGAATTTTTAATTTTGGATTGAATTGGTTTTAAGAAACCTAGACACGAAACGAGACTCGAAACAAACGCGCGGGATTGGGACGTGACAATGTGTAGCACGCCCCAGGCCTGCGCGCGCACGCCGCCCAGCCCCTCCCGCAACCGCGCGGGAGCCATCCCGGGCGTGCCTAGGCAAGCCCGCCCAGTCCGTTCCGCAACTGCGCGGGACGCCTGCACAGCCCGCCTAGTCGAGGCGGGCGCTGCTGCGCTCGCATGATGCACGCCCAGCTTGCGCACGCGAGCGGCAACTACCGCGCGCTGTGCGCGCTGCTGCGCGGAGGTGCCTCGCGCGGCTGGGCCGTTTTTGGGCTCGTTTTCGTGTTTCGTGTTTTTCGCGTTTTCGGTCCTTAAAATCCCGATTTAATTTTATTTTAATTTTATCTTTTAAAATCAGTTTTGATAAAACAAAATTATTTTAAAATTTTGATTAAATTGGGATTTTTTTGAGAAATTAAAGCGATTTGGATTTTGGGAAAATTATGAATTTTATTTTCTGAAAATAATGAAAGAATAAAATTATTAATTTTGGAAATTAATTGGAATTTTATTGGTTTATTGTTTTTAGGGTTTTATTGAAAAGGCTCTTGAACAAGAATTGCATCTAAGTCGTGTTTTAAGTCATTAGGACTTGAAACGAGAATTTTAATTTATTGGTTAAATTTAAATTCTTGCAAAAGCATGTTAGGTGATCATGGGTTTAGATCTATGTATGGTTTTAATTTATGCACATGGATGGTTTAAATTGGGGTTGGAGCCCTATAGTTGCGTTTTTCAATTGAGGTTGGAGCCTCACTTATGTGCGTACTGTTATGTGATTTATTATGTGGCTTTCCATATTACTGTTTTTGAGGCCGGGGTATGCCCCGTGTAATTGTCTAAGGCTAATATGAAGATTGAGCCTTATTACTTTATGTCTTTTTCTTTTTATTGTAATTTGAGAGTAGAGATAGGTGGTGAGGTTTTATTTTCATTTTGGAGACAATGCACCCATGGAGTAAGGTGGACCACATTCAAGTAACAAGGGGGCCATAAGTGAAAACCCCTCAAAATTTTAGGGAGGGGAATCTCAATTGTTAAATGTAATAGAGATAGGGCTCGTATTTTGTTACCGCTTTCCCTTATGTGATTTGAACTGTTTATGTGGCATGTATGTTAGAACTTGTGATTGTGGAGTGGCTCCCACATATCACGCATAAGATAGGTAGAACCCATGATCATTACATGTTAGTATCATGCTAGGACATGTTATCTGTTTATGTGCTTGTTTGAAATGCATTTAAGTGTACTTGCATTAATCAAGACTAATAAAATTGGATAACATATATGTTGGTGAGGTCGAACCGGACAACTCTCCGGTTGATTCGAAAATTCCCATTAAATATTAAGCTAATTTCGAACAAATAGGTGTTTAATTCGAGATGCAAATTTTGAATTAAATTCCTAGCATTCCATCAATAGGTTTTAAGTTTAGTAAGTGAAGCTAGTTATTGTCCGCGAGTCGTGGGATAGCTAGTGGAGCTTATTAGTTCTTAGTTACCTAATTGATCATTTTAAATGATCAATATTTCATGATCAATTTTAGCAAGGGCGATGTCCGCGAGTCGTGGGTCGTTCGAACTAAGTTTTGATCATGATCTTATGATTGATGGGTCTAGCTTAACGCCTAAGTAAATATGGATGTCGCACGAGTCGTGGGTCCATATTGAAAAATAGGTGATGCAAAAATAATTACTAGGAGTTCTAAAGGTGTTAGAATTGGTAGGTTGTACCTACCTTGGGTTCTTACTTAGAATGTCCGCGAGTCGTGGGTTCGAGGTAAAATGCCTAGGATCTTAGTACCCATTGGGAAACGTGTTCCTCTTAGATCTTTGGGAATTATAGATCTTTGAAAAACAGTGGGAGCTGCATTAGATTAAAGACCTTATCTTTTGTATATCGTTATAATTCAGCATGCTCACTAGTTCTCTGTTTTACCATTTAGGCCGTAGATTCTGTTATTCTCTACGTGTTTTGAAATGGCAACCAAAAACCCTCTTGTATCGATCCTCGAGTCAAACAAGTTGACTGGTCCCAACTATTCTGATTGGCTGAGGAATCTAAAAATCATTTTAGATTCTGAGAAGAGAACTTATGTTCTCTTCGAAGGGGAGCCCAGTCCCGAAGGGGAGGCTCCCACTCGGGCCGAGCGGGATGCGATTCAGAAGTGGAAGGATGATAATCTCCAAGCCCGTTGCCTTATGTTGGCTAACATGTCTCCGGACTTGCAAAGACAACATGAGGCCATGGAATTTGCTTGGGAGATTTACGACCACTTAGAGCAACTTTACCGCCCTCATGAACGTGTTACAAGGTATAACACTTCAAAGGAATTGTTCCACTTGAGAATGAGGGAAGGTTCAAGTGTCCATGAATATGGACTTAAGTTTCTTGCCCTTACTGAGAAACTTGCTTCCATGGACATGCCACTGAAAGATGAGCTTTCAGTGGATTTGTTGCTAGCTTCGCTCCCACCATCATTCAACCCATTTGTCCTTAACTTTAACATGAATCATGCTGGTGCTACTGTAGCTCAGCTGATTAGTCAGCTTGTCACTGCTGAAAGCACGATCAAGAAGGACAATAAGGTTTTGATGGTGAATGCTCCATCTTCCTCTTTTGGGCCTTCTAAAGGTAAGGGCAAGAAAGCCCAAAAGAAGAAGAAGAAACCCCTTAGGCCCACTGGTGGCATTTCGAGGGGGAAGGCCCAAAAGAAGAAGCGTGATCAGAAAGAGGATGTTTGCTTCCATTGTGGCAAAGCGGGACATTGGAGGAGAAACTGCCCAGAGTACAAGGCTACTCTAAAGAAAGGTATCTTTCTCGTTGAAATAAATCTTTCTATTAATTCTAGTTCTTGGGTACTTGATACCGGTTGTGGAACTCATATCTGTAATGATGTACAGATGCTAAGTGAAGTCCAACAACTCAAAGAAGGAGAATGTGTCTTGAAGATCGGCGATGGCTCAAACGTTGAAGCTCGAGCTTTAGGCACAATTAGATTAGATTTAGGTAGTTTTGAGTTAGTATTAAATAAAGTCCTTTATGTACCGAGCATTATTCGTAATATAATTTCAGTTCCAATATTAGATTGTGAAGGTTATGAAACTTATATTAAGAATGGTAAATACTTTATCAAACGTAACAACTCTTCCGTTCATATCGGTACTCTAAGTAATGGACTTTACCTAACTCAAAATATCAATATTATGAATATACAACGAGAAACAAAGCGTAAGAGAGATGACAAAGTTTCAGCTCCCTTATGGCACGCTAGATTAGGACACATTTCCAAGAACAGAATTAGCAAGATAAACACTTTAGGATCATTCTCTGAAAATGATCTCAAAGAGTTAACTTCTTGCGAATCCTGTCTCAAAGGAAAAATGTCCAAAGTCCCTTTTAAAGGAACTGTGGAACGTGCCACTAAGGTTTTGGATTTGATCCATACTGATGTTTGTGGACCACTTAGTGTAAGCACTAGAAACAATCATCAGTACTTCATAACCTTTACTGATGACTTTAGTCGGTATGGTTATGTATACTTAATGAAGTATAAATCTGAAGCTTTTGAGAAATTCTTAGAATTTCAAAAGGAGGTTGAGAACCAAAGTGGTCACAAGATCAAAGCACTTCGATCTGATCGAGGAGGCGAGTATCTTAGTGAAGAATTCCTTAATCATCTCAAAGATAATGGGATTATCTCTCAGTGGACTCCTCCGGGAACTCCTCAGCTTAATGGAGTTTCTGAGAGAAGGAATCGAACCCTACTTGATATGGTTCGTTCCATGATGAGTTTCACTGACTTACCACCTTCTTTCTGGGGTTATGCCCTAGAAAGTGCAGCAAAGATTCTGAATCTAGTTCCCTCTAAGTCAGTCCCCAAAACGCCCTATGAAATGTGGCATGGTAAAATCCCTAGTTACTCTTACTTAAGAATTTGGGGTTGTCCTGCTTACGTGAAGAGGATAGTGGGAGATAAGTTAGAATCTCGTTCTAACTTATGCTACTTTGTAGGTTATCCTAAGGAATCCATAGGATACTACTTCTATGATCAATCTGAGCAAAAGGTGTTTGTTTCCAGAAATGCCACTTTTCTTGAGGAATCGTTCCTTAAAGAAAAGAAAGGCAAGATCATAGAATTAGAAGAAGTACAAAGTAACCCCACGCCACCCACTGAAGAAACGTCCCCTACTGATCAACCACAACCAATCAGAATTTCGATACACATGTAAATCCTCCTCTAAGGCATTCTGAACGCACTCCTAGACAGCCGGAGAGATGGTATGGATTCTTCCATGAAATCTCTCAAAAGGATAATGATCCTTCAACATATGAGGAGGCACTTTCAGATTCTGACTCTGAATAGTGGATAGAAGCCATGAAATCCGAAATGGACTCCATGAACTCCAACCAAGTTTGGACCTTGGTAGATTTGCCTGATGGGGTCAAACCCATAGGTTGCAAATGGATCTTTAGGAGAAAGCTTGGAGTTGATGGAAGCATTGCAGCCTACAAAGCAAGACTGGTTGTAAAAGGATTCACTCAAAGACCCGGCGTGGACTTTGACGAAACCTTTTCACCAGTTGCAATGCAAAAGTCCATTCGAATCATGCTTGCCATTGCTGCATATTATGACTATGAGATATGGCAAATGGATGTGAAAACTGCCTTTCTCAATGGTGACATTGACAAAGACATTTATATGGAGCGACCCATAGGTTTCACATTCAACGGGAGTGAGCAGAAGGTTTGCAAACTCCAAAGATCAATCTATGGATTGAAACAGGCTTCTAGGAATTGGAACATTCGATTCGATGAATCGATCAAAGCGTTTGGCTTCATCCAAATTTCGAATGAATCATGTGTGTATAGAAAGGAATTGGAGACCTCAGTGCAATTCTTAGTACTTTATGTTGATGACATCCTTCTTATTGGGAATTCGAAGGATGACATGAAAGTGACTAAGTTATGGTTATCGAACCAATTCGAGATGAAAGATCTTGGTGATGCGTCCTATATCCTTGGAATTAAAATCTATAGAGATAGATCTAGAAGGTTAATAGGACTATCACAGTCGATGTACATTGACAAAGTATTGAAGAGATTCAATATGAAGTCAGCAAAGGTTAAGAACCTTCCTATGAGTGTAGGAACATGTCTTTCAAAGAAGATGTGTCCTAAGACTAACCTTGAGAAGGAAAGAATGACTCTTACACCTTATGCGTCAGCAATAGGTAGCATAATGTATGCAATGTTATGTACTCGACCGGATGTGGCTTATGCACTTAGTGTGACAAGTCGTTTCCAAACTGACCCTGGAGATGGTCACTGGGCTGCCGTGAAGAATATTCTTAAGTACTTGAAAAGTACTAAAGATTTATTCTTAGTTTACGGAGGTCAGAAAGATCTTACTATCGAAGGATACTGTGATGCAAGCTTTGCATCAGCCTTAGATGATTTTAAGTCAATGTCAGGATACATTTTCTGCCTAAACGACGGAGTAGTGAGTTGGAAGAGTTCCAAGCAAACTACCACTGCGGATTCGACCACTGAGGCCGAATACTTAGCTGCAAATGATGCAGCTAAGGAAGGTGTTTGGATTAGAAACTTCATTCAAGAGTTGAATGTTGTTCCTAGCATGAAAGACCCCATTACTGTGTTTTGTGACAACACTGGGGCGGTTGCTCAAGCAAGAGAACCAAGATCTCACCAACGGACCAAGCACATTATGAGGAAGTATCACCTAATCCGTGATATTGTCAAAAGAGGAGATGTGCAAATCGAGAGGGTCACATCAGCAGAGAACGTGACAGATCCACTTACTAAACCCCTTAGTCGAGAAGCTTTCCAAGGTCATCTTCAGAAGATGGGACTTAGAGTAGCTTTAGAATGGCTTTGACGGGCAAGTGGGAGATTGTTAGGAATAGTGCCCTAGAAAGCCGATTGTATATCCGCTTTGTGCTTTTCCTTATTGTAATCGCAGACAATCTTTGAATGAAATAACGAATTGAGGCAACACTTCTTTATATGCTCTTGTTTGGTATGCGTTTACTTTTGCTGTGCATGTATGAGAACTCCCCTAATCCTGATAACTTTAGGACTCTACCATTTAGGTGAAATGGTTCATGAAACGAGCCCTATATCACATAAGTCATGATTAGTAAAATACTCCAAGCCGATGAGTCCTACAGACAGTGGGAGTGTCAACCTGACTCCTCTAAGGCTTGCTTGTGGGATCACGCCCTTAAGACGGACCACCTTGTTTCATGGAGGTGCAAAGTGTATAGTTGATACGTGCGTGATACATGAGGGTGCTTACTTTAATAAGTAAGTTCACTGAGGTGCCCCGTGTGAGAACATTCCTAAATGGGAAAGGAAGTTTCTATTTCAGGAAATGGAAACTTCCAGATTAGGAAATATCTCACGAGTCATTGACGTGATTAATTGATCCTTAGACTTGAGGTTCCTTGTCACTTTATGAGTTAACTCTGTAGTCTTAGGTGTAAGCTTTAAAGGGTGTCGCCTTAGACAACTGATTCAAGGCTTATGCTGGGGCTGCACAAGTGATTCATGAAAGTGAATGAGAATCAAGAAAGGACCTACACTTGCATTTTCAAGGTGATCTCTTATTGTGTAAGTCATTCATATGCCGTATGGAGTCCTTGGCCAAGGCAGTAGATCAAGACATCAAGAAAAGGGTTTCTTTGATTGAGATCAAATGGATATGAAATGCACTTAGCTTTAAGACCGGATTATTAGGGTTCTAATTATTCCCTTACCCTAGATCTTGGTTGAGAGATAGTAAGTAGGAGGATTGTATCTCACATGAATCAATGACTTAAAGGTTCTGTCGAATCCGAACATTCCAATTCAGCTAGGGGTTAAACACCTGTTGCTAGACTATGGTCATTTAATCTGTGGACTGATTAATTAATTAGGGTCACTGCTAATTGAATTAAGAACCTAGAGGGTCACACACAATAACCCGATCACGTGGGTTAAGGCTTGAAATCGATTAAACGAGTTGATCGGATCAAGTGGGGGCCACACATGTGAAACCACACGTATGGAAGGCGTGAATGACACGTGTCCCAATGGACACGTATAGTCACGTGTAAATCTGTGTATATGTTAAATAATTAATGTGTTAATTATTTCCTGTACTTTGATTTAATTTTGAATTAATATTAAGGTCCTAATTTGGAGAAATAAAGTCTAATAAATAATTAATTATGAATTAATTAATTATTAGTCTTCAAGTTATTATTGTAAAATAAATAAAGTAAAATTAAATGTCTAAAAGAGTTAGACTAGATTCTTGCTTTCCAAGTTGATCAAAAGGAGACTTTTGGTCAAAGTAAGAGACTTGGTCTCCAAGCAAGATATCCCTTTCCAAAAGGAGTTTGGAATCCTTTTCCACAAAGGATAAGGGGTTCGAACCCTAGCCTTATAAATAGAGGGGTTCAAACCCCATGGAAAGATGATAGCAAAATCTACTTCTCCAAATATCATACACTAACCCCTTAGAGCCTAAACACTGACTAGCATCCTCCCTATTCGGATCGTGATCGCGGTCGGTGGATTATTTCTCTAGAGGGCTGCTATCGTGGAGTCTTGAAAGACTCGAAAGTGCTTTTGGGGATCAAGCAAAACGACCGCAAGGGCTGGTGAAATGATTCTGAACCCAATAGAATACGAGTGAAAAAATCGAACCAAAGAAGATGGCGAAAAACGTTCGTCCATATCCTGAAGGATGAATTTTTTCACGAGGTTTTTATGGCTGGCAGATTTCTACTTTGACAAAACTGGTTTTTGAAGGGAGTTTCAATCTTGCCTTTCTCGTTTCATGTTTCTTTCTTTATGTTATACCGTTAAGCACTTTCCCATGACATCATTTGAATCTAGGTTGGTGTGGATTGTTGTCCTTATAATGGATTCTGAAGTAGAAAGAGATTTTTTAGGGATGGGTTGCTATTACCGCATGAAGCGCGTTTGAGGGCGGCTCAAAACCTGTCAAGAAAGCTACTACCTAAGTGAGTTTCTTGATCTCTACGAATCTGGAAATAGGAATTGCAAGTTTTCGATTCTATCTTTTAGGAATATTTTTAAATTTCCGCTGCGTTTCTGTCTCGTTTTCCCAACATTAATTATAAAGCCCAAATATAATTAATTAGGAGAATTAATTATAAATCCCTAGTATAATTAATTAGAGAATTAATTATAAAGCCAAATAAAATTAAGTAGAGAATTAATTTTAGCCCAATAGAATTAATTAGGAGAATTAATTCTAAAGCCCTTAATGGAATTAATTAGAGAATTGATTCGAAGTATTTAATATTTGATTATTTAGTTGTTCTAATTTGATTAGAATAAATAAATATTAAATATCTTCTATTTATTGTTCTAGTAGATATTAATTCTAGTATGATTACAATAAATATTATTAGAATAAGATATTTAATTATTATTAGAATAATTAAATATTCCTAATTTGATTAGGAGCTCTTTTCTTGAAGGAATAGATATATCTTATTTTGAATAAGACTCCTATTACCTGGAGAGAAAGAAAATAGAAGACAAGTCAAAGTAGGAATCCAATTCCTACATGACTAGTAGGGTTCGAAAACCCTAGCATATAAATAAAAGGGTGGGGCGTGATTTTAGCTTTACACGTGAACAAGGGGATCACACCCAAACTACATGGCTTCAAGAATTTGGGAGAATACTTTTGCTCTTTTTCTTCTCTTTTTTGTTTCTTTCTTTACGCATGTTATATCGCTAGCACTTTCCCTAACATAATTTGAATCTAGGTTGGTCTGGATTATTACTCTAGAGAAGACCTACTTCGTAATCTAGTAGAGAGAATCTTTCGAGGGACGAGGGTTGCTATTACCGCATGAAGCGCATTTGAGGGCGGCTCAAAACGTGTCAAGAAAGCGACGATTCATGTAAGTTCTTGAATCCCAAAGATTAGAAATAAAAATTGCAAGTCCGATCTTGCCTTTTGGGAAAAATTTTAAATTCCGCTGCGCTTTCTCATCATGTTTTTCCCAACAAGTGGTATCAGAGCCACCTTGTAAGTTCTATTTCTATTCTATCTTTTAATTGAATTTTCAGAAATTCTTGAATCAGTTACAATTAGGTATTGTTGAGTTAGTTTCGTAATCTGAGCTTTTGAATCTGAGACGTTTCCTGATAAATGGAGAAAATCGTTTTCTGAAAAAAAAATTTAAAAAAAATTTTATTTTAGATTTATTATAATCGCGATTTTGATTCCCGAATCAGATGAAAATTTTACATAAAATTTTGTATGAAAAACGGTGCGGGCCGACGAGGACCAAGTAAGTTCGTCGCTCATCGTCACCGCACGCGGACGGGTCGGGAATAGGTCGGAAACATCGCGTCGGGATTCATCGGGATTGCCCGCACGCGTCCGTGTGGGATCGCCCGCACACCCCTATGCGGGACTGCCCACACGCGTCCGCACAGCCCTGTGCGGGATCGCCCGCATACCCCTATACGGGACTGCTAGCACGCGTCCGGAACAGCCTATGCGGGATGGCCCACACACCCCCGTGCGGGACTGCCCGCACGCGTCCGCACAACCCTGTGTGGGATCGCCCGCACACCCCTATACGGGATTGCCCGCAAGCGTCCGCCCAGTCTATGCGGGATCTCGCACATGCGTGCGGGCGGACGTGCCGCGACACGACTTTTCGTGTTTTTTGCCCAAATTCTATTTTGAAATTATTTTTTACAGAAAAATATTTTATTTTTGAAATAAAAATTATAATTTGGGAATTTCGGGAATTAAAGTCAATTTTAATTTTTCGGGAAATGTAATATTATTATTTTTGAAATAATAATTTTATAAAATTGTTAATTTTTTAATTAACTTGAATTTTCTCAGATTCGAGCTTTTGATTTTGAGATTATTCTTGAACAATGAACTGTTATCAGATTACTTTGAGTTAGTAGAACTTAAAGTTAAAGGAATTTTAAATTTGTTGGTAAATTTAAATTCTTGCAATTTTAGAATATTAGGTGATCATGGGTTTAGTCTTCTGAATGTTTTAATTTATGCACATGGATGGTTTAAATTTGGGGTTGGAGCCCCATAGTTGAGTTTTTCAATTGGGGTCGGTGCCCCACTTATTTGCGTATTGTTATGTGTTTATTATGTGGCTTTCCATATTACTGTTTTTTAGGCCGGGGTATGCCCCGTGTATTTGTCTATGGCCAATATGAAGATTGAGCCATATTATTTTATGCAAAGAGTGTAGATTTTAGAAAGTGAGGTTTTTATTTTACATTGGAGATTTGCACCCATGGAGTAAGATGGATCCACACAATAAAGTAACAAGGAGGCCATAAAGTGAAGACCCCTTAAAATGTTAGGAGGGTTTCTGTTATTGTAATAGATAAGGCATCGTTTTATTTCCAATTCCCGTATGTGATTTAAACTGTTTTATGTGGCAGGTATGTTAGAACTTGTGGTTGTGGAGTGACTCCCACATATCACGCATAAGATAGGAAAACCCATGATCATCTCATATTAGTATCATGCTAGGACAGGTTATCTGCTAATTGCTTGTGTGTAATGCATTTATGTGAAGCTGCATTACACAAGACTAATTAAAATGGATAACTGTACATGTTGGTGAGGTCAAAACTAGACAACTCTCCCTTTATTCGAAAATCCCATAAATATTAAGCAATTTAGAAAATAGGTATTTTGTATAAAGTGAGAACTTTAAATAAAATTCCTAGCATTCCTTCAATAAGATTTAAGTTTAATAGGGGAGCTAGTTGCTGGCCATGAGTCGTGGGGTGACTATGTGAAACCTATTAGTTCTTAGTTTCCGGATTGAACAACAAAAATGTTTGATATTTCGTGGTTATTTTGGAATGGGCGATGGCCGCGAGTCGTGGGTCGTTCCAGCCTAAGTTTAATCATGATCTTATGATTGATGGGTCCTGCTTAATGCCTAAGTAAATATGGATGTCGCACGAGTCGTGGGTCCATATTGAAATATGGGTGATGTAAAATTATTACTAAGAGTTCCATAGAGATGGAATTGGCAAGTTGTACCTACCTAAGGCTTTATTGAGGATGGCCGCGAGTCGTGGATCCAAAATATAGTGCTTAGGATCTTAGTACCCATTAGGAAAACAAGTTTCCTCTGAGATCATTGGGATTTTAAGATCTTCTAAAACCAGTGGGAGCTACATATGATTAAAAGACCTAAATCCTGTGTATTACGTTATTATTCAACATTCTCACATTTTCTCTGCGTAGTATTTAGGTTGTAGTTCTGTGGTTCTCTACAATATGAAAATGCAAACCCATTTGTATCCATCCTTAAGTCAAAAGTGTTGACTAAGTCCTAACTAACTCTAATTGGCTTCGGACCCTAAAATTCGTTTTAGATTCCGAATAGAGAAAGGTGTTCTCTAAAGGGCGAAATTTTCAATTGTGAAAATTCGACCCGGACCAAAAGAGAAGCAATCTAAAGTGAATGGATCTTTCCAATCACTTAAGAGCAACTGTACCTCAAAAACGTTATAGGGTATAACATTATGGAATTGTTCAATATTCCAAATGAGGACACAAGTGCACACGAACAAGGTCTAAAGATCTTATGGTCTCGATCATCAACTGAGAAAAGAGTTCTCAATGCACTGATTGCTTACATTGCTTCCACCATTATTTAAACCCTTTATGCTCAACTAGAATCATGTCATTGTAGCATAGTTAATCATTTAGTTGATAATGGTTGAGAGCATCTTTAAGAAGGAATAAAAGGATGTGCTGGTTAATTCTTCTTCTAAACTCACTAAGTTAAAGGCTTGAAGGCCTAAAGAAGAAGAAACCCTTAAGAGCCCAATAGAGGGGCATGTAAAGGGTACGCCCAAAAGACACTAGAGATCAAATTGGACGTTTGCTTCTATGGTTGCAAATAAGGACTTTGAAAGGGAACTGCAAAGAGTATGAGTACTCTGAAATGTTACCTCGTTTAGTAATTCTACTAGAAATAGAATTCACTTCTTGAGTTGATTCAGCATAATTTGTTGTGCAAAGACTCAAAGCACTAATGTTCTGAACATACAACGAGATAACAAAAGTAAGTGAGATGACAAAGCTTCGAATTACTTTGGAATGGTGAGACATAAAAGGATTAGCAAGATTAGACATCTTAGGATCATTTTACAAAAAAGAACCTAAAGAGTTAACTTCCTATGAATCCTATCTTAAAGGGAAACGTTCCCGAAACATGGCTTAGGTGAAACGTGGAATGTGCCAAAATTCTAGTGGATTTCGATCCATGCTGATGAGTGTAAGATGCTTAATGTAAGCACTAGATACAATCGTCAGTTTAATCATTATGAATGAATGTACTTGTTGAAGTACAAATTCGAAACTTATATGAAATTCTTAGAATTTCAAAAGGAGGTTAGGAACCGAAGTAGTCATAAGTTATAGGTAAATTGATATGATCGAGATAGCCAATATCTTAGCAACTAATTCCATAGTCATCTTAGAGATAATAGGATTATCTCTCAGTAAACTAATTCGAGAACACCTTAGTGTTTTCGAATGAGGGAATGAAACATAATAGGATACGGTCCATTCCATAGTAAGCTTTACTGACTTATAATCATGTTAGGAATAGTGCCCTAGAAAGCCGATTGTATATCCGCTTTGTGCTTTTCCTTACTGTAATCACAGACAATCTTTGAATGAAATAACGAATTGAGGCAACACTTTTTTATATGCTCTTGTTTGGTATGCGTTTACTTTAGCTGTGCATGTATGAGAACTCCCCTAATCCTGATGACTTTAGGACCCTACCATTTAGGTGAAATGGTTCATGAAACGAGCCCTATATCACATAAGTCATGATTAGTAAAATACTCCAAGCCGATGAGTCCTACAAACAGTGGGAGTGTCAACCTGACTCCTCTAAGGCTTGCTTGTGGGATCACGCCCTTAAGAAGGACCACCTTGTTTCATGGAGGTGCAAAGTGTATAGTTGATACGTACGTGATACATGAGGGTGCTTACTTTAATAAGTAAGTTCACTGAGGTGCCCTTGTGTGAGAGCATTCCTAAATGGGAAAGGAAGTTTCTATTTCAGGAAATGGAAACTTCCAGATTAGGAAATATCTCATGAGTCATTGATGTGATTAATTGATCCTTAGACTTGAGGTTCCTTGTCTCTTTATGAGTTAACTCTGTAGTCTTAGGTATAAGCTTTAAAGGGTGTCGCCTTAGACAACTGATTCAAGGCTTATGCTGGGGCTGCACAAGTGATTCATGAAAGTGAATGAGAATCAAGATAGGACCTACACTTGCATTTGCAAGGTGATCTCTTATTGTGTAAGTCATTCATATGCCATATGGAGTCCTTGGCCAAGGCAGTAGATCAAGACATCAAGAAAAGGGTTTCTTGGATTGAGATCAAATGGATATGAAATGCACTTAGCTTTAAGACCGGATTATTAGGGTTCTGATTATTCCCTTGCCCTAGATCTTGGTTGAGAGATAGTAAGTAGGAGGATTGTATCTCACATGAATCAATGACTTAAAGGTTCTGTCGAATCCGAACATTCCAATTCAGCTAGGGGTTAAACACCTGTTGCTAGACTATGGTCGTTTAATCTGTGGACTGATTAATTAATTAGTGAATTAATTAATTAGGATCACTGCTAATTGAATTGAGAACCTAGAGGGTCACACACAACAACTTGGTTACATTAGTTGAGGCTTTATTGAGGATGGAATTGGCAAGTTGTACCTACCTAAGGCTTTATTGAGGATGGCCGCGAGTCGTGGATCCAAAATATAGTGCTTAGGATCTTAGTACCCATTAGGAAAACAAGTTTCCTCTGAGATCATTGGGATTTTAAGATCTTCTAAAACCAGTGGGAGCTACATATGATTAAAAGACCTAAATCCTGTGTATTACGTTATTATTCAACATTCTCACATTTTCTCTGCGTAGTATTTAGGTTGTAGTTTTGTGGTTCTCTACAATATGAAATGCAAACCCATTTGTATCCATCCTTAAGTCAAAAGTGTTGACTAAGTCCTAACTAACTCTAATTGGCTTCGGACCCTAAAATTCGTTTTAGATTCCGAATAGAGAAAGGTGTTCTCTAAAGGGCGAAATTTTCAATTGTGAAAATTCGACCCGGACCAAAAGAGAAGCAATCTAAAGTGAATGGATCTTTCCAATCACTTAAGAGCAACTGTACCTCAAAAACGTTATAGGGTATAACATTATGGAATTGTTCAATATTCCAAATGAGGACACAAGTGCACACGAACAAGGTCTAAAGATCTTATGGTCTCGATCATCAACTGAGAAAAGAGTTCTCAGTACACTGATTGCTTACATTGCTTCCACCATTATTTAAACCCTTTATGCTCAACTAGAATCATGTCATTGTAGCATAGTTAATCATTTAGTTGATAATGGTTGAGAGCATCTTTAAGAAGGAATAAAAGGATGTGCTGGTTAATTCTTCTTCTAAACTCACTAAGTTAAAGGCTTGAAGGCCTAAAGAAGAAGAAACCCTTAAGAGCCCAATAGAGGGGCATGTAAAGGGTACGCCCAAAAAGACACTAGAGATCAAATAGGACGTTTGCTTCTATGATAGCAAATAAGGACTTTGAAAGGGAACTGCAAAGAGTATGAGTACTCTGAAATGTTACCTCGTTTAGTAATTCTACTAGGAATAGAATTCACAAGTCTTGAGTTGATTCTGCATAATCCGTTGTACAAAGACTTAAAGCACTAATGTTCTGAACATACAACGAGATAACAAAGGTAAGTGAGATGACAAAGTTTTGAATTGCTTTTGAAACGTTAAGATAAAAGGATTAGCAAGTTCGACATCTTAGGATCATTTTACAAAAATGAACCTAGAGAGTTAACTTCCTATGAATCCTATCTTAAGGGAAACGTTCCTGAAACATAGTTTAGATGAAACATGGAACGTGCCAAAATTATAGTGGATTTCTATCCATGCTGATGAGTGTAAGATGCTTAATGTAAGCACTAGATACAATCTTCAGTATAATCATTAT
Source organism: Lantana camara (assembly GCA_037501455.1). Lineage (NCBI taxonomy): Eukaryota > Viridiplantae > Streptophyta > Magnoliopsida > Lamiales > Verbenaceae > Lantana > Lantana camara. Next base: position 86,926,257 of record CM074862.1, on the reverse strand, counting down.
GAATGAGTGTACTTGTTGAAGTACAAATTCGAAACTTATATGAAATTCTTAGAATTTCAAAAGGAGGTTAGGAATCGAAGTAGCTATAAGTTATAGGTAAATCGATATGATCGGGATAACCAATATCTTAGCAACTAATTCCTTAGTCATCTTAGAGATAATAGGATTATCTCTCAGTAAACTAATTCGAGAACACCTTAGTGTTTCCGAATGAGGGAATGAAACCTAATAGGATATGGTCCATTACATAGTAAGCTTTACTAACTTATAATCATTCTAGGAATAAACTCCCAGAATATGCAGTTAGAGATTTTGAATTTAGTACCTTTCAAAACCAGTCCTTTAGTTGCACTATGCAATGTGGCATACTAAATTCCCTAATTATTCTTGTCCAAGAATTTAGTGGAATCCTCTTAAGTGAAGAGGATAGTGGGAGATAAGCTTGAAACGAGTTCAAGTTTTTACAACAACATAGGAAATCGTTTCTGCGATTGCCTTGGGCAAAGGTTGTTTGTCCAAGGAATGTACCTTTCTTAAGGAATCGTTCCTATAGAAAAAGAAAGGCAAGTAAGCAGACCTCAAAGAAATTTGAGGATAAGTATCCACGCCACATATAGAATAAACTAGCCCATCTGATAAAACTTAGCCAAATCTTAGAGTATGTACACGTGTGAAACCCTCCTCATAGAGCTTCGAGTAGCTTCGAGTAAATGGAAAGCATTATAACCTTCTCTGACTATGAGATATATGAATATGAGAACTGTCTTGTTCAATATGAAATTGAAAGAGACTAAAATAAGGTATTTCTGTGAATCTCATATTCAGTGGGAGTATGCATAAGGTATGCAAATCCCTAAGTTAATATGTGGATTGATAAAGGCTTCTAGGAGTTAGACAATTCGATTCCATAGGATAGTCAAATCGTTTGACACAGATGGAAGTCGAATAAGTCTCAAAGTGTACATATGAAAGTTAGTGATGTAAAAGTTAATTTTTGTTCTTTAGAAGACGAGATCCTTCTCATTAGGAATGTCAAGGATGACGTGAAAGTTGCCAATTCTTGTTTAGGAAACAATTTTACTTGAAAGATCTTAGTGCCTATCCTAAATTCTCGAAATTGAGATCTATAGAGATAGATCTAAAAGAATAAAGGATTATCACAAGATGAGTACATAACCACGTTACTAAAAAGAGTTCAGTATGAACAATGGAACATCTCTTTTGAAGAGTATGTGTCCTAAGATAACTTTAAGAAAGTTAAAATATCCAAAATCCCTTTTAGTGAAAGGGTGCATACTGTATGAAATGTTATGTACTAGACTTGATATGGTGCAACACTAAGCGTAGTGGGCTGAATCTAATATGACCTTAGAGAAGGTCACTGGATTGTTGTAAAATATACTCTCGGAGTACTTTAGAAGAAATGAGTATATCTTTATAGTGCCCAGAAAGATCTTGTTGTTTGAAAGGATATTTGAGGTAATCATTCATCAAATATAAATGATTATGAAATCATTGAACGGATACAACTTCTACCTAAATGGTAAAGCAACGTTTAAAGCAACGTTGGAAAAGTGCTCCAAATGTGGATGTTGCAAAATTCAGCTATTGTAGCTGAGAACTTAGCAGTATTGAATACTGCTAAGTTAAGTGTTTGGGTAAGAAACTCCATCTAACTAGTTAGATGAAGTTCCTGGCATGAAACAACTGCTTTATCATATTGTACGATAAAATGGTTGGTTGCTCAAGTAAGAGAACCAAGACCTCACCAAGAGACTGAACACATGATTACGAATCACTTTATAAGGAAAACGTGTTTCTTTATAAATGTGTAAATAAGAGGGTTACACTAGCAGAGAACTTAGCAGATCCACTTTGAAAACGCCCAAAGTCAATAGGTTCTCAAAGTGCATCTTAAGAAGATGGGACTTAGAGTACCTAAATGGCTTTTACGGGCAAGTGGGAGATTGTTAGGAATAGTGCCCTAGAAAGTCGATTCGACGAAATCTCCATTGGGAATTTCCTTGTGTCACAGACAATCTTTGAATAATATACAATTGATTATTATCGTAGGCAAACACTTATTTATATGCCAATACGTGTTTTGTATGTTTCCATTACGTGCGCATGTATTAGAACTCCCTTAATCCATAAGGCTGTTAGGGACTTTGTCATTAGGTGAATGACACATGAAACAAGCCCTAACTCAAGGCTGGATTAGAAACCACTCCAAGTCGATGAGTCCAACAAACAGTGGGAGTGTTAATATGGCTCAGTTGAGACTTGCTCGTGGGATTGCGTCCTTAAGAAGGAACATCTTGTTTCATGGGGAGTAAAGTGCATAGTTGATGCATACGCAATACATGAGGGTGCTCGTTATTAAAACGGGTACACTGAGGTGTCCCGCGTGAGAAGATTCCTAAATGGGAAAGGAAGTTTCTATACCTAGAAATAGAAACTTCTAGATTAGGAAATATCTCACAGGTCAATGGCGTGAGTAAATTAATCCTTTGACTTGAGATTCCATTGGTGCTTTGTGGGCTAACTCTGTAGTCTTAGGTATAAGCTTTAAAGGGTGTCGCCTTAGACAACTGATTCAAGGCTTATGCTGGGGCTGCACAAGTGGCACATGGAAGCATATGAGAATCCACAAAGGACCTACACTTGTTGTAATGCAAGAAGATCTCTTATTGCATAAGTCGTTCATATGCCATCCTAAACCCTCGACCGAGGTAGTGGATCAAGACATCAAGAAAAGGGTTTCTTGGATTGAGATCAAATGGATATGAAATGAACTTAGCTTTAAGATTGAGATTAGTGGGGCTCTCACGATTCCTATGCCCTAGTTCTTAATTGAGATATGGGTTGGTAGGAGGATCGTACCTCACAGGTTGTTGGAAAACAGGAATCAGAAAGCAGTGGAAATTTAAAAATTTTCCAACAAAAGGATCGAATACTCGTAATCGTGAATCCAAATTCGTAGAGATTAGAAACTTACTTTTCAATAATCTTTCTTGAAGTGTTTCAAGCCACCCAAGAACGCTCTTCTCACGGCTTGATCCCCTCTCCTTGGTAAAGCTCGAATCTTTAAAAACTTCTAACTTGAAGCTCTCTAGAGATAGTCCACCAACTTGACTACAATCTAACTAGTAAGGATGCTAGTTCTCTAGTTAGTGTTTAGACTTAACCTAGGGTTTATTTGATCTTAGAGAAAGGATGGTGTTCAACACATAAACCAAAAGAATTCAATCACTCTCAAATGGGAGCTCAAACTCCCCTAAATACAGGGAAGGGAGGGGCGGCCGAAATCCCTAGTCCTTATGGGCTAAGGATTTCTGGTCCCTCTCTCCTATTACTTGATCATCAAGTAATTTTGAATTTTGACTTTGAATTCTAATTTAAATCAACTTTTAAGAGAGCTAAATTATCCAAAACCCTTTTTGGATAATTTTATACTTTATTTATTAATAAATAAATAACGTATTTTATCTAATTAATTAATTCGGGATTAATCAAATAGATTATTTTTCTCCAAAATAAGACTTTCCTTTTAATTCAAAATTAAACCAAAGTCTATAAAATAATTAACACATTTAATTATTTAATATATATATACAATATATATATATACACGTGTGAGACACGTGTCCCAAGGACACGTGCTCCTCCCGTGACCCACACTTGTGGAACCCATCGGCTTGATTAACTCGTTTAATCATTTTAAAGCCTTAACTCCTGTAACCAAGTTGTTGTGTGTGACCCTCTAGGTTCTCAATTCAATTAGCAGTGACACTAATTAATTAATCAGTCCATAGATTAAACGACCATAGTCTAGCAATAGGTGTTTAACCCCTAGCTGAATTGGAATGTCTCGATTCGACAGAACCTTGAAGTCATTGATTCATGTGAGATACAATCCTCCTACTTACTATCTCTCAACCAAGATCTAGGGTAAGGGAATAATTAGAACCCTAATAATCTGGTCATAAAGCCAAGTGCATTTCATATCCATTTGATCTCAACCCAAGAAACCCTTTTCTGGATGTCTTGATCTACTGCCTTGGCCAAGGACTCCATATAACATATGAATGACTTACACAATAAGAGATCACCTTGCAAACACAAGTGTTGGTCCTTTCTTGATTCTCATTCACTTTCATGAGTCACTTGTGCAGCCCCAGCATAAGCCTTGAATCAGTTGTCTAAGGCGACACCCTTTAAAGCTTATACCTAAGACTACAGAGTTAACTCATAAAGTGACATGGAACCTCAAGTCTAAGGATCAATTAATCACATCAATGACTCGTGAGATATTTCCTAATTTGGAAGTTTCCATTTCCTGAAATAGAAACTTCCTTAGTAATGAAACATAATAGGATACGGTCCATTCCATAGTAAGCTTTACTGACTTATAATCATGTTAGGAATAGTGCCCTAGAAAGCCGATTGTATATCCTCTTTGTGCTTTTCCTTATTGTAATCACAGACAATCTTTGAATGAAATAACGAATTGAGGCAACACTTCTTTATATGCTCTTGTTTGGTATGCATTTACTTTAGCTGTGCATGTATGAGAACTCCCCTAATCCTGATGACTTTAGGACTCTACCATTTAGGTGAAATGGTTCATGAAACGAGCCCTATATCACATAAGTCATGATTAGTAAAATACTCCAAGCCGATGAGTCCTACAGACAGTGGGAGTGTCAACCTGACTCCTCTAAGGCTTGCTTGTGGGATCACGCCCTTAAGACGGACCACCTTGTTTCATGGAGGTGCAAAGTGTATAGTTGATACGTGCGTGATACATGAGGGTGCTTACTTTAATAAGTAAGTTCACTGAGGTGCCCCGTGTGAGAACATTCCTAAATGGGAAAGGAAGTTTCTATTTCAGGAAATGGAAACTTCCAGATTAGGAAATATCTCACGAGTCATTGACGTGATTAATTGATCCTTAGACTTGAGGTTCCTTGTCACTTTATGAGTTAACTCTGTAGTCTTAGGTGTAAGCTTTAAAGGGTGTCGCCTTAGACAACTGATTCAAGGCTTATGCTGGGGCTGCACAAGTGATTCATGAAAGTGAATGAGAATCAAGAAAGGACCTACACTTGCATTTTCAAGGTGATCTCTTATTGTGTAAGTCATTCATATGCCGTATGGAGTCCTTGGCCAAGGTAATAGATCAAGACATCAAGAAAAGGGTTTCTTTGATTGAGATCAAATGGATATGAAATGCACTTAGCTTTAAGACCGGATTATTAGGGTTCTAATTATTCCCTTACCCTAGATCTTGGTTGAGAGATAGTAAGTAGGAGGATTGTATCTCACATGAATCAATGACTTAAAGGTTCTGTCGAATCCATACATTCCAATTCAGCTAGGGGTTAAACACCTGTTGCTAGACTATGGTCGTTTAATCTGTGGACTGATTAATTAATTAGTGAATTAATTAATTAGGGTCACTGCTAATTGAATTGAGAACCTAGAGGGTCACACACAACAACTTGGTTACATGTGTTGAGGCTTTAAAATTATTAAACGAGTTAATCGGGCCTAGAGGGTTCCACACGTGTGAAACCACACGTGTGGCTCACGTGGCTGGACACGTGTCATAGGGACACGTATGCCACACGTGTTTATTTAATTGAATATTAAATAATTAATTTATTAATTATTTAACAGACTTTGGTTTAATTTTGAATTAAAAAGAAAGCCTAATTTTGGAGAAAAATAAACTAGTTAATTAATTGTGAATTAATTAATTAGATAAAATAAGTTTTTTTTTTAAATAAATAAAGTATAATAATATCCAAAAGGGTTTGGATATTTTAGCTCTCTTGAAAGTTGATTTGAATTGGAATTCAAAGTCAAAGTCAAAATTACTTGACGATCAAGTAATAGGAGAGAGGGACCAAATCTTTAGCCCAAAAGGACTAGGGTTTGGGCGTCCCTCCCCCTCCTATAAATAGGGGAGCTCGAGCTCCTCTTGGGCTAATCGAGAATTCTTTTGGTTCATGTGTTGAACACCATCCATTCTGTAACATCCCGACTGATCAGACTTTTCAGGTAACCTCTTATGTGCGCTATTTAGTTAGTTCTTTAAGTGATTATGTAATATTAATTGTGAACGTGGATCATTTGAAGTTATTTGAATTTATTTGCTTTAATATGAATTTGGTTACCCTTGAATGTTTAACTTTTCTTGTTTGGTATTTTATTCGTTTCGGGTTCGTATTTAATTCTAATTTTGTGAATTTGTGATATTTGTTAATTATATGTTTTATGAACTCGTTTATGTGCTCGTTATTTGTTTTGGTATTTGTTTTGGTTGCCTTTTTGGGTTCGTTTTGGAGACGGGACCTAAAGGAGGCTAAAGAGCACTTAGCGCACCTTGGGTTCTGGGACGCGTATCTTGAGCTCGGGAATTCGGATTCGAATTCCGTCACCTCCATTGAACTCGTTTCGACGATTCGGGTTCGGTGGGACAAGCCTCAAATTTTTCTAAGCTTGTTAAGACTTCCGAATTTCACCCGTAACGAGCCCCTTAAGCTTGGAAGCTACCTTTTGACCACATGAGACCTTGTGGACCCCACTTGAACCTTATCTAAGCCTTAACCTTGGGTTATACTTGAGTTAGCTAACCATTTCAGCCCCTAAACACCCCCTAAACCGAGGCAAACCTCTCTCTCTCCCTAGAATTGATCAGCAAAGCAAGGAGGAAGGAAGAAGAAGAACCCCTTTATTCATTTTCAGATTTTTGAGCTCAAATCTTCACCCTAGCTTCTCCAAATTGAAAGGTAAGTTCATGGTTGTCTTCTTCACTCTCTCTTCTCTCTTTTATGTGTTCTTGAGTTCAATTCTTTGATTGGTTGTTGAGATTGAGTAAGCATGTGAATAGTATATGTTGGTAGATTTGATTGATTCCTACTCCTTTCATGTTTCCTTGTGATTTGTTGTTGTTAGTATGCTTCTAAGACTTATTTCCTAGCATTTATTTCATTTCCTTGCTTGGTAGTTGGAGCATGAGGGTTGGATTTTGTTGTGGAGTTGCTGAGTTACTGTAGCGCCGTCTGTGTTTTTCTGTACCGTGACACGGGGGTGTCACGGTTTGCCCTTTGTTGGTGACACGGGCGTGTCACCTTTCGAGTTCGTTTTTGCTTTTCTGTACCGAGACACGGGGGTGTCTCGGCTTGCCTTGTTTCGGTGACACGGGCGTGTCACCTCCTTGTGTCCGTTGTTTAGTTCTGTACTGAGACACGGGGGTGTCTCAGCTTGCCTTTCCCGGGGGACACGGGCGTGTCTCCTAGGAACTCTAGTTTCGTTCGTTTGTTTCCTTTCCGTTGTTTCTTGTTGTTTATTCTTGCCTCGTTATGATATATGTTCGATTATGCTTTGAATGCTCATAAATGGCCTTAATATGAATACATTTCATATCAATTGCATCATAAGCATACATACACATGTACCGAGCGTCAATGTGGTTCATATTGAGTCTAAGTGTGTCTCTTGTTGTTTGCCTTGTTCAGAGGATCTTCCTGTAGGGGACGAGCTTGCTCCGTAGGTGCCCGGTTTCCTCTTTTGACTCCACTACGTTCGTTGCCAAGGTGAGGTTTTTGTTCTTCTAGTTATTCGACCTATAACCCTACTTGATTTGAAGCCTCGCATGCGGATACGTATAATATATGGTAAATAAGTGTATGATACTTATGTTGCGGGATTTATCCATTTGTTATAAGTGTTTGAAAATGTTTGTATAAGTATATAAGCTATTTTGCTTTCGTTTACAAAGGTTTAGTTTTGAGCAAGTGTGTGTGTGTAAGCGAGATGTGGCTTTGAAAGATAAGCTTTGAGGTATGTTTGTGTGACTTTCATGATATGTTTGGGCCCCGGAGTGTGGTATGGTAATCTCGGGACGGCCGATGGGTCGCCGAGCTCTTCCATCAACACCTCCATTTGAGAGTCTCGCCCAACCTTAGGAGGTTGAGGAAGGGTGTTTCTCTTGAGCCGGCGGAGGCAACCGCCGAAGGTTTCAAGGTAGTAATTAAACCTTGTCTCGTTTCTTTGTGTGGATAGTTAGGGCCGATCAACCCTTCTATCAACCGGTGTTGGGGATGGATTCTGATTTGTTTTGCTTTGCTTTGTTCTTCGTATTTGGAAGTTGGGGGTGTGTGTGACTCGTACTCGCCGAGTTGGTTAAGCTTTGTATGATCTACGAAACGAGAGTGGATTCTTAATTCACCTAAAACTTGGAGTCTTGTTTAGCCCTTTTCCCTTTCCTTTAACTTATATATATCTATATCACGGGAATTAATTTTAGCTTGCAAAAACCGCTCTCGGTTCAAGGATCTTTCCTTTTGATTAAGTGCTTTGCTCTATATATATATATATCGGGTGCGTGAGTTAGCCCCCTCACTAGTCGCTAGGACTAACCCTCGTTGTTGTTTTCCCCTTTTTCCTTTCTTTTGAGTTTGCAGGTTCTTCCGAGTCAAGCTAGGCGGCAAGTGTCTTTTGGGTTTACTTGTGGTTTAGCTTGGGTCTTCATGCATCGTAGTGGATTACTTCTACTCTTATTGTTGTATTTTGGATTATGTATTCTGATTATACTTTCGTTTTTGGGCCTTGATGGCATTGTATATTCTGTATATGAACTGGCGTGAATGGTTGACCCTTCCCCACTTTTGAAATGTATATGTGATCTTGGGAAATATGTTAATTATAAATTGCTTCCGCTACTCTGATTTTAATTCTTGCAGTTTTTGAGGGTCTAGGCCGCCTAGCGAGGGTGTGAGTTTGTGTGTCTCCCGTTCGCTATGGTCTGATGCGGGTGCGGACTTCCATTTCGCTACTCGTGTTGGACCTTAGTGCGGGGGATGTGGCACCCTTCGCTCTGGGGGTGTTACATCCTGGCGTGGTATCAGAGCTCTCGGTTGCAAAACCAGAGCTCTGGAGTCGTGTTGAGTCTGTCTAGGTTGTTCGGTATAGGAGTATGTGACTATTTACATTCATTCACATCTCTACTTGACTTATTTGCTTAAATTGGTGATAATTGACTTCATGATCATGAACTGAACTCCATGCATCGATATCTTCTTGATTTGTGTATTTTCAGGATGCCTCCAAGAAGGAGAGCAGATAGGGAACAGACTCCTGATCTTAATCAACCCCCTCCACAAGCACCTCCACCTCCTCCAATGAATGCTGAGAATATTGTGCAGGCCCTTCTGAACCAACTTCAGCAGAACCAAAGGAATTATCCACATTGGGAAGGACAAGGTGGGCAAGTAACTCCGGCCTTTAAGGAGTTCAGAAACAACAATCCACCGAAGTGGTATGGAGGAGATGACATCCAAGCCGAGGAGCGGTTGTCGGAAGTTGCGGGAATTTGGGAAATTTGCCCCGCTCCTTCGCATGAGAAAGCTGTTTGTACGGCCCGGTTTGTTCAAGGTCCCGCGTCCAATTGGCTCAAAGCTATGAGAGCTCGATTGGAGAGGAATGGAGAGGAATTCGATTGGGAAAGCTTTGTGAGAGAGTTTCGTCATAAGTATGTTCCGTCAAGTGCTCGTGAGAGGAGATTGCAACAATTTACAGAACTGAGACAAGGGAACCGTTCGGTTGAAGAGTATATCATGGAATTTGAGAGACTTGCACCGTATGCCCCGCACATCACCAATGATGATACCCAGAAGGCCCGGAACTTTATTCATGGTTTAAGATATGAAGTCCAGGATGCTCTTAAGGCAGCTACAGTGGATACATGGGAGAAGGCTACGAGGAAGGCAATTAAGGTGGAAGCCAACAACAAGAGATTGAGGCCGACTTACTCTTCGGGCCAAGGTTCGAGCTCTATTTTGGGGAAGAGGCCTGTACCCTATAGTGGGCCTCCGGTCTTCAAACCCCAAAGTCCTCCTACTTCAGTTAAGAAAGCTCGACCTTCGGTCCCCGCGGTACCAGCTTTACCGGCCCCGATTCAGTGTAGCTATTGCAAGGGTCCCAACCACACCGAGGAGAATTGCCGGAAGAAATTGAGAAGATGTTATAAATGTGGAGAACCCGGCCATATGATCAGTACTTGTCCTCAAGTGAGAGCACCTCAGCCTCGAGTTCTTCCGCCGTTGAATGTGATGCCTCCGAGAGCACCGATCCAAGCGAGAGCCTATGCTTTGGAGGGCGAGGAAGAGAATGTAGAGGTGGATGCCAACGCCGTTGTTGAAGGTACCATCTACATTCATGGCATTCCATTGCATGCATTGTTTGATCCGGGAGCAACGCATTCATTTATTGCTTCCCGGCTTGTTGCTACTCTTCCATTGCCTGTTGCTTGCCTAGATGATTCTTTTATTGTTTCTTCTCCCCTTGGTGCTACTTTGTCTACGAATTGTGTTTACCGAGGTTGTCCGGTGGTTGTGGAAGATCATGAGTATCCGGCAGATCTGATCAAGATGCCTATCAAGAAGTATGGGGTAATTCTGGGAATGGACTGGTTGTACCGTTACCGAGCCATGATGGATTGTTTTACTAAGAGAGTGACTTTGGGTTCTACGGTCTTTGCGGGTCAGAGGTTGAAGACCTGCCCGTTTATTTCCTTCATGGAAGCAAGTAGATTGTTCCGGGACGGTGCGACGGGCTATGTGGCCTACCTTTTTAATAAGCCAAAGGATTAGGCCAAGCTCGAGGAGACGGAGATCGTGAAGGAATTCCCCGATGTGTTTCCGGAGAATTTGGGATCTTTACCTCCGGATCGGGACGTCGAGTTTGTAATAGATCTCTATCCCGGAGCAGAACCGTATGCGAAATCTCCCTATAGGATGGCTCCAGCCGAGTTGAAGGAGTTGAAGACACAATTGGACGAGCTCTTAGAGTGTGGTTACATTCGCCCGAGCACTTCTCCGTGGGGTGCTCCGGTCCTGTTTGTAAAGAAGAAAGACGGGACCTTGCGAATGTGTATTGACTACCGTGAGCTGAACCGGTTAACGGTTAAGAACAAATACCCGCTCCCTCACATTGAAGAGTTGTTCGACCTCCTGCAAGGTTCGAGGGTTTATTCCAAGTTGGACTTAAGGCAAGGGTATTACCAGTTGCGTATCCGGGAGGGAGATATACCGAAGACGGGTTTTAACACGAGATATGGGCATTTTGAGTTTGTGGTCATGCCTTTTGGTCTGACCAATGCCCCAGCCGCGTTTATGGATATGATGCACCGAATATTCCGGCCTTACCTCGATAAATTCGTGGTCATCTTTATAGATGATATTCTGGTGTATTCGAGGTCCGAAGAAGAGCACGCACGGTATTTGAGTATTGTCTTGTCTACACTTCGGGAGCACAGATTGTTCGCCAAGTTCAGTAAGTGCGAGTTTTGGTTGGATCGTGTTTCCTTTTTGGGTCACTTCATTTCGGGGAATGGTATAGAAGTGGACCCTGCGAAGATCGAAACGGTGATGCTTTGGAAGCCACCGAAGAATGCCTCGGAAGTGAGAAGTTTTCTCGGGTTGGCAGGGTACTATAGGCGCTTTGTGAAAGATTTTTCGAAGATTGCTTCCCCGTTGACCCGGTTAACTAAGAAAGAGATGAAGTTTGAGTGGGATGAGGCGTGTGAGAAGAGTTTCCAAACTTTTAAGGAGAGGTTGACTACTGCACCAGTTTTAACCCTACCCGAGGGTTCGGAAGGCTACTCAGTTTATACCGATGCTTCGAAGGAAGGTCTCGGTTGTGTGTTAATGCAGAATGGTAAGGTTGTAGCCTACGCCCCAAGGAAGTTAAAGGATCATGAGAAGAACTACCCCACTCATGACTTGGAACTCGCCGCAGTGGTGTTTGCTTTGATGAAATGGCGGCATTACCTTTATGGAGTTACTTTTGAAGTGTTCACCGACCACCAGAGTCTCAAGTATCTGTTTACCCAGAAGGATTTGAACATGAGACAAAGGAGATGGATGGAGACACTCGAGGATTATGATTGTAAAATTCAGTACCATCCGGGTAAAGCCAATGTGGTGGCGGATGCTTTGAGTAGGAAAGTGAATGTTTCAGGTTTGGAAGCAGGTTCTAGTAGACAGGGTTCAGTGGTTCTGATTTCGGAAGCTCGATTGGCTAATATTTCGGTTCAACCGGTTTTGAAGCAGAGATTGATAGAAGCTCAATCTAAGGATCCAGAAATTCAGAAATTGATAACGAAGTCAAGGATTGATCCTGAAACCAAGTTTGGATTTGATGATTCGGGATTGTTTCGATTTAAGGCTCGGGTTTATGTCCCTGAAGGATTTAAGCAGTTGGTACTTGATGAGGCTCACAAGTCAGCGTATGCAGTACATCCCGGTACCACCAAAATGTACAAGGATCTAAGGACTTTATACTGGTGGAACGGCATGAAGAGAGACGTTGCTAACTATGTTAGGAGATGTCAAACATGCCAAGTGGTGAAAGCAGAACACCAGAAACCGGGAGGAACTCTCCAACCACTTCCAATACCCGAGTGGAAGTGGGAGCAAGTGACAATGGACTTCGTGTCCGGCTTGCCAAGGACCAAAGGAGGTTCTGATGGAATTTGGGTGATTATTGATCGGTTGACGAAGTCCGCACACTTTCTTAAGGTGAAGATGTCCGATAAGGTTCCTAAGTTGGCCCGGTTATATCGGAAGGAGATTGTTAGATTGCATGGTACCCCGGTCAGCATTGTTTCAGATAGGGATCCTCGGTTCACATCCAGTTTTTGGCGGGAATTGCAGAAGTGTTTGGGGACGAAGCTCCACTTCAGTACTGCATTTCACCCACAGACGGATGGCCAATCAGAAAGGCTAATAAGGTATCTCGAGGACATGCTTCGTGCTTGTGCCTTAGATTATCAGAATTCGTGGGATGAACAGTTGGATTTGATTGAGTATGCCTACAACAACAGCTTTCAGTCTTCTATTGGGATGGCACCGTATGAGGCGTTATATGGAAGGAAATGTATGAGGCGTTATATGGAAGGAAATGTAGATCCCCTCTCTTTTGGGATATTGATGAGTGGAGATGGACTAAAGATGGAAAGCTCGAGAGAGCTAAGAAGCCTAAGGAAATACAGGATACCATTGAGAGGGTGAAAGTGATTAAACAGAGGATGAAAGTGGCTCAAGACCGGCAAAAGAGTTATGCAGATAGGAGAAGACGACCCTTAGAGTTCGAGAAAGGAGATAAGGTCTTTTTAAAGGCATCTCCTAGAAAAGGGTATGCTCGGATTGGTAAAGGCGGGAAGCTTATCCCTCGCTACTTAGGCCCCTTTGAGATCCTTGATCGAGTTGGGGAAGTAGCCTACAGACTTGAATTACCGCCGAGCTTGACCGGGATTCACAATGTGTTCCATGTCTCGCAGCTTCGGAAACATTATCCCGATGAGTCTTCTATTCTTCCAGTTGAGAAAGTTCAATTAGAGCCGGATTTGACTTTTAAGAAGTATCCGGTTCAGGTGTTGGATCGAAAGATGCAAGAGTTGAGGAATAGGCAGATCCCTCTTGTGAAAGTCTTGTGGCGTGATCAAGAATCCGAAGAAGCTACTTGGGAGACCGAGGATAAGATGAAACAGTTGTATCCGGATCTTTTTAAGACCTCGCCTCGGACCTGAGGACAGGTCCTTTTGAAGGAGGGAGGGTTGTAACATCCCGACTGATCAGACTTTTCAGGTAACCTCTTATGTGCGCTATTTAGTTAGTTCTTTAAGTGATTATGTAATATTAATTGTGAACGTGGATCATTTGAAGTTATTTGAATTTATTTGCTTTAATATGAATTTGGTTACCCTTGAATGTTTAACTTTTCTTGTTTGGTATTTTATTCGTTTCGGGTTCGTATTTAATTCTAATTTTGTGAATTTGTGATATTTGTTAATTATATGTTTTATGAACTCGTTTATGTGCTCGTTATTTGTTTTGGTATTTGTTTTGGTTGCCTTTTTGGGTTCGTTTTGGAGACGGGACCTAAAGGAGGCTAAAGAGCACTTAGCGCACCTTGGGTTCTGGGACGCGTATCTTGAGCTCGGGAATTCGGATTCGAATTCCGTCACCTCCATTGAACTCGTTTCGACGATTCGGGTTCGGTGGGACAAGCCTCACATTTTTCTAAGCTTGTTAAGACTTCCGAATTTCACCCGTAACGAGCCCCTTAAGCTTGGAAGCTACCTTTTGACCTCATGAGACCTTGTGGACCCCACTTGAACCTTATCTAAGCCTTAACCTTGGGTTATACTTGAGTTAGCTAACCATTTCAGCCCCTAAACACCCCCTAAACCGAGCCAAACCTCTCTCTCTCCCTAGAATTGATCAGCAAAGCAAGGAGGAAGGAAGAAGAAGAACCCCTTTATTCATTTTCAGATTTTTGAGCTCAAATCTTCACCCTAGCTTCTCCAAATTGAAAGGTAAGTTCATGGTTGTCTTCTTCACTCTCTCTTCTCTCTTTTATGTGTTCTTGAGTTCAATTCTTTGATTGGTTGTTGAGATTGAGTAAGCATGTGAATAGTATATGTTGGTAGATTTGATTGATTCCTACTCCTTTCATGTTTCCTTGTGATTTGTTGTTGTTAGTATGCTTCTAAGACTTATTTCCTAGCATTTATTTCATTTCCTTGCTTGGTAGTTGGAGCATGAGGGTTGGATTTTGTTGTGGAGTTGCTGAGTTACTGTAGCGCCGTCTGTGTTTTTCTGTACCGTGACACGGGGGTGTCACGGTTTGCCCTTTGTTGGTGACACGGGCGTGTCACCTTTCGAGTTCGTTTTTGCTTTTCTGTACCGAGACACGGGGGTGTCTCGGCTTGCCTTGTTTCGGTGACACGGGCGTGTCACCTCCTTGTGTCCGTTGTTTAGTTCTGTACTGAGACACGGGGGTGTCTCAGCTTGCCTTTCCCGGGGGACACGGGCGTGTCTCCTAGGAACTCTAGTTTCGTTCGTTTGTTTCCTTTCCGTTGTTTCTTGTTGTTTATTCTTGCCTCGTTATGATATATGTTCGATTATGCTTTGAATGCTCATAAATGGCCTTAATATGAATACATTTCATATCAATTGCATCATAAGCATACATACACATGTACCGAGCGTCAATGTGGTTCATATTGAGTCTAAGTGTGTCTCTTGTTGTTTGCCTTGTTCAGAGGATCTTCCTGTAGGGGACGAGCTTGCTCCGTAGGTGCCCGGTTTCCTCTTTTGACTCCACTACGTTCGTTGCCAAGGTGAGGTTTTTGTTCTTCTAGTTATTCGACCTATAACCCTACTTGATTTGAAGCCTCGCATGCGGATACGTATAATATATGGTAAATAAGTGTATGATACTTATGTTGCGGGATTTATCCATTTGTTATAAGTGTTTGAAAATGTTTGTATAAGTATATAAGCTATTTTGCTTTCGTTTACAAAGGTTTAGTTTTGAGCAAGTGTGTGTGTGTAAGCGAGATGTGGCTTTGAAAGATAAGCTTTGAGGTATGTTTGTGTGACTTTCATGATATGTTTGGGCCCCGGAGTGTGGTATGGTAATCTCGGGACGGCCGAGGGGTCGCCGAGCTCTTCCATCAACACCTCCATTTGAGAGTCTCGCCCAACCTTAGGAGGTTGAGGAAGGGTGTTTCTCTTGAGCCGGCGGAGGCAACCGCCGAAGGTTTCAAGGTAGTAATTAAACCTTGTCTCGTTTCTTTGTGTGGATAGTTAGGGCCGATCAACCCTTCTATCAACCGGTGTTGGGGATGGATTCTGATTTGTTTTGCTTTGCTTTGTTCTTCGTATTTGGAAGTTGGAGGTGTGTGTGACTCGTACTCGCCGAGTTGGTTAAGCTTTGTATGATCTACGAAACGAGAGTGGATTCTTAATTCACCTAAAACTTGGAGTCTTGTTTAGCCCTTTTCCCTTTCCTTTAACTTATATATATCTATATCACGGGAATTAATTTTAGCTTGCAAAAACCGCTCTCGGTTCAAGGATCTTTCCTTTTGATTAAGTGCTTTGCTCTATATATATATATATCGGGTGCGTGAGTTAGCCCCCTCACTAGTCGCTAGGACTAACCCTCGTTGTTGTTTTCCCCTTTTTCCTTTCTTTTGAGTTTGCAGGTTCTTCCGAGTCAAGCTAGGCGGCAAGTGTCTTTTGGGTTTACTTGTGGTTTAGCTTGGGTCTTCATGCATCGTAGTGGATTACTTCTACTCTTATTGTTGTATTTTGGATTATGTATTCTGATTATACTTTCGTTTTTGGGCCTTGATGGCATTGTATATTCTGTATATGAACTGGCGTGAATGGTTGACCCTTCCCCACTTTTGAAATGTATATGTGATCTTGGGAAATATGTTAATTATAAATTGCTTCCGCTACTCTGATTTTAATTCTTGCAGTTTTTGAGGGTCTAGGCCGCCTAGCGAGGGTGTGAGTTTGTGTGTCTCCCGTTCGCTATGGTCTGATGCGGGTGCGGACTTCCATTTCGCTACTCGTGTTGGACCTTAGTGCGGGGGATGTGGCACCCTTCGCTCTGGGGGTGTTACACATTCTCCAAGATAAACAAAACCCTAGGTTAAGCCTAAACACTAACTAGAGAACTAGCATCCTTACTAGTTAGATTGTAGCCAAGTTGGTGGACTATCTCTAGAGAGCTTAGAAGTTTTGAAGATTCGAGCTTTACCAAGGAGTGGGGATCAAGCAAAACGACCAGAAGGGATGATGAAACGATTCTGAACCCAACAGAAAACGAGTGAAAAAATCGAACCAAAGAAGATGGCGAAAACCGTTCGTCCATATCCTGAAGGATGAATTTTTTCACGAGGGTTCTATGGCTGGAAGACTTCTACTTTTGGAAAGCTGGTTTTCGAAGGGAGTTTCAATCATGCTTTTCTCGTTTCATGTTTCTTTCTTTATGTTATATTGTTAAGAACTTCCCTAACATGATTTGAATCTAGGTTGGTGTGGATTGTTATCCCTACAATGGATTCCGAAGTAGAAAGAGACTTCCAACGGACGGGTTGCCATTAGCGCATGAAGCGCGTTTGAGGGCGGCTCAAAACGTGTCAAGAAAGCTACTACCCAAGTGAGTTTCTTGATCTCTATGAATTTGGATTTACGATTGCGAGTCTAAGATCCTTTTCTTGGAAAATTTTTTAAATTTCCGCTGCTTTCTGATTCCTGTTTTCCAACAAGTGGTATCAGAGCCACCTAGTTAATCGTGTTTCTGATTCGTCTCAATTATTCTGAATTTGGTAGAAATTCTTAGGCTTAGATGCACGAATTAGGTATTCATGAGTTCTTTTAGAAAGCCTGAATTACGAAACTGTAATTTTTCTTGAATTTCTGAAACTGTTTTCTTAAATTGTGTTTTTGAAAACCGTTTTGATTAAAATCCTTTTAAATCGTGTTTTTAAATTTTGGATTGTTGTTGATTTTGAACTGAAACACGAAACACGAAAAATCGCATTACGAAAACGTGAGCCTAGGCGTGCTAGGGCGTCGCACGCCCAGGCCTACGCCATCCCGCACAGCAGTCCCGTAGCCGCAAGGGACTGCCCGCCCGTCCCTCCCGCAACAGCACGGGAGGCCTGCCCGCCTGCGTCTAGGCGCGCCCGCCTGCTCCTCCCGTCACCTTGCGGGAGCCTCCCGTCGGCCGCCTGCCTCCCCGCCTAGGCGAAACACGCGTGATGCGAGCGAGAAGGCGTGCGCGCTGCGTGTGCGTACCGACAGCAACGCGGTGCGCACTCGCTCGCGCGCGATACGTGCGGTCCGCCTGGGCTGGCGTGCGGGCAAGGCCAGGCCCTTCATTTCGCGATCTTGATTTTCGTGTTTAGTCCAATCCGATCCCGATTAAATTTTTCCTAAAAAAATTTATTTTTTATTAAATTTGAATTATTTTTGAAATAATTGTTTAAATTGGGATTTTGAAAATTTAAGCAATTTAAATTTTGAAAAATTACAAATTTTATTTTATGAAAATATTGAAAGAATAAAATTATTAATTTTCAAAAATTAATTGGAATTTTATTAGTTCATTGTTTTTTCGGTTTTATTGAAAAGGCTCTTGAACAAGAATTGCATCTAAGTCGTGTTTTAAACTATTAGAGCTTAAAGCGAGAATTTTAATTTATTGGTTAAATTTAAATTCTTGCAATTTATGCATGTTAAGTGATCATGGGTTTAGACTTATGTATGGTTTTAATTTATGCACATGAATGGTTTAAATTGGGGTTGGAGCCCTATAGTTGCGTTTTTCAATTGAGGTTGGAGCCTCACTTATGTGTGTACTGTTATGTGATTTATTATGTGGCTTTCCATATTACTGTTTTTGAGGCCGGGGTATGCCTCGTGTAATTGTCTAAGGCCAATATGAAGATTGAGCCTTATTACTTTATGTCTTTTTCTTTTTATTGTAATTTGAGATTAGAGATAGGTGGTGAGGTTTTATTTTCATTTTGGAGACAATGCACCCATGGAGTAAGATGGACCACATTCAAGTAACAAGGAGGCCATAAGTGAAGACCCCTCAAAATGTTAGGGAGGGGAATCTCAATTGAAAATGTAATAGAGATAGGGCTCGTATTTTGTTACCGCTTTCCCTTATGTGATTTAAACTGTTTATGTGGCATGTATGTTAGAACTTGTGATTTTGGAGTGGCTCCCACATATCACGCATAAGATAGGTAGAACCCATGATCATCTCATGTTAGTATCATGCTAGGACATGTTATCTGTTTATGTGCTTGTTTGAAATGCATTTAAGTTGTACTTGCATTAATCAAGATTAATAAAATTGCATAACATATATGTTGGTGAGGTCGAACCGAACAACTCTTCGGTTGATTCGGAAATTCCCATTAAATATTAAGCTCATTTCGAATAATAGGTATTTAATTTGAGATGCAAATTTTGAATTAAATTCCTAGCATTCCATCAATAGGTTTTAAGTTTAGTAAGTGAAGCTAATTATTGTCCGCGAGTCGTGGGATAGCTAGTGGAGCTTATTAGTTCTTAGTTACCTAATTGATCATTTTAAATGATCAATATTTCGTGGTTAATTTTGGCAAGGGCGATGTCCGCGAGTCGTGGGTCGTTCGAACTAAGTTTTGATCATGATCTTATGATTGATGGGTCTAGCTTAACGCCTAAGTAAACATGGATGTCGCACGAGTCGTGGGTTCATATTGAAAGATAGGTGATGCAAAACAATTACTAAGAGTTCTAAAGGTGTTAGAATTGGTAAGTTGTATCTACCTAGGGTTTTACTTAGAATGTCCGTGAGTCGTGGGTTCGAGGTAAAATGCTTAGGATCTTAGTACCCATTGGGAAACGCGTTCCTCTTAGATCTTTGGGAATTATAGATCTTTGAAAACCCGTGGGAGCTACATTAGATTAAAGACCTTATCTTTTGTGTATCGTTATAATTCAGCATGCTCACATTTTCTCTGCTTAGCATTTAGGTTGTAGTTCTGTGATTCTCTACAATATGAAATGCAAACCCATTCGTATCCATCCTTAAGTCAAACAAGTTGACTAAGTCCTAACTAACTCTAAAATGGCTTCGGATCCTAAAATTCATTTTAGAATCCGAAAAGAGAAATTGTTCTCTATAAGGCGAGATTTTCATTTATTTGAAAATTCGACCCGGGCCAAAAGAGAAGCAACCTGAGGTGAATGGATTTTTCCAAACCACTTAAGAGTGATTGAACCACCTCATAAAAATGTTACAAGGTATAAAATTATGGAATTATTCAATATTCCAAATGAGGAAACAAGTGCACACGAACAAGGTCTAAAAATCTTATTTGAAGATCTTGTGGTCTCAATCGTCAACTGAGAAAAGAGTTCTCAATGCACTAATTACTTACATTGCTTCCACCATCATTTAAACCCTTCATGCTCAACCAAAATGATGCTAATGTAGCACAGTTAATCATTTAGTTGATAATGGTTGAAAGCATCCTTAAGAAGGAATAAAAGGTTGTGATGGTTAATTCTTCTTCTAAACTCACTAAGTTAAAGGCTTGAAGGCCTAAAGAAGAAGAAACCCTTAAGAGCCCAATGGAGGGGCATGTAAGGGGTACGCCCAAAAGACACTAGAGATCAAATTGGACGTTTGCTTCTATGGTAGCAAATAAGGACTTTGAAAGGGAACTGCAAAGAGTATGAGTACTCTGAAAAGTTACCTCGTGTAGTAATTCTACTAGAAATAGAATTCACTTCTTGAGTTGATTCAGCATAATCTGTTGTGCAAAGACTCAAAGCACTAATGTTCTGAACATACAACGAGATAACAAAAGTAAGTGAGATGACAAAGCTTCGAATTACTTTGGAACGTTGAGACATAAAAGGATTAGCAAGATTAGACATCTTAGAATCATTTTACGAAAAAGAACCTAAAGAGTTAACTTCCTATGAATCCTATCTTAAAGGGAAACGTTCCCGAAACATGGCTTAGGTGAAACGTGGAACGTGCCAAAATTCTAGTGGATTTCGATCCATGCTGATGAGTGTAAGATGCTTAATGTAAGCACTAGATACAATCGTCAGTTTAATCATTATGAATGAATGTACTTGTTGAAGTACAAATTCAAAACTTATAGAAATTCTTAGAATTTCAAAAGGAGGTTAGGAACCTAAGTAGTCATAAGTTATAGGTAAATCGATATGATCGAGATAACCAATATCTTAGCAACTAATTCCTTAGTCATCTTAGAGATAATAGGATTATCTCTCAGTAAACTAATTCGAGAACACCTTAGTGTTTTCGAATGAGGGAATGAAACATAATAGGATACGGTCCATTCCATAGTAAGCTTTACTGACTTATAATCATTCTAGGAATAAACTCTTAGAATATGCAGTTAGAGGTTTTGAATTTAGTACCTTCCAAAATCAGTCCATTAGTTGCACTATACAATGTGGCATACTAAATTCCCTAATTATTCTTGTCCAAGAATAGGGTGGAATCCTCTTAAGTGAAGAGGATAGTGGGAGATAAGCTCGAAACGAGTTCAAGTTTATACAGTAATACAGGATATCGTTTCTGCGATTCCCTTCAATAAAGGTTGTTTTTCTCAAGGAATGTCCTTTCTTAAGGAATCGTTCCTATAGAAGAAGAAAGGCAAGCAAGCAGACCTCAAAGAAATTTGAGGATAAATATCCACGCCACATATAGAAGAAACGAGCCCATCTGATAAAACTTAGCCAAATTTTAGAGTATGTACACGTGTGAAACCCTTCTCTTAAGACGTGTTTAGAACGCGTTCCTGGATAGCCAAGGAATTACTTGAAGAGGAGACACTGTCAGATTTGGAATCTGAGTAGTGTAAGCAAGCCTTGAAATCCAATATGGATTCCATATACTCAAACCAAGTTTTGACCTTAGTTGATCCACCTGATAGGATCAAGCTCGTGGAGCTTCGAGTGAATGAAAGCATTACAACCTTCTTGACGGTTGAAATGTAAAAGTCCATTTGGATTGTTTTTACCACATACTCATATTCTGACTATGAGATATGATAAATGAATATGAGAACGATCTTGTTCAATATGAGATTGAAAGAGATTGAAATAAGGTTTTTCTATAAATCTCATATTCAGTGGGAGTATGCATAAGGTATGCAAATCCCTAAAGTCGATCTGTGGATTGATAAAGGCTTCTAGGAGTTAGACAATTCGATTCCATAGGATAGTCAAATTGTTTGACACAGATGGAAGTCGAATAAGTCTCAAAAGTGTACATATGATTGTTAGTGATGTAAGAGTCAATTTTGGTTCTTTAGAAGATGATGTCCTTCTCATTAGGAATGTGAAGGATAATGCGAAAGTTACCAATTCTTGTTTAAGAAACAATTTGGCATGAAAGATCTTAGTGATTATCCTAAATTCTCGACATTCAGATCTATAGAAGATAGATCTAAGAGAATAAAAGGATTATCACAGAACGAGTACATAACCATAATACTAAAATGAGTTTAGTATGGACAATGGAACATCTCTTTTGAAGAGTGTGTGTCCTAAGATAACTTTAAGAAAGTTAGAATGTCCAAAATCCCTTTAAGTGAAAGGGTGCATAATGTATGAAATGTTATGTACTAGACTTGATATGGCGCAACACTAAGCGTAGTGGGTCGAATCTAATATGACCTCAGAGAAGGTCATTAGATTTCTGTAAAGGATGTCCTCAGAGTACTTGAGAAGAAACGAGGATACGTATTAGTTTACAGAGCCCAAAAGATCTTGTTGTTAGAAGGATATTTGATGTAGCCGTTCATCAAACATAGATGATTATCAAATCACTGAAAGGATACAACTTTTACCAGAATGGTAATGCAATGTGTTGGAAAGGGGTTCCAAGGACGGACATTGCAAAACTCGACTATCATAGTTGAGAACTTAGTCGTATTATATAACGCTAAGTTAAGTGTTTGGGTAAGAAACTCCATCTAACTGGTTAGATGAAGTTCCTAGCATGAAACAACTCCTTAATCATATTGTATGATAAAAAGGATGGTTGCTCAAGTATGAGAACCAAGACCTCACCAAGAGACTGAACACGTGATTACGAATCAATTTATAAGAAAAAAATGTTTCCTAAGAGATGTGTAAACAAGAGGGTCACATCAGCAGAGAATATAGCAGATCCACTTTGGAAACGCCCAAAGTCAATAGGCTCTCAAAGTGCATCTTGAGAAGATGGGACTTAGAGTACCTAAATGGCTTTTATGGGCAAGTGGGAGATTGTTAGGAATAGTGCCCTAGAAAGCCGATTAGTCATAATCCGTTTTGGGACTTTCCTAGTATCACAGACAATCTTTGAATAATATACGATTGATTAATATCATAGGCAAACACTTCTTTATATGCTCTTGTTTGGTATGCGTTTACTTTAGCTGTGCATTTATGAGAACTCCCCTAATCCTGATAACTTTAGGACACTACCATTTAGGTGAAATGGATCATGAAACGAGCCCTATATCACATAAGTCATGATTAGTAAAATACTCTAAGCCGATGAGTCCTACAGACAGTGGGAGTGTCAACCTGACTCCTCTAAGGCTTGCTTGTGGGATCACGCCCTTAAGAAGGACCACCTTGTTTCATGGAGGTGAAAAGTGTATAGTTGATACGTGCGTGATACATGAGGGTGTTTACTTCAATAAGTAAGTTCACAGAGGTGCCCCGTGTGAGAAGATTCCTAAATGCGAAAGGAAGCTTCTATTTCAGGAAATGGAAACTTCCAGATTAGGAAATATCTCACGAGTCATTGATGTGATTAATTGATCCTTAGACTTGAGGTTCCATGTCACTTTATGAGTTAACTCTGTAGTCTTAGGTATAAGCTTTAAAGGGTGTCGCCTTAGACAACTGATTCAAGGCTTATGCTGGGGCTGCACAAGTGATTCATGAAAGTGAATGAGAATCAAGATAGGACCTACACTTGCATTTGCAAGGTGATCTCTTATTGTGTAAGTCATTCATATGCCATATGGAGTCCTTGGCCAAGGCAGTAGATCAAGACATAAAGAAAAGGGTTTCTTGGATTGAGATCAAATGGATATGAAATGCACTTAGCTTTAAGACCAGATTATTAGGGTTCTAATTATTCCCTTACCCTAGATCTTGGTTGAGAGATAGTAAGTAGGAGGATTGTATGTCACATGAATCAATGACTTAAAGGTTCTGTCGAATCCGAACATTCCAATTCAGCTAGGGGTTAAACACCTGTTGCTAGACTATGGTCATTTAATCTGTGGACTGATTAATTAATTAGTGAATTAATTAATTAGGGTCACTGCAAATTGAATTGAGAACCTAGAGGGTCACACACAACAACTTGGTTACATGAGTTGAGGCTTTAAAATGATTAAACGAGTTAATCGGGGCCTAGAGGGTTCCACACGTGTGAAACCACACGTGTGGCTCACGTGACTGGACACGTGTCATAGGGACACGTATGCCACACGTGTTTATTTGATTGAATATTAAATAATTAATTTATTAATTATTTAATAGACTTTGGTTTAATTTTGAATTAAAAAGAAAGTCTAATTTTGGAGAAAAATAATCTAGTTAATTAATTGTGAATTAATTAATTAGATAAAATAAGTTTTTTTTTAAAAAAAAATAAAGTATAATAATATCCAAAAGGGTTTGGATAGTTTAGCTCTCTTGAAAGTTGATTTGAATTGGAATTCAAAGTCAAAGTCAAAATTACTTGATGATCAAGTAATAGGAGAGAGGGACCAAATCCTTAGCCCAAAAGGACTAGGGTTTGGGCGTCCCTCCCCCTCCTATAAATAGGGGAGCTCGAGCTCCTCTTGGGCTAATCGAGAATTCTTTTGGTTCATGGGTTGAACACCATCCTTTCTCCAAGATAAACAAAACCCTAGGTTAAGCCTAAACACTAACTAGAGAACTAGCATCCTTACTAGTTAGATTGTAGCCAAGTTAGTGGACTATCTCTAGAGAGCTTCAAGTTAGAAGTTTTGAAGATTCGAGCTTTACCAAGGAGTGGGGATCAAGCAAAACGACCAGAAGGGATGATGAAACGATTCTGAACTCAACAGAAAACGAGTGAAAAAATCGAACCAAAGAAGATGGCGAAAACCGTTCGTCCATATCCTGAAGGATGAATTTTTTCACGAGGGTTTTATGGCTGGAAGATTTCTACTTTCGGAAAACTGGTTTTCGAAGGGAGTTTCAATCATGCTTTTCTCGTTTCATGTTTCTTTTTTTATGTTATATTGTTAAGAACTTCCCTAACATGATTTGAATCTAGGTTGGTGTGGATTGTTATCCCTACAATGGATTCTGAAGTAGAAAGAGACTTCCAAAGGACGGGTTGCCATTACCGCATGAAGCGCGTTTGAGGGCGGCTCAAAACGTGTCAAGAAAGCTACTACCCAAGTGAGTTTCTTGATCTCTACGAATTTGGATTCATGATTGCGAGTCTAAGATCCTTTTGTTGGAAAATTTTTTAAATTTCCGCTGCTTTCTGATTCCTGTTTTCCAACAAGTGGTATCTGAGCCACCTCGTTAATCGTATCTCTGATTCGTCTCAATTATTCTGAATTTGGTAGAAATTCTTAGGCTTAGATGCGAATTAGGTATTCATGAGTTCTTTTAGAAAGCCTAAATTACGAAACTGTAATTTTTCTTGAATTTCTGAAACTGTTTTCTTAAATTGTGTTTTTGAAAACCGTTTTGATTAAAATCCTTTTAAATCGTGTTTTTAAATTTTGGATTGTTGTTGATTTTGAACTGAAACACGAAACACGAAAAATCGCGTTACGAAAACACGAGCCTAGGCGTGCTAGGGCGTCGCACGGCCAGGCCCGCGCTGTGACGCCCGAACACGGGTCATCCACATCCCCTGCACCTAGACTCGGACTCACGCTTGAAATGGAAGTCCATACATGAGCCCTAGTCTAAGCAAACGAGGACCTAAACACACCCACTAGGCTAAGCGGGGCTAAACCGGAGACCAGAGTGCTCAAAAGAATAAGCAGATAAGCAGAAGCAACCAAGATCAACATTCATTAATACTAGTATTAATATTCACATTGCCACACCGGGCCAAAAGAATAATATACAAGATCAAGAATCCCAAAATATCAAACAAGAGTTCATAAAACTCCGAAACACAAAAGTATGGTATGCAGACTCAACCTAGACCAGCTAGTACGACACCAGACGCACTTCCCCACCTAGCTCGAGCAACCCTGCACTAAAGGTGGGAAAAGGAGAGGGTCAGTCCAAACACTTGACTGAGTGAGGGGGCTAACGCACACCCACACACTATATAAGTATAACAAAGCAAGTAACAAAGGCGATGTCTATGAACCGGGCTAGGGTTTTGCAACCAAAACCTTTAAGAGAATATGTATGTATACAAAGAAATCTCATCCCGATTCATAATCCATCTAGCATAAACAGAAACAAAGATCCGGCGAGTACGAATCATCCCTAACTCCTCAGAATGTCATAAAACATATCAGAATCATAAATCAATCCTTCCCCATCCAATGGCAATCGGGAATCAAACCCAATTCGCCTACTTAACATATGCCCGGGGGTTGCGATCCCACAACGTGCTCGAAGATCCACGCCTCATCAACCTCCTGGAATCGCGCGTGTTACCACGAATGGGAATCATGCACAGGTATAACCCGACGGCCCTTGCCGTTCCGGGGCTCCTTACCCACAATTCCCGTGGCTCAACATACTTACCGGAACCAAATCCCATATTTCAGGGCTTACCTCGCACCAAACATAATAAAAACGTACCAAAACTTAAGCTTACTTACGCTTATACGTATATCTTTTCCATAAAGTTTGTAAAAGTTCTCATAAGGCCATAATCGTATCTTAAACAGTCATACACAAAACAATATATAAGATATATATATATTCGCATGCGGGATTAAAATCATCACATTTCGGCCATAGGTCAATAACTAATACAGAAAGATCCTAAACCTCACCTTGAAACAAAACAACCGGTAGCAAAAAGGGTTGATCCGACACCTAAGCCTCGGGCTCAACAACGTCCTGGGGTAGCTCTGAGACAAACAAACATAATACCCAAGACTTAGACTCCAAAATGTACCAATTAGAAGCTCGGCATTGCTTATGAATGCAATGGATGCGTATGAGATGCACAAACGTATCTTAAGGAACATAATGAAGCATATTGAACCAAATCATGATCAAATGAATTCAGAATTAAATCAAATTCTAATACATTCAAAAGGACACACTATATAACATGATAAACAAGCTTAGAGATCAAAATGAATAGTAGAAAATTTCCTAGATCCCCTGTACTTTTGAGTACCGACGGAAAAATTTTGAGTACTTACTCAACTGACGGTTTCAAGTAAAACGCCCCTGTACTGTTGAGTACCAGTGAAAATAATTTTGAATATCTCATCAACTGCCGACTTTAAAAGTGCAAATTCGGCCAAAACAAATTCAAACCAAGCAAGAACACTCCAAAGTCAAACTCAACACCAACATAAAGCTATGAAATCAGGCATTAACATATATGGTATCAAAAAGCATCAAAGAGACATGAGATCAAATGCACATTCCCAAAGAAACGCACACAAACGCATTTAAGAGCAAAAACCGGTAAGGTTTGAATTCAAGAAGCCAAAAATGAAATCAAAACTCAACATAAAGTCACCAATGTAAATAAAACTCATCTATCACATAATATAGCATTCAAATGCTCAAATGGGGAGAAGGGGATCAAGGGTTCTTGCCCAAAACTCAATCAAAATCCAACAAGCATGCTTGAAATCATCAAATAGACACACATAAGGCACAAATTGATCAAGAACTCCAATACCCTAGCTTTCTCCCACCAAACAAAGGAATCAATAAATGACCCAAGAATATCCAACACCACCACAATGAATGCTTACAAGTGCAACAAGAACCAAGGAAAAGCAAGAATGCAACAAGTGCCATGAGACCCCCTTACTATTCACCCTCTTGCCCAAAACATGCTTCCCAACATAAATTCAAAGATCAAGATGCATAAATGAGGTCACTCAATCATGTAGATTACAAAAATAAACTTACCAAGCAAAGAAATTAAACACCCAAGAGTCTTGGAGCTTGGGGTCTTGCACAACAATGGAGTTTGAAGGTTTTAGGCTTCCTTTCTCTTCTTTTTCTGATAGGTCACGATTTGGGGAGGAAAAATGAGGAAGAAGGGTTGATTTGGTATATGAGAGAGAAAGAGAAAGTCAACAAGTAGGGCTATGGGTCCCACATAGGTATTTTAAGTGTGTTTCTTGTATGTATAAGTATTCGGGTAGGTATTTAGGTCCAAAAAGAATACGGAGGGCTCAAGACCAACACAAAAACATATAATCAAGTTCTCGAATCATATTAGACACGTAAACACGCTCAAGAATCGAAAATCACAAAACACGTAACAACGAGCAACAAGGAATTCACGTTTCACGTACGTTCACATAATTTACGTAATTCACTTAATTTCAAATAATACAAGTAATTTAGATAAGAAAGGAATAAGAAAAGAGGTTAAACAAATAAATAAATCACATAATTAATAATTAAAACGCGCACATAATGCGTACCTCTTCGTCCGGCGGATCGGGGTGTCACAATCTCCCCTCCTTAAAAAAGACTTGTCCTCAAGTCCGATCCGACTCCTCAAACAACCCCGGATATAACTTTCTCATCTTTTCTTCGGTTTCCCACGTCGATTCCTCGGACTTCTGATCCCTCCAAAGAACTCTTACCAACGGAATCTGTTTATTCCTCAATTCCTGAATCTTTCTATCTTGAATTGCAACCGGATGCTTTACCATAGTTAAATCCGGCTTAACTTGAACATCCTCAACGGAGATGATAGAACCTTCATCGGGAAAGAACTTCCGAAGTTGTGAAACATGGAAAACATTATGAATTCCGGTTAATTGCGGCGGCAAGTCCAATCTATACGCTGTTTCTCCAATCCTTTCCAAGATCTCATACGGCCCAAGGTATCGTGGGTTGAGTTTCCCATCTTTACCTATTCGAGTGAAGCCCTTTCTAGGGGATGCTTTCAAGAATACCTTATCTCCGACTTCGAATTCGAGGGGCCTTCTTCTCTTATTGGCATAACTCTTCTGTCTATCTTGTGCCGCTTTCATTCTCTGCTGAATCACACGGACCTTCTCAATTGTTGCCTCAATATCATTTCTCGGCGTTGCCCTTATTAACCGTTCTTTCTTAGTCCACTTCCAATCATCTATCTCCCAATAGACCGGTGATCTACACTTCCTCCCGTACAAAGCCTCGTATGGAGCCATCTTTATTAAGGCTTGGTAGCTATTATTATACGCAAACTCAACCAACGGGAGATGATCGTCCCACCTATCCTGAAAATCCAAAGCACAAGCCCGGAGAATGTCTTCCAAATACTGTATTAACCGCTCAGATTGCCCATCTGTCTGAGGATGCGAAGCTGTACTGAAGAGAAGTTTAGTGTCCAAGTGCTTTTGTAAATTCTGCCAGAAAACCGAAGTAAACCTTGGGTCACGGTCTGAAACGATGCTCTTCGGAACTCCATGTAGCCGAACGATCTCCTTACAATACAATTCTGCCAACTTCGGAACCTTGTCGGTCATCCAAACCTTAAGAAAGTGTACTGACTTGGTTAACCTATCCATGATAACCCAGATTCCATCGTACCCTCCTTTTACTCTGGGCAAGCCGGACACAAAATCCATAGTCACCTGCTCCCACTTTGATTCGGGAATCGAAAGTGGTTGGAGAGTTCCCCCCGGCTTCTGATGTTCTGCTTTAACTCTTTGGCAGGTGAGACAACGCTTCACAAAGTTAGCGACATCCCTTTTCATTCCATTCCACCAGAATCTCTCTTTCAAGTCCCGATACAATTTCGTACTTCCCGGATGGATAGAATATCTCGAGCGATGCGTCTCCTCAAGTATAATCCTCTTGATCTCTTCTGGGGCGCATATTCTCGCTTTAAATCTCAATAAACCCGACTCATCAAAGTTAAACTTCGGATTAGGTGCCCGTTCTAACCTCTTCACCAACTTCTGTAAACCCGGATCCGATTTCTGAGCATCTAACAACTGATTGAACAACTCTGGTTGCACGGTAAGATTAGATAACCAACAAGCTGAAGCCACCAAACTTGGACCTAAACTAGAAGAACCCTTCTCCAAACTAGCCACGCTTGCCTTTCTACTCAGAGCATCGGCTACAACATTAGCTTTACCCGGATGGTATTGAATCTTGCAATCATAATCTTCTAAAAACTCCATCCAACGCCTCTGTCTAACGTTCAACTCCTTCTGAGTGAATAAGTACTTGAGGCTCTTATGGTCGGTAAACACTTCGAAGGTTGCCCCGTATAAGTAGTGTCTCCATTTCATCAATGTGAAAATCACGCTACTAATTCAAGATCATGTGTTGGGTAATTCTTCTCATGCTCCTTCAACTTCCTTGAAGCATAAGCAACCACCCGACCATGTTGCATTAAAACAGCTCCTAAACCTTCCTTGGAAGCATCTGTGTACACTGCATATCCATCTATACCCTTGGGCAACACAAGAATCGGCGCAGAAGTTAACCTTTCCTTAAGAATCTGAAAGCATTCCTCACACTTGTCATTCCATTCAAATTTCTCATCTTTCTTGGTTAAATGAGTCAAGGAAGCCGCGATCTTAGAGAAATCCTGAACAAAGAGACGATAATACCCCGCTAACCCTAGGAAACTCCTTATCTCCGAGGCATTCTTCGGCCTTTCCCAATTAGCAACCGTCTCGACCTTCGATGGATCAACTTCTATACCATTTCCCGAAATAATGTGGCCCAGAAAGATCACCCGGTCGATCCAGAACTCGCATTTACCGAACTTGGCATAAAGCTTATGTTTCCTTAGCGTCTCCAACACGATCCTCAAGTGCTGAGCATGCTCTTCAGTCGACTTTGAGTACACAAGGATGTCGTCAATAAAGATTACCACGAATTTGTCCAAGAATTCCCTAAACACCCTGTGCATCATATCCATGAATACTGCAGGAGCATTTGTCAACCCAAACGGCATCACAACAAACTCAAAATGCCCGTAACGCGTATTGAACCCTGTCTTGGATATGTCCTCCTCCCTAATCCGCAGCTGGTAATAACCCTGCCTTAAGTCCAATTTAGAATATACACGAGAACCCTGTAGAAGGTCGAATAGCTCTTCAATGTGAGGCAAAGGGTATTTATTCTTGACTGTTATTCTGTTCAACTCTCGATAATCTATGCACATCCGTAGCGTCCCATCCTTCTTCTTTACAAACAAGACGGGAGCACCCCACGGAGAAGTGCTCGGACGGATGTACCCACACGAGAGAACTCATCAAGCTGCGTCTTAAGCTCCTTAAGTTCTGCTGGAGCCATTCTGTAGGGAGTCTTCGAGAAAGGCTCTGATTCGGGATGAAGGTCTATGACAAATTCGATGTCCCTATCCGGAGGCAAGGAGCCTAGGCTTTCAGGGAAAACATCGAGAAACTCTTGTACGACCTCGGTCTCTTTGAGTTTGGCCTGATCCTTGGGTTTATTCAAAAGATAGGCCACGAAACCCACTGTGCCGTCCCGGACCAATTCTCTAGCCTCTAAGAAAGAAACAAACGGGCTTGCCTTCAAACTCTCGCCCGTGAACACAACTGAGCCCAAGAGTACTTTCTTATCCCTACAATCCATTACTGCCCTGTGCTCGTAGAGCCAATCCATACCCAAAATTACACCGTATCTCTTCATAACCATTTCAATCAAGTCAGCCACAAACACCCGATCTTCAAAGCTAACCGGACAACCCCGATAGATCCTGCAAGTATTTACACTACCACCCAACGGAGAAGATATCACATAGTCATGCGCGCACAAAGAAACAGGCAAGCACAACGAGGAAGCAACATCCCGGGAAATAAAGGAATGAGTGGCCCCGGGATCAAACAATACTTGCAATGCAATGACATGAATGTTTATTGTACCTTCCACCACGATATTTGGGTCGATCTCGGTATTTTCTTCCTCTTCTCCTCCGAGTGCATAGGCCCGAGCTTGAATAGCCAGCCTTTGATTTCCTCCTTGAGCATTCATTTGCCTCTTCTTCGGACAAGCATTCACCATATGATCCGGTGATCCACATCCGTAACATCTGTTGTGAAGTCGAAAGCATTTCTCCACCGGATGATTCCCCAGACAATGTGTGCAACGAATCGGGGCCGGAAGTGCTAAAGGTTGATGCTTTTGCCCTGCCGGTTTGAATTGCTTGTTTTGGGGCTTGGCTTGAGGGAAAACTTGATATGCGGGTCTCTTCCCAAACTTGTTTGATCCGCCCGAGCTAGACCCTTGGCTAAAATGGAAACTTTTCCTCTTCATCACGACCCTCTCTCAACCCTCAAGGCTTTCTCGGTCACTTTCTGTTGGAAAACACGAATCAGAAAGCAGCGGAATTTAAAAAATTTTCCCAACAAAAGGACCTTGAACTCGCAATCGTGTAACGAAATTCGTAAAGATAGAAAACTTACTTTTCTTTTATTCTTTCTTGAAGCGTTTCAAGCCACCCAAGAACGCTCTTCTCGCGGCTAGATCCCCTCTCCTTGGTAAAGCTCGAATCTTCAAACTTCTAACTTGAAGTCTCTAGAGAAAGTCCACCAACTTGATCACAATCTAACTAGTAAGGATGCTAGTTCTCTAGTTAGTGTTTAGGCTTAACCTAGGGTTTAATTTAATCTTGGAGAAAGGAAGGTGTTCAACACATGAACCAAGAATTGTCAATTAGCTCTAAAGGGGAGCATGAGCTCCCCTATATATAGGAAAGGGGAGGGGCGGCCGAACCTAGTCCTAATGGACAAAGGATTTGGTCCCTCTCTCTCCTATTACTTGATCATCAAGTATTTTCCAACTTTGACTTTGAATTCTAATTCAAGTCAACTTTTAAGAGAGCTAAAAATATCCAAACTATTTTGGATAATTTTATACTTTATTTATTATAAAATAAATAACTTATTTTTATCTAATTAATTAATTCGTAATTAATTAACTAGATTATTTTCTCCAAAATTAGACTTTCTTTTTAATTCAAAATTAAACCAAAGTCTATTAAATAATTAACTAATTAATTATTTAACATATATAATATATATACATATACACACGTGTGTGACACGTGTCACAGTGACACGTGTCACTCACGTGAGCCACACGTGTGACTTCACACGTGTGGAACCCTCTTGGCCCGATTAACTCGTTTAATCATTTTCAAGCCTCAACTCATGTAACCAAGTTGTTGTGTGTGACCCTCTAGGTTCTCAATTCAATTAGCAGTGACCCTAATTAATTAATTCACTAATTAATTAATCAGTCCACAGATTAAACGACCATAGTCTAGCAACAGGTGTTTAACCCCTAGCTGAATTGGAATGTTCGGATTCGACAGAACCTTTAAGTCATTGATTTATGTGAGATACAATCCTCCTACTTACTATCTCTCAACCAAGATCTAGGGCAAGGGAATAATCAGAACCCTAATAATCCGGTCTTAAAGCTAAGTGCATTTCATATCCATTTGATCTCAATTCAAGAAACACTTTTCTTGATGTCTTGATCTACTGCCTTGGCCAAGGACTCCATATGGCATATGAATGACTTACACAATAAGAGATCACCTTGCATATGCAAGTGTAGGTCCTTTCTTGATTCTCATTCACTTTCATGAATCACTTGTGCAGCCCCAGCATAAGCCTTGAATCAGTTGTCTAAGGCGACACCCTTTAAAGCTTATACCAAAGACTACAGAGTTAACTCATAAAGTGACAAGGAACCTCAAGTCTAAGGATCAATTAATCACATCAATGACTCGTGAGATATTTCCTAATCTGGAAGTTTCCATTTCCTGAAATAGAAACTTCCTTTCCCATTTAGGAATGTTCTCACACGGGGCACCTCAGTGAACTTACTTATTAAAGTAAGCACCCTCATGTATCACGCACGTATCAACTATACACTTTGCACCTCCATGAAACAAGGTGGTCCTTCTTAAGGGCGTGATCCCACAAGCAAGCCTTAGAGGAGTCAGGTTGACACTCCCACTGTCTGTAGGACTCATCGGCTTGGAGTATTTTACTAATCATGACTTATGTGATATAGGGCTCGTTTCATGAACCATTTCACCTAAATGGTAGAGTCCTAAAGTCATCAGGATTAGGGGAGTTCTCATACATGCACAGCAAAAGTAAACGCATACCAAACAAGAGCATATAAAGAAGTGTTGCCTCAATTCGTTATTTCATTCAAAGATTGTCTGTGATTACAATAAGGAAAAGCACAAAGCGGATATACAATCGGCTTTCTAGGGCACTATTCCTAACACTTTCGCCCACGTAGTAACATTTGAAGCGGCTAACGCGTCCTTCATGTCCTCGCAAAGGCCTTGGAAGAATTGTGAGGCCTTGCTCTCATCGTCGTAGGCTATGTTCGGGCAATAGCGTGAAAGCCTTTCGAATTCATTGATATATTCCGTAACCGTCAGCTTCCCTTGTTTAAATTCCATGAATTCTCTCATCCTTCGGCTCCTAACAGCTTGCGGGACATATTTGTTCTTGAATTCCCGCACAAAGACATCCCACGTGATCTCCTCACCAATAGCCTCCAACTTCACTTCCACACTAGACCACCACTCGAAAGCTTGCCCTTGTATCATTGTCAACGTGCTTTGCAACTTCTCCGTTAGCCCACAAGATATAAGATTCCATATGCGATTGACTTGCACTAGCCATTGCTCGGCTTGAACGTCGGTTCCACCCGCAAAGACCGGTGGGTTTTGATTTTTGAATTCCTTGAGCACGGCTAGAATAGCCCCTCCGTTGTTGTTTCCTCTCAGGTTGGCATTGTCATGGTCTCGTGCCCGTTGGTCTAGATAAGTAGCAAGCCGTTCCATAAAGTCACCCGGGTCACGTTGGGGTGGTGGTGGTGGATGAGGACCTTTTTCATGCCTTGGAGAGCGATCTCGGTGATGTCGAGGCTCCAGAGATCCCTCCCTACGATGGTGACGACGAGGAGGCATGATTTCCTACAAAACAAAGATTTCCAATACGTATGCGTGCGAGTCAATACATGTTCATGTGCACAATAAAGAAATAAAGACAAATAAGTCACATAAATGCACACAAGGCCACATCGTCCTAAGCCGACCGACCTAGACTCACCCGACACGACTCTAGAGCTCCGGCATTGCATCCGGACGCTCTGATACCACTTAAGGATGTGACGCCCGAACGCGGGTCATCCACATCCCCCGCACCTAGACTCAGACTCACGCATGAAATGGTAGTCCATACATGAGCCCTAGTCTAAGCGAACGAAGACCTAAACACACCCACTAGGCTAAGCGGGGCCAAACTGGAGACCAGAGTGCTCAAAAGAATAAGCAGATAAGCAGAAGCAACCAAGATCAACATTCATTAATACTAGTATTAATATTCACATTGCCACACCGGGCCAAAAGAATAATATAGAAGATCAAGAATCCCAAAATATCAAACAAGAGTTCATAAAACTCCGAAACACAAAAGTATGGTATGCAGACTCAACCTAGACCAGCTAGTACGACACCAGACGCACTTCCCCGCCTAGCTCGAGCAACCCTGCACTAAAGGTGGGAAAATGAGAGGGTCAGTCCAAACACTTGACTGAGTGATGGGGCTAACGCACACCCACACACTAAATAAGTATAACAAAGCAAGTAACAAAGGCGATGTCGATGAATCGGGCTAGGGTTTTGCAAGCCAAAACCTTTAAAAGAATACCTATGTATACAAAGAAATCCCATCCCGATTCATAATCCATCTAGCATAAACAGAAACAAAGATCCGGCGAGTACGAATCATCCCTAACTCCTCAGAATGTCATAAAACATATCAGAATCATAAATCATTCCTTCCCCATCCAATGGCAATGGGGAATCAAACCCAATTCGCCTACTTAACATATGCATGGGGGTTGCGATCCCACAACGTGCTCGAAGATCCTCGCCTCATCAACCTCCTGGAATCGCGCGTGTCACCACGAATGGGAATCATGCACAGGTATAACCCGATGGCCCTTGCCGTTGCGGGGCTCCTTACCCACAATTCCCGAGGCCCAACATACTTACCGGAACCAAATCCCATATTTCAGGGCTTACCTCGCACCAAACATAATGAAAACGTACCAAAACTTAAGCTTACTTACGCTTATACGTATATCTTTTCCATAAAGTTTGTAAAAGTTCTCATAAGGCCATAATCGTATCTTAAACAGTCATACACAAAACAATATATAAGATATATATATATTCGCATGCGGGATTAAAATCATCACATTTCGGCCATAGGTCAATAACTAATACAGAAAGATCCTAAACCTCACCTTGAAACAAAAGAACCGGTAGCAAAAAGGGTTCATCCGACACCTAAGCCTCGGGCTCAACAACGTCCTGGGGTAGCTCTGAGACAAACAAACATAATACCCAAGACTTAGACTCAAAAATGTACTAATTAGACGCTCGGCAATGCTTATGAATGCAATTGATGCGTATGAGATGCACAAACGTATCTTAAGGAACATAATGAAGCATATTGAACCAAATCATGATCAAATGAATTCAGAATTAAATCAAATTCTAATACATTCAAAAGGACACACTATATAACATGATAAACAAGCTTAAAGATCAAAATGAATAGTAGAAAATTTCCTAGATCCCCTGTACTTTTCAGTATCGGCGGAAAAATTTTGAGTACTTACTCAACTGACGGTTTCAAGCAAAACGCCCCTGTACTGTTGAGTACCAGTGAAAATAATTTTGAGTATCTACTCAACTGCCGACTTTAAAAGTGCAAATTCGGCCAAAACAAATTCAAACCAAGCAAGAACACTCCAAAGTCAAACTCAACACCAACATAAAGCTATGAAATCAGGCATTAACATATATGGTATCAAAAAGCATCAAAGAGACATGAGATCAAATGCACATTCTCAAAGAAACGCACACAAATGCATTTAAGAGCAAAAACCGGTAAGGTTTGCATTCAAGAAGCCAAAAATGAAATCAAAACTCAACA
This sequence comes from Lantana camara, assembly GCA_037501455.1. Taxonomy (NCBI): domain Eukaryota; kingdom Viridiplantae; phylum Streptophyta; class Magnoliopsida; order Lamiales; family Verbenaceae; genus Lantana; species Lantana camara. The sequence goes on along the minus strand of CM074862.1, from coordinate 86,889,659 downwards.
TAAAGTCACCAAAGTAAATAAAACTCATCTATCACATAATATAGCATTCAAATGCTGAAATGGGGAGAAGGGGATCAAGGGTTCTTGACCAAAACTCAATCAAAATCCAACAAGCATGCTTGAAATCATCAAATAGACACACATAAGGCACAAATTGATCAAGAACTCCAATACCCTAGCTTTCTCCCACAAACCCACAAGTCCCATAAATGCTATAACCCCCTAATCCAACTACCAAACAAAGGAATCAATAAATGACCCAAGAATATGCAACACCACCACAATGAATGCTTACAAGTTCAACAAGAACCAAGGAAAAGCAAGAATGCAACAAGTGCCATGAGACCCCCTTACTATTCACCCTCTTGCCCAAAACATGCTTCCCAACATAAATTCAAAGATCAAGATGCATAAATGAGGTCACTCAATCATGTAGATTACAAAAATAAACTTACCAAGCAAAGAAATTAAACACCCAAGAGTCTTGGAGCTTGGGGTCTTGCACAACAATGGAGTTCGAAGGTTTTAGGCTTCCTTTCTCTTCTTTTTCTGATAGGTCACGATTTGGGGAGGAAAAATGAGGAAAAGAGGCTGATTTGGTATATGAGAGAGAAAGAGAAAGTCAACAAGTAGGGCTATGGGTCCCACATAGGTATTTTAAGTGTGTTTCTTGTATGTATAAGTATTCGGGTAGGTATTTCGGTCCAAAAAGAATACGGAGGGCTCAAGACCAACACAAAAACATATAATCAAGTTCTCGAATCATATTAGACACGTAAACACGCTCAAGAATCGAAAATCACAAAACACGTAACAACGAGCAACAAGGAATTCACGTTTCACGTACGTTCACATAATTCACGTAATTCACTTAATTTCAAATAATACAAGTAATTTAGATAAGAAAGGAATAAGAAAAGAGGTTAAACAAATAAATAAATCACATAATTAATAATTAAAACGCGCACATAATGCGTACCTCTTCGTCCGGTGGATCGGGGTGTCACACACGCCATCCCGCACAGCAGTCCCGCAGCCGCGAGGGACTGCCCACCCATCCCTCCCGCAACCGCGCGGGAGGCCTGACCACCAGCGCCTAGGCGCGCCCTCCTGCTCCTCCCGCAACCGTGCGGGAGCCTCCCGTCGCCCGCCTAGGCGAAGCACGCGTGATGCGAGCGAGAAGGCGTGCGCGCTGCGCGTGCGTACCGGTAGCAAAGCGGTGCGCGTGCGCTCGCGCGCGATAAGTGTGGTCCGCCTGGCGTGAGGGCAAGGCCGGGCCCTTCGTTTCGCGATCTTGATTTTCGTGTTTAGTCCAATCCGATCCCGATTAAATTTTTCCTAAAAAAATTTTATTTTTTATTAAATTTGAATTATTTTTGAAATAATTGTTTAAATTGGGATTTTGAAAATTTAAGCGATTTAAATTTTGAAAAATTACAAATTTTATTTTATGAAAATATTGAAAGAATAAAATTATTAATTTTCAGAAATTAATTGGAATTTTATTAGTTCATTGTTTTTTCGGTTTTATTGAAAAGGCTCTTGAACAAGAATTGCATCTAAGTCGTGTTTTAAACTATTAGAGCTTAAAGCGAGAATTTTAATTTATTGGTTAAATTTAAATTCTTGCAATTTATGCATGTTAAGTGATCATGGGTTTAGACTAATGTATGGTTTTAATTTATGCATATGAATGGTTTAAATTGGGGTTGGAGCCCTATAGTTGCGTTTTTCAATTGAGGTTGGAGCCTCACTTATGTGTGTACTGTTATGTGATTTATTATGTGGCTTTCCATATTACTGTTTTTGAGGCCGGGGTATGCCCCGTGTAATTGTCTAAGGCCAATATGAAGATTGAGCCTTATTACTTTATGTCTTTTTCTTTTTATTGTAATTTGAGAGTAGAGATAGGTGGTGAGGTTTTATTTTCATTTTAGAGACAATGCACCCATAGAGTAAGATGTACCACATTCAAGTAACAAGGAGGCCATAAGTCAAGACCCCTCAAAATGTTAGGGAGGGGAATCTCAATTGAAAATGTAATAGAGATAGGGCTCGTATTTTGTTACCGCTTTCCCTTATGTGATTTAAACTGTTTATGTGGCATGTATGTTAGAACTTGTGATTGTGGAGTGGCTCCCACATATCACTCATAAGATAGGTAGAACCCATGATCATCTCATGGTAGTATCATGCGAGGACATGTTATCTGTTTATGTGCTTGTTTGAAATGCATTTAAGTTGTACTTGCATTAATCAAGACAAATAAAATTGGATAACATATATGTTGGTGACGTCGAACCGAACAACTCTTTTGTTGATTCGTAAATTCCCATTAAATATTAAGCTCATTCCGAATAATAGGTATTTAATTTGAGATGCAAATTTTGAATTAAATTCCTAGCATTCCATCAATAGGTTTTAAGTTTAGTAAGTTAAGCTAATTATTGTCCGCGAGTCGTGGGATAGGTAGTGGAGCTTATTAGTTCTTAGTTACCTAATTGATCATTTTAAATGATCAATATTTCGTTGTTAATTTTGGCAAGGGCGATGTCCGCGAGTCGTGGGTTGTTCGAACTAAGCTTTGATCATGATCTTATGATTGATGGGTCTAGCTTAACGCCTAAGTAAATATGGATGTCGCACGAGTCCTGGGTCCATATTGAAAGATTGGTGATGCAAAACAATTTCTAAGAGTTCTAAAGGTGTTAGAATTGGTAAGTTGTATCTACCTAGGGTTTTACTTAGAATGTCCGCGAGTCGTGGGTTCGAGGTAAAATGCTTAGGATCTTAGTACCCATTGGGAAACGCGTTCCTCTTAGATCTTTGGGAATTATAGATCTTTGAAAAACAGTGGGAGCTACATTAGATTAAAGACCTTATCTTTTGTGTATCGTTATAATTCAGCATGCTCACATTTTCTCTGCTTAGCATTTAGGTTGTAGTTCTGTGATTCTCTACAATATGAAATGTAAACCCATTCGTATCCATCCTTAAGTCAAACAAGTTGACTAAGTCCTAACTAACTCTAAAATGGCTTCGGATCCTAAAATTCATTTTAGAATCCGAAAAGAGAAATTGTTCTCTATAAGGCGAGATTTTCATTTATTTGAAAATTCGACCCGGGCCAAAAGAGAAGCAACCTGAGGTGAATGGATTTTTCCAAACCACTTAAGAGTGATTGAACCACCTCATAAAAATGTTACAAGGTATAAAATTATGGAATTATTCAATATTCCAAATGAGGAAACAAGTGCACACGAACAAGGTCTAAAAATCTTATTTGAAGATCTTGTGGTCTCGATCGTCAACTGAGAAAAGAGTTCTCAATGCACTAATTACTTACATTGCTTCCACCATCATTTAAACCCTTCGTGCTCAACCAAAATGATGCTAATGTAGCACAGTTAATCATTTAGTTGATAATGGTTGAAAGCATCCTTAAGAAGGAATAAAAGGTTGTGATGGTTAATTCTTCTTCTAAACTCACTAAGTTAAAGCCTTGAAGGCCTAAAGAAGAAGAAACCCTTAAGAGCCCAAAGGAGGGGCATGTAAGGGGTACGCCCAAAAGACACTAGAGATCAAATTGGACATTTGCTTCTATGGTAGCGAATAAGGACTTTGAAAGGGAACTGCAAAGAGTATGAGTACTCTGAAATGTTACCTCGTTTAGTAATTCTACTAGAAATAGAATTCACTTCTTGAGTTGATTCAGCATAATCTGTTGTGCAAAGACTCAAAGCACTAATGTTCTGAACATACAACGAGATAACAAAAGTAACTGAGATGACAAAGCTTCGAATTACTTTGGAATGGTGAGACATAAAAGGATTAGCAAATTAGACATCTTAGGATCATTTTACGAAAAAGAACCTAAAGAGTTAACTTCCTATGAATCCTATCTTAAAGGGAAACGTTCCCGAAACATGGCTTAGGTGAAACGTGGAACGTGCCAAAATTCTAGTGGATTTCGATCCATGCTGATGAGTGTAAGATGCTTAATGTAAGCACTAGATACAATCGTCAGTTTAATCATTATGAATGAATGTACTTGTTGAAGTACAAATTCGAAACTTATATGAAATTCTTAGAATTTCAAAAGGAGGTTAGGAACCGAAGTAGTCATAAGTTATAGGTAAATTGATATGATCGAGATAGCCAATATCTTAGCAACTAATTCCATAGTCATCTTAGAGATAATAGGATTATCTCTCAGTAAACTAATTCGAGAACACCTTAGTGTTTTCGAATGAGGGAATGAAACATAATAGGATACGGTCCATTCTATAGTAAGCTTTACTGACTTATAATCATGTTAGGAATAGTGCCCTAGAAAGCCGATTGTATATCCGCTTTGTGTTTTTCCTTATTGTAATCACAGACAATCTTTGAATGAAATAACGAATTGAGGCAACACTTCTTTATATGCTCTTGTTTGGTATCCGTTTACTTTAGCTGTGCATGTATGAGAACTCCCCTAATCCTGATGACTTTAGGACTCTACCGTTTAGGTGAAATGGTTCATGAAACGAGCCCTATATCACATAAGTCATGATTAGTAAATTACTCCAAGCCGATGAGTCCTACAAACAGTGGGAGTGTCAACCTGACTCCTCTAAGGCTTGCTTGTGGGATCACGCCCTTAAGAAGGACCACCTTGTTTCATGGAGGTGCAAAGTGTATAGTTGATACGTACGTGATACATGAGGGTGCTTACTTTAATAAGTAAGTTCACTGAGGTGCCCTTGTGTGAGAGCATTCCTAAATGGGAAAGGAAGTTTCTATTTTAGGAAATGGAAACTTCCAGATTAGGAAATATCTCATGAGTCATTGATGTGATTAATTGATCCTTAGACTTGAGGTTCCTTGTCACTTTATGAGTTAACTCTGTAGTCTTAGGTATAAGCTTTAAAGGGTGTCGCCTTAGACAACTGATTCAAGGCTTATGCTGGGGCTGCACAAGTGATTCATGAAAGTGAATGAGAATCAAGATAGGACCTACACTTGCATTTGCAAGGTGATCTCTTATTGTGTAAGTCATTCATATGCCATATGGAGTCCTTGGCCAAGGCAGTAGATCAAGACATAAAGAAAAGGGTTTCTTGGATTGAGATCAAATGGATATGAAATGCACTTAGCTTTAAGACCGGATTATTAGAGTTCTGATTATTCCCTTGCCCTAGATCTTGGTTGAGAGATAGTAAGTAGGAGGATTGTATCTCACATGAATCAATGACTTAAAGGTTCTGTCGAATCCGAACATTCCAATTCAGCTAGGGGTTAAACACCTGTTGCTAGACTATGGTCGTTTAATCTGTGGACTGATTAATTAATTAGTGAATTAATTAATTAGGATCACTGCTAATTGAATTGAGAACCTAGAGGGTCACACACAACAACTTGATTACATTAGTTGAGGCTTTAAAATGATTAAACGAGTTAATCGGGCCAAGAGGGTTCCACACGTGTGAAATCACACGTGTGGCTCACGTGAGTGACACGTGTCACTGTGACACGTGTCACACACGTGTGAATATATATATATTATATATATATGTATTAAATAATTAAATGTGTTAATTATTTAATAGACTTTGGTTTAATTTTTGAATTAAAAAGAAAGTCTTATTTTGGAGAAAATAATCTAGTTAATTAATTACGAATTAATTAATTAGATAAAATAAGTTATTTATTTTAAATAAATAAAGTATAAAACTATCCAAAAATAGTTTGGATATTTTTAGCTCTCTTAAAAGTTGACTTGAATTAGAATTCAAAGTCAAAGTTGGAAAATACTTGATGATCAAGTAATAGGAGAGAGAGGAACCAAATCCTTGCCCAACAAGGATTAGGATCGGCGCCCCTCTCCCTTTTCCTATATATAGGGGAGCTCATGCTCCCCTTTAGAGCTAATTGGCAATTCTTTTGGTTCATGTGTTGAACACCTTCCTTTCTCCATGATTAAATAAAACCCTAGGTGAAGCCTAAACACTAACTAGAGAACTAGCATCCTTACTAGTTAGATTGTGATCAAGTTGGTGGACTTTCTCTAGAGACTTCAAGTTAGAAGTTTGAGGATTCGAGCTTTACCAAGGAGAGGGGATCAAGCCGCGAGAAGAGCGTTCTTGGGTGGCTTGAAACGCTTCAAGAAAGAATAAAAGAAAAGTAAGTTTTCTTAATTCCTTCGAATTTGGTTACACGATTGCGAGTCCAAGATTCTTTTGTTGGGAAAAATTTTTAAATTCCGCTGCTTTCTGATTCGTGTTTTCCAACAAGTGGTATCAGAGCCACCTCGTTAATCGTGTTTCTGATTCGTCTCAATTATTCTAAATTTGGTAGAAATTCTTAGGCTTAGATGCGAATTAGGTATTCATGAGTTCTTTTAAAAGGCCTGAAATACAAAACTGTAATTTTTCTTGAATTTCTGAAACTGCTTTCTTAAAATTGTGTTTTTGGAAAATCGTTTTGATAGAAATTAATTTAATTCGTGTTTTTAAATTTTGGATTGTTTTGGTTTTTGAACTGAAAGTACGAAACACGAAACCGCGTTACGAAAACGCGAGCCTGGACGTGCTAAGGCCCGCCAGGCCCGTGCGCCCGCCCGCCAAGCAGTCCCGCAGCCGCGCGGGACTGCCCGCTGCTGCTGCCCGCCAGCGCCTAGGCGCGCTCGCCAGCACCTCCCGCAACCGCGCGGGAGCCTTTCCCTCGCCCGCCTGCCTCCCGCCTAGGCGCAGCGCGTGCCTTGCGCGCGAGAAGGCGTGCGTCTGCGCGTGCGTGCCGGTAGCCTCGCTGCTGGCGTGCACGACGCGGTGCGCGCGCGCTCGCGCGTGATGCGTGCTCTCGGCCTGGGCTGGCGCGCGGGCGAATCCAGGCCCTTCGTTTCGCGATCTTGATTTTTGTGTTTAGTCCAATCCAATCCCGATTTAATTTTTCTGAAAAATTTTATTTATTAAATTTGAATTATTTTTGAAATAATTGTTTAAATAGGGATTTTAGAAATTTAAGCGATTTAAACTCTGGAAAAATTACAATCTTTATTTTCAGAAAATATTGAAAGAATAAAATTATTAATTTTCATAAATTAATTGGAATTTTATTAGTTCTTTGTTTTTTTCGGGTTTTATAAAAAAAAGGGCTCTTGAACAAGAATCTCATCTAAGTCGTGTTTTAAGCTATTAGAGCTTAAAACGAGAATTTTAATTTATTGGTTAAATTTAAATTCTTGTAAAAGCATGTTAGGTGATCATGGGTTTAGATCTATGTATGGTTTTAATTTATGCACATGGATGGTTTCAATTGGGGTTGGAGCCCTATAGTTGCGTTTTTCAATTGAGGTTGGAGCCTCACTTATGTGCGTACTGTTATGTGATTTATTATGTGGCTTTCCATATTACTGTTTTTGAGGCCGGGGTATGCCCCGTGTAATTGTCTAAAGCCAATATGAAGATTGAGCCTTATTACTTTATGTCTTTTTCTTTTTATTGTAATTTGAGAGTAGAGATAGGTGGTGAGGTTTTATTTTCATTTTGGAGACAATGCACCCATGGAGTAAGATGGACCACATTCAAGTAACAAGGAGGCCATAAGTGAAGACACCTCAAAATGTTAGGGAGGGGAATCTCAATTGTTAAATGTAATAAAGATAGGGCTCGTATTTTGTTACCGCTTTCCCTTATGTGATTTGAACTGTTTATGTGGCATATATGTTAGAACTTGTGATTGTGGAGTGGCTCCCACATATCACGCATAAGATAGGTAGAACCCATGATCGTTACATGTTAGTATCATGCTAGGACATGTTATCTGTTTGTGTGCTTGTTTGAAATGCATTTAAGTGTACTTGCATTAATCAAGAGTAATAAAATTGGATAACATATATGTTGGTGAGGTCGAACCGGACAACTCTCCGGTTGATTCGAAAATTCCCCTTAAATATTAAGCTAATTTCGAACAAATAGGTGTTTAATTCGAGATGCAAATTTTGAATTAAATTCCTAGCATTCCATCAATAGGTTTTAAGTTTAGTAAGTGAAGCTGGTTATTGTCCGCGAGTCGTGGGATAGCTAGTGGAGCTTATTAGTTCTTAGTTACCTAATTGATTATTTTAAATGATCAATATTTCATGGTCAATTTTAGCAAGGGCGATGTCCACGAGTCGTGGGTCGTTCGAACTAAGTTTTGGTCATGATTTTATGATTGATGGGTCTAGCTTAACGCCTAAGTAAATATGGATGTCGCACGAGTCGTGGGTCCATATTGAAAGATAGGTGATGCAAAAACAATTACTAAGAGTTCTAAAGGTGTTAGAATTGGTAAGTTGTACCTACCTAGGGTTCTTACTTAGAATGTCCGCGAGTCGTGGGTTCGAGGTAAAATGCCTAGGATCTTAGTACCCACTGGGAAACGTGTTCCTCTTAGATCTTTGGGAATTATAGATCTTTGAAAAACAGTGGGAGCTGCATTAGATTAAAGACCTTATCTCTTGTATATCGTTATAATTAAGCATGCTCACTAGTTCTCTGTTTTACCATTTAGGTCGTAGATTCTGTGATTCTCTACGTGTTTTGAAATGGCAACCAAAAACCCTCTTATATCGATCCTCGAGTCAAACAAGTTGACTGGTCCCAACTATTCTGATTGGCTGAGGAATCTAAAAATCATTTTAGATTCTGAGAAGAGAACTTATGTTCTCTTCGAAGGGGAGCCCAGTCTCGAAGGGGAGGCTCCCACTCGGGCCGAGCGGGATGCGATTCAGAAGTGGAAGGATGATAATCTCCAAGCCCGTTGCCTTATGTTGGCTAACATGTCTCCGGACTTGCAAAGACAACATGAGGCCATGGAATTTGCTTGGGAGATTTACGACCACTTAGAGCAACTTTACCGCCCTCATGAACGTGTTACAAGGTATAACACTTCAAAGGAATTGTTCCACTTGAGAATGAGGGAAGGTTCAAGTGTCCATGAATATGGACTCAAGTTTCTTGCCCTTACTGAAAAACTTGCTTCCATGGACATGCCACTGAAAGATGAGCTTTCAGTGGATTTGTTGCTAGCTTCGCTCCCACCATCATTCAACCCATTTGTCCTTAACTTCAACATGAATCATGCTGGTGCTACTGTAGCTGAGCTGATTAGTCAGCTTGTGACTGCTGAAAGCACGATCAAGAAGGACAATAAGGTTTTGATGGTGGATGCTCCATCTTCCTCTTCTGGGCCTTCTAAAGGTAAGGGCAAGAAAGCCCAAAAGAAGAAGAAGAAACCCCTTAGGCCCACTGGTGGCATTTCGAGGGGGAAGGCCCAAAAGAAGAAGCGTGATCAGAAAGAGGATGTTTGCTTCCATTGTGGCAAAGCGGGACATTGGAGGAGAAACTGCCCAGAGTACAAGGCTACTCTAAAGAAAGGTATCTTTCTCGTTGAAATAAATCTTTCTATTAATTCTAGTTCTTGGGTACTTGATACCGGTTGTGGAACTCATATCTGTAATGATGTACAGATGCTAAGTGAAGTCCAACAACTCAAAGAAGGAGAATGTGTCTTGAAGATCGGCGATGGCTCAAACGTTGAAGCTCGAGCTTTAGGCACAATTAGATTAGATTTAGGTAGTTTTGAGTTAGTATTAAATAAAGTCCTTTATGTACCGAGCATTATTCGTAATATAATTTCAGTTCCAATATTAGATTGTGAAGGTCATGAAACTTATATTAAGAATGGTAAATAATTTATCAAACGTAACAACTCTTCCGTTCATATCGGTACTCTAAGTAATGGACTTTACCTAACTCAAAATATCAATATTATGAATATACAACGAGAAACAAAGCGTAAGAGAGATGACAAAGTTTCAGCTCCCTTATGGCACGCTAGATTAGGACACATTTCCAAGAACAGAATTAGCAAGATAAACACTTTAGGATCATTCTCTGAAAATGATCTCAAAGAGTTAACTTCTTGCGAATCCTGTCTCAAAGGAAAAATGTCCAAAGTCCCTTTTAAAGGAACTGTGGAACGTGCCACTAAGGTTTTGGATTTGATCCATACTGATGTTTGTGGACCACTTAGTGTAAGCACTAGAAACAATCATCAGTACTTCATAACCTTTACTGATGACTTTAGTCGGTATGGTTATGTATACTTAATGAAGTATAAATCTGAAGCTTTTGAGAAATTCTTAGAATTTCAAAAGGAGGTTGAGAACCAAACTGGTCACAAGATCAAAGCACTTCGATCTGATCGAGGAGGCGAGTATCTTAGTGAAGAATTCCTTAATCATCTCTAAGATAATGGGATTATCTCTCAGTGGACTCCTCCGGGAACTCCTCAGCTTAATGGAGTTTCTGAGAGAAGGAATCGAACCCTACTTGATATGGTTCGTTCCATGATGAGTTTCACTGACTTACCACCTTCTTTCTGGGGTTATGCCCTAGAAAGTGCAGCAAAGATTCTGAATCTAGTTTCCTCTAAGTCAGACCCCAAAACGCCCTATGAAATGTGGCATGGTAAAATCCCTAGTTATTCTTACTTAAGAATTAGGGGTTGTCCTGCTTACGTGAAGAGGACAGTGGGAGATAAGTTAGAATCTCGTTCTAACTTATGCTACTTTGTAGGTTATCCTAAGGAATCCATGGGATACTACTTCTATGATCAATCTGAGCAAAAGGTGTTTGTTTCAAGAAATGCCACTTTTCTTGAGGAACCGTTCCTTAAAGAAAAGAAAGGCATAATCATAGAATTGGAAGAAGTACGAAGTAACCCCAAACCACCCACTGAAGAAACGTCCCCTACTGATCAACCACAACCAATCACGAATTTCGATACACATGTAAATCCTCGTCTAAGGCATTCTGAACGCACTCCTAGAGAGCCGGAGAGATGGTATGGATTCTTCCATGAAATCTCTCAAAAGGATAATGATCCTTCAACATATGAGGAGGCACTTTCAGATTCTGACTCTGAACAGTGGATAGAAGCCATGAAATCCGAAATGGATTCCATGAACTCCAACCAAGTTTGGACCTTGGTAGATTTGCCTGATGGGGTCAAACCCATTGGTTGCAAATGGATCTTTAAGAGAAAGCATGGAGTTGATGGAAGCATTGCAGCCTACAAAGCAAGACTGGTTGCAAAAGGATTCACTCAAAGACCCGGCGTGGACTTTGACGAAACCTTTTCACCAGTTGCAATGCAAAAGTCCATTCGAATCATGCTTGCCATTGCTGCATATTATGACTATGAGATATGGCAAATGGATGTGAAAACTGCCTTTCTCAATGGTGACATTGACAAAGACATTTATATGGAGCAACCCATAGGTTTCACATTCAGTGGGAGTGAGCAAAAGGTTTGCAAACTCCAAAGATCAATCTATGGATAGAAACAGGCTTCTAGGAATTGGAACATTCGATTTGATGAATCAGTCAAAGCGTTTGGCTTCATGCAAATTTCGAATGAATCATGTGTGTATAGAAAGGAATTGGAGACCTCAGTGCAATTCTTAGTACTTTATGTTGATGACATCCTTCTTATTGGGAATTCGAAGGATGACATGAAAGTGACTAAGTTATGGTTATCGAACCAATTCGAGATGAAAGATCTTGGTAATGCGTCCTATATCCTTGGAATTAAAATCTATAGAGATAGATCTAGAAGGTTAATAGGACTATCACAGTCGATGTACATTGATAAAGTATTGAAGAGATTCAATATGGAGTCAGCAAAGGTTAAGAACCTTCCTATGAGTGTAGGAACATGTCTTTTAAAGAAGATTGTGTCCTAAGACTAACCTTGAGAAGGAGAGAATGACTCGTACACCTTATGCGTCAGCAATAGGTAGCATAATGTATGCAATGTTATGTACTCGACCGGATGTGGCTTATGCACTTAGTGTGACAAGTCGTTTCCAGTCTGACCCTGGAGATGGTCACTAGGCTGCCGTGAAGAATATTCTTAAGTACTTGAAAAGTACTAAAGATTTATTCTTAGTTTACGGAGGTCAGAAAGATCTTACTGTCGAAGGATACTGCGATGCAAGCTTTGGATCAGACTTAGATGATTTTAAGTCAATGTCAGGATACATTTTCTGCCTAAACGGCGGAGCAGTGAGTTGGAAGAGTTCCAAGCAAACAACCATTGCAGATTCGACCACTGAGGCCGAATACTTAGCTGCAAATGATGCAGCTAAGGAAGGTGGTTGGATTAGAAACTTCATTCAAGAGTTGAATGTTGTTCCTAGCATGAAAGACCCCATTACTGTGTTTTGTGACAACACTGGGGCGGTTGCTCAAGCAAGAGAACCAAGATCTCACCAACGGACCAAGCACATTATGAGGAAGTATCACCTAATCCGTGATATTATCAAAAGAGGAGATGTGCAAATCGAGAGGGTCACATCAGCACAGAACGTGGCAGATCCACTTACTAAACCCCTTAGTCGAGAAGCTTTCCAAGGTCATCTTCAGAAGATGGGACTTAGAGTAGCTTTAGAATAGCTTTGACGGGCAAGTGGGAGATTGTTAGGAATAGTGCCCTATAAAGCCGATTGTATATCCGCTTTGTGCTTTTCCTTATTGTAAGCATAGACAATCTTTGAATGAAATAACGAATTGAGGCAACACTTCTTTATATGCTCTTGTTTGGTATGCGTTTACTTTAGCTGTGCATGTATGAGAACTTCCCTAATCCTGATGACTTTAGGACTCTACCATTTAGGTGAAATGGTTCATGAAACGAGCCCTATATCACATAAGTCATGATTAGTAAAATACTCCAAGCCGATGAGTCCTACAGACAGTGGGAGTGTCAACCTGACTCCTCTAAGGCTTGTTTGTGGGATCACGCCCTTAAGAAGGACCACCTTGTTTCATGAAGGTGCAAAGTGTATAGTTGATACGTACGTGATACATGAGGGTGCTTACTTTAATAAGTAAGTTCACTGAGGTGCCCCGTGTGAGAGCATTCCTAAATGGGAAAGGAAGTTTCTATTTCAGGAAATGGAAACTTCCAGATTAGGAAATATCTCACGAGTCATTGATGTGATTAATTGATCCTTAGACTTGAGGTTCCATGTCACTTTATGAGTTAACTCTGTAGTCTTAGGTCTAAGCTTTCAAGGGTGTCGCCTTAGACAACTGATTCAAGGCTTATGCTGGGGCTGCACAAGTGACTCATGAATGTGAATGAGAATCAAGAAAGGACCAACACTTGCGTTTGCAAGGTGATCTCTTATTGTGTAAGTCATTCATATGTCATATGGAGTCCTTGGCCAAGGTAGTAGATCAAGACATCAAGAAAAGGGTTTCTTGGATTGAGATCAATTGGATATTAAATGCACTTAGCTTTAAGACCAGATTATTAGGGTTCTAAATATTCCCTTACCCTAGATCTTGGTTGAGAGATAGTAAGTAGGAGGATTGTATCTCACATGAATCAATGACTTAAAGGTTCTGTCGAATCCATACATTCCAATTCAGCTAGGGGTTAAACACCTGTTGCTAGACTATGGTCGTTTAATCTGTGGACTGATTAATTAATTAGTGAATTAATTAATTAGGGTCACTGCTAATTGAATTGAGAACCTAGAGGGTCACACACAACAACTTGGTTACATGTGTTGAGGCTTTAAAATTATTAAACGAGTTAATCGGGCCTAGAGGGTTCCACACGTGTGAAACCACACGTGTGGCTCACGTGGCTGGACACGTGTCATAGGGACACGTATGCCACACGTGTTTATTTGATTGAATATTAAATAATTAATTTATTAATTATTTAACAGACTTTGGTTTAATTTTGAATTAAAAAGAAAGCCTAATTTTGGAGAAAAATAATCTAGTTAATTAATTGTGAATTAATTAATTAGATAAAATAAGTTTTTTTTTAAAATAAATAAAGTATAATAATATCCAAAAAGGTTTGGATATTTTAGCTCTCTTGAAAGTTGATTTGAATTGGAATTCAAAGTCAAAGTCAAAATTACTTGACGATCAAGTAATAGGAGAGAGGGACCAAATCCTTAGCCCAAAAGGACTAGGGTGTGGGCATCCCTCCCCCTCCTATAAATAGGGGAGCTCGAGCTCCTCTTGGGCTAATCGAGAATTCTTTTGGTTCATGTGTTGAACACCATCCTTTCTCCAAGATAAACAAAACCCTAGGTTAAGCCTAAACACTAACTAGAGAACTAGCATCCTTACTAGTTAGATTGTAGCCGAGTTGGTGGACTATCTCTAGAGAGCTTAGAAGTTTTGAAGATTCGAGCTTTACCAAGGAGTGGGGATCAAGCAAAACGACCAGAAGGGATGATGAAACGATTCTGAACCCAACAGAAAACGAGTGAAAAAATCGAACCAAAGAAGATGGCGTAAACCGTTCGTCCATATCCTGAAGGATGAATTTTTTCACAAGGGTTTTATGGCTGGAAGACTTCTACTTTTGGAAAGCTGGTTTTCGAAGGGAGTTTCAATCATGCTTTTCTCGTTTCATGTTTCTTTCTTTATGTTATATTGTTAAGAACTTCCCTAACATGATTTGAATCTAGGTTGGTGTGGATTGTTATCCCTACAATGGATTCCGAAGTAGAAAGAGACTTCCAACGGACGGGTTGCCATTAGCGCATGAAGCGCGTTTGAGGGCGGCTCAAAACGTGTCAAGAAAGCTACTACCCAAGTAAGTTTCTTGATCTCTATGAATTTGGATTTACGATTGCGAGTCTAAGATCCTTTTCTTGGAAAATTTTTTAAATTTCCGCTGCTTTCTGATTCCTGTTTTCCAACAAGTGGTATCAGAGCCACCTAGTTAATCGTGTTTCTGATTCGTCTCAATTATTCTGAATTTGGTAGAAATTCTTAGGCTTAGATGCACGAATTAGGTATTCATGAGTTCTTTTAGAAAGCCTGAATTACGAAACTGTAATTTTTCTTGAATTTCTGAAACTGTTTTCTTAAATTGTGTTTTTGAAAACCGTTTTGATTAAAATCCTTTTAAATCGTGTTTTTAAATTTTGGATTGTTGTTGATTTTGAACTGAAACACGAAACACAAAAAATCGCGTTACGAAAACGCGAGCCTAGGCGTGCTAGGGCGTCGCACGCCCAGGCCTACGCCATCCCGCACAGCAGTCCCGCAGCCGCAAGGGACTGCCCGCCCGTCCCTTCCGCAACAGCACGGGAGGCCTGCCCACCAGCCTCTAGGCGCGCCCACCTGCTCCTCCCGCAACCGTGCGGGAGCCTCCCGTCTCCCGCCTGCCTCCCCGCCTAGGCGAAACACGCGTGATGCGAGCAAGAAGGCGTGCGCGCTGCGGGTGCGTGCCGACAGCAACGCGGTGCGCGCTCGCTCGCGCGCGATACGTACGGTCCGCCTGGGCTGGCGTGCGGGCAAGGCCAGGCCCTTCATTTCGCGATCTTGATTTTCGTGTTTAGTCCAATCCGATCCCGATTAAATTTTTCCTAAAAAAAATTTATTTTTTATTAAATTTGAATTATTTTTGAAATAATTGTTTAAATTGGGATTTTGAAAATTTAAGCGATTTAAATTTTGAAAAATTACAAACTTTATTTTATGAAAATATTGAAAGAATAAAATTATTAATTTTCAGAAATTAATTGGAATTTTATTAGTTCATTGTTTTTTCGGTTTTATTGAAAAGGCTCTTGAACAAGAATTGCATCTAAGTCGTGTTTTAAACTATTAGAGCTTAAAGCGAGAATTTTAATTTATTGGTTAAATTTAAATTCTTGCAATTTATGCATGTTAAGTGATCATGGGTTTAGACTTATGTATGGTTTTAATTTATGCACATGAATGGTTTAAATTGGGGTTGGAGCCCTATAGTTGCGTTTTTCAATTGAGGTTGGAGCCTCACTTATGTGTGTACTGTTATGTGATTTATTATGTGGCTTTCCATATTACTGTTTTTGAGGCCGGGGTATGCCCCGTGTAATTGTCTAAGGCCAATATGAAGATTGAGCCTTATTACTTTATGTCTTTTTCTTTTTATTGTAATTTGAGATTAGAGATAGGTGGTGAGGTTTTATTTTCATTTTGGAGACAATGCACCCATGGAGTAAGATGGACCACATTCAAGTAACAAGGAGGCCATAAGTGAAGACCCCTCAAAATGTTAGGGAGGGGAATCTCAATTGAAAATGTAATAGAGATAGGGCTCGTATTTTGTTACCGCTTTCCCTTATGTGATTTAAACTGTTTATGTGGCATGTATGTTAGAACTTGTGATTGTGGAGTGGCTCCCACATATCAAGCATAAGATAGGTAGAACCCATGATCATCTCATGTTAGTATCATGCTAGGACATGTTATCTGTTTATGTGCTTGTTTGAAATGCATTTAAGTTGTACTTGCATTAATCAAGACTAATAAAATTGCATAACATATATGTTGGTGAGGTCGAACCGAACAACTCTTCGGTTGATTCGGAAATTCCCATTAAATATTAAGCTCATTTCGAATAATAGGTATTTAATTTGAGATGCAAATTTTGAATTAAATTCCTAGCATTCCATCAATAGGTTTTAAGTTTAGTAAGTGAAGCTAATTATTGTCCGCAAGTCGTGGGATAGCTAGTGGAGCTTATTAGTTTTTAGTTACCTAACTGATCATTTTAAATGATCAATATTTCGTGGTTAATTTTGGCAAGGGCGATGTCCGCGAGTCGTGGGTCGTTCGAACTAAGTTTTGATCATGATCTTATGATTCATGGGTCTAGCTTAACGCCTAAGTAAATATGGATGTCGCACGAGTCGTGGGTCCATATTGAAAGATAGGTGATGCAAAACAATTACTAAGAGTTCTAAAGGTGTTAGAATTGGTAAGTTGTATCTACCTAGGGTTTTACTTAGAATGTCCGTGAGTCGTGGGTTCGAGGTAAAATGCTTAGGATCTTAGTACCCATTGGGAAACGCGTTCCTCTTAGATCTTTGGGAATTATAGATCTTTGAAAAACAGTGGGAGCTACATTAGATTAAACACCTTATCTTTTGTGTATCGTTATAATTCAGCATGCTCACATTTTCTCTGCTTAGCATTTAGGTTGTAGTTCTGTGATTCTCTACAATATGAAATGCAAACCCATTCGTATCCATCCTTAAGTCAAACAAGTTGACTAAGTCCTAACTAACTCTAAAATGACTTCGGATCCTAAAATTCATTTTAGAATCCGAAAAGAGAAATTGTTCTCTATAAGGCGAGATTTTCATTTATTTGAAAATTCGACCCGGGCCAAAAGAGAAGCAACCTTAGGTGAATGGATTTTTCCAAACCACTTAAGAGTGATTGAACCACCTCATAAAAATGTTATAAGGTATAAAATTATGGAATTATTCAATATTCCAAATGAGGAAACAAGTGCACACGAACAAGGTCTAAAAATCTTATTTGAAGATCTTGTGGTCTCGATCGTCAACTGAGAAAAGAGTTCTCAATGCACTAATTACTTACATTGCTTCCACCATCATTTAAACCCTTCGTGCTCAACCAAAATGATGCTAATGTAGCACAGTTAATCATTTAGTTGATAATGGTTGAAAGCATCCTTAAGAAGGAATAAAAGGTTGTGATGGTTAATTCTTCTTCTAAACTCACTAAGTTAAAGGCTTGAAGGCCTAAAGAAGAAGAAACCCTTAAGAGCCCAATGGAGGGGCATGTAAGGGGTACGCCCAAAAGACACTAGAGATCAAATTGGACGTTTGCTTCAATGGTAGGAAATAAGGACTTTGAAAGGGAACTGCAAAGAGTATGAGTACTCTGAAATGTTACCTCGTTTAGTAATTCTACTAGAAATAGAATTCACTTCTTGAGTTGATTCAGCATAATCTGTTGTGCAAAGACTCAAAGCACTAATGTTCTGAACATACAACGAGATAACAAAAGTAAGTGAGATGACAAAGCTTCGAATTACTTTGGAACGTTGAGACATAAAAGGATTAGCAAGATTAGACATCTTAGAATCATTTTACGAAAAAGAACCTAAAGAGTTAACTTCCTATGAATCCTATCTTAAAGGGAAACGTTCCCGAAACATGGCTTAGGTGAAACATGGAACGTGCCAAAATTCTAGTGGATTTCGATCCATGTTGATGAGTGTAAGATGATTATTGTAAGCACTAGATACAATCGTCAGTTTAATCATTATGAATGAATGTACTTGTTGAAGTACAAATTCAAAACTTATGAAATTCTTAGAATTTCAAAAGGAGGTTAGGAACCGAAGTAGTCATAAGTTATAGGTAAATCGATATGATCGAGATAACCAATATCTTAGCAACTAATTCCTTAGTCATCTTAGAGATAATAGGATTATCTCTCAGTAAACTAATTCGAGAACACCTTAGTGTTTTCGAATGAGGGAATGAAACATAATAGGATACGGTCCATTCCATAGTAAGCTTTACTGACTTATAATCATTCTAGGAATAAACTCCTAGAATATGCAGTTAGAGGTTTTGAATTTAGTACCTTCCAAAATCAGTCCATTAGTTGCACTATGCAATGTGGCATACTAAATTCCCTAATTATTCTTGTCCAAGAATATGGTGGAATCCTCTTAAGTGAAGAGGATAGTGGGAGATAAGCTCGAAACGAGTTCAAGTTTATACAGTAATACAGGATATCGTTTCTGCGATTCCCTTCAACAAAGGTTGTTTTTCTCAAGGAATGTCCTTTCTTAAGGAATCGTTCCTATAGAAGAAGAAAGGCAAGCAAGCAGACCTCAAAGAAATTTGAGGATAAATATCCACGCCACATATAGAAGAAACGAGCCCATCTGATAAAACTTAGCCAAATTTTAGAGTATGTACACGTGTGAAACCCTTCTCTTAAGACGTGTTTAGAACGCGTTCCTGGATAGCCAAGGAATTACTTGAAGAGGAGACACTGTCAGATTTGGAATCTGAGTAGTGTAAGCAAGCCTTGAAATCCAATATGGATTCCATATACTTAAACCAAGTTTTGACCTTAGTTGATCCACCTGATAAGATCAAGCTCGTGGAGCTTCGAGTGAATGAAAGCATTACAACCTTCTTGACGGTTGAAATGTAAAAGTCCATTTGGATTGTTTTTACCACATCCTCATATTCTGACTATGAGATATGATAAATGAATATGAGAACTATCTTGTTCAATATGAGATTGAAAGAGATTGAAATAAGGTTCTTCTATAAATCTCATATTCAGTGGGAGTATGCATAAGGTATGCAAATCCCTAAAGTCGATCTATGGATTGATAAAGGCTTCTAGGAGTTAGACAATTCGATTCCATAGGATAGTCAAATTGTTTGACACAGATGGAAGTCGAATAAGTCTCAAAAGTGTACATATGATTGTTAGTGATGTAAGAGTCAATTTTGGTTCTTTAGAAGACGATGTCCTTCTCATTAGGAATGTGAAGGATAATGCGAAAGTTACCAATTCTTGTTTAAGAAACAATTTGGCATGAAAGATCTTAGTGATTATCCTAAATTCTCGACATTCAGATCTATAGAAGATAGATCTAAGAGAATAAAAGGATTATCACAGAACGAGTACATAACCATAATACTAAAAGGAGTTTAGTATGGACAATGGAACATCTCTTTTGAAGAGTATGTGTCCTAAGATAACTTTAAGAAAGTTAGAATGTCCAAAATCCCTTTAAGTGAAAGGGTGCATAATGTATGAAATGTTATGTACTAGACTTGATATGGCGCAACACTAAGCGTAGTGGGTCGAATCTAATATGACCTCAGAGAAGGTCATTAGATTTCTGTAAAGGATGTCCTCAGAGTACTTGAGAAGAAACGAGGATACGTATTAGTTTACAGAGCCCAAAAGATCTTGTTGTTAGAAGGATATTTGATGTAGCCGTTCATCAAACATAGATGATTATGAAATCATTGAAAGGATACAACTTCTACCAGAATGGTAATGCAATGTGTTGGAAAGGGGTTCCAAGGACGGACATTGCAAAACTCGACTATCATAGTTGAGAACTTAGTCGTATTATATAACGCTAAGTTAAGTGTTTGGGTAAGAAACTCCATCTAACTGGTTAGATGAAGTTCCTAGCATGAAACAACTCCTTAATCATATTGTATGATAAAAAGGATGGTTGCTCAAGTATGAGAACCAAGACCTCACCAAGAGACTGAACACGTGATTACAAATCAATTTATAAGGAAAAAATGTTTCCTAAGAGATGTGTAAACAAGAGGGTCACATCAGCAGAGAATATAGCAGATCCACTTTGGAAACGCCCAAAGTCAATAGGCTCTCAAAGTGCATCTTGAGAAGATGGGACTTAGAGTACCTAAATGGCTTTTACGGGCAAGTGGGAGATTGTTAGGAATAGTGCCCTAGAAAGCCGATTAGTCATAATCCGTTTTGGGACTTTCCTAGTATCACAGACAATCTTTGAATAATATACGATTGATTAATATCATAGGCAAACACTTCTTTATATGCTCTTGTTTGGTATGCGTTTACTTTAGCTGTGCATTTATGAGAACTCCCCTAATCCTGATGATTTTAGGACACTACCATTTAGGTGAAATGGTTCATGAAACGAGCCCTATATCACATAAGTCATGATTAGTAAAATACTCTAAGCCGATGAGTCCTACAGACAGTGGGAGTGTCAACCTGACTCCTCTAAGGCTTGCTTGTGGGATCACGCCCTTACGAAGGACCACCTTGTTTCATGGAGGTGCAAAGTGTATAGTTGATACGTGCGTGATACATGAGGGTGTTTACTTCAATAAGTAAGTTCACAGAGGTGCCCCGTGTGAGAAGATTCCTAAATGCGAAAGGAAGCTTCTATTTCAGGAAATGGAAACTTCCAGATTAGGAAATATCTCACGAGTCATTGATGTGATTAATTGATCCTTAGACTTGAGGTTCCATGTCACTTTATGAGTTAACTCTGTAGTCTTAGGTATAAGCTTTAAAGGGTGTCGCCTTAGACAACTGATTCAAGGCTTATGCTGGTGCTGCACAAGTGACTCATGAAAGTGAATGAGAATCAAGAAAGGACCAACACTTGCGTTTGTAAGGTGATCTCTTATTGTGTAAGTCATTCATATGTCATGTGGAGTCCTTGGCCAAGGTAATAGATCAAGACATCAAGAAAAGGGTTTCTTGGATTGAGATCAAATGGATATGAAATGCACTTAGCTTTAAGACCAGATTATTAGGGTTCTAATTATTCCCTTACCCTAGATCTTGGTTGAGAGATAGTAAGTAGGAGGATTGTATCTCACATGAATCAATGACCTAAAGGTTCTGTCGAATCCGAACATTCCAATTCAGCTAGGGGTTAAACACCTGTTGCTAGACTATGGTCGTTTAATCTGTGGACTGATTAATTAATTATTGAATTAATTAAGTAGGGTCACTGCAAATTGAATTGAGAACCTAGAGGGTCACACACAACAACTTGGTTACATGAGTTGAGGCTTTAAAATGATTAAACGAGTTAATCGGGGCCTAGAGGGTTCCACACGTGCGAAACCACACGTGTCATAGGGACACGTATGCCACACGTGTTTATTTGATTGAATATTAAATAATTAATTTATTAATTATTTAATAGACTTTGGTTTAATTTTGAATTAAAAAGAAAGTCTAATTTTGGAGAAAATAATCTAGTTAATTAATTGTGAATTAATTAATTAGATAAAATAAGTTTTTTTTTTTAAAAAAATAAAGTATAATAATATCCAAAAGGGTTTGGATAGTTTAGCTCTCTTGAAAGTTGATTTGAATTGGAATTCAAAGTCAAAGTCAAAATTAGTTGATGATCAAGTAATAGGAGAGAGGGACCAAATCCTTAGCCCAAAAGGACTAGGGTTTGGGCGTCCCTCCCCCTCCTATAAATAGGGGAGCTCGAGCTCCTCTTGGGCTAATCGAGAATTCTTTTGGTTCATGGGTTGAACACCATCCTTTCTCCAAGATAAACAAAACCCTAGGTTAAGCCTAAACACTAACTAGAGAACTAGCATCCTTACTAGTTAGATTGTAGCCAAGTTAGTGGACTATCTCTAGAGAGCTTCAAGTTAGAAGTTTTGAAGATTCGAGCTTTACCAAGGAGTGGGGATCAAGCAAAACGACCAGAAGGGATGATGAAACGATTCTGAACTCAACAGAAAACGAGTGAAAAAATCGAACCAAAGAAGATGGCGAAAACCGTTCGTCCATATCCTGAAGGATGAATTTTTTCACGAGGGTTTTATGGCTGGAAGATTTCTACTTTCGGAAAACTGGTTTTCGAAGGGAGTTTCAATCATGCTTTTCTCGTTTCACGTTTCTTTCTTTATGTTATATTGTTAAGAACTTCCCTAACATGATTTGAATCTAGGTTGGTGTGGATTGTTATCCCTACAATGGATTCTGAAGTAGAAAGAGACTTCCAAAGGACGGGTTGCCATTACCGCATGAAGCGCGTTTGAGGGCGGCTCAAAACGTGTCAAGAAAGCTACTACCCAAGTGAGTTTCTTGATCTCTACGAATTTGGATTCACGATTGCGAGTCTCAGATCCTTTTGTTGGAAATTTTTTTAAATTTCCGCTGCTTTCTGATTCCTGTTTTCCAACAAGTGGTATCTGAGCCACCTCGTTAATCGTATCTCTGATTCGTCTCAATTATTCTGAATTTGGTAGAAATTCTTAGGCTTAGATGCGAATTAGGTATTCATGAGTTCTTTTAGAAAGCCTAAATTACGAAACTGTAATTTTTCTTGAATTTCTGAAACTGTTTTCTTAAATTGTGTTTTTGAAAACCGTTTTGATTAAAATCCTTTTAAATCGTGTTTTTAAATTTTGGATTGTTGTTGATTTTGAACTGAAACACGAAACACGAAAAATCGCGTTACGAAAACGCGAGCCTAGGCGTGCTAGGGCGTCGCACGGCCAGGCCCGCGCTGTGACGCCCGAACACGGGTCATCCACATCCCCTGCACCTAGACTCGGACTCACGCATGAAATGGAAGTCCATACATGAGCCCTAGTCTAAGCGAACGAGGACCTAAACACACCCACTAGGCTAAGCGGGGCTAAACCGGAGACCAGAGTGCTCAAAAGAATAAGCAGATAAGCGGAAGCAACCAAGATCAACATTCATTAATACTAGTATTAATATTCACATTGCCACACCGGGCCAAAAGAATAATATACAAGATCAAGAATCCCAAAATATCAAACAAGAGTTCATAAAACTCCGAAACACAAAAGTATGGTATGCAGACTCAACCTAGACCAGCTAGTACGACACCAGACGCACTTCCCCGCCTAGCTCGAGCAACCCTGCACTAAAGGTGGGAAAAGGAGAGGGTCAGTCCAAACACTTGACTGAGTGAGGGGGCTAACGCACACCCACACACTATATAAGTATAACAAAGCAAGTAACAAAGGCGATGTCTATGAACGGGGCTAGGGTTTTGCAACCAAAACCTTTAAGAGAATACGTATGTATACAAAGAAATCTCATCCCGATTCATAATCCATCTAGCATAAACAGAAACAAAGATCCGGCGAGTACGAATCATCCCTAACTCCTCAGAATGTCATAAAACATATCAGAATCATAAATCAATCCTTCCCCATCCAATGGCAATCGGGAATCAAACCCAATTCGCCTACTTAACATATGCCCGGGGGTTGCGACCCACAACGTGCTCGAAGACCCACGCCTCATCAACCTCCTGGAATCGCGCGTGTTACCACGAATGGGAATCATGCACAGGTATAACCCGACGGCCCTTGCCGTTCCGGGGCTCCTTACCCACAATTCCCGTGGCTCAACATACTTACCGGAACCAAATCCCATATTTCAGGGCTTACCTCGCACCAAACATAATAAAAACGTACCAAAACTTAAGCTTACTTACGCTTATACGTATATCTTTTCCATAAAGTTTGTAAAAGTTCTCATAAGGCCATAGTCGTATCTTAAACAGTCATACACAAAACAATATATAAGATATATATATATTCGCATGCGGGATTAAAATCATCACATTTCGGCCATAGGTCAATAACTAATACAGAAAGATCCTAAACCTCACCTTGAAACAAAACAACCGGTAGCAAAAAGGGTTGATCCGACACCTAAGCCTCGGGCTCAACAACGTCCTGGGGTAGCTCTGAGACAAACAAACATAATACCCAAGACTTAGACTCCAAAATGTACCAATTAGAAGCTCGGCATTGCTTATGAATGCAATGGATGCGTATGAGATGCACAAACGTATCTTAAGGAACATAATGAAGCATATTGAACCAAATCATGATCAAATGAATTCAGAATTAAATCAAATTCTAATACATTCAAAAGGACACACTATATAACATGATAAACAAGCTTAGAGATCAAAATGAATAGTAGAAAATTTCCTAGATCCCCTGTACTTTTGAGTACCGACGGAAAAATTTTGAGTACTTACTCAACTGACGGTTTCAAGTAAAACGCCCCTGTACTGTTGAGTACCAGTGAAAATAATTTTGAATATCTCATCAACTGCCGACTTTAAAAGTGCAAATTCGGCCAAAACAAATTCAAACCAAGCAAGAACACTCCAAAGTCAAACTCAACACCAACATAAAGCTATGAAATCAGGCATTAACATATATGGTATCAAAAAGCATCAAAGAGACATGAGATCAAATGCACATTCCCAAAGAAACGCACACAAACGCATTTAAGAGCAAAAACCGGTAAGGTTTGAATTCAAGAAGCCAAAAATCAAATCAAAACTCAACATAAAGTCACCAATGTAAATAAAACCCATCTATCACATAATATAGCATTCAAATGCTCAAATGGGGAGAAGGGGATCAAGGGTTCTTGCCCAAAACTCAATCAAAATCCAACAAGCATGCTTGAAATCATCAAATAGACACACATAAGGCACAAATTGATCAAGAACTCCAATACCCTAGCTTTCTCCCACAAACCCACAAGTCTCATAAATGCTATAACCCCCTAATCCAACTACCAAACAAAGGAATCAATAAATGACCCAAGAATATGCAACACCACCACAATGAATGCTTACAAGTGCAACAAGAACCAATGAAAAGCAAGAATGCAACAAGTGCCATGAGACCCCCTTACTATTCACCCTCTTGCCCAAAACATGCTTCCCAACATAAATTCAAAGATCAAGATGCATAAATGAGGTCACTCAATCATGTAGATTACAAAAATAAACTTACCAAGCAAAGAAATTAAACACCCAAGAGTCTTGGAGCTTCGGGTCTTGCACAACAATGGAGTTTGAAGGTTTTAGGCTTCCTTTCTCTTCTTTTTCTGATAGGTCACGATTTGGGGAGGAAAAATGAGGAAGAGGGGCTGATTTGGTATATGAGAGAGAAAGAGAAAGTCAACAAGTAGGGCTATGGGTCCCACATAGGTATTTTAAGTGTGTTTCTTGTATGTATAAGTATTCGGGTAGGTATTTAGGTCCAAAAAGAATACGGAGGGCTCAAGACCAACACAAAAACATATAATCAAGTTCTCGAATCATATTAGACACGTAAACACGCTCAAGAATCGAAAATCACAAAACACGTAACAACGAGCAATAAGGAATTCACGTTTCACGTACGTTCACATAATTCACGTAATTCACTTAATTTCAAATAATACAAGTAATTTAGATAAGAAAGGAATAAGAAAAGAGGTTAAACAAATAAATAAATCACATAATTAATAATTAAAACGCGCACATAATGCGTACCTCTTCGTCCGGCGGATCGGGGTGTCACAATCTCCCCTCCTTAAAAAGGACTTGTCCTCAAGTCCGATCCGACTCCTCAAACAACCCCGGATATAACTTTCTCATCTTTTCTTCGGTTTCCCACGTCGATTCCTCGGACTTCTGATCCCTCCAAAGAACTCTTACCAACGGAATCTGTTTATTCCTCAATTCCTGAATCTTTCTATCTTGAATTGCAACCGGATGCTTTACCATAGTTAAATCCGGCTTAACTTGAACATCCTCAACGGAGATGATAGAACCTTCATCGGGAAAGAACTTCCGAAGTTGTGAAACATGGAAAACATTATGAATTCCGGTTAATTGCGGCGGCAAGTCCAATCTATACGCCGTTTCTCCAATCCTTTCCAAGATCTCATACGGCCCAAGGTATCGTGGGTTGAGTTTCCCATCTTTACCTATTCGAGTGAAGCCCTTTCTAGGGGATGCTTTCAAGAATACCTTATCTCCGACTTCGAATTCGAGGGGCCATCTTCTCTTATCGGCATAACTCTTCTGTCTATCTTGTGCCGCTTTCATTCTCTGCTGAATCACACGGACCTTCTCAATTGTTGCCTCAATATCATTTCTCGGCGTTGCCCTTATTAACCGTTCTTTCTTAGTCCACTTCCAATCATCTATCTCCCAATAGACCGGTGATCTACACTTCCTCCCGTACAAAGCCTCGTATGGAGCCATCTTTATTGAGGCTTGGTAGCTATTATTATTGATCATCCCACCTATCCTGAAAATCCAAAGCACAAGCTCGGAGCATGTCTTCCAAATACTGTATTAACCGCTCAGATTGCCCATCTGTCTGAGGATGCGAAGTTGTACTGAAGAGAAGTTTAGTGTCCAAGTGCTTTTGTAAATTCTGCCAGAAAACCGAAGTAAACCTTGGGTCACGGTCTGAAACGATGCTCTTCGGAACTCCATATAGCCGAACGATCTCCTTACAATACAATTCTCCCAACTTCGGAACCTTGTCGGTCATCCGAACCTTAAGAAAGTGTGCTGACTTGGTTAACCTATCCACGATAACCCAGATTCCATCGTACCCTCCTTTTACTCTGGGCAAGCCGGACACAAAATCCATAGTCACCTGCTCCCACTTTGATTCGGGAATCGAAAGTGGTTGGAGAGTTCCCCCCGGCTTCTGATGTTCTGCTTTAACTCTTTGGCAGGTGAGACAACGCTTCACAAAGTTAGCGACATCCCTTTTCATTCCATTCCACCAGAATCTCTCTTTCAAGTCCCGATACAATTTCGTACTTCCCGGATGGATAGAATATCTCGAGCGATGCGTCTCCTCAAGTATAATCCTCTTGATCTCTTCTGGGGCGCATATTCTCGCTTTAAATCTCAATAAACCCGACTCATCAAAGTTAAACTTCGGATTAGGTGCCCGTTCTAACCTCTTCACCAACTTCTCTAAACCCGGATCCGATTTCTGAGCATCTAACAACTGATTGAACAACTCTGGTTGCACGGTAAGATTAGATAACCAACAAGCTGAAGCCACCAAACTTGGACCTAAACTAGAAGAACCCTTCTCCAAACTAGCCACACTTGCCTTTCTACTCAGAGCATCGGCTACAACATTAGCTTTACCCGGATGGTATTGAATCTTGCAATCATAATCTTCTAAAAACTCCATCCAACGCCTCTGTCTATCGTTCAACTCCTTCTGAGTGAATAAGTACTTGAGGCTCTTATGGTCGGTAAACACTTCGAAGGTTGCCCGTACAAGTAGTGTCTCCATTTCATCAATGTGAAAACCATGCTACTAATTCAAGATCATGTGTTGGGTAATTCTTCTCATGCTCCTTCAACTTCCTTGAAGCATAAGCAACCACCCGACCATGTTGCATTAAAACAGCTCCTAAACCTTCCTTGGAAGCATCTGTGTACACTGCATATCCATCTATACCCTCGGGCAACACAAGAATCGGCGCAGAAGTTAACCTTTCCTTAAGAATCTGAAAGCTTTCCTCACACTTGTCATTCCATTCAAATTTCTCATCTTTCTTGGTCAAATGAGTCAAGGGAGCCGCGATCTTAGAGAAATCCTGAACAAAGAGACGATAATACCCCGCTAACCCTAGGAAACTCCTTATCTCCGAGGCATTCTTCGGCCTTTCCCAATTAGCAACCGTCTCCACCTTCGATGGATCAACTTCTATACCATTTCCCGAAATAATGTGGCCCAGAAAGATCACCCGGTCGATCCAGAACTCGCATTTACTGAACTTGGCATAAAGCTTATGTTTCCTTAGCGTCTCCAACACGATCCTCAAGTGCTGAGCATGCTCTTCAGTCGACTTTGAGTACACAAGGATGTCGTCAATAAAGATTACCACGAATTTGTCCAAGAATTCCCTAAACACCCTATGCATCATATCCATGAATACTGCAGCAGCATTTGTCAACCCAAACGGCATCACAACAAACTCAAAATGCCCGTAACGCGTATTGAACCCTGTCTTGGATATGTCTTCCTCCCTAATCGGCAGCTGGTAATAACCCTGCCTTAAGTCCAATTTAGAATATACACGAGAACCCTGCAGAAGGTCGAATAGCTCTTCAATGTGAGGCAAAGGGTATTTATTCTTGACTGTTATTCTGTTCAACTCTCGGTAATCTATGCACATCCGTAGCGTCCCATCCTTCTTCTTTACAAACAAGACGGGAGCACCCCATAGAGAAGTGCTCGGATGGATGTACCCACACGAGAGAAGCTCATCAAGCTGCGTCTTAAGCTCTTTAAGTTCTGCTGGAGCCATTCTGTAGGGAGTCTTCGAGACAGGCTCTGATTCGGGATGAAGGTCTATGACAAATTCGATGTCCCTATCCGGAGGCAAGGAGCCTAGGCTTTCAGGGAAAACATCGAGAAACTCTTGTACGACCTCGGTCTCTTCGAGTTTGGCCTGATCCTTGGGTTTATTCAAAAGATAGGCCACGAAACCCACTGCGCCGTCCCGGACCAATTCTCTAGCCTCTAAGAAAGAAACAAACGGGCTTGCCTTCAAACTCTCGCCCGTGAACACAACTGAGCCCAAGAGTACTTTCTTATCCCTACAATCCATTACTGCCCTGTGCTCGTAGAGCCAATCCATACCCAAAATTACATCGTATCTCTTCATAACCATTTCAATCAAGTCAGCCACAAACACCCGATCTTCAAAACTAACCGGACAACCCCGATAGATCCTGCAAGTATTTACACTACCACCCAACGGAGAAGATATCACATAGTCATGCGCACACAAAGAAACAGGCAAGCACAACGAGAAAGCAACATCCCGGGAAATAAAGGAATGAGTGGCCCCGGGATCAAACAATACTTCCAATGCAATGCCATGAATGTTTATTGTACCTTCCACCACGGCATTTGGGTCTATCTCGGCATTTTCTTCCTCTTCTCCTCCGAGTGCATAGGCCCGAGCTTGAATAGCCGGCCTTTGATTTCCTCCTTGAGCATTCATTTGCCTCTTCTTCGGACAAGCATTCACCATATGATCCGATGATCCACATCCGTAACATCTGTTGTGAAGTCGAAAGCATTTCTCCACCGAATGATTCCCCAGACAATGTGTGCAACGAATCGGGGCCGGAAGTGCTAAAGGTTGATGCTTTTGCCCTGCCGGTTTGAATTGCTTGTTTTGGGGCTTGGCTTGAGGGAAAACTTGATATGCGGGTCTCTTCCCAAACTTGTTTGATCCGCCCGAGCTAGACCCTTGGCTAAAATGGAAACTTTTCCTCTTCATCACGACCCTCTCTTCAACCCTCAAGGCTTTCTCGGTCACTTTCGCCCACGTAGTAACATTTGAAGCGGCTAACGCGTCCTTCATGTCCTCGCAAAGGCCATGGAAGAATTGTGAGGCCTTGCTCTCATCGTCGTAGGC
Source organism: Lantana camara (assembly GCA_037501455.1). Classification (NCBI taxonomy): domain Eukaryota; kingdom Viridiplantae; phylum Streptophyta; class Magnoliopsida; order Lamiales; family Verbenaceae; genus Lantana; species Lantana camara. Next base: position 86,860,023 of record CM074862.1, on the reverse strand, counting down.
TATGTTCGGGCAATAGCGTGAAAGCCTTTCGAATTCATTGATATATTCCGTAACCGTCATCTTCCCTTGTTTAAATTCCATGAATTCTCTCATCCTTCGGCTCCTAACAGCTTGCGGGACATATTTGCTCTTGAATTCCCGCACAAAGACATCTCACGTGATCTCCTCACCAATAGCCTCCAACTTCACTTCCACACTAGACCACCACTCGAAAGCTTGCCCTTGTATCATTGTCAACGTGCTTTGCAACTTCTCCATTAGCCCACAAGATATGAGATTCCATATGCGATTGACTTGCACTAGCCATTGCTCGGCTTGAACGTCGGTTCCACCCGCAAAGACCGATGGGTTTTGATTTTTGAATTCCTTGAGCACGGCTAGAATAGCTCCTCCGTTGTTGTTTCCTCTCAGGTTGGCATTGTCATGGTCTCGTGCCCGTTGATCTAGATAAGTAGCAAGCCGTTCCATAAAGTCACCCGGGTCACGTTGGGGTGGTGGTGGTGGATGAGGATCTTTTTCATGCCTTGGAGAGCGATCTCGGTGATGTCGAGGCTCCAGAGATCCCTCCCTACGATGGTGACGACGAGGAGGCATGATTTCCTACAAAACAAAGATTTCCAATACGTATGCGTGCGAGTCAATACATGTTCATGTGCACAATAAAGAAATAAAGACAAATAAGTCACATAAATGCACACAAGGCCACATCGTCCTAAGCCGACCGACCTAGACTCACCCGACACGACTCTAGAGCTCCGGCATTGCATCCGGACGCTCTGATACCACTTAAAGATGTGACGGCCGAACGCGGGTCATCCACATCCCCCGCACCTAGACTCGGACTCACGCATGAAATGGTAGTCCATACATGAGCCCTAGTCTAAGCGAACGAAGACCTAAACACACCCACTAGGCTAAGCGGGGCCAAACCGGAGACCAGAGTGCTCAAAAGAATAAGCAGATAAGCGGAAGCAACCAAGATCAACATTCATTAATACTAGTACTAATATTCACATTGCCACACCGGGCCAAAAGAATAATATACAAGATCAAGAATCCCAAAATATCAAACAAGAGTTCATAAAACTCCGAAACACAAAAGTATGGTATGCAGACTCAACCTAGACCAGCTAGTACGACACCAGACGCACTTCCCCGCCTAGCTCGAGCAACCCTGCACTAAAGGTGGGAAAAGGAGAGGGTCAGTCCAAACACTTGACTGAGTGATGGGGCTAACGCACACCCACACACTATATAAGTATAACAAAGCAAGTAACAAAAGCGATGTCGATGAATCGGGCTAGGGTTTTGCAAGCCAAAACCTTTCAAAGAATACCTATGTATACAAAGAAATCCCATCCCGATTCATAATCCATCTAGCATAAACAGAAACAAAGATCCGGCGAGTACGAATTATCCCTAACTCCTCAGAATGTCATAAAACATATCAGAATCATAAATCATTCCTTCCCCATCCAATGGCAATGGGGAATCAAACCCAATTCGCCTACTTAACATATGCACGGGGGTTGCGATCCCACAACGTGCTCGAAGATCCTCGCCTCATCAACCTCCTGGAATCGCGCGTGTCACCACGAATGGGAATCATGCACAGGTATAACCCGATGGCCCTTGCCGTTGCGGGGCTCCTTACCCACAATTCCTGGGGCCCAACATACTTACCGGAACCAAATCCCATATTTCAGGGCTTACCTCGCACCAAACATAATGAAAACGTACCAAAACTTAAGCTTACTTACGCTTATACGTATATCTTTTCCATAAAGTTTGTAAAAGTTCTCATAAGGCCATAATCGTATCTTAAACAGTCATACACAAAACAATATATAAGATATATATATATTCGCATGCGGGATTAAAATCATCACATTTCGGCCATAGGTCAATAACTAATACAGAAAGATCTTAAACCTCACCTTGAAACAAAACAACCGGTAGCAAAAAGGGTTGATCCGACACCTAAGCCTCGGGCTCAACAACGTCCTGGGGTAGCTCTGAGACAAACAAACATAATACCCAAGACTTAGACTCAAAAATGTACCAATTAGACGCTCGGCAATGCTTATGAATGCAATGGATGCGTATGAGATGCACAAACGTATCTTAAGGAACATAATGAAGCATATTGAACCAAATCATGATCAAATGAATTCAGAATTAAATCAAATTCTAATACATTCAAAAGGACACACTATATAACATGATAAACAAGCTTAGAGATCAAAATGAATAGTAGAAAATTTCCTAGATCCCCTGTACTTTTGAGTACCGACGGAAAAATTTTGAGTACTTACTCAACTGACGGTTTCAAGTAAAACGCCCCTGTACTGTTGAGTACCAGTGAAAATAATTTTGAATATCTCATCAACTGCCGACTTTAAAAGTGCAAATTCGGCCAAAACAAATTCAAACCAAGCAAGAACACTCCAAAGTCAAACTCAACACCAACATAAAGCTATGAAATCAGGCATTAACATATATGGTATCAAAAAGCTTCAAAGAGACATGAGATCAAATGCACATTCCCAAAGAAACGCACACAAACGCTTTTAAGAGCAAAAACCGGTAAGGTTTGAATTCAAGAAGCCAAAAATGAAATCAAAACTCAACATAAAGTCACCAAAGTAAATAAAACTCATCTATCACATAATATAGCATTCAAATGCTCAAATGGGGAGAAGGGGATCAAGGGTTCTTGACCAAAACTCAATCAAAATCCAACAAGCATGCTTGAAATCATCAAATAGACACACATAAGGCACAAATTGATCAAGAACTCCAATACCCTAGCTTTCTCCCACAAACCCACAAGTCCCATAAATGCTATAACCCCCTAATCCAACTACCAAACAAAGGAATCAATAAATGACCCAAGAATATGCAACACCACCACAATGAATGCTTACAAGTTCAACAAGAACCAAGGAAAAGCGAGAATGCAACAAGTGCCATGAGACCCCCTTACTATTCACCCTCTTGCCCAAAACATGCTTCCCAACATAAATTCAAAGATCAAGTTGCATAAATGAGGTCACTCAATCATGTAGATTACAAAAATAAACTTACCAAGCAAAGAAATTAAACACCCAAGAGTCTTGGAGCTTGGGGTCTTGCACAACAATGGAGTTTGAAGGTTTTAGGCTTCCTTTCTCTTCTTTTTCTGATAGGTCACGATTTGGGGAGGAAAAATGAGGAAAAAGGGGCTGATTTGGTATATGAGAGAGAAAGAGAAAGTCAACTAGTAGGGCTATGGGTCCCACATAGGTATTTTAATTGTGTTTCTTGTATGTATAAGTATTCGGGTAGGTATTTCGGTCCAAAAAGAATACGGAGGGCTCAAGACCAACACAAAAACATATAATCAAGTTCTCGAATCATATTAGACACGTAAACACGCTCAAGAATCGAAAATCGGAAAACACGTAACAACGAGCAACAAGGAATTCACGTTTCACGTACGTTCACATAATTCACGTAATTCACTTAATTTCAAATAATACAAGTAATTTAGATAAGAAAGGAATAAGAAAAGAGGTTAAACAAATAAATAAATCACATAATTAATAATTAAAACGCGCACATAATGCGTACCTCTTCGTCCGGTGGATTGGGGTGTCACACACGCCATCCCACACAGCAGTCCCGCAACCGCGAGGGACTGCCCGCCCATCCCTCCCGCAACCGCACGGGAGGCCTGCCCACCAGCGCCTAGGCGCGCCCTCCTGCTCCTTCCGCAACCGTGCGGGAGCCTCCCGTCACCCGCCTAGGCGAAGCACGCGTGATGCGAGCGAGAAGGCGTGCGCGCTGCGCGTGCGTACCGGTAGCAAAGCGGTGCGCATGCGCTCGCGCGCGATACGTGTGGTCCGCCTGGCGTGCGGGCAAGGCCAGGCCCTTCGTTTCGCGATCTTGATTTTCGTGTTTAGTCCAATCCGATCCCGATTAAATTTTTCGTAAAAAAATTTTATTTTTTATTAAATTTGAATTATTTTTGAAATAATTGTTTAAATTGGGATTTTGAAAATTTAAGCGCTTTAAATTTTGAAAAATTACAAATTTTATTTTATGAAAATATTGAAAGAATAAAATTATTAATTTTCAGAAATTAATTGGAATTTTATTAGTTTATTGTTTTTTCGGTTTTATTGAAAAGGCTCTTGAACAAGAATTGCATCTAAGTCGTGTTTTAAACTATTAGAGCTTAAAGCGAGAATTTTAATTTATTGGTTAAATTTAAATTCTTGCAATTTATGCATGTTAAGTGATCATGGGTTTAGACCTATGTATGGTTTTAATTTATGCATATGAATGGTTTAAATTGGGGTTGGAGCCCTATAGTTGCGTTTTTCAATTGAGGTTGGAGCCTCACTTATGTGTGTACTGTTATGTGATTTATTATGTGGCTTTCCATATTACTGTTTTTGAGGCCGGGGTATGCCCCGTGTAATTGTCTAAGGCCAATATGAAGATTGAGCCTTATTACTTTATGTCTTTTTCTTTTTATTGTAATTTGAGAGTAGAGATAGGTGGTGAGGTTTTATTTTCATTTTGGAGACAATGCACCCATAGAGTAAGATGGACCACATTCAAGTAACAAGGAGGCCATAAGTCAAGACCCCTCAAAATGTTAGGGAGGGGAATCTCAATTGAAAATGTAATAGAGATAGGGCTCGTATTTTGTTACCGCTTTCCCTTATGTGATTTAAACTGTTTATGTGGCATGTATGTTAGAACTTTTGATTGTGGAGTGGCTCCCACATATCACTCATAAGATAGGTAGAACCCATGATCATCTCATGTTAGTATCATGCGAGGACATGTTATCTGTTTATGTGCTTGTTTGAAATGCATTTAAGTTGTACTTGCATTAATCAAGACTAATAAAATTGGATAACATATATGTTGGTGACGTCGAACCGAACAACTCTTTGGTTGATTCGTAAATTCCCATTAAATATTAAGCTCATTTCGAATAATAGGTATTTAATTTGAGATGCAAATTTTGAATTAAATTCCTAGCATTCCATCAATAGGTTTTAAGTTTAGTAAGTTAAGCTAATTATTGTCCGCGAGTCGTGGGATAGGTAGTGGAGCTTATTAGTTCTTAGTTACCTAATTGATCATTTTAAATGATCAATATTTCGTTGTTAATTTTGGCAAGGGCGATGTCCGCGAGTCGTGGGCTGTTCGAACTAAGCTTTGATCATGATCTTATGATTGATGGGTCTAGCTTAACGCCTAAGTAAATATGGATGTCGCACGAGTCGTGGGTCCATATTGAAAGATAGGTGATGCAAAACAATTACTAAGAGTTCTAAAGGTGTTAGAATTGGTAAGTTGTATCTACCTAGGGTTTTACTTAGAATGTCCGCGAGTCGTGGGTTCGAGGTAAAATGCTTAGGATCTTAGTACCCATTGGGAAACGCGTTCCTCTTAGATCTTTGGGAATTATAGATCTTTGAAAAACAGTAGGAGCTACATTAGATTAAAGACCTTATCTTTTGTGTATCGTTATAATTCAGCATGCTCACATTTTCTCTGCTTAGCATTTAGGTTGTAGTTCTGTGATTCTCTACAATATGAAATGCAAACCCATTCGTATCCATCCTTAAGTCAAACAAGTTGACTAAGTCCTAACTAACTCTAAAATGGCTTCGGATCCTAAAATTCATTTTAGAATCCGAAAAGATAAATTGTTCTCTATAAGGCGAGATTTTCATTTATTTGAAAATTCGACCCGGGCCAAAAGAGAAGCAACCTGAGGTGAATGGATTTTTCCAAACCACTTAAGAGTGATTGAACCACCTCATAAAAATGTTACAAGGTATAAAATTATGGAATTATTCAATATTCCAAATGAGGAAACAAGTGCACACGAACAAGGTCTAAAAATCTTATTTGAAGATCTTGTGGTATCGATCGTCAACTGAGAAAAGAGTTCTCAATGCACTAATTACTTACATTGCTTCCACCATCATTTAAACCCTTCGTGCTCAACCAAAATGATGCTAATGTAGCACAGTTAATCATTTAGTTGATAATGGTTGAAAGCATCCTTAAGAAGGAATAAAAGGTTGTGATGGTTAATTCTTCTTCTAAACTCACTAAGTTAAAGGCTTGAAGGCCTAAAGAAGAAGAAACCCTTAAGAGCCCAATGGAGGGACATGTAAGGGGTACGCCCAAAAGACACTAGAGATCAAATTGGACGTTTGCTTCTATGGTAGCAAATAAGGACTTTGAAAGGGAACTGCAAAGAGTATGAGTACTCTGAAATGTTACCTCGTTTAGTAATTCTACTAGAAATAGAATTCACTTCTTGAGTTGATTCAGCATAATCTGTTGTGCAAAGACTCAAAGCACTAATGTTCTGAACATACAACGAGATAACAAAAGTAAGTGAGATGACAAAGCTTCGAATTACTTTGGAACGTTGAGACATAAAAGGATTAGCAAGATTAGACATCTTAGGATCATTTTACGAAAAAGAACCTAAAGAGTTAACTTCCTATGAATCCTATCTTAAAGGGAAACGTTCCCGAAACATGGCTTAGGTGAAACGTGGAACGTGCCAAAATTCTAGTGGATTTCGATCCATGCTGATGAGTGTAAGATGCTTAATGTAAGCACTAGATACAATCGTCAGTTTAATCATTATGAATGAATGTACTTGTTGAAGTACAAATTCGAAACTCATATGAAATTCTTAGAATTTCAAAAGGAGGTTAGGAACCGAAGTAGTCATAAGTTATAGGTAAATTGATATGATCGAGATAGCCAATATCTTACCAACTAATTCCATAGTCATCTTAGAGATAATAGGATTATCCCTCAGTAAACTAATTCGAGAACACCTTAGTGTTTTCGAATGAGGGAATGAAACATAATAGGATACGGTCCATTCCATAGTAAGCTTTACTGACTTATAATCATGTTAGGAATAGTGCCCTAGAAAGCCGATTGTATATCCGCTTTGTGCTTTTCCTTATTGTAATCACAGACAATCTTTGAATGAAATAACGAATTGAGGCAACACTTCTTTATATGCTCTTGTTTGGTATGCGTTTACTTTAGTTGTGCATGTATGAGAACTCCCCTAATCCTGATGACTTTAGGACTCTACCATTTAGGTGAAATGGTTCATGAAACGAGCCCTATATCACATAAGTCATGATTAGTAAAATACTCCAAGCCGATGAGTCCTACAAATAGTGGGAGTGTCAACCTGACTCCTCTAAGGCTTGCTTGTGGGATCACGCCCTTAAGAAGGACCACCTTGTTTCATGGAGGTGCAAAGTGTATAGTTGATACGTACGTGATACATGAGGGTGCTTACTTTAATAAGTAAGTTCACTGAGGTGCCCTTGTGTGAGAGCATTCCTAAATGGGAAAGGAAGTTTCTATTTCAGGAAATGGAAACTTCCAGATTAGGAAATATCTCATGAGTCATTGATGTGATTAATTGATCCTTAGACTTGAGGTTCCTTGTCACTTTATGAGTTAACTCTGTAGTCTTAGGTATAAGCTTTAAAGGGTGTCGCCTTAGACAACTGATTCAAGGCTTATGCTGGGGCTGCACAAGTGATTCATGAAAGTGAATGAGAATCAAGATAGGACCTACACTTGCATTTGCAAGGTGATCTCTTATTGTGTAAGTCATTCATATGCCATATGGAGTCCTTGGCCAAGGCAGTAGATCAAGACATCAAGAAAAGGGTTTCTTGGATTGAGATCAAATGGATATGAAATGCACTTAGCTTTAATACCGGATTATTAGGGTTCTGATTATTCCCTTGCCCTAGATCTTGGTTGAGAGATAGTAAGTAGGAGGATTGTATCTCACATGAATCAATGACTTAAAGGTTCTGTCGAATCCGAACATTCCAATTCAGCTAGGGGTTAAACACCTGTTGCTAGACTATGGTCGTTTAATCTGTGGACTGATTAATTAATTAGGATCACTGCTAATTGAATTGAGAACCTAGAGGGTCACACACAACAACTTGGTTACATGAGTTGAGGCTTTAAAATGATTGAACGAGTTAATCGGGCCAAGAGGGTTCCACACGTGTGAAATCACACGTGTGGCTCACGTGAGTGACACGTGTCACACACGTGTGAATATATATATATTATATATATATGTATTAAATAATTAAATGTGTTAATTATTTAATAGACTTTGGTTTAATTTTTGAATTAAAAAGAAAGTCTTATTTTGGAGAAAATAATCTAGTTAATTAATTACGAATTAATTAATTAGATAAAATAAGTTATTTATTTTAAATAAATAAAGTATAAAACTATCCAAAAATAGTTTGGATATTTTTAGCTCTCTTAAAAGTTGACTTGAATTAGAATTCAAAGTCAAAGTTGGAAAATACTTGATGATCAAGTAATAGGAGAGAGAGGAACCAAATCCTTGCCCAACAAGGATTAGTATCGGCGCCCCTCTCCCTTTTCCTATATATAGGGGAGCTCATGCTCCCCTTTAGAGCTAATTGGCAATTCTTTTGGTTCATGTGTTGAACACCTTCCTTTCTCCAAGATTAAATAAAACCCTAGGTTAAGCCTAAACACTAACTAGAGAACTAGCATCCTTACTAGTTAGATTGTGATAAAGTTGGTGGACTTTCTCTAGATACTTCAAGTTAGAAGTTTGAAGATTCGAGCTTTACCAAGGAGAGGGGATCAAGCCGCGAGAAGAGCGTTCTTGGGTGGCTTGAAACGCTTCAAGAAAGAATAAAAGAAAAGTAAGTTTTCTTAATTCCTTCGAATTTGGTTACACGATTGCGAGTCCAAGATTCTTTTGTTGGGAAAAATTTTTAAATTCCGCTGCTTTCTGATTTGTGTTTTCCAACAAGTGGTATCAGAGCCACCTCGTTAATCGTGTTTCTGATTCGTCTCAATTATTCTAAATTTGGTAGAAATTCTTAGGCTTAGATGCGAATTAGTTATTCATGAGTTCTTTTAAAAGGCCTGAAATACAAAACTGTAATTTTTCTTGAATTTCTGAAACTGCTTTCTTAAAATTGTGTTTTTGGAAAATCGTTTTGATAGAAATTAATTTAATTCGTGTTTTTGAATTTTGGATTGTTTTGGTTTTTGAACTGAAAGTACGAAACACGAAACCGCGTTACGAAAACGCGAGCCTGGACTTGCTAAGGCGTAGCACGCCAGGCCCGCGCGCCCGCCCGCCAAGCAGTCCCGCAACCGCGCGGGACTGCCCGCCGCTGCTGCCCACCAGCGCCTAGGCGCGCCCGCCAGCACCTCCCGCAACCGCGCGGGAGCCTTTCCCTCGCCCGCCTTCCTCCCGCCTAGGCGCAGCGCGTGCCTTGCGCGCGAGAAGGCGTGCGTGCTGCGCGTGCGTGCCGGTAGCCTCACTGCTGGCGCGCGCGCTCGCGCGTGATGCGTGCTCTCGGCCTGGGCTGGCGCACGGGCGAATCCGGGCCCTTCGTTTCGCGATCTTGATTTTCGTGTTTAGTCCAATCCAATCCCGATTTAATTTTTCTGAAAAATTTTATTTATTAAATTTGAATTATTTTTGAAATAATTGTTTAAATAGGGATTTTAGAAATTTAAGCGATTTAAACTCTGGAAAAATTACAATCTTTATTTTCTGAAAATATTGAAAGAATAAAATTATTAATTTTCATAAATTAATTGGAATTTTATTAGTTCATTGTTTTTTTCGGGTTTTATAAAAAAAAGGGCTCTTGAACAAGAATCTCATCTAAGTCGTGTTTTAAGCTATTAGAGCTTAAAACGAGAATTTTAATTTATTGGTTAAATTTAAATTCTTGTAAAAGCATGTTAGGTGATCATGGGTTTAGATCTATGTATGGTTTTAATTTATGCACATGGATGGTTTAAATTGGGGTTGGAGCCCTATAGTTACGTTTTTCAATTGAGGTTGGAGCCTCACTTATGTGCGTACTGTTATGTGATTTATTATGTGGCTTTCCATATTACTGTTTTTGAGGCCGGGGTATGCCCCGTGTAATTCTCTAAGGCCAATATGAAGATTAAGCCTTATTACTTTATGTCTTTTTCTTTTTATTGTAATTTGAGAGTAGAGATAGGTGGTGAGGTTTTATTTTCATTTTGGAGACAATGCACCCATGGAGTAAGATGGACCACATTCAAGTAACAAGGAGGCCATAAGTGAAGACCCCTCAAAATGTTAGGGAGGGGAATCTCAATTGTTAAATGTAATAAAGATAGGGCTCGTATTTTGTTACCGCTTTCCCTTATGTGATTTGAACTGTTTATGTGGAATGTATGTTAGAACTTGTGATTGTGGAGTGGCTCCCACATATCACGCATAAGATAGGTAGAACCCATGATCGTTACATGTTAGTATCATGCTAGGACATGTTATCTGTTTGTGTGCTTGTTTGAAATGCATTTAAGTGTACTTGCATTAATCAAGAGTAATAAAATTGGATAACATATATGTTGGTGAGGTCGAACCGGACAACTCTCCGGTTGATTCGAAAATTCCCCTTAAATATTAAGCTAATTTCAAACAAATAGGTGTTTAATTCGAGATGCAAATTTTGAATTAAATTCCTAGCATTCCATCAATAGGTTTTAAGTTTAGTAAGTGAAGCTGGTTATTGTCCGCGAGTCGTGGGATAGCTAGTGGAGCTTATTAGTTCTTAGTTACCTAATTGATTATTTTAAATGATCAATATTTCATGGTCAATTTTAGCAAGGGCGATGTCCGCGAGTCGTGGGTCGTTCGAACTAAGTTTTGGTCATGATCTTATGATTGATGGGTCTAGCTTAACGCCTAAGTAAATATGGATGTCGCACGAGTCGTGGGTCCATATTGAAAGATAGGTGATGCAAACACAATTACTAAGAGTTCTAAAGGTGTTAGAATTGGTAAGTTGTACCTACCTAGGGTTCTTACTTAGAATGTCCGCGAGTCGTGGGTTCGAGGTAAAATGCCTAGGATCTTAGTGCCCACTGGGAAACGTGTTCCTCTTAGATCTTTGGGAATTATAGATCTTTGAAAAACAGTGGGAGCTGCATTAGATTAAAGACCTTATCTTTTGTATATCGTTATAATTCAGCATGCTCACTAGTTCTCTGTTTTACCATTTAGGTCGTAGATTCTGTGATTCTCTATGTGTTTTGAAATGGCAACAAAAAACCCTCTTGTATCGATCCTCGAGTCAAACAAGTTGACTGGTCCCAACTATTCTGATTGGCTGAGGAGTCTAAAAATCATTTTAGATTCTGAGAAGAGAACTTATGTTCTCTTCGAAGGGGAGCCCAGTCTCGAAGGGGAGGCTCCCACTCGGGCCGAGCGGGATGCGATTCAGAAGTGGAAGGATGATAATCTCCAAGCCCGTTGCCTTATGTTGGCTAACATGTCTCCGGACTTGCAAAGACAACATGAGGCCATGGAATTTGCTTGGGAGATTTACGACCACTTAGAGCAACTTTACCGCCCTCATGAACGTGTTACAAGGTATAACACTTCAAAGGAATTGTTCCACTTGAGAATGAGGGAAGGTTCAAGTGTCCATGAATATGGACTCAAGTTTCTTGCCCTTACTGAGAAACTTGCTTCCATGGACATGCCACTGAAAGATGAGCTTTCAGTGGATTTGTTGCTAGCTTCGCTCCCACCATCATTCAACCCATTGGTCCTTAACTTCAACATGAATCATGCTGGTGCTACTGTAGCTGAGCTGATTAGTCAGCTTGTGACTGCTGAAAGCACGATCAAGAAGGACAATAAGGTTTTGATGGTGAATGCTTCATCTTCCTCTTCTGGGCCTTCTAAAGGTAAGGGCAAGAAAGCCCAAAAGAAGAAGAAGAAACCCCTTAGGCCCACTGGTGGCATTTCGAAGGGAAAGGCCCAAAAGAAGAAGCGTGATCAGAAAGAGGATGTTTGCTTCCATTGTGGCAAAGCGGGACATTGGAGGAGAAACTGCCCAGAGTACAAGGCTACTCTAAAGAAAGGTATCTTTCTCGTTGAAATAAATCTTTCTATTAATTCTAGTTCTTGGGTACTTGATACCGGTTGTGGAACTCATATCTGTAATGATGTACAGATGCTAAGTGAAGTCCAACAACTCAAAGAAGGAGAATGTGTCTTGAAGATCGGCGATGGCTCAAACGTTGAAGCTCGAGCTTTAGGCACAATTAGATTAGATTTAGGTAGTTTTGAGTAAGTCTTAAATAAAGTCCTTTATGTACCGAGCATTATTCGTAATATAATTTCAGTTCCAATAATAGATTGTGAAGGTTATGAAACTTATATTAAGAATGGTAAATATTTTATCAAACGGAAGAACTCTTCCGTTCACATCGGTACTCTAAGTAATGGACTTACCTAACTCAAAATATCAATATTATGAATATACAACGAGAAACAAAGCGTAAGAGAGATGACAAAGTTTCAGCTCCCTTATGGCACGCTAGATTAGGACACATTTCCAAGAACAGAATTAGCAAGATAAACACTTTAGGATCATTCTCTGAAAATGATCTTAAGGAGTTAACTTCTTGCGAATCCTGTCTCAAAGGAAAAATATCCAAAGTCCCTTTTAAAGGAACTGTGGAACGTGCCACTAAGGTTTTGGATTTGATCCATACTGATGTTTGTGGACCGCTTAGTGTAAGCACTAGAAACAATCATCAGTATTTCATAACCTTTACTGATGACTTTAGTCGGTATGGTTATGTATACTTAATGAAGTATAAATCTGAAGCTTTTGAGAAATTCTTAGAATTTCAAAAGGAGGTTGAGAACCAAACTGGTCACAAGATCAAAGCACTTCGATCTGATCGAGGAGGCGAGTATCTTAGTGAAGAATTCCTTAATCATCTCAAAGATAATGGGATTATCTCTCAGTGGACTCCTCCGGGAACTCCTCGGCTTAATGGAGCTTCTGAGAGAAGGAATCGAACCCTACTTGATATGGTTCGTTCCATGATGAGTTTCACTGACTTACCACCTTCTTTCTGGGGTTATGCCCTAGAAAGTGCAGCAAAGATTCTGAATCTAGTTTCCTCTAAGTCAGTCCCCAAAACGCCCTATGAAATGTGGCATGGTAAAATCCCTAGTTATTCTTACTTAAGAATTTGGGGTTGTCCTGCTTACGTGAAGAGGACAGTGGGAGATAAGTCAGAATCTCGTTCTAACTTATGCTACTTTGTAGGTTATCCTAAGGAATCCATGGGATACTACTTCTATGATCAATCTGAGCAAAAGGTGTTTGTTTCAAGAAATGCCACTTTTCTTGAGGAACCGTTCCTTAAAGAAAAGAAAGGCAAGATCATAGAATTGGAAGAAGTACGAAGTAACCCCAAACCACCCACTGAAGAAACGTCCCCTACTGATTAACCACAACTAATCACGAATTTCGATACACATGTAAATCCTCCTCTAAGGCGTTCTGAACGCACCCCTAGACAGCCGGAGAGATGGTATGGATTCTTCCATGAAATCTCTCAAAAGGATAATGATCCTTCAACATATGAGGAGGCACTTTCAGATTCTGACTCTGAACAGTGGATAGAAGCCATGAAATCCGAAATGGATTCCATGAACTCCAACCAAGTTTGGACCTTGGTAGATTTACCTGATGGGGTCAAACCCATTGGTTGCAAATGGATCTTTAAGAGAAAGCTTCGAGTTGATGGAAGCATTGCAGCCTACAAAGCAAGACTGGTTGCAAAAGGATTCACTCAAAGACCCGGCGTGGACTTTGACGAAACCTTTTCACTAGTTGCAATACAAAAGTCCATTCGAATCATGCTTGCCATTGCTGCATATTATGACTATGAGATATGGCAAATGGATGTGAAAACTGCCTTTCTCAATGGTGACATTGACAAAGACATTTATATGGAGCAACCCATAGGTTTCACATTCAGTGGGAGTGAGCAAAAGGTTTGCAAACTCCAAAGATCAATCTATGGATAGAAACAGGCTTCTAGGAATTGGAACATTCGATTTGATGAATCAGTCAAAGCGTTTGGCTTCATGCAAATTTCGAATAAATCATGTGTGTATAGAAAGGAATTGGAGACCTCAGTGCAATTCTTAGTACTTTATGTTGATGACATCCTTCTTATTGGGAATTCGAAGGATGACATGAAAGTGACTAAGTTATGGTTATCGAACCAATTCGAGATGAAAGATCTTGGTAATGCGTCCTATATCCTTGGAATTAAAATCTATAGAGACAGATCTAGAAGGTTAATAGGACTATCACAGTCGATGTACATTGACAAAGTATTGAAGAGATTCAATATGGAGTCAGCAAAGGTTAAGAACCTTCCTATGAGTGTAGGAGCATGTCTTTTAAAGAAGATTGTGTCCTAAGACTAACCTTGAGAAGGAGAGAATGACTCGTATACCTTATGCGTCAGCAATAGGTAGCATAATGTATGCAATGTTATGTACTCGACCGGATGTGGCTTATGCACTTAGTGTGACAAGTCGTTTCCAGTCTGACCCTGGAGATGGTCACTAGGCTGCCGTGAAGAATATTCTTAAGTACTTGAAAAGTACTAAAGATTTATTCTTAGTTTACGGAGGTCAGAAAGATCTTACTGTCGAAGGATACTGCGATGCAAGCTTTGGATCAGACTTAGATGATTTTAAGTCAATGTCAGGATACATTTTCTGCCTAAACGGCGGAGCAGTGAGTTGGAAGAGTTCCAAGCAAACAACCACTGCAGATTCGACCACTAAGGCCGAATACTTAGCTGCAAATGATGCAGCTAAGGAAGGTGTTTGGATTAGAAACTTCATTCAAGAGTTGAATGTTGTTCCTAGCATGAAAGACCCCATTACTGTGTTTTGTGACAACACTGGGGCGGTTGCTCAAGCAAGAGAACCAAGATCTCACCAACGGACCAAGCACATTATGAGGAAGTATCACCTAATCCGTGATATTATCAAAAGAGGAGATGTGCAAATCAAGAGGGTCACATCAGCAGAGAACGTGGCAGATCCACTTACTAAACCCCTTAGTCGAGAAGCTTTCCAAGGTCATCTTCAGAAGATGGGACTTAGAGTAGCTTTAGAATGGCTTTGACGGGCAAGTGGGAGATTGTTAGGAATAGTGCCCTATAAAGCCGATTGTATATCCGCTTTGTGCTTTTCCTTGTTGTAATCATAGACAATCTTTGAATGAAATAATGAATTGAGGCAACACTTCTTTATATGCTCTTGTTTGGTATGCGTTTACTTTAGCTGTGCATGTATGAGAACTCCCCTAATCCTGATGACTTTAGGACTCTACCATTTAGGTGAAATAGTTCATGAAACGAGCCCTATATCACATAAGTCATGATTAGTAAAATACTCCAAGCCGATGAGTCCTACAGACAGTGGGAGTGTCAACCTGACTCCTCTAAGGCTTGTTTGTGGGATCACGCCCTTAAGAAGGACCACCTTGTTTCATGAAGGTGCAAAGTGTATAGTTGATACGTACGTGATACATGAGGGTGCTTACTTTAATAAGTAAGTTCACTGAGGTGCCCCGTGTGAGAGCATTCCTAAATGGGAAAGGAAGTTTCTATTTCAGGAAATGGAAACTTCCAGATTAGGAAATATCTCACGAGTCATTGATGTGATTAATTGATCCTTAGACTTGAGGTTCCTTGTCACTTTATGAGTTAACTCTGTAGTCTTAGGTATAAGCTTTAAAGGGTGTCGCCTTAGACAACTGATTCAAGGCATATGCTGGGGCTGCACAAGTGATTCATGAAAGTGAATGAGAATCAAGATAGGACCTACACTTGCATTTGCAAGGTGATCTCTTATTGTGTAAGTCATTCATATGCCATATGGAGTCCTTGGCCAAGGCAGTAGATCAAGACATCAAGAAAAGGGTTTCTTGGATTGAGATCAAATGGATATGAAATGCACTTAGCTTTAAGACCGGATTATTAGGGTTCTGATTATTCCCTTGCCCTAGATCTTGGTTGAGAGATAGTAAGTAGGAGGATTGTATCTCACATGAATCAATGACTTAAAGGTTCTGTCGAATCCGAACATTCCAATTCAGCTAGGGGTTAAACACCTGTTGCTAGACTATGGTCGTTTAATCTGTGGACTGATTAATTAATTAGTGAATTAATTAATTAGGGTCACTGCTAATTGAATTGAGAACCTAGAGGGTCACACACAACAACTTGGTTACATGAGTTGAGGCTTTAAAATGATTAAACGAGTTAATCGGGCCAAGAGGGTTCCACACGTGTGAAATCACACGTGTGGCTAACGTGAGTGACACGTGTCACTGTGACACGTGTCACACACGTGTGAATATATATATATTATATATATATATGTATTAAATAATTAAATGTGTTAATTATTTAATAGACTTTGGTTTAATTTTTGAATTAAAAAGAAAGTCTTATTTTGGAGAAAATAATCTAGTTAATTAATTACGAATTAATTAATTAGATAAAATAAGTTATTTATTTTAAATGAATAAAGTATAAAATTAACCAAAAATCGTTTGGATATTTTTAGCTCTCTTAAAAGTTGACTTGAATTAGAATTCAAAGTCAAAGTTGGAAAATACTTGATGATCAAGTAATAGGAGAGAGAGGAACCAAATCCTTGCCCAACAAGGATTAGGATCGGCACCCCTCTCCCTTTTCCTATATATAGGGGAGCTCATGCTTCCCTTTAGAGCTAATTGGCAATTCTTTTGGTTCATGTGTTGAACACCTTCCTTTCTCCAAGAATAAATAAAACCCTAGGTTAAGCCTAAACACTAACTAGAGAACTAGCATCCTTACTAGTTAGATTGTGATCAAGTTGGTGGACTTTCTCTAGAGACTTCAAGTTAGAAGTTTGAAGATTCGAGCTTTACCAAGGAGAGGGGATCAAGCCGCGAGAAGAGCGTTCTTGGGTGGCTTGAAACGCTTCAAGAAAGAATAAAAGAAAAGTAAGTTTTCTTAATTCCTTCGAATTTCGTTACACGATTGCGAGTCCAAGATTCTTTTGTTGGGAAAAATTTTTAAATTCCACTGCTTTCTGATTCGTGTTTTCCAACAAATCATTCTAGGAATAAACTCCTAGAATATTCAGTTAGAGGTTTTGAATTTAGTACCTTCCAAAATCAGTCCATTAGTTGCACTATGCAATGTGGCATACTAAATTCCCTAATTATTCTTGTCCAAGAATACAGTGGAATCCTCTTAAGTGAAGAGGATAGTGGGAGATAAGCTCGAAACGAGTTCAAGTTTATACAGTAATATAGGATATCGTTTCTGCGATTCCCTTAGACAAAGGTTGTTTGTCTCAAGGAATGTATCTTTCTTAAGGAATTGTTCCTATAGAAGAAGAAAGGCAAGCAAGCAGACCTCAAAGAAATTTGAGGATAAATATCCACGCCACATATAGAAGAAACGAGCCCATCTGATAAAACTTAGCCAAATTTTAGAGTATGTACACGTGTGAAACCCTTCTCTTAAGACGTGTTTAGAACGCGTTCCTGGATAGCCAAGGAATTACTTGAAGAGGAGACACTGTCAGATTTGGAATCTGAGTAGTGTAAGCAAGCCTTGAAATCCAATATGGATTCCATATACTCAAACCAAGTTTTGACCTTGGTTGATCCACCTGATAGGATCAAGCTCGTGGAGCTTCGAGTGAATGAAAGCATTACAACCTTCTTGACGGTTGAAATGTAAAAGTCCATATGGATTGTTTTTACCACATCCTCATATTCTGATTATGAGATATGATAAATGAATATGAGAACTATCTTGTTCAATATGAGATTGAAAGAGATTGAAATAAGGTATTTCTATAAATCTCATATTCAGTGGGAGTATGCATAAGGTATGCAAATCCCTAAAGTCAATCTGTGGATTGATAAAGGCTTCTAGGAGTTAGACAATTCGATTCCATAGGATAGTCAAATCGTTTGACACAGATGGAAGTCGAATAAGTCTCAAAAGTGTACATATGATAGTTAGTGATGTAAGAGTCAATTTTGGTTCTTTAGAAGACGATGTCCTTCTCATTAGGAATGTCAAGGATAATGTGAAAGTTACCAATTCTTGTTTAAGAAACAATTTGGCATGAAAGATCTTAGTGATTATCCTAAATTCTCGACATTCAGATCTATAGAAGATAGATCTAAGAGAATAAAAGGATTATCACAAAACGAGTACATAACCATAATACTAAAAGGAGTTTAGTATGGACAATGGAACATCTCTTTTGAAGAGTATGTGTCCTAAGATAACTTTAAGAAAGTTAGAATGTCCAAAATCCCTTTAAGTGAAAGGGTGCATAATGTATGAAATGTTATGTACTAGACTTGATATGGCGCAACACTAAGCGTAGTGGGTCGAATCTAATATGACCTCAGAGAAGGTCATTAGATTTCTGTAAAGGATGTCCTCAGAGTACTTGAGAAGAAATGAGGATACGTATTAGTTTACAGAGCCCAAAAGATCTGGTTGTTAGAAGGATATTTGATGTAGCCGTTCATCAAACATAGATGATTATGAAATCATTGAAAGGATACAACTTCTACCAGAATAGTAATGAAATGTGTTGGGAAGGGGTTCCAAGGACGGACATTGCAAAACTCGACTGTCATAGTTGAGAACTCAGTCGTATTATATAACGCTAAGTTAAGTGTTTGGGTAAGAAACTCCATCTAAATGGTTAGATGAAGTTCCTAGCATGAAACAACTCCTTAATCATATTGTATGATAAAAAGGATGGTTGCTCAAGTATGAGAACCAAGACCTCACCAAGAGACTGAACACGTGATTACGAATCAATTTATAAGGAAAAGATGTTTCCTAAGAGATGTGTAAACAAGAGGGTCACATCAGCAGAGAATATAGCATATCCACTTTGGAAACGCCCAAAGTCAATAGGCTCTCAAAGTGCATCTTGAGAAGATGGGACTTAGAGTACCTAAATGGCTTTTACGGGCAAGTGGGAGATTGTTAGGAATAGTGCCCTAGAAAGCCGATTAGTCATAATCCGTTTTGGGACTTTCCTAGTAACAAAGACAATCTTTGAATAATATACGATTGATTAATATCATAGGACAACACTTCTTTATATGCTCTTGTTTGGTATGCGTTTACTTTAGCTGTGTATTTATGAGAACTCCCCTAATCCTGATGACTTTAGGACTCTACCATTTAGGTGAAATGGTTCATGAAACGAGCCCTATATCACATAAGTCATGATTAGTAAAATACTCCAAGCCGATGAGTCCTACAGACAGTGGAAGTGTCAACCTAACTCCTCTAAGGCTTTCTTGTGGGATCACGCCCTTAAGAAGGACCACCTTGTTTCATGGAGGTACAAAGTGTATAGTTGATACGTGCGTGATACATGAGGGTGTTTACTTCAATAAGTAAGTTCACAGAGGTGCCCCGTGTGAGAAGATTCCTAAATGGGAAAGGAAGCTTCTATTTCAGGAAATGGAAACTTCCAGATTAGGAAATATCTCACGAGTCATTGATGTGATTAATTGATCCTTAGACTTGAGGTTCCATGTCACTTTATGAGTTAACTCTGTAGTCTTAGGTATAGGCTTTAAAGGGTGTCGCCTTAGGCAACTGATTCAAGGCTTATGCTGGGGCTGCACAAGTGACTCATGAAAGTGAATGAGAATCAAGAAAGGACCAACACTTGCGTTTGCAAGGTGATCTCTTATTGTGTAAGTCATTCATATGTCATATGGAGTCCTTGGCCAAGGTAATAGATCAAGACATCAAGAAAAGGGTTTCTTGGATTGAGATCAAATGGATATGAAATGCACTTAGCTTTAAGACCAGATTATTAGGGTTCTAATTATTCCCTTACCCTAGATCTTGGTTGAGAGATAGTAAGTAGGAGGATTGTATCTCACTTGAATCAATGACTTAAAGGTTCTGTCGAATCCGAACATTCCAATTCAGCTAGGGGTTAAACACCTGTTGCTAGACTATGGTCGTTTAATCTGTGGACTGATTAATTAATTAGTGAATTAATTAATTAGGGTCACTGCTAATTGAATTAAGAACCTAGAGGGTCACACACGACAACTTGGTTACATGAGTTGAGGCTTTAAAATGATTAAACGAGTTAATCGGGCCTAGAGGGTTCCACACGTGTGAAACCACACGTGTGGCTCACGTGACTGGACACGTGTCATAGGGACACGTATGCCACACGTGTTTATTTGATTGAATATTAAATAATTAATTTATTAATTATTGAATAGACTTTGGTTTAATTTTGAATAAAAAAGAAAGTCTAATTTTGGAGAAAAATAATCTAGTTAATTAATTGTGAATTAATTAATTAGATAAAATAAGTTTTTTTTTTTTTTAAATAAATAAAGTATAATAATATCCAAAAGGGTTTGGATATTTTAGCTCTCTTGAAAGTTGATTTGAATTGGAATTCAAAGGCAAAGTCAAAATTACTTGATGATCAAGTAATAGGAGAGAGGGACCAAATCCTTAGCCCAAAAGGACTAGGGTTTGGGCGTCCCTCCCCCTCCTATAAATAGGGGAGCTCGAGCTCCTCTTGGGCTAATCGAGAATTCTTTTGGTTCATGGGTTGAACACCATCCTTTCTCCAAGATAAACAAAACCCTAGGTTAAGCCTAACCACTAACTAGAGAACTAGCATCCTTACTAGTTAGATTGTAGCCAAGTTGGTGGACTATCTCTAGAGAGCTTCAAGTTAGAAGTTTTGAAGATTCGAGCTTTACCAAGGAGTGGGGATCAAGCAAAACGACCAGAAGGGATGATGAAACGATTCTGAACCCAACAGAAAACGAGTGAAAAAATCGAACCAAAGAAGATGGCGAAAACCGTTCGTCCATATCCTGAAGGATGAATGTTTTCACGAGGGTTTTATGGCTGGAAGATTTCTACTTTCGGAAAACTGGTTTTCGAAGGGAGTTTCAATCATGCTTTTCTCGTTTCATGTTTCTTTCTTTATGTTATATTGTTAAGAACTTCCCTAACATGATTTGAATCTAGGTTGGTGTGGATTGTTATCCCTACAATGGATTCTGAAGTAGAAAGAGACTTCCAAAGGACGGGTTGCCATTACCACATGAAGCGCGTTTGAGGGCGGCTCAAAACGTGTCAAGAAAGCTACTACCCAAGTGAGTTTCGTGATCTCTACGAATTTGGATTCACGATTGCGAGTCTAAGATACTTTTGTTGGAAAATTTTTTAAATTTCCGCTGCTTTCTGATTCCTGTTTTCCAACACTATACACTTTGCACCTCCATGAAACAAGGTGGTCCTTCTTAAGGGCGTGATCCCACAAGCAAGCCTTAGAGGAGTTAGGCTGACACTCCCACTGTCTGTAGGACTTATAGGCTTGGAGTATTTTACTAATCATGACTTATGTGATATAGGGCTCGTTTCATGAACCATTTCACCTAAATGGTAGAGTCCTAAAGTCATCAGGATTAGGGGAGTTCTCATACATGCACAGCTAAAGTAAACGCATACCAAACAAGAGCATATAAAGAAGTGTTGCCTCAATTTGTTATTTTATTCAAAGATTGTTTGTGATTATAATAAGGAAAAGTACAAAACGGATATACAATCGGCTTTCTAGGGTACTATTCCTAACAATGTCCCACTTGTCCGTCAAAGCCATTCTAAAGCTACTCTAAGTCCCATCTTCTGAAGATGACCTTGGAAAGCTTCTCGATGTGGATCTGCCACGTTCTCTGCTGATGCGATCCTGATAATTTGCACATCTCCTCTTTTAATAATATCAGGGATTAGGTGATACTTCCTCATAATGTGCTTGGTCCGTTGGTGAGATCTTGGGTCTCTTGCTTGAGCAACCGCCCCAGTGTTGTCACAAAACACAGTAATGGGGTCTTTCATGCTATGAACGACATTCAACTCTTGAATGAAGTTTCTAATCCAAACACCTTGCTTAGCTGCATCATTTGCAGCTAAGTATTCGGCCTCAGTGGTCGAATCTGCAGTGGTCGTTTGCTTGGAACTCTTCCAACTCACTGCTCCGCCGTTTAAGCAGAAAATGTATCCTGACATTGACTTAAAATCATCTAAGTCAGATGCAAAGCTTGCATCGCAGTATACTTCGACAGTAAGATTTTTCTGACCTCCGTAAACTAAGAATAAATCTCTAGTACTTTTCAAGTACTTAAGAATATTCTTTACGGCAGCCTAGAGACCATCTCCAGGGTAATATTGGAAACGACTTGTTACACTAAGTGCATAAGCCACATCCGGTCGAGTACATAACACTGCATACATTATGCTACCTATTGCTGATGCATAAGGTGTATGAGTCATTCTTTCCTTCTCAAGGTTAGTCTTAGGACACATCTTCTTAGAAAGACATGTTCCTACACTCATAGGAAGGTTCTTAACCTTTGCTGACTCCATATTGAATCTCTTCAATACTTTATCAATGTACATCGACTGTGACAGTCCTATTTACCTTCTAGATCTATCTCGATAGATTTTAATTCCAAGGATATAGGACGCATCACCAAGATCTTTCATCTCGAATTGGTTCGATAACCATAACTTAGTTACTTTCATGTCATCCTTCGAATTCCCAATAAGAAGGACTTCATCAACATAAAGTACTAAGAATTGCACTGAGTCTCCAATTCCTTTCTATACACACATGATTCATTCAAAATTTGATGAAGCCAAACGCTTTGACTGATTCATCAAATCGAATGTTCCAATTCCTAGAAGCCTGTTTCAATCCATAAATTGATCTTTGGAATTTGCAAACCTTTTTCTCACTCCCACTGAATGTGAAAGCTATGGGTTGCTCCATATAAATGTCTTTATCAATGCCGCCATTGAGAAAGGCAGTTTTCACATCCATTTGCCATATCTCATAGTCATAATATGCAGCAATGGCAAGCATGATCCGAATAGACTTTTGCATTGCAACTGGTGAAAAGGTTTCATCAAAGTCTACGCCGGGTCTCTAAGTGAATCCTTTTGTAACCAGTCTTGCTTTGTAAGCTGCAATGCTTCCATCAACTCCAAGCTTTCTCTTAAAGATCCATTTGCAACCTATGGGTTTGACCCCATCAGGTAAATCTACCAAGGTCCAAACTTGGTTGGAGTTCATGGAATCCATTTCGGATTTCATGGCTTCTATCCACTGTTCAGAGTCAAAATCTGAAAGTACCTCCTCATATGTTAAAGGATCATTATCCTTTTGAGAGATCTCATGGAAGAATCCATACCATCTCTCCGGCTGTCTAGGAGTGCGTTCAGAACGCCTTAGAGGAGGATTTGTGTGTGTATCGAAATTCATGATTGGTTGCGGTTGGTCAGAAGGGGACGTTTCTTCAGTGGGTGGTTTGGGGTCACTTTCTACTTCCTCTAATTCTATGATCTTGCCTTTCTTTTCTTTAAGGAACGGTTCCTCCAGAAAAGTGGCATTTCTGGAAACAAACACCTTTTGCTTAGATTGATCATAGAAGTAGTATCCTATGGATTCCTTAGGATAACCTACAAAGTAGCATAAATTAGGACGACATTCTAACTTATCTCCCACTATCCTCTTCACGTAAGCAGGACAACCCCAAATTCTTAAGTAAGAATAACTAGGGATTTTACCATGCCACATTTCATAGGGCGTTTTAGGGACTGACTTAGAGGGAACTAGATTCAAAATCTTTGTTGCGCTTTCTAGGGCATAACCCCAGAAAGAAGGTGGTAAGTCAGTGAAACTCATCATGGAACGAACCATATCTAGTAGAGTTCGATTCCTTCTCTCAGAAACTCCATTTAGTTGAGGAGTTCCTGGAGGTGTCCACTGAGAGATAATCCTATTATCTTTGAGATGATTAAGGAATTCTTCACTAAGATACTCGCCTCCTCGATTAGATCGAAGTGCCTTCATCTTGTGACCAGTTTGGTTCTCAACCTCCTTTTGAAATTCTAAGAATTTCTCAAAAGCTTCAGATTTGTACTTCATCAAGTATACATAACCATACCGACTAAAGTCATCGGTAAAGGTTATGAAATACTGATGATTGTTTCTTGTGCTTACACTAAGCGGTCCACAAACATCAGAATGTATCAAATCCAAGACCTCAGTAACACGTTCCACAGTTACTTTAAAAGGAACTTTGGACATCTTTCCTTTAAGACAGGACTCGCAAGAAGTTAACTCTTTGAGATCATTTTCAGAGAATGATCCTAAAGTGTTTATCTTGCTAATTCTGTTCTTGGAAATGTGTCCCAATCTAGCGTGCCATAAGGGAGCTGTGACGCCCCGATTCTTCGGTCGTATAGGTGTGACGTCACGTGTGTGTTTCATGAGCTTTATGTTATTTATTTCAAGCTTTTATATGTTATCATGATTGATTAATTGCTATACTTAGTTATTTGAATTTACTTGAATTTGTTTGAATTTGGATATTTGCCATAATTGCTCGTTTACTTGTATCTTGCTCGTTTCTTATCCGTTTCGAGTTCCGTTTCTTGCGTATTTTTACCGTGCATGAAATATGAGAGTTATTTATGTGTTAGCAAGCTTGCGTGTTAATTTGATGCTCGTTTGTTTCAGTTTTGAGTTCGGTTTTTGGAACCGGGACAATTAGGGTTTTTAAGCACTTTGTGCGCACCTTGTGTTCCGGGCGGCGTATCTTGAGCTAGGGAACTCGGATTCGAGTTCCGTCACCTCCGTTGGCTTCGTATCGATGATTTGGAGCCAATGGAACAAGCCTCATGCCTTTTTGAATTCATTTAGACCTCCGAACCTCACCCGTAACGAGCAGCTTGTGCAAATTCGTACCTTTGGGTTGACTAGTCTTGGTGGGACCCTTCTTAACCTAACCTTAACTTGACCCATACTTTGTAGCTTGAGTTAACCCACTCCCTAACCCTCCTGGCTGCTGAATTTCGAGCCATAACCCTCCATCCTCATCCATTTGCTGCTCCAAACCCAGCTCCAAGAGAGAAGAGAAGAGGAAGAAGAGAGAACCTTGCCATCCTTGTTGATTTCTAGCTCAAATCAACTCCTTTCTTCTTCTAATCTTCAAGGTAAGTGTAGCACCCCGCACGTGAGGCACCACATCCCCCGCACTATGGCTCAACACGAGTAACGAAAAAGTAAATCCGCACCCATATCAAACCATAGTGAACGGGAGACAAACATAAAAACCTTCCTAAGCTAGGCGGAACTAGACCCTGCAATGATAACCAATCAACAAAGTATAATGCATCGCAAAGCCAAAGTTCAACATACAAACCATAACCAGAATTGGGCTCTTCAGGCCTCTTTTAATCCATAATCAAAGCCCCACAAAAGCAATTCCATAGCAATTATACAAGAATCAATTCCATGATCTTACAAGGTAGAATCATACACAAATTAAATACATAAGGTGAATGCAGAGTTGCTTCTAACTTAACTTGACCGACTCAAACTCAACAAAACTCCGCCTAGCTCGAAACTCCAAAGCCAAACCTGCACACTAAAGTGTTGGGGAGGGAGAGGGTCAGTCTCTAGAAGACTGAGTGAGCAGGAGCGATACATATATATATAAAACATGCACATGCAAGTCATAAATCCCGAGCAAGGTTTTATTTGAAATTAGTTCCCAAAAGGGCAAGAGAATGATTAATCAATGCTCAGATTTTATGACTAATCATATTAATTCATTACATTCACAAATCATACATAAACAGAAGGCTCGGCGAGTGAGCATGCACAATCTCCAACCAAACTCCGACCGTGTGCGACAATTATCATTAATATGTTGATTAGGCGATCATGCAATAAATCATAATACATGCAGACCATAAATCATATCATAAACATATTCGTTTGGGAAATCCGTGTCCCGGCCTTCCCGCACGGTGCATACTCATATCATAACATAACATAATCATATTCATAAAACAGTTCCAACCTTCTTCCTCCGGCGGTGGACGGGTTTGCAAGGCCCGACCACCAAAACATATCAATATGGCTATGAGGTTCATGAGGCCGCAAAGCCCGGTTAGCGTTTCCCCGTCAAGAACCTCCCTTGACGAAGTCCGTTTCGCCGTAAGTTGGAACTAGTATATGGGATCCCCGTCAGCCCTTGCTTCCTCGGTTAGCCACATATACTAAGTCCCTGGGCCCGTGCAATCATAATCATGTCTCGCCAAAACAAAACAATTCATAAGAAACATAACATAATCATAAATCATTTGAAAAGGATTTACTCGATCAACAATTACTCGGTACGTACATTTGAAAACCATATATAACTATATTAGGTTTTTGGCCAAAGGTTGTCACATACGGTTGTAGGGTTAATACGTAGCTAAAACGAAAACACCCTCACCTGGTACAAGACGAAACAAGGATACGAGTTACCAAGTGCCCGAAGGATCAAGATCTCTCTACCCTGTAGATAAATTGTACAAAAGACAACATGACGTGTTTGTGAGACTCGAGACACTAAATGAACCATATATGACGCACGGCAATGCTCAAGCATGATATGAGGTCATAAGGATGATATTATGTCATGAAAATGTTCATGTGTATTAAAGGCATTTAAATCGTATAACCAAGTCATTCACTCATTCGTTCCTTTTCATTCAAATTCATCAATTCATATCTCCAGTCGAATTAATTCAAGAATTCAAATAGGAGCATAGTACATATTCAAGCTTTCCCAAAATGCTACTACATACCTCATATTACATAATATAGCATATTTCCAAGGTTTGACAACAAGAAGGAGTCATATGATATAGAAAATGAGTTACGCGATTCATAAACGACATATAAACACACATAAACGGCATTAAGCAAAAACATGCCTACAACTCATCCGAATGCCATGAAATTAAACCACAATACTCCTAACATATAGAAAAACAAGTTCATAGTTCAACACAAAAGGAGATAAAGTCAATAAGGAAGTGAAATAAATCAAAAACCGAAAAGGAAGTAACAAGGACTGCGCAAGGGAAGGGACACGGGGGTGTCACCCTCCTTAGCTAAACTGAGCCATGACCGTGGCTCAGTACAGACCTGCCCAGAAGGTGTGACACGCCCGTGTCTCACACTTTAGTGTAAATGAGACACGGGGGTGTCACGGTACAGAACAAAAACGTTCACAAGGCTTTATCGGCAAAACTGACTCTACAAAACCTCAGTCCAAAAACATACCAAATCAACTCCAAATGCTCTGAAACTTAATATAAAACATATTTAGCATGTAAGGAACATATTTCATTTAGAGTGCAAAGGCTAAATCACACATTAGGAGCATCTAAATCATGCAGTAAAACTGGGTCGCCAAAATCGCACATATGAGCCCTATTGATTCAATCAAGCCATGATCAAGTACTTAGGGGTTGAATTTGGATCTGAAACCTTGGGGAATGCATGCTAACATACTAAAAAACTAATATACTTCATATATATGCAAAATGGCACAAATTAAAGCACATTAGGGTGACCAACAACCACACAATTGCAACAGCTGCAAGTCTGTCATGAAGCATGCATAAAAACAGGCCATGTCTTTCGGTTTTGAGGCTTACAATGGATCCAAATACTTGAAACATGAATGTTAACATATAGAGTAATGAGTGTACATAATATCCATGCAAATTCACATGAAAAGAAGATCATTTGATAAAGCAACAAAGTAAAATGAACAGCAGCAGTTCGAAAAACAGGGGAAACAGTTTGATCATCAAGTTTGGAGCTCCATATCTCATAATTTCATAAAAGGGTCAAAGATAAAATCCTCCTAACACCATATACTATCATTTAGGAAAGAAATAGGCCAAGAAACAAGCTCATATACTCATGTATAAGCAAGAAAATCAGCCACACAAGCAAATAGGTCTCAAGAACAAAATCCCTAAAAGTTCATACCAAACTCATCACTCAAACCCTAATCAAATCTGATCCAAATCAAGTTGTAAATAGATTAAATCAAGTATAATAGAGTATAGAAGACATAAATATTCATACCTTGAAGATTGGAAGAAGAAGGGAGGTGATTTGAGCTCAAACTCACAAGAATGGCCAAGGGTTTTCTTCCTTTTTCTCTCTTCCTCTATCTCGATCAGCTCCAGCAGAAAAGGTAAATGTTTGGTTCGGTTTTCAGAGCTAAAGGGAAGAAAAAGGGCTCAACTCAAGGTACACAAGTCATGGTTAAAGCATGGTTAGGTTAAGGAGGTGTTAAGGGGTCCCATCATGAAGACTAGTCAACAAAAGGAGCTCTTCTTGCACGAGTTGTCCGTTACGGTTGGATTTCGGAGGTCTTAATGATCTCAAAAAGGTATAAGGCTTGTTCCATTGTCTCCGCATCGTCGATAGGAAGGCAACGGAGGTGACGGAATTCGAATCCGAATTCCCAAGCTCAAGATATCACGTACGGAACCAAGGGTGCGCTAATTGCCCGTTAGCCCCCGACTTGGTTCCACAAATC
This sequence comes from Lantana camara, assembly GCA_037501455.1. NCBI lineage: Eukaryota > Viridiplantae > Streptophyta > Magnoliopsida > Lamiales > Verbenaceae > Lantana > Lantana camara. The sequence continues at coordinate 86,831,569 of CM074862.1, read as the reverse complement.
AAATTAATTTCGTTAACACGTCAAATGAATCCGAAAACATAAACCGAGCATATAGACATGTTCATAACACACATATTTACGACATATTAAATTTTCACGACATTTCGATATCATTATATATAAGAACGAAGCACAAATAGAACGCTCATGCGCATGAATGAATTCATATCATTATAAATGAATTACTAAAACTTAAATTCCATATTAATTAAATTAAAACCAACTAATAACATGTTGAAATTAATTAACGAAATTACCGAAATAGTTAAGGTAACATGAAACATAAATTGAGAAGTTAAACACTACATATCAAGTTGAAATAAAATGAATTAAATTAAAATAAAAATAGTTTATAGTTTAAATCAAATATAAACATTTATAAACAATTAATCATATAATTAAATAATTAAATTGCACAATTTATAAACAAATACGCCACATTATTTAAACTGAAAAACTGGGGCGTTACAGTAAGTATATTTTATTATTCTCTACTCTTTTAGATTTGTTTTGATGCTTTTTATCCATGCTTTGATTGGTATTTGATTAGGGTTTGATATGAGCAAGTTTGTGAGTTTTGATCAATTTCTTGTTAAATGGCATGCTTGAAGTTTGGGGCCGAGTTAGGGACTTTAACTTGACATTTTGGTCCGATTTCTTCTTGAATTAGATGCCTAACATGTTTTAGTAGAACTAGGGTTCATGTTCCTTTGATGTTCTTTGGGAAATTTATGAGTTATTTGGCATGAAAGTTGAAATTTAGAACAGCTCCCCTGTTTCGGTTAATTGCCCCAGCTTTTGCTTGCTTTGGTTGATCATTTGTGCTTCATTTTGTGCCAAATTGCATATACATGTAGTATAATAGTCCCTTTGCATGTTAGGATTAAGTTCCCAAGAGTTTAGATTCATTCTCAGCCCCTAGAGCCTTGATCATGGCATGAATGTATTGATTTCTCAATTTTGACTCTAATTGCATTGCTTGTTTGATGAACCTTTTTGGATGCGTTCTTGAATCTTTTTGTGTGATTCTTTAGTGTGTACTTGATGCTTGTTTTATGTGTTAGAATGCTTAAGTAGTTCCCTTTCTTTCAGCCCTTGTGTTGCTCTTTTTTTTCCCTTTTAAACCGCAGTTGTCAGCCTTTCCGCCCTTTTCACCTTTGTGCCGAGACACCCCCATGTCTCGGTTTGTTCTTCTGGGGTGACACGCCCTTTTGTAGCTTTGTTTCCCTCCTGTACTGAGACATGGGGGTGTCTCAGTTTAGGCTTCTGGGATGACACGGGCGTGTCATTCCCCTCGGTTTGATTTTAAGTGTAACTCTTTTCCGTTCCCTTGCTTTTTGTTGCTTCTCTTTGCCTCTTTTCGACTTATATGTGTTATTATATTTGATTTATGAGCTTTTTACATCCCACATTTCATTTATAGTATGATTTACGTGCGTATATGCAAGCTAGGGTCTAATAGAACTTACGTGATAACTTATCTCTTTCCATTTTTGTCATAAGCATTCATATGCATTGCCGAGCGTCTAAATGGTTCATGTCTGAGTCTAAGTTCGTATTCCTTTGTTAATTTTGTTCAGAGAACCCTCCCGTGGACGAGGAAGTCGCTCCTTAGACACTTTTTTCCCTCCTTTGTTTCGTCTTCGGTGTAAGGTGAGGTTTATTTCTTTTAGTTATTCGACCTACAACCTTATGTGCTTTTGAAACCCGCATGCGAGTATTATATACGTATATTTATGGTAAATATGTGTGAGATATGTATGTTAAGGGCTTGTCCCATTTGTTATACGACTTTGAAACGGATTTGTATACGTATAGAAACTATTTTCCGCTTGTTTTGAAAACCTTGGTAAGGGTGCGTGTGTTAGCTTCGTTTCATTTGTATCGGATTCAAGCAAGTCTCCGATTTTCTGTTGGTTTTGATCTGTTGGGCCCGGGAGAGCTCTCCCATCAACAATTTCAATTGAGAGTTTCGCCCGACCTTAGGAGGTTGAGGAAGGGCGGTGCTCTTGAGCTGGCGTAGGCAAACGTCGAAGGATTCAAGAAAGTAATTAAGCCTTGTATCGTTGGTACTGAGTTCGTAAGCTCGCTAGATAGTTAGGGCCGTACACCCTACTATCACCCGGTGTGAAGGATGGTTTATGATTTCTGTTTGATTTGTTCGTTTTGATTCGGAGTTAGGGGTTTACTTTTGTATGAACCGTGAAACGAGATTGGTCTTGTGATTAACTAAAATTTGGCATTTTGGCACTTGCCCTTTTGTTTCCTTTTCAACCTATATATCTAATATCACGGGAAACGTTTTAGTTTGCAAAACCCACTCTCGGTTCAAGGTTCTTTACTTTTGATACGTGTTTTGCTTTATACGTATTAGTGTGAGTGTGTTAGCCCCCTCACTAGTCGTGAGGACTAACCCTCGTTGTTTCTTTTCTTTTCCCCTTTTCTTTTAAGTTGCAGGTAGTTGCTTTTGGAGTCTTGAGCTAGGCGGCAAGTTTATCGAGTCGTCTTACTTGTGGATAGCTCGAGTCTCACGCATTTTATTTATGTTCTGTACTTACTTTACCGCACTTTTGGATACGCTTTGTTATGGATTATGATTATTCTTTTGGCCCGTAAGGGGTTTATACATAAATATTATGAAATATTGGTACCTATATGTAGTATAAGTAGACAGTTGGTATCTATAATTATACTTTATGTGTTGGTACCTATACGTAAATATATAATATGTCTCTTATATGTATCGCTTCCGCATTCATGTTTTGTTTGTGCACTCTGATGTAAGGGTCTAGTCCGTCCGGCTTAGGTTGGTTTTCGTTTGGTCACGCGTTCACTAGAGTTGGGCATGTGTGCGGAGTCCATTTCGTTACATGTGCTTTGCTTTGGTGCGGGGGATGTGGTGCCCACCGCTCCGGGGTGCTACAGGAGCTGAAACTTTGTCATCTCTGTTACATTTCGTTTCTCGTTGTATATTCATAATATTGATATTCTGAGTTAGATAAAGTCCATTACTTAGAGTACCAATGTGAACGTAAGAGTTGTTCCATTTGATAAAGTATTTACCATTCTTAATTTAAGATTCATAACCTTCACAATCTAAAATTGGAACTGAAATTATATTACGAATAATGCTCGGTACATAAAGGACTTTATTTAAAACTAACTCAAAACTACCTAAGTCTAATCTAATTGTGCCTAAAGCTCGAGCTTCAACATTTGAGCCATCACCGATCTTCAAGACACGTTCTCCTTCTTTGAGTTGTTGGACTTCATTTAGCATCTGTACATCATTACAGATATGAGCTCCACAACCGGTATCAAGTACCCAAGAACTAGAATTAATAGAAAGATTTATTTCAACGAGAAATATACCTTTCTTTAGAGTAGCCTTGTACTCTGGGCAGTTTCTGCTCCAATGTCCCGCTTTGCCACAACGGAAGCAAACATCCTCTTTCTGATCACGCTTCTTCTTTTGGGCCTTCCCCTTCGAAATGCCTCCAGTGGGCCTAAGGGGTTTCTTCTTCTTCTTTTAGGCTTTCTTGCCCTTACCTTTAGAAGGCCCAGAAGAGGAAGATGGAGCATTCACCATCAGAACCTTATTGTCCTTCTTGATCGTGCTTTCAGCCGTCACAAGCTGACTAATCAGCTCAGCTACAGTAGCACCAGCATGATTCATATTGAAGTTAAGGACAAATGGGTTGAATGATGGTGGGAGCGAGGCTAGCAACAAGTCCACTAAAAGCTCATCTTTCAGTGGCATGTCCAAGGAAGCAAGTTTCTCAGCAAGGGCGAGAAACTTTAGTCCATATTCATGGACACTTGAACCTTCCCTCATTCTCAAGTGGAACAATTCCTTTGAAGTGTTATACCTTGTAACACGTTCATGAGGGCGGTAAAGTTGCTCTAAGTGGTCGTAAATCTACCAAGAAAATTCCATGCCCTCATGTTGCCTTTGCAAGTTCGGAGACATGTTAGCCAACATAAGGCAACGGGCTTGGAGATTATCATCCTTCCACTTCTGGACCGCGTCCCGCTCGGCCCGAGTGGGAGCGTCCCCTTCGGGACTAGGCACCCCATCGAAGAGAACATAAGTTCTCTTCTCAGAATCTAAAATGATTTTCAGATTCCTCAGCCAATCAGAATGGTTGAGACCAGTCAACTTGTTTGACTCGAGGATCGATACAAGAGGGTTTTTGGTTACCATTTCAAAACACGTAGAGAATCACAGAATCTACGACCTAAATGGTAAAATAGAGAACTAGTGAGCATGCTGAATTATAACGATATACAAAAGATAAGGTCTTTGATCTAATGTAGCTCCCACTGTTTTTCAAAGATCTATAATTCCCAAAGATCTAAGAGGAACACGTTTCCCAATGGGTATTAAGATCCTAGGCATTTTACCTTGAACCCACGACTCGCGGACATTCTAAGTAAAACCCTAGGTAGGTACAACTTGCCAATTCTAACACCTTTAGAACTCTTAGTAATTGTTTTTGCATCACCTATCTTTCAATATGGACCCATGACTCGTGCGACATCCATATTTACTTAGGCGTTAAGCTAGAACCATCAATCATAAGATCATGATCAAAACTTAGTTCGAACAACCCACGACTCGCGGACATTGCCCTTGCCAAAATTAACCACGAAATATTAATCATTTAAAATGACGAATTAGGTAACTAAGAACTAATAAGCTCCACTAGCTATCCCACGACTCGCGGACAATAACTAGTTTCACTTACTAAACTTAAAACCTATTGATGGAATGCTAGGAATTTAATTCAAAATTTGCATCTCGAATTAAACACCTATTGTTCGAAATTAGCTTAATATTTAACTAGAATTTTCGAATCAACCGGAGAGTTGTCCGGTTCGACCTCACCAACATATATGTTATCCAGTTTTATTAGTCTTGATTAATGCAAGTACAGCTTAAATGCATTTCAAACAACCACATAAACAGACAACATGTCCTAGCATGATACTAACATGAGATGATCATGGGCTCTACCTATCTTATGTGTGATATGTGGGAGCCACTCCACAATCACAAGTTCTAACATACATTCCACATAAACAGTTTAAATCATATAAGAGAAAGCGGTAACAAAATACAAGCCCTATCTCTATTACATTTTACAATTGAGATTCCCCTCCCTAACATTTTGAGGGGTCTTCACTTATGGCCTCCTTGTTACTTGAATGTGGTCCATCTTACTCCATGGGTGCATTGTCTCCAAAATGAAAATAAAACCTCACCACCTATATTACTCTCAAAAAATGAAAAAGTACTGAAAAGTAATAAGGCTCAATCTTCATATTGGCCTTAGATAAATACACGGGGCATACCCCGGCATCAAAAACAGTAATATGGAAAATCACATAATTAATCACATAATAGCACGTACATAAGTGAGGCTCCAACCTCAATTGAAAAACGCAACTATAGGGCTCCAACCCCAATTTAAACCATCCATGTGCATAAATTAAAACCATACATAAGTCTAAATCCATGATCACCTAACATGCTTCTTGCGAGAATTTAAATTTTGCCAATAAATTAAAATTCCCGTTTTAAGTCCTAATGACTTAACATGACTTGATGCGAGTCTTATTTATAAAAGTTTTCAATAAATCCCAAACTACTAAAACAAATAAAATTCCAATTAATTTCTGAAAATTAATAATTTTATTAAAGATTTATTTTCCCAAAATATGAACCGTTTCTATTTCTCAAAAATCCCAATTTTAAGTACTATTCAAAATTAAAATAAATATTAATAAAATAAATTTTATAATAAAATTAAATTAAAATTAAAATTAAAATCGGGACTGGATTGCACCAAATACGAAAACGGATTACGAGAAAACAGGGCTCGTACGCGAAGTAAACAAATAGAAAAATAACCAAGGCCGCACGAGTGACCAAGGCCCCGATGACCGGCTGCATATCTGGTCCGAACAACCCCCTAAAACCAGTCATCAAACTGACCGGTGCTGACCGTTAGGAACCGATCAAAAACCGTTTAAAACACTGGCCCGGACCCCTTCACGGATCGTTTGGCCCGGTTTTTCATTTTATTTTTTATTTTTTTTTAAATTGTAAAAAGCAATTTAATTTGTAGGGTTCTGGGTTCGAACCCATCACCTCTCTGGCTAGGTGGATCGTTGGAATTAATTGGAAAAACATTTAAACAATAATAAGCGCATCGAATGTACAAATTACAATTAAAAATTAAATTCTAAGAAATATTAATTATACCTATAAATATTTAATACGTTGTAAGAATTCAATTAAAACGTGGTGAAATAATGTAATTATTTTATTTATTATTATATATATTTACAATAATATAAACAGATGTGTAATATTGTTTTATTTTTTTTCCACAATAAAAATATGATATCTATTAAATCAATCTTTAATCTATATTATTAATTTTGTTGGTCTTTGAAAAGTAACCAAATAGAAAAATAACCAAATAGAGCCCTATCTCTATTATATTTTGTTGATGTTGGTTATTTTTTTTCCACAATAAAAATATGATATCTATTAAATCAATCTTTAATCTTTAATCTATTTAATAAAATCCCAAGGCCGCGCGAGTGCGAGCAATGCTGCGCGCGGCCCTCCTGACCAATTTCGAGGGTTGTTGGGCTGGCTCGCCTAGGCCTCCCGCACGGTTGCGGGAGGGGCTGGGCGGGATGCCCATGCGCGCGCCTAGGACAGGCGTGTGAGGCCAACGTGCGGGGTTTCGCGTGTTCGTAATCCAGGATTTTCGTTTCGTGTTTTCGTTCAAAAAGCAAAACCAATCCAAGAAATCCAAAAACAGTTTATACAGTTTCAAATCTAAAACAGTTTTCAGAACAAATTTTACAAAACAGTTTTCAGAAACTTTCAGGAAAAATACAGTTTCGTAATTCAGGCTTCCTAAAACAATTACAAATACTCAATCGCATCAAGTCTAAGAATTTCTACCAAATTTAGTTAATTGAGACGAATCAGAAACACAATTAATGAGGAGGCTCTGATACCACTTGTTGGAAAATAAGAATCAGAAAGCAGCGGAAATTTAAAAATTTTCCAACAAAAGGATAGAATACTCGCAAAAGTGAATCCAAATTCGTAGAGATTAGAAACTTATTTTTCAATAATCTTTCTTGAAGCGTTTCAAGCCACCCAAGAACCCTCTTCTCGCGGCTTGATCCCCTCTCCTTGGTAAACCTCAAATCTTTAAAAACTTCTAACTTGAAGCTCTCTAAAGATAGTCCACCAACTTGACTACAATCTAACTAGTAAGGATGCAAGTTCTCTAGTTAGTGTTTAGGATTAACCTAGGGTTTATTTGATCTTGGAGAAAGGGTGGTGTTCAACACATGAACCAAAAGAATTCAATCACTCTCAAAGGGGAGCTCGAGCTCCCCTATATATAGGGAAGGGAGGGGTGGCCGAAATCCCTAGTCCTTATGGGCTAAGGATTTTTGGTCCCTCTCTCCTATTACTTGATCATCAAGTAATTTTGAATTTTGACTTCGAATTCTAATTCAAATCAACTTTTACGAGAGCTAAAATATCCAAAACCCTTTTTGGATAATTTTATACTTTATTTATTAATAAATAAATAGCTTATTTTATCTAATTAATTAATTCATAATTAATCAAATAGATTATTTTTCTCCAAAATAAGACTTTCCTTTTAATTCAAAATTAAACCAAAGTCTATTAAATAATTAACACATTTAATTATTTAATATATATATACAATATATATATATATATATATATATATATATACACGTGTGAGACACGTGCTCCTCACGTGACCCACACATGTGGTTTCACACGTGTGGAACCCACTCGACTTGATTAACTCGTTTAATCATTTTAAATCCTTAACTCATGTAACCAAGTTGTTGTGTGTGACCCTCTAGGTTCTCAATTCAATTAACAGTGACCCTAATTAATTAATTCACTAATTAATTAATAAGTCCACAGATTAAACGATCATAGTCTAGCAACAGGTGTTTAACCCCTAGCTGAATTGGAATGTCTCGATTCGACAGACCCTTTAAGTCATTGATTCATGTGAGATACAATCCTCCTACTTACTATCTCTCAACCAAGATCTAGGGTAAGGGAATAATCAGAACCCTAATAATCTGGTGTTAAAGTTAAGTGCATTTCATATCCATTTGATCTCAATCCAACAAACACTTTTCTTGATGTCTTGATCTATTGCCTTGGCCAAGGACTCCATATGGCATATGAATGACTTACACAATAAGAGATCATCTTGCAAATGCAAGTGTAGGTCCTTTCTTGATTCTCATTCACTTTCATGAGTCACTTGTGCAGCCCCAGCATAAGCCTTGAATCAGTTGTCTAAGGCGACACCCTTTAAAGATTATACCTAAGACTACAGAGTTAACTCATAAAGTGACATGGAACCTCAAGTCTAAGGATCAATTAATCACATCAATAACTCGTGAGATATTTTCAAATCTGGAAGTTTCCATTTCCTAAAATAGAAACTTCATTTCCCATTTAGGAATCTTCTCACACGGGGCATCTCAGTGAACTTACTTATTGAAGTAAGCACCCTCATATATCACGCACATATCAACTATACACTTTGCACCTCCATGAAACAAGGCGGTCCTTCTTAAGGGCGTGATCCCACATGCAAGCCTTAGAGGAGTCAGGCTGCCACTCCCACTGTCTATAGGACTCATTGGCTTGGAGTATTTTACTAATCATAACTTATGTGATATAGGGCTCGTTTCATGAACCATTTCACCTAAATGTTAGAGTCCTAAAGTCATCAGGATTAGGGGAGTTCTCATACATGCACAGCTAAAGTAAACGCATACCAAATAAGAGCATATAAAGAAGTGTTGCCTCAATTCGTTATTTTATTCAAAGATTGTTTGTGATTACAATAAGGAAAAGTACAAAGCGGATATACAATCGGCTTTCTAGGGCACTATTCCTAACAGAGCTGTCATTGACTGAAATGTTCTTTCGAATATATATTCATTGTTCGGGTAGGAGTCATACACCTGTTGCTAGACTATGGTCGTATGATCTGTGAACTAAGAAAGCATATTAGTCTCACTGCTAATTGAAAATGAACCTAGGGGGTCACACGCAAATGTCGGATTCAAAGGATATTGAAGGAAAGATCAAATAGTTGATCGAAACGAGACCACGCGTGTAAATGTACACGTGTGGCACGTGAGATCGACTTGGGCGTGTGGTCCAATTGAGAAATTGGACCATGTGTTAATTAATTAGAGATTAATTATAAAGCCCAAATATAATTAATTAGGAGAATTAATTATAAATCCCTAGTATAATTAATTAGAGAATTAATTATAAAGCCAACTAAAATTAATTAGAGAATTAATTTTAGCCCATTAGAATTAATTAGGAGAATTAATTCTAAAGTCCTTCATGGAATTAATTAGAGAATTGATTCTAAGTATTTAATATTTGATTATTTAGTTGTTCTAATTTGATTAGAATAAATAAATAAATAAATATTAAATATCTTCTATTTATTATTCTAGTAGATTTTAATTCTAATATGATTAGAATAAATATTATTGGAATAAGATATTTAATTATTATTAGAATAATCAAATATTCCTAATTTGATTAGGAGTTCTTTTCTAGAAGGAATAGATATATCTTATTTTGAATAAGACTCCTATTACCTGGAGAGAAAGAAAATAGAAGACAAGTCAAAGTAGGAATCCAATTCCTACATGACTAGTAGGGTTCAAAAACCCTAGCATATAAATAAAGGGGTGGGGCGTGATTTTAGCTTTACGCGTGAACAAGGGGATCACGCCCAAACTACATGGCTTCAAGAATTTGGGAGAATACTCTTGCTCTCTTTCTTCTCGTTTTTATTTCTTTCTTTACACATGTTATATCGCTAGCACTTTCCCTAACATGATTTGAATCTAGGTTGGTGTGGATTATTACTCTAGATGAGACCTACTTTGGAATCTAGTAGAGAGAATCTTTCAAGGGACGAGGGTTGCCATTACCGCGTTGAATCTAGGTTGGTGTGGATTATTACTCTAGATGAGACCTACTTTGGAATCTAGTAGAGAGAATCTTTCAAGGGACGACGGTTGCCATTACCGCATGAGGCACGTTCGAGGGCGGCTCAAAATGTGTCAAGAAAGCGACGATTCATGTAAGTTCTTGAATCCCAAAGATTAGAAATAAAAATTGCAAGTCCGATCTTGCTTTTTGGGAAAAATTTTAAATTCCGCTGCGGTTTCTGATCGTGTTTTTCCCAACACGTACAACCAATCCATTCCGAGGATTACATCATATCTCTGCATCGGCATTTCTAACAAATCCGTAAGAAAAACCCGATCTTCGAAACTCACCGCACAACCTTTGAAAACCCTACAAGTAACTAAATTACCACTGAGGGGAGAGCTAACCACATAATCATATACACATAAAGTGACAGGCAAGCACATAGATGAAGTAAGATCCCGAGAAATGAATGAATGCGTGGCCCCGGGATCGAACAATGCATGAAATGTAGTGTCATGAATGCTAATCGTACCTTCCACCACGGCATTAGGGTGAAGCTCAACCGCTTTCTCCTCTTCTCCACCGAGAGCATAAGCCCGAGCTTGGATAGCCAGCCTTTGATTTCCTCCTGCGGTATAGGCTTGTTTCTTCTTAGTGCAATTGCTCACCATGTGGTCCGGAGCCCCAAAATGATAGCACCTCTTGTGCAACTTGAAGTAATTTTAGACCCGGTGATTTCCTTGGCAATGAGTTCATTGGTCAGGTGTCGGAAGTGCTAGAGACGGAGCTTGCCCTGCGGGTCGGGGTTGCTTGTATTGAGGCTTGGCCGGAGTAAAAGATCGTGGTGCCGGCCTCTTTCCAAACTTGTTGAACCCCGAGCTAGAACCGTACCCGGTATGAGGAGTCTTCCTCCGAGCTACCACCCTAGCCTCGACCTTTAAGGCCTTCTCGGTAACAAGAGCCCAAGTATGAGTATCAACGGCCTCGAGAGCATCCTTCATATCCTCTCTCAGTCCTTGTAAAAATTTGAGGGCCTTCCCACGGTCGTCATTAGCAATGTGAGGGGCATAGCGAGAGAGAGATGGTCAAATTCGTTGATATATTCAGTGACTGTTTTCCCCCCTTACTTAAGGTCCATGAACTCCTGAAACCTTCGATCTCTAGCAACTTGGGGAATAAACTTATCCCGGAACTCCCGTGTGAATGCTTCCCAAGTACCTTCTTCTCCGGAAACGTGTTAGGAATAGTGCCCTAGAAAGCCGATTGTATATCCGCTTTGTGCTTTTCCTTATTGTAATCACAGACAATCTTTGAATGAAATAACGAATTGAGGCAACACTTCTTTATATGCTCTTGTTTGGTATGCGTTTACTTTAGTTGTGCATGTATGAGAACTCCCCTAATCCTGATGACTTTAGGACTCTACCATTTAGGTGAAATGGTTCATGAAACGAGCCCTATATCACATAAGTCATGATTAGTAAAATACTCCAAGCCGATGAGTCCTACAGACAGTGGGAGTGTCAACCTGACTCCTCTAAGGCTTGCTTGTGGGATCACGCCCTTAAGAAGGACCACCTTGTTTCATGGAGGTGGAAAGTGTATAGTTGATACGTGCGTGATACATGAGGGTGCTTACTTTAAAAAGTAAGTTCACTGAGGTGCCCCGTGTGAGAACATTCCTAAATGGGAAAGGAAGTTTCTATTTCAGGAAATGGAAACTTCCAGATTAGGAAATATCTCACGAGTCATTGATGTGATTAATTGATCCTTAGACTTGAGGTTCCTTGTCACTTTATGAGTTAACTCTGTAGTCTTTGGTATAAGCTTTAAAGGGTGTCGCCTTAGACAACTGATTCAAGGCTTATGCTGGGGCTGCACAAGTGATTCATGAAAGTGAATGAGAATCAAGAAAGGACCTACACTTGCATTTGCAAGGTGATCTCTTATTGTGTAAGTCATTCATATGCCATATGGAGTCCTTGGCCAAGGCAGTAGATCAAGACATCAAGAAAAGTGTTTCTTGGATTGAGATCAAATGGATATGAAATGCACTTAGCTTTAAGACCGGATTATTAGGGTTCTGATTATTCCCTTGCCCTAGATCTTGGTTGAGAGATAGTAAGTAGGAGGATTGTATCTCACATGAATCAATGACTTAAAGGTTCTGTCGAATCCGAACATTCCAATTCAGCTAGGGGTTAAACACCTGTTGCTAGACTATGGTCGTTTAATCTGTGGACTGATTAATTAATTAGTGAATTAATTAATTAGGGTCACTGCTAATTGAATTGAGAACCTAGAGGGTCACACACAACAACTTGGTTACATGAGTTGAGGCTTGAAAATGATTAAACGAGTTAATCGGACCAAGAGGGTTCCACACGTGTGAAGTCACACGTGTGGCTCACGTGAGTGACACGTGTCACTGTGACACGTGTCACACACGTGTGTATATGTATATTATATATGTTAAATAATTAATGTGTTAATTATTTAATAGACTTTGGTTTAATTTCGAATTAAAAAGAAAGTCTAATTTTGGAGAAAATAATCTAGTTAATTAATTATGAATTAATTAATTAGATAAAATAAGTTATTTATTTTATAATAAATAAAGTATAAAATTATCCAAAAATAGTTTGGATATTTTTAGCTCTCTTAAAAGTTGACTAGAATTAGAATTCAAAGTCAAAGTTGGAAAATACTTGATGATCAAGTAATAGGAGAGAGGGACCAAAATCCTAGCCCATAAAGGACTAGGAATTTCGGCACTCCCCTCTCTATAAATAGGGGAGCTCGAGCTCCTTATGGAGCTAATAGATAATTCTTGGTTCATGTGTTGAACACCTTCCTCTCTCCAAGATTATATTAAACCCTAGGTTAAGCCTAAACACTAACTAGAGAACTAGCATCCTTACTAGTTAGATTGTGATCAAGTTGGTGGACTTTCTCTAGAGACTTCAAGTTAGAAGTTTGAAGATTCGAGCTTTACCAAGGAGAGGGGATCAAGCCGCGTGAAGAGCGTTCTTGGGTGGCTTGAAACGCTTCAAGAAAGAATAAAAGAAAAGTAAGTTTTCTATCTTTACGAATTTGGTTACACGATTGCGAGTTCAAGGTCCTTTTGTTGGGAAAATTTTTAAATTCCGCTGCTTTCTGATTCGTGTTTTCCAACAAGTGGTATCAGAGCCACCTCGTTAATCGTGTTTCTGATTCGTCTCAATTATACTGAATTTGGTAGAAATTCTTAGCCTTGATGCGATTGAGTATTTGTAATTGTTTTAGAAAGCCTGAATTACGAAACTGTATTTTTTCCTGAAAGTTTCTGAAAATTGGTTTTTGGAAAAATTAATTTTTGAAAACAATTTTAGATTTGAAACTGTATAAACTGTTGGCGCGCCGGGAGGGCCTCCCGCGCGGTTGCGGGAGGGTGGCGCGCGAAGCCCACGCGCGTCACCGCCCATGCCTGGCCGGGACAGACCGGCCAGCCGCCCAGCTCCTCCCGCACGCCTGTGCGGGAGCCTCCCGGGCGCGCCTACGCGCGCCCGCCCAGGGCGGCCGAGACTGGCCGCCCACCGCCCAGCAGGGCACGCGGCATGCGCGCGCAGTGCGCGCACTCGCCTGGCCTTGGCCGGGCGCTGTGCGCGCCTGCCGTGCGCGTCCGCGCACGCTTGCGACGCTGCGCCCCGTTTCGCGTACGGGCCCCTTTTTTTCGTGATCCGGCCCTTATCTGTTTCGTGCAATCCAGTCCCAATTTTTATTTTAATTTTGAAATTTTTATTTTTGAATATTTATTTTTAATTTTTGAATAAAACTTAAAATTGGGATTTTTGAGAAATTGGAGCGGTTTATATTTTGGGAAAATACAATCTTTGATAAAATTATTAATTTTCAGAAATTAATTGGAATTTTATTTGTTTTGGTAATTTGGGATTTATTGAAAACTTTTATAAATAAGACTCGAATCAAGTCGTGTTTTAAGCTATTAGAGCTTAAAGCGAGAATTTTAATTTATTGGTTAAATTTAAATTCTTGCAAAAGCATGTTAGGTGATCATGGGTTTAGATCTATGTATGGTTTTAATTTATGCACATGGATGGTTTAAATTGGGGTTGGAGCCCTATAGTTGCGTTTTTCAATTGAGGTTGGAGCCTCACTTATGTGCGTACTGTTATGTGATTTATTATGTGGCTTTCTATATTACTGTTTTTTAGGCCGGGGTATGCCCCGTGTAATTGTCTAAGGCCAATATGAAGATTGAGCCTTATTCCTTTATGTCTTTTTCCTTTTATTGTAATTTGAGAGTAGAGATAGGTGGTGAGGTTTTATTTTCATTTTGGAGACAATGCACCCATGGAGTAAGATGTACCATATTCAAGTAACAAGGAGGCCATAAGTGAAGACCCCTCAAAATGTTAGGGAGGGGAATCTCAATTGTTAAATGTAATAGAGATAGGGCTCGTATTTTGTTACCGCTTTCCCTTATGTGATTTAAACTGTTTATGTGGCATGTATGTTAGAACTTGTGATTGTGGAGTGGCTCCCACATATCACGCATAAGATAGGTAGAACCCATGATCATTACATGTTAGTATCATGCTAGGACATGTTATCTGTTTATGTGCTTGTTTGAAATGCATTTAAGTGTACTTGCATTAATCAAGACAAATAAAATTGGATAACATATATGTTGGTGAGGTCGAACCGGACAACTCTCCGGTTGATTCGAAAATTCCCATTAAATATTAAGCTAATTTCGAACAAATAGGTATTTAAGTTTGAGATGCAAATTTTGAATTAAATTCCTAGCATTCCATCAATAGGTTTTAAGTTTAGTAAGTGAAGCTAGTTATTGTCCGCGAGTCGTGGGATAGCTAGTGGAGCCTATTAGTTCTTAGTTACCTAATTGATCATTTTAAATGATCAATATTTCATGATCAATTTTAGCAAGGGCGATGTCCGCGAGTCGTGGGTCGTTCGAACTAAGTTTTGGTCATGATCTTATGATTGATGGGTCAAGCTTAACGCCTAAGTAAATATGGATGTCGCACGAGTCGTGGGTCCATATTGAAAGATAGGTGATGCAAAAACAATTACTAAGAGTTCTAAAGGTGTTAGAATTGGTAAGTTGTACCTA
Source organism: Lantana camara (assembly GCA_037501455.1). NCBI lineage: Eukaryota > Viridiplantae > Streptophyta > Magnoliopsida > Lamiales > Verbenaceae > Lantana > Lantana camara. The sequence continues at coordinate 86,816,366 of CM074862.1, read as the reverse complement.
CCTAGGGTTCTTACTTAGAATGTCCGCGAGTCGTGGGTTCGAGGTAAAATGCCTAGGATCTTAGTACCCATTGGGAAACGTGTTCCTCTTAGATCTTTGGGAATTCTAGATCTTTGAAAAACAGTGGGAGCTACAATAGATTAAAGACCTTATCTTTTGTATATCGTTATAATTCAGCATGCTCACTAGTTCTCTGTTTTACCATTTAGGTCGTAGATTCTGTGATTCTCTACGTGTTTTGAAATGGCAACCAAAAACCCTCTTGTATCGATCCTCGAGTCAAACAAGTTGACTGGTCCCAACTATTCTGATTGGCTGAGGAATCTAAAAATCATTTTAGATTCTGAGAAGAGAACTTATGTTCTCTTCGAAGGGGAGCCTAGTCCCGAAGGGGAGGCTCCCACTCGGGCCGAGCGGGACGCGATTCAGAAGTGGAAGGATGATAATCTCCAAGCCCGTTGCCTTATGTTGGCTAACATGTCTCCGGACTTGCAAAGGCAACATGAGGCCATGGAATTTGCTTAGGAGATTTACGACCACTTAGAGCAACTTTACCGCCCTCATGAACGTGTTACAAGGTATAACACTTCAAAGGAATTATTCCACTCGAGAATGAGGGAAGGTTCAAGTGTCCATGAATATGGACTTAAGTTTCTCGCCCTTACTGAGAAACTTGCTTCCATGGACATGCCACTAAAAGATGAGCTTTCAGTGGATTTGTTGCTAGCTTCGCTCCCACCATCATTCAACCATTGTCCTTAACTTCAACATGAATCATGCTGGTGCTACTGTAGCTGAGCTGATTAGTCAGCTTGTGACTGCTGAAAGCACGATCAAGAAGGACAATAAGGTTTTGATGGTGAATGCTCCATCTTCCTCTTCTGGGCCTTCTAAAGGTAAGGGCAAGAGAGCCCAAAAGAAGAAGAAGAAACCCCTTAGGCCCACTGGTGGCATTTCGAAGGGGAAGGCCCAAAAGAAGAAGCGTGATCAGAAAGAGGATGTTTGCTTCCATTGTGGCAAAGCGGGACATTGGAGGAGAAACTGCCCAGAGTACAAGGCTACTCTAAAGAAAGGTATCTTTCTCGTTGGAGTAAATCTTTCTATTAATTCTAGTTCTTGGGTACTTGATACCGGTTGTGGAACTCACATCTGTAATGATGTACAGATGCTAAGTGAAGTCCAACAACTCAAAGAAGGAGAATGTGTCTTGAAGATCTGCGATGGCTCAAATGTTGAAGCTCGAGCTTTAGGCACAATTAGATTAGATTTAGGTAGTTTTGAGTTAGTATTAAACAAAGTCCTTTATGTACCGAGCATTATTCGTAATATAATTTCAGTTCCAATATTAGATTGTGAAGGTTATGAAACTTATATTAAGAATGGTAAATACTTTATCAAACGGAACAACTCTTCCGTTCATATCGGTACTCTAAGTAATGGACTTTACCTAACTCAAAATATCAATATTATGAATATACAACGAGAAACAAAGCGTAAGAGAGATGACAATGTTTCACCTCCCTTATGGCACGCTAGATTAGGACACATTTCCAAGAACAGAATTAGCAAGATAAACACTTTAGGATCATTCTCTGAAAATGATCTCAAAGAGTTAACTTCTTACGAATCCTGTCTCAAAGGAAAAATGTCCAAAGTCCCTTTTAGAGGAACTGTGGAACGTGCCACTGAGGTTTTGGATTTGATCCATACTGATGTTTGTGGACCGCTTAGTGTAAGCACTAGAAGCAATCATCAGTATTTCATAACCTTTACTAATGACTTTAGTCGGTATGGTCATGTATACTTAATGAAGTATAAATCTGAAGCTTTTGAGAAATTCTTAGAATTTCAAAAGGAGGTTGAGAACCAAACTGGTCACAAGATCAAAGCACTTCGATCTGATCGAGGAGGCGAATATCTTAGTGAAGAATTCCTTAGTCATCTCAAGGATAATGGGATTATCTCTCAGTGGACTCCTCCGGGAACTCCTCAGCTTAATGGAGTTTCTGAGAGAAGGAATAGAACCCTACTTGATATGGTTCGTTCCATGATGAGTTTCACTGACTTACCACCTTCTTTCTGGGGTTATGCCCTAGAAAGTGCAGCAAAGATTCTGAATCTAGTTCCCTCTAAGTCAGTCCCCAAGACGCCATATGAAATGTGGCATGGTAAAATCCCTAGTTATTCTTACTTAAGAATTTGGGGTTGTCCTGCTTACGTGAAGAGGACAGTGGGAGATAAGTTAGAATCTCGTTCTAACTTATGCTACTTTGTAGGTTATCCTAAGGAATCCATAGGATACTATTTCTATGATCAATCTGAGCAAAAGGTGTTTGTTTCCAGAAATGCCACTTTTCTTGAGGAACCGTTCCTTAAAGAAAAGAAAGGCAAGATCATAGAATTAGAAGAAGTACAAAATGACCCCACATCACCCACTGAAGAAACGTCCCACTCTGATCAACCACAACCAATCACGAATTTCGATACACATGAAAATCCTCCTCTAAGGCGTTCTGAACGCAATCCTAGACAGCCTGAGAGATGGTATGGATTCTTCCATGAAATCTCTCAAAAGGATAATGATCCTTCAACATATGAGGAGGCACTTTCAGATTCTGACTTTGAACAGTGGATAGAAGCCATGAAATCCGAAATGGACTCCATGAACTCCAACCAAGTTTGGACCTTGGTAGATTTGCCTGATGGGGTCAAACCCATAGGTTGCAAATGGATCTTTAAGAGAAAGCTTGGAGTTGATGGAAGCATTGCAGCCTACAAAGCAAGACTGGTTGCAAAAGGATTCACTCAAAGACCCGGCGTGGACTTTGACGAAACCTTTTCACCAGTTGCAATGCAAAAGTCCATTCGAATCATGCTTGCCATTGCTGCATATTATGACTATGAGATATGGCAAATGGATGTGAAAACTGCCTTTCTCAATGGTGACATTGACAAAGACATTTATATGGAGCAACCCATAGGTTTCACATTCAGTGGGAGTGAGCAAAAGGTTTGCAAACTCCAAAGATCAATCTATGGATTGAAACAGGCTTCTAGGAATTGGAACATTCGATTTGATGAATCAGTCAAAGCGTTTGGCTTCATTCAAATTTCGAATGAATCATGTGTGTATAGAAAGGAATTGGAGACCTCAGTGCAATTCTTAGTACTTTATGTTGATGACATCCTTCTTATTGGGAATTCGAAGGATGACATGAAAGTAACTAAGTTATGGTTATCGAACCAATTCGAGATGAAAGATCTTGGTGATGCGTCCTATATCCTTGGAATTAAAATCTATAGAGATAGATCTAGAAGGTTAATAGGACTATCACAGTCGATGTACATTGACAAAGTATTGAAGAGATTCAATATGGAGTCAGCAAAGGTTAAGAACCTTCCTATGAGTGTAGGAACATGTCTTTCAAAGAAGATGTGTCCTAAGACTAACCTTGAGAAGGAAAGAATGACTCATACACCTTATGCGTCAGCAATAGGTAGCATAATGTATGCAATGTTATGTACTGGACCGGATGTGGCTTATGCACTTAGTGTAACGAGTCGTTTCCAATCTGACCCTGGAGATGGTCACTGGGCTGCCGTGAAGAATATTCTTAAGTACTTGAAAAGTACTAAAGATTTATTCTTAGTTTACGGAGGTCAGAAAGATCTTACTGTCGAAGGATACTGCGATGCAAGCTTTACATCTGACTTAGATGATTTTAAGTCAATGTCAGGATACATTTTCTGCCTGAACGGCGGAGCAGTGAGTTGGAAGAGTTCCAAGCAAACTACCACTGCAGATTCGACCACTGAGGCCGAATACTTAGCTGCAAATGATGCAGCTAAGGAAGGTGTTTGGATTAGAAACTTCATTCAAGAATTGAATGTTGTTCTTAGCATGAAAGACCCCATTACTGTGTTTTGTGACAACACTGGGGCGGTTGCTCAAGCAAGAGAACCAAGATCTCACCAATGGACCAAGCACATTATGAGGAAGTATCACCTAATCCGTGATATTATCAAAAGAGGAGATGTGCTAATCGAGAGGGTCACATCAACAGAGAACGTGGCAGATCCACTTACTAAATCCCTTAGTCGAGAAGCTTTCCAAGGTCATCTTCAGAAGATGGGACTTAGAATAGCTTTAGAATGGCTTTGACGGGCAAGTGGGAGATTGTTAGGAATAGTGCCCTAGAAAACCGATCGTATATCCGCTTTGTGCTTTTCCTTATTGTAATCACAGACAATCTTTGAATAAAATAACGAATTGAGGCAACACTTCTTTATATGCTCTTGTTTGGTATGCGTTTACTTTAGCTGTGCATGTATGAGAACTCCCCTAATCCTGATGACTTTAGGACTCTACCATTTAGGTGAAATGGTTCATGAAACGAGCCCTATATCACATAAGTCATGATTAGTAAAATACTCCAAGCCGATGAGTCCTACAGACAGTGGGAGTGTCAACCTGACTCCTCTAAGGCTTGCTTGTGGGATCACGCCCTTAAGAAGGACCACCTTGTTTCATGGAGGTGGAAAGTGTATAGTTGATACGTGCGTGATACATGAGGGTGCTTACTTTAATAAGTAAGTTCACTGAGGTGCCCCGTGTGAGAACATTCCTAAATGGGAAAGGAAGTTTCTATTTCAGGAAATGGAAACTTCCAGATTAGGAAATATCTCACGAGTCATTGATGTGATTAATTGATCCTTAGACTTGAGGTTCCTTGTCACTTTATGAGTTAACTCTGTAGTCTTTGGTATAAGCTTTAAAGGGTGTCGCCTTAGACAACTGATTCAAGGCTTATGCTGGGGCTGCACAAGTGATTCATGAAAGTGAATGAGAATCAAGAAAGGACCTACACTTGCATTTGCAAGGTGATCTCTTATTGTGTAAGTCATTCATATGCCATATGGAGTCCTTGGCCAAGGCAGTAGATCAAGACATCAAGAAAAGTGTTTCTTGGATTGAGATCAAATGGATATGAAATGCACTTAGCTTTAAGACCGGATTATTAGGGTTCTGATTATTCCCTTGCCCTAGATCTTGGTTGAGAGATAGTAAGTAGGAGGATTGTATCTCACATGAATCAATGACTTAAAGGTTCTGTCGAATCCGAACATTCCAATTCAGCTAGGGGTTAAACACCTGTTGCTAGACTATGGTCGTTTAATCTGTGGACTGATTAATTAATTAGTGAATTAATTAATTAGGGTCACTGCTAATTGAATTGAGAACCTAGAGGGTCACACACAACAACTTGGTTACATGAGTTGAGGCTTGAAAATGATTAAACGAGTTAATCGGACCAAGAGGGTTCCACACGTGTGAAGTCACACGTGTGGCTCACGTGAGTGACACGTGTCACTGTGACACGTGTCACACACGTGTGTATATGTATATTATATATGTTAAATAATTAATGTGTTAATTATTTAATAGACTTTGGTTTAATTTCGAATTAAAAAGAAAGTCTAATTTTGGAGAAAATAATCTAGTTAATTAATTATGAATTAATTAATTAGATAAAATAAGTTATTTATTTTATAATAAATAAAGTATAAAATTATCCAAAAATAGTTTGGATATTTTTAGCTCTCTTAAAAGTTGACTAGAATTAGAATTCAAAGTCAAAGTTGGAAAATACTTGATGATCAAGTAATAGGAGAGAGGGACCAAAATCCTAGCCCATAAAGGACTAGGAATTTCGGCACTCCCCTCTCTATAAATAGGGGAGCTCGAGCTCTTTATGGAGCTAATAGACAATTCTTGGTTCATGTGTTGAACACCTTCCTTTCTCCAAGATTATATTAAACCCTAGGTTAAGCCTAAACACTAACTAGAGAGCTAGCATCCTTACTAGTTAGATTGTGATCAAGTTGGTGGACTTTCTCTAGAGACTTCAAGTTAGAAGTTTGAAGATTCGAGCTTTACCAAGGAGAGGGGATCAAGCCGCGTGAAGAGCGTTCTTGGGTGGCTTGAAACGCTTCAAGAAAGAATAAAAGAAAAGTAAGTTTTCTATCTTTACGAATTTGGTTACACGATTGCGAGTTCAAGGTCCTTTTGTTGGGAAAATTTTTAAATTCCGCTGCTTTCTGATTCGTGTTTTCCAACAAAACGTCCATATGAGCCCGGATGCTAGTCCACCAATTATATGCTTGCCCTTGCATCATAGTAATGGTGCATCATACGAGCCACTCCTCAGCTCTAACATCGACTCCACCTTCAAACCTCGAGGGATTTTGGTTTCGGAATTCCCTCAAAATATTAGTAATTTGGCCCCCTTCTTGATTCTCAACCGGGGGAGTGTTTTGCCTATAGCGGACGTCAAGAAAAGCGCACAAACGTTCCATAAATCCCTTCGGTTCTATTTGAGATTGAGGATTCGGTTCCGGATGTGGAGAATGATCTCTATGATGTCAACGACCCAGAGATCTATCTCGGCAGTGTTCTCTTCTAGGTGGCATCCTACAAGAATAAAGAAATTCCAATATTCATGCATGAGGGTTAGTACATGCTCATGTGCACAATTAATAAGTAAATAAATAAATAATTCACATAAATGTTCAATTAAGGTATACAAATGAACACATAATATGCACATAACCACGTTGTCCTAAACCGTACGACCTAGGCAAACCCAACACGACACTAGAGCTCCGGCTTTGCATCCGGAAGCTCTGATACCACTTTAGGATGTGACGCCCGAGTGTGGGCCACCTACATCCCCCGCACTTAGACCCAGACACAGATATGAAATGGAGGTCCATACATGAGTTTAAGACTAAGCGAACGGGGACTTACACTCACACACTAAGCTAAGCGGGGCTATAACCAACAGAGTGCTCAAGAAACAAAGTGAAACAAACTACGGAAGCAACTAACAGGATCAACAAAGTAAGCTCGTCATGAACAACAAACATACACATTACCACACAGGGCCAAAATAATACTAGAAGTAACCGAATTATCCAAGTAATATGATCCATATACATATCCGATCCAAAAGTAGCAAAAGTAATAAATATGATATGCAGACTCAACCTACAACGCTAAGTACGACACCAAGACGCACTTCCCCGTCTAGCTCGAGGCAACCTACACTAAAGGTGGGAAAAATGGGAGGGTCAGTCTACAACTCGACTGAGTAAGGGGGCTGACGCATACCCACACTATAATTAAATATAACAGAGCATAAATCAAAGCGATAATCATGAACCGAGGCTAGGGTTTTACAAACCAAAGCATTTTCAAAAGAATACATAATACATATATCGAAATCCCTATCTCGATTCACAGTTTATCCATACAAAAGTAAACTAACGTCCGACGAGTACGGACTTCGCCTCCTTCTCCACAAATAACCAAACTATCAAATCAAAACATCAATCCATCTACAACTCCTCGGCATTCGAGAATCAAACCCTCACTACCACAAAGCAAACATATACGAGGTGGCGAACCCACGATATGCCTTTCCCGGTTATCCACCGAGGGCTCAAAGCAAACACGTCTTCCCAACCTCCAGAGTCGTACGTGCCTTCCTCAAATGGAATTACGCACAGGTCAAACCCGATGACCCTTGTCGTCCCGGGGCTCCTTACCCGTAATTCTGGGGCCCATCAAATCCGACCAACTTACCAACATCCCATCTCTCAGGGTACATCTCGCTTAAACCAACAAAAGGTACAAGAAGGCTTACAAAACAAAGCTTATATATGCCCATTCGTATACTAAGTTCCAAAAGATCCCAAAGATATCCCACAAGACCAAGAACATATCTTAAACATTCATATTTAATAAATATATAGATATATTCGTATACGGGGTGAGAAAACAATACACATAAGGCCATAGGTTGTTTAGCTAATACCAAAGTTCCTAACCTCACCTAGTAGCAAAAGGAGTGGAAACGGGATCAAACGGACTGAGAACCACCTAAACCTCCGGACCGATGATGTCCGGACTCTGCTCTGAAATAAAAGGACACAACACCCGAGACTTAGACTCAAAATAAACCAAATATAACGCACGGTTAATGCTACGTATGCATGAGATGTAACACGTGCTCAAAATGATCCAAATGATTCACATAAAAGCACCAAAATGCACGCTCATGCATATACAAAACGTATGGAAAATTTGAAGCATGAAAGTTACAAATTAACATGCATAGGGGATATATAAAAGTGTTTCGAGAGCAAAGGAATCGAACCGCAAAAGTCGAAAAATCACTTTCTTACAGCGGCTTCCGAAACGGTCATTTCGGATTTTAGTTCAATCTCCAAAAGGTCGTTTAGGTAGCCAAGTTCTGAACCCGAGAGCTCTGGAACGACCGTTTCAAGTTTACGAAGTATTTCCAAACGGCCGTTCCAAAACCATCTGTATCAGTTTTTAACATCCCAAACGGTTGTTTCTAAGTCTAACTAAAAATCCAAACGACCATTCAGGATGCTACTGCATCAGTTCTGGTCTCCCAAACGGCCGCTTGCCAAAACTAAAGAGACTCCAAACGGCCGTTTGTTGGACTCAGATTTGAAAAACCCGCACAGGCCAAATGGCAGTTCCCGAAATGTACTAAGGGCCGAAACGGCCGTTTCGCCTTCGAAATCTGGGCAAATTCGAAAGCAAAACAGGGGTGCCAAACCAATTCTCCTAAAACACCAATTCGTCTCCACAAATCCATCACAAACCTCAAACCAAATGTAAGAAACATCAATAAATGCATACACAACCAAAGATCATGCATCCAAGCTCAAAATACACAAACCCATATGAATACATTCAAGCTCATTTATGGCATACTCTCATAAATGTAATTACAATCAATCTCATGCAATAAATCCAACGTATTCATCATATAGAACTCATAAATGAAGTTATATATCACATTCTTCAATCCAAGAATCACAAATTAAACAAAATAACCCAAACCCTTACTATTCACCCATCTCCCCAAACTCATACAAAACACATTCCCAAGACAAAACAATCAGTAGAAAGGTAGAAGAGATTGTGAGGTGCTTGGATCTTACTTCGGATCGAAAAACAACGAAGAATTGAGGGAGATATGGTCTTCTTGAGCTTGGAGGGTGTGGAGCTCTCTTTCTCTTTTCTCTTGACTTAGGGAATATGTTGGTGATGAAATGAAGAAGAAGAAAAGGGGTTCAAGCATAAAAGGGGTTTGGACCAGTCCGGTTCAAGGTTTTCTCGGTTTTGGTTCGGTTCAAAAGGTATCGGGTTCAAAATTCCAAATTCTCATAATTCAAAATACGAAATTAAATCATATAATTCTCAATTAAGTCACATAATTCAAATAAAGTTATCCAAAATGAAATTAGGAATTAAATCACATAATTACCTGACCGAACTGTAGAACGAGGTGTCATAATAATAGTCAAGAGTGGTATTCTGTTTGCATGAGGCTCGGTTCAGTGAATTTTCAGAGGTTCAAATGGGCTTAGAAAATTATGAGGTTTATTCCATCGGATCTAAATCATCAAAAAGAGTCCAACGGTAGGATGAAATTTGAATCCAAATTCCCGAGCTCAAGTTATGCCGCCCAGAACCCAAGGCACACTAAAACATTTTAGCCCCTTTTAGATCCCACAAGTGCCTTGACAAAAATCAATGGTTAAAACCTCATCAAATGGACCCAAAAACACACGAGGAGCATATAAACATGTTTATAACTCATATATCTCATGCATAGCAAGTTATCACAAAAACCAGAATTAAATTCGGATGTAAACGAGTCAAGTATCAAAGAAAACGAGCTAAACGTTCAAGTATGCAAGTTCATAACTTAACCAAATATTCATATATATCAAGAATAACATATAAATGTTATAATAAATATATAAGTACAAGAATTAATAAACTAAATACACAAGTAGCACTCTCGTTATGTCATACCTATATGGCCGAAAAGTCGGGGTGTCACATTGCATACACATATTCATATTATATAATATAAGGTACTTGTATTTATATATATATATATACTCATATCATACATTATGTGATGCCCCGTTCCTCGATCAAGGTAAGTCTTGTTACGAGAGTGAACGATTTACCTTTTATGCATGAATTATGTGAAATTATGCCTTGATTTGAAGACCGTTTTGTGCTTATATGAAATATATGATTTGTATGAAATATGTGACTATTTTTTATGTTAATTATGTGATTGTATTGTTCCTATTAAGCTTTGATAGCATACTTTGCGATTAATCGAAACTATGTGCTTATTTGGACATTAAAGTAAAATTTAGGGACTAAATGGTAAATTTATTTTCTGAGCCTGGAACTGGCTAGAATTTAATGAAATTGAGTAGATAATTCCATTACGAGTTCGTGGGTTCTTGAATCGCTCGATTTCGAGTTCAGACGAAGAAGTTATGGCCATTTTAAGAAAGTCAACCTTTTTAAGCCTCTAATGTTGACCTGCGACCCAATTTCGAAATTTACCCGATTTGAGACCCAATTTCTCTTAAAATCCGACCCGTATGACCCGCTCCATGACCCTAATAACTAATCCAACTTACCAATTCAGATTTAACATCCAATTCTCACATTACGATTAAAACACAAGATTCAAACATCTCTCTAACACTTTTCTCTCAAGACTATTCATCTCCTCTCAAGAACACCCAAGACCTTCAAGCCATCTTCAAGAGACAAGATTGAAGATTAAACCTGGAGAATCAAGACTAAAGAACGAGTTCATCTCCTTAATTATCAGCTCTTAAGGTGAGTAGTGCTTGAGTTTGAATGTGGGTCTTCTTCCTTGGACTTGGAACTTGAGTTTGGAATCTAGGGTTCTTGTTAGGTGGTTTAAATTCGAATTTCTTGTGGGAATTGTGTTTATTTTGATGTTGGGAACATTTTGGCATAAGAACTTCTTGCTTTCATGCTCTTATATGAAATCCTCCATTGATGACCTTTGAAGCTTTCTTGGGATTTCTTGCATGTTCATGTCCATGAGTGTTTTAGCTTGATTTGGTGATTGATTCTTGTTCCTTGAGCAATTTCATGAAGAATGTGATTAATTTCTTTAAGTTTCTTGCATGATTAGAGATTTCACCATTTTTTAGTTTGAAGCTTTGAGCACTTGGAGAATATGATGTTCATATGTGTAAAATGTTGGAATTCTTGATGCATATTCATTCCTACATGTCCTTGTTGTGATATTTGATGTTTAATTTCATTTACACATGTTTCATTAATCTTGAAGCATGATTTTGGAGCATTTGGAGTGCATTTTTCACCAATTTTGAAGTTATGCCCGTAATTGAGTTTTGGAACAGTAGCATTCCAAACGGGGGTTTCAATTTTGAACTAAAACCCCAAACTCCCATGTAGAAAGCTACTGTCACGAAATTCCGATGCCAAACGGATGTTTACAATTCCTTCTTTAAGCCCAAATGGGCGTTTACATACCCTCGGGTCCAAATTTTGAGTTTTCATGATCTTGATCGTTTTGCTTCGTCTGCACTTCCATTGCACTTCTTACACCCCTAATATGATATATATTACTGGGAATCATGTTTACGTGCATTTCAATGTCTTTTATACCTCGATTATGTGTAAGAATGTGCTAAGTATGATTCACATGTTGTTATTTGCATGTCTTGTGACTTGAAAGCTTGATATATGACTTATATGATGTTGTTTGATCGTAATTGCTACACTTATGCTATCTTGAAAATTCATTTGCACATCATGAGCATATTTACATTATTTTAAAGTTTTGCGTCGTCTTAATTGGTTTTGAGTCGTGTCTTACCCTTGTTGGTACATTATCTTGTTTAGGTGGTGCGTCTCCGGACGAGTAGCTTGTTTGCTCGTGGTTGATCTTCGAAGTTCTTGGTAAAGGTGAGGAGTTATATATATGTATGAAATATTTTCAAAACTGTGGACACGTATAGCCTATCATGTTTGATGATTTTAAACTCTCGTTTTTAAAACGTATAAGTAGGCTTTATAAGCCAAGTTTTGTGAGCTTTGCCCGTATTATGGATATTTGCTTATGGAAAACTGTTTACAAGTAAAACTTGAGTTTTGGTATATGGGATAGATACCCAAAATGGTTTCGAAACTTTTATTTGAATATTATGTATGTGTGAGTTGTGTAGCGAGGTTATGTATACCTTGCAAGGATGCTTGCTTGGTTGGATTTTTTGATAACTCTCGGGCCGGAGTAAGTGGTAAGACTGGGAACGCAAGGGCGGACAGTTAAACCCTTACGAAGTACCCACTTTTGGATAAGTTTGCTAAGACTCCGAGGAGGATTCGGGGTTAAGGTAAGCTTGGGGGAGGTCGGTTTCATGGACCCACTTCTCCATAGTTCTTTTGCAATGCTTGGGGGCTGTACACCCTCGACATCAATGGTGTAAGGATGGATTGGTTTGATTTCTTTTGGTTTGGGAAGTAAGGATGGAGTGCTCGTACTCGCCGGGCCGGTGCTTTGGTTCATGATTTGTTTTATAATACTTGCATTGTTTTGAAAATAAGTTGGATCATGAACACCTTTATTTTGAGCATGCATTGAAACCCTTATCCTACTTATTTATGTAAATTTCTCCTCACCAGTTCCTTTTGAGCTGACTCCCTTTACCTTTCGTGTCCGCAGGTTGCGTTATGGAGTCAAGCTAGGCGGGGTCTTTTGAGAGTCTTGTTTAAGTGGTCTAGTTTGTACTCGTTATGCTTGTAGCATACTTTGTTATTTATGACTTATGCTTTGTTTTGGGATTTTATGGATTTAATATGTATCATGTTTTATTATGGTAGTTTGGACCGTGTTGGTCATTAGGTAGATTTTCCATTCCTCACTTGAGCATTTTGTGTTGGACCGTGATGGTCACCTTATTTGATGAATGTGAATTTTATGCACTTGTTATATTTGATTTAAGCTTCCGTATACTTGTGTTTGACTTACTCGCATTGTGAGTCTAGTACCGCCTCGCTAGGATGTCCGTTTGTCACCGCTTGCTTCGTACTTGGCGGGTATGTGGATAGCAATTCTATATACACGCTAGGTCCGTAGCACGGGATAGGCGTGGATGCCCTCGTTCGGGCGTTACACCCCTATTTGGTTGGTATCAGAGCCGAAGGTTCAATACCGGGCTCTTGAGTCGCTCGAGTCGTCTAGGTTGTACGGTATAGGGACAATGTGCTTTCGTGTTTATTTATTTTGTTTTTGCATATAACTTTATGTTATTTATATCTTATTAATTCTTGCTTTTAATTTATGTAATTGCATTTCTTACTTGGTATTACGTGACATGAGCATAGGACTAACCAACATACATATATGATTGAATTGTGTAGGATGCCTCCACGTCGTCGTAACCGTTCTCCGGCTCGTGGAAATGAGCAAGATCCTCCGGGGAATAATCAGAATCCATCTCCACCGCCGCCTCTACCTAATGCAATGGATCTTATGGCTCTTATGACTCAGTTTGTGCAAGCCGTTAATCCACAACAAGCCGCGCAAGCACCTCCTCCAGTACCTCCTCCGCCGGCACCAATTGAGAGTGTTTATGACCGGTTTAGTAGGCGTCGTCCACCTATATTTCCGGGCACTACAGATGACTTGAAAGCGGAGTATTGGATCACTACTATTGAAAGGATCTTCTGGGTTGTTACATGTACCGAAACGGAAAAGGTTTTATGTGCTATTGAACTTCTTCGTGATGAGGGTTACAATTGGTGGCGTAGCACTGTATCCTGTCCTGGAGTTGGTGAGAATGATGTGACATGGGAGATATTTGCAAGGGAGTTTCGGACACACTACATACCGAAACAAGAAAAGAAGCGCCGTGAGAGGTAATTCATGAATTTGGAGTAAGGGAATATGTCCGTGACCGAGTACATTGCCAAGTTCAACCGATTATCCCCATATGCACCTCATATCTCCAATGAGAAAGACCGTAAGTGTCAGAAGTTTGTAGAAAGGCTTCGTGGTGAGATAGCAAGGTCTTTGGCTCCGGTACAAATTGATGATCGGGCTACCGCTACCGAATTGGCTTTGAAAGTGGAAGCGGAAGAACAAAGACTTGGAACTAAGAAGGATATCATGGGTTCCGGATCGGGATTTAAGAGAGCAACTCCACAATCGTTCTCTAAGTCACCACAACCATCTTCTAGAGGCCGTTTTATTGGCAATAAAGGGAAAGGAAAGCAAACTCCACAAGTGGTGAAGAGGCATGATCCATGTGAGCATTGTGGGAGTACTACACATGTTGGAGAGAATTATTGGAAAAAGCATGGTAAATGCTTCAATTGTGGCAGCACTAAGCGTTTGGTGAGGAATTGTGATCAACCTAGGCTTCATGGATAGGGTAATGAGACAAGGCCCGTGGCTCATGCGCGTGCTTATGCATTGGATGGGGAGCAAGAGAACACTGAGATCGACCCTACCGCCATGGTGGAAGGTACACTACACATACATGACATTCCTATACATGCATTATATGATCCGGGCACATCTCATTCGTTTATTACACCTTCTATGGTTGCTATGTTAAATTTGTCTCTTGCGAGTGATTCTATGCTTTTTATTGTGCGTTCTCCTTTGGGTGGTATGATAGCTGATTGCTTGTATCGTAACTGTCCGGTGAGTATTGAGGGACGCGTTTACCCGGTGAAGTTGATTGTTATTCCGATGAAGAAGTACGACATGATACTCGGTATGGATTGGTAATATGCACATCGGACGAAGATGGACTGTTTTGGGAAGAAAGTTGAGTTGGGTACCAGTGTTGTTACAGGTTCGAGTGTCCGAGAGAGTCCATTTGTTTATTTGATGGAAGCTAAGAAGCTTATTCATGATGGGGCTACCGGGTATGTGGCTTATGTGTTGAACCGGCCTAAAGATCAAATTAAGCTTGAGGTGACGGAAGTGGCAAATGAGTTCCCTGATGTCTTTCCGGAAAGTTTGGGGACTTTGCCATCGGAAAGAGAGATCAAATTTGTTATTGATCTATTCCAAGAGGGCGAGCCATTTTCGAAGACGCCGTATAGAATGGCTCCCGCCGAACTCAAGGAACTCGAAACCCGATTAGACGAGTTATTGGCGTGTGGTTTGTACGACAAAGTACTTCGCCTTAGGGTATTCCGGTGTTGTTCGTGAAGAAGAAAGATGGGACACTTCGTATGTGCATAGACTATCGGGAGTTGAATAGGATGACGGTGAAGAACAAGTATCCCCTCCCGCACATCGAAGAGTTGTTCGATTTGTTGTAAGGTTCGAAGGTATATTCGAAGCTCGATCTCCGATAAGGATACTATCAATTAAGGATTAAGAGCCCGAGATACCGACACAGTGAGTTCGTTGTGATGCCCTTCGGACTTACCAACGCACCCGCAGCTTTTATGGCTTTGATGCACTGAGTTTTCAAGGATTTCTTGGACAAGTTCGTTGTTATATTCATTGATGACATCATGGTTTTCTCTAAGTCAGTTGAGGAACATGCTTTGGATCTTCGTTTGGTTCTTGAGAAGCTTCGCGAACAAAAGTTGTATGCTAAGTTTAGCAAATGTGATTTCTGGATTGATCGGGTATCATTCTTAGGACATATTATTTCCGGTGATGGGATTTCTATGGACCCTTCCAAGATAGAAATAGTTTCTCTTTGGGAGCAACCGAAGAACGTGTCGGAAGTAAGGAGTTTTCTCAGCTTAGCAGGTTATTACCGTCGATTTGTAAAGGAATTTTCTAAGATCGCAGCACCTCTCACACGTTTAACTAAGAAGGAAACAAAGTTTGTGCGGGATGAAGCTTGTGAAGAGAGCTTCCGTGTGCTTAAGGAGAAATTAACAACGGCTCCGATGTTAACCTTTCCGAAAGGTTCGGATGGGTTTTTGGTTTTCACCGATGCATCTAAGGAAGGATTGGGGTGTGTGCTTATGCAAAATGGTTGGGTGATTGCTTGTGCTTCGAGGAAATTGAAGGAGCACGAGCAGAATTACCCGACACACGATCTTGAGTTGGCCGCGGTGATATTCGCCTTAGCAAAATGGCGACACTATCTCTATGGAATTAAGTTTGAGGTATTCACCGATCACAAGAGTCTTCGTTATTTATTCATACAAAAGGATTTAAACATGAGACAATATCGGTGGATGGAATTCTTGGAAGACTACGATTGTGTCATATAATATCATCCCAGAAAGGCAAATGTAGTTGCAGATGCGTTGAGTCGGAAAGCAAAGATTGCTAATCTTGAGGTCGTTTCCGAAAAGGGTGAAGCCGAGATCCTTGTTTCGCAACCGAGGTTGGCTAACATCACTGTAAGACCGGATTTGAGGCAAAGAATCCTAGATGCTCAATCGAAGGATGAGTGGATTCAAAGGCAAGTGGTTCGGGCAAGACCTAATTCGAAGTCCAAGTTTGGATTCGACGATTTGGGGATCTTTAGGTACAAGGACCGAGTATGTATACCGGATGTGTTGCAAAGGTTAGTGCTTGAAGAAGCACATAGGACCGTTTATACGATGCATCCGGATGGCAGCAAGATGTACCGGGATGTGGCTAATTTTATTAACAGATGTCGGGTTTATCAACAAGTTAAGGTCGAACATCAATTACTAGCGGGTAAGTTGCAACCGATACCAATTCCCGAGTGGAAATGGGAACAAGTCGCCATGGATTTTGTGAACGGACTTCCGAAAGTACGAAAGGGATTTGATGGAATTTGGGTTGTTGTAGATCGCCTCACCAAATCTGCACACTTTCTACCGATTCGATCAACAGATAAAGTGGGGAAATTAGCGGAGTTGTATCACCGAGAAATTGTGAGATTGCATGGGATACCCGCTAGCATCATTTCGAATAGAGATCCTCATTTCACTTCGAAGTTGTGGAAGGTTCTTAACAGATTGTGGGGAACGAAGTTGAGTTTTAGCACTGCATTTCACCCGCAAACCGATGGACAATCCGAACGGGTAATTAAGTTTCTCGAGGATTTATTAAGGGCTTGTGTATTAGATTTTTCGGATAAGTGGGATAAGGAGTTGACTTTGATCGAATTTGCCTACAATAATAGTTACCAATCTTCGATCAAGATGGCACCGTATGAAGCTTTGTATGGTCGTAAGTGTAGATCCCCTCTTTATTGGGATCTTGAGGAATGGAAATGGACCGAGAAAGACGGTTTGGAGCGAGGAACCGAGCCCGATTTAATCAAGGGGGAAATTGAGAAAGTGGAAAAGATTAAACAACACATGAAAGCGACATAAGACCGGTAAAAGAGTTATGTCGATCGGAGAAGGAAAGATTTGGAACTCGAAGTGGGTGATCGGGTTTTCTTGAAGGCAACACCGAGAAAGGGTTTCTCACGAATTGGAAAGGGTGGTAAGTTAAATCCGAGGTTCATTGGTCCATTTGAGATTGTGGAACGTATTGCGGAAGTTGCTTATCGCTTGGATTTACCTCCAAATCTCACGGGAATTCATAATGTGTTTCATGTGTCACAATTAAGGAAGTATTTTCTGGATGAGATGGAGACTATATCGGTTGAAGAGGCACAATTGGATCCAGACTTGACATTTGAGCAACAACCGGTGAAGATCTTGGATAGGAAGGTTCAAGAGTTGAGGAATCGACAAATTCCGTTGGTTAAGATACTTTGGAAAGGTCTTAAGTCCGAAGAAGCAACATGGGAAACGAAAGAGAAGATGCGAAGTTTTCATCCTGAGTTATTTTCCGATGGTAAATCTGGGGACCAGATTTCTTTAACGAGGGGAGGTTGTGACGCCCCGATCCTCGATCAAGGTAAGTTTTGTTACGAGAGTGACCGATTTACCTTTTGTGCATGAATTATGTGAAATTATGCCTTGATTTGAAGACCGCTTTGTGCTTATATGAAATATATGATTTGTATGAAATATTTGACTATTTGATATGTTAATTATATGCTCGTATTGTTCCTATTGAGCTTTGATACATACTTTGCGATTAATCGAAACTATGTGCTTATTTGGATATTAAAGCAAAATTTAGGGACTAAATGATAAATTTATTTTCCGATCCTGGAACTGGTTAGAATTTAATGAAATTGAGTAGATAATTTCATTACGAGTTCGTGGGTTCTTGAATCGTTCGATTTGGAGTTCGAACGAAGAAGTTATGGCCATTTTACGAAAGTCAACCTTTTTAAGCCTCTAATGTTGACCTGTTACCCAATTTCGAAATTTACCCGATTTGAGACCCAATTTCTCTCAAAATCAGACCCGTATGACCGGCTCCATGACCCTAATAACTAATCCAACTTACCAATTCGGATTTAACATCCAATTCTCACATTACGATTAAAACACAAGATTCAAACATCTCTCCAAGACCTTTCTCTCAAGACCATTCATATCCTCTCAAGAACACCCAAGACCTTCAAGCTATCTTCAAGAGACATGATCGAAGATTAAACCTGGAGAATCAAGACTAAAGAACGAGTTCATCTCTTTAATTATCAGCTCTTAAGGTGAGTAGTGCTTGAGTTTGAATGTGGGTCTTCTTCCTTGGACTTGGAACTTGAGTTTGGAATCTAGGGTTCTTGTTAGGTGGTTTAAATTCGAATTTCTTGCGGGAATTGTGTTTATTTTGATGTTGGGAACATTTTGGCATAAGAACTTCTTGCTTTCATGCTCTTATATGAAATCTTCCATTGATGACCTTTGAAGCTTTCTTGGGATTTCTTGCATGTTCATGTCCTTGAGTGTTTTAGCTTGATTTGGTGATTGATTCTTGTTCCTTGAGCAATTTCATGAAGAATGTGATTAATTTCCTTAAGTTTCTTGCATGATTAGAGATTTCACCATTTTTGAGTTTGAAGCTTTGAACACTTGGAGAAGATGATGTTCATATGTGTAAAATGTTGGAATTCTTGATGCATTTTCATTCGTAGATGTCCTTGTTGTGATATTTGACGTCTAATTTCGTTTATACATGTTGCATTAATCTTGAAGCATGATTTTGGAGCATTTGGAATGAATTTTTCACCAATTTTGAACTTATGCCCGTAATGGAGTTTTGCAAAAGTAGTATTCCAAACGGGGGTTTCGATTTTGAACTAAAACCCCAAACTTCTGTGTAGAAAGCTACTGTCACAAAATTCCCATGCCAAACAGGCGTCTGTAATTCCTTCTTTAATCCCAAACGAGCGTTTACATACCCTCGGGGCCAAATTTTGAGTTTTCATAATCTTGATCGTTTTGCTTCGTTTTCACTTCCTTTGCCCTTCTTACCCCCCTAATATGATATATATGATTTGGAATCATGTTTACGTGCATTTTAATGTCTTGTATACCTCGATTATGTGTAAGAATGTGCTAAGTATGATTCACATGTTGTTATTTGCATGTCTTGTGACTTGAAAGCTTGATATATGACTTATATGATGTTGTTTGATCGTAGTTGTTACACTTATGCTATCTTGAACATTCATGTGCACATCATGAGCATATTTACATTATTTTGAAGCCGTTCGTCGTCTTAATTGGTTTTGAGTCGTGTCTTACCCTTGTTGGTACGTTATCTTGTTTAGGTGGTGTGTCTCCGGACGAGTAGCTTGTTTGCTCGTGGTTGGTCTTCGAAGTTCTTGGTAATGGTGAGGAGTTATATGTATGTATGAAATGTTTTCAAAACTGTGGACACGTATAGCCTATCATGTCTGACGATTTTAAACTCCCGTTTTCAAAATAAGTAGGCTTTATAAGCCAAGTTTTGTGAGCTTTGTCCATATTATGGATATTTGCTTATGGAAAACGGTTTACAAGTAAAACTTGAGCTTTGGTATATGGGATAGATACCCAAAATGGTTTTGGAACTTTCATTTGAATATTATGTTTTTGTGAGTTGTGTAGCAAGGTGATGTATACCTTGTAAGGACGCTTGCTTGATTGGATCTTTTGATAGCGCTCGGGGAGGAGTAAGTGGTATGGCCGGGAACGCAAGGGCGGACGGGTTAAACCCTTACGAAGTACCCACTTTTGGATAAGTTTGCTAAGACTCCGAGGAGGATTCGGGGTTAAGGTAAGCTTAGGGGAAGGTCGGTTTCATGGATCCACTTCTCCATAGTTCTTCTGCGATGTATGGGGGTTGTACACCCTCGACATCAACAGTGTAAGGATGGATTGGTTTGATTTCATTTGGTTTGGGAAGTAAGGATGGAGTGCTCGTACTCGCCAGGCCGCTTTGGTTCATGATTCATTTTATAAAACTTGCATTGTTTTGAAAAAAAGTTAGATCATGAACACCTTTATTTTAAGCATGTATTAAAACCCTTAAGCTACTTATTTATGTAAACTTCTCCTCACCGGTTCCTTTTGAGCTGACTCCCTTTACCTTTCGTGTCCACAGGTTACGTTTTGGAGTTAAGCTAGGCGTGGTCTTTTGAGATTCTTGTTTAAGTGGTCTAGTGTTTACTCGTTATGCTTGTAGCATACTTTGTTATTTATAACTTATGCTTTGTTTCGGGATTTTATGGATTTAATATATATCATGTTTTATTAAGCTAGTTTGGACCGTGTTGGTTATTAGGTTGATTTTACATTCCGCACTTGAGCCTTTTGTGCTGGACCGTGATGGTCACCTTATTTGATGAATGTGAATTTTATGCACTTGTTATATTTGATTTAAGCTTCCGCATACTTGTGTTTGACTTACTCGCATTGTGAGTCTAGTACCGCCTAGCAAGGATGTCCGTTTGTCTCCGCTTGCTTCGTACATAGCGGGTATATGGATAGCAATTCTATATACAAGCTAGGTCCGTAGGGCGGGATAGGCATGGATGCTCTTGTCCGGACATTACACATTACATACACATATACATACACATATACCTTATAATATTATACATATATAAGAACACACAACACCCATGCACTATTCACTCACTCTTACACAAAACACTTCACCTCTCTCCTTCTCTCCCTCACCACACTCACACGCACACCACCAGCCAGAAAAGGAGGTACCATCGCCTTTCAGTTCACACTCCACGTCATCCTCATCATCATCTTCATCATCTCCATTTCTTTATTCTTCATTTCTCCATTTCATTTTCAAGGTTTGTGTGTGTGTGTGTACATATATATATATATATATATATATATGTGTGTGTGAGTGTGGGAATTTGTTAGGGATTTTGTAATCTAAGCTTGAATTCATGTGTCTAGATAGGACTATGCATATATAGGTGGGAATCCCTTGAATTTACTGTTTGGAAGCTTGGTTGTTGGTGTGTGAAGTGAATATAGTTTTAAATGAGGGTTTGGTGAATAGTGGTGTTTGATTTTGATGCTAGCTTGTGTTATATGATGCATAAATATGGTATAAGGTGTATATTGATATGTTGAGCATGTTGGGACTTGTATTTTTCAGCTTGAGTATGATTTTTGGTTGGTTTTGTTGCATTTTCAGCTTGTTCTTCACAGCTCTTGTTTTTCAAGTTTTAGTTCCCGACCGGGAACCTTTTCAGCACAACTTTGATCCTGGAGTGTGACATCCTGTCTTCTCAGCAATCCAAGTATGACGTCACGAGAGAGTTTAATTCTGTATTCTCATGACTTATGTGAATTAACATGCCTTACTTGTCAATTTGTATTTTATTCTAGCTATGTGCGCATTAGAATTTAATTAATGTACTTAGACTCAACCGTCTAATATTTGCAAATAGAGACCTAATTATAATTAGGGTGTTTTAATCCTTCGTGGCTACCTTGAGCTCGGGAATTCGAATTCGAATTCCTACTTTGCCATTGGATTCATTTCGACGATTCGGGTCCAACGGATCTAGCCTCACTTTTTCTGAAGCCGTTTGATCTCCCTACCAATTTAATTTCTAACCGATTGAACCGAACCGATTTTTCTTGGCTATTTAAACCGAACCACACTCCTCTCTCCCTCATTTTCTTGCACATCGTTCCAAGGGGAAGAAAGAAGAGAAGAAAGAAAGGTTACCCCCTCCCCATACCTAAAGAGCTCAAGTTCGTCTTTGTTTCTCGTCCAATCAACAATCCAAGGTAAGATTTGAACTCCTCTCATTACGTGCTTCGTTTCTACCCGATTGAATTTTGTTTTGCTTACTTGATTCTATGAGTTTGAAGAAGATGATGAATAGTGTAAAAATATGAAATTTGTTTCTAATGTCTTCAAATGTGAATTATATGCTCTTAGATTGTAGTATGTTGTTCGTGTGAGTTCGCTCTTCGTTTATTTGTTGAGATTTTATTCGTTGCTTGCATATTTCTTGAATCAGCATTGTTGTATCTTTCTTGGAGCTTCCATGGCAATTTTGTTTCTAGCTCGTTTCATGCCGTTTTGATAGCATTTTATATTAGAGCATGTATATATGAACTTATATCTTGAATTTGAGGTGGTTTTGGTAATTTTTGGTTTCTCCCGTAAGTATCCCCTGTTTTGCTACATTTTTCTTGCCCAGAATGACTCCTCGGGCGGGGAGTTTTTGTGTTGAAATGGAAGGACAGAGTGTTTCTGGACTGTTTTCCCCGGCCGGGTAAATCTTGCCTTGTATTTTCTCCGGTTAGGTACCCCCTCATCTGAGCTCCGTTTGACCTAAAATTTTGATACGATCAACATTTTTGAGTCTAGAACAATCTCCAATTAGAATCACACCAAAGTTCATTCTAGATTGTGAGATATAACCATTTTAATTTGGTGCCACCACTTCAGCAAAATTCTGCATTCGTTCAACTTCAAACCTCCGCCCTTTTCGGATCCCTTTGAAACGTGATTCGTGTCATATATCATTTGAAAGATCTATGTGTCTAGTTTCATTTCCAAGAAACCAAACTCAATTCCCATTCCTGAAACTCAAGATATTCCCATTTTTGTACAGCTTGTCCGTTTTGGTAAAACCGTCAGCTTTCGCCCAATTTCACTCGGAACCCCTTTTTGTGTTTGTTTTTCGTTTTTCTTGTATATTTCCACCTCCAAACTTATTCCTACCTTATTATATCATGTTTATGTGTATGTATTTGTTCTTATATGCATTTTATGTTGCTTAAGTAATGTGAATTATTTGCACCAAGCACATATGCACCTTGTTATGTATCTCCACTTTGTGAAATGCATTTCTTTGCTTGAAATGAGTTTGAATATGAACTTTAACTATGTATTTGCATCTCTTAAGTGCCTATGTGTAACATTCCGCTCGTCCGGCCGTACAAGTAAGCCGTAACGAGAGTGTTATTTTATGCAATTATGTGTTATTTTAATGATTATGTGATTAATTGAAATTACATGAAATTACTTGTTTAACTTATGAACTTGAATTTTTAATGTTTATGTTTATGTGTCCTTTAATTTGCTCTATTTGCGCTCGAATTTAATTTCAATTTTTGTGAAATCTTGATATATGTGGCATACATGAATTATGAACGTGTTTGCATGCTCATTACGTGTTTTAAAGTTCGTTTATTTTGGTTCTTAGCTCGTTTTTATGAAACGGGATTTGTGAGGGACTCGAGGGACTAACTAGAGTAGCGCGCCTTGGGTTCTGGACGCCATAACTGGGGCTCGGGAATTCGGATTGGAAATTTCCGAAGAAGCGTCGGACTCGTAACGAAGAAAGGAAACCAAGGAACCTAATTTTGTAATTTTATAAGCCCATTTGAACCTCCAAAATTCCACCGGAATGAGCACTTTGCGCTAAGAGACACCTTTATTGACTAGTTTTGCACTTGTGGGGCCCATTTAACTCCAAATTAACCCCAAACCATGACCAAATGACTTGAGTTCAAAATCTAACTCTCCCATACAGCTCCCATTCGAACCAACCTCAAAAAGAAAAAGAAAAAAGAGCCCCAAATCTGATCTCCAAGGAAGAGAAGGAAGAAAAGAAGGCACTTTTCACATTTTGAGATTTTGAGCTCCAAGCACCTTCAATTCTCTTCTAATTAAAGAGGTAAGTCCATATTTGATCTCTCCATGTCTATGTGGTCATTTTAACTCCCATTTTGCAAGATTTCACCATGATTTGCTTGAGATATGGCTTATATAGTGAATAGTGAGGGTTTGATGAATTTTGTGATTTCTAGCATCATCTCTTGTGAATTCTTTTCATATGAAGCATGTATATTGTTTCCAAGACATCATTGTGATATATATGAACTTGATTTAAGTGCTAATTGAGAATTCATGACTTTGCCATTTATGAAATTTGGAAGCTTGGTATGAACTTGATCTCTCTTCATCTCTAGCATGTGTTGTTGCAACTTTGGACAATTTAATGGCTTCAAATGCATGATTTTTTGTTACCCTAACTTACCTTAGTGTGTTAGCTTGGATTAGGATGGATTTACTTGAGTTTGGAGTGAGTTTTACTGCTGCTTTTGCTGTTCTGCTGCTGCCGCGACCTAATTTAGTGCATTTCTGGTAGCGACCACGACCACTTTTTAGCCTAGTTTTGAGTTTTGGCTACTGAGCTTGCTGGTGTAGAGTGCGGTCACAAGCGTGACAAGAATTATCTTGATTTTGGTCGCGGTCGTGACCCGTTTTTGGGCTAGTTTGGACTTGTTGATGCATGTTTAGTTCGTTAAGTGTTTTTCTTTCGTTTTGTTTGTGTTTTACGTGTTCCTTTTTGCTTCTTTTCACCTTACATGCATGGCTATCATGTAATATTATGTGTTAGGATATATGTCATGAATTTATGGCTCGTTTTACTTGCTCGTTTCCAAGTTATGATCTCATATGCTTTATGCGCTACCTTATGTGTATACTTGAATCCATACTCTCTTTATTTGCTTTGAATGACCTCTTCTTACTAATTTTATTATATGCATGCATTGATAACATCTTGTAATATGTGTTACCTTGTATAATATGAAATTTTTGATTGAATTTAGATGCTCGTTTATGACTTATGCTCTTATATGCCCTTATGTGACCTAAGTGCTTTCCAATATGCATGAATGAACTTATATTTCAATTAGTTGTTTAATATGACTAATCTCTTGCTCCTTTTATGACTTATATGATGTAGCGCCCCACTTGTATATATATATATGAAGAGGAACGCTCCAACCCCCGTACCGATATACTCATCAAATAATGGTGTAAGCCATCACTAAACAAATACACCGGCGAACGGTTCATGAAGATCATGATGAATGCTCAATGATAATGCAGCGGAATTTAGGAAATTTTTGAAACTTTTAAATCCATGCGTGGTGGTGACAAGTAATGAACACATATGAAGAACAATACAGTCACGTCTAAGTAGAAGAGACAAGTAATGATATGATATAAGCAATTGGACAATATCACAGGAGCATATAATAAGTAGAGTAGCAGTGTATCATGTTACAGCAACAAGCTAGGAACATATGCAGCCATATATCAATAATGCAGGACACAAAATAGATTAATAACATATAAGTCCTGACTCGGGCAAAATAGACATTCTAGAGCTTCAAGATACCTCTAGAGTGTGGCTGCAAGACCTGAAACCGTGATGCCAAAAAAATAGGTAGAGGTATTAGTCAAAGTGACTAAGTGAGGGAGTACTTAAAAAGGAATACTCTTGAAATGAAAGCATATGTGAAATGAATAAAGTTTTCCTTGAAGAATGATTTGAAAGATAAATACTTTATGAAAACATTTGATATGCAAATGATGATGTCACACGCGTACACATATGATATGATTTGGTTCATATGATTTTAAGAAAGCGGGATAGGGGTAAAGGATAACTTTGAGAAATATGAACCAATGTTTATAAAATGATTTATGCCCGTAAGCTAGGCACCTCCACCCTTACTCCTTGAAAACAATGAACGATGAGCGATGTTGGACTGAGATCAACAACATCTTGAACATACACACATGCACTACCCTTCTCCGGTGTCACTTCGGGTAGCTAACCCTAGGTGACGATAAACGATGAATGAGATAAGGATTTGCGGTCCTTTCTCTGACAGATTGTCCTGACTTAACAAACCTCCTGTTAAAGTCGGTGTCAATTGTCTAATGGTGACGGCCGGTATTAGTGATGTCGTTGGCGCTCACCTCCCGAGCATCACTTCCACACATAACCGTCGGGCCCAATAACGATGACCGATAAAGCTTGCATATGAATGAAAATCCGGAGTAAATCCGAATGCTTGAATATAATGAAGTCCGTGAAGGACATGTATGAATAATGCAATGATGAACGATGAACGATAAACGATGAACGATAACTTTGAATAAATGAATATGATTGTTTGAAACGATAAATGAGATGAATAAATATGATATTTGAAATGATATATGATATTTGAATAAATGATAAATGAAGTAAATGATTGATGAAAGATTTGTCCCGATAAAGGAATAGTTTAAAGTAATGCATTGAAAGAACTAGGTGTTGGTTTTGAAAACATTTGATACTATAGATATAATCATGGTTCCAGTTTGAAATAGTTAACCTCACCTAGGACTAGGTAAAGATGTGTAGTATGATTAAACAGTGCCCTGGGGATCCCAGTGCTCAACCTTAACTCCTGTAAGTGACGTACTAAAGTGAGCTTAAGAACTAAGACCCACTCTATATGATGCATATGAATGATGAAGTCACATAAGGAGATAACACATGAGAGTAATACCATTTAAGGTATTAGAGATAAGGTATCACATAAAGAAGCACGTTGAAGTGACTTATCTTAACGTGAGATTATGATCTTACTAAAGTCGAGTAAGTATTAGTCAAATTATAATTCCTATCGCAACCCTAAGGTTATGAAACAAATCCACGAAAGAAAACTCATTTTAAAAATATATTTTAGACCCGAGGTTGGGAAACCCTAAGTGCAAACGTCTAAATAGGTATCCCGAATTTTATTTCATTTTACTATTCAAAAGTACTATTCCAGATTACTATTCAAGATTACAATTCACAGTTACTAATCACATGTCGGTTCAAACCCACACACTAAACATACACTCATGCACACACACGAACACACACACAAACACGCACACTCACACGCACACCGTGCATACACACACAGCACATACACACACACACACACTCTAATCAAATTATGATCTTGTTATAACCTATGGTTCAAGTTCATATTATTAGAGGTATGTGTGATCTATATTAAAAGGTATAACCTAAGGTTACAAGGTCTAATTAAAGTACTATTCTATCTTAGGTTATAAGGTGTGACACTAATCAAGTGTATAAGATATGATCAAACAATATTCCATTAATCCAAGTCATAACATAAGGTCAATTCATAATATATGAATCAGATAACAATGTAGCATCATATCATAACATAAGTCATAGCATAACATGAGCATTGATCATATAATATGTGACAATTAAATCAATTGACAATATGTAACATGTTGTGACATAATTGATCATATAATACTATTCCATTAAATAACATGCATGAACATAATTTAAATATCATAAACATACATCAATATACAACATATATGAACCCTAAATCATGATCATAGCATATATTAAACTAATTCACAACATATCATAGCATATTATAAACAATTAAATCACATGAACAACTGTTCAAATATATCATAAAAACTATACCATAAATGCATAAAATAAAATCATATATGGCTTAGGGAAGACCCTAAGACCCAACCTAAACATAATATAAATATACCATAACATAAAAACATAAATTAAACTAAAACATAACATAAAACTATAGCCTAAAAAAATAAAACAACTAACCTAATGTGGGGGGGTGGCTCTCGGCCAAGAGGGGAAAAGAGGGAGAGAATGGGTGTTGTTAACACAAAATTGAGTAAGATGAAATGAATGAGATAGAGGGGTATTTCTAGTTGTTGGGAGACCCCTCTCCTTGGAATAAAAATAACTCCAAGGGTAGGAGAGCAAAGTGTAGTAGCTTCCCTTGTAAGCTTGGGCTTGGGCATTAAATAAAAATAGCAAATGAAGGGTATTTAGGTAATTTAACATGGTAAACTTGAATACGAGTGTCTGGGAGTTAGCATATGTGAATCGGAAAAAATTAGCTTCGAAACGAATATTTACTCGAAGAAAACGGATTTACCGTTAGAAAGATATATTAGTTTTAAAGAATAGAAATTTGAAGGTTTTAAACGAATATGAATGAAAAACGACCTCCGAGCATGATCTGAAAGTCCGGATTGTTTTAAAACGTCATAAAATAAATCGACAATCGTTTTGAGCCCAATATTGACTATAAAAAGTTTTACCGATAAAAAGTTAGAACCGTAGGATGAATAGTAACTTATTTTTAAAAACCGTTTTATTCAAAACTGGAGTTAGGGCTTAAACGAAGAGATGAAATAATTCTCAAAAATCATGACATAAATCAAGGAGAACTTTAAATCCAAATTTGAAGAGTAGAAGTTCTCCGAACGAAAAACCGTTCGTAGAAAGAATAGTGAATTAGGGTTTTAAATAAACGTTTAATTAAAAATGGAGTTTGAAATAGATTTTCAAGTCAAGAATGATTTCAAAACACTCATATCAACTCAAGGATCGATTTAACTATAAATTTGAGTAGTAAAAGGTGTCCGAATCAAAACTCTTTTGCAAAATGAATAAGTAACTTTGGACGGTAAATGCCCGAAATACCCTTGATGCTAAAGAAAGGACTCTGAACTTTGGAAAACAAGTTCGAATGATTGGAAAACATGGATTATGAACCTCTAGGGTTAGAGTGACAAGATGGGTAAAGTAGGCTCGGTAAATGAATAGTAAAGTGGGTGAAAGGTAAAGAATTCCCCCTTAACGTACTAAAAATCACATAAGAGCACATTGATCAGATAAGAATGCAATGCATCAGGTTTTGTAAAGTTGGATCATGGTCTATAAACGCTTTACCACTACCCTTAGCTTACCATTCCAACCAGCCCCCATTACGGACTGTTACATATGATATGTTAACATGTTAAGTTATGTATTATCTTCATAGTATTGCATTTATAGAACCGTTTCCTCTGAAATACGTGAAATATGAAAGCATGTGCCTTAAGTGTTGCATTTCATATGCATTTATGCATTATATACATTTGTCGAGCGTCTATATGGTACATGTTGAGTCTAAGATTATCCTTTGTTGTCTCCTTTGTTCAGAGTTTGGTCCAGTTGGTAACGAGGAGATCCCGTAAGCGTCCGTTTGTATCCGTTTATATCCTTTGCTCCACCACGTTGGAAAGGTGAGGTTTTCTTCCTTTTAGATAATATAACCTACAACCCTATGTGTTTTGAAGCCCGCATGTGAATTATGTATACTATATGATAAATATATGTATGATATGTATTTTGAGGGCTCGTCCCATTTTGTCATAAGACTTTGAAAAGACTTTTATATGTATATAAGCTCTATTTTGATCTTCTTTTTGGAAAGCTTTGATTATGTGTGAGTGTGTAGCGAGCTTTGAGTTTTGAAAGATAAGCTTATGAAATTATGAAAATTATGATTTTTGAATAATGAATTGGGCCCCGGAGAGTGATATGGCATCTCGGGTCGACCGTGGGGTCACCGAGCTCCCCCATCAACACTCTCCCCTTTGAGAGTTTCACCTAACCTTAGGGGTTTTGAGGAAGGGTGGTTCTCTTCAGCCGGTGGTATCCCTGCCGAAGGTGCAAGGAAGTAATTAATCCTTGACTCGTGAGACTTATGATCGATAGCTAGGGCTTGCTACCCTTCTATCACCCTGAGTAGGTTGGATTATGATTTATGTTTTGATTATTTTTATGTCTTTGAATATGAAAGGAGTTTGGAAGGAGAACTTGTAGCACCCGAGCGCAAGGTACCACATCCCCCGCACGGAGACCCGACCCGAATATGAAATGGACAATCTATACCCGAGCTAAGTCACGGCGAACGGGGACAAACACACACGCTATGCTAGGCGGGCTAACCCTTAAACCATACGAATCAGAGCAAAACAATAAAGCGGAAGCAAAACCGATCATATATCATATATATATATACCATGAGCATCCAAGCTCAAAAAATAACATTCATATACAATATCTACACGCCGTCACCGCTCAAAACATATACGCTCCATATACAATATCATAACCAAAAGTATGTAAGTGTAGACAAAAATACAAAAGCTAGAAACGAATGCAAGACCTAACGACCTGAATTCCCGCCTAGCTCCCTGACACCTGCACAAAACCACTGAAAAACAAACCAGGTTTAGTCCAAAAGGGACTGGTGGGTATAAAACGGGCATAATATATAAATATCGCAGAATTTAAACACATACATGCAAGCTATAAACCCGTATGAAGTTTTAGAAGATTTCCCAAGTGGGTGAGACAAAGAAAGACATCTACGGGTTTACAACTATCATATTCATTCACAATTAATCATAGGGTTTCAAGGCCCGGCGAGTGGGCGTGTATAATCTCCAACCTTCTTCTCGTGTATTCATAACATAATGTATTTGTTATCATAAATATCTTTCGTGCACATATATATCATGATCATAATCATACATATACACCTTCTTCCTCCGGGTGGTGGACAGGTTTGCAAGACCTGGCCACCTCATACATAATGGCTAGTGAGGTACATGAATCCTCAAAAGCCCGACTAGCGTTTCCTCGTCAAAACTCCTAACGAGGTCCGTTCCGTCATAAATTTGGGTGGAACCAGTGTATGGGATCACCGTCGACCCTTGCCTCCCCGGATCGCCACATACACTAAGTCCCTAGCCCGTGAACATAACATAATCTCGCCAAAGTAGGGTTCAAACATAAAAGAAGGCTTACATTTGAAATCATTTACTCATAAAACGACTCGATATACATATAATATAGATTTTGGCTTAAAATTTTGCACATTGAGTGCATATATGGTTGTTTTAGCTAATAGAAGAAAAACCCACCATAAACCGACAAAAGAATACACAAGAGCCTCCCGGACCGGCCTCGTCTCCAACAAGATCAAAATTTGTGCAAGAAAGGTGAAGTGAGACTCAAAATGACCAAATAAGGTGCTCGGCAATGTAACGATCATGATATGAATGCAGAAAAGATGATATAATGTAATGAACACGTTCATGTGCACGATTAATGTCTTAAAGACATATAAACATTCAATTCGTTCATTCAATGAAGCGTTCATACTCAAACGAGTTCATATTCTCACATTTCACGTCAAATGAAACCATAAATTTAATAAAATGCTCAAAACACTCCATTTAACATATTAACAATTTATAAATATCATAAAGGAATAAAGAAAAATATAAATGAATTACATAAACAATGTATTAATTCATGCACTGTAAACAAGGGAGCATATGGTCATATTTCACGTATAAGCATCGAAACCACGTCAAAATTCCAAAGCACGTAGTGTAACATGTAGGGTAACAAGTTAACAACATATACAAGGCATAAAAGAAGCTAAAGAATCAATTAAACCACAATAAGACCCAACAAAAACGCAACAGTTGCAGCAGCTCATGAACGGGGGTTCAAAAACTCCATGCACGGTCGTTCCTCCACAGAGAACCAAAGCCGAGACCAAAAGGGGACTGAACGACCGTTCAGTCCCATGCATGAAGAGCCTGAACGGGGGTTCAAGTGTACAGACCCAGCATCCATGGACTGAACAGCCGTTCTGTCCATTTCTTCACTTCGGTGAACAGCCGTTCATGCAGGTCGACAGCAGTTTCCTCTTCGTCTTTGCAGCAGAAAACCGACCCTAAACTATGGAAAAACAGGGGATACATAAAGAGCAACACATATACTTCAAATCTATGCCATAACACATGAAAAAGAACACAAAAACCCATCAATTCAGTCCCAAATTCGTGACAGCTGTTGGGCATGGAAGAGCAGGTTACTTCTTTGCATTTTTCTCCAAGTTTTCATGAAAAGCAACAATGGTAATTCATGCTATGATCAATTACCATGAAATATGAGGCAAATATTGAAGTTAGGAAGTTCAAATGATCAACAAACATGCATCAATTCAGATCATAAAGCAAGCAATGCCATGAATTCAATAAATGAAGCCATAACCTACTATTCATCTTCTTCTTCCAAAAACTCATGAAAGCATGCTCAAAATTGGGGATGAATGGATTAAAATGACTCATGATGAATGTATATTATAACCCTAAGCTTACCTTGTGGATTGGATGAAGGTTGGAGAGATTTGAGCTTGAATCTCCAAGGATGGCTTGAGTTACGGGATTTTCTGGAATGCAGAGGATGTTGAGTTGATTTTCTCCAAGTGAGAGGGTGTGGTTCGGTTAAGGAGAGTATGATCAGCTAGATGGTTGAGTTAGGGTTCGATAGGCTCAAATCATGGTTAATTTGGTCAAGATTTGAATAAATTATGGCTATTTTAGTAAAATGTGACTGTTTAGACGTCCGTTGCGTGTTTCGGTTGAATTTCGGAGGTTCAACTAGCTTTGGAAAAATATAAAGCTAAGTTGACAAACTCAAATTTTCGATACGAGTTCAACGAAGTTGACGAAACTTGAATCCGAGTTTCCTAGCTCAAGTTATCACATAAGGAACCAATGGTACGCTAATTGCTCGTTAGCCCCCGTTTTGGATTCCAAAACAAAATAAATTCCAAAACTCAATCAAACGAATCCGAAAATATGAAACGAGCATATAATCATATTCGTAACACATATAAGTCCAACATATAAAATTTCCACGAAATTCCGAATTCATTTCACGTAGAAACGGTAAACAAATAATTCATTCAAGCGTAATTAATAAAAGAAAATTCATATAAATTCAAATTCAAATATTTTCAAATAATTAATATTTCATTAATTTTATATAATATAAATTAAAAAAATTAATAACGTAATTAAAATAAATAAAATGCGTACGTTATTATCACATAATTCATACCTAAATGATTTGGAAAAATTGGGGCGTTACAACCTCTCCCCCTTAAAAAGAATCCGTCCTCGGATTCACTGATTGCTCGTAAACAATTCAGGATGAAATCTTCTCATCTTATCCTCCGTTTCCCACGTAGCCTCTTCCGTCTTATCACTTTTCCATAATACCTTAACTAGTGGGATTCGCTGGTTTCTTAATTCTTGAAATTTTCGATCCAAAATCTTAACCGGTTTCTGAACGAAGGTGAGATTAGGCTCAATTTCCACCTCTTCAACGGGTAGGATCTCGGATTCATCCGGATAATATTTGCGAAGTTGGGAAACACGAAATACGTTGTGGATTCCAGTCAAGCTTGGCGGTAGATTCAAACGATACGCCGTATCTCCAATTTTCTCAAGAACTTCATACGGACCCAGATAATGAGGATTCAACTTACCCCCTTTTCCAATCCTCGAAAACCCCTTTCGTGGCGAAGCTTTTAGAAATACCCTGTCTCCAATTTCAAACTTAAGATCCTTTCTTCGTCGATCCTCATAACTCTTCTTTCTATCTTGAGCTGCTTTCATCCTTTGCTGAGTTAATTGAACCTTATCAATCGCCGCTTGCACAGCCTTAGAAGGCTTCTCCTTCTGCTCCCCTCGTTTCACTCCCTCCTGTTCAGTCCAGTTCCATTAATCAAGGTCGAAAAATAAGGGAGATCTACACTTTCGTCCGTAGAGAGCTTCATAAGGCACCATCCATATCGAAGCTTGGAAACTGTTATTATAGGCGAATTCAATTAAAAGCAACTGCTCGTTCCACGAACTCAAGAAATTTAATGCACAAGCCCTCAACATATCCTCCAAATATTTGATTATCCTCTCCGACTGCCTATCTGTCTGAGGATGGAAAGTTGTGCTGATTTCAAGCCTTGTTCCCAGATTTCTTTGCAATTCTTGCCAAAACCTAGAAGTAAAACTCGGATCTCGATCTGATACAATACTGACCGGCACACCATGAAGTCGAATAATTTCATCAACATACTTCTTTGCTAACTTAGTCACCTTATCCGACATCCGAATAGCCAGAAAATGTGCCGATTTCATTAATCGATCCACAATCACCCAGATTCCATCAAAACCACCCTTCACTCTAGGAAGACCCGAAACAAAATCCATCACCACTTGTTGCCATTTCCATTCCGGAATAGGCAGTGGTTGAAGTAGCCCCGATGGCTTCTGATGCTCGGTTTTTACGGTTTGGCAAGTCAAACAATGTTTCACGAAATTAATTACATCTCTTTTAAGTTCGTTCCACCAATAGAACTTCTTCAAATCCTTATACACCTTATTACCTCCGGGATGTATCGAATACCCTGATCTGTGAGCCTCTTTCAAAATAATTCTCTTCAATTCATTTGGCACAACAACCCTGTTTTTAAACCTTAAGAGTCCCGTATCATCAAATCCAAACGGGCATTCGGGATCCTGTCTAGCTTTCTCAGCTAACTTCTGAACCTCGAAATCCTTTCTTTGAGCCTCGAATAACCTCTGTTGAAGATCTGGTTGTACCGTAATATTCCGAATACTTGCTCAACTTCCACTTTCACACTAGACACGCTAGCCTTCCTGCTAAGCGCATCTGCGACCACATTGGCTTTTCCAAGATGGTTTCGGATTGTACACTCATAATCCGCTAAAGTCTCCATCCAACGCCTATGTCTTTTGTTCAGCTCCTTCTGAGAAAACAAATACTGAAGCTCTTGTGGTCAGAAAAGATCTCGAAAGGAATTCCATATAAGTAGTGTCTCTACTTTCCCAAAGCAAAGATCACTGCTGCTAGCTCGAGATCGTGAGTGGGATAATTCTGTTCATGATCCTTCAATTTCCTCGAGGCATAGGCTATCACCTTACCATTCTGCATCAAAACACATCCCAACCCTTCTTTCGAGGCGTCCTTATAAACCATGTATCCTTCAGTACCTTCAGGGAGTGCTAATATCGGTGCAGTGGTTAACTTCTCCTTCAAGAGTTGGAAACTTGACTCACATGCCTTGTCCCACTCAAACTTGACTTCCTTCTTCGTCAACCGAGTTAAAGGAGCGGCAATCTTAGAGAAATCCTTGACAAATCTTCGGTAATACCCAGCCAAACCCAAGAAACTTCTGATCTCGGAAGCATTCTTCGGACTCTGCCACTGAATAACCGTCTCGATCTTCGAAGGATCTACTTCCAAACCCTTACTCGAGATAATATGACCTAGAAAAGTAACCCGATCGATCCTGACCTCACACTTACTAAACTTCTCATACAACTGGTGCTCTCTCAACGTCTCCAATACCAATCTGAGATGCCTGGCATGATCTTTCAGAGTCCTTGAATAAACTAGAATGTCATCAATGAAGATTACCACGAATTTATCCAAATAGGGCCGAAAAGTCCGATGTATCATATCCATGAATGTTGCAGGGGCATTAGTCAAACCGAAAGGCATCACTACGAACTCGTAATGCCCATACCGGGTATTAAATCCTGTCTTAGGTATATCCTCTTCCCGGATTTTCAACTGGTAGTAACCTTGCCTTAAATCCAATTTCGAATAAACCCCTGAACCTTGCAACATATCAAATAAATCCTCGATGTGGGGCAACGGATATTTATTCTTGATAGTCCTCCGATTAAGCTCCCGGTAATCTATACACATCCTCAACGTTCCATCTTTCTTCTTAACAAAGAGAACCGGAGCACCCGACGGAGATGAACTCGGCCGAATATATCCAATCTTAAGTAATTCCTCGAGTTTAATCTTCAATTCTTTCAACTCCGCCAGAGCCCTTCTATAGGGAGTCTTAGAATACAGTTCTGATCCCGGATATAAATCTATAATGAATTCAATCTCACGATCCGGTGGCAAAGAACCCAAATTCTCCGGAAACACATCGGGAAAATCCTTAACAACTGCGATCTCCTCAAACTTAATTTGATCCTTCGGCTTATTGAGAAGATATGCAATGAAGCCCATAGCCCGTTCTTTTATTAGCTCACGAGCTTCCATAAATGATAAAAGTGGTACATTCTTCGATCCCACTTCTCCAATCAACTCTTTCCCCAGTTTAATCTTCTTCTTAAAACAATCAACTTCGGCCCGATGCCAGTATAACCAATCCATAGAGAAGATTATCCCATATCTCTTCATAGGCATCACGATAAAATCCACCGGATAATCTTTCCCATCTATCAAAACCGAACAACCCCGGACAACCCGATCCGTCTACAAATTTCCTCCAAGAGGAGAACTCACAAAATAACAGGAATTTGCACAAGTAACAGGTAGACACAAAGAAGTACATAGATCACGAGACATAAAAGAATGCGTGGCACACGGATCAAAAAGTGCATGAATGTTCGTGGTATGAATGTATATGGTACCTTCCACCATGGTTGTCGGATTAACTTCTGCATCCTGCTCCTCGCCCTCAAGGGCATAAGCACGTGCCTGAATCATAGGCCTCTGAACTCCTTTTTGAAATCCCAAATTCTTGTCAGGATACGTATCAACCATATGATCAGCTTTTTCGCATATAAGGCATAAACCCAACCTCTTCCAGCATTTGAAATAATTGTGAGTTGGCCCTCCACAATATGTACATGGTGGCTTAGATAATGGTGCCTCAGTTGGAATTTGTCGATCCGAAGATGGCACAGTTAAAGCCTTTGGAGCTTGTGAAGCTTGACCTCCTATTCACGGTTTCTTGAAAGGACCTTTGGGTAGAGGAGTAGCTTGAACCATAGGTCACTTTCCCGAATTTGATCCGGAACCTCGGCCCATCGGTGACCTAAAGACCGGATCTTTCTTTTTAAACTCCTCTTCTTGTTCCATTGCCCTTTGCACTGTATCGGCGAATGACACATAGTTATGCCCTGCTTGCCCATGTATCGGCGAATGACACTGTATCATACTTCGCATCAATTATTTATTCTTCTTTACTTATGTTCGTGCGTGCAATTCTATTTGATTTCGTTGCTTTAATGTGTTGCATATTTGCTGGTTGTAAGTGTGACACGTGCATTGATATTTTTACCACACATGCATTTTAGTGTTTACTTGGTAGGAAGTTCTTTCACCTCACTTGTCAAGTATCTCTGCGACTGGGCCACATATGAGTTAAGAGGAAAAGAGATAGTGGTATGGCATATGATAAGGAAGACGATTTCAGTAAATGAAGAACTTCAGGTAAGGGATAGGTCAGTGGAAAGGAATTCCGAAGGAAAGTAAAGCTAGATTTGGTTTCGAGGTGTTCGGATCGAATAAGAATAGAGAAGGGGGATTCGATTATTAAGAGGATTGGAGGAAATTTGAAAGGCAAAAGCTTTGGGTTGCTATGTCAGTTAAAATCCTCCCTAAAAAAAAAAAAAATCCATCAAGAATTTCGATACAAGAAGGATCGATGGAGTTCAATGTGTAACGATAGGAAATTTTAGGGGGGAGAACATACCAAGAGGCAAAAAAAAAAAAAAAAAAAATTGAAACTTGAAGTGGCGGCCGAAGAAATAATTAATAGAAATAACGGAAATACATTTAAGGAAGATTTGGGAATTTCATAGTGGTGAGCAGAGATGAATAACACGACTTTAAGTGTCAACCATTTAAAAGGAAAGCTAATTCACTAAATTCGGATTGAAGAATTTCACGGGGAATAGAGAAGATAGCTCGTTGAATCGTTCCAAGTATGTAAGTTGATTTGAAGATAAGGGAGTTACGAAGGAGTTTAGGGAAACTCCTAAGCTGAGTTGTCAAAAGGGAACCAATTCAAGTTATCATAGAAAGGGATGCCGTTAATAAAGTTAAGTTCAATGAATTCGGAAAGAGATTCCAGAAGCGACAAATCGGCAAGGATGAACATGGGGAAATTTAAATCAAACTTCAAGAATCATCAAGAACATCCTATCTTCGATTAAGGAATAGTAGGGGCCGAATAATAAATTTCACCTTAGAGGTTTTAAGAGAATAAGAAGGGTGAATTGAATGAAAGACAGGAGGAGATTTGGGTAATATATATTAAGGTCGAGAATAAATTTTTAAGGACGCCAAGGGTGGTTATCTTCAATGGTATGTTAGGTTTTGATATGAGAAAAAGGAAATGACTATGGATCTGATTTCGGGACTGATGGATTAAGGGTATTCGGGGAGGTCAAGCTCGACTACGTAAAAAGAGTTGATTGGTCGAATGAAGATTATGGGAAATGATGAGAGATCGAAGAGAACTAGGAGCAGTAAAAATCAGAAGGGAATCAAGAATAATATTTGAAGAGGATCTATTATGGCTTCACCGGGGCATACTGACGAAATTAAAGACGAGTCAAGCACTGCTCTCACTTTCAGGGCAGATCCTGCACGGTAAAACCAAACTCACAGTTCTAAATTATGCAACTACGGTGAACGGTACATGAAGCATCCATGATACATGCATCCATGCAAATTTAACTTAAATAATTTTCTTTATGTTAGGTACTTTGATTCCTTATCATGTTAAATTACTTGGAGTAATTGATGATTAATGTGGATGATATCTATTACCTGCTTTGGGTGTCCTACGTGATTTTAATCATGGTTTCGTGTGTGTTGCTTGGGAGTATTGGAGACTTCCTTGCTTTATTTTTGTTTGAGAGACGGGGTACTCTCTTTGCTTGCGAGAGACGGGGTTCTCTCATTGTTGCTTGAGAGACAGGGTTCTCTCATTGTTGTTGGAGAGAGGGGGTTCTCTCATTGTTGCTCGAGGGACGGGGCTCTCTCCTTGTTGTTTGCGAGAGACAGGGAATCTCTCATTGTTTGTTTGGGCGAGTAGTGAATCCGAGGACGGATTCATTTAAGGGGGAGAGGTTGTAACGCCCCGGTTTTTCATTTGTACTAAAATGCCGTATGTGTTTATAAATTGTGCAATTTAATTTACTTAATTATGTGATTAATTATTTATGAGTGTTTTAAATATTAATTTTAATATAAATTGTTATTAGTTGATTTTATTTTATTTTATAATTTATTTCGTTAATTAATTTATTTAATTTGATAATTGAGAATTAATGTTAATTAATCATGTTTTAATTAAGCTAATTAATTAATTTTATAATATTGTTGACTTTCATTTAAATTAAAATAGAATTTAAATTTGTTTATTTAATTTGAAATGTTATGAAATTGTTACGTTTGAGCATGAGTGTTTTAATCGTGCGTCGTTATTATATGATTTGATATCGAAAATTCACGAAAATTTAGTATGTTATAGATTTATGTGTTATGAACCTGTTTATATGCTCGTTTTATATTTTCGATTTCGTTTGACGTGGTAAAGAATTTATTTTTATTTGTGGAACCAAATCGGGGGCTAACGGGTAATCAGCGCACCCTTGGTTCGTATGTGATATCTTGAGCTAGGAAACTCGGATTCGAGTTTCGTCAACTTCGTTGAACTCGTAACGAAAATTCAGGTTCAATAAACTTAGCCTCGTATTTTTCCAAGTCCATTTGAACCTCCGATATTCAACCGAAACAAGTAACGGATGTCAAAACTGCCACATTTTACCAAAAGAGCCATAACTCATTCAAACCTTGACCAAATTAACCATGGTTAGAGGCATTGGAACCCTAACTCAGCCCTTTAACTGATCCTTATCTCCTTGAACCGAACCAACCCTCACACATAAGGAAAAATCAGCCAAGAATCTCCTGTTCCAGAAAATCACGTCACCTTGCCCTACTTGGAGATTTCAAGCTCAAATCTCTTCCATCTTCCATCCATTCAACAAGGTGAGTTTAGGGTTGTGATGTACATTCCATATGTGTCATTTTAAGCTATGAATCCCCAATTTTGAGCATGCTTTCATGAGTTTTTGGAGGAAAAGATGAATAGCTAGGTTTGAGCTCATATGTTGATTTCTTTCATTCCTTGATGGATTTGGTTGATTCCAAGCATGAATATGATTGTCTTGATTCCCTCTTGTAACACCCCAAGCGGTGGGGCATCACCACCCCCCACTATGACCCGATACGTGTACGAAATGAAGAGTCCGTACACGCACCAAGTCACAGCGAACGGGTGACTAACGAAAAACACACCCACTAGCTAGGCGGTATCTAACACTGTACGAATGAAAGAATGCAAA
Source organism: Lantana camara (assembly GCA_037501455.1). Taxonomy (NCBI): domain Eukaryota; kingdom Viridiplantae; phylum Streptophyta; class Magnoliopsida; order Lamiales; family Verbenaceae; genus Lantana; species Lantana camara. The sequence goes on along the minus strand of CM074862.1, from coordinate 86,776,353 downwards.
ACATGACAGCGGAAGTAGTACGAAATGCCAACTTTCAAAAACTTTCATACCTTAAACATACAGTACCATACAAACATCAAAATCAACTAAACGGGTTCGACTAATCCAGCAAACCTGTCCTAACCTGTCCCGAGCAATCATATATTCACAACGGGTTCAACTAATCCGAGCACCTGTCCTAACCTGTCCCGAATTCCATAAATTCAAATCATAAATGCAAACCTGCACAAACATATCTTATATAACACTTACAAATCGTAAACCAGAGCCAGAACTTAATAAACTTAAACAGACAGACACAGACTCGACAGACCCGACACACAGCCGCCTAGCACGAACTCCAACGACCTCCAAAGCAAAGCCTGCGAACTAAAACAAAAAAGTGGAGGGGTCAGTCCAAAGACTGAGCGAGGGGCTGACACACGCACACTATACATATATATAGAGCACAACACAAAGAAGAAGCGACTTTCCTGAACCCGGGGTTAGTTTTTGCACGCCAAAACATTTTCCCGTGATAATAAACATATAGGGAGACTTATCAAACAGACCAAACAAATCTTAAATCGAAAGTTTCTTAAGGCATAACTCAGATTCAGACAGACTTAACACACATATCGGAGCATATCTTATTAACTTAAAAGTATATCAATTTTTATCTTAATTTAACAATCTACCCCCGTTTCACGAACTTATGACAGACCGACAGACAGAACACACTTACTCCAGAAACAAAGACGAAGCGAAACACAAAACGAATCATAAATCAATCCCACCTCCACACCGTTTGGGGAAGAGAGGTACCCCTCTCAACCCACCACAGAACGAAACATGGGAACCGGAGGATCCCGTCCGGTTTCTTCGACGGCCAGTCAAAATGCGCTCCGTCGGCATAGGAGAACTAAGTCTCTTGTTGGTGGAGAAGTGCACAAGGGTCGTAACGGGCGACCCCAATGGTCGTCCCGGGTCTCCCTTACCCACCATCTTCGGGGCTCATCACACAAATAAACAGACATATATCGGAAACTTAACTTGTAACATCCCGATCGTCCGACTTATAAGGTGCGTCACTATTTAACCTTTTTATGTGTTTAATTATGTGATTTTATGCTTTGCGTGGCCCTCTTTTAAACTCTTTATGAGTTTAGGGGCTTGTTTGCAATTTTATCTTTTTAGGGGTTTTTCGGTCATTCCTCGTTCGATCGAGATTTCGACCTTTTTGACCCCTCCAACCCGTTCGGGGCATCGAAACGAGTCCGTAGACTCTGAGTTTGCCCTATTTTGACGTCGTTTGCTCCTCCTACCGATCGTTTTGCGCGTGAGGACCCGAGATTAATACCCGGATCCTCTTTTTTTGTGCAAAACCGCAGCAGACTTTAGCCTCTCTCTCTTCTCCCGCGATTTTCACTGTACACGCACACCCGAGGTGTGATTTCACACACATCACCAAACTCGCTCGTTTCTCGACGGAATTCGACGATCCAATAGTGTTTTTCGATTATCTCGACGACGCGGTCACAACCGTACCAAAAACTCGACCAACCAACGACCGACGGAGCCGCCACTTCGCCACCCATTAGCGGCGGTTTCTAGCGCCTTTCCGGCGACAAGGGCCATGGACCCAGTTAGAAGACTTTCCCGCGCATCGAATGACGTTGGCGGCGCGGCCAATGGCCACCGGACGGCGGCGCACGCGCCGCCTGAAGCTCCCGCCGCCACGCGTGAACAGTGACATGGCGGCGCTCCGACGACCTTTTCCGACCAAGGTTAGTGTTTTCCAAGGTTTTCTGACCCCCTGAGTCCATTTTCGGCATCATTTTCACCCAATTCTGGCCGTAGGTGGTGGTTAGGGGTGGTGCGACGGCGGCAGAAACTTCGGAGGCTATCGGGGGCCTTTTCCGGTGATCTTTTGGCCTCGGGCCCTTCACGAAAGTTGTTCGGAACGACGAGAACTAATAAACCCTATTTGCTCGACTCCAGATTTTGCCGTTTGGAGGCGGTTCACGGTGGCACAGTGGCGGCGCACCGGTGGCGCCACCTCCGAGGATTTATCCGGCGAGAAAGCCTAGGGCTTTCGTAAAGCTCGTCACGGGTAAGCCGATGCCTCTTTCGGATCTCATTTTGGTTCACCGGTTTGAAAGTAATTGAAGTTTGAAGATTTTAGGGTTTTCGTATTCTTGGATTTGAAATTGGTGACGATTGGCTTGGAATTTGCAGAAATTAATCGAGGAATTGGATTGAGCACGACGAATCCTTGCACGGGTGGTTTTTCGGGATTTTTCCGGCATGTTCCGACGGCGGCTGAACGGAGGCCGGTCACTGTCCCGGTGGCTACAGTTGCGACGATCCGGCGGGCTTCGGACAGAATGTCCGCCTCGTTGTGGTGAGTCCATCACCACTTTCCGTTCGTCAATCGGACACTTGGTTTATTTTCTACGAATTTATTTGTGTATTTGAGAATTATTTGATTAATTGTTCTAATTGTAAATTAATTGTAATATGCTTGAATTGCCGATTGAAATGTATTCCGTTATGTATGAAATCATGTATGATATGAAATGTGACAAATATGAACATTGTAATTTGCAATTTGAATCCCGTTTTGGTCTAATTGAGCTAAGTGTCTAATTTGAAAAGGGTGTATGTGTAATTTTGGAAATAATGTGAATTTATTTGATTTAATTAGGTAGACCTTGTTAATTGAATCCGTTTTGTGGTAAATGAATTGTTGTGTGACAAATGAATTTGATATATGACTTATATGAAACTTATGAGATTTAATTAGGAACTTTTGTACTTAAAAATAGTTTAATTGTACAAATATGAATTTAGTATGCTCTATATGAATTAATATGAAATAATTTGAATTTGCTTAGTCTCCCTATCTTTCTGGTTTGTGTTAATTGTGCTCTTTATGATTTAGTTGGAATTTAAGTATGTAATCTTATGATTTTAATTGAATTAGGAAGCATGCTATTATGATTTATTTGATTTATTAATGTGTCAATTGGTATGAAAGATGCTACGTGAATTTGCATGAAATGAATTAAGTAAACTTTATTAATTAAATTTGTTATACAATCCATAAATTGTTTGTGTGATAAATGAATAATATGATTTGATTAAATTATGTAATGTTTCTTCTGCAAATAATTATTAGGCATTTGATCCCTGTTTGTGTGATTGCATTTGTCGTGCGTCTCTGTGTGATTGTCTGTCTGAGTCTGATCTTTGTGGTCTGTTTTGTGTGTTCAGTGGATCAGGTGAACCCGGGGTGGTGTCATGTGAGTCGTGCAGGTTCCGGGGTGAACCGTCTGCTATGTCTTCGACTGTGTTTGGTGTCAGGTGAGGTTAGGTTATAGTTAAACCCTAATGATATGTGCCGATATGTATGTGAATATAAGCCCTATGGATACGCCTGATATGATTTATGTTCTAGAATCTGATTATGCTAGGATCTGATATGATAGGATTATGAATATGCTATAGTTATGCCTATGCTTTGACTACTGATATGATATGCCTCTGATATGCCTTCGGATATGATTTGCGCTTGCCTTGGACCTTGTTGTGCCTCTGATTCTGGTATGTTTCCGACTCTGCTTTGTTTGGGGGCCCGGTGATTATGGGTAAGGAGCCTCGGGGCGTCGAGTATTACTCCTGTGCATGATCATCGGGATGTGGGTAAGGAGCCTCGCAGCGTCGAGTATTACTCCTGTGCACATTTCCCCTCTGATTTGATAGTTTGACTCTGCTTTGTTTGGGGCCCGGTGATTATGGGTAAGGAGCCTCGGGGCGTCGAGTATTACTCCTGTGCATGATCATCGGGATGTGGGTAAGGAGCCTCGAAGCGTCGAGTATTACTCCTGTGCACATTTTCCCCTTTTGTCTGAACGTTTGCTTGGTGTGTTTGTTTTCGTTAAGTTAGTTTGTTAGGAAATTGTTCGGGAAACGAGAGTGGATTTCTACTTAATAAAATTGGGATTGTTTTGGCCTTTGGCCTAACTCTTTTACTCTCCTATATCTATTATCACGTGAGAAATATTTTAGAATGCAAAAGCCACGCCCTGGTTCACGAACTCCCCTTTATGATATGTGGTGTGCTCTGTATATGTATATACGCGTGTGTGTGTAGCCCCTCGCTCAGTCTTTGGACTGACCCCTCCCCTTTTATGTTTTTAGTTTGCAGGCTTTGCTTTGGAGATCGTTGGAGTTCATGCTAGGCGGCTGTCTGTCGTGTTTGTCGGTCTGTCTGAGTTTGTTCAGCTCTTTGAATCGATTTATGTTTTGTAATTTTGTATAAGATATATTCTGCTCAGGTTTGCATGTTTGTATTGCTTCTATGGAATTCGGGACAGGTTAGGACAGGTGCTTGATTTAGTTGAACCCGTTTTGATGTGTAATTATTCGGGACAGGATAGGGCAGGTTTGCTGAACTAGTTGAACCCGTATATTTGATTCTGATGTATGTACTTCGTTGTATGCTTGGTGTGTAAAAGTTTTTGAAAGTTGGCATTTCGTACTATTTCCGCTGTCAAGTTTCGCATATTTTCTTTTGTACAGGGTTAGGTACTGCCTAGCTAGTGTGTGTGTTTTTGTTTGTCACCCGTTCGCTGTGACTTGGTGCGTGTGCGGACTTCCCATTTCGTACACGTGTTGGGTCATAGTGTGGGGGATGTGGCGCCTCACGTGCGGGGTGTTATATAACTTGCCACACACAGACAGACAGATATATCTCATGCATATCGTGCTTATCATATCACACGTACATATCACACACACTGACCTCGGAATCATAACAGAACTGAGACAAAGCATACATAGGCTCATACATAGCGTTTCGTATTTTTAAATCAAACCATATGACAAAACCATCAAAATACGTACTTCGCACATATCTACATATACATAAGGCTTATAAACCGCATGCATTCGAAAACGAGCACGTTGCAATAGGGTATAACCGCCGCCCCGATGGCGCCGCCGCTATAGTGTCGCGCGCCGCCGCCGCGACCTTCGGACGGGGCGTGCGGGCCAACCGCCTATGTCAGATGAAACGCCGGGAGTCTTTCTTTCTGGGTGTATGGCGCGTGTCGCCGGAAGCCGCCGTGAATGGGCGGCGAAGTGGCGGCTCCGCCACCTCCTCCAGCCGCGACTGAAAATCACCGATAACTCCGCTGTCGGTCGTCGGTTGGTCGAGTTCTTGGTACAGTTGTGACCGCATCGTCGAGCTCATCAAAATGGACTATTGGTTCGTCGAAATCCGTAGAGAAACGAGCGAGTTTGAGTAGTGTGTGAAAACATACCTTGGGGTCTGTGTGAGGGTCGTGAATGGCGGGAGAGGGAGAGAGAGAAGCTGAAGCTGGAATTATGGCACGCAAAACGAGGATCCGGGTATTATATCTCGGGTCCTCGTAAACGAAAACGATCGGAAGAAGGGGTTAACGACGTCAGAAATGGGCAAACTCAGAGTCTACGGACTCGTCTTGATGCCCCGAACGCGTTGAAGTGGTCAAAAAGGTCGAAAACTTGATCGAACGAGAAACGACCGGAGAACCCCTAAAAGAGAAAATTACAAAGGGGCCCCTAAACTCTAAAAGAGTTCAAAATAGGGCCGAGCAAAATACAAAATCACATAATTAAACACGTAAAAGGGTGAAACGTGACGTACCTTATAAATCGGACGAGCGGGATGTTACAAACTCCCCTCCTTCAAAAGGACCTGTCCTCAGGTCCTAAGGTCGGATCTCGAACGACGCTAAAACGAATTCCACTTCAAGCTTCCGCTGTGCAACTCTGATCTAGGCGAACTGCAAACTCTGCAGGATACTTCTCTCTTAGTTGGCATCAACTCCCTTCATAGTGACTCGTTGTCACTGAAGTTCCATTGAGCGCTTGACCGTTGGTCACTTCAAACTCATTTGATCCCCACTAGGCCACTGCACCCAAAGTTCGATACCGTCACGTCCTCGTTGCTTGCAAACTGTCGTCTGGCCAGAAGTAACACAACCGCAACAAACAAGAGAGAGAATCCCATCTCTCGACACGAAAGCGAAGGAAACCCATCCCTCGTTACACAAAAGAGAAAACCCTAAATCCAAGGGAAACCAGCATCCCTCGAATACCTAAGTACAAGAGAATCCAGCATCTCTCGTGCACAAAACTCAGAAAGACTCCAGCATCTTTCTGTGACGTAATACTGAGAGAATCCAGCATCTCTCTAACACACAAGTACGAAGAATCAACATCTCCCTAGCACATAAATAGAGAGAATCAAATCTCTCTCACTTAAGCACAAAAGCAGAATCAAAATTACAACAATCAATAAGTATCACAATTGACAGATATAACACATAATAACAAGAATTAATCAAATAAGGAATGGATGTATGCTCGTGTCATGCATGCTTAACGTACCGTTCACCGTAGTATTGGAAGCCTTGACCAAGAAAGGTGATTACATTGTTGCTAAAGCAGCCCTGTAGTTAAAACACTAAGTTGGTGCATGAGGGTTAAGAATGCAAATGTAATGTGGCACTTAAGTCATGTAAGCACAACAATAAAAGCAATTAAGGGCACATTGATAAAATGTTCCACAATCGTAATCATATTGCGCACTTAGTCACATAACTCAATACAATTCAAACTGAGGAAGCAAAATTACAGGCCAAACTGATGCAATGCGCACATATTCCTATGTCGTACGATCTAGACTGACACGACACGACTCCAGAGCACCGGTTCTGAACCTGGTAGCTCTGATACCACTCAAGATGTAACACCCCAAACGGTGGGGCATCACATCCCCGCACTATGACCCGATACGTGTACGAAATGAAGAGTGCGTACACGCGCCAAGTCACAGCGAACGGGTGACTAACGAAAAACACACCCACTAGCTAGGCGATATCTAACCCTGTACGAATGAAAGAACGCAAAACATGACAGCGGAAGTAGTACGAAATGCGAACTTTCAAAAACTTTCATACCTTAAACATACAGTACCATACAAACTTCAAAATCAACTAAACGGGTTCGACTAATCCAGCAAACCTGTCCTAACCTGTCCCGAGCAATCATATATTCACAACGGGTTCAACTAATCCGAGCACCTGTCCTAACCTGTCCCGAATTCCATAAATTCAAATCATAAATGCAAACCTGCACAAATATATCTTATATAACACTTACAAATCGTAAACCAGAGCCAGAACTTAATAAACTTAAACAGACAGACACAGACTCGACAGACCCGACACACAGCCGCCTAGCACGAACTCCAACGACCTCCAAAGCAAAGCCTGCGAACTAAAACAAAAAAGGGGAGGGGTCAGTCCAAAGACTGAGCGAGGGGCTGACACACGCACACTATACATATATATAGAGCACAGCACAAAGAAGAAGCGACGTTCCTGAACCCGGGGTTAGTTTTTGCACGCCAAAACATTTTCCCGTGATAATAAACATATAGGGAGACTTATCAAACAGACCAAACAAATCTTAAATCGAAAGTTTCTTAAGGCATAACTCAGATTCAGACAGACTTAACACACATATCGGAGCATATCTTATTAACTTAAAAGTGTAGCAATTTTTATCTTAATTTAACAATCTACCCCCGTTTCACGAACTTATGACAGACCGACAGACAGAACACACTTACTCCAGAAACAAAGACGAAGCGAAACACAAAACGACTCATAAATCAATCCCACCTCCACACCGTTTGGGGAAGAGAGGTGCCCCTCTCAACCCACCACAGAACGAAACATGTGAACCGGAGGATCCCGCCCGGTTCCTTCGACGGCCAGCCAAAATGCGCTCCGTCGGCATAGGAGAACTAAGCCTCCCGTTGGTGGAGAAGTGCACAGGGGTCATAACCGGCGACCCCAATGGTAGCCCCGGGTCTCCCTTACCCACAATCTCCGGGGCCCATCACACAGATAAACAGACATATATCGGAAACTTAACTTACCACACACAGACAGACAGATATATCTCATGCATATCGTGCTTATCATATCACACGTACATATCACACACACTGACCTCGGAATCATAACAGAACTGAGACAAAGCATACATAGGCTCATACATAGCGTTTCGTATTTTTAAATCAAACCATATGACAAAACCATCAAAATACGTACTTCGCACATATCTACATATATATAAGGCTTATAAACCGCATGCATTCGAAAACAAGCACGTTGCAATAGGGTATATCTATATCCTAACCTCACCTGGCACCAAACACAGCCGAAGACACAGCAGACGGTTCACCCCGGAACCTGCACGACTCACATGACACCACCCCGGGTGCACCTGATCCAACTGAACACACAAAACAGACCACAAGGCTCAGACTCAGACAGACAACCACACAGGGACGCACGTTAATTGTAATCACATAAGCAGGATTCAAGTTCATATTAATTTCAGGCAAAACAAAACATTAAGGCATGTCCCCAAGCACAATTAATGCAATTAAGGGGACTCGAAAGGCAATGAAATTCATATATAACATTTCATAAATTTATACGTATTATAAAGCCAAACAAATCATATAATAACATGCTACAAATTCTATTTAAAGATCACGAAGTTACATATCAAATTCCAATTTACATGATTAGCATATTTATTTACCAAGTGACAATTAAAGTTCAATTAATTCGAATCACGCGAGTTTACATATCACATTTCATATAAAAGCACGCAGTACGAGAACAAACAAATGATATAATAGCATGTTTCGAATTTCATTTAAATCTCACGAAATTACATATTAAATTCTAACCATGCTAAGTTCATATAATTCATTCATGGCATACCCAATTCATATATCACATAACGGATTCAATTTGACCAAGTTTACTTAATTTAAATCAAGCAAATTCATAACGTTTTCCAAATTACACATACACCCCCTCTAATCTAATCAATTAGCATAAATTCAATAAATCGGGGTTCAATTTACAAATTATAAAGTCTGTACTTATCATATTTCATATCATACATGATTTCATACACATAGGAGTACATTTTGATCGACGATTCAAACATATAGCAATTAATTCGCATTTAAACAATTAGTTCAAATATATCTCAAATACACAAATAAACACGTAGAAACTAAACCGAGTGTCCGATTAACGAACGGAAAGCGGCAACGGACTCACCATAACGAGACGGACATTCTGTCCAAAGCCCGCCGGATCACCGCCACCGGAGCCGCCGGAACAGTGGCGGGCCGCCGCTCGGCCGCCGCCAGAGCATGCCGGAAAAATCCCAAAAAATCACCCGTGCAAGGATTCCTCGTGCTCAATCCAATCCCTCGATCAATTTCTGCAAATTCCAAGCCAAATGTCTCCAATTTCAAAATCAAGAATATGAAAACCCTAGAATCTTCAAACTTCAATTACTTTCAAACCGGTGAACCAAAATGAGATCCGAAAGAGGCATCGGTTTACCCGTGACGAGCTTTACGAAAGCCCTAAGCTTTCTCGCCGGAAAAATCCTCGGAGACCTCCGCCACCGCGAACCGCCGCAAATCGGTTGAATAAGGAGTCGTGTGATCAAGGGCCATTAGTTCTCGTCGTTCCGAACAACTTTCGTGAAGGGCCCGAGGCCAAAAGATGGCCGGAAAAGGCCCACGTTGGCCACCGAATTTTTTTCCGCCACTCCCATCGCCGGAACCACCACCTACGGCCAAAATTTGGTGAAATCGATGCCGGAAATGAACTCAGGGGGTCGGAAAAGGGTAGGAAACACCAACCTTCGTCGAAAAAGATCGCCAAAGCGGCGAAAACGCCGCCGCGTGCTTCAGACGGCGCGTGCGGCCCAACCGCGGTCCCGATGGGGGCGCCGCCTACGTCAGATGAAACGTCGGGAGTCCTTCTTTTTGGGTGTATGGCGCGTGTTGCCGGAAGATGGCCGGAAGCCGCCGCGAATGGGCGGCGAAGTGGCGGCTCTGCCACCTCCTCCAGTCGCGACTGAAAATCGCCGATGACTCCGCTCTCGGTCGTCGGTTTGTCGAGTTCTTGGTACGGTTGTGACCGCGTCATCGAGCTCATCGAAATGGACTATTGGTTCGTCGAAATCCGTAGAGAAACGAGCGAGTTTGAGTAGTGTGTGAAAATACACCTTGGGGTCTGTGTGAGGGTCGTGAATGGCGGGAGAGGGAGAGAGAGAAGCTGAAGCTGGAATTATGGCATGCAAAACGAGGATCTGGGTATTATATCTCGGGTCCTCGTACACGAAAACGATCAGAAGAAGGGGTTAACGACGTCAGAAATGGGCAAACTCAGAGTCTACGGACTCGTCTTGATGCCCCGAACTCGTTGAAGGGGTCAAAAAGGTCAAAAACTTGATCGAACGAGAAACGACCGAAAAACCCCTAAAAGAGAAAATTACAAAGGGGCCCCTAAACACTAAAAGAGTTCAAAATAGGGCCGAGCAAAATACAAAATCACATAATTAAACACGTAAAAGGGTGAAACGTGACGTACCTTATAAATCGGACAAGCGGGATGTTACAAACTCCCCTCCTTCAAAAGGACCTATCCTCAGGTCCTAAGGTCGGATCTCGAACGACGCTAAAACGAATTCCACTTCAAGCTTCCCCTGCGCAACTCTGATCTAGGCGAACTGCAAACTCTGCAGGATACTTCTCTCTTAGTTGGCAGTAACTCCCTTCATAGTGACTCGTTGTCACTGAAGTTCCATTGAGCGCTTGACTGTTGGTCACTTCAAACTCATTTGATCCCCACTAGGCCACTGCACCCAAAGCTCGATACCGTCATGTCCTAGTTGCTTGCAAACTGTCGTCTGGCCAGAAGTAACGCAACCGCAACAAACAATAGAGAGAATCCCATCTCTCGACACGCAAGCGAAGGAACCCCGTCCCTCGGCACACAAAAGAGAAAACCCTGTTTCTCAACACACAAAAGAGAGAGCCCCGTCTCTCAGGCACACAATTGAGAGAACCCCGTCTCTCAGCCTAAGTCTATCAGATTCCACATCTTCCAGACAATCTAGTTTGAGAAAATCCGGCATTTCTCAAACCCTAAATCCAAGGGAATCCAGCATCCCTCGAATACCTAAGTACAAGAGAATCCAGCATCTCTCATGCACAAAACTCAGAAAGACTCCAGCATCTTTCTATCATGTAATACTGAGAGAATCCAGCATCTCTCTAACACACAAGTAGGAAGAATCAACATCTCCCCAGCACATAAATAGAGAGAATCAAATCTCTCTCCCTCAAGCACAAAAGCAGAATCAAAATTACAACAATCAATAATTATCACAATTGACAGATATAACACATAATAACAAGAATTAATCAAATAAGGAATGGATGTATGCTCGTGTCATGCATGCTTAACGTACCGTTCACCGTAGTATTGGAAGCCTTGACTAAGAAAGGTGATTACATTGTTGCTAAAGCAGCCCTGTAGTTAAAACACTAAGTTGGTGCATGAGGGTTAAGAATGCAAATGTAATGTGGCACTTAAGTCATGTAAGCACAACAATAAAAGCAATTAAGGGCACATTGATAAAATGTTGCACAATCGTAATCATATTGCGCACTTAGTCACATAACTCAATACAATTCAAACTGAGGAAGCAAAATTACAGGCCAAACAGATGCAATGCGCACATATTCCTATGCCGTACGACCTAGACTGACACGACACGACTCCAGAGCACCGGTTCTGAACCTGGTAGCTCTGATACCACTCAAGATGTAACACCCTAAGCGGTGGGGCATCACACCCCCGCACTATGACCCGATACGTGAACGAAATGAAGAGTCCGCAGACGCGCCAAGTCACAGCGAATGGGTGACTAACAAAAAACACACCCACTAGCTAGGCGGTATCTAACCCTATACGAATGAAAGAATGCAAAACTTGACAGCGGAAGTAGTACGAAATGCCAACTTTCAAAAACTTTCATACCTTAAACATACAGTACCATACAAACATCAAAATCAACTAAACGGGTTCGACTAATCCAGCAAACCTGTCCTAACCTGTCCCGAGCAATCATTTATTCACAACGGGTTCAACTAATCCCAGCACCTGTCCTAACCTATCCCGAATTCCATAAATTCAAATCATAAATGCAAACCTGCACAAACATATCTTATATAACACTTACAAATCGTAAACCAGAGCCAGAACTTAATAAACTTAAACAGACAGACACAGACTCGACAGACCCGACACATAGCTGCCTAACACGAACTCCAACGACCTCCAAAGCAAAGCCTGCGAACTAAAACAAAAAAGGGGAGGGGTCAGTCCAAAGACTCAGCGAGGGGCTGACACACGCACACTATACATATATATAGAGCACAGCACAAAGAAGAAGCGACGTTCGTGAACCCGGGGTTAGTTTTTGCACGCCAAAACATTTTCATCATGATAATAAACATATAGGGAGACTTATCAAACAGACCAAACAAATCTTAAATCGAAAGTTTCTTAAGGCATAACTCAGATTCAGACAGACTTAACACACATATCGGAGCATATCTTATTAACTTAAAAGTATATCAATTTTTATCTTAATTTAACAATCTACCCCCGTTTCACGAACTTATGACAGACCGACAGACAGAACACACTTACTCCAGAAACAAAGACGAAGCGACACACAAAACGAATCATAAATCAATCCCACCTCCACACCGTTTAGGGAAGAGAGGTGCCCCTCTCAACCCACCACAGAACGAAACATGTGAACCGGAGGATCCCGCCCGGTTCCTTCGACGGCCAGCCAAAATGCGCTCCGTCGGCATAGGAGAACTAAGTCTCCCGTTGGTGGAGAAGTGCACAGGGGTCGTAACCGGCGACCCCAATGGTCGTCCCGGGTCTCCCTTACCCACATTCTCCGGGGCCCATCACACAGATAAACAGACATATATCGGAAACTTAACTTGCCACACACAGACAGACAGATATATCTCATGCATATCGTGCTTATCATATCACACGTACATATCACACACACTGACCTCGGAATCATAATAGAACTGAGACAAAGCATACATAGGCTCATACATAGCTTTTCGTATTTTTAAATCAAACCATATGACAAAACCATCAAAATACGTACTTCGCACTTATCTACATATACATAAGGCTTATAAACCGCATGCATTCGAAAACGAACACGTTGCAATAGGGTATAACTATATCCTAACCTCACCTGGCACCAAACACAGCTGAAGACACAGCAGACGGTTCACCCCGGAACCTGCACGACTCACATGACACCACCCCGGGTGCATCTGATCCAACTGAACACACAAAACAGACCACAAGGCTCAGACTCAGACAGACAACCACACAGGGACGCACGGCAATTGCAATCACATAAGCAGGATTCAAGTTCATATTAATTTCAGGCAAAACAAAACATTAAGGCATGTCCCCAAGCACAATTAATGCAATTAAGGGGACTCGAAAGGCAATGAAATTCATATATAACATTTCATAAATTTATACGTATTATAAAGCCAAACAAATCATATAATAACATGCTACAAATTCTATTTAAAGATCACGAAGTTACATATCGAATTCCAATTTACATGATTAGCATATTTATTTACCAAGTGACAATTAAAGTTCAATTAATTCGAATCACGCAAGTTTACATATCACATTTCATATAAAAGCACGTAGTACGAGAACAAACAAATGATATAATAGCATGTTTCGAATTTCATTTAAATCTCACGAAATTACATATTAAATTCTAACCATGCTAAGTTCATATAATTCATTCATGGCATACCCAATTCATATATCACATAACGGATTCAATTTGACCAAGTTTACTTAATTTAAATCAAGCAAATTCATAACGTTTTCAAAATTACACATACACCCCCTCTAATCTAATCAATTAGCATAAATTCAATAAATCGAGATTCAATTTACAAATTACAAAGTCCATACTTATCATATTTCATATAATACATGATTTCATACACATAGGAGTACATTTTGATCGACGATTCAAACATATAGCAATTAATTCGCATTTAAACAATTAGTTCAAATATATCCCAAATACACAAATAAATACGTAGAAAATAAACCGAGTGCCCGATTAACGAACGGAAAGCGGCAACGGACTCACCATAACGAGACGAACATTCTGTCCGAAGCCCGCCGGATCGCCGCCACCGGAGCCGCCGGAACAGTGGTGGGTCGCCGCTCGGCCGCCGCCGGAGCGTGCCGGAAAAATCCCAAAAAATCACCCGTGCAAGGATTCCTCGTGCTCAATCCAATCCCTCGATCAATTTCTGCAAATTCTAAGCCAAATGTCTCCAATTTCAAAACCAAGAATACGAAAACCCTAGAATCTTCAAACTTCAATTACTTTCAAACCGTTGAACCAAAATGAGATCCGAAAGAGGCATCGGCTTACCCGTGACGAGCTTTACGAAAGCCCTAAGCTTTCTCCCCGGAAAAATCCTCGGAGACCTCCGCCACCGCGAACCGCCACCAATCGGTTGAATCCGAAGTCGTGTGATTAAGGGCCACTAGTTCTCGTCGTTCTGAACAACTCTCGTGAAGGACCCGAGGCCAAAAGATGGCCGAAAAAGGCCCCCGTTGGCCACCGAAGTTTCTGCCACCACTCCTATCGCCGGAACCACCACCTACGCCCAAAATTGGGTGAAATCGATGCCGGAAATGAACTCAGGGGGTCTTCAGTTGGTCGAGTTCTTGGTACGGTTGTGACCGCGTCGTCGAACTCATCGAAATGGACTATTGGTTCGTCGAAATCCGTTGAGAAACGAGCGAGTTTGAGTAGTGTGTGAAAATACACCTTGGGGTGTGTGTGGGGGTCGTGAATGGCGGGAGAGGGAGAGAGAGAAGCTGAAGATGGAATTATAGCACGCTAAACGAGGATCCGGGTATTATATCTCGGGTCCTCGTACATAAAAACGGTCGGAAGAAGGGGTTAACGACGTCAGAAATGGGCAAACTCAGAGTCTACGGACTCGTCTTGATGCCCCGAACGCGTTGAAGGGGTCAAAAAGGTCGAAAACTCGATCGAACGAGAAATGACCGAAAAACCCCTAAAAGAGAAAATTACAAAGGGGCCCCTAAACTCTAAAAGAGTTCAAAATAGGGCCGAGCAAAATGCAAAATCACATAATTAAACACGTATAAGGGTGAAATGTGACGTACCTTATAAATCAGACGAGCGGGATGTTACACCTCTTCTCATTTATGATCATTGATTATGTGGTACTTGAGGTATTCATGAGATTTCATTAATGGCACTTTGAGGAGAATTCATGAAATAAACACATATACCTTCTTCTATCGTTTGAGCATTCTTTGGGGCTGATTTATCTGTTGATTTGGAGTTATTTTGCTGCATATTTACTGGCCTAACTTACCTGAATATGTTGGGACGAATTAGATCAGTTGCTGCTCTGTTTTTTGCCTCGTTTTGCCCTGTTTTTTGGCATGTTTTTACTGCTGTCAGCTGCTGCGTTTGTCTTGGCTTAATTGCTGTCAATTTCAGTCTTTTGTGGGAGTTGTTAGTACATTTTGCTGCTGTGTATTATGCCTTATGATGCTGCTATGTAGTGACTGTTTTGCTACATCTTTCATGCATTTTATGGCCCTTAAACTGCTGCATATGCCTGCTCTGTTGCTGCTATGTGTTATGCCCTGTTTTCACGCCTAAAAATCTGTTGCAGCTGTTGTTCGTTCCTTCTGTATCCCCTTCCCTGGGCGGGGACTTTTGTGTGGTGTTTTTCCCCGGGCGGGTACCTGCGTATTGAGGATTTATGCTACTACTGCATGTTGATTTTGGTGTGCATATGAATATATGTGTGTGTACATGTTTTAATTGGTGTGCATGAATATGTAATTGTTGTTCTTATGCATGCATGTGAGATTGTGAGTACGTAATGCATGCATGTGTGTTGAGTATTAGTATGCTTTCCTTTTTCTTTAAAATATGCAAATATGCTACTAACTTGTTTAATATATATATATAACATGCTATTAGACTTATTTAATATATGTAAATAGTGATAACCTCTTATGTCATATAAATATTTACCTTGTTTAATGAATGTATATAATACGTTAAGTGTTGTTTATTAGGTGCTTATAATATTAATATGTGATATGTTATATATTTATGAATCTTGTTTAATTTATAAATTTGAATCAAGAGAATGGTTCGTGCTATGCATTGATATGTTCTGTTTATGGATTTAAGTTCTGTGTTTATTCTTGGTGAAATGTTTTGAACATGTTTAATGTTTTATGCATGAGTGTGCAGGTATACATACGTTTATATATATATATGTTTATTATATATTAAAATATTATTTGATTTAATTGAATTATAGAATTAAAATGTTATCTATTTCATGTTCCTTTCTAATTTCCAATTTTAAATTGAATGTAATTATTTGTTTATACTATAATTGTAAACGTGTTATAGTACGTGTTATGACCGTTATTTGAATTCTTGGATTGAATTAATATGAAATGTGAATTTATGAATTTGAATGAATGATTGAATAGCTTGTTTATATGCCTTAAATTTTTTAATAGTGCACATGAACGTGTTCATGACATAACGTCATCTTTTATGCATTCATATCAAGCTCATGGCATGTCGTGCGTCTTATATGGTTCATTTAGAGTCTTGAGTCTCACGAACACGTTACATTGTCTTTTGTACAGTTTCTCCAGGGCGGAGATGTCGGGTTCATAGGACACTTTCGAGTCTCCTTTCTTCTTGGTATTGTTGGTAAGAGGCGTACAGGTGGATTTCTCTTCTAATAGTTAAATCGACCCTATATACAACCAATGTGCAAAGTTTCAAGCCAAAAATGTATATTATAAGTATATAGAGTCTTTTCTCGAGTCTATGATTTTCAATGTAAACCCTTTCTTGATTGAATACCTACCGAATGTTTTGGCGAGAAATGAATGACTGTTCACTGGCCCAGGGACTTGGTGTGTGTGGCAATCCGAGGAGGCATGGGTTGACGGTGATCCCGCACACTAGTCCCAACTAATAAACGGTGTAACCGGACCTCGTTAGGAGTTAGCGAGGAATGGACGCTGAGTGCCACCTGGGGAGTCATGAAACCCTTGTGGTCAATGAATGGATGGTTCGGGCCGATCACCCGGCCATCACCCGGAGGAAGAAGGTGTAAATGTTCATGATTGTGCACAAAAGAATGTTATGCATGAAAGAAAGAAAGAAAGAAAGAATGTTTAATGAACACACGAGGTGTTGGTTGGAGATAATGCACGCCCACTCGCCGGGCCACAAAAGACCTAAAGAATGAAAATGAACGTTATAATCCCTTTTGATGACTTCTTTATTTTACCCACTAGGGAAATGCTCTAAAAACCTTATTTGGGATTATAACTTGCATGTGAATATTAAATATTGTTGTATACGCTATTTATGCCTCATTTTATACCCACCAGTCTCGTATAGACTGAACCCGGTTTGTTTTCAGTTTCTTTGCAGGTTTGGAGTGCTAAGCGGGGAGTCTAGTTTGTCAAGTCTATTGGTTAAGTCTGAGTCACTTCATATGCATCTTGTAATTTGATTGAATTTGCAAGAATGGATAAATGTATGACTATGATTGTGATTATGGAATTATGTTATGCACGAATTTTCGAGAACATGTTATTTTGCTAGTTGAAACCGTTATGTGGCTTGAATTAGTAGTAGATTATATGCTATGCTTCCGCCTTTGGCATTTATCCTTGTTCTTTTTTATTTGGTTGCAAAGGTTTAGTTCCCACCTAGCCTAAGGAGTGAGTGAGTCCCCGTTCGCCGTGATCTAGCTCGGGTATGGATTGTCCATTTCATATTCGGGTCGGGTCTCGATGCGGGGGATGTGGCACCTTTCCGTTTGGGGTGCTACATCCTTAAGTGGTATCAGAGCCCGGTTGCAAAACCCCTGTTCTCGTGTCGTGATTGAGTCAGTCTAGGTCGCACGGCTTAGGACCTACATGACAATGTGTGCATTGCATCGATCTTGAATATGTATTGCTTTCTTTCTTGAATTTTGTTGACTTATTTGTTGCATTCCTGCATTGGATCAGTGCTTTCCATGTCAAATACGTGCCATGAGCATGCACTAATCGCATGCATATATCCTTGAAATGAGTTCTGATTTATAGGTTATTAAGACACTATCAAACCACGGCCAAGTATCACACTAACAACACTCTATTGCAAGCCCTCTCTGAGGCATGGAAGATAGGAAGGATACACCCGGGAAGAATATGGAGAATTCGAGATGTGTGGCCTTTCTAGATAGAGTTAGAGTTCAAGGGTTAGGAGCTGAGATGGAAATTCGACTTTAGAGATGTAAGTATAGAGGGACACTTGATGAAATAGGAGTTGATCTGGAATATTTATGACTCGGAAGATTGACATATGCGGCTCTCTTTCATTGGATGTCATAATTGGATTCAACGGGGTCATTCAAATTGAGGAATGGAGTGAATGAACCTTGGGGGTGCTTTGACTCAAGTTTCGGATTATGGAAGAGATAGCAGGGGTTGTAAAGAGTCAAGTTAAAACACATGCACCGGGAATTAAGCATCAAGAGTAGTCAAAGAGGAATTTCTAAATAAATGTAATGGTTAGAAAAGAGGTTGTAAAGGTCAAGATCGAGAAGAAGTGAGTCCGGGAGCCCTAAATTTCAACTAAGATGGAAAACGAGTCGGGAAAGGATTGGAAGGAGTCAAGTAACGTGGAAAATACAAATTCATGGAAGGTAACCATACTACGGACAAGATTTGAGTTCGTTTTCCAAATCCAAGCTGAATTGTCGTGTTGTGAGGGTGAATTGGGAAATATGGAGCAACGAATGGAAACAGTAAAGAAAGGCAAAGATGTTTTGGAAGGAAATCATGCGCGCAAGTGGGAGCAATTAGAAAACAAGTTCTATTCCCAATCTAAACTCATAAAGTATAATCACGGGAATCTTGAACAAGGTGATGACAAGAAGTAGGGGTCGATTTTCGAGAAAAATTTGGATGTTAACCCCGTGGACGTAGAAGAATTTGTGATCAAGAAATTGCAATCCCGGATCATGGAAGGTACAAATTGATGCACAAAGATTCATGGAAACTTGAAGACCGTGGGAAAGACAAAGCATGATCAGCAAGTCAAAGTAAGCCGTGATTAGAGGAACGAGGACAAGCTACCCAGCAAATAGCTTGTCATCTTGGTAACAGGTTCAAGACATTCATAGCACGTGCATCATACTTCGCATCAATTATTTATTCTTCTTTACTTATGTTCGTGCGTGCAATTCTATTTGATTTCGTTGCTTTAATGTGTTGCATATTTGCTGGTTGTAAGTGTGACACGTGCATTGATATTTTTACCACACATGCATTTTAGTGTTTACTTGGTAGGAAGTTCTTTCACCTCACTTGTCAAGTATCTCTGCGACTGGGCCACATCTGAGTTAAGAGGAAAAGAGATAGTGGTATGGCATATGATAAGGAAGACGATTTCAGAAAATGAAGAACTTCAGGTAAGGGATAGGTCAGTGGAAAGGAATTCCGAAGGAAAGTAAAGCTAGATTTGGTTTCGAGGTGTTCGGATCGAATAAGAATAGAGAAGGGGGATTCGATTATTAAGAGGATTGGAGGAAATTTGAAAGGCAAAAGCTTTGGGTTGCTATGTCAGTTAAAATCCTCCCTAAAAAAAAATTCCATCAAGAATTTCGATACAAGAAGGATCGATGGAGTTCAATGTGTAAGGACAGGAAATTTTAGGGGGGAGAACATACCAAGAGGCAAAAAAAAAAAAAAAAAAAAATTGAAACATGAATTGGCGGCCGAAGAAATAATTAATAGAAATAACGGAAATACATTTAAAGAAGATTTAGGAATTTCATAGTGGTGAGCAGAGATGAATAACACGACTTTAAGGGTCGACCATTTAAAAGGAAAGCTAATTCACTAAATTCGGATTGAAGAATTTCACTGGGAATAGAGAAGATAGCTCGTTGAATCGTTCCAAGTATGTAAGTTGATTTGAAGATAAGGGAGTTACGAAGGAGTTTAGGGAAACTCCTAAGCTGAGTTGTCAAGAGGGAACCGATTCAAGTTATCATAGAAAGGGATGCCATTAATAAAGTTAAGTTCAATGAATTCGGAAAGAGATTCCAGAAACGACAAATCGGCAAGGATGAACATGGGGAAATTTAAATCAAACTTCAAGAATCATCAAGAACATCCTATCTTCGATTAAGGAATAGTAGGAGCCGAATAATAAATTTCACCTTAGAGGTTTTAAGAGAATAAGAAGGGTGAATTGAACGAAAGACAGGAGGAGATTTGGGTAATATATATTAAGGTCGAGAATAAATTTTTAAGGACGCCAAGGGTGGTTATCTTCAATGGTATGTTAGGTTTTGATATGAGAAAAAGGAAATAACTATGGATCTGATTTCGGGACTGATGGATTAAGGGTATTCGGGGAGGTCAAGCTCAACTACGTAAAAAGAGTTGATTGGCCGAATGAAGATTATGGGAAATGATGAGAGATCGAAGAGAACTAGGAGCAGTAAAAATCAGAAGGGAATCAAGAATAATATTTGAAGAGGATCTATTATGGCTTCACCGGGGCATACTGACGAAATTAAAGACGAGTCGAGCACTGTACTCACTTTCAGGGCAGATCCTGCACGGTACAACCAAACTCACAGTTCTAAATTATGTAACTACGGTGAACGGTACATGAAGCATCCATGATACATGCATCCATGCAAATTTAACTTAAATAATTTTCTTTATGTTAGGTGCTTTGATTCCTTATCATGTTAAATTACTTGGAGTAATTAATGATTAATGTGGATGATATCTATTACCTGCTTTGGGTGTCCTACGTGATTTTAATTATGGTTTCGCGTGTGTTGCTTGGGAGTATTGGAGACTTCCTTGCTTTATTTTTGTTTGAGAGACGGGGTACTCTCTTTGCTTGCGAGAGACGGGGTTCTCTCATTGCTGCTTGAGAGACGGGGTTCTCTCATTGTTTTTGGAGAGAGGGGGTTCTCTCATTGTTGCTCGAGGGACGGGGCTCTCTCCTTGTTGTTTGCGAGAGACAGGGAATCTCTCATTGTTTGTTTGGGCGAGTAGTGAATCCGAGGACGGATTCTTTTAAGGGGGAGAGGTTGTAACGCCCCGGTTTTTCATTTGTACTAATATACCGTATGTGTTTATAAATTGCGCAATTTAATTTACTTAATTATGTGATTAATTATTTATGAGTGTTTTAAATATTAATTTTAATATAAATTGTTATTAGTTTATTTTATTTTATTTTATAATTTATTTCGTTAATTAATTTATGTAGCACCCGGAACGCTAGGCGCCACATCCCCCGCACTATAGCCTCAATCCACATATGAAACGGGCAATTCATACATGAACCGAAACTATAGCGAACGGGAGACAATAAAAACTCAAAAGCCAGGCGGGTACCCTCAAATAATACCACTAAACAATTGTATCAATAAAAGCGGAAGCAATAACATTCAATACTTACAGGTACCATATTTACATATTTATTAATAGATACCAACATTTCATACAATACAATATCACCTCCAACATTAGGTAAGACATAATACAAAATATAAGAAATATCAATACATGAGCTAAAATAGGAAGGTGAAGTGCTAGACCCGAATAAAAGACAGGCTAGACTCTAATTCCCGCCTAGCACGAACCTGCAAAAGCTGAAAGGTTGAGGTGTCAGTCCAACACGGACTGAGCGAGGGGTATAAATAAATATTTGCGCACATATATACAAGTTATAATCTCGGGTAATAATTTTGGAAAATAATAATACGATTTAGAAAAGAAGAGATAATATTGCCCGAGGTTACAACTAATCCATTTTATCAATTCAGTCAATTCAATACAATCAATTTGTGGCCCGACGAGTGAGGGCAAATCTCCAACATTTCACCGACTGTGTATAATACTTCAATTTATTAGTGGATTAGGTGATCACACAAACAATTCCGTGCACAATTAGCAATTTCAATCAATAAATCCTTCTTCCTCCGGGTGATGGCGGGCTTGCAAGACCCAGCCATCCAATCATGGTGTACGTCGGGAACATGACTCCCACGCACGGGATTTCTTCCTCCACCAAACCTCCTGGTGGATTCAGAGGTGATCCCACAATGGTGGGGATAGTGCAAGAGTTACCCGTCAGCCCTTGCTTTCCCGGTTGGCTCAATACACTACCCTTGGGCCCAACGTGAACAATAGTTACTCGCCAAGACAATCAATTCATCAATCAATCAATCAATCAATCCACTTTCGTGAAAGCATTTGAAAATCATAAGGTTCGAAAACTATAGATATATAGATACGTTTTGGCCGAAAATCACATAAGGGTTGTAAGGGTTCTATATATATCTAGAATTTAAACCTCACCTTAACCAACAAAAGGGAACAAAGAAACACCCTATGGAGCGTGCTCCTCGTCTCCGGGACAGAGATCTGTGCAACAAGGACAAGTGTGAAATAAGACTCGACTCGAATGAACCAATTATGACGAACGGCAATGATATGTAACCTCAATCATGCATTTATAATCAATGAGTGTCAAATAGGAGTATAATTATCAATAAAGTAAGCATATAATTCATATAAGTCACATATGGTAGTCAAGAAAGTGAAAGGAACGCAATAACAAGGGTTTTGGTGAAGTTTGGCAAAAGCCGGCAATTTTAAGAAACGTACATGATGAGGGAAAACTGGAATATATTTAATTCTAGAAGTGGGAATTGAGTTTTGCTTATTGGATATGAAACTAGACACAAATACCTTTCCGATGATATATGGCTCGTTTTCTAGTTCAAAGCGAGGAGAAAATGGCGTAGGTTTGAAGTTGGGTGAATGCAGTTTGTCGGTAAAGCAGAGACACCAAAAATAATTGATTATATCTCACAAACTAGAAAAGATATTGAGATTATTCCAATTGGAGATTGTTCTAGACTTCAAGATCTTTCCAAAAAATCAAAAATCAGGTCATTTGGAGTTCGGATGAGGGAGTACCTGGCCGGGTAAAATTCAAGGGAAAAGTTACCCGCCCGGGTAAAGCAGTACAGAAGCTCTCGACATGAAACTGCCCGGGTACTTTTTATGCACAAAAAGTACCCGGCCGGGTACTGTTCCAGAGCTGGAAAAAGGGCCAAAACAGGGGTAGCTTCGGGGAAGAAAGAAAAGGAATGAAAACCCAAAGTAAACTCAACCAAAATGCTCCAAAATAATCACATAACATGTATATAACTTAAAGGCATCAATTAGGTAGCATATAAACCATGAAACATGCATCAATCATCAAGATTTCATCATTCCAAACCCATATGAATTCATGCCATCAACTTCTATATAACTTATGCTTTCATGCAATCTTGCAAGTTCAATAATCATGATCATGCTTCTAACCATAAAAGAATAAGAATCATCACTTAAGCATCAAACCCTATCTCATAAATGAATCAAGAATTCAAGCAAAAATCTTCATTTATACCTTAGTATGAAGAAAGAAATGAGAGAAGGATGGGATGATGTTGAAGAAGCTTTAAAGCATGCAATTCCTCCAAAATCTAGCTTGAAATTTGAGATGAAATTCTTCTCCTTCTCTTGGTGTTTTGATCGGTATTTTGTGTGTGTGTGTGTGTGATTTTTTATGAAAATGGAATGAAGTAGAATGCAATGGAAGAAGAGATGATATAATCCAAAGTCTTGAAAGAATAGACATGAGTCATCATATTTTGCACATAAGTCCTCCTAATATTTGAATTGATTCAATCAAATTTCCTCTCTACACAAAAGATCAAGTAGCTCCAATTTCTTTAATGCAATTAGGTCCATAAATTTACACAAAGGGTCAATCAAGGACATTTAGTGCAATTAGGTCACATATAGCAATTAGTTCATATAATTCACGTAAATGACAATTTATATACATGCATAGAGATGTAACGTATATAATATGATGAAGGTTGTAAATAATTGAATGAAATGATTAAATTAAATTCCCCCAACTCCTGAAGACCCGCTCGTGGCGTGCTTACCTGAACTTCCGGAAATTGGGGCGTTACAATTTATTTAATTTGATAATTGAGAATTAATGTTAATTAATCATGTTTTAATTAAGCTAATTAATTAATTTTATAATATCGTTGGCTTTCATTTAAATTAAAATAGAATTTAAATTTGTTTATTTAATTTGAAATGTTATGAAATTGTTACGTTTGCGCATGAGTGTTTTAATCGTGCGTCGTTCTTATATGATTTGATATCGAAAATTCACGAAAATTTAGTATGTTATAGATTTATGTGTTATGAACCTGTTTATATACTCGTTTTATGTTTTCGACTTCGTTTGACGTGGTAAAGAATTTATTTTTATTTGTGGAACCAAATCGGGGGCTAACAGGCAATTAGCGCACCCTTGGTTCCGTATGTGATATCTTGAGCTAGGAAACTCGGATTCGAGTTTCGTCAACTTCGATGAACTCGTAACGAAAATTCGGGTACAATAAACTCAGCCTCGTATTTTTCCAAGACCATTTGAACCTCCGAAATTCAACCGAAACAAGTAACGGATGCCAAAACTGCCACATTTTACCAAAAGAGCCATAACTCATTCAAACCTTGACTAAATTAACCATGGTTAGAGGCATTGGAACCCTAACTCATCCCTTTAACTGATCCTTATCTCCTTGAACCGAACCAACCCTCACACATAAGGAAAAATCAGCCAAGAATCTCCTATTCCAGAAAATCCCGTCACCTTGCCCTACTTGGAGATTTCAAGCTCAAATCTCTTCCATCTTCCATCCATTCAACAAGGTGAGTTTAGGGTTGTGATGTACATTCAATATGTGTCATTTTAAGCTATGAATCCCCAATTTTGAGCATGCTTTCATGAGTTTTTGGAGGAAAAGATGAATAGTTAGGTTTGAGCTCATATGTTGATTTCTTTCATTCCTTGATGGATTTGGTTGATTCCAAGCATGAATATGATTGTCTTGAATCCCTCTTCTCATTTATGATCATTTATTATGTGGTACTTGAGGTATTCATGAGATTTCATTAATGGCACTTTGAGGAGAATTCATGAAATAAACACATATACCTTCTTCTATCGTTTGAGCATTCTTTGGGGCTGAATTATATGTTGATTTGGAGTTGCTTTGCTGCATATTTGATGGCCTAACTTACCTGAATATGTTGGGACGAATTAGATCAGTTGTTGCTCTGTTTTTTGCCTCGTTTTGCCCTGTTTTTCGGCATGTTTTTACTGCTGTCTGCTGCTGCGTTTGTCTTGGCTTAATTGCTGTCAATTTCAGTCTTTTGTGGGAGTTGTTGGTACATTTTACTGCTATGTATTATGCCTTATGATGCTGCTATGTAGTGACTATTTTGCTACATCTTTCATGCATTTTATGGCCCTTAAACTGCTGCATATGCCTACTCTGTTGCTGCTGTGTTATGCCCTGTTTTCACGCCTAAAAATCTGCTGCAGCTGTTGTTCGTTCCTTTTGTATCCCCTTCCCCGGGCGGGGACTTTTGTCTGGTGTTTTTCCCCGGGCGGGTACCTGCGTATTGAGGATTTATGCTACTACTGCATGTTGATTTTGGTGTGCATATGAATATATGTGTGTGTACATGTTTTAATTGGTGTACATGAATATGTAATTGTTGTTCTTGTGCATGCATGTGAGATTGTGAGTGCGTAATGCATGCATGTGTGTTGAGTATTAGTATGCTTTCCTTTTCCTTTAAAATATGTAGATATGCTACTAACTTGTTTAATATATATATATGTATATATATATATATATATATATATATATATATATAACATGCTATTAGACTTATTTAATATATGTAAATAGTGATAACCTCTTATGTCATATAAATATTTACCTTGTTTAATGAATGTATATAATACGTTAAGTGTTGTTTATTAGGTGCTTATAATATTAATATGTGATATGTTAAATATTTATGAATCTTGTTTAATTTATAAATTTGAATCAAGAGAATGGTTCGTGCTATGCATTGATATGTTCTGTTTATGGATTTAAGTTCTGTGTTTAGTCTTGGTGAAATGTTTTGAACATGTTTAATGTTTTATGCATGAGTGTGCAGGTATACATACGTTTATATATATATATGTTTATTATATATTAAAATATTATTTGATTTAATTGAATTATAGAATTAAAATGTTATCTATTTCATGTTCCTTTCTAATTTCCAATTTTAAATTGAATGTAATTATTTGTTTATACTATAATTGTAAACGTGTTATAGTACGTGTTATGACCGTTATTTGAATTCTTGGATTGAATTAATATGAAATGTGAATTTATGAATTTGAATGAATGATTGAATAGCTTGTTTATATGCCTTAAATTTTTTAATAGTGCACATGAACGTGTTCATGACATAACGTCATCTTTTATGCATTCATATCATGCTCATGGCATGTCGTGCGTCATATATGGTTCATTTAGAGTCTTGAGTCTCACGAACACGTTACATTGTCTTTTGTACAGTTTCTCCAGGGCGGAGATGCCGGGTTCATAGGACACTTTCGAGTCTCCTTTCTTCTTGGTATTGCTGGTAAGAGTCGTACAGGTGGGTTTCTCTTCTAATAGTTAAATCGACCCTATATACAACCAATGTGCAAAGTTTCAAGCCAAAAATGTATATTATACGTATATAGAGTCTTTTCTCGAGTCTATGATTTTCAATGTAAACCCTTTCTTGATTGAATACCTACCGAATGTTTTGGCGAGAAATGAATGAATGTTCACGGGCCCAGCGACTTGGTGTGTGTGGCAATCCGAGGAGGCATGGGCTGACGGTGATCCCGCACACTAGTCCCAACTAATAAACGGCATAACCGGACCTCATTAGGAGTTAGCGAGGAATGGACGCTGAGTGCCACCTTGGGAGTCATGAAACCCTTGTGGTCAATGAATGGATGGCTCCGGCCGATCACCCGGCCATCACCCGGAGGAAGAAGGTGTAAATGTTCATGATTGTGCACAAAAGAATGTTATGCATGAAAGAAAGAAAGAAAGAAAGAATGTTTAATGAACTACACGAGGTGTTGGTTGGAGATAATGCACGCCCACTCGTCGGGCCACAAAAGACCTAAAGAATGAAAATGAACGTTAAAATCCCTTTTGATGACTTCTTTATTTTACCCACTTGGGAAATGCTCTAAAAACCTCATTTGGGATTATAACTTGCATGTGAATGTTAAACATTGTTGTATACGCTATTTATGCCTCATTTTATACCCACCAGTCTCGTATAGACTGAACCCGGTTTGTTTTCAGTTTCTTTGCAAGTTTGGAGTGCTAGGCGGGGAGTCTAGTTTGTCAAGTCTATTGGTTAAGTCTGAGTCACTTCATATGCATCTTGTAATTTGATTGAATTTGCAAGAATGGATAAATGTATGACTATGATTGTGATTATGGAATTATGTTATGCACGAATTTTCGAGAACATGTTATTTTGCTAGTTGAAACCGTTATGTGGCTTGAATTAGTACTAGATTATATGCTATGCTTCCGCCTTTGGCATTTATCCTTGTTCTTTTTGATTTGGTTGCGAAGGTTTAGTTCCCGCCTAGCCTAAGGAGTGAGTGCGTCCCCGTTCGTCGTGATCTAGCTCGGGTATGGATTGTCCATTTCATATTCGGGTCGGGTCTCGGTGCGGGGGATGTGGCACCTTTCCGGTTGGGGTGCTATAGTAGCTCCCACTGTTTTTCAAAGATCTAAGAGGAACACGTTTCCCAATGGGTACTAAGATCCTAGGCATTTTACCTCGAACCCACGACTCGCGGACATTCTAAGTAAAACCCTAGGTAGGTACAACTTACCAATTCTAACACCTTTAGAACTCTTAGTAATTGTTTTTGCATCACCTATCTTTCAATATGAACCCACGACTCGTGCGACATCCATATTTACTTAGGTGTTAAGCTAGACCCATCAATCATAAGATCATGATCAAAACTTAGACCAAACGCCCCACGACTCGCGAACATCGCCCTTGCCAAAATTGACCACAAAATATTGATCAATTAGGTAATTAAGAACTAATAAGTTTCACTAGCTATCCCACGACTCGCGGACAATAACTAGCTTCACTTACTAAACTTAAAACCTATTGATGGAATGCTAGGAATTTAATTCAAAATTTACATCTCGAATTAAACACCTATTTGTTCGAAATTAGCTTAATATTTAATGGGAATTTTCGAATTAACCGGAGAGTTGTCTGGTTCGACCTCACCAACATATATGTTATCCAATTTTAATTAGTCTTGATTAATGCAAGTACAACTTAAATGCATTTCACACAAGCACTTAGCAGATAACATGTCCTAGCATGATACTAACATGTGATGATCATGGGTTCTACCTATCTTATGCGTGATATGTGGGAGCCACTCTACAATCACAAGTTCTAACATACATGCCATATAAACAGTTTAAATCACTTAAGGGAAAGCTGTAACAAAATACGAGCCCTATCTCTATTACATCTTCAATTGAGATTCCCCTCACTAACATTTTGAGGGGTTCTCACTTATGGCCTCCTTGTTACTTGAATGTAGACCATCTTACTCCATGGGTGCATTGTCTCCAAAATGAAAATAAAACCTCACCACCTATTGTACTCTCAAAAAAATGAAAGGTACTGAAAAGTAATAAGGCTCAATCTTCATATTGGCCTTAGACAAATACACGGGGCATACCCCGGCCTCAAAACAGTAATATGGAAAGCCACATAATAAATCACATAACAGTACGCACGTAAGTGAGGCTCCAACCTCAATTGAAAAACGCAACTATAGGGCTCCAACCCTAATTTAAACCATCCATGTGCATAAATTAAAACCATACATAAGTCTAAACCCATGATCACCTAACATGCATAAATTGCAAGAATTTAAATTTAACCAATAAATTAAAATTCTCGCTTTAAGCTCTAATAGCTTAAAACACGACTTAGATGCAATTCTTGTTCAAGAGCCTTTTCTATAAAACCCGAAAAGCAATAAACTAATAAAATTCCAATTAATTTCTAAAAATTAATAATTTTATTCTTTCAATATTTTCATAAAATAAAGTTTGTAATTTTCCCAAAATTTAAAGCGCTTAATTTTTCAAAACCCCCAATTTAAACAATTATTTCAAAAATAATTCAAATTTAATAAAAACAAAATTTTACAGAAAAATTAAATCGGGATTTCAAGGACCGAAAACACGAAATCGCGAAATCTGGGCCCGAAATCGCCCGGAACGAGCAGCTGCTCGCCGCGCGGCGTCGCGCGCAACTTGTTACTGCTCGCAAGCGATGCCGGACGGGTGCTCCCGCGCGGTTGTGGGAGTGTACGGGAGGCTGTCCCGCGCGGTTACGGGACAGGCGAGCAGGCACGCCTAGCACGGCGTCGCGAGCGGGGTTGGGGCATGCTACACGTTGGCACGTTCCAACCTCGCGTGTTCGTTTCGTATTTCATTTCGTATCTCAGGTTTCATCAAAACCCGGTTCAATCCAAAATAAAAATACGATTTAAACAGATTTGAATTAAAACTGTTTTCAAAAACACAATTTAAGAAAACAGTTTCAGAAATTCAAGAAAAATTACAGTTTCGTAATTCAGGGTTTCTAAAAGAACTCAAGAATACCTAATTCGCATCTAAGCCTAAGAATTTCTACCAAATTCAGTTAATTGAGACGAATCAGAAACACGATTAACGAGGTGGCTCTGATCCCACTTGTTGGAAACAGGAATCAGAAAGCAGCGGAAATTTAAAAAAAAATCCAACAAAAAGATCAAATACTCGCAATCGTGAATCCAAATTCGTAGAGATTAGAAACTTACTTTTCAATAATCTTTCTTGAAGCGTTTCAAGCCACCCAAGAACGCTCTTTTCGCTGCTTGATCCCCTCTCCTTAGTAAAGCTCGAATCTTCAAAACTTCTAACTTGAAGCTCTCTAGAGATAGTCCACCAACTTGACTACAATCTAACTAGTAAGGATGCTAGTTCTCTAGTTATTGTTTAGGCTTAACCTAGGGTTTATTTGATCTTGGAGAAAGGATGGTGTTCAACACATGAACCAAAAGAAATCATCAATTACTCTCTAAGGGGAGCTCGAGCTCCCCTATATATAATTAGAGAGGGCGGCCGAACCTAGTCCTTATGGACTAAGGATTTGGTCCCTCTCTATTTTATTACTTGATCATCAAATAATTCCAAACTTTGACTTTGAATTCTAATTCAAATCAACTTTTAAGAGAGCTAAAATATCCAAAACTCCTTTTGGATAATATTATACTTTATTTATTAATAAATAAATAACTTATTTATCTAATTAATTAATTCATAATTAATTAAATAGATTATTTTTCTCCAAAATAAGACTTTCTTTTTAATTCAAAATTAAACCAAAGTCTATTAAATAATTAACACATTAATTATTTAATCACATATACATATATATGCACATGTGACACACGTATCCCCAAGGACACGTGTCACTCACGTGTGATTCACACGTGTGGAACCCTCTTGGTATGACCAACTCGTTTAATCATTTTAAAGCCTTAACTCATGTAACCAAGTTGTTGTGTGTGACCCTCAAAGTTCTCAATTCAATTAGTAGTGACCCTAATTAATTAATCAGTCCATAGATTAAACGACCATAGTCTAGCAACAGGTGTTTAACCCCTAGCTGAATTGGAATGTCTCGATTCGATAGAACCTTTAAGTCATTGATTCATGCGAGATACAATCCTCCTACTTACTATCTCTCAACCTAGATCTAGGGTAAGGGAATAATCAGAACCCTAATAATCTGGTCTTAAAGCTAAGTGCATTTCATATCCATTTGATCTCAATCCACGAAACCCTTTTCTTGATGTCTTGATCTACTTCCTTGGCCAAGGACTCCATATGGCATATGAATGACTTACACAATAAGAGATCACCTTGCAAATGCAAGTGTAGGTCCTTTCTTGATTCTCATTCACTTCCATGAGTCACTTGTGCAGCCCCAGCATAAGCCTTGAATCAGTTGTCTAAGGCGACACTCTTTAAAGCTTATACCTAAGACTATAGAGTTAACTCATAAAGTGACATGGAACCTCAAGTCTAAGGATCAATTAATCACATCAATGACTCGTGAGATATTTCCTAATCTGGAAGTTTCCATTTTCTCAAATAGAAACTTCCTTTCCCATTTAGCAATCTTCTCACACGAGGCACCTCAGTGAACTTACTTATTGAAGTAAGCACCCTCATGTATCACGCACGTATCAACTATACACTTTGCACCTACATAAAATAAGGTGATCCTTCTTAAGGGTGTGATCCCACAAGCAAGCCTTAAAGGAGTCAGGTTGACACTCCCACTGTCTGTAGGACTCATCGGCTTGGAGTATTTTACTAATCATGACTTATGTGTTATAGGGCTCGTTTCATGAACCATTTCATCTAAATGGTAGAGTCCTAAAGTCATCAGGATTAGGGGAGTTCTTATACATGCACAGCTAAAGTAAACGCATACCAAACAAGAGCATATAAAGAAGTGTTGCCTCAATTCGTTATTTTATTCAAAGATTGTCTGTGATTACAATAAGGAAAAACACAAAGCGGATATACAATCGGCTTTCTAGGGCACTATTGCTAACACTTTACTCCTTATACATATGTAGTGTGTGTGGACAGCCCCTCACTCAGTCCATGTGACTGACCCCCCTCCCCTTTTGTTGTTAGTGTGCAGGTGTCCCGTGGAGTTGAGCACGATGGCTTGTCGAGTTCTTGGAGTCTGTCGAGTTTTTGTTTCATTCGAGTCTGTTGCATTTAGCATATTTTGGATTTGTATAAGTATGAACTTTTGATTATGTATATGTTGATATTTTATGAATTTGATATTTTGGGATAGGCTTCTAGGAAACAGTTTGAACCCCGTTTGCATTTATGATTTACATTAATATTCGGGATTAGGTATCTATGCTAGTTGAACCTATCACCTGCTGCTTGTGTTTTAAATTTTGATTTTTTTTTATTCACTTCCGCATGCGCATTTTGTTTGGTGGTTTGTTCTTTTGGCAGGGTTTAGGTTCCGCCTAGCTTAGGTGTGTGTCTGTCGGTCTCCCATTCTCCTCTGCTTGGTTCATATACGGGTTTCCATCTTGTATGTGGATTGGGCTAAGGTGCAGAAGATGTGGTGACCCACCGTGCGGGGGTGCTATATGGAGGGGATCCCCCTTTACAGATTGCTGGTGATTTAGCAATCCCGGCCAGAATGGTGTTTGTCCCGGCTGGGATTGAAAATCCTTAACTTTCTTTAAATACATCCTAGTCGGGAACTTTTTCAATACAAAATCTATCCCAACCGAGATGGCATGCCAGTGGGGTTTCGGTCCAACTTATCCCGGCCGGAATTATTTTCTGTCCCTGCTAGGATGGTTATGCAGATTAGCTACTGGATTTAGTCCCGGCTGAGATGGAGCCCTGGGAGTATCACTTGTGTTAATTTAATTCTTTTCATTGTATTACTTGTCTAAGTTATCCTTGGGACATTAATTGTGCACATGAACATTTTTATACTATTTTATCTTCAAAATCTCATATCATAACATATCATGAGCATGTCGTTGGTCAATTATTTGGTTCATAACTCTCGATTCTCACATACACTTGTATTTCTCGCATAGAGCTTGAACCCGTGATTGAGGAGCAGGGTTCGTAGGCTTCTCCTTTCTTTTCTCTTGTCAAGGTGAGGTTTTATTTCTAGTTATCTAGAACCCATAATGTAGCACCCCGAGCTATGGGCACCACATTCCCCGCACTATAGCTGGACACGTGTAACGAAATGGGGCCTCCGCACATGCATCAAACCATAGCGAACGGGAGACAAAACAAAAAAAATAAAACCCTAGGCTAGGCGGTCTAGACCCTAATACAGAGCGTGCAACAAAATTAAATTCAAATGCGGAAGCAACAGGATCTATACAAGCAAATATATATATATATACGCAATATACTAGTATTACTTAAAACATTTATACATGTCATGCCACTATGGCCAAAATAAATCATAACAGCTTCTCTCCATAGCGAATCATATTCATATACATGAGTACAAAAGCCAAGAATACAGAATAATTAAAAGAAATGCATGAAACTCGAACAACACGACCACATGGACTCAAAAGATAGACCGCCGTCCAGCACGAACCACTCCTGCACCTGCAACTCAAGAAACAAGGGGGAAAAGAGAGGAACAACGAGGGTCAGTCGTACAGACTAGTGAGGGGGCTAACACGATCACCCGTATATATATAGAGCAAAGCACGTATCAAGGGCGTAATAATCCATGAACCGGGGATGGTTTTTGCATACCAAAATGTTTCCCGTGATAATAAATATATATATATACTTTAACGATGTTAAGGGTCGAAGGCCAAAATAACCAATTTTAAGTAATTAGCAATCACTTCCCATTTCATAGATTCAAGACAAGACATACCACTTGGTGAGTACGAGCTTCTCTATGTCGAGACAAGTACAAATTAAGAAAGTCTAAATCAAAACAATTCCACCACATACTCCGGTGATGGAAGGATCGGCCAACCCTTAACCATCCATGCAAGCAAGTGGGTCATGAGTTTCACGACACTCACGCCCGTCGGACTCCATCCCCCACCAACGTCCTAGTAGGTTCTGGTACATCTTACAAGTGGAGATCATGTACAGGAGGTTTTTCCGGCGACCCCTTGGCCGTCCCGGAGTCTCCTTACATATAATCTCTAGGGCCCATCAAGTCACGAACAAGTTATGTTCAAGGGACCTATCTTTTAAGGTCATTTCTCACTACAAGTTCAAAACGTACTAAAAGCTTTTCAAAAACAAAGCAAAATATAGCGTATATACATATAAAAACATTTTCAAGATCTTTCACAAGCAGGACAAGCCCTCAAAATACATATCATGCATGTATCTATCATATAGTATATATAATTCGCATGTGGGTTTCAAAACACATAGGGTTTTAGGTCAATATAACTAAAAGAAACAAAACCTCACCTTCGAGAAGTAATAGAGACAAAATGAAGCAACGAACGACTATGAGAGGTACCTCGTCACCCTCGGGTCGAACCTCTGAACAAAACAAGTAACAAGAGATGGCTTAGACTCAATATGAATCAATTAGATGCTCGTCAAATGTATATAAATATAAATTATGCATATGAAATGCAACATGGTAGCATCTTCGCCATTTCAAACCATAACACTTCATATCGAGTCATAACGAGCACATTTCACGCCAAATAAATCCATAAAACTCATACAACGAGTATAGCACACCATAAATCATGTTAGCAATGCATACTTATCATAAAAGAAGCGAAGAGGTATCAAATGTGGTAAGAAAACAAGACATAAGTACATGCATGCACATAAGAGAGCATTTAAGGCATATCTTGTCATATAATACGCATAAAAGCACCAAAATCACATTATAAATTCATAATAAAGCATATAACATATAATACATTAAGTTAACAAAGAGTATGAACCAAGAACGAGGCAATAAATCAAGAAATGAACAACAAAACATAAACAAAGCGCATGAAGTTTCATGAAGAACACACGTTGCATATATACATTTAAACCACATCATATGTTCAAATTAAAGGCCATAACAAGTAATACAATAAGTTAAGATCATGTATTGAACATATAAAGAGCATATAGGATCAAACAAGGCAAGAAAAGAAGGGAAAAACAACTGAAACAAAGCAGGAGAGGTCGCGGCCGCGACCAGGCCGCGACGCAGCAGCAGTCATGGAAGAAAAGGGCATCGCAGCCACGACACAGCTCTAGACAGGTTCTTGTATATCTGTCACGGCTGTGACATAAAGAAGAAGGGAAGCAGTCATGGGCGTGATGCTTAAATCAACGTAAAAACACAAGTGTGTTGTAGCCGCGGTCAGGTTTCTTCCTCTTACAATCGCGGCCGGGCCAGTGGGCATAGCAGCACAAAAAATAACCTAAAACAGGGCCAAAACACAAGGGAGAAAGGAAGGAATGAATCAGTAACAAGTAGGCATGAACCCAGCAAAAATGACCACAAAAATAACCACAAAACGCAGCAAGTACGCAGGCAACAGCACATGAAGGTATGAGTTCAAATATTCCCATTTATCTTCAAGTTTTCTTGAATGCAAAAATAGTGGATCATGCTATACTCATTTACCACAAAATATTAGGCAAATAATGAAGTTAAGAAGTTCAAATATCCAAGAATTATACATCAATTAAAAACATCAAGCAAGGAATGGCATGAATTCTTCAAAATTACATTGAACCTAACTATTCATGTATGTGATCATATCATGGCCAAACATGGATGAAAATATACAAATCATAGCTCTAAAGAATCACGAGAAGATGGAGAATAAGTTCATGAACTTACCTTTCAAGTTGGAGAAGAAATGGAGGTGTATTGAGCTCAACACTTGCAAAGTGAATAGTATTCTTTCCATTTCTTCCTTGGTTTCGTGTCGTAGCAGCTATTTCCCCTTTTTCTCTTCAAGTGGATGAAATGAGGGGTCAAGGAGTGAAGAAGTTATGTCAAAACCCGTAAAAGGTAGCAGTCACGCGCGTGATGCTCAATTCGGGCAAATTCTGGGCTTAGAAAAATATAAGGTTAGGTTCCTTAGATTTCAATTTCCGTTCTGAGTCTAACGCCTCTTCCAAAATTGGAATCTGAATTCCTGAGCTCAAGTTAAGGCTTCAGGAACCCAAGGTGCATTAAAACGTGTTAGGCTCTCGGGTCCCTTAACAAATATAATGATTTAAAAACCGTAACAAACAAACTTAAAAATAAGAAACGAGTATATACGTACGTTCATAAATCACATATTTCATGCATGGCAAGTCATCACAAAAATCGGATTCACATACGAGCATATACGGGTCAAGCTTCAAATATAACAAGCATAAACGTATTAAAATTCATATTCAAAGTATAAGAACTTATTCAAATAAATTGAAATAATCACATAATCAATATAATAAACATATAATTACGTAATCAAATAAATTAAAAACGCACTTAGCATTCTCGTTATGGCGTACTTGTACTGTCGAAAAGTCAGGGCGTTACATGTAATACCTCGTGTGGCAATTTTTAGCCAAAATGTGTTATTTATACTTATATTTTGGAAAATGGAATTCTTATTCAAATGTTTACAAAGTATTTCATGGAAACCTTTCTTGAAAATGTTTTGGCGAGATTATTCACGTATTATTGGGCCCCGAGGAAATGTGTGAATGGAGACCGGCACGGCATCGGGCCATCGGATAAGCCATTAAATATAATACCCTTTGAGAATATCCTTGTGCGACCAGGAGGCTCGGGAGACGGGATATTCTTGAGCCATTGGTTAACCCATCGAAGGAGCAGGTAGGAGTAATGATCCCCCGTCTTGATATGGACCTATGAGGTTGTTTGGGCCTTGCAAACCCTTCCACTGCCCCGGAGGAAGAAGGATGGAAAATTATGTTTATTTCTCATGATTATGATTATTATTATGGATCTTATGATTATAAACTTGCATCATCGACTTATGAGTTGAACTTAATGCACACACTATGGAAGTAAGGTTGGAGAAATGCCCACTCGTCAGGTTACGTATTATTATTATGAAATGTAACTTAATGAATTGATATTCGTAATTTCGTGCGGTGCCTTTCCTAACTTCCCACTTAGGTTATTATAAAACTTTACTCGGAGTTATGGATTGCATGTGCATGTAATACATTTATTATGCCCCTCACTCAGTCTTTCGACTGATACCTCCACGTCGTTTTTAGGCTTTTGCAGGTGTGCTAGGCAGGGAATAAGGTCTTGAGGAGTCTTTATTTCAAGTCTAGCATGTCTTATATTTAGCATTTCTCATACTCATACCTTTGGTTATGTATTAATCTATTTTGGAGATTGTTGTATATTTTTGGGCCTTGTAGGCTATTGGTACATGTGATGTACTTATGGATTGTATGTTGGAATTGCACTTCTTATATGCTAATGTGTTAATTATGCTTCCGTTCTACTTGTTGCATCATTGTATAATTGGTTTAAGAGTTAGCCCCGCTTAGTTAGGTTGAGTTCTTTTAATCTTGTCACCCGTTCGCCACGCGTTTGATTCATGTATGGACTTCAATTTCATACGTGGATTGGATTCATGGTGTTGGGGATTTGGCACCTAATGGTGCGGGTGCTACAATTATCATCTACAAATCGTGGAAACACAAGGGAGAAAAAACAAAAGGAGCAAACATCAACCCTTAGCCATTTTGAGCTCAAATCATCTCATTCTTCTCCCAACACTTCGAGGTAAGCTCAATTTTGGATTCTCCATCTCTTTGTGCACATTTTCATCTATATATTTCTTGTTTTAACTTGAATATTCATGGTTTGTGAGGTTGATGATGAATAGTAAGGGTTTTTGTCAAAACTTAAATTATTTGCTCATCCTTGTGTTATTTTCATCTATATATTTCTTTTATTTCAGACTTGTTTCTTGATCCTTGAAGCTTCCTTAATACGTTTATGAACATGAATTTGTTGGTGGTTGAATGATGAGTGATCTACCATTGCTGCACATGAGTTATGGAAGCTTGAAACTTTATAGTTTGTTGGAGATTTTGCATCCTTGTCGCCTTCCATGTCATGCAAGTTGGGTAAGGGGCATGCTTACATGAATTTCTTGGTGATTTTGCATAGTTTATGGTTGTTTTGTTGATTCCTTGACCTTTCCCTGTAGCTGCATTGTTAAATGGTTGTTGTGGCTTCCATTGTTGAGCTGAGGTTGACGAAGAAGTGGTTGTTAAATGCAGCCACGCCCGTGACACATTTTGTGTATAAAAAGGGTCACTATTGGCCATTTAGGGGGTGAACTTCTACACCAATTCACCCCTGTGACTCCCTTTTGCCTTGAAGGCATTCACTCCCATGAGGGAGTGTAGAGAAATAGCCCTTGGACCAATTCATTCCCCGTGAGGGAGTTGATAGGGAGCACTCCCGGTCGTAACTTCCCATGCATCCGTATGTTGTGTTATTTTGTTTCGTATGTTTGTTTCATGCTTTTATCCCACCCTTAATTTGATCCCAACATGTTAATAACTTGTGTAAGATATGTTATGATGTGATTATGAATTTTATGGTGTGTTTTACGGGGTGTAAACGTGACTTTTGTGCTTAAATGTTTAGGTGCTACCTTACGGCGTATCTTCTACTCCTTTCAGTCTTTATGTGTTCAAATGGATTTCTCTCACCCCGACTTGATCCCTATGCATTTTTCACATGTAATATGATGTGTTATTTTTGAATATTGAAATTATGGTGTGAATTTGATATGTTTACACTAGCATTGGTCATGAATGCTTTAAGTACTACTTTATGACATCTCATATGCATTCATTACATCTTGTTGCATCGCCGTGCATCTAATTGGTTCATGATCGAGTCTAAGTCATAAGTTTATGTTTGTTTGTTTCAGAGTTTGCTTCAAGAGATGTCGGATCCAGCACTTAGCCCTTTCTTGGTCGTTAACACTCGCTCGTGGGTACTTTTGGTAAAAAGGTGAGGTTTAGGTTGTTTTCTTTTAGTTAATGCGACCTAAACCCCTATGTGCTTGTTTCAAGCCCGTACACGAATATAGTATTATATTTATATAATAGATATGTATTTATACGATATGTTTATGACTTTGTCAAACGATTACAGTTTTGAAAACAAGTATAAGCGTATGTAAGCTTAATGTTTTACAACGAGTCTGTGCTCCAAACCATGTGCTTTCATGCAAGCTATGGACTACTTCAACATGATATGAACTAGGATGACACAGAGAGGTACGTTTAAAGCATATGATAAGTTGTAAGGTAAAGTATGAAGTTAAGGTACGTACATTACGTTATATTATGATAGGGTATGAGCGAGTTAAGTATGATTATGATAAGGTATGGTATGGTATGAAATATGTAATGAAAGGTTAATGTTGGGCCCCGGAGTCTATGAGTTCAGGAGACCCGGATAGCAGCAGGCCATTAGGGTAAGCCTAATCACAGTCTCCATATGATAGAATGAACCTGGAACCGGCGAGGAGGTTTGGTTGGGGATGGAATCCTCGGGCGTGAGTTTCATGAAACTCATGTCCTGCAGTTATTATGGATGGTTAGGGTCATGCAACCCTTCCATCACCAGAAGAAGGTTGATATGTATGTTATGTTATGTTTTATGTTTTCATATGATAGGTTATGAGGAGTAGGGTGGATGTGTGCTCGTACTCGACGAGTTTTTGTACTCTATGTTGATTATGAAGCGGGATAGAACTTTCAAGTTATGATATGCTATGTTATGATTTTGATATGTATACGTATGCTTTGGAAAAGGTTTTGGTGTGCAAAACACTACTCTCGGTTCATAATCTTTTGTTTAATACTTGCTCTGCTCTATACGTATATAGCGTGTGGGTGTGCGTTAGCCCCTTCACTCAGTCGGTGGACTAACCCTCTCCTTTCAACTTTTTAGTTTGCAGGTTCTAGTTCGAGTCAGGCAGGGAAGTGTGTCGATCAAGTCTCTCTAATCATCTAGATCGAGTTGCACTTCATTTTGCATACATTGTATAAGTTATGTATGAATTTTGTTATGATTGATATTCGGGACAAACTTCTAAGAATAGTTGAACCAGACACTTGTTGATATGTGTTTTGATTTATATGCATGCTTCCGCTTGTATTGCTTTGTTGTTGTGCGCTTTTGTTACGTTTAACTCTGCCTAGCCCAGAGAGTGTGCAGGTCTCCCGTCCGGTTAGGTTTAGGCACATGTATGAACTTCCATTTCATATGTGTGTTCGGGTTTAGGTGCGGGGGATGTGGTGACCCACCGCTCCGGGCACTACATTTTTTGGATATTCGAAACGAGTGAGACTAATAGTGCAACGCTCTAAATAGAATGAGACTAAAAATGCAAAATTCCCCCATTTAAAAATTAAACTATTAGTTTAATATTATATTCTCTTTTTCTTTTTTTTTTTTTTTTTGAAACGAGGTTAATTTCATTCTCGATGTTAATAGTTTTTTCCCAAACTCTTAAGAAATTAAATAGTGGAAATGCATACATACATTTATATATATAGATATATAACATAAATTTCGTGTATATCCAATAATCGGACAAGAGAAATTATTTCAAATAAATTTGTTATTACGAACTTTTTTTTTTTTAATATCTTTTACTAACATTTTGCATCAATTAATTATGTGTTTTAGTGCTCTATTTGATTGTCAAACCCATTCACTAATCTGCATGCACATATAACTTCGTTTGGTTCGTGTATTGTAGGTTATCACCAAGTCACCAAAGATCGTGGTCAACCTCGACAACGAACATCCTCTCCTCAATCAATGATTGGTTATGGGATACATCGAGGTTAAAAAAAAAAAGGGTGTTTAACCTTCACGATCTTTCCACAATAAAGGCTTTCGTTTAGTTGCTAAGTTCAGTGATAGAAAACCTCGACCTGTGGAAAATGTTTATTGGATTCATTAACTCTATGTCTCTATCACAATTCGGGAATAGTCCACGTAATTACACCGTGGAAATGATAGAGGTTGACGGGATAAATGGTGGGTGTGTGATGCTCCCAATTTATTTTTCAAGATATACCGTCAGTTTTTTTATGCTTTTTATTGGGCATAAGTTAATAAAATAAAACTTAAATGTATAATTTAGTATAAAAAAATCTACTATTATTTAGTATAAATATTCGTTATTACTTAAAAGATAAATATTACTGCAACGTAATGTTTTTATTAAAATTACTTTATCATTTGCCATAAATATTTTCTATAAAATTTACGCATAAAAAATGCAACCCTGCCACAAGGTTAATGGCCGCTTAGTAAATTTCGAATATGTAAGGGATAAATTGAAAGAATGCATAAAATTTTCACCAAAAATAAAAAAGAATGCATAAAAGTGAATAGGGCCGTGCCAAATATCCGCTTTTCTATATTCGATAAAAGCGTCTTCTAATACCCCACAGCCACAGCGGCACAGCCTATAAATATGTAGACCACACTCCGAATTTCTAGGGTTCTCACATTTCTAGAAATTCTCTAGCAGAGCAACGCGAAGAAGAAGCGAAGAAGATAAGGATGGCCGGACTTGCTCAGCTCCGGGCGCATCGATCTGAGTGCAAGTACACTGCAATGCATGATTTGCGTTCGTTGGAAGGACGGCAATCATTCACCCAGCTCTTCAACCTGGAACATAAATTTGTTGCGCCTGAAGCTTACCTCCGCGTGGTTAATGCCTTGAGTGCCCGCAGATGTGCGGTTTTTTTTATGGAAAATGTACGTTGCATAATTAAATGGGACTGTATTTAAGTTAATCTAGCTTGATTGATAACTTGATTGACGATGAATGGTTGAATTTATTTGATGCAGCTGAAAAACGAGACAAACTGTGGTGCTCTGATTCCCTACAAGGCAATAAACTATCTAGATCGTTTCCTCTGCCGAGCCACACATCCGGTAATGATTACTGCTTAAAATCAGATTTTAATGGTTGCTGGTAATGATTACTTCTTCAAAATTGATGGTAATGACTACTTTTAATGATTTCTCTCTCTGTATACATGCATTTAAGGATCTCTCTGTAGACATGGATTAAGGATGGGATTTCTCTCTGTATACATGCATTTAAGGATTTCTCTCTGGTGACATGGATTACTTCTAAGTCTCTCTCTGTATACATGCATTTAAGGATCTCTCTGTAGACATGGATTAAGGATTTCTCTCTCCGTATACATGGATTTATATGTATTCTGTGAGATACGTGAAGTTTTTTCAAAGTATAGGATTGCTGGTAATGATTACTTCTTAAAAAATTTCTAAGGATTGGTAATGATTTCTCTCTCTGTATACATGGATTTAAGGATTTCTCTCTGTATAGATGGATTAAGGATTTCTCTCTGTGTA
This sequence comes from Lantana camara, assembly GCA_037501455.1. Lineage (NCBI taxonomy): Eukaryota > Viridiplantae > Streptophyta > Magnoliopsida > Lamiales > Verbenaceae > Lantana > Lantana camara. The sequence continues at coordinate 86,734,186 of CM074862.1, read as the reverse complement.
CATGGATTAAAGGATTTCTCTCTGTATAAATGGATTTATATGTTTTCTGTCACATACGTTAAGTTTAGGGTACAGAGGGAAAATTTCAAAGTATAGGATTGCTGGTAATGATTACTTCTTAAAAATTTCTGAAGATTGGTAATGATTTTTTAAGGATTTATATGTATTCTGTCAGGTACGAGAAGAAATTCTAAGTACCGAAGAAAATTTTAAAATTTGCGCGTTTGTTTGCTTCCGACTTGCCATGCTCTACCAGAGGCAGACGGCACTCAACGTATCGGACACCCCGGAGTTTTGGGTAATTGAACTTTTAAATTTAAACTGTTTTGTCTCAGAATTTTGGGTAATTGAACTTCTAAATTCAAACTGTTTTGTCTCAGAATTTTGGGTAATAGAACTGTTTTGCCTCAGGGTTTTGGGTAATTGAACGTTATCTCTGATATATATACTTGTATAACAACGACTATATCATGTAAATTAAAGAACCATTTTGATTGATTCTACCAGAATGAAAGATTTTCAATAAAGTTCTACTGGAATTTATTTGATATCAAATCAATTCTTTTCATATAGACTAAGATTCTAGGAATGTGATAAATACTTATATGAAAGGCATCAATAATATATCGTATAAAATTCAATTGTTATAATTTACATTTCATAGCCATATGATCAATTCTATTTTAAATTCTAATTTGTGTTCTGTGTTAAAGGGAACAAACTCGGATTCTCTAATTCAAAATCTGAAGAACTTTGAGTATAAGATCTATCCCTGTTTGGAGGGCCATTATGGCAATCCGACGCCATTCGATTATCTCCCGTTTCTATTTCCAATCCCCGATCTGCCCCCACATATTCCTTTGCTTCGGCGTCGTGTTCGGCAGTTGATAATCAAGTCCCAGCTTGGTATATGTTCCTTCTATTTTAATTAGTCAATTTTACCCTGTTTTATGTATACTGTAACTCATTTTTTTCCCTTGTTTTATTTGTTACCTAGATATTGCTCTCACCATATACCGGCCTTCCGTTGTGGCTGTGGCAGCTTTGCTAACGATTATCAAGCATACTTTCCCGATCACCCACTGTAATTGGGTGAATGTTTGGGTTGACAGTATACTTAACCTTTCAGAGCATCTTAAACCACTGGAGGTATTAGTTTAGTTGCTTTAGTTGCTTTAGTTTTTTTTATTTTGACCCGTTCATAATTTGATTTGCATTTCTAGGAGAAAGTACTCCAATGTGAGCAGATCCTGACACGAATCTATCGAGGATTCGTGTCCATCCACGTACTCGAACGAGTATCGTGGATTTGTGCTCTTGAGAAAGGGTGGATTGACGACTATGTGCAGACTCAACAACAGGAGATCATTAGATTTGATGGTACCGAAGATGATGCTAATAAGAAAGATGATGCTAATAAGAAAGATGATGAAGGGGAGACTTCTGAGAAGAGTGCTGATGAGAAAGATGATGAAGGGGAGACTTCTGAGAAGGGTGCTGATGATGAAAAAGATCAAGAGGAGCCTGATGAAGAGATGATGAACTTTGAGCTTGGATGGATGAGGCCTCATATAACTGCTCTGATGACCAGGGGGCCACAGAAGCTGGAGTAATCACTATTCACTGGAGTAATCAATGGAGTAATAGTTGTTTGATTTTTCTTACCTTTCAAGTTGACACACTGTTTTTTAATTTCGTGGATTACCTTTCAAGTTGACACTGTGTTTTTTAATTTCATGGATTACCTTTCAAGTTGACACTATTTTTTAATTTCATGGATTCGTATGTGTTAATTTCATGAATTCGTATGTGTGTTTTACTGATATTTTTATACGCATTTTTGGTATTTCTTTTTTCTCCATTTTATACTCTTTTTTAGTATTTTTTTCTAATTTTTTCTCTTTTTATTTTAAAACATAATTTAATCTTTTTTCTAACTTTTGTTCCTTTAATAAAATTCCATTTGAATTTCCTACGCATATTCAAGTTGCCTTAAACATTTGATAAATATTTGATTGTATTCTAATTTCAAACTAAGTGTAACTCACTACTCTTTTTGGATAATGACTTTCGATTCAATTTCAAAATTTACCTAAGTGCCTTAAGTACCATGACCCTATCCAATGAGTAAGCACACCTTAGGGATGGTAAAATTAGAGTATTCGTTAGTTGTAAAATTAAGTATTATGTTGGACAAAATATCATGCTCATAAAAATAATTAGTTTCAAAACTAAGTGATATGCTCATAAACTCTTGAGATTCATATGAGTTCCTTTTCGAATTTTTAACACAGACAAAATCAAATCAGTTATCGGCTATAAATGTTTGGCAGGTAAAGTGTTGCAAATATAGGAACTACTAGTTGAGGGCATAGTTGAGTGAGACACCTCTTGAATATGTACGAATTACTTCGATCAGTCAAAGATTGTATCACTTCCCAAGTTTGGTAAGTGCTATAATGTGGGGTACTACCTCTTGAGATTTTAGGATAGCAAAACCAACTTTTAAATATATAAAAGTCATTTCTAGAGTGTGATATGAAGTTAGGCCGGGAGTATCTCATTTGTCACAAGAATTTGTGTTCTAAAGGAGAATTAATTGCAATACCCCTGGTTTAGTCGGAAAAATGTAAAATATAAAATATGATAATAAGTTTAAAAAAAAAAATTCTTCAAACACACACCCTCAGTAGTTAGAGGGATTCAATATTTTTTCAATACGCTCAGTAGCGAGAGAATTTGAACGCGAATCATGATTTTAGAAAGAATTTGCGAATCATGTTTTTTAAAAAAAAAATTCTTTAACCACTTGAATTAATTCCTTAAATATAATTAATGAACAACCTTTTGAATCAATAATTTTAATTCGAATTTCATATTACAGTATTACACTCGCTATGACTGATATTCAATGAATTTGTCATGGTGTGTGCGTGATCAAACAAATAATTCACGCCATTACTTCGCACCCATTAATATAATAGTATAACAGCATTATCCTTATTAAATCTCGTTATGTTGGAGGCTTAGAGCCTAATAGTTTTCAAAAAGGTTTACTTGATTAGTATTAAACATAGTTTAAATGCCAGAGTTCACACATTCAAGTATTTTTGTAAGTTTATATGATGATTCCCGAATCACTTTATATGAAATATGTCAAAATTTTGTCCTCAAATGCAATTATTATCATCAAATTAAATCACAATTCTAATTCTCCATAGTCCATATGCCCTAGTAAATGTACAACTTAAGTAGAAACAAATAATTCAATGCAGACATTATTATTTCCAAGTCAATAAATTCAATTTTGAAATAAATGTTTAGTAAACATCCTGCATTACTTAAAACTTTTCAAAATTTATTGTTAGTCTAAAGTTAAAATATTAAAATAATCCTACTCTTCTCCTTAAACAACCCATTTAAACACTGGATTGTTTATGCCAATAGGGTTGGCCAAGTTGTAACACCCCGCTCGTCCTACAAATAAGGTACGCCATGTTTCAACTTCCTTGTGTGTTTAATTCTGTGATTTTGTGCTTTGTGTGGCCCTACTTTGAACTCTTTTAGAGTTTAGGGGTCTGTTTGTAATTTTCTCTTTTTAGGGGTTATTCGGTCATTTCTCGTTCGGTAGAGAGTTCAACCTTTTCGAGCCCTGCTTTGTGTTTGGGGCATCGAGACGAGTCCGTAGACTCTGAGTTTGCCCAATTCTGATGTCGTTAACCCCTTCTTCCGACCGTTTTCACGTACGAGAACCCGAGACATAATACCCGGATCCTCGCAATTCGTGCCAAACGATCAAACCTCAGCCTCTCTCCTTCTCTCTCGCGACAAACACCCTTTGGTCACTGTTCACACACACTCGAGGTGTGGAAACATGCACAAGCCAGTTCTCGCTCGTTTTTCGACGTCCTGAATCCAATTCCGCCCTCAGATCGGGGCGAATCATGGCGGAAATGGTGGTTCCGGCAAGGCAGCAGCGGCACGGTTATTGGCGGCGATTTGGGCTTTTCCGGCGAGTTTTTGGTGCCGGACCCTTCACAAGAATTACTCAGCACGACGAGGCCGAGCTTTTCGTGTTGGTGGTAGCTCAAGAACCGTTTGTCAACGGCGGACCGGTGGCGGACCGGCTGTGAACCGGCGGTCCTTTTTCCGCTGACTTTTTTCGGTATTTGGCTAGGGGCTTTCGATGGCCTCGTTACGAGCTTTCCAATGGTATGTTCGGATTTTGTTTTCGTTTTACGGATTGCGTTTAATTTCAGTTTTCGTTCTAGGGATTTAGTTCGGTTTTTCGTCAACGAAATCCGGTGTGTTTGGTATTTTCTGAAATTGGTTGAGGGCTTTTGTCAAGCAGGCCGAGACGCACGTTCTGTGCTTCCGGGGATTTTTCCGACCACCGGAGGCGGTGTTCCGGTGGCTGTTCGGCCGGCTGCGGTGGCGGCATTCTGGTGACTTTCGGTCAGCGGGTTCCTTTCATCGTGGTGAGTCCAACGCCACTTTCTGTTCGTCAGTCGGATGTCTGGTTGATTTTATATGAATTTTTGAAGTTATTGTATTTATTTTCGTTAATTGTTTTAATTGTAATTTCAATCTTGTATGAACTATGAAATGAAATTACGAGTTGTATGATGTATGAAAATATGTTATGATATATGATAAGCTTGATTCTTGATTTATTGAATTTTATTGCCTCGTTTATGTCATTTCTTACTTATGTTCCGTGCTTTTAAGGGGTGATAATGTGTTATTTGGGAACTAAATTGCTTCTGTAATTAGATGAAACGTAGGAAATGAATTATGAAAGACTAAGTTATATTTAATTTAAATGAATTGCTTAGGTATGTTAATTGTTAGAAAACTGTGGAATATGCCTACGTGTAGTTAAATATAAAATTATTGTGCCATTTGTTTTATCCTTTCGAGAATTGGTGCATGATATGAATGGAATTCTTAATGTCCTAATTTATTTTATGTAATTAATGTTATGAATTTTATAAGTTATGCATCTCTTGATATGGAATATGAATTATAATATGCTCTGAATGACTTGATTGAATAGATATGGATTATATGTTGCATCATTTGTATTCGTGAGCTTGGCTGTGCATCTTTTGGTTGTGATTTGAGTCTGAGTCTTGTGTTCTGTGTGTTCAGTCGATCAGGGTTTCTTCAGGGAGTGTCTGTCAGCTGTTTAGGTTCCAGTGGGACTTCTTGGCTTGTGTTTTCTATTCTCGTCGGTGTAAGGTGAGGTTTTAGGATTTTTGTTTTAGTTAAAGCGACCTACAACCCTCTGTGCTCGTTTTCAAGCCTGCATGCGGGTATTCTATTATATTTACATAATAGATATGTGTTTATATGATATGTTTATGAATTTGTCATACGATTAAAAGTTTTCAGATTATATATACGAGCATATGTAAGCTTGAAATGTTTTGCAACGAGGCTATGCTCCAAACCGTGTGTCTTCAAGCTAGCTACGGATTAGGATGACACAGAGAGGTACATCTATAGCATATGCTAAGTTGCAAGGTAAGGTATGCTACGATGAGGTACGTAAGTTATGTTTATGATTTGGTAAGTATGATATGTAGCGAGTTATGATCTGATCTAATCTGTTCTGATATGCTCTGTTTTGATGTGTTGGGCCCCGAGACGTGGGTAAGGGAGACCCGGGACGACCATGGGGTCGCCGGTTATGACCCCTGTGCACGTTCTCATTGGAGATATTCACGTGTGACCTATGGAGGTTGGGAAGGCGTGGTATCTTGAGCCCTCGGTGGATAACCGAGGAAGGCACAATGTGGGTTAACTACCCCGTGTGTGTTTGTATTGGTATGAGTAGTGAGGGTTTGCTCCCCGAACTACATGGTGTTGGGGTTGGATTGTTTATAATATTTGTTTGTTTTCTGTTATGATACGTATGATAAGATATGGAAGTAAGGTGGGAGACCCGTACTCGTCGGGTATATGAATATGATCTGTTATGTTGATTATGAAACGGGATAGGATATTTTTCTTTCGATATGATATGATTATGTTAAGTTTGTTAAGTTTCGAATAAGATAAGTATACGTTTGATTTGAAAATGGTTTTAGTATGCAAAACCCTACTCCCGGTTTATAATCTTTCTTTTGATACGTGCTCTGCTCCTTATTATGTATAGTATGAGTGTGTTCAGCCCCCCTCGCCCCACCTATGTTTTTAGTTGCAGGTGAAGGTTGTTGGAGTTCGAGCTAGGCGGTTTTGAGTCAGGTCTATCGAGTCTGTGTCGGTCTATTTGATTTGCTAAGTACTTTGTTTTGATTTGTGTAGGAAACTATGTATGTGATATATATATTATGCAGGTTGGTACTTATCATTTGGATGTATGAAGTTCGGGACAGGTTAGGACAGGTTCGTGGAATTAGTTGAACCCGTGTAGCTATTACTGTTTGAATTGATATGTTTGATGATTTAAAGTTTTTGAAAATTCGTATCCTTTGCTTTGCTTCCGCTTCCAGGTTTTGTTTTATCTGTTGTACAGGGTTTAGGTACCGCCTAACTTAGGTTGGATTTTTCGTTTATCACTCGTTCGTTGTGACTTGGTGCGTGTGCGGACTTTTCATTTCGTACACATGTCGGGTCATTGTGCGGGGGTGTGGTGCCCCACCGCTTGGGGTGCTACACAAGTGGTTTGAGGATTGATACTCGAAGCAATGACCCTGATTCAAATCTATCTAGTCACTTGGGGTGTGTGTGTTAAAAAAAAAAACAAAAAACAAAAAAACAAAAAACTGGGCTATTTATATACATTATAGCCCATCTATTGATAACCAAAATCCACTAGATTAGAGTCTATCCAAGTAAACTATTTCTAAGAGAATTGATTACTTTGTTCGTGAAAAAAAATATATTGAATTTAAGATCAAGCATATTATTAAATTTATGATCAATAATAAGAATTAATTGAGAATATCCTAACTAGATATTTATTTATATTTATTATGATATGGTTTAGTAGTTAAAATTTATTCTTTTTATTTCCTTTAGTGTAGTTTTGATTTAGTTAGTAATTCTATCAACCAGGACAACCAAGGTAGTTAGTAACTATAGTCAATATGTTACGTAACTGAAAACATATTATAGAATTTATGATCGAGCACATCATAGAAGATTGTTGCGGTTTGATTCACAAACCATGGGAGTGCAGGATTAAGCACATTAATAGGGAAGGAAATGGCCTTGCGGACGCTTTGGCTAGGAAGGGTCAGCACATGAATGAACAGAAGATAACGTGGGACCAACCTCCGGGACCGGAAGGTCTTGCACTTGAGTGTGTGGGCAACGTGTTTGTTGTTTCTGTTGAAATATATATATATATATATATATATATATATATATATATTATTGAATCTATGATCAATGATAAGAATTAAATTGAGAATATCTCAACTAAATATTTATTTAAATTTCTTATCTTGTGGTTTAGTAGTTATAATTCATTCCTTTTAATTTCTTTATGTAGTTTTGATTTAGTTAGTAGGTTGTATTCAAATCTTGAACCTGTATTTAGTGCTTTAGATTAGTTTTTTCAATTCGATAAATATATTGATTTCAACCGATCTCTCCAAGATCGCCATATTTACAAATATGCACAAAATGTTTTATCTGGTAGTTTAAGATTTATTTTTTATGGTTTTGATCCTTTATTTTTGTATTTTAAATAAATTCTATAATTTATCGTTATTTACTCCCGTCTTTCTTATATTAACTGACTTTATTATTATTATTTTTTATTTTTTAATTGGGATCCTACCCAAAGGTCCAATATGGGTACTATCTATAGGTCTTAATAAATATTTGCTAGGATAATGATTTTTATAGTGTCTAAAATGTGTGACTTTGTACACTTTGGTATAAAATAGCAAATCTCCGTAAATGATGGATATTCTCTTTTGGATAATTGTCACAGTACATAGAAGGTGGTCTTTGTCATTAAGGCTGCGTTTACTACAAGAGAAATGGGGAGTTGGGGTATGTAATCTAACCTTTACATGTGTTTACTTTGTAATTATATATTCTAACTAATTTCATGGGGCTCCGGTTAAGTACATGAAAAGGGTGAATTACAATTCTCATAGTGGAGGTTTTAATTATCCAGTACGGATTGTTTAATCAAAAGTACCAATTTGTCCCTAATTTCACAATGGTAATTACATTCATGTCCCTCATTCTTTCCCCCAATATTTTCCCCCAAATTCCTTTCATTCAAAAGGTGTGGGTATATTGATAAATTGATGTGTTAACCGGTGGACACCAACCAAGCAAGGTTAAAAATAACACAATTTGTGATATCCCCAAAACTTCAAAGTAAAAAGTCATGTAGATAAATAGCTCAACTTCTTTTCAATCGCTAATACATTCCTACTAATTTCCAACCAAGGAAAGTAAACGCAGCCTAATAGTTTCATTTCCTTATAAATGTGATTTTCTAAGTAGAATTTTAGTAGAAAAAATAATTATAATGGTAAAATTAATTAATTGTGACCATATTTTTACGAAGTAGAGTTTGGAGGAAAATGCGAATGATGTTGTAAATTTAGGGGTGTTCTATTTTAATTTTTCTTTCTTTGAGGGGAGAAAGTATAAACCTTAAAATTTATAGAGGCGAAAGTGCAATTTGTCCTAATTAAATTCAAACATAAGCCCAACAATCCAAACAGGAAGATTCAAATCCCCGAGCAACGTCAGTCGTTATTTGCGCGAAAGCCCATAGGAAACTGCACAGTGCCGGCTACAGCCGTGCGATCGCCGGCAAAACTCCGACGAATTAGGTTTATTAGAAGAACAGTTTGCAGGTGATTGGCGCTGGGCATTCCCTGAAGCTGGCAACTGCTTCAGAAATTAGAATATATTTCTTTGTTAAGTTTCTCGAAAATTACTCATGGTGAGGTAAAATTTCATTTTGTAGAGTTATGCATACACATGAATGGATGATCGCATTTGGTTGTTCGCTGATGCCATGCGGCCGCCGTTGTTATTTCTATGTTCGGCTCTTAAACGGTGAAGGTTGAGCAATTTATGGATTTTGATAAATATTCTGTTTGTAAATATTTTTGCTTATATTAGGATGCAGAAGTGCAATGTTTTTGGGCTTTGTTTAACTGGTCCGTCCTGGTTTTATAGTTTTGAATCTTAGAAGTGGTGATTTGTCCAGAAGCCTAAGTTGCTCTGGTAGCTAGGTGGTTCAAGTAGTTTAGGAAAATTAGGGAGAACTCATCATGAGATGCCCACTGTTCTGTACTGAAACTAATGTTATTTGCATTACATCACTTTTTTTTTTGTAGTAGCGCCAACCAGTAGAAAAAGAATCAGACAGAGAAAAAAAAAAAAAAAAGCGAAATGGAAGAAAAATAATTTACATTCAGAACACTCACATTCATTCTCTCACCACCCAAAAGAAAAAAAAAATGGTATTCACTCAAAGAATGGGGAAAACTGTACTGCTTTCGACTAAATCAAAATTGGAGAAGTGTGAAATTCTCATTCTGTTGTCTGCCACAGGAAATGGAAGTCTGATCTCTGTCGAAGAAGGGGTGGCGGATCCACATCAGATACGTTGATATCTTGGAAGGATTGTGATATCTCATCCATGGAGAAAGGTATACTGCAATTTGGAGAATAGATGTGTTAGTATTTGCAGTTGTTTTGTTTTCAGTTCTCATGTGTCCAAGATTTAATTCTGATTACCTAGAATCCACATCGAGCAAGAAAGTATTGTTTGGTGTGCTGATTGAATCTTCTACTGTCAGCGCTTTCATTTTAGCTATCACCTGAGTGAAGATAAATTGAATGAGTGGAGCCAGTCTATCAAAATGACTTGGTTGAAGAGTTTTATAAATACCAAAGTTTATTTCTTTTAGTTAAGGCAAAAATTCAATGGTATCATTGGATTATAGTTCATTAAATTGTAGGAAAAGGACTTCAATGAAACCTGCTATATGCTAAAACTTGTGTAGAAACAAATATTAAGGAGTTAAGCCTGCTAGCGTTTATGGACATTATCTTCCTAATGTTTATAGAAGAATCATTGGAAATATGCTGGCAAAATCTACATATAGCTATCTGAATATTGTTTGAAATTAACCTATTTTTCATATACTTATGTAAAACTTCATAAAACTTATTCCCCTTAAAGGAACTGAATATTGCCAGTAGCAGCAAAAGGCAAGCCATTACCTCTGCCGATAATCCTTGAGCTCCATATTTGTCATCCCAAAACATGGTTCCAATTCGATATATTTGTGCTATGCTCAAAACCTGATTGAAGAAAAATTAGGAAGAACATAAAGAAATTTACGTGGTAATTGTATAAAGCTTCATTTGGATATTTACCATATCCTCCCTAACAAATGTATACATCACTAAAATTAATATAATTATTTCTAATTTGAGTTCTGACTGAAAATAAAGTCGGTTTTACCGGGCAGAGTTCATTTGTGATCTCATCCAATGACTTGTGAGCTTTTTGATGCAAGACCTGGAAAAGTTGAAGCATGGTATAGTTTGATCAATTATGTTTCCTTTAAATCTAATGGCAAAAAACTGAACTAGGTTTAGGACACCTTACCAGAAAAGCAACAGCTTGTCTTATGTGTTGGAGTTCATCCCATGAGGATCCAGCGAACTGCATCACAAAGGACTAAGTAAGACTTTATTTAATTAACTAAGCCTTTTTACATTTGGGTGCTAGTATTTTTTTCATGGAGTCATTTACCTCAGTTGCTTTTGTACACCAGTGTTCTAGTTCTTGCAAACCAGTCTTTACATATTCGCCATTGCTAAATGAGCAGCATTCACGACGGAGAAGTAAGCTGAAAATGGAGGGGAAAATGATTTTTAGAATATATTTCATTGTATTGCATTAGTTCTGTAATATCCTGTAATAAGCGTGGAAGTAGGAACAATCCTTACCTATTGAAAAGCTGAACATTTATGAATGAGAATACCTGGCTGAAAATTTTCCTTGTGATAGTAGAAGGAACCTAAAGACAGATCCATTAACATGGGAAATAATTCTGATTGACGTGCATTTGCTCAGTGAAAGAAAATGAGTTAAATAAGTATGCTTACATAATTTTCAGATAGTATCCCCATTGTATGATCCAAGCTGCGGACGATATTTTGCCAGTGTATGCTAGAAGCTTGTTGCTTGGTAATGATATGTGAATGAATATTTTTAGATGACCCTTTTACTGGTCTGATCCTTGCAGCTCTTGGTGCCTGTTAAAGACATTTTACGAATATGAGTAAGAAAAAAAGTGCATATAAGATATCTTCTTCATCGGTCGGGGTACGTACTTGTATGCACAAATTAAGAAATGGGCTGATTTCTTTCTTTAAGCCATCCCGGATCATCCCATATATTTTCTCAACACAGGCAGTAAGATGTTGCTTAAACAATAAAGCAGGGTATTTAGCTTCAATCCTTGATCTCAGAATTGGGTTTCCCTCCATCCCGCTGTATCCACTAGATAGTCCCGTGATCATAGAAGATAATCTCACCTGACAATTCAATCCTAAACATTTAATAACTGTATATTCTTTTGTGGGTGGCTAATTTGCATTCAAGGTTCTACCTGAGTCATTCTACCAAAAAGCGTCATGGGTGAATTTCTGTTACGTTTTGAAGCCACTCCTGGTGCATTGCTTGCCTTGATTGTTCTTTGAAGAAGAAAGAGAAGAGTTGAAGTTGTTGACAGCCAGCAGGCAAGATCCTCACTGTTATCCTGGTTCTACATGCAAAATGTCGTAAGAAAATTTGCAGCCAATATAAATAAAAAATACACTAACTGATCTGTAATCCTTTTTCGTGATGTCAATTAGTTATACTACCTCTATTGACGATTGGATTGCATGAATAATTCTGTCAAATATATTAGTTTTATCAGCTTCAAAGGATCTCCACTGAATGAGAGCTTTGTACACAATGCAAGCAGCAACAGGTCTGTTCTTGTCAAAGCGCTTGTCTTCAAGAAGACATTTGATTAGTGCATCATGGTTTTCCTGATACATGAAACACAGGGATTCACAAGAATGCAATTTTGATGTTCTGTGTTGGTATAGCAACATTTCTGTGCAAATAATGAGAGCCTGGTTTTAGCTGTTATACCTGCTGCCTATCTGTCAAAGATCTCTGTTTAGTAAGGAGAGGTGGAGTAGGCTCTGAATCCTGCACACAACACTAACCTTTCAGATTAACTGGTCACCAAGTGGTGTAAACCTTCATATGTGAATTGTTGAAATCATGATTTACTTCAGATATGTGTTGCTCTACTTTTGTTGTTGTATGCTGTTCCATCATTTGATGGCCATTGTGGCTCTGGTACCCGTTATCCAAATCCTGCATTTTACCGCAGGCAGTAATTATTGAGTTGAACTATAGTGATTTGTACAAGCACATAAAACCTACTGTACCTTTACTGATAAGCTAACTTGATCAGCAGAACTCGTAATTTGCTCCACAATTACTTTTTGACTGCGGAGAACATTGTTTTCCGACTCCAAATCCTTGATTTTTCCCTTCAATCTGAAATAAAAGTTTTTTTCAGGTTTCTACCATGGACTGTTCAGAAACCATAATCCAGGTGACCACTTATCGAACTACTTTGGCTATATTTTCAAATTTTGGTTATGAATTAAGCATTTTCTGTTGGTATTATGTTGTCAGCTTAAACTTCATTCAGCTAACTTGATTCTTACACTTCCATTTCCTCACTGAAGTCCTCCTTAGCTGATGCAGCCAATGCCTCCTGGCGGAGAACCTGATTCTCCGTTTCGAGGTTGAATAAGTTCACTTCTAATCTGAAGAAAAGATAAATATGTAAATAACAAATTTACCGACTATGCGCAAGGCTATATGCAGGCATGTACTTTTAGTTACCTTTCAATGGTCTCCTGCAGTTGTGAAACTCTTATCTGTGCTTCTTCTGCTTCTTTAAATCTGGCATGGCTTTGTTTTTCCACTTCCGAATAAGAATGTTCAAATTCCTCCACCCGCTTCTTTAACTCTGTAATCACTTCCTGCATGTGTGAACTTGCATTAAGTTGCCTATCCTATACTTAGAAAATATGCTCGTTTCAGATTTAACGTAGGCACATTGAGTTGTGCAAAATATGCAATGGGCAGTGTGTTGGAATATGTAGATGCTTTTCAGATTCATCATAGGTACTCTTTTGGGATAGTTCAGTTGTATTCTCTCTCTCTTTCTCGGTTGTGTGTGTCTATGTCTACATTTATTTTAGCTCTGTTATCTGACTTTTCCCTTGCAATGTGTTATAAATTATTTATTAATTTTTGACTCGTTTCATATGCTGAGGTGATGTATGCCTTCACTAGATACTAAAATAATTATCAATGTCATGTCGTTTGTAATTACTTTAAATTAGATCCTTTCTTCTTATAAATGTTGTGTAGATTAGTTCCTTGATGATACCTCGAGTTTATGGTTTTGATTTGTCAACTCCTCCACCTTTGTGTTGTCAACAACTGGTACCTCTTTGATAACTGGTGGGGCCTGTTCAATTGCAATCTTTGCAGCTTCCCTTTCATGAATAATCGCTGCTTGTGCTTCTTGGAGTTGTGTTTGCATATCCTGTAAGGCAGTCTGCAATTTTGCTATTTCTTGCCCCTTTGCCTCTTCAATATCCATCTGCAAGATGATTAGTTTTTCGGCTGATGAATACGTGTACCGCATGTAGTTTACTTTAGTTAAAAAATGTTTGATTTGAGTATCAGTTGATTTTCTTTATGGCCTAATGCTGAATTTCAAAATTTTGGATGATTAATCACCACTTTGTCAGGAGGGTTGTTTTAGTATCTCTAATTTTGAGGTTACATACTTGTGTGCTACTGGAATAGTAAAGTGCTAGATAAGGTACAAAATATTAGGATCACGTATGTACTCCTATCTATTAACTGATTGTTTAATTTAATTGAGAGAGTGCATTTAGAGTTTACCCGTAAGTGCTTCTCAAAGTCTAATCTCCATGTGAGCTCCTCTACACGCTTTTCCAGCTTGTCTTTTGCTTCTTTTAGTGCTCCTGTATCTCTTGCTGCCTGTGGGAGGAGAATTTCCACATTAACAATTAACTTTGATGCACTTATTATCCAAGTGCGATTCTATTAAGATGATGTACAAACCATTCTCAACTTCCGGAGCTCCTTTCTTGCTAATCTAGCTCGCCATAGGCATTGAAGTGAAATAGTGGACTTTTTCAGCTGATTGTAGGTAGAAATTGCATGGAAACTTCTCCATCTTGTCTGGAAAGACAAAGACATAAAGATATGGGAGAGATTCTAGTGTGATTATTTTTTCATTATGAGCCTTCATAATTATCTATTGCATCATGACTTGCTCTAGTACCATAGCCAATGGAGTCTATCAATTAGTTCATTAAAAAAGGCTGTCAGCCTGCTATGTACCCTGTTTATATACTTTTGAAGTTTACTACCTGAACAATTTTAGCTGCATTGTTTTGTTTTCTCCTTCTGAACTCGTTTCGTGCTGCCATTGCCCGCAAACCAGTTTGAATTACTGTTGCTGCTCCCTGTAATTTGGTGTAGGATAGTCTTGCTGCACGAGCACGTGCATGTTTCTGTATACGGATTGAGGCAGCTTCTCTCCTCATGCATTCATAAAGCTTACGTGCAAGTTGTGCTGTGTAAGCAGCCAAAATAAATTATTGGTTAAATTATTGCCAAACATTATCAGATTGAAACTGTCATTGATGCTAGAGAAGTGCATATAAGCCTGTCATCGATTCTGACATGTGCATGCTATCCCTATCGACACCAGTATATTGTGCTAAAATTTCCCCTTAATGGCAGAAAGTTTGATGTCTATTCTTTTAATCCAGAATGCCAGTTTACCTCTCCAAAGTTTCTGTGTATTTATGGTAGCCTTTCTCAGGATAATGAACTCTTTTCTGGTAAGGTATGTTCGGATTTGCCTCTGGACGCGCTTGGCTGCATGTGCCAGAACTTCAGCTCTTCTAGCATCTAATTCAGCCATCTGACCTGCTCTAAGAAATACCTTGCTTTTCCCAATCTAAATTAAAAGAACAGGAACAGTGCGAAATGTTTTTACTTCAAATCAAACTTTAGCTTCAATAACAAAGACACATTTTGCATTACTCTGCTTACTGTAGTAACTTGTTTGATTTATTACCTGATAACCTTTTAAACCCATTTTGTCGCATATTCCAATACATGCCGACTTCTCATCAGATCTGTGACACAGAAAGAAATAAGAATATTACTTTATAATTTAAACTATGAATTTGAATATTCTTGCTTAGTGGTTTCTTAGCAAGAACTTTGTTACATGCCATTTGGTTAACTGCACATGTTATAGTGTTACATAAATTGGGTTCAAGTGATGCTAAAACGAGATGGAGAATGTCTTTATGTACCCATCCACAATATCTGGAGCAAGCATTCCAAACCGGTCTATGAACTCATCAAAC
This sequence comes from Lantana camara, assembly GCA_037501455.1. Taxonomy (NCBI): domain Eukaryota; kingdom Viridiplantae; phylum Streptophyta; class Magnoliopsida; order Lamiales; family Verbenaceae; genus Lantana; species Lantana camara. The sequence goes on along the minus strand of CM074862.1, from coordinate 86,718,682 downwards.
GTTCTTTTTGTTGGATATCCAGCACAGCTTATTCTTATGGCCTCTAAGACACCCTGCCATGATACCCGCAGGTGCTTTGTCAATGCTATAAATCAAGGTAGAGTAGCTGCATATTTCATAAATTTAAATGTATTCATCCATTATAGATGAAATAGTAACTTCTCCACATAATAGTTGGTTTATACATATTCTCTCACATTATATATGAATCAGTAACTTACTCCACATCGTAATTGATTTAAGGCATTGAAATTCTCAAATATTCCAGGCTTCAAAACTGCATTGGGCTTTACACATCTGATGTAATGCGGCTCCGTTGTGCTCAGGGTTTCCATTAAAGATTGTAATTGTTGCTGCATGTTTGTGATTTGATATGGTTATTATGTATTTTGATTTTGAGAATCTTGCAGTTAGATCATCTCATCATCAACAAATTTGCTGATTCGCCTACCTTGAAGCGGGTGCCAATAGAAGAAAACTTGGACTGTTTTGATGTCTCCTCAGCCAATTGAGGGAACAAATTTGCAACAAATGGGCACTTAGAGTCGGTCAGAAGAGCCTGATGTTCTGCAACAACGTAGTCCTTATTTTTGTCAAGGAAGTGATCTGCTTGGTAAGTTACCTGTAAGGCCAGAATAGAATGATAAAATATGGTATACTCAGAACTTAGAAATAGTTTGTTCAAAATGAAACATACATCACCAGCATAATGATTTATTGTGAAGTCTGTTCGAGCAAGTTTTGGCTTGCTAAAGCGTTTGTGTCCTTTATAAGTCTGGTACATCTTTTGTGCAAAGGTTTCATGAGTCGATTTGGGGAACATGCTGCAAAAGAAATACATTCGCTAAATATATGTTTTATAGGGTGTTGAGAGTCTTGAACATGCTTACCTACTCATTTTTACCCTTTTTTTATCTTAGCAAACCAGGAATGCTATCTTTTTCAATTTGATGGTATCTTTATACAAATAATAAACAAGTTCTTATGGTTCCTGCCTTTTCTTTCTTTTTTCCTTTGTTGTTCTCTTTGTTGTTGTTGTTTTTTTGTTTTTTTTTTTTTGTATTATTAGATTGCAGTAGGAATATCATACCAGGCTTCATCAAGAAGAGCAATTATTCCTCCAGGTTTCTGCAGGTAAATATCCAATATTATTCTAAGAAAAGTGCAAATGGTTTGAATTTGCGAAAGTTGACAGGCATTGTCTCCATTGAGAGCCTACACACACCTTTTCAATAAGATCTAAGACATCTTGATTGTCTACGAATTCAACATAACTCCAGTCGATTTCCTCTTTTGTGTACTCTTCTTGTTCCATTTTGAACACATGCTGTACATTTGTTTTTGCCAATTCAATCAAATTATAGTTATGTAAAAGAGATCGAAAGTATAGCTGATGTAGATATTGAGGGGAACCTTATCTAACCTGGTTGAAATGTTGTTGCAACTTCTCATTTGTTAGGTTAATGCATAACTGCTCAAAACTGTGTTCAAGGACAAATTAGTCTAAACTCCTCCTGCATAAATACCTATTATATTTCAACAGAAGAAGTAAAGCATGCCTGTTAATTTTGAAGCTCTCGAACCCATATATATCTAGGACTCCAATTATGCTTTTAGCATTAGGATCTTGACCAATTGAACTGTTTATCTTGTCCACAATCCTGTCATTAGAATAGAGAAGCAGTTATTGTGATGCATATTTATTCACTCGCCACAATTGTGCTACTCTCTTTATGGAAAGGATTATAATATCCTTCATGGAACATTGTTTCTTTGGTGATGTGAGCTTTGTGATATTAGAAAGACTGATTTTGTGGACCCGACTTACCAATCAAATAACCTGGAGTATACTGTTTTTGCTAATGCGTCCCTGCTTGTTGCAGCTGCAGATGGATCGAGAAGCTTTGTGATGCTTCCATCTGGAGTTACAATTACACGCTTGCAAAGAGAATCCTCCAATGCCTTGTCATTGCACCTGTGTTATACATTTTGAATGGTGATACTGAAGCACGAGTTGAAGTCAAAAGGAAGGACCAAATTAAACAGAGTACTGACATGAGTAACTCGGCTGCTGTCTGAAGGTGATATCGAGACTTGTCATCTTTTAGCTTGGAAGAATCTACTTCACTCCCCTTGATGAATTCAACATTCCCCAAATGGAGTATAGCTGCTACGACACGAAATATAGCTTCCTAACGAGAAAAGGGTAAAAATGAAAAAACAAGAACATTAAATGAATGTGGTTTTGTGATGAAGATACTGTGCCATTCTAACTATGATTGTTTTTGCACTTTATCAACTGTGATTCTATTTTTCAAATTGCACCTCCTCAACTACATGATTTTCACATATTAACACCTCTAAGCTATTTTCAATGAATTATATTCCTGAAAAACCATGTATAATATTTTGCATGTTCTTGATGGGTTTACTCTGTTGCATTGGACAAAATACTTATGGTTTCTTTGCCTAATATTTCCACCAAAGCTAGCAGGAGGAGGTAAATATGTGTCAGTCATATAGTTGAGGAGGTAAAGTGTAAAAGTAAAGTTCGCAACGATAAAAGTGCAAAAAGGTTTTATCCTAATAATTTATATCTCGGGTCTGGTGCTTACCTGTTCGTCTTGGTTGATTCCAACTATGTCCATGGCATTCCTTGTTTCCAGGTATTCTCTGGCATCATCTACATTTGCCACTTCATAACAATTACTTTGATTTAGATAGTGAAATGTTCTTGGGTCGCCAAGTTTAAACTTTTTCGCGTCCTGTATTAAGTCAGTTCGTTTAGCAGCTGTATACTGAAAGGCCATATAAGTTGATTCTTATAAATATTCAGGTCACCTCTGGCGGCGCTGCACAAATCATGTAAAAGCAATGGTAGTTCCTCTCTGGATCAGAGACTTGACAAACTCGTGATCTCTCTAGAAGATAAGTTCGAACTGCAGCTCCTGAGATCTTCCCATTCTTATCAAATTGGATCTCTACAAATTTACCAAAACGACTGGTACGACCACTCATATTTAAGAACTTGGTAAAACCAAAGAAATGTTAATCAGAAGTTGAATTTGTAAAACCATTTTTTACCTGGAATTGTTGTTTTTAACAGTCTTTGCATTGCCGAATGCTTCCAGGACGGGATTGGACTGAATAGAAAGAATTGTTAATCATTCTGTAAATCTGACTAACAAATAATGCAAAATGCAATTAGAGTTATTCTTACCTCAAGAACCTGTTGTTCGACTGTTCTCCCTTCTGTTCCAGATCTTCCACCCATAAATGCAAGATATCTCATTAGCATTTTTGTTGTCTCAGTTTTTCCTGCTCCACTCTCTCCACTCACCAAGATAGATTGGCTTCCATGTTCATTAATAATTGACCTAAAATTTGGAAATCAGTTTATTAACACGAGTTTCAGATTTTAATTTTAACAAATATGATGCTCCACGGATGTACCTGTAACAGGTATCTGCAACAGCGAAAAGATGCGGACTTAGTTCTCCAAAAGCAGCTCCCTTATACTGCTGCATCATATGGATATCATACAAATGTGGCAATCTCTGGAATGGATTCACAGCTATTAAAATATTCCCTGTGTATGTCTGCAAATTTCAACATAAATATTAGGATTGCAGTCGTTGCACTTCTGTTCAGAAATTTCTTGATGGTTTCTTTTGTGCTCTGCAACAAGTTTTATTTCAATTGTGTGGACTTCACTTACATATATCTCATTGAGGGCGAACCTTGATGCAAGATTGTCTAAGACTCCTGGCTCATGGAGGTAAGCTAATTTGGTCATGTCATCAACCCCAGCTGGAGGTGCTTCTGTATCTTTTGGGTATATGCTTGATATAGCTGCAACTATCTGAAATTATGAAATTCCTCTCAAATGGTCAGATTAGATTTTTCTTGACCTTTGAATTTGGTCGAACACGAGTAAAATTCAAAATTCAATCTTTTGAAGAGAATGAAACCGGCATGATTCTTGAGCAAGATCAAAAGCTGAAAGAATTTACATATCAGAGAAATGCTAGGTGGCAATTGTATTTCTTTCCTAAATTGCATGAGTTCTTCTTAGATTCATTTTGATTGCATTTACCTACATTCCTGTCTGAAAATACTGTTTCCCCATTGAGAAGCTCTGAACTAAAAAAGCTTATAAATTTTCACTTGACAGTATCGAAGCTTACAGAATAATCATTTCCAAATGAATCATTACTGATATGGTTTGGTGGTAACTGACTTACAGTTTTGCCAGATGTAGTAACTATGGTTGCATCAGTCCCTTTAATTTCTACGACTTCTCCGTCGATCCAGGCGAGGTCAGGATCCTCAGCCCAGACATGGGATCCCACAATAATGTTTACTGGTGTACCCTGATTCATTGGAGAAGAACAAGAAAAAGAAGATTATTCCTTTCTGATCAGTACCCTATGAATGCAGGTAAAACGGGATAATCAGTTCATGATCACCAAAAACTTACCATTTTTTGGGAAGGCTATATGATCATTGAGCACATAAAACAAGAACACACTTCTGTTATGTGTTGTCCAGAGAGAGAGAGAGAGAAATAGTGGAAGAGAGAGAATCAGAGAGATGGCAATGTTTATAACAATTGATGGCTGCTGGGATTCTTCAAATAAAAAAGTAGAAAAAGGAATGTCTCAAGGCACACCAAAAGCAGAGGTAATGAAGGTGGTGAAGGTGGTGAAAACACAAAAGCAAAAGGCAGTCCAGCACCCCCCCACCCCCCACCCCACCCCATATTAACTCTTATTTCCTCAGTCCATGTAGGATGATGACTTGGCACCAGAAGATCTCCAACTCTATAAAGTGAACAGAAAAAAAGAAAAAAAAAAAAAAGAGAGAGAGTTCGTAGGATATTCTTTGACCGACACCTCACATGCATTAGACATACGCTCGTATTTTCAAATTTTTCCACTAATGATAAAATTTTCAACCAATTAATAGATTGCTAAGTTTTAGTCGGTCAGTTTGTGTGGGGTGATTGCGTATACAATAAGATCAGCCCCATTGAATAGTATAATTCTTGAAAATATATGCATCATTGCAGCCTGCTGATGAGTGGACCTCTTAGCTTGCAATTAAAAGTTTATATTTGTGTGGCTAATTATGATGTGCATCACCCGCCAAAAGTAGGCAGTACTAGCTCCAACTGGGCTCTACCAATATTGTGATTTATAAAATGGTTGGCCCCTTAACTTTCTCTTTAATCAAGGGATTACCAGATTAAAGATGTCTTTAACTTGCATTAATGACATTCCAGCCCCTGTTTCACCTCTGGTGATACAAGTAAGTACATTTTCTCATTAGCACTGATGTAGTTGCTTTCATGGCAAGTATGTTATGTATATAGTTCTCTAGTCAAGACTCAAGGCTATGCCGATTTTCTGAGTATGGGACATGCGAAACTATACTAGCATGGCGTCGAATTGTTAAGGTACGTTTACGAGATAGTCATGCCAACTTTAAGATGAATGATTAGGAGTTAATATTTGATTGAAATATGTTACTGATGACTACTACATGAACAGCTTTGCAGGGTTGGATTGATAAAAGGGGTCACATGGGGATTGTTGTAGTTGTAAAGAGATGATCAACATAGGATTGCAGGTTGTACTGCTGACAATATAATAGGAGGTGAAAGGGCTTTTTCCCTCTGACTGAAACACCTGGAAAGCTATAATACATCTTGCTGCTGGGGTCCCACATCTCCAAAATTCTCTCCCCCAAAACCCCACCCACCAACCATTAACCTGAAAATTTTATCCATTAATGTATGTGAATATATGATTTTTGTCATTCATTCTCTATCCTATTTAAATTTAGGCTTGATTCCAACAAATTTATCTGTAGACATGATTACTTCTAATTTACGGACACTTTCAGGATCGGGTTGAATATTGTATCTGGCATTTCTTATGAGAAAATTTTGGGAAAAGATTTGTGTCGTCATATTCATGTATCGTCGTATACGTATTGGTTGATTAAGATGATTATGTATTTTGAAATTTGGAAAAGGGTTTCCTTTTTAATTTGGGGACGGTGGAGAATGTGGGCTTTGTGTTGAATGCTGAAATGTTTGATTGTGTTTCTTGGGTCGGCCATTCACATGGAAATAAAGCTATTAATGGGTAGGGACAACTTCTTCAACTCTCCTTCACTTGCTTTCCAGCCAAGCTTTCTATTTTTTTATTTTTTTTTTCTTTTCTAAAAGAATTTTAATTGACATATATACATATATAGTTATTAATTTCATTTTTATCCTACATAAAAGGTACACCGATGATTTGCTTAATGTAGGTCCAATTAGCGTATGAATGAACAAACCTCTATTTCAGCCCCCTTTTTTTTTATATATTTTCAATGTCTTATTCCAATATTTTCCATTGATTAATTAAACTAGTCAAGAATGTGACAATGGGTGATGGGACCAAGATGCTCATGGATCTAATTGATGCTTATAAAGCTGTAAGAGGATTGGAGAGTTTTCTGATTATGTAAAGTTGTTAAAAACATAAAATTTTGGGAATCAGATTGGGATTGGAAAATAAAGATGAAGAATTCTTGAAAAAGATTTCTCATATGGGGTATGGCTCGAAAAATGTCACTAGGAATCTAGAGTTGATAGGCATAAATAATTATACATACAAAAAGTCGTAACAAATATTCTTTATTTTTTGGTTATGTAATATATCGTATTATCGACACCTCCACGGTTTGTTAGACACTTAGACTAATTGATTTAGAGTAGTTTCTAATTCAATTTAATTTATAATTTTAAATTTTCTAATCAGTAAATGCATCGTCGATAATTCAACAATGAAACCAGAGGATGCAGAAAGAAAAAAAACAACAAAGTTGGCCCAAGGCTGAAAGATCAAAGAAGGAAGCAAATGGCAATTACAACTTAAATAGTTGCTCAAAGTGGTCCATTCCATTCCCAATTAGTACAAATGGGTTTATGGGCTTTCAATAATAAACGACATTAGCCCAAATTGAAAAGATAATGGCCCAAAGAATCCAATTTAAGAAAGATTATATCACCAAACATTATGACTACAAAACGCGATGATCCAAAAATGATGCTTTTTAATACAGCTTTTGTAGTGGTGGGCTCATTTTAAAGATGGGCCATTACTTTGGGTCTTTAAAAATTTAGATCTTCAACGTAAATCCTTATAGTAATTATTTTAAGATATAATTTTGTTGATTTAACCACAAATAATTAACAAAAACCATCAACTAATGTAGTTTAACAGTTCGACACTATACTAGCTTATTCAGAAGTCTCGAGTACAAATCCCTAGAAATGCAACTATTATCGTATGAAGAGTTTATACCTAAATGGTCCGACATGACTCGATCTATAGCAGTAGGCTGAGGCACAAAAAAAATAATATATTAATCAAATAACAAGTGCAATACACTTATTTATATTATTGGTTGAATTCGATAAAACTGAATTTGTCTTAGAATCTTCTTATCTATTGCTTATGCAGTTTAATTTCTATTTTCATACTTAATTAAGGGTTGATACGTCTATTTTTCCATATCTTGTGAAGGAGTAATAATTAGAAATTTAGTTGTAACGTCATAAGAGGGGCATATAGTAATATGGGTGATTCGCACCAAATATGCGTTACTTTTTCGTAAGTGCATCAATCACTAAAGTCTGGTAAAAGGAATTTTAATTAATTAGGAAAAAGTCAGCTCTCATCATTCTTCAATCAAAATTAGAAAAAGGGTATGTGGACCACATAAATATTCAATTTTATTCAGAAATATATTTAATTATGTATATTTGTATGTATTATTTTTTATATCTGGTGTCGTACAGCCAAATAATTCGAATTCCCAAGTCTAAAAAAGTCAGCCATGAAGACAAATTATTCCACGTACGTGAAGCATCAATCCATGACAATTACATTATATCAGCATAATGTAAGCTTTTATTATAGATATTATTAACGTGATCTTTATTCCTTGGTATCTTCATATTCAACCAATATAAAAATAATAGTAAAAATTTTAATCCAAATCCGATCGGATAGAATCTAATTAATTATGTGGCAATTGTATTACACTTACTGATTGATTGATCACTTCTCTAAATTTTACACCAATAATATGATAAGTGTAACCCTACTCCCAACTGATTTGATTGACTCAGTGTAATTTTGAAATTTCAAAATTGTTATAGAAAAATTCTAACTCAAATCGGTTCAACTAATTTTTAACCTATCATATGATAAATGTATTATATTTCTTTTAAAAACTTTACCATTCAGATTATTATCATATAAAATACTCATCAACTCATTATATCGATTTAACTGGATTAACGAATTAAAATTTCTTGATAATCATGCATGCAACTGCTCAAAGAAGCATCTCCACGCAACTAAAATTTTGTCACGTCCTTGTAATAAGAACAAGCAACATTAATTGTGCTTGTCTTCGAATATCCAATAGTACAAACAATATTTATCACTAAATTAATATCGGTTCCCATGTTCGAGTCGTTTAATTGGAGCATTATACAAATTTCAACTTAGAAATTAGATCTCTATATATCTTTTCGCACAATTTTTTCGTCCAAATTAATTTAAAAAAATGCCGATTATATTGTCCTACATTATAAATGAGCTCATTTTTTTTTTTTTTTTGAGCAATGTAAATGAGCTCATTTTCAATTACAAACATTCTCACTTATTGATCGAAATTGAATTAAATCTATAATAAACTTGGAAGACACAAATCTTCGAACATACAACAAAATAAAAAGCTTAAAACATTATAAAATTCAATATTATTTAACGATGTTTAGTAATTATTAGTCACTATAAAATATTAGTACACATGCCTTTAATTTATTCTATCACTAACTAAATAAAATTTTGGGTTAATTACATAAACCCCGTCATTTGGGCCTTAGGACGAGTTGCCTCCCATCCTTTTAGTTTGGGTGATTTGGTCCCTAACCTTTTAAAATTATTGCACTTAACCCTTTCTAGTAGAATTTTAGGGAACATTTCGTTTATTATTTTTTGGCGTGATTTATAAGGTTAAATTTATACAAATCAAATTTCAAACGTGTTGATATTATACATCAAATCGAAGGTCTCGACGTAAAGAATAAAACGGTGGTATCAAAATCAAAATCTGACCACCAACGAATAAGAAATCATCGGTCAAAGATGACGAATGGCCGACGAAGCTTTGCATGCAAATTTGTACAAATCAAATTTCAAAACGTGTTGATATTATACATCAAATCGAAGGTCTCGACGTAAAGAATAAAACGGTGGTCTCAAAATCAAAATCTGACAACCAACGAATAAGAAATCATCGGTCAAAGATGACGAATGACCGACGAAACTTTGCATGCAAATTCCAACGCTTCCGACGGCTAATAGGGTCGAATGGGATATAAATTTTGTTCTTCTTTGAGGAGAGGAACACGATGGTATTGGTTTTGACTCTTGGGTCGGCATGACGGAGGAGAAATCGACGGTTAAAGTTCAACTTGATCGGAATATTCCCGAAATATTCGCCGGAAACATTAAAAAGTGGTTAAGTGCAATAATTTTGAAAGATTAAGGAGCAAATCGCCCAAAATGAAATGATAGGGGGCAACCCGCCTTAAAGCCCAAAGGACAGGGAGGTTTGTGTAATTAACCCTAAAAATTTTTATTTGTCTTGAAATAGGACTATAGAAACAGGAAATATTATTTTAGTTAGGCAACTGTGACATGCCTATATTGACAACAAGCCCAAAAATATATTAACATGAATTTTTAATTAGTCAAAATTAATGTATGACGAATATATTAAGCATTATAAGAACCAAAGAAAAAAATAACTTTTTTTTTCTTTCATTAAACCACATATATAGATAGTATAAGTTTTGCATTTCCATTCAATAAATTGTCCCTAGTTTTATTTTTCTTGTATATTGTGAGTTAAAGAAAGAAGAATTTAACCAAGATGAATGAATAAATTAAGGTGGACTGCGATTTTGGTATATCAATTGATCCATTTTAATAATTTTGGTACAAACTAATTTTTTGGGTAATAAATTGTAACCTATAACTCCCAAAATTTGTAATTTAATACAATTTTTCATTTGAAGTCATCGATCCCCACTGAAAAATAGTAGAAAACCGTGGGGATGAGTGGTTTTCGATAAAAAAAAAAGTATATATTAAATTATAATTTTTTGGACTTATGAGTTTAAATTCCCATTGTTGGAGTTGTGCGTTATATTTTTCTAAAAAGAGTTTCTATTAAAATTTTAAAATGGGTCAGTTGATATATGCAAATTGTATTGTCCCCAAACTTAAGGTGAGAAAAAATTATAAAAAAAAGAATGTGTGTAATTTTTAAATTACAATGGAATATTTGTATAATAGTATATATTATAATTATGGGGAATATCATGTCTTAATCATAGCAAAAGGAAAGTTGATCAAAAATATTTTATAGACTGCACATGATGAACATGAACTGATCAAGACAAAGTTGAAATAGCTGCTCAAAACTCTATAGTCCTAAACCCGTGAAAGAGGAACTAGATACATTTCATCATTTATTTGTCCACGAGTGGTGCTATAATATGTGATATTAAATAAATTTTTATTTTTTATTCCGATTATTTTATTTAATTTTGTAGTGTTCTGGATTGAAAAATGGAATTATTCATATTTTTGCTAGACGTTTGTAGTTTTTTTAAGATAACGACTTTAATATCTCTTATCATTTTTTGGCATGTGTAGTTTTCACTGGAACGTCCAGACTAGGACATACAAAACAAAATCAAAGGAAATCTTCCGGCGGTGATTCCCACACCACGTAATTAGTATGAAATTCATGTCTCATCTTCACAAGCTTATCGAAACTGTTATTTATCTCTCTATAAATATGTTGAATATTAACTTCTCAAGATATGTGTAGAAGCTTTCTACAATCCGTAATGATATTTCTCATCTGGTGATTTTCGATATTCTTACGAGTAACCTAATTCCGTAGGAATCGTCTTTCCCAAGCAAGCATCAACTCTTTGCGAAAACCAAACAATTCCACAACATTAATCGAAACATCCCCAAATTTCATAACATAATCAAGCAGCCACTCTCCTTCGGCCTTTCTGATTAATCCCCCAATTCTTTTTTGATTAATAAAGAACACTTGGTTGGTTAAAAGAAAAAAAAACAGAAGAGATTCTTCAATCCCATCGATCAAGCAATTAATTTAGCTAGGTTGTTAATCATTATGTTTAAAAGATGATGAATTAATCATCGGTATTGATTAAATTAAAACTCAACTACTTGAATTCGGAGGGTAATTTTGATGGTGCAGGAATATGAGTTTTCTAAAAGCAACAACACTTTCAATATTTGTGTGAAAAGGGAAAGATCATCACAGGCGTGAAGGCCTCAGGATTTGGGTTTCCTATTGAGCGTGGGTTCTTCCAGCTAGGATAACACCAAGAGTGCAACGTGTAATGATAATGCAACTGTGGTGAGAATAATGTGGAGCTTCAGAGATCCAAAAAAAATGCCCAGAACAATGCAGTATGTATATGGAAGATGACTTGGGGGAGAAAGCATATGCTCTCCCCTATTTATATGTTAGGGGTGAGGGTAATTGGGTAACTTGATCGTGTGGTCCCAAACCTGTGTTGCCCTAACACGTGGCAGCCCGTGAGGGCATGAGAATGACATTTCTGAAAAAGGGGGCGGCGTGTCAGATGCAAGGTGCGCACCGCCTTTGTGTCAGAGGTTGTTGGCGAGGGTCGCGTGAGAAGAGGGCTCAAGATCCGTTTTACTAGGGTTCGGATCCACCACGACGGTGGGGGGATCACACACGAGCGCTGGTGACGCTCGAAAAGTGCTCGGATTGGTTCCCCACGGCATATGACCTTTGACCGCCGAAATCCCGAGCGCCAAGAATGTGGCCCTTGTGCGGGTGATTCCCTGAGGAGGGTACCCCTGAAGGCCGAGATGGGAGCGCCGAGCCTGTCGGTTGGGGCTCTTTACCTGAATAGTTGGCCGAGGCTCAAGGGCCTGTACTAGTTGGCAAGTGAGTGGGCTGGGTTGGCCCACGAGCCCATCAATGCGAGGGTATAGTATTCACGTCAACTGATGGTAACACGTGGACGGCTCCGATACGAGCGTGTTTTTGTGTCTCATCATTTTGCCCCCCAAATTCTGTAGTATCGCTCGAGCGTACTGTACAATTTAAAAGAAGGGATCCTTGAATTTTGAATTATCCGAGGGTCAAGCCTCCGCAAGGGAGGTGACCGCTTGGTTTTCGTAACGGGTACAGTCTGACACTGCATTAAATGGTGTCATGTCCGCATTTAATGCTGAGTGGGAACGTGGGCGAGTGTACCCCGGGAGGCGTGCGGCGGTTACCAAAAGTGGGAGTCTCCCCAGGCGGGAAATGATTGCATTTTCAAATCCCCAACCCTAATTAATGTAAATTACTCCCCTATAAATAGGGTTCCGGAAGGCTCTTTTACTCTTTTCACGCACTCAACTCTTACTCTTTTCACGCACTCAACTCTTTTCAAGCAAATCAAGCAACAAGAATTTTCTGCAACCTTCTCCTTCCATTTTTTAGGTAAAACCCCATACACCTTTAATTTCTTTACTAACTTTAGATTTAGGTTGCGCGTGAGTGATCCTTCTAAGTGAAGAATCCTTTCTGCCATTGAATTTATTCCAAAAATTTTCTTCTCCCCTGAATCTCTCGCGAAAAGCTTCATCTCCAATAGCCAAAACCCAGATATGGCAGACGGTAACACAGATGCTTATGTGAGGGAAATAGATGAGATGTCGGTGGGGAGCTCTTCCCCTCATGGTAACGTGCCTACAGCGGTTCCAATGGCCAGGGCTTCCTCAGGCGAGGGGATTCCTACTGCTATTCCAGTGGCCCGGGCTCCGGTTGAAGCCAGGGATGAAGAGGTCGACATCGTCGTTCAAGGAATGAACGAGCGTGCTCCTGAAGGGGTGAACGACCTTTTTGAAGAGATGCACAACGTAATGGAAATGCAGAGGCAGGGAGAGAGAGTGTTCCCTGTGTTGAATAGTGCCGTAAGACCCAAGATCATAGGATCACGGTGGCAATCGCGGTCCTGAGGGTGGTGCAGGGCCGTCCGGGCGTCATGTTGAGGCTGAACCTCCCAGAAAGCGCCAAAGAAGGGGAAAAGAGCCTGCAACGCGAGTGAGGCAAAATAACCCTCACCAAACCGACAGATCTCTGGATGAGATTGAGAGCATTCTGACGCTCGATGATTTGGAGGAGTTGAGGGCAAAAGTGTATTGGGATGAAGCAGTATTTCCTATGCGACTTCCCGATGAGGGAGAGAGGGCCAACCGACCGCCGCCCGAGATGTTGACGGTCAACTGGGACGCAGTCCTGGCCGGGGGCCTGAGGTTTCCCATTCCGTCCGCCGTCGCCACCATCTGTCATCACCTTGTGCTTTGCCCTTCACAAATTCTGCCGAACGGCATAGCCCTAATCAACACTTTTGTAATTATGATGAGAGCTCTAGGCCACGAGCCCTCGATCGCCAATTTTGACAGTTTAATACAAGTAGCCCACTCAACACGCTCGTCCCCTACAGATGGGTTCTATTACGCCCAGGCCAAGTCGGGGTTTAAGATGATAGATTCTCCATCCACCTCCTATGGTGAGCATTGGAAAGAGAAGTACTTTTTCGTGGGGGCTCCCGGGGGAATTTTTGGGGTTCACCGAGAGTGGTTGGTACATGGCGAGGGACCATTGATTAGGGAAAGGATAAGGAATAAGGTTTTTTAGGACTGGCCAAAGAGGTTAGCCCTCGAGATGAGGAGTGAGAAGAAGTGGATCAAGGCTGAGGTCTTGATGAAGAACGAGGGAGTGCTATTCCGTTATGGCCTATCTTGCCCCCCGAGTTTGATAATCAATCCGCCGGCTGATATCATGGCCCTCGATGGTTAGATTCTAGGAACTAACTGCTCTAACTCTTAGAATAGTTTCTGACTTGGCTTGATTGTTATACTTCTGTGCTTGTTACCCATATAATCACCTTCTGAGGCTCGTGTTTTCTCATTTGCAGGCGTCCAGATATTATCATTAGGGATGAACGTCGAGGCTCTTTCTCGTATACTAGGCGCTCAGGGACCGGGCGCTAATCCTCAGCCCCGACAGCAGCAGCAACCGCGACCCCCGAATGCCCCGAGGGGCAGAGGAATCCGACGGAGGTTAGGTCGAGGCGAAGGGGGCAGGGGCGCTGGAAATGAGGTTCCAGCATTTGGCCCCATTGAAGATCTTACAGTGGATGGGGCTCGGGAAGTTACTCCGCCTCCAGCTGCTCCCGAAGGGCCAATAGCATTAAGCTCCAGCACTTCCCGCAATCGCTCGGGAGAACTTGCCCGCATGCACGATATTGTGAGGGCCGACCGCCAAGGAAAGAGGAAAAGGCTTCCAGACTCCATCCCCATTTCAGGAAAGGGCAAAGAGGTGGTCAAAGGCCACTGCTGTGAGGGCAGCGATACTTCATCTTCTGAGGATGAAGAATTTTGGAAGATTGACTGTCGGGGTGACGCTCGATTCAAGCGCCAAAGGAAGGACGGTCCCGTCTTACTGAAGAAGAGCGCATTTTCTGTGAATATAGTTTCTGACATTGTCGGAAAGCTCCAGTTCTCCACCGACCATGATAAACTAAACGAGCATGACGCCGCTCGGGTCGCGGATGACGCTTGCCATGACGGTGAGTCCCTAATTTCCTTCGTAAAATGTTCCCTTCTCTATCATATCTCGGGTAGTGACCTTCCACTGTGCCCTTCCAGGAAGTAATCCCAAGGCTGAAGAATTTGCAGGGTCGAGCACAGGCCTATTCCGAACATAAGGCCAAATACAAAAAGTTGTTGCGTATCTCTGACCCCAACCAACTGCAAGAGGATTACAATAACGACCATGCTCAACTGACCAGCGCCAACCTGGAGAAGGACCGGTTAAAGGAAGACCTGAAGAAGTCCGATGACGCCTATCTGGCCCTTGACGAGCGTCATAAGAAGCTGAAGGAGGAGCGTGATCAACTGAGGACCCAAAACGGGGAACTGAGCACACAGTTGGCGGAGAGCACTCGCCAAAACGAAGAGACTAAGAAGGCCCTCGCGGACCTGCAGGGGAAAGTGGAAGGACTGGCGGCGAAGGTTTCCTGGGACGCGGTAATGAAGTTCGTACGCTCCAAGGCTTTCGTGTTCGCAGCCAACATCCAGTGCTTCGACAACGCCCGACGTTTCTTCCGTAAAGCTATTGGGCAGATGGTGAAACTAGGGCTGGCTCCTGAGAGCGCTCGGACTGACGAGCGCCTGTGCATGGATCTAGATGAGAACTGCGAGCCCATGGTCCAAGACGAGGATCCCTCTGAGAGCCTGGCAGAGCCGGAGTACCAGGATCTGGTGATGATACTCCATCAAGAGTTCATAGCTGCCAATCCCCTGGGCCCCGAGCCTATTCAGATAGAAGACGAGGGTACCGTCATGGAAGCGCCAGATGAAGAGGAACCTGGGGAGGCCCAGACTTCTGACGCCAATGTATTGGCCCCCGTTCCGCTCGCGACCGCCCCTCCAGAGCCTGACAACCAAGCCCAGTGATCGTCCTCCAACTGCTGCTTCAACATCTTGCTTGCTTGATTTCCTTCTTGCTTATGAACATT
The DNA here is from genome assembly GCA_037501455.1 of Lantana camara. Classification (NCBI taxonomy): domain Eukaryota; kingdom Viridiplantae; phylum Streptophyta; class Magnoliopsida; order Lamiales; family Verbenaceae; genus Lantana; species Lantana camara. The sequence continues at coordinate 86,702,952 of CM074862.1, read as the reverse complement.
CTATGTTTGTACTTGATTCCTTTCTTTTTTGACAATGTACTCTGAACTTTGTTATTTTATCTTTCTGTCTGAATGCCTTCGTTAATGAAGTTCGATTCCTTTTCCTATTTGGACGTTGGGCGTTGTTGCCGCTTTGAGTTTGATGTTTGCATGTTTATCCTTCTTGTTATCTGAATGTCTGCGAGGGGAGTGTCTGCGCACAAGGGTGATTCCTTTGAAGGTTTCTTGGTGCTCATCTCCATACGTCGTAAGTTTACAATTTGGAAACGTCTGGCAATCTGAGAGATGCAAGTATGGCCGTGAGGGTGTTCCTTAAGAGGGTTCCCTGGCCCTTTCACAATGAGGCTCGAATTTGAACTTAGAAAACCCCTGAGGATTTAGCTAAGTATTAGCCTTAAACATGTGACGTGCACCTTCATCTTGAGCGTTCCAATAATTCTAATGAACTTAGAAATCAACAACAGGATTTGCTAAGTATGAGAATAAAAACGAGTGTTGTTGTAATGATTACTTCGCACTCAAGCGTCCATGGGAGGACTAGCCCAACGTCTGTTGTTCACGAGTGTATCCTTAATTAAGAAGGCGAGGGTCATTGGGGGTTTACGAGCGCGAATTGTCATGGTGAGTACCCAGTTGGTGTAGATTAAGCGTCTAGCACCCCACTTTTTGACACGCTCGTTCTTAGGACTTATACACTTATGAATTATCAAACTATTCAGTGTGGAGGGTTCTCAACACACAGATAGCGTTGCTTTGAAACGATGGGGGCATTACTTAAGTCGTTCGATGTGGAGGATGCTCGACACGGAGTAGGCTTTTTGTTGCCCAAATCATTAATCAAAAGGAAAGCAAATAAATGACATAACAATGGATCAAATACTTACTGTTATACTTGCAATTTTTGAAATGATTACAACATGCATTCTGTCAAAAGAAAGTACACCATGCCGCGAACGGGCAATTACAAAGACTGACATTTACACGTAGAACCTTCTGAGGTTGCACGCGTTCCATGGCCTCGGGAGACGCTCGCCTTGCAAAGTCTCTAGCAAGTAGGTGTTGTTTGCTCGTACTTGGACGATTTTGAAGGGGCCTTCCCAATTGGGATCTAACTTACCCACGTGTTTAGAAACTTCAACTTTTTTGAGGACTAAGTCCCCTAGCTGGAAAGTCCTTTCTTTGACACGCTTGTTATACTGGTGGGCCACGGTCGCCTTGTATTTGTGGATGCGAGCCCAGGCTAAGTTCCTCCTCTCGTCTAATAAGTCCAATTCGAATGTTCGGTTGGCTTCGTTGATGGCAGGCTCGAAATAGGCAACGCGTGCGGATTCTTGAGCGATCTCCGCAGGTATCATAGCCTCGGAGCCGTACACCAGAGAGTAAGGAGTTTCCCCAGTCGCCGCTCGGGGGGTGGTGCGATATGCCCATAGGGCACCTTGAAGTTCTTCAGCCCATTCCCCTTTCTTACTCTCGAGCATCGTTCTCAAGTGCTGGAGTATGGTTCGGTTAGTCACTTCAGCTTGACCGTTGGCTTGAGGGTGGCCCACGAAAGTGAATTGTTGCTCAATTCCCAGTTCATAGCACCACTCCCGTGTGTCAGCAGTGATAAACTGGGAGCCGTTGTCTGAGATAAGCACCCTCGGGATGCCATATCTGCAGATGATGTTTTTCCAAATGAAATCTCTCACAACTTTGAACGTTATCTTGGCGACCGCTTCTGCTTCAGCCCACTTAGTGAAATAATCCACAGCTAGGATCACAAATTTCTTTTGCTCGACCGCTATTGGAAGGGGTCCCACAATGTCGATGCCCCACTGATCGAAGGGGCAAGAAACATCAATAGGGATCATCTGAGCCGCCGGCAACTGGGGAGTGTTAGAGTGAAATTGGCACTTAGGACACTTTTTGGAGTAACTGATGGCATCCTGTAATAACGAGGACTAGTAAAACCCACTCCTCAAGACTTTCTTGGCCAATATTCGACCTCCCGAATGAATCCCGCAACTTCCGCTGTGCACATGTTCCAACACTTCCTTAGCCTGTGAGGGTCACAGGCATCTCAACGGTGGACCTTGAAAAGATCGTTTGAATAGCCGACCGTCGTTATCAAGAGAAAAGCGAGGGGCTTTACTCCTAACCTTCCGAGCTTCCACCTTATCGCTCGGACAGGCCCCCTCCCTGATAAACTTAACGATGTCATCCAACCAACAAGGTTCAGCGGGGTCTATCATGCTCACCTCGCTCGAGGGTTCTGCCTCCCTAATCAGTGGTCTCTCTGTCCTGAGGAACGTGACTGAACGCTTGCATGAGTCATCGAGGGCTGAAGCGAATTTGGAAAGAGCGTCAGCACGCTCGTTTTCTGTTCGGGGGATCTGCAACAAATGGAACTCTTTGAACTTGGCGATCACTTCCTTAGCCTTTGTTAAATATTGCATCATAGTGGCTTATCGAGCTTCATAAGTGCCATCGATCTGACTCACAATCAACTGGGAGTCAACATAAGCAGTTACCCGAACGGCACCATTCTGGAAGGCTATCCAGAGCCCTTGGATTAGAGCCTCGTACTCAGCCTCATTGTTGATGACCTGGAACGCTAACTTAATAGCGTAATCCTCTTCTGTACCATGAGGGTCACCCCGGCTCCCCCCCCCCCCTTGTGAGGTCGAGGAGCCGTCTGTGTGCAGGAGCCACAACCCTTCCTCCACTGGGGGCTCTGTATCTAAATTGAATCGCTCCACTAACAAGTCCGCTGCTGCCTGGGCCTGTATCGCCGTGCGAGGCTCGAAAGAGATGTCGAATTGGCTTAGTTCAATAGACCATTTGATTAACCTTTCGGATACGTCTGGCTTTGCTAATACCTGCTTGAGGGGTTGGTCTGTGAGCATTGTAATAGAATGAGCCTGAAAATAAGGCCTTAGCCTTCGAGACGCATTGACGAGCGCAAAAGCGAATTTCTCTATTTTCATGTATCTTTTCTCCGCCCCTTGCAAAGTTTTGCTCAAATAGTAGACCGGCATGTGTTTACGCTCACGGACAGCCACTAAGACAGCGCTCGTAGCCTCTGCGGAGACTGAAAGGTAAATAATCAAGTTTTCTCCAGGGCTAGGCTTGGTCAACAATGGTGCGCTCGCGAGGTATCGCTTCATATCCTGCAAAGCCTTCTCACAGTTCTTACTCCAGGCGAAGTTCCGAGCGTTGCGCAAAATTCTGAAGAACGGTAGGTTCCTATCCGCCGAGCGGGAGATGAACCTCTTCAATGAAATAATCTTTCCCACCAACACTTGAACTTCCCTCACATTTCGAGGGGAGGGGATATCAAGGATTGCCTTAATCTTTTTTGGATTCACCTCTATGCCCCGCTGACTGACCATGTACCCCAAAAATTTACCGCCCCGAACGCCAAATGTGCATTTGGAGGGGTTCAATTTCATTCCATAATGGCGTAGGATGTTGAAAGTTCGTCTGAGATCCTCCAGATGGGAATGCCGGCACTCGCTCTTGACTATCATATCGTCCACATATACCTCCATAGATTTTCCTATCTCGCGCTCGAACATTCTGTCTACGAGGCGCTGATAAGTCGCTCCCGCATTTTTGAGTCCGAATGGCATGACTTTGAAGCAGTAAACTCCTACGTGTACCACGAACGAGGTCTTGGGGCGATCCTCGGGCGCCATGAAGATCTGATAGTATCCCTGGAAAGCATCCATCATGCTCATGAGCTCGCACCCCGCGGTCGAATCTACCAGTTGGTCGATCCTCGGTAGGGGATAAGGGTCTTTGGGGCATGCCTTATTAAGGTCCGTAAAGTCATTGCACATTCGCCATTTGTTGGCGCTTTTGGGGACGAGCACCACATTGCAGAGCTATTCTGGATATAAAATTTCCTCAATGTACTGGGCGTTAAGGAGCTTACCTACTTCTTCTTCAATGATTCGTCTTCTGAAACCGTGGACGTCCCTTTTCTTTTGTTTAACTGGTTTGAAAGCCGGGTCCACGTTGAGCCTGTGGACTATGACACTCTGATCTATCCCCGTGAGATCAGAAGCTTTCCAAGCAAATACATCAAGGTTCTCCCTGAGAAAATCGATCATCATAACCTGGGAGGGACCTCGAGGCTAGAGCCAATCTAGGTGGTCTTTTCTGTATTCCCCAGCTCCAACTCGATGGTCAAAAACTTTTCGGTGGGCTCGATACGAATCTCAGGCCTTAGAGCCTCGAGCGCTCGTTTCTTTCCAGTAAACCTGCCCCCTTCCTCACTCGAGGGTCCGTCACCCTTGTTCTCGGAGGAAGATCCTTCGACGGCCCCAAGCGACCCGTCTCTCGGGCACTGGGCTCCACTGGGGGTCTTCTTTTTATTCTTCTTTCTGTATAACTTGGCCCTTTTGTGTTCCGGACCATCCTCGTCCAATTTGGGGAAGTCAACCGACTTTTTGGTGGATCCTGCCTGAATGGCTTGTTTGGCCGATGGCTTCGAAGGGAAAGGACGTAACATTCCCAAGCTTCCTTAACATTGCATAGAATCTCGCCTGTGCCCTCGGGAGTGGGGAACTTGACTTTCTGATGATAAGTGGAGATTATTGCTTTGAAATCCACGAGGGCTGGGCGCCTAATAATGATGTTGTAGGGGAGGTCCACCTCTACGACGGTGTAAAGTACGCTCAAAGTTTTTCACTGCGGGACGCGACCAAAAGAGGTGGCCAAGCGAATCTGTCCGCGAGGGACAATCTCCGAACCCCCAAAGCCAACGAGGGCTGTTCTGAGGGGTTCAAGAGGAATATTCGTTATGTTCATTTTTTGAAACGTTGAGTACGGGAGAACGTTCACAGAGCTTCCACTATCAACCAAAACCCTCTTTACAACATGGTTATGAACGTCTAAACTAACCACCATGGGACAGTCAGAGGTTTCACCGATCCCATGGGGTGTTACAATGTGTTTAAGATCTTTCTCCTTAAACCCTACAACGTCATCCTCTTTCGAGCGTGGAGAGCTGTCGACAGAGAGCACGGGCTTGGGCAGGGATGAACGTTGGTCATAACTCCGAATGTGGCGGCAACGGGAAGTATTAGAATCGCCCCCCGAGGGTCCGCCGACGATCATATGAATGACCGCAAAAGGTTGATTCTCAACCTCCGCTGCTTTCCCCTTACCGCGGTCGCTTGATTCGGTGTGGTGGTGGCGAGGACTGCGCGAGCGTGAACGACTCCTTCCTCCACCACGCGCTCGCTTAGCACAGCGTTCATCGTATCTTTCCAGTACCCTTACAAACTCCTTGAGGTGCCCGCCGGCGATAAGCCTCTGAATCTCACTCTCAAGCTGGCGGCACTCGTTGGTATCATGCCCTTTCTGCTTATGAAAAGCGCAGTACTTTCCCGAGCGCTTCTGAGCCTCAGTCTCCCTCAACCTTGGCGGTCTTTTGAAGAGTTTCTTGTCCGCCATGGAATATACTTCGGTGATTGGGCGGTTGAGGGGGATCCGCTCGTACTTATGCGGGGGCATAGAATTACGACGAATGGGAATAGGGCTGCACCGGCGACCCCTGTTAGAATCTCGTCTGTCCTCGGGGGCTTTGTTGGGGCGAGGGGCGTTCGCCATCTTCTGATCCCTCGCGATGTACATATCCTCGAAGGTAAAGAACGAATCAGCTATGTCCCTGATCTCCATCAACGAGCGTGGCTTTTTCTTGGCCACCTCTTCCACGCATCTTCTGATCCCTTGCGATGTACATATCCTCGAGGGTAAAGAACGAATCAGCTATGTCCCTGATCTCCATCAAGGAGCGTGGCTTTTTCTTGGCCACCTCTTCCACGAACTCTTTGCTAACGTAGTGCTTCATATTGATGGCTCCAAAAAGAACGTGCCTCAAGAAATCCATCGAGGGCTTCTCCACCAACAAGATTTCCTTGTTAAACCTTCCCATGAAGGACCGGAGCGTCTCATTCGGCCCCTGGACCCAGCTGTAGAGAGCTGTCGCGGCCGGTGCGGGTGCCTTCAAGCAGTTGAAATGGCTTATGAAGGCGTCTGTTAGATCATAGTATCCTCGGATTAAGCGCGGGGGAAGTTTTTGTACCAGTCTTGAGCCATTCCGATGAGGGAAGTGACAAACACCTTGGCCCAATAATTGCTCGGGTGATCGTACAAATGCATCAGGTGCACAAAGTGATCCAGATGCTCAGCTGGATCAGTGGTCCTATCATATCTGTTGACGGACGTGGGGATTTTGCCTTCCCCTGCACGGGTCATCAGTACCTCCTCGATGAGGGGGGAATCGCCCGTCACGATTCTGTAATCACTGTCCTTGGGATCCTCATAGCTGGCTTCCCTTCGGCGGCGAGAAATTGGGCTACGTGGTCGGCTAGCGTCTCTGGCCCTGGACCTCTCGCCCCCATCGGAGGGGACTTGAGACCTTGCTCGAGAGAGCTGCTCCACCACATTCTGGAGCCCCTTAAGCTGATCTTGTACTGCGGCAAGCTGAGGGTCACCGACATCTCTGCGGTTTGCCCTTTCTGTGGCCCTCGACTGGACCTCTTCGTTGTTTCCAGCCCCCGCATTTTGAGGGGCCCTCTCATTTCCCGCTGGTTACTGCCCTTGCTGGACCCTCGGCGGGGCCTCATTTTCCTGAATCGGTGGTGGGGGAGGTTGCTGGGCCCTCAGCGCATTTTGTGTCATTGTCAACGGGTGAGCCGGGAGTCCTCCCAAGGGCGGAGTCGCTCGAGCACCTGCCAAAGAGGGGAAATAGGCGGCAGTGAAGTGCCCCTAGGCGTTCTGTACCGCCTGCCCTTCACATTGCGCATAAAGCGCTTGGAGTTGCTGAGTTGTAACCTGGGGCATTTCCACCCCTTGTATTTCTCTAGCCAGCGACAGAGGGAGATTTAGTGTCCCCACCGGATATGGCTGGACCATGGGCATCATTCCGGGTTGCATATAAGCGTACACCAGCGGTGGCACGGCCATGGAGTACGCACCAGGATAGGAGGCTGGAACGTTTTGAACGAAGGCTGGGGGAGGAGGATTGGAGTCAGATCCTCCTGCTCCATCTCCTCCGGGGGACGGGGGGGAGGGGGAGTTGCAGGGGCGACCTCAGTATTTTCGGCGAGTGGAGGGGGCGTACAGCCAGCGGCGGCGTCGTTCCCTGTATTCTCCTCGTTGACAGGGGGATGAGCACCCTTACTTCCTACCGCTCCTGACCTTGTCGCAGTCACCATGTTGAGAGTTGCTGGTGTCACTTTTCAACTAGCTTTTAGGGAAGAAACTGATGATGATTAAGACGGCGGTGATGGATTTCCCACAGACGGCGCCAAAAATGATGGTGCAGGAATATGAGTTTTCTAAAAGCAACAACACTTTCAATATTTGTGTGAAAAGGGAAAGACCATCACAGGCGTGAAGGCCTCAGGATCTGGGTTTCCTATTGAGCGTGGGTTCTTCCAACTAGGATAACACCAAGAGTGCAACGTGCAATGATGATGCAACTGTGGTGAGAATAATGTGGAGCTTCAGAAGATCCAAAAAAAATGCCCAGAATAATGCAGTATGTATATGGAAGATGACTTGGGGGAGAAAGCATATGCTCTCCCCTATTTATATGTTAGGGGTGAGGGTAATTGGGTAACTTGACCGTGTGGTCCCAAACCTGTGTTGCCCTAACACGTGGCAGCCCGTGAGGGCATGAGAATGACATTTCTGAAAAAGGGGGTAGCGTGTCAGATGCAAGGTGCGCACCACCTTTGTGTCAGAGGTTGTTGGAGAGGGTCGCGTGAGAGGAGGGCTCAAGATCCGTTTTACTAGGGTTCGGATCCACCACGACGGTGGGGGGATTGTTAGGAATAGTGCCCTAGAAAGCCGATTGTATATCCGCTTGTGCTTTTCCTTATTGTAATCACAGACAATCTTTGAATGAAATAACGAATTGAGGCAACACTTCTTTATATGCTCTTGTTTGGTATGCGTTTACTTTAGCTGTGCATGTATGAGAACTCCCCTAATCCTGATGACTTTAGGACTCTACCATTTAGGTGAAATGGTTCATGAAACGAGCCCTATATCACATAAGTCATGATTAGTAAAATACTCCAAGCCGATGAGTCCTACAGACAGTGGGAGTGTCAACCTGACTCCTCTAAGGCTTGCTTGTGGGATCACGCCCTTAAGAAGGACCACCTTGTTTCATGGAGGTGGAAAGTGTATAGATGATACGTGTGTGATACATGAGGGTGCTTACTTTAATAAGTAAGTTCACTGAGGTGCCCCGTGTGAGAACATTCCTAAATGGGAAAGGAAGTTTCTATTTCAGGAAATGGAAACTTCCAGATTAGGAAATATCTCACGAGTCATTGATGTGATTAATTGATCCTTAGACTTGAGGTTCCTTGTCACTTTATGAGTTAACTCTGTAGTCTTAGGTATAAGCTTTAAAGGGTGTCGCCTTAGACAACTGATTCAAGGCTTATGCTGGGGCTGCACAAGTGATTCATGAAAGTGAATGAGAATCAAGAAAGGACCTACACTTGCATATGCAAGGTGATCTCTTATTGTGTAAGTCATTCATATGCCATATGGAGTCCTTGGCCAAGGCAGTAGATCAAGACATCAAGAAAAGGGTTTCTTGGATTGAGATCAAATGGATATGAAATGCACTTAGCTTTAAGACCAGATTATTAGGGTTCTGATTATTCCCTTGCCCTAGATCTTGGTTGAGAGATAGTAAGTAGGAGGATTGTATCTCACATGAATCAATGACTTAAAGGTTCTGTCGAATCCGAACATTTCAATTCGGCTAGGGGTTAAACACCTGTTGCTAGACTATGGTCGTTTAATCTGTGGACTGATTAATTAATTAGTGAATTAATTAATTGGGGTCACTGCTAATTGAATTGAGAACCTAGAGGGTCACACACAACAACTTGGTTACATGAGTTGAGGCTTGAAAATGATTAAACGAGTTAATCGGGCCAAGAGGGTTCCACACGTGTGAATTCACACGTGTGGCTCACGTGAGTGACACGTGTCACTGTGACACGTGTGGCTCACGTGTGTATATGTATATATATTATATATGTTGAATAATTAATGTGTTAATTATTTAATAGACTTTGGTTTAATTTTGAATTAAAAAGAAAGTCTAATTTTGGAGAAAATAATCTAGTTAATTAATTATGAATTAATTAATTAGATAAAAATAAGTTATTTATTTAATAATAAATAAAGTATAAAATTATCCAAAAATAGTTTGGATATTTTTAGCTCTCTTAAAAGTTGACTAGAATTAGAATTCAAAGTCAAAGTTGGAAAATACTTGATGATCAAGTAATAGGAGAGAGGGACCAAAATCCTAGCCCATAAAGGACTAGGAATTTCGGCACCCCCCTCCCTATAAATAGGGGAGCTCGAGCTCCTTATGGAGCTAATTGACAATCCTTGGTTCATGTGTTGAACACCTTCCTTTCTCCAAGATTATATTAAACCCTAGGTTAAGCCTAAACACTAACTAGAGAACTAGCATCCTTACTAGTTAGATTGTGATCAAGTTAGTGGACTTTCTCTAGAGACTTCAAGTTAGAAGTTTGAAGATTCGAGCTTTACCAAGGAGAGGGGATCAAGCCGCGAGAAGAGCGTTCTTGGGTGGCTTGAAACGCTTCAAGAAAGAATAAAAGAAAAGTAAGTTTTCTATCTTTACGAATTTGGTTACACGATTGCGAGTTCAAGGTCCTTTTGTTGGGAAAATTTTTTAAATTCCGCTGCTTTCTGATTCGTGTTTTCCAACAAGTGGTATCAGAGCCACCTCGTTAATCGTGTTTCTGATTCGTCTCAATTATTCTGAATTTGGTAGAAATTCTTGGGCTTAGATGCGAATTAGGTATTCATGAGTTCTTTTAGAAAGCCTGAAATACGAAACTGTAATTTTTCCTGAATTTCTGAAACTGTTTTCTTAAATTGTGATTTTGAAAACCGTTTTGATTGAGATATGTTTAAATCGAATTTTTAATTTTTGGATTGAACTGGGTTTTCGAGAAACCCAGAAATACGAAACGAACACGAAAAGCAACGAGCCTAGGCGTGCTAGCACGTCGCACGCCCAGGCCCGTCGCTGCCGCCCAGCCCTCCCGCAACCGCGCGGGAGGCCCTCCCGCCCGCGCCTAGGCGCGACCGCTCGCCTGTCCCGCAACCGCGCGGGACAGCCGCCCGCACCGTCCCGCAACAGAGCGGGACGCCCAGGCCGAGATCGCCCGCCATCGGGCGGGCAATGCTGCGCGCGACAAGCGCACAAGCCGCGCGCCCAGCGCTCGCACGCGCGCGCCTGATGCCGCGCGGCGGTGCCCTCCTTTGGGCGGGTGCTTTCGGGCCTAATTTCGTGTTTTTCGTGTTTCGTGTTTTCGGTCCGTAAAATCCCGATTTAATTTTATTTTAATTTTATCTTTTAAAAATCAGTTTTGTTAAAATAAAATTATTTTAAAATTTTGATTAAATTGGGATTTTTGAGAAATTAAAGCGATTTGGATTTTGGGAAAATTATGAATTTTATTTTCTGAAAATAATGAAAGAATAAAATTATTAATTTTGGAAATTAATTGGAATTTTATTGGTTTATTGTTTTTCGGGTTTTATTGAAAAGGCTCTTGAACAAGAATTGCATCTAAGTCGTGTTTTAAGTCATTAGGACTTGAAACGAGAATTTTAATTTATTGGCTAAATTTAAATTCTCGCAAAATCATGTTAGGTGATCATGGGTTTAGATCTATGTATGGTTTTAATTTATGCACATGGATGGTTTAAATTGGGGTTGGAGCCCTATAGTTGCGTTTTTTCAATTGAGGTTGGAGCCTCACTTATGTGCGTACTGTTATGTGATTTATTATGTGGCTTTCCATATTACTGATTTTGAGGCCGGGGTATGCCCCGTGTAATTGTCTAAGGCCAATATGAAGATTGAGCCTTATTACTTTATGTCTTTTTCTTTTTATTGTAATTTGAGAGTAGAGATAGGTGGTGAGGTTTTATTTTCATTTTGGAGACAATGCACCCATGGAGTAAGATGGACCACATTCAAGTAACAAGGAGGCCATAAGTGAAGACCCCTCAAAATGTTAGGGAGGGGAATCTCAATTGTTAAATGTAATAGAGATAGGGCTCGTATTTTGTTACCGCTTTCCCTTATGTGATTTGAACTGTTTATGTGGCATGTATGTTAGAACTTGTGATTGTGGAGTGGCTCCCACATATCACGCATAAGATAGGTAGAACCCATGATCATTACATGTTAGTATCATGCTAGGACATGTTATCTGTTTATTTGCTTGTTTGAAATGCATTTAAGTGTACTTGCATTAATCAAGAATAATAAAATTGGATAACATATATGTTGGTGAGGTCGAACCGGAAAACTCTCCGGTTGATTCGAAAATTCCCATTAAATATTAAGCTAATTTCGAACAAATAGGTGTTTAATTCGAGATGCAAATTTTGAATTAAATTCCTAGCATTCCATCAATAGGTTTTAAGTTTAGTAAGTAAAGCTAGTTATTGTCCGCGAGTCGTGGGATAGCTAGTGGAGCTTATTAGTTCTTAGTTACCTAATTAATCATTTTAAATGGTCAATATTTCGTGGTCAATTTTAGCAAGGGCGATGTCCGCGAGTCGTGGGCCGTTCGAACTAAGTTTTGGTCATGATCTTATGATTGATGGGTCTAGCTTAACGCCTAAGTAAATATGGATGTCGCACGAGTCGTGGGTCCATATTGAAAGATAGGTGATGCAAAAACAATTACTAAGAGTTCTAAAGGTGTTAGAATTGGTAAGTTGTACCTACCTAGGGTTCTTACTTAGAATGTCCGCGAGTCGTGGGTTCGAGGTAAAATGCCTAGGATCTTAGTACCCATTGGGAAACGTGTTCCTCTTAGATCTTTGGGAATTATAGATCTTTGAAAAACAGTGGGAGCTACATTAGATTAAAGACCTTATCTTTTGTATATCGTTATAATTCAGCATGCTCACTAGTTCTCTGTTTTACCATTTAGGTCGTAGATTCTGTGATTCTCTACGTGTTTTGAAATGGCAACCAAAAACCCTCTTGTATCGATCCTCGAGTCAAACAAGTTGACTGGTCCCAACTATTCTGATTGGCTGAGGAATCTAAAAATCATTTTAGATTCTGAGAAGAGAACTTATGTTCTCTTCGAAGGGGAGCCTAGTCCCGAAGGGGAGGCTCCCACTCGGGCCGAGCGGGACGCGATTCAGAAGTGGAAGGATGATAATCTCCAAGCCCGTTGCCTTATGTTGGCTAACATGTCTCCGGACTTGCAAAGGCAACATGAGGCCATGGAATTTGCTTGGGAGATTTACGACCACTTAGAGCAACTTTACCGCCCTCATGAACGTGTTACAAGGTATAACACTTCAAAGGAATTATTCCACTTGAGAATGAGGGAAGGTTCAAGTGTCCATGAATATGGACTTAAGTTTCTCGCCCTTACTGAGAAACTTGCTTCCATGGACATGCCACTAAAAGATGAGCTTTCAGTGGATTTGTTGCTAGCTTCGCTCCCACCATCATTCAACCCATTTGTCCTTAACTTCAACATGAATCATGCTGGTGCTACTGTAGCTGAGCTGATTAGTCAGCTTGTGACTGCTGAAAGCACGATCAAGAAGGACAATGAGGTTTTGATGGTGAATGCTCCATCTTCCTCTTCTGGGCCTTCTAAAGGTAAGGGCAAGAGAGCCCAAAAGAAAAAGAAGAAACCCCTTAGGCCCACTGGTGGCATTTCGAAGGGGAAGGCCCAAAAGAAGAAGCGTGATCAGAAAGAGGATGTTTGCTTCCATTGTGGCAAAGCGGGACATTGGAGGAGAAACTGCCCAGAGTACAAGGTTACTCTAAAGAAAGGTATCTTTCTCGTTGAAGTAAATCTTTCTATTAATTCTAGTTCTTGGGTACTTGATACCGGTTGTGGAACTCATATCTGTAATGATGTACAGATGCTAAGTGAAGTCCAACAACTCAAAGAAGGAGAATGTGTCTTGAAGATCAGCGATGGCTCAAACGTTGAAGCTCGAGCTTTAGGCACAATTAGATTAGATTTAGGTAGTTTTGAGTTAGTATTAAATAAAGTCCTTTATGTACCGAGCATTATTCGTAATATAATTTCAGTTCCAATATTAGATTGTGAAGGTTATGAAACTTATATTAAGAATGGTAAATACTTTATCAAACGGAACAACTCTTCCGTTCATATCGGTACTCTAAGTAATGGACTTTACCTAACTCAAAACATCAATATTATGAATATACAACGAGAAACAAAGCGTAAGAGAGATGACAAAGTTTCAGCTCCCTTATGGCACGCTAGATTAGGACACATTTCCAAGAACAGAATTAGCAAGATAAACACTTTGGGATAATTCTCTGAAAATGATCTCAAAGAGTTAACTTCTTGCGAATCCTGTCTCAAAGGAAAAATGTCCAAAGTCCCTTTTAGAGGAACTGTGGAACGTGCCACTGAGGTTTTGGATTTGATCCATACTGATGTTTGTGGACCGCTTAGTGTAAGCACTAGAAGCAATCATCAGTATTTCATAACCTTTACTGATGACTTTAGTCGATATGGTTATGTATACTTAATGAAGTATAAATCTGAAGCTTTTGAGAAATTCTTAGAATTTCAAAAGGAGGTTGAGAACCAAACTGGTCACAAGATCAAAGCACTTCGATCTGATCGAGGAGGCGAGTATCTTAGTGAAGAATTCCTTAATCATCTCAGAGATAATGGGATTATCTCTCAGTGGACTCCTCCGGGAACTCCTCAGCTTAATGGAGTTTCTGAGAGAAGGAATCGAACCTTACTTGATATGGTTCATTCCATGATGAGTTTCACTGACTTACCACCTTCTTTCTGGGGTTATGCCCTAGAAAGTGCAGCAAAGATTCTGAATCTAGTTCCCTCTAAGTCAGTCCCCAAGACGCCCTATGAAATGTGGCATGGTAAAATCCCTAGTTATTCTTACTTAAGAATTTGGGGTTGTCCTGCTTACGTGAAGAGGACAGTGGGAGATAAGTTAGAATCTCGTTCTAACTTATGCTACTTTGTAGGTTATCCTAAGGAATCCATAGGATACTATTTCTATGATCAATCTGAGCAAAAGGTGTTTGTTTCCAGAAATGCTACTTTTCTAGAGGAACCGTTCCTTAAAGAAAAGAAAGGCAAGATCATAGAATTAGAAGAAGTACAAAGTGACCCCATACCACCCACTGAAGAAACGTCCCACTCTGATCAACCACAACCAATCACGAATTTCGATACACATGTAAATCCTCCTCTAAGGCGTTCTGAACGCACTCCTAGACAGCCGGAGAGATGGTATGGATTCTTCCATGAAATCTCTCAAAAGGATAATGATCCTTCAACATATGAGGAGGCACTTTCAGATTCTGACTCTGAACAGTGGATAGAAGCCATGAAATCCGAAATGGACTCCATGAACTCCAACCAAGTTTGGACCTTGGTAGATTTGCCTGATGGGGTCAAACTCATAGGTTGCAAATGGATCTTTAAGAGAAAGCTTGGAGTTGATGGAAGCATTGCAGCCTACAAAGCAAGACTGGTTGCAAAAGGATTCACTCAAAGACCCGGCGTGGACTTTGACGAAACCTTTTCACCAGTTGCAATGCAAAAGTCCATTCGAATCATGCTTGCCATTGCTGCATATTATGACTATGAGATATGGCAAATGGATGTGAAAACTGCCTTTCTCAATGGTGACATTGACAAAGACATTTATATGGAGCAACCCATAGGTTTCACATTCAGTGGGAGTGAGCAAAAGGTTTGCAAACTCCATAGATCAATCTATGGATTGAAACAGGCTTCTAGGAATTGGAACATTCGATTTGATGAATCAGTCAAAGCGTTTGGCTTCATTCAAATTTCGAATGAATCATGTGTGTATAGAAAGGAATTGGAGACCTCAGTGCAATTCTTAGTACTTTATGTTGATGACATCCTTCTTATTGGGAATTCGAAGGATGACATGAAAGTGACTAAGTTATAGTTATCGAACCAATTCGAGATGAAAGATCTTGGTGATGCGTCCTATATCCTTGGAATTAAAATCTATAGAGATAGATCTAGAAGGTTAATAGGACTATCACAGTCGATGTACATTGACAAAGTATTGAAGAGATTCAATATGGAGTCAGCAAAGGTTAAGAACCTTCCTATGAGTGTAGGAACATGTCTTTCAAAGAAGATGTGTCCTAAGACTAACCTTGAGAAGGAAAGAATGACTCATACACCTTATGCGTCAGCAATAGGTAGCATAATGTATGCAATGTTATGTACTCGACCGGATGTGGCTTATGCACTTAGTGTAACAAGTCGTTTCCAATCTGACCCTGGAGATGGTCACTGGGCTGCCGTGAAGAATATTCTTAAGTACTTGAAAAGTACTAAAGATTTATTCTTAGTTTACGGAGGTCAGAAAGATCTTACTGTCGAAGGATACTGCGATGCAAGCTTTGCATCTGACTTAGATGATTTTAAGTCAATATCAGGATACATTTTCTGCCTAAACGGCGGAGCAGTGAGTTGGAAGAGTTCCAAGCAAACTACCACTGCAGATTCGACCACTGAGGCCGAATACTTAGCTGCAAATGATGCAGCTAAGGAAGGTGTTTGGATTAGAAACTTCATTCAAGAGTTGAATGTTGTTCCTAGCATGAAAGACCCCATTAATGTGTTTTGTGACAACACTGGGGCGGTTGCTCAAGCAAGAGAACCAAGATCTCACCAACGGACTAAGCACATTATGAGGAAGTATCACCTAATCCGTGATACTATCAAAAGAGGAGATGTGCTAATTGAGAGGGTCACATCAGCAGAGAACGTGGCAGATCCACTTACTAAACCCCTTAGTCGAGAAGCTTTCCAAGGACATCTTCAGAAGATGGGACTTAGAATAGCTTTAGAATGGCTTTGACGGGCAAGTGGGAGATTGTTAGGAATAGTGCCCTAGAAAGCCGATTGTATATCCGCTTGTGCTTTTCCTTATTGTAATCACAGACAATCTTTGAATGAAATAACGAATTGAGGCAACACTTCTTTATATGCTCTTGTTTGGTATGCGTTTACTTTAGCTGTGCATGTATGAGAACTCCCCTAATCCTGATGACTTTAGGACTCTACCATTTAGGTGAAATGGTTCATGAAACGAGCCCTATATCACATAAGTCATGATTAGTAAAATACTCCAAGCCGATGAGTCCTACAGACAGTGGGAGTGTCAACCTGACTCCTCTAAGGCTTGCTTGTGGGATCACGCCCTTAAGAAGGACCACCTTGTTTCATGGAGGTGGAAAGTGTATAGATGATACGTGTGTGATACATGAGGGTGCTTACTTTAATAAGTAAGTTCACTGAGGTGCCCCGTGTGAGAACATTCCTAAATGGGAAAGGAAGTTTCTATTTCAGGAAATGGAAACTTCCAGATTAGGAAATATCTCACGAGTCATTGATGTGATTAATTGATCCTTAGACTTGAGGTTCCTTGTCACTTTATGAGTTAACTCTGTAGTCTTAGGTATAAGCTTTAAAGGGTGTCGCCTTAGACAACTGATTCAAGGCTTATGCTGGGGCTGCACAAGTGATTCATGAAAGTGAATGAGAATCAAGAAAGGACCTACACTTGCATATGCAAGGTGATCTCTTATTGTGTAAGTCATTCATATGCCATATGGAGTCCTTGGCCAAGGCAGTAGATCAAGACATCAAGAAAAGGGTTTCTTGGATTGAGATCAAATGGATATGAAATGCACTTAGCTTTAAGACCAGATTATTAGGGTTCTGATTATTCCCTTACCCTAGATCTTGGTTGAGAGATAGTAAGTAGGAGGATTGTATCTCACATGAATCAATGACTTAAAGGTTCTGTCGAATCCGAACATTCCAATTCGGCTAGGGGTTAAACACCTGTTGCTAGACTATGGTCGTTTAATCTGTGGACTGATTAATTAATTAGTGAATTAATTAATTGGGGTCACTGCTAATTGAATTGAGAACCTAGAGGGTCACACACAACAACTTGGTTACATGAGTTGAGGCTTGAAAATGATTAAACGAGTTAATCGGGCCAAGAGGGTTCCACACGTGTGAATTCACACGTGTGGCTCACGTGAGTGACACGTGTCACACACGTGTGTATATGTATATATATTATATATGTTGAATAATTAATGTGTTAATTATTTAATAGACTTTGGTTTAATTTTGAATTAAAAAGAAAGTCTAATTTTGGAGAAAATAATCTAGTTAATTAATTATGAATTAATTAATTAGATAAAAATAAGTTATTTATTTAATAATAAATAAAGTATAAAATTATCCAAAAATAGTTTGGATATTTTTAGCTCTCTTAAAAGTTGACTAGAATTAGAATTCAAAGTCAAAGTTGGAAAATACTTGATGATCAAGTAATAGGAGAGAGGGACCAAAATCCTAGCCCATAAAGGACTAGGAATTTCGGCACCCCCCTCCCTATAAATAGGGGAGCTCGAGCTCCTTATGGAGCTAATTGACAATCCTTGGTTCATGTGTTGAACACCTTCCTTTCTCCAAGATTATATTAAACCCTAGGTTAAGCCTAAACACTAACTAGAGAACTAGCATCCTTACTAGTTAGATTGTGATCAAGTTAGTGGACTTTCTCTAGAGACTTCAAGTTAGAAGTTTGAAGATTCGAGCTTTACCAAGGAGAGGGGATCAAGCCGCGAGAAGAGCGTTCTTGGGTGGCTTGAAACGCTTCAAGAAAGAATAAAAGAAAAGTAAGTTTTCTATCTTTACGAATTTGGTTACACGATTGCGAGTTCAAGGTCCTTTTGTTGGGAAAATTTTTTAAATTCCGCTGCTTTCTGATTCGTGTTTTCCAACAGGGATCACACACGAGCGCTGGTGACGCTCGAAAAGTGCTCGGATTGGTTCCCCACGACATATGACCTTTGAGCGCCGAAATCCCGAGCGCCAAGAATGTGGCCCTCGTGCGGGTGATTCCCTAAAAAGGGTAACCCTGAAGGCCGAGATGGGAGCGCCGAGCCTGTCGGTTCGGGCTCTTTACCTGAATAGTTGGCCGAGGCTCAAGGGCCTGTACTAGTTGGCAAGTGAGTGGGCTGGGTTGGCCCACGAGCCCATCAATGCGAGGGTATAGTATTCAAGTCAACTGATGATAACACGTGGACGACTCCGATACGAGCGTGTTTTTGTGTCTCATCAAATTTAATTTAGAAGAAGCTTCTTTTAATTTTATTAATACATATTAATATAATTAATTTTGTTTTGATCCATTAATAAAGTAAGAAAAAAAAAAGAGCTACAACCACAAGTCATGATTCCAGACAAATATGGTCCATTGATAAGATATCCATTGACTATCCCCTATCAACTTTTGTAAATGTTTGCCCCCTCCTTCAACTATAAATATATATATAACCAAAATTAAAATCACAATTATATATGTGTCAGTGCTATTCTTCCAACTTAGAGTTAGGTCCAGTCCATCCTAGGGATGGCAACGAGCCGAGCCGGCTCGCGAGCTATACGAGCCGAGCCGAGCCGAGCCCGAACCCGAACCCTTTATTTCTTGGCTCGTGGCTCGCGAGCCGGCTCGCGAGCCCATATATTTAATTAAAAAATTAATATTTTTAATTTTTATGTATATAAATATTTTATTAATATATAATATTATATATATATTCATTAAATTTAATACAAAATGAATAAAAAATAATATATTTATTATATATATTCATTTAATATATATTATTATATATAAAAATATATTAAATTATTAAAAAAACTAATTTTTTTATTAAAAATAATATTAAAGGCCCGAGCCTCGAGCCGAGCCGAGCCGGGTTCGAGCCTTGGTCGAGCCGAGCTCGAGCCCTGAAAAAAGGCCAAGGCTCGGCTCGGCTCGGCTCGTTGCCATCCCTAGCCGTCCATCCTATACTAATTTGGTAAACTATCACAAAATATTAGAATACATGTTCGAATATTTATAAAAATATCATTTTGTTGTGTAATATCTGACACTTCTTACGTAGAAAATTCAAAAAAAAAAAATCTGTATCCCTATATTCATATTATATCGTGTCCGTATCCATGTATCATAGATATGAAACAAGTTGATCACTGAAAAATCAACGAAGTTTGGTCAAATAGTAAAAAGTTTTTTATTTTTTATTTTTTATTTTTTATAATAATAATTTTGAGTTCAAATTTTTCGGACTAATTTGGAGATATGTGTTAAAAAAAAAAAACCACTGAAATTTCATCGCCATGACTATAATGTATGAAATTCAGTTAGAAATGATCTTTCATCTGTGTAATTTTGAGTTAAAACAAACAATGAAAGAAAAGGACATTGAACTAATTATTACTTTTTTTTTTCGGTCCTCCACATTGAACTAATTAATTATACCTAACTTCTTAGGTTTAGAAATTAAACCAGCTAATTAAGCAGTAAAAATTAGCTAAAAACTCTTGTAAAACAAAATGTTCAACGTTAGTATTGAGTATCAATGATCAAAATTTGAAAATAGTCTAAAATTAGTACCAAAAATCGATTGAGGAAGTTACAAAAATTTACTTGCCTTCTGAATTAGAAAAATATGTCTCAACTAATTAAGACCAACCCCTGAGGCCCGTGATTGACTACAATGCCTTCGCAGCATATTCATGCAAATTATCTAAAATTATTATTTAATCTCCAAGAAATAATAATTACATTAATGTTAATTTCGTAGCAGCGGAATATTTACGTATATTTACATATAAACTCCACTTAATTTTAAATTTTAAAATTTATATTCCCATATTTTTATACTTTGTTAAAGAATTACTCAATTTATTAGACTCTATGAGGAATTAAAATATATTTCATTCAAACGCTGGTGCATGGTTGAGGGATTTCGTACTAATTTTGACAAAATTGGATTGCCTCGTTGTTTAATGCACATTTTAAAAAAGTTTAGTGACGTGCATATTTCCATAAGTATCAATTTGAGAGAAACTACTCGTATATGGATAGTCTCATGTTGATCAATTTAATAAACT
Organism: Lantana camara; assembly: GCA_037501455.1. Taxonomy (NCBI): domain Eukaryota; kingdom Viridiplantae; phylum Streptophyta; class Magnoliopsida; order Lamiales; family Verbenaceae; genus Lantana; species Lantana camara. The sequence continues at coordinate 86,682,853 of CM074862.1, read as the reverse complement.
TCAGCACTATATAAAACATAATAATGAAAACAAATTTAAAGTTTCTAATAGGACGTAACGGAGAGAGTATCAGCAAAACATAGGGGTAAAAATATTTTTTTAAAACTAAATAAGATTAATACGTAAACATAACTAAGGGTTTAGGTAATTTACCATAAATTAAATTATTAGACGTGCATTTACACAACAATAATAACGGAAAGATTCTCATCCTAATAATTTTAAAATGAGTACCCAAACGTAATTTATCTAACTAATCTTTACTTAAACAATTTCGGAATAGTATAATTCAAGAATTGATACCATATAACTAATTAATTATTGTCCTCGACACATCAATTATATCTCCAAAAGTCACATGCTTGGTCTACAATACATAATTAAATAGTTCTGAGTTACATAAATGGACATAATTATTATTTATCATTCAATATTATTTTCTTATTTGTGCTGAAAAAACTTATTTTATATATATGTACGTCTTAAAAACAAGGAAATACTTTTTTTATCATGTTTTTTTTACTTGGTTGGAAAACAAGTTGTAAAAGTCGTTAACAATTCTTATTAGATATTTTAGGAGTCAATTTTATCAATTCTTTTGGGGAGTCAACTTTATCAAATTTTTAAGAATTTGTTTTGAGTCAGTTTCTCTAATTACGTCAGAGAATTTTTCTAAAACTTATATGTAAGCCTTAGTATTTTGAATAAAATCAGTCCATTAAAAATGATCTTCACCTAAATCACATAATCCTCTTATTATATATCTGTAGTCAATTTTTCGCACTGATGAAATTAAAAAAAAAAATGACGAAATTCATTTCTTAGAAAATGATCGCAGAATTATTAATAAATAAATAAATAAATAATTCAAGGTTAAATTAATTGCTTTATATTATTGTTTATTCTTAAAATTTATTTGAAACTATATATAAAATAAAGTTATATTACATATATAATTATTTTCTTATTAGACGTTTTAAAACTTTCAATACTAAATTTTTTTAAAATATTGTGCACCAAGGCATTGACACTATATGACCTAGCCCTTCATTATTATTTTATCTAATTTCTATCCGTTTGTACTTAACCATTGACTCTTTACGTAGCTGATGATTTAATCACAAATGATGTTACCATTATAGTCAATTAAAACTTTAGTCTAATAATTGAAATTCCCGCAATAATTGAAATATTAATCAACCATAAGTATTTATAAATTATTAAACAAAAAAAGAGAAAATTAAAAGGGCAGTCACATGCCAACAGCAAACTGAAGCGACAATAATCTTTTGTATACATTTCTTTCCGTAACGGCTATATTTCCCATTCTACCCCTGTCCTCTTCACGAGTTAAATAGCAGCTAGCAAGAACACCTACAAGCGTCGGCAACATTTCTTGGATTTTTCCCTACTCAACAACACTGATTTCCTTTTCAAGAATTTCCCTTTTTTTTTTTTTCCGGTAATATTAGAATTACTGTACGAAATTATATCATTTATATGCCATTTGCTACCGTGAAAAGGGCCGAAAGGGTAGTACAAAGGGGTAACAGAAAAAGTGTGAGCTTTAACAATGGCAGTGTTGGGATTTTGAGAAAAGGTTTCATGGTTTTGAAGGACTCTCTGTGATCACACCTTTAACTGCCTGCTTTTGAAAGTGTACACATATATATATTTTTACTGGAAAAGTGTGGTTGGGATTGAGCAGTTGTAGTTTTCATGGATATCAAGGTGAAATTAGTTGGGTTTTGGTTGGTTTTTCTGGTCATGGGGCCGTTGTTTGGGAGTAGCGCCGCCGCCAGGTTGAGCGTGGGTCGCCGCCGGAATCTTGAAGTTAAGAAGCACTTAAGCCGGGTTAACAAGCCTTCTGTGAAGACCATCAAGGTAACATTATGTGCAATTTGTGTTTGTTTTTGTGTGTGTGTGTGTGTACGAGAGATAAAGACTGACAGATTATGTGCTGATTTTCTGCAAAAAAGTAGAGCCCGGATGGTGATATCATAGACTGTGTCCACATATCTCATCAGCCAGCTTTTGATCATCCCATTCTTAAAAATCATACAATCCAGGTTACAATTTCTCCCTGTCAATCTCTTTCTTGGATTTATTGTGTGTATGTGTGTGTTTTCTACTCTCTCTCTCTCTCTCTCTCTCTCTCTTTTGAGTGTGGTTTTAATTGTTGCAGATGAGGCCAAGCTACCATCCAGAAGGGCTATTTAGCCAGAGCAAGAAAGCGGGCAAAAATGGAAATGGGCCAAAGGAAATAACTCAGCTATGGCACAAAAATGGGAGATGCCCAGAAGACACAGTTCCCATTAGAAGAACAAGAAAGGAGGATGTATATAGAGCAAGCTCAATTGAGAGATTTGGGATGAAAAACCACAAAAGCATACCCAGGCCAATGTCTGCCGCTCCTGAGCCTGACCTTATTAACCAAAACGGACATCAGGTACTCCAAAATTTAAGTACTCCCCAAACAGAACAATTATGGTGTCAAATTTGAATTCATCTTTTACAGATTCCAATTCTTAAAAGTGGAATATTGTGAAAAAGGGTTCAGGAAAAAGGAAACCTTTTGAGCTCTTTCATGATTTTGCGCTCTTTATTTTTCCTTTTGGGGTTCTTTGTAATTTTGGAGTTCTTTAGCATGCCATAGCCTATGTTGAAGGAGACCAATACTATGGAGCAAAGGCAACCATAAACGTGTGGGATCCTAAAATTCAACAGACAAATGAATTCAGCTTGTCCCAACTCTGGATTCTTGGAGGTTCTTTTGCATCAGATCTCAATAGCATTGAAGCTGGATGGCAGGTAAATTTACTGTTCCTTTTTTACCTTTCTAACTCACACTCCTTGATTCTCACAAGCATTTGCATTTTTCACTAATATTTCTTGCCTATGGTGAAAAATCAGGTAAGCCCAGATTTGTATGGAGATACCAACACAAGATTATTCACTTACTGGACTGTAAGTCTTCATATCTTTTCAGGAAATATATGAATATGCCCCCTTTTCACTCATGTACAGCTAGCATATTAAAATATGAATATAAAACGCTTTCATGAGGTGTTTGAAACTTTGAAAATTGAAATCGGCAGAGTGATGCATATCAAGCCACAGGATGCTACAACTTGCTGTGCTCAGGCTTTATTCAAATCAACAATGATATTGCAATGGGGGCCAGCATTTCTCCCATCTCTAACTATCGTGGTTCCCAATATGACATCAGCATTCTTGTCTGGAAGGTGATATTTTTAGACCCTAAATTATCTAAGTATGGGTTCTGCCCCCACTTTCTTGTGACTAATAATTTCATAAAAATGCAATCTTGATAGCTGTTTTGATGAATTATATAATTACTCTGCGCCAGATATTGGGTTTCGTCCAAATCTTGGATATATTATAGTATATGGAATCTCTGACAATGTTTACATGGTTTTATTCCCTTCTCTGTTTTGTTTTCTAACATACATTTCATTACATTCTGGGCTGGCACTCATTTTTAAAAAAGTGCTTTCTCTGAGGTGAAGGATGAGTGTGGCTATGATGTGAGATTGATGAGTGTGGCTATGATGAGAGATTGAAAATCGTTTTCTAATCATTTTGTCATTTTCTTTCGTTTATTCTTTATTAACATACAAACAAGGACAACGAGAATAAGGTCCAACCCCAGTTTCAAAATTACAGATACATACCCTCCTCGTAACTTATCCGCATCTTACATTTAGACCCCATCATCACTTAAATTTCAAGAATCTTTCTATGCTGCTCTTAACATGTAAAGGTGACATTGGTCAAGTTTTTGGATTCTGTCTGAAACCAAGAAGGGAAGTATGTTAATTTTATGAATAGTTATATTAACACAGTTTACTAATCTTGGTAGGATCCGAAAGAAGGAAACTGGTGGATGCAGTTTGGAAATGGCTACGTACTAGGATACTGGCCGGGGTTTCTGTTTTCATACTTATCAGACAGTGCTTCGATGATCGAATGGGGAGGAGAAGTGGTCAACTCAGAATCCGACGGCCAACACACCACCACACAAATGGGGAGTGGCCATTTCCCTGAGGAGGGATTTGGTAAATCCAGTTATATCAGGAATATTCAGGTCGTGGACAATTCGAACAACTTGAGGGCACCCAAAGATATTGGCGTTTTCACTGAACAGTCGAGCTGCTACGACGTTCAGCTCGGGAAAAATGGCGAATGGGGCAACTATTTCTACTTTGGAGGACCCGGTAGAAACCCCAACTGCCCTTGACACAGAGAAAATAAAGCCGTATTTCCATGCATAATCAAGTGTGGGAAAAAGGGGTTTTAGTGTTGGGTTTTGGTTTTCCTTCTTGTAAAACCATTCTTGTAGGTTTTGTGTCTCTTTCTTGGAAGATTGAGGGGGAAAAAAGATTCTTTTAGGGCAAAACATGCATGTGAATTATTTGTTTGTGTTAGAAAGTTTTGTCTGTATCGATGATATTCTGGAATTTTAGTGCACATAAAGTAGGGGAGTGAATGATGGTGTTGGTGAAGTTTCTTGAATGAAAGAAACATGCACCTATTGTTTTTTAATGTAAAATTGATTTGTGTGATTTTGAAAAGGTTGATTGTGAAGGTTTGTGAAATTGCAAAAATCTCCCCTAGATGTTGTAGGAAACTAGCAGTCACATCCTAGAAAATTCTAATCAAAATTTAATTTGCCGAAACTAACCAATTACACGAGCAAAGTATATTATACTTGTTGATTGGTCAGTTTTCATGAAGTTCAAAACCAATCACAATAAGTATAAAACACTGTTCCCTAAAGAGCAAGTATATTATACTTGTTGATTGGTCAATTTTCATGAAGTTCAAAACCAATGGTACAATAAATATAAAACACTCTTTCCTAAAGTTACACCGAATTAATTGATTTGAATTCGTGCTAGAATTACTCTTCACTCACTCCCCTTAGGCCTTATGTAGTTAAGTAGTTATGTTAACCTCTATCCACTTTTATGTCAACTTTTAATTAAAAGACTAAAATGCCCTCCTGTGGATGGATTCATGGAAGTCTAGGACATAATTTAGTCACGGGAAATCCCTCAACTATATTGAATAATATCATATATTTATTACAATTTCAAAATCCAAAATTTCCCACCAAATTCGAAATATATATATTTTAATATTTTTATAAATATTTATTAAAACAATTAAACAACCCAAGCAAAGGTTTAATCATTGTTGCAGTTAAAGTACAAAATCAAAATCTATACCAAATGGCAGAACACCCTGCAATAGAAAGAACAGAGAGGTCTTGCATATGTGTTCTAGTTATAGAACTAGAGACAATTAGTGCCCAAGGGACGCCCAAGACTTATTTTAGGGATATAATCCTCAATTTCTTTTCCCTTTTTTTTATTCTCTATTATCTGACGTGACTAATAATCACGTCATATCTTTCAAATTCAGATCTCCCACCCAAATCAAACCCTAGTTTCTTTTCTTACTATAGTAAGCGAAAATTCTAACCCAATAGTACGGAGTCTAGCGTCGACTAACCTCTTTGTGTTGTTGGGGCCGTTTCTCCAGGATTGAAGAATCACATTCTCGGGTGGAAGCAGAGAAGGGGTGACATTGATTTGATCATTGTTTGCACGGTTATTTAAAAAAAAAAAATATGAATATTTAGTAGGATAATATCAAATATGTTATTTTCCCAAATCAAAATTAAATTTGATATTGTTTTATTAGCTTAAATATTTTTTTAAAGATAAATAACCAATTAATTGTATTTGATATTATCTCTTAAAAAAATACAAAAGATAAATATAAAGTGATAAGCTCGAACTCTCAAAATCTTCATTGTAAAAAGGGTCTTGGTAGTTCATTCAACACACCATCGGCGACGAGGAACACAAGTACAGACGTCTGACATATGAACGTCGGTCTACAAGTCTTCAAGATTCGGCTTCAAGTCTTCAAACGGTCTTCAAGTTTCCTTCAAGTTCACCTTTGGTAGCCACGACTTCTTCAAATTCGTCTTCGAATCTTCTTCAAGTTCGTCATCGGTCTTCAAGTCTTCGGCTTCAAATCTTCTCGCCGTTCTTCAAGTCTTTGGCATCAAATCTTCACGTCGGTCTATCTTCAAGTATTCTTCACGTTCGTCTTCAAATCTGGCTACAACCTTTGAAAGTTCTTCAATTTCATCAAAGCAACAAGTAATTGAGATTTTTGCCTCCAAAGTTTGATTTCAACATAAACTTGGATCAAGTTGTTTTCATCCGTCAAATTCAAAAAAGATCATATTAATTACGTGTTCGGAAATAAGCTTTGTGCCCTCATATATGAAATTGGAGAGAAAAATTAGAGGGATAGATTTCAAAAGGTTTATTCCTTCAAATTTGTTAATTCCGTTAAATTTTTTATATTTCTTCGTCTTGTAATTTTATTTTACAAATAAATAAAAATTTGTGAGAACAATCATCAAGTATGACATCTTCGGTCTTCCCAATAAACTACTGTACGGTTCAGAGATAGAATGTAAGGTAAAGTGGAGTTTATGAACTCTAAATTTGGCTGAGGGTTCCATTCTTGGCAATATATGCTTGAATCAAAGGGTCCTGTTTCCAGCATGGTTTGCCGGAACGACATCATAACGGCCGGAACGGAAGCTACCGTTCCGCTGTTCCAGGGTGGAACGGAAGTTGATCTGGAACGACGCTTTCATGCCTTGCAACGGCGTTCCTCACTATTATATCGGTGGAACGGCCGCTTTCACATTGCAAGGTGCAAAGCCGACAAAGGATACAACTAGGTTTTTCATTAAACTAATAAAATTAATGGGCTAAGATATGAAAAACTAATAGAACTAATAGGCTAAAATATGAAACTAACTTACGGGCTACATTTCTCTTTAGTAGGTTGATTATTTTTAATTAGTAATTCAGTAATTCTTGAGGGAGCCTTTACTATGGCCGGAAAAGGGGGGTTGGGTATTTAAACCCCCTTTAATTTCCAGCCCTTTAGGGGTCGTTTACTTATTCAATTCAGGCACGTTAGTGGACTTCAACATGGGTTTTCACGTATTTACTTCGCGTGGGCTGAAACCCGTGCTTAAGGGCCAGGCCCGTGTGATTTGGATGAATAACCATGTGCCTATTCACACGTCAAAAAGAGGCGTGTTTCAATCTGGGGGGTGAAATTCTAACTTTAGCGTACTTTTTTAACTGTATTGCAGAAATAGTGTGATTTCCCAAAATATTTCAATTTTGGGGTAAGACCTTTTTTAAAAAAACGTGTTTTTTTTTTATTTTTTATGCAGAAATAATGAAGACGTTTTTTAAAAAAGATTCTTTATTAAATGTTCAGCTGACCCACGAAATTTCCAACAAATTATCAACAGATTTCCAACGATTTATTAACGGATAATTGATAAAGTTAACATTCTTATCCACTGATTTCCTACTAACTATTCCATTGGTAAAATTTGCTCATAGATTACTTACAAACACTTATGTTAGTAAAATTTGTTCTCTCCGTCAATATATTATAAAATAAAATAAAAATTAGAAGTAGAATTTTCCTACGGATTATTGACTCATGTCTCCGTCCGTGCATTACAAAAAATAAAAATAAATAAAAAGTGCAATATTGCCTATGGATTATCTACGGAAAGTTTTGTCGGTAATAAAACAAATTTTTTTATATATTTAATTTACCAATTATCAACGAAATCAATAATAAAATATTTTTTATATATTTATTTGAAATTCCGATAAATTACCAATTATGTAGTTGATATTTTTGTAATTATTTTGTAAAATGCTAAGTATATAAATTTCTGGTCAATATATTTTTATCATTTTTTGAAATTAAAATACCAATATTGATGTATCATGTTTGTTTACGAAAAATTGAAAACATTCATGTATATTATATTTTTTATAGGGTAGTCAGGGACGTAATCAGGATTTACAGGGGGGGCGAAACTACATTTTTTAAAATAAAAGAGCTAAAATATGTAATTAGGGGGGACGAAAATTTAAAATTAGGGGGACAAAACTAAAATTTTTCTAAAATATATGGCTCTGTCCCATAGGGTAGTTATAAACCCACATTAATTATTCACTACTCTCTCAAACTTCAACTTCTTTACTCAATTTATAGTCCCTTCAAGTCTTCAAATTCATCGGAAATATGCATTTATGTTTTTATTATGGTCTCTAAATCTCTACTCCTCTACAAATATGCTTAAACTTTCCTTTTCTTTCTTCCTTTCTACTTTTTTTTGGGGGGTTAATTTTCCTTTTCAAGAAGTGAGTGATTGGCTAATGTCTTCGTTGAAGTCGTGATTAAAGGAATACAATTTGGTTTTATTTTGCAAACGAAAAAATTTCTGTACAATTTCTTCGTAAGATTTTTACTTTATTTTTATTATGAATTATGTTTGATAAACTAAACATTACTTAAGATAAGAATGCATATTGAGTATTTTGTAATTTTTAATGTTGTGGATTCTATATATAAGATACTTCTTAAAATGTTTTCAACACTTTTTAGTCAATCAATCAATCATCACATTTAATTGGGTTAACTGAATATTTAATGAAGACGTTTTTTCATCATTTTTTTAGAAAACATCTTCATCCGAAAACATTTTTTCTTCATCATTTCTAGAGAAAAAAAAACACCTAATGAAAAATATCTTATCCTAGAATTAAAATATTTTTGATAATCACACCATCCCTGCAATATAGTAAAAAAAAAAAAAGTGCAGTAAAGTAGGAATTTCACCCAATCTGGGCCATTTAACATGGGCACTAAAATTACAATTATATCCAACAAGTGAAGTAATTTACAAACAATTGCCATTGAAAGCATAGATTTTCGTTCGCGGCAGATCTGATGGAAACGCCGGTGATGGTGGTGGTGAGGCGGAGATGGTGAGGCGGTGACTATTTCCGCCTCATCACCATCACCGGCGTTTCCATCGCCGTCGGATACCTCTCCCGGATTAAGGGGTCGTCGATGGTGACGGGTGCTCTGATTGGGCTATGAGAGGTTTCATGCATGCGCATAAGAATTTTGTCGGCAGATTGATAGGATTTTTCCCCAATGAAGGAGAAGTTGTCAAGTACGAAAAGTATATCTTCGCTAGGGTTTCTGCGTTCTTCCCTATCTCCATTGTGGTACTCTTTCCTTTTTTTTTGTTTTATTAATATTTTTTTATTTTGGTCAAATTGCTATTGAAAAGAAACATCCCATGTTGATTATATTGTGTTGTGCTTCTGTAAGAAGAATTTGACTCTAGATTGTAAGTTATGCTCAATAATTAAGAGGTCGTTGTTGGAACTTGAATCAACGTTACTGGTTTGCGAAAATTTAACTTGCATTGGCAATTCGTTCAGCATCCTAGGTCACTAGTCTCTTATTAAGTATTTTGAATTTTCTTGCTTGAGTTTTTTCATATTTGTTCCTGTTTGTGGTGGTGATATTGGTCATCTTTAATGTATTGTTACGATAAATCCCTGTAAGTTCATATCCGACCATTGCTAAATTGAGCTATATGCCCCCACAACCCTGTGTTTTTAAAAAAGAGCTAAAAAAACCCTGTTGACATGACATAATAATACGAGGACACGTGGCACGCCCACGTGGGCGCCACGTAGGCTCCGCGCCAACTCGGACAAACCAAGAACAAACTTTTGGACAGATCATCAGATCGATACCAGGTCCGCAGATCATCAGATCTTCATGAGACCATCAGATCATCAGATCGATTTTGGTAGCCAGGTTGATCTTCAGATCGATCTGCTCCCTTTCTATGAAGAAACCCACAGCATTAAGGATCCCGGAAGGCAATATCGATCTCCAGATCGATACCATACGTCACCGGACACCCGAATACTGTAAAAGCACTCCTGTCGGGACACGTGTACCCTTCTCATTCCCCGGAACAGGCGTACTATGGCTCATTAATGACCGTCAGTCCCTGCTTTTACCCAAAGGGGAAAGAAGGTACAAACGACCCGTCTCAAGCCGGTTCCATCGTCCGACATCCAGATCGACGACTGGCAACGCCATTAATGCACACCTACAGTACACACACTACTGTGTCATTTGGCCATGGCTATAAATACTCGCCCTTTGAATAGTAGTTGGTAAGCCTTTAATACGCATTCAATTGCATTTATTCTCTCTCTAAAGAGCTCCATTACTGACTTGAGCGTCGGAGTGCCAACCTTGGGTCAAACCCCAAGTCCCCCAAGTTGGTTTCGAGCTCACGTTTGCTAAGTGCTTTCAGGTCGATAAAGAGCCCACTCAAACAAATTCTTGACTGATTGACCCAAATCTGACCCTCAGATCGTCCACCTCGGATCGATCGGATTTGAGCCAGATCAGTTTGGCGCCGACTGTGGGAAATCCCCTTTTCACATCGACCTAGATAAAAGCCCCTTTGATCTCTTTTTCAAACACGATGGTTAACACAAGGAACACCAACCGTGACGAGGACATGGAGGAGGTTGCCAAAGGCAGGCATGACTACAACGCGCCGCTTGGCAACACCTCCGCTGTCCTGCCGGTCGGTCCGAGCACCAACGTTCCCCAGCCTCCACTGGAGGCCACTCCCAGGTACACCGTCACCCAGGCGGACCTGGAAGCCTTCCTCGACCAGTGGCGGGTCGAGATCGAGCGTGCCCAAACGGAAGGCCGCGAACCCAGGCGCCCGGAGCTACCAAGGGCCAGCCCGGCTACCACCATACCTAGCCCCGTGGTGGGCAATGCGTTGGCCCCCACTGTCCAAGCATACGGGAACCCTGTTCCCTATGTCTTTCAACCGCTCGACGGGCGACCTGCGTAGGTCATTTGGGGCCTCAGTCCCCAGATCGGGGCGGGGAAGATCCAAGGATTCGCTCCGCCACCGCCACCTCCCGCAGCAGACAAAGAAGTTCCTGAAGAAGGCCACGGGGACTCCGACCACCCCAGCCGCAACAACCGCGGCAAGCGCGTGGTCGACGAGGATAACGATGAATTCGACGACCTCAGAGGTCGGATTCCCCCCCGATCGGCTAGGGAGGAGGCCGCCAGAATCGCCGCGGCTCGCGCGGGGAGAGAACAAGACTACTGTGAGGACCCACCCCGAAAAAGGGTCCAAGACCGCCTGGGTGACCGTGGCTCCCACGACACCCAGAGGCAGGTCGACCTTCGAGAAGGGCTGAACCGACGCCCTCTCCGTTACCGCAGCGACAGGGAAGAAGCTTCCCCTTTCTGCGAGGACATTCTCCGCACGACCTGTGATGGAGATCGAATTCCGACCGGCCTGCCCATGTACAACGGGACCACAGATCCCGAAAAACATGTGACGGCCTTCGAGAACCGGATGTTTCTACACTCCCATCCCCAACAGATCTGGGCTAAGCTCTTCGTCACTACACTGACAGGCCCCGCTCAAGATTGGTTCATCCGCCTGCCGCCACGGTGCATAACGACCTACAACCGGTTCGTAGATCGATTCACGACGCACTTCTCCTCAATAACGGGAGAAAAACTCCCCCCTTCCTATCTCAACAGCATCTATCAGAGGGAGGGTGAGTCCCTGCGAGATTTCATGACTCGCTTTTCGAGGGAAGTAGTTCGGGTCGAAAACCCGACGATGGACACCCTGCTCTCTGTGGTCCATCGAGCTCTCCGCAACCGCCTATGGGCGGATGAGATCGTCAGGGCCGGGCCACGTAACCTTACGGAGATCCAGGATATCGCCCACGGCTTCATGCGCGTTGAGGAGATCGCCCTCGCGCACGGACCTCCTCCTCGATCTGAGAGGCAGGTCATTGGGTCCAGCTCGCCCCAACACCGGAAAGGGAGCGAGCAAAAGAAGATCAAGGGGAAAGTCGACCAACCGACCCAAGTCGATCGACGAAACTACGTCCCCTTGACCAAGTCTTTAGACCAGATCTACGTGGTCATGGACCAAAGCCTTCTGAAGAAACCAAAGCCCATCCGGGAGGGCCCGAAGGCTGAGAAATCAGGAAAGTACTGTGGCTACCATCAGCAATGGGGCCACACGACCGCGGAATGTAACGCCCTCCGAGATGAGATCGAAAGACTTATCCAAGGGGGGCACCTGAAGGATTTTGTTCGACGCATCGACCACTACTCTGAAAAGGCGGGGAGGTCGAGCGACCGCGACAGGTCCAGATCTAGATCTCCCCCAAAACGATCTGGGAAGCAGCCGCTGGAGAGAGCAGAAGATAATCCCCCCACTCACGGCAAGATCTATATGATAGCCGGGGGGCACGAAGGCGGCGACTCAAATGCAGCTCGAAAAAGGAACATCAGGCTAGCAGCTCGAGAGTACAACGGTCCGCATGAAGAAGTCTTCCAGATCGATCATGGTAGAGAGTGGGAAAGGCAGGAGGTTAGCTTTAGTGAGAGTGATAGCCGTCCAGGCCCCCATCGGGAAGGCGACGCGCCTAGCTGTCCGATGGTGGTGACCTTGGGCGTGGCTAACTATGATGTAACCAAATGCCTAGTTGATAATGGAAGCAGCTCGAATATTATCCCTTACTCGACTCTTGTAAAAATGAAGTTGCATAACCTAAAGCTCGATCCGATCCGAACACCGCTTTCAGGGTTCGGTGGGTCGGAAGTCATACCGTTAGGGCGCATCCGACTCCTCACCTCGATGGGAACATCCCCCAAGAGGGTGACCCAGGAGATCGAGTACGTCATCGTCAATATGCCCCTAGCGTATAACATGATCTTCGGCCGACCTGGCCTTATTCAGTTCAAAGCAATCATCTCAACGTACCATCAAAAACTGAAGATGCCCACCCCGAATGGGGTCGGTGAGGTGACTTGCGATGTCAAGGACAGTTGGGCTTGTTATGCCATCGTCCTGAAAAAGCCATCCGGGAAAGAGGTGGAGCAAGAGCTCGACCTCCGGACCTATGCTGATGGGAAGATCGAGCTTCCCACAAAGGAGTGCGAGGCGGAGAGATCCCCCGCAGCTCGGAAAAGAAAGGCTAGCGAGCGGCTCGAGCCCTCTGAAGAACTGAAAGAAATTGCCCTAGTCCCCGGAAACAGCAATAAGACCACCAAGATCGGGGCGAATATGCATCCGCAACACGAGGTCATGATGATAGAATTCTTGAGGGACAACTCTGACATCTTCGCTTGGGCTGCCAAAGATCTGATCGGAGTCGATCCGAAGGTGATCTGCCACCGGCTCGGAATCGATCCGTCGGTCAAACCCATAAAACAAAAGCTAAGACCTCAAAGTCGGGCGAGGAATGATATAATCGAGGCCGAGGTCAATAAACTCCTCGATGCAGGATACGTTACTCCAGCTCAATACGTTGACTGGTTGTGCAACGTAGTCCTCGTGCAAAAAACAGGCGGGAAATGGAGAATGTGCAACGATTTCACCGACCTCAACAAGGCATGCCCGAAAGACCCGTATCCGCTGCCCCGAAGCGATCAGCTCGTCGACTCGACAGCTGGGTGCGAGATGCTCAGTATGATGGATGCATTTCAAGGCTACTACCAGATCTCTATGGCTCCCGAAGATCAAAAGCACACGGCCTTCATTGTAGTAAAGGGAATATACTGCTTCAAGGTCATGCCCTTCGGGCTAAAGAACGCGGGAGCTACGTACCAAAGATTGGTCAACCTGATGTTCAAAGATGAGATCGGAAAGACCATGGAGGTCTACGTCGACGACATGATCGTTAAGAGTCGCTGGGCGTACCATCATCTAGATCATCTGCGCCGATCGTTTGAGATCTTACGGCAGTACGGTATGAAGCTCAACCCCGACAAATGCACGTTCGGGGTCGAAGGAGGAAAGTTTCTAGGATACATGGTGAGCCAACAAGGCATCGAGGCGAATCCTACGAAGATCAAAGCAATCCAGGTCATCCCTCGACCTCGATGCATCAACCAGGTACAGTCCCTGGTGGGTCGCATAATCTCACTCAACCGGTTCATATCACGATCGTCCGAACGAAACCTCCCATTCTTCAAAGTTTTAAGGAATCTCAAAAAATTCGAGTGGAACGAAGAATGCGACCGAGCGTTAGATCAACTGAAAGAGTACCTGGCCTCCCCGCCATTGCTGGCCAAGACGAATGAAGGAGAGACCTTGTACCTCTACCTGTCCCTCTCTAATGAAACCTTCAGCTCAGTCTTGGTCGCCATTCGAGATCGAAAACACCTACCGATCTACTACCTGAGCAAGATCCTACACGGCGCGGAGCGAAATTATCTTGAGATCGAGAAGTTCGTATTCGCTCTGACGCATGCGGCTCGGAAGCTACGTCCGTATTTCCAAGCTCATCCCATAATCGTCCTAACGGATCAACCCCTTAGGCAGGTCTTATCCAAGCCCGACGTATCGGGTCGAATGATGAAATGGGCGGTCGAGTTGAGTCAGCATGACATCACCTACCAACCCCGGGCCGCCCAACAAGCTCAAGTTCTGGCTGACTTTCTAGTCGAAAAGAACACCAGATCGATGGAGATCGTCCGTGCCGCGCCTAGTTGGACCATGTACACGGATGGCTCATCGACCTCTCAAGGAGGGGGGGTGGGCATATCCCTTATAAACTCAGACGGACTACAGCTCGATTTCGCCATTAAGCTCGATTTTAAAGCGACAAACAACGAAGCTGAGTACGAAGCACTGGTGGTAGGGCTAAGGTACGCCACGGAGAACCAGATCGACAGGTTAGCCGTTGTAACTGACTCCCAGCTCGTCGCGGGCCAAGTCAACGGCACGTACGAAGCTCGGGAAGAGTCTATGGCAGCGTATCTCAAAATGGTGAAAGAGCTGGCCTCTAAGCTGAAAGAGTTCAAAATCGAACAGGTCCCTCGCGAAGAGAATGGTCGAGCTGATGCCCTATCGAAGTTGGCCAACGGATTCCAGGGAACAAAGGATGCGACCATCTCGTTCACGGTCTCGGGGGGCCGTGCGATCGATGAAGGAAAGGTCGAGATCGCGACCATCGATCCGCCGGAACCTTGCTGGATGGACGATCTAATCGCTTATCTCAAGGACGGGCTTTTGCCCCAAAATCGAACTGAGGCCAGGAGAATAAAATATCGATCTCTGCTCTATATGATGGATCATGAAGGCAGGTTGTTCAAAAAATCCTTCACAGGTCCCCCTCTAAGGTGCCTGCGACCTAGCCAAGCCCAAGATGTCCTAGAAGAAGTCCATGAGGGATGCTGCGGGAACCATTCTGGAGGTCGAGCTCTAGCTCGAAAGATCTTAAGGAGTGGGTATTTTTGGCCGACTATGGTGTGGGATGCGAAGATCCACTCTAGGAAATGCCCTAAGTGCCAAAAACACGGCAACCTAATCCACACTCACCCTGCGTCCATGATACCGATCGATGTGTGCTGGCCCTTCGACCAATGGGGGATCGACATCATCGGTCCCTTCCCCTTGGCACCCAGACAGAAAAAGTTTGCCATAGTATGCGTCGAGTACTTCTCAAAGTGGGTTGAGGCCGAGTCAGTCCCCAAAATTACTGATGCAGTGATAAGAAATTTCCTCTGGAAGAGTATAATCTGTCGTTTTGGGGTTCCGAGGGTACTCATCTGTGACAATGGCCCTCAATTTCGATCTGAGAATACCAAGAGCTATTGTCGAGATCTCGGGATCGACCTCAGATTCACTACAGTTGGTCACCCGCAAACAAATGGCCAAGCTGAAGTCACCAACCGAATCATTATCCAAAATCTCAAGACCCGCCTTGATGCCAAACTGGGCGCATGGGCGGACGAACTCGACGGTGTGCTATGGGCTTATCGAACTACCCCGCGGACAGCCACTGGGCAAACACCATACTCTCTGGTTTACGGATCCGAAGCCGTCATCCCATCGGAGCTGTTACACGAAACCGCTCGTGTATCACAATACCAGCCCGACCGGAATACGGAGATCAGAGCCGAAGATCTAGATGTGATTGAAGAAAGTAGAGAGCATGCCTATCAGAAGCTCAGGCAGTACAAGGCAGCAGCAGCCCGATCATACAATAAGCACGTACGGCCCAGATCGTTTCAGATCGGTGACCTAGTGCTAAAAAAGGTCGAGGTCTTGCAACATGTCGGAAAACTTGAGCCTAACTGGGAAGGACCTTATCGCGTCACCGAGATCGGGAAAAACATGGCCTACCGCCTTGAAGACATGGCCGGGGAACCGTTACCCAGACCGTGGAACGCGCACAACTTGAAGAAGTTTTACACTTAGCCTTCAAATTTATTTCAAAATTGTAATAGTTGAAGAGGTCGAATTCGCCTGAGAATCGATCTCTGAAGTTAAAGAGGTCGAATTCGCCTGAGAATCGATCTCTAATCAGTCAATTAATTCACATGTTTTGGGGTATCCGATTAAAGTCAATCCGCAATCCCACGCCAGGCCACTATCCCCTCGATTAAGCCCTCATTCGACCTACGGTCATGAGTCGAGGAGGGAGTGAGCCACCCCGCATCCGATCGTTAGAGACCGAGATCCAACGAGGTCGTTTTTAGACCCAAGGAGATCCTAAGTTCTAACGTATTTAATGCTTTTTGAATAATCGTTAGAGACCGAGATTCAACGAGGTCGTTTTTAGACCCAAGGAGATCCTAAGTCCTAACGTGTTTAATGCTTTTTGAATCATTGTTAAAGATTGAGATCCAAAGAGGTCCAGAGATTAATGGTTTTCAAAAATTAATGATCCTAAGATCCAATGAGATCAACTTAGATCCAAGGAGATCTAGAGATCGATGACTTTCGAAAAGTTTATTCAGAAACCCGAGGAGATCGAGTTAGATCCAAAGAGGTCCAGTGATTAGCGCGTCTCAGAGATCGCTATCGATCCGACGAGAATGCAGCGAATGGAAAAACGCCCAAGGAAAAATGCGAACGCCCAATGAAGCTAGATCGACATCCAAAAGAGATCGAATAGCTTCATGAGCCAATCGATCCGAAAGCGATAAGAATCTAAGCTAAGGGGTAAGCAAAACCTAGGTCGATAAACCACGCGCATGCCAGATCGAATTAATGTTCAACTTGCAAAGTAAAAGAAAAAACACGAGAAACATAATTCATTCATGCAAAAATCGATTTCAAAATTAGAAAAGATCGATCCTACCTAGCGCGTCGAGCTCACCACGCGACGTGGCTCGATGGGCAAATGTTCAAAAACAAAACAAACTGCAAGTATTCACCTAGCCACAGACCGGCTAGCAGGTCGAATTGAGTGTTTTGAAAGTGGTTAGAAAATAAATCAGTCGATCTCGACCCGGGTTGAAGTAGATTCTTGGGCAGATCGACGTCTGGCTCTCTCGAACTCGCGGGCGTTGGGAAGGAAATGCTCGACCTCGACCGGTTGAGGCAGCTCGCATGTCACCTGGGACTTGGTCTTCTTAGCCTGAGCCATCTCAATGGCGTGCCCATATTTGTAGGTCGCCCAGTCGATGTGTACCGACTCCTCTTCTTCAGGTTGATCAACAGCACCCGGATCGGGGAGCATGGGACCGATCGATTTGAAGTTAAAAGTCGAGGGGAAAATGTCCTGAGCCTTCAGCTGGTTGATGGCGATTTGAAACCCCTCCGCCAGATCGTTTTCCCCCACAATCAAACTGGCCTCTTCAAACCCAGGGCCCTCCATGAATTCTCGAACTGCATACCGCTCGATCTGGACCTTGCACCTCCTCAGATCATCGGCAGCCTTATCGATCTTGGCCTTGGCGAGGTCGAGGGTCTCCAGTCTGCCCTCCTCCTTGGCAGCAATCTTAGCGCTCTCGAGCTCGCCAGCGAACTCCAACCTTAGTGCAGCAATAGCCTCCCCATGTTGCTTCTCAGCATTTGCCAAAGCCTCCTGAGCGCTCTTCATTTGGGTCTCCATCGAGTTCCTCTCCTCGACCCGGGCCCTCTTCTCCTCCCTGGCATTACGAAGGTCTTCTTCGAGCTGGCGGATGGTTTGGGGATCCATCGAAGTGAGCTGTGCCTTTGCACTCCGGTACTTCTCCTTGTACCTCTGTTTACCGGCTTTGAAGACCTCCGCCTCCTGGATCGAGTTTGCCAACACTGGGAGGACGTCCTGAAAAGCAGTATATAGATCGATCAGAAACAAAGGGATCGATCAGCAAGAAGCAGATCGATTGACGAAATGCAGGTCGATTGTCACCGAATTGATCGACACGGATTGCTAAAAAAAAATAAATAAATAAAAAAAAATGATGATGAATGAAAATGATTATGAATGGAATGCTATGTATGCTCACACAGAAGATTCCCCGAGCGGCTTTGGCCCTCTTTTGATCCGCCGACCTCGACTTGGACAGCTTCCTCTGCTCGTCAATTATGCAGCCGGTGTTGAACAAAGCGGAGATCAGATCGATGTCCGGAGTGCCAAAGGCCAAGGCGCGCTTCGACCCGTCCGGTTTTTCCAGCTCGAGTCCGGCTGGCCATTGCGGAAGTGGAGTTTGGGGGAAATCCAAAAGCTGGGATTCTTCGTCCGAATCCTCGGAATCCTCCATCACGTGATCGGTTTCCCTGAAAGGCCTCTTCCCCACGCCATGCCTTGCCTGAACAAACTGGGCATAAGGGTCAATGTCTTCATCAAAATGTAATTCTAAGTGGTCTAAATTTATTACTTGCTCGAGGTCGTCATCGACCTGACCCCCTGAGGACCCCACCAGATCGACGAGCTCCTGACCTCGAACTGGAGGCGCCGCCGTGTTCGGACCAGTCGGATGAATGCCTTGATCATGCAGCTCCTTTCGGAACCCCTCCTGGTGGGCTCGTTGCGCCTCAGGAAGGGCATTAAGTATCGAGCGGGCCGCGTCTATCACCGGTCACATCTCCGCGGCAGCGACCTCCCTCTGGTTCCTTGCCCTCATCTTCGCAGCTCGAGACATGATTAGAACTCGCAGGTCTGCAGATCGGAAAAGTCAAGGGTTAGATCGACATAGAAAGAGGAAAATTTACAAAAACTTTAAGGTACCCCGATCGAGGGGGGATCCGGTCGAAGAGGGAGCATACCAAGGCGGAAGTTCCTCCGTCGGTGCCCCAAGATTATGCCCGCTTCGACCAGATTCCCCGTCCTCGTCAGGTTTGTATGGTCAAGCAGGCCCAAGCGGGGGAGCAGATCGAAATTGTTGTGAAGCCACGAAGTAGATCTGGTGGGGAGGCGCTTCGGATCATCTGAGCCCCATGTAGATCGAAACGAAGGGGAAACGGGTAGATCGACAAAAAAGAACTTGGATTTCCAGTCTACCCCATGCGATGTCGAAGGGATAGATACCATCTTCCTGTGAGGTTTCGATTGGAGATTGAAGTATCCGGGGCCAGATTTCGCGGCACTATTTAGGGTAAAGAACTCCCCAAAATCTTCGACCTCCGACGCGAACCCCAAGCTCTTCACAATGATCATCATGCAATGGATGAGAGAAAACGAGTTCGGAGTCAACTGCGCCGGACACATGTTGAATCGAACTAAGAAGTCGGAGACGATCGTCGGTAGCGGGAGCCTAAATCCGTATTTTACTGCGTGATAATAGATCCCAATCGACCTGGGCCTCTGCGGGCTCCCCACTGTCTCCCCCTCCAGCGGCATTCGAACAACATACGGTAAGTCCAACTCCAGCCTCCTCCTCGCCTCCGCGAACTCGGATTCAGTTATCTTCGATGACCTTTGGGTTACATGGGTCAGAGTGCGGTAGACGTGACGCGGTTGTTCTGCCAACGGAGAGTTCGCCACGGGTTCCTCGATCTCCCCTTCCTCATCGACCGGAGGAACCTCCGGCTCGTCCACTAATCCCAACGGCCTTTTCCCCCTCGAGGTCGAGGCGGGCCCCCCGCGATTGGCAGTGCTGCTGGGTCCAGCGAGTGGCTCGAAACTAGCCTCCGGAAGCGAAGGGACGCTTTGCGCGACCTCCCGTTCAGGAGACGGCGTGAAAGCCTCTTCCACAGACCCCCCGCCCAATCCGACCTGATTGTGAGCCATAAGGAATGGGAGAAGGAATGGAAGTTTACCTTGAATGTAGATCGAATGAGCCTCGAAAGAGCGACGGGCAACTGTTGCAGATCGGAGCAGCTCGTTAGATTTGATGTGAAAACGGTGAAGTGTGGCTTGAGGGTGACCCTTTATTTATAGGGGTTGAAAAAGTAACGTCTCGAAATGCGAAACGACGCCATTATCACCCCGGACACGCCACCTCCCTCAAAGGTCACGTCGCATTAAATGCGGCGTCAGTTCGATAAACTCAAAAGTCGCGCCCCACTATTGGAGCGGCAACTCGATTCAAACGGCCACGACGGTTCCCCTATCCAATGCCAGATCGATGAAATTACCACCGTGAAATTTCACACTGGTAATTTGGGGGGGCCTCTGACATGGCATAATAATACGAGGACACGTGGCACGCCCACGTGGGCGCCACGTAGGCTCCGCGCCAACTCTGACAAACCAAGAACAAACTTTTGGACAGATCATCAGATCGATACCAGGTCCGCAGATCATCAGATCTTCATGAGACCATCAGATCATCAGATCGATTTTGGTAGCCAGGTTGATCTTCAGATCGATCTGCTCCCTTTCTATGAAGAAACCCACAGCATTAAGGATCCCGGAAGGCAATATCGATCTCCAGATCGATACCATACGTCACCGGACACCCGAATACTGTAAAAGCACTCCTGTCGGGACACGTGTACCCTTCTCATTCCCCGGAACAGGCATACTATGGCTCATTAATGACCGTCAGTCCCTTCTTTTACCCAAAGGGGAAAGAAGGTACAAACGACCCGTCTCAAGCCGGTTCCATCGTCCGACATCCAGATCGACGACTGGCAACGCCATTAATGCACACCTACAGTACACACATTACTGTGTCATTTGGCCATGGCTATAAATACTCGCCCTTTGAACAGTAGTTGGTAAGCCTTTAATACGCATTCAATTGCATTTATTCTCTCTCTAAAGAGCTCCATTACTGACTTGAGCGTCGGAGTGCCAACCTTGGGTCAAACCCCAAGTCCCCCAAGTTGGTTTCGAGCTCACGTTTGCTAAGTGCTTTCAGGTCGATAAAGAGCCCACTCAAACAAATTCTTGACTGATTGACCCAAATCTGACCCTCAGATCGTCCACCTCGGATCGACCGGATTTGAGCCAGATCACCTGTAAAAAAAAAATTAATAAAATAAACCCTGTATTTTTTATTTTTTGCAAACCGCCCCTTTACACCATTTAGTCAAAGAACCGACGTGTTTTGTCAAAATTGCCCTTCTTTCATTACAATACATTCTTAAAGAACTATATGCACCCACAACCCTGTGTTTTATGAAATGAGCCAAAAAAACCCTGTAAAAAATTAAATAGTCCAAAAATTACAATATATATATATATATGTATATATATGCAATAAATAAAATATTAATTGTATATATATATAATTATAATTAGTGTACAATACATATATATTTTCATTATAATATTATATATATATTTTTTATAAGATTTTTAATAAATATATATTATAATTTATATATTTATATACATTATATATATACATATTAGATATTATTTATATGTATTGTAAAATAATTATAATTATATATATATATATGTATATTAAATAAATTTATAAATAATATTTAATACGTATAGTACATTAGTAATTTTATACATATAAATGTATATATATAATATATTATATAATACATACATATATATACATATAAAAGAAATTTCAAAAGAAAAAAAAGACATTACGTATATACATATTAAATATTATTTATATGTATAGTACAATAATTATGTTCTATCACGAAGAACCCTGTAATTGCATATTCGGAAAAGTGTGCTCATGAATTCTTCTTTTGCAACTTCTGCTCGAGCAAAGCAATTATTATATGGGGGTCATTTTGTTTTTGTTTGTATCATCTAGGTCTCTTATAATGGTGGTACCTTATAATTGATTGATTCATGAGACATGTTTTGTTCAAGGCTATCCCTACCTGTGATCCTTTTTGGTTTTCTGATTGTGCAAATATAACGAAAGAGATTTGTACCAGAAAATGTTATATTTGACAAATGGATACACGGTACATAAGAGCTGAATACATTAATAGAGCTCAACTGCTTGATAGATGGCTATGCTGAAAGCAACTGATTTCGAACTCTCTGTTTTCATTGAAGAAGGTTAGTGCATTCTCTTCAAATCAGTGTTGTGGTTTTGAAATTTAATGTGATTGTTCCTTTCAGTATGTGATAATCTTTAAAATTTATTGAACTTGTTTATGCACTTAACTGTTTGAAAAAAATTGATAAATTTTTTTAGGTAAGTAGCATGTAGCAGGGGTGGGATAAACCATTTGCCTTCAAACGCATAAAAATGTCAGTTTTTGCAAAAACTAATGCTAAAGATTCAAAGTTTATCATAAGCTTATATTGTTGCTCACTCCAGAAGCCTTGATATGTATGCTTTTGGTGAACTCTGATATATTCTGCAAGAATTAATTTACGGGGCATTTCACGATCACCATGCTAAATTTCTTTGTTTACTTATGTGTACATCTCTGATGTATTATGCATTAATAATCAATATCCAGCTTTTAATAATTTTCAGTTAAGGTTGAGATATCGTCGGAAGTGCATATTATGTTGCTCCAGAAGTGCTGAAGCAAAATTATTGGAAAGAAATAATAGATGTGTGGAGTGCTTGTGTTATTTTGTACATTCTTCTAAGTGGTGTTCCTCCATTTTGGGCTGGTAAGAACAGAACAACTCAACATTATAAGGAAAACTTTAGCTTTTTAAGATCAGAATTTATTGTTATTGATTTTGTGGAATGAATTTCTGCTGGAGAAACTGAAAAGGGCATATTTGATGGTATACTGAAGGAAGAAGTTGATTTTGATAGCCAGCCTTGGCCTTCAATATCAAGCAGTGCCAAAGATCTCGTTTGTAAAATGCTAAGGACCCAAAATAGAGAATAACTTCCACACAAGTACTCAGTAATTTGATATTTTATATTTTCGGAAAATAGTTTTACTATGAGAGTTAATTGCACTCAACCTCGTTATTTTATGGCTGATGAGAATTAAATGACACACAAGTGAAAACTGTAGTACTGAAATTGATATAAGCTCGTCTTGTTGGTTGTCATGTTTTTATAGATAAGAAAAGCTCTTTAATTTATTATTTTCTTGAAATTTATTTCAGATTTATTACTGAAGACTACTATGAAGGAGTATGATATGGGAGACAAGGCCACCATCAAGGATATCATTTTAGAAGTGGATCTGATAATGTAAGTATAATTCTAAAATATTAGAACCTTCATCTTCTCTCTTGCATTAGTTTTATTACATAATTAAAATAGGGCTATATATGTCTTTTACCCCTAACATGCCTTACACACATTCAAAGTAAACAATAAAAAATTAAATTAACATGGCTTCCCAAAGTGTGCCGTAAACATGTGTTGGACTAAGATCACTAACCTAGTCAAACATGTCATGCATAAACATGATCAGAATAGTAAACGAGCCCTTACTTTGCTAGGTAATTAGTAGGTGATTTTCCCAGAGGCCCGGATAAAGGATGGGAATTAATGGATACAATTTCCATTTGAAAATTGATGGCTAAATAAGCAGGTGTGAATAGGAGAGGTAAAAGGTTTGAGATGCCCCCTGTAATGGACATCAAATTACACCTGTATTCCTGAAATTTTTGGCCGCTAAACTTTACTGAAATTCGTCTTCCCCAAATGCCTTTTGCGCTAATTAGTAGGGTTTTTCCTATTCAAAAGGACTGATACCAATTTCAATCGAGCAACACTCATTTGTGGAAAACACAAATTCTTCGAAGTTGCATATATTATTTGTAAGGTAAAATTCTCCTTTAGTTCATCATTCTATTTCAATTTACGATTATGAAGAGTTGAATGAGTTAATGGTCGTTTCCAGTCCTTCAGCAGCATCCCTTAAATTTTACCGAGATTATTATTAGTTGTTTGTACTAATCCGACTTGTTTTGCCACATTTTCTATATAGGTTTGCAAATCTGCACTTGAGTTACTGTGCTGATATGCCAAAATTCGCACTTTTTCATTTTTAATCCGACTTGTGTTATATATTCCAGGACTGTTGGTTATACTATCCCAAGTTTATAGGTGGCCCTCTTCGACTTGATTACATAGTAATTGCTATTAGAGGGTTGCAATATAATTTCTCAACCGGTCATATTTTCCAGGCCTGGATTTATGTTCTTGTCATTGCTTCCCAGCCATTGGTTGCAAATGTATAGGTATTTCCTCTATTACAACATTCCTCGTGTGCAATTCTGGATTCTAGCTGATTGTATTTTGGAACGTTGGAGACATTTTTCAATGTAAGGTTAAATTGGTCATTCATGTAGGAAAATGCTAGATTTGACCCACCAAGATAACAAAATCCATTAAATTGGATTATTTAAAGGAAACTCATAACTAACAAAGTAAAGACGTGTCTTGATTAAATAACCAATAAAAAGAAATTTTAATTTTCCATGGCAATGGTTAGCCAACAAGAGAAATAAATGACCTCTAAATAGATTCAAACATTTTGAGCTAACAAATAAGTTCATCATTTTTATATAATAATATAATAAAATAAAATAAAATTATATGAGTACATGAATATCATAATCTATATTAGTATATTAAGCATGAGAGCCGATTGTGTTGTCAGTGGACTCTTAGTCTTCTTTCTCTTTTCTTTTTTATTTATTTATTTTATTTCATAACTCCACGTCTTTCTAATTTTTTTTTTCTATCTTATTATTTCAACTCTTTTCTTTTCTTTTTTATATAATTTTTATCTCTTTTCACTTATATTTTTAATTTTTAATTTTAATTATTAATATGACACTATTTAATGCTATTTATTTATCGTAATTTAGTTATTATATTAAAAATAATTATAGAATATATATTAATAAAAAAATTATTTTAATATATTTAAATACTAATAATTTTTTATTTACACATGCATCGAATGTGCGGAGTTGCTAGCTATGAATTAGTATTTTATATTTCAAATTTCAAATTTTTGTTGGGTCAATTATTTAAGAGGACCAAATATATTCAAAAGTTATCCTAAACCCTAGTTTGAAAAATGTATGTTTTAGATTGCCAATACACAAGTTATTTTTCCTAAACCCCCATGACCCTGAAAAGTCTGTTTTTTTTTTTTTTTTTTGCTCGCTGAAAAAATGGATTCCCAATTTGGGAACGATTTCTCTCATATTCTTCGTCGGTAACGAGAGCTAATGGCGACGACTGTAGGATAAAGATAGACGACGACAACGGCAACGAAGACAGCAGGATATTGATAAGCGGCAGCAACGAGAGTCAATTTAGTCATCTTGCCCTATTTTCTGTGCTGCTCTAAGGTATTCTCAGCGTATGAATGTTAATTGAATGTATTGTTGGTGTTAATCGAATGTTAATTATGTCAATTAGACAGTATAATTCACTGATAATTTGTATCGAATTGAATTGCTGATAATTTGTATCAAATCGAATTGTTGATCCTCTGCAAACTGATAGTTCAAATTGGTATTCTGAAGATGGCGTTGGCCGGTGATGAAGCTCAAGAAAAGCAAATCCTAGGAAGTTGTTGGTTTAACAGTGAAATTACGGTTCACGCGCAACTTGGTGAAAAATGGTCAAACTTCAACTCTGATACTTACGTGGTACAATACCTCGCACACCATAAAAAAGGTTTGTGGGTTAGTTTGCGACGCGACGGACAGATTCTGACTATGATCCAACTGCATGAACTTGCTAAACTCAACATTGTTGAGATGAGGGTGATTCGGCCTCCTGCCTATTTAGGTGGGAAGCAAGCATTGAAGAGAAGGTATGAGATTTCTAATTTATTCTTTTCTGTATTAATACTATATTAATTCTGGTCAGTAATCTCATTCTGTGTCAGGAAGAGAAGATATAACCCCTACGCCGATGGTTCATGCTTGGCCACTGTTCATTCTGAAGTTGAGGATTGACCACATCTACAGCGTGTTCTGGAGTTGAGGATTGATTTTATTCTTTTTTTTTTAAGGAATTTTATTTGTTCCCTACGCCGATGGTTCATGTTTGGCCACTGTTCGTTCTGAAGTTGAGGATTGACCACATCTACGGCGTGTTTTGGAGTTGAGGATTGATTTTATTCACTCTTTTTTAAGGAATTTTATTTGTTGTTGTAATCGAATACACTCCCTCTTATGATTGTTTCTGTTTGTTTGAAACTACATCAATAAATTGCTTGATGTTGTTTTCTCAATTTGATCTAATAGAAACGTTAAAAATGCATGATTAAAGGTAGGCTTTGTCCAGTGAAACATTGAAAATGCATAACCAAATACAGACTTTGTCCAGTGAAAAGTTAAAAATGCGTAATGAAAGGCAGACTTTGTCCATTGAAACTTTAAAAATGCGTAATGAAAGACAGATTTTGTCCAGTGAAACGTTAAAAATGTGTAATGAAAGACAGACTTTGTCTAGTGAAATGTTAAAAATGCGTGATTAAAGGGAGGCTTTGTCCAGTAAAACGTTAAAAATGTGTGATTGAAGGTAGGCTTTGTCCAGTGAAACCTTAAAAATGCGTAATAAAAGACAGACTTTGTCTAGTGAAACGTTAAAAATGCGTGATTAAAGGGAGGCTTTGTCCAGTGAATGGTTAAATATCATCATAAAACGATATAGAAGGACTGAAAGTTTACATATTATGAGAACAAACATATTAGTTACCATGTTTTTTCACTAAATATCATCATAAAACGATATGGAAGGACTGAAGATTTACAAATTGTGAGAGCAAACATATTAGTTACCATGTTTTTTTACTAAATATCATCATAAAACGATATGGAAGGACTGAAATACCAATTTACTTAACCCCTATATTCTTATTTACTCGACAAACTGCAGAATTAGTTTCAGATGACCACACCATTACTCAACAATCTGCACTTTTTGTTCTACCCTATATTCTTATTTTCTCGACAAACTGCAGAATTAGTTTCAGATGACCACACCATTGTTGGGATTAGTGCCCTGAAAAATTCAATTTGTTGAATTAATTAAATTGAATTTACAGCAAGTTGTGAATATTTCACATATTGATAATTAATGACGTGTGGTGGTATTCTTTTATGAAATGTGTTTCATAGGAAAAGACTTGGAATACCGAAATCACGTGTCATTAAAGTTCTAGTCGGTAAGATAAGAATATGTTCTTATCATGACTATAACGTGGTTATATAAGATGATTAGTCTTTCGTCATAGGGAATGGTGATTCCGATTATAACACGTTGATGATTTTCAATAGGATTAGAAACATCGAACTAGACCACTGAGATTATTCATTTTATGCTGCTATCTAAAATGAATAAAATCTCAGGAAGCATTGCACTCTTAATCTTGATAATATTTCGGCTTTAGGCATGTAATGTTAGTCACTGTAATATACTCGAAGTGAGGTCTCAGTAACCGGTGGCCAAAATACTTCGTACGTTCAGTGACAACATGAAATATGTTAAAGAGTTATATTGATCGAGGAATCTGTGGCCTTGCTGGAAGGTAAAAGATATCCCTGAAATAGATTTGCAAAAGTTCGAATTAAGACTTTGGTCAAAGCACTTCGCGTGATACGTCACCGAAGTTATATGTTGAATGTGTTTCACATACAGAAAATTTGAACTTAAGGCGAATCAATAAATTTCAAATTAGAGATGAAAAATAAATAATAGTAGTTGCAATTTATTTTTCATGGATATCTACACGGAGGAGTGAAATGCGAAATTATTCTAGATCGAGAAATTCGTGAATAATTTAATTAATTTTAGAGTGCAACAATATTTATTTAGTGGAATTAAATATTGTTAAACGATAATTAATTATTGTCATGAGATGATAATATATTAATTCGTTTGGAACTAAAATTAATTAGTCCTGTAGGTCCCCCTGCAAGCCCCAATTGAAAACCCCAAGAGAAAATATTAAAAGGAGAAAAAAAAATGAATTTTCAAAGTGTTTGAAAATAAGCCAAGGAATTTATTTTAAGAAAATAAATCAAGTTCCAAAGAGTTGGAAATGCCCGGAATTTTATTTTGGAGAAAATAAAATTTTCATCGAAAAAAATAATAATTTTTTTTAATAACGTGGCATGCCACGTGAGCGGAGAGTCATGACGTGGCGCTGACTGGACGCCAGGTGGCACGCCACGCGTACGGCGCAGATTGCGCCACGTCATCGCTCACGGATGGCCCAGATGCGATCGGGGCGGATCAGCCACCGGGTCGGTCAATGGGTCAGGGTTCGGGTCAACGGGTCGAACCAATGAATAGGGTCGAACCAACGAATTCGTATCCAAATTGTGCACGCAAGTGGGGGTGTGAAATTACCTTTTTACCCTCGGTTTTTCCCCTATAAATAGGGGCCTTGGGTCCTCATTTTTTCTCACAACTTTGGGAAATGGGTTTGGCTGAGTTTAAGCTTTGAAACCGAGTCCCTTTTCTCCTAGTTAATTTCGATTTATTTTGAAATTAATTTTAATTAGGTGTTTATATAAAAACACTTAATTTCGGGAGATTAAACCCTGAAAAGGGTTTTATAGTTTAAAGTTTTTTTTCTCTAAGTATTTAGAGAAATACTTTCGGAGCCCACACTCTGAGGGTTTCTCTGGGGTTATTGCAGGGAAGCTCTGTCGGTTTCACGAGGAGATCGGGTATCGGGTTCTCAGGAGGTGAATTTGGGAGTTGGAAAAATGTCGTTAGATAGCCATATTTGGAGTACAGTAATATTTTACAGTTGTATTATTTTAAGCATGATAAATTATATGCTCTTAAGTGTTAATTGCATGTTAGATATTTATCTGCTTAAGTGATTTAAAATTTATTATCAATTGCATGTATATACTTGAGTAGATCCGGCTAGTCTTCCGCTTTGTATTAAAATGTTTTAGAAATATTTTAATACTTATATTATAAATAAAATTTTAAAATGTGGTCCCGGACCGCTACTGTTATGGGCCCACCTCCCAGCAACCATTACTCAACAATCTGCACTTTTGGTTCTACCCCATATTCTTATTTACTCGACAAACTGCAGAATTAGTTTCAGATGACCACACCTTTACTCAACAATCTGCACTTTTAGTTCTACCCTATATTCTTATTTACTCGATAAACTGCAGAATTAGTTTCAGATGACCACAATCTGTTTACTCACAGGATATACCAACTGTCATATATTTCATCAGTTTATCAAACTAACTCTTATTCTTCCAACTAAAACAAACTTTTCATGATGCTCTGTAGGATATACTATATTCAAACAATAATAAACATTACATAGTGCTCTGCACAAACTTCATTACAACCAATAATAAACATTTCATTACAGATGTTGGAAAACAGCAGAGCTAAAGCAGCGGAAGTTTAAAAATTTTTCCAAAAGGGATCGTGATCTTGCAATGTTTGTTTCAAAACAAAGTGGGATATCTAGAAACTTAAAACAATTGAAGCTTTCTTGAAACCTTTTGAGCTGTCCTCAAACGTTCTTCATGCGGCATGAATCCCTATTTCTTGATCAATTTTTTCTTTGAGATTCCAAAGTAGAAATCCTCTAGAGTATTAATCCACATCATCCTAAATTCAAATCATGTTAGTGAGTATGCTAGTACTATAACATGTGTATTAAAGAAACAGAAACGAGAAAAAGAGAGCAAGAGAATTATCCCCAAAATTCCATGAAGGTTGAATGTGATCTCCACATCACGTGTAAGTCCATATTTTCGAACCCCATGCCCCTTTTATAGGGTATGGTTAGAAACCCTAGTACCATGTAGGAGATGGTCTCCTACTTTGACTTTTTCTTCTATTCTTTCTTTCTCTCCAAGTAAATAATATCTTATCTAAAATAAGATATTTATTTTCTATAGAAATAGCTCCTAACTAATTTAGGAATATTTAATTATTCTAGCAATAATTAAATATCTTATCCCAATAATATTCATTCTAATCATATTAGAATTAATACTTTATTAGAATAACAAAATAGAAGATATTTATTTATTTACTTATCTATTCTAATCAAATTAGAACAGGTAAATAATTAAATACTTGGAATTAATTCTCCAATTAATTCTATCAAGGGCTTTAGAATTAATTCACTAATTAATTCCAACGGGCTAAAATTAATTCTCCAATTAATTATATTTAGGGATTTATAATTAATTATCCAATTAATTATATATTTGCTTTATAATTAATTCCCCAATTAATTATATTTGGACTTAATAATTAATTAACACATGATCCAATTCTGTAATTGGAGTCACCCGTCCAAACACGCTCTTGATTCCCACACGTGTACCATACAAGTGTGGTCTCGCTTCGATCAATTATTTGATCTTTCTAACAATACCCTTTGAACCCGGTATTTGTGTGTGACCCTCTGGGTTCAATTTTAGTTAGCAGTGAGCCTAATTAATTAATACGCTTTATTAATTAATTACCTCACAGATCACACGACCATAGTCTAGCAATAGGCGTGTGACCCCCACCCAAAATGTGAATTTATATTCGAAAGAATCTTTCAGTCAATGACATCATGTGGGATACGATCCTCCTACCATCCTATCTCTTGATTAAGATCTAGGGCATGGGAATATGGAGAGCCCTATTAATCTTAATCTTAAAACAAAGTTCCCTTCATATTCCATTTGATCTCAATCCAAGAAAATGGATGTCTTGATCTAACCACCTTGCGCAAGGATTTTAGGATGAAATTATGAATGACTTGGGTAATAAGAGATCATTTTGCCTACAACAAGTGTAGGTCCTTTATTAATTCAAAAAATTCTCATATGCCACTTGTGTAATCCCAACATAGGCCGTGGTTTAGGTGTCTATATGGCGACACCCTTTTGAGCCTATATCAAAGATTACAGAGTTAGCTCATATGAGACAATGTGGAATCTCAAGTCTGAGGATTAATTCCTCACGTCATTGACATGTGAGATATTTCCTAATCTGAAAGTTCTAGTAACGTCCTTTCC
The DNA here is from genome assembly GCA_037501455.1 of Lantana camara. Classification (NCBI taxonomy): domain Eukaryota; kingdom Viridiplantae; phylum Streptophyta; class Magnoliopsida; order Lamiales; family Verbenaceae; genus Lantana; species Lantana camara. The sequence goes on along the minus strand of CM074862.1, from coordinate 86,651,771 downwards.
CATTTAGGAATCTTCTTACGCGGCGCACTCTCAGTGAACTTGTTCTTACAACAAGCACCCTTGTGTATTGTGTACGCATCAACTTATGCACTTTTCACCCCATGAAACAGGATGATCCTTCTTAAGGACACAACTACATAAGCAAGTTTCAACAGAGGCAAAGTCGACACTCCCACTGTCTGTCGGCCTCATTAACTTGGAGAATTTTCTAATCCTCGCCTATGGAGTTAAGAACTTGTTTCATGTGTCATTCCCATAATGACAAAGCTCTTAACGATCTCATCGAATTAGGGGAGTTCTAGACATGCACATGTAATGGAAACACATAAAACACGTATTAGCACATAAGAAGTGTTCGCCTGTGATTACAATCATTCGTATATTATTCAAAGATTGTTTGTGATATAAGGAAAGTCCCAAAGCATAACAACTTTCTAGGGCACTATTCCCAACAACAGAACCAATAATATACGCTACAATCAAACTAACAGTAATATTTAAACTTTAAACAATCTACAAACAACAAATTTTTGAGAAACGTTGTCTATATTATGGGGAAGGAAACTGATTAACCTCATCCGGATCATCCTGTGGGAAGTTGGAATTAACACTCTCTTTAGAGTGTTCATATCCGGGGTAATCTGCCCTGTCAAAGGACTCGGGGTCTGAGTCCCTACCATCAATGTTGTACCGTGGAGGTGCTCCTCTTCGCCCTCCAAAAGGTGTGTCTGCCGCACTTTGAAGATAAACCTAAGGTCATCATAATAAGGGCATCCATGTGACCTGACCATGGAATCCCGACGAATGACCTATGTAAAATTGAACATTAAATAATGAACAAAAATTACAAAAAAAAAAAAGGATTGACTATGGATTCGACTTACATCATGGCTATTCCCTCGAAAGTATATCTGAGTATCAATTTGGGCATGAACACCATCATTACCCATGTTAACTACAGGACACCCGAAGAATCTACGAAAGTTGTAAAATACTATCCGCAGTCGTTTCACCGCTTCTATAACATCTCGGGGCCAGACATTCTCGTTGGAATCACCCTGATAACTCAAACGACACTTGAAACAGGGCTCTCTCGAAGCTTTCTAGCCGATCGATTTGGCTGTCTGTGGCATATAGCCGAAGACGTTCAACCATGTAGGCTTCGGCCTCGCCATTAATGGGTGTTGGAGGGCGATTCATGACTTTGTTTATCAAGGATTCGAGATCTGGGAGAGAAAGAGAAGAAGGGCTTTTTGGAGGTGATGAAATGAGGGTGAAAATGTGCAGAATTTCAACGTATAGGGCAAGATATTAATAAAGGTGATTGGGCTGGGAAACTTATCGTCGCACCCCTTCATCTTCACCTCTGCAATTTTGGGCGGTCAAACTACGTGAAAGAGTGCATACAACTTTTTATTTAATTCAGGCGCCCCATCGGGAATGCATCACAATCTATTAAGTTTGGAGTGTAAATATTCATTTTATTAGTTATTGAAAGGTTTGTTTGTCTAGTTAAAGAAAAATAAATCGAGAAATTATAAAATAGTGTTTAGAACGTTGCTAGACAGTTTTTGTAGGTACAACAATCTAGCCGGAATAAAAATCGTCATTGCTAATTTTTCCCTTTTCTCACTGGAACTGGGTTTCGGAAAAGAGTCACGAAAATGGGTTTCGGAAACGAGTTGCCGAAAATGGGTTGTTGGAAACGAGTCGTCGGAAAAGATTCAGCCAACGAGTTACTGTCAAGAAGAAAACATCAGACGCGGGAAGCTGTCAAGAAGAAAACATCAGACGCGGGAAGAAGACAATGGATATCTGTGTTCTTCTTCATTTTATTAAGGGCATTATGGTACTTTTACAAGATTTGGGGGGGTTTACAAAAAATAGAAAGGATAATAGGGATCTAATATAGCTATTTTCTGAGTTGGGGGTTTTAGGATAATATTTTGCCTTATTAGGGATTGTTCATTAATTCTCCGATTTTTGTTTGAGTTTCTTTAAACTAAATAAGGACATTTTTATCAATGAGTAACTATGATGCATGGGCACTTCTAAAAATATCATTTTGCCGTGTCGTGTCATGCCGTGTCGTGTCGGACACTCGTGTCCGACACTCCTTACATGGGAAATTCAAGAAAAAATCCGTGTCGCCGTATCCGTGTCGTGTCGTGTCCGTATCGCCGTGTGCGTGTCCGTGCATCATAGATGAGTAATTTATTTTATCAATTATTATGTTGTAGAATGATATTAAACTATTTTTAACATCATTGTATTTATTTAATTCAGAATTAGATTAATAAATTACATTTTAACTTTCGTCAGTGTTTTTGCTGCGACCATTACACATCATTGCAACGGAACTGGAACAGTGGCCTCCGTTCCGTTCCCCGCAACCGCGACGGCGAACCATGGTTTCCAGCAGTATGGAACAACTTCATCGGCTCTGGCATGATAGAATTGATCCGGAAACATACTAACAACGTCGTGCAGAATGTTTTCGACAACTTCATCGGTTTTCGGGTTTAAGGGATTAACTGGCCGGTTCCGGGCTCCGCTGCTAACCGATCATCCGAATTACCACCAGGAGGCATCCAGAATTTGTCTAAGCATGTTACAATCTCTGGATATGCTTCGCCCCATGATCTTTTATGGACTGCAAAAGGGCAAAAGCAAATGATTAATTTCAACATTGTAATTTCTGGAAACAGATCATATAATAAAATTGAAAATAAAAAAAGAAATTTAAAAGAAGTAGATATAAAATAGAAAGACAAATACTTAAATAAATAAGATAAAATTAGTGCCCAATTTATTTTTGTATAAAAGGGTGTATTTGTCCATACACAACTAGTAAACTTAAAATTAAATAAGAAGTATTCGGAGGCAATGAGCATTTTAAGAAAAATTACAACAAGGCATTATTATGCTTTCCAATAGAAGTTTTTTCTTCTTTCACATATTAAAAAATATCCAATTAATCTTTTTCTCTCTCTCTTTACCGTTTTCTTCCTCTTTTATTTTTCTATTCTTCTCTTTTTTCTTCTACTCAACTTAAAACTCTTATTTTTCTAATCTTCAAAATCAACATTTGTTGGGAAAAAAAGTTGATCGTGGTCCCAAGTTATCCAATAAAACCGAACGAAAATATTAACTAATATTTAATTTTAAATTTTCTTTTATAGTTTTACTATGAATAAATTATTTAGATAAAATTTATAATTAATTTGTTAATTGTTAATTAGTTCAATATTTTGAGAAAGATTATATCTATGAAAATAGGTTAAAGATAAGTAAATAATTATGTTTAATTTTGGATAATTTAGTATTTTTATATTATGGATAATTATTTAGTTAAGAGATTGTATCTAAATAGTAATTTTAGTTTGTGTTTTATTATGAAATAAATGTGCTAATCTTAGTATTTCTTTTATTACAAATAAATTATTTAGTTAAGAGATTGTATCTTAAATAATAATTTTAGTTTTCTTTTATAATGGATAACATTTATAATTAAGTTGTTAACTGTATCTTTATGTCTATGACTATCAGAATAGAATATGTCAAATAATAGATAGAATATTATAGTTTTTTGTGTTTTTTTTTTTTTGAAAGGAAATATTATAGTTATAATATGTAAAAATTTGAGACATTTTTTAGTGCATTTTTAATCAAATTAAATTTTTAAGTTTTACATGTTTTATTTATATATATCGAATAAAATAATATTTTTATTTTTAATAAATTAATATATATGTTTAAAAAAATATTATTATATTTTAAATTTTCGCCCCCTAACTGAAGTCCTGGCTCCGTCCCTGATTGTTTTAAACTCTAAATGCTAATATAAATCATTAAGCAAAATAATTACCTGTAATTCTAACATAATATAGCGGATGAACCAAGGCCTAAGTTTGTCGAAAATATACCCTTATAATATGAAATGATAAAAATTTAAAAAAAGATATTAGAATATGTTTTTCTTTGACAATACTCTTGCAATCTGTTTAGATGGTACTATTCCAAGCTCATCAATAGACGACAATAGTTTAAATGAAGCAGATTTTGGAGCAATTGTCAATTATTAAATATCAGGTTGCAATGTTGTATATATATAAGTTGTCTTCTCTGTATTGTTTTCATCATCATCTGTTTGTTCTCATTAGCCAAGAGGAAAAATCTTATGAATTCTCAAGACCAACATGCATTTAATTATTCTAGATTCCATAGGGCAGATAAGCTTATAAATATTAATCAATCTTCAAAATGTTTTGTTGAGAGGCAAACATCATAAGAATTATTGTTTTATTGCTTTGATAATTACATGTATAAGAATATTTAATTTAAATTGTTATCCCATTTGTTCCTAGTCTATGGCTGGCTGTAGTTGGAGTTTCATACAACTCCAAAAACGAATAAGAGGAAATATACTTCCAAAGCTGCCCCATAAATCCAAAAGTTAAAATAGAATTTTGATTTACCGCATGCTAAATATTCTACATTCAACAAACATTACACACACTTTAGGCTGAGTTATTGGCTAGTACGTAAACTCTGTAATAATAATGATATATTATTATTATTATTATTATTATTATTGAGTAATTCAATTAAATATTTTTCAAAGGACAGTAAGTGATGGGGTCAAAATACGCTCGTCCCACGTTTGGACACGTGGCACCTCAAAGATGACGATACCTGTCCTCCTGTGATTACGGCAGTCATACACGAGCGCTGAAACCCCTCAAGCGCCAGTATCCTCTAAGAACATGTGCCGTCTCGGTTATATTTGCACGTGATCAATGTTACCGCTCTCTCACGAGCACCATTCACACTACATGGCTAACGTTCCAATCAATCAAGGGAGCCCTCGTCGAGCGCTACACTCCCTCAGAGAGGCTCCCACTCCAACTCGTTACACAAACCTTGGCCTTCATCCCCTAGCGGATTCCTTGGCCTCCAAGGCTTTGGTTGACGCCAGCGTGCTCTCAGGCCCTCGTTACCAACACCCCAAACGGCTCTCTGACACCTCGTACATGCCCGCGCACCTACCACTGTTTCCCACACCAACTTTCACCAGCTTTTGCAGAGAAGATTCCTCCTAGGTTTCTCTCACAATGCCACGTGTTAGGGCAACATTCGGTCAGGACCACGCGGTGTAAATGACCAAAGCGTCCCCGACCCTCAACTATAAATAGGCGAGTTCATCACCTTCACTGTAAGCAACTTCAATTACTGCAATTCCATACTCAGCATTTTTATCTCTTTCAGATCTTCATCTGACTTGAGCGTCGGAGAGCCAAACTGGGAATCACCCCCAGTTCCCCCAGCTTGACCTTCTGACTTTTGTCTGTGTGTTTGTCCTAGCAGGTAGAACCCCCATCTTTTCCGGCGATCTTCCAGTGGTTTCCTCACCTAAACAAATTCTAAAGTGATTGGACTCTGTACCCCATATTCAGACCCATCATTTTTGGCGCCGTCTGTGGGAAACCAACACTCAGCCCGTTTCTTCTTTTCTGCTAGTTGAAAAGCAAACACCCAGAATCTTCTCAGCCATGGTTGCTACAAGGTCAGGAGCTGTGGGAGGAGGTTCTCACGATGCCAATGTTGTTGTTTTCTCCGCCGTGGCTGGAGGAGCACCACCTCCTTCCGCCGCCGCTGGAGGAGCACCACTTGCTGGGGATGTAACTCCCCTTGCAGAATCTACAATTCCCCCACCCGCGCCGCCAGCACCACCAGTTTCCAGCACCGTAGGAGGTGTCTCTCTCTCCACCCTTCCTCAGCTTCCCCAGAGTCAGTGGATTCATGCCCATGCGAATCCAGGAGGACAGAACTACATGATGCCACCGCCGGGATATACACTTACTCCCGCTATCATGATGCCGCCGGTTCAGCCATACCACGCCGGTCAGATCCAGCTCCCGGTGGTAATCCCCAGGGAGATTGAAGGGGTGGAGTTACCCCCTCTAACCCCTCAGCAATTAAGGGCTCTTTACGCCCAATGTGAGGTTCAGGCGGCCAAGGGGGCATGGGAAAAGTTTCACTCCATGTATTTCCCCTCTGGGCAGGCCACTCAAGTTGCCCCTCCTTTGGGCGGATTACAGACATATCCGCTTAGGGAGGCCCAGGCCATCCTAAGGGCACAACCGCCACAACCGCCTGCCAAAGAAACGCCCAACCAGGGCGAAAACGAGCGTCCCCCTGTGGGCAGGAGCAGAGAGCCCACGAAGAGAGTCAATGAAAATGAAGGGGACTCTCATGCCTCCAAAAGGGCTTCCCGAGCCATAAAGCAAGGGGATAAAGAAGGAGAGGTAAATCCTAATCTCCTCGCAGCTGTGCAAGACCAGCTGCAGGGGATAAAGGATATGGTGGGACAGCTCTCTCGAGCACGGTCTCAGATCTCCCACAGTAGGGATGAACGAGCCGATTCCAGAGACGCTCGTCACAAAGACCGCCAGCCACGGGTCCCCCACCGCAAGGAGCAAGAGGAGAACTTCTGTACTTATGAGTATCATCCGTTGGCGAGGGGCTCCCCCCTCGTGGAAGAAGTTTTAATGGCCTAAGCAGGAATGACCAAAATTCCCACCTCCGTCAATCGCTACGACGGAACTACTGATCCAGCGGAACACCTGGATCATTTCGTACTCTTGATGCACTTATATGAGCATTCGAGCCACTACTGGGCCAAAGTCTTTGTCACTTACCTAGTATGAATGGCTCAGGAATGGTACAAGCGACTGCCACCATGCTCGATACATTCATATCAGGAGTTGGCCGACGCTTTCCTCAACCACTTCAATTCTTTGAAGGCACCAGTCACTGCGCCCACTGCCCTTTACAACATAGTGCAAGGCAAGAATGAGTCTCTTCGCTCGTTCTTCGCCCGCTTCAACAAGGAGATCTTGCAAGTGGAGAGGCCTTCCATGGATTTCTTGATCCCAGTGCTCTTTCAGGATGTGGATCACAAGCAGTATGTGAGCAAGAAGTTTGCCGATGCCATCGTGGAGAGAAGGCCTGGAACCCTCATGGCCTTAAGGGAAGTTACCGAGCCGTTCTTTGCGCTCGAAGATATGTATGGGACGAATGGGCCCCGGCACCAGAGCCCAGTGAGACACGAGCGTCACCAGGAGTGGGACTGGGAAGTTGTTATCAAAAAGGAACGCAAGAAATCGCCCCCGCCCCCTCGACGTTTCGAGCGCATCCCCCTCACAAGGCAAAACTCTGAAGTTTATAACCTCTCCGACAAGAAACTCTTCAAGAGACCTGTCAAAATGAGAGAGACAGAGGCCCTGCGGTGCTCGAACAAATATTGTGCTTTCCACAAGCGAAAGGGGCACGACACGGATGAATGCCGCCAGCTGGAAGTGGAAATTCAGAGGCTCATCGCGGGGGGCCATTTGAAAGAGTTTGTGAAAATTTTGGAGCGCTATGACGAGCGTTGTCATGATCGTTCAAGAGAAACGAGGAGGAGCCAGTCGCGCTCAAGAAGCCCGCGAGGGAGAGGCCCTCCTGAGAGCATCCATCGAGGAAAAGGAAAGGCTCTTGAGCAAGAAAATACCCCTTTTGCGGTCATCAACATGATAGCAGGGGGTTCCTCTGGTGGAGATTCTAACGCTGCCCGGCGACGGTACGTTCGGAGTTATGACCAACGCCCATCAGTGCCCAAATCCGTCTATGCCATGCAGAAGGCAAGTGATCAGCGCTCAAAAGAGAATGATGTAATTGGATTTGACGATAGGGACTTAGGACATATTGTAACGCCCCATGGGGACAGTGAAACCTCTGACTGCCCCATGGTGGTTATCGTAGATGTCCACAATCACGTTGTAAAGAGGGTGTTAGTGGATAGTGGAAGCTCTGTTAACATTTTGCCCTAGTCCACGTTCTTGAAAATGAATGTTACCAGCATTCCGCTCGAACCTCTCAAAACAACTCTCATTGGCTTTGGAGGTTCCGAGGTCATCCCATGAGGGCAAATTCGTTTGGCCACTTCTTTCGGCCGAGCCCCGCAGCGCAAAACGCTCATGGTCACTTATGCAGTGGTAGAGATTAATATTCCTTATAACATCATAATCGGGCGACCAGCCCTCGTGGATTTCAAAGCTATTATCTCCACCTACCACCAGAAGATCAAATTCCCCACCCCCGAGGGCATTGGAGAAGTTTAATGCAACGTGCGGGAAGCTTGGGAATGCTACATGCTATCCCTCAGAAAGCCTAAGACGGAGAAAACAGTCCAAATCGGGTCCACCAAGAAATCCACTGATTTCCCCAACTTGGAGGAGGATGGTCCCGTGCGCAAGAGGGCCAAGTTGAATAAGAAAAAGAACAAGAAGAAAGATTTTAGCGCTAAGGGCTCTCTCCCGAACGCCCCACCAGGAACAGTAGAGGAGTCCTCCTCCGAGGGGGATGAGCATGAGGGGGACGAACCCCTTAATGATGGACGTTTGACGGGAAAGAAGAGAGCGCTTGAGCTTCCCCGCTCAGAAGTAAGGATTGAGCCCACGGAAAAATTCCTCACTATTGAGCTGGAACCAGGGAACAGAGATAAAACTACTCAGTTAGGGTCCAACCTCTCTGGACCCTCGCAGATCATGATGATTGACTTCCTCAGAGAGAACATAGACGTTTTTGCTTGGAAAGCATTTGACCTCACGGGGATTGACCCGAGTGTTATAGTCCACAGGCTTAACGTGGATCCCTCGTTTAAGCCCATAAAACAGAAGAAGCGGGATGTACACGGCTTCCGGAAGAGAGTCATTGAAGAGGAAGTTAACAAGATTCTAGAGGCTCAGTACATCGAGCCCATCCTGTACCCAGAATGGCTGTGCAACGTGGTATTGGTGCCCAAGAGCGCAAATAAATGGCGCATGTGTAATGACTTTACTGATCTTAACAAGGTTTGCCCCAAGGATCCATACCCATTGCCCTGGATAGATCAATTGGTGGATTCGACCGCTGGGTGTGAACTCATGAGCATGATGGACGCCTTCCAGGGGTACTATCAAATCTTTATGGCCCCAGAAGATCGCCCCAAAACTTGATTTGTTGTTCATTTAGGGGTTTATTGCTTCTTAGTCATGCCTTTTGGACTCAAGAATGCTGGAGCCACCTATCAGCGCCTCGTCAACAAGATGTTTGGAAAAGAAATTGGGGGATCCATGGAGGTTTATATGCTCTTGTTTGGTATGCGTTTACTTTAGCTGTGCATGTATGAGAACTCCCCTAATCCTGATGACTTTAGGACTCTACCATTTAGGTGAAATGGTTCATGAAACGAGCCCTATATCACATAAGTCATGATTAGTAAAATACTCCAAGCCGATGAGTCCTACAGACAGTGGGAGTGTCAACCTGACTCCTCTAAGGCTTGCTTGTGGGATCACACCCTTAAGAAGGACCACCTTGTTTCATGGAGGTGCAAAGTGTATAGTTGATACGTGCATGATACACGAGGGTGCTTACTTCAATAAGTAAGTTCACTGAGGTGCCCCGTGTGAGAACATTCCTAAATGGGAAAAGAAGTTTCTATTTCAGGAAATGGAAACTTCCAGATTAGGAAATATCTCACGAGTCATTGATGTGATTAATTGATCCTTAGACTTGAGGTTCCATGTCACTTTATGAGCTAACTCTGGAGTCTTAGGTATAAGCTTTAAAGGGTGACGCCTTAGACAACTGATTCAAGGATTATGCTGGGGCTGCACAAGTGATTCATGAAAGTGAATGAGAATCAAGAAAGGACCTACACTTGCATTTGCAAGGTGATCTCTTATTGTGTAAGTCATTCATATGCCATATGGAGTCCTTGGCCAAGGCAGTAGATCAAGACATCAAGAAAAGGGTTTCTTGGATTGAGATCAAATGGATATGAAATACACTTAGCGTTAAGACCAGATTATTAGGGTTCTGATTATTCCCTTACCCTAGATCTTGGTTGAGAGATAGTAAGTAGAAGGATTGTATCTCACATGAATCAATGACTTAAAGGTTCTGTCGAATCCGAACATTCCAATTCAACTAGGGGTTAAACACCTGTTGCTAGACTATGGTCGTTTAATCTGTGAACTGATTAATTAATTAGGGTCACTGCTAATTGAATTGAGAACCTAGAGGGTCACACACAACAACTTGGTTACATGAGTTAAGGCTTTAAAATGATTAAACGAGTTAATCGGGCCGAGAGGGTTCCACACGTGTGAAACCACACGTGTGGGTCACGTGAGTGACACGTGTCATTATGACACGTGTCTCACGTGAATATATATATATATTGTATATATATTAAATACTTAATTTGTTAATTATTTAATAGACTTTGGTTTAATTTTGAATTAAAAAGAAAGTCTTATTTTGGAGAAAAATAATCTAGTTAATTAATTACGAATTAATTAATTAGATAAAAAAAAATAAGTTATTTATTTTAAATAAATAAAGTATAAAATTATCCAAAATTAGTTTGAATATTTTAGCTCTCTTAAAAGTTGATTTGAATTAGAATTCAAAGTCAAAGTTGGAAAATACTTGATGATCAAGTAATAGGAGAGAGAGACCAAAACCCTAGCCCATAAGGACTAGGATTTTCGGCCACTCCCTTCTTATAAATAGGGGAGCTCGAGCTCCTCTTGGAGCGAATTGGCAATTCTTTTGGTTCATGTGTTGAACACTCAACATCCTTTCTCCAAGATAAACGAAACCCTAGGTTAAGCCTAAACACTAACTAGAGAACTAGCATCCTTATTAGTTAGATTGTAGTCAAGTTGGTGGACTATCTCTAGAGAGCTTCAAGTTAGAAGTTTGAAGATTCGAGCTTTACCAAGGAGAGGGGATCAAGCCGCGAGAAGAGCGTTCTTGGGTGGCTTGAAACGCTTCAAGAAAGATAATTAAGAAAGTAAGTTTCTAATCCCTACGAATTTGGATACACGATTGCGAGCCTAAGATCCTTTTGTTGGAAATTTTTTAAATTTCCGTTGCTTTTCTGATTCCGTTTTCCAACACCACGGGCAGAAAACGAGCGCTCTGATGCTCTATCTAAATTTGCTTTGGCGTTGGAGGGTACCTCTGAGCGTTCTGTCACGTTCCTCAGGACAGAGGAACCTTTGATCAAGGAGAGAATTTCCAAGGAGGTGGTCGCTATGATTGATCCGCACGAGCCTTGTTGGCTTGACGATATTATCAGATTTCTTAAAGATGGTAGTTGTCCCACTGACAAGATGGAGGCTCGAAAAGTCCGAAACAAGGCCCCTCGGTTTTCCATGGATTCTGAGGGAAGATTATTCAAGAAATCATTCCAAGGGCCTCTGATGAGGTGTCTAAGGCCCTCGCAAGCAAAAGAAATGCTCGAACTCGTTCACAATGGGAGTTGTGAAAACCATTCAGGAGGGCGTATTCTTGCCAAGAAAATTATGAGGAGTGGATTTTATTGACCCACAGTTCTTCAAGACGCCATTGAGTTCTCCAGAAGGTGTACTAAGTGCCAATTCCATTCTAACCTCCCTCAGTTGCCAGCCGCTCAAATGGTCCCAATAGATATCTCATGGCCCTTTGACCAATGGGGAATTGACATCGTGGGTCCCTTGCCCATCGCGGTCGGACAGAAGAAGTTTGTCATTTTAGTTGTCGATTATTTTACCAAATGGGCCGAGGCCGAGGCTGTAGCAAAAATCACCTTCAGGGTCGTAAGGGACTTCATTTGGAAAAACATTATCTGCAGATATGGTATACCAAGGGCGCTCATTTCAGACAACGGATCCCAATTCACAGTAGCCGACACGCGAGAATGGTGTTCAGAATTGGGGATTGAACAGCGCTTTACCTCTGTGGTCCATCCCCAAGCCAATGGACAAGCGGAAGTCACCAACAGGGTCATCCTGCAGCATTTGAAAACAATGCTAGAGAGAAAAAAGAGTGAGTGGGCGGAAGAATTGCAAGGGGCACTCTGGGCTTATCGCACTACTCCACGAGCGGCCACTTGCGAGACACCTTTCGCGCTCGTATATGGGTCAGAAGCAATGATACCAGCAGAAATTGTAAATGAATCCGCTCGTGTAGCTTATTTTGAGCCTCAGCTTAATGAAGATAACAGGAGCCTGGAGTTGGACCTATTGAAGGAAAGAAGAGACAAGGCCTGGGCCAAAATACACAGATATAAAGTAACCGTGGCACAACAATACAACAAACGTGTGCGAGAAAAAACTTTCCAGCTAGGAGACTTGGTTTTGAAGAAAGTGGAAGTATCCAAACACGTGGGGAAGTTGGACCCCAACAGGGAGGGTCCGTTCAAAGTCATACAAATCAGAGCTAACAACACATACACCCTGGAGACACTTCAAGGTGAGCGCTTGCCTCGCCCTTGGAACGCGTGCAATCTCCGACGGTTTTATGTCTAAAAGCTCTCTAGAAACGATGGTGTAACAGTCCCCCTGATGGGTTCTATGTACTACTTCAAATCTCAAGTAAGTTATAATGCATTTTCTTGAATATTCCTTTACTACTGTACATAAATTGCGCAAATGGATATGACCCACGTCCCTCGTTTTCACGAGCGTGGTTGGTAATCCGTTCAAATACGCACGATATTATCGCATTTGGGTTACGCTTGCATGCGTTCTATTCCACATGGGGGGACGCCCTCATAAGGATAGCCTGGTAATGCTCACAACCAAACATACGAATCGGAGAAAGAACTCGAGGCAAATGCTAGTAGGCCTTGGTCGTTTGTCATAACGCCTTACGCACAAAAACGGGATCACCTGCAAATCCTAAAAAATTAACAAACACAAGCGCGCTCGTCCAACGGTAGCGTCATTCAGAAGAAATTTCACAAGTCTTAAACGAGGGTAGTCTCTCAGTAAGACCCTCGTATTTACTCAAGACTTAGCAAAATTTCCAAGATTAAGAAGAAATTTCACAAGTCTTGAACGAGGGCAGTCTCCCAGTAAGACCCTCGTATTTACTCAAGACTTAGCAAAATTTCCAAGATTAAGAAGAGTAAGACCCTCGTATTTACTCAAGACTTAGCAAAATTTCCAAGATTAAGAAGAAATTTCACAAGTCTTGAACGAGGGCAGTCTCTCAGTAAGACCCTCGTATTTACTCAAGACTTAGCCAAATTTCCAAGGTTAAGAATAAATTTCACAAGTCTTAAACGAGGGCAGTCTCTCAATAAGACCCTCGTAGTTACTCAAGACTTAGCAAAATTTTCTAAGTAAAAAACCAAAAACCTACGCAAGTCTTGAATGAGGGCAGCCTCACAGTAAGACCCCCATGATCACTCAAGACTTAGTCAAGTGTTTTGAAGTTTTTATGACCTAGCTAAACGATGCAATTCTTACTAAGTAATGCAATTTTTACAAAGCCTGTTACACACAATCTTATTATTACAAGATTTGTTTACAACAAGCGCAAAATAAAACTTCACAATCAAGGAAAAGAGAGACAACATTATGAGAAAAGGAATGATTTCATTAATGGAAGGTACTTCACCAAATATTACAAAAGTAAGGCTCAAGGGCCCATGACATTCTTACAAAGAGAAAGACACTAAGTTAGGAGAAGAAGAGTTGTGACGCAAGCTAGGAGGAACTTCAGGCAGCAGGAGCGACGTCTTCATCCAAAATCACCAAGATGTTTTGAGCCACAGGACCATGGACTGGGCCCTCCGGCCCCTGTGCTGGGGGGGCATTTTTCTCTTGGTGTTGGGCCACTGGAGGCTCGGGCTCATTGATTCCAGGCACTTGAGGAGCGTTGGGCTCATTGGCATTATTGGCAGGGATGAGGACATTTTCAGCAGCAGGGACAGGAGCATTGGCGACGGGCGCTTGAGGTTCGTTTACTGGAGGGTTCTCCACGTTGCTATTCCCCTCGTTCTGAACTGCTTGGGAGGCTTCTTCTAGAGGATGGGCCGCCATGTACTCATCCTAGATAAGAGTGACCAGGAAGTTGTATTCCGGTTCAGAAATGTTGGCCGCAGGATCATCACGGTCGTCGTCATCCTCTTCGCAACGCTCGCTGAACATGAGCCCCATACCTTGAGCCTCTCGAATTACCGGATCCGTCAGGCCCTTGTGAATACCCTGATCAATGGCCAAATTGAAAGCCTTCTGGGCTTCTTCAAGGCAATGCAAATTGGCCACGAAATTGAACGCCTTGGAGTGGCAGAATTTGATGAGCGCCTCCTTGTTTGATCGCTCGAGACTTTGGGGCCATTGGTTCATGGCCTCAGTAAATTTCCTTTCTGCATCCAGAGCCCTCGTTTTCTAGTCGTCACGCTCGGCCTCGAGCTTCTTATAGTTCTCATCAAGTTGGGCAAACTTGTCACTCAAACTGCTCCGAGCGTTCCCCGCGCTCGTAAAGTCACCCTGCAGTCTCTTCATCCCCTCCTCCATCTTTCTGTACTCTTCCTTAAGGGAAGTGTACTTAACCTTCTCAGTGTCCAGCTCCACCTGGATTTGAGCGGGATCATTCGAGCGTACCATTTTCTTATACTTTGCCTTTCGATCAGCGTAAACTGAGGTGCGCATCTAAATATTCTTGGCCCTCGGGAGCACTTGCTGCACAGGCTCAAAAAAGGCAGGAGTATTAACAAATATGTTGAGGAATAATTTTTCCATAAGAAAGTAAAGTTACAAAGAAAGGAAGAAGTAGACTCATAGAAAGAATGGCATGCACCATGTCGCTCGTCACCTTGTCGACAGGCTCCGAATATAGGTGTTTGTGGTCTGCAGTGAATTGGGCCCTCTCGTACAAACTCTCGCTGATAGTCTGAGCGAGCGTGCCGTGCCTCAATAGAACCACACCTCCGTCCGCGGAGCCGGAGAAGTGCCTATCCCCTCGACGGGTAAAACCCCACAGGTACTCCTCCTCTGAAGAGGAAGTTTCTCCGTCGCCCTTGGGGCCTTCCACCACCTGCTTACCCTTGCCCGTTATTGCGAGGGTGTCGGGCATCCTCTCCCTCTTGTGGGAAGTCCGGTCGGCGCTCGATTGAGCCCCGCTTGTCACCACGTTTGTTGGGGGGCCTCACTTGATTGATAGCGCGAGGGTCGGCCACCCTCGCATCTGTCGTAGGAGGTGGCCGCACCACTATCCTGTTCTCCACGTTGGCCACTCTGTCATCCCCTCGGCCTCGTTGCGTTTGAGCGCCAGGAGCCGTACTTGAGCTGGCGCCGTGATGGCCGCCACGACGGTGCCCCCTGCCAGCCCCACGGCCTCGGGGATTTTGTTGGTCTTCTTGTTGGGCTTGATGCCTGTTGGCGTTAGCAAACCTGGCAGCATTTCCCATTCCACCGGCCATTCTCAAGATTTCTGCTCCTGCAAGGAAGGAAAAGACGAGAGTGAAAAACCCTTAAGCAAATCTCATAAAAGAAGTTACAAGTGCAAAGATAGACAAGTTAGCATTCCTATCTACACATTAGCGCCCTAAAATCTAACCATCTCTCTCCATATCTCGAGCAGGAGGGTTGCTGAGATAGTGGGGATCGTTAGTGAGTCCGCAGAGAAACATAAGCTCCGCATCATCTATCCAGTCTTTGGAGCGAATTAGGCGGCCCTCGTCCCTCAACGCCTTAGCCAGGCTCTTGGACCAATCCTTTGGGAAGGTAGGTTCTAAGCGATTCTGTACGAGGGATCCCTTCCCGTGGGTTATCCACTCTCGGGCCATCCCGAAATCATCATCTTCTGGGGCTTTGACGAAGATGTATTTCTCCTTCCAATTTGGGCCATAAGTGGATGAGGGAGAATTAATCAGCTTCAAATGGGCCTTCGCTTGGATGTAATAGAAGTAACCCGCCTCAGGTGACGAGCCTGGTGAGCTCACTACTTGGAAAAGAGCGTTGAAATTCCGCATAAAGGGCTCGAATCCAGCGCATTTCATGAGGATCACAAAACTGGATATCAGGGCGAGGCCATTGGGCACAATTTGTGAAGGGCAAAGATTTGAATCATTCAAAATAGAGGCCACCGGGACTGGAATTGGAAACCGTAGGCCTCCCGAGCCAATTGCATCCATGTATACCGCCATCTCGCCAGGTGGGGGATGACTGGCACGCTCGTGTTTGGCAGGAATTCTCCATTTGAAACGCTCATCCCAGTGGATGGGGGCCATGACGGACTTTATCTCCCCCAAAGTGATGGTGCTAGGGGTCTCGTCCGGGGTGCGGTCGGTCGCTTGCATGCCCGAGCCTTCACTCTCGTTAGGCCTTTTGGCTTTCTTGGTTTTCTTGCCCTTGCCCTTGCCCTTGTCACGGGATCTTTCAGAGGGCCCCGCTACTTCCTCGGTTTCCAGAGCCGGAGCGGCGATGGCCACCGTCACTGTATGACGATGGGGGTGAGTTGCGCTCTCGGTTATCGGGAGAGTCACTCCCTGCCTCTCCGCCTCCATTACCAGGTTCATCTCTTCAAAGAGAGGCTCAACCCCATCTGGGTCCTTTCATCTATGGCCATCACGGCCGCGTCCAACTCTTCGTCCCCAAGAGAGCCCAGCGGAGACGAACTTTGAGTAGCCATGTCTTCCACTTCCCGGGCGAATTCCTCTACATGATCACTGGCCATGACTATGGTGGGTTTTGGGAAAATATGAAGATTTCGAAAGCGGAGGATTTCGGGAGAGATTTGGGGATTTCTGGAAGGAGTAAAGATTGAGGAAATACTAAATCCTAATTTGGTTCTAAGGTTAGCAAAGTTAGAAGATTTCACCGAGAATTACCTTGGGTGTTCTGGAAAAACTGAGAAGAAGGTTGTGAATGCCGGAAACTGGTATGTAAAGAGTTTTTCTGCAAAAGGATGCTCTGAAGATTTGTTCGCTTAAAAGATGGAATGGGTACCGGATCCCTTATTTATAGGGATGGAAGTTGGTACGTTTCTGGCAAAAATTCAAAATCGTAATCATTTCCCGCCTAGGAAACCGTTCACTTTATTGAACCGTCACGTACTTCCCAAGACTCACGCGCTCCACGCGCATCAGCATTTAATGCTTAGACGCTCCAAATGGTCAGAAGAAAGGACTGCATTTAATGCAAGGACATTACAAGCGGTCACATGAATAGACCACATTTATGGCGCAATCAGAAGGATGATTGCTCAACACGCCAGGCCTCATTCGAGCGCCACGCTCGACGGATTGTATTGACTAGAATTCTACAGTCCTTATCACTAAGGACTACAGAATTGGGGGGCAAAATGATGGGGTTAAAATACGCTCGTCCCACGTTTGGACACGTGGCACCTCAAAGATGACGACACCTGTCCTCCTGTGATTACGGTAGTCATACACGAGCGCTGAAACCCCTCAAGCGCCAGCATCCTCCAAGAACACGTGTCGTCTCTGTTACATTTGCACGTGATCAATGTTACCGCTCTCTCACGAGCGCCATTCACACTACATGGCTAACGTTCCAATCAATCAAGGGAGCCCTCTTTGAGAGCTACACTCCCTCAGAGAGGCTCCCACTCCAACTCGTTACACAAGCCTTGGCCTTCATCCCCTAGTGGATTCCTTGGCCTCCAAGGCTTTGGTTGACGCGAGCGTGCTCTCAGGCCCTCGTTACCAACCCCCCAAATGGCTCTCTGACACCTCGTACATGCCTGCGCACCTACCACTGTTGCCCACACCAACTTTCACCAGCTTTTGCAGAGAAGATTCCTCCTAGGTTTCTCTCGCAATGCCACGTGTTAGGGCAACATTCGGTCAGGACCACGCGGTGTAAATGACCAAAGGGTCCCCGACCCTCAACTATAAATAGGCGAGTTCATCTCCTTCACTGTAAGCAACTTCCATTACTGCAACTCCATACTCAGCATTTTTATCTCTTTCAGATCTTCATCTGACTTGAGCGTCGGAGAGCCAAACTGGGAATCACCCCCAGTTCCCCCAGCTTGACCTTCTGACTTTTGTCTGTGTGTTTGTCCTAGCAGGTAGAACCCCCATCTTTTCCGGCGATCTTCCAGTGGTTTCCTCACCTAAACAAATTCTAAAGTGATTGGACTCTGTACCCCATATTCAAACCCATCAGTAAGAACTAATGTTTCATTTGCGTATACATGTCATCTGTCCGGAGACCATGACGGAGCCGTGACTAATGTGGAAAATAGTACTCTTTCGTGGTGACCATATATAGCTTATACAGCTTCTCATAACACGTAGAATAATTAAAAGAGCTCACGATTCTTCTTTAAACTAATTCAAATACTTCTCAAAAGTAATAATAATAAGTAATAATTCAAATAGTAATTAACAAAGTTACCATGAGAATGACCTTATTGTATACTAATAATTAATAATGCAACGGCATATTTTGTTCTCCCCTTTTTTATCCTTATAACATATGCCTTATAATTGTAAGCCTTCATCATGAATAGAATTTCCATTGGTTCAAAAGAAACAATGTTCCTACACACTATCACCAACCCTAGGAGTAGTGGAGTTGATCACCTAGAAACCCAACCCAAAAATTGCAAAAGCAAAAGTGTTAATAATAACAATATCCAGCCTCGTCATGACCAGAGCAACAACTCATCGGATTCTTCTCTCGCCGACTCATCTACCGAAGAAAAGTGGGCATCAAAGCTGCTAAGGGAGTGTGCCTCCGCCATGTCGGAAAAGGATTCGACGAAAATCCACCACCTTCTATGGATGTTGAATGAGCTTGCCTCCCCATACGGAGATTGTGATCAAAAATTAGCTTCGTATTTCTTGCAAGCTCTCTTTTGTAAGGCAACGGATTCTGGCCGTCGTTGTTACCAAACCCTAATTTCGATTGCTGAAAGGAGTCACTCATTTGATTCTGTCAGAAAATTGTATCTCAAGTTCCAAGAAGTGAGCCCTTGGATGACTTTTGGCCACGTGGCATCAAATGGGGCTATCTTGGAAGCCTTGGAAGGCGAGCCTAAACTTCATATTGTTGACATAAGCAACACCTTGTGCACCCAATGGCCGACTCTTCTAGAAGCTTTAGCAACCAGAAACGACGATACGCCTCATCTAAAGCTCACGGTCGTTGTCACCACGAGCATTGCAAAGTCGGTTATGAAAGAGATAGCACCGAGGATGGAAAAATTCGCGAGGCTAATGGGAGTGCCCTTTGAGTTTAAGGTCATGACAGGGCTAAACCGGCTGGGCGAACTCACAAAGGAAGGTTTGGGAATCAAAGAAGATGAAGCGGTCGCGATAAATTGCATAGGAGCATTGAGGAGAATTGATGTGGAAGAAAGAAAATTTGTTATCCAGATGTTCCAATCAATGAGGCCTAAAATCGTCACAATTGTTGAGGAAGAGGCCGAATTTTCAAGCCCAAGAGATGATTTTCTAAAGCTGTTTGAAGAATGCCTTAGGTTCTACACAGTTTATTTCAACATGCTGGAGGAAAGTTTCGCCCCCACGAGTAATGAAAAGTTGATGTTAGAGAGGGAGTGTGCAAGAACCATAACAAGGGTTTTGGCCTGCGAAGATGAACTTGATGATGATCGTCGTTGTGGGGATAGTGAGAGGAGAGAGAAGGGCATTCAGTGGTCGGAGAGGCTTCGCGAGTCGGGCTTTTCGCCTACCGGGTATAGTGATGATGTCATTGATGACGTCAAAGCACTTCTTAAGAGGTACAGGACTGGATGGTCATTAGTTATTCCACCAAGAGAAGATGATGACCATCATCCTTCAGGAACTTATTTGGCATGGAAAGAAGAAAATGTTGTATGGGCATCAGTATGGAAACCCTAAAGCAGTTCGTGAGAGAGAATTTATATTCTAGATTGATGTTGCATGAGATTTCTGTATGTTTTCAATCCCATTAATTAATAGTCGGAAAAGGAAAACTTTCAAAGTAATCTAGTGCCTTTTCTTCATTCAAGTGTAGCATATTAGTTGATGCTTTTGTGCTTGGGAGTTTTTGCTTCTTTTTCTTTACCTTTTTACAATTGTGCTTGTTTGAAAGCTTTTGCTCTTGTATAACAAATCTTTTTGCAAATGAGGGATATGCCTTCTGTTCCATAACATAAAACCAATTACATTAGTTCTCATTATTTAATTTTTTATACCATATATTATATTTGTGTTTGAAGACGTTACCTAGTTCATTATCCTTGCATCTCCCTATAAGACACCTTTGTTTTTTTCTCCTTATTTCTTCGTATGATACGACGGATTATTTTAGCAAGCCTGCATAAGGCTAATAGTTTTTTTTGGGTGGGAATAAGGCTAAGAAAATGTTTATTTTCTTGATTTATTATCTAGTTAGATTTAATATGACCATGTTAAAATTTTGTTAAGTACCCCATTCATTTTGTTTACTACAATAGATTATCCTAGTTAATTAAAAACTCCTTTTTAGAGTTGTTAAATAGCATAGTGTATTCTTATTGTTTCTTGGGCTTTACAAATAGCATAGGGCTCTTACAATATTTTAGTAAACATAGAAATTGATGTGTTAAATAACTAATATATCTATTTCTAGTAAAGTAAACTATCTCTAATAGTTATAAAGGAAATTAAAGGACTCAAATGATAACCCAAGTAATTAAATACATGTTTTCCGTTTATGCAATTCGATCTAATTCTAATTTCGAATCAAGTAAGCTAGTTTGACCAAATCATAATAATAAAAGGGAGAGTGTAAATGATTGTCATCAAAAAATAATAAATTAAATAATAAGTATAATATAATTGTTCGTATAATTAGTTTGGTGTGACTCAACCACTTAACTTTTCAATAGATTAATACTTTGTGAAGTTGATGATCACCATCGACACTTTTGGATACGTTCAAGTTCTAACAAGGAAATGTCAAATTCATTTATATTAATCTTATAAATTAAAGATTGATGCATGTGTGCGCATGGGTATATGTAGGGGTGTCAAAACACAACCCGACCCGAAAACCCAACCCGACCCACCCGTCTAAATATCAGGTTAGGGTTGGGGTTTTTCGGGTCGGGTTCAAATCGGGTCGGACCCGAAATCAACCCGGCGATGAGAGAGCAGGTTCGGGTGGGTTCCGGGTTAACCCGAATTGACCCGGAAAAAGTGGATAGTATATAAGGGAAAAACCCTACCCCAAACACATTTTTCCCCTTCTCATTTCAGCAGCTGCAGCGGCGCTGCTTCCATTCTGACCGCCCACTCGCCGCCGCCCCATCTCGCCGCCGCCTTCTCGCCGCCGGTAACAGGTACGTCATTCAAGCTCTTCCTCTCTTTTCTTTTTCTTTCTTTTTTAAATTTCTTCTAGCTTAACTGTGGAATTTACGCATAACAGCGGCGTTGCTCTTCCATCTTGCCCATCACTTACCGCCGCGCTTTTCCCATCTCGCCTCCGCCTTCACCTTGTCGACAACAGGTACATTATTCAAGTTTTCCTCTCTTCTTCTTCTTCTTTTTTTTTTTTTTTTTTTTGTGATTTTAATAGGGATTTGGGAGTGCGTCTTACTATATAGATGTAGTCGTTGATTCTTCTGAAGGAGGAGATCTTGGGAGATGCTTATTAGTTATCCTTTGTTGTGTTTTGTTTCTCTCTGTTACTCTTTGAATTGTGTCTAAACTTAGCACCCTCTTGTTTTACAGTGATTGAAGCTGGAGAAGAAAGTGAACTTTTGGTCGAATTAAAGATGATGGTAAGCATGTGTTAAATGGGTCCTAATGACTTTGGGAATTTCTGAACTCAGTTCGGTTCCCGTTAGCAAATTCAGACAGATATTAGGATGATTTCAGATAGATATTAGGATTATGTTGGTTGTCAAATTCCCGTTAGCCTTTTGATGTTAAAGAAATCTATTTAAGTAATTTAAGGCCTTTCATAATCATATCTATTAAGGTTTTTGTATGATCATCAATTAATAATAGTTAGTTGTACTGATTATGAATTTTTATGATTTAAAGTAAAGCATTATTGTATAGGGTGTTAATTGCAAGTCATTATGAGAAAAGATTCAAGTATTAATGCTTATTTCATGGAATAAGCAAGGCATGATTGAAGTACATGGTGAGTGGTGAGTTGTCAATTCTGATGCTTCCAATATTATTGAATAATTCCATCTGTCAGGTACTTGAATATTCCTCCTGCTTTACTTCTTTTAGGCCATTTAATTATTAAAAGTTGCCACTGATTATACACAAATTGTATCTAAGGTTTAAGAAATTACAAGTCATTGTGAGAAAAGATTCAAGTATAACAAAAAAGTGAGTGTTAAAATGTGTTCTTTAATATTTTATTTGTTGTAGTTTCTAATGATGTTCAATTGGTCATTAAAATGTGAGTGTTAAAATGTGTTCTTTAATATTCAAGTCTTTAATTTTGGCATCTTATTGAATATTTCCACAAAACTGAATTCTGGAAATTGGTCATGTTTGTTCTTGGTCATGTTTGTGAATAATTCTTGTTTATTCTAATGAAATACTAATTTCCTAGTTTAATTCATTTTCTTTACATTCTAATATGCAGAATATTTGTCAGATTTGGATATTTTGTGATCAAGTTGATCAAGGCAGAACGGAACAGGTCTGATGAAGCATTGTCTTTCCCTTTGTCCAAATTTGAAAAGCTGCAGAATATAATGAATTCTCCTTATGTGAGTATGGTGACAGTCCTTGTGGTCCATGCAAACATCCACATATATTGTATGTTGGTGAAACTATAATTTAAATGGTCCAGTTTAATATCAATTCCAAATCTGGGGAAACTCTGATTTTAATGGCATGATGAAGAATTTTTTTTGGGAAGATGATGGTGATGCAAAACTAGCATATGAACTGTATTGTTTTGTGATGTTTGGTTTTGAACTTAGTTTGTCAGTTTTTAATGTTATGCATTAAGTTAGTTTATCAGTGTTTATGCATAAGTTAATTTTTATGCATAAGTTAGATTTAGCTTATGAAACTGTAATTTGATTGAATGCACTTCTGTAAAGGTTTTAAATTCAGCATTACATGCACTTGTGTAAATGTTTTAAATTCAGCAAAAAAGTTCCAAAAAAAAGAGCAGAAAAGGAAAAAAAAAAAAAAAAAAAAATGCAGGTCGGGTCGGGTCGATCAGGTTGGGCGGGTTAATGGTTGACCTGAAAAAAATCAGGTCAACCCGAACCCAACCCTAACCTGATAGTTTCAGGTTCGGGTTCAGCTTTTCGGGTTCATTTCGGGTTCGGGTTGGGTTCGGGTTGGTGCTTCTTGTGTAGTACCCCCATCCCAACCCGACCCGAACCCACCCGACCCACCCGAATTGACAGCCCTAGGTATATGTGTATACATGTGTGTGTTATAAACAAAATATGGCCTGCCGGACTTGTATTTCTTGCAAATTAAGAAGTTTTACAACACCTATATAGTTTATGTTAATGTACCTTTATTAAATATATCAAAATAAATAACATTTAATAATTATGTTGTCTTGCAAGAGAGGTCCCATCAATTAATAATACGGCTGGGTGGCAAGCAGAAGTACACCAAATGAATCCCAGTACTGTCTTTCTGTCCAGTAAGACATATGCATGCATGAATATATTTGAGATTAAGAGCATATATATTTACCTTTTAATATATATATATATATATAAATTATCTCCCTTTTCTAAATCAGCCCTCCCACCAACATTATATAGTGGGAAATGCTTTTCCAGATTTTGGATAAGACTAATGCTGATTTTGATCTCACACAACTTCTCCACTTTATTTATTTTGTCATTTTGTGTTTAGATCATAACAATTTTCTCGATGCTTCCACCATCAAAACAAGGCGCAAACATCTTCTTTTATAGATGAATTATAGCGGAGGAAAACGTAAAATTGGGACATCAACTACTTCCAACTTGCATTTTTTCAAATTATAGTGCTTACAAGTGAACATCATCACATGAATGTTGTTCGTAAGTTAATTAGAGAGTGTTTGTGATGGGATCCAAATGCGCTCGTCCCACGTGTCACACGTGGCACTTCAAAGATAATGACACATGTCCTATGATTACGGTAGTCATCCACGAGCGCTGAAACCCTTCAAGCGCCTGTATCCTCCAAAAATAAGTGTCGTCTCCGTCACGCCTGCACGTGATCATTGTTAACGCAATCCCACGAGCGCCATTCACACTACATGCTTGATGCTCCAATCATTCAAAGGAAGCCCTCTTCGAGCGCTACATTCCCTCAGAGAGGCTTCCGCTCCAAATCGTTACACAAGCCCAGTCCCTAATCCCCTAGCGGATTCCTTGGCCACCAAGGTTTAGTTGACACGAGCGTGCTCCCGAGCCCTTGTTACCAACTCCCCAAACGGCTCTCTGACACATCGTACATGTCCGCGCACCTACCACTGTTGCCAACACCACCTTTCACCAGCTTTTGCAGAGAATATTCCTCCTAGGTTTCTCTCGCAACTCCACGTGTTAGGGCAACATTCGGCCAGGACCACATGATGCAAATGACTAATGGGTCCCTGACCCTCAAGTATAAATGGGAGTCTTCATCTCCTTCTCTGTAAGCAACCTCCATTACAGTAACTTCTTACTCAGCTTACATTTTCTCTTTTAGATCTTCATCTGACTTGAGCGTCGGAGAGCCAAACTGGGAATCACCCCCCGTTCCCCCAGCTTGGCCTTCTGACCTTGTCTGTGTGTTGTCCTAGCAGGTAGAACCCCCATCTTTTCCGACGAGCTTCAACTGGCCTTTCCCTCCTAAACAAATTCTAAAGTGATCGGACTCTGTAACCCATATTCAGACCCATCAGTTTGAATAAGCTTATTTTATTTTATAAAACTTGTAATTCTAATATTTTATTTTGGAGTTGATAAGATGTTAGAGCTTATCCTAATAATAAACTTTTATATAGATTATAGTTAATGGAGCCCCCACACGAATTCTCTCTCTGAACAAGACAAAAGCTTCCCTCTCAACTTCGATCCGGCGGTGAAGAACACAGTTTCACCGTCAGATCGACCCAAATCTGTTCTTTACTCACAATTTTATTTCGTCCGTCGGGATCCACTTGTCACTCTCATGGATCTACGGTAAGTTTCTGGCTTCCTCCCAGATCTGACGAATTCCTCTGTTCACGGAGGATTTCTTTATCTGTTTTTTTCTTTTTGGTTTGTTTTCTTTCGTTTCTTCCGTATGGAAGCTTTATTCCTTTCGTATGGAAGCTTTGTCCCTTCCGTTTGGAAGTTTTGTTTTTTCTTTTTCTGTGTTTATCCGGGAGAGTTTTTGGCCGAGTTATCTGTTGTAGGGCCAGCTATTTGTGCTCAATTCGGAGAAAAAGCGACTGTGGAACTACAGCCGTATCAGAACAAGATCAACTTGAGAGGACCAATATTCAAAGAGTCCTTTTCTTTTACTAAATGTGATGCTAATATAATAGCTCACAAATCTGTTGGAATTGCGGCTTCGGCCTGCGTTAAATTTTCTGTTGTTGATTCGTGTATTCTTCTTATTGTTCCTTATGATTTGCTATAATATTCCCCTTTGAGGGATTTGGTTGTCAAAAATAATAATAATAATAATAATAATAATAAGCTTTTTAAATGGACAATCAAAATTTGAGAAAATTATAAATTTGATATATTAATTTAATCATTTTAGGATTTTTAAGAATTTTCATTTTTTATTTTAGGATTTTTAAGATTTTTCATTTTTCGTGACAAAATAAACTTATATCTCTAAAAAAAAATAAGCAATTTAGAGTCGATTTTTTTCGAAATCACATTTGACTGTCGAAAAATCGCCCTTGTTTTACATGTGTGGCAAACTAAAACCACCACAAATATGGTGTTTTTTCAACGTAGCCAAACTGCTTTGGCCATATCAAATACCACCAAGTATGTGGCATTTCTACACACCAAATTAAAATTAAGATTGCCACATAAGTATTAAATTTAGAGGGGAAAAAATATATTCAATATTGCATTTTGTTAATAAAATAGGTAAAATAAAAACATTAAAAACAATATATACTATTTCCTTTTTGTTTTGTTATTATTATTTTTTAAAATTTAAATATTGAATGTTGGTATATATTTGTATAATATATTAAATCATTAAACAAGAAGTGTTTTGTTAGTTTTTTTTTTTTTATGTTAATATCTGTTGGATTTCTTTCTGATCACTCTTCTCTTCTTTTCCGTTTCAGTATTGGGCTCAATATGTATGTTCCCACATGTTTCGCCGTGCAGCTTTATCGGGCCTGCAATCGGCTTTTCAGTTGTCGTCTCTTCACTTACCCATGTTGATCACTAGCTTACATCAGGCCCAACTTAAAATCAAAAATTGCACTTCTCCTTCCTCATTTCTTCCCATTTCAAAAATTTCCACCACAAATAAAAAATTGCACTTCTCCATCCTCATTTCTTCCCATTTCAAAAATTTCCACCACAACCTACTATCTTGGATATATTATAGTATATGGAATCTCTGCAATGTTTACATGGTTTTATTCCCTTCTCTGTTTTATTTTCTAACATACATTTCATTACATTCTGGGCTGGCACTCATTTTTAAAAAAGTGCTTTCTCTGAGGTGAAGAATGAGTGTGGCTACGATGTGAGATTGAAAATAGTTTTCTAATCATTTTGTCATTTTCTTTCGTTTATTCTTTATTAACATACAAACAAGGACAACGAGAATAATTCCAGCCCCAGTTTCAAAATTACAGATACGTACCCTTCTCGTAACTTATCGCCCCATCATAACTCAAATTTCAAGAATCTTTCACGCTGCTCTTAACATGTAACTATGACCTTGTTCAAGTTTATTTCACGCTCCTCCATCACTCAGTTCTTCCCAATCCTGTACCAGATGAACCCGTCCCTCTTTCAGACCTTACACAAACTACCCCTCCAAGAATTTCAGAACTTACAGATACCACCCCTGTGTGTCCTGACATCAATATCTCTTCCATAGATCAATGATCAATCTCATCCTCTTCCTCCACCTTCATCTACTCCTTCCTCACTCCGGAAAAGCTCCAGAACTAGGATCAAGCCACATTATCTCCAAGATTATGTTCCTAACAGCGCGCAATGCGTCCTTACCTCTGTTCCGATGCCCAAGGTCTCCCATGGATCTCCTTATCCCATTACCCTCACCAATGAACCCAGCATGGAATTTTTGGCCAACGTATCGAAAATCCCTGAACCACGCACATTCAAGCAAGCCAGTACTGATCCACGATGGATTGAAGCTATGCACAAGGAATTGGATGCGCTGGAAAGTAATAAGACTTGGAAGCTTACTTCGCTTCCTCATGGAAAATGCCCTATTGGCTGTAAATGGGTATATAAAGTGAAGTATATGCCTGATGGGTCTGTGGAGAGATAGAAAGCACGTTTGGTGGCCAAGGGTTACAATCAAATTGAAGGTTTGAATTATACAGATTCATTTTCACCGGTTGCTAAACTCGTTACCGTGAAAGGATGGGAAATTTACCAACTAGACATTAACAACGCATTTTTTTCATGGATTTCTTCATGAAGAGGTGTATATGACCCCACTAGAAGTATACGAAAAGGCGAAAGATGGGATGGTCTGCAAATTGGTGAAGTCACTTTACGATTTGAAACAAGCTACTCGTGAATGGAACATCGAATTCACTTCCAAGCCATGGTTCGCCGGAACGGCTTTATAACGGCCGGAACGGCTGGAACGGAACCGGAACGGAGGCTGCCGTTCTGCTGTTCCGGAGTGGAACGGAAGCTGACCTGGAACGGCGCTTTCATGCCATTTAACGGCTTTCCTCGGCGTTATATCGGAGGAACGGTGATTTTATGCCGTGGAACGGCCGCTTCGTGACGTTGCAATGTGCAGACCGGTTTTTTAATTAAATTAATAGAACCAATGGGCTAATATATATGTGGACCAAAAATAAAATGGGCTAATATATATGAAACTAATCAATGGGGTATATTTTTCTTTGTTGATTCTTTTTAATTTGTAATTCTTAAATACATTCAAAGACTTTGGGCTAACAAATGAGCCCATCACTTTTATATAATAATAAAATCCAATTAAACTAAATTATAGAGCACATGAATATTATTATTATGAATTTGTATTTTATATCTTATATTTCAAAATTTTAAATTCTTATTTAAGTTTATTTAAACTAAATCAGAATATTTATGGATGAGTAATTTATTTTATCAATTATTATGTTGTAGAATGATATTTTAATATTATTTTATTTATTTAATTGAGAATTAGATTAATAAATTATATTTATTATTGTTGCTCATTATAAAAATATTAGAACTCAATTGTATTGACATAAAAAATAAATATATATGAAATATTACCTAACATAAACATTGCATAATAAATTACTAGTTTAAATATTTTGATAGAATTTTTTAAGTTTTTTTAACTTTTGACAGTGTTTTTGCCGCGACCGTTCCGCGTCATTGCAACAGAATTGGAACGGTGACTTCCGTTCCGTTCCCCGCGACCGCGACGGTGAACCATGTTCCAAGCTCACACTTTATGGATTTAAATAGTCAGATAACGGTGCATGTTTGCTCACACTCATCACAGAGAAGTTTTCCATTTATCTTCTCGTATATTTGGATGATATTATCCTTACTGGTTCTTCGGAGGAAGAGGTACACAAGGTCAAGGATTTTTTGCACAAGGAATTTACAATGAAAGATCTTGGTCTTGCAAATTATTTTTTAGGTCTGGAAATCTCACGCTCCTCAGCTAGTACAACAGTTACGCAACGCAAATACATATTAGACATATTATCTGATGTTCGTCTTACTGGGACGAAACCCACTTCCCAAAGGCACTAAATTGGTTGCTGATTATGGACCTTTTCTCCCTGAGCCGGACAAGTATCGAAGATTACTTGGTCGTCTTTTGTACTTGAACATGACTCGTCCGGATTTGAGTTTTGTTACCCAACAACTCAGCCAATTTGTCACAAAGCCCACTGTTTCTCATTGGAACGCAGCCCTCCATGGGCTTAGATACCTTAAGCACACGATATCCCAGGGTTTGTTCATTGATGCTGCATTTACTTTTGACCATGGTTCGCCGTCGTGGTCGTGGGCAACGGAACGGAGGCCACCGTTCCAGTTCCATTGCAATGACGCGGAACGGTCGTGGTAAAAACGCGGACAAAGGTTAAAATATAATTTATTAATCTAATTGTGAATTAAATAAATACAATGATATTAAAAATATCAATCTACCACATAATAACTGATAAAATAAATTACTCATTATAAATATGTGATGATTTAGTCTAAAAAAACTTAAATAAAAATTTGAAATTTGAAATATAAAATACTAATTCGTTGATATTCATGTATTGATATAATTTTATTTTATTTTATTATTGTATAAAATTTATGAACTTATTTGTAGCCCAAAATGTATGAATCTATTTAAGAATTACTGAATTACTAAATTAAAAACAATCAACCCACTAAAGAGAAATGTAGCCCATAGGTTAGTTTCATATTTTAGCCCATTAGTTATATTAGTTTTTCACATTTTAGCCCATTAATACTATTAGTTTAATGAAAACCTAATTGTCTCCTTCATCTTCATCGGTGGTTCTACAAATTATAAAGTGAAAGCGGCCGTTCCAAGTCATTAAATCGCCGTTCCACCGATATAACGGCGAGGAACGCCGTTGTAGGGCATGAAAGCGCCGTTCCAGGTCAGTTTCCGTTCCAGACCGGAACAGCGGAACGGCAGCCTCCGTTCCGCCCGTTCCAATGGCGTTCCTGCGAACCATGCTTTTGACCTTCATGCTTACTGTGACGCAGATTGGGCTGCTTGTAGCCATACGAGACGATCTATCACAGGTTTCTGCATTTTTTTGGGCAGTTCGCTCGTTTCTTGGAAGTCCAAGAAACAGGCCACTATGTCGCCATCCTCTGCCGAACCTGAATATCGGAGCATGGGCTCGACGGTGTGTGAACTTCAATGGTTGTCCTACTTGCTGCAGGATTTCTCCATTCCAGTCTAATTACCGATTCCACTCCATTGTGATAATCAAGCCGCTTTTCACATCGCCGCCAACCCTTTTTCAATGAGCAAACCAAGCATATAGACATAGATTGTCACATTGTTCGCCAACAATTGAAGAAAGGATTTATCAACACTTTGCATGTATCTTCCAAATGCGGATATCTTCACTAAGTTGCTCTCTTTTTGTTAGGATAGCATCCCGGATCGGATGGTATATTGTTTCTTGAATTGATCACAATAAATGATATAGAATAGAGAACGAAAAGGTAAGACACGAGAATTTACGGGGTTCGGCTGAATTTTCTTACGTCCACGAATAAGGGGAGCGCTTCCACTATAACAGAGAGTTTACAACAATTAAAGAAAAAAATTATCCTCTAATTAACCCAACACCCACAGAGAATCTCACAATTCTATCACAAGAATTATATCGAGTGTTTCCCAACTCTCTAATTTACAAGCCTCACAACAAGCTTTCACGAAGCATAGGACTTTGCTTTGACTCTTTAGGCTTTCTAGGCTCTATCTCTCAGCTCTAGACTCTAGGCCTCTTCTCCGAGCCCCCTTTCCCTGGCCTGGGCTCTAGGCCTCACGACACTTTGAAAGTAAACAATGAAACCTCTATTTATAGAAAAGTTTCAGCCATCATGTGAATAGTAATGACAACTCGTTGACAACACATTGACAACGTCAACTTGTCAATAACTCGACGCTAGCTCAGTGCTAACTCGTTGGCAACTTGACTACAACTTGTATGTCAACTTAGTGCTGGCTCATCGACAACTCAATGACAACTGGCCGCTACCTCAGTGCCAACTCATCACCACCTCAGAGTTAATGCCAACTCAGCACCATCTTAGTGCCAACTAGGCACCATAAATATGTAACTTTCTTGATAATTAATTTAAGCCACACTTTAACACTTTTCCTCGCGTTGCTTTTGTATGAAACGGTGTCCTCTCCTTTACCCGGATTAGTTCAGCTGATTAGGAATTAGTTAGAACTCTATTCCTTATTGTATATATACAGACTCCAGTCTTTTTTCCCTCAGATTAATAGAATGATTTTCCCAATTCCAATTTGATCACATGTGAATTATTTTTGTGTTAGAAAGTTTTGTCTGTACGGATGATATTCTGCGATTTAGTGCACATAAAGTAGGAAAGTGAATGATGGTGTTGGTGAAGTTTCTTGAATGAAACAAACATGCACCTATCGTTTTTTAATGTAAAATTGATTTGTGTGATTTTGACAAGGTTGATTGTGAAGGTTTGAGATTGAAATTATAGCTGGGAACTGCACTCTCTCCCCTCTAGTTTGTGAAATTGCAAAAACCTCCCCTAGATGTTGTCTAGGGGAAATTCGGTTTGCAGAAGCTGAACCTTTACACTTGTTATTTGATTGATCAGTTTTCCTAAAATTTAAACCAATCACACAATAAATATAAAATATTATTTCCTAAATTTAATCAAACTGAATTGATGCTAGAATTACTCCTCACCCCTTATGTAGTTATATCAACTTTTTGATTAAAAGATGAAAATGCCCTCCTGGTGGATGGAATCATCTAGGACACAAGGAAATCAGTCACGGGAAATTCCTGAGGCCTGAACTATATTTTTTGATCTCTCAGAATTTCCCTCCACTCAATTGAGTGAAGGACTAATCTCTCGAGATAGCTGAAGGTAGGGATGTAAACGAGACAAGCCGGCTCGTGAGCGCAACGAGCTGGCTCGAAAATAGCTTGCGCTTGGGTTCGAGGATGGCGAGCCAAGCCGAGCCTAGGCTCGGTTCGTGAGGTTTCGAACCCAAGCCTGAGCCACCTCCTTACCAACTCGTGGCTCGCGAGCCGGCTCGCGAGTAATACCTTAATTTAAAAAAAATTTATATATATATATATAAAATATAAGGTATCCATATATTTACTTTTCATATTTATATATATTATACATATAAACATATATTAATACATAAATACATTCACGTCCTATATATATATATGTGGATATATTAATTTGTAAAGAAAACCCTAACCTACCCATTTCCCTTTTCCACTCTCAGCGGCGCAGATGAAATTCCAACCCAACACAAGAATCAGCAATCAATCGCCAGAATTCAGATATCTGCAATACCGATTTCATCCCAACACAATAATCAACAATCAATCGCCAGAATTCAGAATCTGCAATACCTCTCCACCTCCAGGCTCCAGCCATCCACCTTCTCAGGCCGCTTCCCACCACGCCGCCGTCTCACGCCGCCTACGACCACCGCCGCAACTCCTAAGCGCCACTCCTTCCGCCAGCAGACTCCAGGTCGCTGTTGCCACAGCGCCAACTACATTACCACCTATCACTCACCACTTCTCGTAGCTTGAAGAACTTCATCAAAAATTTTATTTTATTTTTTTCCCAAGTTTTGGTTCGGTTTGCCATCTTTTTTTTGTACTTTTTCTATACATGAGAAACGAATCTAGGATTTTTATTTTCTGCTTTGGATATATGTAGAGAAAAAGAACAGATTTGGGCCAAAAGATTTAGATCTGGGGAAAAATGAAAAGGAAAACAGAGAAATTTTAAGGTTTTCATTTTGGCTCGGGAGTTCGGCTCGGCTCGGTCGAACCTCACTGCGAGCCAAGCCCGAGGCACCCCTACTAGGGTTCGTTAGCTCGCAAGCCGAACCCAAGCCATTTTTTTTAGGACCAAGCCCGAGCTCGAACTTTGTAAAATTGGCTCGGCTCGGCTCGTTTACATCCCTAGCTGAAGGCGCTTATTGCGGGGACCTCTTCCAATGTCGTTTTTTACATCCACAAGATTCGAACCCAAGACCTTTATTAAGTGAACTCAAGTCCCTATCTACTTGAGCCAACTGTCCGTTGGTGGCTTGAACTATATTGAGTAATATCATATGATTTATTACAATTTTAAAACCCAATATTTCCCAGCAAACATAAAATATATATTTTTATAAGGGAAAATATCAATTTTGATCCCATATTTTAGGTTTATTTTCGAGTTTGGTCTCATGTTTAGTGACTCAGTTAATTATGGTCTTGAACTTCTAAATTTTTGTCAGAGTTGGTCCACTAATATATTTTTCATTAGATTATGGATGGAAGGTGCACGTGACATCAATACACGGTTAGACAATTATCAACTTATTATAATTTTACCTTAATTTTAGTTTACATTTACAAAATATACACTAACCTTTAAAATAAAAAAATATAAATAATAATAAAAAAATCATATAAATTTCACATTAAATATTAAAATAAAAAATTAAAAAATAACGACATTATTAAAAATCATATAAATTTCTCCCAATGATTGGAACCATTCTCTTAATGTTCCTGTGAATCGTGACACAAACTCCCTTAAGACAGTAGGGAGATGAGGTTCTTTGATTCTTTGGAGATCGATCCAGTATGTGCAAGCAACCGCTCCCATGGCATTGCTAGCACTCCACCTTGAGTTCATAGGCGACCACACTCTCTACCAAAAGATGATCCAGCAGAGCTACTTCGCCATGAAGTGTTGTTCTCTAAACAAGTCAGATTTGGATTTCCATTTCAAAAGAATGTCAGAACTATATTATGCCCTTAATGGGTATAATGATCCAAATCTAAAGCATGTGTACATTGCATCTCTTCCTCAAGAGATCCAGCCTGAACTTCACAGAGCCATTGCCGCCTCAAGAAGAGAAATTCCACAGCTTTCTCTTGGAGAAATCCACCAGATTGCCATTACCACAATCGACAAACTCTGTGAGCAACAAACAATGTTCAAGTCCTTAATGAAGAACAAATCAGTCCTAAAGAAGGCATGCAAGAAATCTCATCTTGAGATAAAATGCAAATCCAAAGAAGAATGCAATTGTTCTCATCCAAAGAGTCAAAAGAAAGGACTTGCTGAGAGAAAGGTGAAAAGAAGAAAACGTCTCAGACACTTCAGACGTAAACCTTTCAGAAACAGGCGAACTGATCGATGCTTTGTTTGCAAGAAGAAAGGACATTTTGCAAAGAATTGTCCTCAGAACCGGGAGAAATCAGCCAGAATGGTTTCTCATATTCAACAAAGCACAGAAGCCAATCTCAACGATGCAGAGGTCGAATCCTTGTTCTCTGAACAAGATGAGCAAACAGAGGACACCATCTTCGTAATTCAAGAAGAATTCACAGATGATGGTCAATCCTCCTCTGATTCTGACAATGATCAAGTACTACCAATCCTTCAGTCAGAATGCATCACTCAAGAGATTATCCCGTCTCCACATATCCAGATCCATATACTTCCCTCGAAGTATGACAGACCAATCAAAGCAATTGGATTTATGGATACAGGAGCCATGAAGTCCATGATGAATCCAGACATCCTACCTAAGGAAGCATGGACAACTCATTACGAGTACTTCCAAGCAGCAGATGGCCAACAGTTCAAAACATCGCTGATCACGAAATATCCTATAGGGATACAATTCTTCCCAGATTGCATAATCTGGATAAAGGTCATTGGAAGCAAGCTGCATGGAAAAGATCTTCTCATTGGGTTTGATCTTTATCACAGAGCTCAGAAGCTCACCATTCTCCCCAATGGAATCAAGTATAAGAGGTACTTTCAGCCTTATACTACAATCCAGAAGATCTATGCATTAACAGAAGCATCCAAAGAATTCTATGATCTTGCCTCAAAACTCAAAGGATGCTGTGCTGAGTCTCACTCAGAATTCTCTCATCCACATCCCTTGTGGAAGAATTCTGAATTCTTCATTCAACTTCCGTTCAAAAAGAATGAAGACATAAATCCTACGAAAGCTACACATCCAGGAATGACTCCTGATGATGAAAAGCTTGCAAGAGCTGAATGTTCTCAACTGCAGAAACTCGGATTGATTGAATCCACCACATCCAATTGGGCGTGCCAGGCATTCTATGTCAACAAACGGGCTGAACAAATCAGAGGTAAAAAGAGGCTTGTAATTGATTATAAGCCACTCAATCATTTCCTTGCAGATGATAAATTCCCAATACCTCAAGCCCAAAGGCTTTTCTCACATTTGGCCCAAGCCCAAATCTTCTCTAAGTTTGATCTCAAAGCAGGATTTTGGCAACTCGGTATTGATCCAAAAGATAGGTACAAAACTGCTTTCTGCATACCTAATGCCCAATACCAATGGACCGTCATGCCTTTTGGTCTCAAGACCGCTCCATCACTATTCCAAAAAGCCATGACCCATATCTTTAAACCCATCCTGCATAGTGCCTTAGTCTACATTGACGATATCCTCCTCTTCTCTGAAAATGAGAAATCTCACAGGGCACTCCTCTCTCAGTTTCATGAAATTGTCCAAGAGTATGGAATCATGCTCTCAGAAAAAAAGAGTCTCATTGGACAATCCTCCATTGAGTTTCTTGGAATGGAATTTTCAGAAGGAAAATACAAGCCAGGTCCTCACATTGCACAGGAACTTCTCAGTTTCCCAGATGATAATCTGACTATAAAA
Source organism: Lantana camara (assembly GCA_037501455.1). Taxonomy (NCBI): domain Eukaryota; kingdom Viridiplantae; phylum Streptophyta; class Magnoliopsida; order Lamiales; family Verbenaceae; genus Lantana; species Lantana camara. The sequence goes on along the minus strand of CM074862.1, from coordinate 86,616,346 downwards.
GAAATTCAACAATTTCTTGGAATAGTCAATTATATCAAAGACTTCCTTCCACAATGCTCCAGATACACGAGTCAGCTTTCCAAGATGCTCAGAAAGAAAGCCCCCCCTTGGGGTAAAGAACAGACGACAGCTGTCAAGCACTTGAAACAAATCTGCCAGACCCCTCCACCTTTAAAGATTCCAGATAAAGGTGAAAGATTCCTTCAGACAGATGCCAGTGATGAATACTGGGGAGCAATTCTGCTTGAAAAAGCAGATGGGAAAGAATATTACTGTGGACATGCAAATGGACAATTCAGTCCAGCTGAAAAGCATTATCACACAGTATACAAAGAAATTCTAGCCGTCAAATATGGAATCAAGAAATTTGAATTCCATCTCATTGGTCATCATTTCACAGTTGTCATGGACAACTCATCTTTTCCGAAGATACTAGAATTCAAAAATAAGGGTCTTCCCGAATCCCAATTGTTGAGATTGAAAGACTGGTTTGCAAAATACCAGTTCTCGGTAAAGCATATAAAAGGAGATCATAACCTCATCCCAGATCTCTTATCCAGACCAAAACCAATTCATCTCATTTCAACAGCCAAACCAATTCCCCTGATATACATGATGGCTTCCTCTTCCCAAATTCCTGTTATAACTGCTGAGCCAGTTCTCCCCGAATTTCCTCCTACATCATTCCCATTATCCAATCCTGATGAAATCAAAATCTTTGCCAGAAACCATATTTTTTACTATCAGGCAAAATTTCTCCTTGCATTAGGACTCTCTCTCGATTCAGGAAAGTTTTACCCTGATAATCCTTTCCTTCCTGTTTTCACCTTAATCGACAGAGTTACTCTTCCTGCCGAAGGATACTGGTATTTCTGGTGCCTGGGTATTTCCAATTGGTTTGCCCTCGAAGTTGATCCAAAGATTCTACTCAACTCTATCAGGACCAATGCTTGCAATTCTAATCTTACAAAGTTTCTTTTTGGTTATTGGACCAGAAAAGAATGGGTCAAGCATCTGATAAACATTGAGAAAAAGAATAGGTATATGGAAAAACCCCTAACTGTCATAATCATGCATAGGCCATATTTCTTTTCACAAGAAAAACTTCTTCCTCTTGCCTATTGTTATGATTTTACCACTACTGATGGTGGTATCGGCAAACATCCGGGTAAAGCTAATGAGTTATATAACCATCTCTGTGCCAAGAACCATGTCTCAACTCTTGGGCATATCTCACCATTTCATAAGAAGTCCTACTGCACCTCCAATATCTTTTTAACAGAAGACTTCTCTGATGGAGATCCTTATGCCAGATCTATGATACAAAGTCTCAGAGAAACAACCTTTCAAAGAGCACCAATTCCAGAAGAAGATAAGATGGAATACCCAGCAGGATACAGCCAAAACCCATGGGAATACTAGCTTGAAAGAGACTTAAAGAGAATCCTATCTCTTTTAGGTCATTGCCACCATTAAAAGTCTTTGTAGGTCCTACCATGAAGACTTTTGTATCTTTACTTTATGTTGTGTCGGCCATTGTTTAGGCCTGCTTTATCGCGTGCTGTAAAGTAATTGCTGAGTCAGGGCCAGTTGTCTTTTAGCCCTTGCTTTATGTTAGTGGTCTGCGCACCACTTTCCTTTGTCTGCCAGTGTGTTTTGGCCTTTAGTGTGCATTATTGCACTTAGTGGAGGAAAAGAATCTCAATTATATGAGGCGATGGGGCCCAGAAGTGTACCCGCCATATAATTTGAGTTTTAATTCCGCGTCTGAGATCCGGAAGTTTGCCTATAAAAGGGAGGCTTCGGTTTTCATTTTTCTCAGACTGGATTAGAGTTTGAGTTCCTTGTAAAGAGTTTGGAAATAAAATCAAGTTTCTTATCTCTGATGTTTTCCTTTCTAGCTTAAAGCCTTTTTTCTAGTTCTTCCATACCCTCAAAGGGTCTACTATGATATACTCCTAATTATCTTAAGAGTATGCTCTGTACTTGCCTCTTATGAGGATCCTGTACATCAGAAATTAGATAATTTCATGGAATGGTCTATTGCTACGGTCCCTAGTATCTCTGTGTAAGTGAGTATCTTGAGTAACTTGTTGAATCTGTAATGGGGAATATTTGGAGTAACGAGTAAGTCCCGCCGAGGCAGGAGGCCGTTAGGGCAGTTGTGTTACGAGAGATATATTCCCAGAGAAAGATTCATAAAGTGAAATTGAGATTAGTTCTCTACACTATACGATACATGAGATACCTGGGCTCCCGGCGTGTGATGGTAATTATATGACAAACTAAATTCCCAACCTTAGAATAAATAAGGATCTAAATAATAACAAATAAATAAATAAATTTTATAGTGAATATTAAAATTATAAATTAGAAAGTACTAATATCATTAAAAATCAATTAAGTGAAAGTAACAAAAATGATAAGAATGGATACAACAAATTAAACTCATAATCTTAAATAAACAAAAATCTAAATAATAACAAAAAAATATATAAATTTACATTAAATGTTAAAATAATAAATTAAAAAATATTAGGGTATATTTTGTAAATGTATACTAAAATTAGGGTAAAATTATAATAAGTTAATAATTGTTTAACCGTGTATCCTGATGTCACGTGTATCTTCCGTTCATAATTTAATGGGAAATAGATTGGTGGACCAACTCTGACAAAAATTTAAAAGTTTGGGACCATAATTGACTAAGTCACTAAACGTGGAATCAAACTCAAAAATGAGCGTAAAGTATGGGACCAAAATTGATATTTTCCCTTTTTATAAATATTTATTTACAAAACTAGGCAAGCTTTTAATCATTGTTGTAATTAAAACACAAAATCAAAATCTACACCAAATGGCAGAGCACCCTGCAATGGAAAGAACAGAGAGGTTTTGCATGTGTTCTGGTTAGTAAACGGAAAATTTTAACCTAAACCCGACTTGATTTATCACTCTTTCTAAATTTTCCACAAACCACACAGTAAGTATAAAACACTTGTTTTCTCATTACACCGGTTTGGTCGAGCCAAGCTCCGGTTAAAATTACCCTAATTAGTAAACGATCTAATCTTCATACCAAGAAATATATGTTTTACAATCATGAACTGAAAACATTTTTGCATCAACCACTGTTCTTGCCAACATTCAATACAATCAGACCAAGAACAAATTCAACGAATTTAAATGGAAAAAACAAAAAAGACCTTCAAAATTAACCATCAATCAAACTGCATTGTTACACATGCCTGGATTCTTTACACACCAGAGTGGCTGAATAGGTTCAGCACCAATTCCCCGAGTCACCATTCTGTACCTCCACTCGTTCAACCTATCTGTAGCTTCTGCAAATCTCTTCTTCCCCGTTTCGTCCCTATTCCCCGACCACAAAGCTTCGGCCATGGCAGAGGCCCTCGGCCATATCCGTGCATCCATGACCGACGGATCAGCTTGCTCCGACCACAACGCCGCCTCCCCTCCAATCACCATCTTCGCCTGCGTCTCGTTCAATCCATAAGTTATATCGTAATTGTAAATGAGCTGCCACGTCTTGAAGGGACCGCACCACGATCCGCCATTTTGCTTCTGTTCAGTGTCAGGCGGCAAATTATAGAGACTGTTGTTCCCAACAAAATCTCCATGCCCACAATCCAAGTAGTAAAAATCCGAGGACGAAACAATAGCACGGAATCCAGCCTCGACTATCCTCTTCGTGTTGTTGGGGCCGTTTCTCCAGGATTGAAGGATCACATTCTCGGGTGGAAGCAGAGAAGGGGTGACATTGATTTGATCATCAAGTATGACATCTTCCCAGTAAACTACAGTTCGGTTCAGAGATAGAATGTAAGGTAAAGTGAAGTTTATGAACTTCTCTAGAATTTGGCTGAGGGTTCCATTCTTGGCAATATATGCTTGAATCAAAGGGTCCTGTTTCCAGCAGTTTGGAACAACTTCATCAGCTCCCGCGTGATAAAATTGATCCGGAAACATATGAACAACGTCGTGCAGAATGTTTTCGACAACTTCATATGTTTTCGGGTTTAAGGGATTTAACTGGCCGGTTCCGGGCTCCGCTGCTAACCGATCATCCCAATTACCACCAGGAGGCATCCAGAATTTGTCTAAACATGTTACAATCTCTGGATATGCTTCGCCCCATGATCCTGTATGAGCTGCAAAAGGGCAAATGCAAATGATTTCAACATTGTAATTTCTGGAAACAGAGTTGTCCTTATGTGATCCTGAAGATGCAACTACAATGGTGCTTGATTAGATTCAAACACTTTTATGCATAACTCTAGTCAAAAGTTAGGTAATGAGGCGAGAGTTGCTAAACATTTATTAACAAGCAGATGGTTTGTTTCTTTTCGGGCATGAGATGCTAACAAACTCACCAGGCATGTCAATCTCCGGTACAACTCTAACCCCATGCTCCATCCCATATTCCACGATCTTCTTCACATCCGCCGTCGTGTACCGCATCTCCTCCCCGTACGCCCCTTTTCCCGCCATAGCCGGCTCCGACGGGACCTCCAGCGGGAACGAATGCGAGTCCGTAATATGCCAATGGAAAACGTTCAACTTGTTCATACTGATAGCCTTAATCAGCCTCAACAAATCATCAACTCCATAATAGTTTCTCGAAGTATCAAGCATTATCCCCCGGTGCACAAACAGCGGCGCGTCGGAAATGTACAGCCCGCACGCCACCCTCGACGGCTTCGAGTACACGAGCTGCGAGAACGTCTCCAACCCCCGCATCGCCCCCCACGGCGTCTCCGCCTTCAACTCCACCGCACCGCCGCAGGGCACGGTGAGGGCGTACGACTCGTCGACTCCGTGGGCGAGCGGAGCGGCGGTGTCGGAGATGGTGATGTTCAGCGTCGACAGCGGAGGCGATGACGTCAACTTCAGCCGGGGAGTGACGAGGGGGCGGTGGTGCTCGGTCAGGATTTGGCGGAGGTAGCGGTGGACGGCGGCGGCGAGGTGGCGGTGGTGGCCGTGGCCGGAGATGGTGAAATGGGGGGAGAGTGTGACTGCATGTGGGTGCGGCCAGTGGAAGGTGGCGGGCTTCGGCCAGACGTTGATCGGTGATCCGACGGCTGAGATTTGAGGGATGGCGTAGAGTGTTATGAGGAGAATGCTTATGAAATTGTGATTATACGCCATGTTTTGGGATGTTATGTCACTTGAAATTGTGATATTGTTTAGAACATATACGATTTGTATTTATAGCTTTGATTTGCTCTCAATAAGAATTGTTAATCAAAGTTTATTCTTTGTCATTAAAAATGAAGGAAAATTCTAACTTAAAACCCAGTCGACCCAACTAATCATAATGACAAGTAGTATATCATATTTGTCATTTAATTTCTCACTCTTCTTAAATTTTTCACAAATTACGCATCAAAAGTCAAAACACATGCTTCCTGATTATATCTGGTTGACCAAAGTTTCAGGTTAGAATTACCCAATAATACCACAAATTTGAGTATCGACTTACATTTCATGATAAACATTGAAATCTAGCTAGGTTTGTGCATAATCTTGGTTTAAGTTGGGTTAAATCAAACTAAATGTATGATATTTGAGTCAATTGTTCCCTAATCTTTTTCCAAATGAGCACAAAAAGGGTTGTTTACGTACGTTGTGGAAAACTAGGAACAATAGTGACTAGTTTCTTGTTTGGTTATGATTTGGAGTTTAGGGTTTGTCCACAGAATTTCACCATTTAAAAAATATCTTGCGTAGCTTTCGTTTGTGCAGACGTACACCAAAACCTTTATAGTAAGGTCACAGTTCGCTAGAATACCTTAGTTTATGTTTATTATAATTTGAAGTAAACTCCAAAATTACCTTTTTTATGTAATTGCATTATTAATATATTTAGATTTATTGCAGGCATTCCAATTGGTGGCTAAGACACTGGATATTTACTAAGACGGCCGGCAACCCACTGCCGTCGACTCCATAGTTGTCTACAAAGCAAAAATGTTGATTTATTATTTAATTTGGGAAAAAATTATTGTTTCCATTTTTTATCTCATTGATTTTAAATAACTAAAGTTGTTGCCAAAGGAAGACGTGATCGTGTGTGCACTGTGCATCAGGTCAATTCTTAGAAGAATTATGGTTTGTGAATTGTGAATGGGTTAGGCATGCGATTAAAAGTGGACTTAATGTATGAAAATCTTTTAAAATATTATTTAATTAGGTTGAATATCGTGTCAAATAATTCTTTTATAAAAAATTTTGAAAATAAATTTTTATTCGTAACTTATTGTATTTATATTTCTACATCATAAAACCTGGATCAAAGGGTTGCACCAAAAAAAACTTCCAATAGTGTTGGTATCCTAGCATATTTTAAGTGAATGGTTAGACATTAATGAATGATGTTTTCAGTAACTGCTCGTCCTCATCTCCCAAGAAAATATGGAATTCAAGGCCGCACGGCGTAATTCAGTTGGTTCCTGAGTGGAAGATTTGCTACAAGTGTAAGGTTCAATTCTCACATTCTGCAGCGTGGGAGCTTAATTCTTGAGTTCAACATGAACTTTGAGAGTAGATTCTTTATAAACTTGCGGGAGGCACACCTTCCCCTTAACAGGTCGCTGAGTACCTGATTTACCTCCTCTCTTTTGTTTTGTCGGGCCAAGGTGTGAAGGGCTCCCAGGGTTGTGAATTCAACCTTTTGATACAAGAAAATATGGAATTCAAGTGGGATGGGACTTTTACCTGACTTGTTTTATTTTTCTCTAAAATTTATCCATAAAACACGTTTTCTATCAAATAAAACATATAAACTAAGCCAATTTCCAATAATTAAATCAAAATGGGGAAGAAAGTCGGATTTTCAAGCCTAGTATGTTGTTTAATTAACAACCTATCAGGCCAACTAACGACAGGATTATTATTATTGTAATTTTAGTGGAAGAGTCGGGTCTGTTTTGATTATTTCGAACGGCTGGTGCAACAAATTGAATCCAAAGGGAAAAAAAATTCCAATTTAATGTACATTTATCAATTTAACTTTGTAATAAAGAATGAAATTTCATGTCTAAAACCTTTAGCAAACTCGTGTTAAGTGATTGATGAACAATATAAATAATATTTATAATCCTTAGATCATAAACTCGTATATTTACACTGATATTTTAATTGGTATATATGAAATAAGGGCCTCAATAAACACCGCAGGTCTCCCTTATCCATTTTTCTTAGAAACAAAAGTGGTTGATGAGCATGAAAGACTAGCACGAGGAATCAAAGGCGTTTGTACAAACACATAAACAACCAAAAAAAAAAGGCTGATCTTATTCAAAATATGCATCTCGAATTGTGCACCCATTTTGGGAAAAAATTAAAGGATAATTTTTTTTTGTCATTCGAAATATAAGCGTTTTTACATTTTTATACCCAAATTAAGTTTCGTTGCATATCGTCATCTCTATTTTACGATTACAAAAAACTCATCTCTGTTTCATTTTTTGTGGTTTCAGTAGATTTTTAGTGGTTTCGATTGATTTTTTGTAATTTCAATAGCCTGAATAGTGAGCACGTAATGCGCACATGACTTAATAAGTACAAATTTATCATTTTATGACTTATTATAAGAAAATTATGCGCTTATCAAAGTCATGTTGCATATTATGGGTTTAATGTTCAAACCACCAAAAACACTAAAAATTAGCCGGATGGGCTTAATGTTCAATCCACCAAAAGTACTAAAAATTATCTTTTGTAAAAAACACAAAGTATGGATGGCGGTATGCAATAAACGCAAAGCAGGGATGGTGGTATGCAACGAAATTTAATTTGGATGTAAATGTGCAAAAACACTTATAGTTCGGATGATAAAAAAAAAATTATTCCAAAAATTAATTAAAAGCTATGTTTTTATATTTCTTCACAAAAAAAAGAAGTAAAATACCAACAGGAGTTGGATCAAGTGGATAGGGGCTTAAGTCCACTTAAACAAGGTCTCGAGTTTGAACTGTGGTGTAAAAAACTATGTCGGGAGAGGTCCCCGCAATAAGCGTCTTCAGCTACCTTGGGAGATTAGTCCTTCACTCAATTGGGTGGGGGGAAACTCTGAGAGAAAAAAATAAAAAATAAAAAAAAACATAAAATAAAAAATCCAACTCTCTGGACGACTTATACGAAGACATACCAAGTTTATTGATAAGTGATAACATTCCATAGAGGACATGTTTAGTGACAAATTATGAAACGATATATTATAATGCTTGAGGACTGCACTTAGAGTTGATTAGTTTTTTTTTGGTCCTGACTTAGAGTTGATTAGTAAACGTACGTACGTGCTGGCTGGCTGCAGGATTTGTTTGTTTCAAAAATGAAATGTTCTTTGCAAAGTTGACAATTTAAGACAAATGTTTTATTATTATTATTATTTTTTATATTATATTCCATTTTAATTCAAATTCAATTACTATAATGTAAAACCCTCCTCCCTAATAAAATTTTTAAATCCAGAGTCTTAAATATGTCAATCTAAATTAAACTTGTATAGCAACAAAATGATAAATTATAGGGATAATTACGAATAACCCTCTGAGATTTGGCGAAATTACAGATTATCCCTTGAGGTTTGAGAAATTATGAACTCCCCCCTGACCTTTACACTCTCTCACACAAATTTCACCACCATTAATCCCTTGCATGGAAGTGTTGTATATTGGACTGCTTCCCCTGCTAGAATAGAAAATTTTGATGAAGTTGCAGCCCAAACGAGTTTTGCTTGCACGAGGAAATTATCCCTCGATTGTAGAATTCGGTGGAATTCAACCTATTTGATGCTAGAAACAACAATTGAGTATAAGGATGTCTTTCAACGGTTGAAGCTTCGAGAGAAAAACTACAAATGCCTACCTACTGAACAAGAGTGGCTGGATGCGACTACAATTTGTGAGAAGTTGAATATTTTCTATGATGTGACTCTCACATTCTCGGATACACTTTATCCCACGTCTAACCTTTATTTTTCAAAAATTTGCAATATCAAATTGAGATTAGATGAGTGGTTGTTGAGTCCCGTTGAGATGATTAGAGTTATGGCGAGAAAGATGTTAGGAAAGTATGGCAAGTATTGGAGAACTTGTAATGCCATAATGGGAGTTGCTGCAGTATTAGACCCGAGATTCAAACTAGAACTCGTGGAATTCTACTTTTCACTAATTTATGGAGAGGGAAAAATGTTTGATTCATCCGTTTCAATTGTCCGACTTGAAATCTCTGGACACCATTTTGGGATTTGGCAAATCTGGGATACATGTGGTTGTCGGAGCTACACATTTTTTAGCACGTGTAATTCTTTGTCGCCATGCTGGAAAAAAAAAAATTTCGGAAAAATAATTTAACCTTTTAAAGACACACATCAGCAAGTGCCTATTCTTGAAACTTGCGCCAAAATTTAAAAAACAATTTACACTCTTCTAAAACTTGAAATGGGAAATTAAATTCATTATTTCGTGTCTGAAGATTCTAGGGTATTTAAGAACCCAACATCAGCTGAACTTCAAACTCCATTATAAGAAAATTCCTTCGCACATTTAAAGAATCTGAAATCTGGGGAATGACGGAGCTTGTTTGGTGAAAGTTTACCTTTTTCCGCTACAATCATGGTGTGGAGAAGGCAAGATGTTGTACATTCGTGCACCCCACCTCAGTATCGTAAGTCCAATGGCAGGGTTTATCGTTTTTGTTGTGTTTTTAAGTTTGGTGGTTGTAATTTTCAGTGGGTTTTGTGCTTGAGAATGTGTGTGTGTTGTGGTCCAACTCGGGATGGGAACCTTTTGGAAGTGTGGTATCTTTTGTCCACTGTTTCTCGAAAATTTGTATGGCGTTTTCTCCCTCAAAACATGTGGACCTTGTATGTCAATGGCCCAATTTCTTTATACTTGTTGATGGACTTTGTATTTGTTTAGTTTTGTTTGACCATTGTTATTTATTGCAAAATCTTGGTTGTTGGGACCTTAAAGAAAGCGCAAATGTCGGGTTTTTTTTAACATTTCTCTTTCTTTACATTTTTATGCAGATCCAAACAGTAATTACATGAGCACATCCATTCACTATGGTGGGTCCTTTATTCTCGTGCCTAAGGGAAAGTACATAGGGGGTCATGTTGTAATCGCGGATTATATCGATGGCCAGAACATAACTATGAAACAAATGGATGACATTTGTTCAACCATAGCTGGACTTTCTGAGAATAGGAGGTTTTATATTGAGTCCTATGATGGTAAAGGATTTGTACTGCTACAAAAAGATGGGGATTTTGTTGCTCAGCCGATTGATACGTTGCATTTTCGTTGCATCGTTGAGCTTGAAATTATTATACTTGACCCCTGATTTGATTTAAATTATGGATGATGGGTCAATTTTATGCTTCTCTTTAGGAACACTTTGGTTGCTGAAGCTTTGAAGAATTTTCAGCAAACTTAGATAGCAGCTGCACGAGATAAAATAGGCCCAAAAGTTTACAAATTGACAACAGCAGTCCACTTCCTCTTGTATTAATTGGAATAAGAAATGTTTCGGCCCATTATGGAGAAGCAGCCCAAATTATTTTGCCCTTGGAAGAAAATTCAGCTCCAATGCAGCTGTTTTGCAACGGTTGGGACAAGAAAAAGAAACCTCCCACCCCCACTTTGTCTTGGATTTAAATTCACACAATAGAGGGATTAATTGTGACTTGAAGATGGCCATTATTTTTTTAGATTTATGGCTACACTTTATGGCTAGAGAGTGGAGAACATGGGGAGAGATACCAGCATCTTTGAGCTACAAATACAAGCACATGGCGGCAGCTGGACACACGACTCACTCTCATACACAAGATACGCAACAACACCGTCGTAGGGAGTTTCCTTTCTTTTCTTTATTCTAGATTATGATTTTAAACCTTTGTTTGTTCCATTCCATTATAATTTGTTAGTTTCGTTTTAGTTGGGATTTTTCATGTTATGCTAGACTTGTGAGACTAATATATTTTAATTAGTTGGTTTATGCTATCCGTACTTCTTTCGTTTTCTTGTCATTGCTTGTTAATCAGTTCTTTGATTCTGGTCAAATCTTGAATTATTAATTTGCATATAGCTATCTAATTTATTTGGTGGTGTTAACTGAATAATTAGAATTTATAGCAATCGATACTAGGACATAATGCTTGTCTGATTTTGTGTCGAGGAATTTGCGGTCTAGTTGAGTGAAGCAGGAGTCTATACCTAACCGATTAGGATTTGTGTTTCTTTGGTGCTCAAAGCTGTTAATTAATTGAATCTTGGAGAGAGTCTCAAAAAGGTTATCGATTAATTATGGAGTAATTTTTAGGAGTTTCTTTGATTACTCTAAAACTAAGAAGAAACGAGGGAGCCAAAGGTAGTTGGAGACTATAGCTAATCTAGCATTCAACCAACGAAAATCTTGAGTCAATGATCGTAGTCTATGCATGCTTAGGAATTTCCCGACTATTTGCTATCTATTGAATTACTTGAGCTTATTTTGAGTTTTAGTTTAGTTTAATTACTCCTTGTTAATTAGTTTAATCCAAATCTCAACCCCCCCCCCCTGATTGTTTTAGCTCGTTCCTTGGTTTATTTGAAAGTTAAAATATTGTCCAATCTCTCCGTGGATCGACCCCTTTTACCACTATTTGCAATTTATTTGTATTCGGTATTAGACTTTATTTTTGTTAGCCTCGACACCCATCAGTGATGTTGTTTGCGAGAGGATCTATTGCCATGCCACTCTTTGTTGATGGTGTTTATTGCTATTCTAGCCAAGCTGAAGACAATTTCGATGATGTAGTTGAGCTTGCTGTGCGTAGTGTGGAGAATTCAGGGGGTGAGTTATGGCCCTCCGATGAAGAAGATGCCTCCTACGAAGAACAGGTTGATTTAACAGATGATGACTTTATAGTCACTGAGTATGTTGATTATGAAATTCCAGAGAATCTTGTGGAGCTATGCAATGATGCTGAAGTAGATGAAAACTATGATGGTGTTTTCCTTCATCAATCAGATCTGCAAAGTGATGAAGAAACAGTGTTCATTGAAGAGGAGGAATTAGGTGGTGATCAATCTGAAACAGAGATTGTGAGCAGGGAAGGTAGTGACTTCAATGAGGAGACAGAAAATGATGTGCTAGAAAATGATGATAACATGTTCACCAATTATGTTAATTTAGATGTCAGTGATGAACTAATTGATGAGCTGGAGATGATGGATAATGAAGATGAGGTTGTTGGAAGTGATGTTGAACTACATGAAAATGCACTTTCAGATAAATAAGGAAATCTGCCACAGTTTGTTATGTTTGACATGAAGGATATATGGAATCCTGTCTTCTTTGTTGGTCTAGTATTTGTTTGCAAGAATGATTTTACGAAGGCCATTACTTGTCATACTATCATGACAAGAAGGAATTTGAGAATCAATAGGAATGATTCCCAGAGAGTATATGCAGTTTGTAGGGATGGGGATTGCGAATGGCGAATCCATTTGATTAAGAGGATGAATGAAACAGGTTTTTTTATCAGAGAGTTCCTTTCTCACCATTCTTGTGCTCCCACCAATGAATGCAAAAACTTGAATAGCACTTGGCTAAGCGAAAGATACTTACATTTGTTTCGGTCAGATCCCAAGAGAAAAGCTGAGGCTTTTAGGGTTGATGTTATTCATGAATTACGTGTAAATATATCCAAGGATCAGGCGTACCGTGCTAAGAGACTTGCTATGAAAGCTTTGCAAGGCAAACCGGACTTACAGTACACAAAGATGTGGGACTATGCCGACGAGTTGGGCAAAACAAATCCAGGGTCTACAATCATAGTTGTGACAGATAATGCCTCGGGAGAAACCAGATTTAGCAGGTTCTATGTGTGCTTTAAAGCCTGCAAAGATGGATTTAATCAAGGTTTTCGGCCAATAATTGGTGTTGACGGATGCCACTTAAAGGGTCCTCATGGAGGTGTGCTCTTATCGGCAGTTGGGGTTAATGCTAACAACAGTATATACCCTGTGGCACTTGCAGTTGTCAGTGTGGAAAGGACAGAGACATGGAGCTGGTTTTTAACTATCCTAAAGAGAGACTTAGAGATTGTTCGAGATGAAGGTTTTACTGTCATGTTTGACAAACATAAAGGCCTTATCAATGCGAGTTCTGAGGTTTTTCCAGGGTCTTCGAACAGGTTTTGTGTTTGTCATTTATTGAACAATTTCAGCAAGGTAGGCTTTAGAGGAGCAGCTTAGAAGAATGCATTATGGAGTTTGGCAAAATCTACGACTGTAGGACAGTTTCGTGCTGTTATGATGAAGCTAAGTGAGTTAGATGAAAAGGCTGCCTTTTGGTTGGCTGAAAGAGGTCCAGAACAGTGGAGTTTGGCATATTTTTCTGGAGAAAGCAAGAGTGATATGCTTCTTAACAATTGTTGCGAGTCTTTCAATAGCACCATATTAGAAACGAGGGACCAACCGATCATCACTATGATGGAATGGATACGTGAACATCTTATGAAGAAGATGCAACAACGGAGAGATGAATGTAAGAGTTGGAAGGGAACTCTATGCCCGAGGATCAAATCAATCTTGAATGACCATATGCAAAGAGTTGCAAATTGCATACCTATTAAAGCCGATGATACTCATTACCAGATTTCGACTTGTGATGGTGCAATGTATGCTGTGAACTTAGGCAGCATGAATTGTACATGCAGAAAATGGGAGTTGAGTGGTATCCCTTGTCACCATGCCATAAGTGCTATTTTGAAGCAAAAACTTGAGCCGGAAGAATTTGTGGATCCTTGCTACAGAATTGAAACGTACCAGAAGGCATATGCTCCAGTAATTTATCCCATAAGCGGGCAGGAACTCTGGAGTCAATCTGTATTCATTCCTCCTATGCCGCCAAATTTTGGAAGAGGTATTGGCAGACCCCGTAATGCGAGGAGAAGAGAGCCCGGAGGAGATTCTACCCAATAGGAGAAGAAGAGCAAGGGGACGACAACCATTGGCAGTATTAAGGCGACAAACTCCTAGTGTGCATTGTAGTACTTGTGATGAATCAGGCCACAATGTAAGAGCACGTCCGGAAAGACCGGAGTACGATAATGCTACTAAAGAAGCACAAAGGAAAAGGCTTAAAAGAATGGAGAAGCAAGTTTGTAGAGTGTCTTGGAAGTTTAGTTTTTTTGGTCAAATGTGAAAATTTTGAATTGTTTTATTAATGAAATTACAACCACTGTACAGTTGCAGAGGAATCTTTTTGGGCAGGCCAACAGTACCCAAGGAACAGAGGTATGAAACATATACATATTAAATACCTTTGTAAACAAGCTGTTTATTTTATTTTTTTAATGTCTGATAATTTTACGTGCATACAAATCCATTTGGAGAAGGTACTTCTAGGTAGGGGACAACTTCTAGGCAGGGGACAGAGGTATACATCGCTTCTCATGTCTTGTGTAACATAAAATATTTTAATTGTCAATGGTTGCCTTCCCCTTGCTCTTCTTGGTGATTTGGTCATAACATAAAATGATTTTGTTGATTGAAGGGAACTACATCAACAGTGGTTGTGAATGAACAAAGTTCAAATGTTGATGCCATAAGGGCTGCAGAAATTCAACCACCAACAAAACAAGTCCCACCAGAGTTTCAAGAAGATGAGAACATACCTGCTTCAGAGGGCACCATTCAAGCAAGCTAGATGACACCTCAAACTACACTTCCGGGACCATCAATGTATGATCAAATGCTCATGGGACAGCCAAGTTCAAGTCCTATAAAAAGTTTGCCCCCAAGACAACCATGTTAGGAATAGTGCCCTAGAAAGCCGATTAGTCATAATCCGTTTTGGGACTTTCCTAGTATCACAAACAATCTTTGAATAATATACGATTGATTGATATCATAGGCAAACACTTCTTTATATGCTCTTGTTTGGTATGCGTTTACTTTAGCTGTGCATGTATGAGAACTCCCCTAATCCTGATGACTTTAGGACTCTACCATTTAGGTGAAATGGTTCATGAAACGAGCCCTATATCACATAAGTCATGATTAGTAAAATACTCCAAGCCGATGAGTCCTACAGACAGTGGGAGTGTCAACCTGACTCCTCTAAGGCTTGCTTGTGGGATCACACCCTTAAGAAGGACCACCTTGTTTCATAGAGGTGCAAAGTGTATAGTTGATATGTACGTGATACATGAGGGTGCTTACTTCAATAAGTAAGTTCACTGAGGTGCCCCGTGTGAGAAGATTCCTAAATGGGAAAGGAAGTGTCTATTTCAGAAAATGGAAACTTCCAGATTAGGAAATATCTCACGAGTCATTGATGTGATTAATTGATCCTTAGACTTGAGGTTCCTTGTCACTTTATGAGTTAACTCTGTAGTCTTTGGTATAAGCTTTAAAGGGTGTCGCCTTAGACAACTGATTCAAGGCTTATGCTGGGGCTGCACAAGTGACTCATGAAAGTGAATGAGAATCAAGAAAGGACCTACACTTGTATATACAAGGTGATCTCTTATTGTATAAGTCATTCATATGCCATATGGAGTCCTTGGTCAAGGCAGTAGATCAAGACATCAAGAAAAGGGTTTCTTGGATTGAGATCAAATGGATATGAAATGCATTTAGCTTTAAGACCGGATTATTAGGGTTCTGATTATTCCCTTACCCTAGATCTTGGTTGAGAGATAGTAAGTAGGAGGATTGTATCTCACATGAATCAATGACTTAAAGGTTCTGTCGAATACGAACATTCCAATTCAGCTAGGGGTTAAACACCTGTTCCTAGACTATGGTCGTTTAATCTGTGGACTGATTAATTAATTAGGGTCACTGCTAATTGAATTGAGAACCTAGAGGGTCACACACAACAACTTGGTTACATGAGTTGAGGCTTTAAAATGATTAAACGAGTTAATCGAGTCAATAGGGTTCCACACCTGTGGGTCACGTGAGTGACACATGTCCCACACGTGTAAATATATATATTGTATATATATATATATATGTTAAATAATTAAATGTGTTAATTATTTAATAGACTTTGGTTTAATTTTGAATTAAAAAGAAAGCCTTATTTTGGAGAAAAATAATCTAGTTAATTAATTATGAATTAATTAATTAGATAAAATAAGTTATTTATTTTAAATAAATAAAGTATAAATTATCCAAAAATAGTTTGGATATTTTTAGCTCTCTTGAAAGTTGATTTGAATTTGAATTCAAAGTCAAAGTCAAAATTACTTGATGATCAAGTAATATGAGAGAGAGAGACCAAAACCCTAGCCCATAAAGGACTAGGATTTTCGGTCCTCCCTTATTATAAATAGGGGAGCTCGAGCTCCCCTTAGAGCTAATTGGCAATTCTTTTGGTTCATGTGTTGAACACCATCCTTTCTCCAAGATAAACGAAACCCTAGGTTAAGCCTAAACACTAACTAGAGAACTAGCATCCTTACTAGTTAGATTGTAGTCAAGTTGGTGGACTATCTCTAGAGAGCTTCAAGTTAGAAGTTTGAAGATTCGAGCTTTACCAAGGAGAGGGGATCAAGCCGCGAGAAGAGCGTTCTTGGGTGGCTTGAAACGCTTCAAGAAAGAATAAAAGAAAAGTAAGTTTCTTATCTCTACGAATTTGGATACACGATTGCGAGTCCAAGGTCCTTTTGTTGGAAAATTTTTTAAATTTTCGCTGCTTTCTGATTCGTGTTTTCCAACAAACCACATGTTCTTCAAACCAGAGTTAACATTAGGGCTCTACCACCTATGCAAGGTTGTGTTTTCTCCACAAGATTGTACATGCCAACACCTCAAAGAAGAGCAGCTGGTATTCACATTGAGGAAGGGCAGAAGTATGTAAATCTCAGTTAGCTCATTGTTCCTGATACACAACAGACCCAAGCCAGTTCTTCAAAGAAAAAGTAGGTGGGCCATGCTCTGAAGGTGGAAAGGGAAATTCAAAGTTGTGGTAGCTTTTGGATGACTTAAACTGTTTCTTTTGAACAAACAATATTGGTAATTACTGTGGTGGTGTTATGCATGTGAGATGCATGGTATTAGTTTATCTTTTGGGTATGTTTGCAATGCATCTGAGATGCAAAACATTGACATATTTTGTGGTTATTTTGGTACTGTTGCATATGTGAGGCAACAGTTATGGAATGTAATTAAGTGTGGGGGGTTCTTTATTAGGTAAAGCTTAAGTATGTTTTGTTGTAGCAATTGTGATGCAAATACTCTGCTATTCTAGTATCTATTTAGATCTTATGGACGGGTTGAATTGTAATATGACTTCATATATTTTGGTCCTATGGAAATGTTAATCATGAGCAACTGCTTTGATATGAATTAATGATCTTTTGTATGTTTAATTGAAGTTGTTTTTATGTTTATGTAGACAAATTTTGGTATAATCGTTTTTACAGCAACACCCATGAAGTAAAGTGCTAAGGTTTGAAGTTATTACAGCCACTACCCCTCTAAGTTTTGAAATCATTACACAAACCTCCCCTACAGTAGATTATTGAGTTTACAGAATATTACAACCACCATCCCTACAAGTTTAGCAAACATTACACAAACGTTCCAAACACGATTACACAACAATGAAAAATTATAAGTATCAAACACACCTTTTCATTGATACCAAACTAATATATTATAATACAGAAGAAAACTTCAACAGCTTTCCTCAGATACATACATAAGCTGCCATGGAAATTAGACACAAAATTTTCATGCTAATGCTAATACAAATACACCATCATCAAAACACGGAATTCAAATGATGAGTGCTGCGCTAAGTTCATACAATTAGGAACACTAAGTAACACACCTAAACACAGACCTATCAAGAGGAGTCAGAAAATTCATCAACAACACAAAAGTCATTCAAACATTTTTCTTCAAATCTGGAGTAGCAGCGGAGAACATGGAAAATATTAGACTGAGGGTTAGCACCCACGACAGAATCAACCACTTGAATGCCCCCCCTTCTGACAATTTCTCATGGCTAACATATCTTCATCCATGGTTCGTATATTTCTGAGAAGACCCCGAATGATGATTTTTGACCTCTCAGCTATTGGTGGATCAACCCATGAGAAATAGCGGCAACCACCACTCTAAAACATTAAATAACAACAAATCCTCAAGAAATTGGATGAATTAACTGGAATAATCAAATTGAATATAATTTCAAGAAAAAGAACTAAACCTGGAACGATAACAAGTGTTAAATCTCCTGCCCGGATTCTCGTTGGTCCATGAAGCTGCCGCAGTAACAGTCTTCGTCGCCTTCGACTTCCGACATTAGAACAGGCAGAAGATGTTGAACTATGAACCCTAACTTCACTTCAGCTGGTGTTAAGAAAAGGATTTTGGGGGGAATTTTCCCTCCAATCTTGGCGCAAAGAAAGAGGACACAAGCAACTCACGTGATTTTTAAGCTTTTTTTGTTTATTTTTACATTATTTTTTTGTTTAATTACAATAATTATACATTAGGTGTAATATGATATGGCACTGCATGACACGCGGCCGCCAACGTGCCGAGTAACTAGCCACGTAAGCAAATCTCAGGCGTCCACATCAGCACTCCAGCCGACATGTGTCCTTTAATTTCACGAAAATTTAAATTAAAGTCCCAGATTTGCAAAATCCCAAAATGGTGTCCAGAGATTTCAAGTCGAACAATTGAAACGGATGAATCAAACATTTTTCCCTTTATGGAGAAAATTCAAACACGAAAAATGCCAAAGTAGATAAAATTCAAAAAGATTGTTATGATATGTTGGCATATTATAAGTCTAGAGCTATAGTTTCCAGGGAAGGTAGCTCGAATGTGAGTGGTGTAGGATCTAGTGGAAGTAGTATTGGTGTTTCTAGTGATCCTTTGGCAGCATTTGATAGATTTGTGTCTTCAAAGACTACATCCACTACCATATTATCTCAGACCTCTGAATTGGACATATATCTCAATGAAAATGTCTTGCCAAGAACTGAAGAGTTTGATGTGCTTAGTTGGTGGAAAACAAATGGGATTAAGTATCCTATTTTACAAAAGATGGCGAAAGACATTTTAGCGATCCCTGTTTCAACCATTCCATCCGAGTCTGCTTTTAGCACTAGTGGAAGATTGATTAGCCCTCACCGTAACAGACTTACCCAATTACTTTGGAGGCATTGATGTGTGCTCGACGTTGGTTATGGACTTCCACTGGTATGAAGGGTAAGTAAAATTGATTTATTATTTTTATTAATATAATTTTGTACAAATTGTTAATAATTCTTTTTAATAATTCATGTAGGTGTTTGTCCGTCCCTATTTGATGATGAAGAAGAAGATGTTGAAGAATGTATTAGCGAAAGTGAGACTTTAGCTTGTGGTTCATTTTCTTTATAATTGTAAATGTGGTGGTTCTGTTAGTTGGAATATTTCAAGAATTGTTATGGCTTGAATTCAGTACGTAGGGGAATGAAATTGAAGAATGACAAAATTGAAAAATTTATAATTTATAGATTATTTTACCAAAATAATATCAAAACAAGCTTCAATAGTATTAACAAATTATTTTTAGGTAAACAAGCTTATAAGTTAAGAATTGCTATTTTTCAATTATTATTAGGTCATATAACTTTAATAGTATATGAACATTTTAGCCACAATCAGTAAGAAAATTAGGTATACGGGAGAATTACTACTATTTTAGCCACATTTTAGCCATCCCTAATTACATTAGTTATAGATATATTACAAATTACATAATTAATATAAATTAAAGTAGGGACATATATTGTAAACCGTCACAAACACAAAACATTCATGTACATGAGATTTATCAAATTTACTTAAATATCCGTTCAAAACATTACAAAAACGGGTTTGTATAAAAAATGAGTTAAGCGTCTCAAAAATGAATTAATTAGGTAAAAAAGGGTTAAACGGACAAAAAAAATATAAATGGGTCTCACAGGTCTGGATTCGGACCCGGGTCCAATGGGTCCAAAATTAGACCCATCGGGTCTGGACCCGCCACCAATCGTGGGTCCAGACCCGTCGGGGCAGGCCCAGACCCGACGTATTGCCATCCCTAAATTCACACCTTTTAAACTCATATTTACATTCCCAAAACACCCTTAGGGGGTATATTGTAATTTTACTGAGAGTTTAATGATATAATTATAATATCAGTTAATTTTGGATTTTTTATATTTAAAAAGTTGTTATTTAATTTAAATTTAATATTTTATCTATAAATATAAATTAAATTAGATATTACATGCATATTTATTTTTATGAGGTATGGAATTCTCTCTTATATTTATATCTTAATTTTAAATATATTTTGTTCAAGTTCATTTAAAGTTAATTTAAAATAATTTATTTACAATTATACAATCTTTTCTTCAAAATAAAAACTCATATAAAAAAAAACCAGACAAGGATCAATTAGTGCATTGCCAAATTTTTCCCTCAAAATTAAAAATCATAATAAACACACCAATATCAATAAATGCATTAGTAAATTCACATAAATATCCTTAAGAGTCACTTAAACAATTATTTCAAACATTAAACATGCATGATCAATATCTACAGAAAAATATTAGCATCCATAAACACTATGTATGAAATTAGTTTATCATAAAAATATTAAAATATCATTAAGTAGTATTCATTGTAAAAGAAATTGTTAGGTAGACACAAAACTCAAGTATTTACATTAAATCCTATAAGAATTTCAGTCCTTATATTAACCCCTTTACCTTTGGGTTTTTTTGTACATATACCCCACTGAGTTTCAGCATACTAGGAACAAAATAGTAGATTTCGCCCGCTAAATTTAACTGAGGAGATAACGGGCCAGAAAGGAGTTCGTAATTTCTCAAACTTCAAAGGATAATTTGTAATTTCGTGGATGTTCGTAATTATCCCTACATTATATGAGTTGATAGTGTTAGGTACTTTTTATTAAAACAATACATATATATATATATATATCGTCCAATTTTCAGAACATGTGTGTGTAAATATCGCTGTATCGCCAAAAGAAAATAATTTTCTTGATAAAAGATAAAGAAATAAAGGAAGCAGCCCAATTATAGTGGATCAATTAGCCTTTTGGGCTCTAGGGTTTGGTCTCAAATCCTTGGCTGTACAATTTTGGCTCCAGAAGTTTCATTTTCAAAGTGTTTTTTTTTTTTTTTTCCAAAGTTCATAAAGTGCAATGACCTTTACATTTTTTTTTTTTTTTTAACACACACACCCCAAGTGGCTAGAGGGATTTAAATTCGGGTCTTTGCCTTCGAGAATCAACCCTCAAACCACTTGGCCAACCCCTGTTGACAATGACCTTTACTTGAATTAATTATATATATATATATATATATATATATATTAATAATTGATTATTTTGAATTGGACTCAATTAAATCAGTGTAATGAAATGCGTAGGTTAAAATATATATATAATGAAACAATTTTTTTTGGTGTGAAATGAAACAATAATTATATTTATTGTTGCATGAGTGAAAAAAATTTAAGAGGCACGGGAACCTTGGAAAATTCTAATTGATTTCGCCCTAACCCAGTTTAGAGTAGAATTTTCCCGGGAGCCTCCTTCTCAATAGTCCAAAAAAACATGCAAAAGAATGATGATGTTCAATAACCAATGTTTTTAAAACCGGAGGGTGAACCGATAGCCTTATTGGTCACCGATTAGACCGGTTAGATTGGTTCAACCACTGATTCAACCGGTATGACATCATAAATAAATAATTATTATTTTATTAAATTTATGTATATTTATATAATATTATAAAATCATAAAACACATTTAAAATCCAAATATTTGTAGAATATTTAAAATTTTCACATAAATTTCTAGAAATTTAAAAATGCAATCTTATCTTTATTTATCTAATATATTATATATAAATCAAAATCCTAGAAAATCTTTGAAAAGTTTAAAAAATGAAACGGTATGATCTATACCGAAAAAAAGGCAAAAAATAAGGACAATAAAAAGGAAAGGGGTAAAAAAAAATTTTAACTAAAACCCTAGAAATCTTATTAACTAAAAGGTAACTAAAAGGCGCCGTAATATATGACCCTCACGAAAATTCTTCATTCTTGTTTTTTCTGAGTTTAAATGCCTTCATCATCGTCTTTTCCAAATCTCTCTCACTCTATGTAGCCGCCTGAAAAGAAAAGAGAAGACTACAGTGAAACCGTAAGCTTTCTCTATATTTTTAATTTTTCATCACCTTTTTTTCCATCGTGGCTCCGCCTCACACCATACGTTTTTAATTTTTCATCACCTTTTTTTCCATCGTGGCTCCGCCTCACACCATACGTTTTAAACTATGTGTTGAAACCCGGATCGGATCAGTCGGTCGGATCGGTTCGACCGATGACCGGAGGCCTGTCCGGTCCGGGTGACCCCCCAAAACCAATCTCTTTCTGGACCAATCTGGCCCGGGACGAACCGGACCGCCGTTTGGCCCGGAAATCCTTTTTTTTTTTTTTTTCAAAATTTTGAAACCAAACCAATCTCTTTCTGGACCAATCTGGCCCGGGACGAACCGGACCGCCGTTTGGCCCGGAAATCCTTTTTTTTTTTTTTTTTTCAAAATTTTGAAACCAAAATATGAGCCTGTAGGGGATCGAACCCTCAACCCTCCATATACCATGAAGGTGCATCAACCAGCGGAGCTAGCTAATTTTATTGTCACTTTATTGGTAAAAATAGATTTTATATATCAGTTTAAAATTTGTAATTATATCTAAAAATTAATTTCTTGGAAAAATATTAATTAGGATTAAAATATTATAATTCGTCATAAGAATTTAATGTAAGTTCTGAATAAAATAATGCGGAACATTTTATTATATATATATATATATATATATATTAATGTATGTGTTAATTTCTTTTTCAATAAAATATATGGTACTTTGTTAATCTAATTTTTTATTTATTTGGTTGATGTTGATTATTTTGCTATTTAGTTAGATATTTGATCTATATATTTGTAAATTTATAATTGAAAATTTAGTTTTAGAGATGTTATTTGAAAATTAATCAATAGTTGAAAGTGATTTAAAATTATATTTTTTTATATTATTTCACTTATTTCACTATTTTTAATTAATATCTATTATATTATATAATTAAATATAATTATTACGTAATTATAACGTCATACCGGTTCGACCAGTGGTCCGACCGGTCGAACCAGTAAAACCAGTAATGTAGCGCCCCTTAACACTACAACTCCCGCACCGTACTACCCTCGAGTGGATGTGAGACCTAGCACTCGAGAAATACTACGGCGAACGGTATAGACGGTACTTAAGTAGAGCGTAGGATAAAATGCAGCGGAAGATAAAGAAATTTAAAACTTGCAACAAGCAACATGATAACACATAGAATAGTGCATGATATTGTAAGGGGTAATATGATAGCTAGTGGACGGAGTTAATGTATAAGAGCAGCTTATTAGTAGTATATACATGATCAGGATTAAATGCTCCTTAATCTAAACCTGGTCTAATAAGTATCACACCTATAGCTTCAAGATACCTCTAGGTGTCGTTGTCCTCGCTCCCTGAAATCATGTGTTTGAAACAGGCGAGGAATTAGTCAAAGTGACTAAGTGAAGGAAGATTAGATATAGATTTATGTAGTTATATATTTATATAGGACCAAGAAATTCTTTGGTCTAAAATAATAGCAATAAGATATAACAAATAGGATACGGTTCATATGTAGCACCCAGAACGCCGAGATGTCACACCCCCGCACTATAGCTCAGTCCACATACGAAATGGATGATCCGCACATGAACTAAGACTATAGCGAACGGGTGACAAAAGAAAATAAACTACTAGCTAGGCGGGACTAACCCTCATATAATACCAACATGCATAAATAAATAAAACAAAAACGGAAGCATAATTTAAATTCACTTCATTAACATAATCCTTCCATCATTTACATAAATCCAATTCCAAAGATATCCAAATGGGTCATACTTAATACATAGGTACCAAGAGACATAACAATACATATATGCATAAATAATGTACAACAAAATGAGGAAGACAAGTGCTAGACCCAAAGAACAAAAGACCTGACTCGATCCCGCCTAGCATGCAACCCTTGAAAACCTGAAAAGTGTGAGGTGTCAGTCCAACACGGACTGAGCGAGGGGTTTATAAATAAATATTAGCGCAATTACCATGCAAGCCATAATCTTAGGTAAGGGTTTATAAAAGAGAAGCAATATAAGTTCAATAATAAAAGACAACTCGCCCGAGATTACAACTAATCAATCTAACAATACAATCAATTCAATTCAATTCAATTCAATCAGTGGCCCGGCGAGTGAGGGCAAATCTCCAACCTTTCTCCGACAGTGTACAATAATTCAGTTGTAATTACTTAAGTGATCAAGCCATACAAATTAGTGCACAATTAGCAATTTCCGTCCATCCTTCTTCCTCCGGGTGATGGGGGATTGCAAGGTCCCGCCATCCAATAACGACGAGCATAGGGTTCATGAGTTCCTATGCCCGGGACTCCTTCCCCCAATAATCTCCTAGTGGGTGCAGGGGGCATCCCAAAGTTGTAAGGGTAGTGCAAGAGTTACCCGTCAGTCCTTGCTTCCTCGGTTGGCTCAATACACTACCCTCGGGCCCAAGTGAACATGCTTTACTCGCCAAAACAATCAATCACTCAATCAATCAATCAATCCGTGAAACCAGTTGAAAATCAATAGAGTTTGGAAAACTATATATGTATAGATACATTTTGGCTTAAAACATCACATAGGGTTATATGGGTTCTATATATCTAGAAATTAAACCTCACCTGACAAGCGACGGGACAAGACAAGGATACAAGAAAGTGTCCATACGATCAATGATCTCCGTCCTGGAGAAAACAGGACAAGAAAGGGAATAGTGGAAACTCGTGAGACGAGACTCAATATGAGACCAAGTATGACGCACGGCAATGCTCATGTAGTTAAGTAAAACTAGCAATCAAGTGACACTTAGCATGTATGAGAACCAATTAACATCTAAGAGATGAAATCACTCTCAAGGAGTTACATATTCATATCGTTCAATCATTTCAAGTTCAATTCATATAGGGCATGGAGTCACACAATAACGTTTGAGAAATTAAGTACCAAGAAGTGTCAAGTAGGAGCATACTTATCAATTAATCAAGTATATATAACATATAATTCACATATGGGAGCCAAGAGAGTGAAAGGAATGCAATAAGAAAGCTTTTGGTGAAGTTTGGAAAAAATGGACAATTTTAGGAAACGCACACGCTGTAGGAAAACTGGAATATCTTTAATTATAGAAGTGGGAATTGAGTTTTGTTTATTGGAAATGAAACTAGACACAAAGGGCTTTCCAAGGATATATGTCTCGTTTTCTAGGTCAAAGTAAGGAGTAAATGGCGTAAGCTTGAAGTTGGATGATTGCAGTTTGTCGGTAAAGCAGCGACACCCAAAGGAATTGCTAATATCTTAGAAATGGGAAAATATATTGAGGTGATTCCAATTGGAGGTTGTTCTAGACTTCAAGACCTTTCTGTGGGTTCAAAAATCAGGTCAATCGGAGTTTGGATGAGGGAGAAACGGGCGTTTGAAAAATGGCCTGGAAACCCAAACGGGCGTTTGAAAAATGGCCTGGAAACCCAAACGGGCGTTTGGAAACTCTCGGGTGTGACAGACACTACCCAAACGGGCGTTTGGTGTTATAACTAGGATCCCAAACGGGCATTTGGAAGAGATTTGGGCGAAAAACAGGGGAAAAACAGGGGCTATGCACGGGAATTGGCTCCCAAGCCTTCCCAACACAAAACCAAGACAAGAATCAACTCAAAACTTGTATATAACATGCATATGGTTCATATAAATCATTTAAGCAACATTTCATCCATGGAAACAAGCTTAGATCATCCAAAACTCATCCAACAAACCCATAAAAGTGCCATGATCATGTATGCTCCATATTTCTTGAACTCAAGTTAAATATTCATAAAACTAACTCACAATCAACATATATACTTCAATTTAAGTCATGGAATTCAAGAATCATAAAACCCTAACAAAGCTCTATGAATTCATCAAAAGATATGCATGATCTTACCTTGGAGAAGAAAAGAGGTGAAGGGGAAGAAGAAGAGGTAGTCTTGGAGTTCAAAATCTTAAAGAAAGTGGATGAATTCTTGGCTCCTCCTTGCTTGGTTTGGATCAAGAGGGAAGGAAGAGAGAAATGGAGTGAGTCTTGCCTTGAGTCTTGAATATGAGATGAAGAGTAAAATATGTATATGTATGTATATGTTTATATCGTGATTGAGGGAGGGAGAAAGGAAGGAAATTGCACAACAATCCTCTAAGAACTTAAGTGATGCAAATAAGTTCTAACTCATGAAATATAATCAATTAAGTCCAATTCACATGAATGCAATTTAAGTCCACTAATTATGAAAGGTAATCAATTAAGGACACATAAGCAATTAAATCACATTCGGCAATTAATTCACGTAGCAATTGAATTCAATTCACGTAACAAGTCTCAAGTTGACAAGTATTTCAATTAAACAAGTAGAAATATAATTCATATAATCGTAATGAAATATAAGAATTTAATAAGCGAAAGAATTAAATAAATCCTAACTCTCGAAGAAAATCACACGTGTCGTGCGTACCTGAACCGATGGAAAATTGGGGTGTTACATCATAAGTTTGACATAGGGATAGGGGTATTTGGAGTTTATTTTAAAAGTTATGAACCGTTTATAAAAGGTTTGTACCGCCCGCAAGTAAAGCGTCTCCCTCCGATCTCCTTAAAATGTTTGTAAAATAGTACCGGGCTGATCAAGGCACCGGTACTTTAATAAAACTAAGTATGATAACAACTCCGCAACACCGTAGTGTCAGTAAGGGAGCAAACCCTACCGACGATATGTAATATGTGGGAGAAAGCTATCTCTCCCAGGGAGGTTGTCTCCCTTGTAAGTCTCTTGGCGTGGAGTAACTAACCTCCAGCTAAACCACTACCAAGAGTTGGTGGCGGTCTGTGGCACCAACAATACCTTCGGCCCGATGCCTTCCAGGTATTGCTCGACACAGCTGTGCGCCAGGCCCATTTTGATAAATAATAATGATTTACTTGCTTAGTCGGGAATCAGTTCTTAGTATTAATAGGACTGAAGTATATAATGTCCGGATAAGATCTTGATTCCGACTTAATGGTATTTTCCTCATAAAGAGGAATATCGTATTATATTAGTATGTATAGATAGGAAATCAAATAATAGGTACGTTTGGAAATCATTTTATAATTAGATATAGGTATATACATGATTCCAGTTGAAAATGTTTTAACCCTCACCTAGTACCGGAATTCAAATAGGTTGGAACGGATCCCACTGTTCAGTGCAATTGTTGCCTGAAAGTAATTACTACTGACTTAGAACTAGGTTCTTATTATTCTAACCAAATAATCACATAAGGCTTAGGAAATATAACATATTAGAGAATTCTTACAACATTTAGAGATTTTCCCGGTAAAATTTAATTTTTAATTGTTTAAGGAAATTTAATTAATTAATTAGGTTTCATGAATTCTTTAACCACTTAAATATTTATTAATCATGTTATGACCTTAATTAGAGTATTAGGAATTAAATTTAGAATTTAATTCAACAATGCAGGTTGATTTTGAAATTATTTTATAATTTTATTAATTTTTGAATTAATTTGGAAAATTCTTTATTTAAAATTCCAAAATCCTATTTTATAATAAATTTTAAATTAATTTCGAAATTAATTGGTTAATTGTTGACCAAAAAGTCAAAATTACTATTGAAAACATTTACTATTCAATTTCTTATGAATTAAACACTCTATAACATAAAATTGATCACACACACACTATCACACGTGCACATGATTTAATTCAAGAACACTATGAATGTGTTCTTGAGCTTATGAAGATGTTCATACTAGTTCATGATCACATTTAATAAATTTTAAATTCATAACATATAATTAAATTCAAATGTAGCACTTTAATCATAAAATTAAATCTAAATAATTAATTATTCTAAGCATAAATTTAATCAAACAAGAACATAATTATTTAAATACATATTCATATTATATCATATCATAATTCATGCATTTAATTAAATAAAATTCCATAATGTAGGCACATTGTACATAAAACTAACAATTATGCATATATTTCATAAAAATAAATTCCTAAAGGATAATCTAATTAAACCTAAGCATACTACTAATGTTATTATATTAAAAACATAATATAAAGCATGAAATAATAAAAGAAAAGCACACCTTGTGAGAGAGAGAGGTTTTGGCCGTGTATATAGAGAGAGAGAGAGTGATGATTTTGTGTGTTCTCTTAAGTGAAGTTGGGAGGCTATTTATAGGTATGTCTTGGGGGCTTATGTTGCAATTTTGAAGACTTAGTTAGCTGAGTCATGGTGGTGAATAAGCTAGGTTCATTTATTAGGGGATTAAGGTGTATACTTAGGTGTATATTTGAGATATATTTAATTTATCTAGTAATTATGACAAAATAAAAATAATTCTAAAATAGGATGAAAATGATAATAAAATCGTAGAAGAATGTCTAGGTTTTAGTTTAAAATGAGAGAAATTGCAAAAGAAAGAGAATCGAAAGAGCTCTCTAATGGTTATAAACACTGAACGTTTGAACGTCTACATTTAAAGTAGTAGACGTTCGGGAATTTTGAAAAATACGTTAAAATCCATAAACGAAGCTAGGATGTGAATTGATTCCCGAGAAAGTGTCCATGATTCTTGAAATAATTTAAGGATCATTTTGACTGTAATATTGGATACCAAATGTTGTATGGTTTGAAAATTAGTTTTTACGGTGGAAATAGTACTTTGGGAAAAATAGGAAAAATTTATAAAACGAGCTAGGATTTGAACTAGAGTTTGTAAAAGATCTTAAAATTCATAAAATAATCCAAGGATCGTAATGGTTATAATATTGTATAGGAAAAACGTTGAAATTCGAAAATTTCTAATTTAGGGCAAAACTAGGGTTTTTCGGCCGGTTTTGATTTCTACGGAAGCTACGTTAAGAATTAGGGTTTGGGAATCATACCATAATTCATAAAATTTCGCAAGGATTCTATCGAACCCAATATTGGATAGGTAAAAGTGTCGAAAATTTTCTACAATTAAGGGTGAATAGTAACTAGGAACCTAAATGGAATTTTCGACAAACAATTTTCAAAACGTATTTCGGGATGATGAAAGCTATTATATGAATTTGGAAAATATGGAAATCAGCTTTCTAAGGTTTCTTAAGGTTTAGGTAAAGTCTAGGGTTCGGTGAATGAATAGTGATATGGTTCTCTCAAGAAGGCACAAAGCATAAATCAGGACATAAATGCACATAATTCACGTAAAATAGAATGTGTAATGGACTAAGCCTATAAACGCTTTCCTCTTAACCCTTTACTTGCCCGTGCTATCCTGATCTCGAAAATTCGGGCGGTTACAAGTAACCAGTAAGAGGCCCCGGTTCGACGTCCGGTCCGGGTTTCAAAACATAGGTTTTAAAGGATGGATTCAATTACTTTGTTGCGGACTTGTAGTATCAGATTTAATCTCTTTCGAAAGGGAAAAAGGGAATTTTAAGGGGGAAAAAGTCAAAAGAAAGGAAAACGCGGAAAATCAGGGGAAAAAAAAGAAGAAGAAAAAGAAAAAGAACATGTTACAACAAGAACCGGCGGTTTGGTCCGGTTTTCCCAACAGAAACCGTCGGTTAACCGATTGGTTTTACCGGTCCTAATCCGATCCAATCTTGACTGGTTTTATAGGTTGTGTCGGACCGGACAAGGCACCGGTCACCGGTTGAACCGATCGGACCGACCGGTCCGGTTTTCAAAACACTGTCAATAACTAACCAAACTGCCTTCTATTTGTTTTCAAATTAAACAAACCCTGCATTTACATATGACCAAATTCATCCCCTCAAACAATCTTACATCATAATAAGAACTATTTTTGAACTGCCCAAAATATGTTTTAAAATCCGGACCGAATATCAAACCGAAAGCTTTATTTGTTACTGATTTTACTAGTTTAACCGGTTCAACCACTGTAACGTCATAATTATGTAATAATTATATATATTTATATAATATTATAAATAAAATAATAAAATAAGTTAAATAATATAGGAAAATGGATGTATAAATCAATTTCAACTACTCATTAATTTTTAAGTAACATATGTAACAATAAAATTTCAAATTAGAAATCTAAACAATATAAATAAATGATTAATTTAACAAATATTATATTTTTTATTGTAAGAAAAAAATTACTACACATACATTTATACTTTTATAAAAATATATTATAAAAAATAAAATACTTTACATTATTTTATTCATGTTTAAATTTAATTCTTATGAGATATTATAATATTTATAATTATAATTAATATTTCTCAGAACTCAATTTTTAATTATAATATGTATCTTTAATAAGGTTATAATTTGAGAAGTATTATTGATAAATTGCCAATAAAATTGCGCAACAATGAAATAGGTCAATTGGTTGGGCAATTCATTTCTATAGAAGGGGTCCTGGGTTCCGATCACAGCACGTCCCCAATTAAGTTTTACAGTTTTGAATGGAAAACTTTTTTTATAAAAATCGAAAATCCGGCCCAAACGGCCTGCTGAGCGGTTCGATCCGGTTCTTTAGCCGGTTTTTAACCGGTTCTCAACTAGCCAAACTAGTCCAAATGGTGACTGGTTTTAGGAGATCAACCGAACCGGACAGGCTGTTGGTCACTAGTCGAACCAGTCTGATCGGCCGGTCCGGTCCGAATTTTAAAACATAGGTCCAAAAGCAACAGAAAGAAAGACTTGACTCAAACCAAGAAAACAACGTAAAGATAAAGGAAATATTAGTGAATGGAGTCATGGACTATCAAATCATCTAACCATTTCCCTCTAAGCTTCAAGGATTCATTTTAAATCGAAAATTTTCGAATTCAGACTCGACTCAATTGAATCAATCAGAGCGGTATCCCTATGGGCTTTGGCCCGTGTATTTGCATTCATTTATTGCAAAAAAGTATACACAATTTGCACAATGCAGTTGATACTATTAATTATACAACACATCAACCATCTGGATTGAAAGGGACAACCTTCGAGCGGATAAAGCAAAAAATAAAAGAAGATAAAATTGCACTTTTAATTCTTATAGATATGTTCACAGTCTAATTTTAAGTCTACAAGTGCTGATCTTACACATTTTAGTCTCATAAGCTTGTACCTAACTTTAATTTTAACCTATTTAGCCTCATCCCTCAAACTGAATTATGTTTTTAACACATTTGGCCGTGGCCTTGAACACCTCAGTCCTTTGTATTTTGTCACAATTTAGCTGGTTAACTATTCCGATTACTTATAACACTGTTACTATCCACACGACCAGTTTAGATTTCCTACTATTTTTCTTGCTTTATCTTCTACTTTATTTATATGCACACACCACTGAATGGTTGAGATAAATAGAGATAAATAATTGTATTATAAAAAAATTCAAAAGAGTTTCTCTTCTAATCTCAATCGTCCACCAATACACTTGGCGTGTGTGGATGAATGAAACACGAGATGTAGCACGAAAATATAGCAGAAAATCTAATGGGCACAAAATGTACGCAATACAATTATTGCACAATTATGCTATTATCATAGCAGACTTCCGTTCCGTGCAAGCATTATTCAACATTATTTCATACATCTTACACATGCACATATAGGTTACTAGTAATTACTAATTAGTACCTCATATAGGTTACTAGGATTACAATTTTGCACGAGAAAAAAAAAAAAGAAAAAAGAAGAACAACATATAGAAAAGGGCTTCCGATCTTGTGTTTCATATACATGGCCTGTGTATATGAATGAAACAGGAGATTAAAACACGAATATCAAACAGGAGATCCAAGCCCAGAAAAGGTATTAGAGTGTGAGAAAAGCGAACATTAAGTTGGCCAGAACAGTTGAAACATTAAAGAAAAAAGACTAATACTTGAAGCGTAGGGAACTCAATTCGTTAAAGGCGTGGTATATACCTTGCACGAAATGCCAAAGACTTCGTTGCTTGGCCTAAGGTTTTTCCTCTTTATTATTTCTTAGCTAATTACAGCATGCTTAGTATTGCCTTCCTCATACTATTTCTCATGCAATCCACACAACAATCTCCACCTCAAAAGTTGTACTACTCCTCTTTCGTGCCTTCATCAATGGGGAGCCGAATCAGCTCCATTTCGTGCAAAATTTCCAATCTTTTCAAGAAAACAAAGAAGCCTCTTCCTATTGAAACCTCCTTCAAACTTCCTTCTCCACTGCCCTCTTGGCCTCCAGGTACACACACATACATGTATTTACATAACTTATATATATATATATACTGATCTCCTAATGTTCGACGAATTATATTTACTATCCCTCAGAATATGAAAGTTTGAAAATTAACTTCTTGGATTTGAGAAGTTATGGTAGACAATGAAAGTGTAAGATTTCTGTTTCAAACGATAGATGGGTATTCCAGGGATTATACTGTAATTTTTCAAATCGGAGGGGGTTAATTTGAGGATGTATAGTAAATGTAATTAGACCTTATGATATTTTGTGGTTTGATGAAAAGATATTGCTTTAGGTGGAGGTTTTGCAAGGGGGATTATTGACTTGGGAGGATTGGAAGTATGTCAAGTATCAACATTCAACAAGATATGGGCTGCGCAAGAAGGCGGGCCGGAGAATCTTGGGGCTACATTTTTCGAGCCGGCATCAATCCCACATGGATTCTTTATCCTAGGCTATTACAGCCAACCAAACAACAGGCCTCTATCCGGTTGGGTTCTCGTTGGAAAAGATGCAACAGACGGTGCTCTAAAGCCACCAACTGATTATACACTTGTTTGGAGTAGTGATTCTTTGAAGATCAAGCAGGATGGGATAGGCTATGTTTGGTTGCCAATCCCCCCTGATGGATATAAAGCCGTAGGGCACGTTATCACGGGCTCGAGTGATAAGCCCGCTTTGGATAAAATCCGGTGCGTTCGATTGGATTTCACGGATACCAGCGAGAATGATGATTGGGTTTGGGGGCCCACAGATGATATTAGTAAAAATGGGATTAATGTGTATAGTTTGAGGCCTAGAAACAGGGGAGTTCAAGCCATGGGGGTGGCTACCGGCACTTTTGTAGCTCAAAATAATGGGACTGAATTGGAGTTACCTTGTTTGAAGAATGTTAATGGAAATTTGAACTCCATGCCTAATCAAGATCAGATCAAGGCAGTGTTTGAAGCTTATTCTCCAACAATCTATTTCCATCCCGATGAAGAGTATTTACCCTGTTCTGTTTCTTGGTTTTTTGAAAATGGAGCACTTTTGTATACAAAAGGGGACGAGTCGAACCCCGTGATGATCGATGAAACGGGCTCGAATCTTCCTCAAGGGGGTGCAAATGATGATGCATACTGGCTTGATCTTCCTAGGGATAACGCTACAAGAGAGAGAGTCAAGAAAGGGGATGTATCCTCTGCAAGTGCTTATTTGCACGTGAAACCTATGCTTGGAGGAACAGTTACCGATTTCGCAATATGGGTTTTTTACCCATTCAACGGGCCGGCCCGGGCCAAGGTCGAGTTTTTCAACGTTAACTTAGGGAAAATCGGGGAACATGTTGGTGATTGGGAGCATGTAACGTTAAGGGTAAGTAACTTCAATGGTGAGTTAAAAAGCATGTACTTTTCCCAACACAGTCGGGGTGTGTGGATGGACGCCTACGATTTGGAGTTCGAGAATGGAAATAAGCCCGTTGGATATGCATCACTGCACGGACACGCGATGTATCCGAAACAAGGCCTTGTTATGCAGGGAAACAGAAGCATCGGGATAAGAAACGACAGTGCAAAGGGGAAGTTTCATTTGGATTGTGGAGCTAAGTACTCGGTGGTGGATGCCGAGTATTTGGGGGCCGCGTATGTAACCCCGCCGTGGGTGAACTACGCAAGAAAATGGGGGCCGAAGATTAGCTACAACACTGAGGAAGAACTGAAGAAGGTGGAGAAAGTGTTGCCTGGAAGATTGAAGAGTGTGTTTGAGAAATTTGTGAGGGGTTTGCCAAATGAGGTTTTTGGTGAAGAAGGGCCAACTGGACCTAAGTGGAAAGATAATTGGTTCGGTGATGAAAGATCTTGATCAATGTTGTGGTTTGATAGACTACTTTGGAATGTTGAATTCAAGATTGTTGTATTTGGATTTGATGATTGTTTGAAATGTATTTATTTGTTTGGATTTGAGGGTGGTTTGCAACTTGTTTAAATCAGGTGATCGAATATCAAACAGATTCAGAATTAAATGTGTTTGTATTGTTTAAAAATAGATGGGACGTGTTTATTAGATGTAAAATGATTGCGATTAAATTTTTTTGAATATATTTGTGTATTTAACATATGATGCATGTAAAATTTTTAAAAAATTACTATGGAAAAGGGGCCAACTGAATTTACTTTCATAATTGATGTTGTGGTTTCTAAATCTTGAATCAAGTTTTTTTTCCTCACATTTCTTTTATGTATGATCTTACGGATCTAGACCAAAACTAGTGAATCATGACGTAGAAGGCCAGATTTGTTGAAGAATATCATGGAGACTGTAATGTTTATAATATAAATTATGATAGATATTTATCCTAATTATTTAAAAATATTCATGATATAAGAATCACTTAATTAATAGTTACTCCAAGTCATGGATGTTAAATCCCTTGCATATATATTTGGGATCATTGTGATTTGTGACACTATATAGCTCGAACTTTTCTTTTTTTTAAATTTTTTAAATCGGTCTGAAGCGGTGGGGTTATTATGGAGACCCCCACCTTATAGATAAATCAACCAAACCTAAAAATACAAGTAAATATTCATGATTGACGGATCAGACAGAGCGACCAAACACGAATACCCACGAAATAAAGGAACAAAGTATAAAAGGTGGACAAATCTCCAGCGCTAATTCATAAACTTGGCACAAAAATTCTACTATGAAGATTATAATGCACGAGAGCTGTTGCGAGTAATCCAACCCTCATGCTGAGCAACTCTATAGGATTCCCCGCGTTGACCTCGTATAGAGGCGCCTAGTCTTTCAAGCAAAGGCGATAGGCATCGATGTGATGCCCATCTAAGAACGGAGGAACGCATCACCGTTGCTAGCGTCCTCGGGACTATCCCGTTTTGGAGTTTGGAATATTGAGAACACCAGTTATGGTATCCAAAAATTTGTCAACTCTTGAAACAGTTATCCAAAGTATATATTGATCTGCAGAAACTTAATTTGAATAGTGCAGCTGTTGCCCAGTTATTGTCGTGGCATCAATAAGCTGGTAGAGTGAGTATTAACAATTACAAAAACTTATAAGCCAAACAAACATTGGCAAAAGAGAAATTGTGGTTATAGTGGAAGGTACGTTGACAGACAGGTCATATCTGCTACACTCTAGCCATCACTCCTTGTTACTCCATTTCCATTATTGCTTCCCAAAACCTCCAAAATAAACCATATATATGGATTGATTTCTTATTGGTTAAATTAATATTTTCTATGAATGATATCCTGCTTCTGATGTAATTTTTCTCTCATGCTCCAGCACTCACCTCAAAAAGGAAGAAGCAATTAGATCCGATCCACATGGCCTTTGAGAGCCCACGCATGGTTAAAAGGTCAGACATTTTTAAGCCAATCATAAATTAAATTTATATTTTTCTCATTTAGATTGAATTTATTTTATTTGAGTACTATTACTTTTTTTTTTTTTTTTGTTCTTCTTAATATGTGATTCTTCACTGTACCGGGGGCTGGGCTCCGGAAATGGCTTGGATTTTTTGGTTCGATTATGTGTTTTGTTATCTTCTACGTACGTCAAGTGTATTGATGTAAGGTGGAGATTAGAGGATAATGTTTTTTTAAAATTACAAGTATTTATCTTTTTTTAATTTCAAGATCT
Organism: Lantana camara; assembly: GCA_037501455.1. Classification (NCBI taxonomy): domain Eukaryota; kingdom Viridiplantae; phylum Streptophyta; class Magnoliopsida; order Lamiales; family Verbenaceae; genus Lantana; species Lantana camara. Next base: position 86,580,183 of record CM074862.1, on the reverse strand, counting down.
TAAAATAGGTGATCCAGACCGGACGGAAATACACTAATTTTGGTTCACAAATCTCAAATGATTGAGGCATGTCCGAGAAACAAGAAATAGCTAGTATTAATTGCATTAACATATATGCTTATTCAATCCCCCCCAATCTCGCCTCTATTTTCTAATCATTTGTATTCATACATTATGAGTTAAAAAGAAAAGGATTGTGCCATGAAAAAATCAAAAGTTTATCTTTTTTATTTTATTTTAACTATCTACAAATATATATATATTTTTTTTTTATAATTCATTTCTATGAATTGAATAGGGACAGACCACTTATGGTGTAAAGCTATCCTACCTATCAAATATACTTAAACCTATAAAAAAAATTAAAATATGGATAAATAATAAAATAAAATATAAGAAATCTAATTGAAAATAAGAAATCGATTACTCGAGTAGCAACTAGCAACCGGATTCGGAAATCCTAACATTTGAGAGAAGTCACAAAAATCATTTTAAGCTGACATATCATATATAGTCGACTTTTATAATTTTGACTATTTCTCCAAGAGTGGTAGGGTAATTCGACAAATTTCATTTGAATCTCCAAGGCACGCAAATTTAGGTGTGAGGTCAGTATAACTCTGGAAGATTCCTAAAGTATATTAACCATAATAATAAAGAGAGCAAATTACATTTTTGGTCCCATAGGATTGGGCGATTTGTAATTTTGGTCCCATTCTTTTAAAATTTGACAATTTTGGTCCCGTAGGTTTCAATTTGTGACAATTTTGGTCCCAACCGTCAATTTTTGGACGGAAACCGTTAAACCCATGTTCAGGACAAAGGACAAATATAATCTTTGACCAAAAAAATACAACAAAGGCGTCTGTAGCCCAACGGGGGTGAGCCACCCCCTTCTACGCGAGGTCTTGGGTTCAAAACCTAGATAATACATCTTTTTTTTCTCAAATAACTATTATGTTAAAATATAAATAAATTTTAATACTAATATAATATAAATATATTACTATGTTAAAATATAAATATAATATATTATTATGTTCAAAAAAATTTTTAAGCTATAATTATTATGTTAAAATATAAATAAATTTAAATAATAATATAATATAAATATATTATTATGTTAAAGTATAAATATAATATATTATTATGTTCAAATATTTTTTTAGCTATAATATATATTTTTATATTATATGTACTATATATTATATACATTAATATATATATATATATATATATATATATGTATATATATTTAATATTAATATATATATATATAATATAATATATATACGTACAAAATGTATATTATGAATTTATAAAAAATAATAGTTATATACTACATATATTAAATATTATGTATTTATATATTATATACGATTAATTATTATGTTAAAATATAAATAAATTCTAATAATAATATAATATAAATATATTATTATGTTAAAATAAAAATATAATATATTATTATGTTAAAATATTTTTTAATCTATAATATATATTTGTATATTATATGTACTATATATTATATACATTAATATATATATATATATATATATATATATATATATATATATATATATATATATTAATGTATACATATATATATATAATATATAATATATATACGTATAAAATGTATATCATGTATTTATAAAAAAATAATATTTATATACTATATATATATATTAAATATTATTTATTTTTATATTATATAAAAATATATTATTATGTTAAAACATATAAATTTATTAAATAATATTATAGCTTAAAAAATATTTTAACATAATAATATATTTATATTATATTCTTATTAAAAAATAACACGTGCATACATATTTATATAATATATATAATATATAATATAGATACATATAAAATGTACAACACGTATATATATATATATGTATATTAAATAATATTGTAGCTTAAAAAATATTTAAACATAATAATATATTTAATATTAATATAATACAAATATATTATTATGTTAAAATAAAATTATAAGATATATATATAAGATATATACACATTTAAACATAGTAATATATTTATATTATATTAGTATTAAAATTTATTTATATTTAACATAATAGTTATTTAAAAAAAAAAGATGTATTATCTTGGTTTTGAACCCAAGACCTCGCATAGAAGGGAGTGGCTCGCCCCCATTGGGCTAGAGACACCTTTGTGGTTTTTTCTGGTCAAAAATCGCATTTGTCTTTCGGCCTGAACATGGGTTTAACGGTTTCCATCCAAAAATTGACGGTTGGGACCAAAATTGTCACAAATTAAAACCTACGGGACCAAAATTGTCAAATTTTAAAAGAATGGGAACAAAATTGCAAATCGCCCAATCCTATGGGACCAAAAATGTAATTTGCTCTAATAAAGATTAGAGATAATGATTTTCACCCATCCGAACTATAGACCATTTGACAATTCACCATCCAAATTATTTCGCCCCCGAAACCACCATCTAAACTTTCAATTCCTGACAAACCACCATCCCACAGCTATTTTGACCATTTTTTGAGCGGTTTTGACTCTTTTTTCAGCGGTTTTGGATGTTTTAACACATGTAAATCTGTCTCTCTTTGTTACATGTGTTAAAACATCCAAAACCGCTGAAAAAAGAGTCAAAACCGTTCAAAAAAGGGTCAAAACCGCTGTGGGATGGTGGTTTGTCAGGAATTGAAAGTTTAGATGGTGGTTTCGGGGGCGAAATAGTTTGGATGGTGAATTGCCAAATGACCTATAGTTCGGATGGGTGAAAATCATTATCCCTAAAGATTAATATACTATAATGCATGAGCATAGGCAATACGAATACAACACGATATAGATTATGAGACATAAATTTTTTTTAAAATTTTTTACAAGAAGAATATTGAACACGATATCTAATATAAGTTTTTAACACAATATGATCTAATAAAATAATATTTTCAAAAATAACCTTGTATCATAGTTAATATATAATAAGAAAGCATGCACAAGTTTCTGTCGATAGGAAATGTATTGAGTAGTCGAAAAACCCTATCTATGAGAATTTACAGTAGCAAACTCATACTGTCATACTCCTTCGATTCTTAATTAAGAAATAAAAGAAAAGAAAAGAAATTAAGAAAAAGAACCTCCTATTTGCAGCTTATATAGGTTGCCCTTTGGTTGCAAGACTTCTTCAAAATGAGAAATTATAGTTTAATTTGTGAGGATGTCCAACCGTCCAAACTAATTAATTCAAAAGTCAAACATAAGCTGGAGTTTTGACTAATTGCAATTAATTAATATGACGATCTAAACTCTTCCGAACACCAAAAACAAATAAAAACTTGGTACCGCAAAGAATATAATCAATTATAAGAGAAATTCTAATCTCAATTCAGATCGGTTAAATTAGTATAATAAAAAGATGAATATTTTACCTTTATTATATAATTGATGAAAATTTTAAGAAAAATAATCAATTAAATAAAAAGTATACATAACACACTTGCCATCTGCTCGATTAAAGTTTGGCCAAATTGGATTTATACTAAATTTTTCTCAAACTATACATTACCGGTTAAACATTGCTTTCCATCCAATCTTTGTATATTAGTAAGTCAATTATGGACCCAAAATAGCATCAAACTCAATAAAACATATGTCATTATGAAATGTATTTCTCCCATAAAAAGACGTAAGCACAATTCAAGAATGGCAAAGATTTAACCTATCCCACCAAATGCTTTCTAATTTAATGTCACATTATTATTATAATATTAGCGTATCATTGTAAAATCATGCATGCACAAGAAAGTTTCTCTGGGGAGATTGAAAAATAAAAAATAAAAAATAAAGTTGGTCAAAAGCTGCCAAATATACATAACAATATCCCCCAAAATCAGATAAGACTTCTTGAAGTAGACCAAGTTAACCTTTTTTATAGTTTCTTATAGTTACAGATCTAATCCAAATGTATATATAACATATATAATCCCACATTTCCATATACATATATATATATATATAACTAACCAATCTCCTTCACTGTGTGGTGTTGCAGAATCAAAACTGCAAAAATCATCATTATTTTAAGGTAAAATTTAATCTAGAATCTCGCTTTAACCAATGATCATTTTCGATTTGAGCAAGAATTTAGATTCTATTCTTTGGCATAAAGTATGTATGTTTCTTTAGGCCTGCACATTTCCATGCATGTTCTTTTATTCAGACAACTTTGGTTAAAACACGAAATATATTAATGTTTTTTCATGTTAAGATTAGGGCAGGCCGGCATTAAAGAAAGGTTTCTTTCTTGGGTTTCACTTGTTTGATCTTTTGCTGTTGTTCTTGTTTCTTTAAATAATACTTTTTATTTGGATATTTCTCTTTTCGAGTTTGCCTAAAAAGGAGCTACTTTTGTTTTGTTTGTTGCCTGTTTTCGTGTGTTTTGGCAGAAGATTAATGGAGGCATCACAGGGAGTGAGTGGTGGTGCAGAAGTGAGAAGGCTTCACATTGTTTACTTCCTCAGTCGAAAGGGCCGAATCGAACATCCTCATCTCTTTCGAGTTCATCACAACTCCAGAAATGGTGTTAGATTGAGAGGTTTCATAAGTTTTCTTACATAAATCTCCACAAGATTTGGGTTTCTCATTATGTTGTGATGAAATCATGCATGCAAGTTAATTTCCTTTTTGTTCTTTCGTTTTTGGTCAAGTGTACGCGCGTGTGTCTGACATGTATGGAGTTTTACAGACATCAAGAGATGGCTTGGGGAATTGCGGGGGAAGGACATGCCAGGATCGTTTTCTTGGTCATACAAGAGGTATTTTACCACATAATTATCATTTTTTTCTTGGAATAGTCTTCATTTTAATTTGGTCTAAATTTTGCAAATGGGATCAACATTCATGATGAATGAACCCATTATTTCGAAATTCAAAGTTCTCATTTGAATTTTTATTTATCTGTTGGGCAGGAAATACAAGACAGGTTATGTATGGCAGGATTTGGTGGATGATGAACTAATTACTCCAATCTCAGACAATGAATATGTCCTAAAAGGATCAGAAGTTTCCTCCACCACCACTAAAGGTACCGTTAAAGAGTAGCGAACCTGTTCCTTGTCGTCACTTCTATATCATCGTATCCTATTCTGTTATGCGAGGTTTGAAAGAAACAAAAAATTGATACTATTATCATTTATCAGTATTACATATTTGTGGATGAAATGCCTATTTCTCCATTTTTCATGACATTTTTATCCTTTCTCAAAAACACAGACTTCCTAAACACTGATGACAGTGTTTCCAATCACCAAGACCAGAAAACTCCATGCAAAGAAGAAAGTTTAAGCCATTCCTCAGAGTATGTCTCGATGAAATCTTCATCCGAAATCGAGGAGGAATCCCCTACGTTCGGTTCAGAAACGTCCACGTTGACAGATGATTCAGGAAAACTTGATCGGACTGAGAAGGCCACTTCGTCCACGACCAAACAAGAACAGAATCAAGAAGACAAAATGAAGCCCTCTTCCAAAGATGAAAAAAGCGAGCAATCCCTGCGTTTTTATTCCTCCCTTTTGAGCAATAAGAAGAGCAAAAGGAGGACCAACAAAGTCACGGTTAATGAGCAGAACAATACTATTGGTACAGCAGCAGAATCTGTTGATCAACCCCGAATCTCGTCATCAACGCCATCCGACAGCTCTCATTTCATGAAGAGCAAAAGCTATTCCAATGGTGCATCAATTTTCAAGAACTTCATCACATGCGGGGCGGTGGATACAAATGATTCGGCTGTTGTGGAAGTCAGTAAGCCGAATAAGACTAATTTCTTGAACATGTGCTCGAGTGATATGGATAATATTCATTCTGCAGCTATATGCAAAAGGGATAAGTTAGGTGGCTCTCATAGGGTGATTGGAACACCTGCTTGGACTCAACAACAAGTAGGCAGCAGGTAATAATAATCTGGACGGTTACACTGACATACTCTTTGTGTTTTACCGAATCACACAAACTTCGCCTGAGGTTTGAGATATTACAGAAACTTCCCCTATCAAATAATTTACATCACATTTGGATTGATGAAATTTAATGACGATAATAGCATGGGATAGCCAACATAGGTATGTCAGGGGGAGTTTTTGTGATTTCTCATACCTCAGGGGAACTTTATGTAACTATCCCCGATAATATCTTACTATTTTTCACAAGACAGTTAATGTGTATGACAGGATAGCCAACATAGGTATGTCAGGGGGAGTTTTTGTGATTTCTCATACCTCAGGGGAACTTTATGTAACTATCCCCGATATTATCTTACTATTTTTCACAAGACAGTTAATGTGTGTGTGTTTGTGTTCTTGAAGAGTGATGGGGTTTGAAATTCTTAAATTTTTGACAGGAAGAGCTTTGACGGGGCAAAAGATTCAGCTAAGAACCAGAGCGAATTAAGAAGCCAGAAGGCAGCTTCTGCTGCTAGTAAGCTAGCTAATGTGCCGAATTGCTCGTAAGTTCGTTTGCTTTTTTTCGTTTTCACTTTTCAACTCTATGATATTATTTATATTACAAACTTACTTGACCTCCCCTACAGTTATTGCTTGTTAACACAAACCTCCCCTCTTAGTTTCAAAATTACAAATACCCCCTTCGCTATCATTGATATGTAATTAGAACTGAAAAACCTTACATAGCTTCGACATCATCACCTGGAAGAAATGTACTATTTTGAGCTAGTTACGAGAAAAGTGTGCGGTTTTGAAATTCAAGAGGGGGTATCTATGTAATTACGTAAAATTACAGGGGAAGGAATGGAATTGCTGCATTATCTCAGCAGGGATAGTGATATAATTGTTGTACAAATGGCTTGACTATACATGTTTGTTGGCAGACAATGTGGGAAGCCATTCAAGCCAGACAAACTACATTCGCATATGAAATCTTGCAAAGGATTGAAAGCCTTGTCGAAGGCTAACGCTGCAATTTCTGCTGAGAAATCAACGAAGGCATCCACAAACATCGCCATTTACTAGCTACCTCACTAATTATACCAAACTTCTTGTTTAGTTTAGGAATTGTCTTCTGGTCAAGACTTCATTTTTAGTGATTGGAAGTCGATCTTGTTAGTTGCTCCCTTCCTTAATGTAAAGAAGGCGAAGATCAGAAACAGGATTAATCATACTTCTCAATCTTACTTTCCTCGTCCAAGTCTTATTTCTGATAATATCTATATATATATATATATATCTTGTATTTCCTTCACTTTGATATGAGACACATAATTCCAAGAACTGCAGCTTGAAAAGTATGATCCACAGTTCCACACTACAAAAGTCCAAATCCGGGAGGATATTATCGAGTTTGGACCTTCAAGCTCGATTCGACTCGTTTACAGTCCCAACATTTCTACTTAGCACTTCGCTGGGTTTTGTTGCTCGTTGAAAACTCGTAGTTTTCTAATCAAAGTTTCTTAATGTCGAAAGTTGGTAATTTTTTGCTCAAAGTTTCAATAATGTGGATGGTTCTTATCTCTACGTGTTATTTCCAAACTCGATTCGACTCGTTTACAGTCCCAACATTTCTACTTAGCACTTCGCTGGGTTTTGTTGCTCGTTGAAAACTCGTAGTTTTCTAATCAAAGTTTCTTAATGTCGAAAGTTGGTAATTTTTTGCTCAAAGTTTCAGTAATGTGGATGGTTCTTATCTCTACGTGTTATTTGGTCTGCTAAAATATATTTTCGAAAACAATTAACTTATTAAAACATTTTTCACGTGCATTGGTACGTAGTCGAGATTCACACCGAAACCTGTGGGCATCATAATTATTGATGCGTTTTCCATCTAATAAAAGATGATAATTATGTCCCAAGATTTGTGCATCCTCCAAAAAAACCATACATAATAATACTCGATGAAATCATATGCATTTGAATTCCAGGAGTTGATTGCTTCCATATTTGAGCTCAAAATTGTTCACAGAATAAAGATATAAAAAGACTTGTACCATATCATTCATTTTAATAACATATATATAGATAGATATTAAAATTACTTTGCATCAAACCTATGTACAATATTACTTTTTGGTTCTATATCCTATTTAAGTAGGTTCAACCCGAACGACAAGTATAGCTCTTCTCAAGGGTTTTTCAACAAGAAGGTTTCGAACCCTGACCACAAAATCAGGTAAAATCCGCCTCTTATAATCTAACCCGTCACCACCGATCCCTGAGTATCAAAATTTTATTGCAACCAAGGAACCGTATCAAAATTCAAGAAAAAAGCTTTATTGCAGACTAAACTTCTACAGCTTTCAATTAAAATAGCACACATACATAAGGGGCTCTAGCCTTGGCTCTTAGCAATAAACCATCCAAAGAACATGGAAAAAAAATCAACCAACTGACAAAATTCCATCATTACTTCCACAAAACACTTGTCCACAGAATGGCAGTGATTTAAAGGAAAACAAAGAAAACTATTAGCAGAAAAAAAGAGGGCAACAACAAAACAACAAAAATAAAAATAAAAAATTATAAAACATGATACACAAAAGCATCCCCTAACCCTGACTTTTCCCCAACTCTAAACCCTAAGATAGGTTAGAATATAACTTAAACAGAAGGGGGATTGGGGCTTATCTTTATCTATTTTACATGCCTCTTTGCAATCTCATCATCACCTTCAATGAGGCTTAGTGCATCTTCAAGCTCAAATATCTCAGGGAATGACATGTAAGCAAGCAACTGACAAGAGTCTACAGCTTTCAGCTCTACAAGAAATAGTCGGGAGTCCTTCGAGTTACGTCGGGTTCTCCTCTCCTTGGAGCTGGCTCAAACTGCAATTACAGGGCATTTCCCCACTTAACCACCATAGGCAGCAAAATAGAAAGCACTTTATTCTATCACACTGTTATGTAGCGTTTGAAAGCTCGAAGAAGAGGTGTTTGCATGTTTCTAGGCTTAAAATCAAGCAGAAATTGAATTTTGTTTTTTACTTCTTCTGCTTAAAATAAGCTAGAAGCACAATGGTAGTGCTTTTTTCAGCTTCTAGGTTCTTATTTCTGTTCTCCAGGTATTTTTGTACTTTCCTTTTCAAAGAATTCCATTTTTACTATATAACTTTTTACAAGTATAGCTTCTCCAAAAGCAGAAAATTTTCATACACCTGCTTACCAACTTGATGAAGTGTGATAGATATTGTGGAAGCTTAGTAATAATGAACACGAAAAAGAAAGGAAACACCACCACAAAAAAATGTATATATATGTGTATGAGTGAGAGAGACAGATACAGACTACAGAGAGAGAGAGAGAGAGAGAGAAAGGAACCTGGATAAAGGTATGCTCTCTGCAATCATCAACTTCCAAAATGGAAGCCATATTTCCACACCGATAACAATAATTTGGTGCACTAAAAATAGTGACGACTTTTTGTTCCTGTAATAGAAAGGTGGTAGAAAGGTCATAAATCAACCATTACCAATCCATTGCTATTGCTACAAAAACAGAACCACATGTTATTGATGAATTGCGAAAATTACATGGGCCCAGTTATATCCTTCCATCACCAGCTGATGAGCTCTAGCAATTAGCTTTAAATTGTTGGTGTGATTAAATTGCTCCGATATGTCCTGAAAAAAAAAAACAAAAAAGTAGGCATGGAAAAAGTTAATAGGTTAAAGAAGAATGGAAAGACCAACCTTCAACAAATAGACAAGAACCTGGCCAAAAGTGTATCCAGCCCCACGAGGCGAAATACCCCAACCACAACGATCATCAGGATCAGACCATAACAGGTCACACATTGGACCTTCATGTGGAACTTCTTGGACACGATCAAAGTTTCTTATATTATCAAGGGTTTCAATAGAGGGGGACAATCCTCCATGCAGACAAAATATTTCTGATTCAACCTACAAAAAGATCAATATCTCAGAATTGGCTGACGTCCATGCTCAGTAAACCTAGCATAGGTGAAATTTTGAAGCCCTATAAGAGAACATGTGCTCAATGCATAAATAACCATTTTCTTCGAAACAGCTTCCATATATTTGTCAGTCTCTATGACGATTGCTGGCGGTCAAACATCAATAATATAAAAAATCATTCACTTGGGGTTGTATGTGATGTGAAACAGCAAGAAAAAAAATAATCTGCGATTAACCTCTAACCTGGATTTGACTAAGACAGGGTGAAAAAACCTTATAGCAAGCAATGAATCAACAAACTGTGCAAGAACAATAATAAGGAAGAAAGTTCAACTAACCAATGCTGTCAGAGGGAAATAGTCAAACAGATCAGTGAATATCTTCCAAACATTAGCATTTCCGTACCTATAACCAAGTGAAAATTTTGAGGCATTACTAGTATTTCAGGATATAAGAGGAGAAGCGGGACAAAGTATGAACACTTGTATACATTAATCCATAAGTGCAACCAAGTATAAACTACTACACACTTGGGTAGAGAAGCATTGCATGCCTTCATCAATTATCATAGAGATAAACTATCCTTCCAACTACTTAAGAGTATTTCTTTTGTATGATGTCATTTATTTACTTTAGCAATTTTTACATGCAGATATTAAAATATGATCAGGAATTCCATTTCATTACTAACATATCATGATTGATATGGTTTCTTCAGAAATCATAAGAATTTGATAATCGTATGTGATAAAGAAATTCGATTGTCAAGAAGAATATTAGGTAAAGACATTAAATCTGCAATTTTGAGATGAGAGAATTAGTAAACAATTCAAAACCAAATACAAAGTAGGAAATAGATCACATGGGAAACTCACTTCCGTAGACATTCATCATAGAAACCATACACTTGAGTTATCTGCAAGAAAGAAACAGATGATGAATTAGTTCAAGCAGCATCTCCAGAGCCTCGGCTCATATTACTAGTTCAAAGAGATTCTCCAGTTCTCCTTACTAGGGCAATAAAGATTTTCAGTTCCTCAAACCAAAGTTCCAAATGCAACAAGGTAGGAGAATTGCATAGGAAACAAAATGGAAAAGATGCTCATATCGGGAAGAAAAAAAAAGAGCACATCTCACAAAGTAAATGATTGTGCAGAACTTAATCAATGAAGCCTGGATTTGTAAGATGAATTTGTGCAGAATAGTCAAGCTTTCAGCAGTCACAAATTTATGACAGGAGCACATGGAGTACCGCAGGAATTACTAATCAAGAACATGTGCACGCACATACACAGAAAACAAAACGAGCCAAAATATTAAAACCACATAGCAGAAAATTCAACACATTACTTTTCTAGCACAAATGAGGTTGGCAAGTCATCATAATGATTAAACCATCCCTACAATATCAAAAAATCAGTCAAAGAAAAGCAGTTTGCATACAGTATTAACAATCAAAAGGGAAATTGAAATTAATAAAATAAAGTGGTACCTGTCTGCTTTCATGATTTCCTCTAAGAATTGTGATACGTTGAGGAAAACGCACTTTTAAAGCCACTAGAAGCTGCAGAAAGTAAGCTATAAGCATCTCCAATAACTGTTGATAAGCAAAATATAATGCTGAACTGCAAACAGGGGAAGAAGAGTACAGCTAGAACAAGAAACAGGAGTCCGACTCTAAAACAGTAATCTACAGTTGCCTGAAACAATAATATGAAATCGAAATTACCACATGGCTTGTACTTACTGTGACAGTTTCAACCGAATAATACCCACGATCAACATAATCTCCCATAAATAGATAGTTTGTGTCTGGGCACTGTCAACAGAAAAGTAAACTATATTAAGAAACAGGTGATACATCAACCATAAAAAATTTTGTAAAAGCAAAGTTTAGTGAACATATCACAAGAGAACAAACATTTTGGAAAATTTCCATGCCACAAGTGCACAGAGCAAAGACATAAGCTGTCACAGGATGGGAGGAAAACTAACTGGCCTAACTCAAATACAAGAACACTACCGGAAGCCTATCAGGCTAAAGATAGTATTTCTTAGCTACTGCTCACCTACCCAATCTCCATAGAGGAGGAGAAATACGAAGACATAGCATAAAATCTTAGATCCCTGTCCCCATTGTAGACCAATAGTGCAACTCATTCTGGTACAAGCATGATTAGAAAAGGAAAGCAGTGTGTCTGACAGTAATAACCTTTCTCTCCATTTGAAAAAGGTATGGACACATGTACCCATCAACTAAGAGTTCCACATTGAAATTCATGATTGTGAAAAGCATATATGCAATTGAACGCCTAGAAACATTAATCAGACCATCATCAAAGAGGAAAACGCAGTAAAAAGAAGCAAAAACTTCTATATTGAAGAAGGCATAGCACATATATATAATCAAATAAGGTCATTACGAGAATAGTTTTTTATTCAATTTCAACCTGTTATCTTATGAGAAGACAAAGTCCATCCTCAGGCCCATTCCTTTGACTGGAGGATTCACTCCTATAACAGTACAAAAGGAAGCAAAAGGATATGAATATAATAGGCAATACCTTCCCTCCAATTCGGAAAAGTTCGGCAAGATCATGAAATTGGCCATGAATATCACCACAAATCGTCACAGGGCTTTTTACCGGCTGCATAGAGCATAAATAAATAAATATATCATTTAGAATGCAATAAATCCTCGTTTCCACTACCTCAATGAGAACAAACACAAATCATACCTGGACGTTACTTTCCTCCATCAAGATCTCTTTAGCCTTCTCGCATAAGGCCCTAACCTGCATTTACAAAAGGATCAACACTCGATCTACAAGAATATTTCCTCTCCACAAGAAATATGTGTAACGGAGAAGCTAAAATAAATAAATATTATGAGTGTAATTTTGGCTGCACAATGTTACAAAAACATGTTAACTCATCATCTAACAACCCAAAACTCAAATTCTAAAAGCGCAATCATCCAAACATTTATAACCAAATAGCATGATCAATATGCAATCAAATGTAAGATTGAAAGAATTCAACAATTATTATGACATTTTTAGTCTGGTTCATAATCTCATAAAAAATGTGATATGATAATTTTCTAATATCAAGTGACATGCAAAATATTTCAATTTAACCAATTATATAAACAATTACTTTTGGTTGATGTAAAATTTCAACTCCATAATTGATGCACATAACATAATCTCTAAGAACAAAACACGTCACAACCTTGCACACAAAGAAAGATGGATACATTGTGGTGGCATTTTATACATAGAGAACATGTTGCTTGGTAAATTTAAAGTTGTTGGGTGTCAATTGTTTACATAATTGTTTAAATATTTTAAATATCACATAGGTTAAAAAAATGATTTATTAATGAGATTATGATTCAAATTAAAAACACTAAACTTGAATGCTAAGTACTTTATTGCTCTTATATGTGGTCATGAAATCATACTATTAGCGATACACTAACTAGCCATAATGTTTAATGGATTAAAATGGCTTTTTAAGTTATTTTATGGGTTTTGATTGCTATAGTTAAAAGGAGTTATATGAATGTGTAACGTCATGAGCCAAAGAACATGGGCTGATGGTTCCACAAGTTTTTAAGTTATGTATATGAGTTTTGGTTGCTATAACTTAATGGGGTAACTCGACTGACTAACGTCATGTCCCAATAAAATGGATGTTAACTTGTTAAAACCCACTAGGATGTAGATCCTCAGCTGATATGCATAATTCTCAGGAACTACATGCAGCAACAATATATACGCACACACACACACACCCCTATATGCACGCAGACAAATTTACACACACATGCACAACGCATTTCGAAACCCGGTGTTATCTCTCCCACACTTTTTTCACAATCTGAATTTTCTTGCGAGGTTATCACAAAAGTTAAGTAAATAAAAGTAGAAAGATCCAACTCCTCATCCCCGAAATAGCAGAATCATTTTTCTTTAAAGGAAAACGGAATTGTTTCCTACCCCAATTATAATCAAAATCCTGTACTTGTCTTTCTCAATCTCCAAGTTCGCGAATTTTGAATTATTTTTCCCAGAAGGGTGTGGCCAACTGATATGCGTAAAATGCATCAAACATTGCTCCAAAACCCCCCATCAAATAAATCCTATAAGCACTTCATCTAAAACTACAAACGTGATTGCAGCAAGATTTTACAAAATAAAGACAACAAGAATCCCACATTTCTCTAACTAATCAAACTCACCGCATTCTACCAGATCTGTAAATAACCAACTGGAAACATCAAAATAGAAAATCAGCGAATTTCAAACCGAGAGAGAAGAAAAAAAAAAAACCTCGGGCTCCGACAAAGGCTTGCACTGCATGAGCTGCTCAATTTGCTCGTCCAGGTTCCCATGTGTATTGGAAGCCAACAGATCTGCGCTCATCTTGCTTTAATCTCCGTCTTGTATCAGATTCAGATCCAGCGTTGTTCTTCAATCCCTAATTCAAAAATGGTGCTGGAAAGATATAACCTAACCTACCCCGTCACAAGATTCAGGCGGGATTTCCGATTTTTTGATGCAGAGAGAGAAAGAAGATGGCGAGGAAGAGAGAGAGAGAGAGAGAACTGGCGATGGTGGAACCTAGAGAGAGGGAATCAATTTTTGCCGACCTGCTTTTTTAATTAATTATAATTTTCTTCCATTTTTGAAATTAATTTTACTCTCATCTATTTTTAGAAAAATCATACTCTGAAACAGATGCAATTATTAATAATAATCAATACTTTTTCCAACCCAACCCAACCACTAAAATTTAAAATTATTTGAAGGTAGTTGGTATCTAAAGAAAGTAGCATAACGTTCGATAATTATATTAGAGAGCGTTTGATATATCAGATTAGGCTCATTTAGGCCATTTAAGTTTAATTAATTTTTTGTTTGATATCACCTATTAAATCTCGCCAACTCGGAAAAGTTAATCTTCGACCCGGAGTAATCTGCGCAATTCATAGAGATTAAGTTCTCAAATAAATCTTAGGGGAGGGTGTGTGTTTATCACGGATTAACTCCTATCTTGAGGTCTTTGACTTTTGGACTCTTTTTTTTCTATTTATTGACATATTATATCTTAAGTCTCCTTTTATTTTATGATAAATATTTTTTTTATTTATCTTTTTTTACCACTTACATCTTATTTTTTTATTTATCTTTTAACAGGTTTTTTCTCACTATACTTCAAGTTTTCTGTATTATTTTCTTTTATTCTTTCCGCATATTTTTTAATTCCTATCTTATATTATTTTTTATTAATGTCATATTATATTATTTTATTTATTCATTTATTTATAATTATATTAAAGATAATTAAGAATAATTATTAATATGAAAATTTTAATTAAATATATATTAATATAATAATATTTTTTTATTTGCACACGCATAAACTGTGCAGGATTACTAGTTTGTATTGTACATGGGCATCATATTGGAGGGAAATATGTTATGTAATAGTTTTTCCTCAAAAATAAACTTTTATTTTAGCTCTGATTTTCTGTAATTAATTCTACGCACAATACTAATCTTGGATATCAAACAGAATAATAAGTGAAATTAAATACAACTAAATTTATGAATTGAATGTATCAAACGCAAAATTAACTTCGTGTAAAAACACTTAATTTCACTTAATTCCCCACAAACAGATTAAGTGAAATTGGATAATCTACATTATCAAACGCTCTCTTATACTATTTGGTTGTTTTAATATAACTTAATAATTTTTTCTCTTATCCATGTATATTTTTCTCTTTATAGCGTTAAGTGCTTACCCTATTTGAACATATACTTCACTATTTACGTGATTTTTAGAAACGAATCTTGAAAGCTTGGCCCCCCAAAATTTTAGATATTTCTAAAGAATGTGGCTCAAGATTCCCTCTCAAATGCTATAATCGTCCTTTTCCACGATCGCAATCGACATAAATATACAAGGAAAATATTTTTTTATCGTCGGAATTTTACCCTTTTTGTAATTTATTATCGTATTATATCTTTTAATCAAAATTATTGTAATTTATTATCGTATTATATCTTTTAATCAAAATTATTAAAAATAAATTGATTGGCGGTATATTACAAACTCAACATTAAATAATCATATGCAACAAAAGTTTATCCAAATAATAAATTGCAAAAATAAAATAAAATTCGATTGACCAAAAAATTTATTCCTAAATATATCATGAATAGAAACATATATGACAAGGTATAAATAAAATTAAATAAAATGATTTTTTTATGTGAACATAAAAATATCGAACACAATATAACACGATAAAAACATGTAGAAACAATACAACAGATATCTGGTAAAATGAATTGTAGCTATATCTTGCTATTTACATGCACAGAGAGAGATTGACTGGGCAATATGTATTTGTTTTTCTCTCTTTTCTTTTCCCAGTTCTGACATCTATGGTAAATTTAATAGGGATAAATTTAGCATACAACGAATTTGATGGGGGAAAAAAAGAAGCTTAGTCTTGGTTTTCAGCCTATGCCAAGAGTGGATCCATCAAAGGCATTAATGTGGGCTCGTGAATCTTCATACTGAGTGTTACCAAGACTCCAACTAGCGAACAGATAGCTGGAACGAGGCCTAGACCGTATCTGGTAACAGAGAAAGAGAAATTCGGGCCATGACCATGAATATTACGCACTTCTGGTACAGAGCCTGCAACATTGAGAGAGAGAGAGCGCATTAAGCCCGAAAAAAGGAGTTAAAACTTGAATAAAATAAGCACAAAAAGGTTGAATCCAGAGATGTTAGCCACTATAACATTTTATAAGGAAAGGGTTCTAGAGAAAATGATCAGAAACTGACTTTGATACGACTCAAGCAGACTTAAAGCCAGCCCACATAATATTTTGTCCAAAAAGCTCAATGATCCATAAACGAATGCACATCCGTTTAAATCTTCGCCGACTAGAAAACTCTGCATGCTTACAGCCGACACCTGTCATTCCATAGAGAAACCACTCTTCAGGAACAATTATATACAGGAAAACAGTAATAGTATATCTGTTTTCTCCTATCTGCCACAAAATTCAAGCCAAGTAATGAAAAGGACAACTTTTTCCTTAGTTCCTTACCATAATCAAAGCATTTGCAATTCCAATCACAACTGATAAAATGTACATAAAAGCATTCATGCTGCTCGGAAGAAGTAGGATTCCTGCACCGGAAATTATCCAAAGAAGGCCTCCAGCAGAATATAAGGCCTTTAAACGTTGCCCGGTCCAGGTGATCTCCTACATAATGAGGGTTGCATAAGGGGCACTTTATAAAAGTGAAAATATTTTGGAGTGATAAAGTTGGTAAGAAGTTCAAATGTAATCTGGATAGAAAGGAACCTGTAGGAGGAGTGACACAATGAAGCTGCAAATATAGATAACTGCAGGAACCTAATCCAAAAAGGGAAAAAAAATTGATCATTATTAGTGAAAACAAAATTTCCTGAATATTAAACATTAAAATTTTAGGGAAGTATCCAAACGTGGTACCAAAGCTTTGGACGACTGTGTCATCTGAAGATCATTGATGACATAGAAAGCAAGAAATGCCTATGATAGACAAAAGAAGCAAAGTTTGTTAATGTGTGTTTCTTGATTCGAAAGTATCCTATTTTAAATAATTAAGCAAAACTCCCGTAACATTAATTCTGTACTAATTCATGCTAGTAACCTGTGAAACATTTGTGATGAGTCTCGTTAGCACGTAAACAAGCGCCACTTGGTAGTACAACATCTTCTTGAACCAATAACTCCATGAAATTCTAGCATGGCCCTTTTCATTAGCTTCCTTTTTCAATCTGCAAGAAAGGATAACATAAGTAAAATTTCAAGAGCAAATTTAATAGAACATTAACATAAACACACATGTGTGTGTGTACTAACCTCGGCTCTTCTGTTCCTAGATTGAAGACAGCCACAAAGCAAATCCCGATGAAAATTGATGAAAACGCTATCCATCGGTACTGATTAAATTATAATGAAGTCAGAAAGGAACTTCAAACGAGACACAAGGAACAAAAAAAATAAAGGGATGATTACACCGACATACCCTAAGGTTTGATCTAATTACACAAACTTTCAGAGGTTCGGAAAATTACATAAACTTCCCCTGCCAAATAATATACATTACACCTGGATCAATGATTAACGACATCATCTTCAATTTCTTTTATGAAGATACCTTATTATACCCTTGTCATTTACATGTCAATATTCAATTGTAACTTAAGAACTATAATAACATGTATCAGGTTAAAACATCAGGGTAGGTAAGGAGAAGTTTTTGTAGAATCTCAAACCTCAGGGAAAGTTTGCGTAATTAGGCAAAACATCAGGGTATGCCAGTGTAATTATCCCAAAAATAAAAACGGATACATTACGTACCTGATTCTCAACATCAATAATTGACCCTTTTGTGTCAAGGTTGAATACCACAAAAGCAACAGCGTATAGACTAAGGTTGGCAACCTTCAAGACAAAATGAAGTTTAACCAAATTTTTCCTCCAAAATGATAGCAAAGAAAAGAACGATACAATGCAATATAACACAAGAAGACTACTAACCATCGTAAATGCATTGCGACAGCTAGCCAAAATGACTCTGCTTGTAGAATTCAGAGTAATGCAGTTCACCATTGACCTACAACAAACACTCGCAAGAACTATAAATCAATATCATATTCGAGCATACACTACGAACCCAACGCTTATCGATTTGATTTAATTAAAAAACGAAACAAGACTTACATGTGTGATACTTGAGTAGCAGCCCATCCAACATTGAAAACTGCAGCGAAAAAGCTATATCCAACTGTTCTTATAGAAGACGAATAGGATCCCATAATTCTGCAGGGCAAACAGCCACCAAAAACCGAAGAAAAAGAAACAGCAACCAGAAGTGATCCCGCTCCATGCCACACTTTAAAATGCCCATATCGATCTATCTATCAATCAGAAAAAACAAGAATAAATCACTTCAATTTCCTAATACAGATCAGAACACATATTTATTCAAACAATACCAGTTCGCCTGCAAATATGGTTGTGAATCCATCAGCAATTTGACCCGAGAGCATCACAATAGCAGCATCCCTGCGAAATCAATTGAAAATCACTTCTTATTTCTTATGTCTTCATTCAATGGCAACACTAAATTGATTAACAAAACCCAAAACAAAGATGAAGCTAAAATGCAGCACAAACCTTGGGGGCAGTCCAATATCTGTCAAAAAAACTAAGAGATATGTGAACCAACACGCAGATGTTATATCATTCAACATATGCCCCACTCCATAGTAGAACACAGAACATCTTCCCAGCAGTTTGGTGGACGATTCATCATCCCTGTTATTCCCCGCCATTTATAAAGATCAAAATTCTTCTACTTTATGAGCTAATGTTGCACCTCATTGAACAATTCCCTGGGCAACACGAAATGCCAAGAAATAAAAGACGGATCTTTACTCTTTAGACAAGGTAATCATAGTTTAGGCATAAAATTGAGACAATTTCTGAGCCAATAAATCATTAGATCGAGGAGAATAGTTCCATACCTCTGATCTTGGTGTGATCTAAGAACAGCCCACTAAAGTTGCATATGTATTATGGTTTTGTTGAGAAAGGGAAGATATTTTGAGATGGGTTATGGGGCAACTTATTGCAATTCTGCAAGAGAGAACTTATTTTGTTCACTTCTCCAAAAAAAAAAAAAAAAACTTATTTTGTTCACTTGAAATTTGTGCCTTTCCTCTCTCTCTTCATGAATGGGATTTGCAGAGGAGTGGCTGCCTTTTGAAATGAATATATATATTTGGAATTGCGACGAAGCGCCACCTTTACGTCCACCGCATGAAGAAAGCTCCTAATGTGAATTGACTATAATGACCCTAAGTTTCTCTCTCTTTTACGTGGGTAGCCTTTTTCTTCATTTGGCAATGTCTTGTGCCCCTTTCTAAACATTATATATATTATTCTGTCAGGTTGGATAAACGTGTCGTGTCGTGTTATATTATATTAGATAATCGTATTGGATATCATTTAAATTTTGAATACGAATTGATTATTTCGTATATGACAAATTTAAAAAAACTTATATTATGTATTTTCATATCGATATCGTTTTGTTTTGGTATTTATCAATTTGTATCTTATATAATCAAACCCTATAGGTATGCCATGAATAAAAGGTAGAATTTGATGATGTGATTACGTTGAAATAACAAGCGTACAAATATTTTCCATATATATATATATATTTGTTATATATTTATCAGATTTATGTTAATAGCTAATAATTTATATATTTTATACCCAAGAAAATCAGGAATTGGTAGTTGATACGGAGAGGAAAAGGAGTGAAAGAAGTAAGAAAATAGAGGAGATAAGAGATAAAAATAAATAAATTAACACCATTGAGATTTCATCTACCTTATTTTCTTTGATATATTTAAAAAAAAAAAAAAAAAAAAAAAAAAGAGGAGTTGAGAGCCATTTGGGAATGTGAATGAAGATGAGATTGCGGATATGTTGATTTTATCCAATAGATAAAATACAGAGCACTGAGCACAAGTTATGGAAATCTGAACTCTGAAGTCCGAAGGCTCTATTTGGACTTTGGCACAATGTAACATGTGTATCGGAATTTGTTAACTACGTCTAATGCCGCTTACTCATACTATTTTTAGAAATAACTTGCATAATTAGACTTACTATTTTTAGAAATAACTTGCATAAATAAACGTCACTTGGGAAATTAAGGGCTGCTTCAAAAATTGGCGGTTTCATATTTAAATGCAAATATTCTTGGTTCAAAATTCTCATTGAAGAAGTTGAATAAACATAAACACGTATATCCATTTTTAACACAACAATATACCACTACATATGATATCTTATGCAAGCCTCACCGTGTTCTGCTTTTCTTTCGAAATTCACGTCATCGCATACGTGTCGTATCCGTGCCTATATTTTTAGCAAACACCCTTACAAACAATAAGGGTGGCCTGGGTGTGGGGTGTTAAAGAAAACTTGTGGCCAATACATGTTTATGTATTCTTTTCGTGAAGGAAGAAGTAGAGTTGTTATATGGTTATGCAAGACGTTTAGTCTTTAGAGAAAGACAAAATAATATTCAATCTGTTATCCCATCCCATGACTCAATGTCAATGTCACCTAAGCAGTCCATACATAATCGATCCACATCAGATAAGGAGATAGAATAACCTCTCAATCACACAACTTCACCAACACTACTGTCTACTCTTATGATGATATATCGAACCACTGTTCAGATACAGCTAAAAGTAGAACAAAATTACAGATTCATCCAAATATACATATGCATTGCAACATCATTTACTTGTGAACAATGTGTAATGAACAAAGGTGGCAATAACTAGAAAAATCACCCCCATTTATGTCCTCTGTTTCAAATGGTTGTTTCAGCAAAGTCTGTACTTCAGTCTCCATCCTTTTTCCCAGATTTCGAATCGAGCTTGTTTTGATTGCCAATAGCCTCAAAAATAGCTTTCTGCAGCCAAAATCCCCACCGTAGACCAATAGTGTGCATATATGCAATTGAACACCTAGAACCATTAATCAGACCATCATCAAAGAGGAAAATGCAGTTAAAAGAAGCAAGAGCTTTTATATTCAAGAAGGCATAGCACATATATAATCAAATAAGGTCATTATGAGAATAGTCTCTTATTCAATTTCAACCTGTTATCTTATGAGAAGACAAAGTTCATCCTCAGGCCCATTCCTTTGACTGGAGGATTCACTCCTATAACAGTACAAAAGGAAGCAAAAGGATATGAATACAATAGGCAATTCCTTCCCTCCAATTCGGAAAAGTTCAGCAAGAACATGAAATTGGCCACGAATATCACCACAAATCGTCACAGGGCTTTTTACCGGCTGCATAGAGCAAAAATATATAAATAAATATATCATCTAGAATGCAATAAATCCTCATTTTCACTACCTCAACGAGAACAAACACAAATCATACCTGGACGTTACTTTCCTCCATCAGGATCTCTTTAGCCTTCTCGCATAAGGCCATAACCTGCATTTACGAAATGATCAACACTCAATCTACGAGAATATTTCCTCTCCACAAGTAATATATATGTTAAAAGAGAAGCTAAAATAAATAAATATTAATTATGAATCTTATTCTGGCTGCACAATGTTACAAGAACATGTTACCTCATCATTTAACAACCCAAAACTCAAAAAAATAACTTTTAAAAGCAATGCAATCGTCCAAACATTTATAACCAAATAACATGATCAATATATGTTATCAAATGTAAGACTGAAAGAATTCAACAATTAGTATGACATTTTTAGTCTGGTTCATAATCTCATTAAAAATGTGAGATGATAATTTTCTAATATCAAGTGACATTCAAAATATTTCAATTTAACCAATTATATAAACAATTAATTTTGGTTGATGTAAAATCTGAACTCCATAATTGTTGCACATAACATAATCTCTAAGAACAAGACACATCACAACCTTGCACACAAAGAAAAATGGATACATTGTTGTGACATTTTATACATAGAGAACATGTTGCTTGGTAAATTTGAAGTTGTTAGGTGTCAATTGTTTAAATATTTTAAATATCACATGGGATCAAATAATACAAATTACTGCTGATGTTACAAGTGAAAACATGTACAAACAATACAACAGATTCTCTTTCACACATCTGGTAAATGAATTGTAGCTATATGTCACTATCTACATGCAGGGGGAGCCCTTGACTCGGCAATATGTATTTGTTTTTCTTTTTTTAAATTTTCCCAGTTCTGACATCATCTATGGTAAATTAATAGGACTGAATTTAGCATACAACACATATTAGATGCCAAAAGAAAGGAAAATATTCTTGGTTTTCACCTATGCCAAGAGTGGATCCACCAAAGGCATTAATGTGGGCTCATGAATCTTCATACTGAGTGTTACTAAGACTCCAACTAGTGAACAGATAGCAGGAACGAGGCCTAGACAGTATCTGGTAACAGAGAAAGAGAAATTCGGGCCACGAATATTACACGCGCCTGGTACAGAGCATGCAACATTGAGAGAGAGAGAGCATTAAGCCTGAAGGAAGGAGTTAAAACTTGAATAAAATATGCACAGAAAGGTTAAATCCAGTAGATGTTAGCCACTATAACATCTTATAAGGAAAGGGTTCATGAGAAAATGATCAGAAACTAACTTTGATATGATTCAAGCAGACTTAAAGCCAGCCCACAAAATATTTTGTCCAAAAAGCTCAACGATCCATAAACAAATGCACATCCATTTAAATCTTTGCCGACTAGAAAACTCTGCATGCTTACAGCCGACACATGTCATTCCATAGAGAAACCACTCCTCGGAACAATTATAAACAGGAAAACAGGAATAGTATAACTGTTTTCTCCTATCTGCCACAAAATTCAAGCAAAGTCATGAAAAGGACAACTTTTTCCTTAGTTCCTTACCATAATCTAAGCATTTGCAATTCCAATCACAATTGATAAAATGTACATAAAAGCATTCATGCTGCTCGGCAGAAATAGGATCCTGCACCACAAATAATCCAAAGAAGGCCTCCAGCAGAATATAAAGCCTTTAAACGTTGACCGGTTCATGTTATCTCCTACATAATAAGGCTAGCTTAAGGGGCACTTTAGGAAAGTGAAAATATATGAAGTGAAGAGTGATGAAGATAGTAAGAAGTTCAAATGTAATATGGATCCAAAGGAACCTGTAGGAGGAGTGATACAATGAAGCTGCAAATATAGATAACTGCAGGAACCTAACCAGAAAAGGGAAAAAAAAAAAAAAAAGGAGATCATTGTTACTTAAAACAAAATTTCCTGAAGATTAAACATAAAAAATTTAAGTATCCAAATGTGGTACCAAAGCTTTGGACGACCATCATTGATGACATAGAAAGCAAGAAATGCCTATGATAGATAAAACAAGCAAAGTTTGTTCATGTAACATTGTGGAGTTCATCTGTGAACAAAAAGCAGTTAATATTGACAACCCAAACAGTTCATACTGCATGATCACCAAAATAGGTAATAAGCTTTGAAGTCAGCTCAACAAAGAACAGCCTAAAACACCTAACCAAGCATTCTATTGCTATTATAACCGATCACCAACAAAGTTCCATGTCCCAAAAGAAGACTTTGGCAACTATACAACAGCACCATGGACTTCAAAATACATGAATTCAAAGCTTAAAACAACACATCCATAACCAATTAAGTTCATTGAGTTCACCTGATTTACCCATCAGAAACAGCAGCACGTTGGGAGCCCATTGAGTGATTTACCCATCAGAAACAGCAGCACGTTGGGAGCCCATTGAATTCACCTGATTTACCTCTTCGTCAACCAAACCTATTGGCATATCGGATGGTAAGACGCGTCATGCTGATCTTCCCCGCCGTCCGCGGAGCAGTCCAGAGCACGGTGACCGTTCGACTGAGAACAAAGTTCAACATCCACCTTCCATTCTTCATAATTCAAAAGCAAACAAAGACGGAGACAAATAATCACAACACTACAGATGATTTTCAGTTAGATTACAGCGTGAATCAGTTCGATTAAGCGTGAAACACACTGAAGAACAAAGAGAAATTCTAGCAAAAAATATTGTAATGCCAAAGAACAGAGAGAAACAAACACAAAAAATCAGAACACTACAGATGATTTTCTTTCTAATGGTAAATAGGAAAAAGGAAAAACATAATCAATTGGCAACAAACAAAGAATCAGTGATAACACCATTGTACAGAAGCAGTCCCATTTCCCATTCACCAGTTAAAGAATTGTAAATTTCAGCAGATTCCATTTGTTCTTGATTGAATTTTAGCTCTGATTTTCCAAATCACTTTCTCCAATCAAGAATTAATTTTTTCATCACTAAACAACAGGTTTCTTCATCTACCAATCATACACATAGATTCATCAACTCAAGAAATACTTTTCATAGAAAACAATTATTGAACCTACATAATCAAAACAACCTTTATTCAAACTTCCCTTTTATCGATTACTCCCAATTTGCACCAACGTAAAAGGGGGGAAAAATCACTTCACCGATAAAAATTCTATCTTTAAGAAATATAAGCAGAATCCCATTTGTATGTAGATATCCACCTTATTATTCTGTTTTCTTATGAGGAAATAAAACAAAATAATCCAACATGCAACCGATTACCCTTTTATATGGAAGCACACAAAGTATCTCAAAGTAATAGCCATCGATTTAGATCCAAACCAAGCATCAGAAAATAATCGGATCTTTACCTGACGTAATTCTGGTTTGGTAGATATCACTTGTCAGGCTGGCCGGAACAATCTCCGCTTCTATCGGATACCAGGAGATGCGAAAATTCAGCGCCGGAAAGCGGGAGAGGCAAAGATAGGGGATGATTTTTCAATGGCAAATTGGTGAAACTTTTTTCAACTTTTGGATACAAACATAATTTACCAACTCGTGTTAAAACCCATGTGTAACAAAACATGCCAATTTTGAGTGTGAGGCAGCCATGCCAAAATCAGCCGTGGCCTACGGGCTAGCACGGCAAACTCAGGCTGTTGCCTGCTGAAAGTAAACAGCCGAAAGAGAGAGAAAAAAGGGCAAAACCCCCTGTTAACATATAAGTAAACACGGCCTATGATGATATATCAAACCACTGTTCAGATACATTTAAAAGAACTAAGAACCTCAAAGTAAAATAAAAATACAGATTCATCCAAATATATATATGCATCGCAGTATCATTTACTTGTGAAGAATGTGTATTAATGAAAAAAGGTGGCAATAACTAGAAAAATCACCCCCATTTATGTCCTCTGTCTCACATGTTTACTTCAGCAAATTCTGTACTTTGGTCTCCACCCCTTTTGCCAGATTTCGCGTCGAGCTTGTTCTGATTGCCAATAGCCTCAGAAATAGCTTTCGGCAGCCAAAATCCAGGCCGTTCAAGAAAAGATGCCCTATCGAGTACCAAAGGTTCCCTTGAAGTTATTTGTATGGCATCATATGTCCATAAAGATAAATGTGCTTTGCCTTTCAAACCTATAGCAAACCAACCCAAGCCCGCCACTGCAACATCAAGACTGTTCACGTCCCAGCTTTCTCCACTTGCTTTAATGTCCTTTTTTACCCACTCACCCAATTCAGAAACCCGATCCACACCGACAGGTGGCTGAATACAGTGTAAGAATATACATATTAACATCATAAAACCTTCTCACAAATTCATTTTTATGGACTTAGCAGAAAGCCAATACATCAGAAAAATCATAAAGTGCCATGCATGTACCAGATAATGAGAGGCAAGTCAAGAAAGACAAAGATGGATTGACTAAAAAATAAAAATAAAAATACAGATATAAAATGCATTAGAGTTTGGATACACGAAGTTTGGCTTCTTAACATACAGATGAATTTATCATCAGGATAATTATGTAGGTAAGCACTGATTTATTATCAATTGGCTGACAACAATTGTTAGGAGCTATCAACAAGTTAAGAAATGATCATCATTCAACTAGGGTATCATGGGGAAAACACTTTAGCTTTTGGAATGGCGTTATCCAAAAACCCTGATGGACAGACTAATTTGCCAAAAGGTGCGGGTAAATGGCAATTTGTAAAATAAGACTTTTTTTTAAAAAAAAAAAAAAGAAGAGAAGAAGAAGAAGAAAAAGGCCTACTGCAAACCAAAATTTGCATTACGTTTATTACAAGACAATGCCCTTCAAAGAACTGCAAACTAAATTGTCTACACAACAATTCATAGGATGCTTGCCCAGAATTCGCTCTGAATCTGCAACTGTATTTAAGTTCATTTAATTGGATAAGAATCATTACCTGCAACCTAATTCCAGCATGCTTGCTCTTTATCTCATCAGCATTTTCTATCTTTCCAAGATGAAGAGAAACACTGGGTGATGCCCAAACTGTGACATATATAGTTTGCACAGAAGCCTGATCAAGATCCAGTCTAACTAAGCCACCAACATGTATAGCCTGACCAGCCTGCATGTATTTAAATATAAAATCCTGCTGTATTAGATAAAAAACAACAAGCTTCGTAATGCCTAGGATCCACAGCAATCTCTAAAGTAAATAATGCATTAAAGGGGTGTGTGTGTGTGTTGAGAGTGGGGGGAGAGGATCATGAGTCAGCTAAATGCAAAGTAACAACAACTTACCTTTATCCTAAAACTTCGAGGTTGGAGCTCTTTCCTTATCTCAACCATTTTCTGCTCGTCCCTATTCAATCTCATGGACATTAAGTAAGGATGCAAAAGGCCAGGAGTATCATACATCTTCGCCTTAGCTGGCAAAATCCCTCCAATCCTCAATATCCCGAGTGTCGTTCCAGGAATAGAAGCTTCTGTCAGTTTTGCAACCTTCACACCTTCCTTCTTAGAAAACGCATTAATCAATGTTGATTTTCCAGCATTCTGAGCCCCAATGACCCAAACATTCCCTCTGGGCCCTGCCTGGTCCTTGATAAAAGCTAGCAAATTTCTCACACCCAAATCTTTCTTGGAACTCACCAAATAAACCCCGCTTAGTTTGGGCGCCCCATTTGCCTTAGCACGGTGACGAACCCATCTATCTAGCCTAGCTGGGGAAACCTGTGAAGGAAGAAGATCAACTTTTGTAGCAACAAGAACGAGCTTTGGCACTTTTTACTAAGCTTTGAGCCTTCTTTACTATCTACTAGTGCTTTGAACAAGGACTTTGATGCACGTTTTGGGAACGAACCGTCAAAGTCAACACAGTCAACCACCATGACCACTACTGTGGAATCTGCATTTCCAGTTGGTTTCATCAATCTTGTGCTTATTAAACGGTCAAAATCAAAATCTGGTATTAAATTGTCAGCCACTTGATTCTTGACTTGTCCATAATTTCTCAGTGAGTGACATCTTGCACACACTGTTATCTCCTCCTCCTCCTCCTTTTGAGATTCCCTAGAGATTCTTTTCCTTTCGGCTTTGGAGAGCCGTTTTCGTTTATGTTTTTCTAATATATCTTCTGTAATGTTACCATACCCTAAACCGGCTGGAGCAAATCCATCCAACTCTTTAGAAGAATCATCTACATCGTCTTCGAGATCTGATAACCAGTCTTCTGAATCCCGGTCAATCCCATCCTCCTCCTCATCATCATCAGCTTCTAATTTTCCCACAATGTCATCCTCTGATTCATCATAGTCCTCTTCAAAGTCTTCAAAACCATCTAAATCCTCATCCAATAAATCCTCTATAGTATTTGGTGATTTTTCTGTTTCCACCTTTCTTTTCTGAAAATACCCAGGAAGATTTGGATCTTCATCTTGCATAAACACTCCACAACCAGGGCATATAAGCCCATAATTCTCATCCTCATCTCTCCCTTGGCTCAAAATTAAACTTTTATCAACTTTTCGTGAATGCCCACCATACTTTTTCCCTGTTTTCTGAATAACTGCTTCACTACCCCGCACCGAGTATAAACCTTTCGTGATATGCCTACCCTTTTTCCTTCCTATATCCAATCCAGAAAATAGTTGGTTTTACGCTTATTGTGTAAAAAAATTCACGCAAATGGAGGTAAAAATCTGGGGAAGTAAACTTACCTGTAAACAACTGAAATCTCGATAAAGGGTTTGCTTCGCCATTATTGTTCAACAACAGCTTGACATTGAGATCGGTAGAAATTGAAGATAATTTGATGGATGAAAGCAGAAGTGACATCTTGGTATTATTTCTCCCGTGTTTTCCCAAAAATCCCGTAGCATTCGGCAATTTGGGTTCTGAAGATTGACGAAAAGAGTGAGGGAGAGTTAACTTCTAATGAATAGAGTGGATTGGTTAATAAATAGGGCCTAATACGCACTTTACTACAGAGCCAAAAATCCCATTAAAACAGAAATATAAATATTTTTCTGATCGTCGAATCCAAGTAGCCATTCAAGGGAAACCTGGTGAGTTTGGTCTCCGTTAGTGAGTATTTTAATACATACATTGCATAATATAAATATTAACATTAAGTTATATTATTATTATAATGAGTTTTAATTATTATTTTAATTAAATATTATATTAATGATTAAAAATATATATAAATCATTAAGTATTATATATAATTTTTAAATTATACATATCCAACAAATTATTATCCGTTATTATTATTTGAAATCCTATAAACTTAATTATTATTTACTATAAATCAGATTATATATCATTATTTTTAAAATATAATATATATTGGAAAAAAGAAGTGTATCCCCAAAGGCCAAAACCCTCCTCCGTCTTTACTCCATCCCAGAAAAACAAACGCAGAGTTGGCCGCCGCCATCGACCATGGTTGTCTCCAATGACCACCACCATCGCCTCCCCCCTCCACCACTAGTCCTCAAAGCTCTCCTGACCCAAATAAATCTGCGCCAACACCACATGACCCAAATAAACCTCACCTGGAGTTGAATGATTCAATTTGTTCCATGACCCTCGAAATCGGCGGGCGGTGAAAGATGAAATATAAATTTTCAGATGCTGACCTCGTAATTACTCCACAATGTCAGGGCAAATCGGTAAAAACTCTCTCTCAATCTACAGCACTCGTCTAAATCTAAATACTAAATAGCATTAGCAATTAGCAAAGCAATGCCCTCCAGCTCCAGCAGCTGACAGTAGTTAATTACACCCTTTTCAGTTTCTCCCTTCTCCAAACTCCAAACTCCAATTATTGAATCCTCCTCCGACCACCGCAGCTCTGCATCTTTAAGGTAATTATTGAATTTTTTGGGGGGGGATTCTGGGCGATGGGATCGGGAAAAATAATCATTCGGGGTTTCTGGAGAGATATACTGAATTTTCCTGCTACGCTTTTCATTTTCGCTTGGTGGTCACCTTATCATAACATTCTTAACTGCTATTACTTAATGTTCTTTTTTATTATTTATAATCTTTTCCGTTACAACGATTATATTTGTAATTTTGTATGGTATGATCGGGCCTAGACCCGACCCACTCCACTCCAGAATTTGTAATCTCAATCAGCAGCAGTTCCGTCAATTTTTTGTTTGAAAATGCAGGCCCCTCTGAATAATTGCTCGTGATTTGCCTTCTACTTTTGATGTTCATGCATTCTGGAACAGATTTGAGGTACACTTTAATCCTTCATCGGCTAAATTATGTATTCAAAGAAAGTGGAGTTTATTTTATTTTCTCATTCCGAGCAGGGAAGTATCTTGCTACTCAATCTGCGGTATTTTGTGTTCTTGATGCTAATTCTGAGCTAAACTAATTAGGGTTAATTGAAGTGTAGAATTGTCTATTTTGGTTGTAGCAAACAATGGGTTTGTGTTTGGATGATCTTCTTAATCCTGAATTAAAGCTTCATGCCACTGTTATTGATTCTTTTTTAATTGATCACATTACAATAGGCAGTTAGGCATAATAATTCATGGTTGATGTTGCCACAGATATATCATCTAGTCTTCCAAGTATTCCGGACGTGTCAATGGCGAGTACTATGAGAAAGCTTGTTTCATGTGTTATTCTTGATTTGGATGGAACACTTCTTAACACGGGTGAGTTATGTTTCATTTTGCGATTAGTTTCTTTACTTGAATGATCTTTTCTTGGGTTATAAAGATGTCTTTTTGCTACTACGATGAGGCATAGTATATATTAGAAATAATTATTCAATGTAGTGTTTAATGTCTTTGTGTCCCTTTTATTAAGGACCATCTGTAGAGTTTCCTTTACTTTATCGTTGGAACAGTCATATTGTGCTTCAGTGACTCAGTCCATGCCTGATATTGAGTTGTAATGATGAAAAATCTCATCCCCATGTTCTGTTTTCCGACTGCGTTTTGAATTTTGTCTATGCCAGATGGCATTGTGAGTGATGTTCTCAAAGATTACTTAGTTAAGTATGGCAAGCAATGGGATGGAAAAGGAGTTAATAGAATTGTAGGAAAGGCACCATATGAAGCTGCAGCTGCTATTGTTGAAGATTATGAACTCCCCATAACTGCAGACGAGCTTCTATCAGAAACTACTCCAATATTCTCCACGAAGTAATATTTCCTTTACACTAGTTTCTGTCTGTTCTATTACTTTATTCAAGTTGGCCGGTAACCACAATCATACCCACCTTCGGTGAGTGAATCTTTTTGCTTGTGCATTATTGTATTTGCAACTGGCTCTTTTTGAATTCTGAAAATTTGCATCAAAACTTTATCGTAAGTTTTACCATGTCATGTTTCCGTATAACACTGTCAGTGCCATCTTTTGGAGCTTATGTGTTGAGAAACTTAAATGCTCTCAAAGTACTTGGAAGGGCTTTTTTTCCTAATTATTTGCTGGTCTTTCATCTTTCCTTGTCCGAAGGGCAAGCATATTGGTTCTGTGCATATTGCTATATCATGTTTGGCAAAAGTAAGGTCCAAGGTAGAAAAGCCGCAACTGCTTAGTTTCTTAATTTATGTTGTGTTTTCATAGGGATAACATATACAGAATGTGAAAACTATTGTTATGTTTTTCCTCAATTTAAGGTTCTGTTTGGTTTTTGTAGAAATTAAAATAACATTATAGACCTTTGTCTGCTGTGTTTGGATCAGTTGAAGTAATCTATGATTATACCATGCTTACAAGCTTACTTTTGAAAATATTTTATCTTCTTTCTTCTTGAAAAGTTGATTACAATAGGCTTTAATTTTGCTTTGGAAGTTTGCATTTACATCATTTCATTGACTGTATCTCTAATTTAATGACAGGTGGTGCAATATCAAAGCTCAACCTGGTGCCAACAGATTAATCAAACATTTAAGGGGTCATGGTGTACCAATGGCCTTGGCTTCGAACTCTTTCAAGGCAAACATTGAGACCAAGATTTCTAATCAACATGGTACTTAAATCTGACATCTCAGCTGAATAAACTCTACCTATATCGAGTTATTTTAGTGAATATACAATTCTAGTGTATGGTTACGTTTGTCCCTATGTGTATCTCATAACTTGGCATTACAACTTATAGGCTGGAAAGAATCATTCTCTGTCATTATTGGTGGTGATGAAGTTGCCAGTGCAAAACCATCTCCTGAAATGTAAGATGGAATAAGTTAAGCTTGACCCTGTCATTTTAAACGCTTCCATCAAGGATTAAATTAAATCAAGTCTTATGTTGATTTTTTTTTTCTTGCAAGATATCTTGAAGTTGCTAAGAGGCTTGAGATGAATCCTTCCGACTGTCTTGTCATTGAAGATTCAATGTAAGCATCAATGCCCCTTTTGTGAAACAATACTACAACACCGCAAGTTGACAGTCAGTTTGTACAGCTATTTTAGTGAGAATCACTATATCATATTCTAAATTCTAATTCAAGAATTCGTTATTGTAATGCTAATTACTAGGCCAGGTGTGACTGCTGGTAAGGCAGCTGGCATGGAAGTTGTTGCTGTGCCGTCCCTCCCTAAACAATCCCACCTTTTCACATCAGCAGATGAGGTGATTAACTCACTACTAGATTTGAAACCAGAGAAGTGGGGCCTACCTGCATTTGATGACTGTGAGCCTCTTTCATTATTGTCCATTTCTGTAACATTGTTTTTATCCTTCCGTTGATTAAACTCTTGTGCACAGGGGTAGAAGGGACTTTGCCTATATGCCCCTGGTACATTGGTGGCTCCGTCATCAAAGGTTTTGGGCGTGGCTCAAAGGTGCTCGGAATTCCCACAGGTTCCATGAGATCTTATTTATCTTAAATCCAAGTATTGAATGATCTTTGTTGATTTTGTGTGTTTTTCACATATAAAGGGAGTTGCTCAAGTGTAAATTGGTCTAACAGATGTTTTTTCCTCCAGCTAATTTGTCGGCTGAAGGTTATTCAGACATTCTTTCGGAACATCCTTCTGGAGTTTATTTCGGTTGGGCTGGATTACAGTCTCGAGGTGTTTATAAGATGGTCATGAGCATAGGGTGGAATCCTTATTTTGACAACTCCGAGAAGACAATTGTGAGTCATGCTCATATGCCTTTTGCATTTTGTAATAATTCAATCTAGCTCAGTCCCCTCTGAAAATTACGTTGCTTTTGCCTTTTTGTGGTTGAATGCCAAATTCTTATTCCTTGAGAATTGTAACAGGAGCCGTGGTTGCTTCATGATTTCGACGAGGACTTTTATGGTGAGGATTTGCGTCTTGCTATTGTCGGCTACATAAGACCGGAGGTATGATTTCCCTGTAACTATATTATCATCGTTTTTGCATTTGTTCTTTTAAACTATGCAGCAAAAATCGTGATGTCTAACCTTACAGGCCAACTTTCCGTCCCTTGAAAGCCTGGTCGCTAAGATCCACGAGGACCGGAAAATTGCAGAGAATGCTCTTCAACTGCCCATGTATTTGAAGTACAGGGATGATCCTCATTTGAAAAGCTCTTCCTTACAACAGAATTCCTAGTTGTATCAATTCAGTGTTTAAATTATGGCTGGATTGATTCCCATTGATGTATTCTTGTGCTTGTATCAAAGAATACTCATTCACAAAGTGTTCAAATGTGAGTTAAATAGTTATTCAAAACTTTTATACTTTCACTGTACTAAAACTATTTATGATTGAAGTATTATATATCACTAAGAATTTTCTGGTGAGTAAGAAATTAATTCATCTTTGTGGAATTAAGTTGCACATCCTATCAAAACTATTAGTTGAAGTTGCAAACCGAAATAATTAAAATTTTAAGATAGTTAATCTAAATACGACAGTAAAACAGGTTGGCACAAGAACTTTCCCCTTATCTTTTATTACGATTTTATCTTTATATGTAAATTTATTAAATAAGTTGTCCTCTTTTGTAATTTCCTCGCACAAAATCAGACACATATACATTGGCTTAAAGTAGGAGGGCCAAACTCCAATAATTTGGTTAATTTCCAGAAACAACTCCAACTACATATGATTGATTGATGCACTTTCGGCTCTCACATATCATACGTACTACATTGTTTTCCTTTTCCAGGACCACTGCATGCATGTGTACATCACCTGTTATGATTCACGGATACAGACACAACAAAATAAACATGATACGATAATACAAATTTTTTGTTGAATTTTTATACCAGGATCAAACACAAGTTTTCGACACGATAAAATAATATTTTTAAAAGTATTCATGCATCATAGGTCGCCTATATTACCTTAATTCACTACTTTTTCAACATTATAAATAAATATTATATATATATATATATATATAATAATAGAAAAAAAGAATATTTATTAGGATTTAGGGGATTGTGAGTTCTATGGCGTACTTTTGATAGCTTTGTTTAATTCTCTTCGCCCCATTATAATTTATAGGTATTGGCTGACCTTATAAGTTATTAAATATGAAAACATAAAAATAAGTTACTAGATTTTCTTTAATTAATTTATTACGTCATTAAATCATTGCATAGAGTTTCTCCCTTTATCTTTTACTGTTTCTAGCTAGTAAGTAGTATCTAACAACTTCTCACTATTATATACTTTTTTATCTTTTGAAGTATTAGAAAAACAATTCTCCAAAAGTAATATAAGTCTTAAGTTTAAAAT
Source organism: Lantana camara (assembly GCA_037501455.1). Lineage (NCBI taxonomy): Eukaryota > Viridiplantae > Streptophyta > Magnoliopsida > Lamiales > Verbenaceae > Lantana > Lantana camara. The sequence goes on along the minus strand of CM074862.1, from coordinate 86,545,569 downwards.
CTTAACTAATTAATCTTATAGCATCCTATATTATTCAAGTAAACGTCATTATTAACATCCTATGGCAATCCAAAGCAGGGCCCTACATACTATATACATATATTGACTTATCTTAGCAAAAGACTCTCCTGTCACTTTAAATTTTTAATAATGTAACAAAAGCCAAAGGGTAAAGAATTAAAGATAAATCTACAATGCTCCAGACTTTAAGTGGGGCCTATATGATATCATATATTGTTGACAATTGACATGTCCATACATTTTTAAATTGCATCTTAAAGTATATAATAAAATTATTGATACAACAGAATCAATTAAGATTTTGCTACTTGCAATAATGCAAATCATATATCTAGCTAGGGATTGTTTCGGCCACGGCCACGGCCACGTAAAACCGCACCTGTTGATTCCAATACTAAGTCACATAATGTGAATGCGGGTTCGAATGCACAATGCGTAAAATTTTTTAAAAAATTGAGTGCGGGTGCGTCTTAAAGCTTTTAATAAAAAATTATTAAATAATTATATTTATAATATAATTTTATTTTATTTAACTTTGTATATAAAAAAATTGATTTTATTTAAGTATTGATTATAATAACTTAATTTCATCATTATATAATAATCATATATTAAATCAAAAAATTAAAATTCATCTTTCATATTATTATACGTGTGTATTAAATAAATTTTAAGTCTTCTTAAAGCGAAAAATATGCACAAATTTATCAGTACGAAGAACTAAAATCTTAAGTCGTCTTAAAGCGAGCAATGCGCACAAATTCGTCAGTGCGAGAACTGAGTGCGAATGCATTGAATATGATAGAAGGATTATGTGACTTAGTTCCAATAGGCACAAGGGACCCAAGTATGTCATATTATTACAATTTGTTTTCAGTTTTTTTTTTTCAATAATAGTAATAATAATAATTAAAAAAAAAATTGATAGGGACCTAATTGATTTATAATTCAAAATGAAAAATACATCGTCATCCTGATCATGTTTCTGGAATATAATAAGCTAACAATCATGATACTAATTCAAATATAGATCTTGCTTTTTAGATATGATTTGATCACAATCACATATATAATGTTAGGAAGGGTTAATGATGAAGTAATGATTTAGCGAATTACCAAAAATTTTGAATTTTTTTTTTATTTTTTATGTATTTTTTAAAATATTTATATAGTCCACTAGTTAAATATTTTATTCTTTATATTTTTTATAACTTAATTTTTATTTTCCTTAATTTAATCTTGATTCGGTTCCTGATTACAATATCTATGGTATCTCGTAGGTTTGATTCCTTAAAAAGGGTAAATCGTATACATCCCATTAGTTAAGACGGAGCTCTTTAATTATACTTTCATCTCTTATAATTTATTTTGGTAGCTTCATCTCGTATATTTCAAAATGACAATAACTTCATACGAATTTTTATAAAATTTGACAGCTTGATTTTGTAATACGGATAATTTGCAATGTTTTTAAAAGCGGACCGGAGGCTAAACCGAAAGACTTACCGGTCATCGGTTCAACCACCGATCGAACCGATATGACGTAATAAATAAATAATTATTATTTTATTACTTATATAATATTATAAACATAAATAAATTTATATTTTCAATATTCAGAAAAAAAATAAATTTTGTTACACAATAAAGAATTTTTTTTTTTAGAATTTACTGCACAAAATTACGTTTTTATAAATACCAATATTTATTACTTACCATAAAAAAAATACATAGCGCAATAAATCAAACCTAAAAAGCCCTGCCCACAACAATTACATTTAAGATTTAAATTTTGGAATAACTAATCGCCCAAAATCTGTTTGCCGCCAAAACCAATTGTCTTGAAAATTTTACGGCTATTAAGCCGCCACCAACCTCAATTAAGAAAGCAGGAATTTCTGCTAAATCAAGTAGGGTCAATCGGACCGGACCATGGGCCGGTCACCGGTTGAACCGATCGGACCAGTCCGCTTTTGAAAACACTGATAATTTGTGAAGTTTTGACGGGCTCACTACAAATACTGTTTCAATGGTCTACCGTCTACATATATAATTTCATATCAATCTGTTTCGATAAGTTTTAGTACACAAATCACAATACTCATCATAAAAAATTTAAGGGTAAAAGATTTTAATTCCCTAACAAACCAGAATGAAGGGAGCGAATTTGTTATTTTGTAGCAAACTATAGAGAACCATATCGTGATCGATTAAATCAAGGAGATCCATACATAAATATGTTTTGTTACAGAGATTTAGAAATAATTCACTCTATTAAAAAAAATTGTACGTAGTTAAGTGTCCGGTTTCCCGTTTCCATGCATTTATCTATTAACAATTTAACATTGACATGGTCTGCAATCACCAAGTTTTATAAATTTTAAGATATTGATATAGTGGTTGAAACAGTTGTATGTTATTACTCAACAGATGGTTGGATCAAAAGAAAAACAGTTTGAATTCTCTCAAGTAATATTTCGCGTTCGAGTCTTATAGATATAAAAATTATATTGAGAGAGATTCTCGGAAAAAAAAATATTTTCATGGAGATTAATTCTTCACTCAATTGAATAAAGCTCCGAATGATCCACAAAACTCATATGTCATTCTTCATTATTTTTGATAAAAACAATTGAGTTAAAAAAGGGATTTCATCTGAAATATAAAATAAAAAAATCGATGATTGATTGATATTTGTATTAATCTTGGAGAGGAATAATATTTAGGTAAGAAAGGTAACAACAAACACAAGGAAACATCAAAGAAGATTACAGGTGCTAAAGGTGGTGATAATTAATTAATCGATCTATGACAATTGACAGGGACCTGTTTTGTTACAAAAATATTGTGGGGGTCACCTTATAAAATAAAATAAAATAAAATAAAAAACTGAGTTTACTTCTGTTTATACTCGGTTGATATTTTCAAGACATAGATAGCATTCATTTCATTTTCATATATATATATGTGGTATTTCAAATAGTATGCGTCTCATGTATTTGTATATTTTGAGTGCGAATTAAAAGAAGCAAATTAAAGGGAAGACAACACATGGCATTGGAACCCCATTTTGTCCGTACGAGCCTTGACTAGAATATATAGTAAAGAAGAGTGGATCTGGTCAGGTCAGTTTTAATTTCTATTATTTTTAAATCTAGAATATTCTTCTGGAACATATTCAGGAATCATAATTAATCAACAATTAAAATTTTTAAATTTGCTGTTCCTGTCCGTAATTATGCTCTAATAAATGCCCACTAGATAAGCTCTAAATAGGCAATCATGAACCAATAGAATCACGTCATTTTTGAATATGAACAGAGCAAATGTACCCATATATTTTACTTCCAGAATGTTCTCTAGTTAATTGTTAGACGCTAAAGCATATTTCGGGAATGCGCAACATAAACATTGATAAATTTACTAAGAGAGATCACTCAATTGAGGAGAACTTAATCGTTTGGGATAGATTTATATTTAAGGATAGTGATGAGTTTGATTAGTAATCCGTAATCCTTGTGTGGGTCTAATGTTCAATTAGGACCAAAAATGAATACTCATAAGTCATAAGTAGGTTATTAGGACCAAAAATGAATACTCATAAGTCAAGGTTAGATTTATGTCGTATTTCCTTTAGCAAATGGCATCTACTCTCTACTTTCTAGTATAGCAGCTATACATATATAGGGGAATAGAAAGCAGACTTAGAAGTTAGAAGTCGTATTGCAATTATTGAAACTCAATTAGGCTTGCTAATGCTCTACTTCTGCCTTAATCCATGGTGTCCTCTCGGAATTAGATTGATTCGGGCAGGTCGAGTGAAACAAACTCATTAATCTTTATATATATGTCAGAGTTTTGATATTCGATTTTGAATACAAAATAACTTTGAATCCGTTAGTTAATTATTATATTATTATTTGAAGTGCCCATAATTTTTTTAGAGAATTAATTATTGTTACTGACAATAAAAATTATAATTCATTTAAAAAGTTTAGATTCAAACAATTTTTCATGTAGCTTTAAATTGCTTAACACAAAGCTGTGATTGGGTAAAAGAACTCATCTATCCTAAATCAAAAGTCACACATTGAAATTATTATATCAAGTGCAAGGAGATTAATTCATTAAAATGCTATTTATTTTAAAAAAACACTTCAAATTAACTACATGACTAATCAAATTTGTCCCCGAGCAGCTTCTGATTTTCTTTCAGAACACTTTTGCATCTCTAACCAATTTTTTTATTAAAAGAGGAAATTAAATTATAAGTTTTCTATAATTTAAATTCTCTTAATCTCAATCTTAAAATAAAATCAAGACTATTTTATTTGATAATTTATCTCAGTAATTTGACGTTTACATATATATTAGATTTAATATGATGCTGAAATTTACGAATAATAATATATAGGCAAAATTATAGTGGACCCAAATAATTAGTAAACTAGAAAAGAAGCAGTTGAGGTCGGTGACACGTGTAAGCAGTCCAAAGAGTATTGATTAACTAACCAGTAAGCATTGAACTTAATCACCGGCCACTTTGGGTATGTTAACGTTACCCTACTTTTTGCATTATAATATCAAACCACACACAAACACAAAGCATCCAATAATGTCCAATTAATACTTCGCCAATCGCCACCAACATAATCTTCATGCACGCGCTTAGTAACATGACATGCACTCCAAAAGCAATTGTTCGTTACATAGTACCTATGAGGCTTTTCACCCAAATGAACTGGAAAGTGGAACGTCTCCACCTTTTTCTTTTCATTTTTTGCCTTTTTACGAAAGCAGATTTTATGTCAATAAAACTATAGACCAATAATTCCTCATATTTCTATTTTTGTTATCACATTTTTCTTTTAATATGAAGTCCATTGTTTGAATATAAAATGGAAAACGTACGATCAAGCTACGTGTCGTGTGTATCTTGTTCGTGACTAATCCGATATCAAGATACAATCATTCAAAAATTGTTATATGCGGGGTTTAGTTCGAGCGTTGAGTGATCAGGTTCTTAGTATTCGAAGGTAATCCTTGATGGTCAACCGGTCGTAGGTCCTTTCTCTTAGAATGAATACACGGTTAGAGCGCTAAGTTGGGATGGAGTGTGCATGGTTAGCTCAATTTTGATTTTTCAATGCTCAAATCAGTAAAATTTATATGAATATTTAAGTGAGTTAGAGAGAAAAAGTAGCTAGAATTATTTACTCAATCGAGTGAATTATTGTAGTGTTTATAGGAGGATGTCAGGAGTATTTCCCGGTAATTTAGCCCCAACAGGGTGTTCGATGAGGTCAGCCCTAAACATTTAACTCAATGAGAAGGTATTAAGATGTGGGTGACATCATCATCCCTACTGTAGCAGTGGAGCAATATTAAAAGCATGCGTACAACGTCAGTAGATTACTAGGCACTCGAGGGCTAATGACCCTTTGTAGCGCCTCCCCAACACTACAACCCCGCACCGCAATACTCCCTGAGTGGAGGTTAGACCCAACATTCAGGAAATACTACGGCAAACGGTCAGGATAATATATGAATGGAGTATGTGACACAGTGCAGCGGAAGATAAAGAGATTCAACTTTACCAATGAGCGGGGAGGTTAACGTACAATGAGCAAGGATTATCATTATTGATCAAAGTAGTTCGCAAAAGAGTACAACAGGTTGACATGCAAGGACAAAGTATGAGATGGTTTGTTTCTGCAGAGAGTAGGCTCAAGACAATGTACTCTTAGGATCGGATCCAACCTACGGTTGTAGTGCTTCAAGATACCTCTAGTTGTCGTTCATTGATTCCTGAAATCATGCATTTTAAAAATAGGCGAGAGGGTTAGTCAAAGTGACTAAGTGAAGGGGGTATAATAACTTATATGTATATGTGTATATATATTTATGTATATGATCAAGAAGATCTTGATCTGAAATAATAGCAATAGGATATAGCAAATAGGAAACAGTTCATAATAATTGTAAAACAGGGATAGGGGTAGTTTGGAATATTTGTAGAAATATGAACCGTTTGTAACAAGAACATTATTGCCCGCAAGCTAGGCCTTTCCACCCATAACTCCTTGAATAGTTGGTAAAATAGTATCGGGCTGATCAGGCTCCGATACTTCAATAAAATCAAGAATATTAACTCCACTACTCCTTGATGTCAATAGGGAATCAAACCCTAGAGACCACGAACTAGATTCGGGAGGCAGCTATCTCTCCCTCATCCCTTGGCGTGGAGTAACTAACCTCCAGTTAAACCACTACCAAGAGGTGGTGGCAGTCCACAGCACCAACAATACCCTCGGCCCGATACCTTCCGGGTAATTGCTCGCTACGGATACAGCCGGGGCCCATAACAGGAATCGAGAACAATATTTTGCTTGCATAACCCGGAATCAATGTTTTGATAAAATGGACTTGAAATATATAATGTTCTAGTAAAACGTTGATTCCGGTATGAAAGTATTTTTCCCTTAAGAGGGACATTATAGTACAATAATATGTATATAGGGTAGTAAATCAATATGATGGGTAGGCTTAAAAATAGTTTTTATATAGATACATATATATAGCATGATTCCAGTTGAAAACATTTTAACCCTCACCTATACCGGTAGACAGACATTGTAATGTGGATTCCAGTGAGCCTGAAAGTATTAACTACTATAGGCTTAGAACTAGGTTCTTAATGTTAATCAAATAAGCACATAAAACACATAATGTTCATGCATAAAAAGGATTACATCAAGTAAACACAGAAATTATGTCATGTTAAAGAATTCCCGATAGACTCTAATTTCAACCGTTTAAGGGAAGTTAAGTAATTAATCAGGTTTCATGAATTCTTTAACCACTTAAATATTTATTAATCACATTATAATCTTAATTATAACATTAGAAATAGAACTTAGAATTTAATTTGACAATGTAGGTTATATTTCGAAAATAATCCATAATTTACCGATTTTTTAGAAAATTCGGATAAAATCTTTATTTAAAAATTCCAAAACTAATTTTATAATTATTTTAATATTATTTTCGAAATTATCAGCTTATGGGTTGACCAAAAAGTCAAAATTACTATTTAAAACATTTACTAGTCAATTTCTTATGAATTAAACACTTTATAACACAAAATCGAACACACACACTCACACACTATCACACGTGCACTTAAAATTGTTCAAGAACAACATGAACATGTTCTTGAGCCTATTTGAATATTCAAAGAGGGTGTGTAACATGTTCAATTACATTCATATTCATAACATAAGATTGAAGCATAATATAGCAAAATATATGAATTCTCTATGAGAATAATTCTAAATAAATTATTCTAGGCATGAATTTAATCAAACAAGATCATAATTATTTAAACACATATTCATATCATATCATATCATAACTCATGCATTTAATTAAATAAAATGCATATATCTTATCACATTTTTCCTAAACTAGCATAAATAGCATATATTCCATAAAATAAATTCCTAAAGCATAATTTAATTAAATCTAAGTATGCTATGACTATATTATACTAAGAACATAATATAAAGCATGAAATAATAAAAGAAAAACATACCTTAGAGAGAGAAGGGAGAGAGTGGCGTGAGAAATGGAGAGAAGAGAGTGATTTTGTGTGTTGATTTGTGAGGTATAAATGAGACTTAAGGGGGGTAATTATAGGTAGTCATGAGGGGTTTCTAAGCAATAAATGAGAGTTTATGGGAGATGTGGTTGCTTATGATTTCAACAAATGCTTGGTAATAAATTAGGAGATGTGGTTAAATTACATGTTAAACAAATGCTAGGTAATTAACTAAATAATGTGGAGAAATTACATTCATTTGTTTAATCCTTCTAGAAGATCATGTGGTCATGGATGATGTCATTTTGAATAAAAATAAATGTAAAAATAATATAAAATTTATTCAAGAGTCGAGAGGTAAAAGATTGAAGTAGTGAATTAATGAAAGCATGGGTGAAAAATGAGCTTTGTTTTGATTATAAATGTGAAATATTTAGAGCTTTCGTTTATAAATTATGAATATGAAAGATGATGAAAATCAAGAGAAAATTATATAAACGAAGCTATGATAGAGTTTAAAGATGGGAAAAATCATTATAATGTAGAGGAAAATTCAAGGATCGTTTCAAGTATAATTTCGACTATTGAATAAAAGCTAATTTGTTCAAAATAAAATGATGATTTTTGGAAAGGAAAATATTTATAAAATATGCTATGGTGAAATCGAGTTTTTAGTAAATGCATGAAAATTCATAAAATAATTTAAGGATCGTTTTGGTTATAATTTTGAATATCAAAAAGTAGATGAGTAGGGATTTATTGATGATCGAATCATAAGCTAGGGTTTTTGCCGGTTTTTGATACTACGGGAGCTAGGATGGGAATTATGGTTTACGGAGAGTATCACGATCCTCGAAATAATGTGAGGATTCTTTTGGTTAAAATATTGGGTAGTGAAAGTGTTTCGGGAAATGTATGAATATTTTTGAGCTGTAGGGGTATTTTCGTAATTTTCAACTTGCCCCTGTTTCGGGCTGTTACAATCCTTCCCCCTTAAAAAGAATCTGTCCTCAGATTCTCCTCGTGTTTCATAATAACTTAAAGTAATGTTGGTATCCTCCATCCATGATAAGCAGGTTTCCAAAAGAGAACTTGCTTTTAAACACATAAGGCAATTGTTCAAGTAAGAAATTTGAATGCGCACATAAGTGATGCAATGAATGCATGGCGCCAGGATCAGTAACTGGCGTGTTTAGAATGCATACCTTTAACAACTTTGGGGATGACAATTTTAAGCTGCAACCACCCTTATAGAGATAATATAATGCATGGTAGTTGAAAATGATGTGCAGATGATCGCAAAATTAAAATTTGCAAGTAATAGCAATTAACAGACAAAACATCCTTAGCGAAGATAAAGCAATATAAAGGCACAGGAAATTAATAAGTTAGTTTTCGGTCCTACTGGTATCTTGAAGCAATTCTAATAACTTAGGATTTGAACGAATAAGTGAAGTGTTTCCATGACTTAGGAATACTAGTATGATGAAGGAGATGTAGATCTTGTAACCGAATCTACCAAGAATTTGATAATTGAAGGATTTGATAGAACTTGAGATTTTGGTATGGATTAAGACTGTATACTTGACTTGATCGAAGAAGGGTTTAGTACTACAATTGTAACAAATCACATGCTGGTCGGCCGCCCCAACAGTGATTGATCACGATTTCAGCACTAAAGACACGAGAGTACATATGAGATTCTATGAATGATGAACCCCAGATTTCCGCAACCTGGGGCTCTGATACCACTTTAATTGTAGCGCCTCCCCAACACTACAACCCCGCACCGCAATACTCCCTGAGTGGAGGTTAGACCCAACATTCAGGAAATACTACGGCGAACGGTCAGGATAATAAATGAATGGAGTATGTGACACAGTGCAGCGGAAGATAAAGAGATTCAACTTTACCAATGAGCGGGGAGGTTAACGTACAATGAGCAAGGATTATCATTATTGATCAAAGTAGTTCGCAAAAGAGTACAACAGGTTGACATGCAAGGACAAAGTATGAGATGGTTTGTTTCTGCAGAGAGTAGGCTCAAGACAATGTACTCTTAGGATCGGATCCAACCTACGGTTGTAGTGCTTCAAGATACCTCTAGTTGTCGTTCATTGATTCCTGAAATCATGCATTTTAAAAATAGGCGAGAGGGTTAGTCAAAGTGACTAAGTGAAGGGGGTATAATAACTTATATGTATATGTGTATATATATTTATGTATATGATCAAGAAGATCTTGATCTGAAATAATAGCAATAGGATATAGCAAATAGGAAACAGTTCATAATAATTGTAAAACAGGGATAGGGGTAGTTTGGAATATTTGTAGAAATATGAACCGTTTGTAACAAGAACATTATTGCCCGCAAGCTAGGCCTTTCCACCCATAACTCCTTGAATAGTTGGTAAAATAGTATCGGGCTGATCAGGCTCCGATACTTCAATAAAATCAAGAATATTAACTCCACTACTCCTTGATGTCAATAGGGAATCAAACCCTAGAGACCACGAACTAGATTCGGGAGGCAGCTATCTCTCCCTCATCCCTTGGCGTGGAGTAACTAACCTCCAGTTAAACCACTACCAAGAGGTGGTGGCAGTCCACAACACCAACAATACCCTCGGCCCGATACCTTCCGGGTAATTGCTCGCTACGGATACAGCCGGGGCCCATAACAGGAATCGAGAACAATATTTTGCTTGCATAACCCGGAATCAATGTTTTGATAAAATGGACTTGAAATATATAATGTTCTAGTAAAACGTTGATTCCGGTATGAAAGTATTTTTCCCTTAAGAGGGACATTATAGTACAATAATATGTATATAGGGTAGTAAATCAATATGATGGGTAGGCTTAAAAATAGTTTTTATATAGATACATATATATAGCATGATTCCAGTTGAAAACATTTTAACCCTCACCTATACCGGTAGACAGACATTGTAATGTGGATTCCAGTGAGCCTGAAAGTATTAACTACTATAGGCTTAGAACTAGGTTCTTAATGTTAATCAAATAAGCACATAAAACACATAATGTTCATGCATAAAAAGGATTACATCAAGTAAACACAGAAATTATGTCATGTTAAAGAATTCCCGATAGACTCTAATTTCAACCGTTTAAGGGAAGTTAAGTAATTAATCAGGTTTCATGAATTCTTTAACCACTTAAATATTTATTAATCACATTATAATCTTAATTATAACATTAGAAATAGAACTTAGAATTTAATTTGACAATGTAGGTTATATTTCGAAAATAATCCATAATTTACCGATTTTTTAGAAAATTCGGATAAAATCTTTATTTAAAAATTCCAAAACTAATTTTATAATTATTTTAATATTATTTTCGAAATTATCAGCTTATGGGTTGACCAAAAAGTCAAAATTACTATTTAAAACATTTACTAGTCAATTTCTTATGAATTAAACACTTTATAACACAAAATCGAACACACACACTCACACACTATCACACGTGCACTTAAAATTGTTCAAGAACAACATGAACATGTTCTTGAGCCTATTTGAATATTCAAAGAGGGTGTGTAACATGTTCAATTACATTCATATTCATAACATAAGATTGAAGCATAATATAGCAAAATATATGAATTCTCTATGAGAATAATTCTAAATAAATTATTCTAGGCATGAATTTAATCAAACAAGATCATAATTATTTAAACACATATTCATATCATATCATATCATAACTCATGCATTTAATTAAATAAAATGCATATATCTTATCACATTTTTCCTAAACTAGCATTAATAGCATATATTCCATAAAATAAATTCCTAAAGCATAATTTAATTAAATCTAAGTATGCTATGACTATATTATACTAAGAACATAATATAAAGCATGAAATAATAAAAGAAAAACATACCTTAGAGAGAGAAGGGAGAGAGTGGCGTGAGAAATGGAGAGAAGAGAGTGATTTTGTGTGTTGATTTGTGAGGTATAAATGAGACTTAAGGGGGGTATTTATAGGTAGTCATGAGGGGTTTCTAAGCAATAAATGAGAGTTTATGGGAGATGTGGTTGCTTATGATTTCAACAAATGCTTGGTAATAAATTAGGAGATGTGGTTAAATTACATGTTAAACAAATGCTAGGTAATTAACTAAATAATGTGGAGAAATTACATTCATTTGTTTAATCCTTCTAGAAGATCATGTGGTCATGGATGATGTCATTTTGAATAAAAATAAATGTAAAAATAATATAAAATTTATTCAAGAGTCGAGAGATAAAAGATTGAAGTAGTGAATTAATGAAAGCATGGGTGAAAAATGAGCTTTGTTTTGATTATAAATGTGAAATATTTAGAGCTTTCGTTTATAAATTATGAATATGAAAGATGATGAAAATCAAGAGAAAATTATATAAACGAAGCTATGATAGAGATTAAAGATGGGAAAAATCATTATAATGTAGAGGAAAATTCAAGGATCCTTTCAAGTATAATTTCGACTATTGAATAAAAGCTAATTTGTTCAAAATAAAATGATGATTATTGGAAAGGAAAATATTTATAAAATATGCTATGGTGAAATCGAGTTTTTAGTAAATGCATGAAAATTCATAAAATAATTTAAGGATCGTTTTGGTTATAATTTTGAATATCAAAAAGTAGATGAGTAGGGATTTATTGATGATCGAATCATAAGTTAGGGTTTTTGCCGGGTTTTGATACTACGGGAGCTAGGATGGGAATTATGGTTTACGGAGAGTATCACGATCCTCGAAATAATGTGAGGATTCTTTTGGTTAAAATATTGGGTAGTGAAAGTGTTTTGGGAAATGTAGGAATATTTTTGAGCTGTAGGGGTATTTTCGTAATTTTTATCTTGCCCCTGTTTCGGGCTGTTACACCCTTGAAATGGTTTCATGCCCTCAAAATTGGCTCTAGGATGAGAGGTTCCGAGGGCATGATGAAATTGACCTCGATTGACACCTCATAAGGAGTGATTTATTTTTTCCAAAATCTAGCATAGGTGGATCTTCTCCACCTGGGATCAATTGGCACGTAGTATCATTTGACAGGGTTTGAAATGTTGACATAATACGTTTAAATTGAGCTACATATAACTTATCAAAGATTTCTAAATCGAGTATTCCAATATATAACTATCATTGATGGAAAAATATTCACTAAACTAATATAGTATTAAAATCGTTAAAGTACACTAATTTATAGTATTTTAATATTGCATACAAAAAAATATTCAATTTATGGATTTACCTATCCTCTAAAATTTTCCCTTAATTTTGTGTATAATTATCATGACGTACCTTATAGGACAAGCGTGTCTATACTCTATAATTTCTATATCAAAGATTACATATACCCGCCAAATTTAATGGACGAAAATATTAGAATCATAACTATTAATACGTTATACGTACATTCTTTTTGATTCTTGAACGCCATCATCGTACAACTAACTCTTATATATACAAACACTCACTAAATCATCATTTAACAAATTGCTACTAAAAACATACGAAAAGGACTCAATTATACCTATCTTTCCACTACAACCTATGTAGGATGTCTCAAAATATACTTTATCCCCTATGCAATACAAGTAGAGGACTGCATTCCACCAAATTGGTATTTCAGTATATAGAATTTTAGACATACCGAATATCAAATCGAAATTTTCGATTCGGTACGATATAATTTTTATCAAAATTATTTCAACAGGGTTCGATACAAAATTAAATTATCAAAATAAAATAAAAACATCACAGAAAAATCAAATTCAGCGAACCATTCATTATCAATGCTAAATCAGCCAACCATTATAGAAACTAAGCCAGCCAACCATTAAAATTGTCTCTATTGCAATGCTAAAATCTTAGGCGTGTGACTTGCACTTACCTTGAAGGCGCGTAGCAGCTCAATCCCTATGCACAGTGGCAAATCACCCGCAAACATCAGCACTCGTCTATATAAACTCCCCCAAAACAACAATCCTCACCACACAACGCGAAACAGTCATCTATAACACTAATCACACTTTCCACACAGAAAGAGAAAGAGAAAGAGAAAGACGCGCAAGTATGGCGAACAGCTACGATCCATCTCCGATGCCCCTCCACCTCTGCTTCTTCCTCCTCATACTCTCCACCTTCGTCGGAATCACCTGGTACATCAACTACGAGTCCATCTTCGAAGGCCTCTTCGACCAGATCAAGCTCCTACTCATGGTGTCGCCGCTGCTGCTCCTGCTGGCCGTGCATTTGCTCTCTACTTTCGAGATGTCCTCCTTCTTCTTCATCCCGCTGCCGGAGCAGGACTCCTTCCACCGCGCCGGAGGTACGCCCTGGGGTGTTGGATTGTTGCTCGTGCTCCTTTTTTTCATGATTTCTTATCAGTCCGATTTCAGAGAACGCTGGTTTCCTCTGCTCAGTTAATCGTGGGAGGAATAGGATGTATGTCCTCTTTTTTTAATTACGGTTAGTTTTGTAAGTTAGATGTGAAGTTTGTAGAGTGTTTCCTTCCTTGTATCCATGGTTTTCTGTGCATATACTACTCCTCTTTTCCCCCCACTTTTCCTAATTTTCTTCGCTTATTTTGCATTGTTTTTTTTTATTTTCTGGCGTAATTTTTCAGATTAATTAAGGCTTCATAGTATTTAATTTTGCTGGGAATTTTGTTGCCTTTCTTGTATATGTTTTTTTTTTTTTCTAATGATCTATAGATTCGTCACTGATCTAATGTTTCGATTTGGCTTTTTAACAAAATCTATGTAAAAAAAGTGACCAATTAGTTTGCTTAAAGTGAATAAGTGAAATTAGTCCCTTGGACCAATTAGCTTTTAACTTTAAAGGAAAATTCTAACCCAGACCAGGCTTGGCGGAGCTCAAATCAATTAAAAAGCAAATATATTACACTTGCCATTTGATTGGTCACTCTCCCTGAATTTTCCACCAACCACACGGCAAGTGTAAAACACTCGTCCTCTCGTTACACCGGTTTGGCCGAACCAGGCTCGGGCTAGAATTACCCAACTTTAAAGGTTGAAAATACGGATTTAACGGATATATACATACTTTGCACCGAAAAATCTAATTTAAGAAACTAATATTTTATCAAATAATTAAGTGTAATTCTAATTTAAATTTTAAACATAATTTGACCAAATTAATGACAGAGTGTACGTTGTGTTCATAAAAGACGATAATTTAAAACAAAAAATGTATTACCGTGATCATCATAACCAGGAGGCATGAGGTTAAAAAAAGATTTAACTCTCTCTTTTCAATATATTACCGTGGTAATCAAAAGCCAAGAGTTTAAGAGAGGAGATTAATTTGCTTAAACTAAGAACTCTGAGCTTAAAAGGGAAATTCTACCTCGAGCATGGCTACACCAAACCGATTTAATAAGGGTCGAGTGTTTTACACTTGTCTTGTGGTTTTGATAAAAAATTTAGAAAGAATGACAAATCAAATGATAATTACACTTATTTTTTAATTGGTTGGGTTCGATCGAATTAGGTCTAAAGTAGAATTTTTCAGCTTAAAAGAGGATATTATTTGCTTAAACTAAGAGTTCAAAAGTGATCAGAGTATTTTCATATTGGAGCCGCCGGTTGGGCCCAAGGATTTGACCCAATATATTCAGCCACAAAATGAGAGGATGAGTTTTTTATATTTATTATTTGATTGACGAAAATTTTTAGGAGAATAACCAAATAAATAGATACGTGATAAACTAATGTTTCGTAACTAAATATTAAGGATGAAGACATGGACGAAGCTAGTCATTACTCCAACCTTAAATTTTTGTGTGTGTGTTTTTTTGAAAGAGTTATTGGCTTAATATCTTATTTTTGTATAGAAAATTTAAATTGATGTGGTAATTTCATTCCATCAAATGATAGGAAAAAAAAGAAATTTAAAATTTTGTCCTGTCATATATATTGAGTCCTAACTCCTAACTCCGACTCTAATTAAAATGGGAAGGTTGCTAATTAATATATGAAGTCCCTCAAAAGATATTAACCCTTGAAGTAGCTAGCTCGGATTAACTAATTCATATCTATTTGATGAAGTAGAACATCATAAATCTTTGCTTATCCAATAGATTCCTATTTTGCAGATAGTCAAGTTTAATTCATTAAAGCTCGACAATAGTACTCTACGTACCTAATTTACCTAATTGTAACCTATATGTGATCGATCGATTTCATTCTCCATTTTCATAGTAAATATCATGTGGATAAGTGGATTATGTGTTCGAATAGGTCACTCCCATTTCGAGCTCATTTTTGTCTAAAAATGTGGTGCTTCATACTTTCATTTACACTATACATGTTGCCCTTTTTCTCCTTAAATATTTCTCACGTTTTCCATGTTCATTCTGCATATACTTGTGTCCATGGCCGGCCAAATTATAATTTCCAAGTTCTTTTGCATAAGGAGATCAAGAGATTTTATTAATAACCGGGCAATACCAAAATTTATCACTATTTATGGGTATAGTTGTCAGACAAAACTCTTAGTATGGCATAAAGGGTAATGCTATTCGAACATATTTCGATCAATCAGTACAAAATAACAGTTGGTCCTAAAGGCATTCTTGTATTCATCATCTGGCTGGCCGTTCCGGGGAAAACGGGTATTGGTTTCGTCATACAACTTGTGGTAAAATAATATCTTTTACAAATTTGAAAGTTCTTACAACTAAATTAATACTGTGTTTAAGCTATAATTATTTACTATATTACTTGGCGGATACAATTCTTGACTCTAAAACGAACTACTTATCTTGTACGTACATAATTGTGTTACTAAATTTTATTGGGAGAACTTAAACATGACGATCATCAATGTGATAAAAAATTAATGATTCAGATCAAAGAATGGACAACAGTAAATGTAACAATAGCTATGACATGGAACATAATCAACTAAAGCCCCAAAGATTTGGAGGCCCACTTTGAAAATACGAATGTTTGAATGTTGTACAAATTAACTAAATCCAGTGGGCTTATTGTGTTAAACAATGATATGTGCGGTAATTCCTCCAAAGAATGACCATCGAGTGGATCCCCAGCAACCTTTTTTTTTTTTTTTTTTTTAACATCCCATTATCAATTCGAGACAGATAGAATTATTAACGGGTTCATTCTTTAAGGTAAGGTTCTGAGTTCAAATGCTGTTTGGGTGTGCGGATGTAATAAAAAAAAAGTTACATGCTCTAGTGCACGGACAATCCAAAGAATGTTCCCGTATAGTGTCGGACACGTATCAAATATGGACACGTCTAGAACACAATTCAACACGTGTCGGACACAATTGAAATGTGAAAAAAAAAAAATTAAAAAGGATGGTGTCGGGCATGGATGGGTAAAGTGTCCGACACGGATCGAATAGGGCTGGACAAATTTTATAACTCTACAAAAAAATTTAGACATTTTTTAATATTTTTCGGGTGTTTTGGAGAGAAAAATGAAATAATAAAAACTTATTTGAATTTTTTATATTACAATTTCTATAAGTATTTTATGTTACATATATTATGTTAATAAAATATATTTATTTATATATATAATAGATTAATCGTGTTGGAATCGTAAAATTTTAAAAAAATTCGTATCGTCGTATCCGTGTCGTATTGTATTTATATCTTCGTATCCGTGCATCATAAGTTATATGCTATAAATCTCATAATTAATAAAATAAGCCACTTAAATAATTATTCGATTAATAATATAAACAACATAACGAGGTTAAATACAGTTCTTGAAGAACATGTTAAGGAACATAAAAACAATAAAGAAAATAAAAAATATATAAAATAAGATAAAAATTTGCAAACAAAAAATAAAAAGAAAAAGATTAAAAGCCTTAAAAATTTGACAAGCATAGAAAAAGTAACAAGAGCAATTATAGAAAGTTACATAATTGACATATTACTAAATACAGATAGCATGGAGAATACAAATACAATATTATTTTCCAAACGAAATGAAATAATACGTATCCAAGGTTAACTTGTATTAACTATTATGGGTACATCTCCAAATTAATACGCTTATTTTGGGTTTATTGATATATCTACCCAAGTATAAATTTGAGAGAGAGATCCAATTTGATGATGTCATAAAGTTACAATAAGTAAATTCATTACAGTAAAAAAAATCGTTCTCAAGTTCTACGTCATATTTCAGGAATCTGATAATTAAATATATATATGGCATGAGGCAGTGGCGGAGCCACCTTGCCCCAATGGGGTACGATTGACCCCCTTCAATTTTATAGATATATGTATATGTAATTTTATGAAATTTTTCTTTATTGACCCCCCATCAAAGTTAAAATTATACTAGTGAGGGTCAATATAGTAGATTATTAATAATTGAGACCACACAAACTTGTAAGTACTTTAAAAAAAATAGTTGAATTTCACTTGTTATTTTTTCTTTAGTATTATGCTTTGGTCGACCCCCTAGACGAATTTTTTTTTTTTAGTATCATGTTTTGGTCGACCCCCCTGAATGAAAATTCTACTGACATGAGGTGTTTTTCATGATCATCGTCGAAAGAGTTAGAATAGAGAAATAAACCACTAAAGAATATCTATAATAATAAAGAATGGATCATCCACACTTAACTTTGGGAATCAAAGTCATTCATAGTATCGTAGAAAATCTATTCAAATATAAATTCGAGACCCTAATGAGTGTACGAGATTGGATTTTGTTAATCAAAGGAGGAAAAATAATTTTTCCTCACTTGATACAATTTATTGATAAATTAAAAAAATATAAATTTTTCTGCACTATAAAAATTAGATAGAAAGCTTGCAAGTTGATCGGGTGATAACTATCAATGATATAAGCACTTAGATAAGCAAGGAGTAACGGGTGCCATGATGTTAGGCTCCATTCAACCAGTGGCAGATAAAGGTATCGGCGACATCTCAACCGCAAAAAAGTGCCTATAAAATCTATACCATTGAAGCATAAAATATCATATTTCAAATAAAAATTTCACACCAAATTAAATAGAATTTAGATCAGAGTTTATAAATAGATTTATGTTCTATAGAGGAGGACACGTTGTATTGAATTCAAAAGGTCTTATGTAAAACTCTCTTTTTGTGTGTTTTAGTGTTTTGAGTGTCTGAAATATTTTCCTTTTTCCGGAACATATAAAATGCTTGTAAAATATTTTCGTGAAAAAAATAAAATTCTTCTTGTCTTATGTATGAGTTAAATACTTTATTTAAGAGTTCTAATTAAAATTTTTAATTCCTTTTTATCCTACAAAATATTTTATTGAAACCTATATAAGTCGTAATGAGATTTTTTTGTTGGAGTTTATAACCAGATTTCCGTTTGACATTTGGGAAGGCAGGAAGCCGTGTGGACATTTGGAAAAAGAAGAAGAACTAGTCAAGGATAAACCAAAATAAATTTCGGAGAAATCAATAAATTAAATTATAAAACAAAGGAGTTAAAGAGAGGTAATAAATACAAATTATTTATGTTTTATAAATTAGAAGATGAATTTTAAAGAGTACTTTTCATCAATATTTACGTGTACATTTTTGGTATTATATATGAAAATATACTTTAAATACATATTTATATAATTTTAAAAGTTTTAGGGTCTCTTTTATACATAATATAAAGCTCTTAATTTAAAAGGAATAAAACAAATAAAGTACAATTTTTATAAAGTTATTGATCTAAAAGAAAATATGATAGGGATAGGGATACGATAGGATTCAATATTTCGCAAGTTTTAAGGGTTTCAGGATACCTCTTCGTTAGACGAGGTTTGTTTTACGTTAAACAATAATATTTATAGAATTTCTAATATATTTTTCTAAGTCTCTTCTCCTCTAAGTTTCTCCCGGTTGATCAGTCTTACCGTATTATCTATCTCTTTCATCCCCTTTTTTTTATAAGCCCGAAACTGCTCTAAAGTCTCTTACGATACATTCATATATCACTACGATACATTCATATCAAAATAAAACAAATATAATACAATTTTTCTATAAAAACCGGCAACACTATTACCATCTAATCATGGATTTGAGCCAATAGGGGTTGATTTAATGATTCATTTTCCAAGACAAGTTGGTGTATATTGAAAAAAGAAAATTTAATTATAAATTTGAAATACATAAAAATAAATTTAAGGAATATATTCGAATTAGCGCAAGATATTTTCCTTATTTATATCCTAGGTGCCCCGCCCACAACCATCCGACAAAAACCACGTGCCCAAATTCCGTCTACGAACCTTACCTTACCTATTACACAATTGACAATTCTATTTCTACCCACAAAAAATCAAACCTTTCTGAAAGAGCAACAACAAACACACACAGTGATTAGATATGGGAGTGGTGATAATCGACGGTACAACAGTCCGTTCCTTCGTCAACGACGACGCCCAGTTCCAGAAAAGCGTCGACGAGGCCTTCGCGGGCCTCGACCTCAACAACGACGGCGTTCTCTCCCGATCGGAGCTCCGCCGTGCCTTCGAGTCGCTGCGGCTGATCGAGACCCACTTCGGTGTCGATGTGGCCACGCCGCCGGAGGAGCTGACCAAGCTTTACGACTCTATTTTCGAGAAATTTGACTTGGATAAGAGTGGGACGGTGGATCACAAGGAGTTTGGGGATGAGTTGAAGAACATACTGCTGGCTATTGCTGACGGTCTCGGGTCTAATCCGATTCAGATGGCGCTTGAAGACGATGATAATAGTTTTCTCAAGAAGGCGGCTGATCTTGAAGCTTCTAAGCTTGCTAAATGATCTCTTGCCTCAGGGCTAGTTTTTTTTTTTTTTTTTCTTTCTTTCTTTTGTGTGTAATAATTATGTTTCAGGTCTTGACTGGTTTGAGACTTTGTGGAATAAATTCGGTGTATAAGCTTTGCTTTTGAGTAGAACTGGTTTGAAATGGTTTAAAGAAAAAAAATTGAGCAAAATCGAATGGAGTATAGTTGGGAGAAGAGGGAAAAAGGAAAATGGTAAATCGTCGCCTGAGAGATTCGAACTCTCGCGGGGAAACCCCATGTACTTAGCAGGCACACGCCTTAACCACTCGGCCAAAGCGACGATCGTCGGCATGGGTATTGTCGATTTGATATATATTAGTAACAAGGTTAGGGAAATTGTAAGTGTTCAATTCACATGGAAATTTGTATTGATCACAACTCACAAGTTGATTGAATTTACTGCTACGGCCTGATTTTTGGTTGGCTATTAATATGGATTGTATACGTCATAGTTATCTTATGCAACTGTTGAACATAATCCTCCGGCTTGAATACCTAAATAGTAAATACACGAAAATTTATTAGAAGAACGTAATCCTTCAACCTCAATACTTAAAGGGGAAATGAGTTGAAAAATTTTTAGTTTGCTCATTAGTCTAAAAAAATTTTAGTTCACTTCCCAATTCACATGTATAATTTGAGTTAGTTTCCCAATTTTGGGGGCAGATACCACATATGGCGATTTAGATACATCATATGACGATTTAGATACCACATATGGTGATTTAGATAAACTCAAGAATCGTGTACCTAATTCGTCATATGGTGTATCTAAATCACCATATGTGGTATCTGCCCCCAAAATTGGGGAGTTAACTCAAATTATATATGTGAATTTGAGAGTGAACTAAAATTTTTTTTAGACATATGGATTGACTATACAATTGGGGTTTCTCAAATTCCCCCATACTTAAATAGTAAATACACGAAAATTTATTACGAGGTGCTGTGAAACTTTTTAGCATAAATTTTCTGCAGCTCAAATCAAATAGTGACATATCAACAGTATAGAAGGCAAAAATGTACAAGTTATCTTTTCAAATCAGCAGTCTTCTTTAGGGTGCCAAGTGTTAATATCTTGAGCGGTATGAATTTTAAATTGGGTGGCTCAGATTATTTGAGTTTTGTAAGGTACTATTTTGATTTTTGAGCTTGAAAATTAAACGTTTATTTACTTGTAAGGGACTCATCCATCCTTAACCAAAGGTCAGGAGTTCGAACCCTGACTTTGGGTATGAAGCAGCTTTAAATCTTCTGGCCAGTTGTTCCACCCTATGAGGTGCCTACAATCCAGCGAGGGGACTAGTCACTGCAGTCGACGGTGGATGCCCTGGTCTAGACCAAAAAAAATCTTCGATGGTTAAAGATGAGTCAACTTATAATAAGATGAGGACATATTGACCAATGTGATCATTATAATATAAAGAGAAAATGTTATTTTAAGTATGATCCAAATATAGCGTGTCACGTTAATTTCCCTCGAGCCAATCGATGCTACGTGAACGAAAAGTCTTATCAATGAGCCCTTCGAGTTCAACACCAAGAAGGATTCATGAGCCTAAAGAAAACTGTCAAATAGTCACTATTAGTTCCTTTTGTATTGTCCTCTCCGATGGGCCACTTGACTTCGCCATCCTTTCTTGAGGTAGCACTTCGACCGTGCATTTGAAGACGCATTAAATGTTCATCAAAAACATTTAATGTTTCGTATAGATGTCTTCATCATCACCTTATCACCATAATATGACTGATGTAACTCACAAAGGAGACAACCATCTATTGGGTCACAACCTTAAGACTGGCCTTGTAACATCCCGCTCGTCCGACATATAAGGTACGCCACGTTTCAACTTTATTATGTGTTTAATTATGTGATCTTGTGTTTTAAGTGGCCTATTTTGAATTCTTTTAGAGTTTAGGAGCTTGTTTGTAATTTTCTCTTTTTAGGGGTTTTTCGGTCACTGCTCGTTCGATCGAGATTTTGACTTTTTTGACCTCTTTAACGCGTTCGGGGCATCGAAACGAGTCCATAGACTCTAAGTTTGCCAAATTCTGACATTGTTAGCCCCTTCTATCGATCATCGTTTTGCGAGCTAAACTTCAAACTTCAGCTCTCTCTCTCCTCTCCCGCTCTTTCTCTCCTCTCACGACATTTTCATACACACCACACCTAAAACACACACTCTTCCCTAACTCGCTCGTTTCTCGATGGAATTCGATGACGCGGTCAACGACGCGGTCACATTGATACTAGATTCGTGGCCCGACGATAAGCAGTGGTGGCGCTATGGCGAGTTACAGGCGGCGGGATTTTGGCTGCCACCTTTAGTGACAGTTCGCGGTGGCCTACAACGGTGCAATCTGCCAGAGTTTTAGGCAGGTTTGGAGCGCGACTCCTATGCGCAACTTTTCCCGTTGGCGGCGCAACCTTTGGACGCCGGACGGCGTCGCACGTGCCGCCTGAAATCACACCGAGGCAGTGCATGCACTGTAGCAGCGGCGTCCGCCGGGTTTTTCCAGAGGAACTTAGGCTGCTTTCCACCTGTTTTGATCCCCTGATTCCATTTCTGGCCTCGGATTGACCCAATTCACGGCGTAGGTGGTGGTTCCGGCGAGGCGCAACGACGGTTCTCGGTGGAGGTCCGCTCCGGGGATATTTTCCGATAACCACTATGGGGGTTTTGAAGGGCTCGTCACAGGTAAGATGATCCCTCTTACGAATTCGATTTTCGTCCACCGGTTTGGAAGTAATTGGATTTTGAAGATTTGGGGGTTTTCATGTTCTTAGATCTAAAATTGGAGGAGATTGGCTTGGATTTTCCAAAATTTGATCGAGGGATTGGAACGAGCACGAGGAGTACTTGTACGGGTGATTTTTTAGGATTTTTCCGGCATGCTCTGGTGGCCGCCGACCACTGTTCCGGCGACGGCATTTCAACGGGCTTCGGACAGTTTGTCCGCCTCGTTGTAGTGAGTTTAACGCCACTTTTCGTTCGTCAATTGGACACTCGGTTTAATTGATATGAATTTATTTGTATAATTGAGAATATTTGATTTAATTGTTCTAAATGTAAATTAATTTCCATATGCTTGAATTGCCGATCAAAATGTATTCCCTTGTATATGAAATCATGTATTAAATAAATTATGAAATATGTTGATGCTTTGATTTGCACTTTGAATCCCGTTTTGTCGAATTGAGCTAATTGTCTAAATTGAAGGGGTGTTAGCGTAATATTTAGAAACTAGAATTGTATGTGCTTAAATAAGCTTGAATCAATTTGTGATGGAGGAGCATGTAAAGTTTCGATTATTATGAATCACAAACGTGCCTAATGTTATTATTGTTCACTTTGCATTATATGTATAAAATTAATAAGCCGAGCATTCGCATCTACTTGAGAACTTGGGTGTAGGAGATAAGTTAGGAGTTTTAGTAACTAATTGAATTACATTAATTGATAATTGTATTATTCTCGTATTGAATTCGATTATACCTATTGATTACGTGCCTCCTGTGTATATATGTATCTTTTAATATTAATTGTGCCTAGGCTAAACAACGATAGGTTGATTAATTGGAGCTTAATCTCATTAGGGGATGTTTATGGAATTTTTCTAAACCTTCATGAATTTGCCTAAGGGGTGTTTGTGTAATATTTATGAAACTAAGGTTATATGCAACACTTGAGCATTAATATGCCTAATTTGACCACGACACCACATTAGAAGCACAATATGGACACTTATGCATACCACTATCATGTTGAGCATTGCCGTGCGTCTTTGTGGTGGTTGTTTGAGTCTGAGTCCCTTGTTTTGTGTTCAAATTGGTACAAATGCTCTTCGAGTGGGTCTTGTAGGTTCCTGGGTGGACCGTTTGTTGTGTCTTCAGCTTTGTTTGGTACCAGGTAAGGTTAGGATATAGTTATGCCCTATTATAACGTGCTCGTTTTTTAATGCATACGACTTATAAGCCTTATGTATATGTAGATATGTGCGAAGTACGTACTCTGCCAGTTTTGTCATATGATTTGATTTGAAAAGTATAAAACGCTATGTATGAGCCTACGTATGCTTAGCTTTGATTTTGATATGATTTTGGGGTCAGTGTGTGATATGTACGTACTATATGATAAGTATGATATGCATGACATATGTCTGTCTGTCTGTTTGTAGCGGGTTATGAATTTTGAACTTATGAACTTAGAACTTTTAAACAATTTGAACTAGGCCCCGGAGATTTGTGCAAAGGAGACTCGGGACGGTATCGGGCCGTCGGGTTACTCCCGAGTGCGGTCTCCACACTTAGGATCACCCCTAAACCCACTAAGAGGCTTGGTGGGAGAAGGAGTCCTTGGGCGTGAGTGTCATGAAACTCACGACCCTTACTGTTCGATCGATGGTCGGGGTGGCGCCACCCTGCCAC
This sequence comes from Lantana camara, assembly GCA_037501455.1. NCBI lineage: Eukaryota > Viridiplantae > Streptophyta > Magnoliopsida > Lamiales > Verbenaceae > Lantana > Lantana camara. Next base: position 86,520,682 of record CM074862.1, on the reverse strand, counting down.
CACCCGGAGGAGAGGTATGTTTGTTTGATTCTGAATTATGTTTTACTTTTGATTTAGATCTTTGTTTTGAACGGAGTTTGGTTGGTTTGAACTCGTTCCCGCCGAGTTTTGTTTGAATTTAAATGGTTTGTGAAACGGGAGTGGATTTATAAATAATTAAAATTGATTATTTTGCCCTTAGGCTTCAATCTCCCTGTACACCTACTATCACGCGAAAATATTTTGGATTGCAAAAACCACGCCCCGATTCATGAACACCTACTATCATGAGAAAATATTTTGGATTGCAAAAATCACACCCCGATTAATGAACTTTAAATACATTATGTGTTATGCTCTATGTATATGTATAGTGTGCGTGTGTTAGCCCCTCGCTCAGTCTTTGGATTGACCCCTCCCCCTTTATGTTTTTAGTGCAGGTTCAGGTTCTTGGAGTTCGAGATAGGCGGCTGTGTGTCGTGTCTGTCGAGTCGGTGTCGGTCTGTTTGATTTTGTTAAGTACTTTGCTCCGAATTATGTTTGAAATTTTGTATAAGATATATTCCGTACAGGTTTGCATTTCTAGTTTGAATATATGGAATTCGGGACAGGTTAGGACAGAACTTGGATTAATTGAACCCGTTATTGTTGTATGTTATTCGGGGACAGGTTAGGACAAGTTTCCTTGTTAGTTGAACCCGTTTAGTTGATGTTTATTTACTTTCTGGAATATATGAATTATGATAGTTGATTAAAGTTTTTGATAATTCGTATTTTGTATCGCTTCTGCATTCAGGTTTTGCATATTTTCATTTTTACAGGATTTAGGTACCGCCTAGCTTAGGTTGATTTTTTCGTTTGTCACCCGTTCGCTGTGACTTGGTGCGTGTATGGACTTTCCATTTCGTACACGTGTCGGGTTATAATGCGGGGGTGTGGTGCCCCACCGCTTGGGGTGCTATAGGCCTTGTCTAATTCCCCAGTGATAAATTATATGGAAATACCCCTGATTATTTTTATATAAATACCCTAACATTTATCATATTCTATTAAGACATTTTTACTACATTAAATGCACTTTTTTGCTCATTTAAATATTCTCTTAGAATTTACTAATTTGTACGTCAAAGTGTTAATGTAAACATACATATTTTATTATAATATATGATACGTAATTACATAGTATCTCATTAAATCATAGTAGTTAGTACCATACATGTTAGTAATATATATATATGTAATTATGTATCATAGACACAAAGTCATAAACATATAAAATACATGAAATATCAAAAACACATGTACACATATATGATTTAACCTATTAAGATATATGTATATATACCAGTGGCGGAGCCAGAAAATATATTCAGGGGGGTCGACCAAACATAATACTAAAAAAAATAACAAGTGAAATTTCGAATATTTTTTTAAAGTACTTACAAGTTTGTATCTCACAAATGTTCGCGTAGGTTATTCATATTCTGAAAACGATACATAATCAAATCATTGGAAACATTGTCAAACATATCATTTTCAATATATGTAACCAAACAATCATTCAACCATTCGTTGCCCATCCTATTTCTCAACCGATTTTTGATGTATTTCATTGTAGAAAATGTTCTTTCCACTGTAGTTGTTACAACTGGTAGAATTAAAGCCAATTTTAGAAGCAGGACTGCAGGGTAATTGATTGTACAAGGAAGCAAAACCAAAATATATGATATTAACAAAATGAAACAAAATTTCAGCCGAATTTACTGTATATTTACCCTAAATTACTAACTGGAATAAAGAAGATGAAATGCCACCAAACAATATAAAACTCCCCGATTGGACAACATAAATACATAAGAAATAAAAAAAGATAACAATTATGAAATTTACCTTGACGGTTAAAAAGGCGGCACCACCGCGGTCGAAAAAAAGGAAAAATGAGAAAGAAGAGTTAAATGGATTTCTTTGTTGTATGGGATATTCTGTTCTATAAAATTGGAGATTACCAAACATTCGATTTTATTTCCTTTTGCATATTTTTTTAATAATTGTGAAAAAACTAAAAAGTTAAGGGCATCGATCAATGTGCAAACTAAAATGAGCAATATAATTGAATTATATACTTGAATGGGGAAAAAATATAGAAGTTACAAATTTTAATTGAAATATAAATTATTAAACTTATGATAGATTGGACTATTAAATGGAACATATATATATTATTTTATTTATTTGGTCCCAATTATTATTAATTTATTATATTGACCCTCATTAGTATTAATTTTAATTTTAGTGGGGGGGGGTCAATAATAAAATTCTCATAAAATTTCATATGCAAAACCTATATATCTACATAATAATAAAAAAAAAAAAAAAAAAGTTTGAGGGGGGTCAATTGTATCCCCTAAAGAAGGGGTGGCTCCGCCACTGATATATACTATAATATCAAAAACACATTACACATCTACACATATATAATATTGATTTAACCTATTAAGATGCCCTTATCAGAAAATTCTCCCATGGATATCCGACGATGGAACGTCTCCAAGAGCTCTTCATGGAGTTGGAACTGAAAGGAGAATTCAAGCTAGGGGTCATGAACGTCAAACATGTCCTGATACGACTAAGTTGCGATGAAGACTACTCCAAAATCTGGTTGCGCCGAATCCTCACCTTTGATGGGTACTCAATGCGCGTCCTTAAATGGATGCCAACCTTCAACCCAAGCGTCGAATCATCAATCGCTCCAGTATGGATTAAACTCCCAGCGCTGAAAACATAAATTTTCAAACCGGAGATGTTACACGACATCGTTCGACAAATTGGCGAGCCACTTGTTTATGATGAAGGGACTTTCAATTGCAACAGACCGGATTTTGCGAGAGCCTGCATAGAATTAGATTTACTGCAACCACTGAAAACGAAAATCAGCATCGGATTCAACGGGGGAACCTTAGTTCAACCTATCATCTATGAACGACTGCCGGCTTACTGCCGTAAATGCTCGCGGTTAGGCCATGACTCGAAAGACTGCCACGATACTGATACCTCAAATCAGGAGAATACGGAGGAGCTACCTGACCTAAGGCAAGTAATTCAGGAGAAAAGAGACACACAACAAAAGCTAAAAGGGAAAGCGACGGCCCAAACATCCGAAGAGGATTCGTACCGTGGAGATTCGAAAAAAAAGATGCCTGATGGGGCACCAGGAAACTAAATGGATCCAAAAAGCAAGAGGGCAGAACGAACAGAACACCCAATAACCTGGAAACAATGGTAGCGAGCAAACAAATGAACCACCATCTAGGGTAGAGGGCCCTACGATACTCACACAATCCCAAGGAAACGACACAAAAACCACAGATGAGCATGCAAGTATAGTTGAGAATGATCAGAATGACAAGGAGAGGGATAACAACAAGGAAAACCAAGACATTAACCTGGAAGTTCTCCCATCAGCCGAAGCTAAGGATTTAAAAGAAGCTTGGCAGAACTTAATGGGAATGAATGCAACCACATCAGCAGATACAGAGCAAAACCAACTTGCCTTAGTGGTGGATCCGGACACAAGTTCGGAAAGTGATGACAACCAGATACATGAAGATGATCCGGAAATAGAGAAACAGTTGGCTTTGTACAATCGCTCCCCTTCACTGGATGGCGACACCAATGCATCTGATTTCCAGCTGGTGGAAAAAAAGAAGAAAAAATCAAAGCAAACATCCCCTCTCAAACAGGCCTCTAAAAGGACGTTGCGATCGTCGGCCTTTCAAAACACCCGTCCATGATGAGAGGAATAATATGGAACATACGGGGGATACGTAATGGGGGCCGGCAACGTATCCTCAAGGACTACCTGAGGCGGAATAAGCTGGATTTTTTAGCTATCCTAGAACCTATGATCTCTCTTGAATCTAGCTATATGTGTTATAAATTCAGATTCGACAAAGTTGTTTCAAATATCTCCAACCACATTTGGTTTTTCTCCAGTGAAGATACTGAGGTGACTGTCCTTCGTAACGAGCGACAATATCTCCACTTAAGGCTCAAAAACAGTAAATAGCCAACTCCTCTTCTACTCACGGTAGTGTACGCAGAATGTGATACGGTTGCTAGACGGGAACTTTGGGATGATTTCAGGAACTCCTCAGATAACTTAGAGCAGTGGATGATAGGAGGGGATTTCAACATCATCCGTAGCCCAGAAGAACGGCGTGGAGGTCAACGAGCTGATTTTCAAGGTATTAGCGAATTCAATGATTTCATTCTTGACACTTCTCTGGTTGAACCGCCATTCCAGGGAGGGAACTTCACCTGGAAAAAGAGCGGACTATGGCAAAGACTAGACCGCGTGTTAGTCTCAGAAAAATGGGCCGACATATTTCCTTCTACTAATGTTAAGCACCTGGCTAGAAGCACCTCAGATCATTGTCCTCTTTTAATTGAGTGCGATGAAATTCGGGAAACGCACCCCTCGCCATTTCGCTTCCAAGAAATGTGGTTGAGACATAATGATATTAAGAACATAGTACATGTAACACCCGAGCGCAATGTGTCACATCCCCCGCACCGAGACCCGACCCGAATATGAAATGAACGATCCATACCCGAGCTAAATCACGGCGAACGGGGACATACGCACACTCTATGCTAGGCGGGACTAACCCTTGAACCATAAAATCAGAATTTAACATTAAAGCGGAAGCAATATATGAACATATACCATATATATATACCATGAGCATCCAAGCTCCAAAAATAATTCATATACATCATCACATGCCATCACGGCCCAAAATATGTGTACGCACCATATCATTATACATATACAATGGTCAAAATAAAAGTATGCAAGTGTACGACCAAAATATAAGAGCTAGAGACGAATGCAAGACCTAGGACTCGTATTCCCGCCTAGCTCCCTCAACACCTGCATAAAACAACTGAAAACCAAAGGGTTCAGTCCAAAAGGGACTGGTGGGTATAAAAACGGGGCATAAATATAATATACGACGATATTTAAACAATCACATGCAAGCTATAATCCCAAGTGAGGTTTTAAAGAATTTCCCAAGTGGGTGAAATAGAAATCATCAAAAGGGATTATGACGAATCATTAACATTAGGTCATTATTGGCCCGGCGAGTGGGCGTGCATTATCTCCAACCAACACCTTGTGTAAACCATTTAAACATTCATTCATTCTTTCTTTTCATGCAAACATTCTTTTGTGCTCAATCATTAACATTTGCACCTTCTTCCTCCGGGTTGGTGGTGGGTTTGCAAGGCCCGACCACTCATTCATTGACCAAAAGGGGTTACATGACTCCCCAGATGGCGCTCAGCGTCCATTCCTCGCTAACTCCTAACGAGGTCCGGTTACACTGTTCATTGGTGGAACTAGTGTGAGGGATCACCGTCAGCCCATGCCTCCCCGGATAGCCACTCACACTAAGTCCCTGGGCCCCATTCGTGCATTCGATCATTTCTCGCCAAAACATTAGGTAGGGTTTATAAAATAAGGCTTTACATTGAAAACATTTACTCTTTAAAACGACTCTCTACATATATATAATTTTTGGTCGAAAACTTTCACATTGAAGGTATATATAGGGTCTTATATCTACATAGAAGAAAAACCCACCTTAAACAGTCAAAAAGAAGCACAAGAGCCTCACGGACCGGCCTCGTCTCCAACGGGATCAAAATCTGTGCAAGAAAGGTGAAGTGAGACTCAAAATGACCAATCAAGACGCTCGGCAATGAAAGGATCATGATATGAGTGCATGAGAGAGTATGTTATGTAATAAACATGTTCATGTGCACTATTAATGTCATAAAGACATATAAACGTTCATTTCATTCATTTCAAGAAACGTTTAAAGTCATTCAAGTTTATAACCTTCACATTTAAATCAAATTGATCCACGAATTACAAATAACGAATATAACATGTAGTATAACAAGTTCATAATTAGAAAATAGGCAAATGGAATCATTCAAGTCATGTTCGGAAATTAAATAACACAAATTAAAGTAACACTTAAATTCTAAAATCAATTAATTCAAATAACATTTAAAATATAATAATCATATATATATATATATATATATATACACGTAGATTAATTCCCATGCATGCAAATTATCTATATATATATATATAATTATATTATATTACATATAATCATGCATGCATTTATTACATTTATATATATATATATGTACCTAAAGAAAATGCATGCAATGATATATAATATTAGACCTACATTAATAATATATATATATATACATATAAATTGCACGTACAGCACATGTACATCACACAAAAGAAACAATTATGCATGCATATACTTGATAAAACAAATGCAATAAATGCCTCTGCATGCAAACATTGAGAATTAGGAAGTAGATTAAAACCATGCATAATAGTTTTAAAGCTGAAAGTTATTTCCAGAAAGAGCACGGGTCGCGGCCGCGACCCATTTTCTTCATGAAATGGTAGCGGCGGCTACCCTATTTTCAGCCAAATTTTCCTCTAATTTCTGAATACGTGAGCAGCTTAAATATGAGTCGCGGGCGCGACTCCAAATACAAGCAAATCGGTCGCAGGCGCGACCTTCGCAAAGCAGCAAAATTCACGCAGACATTCCCCTGTTTTCTTTCATGACAATGCAGCAGCAGCTAACACACAGGTAAAGCAGAAGATCTAGCAGCCAACTGACACCAAAATTTCCCTCCCCCACGACTGAAATTATAGCAGAAAAGCAAGGAAAAAGGGACAGCAATCAACGCAGTGGAAATCAGTCCGAAACAGGGCCAAAATCAACGAAAAAACAGGGCATGACTGATCTCCTTCAACTCAACATGTTCAGGTCACTTAATCTATCCAAAACGCAGCAACACAACACCAAATTCAACATACATATCAGTCCCAAAAGAGATCAGACCTGAAAGGCTGTCGTACGTGACCATTCTTCAAAATTTTTCAAAGAGCCATAAATGATATCTTATAAATACCTCAACTACCATAAAATTAATGATCATAAATGAGAAGAAGACATCAAAATAGTCACTTTCAGGCTTGGAATCATTCAAATCCATTAAGAATCGAGGAAGATCAACATCAATGCTCAAAATCGACTATATTGCAAGATCAACCAAAAATGCATGAAACCATGATCAAATTTAGGGATGAATAGATGAAAATGACTCATATTGAATGTACATAACATATCTAAGCTTACCTCGATGATTGGATGTGGATTGGATGAGATTTGAGCTCCAAAATCTCCAAGGAAAGCTAGGTTACGGGAAGAAACTGGAAAGCAGTGACTTTAGCTGAAGTTTGTGGTTTGTGGGAGGGTTAGTTCGGTTAGGGCATAGTATATCAGGTTAGGTGGTTGAGTTAGGGTTCCATAGCCTCCAACCATGGTTAATTTGGTTAAAGATTGGATGAGATATGGCCATTTTAGTAACAAAGGGTCAATTTTGTTGCCGTTTCGTTTTTCGGTTGAATTTCGGAGGTTCAAATGACGTTAGAAAAATATAAGGGTAAGTTTACTAAACTCGAATCTTCGTTACGAGTTCATATATATATATATATAATGAATACATGCATGCATATATGATATATAACTAATTATGCATGCATAATTATATTCATGCACACGTGCACAGTGATATATATATATATATATATATTTATTTATTTATATATAAATATATTATATTATATAAATATATTTAATATTAATAACATTAAATAAAATAATTAACATTTAATATAATTAAAATATAAATTAAATACATAAAACACGTATAATTAATTATTTCACGCAATTTGGTAAACACTTACGTCATACCTGTACGGCCGAAATATCGGGGCGTCACAACCTCTCCCCCTTAAAAGAATCCGTCCTCGGATTCATTGATCGCTCGGAAACAACTCGGGATGGAATTTCCTCACTTTATCCTCCGTCTCCCACGTAGCCTCTTCTGTTTTGTCACTTCTCCATAAAACTTTAACTAGTGGGATCTGCCGATTTCGAAGCTCCTGAAATTACGATCCAATATCTTAATCGGCTTCTGAACGAAGGTGAGATTCGGTTCTAACTCCACTTCCTCGACCGGTATGACTTCGGTTTCATCCGGATAATATTTCCGAAGCTGAGACACATGAAATACATTATGAATTCCGGTCAAACTAGGGGGTAAGTCCAAACGGTAGGCCGTATCTCCAATTTTCTCAAGAATCTCATACCGTCCTAAATACCGAGGATTCAATTTCCCTCATTTTCCAATCCTCGAAAATCCTTTACGAGGTGAGGCTTTCAAGAACACCCTATCACCAACCTCAAACTTAAGATATTTCATTCGGTGATCAGCATAGCTTTTTTGTCTATCCTGGGCTGCTTTCATCCGTTGTCTAATTATTTGGACCTTATCAATTGCTTCTTGCACGGCCTTAGAGGGTTTTTCCTTATTCTCCCCTCGTTTCACACCTTCTTGCTTGGTCCAATTCCATTCTTCCAAATCAAAGAACAACGGTGACCTGCATTTCTGTCCGTAGAGAGCCTCATATGGAGCCATTTCTATCGATGCTTGAAAGCTGTTATTATAAGCAAATTCAATCAAAGGCAATTGCTCGTTCCACGAACTCGAAAAATCCAATGCACATGCTCTCAACATATCCTCCAAATATTTAATTAATCTCTCCGATTGCCCGTCCGTCTGAGGATGGAAAGCTGTGCTGAATTGAAGCCTTGTGCCCAGATTCCTTTGTAATTCTTGCCAAAATCTAGAAGTGAACCTCGGATCCCGATCTAATACAATACTGACCGGCACACCATGAAGTCGAACAATCTCATCAACATACTTCTTTGCCAACTTAGGTACCTTATCCGACATCCGAACAACCAGAAAATGTGCTGATTTCGTTAATCTATCCACAATCACCCAAATTCCATCTAAACCACCTTTCACTCGTGGAAGACCCGTAACGAAATCCATCGCCACTTGCTGCCATTTCCATTCTGGAATAGGTAACGGTTGCAGTAGCCCTGATGGCTTCTGATGCTCTGCTTTCACCACTTGGCAAGTCAAGCAATGTCTCACGAAGTTGATCACATCCCGTTTAAGTCCATTCCACCAATAAAATTTCTTTAAGTCCTTATACATCTTATTTCTCCCCGAGATGTATCGAATACCCTGACCGATGAGCTTCTTCCATTATCAACCGTCTCAACTCTTCTGGAACCACAACTCTGTTCTTAAACCTTAGAAGCCCGGTGTCATCAAATCCGAACGGACTCTCTGAATCATTTCTAGCTTTCTGCACTAACCTCTGAACCTCGAAATCCACTTTCTGAGCTTCAAACAATCTCTGCTGAAGATCCGGTTGAACCATGATATTCCGAATACTAGCTCTTAGCTTGAAAGACTCAGATTCATCCATAGTTTCCACTTTAACACTTGACACGCTAGCTTTCCTACTAAGCGCATCCGCGACCACGTTGGCCCTTCCTGGATGGTATCGAATCGTACACTCATAATCCGCCAACATCTCCATCCAACGCCTCTGTCTCTTGTTTAATTCCTTCTGAGAAAACAAATACTGGAGGCTCTTGTGGTCGGAAAAGATCTCAAAAGAAACTCCGTAGAGATAGTGTCTCCACTTTCCCAAAGCAAAGATCAATGCTGCAAGCTCGAGATCGTGAGTGGGATAATTCTGTTCATGATCTTTCAATTTCCTCGAGGCATAAGCTATCATCTTACCATTCTGCATCAAAACACATCCCAACCCTTCTTTCGAGGCGTCCGTATAAACCTTGTATCCTTCAGTGCCCTCGGGAAGTGCTAATACCGGTGCAGTGGTAAATTAAATACATAAAACACGTATAATTAATTATTTCGCGCAATTTGGTAAACACTTACGTCATACCTGTACGGCCGAAATATCGGGGTATCACAGTACACTCGAGATGGAGCGAGCCTGTTAAAGGAGAAGGCATTTGGAAACTGCATCTTAAGCTAAAAAGGCTAAAGCAACATCTTAGAACCTGGAACAAAGAGAAGTTCGGAGACATATTCGATAAAGTCCGAGAGGCCGAAAATCAGGTGCTTAAGGCTGAAAAAGAGTATGATTCCAACCCCACTGAAAACAGGCTAATGGAGCTTAATCGTTGCACGGCGGAAAGACACAAGATACTTCTCATGGAAGAGGATTTCTGGAGACAAAAGTCCGCCTGCAAATGGTTAGACGAGGGGGAGAGAAATACTAGTTACTTCCATTCCCTTGTTATGAAGAAGCGTTTCAAAGGGAAAATCAGGAGCATCAAGGAAAATGATGTGGAGATTAAATCACAACAACACATCAGAGCTTCTGCGCAGGAATATTACAAAGGATTGCTGACTTCCGAGAAAATACCTGCTGAAAATAGAAGATTAGAAGGAGTGGAACGCGTGTTCAGCAACTTGGATAGGGAAAGATTATGCGAACCAATTACAGAGGAAGAAATCAAAGATACTATCTTCAGTATTAGCCCCCATAGCACGGCTGGACCAGATGGTTACGGAGCAAAGTTCTATCAATTCTTCTGGGATGTCATAAAGAATGAAGTTTGCCTCGCAGTCCAAGCTTTCTTTAATGGGGCAGCAATACCGAGAGCATATACCGCTGCAACGATAGTGCTCATACCCAAAAAGGATAACCCGGCACACTGGAACTACTACAGGCCTATAAGCCTATGTAACGTTTCAAATAAGATCTTCACAAAGATCCTAAACACCAGACTTGCTCGAATTCTACCGCAAGTTGTCTCGCAGAATCAATCTGGCTTTGTAAAGAGTAGATTGATTGGGGATAATATATTATTGGCGCAGGAATTTGCTCATTCTATTGACTCGAAAAGTCGGTAAAAAAATGTGATCCTAAAATTGGATATGGCCAAAGCCTATGATAGGATTGAATGGTAATTCATCTACGAGGTGATGGAAAGAAAAGGTTTCCCGGATAAGTGGATACGATGGATTCAAAACTGTATTGGTAATTGTTGGTTTTATATTCTCATAAATGGTATTTCCACAGGAATTTTCCAATCTACGCGAGGCCTACGACAAGGTGATCCCCTCTCACCCTCACTTTTCATACTTGCATCAGACTACTTGTCAATATCTCTTAACAAGTTATATGACACTGATAAGCGATGCCGCTTTCGGATATCGGGGAAGGTCCCGATCTCACATCTTGCTTACGCCGATGATATTATGATCTTTACCAACTCGTGTCGTCATAGTCTGGAGCAAGTGAAATTAATCATTGACAACTATGAGACCATCTCAGGATAAAAAGTTAATTCCTATAAGAGCTCCTTCATGGTTGGTAATGAGTCTACGAAGGTTGATGCTATTGTAACATCCCAACTGATCAGACTTTTCAGGTAACCTCTTATGTGCGCTATTTAATTATTTCTTTAACTGATTATTTGATATTTAATTGCTAACGTGGACTAATTGAAGTTATTTGAACTTAATTGCTTTGGTATGAATTTGTTTAACTTGAACGTTTAATTTTCCTTCACTTTGTATTTTGCTCGTTTTAGATTCGTATTTAATTCTGATTTTTGTGAATTCGTGATATGTGTTAAGTATATGCTTTATGGACTCGTTTATGTGCTCGTTATATGTTTTGGTATTTGTTTTGGTTGCCTTTTTGGGTTCGTTTTGGAGACGGGACCTAAAGGAGGCTAAAGAGCATTTAGCGCACATTGGGTTCCGGGACGCGTATCTTGAGCTCGGGAATTCGGATTCGAATTCCGTCACCTCCGTTGAACTCGTTTCAACGATTCGGGTTTAATGGGATAAGCCTCACATTTTTCTAAACTCGTTAAGACCTTCGAATTTCACCCGTAACGAGCCCCTTATGCTTGAGAGACACCTTTTTGACCTAGTAAGTCTTTGTGGACCCCACCTAAACCTTAACCAAGCCTTAACCATGGGTTATACCTAGAGTTGAGCCTCTCTTATCCCTTTTTCTGCTGGAAACCGAGCCATATCTCTCTCTCTCCCACCAAGAACCGATCAGCCAAGCAAAGCAAGAAGGAAGAAGAAACCCCTTTGTCCATTTTCTTGATTTTGAGCTCAAATCTTCACCCAAGCTTCTCAAATTTGAAAGGTGAGTTCATGGTTGTCTTCTACTCTCTCCCTCTTCTCTTTTATGTGCTCTTGAGTTCATTTCCATGGTTGATTGATGAGATATAGCAAGCATGTGAATAGTATGTGTTGGGAGAATTTGTTGGATTCTTGCTCCATTCTTGTTTCCTTGAGTTTTGATGATGATATTATGCTCCTAGGACTTGATTCTTAGCATTTATTACATTTCCTTGCTTGGTAGTTGGAGTATGAGTGTTTGGTTTTAATTGGGTTGCTGAGTTTGTTGTTGAGCTGTTTACGTTTTCTGTACCGAGACACGGGGTGTCTCGGTTTGCCCTTTGTTGGTGACACGGGCGTGTCACCTTCTGGTTTTCGTTGTTCGGTTTCTGTACTGAGACACAGGGATGTCTCAGTTTGCCCTTCCAGGGGGGCACGGGCGTGTCCCCTAGGAACTCTAGTTTTTCGCCCGTCTTTGCTTGGTTTTGCTTCCTTTCTGTTGCTTCTTGTTAATCCTTATTGCCTCGTTTTGGTGTGTATGCATGACCAACTTGTTATATTTTGTGTTAAGCCTTATGTTACGAATTTGTGTTTTGATTTGTCTCCTCGTTTATGATATATGTCGTTATATGCATTGAATACTCGTAAATTGTCTAAATGTGGATTCATTTCATATCATTTGCATCATAAACATACATACGCATGTACTGAGCGTCAATGTGGTTCATATTGAGTCTAAGAGCGTTCCTTGTTGTTTGTCTTGTTCAGAGGATCTCCCTGTAGAGGACGAGCTTGCTCCGTAGGTGTCCGGTTGTCACACTTTTGTCTCCACTACGTTCGTTGACAAGGTGAGGTTTTTGTTCTTTTAGTTACTCGACCTATAACCCTATTTGATTTGAAACCTCGCATGCGAATACGTATAATATATGGCAAATAAGTGTATGATACATATGTTGAGGGACTTCTCCCATTTGTTATAAGAGTTTAAAAACGTTTTGTATAAGTATATAAGATATTTTGCTTTTGTTTGAAAAGTTTAGTTTTGTGCAAGTGTGTGTGTGTAAGCGAGATGTGGCTTTGAAAGATAAGCTTTGAGATATGTTTGTGTGACTTTCGTGATCTGTTTGGGCCCCGGAGTGTGGTATTGTAGCACCCGCACGGTGGGTCACCACATCCCCCGCACCAAAGTCCGATCCACATACGAAATGGAGAGTCCGTACATGAACCAAACAGTGGCGAACGAGAGACCGACAAACTCACACCTAGGCTAGGCGGAACTTAGACCCTGAAAGCAAAACTCAAACCACAACAAGAATGCGGAAGCGAAACAAGCCATGCAATAATCAAAACATTCATAAGCAGTTGACGGGTTCAACTAACATAAATACCTAATCCCGAATATCAAACAATAATCATAAATCCAACGGGTTCAACTAAACGGAGCAACCTGTCCTAACCTGTCCCGAAGTAAACATATCAATTCACATATATAAATTCTAAATATCATATTCAAACATACTTTATACAAAAGACGAATTAAAGAAATGCAAATGCAAGACCACCTGCTAGACAAGGACTCGAAAGAAAACTGCAAAGGACTGACACACTCCGCCTAGCACGAACTCCAAGCAAACCTGCAAGCTAAAAAGTAAAAGGGGAGGGGTCAGTCTTAACTCGACTGAGTGAGGGGTTAACACACTCACACTATATATATAAGAGCAAAGCAAGTATCAAACTCATAATGTTCATGAACGCAGGGATAGTTTTTGCACACCAAATCATTTTCCCGTGATATATATACATATAGGGTTTACTTAGCAAAAGCAAATTAACCAATGTTAACTTACCGAGCAACTGAGCAAAGCCTAATAAATCTTAACATATTCAAAACTTAGCTTATCTTATAAACTTAGAATCAATCCGCGTTTCATAAACCTTAACATAACATACATATCATATAGAACTCGGTGGGTACGACCTCCGACTCCCCCAATCTCCTCATAACATAACATATCAGAATCAAAACAGAAAACTTACATACATATCATATCATAACATCCTCAACTCCGGGTGATGGAAGGGTGTATACGCCCAAACCATCCAAACAAACGAGGGGAGTGCCTTGCGAGTACTCAAACCCTCAGGATTCCTTCCCTCACCAAACCTCCTGGTGAGTTCAGGGGTGATCCTCTGCAGACATATGGAGACTATGCACAGGCTTAACCTCGATGGCCCTATGCCGTCCCGAGGGCTCCTTACCCATAGCTCCGGGGCCCAACAAACACATACCATATCATAACCCGCTACAACAAAGACAGACAGACATAACTTGTACATATATACGTATACATACCACTTTACGTTTCAATCAAACTCGGTCCTTGCCAAACTTGGCTCTTGAGAAGTATACGGTTAGAAGCATAGCTTCACGTGGCAAATCATAACAAATCATTCCAAACCAGGCATACATAGGCTCGTATATTGCTTAACATACTTGCAAACTCGAGGCATATTCAACAAATACATATTTCACACTTATTTATATACATATAAGGCTTATTAAATCACATGCAATCAAAACCGAGCACATTGCAATAAGGTGTAACTATATCCTAACCTCACCTGACACCGAAGAGGCCAAAGACACAACAACCGATCCACCCCGGAATCAACACGGCCAACAAAACACCACCCCGGGTGTACCTGAACAAATTGAATACGAAAACAGGACTCAGACTCAATAATGAATCACATAGACGCACGACATATGCTTATGATTGGCATGAAGTCATGGATCACGTATACATGCATAAAATACTCATTTGTTAATATTAACATACCATTCAAGCACCAAACATAGCATATAATGCGAATTCATATCGAAACATGCAATACAATTAAGATATAAACCAATAAGAGGCAAAAGAAAACAAATAAAAACCCAAAACCAACCTACTGGACCACGGGAAGGGCCGTTCCCAGACACAAGGCAAAACGGGAACGGCCGTTCCCAGGAGCGCTGCCCGGAAGGGCCGTTCTGGCCCAAAGAACAAAACGGGAACGACCGTTCCCATACGCGGATGGGAATGGCCGTTCCGGCCCCAAGGCCAAAACGGGAACGGCCGTTCTGGACCGTCCTGCTAAAAAAAAAATAGAGCAGAAGCAGCAATGGCATCGGGGGACACCACCAACACACTCCCACAACCACAAACAACAACCAAATCATGCAAAATTAACACAATAAAGCATGCTCGACACGTAGGTCACATATTACCACATTAGAGCTCGCAAAACGAGCCCGAACACCCCAAACTCCCAACCCCAACACTAGTCATCATCTTCCCCAATTAGCCATACAACACATATCCGAGGCACGAAAGAGACATTAAATTAAAACACGTAATGAGAGGGTCACAAATCTTACCTTGAGTCGTTGATCGGACGGTTGGATCTCCCAAACCCGAGCTCAAGGCTTGACGGCCAAAATGGGGAAAATATCTTCTCTTCTCTCTTCCTTGGTTTGCTGCTGATCGTGAGAATGGAGAGGGAAGGAAAGGATGGCCCCTTTTGGGGCTGGTCAAACGGGTCGGTTAAAACGGGTAGGGTCAAATGGTATCCGGTCCAAACGGATCGAATTTAAAACGATAGGGCTATCAAATGGATTTAGAAATTAAAAGGTTAATTCATTGAATCCGAGTCGTCGAAACGAACTCAATGATAGGGTCGGAATTCGAATTCGAATTCCCAAGCTCAAATAGCCACGAAGGCTCAAACGTCCTAATTATAATTAGGTCCCTAAATTGCAAATATTGGATAATTGAGTCCAAGACATTTAATTAAATTCTAAAGCACACATAATTAAAATAAATATCACGTTGACACGTAAGCATGCTAAATCACATAATTAACAAAATACTGAAATAAACTCTCTCGTGACGCAGTACCTGCAATGCCGAAGAGACGGGGCGTCACAATCTCCCCCCCTTAAGAGAACCTGGCCCCCAGGTTCTACCGCTCGCAACAAAACTACGAGCGACTCTCCCGTATCCACCCAAGTTCGGGGCTCGCGACACTCCGACAAGGGTTAGCCCGAGAAAGGTCTTCCAAGCACGAAGGGGGTTCGATCGCTCACTTCAAGCTTCAAACGAACTCGATCCCGACTAGGAGTAGTTCAGATTTCTCACGCGATAAGAAGCTCACAAGTGATTCAACTCTCATCGCTTGAATCCACCAAAACCAACCCACAACTCGGGACCACGAGTGGAGTTGTTAAAGAACTCACACCACTCGTTCTCCAACCCAAGAAGGGCCTTCAACCCGTGGTTCGATGTTGACATTCGAACGTTGCTCACCACAACTGCAAGCTCTAGAAAACTTGTTGGGAAGACCATTGCAAAGCACGACCCTCAACTTACCGCAAGACAACAACACCCGCTCACTCAAGTCACCCCAAAGGGTTACCAACAACTCACAACAACAACACACACACCCCAAACAAAGCAAAGCAAAAGATGGATGATGCACGTGATATGTATGTTTAATGTACCGTTCACCGAAGCATTGAAATCTTATCTTTATGATGATTTGATCAACTTCAAAGTTCCTTATTCACGGTTAAGTTCTAAAATTCCCAACGTCTCTCGAGCTTCGAATATCACCCTGATCTTTATCCCACGGTTGTTGCTTAGCTCAAATAACCCTTCTAATCCAATTCTCCACTCTTCATTGGTCTCATTTTCCAAAGTATTTGAATTCTTGGGACTTTGATTAATTTTTATAATTCTTCGTAGATTTGATGAGCTCAATGAATTATTCCAAATCTCACGACCCGAATTCTTTTTCCATTTGTGTATTGTGGAATTTTCCAAAAATTAGCCTTGCTAAAAATCTTGATTCTTTCCCCACTTATGGTATCGATCTTCTCGCGGATAGTATTCTTCTTTCTCAAAATATTTAAGAAGATTGCATCGTCGATTGATGATTCTTATTGGTTTCCTTTTAAAGTCCGAGGATAATTTCTTATGTGATCCATTCTCCCCGGTAGCTATAGGACTCCGAAATCTAATTCCCGTATTGAGACGCTCCATAAGTTTCTCCTGATCCCAAATCTTCCATTTAAAATTTCATTTACTTCGTTTGAAATCCACTAAGGGTTCTTCCAAGTTCCAAGAAGGATTTGCTATAAAATTATAATTTTTTTTCCCCCCCATAAAATCTTTTGAGTGTAGCATCGATTCCCTTACGGTTAAATGGAAAGCGGTTACCATTTCCCCAAGGTTTAGTTGATTGTAATTGTTCCCCAAATCCCAAGTTCCACTCTTGTTATTTTTTGTTTAAATTTCGCCGGTAGAGACTCCTTGATGTCTTTCTCCTAATTATTTCCAAGAGTTAAATTTCTTCATTGTTCTTTAAGTCTGAGTTCCAAAACAAAATATTCCTTGTGCTTGATGGAATAAGCTACCTCGAATCTTTAATTTCTCTTCAAAATATACCCCAATTCCTAAATTCTTCAACTTGGTACCGGGACCTCTCAATCATTCTTCTTTATCCTATTTTCCAAGTCTCCATAAACTCAACCCGAACTCCAAAAGAAATTCTTAATTTCTGTAGCACCCCGTACACGTGGAGGTGCCACACCCCCGCACTATAGCCTCGATCCACGTATGAAATGGAAAGTCCATACATAAATCAAAACTATAGCGAACGGGTGACAATGCAATACCAACAAGCTAGGCGGGAACTAAACTACACATGCAATAAAATAGAGCGGAAGCACCATATAATTCGTAGGTATCAATACTGTACTTAACTATCAATACATTATCATCTTTCAGATAACATTCACATAAATGTACTTAGAGCTATCAACATGATTCTCTGAACTATTAATACATGAGAAGAAAAGCTATGCTAGACTCAGCTGGACAGAACGACACGACCCGACTCCCGCCTAGCACGCCACGAGCAAAACCTGAAAGGTGGAGGCGTCAGTCTGTGAAGACCGAGTGAGGGGCAATATATATATAAACACAAGTAACATGCAAGTTATAATCTCGGGTAAGGTTTTATAACGAAAGATAATATAAGTTCAAGAATAGTATAGAACTCGCCCGAGATTACAACTATTAGGTTTAACACGATAAACACGTTTATTGTAACAATCAGTGGCCCTGGCGAGGGGCGTGCACGATCTCCAACCAACCTCGACAGTGAACAAAAGTTGCACTTTCCGTTAATTAAGTTATCAAGCAAGTCATTAAAGTGCACACGATCAATAACATGAAATCCATCCTTCACTCCATTGGTGGTGGGTTTGCAAGGCCCGAACTACCCACGATAACACGGTGCACGTCGGGAGTATGACTCCCACGTACGGGACTCCTTCCTCCACCAAACCTCCTGGTGGATTCAGGGGCCATCCCCACGGTGTGAGAGAGGTGTTATGAGTTACCCGTCAGCCCTATGCTTTCCCGGTTGGCTCACACACTCACCCTCGGGCCCATAAACACGATACACGAGACACGGTACACGATGGTTCGCCAAACACGATCTCAGTAACACGATAACACGATTCACTTGTCAAGAGCATGATTAGTTTCAGGAAACACGATTTGTAATATGATACACGAGTAGGTATTAAATCCCTTGAAGTTGGAAAACGATTATGAAGATATACGCACGTGTAATTTGGCCGAAATCCATATAAGGGTTATAGGGTTCTAGATAATTAATAACTAAACCTCACCTTTACCGACAAAAGCAAGTCAAGGCACGGCCTACGGCCCCTGCTCCACGTCACGAGACAAGGATCTGTGCAAACACGACGTGTACACGTGAGACATGACTCTAAAATGGACCAAATAGGACGAACGGCGAAATGCAACGAAACGACGAGTATGATGCAATGTACCATGAAAATATCTTGTTTCACTTCATTTTAGATCATATAATATCAAATCGGGGTCAAAGAAACCGTCGGATCGAGGGGCTAAAATTATAATTTTATGCAGAATATTTTGTTCTGCATGTCAGGTGGGAACGGCCGTTCCGGGTTCCCTTTGTAAATGGGAACGGTCGTTCCCATAGCCCCAAAGACGCGGCAACGATTTCCATTTTAAAAAGTGCGCTTTGTCTGGGAACGGCCCTTCCGGCCTCAAGGCCAAAATGGGAACGGCCGTTCCCAGTCTCGGCCGCCCAGTTTCATTTGAAAAGGTGGGAACGCCCGTTCCCACAATGCCTTAAGGCTGGGAACGGTCGTTCCCAGTTCTGCAACTGAAGAAAAACAGAGCAGAACAGGGGAAGCTCCCGGGTATAAACATCAAAGCCACTAAAATTCCATTTTTGATCAACAAAGCTATTAATTTCTGGAGACATGATACATATATGTTCAATAGATGATAATATAACACTTACACACCCAAAACATGAATTATGATCAAGAATTCAAGGTTTCATGTTCATGATCCTATTGATCATACAAGCTCAAATATTCAAGAATTCATGAATAAATCATGCCATAATTCATGATATGATCACATATTCATGCTTCCATGTCCAATCACTCTATCTAGCATATAAATTCCAAACCCTAACCAACTCACACATGATCAAGAATCATGGTTTCATGCAAAAACCAACCTTAAAGTGAAAGAAATGAAGAAGATAGATGAAGATGATGATCGATTTCCCAAAACTTGGATGTTTTCTTGAAATCTTGGATGAAATTCAATTCTTCCTTTTCTTTCCTAGGAACCGAGAGAGAGAAAATGGAGATACTTGGGAGATTTTGATAAAAATGATCAAGGAAGAATGGAGATGAAGTTGTTACGTGATTCATCCCCTAGATTTGTGTGATTTGTGCTAATTTCCCATTCAATCCTTTGGTTATTTAAGTCATGCAATAAGGTATACAAGATTTTGAATTATGGTCAATCAAACCCTTAAAGAATGTGCAATTAAGTCCCTAAAGTTTTAGCAAGTGTTGTAAAATATAATTTATAAAATCACTTTAAAACATAAGATATTAGTAAATAAAATTCGGGGCGTTACAACTCTTCCCCCCTTAAAAAGGACCTGGTCCCCAGGTCCACTGTCACGTTTAAATAATGCATGAGTCATAAGAGACCCCGTCTCTTGAACAAGAATGAAAGAACCCCGTCTTTCATCAAGAAGTGAGAAAACCCCGTTTCTCGGTAAGGATGAGAGTGCCCCGCCTCTCAAACAAGTTAGGAGAGAACCCCGTCTCTCGAATATACTCCAAGTAATAACCCAAACAATTATGGAAACATTTATCACAAAAGAGGCAAGTGCAGTTACACCCAACACATCCATTTATCTTTTACACCGACGCACATTGTTGATAATAAAATTCATGATGCTCGTGATATGCATGTTTGAAGGTACCGTTCACCGTGGTTCTTGCCTGTTAAGTGAGCTCTGACCCCTGGTGGACCGCTCTTTCCGTTTCGGACACGTATCTATCTGATGCTCAGAACTTCCACAACGGAAACATAACCGCAAACGCTTTCTACATCCATCATAGGTATGGGTGTCCCATCCACAATAGGTACAGAGTGGCTTCCCTGATTGTGATGGTGATGTCCTAACAGAACCCTTCCTTGAGCTTGATCTATCAATTTGAGACTTTTTCTTTTTCGACCTTTCCTGGGAGGATAAGATGGAGGCAGCATTGGACCTTTTCATTGTAACAGGGTCCTGTTCAGATCCCGAAGCTGGATCCGGTTCAAAGCGAGGAATAGACGTTCTTACATTGTCCGAATCTTCGACTTTCAATGCTTTAGTGGTAGCCTTTGCCCAGGTGCTCGTGTTGGCAGCTTTCAAGGCATCCTGGATATCCGGCCTAAGTCCCCGCACAAATTGTGTCGCCTTGTGAAAGTCGTCGTTTGCTATGTTGGGAGCATAACGGCACAATCTTTCAAACTCTGCAATGTACTCACCAACTGATCTCCCTTCTTGTTTTAACTCAGTGAACTCCCTCAACCTACGAGTGCGGGAAGCTGGTGGAATGAACTTATTTTTAAATTCCCGAACAAATACTTCCCAAGTAATAGCTTCCCCGGCCGCCTCTAATACAATCTGGGTACTTTCCCACCATGAGTAGGCCTCGCCCTGAATCAAGGTGAGGGTGCAACGAGCTTTTTCCTGAGTATCACACGGAATAAGTTGCCAAATCCTTTCTATCTCCTTTAACCACATCTCTGCCTGGATGTCATCACCCCTATAAAACTTGGGAGGTTGTTGATTCTGAAATTCCCGTAGTATAGTAGAAATAGGGTTTTCTTGTGGGGCTATTGGTGCAGGTGGTGCTGGAGGAACCCGTTCTTGAAGTCTCTGATCAATTAACCCGACCACCGCATTCATAAAATCTTGTGGCTGAGCATGAGGGGGTGAAGGAGCACGAGGAAAATGATCATGATGATGTCTCCTATGTCGAGGCATCCTGTACTAATACACTAGATATGCATGTTGGATTAGGAAATGCCAATGAACATAATTACGGTCGTAGAATACAAGTATAACACATAATTCAAGATCAATTAATTGACACTAAATTGCAAAACTCAATGCAAAGCACAGGTTACCAAGTAATCGAATTAATTCAGAGAATTCAAATAGATTCAAATAATATGCAAGACTCTCAAACAACAATTAATCCTATGCCGTTCGACCTAGACTTGACACGACACGACACGAGAACCTCGGTTTTGCAACCGGGCTCTGATACCACCTTAGATGTAGCACCCCGTACACGTGGAGGTGCCACACCCCCGCACTATAGCCTCGATCCACGTATGAAATGGAAAGTCCATACATAAATCAAAACTATAGCGAACGGGTGACAATGCAATACCAACAAGCTAGGCGGGAACTAAACTACACATGCAATAAAATAGAGCGGAAGCACCATATAATTCGTAGGTATCAATACTGTACTTAACTATCAATACATTATCATCTTTCAGATAACATTCACATAAATGTACTTAGAGCTATCAACATGATTCTCTGAACTATTAATACATGAGAAGAAAAGCTATGCTAGACTCAGCTGGACAGAACGACACGACCCGACTCCCGCCTAGCACGCCACGAGCAAAACCTGAAAGGTGGAGGCGTCAGTCTGTGAAGACCGAGTGAGGGGCAATATATATATAAACACAAGTAACATGCAAGTTATAATCTCGGGTAAGGTTTTATAACGAAAGATAATATAAGTTCAAGAATAGTATAGAACTCGCCCGAGATTACAACTATTAGGTTTAACACGATAAACACGTTTATTGTAACAATCAGTGGCCCTGGCGAGGGGCGTGCACGATCTCCAACCAACCTCGACAGTGAACAAAAGTTGCACTTTCCGTTAATTAAGTTATCAAGCAAGTCATTAAAGTGCACACGATCAATAACATGAAATCCATCCTTCACTCCATTGGTGGTGGGTTTGCAAGGCCCGAACTACCCACGATAACACGGTGCACGTCGGGAGTATGACTCCCACGTACGGGACTCCTTCCTCCACCAAACCTCCTGGTGGATTCAGGGGCCATCCCCACGGTGTGAGAGAGGTGTTATGAGTTACCCGTCAGCCCTATGCTTTCCCGGTTGGCTCACACACTCACCCTCGGGCCCATAAACACGATACACGAGACACGGTACACGATGGTTCGCCAAACACGATCTCAGTAACACGATAACACGATTCACTTGTCAAGAGCATGATTAGTTTCAGGAAACACGATTTGTAATATGATACACGAGTAGGTATTAAATCCCTTGAAGTTGGAAAACGATTATGAAGATATACGCACGTGTAATTTGGCCGAAATCCATATAAGGGTTATAGGGTTCTAGATAATTAATAACTAAACCTCACCTTTACCGACAAAAGCAAGTCAAGGCACGGCCTACGGCCCCTGCTCCACGTCACGAGACAAGGATCTGTGCAAACACGACGTGTACACGTGAGACATGACTCTAAAATGGACCAAATAGGACGAACGGCGAAATGCAACGAAACGACGAGTATGATGCAATGTACCATGAAAATATCTTGTTTCACTTCATTTTAGATCATATAATATCAAATCGGGGTCAAAGAAACCGTCGGATCGAGGGGCTAAAATTATAATTTTATGCAGAATATTTTGTTCTGCATGTCAGGTGGGAACGGCCGTTCCGGGTTCCCTTTGTAAATGGGAACGGTCGTTCCCATAGCCCCAAAGACGCGGCAACGATTTCCATTTTAAAAAGTGCGCTTTGTCTGGGAACGGCCCTTCCGGCCTCAAGGCCAAAATGGGAACGGCCGTTCCCAGTCTCGGCCACCCAGTTTCATTTGAAAAGGTGGGAACGCCCGTTCCCACAATGCCTTAAGGCTGGGAACGGTCGTTCCCAGTTCTGCAACTGAAGAAAAACAGAGCAGAACAGGGGAAGCTCTCGGGTATAAACATCAAAGCCACTAAAATTCCATTTTTGATCAACAAAGCTATTAATTTCTGGAGACATGATACATATATGTTCAATAGATGATAATATAACACTTACACACCCAAAACATGAATTATGATCAAGAATTCAAGGTTTCATGTTCATGATCCTATTGATCATACAAGCTCAAATATTCAAGAATTCATGAATAAATCATGCCATAATTCATGATATGATCACATATTCATGCTTCCATATCCAATCACTCCATCTAGCATATAAATTCCAAACCCTAACCAACTCACACATGATCAAGAATCATGGTTTCATGCAAAAACCAACCTTAAAGTGAAAGAAATGAAGAAGATAGATGAAGATGATGATCGATTTCCCAAAACTTGGATGTTTTCTTGAAATCTTGGATGAAATTCAATTCTTCCTTTTCTTTCCTAGGAACCGAGAGAGAGAAAATGGAGATACTTGGGAGATTTTGATAAAAATGATCAAGGAAGAATGGAGATGAAGTTGTTACGTGATTCATCCCCTAGATTTGTGTGATTTGTGCTAATTTCCCATTCAATCCTTTGGTTATTTAAGTCATGCAATAAGGTATACAAGATTTTGAATTATGGTCAATCAAACCCTTAAAGAATGTGCAATTAAGTCCCTAAAGTTTTAGCAAGTGTTGTAAAATATAATTTATAAAATCACTTTAAAACATAAGATATTAGTAAATAAAATTCGGGGCGTTACAATTTCATTCCCTATCCAAACCATCTCTTCCAATTCCCGTTGAACATAACTTGGTAACTTGAATGAAGAATTATCCTAGAATAAAACACTAAAAAAATGTATGTCGAGTCAAAGTGCAAATGTGGTGCATCACTTAACCATCACTTAGACACATAATAGCAACAATTATCAATAATTAATAATATGTAGCCATTAATGATAATTAACGAAAATCAACATCTACGGCACAAGAACAAATAATTGCAATATTTAAAATGGAGGATGAATGCTCGTGCCATGAATGCAATTACCTCAACTTTCGGGTTCCTATTGGTTTCCAATTTGAAGCCGTTGATCCCTACCTCGTTGCTTGTTAGCTCTCGGTCGATCACACTCGGAAATCTTGTGCTCCGGTGACCCGCAAATGTAGCACCTCTTCAATCTGTCCCAACATGCTTCGTAAGTATGGGTGGTTCCTCCACAATAAGCACATAATTGGGGTATTTTCCCCAACCTTGAAGTATTCCCAATCTTGTGTTTCTTTCCCCGAATTCTTTTGGCCCTAGTTCCCTGTTGGGGAGGTTCTTCTTCCACTTGTAAGTTTGAGCATAAACCCGACTCAACATTAGACCCCGATACCTCTTCTTCCTTGCCCCTTGTCATGATCCAAGTTTTGACCCTTAAAACTTTCTTCGTGGCTTTATCCCACGTAGTCGTATCCTTTGCAATTAGGGCTTCCTTGAATTCATCCCGAAGACCTTCCATGAAGTATTTGGCCTTCATTTGTTCATTACCCGTAAGGTGAGGCACATACATGCCCAATTTCTCAAATTCCTCCATATACTCCATCACGGTCCTATCTCCTTGCTTCAAGGTGAGAAATTCTTCAAGTCTCCGCTCTTGTAGAATAGCTGGTGCAAACCTTCTTCGAAATTCTCGGACAAACACTTCCCAAGTCAATACTTCGTTTGTAGTTTCTAGTTGTTGAGCCACCCCTCTCCACCATTATCTTGCTTGTCCCTGCAAAAGAAATGTAGCAAGGAGAGGCATGTCCTGAGAGTTACGTGGCCATATTTCGAAGATACCCTCTATCTCTGAAAGCCACTCTTCAGCCTTTACATCATTTCCTTCTCGAAATTGGGGAGGCTTGAATGCTATGAATTCCTGGTACAACATTGCCATCGAGTTCATTGCTAATACTTTGGTTAGAGATGGTTCTTGATATCACAAATTTGGTTGAGTAGAATTGACCACAGGGTTGCTGACTCACTGGTACCCTGAAAAACTCAACAACTACAATATATATGCGTGTCAATTAGTAAGTGCTCATGTCACGTAGTAATCAAGTAGAGCATCAAAGAAATGCAATGTCTCACGTAATATGATATCAATAAAATATTGAAATTTCAAATACATAGCTTATCAAATCAAGATGCAAATGCACACATAATCAAATTGTCCTATGCCGTTCGACTTAGACAGACACGACCTGACACTGAACCCCGGTTTTTCAACCTGGGGCTCTGATACCACTTAAGGATGTAGCACCCGCACGGTGGGTCACCACATCCCCCGCACCAAAGTCCGATCCACATACGAAATGGAGAGTCCGTACATGAACCAAACAGTGGCGAACGGGAGACCGACAAACTCACACCTAGGCTAGGCGGAACTTAGACCCTGAAAGCAAAACTCAAACCACAACAAGAATGCGGAAGCGAAACAAGCCATGCAATAATCAAAACATTCATAAGCAGTTGACGGGTTCAACTAACATAAATACCTAATCCCGAATATCAAACAATAATCATAAATCCAACGGGTTCAACTAAACGGAGCAACCTGTCCTAACCTGTCCCGAAGTAAACATATCAATTCACATATATAAATTCTAAATATCATATTCAAACATACTTTATACAAAAGACGAATTAAAGAAATGCAAATGCAAGACCACCTACTAGACAAGGACTCGAAAGAAAACTGCAAAGGACTGACACACTCCGCCTAGCACGAACTCCAAGCAAACCTACAAGCTAAAAAGTAAAAGGGGAGGGGTCAGTCTTAACTCGACTGAGTGATGGGTTAACACACTCACACTATATATATAAGAGCAAAGCAAGTATCAAACTCATAATGTTCATGAACGCAGGGATAGTTTTTGCACACCAAATCATTTTCCCGTGATATATATACATATAGGGTTTACTTAGCAAAAGCAAATTAACCAATGTTAACTTACCGAGCAACTGAGCAAAGCCTAATAAATTTTAACATATTCAAAACTTAGCTTATCTTATAAACTTAGAATCTATCCCCGTTTCATAAACCTTAACATAACATACATATCATATAGAACTCGGCGGGTACAAGCTCCGACTCCCCCAATCTCCTCATAACATAACATACCAGAATCAAAACAAAAAACTTACATACATATCATATCATAACATCCTCAACTCCGGGTGATGGAAGGGTGTATACGCCCAAACCATCTAAACAAACGAGGGGAATGCCTTGCGAGTACTCAAACCCTCAGGATTCCTTCCCTCACCAAACCTCCTGGTGAGTTCAGGGGTGATCCTCTGCAGACATATGGAGACTATGCACAGGCTTAACCTCGACGGCCCTATGCCGTCCCGAGGGCTCCTTACCCATAGCTCCGGGGCCCAACAAACACATACCATATCATAACCCGCTACAACAGAGACAGACAGGCATAACTTGTACATATATACGTATACATACCACTTTACGTTTCAATCAAACTCGGTCCTTGCCAAACTTGGCTCATGAGAAGTATACGGTTAGAAGCATAGCTTCACGTGGCAAATCATAACAAATCATTCCAAACCAAGCATACATAGGCTCGTACATTGCTTAACATACTTGCAAACTCGAGCATATTCAACAAATACAAATTTCACACTTATTTATATACATATAAGGCTTATTAAATCACATGCAATCAAAACCGAGCACATTACAATAAGGTGTAACTATATCCTAACCTCACCTGACACCGAAGAGGCCAAAGACACAACAACCGATCCACCCCGGAATCAACACGGCCAACAAAACACCACCCCGGGTGTACCTGAACAAATTGAATACGAAAACAGGACTCAGACTCAATAATGAATCACATAGACGCACGACATATGCTTATGATTGGCATGAAGTCATGGATCACGTATACATGCATAAAATACTCATTTGTTAATATTAACATACCATTCAAGCACCAAACATAGCATATAATGCGAATTCATATCGAAACATGCAATACAATTAAGATATAAATCAATAAGAGGCAAAAGAAAACAAATAAAAACCCAAAACCAACCTACTGGACCACGGGAAGGGCCGTTCCCAGACACAAGGCAAAACGGGAACGGCCGTTCCCAGGAGCGCTGCCCGGAAGGGCCGTTCTGGCCCAAAGAACAAAACGGGAACGGCCTTTCCCATACGCGGATGGGAATGGCCGTTCCGGCCCCAAGGCCAAAACGGGAACGGCCGTTCTGGACCGTCCTGCTAAAAAAAAAATAGAGCAGAAGCAGCAATGGCGTCGGGGGACACCACCAACACACTCCCACAACCACAAACAACAACCAAATCATGCAAAATTAACACAATAAAGCATGCTCGACACGTAGGTCACATATTACCACATTAGAGCTCGCAAAACAAGCCCGAACACCCCAAACTCCCAACCCCAACACTATTCATCATCTTCCCCAATTAGCCATACAACACATATCCGAGGCACGAAAGAGACATTAAATTAAAACACGTAATGAGAGGGTCACAAATCTTACCTTGAGTCGTTGATCGGACGGTTGGATCTCCCAAACCCGAGCTCAAGGCTTGACGGCCAAAATGGGGAAAATATCTTCTCTTCTCTCTTCCTTGGTTTGCTGCTGATCGTGAGAATGGAGAGGGAAGGAAAGGATGGCCCCTTTTGGGGCTGGTCAAACGGGTCGGTTAAAACGGGTAGGGTCAAATGGTATCCGGTCCAAACGGATCGAATTTAAAACGATAGGGCTATCAAATGGATTTAGAAATTAAAAGGTTAATTCATTGAATCCGAGTCGTCGAAACGAACTCAATGATAGGGTCGGAATTCGAATTCGAATTCCCAAGCTCAAATAGCCACGAAGGCTCAAACGTCCTAATTATAATTAGGTCCCTAAATTGCAAATATTGGATAATTGAGTCCAAGACATTTAATTAAATTCTAAAGCACACATAATTAAAATAAATATCACGTTGACACGTAAGCATGCTAAATCACATAATTAACAAAATACTGAAATAAACTCTCTCGTGACGCAGTACCTGGAATGCCGAAGAGACGGGGCGTCACAATCTCCCCCCCTTAAGAGAACCTGGCCCCCAGGTTCTACCGCTCGCAACAAAACTACGAGCGACTCTCCCGTATTCACCCAAGTTCGGGGCTCGCGACACTCCGACAAGGGTTAGCCCGAGAAAGGTCTTCTAAGCACGAAGGGGGTTCGATCGCTCACTTCAAGCTTCAAACGAACTCGATCCCGACTAGGAGTAGTTCAGATTTCTCACGCGATAAGAAGCTCACAAGTGATTCAACTCTCATCGCTTGAATCCACCCAAACCAACCCACAACTCGGGACCACGAGTGGAGTTGTTAAAGAACTCACACCACTCGTTCTCCAACCCAAGAAGGGCCTTCAACCCGTGGTTCGATGTTGACATTCGAACGTTGCTCACCACAACTGCAAGCTCTAGAAAACTCGTTGGGAAGACCATTGCAAAGCACGACCCTCAACTTACCGCAAGACAACAACACCCGCTCACTCAAGTCACCCCAAAGGGTTACCAACAACTCACAACAACAACACACACACCCCAAACAAAGCAAAGCAAAAGATGGATGATGCACGTGATATGTATGTTTAATGTACCGTTCACCGAAGCATTGGAATCTTATCTTTATGATGATTTGATCAACTTCAAAGTTCCTTATTCACGGTTAAGTTCTAAAATTCCCAACGTCTCTCGAGCTTCGAATATCACCCTGATCTTTATCCCACGGTTGTTGCTTAGCTCAAATAACCCTTCTAATCCAATTCTCCACTCTTCATTGGTCTCATTTTCCAAAGTATTTGAATTCTTGGGACTTTGATTAATTTTTATAATTCTTCGTAGATTTGATGAGCTCAATGAATTATTCCAAATCTCACGACCCGAATTCTTCTTCCATTTGTGTATTGTGGAATTTTCCAAAAATTAGCCTTGCTAAAAATCTTGATTCTTTCCCCACTTATGGTATCGATCTTCTCGCGGATAGTATTCTTCTTTCTCAAAATATTTAAGAAGATTGCATCGTCGATTGATGATTCTTATTGGTTTCCTTTTAAAGTCCGGGGATAATTTCTTATGTGATCCATTCTCCCCGGTAGCTATAGGACTCCGAAATCTAATTCCCGTATTGAGACGCTCCATAAGTTTCTCCTGATCCCAAATCTTCCATTTAAAATTTCATTTACTTCGTTTGAAATCCACTAAGGGTTCTTCCAAGTTCCAAGAAGGATTTGCTATAAAATTATAATTTTTTTTTCCCCCCCATAAAATCTTTTGAGTGTAGCATCGATTCCCTTACGGTTAAATGGAAAGCGGTTACCATTTCCCCAAGGTTTAGTTGATTGTAATTGTTCCCCAAATCCCAAGTTCCACTCTTGTTATTTTTTGTTTAAATTTCGCCGGTAGAGACTCCTTGATGTCTTTCTCCTAATTATTTCCAAGAGTTAAATTTCTTCATTGTTCTTTAAGTCTGAGTTCCAAAACAAAATATTCCTTGTGCTTGATGGAATAAGCTACCTCGAATCTTTAATTTCTCTTCAAAATATACCCCAATTCCTAAATTCTTCAACTTGGTACCGGGACCTCTCAATCATTCTTCTTTATCCTATTTTCCAAGTCTCCTTAAACTCAACCCGAACTCCAAAAGAAATTCTTAATTTCATTCCCTATCCAAACCATCTCTTCCAATTCCCGTTGAACATAACTTGGTAACTTGAATGAAGAATTATCCTAGAATAAAACACTAAAAAAATGTATGTCAAGTCAAAGTGCAAATGTGATGCATCACTTAATCACCACTTAGACACATAATAGCAACAATTATCAATAATTAATAATATGTAGCCATTAATGATAATTAACGAAAATCAACATCTACGGCACAAGAACAAATAATTGCAATATTTAAAATGGAGGATGAATGCTCGTGCCATGAATGCAATTACCTCAACTTTCGGGTTCCTATTGGTTTCCAATTTGAAGCCGTTGATCCCTACCTCGTTGCTTGTTAGCTCTCGGTCGATCACACTCGGAAATCTTGTGCTCCGGTGACCCGCAAATGTAGCACCTCTTCAATCTGTCCCAACATGCTTCGTAAGTATGGGTGGTTCCTCCACAATAAGCACATAATTGGGGTATTTTCCCCAACCTTGAAGTATTCCCAATCTTGTGTTTCTTTCCCCGAATTCTTTTGGCCCTAGTTCCCTGTTGGGGAGGTTCTTCTTCCACTTGTAAGTTTGAGCATAAACCCGACTCAACATTAGACCCCGATACCTCTTCTTCCTTGCCCCTTGTCATGATCCAAGTTTTGACCCTTAAAACTTTCTTCGTGGCTTTATCCCACGTAGTCGTATCCTTTGCAATTAGGGCTTCCTTGAATTCATCCCGAAGACCTTCCATGAAGTATTTGGCCTTCATTTGTTCATTACCCGTAAGGTGAGGCACATACATGCCCAATTTCTCAAATTCCTCCATATACTCCATCACGGTCCTATCTCCTTGCTTCAAGGTGAGAAATTCTTCAAGTCTCCGCTCTTGTAGAATAGCTGGTGCAAACCTTCTTCGAAATTCTCGGACAAACACTTCCCAAGTCAATACTTCGTTTGTAGTTTCTAGTTGTTGAGCCACCCCTCTCCACCATTGTCTTGCTTGTCCCTGCAAAAGAAATGTAGCAAGGAGAGGCATGTCCTGAGAGTTACGTGGCCATATTTCGAAGATACCCTCTATCTCTGAAAGCCACTCTTCAGCCTTTACATCATTTCCTTCTCGAAATTGGGGAGGCTTGAATGCTATGAATTCCTGGTACAACATTGCCATCGGGTTCATTGCTAATACTTTGGTTAGAGATGGTTCTTGATATCACAAATTTGGTTGAGTAGAATTGACCACAGGGTTGCTGACTCACTGGTACCCTGAAAAACTCAACAACTACAATATATATGCGTGTCAATTAGTAAGTGCTCATGTCACGTAGTAAATCAAGTAGAGCATCAAAGAAATGCAATGTCTCACGTAATATGATATCAATAAAATATTGAAATTTCAAATACATAGCTTATCAAATCACGATGCAAATGCACACATAATCAAATTGTCCTATGCCGTTCGACTTAGACAGACACGACCTGACACTGAACCCCGGTTTTTCAACCTGGGGCTCTGATACCACTTAAGGATGTAGCACCCGCACGGTGGGTCACCACATCCCCCGCACCAAAGTCCGATCCACATACGAAATGGAGAGTCCGTACATGAACCAAACAGTGGCGAACGGGAGACCGACAAACTCACACCTAGGCTAGGCGGAACTTAGACCCTGAAAGCAAAACTCAAACCACAACAAGAATGCGGAAGCGAAACAAGCCATGCAATAATCAAAGCATTCATAAGCAGTTGACGGGTTCAACTAACATAAATACCTAATCCCGAATATCAAACAATAATCATAAATCCAACGGGTTCAACTAAACGGAGCAACCTGTCCTAACCTGTCCCGAAGTAAACATATCAATTCACATATATAAATTCTAAATATCATATTCAAACATACTTTATACAAAAGACGAATTAAAGAAATGCAAATGCAAGACCACCTACTAGACAAGGACTGGAAAGAAAACTGCAAAGGGCTGACACACTCCGCCTAGCACGAACTCCAAGCAAACCTACAAGCTAAAAAGTAAAAGGGGAGGGGTCAGTCTTAACTCGACTGAGTGATGGGTTAACACACTCACACTATATATATAAGAGCAAAGCAAGTATCAAACTCATAATGTTCATGAACGCAGGGATAGTTTTTGCACACCAAATCATTTTTCCGTGATATATATACTTATAGGGTTTACTTAGCAAAAGCAAATTAACCAATGTTAACTTACCGAGCAACTGAGCAAAGCCTAATAAATCTTAACATATTCAAAACTTAGCTTATCTTATAAACTTAGAATCTATCCCCGTTTCATAAACCTTAACATAACATACATATCATATAGAACTCGGCGGGTACAAGCTCCGACTCCCCCAATCTCCTCATAACATAACATACCAGAATCAAAACAAAAAACTTACATACATATCATATCATAACATCCTCAACTCCGGGTGATGGAAGGGTGTATACGCCCAAACCATCTAAACAAACGAGGGGAATGCCTTGCGAGTACTCAAACCCTCAGGATTCCTTCCCTCACCAAACCTCCTGGTGAGTTCAGGGGTGATCCTCTGCAGACATATGGAGACTATGCACAGGCTTAACCTCGACGGCCCTATGCCGTCCCGAGGGCTCCTTACCCATAGCTCCGGGGCCCAACAAACACATACCATATCATAACCCGCTACAACAGAGACAGACAGGCATAACTTGTACATATATACGTATACATACCACTTTACGTTTCAATCAAACTCGGTCCTTGCCAAACTTGGCTCATGAGAAGTATACGGTTAGAAGCATAGCTTCACGTGGCAAATCATAACAAATCATTCCAAACCAAGCATACATAGGCTCGTACATTGCTTAACATACTTGCAAACTCGAGCATATTCAACAAATACAAATTTCACACTTATTTATATACATATAAGGCTTATTAAATCACATGCAATCAAAACCGAGCACATTACAATAAGGTGTAACTATATCCTAACCTCACCTGACACCGAAGAGGCCAAAGACACAACAACCGATCCACCCCGGAATCAACACGGCCAACAAAACACCACCCCGGGTGTACCTGAACAAATTGAATACGAAAACAGGACTCAGACTCAATAATGAATCACATAGACGCACGACATATGCTTATGATTGGCATGAAGTCATGGATCACGTATACATGCATAAAATACTCATTTGTTAATATTAACATACCATTCAAGCACCAAACATAGCATATAATGCGAATTCATATCGAAACATGCAATACAATTAAGATATAAATCAATAAGAGGCAAAAGAAAACAAATAAAAACCCAAAACCAACCTACTGGACCACGGGAAGGGCCGTTCCCAGACACAAGGCAAAACGGGAACGGCCGTTCCCAGGAGCGCTGCCCGGAAGGGCCGTTCTGGCCCAAAGAACAAAACGGGAACGGCCTTTCCCATACGCGGATGGGAATGGCCGTTCCGGCCCCAAGGCTAAAACGGGAACGGCCGTTCTGGACCGTCCTGCTAAAAAAAAAACAGAGCAGAAGCAGCAATGGCGTCGGGGGACACCACCAACACACTCCCACAACCACAAACAACAACCAAATCATGCAAAATTAACACAATAAAGCATGCTCGACACGTAGGTCACATATTACCACATTAGAGCTCGCAAAACGAGCCCGAACACCCCAAACTCCCAACCCCAACACTATTCATCATCTCCCCAATTAGCCATACAACACATATCCGAGGCACGAAAGAGACATTAAATTAAAACACGTAATGAGAGGGTCACAAATCTTACCTTGAGTCGTTGATCGGACGGTTGGATCTCCCAAACCCGAGCTCAAGGCTTGACGGCCAAAATGGGGAAAATATTTTCTCTTCTCTCTTTCTTGGTTTGCTGCTGATCGTGAGAATGGAGAGGGAAGGAAAGGATGGCCCCTTTTGGGGCTGGTCAAACGGGTCGGTTAAAACGGGTAGGGTCAAATGGTATCCGGTCCAAACGGATCGAATTTAAAACGATAGGGCTATCAAATGGATTTAGAAATTAAAAGGTTAATTCATTGAATCCGAGTCGTCGAAACGAACTCAATGATAGGGTCGGAATTCGAATTCGAATTCCCAAGCTCAAATAGCCACGAAGGCTCAAACGTCCTAATTATAATTAGGTCCCTAAATTGCAAATATTGGATAATTGAGTCCAAGACATTTAATTAAATTCTAAAGCACACATAATTAAAATAAATATCACGTTGACACGTAAGCATGCTAAATCACATAATTAACAAAATACTGAAATAAACTCTCTCGTGACGCAGTACCTGGAATGCCGAAGAGACGGGGCGTCACAATCTCCCCCCCTTAAGAGAACCTGGCCCCCAGGTTCTACCGCTCGCAACAAAACTACGAGCGACTCTCCCGTATCCACCCAAGTTCGGGGCTCGCGACACTCCGACAAGGGTTAGCCCGAGAAAGGTCTTCTAAGCACGAAGGGGGTTCGATCGCTCACTTCAAGCTTCAAACGAACTCGATCCCGACTAGGAGTAGTTCAGATTTCTCACGCGATAAGAAGCTCACAAGTGATTCAACTCTCATCACTTGAATCCACCCAAACCAACCCACAACTCGGGACCACGAGTGGAGTTGTTAAAGAACTCACACCACTCGTTCTCCGACCCAAGAAGGGCCTTCAACCCGTGGTTTGATGTTGACATTCGAACGTTGCTCACCACAACTGCAAGCTCTAGAAAACTCGTTGGGAAGACCATTGCAAAGCACGACACTCAACTTACCGCAAGACAACAACACCCGCTCACTCAAGTCACCCCAAAGGGTTACCAACAACTCACAACAACAACACACACACCCCAAACAAAGCAAAGCAAAAGATGGATGATGCACGTGATATGTATGTTTAATGTACCGTTCACCGAAGCATTGGAATCTTATCTTTATGATGATTTGATCAACTTCAAAGTTCCTTATTCACGGTTAAGTTCTAAAATTCCCAACGTCTCTCGAGCTTCGAATATCACCCTGATCTTTATCCCACGGTTGTTGCTTAGCTCAAATAACCCTTCTAATCCAATTCTCCACTCTTCATTGGTCTCATTTTCCAAAGTATTTGAATTCTTGGGACTTTGATTAATTTTTATAATTCTTCGTAGATTTGATGAGCTCAATGAATTATTCCAAATCTCACGACCCGAATTCTTCTTCCATTTGTGTATTGTGGAATTTTCCAAAAATTAGCCTTGCTAAAAATTTTGATTCTTTCCCCACTTATGGTATCGATCTTCTCGCGGATAGTATTCTTCTTTCTCAAAATATTTAAGAAGATTGCATCGTCGATTGATGATTCTTATTGGTTTCCTTTTAAAGTCCGGGGATAATTTCTTATGTGATCCATTCTCCCCGGTAGCTATAGGACTCCGAAATCTAATTCCCGTATTGAGACGCTCCATAAGTTTCTCCTGATCCCAAATCTTCCATTTAAAATTTCATTTACTTCGTTTGAAATCCACTAAGGGTTCTTCCAAGTTCCAAGAAGGATTTGCTATAAAATTATAATTTTTTTTCCCCCCCATAAAATCTTTTGAGTGTAGCATCGATTCCCTTACGGTTAAATGGAAAGCGGTTACCATTTCCCCAAGGTTTAGTTGATTGTAATTGTTCCCCAAATCCCAAGTTCCACTCTTGTTATTTTTTGTTTAAATTTCGCCGGTAGAGACTCCTTGATGTCTTTCTCCTAATTATTTCCAAGAGTTAAATTTCTTCATTGTTCTTTAAGTCTGAGTTCCAAAACAAAATATTCCTTGTGCTTGATGGAATAAGCTACCTCGAATCTTTAATTTCTCTTCAAAATATACCCCAATTCCTAAATTCTTCAACTTGGTACCGGGACCTCTCAATCATTCTTCTTTATCCTATTTTCCAAGTCTCCATAAACTCAACCCGAACTCCAAAAGAAATTCTTAATTTCATTCCCTATCCAAACCATCTCTTCCAATTCCCGTTGAACATAACTTGGTAACTTGAATGAAGAATTATCCTAGAATAAAACACTAAAAAAATGTATGTCAAGTCAAAGTGCAAATGTGATGCATCACTTAACCATCACTTAGACACATAATAGCAACAATTATCAATAATTAATAATATGTAGCCATTAATGATAATTAACGAAAATCAACATCTACGGCACAAGAACAAATAATTGCAATATTTAAAATGGAGGATGAATGCTCGTGCCATGAATGCAATTACCTCAACTTTCGGGTTCCTATTGGTTTCCAATTTGAAGCCGTTGATCCCTACCTCGTTGCTTGTTAGCTCTCGGTCGATCACACTCGGAAATCTTGTGCTCCGGTGACCCACAAATGTAGCACCTCTTCAATCTGTCCCAACATGCTTCGTAAGTATGGGTGGTTCCTCCACAATAAGCACATAATTGGGGTATTTTCCCCAACCTTGAAGTATTCCCAATCTTGTGTTTCTTTCCCCGAATTCTTTTGGCCCTAGTTCCCTGTTGGGGAGGTTCTTCTTCCACTTGTAAGTTTGAGCATAAACCCGACTCAACATTAGACCCCGATACCTCTTCTTCCTTGCCCCTTGTCATGATCCAAGTTTTGACCCTTAAAACTTTCTTCGTGGCTTTATCCCACGTAGTCGTATCCTTTGCAATTAGGGCTTCCTTGAATTCATCCCTAAGACCTTCCATGAAGTATTTGGCCTTCATTTGTTCATTACCCGTAAGGTGAGGCACATACATGCCCAATTTCTCAAATTCCTCCATATACTCCATCACGGTCTTATCTCCTTGCTTCAAGGTGAGAAATTCTTCAAGTCTCCGCTCTTGTAGAATAGCTGGTGCAAACCTTCTTCGAAATTCTCGGACAAACACTTCCCAAGTCAATACTTCGTTTGTAGTTTCTAGTTGTTGAGCCACCCCTCTCCACCATTGTCTTGCTTGTCCCTGCAAAAGAAATGTAGCAAGGAGAGGCATGTCCTGAGAGTTACGTGGCCATATTTCGAAGATACCCTCTATCTCTGAAAGCCACTCTTCAGCCTTTACATCATTTCCTTCTCGAAATTGGGGAGGCTTGAATGCTATGAATTCCTGGTACAACATTGCCATCGGGTTCATTGCTAATACTTTGGTTAGAGATGGTTCTTGATATCACAAATTTGGTTGAGTAGAATTGACCACAGGGTTGCTGACTCACTGGTACCCTGAAAAACTCAACAACTACAATATATATGCGTGTCAATTAGTAAGTGCTCATGTCACGTAGTAAATCAAGTAGAGCATCAAAGAAATGCAATGTCTCACGTAATATGATATCAATAAAATATTGAAATTTCAAATACATAGCTTATCAAATCACGATGCAAATGCACACATAATCAAATTGTCCTATGCCGTTCGACTTAGACAGACACGACCTGACACTGAACCCCGGTTTTTCAACCTGGGGCTCTGATACCACTTAAGGATGTAGCACCCGCACGGTGGGTCACCACATCCCCCGCACCAAAGTCCGATCCACATACGAAATGGAGAGTCCGTACATGAACCAAACAGTGGCGAACGGGAGACCGACAAACTCACACCTAGGCTAGGCGGAACTTAGACCCTGAAAGCAAAACTCAAACCACAACAAGAATGCGGAAGCGAAACAAGCCATGCAATAATCAAAGCATTCATAAGCAGTTGACGGGTTCAACTAACATAAATACCTAATCCCGAATATCAAACAATAATCATAAATCCAACGGGTTCAACTAAACGGAGCAACCTGTCCTAACCTGTCCCGAAGTAAACATATCAATTCACATATATAAATTCTAAATATCATATTCAAACATACTTTATACAAAAGACGAATTAAAGAAATGCAAATGCAAGACCACCTACTAGACAAGGACTGGAAAGAAAACTGCAAAGGGCTGACACACTCCGCCTAGCACGAACTCCAAGCAAACCTACAAGCTAAAAAGTAAAAGGGGAGGGGTCAGTCTTAACTCGACTGAGTGATGGGTTAACACACTCACACTATATATATAAGAGCAAAGCAAGTATCAAACTCATAATGTTCATGAACGCAGGGATAGTTTTTGCACACCAAATCATTTTTCCGTGATATATATACTTATAGGGTTTACTTAGCAAAAGCAAATTAACCAATGTTAACTTACCGAGCAACTGAGCAAAGCCTAATAAATCTTAACATATTCAAAACTTAGCTTATCTTATAAACTTAGAATCTATCCCCGTTTCATAAACCTTAACATAACATACATATCATATAGAACTCGGCGGGTACAAGCTCCGACTCCCCCAATCTCCTCATAACATAACATACCAGAATCAAAACAAAAAACTTACATACATATCATATCATAACATCCTCAACTCCGGGTGATGGAAGGGTGTATACGCCCAAACCATCTAAACAAACGAGGGGAATGCCTTGCGAGTACTCAAACCCTCAGGATTCCTTCCCTCACCAAACCTCCTGGTGAGTTCAGGGGTGATCCTCTGCAGACATATGGAGACTATGCACAGGCTTAACCTCGACGGCCCTATGCCGTCCCGAGGGCTCCTTACCCATAGCTCCGGGGCCCAACAAACACATACCATATCATAACCCGCTACAACAGAGACAGACAGGCATAACTTGTACATATATACGTATACATACCACTTTACGTTTCAATCAAACTCGGTCCTTGCCAAACTTGGCTCATGAGAAGTATACGGTTAGAAGCATAGCTTCACGTGGCAAATCATAACAAATCATTCCAAACCAAGCATACATAGGCTCGTACATTGCTTAACATACTTGCAAACTCGAGCATATTCAACAAATACAAATTTCACACTTATTTATATACATATAAGGCTTATTAAATCACATGCAATCAAAACCGAGCACATTACAATAAGGTGTAACTATATCCTAACCTCACCTGACACCGAAGAGGCCAAAGACACAACAACCGATCCACCCCGGAATCAACACGGCCAACAAAACACCACCCCGGGTGTACCTGAACAAATTGAATACGAAAACAGGACTCAGACTCAATAATGAATCACATAGACGCACGACATATGCTTATGATTGGCATGAAGTCATGGATCACGTATACATGCATAAAATACTCATTTGTTAATATTAACATACCATTCAAGCACCAAACATAGCATATAATGCGAATTCATATCGAAACATGCAATACAATTAAGATATAAATCAATAAGAGGCAAAAGAAAACAAATAAAAACCCAAAACCAACCTACTGGACCACGGGAAGGGCCGTTCCCAGACACAAGGCAAAACGGGAACGGCCGTTCCCAGGAGCGCTGCCCGGAAGGGCCGTTCTGGCCCAAAGAACAAAACGGGAACGGCCTTTCCCATACGCGGATGGGAATGGCCGTTCCGGCCCCAAGGCTAAAACGGGAACGGCCGTTCTGGACCGTCCTGCTAAAAAAAAAACAGAGCAGAAGCAGCAATGGCGTCGGGGGACACCACCAACACACTCCCACAACCACAAACAACAACCAAATCATGCAAAATTAACACAATAAAGCATGCTCGACACGTAGGTCACATATTACCACATTAGAGCTCGCAAAACGAGCCCGAACACCCCAAACTCCCAACCCCAACACTATTCATCATCTCCCCAATTAGCCATACAACACATATCCGAGGCACGAAAGAGACATTAAATTAAAACACGTAATGAGAGGGTCACAAATCTTACCTTGAGTCGTTGATCGGACGGTTGGATCTCCCAAACCCAAGCTCAAGGCTTGACGGCCAAAATGGGGAAAATATCTTCTCTTCTCTCTTTCTTGGTTTGCTGCTGATCGTGAGAATGGAGAGGGAAGGAAAGGATGGCCCCTTTTGGGGCTGGTCAAACGGGTCGGTTAAAACGGGTAGGGTCAAATGGTATCCGGTCCAAACGGATCGAATTTAAAACGATAGGGCTATCAAATGGATTTAGAAATTAAAAGGTTAATTCATTGAATCCGAGTCGTCGAAACGAACTCAATGATAGGGTCGGAATTCGAATTCGAATTCCCAAGCTCAAATAGCCACGAAGGCTCAAACGTCCTAATTATAATTAGGTCCCTAAATTGCAAATATTGGATAATTGAGTCCAAGACATTTAATTAAATTCTAAAGCACACATAATTAAAATAAATATCACGTTGACACGTAAGCATGCTAAATCACATAATTAACAAAATACTGAAATAAACTCTCTCGTGACGCAGTACCTGGAATGCCGAAGAGACGGGGTGTCACAATCTCCCCCCCTTAAGAGAACCTGGCCCCCAGGTTCTACCGCTCGCAACAAAACTACGAGCGACTCTCCCGTATCCACCCAAGTTCGGGGCTCGCGACACTCCGACAAGGGTTAGCCCGAGAAAGGTCTTCTAAGCACGAAGGGGGTTCGATCGCTCACTTCAAGCTTCAAACGAACTCGATCCCGACTAGGAGTAGTTCAGATTTCTCACGCGATAAGAAGCTCACAAGTGATTCAACTCTCATCGCTTGAATCCACCCAAACCAACCCACAACTCGGGACCACGAGTGGAGTTGTTAAAGAACTCACACCACTCGTTCTCCAACCCAAGAAGGGCCTTCAACCCGTGGTTTGATGTTGACATTCGAACGTTGCTCACCACAACTGCAAGCTCTAGAAAACTCGTTGGGAAGACCATTGCAAAGCACGACCCTCAACTTACCGCAAGACAACAACACCCGCTCACTCAAGTCACCCCAAAGGGTTACCAACAACTCACAACAACAACACACACACCCCAAACAAAGCAAAGCAAAAGATGGATGATGCATGTGATATGTATGTTTAATGTACCGTTCACCGAAGCATTGGAATCTTATCTTTATGATGATTTGATCAACTTCAAAGTTCCTTATTCACGGTTAAGTTCTAAAATTCCCAACGTCTCTCGAGCTTCGAATATCACCCTGATCTTTATCCCACGGTTGTTGCTTAGCTCAAATAACCCTTCTAATCCAATTCTCCACTCTTCATTGGTCTCATTTTCCAAAGTATTTGAATTCTTGGGACTTTGATTAATTTTTATAATTCTTCGTAGATTTGATGAGCTCAATGAATTATTCCAAATCTCACGACCCGAATTCTTCTTCCATTTGTGTATTGTGGAATTTTCCAAAAATTAGCCTTGCTAAAAATTTTGATTCTTTCCCCACTTATGGTATCGATCTTCTCGCGGATAGTATTCTTCTTTCTCAAAATATTTAAGAAGATTGCATCGTCGATTGATGATTCTTATTGGTTTCCTTTTAAAGTCCGGGGATAATTTCTTATGTGATCCATTCTCCCCGGTAGCTATAGGACTCCGAAATCTAATTCCCGTATTGAGACGCTCCATAAGTTTCTCCTGATCCCAAATCTTCCATTTAAAATTTCATTTACTTCGTTTGAAATCCACTAAGGGTTCTTCCAAGTTCCAAGAAGGATTTGCTATAAAATTATAATTTTTTTCCCCCCCATAAAATCTTTTGAGTGTAGCATCGATTCCCTTACGGTTAAATGGAA
Source organism: Lantana camara (assembly GCA_037501455.1). Taxonomy (NCBI): domain Eukaryota; kingdom Viridiplantae; phylum Streptophyta; class Magnoliopsida; order Lamiales; family Verbenaceae; genus Lantana; species Lantana camara. The sequence goes on along the minus strand of CM074862.1, from coordinate 86,478,780 downwards.
AGCGGTTACCATTTCCCCAAGGTTTAGTTGATTGTAATTGTTCCCCAAATCCCAAGTTCCACTCTTGTTATTTTTTGTTTAAATTTCGCCGGTAGAGACTCCTTGATGTCTTTCTCCTAATTATTTCCAAGAGTTAAATTTCTTCATTGTTCTTTAAGTCTGAGTTCCAAAACAAAATATTCCTTGTGCTTGATGGAATAAGCTACCTCGAATCTTTAATTTCTCTTCAAAATATACCCCAATTCCTAAATTCTTCAACTTGGTACCGGGACCTCTCAATCATTCTTCTTTATCCTATTTTCCAAGTCTCCATAAACTCAACCCGAACTCCAAAAGAAATTCTTAATTTCATTCCCTATCCAAACCATCTCTTCCAATTCCCGTTGAACATAACTTGGTAACTTGAATGAAGAATTATCCTAGAATAAAACACTAAAAAAATGTATGTCAAGTCAAAGTGCAAATGTGATGCATCACTTAACCATCACTTAGACACATAATAGCAACAATTATCAATAATTAATAATATGTAGCCATTAATGATAATTAACGAAAATCAACATCTACGGCACAAGAACAAATAATTGCAATATTTAAAATGGAGGATGAATGCTCGTGCCATGAATGCAATTACCTCAACTTTCGGGTTCCTATTGGTTTCCAATTTGAAGCCGTTGATCCCTACCTCGTTGCTTGTTAGCTCTCGGTCGATCACACTCGGAAATCTTGTGCTCCGGTGACCCACAAATGTAGCACCTCTTCAATCTGTCCCAACATGCTTCGTAAGTATGGGTGGTTCCTCCACAATAAGCACATAATTGGGGTATTTTCCCCAACCTTGAAGTATTCCCAATCTTGTGTTTCTTTCCCCGAATTCTTTTGGCCCTAGTTCCCTGTTGGGGAGGTTCTTCTTCCACTTGTAAGTTTGAGCATAAACCCGACTCAACATTAGACCCCGATACCTCTTCTTCCTTGCCCCTTGTCATGATCCAAGTTTTGACCCTTAAAACTTTCTTCGTGGCTTTATCCCACGTAGTCGTATCCTTTGCAATTAGGGCTTCCTTGAATTCATCCCGAAGACCTTCCATGAAGTATTTGGCCTTCATTTGTTCATTACCCGTAAGGTGAGGCACATACATGCCCAATTTCTCAAATTCCTCCATATACTCCATCACGGTCCTATCTCCTTGCTTCAAGGTGAGAAATTCTTCAAGTCTCCGCTCTTGTAGAATAGCTGGTGCAAACCTTCTTCGAAATTCTCGGACAAACACTTCCCAAGTCAATACTTCGTTTGTAGTTTCTAGTTGTTGAGCCACCCCTCTCCACCATTGTCTTGCTTGTCCCTGCAAAAGAAATGTAGCAAGGAGAGGCATGTCCTGAGAGTTACGTGGCCATATTTCGAAGATACCCTCTATCTCTGAAAGCCACTCTTCAGCCTTTACATCATTTCCTTCTCGAAATTGGGGAGGCTTGAATGCTATGAATTCCTGGTACAACATTGCCATCGGGTTCATTGCTAATACTTTGGTTAGAGATGGTTCTTGATATCACAAATTTGGTTGAGTAGAATTGACCACAGGGTTGCTGACTCACTGGTACCCTGAAAAACTCAACAACTACAATATATATGCGTGTCAATTAGTAAGTGCTCATGTCACGTAGTAAATCAAGTAGAGCATCAAAGAAATGCAATGTCTCACGTAATATGATATCAATAAAATATTGAAATTTCAAATACATAGCTTATCAAATCACGATGCAAATGCACACATAATCAAATTGTCCTATGCCGTTCGACTTAGACAGACACGACCTGACACTGAACCCCGGTTTTTCAACCTGGGGCTCTGATACCACTTAAGGATGTAGCACCTGCACGGTGGGTCACCACATCCCCCGCACCAAAGTCCGATCCACATACGAAATGGAGAGTCCGTACATGAACCAAACAGTGGCGAACGGGAGACCGATAAACTCACACCTAGGCTAGGCGGAACTTAGACCCTGAAAGCAAAACTCAAACCACAACAAGAATGCGGAAGCGAAACAAGCCATGCAATAATCAAAGCATTCATAAGCAGTTGACGGGTTCAACTAACATAAATACCTAATCCCGAATATCAAACAATAATCATAAATCCAACGGGTTCAACTAAACGGAGCAACCTGTCCTAACCTGTCCCGAAGTAAACATATCAATTCACATATATAAATTCTAAATATCATATTCAAACATACTTTATACAAAAGACGAATTAAAGAAATGCAAATGCAAGACCACCTACTAGACAAGGACTCGAAAGAAAACTGCAAAGGACTGACACACTCCGCCTAACACGAACTCCAAGCAAACCTACAAGCTAAAAAGTAAAAGGGGAGGGGTCAGTCCTAACTCGACTGAGTGATGGGTTAACACACTCACACTATATATATAAGAGCAAAGCAAGTATCAAACTCATAATGTTCATGAACGCAGGGATAGTTTTTGCACACCAAATCATTTTCCCGTGATATATATACATATAGGGTTTACTTAGCAAAAGCAAATTAACCAATGTTAACTTACCGAGCAACTGAGCAAAGCCTAATAAATCTTAACATATTCAAAACTTAGCTTATCTTATAAACTTAGAATCTATCCCCATTTCATAAACCTTAACATAACATACATATCATATAGAACTCGGTGGGTACGAGCTCCGACTCCCCCAATCTCCTCATAACATAACATATCAGAATCAAAACAGAAAACTTACATACATATCATATCATAACATCCTCAACTCCGGGTGATGGAAGGGTGTATACGCCCAAACCATCCAAACAAACGAGGGGAGTGCCTTGCGAGTACTCAAACCCTCAGGATTCCTTCCCTCACCAAACCTCCTGGTGAGTTCAGGGGTGATCCTCTGCAGACATATGGAGACTATGCACAGGCTTAACCTCGACGGCCCTATGCCGTCCCGAGGGCTCCTTACCCATAGCTCCGGGGCCCAACAAACACATACCATATCATAACCCGCTACAACAGAGACAGACAGACATAACTTGTACATATATACGTATACATACCACTTTACGTTTCAATCAAACTCGGTCCTTGCCAAACTTGGCTCATGAGAAGTATACGGTTAGAAGCATAGCTTCACGTGGCAAATCATAACAAATCATTCCAAACCAAGCATACATAGGCTCGTACATTGCTTAACATACTTGCAAACTCGAGGCATATTCAACAAATACATATTTCACACTTATTTATATACATATAAGGCTTATTAAATCACATGCAATCAAAACCGAGCACATTGCAATAAGGTGTAACTATATCCTAACCTCACCTGACACCGAAGAGGCCAAAGACACAACAACCGATCCACCCTGGAATCAACACGGCCAACAAAACACCACCCCGGGTGTACCTGAACAAATTGAATACGAAAACAGGACTCAGACTCAATAATGAATCACATAGACGCACGACATATGCTTATGATTGGCATGAAGTCATGGATCACGTATACATGCATAAAATACTCATTTGTTAATATTAACATACCATTCAAGCACCAAACATAGCATATAATGCGAATTCATATCGAAACATGCAATACAATTAAGATATAAATCAATAAGAGGCAAAAGAAAACAAATAAAAACCCAAAACCAACCTACTGGACCACGGGAAGGGCAGTTCCCAGACACAAGGCAAAACGGGAACGGCCGTTCCCAGGAGCGCTGCCCGAAAGGGCCGTTTGGCCCAAAGAACAAAACGGGAACGGCCGTTCCCATACGCGGATGGGAATGGCCGTTCCGGCCCCAAGGCCAAAACGGGAACGACCGTTCTGGACCGTCCTGCTAAAAAAAAACAGAGCAGAAGCAGCAATGGCGTCGGGGGACACCACCAACACACTCCCACAACCACAAACAACAACCAAATCATACAAAATTAACACAATAAAGCATGCTCGACACGTAGGTCACATATTACCACATTAGAGCTCGCAAAACGAGCCCGAACACCCCAAACTCCCAACCCCAACACTATTCATCATCTTCCCCAATTAGCCATACAACACATATCCGAGGCACGAAAGAGACATTAAATTAAAGCACGTAATGAGAGGGTCACAAATCTTACCTTGAGTCGTTGATCGGACGGTTGGATCTCCCAAACCCGAGCTCAAGGCTTGATGGCTAAAATGGGGAAAATATTTTCTCTTCTCTCTTCCTTGGTTTTCTGCTGATCGTGAGAATGGAGAGGGAAGGAAAGGATGGTCCCTTTTGGGGCTGGTTAAACGGGTCGGTTAAAACGGGTAGGGTTAAACGGTATCCGGTCCAAACGGATCGAATTTAAAACGATAGGGCTATCAAATGGATTTAGAAATTAAAAGGTTAATTCTTTGAATCCGAGTCGTCGAAACGAACTCAATGATAGGGTCGAAATTCGAATTCGAATTCCCAAGCTCAAATAGCCACGAAGGCTCAAACGTCCTAATTATAATTAGGTCCCTAAATTGCAAATATTGGATAATTGAGTCCAAGACATTTAATTAAATTCTAAAGCACACATAATTAAAATAAATATCACGTTGACACGTAAGCATGCTAAATCACATAATTCACAAAATACTGAAATAAACTCTCTCGTGACGCCGTACCTGGAATGTCAAAGAGACGGGGCGTCACAGGTATGGTAATCTCGGGACGACCGAGGGGTCGCCGAGCTCTTCCATCAACACCTCCATTTGAGAGTTTCACCCAACCTTGGGAGGTGGAGGAAGGGTGTTTCTCTTGAGCCGGCGGAGGCAACCGCCGAAGGTTTCAAGGTAGTAATTAAACCTTGTCTCGTCTGTGTATGTGGATAGTTAGGGCCGATCAACCCTTCTATCAACCGGTGTTGGGGATGGATTATGATTTGTTTCGTTTTGCTTTGATCTTCGTATATAGAAGTTGGGATGTGTGTGACTCGTACTCGCCGAGTTGATTTAGCTTTGTATGATCTATGGAACGAGAGTGGATTCTTAATTCACCTAAAACTTGGAGTTTGGCATTTGCCCTTTTTCCTTTCCTATAACCTATGTATATCTATATCACGAGAATTAATTTGGCTTGCAAAAACCACTCTCGGTTCAAGGATTCTTCCGTTTTGATTAAATGCTTTGCTCTATATATATATATATAGGGTACGTGAGTTAGCCCCCTCACTAGTCGCTAGGACTAACCCTCGTTGTTGTTTTTCCCCTTTTCCCTTTCTTTTGAGTTTGCAGGTTCTTCCGAGTCAAGCTAGGCGGCAAGTGTCTTTTGGGTTACTTGTGGTATAACTTGGGTCTTCATGCATCGTAGTGGATTTTCTTTTCTTTACTTTATGCATTTTGGATTATGTATTCGGTATACACTTATGCTATTTTGGTCGTGATGGCATTGTACATTTGTATATAAGCTAGCTTGTTGGTTGGAATACTTGACCCTCCCCATTTTGATATGTATATATATGATCTTGGGAATCATGTTTGGTATATGAATTGCTTCTGCTACTCTGATTTTCATTTGCGTAGTTTTTTAGGGTCTAGGCCGCCTAGCGAGGGTGTGAGTTTTGTGTGTCTCCCGTTCACTATGGTTTGATACGAGTGCGAACTTCCTTTTCGTTACTCGTGTTGGACCTTAGTGCGGGGGATGTGGCACCCTTCGCTCTGGGGGTGTTACAACTATGGTTAAAGATGTTCTAGGGTACTCACAAGGAACTTTACCCATTAAATATCTTGGAGCTTCTCTGTATAAGGGCCGAAAAAGATTAAATCTTTTTGATGATATTATTGCAAAAATCCGGGCTAGGGTGATAGGTTGGGAATCGGCATTCTTGCCTCATGGTGGCCGTCTGCAATTGATCAAGTCCACCATCTACTCAATTCCCATGCATACTTTGCAGATTACAGATCCTCCCAAGGGCGTGATACACAAGATTGAGAATATTCTCAATAAGTTTTTCTGGGGCTCCTCCTCTACTAAAAGAACCACTCATTGGGCTAAATGGGACAGAATGTGTTTTCCGACCAATGAAGATGGAATTGGTGTGAGATTGCTAGATGATATAGTTGAAACCTTCGGTTGTAAACTATGGTGGAGGCTGCGGACTGTGAACTCATTATGGACAAAATTCATGCTAAGCAGATATTGCACAAACTCTCACCCATCTACAGCTAGCTGCACTAGAAGACATTCACATGTTTGGCAAAGGCTATGCAAGATTCGAAATATTGCAGAACAGAATATTATGTGGACTGTCGGAGAAGGAAATATTTCCTTCTGGTCAGATCGATGGGCAGCTGAGGACAGCATAGATTCAGGACTCAATCAAAGTGGGAGAGAAAAGGTGGCGGATTTTAAAAATGGTAACAATTGGGATGAGCAGAAAATTGAACAAAGTGTGAGTACCGATATTCTGGAACAAATCAAATCGGTCCCGATTGTCGCTGGAAGAGATATACCTTTCTGGAAGTGTAGTAAGGATGGTAATTTCTCAACTAGAGAGACTTGGAACAAAATTCGTCAGCAGCGTGAGCAGTCCAACCTTCTCAAACGAATTTGGGAAACTAGCCTAACTCCTACGATTCTCATCTTTATATGGAGGTTACTCCATGATTGGCTCCCACTTGATGAAAGGATGCAACGGAATGGCATTTCGCTTGCCTCCAAATGTCCATGTTGTCGGTCCTATGAAACTAGAGGCCACTTATTTATGACTGGTGATAAGGCGAGAGAGATATGAAGCTTCTTTGGAGGAAGGTTTAAAGTACAAATGATTGATACAGAGTCTCCAATCATCATGTTACAACACTGGTCTACTTCTTCGCCCTTTAGCGGCAGCAAACATGTTAGGATGGTCATTCCTATTCTAATATTCTGGTGTATCTGGAAAGCGCGGAACAACCACAAACATGAGGGAAAAATATTCTCAATGTACAACATTATTAGGCAAGTATTAACCCATCTCTTTCGGCTGCACATCATTCAGTGTATGGAACGATCATGGTGGCGCGGTGACAGCTTTGTCACAGGGTTACTAGGGATTCGTTTGAACAAGGCTAACATACAAAAGTACAAGACTGTAACGTGGAGGAAACCACCTGGAGGATGGATAAAATTGAATACTTATGGAGCCTCGAGGGGAAACCCCGGACCTGCAGGCATTGGGGGGTCTAATAAGATCAGAAGACGGGTCTGTGCTCTTTGCCTTTAGTCAGGGAATAGGAAAAGCAACTAACACAATGGCAGAAATCAAAGCAGTGGTTGAGGGAGTTAAACAAGCGGCGAGGCTTGGATTTCAGGCCTTATGGATCGAATTAGATGCTCAAGCTGTGATAAACATACTTGAACGAGGGAAAACAGGGAATTGGGAACTCAACCGAGAGATTTCTTGCTTTAAAAATGCCACCTCCCAAATGGAGATTCGCCTGACACATATCTACAGAGAAGGCAATGCTGGGGCGGATTGGCTGGCCTCCAGAGGTGCAAAGATGCAGAACATATGGCACTATCCTGATGAAGAATTGCACCGGGAGCTTCGCGGAATTGTGAGAACTGACAAATGGAACTTACCCACCTTCAGAATCAAATGATCAGATTTAATTGGTGTTTTGGTGCAGTATTCACCTTTAATAAAAGTCCTCCTTTACAGGGATTGACGCATTGGAATAACCAGCATATGCTTGGAGGACTTGGTGGAAATAAGATGTTGGTCGAGATGAGTTACAAGGTTGGCCATCACAATTGTGTTTTATACATCCTCATTGACCTTGGTTGTTTCTTTTCTCATAATTTTCGTAGGCATCACTGCATGCCCTCTCTCGAGGATGTCTGGATTGGTTCCATGTATTTCCTTAGTTTGTTCAGTAATAAATGAGAGGGGGGGGGGGGGGGGGGAGGCCTCGTTAATCTCCCCACGGTCCCTCTGATCGGTTCCTTTAAAATAAAAATAAAAAAAACCCTATTAAGATGGATAATATATTTATATATATTATGTTGAATTATTAAATCAAATCCATTATTAGCTCATATATTATTAAGAGTCACATACATAATACATGATTGATATTATCTTGTCAAACTATATACATCGACAAATCATATATTTTTAAGATTTTAAAATATATATAATATACTATATGATACATAAATGTACATTTACATAATATAATATTGGAGTTTAGACTATTTATAATTAACTATATTATATATATGTTATATCTATATGTAATATAATATATACATAAATATATTATAAAAAATATGTATATAAAGGCCTAGGCTCGCGAGCTAGTTCGCAAGCCGCGAGCCTAGGGGATCGAGATCTACTCGAAGCCGAACTCGGGATCAATGGAGCTCGTATAGTCACGATTTCACACTGAGCTCGGCTCGCTAAACTCGCGAGCTGACTCGACTTGTTTTGCAGTCCTAGTGGTGACGCCTTGGTGGTGGTGCCTGTTTCAGATTAGGGTTGGAGAAGGTTAGTTATAGTGGTGTGTTGCTTCGTGGTGGCCGCATCATAGTGACAATGGTGGCATCGTAGTGGTGGTTGCTTGGTAATCGGGTAAAATGATGGCGTTTTTGTGGTATTTGAACCAGTTTGGGAGTTTGTTAGAGAAAATGGAGAAGCTTGTGTTACGTTTTGCCAATTTAAATTAGAAAAAAAAAAAAAAAACAACTCCCCTGTATTAAGATTTAAGACATTTTTTTCTAACAATTTATCGTAACTTTCAAATATTTTAGATTGTCATATGGGTTATTTAGGTATTAATACGTGACTCATTTTTCGTCGAAAATGAAACACGGATTAATATTTATGTGGTTGAGATGACAATTCAAAAATTCTTATAATATTATTTGAAAGTTCAGATAAAAAATTAAAAAGACTATCATAATACACGAGATAAATTATTATTTTTTTTCTCTTTAAATTAATATAATAGGTGAATTATATGAAATATCAGTTGGATTAATGGAGCATGTGTGCATCATGTGCTTCAGCCAATTATCGCACCTAATGAAAATGTGATTGGAAGAACAAATGTGATTAAAGTTTGGCTTATATTTAAATAAAAGCTCTATCATAAAGGATTAAAAATATCATTTTTGGGGATATAAACACTTCGATACATCAATTCAAACACTCTCAACTCTAATTAAACTAGCATAACGTTACTTTAAACTACAATATTTTTAAAATTAGAAGAATCGCTAACCAACTCTAACTTATATATAGACTATAGTTCAATAAGTATGCTCAATAGCCAAAATAAATATACAAGGTACTAATAATGAAGCATATCTAGTACAAGCTTCGAATTAATAGATGCATTACTTTCTTCATATTAAACGAAAAGAGTTAAACATTAACATTTATGATGCACGATACAGATATATCAATACAAATACAATATGATACGAATATCACAATATAAATTTTTTTATATCTTTTATCGAATATAACGCCCGATGAAATGATATTTTTTTTTTCGTGAACGACGTACTAACATGTAACATAGGCTTGAGGTCAACATCCACGTCTTCCCCACGGAACGGACAGTGAGGCCTACCCTACACTCTCACTCCTTCCCCAAAACCAATTTCCTAAGCAATCTCTATCCAATTCACAAGCCACAAAATCCCCTCCACCACCACCACCACCACCACCGCCGCCGTCGTCATGTCTGCATCCCCGTCCACCGCCGTCCCCCGCCTCTTCTACCATCCGGCCTACTGGTGCCACTCCTGCGACATGAGCATCGGTTTACCCCCTTCCCCCACCCCCAACGCCCTCCTCTGCCCCCACTGCCACCGCGACTCCCTCGAGCAGATGGAGATGGAGGATTCTCTAATTCCGCCTTCGCCCGCCCCCACGAGTCCCTTCTTCGTCGACCACGACGCCTCCGCCGCCGCCAATTTTACCCCCTCCGACGACAATTTCCTCCTCAATAGCCCTTACCTCCACCGCCTCATCCACCACCTCACCACCACTTCCGCCGCTGCCGATCCCCGATCCGACCCTGCCCCCAAATCCTCCATAGAGGCGCTTGAAGAAGTCGCTATCACACCCGAGACTGACCCCACCATGCTGTGCCCAGTGTGCAAGGACCCTTTCGTCGTGAACACCGTTGCGAAATTGATGCCGTGTAAGCACACTTATCATTCGGATTGCATTGTTCCGTGGCTCGAGATAAATAATTCTTGCCCGGTGTGCCGTTTTAAGCTGCCCGTGGCGGAGGAGAGGGCGCCTGAGAATCAGGGGGATGGGTATTTGGGGTCCTTGAGGCTTGAAGAATTGGTGGATGATGAGGCGGATTTGTATGGGTTTAGGAACACTCTTAGGCATATTGCTAGGAGGCATCGCCGGAATGATGAGGGTAATATAGGAAGTGGTAGTGAAGGGAATTTGTTTTCTCCGACCCAAATTGGGGAGGTTGAGAGAGGGGATGGGGTTTTAGAGAGAGAAAACAGTGTGGAGACTGTGTCGAGTTGGCCGAGGTGGCAGGCGGAGGACAGAGGGGGAGGTGGGGGAGGAAATGATGAAAGTGATGCATTTCCTGGGAGTTGAGCTGCTTGCGGGCGTGTTTGTTGGAGTTTCTTCCGTGTTTGCAGATTAAAGGTATAGTTTGATCAGTCCTTTCTTGTTTTTCGAATACATTGCTTCATGGGTGAGTTGTTTGGTTTGTTTGTTGTGCTTGATAGTTAGGTCATGCCATATGCGCCATATTTTTTAAAGATGAATCATAAGATAAAATGTGCATGAAATGATGAAAAAAGGCTCGTTTTTTGTGGAAATTTCTCACATTTGGTTTTCAATGATTGATGTTAAAGTGCAGCATGATATTAGAAGCAGTTTTATTGTTAAAGGAGGTTGCTTAATACTGATAAATTAGAATAGTTCCTTTTCCTTATTATAACTCCTGTATTAATTTCTTGAGTTTCCACTTGAGAGGAGAAATTGTTTTTGTATGAAATAGTTCCAGTTCTTTCCAAATTTCATGCTTGCTTAAATCAATAGTTAGCAGTTGAATGAAACTAGCTTCCGACTGTTGAAGTTTAAATTTTGACTTGTCTTTCTGATTTGAGATGTCTATTCGTGTCTTTTCTTTATGGCCTCAGGTATGTTCAATGTTTTGTAGATTGTAGAATTAACTGACACCTTTAGGTGTGTGCTGTTCAGTGTTGGAATTTTAGATGCCTTATATCTTTGTCATGATGCAACATTGCTTCATTCTCTATCAATAGCCAATACTATACCATAGACAGTGTTTTCAACTGAACCCTTGTATTGAGAATGTAGGCGTTTAGTGAAACAGCAGGTTCAGGTTTTATTAGTTAGGGGAATTGAGCTATTGGATTGATGTGAACTTCTTGGTTATGCTGACAGAACTTAATCTTTCCCACTCATGCTAACTTTTGATTGCATTAACTATTTGTCATGGATCATTGTTGCTAATCCTAAACAGTATACATACTGTTCCTACTCATAGATAGCAAGCCACTTTGGAGATCACAAGGCAACGGTTCTGCATAAGCACAAGGCAGGGTTATAAATTTAGCTGGTTACATAATGGTTGGATTTTTTGGATTAGCTTGTAGAGCCTATGTTTCTACCTTGATGAAACTTTCAATTTTTTTAGTTTACTGTTTGGTGGGGCTCATGGCTGATGCATTGGCTTTAGTCTATAGCAATTTAGTGTTTGGTTTTGGAGTAGTTTTTTTTATACATATTGGCCCAATATTGATAGGAGGACATATGGTTGAAGTGTCACTTAAGAGTGTTGAAACTTATGATTTCGTCTAGAACTCTAGGTCTCTTTTTCTCTCTCAATGTGGATTATTATGCTTTGTGCAAAACTTATTGTGTTCTCTAGATTACTACTCGTCTTTATAGATTCTTAAAATGGTCCATTTCTATGTATCAGCGTGACTTTAATGAAAGATTTACTTTTTGAATTTAATGTAACTCTATATGTGCATGCACGCGTGCATGTAGATTGCGATTTGTGTGAATTACACATCATTGGAAGCACTAAGGATTTTCTGGTACTGACTTCTGAGAATCAGCCGCACATCGTACATGTGCTGCATTAACTGAGGATGAATTTACCTAGCTGATGACGCCAACTCTGGGTCTTGAATATTTATTTTTAGCATCTTCGTCTGAGTGTGTTGAGGAATGGTCGAGTTTTCTGCTTATTAGATGACAAGAAAGAGGAAAAAAAGCAGCCAATATTCCACACCACATTGTTCTAGTTCTTTTATTTAGCTTGGTTATGTAATGTGATAACCTGCGATTGCTTGTTCCTGTATATAAATACTGACACTTTTTCATCCTTTCTGTATTCCAGGTATTGTATATTTTCCAGGGAGGTCCGGGGCCATCTTACCATTCGATAATGGTCCAGTGAAGTTAAAAATTTTCCAGGAAATGATGTTTCTGTTAAATTAGGAAAAGTGGAATCTTGCCTTCTCTTCTTCTGGCCCCCTCAACTGTAATCGAATTGATGTCCCCCGTGGCATTTGACAACTTGCCTAAAAATTTTGGTATATAACAACCAAATGATTATGTGCATCTTATAAATTGACTAATGCCCAAATTTTTTTTAAATTTACACTTTAACCCTTAGGTTCGTATTTTTGCTCAAACCAAAGCTGGAAATACTTACATTACAGGCCCCTAATATACTTAGAAATTGCAAACACACCCTTGCCTTTGGAAAAATTTGACAAATCAACCCCTAGAAGTTCACAGTTTTGACACATTAAACCCACGCTTTCATGTTCTTCACTCCAGGTAATTTTTAATCGGTTAAGCCTTCATAGCACCTGAAGACTTCCTTACCCACCACACCACTACGTGATGGGATAGCGCTAGCTCCCGTTGACCGGCTTTGCGGGACCGCCAGGTCCACTCTTGGCTAAGGGTGGGACTTTCTCGATACGACTTCTCTTGCCAGAAGACAGACTGACGTGATACAATCTTCTTTCTCTTAAACTAAACAATTCCTAGTCAGCTTCAGGTGTGGGCTTGCCCGCTAATAATTCCAAAGCCCAACAAGCTACAACGACGGTTTCAACAGCATCTCAAGGCGGGGGCAGGATTCGAACCTGCAATCTTCTCTCCACGAGTCTGCTCGGAACCGGTCGATTCCCTTAAAATTTGTCACACCCCCCCCCTATACATGTCTTAGGATCATATTACAGATCATAACAGCCCACATCAAGTCACGCTTCATGTAGAAAATCGAGCAAATAACTCAATAATCGCGTTACACTAGCAGCAGGCATTGATCGGCATATATTCGAGTCCATTTTTTACCCATTAATCCTTCATTATAGGCAATGAATCTTTCATACACATACTTATACATGTAATAGGGTCATATTACAGTCCTTATCAGTCATCGTTCAAGCCAAAAATCGAGCAATTACAGCACACAGCAAGCATGCATGCATCTTCGTTTTCAAGCAATAAATCAAGAATGCCGGCCTTATACGAGGCTCAACCTCTTCCTACAACATGGTGTTATTTCCATGGCCTATTTCAGGTTCACTTGGGGCACCAAAGTGGTAGAGAGACGGTTTTGACAAAATGCCAACATATACATTCATCCAACCGATGAGGAAGTTGGAAACACATTTAGTTAAGCTAAATAAATCAGAAACCAGCTTAAACTAGAAGGTAACCATTACAAAAGTAGATTACAAAAGGAGACAACAATGCATCAGAATCAAGCACCATGAGCCTACTCAACGAGTATAGGATCAAAAGACGAGCCACGGCAATCGACCTTTTCCAGCAATTCAGGAGGCAAATTGTTCTTCAGGATGATAACGTTGAACTTGATGATCTCCTTGCTGCACTCTGATAGTTCAAATACACACGCATCTCCTTCTTCCAGATCATTGTCGTTCACAAAGTTCTTCCACCGGGTATCAAACCTTGAGTACGTACGGGAACAAACATAATCTAAATTCCAGCTCTTGCAGCCGCATCTCAGAACTGCTGGAACTCTCCCTGATGGAAGCTCCCGAACAATTTTTGCCGGGATTTGCTGTAAGATAATGTGAACTGTGAAGTTAACGAACTTTTAAATGTGGTGATTGGATGGCATAAATAAACAGAAATGAGTCAAGTGATTACCAAATTATAGATTGGGTTGACATGTGATTTTCCTAAAACCACATCAAAAAATGGCTTGTCCCCGGAGATGTAGGGCACTGATTCAACTGCTTCAGAATTCTCGGTTACATCAGACACCTGTTTCTCCATGCGGAGGTTTTCGATTTGTTGTTGCAATGGTTGCTCCATGTTAGGAACAACTTTGTTTACTGCAGCATTGGGCTCCGAGAAGAGCTAAAAAATGTTTGTAAATGTCAATAATGTTCGTAACAATCTCTTGATGAAACAGCTCATGTAACACAACGTAATCGACGTGTGCGCTTTTTTGGATAAAGTGTCCTTATACCCAAAACAGATTAATCAATTCTTGATATCACACACACAAAAACCATCATTAAATGAAACATAATGTGGAAGACAAGACAGGTTCTGTTGCTATTGGAAAGTGACGGTTATTCAAATGGATACAAGATTACTCATATAGTTTCGACCTCATAATGATCTCTTCTTTCAATTTTATTTCAAATTCGCCCCACGCCTGTAAGAAATGCACGTAATGTTTACGTTCCTTTGTTGCCAGGCTTTCAGAAAATCTCCTCCAACATGAATTATACTTTGTATCTCGAAAGGGCAAATACATTATCAAGTAAACCCTAACAAATGTCCAATCACTGTTCCAAATCAGAGAGCTAACAGAGTAACCCAATGTATATGAACCAGAGTAGATCAACCCTGCTTTCTTGATTCCTTATTAAGGTTACTATACTAAACATAAAAGGGACCAAAATATCTCGAAATCAGGACAAAAAACATCCAATTATTGAGAACATGCATACAATTATTTATAGCAAGGAAAAATTTTCCACTAAATGCAACTAATCTATAACCCATGGAGTACTAAGCAAACAGTTTGAGCAGAAAACCTCACCATCTCTTAGATTTAAACTGCTGGATCAAGTTAATGAACTGTCCCAGAATGGCATTATACCTTTTGCAACAAAAAAGGGATTAATGCACACAGCAAGTAAATCATCCATGCAAGAAATAAACCAGAAATTCTCCCCATACAAGTTAAAACGCCAAATTTCAGATTTTACAGAGTCATTCTTCAGTTTAGCTGAAATTAAATGTAGCTACATACAAATGAAATTGCACAAGCTTCAGTTCAGAAATTTAAAGACAACAAAAGACCAGACAACGAACATCCAAACAAAATTCTGAAACAAGCCAGAATTCAGAAAACAAAACGGGTTTCTGATAGCAGAATAATTGGGGGAAAACGTAAAAAAAGAAGATCAAACCAAAGAAAAGCAAATTAAAGTAGAGCACAGAAATAATACCTCCTTCTTGACTTGAACTAGTGGCGGCATTGTAGAGCTGCTGGAATGGCGAATAATTTCTGGGTTCTCAAAGTCGGATGATTTTTGGAAGGAAGGAGCATCCATGGGAGTAGGAATGTTGTACTTCTGTCTTCTACTGGGACTCGTGTTATGAAATATTTCCGGAAATTTTAATGATCTCGGAAAATATATTTGATATTGGTTTAAAGATATAGAGAAAGCGCTTGCAAAATCGATTCATACGAAAGAATGAAACACAAGCTCCCAAATGGTTAATTGAGAAATTAGGGCTTCTATCTATTTTCTTGTTCCTGAAATGGTAGCGGGAAGAGCTGAAAAAAAATGGTGGGAAATTGGCCTCGGTAACCGAACAGATTTTTATGGCATATTTTGTAAATAATGAAAGAAGACAAAGGGCAAAACTTTCTTGCTTTCTTGCTCCGGAAAAGTACCTTATTAGCACACCATCAAAGTAAAGCCAAAGAAAATGGGTGACTAATTCTTGTGGATTAAGGGGATCCTTATTCCTTGGTACTTAATTTTTAAATTTTGAGAATTTTCTATCCAATTTTTAAATATTATTTTATTTTAAAAATAATTATATTTGACTACCTTATATTTATAATTAATTATAATACAATTCATCATTATTAAAAAATTATATTTTAATTCCTAATTTTGAGAATCATTTATAATCCCTAAGGTTCGATATGTCATTTCAAAAATATATTTAATTTGTTATTAAATTCATAATTTGTAAAAATCATTTTATTTATATTTTGTAAACTTTAGTGATGAGTTTGTAATTTTAATCATGTAATATTCATAAAACTATCAGGAGTATAAGTATATTTTTATAAATTTTATTAAGAAACTCAAATCAAACAAAATTTATATGAATTAAAATATAATTTTTCGATAATAATAAATATTGTTATAATTAGATCTAAATATAAGATACTCCGATATAATTATTCCTTAAAATTTTAGTATTAAAATGAAAAACGTTCTCGAGGTTAAAAAAAGGTTGAACCTTCGGGAAATTCCTTAAAACTACCCAATGCACAGACCAAATTTCCCTTTGCTACCCACTTTTAAAAATTTCCCCCATTACTCCCCAATGCACTTTACTAATTCCCCTTTACTACCTAAAGTGTGTAATTTTACTAACTTACCCCTGATGGCTGTAACGTTTCCCCCTCATTCTCGGTAAGCTGAAATCCAAAAAAAAAAAAAATTAAGAAAACGGGAGAGAGGTTCGCCTGTGAGACCAAAACCGACCACATTACGGCGATCTTGGGTTACGACGGTGGTGGGTGACGGATAAGGCGGTTTCCGACGCGTACGATCACCCTGGTGAGAGGTTTCCGGTGTTGAGGGAATTTCCACGCTGGTGAGGTTAGGTTTCAACCGCTATAGGGTTTCCGCTGCGGAGTTAACGGCGCCGAAGTGGTTACGCCGCCGACGAGGACTGATTCAGGTGTGCACCCTTAAAGATTCGACAATTTTTTTTTCCCTCTTTGCTCCAATACGAAATATGAAGCCTTAGATACGATATTTTCCAATTTTGGTACACAAAATTTGTAGGGTTTTGCTTCAATTTAAATGCTGCTTCGGTTAGGTGTTGATTGAATCCAAATGCCCAAATTTGTGTAGTAGGTTGTTTGAACCTATTAGCACTAACATTTTTCCCGTTGTATGCTTGAATAAGCTATTTCCCGTTGTTCGGATCTTCTTCGATATGTAACGGCACTATTTGTTTGTGGGTTGTTTGAAATTTAAAGTCATTGCAATTTTTTCTCATTTTCTATTGTAATACGAAATTTCTTTATTTAGATACCCTATATCTCATTTTTTGTACACGAAATTGTCATTAACCTTGTGATGTTGTCTTTGGCAGGAATGGCTACCCTTCAAACTCGATGTTCTCCTGTGGCATTCTGCAATGAAATGGAAAGTATTAAGCTTTTAATGAATACTGAACATGAAGAAGCCATATCCCGGTGTCCATTTGATTTCTTCATAAACATGCCCTTTGCATATTCATCCAATAGTAGAATCAAGCTTCTATTATCCAGGTATGATGTGGAGTCATGTACCTTTGCAGTGGGTGAAGATATTGATGTTCCCTTCACGGTGTCCGAATTTTGTATAGTGAATGGTCTGCAATACTGTGGATTGAATGTTGATCTACACTATCAACAGCCATCTTCCACATTAGCAAAACATTTTAATGGCGAGCCCGGATTATGTAATAAGGACAACATTATAGTCAAACTCAGGGAATTAGTGAAGAGTACGGAGAAATCTGATGTCGATGATTTCTGTAGGATGTATATACTCTTTGTATTCTGTACGTTATTGTTCCCTGTCAGCTCCATGGTTGTGCCTCGAGGTCTAATTAGTTATGTAGATGACTTGTCTGCAATTGGAGAGTTTTCTTGGGGGATAGCTGTGTATCAGTTCTTGGTTGTATCAATGAGGCATCATTTGGTGGATGAAACATCATATGTCAACGGCTTTGTGGTTGGAATTATGGTATTTAAATAAGTTCAGAATTCTATTAGATGTCGATTTATTTTTTTGTATCTAGTTTTGTTAAATAATTGAATTTGTTGTTTGTCTAATGCAACAGGCTTGGTTTTATGAGCATTTTCCAACGTGTGGTTGCCCGACATCGTTATGGGCCTTTCCTCGACTCTTTAGATGGCAGTCGAAAGCCAGCAATTTGCCTTTGAGCATTGACAGAGCCAATGAGGTATTGGATGCCATCCAAAGGTCTCAGGTAACGCAGTTTACATTTTCCCTTTATTTTTTGTATATAAGTATGTGTTGTGACTGTTGTATATCAGTAACATCATGTTACTTATATTCTTTGAAGTTTGTGGAGATTGTTGCAACGCAAATGAAGGAGTTGCAGTTGTTTGAACCTCCTGTGAAAAAAGATGAGACTTATTTAGGGACTCTAGCAACGCTGTTGAGGGAGATTATTGTTAATCAAAAGCGGGAGTTGAAGTTGTTGGGGCAGTTGGTGTCTGAGAAGAATGGAATGGCCGTTGATGAAAGCGATGGGGACGAAAATGAGGACGAAGAGCAGGTCGATGAAAGTGAGGATGAAAAGGCTTTGGGGGAAGAGGATGATGGTATGGAGGAGAGTGACAAAGAAGCAACCATGGAGGAGAAGGGAGAGGAGTATGTAGCTGATATATTGACTGATATGCAAGATAATGTTGTAGAGGAGGATGTAGTTGATGTTATGGAGGAGGCTGTGGACAATGTTGTAGTGGAGGCTGTGGATAAAGCTATAGAGAAGGCTGTGGTGGAGGAGGATGTGAAGAAGGATATGGAGGAGGTTGTGGAAGAGGAGGATGTGAAGAAGAATATGGAGGAGGCTGTGGAAGAGGAGGATGTGGAGAAGGCTATGAATGATTATGCTGGTGGTGATGATTCAGCTGATAGCGGGCGTCATGAGATTAGAATGAAGCAAGTGAATGACATCATTAGCTCTATTGTTTTGTCTGTAAGAGAGAGAGATGATCGGATCAAGAAAAGAAAAGCACCCGATTTCGTTACACCTCCTCCATCCACAGCCCCGAAGATGAAGAAGAAAGTAAGTTGTCATATTTCAGTTAGTTATAGTTAATTATATGTTAGTTATATGTTACTTAAAACTCATGTATTGTGTAGGTGAACTTTGGGAAAACCCCGATGGATCAATGCTCTGCTTATGTTGGGAGATTGGACTATCCGGGAAGGGATGAGCTGACATCCGAAGACCAAGAAATAATCGATGGGTTCATCCGGGGACAGGCTAATGAGGCATCCAGAGCTATTATTTATAGTGCAAATGATGTTGAAATCTTCGACTTTGACATTTACCGAATGCTTTGGGGACTCGAGATGAGGCAATCTGTGTTTGAGGGATACGTAGACATTTTGAGTAGACTGAACATGACAAGAATTTGGGCCATGTCTTCCCATGTAACAACTTGTGTATTGGATAAACTGCCTCGTGAAAAGTTCATCAAAGGTTCGAAGAAGAAACTGAAGGCTGAAGATCTGGAAGGGATGGACAAGTTTCTGGCAGACAATGTCATGAAGAGTGTGCGTTCATTGCTTGAGCGTTTGAATCCTGATGTGTTGGGAGATAATCGTTACATTATCTTCCCATTGAACACAAAAAACCATTGGCATATGGTGGTCCTCGACACCGAACTCAAGGTATTTAAAAGCTTGAACTCTATGATTTCTGCCGTTGCTACTGGGCATGCGAAGTTATGGGCGAAATTCATTCGGATGTTCCTTTTTCATGCATACAAGTATGAGATTCCGAGTGATGACGTACATGCTCAGGTATGTCCCATCCCAAGGTGATGATAGCCTCGATTGTGGTGCCTTTTTATGCCTTTTTGCTGAATGTTTTGCTAGGGATGACCCTATTTTCTGGAATGAATTTCATCACGTGAGGATGCCATCTTATCGTGCTCAATTGGTTGTGAAGATCTTGGCCGTTGGAGACAGTTGTAAACTTATACTTGAAAACTGATGTGTATATCTGGTATTGTAGTGGCGTGTTGGTGGGTTGGAAGGGTTGTACTTTTTGTTGTGTACTTTTCAAACCTTATGATCGTTGGATAATGTTATTGTAGTAATAGTGATGTAGTACTGTATTGTTAGTATTCAACTGTGGTAATGTCGTATGTGCATTTTGAAATGAAAGTTTCATACTTCAATCTCCTACGTGCTCCTTCACAAATTTATACGCCATATGGGCGTTTAAGTACGTGATAGTACCATTTTGATACAACATTTTCATCACATGTACGAAGCGAGCAAGTGTTGCATACTTCAATCTCCTACGTGCTCCTTCACAAATTTATACGCAATATGGACGTTTAAGTACGTGATAATACCATTCTGATACAACATTTTCATAACACATGTACGAAGCGAGCAAGCGTTGTATACTTCAATCTCCTACGTGCTCCTTCACAAATTTATACGCAATATGGACATTTAAGTACGTGATAATACCATTCTGATACAACATTTTCATAACACATGTACGAAGCGAGCAAGTGTTGCATACTTCAATCTCCTACGTGCTCCTTCACAAATTTATACGCAATATGGACGTTTAAGTACGTCATAAAACCATTCTGATACAACATTTTCATAACACATGTACGAAGCGAGCAAGTGTTGCATACTTCAATCTCCTACGTGCTTCTTCACAAATTTATACGCAATATGGACGTTTAAGTACGTGATAAAACCATTCTGATACAACATTTTCATAACACATGTACGAAGTGAGCAAGTGTTGCATACTTCAATCTCCTACGTGCTTCTTCACAAATTTATACGCCATATGGGCGTTTAAGTACATGATAGTACCATTCTGATACAACATTTTCATAACACATGTACGAAGCGAGCAAGTGTTGCATACTTCAATCTCCTACGTGCTTCTTCACAAATTTATACGCCATATGGGCGTTTAAGTACGTGATAGTACCATTCTGATACAACATTTTCATAACACATGTACGAAGTGAGCAAGTGTTGCATACTTCAATCTCCTACGTGCTTCTTCACAAATTTATACGCCATATGGGCGTTTAAGTACGTGATAGTACCATTCTGTTACAACATTTTCATAACACATGTACGAAGTGAGCAAGTGTTGCATACTTCAATCTCCTACGTGCTTCTTCACAAATTTAAACCAATTGAGACAGTAGAGCTTAATAGAGTTTGTACAAACTTATGTTATCATAACGATGATGAATGATGTATACTATATGATATAGGATGGTGGTTACATATATTATGAAATGTAGTAATTCATACCACCATATGTTGTACGAGTTTAAACCAATTGAGACAGTAGAGCTTAATAGAGTTTGTACAAACTTATGTTATCATAACGATGTTGAATGATGTATACTATATGATATAGGATGGTGGTTACATATATTATGAAATGTAGTAATTCATACCACCATATGTTGTACGAGTTTAAACCAATTGAGACAGTAGAGCTTAATAGAGTTTGTACAAACTTATGTTATCATAACGATGTTGAATGATGTATACTATATGATATAGGATGGTGGTTACATATAATTACTACATTTCATAATTTGGTATTTATCGTTTCAGTATACATTTGTGAAGAAGCACGTAGGAGATTGAAGTATCGCTTCGTACATGTGTTATGAAAATGTTGTATCAGAATGGTACTATCACGTACTTAAACGCCCATATGGCGTATAAATTTGTGAAGAAGCACGTAGGAGATTGAAGTATGCAACACTTGCTCGCTTCGTACATGTGTTATGAAAATGTTGTATCAGAATGGTACTATCATGTACTTAAACGCCCATATGGCGTATAAATTTGTGAAGAAGCACGTAGGAGATTGAAGTATGCAACACTTGCTCACTTCGTTGTTATGAAAATGTTGTATCAGAATGGTACTATCACGTACTTAAACGCCCATATGGCGTATAAATTTGTGAAGAAGCACGTAGGAGATTTAAGTATGCAACACTTGCTCACTTCGTACATGTGTTATGAAAATGTTGTATCAGAATGGTACTATCACGTACTTAAACGCCCATATGGCGTATAAATTTGTGAAGAAGCACGTAGGAGATTGAAGTATGCAACACTTGCTCACTTCGTACATGTTTTATGAAAATGTTGTATCAGAATGGTACTATCACGTACTTAAACGCCCATATGGCGTATAAATTTGTGAAGAAGCACGTAGGAGATTGAAGTATGCAACACTTGCTCGCTTCGTACATGTGTTATGAAAATGTTGTATCAGAATGGTACTATCATGTATTTAAACGCCCATATGGCGTATAAATTTGTGAAGAAGCACGTAGGAGATTGAAGTATGCAACACTTGCTCGCTTCGTACATGTGTTATGAAAATGTTGTATCAGAATGGTACTATCACGTACTTAAACGCCCATATGGCGTATAAATTTGTGAAGGAGCACGTAGGAGATTGAACTATGCAACACTTGCTCGCTTCGTACATGTGTTATGAAAATGTTGTATCAGAATGGTATTATCACGTACTTAAACGTCCATATTGCGTATAAATTTGTGAAGGAGCACGTAGGAGATTGAAGTATGCAACACTTGCTCGCTTCGTACATGTGTTATGAAAATGTTGTATCAGAATGGTATTATCACGTACTTAAACGTCCATATTGCGTATAAATTTGTGAAGGAGCACGTAGGAGATTGAAGTATGCAACACTTGCTCGCTTCGTACATGTGTTATGAAAATGTTGTAGCAGAATGGTATTATCACGTACTTAAACGTCCATATTGCGTATAAATTTGTGAAGGAGCACGTAGGAGATTGAACTATGTGTGGAGAAAATATGGTACACAGCTGCTATTATCACGTAGGTAATTGTCCATAGGTTGTGCATAACTGGTTAAACATGACACCAAGGTTACTTACTTCAATTCCAACAAACTAAACTACACAGGTTTATCATAAAGTGTACAACCACATACAAATTGAAGAACATGGAAAATTAAGCTTGAAGGGGCTCTTTGCACCCACGTCGATTGTGACCCTTTCGCTTGCAGCGTGAACATGTCAGGTCTCTTTTGACAACTTGAGACGGTATTCTCTTTTGTCTTCTACGTCCAGGTTGAACTCTCACATCGGGTGGATAAACAAATTGATCATTTTCATTTTCCACCAAAGCCAGCTCTTCGCCTGTTGGTATGGGGTAGATAGGCAACCTGTACGCGTCTCTATACATTGCAACGGAATACGCTTCATCACAGAAGTCATACAACGACAATCCTTTGTCCTCAATACAAGCACAAGTATGCTTACAAGCAATTCTAAATATCTGCCACTGCTTACAAGTACATGTTCTTGTTTCCAAATTCACAGCATATGTTGACTTACCCTCGGAAACTTCAAATAGAAACGGGCTTGCTCGATTTAATGTCATTTTGCGACCCTCAGCATAATTCTGCCTCAACATCTCTTCTGGGTGAGGACACAGAAGTTCAATGTTGTATTTTTCTCCAAGATCGCGCCTATCTTTCATCATAATCATTATTTGTACACGTATCTGATCAACCAGACCTAACATAGGTAGAACCCTCGCATTATTCACCCAAGAGTTCCAAGACTCGGCAACATTGTTATTTATGACACCAAACCGTTCCCCCGAAAAGAGACAGTTTGCCCAATTTTGTGGCTCCGACTGCAAAATGAAGTCTTCTGCGCGCGGCATTGCTTTCACAATCTCATCTACAAATTTTCGATATTCATTGAATGAAGTAGTGTATGCGGCTTTTTGAAATATCATTTCCCAATGTTTTTTGTTCTTGTAAGGATAGAATCTGAGAATCTACACAAAAAAAAATATATATATATATGATACAACTGACATAAAGAATAAATACTGCATGAAGGCCAACAAGTATGTCATGTTCTGAATTAGATACAGTAATTTAACAAATCAGTAACTCAGATTAGTATGATGTCTCTTACCTGAGTCCGGAAATTGTCAACCAAATGCCGTAGGCAATACGCATGGTTGCTTCCAGGGAAGACCGTCGGGACAGCCTTCCGTAGACCGGAATGTCTATCAGAGAAAAATGTATATGATTTAAAACTGATTAGGCCTCGTGTCTGACTCGCTAATGCCTCATGCAATTTCCTACAAAACCATTCCCAATTTGCATCATTTTCGGCACTTACAACCGCATATGCGAGGGTGAACAAACCATCGTTGCCGTCCTTCGTTACGGCAGACAAAAGACAGCCTTTGAAGTTATTCTTAATGTGAGTCCCATCCAGGAAAATCAACTTCCTGCAACCTCTGAGGAATCCAAGCAAACATGCATGAAAGCAAAGAAACAACCTCGTAAATTTTTGAGTATCCGTATCCACCTCATAATCAACAAAGCTGCCAGGATTTGTTTTTCTAACGGCATCACAGTACCATCTCACTCGATCATACGAAGCACCATCATAGCCACGGATATCGTACATGGCTATTTCTTTACCATTCCACACCCGTTTGTAGGGAACTTCAACAGCAAATTCCCTCCCTATGTCGGCTTTCATTTCTTTAGGAGAATACTTGGGATAACTTCTAACCTTCTCTCTCACAATGTTTGCAACCCAATTAGCATCAGCTCTAGGATGTCCCTTCGAGCGCATACTACCCTCTCGACATGTGTGCTGCAAGCAACATTTTCTTATTGCAAATTGTAAATCTTTCTTACTATATGATGCATAAATACGTCATTTACAAGTACTATCAAGACACACCGCTATGATCTTCAAACTATCGTTTTTAATGTACTTGAAGGTACGATGGATAGATACGGAATAATTTTTCAGTTTTCTCCGAAACTCAGCTGCATCTCTAAACCCTTGGCCTACTCCGTTTATGCACATACTCCACGAATTTCGGGAATTTGAATTTATAGCATCAGATTGGGGAGTAAGTGCCAGTCCGGTGTCCTCTGCTCTGCACCTAACAAGGCTGACAAACAAATAAATGGTTGCAAAATACACTGGAAACAGAATATGAACGACACAAATTCATTATTCAAGTACCTGAAGCTAGTCGAACCCATATGCTCGGTTACATCATCCCTATCAGTGGCCCGAATGTCAACATATGTCAAATTGAAGGTTTTATGCAGTTCAATCATGTTAGAAACATCTTCATCATTCAATAACCTAACTTCATGATCCTTGGCATGAGGCGCACTGTATGTCAAAATTAATTCCTCCCTATTTATCTCAGGCTAATAATCACCAACAATTGTTTTCAGACTCATCAAATTGAAATCAGCCCTAATTGAGAAAACATGCATTTTTTGATTATAGCGTATACCACCAAGGAGACGCACGGGTGTGCTACACTCACCACCTTCGTATGGGTTATCCATGACTAAATCCGAAACAGAGGCAAAAAGTAATTCAACAAATTCAGCTCAGAGATTGTGAAAGGAACGAAATTGCCTGAGCTTATCGGCGAGAGGAGTCAACAATCAGGCCTTCAGTTCATCGGAGAAAGTCGTCGGGGCCGATTCTAGGGAGCTCTGTCTTTTCCGTTGGCGAGAGAGCTGAGATTAGCTAAAACCCGCAAAACACGGCGAGAGAGGGTACCAGAGTTGCCACGCTTCCCGTAATGGAGTCGTCGTCGGGACAGCCTTGGGGAACGTCTTCAGATTTGCTTCAGCGAGCTAATTGGGGGCCATTATTCATGTTCTTCTTCCTGTTCAGACAACCCTTTTTCTTGTTGCTGGTAAAGACCCCTAGCTGTATTAACCCAATAATAAATGGTGGTTTACATGGTGGCAAAAAATTTGGGTGGAATCACGTTAAATGAGGGGTAAAGCAGACATTCTAGATCATTGGGGAGCAAACAAACATTTTCATTCTCAATTAGGGAGTTAGTGGGAACAATTTCAAAAGTGGGGAGCAAACAAACATTTTCACAACCCCTAGGTAGTTTTAAGGGATGTCCCCTTGAACCTTTAATATTTGATATTGACTACAAATATTTGTTTAATATGAATTGTCTCCCCAATTCTCCAAAAATGTATTGTCACATCGTTTGCAGTCTGTAAATAGTCTCCGGCAGTCGCATCAAGAGCTCAGTTTTGGTGCGGCGTCGAAATTTCTCAAGCAGGGTAAAAGATTATCCTTACTTATTTTTTTAATTTACTATCCTAATAAATTTTTATTATAAATCGTTATCCAATCTTTTCATTTATAACATACTATCATTTAAACTTTTTTTAGTGGTTTTAACTAAAAAACATGACACGTGACATATTTATAAAATATACACGTTAATTGTATTTTTACCAAAATCATTAAAAAAAAAGTTTAAATAATTATATATTACAAATACAAAGATTGAATGATGGTTTACGATGAAAACTTGTTAGGATGGTAAATTATAAAAAGAGACAAAGTTCGAATAATAAAAAATCTTTTTATATAAAAGAAAGGTTTAATTAACCTTGGCACCACAAGAATGTAGATATTTACAACTGGAACCCCAATTTTAAACTTAATTACAAACGTACCTTTGGTAGTGTCCCCAATTTCTTAACAAGTACTACAAAAAATCACACTTTTACCGACAAGTATTTTTGCCTTTTTGTTGTCGATTCTATTAATTTAGAAAACTTTTTGTTGTTAGTTTCGTAAATAAATTCTCATTACTAAAAAGTTAATGGTAATGAAAAGTCAAATCACACTTTTACCGACAAGTATTTTCACCTTTTTGTTGCCAATTCAATTAATATAGGAAACTTTTTGTTGTTATTTTCGTAAACAAATTCTCATAACTAGGTAATAAAAATTCAAATCATTGCGTATATATGTAAAATTGATAACGAATAATATTATTGCTAATTTTATATTTTTTGTTGGCTAATGAAGTTTTTCTTTGCTAATGGATAATTTTAAAGTTATAATTTATTAGTATTTTTAAATTTTAATGCTATATTTTATCGCTAAATAAATAATATTATCCTCGCATGAGTCAAATTTGTGTTGATAACAATAGCCAACAGGACCCAAACTAACTTGGCTAGATGTAATTTTGACAAAAAAGAATGTGTTATATATTTAAATTAGTTTTTATAATTTTGTCAAGTATATATTTGTCACAAAAGTTTTTGTCGTCAAAAGTTGTAAAATATTTTTCAACAATAATAATAATTGCTAATCTATTGAATTATTAACAACCATATATTTTATTGTCCAAAAAGCTACAATCGCAATAAAATATTTTGTTGGAAAAAAAAAAATCAGAGACAATCAAATTTCATAGTTAATTTTTAACAAGAATTTTCGACGACAAAATTTCGTTGCGCAAAGTATTATTAGCTACAAAAATATTTTGTTGTAGAAATTTACTATTGGCTTCGATTTCATATTGTTTTCAAAAAATTGCACTTTTTCTATAAATTTTTTTGTTGTTATTTGTCAAAATTATTGCTAAATAAAATTTAAAAGCGATGGTCGAAAGACATATGCCTTTGCCAATAAAAATATGTTTTTCGTACAAAATAAGTGTGACAAAAGACAATGAATATTACTTTTTGTTGCCAAAACATAACTACTTGCAACAAAAATAAAATTATTATTAAAAAGAAATCGTTACAAATTTGATAATTCAAATTTGTTATAGTGAAGATCATGAAATTAATCTTATACCCTTCAACAATTAAATTTTTCATGGAAAATGTGACACCCCGACTGTTCAACCGTATAGGTATGGTATACATGCGTGATTTAAATTCATTAATTATGTAATATATGATTTAACTGTCGTTTTATTTCTTATAATTTTCTTACTTGTCTTATTTGAACTTATGTGAATTCTAATTATATTGGAATTTATGATAATTTTGGATTTGAACCAAACCAATTGAACTGGGAAACCTTGAACCGAACCGAACCGGTCCAAGACTTAAAGCCTTGAACCCTTTCTTTTCCCTCATTACGTTATTTCATCAAGAGAAAGAAGGAAGAGAAGCTCTCAACTTTGTCCCAAGCTTTGATCACTTTGAATCACTATATCTCCTCCGTTTCTTGATCAATTTCCGATCCGAAGTAAGTTCCGAACTCTCCAAGACATCCTCCATCTTTCTACCGATTGTTTTCTCTTGAGAATTTGATTTTGTTTGAGTTTGTGGATGTATGTGAATAGTAAGGGTTTCTTGTTAATTTGTGATTCTTTGATTGATTGGCTTGAACTATGACTTCATTTATGAGTTTTACATGTCAAGATTTTTGCATTTAATTCATGGTTTTGGTTGGGATTGCATTTATTGTTTGGTGGCATAAATGAGCTTGAATGTGTTTAGGAGGGTTTGAGTTTTTGGAACTTTGTTGCATGATTCATGGTTATATATGCATACATTAGTGTGTTTAGCATGTTAATTGTTGAGCTTGTTGCATTTGTTGGACAAATTTTGGTGTTTTGGAGGATTGGTTCGAACCCCTGTTTCTCGCCAGTTTTCTGCTCCAGACGCGATCCAAACGGGCATTTGGTGCCTTAGTGCATTTTGCAAACGCCCCTTTGGGTTGTAAAATTTTCGGGCAGTAGCTTTCTAAACGGGCGTTTGGTCCCCCTTTGTATTTTACAAACGCCCGTTTGGAAAGCCAAATTTGTCACAGACGGTTCGTAAACGCCCGTTTGATATTTGAACTAAAATGGGAAACGGCCGTTTACTGGCCCACTGTCCGTTTTTTTATTTTTCGACTTTTTTGGTTCGATTCCTATGCTTCCGAAACGCCTTTATGTGTCTTCTATACATGCTTATTGGTAACTTTTGCGCTTGATATGTGTTGTATAATTTGTTACGCATGAGCTTGGATTTCCATGGCTTTATTTGACCTAATATGATTCATTTGAATTATTTGTGGCTTGATTTGATATGAAGTTTCTAAGATATGAATCGATATGACTTAAGTGACGTGTTATGCATCTCATTTTGCATCCTTTGCATTCATAAACATTGTCGAGCGTCATATTTGGTTCATTTTGAGTCTAAGTCTCGGGTCTTGCCTTGTTTTGTTTCAGAGCCTCTTGCAGTCGTGCCAGAGCCCGAGGTTTAGGTGCTCCTTTGTCCGTTTGTTTTGGTTTCGCTTCTTTTGCTTCAAGGTGAGGTTAGGATCTTTTGTATTAGCTAAGCGACCTATGACCTATTACGTGTTGTTTTCTCACCCCGTATGCGAATATATATCTTATATATATTAAATACGAGTGCTTAAGCTATGTTATGATTTTGTGAAATAAGCTTTACGTTTCGAGATTAGTATAAGTATTGGCATAAATAAGCTATGATTTGAAATTTGTTATTCGTATATGATATGTATGCGCGAGTATGCCCTGAAAGATGAGAACTTGGTACGTTATGGTATATTTGGGCCCGGGAATTGTAGGTAAGGACGCCCGGGACGGCAAGGGCCGTCAAGTTAAGCCTGTGCATGATTCCCATTCGTAGTGTTACACGCGATTCTTGGAGGTTGATGAGGCGTGATGCTCCGAGTACGTTGTGGGTTAGCTACCCCTCGTACATACGTAAGTAGGTGGAAAGGGTTTGATTCCCAATCACCATGTTGTTGGGGTTGGATTGATTTATGATTTACGCTTTCAGTTTATGTATTGAGGAGTTTGGGTTAGTCCGTTCTCATCGGGCTTATGTTTATGTTATGTTATGTTCGATAGATCGTGGATCGAGATAGGTTTTCTCTTGTATTATATGTTATCTTTGGAAAAGGTTTTGGGTATGCAAAACCCTAGTCTCGATTCATGGCTATCACCTTTGTTATATGCTCTGCTTTATATATACTTAGGTGTGGGTGTGAGTTTAGCCCCCTCACTCAGTCGAGTTATTGACTGACCCCCTCTCTTTTTCCCACCTTCAGTGCAGGTTGTTTCGAGCTAGGCGAGGAAGTGCGAGTCGTGGTCTTGTACTTGTGTGTCTAGGTCGAGTTGCATTCATAATCCCTGCTTTTGTACACTCATCTTTTGTATTTGATATTAGAATTATAGTCTGAAGGACTATGAACTCCTGGTGCATTCACTTGACCTATTTTGGGCCGGGAGGCCATTGTATATGATGTAAATGTTAGTTTAGAGCTCTTTTCGATCCTTATGTTATTGCTTCCGCATTCTCGTTTGTTTGTTTTGCGCGCTCTATCCGAGTTTTAGCCCCGCTTAGCCTAGCGTGTGAGTATAGGCTCCCGTTCGCTTAGACTTGGGCTCATGTATGGAAATCCATTTCATATGTGGGTTCGGGTTTAGGTGCGGGGGATATGGTGGCCCACCACTCCGGGCGCTACAGAAAATATATTGTTAGCACATGAAATCTTGCAGAAACTAACGAATAATTTATTCTGCGATAGACGATTTAATCTGTAGCACCCGGAACGCCGAGATGCCACACCCCCGCACTATAGCTCAGTCCACATACGAAATGGAAAAATCCATACATGAACTGAGACTATAGCGAACGGATGACAAGAGAAAAGAAACAAGCTAGCTAGGCGGGACTAACCCTCAGATATTACCAACATGTATGATTCACAAAAAGAAAACACAATATACATCCACTTCATTATCATTAAGTTCAATTACATCATACATAGGCATCAATAATGTACATGGAAATGAGACCGACAAGTGCTAGACCCACAAAATAAAAGACCTGACTCGATCCCGCCTAGCACGAACCCTGCAACCTGAAAATGTGAGGTGTCAGTCTATGAAAGACTGAGTGAGGGGTTTATAAATAAATATTAGCGCAATTACCATGCAAGCCATAATCTCGGGTAAGGTTTTATAAGAGAAAGCAAAATAAGTTCAATAATAAAGTAGAACTCGCCCGAGATTACAACTAATCAATTTAATAATTCAATCATGATCAATTCAATCCGTGGCCCGGGTGAGTGAGGGCTATTCTCCAACCTTACACCAATAGTGAACATTACATGCTTGTTTAATTATCATGTGATCATGCAATTCAATTATAGTGCACACGTATCAATTTCATGAACTCCTTTACTCCGGGTGATGGTGTGTTTGCAAGGCCCTAACCATCCATGCTACGTACGTCAGGAACATGACTCCCACGTACGGTATTCCTTCATCCACCAAACCTCCTGGTGGATTCAGGGTCATCCCAAAGTTGTGAGGATAGTGCAAGAGTTACCCTTCAGCCCTTGCTTCCTCGGTTGGCTCAATACACTACCCTCGGGGCTAAATGTGAACATGCTTACTCGCCCAAAACAATCAATCAATCAATTTAGTCCGTTCAGTTCAATTATGAAATCCATTTAAAATCCATATGGTTTGGAAAACTATAGATATATATATAGATACATTTTGGCTTAAAACATCACATAAAGTTATATGGGTTCTATATATCTAGAATTAAACCTCACCTGATGAGCGACGGAACAAGACAAGGAACAAGAATGTGCCCAAACGATCAATGATCTCCACCCTGGAGAAAAACTGGACAAGAAAGGGAATAGTGGAAACTCGTGAGACGAGACTCAATATGAGACCAAGTATGAGGCACGACCTGTTGGAAAACACGAATCAGAAAGCAGCGGAATTTAAAAAATTTTCCCAACAAAAGGACCTTGAACTCGCAATCGTGTAACCAAATTCGTAAAGACAGAAAACTTACTTTTCTTTTGTTCTTTCTTGAAGCGTTTCAAGCCACCCAAGAACGCTCTTCTCACGGCTTGATCCCCTCTCCTTTGGTAAAGCTCGAATCTTCAAACTTCTAACTTGAAGTCTCTAGAGAAAGTCCACCAACTTGATCACAATCTAACTAGTAAGGATGCTAGTTCTCTAGTTAGTGTTTAGGCTTAACCTAGGGTTTAATTTAATCTTGGAGAAGGAAGGTGTTCAACACATGAACCAAGAATTGTCTATTAGCTCCATGAGGAGCTCGAGCTCCCCTATTTATAGGGAGGGGGGTGCCGAAATTTCTAGTCCTTTATGGGCTAGGATTTTGGTCCCTCTCTCCTATTACTTGATCATCAAGTATTTTCCAACTTTGACTTTGAATTCTAATTCAAGTCAACTTTTAAGAGAGCTAAAAATATCCAAACTATTTTTGGATAATTTTATACTTTATTTATTATAAAATAAATAACTTATTTTTTTATCTAATTAATTAATTCGTAATTAATTAACTAGATTATTTTCTCCAAAATTAGACTTTCTTTTTAATTCAAAATTAAACCAAAGTCTATTAAATAATTAACTAATTAATTATTTAATATATACATAATATATATATATACACACGTGTGTGACACGTGTCACAGTGACACGTGTCACTCACGCGAGCCACACGTGTGACTTCACACGTGTGGAACCCTCTTGGCCCGATTAACTCGTTTACTCATTTTCAAGCCTCAACTCATGTAACCAAGTTGTTGTGTGTGACCCTCTAGGTTCTCAATTCAATTAGCAGTGACCCTAATTAATTAATTCACTAATTAATTAATCAGTCCACAGATTAAACGACCATAGTCTAGCAACAGGTGTTTAACCCCTAGCTGAATTGGAATGTTCGGATTCGACAGAACCTTTAAGTCATTGATTCATGTGAGATACAATCCTCCTACTTACTATCTCTCAACCAAGATCTAGGGCAAGGGAATAATCAGAACCCTAATAATTAGGTCTTAAAGCTAAGTGCATTTCATATCCATTTGATCTCAATCCAAGAAACCCTTTTCTTGATGTCTTGATCTACTGCCTTGGCCAAGGACTCCATATGGCATATGAATGACTTACACAATAAGAGATCACCTTGCAAATGCAAGTGTAGGTCCTTTCTTGATTCTCATTCACTTTCATGAGTCACTTGTGCAGCCCCAGCATAAGCCTTGAATCAGTTGTCTAAGGCGACACCCTTTAAAGCTTATACCTAAGACTACAGAGTTAACTCATAAAGTGACAAGGAACCTCAAGTCTAAGGATCAATTAATCACATCAATGACTCGTGAGATATTTCCTAATCTGGAAGTTTCCATTTCCTGAAATAGAAACTTCCTTTCCCATTTAGGAATGTTCTCACACGGGGCACCTCAGTGAACTTACTTATTAAAGTAAGCACCCTCATGTATCACGCACGTATCAACTATACACTTTGCACCTCCATGAAACAAGGTGGTCCTTCTTAAGGGCGTGATCCCACAAGCAAGCCTTAGAGGAGTCAGGTTGACACTCCCACTGTCTGTAGGACTCATCGGCTTGGAGTATTTTACTAATCATGACTTATGTGATATAGGGCTCGTTTCATGAACCATTTCACCTAAATGGTAGAGTCCTAAAGTCATCAGGATTAGGGGAGTTCTCATACATGCACAGATAAAGTAAACGCATACCAAACAAGAGCATATAAAGAAGTGTTGCCTCAATTCGTTATTTCATTCAAAGATTGTCTGTGATTACAATAAGGAAAAGCACAAAGCGGATATACAATCGGCTTTCTAGGGCACTATTCCTAACACGACCATGCTCATGTAAATAAATAAAACAAGCAATCAAGTGACACTTAGCATGTATGAAAACCAACTAACACCTAAGAGGTGAAATTAATATCCAGAAATCATACATTCATATCATTCAATCATTTCAAGTTCAATTCATATAAGGCATGAAGTCACACAATCACGTTTGAGCAATTAAGTACCATGAAGTGTCAAGTAGGAGCATATTTATCAATTAATCAAGTACATATATCATATAATTCACATATGGGAGCCAAGCGAGTGAAAGGAATGCAATAGGAGAGGTTTTGGAGAAGTTTGGCAAAAACGGACAATTTTAAGAAACACACACGCTGAGGGAGAACTGGAATATCTTTAATTCTAGAAGTGGGAATTGAGTTTTGTTTATTGGGAATGAAACTAGACACAAAGACCTTTCGGATGATATATGGCTCGTTTTCTAGTTCAAAGCGAGGAGAAAATGACATGCGCTTGAAGTTAGACGAGTGCAGTTTCTCGGGAAAGTAGCGACACCTAAAATAATTGATTATAACTCTCAAACTAGAAAAGATATTGAGATGATTCCAATTGGATGTTGTTCTAGACTTCAATAGGTTTCCATGGCTTCAAAAATCAGGTCATTTAGAGTTTGGATGAGGGAGAAACGCCCGTTTGAAAAATGGTCTGAAAGCAGAAACGGGCATGTGAAAACCTCCTTTAACAGTGCCAAACGGGCGTTTGGTGCATGAACTGGAAAGCCAAACGGGCGTTTGGGAGTGTTCTGTCCGAAAAAACAGGGGAACAAACAGGGGAGTCGCGGGAAATGGCTCCCAAGGCATATAAACACCAAATCAATGCAAGAAAACAACCTAAAACTAACATATAACATGTATATGATCATATAAATCATTTAGGCAACATTTAATCCATGGAAACATGCTTTAATCCTAAAGAAATCATCCAACAAACCCATATATTTATCATAGCTTCTAACTCTCAAATAATCCATGAATTCATGCAAGCTTCCAAGTCTAATACTCATGCTTCTGATCACTTATAAACAAGAAAGCATCACATAATCAACAAACCCTAATTCATATAAACCCAAGAGATTCATAAAATTACTCCATCTATACCTTGAAATGAGAGAAAGATGGGGTGAAATGATGAAGATGCTTCCACTTATACAATTTCTCCTTGAAATCTAGCTTGAAAATGAGATGAAATCCCCTTCCTTCCCCTTGGTGTAAAAATCGTTGTTTGGTGTGTGTATATGTGTGAGATTTCTTGATAAGTATGTAATGTATGAAATGTGAGAGAAGAGATGCATATAAGCTATATTATATCTCCCACTAAATGCATGAATCACCACTTTTTGCATATAAGTCCCTAAGCTATATGAATTCATGCTATTAAGTATGAACTAGGAAAGAATGATTAATTAAGTTCAAAAAATCTAATGCAATTAAGTTCACAAATTTATGAAATGATCAAGTAAGAACATATAAGAACATTTAATCACATTAATAATTAATTCACATAAATTTCACGTTAACGCTAATTCATGTAAATCTATATAAATATAATGCATATAATGTTATGAAAATTATAAAGTAACATATAATATCACATAATGATTGAATGGAAAAACCGGGGCGTTACATAATCTATGTTTTGAATTTCTGGAAAAATCCGGATATAAATAAGACAAATTACAAAACATAACTTGGGAATTAAAAAATGTCAAAAAATTTGAAAATAAATCTAAAATTACTCGATAGATTATTACAATTTACAAGTAGGACGGTGAGAAAAAATTGTAAATAAAAAGCAGATGTTAAATAAAGAATTAATTATTATATTTCAAATAGACATGTTCTTTTAAAACTTAAAATTGGGTGCGTATATCATTAATTAATTGACAAAGAAACCATATAGAGGTTACGTAGCCGCCTTGATTAATTGAACAGTTTAGGTTGCCACTTGCCAATTATTCATTTTATGTCCCCACTCCCCCCTCATTGCGTGTTCACTATCATAGTCAAATCAAACTTTTTAATAGTTGGACATTGAAAAGTTGAAGAAATTAAAGAGAAATTGCTTGCTTATAAGAAATAAAATATTGGATGTTCAAACTATTGAAACTTCTACTCTTTATTATTTAAAAAGAAGTTTAAAAATTATAATGTATGATGTTTCCGATCGATTGTTTCAAACTTTTTAAATTTTTATTTAATTGTTTTCATATCTTCATCAAATAAAACATTACCTATTACAATAATAAAATATTGCTATCCTTATAAAGAAATATGAATACACTATTTGCATAAATGTATTAGGTAGACACACACACATTCTAACTATTAGTGGTTTTGGACTAGCAACGATCGATTAAATTATAAGAGATGAACTTTATTTAATTTTTGAAAGGATCAGGAGTTAGATATGTCTAATAGTGATTTTGATCTAGAGATGATCAATTTGA
Source organism: Lantana camara (assembly GCA_037501455.1). NCBI lineage: Eukaryota > Viridiplantae > Streptophyta > Magnoliopsida > Lamiales > Verbenaceae > Lantana > Lantana camara. Next base: position 86,442,742 of record CM074862.1, on the reverse strand, counting down.
TTATAAAAAACGAATTTTATTTTATTAATTATTTAAGGAATCGGGAGTTGGATACTCAGTGGTAATTTTGATCCAATGACAATTAATTTAATTACAAAAGACGAACTTCACCTATTTTCTAAGAAATTAAAAATTTCTTGAAAAGGCTTATAGCAAAAAAAAAAAAAAAACGGAAATACATACACACATATTTATTTTAAAATTTCACGTGCATTTCATTGTCGCAGTGACTCTCAATGCATGGCAGCCTTCAAAGTTCAACCATAAGACGAAGTCAAAAGAGGTCGGTTTGAAACTCTCTTTCTCTACACTATATATATATATATAATATATATAACATCAATAATTGATGATTACCTTCAATATCTCAATCTTTTCTCATCTGCAGCTTCTTCCATTTCTCTATAAGAAAATTCCCGTAATCACTAATTAGCTGCGTTAATTAATCTAAGATATGGAGGTTCTGGATATGAGCAGCTTAGGAGACATGTTATGGAAAGTGGGTTTGTTCGTTCTTGTTCAAGCCCTAGTTTATCTCATTCTTTCTCAGTCTTCAAACGTTTTCTCCAAAACTCCCAAATCCCACAGCTTCAAACCTGCTCGGACGCTCAGCATCCGCCGCTGGGCCGCCGCTCTGGAGGATATTCCGGCCGGCGGAGAGCCATCGCCGTCGCCGTCGCCCACGCGATCGTTCTTCCGCTCCCTCAGCCGTCGTAATGGTTCGTAATTTGTTTTGATATGGAGGGAGAGCACCGGACATCATCGATGTTGGTTAATTAATTTCTTTTTAATTGTATATTTTTGTCTGTTTGTTTTTTTTTTGTTCTTCTTTTTTATTTTGCTTTGTGTGAAAGATTGGTGGAGTTGTAAGTATAAGTCTAGATTGCATATCTAATTCTTTGATTAATGGATAAGTATGGTTTGGTTGAATTTTTTTTTTTCATTTTATACCTTAGTATAAATATTATGGTGTTTATTTATTTAAATTTTTTTGGATAAAATAACACTATCGGTCCTATAAGTATGCCCATTATCCGATTTTAATTATATATTATCAGCTTAAAATATTGGTTCTATTATATTTTATTTCTAATTTCGAACGCCTTTAATTCTACACTAATATATGGGATCTTTTTTAAAAAGTACCTAAAAGTTGAAAAAATTTGCTTTAACTCCCCATTTTTAAAAAAATTCCTCTTTGCTACCTAGATGACAAGCCAAATTTGCTTTAACTCCCCATTTTTTTTGAAGGTTGTATTAAAACTTAAGAATCTCGTACCCGAACCCCGAAATCACGTACTTAAATGCTCAAATGATGTATTTGCCCCCAAATACATCATTTGGGCATTTAAGTACGTGATTTCGGGGTTCGGGTACGAGATTCTTGAGTTTTAATACAACCATGGGGAGTTAAAGCAAATTTGGCCTGTCATCTAGGGAGCAAAGAGGAACTTTTTTAAAAATGGGGAGTTAAAGCAAATTTGGGTTCTCATTTGGGAATTTTTCGGGAATTTTCCGCTAATATATTTGGTCCATGATTTAACATAGTTTTTTTTTTTTTTTTTTGAGTTAATTGCGTCAAAAACCCTGTGTTATGCCTAAGTAGCACGCAGAACCCCGTGTTTCAACAATTAGCATAAAAAACCCTGTGAACTTTTAAATTTGCTCACCGCCCCCTTTAACACTCAAACGGCAATGAAGGACAGGAAATGTCTGTTTTGCCCCTTTAAGAGTTACCAAGAGTAAATCATTTATTAGAATTCACTTTCACTCAAAATATTTCACATTCCTTTGTATATATATCTATATCTATATGTATATATTTTATAACTAATTAAAATTAATACTAAAATAATATATTTTATGATATAAATTTATATATATCATATATATATATATATATTATATTAACGCACTATATATCTATATTATTTAATTACATACATACATTTAAAATAAAAATTAAAAAAAAGGGTAAAGATCATCTTCTCCATCTTCTCCAACGCTCTCTCTCTCTCAACACAGCAAGGCAGCCGCGGCGCCCTTGCCGGCGGGTTCTGGAGACCTTTTTCTCTTTCCCGCTTCGTTCTCTCTCTCTCTCACACTCTCAGAAACTCTGGCCACCATCCCCTTCACCTTTGCCTTCACTGCTCTCTCTCCCTCAACACAACAATGCAGCTGCGACACCCTCGACCGCCATGGTTTTCGGTGAGTTCCAACCCCCTTCATCTCCACCATCGCTCCGCCCCGCCACCACCATTGCGCCAGATCTGGAGCTCGCCAGATCTGGCTCCGCCACCCACCCCCCACCCCAATTCTTCAACCTCAAGCAGCCACTGAATCCAAAATAACACCGCAATAACTTAATCATAAACGCAAAATAGTGAAGACAACTCCCTCGGAAGATGAAAGCCAAACGCGAAACAGAGGACCCCAATCCCACCGCCAAGCTCGAGCAATCTCGCCGAAAAAAGATGAGTAGAGCCCGGGACACTACAGCAAATTGTTCACCACCCAGAACCACGACGCCCCCAGCACCGCGCCGGCGAACACCTGCGCCACCGTGTGGTACCCCAAATAAACCCTAGAATACATGGTCAAAATCGCAATTGGGCCGCGCTTGCTGGACGGATTTCTTGAGGATTTCGTTGATGAATCGCGAGATCAAGAAGCCGATCGCGAAGGACATCCCCTGCAGCTCGCAGCGGAAGAAGAAGTACGAGAAGAAGCCGCCGAGGTTGATGAAGATTGGGACGAGAGAAACCCAGAGGAGGAAATGGCCCAATTGATCCCCCTTTTGGTAGCGGACGTGGGTTAATGATTGGGATTGAGATTCAAAATGAGTTTTTCTTGAAGAAGTGTTGGTGCTCTGTTATCAACAAATGCAGGAGGAAGAATAAAGGGGAAAAAAAAATAAAACAATTTTGAATGAATTATGAAAAAAATATTTAAAAATGATTGTAAAGAAATCGTTAATTATAATTTTTTTATAAAGAACATCAAAAATAAAAATGTACATTATAATATTTAAATTTATTTATTTATTTATTAAATAATAAAATAAATATATATTTTATTAATCATCATCATCTTATTATTATTATTATTATTATTATTATTATTATTAATATATATATATATATATATATTTTAATGTAATGTAAATTATAAGAGTGACACATATTTTAAACATTTTTTAATTCATTTTATTTTTATTTTTTTGTAATATTTGAAGGGTATTTAATTCAAAAAAAATTAGAAAATATGGGTTCAATTTTATTAGGTTCAGAGGGTTATAAATGTCATTTAACAGTCAAAAAGTACAAGAATTCGTAATCCCAGTTGCAATTACGGCGCGTGTGACAACAAACGCGGACTGAGGGTTCTCAGTGATAATTAAAGTAATTCACAGGGTTTTCTATGCTAATTGTTGAAACACAGGGTTTAGAGTGCTAATTAGGCATAACACAAGGGGTTTCCAAGCAAAAAACTCTTTTTTTTTTGGGTTACATTTACCTTTTGTTTTAGCCCGGCTATATATATTACAGTTACTCGGTTATTTTTTCTGCTCATTTTGTTGTTTACTCGTGATAGGCTCATGTATTCTTAAGGTTAAAATGACGTTTATACAATGATTTTTTAATCACCAACCATAGTCATTCTTTCACCGTTTCACGCTAAATTTTTTAATTAAAATTAATTAAAAGATTTAACTCTATATATAAGATGAAGGGAGGTTTGAATGCTAATTTGATCATATATACATGATAGGAAGGAGTGATTTTAGTTTGAATTCGACTAAGCTAAATTAACATGAAAAGAAGAAGAGTATTTTATACCTATTAAGATTTATAAACCAGTGAAAATTTTAAAAATAATAATTAAATAACTAAAATTTTAATTATTGTTTAATTAATTGAAGTTGATCGAATTGAATTTAAGTTAAAATTTTTGATAAGTTTGAAGATTCTCATACCCTTCCATAGCACCATCTCCTTCGTAGTGGTTTCATCAACCCTGTCCCTGCATGCTTGTATTATTGTTTTGCTGTCATTATTATTAATAATAATAATGTTAATTGGTGTATTAAATAACCATTTCCATTAAATGCCATACTGATAATACATTTGCGTGACGAACCTGAAATGGAATTATTTAATAAATTTAGACGTCAATTTATCATTAAACGTATGGAAATCAAATTAAAAGAAGGGTTTAAATTGCGTGTGAAGCTTGTTCACAACCAGAATTCTGATCAACACGTGGGTTTTAGATGCAAGTGGCACTTTTTTATTTCAAACCAGTGTCATTAATGGCCTTAATAAATCCATATACGGATAATTCCTCAAAAATCCTCAAGTGTAAACTGAATTTCCTTTTCACTCCCCCATTTTGAAAAAGTTCCTGTTCACTCCCCAATTGAAAAACAAAATTTCTTTTCACTCCCCAAGGTTGTATAATAATTCAGGAATTGCGTACAATTTTTAGGGAATTGCACGAGATTCCGGGATTTTTATACGCATTTCCCTAAAAAATGTACGCAATTCCTAAAGACAATGTACGAACATGTACTATTTGTGGGGACCTAAAAGGAATTTTGTTTTTCAATTGGGGATTGAATGGGAACTTTTTCAAAACTGGGGACCTAAAAGGAATTTTTTCAACTTTTTGGTACTATTCAAAGATTTTTCCCATTATTATATGATATAATTTATGAATATTTTTAAAAATACTAATTTGTAATATTGTGTTGTATTGGATACTCATAGATTATATTTGATTGTATTCATACATACATATCGTCATATCCATATCTGTATATTTATATCTATCTATCTATCTATCTATATATATATATATATATATATATATATATTTTATAAATGTATGAATTGGATTTTTGGTTTTTTAAAACTTTATGATGGCCCGAAATACCCGTACCGTAAGATTTTCAATAAAATATAATTAAGGATAATTTTGTAAATTATAAAATTGAGACATAAATATTCTCTTCGGATATTTTATTCTAATCAATTTCTCAATTATCTTTATCTAATTCTAATCAAAATATAAGTCTTTCTTTAATTATGATCTCTATATAGCTATAATTCTATAAGCTTTCGAATAAATTAATCCTAATATTATTAATTCCCAATTCTTCATAAAATTAATATATTAATTATAGGTTATATTATAAGATATTTGTATTAAAAAAATTAATAATATATGGACAAATATTTACCACATTACATATAAATATATATTTTTACTATTAAAATTTATTATTATTTATTGATATATAATTTATTATTATTTTTTGAATAAACCAGGCCAAATTAAAGGCGCCGTGGAGAGTTTAACGAGGACTCCACCTCATATATAGAACACGAAACAACAGTCACAAAGGAAAGTTGAGGAAGTACATCACAAGAAGAAACAACAGCCAAATCTGAGACGAAAACAAATTATTGATATATAAAAATGATCTCACTTAATTGTACAACTAAAACTAAAAAAAAATATATATATATATATGAAACTATATATTAAAGAGTGTAAAAAAGAAAAAACTTATTTGATAGATAAAGATGAGTATAAAATGAAATATAAAAAGACATATGAAATTTTGGAACGTCTCTGTACAAATTGAACACAAGACATATGACTTAAACTCAAATATTAACCAAATAGATGCACGATGATACTTATAAATACCTTGTATGCATGTATGCGCGCAATGATCGTAATTCACGATATTCATAAGCATATTATGCGTGATTATGACATATAAAAGCATTCGAGCACCTTTTCATATGCAATTGGAATCACACGGTAGAATATAAGATCATTCACATACATACAAATATAGTATGACACATTAGGAACATACGAGACGAGAGCACGAAAACCAGGTTAAAGTTAAAACGAGATATAAAGGAGAGTACGGCCATGGAGTGGGAAGAAAAATAAAGGCGATGTCTCACGGCCGTGGGATATTGATAGAAAGTCTCCCCACAAAGTTTCACAGCTTGGGAACAAATTAGTTCAGAAGTTCCCTGACCGTGGGGGCCAGAACAGAGTGTTTCCCCCCTATGTCCACAACCGTGGGACAAAATAGTTCAAGAGTTCTCCGGACCGTGGGACGTTCTAAAAAGGTCAGAAAATCAAGGCTCGAAGAAGATGACCACATCTAAAAGCTTGCGGATGGTCATACAACACTTATATGCCTCACTAGGGCCAATGAAACACAACAAAACGTGCTTAACACTCCAAAACCACCAAAGCTTTAACCTCCATTAATTGAGTTCTTAAAAACTCCAACCACCCAACTTCTCAAACCCAAAATTCATGCAATAAGCTTCATATTGAATACATAAGAAACATCTAATAATACCACCTATTATAACCTAAACACCATATTCCAAGAACCGCAGACATGGCAACTCATATACATACATTCAAACCCATAAAAAGAACATCAAAATAAAGAGGACAAGAACATATTTCGTATGTTGAAGGATTGAAGGGTGTAGGAAGATGAATGTTTGAACTTGAGCTAGGGAAACCTTTAATCTTGCCTTTGTTGTTTTGTGTGAGTGTGTGATAGAGAGGGGGAGAGAGAGAGATCTGTTGAAGAGGGTGAGGGAAAAAGTGAGAATAGGTATGAGAGGTATGGTCTTGGTCAAGGTTTACGAGGAAAAAGAAGACATTTTATTATCTATTTCGTGTAATAACCAGTCCACGCGGACTATTTTAAAGTAGGAATAAAACGGACGGGTTCGAAAAAAATACAAGGTCACAGTTATCCGATTTGGTTTGACGTCCCGAGTTCAAAGGTGAAGTTGGAATCGAAAAATTCATCTTTGAAAGTGGCCGAAAATAACCTAATTACATTTAGGCTCCTAAACTTTTTAAAAGAGTGAAATTAGTCCAAAGTTCATTTTCAATTTAAACCCAATACTTTAAATAAGTTGCAATTAAGGACACTTAAACACGTAAAGCTAGTCATTTCACATTTGTCATGTAACTATCATATAATTCATCGAAAATCATGAATACTCATATAATTCGAGTATTAGTCACACAATTACAAGCAATAAAGCAATTAAAACAAATAAAAATACAATTATATCACATAATTGCCTAATTAAACTCAGTCGTGACGTACATGTATGGTCGGATGAGCAGAGGGTTACAATTCAAATGAAGAAATTATATGTAAGAAAATCATGAAAGATGCATTCCAAAAGAAAATAAATTTTGAACATGCGAATAAAGAGGTAGAACTACAAAAAAAAATAGAGCACCGAAATTGTTTAATTTTTAGGGCCAATGATACAGATTAGCTACAGATAATCTTTGAAAGTTAGAAGTTATTTACATGGGAAACATTTGACAAAGGGAACATGTTTATCAAATATGCTCCATCACAGTTTTGTTTGCATTTATGACAAACATAAAACATATTATATGATTATATGTCATCCTGTATTTTTTTATTAAGCTACATACATCACTACATATTTAAAATGCAATAATTAACACGACTTGTCCAGAAGTTTTAACAACAAATATCAGAGTATGTCACCAACTAAAAGAGAGTTGAGCTTACTTATAAGTGGTTGAAATATACTATCATTATGAGTCGATTTAATTAAAAGAGAGAGAGAGTAGATAGAGTACCTTAAAATCAGAGATAGTTGCTGGGTGGTGGGCCCAAAACAATAGCGGTCCGGGACCACATTTTAAAATTTTTCTTTATAATATAAGTATTAAATTATTTCTAAAACATTTTAATACAATAGCGAAAGACTAGCCGGATCTACTCAAGTATATACATGCAATTGATAATTAATTTTAAATCACTTAAGCAGATAAATATCTAACATGCAATTAACAATTAATGGCACACAATTTATCATGCTCAAAATAATATAACTGTAAAATATTATCGTACTCCAAATATGGCTATCTAACGGCATTTTTCCAATTCATTTCCCTTTCGTGAGACAGGCAGAGCTTCCCCGCAATATCCCCGGTTCCACCCTCGCAGTGTGGGCTCCGCAAGCATTTCCCTAAATGTTTGAGAAAATATTTTATAGAAAAACTCATTTTTCTAAAACTAGAAAATTTCTTAATTTTCTAATAATTAAGTGATTTATATATTAATTATATAATCACTTAATTAAATATCATTAATTAAAAGGACAAAAAAAACGAGAGAGAGAGAGAGTCTCTCAAATGCCAAAAAATGGCTGGAAAAATGAATGAAGAAATTGGCAACGGATCTCCCCTATTTATAGCACAAAATTAGAGGGTAAAATGGTCATTTTGCATATCCACTTGCAGCCAAGTTGCTTAACGGCCAATCAGAGCACGCCACGTGGCAGCAGGCATCACCTTGAACACAACGGCACTACCCACACACCCGCATGCGCGGCTTAGTTGTCATCAGATTGCTGGCGCGTGATGAACACGCACCCTACAAATGAAGCCACGTATCTGGTTCGATCCTACCCGAACCGGATCCGGTTCGACCCTATCCAAACTCGAACCGACCCTGTCCTTTTGACTCGGTCCGAACCGGTTGACTTGGATCATCCAACCCGTTGACTGACCCGTTTTCAAAACTGAATCTGAGCCATTCATTGGCGCTGACGCGGCTCGATCTCAGCCGCACACGCGTGCGCTACGTCAGCAAAAAAACTTTTTTTTTTTTTCGAAAAATTTTATTTTCTCCAAAATAAAATTTCGGGCATTTCAAACTCTTTGGAACTTTGATTTATTTCTTAAAATAAATCCCTTGGCTATTTTCAAACACTTTGAAAATTTATTTCTCTTTCTCCTTTTAATATTTTCTCTTCTGGTTTTCAATTGAGGCTTGCAGGGGGACCTGCAGGACTAATTAATTTTAGTTCCAAACGGGTTAATAAATTATCATCTCATGATAGTAATTAATTATCATTTAACAATATTTAATTCCATTAAATAAATATTGTTGCATACTAAAATTAATTAAATTATTCACGAATTTCTCGATCTAGAATAATTTCGCATTTCACTCTTCCGTGTAGATATCCATGAAAAAAAAATTGCCACTACTATCATTTATTTTTATCTGTAATCTGAAATTTATTGATTCGCCTTAAATTCAAATTCTCTGTATGTGAAACACATTCAACATACAACTTCGGTGACGTATCACGCGAAGTGCTTTGGCCAAAGTCTTAATTCGAACTTTTACAAATATGTTTCAGGTATATCTTTTTGTCTTCCAGCAAGGCTACAGATTCCTTGATCAATATAACTCTTTAGCACATTTCATGCAGTCATCGAACATACGAAGTATTTTGGTCACCCGTTACCGAGACCTCACTTCGAGTATATTACAGTGACTAACATTACATGCTTAAAGTCGAAATATTGTCAGGATGAAGAGTACAACGCTTTCTGAGATTTTATTCAGTTTAGATAGCAGTATAAAATGAATAATCTCAGTGGTCCAGTTCGATTTTTCCAATCCTATTGAAAATCATCAACATGTTATAATTGGAATCACCATTCCCTATGATGAAAGACTAGTCATCATATATAACCACGTTATAGTCTTGATAAGAACATATTCTTATCGCACCGACTAGAACTTTAATAACACGTGATTTTGGTATTCAAAGTCTTTTCCTATGAAACACATTTCATATAAGAATACCACCACACGCCATTAATTATCAATATGTGAAATACTCACAACTTGCTGTAAATTCAGTTTAATTAATCCAACAAATTGAATTTTTAGGACACTATTCCCAACAAGCAACAATAGTAGTATCAGAACCAAAATATTGAATGTGTTATCAAAATCCAGGATATTGTCAAGAAGAAAAAATTGAAAGGAATTAAAACTTGCGTGTCTATATATTAAGATTAACTATCTAAAAGAAAGTGTCGAATACGAATACAAGATTCGTTTTCCGAATGCTAAAAGTTAAAAAGAAGTGACAAGTATCGACAAACACTTTCATACAAGTAAGAGTTACATTAAAATTTATATGAGTTGGATAATTCAACCTAATGAGGAATTATAAAGTGGCGATACATTGTTGAGATTCCGAGCACTCATGAAAGCAGACAGAGCAATGGGAAGAAGAAAGGAAAAATATTTTGTTTATTGATCTTATCTCTTTAATTTGCAGAGGGGATATATATATATATATATATATATATATATATATATATATATATAGTTGTCACAATCCTAACGGCTATATGAAAAAGAAGGAAAGAAGCATTACACGTTTCTTAGAAGCAGAGACCTAAACAAATTCTAACAAATACAAAAGGGGAAAATAAAACATATTCTAACACCCCCTGTCAAGCTGGAGGTTGGTGAAAAACCAAGCCCAGTTTGGACATGAGATTACGAAAAGAAACGCAGGATAATGACTTATTAAAGACGTCGGCCAATTGTAACTTGGAAGGAACGAACTGGGGAAGGATGAAACCCTTTTTGAATTTATTTCGGGTGAGATGGCAATCGATCTCCAAGTGTTTTGTACGGTCATGAAAGACCGGGTTTTCCATAATATAAATGGTAGACTTATTGTCGCAATGAAGTGGAATGGGTAGCGGTGGCTTGATATGGAACTGGTTGAGCATGTATGTGAACCATTGGACTTCACAAACGTTAATGGTTATACTTTGGTATTCTGCTTCACAAGAAGACTTGGAGATGATTTTTGTTTTTTTATTTTCCAAGAGATAAGAGAAGAACCTACACTACAAGAAATCCTGCAAATTCCGACGGAAAATTCCGAGGGAATTCCAAGAGAAGAACCTACACTACAAGAAATCCTGCAAATTCCGACGGAATTCCGACGGAACACATGCCGTAGGAAAACCCTCCCTCGGAATTCAAAACCGACAGAAAACCGACGGAATTCCGAGGGACAAAAATCAGAAAAAAAAATTAAATTAAAAAAGTTCCGACGGAATACCGAGGGAAATCCGGTCGGAATAGTCGTATTTTTTAAAAAATAAAATATATCTCCCGACGGAATTCCCCTCGGAATCCCGTCGGAATTTGCTTTAAAAAAAAAATTTTAATTAATTATTTCCGACGGAATTTCCCTCGGAATTCCGTCGGAATTTACTGGAAAAATAAAAACTTAATGAGCCACTGGGGATTCGAACACCCAACCTCACGGTAGGAAGACATTATGGAAACCAAGGAAAACCAGTTGAGCTAGATCAATTCATTGGTTTAGTTTGATACAAATATTTATATATCATTTGAAATAATAAAATCACAAATTTTGTAGACTATAATTAAAATTGAGTTCTAAGAAAATATTAATTATAACTACAAATATTATAATACGTCATAAGAATTCAATTTAAGCATAGATAAAACCGACGGAATTCCGATGGAAATCCCGTCGGAATTATTTAATATTATTTTTAATTTTTATTTTTAAAATATCCGACGGAATTCCGACGGAATGCCCGTCGGAATTATTTAATTTATATTTTTATAGTTTATATTTAAAAAAACCGACGGGAATCCCATCGGAATTCCGTCGGAATTATTTAATATTATTTTTAAATTTTTTTTTTTAAAATATCCGACGGAATTCCTACGGGAATCCCATCGGAATTATTTAATTTTAATTTTTATATTTTATATTTAACAAACCGACGGGAATTCCGTCGGAATCCCGTCGGAATTATTTAATATTATTTGTTAATTTTATTTTTTAAAAAATCCGATGGAATTCCGATAGAATTTCCGTCGGATTTATTTAATTTTTATTAAAAAAAAAAAAACAAATTCCGTCGGAATTCCGACGACCTGTTTCCCTCGGAATTTTCCGTCGGAATTTGCAGAATTTCTTGTAGTGCTAAAAAAACACAGTAGTCTACTATTGATTTCCCAGTAATAGGGCACGAAGACCAATCAAAGTCACAGTAAGCAGATAGAGAAAGTGAGGAAGTAGAAGGGAAAAAAAAAAAAGGCCAGTAGAGACACTTCCCTTTAAGTACTTGAGCACGTGTTGAACAATTATCCAATGAGATGTAGTAGGATTGCCAACAAATTGACTAATTTGTTGAATGGGCAAACTAAAGTTAGGCCTTGAGAGATTTAAATATAACAAACAAACAACCAACTGCTGATAAGAGGATGGATCAGCTAGAGGGATAGCTTGATCTTCAGAGAATTTATATCCAGTGGGAAGTGGAGTTGAAACAACTTTGCAACCTGACATTCTAATATCCTGAAGGATATCAATATTTCAAGGCCAAGAGAATATTTGGCGTGCCCCACGTCTTTAATTGTAAAAGTTTTATATAAAAAAGATTTAACATCCTCAATTTCTCCAATGTCAGAACCTATTAATAAGACATCATCGACATAGACAAGAAGAGCTAGAAAAGAGTTGTTAGTGCATTTAATAAATAAACAGTGGTCATATTGATATTGTTCAAAGCCATAAACAATAAATTGATTAGTAAATTCCACATTCCATTGTTTGGAGGCCTGCTCAAGGCCGTATAAAGATTATGTGAGCCTACAAACTTGGCCCTTCTTAACTTTTAGCTCTAATGCACGGACACTTCAAAATTTAGCCCCGTGCAGTGTTGTCCGTGTCCGACACGCCTGATCCGTGTCTGAATTAAAAAAAAAAAGAAAAAAAAAATAGGGACATAGTGTCGGACACTCTGCTACGGAGTGTCCGATACGGCTTTGACACGGATTCATCCATTTTGGATTTCTGAAGGACAAGGCCGCATCGCACATCTCTTGTCGGTTCAGATGGTAAAAGCTTGGCATCTGCGGTGGTAACGGTGGTGGCTATGGTAGCGGAAGAAATTGATGCGGCCGTCTACTGTCAAAAAATCGATGTGGTAGAACCTTGCACTAATCAACCTTGCCATGAGCAGATCATGAAAATTGATTCAGATGTTGAGGACTCCGCTTCCACGCCGGTGAAAGTGGCGTATTGTGGGACGAAAAGTGCAGACATTGTAGCACCCCAAGCGGTGGGGCACCACACCCCCGCACTATGACCTGACACGTGTACGAAATGGAAAGTCCGTACACGCACCATGTCACAGCGAACGGGTGACAAACGAAAAATCCAACCTACGCTAGGCGGAACATAGACCCTGAACTTCAAAATCAAAACATGAAATGAGTGCGAAAGCGGAAGCATTCAAATCAAATTAGGTCATACAAGAACAATTGACGGGTTCGACTAGCATAGATACCTAATCCCGAAATCAAACAGAAATCATAAATCAACGGGTTCAACTAATCAGAAAACCTGTCCTAACCTGTCTCGAATTCCATACATTTAAATCATGATCATAAACTTGTACAGAATATATCATATATAATTGCAACCATAATCAGAAACAAAAGCTTAACAAACTCAGACAGACGGACAACAGACTCGAAGGACACGACTGACGTCCGCCTAGCACGAACTTCAACGACCTGAACCTACAACTAAAAACATAAAGGGGAGGGGTCAGTCCAAAGACTGAGCAAGGGGGCTAACGCACACCCACATAATATACATAATAGAGCAAAGCACGTATCAAAAGGAGGAATCATGAACCGGGAATAGGTTTTGCACACCAAATCATTTTTAAAAGAAAACCCATACAGATACATATACGTAATAAAAATCATTTCATAAAACTATCCCCGTTTCACAATTCCAATACATAATCATAATGCTCGAGCGAGTAACGAGCTTCCAACCTTACTTCCATATTTAACGTAAGAAAACTGAAATCATACATACCAATCCACCAAACTCCGAGATAGAAGGGCTACGTAAACCCAAACTATCCATACATACATAACCTCGAGGGGTAGCGATCCCACTGCGAGTCTTTCCCGTTTTTACACCGCGAGCTCGAAGAGTACGCCTTCCCCAAACTCCCAGGGTCGTGCGTGACACTTCGGATCATATGGATCTATGCTAAGGAGTGATAATCCCGACGGCCCGATACCGTCCTGGGTGTCCTCGCTCATAGCTCCGGGGCCCAATCATACGGAACAGAACATACATATGCCAATCTTTCATGGCTGATCTCGCTTACATAACATATCATAACATATCATATCATAGCATATCATATCATATCATATCATAGCGTAACATATCATATCATATCATAAGGGTTTCAAAACTTAAGCTTACATACGCTCGTATACATACTTTCAAAATCCAAAGGTGTTCACAAGATCATAACATATCATACTTAGCACATATTTAACTGTATATATAATATATAGTCACATGCGGGCTAGAAACATTAGCACATAAGGGTCATAGGTCGTTTAGCTAAAAGAAAAGATCCTAACCCTCACCTGGTACCAAGCACAACCGAAGACACAGCAAATGGTTCACCCCGGAACCTGCACGACTCACTCGTCACCACCCCGGGTGCACCTGAACAACTGAACACACAAAACAGACCTCAAAGCTCAGACTCAGACAGACAACCACACAAAGTCGCACGACAAATGCAATCACATAAGCAGGATTTCAAATTCATATTAATTTCGAGCAAAACAAAACACTAAGGCATGTTCATGCGCACAATTAATGCAAATAAGAGAACAAAAGGGCAAGACAAATCATATCATATCATATCATTTGTCACACAAACAATTCATTTATTACATAACAAATTCAATTAATAAGGATAATTAATTCATATCATGCAATTTACACATTCACAAAGCAATCAAATTAAATTCACATATAAAATTTCATAAATTTATACGTATTACAAAGCCAAACAAATCATATAATAACATGCTACACATTCTATTTAAAGATCACGAAGTTACATATCAAATTCCAATTTACGTAATTAACATATTTATTTACCAAGTGACAAAGTTTAATTAATTCAAATCATTCAAGTTCACATATCACATTTCATATAAAAGCACGTAGTACAAGAATAACCAAATAATATAATAATATGCTTCGAATTTTATGTAAATCTCATGAGGTTACTTACCAAATTCCAATCATACTAAGTTCATATAATTCATACATGGCATACCCAATTCATATATCTCATAACGGATTCAATTTAACAAAGGTTACTTAATTTAAATCAAGCAAATTCACATCGTTTCCAAAATTACACACACACCCTTCAAGTTAGCCAATTAGTTCTAGTAGACAAAACGGGGATTCGAATTGCAAATAAAGCATCCATATATATTATAATTCATTTCATGCATAATTTCGTATATATAGGAATTCAAATAGATCGACAAATCAAGCAATTAACAATTTATCGCAATTAAGACAATTAATTTCAAATATTCAAAATTACACAAATAAATTCGTAGAAATTAAACCGAGTGTCCGATTGACGAACGGAAAGTGGTGTTGGACTCACCACGACGAAGCGGACAAGCTGTCCGAAGGTCGCCGGAGCCTCGCCGTCGGAGCTGCCGGAATAGTGGCCGCCCGCTGTTCGGCCGCCGTCGGAACGTGCCGGAAAAATCCCGAAAAATCACCCATGCAAGGATTCCTCGTGCCCATTCCAAATCCTCGATCAATTTCTGGAAAATCCAAGCCAATCGTCACCAATTTCAGATCCAACAATACGAAAACCCTAAAATCTTCAAACTCAAATTACTTCCAAACCGGTGAACCAAAATACGATCCGTAAAAGGCATTGTCTTACCCGTGACGAGCTCTTCAAAAGCCCCAACGTAGCTCGCCGGAAAAATCCTCGGAGACCTCCGCCACCACGAACCGCTGCTGCACCGCCGTGAACTGTCGCCAATCGGTTGAATCAAGAGTTGTGTGATCAAAGGCTACTAGTTCTTGTCGTTCCGAACAACTTTCGTGAAGGGCCCAAGGCCAAAATATCGTCGGAAAAAGCCCCCGTTGGCCGCCGAAGTTTCTGCCGCCGCCCACTTCGCCGGAACCACCACCTACGGCCAAAATTGGATGAAATCGATGCCGGAAATGGACTCAGAGGGTCGGAAAAGGGTAGGAAACACCAACCTTGGTCCGAAAAAGCCACCGGAAGACGGCGAAACTCGCCGCTACAGTGCCGTCGCGAGCTTCGGTCGGCGCGTGCGGCCCAACCGCCGCCCCGATGGTGGCGCCGCCTACGTCAGAAGAAATGCCGGGAAGCCTTCTCCATGGGTCTGGGGCGCGTATCGCCGGAACCCCGCCGGAAATCGCCGTGAGGGGCGACGAAGTGGCGGTGGTCCGCCCCCTCTCCAGCCGCGCATGAAAATAGCCAATATCTCCGCCGTCGATCGTCGGCTGGTCGAGTTCTTGGTACGGTTGTGACCGCGTCGTCGAGATAATCGAAATGGACTATTGGATCGTCGAATTCCATCGAGAAACAGGCGAGTTTGGGCATGTGTGTGAAATCACACCTTGGGTGTATGTGAGGGTCGTGAATCGCGGGGAGAGAGAGAGAGAGAAGCTGAAGCTGGAATTATGGCACGTAAAACGAGGATCCGGGTATTATAACTTGGGTCCTCGCGTGCAAAACGAACGGTAGAAGGGGAAAACGACGTCAGAATTGGGCAAACTTAGAGTCTACGGATTCGTCTCGATGCCCTGAATGAGTTGAAGGGATCGAAAAGGTCGAGAACTTGATCGAACGAGAAATGACCCAAAAACCCCTAAAAAGAGAAAATTACAAAGGGGCCCCTAAACTCTAAAAGAGTTCAAAATAGGGCCACGAAAAATATAAAATCACATAATTAAACACATAAAAAGGTTGAAACGTGTCGTACCTTATAAATCAGACGAGCGGGATGTTACAGTCATAGTCTGTGTTTTCCAATGTATGTGATATTTGGAGGAGAAATTTAGATGAATGTTGTGGTGGAAGAGCAACTAGGGTTTAGAACTTTAGAATAAGGCAATTATAATTTTTATCCCTCCAAGTCTCCAACTTTATATATTAGCGGGTTGGGCTTTTTGCCCACAACTCTCCAAAATATCCAACTTGTTTTTTCTTTATCAAACCTCTTTTAAACATAATATCACCTAATACAAGCATATATATTCACTTTGTAGTGATAGGAATACACATTAGTAATTCAATATTAGAAATAATTTATATAAGTTAAAGAATATTTTGTATTTATAAAATCAAGAATATGACTTAGTGTTACATAAATTAATATTTATATAATATATTTATTTATATAAACATATAGCCGTGTCGTGTCCTAAAATTTTAAAAAAATTCATGTCGTCGTGTCCGTATCCGTGCAAAATAGACTTTTAGATAGCCTTCAGGAGGCTTAAGGTAAACCTCTTCATAAAAAAAAAAAAACAATGTAAAAATGCATTATTAATATCAAGTTGGTGCAATGGCCAAGAATGAACAGAGACACTAACAAGAAATATAAGTACAGTGACTAACTTGGCCACAGGTGAAAAACTTTCAAAATAATCAATACCAAATTGTTGATTTTATCACTTGGATACAAGTTTAGCCTTGTATTGCTCAACGGTCCCATTTGGATTGTATTTAACTTTATATATCCATTTGGAACCTATAGCATTTTTACCTTTAGGGAGATCAGTGAGTTCCCAAGTATGATTGTCCTCAAGTGCAGCGAGCTCATTGTTCATAGCCTCTGTCCATTTTGGATATTATTAGTACATGTAGGAATTGAACCTTGCACCTTGTAACAAATCTGTCCCTTCGGAACCAACTGAGGTAAGTCCTGCGGGCTATCAATTTAATTTCTTTTTTTATTGCCCTTATAGATTGTGGTAGCTATGGCTAGCCTGTTGATTCAGAGTTTACTGTCGCTGAAGAATCTTTTAGATGCACTCCACTATGTTCTTGGCAACAATAAATGTTTCCTAATTCTAGGTACTTTCTCGCTAATTGTATGGAAATACGTTGGACGGGGCCAAAAAATGGGTAAACAATCCTGAGAGCTGTGTATTTACCGTGTTTTGATAAATTGGGAGCATAAGTGGCATAGTCCCTCAGTTGTAGAGATCACTGGTTCTGTATACACCCTCCCGCACCTCATCATCAGCATCATGAACGTCATCTTCATTCCGAGGCCTATTACATCATTGTCGATTATTGTGATTACGTTAGCATTGGTGTCACTCTGATTAATGTTTCTGTAGACTTTTTTGCTTGGTTTTATTGGGGAGATAATGTTGTTTAGTCCACTGGGATTGTTATCAGAATATGTACAATTCTGATTTGATTGGGAATATTATGAGTTAGAGAATAGATTGTGTTGCACGAAGACTGCTGCATTAGGTTTTTAATCAAACTTTAGTGTTGAAATCCTGTATTTTTTCACTTTTCATGTCTGAAATTGTGTTTTGACTTTTGAATCACTTCTACTGAATTCTCTATTAAACTGTTGTTCTGAAATTTGGTAAAGATACTTGCTAAGTTTCACTTTTTTTTTTTTCCTAAATAAGTTTTCGATAATTTTGTCTAATAAAATCTATACATTACGATTCATGCTTGGAATATAAATTTTTGCTTATAATTCATGAATGTTTTGTTGTAACCTTGATATGTGAATTGTTGAATTCTTGAAAAAAAAAAAAGGTTTGTAGTCTAGTCTCTACTGTATTCATTGATTTGTCGGTGTATACTTAGGATTTGTTATACAAGTCTATATTGTGTTCTTATGGCTGCTTACCATACAATGTTAAAGATTAGTCTTTTCCTGACAACATATTGATGTCTTTCCCTGAGATAGTCCTACTGAACAATGTTGGTTTGTTGCCAGCAGCCAGGCTCATCCCGCTTTGGCTTACGTTTGAGAGAAGCCTTTCCTCTTTTATGAAGTTTGGATGGACATTTACGGAAAGAATCGTGTAACGGCAATGGATCGATGGACTTTTAAGGCTTCAATTTGGACATGGAACCTCCTGCTGCGCACTTGTTCAAAGAAGTCCAAAATAGAACCAGACCTCAAATGAGAAAATCTTGTGGATAGTGAAGAACATGCACCCGTACAAAGTGTCAGGAGTAGATGGTTTCTAAGCTTACTTTTTTCAAATCTATTGGGATATAGTAAGAGATTCAGTGGCATCAATAATTGCGTGGAAAAAGAATCAATTCTCAAAGAAGCTTGTCGGGTGTTTATTTGACTAACTCCCAAACCAGAAAAAATAAACGAATTTCAACCCATTACATTGTGTAATGTATTACTCAAAATGGTCGCTAAGATGATAATACTCTTCTTAAATTGGATGTTGAAAACAAAGTCCGGTGAGATTTTTTAAGTAAAACTCTAAATTTTTTCAAATTACCAATGAGAATCATCAATATCATTATCAGCGGAATGAAAGAGAATACAATTAGAGATTTCATAGAAGGGTGAATCGATGAAGGCTTTACGGATAACGTGTGACATTAGATAAGGAAATCCACTCTCACCTTATTTGTTTGTGCTCTGCGTGGAACGACTAACGTATATGATTGAGAAGGTTATTTCAGTGAAACATTGGAAGCCAATTATGGTATGTCAGAGAGGCCCTCACATCTCACACTTGCTTTTTGTAAACGACATAATATTGAGAGCCAAATCAACGATGGAAGGAGCGATGTGCATTCAAAGTGTGGTTAAGGCGTTTTGCAAGACGTCAAGCCTCAAATTTAACTTTAACAAATCACGTGTATTGTTCGCACCTTATTTGTCAAATGATTTAAAGCAAACATATTACTATAATTTTGAAAATGAAAAGGACAGACAACTTAAGGAATTATTGAGGGGGTACGAATGAACTTGGGCTAAAACTATAGCAAGCTTGTCTCGATTGTGATTGAGAGTCTCAAAAAGCACCTCTTGGGATGGAAAGCCAAAATGCTAAACCTTGGCAGACGAATGACACTTATTCAGCCTGTCACAAGCTCGATCCTCATCTACCACATGCACACGAATTAGCTTCTCAATAACGTATGCGATAAAACTTGATCGACTCAATCGCAACTTTTTTAAGGAAACTAATATAACAAAGAAACAAACTCATTTTGTAGGGTGAAAAAATATGACTAGAAAGAAACGAGAAGGTGAATTAGGTTCTAGAGAAGAAGTATGGAAAAGTAATATACTGATACTCGCTAAAACGGGATGGAGAATACCCAACGAGGAGACGACGGTGTGGAGCTAGATAAATAAGAAAAAATATTGAAAAGGGGAGGACATCTTGAACATGAACTTCAACTTATGACTTCTCGAGTAAGAAAGGGGATTATTACTATATCATTTTGCTCGTACATTGATTTTCTCTATTGCACTCGCGTGTTTATATATATATTATATTGATATGTATAAAATTATATATTAAAGGGTGTAAAAAAAGAAAAAACTTATTTGATAGATAAAGATGAGTATAAAAATGAAAGGGTTAATCCGGACACCCCCTGTCCTTTAGGGGGTTTTACACTTTACCCCTTATTCTTTGAATCTTTGCAATTTCCCCCCAACGTTTGAAAAATATCACACTTAACCCCTTTAAAAAATATCACACTTGACTACTCTAATTGAGTTTCTTTTAAAAATAATTATATTAGGGATAAAAATATAAATTACATTATCAAGTAATAAATAGGTTAATTAATAATTTCAAAAAATTTTTTTTTTTTGGTAGCAGAAGGAGACAACTCAGCTAATTGCTAATGCCATTATCATCGAGCACGAGATTTTCCGGAGGACTCAGCCACACTCTGAAGCTTTCCATCATAGACTGACCAAGCTTGGCCAAAGTATCAGCAACTCCATTCCCACTTCTCCTTATATGGCGAAAAACACAGCTTCAAGGGTTACGCATGAGCCTGCGGCAGTCCAGCACTATCTCGCCCAGCGGGTGGTCGGTCACGTCTTCGTGTTGCACCAGATTAACAATCGTAGTCGAATCACATTCGACTTCAATGCAGCGGTATCTCCGATCCCAGGCCAACCTGAGCCCTTCTCGTAGCCCGATAAGTTCAGCCGCGACAATATTCGTAGCCCCCATGGTACGAGGACTCTTCTTCTAACACAAAATTAAGACACAAATAAAACAAATAATTTTATACAGATGATCATGTAGTCAATCATAAAGTAAACCACTCATAAATTCTAAAACATGGTCGAACCACTTGGTTAAGTTATATAATCTAACCATTAAGCTCTACCACCCATCATGTATAGATATGGATACGGTGACACGGACACGACACGGATACGACGACACAAATTTTTTATGAATTTCCCATGTGAGAAGTGTCGGACACGGTGTCGGACACGACACGACACGGCAAAATAATATATTTAGAAGTGTCCATGGATCATAGTCTACCACCAACCAGTTCCATGGTTTCTAACCCTTATTAGGTTATAAAAATCAGTATTCAAAATTTTATGTGGGCCGAGGAATCAATTAAGGAGGTGGATGTGAAAGATGAATTTTTATGACTTAATATTAATTGGGCTTTTAAGGTAAGATGATTTATTGTTTTGTTTGATAAGCCTCATTAGAAAGTGTTTACAGATTTAAAATAGCCATGGATTTGTCAACAGCCCATCGTACTTTTCGGCCTCATTGATTACCCAGATTATGATAACTGTATCATACAAAATCACAAACAATTGAAAATAGTAATTATATAAATCTCCCAATCAAATAAACTAATCAACTGTTGTGGGTAGCTCTAATCAGTATATTAATAATCATAAATGGTAGATGTCTCCAAGTGGGAAGCTTTGTGGACGTTTATCTAAAAGCGTTGACTTGACCCTCCACCATCCACTTGCAAATATATATCCATATTTTTCAGCAAAAGTCGTGTTATCTAACATGCTCAAAAACGTCATTACCGTTACATCATCAAAGCTGTTCTCCTTTCTACCAAAAAAAAATAAAAAATAAAATCAAAGCTGTTCTCTTCGAGACACCCATTATAAACTACCAAATTCCCAGCACTTAAAATGAACAAGAAACGTGTAAACAACGACTTTATGCTCGCGAAATTAATACCCCGTGATTGGTAAATGAAGTCAATGATTAAACTATAAGCTACTTCTGCAAATTGAGAATTGTTAATTAAGCTAGTTGATTATGGATGAGTATCTGTATGGCCATAATTAATCCCAGCAATTAGTGCTTAAGATGATTTGATTTTATTGAAAATGCATGAAAATCAACAATTTGATACCAGGCATCTAGGGGAAGAGATATGTTCGACATTTTAACAAGTGTTTATCGTATAATTATTCAACTTTGTCCAATTTTATATAGCACATTGTGTGAACTAATGTAATTGTAGAAAGTGAAAGTCATATTTTTTATAATAAAATGTCCGAGCAATTCTCAATTTACCAGCTAGTTTCCACGGAGAATTAGGTTAAATATATATTATTTTAGCCCGCTATCACTATAGGTTATATATTGTATATTAATTTTTAATCTCAAGTTTTAAGATTTATCCTCGATTGTTCAGGTTTGGATATCCAGGACGTGTTAACCTTCTCACATGATTTAAATAACAAAGCACTAAGTGTCTAACAATGCTTGAACTAATCTCATCCCATCAGTTAATTTTTGGGGTTGATTTAGATCAAACACAAATTACTTTGCAATAATCTTGTCTTCCAACAAACCAATTAAGTAAACAATAGGCTGAGAATGAAATTATATATTATAAATATAGGTCATTTTTAAAAATTTACATCAATCATACAAGTATGAAACACTTACTCTTTGTTAAATTAATTTTGCCGAACCAATTCTGGCCTATAATTATAGGATTATAGCCGGATACGTAATAATTCCCAACTACCACCAAGTGGTGCAGCTTAGCGGTTCACTGCTATGCTAAGTTAACAAGAGGTCTCGAGTTTGAATGATTGGGAACGTAACTATCATTAGTAGAGAGAGCTTTACATCCTAAGTGGTCCGTTTCGACTCGACCCATGAAAATAGGCTTATTGAACCAAAAATTAACAATAATTCCCAACTATAAATTGAGGTAAAATGCATTAGGTAAGCGCTGACAGATATTAGTTTATCACAAGGAACTAAACTACATAAAATGTCACCATAATACAGATCAGTTTCCCATAATATATATGTTTGGTAGTTGACAAACTACACACAATTTGATGATATAGATATAGTATTTCTCAAACTTCCCGAAAGTAGAACATGTACTTTAATTCTCACCCCAAGTACCTCAGACAACGATCCCATCTGATCATCACTGCCAAAAGGCAAACTTTTCTTTTTTTTATTTCTCGTTTGTACTCAAGAGACTTTCTTTCATTGCTGCAACTAGGCAAACAGCTTATTTCTTTCAGATCCCTCCGTTTGGTATAAATAGCCAGTTCTTGAATCCTCAGCAAAGCACAAAAACACAATACAGATCACAGTTTCATAGCCTTACATCAACAGAAGAGAGAAAATGAAGACTCAATCATTTAAGACAGCCTTAAAAGCTCCGAGTAACTTGTTCGTGCGGGATGATTCCCGCACGATATCCAAAGTAAAGCCGGAGATACGCATAATCCACATAGTTGCACCGGAGGTCATTAAGACGGACGTGGAGAATTTCAGAGAGCTTGTTCAGAATCTCACAGGTAATAAACCAGCACAGAGGGAAATGATGAAAAGTAGAGATTGTAACAAGGAGAACAATGGTTCTTGGTCCCAAGTGATGTTGCCCTCTAAGTCGAAGGCTTGTAGTTGCAAGCTGAGGAATAACATGGAATCGGCTGTGGTGCCTATGTTGCAAGATCAGACACAGAGAATTAAAGAGGAGACTATTGAAGAAGTGTATCCGAATGGGTTTTTGAGTAATTTCCTGGGAGATTTGGATGGATTCTTTCAAGACATGAACGAATTTCCTCTGTTTTCTCTCAGGTCATCTTCTCAAATCAGTACTTTTGGTGAGGCATCTCTGTGTTAGGGAGTTTTCTATGATCAACACACATTAACCGGGGTCGGCTCTGGCGGGGGGGATCATATTGGTGTAATTTGTAAGGGGGGATTTTTTGTGATAGTTTAGGGTGATGTTTGAATTTATTTGGAAATGGAGGAAAAGATTTTTGGTGTTTGTGAGGGTTAAGAGAGGGCACATATTCCCTTTTGTACATGTTTTCAATTCTATTGACATAATTGTTAGGTCATTAGGGGGAGGGAGTGAAAAGTGTGTGTGGCTTGGAATAAATACAATGGTTTCTCATGCTACTCCTGTTGCTTTGCCAATTTACAACTGTTGGACATCTTTGTTTTTCTTTTGCATTTGGATACAAGGATTTGAGTGAACAACTTGTAACGAGAGTTTCAGATGATCTTGCATTATAGTTGGACCCCACATGTTGTGATTTGAAATGTGAAATTTTAGAAGATGAACTTTGTGAGTGATTGTGATGCATAAGTGTATCCATTTGGTCTTGTGTACAGAATATTGAATTTCTTGAACAGTTTCTATGAAATTGTAAATCAGGGTGTCTCATACTGCAAATTCAATCTACTTGGACTATCCAGATGAAGAAGAAAATGGACCAATTATCTATCACAATAAATAACAGATCAGACAGGTGATAAACAAGTTAACAAGGAATACTCTTGAAAAGCAACACTCATAGAACATATATCCATAACAGAGTTTCCAGCAACCAGGAAATCATTTGCAATGAAAAAGAAAAAAAAAAAAAAAAAAAAGCCAAAAAGCAACATCAGAGATGGTCAATCATTAACTGGTCTTTTGGAAAACCTAAACATTATCACGATCATGGGGCTTGGTATGACCATTCGGTTTTGCTTCTTCACAGCCATTCTCAACGGGTTTGTCACTGAGGTAGCCCACATGTGTGGCTTTATCATTGTCAGCTTGGGGCTCAGAAGAAGGCCGTCTGTGATGGTAATGGTGGCGGTGGCGATCGTGTCTGTGATGTTTTCTCCTATGCTCGTCATTATCATCAGATTCTGAAGTGTCGTGACTTTGAGATCGTCGATGATGTTTGTGGTGATTGGAATGATGCCTCTTTTTGTCAGATTCATCACTTGAATAATCTGAAAAGCTTGAATATGACCTTCTGTGATGCTTGCGGTGCTTTGTGTGTCTTCTCCTTCTGATTGCCACACCACCATCATCATCACTAGAAGAATCTGAATGGCTAGAATCCGATTCTGAACTGTGCCTGTGTTTCTTATGGCTACGTCTCTTCCTCTTATCCTCTTCCACATCAGTGCTATGTTCATCATCGCTGCTGTCATCAGAACTAGAGGTTCGTCTCTTGGGCTTGTGGCTGGATTTCTTGTATCTTCTCTTCTCGTGGTCGCCCGAATCGGAATGATGGTGCTTTCTTCGTTTCTTGTGAGATTTTTTTGTCCTCTTTCTTCCTTCATCGTTTGAATCATTGTCAGTGTCGGTATCTGAGACTGATACAGATCTTCTCTTGTTCTTGGCGGCTTTCTTCTTTCTTTCCCTGGCTTCTGCTTCAGCTTTTGCCTTGGCAGCTGCTTCAAGTTTTTGTTCCCATTTCAGGGGTGCTTCTTTCTTAGCCAAAACTCTCTTTTTCTTCTCCTCAACCAACTGCATGAATTTCTTGGCATCCATAAACACAACTCTAGCTTCTGCATTTGGTATGATGATGAACGGAAGTACATCTCGAAGGGAGAAGGAAACACTGTTAGTTCTTCCACCATGAAGATGTAAACCTTATTATACATAAACAGTTATACACACACACACATAAACTGATTTTGACAATCTTTTTTGTTGGACTACCACATAAAAGTACAAGAAGTTTACAGCTATAAAACCATTAAATTAGAATCTGAAGAACCAGTACAACATAGAACATTCTCAGAATAACCGAAGATGAAGCTTTTCTAAAGTAGCAAGTACAATAATCAATGCTAGTTAACAAACCAGGTAGATCTCATACAACAAAGTAATGCAAATTCGACTCGGGTTTCTTACCTTATGACAGGAAAGGCAATCCCGAACGGCCCAAGAGTAAAAAAGCCTCAAGTACCCTTTACACCACTGGAAACAGAACAAAGCAGCATAAAGATGAGCACAGAACAACACAATAATCCAAAATAGCAACAATCAGACAAGAATAAAGTCCAAAACCCAAAACCCATGACAATTTAATCTCAACAATAACCACACAATCTCATCTGTACATGGGCACCGAATAACTATTTGGCGAGAAATAATTAAAACATACATAGCACTAACAACAACATAATCAACCCTAAAAATCCAATTTACCGGAACAACCCTATTGAGAAGAAAAAACGAACCGCAGAAATCTTGAAAAAGGTAGCCATGAAGCAACAAACTCGCCCAATAAAATTAATAGTTTAGATCAAGAAAAATGCACCTCCAAAGTACAACGAACTCGCCCAATAAAATTAATAATTTAAATCAACAACCCCAAACTACTCAAGAAAACGTACCTGCGGAACAGATCTGACGCTGCTTGGAGAACAGATCTGACGCGACGTTGCCTGGGGCACGAATTGGGGTGGGATGCTTCAGAAGTTGAAAGCTGTTATTGCCTATTTCGTGAGCTGCCCTTTCTTCCAGAGGCTTCGACATTTTCGTGTGGACTGCATCTGCATATTTATAGGCGGTGGCGTAGTAAAAGACGCGTTTAACATATGTAGAAAAGCGAGTTTTTTTATTTTCAATTAAGCAAAGCACTTACATATTTCGAAATTTACTAACCGGCAATTAACCTTATGGCAGGGTAATTGCATGTGCTTATGGCTAAATTTTATGGCAAATATTCATGATAAATGATAGAGTAATTTAATTAAAATATTACGTTGCAATAATATTTATATTCTAACATATAACTTTGTCTCACTACGAAATAACGAAAAAAATTTAGGCTAAATCATATATATATGCTAGTTTAATTTTTATTTAACCCTTACCACCAAATGAAAAGCATAAAAAAACCGACTTCTTACGACCACAAAGATTGGAGAAAAGAAAAAATAAACTAAATTAGTATTTGAACTCAATCCGACCGAATTTGGGCAGAAGAAAATACAACTCGATATTTCAAATAATTGACTTGACAATTTGATACAAATAAAAAGAAAAAATTAACTGACGACCTACCTGGCCTTAGGAACCTCGGTCCAATGCCCACCCGTAACTATAAATTTATTTTATGTTTTATCTAAAACAGAACATCCACCGTCGACTACAATAACTATTCTTCCTATCGACTTGTAAGTACTTCATAAGGTGAGACAACTCCGTAGGGTGAAACAACTCACTAAAAGATTTAAAGTTGCCCAATACTTAAAATCAGGATTTGAACTATGACTTTTGGTTAAGAATAGATAAATTCATTCCACTAGAATTACCGCGGAGTGGTTGTATTTAGTCATTTAGAAAGAAAATTAGATATTTTAGAATTTCTTCAAAATTATGTATGCTTGCATAATTTTGCTATGGAAATGAGTCGAGAAGGCAAAAATACATATTTTTTAACTGTTTTTAAGGCAAAGCCTGTTTTAAAATTATGTATGGTCGCATAATTTTGCTATGGAAATGAGAAGGTAAAAATGCATATCTATCATGTTCACCTCTACATTAACCCGTTCAGAACTTCGTCTCATCTATTTTATGAATCAGTAAAATTGGCGGAATACAATCCCCGACCATCGGCCAAAAAACCAGATCGCTACGGCAAACTGGTAAAGCATATAAAGTATGAAAGAACTCAACTACTAAAAAGTTAAAACAAACTTCGTTAAACATTTATGATTCACTCGGTACATGAAGTGAAAACCTTCAGCAGCGGAGATGGCGTCAAAATCTCTCCCATGCGTACGATATCCAGCTTCCAACTTTAAGTACTAGGGTCTCCAAGACTATTAGATGTATCATTTTTTCTTCGAAATGGCCATCACACTGAAGTTAATTGAACCGGGATTTTTCTGGATTACCTTCTGAATAACTTCAGCAGAATCCTTGTGAAAGCGAATAAACACAGAAAATCAAGAGTATGGCAGAGGAAAGCAGACAAATGAGTGCGGAAGAGTAAGGAGTATAAACACGGAGTAGCATAGAGCAGAAACAGGAGAAACATTCACCTTGAGCACGGTGCTTGGGGAAGATGGACCGTGTGAAATTGGTCCAGCCTTCCTTCCATCAAGCTCATACAATTGACCTACAGAAAGCCATGTCGAGCTTCTATAATAACAGTATGCTAAAGTAGCACTAACAAACTATGAAGAGTATGTTTATGCAAGATCTTGATTTTTTTCAGTCTGATCCACTTTGCAGAGTTGCAATATGAATCAGGTTTCTGTTAGTGTTTATCCTAGAACAGTTCACCACAATATGCTTCCATTTACACTGCACCTTATAATAAGCAGAGGAGTTGTTAAACTTGCATAAAAGTTGAATGTCAACAGTTGTTATGTATTCCAGAGATTTACAAGGTTATCAAGCTATGCAGTTAAAAAAAGGACAAGAGCTCAAATAACTCCCAAACAATCAACTTGGATTGGTCATTTAGACTGAATCCATAACTATGCAACCAAGGAGAAATAACCTTATCATGCGTTTCAGTGGGTGGAGAGTATTACTTAAACCCCGAGTTCTCTTAATAAATGTGATACCTGAATAAGATCATAACTAGAACCCTAATCTCACTCGATGCAGTATAATGAATGATGGTATGAAAGAAATGGTTGCTTTTAAAATTTGTTCGTATTTGATAATCATGGCATATT
The DNA here is from genome assembly GCA_037501455.1 of Lantana camara. Lineage (NCBI taxonomy): Eukaryota > Viridiplantae > Streptophyta > Magnoliopsida > Lamiales > Verbenaceae > Lantana > Lantana camara. Next base: position 86,413,985 of record CM074862.1, on the reverse strand, counting down.
TCTAGCATTATCAAATTATTCCACATGTTCACACGACATACAGACGGGGGGGGGGGGGGAGGGGGGAGGATAGAGAGAGTTACCATTTACACAAGTAAAACAGATGATATGTGTATCTACGTGGTGTGATGCCTGTCAAAAGACAAGAAACCATAAATTTTGAGCTTATCAACAATCACATCAACTTAAGATATGCTAAGAAAGGTAATCTATCAGTTAACAGGATAACAGACCAAAATTGTTCACTACTTTAATCAGTACCTAGAATAGGTTAAGATCTGGGTTTGTAAGATTGGGTGCAACAAGGAGAGTCTTTTAATATTTAGTTTTAAATGATAGAACGTTCATATGATCTTGATAACAATCCACAAACACAGGATGACAGGAGTGAATTCCTTTATATAAAGGTATTAAGATTCAGTAGATATTCCAGAAAGTAAAAGAAATCCATGCAACTTTTTGAATAGATCATTTAACATGTATGAAAGTAAACAATATCAATCTGATTATTACTGACAATCAAGCTACTATGGAAACAATTTCCCCAATTTATATTAATTGATGTAACTGAGAAAAATGATACATAGAAATTCATTACTGAGACGAATCACTCAAGAGTCATGGAACACACAAAAAGTCATTTTGATCACGGAGATGTGCTTCTATATTAACTCACGGAGCTGCAAGTAGCATGGACTCGGCCATTGGCATCTATGATGTTGATTCAGTAACAAAACGGCACAAATATCTATGCTATTAAATAGTACAAAGGGCTACAGACAACTAACTTTCAACAATGTTTAACTGAGTTTTTGCACATTTGTAGCACATGCTACCAGGGTTAAATATGACGAACATAGAAATGCATCTAAATGACATCCTTCCATAACGAGATAAGAAAGAGGGGAAGGGGTCAACTTCATCACTGCTTCAAGTACAAGCTCATCATAAAAAATGAAATCAAAATGTTCTACGAAAAGTTTATGTAAATGCTCTGTATCTGACCTCAGTATCACCATCACTTGCTGCAACTGAATGGGCAACTTCCATTTCGGTATCATTTTCGAGGAATGTTGCACGCTGCAGGATGATTATATTCTAGCAATTATTAGTTGAAAATAGAGGCAAAGGAACACATTATAAACAGAGAAGCAGATAAATAAGGCAAAGTTGAAACACCACTATACCTCAGAGTAATTCATGTTTGCAGTGGATTTGTAAAACTTGTCTAGGTAAGACCCCTCAACTGAAAAGTAACACAAACTAAGCGAGATGAATGACCACCTAAACATGAACGTGAGTACATATAAACATGGATGAGACAGAATCACAAACTCCTCCAAAGATGCTTATGTTCCCTGCCCTTACCAGCTTAATGAGATTGAGTCTGAGCGAAAAAGCAGGCAGCACTTAACTTTGCCACAGGACGAGTAAACATGAAACATTTCTATAATCCAGGGTCGTTATTTGAAATAGATCTCTGCTACAGGTTATGAAAAGCTTTATCACAAAACAAATGGTAATCCAAGGGAGACTAGTCTCAGGATCTGTTTATGCGTAACCAGAGTCTATGCATATGCCCAAGTGGAGGAAAGCCTTGCTAACAAAAGGCATTTCTACAATAATAGTTGTCCTTTTTGACTTAGTGTCCTTCACTATCAGATATAGTACAGTAGAACTATCCATTACACTTTCTCAGTTACTATTATTTGTTTTGATTTGTATGCGCCCATAGTCCACAAGGCAGACTGACAATACATAATAGAATAGACTACAACTTACAAAGAGATCACAAAAATAGCAGAAACTCTTTATCATAACAAAAGAACAACCATGAAGATATTCAGAACTATAGAGCTAACCAAGTTTTATCTCAGAAGTGATATTTCCGATAGCATGAAGAAGTCCAAGAGTTCCACAGGCATTTCCGACAGTTTGTTTCATAAAGTAAACTCCACTGGGAGGCTCCTGTAGAGAATCACAAGAATGTTGCAATCATAAGCTTGAAAAGGTACACTGTAACAGGATAGTAGCTCAACCAAAAGGTCCTCAGTTACAGAAAATAATCCACGAGATGAATCTCATAGCAAACATCAAACCTGGTAAAATTCAAGCTAATAACTCATCTTAATTGATATTGACCAAACTTTAGTAGGACACATTATTATTACTAGTAATTCCCGCACAATCGTTGTGTGTGTAGTTAAAAAAATACTACTATTTAAATATATTAAAATTAATTTTCATATTAATATGTATTTTATAATCATTTTTAATATAATTATTAAATGATGATAAATAAATAGCATAAAAGAATGTCATATTAATTTAAAAAAATTAAAAATCTGAGGGGAGAAAGATAAAAATTATATAAAAACGAAAAGACAAAAGAGAGGTTAAGAAAACGTGGTTGGAGAGATAAAAATAAATAAATAAATAAATAAAAAGAAAAGAAAAGAATGCAAGAGAATAGACAGATGAAATAAAATAAAATTAAAAAGAGAAAGAGGACACCAAGAGAACAAAGCGGTTACTATGTGCCTCTCTCGTTTAATACAAGAGTATAGATGAGAAACTAAAAAAACAAAAAAAAGAATAAGCCGAAGTGCTACAGATGTACTAGACAAATAAAAACATCCAGCAAAAATTAATATGGTACAAAGTTAAGATAATACAACTGATTCAAGGTAGCTAATGGCATTACAAACCATCATGACCCATTTCAATTAGTAATAATATCACGTAAACTAAATGCAAAACTTTCCATAAACAAATCCCAATCCTCTAAACTAGCTTTAACAAATATGTGGACATTCAAGATTCATTACTTGTTAATTGACTGTGTTTATGTATTATAGACACTACAACACAACACTAAGACACACCATAATGGCTTTCTTCCACACCCTTTATGGCATAGAAAGATAAAAGGGACTATGAGATGCAGAAAAGTTATTTAAATATATGGAGTACTAACATAATTCCAAAATTATTCTTCGAGCATACGACCTCTGGCTGTGTACAGAGTGCACAAATGCTTAAGTGAAATATGATTAGTTAAAACTTGAGGGATCATACCTCAAAACAAACTGCCCATCTATAATTTCGTTGGTACCAAATCAAATAGGAAGAGCCATTATATATGTAGGTTGAAGCAGAAGCACGTTGTTATAATTTGTGCTACACTGTTTGAGTGTTTGTACAAGTGCAAGCTCAATTTGACGAGAAAAAAGCGCATATGCAAAAAACATTAATGAAGCCAAATCAAGTCCAAAATACCCTAAGCAAAACCATACTGTACAGCCGCAATGCCATCACAACAAGTACAGCTCGACAAGCAAACTAAATCTTGTAGATGAAATTTATCAGTTTCAGAAACATTATGATGTTCGTCCAATACTCATGGTCAAAGATGAAACTCCATATCCACACAATAGTATTACAGACGGCAGAAAGCACAAATTAAACAGCACGAGTATAGGTTCTAATACATTTCCTCAGCCAAGCAATCCAAATAACAGCCATCCACTCATTAGAAAGAGAAAGTGTTGGTCAAACAATAAACTCCAGATATGATAGCAAGATCAAACTCACCTTTATTGTAGCGTCTTGTTCAATCCTCTCTTTTTCACTCTGTAAAATCAGAAAAACTTCACATACAGAAGTATGAAAATAAGGACTTCCCCAAACAAGCTAGACATCACAAACTGTGCCAAGCACTCAAAATTTGCATTTAGGTCAAATAAATCCCTTGAAAAAAAGGAATTGCGCTTGAAATGATACCAAATTCAATGGATTTTAGTCCAATAACTATAAATTCTCATGCTTAGGTATCAGGGAACAATAGTATAATGATTCGAGTCCATTACTTTTGTTTTGGTTTAGAAGCTTACTCTGTTCTAACTTCACATCTTCGGAACGAATGATTAGAAACACAAAATAAATATCACCAACAAATCGGGGGACGCAAACAAGTTTACCTCTGATGTTATGGGGTAGAGAAACAACACCGCGAGTACTGGCTTTGGAACCATTTCCAAGAGTTGATCGTCAAGTCCGTAAACATCATAGCACTCTACCTCATTCTGTGAAACTCCAAGGTGCCAAATAAACTGCTCAAGCAAAAAATATTTCTTAGAAAAAATATTCATTAATACATTATATGACTCTTCATCTTTGTCCGATTATTAATTTTTCCCTTCTTTTAACATGTTCGAAGTTCGATACATACATCAGACCTTAAATCTCTTTTCATCTAAAAAGATAAAACCATCAAAATCAAAGCGATCAAAATATCCTGGATCGATAAGAAATCCATAATTCTGGTACCTATAATCTTGGATCACAAGGGAAATTTTTGATGATACAGGAAAAGCGTAGGCGGAGGAGACCTGATTCATGATATGAGGGTTAGCTTCAAGTGGAACCCATCGCTTAGCAGAAGGTTGGTCCCCCATTTCTTCTCTGCAGTTTCTCTTCTTTTTGTTTTCCTACAGGTTTCTGTACGTGACAGAAATATGGCGAAATGTATATTTTATGCCTTCTTATAATGCGATGTGATGTTTTAAGAGGAAGTTAGACCTCCTGAAATATGGGTGATTGTAGCCCATATGGTTAAACCGAACCAATGAAAAGGTTGGGTTTGATTCGGTTCGGAAATCAAACTAAAAAAATAAATGAATCTTAAATCTGGGAATCTTAGAGCTGGAGTGAGTTGGAGCTATGTTAAAGATTATGAATTTGATTAAGAGAAAAAAAAAAATTGTCATGCCGTTTTTGCTGTTTACCATCTTAAACAACTTTCATTGCAAACCGTCATCTGAACTTTGTATTGTTAATAAATCGCCATCTAAATTTTTTTTGGTGGTTTTGGCCAAAAAACTTGACAAGTGGCATGTTTAGAAATGCACCACGTCAATTGTATTTTCACCAAAACCACCAAAAGATGGCGGTTTGTTACAAATGCAAAGTTCAGATGGCGATTTACAATGAAAATTGTCCGAGATGGTAAATTGCAAAAATACGCAAAGTCCGAATGGCAAAAATTTCTTTTCTCTTTGATTAATTTGTTGCATCTTTGATGTTGGATTTCCAACCTCAATTAGATTTCCCAAAAGAACATTTCAAGGTATTAAACCCATCTTTATTTACCATACCAAGTTTGAAGAATACGCATTTATCGGTTAATTCTCTTTTAGGAAAAATTATTCATTGAGTTATTTATACCATAACCCCTTGTGCTAAGTGAAATGGGTAAAAAAAAAAACCCTGTGTTACAAAGGAAACCTGTGTTTTCAAAATATTTGCATGTTGAACCCTGAAAATTTCTGGTATTGCTAGAATACTAATTTTCTCTATTTATTGGATACGAAATAACTAATTTAACCTTTTATATTCTCATGTAGATCATCTCACATCTCTCTATATACCATTTTTTATACTTATTTATAGGGTTCTTCATGCAATTTTTATTTTGTACAGAGTTTTAGTGCATATAAAAAAAGGGATTTCGGTGCATATAAAAAAGTATTAAATAATATAGAGAGATTTGAGATGATCTATATAAGAATATAAAAGGTTAAATTAGTTATTTTGCATCCAATAAATAGACAAAATTAGTATTCTACCAACACTAGAAATTAATTTTCAGGGTTCGACATGCAAATATTTTGAAAACACAGGGTTTCCCATGTTAATTTTTGTAACACATGTTTTTTTTTTTTGCCTATTTCACCTAACACAAGGGGTATGGTGTAAATAACTCATTATTCATTCCATCAATGATTATCCTAACCGTTTTCGCCACCAAAAGCCACTGTCTTCCCCACCCAAGATTCTCTCTCTTACTTCTTCGATCAAATCAAACACACAACTCAAAAGAGAATTAATTTATTTCCAAAATAAAAAATCATAATTTCCACAAATAAGATAGATTAACTTATGAGAAAAAAACTTATGAAGCTAGTGGTGGTGGTGCGGCGGTAGTGGCATGGTTGAGTATTCCAAATCCAGATTTGTGGTGGTGGGGTGTGGATCTGAGTTTTGAAGGTGGTGGAGTGCGAATCTGGTGGTGGTGGTGACGGATTTGAAGCGAAGGTAATGGATCTAGGGGAGAGGCCTTAAAGCGGTGGTGGTCGTTGCGGCGGCAGAAACGAATTTTGGCTTGTGGTGCATGAACTGGTGGTGACGATAGAGGTAGATCTTGGATTGGTGATGGTATCTACGGCGTCGGCGGTGGTGCGGTTGCGGCCGCAACTCCGGTGATGGCAACGCCTGGTGGCGCGATTGGATTGCTATGGAGAGAAAACAAGTAATTTTGTTAGAATAAAAAAAAAATAAAAAATTGTTCTTTGGCGTGGTGAGAGACTCTATCAATGTCCAATGGCAATCCTTGTAAATGTTGAGCCCTTTTGGACAAAGAGATAAATTGCCAAGCCATGTCTAATTTCATGTCTCCATCACAAGCCTCATTGGCGTGTGATAAATTGCATGGCCAAACACGAGGAACATACAGTCCACACCTTTTCACACGGTCTGCAACACTTGCAAAGTAAACGCGTGGTAATCCATGTGATAAATCACAAACATGGCCAAACCAAAGTAAACGGGGCCATATTGATATGTTTTCTGATGTGTAAATATTAGCTTATATTTCGTGCCATACACGAAAATTACAAAAAAATTATACTAGTATGTTGATATTTTGATAATTATTGGAGAGATACACAAATCTAAGAACGTGACTTGTCAAATTATTAAAAAAAAAAAAAAAAAGTTAAAATTTGAGGTTTTACAATTTTATTAGGAACTAATAATTTTTTGCACAGTGCAACGAAATAATTATTATTAATTAATTATTAAAATTAAATTATCATATATGTTTTATTATTATTTTATATTTATTAAATTATATAAATAATTATGACAATATTATAGTAATAAAAATAATATTAAATATAATTACAAAATATGAGGAACAAAATAAAATAAATATTAAAAAGTTAAAAAAAAAAATAAATTGAGGTGAAAGAAAAGAAGAGTTAACATATTTTTAAATATGAATTAACTCACACATTATACTAGTGAAAAAAAATAAATAATAATAAATAAAAAAAATTCATGACACTCCATTCGCTTTTCTCAGTTAATATAATAGTATAAATTTCAAACATTAATGGGATAAAAATTTTTTGCCATCCGAACTATGCCCATTTTTGTAATTTATCATCAAAACAATTTTTCATTGCAAACCGACATCCAACCTTTGCATTTGTGACAAAACTCCATCTGAAGGTGGTTTGGTCCGACGTGTATGTTTTAGGAAAATGTCACGTGTCAATTTTTTTTCCCAAAACCACCCAAAAAAATGGTTTAGATGGTGGTTTGGTCCGACGTGTATGTTTTAGGAAAAGGCCACGTGTCAATTTTTTTTTCCCAAAACCACCCAAAAAAATGGTTTAGATGGCGTTTTATCAAAAATGCAAAGGTTGGATGGCGGTTTGCAATGAAAAATTGTTTGGATAGTAAATTGCAAAAACGGGCATAGTTCGAATGACAAAAAATCTTTTTCCCAACGTTAATAGAGTTGTAAATAAATATAAAATTTCAAAAGAAAAACAATCAATAAAATATTAATATATTGTAATATATTATAAATAAACTAAACGATTAGATAATTAACATTATTGGAACCAAAAAAGATAATTAACATCATTGACTTTCTCAATCTTTTCAAGCTCCTCTCACTTCAGATTTCTAAGAAAACCCAAAGTCCCAACTCCCAAAGCATCCAAATCTTTTTCCTCAGCCGACCCAAGTCCCAACATCGTTCCACCGGCCAAGCCCACCACTCGCGCCTCCGCCACCACCATTCGCGCCTCCGGGCCCTCCACCACCACCACCACAGGTGAAGCCTCCAGGTCTGTATGAACTTCCGGTTTTGAAACTGTGTTATGATAGCAGCAGTTTTGAAGGTTGGTCAAGTGCAGGGAAGTAAGGCAACATTGCATGAGTTAAAGTTTTGGGGGTTACGTTTTAAGAAAACGTATCACGCTTCTTTTAGTTGGGAGAATTTCGCCTTTTCGTTACGATGTCGTTTTCTTTCAGTATCTTGTTTTTCCTTGAAGAATTAAGTTGTTATTTTGAATTTTGGGTTGCACGTGTCGTGCTGTTATTGGCCCTGCGGTAGGGGAGTTTGTTACTGAGTTTTGGGACCAGTATTTGTAACCTTTGTAGCTCAGATTTTGGCATCAATTAATCTCATTTCTCGGCTATCTCTCTCTGTATATATTCATTTCTTCTTCTTCAAGCTTCAAACTAATACTGAATGTGTGTGAAATTGATCCATTTTTTAGCCATATTATCTAATCTTAATCTGGGTAGTAGCTACTCTGTTAACAGTGGACTCAGAGCACGGTTGGCGAGTTTCTTGGGCGCAAATGGCTAAGAACAATACCACGAGGATTGATGAGCTCGAAGCAACAACTAAGGAGCTCAAGGAAGGTCAGGACGCCATGAAAACACAGTTGGAGGAGATTGCTAGAGCTCTGTAAAACTTGGGAAAGGGGAAGGAGACCAGCAGCTCTGCAGATCCGATGATATCCTCTAATAGGCTCTATGGTGATGGGGGAATCCTTCCAACTCCTGCACTCAAAATGAATAAGGTAACTGGAAATACTAATCTTAGGAACAAGCTTGAGTTTCTTAGATTCACTGGCAGTGAGCTTAGACAATGGATTAGGAAATGTTCTAAGTATTTTCAGTTTAATCTCATGAGTGATTATGAGAAAATTGTGTTGTCTACGATGCACATGGAGGGTGAAGCAGACAATTGGTTTTTGGATTATGTTGATGGGAGGAGAATATAACGTGGGATACATTCTCTAGTCTAGTTTCAGAGAGATTCTCAACGCAAATGGAGAGTAACATTATTGGCCAGTTTAATAAGCTTAGCCAAGAAAGATCAGTGGAAGATACACTGAAATTTGAATAACTGAAATCTTTTATGTTTAATCACAATAGATCACTCACTGAAGATTATTCTATTAAAAGCTATATCAGTGGGTTAAAAGAGGAGATCAGTTAGATGGTAGAGATGATAGCTCCACCTACATTAGAGAAGGCCATTCATTGTGCTAAGAAGCAACAACGGTTGTTGGATGCTATGGGAAAATCTGCAAAATCTAGGAATAAGAATTGGAATGTGAAAACTGGTATTGAGGAACAGAGTATGAAGAAACCTAACTCTTCCAACTCTGATAAACACCCACCAATCAGAAAATGGAAGCCAGGAGGAAGAAGGGTCTCTCTTTCAACTGTGATAAGCTGTTTCACCCTGGACATAGATGCAAAAAGCTCTTTGTTATTATCTGTGAAGAGAGAGATGAAACAAATGATGATGATGTTATTGACCTGAGGATACCGAGTTCCACATATCTCTTAATGCTGCCAGTGGGAGACCTGCACCAGACACTATTAAAATCCAAGGGAGAGTTGGGAATAACAACATGACTGTGCTCATTGATTCTAGGAGCACACACACATTTCTGGACCCAGATATAACTAGGAAAGCTGGATGTGATATTGAGTGCACTAACCCTTTGAGGGAAGATGCACTGTGATTCCAAGTGCAGTGATTTCAAGTGGGAAATGTGTGGGCATCATTTTAAGGCAAATGTGAGATTGCTGAGACTAGGGGGATATGACTTAGTAGTACGGGTTGATGCTTTGAGGAAGCTGGGTGATATTACTCTCAACTTTGATAGACAGACAGTGAAGTCTTTCAAAGGTGAAGAGTTAATCACTCTGCAAGGAGGGAAGAATAAGACTGCTTTGAGAATGATATCAGGGTAAGGGTTGCAAAAACTACTGAAGAGGAGGGGAAGGACATCTCTTAGTCGTTTATGCCTGGTATCAGCTGAAGAGAGTAAGGAAGAGTTGGATGTTCATGATGAACTCAAACCTTTGCTGTCTGAATATGAGGTTTTATTTAAAGAACTTAAAGGATTACCACATGTAAGAAGTCATGACCATCAAATCCAACTCAAATCTGGAGTAAAGAGTATCAAATAAACCTCATACAGATACTCTTATCTTCAGAAGTGTGGAATTGAGAAGCTAGTTCTGGAGATGCTCAAGAATGGGATTATACAACCCAGTGTGAGTCCTTTCTCATCACCAGTGCTGTTAGTGAAGAAGAAGGATGGTGGATGGAGATTCTGTGTGGATTATAGAAAGTTGAATGCATTGACAGTTGAGGATAGCTACCCTATACCTCTTGTTGACGAACTCTTGGATGAACCTGGGAAAGCCACTATCTTCTCTAAGATTGATCTTAGGTCAGGATATCATCAAATCAGGGTGAAGAATGAAGACATACCTAAGACAACCTTTGTTACTTCCTCAGGCCTATATGAGTTCAGAGTTATGCCATTTGGCTTAATCAATGCCCCTGTAACTTTTCAATCTCTGATGAACTATATACTTAAAGAATATCTCAGAAAATTTGTACTTGTCTTTTTTGATGATATTCTAATATATAGTGAGAGTCTGCAGGAACATATTCAACACTTGGAAACTGTTCTTGGGATTCTAATGCAGCTTTGGGAAAAGCCAAGTGGAGTATCTTAGCCATATCATTGAAAGAGGTGGTGTATCAGTTGAGTCACACCAAAATTCAAGCTATCGTAACTTGTCCTACTCCCAAGACAGTGAAGAGTTTGAGGGGATTCTTGGGATTAACAGGATATTACAGGAAGTTCATAAGAAACTTGTAGCACCCCGAACGTAGGGACCACATCCCCCGTACTAAGACCCAGATCCAGTTACGAAATGGGAAGTTTGTACCCGAATCCGAATCATAGCGAACGGGAGACCAACTCACTCACTATGCTAGGCGGAGCTAACAACAACAAACTCAGAGTGTGCGGAAGCAAAACAATTAAGCAACAACAATTATGTGACGCCCCGTCCGATACATCGTATAGGTATGCGCCACGAGAGAGTTTACTTTACGCACTTATGTGATTTAATTCTCTTTTATGTGTTTAATTCCAACTTTGATTGAAAATGTGACTTAATTGACCAAAATCCAAAATGGTAAAATATGAATTCTTGCATGACAACTTGAGAATGGAACTTGGATGAATTTAAATTAATTATTGAAGTTGGATTTAAATAGGACTTGGACCTATTTGTGTGTTTTGGGCCTAACTTGAATTGGGTAAGTTTGGGTCATTAGGGACCAATATGAGCTCGGGAATTCGAATTCGAATTCCGACACCACCATTGGACTTGATTCGGTGATTCGGGTCCCACGAAATTTATTTTATATTTTTCGGAAACCATTTAGACTTTAAACCTTTTAATTGTGACTTATTGGGCCAAAGGTCATTTATTTGAGCCCAAATCCTATTCAAGCCTTTAGCCTCATATTATATCTTGGAAACCCTAACCTTGACCTAAAACTATTAGCCACCTTATAAATAGCTTTATTCCCTTTTCATTTCATTTCAAACCACACAAGTTAGCTTCCAAGAGAATTATGGAGAAATTTCAAGAGAAGATCAAGACTTGAACCATCTTTCATTCTAAGAGCTCATATTCCTTGATTTCTCACTCCTTCATAAGACAAGGTAAGTCACATATTTTCCTTGATTTGAATTTAATTTCTATCTCTGGTTGTTTGAGCATGAATATGGATCCTCCATGTTGTAATCATGTATTTTGAGACAAGAAATGTTTGGGTTGCTGCAGTTTGTTCTATGCCTTGTACGTGATTCCCGTCAAAATATGTAATTTCTGGAGATGAATTGCATAAATATAAAGTCACATTTTGTATTATTTACACCAGGAAACCGTAATGATTACTTGAAAATGGAATTTGGAGATCTGAACGAAATGATACAATTTCAAACCTTCAGTTCTCGTGTTTTTGGATTTAATAATGTTGGATAGGTGTACTAAAGTTGAAAACCAAATTGCTGCGTGAGTAGGCCTAGGGAGCCGTGATGATTTGCTGGGAATTATTTAAACTTGGCTGGTGTAAGTATCGGATTGTGGTATATATATTAACAAGTTTGGAAATTAAAAGTTAACATGCCTAAGTAACTCATCTTTGCTGTCATTACACTTGGAAGTAAGAAAAATAAGAAGATTGGTTGAATCAAAGAATAGGGATTAGAATTTAATAACAAGTGCCAGCATATCTTCTTATTTAATGGTAGCAATGATTACTTGGAATTCAAATTTGGAGTAGCATTAAAACATCTCTGTTCACGTGCCCCTTTTGCCTTCCTTTCATGAAATTGGATAATATGATTCTTGAAATTAACAATTATTGATGCCATTACCTTTGAGATACAATAAATGCAAATTGAGGGCTGGGCCGCGTGAGTTGTGCCTAGCAAACTTGATAATTTTGTTTGGAATTTTGTCTCACACGAAATTTGAAGTACATTGCCCTGCTGCGTGCTTTGAACATTTTAAGCGTTGTTGTGTGCCTTGGGAATATTTAACATAGGAACTAATTAAATTCTTGAATTTAAATATAAATGTCCAATTGCTACAGTATGCCATTTCTTTGCATTCTTAGATTATAATACTTCATTTGATCGAATGATTTATGTGAATCTCGATCTCTTCCTTTTTATTATTTATTTTTTTATGATTAAAATGCATTATTTTAAATATTAATGATATGACTTTAATTTATGTTCTAAACTTTAATACTTCATTTTAATTGAATAATTTTGTATGAGAGCTTATCCTATGTTATGCCACGTGACCTATGTGACTCATATCATTCCATAATGCATTATCAAACCTAAATGCTTCGTTAATTGCATGATTTGGGGGAATATGTGAACTATGCTATGTGACCTATGTGTACACTTCATTCCATTTTCCATATCATTCATCTCTTGGTACACCGTGCATCTTACTTGGTTCATGTAGAGTCTAAGTTTGGGCTTTCGTATGTCTTGTCACAGAGTTTGGTGGTGCCGGTGAGCCCGAGGTTTAGAGTGTTTGGCCCTTCACACTCTCAGACTCTACTACTACGAGATGAGGTTTAGGATTTTGTATAGTTACGCGACCTATGGCCTTAATATGCTGATTTCAACCCTTGCATGCGAGTATATCTATTATAAATACGTATGTGTTGGATATGATATGTTTATGACCTTGTGAATCAACTCTGTTTTGGAAAATTAGATATGAAAGCATATGTAAGCGGTTTTGAAAAGTTATGTTATGTTATGTTTCTGTAGCGAGTTGGCCATGAAATATTGGCATCTGTATGTATGTATGTATGTGGATCCGAGGAGCTATGGGTAAGGAATCCCTGGGACGGTATAGGGCCGTCAGGGCTCGGCCTGTACATAGTCTCCATTTGAGATATCATTGCGCGACTCAGGGAGATAGGGGAGGTATGATATCTTGAGCCTTCGGTGTACAGCCGGGGAGGACTCTTGTGGGTTCGCTACCCCTTGAGGGTTTGTCTGTTATGGATGGTTTGGAGACGGTACATCTCCTCCATCATTGGTGTGACGGTTGGATTGATTTCTGTATTTATGTTTTGATATGTTCTGAGGAGTAAAGGTTGGAAGCTCGTACTCGCCGAGCATGTGATCTGTTATGTCTGGGAATCATGAATCGAGATAGAGTTCTGAAATGTTTTCTAAAAACTTATACTTATAACTATCTTTTGGGTACTTTTGGAAATGTCTTTGGTATGCAACACCTATCTCCGGTTCACGAGTCCACCCTTCTGAAATGTGCTATGTTATATATATATTGTGGGTATGCGATAGCCCCCTCACTCGGTCAAGTTGACTGACCCCTCATTTACACTTTTAGTTGCAGGTTGTTGGCGTTCGCTAGGCGGAAGTGAGTCCTTTGAGTTGCACTTCGTCGGTCTAGTCTTTCTAATTGCATTTGTCTTTTCATACACTTTACTTATGCTTTGACTTGTAGACTTGAGATTATACTTTACTATTCGGTAGCCCTGCGTGGCACTCTCATTCGGACCTTGTGGCACTTGATGATTATTACCTTATGTTGATATTCGGGATTAGGTATCTATGCTAGTTGAACCGGTCACCTGCTTTGCATGTTTTGTTTTAAATGCTTCCGCTATCTATTGTTGTTGGTTTTATTTGCTTCCCCACTCTGAGTTTTGGTCAAGTTAGATCCGCCTAGCCTAGTGTGTGAGTTGGTCTCCCGTTCGCTTTGATTCGGATTCGGTCATGGACTTTCCATTTCGTGACCGGATCTGGGTCTTAGTGTGGGGGATGTGGCATCCTCCGTTTGGGGTGTCACAAATTATAAAGCAGAAGCATAACATATATACATCATAATCACACAATAAATGTGACACCCCGACTTTCAGACAGTACAGGTATGACGTATGTGCGCGATTTATATTATCTAAATTCATATTCTTTACTTTTGTAATTCTTATTTTAAATATTTCTTATGAATTCTATATGATTTTGAATGCTATTTGTTAAGATTTGATTTCGGAATTTCTCGTTGTTTGAATATGTTGGAGAATTACGTGTTATGAACTTGGATTATGCTCGTTACATGTTTTCGAATTTAATTGTTGAACTTTTGAATTTATTGTTCGTTCGGAACCTAAAGGAGGTTAAAACGCTTTTAGCGCACCTTGGGTTCCAATGTGTGTATTTTGAGCTCGGGAATTCGGATTCGAATTCCGTCACCACCATTGAACTCGTTTCGACGATTCGGGTTCGATGGACTAAGCCTCATAACCTCTTAATCTCATTTGGTATTCCGAAATTCGACCGAAAACTTACCTCGCTCTTATATTACTACCTTTCACCTAATTGCATATTAGTCCCCCAAATTTTGACATATTACCCTCAAGATTGGCCCCACAATCCACCACAAACTCAGCATATTCATCCCTCTCCCTCTCATTATCGGTATAGGCAAAAAAAAGGGAGAAAAGTGCAGCAACTTGGAGATAAATCCTTCAACCTGTCACTATTCACACCAAGGAGGTTTTGAGCTCTAAACTCCATTTTCTTCCAACTTCATCAAGAGGTAAGTTAGTATTTGATATGTACATGATATTATGAGTATTTTGAGCTATTGAATCCATGCTTGGAGCTAGGTTTGATATATGTTTGGAGCTTGACATGAATTATAAGGGTTTGTTGATCACCTTAGTTTCTTGGAGTTAAGCTTTGGTTTGAGGTGGTATATTTGATCCCTTATGACTCTAATTCGACTATATGACTCTCCTTTTGAATATGGTTGAGCATGGTGGAAGTTGCCATTAATGAAATTCAAATTCTTGCATGAGAATTCTTGTGATATATGATGATTTTTGGGCTTTTATGATGATTGGATGATTATATGAGGATTATGAAGTGATTTGCTAGGATTTGCATGAGTTTTGTGGCTTGGGATGATTGTTTGATGTTGCTGCATGCTTGCCCTGCTCCTTCCCCTGTTTTTCCCGCAGAGTTACTGTTGCTGCTGGTATTTTTTTTCGAAGACGAAGGGCCAACACGGCCGTGTCAGCTTTGTGCATGTTTTGGACACGGCCGTGTCAGCCTCTCGACTTGGGGTAATTTATTTTTATAAAACCGGACACGGCCGTGTCCATTTTGAACTAAAACTCAACACGGCCGTGTCAGCCCCTCGAATTAAACCTCTGAATTTATTTTAACCGGACACGGCCGTGTCCATTTTGAACTAAAACCCAACACGGCCGTGTCATTTGAAAATATGGCGGCGGCAATTGCTCGTTTTATCGCTTCGTTGTTTTTCGTTGTGTTCTCTTTCTTCGTTTATAATTCGTATGCCTTGTTAGCTCGTTATATTGTGCATGATGTACCTTGTTTTGGATTTATGATCTTATTTGATATGAATTTTATGAGTATGAATTGGTAGGATTTAATTGGCACATTCATGCATTCCATTTGTATCCATAAGTATTGCCGAGCATCTATTTGGTTCATATTTGAGTCTAAGTCTCGGGTCTTGCTTTCTTTTGTGTTTCAGAGCCTCTCCCGGTTGCGCAAGAGCCCGAAGCTTAGGTGGTTGGTTGCCGTTTTGATCTTCCTTTTGTCTCTTTTGCTAAGGTGAGGATAGGAATTAGTAGCTAAATACCCTATGGCCTATAATATGATGAATTTTCCCTTGAATGTGGATATGGTACATATATCTAGATATGCGTGCTTAAATTATGTTTATGATCTTATGGAATAACTTTGGTCTATTGGAATTGATATATGTACGAGTATATATAAACTTGATTTTAAATCTCTTTTGGTATATTTTGTTATGTTGAGCGAGTGTGCCTTGAAAGATGGGATTTTGGTTTGAATTGGTTTGTGGGCCCTAGAGACGTGGGTAAGGACGGCCCGGGGTGACCACGGGGTCGCCGGGTTTACCCCTGTGCACGTTCTCATTTGAGATATTCACGTGCGACCTTGGGAGGTTGGGAAGGCGTGGTATCTTGAGCCTTCGGTGGATAACCGGAGATGGCATGACGTGGGTTAGCTACCCCGTATGTTTTTGGTAATGTAGGTGCTAGGGTTTGATTCCCGACACACCATGGATGTAGCACCCCTATCCGTAGGGATACCACACCCCCGCACTATAGGCCGATCCACATACGAAATGGACAACCCGTACATGAACTAACCTATAGCGAACGGGTGACAAATAAAAGAAAAGACGAGCTAGGCGGGACTAAACCCCAAAGCAATACAAAACCAAGACATATAAAAGTTAAAAGCGGAAGCATTAATATCAACATTACTTATAGGTACCATATTTACATCAAAAGTATAAATACCAATAGGTACCAACATGTATCAATACATTATCATCTCTTACTAACCTATACATGATCAAGTATTCAGAATGTGATAACAACGGACATAACATGAGAGGTAGCAAAATATATACAGGATGGTACACTGCTAGACTCAAGACAATGCAAGACTGGACCAGACTCCCGCCTAGCACGACCGGCTCTCAAGTACCTGAAAAGTGAAGTATCAGTCTACCGAAGACTGAGTGAGGGGCATAAGTATATATTAGCGCAATCACATTCAAGCTATAACCTCGGGTAAGGTTTTATAATTAAAAGTAATATAAGTTTACAATCACATAAACTCGCCCGAGATTACAACTACCAGTATTAAGTACTTGTTCATTTTCATGCAATCAATACATGGCCCCGGCGAGTGAGGGCGGTCTCCAACCTTACTCCAAACGTACATGAACATCCTTGCTTGTTTAATAGTCAATAGGTGATCATGCAATTTACTTATCGTGCAATCGTGCGAAAGTGTAATCATATAACACGTTCATGAAATGAAAATCATGCAATAACCCGAGGCGCATCCGTGGTGCCGGACTCGTCCCCAGTCTCCTTCTTCCTCCGGTTTGATGATGGGATTGCAAGGCCCCAACATCCAATCTCTTTGAGCAGAGGGTACATGAATCCCTAAGCCCGGAGCTCCTTCCTCCACTAACCTCCTAGTGGATTCAGGGGTGACCCCAAACATGGTGAGGATAGCGCCAGAGTTACCCGTCAGCCCTTGCTTTCCCGGTTGGCTCTGGTCACTACCCTCGGGCCCAAACGTAACCGGTCATGCTACTCGCCTAAACATGCACGAAACAATACATAGCTTGCTTACTTGCTTGAACATGACTTGAAATGATCAATGATTTATAGAGATTATAATTATAAATACCTTTTTGGCCGAAATATCACATAAGGGATATACGGGTTCTATATAACTAACAATTAAACCTCACCTTTACCGACAAAAGACAAGTAGGCACGGCCTACGGGCTTGCTCCTCGTCCCTACGAAGCTGGTCTGTGCAAAATGGACGTGTACACGTGAGACTTGACTCTAAGATGAACCAAATATGACGAACGGTGAAAATGTATCGAGATGATGAGGAAAATGCAATGTGGCATGATAACATGTTGTTTCAATACATATTAGCACATATAATAGCAATTCGGGGTCAAAGAAGTCGTTGGATCGAGGGGCTAAAAATGTAATTTTATGCAGAATATTTTGTTCTGCAATCCAGGTGGGAACGGCCGTTCCGTCCCTTTGTAAATGGGAACGGTCGTTCCCATGAATCCCCAAAATGCGCCAACGATTTCAATTTAGAAATGCGCCTTAGCTGGGAATGGCCCTTCAGGCGCAAGGCCAAAATGGGAACGGCCGTTCCCATGCTCGGCCGCCTTGTTTTTGTTTAAAAGAGGGGAACGCCCGTTCCCACAATGCCTTGAGGTTGGGAACGGCCGTTCCCTGTTTCTGCAACTTACAGAAACAGAGCAAAACAGGGGAGGCTCTCGGCAAGAAGCAACAAAGCAACCAAAATTCCATTTTCAATCAACCAAGTCATGATTTTCTGGAAATATGATGCATACACCCTTAAAAGACAATAATATATCATCTAAACACATAAATCGTGAAGTTTCATCAAGAATCCAAGGTTTCAAGTTCAAGTTCATATTGATCATTCAAGCTCAAACTCTCAAGAATCCCATGAATAAATCATGCCATCTTTCAAGAAATGATCTCCTAATCATGCTTCCATCTACAATTATTCCATCTAGCATATAAATCCCAAACCCTAGCTAACTCCTACATGCTCAAGAATCATGAATTCATGCAAAACCAACCTTAAAGTTGAAGAAATGGAGAAGAAGATGAAGATGGATGCTAAGCTTCAAAGCTTGGAATTTCTCTTGAAAAAGAATCGTGATGGAATGATGAATTCTCTTCTTCCTTGCTTGAGGTTTTGGTTCGGTAAGAGAAGGGAGCAAGTGATTGATGATTTTTGGGTGAGAAATGATCAAGGAAGCATGAAGAAGTAATATACCGTGATTCATCAAGTTTTGAAATGTGTGAAATGTATAAATTGCAATTTAGTCCCTCAAATATTTAAGTCATGCAATTAAGGATGAAAAGCTTTGGGAATTGATCAATTGAGTCCTTGAAAAGGTTATGCAATTTGGTCCCTAAATTTAAAAGAATGAACCTATATGGCAAGTTGACAATTAAATCATTTTCGGTAATTATTTCATGAAATAAATATTTCCAAGTCTTGAAAGGAATTCTCAATTTGATATAAATTGATAAAATCTCATGAAAGTATTATAAAATATAATTTATAAAATTATTTTAGACATAAGATATTAATAAATAAAAATCGGGACGTTACAACTCTCCCCCCCTTAAAAGGACCTGGTCCCCAGGTCCACTGTCATGTTTTTGAAACGATGCACAAGTTATAAGAGAACCCCGTCTCTTGAACAAGGAATGAAAGAACCCCGTCTTTCACAAGAAGTGAGAAACCCCGTTTCTCAGCAAGGAGTGAGAGAGCCCCGTCTCTCAACAAAAAATGAGAGAGCCCCGTCTCTCACATGCACTGAAGTCGTTCAAGGAGTAGATGGCAAAAATAATGGCATGAATGTTGCATAGACAATTAGAATCATATAGACAATTAAACCATTTAATCACATACTTATCACTCATAATTAACTAGTTTGCAATGCACAAGAAATTAAATAAAATAACAATAAGATCAGTGATGCACGTGGTATGCATGGTTAAATGTACCGTTCACCGATGGTTGTACTATGCATATAATTGGTACCTTCTTCTTCCCGGACCAGATTCACATTTACATTTCGCACTCCCCTCTCATGAACACCTTCCCGTGCTCGCACTAGTAATCTTCCACCCCCGGTCGATTTCCCTCGTAGCCTTGAGCAAGTGTCGATGTGATGCTCGTCACTCCCACAGTAGAGACATAATCCCAACCGTTTCCTACAGCCATCATAAGTGTGGTTATCACGTCCACAATAACCGCAAAGAAGTTTCCCGGAAGATGTTGTTGAGACTGGGTTACGCGAAGTTCCCGAACTTGATCCAAGTGATTGCTTCTTTTTCTTGCGAGATCTTTCCTGAGGTGTCGGGGTATGGTAAGAGATAGGTCGCTTTCCTTTGCTAGAAAGCTGTCCCAACTTCGAACCTGAAGCCTGCCCAGGGTGAGGATTAGACCTTCCTGCCCCCAACAAGGTGGTGCCTCAGACCTTTTCTTGGGAGTTACTTGAAGTTAGTTCCCACACTTTTTTGGTTTTCTTGAGTTGTGACCCAGGGGGATCCTTGTTTCCTTCAAAGGGTCTTGAGGATGGTTGGTTCTGAAATTCTCTAAATGCTATGGAAATTTGGCCCGACTGTGATGATAAGACTCGTGACTCGGAGGACATATACTCTTTTATCTTCTGATCCACCAAACCAACCAAGGAATCGAAAAACTCCTGAGGCTGAACCGGAGGGGGTAGCTGCGGGGAAACCCTAGGCACTTGCTTACAATGAGGGTGATCTTGAGACATCCTGTAATTAAAACACTAGATATGCATGTTGAATTAATATGCCAATGCAGGTAGCACACTTGGAAATGATAGAGTTCAACATATTGGAATAATTAGGCTTAAACGGAAAAACATGTATATGTATAGAAATTTAAAATTTTAAATAGTGTATGATGCACGTGCCTATGGATGCATGGAACCTGTCACCGGAGTAATGAAAAATTTTCTCTCGACTTGTAACTCCTTGTTCGTTGAATTATAAGCTTGTATTGAGTTGGTAATCATTTCTTGTTTTCCCACGGTCTTCTATTCTTCAGATTTATCTAACATCCACTTGAACATTCCCACAACTCAGTATTATGATTTCTGAAACCCGAAGTCTTCTATGCTCACGGAGTTAACATCTAGCTTACTCTTTAATAGTTACTCCCCAATTGTTGCCCGAATTCTCTTCATGGTTGTCACTTTGCTCCAACTCCCTTGGTTACTCCTTAAGAGTTTGAATAATTGAATAAATTCCTTTTTCCATTGTTTGCACTCGATCACCCAACCATTACCTAGCAATTCGTGGCCTTTCTTTATCGTTTCCATCTGTTGCTTAATATCTTTTAATATTACCCCATAACACGACAATTCAACTTGGATCTTGAAATGTCCCCACTAAATAAAACCTTTAGCATGATTATCTTTCAACTTCGTATCCACTGGCGTGCTGAGCTTCCTTTATTCCTTTCTTAAGTGAAATCCCAAAAATTTTCCTTGCGTTAACTTGGGTAATTATATGCTCCCCAAACAAGAACTCTTGAATTCAATTTCGGTTCCATTTATGGAATTAATTTCCCGACTTCCCTTGAAGAGTCATTCTCCCGTTATCATCTCGATTCATCAAGTTACCACCATGCCTGAAATCCCTTAAATCTAATCTTTATAAACTGAATAGATTGTAGGACTTGTCTTCTTACTTGTCTACGTCTTGAACACCTAGTTCCCTTTTCTTGCTTCTTTCTCATCCTTTTCCGTTTCCATTCGTTGTTCTAAAGTTCCCAATTTTGCACTCTTGCACGACCCTCCAAATTGAATCCGGAAAATAAACTCATTCCACCCGATTATAGAGTCCCTAGCATCTTTACCTTTCATGAATAGATCATCCAAAGCTACTAGCTCGAATGTGATTGGCCGTATTTTTGGAACAAAGGGCTCAGGAAAGGAATAATGCCCCTCCGATCGGGAATCATGGAGGAAATGCTATCACTGCTCTTCTTCGGGAATTTAAAAATCAGAATCCACCGGTTTTCATTGGTGGGAATGATGGGCAGGCAGAGGAGTGGCTAATTCAGACAAATCGGGTATGGCGCCTCATTCCTTGTGACCCGATGGACAAGCTACAGTACACTCTTAGCATGATACAGGGACAGGCCTACAGTTGGTGGACTAGCACTCAGATTAAGTTGGAAGCTTCCGAGGAAGAGATTACATGGGATATCTTCGAACAGGAATTTAAGAACAAATATATCCCTAAGGCTACGAGAAACCGAAGGTTGAGAGAATTTATGGATTTGAAACAAGGGAGTATGTCTGTTACTGATTATATCAACGAGTTTGAGAGACTCTCCCTCTATGCCCCCTAATATCGCTAATGATGATGAAGCGAAGGCCTCTCAGTTTCTCCAAGGATTACGGGAGGATATGAAAGATGCTTTGGAAGCAGCCAACACGAGCACGTGGGCAAAAGTAGTTGATAAGGCGCTCAGGGTCGAAGAGAGAGTGGTTCTGAGGAGGAGGACTTCACATTCAAGACAAGGGTCCGGTTCAGGGACTATGAATAAATTTGGAAAGAGGCCAGCCTTTCAAACTTTTCAATAGGCTAAACCTCAGAACAAATCATTCAAACCAGCGGGACCAATTCAAGCCAAGCAACCATTAGCACTTCCGGCACCACCTAAAGTGCAATGTACCTATTGCAAAGGCTCTCACCACGTGGACAACTGCTTCAGACTCCATAAAAGGTGTTTCCTTTGTGGAGCACCGGATCATATGATGAACACGTGACCTAAGAAGAAAGATAACCCGAGGCCTGCAATTCCAGCTAGGGCATATGCGTTGGGAGCTGAGGAGGAGCAAGCTGTAGATGTCGACCCAAACGCGGTGATTGAAGGTACTATAAGCATCCATGGCACTACATTACATGCATTGTTCGATCCCGGGGCTACTCATTCATTTATTTCCCGGGATATTGCTGCTTCTATGTGCTTGCCTGTTTCTTTATGTGCGCATGACTACGTGGTTAGTTCCCCTCTTGGTGGTAGATTAGTATCTTGCAGGGTTTTTCGGGGTTGTCCAATTGGCTTTGAAGACCGAGTCTTTTTGGCAGATTTGATTGAGATGCCTATGCAGAGGTATGATGTTATTCTGGGGATGGATTGGTTGTATGGGTATGGGGCTCAGATGGATTGTCGGGGAGAAGAAGGTTTCCTTTGGTTCGGTGGTGTTTAAGGGCGAGAAGGTTAAGTCAAGCCCGTTTATTTCTTTTATGGAGGCTAGTAAACTAGTCCGGGACGGAGCAACTGGTTTTGTGGCCTATCTTTTGAATAGACCAAAGGATCAGGCCAAACTTGAAGAGACGGAGGTCGTGCGAGAGTATATCGATGTTTTCCCTGAGACTTTGGGTTCTCTACCTCCAGATAGGGACATCGAGTTCGTAATTGACCTTTATCCCGGAGCAGAGCCTTTCTCGAAGACTCCCTACAGAATGGCTCCTGCAGAGTTGAAGGAATTGAAGTCGCAGCTTGATGAACTGTTAGCTTGCGGGTACATCCGTCCGAGCACTTCTCCGTGGGGTGCTCCCGTTCTATTTGTAAAGAAGAAGGATGGAACGTTGCGCATGTGTATAGATTACCGTGAGCTGAATCGGATGACCGTGAAGAATAAGTATCCATTGCCTCACATCGACGAGCTATTTGATATTTTGCAAGGGTCTAAGGTTTATTCTAAGTTGGATTTGAGGCAAGGTTATTATCAGCTGCGGATAAGGGAGGAGGATATCCCTAAGACTGGATTCAACACTCGCTATGGGCACTTTGAATTCGTGGTTATGCCCTTTGGATTAACTAATGCTCCAGCCGTATTCATGGATATGATGCACCGAGTGTTCAGGCAGTTCCTTGACAAGTTTGTGGTAATTTTCATAGACGACATTCTGGTGTACTCTAAGTCGGCTGAAGAGCATGCTCAGCACCTCCGGATTGTTATGGAAACCCTAAGGGAGCATAAATTGTACGCCAAGTTTAGTAAATGCGAGTTTTGGATCGACAGGGTTGTATTTTTAGGTCATATCATCTCGGGTAATGGAATTGAAGTGGATCCGTCTAAGATTGAATCCGTGCTTCGTTGGGAGAGACCGAGGAATGTATCAGAAATTCGGAGTTTTCTTGGATTGGCTGGCTACTACAGAAGGTTTGTTAAAGATTTTTCTAAGATTGCGGGTCCGTTGACTCAACTGACTAAGAAAGAAGTGAAGTTTGAGTGGGATGACAAGTGTGAAGCAAGTTTTCAGACATTGAAAGTGAAATTGACTTCAGCACCAGTTCTTACCCTACCCGAGGGCACCGAGGGTTATGCAGTTTACACGGATGCTTCTAAGGAAGGTCTGGGTTGTGTTTTAATGCAGCACGGTAGAGTGGTAGCTTATGCTTCGAGAAAATTGAAGGAGCATGAGAAGAATTACCCTACCCATGATTTGGAATTAGCTGCTGTGGTGTTTGCTTTGATGAAGTGGCGACACTACCTCTACGGTACAACGTTCGAGGTGTTTACGGATGACTAAAGCCTCAAGTATCTCTTTTCTCAGAAGCAGCAGCAAATACGTACTAAATCATGCCAACAATTCACATAAATCATGTGGAATAAGTTTAACACATATAGTTCAATATTACCAAGAATCAAAGCCATATTCATCAAGTTCATTTTCAAGCAAATTTCAAGCTCATTAATGGCAACATGCTATTACTTCAACTACCAACTGATTCCTTGCATTTATAACATTAAATACAACATGTAGAACTCATATATGAAATCAAATTCCAAGAAAAACCAACACAAATCACATAATTCCCAAATTTGCATAAACCCTTACTATTCACGTACTAACTCATACATATACATACACAACACCACAATTCAAGATTCAAGTATTGAATTGAAGAGCAGATCGTGTGGATTTCATAGCTTACCTCGGCTCGCGAAATGATGGAGAAACGAGGGAGATATGAGCTCTTGAAATCAAATATAGGGTTTGAGACTTGTAGCTACTCCTACTGTTGTACGTGCTGAATGAAGCAAGAGAAAAGGCTAAAGGTCCAATTTAAAGGCTGGACCGGTTCGGTTCAGGGGTTATGGGTTCGGTTCAAGTATCTTTCGGTCCGATTGGGCCGAATTCTAAAAGGTATAGGGTCCAAACGGCTTCCGAAAAAAATATGGAGTCAATTCCATTGAATTTAAATCGTCGAAACGAATCCAACAGCGGAGTCGAAATTCGAATCCGAATTCCCGAGTTCATATTAATTTAAATGAACCCAAAAAACCCCTAATTACAATTAGGCCCAAAACTTCCAAGAAATTACAAATAGGCCCAAGTCCTATTTCAAATAAATCCCAACAATTAAAATAAATTGCGATTAAGTCCAAACAAGCCATAAATCATATAAATTCATAAAATTCCAAGTTCAACATGCAATTCATAATTTAATAAACGAGTTATAGATTCAAATAATTCAAATATGCATTTGAATCAAATAAATTCACACAATTCAAGTATAAATAAAATTAAAGCATAAAATAAAGAATTTAAATCACATAATTACGTAAAGAAACACTCTCATGACTTCAGACATGTACGAACTGTAGACCTGGGCGTCACAAAACTATGGAGTAATTGCTAAACTTCTAACTGATCTTACAAAAAAGTGGCAGTTTAAATGGAATAATGAGAATGCTAATAAGGCCTTTAGAGCACTCAAAGAAGCCATGGTGACAGCTCCTGTATTGGCTCTTCGCCTCTTCCAGATTTTTCAAAGCCATTCATCCTTGAAACTGATGCCTGCTATAGTGGAATAGGAGTTGTATTGATGCAAGATAAACATCCCCTGGCCTTCATGAGTAAAGCACTGAGCACTAAATCTTTGGGTTTGTCTGTCTATAATAAGGAACTAATGGCAATCATACAAGCAGTGGATAAATGGAGGAATTACTTGTTACACACCACCTTCGTAATCCAGACTGATCAATGTAGTATCAAATATCTCATATATCAGAAAATATCAACCCTACTGCAACACAAGTATTTGACAAAATTGTTGGGGTTTAGCTATACCATTAAGTACAAAAAAAGACAAGATAACAAAGTTGTTGATGCTTTGTCTATAAGGGGCAAAGAAGATGAAGCTAACTGCAATGCTTTAACTATTTTGCAACCAGCTTGGATAGGAGAAGTGGAGGACAGTTATGGGCAGATCTTGAAGCTCAAGAAGCCAAAGTAGAAAGCCTAATATTTCCTAAAAACATGTCTATGTTTAACTACTATGGAGGGATTTTGAGATATAAATGAAAAATCTATGTTGGGAAGGGTTCTGACTTGAGGGAAAAAGTAATCTTAAGCTTGCATTCATCAGCTATGGGAGGATATTCTGGGATACAGGGAACATATCAGAGGCTCAAGAGTGTGTTTTTATGGCCTGGAACATTAAAAGAGGTGGAAGAGATGGTTAAGAAGTGTAACACCCCAAACGGTGGGGCACCACACCCCCACACTATGACTCGACACGTGGTACGAAATGGAAAGTCCGCACACGCATCAAGTCACAGCGAACGGGTGACAAACGAAAAATCCAACCTAAGCTAGGCGGTAACTAAACCTGTACAAGTAAAATGTGCAAAACCAGAATGCGGAAGCGATGCAAAATATGAACTAACAAAAACTTTAATCAACAAACATAAGTAAACGGGTTCAACTAATTCCACGAACCTGTCCTAACCTGTCCCGAATTCAAACATACAACAAAGACGGGTTCAACTAATCTCAGCCCTGTCCTAACCTGTCCCGAAAATTCATGTAATCAAACCATAAGTATCATCTTGTACAGAACATACTATATACATAATTTTCATAAATAAATCAGAACAAAATACTTAGCAAAATCAAACAGACCGACACAGACTCGATAGACCAGACTCAAAGCCGCCTAGCTCGAACTCCAACAACTGGTACTAGGGCTGCAAACGAGTCAAGCCAGCTTGCGAGCTTGACGAGCCAAGCTCGAGCCGACTCGGCTTGAAATCGAAACTGAACGAGCTCGAGTCGATCCTCTACGATCCCGAGCTAGCCATCGAGTCGATCTCGATCCTGATGTATGTAGGCTCGAGGCTCGCGATCCGGCTCGCGAGCCTGCCCCTATATATGCATTTTTTTTTTTATTTTTATAAATGGTATACATGTATGTATGGATTTATTTTATATTCTTTATTATATATAAATTTATCTTTTATATTATATAATATATAGAGTATATACATATAACATATGTCTTAAATAATTATATATAAGATTATATAATCATAAAATTTAAAAGATAATATAACGTTATACAGTCTTATATATAATTATTTAATACATATATTATATGTATATATATTATATAATATAAAAGATAAATTTATATAGTTATATTATCAAAATAATTATACAATTATATATTTTATTATATAGTTATATTATTACAATTTTTTAAACACATATCATATGTTACACACACAATTTTTTAAATTATATATGGGCGTTAATTATATAAATATACAATTACATTTCATACAGATTCTAGACTACACCATATCATGTGTCTTAAAAAATCTTATAATATTTGATTTTTCAAAGTATATAGTTTGACAAGATAATATCAATTATATATTGCTTTATACAATATTATATATATATACTTTTAAACATAAATACATTTCATGTATTATATATGTGTCTCAACTCTCAAATTCTTAACCATATAGTTTACTAACAAACACATGTAACTATAGTTTAGTAAAATAATATGTAATTATGCATCATATATCGTAATAAGTTTATTTTATATTGTATCACATGTGATAACTTAGTTTACTAACCAATAAGAAATATGTGTCATATATTTATTAAAAATATATTCTTTATATAGTTTACTAATATAAATATATGTTATGTTTATTCCAAACCAAATAAATAAATAAATGTTATGTCGTAAATCTTATGTTATAAGACAATATACAAAATATATCATATATTATATTAAGTTTATGTTGTATTATATCACATGTGATAACTTAGTTTATATTAATATTCATAAACTCTAAGTATAAATTTAGTTCATTATAAAAATATTAAAATATCAATAAGTAACATTCTTTGAAAAAGAATATCACGGACCAAAAAAAAAATTTTTTGAAAAAGAAAATTAGATAGTTAACTCTTCTATATTAAGGGGCTCTCAAATTTTTTTATTTTTTATTAATATCACTTATTTATCTTTATTTTTTTCCTTCAATTTGATATTATCTTACTTACATTATTTATCATAAAATTATAATTATATTAAAAATAATTATAAATTAAATAATAATATGAAAATTTCAATTTAATATTATATATTATATATTAATATATATTATCATATATATATATATATATATATATATATATATATATATATATATGTTATGTATAATATATTATATACATATATAATAAAGAAATAAAGACTAATGAACGTAATTAAAAACTAAAAAGGAAATAAGAACATAGTAATTATTATAGTAAAAAACTAAATTTAAGAGATTAAAAAGTGGATAGATCTCAGACTAACTCATACTTTCTTAGTTCTTACTTTCCCCAATTTGAAAACCCTCGAATTCGACGGAGTCTCTCGCTCTCCCAATCCCAACTCCGCCCATTTGCATGTTTCTCCTCCGACGACTTCCGGCTGCTTCCACCATCCTCCACGGCGACGTCTTCCCTTGAACCGCCGGCCGTTGAGTTCGAGCCACCAGCCCACCACCTTCAACCAATTTGCTTCGATGTAAGTTATTCCCCTTTCTCTAAAATGTAAATATTGTAGAAATATAGAGTTATTGTCTCATTTTTTCCCAATATCAGAAACTAGGATTTAGTTATTCCCCTTTAAATTTTCTCATGTTAGTTTCACTGTTGATATTAAGTTTATTTGTTTTTTTCGTTTTTGAAGATATGTATTCAAGCTATCATGGATCTTCTACTCCACTGGCCGTAGAAGATTCAACAAGTGTGATAATGACAAATATGATGGAAACACCAGAAGAATCATTGTCGAATATTACTCTTGAGCAACCGACAAATGAAGTGAATGATGAAGAACAATTTCAAAAGCCTAAGAGACAAAAGAAATCAGCAGTTTGGGATGATTTTAAAGAGGTTATTGATCCTTTAGACAATATTTTGAAAAACCAATGCATCCATTGCAAGAAGTTTTTCAAAATATGTAAGGGTGCTCCAACAAGTCAATTGACGAGGCATTTAAACTCTTGTAGTGCTTATCAAAGGGCTAAATGTTTGAAAGAAAAAGAGAAAATGCGTCAACAACAACTGGGCTTTCTACCAGTGGAAATGGATATGGGCACTCTTCCATTTCCACCAATCCTTGATGGAAAAGTCGACTCGGATAAGATGAGAGAGTTTTTAGCTTATTGGGTGCTCATGCATGAGAAACCATTCACAGTTGCTGAGGAAGCAGGGTTCAATCTTTTCTGTAGGATGCTCAATCCTAATTGGAAAAGGCTGTCAAGAGAGACATTGAAGAAATTATGCATGAACATTTATGAGTTTGAGAAGAAGAAGCTGAAGAATATTTTGAAGAATATGGACAAAATCAGTTTGACAACGGATTGTTGGAAGTCTGACCAACAAAAGATAGAATATATGGTTATCACCGGGCATTGGATTGATAAGAATTGGAAGCTGCAAAAGGCGGTCTTGAGCTTCGTTGATGTGCCACCTCCTCGTACTGGTTTTCATATTGCTAATTACATTTGGAATTGCTTAAAGGAGTGGGGAATTGAGAGCAAGGTGTATTCCATTTCAGTGGACAATGCCAGTAGTAATGATGTCGCAATTAGAAACTTGAAGGTTTATTCTAACTCATTGAAGCAGTTGATGGGTGATGGAGTGCTTTTCCATGTACGTTGCTGTGCACATATATTGAATCTAATAGCACAGGATGGGATTGATGAGATTAAAGGTATCATTTCTATCATTCGAGAAAGCATTGATTTCATTCGAAAATCTGAAAGTAGAATGAAAACATTTGCAGAAATTATCAAGCAATTGAATCTTCATGATAGAAAGTTGATATATGATTGTAAAACGAGATGGAACTCAACCTATTAGATGTGTGCAGCTACTCTCAATTTCATAACAGTTTTTCCTACATTCAAAGAAATGGAGTCACAATATGAAACATGTCCAACTGAAGAAGATTGGGATAAAGTTGAGAAGGTTTGTTCTGTGTTGGGTGTGTTTTGGGAGGCTACACACATTTTTTCTGGAAGTCTTTATCCAACATCAAATCTATTTTTAACGGAAGTCACTCGAGTGAAAAGGGTGTTGGATTCCAAGTCACATTCACCAGACTTATTTATATGTGACATGGCCGAGAAGATGAAACTGAAATTCGATAAATATTGGGGAGAATGTCATCTCTTGATGTCTATTGCTGCAGTTCTGGATCCACGATGCAAGCTGAGAATCATTGATTTTTGTTTTCCCAAAATATATTCTCCGGCCGAAGCTATTGAAAATAAGAGCAAAGTGGTAAGTGCATTGCATAATCTTTTTAATGAATATATGGTGGAGTGTGGCATACACAATCAATCCAGTTCAAGTGCAAGCACTGAAGGCAGTATTAGTTCGAGTAACAAGAGGGCTAGAGGCCAAGATGAATCCAGTGATTGGAATGATTTTCACGATTATTTAAGAGAAGTTGAAACTATTGCACTTGAAAAGTCTGATCTTGATGTTTATCTTGAAGAACCTTGTTTAATGGAGAACAAGAATGATGAAGCAAGATTCGATATTCTGGGATGGTGGAAGTTTAACACTCTCAGATATAGAGTTTTATCAGTTATGGCGAGGGATATTTTAGCTATTCCAATCACCACGGTGGCATCAGAAGCCTGTTTCAGTGCTGGCAGTAGGGTTATTAACAAATACCGTAGCTCACTTTCACCTAATACTGTCCAAGCTTTGATGTGTGGAGGTGATTGGTTGCGTAAGCGTTATGGAGCACTGAAAAATCCTTATGTAAGTACATTATTTATCCATTCAGATTTTAGACTTGATCATATTTACTAAGCCTAATTTTAATATCATTCATGTTGTCATTATGTAGAAAAAACCAAAGATGATTGAAGTATTTCTTCCTGTTGGTGATGCTCATAGCAGCAAAGATTGAGCTTTTATGGATTATGGACAAAAATGGGTAATTTCTCTTTATTAATTAATCATTCTGTTTCAATTAGCATGATTTTATTTTGGTAGTGAGATAAGATTAACCATATTCTCACCCATAAGAATTGCATAAATAAAACTAGAATAATAACTAGAATCTTAATTATGCCAACTGTAAGTCTGTAACACATCGTTGATTCGTTGTGCAACATAAAATATGCAAAAGAAAAATTAAAATCAAATGCATGCTTGAGAAGATTGTGATAGCTTCACTTAACTGTTAGCATAGTCTGTATGATTTTATTACTAATTATGTACATTGGTATTTTTCTGTTTTTTCTGATTTTATGATAGATGTTGCAGACCTTCAGGCTAGGAAGCTTTTGATGCGATGGAAGTTCAAGACTTCAAGTGACTCAATGACTTAATGAGAACACTTCATTTGTAAATATTTGTGTGATATGGTTTATTTTGAATTGCTTTTGCCTACCTTCATGTTTTAATTAGGACGTTTGGGTCTTTGACTGTATGAATTTTGAAGTTCTATGATGGTTTGGTGATAGTCTTGAATCTTGATGTTTTAATTAGTCATGAATTGCATTTGGCTGCCTGGATGTTTTAATTAGACATGAATTCTTTAATTTCAAGCCCAATCTCGATCTCAAGCCGATCTCGAGCTGCTTATCAAGCCGAGTCAAGCCGATCCCGATTTTTGTTCAAGCCGAGTTCGATCCTTAAAATGCCCAGCTCGTCGAGCTCGATCCCGAGTTCGATCCCCAGTGTAAATTTTCAAGCCCGAGCTCGATCCCACATTTTTAGCCAAAACTCGGCTCGGCTCGGCTCGGCTCGTTTGCACCCCTAACTGGTACCTGCAACTAAAAACATAGGTGGGGCGAGGGTCAGTCCACTGACTGAGCGAAGGGGCTGAACTCACACACACTATACATAATAAGGAGCAGAGCCCGTATCAAAAGAAAGATTATGAACCGGGAATAGGGTTTTACATACCAAAACCATTTTCAAATCAAACTTACACAATTTTCAAACCAAACTTATACATATCTTATCTTATCTCCTCTTATTCAAAACTTAACCAACTGAGCATCTCATACCAAATTTTATACTTAATCAAATCATATCAGACTGAACAAACTCGTAACATATCGAAAGAGAAAGCTCCTATCCCATTTCATAATCAACATAACATATCATATTCATATACCCGGCGAGTACGGGTCTCCAACCTTACTTCCAAATCATATTTATCAAAACAGAAAACATAACATAACATAACATAACATCCTCAACTCCGGGTGATGGAAGGGGTGTATACGCCCCTAACCATCCATATCATATACATACCTCGAGGGGTAATGATCCCCTACGAGTCCTCGGCAGGTTTTACGCCACCGGCTCAAGAATATCTCGCCTCCCCTATCTCCCTGAGTCGCACGAGATACCTCAAATGCAGATTATGCACAGGCTTAACCCGACGGCCCGTTACCGTCCCGGGGTTCCTTACCCACAGTCTCCGGGGCCCAACATATCAGACATAACATAACAGATCATAACTCGCTACAATCATACTTATCAAATCATAATCGTAACGTACCTACCTTATCGGAGCATACCATACCTTGCAACTTAGCATATGCTATAAACGTACCTCTCCGTGTCATCCTAATCCACAGCTGGTATGAAGACACACGGTTTGGAGCATAGCCTCGTTGCAAAACATTTCAAGCTTACATATGCTTGTACATATACAGTTCGAAAAACCTTTAACCGTATGACAAAATCATAAACGTATCGTATAAACACATATCTATTATATAAATATAATAGAATAATCGCATGCAGGCTTGAAAACGAGCACATAAGGTTGTAGGTCGCTTTAACTAAACAGAAATCCTAAAACCTCACCTTACACCGACGAAACGGAAAACCTGAGCCAAGAAGTCCCACTGGAACCCAAACAGCTGACAGACACTCCCTGGAAAACCCCTGAACAACTGAACACACACAGAACACAAGGCTCAGACTCCAAACACAACCACAAAGACGCACGGCCATGCTCACGAATACAAATGATGCAACATATAATCCATATCTATTAAATCAAGTCATTCAGAGCATATTATAATTCATATTCCATATCAAAAGATGCATAACTTATAAAATTCATAACATTAATTACATAAAATAAAGTAGGACATTAAGAATTCAAATCATATCATGCACCAAGTCTCACGAAATTAACATGAATTACATAACAATAATTATATAAATTACACATTGGCATACTTGATCAATTTATTCAAATTAAATACAACGTATCTTTTCATAATTCATTTCTTATGTTTTTATAAAATTTCATAATCAATTTAGTTTCCAAAATTACACTAACACCCCTTCAAACAATAATTATTCTCAAATAGATGGGCGTAAAACGAGACAAATAAATTCGATAAATCATGAATCAAATATTCATACATCATAGCATACTTCCACGTATCATACAACTCATAATTTCAATTTATAGCACATACGGGATCGAATTGCACAATTAAAATCAATTAACGAATAAAATACAATAGCTTCAAAAATTCATATAAATTCAACCGGACATCCGATTGACGAACGGGAAGTGGCGTTGGACTCACCACGACGAAAGGAACCTACTGTCCGAAAGTCGCCGGAATGCCACCATCGCGGCAGGCCGAACAGCCACCGGTCGCCACCGGAACACCGCCTCCGGTGGTCGGAAAAATCCCCGGAAGGACAGAAACGAGCGCCTTGGCCTACTAGACAAAAGCCCTCAATCAATTTCAGAAATTAGCAAACACGTCGGACTTCGTTGACGAAAAACCGAACCAAAATCCTAATACGAAAACTGAAATTAAATGCAAACCGTAAAACGAAAATGAAATCCGAGCATACCATTGGAAAGCTTGTAACGAGCCCTACGAAAGCCCCTAGCCAAAACCTGGAAAAAGTCACCGGAAAATCGGACCGCCGGTTCACCACCGGTCCGCCGCCAACGGCCGGTTCATGGAACGCCGCCGATGCCATCCGCTATGTTTCGTCATTCCAAGCAACTTTCGTGAAGCGACCACCACCAAAACCGGCCGGGAAAAGGGCCCAAATCGCCGCCGAAGTTTCTGCCGCTGCGTCACCGCCGGAACCACCACCTACGCTGCGATTCGCCCCAATCTGATGCCGGAAATGGGTTCAGGAGGTCGAAAGAGGTCGGATAGGGCCAAGCTCCGCCCGCGAAACTCACCGGAACACCGCGGAGCCGCCGTGCTACAGTAACGGGCGTCCGCCACTGCCACTTTGGGCGGCGCGTGCACCGCTGTCCGGCCACCGTTGGCCACGCCGCTTGAACTGGGGTTGCGTCGAGATGTCTCCTAACTGATGGGGTGGCGCGTGTCGAAGAAAGGTCGCCGGAGACCGCCGCGAAGAGGTGGCGAAGTGGCGGGGGTTCCGCCTAGCCGCCGCTGTGTCTGAAATTCACCGATTCCGTCACCGTCGGTTGTCGGTTAGCCGAGATTCTTGTACCATCGTGACGGGCTCATCGAGCTGATAAATTTCCACTAATAGTTCGTCGAATTCTGTCGAGAAACGAGGGAGAACGAGCATGTGTGTGTAAACATACCTCGAGTGTGTGTGAACAGTGGCGGGAACGGGTTTGATCGCTTGAGGAAGAAGCTGGATTGAAAATGACACGGATTACGAGGATTCGGGGTATATATCTCGGGTCCTCGTACGCAAAAACGGTCGGAAGAACGGGCTAACGAAGTCGGAATGGGGCAAACTTAGAGTCTACGGACTCGTCTCGATGCGCCGAACGCGTTGAAGGGGTAAAAAAGGTCAAAAACTCAATCGAACGAGAAATGACCGAAAAACCCCTAAGAAGAGAAAATTACAAAGGGGCCCCTAAACTCTAAAAGAGTTCAAAATAGGGCCACGAAAAATATAAAATCACACAATTAAACACATTAAAAGGTTGAAACGTAGCGTACCTTACAAATTGGACGAGCGGGATGTCACAAACTCCCCTCCTTCAAAAGGACCTGTCCTCAGGTCCTATTACTGAGTCGTAAAGCTTCGAACTGGAGTACTTCAATCCATCTCCTGAAATCGTGTAGAGTCATAGCCCTGGCTGTGAAGTTTACTCTCACTGATTGCATCAACTCCCTGCAGAGTTCCGTAGTCACAGAGGTTTGTTCAAACAGTTGACCGTTGGTCGCTTCAAACTTGTTCGATCCGCCCACTAGGCCACTGCACCCAAGGCTCGATACCATGGCTTCCTCGTCGATTGCAAACCCACAACAGGCCACACGAAACTCAGCTACGACAAACAAGAGAGAATCCCATCTCTCAGCACGCAAGAGAGAGAGCCCCGTCTCCCAG
This sequence comes from Lantana camara, assembly GCA_037501455.1. Lineage (NCBI taxonomy): Eukaryota > Viridiplantae > Streptophyta > Magnoliopsida > Lamiales > Verbenaceae > Lantana > Lantana camara. The sequence continues at coordinate 86,378,662 of CM074862.1, read as the reverse complement.
CACATCAAAAGAGAGAACCCCGTCCCTCAGGCATAGAATTGAGAGAACCCCGTCTCTCAATCATGTAATTGAGAGAGCCCCGTCTCTCAACCTAAGCCTGGTAGACTTCCACATCTTCTAAACATTCTAGTTTGAGAAAATCCAGCATTTCTCAAACCCCTAAATTCGAGAGAATCCAGCATCTCTCAAACATCTAACTCCAAGAGAATCCAACATCTCTTGCTCACATAATTTAGAAAGAATCTAACATCTTTCTATCACATAAATAGGGAGAATCCCACATCTCCCTAAGACGTAAATAGAGAGATCTCAACAACTCTCTAGCACACAAGTTCACTTACACAGCATTCATACATACACACATTAAAGTAGCACCGAATGCAAAACATGGGATGCATGTATAGTGTACCTTTACCCGACTGATATCGGTGTCCCTAGAGTATAGACTCATCATCCATGCTCAACTCAAGGGGGATATCGCGATGGGATCACTGTAAAATAAAATCACAATATGCTTGTAGGTGCATGAAGGGTTAGTGAGTCACCAAAGAAATTATAAGCACTGAAGCACGGATAGTTCACGCAAGCAGGTAATCCATTTAGTTTACAAGAATTCACAACAACAACAATTTTAAAGTTATGAAAATTACAGTAGTTAGTCACGTTATTAAACTCGAGCAACATCAAACATTACACATTGTCACATATGTCAAGCAAAATTATTATAATTACTTATGCAATGCATGAGTGCAAATGCCATGGATGCTCAATGTACCGTTCACCGTAGTAGTGGAGTCGAGGTTGGCAATTTCTTTAACTTGAAAGGTTAATCAACTCCTTAACTGGCCATAGTTCCAACTTCCCGTTCAAACTTGCATTCTTTAGTATTCCTTCAGATTCTCGGGTACTCAACTGATCTTGGATCGTCTCACTTGATTCTCGGAGTATAGTGATCCGTGTATTCTCTTGAAATCCCAATAGAATCCTCGGTAATCGAAAATCACCATTCTTTCACGGTAAAATCTCTCAAGACAATCGTGGAGAGATAAATGAAGAATCTTTACACAATCTTGCTTAGTACACCGTCGTCGTGACTGATATTCTTATCCTCAATATTTGGTGAAGTTGCTCTTCAATGACCACGGCACAAAATTCCATAGCTTGCACAACTTTCCCCTTTTTCCTTTGTGTAGTGCAACTACTCTAGTAGGTGTCTTTATAACAGTAACCTGATTTCCTGCTTGGAATTCTCTGAATGGTACAATTGCCTTGATCTCTTCATTGTCACTTCACGCCATCCAGAGTTAGAAATTCTGGCTTTCTTATAAAACATGTACTCCCGAGCACCTCCAAATAATAAGTACCTACCCTGAGGGCACCCTGATAGTTAAAGGATCTCTTGTCTCTCTCATATTCGAGTATCTTCTTTTATCCACTCACTACCCTGACTGTGTTAGCTTGATCATACATCATCTGGTCAACCCCTGTTCGAATCCCAATGTTGCTTCCACTAAAATCGATCCTCGTTGGAACAGGTAAGGAAGTCACCTAAATATAACCACAGAGCTAATGCATGTGGGGTTAGGGATGTGAATGGCGTGCACTCATATCCAGCAAAGAAAACAGTCGAGCACGTTGAACAAATGTCCAAAATAATTAAAATTTACTCCAATGCATGATGCACGTGCCATGTATGCATAATACCCGTTTCCATAGCAGTAGCATTGATTCCTTGTTATAAATTCTTGTAAAGGTCCATTTGCTTCTCATCCAAGTAGTCAGAAAACGGAAGTTTCAAATCTTCCTTCATAATTTTGTAGAAGCGGGGAGTGTTGTCATGATCAATTGCAATTCGGCGCCGAGATGTCACCCTATAATTCACAAATTGGACAATTATCTATGCATGAGGGTTAGTACGTGGGTATGTCAAGTAATGAAAGCAATTAAGAGCACCTAATTAATGCAGATGCAACAAGTAATTTACTAAAATTTAAAGCATAACAATGATAATTTTTGCAAAAATAGTAATCATAGTGTGCACACAATCACATAAGGTCAGACAAATTCATACAGAGAAGTCAAATTTTCACGTCAGACAAATGCAGTGCACAAGTATTCCTATGCCGTACGATCTAAACTGACACGACACGACTCCAGAGCACCGGTTCTGAACCTGGTAGCTCTGATACCACTTAAGATGTAGCACCCCAAACGGTGGGGCACCACACCCCCGCACTATGACTCGCCACGTGGTACGAAATGGAAAGTCCGCACACGCATCAAGTCACAGCGAACGGGTGACAAACGAAAAATCCAACCTAAGCTAGGGGGTAACTAAACCTGTACAAGTAAAATGTGCAAAACCAGAATGCGGAAGCGATGCAAAATATGAACTAACAAAAACTTTAATCAACAAACATAAGTAAACGGGTTCAACTAATTCCACGAACCTGTCCTAACCTGTCCCGAATTCAAACATACAACAAAGACGGGTTCAACTAATCTCAACCCTATCCTAACCTGTCCCGAAAATTCATGTAATCAAAACATAAGTATCATCTTGTACAGAACATACTATATATATAATTTTCATAAATAAATCAGAACAAAATACTTAGCAAAATCAAACGGACCGACACAGACTCGACAGACCAGACTCAAAGCCGCCTAGCTCGAACTCCAACAACTGGTACCTGCAACTAAAAACATAGGTGGGGCGAGGGTCAGTCCACTGACTGAGCGAGGGGGCTGAACTCACACACACTATACATAATAAGGAGCAGAGCACGTATCAAAAGAAAGATTATGAACCGGGAATAGGGTTTTACATACCAAAACCATTTTCAAATCAAACTTACACAATTTTCAAACCAAACTTATACATATCTTATCTTATCTCCTCTTATTCAAAACTTAACCAACTGAGCATACTCATACCAAATTTTATACTTAATCAAATCATATCAGACTGAACAAACTCGTAACATATCGAAAGAGAAAGCTCCTATCCCGTTTCATAATCAACATAACATATCATATTCATATACCCGGCGAGTACGGGTCTCCAACCTTACTTCCAAATCATATTTATCAAAACAGAAAACATAACATAACATAACATAACATCCTCAACTCCGGGTGATGGAAGGGGTGTATACGCCCCTAACCATCCATATCATATACATACCTCGAGGGGTAATGATCCCCTACGAGTCCTCGGCAGGTTTTACGCCACCGGCTCAAGAATTTCTCGCCTCCCCTATCTCCCTGAGTCGCACGAGATACCTCAAATGCAGATTATGCACAGGCTTAACCCGACGGCCCGTTACCGTCCCGGGGTTCCTTACCCACGGTCTCCGGGGCCCAACATATCAGACATAACATAACAGATCATAACTCGCTACAATCATACTTATCAAATCATAATCGTAACGTACCTACCTTATCGGAGCATACCATACCTTGCAACTTAGCATATGCTATAAACGTACCTCTCCGTGTCATCCTAATCCACAGCTGGTATGAAGACACACGGTTTGGAGCATAGCCTCGTTGCAAAACATTTCAAGCTTACATATGCTTGTACATATACAGTTCGAAAAACCTTTAACCGTATGACAAAATCATAAACGTATCGTATAAACACATATCTATTATATAAATATAATAGAATAATCGCATGCAGGCTTGAAAACGAGCACATAAGGTTGTAGGTCGCTTTAACTAAACAGAAATCCTAAAACCTCACCTTACACCGACGAAACGGAAAACCTGAGCCAAGAAGTCCCACTGGAACCCAAACAGCTGACAGACACTCCCTGGAAAACCCCTGAACAACTGAACACACACAGAAGACAAGGCTCAGACTCCAAACACAACCACAAAGACGCACGGCCATGCTCACGAATACAAATGATGCAACATATAATCCATATCTATTCAATCAAGTCATTCAGAGCATATTATAATTCATATTCCATATCAAAAGATGCATAACTTATAAAATTCATAACATTAATTACATAAAATAAAGTAGGACATTAAGAATTCAAATCATATCATGCACCAAGTCTCACGAAATTAACATGAATTACATAACAATAATTATATAAATTACACATTGGCATACTTGATCAATTTATTCAAATTAAATACAACGTATCTTTTCATAATTCATTTCTTATGTTTTTATAAAATTTCATAATCAATTTAGTTTCCAAAATTACACTAACACCCCTTCAAACAATAATTATTCTCAAATAGATGGGCGTAAAACGAGACAAATAAATTCGATAAATCACGAATCAAATATTCATACATCATAGCATACTTCCACGTATCATACAACTCATAATTTCAATTTATAGCACATACGGGATCGAATTGCACAATTAAAATCAATTAACGAATAAAATACAATAGCTTCAAAAATTCATATAAATTCAACCGGACATCCGATTGACGAACGGGAAGTGGCATTGGACTCACCACGACGAAAGGAACCTACTGTCCGAAAGTCGCCGGAATGCCACCATCGCGGCCGGCCGAACAGCCACCGGTCGCCACCGGAACACCGCCTCCGGTGGTCGGAAAAATCCCCGGAAGGACAGAAACGAGCGCCTCGGCCTACTAGACAAAAGCTCTCAATCAATTTCAGAAATTAGCAAACACGTCGGACTTCGTTGACGAAAAACCGAACCAAAATCCTAATACGAAAACTGAAATTAAATGCAAACCGTAAAACGAAAATGAAATCCGAGCATACCATTGGAAAGCTTGTAACGAGCCCTACGAAAGCCCCTAGCCAAAACCTGGAAAAAGTCACCGGAAAATCGGACCGCCGGTTCACCACCGGTCCGCCGCCAACGGCCGGTTCATGGAACGCCGCCGATGCCATCCGCTATGTTTCGTCATTCCAAGCAACTTTCGTGAAGCGACCACCACCAAAACCGGCCGGGAAAAGGGCCCAAATCGCCGCCGAAGTTTCTGCCGCTGCGTCACCGCTGGAACCACCACCTACGCCGCGATTCGCCCCAATCTGATGCCGGAAATGGGTTCAGGAGGTCGAAAGAGGTCGGATAGGGTCAAGCTCCGCCCGCGAAACTCACCGGAACACCGCGGAGCCGCCGTGCTACAGTAACGGGCGTCCGCCACCGCCACTTCGGGCGGCGCGTGCACCGCTGTCCGGCCACCGTTGGCCACGCCACTTGAACTGGGGTTGCGTCGAGATGTCTCCTAACTGATGGGGTGGCGCGTGTCGAAGAAAGGTCGCCGGAGACCGCCGCGAAGAGGCGGCGAAGTGGCGGGGGTTCCGCCTAGCCGCCGCTGTGTCTGAAATTCACCGATTCCGTCACCGTCGGTCGTCGGTTGGCCGAGATTCTTGTACCATCGTGACGGGCTCATCGAGCTGATAAATTTCCACTAATAGTTCGTCGAATTCTGTCGAGAAACGAGGGAGAACGAGCATGTGTGTGTAAACATACCTCGAGTGTGTGTGAACAGTGGTGGGAACGGGTTTGATCGCTTGAGGAAGAAGCTGGATTGAAAATGACACGGATTACGAGGATTCGGGGTATATATCTCGGGTCCTCGTACGCAAAAACGGTCGGAAGAACGGGCTAACGAAGTCGGAATGGGGCAAACTTAGAGTCTACGGACTCGTCTCGATGCGCCGAACGCGTTGAAGGGGTAAAAAAGGTCAAAAACTCAATCGAACGAGAAATGACCGAAAAACCCCTAAGAAGAGAAAATTACAAAGGGGGCCCTAAACTCTAAAAGAGTTCAAAATAGGGCCACGAAAAATATAAAATCACACAATTAAACACATTAAAAGGTTGAAACGTAGCGTACCTTACAAATTGGACGAGCGGGATGTCACAAGAAGTATGAGATTTGTCAGATCAGTAAGCATGAAACCGGAAGACCAACAGGGTTGTTGCAACCACTGCCAATTCCTGATCAAGCCTGACAATATATATACATGGATTTCATTGAGCAGCTACCGAAATCTGAAGGGAAAGAGATCATATGGGTGATTGTTGACCGCTTTACTAAGTATGAGCACTTCATTGCTTTGAGCCACCCCTTCACTGCAATCCAAGTAGCTCAGATTTTTCTAAATGAAGTGTATAAGCATTACGGATTGTCTAGTAGCATTGTGTCTGATAGGGACAAAATCTTTACAAGTCAATTTTTTTGGACAGAGATGTTGCAAATGACAGGTATTAAACCACACATGATTGAGAACTACTTAAGATGTATGTGTGGTTTGCATCCTAAGCATTGGATAAAGTGGTTAGCTATGGCATAGCTGTGGTATAACACTAACTACCACACAGCTCTGAAGATTTCCCCCCTTTTGAAGCTCTATATGGATATAAGCCCTCATACTTTACCTTGTTAGCTGAGTATCAAGTAACATCAGTAGGATTGGAGGAGTTGGCTAAGAAGAGAGAGCAGATTCAGCAACTTCTCAAGCCTCAACTCCATGAGGCTCAGCACAAGATGAAGCAATTTGCTGATAAAAATAGACAAAAAAGGGAGTTTGCAGTAGGGGATAAAGTTTATCTCAAGCTTAAACCATACAGGCAATTGTCCATTCGCAGTATGGCAAGATTTTGAAGTTGAGTCCAAAATTTGCAGGGCCCTTCACTGTTATTGAAAAAGTTAGACAGGTTGCTTATAAGCTTAAGTTGCCAGAGAATGCCAGGATTCACCCAGTGTTCCACGTTTCAGTGTTAAAAAGACATGTGGGGTTAAATGAAAAGGTCACTAGTTTGTTGCCTGAAGCTGAGGCAACTTGGGAAGATCATTACCCCATTATTCAGCGATTTCCAGGGATTGAGGCTTGGGGTCAAGCCTTAAACCAAGAAGAGGGTAATGTAATGACAACAGTAGTGTTGAAGGCTGATCAAGTGCATGGAAGGAAGGCAACATTGCATGAGTTGGCTAAGAAGAGAGAGCAGATTCAGCAACTTCTCAAGCATCAACTCCATGAGGCTCAGCACAAGATGAAGCAATTTGCTGATAAAAACAGACAAAAAAGGGAGTTTGCAGTAGGGGATAGAGTTTATCTCAAGCTTAAACCATACAGGCAATTGTCCATTCGCAGTATGGCAAGATTTTGAAGTTGAGTCCAAAATTTGCAGGGCCCTTCACTGTTATTGAAAGAGTTAGACAGGTTGCTTATAAGCTTAAGTTGCCAGAGAATGCCAGGATTCACCCAATGTTCCACGTTTCAGTGTTAAAAAGACATGTGGGGTCAAATGAAAAGGTCACTAGTTTGTTGCCTGAAGCTGAGGCAACTTACAGGAAGCTGAGGCAACTTGGGAAGATCATTACCCCATTATTCAGCGATTTCCAGGGATTGAGGCTTGGGGTCAAGCCTTAAACCAAGAAGAGGGTAATGTAATGACAGCAGTAGTGTTGAAGGCTGATCAAGTGCATGGAAGGAAGGCAACATTGCATGAGTTAAAGTTTTGGGGGTTACGTTTTAAGAAAAACGTATCACGCTTCTTTTAGTTGGAAGAATTACGCCTTCTCGTTACGACGTCGTTTTCTTTCAGACTTTATCTTGTTTTTTCTTAAAGAATTAAGTTGTTATTTTGAATTTTGGGCTAATCATGTCGTGCTGTTATTGCCCGGCGGTAGTGGAGTTTGTTACTGAGTTTTGGGACCAGCATTTGTAGGCTGTGTTGGGACGTTTGTAGCTCAGATTTTGGCATCAATTAATCTCGTTTCTCTCTCATTTCTTTGCTATCTCTCTCTCTATATTCCTTTCTTCTTCTTCAAGCTTCAAACTAATACTGAATGTGTGTGAAATTGATCCATTTTTGAGCCATATCATCTGATCTTAATCTGGGTTGTAGCTACTCTGTTAACAAACTGGTTTGGGCCGGCTCTTGTTTTTCCTTTTTCCTTTATAGAGATTAAACGAATGGTGCTGATGGTTCAAAGTATCAATTTTTGTTTTCTATTCTCGTTTCAAGAACCAATGAGCCGAACTCAGAATCCTGATTCGAATTGAATTTGAACCCAAAATTTGTAACTTCATTGGCTTGAGTTCGAAATTGAGTTGGACAAAATATACTTGAATTCGAATTCAAACCTTAAAAAAAAACTAGGGTATAATTTGGTTCAGTTCCATTCGGTTCGTTTAAATCCTTAGAAGTGGGGTGGTTGTATAAATTTTAGACTTTTTTTTTGGGGGGTCAAAATAGGTAATTTTAGATATCGAATCATCATTAAGAAGAACAAAGAATGAAGAGAATTTTTTTAAGAAAAGTAGCACGCTTTTGGCGTAATAATTTTCAATTTTTTAAGTCGTGCCACCAAACCTTTTTTGGAAGTCAGAGGACAAATATCAGCTTATTCTGAAAAGTCACTATTGTTGTGCTAAAAATACTTTTACTGGTCTGTTCATTCATACATCTCAAGCATCTTCCTGTACGTCTCTACCCTCTCTCTCGCTCGCTCCCTCGGTCTTTAACCTTTTATATTGGTTTCAATTCAATTTGGTTATTTTGTTATTGATTAGAACTGGTGGCGGTGAACTTTTTCGTAGCCTTTTCGCTGTAAGCATTGCTGTTGTTTCTCTTATGTTTGATCTGATGAAAGTGTCGACATGTGGTTATATTGGAGTAAAATTTGTGGTGTATCTGTTAGGAATTGGTTATGTTTTGCTTAGATTACATGTGGATGGGCGTTTATGAATCGGTTGATTTGTTTCGAGCAAAAAGTTTTTGGTCTGTGCAGGGAAGTTTGATCTTTGCGAGCAATGGTATTCCATAGGGGTGTTTCTCTATTATCCAAGCTGCGGTCAAGCGCAGTAAGTATTTTTCTGGTACTTCGGTTATAGTCCTGTTTTTTGGCTATTATTTTGGTTATAGTCCTGCTTTTAGGCTATTGTGTTCGCTCAGAAAAGGTAAATATAATTGATTTTTAAGGTAATTTTACATTTTCTGGTCTTTTTATATTTTGAAACTGGAATTTTCCATCAAGCAGGCTCAGCAGGCAGCTCTCCGTAATTCAGTCCGCTGGCTTCAAGTCCAGACATCGTCTGATGTTGTAAGCATTTTGGTTATCTTTTTATTTATAGCTTCTCCATGTAGATTCTTCTTCTTTTATGCATTTTGGTTTCCATGTAGACTAGGATTACGGCTTTTAGTGCCTTTAAAATCTATTGAAAAGGAAAGAAGATAGAGATATTGATGTGTAAATATTTTGCTTGATTCTTATTGGGGAGGAACCAGGCAGGATTGCTTGATTCTAATTGAATCTGTAGGGATGAAAAAGTTAAGATTGGTGGAGAATCCAATTTATTAACAAATTATTAGCTCAGAATTGCTTTCTTGTTTTGTTTTTGCAGCTTTCTTGTTGCTGTTGTAGCGACCATGCTAATATTTGCTTATGCTTTTATACTATTGAATTCTCTGTAGGACCTACAATCTCAGCTGAAAGAATTGATTCCAGAACAGCAGGTAATTTTCTTATGGTAGGAGTATACCTAATTGAATGGTACTATCTACTAAAGTAGTGTTACTGTTCATAACTTCTCTAATTATGATTCTATCTTCCAATGACTATTCATGTCAAAAAAGAAAGAAAGAAAGAAAGAAAAAATATTTTGATATGTACATTTATGTCTGTTTTATTTTTGCACTATCCATGTGTTGTGATGAACGGAAGAGTTGACAGCATAAGTTGGTTGTATCTTGATTGACTACTGAATTCATATTAATTTGTCTCAGGAGCGCCTAAAGAAACTTAAGTCAGAACATGGGAAGGTTCAGCTAGGAAATATCACTGTTGACATGGTATATTTCTTTCGTGCTTTTATACTTGCTCGAGTTTGATTTTCTCACGAATGTTAATATTTCAGATACTAATCGATTTGCTTCTACATTATCTAAAGGTACTAGGTGGTATGAGAGGAATGACAGGATTATTATGGGAAACATCGTTGCTTGATCCAGAAGAGGTACACAACCAACTATCAATTTTAGTTTCTAGCATATTTCTGCAGATTCTGGACATCTGATGTAGAATTGCACTATATCTTTAAAAGGTAATGGGATTGTTACTCATATGTTTTCATTGTTTACTTAACATGTCATAGGGAATTCGCTTCAGGGGTTTGTCTATTCCTGAATGTCAGAAATTGTTACCTGCAGCAAAGCCTGGAGGAGAACCATTACCCGAAGGTCTCCTTTGGCTTCTTTTAACAGGAAAAGTAGGTCCCTAACTTTCTATTTTGTCTCAATTACTCAAATATAAGCTATGTGTAAAACTCTGCAAATGTACAATGGTGTTTTGTATCTCTTTCTTTTTTGTTTCCTCGATTACTGAACTTACCAATTGTTTTAAATCTAGCACACTGTTTAGCCTCCTCTTTTAACACTATTTTTCTTTTTTCATTTTTGGTACATAACACTAATTTTCTGCTTCAGCTGTATTCCTGCTCTTTGATCTTTTTCATTTGCTCATGTCTTCTTTGTCCACTTGGGTCAGGTGCCAACTAAAGAGCAAGTGGATGCATTATCGAAGGAATTGAGAAGTCGTGCTACTGTCCCAGGTTCTTCAACTCTCAAATTGCCCTTAAGCCGCTTAGCCTATGAAAGCTTAAATGATAAACCAATCTGCAGCCATTTATTGCTTATGTGTGTCCAAATCTAACTAAGCCGAATTCGACATTTGGGCCATATTTCTTATATTAGAAAATGCTAGAATGTTCTCTATGCTATTTCGAAATTTTTGATTCATGCTCATCTTTAATGTCGACAAACTCCTTTACTTCTTCCTTTTAATTTTCATTTTCCTACCTTTTCACTTGACGTGTTATCCAATATTTTTGTTGTATCTATCTGAATCCTATAGCCTGTTACCAGCCTTTATTAGCTCTTGCTCATTTGTACCTTTTCTTTTTTATTGCAGATCATGTATATAAAACCATTGATGCCTTACCTATTACTGCTCACCCAATGACTCAGTTTGCAACTGGTGTTATGGCGCTACAGGTGGACTGATGAATTACTATTTTCATTTAAGTTACTTATTTAGCAGCCATGAATTTGGGTCACAACCTGGTCCTCATGTTCATTGTCATATTAGTGCGCGTACATGTTCAAATTTGTCTGAACTATCCTAATAACATGATTATTAGTGGCCAAATGGAGAACATAATCAAAATCTGATAACAGAAAGAGGACTTTCTTTTCCTAAGATAAAATTGAAGGTTATTGATAAAGATGCCGTTTCGTTTTATCTCAAAAACCTTTTGAAGCTGAGAGGACGAAAAGTGAAAAAAGAAACATGAAAAAAAAAAAACAAAACAGAAAGAGCAAATTACACAGCTCGATAAAAGCTGGGATGACTCTGGGCTAATACAGCATTCAACTTCTGTCGCTTTTTCCCATATGATATTCGATTTATGTAGTATGCCATCCTGTCTCTTTCATCCTACTTTCGGAGATTTAGAAATCTGTAGCTTCTGTTTTTTAGCACTTCTCTGCCAGTACTATGCCCATGATTGTGCAACACTTAAGCTCATGGTTGGATGTGAGTGTTAGCTTCAGTGATATTCGTAGGTTGGCTAAACTCTCCTTCTTGAGCTTGTTCTGATTGACCCCTTTTCTACCCCAAATGAGATCATCCATTGACTGCTGTTGCCCCTATGTTAAGCTAGTAGCTTTTTTGTGATATTTTAACCTGTAATAATAACATAGATTGTTAAGGAGAAAACAGAAATTGTGCTAAGACTACAGCTATGAGATTCAGCATGCTTTTGGACATTTGGGGTTGAATCTATTCCCTTCCTAACTAGTATGTGTGCTAGTTGCCACACCATGGAGGTACATATGCTTTAGCTAACCTGTGCGAGCTGATTAACTATGTTAACAACCTTGCATCTGTGTTTTGTTGTAATCTTATTGTTGCTTGCATTGTGCATTTTTAGTAAGTTGTTTTTTGTGATCAAGTTGTTTCCATTCACTATTACTGCCCATTATTTTTTGATTAGAAAATGTCAAAATATAGCAAATATTATCCTTTTGACTTTATGTAAGGATATAATAACTGAAAGTTCACTCTATTCTGTCTTGCTTAAGGTCCAAAGTGAATTCCAGAAGGCATATGAGAAGGGGATCCACAAATCTAAGTGAGATTTCATATGAGTTTTATGCTCTACTGAAAAACAATGTCCTGTTGTTGGATGCTCATGTTTTGCCCTCTACAGGTATTGGGAACCAACATATGAGGACGCCCTTAGTTTGATTGCTCAACTTCCAATTGTAGCTTCTTATGTCTACCGCAGGTTGGTTCGTAGTATTATGTTAGTGTTCTCCAGTCCTTTATGTTAAAGATATCCATAATGTATTCAGTATAAGTCAGATGGTCATGTAAATCAACTCTTCTGTTATCTAATACTATGTTGAGTTATTGTGGAATAACATTTATTTGAATCTGTGAAGGATGTTTAAGAATGGGCAAGTTATAGGAATGGACAATTCCCTAGATTATGGAGCGAACTTTGCCCACATGCTAGGCTTTGATGATCCTGCCATGCAAGAACTTATGAGGCTCTATGTCACCATCCACACGTACGTTATTTACCTATTGTTAATGTATCAATACATGTAAAAAGCTTGTGTTACTCCAATTGAATCAGGAATTCTCTTGGTTTTTACATATTTATGCTACCTGATGCAGTGATCATGAAGGTGGCAATGTTAGTGCCCATACTGGTCATCTGGTAAGTGATTTTGCTCTTTCTATGATGTATTGATATGTTATATGATTTGACTGCCTGACTAATGCTTGCTTTGACTTAAGTTGCCTGCTTTAGTTTCTATTGCGCAGTTCTCTGACATTCTAGCCCATTAGGTTCTTGTGCAGTATGATATTAGTTCGATTATATCTTCTTGCATTTTGTTTTATATAGCACGTATTGTACTTGCACAGGTTGGCAGCGCGCTTTCTGATCCTTATCTCTCATTTGCTGCTGCATTAAATGGTTTAGCTGGTCCACTTCATGGCTTGGCTAATCAGGTATAATGTTTCTTCTTGTTTTTTCATTTTTACTTTTTTTTTTTTAATTTTATTTTATAAATTCGGTCATCTTTTTCTTTTGCCTAAAATGGGACTGTCAGTTGCGATCTTTTTGAATATGAAACATCCACAAGTTTTGGAGAGTAAAGTTGTGTTAAGAAAGCCACCTATTTGCTACTGCACATATCAATTTTGATATCAACAAATGATTTGCTGCTAGCAACTCATGTGATAACATAAAAGTATAACTCGGTAGTGTTCAAAGATCTATGGCAATGTTCGCTTGCTGCTCTTAATTTTTACATAGCAATTAAACTGTTCATAGTTTGAATTTTTTGCAGTCAACTTCGCTTAAGTCAGGTTAAAGTTACTCGGTTCCGTGTCATAATTCTCGAACCTTGTTTAAGATGCAGCTCTTAAATGCCTTAAATTGTCTCAAATTTGTTGATGTTAATCCAGCAAAGACATCTTCTGCTGCTCAATCTTTTCCTGATGAGTGGAGCAAGTTATTAAAGAAGAGTATTGATGGCCAGAATTAATGTCTTCACCTCTGCTCTGCTATCTGCTAATCTTAAGACAGAACTTTTAGATAATTCTAAGAATTTTTTCCTGGGTAGTCATTATTGCACTATATCGAAGCAAAACCTTTAAAATATTACTGCCAGAAGAAAACTATTCATTCTCTTCTGACATTGGGAAACACAGAATGGAGACAAATGGTGGTGCTTAGCAAGTCATCTGAAACAAAACAATTAAAAGCTGTGGCCATAATAATATACATCACGACTTGCAATTGAAATAACTTTCTGCCAGCAGCTCCAAGGTAAACATTACTGAAATACTCTACTGATCATGTGATTTCATTTCTTGATCTCACTACAGGAAGTCTTGCTCTGGATTAAATCGGTGGTGAAGGAGTGTGGGGAGAATGTCAGCAAAGAACATTTGAAAGATTATGTCTGGAAAACATTGAACAGTGGCAAGGTAGTATAGTTGTATAATTGAAATTTGCAAAATATCTTCCATGTGTATTAATTTTTGCCTCATGATAACAGTTGATGCAAAAATGAAATGTCAGGACCATTGGCAGCTTTATAGCCTAATGATTTTTTCATTGGTGGTCATTGCTGTTACTTGATGAATATGATGAAACTATATATATCATGTCTTTCTCTACCTGTTTCCCTCAGCATTAATTGGCACCTTTTTGTTGTATTGAATTCTGATATCCTTACCGTAGCCTTCGAATCCCTTAATTGAGTACCACTTCAAGTTTGTCATTCTATATTCTCATCTCAGCCTTCAACAATTTGTTGCTTTCGTTTGTTTTCACTGAACTTTCCTCCTTAGTCTGATCTCTTTAGTTTTCACCATCATATTTTGTACGTTTAACTCTAAGGTTGTTCCTGGATTTGGACATGGAGTCCTTCGCAAGACAGATCCAAGATACACCTGCCAGAGAGAATTTGCACTGAAGCACTTGCCGGAAGATCCACTCTTTAAACTGGTTACCACTTTAGCCTTCATCATGACATGGTTTCGCTTGAGATTGATTTTGTCTATTGATATGTTTTAACTGTTTTCCATTCTCTTTCTCTTCATTTCACACATGTAGGTTTCAAATCTTTATGAAGTAGTGCCCCCAATACTATTGGAACTTGGCAAGGTATGTGATCTTTCATAAGTAAAAGTTGCTCCTAGTAGGATTGACTGAATTACATCTCGGATCCACATTGAGCTTGTCTAAAGAGTTGTTAGAATTATTTTTATTCCATTTTTAGAGTGATTGAGGTTGGGATTTGGGTATTGGTATAGTTATTTACAGCAACTCGTTTTTAAATATCCTTTTGCAAGTCCGAATCCTTGTATCACTTCCTTTTAGCCATAACAGACACAGCACTGCAATTGAGGTTGTTTTAATTTCTAGTTTCATGCTAGAGATGTCAGATGATTACTTGAAAGGAATCGATTTGCCTATATTGTTGATATTGTCATTTTTGCTATCATTAGCCCTCACGAACCTTTGTTATCTGATTTAATAGGTGAAAAACCCATGGCCCAATGTAGATGCTCACAGTGGAGTATTGCTCAACCATTATGGTTTAACAGAAGCAAGGTATGCGTATGGAAATTTGTCTTTTTGATCTGTAAACTTTACCGTTTTGATTCCCCCAGAAATCACAAACATAAAAACAAAAAGAGCAATAAACATAGCCATGAATGACAATTTCTCATCTGATGTTGTTAGATACTACACCGTTCTCTTTGGCGTGTCGAGATCCATCGGCATTTGTGCTCAGGTTTATCTTCCTCACCATTACCTTGGTATAGTTATTTTTCATTTTCATTGTCATCTATTCTGAACTCTTCTTCCTGTTCTTGCTGCTTTAGCTTATATGGGATCGAGCTCTTGGACTTCCACTTGAGAGGCCAAAGAGTGTTACAATGGAGTGGCTCGAAAACTACGCTAGGAAAGCAGCTTAAAGCTTGACTTTTCCCCATAGCATCGACTTTTTTTTAATTCCAATTTTCTTAATAATAATTATTATCGCATTACATGTTTAATTCATGCGAGTTCGGTAGGCGCATTTTTTGTTCTTACAAAATTAGGCATGGAATGTGTACGGGCGTTGCACATAATAAATCGTAATGGTTAACTCGTACGTCTTGATGAGATGTGAATTATCGTATATTTTACTTTTTTTTTTTTTAATGATGAGATGTGAATTATTGGATATTTTAAATTTATATTCATGATGATTTTTCAGTGATAGTATATATTCCTTATCTAAATTATATATTATCTTTAGTCTTCTTACTTATTAGATAATAATATTCTTTAGAATACTAATTTTTGGAGGTCTGTAAAGTACTACGAATATATTATGAATTAATATGTAATTCAATTAATAATTTAGTTTATGGATAAAGCTATTCACATACAAATCCTTGATTCAATAGCTGGTTTTTGATTTTACTGTTAAACATAATGTTGAATATTGAGCGAGTATTTCTAGTTGCTGCTAGTTATGGTGAGAATAAATCATTTGTCATATATATTGAAATTTTGTTATAAGCTTTTACTTAGTTTTGAACTATTCTTTAGTTATAGGAGTTGAAATGTTCCATTCACATATGATCTAATCCATAACAGTATACAAGTTTGGAAAAATATTTCATTACCAATATTTGAATGAGTTTTTTTCCTCCCCACCGGCTTGTATGGTTTGTTTATTCATTTCTTCTTTTTTCTTTTGAGAGGAAAATAAAACGACGTTAATTTTTATTTTTATTTTTTCGAGTTCAGAAACTATAGAAACCTAATATGGCCAACGCAAGTACGACTTACAATTGATCAAAACAATTTAGAATAACTAAATTTTATTTTATACAAAATTGTTAAACAATTTAGTTTCGGACCATAAAAATTTTGTAAATTCTATAATAGACTAGTAAGTAGTCTAATAAAATGTGATAACGTTAGGGGACCCCACTTTGTTAGGAGTTGAAGACACAATTTAGCAAAAGAAATAAGAGATGAGATGAGGCGACGGCGTGGGCGGCGCGAGCCTTTTCTCCATTGTCGTATGTTGGTTTTAATACCTAATTAATTAATCCATTACCCATGTTACGTCAAAGACCATTACCAAATTTCATGTTCACTTTGTTCCATTGGATAATATTAAGGGTAAACATAATATTTATTTAATTGATAATTTAGTAATTAAGGGTTTAAGGTAGACATTTTATGATGCGTTTATTTTAAGTTTGATGATTAAATATGGGATATTATTTACTAGAAAAACTTTACATATATTAAACTGATAATGGATTTCAAAAACTTAGGATTAGTAGAAGATATTAAGATATGAAAATAAAAGCTGAAAATAGTAATAATGAAATCAAGTACGGTCCTTTATTTCAGATCAAGTTGAAAAGGAAAATTCTTGGTTGAGCCTGGTGTGGGCCCCAATTCCTACATCCGGCTCTAATACATATTTTGAAAAAGCATTCAAATGATAGAATGAAACGTAATCGAAACAGTTCTTTTGAATCATTTTCTTGCAACACTTATCATGATCATTTTTATGAAAATATATCCAGTTTGGTGCATAGTTCAAGTGGAAAGAGAAATAGACTTTATCATTTATGTAAATACTAAATATTGACCATTACTTTTTGCTAAGCCAAGACGAATGCCCTTCTTGCATATATCCCTGATTTCCAATTTGAATCTTTAAATTATCGTGTATATATATATATATCAGTAAGTTGATTAATTTAGCGATTCAGTGCTATATTAATTTAATTAAATGAAATTTTAGAAACATATCTACTATTAAAAGAGAAAATTTTATACCTAAATGATTCGATCCATTTCAAATTTTATTTCCATTAATTAATTGAGTTCCCATTTTTAACCTTGTAATATTAAAATTGTCAAGTTGTTTTCTAAAAGAAGTGGTAGGTAGGAAACTAGGAATACAATCATTTAAATTGTTGTTAGTATTGCATAAGACAAGTTCCAGTTTACGTGATGGGGTTTGCCAATTTGAGTTATTATTAATTTACTTAGAGCTACTTTACTTTTCTAGTTGGCTAACCATTATCAATGGGTTGTTTATGATTTTTTTCTTGGTTATATAAACTTGTGCCCTCTTTACTTTGATTGGAAAACATTGCTCTTAAATACGCTAGATTGTTGGACTTTTTACATTGTTGGTTTTTAAACAAGATTAAAGGTATACATTTATAATTTTGTCCCCGCATTGGGAACTGAACAATTTTGTCCTATATTGGCAAGTATGTAATTTTTATTTGAAAAGCAAGGACAAAGTTGTCAATTCGTCTTATCCAATTCAACTAGCTTATTTAGCCACAATTTTTTTAATGGGTATATAACCTATTATTTCCCATTGTTAACCTGGGGTTTCGATTTTAGGTCCTAATAATTAAATAATGAAGTAAAAGGTTGACAAACCCCTGAAGCATAGTCAATCCGCTATTTTCCACTGAAGTAAAGGAACTCTTAATTAATGCTGATGGCCGATGACTAATGACTATGTTTACCCTCACACAGTGTTAGATTTTGGATTATTTTATTGACTTTTGTACATCATGAAAGGTCTATCAAAAGTATACCACTATCATTCTATTAAAGCGACATCACAAATTTTTTTCTTTTTTTTCAGTTGGAATGAAATTTATACGTAGGGTAGTTTGAAATAACTTCCCATTAGTTTGGAATATTTTTACTTAACTCCCCATAAAATTATACGACATAATAGGATATAAATATTGTATTATAATATTTTAGTATTACATTTTGTGAAAATTATACAACATATTTTGAGAGGTATTTTAAGTACGGATGTGAAAATCATACGACATTTTGTCAAAATGAGGAGTTAAGTAAAAATATGATACCCAATTGGGGATTTATCTCATATTACCCGTTTATATTTATACATTACATTCAAGCACGTTACTCGATTTTCTTGTTTTTTCAAAAAGAAAGTAAAGTGTATTTTAGGCAGGTACAGAGTCCGTCCCCTAAATTTTGAATTTTTTTTAAATTTGTATATATATTTTGAAAATTTTATATTTTTGTCTCCTCAAAATTAAAATTTCGTCCCCCATAATTTTAGATATTTTAATTTTTACCCCCTTTATATCAAATCATGGCTCCATCTCTGATTTTAGGAGATCAACATATTAAATAAAATTAAAATGAATATAGAAAATTATAATTTAATACCACTTAATTAAATACTTACATTTATAATCTTTCGTAGATTTAATAATTACATCTTGTGATATTCAAAATATTTGAAATACCTTCTTAAAAGAAATTTATTTTAATCTAACCCCTCGTGATATCTAAAAAAATTCACACCGCCTCCCTAATTAATTTTTAGCCTAATTTTATATTTTTTAAAGCTAAAATGACCTCTTTTTTATTAATTAGGTCTAGATTAGTATTAATATTTTTGTACTGACTACATATTTATCTTCGTCTAAATAATTATTTTTTAGTCATTTTTGTTATTTAAAGCGGTATTCCATTTTTGTTGTTAAAATTGTCTTATTTGAAGTTGAATTAAGAGAAGAAAATTATATTTTTTTTACTAATTATTGTTAAATTTTCACATTTGAACATAAATTGAAAGCAGAAAAATATAAATTTTTATTGTTAATTTGTTATTGAAGAAGATGATGTTTTCATCCCTACTAACTAAAAATAATAAGAAATTAATAACTCCAGCACACTCGTTGTGCGTTCAAATAAAAAAATATTATTATTTAAATATATTAAAATTAATTTTTATATTAATATATATTCTATAATTATTTCTAATATAGTTATTAAATTATGATAAATTAATGAATCAATAGCATAAAATATGAAAAGATAAAAAAATTTATAAAAAATGAAGAAATTGAGGTGGGATGAAAGAATAGAAAAGTTGAGAAGATATTGTTGGAGTGATAAAATAAATAAATAAAGAATACAAGAAAACAAAATGGATAAAAAAAATAAATAATAAAAAAAGAGTTCAAAAGACCAAAACGGTTACAATCTTCTCTTGCTTCATATAGATGAAAATAAACTAAAAATAAGAAAGAGAAAAAAAAAAAAAAGTTGAAGAAAAAAATAATTTAAAAAGAAAAAAATATTTTATATTAAAATAATAGAATATTTTTAAATATTTTAATATCTAAATATAAATTACACTCTCAAATTTGGAGAGTGAAGTTTACATGCCAACGATGTTTTGAAATCCGGACCGGACGTCGAACCGGGAGTCCTTACTGGTTACTGGTTTTACTGGTTCGATCGGTCGGACCACCGGTCGAACCGACATGACGTCATAATTACGTAATAATTATATTTATATATAATATTAAAAATATTAATTAAAAATAACTAAATAAGTTAGATTATATTGAAAATAAGTAAGATTATATTAAAAATATAATTTTAAATTATTTCCAATTATTTATTAATTCTTAAATAACATATGTAATAACAAAATTTTAAATTTTAAATCTACAAACATATAGATAAACTATATAACTAAATAGAAAATTAACAATATAAATAAAAAATTGATTTAACAAGTGTCATACTTTTATTTATATAAATAACTATAATTAATATTTTTTTAAAACTTAATTTTTAAATATAATCTATGATGCACGGACACGGACACGGACACGGCGACACGGATACGACACCACACGGATTTTTTGAAAAATTTAGGACACGACACGGCTCCGACACGGCTATATTATATATAAATAAATTATATATATATATATATATTTATATAAAATAAAATATTATAAAAGTATTTAATATTACAAACTTAAATAACATATATTATTTTCAAATTCAACATTAAAATCATTAAAAATAAAATTAATACATTTTTTATATAATAATATTATGAAAAAATTGAATTTAAATTAATATTAAACATTTTTTAGCAAATTTATATAATTATTTTTTAAAATATATATATATATATATATACCCTCAAATATTCAGGAAATATAAATTAAAAATTATTTTTTTTTTGAATTTTTCGTGTTGCGGTGTCGGACACTTCTTAAGCCGTGTCCGAGCCGTGTCGGATGTTTCTTAAGCCGTGTCCGAGCCGTGTCGGACATGTGTCCGCGCCGTGTCCCCAGCGTGTCGGATTTTTTTTTTTTGGATATATTTTGTCGTGTCGGACACGTGTCGGAGCCGTGTCCGTGTCCGACACGTGTCCGACACTACACGGGGTAAATTTTCGGAGTGTCCGTGCATTATAGAATATAATCTACAGATTTAATGAATTTATTTATTTACGGGATATTTCTTTTGAATAACCAATAAGAACTCTTACATTACCTCTAATATTTAATTTCGAGTATAACTATCAACAATTCATGTGGTATTGTTGATTGGCGCACCTAAATTCTTCCCAGGCAATGCAGGTTAGAACCCTGCATCTCACAAATTTTGATTGATTTTTACAATCTTCTACCGGTTCAGATTGGGCCAACCGGGAACTGGTTTTAGGGGTATAACCGGACCGGACAAGCGGCCGGTCACCGGTTGAACCGGTCCGGTTCGGTCCGGGTTTCAAAACATAGCATGCCACTATTAAGGAGGTTATTTGAAATTTATTTAAAATGACAAGGAGTTTAATTAGAATAAAATTAATATAAGGAGGTATTTCAAACATTTTGAATAACATAAAGGGATAAATTAAATTTTACTCGAATATTATTAAATTCATAAGAGAATGTAAATATAATTGTTTGGCTAAGTTATACTAAATTAATAATTTAATATCTCTATATTGGGTGGGATCCTATGTTTTGAAACCCGGACCGGACCGGTCGGTCGGACCGGTTCAACCGGTGACCGGCCGCTTGTCCGATCCGGTTATACCCCTAAAACCAGTTCCCGGTTCGCCCAATCTGAACCGGTGTAAACCAGTTCAAAACCGGTCAAAAACTGGCTGGACCAGTTTTCGCGGACCGGTTGGCCCGGTTTTTACACTAGAAGATTGTAAAAATCAATCAAAATTTGTGAGATGCAGGGTTCGAACCTGCATTGTCTGGGAAGAATTTAGGTACGCCAACCAACAATGCCACATGAATTATTGATAGTTATACTCGAAATTAAATATTAGAGGTAATGTAAGAGTTCTTATTGGTTATTCAAAAGAAAAATCCCGTAAATAAATAAATTCATTAAATCTATAGATTATATTTAAAAATTAAGTTTTAAAAAAATATTAATTATAATTATTTATATAAATAAAAGTCTGACACTTGTTAAATCAATTTTTTTATTTATATTGTTAATTTTCTATTTAGTTATATAGTTTATCTATATGTTTGTAGATTTAAAATTTAAAATTTTGTTATTACATATGTTATTTAAGAATTAATAAATAATTGGAAATAATTTAAAATTATATTTTTAATATAATCTTACTTATTTTCAATATAATCTAACTTCTTTAGTTATTTTTAATTAATATTTTTAATATTATATATAAATATAATTATTACGTAATTATGACGTCATACCGGTTCGACCGATGGTCCGACCGGTCGAACCAGTAAAACCAGTAACCAGTAAGGGGTCCCGGTTCGAAGTCCAGTCCGGGTTTCAAAACATAGGTGGGATCCATATGTAATTATAGTCAATAACATTAATTAGAAAAAAAAGAATACTAAAAAGGGTTCATGTCTCACACCAAAACGTAATAAAATATATCAATAAAGAATTTTAAGTGTAACTCATTATTCATTTTGGATAATGACTTTCAATTCAATTTCAAATTTTACCTAATTGCCTCAAATACCATTACCCTATCCGACGGGTAAGCACACCCCAAGGCCCAAGGGTGATAAAATTAGAGTATTCGTTAATTGCAAAATTAAGTTTTATGTTTATGGTTGAGGGGTTAGGATTTTAGAGTTTAGGTTTAATCGATTGAAGTAATTCGCACATATTCAAGAGGTGTTTCGCTCAACTATGGCCTCAAGTGGTAGTACCAATATTTGCAACACTTTACCCTCCGAACAATTATAGTCGACGACTAATTTGATTTTGGCTGTGTTAAATATCCAAAAGGGGACTATCTCTTAAGATTTTAGGAGAGCGAAACTACTTTTTAAATTTATAAAAGTTACTTCTAGATTCGTAATATAAATGAGTTAGCTGTGGAGTATATAATTTGTCACGAGAATTTGTGCTTTAAAGGAGAAGTGATTGCAATACCTCTACCTATCGTCGGAAAAATATAAAATATAAAATATGTTAATAAGGTAAAGAAATTTTTTTTTTTCTTTAAACACACACCCTCAATTAGTGAGAGGGGATCAAATTTTTTTTTTATATATCTCTAAATAGTTAAAAATTTTAAACTCGAATCATTACCATGGAGAAAAAATCTTTTAACAACTTGGATCAACCCCTAAAGTATAACTAATAACCTTTTGAATCAATAATTTTAATTCAAATTTCATATTACATGCACTCAACTATGACTGATATACAAGGAATTTGTGATGGTGTGTGCGTGACCAAAAGAAATATTTAATGACAGTACTTCGCACCCATTAATATAATTGTATGAACACCATTATCCTAATTAAATCTTGTTAATATAATTGTATGAACACCATTCATAGTTTTCAAAAAGGTTTGCTTAATTAGTATTAAACATAGTTTAAATGCCAGAGCTCACACATTCAAGTATTTTTTAAAGTTTAAATATGAAATATGTCAAAATCTTGTCCTCAAATGCAAACATTATCACCAAATTAAATCACAATGCTAATTCTTGATATGCACTCATAAATGTACAACTTATGTAGAAAGTTAGAAACAAATAATTCAATGCAGACATTATTATTTCCAAGTCAATAAATTCAATTTTGAAATAAATGTTTACTATTGTTTAGTAAACATCCTGCATTACCTAAAACTTTTTTTAAATTTATTCTTAGTTTAAATTTGAAATATTAAAATAATCCTATTCTTCCAAGCATTTGAAATTGCACCTTATTTCACACACGCCCACATACTTTAACTCTCTTATAATTTCACCCCCTAAAAAACGGAGTGTTAGCATGAAACCCCTAAAAACACGAGACATGTCTGTTTTCGTATTTGAGGTTGTCTCTGTCATTGAATTAACTTTGTTGTTACCGCTTACCCGCGTTGCTTTCCTTCCTTCCTTTTAATGTCAGTTACGTGGCTCTCTCTCTCTCTAGATGATTATTCTCACTTCACCACTAATGTACTTTTCTCGACTCACTTTCCACACACACACACACACACACACACGGTAATCACTAATATATTTTTCCACAAGTTTCTATCTAGTTTCTGCTACTCCATACAATCAGTACACCTCTTCCTTTCACTCTAAAGCCAAGGAATTTGAGTTGTCGTCTCCGGGAAGCTCCACTCTGCTTTCAAGAATTGACTTTGGAAAATTTCATGGTAATTTCAGTTTTTGCCTTACTTTCCCAGGTTAAAGTTGGGAACTTTATGATCTTATGAAAATTGGGTTCTTGACGTTTGGACGTTTTGTTTTGATGATTTGATGGGAGTAAGTGTAGAGGAAATTGAGAAGCATGGAGTGCTCTGTTTTAGTGTTCTGAGTGAGTGAAAGAATCCCAACATTCTTTAAATTGAGATTTGAGAGCAACTTGATTGGTATGTGATATGGGGTTTTGTTGTTGAGGTGAAAGGTGAAGGAGGACTTGTTTTTACTGTTAATTGAAGAAAATGATGGTTTCATTGGATTTTGTATTGATCATTTGATGTTTTGCTTTTCAATCCCTCTTGTCTTTTCATGAAGAAAATCAAACATGAGTTTTTGGTGTCCAATAAATCGATTGCACTTATAAATTCCTGAGGTTTAATACTCTTGCGTTTTGACTCAGTGGGAAGAGGAGGGTCAGTTACAACCCTGTTTCATGAAGGACCGACTCAGTGTATTTAGTGGTAACAATAATAATTTGTCTAAAACTTTGCATATATGCTTGCAATCTCGACCCTTTTGAGGGCAGAGTTGTTCATAATTATCTGAATGAAACAATTCATATGAAATCTTCTGTTTTATGAACCAAAAGGGGTTCATTTGGACATGATATAGGTTGTGGTTTGTTACCATTGGCGTATTTTTTTTCTAATGTTTTCCTCTATTTTCATAGGTAAAGGGAATTCGATATTATCTCTGAAGGTTTGAGGTAAAAATGGCTTATCAGAGAAGGGGCTCCGATATGCAGCCCCAGAGGCGAATTTTGAGGACTCAAACTGTTGGTAATTTAGGGGAATCAATGATGGACAGTGAAGTTGTTCCATCATCTCTGGTTGAGATTGCGCCAATTCTCCGTGTTGCCAATGAAGTTGAGCCCATTAATCCTAGGGTTGCTTACCTTTGTAAGTCCTAAAATAGCTTAATTTTAAATTTTAGTTAGAATATTATGAATAAAAAATTTGAACTTAAATGGAGGAAATATATTTTGAATTTTCCCAGGCCGTTTCTATGCCTTTGAGAAAGCTCATCGTCTCGATCCAACATCGAGTGGGCGTGGAGTTCGTCAGTTCAAAACTGCTCTTCTTCAACGCCTCGAACGGGTAGATTTTCTATTTAAACTTTTCTTCTATCAACATCTGGACTCCTGTTTTGTCTAATCATGTGAACTACTTCAATTTATATAACATGGGCTAAGAACTGGATTATACTAATAATAACAAATTTTTATTAGTATATTGTGTATCAATCTGCTTAAACAAAATCTAATATTAAGTATTATTTGAAAGGAAAATGATACAACATTATCGGCACGAAAAGGAAGCGATGCACGTGAAATGAAGAACTTTTATCAGCTTTACTACCGGAAGTATATCGAGGCTTTGCAAAATGCTGCTGATAAAGCGGACCGGTAAATTCCTCTGAGGCATTATATATTTATATTCGATGTTTCAGTGAATTTGATTTCTTATTTTTTTAAAGTGTTATTTATATCTTTGATTCAGTGCTCGCCTGACAAAAGCATATCAAACAGCTGCTGTACTATTTGAGGTCCTAAAGGCAGTTAATCTAACAGAAGCTGTAGAAGTGGATGATGAGGTAATACTCCCAACACTTCTGATTCTGTTTTCATTTTGAACAAATTTATGCTGTAGCATCTAAATAATTGTTGATATCCTCTTGAAGATTTTGCAAAAACACAACGAGGTCAAGGAAAAGACTCAAATTTATGTGCCTTATAATATACTTCCGCTTGACCCAGAAAGTTCACATCAACCAATCATGAGATATCCTGAGGTCAATTTTGCTGTTCCTTTCTTGTGAATATAAACTCACATAAAGTTGAACTTTTTCTAATTTTAGCTTTTCTGATAACAGATTCAAGCTTCTGTTGCTGCACTTCGCAACATAAGAGGACTTCCATGGCCGAAAGGAGAGAAAAAGAAAGCAGATGTAGATATTTTAGACTGGCTTCAAGCCATGTTTGGTTTTCAGGTATTAATTGAAATTTAAAAAAAAAAAAAGAAAAAAAAAGAAGGTTAAATCGTACTCTGTATATGTGTTGAGTGATCCCACTGAAAGCAATTTTTAATCACTGTAATTTATAAGCAATCCAAGAGAGTGTGTCTATCCAAACCACAAAAAAAAAAAAAAAAAAAAGATAATAATAATAATTCAAGGGAGTGTCTAAGATTTAGCCGCCTCGACTGTTATATTATGTCTTTTTAGATGTATTTTGATGCATAAAGAATTGTTACAAATGATATTTAGAGTTTCTTTTTAAGAGGATACTGCATTATGTGAGTGCAGAAGGATAATGTGGCGAACCAAAGAGAACACTTGATTTTGTTGTTAGCCAATGTACATATCAGGCAACTCAAGCCCGATCAACAGCCAAAGGTAATTTTCTTTCGTATCTGTTTAAATTGGTAGAGATTCAGATTGTTCTTGGAGAGTTTTGCTGAAATTGCTGTTATTTAGTTGGATGACCGTGCGCTAACAGAAGTCATGAAGAAACTTTTCAAGAACTATAAGAAATGGTGCAAGTATCTTGGTCGCAAGAGTAGCTTATGGTGAGGGAAGTTTTAATTAATTTTCAATTAGTAGGTTTTTGTGTATTTACCTGCAGGTATTACTTATTATTAGTAGTATTAATCATCTCGCCGGCCTTAAATTTTTTCTCAAACTGGTGATGATGACACCTTTTCAATATATAGGTTGCCTACTATTCAACAAGAAGTTCAGCAAAGGAAATTACTATACATGGGTCTATATCTTCTTATTTGGGGGGAAGCTGCCAACTTGAGATTTATGCCAGAATGTCTCTGCTATATTTATCATCACGTATGTATTTATGTGTATTTATTAGCTGATATCATTTTCTGAGCAAATGATTTTTACAGGAGTTTTTCTTTAGGTATTTATATTCAAAGCATAAAATTAAATTATTATCGCATTATCCCTTCAATTTCATTGCTTGGATAATATTTTTCTAGATGGCATTTGAACTGTATGGAATGCTTGCCGGAAGTGTTAGTCCCATGACAGGGGAGCATATCAAACCTGCCTATGGTGGTGATGAAGAGGCTTTCTTGAGGAAAGTTGTAACTCCAATTTATAACGTCATAGCTGAGGTGAAGCTCCTAGCTTCTTTAAGACTTTGTATACACTTTTATATAAATAACTTTTATTTATGTATAAATATTGTTTACTTATGATTATTCATCCATGGCTTTCAGGAAGCTAAACGGAGCAAATCCGGGAGCTCCAAACATTCTCAGTGGAGAAACTATGATGACTTGAATGAGTACTTCTGGTAATATTTTATCCCTTTCCAAGCTGAAGGATGTTACAGTTCTGCAACTTATCTTGTGATCAAATTGTAGGTCAGTTAATTGTTTCAAACTAGGTTGGCCAATGCGTGCTGATGCTGATTTCTTCTGCCTTCCACCAGAACAAAATCGTGCTGGCATAAGTGAGGTAAATCTTAATTTTTTTGGGATATATTTGTATAACATGCATTTATAGTTACAGTAGTCATTTAGATGTTTTCGGAATTATAATATTTTGTTTTGTTTGTTTCATGATGGTTTCCAATACCCAGGGAAGTGAATCTGCTAAAGGAGATAGATGGATTGGAAAAATCAACTTTGTTGAGATACGATCGTTTTGGCACGTATTTAGGAGCTTTGATAGGATGTGGAGCTTTTACATTTTGTGCCTACAGGTAAACTTGGCCATTGTAAAGTTTCCTTGCTTTACATATTATTTATTTCGTGTTTTTTCTAAACCTAATTTTCTTGTGAAGGTAATGATCATAATTGCTTGGAACGGGCCTAATTTAGGTTCTATAGCGGAGAGAGATGTGTTCAAGAAAGTGTTGAGTGTTTTCATCACAGCAGCAATACTAAAACTTGTGCAAGGTAACAACCCAAACTAGTAATGTATTACATTATGTTAGTTTTTTCATAATCTCTAGTTAATAAAACCACATCTTCTAATCGTTGAAGTATTTTGTATCTGAGTCGATAAATATTTGCTTTATTCTGAAAGAGGATAATTTATAAGACATAAGTCTTTTTCTTAAAAAAAACTCTATGATAATTATATTTTTAACGACATAACCTCATCTTATTCGAAACCATTTTTTACTTATCATTAATTTGAAGAAATACTTACAGGTTAAATTCATATTAAACACTAATTTCTATTTATAATTTTGGAATATTAAACTAAGTACACCTTACCTTTATTTGGCACATCCATCGAGTGTGCCCGGCTGCTAGTTTTAATTAATTAACATTGCTATGCAGCCGTTCTTGACGTGATCATGATGTGGAAAGCCAGGATGAGTATGTCTTTGCATGTAAAACTGAGATACATACTAAAGGTTGTTTCTGCAGCAGCATGGGTGATTGTGATGCCAGTAACTTATGCATATAGTTGGAGAAGTGCTCCTGGAATTGCTCAGACCATTAAGAATTGGTTTGGCAACGGTTCTGGTTCCCCTTCTTTGTTCATCATTGCAATCTTAATCTACTTATCACCAAACATGCTCTCTGCTTTGTTATTTTTGTTTCCTTTCATCCGGAGACACCTTGAACGATCTGATTACAAAATTGTTAGGTTCATGATGTGGTGGTCACAGGTATCCAAAAACTCCTTTTATCCTCAGAATATTTTTCGAATTTTCAGTTTTAATTTTTAATTTTAATTTGTGATATTCGTGCAGCCACGGCTCTATGTTGGAAGAGGGATGCA
The DNA here is from genome assembly GCA_037501455.1 of Lantana camara. Lineage (NCBI taxonomy): Eukaryota > Viridiplantae > Streptophyta > Magnoliopsida > Lamiales > Verbenaceae > Lantana > Lantana camara. Next base: position 86,349,800 of record CM074862.1, on the reverse strand, counting down.
AGAGGACACATTTTCAGTTGTCAAGTATACATTTCTTTCAATTTTAGACTGGACTTATTTGGATTAGATACTAATGGTTGATTTAGTTTAATTTTAATTTAATTTTTCAGATACACACTGTACTGGGTTCTCCTCCTGGCAGCTAAATTGGCATTCAGCTTTTATGTAGAGGTGCCTTCTATATTCTGGTTATGTTTAAACTGTTGTGAACATTATTACAAGCATCAACCGTGGCATATTAGTTCTTTTTCTTTGCTTGATTAATGTTGCCATAGTATTCACTAATAATTGTGAAAATCGTAGTAGTAGAAAAGGAAGATTGCTCGATTTGGCAGTGGAATTTGGCATCAAGTCATCTTGTTTGTTGCAGGTAAAACCTTTAGTTAATCCCACCAGGGAAGTCATGCGGGTTCCAATTAGCAGATACAGGTGGCATGAGTTCTTCCCTCAAGGTAGTTAGATTGGTCATGTTTGTGATGATACATTACATATTTGTGATTTTTATATATACATATGTATGGAACTTCTGCAAACTAAAAACTTCTCTTCTTCATTATTTTTCAGCAAGAAACAACATTGGAGTAGTGATTGCTTTATGGGCTCCTGTTATTATCGTATGTCCGCGCTTTTCCTCATGATGTTGCATTTTAGCATGTTTGTAAGCAATCTATTAATTATTGATTTTTTCCAGGTATACTTCATGGACACCCAGATCTGGTATGCTATATTCTCCACCATTTTTGGAGGTATTTATGGAGCATTTCGTCGTCTAGGAGAGGTAGGTTGACAATTGAGATTCTAACTTTCTCAAGGATTTTGATTTTGTGTTTTGTTCAATGAACACCAATGCTAAGAACATGCTTCAATGTTTTCCTTCACTCTCAGATTAGAACACTGGGAATGCTTAGATCTCGGTTTCTGTCATTGCCTGGTGCTTTCAATGCTTGCTTGATTCCAGCAGAAAAAGGTGAAAAGCGCAAAGGATTGAAGGCCACATTCTCCCGTAAATTTCCTGAGGTTAATTATGATATATTTTTATTAAAATCCAGTTTCATAATCTTTCTTCCTGTTTGCTTGCATTTGTCATTGAAGATTTGCAGTGCTAATTGGATTTCACTGACTGTTTGCAGGTTGAATCTAATAAAGATAAGGAAGCAGCAAAGTTTTCTCAAATGTGGAACAAAATAATCGAATGTTTCAGAGAGGAGGATTTAATAAATAATAGGTAAATAATTATTCTTCCTTAAACAAAACCTTTATTATTATTATTATTATTATTATTATTATTGTTGTTGTTGTTGTTGTTGTTGTTGTTGTTGTTGTCTTTGTTGTTGTTTTTTGGTTATTGAAGAAGAAGTTCTATTTAACCAGGGAAATGAACCTGTTACTTGTGCCGTATCGTGCTGATCGTGAATTAGACCTTATCCAGTGGCCTCCTTTTTTACTAGCTAGCAAGGTGAGGCTAAACTGCTTTCATTGGTAGATATTTAGAAGATTTGCAAAAACTTCTTTGGAGAAGCTAAAGTTGTACAAAGTTGCAGTAGTGTAAGTTGGGAGTGTTTGGAAAAAAAAGTATTATTCGACTTTTAAACATTAGAAAAAGAACCTAGAAATTGAAAAAGGGCACGTTAAAGGTGCTTCTAGCTTATTTTAATTTTAACTTATTAAAACAAGAACCGGCAGAATGAAACACTCATTTCTGCATTTCTCCAAGCTAAAATCAGAAAAGCATTTTTTGTCGAGTTGGCAAGTTTCATCTATCATTATTTTCTGTATAGCTACCTATAGCTCTGGATATGGCAAAAGATAGCAATGGGAGAGATAGGGAGCTGAATAAGAGACTGAGCTCTGACATATACATGCGATGTGCCATTCGTGAGTGCTATGCTTCTTGTAAAAACATTATCAACTATTTGGTTCAGGGAGAGCGTGAGAAGCTGTAAGTTTACATTCTGAAAAAGAAAATCTAAAACATTTACTATATTGTTTATGAAAATTGTAAATAATTTAATCTTTTCTTCTTGTTTGTTGATTTTAGTGTCATAAGTGAGATCTTTGACAAAGTTGATCATCACATAGATCAGGGTGATCTGGTATCTGAATTTAACATGAGTGCTCTTCCCTACCTCTACGATCAGTTTGTCCAGCTTATAGAATATCTGGTAATTAAATAGCACACAATTGCAAAATAATTACATCATCAAAGATGATGATATTGGTCTTGTCTTGAAATTAATTGATTTATATTTTATACCCATGCAGAGAGACAATAAGAAAGAGGACAAGGATCAAGTGGTAATTGTGTTGCTAAACATGCTCGAAGTCGTGACTAGAGACATAATGGAAGACTCTGTTCCTAGGTAAATTATGCAACAGTTTTTTTTGCAAACATGTAATATGGACGATACTTGTTTATATATATTCTTTTTTTCTCCAGCTTACTAGATTCCAGTCATGGCGGGTCCTACGGAATAAATCAGGGGATGACCCCTCTTGAACAACAATATCAGTACTTTGGAACACTCCAATTTCCTGTAACAGAAGAAATCGAGGCATGGAAAGAGAAGGTAAGTTCAAATGGAGGTGCCTTCTTGAGTATACTTGGAAAGATCCTCAGTAGATTATAATAATGAGATGATTTTTATTATTATGTTCTAATTGGCTAATTATTCAGATTATGAGGCTCCATCTGCTGCTGACTGTGAAAGAATCAGCTATGGATGTTCCATCCAATATAGAAGCCACGAGACGCATTTCATTTTTCACAAATTCTTTGTTCATGGACATGCCTGCAGCTCCAAAAGTTCACAATATGCTCTCATTTTCGTAAGCTTCTTCATATTTTTAAATTTGAACTATGATGTTTTTGGGGATAAATACACTGACATACCCTGAGTTTTGGCCTAATTACAAAAACTTCCCCTTTCCCCTGAGGTTTGAGAAATTATAAAAATATCCCCCTGACCTAACATTTGCGTAATACATGCTACTATAGTCATGATTTTGAAGTCAATATTTTGTATCAGTTAGTCTTAAGTGTGCGTAGGGCGAAAAAGTTATATGAAATCATCAAATTTCATCTATCCAAATGAAATGTAAATACTTTGACAAGAAAGTTCTTGTAATTTCTCAAACCTCAGGGGATGTTTGTGTAAATATGCCAACCTGAGGGTATGTCAGTGTAATTATCCTTTATTTTTTGTACTTAAGCTATTATTAACATTATCAGATTTTAGGCCAATTTCACGATTTGTTTCTTCAAATTGTGTTAATTGTTGTTGCCTCTTTTTTCTTGTAGCTCCCTTGGTTCTTTATTGTACTCACCATTTTTATTTTTTTCTGCAGCATTTTAACTCCTTACTACGACGAAGAGGTTCTCTTTAATATTGATTCGCTGGAACAGCCAAATGAAGATGGTGTTTCGATATTATTTTACTTACAAAAGATTTACCCAGGTTTGTTTGTTTTGATTTTTTGAATACTTCAAGGTGTCAAATGCATTTGACACGAATTCTCTAATTGGAGCAAATATTTCATATATCACAGATGAATGGGAGAATTTTTTGGAACGGGTTGATTGTACAACTGAAGAGGACCTCAAGGGAAATGCAAGACTGGAAGAAGAGCTACGTTTATGGGCCTCATATCGAGGCCAAACATTGACCAAAACAGGTAAATCAGCTTTTACTTTACCTTTCTTCAAAGTCAGACCCATTTTTCTGTAAAATATCCTGTATTTATAAATGTCCTCTTGTTTACAGTACGTGGCATGATGTATTATCGTCAAGCTTTGGAACTTCAGGCTTTTCTTGATATGGCAAAAGAAGAAGGTCCTCAAAGAGTTTATTTCTTATGGTCTCCATTTAGAAGTTAATTGCAAGATCTTATGGCTAATGAGCATAAAATACCCTGTGATAAAAAAAAAAAAAAAAGAAAAAGAAAATCTCATAGAAAACAGTGTCAAACTCAAGATTTGCGCACAACCCCTTGCTATTGACTTGTTTAAAAAACTTATAAACTTACCATTTTACCCTTGTCCAACTAAGAAGGAAGAATAAAGATGTTTCAAGGAAAAAAAGATGTTTCGCAAAAAAGTAATTAAAAAAGATGTTTCGCAAAAAAGTAATTAGAGTGAAAATGCATGCATTTTCGCAATCACGTGTGACATGCGTTGGGTTTTCTGTGCTGATTTGAAATATCACAGTTTTTCTGTGCTGATTTGAAAAATCACAGTTTTTCTATGCTGATTTGAAACATTGTCATGTGCTCAGTTGCCATAACAAGGGGTTTGGTGCAATTTACTCTCCATTTAGGCATTTACCGACTTTCAACAGAGCTAGAGCTAGTAATGCTTTTTGGTCAATGTTTGCTACAGATTTAATGAAAGGCTACAAAGCTGCTGCCGAACTGAATACGGATGAGCAAGCGAAAAATGAAGGTTCATTACTAACGCAATGCAACACGCTGGCAGACATGAAGTTCACATACGTGGTATCTTGCCAACAATATGGGATTCAGAAAAGATCCGGCGATCGCCGTGCCACAGATATTTTAAAAATCATGACAAAGTATGACCCTTTTGATTTGCTATTATCTTTCTTGTTTGGTTGAAGGCTTTATTAATTTTTGGAAATTTTGTCATAATTTTTATGAGTAGGTATCCATCTATTCGGGTTGCTTACGTAGACGAGGTTGAAGAAACAGGAAGAGAAAAATCAGGTAAAATGGTTGAGAGAGTATACTATTCGGCCCTCGTGAAAGCTGTTCCAAAATCAGTTGACTCATCTGAGCCAGATCAGAAGTTAGACCAGGTAGAGAACTTCAAATCATTTGAAAGATAAAGTTGGTATTCTCCCAAATGTCCAATATACATCTTAAGAAAAAAGCACTAAATATGTCTGAATTGTAATAAGTAACCATGAATTTTCTTACTAGGTTATTTATAGGATAAAACTACCAGGACCGGCAATATTGGGTGAAGGCAAACCAGAGAATCAAAACCATGCAATAATCTTTACCCGAGGTGAAGGTTTGCAAACCATTGATATGAATCAGGTATTTTACTTCCCATCAGTTGGACAAAATTTATCACTCGAATTCTTTACCTTTGGTGACGATTAAACATTTCATTTAGGACAACTATATGGAAGAAGCCTTTAAAATGAGAAACTTATTGCAAGAGTTCCTTAAGAAGCACGGTGTCAGGAAACCAACAATTCTTGGACTTCGAGAGCATATATTTACCGGAAGGTAGAAGGCTTTTACTCAGTCGTATTTCCAATTTGATTTCTTTACAATCATTTATTAAAATTTTGTTGTATATTTGTGTAGTGTCTCTTCACTTGCATGGTTCATGTCCAATCAAGAAAACAGTTTTGTGACAATTGGCCAAAGGTTACTGGCCAATCCATTGAAGTAAGTTTTTTTTTGATTAATTGTATAATTTGCACAACATATTTAAAGAAAGAAGTCAAATAATTGATTAATATTGTTCTCTTCTATTTCAGGGTTCGATTCCATTATGGTCATCCAGACGTATTTGACAGATTATTCCATCTGACAAGGGGTGGTGTGAGCAAAGCTTCGAAAGTCATCAACTTGAGTGAGGATATATTTGCAGGTGACTCATATTCTTAATGTATATGTTTATAAAGAAAAATTGTGTTTCAGCATTCTGATGCATGTCTGAATGTCCTTGAAGGTTTCAACTCCACACTTCGTGGAGGAAATGTTACTCATCACGAATACATACAAGTAGGTAAAGGTAGAGATGTGGGTCTCAACCAAATCTCACTTTTTGAAGCAAAGATAGCCTGTGGTAATGGGGAGCAGACCATGAGTCGTGATATTTACAGACTAGGCCATCGGTTTGACTTTTTCCGCATGTTGTCCTGCCATTTCACTACAATCGGCTTCTATTTTAGCACGTTGGTAATGTTTTGCACTATAAACAATTCACTTAACAGGGTTTTATATCTTGTTATGTCCTCTCATTATTATTTTTTTGTTTTGCACGTATATATAAATGTAAGGTAATTGTACCCAACTCCGTGTGTGACGTCTGATGAGCATACTAAGCCCTATAATAAGAAAAGATGCAAGTGCACTGTAATGTTTGCTTAAAAACCCCTTGATTTGAGAGCGAAGAGGTAATGTAAAAGATGCTCTTATTTTTACCTGCAAAGCACATCAGATATACGGGGTTTTTCTATGCACATTTCAAATTCCGCTGGTTTGTTATGAAAACTTTTTTGGTCACAAGTTTTTTTATGCTCATTAGCTATTAGTCATAACACGAGGGTTAGGTGCAATCAACTCTATATAGAAAATATCAATACATTTTGTGCCCCTAAATGACAAAGTCATCTTTCCCAAAGTCAAATCTTGGGTCTGTCATTGCTTCTCAAGCTTGTATCTCTCAAACAGCTATTTCATATTTGGGCAGGCTACTGTGCTAACCGTATATGTATTTCTCTACGGCCGTCTTTACCTTGTACTAAGTGGACTTGAAGAGAGATTGAGTAATCATCCTGCAATACGAAACAATGGGCCTCTTCAGGTTGCTCTCGCTTCGCAATCCTTTGTTCAAATCGGGTTTTTAATGGCTCTCCCTATGATGATGGAGATAGGCCTTGAACGGGGTTTCCGGAACGCTCTAACCGATTTCGTTCTTATGCAACTTCAACTCGCTCCTGTATTCTTCACATTTTCTCTAGGAACAAGAACCCATTATTATGGTCGGACTCTGCTCCATGGAGGTGCAAAGTACAGAGGCACAGGCCGAGGCTTCGTTGTGTTTCATGCAAAATTTGCTGAGAACTACAGACTGTATTCACGTAGCCATTTCGTCAAGGGAATTGAATTAATGATTTTGCTTCTCGTGTATCATATATTTGGAAGGGCATATAGAGGTGTCGCTGCTTATGTGTTCATCACTGTATCTATATGGATTCTGGTCGGCACGTGGCTTTTCGCCCCGTTTTTGTTCAATCCCTCGGGATTTGAATGGCAAAAGATTGTGGATGACTGGACGGATTGGAATAAGTGGATGAGTAATCGTGGAGGGATTGGGGTGCCTCCACAAAAAAGCTGGGAATCATGGTGGGAGAACGAACAAGAGCATCTCTCTCATTCGGGGGTACGGGGGATTATATTTGAGATATTGCTGTCGATACGGTTCTTTTTGTATCAGTATGGTCTGATTTATCACTTGAGCTTCCTCAACAATAGCACAAATTTTTTGGTGAGATTTTTTTTGTAGTTTGCATGAATTTTGAATGTGTTTGTACTGTTTGGAGGGAAATAAGGAGGATTTACTGTGTGTTGATTCTTGCACAGGTATATGGCGTATCGTGGTTGGTGATCATCGCGGTCCTGCTGATTATGAAGGTAGATTTTTTAATGAAATTAGTTAAGTGTATTAGTTATATGTTTCATCCATGGATGGTTAATTTGCTGTTCGGTTTTTCTTTTTCTCTCTATTCAGGTTATTCGGCTCGGGGGGAGGCAATTCAGTGCTGAATTTCAGCTCGTGTTTCGATTGATCAAGGGCATTATTTTTCTGTCATTTGTTACTGTTCTGATCGTCTTAATAGCCCTTCCTCACATGACATTAAAGGATGTCGTGGTTTGCATTCTTGCATTCATGCCAACGGGATGGGGATTACTTCTGGTGAGTAAATTCTTTTGTCTGTTTTTCTTATTTTTTCACCCCTTTAGTTTATTTCTTGAGTAATTCTTTATCAATTCTTTTTATTTAAATAAAAACAGATTGCACAAGCTTTGAGACCTGTAGTTGTGTGGGCGGGATTCTGGGGAAGTGTACGAACTCTTGCACGAGGTTATGAATACGTAATAGGATTGTTATTATTCACCCCGGTTGCTTTCTTGGCCTGGTTCCCTTTTGTTTCTGAGTTCCAAACTCGAATGTTGTTCAATCAAGCTTTCAGCCGAGGTTTGCAAATTTCTCGTATTCTGGGTGGACCCAAGAAGGATCGATCCTCGAATAACAAGGAGTGAATACGTATGTCCTTTCGTGTCTGTTGTTTGATTCTGTATATATATGTAGATGTAGCCATGCTTCTTGTGCTCGTAGGACTGCTGTAGAGTGTATATTATAGTGTAGGGTTGGGTGTTATATGTAATTATTAAAGGTGTTTCTGTACCCAAGCCTAGGGGCTTGTTGAGTTTGCATACAAGATATGGATTCAAAGGTGACTTCTCAAATTTGTGCACTTGTCTATTCTGAAACTAATTGGTTTGTGCATGTCCCCAAGACACACGTACATAAACTTGTAAGAATATCATTTTGTTGTGTTATATCATATAGGATACCGTGTTGAAAACTTTTCATGTGAATATTAAAAAAAAAAAAATTATATCATCGTATAATCGTATTCATGTCAGTATAATGTAGGTGCATGTTAAATCATACGTGTCCATTCTCTCTACCATTTCGAGCGGTCATGGACCCCTGTTGAGTCGAAAAGGGTGGGGAAAATATGAATTTATTTATCAATTCAGCGTGTTTTAACTTTTAATAGTTAAATGAGTTGGGTTAACGTGAAAATGGGTTCATTTTAAATGAAGCATGACTATTGATAAAAATAAAAAATATTGTACACTCTTGGACTCGAAATAAGTAAATAAATATACGTAATGCTCATTGTAGAAAATAATATCTAATTTAAGTTACTGAAATATTTTCTTCTAAATAGAAGATCGTCCAAAATTTACGTACTTAGATAGAAACAAGTCACAAGACTTAAGTTTCTACGACTTAATGAACTTTTTAGTACTGTACCAAAAAAAAAATAGTTTATTACACTAAAAACCGTGTGATATATCTAATTAGCAGTCAAAACCCTGTGATTTGAAAATTCTCAAAGCGAACCCTGTGATTGTAATAAATTAGCACTCAATTAGCATTTCAAACCCTACAGCCGTGCTAATTTATATAATCACAGGGTTCTCTTTGCGAATTTTCAAATGACGGGGTTCGGAGTGCTAATTAGGTATATCACAGGAGAGTAACCATGCAAAAAACTCAAAAAAAATTTTTTAAAATTTTTTAGTAGCTGTTGTGTTCTTATCTTATTAACTTTGAAACTTGGGCTATACATTTATTTTTTTTGTATTTCAGAAGTAAATATATACAAAATATGAGGATAATTTCAAGTTAAATATATTAAAAATCTTTGTAAAACGAGTATAATTACTTAGCAAGTAAATTTTGGTTTAAATATCGGGAGTTTTTGAGAAAACTCCCCATTTGACTTAAAAAATTAAGTTCAATTTTCCATTCAAATAATTTTCAGTTCGCACCATATTAATATAAATTATTTATTTTATTCTTAATTTTTTTGATATGAAGTACTGATATTTAAATTTGAAGAATTATTGTGATATACAATAGTTGACTATTGAATGAATAAATTTTATTTTGGGGAAAATGCAAAATCAGGATACCAACTGATCCTCACTGGCATTTTCAGGACTGTAAATTTTTCGGCGATAAAAAAGTCCACTAACTCCAAAAATGTGTCAATTTCGGGACAATTCTTGCCGGAATCCACTGTTTCATACCAGAGACTATGGACACGTGCCATTTATGATGATGTGGACGATGACAACATTTTCACGTCAGATAATATTTCCACGTATTGTACAGGTGACATATGACGTGGGAAAATTGCAAAATCGGGATACCAACTGACCCCAACTAGTAATTTCGGGACACTTATTATTCCGGTGATAAAATAGTCTACTAATTCAAAGAATGTGTCAATTTAATGACAAATTCGCCGGAAATTGCCACAACCCCAAATCATCGACCGGCAACAATCCCATCACGACCACCACAAACCCAAATTGCCGGCAAACAATCTCACCACCACAACCCCAAATCGCCCCCATACGACCACCACAACCATAAATCGCCGACAAGCGGCAAGAAACTCGCCACCACAACCCCAAGTCACCAGTAACCCACCACTACCACAACCCTATATATATATATCCTTGCTGCACCACCACCACGGGAACCAAACTCATGACATAAGCACACTATCACCGAGTAACTGAATACATCAATTTCCGAATTCGAAGTTGCTCAGGCATTACAATTTACAATCCAAAATAAAAGGGAAATTTAGGGTATAAAGCAGGAGGGTTATCCTTTTTCGATGAGGAACCAGTCTGGTGGGCGTGATCAGACTCAAAATTGGTTTGGCTGAGATGGCAATCTAGCTGACAATCTCAAGTCGATCAGTCAATAATTTGTAAGTGTGGACTCTTTATCGATTTGAAAAACACTCAAGCACACGTGAGCTCAAAGGCCAAATTGGGGAACTTGGGGTTGGGCCCAAGTTTAGCTCTCTAACACTCAAGTCAGAATTGGGGATGTTTAGAGAGAGAAATAATGCAAAGAACACTATTAAATGCTCTTAAATGCTTACCAACAACTGTTCAGGGAGGGAGGGGGCGTATTTATAGCGTTGGATAATTAACGCAATAGTACGCGTACGACAACTATGCATTAAATGCAGTTAAGCGATTGTCCCGAAGAGAAAATGCTCGACCTCACCAAGGGGGCGTGAAGCGCGTCATTGTCCCCTTTTTGGTAAGACATAGCACAGTAGGCATTAAATGCGCCGGCGTGCATCAGTACCGGGGAATGAGAGTGGGACACGTGTCTTGACAGCGATGCATCTCGGGGGTGGGAAAGGTCTCCGACGCATGGCGTTGGAGACTGAGATCGATAGCCTCTAATTCTGGCGTGCCAAGGGCCCCAAGGGTTGGACCTTTGGAGATGAGCCTTTGGCCCATGTTGGGAGCAGACCCGCACCGATCCGACCCCATGTTGGCAATTTGGGTTTGTGGTGGTCGTGATGGGATTGTTGTCGGTCGGTGATTTGGGGTTGTGGCAATTTCTGGCGAATTTGTCATTAAATTGACACATTCTTTGAGTTAGTGGACTATTTTGTCACCAGAATAATAAGTATCCCGAAATTGCTAGTTGGGGTCAGTTGGTATCCCGATTTTGCAATTTTCCAACGTCATATGCCACCTGTACAATACGTGGAAATATTATCTGACGTGGAAATGTTGTCATCGTCCACGTCATCATAAATGCTACGTGTCCATAGTCTCCGGTATGAAATAGTGGATTCCGGCAAGAATTGTCCCGAAATTGACATATTTTTGGAGTTAGTGGACTTTTTTGTTGCTGAGAAATTTTCTTTCCTGAAAACGCTAGTGAGGGTCCGTTGGTATCCTAATTTTGCATTTTTCCCTTTTTATGTTCATCTGAAGTATTCATTTATGCATTTGTGAAACACATATCTCCACTGAAATGGTCGGAATTATGATTCATGGTCCTCTTAATTATTCATTTATGCATTTGTGGAACTATAAAAGGAGACACAACAATGAATCAACAAAAAATACCATTTTAGTGGCGGAATTAGGATTCGAATTAAGTTAAATAAGCACCCGATCATTCAAATACTTATATTTAGTTCGGTTAATGTACATTAATCGACACGTTGACTGAAGAAACACCAGTACTAAACAAATTTGTTTTAAATTTTATTAATATTCCGTTGCTAGATTATAATACACCAAAGTTGTAATTTAAGTGCTATGCAAGTCCCAATCAAAGTCATACGAAGAATTATTCCTACAGTCTTAGCTTAGCTTTGTTAGTTTGTTGTTGCCAACACTTGGATTACAATGTGCATTGATAAGGACCAAGTCAACCAGGCACTTTGCCAGTACTACATATTTAGTTACTTATACCATGTCAAAAGTTCGAACTTGTTAATTAATTATAAGTTGTATAAAAGGAAATTCGAAGTAGCTAGATTCAAGTCTTGAATTAATTTTGTTGTAATTATATAAAATGTATTATACTTACCCATACACTTCAAATTTATTGATGGGAGATGAATTGGGATGACAACAAGGTAGATTTTTCCCCCTCTAGGCTCTAGGTCAAAGTCTATGATGCACGGATATATACAGATACGACGATACGGACACGACACGAATACGGTGATACGGATTTTTTCTTAAATTTTCCACGTAAGAAGTGTTGGACATGATGTCAAACACAAAACGTCACGACACGACACGACACGACACGACACGACAAAATAATATTTTTATAAATGTCCGTTCATCATAGGTCAAAGTGTCCACCGCCAACTATATATAATAACTAATATCTTCATTAAATTATAAATATTTCAAAGGATGAGACAATCGATTAGATAATTTAAAACTGTTTTATATCCAAAATTAGAATTCAAACTATTTGACATTTAATTGGTAGAAAGATTTGATATAAGTTCGATTCATTAACTTAGTATATATACATAATACATCCTTACACTTTGAGGTCGTGTACATATTAAAATCTAATGTTACTTAAAAAAATATTACCATATTAAAATCATTATTCCAAAATTTATTGGGTTCGTAAGTTCAATATTTAGATATATATGACATATAGAAAGGATAAATAATTAATAAGGTTAAAAAAGAAAAAGAAAGAGAGGATCCGCGTACGTACGCCTTGTGCCGGCCGGCCTTGGACCTTTTCAACGTCATCCTTCCAACAGGGGAATTAGGTCTAATTTTAAGATCGAGAATTAATAAAGGGTTTCATGGCTTGAAGATGAATTGGTGAACAAGAATGTGAGGAGGGTTGTTTATTAGAAATTGTAATTCACATTCATGGAATCCACAAATCTCATAAAAATGGAGAAGTTTTTAATTCCTAATTTGAGGATCTCAACTATGATTGATATATGGATATTTTTAAAATTCTATCCTCTATATTTTGTTGAGGCGAACACTCACCTGTTACGATGTTGCACACCTCTCTCACATAATAAATTTAAAAAATAAAATAAAATTATGTCCCTATGTTTGCATTCCCTAATCCAGGTACATATATCATCGATTGTGATTATCTGTTGTCCAAAAATTATTTAAGAGTTGTTCCAAAACTTAATATCATCATAATTTTGTAAGGATGAGAAAAATAATAGTCACATAAGAGTATTATATATATATGCATTGATAGCGTAATTAACATGTCAATATAATGCCATTATTCAATTTTATTATTAAGGATATTCAATATTATTTCTTTAACGTACACTCCATAATATAAAACGATCACGGTTTTTATTTGTTGGTGATCTTCTTTCAAAGACATGCATTTGGATTTATGGTACGAGAAAGGTTTGGAATCCTCAATAGATGCAAAAGCGAACCAGTCAAACAAGTATACATATATAGATATAGTCTCCATTTGTCTCATCCAATTTGCCTCTAGGCTCTACCTCTATGCATTTGTCCTAACCAACTGCATGCCTCTACACGACCAGGCGTTAAATAAGATCATCTTTTCAATTATAGGATCCTAGCTAAATACTAGGGGGAAAAAAAAAGAAAGCCTAATCAATTGTTTGCCTAAATTAACCACCTCAAATGTATAAATACGAATATAACAATATGAACACGACACGAATACAATAATACAGATTTTTTTTATTAAATCTTTCACGTGGGAAGTATCCAACATAATATTTGAGCTAATTGAACAAAATAATATTTTTAATTTTCTTGTCACATTAATTCAAGATGTTGTATAATTTATAAATTTGATCTAAATTTAGCATAACTCATTGATTTTGACACATCAACACCGATACGTATAGATTTGCTGTTAGTATGGAAAATTTTAAATTTGATATACCAACTCGATCAATTCAATGTTTTTACTATATTTTATTTTTTGACGATAAAATAAGATTGCATTTTCAAAATTAAGCAATTTATTAATGTACATTTTTTTTATCGAAAACTGATTTTGTCTGCTGGAATTTATACCTGGCGAATTACGAGTTCACCACGTATAAAATCGGGTCAGATTCCGGCGGACAAAATTAGGTTCTGGCCAAAAAGTGCATTAAATTGAATGATTTTTAAGATGCGGTCCTATTTTATCTACAGAAAATGAAATATATTAAAAATATTGAATTGATTGAGTTGGTATACCAAATTTATAATTTTCTCCCATCAGTATATATAAGCACTAAACAGTTGGATTCGAACGATTTCAACTAAACTTAATTACGACATGACGGAAAACCCTAATGAAATTAGCTTAGTAGGAAGAATTCTGGAGTTCATTTTCTATGTGTATTTAGTATTTACATAAAAATACAAAATTTACTGAGCCTTCCATTTATTAAACGACAAATCTCTCTAATCACTATAAAAAACCACCCATCCAATCCAAACATTTTCAATCAATTACAAAGCAATATCTTCTCCTCATTCATCGATCATGGCTAAAGAAATGATTCCATCACTAATAACCCTCGTCTTCTTCTTGCTCGTTCTTCACATCTCAAACGCGCAAAAACAACAGTACCCTTCTCAGGAAGAAGCCGCCTTCGAAGCCCTCGGCGTTGCATGGAACCCTGACGGAACCCTAAACAGAAGCAACCCGATACCCACCGTCCCCGCCACCCCTTCCGTCGCCAACCTTTCCGATCCTCCCGTCGCGCTTTCAATGGATTTGGCAGACAGACCTTACCGCCTTTACAGGCCTGTCAACCTCCCCAAGAAGAAAAAGCTACCGCTGATCATCAACCCACACGGCGGCGACTTCATACAGTTCAGCTCCGCCACCGTCGTCTTCCACATCTTCTGCAACCATGTCGCTGCCAGAATGCCGGCCGTTGTGGTGGCGGTTGACTACCGCCACGCTCCTGAACACCGCCTCCCCGCCGTTTATGACGACACTCTCGATGCCGTCTTCTGGGCCAGGGAACAAGCGCGGGGAACCCACGGCCGCCGCCACCCCTGGCTGGAATATGTCGATTTCTCTAAGGTTTTCTTGTTGGGTAGCGGCGCAGGTAAAATGCCGGCTCAAGCTTGCCACCAGTGGTCACTTCACTTGATGCTTGATCCACTGGATTTTTTTTTTTGGTTAACTATACATATACGAAATTTTAAAATATAAAAAATAAAGGGATAAAATCTTTAATTAAAAGGCAAAAAATTAAAATTTCAAAAAAATTAAATACATAAATATAAATATATAAAAATATACATATAAAAATTAAAAAATTTCAAAATTTAGGGAGGAGCGGGACCACCACATGTCCCCTTGGCTCCGTCACGACTCACGGCATATATTTTTTATGTATAATATTAAGGACAAATTATAGTTACTAGCAGGTGATCTTACAACTTAACTCCTTTAAATTAAGAAAGGAGAAAATGTAAATTTGGTATATCAATTCAAAAAATTTAATATATTTTATTTTTCGATGATAAAATAGACCGTATATTTAAAGTCAAACAATTTAATGCATCGTTTTAACCTGAAATCGATTTTGACCCTCGAAATTTACACATGACGAACTAGTTAGGAGTTTGCCACGTGTAAAATTGAGTCGGGCTTCAGGCGAATAAAACTGAGTTCTGGTAAAAAAGTGTATTAATTAAATTACATGATTTTTAAAAATATGTACCTATTTTGTCGTTGGAAAATAAAACGTAACAAAAACAGTGAATTAGTCAAGTTATTATACTAAACTTGTAATTTTGTCATTAAAAATTTACTAAAAAGTGTCGAAGTTCACGAGTTTTGTAATAAATTTGTAAAATTTTAAAAATATGTGCTTATGATACGATTTCACTAAAAGTATTCTTGAAAGTGTATTACAAAAATTAAATACTATACCGTTACTAATTCTGGAGTCTCTTATTCAAAGGTGGCAACGCCGCTTTCCACACGGGCCTACGCTCCCTGGATTTCGACCTCAGGCCATTGCAGATCAAAGGGCTGCTTCTAAACCAACCTTATTTCGGCGGTGTCAAGAGAACGCCGTCAGAGATTAGATTGAAGGACGACCCGATGGTCGCTCTGTTCGTGAGCGACGTTTTGTGGACGCTGGTGCTGCCGCGGGGGCTGACCCGAGACCACAAGTTCTGCAACCCCATCTCCGGCGGATCATACGGAGGTCGGCTGAAGAAGCTGCCAAGAGTATACGTTAAAGGCGATTATGGGGACCCTTTGGTTGACAGGTCGACGCTGTTGGTTCGACACCTGCGGAAATATGGTGTCGGAGTGGTGTATCAGTATAGCTCCGATGGACCTGCTCGTGGAGCTCATGGAATAGAGCAGAGTAATGCTACCTTGGCTCAGCAACTGTATGATGGGATGAAGGACTTCATTAAGAGGGCAATATAAATAGGGATGAAATGTGGAGTGATGTTGTGAATTGTGTTTTTAATTTATTTATTTGGTGAGATTTGATTTTCGATAATAAATTAAATAATTTTAGTATATAGAGTAATATAAAATATTTGTGTTTAATTTATCATTATTATTCATAAATGGTACGTAGGAGCGATTTAGGTAGTGACACTTTAGAGATTGTTTGCAAATTTATAAAATAAGAAAGTGGTGACGAATATCATTTAATTTTTTCAATAAAACTAATCTAGTACTGTAATGTTTATTGTATAAATATCAGTGTAAATTTTTAATGTAAATTACAAAGGATCAGTAAATATGTCTTCTTTAAATTTTATAAAATATTGATAATTGAATGTTGACTATATTATATACTTTTAATAAAAAAAAGTTTTTACTATGAGAAATGATTGGAATGTAACTATGGATAATTTTAACTATAGTTTTGAATTTTCTATTTCAATTTTGTATTTCATTTCTTGTTTCACTTATATATACACATTACAAATAGGGAAAATTACAAAAATGGTATACCAACTCAGGCCATTTTGCAATTTTGGTACAAAATGTTTTCCGGTTACATAAAAACCCCACAACTCCAAAAATTTTGCAAAATTATGCAAAATTTCGCCGGAGCTGAAAAAACCGGACGGAAAACCGCTCCATTTTAATTAAACCGCTGATGACGTGGCCTCTGGTCCTGCATGGGGCTAACGTGTTCGACACATAGGACTAACATTGCCAACAAGCTCATGAATTGTGTGCCACCTATTTTTATACTTTAAAAAAGAAAAATTTAAAAGACTAAAACACTGCATCGTTTCTTCCAAAAGGGCGATGGTTCAATTTCCAAAAAACTAACACTCTTATAATTTTCATTACATTAAAAAATATATATAAATATATAATATATTATATAATACATCTATATATATATATATATAAATATAATAAATGAATAAATTTAAATAGTATAATAAATTTATAAATAATATTTAATACATATAGAATATAAGTAATTTTATACATATATATATTTTTCAGGTAAGTATATATATATATATATATTATTTGTATATATATAATATATTATATAATACATATATATTAATTACGTATATGCATATAAAAGAAAATCAAAAAAGAAAAAGAAAAATGGTCATCTTCATCTTCTCCAGGAAGCCACTCCAGGTAGTCTCAAATTCATCCTGCCGCCGCGCCTTGGCTACACTTGCAAAGACCCCAACCCAAATTCATCCCCCCGTTGCCACCGCCGCCGCCATCGTCGTCGCTTGCACCACAACTTCAAATTCATCCCGCCACCCACAGCCGTCGCCGCCAGCAACACCCCCCCCACCCCCCCCTGTCTCCACCATCGCTCCGCCCCACCCCCAACCCCCGAAATTCATCTCAACCGGCGCGATTCCATCTCCCCTCTCCAGATCTGGCTCCACCACGCTCCAATTCGTAACTACGCATCGCAATCCAGACAATTGGAGAAACCCCTAAAATTTAATCATCAAAGTTCCGACATACCCCCGTTTTCCTACAAAAGATCGCCATTTTACCGTACCCAGATGAGGAAGATGATGAGTGTGGCGACAGCGGGCCGACGGATCTGAGGAAGGAGAAGAGCGAGGCGGCTGGCGCGGTGGGGTGAAGGTGGGCGGTGGTGGAGAGGCGGTCGACGGTGGTATTGGTTGCCATGGCGTTGGAGAGGTGGCTATGGTGTTTGTCGAGAAGGTAGCGGCGGCTGCGATGGGCGGCGGCTTATGGGGAGAAGACTCGTCTTCTGTGTATATGGGGAAGAAGAAGTCTTCTCCCCTTCATCTTTTTTTTTTTTTTTTTTTTTTAAGTTTTTAAGTGTATACATATATGTATACGTCTTCACCCCTTCATCTTCTTATTTTTTTTTTATTTTTAAGTGTATAATATATATATATATATATATATATATATATTATATATATATGTATAGTATATATATATTTTTAAATTATTAATATGTATTTAAAATTTATCAAATATATATATGTATGTATAGTATATATATATTTTTCAAATTATTAATAGTGTATATTTTCTTTTTTAATTGATATTAAAATCCATGTGTGCAGTGGTTTATGACGTGTCCATAGTGGTTTTGCCACATTCTAAACATTCTGGCCACATGGGATGCCATGTCAGCTTTCCGGCGATTTTTTCAGCTCCGACGAAATTTTGCATGATTTTGCAAAATTTTTGGAGCTGTGGGGTTTTTATGTAACCGGAAAACATTTTGTACCAAAATTGCAAAATGGCCCGAGTTGGTATACCATTTTTGTAATTTTCCCTTACAAATAAACGGTTAAGATAGGAAAAAAAATAATTATTATATGAAAAGAATTTAAAAAATGTCTCTTCTAATCTTGATCGTGTAGTAATATAATACACTTGACGTATTGATACACTTGACGCATATACATAGATGAAACCGAAGATGAAACATATAGTTATAATATAGGAATTAAATGAGGATTGTGAAAAGTTAAAATTAGAATTGCTACATTTAAATAGTTTACAAGAAAAAAAAAATGCAATAAAACTGTAAATTATGGTACCAAAATAAACGGACAACCTTGTGTTTTAGAGGAGAGACAAGAGAACCTATTATTCCCAACAAAAGTCACAAAACCATACAAGAATTAAAGAAACCACAATAATGTGATGCACGCAGATCAAAATAAACACAACAAACACCGAATTGCTTTGAAAATATCAAAAACACGAATCAAGAACAAACAAAAATCCAAAATCCAAACCCAGAATACAATAATAATAATAAATCAAGTAAACTGAAACAGTCACCAAATCCTCAAAGATATCTGATGGTATAGTTCGTGCCAATTTGCCCCATATAATCAATCGAATCAGACGCACGCTTGATCTGCTGCATATACATATTATGCCTTCTCCTCGCCAGCTCCGCTTCCATCTGCTGCGTCCCACCACCGCTCGACGATCCCATCTGACTCTTCACAGCCTTCAAAGCATTCAACACGTACCTAAACATCATGGCGGTATACACATCTCGGTCGTCTTGTGGGTTTTTAGGATTCAGCACGGTGACGCAGCTGGCATGGATGTTGTAGCTGCAGCCATGACAGGTGTAGGTGAATCCCTCGCTGGGCTCCCCACAGGCATTGCAGGAGCCCTTGCAGTAGGGCGGGTAAATGAGGGTGAGTGAATGCTGCGGGTGCGAGGGGAAGTGTCCCGATTGCGGGAGATCGAAGCAGAACTTGTGGAGGTAGAAATTGCAGGGAGAGCAAGCGTAACAGGTGCCGAAGATGGGTGCTTTGCAGGCGTAACACATTTGGGTTTGGTTCTCGAATGGGATGTTTGTGACTACGTGTAGTTTGTGAGGGTGGCAGTTGTGCTTCATCTTGATGATTGCTTTGTTGATAGTGATTAGGTTTGTGTGTTTTGAGGTGGGATTGAGGGGGAAAAAGGGTTTCTATTAATAGAAGTTTTCAAGCATGGTTAGGGATCTTAATATATGTCAAGTTGATGGTATATTTTATGGTAGATGCATGTTGATACTATCAGCTTATGAAGGTCAACTTATTCGTGGCCAAGCGTCATCATATTCTTTGCTGATTAGTAATTTGAATATATAGGTACTATATATATAATTTCGATAGAAGGGGGACAAGTTTGATTTAGGATAGTTATGGATATTCTCAAGAAATTTGACCTAATTATGAAAATTAACGATTCTTATATTTGAGAAATTACATAAAATACCCAGAACTTTTTCTTTGTGTTTTTCATAATTTTTGTTTCAATCTCAACTATAAGGTTTTTTTGTTGTAATTGGATTAAACGGCTTCACGACGGCATTTGTATTTATCCATATGTGGAGTGTTTGCTTTGTTGGTTGGGATGAGATACGATTGATGAGTAATTGTATGAGTTGTGGGACGTGACGGTTGGATTGACCATCCCATGGGGATTTGGGATGAATAATCAACTTTTTAAACAATAAAATCTCGGATCGTGTCATCAATCCGGAATTGCAAAAGTATTAGTGAATACAAATTTAAATAAGATTATTAATTTAATCACCCTTCATCCTACAAAGTAAATGTGTAACTAGTTTATATTGATTCAATAGTAAAAATATCATTATTTTATTGAGTAAATATATATAAAATATTTATTTCGTTCTATTGTGTAGTATTACTATGTTTGGTTATGAATTTATGTATCATAAATGCGGATAATTCTAGCCTGAACCTGGCTCGGCCAAACCGGTGCAACAAAGGGATGAGTGTTTTACACTTGTAGTACGTGTGGTTGGTGAAAAATTTAGGGAGAATAACCAATCAAATGACAAGTGTAATACACCTGCCCTTTTAATTAGTTGGATTCGGCCAATCTGGGTTTGGAGTAGAATTTTCCAATAAATGCGGTGCCATTTTTTTATATATCCAGCACATTTTGGTCTGGAATTAGAATGTAATTAATCAAATGTTTAAGGCAAGTTGAATTCGTGTAGGACTTTGTCAGCAGATGCATAAAAGTACTTTTATTTCATGACGACTTCTTTTTTTAATTCAAATGGAAAAATAAAAAAAAAAGGAACAAATAAAGCCTTTTCTTTTGCATAAAAAGTTATAAAGTAAATTCCATAGAAATAGGCTTAAAATATATAATTTTTATTAATTTGTAAATATATAATAAATATTCATAAAAAATTAATCTATATCGAATAAATTTTTATCGGGAAATGTGCGAAAAATCCCCAAATGTGGACTTAATTTTTAGTTTGCTCCCCATTTTCAAAATTATTTTTGTTTACTCTAAAAACTCAAGAATCACGTAACCAAATCGCATTATGTCGTAACTAAATCGCAATATGTCGTATGTGGTGTCCAAAATGGGGAGCAAACTCAAATTATGAGTCTCATTTGGGGGAGTGAACAAAAATAATTTTAAAAATGGGGAGCAAACTAAAATTTTTCAACTCACGGGGAGTTTTCAAAGTATGCCCCAATTTTTATAATATGTTCGCTTGTTATAAATTAAGTATTAGTTTAATTAATTATAACGCCTAGATCATAGTCAATACATAATCATTTATTTAATTGTAAAGTTTGGGTTCATACAATTTATTCGTTTTACTTTTTATGGTTCCTTTTTCGAGTAACAGATAGTCAGATATAATACATGCAAGTTGCTGACGATGATCATCAAGAACTTCAACCCAAAATCATGGTCATGACGTATTAATTAGTTAATTAATTTTATCATATGCTTTGAGTGAGTCATTTTTGGGAACGTGCAGGGAGCTTTGCTTAGCTCTAATTATATATTAAGCATAACAGATATGTTTGAAGAAAATTTTATTTGTCGTTGACTCGAATTCACTAGAAATGGGTCGTAGAAAGAAAAAATGTGTACTGCATATTACAGACTTGCGATTCTCTTTTGCTTACCAATGTGTTCAATTTTTAGATGTAAGGCTAATAAAAATATGGATAATTATAGTTCTGGCTTGACCCCAGTCTTGGACTACAATTTTTCTTCAGAATTCATAAACTGGATTAAGGACGGATAAATCACTTGAAAAATCAAATCAATTAATAAATTGGGTTCAGATATTAGGCTGATGAGCGATCCAATTTGAAACATTCAAAAGTAAAAACCATATACGATCAAAACTCAAAAAGTACCAATTCATATTTCATTATAATTATACAATTTGGGTTAATACAACAAGCATTAAAATGCAACTATGTTTTTGTAAAATTATAATTAATAATATTGGTTGAGTTCAATTAGTCGTGGTACTAAAAAAGTACCAATTCATATTTCGTTATAATTATACAAGTTGAGTTAATACAACAAGCATTAAAATGCAACTATGTTTTTGTAAAATTATAATTAATAATGTTGGTTGAGTTCAATTATTCGTGGGGTACCCTGAATTGAAACTTCTATACTTGATAACATAAAGTCAACTCGTATGCATATAGTTAAGTCAACGTGGAAAATGATCAATTTTTTCCTTTTTAGCAAGTCAAATGAATATTTATATTGTAATAAAAAATAGAGTTTAGATATCGAGAAGAAAACATTTGTAATAACAATTTTGCATTTAAAATAGATTACGAAAAAAAGACAAATGTTATATTATTATATATGTTAAAAGGCACACTTATCCCGATTCCAAGAGCCAACTTGAAATTCAAAAAAGATTAAAAAAAAAAAAAAGCAAAGTTATAAAAAATTGCAGTCAATGTTAAAAGTATGCTATACTTAATATCGGGGAAACTGTCATAATTAGTTTTAAAATAACTTTATATCACTTAAGTTTTTAATGTTTTAAAATTTTAAAATTATTAATTTGTCTCATTTAAGTTTTTCTTATCAATATTATTCCGTGAGTTTTGATGGGAGCTACAGATGTCTTTGTGTGTCTTATGTGATGAAATTTTTTGAAGTTTTTATAAGTTCCAATTTTGCCTCTGATGAGCCTTCTGACCCATAAAAGTTGTGGAATTATTTTTCAAACTGCATACGGAGGGGACTCAATCATTTTATCATTAAATTCATTTTACTGTCTTGAAGAGAATTTACTAAAACAAGCTTTATATTTAAACAACTTTTACTTTTAAAATCATGAATTCATTCTTACAAATGTTTATTTATAGAAGGGAAAAATGTTCATTTCATCCGGCCGAATAGTCCCATTTGAAATCTCTGGACATCATTTTGGGAATTTGTAAATGTGAGACTACAATTTTGGAGATCATGAAATTAAAGGACACTCGGCCATCAGAAATCCTTGCTGGCTGATTGGGTTGTCCACGTGGCAGCCGGATGTCCATGTGGACCAAAACGTAGGATTAAATATCGCGACATCACCATTTAAAAAGAAAATAAAAATAAATTGATAAACACACAAAGTGATAGGCACGTGTGTGCATCTTATATATCTCGTGCCCACTTTTGAAAAAATAAATCCAAAGAAATAAACGTGACTGAAGGCATACCCCTTCATTCTTCATCTTGTCCGAAATTTTTAGTTACAGAAATCAACAACAACAAAACAAGGGATTTCGTGGAACAACACATTTGCTGCTGTAATTGCTGTCATTATTGTTGCATTACGTGGTATTGAAATTGGTTATAGCCACCTTCACTTATCTAGTTACCAAATTACAACAACCTCCCCTTAAGAATTTTAAAAATTACAGAAACCTTCCAATAAAGAAACATCCCCCTTTCTGTATAATAACAACCTCTTGCAGAAATCAACAACAACAGAATAAGAGATTTTGTGGAACAACCTGAAGCAAACTGATTCACATTCCATAACACATAAATCTCTTACAAAAAGATTACAAAAGCATCCCTGTTCGTTTCCTACCATCATTAAAAGAGAGAACATTGATACATTGCATATTTACGGATTTATTCGCTTTATAATTGTTATATTCTTCCCCCTAATTTGGCTAAATTGTGCAAATTGAACTGATTTGTGTTTCTCTTTAGGAACACGTGGGCTTGCCAAGATTTTTGGACTTTGTAGCAATAGTTATACAATATGACGGGCCATGAACTCAAATTAAATCAAGTGACCCGTTTCTTGTGGGTCAATTGAGATCAAGACAATTAAGGCCATGTAGGAGCCCAATTGCCACTTGAAACTCCACGCCTGGGAGAGTCCACTAGTCTTTAGGCTTGGTAATGGATTGGCTGATAGTTTTGGAGAATTAAAGCCACCACTAAACCACGTTTCTGGAAAAAGGGTGTTACAAAAGGAGTTAGTTCCCTCAATTTATGACACAAACGTGGGCGAGACGTGGGAGAGGAGTAGCAGCACTCAGGCAATGTTTATATGCAGCAGCGGTTTACGATGGATAAGACTCCAACTCTCATTCTCATACACAAAAGCACGCAGCAGGGGAAGAGATTTCGGCCATCACTAGTTTATTCCTTTCTTCCTTGTTTCATTGAAATACTATGTTTTCCTAGTCATGTTTGTTTAGTTTCGTTATGAGTAGCTAATTTAATTTTAGTTGGGATTTTCCAAGCATGCTTTAGGATTTTGTGAGACAATTTATTTTGGGTTGATTAATCAAAGTTATTCGTTTTATTTCCGATTTTCATGTCATTGAGTGTTGGTTTATTCTTTGATTTAGTGCACGAGTCCTAGGATTGTCAACACACATATAGCTAGTTAATTTATTTGGTGGTGATAACCGGATAGTTAACGAAGTAGCAATCAACGCTAGGGCATAAGGCTTGTCTGAATTCGTGTTGAAAAATAATTCGATCTAATTAGGCGAAGTAGGAGTTTCTACTAAGTCGGTTAGGGTTAGTGTTTCTTTAGTTCATAAAGCAATTAGTTAATTGAATCTTTGAAGGAGTTTCTGAAAAGGTTATTAGCTAGTTAGGGAATAGTCTTTAGGAGTTTCTTCAGATTATTCTAAAAATACGAAGAAACAAGGGAGCTTAAGGTAATTGGTAACTATAGCTAGCCTAACGAGGAATTAATCACCCTGTCCGTGATCATAGTCTGATGCATGCGTAGGAAAATCCCTGCTATTTGTCATTCATTGAATTTATCCAGTTTTAATCCAAGTTTCTGTTTAATTCAGTTAATTAATCATTTGTTTAAATAGTTTAGTTTTAGTTAAATCAAAATCTCAAAATCCCCCCCCCCCCCCCCCCCCCCCCCCAATTTTACTCGTTTGTTGCATTTTCTTAGCATAATAAAAGATACAAGATTCATCCAATTCTCGTGGATCGATACCCGTTGCCACTATTTTATAATTTATTTGTGTGCAATACTTGGGATTTATTTTTGGTGGTCTCGACACTCATCAAATTTTGGCGCCGTTGCCGGGGAATTGGTAATTAATTTTGTTTCTTTTTCTTATGCCTAGGAACCTTCGTACGGGACAACTTGCTTCGTACGACCCCGAGATTGAGAAGACCGCCAAGAAGCTTAGAAAGTGGACAAGACAAAGGGAAGAACAAGCAGCAGTTGGTGAAAGTTCGAGTTTGTTTGAGCTAGATACTGATTCTGATTCTGAACAACAGTTAAAAGTTGCAGAGCAGACTAATGAGAAACCTGACAGTGATCCCGGTCAAGATATGGCTCAGAACAGAACACTTCGGGACCTTGCCCGACCCACTGAAGCACAACAGCCACTCTGCATAACTTTTCCAGAACTTCAAGACGGCTTCGAACTGAAATCAGGCCTTATCCATTTGTTGCCAACCTTCCGAGGGTTGGAGAATGAAGATCCGAACAAGCATTTGAAGGAGTTCCACCTTGTGTGCACATCCATGAAGCCACACAATGTCACCGAAGATCAAATTAAGCTAAAGGCCTTCCCATTCTCATTGCAAGATGCAACCAAGGATTGGTTGTATTACTTACCATCAGGGACCGTCACTACATGGGGCGAAATGTCTCGGTAATTCCTGGAGAGGTATTTTCCAGCCTCTCGAGCCACAACCATTAGGCGTGAGATCTGCGGGATTAAGCAAAAGGATTTTGAGAGCCTTTACGAATATTGGGAAAGGTTCAAAAGGTTACTTGCAAGCTGCCCCTAATATGGAATTTCCGACCAATTAGTGATTCAATACTTTTACGAGGGCCTAACTCCGATGGAACGTAGAATGATGGATGCCGCGAGTGGTGGAGCAATTGTTAGCAAGACACCCGCCGAAGCTAGAGAGCTTATTTCTACCATGGCAGCAAATTCCTAATAATTTGGAGCTCGGCAGGACATACCAAGGAGGGTGAATGAGGTAAATACTAATTCACTTGATAAAATTGAGTCTTTGCTAACAGCCTTAGTGCAGAAGATGAATGTAGGTCCTACTCCACCGGTGAGAGTTTGTGGCATTTGCACTAGTATTGAGCACCCAACCGATGTGTGCCCCACACTCCACGAGGAGACATCGGAGAATGTGAATGCCATCGACTTTCAGCAAAGGAAGTTTGATCCGTATTCAAACACGTATAATCCGGGATGGAAGTTCAACCCGCGTCTTAGCTATGCAAACAATCAGCCAAACGAGCAGAATTTCCGTCCTCCGCCTCCACAACAACAAAGACCACAACACCCTCAGGGTTCAAGGACGCCTCTTAGTGAAATTGTTCATTTGTTGGCTACTAATACCGAGAAATATCAACAGGAGACGACGAACAGGTTTCAAAAGATGGAGGATACTATTAAGACCTTGGAGACTCATGTGGGACAAATTGCATCTTCAGTGAGCAAATTGGAGACCCAAGGTAAGCTTCCATCACAAACACACGACCCTAGACACAATGTGAGCTCAATTGTGTTGCGAAGCGGTAAGGAATTGCAGTCTCCAGTCGACAGGAATCCCAAACATGATCAGAGACAGGGCTCTAATGCAGAAACTGAAAAGAAGATCGAGAAGAACCCTACCAGTGATCACGGACAGACTTCCAGTCCAGCTGAAGTCTATCAGAAGCCCCAGCCACTGGTAGTATTGCCACCATTCCCTCAGAGACTGGCTCAGAGCAAGAAGGACAAAGAAGATAAGAGCATCTTGGCTCTTTTTGAAAAAGTTGAAGTAAACATTCCACTTCTCGAGGCCATTAAACAAGTTCCACGTTACGCCAAATTTCTTAAGGAATTGTGTACGAACAAACGTAAGTTGACAGGTAATGAGAAAGTGAGTGTTGGTGAAAATGTTTCGGCCGTCTTACAAAGGAAATTACCACCTAAGTGTCGCGACAAAGGTATGTTTTCTATCCCTTGCAAGATTGGTAATATTGGCATTGGTAAGGCTATGTGTGATTTGGGAGCTTCTATCAATGTGATGCCCTTGTCTGTTTACACTTCTTTGGGTCTTGGTCCATTAGCTAGCACCGGAGTTATCATTCAATTAGCTGATCGATCGCTTGTTTATCCAGAGGGTGTCTTAGAAGATGTTTTAGTTCAAGTCAATGAGTTCATTTTTCCCGCTGATTTCTTTATTCTTGACATGGAAAAGGATAGTTCTACTAAAACTTCGGATATTTTGTTAGGTAGGCCTTTCCTTAGTACGGCTAAAGCTAAGATTGATGTTCATAGTGGTTCTTTAACTTTAGAGTTTGATGGAGAAATGGTCAAGTTTAATATGTATGATGCTATGAAACATGTTGATGATACATCTTGTGTTTATAACATTGATAAAATTGAAAACTTGACTAATAAAGTGTTTGCGTTGAACCATTGCGATGAACTGAGTTACGTTTTGTGTCATGGTATGTCCATTGGTAAGATGAGGAAATTTGGTGAGAAATTTGATCTCTCTAACAAATTGCTTGATATGGTTTATGCTTTGGAAACTCTTCATGTTACAAGTTCTAAATTTGTACCTTTTGAGCTTAATCGGTCTGAATCTAAACTGTTACCTTCTGTTTTACAGGCCCCAAAGCTGGAACTCAAGACATTGCCGGAGCACTTGAAATATGCCTATCTGGGAGACAAAGAGACACTGCTAGTGATTGATAACTCATTAATTCGTTATCTTTATAATTGAGTTTTACCCCGAATTGTATTTTAATTGATACTATCTTGAAAGAAATTGATGCTTTGTTATTTATATCGTAGATTCAGGGCTCGAAGGCGAAATTGATAAGAACTTGGTCGTTTTATGGTAAAATTCTCGTAAAGAGACCAACTCCGGCTGAGCTTAGTGATTGTCGTTGTTGCTGCATAAAAGTTCTCCAGACATGGTTTGTAACACCCCGGAGCGGAGGGCGCCACATCCCCCGCACCATAGTCCAACACGGGTATCGAAAGGGGAACTCCATCCCCGCATCGAACCATGGCGAACGGGTGACAAACAAAATCAACTCTAGGCTAGGCGGTCTAGACCCTGAACAGAGTGCGCAATAAATTAAATCAGAAGTGCGGAAGCCACAGGATCACAAAACAAACCAATTACAGATATAAAAGTTCAGAAAGAGACATACATATTTCAACAAGCTATGCCCACCCCGGGCTAAAGAAATATCCAAAGCTTCAGATTACAAAACATAACTTATACTTATTTATACATAATACCAAAGCGGGAAAGTAAATATGTAATGCAAGGACTCTACAAAGACTCGAACAACTCCAAGACTCGAAAGACAACTGCCGCCTAGCCAGACTCCCAACCGGGCACCTGCAAAGCTCAAATCAAAGGGGAAAAAGAGAAGAAGCAACGAGGGTCAGTCCTAGAGACTGGTGAGGGGGCTAACACACGCACCCATACGTATACATAAGAGCCAAGCATATACAAATCGGAAATGTTCATGAATCCGGAGTGGTTTTTACATTCCAAAAGGTGTTAACACGTGATACTATATATACGAAGAAAGAGTTAGGACCCCAAAGGTCAAAATCTAACAAGTTTTACAAATTAGGAGTCCACCCCGTTTCATAAACCGTATCGGATACATAAGCATAAAGCAAACCATATCGGATACAAAACATAAACGGAAACATGGTGAGAACGAGTTCTCACGCACACTTACTCAGATTAAAGCAAAACTCATAAAACAATCCCACCTTTACACCATTGGGGAAGAGAGGTGCCCCTCTCGATTCCCACCACAGAACAGAACGGATGAACCGGGGGATCCCGCCCGATTCCTTCGACGGCCATGCCAAAATGCGCTCCGTCGGCATAGGAGAACTAAGCCTCCCGTTGGTGGAGAAGTGCACAGGGGTCGTAACCGGCGACCCCGATGGTCGTCCCGGGTCTCCCTTACCCACAATCTCCGGGGCCCAAACAGATCACAGAACTCACACACATATCTCACAAAACGGATACTTAGCACAAAGGCTTCTCTTGTCAAAACTTAACACGTACACACACCAACCCTTTTCGAAAACGAATAAACAAAACATAGCTTATATACATATAAAAGCCTTTTCAATGGATTTCAAAGCAAATGGGCCAATTCCCGTAAAATACATATTCAACACTTATTTATACGTATATATAGTTCGCATGCGGGCTTAAATTACAATTAGGGTTGTAGGTCATAATATCTAAAAAAGAAAGAAACCTCACCTCCGAGAAGCAACGGGAGCAAAGGAAGTAAACGAACGTCTAGAAGACCACCTCGTCAACCACGGAACGAACCTAAAGGCAAACAAAGGCAAAGAACAACCTTAGACTCAATATGAACCACATTAGACGCTCGGCGGATGTGTATGTATGTTCATGATGCAAAGGACATAAAATAAATTCACACTTAGGTCATATGAGAGCATGTGTTGCATATAAGTTCATAATTCACAAACGAGGGTCTAAAACAAGTCAAGGATTCAAAACATTAAGCTTAACACATAATGTAACAAGTTAATGAAGCATAAAAGTTATAAACAAGACAGGAAAGCTAACCAAAAGAAATGAAAAGGAAGCAAAGTCAAGCGAAGACGGGCGAAAAACGAGAATTCCTAGGGGACACGCCCGTGGCCCCCTGGAAGAACCAGCTGAGACACCCCCGTGTCTCAGTACAGGGGACGAGAAACGGAAACCAGAAGGTGACACGCCCGTGTCACCATCAAAGGGCAAACCGAGACACCCCCGTGTCTCGGTACAGAAAGGACCAGACAGCAACCAACACATCAGATTTGGAGAGAAAAACAGGGGATTTCGGTGCAAGCTTAGGGATGTCTCTAAAGCCAAAGAAAACACATAAACCAAACATGAAAATAACACTAATTCATCATAGATTCATGCCATATATGTAGCAACAACTTCAATCACCAAATATGCAAGAAACAAAGCAAGGAAAGGGGGAAGAAATGCATCAAGTTATCATCCAAATCTCAAGCACTCAACAATGGCCAATCACTCATAATCAAACAACCATGAAAGGAGATGCAATAAATACATAGAATCAAGTCATAGAAGCAATATATCATCACCAAGAATCAAGGGAACAAGAAGGGAAACAAGAATCATCAAATTCATCCATCCTCTACTATTCACATACTTGCTAGAACTCAAGAATCCACCAATGAATTCAACTCAAATCCACATATAATAGAGAGGAGAGAGTGTAGATTACAATCATAAACTTACCTTTCGAATTTGAGAAGATTCGGATGTGATTTGAGCTCAAAATCATCAAGAATGGCCAAGGGTTTCTTCCTTCTCTTCTTGGAGCTGAAGTTGCTGCACTTTCCCTTCTTTTTCTTGGGTGTGGGACGAAATGGGGGAGTAGGAGAGAGTGAGGGATGGTTAGATACATATTAGTCAAGGTTAGAAGCTTAATTGGGGTTAAATGGGGTCCCACAAGTGAAGATTAGTCAACAAAAGGGTACTCTTAAGCACAAGGGCTCGTTCCAGTCGAAAAACGGGGAATCAAATGGGCTTAGAAAAATATGAATCCTGATTCTTTGTCTTGATTTCTTCGTTATGAGTCCAACGCATCTTCCGGAATTCGAATCCGAATTCCCGAGCTCAAGTTACGCCTTCCGGAACACAAGGTGCGCTAAAGCTCGTTAGGCCCTTATGTCCCTAAAACATAAAACGGTTTTCAAAACCGTATCAAACGAACTCAAAAACAAGTAACGAACACAAAGACACATACATAACACATATAAGTCACGCATAGCACGTAGTCACAAAAATCGAAAACGAAAACGAATACAAACGAAGTAAGAACGAAACAAAGAGAACAAATACGTACAAATAAGTCACATAAGGTCAAATACGTTCAAGTAATTCAAATATATCACATAAAAGTATAATAGACACATAATTAATTAATTAAAAGCACACATAGCTCACCCGTGAAGGCGTACCTGGAAAGGCCGGACGAGCGGGATGTTACAAACTCCCCTCCTTCAAAAGGACCTGTCCTCAGGTCCTAAGCGAGACCTTTGAGGGCACTAGAGCGATCCCAACTCCACGCTTCCGCTGTGCTACTCTGGTCCAAAAGTTGTAACTCCTCGGGACATTGCTTCCTTAATTAGGAATGAGGAAGACTTCTCGTGTCCCGATCACTCGGTGGTATTCACCAAATCCGAGTGAATCCCCTTACTTTAGCAAACTTTGGTTGCTTCCACTTCTGATTAACATTTAAAAGTAGTTGGGGAAAACTACCGGTTCTTGGTGTTCGGTCTTCTACCGAAAGCACTTTAGACATTGCTACACTAAGTCTACAATGCCTCTTCTTGTGCCACACTCTTACCGGTTCTTCAAGTCTCGTACCATGAGTGGAATTAGTCTCGTGACTAAGCACTTCTTGAGACATAGGCTCCAATCCTCCGTAGCAGCGCACAACCGAAGTCTTCCTTAGTACCTCGATCGTAACGGAGAAGTTTGAGTATCCTCGTGTAATCAAGGTAACTCCCTTCAAAAGCCTTATCCACTCGAACCCTGCCTCTTCCTTGTCTTTCATGTCATGGGGCGACACTTGAGACTTAATCTCTGAGGCAATTCTCGGTTCTTCTACCAAAATGCGTAGTCGACCATACCCTTGTTGAAACCACACTCAGCTAAGACCACAGAACACTGAAGAAGGACTAACGACTCCTCGAAGCAAGCATGAAGGGTATTTATCTCTCACCGTTAACCTGTGCAGCCCACGGTAATATTCTTATCCTAAATCCCGCCTTCTTCTAAAAGGGGACTAAGATACTCCACAAAGAAGTATTCACAAGGATGAAATTACCTTCTAAGAGCTCGTCAACTACGACTTGACTCCAACAACCTCGCTAGAATCCACCGAAAGAGAAACTCTAAGCACAAAATAATTCCGGGATAAAGATCACGACAACCTCGATGTCCTAATTAGGTGGAAACGAATTCCATCTTCAAAGAAACACCAAAGGTGGCTTACTTCGATCTTTGTCTCCTTAAGCTTGGCTCGATCTCTAAGTTAACTCAAAGGAAAGCCACGAAGCTTATCGCACCGTCCCGAAATTACCAACCACTACTACAAAGGGTATCAACGGGCTAGCCTTCCATCTAACACCCGGAGATACTGTTAAGCCCAGAATGGGCGTCCTAAAAGCAACTACCCACGCCTAAGGTAACACCGTTACCCTGACAAAACTAGGCGCCTTCAAGAAAAACCACCGGAAAAGAACCAACCACCGAACGAGCTCGGCCCTCGCAACTCACCAACCACTCGACACTCTTCTCCCCAAACTCTCTCCAAAGAGAGAGGCAACACAAAAGAGAAAAGAAAAGAGAAAACATAAGCAAGCAAGCAAGTAATAACAAAACACGCAAGCACTGAAACAACAAGAAAAGGAAAGTAATACCAATTAAATAAAATGCATGTATGTAGTGCCATGAATGCTTGGTGTACCTTTCACCATGGCGGTAGTGTCGATCTTGACAACCTGTTCTTCCTCTTCCGTCATATTCACTTGGATTGGGCTTGGAGTCTTGGAATCACGGCTCTTTGTAATCCTTGGATTCCTAGTCTTCGGGCAACTGTTCACCTTATGTCTCGGTTCCCCACACTTGTAACATCTCCCAAGTTTCTTTCGGCAAACTTCTTTGGTGTGATTAGGGCCTTGACAATAAGAGCATTGAATTATCTCCAATGGAAGAGGTATCGGATCCATCTTTGGTGGTTGAAGTTTCTTCTTCTTGATGTAGTCGACCTCTTGAAGTTCTTGGGTTTCCTCTCGGAACATAGGCCTCTTATTTGAGTTTAAGCTTGATCCTGGATTATATCCCTCCTTAGAAATGTGAAACTTCACCTCTTGCTTATTCATTTCATCTTGAACCACTCTTCTAACTTCCTTGGACCATTTATGTACCGATGAGCTTTGGAAAGCTTGTTGAATCTCGTCTCTACGCCTTTATATATATTCCCGGACCTTAGGGCAATCTTGGTTAGCTCCCGAGCTTTCTAGTTCCATCATAAGATCATCCATCATCTTCACTTCTTGCTCAAGATTTAGGAATTCTTGGAGTCTCCTAATCAATTCATTGGGAGGGATATACTTGTAGCAAAATTCTCGGATAAATTTCTCCCAATGGAACTCTTTCCCAGACTTCTTTAGATGTGATCTTATTTCCTTGAACCATTTTGAAGCTTCACCTTGTAGTAAGCGGAAAGTGTGTCTTACTCTCTCTTGTGAGGTTCCCGAACATTTTCCCCAAATCCACAATACCACGGAGAGCCACTCCTCTGCATTAACACTATCGCCTCCAAGCCAATTCAGTGGATTAAAGCCCTCAAACTTCCTTGAGACCGAAGAAACTTGTTTCTCTTGTTTTCCTTTTGATGAAATATGTTGGTATGAAAAACTCATCCTGAGATAAGAGAAATGATTCCAAAATATCGATGCATGCAGGGTTTAGTACATGTTCATGTGAACTATTAACTTAATTAAACTAAATAATTCAAATAATTCACATAAAAGATGAGAATGAATGCAAACAATCATATAATCCTAAGCCGAACGACCTAGACAAACCCGACATGATGCTAGAGCTCCGGTTTTGCAATCCAGAGCTCTGATACCACTTACAGATGTAACACCCCGGAGCGGAGGGCGCCACATCCCCCGCACCATAGTCCAACACGGGTATCGAAAGGGGAACTCCATCCCCGCATCGAACCACGGCGAACGGGTGACAAACAAAATCAACTCTAGGCTAGGCGGTCTAGACCCTGAACAGAGTGCGCAATAAATTAAATCAGAAGTGCGGAAGCCACAGGATCACAAAACAAACCAATTACAGATATAAAAGTTCAGAAAGAGACATACATATTTCAACAAGCTATGCCCACCCCGGGCTAAAGAAATATCCAAAGCTTCAGATTACAAAACATAACTTATACTTATTTATACATAATACCAAAGCGGGAAAGTAAATATGTAATGCAAGGACTCTACAAAGACTCGAACAACTCCAAGACTCGAAAGACAACTGCCGCCTAGCCAGACTCCCAACCGGGCACCTGCAAAGCTCAAATCAAAGGGGAAAAAGAGAAGAAGCAACGAGGGTCAGTCCTAGAGACTGGTGAGGGGGCTAACACACGCACCCATACGTATACATAAGAGCCAAGCATATACAAATCGGAAATGTTCATGAATCCGGAGTGGTTTTTACATTCCAAAAGGTGTTAACACGTGATACTATATATACGAAGAAAGAGTTAGGACCCCAAAGGTCAAAATCTAACAAGTTTTACAAATTAGGAGTCCACCCCGTTTCATAAACCGTATCGGATACATAAGCATAAAGCAAACCATATCGGATACAAAACATAAACGGAAACATGGTGAGAACGAGTTCTCACGCACACTTACTCAGATTAAAGCAAAACTCATAAAACAATCCCACCTTTACACCATTGGGGAAGAGAGGTGCCCCTCTCGATTCCCACCACAGAACAGAACGGATGAACCGGGGGATCCCGCCCGATTCCTTCGACGGCCATGCCAAAATGCGCTCCGTCGGCATAGGAGAACTAAGCCTCCCGTTGGTGGAGAAGTGCACAGGGGTCGTAACCGGCGACCCCGATGGTCGTCCCGGGTCTCCCTTACCCACAATCTCCGGGGCCCAAACAGATCACAGAACTCACACACATATCTCACAAAACGGATACTTAGCACAAAGGCTTCTCTTGTCAAAACTTAACACGTACACACACCAACCCTTTTCGAAAACGAATAAACAAAACATAGCTTATATACATATAAAAGCCTTTTCAATGGATTTCAAAGCAAATGGGCCAATTCCCGTAAAATACATATTCAACACTTATTTATACGTATATATAGTTCGCATGCGGGCTTAAATTACAATTAGGGTTGTAGGTCATAATATCTAAAAAAGAAAGAAACCTCACCTCCGAGAAGCAACGGGAGCAAAGGAAGTAAACGAACGTCTAGAAGACCACCTCGTCAACCACGGAACGAACCTAAAGGCAAACAAAGGCAAAGAACAACCTTAGACTCAATATGAACCACATTAGACGCTCGGCGGATGTGTATGTATGTTCATGATGCAAAGGACATAAAATAAATTCACACTTAGGTCATATGAGAGCATGTGTTGCATATAAGTTCATAATTCACAAACGAGGGTCTAAAACAAGTCAAGGATTCAAAACATTAAGCTTAACACATAATGTAACAAGTTAATGAAGCATAAAAGTTATAAACAAGACAGGAAAGCTAACCAAAAGAAATGAAAAGGAAGCAAAGTCAAGCGAAGACGGGCGAAAAACGAGAATTCCTAGGGGACACGCCCGTGGCCCCCTGGAAGAACCAGCTGAGACACCCCCGTGTCTCAGTACAGGGGACGAGAAACGGAAACCAGAAGGTGACACGCCCGTGTCACCATCAAAGGGCAAACCGAGACACCCCCGTGTCTCGGTACAGAAAGGACCAGACAGCAACCAACACATCAGATTTGGAGAGAAAAACAGGGGATTTCGGTGCAAGCTTAGGGATGTCTCTAAAGCCAAAGAAAACACATAAACCAAACATGAAAATAACACTAATTCATCATAGATTCATGCCATATATGTAGCAACAACTTCAATCACCAAATATGCAAGAAACAAAGCAAGGAAAGGGGGAAGAAATGCATCAAGTTATCATCCAAATCTCAAGCACTCAACAATGGCCAATCACTCATAATCAAACAACCATGAAAGGAGATGCAATAAATACATAGAATCAAGTCATAGAAGCAATATATCATCACCAAGAATCAAGGGAACAAGAAGGGAAACAAGAATCATCAAATTCATCCATCCTCTACTATTCACATACTTGCTAGAACTCAAGAATCCACCAATGAATTCAACTCAAATCCACATATAATAGAGAGGAGAGAGTGTAGATTACAATCATAAACTTACCTTTCGAATTTGAGAAGATTCGGATGTGATTTGAGCTCAAAATCATCAAGAATGGCCAAGGGTTTCTTCCTTCTCTTCTTGGAGCTGAAGTTGCTGCACTTTCCCTTCTTTTTCTTGGGTGTGGGACGAAATGGGGGAGTAGGAGAGAGTGAGGGATGGTTAGATACATATTAGTCAAGGTTAGAAGCTTAATTGGGGTTAAATGGGGTCCCACAAGTGAAGATTAGTCAACAAAAGGGTACTCTTAAGCACAAGGGCTCGTTCCAGTCGAAAAACGGGGAATCAAATGGGCTTAGAAAAATATGAATCCTGATTCTTTGTCTTGATTTCTTCGTTATGAGTCCAACGCATCTTCCGGAATTCGAATCCGAATTCCCGAGCTCAAGTTACGCCTTCCGGAACACAAGGTGCGCTAAAGCTCGTTAGGCCCTTATGTCCCTAAAACATAAAACGGTTTTCAAAACCGTATCAAACGAACTCAAAAACAAGTAACGAACACAAAGACACATACATAACACATATAAGTCACGCATAGCACGTAGTCACAAAAATCGAAAACGAAAACGAATACAAACGAAGTAAGAACGAAACAAAGAGAACAAATACGTACAAATAAGTCACATAAGGTCAAATACGTTCAAGTAATTCAAATATATCACATAAAAGTATAATAGACACATAATTAATTAATTAAAAGCACACATAGGTCACCCGTGAAGGCGTACCTGGAAAGGCCGGACGAGCGGGATGTTACATGGTTTGTGAAATTTGGGTCACAAATCGGAAGTAAGTGGAATGCATGCATGCATTCACGTGGGCTGGCGGAATATTTGGAGCTTAATAGAGATTAGGTTGACTTGTTTAATTGGGAGATGGGCTGCGTGAGTATGGTCGTGGAATTTAATTGAGAATGACCGATTTAATTATGACTTAGGGATGCATCTATTTGAATTAATTTGGGGGCCGCGTGAATGGAGTGTCTTGGACTAATTTGGAGAAACAATGTGCTTTGTGTTGCTTTAGTTAGTGGGCCATGTATGGAAATTGATTTGGAGAGCCATTTAGATTGGCGTGACTTTAGATTAACGGGCTGCCTTGATATTTGGATTTGCATAGAGAATTGGTTAGCTTTTTAATCTGCTAGTGGGCCGGCCGTGTCTTGGGTTTATTTGGAGAAAGCCCAGTGGATTGGAGTTAATTTAAGTCCAGCTTGTAGCCCAACTTGAAGAGCAAGAATTACACTCCTACTTTGATAAGGAATCGGAAGCTTTGGGTCTTGGGCTATATTAGGCATGGAACAGCAGCTTTGAGGCATCACGTACACTGGGGGCAGTAGAGCTCCGGGTTCCTTGGGAGCAGTTGTTCGAGATTTTGGGAGCAACATCACGAGTTTTTCGTTCTTAGTTTAATTCTTTCGTTTTGTTTTTAGTTTATTTATATTAAAGAATTCCTATATTGTTTTTATGAATTTTAGTAGCTAAGTTTTTAATTATCTAGCTAGGGATTATAGATTCGATTTGGATATTGTGAGACCTAAACGTTTTTATTAATTCATGTTTATTTAGGCATTTATCTTATCTCCGTGTTTCGTGTTTATTGTGATTAGGCAATTTCGGGATAGTGCACGATCTCTAGGTTGTTTAATTTGCATATTGCCATTCATGATACTTGAAGTGTAGTAGAGTTTGATTGATAAATTGTGGTAAATTAGTGGCAGGGTCTTAGCGATAACATTCCTCGTTCACTAAGGGATTTGATAATCTAATTTAAATCTTGCGTGTGTCACGACTTGGTTAATTAGGGTTGGTGTTTTTATAGTTCTTAATGCTGCGAATTCATTAAATCCTGTCGAGTGTCTCTAGGGGTTGTGAATTTGTTAGGGAAGATAACTGTCGAGTGTCTCTAGGTTATCCGATTAATTAAGTAAAAACGAGGTTGAGTCGAGTGTCTCTATCAACTATAGCCAATCTGTCTGAATAACTTGAATTTATCCTTGAGTCAATGATCAATATAACAATTCGAATCGAATATCCCTGGCTAGGTAATTCTCCCTCTGATTGATTTAACCCTACGTGACTTACTTGTTTAGTTTTAGTTATCTTTTTAATTCTTGTTATTTATTTTAATTGCATACTTAGGTTAGAATAATTCAAAACCCCCCTCTTTAATTGTTTCTTTTCGTGAATAACTTGGAATTATTAGAAATAAATCAACCAGTCTCTGTGGATCGACCCTGTTTGCACTATACTTTGTGTTTAGTCGTTAAATAGGTATTTTAATTATTTTTGACGGATTCGACACCTGTCAAATTTTGGCGCCGTTGCCGGGGACCAGCAAGCTTGACAGTCTGGAAGAGGAGAAACTGATCAGAGTACTTCGAGAATACAAACAGGCGATTGGCTGGACCATTGCTGATATCAAAGGTCTCAGTCCTTCCACATGCATGCATAAAATCATTTTGGTAGAAGGTGCCAAACCACGCCGTGAAGCACAACGAAGACTAAACCCACCAATGATGGAGGTAGTGAAAAAAGAGATCATCAAGCTCCTTGATGCAGGTATGATCTATCCAATATCCGATAGTGAGTGGGTAAGTCCCGTTCAAGTTGTTCCAAAGAAAACAGGTATTACTGTTGTTGAGAACAAAGATGGTGAGTTAGTTCCTACTAGAGTTCAAAATGGTTGGAGGGTATGTATGGATTATAGAAATCTTAATTCTCTTACTAAGAAAGATCACTTTCCCCTCTCCTTTATTGATCAAATGCTCGAACGATTGGCTGGGAAAACTCACTATTGTTGTCTTGATGGTTATTCAGGATTCTATCAGATTCCCGTGGCACCCGAAGATCAAGGAAAGACCACTTTTACGTGTGCATTTGGGACCTTTGCGTTTAGGCGAATGCCTTTTGGACTTTGCAATGCACCGGCCACCTTTCAAAGGTGCATGGTAAGTATATTTTCTGAATATGTTGAGCAAATTATTGAGGTATTCATGGATGATTTTACTGTTTATGGAAACTCTTTTGATGAATGCCTCAATAATCTTGCTACAATATTGAAACGTTGCATTGAAACAAATTTGGTCTTGAATTATGAAAAATGTCATTTCATGGTTGACAAAGGTTTAATTTTGGGTCACATTGTTTCTGCACATGGTATTGAAGTTGATAAATCTAAAGTTGATGTCATTAAGTCCTTGCCTTACCCCGCGAGTGTGCGGGAAGTACGTTCCTTTCTTGGACATGCAGGTTTTTATAGGCGATTCATTAAGGACTTCTCAAAGATCACCAAACCATTGTGCAAGTTGCTCCAAAACGATGTGAAGTTCGAGATTGATGATGAATGCAAAGCTTCTTTTGACTTGTTGAAAGAAAATTTGATTTTGGCCCCGATCATTCAACCACCGAATTGGGAGTATCCTTTCGAGATCATGTGTGATGCGAGTGATTATGCTGTGGGGGCTGTACTTGGACAAAAGATTAACAAAAACTCCCACGTGATCTATTATGCCTCGAAGTTGCTAGACAATGCTCAATGCAACTACACTACTACCGAAAAGGAGCTTTTGTCAATTGTTTACGCTTTAGATAAGTTCCGTCCTTATTTACTTGGTACTAAAGTTGTTGTGTATTCTGATCATGTAGCTTTAAGGTATCTTCTCACCAAAAAGGACACGAAACCAAGACTCATTCGATGGATTCTACTCTTACAAGAGTTTGACTTGAAAATAAGGGACAAGAAGGGTTGCGAGAATCTGGTAGCTGATCATCTCAGCCGAATTCCAGCCCTTAAGCCATATTCTCGCAACCAGATTCATATGCAATGTATACATCATTTGGTGAAAAAAATGCGTCATTTGGTGATTTAGGTATGCGATTCCTGAGTTCGGGTACAACATTCTGAAAAAATGGGGAGTAAAGAAAGATTGTGTTTTTCAATTGGGGAGTGAAAGGGAACTTTTTCAAACTGGGAGTGAAAGGGAATTTGAAATTTTTTTTGGTACTATTCAAAGATTGCCATAAAATTTGTTTTAAAATTTATTTTTATATTTTTTTCAATTTATATACAAATCTAATATTCAAACATAAGAATGTTATAAACAATGAATTAAAACATAAAGATTATGAACTAAAATAAAACATAAATTCATAAGTTTTGATTCGTACCAATGAAAAACACATAATACATTAGTTTTGAAAAAGTGGTGATAGAAAATATATAGAAATTATGAAGAAAAATATAGAAATTAGGGTTTAATTTTCTCAATTTATTGTTTTTTCAAAAACCGGGCGGTTCACATGACCCGTGAACGGTTCACCGGTTTTACCGGTTAAACTGCGGTTTTAAGCGGTTCTCATAAAATAGAGCGGTTTTGGGGTGTGAATGGTTTTGGGGTATTGACCGGTTCGTTTGTCCGACCGGTCGACGGTCCGGACTGTCCGACCGTCCGGTCCGGTCTGGTCCCAAAAACACTGATTTCATTATATTCCATGTCGTCCCAACTATGTGCAGAACAGTGCTCCAAATTTGTAAAGAAATAACCTTATCATGAGGAGTAGAAAGTTTCAAAGGTTCTGAAGGGGTTAACAAAAATATACGAACAGTGCTCCAAATATGTAAAGGAATAATATTATAATGGGGAGTAGAAAGTTTCAAAGGTTACGAAGCGTTTATCAAAAATATACGTTTTGATTGGATACAATACGCAAACAATGAACTGAGTGTTGAAGAAGCACAGAACATGGTGTGCACTAAAGTGGTTAATCGTAATGGCAGCTTAGTTCGGATTTTGTACAGAGTGTGTGTTGAGCTTGTCCTATTTGTTCTTGGTGAAGTGGATGAAGCTCATGCTCAAACTTTGTCGCATAGCATGAGTGATTGACGCTACAATGTTGATAGATGGAGATGCTCCATCTAAAGACATAATTTGTCGACGAATAGAGAATTGTCCAGACACGTGGATTCGATCTTTTCAAAGAAAGACCAATATGCTAAATTTCAACTTTAAGTTGTTCAACCTTCTACTGATCTTGAAGTTAAACTTGAATGAGGTCAACCTACTATGACTGATATTGAAGCTAGACAACTTCAAGGTTAACTCGGAGAAGTCATTCCTACTCATATTCATCCTATTGAGGATCATCAAGTCATTCATCCTCATATTTAACCTGAGGATATTCCACCCGAAGATCATATTGATGACATGTGGTGCTATGCGAGTGATCAAACGACACCCGAAGATCATATTGATCATATTCCACCAGAAGATCACTAAGGGTGTCAAAAAGCACTAGTATTTCATGGGTCAGAGACCAAAATGTAAAGTTCGGCAACGAAGTTAGATATTCGCAGCCAAGGAGCTCCACATAGATGGCAAGAGATACAACACGTTAAAATTGGCTTGCAAAAATTTTCATAAGAATGAATGATATCACACTGGAGAATTCTTGGAGACAAGAGAGAGCACTGAAGCCCCTAGTAGAGATCTAATATTCCTCTAATAACTTTGGAGTTTGACCGTAGAAGTTTTAGGTCAATGGACATTTCAATCTATGAACAAACACACACTTTCTATAATGCACTTTTTGCATTCTGATTCTCAGCAATTTGCTTATCAATTAGGTAAACCAGCAACACATCGGAAAAACAAAACAATGATATTCGTTTAAGTATTATTTCAAGGAAAATTGAAAAATTGGTATACCATCTCCTCCATTTTAGCCGATCTGGTACATTAACTTTTGCGGTAGCAAAAAAACCCCACAACTTATTAAACAATGCAAATTAGTGCACTTTTTACCCGAATAAGCCGAAACCAGCCGAAAATCCGACCCATTTGTACAGGGTCCACCAAGAAATGGGTCGGATTTTCCGACGGGTTTTGGCTTATTCGGGTAAAAAGTGCACTAATTTGCTTATTCTAGGTAGTTGTGGGGTTTTTTTACTGCCGGAAAAGTTAGTGTACCAGAACGGCTAAATTGGAACCAATTTTGTAATTTTCCCTATTATTTCCAAAGTGCATCAAAGGTATAAAAGTGTTTACCTGGCGTGATGTGCTGTAGCACCCGAGCGCAAGGTACCACATCCCCCGCATCGAGACCCGACCCGAATATGAAATGGACAATCCATACCCGAGCTAAATCACGGTGAACGGGGACAAACTCACACGCTATGCTAGGCGGGACTAACCCTTGAACCATAAAATCAGAGTAAACATTAACGCGCAAGCAATAACTGATCATAATATGTACAATGAGCATTAAAGCTCCAAAAATAATTCATATACATCATTCACATGTCGTCATGACCCAAAACATGTACGCTCCAAAACAATATTCATTTACAAAGATCAAATGTAAGAGTATGCAAGTGTAAGACCAAAATACAAGAGCTATAGACGAATGCAAGACCTATGACTCGAATTCCCGCCTAGCTCCCGGACACCTGCATAAAACAACTGAAAACCAAACAGGTTCAGTCCAAAAGGGACTGGTGGGTATAAAAACAGGGCATAAATATAATATACGACGGTATTTAACATTCACATGCAAGCTATAATCCCAAGTGAGGTTTTTAAAGAATTTCCCAAGTGGGTGAAATAGAGAAATCATCAAAAGGGATTATAACGATTCATTTACATTAGGTCATTCTTGGCCCGGCGAGTGGGCGTGCATTATCTCCAACCAACACCTTGTGTAGTTCATTAACTTTCATTCATTCTTTTTTTTCATGCATTACATTCTTTCGTGCACAATCATATCATTTACACCTTCTTCCTCCGGATTGGTGGTGGGTTTGCAAGGCCCGACCACCCATTCATTGACCAAAAGGGGAACATGACTCCCCAAATGGCACTCAACGTCCATTCCTCGCTAACTCCTAACGAGGTCCGGTTACGCCGTTAATTGGTGGAACTAATGTGAGGGATCACCGTCGGCCCATGCCTCTTCGGATAGCCACTCACACTAAGTCCCTGGGCCCCATTCGTGCATTCATTCATTTCTCGCCAAAACGTTAGGTAGGATTCATAAAATAAGGGCTTTACGTTGCAAACATTTACTCTTTGAAATGACTCTATATACATATATTAATTTTGGTCGAAAACTTTACACGTTGGAGATATATAGGGTCATTTATCTAAATAGAAGAGAAACCCACCTTAAACGGCAAAAAGGAGAACACAAGAGCCTCACTGACCGGCCTCGTCTCCAACTGGATCAAAATCTGTGCAAGGAAGGTGAAGTGAGACTCAATATGACCATATAAGACGCTCGACAATGTAATGATCATGATATGAATGTATAAAAGATAATATTATGTAATGAACACGTTCATGTGCACTATTAACGTCTTAAAGACTTATAAACATTCATGTCCATGAATCGTTTAAGTCCATTCAAGATCAATCTTCACATTTAAATCAAATTGATCCAAGAATTTCAAATATGCTCATAACACGTGGGATAACACATTTACAATTAGAAAATAGATAAATAAATACATTTAAATCAAGATCGAAAATTAAATAAGAACATGAAATAGGTAACAATTTAATTCTATAATTCAATTAAATCAAATAATATTTAATATATAATAAACATATATATATATATAAATATATATATACATATATATATATACGTAGACATGCATGCTAAACTAATAAGTCCATGTATGCAAACCTAATTTATTAAACATGCATGCAATTTAACATGCACCAAACATAATCTTCATGCATGCAATTTAACAAAACGTAATATGCATGCAAGCATACTTATATATATACATATATATATATATATATATATGTATATATACGTAACTATACATGTTCCTAAAATAACATGCATGAAACATTTAATTTTTAAACATATGCATGCCTTCAACCAATTCACGTACACACAACTAAAACATGCATTACATTCATTTGTAAAGGAAAGAAGGGAAAAAAAAATGGCAGCAGCACGCAGCGTACAGACTCAATCTCCTCGCCCGGGGAGATTTTGTGCAGCAAAAGTCCCCGCCCGAGGAGCTTCGTGCAGAAAGTTTCTGCACAAAGGCTA
This sequence comes from Lantana camara, assembly GCA_037501455.1. NCBI lineage: Eukaryota > Viridiplantae > Streptophyta > Magnoliopsida > Lamiales > Verbenaceae > Lantana > Lantana camara. Next base: position 86,305,582 of record CM074862.1, on the reverse strand, counting down.
CCCGGCCGGGCCTTTTCACGGCCAAAATCTCCCCGCCCGGGGAGATCCATTCCAGTTACACAGCAGCTGCTCAAAGCAGGCAATACCCCTGTTTTGGTCATGAATATGCAACAGCAAAAAGCAGCAACCAAGGGCAAGTTATGCAGCAGCAAAATGGCATCAACAACTCTCATAAAGACGGAAAACTGACAGCAGTTAAGAAAGGTAAAGAGCAGCAACGAATAGCAGCAAAATCCAGGCCAAAAACAGGGCAAACCATGAAAAAAAACAGAGCAGCAACATCCCAACTTCAACCCAACATGTTCGGATGTGATAACACAGCAAAAGAACAAGATTTCAGTCCCAATTAACATCCAAACATGTAACCAAGGTAAGGCATACGTGAGAAAGAGAGGTTAGAGATCATTTCATGCTATTTTCCTCAAAGCTCCATTGATGATAACTCATGAATACTTCAACTACCATGTAATACATCACCATAAATGCAAAGAAGAAGTCAAAAGAATCATATTCATGCTTGGAATCAACCAAAACCATCAAGAATTGAAAGAGATCAACATATATGCTCATAACCTAACTATTCACTAAGCCGGCCATAAACCCATGAAAACATGGTCAAAATTGGGTATGAAAGGATCACAATGACTCATATTGAATGTATATTACAACCCTAAGCTTACCTTGTGGATTGATGGAGGTTTGGAGAAGATTTGAGCTTTGAATCTCCAAGGGTGACAAGAGCTATGGGAAAACTGGAGAGCAGAAGGTTTTGGCTGAGTTTTCACTAAGTGAAGAAGGTTATCTCGGTTTGGGGTGATTAAGGATGGTTAGAGGGTTGAGTTAGGGTTCCAAAGCATCAAACCATAGTTAATTTTGTCAAGGTTTGAATAAGATATGGTCATTTTAGTAAACTATGGCAGATTTGGTTTCCATTTCGTGTTTCGGTTAAATTTCGGAGGTTCAAATGACTTTGGAAAAATATAAGGCTAAGTTCATTAAACTCGAATTTTTGTTGCGAGTTCACTGAAGTTGATGAAACTTGAATTCGAGTTTCCTAGCTCAAGATATCAAATACGGAACCAAGGGTGCGCTAATTGCTCGTTAGCCCCCGACTTGGATTCCAAACTCAAAATAAATTCGAAACTCATGCAAATGAACCCGAAAACACAAAACGAACATATTTTCATATACATGACACGTATATCTCCAACATATTAAATTCTCACGAAATTTCGGTATCAAATCATATAAGAACGAAGCACGTTTATAACACTCATGAGCAATGCATAAATATATTCAAAGAATTTCATAATATAAAACAAAATTTAAATTCATAATTAAATATAAAACAAAGTGCATGAATTAAAAATACTTTAAATTAAAAGTGCACAATTAGAATATACTTTACATCAAATGTTTATTTAATTTAAAGTCACAAGCACGATTTAAATATATAGTTTCAATTAAAGTGTTCAAATTAAATTGTGTTTTAATATTAATAAAGTTAAAATATAATTAATTAACATTATATATGTAAAATTAAATGTATAAAACATGTATAACAATTAATTCGCGCAATTTGGTAAACATATACGTCATACCTGTACAGCCGAAATATCGGAGCGTCACATGTGCTTTCACCGTGTTCATATTAGTTACTTTTGAGGATTGAAAAAAAAAAGAGTCTCAGTAAGTTTTTCATTAAATTTTATGAAGGAAAATAACAAGACACCAAAAATCACATCATTTTAATCAAAAGAACAAATTAAACTGTCAATCACTTTTACCCTGAAGACAACAACCGTTGAAGACAAAGCGATGTTATTTCCAACAACAAGTACAAAGGACCAACTAATCCAACAACACTATTGTGCAATAAAGCCAATACCCACGGCTGTAATCAAAACCTGCATCATATCACTCAATATATTTTCAAATGATCATTCAAAATATATTTAACACTTCAAAATTCATCATGCTCCTATTAATCATCATCCACATCATCATCATCAGGACTGTCAGGGTCCTCCTCTTGATCATGACTCTCCTTTTGTTGAGCACTAAGGTATTCGTCAATCCACTATTCTCTGTAGCGCGAATCCACGTTACTCGTTCGGGTGACAGATTCGTGTAAGAACTTGTTCAAACTAATTTTTTTTTTCTATATATATTTTAGACATGCAAATTTAATTAAATTAAACCAATCAAAAAACAAAACTAAAAAAAGGCAATTAAACTACCTCAAGCGGTTTAAGCAGTTCAGAAAAGTTGATCATGTTGTCAACCCAATAATTAACTCAATTACTGTATTTATGATTGTGAGTAATGCAGCTACAGCCACAACCGATGACCTGTATACCATGAATGCTATTTTTAGGTAACAATAAAACATGGAAAAAATGAGTTTTAGTACAAATAAAATAGGGGGAAAATGAGTAATTAGAATAAAAAGAATATATACCAAGTTGAGATTTGATAATCAACTGACGAATCCTACAGTGAATTAAAGGAGTGTGTGGAGACAGATCAGGGATCAAATAAGTATAGGAGGTAATCAAATGAAGTGGAATTACCGTAATGCCACTCCAAACATGGGTAATATTCCCCTCAATTTTCTTTAGTTTTTCAACGAGAGACCCATCATATGTCACCTTTAACACAAAATACAAGAACAAAATTTGACATCAATACAGAAACAAGAACATTCAAAATTTGACATCAATACAAAATACAAGAACATACAAAATTTGGCCAAACACAAAACATACAAAATTTAGCATCAATATAGAATGCAAGAACATACAAAATTTGACATCAATACAGAATACAAAACATAATGTTACAAAATATATTGAACATCAAAGCATAATTCAAATAGTTGTGCAGTAGTGAAGTTGAAGGTTAGAAACTAAAATCAAAACTTAACACTTCAATTTATATATGTATTCAAACTATTGTTCAAAATATGTATTTGAAAAAAATAAGTAACTCAATTTATGAAGGAAAATAACAAAACACGAAAATTCACACCATTTTAATAAAAGAACAAATTAAACTGCTGGTCATTTTTACTTGAAAGGCAACAATTGCTGAAGATAAAGCGATGTTTTTTTCGACAACAATTACAACAGGACCAACTAATCTAGCAGTATATTGAGCAATAAAGCCAATACCCATAATTATAATCAAAACTTGTGTCGCATCACCCAATATTTTTTCAGATGATCATTCAAAATATATATTTAAAAAAATAAGTAATTCATTCTACCACTTGATTTCCAATAACACAAAAAAACAAAAACAAAAAATGACGAAAAAAAAAGAAAATATTATGAGAAATGAAAAAAGTTATTTTCGACGAGCAATTAAGTACGATTCTTTCGAATCATTTTTCCTTTTCGTATATTATGGCAAAAATTCTTATGTGTAATCCTACATGGTGAAAAATAATTTAGGTGGCTGCCATGTGGAAAATTTCAACAAAGAAAAAGATTTTCGATTGGGTATTGTCCTATAATTTCATGATTCCAAAAATTGGAGTCCCACATTTACCAAAACTATGTCCAGAAATGTCAAGTCGAACATATCGACTAGATGAAATGAACAATTTTTCCATACATCTTATAACAACCTAGTTTTTTTATTTGACCTTAAACATGTTGATACAAAAATTTGAGGTGCAAAAGGTTCACACCCAAACCAAGGTCAATTAGGTAATTGCACACCAAATGAGTTAAATAACAACTTTTTATTGTGGCTAAATAGCATAGCACAACCCACTAAAATACCGGGTTTTCCTCGTTTAAAGTCTACAAGCTAGTAAAGCAAACATTGAAAATTGATAGATATCTCATTCAATTCATTAAATTTTATCAAATTAAACTAGTTCCTATTGTAAATATATAGAACATCACATTAACAATATTAACTAAGGTTCAGTCACTAGAAAGTTCCTAATGTAAATATACAAAACATTACAGTCTTAGTCGTAACTAAAGCTGAACTTAAATTCAGTTACCAGAAAGTTTGCGAGGTTGACTCCGGACTGGTATTTCCATTTCCAGGCAACACTAAAGCAGACGAATACAAAGAGTTTGAAGAGCTTTTGAAAGCTAATCGACTATCCCTAGCATTTTTAAGTGCAGCATGTGGACAAGTGGTCAGATTTATTGAAAATGTGAGTTAATCTAAGTTGATTTAATTAAATTTAAGTGTATTCGAATTAATCTATATTTATTGATGGTGTTTTTTTTGTTCCGTGAAACTAAATAAAAAGAATGTTGGTGGTGATATGCTAGTTCCATACCTTACCATGAACTATTTCGATCAAATCTCTCACGAATCGATACGCTACAGTACTCGTCGATTCACTACTCTCTGCAGCGCGAATCCACAGTACTCGTTCGGATACGTGGACCGACGCAAATTCTCGACAGATTCGTGTAAGAACTTGTTCACACTACAAGAATTTTTCCTATATATATTATAGATATGCAAATCTAATTAAATTAAACGAATAAGAAAACAAAACTAAAAAAAAAGTCAATTAAACTACCTCAAGTGGTTTAAGAATTTCAGAAAATTTGATCATGTTGTCAACCTAATGATTAACTCAATTACTGTGGCTAATTGGGAATGTATGCTTTATAATTGTGAGTAATGCAACAGCAGCCACCGTCGATTACTGTGGGTAATTGGGAATGTATGCTTTATAATTGTGAGTAATGCAACAGCAGCCACAGTCGATGACCTGTATACCATGAGTGCTACTTTTAGGTAACAATAAAACATGGGAAAAATGAGTTTTAGTACAAATAAAATAGGGGGAAAATGAATAATTAGAATAAAAAGAATATATACCAAATTGATATTTGATAATCAACTGACGAATCCTACGGTGAACTAACAGAGTGTGTGGATGCAGATCGGGGATCGAATAAGTACGGGGAGGTAATCAAACGAAGTGGAATTGTCGTAATGCCACTCTAAACATGGGTAATATTCCCCTCAATTTTCTTTAGTTTTTCAACTAGAGACCCCTCACATGTCCCCTTTAACGCAAAATACAAGAATAAAATTTGACATCAATACAGAAACAAGAACATTCAAAATTTAACATCAATACAAAATATAAGAACATACAAAATTTGGCAGAACACAAAACATACAAAATTTAACATCAATACAAAATGCAAGAACATACAAAATTTGACATCAATACATAATACAAAATATAATTTTACAAAATATACCTAACATCAAAGCATAATTCAAATAGTCGTGCAGTAGTAAAGTTGAAGATTGAAACTAAAAGAAAAATTTAACACTTCAATTTATATATATGTATTCAAACTATTGTTCAAAATATGTATTTGAAAAAAATAAGTAACTCAATTTATGAAGGGAAATAACAAGACACAAAAACTCACACCATTTTAATAAAAGAACAAATTAAACTGTTAGTCATTTTTACCTGAAAGACAACAATCGTTGAAGATAAAGTGATCTTATTTTCGACAACAATTACAGCAGGACCAAATAATCTAGCAGTACAATGAGCAATAAAGCCAATACTAACAATTGTAATCAAAACTTGTGTCACGTCACTCAATATTTTTTCAGATGACCATTCAAAATATATATTTAAAAAAAATAAGTAATTCATTCTACTACTTGATCTCCAATAACACAAAAATAAAATGATGAAAAAATAAAATGTTATAAGAAATGAAAAAAGCTATTTTCGACGAGCAAGTATGTACAATTCTTTTGAACCATTTTGACATTTCTTATATTATGGCAAAAATTCTTATGTGTAATCCTACATGGTGAAGAATAATTTAGGTTGCTACCATGTTTCTTTCCGTAGTCCGTGTGGAAAATTTCAACAAGAAAAAAGATTTTCGATTGGGTTTTGTCCTATAATTTCATGATTCCAAAAATTGGAGTCCCACATTTACCAATTCCCAAAACTATGTCCAGAAATTTCCAGTCGAACATATCGACCAGATGAAATGAACAATTTTTCCATACATCTTTTAACAACCTAGTTTTTTTATTTGACCTCAAACATGTTGATAAAAAAATTTAAGGTGCAAAAGGTTCACATCCAAACCAAGGTCAATTAGGTAATTGCATACCAAATGAGTTAAATAACAACTTTTTATTATTGCTAAATAACATAGCACAACCCACTAAAATACCGGGTTTTCCTCCTTGTTTAAAGTCTACAAGCTAGTAAAGCAAACATGAAAATTGATAAATATCTCATTCAATTCATTAAATTTTATCAAAGTAAACTAGTTCCTATTGTGAATATATAGAACATCACATTCACAATAATTAACTAAGGTTCAGTCACTAGAAAGTTCCTAATGAAAATATACAGAACATCACAGTCGCAGTAGTAACTAAAGCTGAACTTAAATTCAGTTACCAGAAAGTCCGCGAGGTTGAGTGTCGAAGGTATTTCCATTTCCATGCAACACTAAAGCAGGCGAATACAAAGACTTATAAGAGCTCCTGAAAGCTACTCGACTATCCCTAGCATTTTAAGTGCAGCCTGCAGACAAGTGGTCAGATTCATTGAAAATGTGAGTTAATCTAAGTTGATTTAATTAAATTTAAGTGTATTTGAATTAATCTATATTTATCGACGGTGTTTGTTTTTGTTCCTTGAAACTAAATAAAAAGAACGTTGGTGGTGATATGCTAGTTCCATACCTTGTCATGAACTACTTCGATCAAATCTCTCGCGTATTGATTTCTCGTTTTTTATTTCTTTATATATAATCATTTTTTCACAAACTTTTTACTCATGAAATAGCACAAAGCAAACATTCATTAGAGATGCCCATCCACAATTTTTTACGACTACCTCCCAAGCCGTAGTGTTGGGAATTTGTCAGCAAGAGGATGAAATCTTGGGGTTGGGATTTTTCGACATATTTAAAGACCCTATGAATATTGGATTGATTGGTATTTGATTGATTGGTAGGAGGTTATTAAAAAAAAGATTTGTTTAAGACATTTTATCTTATCTTCTCGTTGGTTTTGGCCTAAGTTACTTCCTTTTTTATGTTCAAGTCACTTTTCTTTTCTCATGTTTGTCTTCTTTTTAACCATTTTTCTGCGTGAGTTTCGGGAATATCCTAATTCCTAGATCGTAGATCTACATCTATGAAGTCAAAGGTTCAGATAATCCACTCTAGAATCCATTGTTAGAATCAATAGGTTTTTAAATTAAAATTCTGAAAAATGGAAACCTTTCTTATTGGATGATCATGATTAAATTAAAATCTTCTCCTTAAGTAAAAAGCCATTATGAATCTTCCGGATATTACGTTTAATGTATATATTAATACCTAAAAAAATATTGTATAGATATAAATAAAAAATAAGAAATCGTTTGGTGCGTTTTTCAATAAATTCCATAGCTTTTTTGCAGGCTAAAACAATAAAACACAAGGGATGGTCGAGTAGCTTTCAGGCGTCATGTATCTTTTTTCTTCGTCGAAGAGAATGGCAAGTGCTTCCCATCCCTGGGAATTAGGATATTCCCGCACAACTTCTGTCATAGTAGTAACTTCCGTCATACTTTCTGCTATAGGAGTAATTCCCGCCAGAGTTTCTGCTTTATAGAGTGTCTACTAACTACGGGCATTAGGGTTTTTAAATGTGGCAACATCACTCGAAATGGGCTTTTACTCATGTGTGTTGGGCTGACATATTTTTATAGAAAAATATTCTTTGTGATTCACTAAACATTTTGTTGAAAAAATCATGGACATGCTTTATGAGTTTATTCTTGTCCGAAAGAGGATGAAGTGGAATAAAGGAAACTAAATCACAATAGCCTAAAGTGAAGCATAATGCAAGAGATGTCATCTAAGATCGGATGGGTTGTTACCAAGGAGAAGTTGTTCAACGTGATCAACTCGATGAATCCATCTAAAGCTCCTGGCCAGGATGGATTTCAACCATTCTTCTATCAAAGGCAATGGAGTATTATTGGTGAGTCAGTTTTCTGTTTTGTTTTGAATTGCTCCATTAATTCTACGGTTCCTTCCAATTTGGGTAAGACATGAATTATATGTCTTATCCCAAAAAAAGGACTTTAAGTTGCTAGGATTTGTATTCCTCAAATTCTTTCATTAAAAAAGGACTTTAAGCTGCTAGGATTTGTGTTTCCAAAATTTCATCATTGGTTTGTATTGTGGATGTATGTAGATCTAGGGTTTTCCTTTTACTTTGGGCCACTCAATTTTCCTATTATGAGGTGTTTGTTTTCTTCTCAATCTGTGTCCGTTGGGTTCCATCCTTGCTCTAGAGATTTCTTTTTCCTCGTTCTACGTTCAAGTCATGGAAAACAATGCAATAGTGCTACCTGATGGGGCTATTGTATTACTAAATAGCACTATGGTGCTTGCCCATGGTGCTATGATAATGTCAAGTGGCGCTATGAGGACACCCCCTAATTTGGGGGAGGCACAAGCCTTTGTCTAGATGCAGCATCAACATGCTGTGGTGAAGGAAAATGAGTTTCTAGGCGGGGACTTAGATGACATCTTTGATCAACATTTTGCTCAGCAGTTCTTCCAATGAGCAGTTCTTACACCCTGCAATATAATACTTCTTAGTTCTTTCCTAAGTATAATTTGTATGTCGTCCTAAATGTATTGAAGTAAATGCTAGGTTACGGGGTGGTAATTAGTTAAATGAACAGTGGATTGTTTTGGCTATATTGCCTAAGCCCCATTTTACTTAATTTGTTAAGCACTTTTGGTATAATTTAAGTACTTTTGTTGTAGGGTAAGCATTTTTGGTGTATAGTCAAAAGGGGAAAAAAAAGGCTTCATATGTTTAACTTTTTTTTTTTTAATAGAAACCGGCTAAAGCAGTCGTGAGGGTTATTACAGAGATCCCCACCTCATAAATAATCAACCAAAATCAAGTAAATATACTGTTAGGAAGAATGCCCTTAAAGTTGATATTGTAAATAGTCTACTTTACTATCTCCTTGTAAAATCACAAACAATATTTGAATAATAAACGAAATGATTTTGTTTATAGGCAATCATTTTTTTTATGTGATGAATGATGTTTAGTTTGAGTTTGATTATCTGTGCATGTTTAGAACCCCTTAATTCATTAAGACTGTTAAGAACTTTGTCATTATGGGAATGACATATGAAACAAGTTTTTAACTAAAGTAAGAATTAGAAACTACTCCAAGTCAATGAGTCCGAAAGACAGTGGTTGTGTCGACTTTGACTCCGTTGAGACTTGCTTGTGTGATTGTGTTCTTCTGAAGGATAATCCAGCTTCATGGGTTGTAAAGTGCATAAGTTGATGTGTACACAATAAACAAGGGTGCTTATTAATAGAACAAGTTCACTGAAGTGCCCCGCATGAGAAGATCGTTAAATGAGAAAGGACGTTTCCAGAAACCTTTACATTAGGAAATACCTCACAATTTAATGACATGATTAACAAACCTTAGACTTGAGATTTTATAATGTCGCAATGAGCTAACTCTGTAATCTTTGATACAGACTCAAAAGGGTGTCGCCTTTACATAACTGAATTTCGGTTTAAGTTAGGATTACACAAGTGACATATGGAGAATTAGTATAATCAATAAAGAACCTACACTTACTATGAGCAAGATGATTTTTTACTGATTAAGTTGTTCGTAGTCCATCTATGAAATTCTTAGCCAATATAGAAAAGATTAAGACATAAAAAAAATGGGTTTTTTGGATTGAGATCTAAATGGATATGAAACGAGTTTAGCTTTAAAGATCAAGATTATTACGGCTCTAACATTATTCTCATGCCTTAAATTTTGACTGGGAGATAGGATGGTAAAAGGATTGTATTTCATTGATAGTTATTAACTGAAAGATTTTTCGATTCATTTCATTTTTTGGCTAGAGGTCACACACCCATTACTAGATTACAAGCTTCTATTTTGGTGATTAATTAGAATGATTTGATTAGTATTATTTTATTTTTAATACAAAGTTCCATGTAATTTACACTTACATCTCCAAATAAATGTATATAGTTTTGTGAACCCAACTTCGCTTTTTCGAGAAGTGTAAGGATTTTGGCATCCAAATCTTTCGTATTTGGTTTTTGGCCCACTTAACACTTGTTTTTGTCTTTTTCTTTTTGAGGTTGTGATTATGTAGGCTAAATGTGGGGAATGGATTAGTTTTTTAACTAATTAAATTGAATTCCTTATGTTTGTGGCATACAAGATATCTTATATATTTAACTACCTTTAATTGAAAGCATCTCAAAAAAGTAAAATGCTCCACCAAATAAGTTCTAAACAACTCTATATTCAAAGACCAACCCAAGTGGTGTAAATTAGTGGTTCGACATTATATTAACTTAAACAAAGATCTCGAATTCGAGTCCCTGGAAATACAGTTATCATTAATAGGGAGGTCCGTTCAAATACCATCAAATTACAGTTGATTTTACCCATCATTGTTAAATTTTATTTTTATTATAATTTGGTAGACAAACCACATTGAATTTGACAAAAAATAATAATTCTTCAGAAAAAGAATTTACAACATAAGACTTTACAAATATTTGTTCTATTCTGCACAACACGAGTATATAATGGAGTAAATATGTTGAGACTTGAGACGTGTGTAATGGAAAAGATTAAAATTTCATGCAACAATAATTTATTTATATAATACCATCATCTCAAACATAAGGTAATGCAATTAGATAATCCAGCAAGATTACAAATAAAAAGAACATTGAGAACATCAAATAAGATCCAAATAATTCTTTCGGCCTGCTGAACGGCAAACTTCAACTCAGTTTCTCTCAACAACTCTTCTTCAGTTTTCCCACCACTCCCGCAGCTACTCTGCTGCTTGATCCCAGAAGCCACACACTCCAAATGCGTCCTGAAATCGCACTCACGGCAGTAGTAAACCCAAGCTATCTCGTGAACCGGGTTCGTGCACACGTCGCAGATGAAAGTCACCTCCTGACCGGCCTCGGCCGCCCGCGACGAGTAGTAGAGCGTCAGCGTGTGCTTGTGGTCCGGGCGGATCACAAAATGTGGCCATTGAACGCAGCTGATGTGGAGATCGTAGCAATGACCGAACTAAGGGGGGCCTTTGGTGGATCCCCTAAATTTTGATTTTTTTTTAATTTTTGTATGTATATTTTTGATGTAATTATATTTTTGCTTTTTTAATTTTCAGATATTCTGACTTTTCGCTCCCCTAATTAAAAATTTCACCACTTTATATTTGATATTTTAAATTTTCACACCCCACAACATTAAGAAGTCGTTTACTTCTGTAGTGAAAGTTAGATGGGCTATTTAATAAGTCATAAAAAATTGTTTACTTTGAAGGGGCTAGGACCTATGGGATAAAACAATGCCTTGTGGATAAGTTTGAAAAAATGGAGTATATTGCAACTTCCAAATGCTATTGCTAAATAATCAGCCTATAAACAATCAAAGTAAACAAATTCATTTTTTTTTCTTTTCTGTTTAGCGATTTTATTAAATTTATCATTTTCATAACCCAAATCCAATAGATTGAGAACAATCAAAGTAAACGACTTCTAAATCTTGGCTCCGGTCCCTGAATTGTAGGAGCAAGTTAAGCAGGTGTAGGCGAAGGTAGGGTTGTCAACGGGTTGAATTCGGACCGGATCAGGAGATTCCGGATCCGAATCCGATAAGAGGATCCGAATCCGAATCCGAATCCTATAATCAGACCGGATCAGATCCGATAAAGGATCCGACCCGATTAGCAATAAAATCTATTTTTTTAAATAATGAATTTGATATAAAAAATAAATATATTTATATAATATTAAATAAATAATTATTATTTTAATGGATTATTTGATAGTTTTGTTTATATTTATTTCAAATAGGTTAATTTAAACTTATTAATAGAAGATAATATATACTTTTAGAGAAAAAAATTTAAATTTTATTATTGCTTAAAGTGATAAATATGAGAAAATTATAATTTTAATCATTTCACTAAATATTATGTACTAGTAAATAATTTATTTAATTAAATATTATATATATTATCGGATTCGGATTCCTTAAATCCATATTAATTCCATTTATTTCGGATAATGAATATTTATAATCGAATATGATCCATCGGACATTTTTATCGAACGTATATACTAAAATTCGGACCGGATTCGGATTAAAATCCGACCCATTGAAAGCCTAGGCGAAGGCCTTGCCGTCTTTCAAGCACGCGTCCCGAATTGTCCGTCCAAGCCAAAGCCTTCTTAGTAAAAGTCTTCGTTTCCAACTATAACTCTGCGGGCCTGGACTCCTAATTGCAAAGTATTCTTATTCAATAATCCCCCACACTCCATGCTGCTCAATTAAAAAATTGAATTTCAATAGAAAAACAAATTAATGGGCTTCATTGTTTCTTTCATTTCATCAAGTAAGTGAAGGCCCAAGAAAATAATGGGCCCTTGATTTGCTTGAATTGCCGCTGTAAAAAGTCCGAAAGTGGGTAATTATTCTCCAAGAAAAGGATTCCTCCTTGGGTCAACCCGTTAATTTTAAAAGTGTCCACTAACTCCCTCGATTAGGGCTGTTAACAGGTCGGATTCGGACCGGATCAGGAGATTTCGGATCCGAATTCGATAAGAGAATCCGAATATCGGATCCGATAGGATTCGAATTCATTATTTTTGAATCTATATATAATCGGGTCGGATCAGATCATAAAAAGATCCGTCCCAATTAGTAATAAAATTTATTTTTTTAAATAACAAATTTGATATAAAAAATAAATATTATTACATAATATTTAATAAATAATTATTATTTAATGAATTATTTGATAGTTTTGTTTATATTTTTTTAAAATAAATTAATTTAAACTTATTAATAAAAGAAAATACATAATTTTAGAGTAAAAATTTAAATTTTATTATTGTTTAAAATGATAAATATGTAAAATTTTAATTTTAATCATTTTACTTAATATTATGTACTAGTAAATAATTTATTTAATTAAATATTATATATAATATCGGATTCGGATTCTTAACGGATCGGATTCCTTAAATCCATATTCGCTCCTCCACCGGATAGCATAACTTCTCCCACTTGGCCTAATGTAGCTTCTTTTTTTCCGAGAAAGAACCCCAGAAAAAGGCATTCATCATGACCTCTATCCCCCGCAAAATCCCTAGATGTGGGTCAATTATCTGAATCATATGCATCGGGACGACATATAATGTTGATTTGATCAGTTGCAATCTCCCCCCGTGTGATAGAATACTCTTCTCCCATCCATCAATCCTTGACCTGATTTTCCCAAGCAAGTTTTCGAACAGAACCGTTTTCCTCCTTCCTTTGTATAAGGGAGCCCCTAAATAGATGAGTGGAAACTCTCCTTGTTGGAATCCAAAGATATCCTTCACCATCCTACTCGCCTCCTCATCTCCATTCCCCACCAGAAAGGAACTTTTTGTAGCATTTACCTTCTGTCCTGATTTTGATTCATACTCCTCAATTGCCAATTTGATTTGTTCCAAACTAATTCTACGACTATTAGTGAAAACTATCGTATCATCCGCATAAGCTAGGTGCGAAACTGGAATTGAGCAATTGGCATGATATCCACATTTTTTGTCCCTATCCACCACCCTGTTAAGACAAGAAGATAGATAATCAGCTACTAAAACGAACAACGAAGGTGAAAGGGGGTCACCTTGACGAAGCCCTCGCGTGGAATGAAAAATTCCTTCCGAAGCTCCATTCACAAGGACAGAAAACCAGCAGTTACTGGTGTTATTTCTAATCCATTCCACCCATCTACTCGGGAAGCCCTTTCTCTCCATGATCTCATATAAGAAATTCCATTCAATTCTATCGTAGGCCTTTTCTATATCCAATTTCAGAACTACATTCTTATCTCTACGTTTATTGTCTAAAGCATGGACCATCTCCAGGGCCAAGAGGATGTTGTTGCTTATGAGCCTTCCTTTGATAAAACCCACATTGGTTTTGAGCTACTGCTTTTGGAAGTACCTTTTCCATTATATTATTAAGAATTCTAGATATGATCTTGTTAGAAACATTACAAAGGCTGACTGGTCTATAGTCGCTCCAGTTCATCGGATTCTCCTTCTTAGGTAGAAGCACTATGGACGTGGCAGTGTACGCCCTGGGGATGCTTACACCTTTACTGAATTCCTTCACCATCTGAATTCCTTCTTCCTTGATTACTCCCCAAAATTGTTGGTAGAACTTTGGGCCAAAGCCATCTGGGCCCGCTACGCCGTTTGGATTTATCTCAAACACCGTATTCTTGATCTCCTCCTCACTGATCTCTGCTTCAAGCATTCTGCTGTCATCGGTGTTGATCACTTTTTGAACCTCCCCAATGGATTCATTCGTCGATACCTAAATGAGCAGTTTTTCAAAGTACTCTCTAGCCGAGGTTCTAAGCACAGCCGGGTTAGATATTTTCTCTCGGTTCACCCAAACTATTCTTATTTGCCCTTTAGATCTCTTCTTCTTAACCATGGAGTGGAAATACCTCGTGTTTCGCTCGCCATCTACTTTCCATTTACAAGCTGCCTTCTGCCTTCAGAAATCTTCCTCCATCGACAAAATTCTATTTCTCTCTGCTGATATTCTATTTAACTCCATCAAGTTGGCTTCCGATGGCTGATCATCATATCTCGCCTCCGCTTCTAACACTCTATTCTCAATCTCCTTCACTCTATCGAAAATGTTGCCGAAGGTTTCCCTGTTCCAGACTTTTAAACGCTTCTTTAATTGGACAGGCTTTTGATGCAGTCTCCATATCCCTTGACCCTCAATAGGTTCCTTCCAGCTTTCGGATATGACCTTAGCAATATCCTTATGCCGTAACCACATGTTTTGAAACTTAAAGGCTGCCGACACCTTCTCCATTGACTCCGAGCATTCAAAAAGCAATGGGCAGTGATCAGAGGTACTCCTCGCCAGATGCTTGACTGATATATCCGGGAAAGTATTGATCCACTTCCCAGACACCAGAATTCGATCAAGTCTTTGCCACAACCCTCCCTTCTCCCATGTGAACTTGGCGTCTTTGAATGTAGGTTTGACCAGTCTCGTTTCTTGAATAAAAGTATTAAACTCGATCATGGTCGACAAATCCGGTCGTCTCCTGTCCCCCTTTCTCTCCTCCGAACTTCGTATGATGTTGAAGTCGCCCCCTATGATCCAGTTTTCATGAGAAAGGTCCTCCTCCCTGAAAACGTTCCATATATCCCGCCTTCCCACTGTATTACTTTCTGCATATATGATAGTAAGCATGATCGGTTCAGCCTATCTCACACATGAGAGTCTCAAGTGAAGATACTGCCTTGCATCTTTAAGAATTGTGACCTCCACATCTGCAACGCACATAAACTATATATGGTTAGAAATATCCGCACAAACTTTATTGAAATTAAATTTAAAACAAAAGTAACTAGAGTCCAAAGAGATCATCGGCTCAATGATGGCCATGAAATCCAATTTGTTACGCCTCCTGCACTCCTTGAGAATACGTTGCCTTCTCTCGTTACGTATTCTCCTAATATTCCAAATGAGACCTCTTATCATCATATCCGATTTCCAGGTAAGGCCGACGATCTCAACGTCCTTTTAGAGGCCATAGTGTTGCGAGTTGGTGATTGTTTCTGGTTCTTCTTTTTCTTTTCCACCACTTGGAAATTTGGATCCGTTTGTTCTTTATCCATAGAGTTGGACCTGGAATACAAAGTCACCTGTTTCAATGTATCTTGGTCATCCTCCTCAAATTCATTGACATCGCTTCCATTTTCTGAGGTTTCTGTCACGATCATTTCATTGTTCTCCTTCTCATTTGTGTTCACCGGCAAACCCACCAGGTTACTCCATGCTTCATTTAAGTCGTGTACCCTTGCCGGTAGAACCACAACCAGAGAATTTTCATCCAAGTTCTTTTCTGCATTGCTAGTTTCAGTTCCCGGCTCCAACTGCACATCTTTTGTCTTGTTATTGTTCAAATCTGCTTCTAAAGTTACCTTCTCTTCGCTATTTTTTTCAGTCTTGGTGACTTCAGTTTGCTGCAGTTCTTCTAAAGCATCCCGTATTCCAGTTTCTTCTACCTCAGGTTGCCTTGAACCGCCCACTTGTGCTTTCTCCTTGCTCACTTCTTGTACTTTCTCTCCCCTGTTCTCATTTGTTTCATGGTTCTTTTTAGTAAAAGTTCGTTGGACCCATTGTTTCATATCCCCCCAAATTCAGGGCAGTATTAGTAGCTGAAACCTTTTCCATCTCCAACCTTTTCTCCTGTATGAGGTCCCTGAGGTCTCCAACTTCCTTGTTTTCCATCCCATTTACCATTTCGTTGTTCCCATCATGACACTTTTTCTGATCATGTCCTAATTTGTTGCATCGTTTACAGTAGGGAGATACTTTCTCGTATAGGATTTCTTGGATGTGCGTCCCTCCATGATAAGTTAGAGATAACTTCTCTTTTCTTGGCTTGAGTAAATCGATTTCCACTCAGAGCCGTGCCATAGAGGGCCTCTTTGCGTCCAGCGTTCCCTCATCAAAGCACAACGGCTCCCCTATTTGTTCTGCAATATCCAGAAGGGTTTCTTCCTTGAAAAACTGTGATTCCAGGCCCTCTAACCGAACCCACACAGGAACGATTGATGGCTCAATTTTGGGATTGAAAGTGGGAGTCCACTTGAACACTCTCATGGGAAAACCATAAAAAACATGGAATTTCTTCAGCCAAATACGATTAAAGTCCTCTTGGTTATCCAAACGGATGAGAACGTGTTTGAAATTCAAGAGTCCAAGTTTAAATTCCCCCGATAGCTGTAGGTTCATGAAAAGCTCATGTAATCTCGCCATGGTAGGATATCCATGGGAGAATTTACCTACTAAGGCAAACTGGAAAGGCTTTGAAAGCTCTGCGATCTCCTCGTCCGAGAACGAGATATTCGTGATTCCGTTACGCTCCGTGATCTTGCCATATCGACGCCTATTAGGGTCTCTTGTGAAAAGGTGAACCTTTCCTGCAGCAGTTTTGACTGGTTGTCTCCTTGCTGTAGTTTTTGTGTATGTGTTGTTAGCCTTGGTAGCCGCTGCGTAGCTTCATTGCATGTTATTCCCCTGTAACTGTCCATCCCCAGTTTCCATACCTGGGATGATGAGCGCCGGCGGCGCAACCCAATCTGCCTCAAAACGCCGGCAAAAGTTGTAGAACCTAGCCGCTAGAGAGAATACTTGAGATACGGTTGACTATACATATAAGTTGAGTTAATATATAGTTAATACAACTATAATCTTGTATAGTTTTCTATTCATGTAAGATTTTAATTAAGGATGCTGGTTGAGTTTAATTATTTGTGGGGTACCTCAAAATTGATATAACTATATTAGATAACATAAAGTCAACCTGTACGCATATAGTTAAGTCAACGTGGAAAACTTGATCAATATTCCGTGTTCTTTTTTTAGCAAGTCGAATGAAAATTTATATTGTAATAAAGAATAGAGTCGCGCCAACAAAAAAAAAATAAATAAATAAAGAATAGAGGTTAGATATACAACATTTGTCATAACAAATTTGCATTTAGAATATATTATGAAAGAAAAGACAAATAGTGTATATGTTTATTAATCCATGCCTCGGGTGGAGGTAGGTACTTATCCAGATTCCCAGGGCCAACTTGAAATTTAAAAAGATAAAAAGACGTAGTTATTAAAATTGAAGTCAATGTTAAAAGCATACTTTAAGCTTATAAGGGGCAAAAATACTTATAGTATAAAACATGCAATATAACTCTAAATTAATGTACTAAAATAAACTGACAACCACGTGTTAGTTAAAGGAGAAACACGAGAACATGTTTTCTTGTGTTCAATACAATGTTTTCAAAACCGGACCGGACCGGCCGGTTCGACCGGTTCGACCGGTGACCGGTGCCTGGTCCGGTCCGAACCACCATGCAAAACCAGTGCGAACCGGACCGGTACCGAACAGTAAAAACCGGCCGGTTAACCGCCGGTTTTGGCCCCGTGAACCGGACCGGACCGGCGGTTCACTCAATTTTCAATTTTTTTTTTTTTTTTTTTTGAAAAAACTTAAAATTCCCACATCCTTTAACCTTTTTTGAGTTTTAAAAAATATTTTTTACACACTTACAATTCCCAAATCCCAAATTTAAAATCACAGGCCTCAAATTAGACGTTAAACACTTGAATATGACTCTTTTATTCTAAAATTGAACTATATTATATATTATATTTTTAATTTTAGCATATTATTATATATATATATTATTAAAAATAATATTTTTATTTATTACGTCATACCGGTTCGACCGGTGGTTGAACCGGTCGAACCGGTCCGACCGGTGACCAGTAAGGCTGCCGCTTTGACCTCCGGTCCGCTTTTGAAAACATTGGTTCAATATCAACGCACCAAACTCCGAAGTCCGAATTGCTTTGAAAATATCAAAACACGAATTAAGAACAACAGAAAATTACAAATTAAAACCGAAAATACAACAATAACAGTCATAATATTAATAAAACCAAGCAAGCAGAAACAATCTCCAAATCTTCAAAGATTGTGTCAATAAGGTTTGTCGAAATGGTTAATGAGTTTATTCTTGAGGACAAGATTATAGATTCAAATCTCGCTTGAGTATACATGTATTAAAAAAAAAAAAAAAAAATCTTCAAAGATCCTCATACTCTTTCCATCCGTGCCATAAATGAATTTCAAGACGAGAACCCACGGGTAGAGCCAGATTAGAAATGAATTTCATGACACAATTTTTCTCTCATTCAGATGGAAAAACTCAAATGATAACAATGTTATTTTTGTATAAAAAGTTAGAAAGAAAATTTCATAAGGAATACTTTTAAATTTTATTAGTTTTATTAATTCGTAAATATATAATAAAAGTTCATAAAAAAGATATTAGGGTTGGATAAATAATTTTTTAAATACCCATGCCTAATATTTACTAACTTGGTTTAATGGTGTGAATATGTGATATCTGAACTAATCTTCTTAATTTATTTACTTCTTTAATTAATACATCTTATAATAACTAGTTTTCTTATTTAACGTTGAACTTGTTGATACAAAAATTTGAGGTGCAAAAGGTTGACATCAAAACCAAGGATCAATTAGGTAATTGCACACCAAGTGAGTTAAATAGCAATAACTTTTCATTGTTGATAAATAGCATAGCACAACCCACTAAAATACGGGCCTTCCTCCTTGTCTAAAACCTACAAGCTAGTGAAATAAATATTGAAAATTGATAGATATCTCAATCAATATGTTAAATTCTATCAAAGTAAACTAGTTCCTAACGTAAATATAGAGAACATCACATTCGCAATAGTAACTAAGGTTCAGTCACCTGAAAGTCCCTAGTGTAAATATATAGAACATCACATTCATAGTAATATAAGGTTGAATTTAAATTTAGTCACCAGAAAGTTCGAGAGGTTGATTCTCAACTAGCTAGTATTTCCATTTCCATGCAACACTAAAGCATGCGAATACAAAGAGTTTGAAGAGCTCCTGAAAGCTACTAACTCAACCATCCCTAGTGTTTAAGTGCAGCCCGCGTACAAGTTGTGAGATTTATCGAAAATGTTAGTTAATCGAAGTTGATTTAATTATATATAAGTGTATTTGAGTTAAACTATATTTATTGACTATGTTTGTTTTTTATCCATGAAACTAAATAAAAAAAAGGCTGGTGGTGATACGCTAATTTCATACCTTGCGTGATTCCAGGATTGCTGAACACTAGGATAAAATAAATTTAACTCTTAATAAAAAAAATATTAGTAAAAAAGTAAAATATTTTATTTAAAATATTTGTTTTACCTGATGGGGTCAAAATACGATCGTCCCACATGAAGACACGTGGCATCACCGAGCTGATGACATCTGTCTCCACAAGGCTGCACCCATCAGCGCACGAGCGCTAAGCCATGCGCTAAGCCAGCCGCCATCAAGGGTGAATCCATCGGCGCACGAGCGCCAAACCCAACCAGCGCAATCCTTCTTCAAGGAGTTAAGCCCAACGAGCGCTATCACTCCCACGAGCGTCCAACAAACTGAACGATTGGTACGCCCACGTGCCAAGGGAGCACTCTTCGAGCGTCACACTCCCTCAGAGTGGCCTCCCCTTTGGCTCGTCACTTGAACTGGAGCCTTCATCCCCCTCAGCGGATATCTTGGCCTCCAAGACTCAAGGTTGTCACGAGCGCGCTCTCAAGCCCTCGTCACCAACCACCCACATGGCTCTCTGACACAACGTACATGCCCGCGCACCTGCCACTGTTGCTAACACTAACTTTTGGGCCGCTTTTGCAGAAGATTCCTCCTAGGTTTCTCTCTCACAGCGCCACGTGTTAGGGCAACATTCGGCCAGGACCACTTGAGGCAAATGACCAAAGGGCCCTTGACCCTCAACTATAAATAACCCAAGTCATCTTCTACACTGTAAGCATTCTGAAGCATTCTCTAAGCTTTCTTCATCACTGCAACTGTAACTGAGCTTACACTTATCTTCATACATTGAACTGACTTGAGCGTCGGAGAGCCAAACTGGGTATCACCCCCAGTTCCCCCAGCTTGGCCATCTGACCTTTCTTGTGCTTGTCCCAACAGGTTGAACCCCTTTCTCTTTTTCCGGCGAAGCTCCGGTGGTTTCCTCCACAAAATACAAATCGTAAAGTGATCGGATTCGGACCCATCCATTCCCGGACCCATCATTTTTGGCGCCGTCTGTGGGAAACCAGTCTTCCATATTCTTCCTTTCTTTTTGTTGGTAGAAAAACAAGCACATCTTCGTTTTCAACAGCCATGGTTGCAACGAGATCTGGAGCTGTTGGAGGAGGAGAAAACACCTCCCAAGATGCAAACATCGTTCTTCCCGTCACCGCTATTGGAGGAGCACTGCCACCTACCATCGCTGATGGTGGAGCACCTCCCCCCGCAGGAGTGACTCCACAAGCAGAATCCCCCGTACCACCACCTGCCCCGCCGGCACCGCAGGTTCCCACCACCACTGGAGGAGTTTCTTTCTCAGCTCCACCGCCGCTTGCACAGAATCCCTGGGTTCATCCCCAGATGAACCTTGGAATACAAGGTTACATGATGCCTCCGCCTGGCTACACTCTTACTCCGGCTATGATGGCGCCGCCGGTCCAGCCTTACCATGCCGGACAACTCCAGCTCCCAGTGGTGGTCCCCAGGGAGATTGAAGGAGTGGAATTACCTCCACTGACCACCCAACAATTACGGGCTCTTTACGCCCAATGTGAGGTTCAGGCGGCCCAGGGGGCATGGGAAAGATTCCATTCCATGTACTTTCCCTCTGGGCAGGCCACTCAGGTTGCGGCCCCTTTAGGCGGACAGCAAAACTTTCCCCTCAGGGAAGCACAGGCTGTCCTAAGGGCACAACCACCACCACCACCAACGAGAGAAGTGCCCCAGCAGGAGGGCAACGAGCGCATCTCCGTGGGCAGGAACAAAGAGCCCACGGAGCGAGTGAACGAAAATGAAGGAGACTCTCATGTCTCCAGGAGGGGCTCACGAGCCCACAAGGACAAGCAAGTGGAAGTAAATCCTGACGTCCTCGCGGCTGTGCAAGACCAGCTGCAGGGCCTCAAGGAAATCGTGGGACAGCTCTCACGAGGGCGCTCAACTCAGATCTCCCATAGTCGGGATGAACGGGTTGACGCCAGGAGCACCCGCACCAAGGACCCTCCACCAAGGGTCCCCCGTCGCAAGGAGCCGGAGGAAAATTTCGGCACATACGAATATCACCCACTGGCGAGAGGTTCACCCCTCGTCGAAGAAGTTCTGATGGCCCAAGCCGGAATGGCCAAAGTCCCCACATCCATCAACAGATACGACGGGACAACCGATCCAGCGGAGCACTTGGATCATTTTGTGCATCTCATGCACCTTTACGAGCATTCCAGCCATTACTGGGCGAAAGTGTTTGTCACTTCCTTGGTAGGGATGGCTCAAGAGTGGTATAAGCGCCTGCCACCGCGCTCGATACACTCGTATGAAGAACTGGCCGACGCCTTCCTCAACCACTTCAACTCTTTGAAGGCCCCCGTCACCGCACCCACAGCGCTTTACAACGTGGTGCAGGGCAAGAGCGAATCACTACGCTCGTTCTTCGCCCGCTTTAATAAGGAGATCTTGCAGGTGGAAAGGCCCTCGATGGATTTCTTGATCCCAGTTCTCTTCCAGGCTGTGGATCACAAGCAGTATGTGAGCAAAAAATTTGCTGACGCCATCGTGGAGAGAAGGCCTGGGACCCTCATGGGCCTAAGAGAAATAGCCGAGCCGTTCTTCGCGCTCGGAGATATGTATGGGACGAATGGTCCCCGTCATCACAGCCCGGCCCGGAACGAGCGACCTCATCACGAGCGGGGGCGGGATGTGGCAGTCAAGAAAGAGCGCCCTCAAGAGCGCAGGAGGTCGCCACCACCCCCTCGTCGATTCGAGCGCATTCCGCTCACCCGGCCAAATTCAGAAGTCTACAATCTCTCTGATAAGAAGCTCTTCAAAAGACCCATCAAAATGAGAGAAACAGACTCACTAAGGCGCTCGAATAAATACTGCGCCTTCCACAAGCAGAGAGGGCACGACACGGATGAGTGCCGACAGTTGGAGGCTGAAATCCAAAGGCTCGTTGCAGGGGGCCATCTGAAAGAATTTGTCCGGGTGCTCGAATGCTACGATGAACAATGCAACGAGCGCTCCGGAAGGAGAAGAAGGAGTCCTTCCCGGTCAAAGAGCCCAAGAGGTAGGGGACCCCCGGAAAGCAGCAGTCGCCGAGGCAACAAAGGCAAAGCCCCTGAGCAAGAGAACGAGCCCTTTGCAGTCATAAATATGATTGCAGGAGGCTCATCAGGGGGGGATTCAAACGCCTCCCGACGGAGGCACATACGGAGCTACAACCAACGCCCAGCAGTGCCCAAGCCTATCTACGCTATCCAGAGATCAAGCGCTCCAAAATCAAGAGAAAATGATGTAATAGGCTTTGATGATAGGGATCTAGAACATATTGTAACGCCCCATGGGGAGGGTGTAACCTCAGATTGCCCCATGGTGGTTAGTTTAGATGTTCATAACCATGTTGTAAAAAGAGTATTGGTTGATAGTGGAAGCTCCGTTAATGTTTTGCCTTACTCTACATTCTTAAAAATGAAGGTTGATCTCCCGCTCGAGCCTCTTAAAACAGCCCTCATTGGCTTTGGAGGCTCAGAAGTTGTCCCCCGAGGGCAAATACGCCTGGCTACTTCATTCGGACGAGCCCCTCAGCGCAAAACGCTTTTGGTAACGTACGCGGTGGTGGAGATTGACATCCCGTACAACATCATAATCGGGCGCCCTGCCCTCGTGGATTTTAAAGCTATCATCTCCACCTACCACCAGAAGATTAAGTTTCCTACTTCCGAGGGCGTTGGAGAAGTGCTCTGCAATGTACGAGAGGCTTGGGAGTGTTACATGCTGTCCCTCAGAAAGCCTAAAGCGGAGAAAACCTTCCATGTCGGCTCCACCAAGAAGTCAGTGGATTTCCCCAATCTAGACGAGGACAGCCCAGCAAGGAAACGGACGAAATTGAACAAGAAGAAGAATAAGAAGAAGAGGGGAGACAACGGGGAGAATCCCCTCGAAAATGTCCCCCCAGGGGTCGTCGGTGAATCGTCCTCAGGAGAAGATGAGCCGGAAGAGAGTGAACCAGCATCTGGCGATCGTTTAACAGGAAAGAAGAGGGCACTCGAACTTCCTCGCCCAGAGGTAAGGATCGAACCCTCGGAAAAATTCCTTACCATTGAGCTGGAACCTGGAAACAAAGATAAGACTGCACAGATCGGCTCAAACCTCTCAGGGCCTTCTCAGATCATGATGATTGATTTTCTAAGGGAGAACAAGGATGTATTCGCGTGGAAAGCCTCTGATCTCACAGGGATTGACACGAGCGTCATCGTCCATAGACTTAATGTGGATCCATCTTTCAAGCCTATCAAGCAGAAAAAACGGGATGTACATGGCTTTCGAAAGAAAGTCATTGAAGAGGAAGTCAATAAGCTCTTGGAGGCTCAGTATATCGAGCCCATCTTGTATCCGGAGTGGCTGTGCAACGTAGTCTTGGTGCCCAAGAGCGCAAATAAATGGCGCATGTGCAATGATTTCACTGATCTCAACAAGGCTTGCCCTAAAGATCCTTACCCGCTGCCCCGGATTGATCAATTAGTGGATTCGACCGCTGGCTGCGAGCTCATGAGCATGATGGACGCTTTCCAGGGGTACTATCAGATCTTTATGGCCCCGGAAGACCGCCCCAAAACTTCGTTCGTCGTCCATATGGGGGTATACTGTTTCTTGGTCATGCCCTTTGGACTTAAGAACGCCGGAGCTACCTATCAGCGGCTCGTCAATAAGATGTTTGAAAGTGAAATTGGGAGGTCCATGGAGGTCTATGTGGATGATATGATTGTCAAAAGCGAGCGCCAGGATTCCCATTTGGAGGATCTCAAGCGCACGTTTTCAATTTTGCGCCAATATGGGATGAAGTTGAATCCCTCGAAGTGCACCTTTGGTGTACAAGGGGGAAAATTCTTGGGATACATGGTCAGTCAGAGGGGAATTGAGGCCAATCCGGAGAAGATCAAGGCCATCTTGGAAATTCCTTCCCCTCGAAATTTGCGGGAAGTACAGGTCTTGGTAGGCAAAATCATCTCGTTGAACAGGTTTATTTCACGCTCGGCAGACAGGAACCTTCCCTTCTTCAAAATCTTGAGGAACGCACGTAACTTTGCTTGGACAGAGGAATGCGAAAGGGCGCTGCAGGATATGAAGGCTTATTTATCGAGCGCTCCACTGCTGACTAAGCCTGTCGAAGGCGAAAGGTTATTCATGTATCTTTCTGTCTCTCCTGAAGCCACGAGCACGGTTCTGGTCGCTTTACGGGAGCGGAAACATTTGCCTGTCTATTATCTGAGCAAAACCTTGCAAGGAGCCGAAAAGAAATATTTGGAGATTGAGAAATTTGCGTTCGCTCTTATTAACGCCTCAAGAAGGCTAAGGCCTTACTTTCAAGCGCATTCCATAACAGTTCTCACCGACCAACCCTTGAAACAAGTATTGTCCAAGCCGGACGTATCTGGCAGATTAATCAAGTGGGCCATCGAATTGAGCCAGTTTGACTTATGCTTCGAGCCCAGGACAGCGATACAAGCTCAGGTTATGGCGGATCTGTTGGTTGAACGTTTTGGTTTCGAACCCACCGCTGCGGAGAATGAGGGGTTATGGGTACTGCACACGGATGGTTCCTCAACCTCTCAAGGGGGAGGAATAGGAGTGGCCCTCAGAAACCCCGATGGGATTGAACTGGACTTTGCGATCAAGCTGGATTTCCAAGTCACTAACAATGAAGCAGAATATGAAGCCCTCGTGCAAGGTTTGAACATAGCTTTTCAGAATGGAGCCTCCAGAATCACTGCTTATGTGGATTCACAGTTGATAGCGAGCCAGATTGAAGGAACATATGAGGCTCGAGAAACCACCATGATACAGTACTTAAAGAAAGCCAAAGAAATCATTGGGAAGTTCAAGGAATTTCATCTACTTCAGGTGCCGCGAGGAGAAAACGAGCGAGCGGACGCTCTGTCAAAGTTTGCGTCAGCTTTAGAGGGTACTTCTGAACGTTCTGTTACGTTCCTTAGGACTGAGGAACCTTTGATCAAAGAAAGAGTCGCCACCAAGATAATCGCTATGATTGATCCAAACGAGCCCTGCTGGCTTGATGACGTCATCATTTTCCTTAAGGATGGAATTCTTCCCACTGACAAGGTGGAAGCTAGGAAAATCCGAAATAAGGCCCCTCGTTTCGCTTTGGATCCCGAGGGGAGGTTGTTCAAAAAATCATTTCAAGGACCCCCAATGAGATGCCTAAGGCCCTCACAAGCAAAGGAGACGCTCGAACACATTCATAACGGGAGCTGTGGAAATCATTCTGGGGGGCGTATTTTGGCAAAAAAGGTTCTGAGAAGTGGGTTTTATTGGCCTACAGTTCTCCAAGACGCCATTGAATTTTCGAGGAAGTGCCCCAAATGCCAATTTCATTCAAATCTCCCTCAATTGCCAGCCGCACAAATGATCCCAATAGACGTCTCTTGGCCTTTTGACCAGTGGGGAATAGACATTGTGGGCCCCTTACCCATAGCTGCAGGACAAAGGAAGTTTGTCATTCTAGCCGTCGACTACTTCACCAAGTGGGCCGAGGCTGAAGCTGTTGCAAAAATCACTTTCAAGGTTGTAAGGGACTTTATTTGGAAGAACATCATCTGCAGGTAC
Organism: Lantana camara; assembly: GCA_037501455.1. NCBI lineage: Eukaryota > Viridiplantae > Streptophyta > Magnoliopsida > Lamiales > Verbenaceae > Lantana > Lantana camara. The sequence continues at coordinate 86,279,147 of CM074862.1, read as the reverse complement.
GGAATACCGAGGGTGCTCATATCTGACAATGGATCCCAGTTCATAGCAGCAGACACACGAGAGTGGTGTTCTGAGTTGGGGATAGAACAGCGATTTACCTCTGTAGGACATCCACAATCCAATGGACAAGCGGAAGTTACCAATAGAATCATCTTGCAGCATCTAAAAACCATGCTGGAAAGCAAGAAAGGTGAATGGGCTGAGGAGCTGCAAGGAGCGCTTTGGGCTTATCGCACCACCCCACGAGCGGCCACTGGAGAAACACCTTACGCGCTCGTTTATGGATCAGAAGCAATGATACCAGCGGAGATTGTAAATGAATCCGCTCGTGTCGGCTATTTCGAGCCTCAGCTCAACGATGGCAACAGGAGCTTGGAGTTGGACCTGCTGGATGAAAGGAGAGACCGAGCGTGGGCTAAAATCCACCACTATAAAGCTTCTGTGGCCCAACAGTACAACAAGCGCGTGAAGGAAAGAACTTTCCAGCTGGGAGACTTGGTTTTGAAGAAAGTGGAAGTATCCAAGCACGTAGGGAAATTGGACCCCAATTGGGAAGGCCCATTCAAAGTCATACAACTCAGAGCTAACAACACTTACACCCTGGAGACACTTCAAGGTGAACGCTTACCTCGCCCTTGGAACGCATGTAACCTCCGGCGGTTTTATGTTTAAAAGCTCTTTGCAAACTCTGATGTAACAACCCTCGTTGACGGGTTCTATGTACTTCAAAACAAAGTAAAAGGTAACATAATCTTTTTGATTTCTTTAATATTCCTGTTTCTTTGGTTGCTTGAATCGATAAGTCCCACGTCCCTCGTCGTCGCGAGCGTGGTTGGCAACCCATTCCGATATGAATGCTGTTATCTCTCATGGGTTACGCTGGCCAGCGCTCTACTCCACATGGGGGGACGCCCTCATAAGGATAGACTGGTTACGCTCACAACCAAACAGGTGAATTGGAAGGAGGTTATGGAAGAAAATCCTAGTAGGCCTTGGCTGTTTCTTACAACGCCTTGCGCTCGAAAACGGGATCTCCTACAAGAACGGATCCTAGTAGGCCTTGGCTATTTCTTAAAACGCCTTGCGCTCGAAAATGGGATCTTCCACAGAAAAAGTCCTAGTAGGCCTTGGTCGTTTCTTAAAACGCCTTGCGCTCGAAAATGGGATTTCCTGCAGAACCAAGAAAACGACAAGAGCCAGAGCGCTCGAACGATGGCCTCAGAATCAAAAAGGAATTGCACAAGTCTTGAACGAGGGCAACCACTCAGTAAGACCCTCGCAAATACTCAAGACCTAGCAAAATCCCCCCAAGGGCGGAAAAAATGTCGCAAGTCTTGAACGAGGGCAACCACTCAGTAAGACCCTCGCACACACCCAAGGCTTAGCCAAATTCTCCCAGAGCAAAAGTTTATACAAGTCTCGAGCGTAGGGGCAATTAAACTATAAGACCCTCACGACCGCTCAAGACTTAGACAAATTTTCAAAAGGAAAAACTTATACAAGTCTTGAGCGTAGGGGCAATCTCACAGTAAGACCCTCACAAGCGCTCAAGACTTAGACAAATTTTCAATTTCAAGAGCAAAAACAAAATTTATGCAAGTCTCGAGTGGGGGGGCAATCTCACAATAAGACCCCCACGATCGCTCAAGACTTAGGCAAATTTTCATTGCATCAAAGGAATAAAGCATTTACAAGGGTATACTACACAATCTTATTATATGACTCATAAAGGAAATGACGAACAAGGGCATGGAAAACGGAATCTTTATTCATTGAAAAAGGGGAATTATTACAAAGCAAAAGGGCTCAAAGGCCCATGAAATTCTAAATACAAGGAAAAGCAGAGAATCAGAAAAATACAAAAGAATGATAGAGGAAAAGTCTTAAGCAGCTGGGGCGACATCTTCGTCAACAACCACCAGAATTGGGCCGTGAATGGGACCCTCAGGCTCTTGCGGATCATTGGGGGCATTGGCAGGAGCAGGCTCATTGACATCCGGAGCGTTGGCATTTTCGGCGGCTTGAACTGGGGCTTCTTCTATGAGCGGTGCTTGTGGCTCGTCTCCATGAGCATCAGATGGACCCACGCCCCCTTCCCTGTGGGCATCGGCGTACTCATCCTGGATCAATTTCACCAGGAAGTCATACTCCATTTCCGCTATACTGTCTGCGGGGTCGTTGGGATCATCTTCTTCCTCCTCGCAGCGCTCATTGAACATGAGCCCCGTGCCCTCGGCCTCCTTCATGGCAGGATGGGTTAGACCTTTGTGTATGCCCTGCTCGATGGCCAGGTTGAAGGCCTTCTGAGCCTCCTCCAAGCAATGCAGGGAAGCAGCAAAGTTGAAGGCTTTGGAGTGGCAAAATTTGATCAATGCCTCCTTGTTTGCACGCTCCATGCTCCGAGGCCACTCATTCATGGTATCGGCAAACTTCCTCTCTGCCTCCAGAGCCCTCGTTCTCCAACTTTCCCTCTCTGCCTCAGCCTTCTGGCGCTGCTCGTTGGCCTGTGCCAGTTCGTTGCCCAAACGGATCCGAGCGCCATCAACCGCTAGAAAATCCTCCTTCAGTTTCGACAGCTCTTCCTCCGACGTATTGTATAGACCCTTGAGGGTCTCATACTTGGCAGTTTCAGCAGCCAATTCCGCTTGGAAGTGAGCTGGGTCCATCGAGCGGGCCATTTTCTTGTACTTGGCCTTGCGCTCGGCATATATGGAGGCTCGCATCTGCACATTCCGGAGCCGAGGAAGAACTTGCTGCGTAATCGAGGGGAAAAGTGTTAGCAAAAGAATGGTAAATTACAGAACAGAAGAATGCAAGGAACGAGGACTTACGGAAATCAGGGCGTGGGCTGCATCGAGCGTCACCTTCTCTACAGACTCACTGTAGAGATGCTGTGATCTGCTGAGTACTGAGCCCGGCTGAACAAATCGTCAGTAATAGTTTGGGCGACCGAGCCCGGCCTCAGCAAAACCGGCCCGCCGTCGGGGGCGCCAGAAAAGTCTCTGTCCCCTCGGCGGGGGAACTCCCACATGTGTTCTTCCTCTGAAGAGGAAGTGTCCCCCTCGCCTCGGGGGCCCTCAACCACTCGTTTGCCCTTTCCTATGATCGCGGCGGAGTCGGGCATTCTCTTCCTCTTGCGGGAAGGTCTATTTGTGCTCGAGCTCGGACGAGCCTCCCTAATCGCCAGAGTGGTTTCTGGCCTCGGTGTTTCCGCTGGAACGAGGGGTTGAACATCATCCCCTCTCTCCGTTCGCCTGTTCTCCCTGGGGACCAACCTACGTTCCCCTCGGCCACGAGGGGGCTGCACCTCAGGGTTGGTGCTTGAGCTAGCCCCCCCACGAGCGTCCCCTCTATCATTACGGTTACGGGAGCGTTGGGGCTCGCGCTGTTGGTTCCCCTGGGCAGCTTGATTCCTCTGAGCGTTGGCGAAACGAGCCGCTTGTCTAATCCCACCGGCCATTTCTAAGATAGCGGCTCCTGCAAAAATGAAAATACGAAGGTTATAAATCCTTGGACAAGAATTGTTGAGTGCAAATTACAAGTACAATAAAAGCAGTTAGTATTCATCCCTATCTAAGGTTAGTGCCCTAAGGATCTAACCGTCTCTCTCTATGTCACGAGCCGGAGGGTTGTCAAGGAAATGAGGGTCGTTGGTAAGACCACACAAGAACATGAGTTCCGCATCGTCTATCCAGTCCTTTGCTTGTATAAGGTGACCCTCGTCCCTTAGGGTTGTGGCCAGGTTTTTAGCCCAGTCTCGGGGGAATGAGGGTGGCAAACGGCTCTTTGAGTACGAGCCCCATTCCGTGCTCACCCCAAAGCCCTCTTCCGCTGGAGCCCTGACAAATATAAACTTTTCCTTCCAGTCAATGCCATAAGTGGTCGAGGGCGAATTGATCAGCTTCATGTGGGCCTTCGCTTGGACGTAATAATAACCCGCTTCAGGAGAAGACCGAGAGGAGCTGACCACTTGGAAAAGGGCATTGAAGTTCCGCAGATAGGGCTCGTAACCCATGGTCCTCATCAGAATTATGTAGCAGGTCAAGAGGGCCAAGCCGTTGGGCACTATCTGGGACGGACACAGGCCCAGGTCATTCAGCAAATGGGCCATCGAGATTGAGATGGGGAACCGCAGGCCTCCCGAGCTCACGGAATCCACGTATACTGCCATTTCCCCAGGAGGCGGATTATTTGCACGCTCGTGGTTTTGGGGAATTCTCCAAGTATATCGCTCGTCCCAGTAGATGGGGGCCATCATTGTCTTTACATCTCCCACAGTGACGGTGCTGGGAGTTTCGTCAGGCGTGCGCTCGGTAGCCTGATAACCTGAGCCCTCCCCCTCGTTGGGTCCTTTGGATTTCTGGGTTTTCTTACTCTTGCCCTTGTCACGGGCCCTTCCTGAAGGCCCGGTTACGGCTTCCGCCACCGGAAGCGGATTTGCAACACGGGCCCTTTCTGAAGGCCCGGTTACGGCTTCCGCCACTGGAAGCGGATTCGCAACGGCCACTGTCACTCTGTGGCGATGGGGATGTGTGGCACTTTGAGTTATGGGCAGAGTGACTCCTTGTCTTTCTGCCTCTATTACCAAATCCATCTCCTCAAAGAGAGGAGCCACTCCGCCTGGGTTTCGGTCTTCCATAGCCATTACTGCCGCCCCCAACTCTTCATCTCTGGGGGAATTGTGAGAAGAAGAACTCTCCGTGGCCATCTCTTGGATTTCACGGGCAAATTCTTCAATGTGTTGGTCAGCCATGGCAGAAGCAGAGGTTTTGAAAGTTTTTCTTGGAAGGAGATTAGGGTTCAGGAGAGCAAGGATCGGAAAAGGTTATGAAATCCTAAAGTCCGAATCTACGGTTAGCAAAGTCAGAAATTCACACTGGAGATTTACCTTGAAAAGTTTCTGAAGAAAACTGGAGAAGAGGTTGAAGATGCTGGAGATGCGAGAGAATTTTTCTTGCAAAGGAGACTTGGAAAGTTTTGAATGCGTAAAGAATGACAAGATTTCAGAATCCCTTATTTATAGGGATGGGAGTTGGTACCGTTTCAGGCAATAAATTCAAAATGGTAATCATTTCCCGCCTAGGAAACCGCCCACTTTATGGAACCGGCACATGCTTCCCAATGCTCACGCGCCCCACGCACACCCGCATTTAATGCTCTGACGATTCAAGGGCTTCAGAATAGTACAAGCATTTAATGCGGAACTGATACGAGCGGTCGGTTGAAAAGACCGCATTAATGACACCATCAGAGGAAAAATTGCTCAACACGCCAAGCTTTGCACGAGCGCTATAAACAAGAGATAGGGCGAGATAAAATTCTACAGTCCTTATCACTAAGGACTACAGAATTGGGGGGCAAAATGATGGGGTCAAAATACGATCGTCCCACATGAAGACACGTGGCATCACCGAGCTGATGACATCTGTCTCCACAAGGCTGCACCCATCAGCGCACGAGCGCTAAGCCATGCGCTAAGCCAGCCGCCATCAAGGGTGAATCCATCGGCGCACGAGCGCCAAACCCAACCAGCGCAATCCTTCTTCAAGGAGTTAAGCCCAACGAGCGCTATCACTCCCACGAGCGTCCAACAAACTGAACGATTGGTACGCCCACGTGCCAAGGGAGCACTCTTCGAGCGTCACACTCCCTCAGAGTGGCCTCCCCTTTGGCTCGTCACTTGAACTGGAGCCTTCATCCCCCTCAGCGGATATCTTGGCCTCCAAGACTCAAGGTTGTCACGAGCGCGCTCTCAAGCCCTCGTCACCAACCACCCACATGGCTCTCTGACACAACGTACATGCCCGCGCACCTGCCACTGTTGCTAACACTAACTTTTGGGCCGCTTTTGCAGAAGATTCCTCCTAGGTTTCTCTCTCACAGCGCCACGTGTTAGGGCAACATTCGGCCAGGACCACTTGAGGCAAATGACCAAAGGGCCCTTGACCCTCAACTATAAATAACCCAAGTCATCTTCTACACTGTAAGCATTCTGAAGCATTCTCTAAGCTTTCTTCATCACTGCAACTGTAACTGAGCTTACACTTATCTTCATACATTGAACTGACTTGAGCGTCGGAGAGCCAAACTGGGTATCACCCCCAGTTCCCCCAGCTTGGCCATCTGACCTTTCTTGTGCTTGTCCCAACAGGTTGAACCCCTTTCTCTTTTTCCGGCGAAGCTCCGGTGGTTTCCTCCACAAAATACAAATCGTAAAGTGATCGGATTCGGACCCATCCATTCCCGGACCCATCATTACCATTCACCTCTATAATTTTTTATTGGGATAAATATTTTTTGGCATCCGAACTATGCCTGTTTTGGCAATTTACCATCCAAATAATTTTTCATTACAAACCGTCATCCAACCTTTGTATTTGTGACAAAACGCCATCTAAACCATTTTTTTTGGTGGTTTTGGTAAAAAAAATTGACACGTGGCATTTTCCTAAAACATACACGTCGGACCAAACCACCTTCAGATAACGTTTTGTCACAAATGCAAAGGTTGGATGGCGGTTTACAATGAAAAATTGTTTGGATGGTAAATTGCAAAAACGGGCATAGTTCGGATGTCAAAAAATCTTTTTCCCTTTTTTATTTGTACCAAGTACATCATTTTTCATGTGTAACTAATTTTCAAATAATTTTAATTATTTTTGGACTAATCAATCATCTAGAACTTGTGATTTTTTTTTAAAATAATTTTTCATCTCTAACGATGTGTTTGAAATAGAAAACTACAAAGTTTTCTTTTAAAATACTTTTTCATCTCGAACGATGTGTTTTGAAATGGAAGAAAACTATAAAATTTATATTATTTAGAGTTTCTTAGTATTTAGCTCCAATGCACGGACACTTCAAAAAACGATCCTGTGCTGTGTCGGACACGGACACGCCTCCGGCACGTGTCGGACACGCGTGATCCGTGTCCTGAATAAAAAAAATTAAAATTAATGGGACACGGTGTCGGTCACTCCACAACGGAGTGTCCGACACGGCTTGGACACGGATTCCAAAGGATTTTGATTTTTGGAAGGAGGCAGCTCCATAGCAGCATCTCCGTGGTGGTAGTGAGTGTTTTGGAAGGAGGTGCATATTATCGCAACATCTTCTTTGGAATCGCATAGCAGCATCTTTCGTGGCGGAAACGATGGGGATAGCGGTGGTAATGGAGTTTTTGAGAGGAGAAGGGTCCATGCTTGATGCTTCATGGCGTGAATGTTTTCTGAATGCTTTCCGATTCATCTGAAATAGCAAAGAATGGTGGGGGAAAATTAGATGAAGAATGGTGGGATGAGGAGGAAATCTGATGACTGCACCGTGAATGTATGATATTAGGGTTTTACCAAAATAATTTTTTCAACCTTCAACTTAGTAGTATAACCTTTTGGGCCTTAGGCCCAAAAAACTCTAAAAAGTAATTTTATTTTATGAATTTAAAATAAGCCGAGATTAGGTTTAATACCGAAATCTGGATTCGCCCATTCTGTTGCCATGTTTTAGGCGTTCTTAGGGCTTGCCTCCATGACTGGTTAAGAACTAAATCTCTAGCTTATCTTAATCTGGTAAAATTACCATGTACAGTATAAAAGTTTTTGATTTGGTCTCACTAAATGATTTAATTTTGTTATTTATTTTCCGCCTTAATAAAAGATCCTCTGAAATGGTATCAGAGCCATGGGTATTGATTTTAGTTTCTGATAATATTCAACGCTATCTTTCTATGATGAATATCTTTAGAAATAGAGATACTGTTAAAAACAGTATGGAAGAGGAGTATGATATTCCACAAAATCTTGATTTGTTGAATAAATGGACTATTCCTAAGATAGATCCGACTGTGATTTATAAATTTGGAACTTTTGATAGACTAAGTTTCAAGCAAGTTGTTAAAACTACTGAGGAAACAATTTCTCTTAATAAAGATGAAATGATAATTAAATTACTTAATAATAGAGACCTCAATAAATATAGAGGTATATATAAATTTATTCATATTGGATTAGTCCAAGTTGCCTTTAAACCTTTAACTTTAGAAGGTTTACCTGAGAGTTTTATCGCTGCTCTTAGAGATGGTAGAAATCTTATTTGGAAACAATCTCTGATAGGTATAATACAATCTAGTCTGGCACATGGTCCAGTTTATTTCAACATTTATCCTAATCTGCAATTATCTTTATCTGATCTTAATATTTGTGATGCTTTAACTCTTAATATAAAGACGCATGGTTATAATTATGCTCCTGGTTCTGAAGTTATATGTGTTTGTTATAGAATTTATTACAAACCTCTTCAAACTCTTAATCCTAGATGTAAGATGGTTGATAAACCATCAGATGAAACTATTTTAATAGAAAGTAATTTTAGTAGATCTGAGATTACTACTCGTAGATCTATTAAATGGAATGAGATAACTTTTCCAGAAAATTGGGTTATTGAGCAAGCTGTTCCTGCTCAACCTAAGACTAGTTATAATCCTACTAATATTCTTCAAACTTCTGAAGGAAGTGTTCAAATAAGTTTTGAACCCTCCAGGAATTATATAGGAGGAAGTGGTAGATCTTATTCTAGATCTAAATCACATCATCATATCTCTCCTATATATTATACTGAATCTCCTTCAAGAGCTTCTACTTCTCAAATAAGAGAAACAGAGTCTCTACAAGAATGTAATTTTGATAAGGTTGAAGAATTAAGAATTCATCCTGACAATATTGTGAAAGGTATTTATAATGTTAAAGATGCTGATATAACTGCTTCCGAAATGAATTTTTCTGTTTAATGGATTTTAAACCAAAAATAGATTTTAGCCCGGGTTCTCCGGCGAGAAAACAAATCCAAAATGATTTTAATCTTCCTAAATGGAAACCATTTTAAAAATGGTGATGTGGGCTAATTTTGCACATTATGTTAGGGTTGAATTAAATATTCAATAATAGGATAATTATTATTATTGGAAGGAGGAAGAGAAGAAGTTGAGAAGATATTGGGAGAGGAAGTCAGCAATTACGTGGTTTTCAAATGGGAGAACGTGCCAAGACTTTAGGAGGAGAGAGAAAAGGGGGGAAGACCAGATACATTGAATCTGAGAGAAACCTAAGACTTGATATATTTCTCTGAAAGATTAGTCAAGAGGGATAGTCGTCATTCTGCAACTTCTACAGAAAACTCCAGCGATTACATTTTTATCATCTTCTTTCTACCATTCTTGGACTGCAATTTCTATCGTTGTATCAGCAGAGAGATTATATTATTCAGAATTCTATTGTGCCCAGAAGATTCAAGAGACAGACAAATTATTATCAATTTTATATTTTATTCTCATTTACTTTTCTGCAGTTACGTAAATATTTACTTTATTGCTCATTTTCTTATCTACAGCTTGATTAAATCTCCCATTTTTCCAAATACAAATCGTGTTGATATTTGGTCAATTTTTGGCAAATATCATCTGGCGCCGTCTGTGGGAAAGCGATTAAATCGAGCAAAAGGCGTGAGTTTTTGTAGTTTTTCATGGCATCCAAGATCGGATCTAGCGGTGTGTCAACTCCAATCAACCCGTCCGCTCCGGCAACGACGGGCACTGAAAAAGCTGTTGGGAGTGCTTCAAATCCGCTATTCATCGGAAGTATTCCCGTGTTGACCGACTCCACCGCCGTTACGGTTACGGGAGGCTCGCCACTAACCAAGGACTGCGCGGATCTCCCGGAATCCAGCTTGACGGGAGGTTTGAAGAATCCGCGAAGCGATAACCTCGAAGTTGAAGGTGCAGGCCGGCTGACCCCTCCAGGTGCAGGAGGCTCCTCACCTGGAAGGACGTCCCTGCCTGAAGGACTGAACCCGCCCGTGGGGGCAGACAGGCAGGCGGGCAACCAGCCGTCTACGGAAGAGCTGGAGGCATTGCTGAACCTTAACTTCAACCCCCGGCAGACTACCAGGGTGGCACATATACCTGGAGGGGTGTCGTTGGGGAGCAGCGCCGCTGCTATGCAGTTTCAGGCTAAACGAGCAGCCGACGGGGCTGGTGGATCAGGAAGTGGCTTTTTACCGCCAGACGCGCCCATTCACCTTACAGCTAGAGAGTTCCAGCAGTGGATTAACGTGGCTGTAGCTGCTGCTTCGGTGCAGCGAAACCAGCCGTTGGCACAGGGGCGCAGAACAGCCCCGCCGCTGCATGAAACAGAACCGACCATGAGAAGAATGATACCCCCTTCAGCTGGAGAAGGCTTACCCCCAGTTGGGGACCCCTTGGTGCTACCAGGAGCAGCGGGATAGGAAACGGGGCAGCAGGCAGAGCTGCATGGCAGCCAATGGCGCCACCGCCACCCGTAAATTACCAGATGGGAAGAAGAGAGCCAGGCCTCCCTGAGCAGCCCGACTGGGCTGCCAGGTTACAACAGAGGCTAGAAGAGATGGAGAGGCAAATGAGAGCAGGACCTGCTAGGGTGACCAGGAGAGGCGGACCCTTCAGCCAAAGGGTCCTGGCTGACGAACTCCTGCCAGGTTGCAAGACATCCGGGCTGCCGGAGTACAATGGTGCAACGGATCCCCAAAAGCATTTGGATCGGTTCGAGAACTTAGCCCTCCTGTACCAGTACAGTGAAGGGGTGAAATGCAGAGTATTCTTGACCACGTTTACGGACAATGCGCAAGAATGGGCTCGGCAGCTTGAGCCCGGATCTATACATTCCTTTGACCAGTTTGCTGCACTGTTTTTACATCAGTTCGCTAGCAGCAGGGGCTACCAGAAAACTCCAAATGCTCTTTTCGCGGTAAGGCAGAGAGAGGGGGAGTCTTTAAGGAGCTACATCAACAGGTTCACCAAAGCTGTGTTGGAAGTCCCTTCTGCTACTGCGGAAGTGAGAGCTAGTGCCTTCCAAAAGGGCTTGAGGAAAGGAGCGTTCTTCACCTCGCTCTCCAAGAAGCCGCCCACCAGCTGGGATGATCTCCTAACCAGGGCGGAAAAGTACATCAATTCGGAAGAAGCAGAAGCGGGGAAGGACGAAGCAATAGTAGCTGACAGGAGGAGGGAAAGAAAGGAGGACGGGCGACTGCCCGCTCCAGCTAAAAGGATCAGAATACCTGAAAGGAGAGAGCACCTTTTGAGTCTTGGGCCCCGGTATGACCGATATACCCCACTGCGTACGACACCCGCTCAAACTCTTATGCAGATCCAAGGAACGGGCCTCTTGAATTGGCCCCGGAATGCGGAAAATGGGCCTTTCAAGCCCCCCTCAGAGAGGTTTTGCCGGTTTCACAACGACTATGGACATGACACGGATGAATGTCACCACCTGCGTGATGAAATTGAGAGATTAATTCAGGAAGGCTACTTGCAGGAACTGATATGCCGAGATAGGGCAAAAGGCTGGGAGGTATTCCCAAAGAGGAATGCAGCAGGAGGGAGCCAATCTGCAAGAAATCCACCGGCAAGGAACGGACTTGCAAGGGGTACACCAGGAAGGAGGATACCAGGAGGGAATCCTCCCAGGCAGAACTACGGCAGAAGAGATCACCAACCAAGAGGAGGGGAGCAAAGAAGGCACCTCTCACCTCATAGGCCACTGATTAAGGCACCCCCAGTTGAAGCAGCAAGAGCAGGAAGGCGCGAGCAGGAGGAAGCCCCACAGCAGAAAGGCTTCATTCACATGATAATAGAAGGGCTGGCGGATGGGGACTCCCATCGGGCTAGAAGAGCACACACGCAGGAGGCTGCCCTTCACACGCAGGCAGGATCGTTCATCATGAAGGTCGATCAGGCAGGACCGCAGCCCACGCTTCAGTTTGGACCAGAAGACCTGGAGGGAATTCAGGCCCCTCATAATGACGCTCTGGTCATAACAGCCAGCATTGCTAGCTATGGCATGGGAAGGGTCTTTATAGACAGCGGGAGTTCAGCAGACATCCTCTACCGAGAGGCATATGAACAAATGGACCTAGGAAAGATTGAGCTTGAACCCGTAAAGACCGCCTTGTTCGGATTTGGAGGAGAGATGGTACGGCCTATGGGGATGATTTCCCTACCGGTCGCGTTGGGAACCAAGCCTAGGACGAGGACCCGGATGGTGAGGTTCCTAGTGGTGGACAAACCCTCAGCTTACAATGCCATACTCGGGAGACCAGCTATGAACTCTTTCCAGGCGGTTATCTCCACTTACCATATGAAGATAAAGTTCCCAACACTGGAGGGAGTTGGAGAGGTGTCGGCGGACCAGCATTCCTCCAGGAAGTGCTATGTCAAAGCTGTCCAGCAAGCAGACAGGAAGGAAGCTAAGAAGGAGGGAGAGAAAAGAGCTCGAAGTGATAAAAAAAGAAAGCTGGAAGAAACCGAGCAGGAAGATAAGCAGGAAGGACCTCACCCTAAAATAGAGCCCGCTGAAGAGCTATTGAGCATCGAGCTGGTCCCCGGAGATCCCGAAAAGACAACAAGGATAGGATCGCAGCTGGACCCCAACTTGAAGGAGGAGCTGACAGGTTTCCTCAGGAAGAATGTGGATGTTTTCGCATGGACCGATGATCAACTGGAGGGGATTGACCCCTCTGTGGCGGTTCATAGGCTGAATGTAGACCCAAAGATCCGCCCGGTGAAACAGAAGAAGAGGACGCACGGACCTGAAAGGGATAAGATCATACAAGACCAGGTGGACATGCTGCTAGCTGCCGGTCACATCAAGGAAATTCAGTTTCCTGAGTGGCTCTCAAATGTAGTCCTGGTCCCGAAGAAGGAGAACAAGTGGCGCATGTGCGTGGATTTCAGAAACTTGAATAACGCATGCCCCAAGGATTTTTACCCGCAGCCTAACATAGATCAGCTGGTGGATTCCACCTCCGGGTGTGAGCTCCTCATTATGATGGACGCCTCGCAGGGCTCTCATCAAATCCCTTTGGATCCGGCAGATCAGAGAAGAGTGAGCTTCATCACAGCAGGAGGAACATATTGCTACGTGGTCATGCCCTTCGGGCTGAAGAACGCAGGAGCAACCTACCAGCGCCTGGTAGATAGAATGTTCAAAGATCAGATAGGGAGAAACGTGATGACATGCTGGTGAAAAGCAGGAAGTCAGACACTCACCTGGCAGATTTGGAAGAGGCCTTCCAGGTCCTGCGCAAATACAACATGAAGCTGAACCCTTTAAAGTGCTCCTTTGGGGTAAAGGGAGGAAAATTCCTCGGTTACATTGTCACAGAAAGGGGGATTCAAGCAAACCCTACAAAAATCCAAGCAATACGAGACATGAAGGCCCCGACAACACCGAATGAGGTGCAATGCCTGACGGGGAGGATGGCAGCTCTGAGCCATTTCATCTCGAGGCTAGCAGAAAAAAGCCTCCCTTTCTTTGGAGTATTGAGAAAGACGTGCAAGTTTGCATGGAGTCCGGAATGCCAGAAGGCTTTCGAAGACCTGAAGGCGTACCTGGAAGGAATACCCCTCCTGGTCAAGCCCGTACCAGGAGAGCCTCTATACGTATACCTGGCAGTATCAGGCCAGGCTGTCAGCTCCGTTCTGCTCCGGGAGGAAGGAGGAACCCAAAAGCCGGTGTATTATGTTAGCAAGGTGCTCAAAGGAGCAGAACAGCGGTATCCGGATATGGAAAAGCTGGCGTTGGCACTCATGGTTACAGCGCGAAGGTTGCGACCATACTTCCTATCGCACGCAATAGTGGTCCGCACGAATTATCCCATGAGGCAAGTGCTCGGGAAGCCGGAGACATCAGGAAGGCTAATCAAATGGGCCATGGAGCTGGGGGAATTTGATATATCGTATTCCCCAAGGACAGCAATCAAAGCACAAGCCCTGGCGGACTTCCTATCAGAGATGACCACGACGCCCGAGCAGGAAGGGCGCAGGTGGCTGCTACACGTTGATGGTTCATCCACCAGCTCGGGGAGCGGAGCTGGAGTGGTGATAACCAGCCCCAAAGGAGATGAATTCGAGTTTGCTATCAGATTCAACTTCAAAGCATCCAATAATGAGGCGGAGTACGAGGCAGTGATCATGGGGCTGAAGCTAGCCAAAGAAGCTGGAGCGCAGCACCTGGTGGTGTATTCAGACTCCCAGCTGGTATCCTGTCAGGTGGAAGGAAAGTATGAAGCTCATGAAGAAAGGATGAAGGCCTACTTAACTAAAGTGAATGAAATGAAGACAGAATTTGTTACCTTCCAGCTGGAGCAGATACCACGAGATGAGAACAAGAAAGCAGATCGACTAGCCAAGATGGCTAGTTCGTTCGAGGGTGTCCATACCAGGAAGATTACGGTTCTGACACTCCCTGCTGGGGCGCTAGAGCAGGACGCGAATGCAGACCAGGAAGTGCTGATAGGGCAGGAAGAGCAGGACTGGAGGGAGGAGATTCTTGATTACCTGCTACATGACATACTTCCAACTGACAGGAAGGAAGCGCTGAGAGTGCAACGAAAAGCTGCCCGATTTGTGGCGATGCGAGGTTTCCTATATAGAAGGTCGGTGACAATGCCCTTGCTCAAATGCTTGTCGCCGGAGGAAAGCCATTATGTGCTGCGAGAGATACACGAAGGAAGTTGTGGAAGTCATTCTGGCTGGACCTCGCTGGCGGGAAAGGTGTTGAGAGCGGGATATTTTTGGCCGACCATCAAAACGGATGCTAAGGAGTTCGTTGCAAAGTGTGAGCAATGTCAGAAATATGCTCCCCTCCTGCACCAGCCAGCTGAGCCCCTCACGGCTATGTATTCACCATGCCCCTTCGCCAAATGGGGCATCGATATAGTTGGCCCGTTTCCCCCTGGGAAAGGGCAAACACGATTCATGATCGTGGCCGTAGATCACTTCAGTAAGTGGGTGGAAGCAGAAGCTTTAGTGAAGATCACGGAGAAAGAAGTGATAAAATTCTTACAACGAAATATCGTGTACCGTTTTGGAGTCCCGAGAGAGCTGGTCTCGGATAATGGGAGACAGTTCATAGGAACGCAGCTGAAGGAATGGTGCCAGCAGCTAGGGATTCGACAATGCTTTTCAGCGGTCTATCACCCGCAGGCAAACGGACAGGTGGAGGTAATGAACCGACTCATCTTACATGGTCTCAAGACTAGAGTGGAAGGAGCTAGAGGAAAATGGGCTACCGAGCTACCCGCAGTCCTGTGGGCTCACCGAACCACTCCAAGTGTGACCACGGGAGAGACACCTTTCAACCTGGTATACGGTGCCGAGGCGGTCATTCCTGCTGAGATAGGCATGCCCTCGCCACGAGTGGAAGCCTATAATGAAGAAGAGAACGAAGCGTTAATGAGGGAAAACTTGGATACTATAGAAGAGGCAAGGGATCGAGCACTTATACGAATGGCGAGGTATAAAAACCAAAAGGTGGCAGCTTACAATAGGAAGGTGAAAGCGCGCGACTTCCAGGTGGGGGACTTGGTGCTTAGGAGGGCAGATGCCTTGAAACCTGTTGGCAAACTAGGCCCCAGCTGGGAAGGGCCTTACAAAGTCGTAAGGATCGTGGGTCGAGGAGCTTATGAGCTGGAGGATGCTAACGGAAAGAAGCTATCACGACCCTGGAACGTGCAAAACCTAAAAAGGTTCTTCTGCTAAGCAGGCGCGCAGCCCGCGCCTGGAAGGAGAGCAGAAGGAGGAACGTATTATCAGAACTGCCAGTTTCCAATCAAAACCTGAAGGGGTTTTTTCTGTTAAGCAGACATGCAGCCTACACACCTGGAAGGAGAGCACAAGGAGGAATGGGTTATCAGAATTTCCAGGTTCCAAAGTTACTGTTTGTGCTTTTGATGGTTATTTACATAGAATTTCATGCATTTTGATTCATGCGAATGAAGAAGATTATGTCTCATGCTTATGTTTATTTGAATAACTGACTTTATGGGATTTGTGAGAATGCATGATGATGAGAAAAAGAACCAGCTCGTGCTATGCCCTCGACACATGCGCGTTGGGAGGAAGAAAAAATGACTTATGCTGGGTTATGCTCTGAGTGCACCGTATTATTATTAATCTGACACTTGAGACAGGCACATGCAAAGCCTCCGCGGCTATATTACCGAAAATCTGAATATTTTCGATGAATGATTACCCGGGATGAAGGGGGCACACAAATAAGTCCCTCTTGGGAAGGCGCGTTGATTACGCATACGCCTTGGGAAGAGCTGGAAGAAAGGCTCTTGGGAGTGATTCTCCACCTGCCACCACCAGTCGGGTTGGCCACCTAGCTGGAAGGAGGCAGCTATTGCTAGGGTCGGAGGGAATACCCTCAGTACGAACGGCTCTGGCAGCCTTGTACCGTGAAAACCTGACAGGAGGGACAAATTCTCAAATGAACAGAAAAGCAGCAAGTAGAACAAGGAGAAGGCCCACACCAGAACCGTATTAAAACCTTCTCCTTGGGCTGTCTGCTCCCTGCCAGTAGGTTGAAAAGAAAATGAAAGAAGAGAAAAGCTAACGCAGCCAGATGCCCATTCAATACAACAAACATGTGCCAAAACAACAAAATCAAGTGTTCAACTATATATTCCATTCAAAAAGCCCTTAAATGTTCCGGGCAACCAGGAAAGAGAAAGTTCAGGTGCATGCTCGAGGAAAATGAGCCAAAACATAGTCGTCCAAAATATGAGGCATACCAAAGAAAAACAGAATCCAATGAGTCTAAATCCCAAAAACGCTAAGCCTAGAGCCGGAAATACCAACGGCTCGCAAAAGATAAATCAATAAAGAAAGAAAGATGTCCAAAGAGAGAGTCGCAAAGAGAGCTAAGTCTGTGGCCCTGGCGGGTCTACCTGCCCGACAGTAGGGGCAGCAACAGGAATAACGGAAGCAGCAAGGGCAGCGTCCGGAGGATAGCTGGCAGGAGGAACGTGAGCTTGCGGGATACTAGCAGGAGGCGCGGAAGTAGCAGGGCCGTGAGCAGAAGTGGAGGCCCCTCCCAGGCTAGCATACAGATCAACAGTAACCGCTTGCTCCGGCAGGCTGGTGTGATGTCCCTCCATGAGACTAGTGTCTCTAGCTGGAGGGGGAGCAGAGAACTCACCTGCAGCGAAAACAAGAAGAGTTGATCACTAACAGAAGTTGAAGGAAAATCATGAAAAACGAGAAGAAGGAAATAGTACAATGAAGTATGAAGACGAACGGGCACACGCACCTGAAGGGAAAGACTGAGCATGATGAATATCTGTGGCAGAAGGAGTTGTACCAGGAGCAAGAAGACCCAAGGATACCAGGCGGGCATAACCGGCACGAAAGCCCTGCTCGAAAGCAGAAGCAGAAGCTGCTGCAACCTTCTGCATGGAGGCCTCATCAACGGCCTGCTGGAATGCGGGAGAAGTCAAGTACTCGGCCTGACGAAGCAACAAGCGCCCATCTAAAAGAGCCCTCCCTGCTGTCGTCTTCAGGAACTGATCAACTGCCTGGAGGGAAATGGGCTGCGGGGCAGCTGCTGCGAGGCGCTCCCTCCGCTCCTGGTCATAAGAGTTCTGCAAGTCCTTCAATTTCCCTTCTGCAGCATTCTTCAAAACGTGGGCCGCCACGAGCTCATGGCGGAGAGTATCTGTCTCTCGCTGAAGATTGGCCAGCTCCTCGGCAACAGAAGAAGGGACGATAACCTCCTGATCATGCCAGCAGCCAAGGAGCATCCCCGCCTGCGAAAAGGGGAATAGGTGAAGGAAAAAGACAAGAACGGCATCATAGTGGAAGCAAAAAGAGGAGGTGAAAAGCTGGATCTACCTGCGCGAGGTGGAGTGCAGCTCGGGCAGGAAGGGCTTCTCGGGAGAGCCCAGCTATGAAATCCCTGTCTGTTGCTGAAGGTAGACCCTTCAAAAAGCCTCAATCCCAGATCACCCTGGGAATCAAAGAAGATACAATCATCCTGATCAGGCGGGCGCTGAGAGGAAGCAGTGTGACGACCAGAGGTAGGAACTGCAGATGATGTGCCAGTAGCAGGAGGGACGAATCTCTCCCTGCTCCTCCGGCCCTGGTCCTGTCGCCCGCCAGGAGGATGAAGAGGCCCTTTCCCTTTAGAGACCTGGACGGTCTGCTCATCGACGGGAGGGCTGAGGGACCTACGCACCTCTCGGTGCCTCTTGCAGGGCTCGTCAGAGCGGTGAGGAGAACGTTTGCGGGATGCACGACCAGGAAGGTCAAGCTGACGGCCTGCCCGGTGAGCAGGAGGGGGAGGCCCCCAGGAGGATCTACCTCCTGCCTGCTGGTAGCCCGCAGCAGTACCAGAGCGTGGCTTGCGACGCCTGCGAGGAGGTGCGCCTAGAGAATCCTCTTCAACTTGAGCAGGAGGGGGCCGACGCTTCACGCGATATTGCCTCATAATTTCGTCTGCGAAGTAAGGAGAAAGCCAAATATCAGAAAGAAAGCAGGAGGCGTAGGATGCAAGTTATCACATAAAGCAGATAAGATCATATAAAAGATAAGAATGAACAGGCTACCAATCGGCCTCTCAAGAGGCACGTGCTGGGGGATCAAACCAAAGTATGAAAGGAGGGAACTGGAGCATAGCTCTACGGCGGTACATAAATATCCCTGCAATATCTTCCGACGAGCTTTGGACTCTGAAGAAATATCCGTCAACTGGGTATGGGCAACAGAGGAAGGACATGACCGCCAGTCGGTATACATCTGCCTGCCCCATCCCCCGTTAGGAGGGCGCACAAAGAAATATCGGGTATCCCAATCCTGTGGGGAGTCACGAAGCCGCAGGAAGGCGGGCTTCACCCGAGGGGTGATGTAATAAAACCCATAGGTGTTCATCCGCAAAATGAAATCATCTCGAAACTCCATAGCCCCTGTCGGCACTCCTGTATAGCTCGTAAGGACGGCATAACTAAGTAGTAAAGTCATGGCATTGGGGCACAACTGGCCCAGGCTCATGCGAAAGGTGTCAGATACCTCAGCCAGGAACGAAGGGACCTGGAAGCGTAGGCCGGCATCCACCTGGGCTACGAAAAAGCAGGCCGCCCCCTCTGGTGCATGGTCGGGCCCCTCACCTGGACCTGGAAGGAACGCCTCCCAGCCAGCAGGAAGCTCTAGCCGCCCAACAACTCTCTGTAACTGCTCCTCCGTCATGGTACAAGACTTATAATCATACCCCCCTCCATCTCCAGGGTCCGAGTCCGTCGTGTCATCAGAATCAACCTCAAGGGCCCCTATAACATCCGCTGGGAGACTTGCAGGAGGAGGAGGAGCAGAACGGGTAGCTGACGGATCAGCAGAGCTGCTAGTAGCAAGATCAGGAGCAGAACGGGTAGCTGACGGATCAGCAGAGCTGCTAGTAGCAAGATCAGGAGCAGAGCGGATAGCTGACGGATCAGCAGAGCTGCTAGTAGCAAGATCAGGAACAGAGCGGATAGCTGACGGATCAGCAGGACTGCTAGTAGAGATATCAGGAACGTAATCAGAAACTGGTGGATCAGCGGGGAGACCCTGGTCCGTAATAGTGCGGGGCTCAGCAGGAGGGCCCATGAGCAGGAGAGGTGCCGGACAGGCTATAGGATACTCTTCCAGCTCTTTGTCTGGGAAATCCATACCTGGAGGTTCCTGTAATTCCCCCAGCGGCAGGGATGAAAAAGAAAAAGTGCAAACAAGACAACAAGACAGAGGGAAAGAGCATGTTATACACGTGGCAAACAGCAATCTCCCTTAACACACGCTCAACAATAGCAAGGAAATAAGTAAATGACAAGGGGATGCAAATGTAATTTCCCAAAACAAGATAAAGAGAAGGAGACAATTTTCCCGACAACAACCCAACAGGACATGCATTATAAAAGTTGTTTCAATACACTTTTAATTACAAGAATCAATTCCAACGTTCAATACAAGAAAAAGACAATCAGTTGTCTTTATTACAATCAACTCAGCAAACTCAACAAATATACATGGAAGAGGCAAGGAAAGGCTTCGATCTTCACCTTTAGAAAACTGTAGCAATACCCACAACAAGATACCAACAACCCGGCAACAAACATCATCCAACCAGAAGCAACAGCACCACATATCATCAAATCAATGAAAATTCCATGAATTAATTCATCGTCAGCCAAGGAATACCTCTAGCAAGTAGCAACATATTCAATTCACTCAAAAACACAAGATCCCAAAGATCTTACCGAAGCGGGAGATCTTATCAATGAAGATGATGATGAGTGAAACAACAGACAACAAGCTGGCTTTCACCCCAGATCTGCAAACATAGGAGGTTTATTTAGCAAATCTACAATGAGAGTTAAACATCCAACATCACGAGAGACGGGCATTGGGTTTACGGGAGCAGCCCTGACCCAGCCGTGCAGCGGCGGCTCGATCCGCGGCGTGGCGGAGAGAACCGGCTCCCGGCCGGCAGCGCACAACACACACGCACCCTACGCGAGAATTAAAAAGAAAAAACGAAAAGGAAAAGATAGGGAGAAAACCCCAGATCTCACCTGGACGAGCGGCGGACGGCAGCGTCTCGACGGTAAGTGGCGGCGCTGCGACGGGACGGCGATGGCACTGTACAAAATCACGGCCAAATGCTCAGATCTGGAAAACTCAACCCCGATTTCTGGGGAAAATCGAGAGAGAAGAAGAAAGAAACAAGAAAAGAGGGCTGAGACCTTACCTGCACGGCGACGAACGGCGGCGAGAGTGGCGGCGGCGCTGCAACAAAGGGGAGAAAGAAGAAGAAGGCATTAGCTCCTCTCTACCACCGGAGACCAAAAATTTAAAAAAAAAAAAATGGAAAAAGAGAAGGGGTTTGCAGCCGACAAGGCTGCGGCGGCGACATGGCGGCGGCGCGCCGCTGGAGGTGGTACCGGAACAACGAAGGGGAGCAGAGAACCCTCGTTCCTTACCTAGAGAAGGGAAGCACCTGCTGTTGCTCAAAGCCACAAGAAAGGGGAAAAGCTCTCGTTTTCTTACCTAAGGAAGAAGCAGCAACTTTGTCACAAAGGAGAAAGGGGCTTTGGTCTTTTGAATTAATTCAAGAAAAGGAGACCTATATCACTAGAGTTCTTCCAATCCCGGTCATATCTTTTCCCTTCTCATATTTTATTTCTCTTCATGAAATTACTTATCGTATGATGAAGCTTGATTTGATTGATAAGCATGCGAGTTATTTAGATGATCTTCAGTTATCTAATTGAGGTGGATAAATTATTTTAACAGATATCCTAACGCATGATAATTAGTCCTGATAATTTTTAATAATTGTCTATGTTGCGTTGAGTTTGGGGGATTTATTTTGTTTGATTTGTTGGTTCATCTCAGAAATATGGAATAATCTTACTCGTGGTTTAAGATATGATCATATCTTGAAAAGTATTATGCCTGGAGAAAATATGTTGCAGGAACGTATTCCCGCCAAACTTTGGAGAAGAAGAAAGGATATTCATAATTAAGCTGGCGGGAAAGAAGAACAGAAGGGAATCGAACGGTCAGGAAGAGGAAAGGAGAAAGGAGGGCGTAAAAAGTAGTTAAGCTGAAAGTCAATTAAGCTGGAAGGAGCAATAAGCTGAAGGGACAAAGACATTAAGCAGAAAGTCAGGAGGGTTCCAAGGAGCAGAACATTGAGCCAATTGCAGAAGCAGAACCTAGAGTAAACCTTGGGTACGGGACGCAGCGGTTGCACTCTTTTTACTCACGAGGGTTTTGTCCCACGTGGTTTTCCCGAGTGAGGTTTTTAATGAGGCAATCACCGTACCTAAGAAGGGAGTTCAGCTGGTTTAGCACATTCAACCGCCAGAGTTGTTCTCCAAAATTTAGTACTCTCACAGTCGTCCATACTGTTCGACTGTAAGAGTAGGGGGGAGTGATGATGTGGGCTAATTTTGCATATTATGTTAGGGTTGAATTAAATATTCAATAATAGGATAATTATTATTATTGGAAGGAGGAAGAGAAGAAGTTGAGAAGATATTGGGAGAGGAAGTCAGCAATTACGTGGTTTTCAAATGGGAGAACGTGCCAAGACTTTAGGAGGAGAGAGAAAAGGGGGGAAGACCAGATACATTGAATCTGAGAGAAACCTAAGACTTGATATATTTCTCTGAAAGATTAGTCAAGAGGGATAGTCGTCATTCTGCAACTTCTACAAAAAACTCCAGCGATTACATTTTTATCATCTTCTTTCTACCATTCTTGGACTGCAATTTCTATCGTTGTATCAGCAGAGAGATTATATTATTCAGTATTCTATTGTGCCCAGAAGATTCAAGAGACAGACAAATTATTATCAATTTTATATTTTATTCTCATTTACTTTTCTGCAGTTACGTAAATATTTACTTTATTGCTCATTTTCTTATCTACGGCTTGATTAAATCTCCCATTTTCCCAAATACAAATCGTGTTGATATTTGGTCAATTTTTGGCAAATATCAAATGGCTTTTTGAAAAATTTTCCAAAGAGGATAGAAAAATATTTCAAGATAAATTTTATAAAGATCTTGCTGAAAAAAATTTTAAAATATCTTTTGTTCCTTGGTTTATAACTAAATATGTTGAAAATCATATTTCTATTATAGAAAGAGAGTATAGACTCACTCATAGTGGAGAAGTTTTAAGAACGAATTTTCCCCCTCCTTAATCTTTTTCTATAGAGAAAGGGAATGAGACTAGATATTATACTGCTTTTCAAAAATTATTTGAAAACAATACTTTACCAATTACTTTGAATCATATGAATAATATGGTTCAGCAACATAATTTTACAAATATTTATTTAATTGTGCTTGGAGAAAATATTTCTTCTTTAACTAAAAGAGTTGAGAAAATTATTTCTGATTTGGACAATTTCAAAACCCAAAACAAAATTGAAAAAGAGCATGGAGAAACTAGTGGAATTATCCCTAGTATTCAACCGCCTCCTGAAATTAAAGATTTTAAATTAAAATCTATTTCGGAGTTAGAGAAAATTCTTGATGAGAAATTCAAAGGATTGAGAATTAGTATTCTTAATAAAGAATTTGAGGACAGTATGTCCGATAATGAAAATTATTGCAATACTGTGAAAGAGGAGATTAATAAATTATCTAAGTATGCTGATAAGCCTACTCAGAGGATGTATTATTATGCTAGACCAACTCCCCAAGATATTATTCTTGAGGAACAAGAATATACTTTTAATAATTCTTATAGTGGCAAAAATATCTATGAATGGAATATAGATGGTTTTGTTGAAAGACATATTTACAACGCAGTTCATAGAATGCTTATGTATAGTACTATTTGCAAAAGTAATGGTAATAGGGATAAAGATATTGCCAAAATGATTATAGCAGGTTTTACTGGTCAATTAAAAGGCTGGTGGGATAATTATCTCACTGAAGCTAATAAAGAAAATATTCTTAATACAGTAAAAGTTGAAAATGGTGTTAATAATCCTGATGATGTTTATACTTTGATTGTTAATATTATTGAGCATTTTACCGGAAGATTTTCCGAAAATAGTGATAAAATTAGGACTCTATTACAAAATCTGAGATGTCGTACCCTTACATCATTTAGATGGTATAAGGATACTTTTCTTAGCAGAGTTATGGAACTTCCTGAGTCTAATAGTACTCATTGGAAGTCCAAGTTTATTGATGGTTTACCATCTCTCTTTGCAGAAAGGGTTAGAAATACCCTCAGAAAAGGAGATGTTAATATCAATTATGATAGTTATAATTATGGTAGTCTCATAGGGACTTGCCAAAGTGAATGAATAGCTTTATGTAATGAAATAAAGCTAAGTCAGCAGATTAAGAAGTATAATCTTAATGAAAGAAAACAATTAGGACAATTTTGTGATCAGTTTGGGATTTCTAATCATATTCCTAAAGAAGAAAGTCGTAATAAAAGGAAGAAGTTTCATAAATCCCCAGAATTTTCCAAAAGAAAACACAGGAAAAGAAAGGAGAAGAGAGAGATAAGAAAAGAAAAAAGGAGAGCTAATAGTCCTCCTATTATTTGTCGCAAATGTAAAAAAATTGGTCATTATGCTAATCAATGCTGGACCAAGAAGAAAATCCAAAGTTTAGAGATTGATGATAATATCAAAGATACTATTGCAAAGTGCTTCTAAATTCAGATTCTAAAAATGAAAAATCATCATATACAGATGATTTAGAAGTTTTAGAAAATGAGGATTATTCTTCTGATTCAGGAGAATGTGAACCTTGTAAAAATGGTTTAACTTGTGAAAACCAAACGGATTCCTCGGATATAGAAGAAGGAAATATTTATCAAATTATTTCCCAATTTCAGGAAATAAATGTTATTACTAATGATAATATTCTTGAAGTTTTGAAAATCATTCAAGATCCCGATATTAGATCAAAAATTATTGATCAATTAAAAGAAAAAAATGATTTTGATCAAAATCAAAGTTTTCAAAAGAATTCTGAACCATATACGATGGCAGAAGTTAATAAAATATTAAAACAAAGACAATCCTCTAATCATCCTACTACTAGAGATGATTTATCTTTTGAGATTCAAAATATTAAAGAAGAGATAAAAATTTTGAAAAATGATAATAGGAATCTTGAGGAAAGAGTTTTTAAACTTGAGATTAGTAAACAAGTTTATATTCCTGAAGAAGAAAATCAAATTACTTTTTCAGAAGATGATAATTTTTTATCCACTTTAGAGATAGTTATATCCCAAAATGGTTTATAAAAATTTCTCTTTTAATTGATGGAAATTATAGACAAGACCTTATAGCTCTTGTAGACAGTGGTGCTGATTTAAATTGCATCCAAGAAGGAATTATTCCTACCAGGAATAATATTCCTATCATGCTCATGAGAAAGGAATATAAGTTTTTTCACATAATTGTGAATCTTCTTGGCTTTATCCCAGTTGATAGATTTATAAAATCTATGAGGAGGTAACTCTGGAATTCCTTGTGCTTGACTCATCCTGTAAATATTCTCTTGTTAGAAAATCAGGAAGACTATTGTCAGTTCCTTTTTTATAAACAATTTCAAAATCAAAAGGAGCTAATTGAGTTTGCCATCTAGCAAACATTTGCTTAGAAACTTCATGATCAAAGTTTTTGTTAAACATGTATTTAGCAGCTTGACAATCAGTCTTAATAATAAATTTTTGATTATATAAATCATCTTGAAATTTAAGCACACATTTAAGAATAGCCAAAATTTCTTTTGCTATAGTAGCATAATTCTTTTGACTATCTCTCCATTTACCCGAATGGAATCTAACAAGATATTCCTGGTTATTAATAGGATCCTTTTGCTTAAGGATTCCTCCAAAACCAATATCAGAAGCATCAGTTTCTATAATTTTATCCCATTTGGGATTAGCAAGCATTAAACAAGGAAGGGTTATAACTTTCCCTTTGATTTTTTTAATAACCTGAGTATGACTATCAGTCCAAGGTTTTGGATTTTTCTTTAATCTATCATAAAGAATAGCTGTATCTTCAGCCAGATTTCTATAATAAGGAGAAATATAATTTAAGCTTCCAAGAAATCTTTGGAGTTGAGTTTTATCCAAAATTTGATCAGTGAACTTAGAAGCGAACTCTATACTTCTATTAATAGGAAATATTTTTCCCTTTTCAATGTTATGACCAAGAAATCTAATTTTTGTTTGGAAAAGAAGCATTTTTGGTTTAGATATAACCAAACCATTTTGAATAATAATTTTTTAAAATATATCAAGATGCTTAAAATGATTTTCAATATTTTTTTAGAATACCAAAATATCATCAATATAAACTATAATAAAATCACTATAAGTATTAAATATGTCATTCATAATATTTTGAAATTCTGAAGGGGCATTTTTCAGATCAAAAGGCATTACTTTCCACTCATATTGTCCAAAGGGGACATTAAAAGCTGTTTTATATATATCCTTCTCATGAATTTGAATCTGCCAATATCCTGATTTTAAATCAAATTTAGAAAATATAAGGGCATCATAAAGCCTATCAAGTAAATCCTTTTTATTAGGGATTGGATATCTTATCTATTTTAAAACTTTATTTAAAGGTTTATAATTAATAACCAACCTAGGCACTCCTCTTTATAGTCTTACTCACTCGATATTAAAAATAATTTGCATAACTCAAAAAATATTTTATTCTCACAAAATAAAGGATATTTGGGTTGGTGCTACATAAATAAATAAATAAATATATATATATATTGTCGGAGTCGTGTCGTGTCCTAAAATTTTGAAAAAATCCGTGTCATCGTGTCCGTGTCGTGTTGTGTCCGTGTCCTTATCCGTGCATCATAGGTATTTAGGATATTATTGAATAAATTTTTATTTTTATTTTTGGTTATAGACTTTTTGGAGTTTCACACACAAATTTTAAATTTGAGTACATTACAATTTTTTTCATTTTTATTTAGGGTAAAAAAAAGTATTCTTAAATAATAAATTTTAGTGGAGTCAATTGATCCCACAATGTAATAACTGGTTGTGTGTTTTCGCTGGCCGTCCACGGTGCTCTCAATCATGTTGCATCCTGGTGGTCATCTTGAGGAGCAGCAGCTGCTCCTGCAGCTGCAGAATGAGGATGAGCATAGATTGTGCCCTTTGTGTACTGAGTCCAAGAAGTTTGATAATATGGAGGGTTGGCACAAGCATAACAAGGCGGTTCACCGAAAGCTGATGTGATTTGAGTGTCGCCTCTGCAGAACTGTGTACAACAACAACCCCGAACTGCAGGAACATGTTTGCAGGATGTTTTAAGAACTCTCTGTTTTTCCAATTTTAAATCTCTCTGCAAATTTTCTGTTCTATGGGCCTGACTTGAAGTAGGAGGTTCTGAACTTAAATCTCTCTGCAAATTTTCTATTCTATGGGCCTGACTTGAAGTAGGAGGTTCTGAACTTAAACCTCTTTGCATTTACAATTTTCTGTTCTAACTCGCAGCCGGAGGTTTTGAACTTTAAGACCTCTCTGCATTTCTAAAAAAAAAATAAATAAATAAATAAATTGACCCCACAATGCTAAGAGTGGCGTCGTCCCTGCCTCGCCATGAACTACTTCGATCTAATCTCTCAAGAGAATTGATACGCTAAACACCTTTGTGGTAGTGATTTCTCATTTTTTATTTCTCTGTGTATAATCATTTTTTTGCAAACTTTTTACTCTGGAAAAGTACACCGGAGAGATTCGTTAGTGATACCCATCCACCATTTCTACCGATTACCCCAGAAGTCGTAGTCCTGTGGATTCTCGGCAAGAGGATGAAATCATGGACTGGGGTTTTTCGACATATATAAAGACCCTATCAATATTAGATTGATTGATATTTGATTGATTGGTATGAGGTTATTGAAAAAAATATTTGTTTAAGACATTTTGTCTTATTTCCTCGTTTCTTTTGGCCCAAGTTATTATTATTTTTTTCATCCTAAGTCACTTTGTTTTTCAAGTTTGTTTTCTTTTTATCTAACTCATTTCCTTTTTTTTCTGTGTGAGTTTTGGTAATATCCTCATTCCTAGGTCCATGATCTACATCTATGAAGTCAAACGTTTGGAAGATCATGATACTTCCCAAAAATCAAAATCTCCTCCGTGAGTAAAAAGTCTTTACGGATCTTTCGGATATTGCAGTTAACATATATATTAGTACTTAAAAAAATTATAGGAAGAGAACTTTAAAAAAAATGAGAAATCAGTACCACCGAGGCGTTTGATGTGTTTTTCAATAAATTTCACAACTTGTCTGCAGGCTACATTAAAACACTAGGGATGGTCGGGTAGGTTTCAGGCGCCATGTATCTTTTATTTTTTTTCTTTATTGAAGAGAATGGCAAATGCTTTCCGTTCTTGGGAAGTACGCAAATCGTACGAAGGATTGTAGTTGGACCGAGCAACTTCCGTCATAATTTCTGCTGTATGAGTAACTCCCGCCATAGTTTCCACCTTATATGGTTTTTACTATCTCAAGAATTAGGGTTTTTAAATGTGACAACATCACTCGAAATGGGCTTTTACTCATGTGGGCTAGGTTGGCATATTTTTATAGAAAAATATTCTTTGGAATTTAATAAACAATTCGTTGAAAAAATCATTGACATGCCTTATGAGTTTATCCTTGTCCGGAAGAGGAGAAGGTGGAACAAAGGAAACTCAATTGCAGCAGCCTACAACGAAGTTTAATGCAAGAGATGATGTCATCTGAGATCGGACGTGTTCTTACAAAAGAGGAGTTGCTCAACTTGATCAACCCGATGGATCCATCTAAAGCTGGCAGGATGAACTTTAGGCATTCTTCTATCAAAGATACTGGAGTGTAACGCCCCAAATTCTCAATTACGCATTATGTGAATTAATGTGAAATAATTGCCAATTATGACTTAATTGTTTAATTGCATAATTGTCCTTAAGTGGTCATTTTATTAATTTGAGGACCTAATTGCATGGAATAGTCTTGGACTTAATTGATCATTTTTCCATGGGATTGAACTTGATTGCATGACTTATGTTTTGGAGGGATTAAATTGCAATTTGTGCTTAGCATCATATAATATCTAGCATATATCTTTGATTGCAGACAAACCTTTACACACTTGATCCCTCCCTTCTCACCCTCATCTCGTCCAACCCGAGCAAGAAGAAGAAGAGGATTTCTTCACTTGAGCTTGAATTCAAGGGAAAATTGCATGAATTGAAGCATCATCATCATCACAACATCATCTCTTTTCCTTCTTTTCATTCATTCAAGGTATGAGCTTCTAGTTGGGGAAATACATGAATATATATGAGAGCTAGGGTTATATGTTGAGCTTGGTAAATTATGTTTTAGTTGTTGAAAGCATGATTACATGGTTCTAGCTATGATTTGATGCATATATTGTGGAGTTTATATGCTTGGAGCATGAGTTCATATGTGGGTTCTAAAGTGTAAATACTTGATGATTAATGAGAGATATGAATGTTTATGTTAGATTTTATTGTATAATAAGCATGTATATATGTTATTTCATGTTTTAGATGCATTTTGGTGCTTGGAATTGGTGAATTGTTGTTGTTGTTGTCTTGGCCGAAACTCCCCTGTAACTGCTCTGTTTCTGTAATGTCCAGAAACTAGGAACAGTCGTTCCCGCCTTAGTGCATTTTGGGAACGGGCGTTCCCAGGCTTCTGAGTGTGTTAGGCCAGCGAGACTGGGAATGGCCGTTCCCACTTTGGCTTATTTGTCGGAAGGGCCGTTCCCAGCCAAAGCGTGATTTAAATTTTATAAAACGCTGGCGCGTTTCTAAAGGGCCATGGGAACGGCCCTTCCCATTTTCAAAGGGAAGCCGGAACGGCCGTTCCCATGTGTCTGACAGAACAAAATATTCTGCATAAAATTGCATTTCTAACACCTCGATCCGACGGCTTCTTTGACCCCGATTTGATATTATATGATCTAAAATGAAGTGAAACAAGATGTTTTCATGTCACATTGCATTTTGCTCGTCGTCTCGTGGCATTTTGCCGTTCGTCATATTTGGTGCATTTTGAGTCGTGTCTTATGTACACTTGTCTTTGTTGCACAGACCGGCACGCCAGTGACGTGGAGTGGGCTTCTTAGGCCGTGCCTTTATCTTTGTTTTGTCGGTACAGGTGAGGTTTAATTGCTAGATATCTAGAACCATTACAACCCTATGTGATGTTTTAAGCCAAAAAGTATATATATCTATAGTTTTCCAAACCCCATTGAATTGCAACTGATTTACCGAATTGTATTGTATTGATTGACCGTGTTTTGGGCGAGTATATTGTATCGTGCACTGTGGGCCCGAGAGTTAGTGTTTGAGCCAACCGGGAAAGCATGGGCTGACGGGTAACTCTTACACTCCTCTCAACCGTGGGGATGAACCCTGAATCCACCAGGAGGTTTGGTGGAGGAAGGAGTCCCGTGCGTGGGAGTCATGTTCCCGACGTACGCCGTGTTTACCGTGGATGGATCGGGCCTTGCAAACCCACCATCATTGGAGGAAGAAGGAGTCATTGAAATTGCTACGTGTGCACTGTAATTGATTGTGTGATCACTTAACTAATTAATGAAAAGTATCGTGATTGTACACTGTCGGAGTAAGGTTGGAGAAATGCCCTCACTCGCCGGGCCACTAATTGATTGATTGATTGAAATGATTGATTGTTAAACCTGATAGTTGTAATCTCGGGCGAGCTTTATGTTGTTATTGAACTTAGATTGTTTTTGTCTATAAAACCTTACCCGAGGTTATGACTTGCATGTTATCTGCGCTTATATATTATTATGCCCCTCGCTCAGTCTTATGGAGACTGACACCTCACCTTTCAGTTTTGCAGGTTGTGTGCTAAGCGGGATTGGTGTCGAGTCCAGTCTTTCATTTTGGGTCTAGCACGTGTCCATCCTACTTTGGCATATGTATTGTTATCTACTGTTTTATGAAATGTTATATATGTGAGAGATGATAATGTATTGATAGGAGATTGGAAATGGTTTGCTTGTTAAAGACTTGATATTAATGCACTTCAGTTTATTTTTCTGTTATGATAATTGGTTTGGGGTTAGTCCCGCCTAGCCAGTTAGTCTTTATTTTCTTGTCACCCGTTCGCTATGGCTCAATTCATGTATGGATTGTCCGTTTCATATGTGGACTGGGCTATAGTGCGGGGGATGTGACACCTTGGCGCTTCGGGTGTTACATGGAGTATTATTGGGGAGTTGGTTTTCGCCTTTGTTTTGAATTGCTTCATAAATGTTACGGTTCCTACCAATCTGGGTAAGACATTTATATGTATGATCCTACAAATATTCCCAAAATTTTCTCGTTAAAAAGGGATTTTAAACTGCTAGGGTTTTTATTCCCAAAATTCCATCATTGGTTTGTATTGTGGATGCATGCAGATCTAGGATTTTCCTTTTCTTTTGGGCCATTCAAGTTTCCTATTTTGGGGTGTTTATCTTTTCCTCAATCTGTGTCTAGTGTGTTTCTTCTTGCTCTGGGGATTTCTTTTTCGTCATTTTGCGTTCGATTTATGGAAAATAATGTGATGGTCACTACCGAATGACACTATAATACTATCAAATGGTGCTATGATAATGTCAAATGGAGCTATGATGATGCCCCCTAATTTGGGGGAAACACAAGCAAAGACTTAGATGACATCTTTGGACAACAGTGTGCTCAGCAGTTCTTCTAGTGAACAGTTCTTCCACCCTACAATATAATACTTCTTTCCTAAGTATAATTTGTATGTTGCCCTAAATCTATTGATTTAAATGCTAGATTACAGGTGCTAAAACAATGGATTTTTTTTGCCATATTACCTAAGCCCCACTTCACTCCATTGTTTAAGCATTTCTGGTATAGGTTAAGCACTTTTGGTAGATAGTTAAAAAAAACAAAAACTAATATAATAGTTTCACACGGTCAAGTAAGTTTTTTTAAAAGGATTTCTTTAGATGCTCTTTTTTTTTTCCAGGTCTATAATTTCTCTTAATCTACATGGTATTAGTAGGATATGCTTCAGTAAATCTTCTCTCTGGTGATTCGACCATCAATTTCAATTTCGTACACCTTTCGACGATTCATTCTCTGGCGAAGTTAACTGGCAATTTTTCGTGAATTCTTTAACGATTTACCCTATGGTGACTCATTCTCCGTAGATTCATCATCCTCAATAAATCTTCTCTTCTGTCTACTGTTTTACCGTCATCTCCTCCAGCGTTTTGCTTCTGATTTCTCTATTCTGCTTTCTTGGTTGTTCATCAATGACATCTGTTCTGAATGACCAATTTCCAACTCCAGAATAGCCAGTTTCCAACTCCTGAAGCAATTGCAGCCTTTTCAAGCCCATATTTCTTGCACACTAATGAAAACCTATAAGGGGGCGTTTACTTTTCGAGTCATGTTTATGCATGATGTGTTTATAAGAGCTAGTGAAAAGAATCAAACACTTATTTACTGCTACTTTTGACCATTAAGATTAAGCGTGTGATGCTGTCCAAAAATAATTACTTTTCGTGGGATGTGAGTCCATATTAGATTGTTTGACAAAAATACACTTCACACTTTCAGAACTTTTGCAACATTTGAAAATTGCTCAACCCACTACTCTCAGTCTCTCACTGCCTCCCCCTCTCTCTCACATACACACACTGCGTTCTTTAATATCATCACTTTTATTTTTACTTTTACTTCAGGCTTCAGTAGGGATGTAATTGAGCCGAGCTGGCTCGCGAGCCTGACAAGCCAGCTCGGAGAAAGTTCGCGCTTAGGTTCGTGGTCGTCAAGCCGAGCCGAGCCTTAGCTCGGCTCGTGGTTCCTGCGAGCCAAGTCCGAGCCACCTTCTTTCTGTTTGAAGGCTTACAAGCTGGCTCGCGAACCATTAAATAAATAATTAAAAAATATTATATATATATATGTATATATATATAAACATAGCATATTCCAAAACCTAAAAGCAATGCAGCACACCACACAATCCGCCGCCGCTGCCCAATTCTCTCTCCCACATCAATTCTCTCTCTGTTTGAAGGCTTACAAGCTGGCTCGCGAACCATTAAATAAATAATTAAAAAATATTATATATATATATGTATATATATATAAACATAGCATATTCCAAAACCTAAAAGCAATGCAGCACACCACACAATCCGCCGCCGCTGCCCAATTCTCTCTCCCACATCAATTCTCTCTCCCACCTTAAAGCATGCCACCCAATTCTCTCCCCCACATCACACCACACGCCACCACCACACCATCGGACGCCAGCAGACCAACGCTTCGCCAAGCTAACGCCGTGCCACCTGCGCCACACCACCATCGCCCAGCCCCGCCCTGTTCTTGCCGAAGCCGCCGCGCCACCCGATCTTCTCCCGGCAGCTTCTTATATTCAAAGAAAAATTCAGATAATCTAAAGTGCTCTTGTTAATGTTGTGCCTCGTGGTTCTTTATTATATTTAAGATATTTGTGTTGTAATTTGATGGTAAGATATTATTCTTAAGAAGAGTTTTTTATTTTACTTTCCAATAATGTAATTAGTCTAAAAGTACGTGAAAATCCTTTGATGTTTATACCCTAGATTTGTAGCAAAACCTTCCAAGTTTCAGATTTTAAAAACAGCGAGAGAAA
Organism: Lantana camara; assembly: GCA_037501455.1. Classification (NCBI taxonomy): domain Eukaryota; kingdom Viridiplantae; phylum Streptophyta; class Magnoliopsida; order Lamiales; family Verbenaceae; genus Lantana; species Lantana camara. Next base: position 86,246,097 of record CM074862.1, on the reverse strand, counting down.
AAATCTTGTTGGGTTTCAGATTTGGGGAAAAAATGGAGAGAAGAAGCTGCTGTAAATCAGGCTCGCGAGCCGAGCCAACTCAGGCTTGTCGCGAGCCAAGCCCGAGCCAAGTTTCCAAAGCGCGAGCCCGAGCCCGAATCAGCCAAAAACACCAAGGCTCGGCTCGTTTGTATCCCTAGGCTTCAGGGTCTCCCTCACTTCACCTTCATTCTTCACTCAATCTGCATTCACAATGGCAGCAACTAGGGATGTAAACGAACCGAACCGAGTTTTGTTATTTTTTTATGGCTCGGGCTCGAGCTCGGGGTACAAAGAGGTGGCTCGGGCTTGGCTTGCAAGCCAGCGAACCCCCTAAATTCTGGTTCGGTCTTGGCTCATGCCTAGCTCGAGCTAGCTTGGCTCGGTTCACGAGCCAGACCCTCATTTGGGGAAAAAAAAAAAAGTAAAAACTGTTATATAAAAATGTAAAAACTGATGTCAAACATTCACAAATAATTCACAAAGATTTTGGATAATTAATAATCATTAATAATATATAAAAAAAAAAAGAAATCAACCCTATCTTAACAAATTGTGCGAGAATCAAGATGACCCATTACAAATCTGAGAACCAGCCATTACACAGAAAGTCAGAAACAAACAAGATGAAGATGCATATTTTCACCACTTTGAAATTAATCAAAATTCACAGTTTTTTCATTAACATAAAAGAGAATACGGATAACAAAATCAAAAAATGTAGAAAGAAATGGGTGGTGGTGCGAGACGGGGAAAGTGCCGACGGTGGTGTGATACGGCGAAAGTGCCGGAGCAGTGGTGCGAAGCGATGAAACTGTCAGTGTTACGGGCGGTGGTGCGAGACGGCGAGAGAGGGGAAGTGCCGGCGTTGTGGGCGGTGGAGCGAGACGTCCAGATGGAGGCGCGGATTGGCGAGATAGGAGAAGGTGCCCACTCTGCCCAGGTGTTAAGTCTGATTTCTGGATGCTTGTTGCGGCTGGAACTTTAGAAGAGAAAAAACAGTGGGGCTAGGGTTTATGATAAGAGCGCAATGTCTACAATCTATATATATACATATATTTATATATAAAAAAATAATAAAATTAATTAAGTTCGCGAGCCACGAGCCAAGAGAAGCATGGCTCGGGCTTGGGTTCGAATTTCTACGAGCGAGCCTTAGCTCGGCTTGGTTCGTCGGCTTCGAACCCAAGCCCGAACTTTCCTCGAGCCAGCTCGTCTAGATTGCATCCCTAGCAGCAACAGCAGCATCTGGGCTTTCCAAGAAACCCCATTTTCCTGTTCCAGAATCACCCTCAAATTTGCAGCAAATTACAAGATCATAGCATTACAAATTACATTCATTCTTCCAAAATCAAATCCATCATTGCACAACGAAAATGGAAAACGGGATCATAGCATTACAAAAAGAAAAGAAATTCAATAAATATTTAAAATCTCAAGGCTGCACAAAGCCAGGTCATTATTCAGATGAATCAGATAAAGATAGAAAAACAAAGTGAAGATAAATCAGATAAAGATAAAAAAACAAAATCAAATGGCTGGTGCGCGAAGAAACCCAGATCCAATGGCATTGAATGGTAAATAAAATGAAGTGTTGGACATTGTTGTAAATTATCACAGCATATTATAGCCATGTGAACTATCACACGCTCAGAAGGCGTGTGATCTCTCACACACATAAGTATGTAACAAGCACAGGCTTTAGCTTTTCTGATAGGCTCCGAACTAACCGAAGTAAACATGTGTTAATGGAGGTTAATAAGCTGAAACATTTATTATTCTAAAAAGTAAACGCCCCCTAAGATTATTGTGACCACAAAATAAACAAATGACATTGATTGGCCATAGATGAGTTACAACCCCTTGTCTATGTTTTAAAGACTATTGTGACCACAAAATAAACAAATGACATTGATTGGCCATAGATGAGTTACAACCCCTTGTCTATGTTTTAAAACCCGGATCGGTTCGATCAGTGGCCGGGAGCCTATCCGGTCCAAGTGACCCCCTAAAACCCATAAGACTATTGTGACCACAAAATAAACAAATGACATTGATTGACCATTAGACGAGTTACATTAGATGAGTTACAACCCCTTGTCTATGTTTTAAAATCCGGATCGATTGGTGGCCGAGAGTCTATCCCCCTAAAACCCAAAAGACTATGAGTTGGCCTACTGAGAAATGATCCAAAACCGGTTATAAAACTGCCCGAAATTATCTCTCGGTCCGAATTTTATTTTATTTTTTCAATTGTAAACCCAAAAATTCATGGAATCGTGGGGTGTTGAACTCATAACCCCTCACAAATGCTTCAACCAGTTGGACTACCAACTTTGTCAACATTTTTTTTGTAAATAAAAATCTTAATAACTTTTTAAAATAATAAACTCATTAAGTATATATATTGTACTTAGAAATTGAGTTCTAAGAAAATATTAATTACGATTACAAATATTATAATACGTCGTAAGAATTGAATTTAAACATGGATAAAATAATGTGAAGTATTTTTTTATTTCCACAATAAAAAAGTTTGTTATTTGTGAAATCAATATTATATGTAAATTGTTTGTAGATTTATAGTTTGAAAATTTATTACTAGATATGTTATTTAAAAATTAATGAGTAGTTAAAAGTGATTTAAAATTGTATCTATTTTTCTATATTATTTAATTAATTTCATTATTTTTAATTAATATATATAATTATATATAATTAAATATAATTATTATATAATTATGACGTCACACCAGTTCGACCTATGGTCAAACCAGTAAAATGAGTAACCAGTAATACTTCCTGCTTTGATGCCCGGTCCGAGTTTGGAAACTGCGCCACATACTAAACAAACATATCGTATGAGTTGTTGGCGTAAAAAAGAGGCGCCCAATTTTCCGGACTAAGTCGATAAGCTTCAGCATAACACTTATTAGGCAACGTCTGACCACATCCGTATGATTACACTACAAGAAAACAGCGGAATTCCGACGACACTGTTCGTCTGTTCGTCGGAATTCCGTCGGAAATCCGTCGGAAACATCAAATACCGACGAATTTCCGACGGATTTCCGACGGATGATTGTTGTCGCATAACTAGTCCTCGGAAAAATTTACCGACGGATTACCGACGAAATTATCCGTCGAAAACATTTCCGACGGATTACCGACGGATTTCCGACGGAAATTTTAACGAAATGTTAAAAATAATAAACGACTTTTCCGACGGAAAATCCGTCGGAAATCCGTCGGAAAATAGAATAAAAGTAAATAATCTAAAAAAAATAAAAAAATTATTTGTGAGACCCGAACCACCCCCGAAACAAGCCACACCAACACCTCAGACGAGCCACGAGCCGAGCTTGAGCTCGGCGAGCCAACCCAATGCGAGAATTAATTCCCACGATTATTGCGCTCGCGGGGATTCAAACTCGAGTCTCCAAGAGAGAATGGTGACCCCCTTACCAACTTGGCTAACTTGCTTATTGTTAATATTTTGTCTTTAAATATATTTATATACTTATTTCAAATAATTATTTAAATACGTTTTGTTATTAATTTAAAATATAAAATTTTAAATATATGATTATATGAATTAAATATAATCATATTTATTGGAATTTTTTAAAAGTACTTATTCAAATGAAAATAAAACTCATTAGAATTAAGAGTTCTCCGATCTATTGAAAATATATAGAGTATGATAATAAGAATTTTTTCTAAAATTAATATATTAATTATAAGTTACATTATAAGATATTTGTACATTTAAAAATAAAATTAGTAATTAGAAAAAAAATTATTTAATTAAATTTAATAGTTTCCGACGGATTACCGACGGAATTTCCGTCGGAAATATTTATTTTTATTTTTATATTTTTATAGTTTCCGACGGATTACCGACGGAATTTTCGTCGGAAAATATTTATTTTTATTTTCATATTTTTATATGTTCCGACGGATTACCGACGGAATTTCCGTCGGAAAATATTTATTTTTATTTTTATATCTTTATATTTTTATAGTTTCCGACGGATTACCGACGGAATTTCCGTCGGAAAATATTTATTTTTGTTTTTATATTTTCCAACAAATTCCGTCGGAAAACCGTCGGTATTCCGTCGGAAAATATTTATTTTTATTTTTATTTTTATATTTTCCGACGGATTACCGACGGAATTGTCCGTTTGAAATGTTTCCGACGGATTACCGACGGAATTTCCGTCGGAAAATATTTATTTTTATTTTTATATTTTTGAACAAATTCCGTCGGAAAACCGTCGGTATTCCGTCGGAAAATAATAATTTTCCGACGGACTTGATTCCGTCGGAAATTTCCGTCGGAAATTGGCAGTTTTCTTGTAGTGTTAGCGTCCTCGGGACTCTTTTTTGTGGTTCTTGGTTGATGACTGACAAAATGTACCAGATATATGCCGTAAATTATAAAGTTACAGATTGGCCAGTTAAGGCGACCCTATTTCATCCAATGCCTTCGAAATTTAATGTCATCCACACCCCTACCGGGACTCTTTTTTGTGGTTCTTGGTTGATGACTGACAAAATGTACCAGATATATGCCGTAAATTATAAAGTTACAGATTGGCCAGTTAAGGCGACCCTGTTTCATCCAATGCCTTCGAAATTTAATGTCATCCACACCCCTAACCACGAGACCGCAACACGTACTATCTCGACAAAACAAAAATGAAGTATAGCATTTGCTTTCGTGCCTACATACCAAATTAAACAAATGACATTCAAGTAGACCAAAAAAAATATAGAGCATACCGTCAGTAGTGAGCCTCCACTTCATGCAATGGGGTGTCTTGATGTTGCCTATAAACAACTGGACAAAACCCATCACAGTAACCTGCACACAATCAGGGAGCTCAACATCCACCTCCATAAAGAAAAAGGATTTTCATCCGTGCGTGATACCTGTCCACACACTAACGGTGCATTAAATGCATTTATATGGTGGTTAGGGGATAGGAAGGATTATCACATAAGCAATGTTAGATTTGGTTCCCTAATAAGTATTTTGTTCTTGCTGAGTTTTCGACCCATGAAGGTCGTTCGAGAATTGACGATCGATCTTGCCATTCGATCAAGGCAAGAAGTGGTCGAGATGACCTTATGATCGAGGTTTCCTAACTTTATGAGGCTTCAAGAGTGCGCGGGCCGATCGATATGCATCGGTCGATATGATAAATCGACCGCTTTGCTGGGCATTAAAGGGTGATCTAATGAGGTTGATATATCACCTAAGGTGGTGACGTGTCATTTTCCAATAGGCTAGTGACGTGTCAATTGTTGGATAAAACTAATCGCTTGTGCTGTGACCTAACGGCCATGTAGCGACACATAGCGCTATGTAATTCTGTGACACAACAGAAAACTAATGGAATTTTCATAACTTTCCATTGATTTTCGGTAGATTTTGTTTTAGTGAGCTGTCTTTTCTGCCCTTCTTCAAAGTTTTTTAATCCGCAAACGACAAAAGTAGTATATTTATATTTTGGGAAAATTACATCTGACTACCTTGCTAGATAGGATAATTACAACGTAGTCCATCTTTATTCGAAAATTACAATTTAGTCCCCAAATGTTATGAACCGTTTGTGATCTCTCTATTCTGTTAAAGTTCCGTTAGGGTTGGGTCTATCCTTTCATTAATTTTATGAGTAAAATAACAAATTCATCCCTGTATTATACACACTCTAACAAAACGACCCCTAGGTATTATGCATATAACAATGTAATCCTTGAGAATAGTGCCAAACTTAACGGAACCCTAACGGAGTAGAGGGATATCAAAAACGGTCCATAACATATAGGGACGAAATTATAATATTTGGATAAAGATGGATTATATTGTAATTACCCTATCTAACAGGGTAGTCAGATATAATTTTCCCTTATATTTTTAGTGAGACGGAAAATTTTCAAACATATAATACGTATAATAAATGTTTTCCGAACAGTGTTTATATCCCATTTATATTTTTATAAAATAATTTTTTTTTTTTTATCTAATGAACATTATGTTACTGATTAATCCATCCCCAAACTTTGTATTATATTATGTATATTGACAATTTTCTTATCCTAAAAAGAAAGAGGAAATGCCAAGTAAAAAAAGGAACTTGATGATGGGGGACCAACCTAGATCATCGAGGGAGATATGCATGATATAATTAGAGAACTCTTAACTGTTAATTAATGGCCACAATCAAGTTACTAGTAACTAAAAGTTGTCAAATCCCATGAGAGCTTCTATTTTGGTGATTAGAATGATTTGATTAGTAATGTTTTATCTCCTTAAAACAAAGTTCCAAGTAATTTATACTTACGTCTCCAAATAAATCTATATAGTTTTGCGATCCCATCTCTATTTTTTTGAGAAGTGCAAGGATTTTGGGCCTCCAAGTCTTTTGTATTTGGTTTTTGGCCACTTAACACTTTTTGTTTTTTCTTTTTCTTTTTGAGGTTGTGATTATGTGCGCTAAATGTGGGGAATGGATTAGTTTTTTAACTAATTAAATTGAATTCCTTATGTTTGTAGCATACAAGATATCTTATATATTTAAGTACCTTTAATTGAAAGCATCTCAAAAATGTAAAATGCTGAATCAAATAAATAAATTCTAAACAACTCTATATTCAAAGACCAGCCCCAAGTGACGTAAATTAGTGGTTCGGCATTATATTAGTTTAACCAAAGGTCTCGACTTCGAGTCCTTGGAAATACAATTACCATTAATAGGAGTGATCCGTTCAAATACCATCAAATTACAGTTGATTTTATCCATCATTGTTAAATTTTATTTTTATTATAAGTTGGTAGACAAACCACATTGAATTTGACAAAAAATAATAATTATTCAGAAAAAGAATTTACATCATAAGACTTTATAAATATTTGTTCTATTATGCACAACACGAGTATATAATGGAGTAAAGTTGATTTTATCCATCATTGTTAAATTTTATTTTTATTATAATTTGGTAGACAAACCACATTGAATTTGACAAAAAATAATAATTATTCAGAAAAAGAATTTACATCATAAGACTTTATAAATATTTGTTCTATTCTGCACAACACGAGTATATAATGGAGTAAATATGTTGAGACTTGAGGGAAAATTCTAGTCCAGACCTGGCTTGGTCGGACCCAACCAATTAATACACTTGCCATTTGATTGGTCACTCTCCCCAAACTTTCCACCAACCACACGGCAAGTGTAAAACACTTGCCCCCTCGTTACACCGGTTTGGCCGAGCCAGGCTCGGGCTAGAATTACCCAGACTTGAGAGTTGAGACGTGTAATGTAATGGCCAATGGGAAAGGTTAAAATTTCATGCAACAATAATTTATTTATACAATATCAAACATAAGGTAATGCAATTAGACAATCCATCAAGATTACAAATAAAAAAATCATTGAGAACAACATCAAATAGAATCCAAACAGTTCTGTCGGCCTTGTGCTTCGATCAAAAGCTGCACAGCAAACTTCAACTGAGTCTCTCTCAACAACTCCTCTTCAGTTTTCCCAACACTCCCGCTACTCTGCTGCTTGATCCCAGACGCCACACACTCCAAATGCGTCCCGAAATCGCATTCACGGCAGTAGTAAACCCAAGCCATCTCGTGAACTGGGTTCGTGCACACGTCGCAGATGAAAGTCACATCCTGACCGGCCTCCGCCGCCGGCGACGAGTAGTAGAGCGTCAGCGTGTGGTTGTGGTCCGGGCGGATCACGGAATCCGGCCACTGAACGCAGTCGATGTGGAGGTCGTAGGAGCAAGTGGAGCAGGTGTAGGCGAAGGCCTTGCCGTCCTTCAAGCACGCGTTGCACGTGAACCCGTCTTCGTACGGCGGCGCCGCCAGTAGTTTGAGCGGGTGCTGGAGGTGGGATTTGTGCGTGATCTCGATCGGGGAGTCGAAGCAGGTTTTGTGGAGGTTGAATTTGCAGTGGGGCTCGGTGCAGCAGACGGCGGATCCGGATAGTTCGCACTCGCAGGCGGAGCAGATTTTCGCGCTCTGTTTCTCGATTTCCATGGGCTTCAAGACGTGGGGGTGGCTGAAATGCTTGATTATGGAGGGGGGTTTCGGTGGCGGAACATTGTCGCTTTGAACAGGGGCGGTTGGCTGAGAAACTGCGGGCGACGGCGCATTTACAGTGGTGTTGGTGTTTCCCGCCGTGCTGTAAGTTGGGTACATCGGATTAGGCTGCTGCGGCGAGGGCGCTGAAGTGGTGGTGGTGGCATTCACCACCGTGCTGTAAGTGGGAGCAGTCGGAGTAGTCTGGGGTGGCGGCGGTAGCGGCGGATTGTGAGTGTATCCGGTATTTTGAGGTGTGTGAGGGGCATTTTGGGAAATCGGATAATTTTGTGTTTGATTGGGAAAAGAGCTGTTTGGTATAGGAGGATAATTCTGTGTTTCATTTGGGACTAATGTTGGATTATGAGGAGGATAACTCTGTATATCATTGGGGATTGATGTGGGATTATGAGGAGGATAAGCAGGATAAGCACTAGTTTGGATTGGAGGAGGATAGATGGGATTACAAGACTCAGCATGAAAATCCTGTCCAGGAACAGGGGAAGGCGATACATGTTGACTTACATTATTATGACTCAAATGAGCACAATGCACATGGATATCAAATTCACATGCAGAACAGCTATAGGAGAATCCATCACCAGCATGACTGCAAGAATTGCAGAAAAACGAACCCGACGGATAAGTAGGAAACGGCACCAAAGTTAACGGATGGAGCGGATGAGAGGAGTGTTTGAACGATCTCGCCGCATGAAAACATTGCTCGTGGAGAAAGTAATTGCATTGCCAGCACGCATATATGTTGCCCGAACCCGGAAATTTGCAGCCGGAGCAATGGACGTCGGAGCCCTGAGGGATTTGGTGGAAAACAAGGCCGTGGTTGTGGCTGAAATGCTTGAACTCCATAGGTATGTATGTATTTCTCTTTCTTTTGTTTCCTTTAAAGTCTAATTATGAGGGTTGAAGATGATGGAATTTGAAGATATACTAGGATTTTATCAAAGGGGTCTGAGCAAGTTGGGTGAATAAATTAAAGAATGTGCATAATGTAGATGGGGTGACAAGTTATTAGATTCCATCGCTGGCTGTGGCTGGGAGTTGAATTTGTCACAACTCTATTACGGGAGTTGACTTGGAAATTTGTGATCAGTTGACTGACGTAAAAACTTGTATGAAGTCTTTCTTTATATAAATTGTCATTTTAATTATATCGTTCGGCTCGTTATGCGTGATTAGTGGTTTGAGATTTTGACATTTTCTTTTAAAAATCTGATTTGATTGTACAGTAGTGCTAAGCTTGTGCTATCAGTTACATTTGAATGCATGAATGAACCCATCTGTAATGTTTGGGAGTTGGGACTATGAGTAGTTGTTCATAAGAAAACTTCAAAATCAAAGGGTTATAAGGTCATTTCACAATATTACTGCCCTCTCACTTAATTCCACAAATTTCTATTTTATGTTAGGAAAATCACAAAAAGGTTGTCGTTGAAGACTTTATATTACATCAAAATGTAGAAACTTTGATGATAACATTTCAAATTTTTTATGAATATCTTATATTTCTATCGACTATTATTGATTTCTACCAAAAATATTGATCATTATTGATCAATATTAAATTTTAAATTCATGACTACGACAATAGACACCAAGCCACTATGAATATCGGTTGACAATACTCATCAAGCCAAAACTCAGGGCATGTTAGGATGAGGTTTTAGAACTTGTCAAGTCTAAGATAATTAGGTCAAATTTTAAGGTATATAGTGTTTTTGTTCTAGGCAAATGTCGATTTGTAAAAACAAATTAACTCTCTCAGACCCTCACACAATATTGCATAAAATTACTGTAATTCTCGTGGTGTGATAAGTTATATATGAATACTTCTAAGTTCTAAACTATTATTTTATTCTATCGTGTTGTCCATATTCGTTGGATATCTCTTACGTGATAAATTCAAAAAAAAATAATAAAATTGAAACTTCATAACCGTATTTTTACTTTGAATATTAAAAAATATTTCCAAAACAATAGGACTTGTTTTTTAATTTATTAGATATATAAATTTTATTTATTTTTTAATATTACATATATAAAGATTTTTTTTTCCTTTTATTGATAATACCGTAATTTTATTTGTTAAAAAATTTAATAAAATCTTATACATATCAAGATTTATGTGAAATATAAGATAAAACACCTAAATAGAATAGAAGACCCGATGCCTTAGATTGATGTTCTTATGATTTGGTGTGAAGTGTGAAGTCAAGTCACTATTAAAGCCGAGAATTTGGAAGACAAATTGTGTATAGCTACTCGCAAGTGGCACATCTATCCTTGGGCTTGGCCCTTGGGGCACTTCAATTCTAAAGTGACACAAGTTAATGACTACAGCGAACGCCACTTCTTGTTTTATTAGAGGATCGAACTTCCATGACATACTTATCCTTTATTGACGTTGACACGCAGACAATAAACTGAAATCTGATCATAACTTAGTAAGCAAACAAAGACACAAGTAGAACTGAATTCCACATACAAAGATGCAAACGCAGAAATTAACAGATACAGGATCTACTGTAATGAATTTGTACAAGTTTTCCCATTCATAGTGAAACCAGACAAACCAAGAAAGCTTTTTCATAGTCATGCATGTCTAGTGAAATTCTCTTGCTGTCAATCCGAATTCAGCTTATTTTGCTGCAGTTTGATGGATTCCTCCTGCACACTCCAAATGGGCACCGCATTTACAAGCCGAGCACGAGTAAATCCAGCACCCCTTCGCCATCGAATCATCGCAAACGTAACACGCGGAATCCTCACCTTCCAAGCACTCCGGGACACCATACAACAAAGTGAGGGGATGTTCGTGATCCTTCCGAATCTCGGTTTCAGGCAAGGAAGCGCACGCGACGTGGAGATCGAAGTTACAGTCGCCGCAGTGGTAGGTAAACGCGTGCCCTGAGTTCCCGCAAGCATCGCAGGTGAACTCGCCGTCGTGGTACGGCGGGGAGTAGCGGAGGGCGAGGGGGTGCTTCGGGTGGGAGTGGTGGCGGATGCGGCGGGGGAGATCGAAGCACAGATCGTGGAGGAGGAAGTTGCAGTTAGGCTTGGTGCAGATGTAGGCCGGACCAGAGATGTCGTGTTCGCAGCCGGAGCAGACGGCTTTGTCCTCTGCGTGGACTTGAGAGAGCTCCAGTGGATGGCGGTGGCTGAAATGATTGAATTGAAGCTTCCCGAATTTGTCGACGAATTCCAACTCTCGCCCCTCAGTGAAGAAATTCATGATCAAAGCCATCTTTTTAGGTGTATGGATCAACCACTCTCACGAAACTTGAAGAACAGAGGAAGATTGTGTGTATATGGAGACAGAGAGAGAGTGCGAGAGTTCTTGGTGTTATTCTATTATTAGTGAGTGGAGTGGAGACACATTTGTGGGAATGACTTAAATAAGGAAAAAATGGATTGCAATATTATATTACCCTTAGTTCACATATTTCTGTAAATAAAATACTCAGAATTGAGAGCCATTTGAGGGAGGAAAGAACAGAAACACACTAAATTCATTTATTTTGGAAGGTGCCTTCGCTGCTAATCAATGACTGATGCGACTTATTCAATTGTCATAAATTCATAATGTTTCAAGTGGCGTAAAGACAGCCTAAAAGTGCGTTGATGATTCTCTTTTCCGGGACGTGGTTGCCTTAAATGCAAAACGTCAATGTTGACTTATGGATTTTATCAGGAAATTTTATCTTGAATTTGACTCAGTCAAATTAATGTAACGAGAGAACGAGTATTTTATAATTATCGTGTGATCGATGAAAATTTTAAAAAGAACTAGCGATCGGGGCACACTCGTTGCGTGTGCAACTTAAACTTATATTATTCGACATGAAATGTAGATTGTACCTTATTATTAGCGCAACATTTAATAAATAGTAATTTGGAGTGATTTAAAAATATTTTTTAAATATATTAAAATAAAATACATTTATATAAATTTTTTTATCAAAAAGTCGCCAATACATAAAGAAAAAGTAATGTGAAAGATTAAAAAAACCTAGTCCGTAAAAAAACGCAAACTATAATATACTAATGTACTTCATATAAAAAGTACAATAATCTACTACCAAACTTCATAAAGAAAAATTTGCAACGCAAAGTTAATATATACAAATCGGTCTAATCATACTATTATACTATTATTATTTGTTACTAACTTCAACCATAGTCCTGCATTTTGAGATAAAAAGATTATATTAGTAGTCAAACCGTTGAGATAAAGAAAGTTTGTATAAATAGTCAAACCTTAATATTTAATGAGCTACTAATAATAAAATAATGTACTTACTTTGTAATAGTCCAGGCACACTTATATTCCTTGATATTCATGCACCACTTTCGATAACGATACTTGAAATACTACAACCGAATACATTTAGTTAGAAGATATGTGTGCATGGTAATCTATACTATTCTATTAAGCGAGAGAGTCAAGTTTGGTCTCTTGGACTCTCCATTTCTTTTTTTTTTTTTTTTTTATATAGAAAATAACCTATCCCACGTACAACACAAACCGTTCTCACACTATTTTCTTGGACTCTTCATTTCTTTTTAATTTTATTTTAATTTTATTTTTTTTGAAATACCCAAGTACAAAACTAATTGATTTCTAATATATAAAATATTATGTAGATAATCAATCTCAAATACTATTCATATATTTGATTGGTTTTCTATTTAAAATCTTAATTTTATGAGTTTATGATCTTAAATTTTTATCTGCACACGCCTTTGAGCGTGCAGAATTATTAGTACATATAAAAAGCAATAATTAATACTTGCCACATCAACGTCTTCGTCATTAGCACTTTGTATGCTTTCCCTGCCGAAAAAATTGATTAGGATACATACTATGTATAGTCTTCAAGATTATTTTAATAAAAAAATTCAAATTAAATGTGTTCACATACTTTTCTGTTCTTTGTATACGTAGTACTCGTAAAATCCATCTCCCTAAATCTCTTCCATTTATGCCAACAATGGTCTTCCAACCTGGACTGAGTATTTGCAATTTTGACGGCTACAAAAACACCATTAGAACATAGAATGTCATCCTTACATACTCGTAGATAAGTACTAAACACTTTAATAACATGAAATTCCTTAGTATTATTTACCCTTTGATTAGTGTTCGGTGCTCGAGCTTGTTTCCACCTATACCAATCTTCCAGTTGTTCATTTAATTCTTTAGCGGTAGCCAAGTCAATAGGAGTATTCATTTGTCTGAAAGGGAAACATCTACCTACATAAATCAAATTAGATTTATCAGCAATTCTTAATAAGACTTTATATAAGGCAAGTAAGTCACATTTTACTCTAAAAGTAAATTAATTCTCAATTTAATTATATAAAGAAAATAAAAAATGATACGTAAATAGATGTTTGAAGTATATATTTAAGATTGCATATAATTGTATATCAAACTAAATAATTTTTCGCTTTACAAAATATGGAATCATATATGATAATATAAATTGTCATGTTCTAATGAATTTTATATTGTACCACGTGTTCTTCTATTTTGATAGTTTCTCCTTCGTTGAGCCAAATACGCTTCTCTTCGCTCTATGTTCATGTCATTACGCGCTTCTCTTCGCTCTATGTTCATGTCATTATGCGCTTCTCTTCGCTCTATGTTCATGTCATTACGCCGTTGACACTCGTTTATTCTCCATTCCTCTCGAACCTCTACAAAAAGTAAATCATGTTTAAAATAAAATATGGACCACAAAATAAATCAAAGACTGTTATAAAATATTTTATATAAAATGCTTTAGGGACTAAAATTTGTACTTATGTACGTAATGTTATTTCTGCTTTGATTACAAATGATAAATTATTAAACAAAGAAAAATTAAAATTAAAAATATAACTAAAAAAGATAACCACCATGTATAAAATAATATAAAATTTTTAAATTTTAGTTTAAAATAAATATAGATAACTGGACATAATGATTTAGGCTAAAAATTTGCTAGATCTAACCATATTTCCCATTTCTGCAACATTTTGTGTTCCTCTACGTTGGTAGTTTCTTCTACGCTGTGCCAAGTGAGCATCCCTTTGCTCATTATTCATGTTATGGCGACGGTGATGATCCATTGTTCTCCATTGCTCTTGAATTTCTGCAAACATGAAAGAGGTGTATCAAATACATTGTTTCTTTAAAATATTTTAAATAATTCTAATTTGAAGATTTTGATCTAAATTAATAATGTACTTAAAGGATAGTAGTTTGATATATATAAAAATAGGACTCAATTTTATCTTCAACAGAAAAATAAATCCATATCTCATGTTAGGCGCCACAAAATAATCTACCTTTATATTAGATGGTCCAAAGTTTATATTTAAACTTGGTTCTTTGTATATATTGTATTTCAATTCAACTCAAATACGATATGAAAAATCATTAAGATGTGAAAAGGTAAAAAGGCAATGGAATTAAAGAATCATAACCAAATATCGACTTTCGGATAAAAGTCCTTCATTTAATTAATCATACTTACAGTAAAACTGTCTTAAATAAAAGGCATAAGATAGTGTCACATTAATCACTATCTTATGCCTGATAAAATTATTATATTAAAAATAATTATGGAATATATATTAATAAAAAAATAATTTAAATATATTTAAATGTTAATATTTTTTATTTGCACATGTATGGAATGTGCGAAATTGCTAGTTGTTATTATTATTGTGATTAATAAAGCTAATTTTTATGTAAACATAAAAATAATATAAAAAAATATAACTATAGCTTTTGAAATATTTTTAATTTTAAAAAATAAATTTAATTGACTTTAATTTTAAACTAACTCCAGAACTTTATTAGACTCATATTCTATCTCCAGAACTTTATTAAACTATTTTTGCGGTATTTTTTCATTGTATGATTGTCTTCATGCACACAATCACAATTTAAATAATTTAAATATGATACCAAAAAAAAAAAAAAATGGATATACTCTTTAGAAAACAAAAAAACAAAACTATGTTGTACCTGTGTTTCTATTTTCTGTAATAATTTGTGTACTTCTACGATGATAGTTTCTCCTTCGTTGAGCTAGGTGAGCAGATGTTTGTTCATTATTCATGGCATGGCGACGGTGTCGATCATGTGCTCTCCATTGCTCCTGTTGCTGAGTGATTATGGCTGATGAAGTTCCATACGCTACACCTTGTCTAGTTGGAAGTGATTGATCCATATATCTTCCTAAAAAAATTAATATTAAAATCGAGATGATTCATATTAAAGAAAATGCAATTATTAATCCATTTTGAATAAATAAAAAAATCAGAATAATGCGCCCGCATATGGGATAATGCTAAATGTAACTGAAATTAAAGATAAGCCAGTCAATTTGGACATGAAAACTTGATGAAAAATGTTAAAGCCAACAAATAGATTTAGCATCAAGTTGCTCCAATTTATCCAAAAACAAAAACCAATCACCCAATCATTAAGTCAGCAATAGTAGATATTCCAATCTTTTAGTTGAAACATAAGCCACATGCATAGCTCTCTCCAGTGCTATAAAAATTAGCAATATTGATCTCACGACATGGAATTAGAGAAAAAATTGAACTCATGGAATTAGAGAAAAATTTGAAAGAAAACAAATAAAAGTGAAACATAATCATTGAATTATGAACATCTAATTCTATGAAACCAGTGTTTTCATGAATCCAAGGCCACCAGTAACCAATTCAGAAATCAAAGACCCACCAGTAAAAAACGACACTCGCAGAACACCCAAGCTACTCCAGAAAATGTTGCACTCGCAAGACACCCAAGCAACTCCAGAAAATGTGGCAGTTTTCTTAAACAGATTACTATGACTGGACCCTAAAGAAGAAAACACATACTTCTTTGGAAAAACACAAACTTCATCATCACAGAGCCACGCACATATAAACCAATTATATTTGAAGTAATTTTGTAACCAGAATCGGATCCGTGTTTTGAAAATTAAATTTGAGTTAGTAATGGACGTGAACGTGGAGTTTTATCAAGTAACGGTGAAAAACGTGGGCAAGTTTAAATTAAAGGAATAAATAAAAAAAATTAAAATCATAGAACTCAGAATAATAATTAAAAAAATAAAAAATATGAGAAAAAAGATAAGGATATAAAAATACATTGAAAAAGTTTGTGTTGTAATTTAAAAATAACTAAAAAATTAATTTCAAATATGAAAAAAAAGTCCAGGATTGTTTGAGTTGAAATTAAAGAATAAATGAAATTTATTAAAATATAAAAAAGAGTCCAAGATACGACATGTTATTAAAAATAAAATAACAATTAAAGATTACACAATATCAAAAAAGATAAAAGACGGTTACGTGATGTGAGAGAAAAAGAGAATAGAGAGATAATACGTCAATAAATAAAAAAAAAGAAAAGAAAAGAAAAGAAAAGAAATAAACCAAACCGTCACAAAGGGAGTTACGTAAATAAATAAACAGAAAAGAAAAAACTAAAAAGTCAGGGGCAGAAAAGGAAAGAGTCCAAGACACCACATCTGCCACTGACGCTTAATAATATAGTATAGATAACAAATCAATATTTTGAATAGACATGAAAAACTTGGAAAGTAGTAAATAGTAAATAAATGTTTAGTAGTAATTAGCGGTTGAGGCACATTACCGGCATCGGTTTTTAAGGCGGGATTGTATAATTTTTGGATAATTTTAATTTGAATTTGAAGTATTTTTTACAACACTTTTTGTCCAACCCCGCCTTTCAAGTCGGCCGATAGTAAAGAGGAGATAGAAGTTTTTGTTTGTCCATTTATTGCTTTTGTCGGCATGCATGCTTGATAAATATGTATACTTCTTGGCTTTTGGTGGGTCTGGGGGGTATCAGTGCAATTTAACAAAATTACACAAAGCGTGTTAACGTAATTTAACAAAATAATGCAAAGAGCAACACGAAATAATGAACAAAGGTGACTTCTATTAAATAATTGTAAAGAAAGTGATCACGATAACTCACAATTAAATTACTTGTTATCGGAACTTAAAAGAGTATTTTTTCCGAAATTACAATTCAATTCATGACCTTGAGTCTACACATGCGGATCAAGATCAATACACACCACTACAATGTAGTGTAAGGTATGGTTAGTATGGTGAAGACAAAAATTAAAAAAAAAACTTTAAATGGGAGAATTTATAGATTTTCCGAAGGTCTCGACCTCCAAACTTTCTGACCCTAATGGGCTCTTCACGTTCAAGTGCCCTAAAGGCTCTTCATATTCATCTCCGGTTCTTCATTAACCAAAGTACTCATCTTCGTCCTTGCGTGGCCAAATCACACAAGATTTGACCTTTTCTTGATAAGGCTTCAAAACCTCCTCTATTCGAAAACAAGAAGTCTTCGAAATAATAACTTCTCAATAAGCTAACTTTGATATTAATTTGACCATATATTAGCTAAATCCCACGCGCCCAAATAAAACAAATTCCGTTAAAAAAATTATGACTAATAAAATTGTAATTATCCAAATTAATTATGAAAAATTATAATTTTCGCCTAATTAAAGACGGGGGAATTTGAGAAAACTCCCCAATTGTATAGTCAATTTTTAGTTTACTCCCCAGGTCTAAAAAAATTTCAGTTCACTCCCCAATTCACATGCATAATTTTAGTTAGCTCCCCAATTTTGGGGGCAGATACCACATATGGCGATTTAGATACACCATATGACGAATTAGGTACACGATTCTTGAGTTTATCTAAATCGCCATATGTGGTATCTAAATCGTCATATGATGTATCTAAATCGCCATATGTCGTATCTGCCCCCAAAATTGGGGAGCTAACTCAAATTATGCATGTGAATTGGGGAGTGAACTAAAATTTTTTTAGAACTGGGGAGCAAACTAAAAATTTTTCAACCCATGGGGAGTTTTCTCAAAATTCCCCATTAAAGACATTCAGGGTCTACTCGCCACATTAGCATATCTGTTATGTAGCAATTTTTTCTTAATTCCTTTAAACAAATTAAAGGGGGAATTATTAAAGAGGACCAAATATGTTAAAAACTTTTTCTAAACCCCCTAGTTTGAAAAATATATGTTTGAAGTCACCAATACACAACATATTTTTGGTAAACCCCCTAATCAGTTAAAAAGACTGTTATGCCCATACTTTTTTCCTGTTTCCACTCCAATTTTGCTTCTTCCAAACCTGTACTTTATCTACTCTCACCTGCCATCATCGGGGTCTTCTTCTTCACTTTTCTTTGCCCGATTGGTGCCCTGATTCTTTTCTGGCGGCGGAGAGCAGGACTGTAAAGCATTTCAGCAGCAATGTATGAGACCTTTTGCCGTACAAAATTCATCAATGTTTTTATTATGTCGTGATATGGGTGTGCTTAATTTTTTTGGTTTGTTATGTTGCATTTCATTTTCAATCTAATATCTTTGCAATGTTTTTCCCTGAAAATGGATCTGAGTTTGTTTTATCGTGTTTTGTTTCTTTTGTTTCTTTATGCGAACTAAGGCTTCGATGGTTGTTAATGGACAGATCACATTGTCAATATGTTTCATGCAACTTCGTCGGCGCATATTGAGTCGAGCCCGTTTTGTTATTGTGGTGTTGTTGCCTATGTTTTCACTTCTAAGACTCCAAAAAATCCACATAGGAGGTTTGCTAAATGTCACAAGGGAAATTGTAGGATATGGGTGTGGCTTGATCCAGAACCGACTCCTGAAATGAGATTACTTATCTCCAGCTATAGCGAAAAGGTCGCTGACCGGAACGCTGAAATCAGAGTTCTGAAGATGAAGTGTAATTTTTTAGCAGCTCTTTTTCTTGTCTCTTGGTAGCTAGCCTTCCTAGTACTACGCTTTATTTGATTCTTATTTGTGTAAGATTATGGGTGTTTCTTCATTTTTGGTAATATATTCACCCTCGGTTGTAATCCTTCATTTAAACAAGCATGTAAATATTGTATTTTGCAGTCTACATTGCGTTGTTTATCATCTCGCCTTGAATATTTGGAGTTAAAAGTTGGGTTTGTAGAGCCATGCCTTTAATAGTTGGAGTTAAAATCTGGGTTTGTAGAGTTTGTTCTTGAATATTTGGGGTTGAAAGCTGGGTTTCTAATGTCTACTTTCTTAGGCATTTCGTCGAACAAGTTGCGAGCATTTCTTACATTGCATTTCATGAAAGGGTAATGTAATATCGACAGATCAATATAACTATCATGCTTTTGCAAAAACGACAATTTAATTATTGAACATCATGAACATACTCCAACATTCATCATATCAAACCTATCGCAAACAACGACTCAACATTCACCCCCTATTGATTCATCTTTCATCGAACTGGGCCTAGATTCATTTAAGTGTGCTTAGCTCGCACCGATCTGTGCATTGCAAGTTTGCCCATCTGAGAAAGTGGGAGCATCTATGCACAGATCGGTGAGAGCTCAAGCACATATAAATGACTGTCCACATAGCAACCTCATAATATCACTAACAAACACCCTTGTTTCATCGCCGCATACAAATACCACTTTATCACTAGCAAAAATTTAAGGTAAGAGTACACATTGATACAAAACTGAGTTACAAATCCCTAAAATAATTACGCAACAAAAACAATTTACTTGAATGTCTCAGTGTAGTTATGAATCAGCCCATCAATCATTGCAAGGGCTTCCTCATTCAAAGACGCACGCCCGTCGAAGTCCTTTCTACCCACAAACGACTTTAATTCATTGGAAACAGAAGGTATGTTGTCATCATCATCATCATCATCATCATCATCATTCAACAAAACGTGATGAACTGCTTCATGAGGGAGCTCAGCAGCATCTGGATGAACAAGCACCACCGCAAGTCGCTCAACCTCATCAACAGCGGCAACACCCTTATCTTCATCAGGCCCACCAACAGCAGCATCCTTCTGACATTCCTTCCTCAAGTCCACTAAAACATCACAAAGAACTAAATCCACAGAGTCAAGCCTTTTTTGTTTCACCCCATCTTCATCCTTCTTGTCCTCCTCTTCCTCCTTCTTCTCCCCCTCTTCAACCCCCTCGTCCTCTTCATCCGTCTCATCCACTCCATCCTTCTCATCTTCTTCAGCCAATTATGCTATGCGTATGTTAGTGTACACTTGCACGATTGGTTTTAACTTAGTGAATCTAAACCACAACAGTAAATCAGCCAATTACAAAAAATGAAAAATATTACAATATCATCCCTGCTGTTTTCATGTAATAACAAAACGACCCCTGATGATTTATGATATAACAAAACAGTCCTTCAGGGTATTTTTGGGGGAAAAAAAATTAACGAAAACCTAACAGAACCTAGGGACCTCAAACGGGCATTAAATGTTAGGGACTAATATGTAATAAATGAAAGTGCGAGGACTAAATTGTAATTAGACCTAAATACAACGTACCTAGATGTAATCGCATGCCCCAATTTATTATTCAAAATAATTAAAATGAATATAAAATTTTACGTAGTTGCGATCATAACCACATATTTAAATGCTTACATGCTCTTCAGTATCTCTCCTTCCATACTCATGTGATGTGTTATCCAAGTTTGAAGCTTTGGTTTATATTTCTTTTCTCATATTTAAGGAAGAAGAGAGTAAAAAGAGGGATTCATCTTTTCCCCGGATCCGATTTTTTAAATCGAATTGCACTGAACCGAACAATTTTTCTATTATTGTTTTTTTGGAAAATTGGTTTTGACAAAAACCAAATGTTATTGAAAATCGAACCCACGCTCTTTTAGTACTATACAATACAATGTTTTAATTACTTTTTTCCAGTTTTCATTTAATGATTGACGTTTTTAGTTATGATAGTTTTTCTTTTTTTAAACACACATTCCTAAATGTGATTCAAACTTGGGTTATTGTCTAAAGAAAACCACTTGAAGTCAACCCCATTGGCGTTTTTAGTTCTCATTGTTGATACCTTTGTGATTTTGTCTAAGCTAGGCTTTCTGTACAATGTATTACCTCTTTCTCATCCAAGTCCAGCCGTCCAAGCCCGCCTCTTCGTCTCTCCCACCTCTCCTCGCCGCCGCCAGCCCACCACTCTCTGAACAATTCCGCTGCGAGACCGCGATAGCTGATGCCTAGTCTCCGCCAAACCCAGTCCCCCACCGGCTGCCACCGTTAGTGCCATAACAGTCCACACCAAATCCTAGCTATATGCATGAACACTCCACTAGAGTTCGGGTTTGAAAATTTCACAAAGATTTGATTTTTTTGTTTCTCTCTTAGTTAGTATGATTTAATTTGAGTTAGTAAATCTAGATAAAATTTGGGTTTGAAAATTTTACAAAGATTTGATTTTTTTGTTTCTCTCTCAGTTAGTATGATTTAATTTGAGTTAGTAAATCTACATAACAGATTTTTATGGTGAGATTTGTTATATAAATTCATCATTTAATTTATTGGAAATAATTACTCATTAGCAAACAATTTGTTAATGAATTAGTTATCGCAATAGAAGATTATTGAATGATAATTTGTATTTATTTTTTGGTTTTTAAATTTTTTTTTATACACTATTTGATTATTGAGTTATTTGGTTATTAAACTGAATCAAATCAAAAAATTTCGATTTTTACTGAACAAAAGCGATTTTTTTCGATTCGATAATCGGCTAAGTGAAATTGGAAAAATGAAATTTTGATTTTTTTTCTGATTGAATACCCCTATTTTTGAGTTTGAACCGGCTCCATTTAACTTCTCTTTTAGCCGAGTTCGAGTTTTTTTTTTTTTTTTTTTTTAATATTAGCGGAGTTTGAGTTTTCTTCTTTTAGTTTTTGGACTAGATAGTCTTTGTTAAAAATACATATTATATTATATACATACTATTTTTATTATGATTATATAATATATTATCTAGTTATAATTTAAAGAAAAAGTAAAATAAGATTTATCTTCAGAAACCTAGCTCACGCCACTCCACAACTCGCTGGCGCCGCTACCGCACTGCCCACCTTGGGCGCCGCCTCTGCACCCCCTTCTCTTCACTGCTCTCGGCCCAAGCACTCATCTGTCGCCGCCACCACCTCGCTGCTCTTAGCTTTATCCCTCACCATGCAAAATTGTGTATTTTATAAACTGATTGAATTAGTTTTTCGTGGTCTTAATTATTTCTTCCTCTTATTTAAATTAGAACTAATGAAACTCTATCATATGAAAGATAAATTTTGAATAATGTTAATATTGTAGTATTTAAATTGTTGGAAGTGAAAAAATCACTCGCATAAATGAGTCATAGAGATGTTAGCCATATCCCCCACCCGTTTGTTGCGCTAAATGATAATATATTGCTATTTTAATTATATTTTTGTGTATTTTATTATTTTAACTTTTTACTATCATCACTTAGTACATAAATTATTTAATTAATTAAAATTTTGGTATATATGTGGTATATCAGGTCAGTCCCAACTCAGACACCGCAAATTACAACTCATTAAAGAAGTAACTGGAGCTAATCGAAAGTCAAAGCATTAAATTGAAAAAATACGGAAAGATAATTAATAAAATTGTGAGGATTACGAATTAAATTTTAGTAAGTTTCTTTCTGGGGTCATTTTATAGGTCTATATAACGAAATAAGAATTTTACTAATTTTTTATGAATTTCAGAGGCCCATTAACAATAAAGCCCAGAAAGAAATGGACATGAAGTTTTAGTAAAGCCCCGAAAAGCAACCACCTTCTTACTGCATTTTGTATTTTTTTTTTTTGGATAAATATTCTGAACATCCTGTACTATCGCGGTTTTTGGATCTTGCATTCTGAACTAAAAAAAGTCTATATTTTCATCCTCAACTATTGTTTAGTGATAAATTACAATCTGGTTCTACTCATCATGTGACGCGTGGATGAAATTTGGGGTACATGTCACACATCCATTGGGCAGGTTGCAATTTATCATAAAACAATAGTTGAGGATGCAAACGTAAATTTATTTTAGTTCAGATGCAAAGTCAAAAAACCACGATAGTACAAGATATTCAAAATATTTATTCCTTTTTTTTTTTCGGGATCAATCTCCAAGAAACATAAATGCAGACCTCTAATGCCCGGACACGCCGGAAAATGTTGACGTGCAGTGTCGGACACGTGTCGGACACGGACACGGCTCCGACACGTCTCCGACACGTGTCGGACACGCCTAAACCGTGTCCTAAAAAAAAAATAAAAAAATAATCCCGGACACGGTGTCGGACACTCCATTGTGGAGTGTCCGACACGGCTTGGACACATATCAGAAGAATTTAGATTTTTGGATGGAGAAAGCTCCGTCACGGCATCCTTGTCAACTCAGACGGTAAAAAGCTTGGCCATGGCGGTGGTAACGACAGTGGATATGGTGATTGCAAGAGCTTGGAAGGCGGCATCATCATCTTGGTATCTGCTGGCTTCTGTCAAAAAATTTACCTCCACAACAGTGACGGTAGCAGTGGCAGTGGGATTTTTGGGAGGAGGAGTTCCGATGGCTGTGGAATATTTGGGAGAAGAAGGGTCGATGTGAGGCGGCGAAGAATGAGAAGAATAGGTTGGGAAGAAATGAAATTGAATCTGGGGCCTGGAATGGTAATTACTGTCGACCAAAAAACTAAAAAGGAATTGTAATTACTAATTAAAATTTAGCGTTAACTGTTGGGCCTCTGGCCCATAAAATCTAA
This sequence comes from Lantana camara, assembly GCA_037501455.1. NCBI lineage: Eukaryota > Viridiplantae > Streptophyta > Magnoliopsida > Lamiales > Verbenaceae > Lantana > Lantana camara. The sequence goes on along the minus strand of CM074862.1, from coordinate 86,222,241 downwards.
GATTAGTGTTATTTTATCCAAGTTTGTTTTTTGTTTATTTATCAACTTCTTTCAAAAGCAATATAACATTAAGTTGGCACCAAAAATATATATATAAAATTAAGTCATTAATAAATATTGATTGCTAAAATCAATATATATTTGCAAATTAATACATATCACATATATATATAAATATATATAATTATATATATATAATATTGCCGTGTCGGAGCCGTGTCGTGTCCTAAAATTTTAAAAAAATCCGTGTCACCGTGTCCGTGTCGCCGTATCCGTGTCCGTGCATCATAGATGCAGACTAATAGAACCAGCACACTCGTAAATGCAAACGAATCGAGTTGCTCGTAAACTAACGAGTGGAGCAAACATAGTTTTGAGAAGGGCTGTCAATAAAGTTGATTTTAATTTGAATTCAATTCAAATTTTAACACATATCGATATTTTTTTTTTGATATAATATATTTAATTATAAATATTCATTATTCAAAATAAGTGAATTGAATATTAAATTTTATGTAGTTGCAATCACCGTAACATATCTAAGTGTTTACATGTTTCTCGGTATCTCTCTTCTTCCCTTCTCTTGTTATGTGTTATCTAAGCTTGAACTTTCAGTTTAATTTTTTTCCTCAAATTTAAGGAAGGAGAGAGTAAAAATGGAGGATTGATCTTTCACCATCCGGTGTTTTAAATTGAATTACCCAATCCGATAACATTTAATATGATATGGATTTTGTAATTAGATTCGAATTCAAAATTTTTGAATCTTGCCGGGGATCTGACCAATTGACGATCATTGTTTTGAGTTTTTTTTTTTCCAAATAATTTTATTATTGTTCTCCAACTACCCCCGATAAGATTTAAACTTGTGACCTATTTATTCAAAACTACTTGTCCTTACAACTGAGACATCTTCTTTTGTCTTATATTGATACTAGTTTTGAGCTTGAAACGAATCAATTTGACTTCTCTTTTAGCCAATGTTTTCAAAATTGGACTGGACCTTGAATTGGTAGGATTATTGATCACCGGTTCAACCAGTTCGGCCATCAATTCAACTAGTATGACATCATAAATATTTAATTATTATTTATTAATTAAATATACAATATTATAATCATAAATAAATGGGGGGAATAAGGCTAAAACTTCCTAGTGCACAAGATAAATTAGACATCACTCCCCATGGAAAAACTCCTTCTACTAACTCCCCAATTCAAATTTGTAATTAGGTTTTACTCCCCATTTTTGGCAAAAATACCAAAACACCCTTGAAAAAACATGAAATCATATAACACATCACTTTTTTTCCCAACAAAATCATTTTATCAACATAATATCTCATATATACAATTTTACACTTTTATTTTGTATGTTAATACTTCAAAATATAATTTCCATACTTCATATGTAAAAAATAATATATATATATATATATATTGTGTAGGTGGATGGTGGGGTAAAAATTAATTGTTGATTTATATTTTGGAATATTATTTAGAAACTATAAAGTATCCAAATTAAAAAATAAAGTATTAAAACTATAAAATAAAGTATCCAAATTATAAAATAAAGTATTAAAACTATAAAATAGAGTATCCAAATTATAAAATAGAGTATTATATAGTTTCCAAATTATAAAACAGAGCATCCAAATTTAAAAGTAGAGTATTATTTCTAAAAGTTAAAGCACTTGGGTTTTAAATTGAAGTATGAGAAGTAAAAATAAAGAAAAAGTAAAAAAAATATTGTTCGTTAAAGTTAAAGAACTTACCTAAATTTATAATTGAAGTATTATTCATAAATATTATTAACGTATTCAGAATTAAAATTATAGTATTATTCGTAAAAGTTAAAGTACTCATATTTAAAATTAAAATATAAAAAGAAAAAATAAAGGATAAAAAAAGCAAAAAGAAATAATTAAGGGTATTGTAATCAAGTTAGGTAAGTGGCGAGTAAAATTTAATTATAAATTTAAATTGGGAAGTTAAGTATAAACACTAAATTATTTTCAATTGAGAGAGTTAATAATTTATAATTTTAAATATTAAACAATAAAATAGTTTTTTATAAAAAAATCCAGAAAAAGATTTAAATATTTATTACACAGAATTATGTTTTTTCACGTTACCAACATTTATTATTTATTATTAAAATTAATATATTTTATAGCAATTACCCTATGTATTACACTTGAAAAAATATTGATATATTTGATTTTTGATAGCAATTACCCTATTACTTAAGTTTAAAAAAAAAAAGTCGAAAAGCCCAAAACAAGTATAGCCAAAATCTTAAATCCTTGAAAGCCCTAATCATTCGGCATTGAAAATCAGAAAACTTGGAGCATAGCCGCCAGCAACACATTACACGCCTAATATCTTTTCATCTTCTTCCCGAAAATTTCAGGTAACAAATTTTCTTTTATTTTGATAAAATTCAGACCATGGTATTCTTTCTCTATCACCTGTGTGTCTCCCCAACTCAAAACGTCTGGAAGAGGCTTGTAAGCGGAATTTTTATTTCTTTTTTTTTTTTTCCCCCCAAACCAGATTTTTGCCTTCAAATCGGCGGTCCGTCCGGTTTTCCGGAACGAAACCGCCGATTAATCCATTTTTAGTCCTGAAACTGTCCGATTTCAGGGAGTCAAATAGGATTGAAATTGGCACCGACCACCGGGTTCCGGTTTTGAAAACAATGCTTTTAGTCGAGTTTGAGTTATGTCCTTATTTTTGGAATTGGACCAGATAACATTTGTTAAAAATATATATTATATTATATTCGTACTATTTTTATTACGATAATAATATATTATATGATTTTAATTTTAAAATAAAAAGTAAAATAGCTTATTTTTAAGAAACTTAACCTCACCCCACCACTACAACTACAACTCGTCGGCCCGCCTCCCCTCTCTACATCGCCTCTTTTTCCCCTTCTCTCCATTGCTATTACCGCCCCACTAAAAAAGATATCTCAAAATTAGATATGCAAAATGGTATATTTTATAAACTGATTGGATTATTTGTTGTGGTCTTAATTTTATAAACTAATTAGATTCTAGATATTCATTGAGTTTATCTTTTGTTGTTCACTCAAGAGTATATAAACTCAGCTAGCTATTTTAATTTTTGACTTTTTTGGCTTAGGAAGTTATCTATTCAATTGTTATTTCATAACATCTGATTGTAATGTTTTGTTTGAAGTTTAAGTTAGAGACCAATAAAGTATCATTGAATTTGCAATATACTTGGCAGAAAATTAATGGGGATGTTGGTATTATGTTCGATATGAAAGGATCCATGATCCATACTTATATAATCAAAAATACTTGTAGTTTAAAGCAGCCCCTCTGGCTGGAGCTCAAGAATTGAACAGGGACCATGAGCAAAGCTCGAGCTTGTTTTGTATAGGTTCGTCTGGCCCGAGTAGAAAAGGGCAGGGCTTGGCTCTGCTTATTTGCCTTTCTAGTTGTAATTACGAATTCTATATGGCGATAGGAAAAACAATTACAATACTTCTTTGGCATGGTGTTATTTCTAGTCATAGGTTGTCAAGATCTTTAATCGAATTGCAAACAAACTAAATCAAATCTTTATGTATTGCTTTTATCGTATTAAATATCATAAACATTTTATTAAATTTACTAGTATATAATGAATAGAGGCAGTTATATGATAATGCCTTGTTTTTGATGCGTACTTATTTTAGTTACTGTTATGTCAAAAAGTTCATATTCATGATAAACTTTCTTGTACTATATTTTGCTTATTTATCTAATTTTTGGACATTTTCTTTAATGAATCAAAAGGGATCTTATTAGTTTTACTGAAATAGTGATTATGGGTCCAAGATGGAAAGGAAAAGCAGTTGAAGCAAAAGCACTTTCAAAACCCATGTCGAAAATAATCTCCCGCCTTCAATCCTCTTTGATCGAGTCTAATTCACAAGGACTCCTCTCAGGGTCTAGTGTTCTCGTTGCAGCAAATCCGGATCAAATCGAACTCTTCAACTCAGCATGCTTTGGTCGTCCAGTTATAACCACTGAGAAGGATAAGCAGTGGTTTCAACTAACTCTCGAGGAAGCCTTTTACTTATGCACCGTGATGCAATGCATCAAAATTGTAGGTGAAAACAACTGTGCCAAAGGTACTGAAGATTTGTGGCGTCATGTGACATCGAGGAGAGCTGATTTTGGGCTTCTGTTCAAAGCTTATGCTCATCTTCGCGTGAAGAATTGGGTGGTGAGGGGTGGGTCCCAGTACGGGGTCGACTTCGTTGCCTACCGTCACCATCCAGCGCTCGTGCACTCCGAATATGCAGTTCTTGTCTTTTCTGATGATGGAGGTGAGAATGTAAATGGTCGCTTGAGGGCTTGGTCCGACTTCCATTGCACGCTTCGGCTCTGTGGTAGTGTTGCTAAAACTTTATTGCTTCTTCATATTAGTAGAATTGGTGATTGTGATGCTTCCTCTCGTCTGAGTTTGGAGAATTATCATGTTGATGAGAGAATGGTGACAAGGTGGAATCCGGTGCACAACCGGGAGGAATCGGACAACGGTGCAGAGTGAATCATGTAAGTCATCAACTCAGATCTTTTAGGATTTGATCATTTTTTAAGAAAATAGAGATAGTTACAGAAAGCCCTCCATATTGGTCTAAATTTTTCTTGGAATGAGATGGTAATTTAATTGATGGTGAAAATGGAATTGTTGTATGTATCACACAAAACAACTTAGATCTTCACTATATACAAAATGATATAATTTCAACGGTTTGATCATACATAGGACCAAATATCAAGTTTCTTCTAAGAATTTTCCTTGTAATTTAGGTGCTGAAAAATATTTGATAATTATAGTTTTGGTTATTATATACTAGTAAATTTAATAAAATGTTAAGATATTTAATACGATAAAGCAATACATACAGATTTGGGACAACATAGTGTGATTTAGTTTGTTTACCGATTCGACAGTTACATAAAGATCTTCATACCCTATGACCAAAAATAACACCATATCAAAGAGGTATTGTAATTGTTTTTCCTATTGACACATAGAATTGGTCGTTATAACTAGAGAGGCAAACGAGCCGAGAGACCCTGCCCCTTTTCTTCTGGCTCGAGCCTGACCTCAAACCTCCCAAACCTATACAAAACAGGCTCCAGCTCTGCTTGTGGTTCTCGTTCAATTCTTGAGCTCCAGCTATAGGGACAAAATACTGTTCTATACTACAAGTATCTTTGACTGTATTAGTATGGATCATGGATCCCTTCATATCAAACATAATACCAACATCCCCATTAAATTTCTTCTTAGTATAATGCTAATTCAATGATGCTTTATTGGTCTCTAACTTAAAGTTCAAACAAAACATTTCAATCAATGTTAGAAATAACAATTAAATAGGTAACTTCCTGACCCCAAAAAACAAAAATTAAAATAACTAACTGAGTTTATAAACTCTAACAAATCAACTCTAATTAGTTTATAAAATTACACCATTTTGTAATTAAAATTAGTATTTAGCTAACCTGATTACTGCACCTGACCCATCCAAGATATTCACCTGCTCCTATACCATGCCAAATCTATTCCAAAGGGTCAATTTTTCTGGCATCTCAAGGGGTGGGTTGCACTCTGTAGTCTGTATACCATACTTATGTGGTATTAGGATATTTTCCTTGGACTAACCATGATAAAGCTTTGGTAATTTAGGTGGTGGTGTTCTATGCTGACTACGAGTATATGTGTTACCTCTTATATAGTGTATTCGTTAATGGATAAACAACGGTGTCCAGTAGCAATGTCATTACACCATTTAGTTGTATTAAGAAAAGGAAAGGGAAGATTAGGTTTCAATGGATGTCATTTTACCCATCCAACTTCCTAGTATCTTTGAGACCATCATATTACTATATAGTGGCCCGTATTCGGGCCCCAGCATCATTAGTTGATGATTTGGACCTATTTTTGTAAATAAGTTCTTAGGTAATGAAATATCTAGTGATGCATAAGGACAACTTTAATGATGAAATTGTTTGAATATGGTATAGTTCTTGGCACTTGCTTCTATCACTGTCTCACCTTCTTGAGTTTTTAAAAGATCTGGGATTTGATTTGGTGAGAAATGGAGTCGAGGTGAAAAGTATGCCACACCTTATTTCCTTAATATCTCTATCTGATGTTGTATATCAAATCGTACTATTTGGCTTATCTCGTGTCCATTCCTTTTTCTGGGCATCTATCTTTTGCCATGATAATTGAGAGACAACTCCTCAAAATACCTGCCCTATTTAATTAGGATTATTTAGCATTGAACAAGTAAACAGTGGCAGAGATAGTCATCTTCTACATTGGGTATGCGTTTTTATTAAATTCTTGATTTTGTCCCCATCTTTAATATTTAGGATAATTACACTGACATACCCTGAGGTTTCATTTAATTACACAGACTTCCCCTGATATTAGGAAAATTACAAAAACTCCCCTGTTAACGAATATATAACACATTTCATCTCTAGCGTTTTATGAATATCCTAGTTTGTCTTTGATACCTATTTATCAGTATTTAATTGAAGTTAATGACTATGATAATTTGTGTTGGGCCAAATATCAGGTATACCAGGGAAAGTTTTGGTAATTTCTCAAACATGAGGGAGAGGGGAAGTTTGTATAATTAGGTCAAACCTCTGGGTTATATTACTATAATTACTCCTTAATATAACCATAATCATACGTATTTTAATTCAATTTTTTTAATTTTTAATGTAGTTCGGGTGTTGCAAACCTCCGACATCATGTGGTTTTGTGTACATAAACGAGACTGTCTGGAGCCCCGGCGGCGGCCTTGTGGGAAGCGTCTGATTGTCTAAGATGGAACAACGATCAAGGCATACTATGCTATAACTGTGACTCATGCAAAGCTGGTGTTTTAGCAAGCTTGAAGAAGAGTTGGAGAAAAGTCTCTGTTATTAATATTGTCACACTGATCATGCTCGTTATCCTCCATGTGGTTGCCTGCGCTGCGTTCAGGCACAACAAAAAGATAGACAACGACGAGCCTTACGGCGAGACGAGGATGGAGAGGACACAGCCCAGCAGGATACACTTTTAAGGAAAAAAGTTGATTAGGTTAAGGTTTCCAAGAACAGGTGTGAATTTTTATTGCAGTTTCTCTTATTTGGTCAAGTAGATGGAACATTACTTGGTAGTTTATAAGGTTCTTTTTGGCTTCATGTTGGAAAAGATTAAAGATTTAAAATGCTGCTGCAGGCTGTATATTTTGTAGTGCTTGTTGTTTCAGGTAATGAGTATTGCATATGGAAAATACATGGGGTGTTGTGTAATATAAGCTAATTGCATGTGCATCATGGTCCAAATTTGGACAATGATCCGAGGAAAGGGGTTGGGTTCACACGAGTTTTGATTTTAGTTTATCTTGTTTATCATTGACGTTTGAATTTAACATGTTTTTAAGTAAATTTAGGGGTGTGTGTTTTGATTATTTCATTTCTATTTACATAATTTCATATAACTGTGATTTTCTCATGAATTTTTGATAAAAGAGGGGAAAAAATTAATGCAAAACAACCCTTTCTATAATATCTTAGCTTTTTTTCTTTCAAAAAAATATAATATCTTAGCTTTGTATAAAGGTGGATTATGTCTAGATCTCCTATAATTAGGTGTGTGTGATTTTATAAATTACAGTTTCACTACATATGATTTATTAATAAATTACATGCAACTGAAAAAAAGAAAGGGGTAATTTGAGAAAACTCACCAATTGTATAGTCAATTTTTAATTTGCTCTCCAGGTCTAAAAAAATTTTAGTTCACTCCCTAATTCACATGCATAATTTGAGTTAGCTTCCCAATTTTGGGGCAGATAGCACGTATGGCGATTTAGATACACCATATGACGATTTAGGTACACGATTCTTGAGTTTTATTAAACATCTATAATCGTGTACCTAATTCGTCATATGGTGTATCTAAATCGCTATATGTGGTATCTGCCCCCAAAGTTGGGGAGCTAACTCAAATTATGCATGTGCATTGGGGAGTGAACTAAAATTTTTTTAGACCTGAGAGCAAACTAAAAAATTTTCAACCCATAGGGAATTTTCTCAAAACTCCCCAAAAAGAAACTAATAAATTACAGACATCCCTTTTATTGGTCTATTTAAGAAAAAGATTATTTTTGTTAATAGTTTCATGTGTGGTATTGAAAATGTTAACCATTGTTTGAGGGTTGATTCTCGAAGGCAATGATTCGGGTTCAAATCCCTCTGATCACTTGGGATGTGTGCGTTTAAAAAAAAAGAAAAACTAAGCCAATAGGGGTTGGTCAAGTGGTATGAGGGTTCTTTTTCGATGGTAAGGTCCCAGGTTCGAATCTCTTGGGCCATTTGGAGTGTGTGTGTTAAAAAAAAAAAGAAAAAAAATGTGTGGTATTGAAAATATTTCACTATTATCGACGTAAATTTTACACTTTCGATAATTGTAAGATTTAATATTAATTTTACTAAAATTTAGTAGTTTCAACGAAGAATTAATAAACACTCCCTGATAAGGCTCAAGACTTTTGCTAAATCCCCTGGTTTGAAATTCGCCTATTTTAGATCCCCAATACACAACATATTTTTCCTAAACCCCCTAAAACACGTAAAATTACTAAAATACCCATGATAAATTAGAAAAATAACAAGTCATATCCCATCTTCATCGTTCTATCTTACTTCTCATCCTCTGTACCGATGGAGTTCCGAAATCTGATATTGAAGAAAAAGAAGATAAGAGAAGAGGAAGAAATCATTGCAAAGACGAGCGTACCTGCGTTGTTGAAGAAGAAGATGAGAGAACAAGAAGAAGTCTTTGCGTCTTCCACCATACCAAAATTAATTTCAGGTATTTTATGTAACCCTTCTGATTCGATATTTTTAAGTTCAAATTTGTTGATAAATTTCTGCAAATTTGAGATTTATATATATATGTGAATAAATTTCTACAAATTAAAGATTTCTAAATATATGCGATTTGAAACTTTTATATATACTTAAAAGAATTTTATTTGCCATGAGATTTGAGATTCTCCATATATTTTTGTGAATATCCAAAGAGACTTTGAGATTTCTTGTATATATGTGAAGAAATTTTTGCGATTTGTAATTTTTGCATATATTTGAAAATTTTTACGATTTGGGAATTTCTGCATATATCTCAACAGATTTGATGTGTGCTACTAAATTTGCAATTGTTTTTCGTTGGGTAATCTGATATTGAATCTAAAATTATTAATTGTTTTGAGTATTTTAGCTGGTTTGTTGAACAATGACTCTATCCATTACCTATGTTTTGGGCATTTTATCAATTATACTACTAATTTATTTGAGTTTTTTGCTATGCGATTTGAAATTTCTCATATATCTTAAAGAGAATTTTGCTTGAAATTTAATATTTAAGATTTTTGTAAAACAATTGTTTGATATTTATGAGATTTCTGCATATATCTGTATATATTTCTGCATAAATTGACTATGAGATTTCTGCATATACGTAAAATCCCACAGTCAGTTTATGCAGAGATATATACAAATATATATTTGAGATATTTGAGATATATACAAATATATATCTGAATATAATTTTTTTATAAACTAATCTGTATATATTTCTGCATAAACTTACTGTAAGATTTCTGTATATATCTAAATATATCTCTGAACAAACTAATTATGAAATTTCTGCAAATATCTTAATATATTTTTCTATAAACTGGTTGATTATTTGCTGCTGTATTTTTTTTCATAAATAAATTGTAATCTGTAATAATTTGTTTTCTCACAGAAAACTAAAAAGTGATCAAGCTTGTGGAGAATGCAAGACCATTTTATGATGATGAACCATGTTACACAATCCGTTTTTGAATTACAGTATTTTAGTTTGATATTTATGTTTTATTTTCTTCAATTCTGGTTGTATAGTGATGGGTTAAATATTCATAATTAAAAGCAACCTTTGTAGAGTGATGGTGTTAAATATTCGTAATTAAAAGCAGACTTTGTAGAGTGATGGGTTAAATATTCATAATTAAAAGCAGACTTTGTGGAGTGATGAGTTAAAAATGTGCAATTAAAGGCAGGTTTTGTACAGTGAAATCTTAAAAATGCGTACTTAAAGGCAAACTTTGTCCAGTGAAAGGTTAAAAATGGGTAATTAAATGCAGACTTTGTCGAGTGAAACGTTAAAAATGCGTAATTAAAGGCAGGCTTTGTCGAGTGAAACGTTAAAAATGCGTAATTAAAGGCAGATTTTGTCTTAAAAATGCGTAATTAAAGGCAGACTTTGTCAAGTGAAACGTAAAAAATGCGTAATTAAATGCAGACTTTGTCTAGTGAAACATTAAAAAATGCGTAATTAAAGGCAGACTTTGCCCAGTGAAAGGTTAAAAATGCGTAATTAAATACAGACTTTATCCAGTGAAACGTTAAAAATGCGTAATTAAAGGCAGACTTTGTCTAGTGCGTAATTAAAGGCAGACTTTGTCTAGTGAAAGGTTAAAAATGCGTAATTAAAGGCAAGCTTTGTCCAGTGAAACATTAAAAATACGTAATTAAATGCAGATTTTGTCGAGTGAAATGTTAAAAATACGTAATTAAAGGCAGACTTTGTCCAGTGAAACTTTAAAAATGCGTAATTAAAGGCAGACTTTGTCCAACGAAAGGTTAAAAATGCATAATTAAAAGCAGGCTTTGTCCACTGAGACGTTAAAAATGCGTAATTAAAGGCGAACTTTGTCCAGTGAAACATTAAAATGCGTAATTAAGGGCGTAATTAAAGGCAGACTTTGTCCAGTGAAAGGTTAAAAATGCGTAATTAAAGGCAGACTTTGTCTAGTGAGACGTTAAAAATGCGTAATTAAAGATTAAAAATGCGTAATTAAAGGCAGGCTTTGTCCAGTGAAATGTTAAAAATGCGTAATTAAAGGCAGTCTTTGTCCAGTGAAAGGTTAAAAATGTGTAATTAAAGGTAGACTTTGTCCAGTTAAACGTTAAAAATGCATAATTAAATGCAGGTGAAACGTTAAAAATGCGTAATTAAAGGCAGGCTTTGTCCAGTGAAACGTTAAAAAATGGATAATTAAAGGCAGACTTTGTCCAATGAAACGTTAAATCTTCAGTATCATAATGTTATTGAATCTTGACCACAACATTACAATAATGATTCAATAAATCTTGAGTATCATTATTGTAATGTTGTGGTCATTATTCAATAAATCTTGAGTATCATTATTGTAATGTTGTGGTTAAAGGCAGACTTTGTCAAGTGAAACGTTAAATCTTCAGTATCATAATGTTATTGAATCTTGACCACAACATGACGATAATGATTCAATAAATCTTGAGTATCATTATTGTAATGTTGTGGTCATGATTAAATAAATCTTGAGTATCATTATTGTAATGTTGTGGTTACGATTCAATAACATTGTCGAATAACGTAAGTGTCCACAACATGTAACTCAATATTGAGTATCATTGTTTATACGTAATTAAGATTCACAGCATGTAATGGTAACTTTTTAACGTTTCACTGGACAAAGTCTACCTTTAATTACGCATTTTTTACGTTTCACTGGACAAAGTCTGCATTTAATTACGCATTTTTAACCTTTCACTAGATAAAGTCTGTCTTTAATTACGCATTTTTAACGTTTCACTGGACAAAGTCTGCCTTTAATTATGCATTTTTAACGTTTCACTATACAAAGTTTGCATTTAATTACGCATTTTTTACGTTTCACTTGACAAAGTCTGCCTTTAATTACGCATTTTTAAGACAAAGTCTGCGCCTTTAATTAAGCATTTTTTAAGTTTCACTAGACAAAGTCTGCATTTAATTACGCATTTTTTACGTTTTACTGGATAAAGTCTGCCTTTAATTACACATTATTAATGTTTCACTGGAAATTACGCATTTTTAACATTTCACTGGACAAAGTCTGCCTTTTATTACTCATTTTTAACGTTTCAGTGGACAAAGTCTGCCTTTAATTACGCATTTTTAAGATTTTTGTCTTGCCTTTTATTACGCATTTTTAACGTTTCACTGGACAAAGTCTGCCTTTAATTACGCATTTTTAACCTTTAACTGGACAAAGTTTGCCTTTAATTACGCATTTTTAACGTTTCACTGGACAAAGTCTGTCTTTAATTACGCATTTTCATGGCCTAACTCTACAAACCCAGCTTTTAATTCCAATTTTTATTCATCACTCCATAAACAACACTATTAGTTCCCCTTTTTTATTTCATCACTCTACAAACTGCACGTTTAGTTTCGCATTTTTAATTCATCACTCTACAAACTACACGTTTAATTCCGAATTTTTAATTCACCACTCTATCGCATTTTTAATTCATCACTCTACAAACTACACGTTTAATTCCGAATTTTTAATTCACCACTCTACAAACTACACGTTTAGTTTAACATTTTAAATTCCTTGCTCAACAAATCAACAATATAATTGATTAAAATTTCTTACTCATTCGTAAATTACAACCAGAATCGGAGAAAATAAAACATAAATACAACACTAGAATACTGTAATTCAAAAACGGATTGTGTAATATAGTTCATCATCAGAAAATTGTCATGCATCCTCCAGAAGCTCGATCACTCTTCAATTTTCTGAAAGAAAACAAATCATTACAATAGGTGACTATAATTTATTTATGAGAACAAATCCAGCAGTAGATTATCAGTCAATTTATACAAAAATATATTTAGATATATGCAGAAATCCCACAATCAGTTTATGCAGAGATATATTTAGATATTGTAACACCCCAATTTTCGGAAGTTCAGGTAAGCACGCCACGAGCGGATCTTCGGGAGTTGGGGGAATTTAAGTTAATCATTTCATTCAATTATTTATAACCTTCATCATATTATATACATTACATCTTCATGCATTAATATGAATTATATAAACTAATTGATATATGTGATCTCATTGCACTATATGACCTTGATTGATCCTCTATGTAAAATTGTAGATTCAATTGCATAACATGAATGGATATAAATGATCTTTTGTGTAGAGATGAAACTTGATTGCATGAATTCAAATAGCTTAGGGACTTATGTGCAAAATGTAAGGAATCACACTTATTCATGCAAGACTTTGGGTTATCTTCTCATTTCTTCCATCTTATTCCATCATTTTCCACTTTCATTCAAGTCTCACACACACACACCATATACCGATCAAAACACCAAGGAAGGAATGAGGAGATTTCACCATAATTCAAGCCAGATTTCAAGAAAGATAATTGCATAAAGTGGAAGCATAATCTTCATCCCATCAACTCATTCATTTCTTCTTCCATTTCAAGGTAATTTGGAGAGCTACATGATTTCATGGATTCATGTTCAAGTAGGGTTAATGAATGATGTTATGAATTCTTGTATAGTTGGAGCTAGAAACATGTTTAGGATTAATAAGGATTGAAAGTTGCATGGAAATATTGAGTTTTATGGAAGTTGGGAGCATGTGTATATTTATGGGGTTTTCATGAGAAGTTCTTGATGCTTTGATGCGTAATTCATGGTTTGTTTGTTGGATAAGTGAAGTATAATGTGCATTTGATGTATTTGGTTAATTGTTATGGAGTGATCTTGTATTTGTTGTTGTTTTGGTATTTACATAATTTTGTAATATGTGAAAGCTTGTGTACATTATGGTTTCATGATAAGAACTTGAAATGCTTGTTATGGGAACAATGATAATATTGGTTTTGGAATGTATATAAATGTTTAAGCTCTCTTCTCTTTATGCGTTGTTGTATTAATTGAGGGTTGCCCGCCTAGCTAGTGTTGTGTTTTTTTATTGTCTCCCGTTCGCTATAGGCTTCATTCATGTATGTGTGCTCGTTCCATATGTGGATTGAACTATAGTGCGGGGGATGTGGTGCCTTTGCGTTAAGGGTGCTACAGATATATACAGAAATCTCATAGTCAGTTTATCCAGAAATATATACAAATTAGTTTATATGAAAATATATTCATATATAAGTATATATCTCAAATATTTCAAATATATATTTGTATATATCTCTACACAAACTGTGGGATTTCACGTATATGCGAAATCTCAAAGTCAGATTATGCAGAAATATATACAAATATATGCCGAAATTTTAGAAATCTCAAATTGGATAGAGTGATTGTTCAAACCAACTAAAATACTTAAAACAGATAATAACTTTAGATTCAACACCAAATTACCCAACTAAAAATAATTGCAAATTTAGTAGCACATATCAAGTCTATTGCAATATATGCAGAAATCTCAAATCGCAAAATCTTAAATATATGCAAAATTCACAAATCACAAAAATTTCTTCACACGTATATACAAAAATCTCAATTCTCATAGCTACTAAAAATCTCTTCGGATATTCACAAAAAAAACATGGAGAAATCAAATTTGCAGAAATTTATTCACACATATGTAGAATTCTCAACTTTACAGAAATTTTACAAATTTGAACCCAAAATTTTCGAATCAGAAAGGTTATAAAAATACCTGAAATTAAACTTAAGTGTATCGACTTCTTCTTCTTCTTCTTCAACGACGATGAGGTGAGCTGGTTGCCACCGGTGGTCGGATTCCAAAATCGATGAGTAAAGAAAATGGAGAAATAAAAAGGGAGATTGGAAGGAGTAAAAATGGTGTGATTGTAGTAAAAAAAATAAGGGCAAAACAGACTTTTTAGGGCTTTGGGGGGTTTACAAAAAATAAGATGTGTATTGGTGATATAAAACATACTTTTTTCAAACTAGGGGGTTTAGGATAACTTTTGAACATATTTTGTCCTCTTTATTAATTGCCCCTGTATATTATAAATAAACTAATAATCATATATATTAATTATATATATGCATATAAAAGAAATTAAAAGAAAAGGGGAAAAGAGTGTCTTCTCCGATCTGGAAGTGAAGGTTAAGCGATGGTGGGGGTACTCAATCTTGAACGGCGGCAACAGGGGATGGTGGCGCGGCGGAGATCTGGTGGTGGAGGGTTTCCCCTTTCCTGAGATTGGGCGAGAGGGATGAGGGATGGTGATGGGGAAGGATATTTGCCCTCTATTTTCTGAAACATTCAAACGACAGAGGTGGTGTTGCCCTTTGTTCTTGGTTTCTGAAACATTGCACCCCTTTGCACCCCTTTGTTCTTGGTTTCTGAAACATTGCACCCCTGTTCTTGGTTTCTGAAACATTGCACCCCTTTGCACCCCTTTGTTCTTGGTTTCTGAAACATTGCACCCCTTTGTTCTTGGTTTTTGCCCTCTGTTCTCTGTAAGAGAGAAGGGAGAACAGGGGAATTAGGTTCGTGGTTGGAGGTTCGGCGAAAGTGGTGTCTCTGGAAAAGATGGTCGGCGGTGGTCTGTGCAGGCGACGAAGAGAGAGACGAAAGGGAAGAGAGAACCCCTCTGCAAACTCCAAAAGCATAGCAAAAGAAAAAAGAGAACCCCTCTGCAAAATTCTCTCCCATGGGAGAAATCTTTTCCGACGATGGGGATCCAACTATTGCTTCATCAGATCGAAATCCGCAACCATAAGATCTGCTCACGAGTTGGTGGTGGTGAGTGGCGAGATTGGTGGCGGTGGCGGCAGCGGCGCGGCGCGTGATTTTTGGTGGTGACTAGCGATGGAGGCGATTTGGGGTGGGGTGCTGTTGGTCGTGAAATTGTTGGTGGTGCGGTGGTGATTTGGGGTTGTGGTGGTGGTGGCGACATTGTTGGTAGTGGTGGCGGCCAGATTGTTGCGGCGATTTGGGGTGGGGTGGTGGTGGAGGCAGATTGTTGGTGGTGTGGTGGCGATTTGGGGTTGTCGCGGTGGTGGCAAAGACGATACGAACAAAGATGCGGCGGCGGTGCGAAGATATTGTGCGTTGGCGGACGGTTTGAAGACGAAGGGCAAGGGGACGGTGGTGCTAAGATAATTAGGTTTTTTTAATTTGAATTAGAAATTTAATTAAATTTTTTTTAAAAAAAAATTGAGCAACATCATCTTTTTAATTTGAATAGATATCTAAATAACTTGGGTTTTTTTATTTAAATAAAAAAATTTCTTTAATTAATTAAAATTTTAGTTTAAATTAAGAATTTAATGTGTTTACTAAATTAATAAATAATTTTTATTTAATGATTCATGAAAAATATTTATATAATAATTTGTAATATTATATTTATTAAATTAATAAATAATTTATATTTAATGAGTGCAAAATTTTTATTTTTCATTTTATTTAATTGCTATTATGTGTAAGTCCACATAAGCTGTAAGTTGGCAAAATTTTCGTATGTGGCAAGTCCATTTCGGCCACATAGGAGTCAAAGACACGCCAGCTAGAGTTCTATGAAACTGGAGCGGTTTTCCGATGGGTTTTTTGATCTCCGGCAAATTTTTGCATTAAATTACAACTTTTTTGGAATTACGGGGTAAATTTATCACACCACTTTTGCTAAATGGGTCTAGTTGGTATACCATTTTTGCAATTTTTTCCCGCTAATAAAAATTCTGTAAAAACAATCTTAGGAATATTAAAAGAGGATTGTGGCAGCTGCTGGCAATGCATTTCGGTAAGTGACCTTATAAATCCTGGTTTTCATTGCATTTAGCTGCTTACTTTATAAACTTTCATATTTTTTTATGTTCTAGTTAGGGGTTTTATTTGTTATTTAGTAGTGTTTATTTTCTTCTTTAAGGAAAATATAGGGTTGATCTTTATTTGAGTATTTCTGGTAACTTTAGATGCATGGAACTTACAATGGTTTACATATTGGTATTATGAGATTATATACTATAGTCAGCATATTAAATTTGAAATGAAGAGTAAATTATTAATTTATATATTTATCAATGTGCAGGTTGCTTTGGATGAAGATACAGATCTAAAGATGTTGAATATTGTACATAATATAACTAGCTAGTTGTTTAGTAGATAACCTTTGATGGTGGATTCATTTTGTTGAAGAATTAGCTGGATTTTTTTTTTTTTTTTTTGACACTCTTGAAGTGGATTACTTTATACTTGAAGACAATGAAATTTTTATTTGTATTCTTGCAGTACATATATTTGATTTTATTGAATTTGATGGATTGATGTCTTTTGAATTTAGTTTTTGAAACTTTTCTTGTTTGTATCAATCACTACAAGAAATCCTGCATATTTTGACAGGACCCTCCGTCAGAATTCCCTCGAAAAAAATGAATTCCGAGGGAATTCCGACGGCAAACAGTCCCTAGGAAAACCCTCCCTCGAAAAGAAAAGCTGACGGAATTCCGACGGATATCCGAGGGACCAAAACAAAAAAAAATTAAATTAAATTAAAATAAATACGGAATTCCGTCGGAATTTGATTAAAAAAAATAAAAAACCCAATAAATTCAGAGTTCCCGTCGGAATTGGCTTAGAAATAAAATAAAATTAATTATTTCCGACGGGATATCTCTCGGAATCCCGTCGGATTTTGTGAAATAAATAAAAACGAAATTAATTTATTCCGACGGGATTTCCCTCAGAATCCCGTCGGAAATGGATAAAAAATCAAATCAAATTAATTAATTCCGACGAGATTTCTCTCGGAATCCCATCGGAATATGTTTAAAAATAAAAATCAATTTTAATAATTCCGACGGGATTCCCCTTGGAATGCCGTCGGAATTTGTGTAAAATAAAAAAATAATTTTATTATTTCCGGGAATCCCGTCGGAATTTAAAAAAAAATAAATTAATATTCAATTTGAATCTATTTTTTTTTTTTTCCGTTTTTTTGGTACCTGCTCCTAATGATTCATCAAACATACAATTTATCCCAATTAACAATTCATCAAATATACAATTCATCCACACGATCAATCCAAATCTTCATTTCCAACAAATATACATGAAATCCAAACAAAAGTATTTATCCATGACATTATAAATTTATATGCTACATCATCCAACAAAAGTATTTATCCATTCATCACATTAGAAATTTATATACTACATCATCCAACAAAAGTATTTATCCATTCATCCCTGACATTAGAAATTTATATACTACATCATCCAACAAAAGTATTTACCCTTAAGTACACTTACTAATCTTCACTTACATTTTCATTGTCCTCCTCTCCGTCATCATTATCATGATCTTCGTAAGCTATAGGAGTCATTCGCCTACCGGGTCCCCTACGTATGGCCTTTCGCCTTTTACGTGTTTGCGGAGTTTGTGAAGACTGTATTAGTTGAGTAACAGTTTGTGTTTGCATCTCCATTAGCTTCGTAAGCTGTTGAATTTGTTGTTGCGTTTGTTGTTGATGTTGTTGCTGAATTTGTTGAGTTAGCGTGCCTGACATATTACAAAATTGATAAATTGTTAAACCGATAACCAAAAGCTCAGACCTCTTCAATTGAAACTAAGCCATCAAAGCAAGGTAGAAAAGGAATGTGTTAAGTAGATTAGGTAGTGTGAGGCGAAGTTACTGCATCTAAACAAATCATCAAAGCAAAGCTCATAATGCTCAAAATACACATAAGACTTCTAATAATATGAATTCTTATGTGTATTAATTTGTAAATCGTATGACTATTCTGTATTATTTGGTTTACAAATCGTATGACTAACACAACTTATATTTGTTGAATAATTACATATATTTTACATATCTGACAGACTACATTAAATTTCTTATGTGATTACATTAAATGTAATAAAATCAAGCTGAAAATCTTATATTTCTTGAATAATTACATAATCAAATCAAGCTAAAAAACCTATCCGTTTTTATTCAAGAAATATATGTTAACATAATTAATGAGTAAGCAAATTTAATCTCATCATGACAGACTACGTTAAATTTTGAGTTATTAAAAGGGATGCAATTTTAAGAAGTGAGAGCTAATCTGAACTATCCTACAGTCTTGAACATTAATTCAGAGAAATGAAGCGATTATGAAGTAATAATTTCTGCACACTCAAAAGGTAATTTACCTGACATGTTACCCAACGCCTCAGTAAGCTACTCGTTTGTCGCGTAGGGGCCACTCTGAGATGATGGAAAGCCTGAAGTGTAATCTGATAATAGTGAAGGGACTAAATTCTTTCTTTTTGGCATGTGGTTCAACCCAAGAATCCTACCTTTCTTATCACGTCCCCCGGCAGTTAAAGTCCACAACTCCACACTATCAAGCACATGACTTTCTGGATCCTCTGTTAGGCGTTGGTCTTGCTCAGCCACTAGTTCTTTATACTTCAACTATATATATTTATAAATTAAAATAAAACACAATATACAAATTTTCAAAATATTACTTATATATAGGTGATATGGGCACTAGCATCTGAACTGAATGTAATTAATTAAAAAAAAGTTATAAATAACTTACAGGAGTGTCACGTGCCACTCCTTCCTCCCAATCTTCAACAGCTTTTCGCTTATCTGCAAGCTTCACATATCCGTCTACAAAGGCAACGTCCACATCCACCTTTTTTTTAAATTGTTCTTCCAGAGAGGCAATACGCGTGTGCATACTAATGGAACCTCCTGTGTAAACCGATGATCCTTGCTTTGATTTTCTATTACGTGCATTTCTTTCACACACAGCCTGATACTCAGGACTACTCCAACGTTCACACAACGCTGTATATACCTCATCTAGCATTCAACCCGGCTTCTTCTCCTTGTTTCTGATCGTGTAGTAGATGTCCGACATTCATTGCCCTAAGTGGTGCTTGAATGCCTTATAGAAATGACCCTCATACTTAGGATCCCAAGTGCAGTACTTCTGTATAATTCGACAAATAAAAAAAAACAAATCAATATGTATTACAATATCAATAATATGTATGTATTTATATGTCAATGTTAGATTACCTTCCAATCATAGAACCAACTCACCAACTCTTGTTCAGTTATATCACCTACATCATTATAGGGTTGAGTAAGCCTGCTTTTGAATACATTCGTAATCACCCTGGTCCCAACACTATTATCAACATAGCTGCATCAACAGAATTTAACTGAAAAAATGATCATCGTGATTAAATATTAGTTATACATAAGCTTAAATATTAGTTGCATAAACTTAAATAAATTTATTCTCAAATATTAATTTTCAGAAATAATAATAAGCTGCATAAACTTACTCCTGGTCCCCCTTGGGTTGTAATAATTTTTTTTCAGAAGGTGGCATCCGAGGACCCCTGCCTGTCATTTGCATTGTAGGAGATCCAATTGGCTCTTGCTCCTCCTGCTCATCGACTACTTCATATTTCTTCATTTATTGGACTGCTAGACGGGGCAGAGTATGGAGATGTGGACGGACCAACAATGGGAGATGTAATCGGACCTCCGTCGGCGGCATACCTACATCCTCGCTAGGTGAGGATGTAGGTGATAAGGTCGTACGGGATAGTCTGGGTGTGAATCCAAAAATAGGTCTTGAAGTGGATCTCCCTGCTGCATTTGGTATAAAACTAACCTTTTTTTTCTAGTCACAGATCTTAATAAACTCGACGTAGAACGAGGCGATTGTTTGTCCATCAGCATTAAAATAAACAACAAAATAATTAATATTTTATACAACAAACTAACAACTTCTAGAAAAAATTAATAAAAATTAACAGAAACTTGAAATACACGTAATTATTAACTAACCAGTCATAGTCACTATCAATAAATTCATCATCGTTAGATCCCTCATCATCATTAGATTCATCATCAGATTCGTTAGCATCACTAGATTCATCATCAGATTCTTTAGCATCACTAGATTCTTCATCATTTGATATCGATGGACCACCATACGAATTAATGGTGTTCATTTCCCCCTCTTCAACATCATCTACAACTTGAACATTATCGGTTAAATTCCAACATTTTCATCAAAAGGAGTTGCATTTACGACAGCATCATCGTCATTTTGATAGGCCACTTCAAGAGAATCTTCAACTTCTAACTTTCCTTTTGGCTTTGTTTTTATTACAGCCCACCAATTTAGTTTATCTTTAATTCGACCCGGATATGGAACATAGTATACCTGACAGGCATCTTGAGCAAGCATAAATGGGTCATACCATCTGTATCTACCAGTTCACTTAACCTCAACAATCATGCTTTCTGCTTTACCAATGCGAGTTCCCACTCTAGGGGTTGGATCAAACCACTGACACTTAAACAAAACAACCAGTTTTAAAGGTTCTCCCGAATATTCTAATTCAATGATTTCTTCCAATATTCTATAATAATCCTTATCATCAGTTCCTCCATCAAAATTCCCTTTAACCCACACCCTACTATTCATTGTTTTCTTTCCAACGCCCCAAGATCTAGTGTGGAATTTGAATCCATTCACAAAATATTTCTGCCAAGTTCTAATTCTTATATACGGACCGCAAGAGAGCTGACGTAATAACATATTAGAAACTCCATTGTGTTCGTTAAGAACCTATGTTAAATAAAAGAACTAATATTAAAACTTTAGATTATATATATATATATATATTTATATATATATATATATATATATATATATATATATATAAGTGTGTGTGTGTGTTTCTTACGTATTCTTTGAACCAGCTGGCAAAGTTCTTTTGGATCGTCCCACTTATTTCTTCCCCATCATTGATTTCATGTGCGAAAAAATAGCTACATTTGTCGCAACAAATAATATTTAGTTAACTAAAAATAAATTCCAATTTATGTATACGACTTGGTAAATTTAAAGTTTGATAATTACTTACTCTCGATATACTGAGATTTCCTCACAGTTCAGCAAAATATGTAGTGAGGTTGCGTTATATTCTTTCTTATCACTCATATAACGAGTTGTACATGCCCCAGATGCACGTCCTGGTTGGTTGAAAATTGAAAAAGTTGGTGCAAGTGATTCATCAACTCCACCATCATCATTCCGACCAACCCTAGTCCTCATTGAATGAACATGATCTTCAAAATAATATGAGCAAAAACTTGTTGTTTCACGTCGCAAATAGGCCGGAAAAGTAGAATCTTCCACTTGCGATTTGTTTTTCACGGTCCGCTTAATCTCTCCAAGAAACCTATTTGCTTAAACATATATATTTATAAATTAGTTCAATATCACTAACATTTTTTTATTGGTATTAATCATTTGACTTTAACAAAAATAAAATATTTTTCAAATGGATACATCCATCTAAACTGGACTGGACCTCCATTACGAGCTTCATCAATTAAATGAATCGGAAAATGCTCCATCACATCAAAAAACGCCGGTGGGAAAATTCTTTCAAGTTTACAAAGGATGATTGGGATATTTTTCTCCATTTTATCAAGATCTTCATGCTTTAAATTACTTGAACACAAATCCCTGAAGAACTTACTCAATTCTGCTAATGGTTTCCAAACATCATCCGGCAACCCTTTGAACGCGATGGGCAACAATTGCTCCATAAAAAAATGACAATCATGGCTCTTCATTCCATGTACCTTAGCTTGACTTATATTAACACATCTTCCCAAGTTAGATGAATAACCATCTGGCATGCGTAGATCTTCTATCCATTCACATATAGTTCTCTTTTGTTCTAATGTAAATGAATATTTAGCCTTTGGTTTTCCCACGCGTCCATTAGGATTACACACCAAATGTAGCTAAGGCCTATTACACAACTCTTTTACGTCCTCACGAGCATTTGCATTATCCTTAGTTTTACCCGGTATGTCCATAACCGTATTGAAAATGTTATCAAAAACATTCTTCTCAATATGCATTACGTCCAGGTTATGGCGCAATAGAAGATCCTTCCAATATGGCAAATCCTAAAAAATACTACATTTCTTCCTATTATGCCACTCACCTACTCCTTGAATTTGTGGATTATGAAGATTCTCCGTAACTTTTGGAAATTCGCACACCTGCTCCCACAATTGATGCCCACTCCACTTATAAGGAGGATGGTCAGTTTCCATAAGATTTCTTTTAAAATTCTTTTTATTTCGTCTATAAGGATGATCTATGTCCAAGAATTTTCGGTGACAATCAAACCAATTTAGTTTTCTCCCATTCCTCAAGTAAGTTGCCTTACCCTCATCCATGCAATAAGGGCACGCTAGTTTTCCCGCAGTGCCCCATCCTGATACCATGCCATAAGCAGGGAAGTCGCTAATTGTCCACATCACTGCAGCTCTCATCTGAAAATTTTGTTTTGTTGTTGCATCATAAGTACAAACACCAACTTCCCACAACTTTTTTAACTCATCAATCAATGGCTACATGTATATATGAATATTCTGTTTTGGGTTTTTAGGCCCGGGGATGATACATGTTAAGAACATGTAAGACATAGTCATACATATTTCGGGAGGTAAATTATACGGTGTCACAATAACCGGCCAACATGAGTAGGGAGTTGCTGATGAGTTATATGGAGTGAAACCATCAGTACATAAAGCGAGCCTCACATTTCAAGGTTCATTGGAAAAATGTGGAAATGTTTCATCAAAATGTTTCCAGGCTTTCCCGTCACATGGATGAGACATTACTCCATCTGGTCGTAGGTTTTTCGAGTGCCAAGTCATGTGTGGTGCAAAGCTCATTAAGGCATACAGCCTTTGCAATCTAGGGATAAGAGGCAAATAATGCATTCTCTTAACAGGAATTTGTTGTCTCACGCCCTTTTTCTTAGTTTGTTGTATCTTATACCAATCAGCACCACAAAACTTGCAGCATGTGGCCTCTTCATCAGCTTTGTAGTACAACATGCAACCGTTGACACAATAATCAATCTTTTTCATGTCCAATCCTAGTTTCTTTACCAATCTTAGTGCCTCATGGTAGTTCCTAGGAAAGAGATTTCCTGAGGGCGAGGTATCTAAAAAATACTGCATAAGTTCATCTAAAGCGTCTTGCGGCACATTATAATCACTCTGGACGCTTATCATTTTCACAGCAGCAGACAAAGGTGACTCTGCATTGTATCCATCGTACAAGGGTTGGTTAAGTTCATTGAGGATGTCGTAAAACTTTTTAGCTTCAGGATTAGGAGCTTCTTCGTGGTCACTCCTATATCCACCGTCAACATTTTGTCTAGTGGCATAAAAAAACATCTCATTGTACCTATTTAGCTGATTTTCGCACTCCATAGCTTGGGTACTCGATGCACCATACTCGAAACTCGATTCTTGAACCATATAGTGGGTATTGGAAGTTGTACCATGGTCAAAAGGCGGTGCTACCTCGCCATGATCCGTCCAGTAATAATAATCCGATTTGAAACCATGTCTATACAAGTCAATTCTCACTTCATCAGGCAGTTTGTAGCCGTATTTTCTTAGATACTTTAAGCACGGACATCAAATTTTTCCCTCAGCTTTAAACGGATGTAAAGTGCTCGGATATTGGATGAAAGTTTCAACCCCCCGAATATATTAAGGTCTAGTGCCT
Organism: Lantana camara; assembly: GCA_037501455.1. Lineage (NCBI taxonomy): Eukaryota > Viridiplantae > Streptophyta > Magnoliopsida > Lamiales > Verbenaceae > Lantana > Lantana camara. The sequence goes on along the minus strand of CM074862.1, from coordinate 86,197,740 downwards.
CCACGATTCGGGTGAGTCCTGTTATACATCCAAAGTCTGTCTTCGGGAATATTCATCTATACATAAAGGAAATTGGTTCAGAAGGTATAAGTGTAATTAGATCAAAATGGAAATGGGATCTTATAAATTAAGATCTCATAAATTTTAATTTTAGCTAAGTAAATTGACATTTAGTACTTTAATTTTGTACATTATATTGGTTTTCAAAGTGGAGGAATAGTATTTGCACCATATTCTTTTATATCTTCACTTTTTCACAAAGTTGATATCTTCACATTATATTTGTGGATCTGATAAATAAGCTCTAGTATATAGTATATGTACTTTTTCGAGGTGCTAGGCGAGGCGAGAGGCAGGCGACAAAAGAGCGAACGAGGCCATATAATATAAAAAATATATAATATTATATATCTTTCGTAATAAATTTGGTAAAATTAATTTCGAATTCAAAAAAACATATTATTACAAATAACAAAAGTTCATAAGTTCTGTGTACTTTTATCTTAAAACTTAGATTTTAATCTTATTTGTTATATAGTCCTTTTGTTTTAACTTTAAAAAGTCACCCCACATATTTATTATTAGAAGTAGCCCATAATTAGCCCACTTAACTTAAAACTTAGATTTTAATCTTATTTGTTATATAGTCCTTTTATTTTAACTTTAAAAAGTCAACCCACATATTTATTATTAGGAGTTAGCCCATAATTAGCCCACTTAACTTAAAACTTAGATCTTAATCTTATTTGTTATATAGTCCTTTTGTTTTAACTTTAAAAAGTCAGCCCACATATTTATTATTAGGAGTTAGCCCACAATTAGCCCACTTTACCTAAAAGAAATTTCAATCAACCTTATGAAATCTAGACTAATTTGGAGTTTACAATTACAATTACAGTTTCCTATGTAAATACAATGACCTTATGAGATCTGGACTAAGATGTTATTCAAATTTCCTGTTGTTAGTTGTTCAACTTCATAAATAAAAAGATCAAGATTCAAGACAATAAGCAACCCAAAATTGTTGAACACTTAATAAAGGTTAAGTGTTATAGTCATTTAAGTTATATAATTCGGCAATAATAGAAAGAACAACAACAATTCCTAAATAATTTTCAATTTCCTAAACAGGAGGAAACTTGGAATTGGCAACAACAATAAGGCAATCATGCAGCAACAATAATTCCAATTTTACAAATGCAACAGTGCAGCAACAATTGGAAAACTTGCAAAAATCTTCAATATTACAAAGGTAATCATGCAGCAACAATAAGGAATTGGCAACAACAGCAGCTCACGGGCAAATCAGCAACAAGGGACTAATCACTTCCAATTTTAATTGATTACAGATAAACGAAACAGCAACAACAGCTCACCCACGCAACAACAAATGGTGACAACAACGAATTTTATGTAACATTCATTATCATCTATCTAAATATAAGAATTTTACCATAAAAATCACCATTACAAAAGTTTATTAATGTGTACCTCAATGGGAACTAGAGTAATCCCAAGTTGTACTATGCAAGTTCCTGATATCAAGTTGTACCAAAATCTTCCTTAGCAGCCAAAATAATATCAAGTTGTTGCCTGAATGCAACGCAGCAGCAGGGCAACAATTACCGCCAAATATATATAAATTTCATAGCCCATTTCCATATTTTATCACATTTTCATCACCTAAAGTTCATATATAAATATATACATCAAATGAGGCCAATTACCACCAAGCTCAACCATAAATACTATAATATTCACATATTTAAACATACAAAGGCATGGAACTCAAGTTGGGATTCAAATACACAAACTTTGCATTCTCTTGTTATGTTTCTATATATATATATTGCTTGATCCTATAATTTCTTTAAGCTTTTAATTTAGACTTTGCATTCATTTTCTTTGCAATAGTTATCTAAATAGTATGGATTATGGAAAGTTGGAAAGTGGGAAGCTGCATATTTTTTGGGATAATATCATTGACATAACATTCTGTTTGGCCTAATTACACAAACATCCCCTGAGTTGAAATGTTACAAAAACCTTCTACTAACATCCTCTAATTACACAAACATCCCCTGAGTTGAAAGGTTTTTCATTTTTGATATGTTCAGAGTTTATGTCTACTTCTACTTTCATACTACCCAAAGATATATATGCACATAGATGTTCTTTTGTAAAGGTGGCAGCATATCATCTACAACCATATCATCCCTTAACTATGTAAAAAACACAACTAATGAGTTATGCATCCCACTTAATGTGTTCTTAACTCATGAATCTATCCCATAACTCATTGATAGAGATCTGATTAGAACCCTAATCGTTACTGAAATGCTATTGGAACAATATATATGTCGAAGCAATGTAGACAGGCTTTCATTTTCAATATCCTAAAACAAATAGGGAATTAAAAGACAATACTACAAAGTAATTCAGACCACATAGGAAACTGAACGTGTTGCAGCATTTATTCAGCCTAAACCTCATGGTTTTCCAGTGTAATTCTCCCTATTTTACGTGAGAATAGTGAGAAACTGCAATTATTTCACACAGCCAAGAAATACCTCTATGTAAAATATCCAACAGTGAATGGATTCTAACTATGTAAAATACCTCTAAGGTTAATGAAAAGAAATAAGGGAAATTAGAAATCATAACAATTTCTTGAATTATACCATTCTGCTGCTTCAATTTTATGGATTTAGAGCATCAACTAAAATTAGTTAAGGCATTAAAAATAACAACACAATCACCCCATTAAAACAAAATTCCCTCTTAAACCCCAAGACAAAACCCATAAACCACCTGAATAAAGATCAACAAAAGATTAAACAGCAAAAGTGTAGCCCCCAAGCGGTGGGGTACCACACCCCCGCACTATGACCCGACACGCGTACGAAATAGAGAGTCTGCACACACACCTAGTCATAGCGAACGGGTGATAAACGAAAACACACACACTATCTAGGCGGTACCTAACCCTATGCAAAAGAAAAATATCCGAAACATGACAGCGGAAGTAGTACGAAATGCCAACTTTAAAAAAAAACTTTTCATACAAAAAGAATGACAGCAACCAGCACACATCAAAATCAACTACACGGGGTTCAGCTAAATGATAGAACCTGTCCTATCCTGTCCCGAACAATCATACACGAAACGGGTTCAACTAATCCAAGCACCTGTCCTAACCTGTCCCGAATTCCAAACATTCAAATCATAGATTCCAACCTGCACATGTTAGCTTGTATTATTCTCATATATTTATGAGTATGTGGCCACGTTTTTAGTGCTTTTAATTGGATATAAATTGGTGTCATGATGTATTTTCGTGTTTTTAGTGCAGATGGGCCAATTTCTTTATTATTGGAGTTTTTGGGCCAAAAATAGAAAACTTTTGTGGACATCGAGCCTACATGCGTGAAGTCCTGGAGTTAGTTGGAATAAGCTTAAATTTGATGGGAACTTCAGGAGTGGTGCATGCATATATGAAGAAAAATGGAAGATTGATGATTTGATTTTTAATTGCAATTGGGCATGCGTGAGTGCTATCTTGGAAATAATTGAGATGACCCAATTTACTTTGATTTGGAGTGATGGGTTAATTTTAAGTGAAGGGCTGACTTATCTTTATTGGAGATGGGCTTAGGCATTGTGATTATTGGGCTTGGATGTCTTGTCTTGGAATAAATTAGATGGGCCCACGAGAAGATGGAGCTTTAGAATTAATTGGGAGCAAGTCCAAATTGAAGGCAACTTGGTGAGCAAGTACTTGGACGTAGCAGCATGAGTCCAAATTGGACTAGGAATTGGTTTTGAAAGGCTGTAGGGATGCGTGTTATTTATTCATACTTGGGCAGCCAATATATACAACCTTTTCCACACATTATTTTCTGACGTAGTAACTGGGCGAGAGCTGGGAAGGCAGCGGCTTTGAAGACTTCCGAGAGCACCCAGATCAATTCTTCTTCTTTTGTTAATTAGTTTATGCTTTTGTTTATTTTATGTTTTTGGACATGATTTTCATGAGTAACTAATTTCTTTAATACCTAGTTAGGAATTTACAATTTATGTTTTTAACATCGTGAGACCTAATTGGTTTTTATAATTCAGTTTTATTTCAAGTATTTATTAATTCTCCGAGTGTCGTGTTTATTGTGATTTGTTTGCTTAGTGATAGTGCACGATCATCTAAGTAGATTTAATTGCATATAGCCATTCTTGATTGCATGAAGTTTATGTAATGCGAGATTGATATTAGTGGTACATTAATAAGAAGGATTGGTTGCAGTTCTCAACTTATTAAGGGAGCTAATAATCAGATTTAAATTTAGCACGTGTCGTGACTAGGTTAATTTGGGCTAGTGTTTTCTTAATTCTTAAGGTTGTTGACTCATTGAATCCTGTCGAGTGTCTCTAGGGGTTGTGAGTTGATTAGGGAATAATTGTCGAGTGTCTCTAGGTTATTCTATTATTTAAGAGAAAACGAGGCGGAGTCGAGTGTCTCTATCTGCTATAGCTAGTCTATTTGAATAACTGAATTTATTTTTGCGTCTATGATCGATGTCCTAAACTAAATTGTAATTCCTAGCTAGGTATTGTTTTCCCATTGATTTATCAAAACCCAACTTCTAAGTGATTTATTGTTTTTCCTTTAGTTTAATTTAATTGTTAGTTAATTTAGTTAGTTTAATTAAATCTTAAAACCCCCCTGATTTTACTTGTTAATTTTAGTGAATTTTCCTGTGATTAATTAGAATTATTTTCAACCAATCTCTGTGAATTCGACCCGTTTACACTATACTCTATTTTAGTCGTAAACCGGATTATAATTTATTTGACGGATTCGACACCTGTCAGCACAGAACATATCTTATACAGAATTTACGAATCATAAATCAGAATAAAATACTTAACAAACTTAAACGAACAGACACAGACTCAACAGACACGACACACCGTCGCCTAGCACGAACTCCAACGACCTGAACCTGTAACTAAAAACATAAACGGGGAGGGGTCAGTCCAAAGACTGAGCGAAGGGCTACCCACACACACCTACATATATATAGAGCACAACACGTAGAAGAAGCAACGTTCGTGAACCCGGGGTTAGTTTTTGCACGCCAAAACAGTTTCCCTTGATAGTAAATATATAGGGTGACTTATCAAAACATAACGAACAAAACTTAGCTTATGCATATCTCAAAACATACGTTCAACTCATGCAGACTTAGCACACGTATCAAAACATAACTTATTAGTTTAATAACAAAAATCCCATTTTATCTTGACTTAAGAGTCTACCCCCGTTTCACGAACTTATAACCGACAGACATAACAAAACTCGGCGGGTACGAATCATATCTCCAAACTTCCAGAAACAAAGGGATAAAACAAAGCAAAACAAAACAAGCTCCAACCTTCACACCGGGTGATAGAAGGGTTGACGGCCCTAACTATCCAAAAATCACACGAGACAAGGCTTAATTACGACCTTGAAACCTTCGACGGTTGCTTCCGCCGGCTCAAGAGAAACACCATTCCCCAAACCTCCCGAGGTTAGGTGAGACTCTCAAAGGAAAATGTTAATGGAAGAGCTCGGCAACCCCACGGCCGACCCGAGATTACATACCATTCTCCGGGGCCCAAACACATATAATACACATATATCGGAAACTTAACCCGCCACACACAGACAGACAGACTTATCTCATGCATATCGTACTTATCATATCGTACGTACATATCACGCAGACTGACCTCGAAGTTATAACAAACCGAAACTAAGCATACATAGGCTCATACATAGCGTTCTTTACTTTCAAACTTATGATAAAACCATCAAAGTACATATTTCACACATATCTACGTATATACCAGGCTTATAAATCACACACATTCGAAAACGGGCACATAGCAATAGGGTATAACTATATCCTAACCTCACCTGGTACCAAACAGAGCAAAAAACACAGCAAATGGTCCACCCCGGAACCTGCACGACCCACTTGTCACCACCCGGGGTGCACCTAAACCAACTGAACACAAAAAACACAACACAAGGCTCAGACAGACTCAAGCAACCACACAGAGACGCACGACACATGCTCAAACACTTAAGAAATGCAACCACATAAGCAGGGTTCAAATTCATATCAATTACTTACAAAACAAATCATTATATAGTTCAAAGAAATCATATTAACTCATATATTGCATAACAAATCTATATCCGTGCAATTAAACCATTCTTACGTGCAAAGGTTTCTAATTTAATCATATAAGTCTCATTCAATTCATATCGTATAAAAGATCCATATATTGCACCTTTACAAAGCAATCAAATCAACTCAAATTCACATTTCATAAAATTGCACGTATTACCAAGCCAAATAAATCATATATTAGCATGCTACGAATTTCATTTAAAGCTCACGAAATTACATATTAAATTCTAACCATGCTAAGTTCAGATAATTCACTCATGGCATACCCAATTCATATATCACATAACGGATTCAATTATCAAGGTTGAACTAATCAAATCAAACAAATTCATCCTGTTTCAAAAATTACACAAACACCCCCTCTAATCTAATCAATTAGCATAAATTCAATAAATCGGAATTCAAATAGTAAATTACAAGTCCAAGCTTATCATATTTCATATCATACATGATTTCGTACACATAGGAGTACATTTCGATCGACAATTCAAACATATAGTAATTAATTTGCATTTAAACAATTAATTCAAATATGTCCCAAACACACAAATAAAATCGTAGAAAATAAACCGAGTGTCCGATTGACGAACGGAAAGTGGTGTTGGACTCACCACGACGAAACGGACAAGCTGTCCGAAGGTCACCGGAGCGCCGCCGCCGGAGTTGTCGGAACAGTGTCCGGCCGCCGTCGGAACGTGCCGGAAAAATCCCAAAAATTCACCCGTGCAAAGATTCCTCGTGTTCATTTCAATTCCTCGATCAATTTCTGAAAATTCCAAGCCAATTGTCTTCAATTCCAAATCCAAGAACACGAAAACCCTAAAATCTTCAAACTCAAATTACTTCCAAACCGATAAACCAAAATGCGATCCGAAAAAGGCATTGTCTTACCCGTGGCGAGCTCTTCGAAAGCCCCAACGTAGCTCGCCGAAAAAATCCTCGGAGATCTCCGCCACCGTGAACCGCCGCTGCGCCGCCACAAACTGCCGCCAATCGGTTGAATCAAGAGTCGTGTGATCAAAGGCTACTAGTTCTCGCCGTTCCGAACAACTTTCGTGAAGGGCCCGAGGCCAAAAGATCATCGGAAAAGGCTCCCGTTGACCGCCGAAGTTTCTGCCGCCGCAGCCTCCCCGAAACCACCACCTACGACCAAAATTCACCCAAAATGATGTCGGAAATGGACTCAGGGGGTCGGAAAAGGGTAGGAAACACCAACCTTCGTCGAAAAAGATCGCCGGAGCGGCGAAATCGCCGCTGCTACAGTGACGGACGCCACCGCAGCGAGCTTCAGTCGGCGCGTGCGGTCCCCTCGCCGCCCCGATGGCGGGGCCGCCTGTACAGAAAGAAACGCCGGGAAGTCCCCTTGCCGGGCCTGGGGCGCGTGTCGGCTGAAGATGACCGGAAGCCGCCGCGAATGGGCGGCGAAATGGCGGCTCCGCCACCCTCCACCTGCGCGACTGAAATTCCGCCATATCTCCGCCACCGCTCGTCGGTTGGTCGAGATCTTGGTACGGTTGTGACCTCGTCGTCGAGCTCTCCGAAATGAACTAATGGTTCGTCGAATTCCGTCGAGAAACGGGCAAGTTTGAGTTGTGTGTGAAATCACACCTTGGGTGTGTGTGTATAACGTAGAGAGAGAGAGAGAGAGAGCGGGAGAAGAGAGAGAGAGAGCAGCTGATCCGTTTGCTCGAAAAACGAGGGTCCGGGTGTTTTATCCCGGGTCCTCGGGCGAAAAATGAACGGTAGAAGTGGCAAACGACATCAGAATAGGGCAAACTCAGAGTCTACGGACTCGTCTCGATGCCCCGAAAGAGTTGAAGGGGTCAAAATGGTCAAAATCTCGTTCGAACGATAAATGACCGAAAACCCCTAAAAAGAGAAAATTACAAACAGGCCCCTAAACTCTAAAAGAGTTCAAAATAGGGCTACGAAAAAAAATACAAAATCACATAATTAAACACATAAAAAGGTTGAAACGTGGCGTACCTTATAAATCGGACGAGCGGGATGTTACAAAAAGAAAGAACTTGCCTGCAATAGGGGATCTTTAAGAGCCCTATCAAGCCTGCTTCTGCTAAAAGGCTCCAGCTTAGGTATATATAAATCTCTTTTCTTCGAAACAGAACAACAGACAATGGAAACAGAGGAATGGCTTGCTGAGTGTATATACTTCAAACCCCGGAGAATCTGATATAAGAAATACTGCACAAACATAGGAATATTGCTATGTTACCAAATGATACTAGTACAGTAAAAGCAAATTTGAGAACAAAATACTAGCACGAAGATGAACATGACTGTATATTTTCTGCATATTTGTCTACTCCAACGTTCATACAACGCTGTATATACCTCATCGAGCATCCAACCCGGCTTCTTCTCCCACACTAAATTTCTGTAACTTCCACACAACAAGCAAACATCAAGAACTCCTCAAAATATATCAGCCTCGGCACCAGCTTTGTAAGTGTGTTGCTTGGTCTCTTTAAATATATCAACCTCTTCAATCTTTCAAAACTGTGAAATGGAAAGTAACATTAGCACTTCAAAATGGTAATATAGCAAATACCAAGTCAGTACAAAAAAAAAAATCATTTATTGTGACCAAATAATTATGAGAAATTCAAATTCATCACATATAAGTACCTTATTGTTCGTGGAAACCTATTTTACACTAGGTTCATTGAAATTTCTATAGAATGTATTGAATTAATTCCAAGAACTCATGAAAAGTTCAATGCCCAATTCCAACAACCACAGCTAAACCTTCCTTCGCAGAGAAAACTACAAAATCCAGCAAGTTTAGCTAAATTACCTTGGATCCAGCTCTGAATGTTTTCTCCACTTGATTTCCAGTCACGAAGTTTCTCAGTGTGGTCCTCACGAATGCTGCCCCTTTTCCAGGTTTAACCTGGAGGAACTCTGGAACAAGAAAAATACCCATTACAACTCACAATCTCAAACTATTTACTTAAACACATAAAAATCGCCATAAGAAATCCCAAGCACACATGCAGAAGAAAGGGGAAATAAGGAGGATTACCAATAACCTTCCAAGGACTTCCATCCACTTCAATGGTGACCCCTACTTTTGTATCGTTGCTAGTCCATGCATATACTTGTACAACCAAAACGACGCAACATTAGCAAAACCCAAGGGGGAAAACAAGATGAACAAGGCAGCGGCTTACTGGGAAATGTGGAGCGACGCGTGGAAATTCTGAGCTGCAGAACACACAATTGAGTGGGGAAGATGCGGATGGTGGCTGGAAACAGGAGATCGGCAGAGGAGAAAGAGAGAAGCACTGTCGGATGCTGGCGGAGGAGAAAAAGAGAAGCAGGACTGAATTTGGGCGTGAAATGCCCTAGACTTATCTGAGTATTACTTGTTTGCACATAAACAAATAAAAAGACATTTAACATTAAGCTAACAAATGATCTAGCATGACTGGTACGAAGCGGCCCTGAGTTCCATGGAGCCCCAGGTTTCGAAACCCCTCCATAGTGCATTTCAAAAAAAAAAATTAATTTCAATTTTTATATTTTTTAATTTAAATCATCCGACGGGTTTCCGATGGGAATCCCGTCGGAAATATTTATTTTTTACTTTTTCATAATTTTTATTTTATTTTTTATTTAATCAAAAATTACATTATTTAATATTTATTTAATTTCTAATTAAAAATTCTATATTTTAAAGAAACCGGAATCCCGTCGGAATTATTTAATGTAATTTCAAAATTCATTATTTTAAAAAACCGACGAGATTCCTTAAAATAAAGAATTTTTAAATAGAAATTAAAATAATTATTTCCTGTTATTTCAAAATTCGTTATTTCAAAAACCGACGGGATTCCGAGGGAGATCCCGTCGGTTTTATTTATTTTTTATTATTTCTTAATTTTTATTTTATTTTTTATTTAATCAAAAGTTACATTATTTAATATTTATTTTAATTTCAACTTAAAAATTCTATATTTTAAAAAAATCGACGGGTTTCCCCTCGGAATCCCGTCGGTATTATTTAATGTTATTTCAAAATTCAGTATTTTAGAAAACCGACGGGATTCCGAGGGAAATTCCGTCGGTTTTATTTATTTTTATTTTTATTTTTTTAAAATCAAATCCTGTCGGAATTCCCTCGGATTTTCCGATGGAATTCCGACGGACCATTTCCCTCGGAAATTTTCGTCAGATTTCGCAAGTTTTCTTGTAGTGAATTTTTTCTGATCAATTATTGTCTGTTTTTTGTATATTAATGTTCTTTTTATATACGTGTCATCAAAAAATGTTATAAGCATCATAATATAATTATTTATTAATGCAATACAAATTAATGTCACCAATAAATTTAAAGACACAAACAAGTGTCGGAAAATAATTATTTACTACATTTATAACCTAGTATAGGGACATTTATTTGTGCCTTATAAATATATTAAAGGGACAAATATAAATGTCTCAATAAAATATGTTATCGAGGCATTTTAAGTGTTTCAAAACTTTATGCGACACCAATATATGCGACATTTATATTAAATGTCTCAAAAACTAAAAGTGTCCCAATATGTACCATATAAGATGCTTTCTTGTGTCCTAATAGACAAATTTTGTTGTAGTACACAACTTTATTTGTAGAGATTTAAAACAAAGGGCGAATTATATTTAGGTCCCCTGAGGTTTGTCCTAATTACAAATCAGTCCCCCTTGTTTCAAAAATTATATATTAGTCCCTAAAAACACTGTTTCAATTGAAGTCCCTAGACGCCGTTAGGGTTCGTTAATTTTGACATTTGAATTTTCGAAAAATATTACAAAAAAATCCCAGAACTATGAATTTTCTTACAAAACGACCCCTTAACTAAATCACATCAATAATGTAGTCCTGTCAAAATTAACGGAACCCTAACGGCGTCTAGGGACCTCAATTGAAACAGTTTTTTTAGGGACTAATATGTAATTTTCTAAACAAGAGGGACTGATTTATAATTAGAACAAACCTCGGGGACCTAAATATAATTCGCCCTTAAAACAAATGAGCAACCCAACTTTATTAATTTATACTGCTAAGTGCTATAACCGTAGAAAATTTATAGTTTTACAATCACCCACCAAACTAATCATTATCTGAATCATTTAATTATTAACAAGTTAAATCAAGTGTGTGTGTATATATATATATATATTGTACTCCATCAAACAGTCCATCCACTATAGTTATTGTATGAACATCGTAGCTATTGCTGACTATTAACAAGCATCTTGACTGTTTCAAAAAAAAAAAAAAAAACAAGCATCTTGACTTCATACTTTAATGCACTCAAAAGTCCACTCCCTCTCTCTCTCTCTCTTCTTAAACCCTAAATCAACATTCCATTCACGCATCAGACTGTAAAACCAACAAAAATGGGCAGGATAACCTCCACCGCCACCGGAGAACCAACCCAGAACGAAACCACAAAAACCCATTTCAGCCACCCACACCCCTTGCAGCTCATCACTCTCCCTCACCACCAAACCCTAACCCTACCCGTTTCCTGCTCGGGATGCAACCTCAAACCCTCGGGTACGATCTACTCATGCACAACCTGCAACTATTTCCTCCACAAGAAATGCTTCGATATGCCCAAGAAAATCTCACACCCATTTAACAAAGACCATTCTTTCACTCTCTTGCCCACGCCGGCCTACGACGACGGCTTCTTCAATTGCGACGCCTGCGGCCAAAAGGGCAGCGGCTTCTCCTACCGCTGCAAAGCTTGCAGCATAGATCTGCACATACTCTGTGCTGCTATGCCTTTGTAGCTCACAAATGGGTGCCATAATCATAAACTGAATCTCACTTTTGAGTCCCCCTATGGAACCGAGGCTTTCTGCTGTGATATATGCAGGAAGCCTGGTTCGAATCACTGGCTTTATCGGTGCGGATTGTGCGGATTCGATGCGCATCTGAACTGCGCCAGAGGTGCTCCGCCTGTTACAACTGTGTCTCAGGCAGCCGCGGTGACGAGCTCAAGATCAGTTCCTCAGCCGCAGGCGCAGCAATATCAGGGTTTGAGGCCGCATAACGTAGCTGCTGGTGTTCCTGTTGGAGGGGCGATGGTGAATCCGTTTGAGGTTAATAGACAGAGCAATGAGACGCTTATTCAGACGATTCAGCAGATGATTAATAATAATACCGCTCTGACCCAGGCGATACTGGCAGGCCGCGTTGGAGGCGGTGGTGGTGGTTATGGCGGCAACGCGGAGTTGCAGCAGCTGATGCGAATGATGTCTGGGCTGAATAACAGCGGTATAGTTGGTGGAGGAGTGGATGTTCTGCAGTCATTAATGGGCGGTGGCGGTCTTGATTTTCTTGGAGGTGGGCTTGACTTTCTGGGGGGAGCACTTGGAGGATTAGGGTTGTGAGTTTGATAACGTGAGCCTCAAAGAAGAGACTAATAATTGTGTGAACTTAATGTTTTCTGATTTGTTTAGTTCTGATCAATGTGTGATTTGATGTTCTTCGTTTGCTGAAGCTGATGAAAGAAGATTTATCTTGATTCTGGTCTATCCTTGGAAAAATTATATTGAATAAAAAAAGTTTCTTGATTGTTGATGCATGATTTTCTTGAGAATTATTTGGACAAGTTTATAAAGTAGATTCATATTAAATTACACTTCTTAATTTATCTCTGCTGAACCCGCTCACTCAAACATCCGTCGAGAACTAATGATTCTTATAACTAGAAAATAATAGCACGAATAATATTTAGGGCAAATTACATCCAGGTCCCTTGAGGTTTGTCATAATTATAATTTAGTCCCTGTTTTTTTGTTTATTACAAAAACACCCCTATGAACACTGTTTCCAGAGACTTTTTTGCAAAAAATGAAAAAGTGTATACCTGACTTTTCCACTATTCCGCCAGGGATCTCAACTGAAACAGTATTTATAGGGGTTTTTTTTTGTAATAAACGAAAAAACAGGGATTAAATTGTAATTATGGCAAACCTCAGGGGACCTGGATGTAATTTGTCCTAATATTTACTATTATATTCTAAATTAGGTGAAAAATATATTGATCTTCATGTTTCATTAACTTTAACATAATTCTCGATATATATTTGTGATAAATACGTAAAACTTTTAAATATCCTCACTCAGTCACTCATGGTCCATGGTTCCATTTAGCCTATTTCCAAAGTTATGTTAATATATTTGGAAATTCTGCCAATTTATGCATGCATACCGTAAATTAATTTCCAAACATAAAAAATTTAATTTGTGATTTCATCTGATCATATGAACATTAAGTGTAATTCACCCTATAATTATGAATCACCAAATTTTCTAGCAAGGGAAGTAATTAAAAGCATCATCTTCATCTCTTGTTATGTCACCTTGTAATTAACCCTATTGGATACACGCGCTAGTTCAAACCGCATTGGATTTTTTATTTTATTTTCGTGTATTATTTTCTATTTCACTTATCTACCAACATTAAATATAATGGGGACTAACAGTCTGCATCTCCATCCTGAATGGCTATCGGAGCTGCTTAAAGATGCCTTGATATCAGCGAGCCCAAAGTGATGTGGGCGCGCGGAGAAGCCTGTGGAGATTCAAAGTTTGAAAGAGATGGAGAGTAGCAGATAGCCTTGTTTGTCTCGAAATGTAATAATATAATAAATGTTATTAGAGACAATTGAGATAAGAAGACCGTATATATATATCAATACACGTCACATATGTAGATGATCCAACACGACGTATATATAATACAATACCAAACAAAATACATATTCAAATTCTGAGTCAAATCCAAAACGACATTGCAGACATCATGTCTTGATTAACTACTTACTTCTTTAAGGCAATTGGGATAAAAATATTCAATCGATTGAGATGCATGTGAGCTATGCGTACAGATCAGCTGGCTCCCTCTTGATCAAGTCTTAACACATTGTAACGTCAGCACGATGAGATCAACACTATGAATTTCTCCTCTGATAGATAATTATCAGAAATTGAAGTTGAATGCATCTCTAATTAAGCTGAATCAGTCTTTTATTTTCTCCTTTTTTTAATTTGATTTTTCCCCCGGAATTGGTAACTTAGTGGCCAATCACTTCAAATATATAAATAGTACTTCTTTTTATATTGGAAAATGATCAATCATTTATGGTTTACTATAAGCAAGTGGGAGTTAGTTAAGTTCGTGCCCTATTGTCAGCATCTAACCTAATTCAGGAATGAGGAAATAATAACATTTTTAGTCGCATAACTTTACCTATTCATGATTAATCTCATTTACAGTAATGTACTTCCTATAAATAGATTTTATTTTATTTGTGAATTGTAAATGTCTTTTTTCTTCATTTTACATTCCCTAATTAGACAAAAGGTGTGAAATATCATGAAATTTAATAATAATAATAATAACAATAATAATAAATTGCAGAAAATCGATCGAGACAAATAGATGTTTCAATAGTAAGTATCTACACCTGTCAATAACAAATAAGTTACGGATTCGAATTTTAATGAGACTAATTGGGAAATTTCCAATGATATATTTTTAAAAAAAATTGTAGTGGGTCATTATTAACATGAAGCAAATTAAAGTATTTGGACCGAAAATGTAATTATATCAAAAACCAATATTGATGAAAATAACGAATTAAATATTCAAAAGACTATGTCAAACTCTGAAATGGTGATTGAAGATTTAGATTCGTGTGCATTGACTTTGAGACCTCATTCCCACACGATAATTAGTTGACCTCGAAATTAAAGTTAGACGAACCTACTAGCTAGCTAGCTCCACACTATTAATCTTCACAAAATAATGCAATTTGTTCATATGTGATTCATAGTTTGGACCTGCATTAGTAATTATTCCTGCAAATTGTCATTGTTTATTTTGCGTCCATATTCTACTTTATATGGTTCTAATCAAGCGTATTCAATTTGAGCAAATTTCATTTTTTTTCCAATAGACCAACTACTTCTATTCATTTTTTCCCACTGATTACGGGTTCTTAAATTTTAGTCCAATCTATATCTTTTATTTTTTCCACCTTTACATGTATAGTCATTTTCCATCTGATATTTCTGATGGCAGCATGCTGTAATTTAGACCAAAAAATATATTTTAATGCCAACATACGCGATCAATGCATACATAGTCCTTAAGTATTATGTATTGTGCCTGAAATGAAAATTGTCCCGAGTGATGATTTCATGATATATATAAAATATTACGTAATTCTGATAGGAGTAATATTCGATCAAATCAATGTAAATAGCGTGCATTACTTTAATAATCATTCTTGCATGATTGATATGATGGAATGGGGTGGGAATGGAATGGACATTACTGCGTCCATTCCTAAACCCATGATTGGTACCAAAACATGATTAGGAATACTCATTCCCTCGATAATGTCCATTCCCACAAGCATGGTATTACTCATTCCTTTGGTCCCCCATGGTATTAGTCATTCCCAATGTTTAAAATTTATTATTATTTTTATATTGTCGTCACATATTTATTAAATGTATATTATATTTTATTATTTTCATAAATAAAAATTAAATACTATTAATCACGTTGAAAATTTAATAAACTATATTAAATATATATAAATATAAATATATTATATATTTAAAAAACATGTTCAAAATATTATTTTATTTATAAAATTTTATAAATTCAAATATTTTATAAAGAACGAATTTTGATATTTATATTAAAATATATTTTTAAATGTTAAAAAATTTATTAAATATAATAAATAATTAATACATAATCTATGCATCAATAATATATATATATATATATATATATATATATATATATATATATATATATATCCTAAACTCACTCTCGCACTCACATATATATAGTGCATATAGTAAATGTCATATATATAACACGTTCGATATAAAATAGTAATAATATATTTATATATGAAAATATATAGTTACTCAAAATAAAAAATTTAAAATATATATTTAATATAAAAATATTTGTAATTATATACATTTTTTTATTATTATTATTATTATTATTATTATTATTATTATTATTATTAATGAAATAAGTTTAAAATTTTTTATTTCATTCCTAACTTTCTTACTTGGCGTACCAATCATAGTAATGTCATAATAAAGTCATTTCATTCCTTTGTTCATTCCTTTCCTACCTCATTCCATTCATGCATACCAATCATGCCGTTTTATAGAGCTTTATTCAACCCTATTTGGATTAATTAGAATTTTTCAAAGCATTAATGTTAGGAATATGGATAGAGACAAAATCTTTGATAAGGGAAAATGAAAAGAAAATACACTTGGTCTAACTAGGGGTGTCAATTCGGGTGGGTCGGGTGGGTTCGGGTCGGGTTGGGACAGGGGTATAACACAAAAAATTTCAACCCGAACCCAACCCGACCCGAGCTTCAACCCGCCACCTCCAACCCTAACCTGATTTCATTGGGTTCGGGTGGGTTCGGGTTGACCTGATTTGTTTTCAGGTCACCTGATAACCCAATACAACCCGACCTAACCCGACCCGGATAATTGCAATGTGTGATTAACAATGGGAATTCAACCCCTTTTTCTCTCCACTTCAAATAATTTAGATTTCAAAATCAAGAATTGGAGCACGGTTGTACACAAGAACTCTATATTAGGGCTGTGGACAAGAAATCTATATGTTCATACATAGAAAAAGAGGAAAAAAAAACACACACACACACACACACAGAAAGCTTATAAAAATACACTGGAATAGCTATGTTAAACATAATTTACTATTATACTTGGAGAATTTTTTAGGAAAACTCCACAAATATTAATTCTAATAACAAAACATAAATAAAATAACAACTTTTAGCTTTCTTGGATCAAAACGACAAAACCCTAAAAAAAAAATAGAAAAGAGGCAAGATTGGTCCACCTAAATTAAATCAGCCATGGAAGGCTTTTAGCTTGCTTGGATCAAAACGACAAAACCCTAGAAGAAAATAGAAAAGAGGCAAGATTTGATCCACCTGAATTAAATCAACCATGAAAGGGATCAGATCTATATGTTGTCACCTAAATTAAATTGATCACATACAGCCGTGGGGGAGGGAAGGCGCGAACGGCGACTTGTTAGGGCGGCGAAGGCGAGAACGACTGCAGCGTGAGTGAAGCAGCAACAGACGGTGGTTGTGTGCTGGCGGAAGAGGCGCGAACGGCGACGGCGGTGGTTGTGTGCTGGCGGAAGAGGCGTGAACGACGACGGCTTGGGAGGAGGTGAGAATGGCTGCATCGTGAATGGAGCAGCAACATCGGTGGATCTGTGGAAGAGGCCGAAGGGTTAGGGAGAGAGAGATTTGAGATTCTGTGGAAGACGCCGAAGGGTTAGGGAGAGAGAGATCTCAGCAGAAAGTGAGAGCGCTAGGAACAGCGCATGAGAGGAGAGAGACTGAAGAATGTTATTAGGGTTAGGGAATTTTTATATATATATTTAAATATTCGGGTCAATTCGGGTTGACCCTAACCCGACCTGTTTTTCTCTCTCATCGTTCGGGTTGTTTTCGGGTCCGACCCGAATTCAACCCGACCCGAAATACCTTAACCCTAACCTGAGATTTAGACGGGTGGGTCGGGTCGGGTTTTAGGGTCGGTTCGATTTTTGACAGCCCTAGGTCTAACTAAGTTTATATATAGAGTCGTTTACATTATACCCAAAGGAATATAGAAAATTACAATTCGATACCACTTAATTAAATAATTACATTTATACCCCTTTATGAATTTAATAATTACATTATACACCCAAAAGTAACTAATTTTTTGGGATATTTTAAAATTCATGGGGGTGTAAATGTAATTATTAAATTCACGAGGATGTATAGATATAATTTTTTTAATTCATGAGGAGGATGTAAATATAATTATTTGACTAAGTGGTACCAAATTGTAGCTCAATATAATAATCAACGGGGAAAAATAATAGGACTAAATATAAAACTCTTCCTACATAATCCACACTCTAGTATTGACATCAACAAAATAAATAACACATTTTACTATTTTAGCATGTAATTATGTATGCACAATGAATTAAAAAATCAAACTAAGCAAACCATTCTTGATAACATGTTCATGGTTGACTTCATTTGCCAAAGTAAACCATCTTCTCCTTCTTAACCCTCTCTCTCGAAGCCCATTCCTAACATCAAGAACTCTTCATTTCAATCACAAAGAAAAATGGGAAAGCCCACCACCGAACAGTTGTCTGAAAAACCCTCCGCCACCCATTTCAGCCATCCACACCCTTTACAGCTCTCAACTTTCCAGCCGTTAGCACAAATTCTCCACTGCTCCGCTTGCAATCTCGCGGCCACGGACGCCGCTTACACATGCACCGCCAACTGCAACTTCATCCTCCACCCTCACTGCTACCAATTGCCTCCTCAGATCAAACACTCATTCGACCGATTAAACCATGAACTCTTTCTCCTGCCGAAGCCCATATACCCCGAAGGCCTTTTCCGGTGCGACGGATGTGGAAATCACGGCGGCGGCTTTTCGTACCACTGCAGCCCTTGTGGGATTGATCTGCACACGACGTGCGCGAGTTTGCCGATGAAATTAGGGCACCAATCTCACCATCATGAATTGGCCCTCAGTTTCGCAGCACCTTATGCTGGAAATGAGTTTTCTTGCGATATCTGCAAAAGGGTCGGCTCTAAATCGTGGATCTATCGATGCGGGATTTGCGATTTTGATGTGCATTTAACCTGTGTTGCGGCGGTGGTTCCTGCTCAGGCACCTCATGTGGCTCAACAAACGCCCCCGCAAACTGTTCAAACAAGATCGACTGTAATCCCGCCGCAGCCGGCAGTGTATCCGCCGAATGTTGGAGGTTATGGTGTTTCTAGGCCGCCGCCGCCGGTGGTTATGGGACAAGCCCATAATGCTCAAGTTGTGGGAACCCCTTATGCTGCGACGATGGGAGTGCCCCCGAAGTATGGAGCTCCGCCGCCTAGGCCTGTGGGCGGGCTGGGAGACCAATTGATGATTGCGGCCGTGAACGGCGTGGCCGGCGGCGTTGCTCAGTCGGCAACTGGTGCTATCATACAGGGCGTCTTTGGTGGTGGCGGTGGGGGAGGTGGTGGTGGTGGTGGCGCTCAAATAGGTGGCGGATGTGGTGGTGCGGATGGCGGATATGGTGGTGAAGATCTCCAGTATTACGAAGAACCCTCATATTACGTTGAGTGATGGAGATTTCCAATTTACTTTACGAGTTGATATATATATTTTTGTGCTAAGGTTTACTTACACTTCAAATTGATTGTTACATTTCTTCTAGCGATTTAATATTGTGTATTCATATGGTGTTTAAATTTTTAAGTATGTAACTACAATCAACTACTTTCGTCAAAACAAATACACATTTTCGTAGAGTAGTTTTTAACCTTTTGTTCAATTGATCGAATAATTGTTGCTATTATTCTCTCTGGTTTTGATATTTTGTGCGACACAACTACTGAAAGGTTGCATGGGAATATTGCAAAAATGGTATACCAACTGCACCCATTTTGCAGAATTGGTACAATATCTTTTCCGGCAACAAATTTATCCCATAACTCAAAAAAAGTTGCAAAATAATGCAATTTTTGGCCGGAGACCCGAAAACCGGTCGAAAACCCGACCCGAAATCCGACGTGTCATGATTTTCTCTTAGGTGGCGATACCACTATGCCACATCAAATACCACCGTACATGTGTCATTTTTATTTTCATTTTAAAAAAATCACAAAATCCACTAAATACATCCTTTAAAATAAATTTCACATGTATATTAATTTATAATTATTTCACATGTATATTTAAAATAAATTTATAATTATTAATTTTACATGTATATTTAATCACCAAAATCCATAATAAATTTATATATTATTAATTTTAGATGTATATTATTAATTATTATTTCACATGTATATTTAATCACAAAAAGGCACTAAAAACATCCTTTATTAATTTACAATAATTTCACTTGTATATTTAAAATAAATTTCAAAAATAAAAAAATAAAAAAATCATCTTGATTCTGCTCCTCATATTCTTCGAGTGTCATTCCCTCTAATGTACAGCAATGAAGAAATAGGATCATTGTATGGACTTACAGCAAATCTAAGCTGTAGAAGAATTTACCTTGGCTTCTAACTCCATTTGTGATTTAGCACAATCTATGAACGATTTAGTAGTTCACAACACAAACTGATAACGTTTTGTTGTCACAATCAATTCATCAAACACTTGCCCTGCATCGGCATCACCAATATCCTTCTGGAGTTCTTCATCACCACCGCCCCGCCTGTACGTAACATATCCAATTTGTGAATCGTCTTTTTCGTGACTTCTGCTCCTCCTCCACCACCGCCCAACTTCCCACCACCACCTCCATCACTCACACACATACCAGAATCATAAAAACCACCACCGTCTTTCTCAGACACGCACATCGGAATGGCACCAGCACTGCCACCACCGCCTTCTTTGCACCACCACACACTCCACCTAATCACGCACACACATCAGCACACCAAATCGCACATACACCACACATAGATCTGGAAGGTTGTGGAGGAATCGGACGCAGACATACCAGATCTGGAAAAAAAGAAAGAAAATCTAGAAGAAAATCAGCGGGTATTACTTCAAGGTGGAGAACGCCTCTCGGTGGCCCGCTCCGTCGCCTTCTAGCCAAATCCACTACTCACCAAGGTGTTGAACACTGCTCGTAGGTCTGCTCCGCCGTTCTCCGCCCAAATCCATCACCCATGACCGCCGGATCTACTCATCAAGGTGCAGAACGGCGCTCGCCGGCATGCTCCGTCATCCTCCACTCAAATCCACCACCCACCACTGCCGGATCTACTCATTAACACCGAATCGGCCATCGCCTCATCAAATCCCCCAATCATATCCACAATCTTTGAAGCCTCCACTGCCCTCTGAAGAGGCTGACCTTCTCCAAAGAAACTCCGAAAAATTTAAAATTGTTGCTAACCCAGATGATGAATCCTTTATTGAAAGCCCCGTCTTTACTGCTTCATGGAAAGAAACAATGGTTCTGAGAATGCTGGGAAGAACAGTCTGCACACAAAACTGGAGGCTTCAAATTTTTTTTTCTTTTTTTAATTGAACAACATTATTTTTTTTTAGTTTAAATAGATATCTAAATAATTTGGGTTTTTTTTTATTAAAGTAAGAATTTTCTTTAATTAATTAAAATTTTATTCTAAATTAAGAATTTAATGTGTTAATTAATTCTAATGTTAATTAATACCATTTTTGCAAAAATGTAATGATGAGTGCAAAATTTTGATTTTCGAATTTTGTTTGTGCTGTTAATTGTGGAAAACACGTAAGCTACGTGTTGGCACATTTTTCTTAGGTGGCGAACCAGGCACAGCCACGCAGGAGTTCACGCCACATCACA
Organism: Lantana camara; assembly: GCA_037501455.1. NCBI lineage: Eukaryota > Viridiplantae > Streptophyta > Magnoliopsida > Lamiales > Verbenaceae > Lantana > Lantana camara. Next base: position 86,176,013 of record CM074862.1, on the reverse strand, counting down.
CGCGGTTTTATTAAAATGGGATGGATTTCCGGTGGGTTTTATGAGCTCCGGCCAAAATTTGCATTATTTTGCAACTTTTTTTGAGTTATGGGGTAAATTTGTTGTCGGAAAAGATATTGTACCAATTTTACAAAATTGGTGCAGTTGGTATACCATTTTTGCAATATTCCCTGAATTTTATTTAATCAACAGACAAACCATTGTATACTTTTTGAGTTTTGTATACATAAACATAGCAAAATATTATATCAGAAATGTAAATGTATATTACAGAAATTCTGATCCAAATCTTAACCAAATCATCCACTATACAAGCATAACATTGACCTCTTCATGAAATTATTGAATAGTACGAAAAAATGCTCGAAAGACCTTAAGCCAAACGGAGAAATAAATTGTCAATATTATTTGAACTATTTTAGGAGTAAATTGCATTTTCTTCTTTTGAGTTGTAGTAGGGCTGTCAACGGGTCGGATTCGGACCGGATCAAGAGATTCCGGATCCGAATCCGATAAGAGTATCCGATAACCGGATCCGAATCCGAATCCTATAGGATTCGGATGTATTGTTTTTGAATCCATACATAATCGGATCGGATCCGATCCGATAAAAGATCCGATCCGATTAACAATAAAATTTATTTTTTAAGATTACAAATTTGATATAAAAAATAAATATAATTACATAACATTTAATAAATAATTATTATTTAATGAATTATTTGATAATTTTATCTATATTTATTTTAAATAGGTTGATTTAAACTTATTAATAAAAGAAAATATATATTTTTAGAGAAAAAAATTTAAAATTTATTATTGTTTAAAGTGATAAATATGTGAAAATTTTAATTTTAATCATTTTACTTAATATTATGTACTACTAAATAATTTTTTTAATTAAATATTATATATAATATCGGATTCGGATTCTTAACGGATCGGATTTCGTAAATCCATATTCGTTCCATTTATTTCGGATATCGAATATTTATAATCGGATATGATCCATCGGATATTTTTATCGGACGAATATGCTAAAATTCGGATCGGATTCGGATTAAAATCCGACCCATTGACAGCCCTAAGTTGTAGGGACTAGGAAGGTAAAGGTGCATAGTTTAAGGGGCAAATTAGCACATGCATATAGTTGAAGGGTCAAACTGCAATTCTCCATTCCCCTAATGCGGCCCTTCCTGGCTTGTTTCATGGTCGACCTCCCTGAACTTCCTCCCCTTTTATCTCTCCCACAAAAACCTTTCACATAATAAATTTAGAACCGATACGTATATATAATCAAATACTGGGAAGCAGAAACCGAAAGGATCGATGATCATTTATTTGCAAGAAAATTTTCACCTTTTTATACAGGTTCACAGCCTCAATTCTCAGTGAATTATATTCGGGAATAGTTTTTCTTGTCTTGTCTCCGATTTGGATCCCCGAATTATGCCATATATGTGTTTTAAGCTCTCAATTGTTCTAATTTAAGGTTCATTCAATTCCTGTACTCGGTTTCTCAAACCTGGCGGCTAGAGTTTCGGAAAATCGTTGTCGAACATCTTACATGGGTAATTCGTGATGTTAATTTAAGTGGGTTTTTGAGAATCTTGAGAATTTTGTCTTTGTTTTTTTCGCATTTTTCAAGCGATGGGTGATGATAATTTGATGGATGTGAGTTTTGCGGATCTTGATTTGAACCAAGAACCAACAGAACCAGCACTGGGTTCAGTTACAAGAGTTGGGTCTTTATTGAGCGAGTTCGAAACTGCTCACGGTAGGATAGAGGAGAGGATTCGACAGCTTGAGGGTGTTTCTGCTCGTGCAAGGCAGCGTCAGAATTGGCGTAGAGAACAGAACACCGTACAAATTAGTCATTTTTCTCAAGAAACGATGGCTAACATTGATACCCCGAGAATTACCCTCAATGGAGTTAATAGTAATACGGATACCGTTGCAAGAATTCCAGAAAAGGGAAAAGGGTGCAAAAGGGATAGTTCCCATTTGGTAGCGAAGGCCTTGGGGATGGATTCTGATGTGAAAAGGCCGGAAAAAGAATTACGGGGGAGCTTTTATGATTGTAATATTTGCTTGGAAATGGCGAATGAGCCCGTCTTGACTTGTTGTGGTCATTTGTTTTGCTGGGCATGTTTTTATCATGTGGCGGATATTGATTCCACGTCGAAAGAGTGTCCTGTTTGTAAGGGCGAGGTTTCGAATAACACTATAATTCCTATCTATGGAAATGGTGGGAGCGAGTCCGCATGTGAAACCAAATCAGGCTTGAAAATACCTCCACGGCCGAAAGCCCGAAGAGTCGAGAGTGTAAGGCAGCAAAGAGTAACTCATGGTTTGTCTCATGTTCCTGTTGCAGAAGCACTTAGGAGAATTAGGATTAGCATCGGGTCGATGGGCCCACAAACGCAACAACAGGAGGGAGGAAGTGGGATTCAGAATCTTGATTCAGTTTCTCATGATGGACAGCAAAATGGGGGCAGCAGGCGTATAAGGATCCATCAGGTTTCGAGAGTGAGTGCTGCTTCCCTCTCTTCCCTTTCGTCTGCTTTGAGTAATGCAGAAAGGCTTGTGGAAGACCTCGAGACAGTTATTAATAACCCATTTTCAAGAACGGATGTTGGGAATCCTCTTGTGAGGAATTCTGATGCTTTGCAATCTAGGGATGAGCATTTGGCATCAATTGGTGATCTTAATGCTGCTGTTAATTCTTCTTCCTCTTCTTCTACTCATTCTAGTGATGTTTCTAGCTCTGCTGTACATATGCTGACAATGAGAACCTCCAGTGAGATTAGTGCGCCCGTTGCCCCGCCTTATTCTCTGAGAAGAAGAATCGGTGTGTCGAGGAATTCGGATGTTGACAGCCGAGATACCCGGGAATCTAGAAGGAGAAGGCTGAACTGAACTGACCTCACTCAAGAAAAATGGTAATTTTTCATCTTATCATCCTGAACTAAATTTTGATTTATTTATTTTTTTGCTAGATTGAATCTTGCTAGTTATGTGTTATTGAAGTGAAGTATTTATGATTATGAAAATCATGTTGATTTACGGCTTTGAAAATGGCATCTTTCTATCCACCTGGTTTGACAATGGTGTTTGATCATTTTGAGGTAGTCAATACAACTTATTATGTTACCCTCACCCTACATCATTAACAGTGATTATATTTGTCTCAATATAAGTTCTTCACTAGTATAAAAATAATCGGCTAGCTCGTTATCATTGTTAAGTGCAAATCGGCAATTCCGTACCCTCTAATACCTGCATGTTGAAGTTAAGTTCCTATGGTTTTTAGTTTGTGAAAAGAAGATTTTGGAGAATAATGAGGCCTAAAATACTTTGTACGAAAATATTACAAAAATTTACAATTAAAGATAAGAGATAAGAAGTGAGCATATTTTGCATAGCATACTAAAGGGTACATTGTAGAACTTGCATAGTTTGGCACATAGTATAAGGTTGTTTAGCATAATATTTCAAATGAAGGTACGGATATCATTCATAGGGTTGATTACACTTGACTCTCTTATCGTAAATTATCAGTAAAATGTTTTACCTAATAACCATTTTTGCCTTGTCCAAAAATTTTGCATGTTTGAGAATGTGGTCGATTGTTGTAGGTTAGAAATATTCAAAAGGAGAAGTGCCTTCACAACTCACAAACATAATTAGATTTAGTTTTATAAAATGGATAATTACGAACAACCCCCTGAGGTAAGGCAAAATTACGATTCCCCCATAAGGTTTGAGAAATTACAGATTCCCCCCTGGTTCGGTTATCTCTTCCTTAAATTTAACTGAATGTACAATTTACTTTTTTACCCCTTATATGCTAAAATTAAGGAGGTATATGTAATTAAGAGCCCAACCATAAGGGGGTTAATGCAAATATTGAAGTTCTTAGGGGGGGTGATGTAAGTATTTGAGTTTTGTCCCTACCTTGCATTTTTTTTTTTTTTGGCAAAGAATGTTACTTAATGATATTTTGATATTTTTATAACAAACTAATTTCATATTTATGGATGCCTAATTTTTTTTAAAGATATTGGACATACATGTTTATATTTAAAATACTATTCATTATATTTAAAGTAAATCCATTAGAGATCACCAACATTTGGAATATTTATTTAAATACTTCTGACGAATATTTATACAAACTTATTAATGCATGGATTGATGTTGGTGTTTTTGTTATGGTTTTCTATTTCGAAATGAAAATTTGTTATTTCAAGCGAACAAAGTTTAAATGAACTTATATAAAATATACTTCAAACTAAAATATAGACATAATGTAGAATTTATAATTTTTTATCATATTTTATAGGAATAAATATGCATGAAATATCTATTTTTATTAATACTTATAGGCAAAATATAAATATTAGATTAAATTACAAATTTCCAAATTAAAAAATACAAACTTAACCAACATTACAAATATATCCTTATATTTTCAATATTACTACAATATACTCCTCAAGGATAGAATTGGAATTTTCAAAAATAATATTGTTGACGTCATCAAAACTTAACATCATTATTAACGATTGGAGGAATTTGTGACAGAGTGTGTAAACCTGAGGGGGGTGTTCGTAATTTCTCAAACCTCAGGAAGTAATATGTAATTTCACTATACTTCAAGGGGTCGTTCGTAATCATCCCTATTTTAAAAAAAAATATCGTAGGTTTTCCTATATTTCCATTTTCTTTTTGTTCTTTTCTTTTTATGCTTTTCCTGCAATTACTTTTTGTCTTTTCCGGGCTGGTTGCACGAGATTAGGTGGTACGGTATATGCTGGGCTTAGTGTAGTATGTTGTATGCCGGTTGGCTGTATGAGCGACATGTTCGAAATTGTCATCTCTTAACTAAGCAATAAGAACTGAATTTAAGTATGTAATAGGAAATCCTGAGGAAGGCGATGGGAGAAAGATCCAAGGATTGTAATGGTGGAGGGAGGGAGAGCTTAGGATTCATTGAATTAGGTTGCTTGAAACTGAGTGGAAAGATTCAACTGACATAATTTGGATCGAATTATGGCCAGAACTTAGTTTCATAATATAGTACTCTACGGATTCTGGGGACAGAAATGCATTTGTACATATGGACTATGGAGCTACAACAAAGAAATCTGATTATGAAGTGTTACAAAGGTAGAGTATAAAGTATACAATATTACAAAATATCTCATTTGTCAAATGCATGAAATTATAAGTGGACAAAATGGCGAAAACATGACTATTTGTTCGATTCTGTAAGGGCGAACTGGCCATTTCATGACTTGTGTTCGGACTTTCATGGAGTTTGAAGAGGGGAGGTTTTTGTAATTAAATGGGGAAGAGGATACTATTTCATGTAGTTCAAAGTTGAGTTATTGGAGGGAGGATGTTCACTTTCATTTATATTGGCCTTCCATTCAAGACCTAGTTTCTCAAATATTATTCTCTTGATGGGCTTTATTTTTTTCTCTTATTATTTTGATGGATTTTCCATTTTCCTTTCTTGCAGTTGTGGATTGAAATCTGTGCGATTTTACTTGGTGAAAATGCCTCTGGTTAGCTAGCTTGGATGTAGTGCCTTTAGTAAATGTCTCACTTACATTTACAAAATTGATTTTATTTACAAACCGTTTTAATGGAAATTCTAGTTCATTAAACCACCCTCCTCACTTGTAATTAGTTTTTGTAACTTAGTTTTTAACTTTTTGTAAAATTGTGTGTTAACTTGTATTTTTTGATGGTTTTCGTTTGTTTTCAGTTGAAGTACGAGCATCTTCTCCCTACTTCAAAACCATACATGTATTTTCTACCATAACTACGATGAAAGTGTTCTCTTGACCTTGGGTTCCTAGTCACGAAAGATGTTGGATTACACTGCTCCATTCGACCTAATGGGTAGTCGCCGAAGCAATAACACTTCCTAAATTAAACCATGTCCTGTGTAATTCAATTTCTTCGAAGCAAGATAACATTCTATGACAGGTGTCGAATCCGTCAAAAATAATTAAAATACCTATTTAACGACTAAACACAGAGTATAGTGCAAACAGGGTCGATCCACAGAGACTGGTTGATTTATTTCTAACAATTCCAAGTTATTCACGAAAAGAAACCATTAAAGAGGGGGGTTTTTAGAATTATTATAACTAAAGTATGCGATTAAAATAAATAACAAGAATTAAAAAGCTAACTAAAACTAAACAAGTAAAATCACGTAGGATTAAATCAATCAAAGGAAAATTACCTAGCCAGGGATATTCGATTCGAATTGTTATATTGATCATTGACTCAAGGATAAATTCAAGTTATTCAGACAGATTGGCTATAGTTGATAGAGACACTCGACTCAACCTCGTTTTTACTTAATTCGTTGGATAACCTAGAGACACTCGACAGTTATCTCCCCTAACAAATTCACAACCCCTAGAGACACTCGACAGGATTTAATGAATTCACAGCATTAAGAACCGTAAAAACACCAACCCTAATTAACCAAGTCGTGACACACGCAAGATTTAAATTAGATTATCAAATCCCTTAGTGAACGAGGAATTTTATCGCTAAAACCCTGTCACTAATTTACCACAAATTATCAATCAACTTTACTACACTTCAAGCATCATGAATGGCTATATGCAAATCAACAACCTAGAGATCGTGCACTATCCCGAAAATTGCCTAATCACAATAAACACGAAACACGGAGATAAGATAAATGCCTAAATAAACATGAATTGATAAAAACATTTAGGTCTCACAATATCCAAAATCGAATCTTAATCCCTAGCTAGATAATTAAGAACTTAGCTACTAAAATCCATAAAAACAATACTAAAGGAATTCTTTAACATAAATAAACTAAATTGCAAAAGAAATAAAAGAAGAAGAGTCTGTGATGTAGAAATATGCTCCCCAGCGTCAGAAACCTCCTGCCACAATTGTTACGTGATATCTCCCCCAACTGATGTCCCATGCCGATTTATATAACCACAATTCCTAAAAGTCACGCCCCAAAGAAAGAAATTCCCCTCCAAATTGGATTCCTAAATCAATGCGGACTCCACTCTTGTCCACCAAGCTATTAACACACATGCGGGCCACCTCCCAAACAATTCCCAAGTATTAATCACACAATTGGGCCTATATAATTTAATTTATTAGTAGCCACGCAGGCCCAGTTGAGGACATCCAAGCCCAAAGCCATTCAGCAAGTCTCAACCACCTTCAACCGACCCAACTTCCATTAATTCCAAAAGCACACTTTCAGCCCATCTCCATTAAGTACGTACAACCCAAATTAATTCCAAGGCATGCAGCCCACCTTTAGCAAGTATAATTAATCCTCACAATTTAATTCCCCAAAGTATCGGACATGCTTGGCCTTCATTAGTCCAAAGTAAATTCCACAAAATTGCATGCGTGCAGACCCTCAAAACTTACATCCCAATTCAATTCTTATGCAGCAACAAACGAACTCAATTCCAGTTTCCAACGTTCTACTCGTATGTACTAGTTTGGGTCTAAAAACGACCCAATTTGCTCCAATCTCGCTTTCGATCCCCGAATCTACAAAATAAACAACCAAGCATCAAATTCTTTATAAATAATATAAAATCAAGTACAATTCGGGCCATAAATTAATCCTAAAGAAGATTAATTAACAAGTTATCAAATCCCCCCACACTAGCCTATGACTCGTCCTCGAGGAATCATGAAAATTAATAGAAGTAACATCACCCATCAAACACAATCACAAAGGCAATCATCGAATTCTCGCCTAAATAAGTCTAGCTCATCAACACATTATTCAATTGCACAAAATTCAACAAATTAGTATAGATAGCATACCCTCGTGTAATGTAGTGTGAATTGAACAAAAGAATGTACAAAGACTAGATTGATTAGTCTATGATTCTCGCCTAAGTACCAATTATCAACTTTGAATGCATCCTTCACTCCAATCTCCACTAATGTAGTTAACTCATGACTCGAGATCAATAGGTCTTTCGAGCTTGTAATGTAAGGCTTGGGTTAAAGGTTAGGAAAATTTGGAATTTAGTGGCTAACACACCAAGCTTAAACACTTACAATAAAACTCGTAGTAATTCCCTTTTCATCAACCGGACTCCCTAATTTTGCCTTACAACTAATTTCCCCCCTTTTCATATCAAACACACACTCACTTTCTTATTTTCTCTTTTTGTATTTTTTTTTTTCACTTTTTTTTTTCTGCTCATTTTTTTCTTTCTTGACTTCTTTTTCCTTTTTCTTTCATAGCATCTCTTTTTCCTTTATTTTCAACATTGCACAATCTCTCAACTTTTTTCTTTTTTTTTTTTAGCACCAAGGATAATAAGGAGTCTAAAGACATCTAAAAATTCATACCCAAAATGAGCAAGCAAAGTGTGCTTCAAAGTAAGGTAGGAAAATAATGTTGTGCATCGGCTTGTAACGTCGCTAAAAAGAATTTTACACAACATTCAGGCTCAGCGGGGTCAAACGGGATAATTTTATTTGTGAAAAGATCAAGAAAAGGCTTACCACCGACAACGATCGCCTAAGTCACTTCCCAAATCAATCGTTAACTAAAAATTTCGCCTCGAAGGGAGCTAAGATGCATTCTAATCAACTTTTAGACCTATTTGAAAATCACAGACTTTTCTATCTAAGTAAAGCACATTAATTCGTTCAATGATGCGCAAAAAATGAAGGCATGCTACTACACTAATTCACCGAATTTCATACAAAATTTCATGTATTCAATAAGCCTAACTTATTCTAGCAAAATTCAACAATCAAACCTAACATAAAGCATTCAAAACGGGGCAAAATATCCACAATTATCAGCATCTCAAGTTCGAAGTAAAATCACAATTTCAGCCACAAAAACAAAAATTTCAAAAAAATTTCAGTTCTAGCACTAGTAGACCTAATCCCCCCACACTTAAATCATGCATTGTCCTCAAGGCATTAAAAATCAAGATCTAGAGTAAAGAGGACTTCCCTGAAGTTCAGGTTGGGCAAATAGGATCAGCGGGTCTGGTCATGTAAATTTCCCGTTTAATTTGAAATTCTGGAAGTGGCGTGGGTGTTAGGCGTGACCACGCTCAAGGGTCATGTTAGTAGAAAATTGACAGCAGTTATCAGCAGCATATCAGCGTTATCTGGGCCAAGTTACACGTTTCTGCAAGACAGAAAAGAGCATAAAATCAACACAAACACCACGAGAACCCAAAAAAACAAAAGAAAAAGAAACTGAGGGAAGAAAAGGGCGCCTAAACCGCCAAAACTTGGGTTGCCTCCCAATAGCGCCTTTATTTAATGTCCTAGGCTCGACAAGACTTGTTAAAGTGCTACTCAAATGGAGGTACACCCTCCATACAAATCCCCTCTACTGTGTGGAGATGAATCTTCTAGTCCATTGCGGCCTCTAGATTGGGGATGGTAAGTCGTAGAGGTTCGCAACATGACTTGATACTTTCTCATCAAATACTCCATCAATCGTTTGTAGAAACGCCTACCACGATCACTAATATTCCTGAACTCGAAAAAGATATGAGATCTGAGGAAGGTAGTAGTCAAATAATCAATAATATCAGCATACCAGTGCGTAACCCCAGAGCGTGGCCACGTCTTACGGTCACGTGTCTCGAAAAACTGCTCATCCAGAAATTCAGCTCGTGTAGGCTTTGAATTAGCAAATTTTCCTCCTCCTTTGAAGGTATATCTTAGATTATCCAAAAACTTTTTGAGTTTCTCAATAGGTGCCTGCACAACATAAGAATTCAGTTTAGCTAAGTGATTGCATAATTTCAAATTTGAAGTCTTTATACTTAGAGGTTTAACATGCTCTAATGGTATCACCATATCAAAGACATCATCATGCAAACTAACATGTTTCGGCTTACTCTCAAAATTTTCAACTACTAAATTTTGAAAAGATTCAAAACTTAGTTTGTCCACATTGTTAAGCTCAAAAGTTTCATTACTTGAGTTCTCAGTCATATCACTGCTAAAAACACTAGATAATTCATTAGGACATTTTTTTTGACTCATAAACATTAAATTTTACAATATCACCATCAAATTCTAGAGTCAATAAGCCATCATGAACATCTATTTTAGCCCTAGCAGTGCTCAAAAAGGGTCGACCAAGCAAAATATCAGAAGTACTCAAAGAACTTTCATCCTCCATATAAATCACATAAAAATCAGCAGGAAAGACTAATCCATCAACTTGCACAAGTACGTCCTCTAATACACCATCTGGATACACAATAGATCGATCAGCGAACTGAATTGTGATACCTGTATCTTTCAAAGGACCAAGATTCAGTGATGAATCAACAGATAGAGGCATAATATTAATGGGCGCATCTAAATCACAAATTGCTTTCTTAATCTCAGTCTTGCCAATTTTACATGGAATTGAAAACATACCTTGGTCTCCACACTTAGGAGGTAATTTCTTTTGCAAAACAGCAGAGACATTCTCTCCAACACTTAGGATTTCATTACCTTTTAGCTTCCTTTTGTTGGTGCAGAGTTCCTTAAGATATTTCTCATGTCGCGGGATTTGTTGGATTGCATCCAACAAAGGAACGTTAGTTTCAACTTTTCGAAAAGTCTCAAGTACACCTTGCTCCTCCTTCTCTTTTTTCGCTCGGATCAGGCGCTCTGGAAACGGAGGTGGTTCCACCCATGGCTTAGGCTGGACTTTAATTTCTGACTCTCTGTCGCGACTGGAGCCTAAGGCGTGGTCACGCTTAACGGTCAAGTCGCTCGTCTGATCAGTTTCTGCTCTGTTCTGGCGAGTTTTGGTCTTCTCCACTGGGGAAGACAGTTCCTCATCACTTAGGATCGTGATTGCACTCATGTTTTGCCTCTGCTCCTCCGTTTGTGATTGAAGTTTCCGTTGATTCTCTAATCTGCTCAATGAGGTTGCAATTTGACACAATTGGGTCTCCAAGTTCTTAACTGAGGTCTCCAAGTTTTCAATCCGATCAGCTTGTGGGTTGAAAGATGGGTACGGTTGAGGGATTGGTTGTTGGGGTTGTGGAGGTGTAGGTACGAAGTTTTGGAAGTTTGGTGGATTTGGTGCATAACTCATAGTGGGGTGATCATACCATCCGGTATTGTACATGTTGGAGTATGGATCGTACATCGGAGGTTGATATCTGAATGGATCCACATTTTCGAAAGGGGATTCTTGAAGGGATGGACACGCGTCGGTGGGATGCAACGTGCTCGCACACAATTGACAGACCTTCGGTACTTGGGGTACACCTACACCAAGGTTAGAAGCCAAAACACTTATCATATTCTTAAGTTCATCAAAAGGTGAAGAGTTGACCTCGTTAACCTGTTGTGGAATGTTTGCATAATTGTTGAACTGTTGTGCATTCGCAAACATTGTTGGATGATCGTCCTTTCCGTGAATGCTCCTGTTCATGAAAAGAAATAAAATCGATTAAAAACACAGTCCCCGGCAACGGCGCCAAAATTTGACAGGTGTCGAATCCGTAAAAAATAATTAAAATACCTATTTAACGACTAAACACAGAGTATAGTGCAAACAGGGTCGATCCACAGAGACTGGTTGATTTATTTCTAACAATTCCAAGTTATTCACGAAAAGAAACAATTAAAGAGGGGGGTTTTTAGAATTATTATAACTAAAGTATGCGATTAAAATAAATAACAAGAATTAAAAAGCTAACTAAAACTAAACAAGTAAAATCACGTAGGATTAAATCAATCAAAGGAAAATTACCTAGCCAGGGATATTCGATTCGAATTGTTATATTGATCATTGACTCAAGGATAAATTCAAGTTATTCAGACAGATTGGCTATAGTTGATAGAGACACTCGACTCAACCTCGTTTTTACTTAATTCGTTGGATAACCTAGAGACACTCGACAGTTATCTCCCCTAACAAATTCACAACCCCTAGAGACACTCGACAGGATTTAATGAATTCACAGCATTAAGAACCGTAAAAACACCAACCCTAATTAACCAAGTCGTGACACACGCAAGATTTAAATTAGATTATCAAATCCCTTAGTGAACGAGGAATTTTATCGCTAAAACCCTGTCACTAATTTACCACAAATTATCAATCAACTTTACTACACTTCAAGCATCATGAATGGCTATATGCAAATCAAACAACCTAGAGATCGTGCACTATCCCGAAAATTGCCTAATCACAATAAACACGAAACACGGAGATAAGATAAATGCCTAAATAAACATGAATTGATAAAAACATTTAAGTCTCACAATATCCAAAATCGAATCTTAATCCCTAGCTAGATAATTAAGAACTTAGCTACTAAAATCCATAAAAACAATACTAAAGGAATTCTTTAACATAAATAAACTAAATTGCAAAAGAAATAAAAGAAGAAGAGTCTGTGATGTAGAAATATGCTCCCCAGCGTCAGAAACCTCCTGCCACAATTGTTACGTGATATCTCCCCCAACTGATGTCCCATGCCGATTTATATAACCACAATTCCTAAAAGTCACGCCCCAAAGAAAGAAATTCCCCTCCAAATTGGATTCCTAAATCAATGCGGACTCCACTCTTGTCCACCAAGCTATTAACACACATGCGGGCCACCTCCCAAACAATTCCCAAGTATTAATCACACAATTGGGCCTATATAATTTAATTTATTAGTAGCAACGCAGGCCCAGTTGAGGACATCCAAGCCCAAAGCCATTCAGCAAGTCTCAACCACCTTCAACCGACCCAACTTCCATTAATTCCAAAAGCACACTTTCAGCCCATCTCCATTAAGTACGTACAACCCAAATTAATTCCAAGGCATGCAGCCCACCTTTAGCAAGTATAATTAATCCTCACAATTTAATTCCCCAAAGTATCGGACATGCTTGGCCTTCATTAGTCCAAAGTAAATTCCACAAAATTGCATGCGTGCAGACCCTCAAAACTTACATCCCAATTCAATTCTTATGCAGCAACAAACGAACTCAATTCCAGTTTCCAACGTTCTACTCGTATGTACTAGTTTGGGTCTAAAAACGACCCAATTTGCTTCAATCTCGCTTTCGATCCCCGAATCTACAAAATAAACAACCAAGCATCAAATTCTTTATAAATAATATCAAATCAAGTACAATTCGGGGAATAAATTAATCCTAAAGAAGATTAATTAACAAGTTATCATTCTAACTTTAAAATTACTCCATATGCAACACGTATCTATCAAGTCCTCGACATCTTCAACCAGAAACTTTTCTTAGTTCATCCCTTTAGGGTTCTAGCTTCGTCATTATCAAGTGGAATGGGCCGAATGTATCCCGTGAGCCCATCTCCCACCCCAATTCTCACCCCCTACGTTATCAAGTGGAACGGGGTCGATTCCACTTGACGGGCTACAACGAGAGCCCATCCCCCACCCCAATTCTCACACCCTACGTTATCAAGTGGAACGGGTCGATTCCACTTGACGGGCTACAACCGCGAGAGCCCATCCCCCACCCCAATTCTCAACCCCCCTCCCCACTCAAACTTTTGTATGCCTTTTTTTTGCTTGCTCTGCTTATAACAAACAGTTTAGACCTCTATCAGAAAAGATGAGATAGGTCAGAAAAAGGGGAGTTTGTGGGACAAACATAAAGCTAAAAAACAACTCAATCAGTGGTACAATAATTGCCCATATTTGAGAGGACACCCCCTTCAGAATCGGCCCCCCTCACCACAAAAGTTTTGGTCATAAAATTGGACTTTAGTCTATATTATTATCAATGGACCTCTGTTGACACCAATCATTGCTGCTGTTGGAGTCTTGTCCCCTTCACAGTTCACACTATTCCCATTTCATCACAGGCATACTTGCATTGTTCTTCTAATACTTGTATTTCACAATTGTATAATCCATATCATCATTGTTTTTGGCTTTTTGTCAGAATATCTTTGTTCTCAGATATTACTTTCTTTTTTTTGGATTATTGTTATTGATTAAATATATGGCTGTATTTTGTACATAAAGTAGAAATAAATAGGAATGTTTGAAGTCGAAGATAAGTTTAAATGTGACAGTGGGGAGGCCATGTTAAAGGGCCAATAAATGTGGTCATGCCTTTTGGGATTATTGCAATAATTGAAGTCATGCAAATATATATATATATATACGTACAGACTACAGTACATAGTACTCAATCAGGCATGAGAGTAGCATGAATTATGGACCCATTGTGCAACACCGTTAATTACTTCCTCCACCTGCCCATTTCAAATCTTATTATTATTATTATTATTATTATTAAGAATGTTTTAAAGAACTGCATAATTGAAATCTTTTCTTTCTTTTTCCTTTTGGTTTCCCAAAAATAACATGAATATGACGAGTGGCTGGTTTTATACATGTCTAAAAAATTAATATATATGTCCCGTTGTACCTTTGTGCTTGAGATATAATTTCAAAAGCACTTTAATGATGGCATAGGAAACTTTTGTGGAAAGAAAGGAGTGATGATATTTTCATTAAAAAATGCGAGCCATTGCGTACATGGTAATATGAACGTTAGGAAATGTTTGTAGTGGTTTTTTTTTTTTTTTTTTAAATACACGTTCAAGTAGTCAATAGAATTCAAACACGGGTTATTATACTGGAGAAAGAATCTTTCAATTGGTCTACTTGTAATGATCTTGGTCATTCTTATTATTTTTGAACTGAGTTGGTAATGAATGTTAATTAATGAAAAATCAATCTTTTTCTCTGAAATACTAGAGGATGAGAGAGAAATAAATTTGAAAAAAGAAAACATTAAAAAATGAAAAAGGGGAAATTAATATATATATATCAAGGACATAAATTCTATAAATTAGATTTGAGTTTCGTTACTGAATATGTGGGAATAATCCTATCAAACCAATTATTTATTTCTCATACTTGGACTAGTGGATTTAATATCTCAATCCCATTAAATTAAGAAACTTTCGAGGCCAATAGAAGTTGATCCAAATAGTTAATGAATTCATTTTTCAAGACAATAACCTGGGTTTAAATTTCACTTGGGGATGTATATTAAAGAAAAATTAAGAAAGCTTCGGTGTTATTATTTTAATATTATAATGACAAAATCGCGTCATAAAATAGTAGATTCATATTGTAAAACTTCATGCCAAGAGAAATTGGTTAAATGGTTCATAGGTTTATTCTCTAAGATAATGACCTGAATTCGAATATCTCATGGGTATATTATTATTGTAAAACCTCATAATTGAGATTAAGAATTTAAACTGTCAATAAGATGAGTGGCAATAATCAGTGTTCAAACTTCCACAAACAGACAATTCGTACAACTATAAATACGCGTCACGCATGCACTTGACGACGATTGTCGGCATTTAAACGTCAACCAAGCAAATAATCACACAGATCATAATATATTTTTATTTATTACCAAAAAAAATAAAACGCAACATTTTCTTGTTCAAAAGGCTGTCACCAATATTCCACAATGAACTATTTTTATTTGATCACTTAGTTTCATTGCATGTTATGTAGGACCGAGTCGAATCTCGAAATTAATTGTAGAATTCAAAGCTCGACTTGTAAAAAATTCATGTAGGAATAATTGATTTTTGCTTCAAAAATATAAAAATAAATTACATTTCTTCACACGATAAAAAATTGTATATGTTATATTGCAGATCGCAAGATCACGTTTTAGTTTTTGAAAAAAGAGAGTAAATGACCCGGATGGAAAATTCTCTCTTTGTGGGAGGTTATGATGCATAGTTACTTATAAAAATAATACTTTTTTATATTGTGTTATGTTAACATCGTGTTTGAAATTCATGTGAAATTTTTTAAAAAAATTGATATAACCGTATTTATATTGTGTTTATATCATCGTATTTGTATCCATATATAATAGATATGGAGTGATTGTTTAATTTGGTCCCCTTTCAACAGCTGATGTACTTTTTGGACAAAGCTGTTAGACGTCAATTAATAAGAGGTAATTGTGGCGTTTCTTGGACAAATCAGAAACAGGTTTGTGGATGTTAAAAAATAAGCCATCATATCAGATATACCATGCTCAGCTTATCCCTTCTTTTACACTCATTATTCATCACCCTAATATTCATTATAATATTAATAATAACCAAACCTCTTTAACTGTCCAAACCGACTGCTTCAAACTCCCAGGTTCTGCCCTATTGCACCAACACACGTTTCGATCGCACATTCACTCTTTTGATGGCAATATTTTTAATTTTTTTATTTAAATTCATGAAAACATATTCACATATTGAAATCTATTTTAGTCTGCTTGATGCTTAAGCAAGAAGATCAACGTTAGTTGCGTGTCAAATTTTAATCTTTTTATCTAACAATATTGGATGAAATCGGGCATTATAAAGTATTCATTACTCCCACATTTCTATCTCAAATTCTCATATCTTTATGTAATATATTTTTATCTTGGTATCAAGTTTCATTTATTTGGACAAATTTTTTTCAGTAAATTTCATTTATTCTTACTTTGGTCAGATTCGAACACTTAGTAGCAAAATTCTTATTCAATATTTCCAATGATTGAAAAAAAAAAATTCTAAATAAATTAGTATACGCAATATGTGCACTAGTAAATTACACTATTTGGATATATATATATATATATTGAAATAATAAGTAGATAAAAATATATTGCAAATATTTAATTTGTTTTGAGCCAATATTATCTTGCAACTTTGTTCAATTCTATAAACGCAACAAAACGACAAAGATGGGCTAACAGCATTGATTCCTCAGTATATAAATAGTTAATTTGTTGACACAAAACCAAGCCAAAGAATGGATCAAGTCAAGAGAAGCCAACGGGAGCATGATTAGGGAAATTACGCGAATAGGTAAAATCATTTTAACCTACTCCATTTTAACTAACTTCCTACTAATGATAAAACTAATTGGTCAAGAAAAAGATGGAAAATTTAAAATATGCAATACTTAACGAAAACTAATTTTTGAATCGTTGTAATTATCCTTTTAATTTTTGTAAAATGTAATACTTAATCCCTTTTTAGTAAAATTTTAGGGAGTATTCCATTTAACTTTTTTTTGGCGTGAATTATAAAGCTAAATTTGTACAAATCGGATTTCAAATGGGTTGATATTATATATCAATTCGAAGGTCTTAACGCAAAAAATAAAACGGTGGTTCCAAAATCAAAATTCGACAGCCAACGAAGTAAGAATCGTCGGTCAAAGATGGCATAATGTCGGCGAAGCTTTGCAAGCGAATTTCAATGCTTTCTATGACCAACAGAGTCGAACGAGATATGAGTCTTCTTGGAGAGAGGAACACGATGATAGTGAACTAACTCTTGAACCACCATAACAGAGGAGAAATCGTCGGTTATGATTCAATTTGAACTGGATATTCCTTAAATATTCCATTGGAATTATCTAAAAGAGATTAAGTGTTATGTTTTAAAATGTTAGGGGAAATTCAAAAATTATGGGGCAAAATGCACTAAACCCCAACTAATAAAAGGTGTTGAAATTAGCCCTTATTATGATTATTATTATTATTCATATAACCATAAATTTGTTAGTAAAAGAATGAATTGTAATTATATATGATCAGATTCAACAATAAAATTACCAGATAGCATATTTAGTAGTTTTACATCACAAACTCGTGATTAAATCTTATGAAAAATATAATTACTTAAAAATACAAAACTCCATATATCATTCATTTTAAGATGATTTACAGATGTAATTACTTTTTCATTCTAATATAATTACTTTAAATTGCAAAATTTCCCGATGTAATTATTTTTTCAATTGGCCAAGTTACATTTGACTATCTTATATTTAAGTCTAATTACAACGCAATTAATCTAAATTAGAAAATTATATTTTAGTCCCTGTAAATTTTATTTGGTTTGAGGCCACTAGCGGAATTTGTAAAAATACACTTATCCCCTTGACAATTTGTGTGAATTTTACATTAAATGTATGACCAAATTACAAAATCATTCATAAAGTTTACAAATATAAACAAAACAATCCTTACAAATTATGAATTTAACAATACAGTTCGTGAGGGTTCATTACACTTAGCCCCTATATTAGACGGGGTAATTATATTCCACCACCATTTTTAGATTAAATTACAGACAACATTTTTCAGAAAATAAGAAATTACATTAAACCTCCATATTCGTTTAAAAATTACTGACGTTAGCAAAATTTTTAATGAAAACCCAAAAATACCCTCTGTTGACTTTAGTCAGATTTTTTTATTCACATGTTGCCCTTATATAGATTTTTTATTCACATGTGTACAATTTTTTATTCACATGTTGCCCGAAAATACCTTCCGTTGACTTTGGTCAGATAACTGTCATTTTTTGACAAATTATAATCGTTATAACAACTATATTCCTCTTTCAACTACAATTTATTAATATGAATTAAATATTTATTTTATTATCAATGTTAAGATAAAATATAAGGATTAATTAGTTATGATTAAAGATCAATTAGAACATAATTAATTGTGGTGACTTTATTATTGAATTTTTTTATTTACTTATTTTAATGAAATAAAGTTATTAATTCAAAATTAGAAGTTGAATTATTTTTTATATAGATATAAATTAATTTCTAATAATTATTAAATGATAATTAATTTTAAATTGAAATTAAAAACTTTTGATTTATAATATTTGTGTTAAAATTTTCATGTAAATAAAAAAAAATTTCCTCTTACATATAAATAATTAGTAAAACTTTTAATATAGAGTTAGATTTGATTCGATTTGAGTAAATTTATAATTTTTTAATTTGGTGAGAACAATTTGCATCTTTGATTGCATAATACAAATGATAGTTTTTATATTTTAGAATAGTTCAAATGTCATTACCGGTATTATAAAGTACTAAATTCCCTAAAAATACTTATTTAAGTAAATTAAGATAATGTGTTAATAAAAAATAAGACTTATTTAATTTAAAGAAAACATGAGCGAATTTTACAAATTAAACTAAATATATAAAATTAAATAAAATATAAACGAAGTGTATAATCAATTGTAGTTGAAAGAGAAATATAACCGTTATAACCATTATATTTTGTCCAAAAATGAAAGTTGAGAAATTTTATTCAAAATATTACACTTAAGCCTCATATTAGTATAGTTAATTACAGTTAACCCCAAGGACAACATTAGAATAAAAAATTTGACCAAAATCAACGGAGGGTATTTTTGGGTTTTCATTAAAAGGTTTTGCCGATATCAGCAATTTTTATATGAAAATGGGTTAAGTGTAATTTCTTATTTTCTAAAAGGTGGTGTCTGTAATTTAATCTAAAAATGATGACGAATTGTAATTATCTTGTCTAATATGGGAGTCAGGTGTAACTAACCCCAATTCGTGAAGTCACAAATTAAATTAAAAAGATCGGAGGTATTTTTAGAATGACATAATAAAATTCTGACGAACGTTTGAACCACATATAATTTTTAAAATTAGGATTAAAATATAATTTTTTAATATATATGTATTGGTGTGCAAAATTAAAAGAGAAAAAGCTAGTCAATGGTAGATGAAATATTTCTCTAAAGTATAAAGTAACCCCAAAATCCAAGGAAATTATGAGTAGTCCACGTACGAAGCTTGAAGCTTTACAGAGAAAGTTATGAAGGGAGAGATGAAAATAAACAAGTCAAAGTAACGCGTATCGAGTGACTTACGTGGAAGGAAATTAAGCATTGGGAATGATGTTTTTGCCTTGGAAACCCCTTTACAACCATTTTTAATTTTTAATTTTATTTTAGCATTTAACTTATTTTTTCCCCATATATAATTCTTGTTTTTGCATCCAAACATGGCCTTAGATTTATAGTGCAAATGATGACCATCAGAGAAGTCCAATTTGATAGTAAAGCATTCCAAATTTAGGCTTGTTTGGTTGGTACGTACATAATATTCCTTAGTTCCATAATTAGGGCCAAGAAACCGTGTCCGCACAGTACTCGTTGCAAATCTCAGAAAAGGGGCAAAAGAAACAGAAGATTGATTATTTTACCAGAAAACCCTTGTATTCAAAGATAGTAGTAAAGTCCCTTTATTAAAAGTATCAATATGTATTATAATGGACTAATGGTATCAGAAATAAAGGCTACAGCTTTAACAAGAATTTCAAAATTATTAGGAAATAAATAAGATTCCTAATTAAAATTTTAAAATAATTTTCTATATGTCCCCTCATGAAAGTAATATGATCTTGTTCACTACTTAAATAGTTTTCATTCATCCACAGAAATTTTGTGACGGGTAGAATTAGATATAAAAGTATATAACTAATTATGAATATGGATGAATAAAGTATGTGATTTATTTTTTTTTAGTGAAGCATACTCTATTGTTTTAATATTTCACATTGGATACCTTCTAGATTTTTTTTTTTTTCTTTTGGATTGTATCATTGCATAAGTAGTGGAATTCATTATAATTATATTTATGTAATTCTACCTTTGTATCACATATTTACAAATACAAAGCATTAACTAGACTTGTCTTACACGACGAGTTGAAGGGGGAAAAAAGAATAATAATTATCAAGACTAATTAAATAAATGGTGTATTAATTTGTAAAGAATAATACAAGGGGAGGATTTACGTAGGGTCCCTCAAAATCTTTAAAAGAGGGACATGCCTTTAGGGCAGATAAAAATAGGTCCTTTCACGTGTGCTCTTTGTCAAACATGAGTATGTCGGTCAAACTCCCATTATGCTAATCATCACACATATTACTCCAAAAATCAAACACTCCCAACAAGAAAATAAATGAAATGAAAAGCAAAAAGAAAACCTTAAAAAGGTGGAAAAGGATAACGCCAAATCATTAAAATAAATCATAAAGTTAGATACAAAAATTAAATAAAAAGGGGTCTGTGGTACATGTTTGGTCTACTCCTACTAACCGCCCTGTTTTTAATAAAAATAATTAATAAATTGTACTATAGTCTATATACCTCACTATTTAAACAATTTCAGGCATAGTGGATTGAATCTCTCTCTCTTTATAAAGGACTCTCTCATCTACTTTTATATCCCAAAATCCTTTCTTTCTTTCTTTCTTCCTCACCCCACCCCAAGAAATGGAATTGGGCTTGAGCTTAGGGGACGCATCAAAACCCTTAGGATTCTTGAAAGAGAACAGCTCCTCAAATCAGCAGCAGAAATCCATCACCAACAAGAGCAGTGGCTTAGATTTCTGCATGGATTTGGGCCTCGGTTCCAGGAATCAAGAAACGGAGAAAACCCAGAAATGTGCAGAAAATGATGAAGATAATGATGGCGATGATGATGAGGACGACGAGGAAGATGATCGTGGCAGTGACGATAATAATAATCAAGGGCAAATGACTCCTGTGCAGCTGAATCTTCTCCCCCTCGCTCCTGTTAATCGACAGATTTCCTGCTCCCATCTTCAGTCTATTCCTTGGTCTTCTGATAATGGTAAAATTTTGATTATATTGGGCTGAAAAGGACTGAATTTTTTTTTTTAATTGTGGTTCTTTGAACTGGGTTTCATGTGATTGTGCTTGATTTATGTTTCTGTGTTGGCCAATCATAGTTCTAAAATTGACAAAAATTTTCTTGATTTATATTTTATGTGGGGATATGTGTGTGGGAATGGAGAATTAGTACTCATGGCATCAGCATCAGAACATGTGTATGGATGGATGTGAACCAGACATGCCCATCTATGTACATGAGTAGCTGAACTACTGTTTTGGTGTTGATTATGTAAATTTAATCTCTTCTTATGGTGTTTGTAATTAAAATTTAAAAACCCATCAAGAAAAATATTTTGTTTAATTATACTTGTGTACGTCCCTTGTGAAGGGAGTTCGGAAAATGGGTCGTCGGGGAACATGGGCCTGCCGGCCGCGCGGCCCTTCGACGTCAACCGGATTCCGGCAATGGCGGCGGCGGCGGAGGAAGTCTCGTCGGCGAACAGCGTCGGGTCTCCTTTTCGCACGGATCACTTCAACATGTACAGAAATCTTCAACTCTTGGGCAACAAGAGAGAGTTTGAAGCTACAGGAAACGACGCCGTTGAGGCGGAGAGAGCATCTTCAAGATTAAGCGATGACGACGAAAATGGCCTCAACACCAGAAAAAAGCTCAGATTATCCAAAGAACAATCCGCTTTTCTCGAAGAAAGCTTCAAAGAACACAACACCCTCAATCCTGTGAGTACTATAACATTTTAATTTTTAAACACTCATAATTATATATATGTTAATTATATTTTCTTGGATCTTATGATTTTGTTTCTTTCACTTTGATAAAGCAGAAGCAGAAACTTGCGCTTGCAAAACAGCTTAATCTCAGACCTCGACAAGTTGAGGTCTGGTTTCAGAACAGAAGAGCCCGGTATGTATGATTAATCCACCCCTTATACATATACACACATATATGTATATATTAACCCGAAAGCACGCAATGAAACGTGTTTTTACACACATATATCAGGACAAAGCTGAAGCAGACGGAGGTGGACTGCGAGTACTTGAAGAGGTGTTGTGAAACACTAACCGAAGAGAATCGAAGATTACACAAAGAGTTGCAAGAACTGAGAGCTCTCAAGACTTCGAACCCATTCTACATGCAGCCACCCGCCACCACCCTCACCATGTGCCCGTCTTGTGAACGCGTTGCCACGGCCTCCGGCGCCGCCCCTACTCCTCCGGCAGCGGCCGCACCACCACCACCGACGGCGAAGACCGCCGCCGCGGTGGATTCCACCCCGAAAGCAATTCCGTTTCCCCTAACAAGACCCAGATTTTATCCTTTCTCTCAGACGCCAACACAACCCAATCAGCCTCATGCAGCCTCGTAAACTAGTAGTGTGGCGGTGTAGATTAATTTGTGTTAGGATTTGGGGTCTGTGAATTTGTGGTCTTTTTGCAGATTAAATGTGCGTAAATATAGAAAATGTTTTGTTTTGGCCTTCAAATTTTCACTTCCTTTTTAAATTTTTTGTTTTTCCTTGGCTATGTGTGGTGTTTGGCATGATCAAGGCTTGGGTGATGATGTAGGAATTAATTTGATCTCAGCTTGAGCTTGAGCAAGTTTTTTTTGGCTCATCCTATGTGATTTTGTGGAAGATTAATACAAGTATTAACTACAGAAAAAGCTTTTCCTATTGGGGTTTGTATCTCTTATTTTATTTTTATGTTTTATCTCTTAATTCACATGACAAACCATTTGATTAGGAGAGCAAAACAAATTTGAGATGGGAAAAAAATATATTTTTTTAATTAATTTTAACTACCTATCAATACATTTCAACGTGTATAGAAGAATGAAAATAAAGTACATATATATTTGAACTAAATAATCCCATATCGGTATAATGGGATTGTATATTGTGAAAATTCCTCACAAATTAAAAAGAGATTATCTTTTCTCGATTTCATTAACCATGAAACTAAATTAAAAAAAGGTTTTATTGGCATAATGAATTTTTTTTTTTTCCCTACATTTAATAGAATCAATGTTGGTTCTTCAATTACTTCTAATAAAATTTGAAATTGTGATCTACCAGTTCATAAATATAGATATTTACTCGTTTTTAAGACCAAATAATGAGTTCATATTACGAAACATAGAAATGTAAATGATCCTAAATTGGATTGTAATTAGGTTTTAGAATACCTTTTGTAGCACATGATATGGTCTAGTAATAATAATAGGCAGAAATGGTGGGAGAATGTTGGGATGTCCCGTAGTTGAAGGCATGCTTTAGGCAAAAGAAGTGTGATAGTTTTGAATGATATAATTAAATGATGGGATGAAATTAGGCGTGGGAATGTGATGAAGGAAGGAAGAGTATATAACGACAAAGGTGCCATATTTATGAATTTGTCTGCTAAAGTTAGGTTCCCTTTTGACACCACCAATTATTACCACACACCACCCAAGTACATTCCTCAGTCCTCACTATTCATCTTCATTACTCCACACGTGACTCCCTCACGTGACATCATTGCTTTCCTTAACATCTGTCCCTGAAAGAAAGAAAAAAAAAAAAAAAAAAAAAAACCATTAGGATATATTTAATCGTGTAATTTTAATTCAAATCTTGTTCGATGGAACCAACATAACAAAGAGGGAATATATTTTACGTCGTATGATTAGCATAAAAGGAGCATCAATTAAATTTTTTTAGTCTATCCCAATACTCTATAGTGGGCTACGATAATTAATGATCCGACTAAATTTCAGTTAGAAAACAAGACAGACAATTAGAAATTAGGATATTTAAAGTTACTTTATATCTAAATTAAAGTCAATCGGAAGGGTATATCTTTGTGAATGGTGAATCATTTGATTTGCGTTGTTTATTATTTTTAGAAAAGATTTTCAAAAGAAATCAACTGAATTGTTTAATATTAAGTTCACATTAATCAAACAATTAATGCATTAAATTTCCACTATTATCATTATCTGGGAAACGTTAGTGCGCCAACAAGAAACCGGTGTTTTTTTTTCTGTTCATTTATGAACTTGTGATGGTACACAGACAGAATTTGGAATTAATTGCAAATATGTTCGAATTTTAAGTAGAGTCACTATCCTGTTCATTTGTTCTCTTTCCTTTAGCTCAATTCACAGCCTGTGAATTTAATTTTCTCGCGAGATTTGAAACTTGAATTTTAATATAACTTAGAAGTCAGAAAATTAAAATTAATTATTTCTTCTAAAAAAAAAAAAAAAAGTTCAATTATTTCTTTGTGAATATTATTACGACAGAAATTGTACATCAATTTAGAGGATGACACTAGAGCAATCGTAATGTATAAAATTTGTTTTACATTGGTTTGTATAAGTGATTGGTGAGGAGTTTATAAATGAAATGAATTCTCTCTTTTATCAGATTACTCTTTTGGGATAAATTTTCCTATTTGATTTATAATAATTAGTATCAGAATTGATTCAAAATAATGACTTAGAAAAACTAGTCGTGACCAACACGAACGTTATCCCTTAATAGGGGTAATTGTCATGGTCGTGGACCAATTACAAGATATGAAACTTATTTCACATCGATTGTATAATCAATTGATGAGTAATTTATAGACCAAATGAGGTTTCTCTTATCAGAATAGATTTTTTTAAATAAATTCTCTTGTTTGATTTATTACAAAGTTATCATTAATTGTACATGTTGGACGATAATATAATTTATTTAGTCGTTATGTTATGATAGCTAATAATTTAGTAACAATTGATATTTTATTACTAATATAATGACAATTTTTCGTGTCACGAGATTGTTAAATAAACATATCGCTCAGAAGCGACAACTTAAAAATGTTAAAAAAGGGGGGAAAAGACTACTTAAAAATTAACTTTCACAACTTTTGTTCATTTATGACCAAATAAATAAAATGTTGTAAGTAATATAAGTGGTAACATAGATATGTATAATCACAAAATGTACATAATAAGTGACAATATTCATATTATTACATTAACTATGTCCCAAATATTATAAAATTTTATTATTGTGTGATAGAAAGGGTTGCTATTTAATGTTGATGCCTCGTAGAAGAAAACAAGTACATATTTCCTTCAAAATTAGACTGTTAGACATTGTTTTCAATTAAGTGATGAGTCATCACTGATTCAGATTCATAGAATCTAAAAATGGAACTCTTTTAAAAACCTCAGAAATGAACTGATAGGCAACACTAGTTGCATATCATATCCCATCTCATGTTGATTATGATGTATAAATATTTTTAAAAATATTATTTTATTATATCGTATTGTATTGGGTATTTGTATTCGATATTGTATTTGACATTTCTCATTTGGAAATTCAAAAAAAAAAAAATCTATATTATTGTATCCGTATTATATCCGTATCGTTATATTTGTATCTGTACATCATAAATAGTCGCACATTCCATGCATTGACCCTAATTAATTTTAAGTCATTTACCCGAGCTTTATGCTGAAACTTATAAGCTATTTTGTTCTTTTTATGACATACGAATACTTTTAAAAATATTATCTTATAATAATGTATAACATTAAATACTCATTGCAAAACATTTATTATGTAAAAAATTGAAAAATAATTCTTTATGATTATGGTTATATCATGTCAGGTTAATATCATTGAATTCTATTTATTATTTGCTTCCTAAATCGTTTTGTGTCATGAAATTCGACGTACCCTAATACTAGACAAATGGTCACTTTCAATTGCTTGGCTAATACTAACGAAATATATTTGTTGAGTCAATTTTGATTAAAACATCTTTTTATAAACAATGTCGTATGAGAGCCAGAATTAAAATGTGTAGGGTTTGTCATTCGCTCGTATTATTGCTACTTCCGTGACCGTCCGCACCTCTTAGATGTTAACAGTACGAAGGAACACTCTAGTCACTAGATGTATTCTTTACTATAAAAATAAATTAAATTAAAATAGTAATTAATGTAAGAATGATAATTAGATAAATAATATATTTGGCTTAACTCAATCCTAAAAACTAACTATTGAGGGGATAATTATCAAGTCATTATTAATCGAATACCACATCTTTGAAGTTTTGAAGGGTCGCAGAATGGGACAAATTGAAGCCTGAATTTTGCAAATCTTTGAAGTTTCGAAGGGCCGTGGGATGCACGACAAAGTTAAAATAGTAAGTTAGTAATTAATGTAACTAAGATAGTTGCTGAATAATGTGTTTGACTTAACTTACCCTAAAAAAATAATTATTGAGGAGAGAGTTGTCAAGTCCGTTATGTATTGAATACCACATCTTTTAAGTTTTGAAGAGCCACGAGAATTTTGTAGAAATCGAAATATCTGCGAGGAGTGGAGAGACAAGTCTAATAGAATATGTTCTGATACCAAGATGGATAATGTGTTTGACCTAACTTATCCTAAAAAACTAGTTATTAAAGGGAAAGTTGTCAAGACATTATGAATTGAGCACTGATATTTTGAGTTTGAGTTTTGGTGAGATATTTGACAATAATGTTTAGTGATAGGATAATTAAATTATAACAATAACTTTCTATTTTAATTATAAAATAGTCCATAATAATAAAAATTATGACTGTTTATGTACCTAAGCATGCATGGTTAATTACTTGATTAGCTTATGCAATGCATGATGATGGGTCACAAAAAATTGTGAAAAAAATAAATAAATAATAAAAGTAAAGAAGAATAAATGATGTGGAGATAGATTTTTGATGATTTAATTAGTAACCGACCATGGACCCATGTCTGAGATTATATTATAGATAATAATAGTGAAAAGAGACAAGGTCACATGACCTAATCACTTAAATGGAAACTTTAATTTCAACTCTTAATATTAAATGTCATCCAATGATTTGTGCTACGTTTTTGGCTTAATTGTCTCTCTCAATTACTGCCTAACCATCTTAATCATTCTTTTTATTTTATTTTCTCTTCTTCTTAAGAGAAAAGAAAAGAAAAAAAAAAAAAAAAAAGTCACCGCAGTTGATAATTATGTGATACAAATATTATTTAAATAAACATTATAAGAAAGTATTTGAATTTTTTGGTCAATGTCTTTTCATTAGTTTGTGTCTTTGTGATAAAAAAAATTATATTGAAATGTGACATGATATTAAAAAATTTATTTTGGTGAGTTGGTTTTTCCATTGATTTTACTTGAGATACATCGATGATTTTTTGATGGAAGTCATTCTGTCGGTCTTATCAACTTTTTTAATAATACTATATAATATATTTTCCATTGTTGAGGGGATATATTGTAGCTGAAAATCCCTTTTAATTTCTTGCTAGCTAGGGGATAGATATTCATAGTGATTATACGAATCAATTGAATCAATTATATGTAAAATGATCATGACATATGTAAATTAATTGATGTGTGTATATATGTTTGGCGGCACCATATTAATTCGATGTTTTTATTTTATATTGCTTTTATTAATGGTCTACATGCGCATCTGAATTTCATTTTGTCACGTAACTTATAAGCAAAATCGGAGAATGATGGAAAGATTTACACCAAATTCCTAAGAAACTTAAATGCAAATAAACATTAACTATTCGATTATTTAATTGTAAGAAAATTTACTAGGGCATTCACCACTAATGAGCTGGATAAAGCAATTAAATTGATTTGATGGAACCCAATGACTTATATAAATATATTATATTTCATGTTTGTTTAGTAATTCTTTATAGATTTTATAATAATCAGATGATAAATATAATTTTTTTATATTTATTTGATCGAATTATATTAAAATTAGAATTATGTAATCGACCTACTTTAATATTTTACCAACTAGAACATAAAACCAAGTGTTCTCTTTTCATTTCTGAAAAGGGATTGCCTGCTCCAATCACCAATACTGCAAAATATTAATTCCAATATTATGTATTTCTCAATATTGAGTTAGACACGTTTACATTCCCGTCACATTTCCACAAACTTCTAATTAATTAATTCATATTTTCAAAACCACATGATCAAATAAAACGAGAACACATGTGACACGTATAAACTCTAATTAAATTTATTTCTCGTATATATTTATATTATATTATTATCAAATTTAATTATCCCTTATATATGTATCATGTTTTCAGCTATAAATGCACCCCTAATTATCTTACGATGAATCTTTTTGAAACAGAGAGCTCCTAACCCAGCTGGAATAATGCCAAAATACATATATTATTTTCGGTTATACATCCCATTCAAATAAGGGAAAATCTTTGAATAGTATCAAAAAGTTGAAAAAATTCCTTTTAGGTCCCCAATTTTGAAAAAGTTCCCATTCAATCCCCAATTGAAAAACAAAATTCCTTTTAGGTCCCCACAAATAGTACAGGTTCGTATAATTTTCCAGGAATTGCGTACATTTTTTAGGGAATTGCGTATAAAAATCCCGGAATCTCGTATATACGAGATTCCGGGATTTTTATACGCATTTCCCTAAAAAATGTACGCAATTCCTGGAAAATTATACAAACTTGGGGAGTGAAAAGAAATTTTATTTTTCAATTGGGGAGTGAACAGGAACTTTTTCAAAATTGGGGAGTGACAAGGAAATTCAGTTTACACTTGGGGATTTTTGAGGAATTGTCCGTTCAAATATAGTATTGGATTTGGCAGTGTTACACTTATTTATCTTTATAAATTAATATATTGACAGTTTTACTTTTCGGAAAATCCTAAATAACTCCCCCATCCATTGGTCCAATTTCCTTCAACTCCCCCATTTTTATTCTCTCCCCACTAACTCCCCAACATACTTTATAAATCTCCCTTTACTCCCTATTTTGGTTGAATTTACGAAGATGCCCTTCAAGCTTATTAATTTTCCTCACAAACACTTCTAATTCCTTAATTAAATCAAAACCTATATATATATATATATATATATATATTTCTTCCTCACTCCAGAAAGCTCTACTGTGAAGAGATTTATCCATCAAGAATATACAGAAGCAGTATAACAGAAGCCATGGCGAGCATGATCATGGCCTCTTCCAGAGCCCTAATCATCTCCTCCACCCCAAAACTCAAACCCCAAATCCACCCCAAAACCCAAATCTCTCTCCCCAAAATATCAATGCCCAAATTCCTAAAACCCCACCAGCTCCCCTCCCTCCTCGCCGCCGCCGCCACCTTCACGCTCGCCCAAGCGCCGCCGTCTTTCGCCGTGAGATCGAAAAAGCTGCTCTTTTCGACTTCAACCTCACCCTCCCCATCATCGCCTTGGAATTCCTGTTCCTCATGTTCGCCTTGGACAAGGTCTACTACACCCCGCTCGGGAAATTCATGGATGAGAGAGACGCCGCCATTAGGGAGAACCTGAACAGCGTGAAGGACACCTCCGGCGAGGTGAAGCAGCTCGAGGAGCAGGCGGCGGCGGTGATGAGGGCGGCGAGGGTGGAGATCGCGGTGGCGCTGAACAAGATGAAGAAGGAAACGCAGATTGAGGTGGAGGAGACGCGGGCGGAGGGGAGGAAGAAAGTGGAGGCGGAGCTGCAAGAGGCGTTGGCGAGCTTGGAGACGCAGAGGGACGAGACTGTGAAGGCTCTTGATGTGCAGATTGCTGATCTTAGTTAGGAGATTGTCAAGAAGGTGCTCCCTGTTTCTTGAAAATAAAAATTCCATCTTTACTGTGTAGCCCTTTTGGATTTGTAGTTAATTGAGGTCAAGAATTGCTGTATAATTGTTGAATGATGGAAATAATAATGCATTATAGTATCACACGGCATACCATTCGTACTAATTCAGTAATTGTACGTATCCTTTGTTGCGATGACACATCTTTCTTCATCTCGTATACACTTGTGAATATGTTCGTACATAAATGGCCGAATGCCGCATCTAATCGGCCATATCTCGTGTAATTTCTGGAAGACAATCTCGTATAAACTTATGAATATGTTCGTACATAAATGGCCAAATGCCGCATCTAATCGTCCATATCTCGTATAATTTCTTGAGAAGTTCCGCGTATAAACTTCTATCAACCCCACGTAAGCCTGAATTACACAACTTTTAGTCGTATAAGTGGTCATTGTTGGTAGAACAAGGTGACATAATTCCACTGCATGTAATATAAGATCCCATAATAGCATTTGTGTCTCAATTACTACATGACACCACCACATATATGTTACTCTAGTATGTATCACTTGGTGCAATATCCCAAACGCTTCAATTAATGAATCTCATTTAGTACGTATAGTGCATTATAGTATCACACGGCATACCATTCGTACTAATTCAGTAATTGTACGTATCCTTTGTTGCGATGACACATCTTTCTTCATCTCGTATACACTTGTGAATATGTTCGTACATAAATGGCCGAATGCCGCATCTAATCGGCCATATCTCGTGTAATTTCTGGAAAACAATCTCGTATAAACTTATGAATATGTTCGTACATAAATGGCCGAATGCCGCATCTAATCGGCCATATCTCGTATAATTTCTTGAGAAGTTCCGCGTATAAACTTCTATCAACCCCCCGTAAGCCTGAATTACACAACTTTTAATCGTATAAGTGGTCATTGTTGGTAGAGCAAGGTGACATAATTACATTGCATGTAATATAAGATCCCATAATAGCATTTGTGTCTCAATTGCTACATGGCACCACCACATATATGTTACTCTAGTATGTATCACTTGGTGCAATGTCCCAAACGCTTCAATTAATGAATCTCATTTAGTACGTATAGTGCATTATAGTATCACACGGCATACCATTCGTACTAATTCAGTAATTGTACGCATCCTTTGTTGCGATGACACATCTTTCTTCATCTCGTATACACTTGTGAATATGTTCGTACATAAATGGTCGAATGCCACATCTAATCGGCCATATCTCGTGTAATTTCTGGAAGACAATCTCGTATAAACTTATGAATATGTTCGTACATAAATGGCTGAATGCCGCATCTAATCGGCCATATCTCGTATAATTTCTTGAGAAGTTCCACGTATAAACTTCTATCAACCCCCCGTAAGCCTGAATTACACAACTTTTAGTCGTATAAGTGGTCATTGTTGGTAGAACAAGGTGACATAATTACATTGCATGTAATATAAGATCCCATAATAGCATTTGTGTCTCAATTGCTACATGGCACCACCACATATATGTTACTCTAGTATGTATCACTTGGTGCAATGTCCCAAACGCTTCAATTAATGAATCTCATTTAGTACGTATAGTGCATTATAGTATCACACGGCATACCATTCGTACTAATTCAGTAATTGTACGTATCCTTTGTTGCGATGACACATCTTTCTTCATCTCGTATACACTTGTGAATATGTTCGTACATAAATGGCTGAATGCCGCATCTAATCGGCCAGATCTCGTGTAATTTCTGGAAGACAATCTCGTATACACTTGTCAATATGTTCGTACATAAATGGCCGAATGCCGCATCTAATCGGCCATATCTCGTATAATTTCTTGAGAAGTTCCACGTATAAACTTCTATCAACCCACCGTAAGCCTGAATTACACAATTTTTAGTTGTATAAGTGGTCATTGTTGGTAGAACAAGGTGACATAATTACATTGCATGTAATATAAGATCCCATAATAGCATCTGTGTCTCAATTGCTACATGGCACCACCACATATACGTTACTCTAGTATGTATCACTTGGTGCAATGTCTCAAACGCTTCAATTAATGAATCTCATTTAGTACGTATAGTGCATTATAGTATCAAACGGCATACCATTCGTACTAATTCAGTAATTGTACGCATCCTTTGTTGCGATGACACATCTTTCTTCATCTCGTATACACTTGTGAATATGTTCGTACATAAATGGCCGAATGCCGCATCTAATGGGCCGTATCTCGTGTAATTTCTGGAAGACAATTTCGTATAAACTTATGAATATGTTCGTACATAAATGGCCGAATGCCGCATCTAATCGGCCATATCTCGTATAATTTCTTGAGAAGTTCCGCGTATAAACTTCTATCAACCCCCCGTAAGCCTGAATTACACAACTTTTAGTCGTATGAGTGGTCATTGTTGGTAGAACAAGGTGACATAATTACATTGCATGTAATATAAGATCCCATAATAGCATTTGTGTCTCAATTGCTACATGGCACCACCACATATATGTTACTCTAGTATGTATCACTTGGTGCAATGTCCCAAACGCTTCAATTAACGAATCTCATTTAGTACGTATAGCACATAATAATGCATTATAGTATCACACGGCATACCATTCGTACTAATTCAGTAATTGTACGTATCCTTTGTTGCGATGACACATCTTTCTTCATCTCGTATACACTTGTGAATATGTTCGTACATAAATGGTCGAATGCCGTATCTAATCGGCCATATCTCGTATAATTTCTGGAAAACAATCTCGTACACACTTATCAATATGTTCGTACATAAATGGCCGAATGCTGCATCTAATTGGCCATATCTTGTATAATTTCTGGAAAACAACCTCGTATACACTTATCAATATGTTGGTACATGCATCTAATTTGCCATATCTCGTATAATTTCTGGAAAACAATCTCGTACACACTTATCAATATGTTCGTACATAAATGGCCGAATGCCGCATCTAATTGGCCATAGCTTGTATAATTTCTGAAAAACAATCTCGTATACACTTATCAATATGTTGGTACATGCATCTAATTTGCCATATCTCGTATAATTTCTGGAAAACAATCTCGTACACACTTATCAATATGTTCGTACATAAATGGCCGAATGCCGCATCTAATTGGCCATATCTCGTATAATTTCTGGAAAACAATCTCGTATACACTTATCAATATGTTGGTACATGCATCTAATTTGCCATATCTCGTATAATTTCTAGAAAACAATCTCGTACACACTTATCAATATGTTCGTACATAAATGGCCGAATGCCGCATCTAATTGGCCATATCTCGTATAATTTCTGGAAAACAATCTCGTATACACTTATCAATATGTTGGTACATGCATCTAATTTGCCATATCTCGTATAATTTCTGGAAAACAATCTCGTACACACTTATCAATATGTTCGTACATAAATGGCCGAATACCGCACCTAATTGGCAATATCTCGTATAATTTCTGAAAAACAATCTCGTATACACTTATCAATATGTTGGTACATGCATCTAATTTGCCATATCTCGTAAAACAAACACAAGTCACCACAACAAACACAAGTCAATACATCAAACACAAGTCACCACAACTGAAAGCCATACTCCACGAATCTCGGGAATTAGAAGCCATAGCCTCAGATTGGGGTGTAAGTGACGTTCTCGCATCTTCTCCTCGGTACCTAACAAGGCTGCCAAACAAAATAATGTAGCAAAATACAACAGGTCAGTTTCATCATTGTAGCAAAATACAACATTGTAGCAAAATACAAAGTACCTGAACCCAGTCGATCCCATATGCTCGGTTTCATCATCCCTATCAGTGGCCTTAATATCAACATATGTCAAATTGAACGTTTTATGTAGATCAATCATGTTATAAACATCTTCATCACTCAATAACCTAACTTCATGATCCTTAGCATGAGGCGCAGTGTAGGTCAATCTTAATTCATTCATGTTTACCTCAGGCCAACAACCACATACAATTGTCTTCAAAGTGGTCAAATTAAAGTCGACCCTAATTGAGATTACCTGCAATTTGTGATTATAACGAATACCACTAAGAAGACGCACAGGTGTGCTACATTCACCAACTTCATGTGGGCTACCCATGTCTAATGCCGAAACTGAGGCAACAATTAATTCAGCATATTGAGCTAAAAAATGGTGAAAGGAAAGAATTAATTCAGGGCAACAATTAATGCCGAAACAGAGGCAACAATTAATTCAGAAATTGCCTGAGATTAGCAACGAGGGGAGTCAATAATCAGTCCTACATTTTGTCGGCGAAGGTCGTCGGAGCCGATTACAGTAAATTGCATCGACGGGATCGGCGAGAGAATGGCATCTTCTAAATGTGCAGAGAAATTGCGGGACAGGTTGGTACGCTAGGCAAGATGGAGTCGTCGCCGGAAACCCACCGGGAACGTCTTCAAATCGGCACCGGCGGTAGAACACTTTCTTCCTCAAAGCTGCACCGATCCCCTTTTCATTTTTTCTGGTTGTCAATGTTGAAATATATACAATAACAATAATAATAGTAATAAAGGTGGGTAATATTATTAATAGTTAATCACTCAATTAAGTTATTAGGGGTTAATCACTCAATTAAGGCCATTAGGGAGCAAATAAAAATTCAAACTTTGATTTGGGGAGTTAGTAGGGATGGACTAAAAATGAGGGAGTGAATGAGGATTTTAACAAACCTTGGGGAGATAACAAAGACAATCCCTTTACTTTTTTTCACCTTTTATAAATTAATATTCAAGTGAGCGCACTCGTAATTATCTGAAAACCTTTTCTTTTCTATCAAAACGAAGACAAAGTTTGGAAGCTTTTTCACCATACCTCCCGATAATCCTACTCAGTGACAGAGCCAGAAATTTAATTCAGGAAGATCGTATTAGGCTTTTCTACATATATAATAATAATAATAATAATAATACTAATATATATATATATAGAAAACCTTATCAAATACTGAAAATACAAGATAAACCCTATGTTTCAAATATTAGCATAAAAAATCCTGTGCTTTATAAAAATAAACATAAAAAACCCTCACACGTTGTTTGAGTCATACATGTTGCCCTTATTCACGAAAATAAAAACAAAAATTAGACAAAAAATATTTGCAAATAGAAAATAGCAAAGAAATATAATAGAATATAACAGAAAATATTGGAAATGGTACATACAAGAAATAAATGATGAATGAAAACACTACAAAACTTCTTATCGGGAAGTAAAACATGAAAGGAAATACATAAATCAAAAGTGGGTAGAAAACATACATTAAAGAGAAATTAATGGGTAAAAGGTTACATATTAAAATAAATTATTTTAGAATCTATTTGAGAAATTTTGTGAATATTGAGGCAAAATTGAAATTATAAAAATTAAGAGATCATACATATAAGTACAAAAACAACATTTTTGTAAAAAAAATTCGTTGAACCCGAGCATCCAGTCATAAGGTTTTCTATACAAAATTAAGAAAAACACAAGGTTTTCTATGAGATTTTGTATAACATGAGGTTTTTACGCCCATTTCGAATAACACAAGAGAGTTGGGTGCATATAACTCATATATTATTTGTGTGGCCTCAATTATTAACAATTTACTATATTGACCCTAACTAGTATTAATTTTAACTTTGACGAGGGGGGTCAATAATGAAAAATCTCATAAAATTACATACATATATCTATATATTTATATATATATATATATATATTAATAAAAAAAAAAAAGTTGAGGGGGGTCAATTGCACCCCCTCATGTGAACGTGGCTTCGCCACTGATCCTGCCTAGGGTTTCTCAAGTTTGTCACACACCGTGACTATATAAAAAGGAAGTATTTGTATATATTTGTATATCGCTTGAAAATTTAAGTATAATTATTGAGTAATATAATTTAGAGATTCGTCGTATATATATAAATGATGGGACCAAAACACACAGGGCCCATGTTTTGACACGTGGCGCCGACAATTGTAGGCATGTGCTCACTTGGTCCTAGCCAAGCCACCCTCGACCGCCTCCGCGCTCGTACCATGTTTTGACACGTGGTACCACCGTCACTAGACGCGTGACATTCCTTGCGGCTCACACACGAGCATCGTCCTTGTTTTCGGAGATGCCCTAATTCCCCATTGAAATGAATTCCGAGCGCATAACACCCTCGGTGAAGGCATTGTCTTGCTAGCAAACCAAGGGCCAAGTTCCCCCTCATCGTACAGCCTCGACGAGGATCCCCACTTGGATCCACAAGCCCATCAGGCTCATGGTTGACACGAGCGTGCCCCCGACCCTCGTTACCAACCCCCCAAAATGGCTTTCTGACACCCCGTACACGCCCGAGCACCTGCCATTGCCCGCACCACCTTTTTCACCAGCTTTTGCAGGAGATTCCTCTTAGGTTTCTCCTTATTGCGCCACGTGTTAGGGCGGCATTAGGGCAGGACCACAAAGGGTAAATTACCAAAGGGTCCCTGACCCTCAACTATAAATAGGGGTCTTTCATCTCCATCTCTGTAAGCAATCTCCATTACTGCAACTTTGCAATTGCTTGGCTTCATCTTTTCAGATCATCATCTGACTTGAGCGTCGGAGAGCCAAACTGGGTATCATCCCCAGTTCCCCCAGCTTGGCTATCTGACCTCTCTTTCTTTGGTGTTTGTCCTAGCAGGTTGAACCCCCACCTTTTTCGGCAATTGTCACTTGGTTTCCTTACATCAAACAAATTCTAAAGTAACTTTGACTCTGTTTCTTATATTCAGACCCACCATTACTAGCAAAAAGGAAGAAAGGATTGGAAGTGGTTTCCCACAGACGGCGCTAAAAATGATGGGTCTGAATATAAGAAACAGAGTCCAATCACTTTAGAATTTGTTTGATGTAAGGAAACCAAGTGACAATCGCCGGAAAAGGTGGGGGTTCAACCTGCTAGGACAAACACCAAAGAAAGAGAGGTCAGATAGCCAAGCTGGGGGAACTGGGGGTGATGCCCAGTTTGGCTCTCCGACACTCAAGTCAGATGATGATCTGAGAAGATGACGCCAAGCAATTGCAAAGTTGCAGTAATAGAGATTGCTTACAGAAATGGAGATGAAGATCCCTATTTATAGTTGAGGGTCAGGGACCCTTTGGTAATTTACCCTTTGTGGTCTTGCCCTAATGCCGCCTTAACACGTGGCGCAATGAGGAGAAACCTAGGAGGAATCTCGTGCAAAAGCTGGTGAAAAAGGTGGTGCGGGCAATGGCAGGTGCGGGGGCGTGTATGAGGTGTTAAAGAGTCGTTTTGGGGGGTTGGTAACGAGGCCAGGGGCACGCTCGTGTCAACCATGAGCCTGATGGGCTTGTGGATCCAAGTGGGGATCCTCGCCGAGGCTGTACGATGAGGGGGAACTTGGCCCCTTGGTTCGCTAGCAAGACAATGCCTTCACCGAGGGTGTTATGCGCTCGGGATTCATTTCAATGGGGAATTAGGGCATCCCCGGAAACAAGGGCGACGCTTGTGTGTGAGCCGCAAGGAATGTCACGCGTCTAGTGACGGTGGTACCACGTGTCAAAACGTGGTACGAGCGCTAAGGCGGTCGAGGGTGGCTTAGTTGGGACCAAGTGGCCACGTGCCTACAATTGTCAACGTCACGTGTCAAAACGTGGACCCTGCGTGTTTTGGTCCCATCAATAAGGTTCTTTGTCTCTATTCTCATTGTGAGATTGATTAATTATAATTCTTATTACATTAAATGAAAATATTATATAATCTATCTTTTCAAGTTTAAAATATTATAATTGAACTCATTCTGATAGAATTTCGATGAAATTATTATTGAATTAATTATATTTTATCAAGAAAAAAAATAAAATCATCATGAATATTAATATTGTGGGTTGATCATTTAAAAAAACTTTATAATTAATATAAATAAAGAAGGATGTGCGGTGTCGTGAAAAATAATTAATGTGGTAAAATATAGTTACTTTTTAAGAATAATTTTAATGAAATTATAGTGAAATGAGTTTATTTATAAATTTTCAAATTTTAGACGAATAGATTGTGTAATATATATAAAACATTATAAATTATAACTATTCAATTTCACCGTGCCCACGTAAATTAGTAAATATATAGATATAAAGATGAACATAAAAGTGCGTAATGTTGATGCATTAATTAGGTGGAACCCAATTCCCAAAGAAAGAAGCCAATGAAAGAACACTGTATAATTTCAATCTAATCACAGCTTTTTGAAGAAAGGAAAAGTCTATGATAGCTCTCTTCTATTCAAGATAAGGTTCAATTACATCACTAAGATGATTGATTTGAAACCATGCACACGTAGTCAACATCTTATGCTCCTCAATTTACTTTGATTCAAACTTAAGGATTAAGATATGTATTTTTGTCCCTCATATATAACTAGAAAATGAATTTTAAAAATCAGTTAAATAGTTAAAAATTAAATAAATAAATTATGTGGGATAAAGTATATCTATCTATCTATCTATCTTAATATATATGATGGGCTCAATTTA
Organism: Lantana camara; assembly: GCA_037501455.1. Taxonomy (NCBI): domain Eukaryota; kingdom Viridiplantae; phylum Streptophyta; class Magnoliopsida; order Lamiales; family Verbenaceae; genus Lantana; species Lantana camara. The sequence continues at coordinate 86,137,202 of CM074862.1, read as the reverse complement.
ACTAAAACACATAATCAATCTCTCCAATAGCATAATAAGAGAGTTCGCGTATTCGGTAGCTTGTTGATTAAGCTCGCTCATAAGAATTTATACGTAGAGGAATACTTATTCTAATACGAATATGTGAGATGATTTGGTGGAATAATAAAACAGTCTTATGAATAAATTCCAATAGAGGGAAAGAGATTATGGGAGATTTAGGTAAACCACTAAATAAAGAGTTAAATCATAGGATTCTGAACCTATATAATGAGGGGTTTATGTCAATATGAACAATAGCTAAAATTATGAGAAAATAAAAGGAGAGGAGGGATTCGACAGGTATTATATATTCCCTTTCCCCATTTTTTTCCCTCTAAACTCAAGCCTATGAAATTAAGTTTCTTGATTCCTTCCTTTCTGTTCACTATATTTCACCATTTCGCGTCATTTTTGTATAGAGACCATTCTAATTTTCTTGTATCGTTTCAATGTTATCGAGTGTGAAGGGACCCATATTTCACCAGATTATTGCATAGTGCATACTATATTGTTTGACAATTAAAATGAAAACTGAAAAAAAATTCTTAACGATATATAGGAAATAAGTCAAAGAGAGTGGACCAACAATAATACGTACTATTTATTGGACGATGATGCCTGTAAAATGAAAATATAATTTAATTTAACATTATGAATAAATTCTTATAAAATTATGAATTTATTAAGTTTAGAAACAGGTCAAATAATTTAAGTAATTAAAATTAAATGAAAGATAATAGAAATAGTTGTAAAATTAAAAACAATTATTAGTAATTGTATTTCTTTAGTGACAAAACAAAACTAATTCTCTTTGTGGTACTAGTGAAATAAACATGCGTTATCATTTAATTTATTTAAATAAATTTAGTTATTACGTTTATTGAATAATTAGGATATTAAAATTATCTAATTTGATTAAATAAATATAATAATATTTTTAATGAATCAATTTGATTTTGAAAAAAAATACATACAAAAATGTGTATATGAAATCTTTCTTTCAAATCAGGCACAATAAGTAAAAATTTGAATTACAGAAACATCCAAATAAATAAATAATAAAAATATTTGAAACTATGTTATTATATAAATACAAGGGTTAACCCCGGTCGTCCCCTTGTCCTTTGGGGGGGTTTTGTACTTTCCCTTCTTTACTTTGATTTTTAGCATTTACTCATCTAACCTTTGAAAAATATTACACTTGACCCCTTTTAAAAACCTTTGACCGTGGATTTCTCCTCCGTCACGGCAACCAAGTTTCAAAACCATCGCCATCGTGTTCGTCTCTCCAAGGTGAACAAAGCCCATACCCCATTCGACCTTATTAGCCGCCAAAAGTTTCGTTCGTCGTGCGTTGTCTTTAACCGATGATTTCTGCTTCGTCGGTTGTCGGATTTTGATTTCGAGACCATTGTTGTATTTCTTGCGTCGAGAGCTTCAATCTGATATATAATATCAACATATTTAAGATCATCTTTGTACAGATTTGCTTTGTTAAAGTTTGTTACAAGGGATTAAGTGTGATATTTTTCAACGGTTAAGGGGGTAAATACTAAAAATCAAAGCATAGGAGGGAAAGTGTAAAACCCCCCAAAGGACAGGGGGTGACCGGGATTAACCCTAAAAACAAAATATTTAAAGTGTATAATAATTTGACCAATTAGTGTTAGCTTTTAAGCATAAGTAATAATTTATAACTTTCAAATTATTTAATAAAAAAAAAATATATATATACAAAATGTAGACAAAAACCTAAAAGATCATATAAAATGCTATGTTAAGTGTATATACTTTATTTCTTATATTGTTTGATCTTCTTTAATATAATTTGTGATTTATTTTTAGTTTTCTTTACCTTTAAAATTATGACTTTTGTACCTAACCTATTTTCTATATTTCCGACCTTGATTCCATCATTTAAAATGGCAATATAATTATTATTTTTTTCTTTTCTATTCCATAATATTGAGAACTTGTAGCATTTGATATATCTTTTTTTTTTTTTTTTTTTTTTTTTTTTTTGCGCCGGTCTTTTGATATATCATTATCACCAATTTTAGTATAACTACTTTGGGCTAAATATCCATCTCTTAAAACCATGAGTTTGGCATATCATCATTTTCAATATTATCCCCTTTCCCAAATCTCCATCTTCTTCTCCCTAATTGTAGTTCGATTTAGTAAGTATTTCTATTTTGCTTTACATTTATACCTAAGATTGTACCTTTTCAATTGCATCAACCACCGCATGTAATTTTTAATTGATAATTTCTACTATTCGATTAATTGCAATGAGAAAGCAAAACTCCATTGATACATATAAATTAAGTTTTTTATAATATTTTGAGTTATATTCTCCTTGAACAATTAAAAGTATTAGTAATTTAACCTATGATGCACGGACATTTCTAAAAATATCATTTTGTCGTGTCGGACATTGTGTCCGACATTCCTCCCGTAAAAAATTCAAGAAAAAAAATCCGTATCGTCGTATCCGTGCTCATATAATTTAACTATACAAAATATTAATGGAGTACTTAATGATTAATTTATTTATAAAATATTAAAGAAATAATATTTTATAAAAATTCATTAGATTGTCAATTGATTTTTGATATTTATGTATTGATCAACTTATATACTTTTCAAACAATATGGTGGAAGTGTTAGGGATAGTGCCCTTAAAGCAGATGTTTGCTTTACTATTTCCTTGTGAAATCACAAACAGTCTTTGAATAATAAACAAGATGATTTTGTTCATAGGCAATCACTTCTTTATATGCTTATTTATGTCTCTTTGGGTTGACTGTGTTTTGCATGTATTGAACTCCCCTAATCCGATGAGGCCGTTAAGAACTTTGCCGTTATGGGAACGACACATGAAACAAGTTCTTAACTCCATAGGCGAGGATTAGAAACTCCTCCAAGTCGAGAGTCCGACAGACAGTGGGAGTGTCGACCTTGACTCTATTGAGACTTGCTTGTGTGATTATGTCCTTTTGAAAAATCACTCAGTTTCATGGAGTGATAAGTGCATATGATGATGCGTTCATAATACATGAGGGTGATTGTTACAAGAACTTCATCTCTGAGATGTCCCGCGTGAGAACATTCTTAAATGGGAAAGGAAGTTTCTTGAAACTTCCAGATTAGGAAATATTTCACAGGTCAATGACGTGATTCATTAATCCTTAGACTTGAGATTCTGTAATGTCTCATATGAGCTAACTCTGCAATATTTGATATAGGCTCAAAAGGGTGTCGGCATATAGACACCTGAACCACGACCTATGTTGGGATTACACAAGTGGCATATGTAGAATTAGTAGAATCAACAAAGGACCTACACTTGTTAAGAACAAGGATGATCTCTTACTGATTGAGTTGTTCGTAGTCCATTAAACATTAAACCCTTGGCCAAGGTGGATAAAAGATCAAGACATCTAGAAAATAGGGTTTTCTAGGATTGAGATCGAAATGGATATGAAACGAACTTAACTTTAAAGATCAAGAATATTTGGGCTCTGAGAATATTCCCATGCCTTAGTTCTTGATTGAGAGATGGAGTCGTAGGAGGATCTTATTTCACTGATTGTCATTGACTGAAAGGTTCTTCGATTCATTTCGTTATTCGGCCAGGGGTCACACACCCATTGCTAGATTACGGTAGTGTGATCTGTGAAGTGATTAATTAATTAGGGAATTAATTAATTATTGTCACTGCTAATCGAATAATGAACCTAAAGGGTCACACACAAATGCCAGGACACGAGAGTTATGGTAGGATGTTAATATGATTAACGAAGGATCAAAATAGTTGATCGAAATGTACATAGCACGAGGCTGATGCCATGTGTCACGCGGCCAACGTGGCTGCCACGTGTCATGTACACAAGGCTTCACGCGTGTCCCATTTCGTGTGATTTATTTCACACGTGAATTCTTTTCTAGAATTAATTAATTAAATTGTAATTAATCAATTTTAGTCTTTTAATTAATTATGAATTAATTGTTAAGACTATTCTCAAATAAACTTAACCCAATAAATAATTAATTGGGAATTAATTTATTTATTGAGTAGTGACTTTTAACTTTAGGAAAGTTGAAGAGTTCAACTTTCTATTGTAGGAAAGAGAAGGTTATTCTTGCAAGACTTGGAGAGCAAGTTGGGAACTTATTTTCTCTAATTAAATTAAATAATTAATTAGTTAATTAGTGAGGAAGAAAACAAAGTCCACTAGGTTTGAGAACCCTAGGGATTTTCGAACCATCCTAGTATTTATACTAGGGGTGGTGCTTCTCTTATTCTTTAGACCAACACTCACGAAGTGTTAAGTTTTTGAGAAAAATTAGAAGAAAAGTTTTCAAAGAAAAACCCAAGCCATTAACACAAGCTATAGAACTATCATTCTCACTTGGTTGATCGTGTTCTAGAACTGGTGTGGATACGCTTTGGAGGCCTTCTACTTTGGAGTCTAATTCGAAGGACCGACCGTTCGAGGGACTTTCCGCTTAAAGGGTGTTTGGTAGGAGGTAACAACATCACAAGAAAGCTTCAATTAAAGTGAGTTTCTTGTTATTCCCAACGTTACAGTACTTTCCGCTGCTTAACTCTTTCGTGTTTTTCAACAAGTGGTATCAGAGCCACCTTGCAACGTTCGTATTGTATCTTTACTGCTTTCTGAATTTTGATGAAAATTCTTGAATTTGGGTATATGTTGTGTATTCATGGTTTTTGTTTGAAATACGAAATTGCTGGATCAAAACTGTTTCTTGAAAATTTTGCGAAAATTATTTCCCGAATAAATCTGGTTTTAAACTGTTTTAACTTAGATTGATTTGAACTATTTTAATTCGAAAACTGAATTTGGAATTTGATGAAATTGCGAAACGAAAATACGGGACGGGGCATAGCCGCGCGCGGCCCAACATTTCGCCGCCCTGCCATGTCTGCCCGCCTAGCAACGCCCGGCAGTACGCGCGGCGCGGCACTGCTGCGCGGCACTGCTAGGTCAACCGCACGGGCCGTGTGTGCGGTGACCGCTTGCTCGCGCGAGCCTTGTGAGCGCCCTTGCGGGCAGTCCCGCGCGCCTCGTTCGGGTCGTTCCAGGCTCGATTTTGGTTCGTGTTTCAGGATTCGAAAATCCCATTTTGTAAAATCTGATTTTATTTTAAAATTTTGATTTTAATTTTAAAATCAATTATTTTGAAATAATTATAAATTTTGGGATTTTATGAATTAAAGTCAGTTCTAATTTTTCGAGAAAATAAAAAATATCACTTTGAATGATATTTTAGATAAAAATTTAATTTTGAATTAATTGTTGTTTTGTCTAGATCTGGTAATTCGATTTTGAATGAATTCTTGAATAATGAACTATATTCAAATTACTTAAGTTAGTTGTAACTTGAAGTCAAAAGAATTTTAAATTTAATTGATAAACTTAAATTCAAGCGGAAGCATGCTATTTTAGGTGATCATGGGTTAGTCTTATGTATGGTTTTAAATTCTGCACATGGATGATTTCAATTGGGGTCGGAGCCCCAAAGTTGCGTGTTTTCAATTGGGGTTGGAGCCCTACTTATGTGTGTACTGTTATGTGTTTATTATGTGGCTTTCCTTATTATTGTTTTTGGGCCGGGGTATGCCCCTTGTACTTGTCTATGGTCAATATGAAAATTGAGCCATATTACTTTATGTAAAGAGAGTAGAACTTAGGAAGTGAGGTTTTTATTTTCATTTTGGAGACAAGCACCCATGGAATAAGAAGGATCCACAAGGAGCACTTGAAGAACGGTGGCCATAAGAAGATCCCTCAAAATGTTTAGGAGGGTTTCTATTAATGTAATAGATAGGGCGTTTTTCCATTAAATTCTGCACCCCTATGTGAAATGAATTGTCTTATTTGGCATGAATTTTAGAAGTAGTGATTATGGAGTGGCTCCCATAATTGCATATAAGACAGGATACCCATGATCATCACATAATTAGTATTATGCTAGGACATGTTATCTGCTAATTGCTTCTGTGATGCACTTTATGTGAAACTGCATTAACAAGACAATTAAAATTGGATGACATTATATGTTGGTGAGGTCATTCGAAAATCCCATTTAAATATTGAGCAAAATTCGAATAAATAGGTATTTTATCACGGTAATAAAATTCCTAGCATTCCATCAATAGGATTTAGGACTTAATAAGTGAAACTAATTGCTGTCTCACGAGATGTGGGGTAATTAGTGTAGCTTATTAACTCTTAGTTTCTTGATTAATTATTTTAAATGATTAATATTTCTTGTTCATTTTAGAATGGACGATGTCTCACGAGTCGTGGGTCGTTCTGGACTAAGTTTGGTTGAGATCTTATGATTGATGGGTCCTGCTCAACACTAAAGTAGATATAGATGTCTCACGAGTCGTGGACCCATGATTGAAAGATTAGTGATGCAAAAATATTACTAGGAATTCCATGGGGATGGAATCGGCAATTAGTACCTACCTAAGATTCTTAGACCTTTGGATGTCTCACGGGTCGTGGGTCCAAAACTAAGATTGCTTGGGATCCTAGTACCCACTAAGAAAATAAGTTTCTTCTAAAGTCGTTGGGATTTCAAGACTTTCTAAAAACAATGGGAAAACATATTTCTAAAGACCTTGATAATATGTATAATCGTTATTATTTAGCGTGCTCATGATTTCTCTGTTTTTCCATGTAGGTTGTAGTTCTGTGATTCTCTACAATTGAAATGGCAACCAAAAACCCTTTGGTATCCATCCTCAAATCAAACAAGTTGACGGGGCCCAATTACTCTGATTGGCTTCGGAATCTAAAGATAGTTTTAGATTCTGAAAAGAGAATATATGTTCTCTTCGAGGGAGAGCCTGTCGCTAAAGGCGAGGCTCCGACTCGGGCCGAAAGGGACGTGATTGTCAAATAGTCTGAAGATAATCTTCAAGCCCGTTGCCTCATGTTGGCCACCATGTCCCTGGATATGCAGAGGCAACACAAATCAATGGACAATGCTTGGGAGATTTACGACCATCTCGAGCAATTGCACCACCCCAAAGAGCGTGTTCTAAGGTACAACACCTCTAAGGAGCTCTTTCATCTTAGAATGAAAGAAGGTACAAGTGTCCATGAACACGGTCTCAAGTTTCTTGCTTTGAACGAGAAACTGACCTCCATGAAAATGCCACTAAGTGAAGAACTCGCTGTGGATTTGTTGCTGGCATCGCTTCCACAATCTTTCAATCCTTTCGTGTTAAACTTTAACATGAATCATCCTCATGCTACTGTAGCTGAGTTGATTAGTCAGCTTGTGATTTCTGAAGACACAATCAAGAAAGATCGCAAAGTAATGATGGTTACCTCCTCTTCTGGGCCTTCTAAAGGCAAAGGGAAGAAAGTTCCCAAGAAGAAGGGATCTCTTAAACCCGATGGAGGGGTTAAAAAGAGAAAGGCCAGGAAGAGAAAGGATCAGACAGAGGACGTTTGCCACCATTGTGGCAAGAAAGGGCATTGGAAGAGGAACTGCCAAGAGTATAAGGATACTTTAAAGAAAGGTGCTTTTATTGTTGAAGTAAATCTATCTATTGATTCTAATTCTTGGGTACTTGATACCGGCTGTGGAGCTCATATCTGTAATGATGTACAGATACTAAATGAGGTCTGGCAGCTTGAAGAAGGAGAATGCGACTTGAAGGTTAGGAATGGATCAAGCGTTCAAGCTCAAGCCATCGGGACGTGTAGATTAGATTTAGGTGGCTTTACTTTAGTTTTGGACAAAGTCCTTTATGTGCCTTCTATTATTCGTAATATTATTTCCATTCCAATATTAGATTGTGAAGGATGAGACTTTCTCTAGAAATGGAAACTTTTATCTTAAGAAGAATAAAACTTCCGTTTTGCTTGGTACATTATCTAATGGACATTTTACAACTAAAGACACCAATATTCTGAATATACATCAATTAAACAAACGTAAAAGAGATGATAAGATCTCGGTTTCTTTATGGCACGCACGTTTAGGCCACGTTTCCAAGGACAGGATTGCTAAGTTAACTAATTTAGGATCATTCTATGATAATGAACTTAAAGAGTTAACTCATTGTAAATCATGTCTTAAAGGAAAGATGGCCAAAACTCCCTTTAATGGTAAAGTAGAACGTGCCACTAAAGTATTGGATTTAATCCATACTGATGTTTGTTGACCACTTAGTGTAAGCACGAGAAACAATCATCAGTATTTCATAACCTTCATAGACGACTTTAGTCATTTTGGTTATGTGTACTTAATGAAGTATAAATCCGAAGCCTTTGCGAAATTCTTGGAATTTCAGAAGGAGGTTGAGAACCAAATTGGTCACAAGATTAAGACACTTCGATTTGATCGAGGTGGTGAGTATCTAAGTGACAAATTCCTTAGTCATCTCAGAGATAATAGAATTATCTCTCAGTGGACTCCTCCGGGAACTCCTCAATTAAATGAAGTTTCGGAGAGAAGGAACATAACCTTACTTGATATGGTTCGTTCCATGATGAGCTTCACTGAATTACCACCTTCATTCTGGGGCTATGTCTTAGAATCAGCAGTTAAGATTCTGAATCTTGTTCCCTCCAAATCTGTACCTAAAACCCCATTTGAGATATGGTTTGGCAAAATTCCTAATTATTCTTACTTAAGAATTTGGGGTTGTCCTGCTTACGTGAAGAGGACAGTGGAAGATAAGCTTGAAGCTAGATCAAAATAATTCCTAATTATTTCTACGATCCTCTTGAACAAAAGGTCTTTGTGTCAAGAAATGCTACTTTTCTTGAGGACTCATTCCTTAAAGAAAAGAAAGGTAAGATCGCAGAACTCGAAGAGGTTCGAGACCAAGGTCCCATGCCAAGTTCGGAGAATAACGTCCCTCAGCCAATCGCAGATAGTGATACATGAGAAAATCCTCCTCTAGTAAGACTTTCTGAACGCATTCCTAGATAACCAGAGAGATGGTATGGTTTTCTCCACCAAACATCTCAAATGGATAATGATCCATTAACTTATGAGGAGGCACTGTTAGATTCGAACTCTAAACAGTGGAAAGAAGTAATGAAATCCGAAATAGATTCTTTGTACTCTAACTAAGTTTGGACCTTGGTTGATCCACGTGATGGGATCAGGCCCATAGGGTGCAAATGGATATATAAGCACAAACTTGGAGTAGATGGAAGCGTGGCAGCCTTTAAAGCAAAATTAGTTGCTAAGGGTTTCACTCAAAGACCAGGTGTAGACTTTGATTAAACCTTCTGCCCGGTTGCAATGCAAAAGTCCATTCGGATCTTGCTTGCCATTGCTGCATATTATGATTATGAGATATGACAAATGGATGTGAAAACTGCCTTTCTCAATGGAGACATTGATAAAGACATTTACATGGAGCAACCCATGGGTTTCACATTCAGTGGGAGCGAACAAAAGGTTTGTAAGCTCCAAAGATCAATCTACGGATTGAAACAAGCTTCTAGGAATTGGAACATTCGATTTGATAAAGCAGTCAAATCGTTTGGCTTTATTCAAAATCCAAATGAGTCCTGCGTGTACAAGAAAGAATTGAAAACCTCGGTTCAATTTCTGATACTTTATGTAGATGACATCCTCCTCATTGGGAATGCGAAGGATGACATGAAAGTAACAAAGTCTTGGTTATCGAACCAATTTGAGATGAAATATCTTGGTGATGCATCCTACATTCTCGGGATAAAGATCTATCAAGATAGATCTAGGAGACTATTAGGATTATCACAGTCAGTTTACATAGATAAAATACTGAAGAGATTTAGTATGGAAGATTCCAAACGTGGAAAACTTCCAATGGGCCTGGGAACAGTTCTTTCGAAGAAGCTGTGTCCCAAGACTGAACTTGAAAAGTCCAGGATGTCCAAGATTCCTTATGCATCAGCTATAGGAAGCATAATGTATTCGATGCTATGTACTCGACCAGATGTGGCTTATGCACTTAGCGTGACTAGTCTATTCCAATCTGACCCTGGTAAAGGTCACTGCACTGCTGTAAAGAACATCCTTAAGTACTTGCGAAGAACTAAGGATTTGTTCTTGGTTTACGGAGGCCAGCAAGATCTTGTCATTAGAGGATACTGTGATGCAAGCTTTGCATCAGACATAGATGACTTTAAATCCATGTCAGGATACATATTCTGCCTGAATGGCGGAGCAGTGAGTTGGAAAAGTTCCAAGCAAACGGCCACTGCAGATTCGACCACTGAGGCCGAATACTTAGCTGCAAACGATGCTGCTAAGGAAGGTGTTTGGGTAAGAAACTTCATCCACGAGCTGGGTGTAGTTCTTAGCATTAAAGACCCCGTTACAGTGTTTTGGGACAACACCGGGACGGTTGCTCAAGCAAGAGAACCAAGATCTCACCAAAGGACCAAACACATTTTGAGGAAGTATCACTCAATCCGTGATATCATCAAGAGAGGAGATGTGCAAATTGAAAGGGTCACATCAGTAGAGAACATGGCAGATCCGCTTACAAAAGCCCTTAGTTAGCAGGCTTTCGAAAGACATCTTCAGAAGATGGGTCTTAGATTAGCACCTGAGTAGCTTTGACAGGCAAGTGGGAGATTGTTAGGAATAGTGCCCTTAAAGAAGATGTTTGCTTTACTATTTCCTTGTGAAATCACAAACAGTCTTTGAATAATAAACGAGATGATTTTGTTCATAGGCAATCACTTCTTTATGTGCTTATTTATGTTTGTTTGGGTTGACTGTGTTTTGCATGTATTGAACTCCCCTAAATCCGATGAGGCCGTTAATAACTTTGTCGTTATGGGAACGACACATGAAACAAGTTCTTAACTCCATAAGCGAGGATTAGAAACTTCTCCAAGTCGAGAGTCCGACAGACAGTGGGAGTGTCGACCTTGACTCTGTTGAGACTTGCTTGTGTGATTATGTCCTTTTGAAGGATTACTCAGTTTCATGGAGTGATAAGTGCATACGATGATGCGTTCATAATACATGAGGGTGATTGTTACAAGAACTTCATCATTGAGATGTCCCGCGTGAGAACATTCCTAAATGGGAAAGGAAGTTTCCTGAAACTTCCAGATTAGGAAATATCTCACAGGTCAATGACGTGTTTCATTAATCCTTAGACTTGAGATTCTGTAATGTCTCATATAAGCTAACTCTGCAATATTTGATATAGGCTCAAAAGGGTGTCGCCATATAGACACCTGAACCATGACCTATGTTGGGATTACACAAGTGGCACATGTAGAATTAGTAGAATCAACAAAGGACCTACACTTGTTAAGAATAAGGATAATCTCTTACTGATTGAGTTGTTCGTAGTCCATTAAACATTAAACCCTTGGCCAAGGTGGATAAAAGATCAAGACATCTAGAAAATGGGGTTTTCTAGGATTGAGATCGAAATGGATATGAAACGAACTTAACTTTAAAGATCAAGAATATTTGGGCTCTGAGAATATTCCCATGCCTTAATTCTTGATTGAGAGATGGAGTTGTAGGAGGATCGTATTTCATTGATTGTCATTGACCGAAAGGTTCTTCGATTCATTTTGTTATTCGGCTAGGGGTCACACACCCATTGCTAGATTATGGTTGTGTGATCTGTGAAGTGATTATTTAATTAGGAAATTAATTAATTATTGTCACTGCTAATCGAATAATGAACCTAAAGGGTCACACACAAATGCCAGGATACGAGAGTTATGGCAGGATGTTAATATGATTAACAAAGGATCAAAATAGTTGATCGAAATGGGCATAACACGAGGCTGATGCCACGTGTCACGTGGCCAACGTAGCTGCTACGTGTCATGTACACGTGGCTTCACGTGTGTCCCATTTCGTGTGATTTATTTCACACGTGAATTCTTTTCTAGAATTAATTAATTAAATTGTAATTAATCAATTTTGGTCTTTTAATTAATTATGGATTAATTGTTAAGACTATTCTCAAATGAACTTAACCCAATAAATAATTAATTGGGAATTAATTTATTTATTGAATATTAACTTTTAACTTTAGGAAAGTTGAAGAGTCAAACTTCCTATTGTAGGAGAGAGAAGGTTATTCTTGCAAGAGTTGGAGAACAAGTTGGGAACTTATTTTCTCTAATTAAATTAAATAATTAATTAGTTAATTAGTGAGCAAGAAAACAAAGTCCACTAGGTTTGGGAACCCTAGGGATTTTTGAACCATCCTAGTATTTGTACTAGGGGTGGTGCTTCTCTTATTCTTTAGACCAACACTCACGAAGTGTTAAGTTTTTGAGAAAAATTAAAAGAAAAGTTTTCAAAGCAAAACCGTAGCCATTAACACAAGCTATAGAACTAGCATTCTCACTTGCTTGATCGTGTTGTAGGACTGGTGTGGATACGCTTTGGAGGCCTTCTACTTTGGAGTCTAATTCGAAGGACCGTTTGAGGGACTTTCCGCTTGAAGGGTGTTTGTTAGGCGGTAACAACATCACAAGAAAGCTTCAATTAAAGTGAGTTTCTTGTTATTTCCAACGTTACAGTACGAAAATTGCAAGACAACAATTAAACTTGTGGAAAAATTTTAACTTCCGCTGCTCAACTCTTTTGTGTTTTCCAACAGGAAGCATTATACCCTCATGTATAATATTTAGTAATACTTTGTACCTATTATTAATTCAAAAATAATTTATAATAAGCAATTTACAACTAAAAAATATACTTATTTATGATTTGATATTTTTATATTACTTTGGTGTAGATTTTATATCGTCATCATTGTACTTTCAGAAACACGCTTTTCAGATTTATATATTGACACACAATGTGCGAACAACATACAGTGGCGGAGCCAGAAATTTAATTCAGGTGGGTCATATTAGGTTTTTTCGCATATATATATAGAAAACCTAGTAAAATACCAAACCCTATGTTTCAAAAATTAGCATAAAAGATCCCATGTTTAATAAAAACTAGTAATGACGCACACTCGATATGTGTGCCAAGAAATAAAAAATATTATTAAAATAAATTAAAATAAAAAATTTTATATTAATAAAATTTAAATAATTTCTAAATTATGATAAATAAATTTGATATATAATATCATATTAGTAAAAATAATAATAATAAGAATATATAAAAATTATTAAAAGAAAAAGATTATCAAAATGTGAGAGAAAAGAAAGTTTAAAGATAATACATACAATAGTAAAATAAATAAAGAAAGAATTTAAAAGACAAAACAATGGTAGAAAAGAAAAAAGTTTAAGAGTGGAGGGGCAGAAAAGAGAAGAGCCCAAGATACCAAAAACGGTTTTTATGACAAAAAATATTTGCAAAGAAATATAATAGAATATAAAAGAAAATATTGGAATATATATATATATATATATATATATATATATATATATATATATATATATATATATATATATAAGAAATAAATGAAGAATATAAATACCACAAAAGTTCTTATCGCTAAGCAAAACATGAAAGGAAAGACATAAATAAAAAATTGGTAGAAAGCATACATTAAAGAGAAATTAATGGATAAAAAGTTACATATTAAAATAAATCATTTTAGAAACTATTTGAAAAATTTTGTGAATATTGAGGCAAAATTGAAATTATAGAAATTAAGAGATCATGCGTATAAATACAAAAACAACATTTTTGTAAAGAAAATTCGCAGAATCGGAGTACATAATGCAATTACCAGTCATAAGGTTTTCTATACAAAATTAAGAAAAACACAAGGTTTTCTATGAGATTTTATATAACACTTTACGCCCATTTCGATTAACACAAGGGAGTTTAGTGCATATAACTCATATATTATTTGTGTAGTCTCAATTATTAATAATTTATTATATTGACCCTCACTAGTATTAATTTTAACTTTGATGAGGGGGGTCAATATTGAAAAATCTCATAAAATTATATACATATATCTATATATATAATAATTAAAAAAAAAAAAAAAGAAGTTGAGGGGGGGTCAATTGCACCCCCTCTGTTGCATGTGGCTCCGCCACTGACAACATATGTGATTTGATGAAGTTTAATTTGAGGCCGACCACATTTTGAATGTACTTTCCATCCACGATAGATTTAGCTCCCAATATTATGTCGTCCGTAAAAAAATGCAAGTGTGAGATGTGAGGGCCTCTTTGACATACCGTAATTATCTTCCAGTGTCCGACTGAAATGGTCTCCTCAATCATATAGATTATGTGAATCATCCTATTTAAATAATATCCGTGTTTAATTTAAATTTTATTATATAAACTAAGAAAATGTTAACTTTCTTGGTTTTTTATTTAGTTGGTTTTAATATACTCATGTAAAAATTTTGTTAAATACTCAATTTAATTTGTTTATTATAATAGATAGCCCAACTATTTAACAACTCATTTTTTGAGCGGGAAATATGGGAAAACTACCCTATGCACCATGCAATTTTTACACAGCTCCCCCATATAAAATTTGTCCATACTAACTCCCTAGATGAGTTTTCTAATTTTACTTCACTACCTATTTGGTGTGAATTTACCACATTGTCCCTACAAGATAACATTTTCCCAACCCAATCCCAACTATTTAATTAAAATATAATTTTCTCATAAATTGTAGGTGAAAACTATCGGAGTTTATGGTTTCATTTCTTCCCCTTGCTTGGGGGTTTTCGATTGCCATGGTTTCATTTCTTTCCCTTGCTTGAGGGTTTTTGATTGTCTGGACATGGCTAAGAGATTGAGGATGGTGGCTCGACCAGTCGGCAAAGAACCCGCAGCTCCAAGGTGGTGTGACAACAACGACGCCCATTTCTGGCCACATTCTCCAGACGATAACGGTAGCAACCGAAAACTCTCCGACGGGCAAGCTAATGGTACGGTCCATTACGATTTTTGTCAAGTACTCTGGAAGTAATCTGATTTTGAAGAAAACTAAGGTTTTGATTTGGGGGAAATTCTTAGATTGCAATTGGTCAGAAATTTTCAGAAATTGGTAGAAGATTCGGGATGGGCTCGACGCGTAGATGGCCTACGAATTTTTCGGGCTTTTTCCACCAACTTGCGGAGGTGGCCCTGCGACGGCCGGTAGCTTTTTCGACAGCCTCACCGGCGGCATTTCAGCATCTTCCGGACAGAATTTTTCCCTCGACACGGTGAGTCCAATCACTACTTGAAAAACGCCCTATAGCAACGGATTTTGGCCCTATTAGCAACGGATTTAGCAACGAAAATTTTCCGTTGCTATAACCCTCGTGGCTAATCTGTAGCAACGGATTTAGCAACGAATTATTAGCAACGGAATTAGCAACGAACTTATAGCAACGGATTTAGCAACGAATTACTACCCACGGAAATTAGCAACGATTTTTTTAGCAACAGGTTTAGCAACGGATTTTCCGTTGCAAACCAACCAATAATTAATTAATTTTCTGCCTTTTTGCAACGGAATTTCCGTTGCAAAATCCGTCGCAAAAACCAATAATTCAAATTAATAAATTAAAAATTCATTTGCGGGGCCCGGATGACCCCACCTAACCGAGCCGAGCCCCAGTCGAGCCCACACGAGCCAACACATTAATTCCACATATTCGCATTGGGTAGGAATTGAACCCTGGACTTCATGTGAAGAAGGTTGAACCCCAAACCAGCTGGGCTAACTCAATTGTTGTTATTATTATGTAATTTTTTATATTTAACCACTATCAAATATTCATATACTAATTTAAATAATTAAATACTTGTTATCATATATTTTAAATAAAAATATTTTTAAATATATAATTATTTATATTATAATACATATTCCGTTAAAAATTTAAATATTTATTAATTAACTACATATCTCAAGTTTTAGTTATGAGATAAAAATATAATGTATATCAACTTAAGTATAACTTTTTATGACATACAAAAAAAAGGATGAAAGTTTTACATAACTAAATAATTAGATTTAATTGTTTTTTGAATAAAGAACTTTTATATTATATGAAGTATTCACTTATACATTTGTATTATTTAGCAATCGTAATTGAATAACTTAATGAAGAATTATTTTGTTAATATGAAGCATTTATATTTGAATTTGTAGAATTATATCTAAATATTGAAGAATTATTGTGTTAAATTCAATATAAACCCCAAACATGTATATATATAATAATAATAATAATAATAATAATAGTAATAATAATAATAATAATAATAATAATAATAATAATAATAATAATAATAATAATAATAATAATAATAATACTGTATATCAACTTAAGTATAAGTTTTTATGACATATAAAAAAAAAATGAAAGTTTACATAATTAAATAATTAGATTTATTTGGTAGTTGAATAAAGAACTAATTTTATGTCAATATGAAGTATTCACTTATACATCAGTAAAATAATATCTGCATTTTGAGAAACTATTGTATTATTTAGCAATCGTAGTTGAATAACTTAATGAATTTTTTTTTTATTAATATGAAACATTTATATTTGAATTTGTAGAATTATATCTAAATATTGAAGAATTATTGTGTTAAATTCTATATAAACCCCAAGCATGTATATATATGTATATATATAATAGTAATGTATATGAACTTAAGTATAAGTTTTTATGACATATATAAAAAAGATGAAAGTTTACATAATTAAATAATTAGATTTAGTTGGTAGTTGAATAAAGAACTAATTTTATGTCAATATGAACTATTCAATTATACATATGTAGAACAATATCTGCATTTTGAGGAACTATTGTATTATTTAGCAATCGTAGTTGAATAACTTAATATAAAGAATTATTTTCTTAATATGAAACATTTATATTTGAATTTATAGAATTATATCTATACACTGAGGAATTATTGTGTTTCGCAACCGTACATTAGATGTTAAATTAAGAAGTTTTCTTTTAATATAATGAATTTATATTAAAATTTGTAGAATTAAATCTAAATATTAAGAAATTATTGTGTTATGCAACCGTTACACGTCAAATGAAAAAATTTTCTCTTAATATTAATGATTTATAATGTATATTATACACACATATTATATATATGTACGTATATTATATATAAACATATAATATTAATTATTATTTAAAATTTAAGATATAAGATATATATGTCTATATATTAAATATTATATAATATATATACATATATATAAATAACATTGTGTGTGAGTGTATATGTAGATGTGTATATGTTAATATATAATATATATATACTTATATATAAATAACATTGTGTGAGTGTATATATATATATATATATATATATATATATATAAACGTATATATATTATAAATATTTTATATTTAATTATATATAATATACGTTTGTATATAACGTTATATGTATTATAAATATTATATATTTATATATAATATACATATGTATATAATATTATATGTATTATAGATTATATAATATTATATAATATATAATATAAATACGATATATATAATATCAATATATTAAATATTATATAATATTATAATAATAATATATATTGTATAATAAATATATATATACATATATAAAAAAGAGAGAGCCTAGGATTGAACCCAGGACCTCATGAAAAGAAAATGAGCATCCAACCAACTTGGATACAATCCGTTAGTGTTTTGTTTCAGTGAAATTTTATTTGACTTTTAAATATACTTAATGGTTCCGTCCAAAATTTAACGGTTGTGACAAAAAATATAACAAAATGAAACCAACGGGACTATTTTTGTCTAATTCTAAAAGAATAGGACCAAAATTGAAAACGACACAATTCTATGGGACCAAAAATGTAATTTGCTCTATTTTTTATTATTCATTTATTTTTATTCCATATAGCAACGAAAAATCCGTCACTAAATTATAAATATTTTAATTTTTTTTATTCATATGTTTATAGCAACGGATTTTCCGTTGCTAATCTTTTTTATATTTATTTCTTTTTATTTCTTCCTTATAGCAACGAAAAATCCGTTGCTAAATAGCAACGGATTTTCCGTTGCTAATATTTTAAATATTTGTTTATTTTTATTTCCCTTTTTCCTTCTATATAGCAACGAAAAGTCCGTTGTTAAATTAGCAACGGATTTTTCGTTGCTAATATTTTTTATATTTATTTATTTATTTTTTCTTTCATATAGCAACGAAAAATCCGTTGCTAATTTAGCAACGGATTTTTCGTTGCAAATATTTATAAGGGTAAATTATCAAAAACGTCCCGTAAAGTGAGTCATATACCGTTTTGGTCCCAAGAGTGGTCGGTGTCTCACTTTTGGTCCCATAAAGTGGCATTTGTCTCATTTTTTGTCCCATTAACCCATTTCCGTCCAAGATAACGGTTTGACCGTTAAAAAAGTTACTTTTTAGTCCTTTTGGTTCTTTTATATTTTTAAAATTACCCCAAACTATTTAAATTCCACATTTTCACCCCCAAACTATTTATATTGTATATTTTTACCCCAAACAAAATATAATATATATTATATATAATATATATATATATAAAATATTATAAATATTTTATAAAATATTTATAATATTTTATATATATATATATTATATATTATAAAATATTATGTATACAAATATTATATATATATATATATATATATATATATATATATATATATATATATATATATATATATATATACATATAAAATATTATAAATATTTATAAAATATTGTATTATATATATATAATATTTTTATAATATAAAAAATATATATATAATATAATATTTTATAAAATATTTATAATATTTTATATATATATATATATAATAAGTATAATATAATATGTAGTATATAAGTATAATATAATATATAGTATATAGTATGTATATATATCTGTATAATATACTATAATATAATATATATATTATATATACGTTTATAATATATATATATATATATATATATATATATATATATATATATATATATATATATATATAATATTATAAATATTTTATAAAATATTGTATTATATATATATATATATATTATATATTATAAAAATATTATATATTAAATATTGTATTATATATATATATATTATATATTATAAAAATATTATATATACAAATATTATATATATATATACATATATATATGTATAATAAGTATAATATAATATATAGTATATAGTATGTATATATATCTGTATAATACGTATAATATAATATACTATAATATAATATATATATTATATATACGTTTATAATATATATATATATATATAATATTTTATAAATATTTTATAAAATATTTGTAAAATATTATATATATGAATATTATATATATATATACACATATATATATGTATAATACGTATAATATAATATATATACTATAATATATATATAATACGTATAGTATAATATAATATATGTATATATACGTATAATATATATATAATATATTTTAACAGTAAAAGTAATTTTTTTAAAGGAGTAAAAAATAATTTTTTAAGAAAATAGGGTAAAAAGTAACTTTTTTAACGGTCAAACAGTTATCTTGGACGGAAATGGGTCAATGGGACCAAAAATGAGACAAATGCCACTTTATGGGACCAAAAGTAAGACACCGACCACTCTTGGGACCAAAACCGTATATGGCTCACTTAACGGGATGTTTTTGATAATTTGTTCTATTTATAAATATTATATTATTTTTTATTAAGTTTTTATTTTAGTAGCAACGGAATTTCCGTCGCTATATATACCAATTTATTTATTTTTTGTATTATTTAATTTTAGCAACGAAAAATCCGTTGCTATTTTTTTTCATAAATAGCAACGGATTTAGCAACGAAAAATCCGTTGCTAAAGCATTTTACCACGATTTTTTTTTCGTTGCTATATCCGTTGCTAAATAGCAACGAATAATTTCCGTTGCTAAATTTCCGTTGCTATCGGGCGTTTTTCTAGTAGTGAATGCCGGTCCCCATTCATTAATCAGATGCCCGGTTAATTTAATACAAATTATTTTGGTGTCTCTTGATTTATTGAAATTTGTTGATTAATTGTCCAATAATTGTTATAATTGTTATTTCATACCGAATTATGATTCACTGATGATTGATATCAAGTAATTGATGTCTCGGTAACACGTGAATGATTGAATGATGATATTTAGCCCGTTTTGGTATTTGTATTAATAATATGTAAAATGTGAAATAAATGCTATAATTGCTCTTAGTTGATAGTATGTCATTGGGAACTTGATAATGAACTTCCATGCTCGTAATTTGGATATTATATGTGCACGTTGGATGCCTCAAGCGGGGTGTCTAATCATTTCATGACTACAAGAATAATATGCTTTTATCTTTAATCGTTTAATTCTACTAACGTAAGTTGTCTCATTTTATGGATCAATTGGTGGATTTATTGTGAGATTATGTGTCTCCCATGTGTATGCATTTTTAAAAGCCCTAATTTATGCCCTAATCTTGTGATGTTATTTTTGGCAGAAATGATTGAGCCGAGACATTTTACCCTTCAAACTTGATGTTCCCCAGTGGCCTTTTGCACTGAAATGCAACATATTCGGGTTTTAATGAATTCCGAACACGAAGAAAAGGGTTGTATGTTGTTGTTTGTCCTTGAACTTTATGATGTTTGTTGTTGGTGGAAATTGAAGTAGTAATATCATATTTTGCAGTACTATAATGTGGTATTTCATAGAAATGAAAGCTTGTAGTATGTATCATTTATGTAGTACGAAGTTCACATTTTGTAGTACCGGAACATCATATTACGGTATGAATATCCCATTATGAAGTATAATTTCATGGAAATGTGGTATTTCATGAAAATGTAAGCTTGTAGTATGTATCATTTATGTAGTATGAAGTTCATGTTTTGTAGTACTAGAACGTCATATTACGGTATTAATATCCCATTATGAAGAATAACTTCATGGAAATGTAAGCTTGTAGTATGTATCATTTATGTAGTATGAAGTGTTCACATTTTATTGTACTAGAACGTCATATTACGGTATTAATATCCCATTATGAAGTATAATTTCAGGGAAATGTAGTATTTCATGAAAATGTAAGCTTGCAGTATGTATCATTTATGTAGTATGAAGTTCACATTTTATAGTACTAAAACGTCATATTACGGTATTAATATCCCATTATGAAGTATAATTTCATGGAAAATGTGGTATTTCATGGTAATGTAAGCTTGTAGTATGTATCATTTATGTAGTATGAAATTCACATTTTGCAGTACTAGAACGTCGTATTACGGTATTAATATCCCATTAATGAAGTATTAATATCCCATTATAAACTCACGTAATGTAGTATAAAAAAGTTGTAATACCGTATTTATATCCTATTATGAGGTATTGATTCATGGAAATCTGGTATGTTGGGACAATAATCTAGTATGATGATAACACTGTTGTAGTATTGAACTTACGTAATGTAGTATAAAAACGTTGTAATACCGTATTTATATCCCAATATGAGGTAATGATTCATGGAAATCTGGTATGTTGGGACAATAATCTAGTATGTTGATAACATTGTTGTAGTATTGAACTTACTTAATGTAGTATAAAAACGTTGTAACACCGTATTTGTGTCCCAATATGAGGTAGTGATTCATGGAAATCTGGTATGTTTGAACAATAATCTAGTATGTTGATAACACTGTTGTAGTATTGAACTCACATAATATAGTATAAAAACGTTATAATACCGTATTTATATCCCAATATGAGGTAGTGATTCATGAAAATCTGGTCTGTTGGAACAATAAGTCTCGTAGTTGATAACATTATTGTAGTATTGAACTCACGTAATGTAGTATAAAAACGTTGTAATATAGTATTTATATCCCAATATGAGGCAGTGATTCATGGAAATCTGGTATGTTTGGACAATAATCTAGTATGTTGATAACACTGTTATAGTATTGAACTCACGTAATGTAGTATATATAAAAACGTTGTAATACCGTATTTATATCCCAGTATGAGGTAATGAATCATGGAAATACGTTGTAATAATATTTTTGTAGTATATGATCACATAATAGGTCACACAATCTTATATTGATCATTATCATTTACTATATTGGTCATCGTATCAATTAGTATATTGTCACACAACATATCATTTGTATCAATTAGTATGTTTGATTATTTAGTATGTATCATTTAGTATATTATCACACAATCTTATATTGATCATTATCATTTACTGTATTGATCATTTGTATCAATTAGTATATTGTCACACAACAAATCATTTGTATCAATTAGTATATTTGTTCATTTAGTATGTATCATTTAATATATTGTCACACAATCTTATATTGATCATTATCATTTACTATATTGATCATTTGTATCAATTAGTATATTGTCACACAACATATCATTTGTATCAATTAGTATATTTGTTCATTTAATATGTATCATTTAGCATATGATCACATAATCTTATATAAATCATTCTCATTTACTATATTGATCATTTGTATCAATTAGTGTGTTTGATCATTTAGTATGTATACATTGTTGACGTAGTATAAATTTGGTGAAATGTTGTATAAAAACGCTAGAATCACGTACTTAATTGTTCATATGTAGTATAAATTCGTGAAAAGTAAGTAGGAGATGGAATTACACATCATTGTTGACGTAATATAAATTTGGTGAAATGTTGTATAAAAATTTTGGAATCACGTACTTAATTGTACATATGTAGTATAAATTCGTGAAAAGTAAGTAGGAGATGGAATTACACATCATTGTTGACGTAATATAAATTTGGTGAAATGTTGTATAAAAATTTTGGAATCACGTACTTAATTGTCCATATATAGTATAAATTCGTGAAAAGTAAGTAGGAGATGGAATTACACATCATTGTTGACGTAGTATAAATTTGGTGAAATGTTGTATAAAAATGCTGGAATCACGTACTTAATTGTCCATATGTAGTATAAATTCGAGAAAAGTAAGTAGGAGATGAAATTACACATCATTGTTGACGTAGTATAAATTTGGTGAAATGTTGTATAAAAATGCTGGAATCACGTACTTAATTGTCCATATGTAGTATAAATTCGTGAAAAGTAAGTAGGAGATGGAATTACACATCATTGTTGACGTAGTATAAATTTGGTGAAATATTGTATAAAAATGCGGGAATCACGTACTTAATTGTCCATATGTAGTATAATTTCGTGAAAAGTAAGTAGGAGATGGAATTACACATTATTGTTGACGTGGTATAAATTTGGTGAAATGTTGTATAAAAATGCTAGAATCACGTACTTAATTGTCCATATGTAGTATAAATTCGTGAAAAGTAAGTGGAGATGGAATTACACATCATTGTTGATGTAGTATAAATTTGGTGAAATATTGTATAAAAATACTAGAATCACGTACTTAATTGTCTATATGTAGTATAAAAATGGCAGAATCAGGTATTTAATCAAGTAGTACCAATCCATTCCAACAAACACCAGGTAGCACAAATGAAGGAAAAATTACGATTGTACATAAACACCAGGCAACAAGTACGCAATAGATATAACAAGGTTCATTCAAGTCCAACAAACTAAATTACACAGATTGTTCATATAGTGTACAAACTAATACAAATTGCAGAACATGAAAAATTAAGATTCAAGGGGCTGTTTTGTAGATCATGGAACATTACGATTCAAAAGGCTATTTGCAGCCACGTAGATTGTGACTCTTTTGCTTGCACCGTGAATATGTATGATCTCTTTTGACAACAGCTCACTCCACGTGAGTACCATCGATGCTTCGAAAGTGCTTTTCACAACTACAAAATACACAAAATCTTGCTTCCAGTAGCACTCTTCACTTGGGCAATCCCATGGGAATCACGAAGAATAACTCCAATTTGCGAAGGTGTCAATCCCTTTTTCGCAAACTTGCAGATGTTCTCTTCAACCTGAAAACTTGAAAAGGGAGTAAATACGTAAAAATAAAGAAAGTAAAAAAAATAAAATTCGATCCAAATAAAGAGCAATACAAAAAGAGGCATCAAATACAATTACAACAATTTGATATATGATAAACTAAATGAATTCCAAATCTCTAACATTCATTTAGTTGTTTGTCGGGGCATCTTAATCCATTAATACCATCTTATTGAATCAAATAATGAAGCAAACTCGTCTTCAATCCCCCAACCTATAAGCCATCATCAAGCTAAGCAAATAAACTAAGATCGTGAAAAAGAAATGAAAAATAAACAT
This sequence comes from Lantana camara, assembly GCA_037501455.1. Lineage (NCBI taxonomy): Eukaryota > Viridiplantae > Streptophyta > Magnoliopsida > Lamiales > Verbenaceae > Lantana > Lantana camara. Next base: position 86,112,874 of record CM074862.1, on the reverse strand, counting down.
CACAGTTACACAAAGCCAGAACACGATGAAATTCAACTAGGAAAACAGGAGCAATAAGAAATTCATCACAGTAATTAGTTGCAACTGGATCAACAGGTGATCTTAGTAAATGTATTCCATTAACCCAACAACAAAATGGACAATCAACACATTGATTAAAGAAATTTACATATCAAACGTAAGCTGCATATGCATAACAAGCGACTCGTGAAAACCTTATTCACCACTCATTTAATTAAGGCAACAATGCAACTGTAATTCTCAAATTCTGCAATCAAACGTACATCCTGAGAAGAGATCTTAAGCCAGCTGGGTGGAGTCCTCTTGTATGGAAGCGCAGAAGCTGAAATATCCTTTCTCTATCATCCAAAACATATGGATACATTCAGAAACAGAAAACTAAAAAAAGAAGCTAAAAGCTGGTATAAACAAAAGTAAAGGTATGTGCAAAGAGAGAAATTACCTGTTATTAGAGACCACGGGAGTGAAAACTCAGCCCTGGAGTTCGTCGGAGAGAGATTTCGCCACTGATTTCCGCCGTCGATTTTCGCTGCCGATTCACTTGAACAACCAACAACAAGCCCTATCAGATGTATAGGATAGAGGGAAGAAGAATGTTATTCTTGAGAAAATACCCCACCATTGCTGGTTATGAATCATCGCCGGCGAAATGGGGCACTACTATGCTATGAGTCGTCACCGACGATATTGGAAGGAAAAGTGTGGAAGAAGAACCCTACCTGCACTCAATCTATTTGTTACGAAAAAAGAAATGATTGAGGGTAAAACCGACAATTTAGGTGTATAAGGAGTCATGGCAAATTATGAAACTCAACTAGGTAGTTAGTAGAGACAAATTTTAAAGTGGGGAGCAAAGGGAAATTTTTATAAATGGGGTGCAGTTATTGAGGACCGCCCCTTTTTTTAGTTGTTAAATAGTACAGTATATTCTTATATTTTTTTGAGGCTTTGCCAATAACATAGGGTCCTTACAATATTTTAGTAGACATATAAATTGGGGTGTTAAATAACTAACATACCAATTTCTAATAATGCAAACTATTTCTAAAGGAAGTTTATATGGTTGGTCAGATTTAGATAATTATAATTATATTAGTATTAGTTAATTAAAAAATATTACATTAAGATTATCTAGTTTATTGAAAAATATAAATTTTTTATAACTCATTCAATTATATTATTTTTTTAATTAGATAAGTTTATACAATTATTATATGATTATAATTTAAGAAAGTTTATAAACTTAGATAATTAGAATTATGAACTTGAATTACATTAGAATTTATTTATTGAAAGTTATCTAATGTAACTTATTAAATTTAAATTATAATTTCCAAAATTTGTTAAAATTTATAAAGTGAATCAATTTGTTATTTTTGATCCAATTCGTTAGATATTTCTTATTATCACATTTTAAATTATAGGGCTTAAAATTAAAAAATGGACAACTTATATTATAAAATTTGAATACAATTTATTAACACACTTGTAACACCCCGCTCTTTCAACGTACAAGCTACACCACGTGTCGACTTTCTTGTGTGTTTAATCCTGTGATTTTGTGCGTTGTGTGGCCCTATTTTCAACTCTTTCAGAGTTTAGGGGCTTGTTTGTAATTTTCTCTTTTTAGGGGTGTTTTGGTCATTTATTGTTTGGTCGAGATTTTGACCTAACGGACATCTTGAACGCGTTTGGGGCATCGAAACGAGTTCATAGACTCTAAGTTTGCCCAATTCTGACGTTGTTAGCCCTTCCTACCGGTCGTTCTCGTACGTTAAGGACCCGAGATAAAACACCCGGATCCGTGTTTGATCGATCAGACCAGCCAGCTCCTTCTCTCTCCTCTCTCCCGCGATACTCTCTCTCTACCATCACTATTCACATGCACAAACACACATTAGCTCAAACTCAGCCAATACTCGACGGATTTCGACAAATGAGTAGTGTATTTCGAAGAGCTCGACTAGATGAACAGGATGGTACGAAGATCTTGGCCCCGACGACAAGCGATGGCGAAGTTATCCTTGATTTTCAGTCACAGCTGGTGGGCGACGAGTTGCTAGGCTTGTAGCGTGACTTCCAGGCACAACTTTCCATGGTGGTGGCGCGGCCTGTGTCGCAGCGGTGGCGGCGCGCTGGAAGTTCACGTCAGGCAGGATTTCAAGTGCCGCGACCTTTCCGGTAAACTCGAGGTGGTTTTAGGCTGCTAAATTGGACGACGATCACCTAGGTCTGGAGCACGACATCCCGGAGATCATTTCCGCGTTGGAGGCGCGGCCTTTAGGGTCAAGGTGGAGGCTCACGCGCCGCTGGAAGCTCCGGAGGCGGCTGCGCGTGCACTGTAACACCTCCGTTTTCGCCACTCCGGTGACTTTTTCTGATGAAATTTGGCGGTTCCCAATGTTTTTCGAACCCCTGAGTTCGTTTCCGACCTTGGATTGAGCTAATTCTGGCAGTAGATGGTGGTTCCAACAATGGTAGCAGTTGCATGATCTTTGGCAGCTAATGGGGGCCTCTTCTGGTGATCTTTTGGCCAAGAGCCCTTTACGAAAGTTGTTCAGCACGACGAGATCTATCTTTTCTTGTTCGCCCGGCTCAAAATTCGGTCGATTTGGTGGCGGTGCGTGGCGGTCAACGCTCCGGCATCTTTCTCCGACAATTAAGTTAGGGGTTGGTAGTACTCGACGAGCTAGGCCTTTCCAACGGTATGCTCGGATTTCATTTTCTTTGAACGGTTTGGATTTAATTCCATTTCCTGGCTTTTGGGATTTAATTATTAAATTGGATCGATTTTTCCTTATCCTAATCCGGTGGGTCTCGTATTTCCAGATATTGATTGAGGGATTTTGTCGAGCATGCTAAGACGTGCGATTCGCCGTTCACGGGGAATTTTCCGACCACCGGAGGTGGTGGTCCGAAGGCTACAGGTGACGGTCCGATAGGCTCCGGAGGCGGCGTTCCGACACCCTTCGGAAAGTGGGTCCCTTTCGTCGTGTTGAGTCCAACGCCACTTTCCGTTCGTCAATCGGATACCCGGTTGATTTATTATGAATTATTTTGTGTAATTGGAATAAATAAATTTAATTATTTTAAATGCAATAAATTGTTTATTGTTGTAATTGTCGATCAATATGTACTCCATTGTATATGAAATCATGTATTGTATGAAACGTGATATGTATAGACGTTTTGATTTGCAAATTGAATCCCGATATGTTGAATTTGTGCTAATTGTTTAGTTTAGAAGGGGTGTATATGTAATTTTCCTAAATATGTAAATTTGTATGAATTGAATTAGTTAAACTTTGTCATTTGATAAATAAATATGCTAATCTTGACTACCTTGAAACTTTTGCAATTAAGTTTAATAACTTTACTTGAAATTGAATATGTTATGTGACATATGAATTGGTTATACATTGTAAGAATTATATGACTTATTTGACCTTGTAATACGTGAATTTGTATGAAATGTTATATATGAATGTAATTTGTTTGTTTTGTGAATGTGCATCGTATGAATTTCGTTTTATGCATTCATGAGCATTTTCGTGCGTCACTCTGTGGTTATTGTTTGAGTCTGAGTCCAGTGTTTCGTGTGCTCAAATGTTTAGGTGCACCCGGGGTGGTGACAAGTGAGTCGTGCAAGTTCCAGGGTGGACCGTTTGCTTTGTGTTCGACTTTGTTTGGTACCAGGTGACATTAGGTTATAGTTAAACCTAATGAAACATGTCCGATATGTATGCATATGAATAAGCCCTGCGTATATGTAAGTATACGCGAGCTATGAATAGGTATGATTATGTCACATGCTATAGAATATGATATGCAAGGTTTGATAAGTGCTATGTTAGGTCTTGTTAGTAAATATGAATATGATATGATTACGTTAGGGATATGAATCTACTTTGAGCACGAATATGTTAAGAATCTGATATGAATATGCTAGGATCTGAATCTGCCTGGGCCTCGGTGATTATGGGTAAGGGAGACTCGGGACGCTGGGTATTACTCCTGTGCATGATCATTGTGATGTGGGTAAGGGAGAGTCCGGGACTGATATTATCCCTGTGCACATGTCCCCTCTTGTTTGAAGGTTGCCTTGTATGTATGTTTTCGATATGCTAGTTTGTTATGTAATAGTTCGTGAAATGGGAGTGGATTCTCAATTAATAAAATTTGGTTGTTTTGGCCTTCGGCCTAACTCTCTTTCTCCCTATGTTTAATATCACGCGAGAAACTGTTTTAGAATGCAAAAACCATGCCCTGGTTCACGAACTTTGATATGTGTTATGCTCCGTATACATATGTACGCGTGCGTGTGTAGCCCCTCACACAGTCAGTATGACTGGACCCTCCCTCTTTATGTTTTTAGTTGCAAGTTCAGGTTGTTGGAGTTCGAGCTAGGCGGGGGTGTGTCGTGTCTGTCAAGTCTGTGTTAGTCCGTTTGGGTTTGTTACGTACTCTGATTCAAGTTATGTTTGAAATTATATACATGAAATGTTTTGTATAGATTTATACTTATGATTTGAATGGATGGAATTCGGGACAGGTTAGGACAGGTTCTTGGATTAGTTGAACTCGTCAACTGTTCTTGCATGATTTAATTTGATTTGAATGCTTCCTCTTTTGCACTTGTTCTGTGGTTTGATTTTTGCAGTCCAAGGTCTACGTTCCACCTAGCTTAGATGTGAGTCTGTCTGTCTCCCATACGCCATTGCTTGGTTCACGTACGGGCTATCCATCTCGTATGTGGATCGGGCTTTGGTGCGGGGGATGTGGTGACCTACCGTGCGGGGTACTATAATACTAATAATAAAACAATTATTGTTGAATTATGTATCTTCATTTTTGGTAAGTTGAAAAAGTTTTAGTTCTATCTTATCGAGAGTCCTATTTTAAGTCAATAAGTACTTTTAGAATATATTTAAATTAATAATTTATAAAATATATTTATATTATTATCCCTAACAAATAATTACTAACATAATTATTATGAGGGTATTTTAGGCGACTGAGATTTTTTAAGAAAACAAAAACCTAACTCGTGCTTTTATAGTATACTAGTGAGGTGAACGTGTGTTGCACGTTTATCATTTAATTTTATTTAAATAAATTTAGCTTGAATAAATTATGATATTAAAAATATTTAATTTGATTAAATAAATATACACATATAAAAATATTTATATGAAATCTCTCTTTCAACTCATTTACAATAAGCAGAAATTTGAAATAGAGAACATCCAAATAAATAAACAATAAAAATATTTGAAACTATGTTATTAAATAAAAACAAAATATTTAAAGTGTATAATAATTTGCCCAAATAATTCTAACTCTTAGGCATAAGTAGTAATTTATAACTTTCAAATATATTTAATAAATGAAAAGACATATGTAAAAATTATGACAACAACCTAAAAGATCAAAAACTTTTGTCGGTAGATCATTTTAGATGTAAAAACCATCTTGCAATTTGTAACCTATTCTCGCCAATTTATCCGTCATCATGTTTCTTTCTCTAGGGATTTTATTTAATTCAAGTTTCTTAGGCCTTTGGAGTAAACTTTGTCAATTAAAATTACATTTCTCGTTTGTTCCATTTTAATATCCTCCATTGTTATCCATTTTACGACCATCTTCGAATCAATCCCCACATTAATTTTCGAAAAATGCATTTTTCAAGCTAGTGTTAATCCTTCTCGTAACACAATAACTCCGCTACATTGTTAAAACTCTACTAAAATCCATAGTGTATCCTAGCACTTATCTTTAGTTGTCATCTCGAATGACGCCCTAGTTATAAAAGCTTACATCCGAGTTTAGTTTCACTAATCCTTTCTCAGGTTTATTCCGTGATAACTCAGTACAGATTTTCTTTTATCTGTATTTTTTGTCCTCACTAATTAGTGTTGAGATCTCAGTTAACTCTTTTATGTAGGTAAGAGTGATACTTCTAAGCTTCACAACATTTTGATAGCTCCATCGATTTCACGTTTTCGTAAGATTCCAGAGCGTCAAGATCAAGACAATCCACGCAATATATTCTGATAACATATTGCTCTAAATTTTGCTATAAAAGTTTTCATTGAGGCAGACCGACACTAGCAAGCCACGAAGATTTTGTTCAGTTTGTGCATCATCAATCTTGTCCCACACCAAAAGTGTGAATGAAAAACTTCTCAGTATATGGTCCACATATTTATCTCCTGTACAACAGCGGTGCATACATCGCTTTCCCCAAATTTTCTATCATACTTCAGTATATTTCAGCAAGTTATAATATTTGGGAAGCCACAAGAAAATCTTGAACTTTTAGGGGCAAAGTAATTTCCAAATTCATTTCCAATTTTTCTCCCATGTCTCATCCGATATCATAAGCAGACTGTAGCCGTTTTATAGAACAATTTGTCGTTAGTTGACCCAGTTTAGACTCTCTTATCTCCATTATCATGCAACGCGATTAGGACACTAAGTATCTCATCCACTACCTCCTTAGGTAGTATTGTTTTCAGCTTATCCAAGTTTCAGTTTTTATTTATGCCAATGAGATTACATAACATAAGATCTTTATCCTTCTCATGAATATTATTTCTAAAAATTTCCTCTAGTTTGCCTTGTCATAACCATCTATCGTTCCATAAAGACGTCCATTCACCATTCTCAATCCTTTATTTGCAAAATGACTCCACCATTCAGCTACTTCTAACCATCCCCTTCCATGATCGGGAAGCCATAAGTTGAGGCTTATGTTCAAGAATGCCCCCCTTTTAATATTTTTATCTTATGTATCTAGTTTCATACCATCGTCTCTTTGTTGAGCATTCTCCATCCTGTTTTAGCGAGCATCACTATATTTTTTTTTTCGGTCTTCTCTAAGACCTAATCCGTCTTCTCGCTTCTTTCTAATCACCTTCTTTCATCCTACAAGATGGATCTGTTTCTTTGTTATATGAGTTGCCTAATAAAAATTGTGTTTGAGTCGATCATGTTTATCGCACACGTGATTGGGGAGCCAATTTGTGTGCTTGTGGTAGATGGGGATCGAGCTATTGATGGATTGAATAAGTATCATTCATCCGACAAGGTCTATCGTTTTGGCTTTCTATACCAAGAGAGCTTTTCGACTCTCTTAATCACAATCCAGAAATGTTCATTATAGTTTAAGCCAAAGTTCATATGCACTCCTAAATAATTCCTTAAATTGTCTGTACTTTCCATGCCCAAAATTCTAGTAACCTGCTACTTTAAATCATTTGCACATAAGGTGCGATCAACACATGTGATTTACTTAAGTTTAACCTAATTTTTTCAGTTTATTCAGGTTTCAGTTTGTATTTGTACCAATGAGATTACATATCATAAGATCTTTATCCTCCTCATAAATGTTATCTTCGAAGATGTCCGCTAGTTTGCCTTGTGATAACCATCTCTCGTTCTATAAAAACATCCCTTCACCTTTCGCAATCCTCCGTTGGCAAAATGCCTCCACCATTCAAGTGTTTCTAACTATCCCCTTCCATGCTCAAGAAACCATAAGTTGGGGCTTATATTCAATCAAGAATGTCCTCCCCCTTTAAATATTTTTACTTATATATCTAATTTCACACCGTCGTCTACTTGTTGAGCATTCTCTATCCATTTTAGCGAGCATTGTTATATTTATTTTTGGGCTTCTCTAAGATCCAATCTACCTTCTTGCTTCTTTCTAGTCACCTTCTCCTGCCCTACAAAATGGGTCCGTTTCTTTCTTATATTATTCGCCTATAGAAAGTTATGCTTGAGACGATTAAGTTTATCGCATACGTGATTGGGGAGCCAATTTGTGTGCATGTAGTAGATGGAGATCGAGATCATGATGGGCTGAATAAGTGTCATTCATTCGAAAATGTTTGTCGTTTTGGCTTTCTATCCCAAGAGGCGCTTTTTGACTCTGCTAATCACCATCGGGAAATGCTCATTATAGTTTCAGCTAAAGTTCATTCACACCTCTAAATGGTTCCTTAAGTTGTCTGTACTTTCGATGCCTTGAATTCTACTAACCTACTACTTTAAATCATTTGACACATAAGGTGCGAACAACACATGTGATTTGCTGAAGTTTAATTTGAGGCCCAACGCTTTGCGAAACTTCTCAACCACACTTTGAATGTACTTTGCTCTATTAACGGTACCTTTAGCGCAAGCTAATACCGAGACTCATCACCTCTTCAATGGTATCTCCACTGAATAGCTTGGTGTAGTACTCCCAAGTGTGTGGCTTTAGTTGGTCATTACTGGTTGCCCATTCATTGCCTATTTTGAGAAAATTCATCTGGTTCCTCCTTCTTTTCGTTATGGTTGAGAAATGAAAGAAATGTGTATGATTATCCCTGAATTGGAGTCAATTATTCTCGACTTTTAGAACCAAATAATTTCTTTTTGTTGTACTAGTTTGTTATACTCTGCCATCAATTCTTTCTCCAAATCTTTTAAATATTTACCTTGCTTGTCTCATACATAATGCTTTGGAAATTTTTTGTATTTTTTTGCTTTTCTTACACACTGAAAAATGTTTAAGGGCCATTGTTTTGGAGCAATGATCCCAAGTCAAAATGTCCTTCAAATTTTGATTCAACCAATAAGTTGTGTATTGCTACTTTGAAAAATGTAGATCTAAATTGATAACTATTGGATCAATCTAATTCAAATTAAATTCAAAAAATCTCCATATCATTTGTTAAACTGACACCCAATCTAGAATCTTGAAATTTTTAATCTAATTTTTGAAATTTTGTTTGTCATTGTACATGATATTAATTATCACTTTGTCATGTCCTTTATAAATATATTTGTAAAGATATTTCACAGTTGTCCTTAATTTTGGTATGCATATGTATATATATATATTAAAATCAAGTAATTCTTTCTTTTAACTACCTATTCTTTATCTCTTTTTTATATTCTATTTGTTATTTGATCTTGCATTCTATTTGCTTATTTGTATTTCTCTAATGAGTATTATTTCAGATTTATGTTAATTTTTATAATTGATTTTATTTATGTAGTCGAAATAATTAAAAAAATATATTTATATAAAAAATTGAGAAAATTGTATTTTTAGTCCCACAGTCTATAGGCATAAATTTTTTTTCGTCCTGCACAATTTTTTGCGGTCTTGGACGTTTAATTTTTGACCAATTTAGTCCCAAACAAAAAAAAAATGCACTTTTGGTCCCAAACAGAGTTAAGAGTCGCTAGTTTCTCTTTTTGGTGGGAAATTTGCACATGATGAATATTTTTTGGAAGAATTTGGGCATGCTTTCCAAAACATATCAGCCCATTCAAAGGTATATTAATTTTCTTTATTAATATATTTATTTATTTAAAATATAATATTTATGGATGGATAATAATGTAAAAATAGTTTGTTAACTAGGTTATTTGATATGAATTTTAAATATTTTTTTGATTTATTTTAATATAATAATTATAATTAATAAATTGAAAAAAATTTATATTTATATTTTAAAATAATATTTATATAAGACAAAAATTACTGTGATTTTATAATTTAAATATATATTAATATTAATTTATTCTTTTTTATATATTTATTTAAAATATAATATTTATGGATGAATAATAATGTGAAAAATAGTTTATCAATTAGGTTATTCCATATGAATTTTTAATATTTTTTGATTTATTTTAATATAATATTTATAATATAATAAATCAAAAAAATTTTGTATTTATATTTTAATATAATAATTATATAAAAACAATTAAAATTAAGAAAAGGAGCCCCCACCACCATCACACATTGTGATTTTATAATTTAAATATATATTTATATTATTTATTCTTTATTAATATATTTATTTGTTTAAAATATAATATTTATGAATGGATAATAATGTAAAAAATACTTTGTTAACTAGGTTATTCTATATGAATTTTTAATATTTTTAAACCCGTTTGAACCTCCAAAATTTGCCCGAACCGAGAGCCTCAGGTAAAACTGCCACCTTTTATGGTTTTGACCATAACCTATTCAATTCTTAACCAAATGACCCCATTATTAGGCCCATATGACCACAACTTAACCCCGTATCCACTCCTTCAGCTCTGATTTCGACCACAGCTAGAGAGAGATATTGGAAAACACGAAAGAGTTGAGCAGCGGAAGTTTAAAATTTTCCAAAAGTTTAATCGTTGTCTTGCAATTTTCGTACTGTAACGTTGGGTGTTTAGAAACTTACTAAGTTAGAAGCTTTCTAGTGATGTCGTTACCGCCTAACGAACACCCTTTCAAGCGGAATCCCTCGAACGACCTTCGAATTAGACTCCAAAGTAGAAGCCCTCCAAAGCGTATCCACACCAGACCTAGAACATGATCAAGTGAGTGAGAATGCTAGTTCTATGGCTTGTGTTAAGGCTAGAATAATTTTTCCTTTGAAAACTTTTCTTTTGGATTTTCTCAAAAACTTAACACTTCGTGAGTGTTGGTCTAAAGAATAAGAGAAGCACCACCACTAGTATAAGTACTAGGCGGTTCGAAAATCCTAGGGTTTCATAAACCTAGTGGACTTTGTTTTCTTGCTCACTAATTACCTAATTTAATTGGAGAAAATAAGTTCCCAATTTGTTATCCAAGTCTTGCAAGAATAACCTTCTCTCTCCTACAATAGGAAGTTGGACTTTTCAACTTTCCTAAAGTTAAAAGTCAATATTCAATAAATAATTTAATTCCCAACTAATTATTTATTGGGTTAAGTTTATTTGAGAATAGTCTTAACAATTAATTCAAAATTAATTAAAAGACTAAAATTAATTAATTACAATTTAATTAATTAATTCTAGAAAAGAATTCTCATGTGAAATAAATCACAAGAAATGGGACACGCGTAAAGCTAAGTGTACGTGACACGTGGCAGCCACGTTGGCCGCGTGACACGTGGTATCAGCCTCGTTCTATGCTCATTTCGATCAACTATTTTGATCCTTCGTTAATCATATTAACATCCTACCATAACCCTCGTGTTCTGGCATTTGTGTGTGACCCTTTAGATTCATTATTCGATTAGCAGTGACAACAATTAATTAATTCCCTAATTAATTAATCACTTCACAGATCACACTACCGTAATCTAGCAATGGGTGTGTGACCCCTAGCCGAATAACGAAATGAATCGAAGAACCTTTCAGTCAATGACAATTAGTGAAATACGATCCTCCTACAACTCCATCTCTCAATCAAGAACTAAGGCATGGGAATATTCTTAGAGCCCAAATATTCTTGATCTTTAAAGTTAAGTTCGTTTCATATCCATTTCGATCTCAATCCTAGAAAACTCCATTTTCTAGATGTCTTGATCTTTTATCCACCTTGGCCAAGGGTTTAATGTTTAATGGACTACGAACAACTTAATCAGTAAGAGATCATTCTTGTTCTTAACAAGTGTAGATCCTTTATCGATTCTACGAATTCTACATATGCCACTTGTGTAATCCCAACATAGGCCATGGTTCAGGTGTCTATATGGCGACACCCTTTTGAGCCTATATCAAAGATTACAGAGTTAGCTCATATGAGACATTACAGAATCTCAAGTCTAAGGATTAATGAATCACGTCATTGACCTGTGAGATATTTCCTAATCTGGAAGTTTCAGGAAACTTCCTTTCCCATTTAGGAATGTTCTCACGCGGGACATCTCAGTGATGAAGTTCTTGTAACAATCACCCTTATGTATTATGAACGCATCAACGTATGCACTTATCACTCCATGAAACTGAGTGATCCTTCAAAAGGACATAATCACATAAGCAAGTCTCAGCAGAGTCAAGGTCGACACTCCCACTGTCTGTCGGACTCATTGACTTGGAGAAGTTTCTAATCCTCGCCTATGGAGTTAAGAACTTGTTTCATGTATCATTCCCATAACGACAAAGTTCTTAACGGCCTCATCGGATTAGGGGAGTTCAATACATGTAAAACACAGTCAACCCAAATAGACTTAAATAAACACATAAAGAAGTGATTACCTATGAACAAAATCATCTCGTTTATTATTCAAAGATTGTTTGTGATTTCACAAGGAAATAGTAAAGCAAACATCTGCTTTAAGGGCACTATTCCTAACAAGAGAGAGGAAAAGCTACTGCAAACCGAGATAAGGGAGAAGAAAAAGAGGAATACCCAGCCACTATTCACCCTTGGGGACGTATCTCCTTCGTTCCTTCTCCAATTAAATAGGTAAGCATGGATTCTTGTTATCCCTCTTGTTGTGGTTCTTTTAAGCTAGGATTTGCTAATTTCACCAAGATTTGAGCATGATTTGAGCTAGAACATGAATAGAAAGGGTTTTGAAGATTTGATGAATCATGAGTGTTTCTTGTGTTTTCTTGAGATTTGAAGCATGTTATATGTTCTTAAGACCTTCATTAATGTATTTACGAACCTAGATTGCATGTTGATTAAGTACTTTTGAACCCACCATTGATGAACTTGAAGTTCTTAAGCTTGAAGATGAACTTTTGCCTCCTTTTTGTTACTGTCATGTATGCTAGTTGTTAGGGATTGTTTTGTGCTTGTTCTTGTGTTGGTTTTGTGGTATTTTGTTGCCTTTTTGCTTGCCTTTCAGTCCTTGTTGCTGCTGTTCGAAGTTGGAGGAGAGAAACAAAGGAATTTTAGCCTGATGGGTGCCGAATCCACCAAATAAATTCCTAAACTACCAACACAATAAATTGTGTATAGCGGTAAAGGATCGATCTCACAGAGATTGGATGGTTCTATAATTCTCTGATAGTCAAGCAAACAAGCAATAAAATAAAAGGAAGAGGGGAGGTTAACGTAATAAACTAAGTGCAGAAAATTAAATAACTAACTAAAGAACATAAACTTAAACTGGTTCGGGAAAATAGAACTCTAGCCAAGGGATTTTCTCGATTCATGCTTTTGATTCGATCATTGATGCAAAGATAAACTCTTAATCCTATGATAGATTGGCTATAGCACTAACAAACTCTGGTAACCTCATCCTGATATGATGTATAATTACGGGATTATCGAGCTTAATTGTTACATTTTTATCCCGTTATCTAGTTCAAAATTGTGGACATTGAATTGCATTATATGCTTCTTTGCAGGAAACACAAATTTGTAGAAATCAAGAGTCTTCTGACTAATTGAGGCATGGAAAATTCAGTTCTGTTGCTGCGAATGTCAAGGCCCTTAATTTCCTAAAAGAGAGCTAATTCACAAATGCACTTGGGCCTGAGTTTAGCAGCAACTTTACATACTTGGAGAAGAAGCCCATACCCTCAAATATGATTTAAAGGATTCTTGGATTAATTGTAGATAAGACATTGGCTAGGAGGCATCAATTCCTACCAAGTATTAAGACCACTCATGCAGGAGTACTAAGTGCGGGCCCATTAATTCCAAAATCCAAATCACTCCAAGTTTCACATAAGTCCAAGCCTTTATTTTGGGAGTTACGTACCTTGGATTAAGTGGGGAGAGGTTACTAACGTTGAGAGAAGTGGGGGATTTTAATTCATGGCCTCAATAATGGAAGAACGTGGGAAGAAAGTGAAAGAGGAAGTTTAGCACCTTCGGACTACATATATGCGTGAGAACAAGGTTGCTTGCGGACACAATTGACACGCCTCATATAGGAAGAGAATGCAGCAGTAGCTAGTTTATCTCTTTCCTTTAGTTTATTCTTTTTCTCTAGACTATGTTGGTTTTAATTCAAAATTTGGTTTGTTCAATTCAGTATGAGTAGCTAGGGTTCGTATTAGTTGGGAATTTCCAAATATTATGCTAGACTTGTGACACCGAATCGTTTTAATTAGTTGGTTTATGATATTCGTATTGTTTCCGTTTTACTGTCATTGTTTGTTAATTGATTCTTTGATTCTGGCCAAATCTTGAATTAGTTAATTTGCATATAGCCAACTAATTTATTTGGTGGTGTTAACTGGATAGTTAGTATTTGTGGCGATCGATACTAGGGCATAATGTTTGTCTGATTTCGTGTTGAGAAACTTGTGATCTAATCGAGTGAAGCAGGAGTCTATGCATAACCGGTTAGAATTAGTGTTTCTTTGGTGTCTAATGCTACTAAGTAATTGAATCACGGAGAGAGTCTCGAAGGGGTTATTAATTAGTTAGAGAACAATTTTAGGAGTGTCTTTGATTGTTCTACAATTAAGAAGAAACGAGGGACCGAGAGGTACTTGGTGACTATAACTAATCTATTATTAAACCAGTGAAAATCTTTGAGTCAATGATCGTAGTCTATGCATCATTAAGAACTTCCCAACTAATTTGTTGTCCATTCATTTTGCGTTATTAGTTCTTGAGTATTTGTTAATCTAACTAGTTTTTATTATTTGTTTAATTTAATTGTTGTTAGCTTAGTTAAAAATCTCTAAAAACCCCCCTTTTAATTATTCGTTTTCGTTCCTTGGTTTAATAGAAAGTCACAATACCGTTCAATCTCTCCGTGTATCTACCCCTTTTACCACTATTTGCAATTTATTTGTATTCGGTACTTGGGAATTATTTTTGGCGGTTTCGACGCCCATCACGTCCTTTATAACTTAATCGGTGATTAAGATACAATCTTTAATCAACTCCCTAACCAATAAACAACCTCGTAGATACGATCTCAAGATTTGATTTAAAGGCAACATTAAAGCACGAAAAGGACACCAATCTTAGCCAATGAACTCACAAGCTCAGATCATTTAAACTAGTTTGCATGCTTCCCAACACAAATCAAGCATATAAAAATACACTCTAGTGATGGTTAATCCATGGTCATAGCTTAGACTGACGATTACGGATCAGTTTCAGCATGAGATTTTTATGCAGAATTCAATCAATGATAAATCTGGCCAAATCTACCATCAATGAACATGAATAATCAAGAAAACTAGAAGCATAGAAGATATCATGTATTAAAAGCTAGAAACACAATTAAATCTCACAAATCATAGCATAAATCTCAAAAACCCTTGTCTAGAACTTAAGGAGTTTAGTTACAAAATATTCTAGAACAATATAAGGTTATTCCATTGGATCCGAACCGTCGAAACGAGTCCAACGGAGGTGTCAGAATTCAAATCCGAATTCTCGAGCTCAAGTTACGCCACCCAGAACCCAAGGTGCGCTAAATGCTCTTTAACTCCTTTAAGTTCCGTTTCACCAAAACAAATATGAACCAAAGTAAACAAGTTCTAAAATAAGTGTAAGCTTATAGACACATTTATAATTCACCTATTTCATGCATAGCACGTTGTCATAGAAATCAAAATTGAAAAAGAAGTTAAACGGATTAAAAACGAGTTGAAAAGGTTTTAAACGTTCAAATTATAAACATAGGGCATATAACAAATATTCAAATATCATTTAAATCATATAATCGCATACTTAATTAATTTAAATGCGCACTTAGTACACTCGTGACGCCATACCTGTATGGCCGAAAAGTCGGGGTGTTACAACCTCTCCCCCTTAAAAAAGACCTGTCCTCAGGTCCTCTCCGCTCGAGTTTCTAGCAAGAGCGACTTCCCGTATTCATCCCATGTTCGAGTTTTATGATGTCCCAATATGGATTAGCCCGAAAAGGTCTTCTAGCACAAGGGGTTTGATCAATTCTTCAAAGTATTGATGAAGGGCTCCTTCACAAACTTGGTGCCACCCACATTTAATCCATTTAGCTCATATAGCATCAATAGTGACTTGACTTTGTATTTTAGCTTCTCTTAATAAAGGAATCCTTAAAGCATGGTAAGATGGCACTGGTGCAATGGAAATGTTAGTGATTTTGATTTTGATTTAGGGTAAAATTTGTTGGAAATATGATAAAAGGATGGGTTATAATATAAATGAGACAATTACGAG
The DNA here is from genome assembly GCA_037501455.1 of Lantana camara. NCBI lineage: Eukaryota > Viridiplantae > Streptophyta > Magnoliopsida > Lamiales > Verbenaceae > Lantana > Lantana camara. Next base: position 86,096,949 of record CM074862.1, on the reverse strand, counting down.
ATTTCACCCTTCAAAATGTACCTGGCGAATATGAAGGGACAGTGAAAAGGAGTTTAAAACCAAGAAGTTTTATGAATTATATTTCAAATCCCAAGGTTTTTCGTGCCACTTTTAAAAACCATAAGGTTTTGGGTGCTATTCGCTCATTTAGTTTGATTGTTTTTGCAACTTTTAGATCACTACAAATTTATGTGCCGGTTAGTATTAACATTTTTGTAATTTTCAGAATGTTTCAAAATATTATTTACAAAAATTATGTAACACACATTTATTTTGAAATTCCAATCATTTAACAGTTACAAAAATAATGCACCAATAAAAAGTACCAATAATATCCGTAATTTCAAAATTAATACATTCACTAATTCCCAGCCGTCCAACGAACTTAATTTTGTTTAAGAATACATCCCCATAGTAATTAGAAGAATTCGAACTCAGGATTATTACCCAAAACATCGAAATTAAAACTTTACCAAGAACTAAATAAATCTTTCTATTTTTTCACATCTAATATGACATATGTGTTCCATGAATATATTTTCAGACATTCTTTGGCATAGTAAAAAAAAACCCTTATTTGGGTGTATAATAAGTCATAACTATTGATTGATCACTAAAATCAAATAAACCTCAGAAAGTGTATGATAACAATCACCTTAATTAAGATCTGTTCTTGCCATCATACAATTAGACGATTTCAACTAATCTCGTGCTTTCCTTAATCATCAAGAAAAATATATTATCAATAAAGTTGTTGTCTAATCAAATTTATTCCTTAATTTAATGAGTGATCAAAATAAAGATCACAACATCTTGTCCCTATGACAACATGCTCTTACTAGCTTCTTCTTGCTTCCACCTAAACCATATATAGTGGGGGATCTTGACGCTGTCTCAGCAAAACTGGGTTTTATTTATGATTTTTTTAATATAAATACAAGATTTATTATTTTTTTTTCAAATAGAAGGGAATAAATTCTTAAATCGCAACCCAAAAACATTTCAAAAGTAACTTTTCTTTTTAAAATTTAAAGGGTTGTTTTGTTTTCTTAAATTTACAATTTATGAGACCAACGGATAACTTAAATAGTAAGTATTTATATTTGCAAATTGGTAACTCATGAATTCGAGTGATCTGAATTTATTTTTTATTTAAAAAAAAAAACTAATTATTCTGTCAGTGATAGATCGTCATGCGATAAATAAATCAGTAAAAAAGAAATATTTCTGACGCCATATATATATAATGATTTGGAATTTGAATAGATAATGTGTGTAGTTGGGTATTATTATTTAATTCTTATCTTGTGGATTCATAAAAACGTAATTATTGTTCCGATGAAGTAATTAAATCTATAGAATTTCGAATATTATTTTGAGGGTGGGGTAGTAGTGGGTGGATGGGTGGTGTATTAATTATGACCAAGATTACAATATCATTTGAAATTCATGAATCATAATGATTATGTGAATATGCACGTAGTGCTCAAAAGATATGCATGTTTATCCAATGGTTCTTGATTGGCATGCTCACCCTTTTATTTGTAGGTGTATATATCACGTGCATATGATGATGAGAAAATTGTGAAAATTTTTCAGAGTCAAAACTCAGATAAGGGACGAAGCTAAAAGCAAGGCAAATGGAGGGTTTTGATTTGTGATTGATCACCTCGGTGTGTTCGATAATGATGCCTACATACTTTTGAAAATAATATTTTTTTAGTGTCGTATCATGTGAAACATTCTTCATATAAAAAATTCATATTATCATATCCGTGTTGTTCTGTGTTCGTATCTATAAATCATAAATGTCAAGATATTTGAGAATGATCTAATGGATTCTTAAAGATAGGAAAGATTCATTTAGTATTTAGTTCTTTTCAAATTAAGCATTTAATTCTACCCCATGTACTAACTTGTTCGGGAGATGGAATGAGAAAATTAGTACTTATTTCTTTTAAAATCAAGAATTTAAAATTCTCCCATATATTTATTGAGGAGATTGTCGTAGCTCTTCGTGAAGGGAAAAAAGAGAGCGATGAGATTATGTTGCATCTTCTGTGCCGCCTAAGTAATCTCGAATTTTTTCGAAGTTTATTAGTCTTGACTCTTGATTTGAATCGATGATAGACTAATATAGCTGTAAATTCTAAAATTTTGATTTAATGTTGTATTTTGAAAAATTCATCCAAGTTAATGAAGTAAGGTTGCTTAAATATTTTAAATAAACAAGTAATTTATCAATTAATGCGAAATTGTAACATTTGTGGGTCCAACCCGAAAAACTTCAAATCTTATACTAATAAAAAATCGCTAGCGCAGATATATGTATGAAAAAGAGTTGGGAACTTAAATTTTTACTCTGATTTATTTGTTGAAGATGAAAAACAATGATTAGATCCTCAAGATTTTGTGCCTCTCCCCATTAATCACCAAACCCGAACATGGCTATGTACGACTTTCACCAGTAAGAACACTAACAATAATCATTAGATATTAATTGCCCTCTAATTTGGTCAAATGCGTTTGTCCCAATTGCAAAAGCAGAAATTCCAAATCATCATAATTGCGACTAAACGTGTTAGGGACGAGCGATCTTTGCCAAATATATATATAAATCTTCAAACCACTCACTCAGGCTTAAAGCACGTTAATTAGTGGGGCAAAACAAGGGAAAAAGGGTCAAAAAGGTAGCACGTAATAATAATATTGAAACGAAGACAAAACCAACAACGTAGTGTAGCGTAATGATTGTAATATTTTTGCAGAAAATCTAGGTTTTGACAAAACAGTTCAACATTAGTGCTTGCTTTATACTTTCTTGACTCAATTATATATAATATATACAAAACTTGTGGACAAAGGGTTCCTTGCAATCTTTGATTTTTCGAGCATGAAAAGTTATGTCCGTATATGACTGTTATATTCATTCTTTTTCTAACAGCATAATTCAACTATATCTATATCTATATATATATATATATATATATATATATCCCACTTCCGGTCAGATGTGAGCATTGAAAGCACTCATATTTTGGTGGAAAAATTATTATTAGTAAAGCAATTTCCAAATGAAATGCAAGGACATGTAATTTAGCTCCAAAAAAGGAAAAAAAAAAAAAAAGATATGAAACTTTCATAGAAATGGGAAATGTGTGGAGACATCAAAATGAAACAAAGGATGGAGTAAGATTAAAGGCATATATAATATTCAATTTTCATTTCTCATAAACAACATATCCAATATCATAATTAAATAATATTATATATATATATATATATATAAATATATATATATATATATATATATATATACGGTGTGCGTGTTAAGTCCTCACTACAAAAAAAACAACATATCCAATTGTTTAATTTTATTATTTTTTTTAACAAATCCGACGGGATTTCGAGGAAATTCCCATCGAAAATGTCTAATTTATTTTTTTTAATTTGATAAATCCGACGGGATTTCCGTTGTAAATAATTTATTTTATTTAATTTTCCGGTTTTATTTTCCCTCGAAATTCCCTCAGTTTTCCATCGGTTTTTGAATTCCGAGAAGGGGTTTTCCTACGAATAGAATCCCGTCGGAATTCCCTCGAAGTTCACTGTTTCCGACGGACATCCCGTCGAAATTCGCAGGATTAATTTTATGAACGGAAATTAATGATAAAATAAAAAGGACGGTGAACAAGTATGTCTTACGAAAAGACACTGATAAAAAGGCTGTAACCATAATCAACATATCAACATATCAGAATCATTTCATGATTTCTTTATTTTTTCTCGTTCATTTAGTATCGATAGTTCTAAATATTCCAAGTTCATTTATAAGTTGGAAGACATTGGATTTTTACCTAGCAATTATTGAAGCAAATATACCAAAACATAATTAATCTCGATTCATAGAAATAATCTAAATTAAGATAGTATAAAACAACTAAATTACTCCATTTTATCGTATTTGAGAAGGTTTAACAAAGCGGAAAGACAAAAACTTAGATTTCTACAAATCTCTCTTTAGGGCAGCAGTAGAATTATTTCAAATCTCTCTTTCAATAATTCCTTTCTCCCTTTGAATGATTTTACGATACTTATTTCTTATGTCTCTTCATTCTCTTGAAGATTGAAGAGATTAGAGCATTCAACTAGTAAATGTCACTAGGTAAGATCTAATTCTACTAAAGTAGTGTAGTCCATTTTCGATTTAGCCAAATAGATAGATCGATATCTTTTAGATCTCATGGAATACGTAGATTTATTTTCCAAATTGATCGATATCTTCCAAATAGATGATCTAAGAAGATAGTGACATAACAGATTTACGATGTAGATTTGAAAGAACAACAAAAACATAGATTTGAGAGGGTGGTCGTAGAGCAGATTTAGGTCAATTAATTAGTGAAAATTAAGTCTCTTCATAGATCCCTCAACATCATTACTTTTTTAGGTTCTTTTAAGTCTTTGCGTTGGAAGTTGAGTTTTAGAGTTTAGTTTAAGTTTTTCGGGGAATTCCCGAAAACTCCCCAAATGATAACTCCAATTCCTCTTAACTCTCCATTTTAAAAAATAATATATAAAAACTCAAGAATCGCGTATCTAAATCCCCAAATGATGTATTTGAAAATGGGGAGTATCTAAATCCCAGAATCGCGTACCTAAATCCCAGAATCACGTACCTGAAACCCCCAAATGATGTATTTGAAAATGGGGAGTAAAAAGGAACTTCTCAAACTCATGGGGAGTTTTTGGGAAGTGCCCCGTTAGTTTTTCTCATCAAAATAAATTATTTTTCTTAAAAAAAAACACAAAGTGATGGTGCAAGTTTGATGTTGAAATTTTAATTTGGGAAAATATTTGAATAGTACCAAAAATTTGAAAAAATTCCTTTTAGGTCCCCAATTTTGAAAAAGTTCTCATTCAATCCCCAATTGAAAAACAAAATTCCTTTTAGGTCCCCACAAATAGTACAGGTTCGTACATTGTCTTTAGGAATTGCGTACATTTTTTAGGGAATTGCGTATAAAAATCCCGGAATCTCGTATATACGAGATTCTGGGATTTTTATACGCAATTCCCTAAAAAATGTACGCAATTCCTGAATTATTATACAACCTTGGGGAGTGAAAAGAAATTTTGTTTTTCAATTGGGGAGTGAACAGGAACTTTTTCAAAATTGGGGAGTGACAAGGAAATTCAGTTTACACTTGGGGATTTTTGAGAAATTGTCCGAAATTTGAATCGTAGTCGAGCTTAATTTTTAGCTCAAATGTGGATGATCGACGTCGTGTTTGGCGACCTTTCACAGTTGAAGCAATGACTCACGGTTGAGCCCAAATAATTTTGGGACAATATTAAGCCCAAATGATTTGGGCCAAGTTGGGCCCAGATAATTTCATGAGAACCTGACGTTAGGACTGTCAATGCGTCCCATTTTAATTTGAATTCGGCCTGAATCAAATCCGATTATTTGCACGTTCAACCGATAAAAAAGTTTAATGGATCATATCCGATTATAAATATCCATTATTCGAAATAAATAGAACAAATATAAAATTTAAAAATCCGATCCGTTAAAAGATCCGAATCCGACTATTTATAATATTTTATTATATTAATTATTTTATTAATAAAGAATACTAATAAAAATTAAACTTTCAGTGCATGTATCATTGCATTAATAATATATCTTCCAATATTTATCTCAAAATAATATGTAATATTTCATTAATAATCTTAAATTAATAAATATTACATGAATACTAGTAGAAATAATAATGAACTAATTAAATAATTACTATTATATGTTTATATTTATATATATAATAAAGAATACTAATAAAAATTAAACTTTCAGTGCATGTATCATTGCATTAATAATATATCTTCCAATATTTATCTCAAAATAATATGTAATATTTCATTAATAATCTTAAATTAATAAATATTACATGAATACTAGTAGAAATAATAATGAACTAATTAAATAATTACTATTATATGTTTATATTTATATATATATATATATTTCTAAAAAAAAAATTTATTATTAATCGGATCGAATCGGATCCTACAATTTTATACGGGTTCAACATTCATGAATCCAAATCCTATAGGATCCGAATTCGGATCCAATAATTGGATACTCTTATCGGATTTGGATCCGGAATTTCCAGACGGCCCGAATCCGACCGTTGACAACCCTACCTGACGTCTGACGGGCTCAAAAGCAGATTATTAACTAAATTTGAATCTAAAATTCAGTTCCGGAATACCGCCTCTCTCCATTCTTCGCCCCCAAACCCTAGGGTTCCGCTGTTGTTCTTTCTTTCAAAATCAATCTTCCCAGAACATCTGATTTTTCGCCCAATATCGTGTGCAAATATTGATAATTTTAATCTATTTTTCCATTTTCTGTAAATTGTGTGTATAGTGGATCCACAAGCAGTGGCGATGGATTTCGGGCGCAAAAGGGGCAGAAAAGACGCCGGGAATGGAGGTTTCAAAAAATGGAAGGAAGGTTAGTCTCTCAATTTATGGCTTCGGAGCTTTCCCTTTTCCCCTATAACTAATTGTTCGATTTCTCTGATTTCAAGACCCATTTTTGCCTTAAAACATTTCCATGTTATTCGCTTTGAAACGTTGCAGTTTGTTTTTCCGTGAGTTTAAGATATCGATACGGGGTGGAATCTGTCCTGTTTTATGAAGATTGAATTTCTTTAAGGAATATAGTACTTAAGGGCAACCGAGAAGTGAGGATGTGAACTTACATTTGTGACGGAAAAGAAAGATTTTGGTCATTTTGAAGGCTAGAAAAGTTTATATATTTATCACATGCTTTTAGACCACTTACTGATGTCAACTTTAGGAGGATTCATGTAAAATTTTCTAGAAATCAATGACGAGTGGACTTGTGTATAATCTTTTCGTAATCCGTTTCCCTTTTGTTATGTGCCTGTGCTTACCATATGCTTCGCAATTAGTAACCTACCGTTTTCACTTCAAAAAAGAGAAGAAAAAGTCACAATTTGTAACAAATCTGCATGGTTGATTAGCGTATGGGCCTGTAAAAACTATACTGTCCTAGTAAGAATTATTTAAATCTCTGTTGTATGGGCATCACAAACTACTAGAAGTTCTTGATCTGGATGTTCCTTAAGATTGGATGTAAAAGTCCTTGAAATATTAACTGAAGAAGGAAATTAATTTTCTGGTACAGAAATGGACTCCTTTACAACTGGTGTAGGAAGCAAATCAAAGCCATGCACGAAGTTTTTCAGGTTATAATCTTAATCTATATAAAAATTGACTCCTATTCTCGAAATATATACTTATTTTAACAAACACAGTTATATTAAAGCTAAAGGAAGAGCATGCCCATATTCAAGTTTCAAGTTACATGCTTATAGTTGTATAAGTGTTGGTTATTCTAATCATTGCTAACAAGTTTATTGAGAAAAACACTCATTATCTCATATATGCAAATTGCTGATTGGAAAACCAGAGTAAGAAAAATGAATGCCCAATGAACCCTTTGTACTTTGAAGGAGGATTAGAGGTGATTGTCAATGCAAGTATTATAAATTTGTGATGTAGATAAATGTTCTTACGAGTTCATGAAACTCAATTGAAATGCATTGCCTGCTATTTCTGCATCTTGTTTCATTCGATGTTGTACTTTAACCATGCAGCACATCAGGGTGCACTTTCGGTGATGCATGTCATTTCCTCCATTACTTCCCCGGATACACTGCACATACACAGTTAGCTAACTCAGGCGGGAACAATAATGCTCTTCCAGTTGGAAGGAATGCATCTTTCAACGATGGCTCATCTCCATCTCTAAAAACAAAGCTTTGCAACAGGATCAACACTCCAGAAGGATGCAGATATGGTGACAAGTGCCATTTTGCGCACAGCGAGATGGAAATGAGCAGACAACCTACGCCTGGATATGAAGACCCTCGAATGGCGCGTGCGGGACCCGTTGGTGGCTTCTCCCAACGTCATGAATCCCAACACGGATTACCTGTTGATAAGTTTGGTGCATCAGCAACTGCAAAAATTAGCATAGATGCCTCATTTGCGGGGCCTATTATTGGCAAAAATGGTGCAAACTCGAAGCTGATTTGTAGGCAAACTGGTGTGAAGCTTTCTATAAAGGACCATGAGATGGATCCCAATCAAAGGAATATTGAGCTAGAAGGGTCATTTGATCAGATTAAGGAAGCGAGTGCTATGGTACGTCAACTCATTATGAATATAAGTTCTTCAAGCGGTCATCAAGAAAAGCCAAGAGGTTCGTTCAATCAGGGTGGTCTGCCAAACCATTATAAGAAAAAAATGTGTGAGAAGTTCGCCCAAGGAATGTGCACTTTTGGGGATAGGTGTCACTTTGCTCATTCTGAAAGTGAATTACGGAATCCATTGGTTTGAGCTTTTTGGTTGTAATCTAAGTTAATTGCATGTTACAGGATGAAACTTATGATGCAGGGAAACAAAGATGATCATGATTCAGAATATGATAAGAAAATTGGAATCTTGAGAGCGTAACCATTGTATTCCTGTGGTTCTTATGGCCCTTGATGGTTTTCCCTTGTAGAGATTGCTCTACTTGGATAATTTGTTCTTTAAACTGCAAGATACACACTTTCTTTTCTTGAATGTTTATACTTTATATGTTATGTTTCAACACAGCCACGGTCGTTGAGCCAAATCATATGGTTAAACATGTTACATGTTAAATAGAATGAAAACTAAATCCCCAAGCGTACATACAGTAGGCTATGTTAAACATGTTACATGTCACAATGACAAACTGGAAACGTTTACTAGCACGGTAAATAGTAAACTCCATCCCGGTATTATATGTAATTATCTGATCTACTCTTTTCCCCAGATTTTCTGTTTTCAAAATTTTAAGTAAACTAGGCATTCAAAGACATTGAGGCAGTTGATGCTCACCAAAAGAGCTAAAACGCAGCTAGAATTTAATCATACAAAACATGACTGGCTATAAACCAGAAAGGCCACGAATCATCAAACTTTGTCCCGACATCAATTCATTTTCTTGGTACTCAAAACACTAGAACAAAATAACTTACAACACAAATATACAGCAATGTCACAGCAAGCCTCACTGGCTTAAAGGTTTGTGACGCTGCTAAAGAATTATCAGGTTAGTTCATGCTTCAGTTCATATTTCAGGAAAGTCCTTTTTAAGGCGCAGCAATTACGATTAAACTGCAACCAACATTTTTCTTTCTCTTTACAGTTTCACCCACGTTCCATCTGCAGCCCTTTGGAACACACGGGGTTTCTTTGAAGGAAAAGTTTCTATCCAATTTGGGTGTCTGATCAAGTAATCCCATTTCCTGGACAATAAATAGTTCTCAATATTGTTTGTCATAAAGCTAGCAGTCATGGTAGGATCTCAGAAAAAAAAAAGTGCGTACCTTCTTTCATTATCTACGAAATCAGGACCCTCAGCAAGAGGTGAAGACGAGCAAGTCTCCAGTATTTCTGTATCGGAATAGTTTTGCAGTATCAAAGCAATGTGTTTTTGCCGGATGGACCTAGCAAAAGAAAAGGTACAACACCCACTCCATGACTATGTGAATCTTATCATTGGAAACCCAGAAAGAAGCCTCAGAAAGCCTAGATATATACATATCGCAAACAAACAAAAAGATGTTCTATAAGATCAAACTTTTTACCAAGCACATGCAGGGATGATAAATTGGTCTGTTTTAGTGTCATATGCATCCAGCAACCTGCCCGTCCAATTGGAGTCCTCGTAAGCTGAAGTAACTCGAATTCTTCTGACTATTTCATCAGGGCATCTTGAAGTTGCTTCGAAGCTGGCAGGGATGATTGATCCGGTGGAGGTCTCCACCTAAGCCAACAGAATATGGTGATAAAGAAACAATGACTTGTGAGCAAATAATTGTTAAAATTGCTACCAAGTAAATAAATAAATTGTTAAATGGTGACATCTTAATTAATAAATGAATTATTAATTATCACACACATTTAAATGATATTATAGCTAAAACTTTTCAGATTGTTCTTGCATTGTCCCAATAATGCTATCCAAATTTCTTAGTAAAATAGTTCCGTCTCGATTAAATTTTGATGATGAAAAGGGGGGATTTGTAATTTTGAAACCAAGAGAGAAAAAATTCAATTACAGACAGTAGTTACAAGGGACGCCAAAACACCCAACCCAAATTACAAGAAATATGCTTTGAACAGCTAAGAAGCAAAACAATCAGATACCTGAAACTTTTCAACTAAAAAGCTATTTTCAAACTAGTTACATTTAGAATGGAATAAGAAGATATAGGTGTGAAGCTTAATCCATCCTGACACAATAAGCTTGGAAGAAATAGATTTATAAAAAAAAAAAATAAAGAAGAAGAAAGATAGCACCAAAAAGATTCAATTTTTGAAGAAGCTGACCACAAATCCATGAAAAATGGGATATGCAATCCCTTCAGAATCCCATTTGGTGTTGCGTCCAAGAACATGGAGCATCTGAATCTGAAACTTTTCTCTCCGTTTCATCAAGGCTTCAATTATCTTTGCACACAAAGGGTAGGAATGTCCCTCCAAATCAGTTCGACTGTTTTCAGCAGGATCTGAATGCTGCATAAATAATTCAACTATCTTATATTTTAAGTGCAACTTTGTTACTAAAATCAAATGAAAAGCAAGGTTATAGACAGACTTTAGATGAGGTATCATCAAAACCGCCCATCAGGTGCACCTGCACAACATGAATTATCTCAGCAGAAAGTTCAAATAGGAATCATAATAAAAAAAGAGCAATATAATCATACATCTAACAAAGCATCGGGATCATCATCAGCAACTAAAGTTAACATCTGACTCAGGCCATAATCGACAATCTTTGGAAAATCCATATGAGCCACAGATACCCTGAAGTCAAGTCGGAAGCCACATCAATGAACAAAACTCACTGGATATATAGTGAAAAGATCTTTTACATATTGAAACTTACATTCCACTTTTGCAATTTCTTATGGCAATACCAACACAAGTTGTTGCCTCGTCTGTACCCACAAGCTTGAGACAAGGAAGATTTGCAAATAAAGGTTGATCAGTGAAAGAAAGTAAAGAAAACAATCGAAGAAAAACAATAGAGAGGACTAAACTATATCGAAATGTGTCTGGGAAGATAAAATATATTTCTGGCCGAGATTTTCGGCATTGAGTTGAGCTTGTGGAATTCAAAATTGAGTCACATATATCTAGTAGCACAGAATCTGCATTGTTATACTTCAAATCTTTAATTGAATGTAAAAACATACATCCACTAGTGAAGGGTCCACAGTTGCATATTCCCTTTGAAAAATGTAGATCGATTTACTGAGGTTTGATCCGACTGAACCAGAGTGATCAGGAACTGATATCTTCTTCTCCGCCATAGATTTGAAGGAGTTTGAGGCAGACACCAGAAGTGGATGATCCATCAAAGCAATCAAAGTATCCATACCCTATATATGATGAAAAATGCTGAAAATCAGTAACCAGACATTAAACTCAACCTCGCAATTCCATGGAAGCAAAGAGCAATAAACCCCTAACTACTGATTAACAGTTCGATACTGCCATAGTAAAACCTTCCATCACCCATAACCAATTACATACACTAATTACTGAATAGTACAACGATTTCATTGCTTATATGATAAAAGCAACAAAATTTGGTTCATATAAACATTTTCACTGAAATATTTGCTCCTGCATCAAATCGGTAGACAAAGATCCTAAATTCATAAACAATTTACAAATAGGAAGACAATTTGGGAGATGAATACCTGTGAAGATTCATCGGGCGTAAATGGAACTCCGCCGACGTAAATCATGGTGACAAAACTCTTCCCAATTTGGAGGCAGCGCGGAGTCTCGGGCAGCCGTGGAAGGAAGAGGGATTTATAATTTTCCGGCAGGATTCAATTTTGCTCCAAAAATTTAAACCTATTTACAATGTGGTCCCATATTTCCCAAGATATTCAATTATAGTCCCAACTTCTAGCAAATAATGGCATTTCAGGATTCCCATGAAGATGCCCGTTCGCCGTTTGCACCAAAAAAATGTAATTTCTTTTTTCTGTATTTTCACAATACTTATGTATCGGAAATATTTATTTTCTTAAGATTTATTACCACGAGACATTTGTCGGACACATGATTTGATAGGAACGGTATATCAAGACAATATTTTTTAAAATAATATTCATACATATAGGACTGTAAATGGATATCCGAAAATCCGATATCCGTCCGCATTCGAATTCGTTTACAGAGGATATTATCCGAATCCGTCTCAAGAGGATATTATCCGTATCCGATTATAGACATCCGAATTATAAACGGATAAGGATATGGTAATAAGACATCCGATCTGTTTAACATTCGATCCGTTTCATTATCCGTTAGATTTTCCGTTATCCGATTTATCCGTAATCCGTATCCGATAAATAATATATTATATTAAAATATATACACACAACTGTGTATGTATGATAAATTATTAGTATTAAGTAAATTTTTTAGCACATTTATTAAAGAAAAATCTTATGTTTTAATAGTAACCATATGTTTACTTCAACATTTATATAGAGATAATATAAGTAGCATATATTATGTTATTAATAAAAGTATTATATTTCAAATTAATTATATGATAAAATTTATAATTTCCAACATATTTATACATTCACTAAAAAATAAAATTAATATATATAGATATTGATGGGTTCCGAATAGGAGGATCCGAATCTAATCACTTTACGATTTGTTTTTGTGGGGGAAACCACCGGAGACTCGCCGGAGAAGATAAAGGGGGTTCTACCTGTTGGGACAAGCACAATAAAAGTCAGAAGGCCAAGCTGGGGAAATCGGGGGTGATACCCAGTTTGGCTCTCCGACGCTCAAGTCAGTTCAAGGTATGAAGGAGGAAACGTTGGTTCAGTAATAGTTCCAGAGATGAAGATTGCTTACCATGTAGAAGATGACTTTATCTATTTATAGGTGAGGGTCAGGGACCCTTTGGTCATTTACCCCATGTGGTCCTGGCCAAATGTTGCCCTAACACGTGGCGCCATGAGAGAGAAACCTAGGAGGAATCTTCTGCAAAAGTGGCTACAAGTTGGTGCTGGCAACAGTGGCAGGTGCGCGGGCATGTACGATGTGTCAGAGAGCCGTTTGGGTGGTTGGTGACGAGGGCTTAAGAGCACGCTCGTGACAACCTGGAGTATTGGAGGCCAAGATATCCGCTGGGAGGAATGAAGGCTCCAGTCCCAGTAACGAGCCAGAAGGGGAGGCCACTCTGAGGGAGAGTGACGCTCGAAGAGGGCTCCCCTGGCACGTGGATGTGCCCATCATACAGTATGGGTGGCGCTCGTGAAAGTGACAGCGCTCGTTGGGCTTAACTTATGCAGAAGGATTGCGCTCGTTGGGCTCAACGCTCGTGCACTGATGGGTGTAACCTTGGGGAGACAGATGTCATCATCTTGGTGGTGCCACGTGTCCTAACGTGGGACGATCGTATTTTGACCCCATCATTTTGCCCCCCAATTCTGTAGTCCTTAGTGATAAGGACTGTAGAATTTTGACACGTTCTATCTTTCGCATGTAACGCTCGTATAGGACTTGGCGTTTTGAGCACTTTTTCTTCTGGTTGCGCCATTAATGCGGTCTTTTCAACTGACCGCTCGTAACGCTTCTGCACTGAGCGTTGTACTATTCTTGAGTATCCGAAACGTCAGAGCATTAAATGCGGGCGAGCGTGGGGCGCGTGGGTATCGGGAAGCACGTGACGGTTCAATAAAGTTGACTGTTTCCTAGGCGGGAAATGATTACCATTTTGAATTCCTTGCCGAAAAAGGTACCAACTCCTATCCCTATAAGTATGGGATTCTGAAATTTTGCTACTCTTTACGCACTCTGAACTTCCAAGCATCCTTGTCAAAAAGAAATCTCTCGCACACCAGTTCTTAAAGCATCTTCAACCTCTTCCTCAGATTTTCTCAAGGATCTCCAAGGTAAATTTCCAGCGAAATCTTCTAACATTTCTAACTTTAGATTCAGACTTTAGGATTTCATAACCCCTTAGGTTTTTCTCCTTGAGGAAACCCTAATCTCTTCCAGAAAAACCCCATTGTCTAACCCAGACTGAATTTCTCCCAAATCTCAGCTTTTACCATGGCTGACCAACACGTTGAGGAATTCGCCCGTGAAATCCATGAAATGGCCATTGAGAGTTCCTCTTCCCCTGATTCCCCCAGAGACGAGGAGTTGGGGGCGGCAGTGATGGCCATGGAGGATAGGAATCCAGGTGGAGTGGAACCTCTCTTTGAAGAGATGAATTTAGTAATGGAGGCAGAAAGGCAAGGAGTTACTCTCCCCATAACTCAGAGTGCCACTCACCCCCACCGCCATACTGTGACGGTGGCCGTCGCGACCCCGCTACCAATGGCCGAAGTCATAACAGGGCCTTCAGAACGAGCCCACAATAAAGGAAAAGGCAAGAAATCCAAGGGGCCCCACGGGGGTGAGGGATCAGGCTACCAGGCTACCGAGCGCACTCCTGAGGAGACTCCCAGCACAGTTACGCTAGGAGAAGTGAAAACGATGATGGCGCCTATCTACTGGGACGAGCGCTACACATGGAGGATTCCTGAGAGTCACGAGCGTGCTAACAATCCACCCCCCGGCGAGATGGCGGTTTACGTGGCTACAGTAAGCTCAGGAGGCTTGAGGTTCCCTGTTTCGATCTCGATGGCCCACTTGCTGAATGATCTAGGCCTTTGTCCGTCGCAAATCGTGCCCAATGGCCTGGCCCTCCTGACTTGCTTCGTAATCCTGACGAGGAGCATGGGTTACGAGCCCTTCGTGCAGAACTTCAATTCCCTCTTCCAAGTGGTCAGCTCATCCCGTTCCTCTCCAGAGGTGGGTTTTTACTATGTCCAGGCGAAGGCCCATATAAAGTTAATCAACTCGCCCTCGAGCACGTATGGCCCCAACTGGAGGGAGAAATTCATTTTCGTCAAGGCTCCAACAGAAGAAGGCTTTGGGGTGTCTTCAAACTGGGGCTCGTTTACAAAGAACCGCTTGCAACCTGCACTTCCCAAAGATTGGGCCAAGAATTTGGCGGCAGCCTTGAGGGACGAGGGCCACCTCATCCAGGCAAAAGATTGGATAGATGATGAGGAGCTCATGTTCCTGTGTGGCCTTTCTAACGATCCCTATTTCCTTGACAACCCTCCGGCTCGTGATATAGAGAGAGATGGTTAGATTCCTAGGGCGCTAACCTTTAGATAGGCACACTGACTGCATCTTTGTACTTGTAACTTGCATACCCAACAATATTGTTCAAGGATTTGTAACCCCCTGTACCTTCCACTTTTGCAGGAGCAGCTATATTAGAGATGGCTGGAGGAATCAGAAATGCCGCTCGTTTTGCTCATGCCAACAGGAACCAGGCCCCACAAGGGGAGCAACAACGCCCCCGAAACAGGGGTAGCAGGAGGGACGCACGGGGCGCAGGCTCCTCTTCGAATGTACAACCCCCTCGTGGTAGGGAGGAGAACCGCGCGGCCAACTCTGCTGGCGGAATAATGGTTTGACCACCTCCCCCTCCGGCAGATTCAAGGGTGTCTGAGCTTCCCGCTGTTGACCAAACCATGCCTCCTTTGGCCATAAGCGAGGCACAACCAAGCGCCAGTATACCCTCTCGTAAGAGGAAGAGGATGCCCGACACTGTAGCAATCAAGGGCAAGGGCAAACAAGTGGTTGAAGGCCCTAAGGGTGATGGAGAGACCACCTCCTCAGAAGAGGAACACTTATGGGCGTTCAACCGGCGAGGGGATAGGAATTTCTCCGGTGCCTCCGATGGCGGGCCAGTTCTGTTAAGGCCCGGTACGCTAGCCCAATCCGTCAGCGAGGACCTCTATGGCAGGGCCCAATTCTCGGCGGATCACAAACACTTGTATGACGAGCCTGTGGAGATGGTAGCCTTGGATGCAGCGCATGCCCTGATCTCCGTAAGTCTCTATACTTTTGCCGTATCGCGTTTCTCCAATACTTTTTTGCTGAAAAAACCTTTTCCTTCCTCTTGAATTCTTACAGCAAGTACTTCCTCGGCTCAAGAACATTCAAAAGCGGGCCTCCGTCTACGCCGATCGCAAAGCGAAATACAAGAAGATGGCACGCTCTAACGATCCGGCTCAAATTCAAGAGGAGCTGGACACTGCAATTGCCAAGTATGAGTCTCTCAAAGGCTTATACAAAAAGACGGAGGGGGAGCTGAAGAAGTTGAAAGAGGATTTTGTGGCGGTGGAGAGCGCTCGAAATGGCTTGAGCGAAGAGTTGGCCCACGTGGGTGAGGGCTTTAAGAAGGCAGAAGCTGAGCGCGACAGCTGGAGAACGAGAGCTTTGGAGGCTGAAAGGAAGCTTAATGACACTGTGAACGAATGGCCCCGGAGCCTTGCGCGAGCAAACAAGGAGGCCCTCATTAAGTTTTGTCACTCTAAGGCCTTCAACTTCACAGCCTCTCTGCACTGCCTGGATGAGGCTCAAAAGGCCTTCAACTTGGCCATTGATCAGGGAATCCACAAAGGGCTGACAGACCCAGCCATTCGAGAGGCGGAAGGGATGGGGCTCATGTTCAATGAGCAGTGCGAGGAGGATGGCGATGACACGAATGATCCTTCAGACTCAATTTCTGAGCCCGAGTATGAGTTCCTGGTCAAACTCCTCCAGGATGAATACATGGATGCCCATCCTATAGAAAATGCTCCTCAATCCGCACAAAATGACCCGCCTGAAGATGAGCCTCAAGGGTCTGTCGGGGAGGATGCCCATGCTGATGAGCCCAACGATCCACAAGTGCCCGAGCCACCCGTTGTCCAGCCTCAAGAGCCAGAAGGCCCAGTTTATGGTCCAGTGGCCCAGAACATACTGGTGATTGTTAACGAGGATGTGGCTCCAGCCGCTTGAAGCCTTCTTTTCTTGGATTTTCAATGTACTTTTCTGCTTTAATGCTTTCTTCCTTTCTTTTGATACAATGCTCAGAGGCCTTTGAGCCCTTGTTTTGTAATGTTCTAGCAATGAATATACATTCCATTTTTCATAACTTTGTTCTTTTGCTTATTTATGAATCAGAACTCATACTTAGAGCTTGCTGGGATAAATCTCATAATAATAAGACTGTGTGTAGCATACTCTGGATGTTTTATTTCTCTGATAAGCCTTTAGAACTTTTGAAAAATTCTGTTAATCTCCTGTAAATCTTGGAAATTTGCCTAAGTCTTGAGCGATCGTGAGGGTCTTATTGTGAGACTGCCCCCTCCTCCCTTTCAAGACTTGCATAAACTTTTGCTTCTGTTATAAGACTTGAAAATTTGTCTAAGTCTTGAGCGGTCGTGAGGGTCTTATTGTGAGATTGCCCTCCCTTTCAAGACTTGTATAAATTTTGTTTTTGTTAGAAGTCTTGAAAATTTGTCTAAGTCTTGAGCGGTCGTGAGGGTCTTATTGTGAGACTGCCCTCGTTCAAGACTTGGGGACCTTCTTCTTATTCTCGGAAATTATGCTAAGTCTTGAGTATTTACGAGGGTCTTACTTAGAGGTTGCCCTCGTTCAAGACTTGTGAAGTTTCGTCTGCAAGGGATCCCACTTTCGAGCGCAGGGCGTTGTAAGAAATGGCCAAGGCCTACTAGGATTTTCCCCATCTCGTTTAATTGGTTATGAGCGTAACCAGTCTATCCTTATAAGGGCGTCCCCCCAAGCGGAGTAGAGTGCTGGCCAGCGTAACCCGTGCGAAATATCAGCATTCATATAGGAAGGGATTGCCAACCACGCCCGTGAAAACGAGGGACATGGGTCTCACCCATTCAAGCGATCCAAGAAACATAATGTTAGAACAATTAAGAAAAAGTTATACTGGAACTTACTCACAATTGGAAGTACAGAGGAACCCAACAAAGAGGGTTGTTACATCATGTTCCGCAAAGAGCTTTTAAACATAAAACCGCCGGAGGTTACATGCGTTCCAAGGGCGAGGCAAGCGCTCACCTTGAAGTGTCTCCAGGGTGTAAGTGTTGTTAGCTCTGAGTTGTATGACCTTGAATGGGCCTTCCCAATTGGGGTCCAATTTCCCCACGTGCCTGGACACTTCCACTTTCTTCAAAACCAAGTCTCCCAACTGGAAAGTTCTTTCCCTCACACGCTTGTTGTACTGTTGGGCCACAGAGGCTTTATAATGGTGGATCTTAGCCCAGGCTTTGTCTCTCCTTTCATCCAGCAAGTCTAACTCCAAGCTCCTGTTGCCATCGTTGAGCTGAGGCTCGAAATAGCCGACACGAGCGGATTCATTTACTATCTCCGCTGGTATCATCGCTTCTGATCCATAAACGAGCGCGTAAGGTGTTTCTCCAGTTGCCGCTCGTGGGGTAGTGCGATAAGCCCAAAGCGCTCCTTGCAGCTCTTCAGCCCATTCACTTTTCTTGCTCTCAAACATGGTTTTCAGATGTTGCAAGATGATCCTATTGGTAACTTCTGCTTGCCCATTGGCTTGAGGGTGTCCTACAGAGGTAAATCGCTGCTCGATCCCCAACTCAGAACACCATTCTCGTGTGTCGGCTGCTATGAACTGGGATCCGTTGTCAGAGATAAGCACCCTCGGGATGCCGTACCTGCAAATGATGTTTTTCCAAATGAAGTCCCTCACAACCCTGAAAGTGATTTTTGAAACGGCTTCGGCCTCGGCCCACTTGGTGAAGTAGTCGACGGCTAAAATGACAAACTTCTTTTGTCCCGCAGCCATGGGCAAGGGGCCCACGATGTCTATTCCCCACTGGTCAAAAGGCCAAGAGACGTCTATTGGGATCATCTGTGTGGCTGGCAATTGAGGGAGATTTGAATGAAATTGGCACTTAGGGCACTTCCTCGAAAATTCAATGGCATCTTGGAGAACTGTAGGCCAATAAAACCCACTTCTCAGAACCTTCTTTGCCAGGATACGCCCTCCGGAATGATTCCCACAGCTTCCATTGTGGATGAGTTCAAGCGTCTCATTCGCCTGTGAGGGCCTCAAGCATCTCATTGGGGGTCCTTGGAATGATTTCTTGAATAACCTCCCCTCGTGATCCAAAGCGAAACGAGGGGCTTTACTTCGGACTTTCCTAGCTTCCACCTTGCCAGTGGGGGGAATTCCATCCCTAAGGAAAACGACGATGTCGTCAAGCCAACAGGGCTCGTTTGGATCAATTATAGCGATTATTCCAATGGCGACCCTTTCCCTGATCAAAGGTTCCTCAGTCTTAAGGAACGTAACAGAACGCTCAGAAGTACCTTCCAAAGCTGACGCAAACTTTGACAGAGCGTCCGCACGCTCGTTCTCCTCCCGTGGTACTTGAAGTAGATGAAATTCCTTGAACTTCCCGATGATTTCTCTGGCTTTACTCAGGTACTGCACCATGGTGGTTTCTCGAGCCTCATAAGTTCCTTCAATCTGGCTCGCAACTAACTGTGAATCCACATAAGCGGTGATTCTGGAGGCTCCATTCTGAAAAGCAATATTCAATCCTTGCACGAGGGCTTCATATTCTGCTTCGTTATTAGTGACTTGGAAATCCAGCTTGATTGCAAAGTCCAGCTCAATCCCATCGGGGTTTCTAAGGGCCACTCCTACTCCTCCCCCTTGAGAGGTTGAGGAACCATCTGTGTGCAGGACCCATAACCCCTCACTCTCCTCAACGGCAGGTTCTAAACCAAAGCGTTCAACCAACAAATCCGCTACAACCTGAGCCTGTATCGCGGTCCTGGGCTCGAAGCATAGGTCAAACTGGCTCAATTCGATGGCCCATTTGATTAATCTTCCAGACACATCTGGCTTAGACAACACCTGCTTCAAGGGTTGGTCGGTGAGGACCGTTATGGAGTGCGCTTGAAAGTAAGGCCTCAGCCTTCTCGAGGCGTTGATGAGTGCTAACGCGAATTTCTCAATCTCCAGATACTTCTTCTCGGCTCCTTGCAACGTTTTGCTCAGATAATAGACAGGTAGGTGTTTCCGCTCTCTCACAGCGATCAGAACCGCGCTCGTGGCCTCGAAAGAAACAGAAAGATACATAAATAGTCTCTCTCCTATGACGGGTTTGGTTAGCAGCGGTGCGCTCGACAAGTAAGCTTTCATGTCTTGCAGCGCCTTTTCGCATTCGTCTGTCCAAGCAAAATTACGTGCGTTCCTCAAAATTTTGAAGAAGGGAAGGTTCCTGTCCGCCGAGCGCGAAATAAACCTGTTCAACGAGATGACTTTTCCTACTAGGACTTGCACTTCCCGCAAATTTCAAGGGGAGGGGATTTCCAATATGGCCTTGATCTTCTCCGGATTGGCCTCAATTCCCCTCTGACTGACCATGTACCCCAAGAACTTTCCCCCTTGTACCCCAAAGGTGCACTTTGAAGGGTTCAACTTCATTCCATACCGGCGCAAGACTGAAAAAGCACGCTTGAGGTCTTCCAAATGTGAACCCTGACGCTCGCTTTTGATAATCATATCATCCACGTAAACTTCCATGGACCTACCAATCTCTTTTTCAAACATTCCGTTGACGAGCCGCTGGTACGTAGCTCCAGCGTTCTTGAGTCTGAAAGGCATGACTAAAAAACAGTATACCCCCAGATGGACAACAAACGAGGTTTTGGGGCGGTCTTCTGGAGCCATAAAGATCTGATAGTATCCCTGGAAAGCGTCCATCATGCTCATGAGCTCGCAGCCAGCGGTCGAATCCACCAATTGGTCTATCCGAGGCAGCGGGTAAGGATCTTTAGGGTAAGCCTTGTTGAGATCAGTGAAATCGTTGCACATGCGCCATTTATTCGCGCTCTTGGGCACCAAGACGACGTTACACAACCACTCCGGATACAAGATGGGCTCGATATACTGAGCCTCTAGGAGTTTATTAACTTCCTCTTCAATGACCTTCTTTCGAAAGCCATGTACATCCCGCTTTTTCTGCTTGACGGGTTTGAAAGAGGGATCCACATTAAGCCTATGGACAATGACGCTCGGGTCAATCCCTGTGAGGTCGGAGGCTTTCCACGCGAATATATCACTGTTTTCCCTGAGGAAGTCAATCATCATAATCTGAGAAGGCCCCGAGAGGTTAGATCCTATCTGAGTAGTCTTATCCTTGTTTCCGGGTTCCAGCTCAATGGTAAGGAACTTCTCCAAGGGTTCGATCCTTATCTCAGGGCGAGGAAGTTCGAGCGCCCTTTTCTTTCCCGTCAAGCGATCACCGAGTGCGGGTCCACCCTCTACTGGCTCGTCTCCTTCCGAGGACGATCCACCAACGGTCCCTGGTGGAGCACTCTCGAGGGGATTCTCCACGTTGTCTCCCTTCTTCTTTTTGTTCTTCTTCTTGTTCAATTTCGCCCTTTTCCGTGCTGGGCTGTCCTCATCCAGATTGGGAAAATCCACAGATTTCTTTGTGGACCCAACTTGGAAAGTTTTCTCCGCTCTAGGCTTCTTGAGGGACAATATGTAGCATTCCCAAGCCTCTCGTACATTACACAGTACTTCTCCCACGCCCTCGGAGGTGGGGAATTTAATCTTCTGATGGTAGGTGGAGATGATGGCTTTGAAATCCACGAGGGCAGGGCGCCCAATTATGATGTTATAAGGAATGTCAATCTCCACCACCGCATATGTTACCAAGAGTGTCTTGCGCTGAGGGGCTCGGCCGAATGAAGTAGCTAAGCGAATTTGCCCTCGTGGGACAACTTCCGAGCCTCCAAAGCCAATGAGGGCTGTTTTGAGAGGCTCGAGCGGGAGGTCAGCTTTCATCTTTAAAAATGTAGAATAAGGCAAAACATTAACAGAGCTTCCACTATCTACCAACACCCTTTTTACAACGTGATTGTGAACATCTACACTAACCACCATGGGGCAATCGGAGGTTATACCCTCCCCATGGGGTGTTACAATATGCTCTAAATCCCTATCATCGAAGCCTATTACATCATTCTCTCTTGACCTTTGAGCGCTTGAACTCTGGATGGCGTAGATGGGTTTAGGCACTGCTGGGCGTTGGTTGTAGCCCCGGGCATACCTCCGCCGGGAGGCGTTGGAATCCCCTCCTGACGAGCCTCCTGCAATCATATTTATGACTGCGAAAGGTTCGTTTTCTTGCTCAGGGACTTTTCCTTTACTGCCCCGGCGGCTGCTGCTTTCAGGGGGTCCCCTACCCCTTGGGCTCTTCGATCGGGATGGACTCCTCCTTCTTCCTCCAGCGCGCTCGTTGCAGTGTTCATCGTAACGCTCCTTCTTCCTTCAGGTGGCCCCTGCGACGAGCCTCTGAATCTCAGCTTCCAACTGGCGGCACTCATCCGTGTCGTGCCCTCTCTGCTTGTGGAATGCGCAGTATTTGCTTGAGCGCCTAAGCGAGTCCGTTTCCCTCATCTTGATGGGTCTCTTAAAGAGCTTTTTATCGGAGAGGTTGTAGACTTCTGAATTCGGCCTGGTGAGCGGGACCCGCTCGAATCGACGAGGGGGTGGTGGCGACCTTTTGCGCTCTTGAGGGCGCTCCTTCTTGACTACCACCTCCCGTCCCCGCTCGTGATGGGGTCGCTCGTTCCTGGCTGGACTGTGATGCCGGGGACCATTCGTCCCATACATGTCTTCGAGCGCGAAGAACGGCTCGGCTACCTCTCTTAAGGCCATGAGGCTCCCTGGCCTCCTTTCTACAATGGCATCGGCAAACTTCTTGCTCACATACTGCTTGTGATCCACAGCCTGAAAGAGCACTGGGATCAAGAAATCCATAGAAGGCCTCTCCACCTGTAGGATTTCCTTGTTGAAGCGGGCGAAGAACGAGCGCAGAGACTCGCTCTTGCCTTGCACCACGTTGTAGAGGGCAGTAGGTGCGGTGAATGGCGCTTTCAAAGAATTAAAGTGGTTGAGGAAAGCATGAGCCAGCTCTTCATATGAGTGAATCGAGCGCGGCGGCTGTCGTTTGTACCACTCCTGAGCCATTCCTACCAAGGAAGTGACGAAGACTTTCGCCCAATAGTTGCTGGAATGCTCGTAGAGGTGCATGAGATCCAAAAAATGATCCAAGTGTTCAGCTGGATCAGTTGTCCCGTCGTAGCGGTTGATGGAAGTGGGGATTTTGGCCATTCCTGCTTGGGCCATCAAAACTTCTTCCACGAGGGGCGAGCCCCTCGCCAACGGGTGGTACTCATACGTGCCGAAGTTTTCCTCCGGCTCCTTGCGGTGTGGGACCTTTGGTGGGTGGTCCTTGGTACGGGCGCTTCTGGCGTCAACCCGTTCATCCCGACTAGGGGAGATCTGAGTTGATCGCCCTCGTGAGAGCTGTCCCACAATATCCTTTAAACCCTGCAGCTGGTCTTGCACAGCCGCGAGGATGTCAGGATTCACGTCCCCTTGCCTGTTCCCTTGCCTGGGGGCTCGAGAGCCCCTTCTAGAGACATGAGAGTCCCCTTCGTTCTCGTTAACTCGTTCCGTGGGCTCCTTATTCCTGCCCATGGAGGGACGCTCGTTGCCCTCCTGCTGGGCCACTTCTCTGGCTGGTGGTGGCGGCGGTTGTACCCTCAGGACAGCCTGGGCTTCTCTGAGGGGAAAATTTTATTGTCCGCCCAAAGGGGCTGCAGCTTGAGTGGCCTGCCCAGAGGGAAAGTACATGGAGTGGAACCTCTCCCATGCTCCCTGGGCCGCCTGAACCTCACATTGGGCATAGAGAGCCCTCAACTGCTGGGTGGTTAGTGGAGGTAACTCCACTCCTTCAATCTCCCTGGGGATCACCACCGGGAGCTGGATCTGACCAGCATGATACGGCTGGACCGGCGGCACCATAACAACCAGGGTGAGGGTATATCCGGGTGGGGGCATCATGTAACCCTGCACTCCGGGATTCACCTGGGGATGGACCCATGGGTTCTGTAGCAGATGGGGAGGGGCCGAGAGAGAGATTCCTCCGGCGGCGGCGGAAACTGGCAGCGTTGGCGGAGGAGCTGAAGCTTCTGCTTGTGGTGTTACTCCTGTGGCGGGGAGCGTCTCTCCACCCACGGCGGTGAGCGGTGGGCCTCCGTCCGCAGAGGCTGGGGGAATAACGATATTGACCTCGGGGGAAGTGTGGTCTCCCCCTCCTACGGCTCCAGACCTTGTAGCGACCATGACTGGAAAGGGTACAAGTGTGCTTGCTCATCTATCAACAGAAAGAAAGAAAGGGATGGAGAACCGGATTCCCACAGACGGTGCCAAAAAATGATGGGTTCCGAATAGGAGGATCCGAATCCAATCACTTTACGATTTGTTTTTGTGGGGGAAACCACCGGAGACTCGCCGGAGAAGATAAAGGGGGTTCTACCTGTTGGGACAAGCACAATAAAAGTCAGAAGGCCAAGCTGGGGAAACCGGGGGTGATACCCAGTTTGACTCTCCGACGCTCAAGTCAGTTCAAGGTATGAAGGAGGAAACGTTGGTTCAGTAATAGTTCCAGAGATGAAGATTGCTTACCATGTAGAAGATGACTTTATCTATTTATAGGTGAGGGTCAGGGACCCTTTGGTCATTTACCCCATGTGGTCCTGGCCAAATGTTGCCCTAACACGTGGCGCCATGAGAGAGAAACCTAGGAGGAATCTTCTGCAAAAGTGGCTACAAGTTGGTGCTGGCAACAGTGGCAGGTGCGCGGGCATGTACGATGTGTTAGAGAGCCGTTTGGGTGGTTGGTAACGAGGGCTTAAGAGCACGCTCGTGACAACCTGGAGTATTGGAGGCCAAGATATCCGCTGGGAGGAATGAAGGCTCCAGTCCCAGTAACGAGCCAGAAGGGGAGGCCACTCTGAGGGAGAGTGACGCTCGAAGAGGGCTCCCCTGGCACGTGGACGTGCCCATCATACAGTATGGGTGGCGCTCGTGAAAGTGACAGCGCTCGTTGGGCTTAACTTATGCAGAAGGATTGCGCTCGTTGGGCTCAACGCTCGTGCACTGATGGGTGTAACCTTGGGGAGACAGATGTCATCATCTTGGTGGTGCCACGTGTCCTAACGTGGGACGATCGTATTTTGACCCCATCAGATATAGTTATTATTTCTCTCCTTGTCTAATATATCTATATATATATATCTATATATATATATATATATATATATATATTCAAAGTCATATAATTATTAAATAATTTATTTATAAATGAGTAGTTGATAATTTGATTAAAAATTCGAAGTTATATAGTTAAATAATTTATGTCAAAATGAATAGTTGAAAATCCGATTAAAATCCGAATCCGCCTTGTATCCTTATAAAAATGATATTATCCGAATTCGATTTAAAAGGATATTATCCGTATCCGTCCGAATCATAAAAGGATAAGGATATGGTAATCATACATCTGATCCGTTTAATATCCGTTTACACCCCTACATACATAGTATGTTACAATTTTATTACTAAAAGGAAGAAAGATGACGTATACCAATTGTAAATATATTTATACAAATTTAAAAATAAAAACCGCAACAATGCATATGTTTTCGAAAATGGAGTAATTAAGTTATTGTTCTCATCTAAATGAAATAAGTTAGAACGTTAAGGCAATCCCCACTTTAACTTTAAGCTTAGATGTGGATAGTTTTAAAATATATTTTTATTAGACGTTATAAGGCACTATCACATTCAAATTTTAAAATTTTGCGCATTAATGCATTTGTAATCGGGCATTCAAATTTTAAAATTTTGTGCATTAATGCAATTCGTAATCGCACCCCCACTCACTCTTGCATCCATATCATGTGACCTACCTTATTCATGTAAGTTTTTTTTTTTTCCAGCACACGCACCCCTAAATGGGATTCGAACCCATGACATCACTTTAAAGAATGAACTCATTAACTACTTGAATCAACTTCTGTTCGCTATTTACTTTTACCCAAAATAGTGAAAGATTTTAAATAGATATGATTAATTAACTGAAAGAATATTTTGTTATGAGAGTTACTTATCCATTTATTATATAAAACTTTAATGTTATCCACATAAATAATGGTTTCTCTATCAAACGAAATAAAGTAGAGAAAAATCAATTATAATAAAAGATTAGAATAGAAATAACTATTTTTGAATGAATAAAAATAGATTTGGCAACGTCAAAGCAAATTAAACAAATTTATTGACTTCTAAATAAAGTAAACATAGTTTTTGGACAAAAATAGGAAAAAAAAAAAAAAGTAAACATAAATTTTTTATTAGACTTAAGCACATAGGACGAAAAAGACATAATTATTCTTATTTTATCATGATATATAAATAATTCTTTTAATTAAATGAACTATATATATATATTTTTTTATTGAGAAAATGAACTATATATAAATAAACTATTATGCTAGTAAATGAAATCATTAATAAAATTGTGGCTTCCTAAATAAAAAATTTCGCCCGTACCTTAGCACAATAAATTAAACAATTTTGTCCGGACAGACATACATTATATCACGATAAGAATATAAGAAATAATTGTATTATTTAAATTGGACAACATTTTATTCTTTTTAATTTCTACAAATTTGAGGGCGGAAACATCTGCTAATTTGTCTCATTCTTGGCCTAGAACAATCCAATCCATGAACTTTGGCAGAGCTAACTGCAGTAATCTGCTTGAAATAATAAGCACAGGATTTCTCACCCTTATACTGGAACCAATCTGTCAAATATAAAAGTAAAAATATGAATTCGAAGCGTATATTTTATCAAAACAGCTTCATAAATTGTGAAAGATGAATAAATTAAAAAGCCTACAGATAGTGGAATTACTGGAATAAGACCAATGTTTAAGTAGGACCAATAAAGGGAAGTCATCATTGAAGCTAATCGGCTTATTGAATGAACTGTGCTTACTCGAAACGTTCTCTTCTTCTGGAATCTATTACATGCAAAGAGGATCAAGTAAGACTGTTTAAATTAATAATGCAGTCATACGCGGTCAATCATGAACACTTTTATAAATATTAACTTTTCTTGTCGTATCGTGACGAATACTTATATTGAATAATGTATAATACAGTTGTCAAGTGATAACAAAGAATTTGTGTTACCGTGTCTATGTTGTATCTGTTCGTGCATCATAATTAAGTAGCCTGTAATCAAATCAGTAATTATATATGTTACACTTTTTCATTACATTTGTCTGATTTATTTATATATAGATACTCTATTTTTGTGTGATGTCCATGGATGTACTATTCGGTTGGAACCACTAAGTATAAAATTTTTTGTATGGATAAGTATTTTTATTCAAAGCAACCGTAAATAAGGTACCTTTTGAATGCCAAGTCTAACTCATCCGACGAAATTTGGGTCGCAGTTTGAACAAGACTCCGCAGCTCAATCAAAAGCCAATAACAATCCTGCATGCACACGAGAACATTTATATATATATATTTTCATAATTTAGTTTATAATCAAGTCCACCTTACTTAATGTTGATAATACTTTAATTTGTCTTGAAATCTAGGATTTGGCAAAGAGATTCTGCGATTTAAACACAAAAATCAACAGGGATGGAATACAAATTTGTATATAAAAGTGAAGTTTTGACCTACATTGACTTTAAACTGTATTTACTGTTACACCAAAAAACCGTGTAAAGAGATAAAACGGTTCAAGTGGGGTGAACACGACAAAAATTGTACGAAAACTATCTTACATGAATAATGCGATCGACCTTAAGATGTTTTGTATAAATTGAAAAAGGTAATAGACCTCAATAGCCATGGTGCCGCCTTGGCCAAGATTTGGAAGCATAGCATGAGCAGCATCGCCTAACAAGATCACACGCCCTTTGGACCAAGTGTTGACCACATCTATGTCATATATAGGTCTTTGGATTATCATATTCTCCCTTGTTCTGCTAATGCTCGTAATTATCTCATCGCACCAATCTCCAAAGCGGTCCACAAGCATCGGTTTGAAACCTGTAGTTGGAACACAAACTAGGGTTCAATTAATATCATCAAAATCCCATTCAAGAAAGAAACTAGAGTTAATGTTAATCGCGTTTTTGGTAAGTAAAAGTTTTTCATTTTTAGTCTATTCCATTTGTATTTTCGGAAATTGCACTTTCATCCATTTATGATTTGTTATTTGATCACGAATGCTCCTATCATTACACTTTATTTGGGATTGTAATATTTTCGTTAAGATTTTGATGTATAGTAACTGAATCATCTGAGCATTAGCACCGTGAGTTCCGTACATTTCGCTGGTAACACTGACTTCAAACAATCTTTATAAGAGTTGGCAGTTCGATCGGTTGCATAATATGCTAGATCATTTTGGTAAATTTTGGTGGAGTCGGTCATTCTATAACCATACTGACCGGCTTAAGTACAAAAACTTTGAGTACAAAAACTTTTAATCTCCTATCCGAGATTAATGGAGACGAGTGCTTGTAACTTAATAGCAAAACGCAATAAAGTGTAAAAATTTAAGTTTTAAAATTAAGAGAGATTCATGTATAAGTATGTCTAATGAGAGGATGTTCACATGCTATTACCCTATGATTAAAAACCAATTTCTCATAACAACCGGATCGAATTAATGGAGACCGTAACTATTAACACGAAAAGTTAGCTATTAGAAAAATCGAAAAAATTTGGTGATACTTTTATAAAAAGTATACATTTATTATTTCTTTTTGGTGCTAGTACATTTCTATTAAGTGAGAGAAGTAGATAGTAATGGTTTTGATCTCTTGTACTTATTTATTTAATTTTGGTTTCTTGGACTTTTTTTCTATTTATTATTTTTTCATTTGTTTTTTGGTTTGCATTTTTTTTTTGTTTATTTATTTATTTCATGACTCCAACTATATTTTCTTAAATTCTATTTTCTCTCGTACCATTTCAATTCTTTTTTTTTTCTTTTTTTTTTATATAATTTTCATTTTTTCACCTCATATTTTATGTTATTTATTTACTTGTTATAAGTTAATAGATAATTATACTAACAATAATTATATTAATATAAAAATTAAATTTAATATACTTAAATAATGATATATTTTTTATCTGCACACTTAACGAGTGTTCTAGAGTTTCTAGCTAGTAAACTATAAAAGCGGATTAGTATGAGACAATCATTTAAAGCCAATAGCACAAAAATGCAATTATCTTTATAAATTCCATTTTCGAGGAGTTAGATATATGTAATTTATACGTATGATGCATGAATACTATGACAATGTAGACACGACACGAATATAATATGAATATAATGATATATATTTTTTCATAATTTTCATATTAAAAGTGTCCAACACGAGTTCGACACAACAGTACGATACGAATAATATTTTTATAAGTGTCAGTTTATTAGAGATTTACACATAAATGATGAATATACCTTTGAAAGAAACAGGAGATTGATGTGGCTCTTTAACAAAAGCATACCATTGCATCCTCCCTTTTCCAAGATTTAATGCAACAAAGGACTGATTGGTTCCTAAGAATATTTTAACCCTATATATACATATATATATATATATGTTAACATAAGAATGAAGAACCATACATATATAAATAATTTCGATAGAGAACATCAAAGATTTGTGATGGAACAAATACCCCAAATTATGGAAGTATTTAGGATGCAATTCTGTCATTGCTGTATAGCACGTAAAATTTGAATACTTCGGATTTTGAGGACCAAATAGTTCTGAACGCACCTGAAACAGTAAAAAATAAATAAATAAAACATAATCTAAGTTTATAACTTGTAATTGACAATTAACCATTTAGTTTTTTCTTTTTTCTGCTTAAGTTCTATATTGTTATAACCTATGATGTACGGAGACTTCTAAAAATATCATTTTGTCGTGTCGTGTCGGACACCGTGTCCGACACTCCTCACGTGAGAAATTCAAGAAAAAATCCGTATCGCCGTATCCGTGTCGTGTCGTGTCGTGTCCGTGTCGCCGTGTCCGTGTCTGTGCATCATAGGTTATAACATTTGGGAGGAAGATTAATTATATATGCATTAATACCCTGGAACGTATGCCATCTGCACCAATTAATATATCCCCTTCGTGCTCTTCTCCATTTTCTAGGAAGACCCTCACCTGGATAATTACAATGACAAATTATTATGTTTAATTGTATACGGTCATAATGTACGAATGCGAATACGATAATACGGATACGACTAGGATATGGATACAACAATACAAACTTTTTTTTTTGAATTTCTCACATGAAAAATATCGAACAAAAATCTGATATAAGTGTTTGACATGACACGATACAACAAAATAATATTTGTTAAAGTATATGTATATTAAAGGTATGTGGTAATCCCGTTTACTCAGGCGCGACGCTACGTTAGAGTATGTGGGGTCACTTGACCCCACTGAAAATTCTGTTCAAATTATTTATATATATATTTAATGTGTAATATTTTGTTAATGTAACAAATTATAATTATTTGACCCCATAATAAAATAAGTAAATTGTAATTGATCCCTAATTAAATGGAACTCTGTTTAGATAATATTATCCTCATTAAGATATTAATATGTTTAAGTTATTTTTTACATTTAAATAGAACGCGTATAGTTGTTTTTTCAATTAAAAGTCCTCTAAAAAATCTATAATTATTGAATGATGAGGCCCAAAATCTCATTAGAATCAGAGCCGTCCACGTGTCAACGCTTCGGAGAATGAGACTCGGGACGCTCACATTACGGGGCTCGCAGGCCTTCCCAGCCAACTTGCTTGCTTATCGGTACAGATCAATGGGCCTCGGCCAACTGCTCAGGTAAAGGGCTCAAGTTGACCGGTTTGACGCTCACATTACGGCCCTCAGGAACACCTTCCTCAAGGAAGTGCCTACCTGACGGCCCTTCCCGATGCTCGGGACTTTGGCGCTCAAGGGCCATCTACTGTGGGGAGGCCATCCGTACACTCTTCGAGCGTCACTAGCGTTCGTGCATGAGCATACCCCATTGCGAGGAATCCGAACCTTAGCAAAGAGGATCTTGGGCTTTCCTCACATGCGACCCTCGCCAACAACCTTTGACACATAGGATGTACGCACCTTGTACCTGACACGCCGCCTGCTTTTCAGAAACGTCCTTCTCACTCCCTCACAGGCTGCCATGTGTTAGGGCAACACAGGTTTGGGACCACACGGTCGATTTACCCATTTACCCTTACCCCTAACATATAAATAGGGGAGAACGCATGCTTTCTCCCCCAAGTCATCTTCTTCAAATTCACGCACTCATACACAGTTCTGGGCATCTTTCCTCTATCTTCTCAAGCTTTCCATTAACCTCACCACAGTTGCATCACCATTACCTCTTGCACTCTTGGTGTTATCCTAACTGGAAGAACCCACGCACAAAAAGGAAACCCAGTTCCTGAGGCTTTCCCGCCTGTGATGGTCCTCCCCTTCTCACAAATATTAAAGTGTTGTTGCATTTAGGAAGCTCAGATTCTTGTACCATCATTTTTGGCGCCGTCTGTGGGAAACCATCATCACCTTCTTCATCGTTAACAGTTTCTTCGCCAGAAAAGCTAGTTGAAAAGTGGCACCAGCAACTCCCAACATGGTGACTGCGACAAGATCAGGAGTAGTGGGGAGCAAGGGTGCCCAACCCCCTATCAACGAGGAAAATACAGGGAACAACGCCGCCGTTGGCGGTGATCCCCCTCCTCCTCTCGCCGGAAACACAGAGACCGCCGCCACTCTACCCCCATCTGGTAATGAAGCTGAAGGATCTGGCTCCAATCCTCCTCCCCCAGTTTTCGCCCAAAACGTCCCAACCTCTCGTCCTGGCGCGTACTCTATGACCACACCACCACCCGTGTACACTTTTATGCAACCCGGAATGATACCTGGAATGATGCCGATGATCCAGCCATATCAAGTAGGGATACTAAACCTCCCATTGTCGCTACCAAGGGAGATACAGGGGGTAGAAATGCCCCAGCTTAGTACCCAGCAACTTCAAGCGCTGTACGCGCAGTGCGAGAGCCAAGCGGTGCAGAATGCTTGGGAACACTTCACCACGGCTTACTTTCCTTCATTGACGGGTGCACGAGCAGCCCCACCCCTTGGAGGGCTTCCAGCTCATCCGCTGACAATGGCGCAAAACGCGCTGAGAGCCCAGCAACCTCCCCCACCGCCTAATCAAGAAAATGAGGCCCCACCGAGGGTCCAACAGGAGCAGCAACCCGCTGGAAACGAGAGAGCACCTCAGGATAGGAGGGCCCCTCGAAATGAGGCGGCCGGAGATAACGAAGAGGTCCATTCGAGAGCCACAGAAAGGGCAAACCGCAGAAATGTCGGTGACCCTCAACTTACCGCAGTACAGGACCAAATTAGAGGGCTCCAGAATGTGGTAGAGCAGCTCTCTCGAGCAAGGTCTCAAGTCCCCCGTGAGGGGGACGAGAGGTCCAGGGCCAGAGACGCTCGCCGACCACGTAGCCCAATTTCCCGCCGTAGGAGAGAAGCCAGCTATGAAGATCCCGAGGACAGGGATTACAGGATCATGACGGGCGATTCACCCCTCGTCGAGGAGGTACTAATGACCCGTGCGGGGAAAGGAAAAATCCCCACAGCTGTCAACAGGTACGATGGAACCACTGATCCAGCCGAGCATCTGGATCATTTTGTACATCTTATGCACTTATATGATCACCCGAGCAACTATTGGGCCAAGGTGTTTGTCACTTCTCTCACGGGAATGGCCCAAGACTGGTACAAAAAGCTTCCCCCACGGTCAATACGGGAGTATTATGACTTGACGGATGCTTTCATCAGCCACTTTAACTCTTTGAAGGCACCGGCCCCAACCGCGACCGCTCTTTACAGCTTGGTCCAAGGGCCGAACGAAACTCTACGGTCTTTCATGGGAAGGTTCAACAAGGAGATCTTGTTGGTGGAAAAGCCCTCGATGGACTTCTTGAGACATGTTCTGTTTGGAGCTATCAACATGAAGCATTACGTCAGCAAGGAATTTGTGGAAGAGGTGGCCAAGAAAAAGCCACGCTCGCT
This sequence comes from Lantana camara, assembly GCA_037501455.1. NCBI lineage: Eukaryota > Viridiplantae > Streptophyta > Magnoliopsida > Lamiales > Verbenaceae > Lantana > Lantana camara. The sequence goes on along the minus strand of CM074862.1, from coordinate 86,063,843 downwards.
GATGGAGATTAGGGAGATTGCTGACTCTTTCTTTACTCTCGAGGACATGTACATCGCGAGGGATCAGAAAATAGCGAACGCCCCTCGCCCCAGCAAAGCACCCGAGGACCGGATGGACCCTAACAGAGGCCGCCGTCGCAGCCCTATTCCCGCTCGTCGGAACTCTCCGTCCCCTCGGAAATTCGAACGCATCCCCCTCAACCGCCCTATAGCCGAAGTATATGCCATGGCGGATAAGAAGCTGTTCAAGAGGCCGCCAAAGTTGAGAGAAACCGAGGCTCAGAAGCGCTCGGGGAAGTATTGCGCTTTCCACAAGCAAAAAGGGCATGACACTAGTGAATGTCGTCAGCTTGAAAGTGAGATTCAGAGGCTGATCGCTGGGGGGCACCTTAAGGAGTTCGTGAAGGTGTTGGAGAGGTACGACGAGCATTGTGCCGAGCGTACACAGGCACGAGGGAGAAGCCATTCGCGTTCTCGGAGCCCACGGCACCGTCACCCCGAGCCCAATGACCGTGGCAAAGGGAAGGCATCAGACATGGAAAACCAGCCCTTCGCGGTCATTCACATGATTGCTGGAGGACCCTCGGGGGGCGACTCCAACGCTTCCCGACGCCGTTACATTCGGAGTTATGACCAGAGATCTTCTCAGCCCAGGTCGGTGCTCTCCATTGATCAATCATCCCGCTTGGAGAAAGATGAGAGCGTAGGTTTCACAGAGAAAGATTTAGAGCACATTGTAACACCCCATGGGGTCGGTGAAACCTCTGACTGCCCCATGGTGGTTAGTTTAGACGTTCACAATCATGTTGTAAAGAGGATCTTGATTGATAGTGGAAGCTCCATGAATGTTTTGCCTTACTCCACTTTTCAGAAAATGAATATCACAAACATCCCGCTCGAACCTCTCAGACCAGCCCTCGTCGGCTTTGGGGGTTCCGAGATCGTCCCTCGCGGACAAATTCGCTTGGCCACCTCTTTCGGTCGCGCCCCACAGCGAAAAACTTTAAATGTTCTCTGTGTGGTGGTCGAAGTAGACCTACCATACAACATCATCATTGGGCGCCCAGCCCTCGTTGACTTCAAAGCTGTAATTTCCACCTACCATCAGAAAGTCAAATTTCCCACCCCCCGAGGGTATCAGAGAGGTACTGTGCAATGTTAAGGAAGCATGGGAATGCTACATACTTTCCCTTCGAAGCCACAAGCCCAAATCGCCTACCCAAGCAGGTTCCACTAAGAAGTCCGTTGACTTCCCTAAACTAGATGAAGATAGCCCCGAGCGCAAGCGGGCGAAGCTATACAAAAAGAAGAATAAGAAGAGGGCCACCGACAAACCCATAGATGCTGGGAGTTCTCCCCTCGGAGAGATTGGGGTTTCCTCCTCGGAAGACGAGGATCATATACCCTCGGAGGATACCAGCGGGAGAATTACAGGCAAGAAACGGGCGCTCGAGCAGCCAAGGCCTGAAGTGCGGGTAGAACCCACGGAGAGCTTCCTGACCGTCGAATTGGAGCCCGGGAATCCAGATAAGGTCACGCAAATAGGTTCCAGCCTCAACGGCCCGTCTCAGATTATGATGATTGAGTTCTTGCGAGAGAATATTGATGTCTTCGCCTGGAAGGCTTCCGACCTTACTGGCATAGATCCGAGCGTTATTGTCCACAGGCTGAAGGTGGATCCGGCCTTCAAACCTATAAAGCAAAAGAAGAGGGATGTCCATGGGTTCCGGAGGCAAGTCATAGAAGAAGAAGTCAATAAACTGCTTGACGCTCAATACATAGAAGAAATTCTATATCCAGAATGGCTGTGCAATGTGGTGCTCGTTCCAAAGAGCGCCAACAAGTGGCGTATGTGCAATGACTTCACAGACCTCAACAAGGCATGTCCTAAGGATCCATACCCCTTGCCTAGAATTGATCAGTTGGTGGATTCGACCGCTGGGTGTGAACTTATGAGCATGATGGACGCTTTCCAAGGATATTATCAGATATTCATGGCTCTTGAGGATCGTCCTAAAACTGCTTTCGTAGTCCACATGGGTGTTTATTGCTTCAAAGTTATGCCCTTTGGGCTCAAAAATGCAGGAGCGACATACCAACGCCTTGTCAATAGGATGTTCGAGTGTGAAATTGGAAATTCCATGGAAGTATACGTCGATGACATGATCGTCAAGAGCGAACGCCAGCATTCCCACCTAGAAGATCTCAAACGAGCGTTCAGTATCCTGCGTCGTTACGGTATGAAATTGAATCCATCCAAGTGTACATTTGGCGTGCGGGGTGGCAAATTTTTGGGATACATGGTCAGCCAACGGGGCATAGAGGCGAACCCAGAGAAAATTAAGGCAATCCTGGACATACCCTCACCCCGCAATCTGAGAGAAGTCCAGGTGCTTGTGGGTAAGATCATTTCATTAAACAGGTTCATCTCCCGTTCAGCGGACAAGAACTTACCCTTTTTCAAAATTTTGCGTAACGCTCGCAACTTTACCTGGAGTGAGGACTGCAAGAAGGCCCTGCGGGATATGAAGCGGGACCTTTCGAGCGCGCCTTTGTTGACCAAACCTATCCCGGGGGAGAGCTTGTTTATGTATCTATCAGTTTCCTTGGAAGCCACGAGTGCAGTCCTTGTGGCAATTCGCGAGCGTAAGCATATGCCGGTGTATTATTTAAGCAAGACTCTACAAGGAGCGGAGAAAAGATACATGGAAATAGAGAAATTTGCGTTTGCGCTCGTTAATGCCTCTCGGAGGTTAAGGCCCTATTTTCAAGCGCATTCCATCGTGGTGCTTATAGATCAACCCCTCAGACAGGTGCTCGCAAAGCCGGACGTCTCAGGGAGATTAATTAAATGGTCAATCGAACTTAGTCAATTCGACATCACCTTTGAGCCTCGCACGGCGATACAAGCCCAGGTCGTGGCCGACCTATTAATGGACAGTTTCAACTTAGATGCCGGACCCTCGGCAAAGGAGGGTTTATGGCTTCTGCACACGGATGGCTCCTCGACCTCACACGAGGGAGGAGTCGGGGTGACCCTCAGAGACCCTCTCGGAGCTGAAGTTGACTACGCCATCAAACTGGCGTTCCAAGTCACCAACAACGAAGCTGAGTATGAGGCCCTCATCCAGGGGCTCAGGACTGCTCTCCAAAATGGTGCCACTCGGGTCACTGCATATGTTGATTCGCAGTTGATCGCGAGTCAGATTGACGGTTCTTATGAGGCCCGAGAAGCCACCATGGTGCAGTATCTGGCGAGCGCTAAGGAGGTAATAGCCAAATTCAGGGAATTCCACCTTTTACAAATCCCGAGAGCAGAAAATGAGCGCGCTGACGCTCTCTCAAAGTTCGCATCTGCCCTGGATGGTCTTAGCGAGCGTGCTGTTACGTTTCTTAGAACAGAGGAACCGCTGATATGTAGGGGCGAGCCTTCGAAAGAGGTGAATATGATCGACCCCTCTGAGCCCTGTTGGCTCGACGAAATTATCAGATTCCTCCAGGATGGAACCAGCCCAAACGACAAAGTTGAGGCTCGGAAAGTCAGAAACAAAGCCCCTCGCTTCTCATTGGAAGCCGAGGGTCGACTATGCAAGCGATCTTTCCAAGGCCCACCGATGAGATGCTTGAGACCCTCACAAGCCAAGGAAGTTTTAGAACATGTGCACAATGGAAGTTGCGGGAACCACTCAGGCGGTCGGATCTTGGCAAAGAAAATCTTAAGGAGTGGGTTCTACTGGCCCTCGGTGTTGCAGGATGCCATTAGCTACTCCAAGAAATACCCTAAGTGCCAGTTCCATTCTAACACCCCCCAGTTGCCGACGGCTCAAATGATTCCTATTGACGTCTCGTGGCCTTTCGATCAATGGGGCATTGATATTGTGGGACCCCTCCCCATGGCGGTCGGACAAAAGAAATTCGTAATACTCGCTGTGGATTATTTCACTAAGTGGGCTGAAGCCGAAGCGGTTGCCAAGATAACGTTCAAGGTGGTTAGAGACTTCATTTGGAAAAACATCATCTGCAGATATGGTATCCCGAGGGTGCTCATCCCAGACAACGACTCCCAGTTTATCGCTGCAGACACGCGGGATTGGTGCTATGAGCTAGGAATTAAACAGCGATTCACCTCCGTGGGTCACCCTCAAGCCAATGGTCAAGCGGAGGTGACCAATCGAACCATACTCCAGCATCTAAAAACGATGCTCTAGAGTAAGAAGGGAGAATGGGCTGAAGAACTTCAGGGAGCCCTGTGGGCATACCGTACTACTCCACGAGCGGCAACAGGGGAAACTCCTTACTCCCTCGTTTATGGTTCCGAGGCTATGATACCTGCGGAAATTGCTCAAGAATCCATACGCGTTGCCTATTTCGAGCCTGCTGCCAATGAGGCCAATCGAGCGCTCGAGTTAGATTTGCTGGACGAGAAGAGGAATACTGCTTGGGCACGTATCCACAAATACAAAGCAACCGTGGCTCGCCAATACAACAAACGCGTTAAGGAGAGGACTTTCCAGCTAGGGGACCTGGTCCTCAAAAAAGTTGAAGTCTCCAAACATGTGGGTAAGTTGGACCCTAACTGGGAAGGCCCCTTCAAAGTCGTTCAGGTGCGGGCAAATAACACCTACCTACTGGAGATTTTGCAAGGCGAGCGTCTCCCTAGGCCATGGAATGCATGTAACCTTAGACGGTTCTACGTGTAAGTGTCAGTTCTTTTGTAATCGCCCGTTTGCGGCATGGAGTATTTTCTTCTGACAGAAAGCGTGTTGTAATCATCTTGAACATTACAAATATAACAGTAAGTATTTAGTTATTTGTTTTGTCATTTATTTGCGTTCTTATTGGTTAATGATTTGAGCAACAAAAGGCCCACTCTGTGTCGAGCATCCTCCACGTCGAATGGCCTAAGTAATACACCGATCGTTTTGAAGCTACGCTATCTGGGTGTTTGACAAATCGTAAGTATATAAAATCCTAAAAGCGAGCGTGTCAGATGACGGGAGGGGGGGCAAAAGGCTTAATTTACGACAGCTGAGTGCACGCCACTCCGGCTCGGGCTCGTAAAAACCCCGATGACCCTCAACTTCTTGGGTAAGGGCACACTCGTAAAATAATGGATCCCATAACAATCCTTTCATGGGTCCCTCGAAATGACGCTAACCCCACGGTTACGCTCTCTTTGATCCCATACTTAGCAAATCCTACTGTTGATTTCTAAAGTATATACAGCCTAATGGTGCACATTAATGGGCCAATACTTAGGTAAACCCCCAGAGGTTTTCTAAGTTCAAATTCGAGCCCCATTGTGAGTAAGGCCAGGGAACACCTAGGGAAAACACCCTCGCGCCCGTACATGCGCCCCTCAAACCGCTAGACGCATTGTAATGGATGCCAGGGCACCCTCAAGGAAACGCCCTAGTGCACACACACATCCATCGCAAACGCTCAAACAAGAGATATTAATATAAAAACGGCGAATGTAATGGAACAACATCATTCATCATTTGAAAGTAAAGAAGAAAGTATTCAAACATTCAAACAGTAAAAAGGGAGTTCGAATATATGGAAAGGCAACTTAGAGGAACCCAAAGTGTTCCGAAAGTAACTGGAGGATTAAGTACAGACATAAAGTTATTCATAAATGGGAAGAAGAATTTAAACTGGCAAGGGCAAGAGATTAACATGCAAGGAAGCTTCAATGGGCTGGAGCGTCGGGCTCGGGAGGAGCAGTCGCAAGGGGAACAGGGGCCAACACGTGTGCGTCAGAAGTTTGAGCCTCGCCAGGTTCCTCAACGTCCGCAGTATCCATGATGGTGCCCTCGTCTTCTATTTGGATGGGCTCGGGACCTACAGTGTTGGCAGCAATAAATTCCCGTTGAAGTGTTTACACCAACTCCTGATATTCTGGCTCTGCCAAGCTCTCAGTAGGATCCTCGTTCTGGACCATGGGCTCGCAGTTTTCATCCAGATCCATGCGCAAGCGCGGGTCAGTCCGAGCGCTCTCAGGAACCAAGCCCAGTTTGACCATATGCCCGATAGCCTTGTGGAAGAAGCGCCGAGCGTTGTCAAAACACGGGATGTTGGTGGCAAATATGAAAGCTTTGGAACGCACGAACTTCATCACTGCCTCCCAAGATACCCTTGCCTCCAAGCCCTGTACCTTGCCTTGCAAATCAGCGAGGGCCTTCTTCGTCTCCTCGTTTTGGCGAGTGCTCTCTGCCAGTTGCTCACCCAGGTCTCTAGTTTACACCCTCAGCTGGTCGCGTTCCGCCTTCAGCTCCCTATGACGCTCGTCAAGAGTGAGGTAGGCCGCATCCGCTTTCTGTAGATTCTCCCTCAGCTGGTTCTTCTCGAGGTTGGCAGTGGTCAGTTGGGCATGGACGTTGTTGTAATCCTCTTGCAATTGAACGGGGTCAGAGATTCGCAGCAGTTTCTTGTACTTAGCCTTATGCTCGGAGTAGGCCTGCGCTCGTCCCTGCAAGTTCTTCAACCTGGGGATTACCTCCTGGGAAGTCAGAAGCCAAGGTTAAGTGTTAAAATGGGAACAATGGAATTGGGAAGTCTTCAAAGGGTACTAGGGACTTACCGTCAGAAGGGTATGACAGGCGTCGTCAGCAACACGAGCGGCATCATGCTCGTTCAGTTTATCATGATCGCCGGAAAATTAGAGTTTCCCAACGACGTCAGAGACGATGTTGACGGAGTAGGCGCTCTTTTTTAGAAGCACCGGGCCCTCAGTCCGCTGGCGCTTGTAGCGAGAGTCGCCCTTGCAACTTATCTTCCAGAAATCTTCATCCTCTGATGAAGAAGTGTCGCTGCCCTCGCCTCTGTATCCCACGACCACCTCTTTCCCCTTACCAGAAATTGGAAGGGAATCCGGCATCCTCTTCCTCTTCCCTTGACGGTCGGCCCGGATGGTTTCATGAATACGGATATGCTCCCCCGAGCGGTTTCGAGATCCGCTCGAACTCAATGAAATCGGACCCTCGGGGGCCGCCAGCGGAGGAGTAGCCCCCCGGACGCCGTCAACCGTCAGATCTTCAATGGGGCCCCTCCTGGCCTCGTTCCCTTCGCCCTCGCGAGCGCCATTATGTCCCCGACCGGCTCCTCGCCTGGTTCCTCTCCCCCTTGGGGCATTTGGAAGACGGACTTGCTGTTGTTGTGGGGGCTGGGGATTAGCGCTGGTTCCTTAAGTGCCTAAGATACGGGAAATAGCCTCTGCATTCATGACTTGCGATAATATCTGGATACCTGTCAGAAAGAAGATACGAGCGTCACAAATTGGTTGCTGGCTGGTCGCTAGAACAGAAATACAACAGCTATACCAAGTCAGAAGACTATTCTAAAAGTTAGAGCAGTTAGTTCCTAGAATCTAACCGTCGAGGGTCATGATGTTGGCTGGAGGGTTGAGTATCATTTCTGGGGGGCAAGACAAGCCATAACGGAATAACACCCCCTCGTTTTTCATCAAGACCTCAGCCTTGATCCATTTCTTCTCACACTTCATTACGAGGGCTAGTCCCTTGGCCCAGTCCTCGAAATCCTTATTTCTCACCCTTTCCCTAATCAAAGGACCTTCGCCGTGTATCATCCACTGTCGATGAACCCCAAAAATTCCCCCTGGAGCCCCCACGAAGAAATACTTTTCCTTCCAATGCTCGCCGTAGGAGGTGGATGTGGAATCTATCATCTTAAAGCCCGACTTGGCCTGGGCATAATAGAACCCGTCCGTAGGCGATGAGCGTGGCGAGCGGGCCACTTGTATCAAGCTATCAAAATTGACGATCGAGGATGCATAGCCTAAGGCTCTCATCGTTATTATGAAGGTGTTGATTAAGGCTATGCCGTTGGGCAGGATTTGTGAAGGGCAAAGCCCTAGATGATGGTAGATGATAGCAGCAGCGTGGCCAATTGGAAATCTTAGGCCACCAGCTAGAACGGCATCCCAATAAACTGTTATCATCCCAGGTGGCGGTCGGTTGGCCCTCTCTCCTTCTTCTGGTAGCCGCATGGGAAATACAGCTTCATCCCAATAAGCTTTCGACTGCAGCTCCTCCAAATCTTCGAGCGTCAGAATACTCTCAATCTCGTCCGGGGATCTATCAGTTTGGTGACGGTTATCTTGCCTCATGCGAGTGGCAGGCTCCTTTCCTCTCCTCTGACGCCTTCTGGAAGGTTCAACCTCAAATTGACGCCCAGATGGCCCTGCTTCGCCCTCGGGAGCCATCACGGCCACGGTGATCCTGTGATCCTGGGGTCTCAGGGCGCTATTCAACACCGGGAATACTCTCTCTCCTTGCCTCTGCATCTCCATCACGTTATGCATTTCTTCAAAGAGGTCATCCACCCCTCCAGGAGCACGCTCGTTCATCCCTTGAACGGCTGCGTCAACCTCTTCATCCCTGGCGTCAGCCGGAGCTTGAGCCACTGGAATCGCCATGGGAATCCCCTCACCTGGGGACGCTCTAGCCATGGGAACCGCTGTAGGTACATCTCCGTGGGGAGAAGAGCTCCCCACTGACATCTCATCTATCTTCCTCACATAATCGTCAACCTGGTGTCTAGCCATGTTTGTTTTTCGACTTACAAAGACGGAGTTCTCTCAGAAAATTCAGTAAAGAAGGAAAATTCTGGAAGGAATTCAGTGGCAGAAGGGGTTCTTTGCTTAGAAGGATCCCTCAAGCACAACCTAAATCTAAAAGTTAGTTTCGGAATACCAGAATTTGTGGAAGTCTTACCTAGAAAGTGAGGAAGAAGCTCGCCGGAATCTGTAAAAGTTACAGGAGTTCTTGCTGCGTATTTGCTTGACAAAGTCTGAATGCGTGAAAGAGACTCCAAGACTCTGCAAATCCCTATTTATAGGGGAGAATTTGCATTGACTAGGGCTTAGGATTTCAAATGGCAATCATTTCCCGCCTAGGAAATCCCCCCACTTTTGGTAACCGCCTCACGTCTCCCGGAGTACACGTGCCCACGTTCCCACTCAACATTAAATGCGGACATGACTTCAATTAATGCGGTGTCAGACTGTGTCCGTTACGGAAGTCAAGCGGTCACTTCTCTAGCAATGGCTCGACCCTGGGGTAATTCAAAATCCAAGGCTCCCTCATTATTAAATTCTACAGTACGCCCGAGGGATACTACAGAATTTGGGGGGCAAAATGATGAGGCCCAAAATCACATTAGAATCAGAGCCGTCCACGTGTCAACGCTTCGGAGAATGAGACTCGGGACGCTCACATTACGGGGCTCGCAGGCCTTCCCAACCCACTTGCTTGCTTATCGGTACAGATCAATGGGTCTCGGCCAACTGCTCAGGTAAAGGGCTCAAGTTGACCGGTTTGACGCTCACATTACGGCCCTCAGGAACACCTTCCTCAAGGAAGTGCCTACCTGACGGCCCTTCCCGATGCTCGGGACTTTGGCGCTCAAGGGTCATCTACTGTGGGGAGGCCATCCGTACACTCTTCGAGCGTCACTAGCGTTCGTGCATGAGCATACCCCATTGCGAGGAATCCGAACCTTAGCAAAGAGGATCTTGGGCTTTCCTCACATGCGACCCTCGCCAACAACCTCTGACACATAGGATGTACGCACCTTGTACCTGACACGCCGCTTGCTTTTCAGAAACGTCCTTCTCACTCCCTCACAGGCTGCCACGTGTTAGGGCAACACAGGTTTGGGACCACACAGTCGATTTACCCATTTACCCTTACCCCTAACATATAAATAGGGGAGAAGCATGCTTTCTCCCCCAAGTCATCTTCTTCAAATTCACGCACTCATACACAGTTCTGGGCATCTTTCCTCTATCTTCTCAAGCTTTCCATTAACCTCACCACAGTTGCATCACCATTACCTCTTGCACTCTTGGTGTTATCCTAGCTGGAAGAACCCACGTACAAAAAGGAAACCCAGTTCCTGAGGCTTTCCCGCCTGTGATGGTCCTCCCCTTCTCACAAATATTAAAGTGTTGTTGCATTTAGGAAGCTCAGATTCTTGCACCATCAATTGAGTAAGTTTATTTTTCTCTTTTCTTAATTCTTATGAATTTATTTATTTTTAAGTCATTTTATTTCTTTTTTTTTCATTATTCATTTTTCACATGCATTTAATTTATTATACATAATTGTAGTAAATAATTCTTAAACTATTTTTTATGTTAATATATTATTTAAATCCTATTAAATTTCATAAAATGATTTTAAAAGATTTAGAGATAAATTAGTAACTTGGTATCTCAACTCTTTCTGCAATCACTTCACTGATTATTTTCTATTTTTCACTTCTTTTTTTTTTTACTATTGCAAAATTTACTACTTTAGCTTATATTATAATTTTTAATCATGGAGTAGAGTTTGCAAACACCCATTTTATTATTTTTTGTAGATTAAATAGATTAATTCATAAATTAGTATTTTTTTTTATATTTTGATTATTAGTTCATACACTCTTTGATATATATATATATATATATATATATAATTTATATAAAAATTTAAACACAAAATTATAAAATTTTGTTAGATAATATTCTAAAAAATAAATTTTTTGACCCCAGTGATTGACAATGCTGGAGTCGCCATTGGGTTTACTCCCTCTTTTCTTTTTTTGTTTTTCTATGACATTTATTCTGATCAACTTGAGACTCGAATACATTAGGCTAAGATTGTTTTCTAGTCGCTAAGCCACGTCACGATGGCTTATAATAACTCCCTGTACTAAAACGTATCTTTGTTTCATAAGTACAATAAATTTCTGAGCTGAGTACGTTTGTTTATTTAACTATAGAGGACTAAAAGAAAGAAAATAAGCACTAATGGTATAAATAAGTGAATAATTCTGGTTTAAATTTAGTTCGATCAAACTAATGTAATGAAAGAAAGAACGTTTTATGATTAATGTGTCACAGGGAATGAGATTAAGATATGTTACCTTTTTAGCATCACTGATGAGATTTACCACTTTGGAGTTGTTGATTACTGTATCAGTCCCTACTGCATTCAATAGTAGCCTCTGCAGTTCCATTCTGCATATTACTCGAGTAGCCGGAATCCCTTCCGCCACTGCACCACTTAGCAAGTCCCACTTGAAAAACCTAAACAAATTAATTCAATTAATTCATCACTATATTTATAAACTACATATAAAAAATTAACATATGGTGACGGAGACAAATATTTATTTAAGAGATGAGGTTTCTAAATTTTAAGAGACCAGAACACAAAAAATTATAATTTTTAACAAAAATTTTATTCTTAAGAAAATGAAAAGGCGTAGTATATGTCCCTCTGCTTCCACCATTGCATGTCTATATTTACTTTATGAGAAAATATCTTTCACTTTGCATTTCACCTGATATATATAACCTCATAAAAACAAACAATTAATTTTGCTCGAAATTTTCAATATTAATCCCTTAGCGGACCGTTTGCACCTATAATGAGGGTTGTTGTAATTTCAACTAAAGAAGCATACATAGTACCATTCTCCCGTGGTACCGTCGGCTATGCCATTTTCCCCGCTAGCCGTCATGTAGCCGGCTTCCATTATTTCCTTAGCAACTTCTCTGTCAATGTTTTCCAGCAGTCTCAAAGCACTGCTTAAAAGCTGAATAGGGCCACGGTCGATGCCCTCACCTCGAACAACACTCGATTCTTTCTCAAAAACCTTCACATCAAATCCGCTGCGCTTCGCAGCAAGTGCAAAAACAAGGCCTCCGATCCCTCCACCGGCAATCAGGATTTTAAGTTTCTTCTCATCGGGACTCTTCTCATTGTGATTACGACCGATGAGATTGGAATAGTTGCCCCTAAGATTAACCAACGATCTCTTGTGATGATCTTTATATGCACGGAATCTCACGGAGCTGCATTGTTGTTGAGTGAGAAGGTTGTTGAAACTATGAACAGATAGAGCCATGCAAGAGAACTTTTAATTTGCTTCTTCTTAAGCAAATGGCGATGAGAAGTGTGTTGAGATTAATTATGACTCACAAATCAAGAACTTGATGAACTATTAATATAAAAATGGGACTTCAGTGGAACTGTGAATGCACTTACTGCGGAGCTGGTATATTACATTATTATTTCTATGTTTTGGTGAATATTTTTGCTATATAAGGTCCAGCAGGGGACCTGAAATGTAAAGATCAGAATTTACAGGACATTAATGTTATCACATGTCTGCATGTTGTAGCATATGTTTTAACAAATCATGGTTGAAACCACAAAGGGTGTAGCTTAGCGGTTTATCGGTATGATAATTTAATCAGAGGTCTCATGTTCGAGTTTCTAGTACACAGATAATATTAGTAGAGATAAGTTTGCACCTAAAATTCGACAATAGAATAATAAATGTAATATACGCATCAGTATCATATATGGTTCTATTTCAATTAGTATTTTATTTATTCACAGATATATCCATAAATAGAAGAAAGAATGAATTTTTTTTCATATTATTGGTTGCTATGATAACTTATACAAACTTATTTGTTTTATCCTAGAAGTAGCTATAAACCCCTATAGTTTCATACGATCTATTACAACTAATTACTAGTAATAGTAGCATATGTCGTGTTCTGTCCATTTGTTTAATATATCTAAGACAATCCTCACTTATGTAATAGCTAGCTTTCAAATTTTAGTTAGGTGGAGTCGATCTCTTCAAATATGGTGTTAATCAAACTACATGTTCCCATTCAATGACAAATTTTGTCTAAATTGGATTCGGTCGAATTCTAATCAATTAAATGATAAGTATATCGTACTTGCTATTTAATTTATAATCTACCTAAATTTTTTAGCAGTCTCGATAAGTTCAAAACAATTACCTCTTACTGCTCACCCCTCATTGTACTAGTTTGAGGAAGAAAATTTTGAATTAGAATTACCCTTACAATGAACACAAACGTGCTATCTTTCTCGCAATATTTTGAGCAATTTCCATCTCATGAAATAATTGTTTTGGCACAAACATCTTGCCAATCCGTGGGGTATGAGATTAGCTTTGCAATTATTGGAATAATATTAATGGCCGGCCATGAATATGCATCCATTTATAGTACTGTTGCTTTTATTTGGCAACGGAAGTTGCTGTATAATAAGTGTGAAATATTAAAAAGTTGCGTGCTCAAATACTTTAACTTGAGAAACGGACAACCCTAAGAAAAATCCTGTTTCACTGAAAAGAGAGGCTATCTTTTGTGCACATAAAAAAAATTAAGGCAAGTTATATCTGAATACTCTAGTAATAGGGTGAAATTACAATACAAGATCTTTTGTTTGAAAAATTACATATTAATTTCTATATGACGTGTTTGGCTTGAGGTGTCTAACAGTAAATGTGAAAAGTCCTAAATGTCCCTAACTCTTTGTCTTCCTTTTAATAAAAAATAAAACAATTTTTTGTTGTAATTATCAAATGATACAAACACCCTTTTTCTTTATGTGTTATATCTCCAAAGCGGAACAAAAGCTCATCAAATTCCAAAATTTTCAAAGGCTTTCTTCCTGCACTTCAAAACTCGTTGAAAATCCTAGCATAAAATTGCCATTTTTGTTAAATTTGTTCTGGAAATTTGTACTTTTTGCAAATATTGGCAATTGCAAATTATGTAATAGGGCGTACATTGCTTGGATTTGCGGTGGGAAGAGGCTGAGGTTAGTTTTTAGCTCCACATGCATTGTTTTCACTAAGGGTTTTTTGTTAGATTTTTCTCTATCCAAAAATTTCTGGTTTTTAAGTCGAACAGAACTGATATTTAGTTTTTTTTTAACATTTTAGTTTGAATTTGTAAGTTTTGGCTTGAAAAAACTCTATGTCCTGTTACTGACGATGCGTTATCCGAGGTCAACACACAATCATTTAGAATTTATAAAGTGGGAGTAACTCGAGCGAGGATGGCGCTCGGAAGGATGAAGAACACTGTGTTCGAGCGGGTTTTAGGTTCGATATGCTAGGAAAACATAAACGTTAGAAGATCAAATTAGGGGAATACGAGGGGATGCCCAATTTTGGCTCTCCAACGCTCAAGTCAGTAAATCTTATATGAAGATTTAAATGAGCTGGGGAGAGAAAATGTAAGAATTACTTAAGAATGCATATAATGGCTTACTTAAGTAGTGAGATCACTGTAACTTATATAGGAGTAGGGCAGGGGCCTTTGAGTAATTATGTTGCATACAAGTAAAATGGATGTTGCCCTAGACACGTGACCCAATGGGTGGGAGGTCAGGTAAAGCATTCATAGGCTTGGAAAAGCAGCCGTAAAGGTGGCTGTAGCAGGTGCACTACCGCGTACGGAGTGTCACAGTGTACTAGTGGGCTATCTCCTAGGGGTTGGCCCTCGGAGTAATTGGGGGGAGGGGGTATGGTGCCCCAGGCTAGTTCATGGCTTAGTTGTTTGGGGGATACTCATGCAGTATTAGGCCTCCTATGGCTAAGGGGCGCCTTAATTAGAAGCATTCTGTTGGACTTAGCCCGCAAGGAGTGGTCTGAGGAGGGACATGGGTCCGCGTGTCCCGCGCTCAAAGGCTATGGGGTGGTGCCGTGGCTCAATTATATTCATGCCCCATCATTTGCCCCCCAACTCTATCAAATAGTGGTGGCATGTAGAGTTATCTTGAATCTCGAGGGACACTTCTGGAGGTGCGATTTTTTGCGCTCGACTGTAGCGCATTTAATGAGATGGGACTGGAGCAAGCACTCGACCATGACTTGTCGGTTGAAAAGGTGGCGTGTGGGCATAAGAAACCTAAAAATGGCATGCATGTCCCGGACATGTGTGACGTTTCACCAAAGCAGTGTGTTTTTCTAGGCGTGAATGATTACAGTTTGAATTTTTTGCCTAATCTCGCGAACTCATTTCCCTATAAATAGGAGAAGTTTTCATCATTCTTCACTTTGCATTTTTTGAACTTTCTTAAGCACCCAGAGCTTTCGGCAAGAACAAACTTTTTGGCAACCAATTGCTTCTCGCATACTCCATTTCAAGTTCTTTTTAAGTATTTGCTGACTCTTTCTTCTCCAACTTCTTCAAACTAACCTTAGTATAGGCACTTTTCAAGCTTTACTTCCAAATAACCCTCCAGCCATCTTAGAACAACGACAATCTCGAACGCAGTGTCAAACAACTTTGCTAGAGATGTGGATGAGATGAGGGATTCTAATAGCTCCAAGGCATTCTGGACTATCATCATCAGGCCATCCACAAAATCTTCAGATATTCTAAGGAAATGACATAGATGAAGTTGTTCTTATTATCAATCGGGAATATGGTACCAGACACTACAGTGCCTATTTTCCCGAATGGGACCGCCATGAGGCTGTTGAGCACCAAGCCCTTGCTATTCCGACGATGGCTAGTTCTTTGAGGTGGATACCCAAGAAGAAGAAGAAAACAAAGCCCTCTGGAGAAAATGAGAGCTTTGGGATGATAGCAACAGAGAGGGTTCCCAGTGAAATCATGAGTACCATTAACAAGACAAAGCTACATTCCCTTGGGGCCGTGTGCTACATGGACCCTTGCTATACCTTAAGATTGGCGGAGCCCCACGAGAGGGTGAATAACCCCCCCTGTAGGAGAGTTGGTTATGTATAGAGATAATATTGCAGTGGGAAGTTTGAGGTTTCCAATTCTGGAACCAGTGGTGTCCATATTATATTACTTGAATTTAGCTACAATGTAGTGTTAGGAATAGTGCCCTGAAAGTCGATGTAATAGTCTGCTTAGTGCTTTTCCTTTTGTAAATCACAGACAGTCTTTGAATAATAAACGAATTAAGGTAGCACTTCTTTATATGCTCTTGTTTGATTGTATGTTTACTTTAGCTGTGCATGTATAAGAACTCCCCTAATCAATATGACTTATAGGACTCAACTATTTAGGTAAAATAGTTCATGAGACGAGCCCTAAATCACTTAAGTCATGATTAGAAATCACTCCAAGCCGATGAGTCCAAAAGACAGTGGGAGTGTCGCTTTGACTCGCTTGAGGCTTGCTCGTATGATCATGCCCTTAAGAAGGACCACCTTGTTTCATGGGGTACAAAGTGTATCGATTGATATGTGTGTGATACTTGGGGGTGCTTACTTATTCTAAGTAGGTATACTGAGGTGTCCCGTGTGAGAAGATTCCTAAATGGGAAAGGAAGTTTCTATTTTTGGAAACAGAAACTTCCAGATTAGGAAATATCTTACGAGTCATTGATGTGATTAAATAGTCCTTAGACTTGAGATTTCATCGATGCTTTGTGGGCTAACTCTGCAGTCTTAGGTATGGGCTTTAATGGGTGTCGCCTTGGACAACAGACTCAAAGCTCATGTTGGGTCTGCACAAGTAGCACATGGAAGCATATGAGAATCGATAAAGGACCTGCACTTGTGAAAGCAAATTGATCTCTTATTGTGTAACTCATTCATATGCCATGAAGGAGTCCTTGGCCAAGGCAGTGGATCGAGATCAAGAAATGGGTTTCTTGGATCGAGATAAAAATGGATATGAAATGCACTTAACTTTAAGATCGAGATTATTAGGGTTCTGATTATTCCCTTGCCCTAGATCTTGATTGAGAGATGGGATGTAGGAGGACTTTATCTCGCATTTGTCAATGACTTAAAGGTTCTTCCGAATTGAGATATTCTTATTCAGCTAGGGGTCACACACATGTTCCTAGATTATGGTAGTGTGATCTGTGGACTGATTAATTAATTAAGAATTAATTAATTAGGGTTACTGCTAATTAAATTAAGAACCTAGAGGGTCACACATAAATGCCCGGTCACGAGGGTTAAGGCTTAAATCGATTAAACGAGTCGATCGAACTAATAAGAGATTGGTTAGGAGCCACACGTGTGGGGCACATGTCTCAATGTGACACGTGTCACTTTGTTGTGATAATTAAACGATTAATTTGATTAATTATTTAATGGACTTTAATTTAATTATGAATTAATATTAAAGTTCTAATTTGGAGAATTTAAGTCTAATAAATAATTAATTAATTATGAATTAATTAATTATTAACTTCAAGTTATTTATTATGAATAAATAAAATTAATTAAAATATCTAAAAGAGTTAGATATTTTATTCTTGCTTGACAAGTTGGTCAAAAGGAGACTTTTGGTGAAAGTAAGAGTCTTTCTGTCCAAACAAGGAATATACTTGCTAGTGGGCTAAAATCCTATCCCTAATAGGAGATGGGGTTCGAACCCCATAACTATAAATACAAGGGGTTCGAGCCCCTTGATAGTTGATAGAAAAATTCTTCTTCTCCATATTATATCACACAAACCCTAGAGCCTAAACACTAAACATAGAACTAGCATTCTCCCTGTTTAGATCGTGATCGAGGCTGGTGTGGACTATTTCTCTAGAGGGATGCTTTCGTGGACTCTTGAAAGATTCGAAGGAGCTTGGGGACTTGCCGCTTGAAGAGCGTTTGTGGGTGGCTCAAATGTTTTAAGAAAGCGTCGATCTATGTGAGTTTCTTAGAACCCTACGAATTTGGGAATAAGAATTGCAAGATTTGATCTTCTTTTGGGAAATTTTTTTAAATTCCGCTGCGTTATTGTTTTGTTTTTCCCAACACGTAGATCCCTCCGAACGAGATATCTTTAAGTACTTCTTTCATCGTGATCATGAGGTGCTTGGGGCTCGAGCCCTCATTTGATAATTTCAATTGCTTGTTCCAAGTAGCCGATCGGCCCGCTCTTCCCCCGACGTTGAGGGGGCAGGTTTCTATTACATCCAAGCTCAAACCAATCTTAGACTAATCAATGCTCCTACAACTTCCTTTGGGTTTGAATGGAAAGAGAAGAACTTGGGTAAACCATGGAAAAAAGTCCCTAATAGGCGCATGAAACAATCCTTCTTTCTTTTGTGAATAGGCTTGAGAACTGGCCTAATCTATAAAGTATAATAAGTCTCTTATCAGGGCCAAGGACTTGCTCGATGATAAGGATGTACTATTCCTTTGCGGACTCATTAGCCCACCTGAACTGATTAGAAATCCTCCGAGGATAACCTTGGATCGAGATGGTCAGGATTCCTTTTAGGGCCTAACCAATCCCCTTGCTTAGGAAACTACTAACTTACCCCTCGATTTATTGTAATTCATCTCTAACCCTCATTCTTTCCTCTTTGCAGGGCCAACAATACTAATGGCAAGTGGTGCACTTAACGAAGTTGCGGCTCTGTTGGCTAAGAGGAGTCCGCAAGGGCCCCTACGCGGAAGGGATGGTCTAGCCCGAGGGACCCAATAGTAGCAACCACAACAACAAACAGGCCACCCCAAGGGCATTCGAGAACCAGGCCATAGAAGCCGAGGAGTTAACCAGCCAAGCGCTCTGGGCGCCGGTCGAGGGGAGGGCCGAGAGGAGGGCCTAAACACCGAGTAGTTGTCTATTTTAGGGCTCAACTCGCCTAAGATGGGTAAGAACAGACTGCAAATTCTTCCCCTGTAATGTAGTGAAGGCCCCACACGGGGGATGGTCAAAGAAATACTTCCCTTGGTGTAGGATGGCTAGGGAAAGAGGAGGAGGAAGAGGGTGCCTGACTCCAAGGCAGGCAAAGGAAAAGAGCCCATGGAGGGCGATGACAATGAGAACACTTCTTCCTCCGAGGAGGATGACCTTTGGTGATTCGAGCGCCGAGGGGATAACTTGTTTAAATACAGTTCCACATCTAGAATCAACAACACTGAAGGATTTTCCGGCGGTTCAGAGTATTTTCCGCAAGCTGGCTCTTAATTATCAGTTTATTGAAGACCATAGGGCAGTGCTCTCCCAATCAACGACCCAGTTAGTGGATTCCTTCATGAGGGATGTTATGGGGGTAAGTTAACTCCTTTCCCCCTCTCGTTCCCTTCTACTTTATCATTTGGAAATGGATATACACTTTATTAAAGAGAAACTAGAAGTGGGGATTGTTGACATTCCATTTGTACGATTAGAGGATCAGTTAGCTGATATCTTGACGAAGGATAGAATGAAAGGCCTTTTAGCAAAATCTTAAGTAAGTTGAGCATCAGAGACCTAACACTGAACTTATTTAGTGGGAATGTTGATATAAATCATCAGGGACCCAACACTGAACTTATTGAGGGGGAATGATATAAATCATTATAATTGACTTTTCTTTCATAGACTAGTTCTTGTACATCATATAGAATAGACTCTTGTACATTGTAATACACAAAATTATAGTGAATCAAGAAAATCTTTCCCCAAACTATGGCGTTCTCAATAGTTAACACTTTAGATGAATATGATTTCATATTTGAAGAAGCTTTTAGTGAACTAGTGCCTGATGTTAATGAAGATGCAACAATTAATTCCCCAATGCACTGAACCCTCATCTCTCGAAAACTTCTTCAACCTGGATGAACTCGAACCCTCATCTCGATACGAAGCCGGATTTATTATTTCTGCCCTTTAGTTGATCATAAGTATACCTCCATAATGTAAGGAACTCGTATGGTAACTGAAAGCCAGAGTACTTCTTTGTACGAGCTCCAAAACAACGAACATGGAAAACTTCGTCAAACTGGAACCTAGAAGCTTCGAATCCTTCTGAGATGGTAACTTCTAAGCCTGATAACTTCTTACCCCGCTGACACGTGTCGATAATCACAATAATCACGACACACGGAGAATTAATTGTTAGGAATAGTACCCTTAAAGCCGATTGTATAACCGCTTTAGTACTTTCCCTTTGTAAATCACAGACAATCTTTGAATAATAAACGAACTTTGGCAGCACTTCTTTATATGGTCTTGTTTGATTGTGTGATTACTTTAACTGTGCATGTATAAGAACTCCCCTAATCAATATGACTCATAGGACTCAACCATTTAGGTGAAATGGTTTATGGAATGAGCCCTGTATCACATAAGTCATTATTAGAAATCACTCCAAGCCGATGAGTCCTAAAGATAGTGGGAGTGTCGACTTGACTCGTTCGAGGCTTGCTCATGTGATCACGCCCTTAAGAAGGACCACCTTATTTCATGGGGTGCAAAGTGTGTTGCTACTACGTGCGTGATACATGAGGGTGCTTGCTTATTCTAAGTAAGTACACTGAGGTGTTCCGTGTGAGAAGATTCCTAAATGGGAAAGAAAGTTTCTATTTCTGGAACAGAAACTTCCTGATTAGGAAATATCTTACGAGTCATTGATGTGATTAAGTGATCTTTAGACTTGAGGTTCCGTTGATACTTTATGGGCTAACTCTGTAGTCTTAGGTGTAAGCTTTAAAGGGTGTCGCCTTAGACAACTGATTCAAAGCTTATGCTGGGGCTGCATAAGTGGCACACGAAAGTATATGAGAATCGATAAAGGACCTACACTTGCATTAGCAAGATGATCTCGTATTATGTAAGTCATTAATATGGCGTAATGGAGTCCTTGGCCAAGGCAGTGGATCAAGACATCAAGAATTGAGTTTCTTGGATTGAGATCAAATGGGTATGAATTGCACTTAACTTTAAGATCAAGATTATTAGGTTCTAGTTATTCCCTTGCCCTAGATCTTGATTGAGAGATGGGACGTAGGAGGATTGTATCTCACATAAATGAATGACTTAAAGGTTCTTTCGAATTGAGACATTTTTATTTAGCTAGGGGTTATACACCTGTTGCTGGACTATGGTCGTATGATCTGTGGACTGATTAATTAATTAGGGTCACTACTAATTGAATTAAGAACCTAGAGGGTCATACATAACAACCCGGTCGCGTAGGTTAAGGCTCGAATCGATTAAACGAGTTGATCGGACTAATAGGAGATTGGTGGGGTCCACACGTGTGGGACACGTGTCCTTAGTGACACGTGTCACGTGTGTATGTGTTAGTTAAATAATTAATTTGATTAATTATTTGGAATGAACTTTAGTTTAATTATGAATTAATATTAAAATTCTAATTTTGAGAATATAAGTCTAATAAATAATTAATTGTGAATTAATTAATTATTAGCTTCAAGTTATTTATTATAAAATAAATAAAGTAAAATAAAATATATCTAAAAGAGTTAGATATTATTCTTGCTTGACAAGTTGGTCAAAAGGAGACTTTTGGTCAAAGTAAGAGTCTTTCTCTCCAAGCAAAGAATATACTAGCTAGTGGGTCAAAATCCTATCTCTAATAGGAGATGGGTTTCGAACCCTATAGCTATAAATATAAGGGGTTCGAACCCCTTAGAGATGATAGACAAATTCTCCTTCTCAAAATATTATACATTCAACCCTAGAGCCTAAACACCGAATATAGAACTAGCATCCTCCCTATTTGGATCGTGGTCGAGGTTGGTGGACTAATTCTCTAGAGGGCTACTATCGTGAAGTCTTGAAAGGTTCGAAGGAGCTTTTGGAGATCAAGCCGCGTGAAGAGCGTTCTTGGGCGGCTAGAACGTGTCAAGAAAGCTACTATCTAAGTGAGTTTCTTAATCTCTACGAATTTGGGAATAGGAATTGCAAGATTCGATTCCATCTTTTGTGAAAATTTTTAAATTTTCGTTGGGTTTCTGTTTAGTTTTCCCATCAAGTGGTATCAGAGCCACCTTGCAAGGCCTATTTGTAACGCTTCAATTTTCCAATTGTTCAGGTAGGCATGTCACACGTGTGATTTTGAGAGTTAGGATTTATTTTAATCCTTTCGTTTATTAAATTCTTACATTTCATGAAAATTATATGGATTATATTTCAATGTGTTCACGTGAAAATATATGAAATTCGTGATAATGTGAGAATTATGCGTGACTTGAAAATAATTGTTAAGTGAAATAATTGCCGAAAGTGATTTAATTGCTAAATTGTCCTTAAGTGGTCATTCTTTTAAATTCAAGGACTAAATTGCATAGACTTTCATGGACCTAATTGATCAATTCTTAAAACCATCCATCCTTAATTGCATGACTTGAAGAAATAAGGGTTTAAATTACAATTTCAATATTTCATCAAATTCAAAAAGGGTGAATCACGTTAAAATGGCTTCTCCATGCTTCCAAGTTCATTTTATCAAAAAGCACCAACATATTTACTTTCTTCCTGCTCTCGGTTCATCTAAGGAGAAAAGGGAAAGAGATTTCATTAAATTCAATCAAGTTTTTCAAGAAAATTCAAGCTTTTGAAGCTCAAGCATACATCTTCATCATCTTCTTCCATTTCTTCCATTCAAGTGCATGAAAGTGATATATATATGATCACTTGATAATGGAGTGATGATGCTAGGGTTAGGAATTTGTTGAATAAATGGATTACTTGTTGGTTATTACATGAATACATGAATTTTCCATGGATTGATGCATGAATTCTTGAAGAATTTGAAGATATAGCATGGAATTATATATGAGTTGAACTTGTTGATTCTTGATGATCATGAGAGTTGAAGTGTTTATATGAAGCTTTATTGTGTTACCAGCATGTATACTAGATAATTACCAGAAATCACATGTTTTGGAACTTGAAAATTTGTGTTTTGAAGTGATTTTGGTGTTTGGCCGAGGTTCCCCTGTTTTCTGCTCTGTTTTATTTCTGGCGTGACTATAGGTCGAGATCGCGACCTAAACACACACCAATCTGGTCACACCCGCGACCCACTCACAAATCTGGCAGAACAGTAGGTCGCGCCCGTGACCTGAAATACACATAAAACAGGTCGCGGCTGCTACCCAAATTTGGCCAAGTTTCGACTTTTTGAGAAATTACACGAAAAATTCATGAAAAATTAGGTCGTGCCCGCGATAAAATATAGAGCAAAAATGGTCGCGACTGTGACCCCTGCATAATCTGCATAAAATTGAGTTTTCCAAATCCTTTTCTAATCTCTTAATTGACACCAACATGCTATTATATGATCAATATCATGCCATAATATGATTATTACATGCTACATTTGATAATGCATGACGTTTCATTGCATAATTACGCCGTGAGTCATATTTGGTAACATTCTTGAGTTATTGTCTCATGAGTACACAATGTCCTGTTTTTTGTCCAGTTATTCTCCAGGACGGAGATTACAGATCGATGAGCAGGTTCATGCATCCATGAGTCGTCGTGTCGCCTGCCAGGTGAGGTTTAATTTCTAGTTACATAGAACCTATATAACCCTTATGTGAAGTTTTGGGCCAAAAGGTATATATATATTTATCTATAATCATTTCTAAACTTTCAAGTGATTAGCAAGCAAGTCATGGTCATGCAAAGCAATGCATGTACCGCGATTGAATCGTTCAAGTGATTGCAAGCAAGTCAGGCTCATGCAAAGCAATGCATGTATCATGATTAGACCGTGATTGTGTATTGGCGAGTGGCATGACAGCACTTTGGGCCCAAGGGCTAATGTATGAGCCAACCGAGAAAGTATAGGGCTGACGGGTAACTCTACACTCCCCTCATCATTGGGATGACCCTTGAATCCACCAGGAGGTTTGGTGGAGGAAGGAATCCCATATGTGGGAGTCATGTTCCTGACGTACGTAGCATGGATGGTTAGGGCCTTGCAAACCCACCATCACCCGGAGTAAAGGAGTTCATGAAATTGATACGTGTGCACTATAATTGAATTGCATGATCACATCATAATTAAACAAGCATGTAATGTTCACTATTGGTGTAAGGTTGGAGAATTGCCCTTACTCGCCAGGGCCACTGATTGAAAGCATGAAAGTGATTAAAGTATTTAATATGGATAGTTGTAATCTCAGGCAAAGTGTATTGTATTCTGAACTTATATTGCTTTTAGTTATAAAACCTTACCCGAGGTTATAACTTGCATGTTATCTGCGCTAATATATATCTATGCCCCTCACTCAGTCTTCCATAGACTGATGCCTCCACCTTTTAGGTTCTTGCAGGTGCGTGCTAAGTGGGAGTCAGAGTCGTGTCCTGTCATTCAGTCGAGTCTAGCGCACTACACTTTCATGTATTGTTATCTTTGGCATTAATATTTCATGTTATGTATTCTAGGAGATGATAATGTATTGATATGTGAGATTAGAATATGGTTTATTTGGAAAGTGATCGATCATATAGCAGGCTCCTGCTTTATTTCTTATACCTTATGGTAATTGATTGAGGGTTAGTCCCGTCTAGCTAGCTTGTTTCTTTTATTGTCACCCGTTCGCTATAGGTTGGTTCATGTACGGACTATCCATTTCGTATGTGGATCGACTTATAGTGCCGGGGTGTGGCATCTCTACGTATAGGGGTGCTACACTATTTCTGATTCGGCTTCATATTACGAATTTGGTAGAAATTCTTAGGTTTAGATGTGATTGAGTATTCATGAGTTCTTTTAGAAAATCAGAAAATTGAATCTGTATTTTTCCTGAAAGTTCCTGAAAACTGTTTTCTGAAAATTTTGTTTTGAAACTGTTAAATCGTAATTTTAATTCTTGGAATGAATTGGTTTTGAGAAACCTGAGATACGAAACACAAAATTGCATTATGAACGAACGAGGCAAGGCTCGCGCGTGCTAAGGCGTAGCACGTGAGGCCTCACCATCACCCGCCACCATCGTCCAGCAGCTCTTACAACCGCGAGGGAGCCTCGCCTGCACGCAATCGTAATTTTAATTCTTGGATTGAATTGGTTTTGAGAAACCTGAGATATGAAACACAAAATCGCGTTACGAACGAACGAGGTAAGGCTCACGCGTGCTAAGACGTAGCACACGAGGCCTCACCATCGCCCAGCAGCTCTTGCAACCGTGCGGGAGCCTCGCCTGCACGCTCCTACAACCGCGCGGGAGCACCGCCTGCCAGCATCCGCCCTTCCCCGCTCTAACGCTGCGCACGACGCGCACATTTATTTGTGTGCACGCTTGCGGCAACTGCCGTACGCTGTGCGTGCCCACGCGCGCTGCTGCGCGGTATTTCGTGGCGTGGCTGGGTGGTTCCGGGCTCGTTTTTCATGTTTCGGTCCACAAAATCCTGATTTAATTTTGCCCTTCTAAAATCTATTTTATTAAATTAAAATTAATTTTTATATTTTGTTAAATTGGGATTTTGAGAAATTAAAACAATTTAATTTCTGGGAAAATTACTATCTTTATTTTTGAAATATTGAAAAGGAATAAAATTATTAATTTTCAGAAATTAATTGGAATTTTATTGGTTTGTTATTTTTGGATTTTATAGAAAAGGCTCATGAACAAGAATTACATCTAAATCATGTTTTAAGTCATTAGGGATTAAAGCGAGAATTTTAATTTATTGGCTAAATTTAAATTCTTACAATTTATGCATGTTAGGTGATCATGAGTTTAGTCTTATAAATGGTTTTAATTTATGCACATGAATAGTTTAAATTGGGGTTGGAGCCCCATAGTTGCATTTTTCAATTGGGGTCGGTGCCCCACTTATGTACGTACTGTTATGTGTTTATTATGTGGCTTTCCATATTACGGTCTTTGTTGCCGGGGTATTTTCAGTGTAATTGTCTAATGCCAATATAAAGATTGAGCCTTATTACTTTATTTCTTTTTCCTTTTATTGTAATTTGAGAGTAGAGATAGGTGGTGAGGTCTTTTTCTTTCATTTGGAGACAATGCATCCATGGAGTAAGATGGATCCACACAACAAGTAGCAAGATGGAGTCCATAAGTGAAGACCTCTCAAAGTGTTAGATAGGATTTCTATTATTGTAATAGATAGGGCATCGTTTTATTTCCAATCCCCTTATGTAATTTAAACTGTTTTATATGGCATGTATGTTAGAACTTGTGATTGTAAAGTGTCTCCCACATATCACGCACAAGATAGGGAGAACCCATGATCATCACATGTTAGTATCATGCTAGGACATGTTATCTGCTATGTGCTTGTCTGAAATACATTTAAGTTGTACTTGCACTAATCAAGACTAATTAAATTGGAGAACATATATGTTGGTGAGGTCGAACCGGACAACTCTCCGGTTAAATAAAACATTCCCTTAAAATATTAAGCTAATTTCGAAAATAGGTGTTTAATTCAAGGTGCAAACTTTGAATTAAATTCCTAGCATTCCATCAATAGGATTTAAGTTTAATAGGGGAAGTTAGTTCCTGTCCATGAGTCGTGGGGTGACTATGTGAAACCTATTAGTTCTTAGTTTCCTAATTGATCATTTTAATTATCAATATTTCAAGATCAATTTTAGGGAGGGCGATGTCCACGAGTCGTGGGCCGTTCGAACTAAGTTTTGATGTTGATCATATGATTGATGGGTCTAGCTTAACGCCTAAGTAAATATGGATGTCGCACGAGTCGTGGGTCTATATTGAAAGATAGGTGATGCAAAAATATTACTAAGAATTTCACCGAGTTGGAATTGGTAAGTTGTATCTACCTTAGGCTTTATTAAGAATGTCTACGAGTCGTGGGTTCAAGATAAAGTGCTTAGGATCTTAGTACCCATTGTGATAACAAGTATCCTCTACGATCTTTGGGAATTATAGATCTTCTAAAATCCTGTGGGAGATACATAGATTAAAGACCTAATCTCATGTATATCGTTATTATTCAGCATGCTCACTTAGTTTTCTGTTTTTCCATTTAGGTTGTAGATTCTATGATTCTCTACGTGTTTTGAAATGGCAACCAAAAACCCTCTAGTATCGATCCTCGAGTCAAACAAGTTGACTGGTCCCAACTATTCTGATTGGCTTAGGAATCTAAAAATCGTTCTAGATTCCGAGAAGAGAACTTATGTTCTCTACGAGACGGAGCCTGTTCCCAAAGGGGAAGCTCTGACCCGGGCTGAGCGGGATGCGATCCAGAAGTGGAAGGATGATAATCTCCAAGCCCGTTGTCTCATGCTTGCTAACATGTCTCCGGAAATGCAAAGACAGCATGAGTCCATGGAATTCGCTTAGGGGATTTACGACCACTTAGAGAAACTTTACTGCCCTCATGGGCGTGTTACAAGGTATAACACCTCAAAAGAATTGTTCCATTTGAGAATGAGGGAAGGTACAAGTGTCCATGAATATGGACTCAAGTTGCTTGCTCTTATTGAGAAACTTGCTTCCATGGACATGCCACTGAGAGATGAGCTTTCAGTGGATTTGTTGCTAGCCTCGCTCCCACCATCATTTAACCCCTTTGTCCTTAACTTCAACATGAATCATGCAAATGCTACTGTAGCTGAGCTGATTACTCAGCTTATGACTACTGAAAGCACGATCAAGAAGGACAACAAGGTCATGATGGTTATTGCTCTATTTTCTTCTAAGCCTTCTAAAGGCAAGGGCAAGAAAGCCCAAAAGAAGAAGAAATCCCTTAGGCCCAATGGAGGCATCATGAAGGGAAAAGCCAAAAAGAAGAAACATGATCAGAAAGAGGGCGTTTGCTTCCATTGTGGCAAACTGGGGCATTGGAGGAGAAACTGCCAGGAGTACAAGGCTACTCTAAGGAAAGGTATGTTTCTCGTTGAAGTAAATCTTTCTATTAATTCTAAGTCTTGGGTACTTGATACCGGTTGTGGATCTCATATCTGTAATGATGTACAGATGCTAAGTGAGGTCCTGCAGCTGAAGGAAGGAGAATGTGTCTTGAAGATTGGGGACGGCTCAACGGTCGAAGCTCAAGCTTTAGGCACAATAAGATTAGATTTAGGTCATTCTGTTTTAGTTTTAAATAAAGTCGTTTATGTACCAGACATTATTCGTAATTAATTTTAATTCCAATACTTGATTGCGAAGGTTATGAGATTAATATTAAGAATGGTAACTTTTTCCTCAAAAAGAATAATTTTTCAATACATCTTGGTACATTAAACAATGGACTTTATCTAACTCAAAACAATAATATTTTGAATATACAACGAGAAACAAAACGTAAGAGAGTTGAGGAAGTCTTAGCATCTTTGTGGCACACTAGATTAGGACATATTTCCAAGAACAGAATTAGCAAATTAACTGTCTAAGGGATATTCTCTAAAAATGACCTTAAACGGTTAACTTCCTGCGAATCCTGCTCAAAGGAAAGATGTCCAAAACTCTTTTCAAAGGGAGTGTGGATCGAGCCACAAGCACTTTGGATTTGATCCATTCTGATGTTCGTGGACTGCTTAGTGTAAGCACTCGAAACAATCATCAGTCCTTCATAACCTTTACTGACGACTTTAGTCGTTATGGTTATGTGTACTTAATGAAGTACAAATCTGAGACTTTTGAGAAATTCTTAGAATTTCAAAAGGAGGTTGAGAACTGAACTGGTCACAAGATCAAGACACTTCGATCTGATCGAGGTGGCAAGTATCTTAGTGAAGAATTCCTTAGTCATCTCAAAGATAATGGAATTATCTCTCAATGGACTCCTCCGGGAACTCCTCAGATTAATGGAGTTTCTGAAATAATGAATCGAACCCTACTTGATATGGTTCGTTCCATGACGAGTTTCACTAACTTACCACCTTCTTTCTGGGGTTATGCTCTAGAAAGTGCAGCCAAGGTTTTGAATCTTGTTCCTTCCAAGTATGTCCCTAAAACGTCATCTGAAATGTGGCATGGCAAAATCCCTAGTTATTCTTACTTAAGAATTTGGGGTTGTCCTGGTTATATGAAGAGGACAGTGGGAGATAAGTTAGAAGCTCGTTCTAACTTATGCTACTTTGTTGGCTATCCTAAGGAATCCATAGGATACTACTTCTATGATCAAACTGAACAAAAGATGTTTGTTTCAAGAAGTGTAACTTTTCTTGAGGAACCGTTCCTAGAAGAAAAGAAAGGCAAGATCACAGAACTCAAAGAAATTTAAGATACTCCTAAGCCAAATTCTGAAGACACATCCCATTCTGACATCCTGCAACCAATCACGAAATTCGATACACGTGAAAATCCTCGTCTAAGGCGTTCTGAACGCACTCCTAGACAGCCTGAGAGATGGTATGGTTTTCTCCATGAAATCTCTCAGGAGGATATTGATCCTCTAACATATGAGGAGGCACTGTCAGACTCAGATTCTGAGCAGTGGAAACAAGCCATGAAATCCGAAATGGATTCCATGTACTCCAACCAAGTTTGTACCTTGGTTGATTTGCCTGATGGGGTAAAACCCATAAGTTGCAAATGGATCTTTAAAAGAAAGCTCGGAGTAGATGGATGCTTTGCAGCCTATAAGGCAAGGTCCGGTGAGGACTTTGATGAAACCTTCTCACCGGTTGCAATGCAAAAGTCCATTCAGATTATGCTTGCCATATCTGCATATTACGACTTTGAGATATGGCAAATGGATGTGAAAACTGCCTTTCTCAATGGAGACATTGATAAAGACATTTATATGGATCAACCCATAGGTTTCACATTCGGTGGGAGTGAACAAAAGGTTTGCAAGCTCCAAAGATCAATCTACGGATTGAAACAGACTTCTAGGAATTGGAACATTCGTTTTGATGAAGCAGTCAAAGCGTTTGGCTTTGTTCAAAATTTGAATAAGTTCTGCGTGTATAGAAAGGAATTGGAGACTTCAGTGCAATTCTTGCTGCTTTATGTTGATGACATCCTTCTAATGGGGAATTCGAAGGATGACATGAAAGTTACCAAGTCTTGGGTATCGAACCAATTCAAGATGAAAGATCTTGGTGATGCGTCCTACATTCTCAGTATAAAGATCTATAGGGATAGGTCTAAGAGATTGATAGGACAATCACAATCGATGTACATAGACAAAGTACTGCAATGGTTCAGTATGGAGAATGCAAAGAACAAAGTTCTTCCCATGAGTGTAGGAACATGTCTTTCTAAGAAGATGTGTCCTAAGACAAACCTTGAGAAGGAAAGAATGACTCATGTGCCTTATGCCTCGGCAATAGGTAGCATAATGTATGCAATGTTGTGTACTCGACCGGATGTGGGATATGCACTTCGTGTTACAAGTCGTTTCCAATCAGACCCTGGAGAAGGTCACTAGACTACCGTGAAGAATATCCTAAAGTACTTAGAAGCACTAAGGATTTGTTCTTAGTATAGGAGGACCGAAAGATCTAGTAATCGGAGGATATTGCGATGCAAGCTTTGCATCTAACTTAGATGATTTTAAGTCAATGTCAGGAGGAAGAGGGTGCCTGACTTCAAGGCAGGCAAAGGAAAAGAGCCCATGGAGGGCGATGACAATGAGAACACTTCTTCCTCCTAGGAGGATGACCTTTGGTGATTCGAGTGCCGAGGGGACAACTTGTTTAAATACAATTCCACATCTGGAACCAACAACGCTGAAGGATTCTCCGGTTGTTCAGAGCATTTTCCTCAAGCTGGCTCTTCATTATCAGTTTATTGAAGACCATAGGGCATTGTTCTCCCAATCAACGACCCAGTTAGTGGACTCTTTCGTGAGGGATGTTATGGGGGTAAGTTAACTCCTTCCCCTTCCCCCCCCCTCTCGTTCCCTTCTTCTTTATCATTTCAATATTACTAAGTATTGGGACTTTCTGCAGGTTAGTGCCAGGGATTTTCAACCTTGGTCGTCGGTCCATTGTCTTTTTCGAGAAGAAAAGGAAGTACAAAAATATGGCGAGGGTGGCCAATCCTACCCTATTGCAAGAAGAAATGGACCTCGTAAAGGCCTAGAAGGATCCTCTGGAGATCGAGCACCAGCGTCTCGAGAAAGACTTAGCCGAGACGGAGAAGAAGCGAAAGAAAATCAGTGCCAACTATAGCCAAGCTAAGACTTCGATTGAGGAGCTCACCAACTTGGTTAACGATAAACAGAAAAAATAAAGATAAGAAGGATAATGCGCAAGAAGGCTCTGAAAGAGGCACGTGAGATAATGCAATAAGAAGTGGAGGTGGCCCTCGAAAACTTCTACAATTCTAAGGCCTTCGACTCTATTGCCACCCTACACACCTATGACAATGCCCAAAGGAGCTTCAATATAGCCTTCGAGCAACTGGAAGCCCTGGGGTTGTGGATAGGAATAGGGACTTCACTGAGGAGATTGGGCTCCACCTTGATAAGGATCTCAACGAGCCAGCCATTCCCAAGGGGAATGCCAAGTTTCGAGCACGGAAGCAGAGTTTCGAGTTGCTCGGGGGTTAACAGAAGTATTGTGGCTAAGAAAATTGGTCGTAGAGATTGGATTTCCCGTGGCGGAAGCTTGTAACCTGAGATGTGGCAACCGAGCAGCTATCAGCATATCAGAAAACCCAGTACAACATGATCGTACGAAGCATATGGAAATGGATATACACTTCATTAAGGAGAAACTAGAAGTGGGGATTGTTAACATTCCGTTTGTACGATTAGAGGATCAGTTAGCTGATATCTTGACGAAGGATAGAACGAAAGGCCTTTTAGCAAAATCTTAAGCAAGTTGAGCATCAGAGACCCGAACCTGAACTTATTGAGGGGGAATGTTGAGAAAGGAAAGATATAAATCATTACAATTGACTTTTCTTTCATAGACTACTTCTTGTACATTATATAGAATAGACTCTTGTACATTGTAATACACAGAATTATAGTGAATCAAGAAAATCTTTCCCCGAACTATGGCGTTCTCAATAGTTAACACTTCAGACGAATATGATTTCATATTTGAAGAAGCCTTTGGTGAACTAGTGCCTGATGTTAATGAAGATGCAACAATTAATTCCCCAAAGCACTGAACCCTCATCTCTTGAAAACTTCTTCAACCTGGATGAACTCGAACCCTCATCTCGACAAGAAGCTAGATTTATTATTTCTGCCCTTTAGTTAATCATAAGTATACCTCCATAATGTAAGGAACTCGTGTGGTAACTGAAATCCAGAGTACTTCTTTGTACGAGCTCCAAAACAACGAACATGGAAAACTTCGTCAAACTGGAACCTAGAAGCTTCGAATCCTTCTGAGATGGTAACTTCTAAGCCTGATAACTTCTTACCCTCTGACACGTGTCGATAATCACAATAATCACGACATACGGAGAATTAATTATTAGGAATAGTGCCCTTAAAGCCGATTATATATCCGCTTAAGTACTTTCCCTTTGTAAATCACAGACTATCTTTGAATAATAAATGAACTTTGGAAACACTTCTTTATATCCTCTTGTTTGATTGTGTGATTACTTTAACTGCGCATGTATAAGAACTCGTCTAATCAATATGACTTATAGGACTCAACCATTTAGGTGAAATGGTTCACGGAACGAGCCCTATATTACATAAGTCATGATTAGACATCACTCCAAGCCGATGAGTCCTAAAGATAGTAGGAGTGTTGACTTGACTCGATCGAGGCTTGCTCTTGTGATCACGCCCTTAAGAAGGACCACCTTGTTTCATGGGGTGCAATGTGTATTGCCGATACGTACGTGATACATGGGGGTGCTTGCTTATTCTAAGTAAGTACACTGAGGTGTCCCATGTGAGAAGATTCCTAAATGGGAAAGGAAGTTTCTATTTCTGAAAATAGAAACTTCCATATTTGAAAATATCTCACGAGTCATTGATGTGATTAAGTGATCCTTAGACTTGACGTTCCATTGATACTTTATGGGCTAACTCTGTTGTCTTAGGTGTAAGCTTTAAAGGGTGTCGCCTTAGACAAATGATTCAAAGCTTATGCTGGGGCTGCACAAGTGGCACATGAAAGTATATGAGAATCAATAAAGGACCTACACTTTCATTAGCAAGATGATCTCTTATTGTGTAAGTCATTCATATGCGATGGTTCCTTGGTGGGCTTACTGCGGTGGTAACGGTGGAGGGATAGTGGTTCTTTAGTGGTTCGCAGCCGTGGTAAGTGGTGGCGTATGGTGAATTGTGAGGGTAAATGGCAACTGAGGTGAATTGTGAGGGTGAAATTGTGTTAGGCTTAGGGTATTAGGAATCGGGTGTTGGGGTGGTCCAAAGTTTGTGGGTCAGGGTCAGGGTAGTGGGTAGTTTATTCTAGGCTGGTCTTTTATTTTAAAACTCAGGTATTTTTGACCTAAAATAAATATAGTAAGGGTGCTAGGTATGGCCAAACCTCCACTCGACATTGCTGAAAAAGTCTGAATTCTGGATAATGAGACTTGTTCCTGCAGAATAAGAGAGCTCAAAATCAACATGAGGGATAAAGAAAAAGGGAAAAATAAAATAAAAATAAAACGGGACTAAGATGACACCTGAATCGTCACAATTTGGGTTGCCTCCCAAGAGCGCCCTTGTTTATTGCCTCGGACTCGACGAGGCAATTCGGAAGTGATTAAACAGCTGGAGGCGGGGCCTCCAAACGAATCTCCTCAATTTCAGACGACTACGAAAACTCATAGAATGGTTTCGGCCGATGCCCGTTTACTTTTAAAATATTTCCATTCTTCATATCTTTCATCTCAATTGCCCCATGTGCAGCGATGTTCATGACCACGAAGGGACCTGTCCACCGTGACTTTAACTTGCCTGGAAAGAGACGCAAACGAGAATTAAAAAGTAAGACTTTCTGACCCACTAAGAAATTTTTTCTAGAAATCATCGTATCATGAAATTTCTTAGTCTTAGATTTATAAATCACTGAATTCTCATATGCATCATTTCGAATTTCCTCCAACTCTAGAAGTTGGAGTTTCCGTTTCTCCCCCACTGCATCCATTTGCATATTGTAAGTCTTGATAGCCCAAAAAGCCCTATGCTCTAATTCCAGGGGGAGATGGCAAGCTTTTCGATAAATTACTCGAAATGGAGACATCCCCAATAGCGTCTTGTACGTTGTTCGGTAATTCCATAAAGCGTCATTTAATCTCTGACTCCAATCCTTCTTATTCGGATTTACCGTCTTCTCTAGGATAGACTCCTATTAGATATCTCATCTTGTCCATTCGTCTGAGGGTGATAAGCTGTAGAAGTTCGGTGTGTGACATGATACTTAGCCAAAAGTGCCTCCACCAACAGATTGCAAAAGTGTGTGCCTCGATCACTAATGATAGCGCAAGGTGTTCCAAACCTAGAGAAAATATTAGACCTGACAAATTCTACAACCACTTTTGAATCGTTAGTCCGGGTGGCCTTAGCTTCCACCCACTTAGAGGCATAATCAACGGCTAAGAGTATGTAAGTATTGCCAAAAGATGAAGGAAACGGGCCCATAAAATCAATGCCCCAAACATCAAAGCTTTCGCATGGTTGAATACGATTTAATGGTATTTGATTTTTAGGACCTATATTACCCGTCTTCTGGCAATTCTCACAACTTTTACAAAATAAGAACGCGTCATGAAATAAGGTAGGCCAAAGGAAACCACGTTCGAGAACTTTTAAAGCTCTTCGTTTTAACCCAAATTAACCCCACATGCATAAGAGTGGCTAAATTTCAGAATTGACTCAAACTCACTCTCAGAAACACAACGCCTAATAATTTGGTCTGAACAAATTTTCCACAAAAAGGGATCATCCCAAATAAAATACTTTGCATCGCTTCTTATCTTATCCTTTTCAGAACGAGACAGAGTTTTAGGCAGTATACCTGATGCTAAGTAATTAGAGATGTCTGCGTACTAGGGTGTGGGTATAAGATATGGCCGTATCTTACGGTCATATGCCTAAAAAAGTTGCTCGTCAGGAAAATCGTTACGTATTGGCCTTGACCTTGTAATCTATCCTAGAATTCTGCTCAGATGGTCAGCGATGAGATTTTCAGAGCCTTTCTTGTCGCGAATTTCTAGATCAAACTCTTGAAGGAGTAAGATCTAACGAATCAACCTTGGCTTTGCATCCTTCTTCGTCAATAGGAACTTCAACGCTGCATGATAAGAAAAAACGACCACTTTAGTACCCAAAAGATATGATCTAAACATATCTAAAGCAAAAACAACGGATAAGAGTTCCTTTTCCATAGTGGTGTAATTGATCTGCGCGTTATCAAGCATCTTGGATGCATAATAAATGACATGCGGATTTTTGTCAATTCGTTGACCTAAAACAGCTCCAACTGCGTAGTCACTTGCGTCACATATGATCTCGGAGGGATAGTTCCAATTCGGTGGTTGCATAATTGGTGTGGAAACTAGCTTTTCCTTCAACATATCAAAAGCTTTCTTGCATTCTTCATTGAAATCGAACTTCATATCCTTTTGCAAGAGCTTATAAAGAGGCCTTGTGATCTTTGAGAAATCCTGTATAAAACGCCTATAGAAACCTGCATGGCCAAGGAAAGATCGAATCTCCCGCACACTTGCGGGGTAAGGTAAGGATTTCACAACATCTATTTTCGATTTATCAACCTCTATTCCCTTATTAGAAACCACATGACCAAGAATTATTCCCTTATCTATCATAAAATAGCATTTTCAAAATTTAAAGCCAAGTCATGTTCAGAACATCTTTTTAACACTTTAGCCAAATTTCCTAGACATTCATCAAAGGAATTACCGTAAACTGTAAAGTCTTCCATGAATACCTCAATTATTTGCTCAACAAAATCAGCCAATATGCTCACCATACATCGTTGAAAAGTCGACGGAGCATTACAGAGTCCGAACGGCATCCTCTTAAACTTGAATGTTCCAAATTGGCAAGTGAAGGTGGTTTTACTTTGATCCTCGGGAGCCTCAGGAATTTGGTAGAAACCTGAATAGCTATCAAGACAACAATAGTAAGATTTACAGGCTAAACGTTCTAACATTTGGTCAATAAAAGGGAGGGGAAAGTGATCCTTTTTAGTTAAAAAATTTAAGCCTCTATAGTCCATACAAATCCTCCACCCGTTTTGAACGCGGGTGGGTACCATATCACCTTCGTTGTTCTCAATAACCGTGATGCCCATGTTTTTTCGAACTACCTAAACCGGGCTTACCCACTCGCTGTTTGAAACAAAAAATATAACACCTGCATCTAAAAGTTTTAATATTTCCTTTTTAACGACTTCCATCATTGGTGGATTAAGCCGGCGTTGAGCTTATCGTTTCGGCTTTGCATCATCGGTTAGGATTATCTTGTGCATGCATGTTGATGGACGTATCCCCTTGATGTCGGCTATGGTACAACCGATTACCTCCTTGAATTCTCTAAGCACTCTAATTAATTTCTCTTCTTCCAAAGAGCTTAGTGTATTGGAAATTATCACAGGCAAAGTCTCCTTTGCACCTAGAAAGGCATACTTAAGATGATCCGGCAACTTTTTGAGTTCCAATTCGGGAGCCTGTACAATTGAAGGAAGCAATTTAGTTTGTGAGATAGGCAATTTGTGAGATAGGCAATTCAAGCTTTGACAAACTACCAACTGAGTGGTTTGAAACTTCTAATTCATGCACTATAGGGGTGAACAATAAACCGAATCGAACCGTAACCGAACCGAACCGAAGGTGTTCGGTTTCGGTTTCGGTTTTGGTTAGCAATATTTGAAAATTTCGGTTTCGGTTCGGTTTCGGTAAAAATCGAACGGTTTTCGGTTTTTACCGAAAAACCGAACCAAACCCCCCATTTTTTAAACATTTCTTATATTACATGTATACTTCTTACGCTTTACCCATTCCAAACACGCTTTAGAATCCCAAAACTTATTTTTCCGACATCAAATCCAAGAGACCACAATTCACTCACTTACTCTTCAGCAGATCTAGGGTTTCTCTTCACTCATTTGGTTTGGCCATTTCATTTCTTCTTCCTCAGAGCTCAGACGGTCAGTTCCTCTGTTCTTCACTCGTCTTCCTCAGTTCCTCTGTTCTTCACTCTTCAGCTTCAGCAAGCTTAGCTTTCAGCGACTTTTAACGACTCAGCAGCTTCCGGCGACGCACCTGTACCTGAACCAAGAACAACAGCAGTCAGCAAGAAGCCAAGAAGAACCGCAGTAAGTTTGGGAAGAAAGAAGAAAGAAGAGAAAAAGGAGGAGAAAAATACTCAGGAAACCTGTAAATTGCAGTCTCAGGTACATGATTTTCTTGAAATTTTGCAGATAATTTGGATAAAATAGCTATTCTTGAATTTTCCCTACAAATTACCCTGAAATTAGTTAGAATTGGCCTGAAGTTTCGATTTTGAAGCTTGAATACTGATTTTCTTGAAATGAGTTTCGAATGAATCCTGATTTTCCCCTACAAATTACCCTGAAATCAGTTAAAATAACTATTCTTGAATTTCCCCTACAAATAATTCTTT
Organism: Lantana camara; assembly: GCA_037501455.1. Taxonomy (NCBI): domain Eukaryota; kingdom Viridiplantae; phylum Streptophyta; class Magnoliopsida; order Lamiales; family Verbenaceae; genus Lantana; species Lantana camara. The sequence goes on along the minus strand of CM074862.1, from coordinate 86,026,801 downwards.
TCTTGAATCGAATGAATAATAATTGACTGAAATTAGACAAAAAATTGACTGTAATTAGACAAAAATTGACTGAAATTAGTCTTAAATTGTCTGAAATTGTCTAACTTTTATTTCAGAATATGGAATCAATCCCGGAAGCTGAAGATATGCAATCTGGAGAGAACTACGACAATCTTTTGGAGGAAAAAAGTGATTCTGGTGGAAATGGGGGATCTGAAAATCAAAATCCTCGAGGAAAGAAAAGGAAAAGACAGTCCGGGAGGCTTCTGAAGATTCAAAGAAACGAGCTGAGGTATGGAAACATTTTGATGCGTTTAAAGATAAAAATGGTAAACGAAGAGCTAGATGCAAACATTGTGGAAAAGATGTTGCTGCAGATCCTAAAAAGAATGGCACTAGTGGTATGAACAATCATAGAAAAAGTTGCAAACAAAATCCCGAGAATAGGATTGACTGCTACACACTTGATAGTTATACCCAAAGTGTTGATTTAAGGGATATGTCTTCTCATGTGAATGGTCCTAGTAAATTTGATCAAGCAGCAGTTAGAGATGCTCTAATTAAAATGTGTGATTGATGAGTTGCCATTTAAATTTGTGGAGGGTGAAGGGTTTAAACAATTCATTGTTGTGGCATGCCCTCAATTTGTAGTGCCATCAAGAATGACAGTGGCTAGGGATGCTCTAAAATTGTATTTCTATGAGAAGTCAAAAATTAAGGAATACTTTAAAAAATCCAAAGTTAGAGTATGCCTTACCACAGATACATGGACTTCAAATCAAAAGGTAAATTATGTTTGTTTGACTGCTCATTTCTTGGATGAACAATGGAAATTACATAAGATGGTTTTAAACTTAGTGCAATGTACTAGTCATAAAGGTGAGGATATGGGGATGTTAATTGAGAAATGTTTGCTTGAATGGGGGGTAGATAATGTATTTACTATCACGGTTGATAATGCCTCTAACAATGATACTATGGTTTCCTACTTGAAAAGAAGATTGGTGAATTGGAAAAAGGCAATTTGTGATGGTAAATTTTTGCAAATGAGAAGTGTTGCTCACATTATCCAACTTGTTATGAAAGATGGATTGTCTGAGATTGGTGATTCGGTTGATCGTGTTCGGACGGTTGTTAGATATTTGAGACAATCACCATCTAGATGGAAAAAGTTCAAAGATTATGCGGCTGAAGAAAAAGTGTCTAGCAAGAAGTTGTTATCTCTTGACTGCTAAACAAGGTGGAATTCTTGTTATTTTATGCTTGAAACTGCATTTATCTTTCGAGGTGTCTTTGATAGATATTACATTTGTGATAAAGATTTTCATAATGATTTTAGCATGGGGGGAACTTATGGCCATATTGGGTTGCCTTGCACTGATGATTGGATGGTTATTGAAAGGTTGGTGAAAGTGTTGAAACATTTTTATCTGTTTACTTTGAGGGTGTCTGCTACCAAGTTTGTCACTTCTAATGTGTTTTTGGATGAAATTAGTGATATTGATACACTTATAAAACAGTGGACGGAGTGCAATGATAAGGATGTTGTCGATGTGGCCAAAAGGATGAAGTTGAAATTTGATATGTATTGGGGTGATCCGAAGAGGATGAACATGATGTTGTATGTTGTTGTTGTACTTGATCCTCGTTATAAGTTGACATATGTTACCAAGTTTGTCACTTCTAATGTGTTTTTGGATGAAATTAGTGATATTGATACACTTATAAAACAGTGGACGGAGTGCAATGATAAGGATGTTGTCGATGTGGCCAAAAGGATGAAGTTGAAATTTGATAAGTATTGGGGTGATCCGAAGAGGATGAACATGATGTTGTATGTTGTTGTTGTACTTGATCCTCGTTATAAGTTGACATATGTTAAATTTACTTTAGAGGACATGTATGACGAACAATTGGGAATTGAAATCTCTGAATTGGCCACAAAAGCACTTTATGAAATGTTTGAAGAATATCATAATTTGTATGTTTCTTCTTGTGGTGGAAGAAGTACATCAGACTCTTCGTTAAGCTCTTCGGGCCAGAGTTGTGTAACTGATTCCGATTCAGATGCTGAGAAAGAGGCTGCAAAATCTCGTAGAATGTCAAGATATCTTAGTAGTGTGGGTGATAATTCAAACAAATCAGAGCTAGAAAAATATTTGAGGGAGGATAGAGAACCACTTGATTCGAACTTTGATATTCTAGAGTATTGGAAAATGAACTCCTCTTGATTTCCCATCTTAGCAAGGATGGCTCGTGATTTGTTGGCTATGCCCATTTCTACTGTTGCCTCAGAATCTACTTTCAGCACATCGGGTCGTGTGATAGATGATTTCAGATCTTCTTTGACTCCAAGAATGGCACAAGCTCTCATTTGTACTCAAGATTGGCTTCGAAATGAGCCTCCACCACCGGTTGAGGAAGATTATGGTGAAATTGCATGCACTGAAGAAGGTATTCTTATATTCTGTAAATTTAATATATTTAAGTTTATTAACATATGTTATTATACTTTAACAATTGTCATTTTCTTGTGTTTTATAATTATAGAGGAAATCTCAAGTGTGAATATGCAAAACATGGTCTTTAGTTTGTGAAAAGTTTGAGGTTTGTGTGGTAAGCTGTAAGCAATGTCTGTTTCATACTTTCAGAGTTTCGTTTGCAATATTATGAGTAATTGATTTCATCTTGTAGGCTGAAATGAATTGAAGAAATGATGCAACGAAATGAAGAAATGAAGCTCTACTCAGTTACTTGCTGTTTAGAATGGGATCTGATTTCTGGGGCTGGACATTTTCAGAAGCTGCTACTGCCTACTTACTGTAATATGGATTATGACTCTTGAATCATGAATGTTTTTCATTTTAAAAGACTTGGTTAATGTGTTATTTGTTATTCCCAAAAACTGTAATTTGTTATTCAAAAGACTGTATTATGGATTGCAATTTACAGGTTTGCAGTTTGCTATTTAATTATCGAATTGTTCCCAGGTTTTTCCCTTTTTTTTTTTTTTAATAATTGAATTTTCGGTTATTTCGGTTAATAACCGAAACCGAACCGAAAAATATCGGTTAAACCGAACCGAAACCGATCTTGATCGGTTCGGTAAACGGTTAGGTAAATTCACTAACCGAAATTTCGGTTAACCGAACCGAATAACCGAAATTTCGATTTTTTACCGAATGTGCACCCCTAATGCACTACATCAAAGAGTTCAGTAGATAATTCAAATTCTTTTGCAAAATCACACAAATCCTTAGTGTTAAGACTGTGGGAAAGCGCATAATTCAAGGCTTCTAAATTATCTAATTCAAACACTTTCTCAGTTAAATCATCAACTACATCAATGCTAAACACTCTAGAAAGTTCATCAGGCCTTTTGATAGCATCATACACATTAAATTTAACCACATCGCCATCAAATTCAAGAGTTAGTAAACCATCGTGAACATCTATCTTAGCCCTAGCAGTGCTTAGAAATGTGCAACCAAAAAGGATATCAGAAGATTTTTCAGAATTTTTGTCCTCCATGTTTAATACGAAGAAGTCAGCTGGAAAAGCTAATTCATTGATTTGAACCAGGATATCTTCTAGAACACCCTCCGGGTATACGATAGAACGGTCCGCCAATTGTATGATGACACCTGTACCTTTCAAGGAGCCAAGATTAAGTGCATTATACACAGATAATGGCATAACATTAATAGATGCACCTAAATCACACATTGCTTTTTTAATTCGCAAATTGCAAATTTTGCACGGAATTGAAAACATCCCTTGATCACGGCACTTAGGTGGGAGTTTCTTTTGTAAAACAGCGGATACATTTTTCCCCACACTTATCTTTTCGTTACCTAACAATTTCCTCTTGTTTGTACAGAGCTCCTTGAGGAATTTGGCGTATCCGGGAATTTGTTGGATGTCGTCCAATACTGGTATGTTCACCTTAACTTTTCGAAACGTCTCTAGAATGTTCTTTTCTTCCTTTGTTTCTTCGTTTCTGCCAGAAGTTGAGGGAATGGAGGTAGAATCACAAGGGTCTTAGGCTGTAAGACAATCTCCGGTTCCCTGTCGTGGTTTGGGTTTAAGGAATGGTCATACCTTGAAGTTGTACCTTCTGTCAGATCATCAACAGACCCAGTTTTTCATCCCTCTTCCTTCTCCAGGGTTGGTGGAAGCTCCTTGCCACTTTTGATCGTGATTGCACTGACATTCTGCCAAGGATCCTCTGTTTGCGAAGGTAATTTCCCTTGATTCTCCAATCTACTCAACGCAGCTGCAATCTGACCCAGTTGGGTTTCCAATTTTTTTACTGAGGAGCCTAAGTTTTGCACTGTGGACCTTATATTCTACATGTTTGATTCCAAGTTATTAATTCAGATTGCTTGTGGGTTGAGAAGTGGGTTTTGTTGTTGGGATTGTGAAGGTCTAGGTATGAAGTTTTGGAATTTTGGTGGTGATGATTTTCGGGCATAGCTAAGACTGGGATGATTCTTCCACCCGGGGTTGTATGTGTTCGAGTAAGGATTGTCATTTTGCTGTTGGTAACCTGCCGCACTAGCGTTTTCTACCATTTCATCTTGGAGAGTCGGACAAGCATCACTGGGGTGCATTGCGCTTGCGTAAAGTTGACAAACCTTGGCAACTTGAGGGTTACCTGAACCAAGATTAGAAACCAAAACATTCAGCATATTTTTAATTTGATCTAGAGAGGAAAATTGACCTCATTAGTATTCTGGGAGGTGGATTCGGTGACATAGAACTTTGACAAATGAGCTGAGGCTTTTTCGATCATGTCCTTCAATTCTACTGGAGTCTTGTCCATAATGGTTCCCCTACTCGCAGCATCCATCATCTTCTTGTCTCCTGGCATCAAACCTCCATAAAAGTAATTGATGAAAGTGTTCTCTGGGAAACCATGCTGTGGGCAAAGTGCAAGTAATCTCTTGTAACGTTCCCAATACTCATGAAGACTCTCGTGCTCTTTTTGCTTGATTGCAACAATATCCCGATGGAGGTCAAGTTCCCGTGAAGCTGGAAAGTACTTATCTAAGAATCTCTCCCGCATTTCTTCCCCGGTGGTGATGGTTCCGGGCGGAAGAGAGTAAAGCCAAATTTTGGCTGCATCTTGCAAGGAGAATAGGAAAGCTCGCAGCTTGATTTGGTCCTCGGTGACCCCGTGAGGCTTGGTAGAGCAGCAAACTGTGTGGAACTTACTCAGATGTTGGTGGGGGTTTTTGTTTTTCAGACCGCGAAAGACGGGAATTAGATGAATTGTGCCCGTCGTCAGCTCAAAACGAGCACCCACCTTTGAAAAAATGATACAAAGGGGTTGTTGTGCAGTAGCAGGGCGCACCAGATCGCGCATGGAAACACGAGGCGGTGGTGCTGCCATCCTTAAGGTATGGTCGTACCTTATGATCAAACTTGTCTTCTCGTCTTCTGAATGTTCTGACTCAGTGCTGGACTCTTCAGATTTAATCAGATTCGAGCTATCCTCCAGATTCTTGCACGTTTTGGTTTGTCTCCTTAACAATTTTACAGTTTTCTCGATCTTGGGATCGAAAATTGGCTTGTCAACTCCGCGAATACTCCTGCTCATAAAAAGGTATTAAATTTGATTAGTACCAATCCCTGACAACGGCGCCAAAATTTGACACGTGTCGAAATTGTCAAAATAAATTGTAGTCCGATTCACAACTAGAATAATTTGTAGTGCAAACGGGTCGAATCCACAGAGATTGGGTGAAAATAATTCCAACTTAGTCACAAGAAAATTCACTAACGGCATGATTGGTATGTATGAATGGAATGAGGTAGGAAAGGAATGAACTTTGTAATAGAATGAACAAAGGAATGAAATGACTTTATTATGGTATTGCTATGATTGGTACGCCAAGTAATAAAGATAGGAATGAAATAAAATTTTTAAACTTATTTCATTAATAATAATAATAATAATAATAATAATAATAATAATAATAATAATAATAATAATAATAATAATAATAATAATAATAATAATAATAAAAGTATATAATTACAAATATTTTTATATTAAATATATATTTTAAATTTTTTATTTTGAGTAACTATATATTTTTATATATAAATATATTATTACTATTTTATATCGAACGTGTTATATATATGACATTTACTATATGTACTATATATATGTGAGTGCGAGAGTGAGTTTGGGATATATATATATATATACACTATTTTTTTATTCATGCATACGTTATGTATATTAAAATGTTGTATGTGTTTTTAAATTATGGGATCCAAGAGAGGACTAATGGGCTCACACGCGTTGTGTCGCCCGGGCACGGGCACGGGCATGGGCATGGGCGAATGTGGCGTTTGATGGCGCACTTTGCACTTCGCACGTGCGCATCGTCGCTTGGAGCCTCACCTCCGAGCCCAAAGCCTTACTGTTTTAGCCAGAGTCGGCCTGATTCAGCCCAAATTCAAATTACGAACCAATGTCCAAACTCTTGACACCTATAAATAGACAATCCATTACCTTAAAATATACAGCAAAACTCACCTGAATTCTGGAAAATTGCTATTGTCTGAATTCATATTTTTCCAGCTTGACATATATCCTAAAAGTAAATTGTCTACAACCTTTAGCAAACTCAAAGAGTAGGGGCGATTAACACTTTAAGGACAGGGACTACCCGTGTCATTCTGATCCCATATCTCCCATTTTCTCAACAATCTTAAAGTGTTAATTCGTGTGAAGATGGAATCAGAATCCTTCCGCATCATGAACCAACATAAATTGGATCGCTTCGATGGAAACAATTTCAGCCGCTGGTAAGACAAGATGAAGTTCCTGCTTACCGTTTTAAAGCTGGCCTATGTTCTGGATCCCAGCCTCCCGCCAATTCCAGAAGATCCTCCTGCTCCCCAGCAGCCTGTTGATTTGGATCCACCAACCACTGCAGCAGGTGTTGTTCCTCCTGCCAATCCCACTACAGCAGGCGGTGCTCCTCCTGCCAATCCTCCTACAAGTACTGCAGGTGCAGGTCCCTTCCAATGCCTTGCAGATCCATCAGGAGATCGTAGAGACTCTTCAACAACAAAGGAGGAAAAGGGCTGAAGATGAAGAGTTGGCTCGTGGTCACATCCTCAACACGCTTTCTGACAGGTTGTATGATCTATACACAAACGTGAAGTCGCCTAGAGAGCTTTGGGAGGCCTTGGAATACAAATACAAGGCTGAGGAAGAAGGTACTAACAAATATTTAGTTTCTAAATATTTAGATTTCAAGATGGTTGACAACAAACCGATTCTGGAGCAAGTGCATGAGCTCCAGGTAATCGTTAACAAACTCAGAATGGTTAAAATTGTCCTTCCAGAGACATTCCAGGTTGGTGCAATCATTGCAAAACTTCCTCCAGCCTGGAAAGATTATGCAAAGCGTTTGATGCATAAATCTGAGGATTTGTCCTTGGAACAAATTCAAAAACATCTGCGTATTGAAGAGGAGGCTCGAAAACGCGATGGAAAGAATTTGGTTCAAGGACAATCGAGTGTGAACTTTGTTGAATCTGGAAATTCTTCTAAAAAGAAACATTTTGGTGTTAAAAAGAATTCTGGACTATTTAAGAAAACCATACAGAAGCCTAAACCTTCTAATGCTGCTAACAAAAGAAAAGGCAAGTGTCATGTTTGTGGAGAAACAGGACATTATGCGAGAGAATGCCCACAACGGAAGAGTGGATCCGGAGTTGCAAATATGGTTGAGGAGAACCTAGTTGCCATGGTGACTGATCTTAGCCTCGATGTGGCTATGATTTCTGAAATCAACATGGCAAGTGAACTTTCTGGCTGGTGGTTAGATTCTGGAGCTACCGTTCACATTTGCAACGATCGAAGGCTTTTCAAGACCTTTGAAGAAACTGTTGGGCAAGAGGTTCAGATGGGAAACAACTCCAAAGCCAGTGTTGGAGGCAAAGGATCTGTCGAGCTCAACTTCACCTCCGGAAAGAAATTAACTTTGATTAATGTCTTGTTTGTACCAGATGTTAGGAAAAGTTTAATTTCTGTTGATTTGTTAGATAAGAAAGGTTTTAAGATTTCTGTTGAATCTGGCAAAGTCATCATCATGAAAAATGGTGAATTTGTTGGAAAAGGCTATGCTTGTAATGGGATGTATAAGATGTTTATCAATAATATGAATTTCGTTTCTGCTTACATGATTTCTTCAATTTCTTTATAACATAGTCGATTAGGACATCTTAGTGCAAAGAACTTGAAAAATATGCATGCAATGGGATTAATTGATATTGGTAAAAACGAACTTGATAAATGTGAAATATGTGCAAAGTCAAAAATCGTAAGAAAACCTTTTCCAAGTGTTAAAAGAGAATCACAAATATTAGGTTTAATTCATACTGATATTTGTGAGTTAAATGGAATTTTAACTAGAGGTGGTAAAAGGTATTTTATTACTTTTATTGATGATGCTAGTCGTTTTTGCTATTTGTATTTGTTAAGAACTAAAGATGAAGCTCTTAGTTCTTTTGTGAAATACAAATCAGAAGTAGAAACCCAACTTGAGAAGAAGATTAAGGTTCTACGTTCTGATCGAGGCTTGGAATATTGTTTGAATGCTTTTGATACACTTTGCGAAGAAAGTGGTATCATACATCAAACAACTATCGGTTATACACCCCAGCAGAACGGTGTAGCTGAAAGGAAAAATCGTACCTTTCTGGATATGATAAACTGCATGTTAAATCATGCAAATTTACCTCACAACTTGTGGGGTGAAGCACTTCTGTCTGCGTGCCATATTCTAAATAGGATGCCTAGTACTGTTGTGAAGTCTAGTCCCTATGAAATATGGAAAGGCAGAAAACCCAACATAAGTTATTTCAAAGTGTGGGGGTGTGTGGCTTACTTTCGGGTTCCTGATCCTAAACGGACTAAGTTAGGGGCCAGAGCTTTTAAAAGTGTATTCGTTGGATATGCTCTTAATAGCAAGGCCTATAGACTTGATTTGGAGTCTAACGTGATAACTGAATCCAGTGACGTGGAATTCTTCGAAAGTACGTTTTCAAAAGATGTTGGAAATGAATCTGTGCCACTCCAAATTGAGCCTAGAGGTCCTATAAGGCCGGTTATGGAAAACGACGTTCCTAAACAACAAATTGAGCCTAGAAGGAGTACTAGAGCAAGAAAAGAGAAAAGTTTGGATAAAGACTTTATCTCTTCTGATGCTTTATTATTCTTGGTGGAGGGGGACCAAGATAATAAAGTGGTAAGTGAAATATCGTTTGTATTTTTACTTGAGACGGATCCTAAAACATTTTCAGAAGCTATGGCTTCTCGAGATGCTTCCTTTTGGAAGGAAGCTGTAAACGATGAAATAGATTCGATCTTGGGTAACAATACTTGGGTATTAGCAGACTTACCTCGTGGTTCTAAACCCATTCGGTGCAAGTGGGTATTTAGAAGAAAACGAAACACTGATGGCACTATATCAGTTTTTAAAGCTAGATTAGTTGCCAAAGGGTTTAGACAAGTAGAAGGGATTGACTACTTTGACACTTATGCACCGGTGGCTCGAGTTGCTTCCATTAGAATTCTTCTTGCCTTAGCCTCTCTTTATGATCTGTTTGTTCATCAAATGGACGTAAAGACAGCATTTTTAAATGGAAATTTAAAAGAAGAAATCTATATGGAACAACCTGAGGGTTTTGTAGCACCGGGAACAGAAAACAAAGTGTGTAAGTTAGTCAAATCTCTGTATGGTCTAAAACAAGCACCAAAACAGTGGCACGAGAAGTTTGACACTGCTATCTTGAAATTCGGATTCAAGTATAACAGTGCTGACAGGTGCATTTATTCCAAAAGTACGGCTGACTATATGGTGATAGTCTGTCTATATGTCGATGATATGTTGATCATCGGGACGAATATGATTGGAGTAAACGAGACTAAAAAGTATCTATCCTCGGTCTTTAAGATGAAAGACTTAGGTGAAGTAGATACTATTTTAGGCATTAAAGTTAAAAAACATAGTGGGGTTTTTTCACTAAACCAATCTCACTATATTGAGAAAGTTCTGACTAAGTTTAATCACCTCGAGATCAAGGAGGTGAATACTCCGTTTGACAACGGACTGAAACTTAAAGAAAATACTGCTAGAGCTATTGCACAGCTTGAGTATGCAAGTGCTATTGGCAGCCTTATGTACGCAATGCATTGCACTAGACCAGATATTTCCTTTGCAGTTTCAAAACTTAGCAGATACACGAGCAGTCCCAATGCTGATCATTGAAAATCTATTAGTAGGGTACTTGGGTACCTTAAGAGAACTATTAGCTTTGGTTTGTTCTATAACAAATTCCCTAGTGTGTTGGAAGGGTACTCAGACGCGAGTTGGATAACTAGCGTGGGAGATAATAAATCCACAAGTGGGTGGGTTTTCACTCTTGCCGGTGGGGCTGTTTCTTGGGCAAGCAAGAAACAAACAATAATCTCTCACTCTACCATGGAATCTGAGTTCATAGCTTTGGCTCAAGCTGGACAAGAGGCTGATTGGATTAGAAATATATTGTTAGACATAGATCTATGGCCGAGTCCAATGTCTCCAATTTCGTTGTATTGTGACAACGAAGCTACGCTTACAAAAGCGTATAGTGGTACCTATAATGGTAAGTCTAGACATATTGGTCATAGACATGCATTTGTGAGACAATTGATACAAGATGGTATCATAACAATTGTCTATGTGAGGTCAAATAAGAATTTGGCTGATCCATTTACTAAGCCTCTGACGAGAGACTTAGTAGCTACAACTACTAGAGATATGGGACTTAAACCACCCGAACCATAAGTGATGGTAACCCTACCTATAACCTAGGTTACCCCTGGTTATAGGTTCAAAGGGAAAAACAAGTCACGAGTTGGTTAGAGCTATCAAGTGGTCTCATATGTAGTAAAAGATAGCTCAGTGAGTTGCAAAGTGACAAGGTTGAGTTATGCTCTTAACAAAATGCTGCACTAATGCAACTAGTGCTCGAGAAACATTTTGCCTATATGAACAAGAAGTGAAGCCGCTTCTTATAGAGAGTTGTGGTTTACTCTCTTAAAGGTTCATGGAATGGGATATGGCGTATGGCTTTATAAGCGCAAAGCAGTGGAGTGCTTGCTGTATGAGAAAGAAAACGTGTGTGTAATAACTCCGATTACATCACGAAGGAGTTGAGGTTCAATCTACGGACACCGTCAACTTCGATGCAGTTTTGAGTTATTTACACTAAGGGAAGGTTCAATGTTCGTCACACCTTCCTCTAGGCATGTGATCTTTGACAAAATCTTCAGGGACTTGTCTGGCAAAAGAGTAGTTTTCCAAACAAGTGGGGGATTGTTGCATATGCTGTGTATATATATATAATTAATTGTTGGAAAATTAATATATATATGATTAATTGTTGGAGGATTAATCAATAATTATGCAAAGGCATATCATAGGTTGTTTGGAAAATGTGCATTGGTTATTGTGTCCCACATTGGAAAAATAACACTAAGCAGACAGCTTTATATATTAAAATGCTGTATGTGTTATTAAATTATGGGATCCAAGAGAGGACTAATGGGCTCACACGCGGTGCGGTGCACCGCACCGCCCGCGGCCGCGCCTGCGCACGGGCACGGGCCGGGGCCGGGCCGGGCATAGGCGAATGTGGCATTTGATGGCGCACTTTGCACTTCGCATGTGCGCATCGTCGCTAGGAGCTTGGAGCCTCGCCTCCGAGCCCAGAGCCTTACTTTTTGAGCCAGAGTCGGCCTGATTCAGTCTAAATTCAAATTACGAACCAATGTCCAAGTACATCCGAATCTGATTTAAACAGTCAGATCCATTGAAGGATGTAACAGTCAGGTAGTGGGTAATAATAGGGGTGTAATTCAGGCCATTAAAACCTGAATTTGACCTATTCAAATTCCCACATTTAATCCTACCAAACTCCTGACACCTATAAATAGACAATCCATTACCTGAAAATATACAGCAAAACTCACCTGAATTCTGGCAAATTGCTATTGTCTGAATTCATATTTTTCCAGCTTGACATAGATCCTAAAAGTAAATCGTCTGCAACCTTTAGCAAACTCAGAGAGTAGGGGCGATTAACACTTTAAGGACAGAGACTACCCGTGTCACTCTGATCCCATATCTCCCATTTTCTCAACATGATATTATCATTTCTATATTTTGGTGAATACATTATACATATATTGCTATAAGGTCCAGCAGAGGACCTGAAATGAAAAGATTAGGTTTTGCAAGATAATGTTGTTACATGTCTCCATGTGGAAGCAGGTATATGTTTTAATTTAGTTTTAACAAAGAATGATCGGAATCTCCTATTACATGATTTTGTGCGTATTGTGTTATTATGAGTCTAACAAAATACGCACGTAATCCAAAAAATCAACGGAAGATTCAGACTACCATTCCAAAATCCGTACCTAACTTGTCCAAACCTGTATTTTGAGGAGACAAGAGTTGTGTATTTGCATTGGACCGGTGCAAATTTTAAGGAGTTTGACCAATACAATAATAAATATGGTATACTTACTATATAATTAATTGTGATACCACACTTCTGATTGTTTGAACATATATATATATATATATATATATATATATATATACATATATAGCTGAATTCGACGAATGTTTCATATGACTAGAGTACGTTTGAAGTTCAAAACATAAGAGAAACTAATTTATAATTATTAAATTCCAACAATAGTTGAGGTAAATCTCCTTACAATAAAAATGGAAGACGGTGAACTGTTCATTGCCAGGATCGGTTGTCATGCAATCTTCTGACTAAGAGATTGGTATTTCTTGTTTTAACTATATTTGTTTTGTCTACTGTTTTATTTATCCACACACAAGTGTATTGATAGACAGTTAATGTAGCACCCTTAACGCAAAGGCACCACATCCCCCGCACTATAGTTCAATCCACATATGGAACGGGCACCCATACATGAATCAAGCCTATAGCGAACGAGAGACAATAAAAAAAACACTACACTAGCTAGGCTGGCTAACCCTCAAATAATACATCAACGTATAACAAAACGGAAGCATAACTAAGTACATTCATTCCACTACTCAATTCCTAGCTTCAAAACAATATTTATATCATCAAATATCCAACTTTCAAGTATACTATACTATAATATGTAGATAGGTACCAAGTCACATTCCAAAAATCATAAATATCCATAATATACACCAAAAGATGAAAAGACCATGCTAGACCCCAAAAGCTGTAAAACTGACTCAAAACCCCGCCTAGCACTCGATCTGCGCAACCTGAAAATTGTGAGGTGTCAGTCTATGAAAGACTGAGTGAGGGGTTATAATGTAAAAGCGCAATTACCATGCAAGTTATAATCTCGAGTAAGGTTTTATGAAGGAACAATATAAATTTTATTAATACAAAGCTCGCCCGAGATTATAACGAATCAATATTCATTTCAATCTTTTCAATACAATTAGTACAATCAATCTGTGGCCCGGCGAGTGAGGGCAATTCTCCAACCTTTCTCCGACTGTGTACAATAATTCAATATTTAATAGTTTAGGTGATAATGCAATCGATTCAGTGCACAATTAGACAATTTCAATAAACCATCCTTCTTCCTCCGGGTGATGGGGGATTGCAAGGCCCCGCCATCCAGTCACATTGAGTATAGGGTTCATGATTCCCTATACCCGGAACTCCTTCCTCCACTAATCTCCTAGTGGATTCAGGGGTCATTCCTATAATGTGAGGATAGTGCAAGAGTTGCCCGTCAGGCGTCAGCCCATGCTTTCCCGGTTGGCTCAATACACTACCCTCGGGCCCACAGTGAACAATATACTTGGCAAAACAATCAATCGGTTCAATTCAATATCAATAACAATGGGGTGGTACAATATCAATTGATCAATGGTAAAACAATTGAATTTTCGGGAAAAATATATATATTTGTATATTTTGGTCCAAAGTTCACATAAGGTTGTAGGTTCTATGTACGTAGAACTAACCTCACCTTTACCGACCAAAAGAAGAAAGGATACACCCTACGGAGCGTGTTCCTCGTCTCCCGGACCGTGATCTGTGTAACAAAGGGACAAGTGTACATAAGACTCTACCCTTAAGAACCAATGAAGACGAACGACATGATCCACTAATGTAATTCATGCAATTTCAATCACTAATAACGGTAACATGTTCAATTTAGTGCTTAAAATACCAATGATCAAGTATTGGAGATATAAATCAAAGTATTCAAATATTACACAAACCTCCCCTATGGCTTAGTCGATGAAATTACATGATATGAACGTTACACACAATGCAATGCGTTATATGCCATCAAAATAAAGTGTTCACGCTAGAAACGAACCAATAAAACCATACACGAGAAGTTGAAAATTCAAAATTTCATGCAGATTTAAACAGGGTCGCGGTCGCGACCAAAATCATGCAGAAATGGGTCGCGGTCGCGACTGGGTATTTTTGCCCGAATTTTCGTCCAATTTTTCAAAATCTCAAAACTTGCCAAAAAATGGGTCGCGGGCGCTGCAAGCTCTAGATCATGTGTCGGGTAGTTTTTCTCATAATCTTTCCACTTCCAGGAAGCATAAGCGATGACTTTGCCCTTCTGGGTCAAAACACATCCCAAACCTTCTTTAGATGCATCCGTGTACAAGGCATATCCTTCTAACCCGTCCGGAAGAGTTAACACCGGGGCGGATACCAATCTTCTCTTCAATTCATTGAAGCTTTGTTCACATTCTTCATTCCAATCATACTTAACCTCTTTCTTTGTCAGCCCAATTAAAGGAGCAGCAATTTTAGAAAAGTCTTGCACGAACCTCCTATAGTATCCTGCTAACCCCAAAAAGCTTTTAATCTCGGAGGCATTCTTTGGTCTTTCCCACTTCAAAACTGCCTCGATTTTAGAAGGATCAACTTCTAATCCATTTCCCGAAATAATATGCCCCAAGAAGGATACTCGATCGATCCAAAACTCACACTTGCTAAATTTTGCAAACAATTGATGTTCCTTCAATGTTTTCAATACGAGCTCAAGGTGCCTTGCATGTTTCTCGGCCGACTTGGAGAAAACCAGAATATCATCGATAAAGATCACAACAAACTTATCAAGAAACGGTCGGAAAATGGAGACATTACTTATATGGAGTATCTTTTGAGATTTTCACGGATCATAAAAGTCTCAAATATCTATTCACCCAGAAAGATCTTAACTTGAGACAACGAAGATGGATGGAACGGTTAGAAGATTATGATTGTGTGATCAAGTATCATCCCGGGAAAGCTAATATAGTAGCCGATGCTTTGAGCCGAAAAGCTGGAGTTTCAAATTTGGAAGTTGGGGAAAGCAACCAGATTGAGTCTATTGTGATGAAAGCCCTGGTGTTCAACATTTCTATTCAACCGGAATTAAAATTTAAATTGTTTGAGGCTCAAGGAGAAGATCCGAAAGTTCAGAAATTGATTACTAAGGCAAAAGAGGATCCGGAAAGTCCATTCGGGGTTGATGAAGCCGGTATTCTTTGCTTTAAGAACCGAACAGTGGTGCCCGATGAATTGAAAAGGGTCTTGCTTGAGGAAGCACATAAATCCGCCTACTCGGTACATCCGGGAGGAAACAAAATGTATAAAGACTTGAGGCAATTTTATTGGTGGCGTAGATTAAATAAAGATGTGGCCGAGTTTGTAAGGTGTTGTTTAACATGTCAGCAAGTTAAAGCTGAGCATCAAAAGTCCGGAGGTCTTTTACAGTCGTTGCCTATTCCCGAGTGGAAATGGGAATAGGTGACAATGGATTTTATATCCGGGCTACCAAAGGTGAAAGGAGGGTATGACGGTATTTGGGTGATTGTGGATCGGTTAACTAAGTCTGCTCATTTCTTACCGGTTCGAATGTCTTATAAGATTCGAAAGTTGGCTGAGATTTATAATAGAGAGATTGTTCGCCTTCACGGGATTCCGATGAGTATTGTTTCAGATAGAGATCCTCGTTTTACTTCTTAATTGTGGCGAGAATTACAAGATATTTTGGGGATGAAGCTTCGGTTTAGTACGGCTTTTCATCCGCAAACCGATGGTCAATCCGAGAGAGTTATAAGATATTTAGAAGATTTTCTACGGTCTTGTGCTTTGGATTTTCAAAACTCGTGGTGTGACCAACTTCCATTGATTGAATTTGTATATAATAATAGCTATCAATCCTCTATCGGCATGGCTCCTTATGAGTTGCTTTATGGGCGGAAATGTCGGTCACCGTTATTCTTTGACCTAGAGTAGTGGAAATGGACGAAGCAAGAAGGGGTAAAGAAAGGTGAGAAACTTGAAAAACCTTCTAAGGCCGTGAGAGCCATGATTGAGAAAGTTCAGCTTATACAACAGCGGATGAGGGATGCACAAGATAGGCAGAAAAGTTACGCCGATATTCGCCGGAGAGATCTTAATTTTGAAGTGGGAGATCGAGTTTTCTTAAAATTATCTCCAAGAAAGGGGTTTTCTCGTATTGGAAAAGGAGGAAAGCTTAATCCCCGCTATTTGGGTCCGTTTGAAATTCTTGAGAGAATTGGGGAAGTGGCTTACAGATTGGATCTACCACCTAATCTTACTGGGATTCATAATGTTTTTCACGTCTCTCAGCTCAGAAAGTACTATCCGGATGAAACATAAATTCTCCCCGTTGAAGAAGTTGAATTGGAACCGAATTTATCTTTTGTTCAGCAGCCGACTAAGGTTTTGGATAGAAAGTATCAAGAGTTAAGAAATCGACAGATTTCCATGGTCAAAGTGCTATGGAGAAGTGATAAATCCGAAGAGATGACTTGGGAACCGGAGGAAAAGATGAAAAGGTTCCACCCCGAGTTGTTCAATTCCGATCAGTGAATCTGGGGACCAGATTCTTCTAAGGGGGGGAGAGTTGTAACGCCCCAAGTTTCGGAAGTTCAGGTAAGCATTCCACGAGCGGGTCTTCGGGAGTTGAGAGGTTTAAATTTGCTTATTCTATTTGTTTAATTGCAAATTTCATCATAATTAATTGTCATATGTTTCCATACCATTATATGAGAGGTCATTTATATGAATTATATGAAATAAGTGACATACTTGTATTATATGACCCTTAATTGCTTCCTTATGTGAAATTGTGTAATTAAATGTATATCATGACTTGGAGATAATTGTTTTAATTGTTAGAGATTATACTTAATTGCATTAATTTAAATAATGAGGGACTTTTGTGCAAAAGAGATGAATCACATATTTCCATACAAGACTTTAGGATATATCATGAAATTTCATCTCATTTCTTCCATTATGTTCCAAGAACAAGGATTTCACAAACTAACACCTAGCAACTATCGATATTTACACCTTGAGGAGGGAAGAAGATTTCATCTATAATTCAATCCATAATTGAGGAATTGAAGAGTTAGGAGCATCATCAACAACATATCATCATCTCATCAACCATCTCTTTGATTCAAGGTAGAAATTGGAAATTCTATGAAATTCTTGAATATGTGATCAAGTATGGATTTAGGGATTTAGTGATGAATTCTTTCATGATTGAAGTTGAGAGCATGATATTGATCATTTGGAGTGAACTTTGCATGGAATTCTTGAAGTTCATGAAGGATTGGAAGTATGTGTATGTTATGGGTTTTAAGCTTAATTCTTGACATTTTGATGCATGATCCTTGGTTAGTTTGATAGATGGGCGAAATATGATGCATATTTGATGATATGAAGCATTAGTTATGGTTGGAATTTGATGTCTTAATTGTTTGGGTTGGTTTTGCATGGAATTCCCTGTTTTTCCCCCTGTTTTCTGCTGTTACGCATGTGGTCGCGCCCGCGACCTTTTTACGTACAAAATTGGTCGCGGCCGTTACCCCATTTTGGCCCAGTTTCGAGATTTTGCAGAAATGGAAGAAAATTTCGGCCAAAATAAGGTGGTCGCGCCCGCGACCCCTTTTACAAATAAAATGGGTCGCGCGACCGATTTTGTACGTAAAAAGGTCGCGGGCGCGACCACATGAGTAACAGCAGAAAACAGGGGAAAAAACAGGGGATTCCATGCAAAACCAACCCAAACAATTAAGACATCAAATTCCAACTATAACTAATGCTTCATATCATCAAATATGCATCATTCTTCACCCATCTATCAAACTAACCAAGGATCCTGCATCAAAATGTCAAGAATTAAGCTTAAAACCCATAACATACACATGCTTCCAATCCTTCATGAACTTCAAGAATTTCATGCAAAGTTCACTCCAAATGATCAATATCATGCTCTCAACTTCAATCACGCAAGAATTCATCACTAAATCCCTAAATCCATACTTGATCACATATTCAAGAATTTCATAGGATTTCCAATTTCTACCTTGAATCAAAGAGATGGTTGATGAGATGATGATATGTTGTTGATGATGCTCCTAACTCTTCAATTCCTCAATTATGGATTGAATTATGGATGAAATCTTCTTCCCTCCTCAAGGTGTAAATATCGTTAGTTGCTAGGTGTTAGTGTGTGAAATCCTTGTTCTTGGAACATAATGGAAGAAATGAGATGAAATTTCATGATATATCCTAAAGTCTTGTATGGAAATATGTGATTCATCTCTTTTGCACAAAAGTCCCTCATTATTTAAATTAAAGCAATTAAGTATAATCTCTAACAATTAAAACAATTATCTCCAAGTCATGATATACATTTAATTACACAATTTCACATAAGGAAGCAATTAAGGGTCATATAATACAAGTATGTCACTTATTTCATATAATTCATATAAATGACCTCTCATATAATGGTATGGAAACACATGACAATTAATTATGATGAAATTTGCAATTAAACAAATAGAATAAGCAAATTTAAACCTCCCAACTCCCGAAAACCCGCTCGTGGAATGCTTACCTGAACTTCCGGAACTTGGGGCGTTACAGTTAAGTTTAGGATAGAAATTTTTTAATTATTTTTTATATCATAACTTATATATCTCTCCTAATGTTAATCGTCTACTAATACACGTAATATGTGCGTAAATGAAACATAAAAATATAAAACTAAAATATGAGATCAAAATGCATAAATATCTTGTCGTGTTTGGTTTGTGCTTATGGCGAATGGCACCCATGGAAATGGAATGGAACAAAAAAATAACTTGCCTAATTTCTTGTTTACTTTTCGTGGGCTAAAAGCCTAAAACCCATGTGATGAAGGGTGGTCCGTGTGATTTTGATGATAAACCATGTGCTCCATCACATGTGGATGAGGCGTGTGATGGCTGATATAATTTTAGGCATGGGCTAGGAATTTATTTCTTTGTCCAAAAATTCTCAATAATTACAATGATTTACCATTTATATACTGATTGCTTTCTAAATTTAATTGGGAATTTCTTGCTAACATGGATTAACATACCTACGATGTAAACAACCATTAAGTAATAAACATGAATTCAACACATGAAAAGACATGAGCCGTAAACATGGGTATGCATATTATCACCAACACATATTATCATGACATGATAAGTAAACGAGGCGGCCGTATTTGTTTTATCCTAGAAGTAGCTATAAGCCCATCCAGTTACATAGAATCTAACACACGGCCCGGGCAGGGGCGACTCCAAGATTGTAAAACAGTGGGGTCAAAATAATTTAACTCATAATAAAGTAATATTAAAAAATACTTTACTTAAAATATTGGTTTTATAATTGTGCTCTACGTTTTTTTTCTTATTTTGCAGAGAAAAGTTGGTCAAGTTACTAAATTTATCCCTAAATTTTTTAAATTTTTATGAGAAATATATTATGATTTAAATAATACATTAATATAAATAATAGTTTAAAATTATATAAGATAAGTATGCATAATAAATGAAATACAAGTGAGAAAATAAATAATAAATTTTTTAAAAATGAAATGACTTCAAAATAAATAAATTCATAAGAATTAAAAAATAAAAAAGTAAATTTATAAAAAAAAATTACTTGGTAATTGACATTTTATCAGATTTTTATTGTTATGTTTAAAATTATGAAAATCTAATAGAAGTACGAAAAGAAAAAAAAATAATGATCTTATAGAAATAGAGTTCTATATGAATATAAAAAGATTAAAAAATATTAATATTTTAATATTATTGGCTAAACAGAATTTAATTAACCACATGAAAAACTGAATAATTTAATTATTAAAAATAAACATTTATCTTCTCTCTTGTAACCAAAAAAAGAAAAGAAAATAAAGACTTATCCTATAAACACTTTTTTTTTTTAAATTTCACACACACACCCCAAGTGGCCAAAGGGATTCGAAGTCTGGTGATTGCCTTCGAGAAAGAACCATCAACTCACTTAGTCAACCCCTGTTGGCACTTATCCTATAAACACTTATTTTTAGAGTTTGTAAATCCTCCTAAATAATTTTATTTTTATTTTTGGACTATAAAAATTTTTAAATTTACGTATAACTTTAGAATTTAAGGGTCAATACAATTTTTTCTCAATTTATATGGAATCAAAATACCTATTTTTAAAAGAACCGTAAATTTGATTACATGTAAAAGATGTATATATTTGTAACTAATTCTCCTTTTTGTAAAAGCTAACTTCTACTGAAACCCGAACATGTGAATAGTTGGTCTAACTAATTATTACTAATAATAGTAGCCCATGTCGTGTGCTGTCCATTTATTTCAAAAATTAATATCTAGCCAAATCCTCACACCTCACTTATGAATAACTTTCAAATTTTGGTTAGGTGGAAAGCATCTCTTCAACTGTGTATGTTTGGTATTAATCAAACTTATTCAGGCGCCCGTCCAATCAAAAATTTTAGTCTAAATTTAATTTGATCGAATTCCAACCGACCAATTAGATAAAAAATATATTACACTTGATATTTAATTAATCATTCTTTTTAATTTACATCACTCTCATGATAATTATAAAACACTCAAACTTTTATTAGGTTAGTTTGGTCAAACGAAGTTCCGGCCAGAGTTATCCCTCCGACAGACACAAAGATGCAATCTTTCTCGTAATATCTTAAGCCATTTTCATCTCATGAAGTATTTGTTTAGGCACAAATATCTTGCCAATAGGTATGAGATTAATTTTGCAATTATTGGAATGATATTAGTTGCCATTAATATACACCCATTTATGGTTATATTGCTTTTATTTGGTAATGAGAGTTTTTGTTTTTTTAATTTGGCGGCGGGAGTTGTTATATAATAAGTGTGAAATATATATTGCCAACAGGGGTTGGTTCAAGTGGTTAAAGGGTTAGTTCTCGAAGGTAGTAACCTGAGTTCAAATCCTTCTAGTCGTTTGGAGGGGGTAAAAAGAAAGAAAAAAAGAAAAAAAAAAAGTGAAATATATATTTAAAAATTGCATGTTGAAATACGTTAACTTGAGAAATGGATAACATTGAAGTAAAATTTTAAATACTACATAGCTACATATATTATATGGAGATAAATGTCAAATATGGTTCGGACAAACCTATATAACGAGTGGGTGGGTGTTTTATATTTATCGTGTGGTTGGTGGAAAAGTTAGGAAGAGTGAAAAATCAAATAGCAAATATAATACACTTACTCTTTTAATCGATTAAAATTAACCCCAAAAAAACAATTTTTTTTTAATTAAGAAATACATATTTCATACGAACTAAATATTAAAAGAAATATGGATTTTATTTTTATAATAAATAATAAATTATTATATTTCAAAATATAAATAATATATTAAAGCTATAATTACTTTTTAATTTTAATTAAATATTATATTAATGAAACCCTAAATATTATACCTCATATTTAAAATATATATATTAAAATTATTATAATTATAAATAGTATATATATATATATATTTAGGGTTAATCACAGTCACCCCCTATCCCTTGGGGGGTTTTGTACTTTTCCCCCTATGCTTTGATTTTTAGCATTTACCCCCCTAACATTTGAAAAATATACACTTAACCCCTTGAAAAAACATTGACCATCGATTTTTCCTCTGTCATAGCGACCCAAGCTTCAAGACCACCGCCATCGTGTTCGTCTCTCTAAGGAGAACAAAACCCATACCCCAGCCAACCCTATTGGCCGCCAAAAACTTCGTTCGTCGTGCGTCGTCTTTAACCGATGATTTCTACTTCGTCGGTTGTCCGATTTTGATTTCGAGACCATTGTTGTGTTCCTTGCGTCGAGAGCTTCAATTTGATATATAATATCTACACATTTGAGATCAACTTTGTATAGATTTGCTTTGTTTAAGTTTGTTACAAAGGGTTAAGTGTGATATTTTTCAAAGGTTAGGGGGTAAATGCTAAAAATCAATGTATAGGGGGGGAAATGCAAAACCCCCCAAAGGATAGGGGGGTGACTGTGATTAACCCTATCAATATATTTATATATGTGTAACTATATATACCTCAAACATATTTATGTTTAACGCTTTAACTTTAACTTAATTTGAAATCTAGGGGTGGGAGTAGAAACCCCGATGGGTCTTTCTGACCAGTCTTTTACTAAAAAAAAATGAGTAAAATTTAATTTATCTCCTTGTGATATTCAAAATGTTTGAAATACTTACTTTAAAGAAATTTATTTTAATTTAATCTCTCATGATATCTAAAAATATTCACAACCGCCTCCTTAATAAATTTTTAGTCTAATTTTATACTTTTAAAGCTAAAATGATCACCTCTTATATATTAGTTAGGTTTAAATTAGTATTAATATTTTTGTATTAACCACATATTTATTTTTGTTATTTAAAGTAATATTTGTTGTTAAAAATCTTTTATTTGAAATTGAATTAAGAGAAGCAAAGTATATTTTTTTTAATTGATCGTTGTTAAATTTTCATAGTTGAACATAAATTGAGAGTAGGAAAATATAAATTTTTATTATTATTGAAAAGATGATAGTTTTCATTCTTACCAACTAATCATCTCCATTAGCCTGTTTCACGCTGGAACTACCATTCAAGGGAGCATCAGAACAGGTGGTCGACTCTGAAGAATTGGTAGCACTCTGAGGCAACCCTTTGTGGTTCTTCTTCGGCTTTCCCGCCATCTTTACCTCTTATATCAAGAAATAAACAGATACAAGACAAATCAAAAAACGGCGGCCCCATCAAATAATCATTTATCACAATATCATCCAACACATGAGTGGAGCATAAACTGAGAGAGGTGCACATACACAAAGTCATTGATATCATCCCCTGCTCAACTGGCAACAAAGACCAAACCTCTCTCACTCCACATCCGGAGATTCTGTTGGATATTTTTTAGTAACAAGGGCGTGATTTTACTAAATTACAAAGGTCGAGGCGAGAGTTCAACTCTCTTTCCTTAAGACGAAATTGTCCCGCTCAGGTGCTTATGGTTTAGCGGCAATCGTCTCCCAAGATACAACGACCACTTCTCGTAATAGTAGCACTACGAATTACGAGATCATCAAACTCTAAGTGTTTAAAACTCTCTTAGAACTTAAATGCTTCTATGTTTATTTGTATCTAATTCTAGAATTGAATGTATGAAATGCATAATGGTAGGGTCTATATATAGATTATGATGTACCTCTTCAAAAGTTTAGTTATTAATTAATAAAACACCTTTTCGGTTATTATCGAAAGAATGCAATGTTACAACACATCTTTTCGGATAAAGTGACAACTATTCATCACAACTATTAATTTCAAAGGTTGTGTCTTTTGGAAAACATTACCTATATTAAATATAAGTGTGTCTATATTAATTATTAACTTTAATCTTAATTTTACAAGTCAATAATTATTGGATTTTGATAAATAAATATATCAAAATTCCAACAATTCCCCACATGAATGGAAAATTACCCTTTTGAAGATATGCATATGACTAATGCAGACACGTAAGAGAGTTCATGCGAACAATTATTGCATCGGGATAGGTAGCTTGTGGCTTAGAACCTTCCGTAGTGATGTACAATCGGATCTACTTGGCTAATCAGTGAACGTGATGTCTTGAACTGTTCAGCCGTTAGTGTAGACCAAGACAATCATACTCACACAATAATCATTCTAACATTTGTGGTTCTCATGATTGTGTCAGTTTTGGCCTTGGACAACATCTTAGATTCATAAGTGTTTTCGTTTGAACCGGCCATGTTCACACTTACATAGGTGATCTCCTAATAAAGAGTATCCTGTTATACTCCACCTTCTAGGAATCATTAAAAGCATTAGCTTAACCTCTTACCCTTTGCAGGCAGCACTTTTATTGTCCTAGGAATGAGTTGGAAATAATTTTCTAAGTGCTCGACTAGTCCTTGTAACTTAGTTGTCCCATTGAACCAAGATCTTGGGATCTCCAGTCAACAAGGTTGGGGTTACCATTACTTGGAATTTAATTAGTGGGTTTTAATCTCATTCGCCTTGACAAGCAGTATACTTGATCTCTCGATAGGCCTTTTGTCAATGGATCCACTATATTGTCTTTTGACTTTACATAGTCAATCTTTATAATTTCACTAGAGATCAACTGCTTAATGGTATTATGGCTCGATCTTCTATGACGAGACTTACCGTTATACATATCTTTCAATAGTCGCTTCATCAACTTTAGGCCATTTATCCCTCGTGCTATGTCTTGGTTCTATATTAACTCTATGGTCATAACTCGAACCTTCATCAATTCGATCATCACCATAAGTTCTTTTCTTAAAACTTACTCTTTTCTTCCTTTACAAAGGAGAATAACTTCGAACCATACAATATTCTTTATTTCGAGTATCGTATTCTTACTTATTTTAGAAACTTATTCAAACACCCCCACATTTCAAGGTATTTATGAAAAGCTTGTAACCTTTCCAAAATTCGTATAATTTTATTCCAACCGAATGACACTACAAGAAATTCCCGGAATTCCGACGGGACACAGTCCGTTGGAAAAACCCTCCTCGGAATTTATAAACCGACGGAAAACCGAGGGACAAAACCAAAAAAAAAAAATTTAAATTAAAATAATTCCGACGGGATTCCGAGGGAAATCCCGTCGGAATAGTCGTATTTTTGAAAAAATAAAATATATCTCCCGACGGAATTTCCCTCGGAATTCCGTCGGAATTTGCTTTAAAAAAAATTTTAATTAATTATTTCCGACGGAATTTCCCTCGGAATTCCGTCGGAATTTACTGGAAAAAAAAAATTTAATGAGCCACTGGGGATTCGAACACCCAACCTCACAATAGGAAGACCTTATGGAAACCAAGGTAAACCAGTTGAGCTAGATCAATTCATTGGTTTAGTTTGATACAAATATTTATATATCATTTGAAATAATAAAATCATAAATTTTGTAGACTATATTTAAAATTGAGTTCTAAGAAAATATTAATTATAACTACAAATATTATAATACGTCATAAGAATTCAATTTAAGCATAGATAAAACCGATGGAATTCCGACGGAAATCCCGTCGGAATTATTTAATATTATTTTTAATTTTTATTTTTAAAAAATCCGACGGAATTCCGACGGAATGCCCGTCGGAATTATTTAATTTCTATTTGTATAGTTTATATTTAAAAAACCGACGGGAATCCCATCGGAATTCCGTCGGAATTATTTAATATTATTTTTAAATTTTATTTTTTAAAAAATCCGATGGAATTCTGACGGAATTTCCGTCGGATTTATTTAATTTTTATTTAAAAAAAAAAACAAATTCCGTCGGAATCCCGTCGGAATTCCCTCGGGAATTCCGACGGCCTGTTTCCCTCGAAATTTTCCGTCGGAATTTGCAGAATTTCTTGTAGTGTGAAAACTTCTCTATTTATAGAGAACGATGTGTCTTTCCTAAGAGGTGTTAAACTTTTCATTAATAAAACATAATTAACCCTCCAAATCCGAAACAGGACATTACTTAAGGACACAATTAAAATAATTTTAAAGCCTTGCCAAAGTCATGCAACCATGGCTGACACCCTTTCAAATGAAGGGATGCGTGCCTTCATTAATTAGGCTTGCTAAATAAATGGGTAATTCTAGCCCGAGCCTGACTCGGCCTAACCGGTGTAATGAGGGGGCGAGTGTTTTACACTTGCCGTGTGGTTGGTGGAAAATTTAGGAAGAGTGATCAATCAAATATCAGTGTAATGTACTTGCCTTTTTAATTGGTTGGGTTCGACTAAGCCGGGTCTGAGTTAGAATTTTCTTAAATGAAGGGATGCATGAGCAATGCACGCTTTCATTAATTAATTTAAATCAGTTCATTTACCACATTATTTCATGAGGTAAATGAAATGTGCGTGCCTTCATTCACTATTTCATTAAGGCACCATGTCATTCATAATGCACTATTTATATATATATTATATAATTTAAAATAAGAGAAAAAGATTTTTTGCCATTCGTACTTTGGCCATTTTTTCAATTTACCATCTCGGACAACTTTCATTGCAAACCGCCATCTGAACTTTGCGTTTGTAATAAACCACCATCTTTTATTGGTTTTGGTGAAAATACAATTGACGTGGCGCATTTCTAAACATGCCACGTGTCAAGTTTTTTTGTTGGTTTTGGTGAAAATACAACTGACGTGGCGCATTTCTAAACATGCCACGTGTCAAGTTTTTTTGGTCAAAACCACCAAAAAAAAAAGTTTAGATGGTGGTTTGTTACAAATGCAAAAGTTCAGATGTCGGTTTGCAATGAAAGTTGACCGAGATGGTAAACTGCAAAAATGGCCAAAGTACGGATGGCAAAAAAAAAATTTCTCTTAAAATAATTGTCAAAGCAATTTTCTCACCCTTTCATATATGCTTTCGCACCTTTTCGAAGAGATAATCACCCTTAAATGTCGAAGGGGTACCTTAATATCTTAAGGGGTGTCTCGATTTCATTCATTAAGATATATCAAATATCTTTAATTAACTCATTGTCTCATCATGATCGAAGGGGTGCCTCAATGAAGTGAAAGGGTGCTTTCACCATTTCATTAAGATAAACACATTATTTTAATTAACAGATTGTTTCATATATATTTTTATTTTCAAATATTATTTTATAAATAACATAAGAATTGGATAGTCTCTTGTGGAGTTTCAATCGAACTACATCTTTTGTTACCGCCGTTTAAAATCGATTGATGGTTAGCCTCTTTGATTTCTCTTCTATAACCGACTCAATGACCGATTTGACAATCAGTGCAACAACATTGAAGTTAGAGTTCGTGTCGATCATAGTAAAATCAACAAAAAATTTCGTCTTAAGTTTGTTGGATATTTTTGAGCAACAAGGGCGTGATTTTACTATGATAATTATAAAAGTCGAGGCGAGAGTTCAACTCTCTTTCCTTAAGACGAAATTGCCCCACTCAGGTGCTTACGGATTAGCGACAATCGTCTCCCAAGATACAACTACCACTTTTCATAATAGTAGCACTACAAATTACGAGATCATCGAACTCTAAGTGTTTAGAACTCTCTTAGAACTTAAATGCTTCTATGTTTATTTGTATCTAATTCTAGAATTGAATGTATGAAATGCATAATGGTGGGGTCTATATATATATTATGATGTACCTCTTCAAAGGGTGTTTACCTATGCACTTTTAGTTATTAATTAATAAGACACCTTTTCGGTTATTATCGAAACAATGCAATGTTACAACACACCTTTTCGGATAAAGTGACAGCTATTCATCACAACTATTAATTCCAAAGGTTGTGTCTTTTGGAAAACATTACTTATATTAAATATAAGTGAGTCTACATTAATTATTAACTTAAATCTTAATTTTATCATTCAATAATTATTGGATTTTGATAAATAAATATATCAAAATTCCAATAGATTCCATTAGCCACTCATCCCTTGCAAAGTATTCCCCATGAACTGAATAATCTCAAAACCTTTTTCAATTCCAACAAACTACAAGCATCACTGACAACTCAAAATGTTGACTTTAGGGTAATTCATGGTTTGGGAAGAATTAATCTTTATTTCTATGTGTTAATGAACTAGGTACAAGAAGGAATAAATACAACATAGGACTAGGCTAAGAAAGGAAATAAGATCAATCACAGCTAATTACACGATCCTCTAATATATACTTTCCTAATGTCTACACTCCCCCTCAAGTTGTAAAGTCGGATCACCAATTTGCAACTTGCCTAAGACTTCACCAAATATCCTTCCATTTACTGCCTTGGTCAATATATCCGCTAGCTGATCTTCTGACCTTACATACGGCAGCTCAATGACCCCCTCCTCAGTCTTCTCTTTGATGAAATGTCTGTCTACCTCAACATGTTTTGTGCGATCATGCTGCATAGGACTCTCAGATATGCTTATCGTCGCCCGATTGTCGCACATGAGTCTACACTTCCTTATAGGAGAAATGCCAATCTCTGTGAGCAATTTCCTAAGCCAAAGGACTTCTGCTACTCCGCGTGCAACCCCTCGGAATTCTGCTTCTGCACTCGAAAGAGCTACCACCTTCTGTTTCTTACTTTTCCAGGTCACGACATTACCCCCAACCAACGTAAAATAACCAGGGGTCGACCTTCGATCATTCGGATTCCCTGCCCAGTCTGCATCAGTATAGGCCTCAATCTCCAAGTGCCCGTTCTTCTGAAAGACGACCCCTCTCCCTGGACATCCTTTCAAATACCTACACACTCTGAGAGCCGCTTCCATATGTGCTTTCTGTGGCCTGTGCATGAACTGACTCAACACCCCCACTGCGTAAGCAATGTCTGGCCTGGTGTGGGATAGGTATATCAACTTCCCCACCAGATGCTGGTATTGTGACCTGTCTATCTCTTCTGCTTCTTCTTCAATTCTCAAACCGTGATTAACAACCATAGGGGTATCTGCTGGCTTACATTCCAATAACCCCGTCTCAGCTAGTACATCCAGAACATACTTCCTCTGTGAGATGTAAATCCCCTTCTTAGAGCGTAATACTTCTATCCCGAGAAAGTACTTCAGTGGCCCTAAATCCTTCATCTCTAATTCTCGAAACAAATTCCCTCTGAGCTGTGTGATTTCCTCCTGATCATCCCCTGTGATAATCATGTCATCGACATAAATAATCAAACACATTACCAGCTCTTCTCACCTCTTGATAAATAACGTATGATCTGAATTGCTTTGGTGATAACCGTACTTTTTCATAGTTGCTGAGAATCTCCCAAACCATGCTCGAGGTGACTGTTTCAACCCATATAGTGACTTCTTTAACTTACACACTTCCCTACTGCTGAACTTCCCGGTAAACCCAGGAAGTGGATCCATATATACTTCCTCCTGAAGATCGCCATGTAGAAAGGCATTCTTAACATCAAACTGATGAAGATGCCAATCCCTGTTTGCTGCTATAGAGAACAACACCCTGATGGTATCTATCTTTGCTACAGGTGAAAAGGTTTCTGAGTAATCAATCCCGTACGTCTGAGTATACCCTTTCGCCACTAGCCTTGCCTTGTACCTTTCAATACTACCATCTGCCCGATGTTTCACTGTAAACACCCAGCGGCAACCAACAGTTCGCTTCCCCTCAGGTATGGTACACTTTTCCCATGTTTCACTCTTTTCTAATGCCTCCATTTCCACCTCCATTGCCCTGACCCACTTTTCATCCCTGAGTGCCTCCTCCACTTTGCTGGGAATTGACTGACTGAATGGCACTTGTATGAGCAAGAGCTTGTGGGCTCACGTTCTTTCTGACCATGTTGGCTACCGGTTACCGCGGGGTTCGACCAATATGGTCTGGCTCATATCGTTTTGGTGGAATGCCTCTCGTGGAGCGTGGAGGCAACACATATCTCTTTGTACCCCTGTCTGTATTATCACCATCACTTAGGCTCTCCCCCTGTTCCTCATTACTCCCTGCACTGTTATCATCATAGGGAATAACAGAAATCGAACTACGAACTGTCTTACTTACCTCAGGAGCATTCACCGGATGGATGATGGAGTTGTCAGGGCTCGTGGATTGTACCATGGGAGGTGGTGACTCGTTGGTTCCGCCTACATGCTTTGTTAGAACTGCGTCTGGCCAACCAAGCAGTGTCACCCCACTTTGTGGGTCCTGCTGCTGACTCTCCCCCTGACCACTGAGTGGGGCTGTGAAGTAGTACTCTGTCTCAACAAAATCACAGTCCATAGTGGTGTAAATCTTACGGGAGGTAGGATTGAAACACCGGTACCCTTTCTGATGAACCCCATAACCCACAAAAACACATTTTACTGAACACGGGTCTAGTTTGTTGCGAGTACTTTTAGAGAGGTGAACAAAGACAGAACACCCGAATACCCGAGGAGGAAGGGTTAAAATGGAGGGTACCTTAACTTGTTTGGCGAGACACTGTAACGGAGTTTTAAAGTTGAGTGGTTTGGATGGGAGACGGTTAACTAGGTAAACAGAGGATGCTACCGCTTCTGGCCAGATGTACTGAGGATAATGGGACTCAATGAGGAGGGCTCTGGACATTTCTAAGAGTTGACGGTTTCGGCGTTCAGCCACCCCATTCTGCTGAGGAGTATGAGGACAGGATGTTTGATGAATTATCCCATGATCACAAAAGAACTGCTTAAGTGTAGAGTTTACATACTTCCCCCCGTTATCAGATCTAAGCACTTGGATGTGGGTTTTAAACTGAGTCTACCATATGATAAAATTCAGTAAACTTGGATGAGACTTCAGCTTTATTTTTCAAGAAATAAACCCAGGTCATCCGGGAACAATCATCAATGAACAAAACAAAGTACTTAAAACCATGAGTTGATGCAGTGTTCGGAGCAGGGCCCCATACATCAGAATGAACTAACGAAAAAACAGTACTTGACCTAGAACTTGACACTGGATATGACTGCCTATGACTTTTAGCTAAAACACAAGTTTCACAAGTGAATTGATAATCTTTGGGGAAAAACTTAGGAAATAACAACTGAAGATACCCTGACAAGGCATGTCCTAACCGACGGTGCCACAACCACTGTTGACGGTTCACTGTTCCGTGAACAAGCGCTGCAGTTCCGTGTTGAGTCACCTCGTCAACATAGTACAATCCACGTTCCTCAGTACCACGCCCAATCACCTTCCCCGAACGAATATCCTACAATAGGCAAAAGGAGGGAAACATTAGCAACATGCAGTTTAATTGCTTCGTGACTTGACTTATTGAAAGCAATTTGCAGGATAAACTTGGGACATAGAGACAGTGTTTTAATTTCAAATTCGGAGCTACTGTTACTGTTCCTGCTCCCTGTACATCCAAAATACCACCACTGGTGTTTACGATGCCATCTCTGGAGCGAATTGTATAATCTGTTAAATCTGACCGATCGTAGGTCATCGTGTCGGTGGCCCCACAGTCAAAGATCCATCGGGACCCTTGTGATTTCGGGTATGCGCTGGCATGGAGTGCTGTACCTGTTTGATTTTTATTTAAAGTGGGGTCCCTTTTACAATTTTTGGAATTAAAGGACCCAATGCTACCAAACATAACTTCAGGGGCAGAATTAAAAGAATCAGAAAGTACAGGGGCATTATTATAATTTTGGGCTAAATTGGAAGAATAAGTTGTTGGGGGGGGGGGGAAGATGGTAAAAACCATTCTTGCCCTATACCTAAAAATGTCTTCCATTTCTCCTGCACTCCATCCGCCACTAACTCTGCTTCTTCTCCATTTCTGTTGTCAGGCGGAGCTTCTCCTCCTCCGCCAACGGCGATCGACGCCGCGCCATATACCGTAGATGCGTGGTCGCGGCGGCGACTCTTCCACCCTTCTGGCCAACCAATGATCTCGTAACATCCCTCCACACTATGTCCGACTCGCCTGCACTTACTGCACTGTGGCGGTCCTCCAGTGGCGGAAAAATTAGTGCCGCCGCTTGTTGCTCCACCGCTTCTGTTGGTGGTGCCCCACCTTGGTGTCGCCGGTGTTGGCCTTGGCGGACCAGTGGTCCGTGGCTCTGGTTTCCTGCCGCAACCAACCCCTATTCTCCCCTGTCCCTGTTTACTGGTAAGCAAGCCAGCTCCGACGCCCATATCTGATGCCGATGATGAGTGCCGACCCACCAGGATTTCTCTCCGATTTCCTTCTCGCCGGATGGTGGCATAGGCTTTCTCAACCGAGGGTAACGGGTCTTCTTTCAATAGATCTCGTCTCTCCGGTTCGTACCTATCGTCGATCCCGGCGAGAAATTGGAATAATTTGGTTTCGGATCTGAGGCGGTTGAAAGCAGTGATGTCCCGTTCACAAGTCATCGGATTTGGTTGCCTCACTTCTATTTCTCGCCAAATCCGTTGAAGATTACCATAATATTTCTCGATACTCTCGGTTCCTTGTCTTAAGTTATTTGCTTGGACCGTAAGGTCGAAAATCTGGAAACTATCGCTGCTTTGGCTGTACGTTGCGTTGAGTCCATCCCATAGGGTTTTTGCTGATGGGTATTCGGCAAACACAGTGACTAATTCTGGCTCCATATTGTGCAAGACCAGGTACAAACAATGAGGTCTGATTGCTCCCACTTTGTGTATGCCGGGGAATCAACAGCCGGAGGTGGTGGGTTTCCAGTGAGATGGCTTAATTTCCCTCTTCCGCCAATCTCCATTCGCATCAGCCTCGACCATAGGGAATAATTAAATTGGTTTAGCGTAATGTTGATTGATATGGATTGGGGCATGTGGTGAGTTTGGTTTGTTTCTGACTGTGGTGTTTGTAGGTTGCTGAGTATGCTGGCTAGTTGGGTGGCTAGGGAATCGTCGGACTGTTGCGATCCCTTGCCGGTGTTACTGCTGCTATCGTCGGTCATGGCCGGGATTGGTACGGTAAGTGATGAGCAAGGTTTGGATCCAATTATTGGATCGTCGTCCGCTCTGATACCATGTTGACTTTAGGGTAATTCATGGTTTGGGAAGAATTAATCTTTATTTCTGCGTGTTAATGAACTAGGTACAAGAAGGAATAAATATAACATAGGACTAGGCTAAGAAAGGAAATAAGATCAATCACAGCTAATTACACGATCCTCTAATATATACTTTCCTAATGTCTACACAAAATACTAATGAACTAAATTGATCTTAGGAAATGACGGTAAATGGTGCTATTTCATGTTGCAGGTTTTGGATAGCGAGAGTGAACTGCATAGTACGAGGAGTCGCTCTTGGCGGCCAGTTTTGAACTTAGGAATTGACGGTAAATGGGTATATTTGGTTCATTTACAACTGAGAGGTGAAGTTCAATTTTTCACCTTATTAATGACAGCCTTGAGGACACCGTCAACAGGGCAGAGTTCGCTTGTTGCTTGACTACAATCACATTAGTCACCTTGGCCCGGAAGTCTGGGTGCCTTCATAGACCAATGAGCGTTCCTAAGAGATTGATGAGCATGAAGGGCTGTTTTGTGCATATTGCCCGTGGGCTAAGACTTGTTTTATTCTTGTTCTGGTTCGAGCATTTTTGTGTTTTCTCGATTAACAATCTTTGGATCATGTCGTTGTATTTGTTCTCTTGGATTCTCCGTTGTTTATATATGAGGGAGGGGCCTCGGAAATAACCCTATGGTCACTTTAACCGGTTTTGGGAAAAAAAAAAAAGGTTAAGAAAAGAAATAATTTAAAAAGAAAAAATTAATATTTTATATTAAAATAATTGAATATTTTAAATATTTTAACACCTAAATATGAATTATACTCTCAAATTTGGAGAGTGAAGTTCACATGCCACTACTAAGGAGGTTATTTGAAATTTATTTAAAATGACAAGGAGTCTAATCAGAATAAAATTAATATAAGGAGCTATCATAAGAGGGTAAATTAAATTTTACTCAAAAAATAATAATAATAATAATAATAATAATAATAATAATAATAATAATAATAATAATAATAATAATAATAATAATAATAATAATAATAATAATAATAATAATAATAATTTAAAGTCTTATGTCACCATCAGAATTTTTACACATTATATAATTTATATAAAAGTAAAATTAAAATTGAAAAAAAAAAAAGAAAAAAATGTTATTCTATATGAATTTTTAATATGTTCTAATTTTATATAATATTATATTTTAAACTATAACTAGTTACAAACCCGTGCCAAGGCACAGGTCAATTTTTAATAAAAATATAACCAAAAAAATCAATTAAAATATATTCTTAAGATTATAGTTATTAAATCAAAATTTTTCTTTAAAATATTTAAATAGCATGTAAAAATATTAAATTATAAAAAAATACTACTAAAATTTTGAAAGACTTTTACAAATAAATTTTTATATGAAAAGAAATATAAATATATCATGTCAAATAAAAATATATCATATTATTATTTGATATTTTGAATTAATAAATGTAAAAAAAATTTAATGAGCAAAATAATGAATAAAAATATATTATAAAAATATATTTTTTAAAACATAAAAATATCAACTATTAAAAACTAAATTAATAATTTTGACATAATTAGAATTTACATGGACATGAAAATAAATATGCTATTAATAAGAAAATACAATACTGATGACATGTACTCTAAATACTGATTATCAAATTAACAAAACATTTTGAATGGAATAAAAAAAACCTTACCTTGAGAAAGAATGATCCTGTATTAAAAAAGAAATTTATATATGATATAAAAAAAACCTTATCTTGAAGAAGAATGATTTTGCATGGGGGAAAAAAAAAAAAAGTATGGATATCAAAGAGAATTGAAATTTTTTTTTTGATTAGAATAAGATTTACGAAGAATGATAAAAAAAAAAAAATCATATTTGACTAAAATAAACTTTATCTTGATGAAGAATAATTCTGAGGGAAGAAAATGTTGGGAATAGTGCCCTGAAAATTCAATTTGTTGAATTAATTAAACTGAATTTACAATAAGTTGTGAGTATTTCACATATTGATAATTAATGGCGTGTGGTGGTATTCTTATATGAAATGTGTTTCATAGGAAAAGACTTTGAATACCGA
This sequence comes from Lantana camara, assembly GCA_037501455.1. Taxonomy (NCBI): domain Eukaryota; kingdom Viridiplantae; phylum Streptophyta; class Magnoliopsida; order Lamiales; family Verbenaceae; genus Lantana; species Lantana camara. Next base: position 85,991,702 of record CM074862.1, on the reverse strand, counting down.
AATCACGTGTCATTAAAGTTCTAGTCAGTAAGATAAGAATATGTTCTTATCAAGACTATAACGTGGTTATATATAATATGACGAATTCCAAGAAGGGTTCACTACCTTTTAGATATGGAATTTATCTATCTGGGGATCAGTGTCCTAAGACAACTGAAGAGACAGAAGACATGATTAGAGTTCCGCAGCGGAAGCTTTATGTATGTCATATTATGTACAGGGCCAGCTGTCTATTACGAAATAGGTCTAAGTCAGCAGATATTAGTAAAACCTTAGAATCTGACTCTGGGTAGTAGTGAAAGCATATATTGGAGTACTTGAGAAGGACTTGAGATTATATGCTTGTCTACCACAGTGGTGAGCTCATTTCAATGGAATACACAGATTCGGACTTACAGTCTGATTTGTATTCTAGATGTTTGACATCAGAATACGTGTTTACTCTAGAAAGAGCAACTGTTAATTGGAGAATGTTAAGCAGACTTGTATTGCTTACACCGCCATGGAAGTCAAATACATGGTAGCTTGAGAAGCAGCCAATTAGATATATTGGATTCATGATTTCCTAGTTGTTAGCTCAGAGAAACGTCTAAAAGATTCCTTCACTAAAGTATTGGCGCAAAAGAGTGCAAACGGGTTTTGACACTCATGTGAAAGGAATAAGACTTAGATGTGTGGCTAAATTGAATTTAGGGCAAGTGGGAGACTGTTGGGAATAGTGCCCTGAAAATTCAATTTGTTAAATTAATTAAACTGAATTTACAGCAAGTTGTGAGTATTTCACATACTGATAATTAATGGCGTGTGGTGGTATTCTTATATGAAATGTGTTTCATAGAAAAAGATTTTGAATACCGAAATCACGTGTCATTAAAGTTCTAGTCAGTAAGATAAGAATATGTTCTTATCAAGACTATAACGTGGTTATATAAGATGATTAGTCTTTCGTCTTCGGGAATTGTGATTCCAATTATAACACGTTGATGATTTTCAATAGGATTGAAAACATCGAACTGGACCATTGAGATTATTCATTTTATACTGCTATCTAAAATGAATAAAATCTCAGGAAGCATTGTACTCTTAATCCTGATAATATTTCGGCTTTAGGCATGTAGTGTTAGTCACTGTAACATACTCGAAGTGAGGTCTCGGTAACGGGTGGCCAAAATACTTTGTATGTTCGGTGATTACATGAAATGCGCTAAAGAGTTATATTGATCGAGGAATCTGTGGCCTTGCTGGAAGGTAAGAGATATCCTTGAAATAGATTTGTAAAAGTTCGAATTAAGACTTTGACCAAAGCACTTTGCGTGATACGTCACCGAAGTTGTATGTTGAATGTGTTTCACATACAGAGAATTTGAACTTAAGGCGAATCAATAAATTTCAAATTGGAGATGAAAAATAAATGATAGTAGTTGTAATTTATTTTTCATGGATATCTACATGGAGGAGTAAAATGCGAAATTATTCTAGATCGAGAAATTCGTGAATAATTTAATTAATTTTAGAGTGCAACAATATTTATTTAGTGGAATTAAATATTGTTAAACGGTAATTAATTATTATCATGGGATGATAATATATTAATCCGTTTGGAGCTAAAATTAATTAGTCCTGTAGGTCCCCCTGCAAGCCCCAATTGAAAACCCGAATAGAAAATATTAAAAGGAGAAAGAGAAATGAATTTTCAAAGTGTTTGAAAATAAGCCAAGGGATTCATTTTAAGAAAATAAATCAAAGTTCCAAAGAGTTGGAAATGCCCGGAATTTTATTTTGGAGAAACTAAAAATAAAAAATAAAAAAAAATAACAACGTGGCATTTTGCTGACGTGGCGTGGTGGGGGTGGCCCAGGTGACGGGTCGGATAACCCGGTCAAACGGGTCAGAGAATCGGGTTAACGGGTCGGTTCTCGGGTAGGGTCGGGCAGGGTCCGATTCCGGGTCGGATCGGACCCGGACACGTGGCCGAGTCAGAAGCGGCCACGTGAGCCTGGAACCCTAGGCCGCGTGTGAAACACACGCGTCCGCGTCCGGTGGCCTACCGGCGCGTGCTCGGCGGCGCTTCAGTTTTCGTATCCAAGTTGGCTACGCAAGTGGGATATGAAATTACCATTTTGCCCTTAGTTTTTCCCCTATAAATAGGGGTCTTGGCCCTTCATTTTTCATTCACAACTTTGGGAGGTGGTTTTGGCTGAGTTTAAGCTTTGAAACCATATCCCTTTTGTCCTAATTAATTTCGATTTATTTTGGAATTAATTTCAATTAGGTGTTTATATAAAACGCCCAATTTCGGGAGATTAAGCCCTGAAAAGGGTTTTCTAGTTTAAAGTTTGTTTTCTCTAAGTATTTAGAGAAATACTTTCGGAGCCCACACTCCGAGGGTTTCTCTGGGGTTATTGCAGGGAAGATCTGCCGGTTTCACGAGGAGATTGGGTATCAGGTTCTGGAGGAGAATTCGGGAGCTGGAAAAATACCGTTAGATAGCCATGTTTGCAGTACGTTAATATTTTACAGTTGTATTATTTTAAGTATGATAAATTATATGCTCTTAAGTGTTAATTGCATGTTAGATATTTATCTGCTTAAGTGATTTAAAATTTATTATCAATTGCATGTATATACTAGAGTAGATTCGGCTAGTCTTCCGCTATTGTATTAAAATGTTTTAGAAATATTTTAATACTTGTATTATAAACAAAATTTAAAAATGTGATCCCGGACCGCTACTGTTCTGGGCCCACCTCCCAGCAGAAAAAACTTCAAATACTAATTAGATTTAACAGCCCTGATTTTGAATCAAACCAAAATGGGTAAGTTAATCAATATATCGGGACACGTTTATGAATTGGCCAGGTGGCTTATCTGCATAAGTCATTTTTATGCCTGGAAAATTATTATTAAATCTTTTATTATGATACAAAACTGTTTGTTACAACTATTTCAAAATAATTAGTTCTTATATATATTAAATAATATATAGTTGATTGATGAACTTATATTATATGAGGTACGAATTCATATTTACCTATAATTCCAACACATATGTATAAGTTGGATATAGAAATATTTTAATAGTAATATATCAATATAATAATTACGTTTTCAAGACACCACTGTATATGTGAATGCATATTATATTAACAATTCCATGGGTACTCACAGTTGAAATTTTTGTCCCAACATGCGCACACCCAATTTCGTCTTAATTAACTTAGTCCCCATTTATTACACCCACGTGTCCGAAAAATATATTACAAAATATTGAAATAGCTTGTCATTTCAGTTGGTACCTGCATGCAGTCCACTTGTAATGATAATGATAATAATAATAAAATACTTAACATTAAATTGTGGCAGAATAATTCAAATCTCGGTGGATTCCAAACCAAAATAATTTTAATTTTTATTTCATTTGATGTCCATTTAACTAAATAAACATTTAATATTAGCTCTTTTTGACTTCTATACACGAAATATAAATCTGCCCAATAACCTTACTTAGAAACAATCACCGTAAAGGAAAAAGGAAGGCACAATAGATCTTTTCTTACGCCACGAAGAACAGGTATTAAGATTTTGGTGCTTTTGAGTTTTGTTAAATTTAAATCTTAAAAGTTGATACATAAATTTTTAAGTGTCTAATATATTGTTCGAACTGCATAAATTTATTGTATATGTTGTTTTGTTTGTTGAATTTATTAGCACGATTTAAGTGATTAAAATAGAAAAATAAATTATAGGTGTTATTAATTGTTAGATTTGCTACAATTGAATTAATTGTGAAATTTAATTACCTTGAATAGCTTATCGTGATGCAGTAATTATTGAATTGATCCACCCAACAATTAATCGTTTGTATATAATCTTAGTAAATGTGTCTAGTACTAGTAGGTGAATCAATTTGGAACTAATCCTCATGGTAATGAAATTTATGATGTGGGTCTACGTGTTACCAATTTAGTGTCTTAGATAAAAATTCCCGTCTAAACATTGGTTATGATATTACATAGTGTATTATTTTTTTTCTTAACTTTATTATAAAAAAAATAATTTAAGTACAAATGAGTGCTTAAATATTGTCTGTACATAGTGGCTTTATTAGAAAATCTAATCACCTTCATTAGGAGGTCTTGAGAAATAAACTATTATGCGTTTATTATAATCAACATAAAATTGGGAATAATTTTTAGACTCCAGTTTCAATCAGTTTGCTACAGTCATGGCCTAGATGTGCAGACCTCTGTATATTCACACAACAACTGAAACACTATTATGAATAAAAGCATTTGATATATTTAACTTAATCGTAAATATTAAATGAAGGATTCTATTGTTTATAATTTGTTTTGTGCTTAATGACATGATCTGAATGTAATTTCTATGGGGTAGCCGTACATGTCGGTCATATTTAATTGGTTCTCGAGCCAAGTCATAAGCTGTAATTACACATGTGTCATAGGTGTTCCTAAGGAGGAGTCCTAATCGTGTTGACCGTGTCGTTCTTTTTGCAGCCTTGTGAAGATTTTTAAGGTGAGGGATTAAAATGTTTCAACTGGGGCCAAAACATATATTATGTAAATATATATATATTCTTTAAAACCCAGCCCTTATTTATTGAGTTGGTTTTGACCCGTTGATACTATATATATTATTAGCTATTTTGTAATATTTTAGTATTCTATTGAAAAATTGGATTTCCTTATAAAAATGGGTTCTTGTTATATTATATATACGTGTGAGTGAACGAAAAGTTTGATTTTGAACTGTGAAACGGTTAAGAGAAGAAAGTGTTTGAAAGTGTGAAACTGTTTTGAAAAGCGAGTAGTGATCTGATAGAACACTTGGGGACGCCCTTAGGGAATTTGGGCCCGAAGTATCTAGTGGGTGAAGCCTGGAGGTGTGCACCAAAGGCCGATCTTTACTACGTACTTCTGTGAAGCTCTGTACGGGGCGTAGCCGGAGGTTGACTATGACACGTATAGAGTGAGGTTATTGGTACCAGGGCATATTGCCCCTATCTGTGTGATCGTGTGGTTGGTTGGAGGGGCACCTCAACTAACAATTGGAGGGAGAAGGCTGGTTTCTGTTTTGTGTTTCTTGTGTTCAGGGTGTGAAAGGTTGGAGAACTTACCCGTACTCACCGGGTTACTGTGATTGATCGATCATTTTGATTATTGGTTCACAAGTGTGTTTTCATACAAACTAAAAGCTATCCCTTCTTATACGTTTATACATTGGTTTCGAAAATAATGAAAACGTGAACCAAGCTTGTGATTTTGTTTATGTATATGTATAACCCCCCTCACTTAGTCACTTTGACTAACGTCCCCTTTATTCTGGTTTTGGCTTCAGGCAGGTGCGAATAAGCGGCATGTTGGTCTAGGTCGTCAGGTGCTGTTTAGATAGTTTGTTTTGAAGTTATGAGTTTAGGAATTTCTCCTTCGTGGGAAACTCAGTATGTACAGTTTATACACCTATACCTAATACAGTTGTCGTTGTCGTCGGCCTTACCGGCCTTATAATTATCTTTGAAGTTTGATGTTGATTGGCATTATTTTATGCTTCCGCTATGCTTGTGTCTGGGAAAGATCACGAGTGAAGGCCCAAAGCTAACACTCGGGGTACTTCTCAGTGCGGGATGTGGCAAGGGCGCCACATTAGAGGAGGAAAATAGTTGAGAATTGAGTGTGACAATAAAACTTTAAATACAAATTGTTTATGGTGTGTCATGTATCCAAAATTTTAAATTTGAATATCTTTCGTAACAAACTTATCTATAAGCATAGACACATATTTGGATAAATGAAGTGATTTGAATTTGAATTCATAACTACAATATCTATACAACTATACAAAATCCTTTAGATAAAGGTGATTTGTTGGAGAAAATAAAATTTTATATTCATATGCGTATTTTAAATTTAAACCTTTAGTAATAGAATTTGAGAAATATTTAATTTAAAATTATATTTAAATAGACTATCACATGTATACTTACCTGAGTAGGCTCAAGGATTCTGAATTAAGACTTACAATAATCCTGCAAAATTCAAGACTTTATCTTGATAAAAGAATGATCGTGGGAAAAAATCATATAGAGATATTAAAACATTAAATACTAATTTTTTAATGGCGTGTGATGTATCCAAAATTTAAATATTTTTCATAACAAACTTATTTAAAAGTACAGAGATATATTTGGACGTGATTTGTTAGAGAAAACATAATCTTATATTGATATGCTTATTTTGAATTTAAACATTTAGTAATAGAGTTTGAGAAATATTTCAAAACGTTTAGCAACAGAATTTGAGAATAATTAATTTAAAATCTATTGAGGCATTTAAAATTTTTAGAGACTATCCACATGTATACTTACGTGGATAGCCTCAAGGGTTCTAAATTATATATATATATAGATTATTTTGTATATAATAATCTATAAAATATTATAATAATTTATTATTTTACTATAGGAAATAATTTTAAGTTGTTATGTTCTTCTTATATGAATTTTTAATATTTTCTGATTCTATTATTTTAATATAATATTTCAAATTTAAATTATAGTATTAGAAAATGGGAAAATTAATAATTGGTACCTAATAAGACAAAAAATTTATCCTAAACACTTCAATTTGAATTTCGCCTATTTTAGATTCCTAATACACAACATATTTTCCTAAACCCCCCCTACCCCCAAAAAAAGTGTAAAAATACCATAATGCCCTTGATGAATTGAAGAATGACAAACCAATTCCTTTGAATCATCTCTATTCTTACTTCACATATCTTCACTGATCGATTTTCGATTTCATACCACCACCGACAAGCACGCCATCCTATACACCACCGCCGTTTGTTGTTGAAGAAGAAGAAGTTGTTGCGTCTCCACCTCTCCTAAGTGTAATCTCAGGTATTTCATGCAACCTTTTTGGTTTAGCATTTTAGGTTTTCAATTCTAGATTAGAGTTTTTCAATTCGACATTAGGGCTTGCAATTATACAAATTTTGTGTCCATTACGGATTTTGCAGTCTTCATTGTCAATTAGTGAAGATGGCTCGATTGAGCAAAGTTCCAAAAGACCCGTGCCCGAAACACCTCATTCGCGATAAACCTCGGCGACACGATGACATACTTTGTCGTTATACGCCATCATCTTTCACTGAAAAATTGGACGGAATTGGTGAGCTAATTAATACCCAAAGGCAAAGGATACAAGGAACTCCATTTGGCGCATTTCTTCACATGTCTGGCGTTCAAGGTACAAACAAACGCTTTGGATTCCTTTTGCAACGTTTTAACTCGGACCAACAAACGTTCAACTTTGGGCAGGTCAGTGTACCCAGCTTTATTGACAAAGAGTTTTCAATTGTGTTGGGACTACAATGTGAGGGTCTGTAGCACCCGAAGCGCAAGTATGCCACATCCCCGCACTATAGCTCAATCCACATATGAGATAGACGACCCATACTTGAACTAAACTATAGCGAACGGGAGACAAAAAAAATAAACGACCAAACTAGCTAGGCGGGACTAACCCTCAATTCAATTACAACATGCATAAACCATAAACGGAAGCATAGTAAGATATATACAGTCATTTCATTATCATCATCCTAAATTCATTTACGTCAACTCCAAATATACCATTTCAAGTTTCCATAACAATCTCATAAGTTCCAAGATCAAGTCAAAGATATTTATCTATATAAGTACCATAGTAACCACAAGCATAATGCAATGATGTGTACATATGCAATAACAATTACATGAACTGTGCTAGACCCGAAAAGGAAAGACCGACTCAATCCCGCCTAGCAAGCACCCTGCAAACCTGAAAATGTGAGGTGTCAGTCTATAAAAGACTGAGTGAGGGGTTTATAAATAAATATTAGCGTAATTACCATGTAAGCCATAATCTCGGGTAGGATTTTATAAAGGAAACAATATAAGTTTAAGAGTACAATAATTTCTTGCCCGAGATTACAACTATTCCAATTTAACAATACAATCAATTCAATTCAATCGATCAGTGGCCCGACGAGTGAGGGCAAATCTCCAACCTTTCTCCGACTGTGTACAATATTTCAATTATCCAATGATTAGGTGATCAAGCAAACAATTACAATGAACAATTAGCAATTTCAATAATCCATCCTTTTTCCTCCGGGAGATGGCGGATTGCAAGGCCCTGCCATCCAATCAGTGTGAGCATAGGGTTCATGATTCCCTATACCCGGAACTCCTTCCTCCACTAATCTCCTAGTGGATTCAGGGGTCATTCTAACAATGTGAGGGGAGTGCAGAGTTACCCGTCAGCCCGTGCTTTCCCGGTTGGCTTATACACTAACCCTCGGGCCCACAGTGAACAATACAATATACTTGCCTCAATCAATCTATCAATCGGTACAATTTGGTTCAGTAACAGTAAGAGCAACAGTAATTCAGTACAATAGTAGTGATTCAGTTGTAAATCATTTAAGGTTTATGGAAAACTGTAGATATATGTATACATGTTGGCTAAAATCCACATAATGGTTGTACGGGTTCTATATAACTAGAAATTAAACCTCACCTGACAGGCGACACGACGACTCAAGGATGCATGAACGTGCTCAATTGATCAATAATCTCCGCCCTGGAGAAGAACTGGACAAGAAAGGAAACGTAGTGTACTTATGAGATACGACTCGATAATGCTACCAAATGTGACGTACGACGTAATCATGAACATATTCCTGTATGAAATGAACATATACTTGCATGTAATGATCATATAAATATTTAGAAATGGAATGGAATAATTTACAAGAAAGTAAATAATTTCATGGAGATCACGTATTCAAGGCATGTAATCATATAATTTCATTTTACATAAAGCACGGAGTTAACAATTAAGTTTAAGTAAGTAAAGACCATAAAATACCAAATAGCCACATAATCACTGCTTATTCAAGTATTCCAATCATATAAGTCACATATGGGATCCAAGGAAGTGAAAGGATTGCAATAAGATGGGTTTTGGTGAAGTTGGGCGAAAGTCGGCAATTTTCGAAAATGCGCATGCTGAGGGAAAACTGGAATATCTTAATTTCTAGAAGTGGGAATTGAGTTTTTCTTATTGGATATGAAACTAGACAAATAGATCTTTCCGAGGATATATGGCTCGTATTTTAGTTCAAAGTGAGGAGGAAATGGCGGAAGCTTGAAGTTGGGTGAAAGCAGTTTCGAGGTGAAGTGGCGACACCAAATAGAATTAATTATATCTCAAAAATGAGAAGAGATATTGAGTTGATTTTAATTTTAGGTTGTTCTAAACTTCAAGAGGTTTCCGCCGGATAAAAAATCAGGTCAATTGGAGTTCGTTTGAGGGTGTCACGGCCGTGACAAAATTGTACCGAAAATCAATCGCGGCCGTGACGGAAATTGGCCAACTTTTTGAATTGTTGGTCGCGGCCGCGACCAAAAATGGTCACGAAACGGTCGCGGGGGGCGACCACAACTCCAGCAGTAACAAAAGCTTCGGGAAAAACAGGGCAAGCTCGAATTTGTCTCCCAATCCACTTCCACACCAAACCAAAGCAAGAATTCAACTCAAAACTATCATATAACTCATATATATCAATTAGGCATCAATTAATCCATGGAAACATGCATAAATCATCAAGAATCATCACTTCAAGTTCATATATGAATTCATCATATAACTTTAAATTCTCCAAGAATTCATGCATGATTTCAAGTTAGAATCATGTATTCATGCCTCAAACAATAACTAATCCATTTATTTCAAGAATTCATGAACCCTAGCTTCAATATAATTTCCAAGAAAATACACATATATTCATCTCTACCTTAGATGGCACTTAGAAGAAGAAGATGATAATGGAAATGGATGATTGAGCTCCAAATATGAAATTCCTTTGGAAAACTTGAATGGAATCAATGAAATCCCTTATTCCCTTCTTCATGTTTGAACCGAGAGCACAAGGAGCAAAGTGTTGGGTGATTTTGATGAAATGATATGAAATGGAAGAATGAAGAAGCATATAACGTGATGTATCTCTTAAATTTTGATGAAATGTATCAATTTGTTATTAAATCCTCCAAGTTTAATAAGTCATGCAATCAAGGATAAAAGGTTTGGAAATTTATCAATTAAGTCCAAGAATTATTTATGCAATTTGGTCCTCACATTTAAAATAATGATCAATTAGGGACATAAAAGCAATTAAGGCACATTCGGGAATTAATTCACATAACAACTAAATCCAATTTATAAAATAATTCTCAAGTTGACATATATTTCACATAATTTCACGTAAACATGTTTGAAATATAATTCATATAATTTTCACGCATTGTAGGAATTTAATAAGCAAAAGAATTAAAATGAATCCTAACTCTCGGGAAAACTCACACGTGACGCGCGTACCTGAATGTCCGGAAATCGGGGCATTACAATTCACTCCCCCTTAAGAGAATCCATCCTCGGAATTACCCTTTTGTGTTCATCCCACGCAGGTTGGCTATTCCCGGTCAGGGATTAGTTTGAAAGAGGTCTTCAATCAACAAGGTTCATTCAATGCTATCAAGTCACGACCCTCAACTTCCCGAAAACTAAACACTGAAAAGAAAATCTAACCTTCCACTAGAACAAGTTGACAAGTAGTAGGTAATAATGAGAGTGCCCGTCTCTCAAACAACAACGAGATAACCCCGTCTCTCGGGCAAGCAACAAGAGAACCCCGTCTCTTGGCAACCCTGAGAGAATCCCTGTCTCTCACACACACGAAATAAAATTTAGGCGAACAATTAGATAAATGTTTTGCAATTATCATGTAAGGGGCAAGTAGAAAGTATCAATTATGTCAATTTGTTGTTCATAAAAAAAAAACAAATTAACAATGACAAGAAATCATATACGGCAATAATAAAATAAGTGATGCACGTGATATGCATGATTAAGTGTACCGTTCACCGTGAAGTGAAATTCTTGCATTGTAACAATTCGGTTGAATAGTTGATTCCATGGTTGAGATATCTTCTCACTGTACTATCATGTCTCAAATGCTCGATGTATATAACCCGATAACCACTCAATCTTCATCCCGCACTGAATTCTTTCTCCTTCTTAGCATAACATCCCACGTTCGGCTCTTAAATGAATACTTTGCTTCAACCTAACTAACTCGTTCTTCCCATAATTTATACTTATCTTAATTATGCGTTAGGATCAACTTCTCGGATGTTACGGTATTCGTTTAATAATTCAAATTTTAGCCTTTCATCCTTGTTAATCGTGTTGGGGTTTCCTCCCAACTTTCATCCCTTTTACTTTCCATGGAACGAACTCTCACTTTCCTCCTGAAACGTGCGAATCTGATCATATTCCTTTACCTGATAACCTTATCTCCAATTTCTTAAAATTCCCTAAGGCTTGAGATACGTTGCACATCAATATCGTTACATCCTCGAAAGAATAAATTTGTCCAGTTTCCGAAATAATACCAACGATGTTTGATCTTGTAACTAAAGTTACCCCTTGCCTACAATTTCTTGGAACAACTTCTTTTTCCGAAATTAGTCTCAAATGGTCTCGTCCTTTCTACCTCCACGATTCAAAGTTCCAACTCTTGATTGTTAGCTCGTTTTGTTCTTCTAATACCTTTCCATTTAGATATTCCATTTTCAATCTCGGTTAAATTGACTCCCACGTCATTCTCTTTGACCAAAGTATGCTCAATCAACTTGTAGAAGTCATTGTCTTTCCCATTTTCATCAAATTTCCTTTAATTTCAGCTCGGCTCAAGGTATGCCTCTTAGGACTTTAGGAGTCTCCCTTTTAAGAATCTTTGGGCGCACGAGCTTTAAGATATTGAAGACTTCTTTTACATGGTTCTGATAGAGGGTTCCCAACAAAACCATTTTTCTTGAGGTTTCAACTCTCCCAAGTGAGGTCCAAGCATCGGCTTTAAGTTGATCCTCGGCCGGCTCTCCCCCTTAAGAAAATAGAAATTTTCTAACTTCTTGAAATTGTTTTACCACTTCTCAATTCAAATTTTTTTTCTTCTTTCTAATTCTCTTGAAGTTCGAATTGGCTATCCACTTGCTCAAAACTTTCCCAAGATAACTAATGTCAAAAATATTTCTTTTCCTTCTTGATTCGGTAGAACTCAGGTTGAAGCGGCCATGGAACATAAGATGGATAGAAAGGAGGTCATCCTAACAATTAAACATTAAATAATGCATGTTGGGTTAAAATGCTAATGCACGTATCATATTTGTAATTAATTTTAAAGATGCAGGAGCAGTTATATTAATTAGAGATATGCATCTAAATAAAGAAAGTTAAGTAATTTAAACAATGTACTTAACATATCAAATATGCAATCTTGAATAACAACTATGGTAACATACGTAAATACGAGGCAAATTAAATTAATGCACATATGATGCACGTGCTTATGAATGCCTTGAACCTGTCACCGTAATAATGCTAGACTTTGATCCGGCACCCATTCCTTGTTGGTTTAACTCCAAGCTTGTCTCGATCTGTTGATCACCTCTAGTTTTCCCACGGTTCTCTAAATGTTCAAAATTCCCCGACATCAACTTATACATTTCCATGACTTGAATTTGAAATTTCTGGAACCCAATTCTTTCCCGACTATCGATATCTAAGTGTTTCCCGACCTTCACCCCAACTAATTCCTTGAGGTAAAACTTGTATAACTTCGTGGTTCAAGATTGTGATTCTTAGCCCCAATTTCTTCTACTCCCAATGAAGTTGGTATTTTATCTTTTCCCGAAGAGTCAATCTCAAAAATTTGTTCTAGTCCTCACCATAATTGGTAATCTCATCAAAGCTTCCTCCTACCATTATTTGTCTTTCTTTATTGTTTCCATTTGTTATTTCATATTTTTCCAATTCAGCCCCATACCATAACAATTCAGCTTGAATTTGGAAAATCACTCCATTTATCTAAGGATAGAACCTTTAGTTACTTGGCTTCCCATAAACTTGAAATCATTGATTCTCTTTAACATCCGCCAATTTCAACTTATTTCTTTTCCAAATCCCGAAGTATCTCAATTGACCCTTTCTTAGTCTCTTTATCCTTTTTGCATCGATCTACCCCGAGCTTTAGTTATCGGCATCTTTTCCTTGCTTCTTTCCCAAGTTAGATGATCTATATTGTTATCAACCGAAATCAAGCTTATCATGAATTCCCTTGAGAGTCATTGTAACGCCCCAATTCTTTTATTAGTACAGCATGACGTATATGTTTACTTAATTGCGCAAATTAATTGGTCTTTAGTGTTTTCCATAATTAAATTTCATTGTTTAATTGTTAAATAAGTGACTAATTGAAATATATGCAATATTTGAATTTGAATTTATGTGAATAACTTGTGCGCTCCTTAATTGCGCGAATAATTATTTTTACGTGTTTTATGTATTTACATTTTATTTTAATTATATTAGATGTTAATTATTTAATTTAATGTTATTAATATTAATTACATTATATAATATAAATATATATTTATATATATATATTTGTGTACGTGTGTGCATGGATTTAATTATGCATGCATGTAATACTTATATATCATATTTGCATGCATTTTATAATTATAACTTATATAAAATTGCATGCATGTATTTATATATATTATATACGTATGCATGCATGTATATTTATAAATTAAATTTTCATGCATGTAATTATAATATATTATATAAGTATGTAAATGTTACATTTTTGTAATATTTTGGCTTTTATTGTTTGATCGAGTTTGAGTGCTTCATTTCTATTTGAATTGATACCGGAATTTTGTGCGAATTTAATATGTTGAACTTATACGTGTCTTGTACATGAATATTTGTTCGTTTCGTATTTTCGAATTCATTTGCTTGTGTTTCGGATTTAATTTGTATTTTGGAATCCAAGTCGGGGGCTAACGAGCACTTAGCGCACCCTTGGTTCCGTATTTAATATCTTGAGCTCGGGAACTCGGATTCGAGTTCCGTCAACTTCGCTGAACTCGTAACGAAAATTCGAGTTTAGTAAATTTAGCCTTATATTTTTTTAACGCAATTTGAACCTCCGAAATTCAACCGAAATACGAAGCGGCGACGAAACTGACCTTGTTACACTAAAATGGCCATAACTTATTCAATTGTTGACCAAATTAACCATGGTTTGATGCTATAGAACCCTAACTCAACCACCTAACCTGCTGTACCAATCCCTAACCGAACCAACCCTCTCACAATTCACAAATCTCAGCTAAAGTTTCTGCTCTCCAGTTTCCATCCCGTAACCCTTGTTTCCTTGGAGATTTTGGAGCTCAAATCTCATCCAATCCTCATCCAATCAACAAGGTAAGCTTAGGGTTGTATTATATGTTCATTCCTGGTCATTTTCATTCATTCATCCCCAAATTTGATCATGGTTTCATGCATTTTTCGGCTGATCTTGAATAGAGACGTTTTTGGGCATTTTATTAATCTTCTTCGATTCTTGATGGATTTGAATGATTCCAAGCTTGAGAATGATTGTTTTGATATCTTCTTTTCATTTATGATCATTAATTTCATGGTAGTTGAAGTATTTATGAGATATCAACTTTGGAACATTGAGAAAACTTTGAAGAAAAGTCACGTGTGACAGCCTTCCATGTTTGAACTGTTGTGGGACTGATTTACATGTTGAATTTGTGGTATTTTGCTGCACATTTATTAGCCTAACTTACATGAATGTGTTGGGATTAATGGAGATCTTTCTATGCCCTGTTTTCGCGTGAGTGTTGCTCTGTTTTTGGCCTGTAAGTTACTGTCAAAGCTGCTACGGTTCTGCCTTGTTTTGCTGTCAGTTTTTGTGGGAAGGTTAGAGCTATCTGATGTTGCATTTCATGCCTTGTTAGTACTGCATTTCATGCCTTGGGGGCTACCTTCTTGCTGCTGTGTTTAACCAAGAAATAGGGGCTGTCCGCGTTAGTTGCTGCTGCTGCACGCTGTGACACGGGGGTGTCATTCTGCCCCTTCTCAGCTTGTAATGGGCATGCTAAGGGGCGGTTTTCTCTGTACCGAGACACGGGGGTGTCTCGGTTTGTTCCTTGAAGGTGACACGGGGGTGTCACCTTGCATTTTCAGGCCTGATCTGTCTGTTGCCGTGAGCTACTGCTGCTTCATTTTCCTCTTCTTCCTTGCTTTGCTGCGTCTGCTTCTCCTTGATAGCTTTGTGTATGTGTTGCTGTGCATGTAATATGGTTTTAACTGTTAGCCTGCATGAAATTACTTATGCTTTAATGAAATTACATGAATGTTATTATGATTGCATGCATGCACGTATGCTTATTATATATATACTCATGTAATTAGTTGCATGCATGATTTATGGTTGCTGTACGTGCATGGCATGCATATATATATATATATATATATATTATGAATAGGTGTATATATTTATTATATATTTATTATATATGTTTATTAAATATTAAATGTTATTTGGTTTAATTAAATTATAGAATTTAATTGTTACCTATTTTATGTTTTATTTAATTTTCTAAATTTAATTGAATGTATTTAATTGTTTAACTTCTAATTGTAAATACGATTGAATATGTTTAAATGTTTATGTTCTAATTTTAAATGTGATTTAATTTGTACTTTGATTATATTTGAATTTCTTGAATTAATTTGATTGAAAATGTGAAATTATGAAAGTGAATGAAAGATTGAACGACTTGATTATATAATTTAAATTCCTTTGACGTGAAATGTGAAGGATATGAATTCGTTTGAATACGAATGCTTCATTGAATGAATGAATTGAACATTTATATGTCCTTAAGACTTTAGTAGTGCACATGAACGTGTCCATTACCTTATAGCATCTCTTATACATTCATATCATAATCATTTCATTGCCGAGCGTCTTATTTGGTCATATTGAGTCTCACCTCACCTCTCTTGCACAGATTTTGAGTCCGTTGGAGACGAGGCCGGTCAGTGAGGCTTGTGTTTGCTCCTTTTTGCGGTTTAAGGTGGGTTTCTCTTCTACTTAGATAAAACGACCCGATATATCTCCCTATGTGAAAAGTTTTAAGCCAAAGTAATATGATATATATATTGAGTCTTTTATCGAGTAAATGATTGCAAACGTAAAGCCCTTGCTTCTTGAACCTACCAAATGTTTTGGCGAGAATGAATGAATGTTCACAATGAATGGGGCCCAAGGGCTTGGTGTGAGTGGGGAACCGAGGAGGCATGGGCTGACGGGAAACCCTCACACTAGTCCCACCAATGAACGGCGTAACCGGACCTCGTTAAGAGTTAGCGAGGAATGGACGCTGAGTGCCATCTGGGGAGTCATGTTCCCCTTTTGGTCAATGAATGGGTGGATGGGCCTTGCAAACCCGCTACCAACCCGGAGGAAGAAGGTGTAAATGTTATTGAATGCGCACGAAAGAATGTTATGCATGAAAAGAAAGAAAGAATGAATGAATGAATGTAAATGAATGTTAATGAATTACACGAGGTGTTGATTGGAGATAATGCAAGCCCACTCGCCGGGCCACTAATGACCTTGACCTAATGTAAATGAATCGTTATAATCCCTTTTGATGATTTCTATTCACCCACTTGGGAACTTCTTTAAAAACCTCATTTGGGATTATAACTTGCATGTGAATGTTTAATTACAGTCATATATTATTATGCCCTGCTTTTATACCCACCAGTCCCTTTTGGACTGAACCCGTTTGGCTTTCAGTTGTTTTGTGCAGGTGTCAGGGGAGCTAGGCGGGATTTCGAGTCTTAGGTCTTGTTTTCGTTTCTAGTCCTTTTGTTTATTGGTCTTACACTCGCATTTTGCACTTGTGATCATTGTATATGAATGTTGCTATTGGAGCGTATTGGTTGTTTCGAGCCGTGACGGCAATTAGTTATGTTTATGACTTCTTTTTGGAGTTTTGATGCTCGTTGAATGTATATATGATGTATGTTCGTTTATTGCTTCCGCTTTAATGATTACTCTGATGTTATGGTTCAAGGGTTAGTCCCGCCTAGCATAGAGTGTGTGTTTGTCCCCGTTCGCCGTGATTTGGCTCGGGTATGGATCATTCATTTCATATTCGGGTCAAGTCTCGGTGCGGGGGATGTGACACCTTGCGCTCAGGTGTTACAGTCATCGCTTCTTTAGTGTCCGAACCTCACATCTAACCACCTTCAAGATTTCCCATTCCATTCCCAGATTAAGTGATTTCATGGAATTCGGTCGACTAACCTTTGCAAAGTAGTCATACGTGTTGGTCTTAAGTGTTGCAAACCTCCCACATCCTGCTTCTATCTATCTGAATACATGCTAATTCCACAACCCTTTTTATGAATTGATCATCTATTCCGAATTCAACCACTTGAGCCGTAGTCCCGGTTAAAAAAGATCATGAATCCTAATTCATGTATGTAATCTCGGTACATTTCCTACACCTTCCACGGTTAAAAATAGGGCAGGAGAGGGATCATTATTAAGGTAGAAATTGGTCGTGGTTTGATATCATCTTTGCACCAAGTAAATTATAACTCATTTGGAAATAAATGCATGTGGTTAAGGCATGCCATGTCACATAGTTATCACCAACAACCGGAATTTGATGCAACATGCAATAACTAATTCAACAAAATTGATAATAGAACACATTAGGCATGTAAATCTTCAAACAATGTAGGGTCAATTAATCAACAATTATGGGCTAGAATCAATACAATGCTCAAGTTATCAAGTAATTCAAAGGATTCAAGTAATCAATTAATTTCAAATAAAATGCAAGACTCTCAATTTAACAATTAATTCCTATGCCGTACGACCTAGACTTGACGCGACACGACACTAGAACCTCATTTTTGCAACCGGGCTCTGATACCACTTAAGATGTAGCACTCGAAGCGCAAGTATGCCACATCCCCACACTATAGCTCAATCCACATATGAGATGGACGACCCATACATGAACTAAACTATAGCGAACGAGAGACAAAAAAAAATAAACGATCACACTAGCTAGGCGGGACTAACCCTCAATTCAATTTCAACATGCATAAACCATAAACAGAAGCATAGTAAGATATATTCAGTCATTTCATTATCATCATCCTAAATTCATTTACGTCAACTCCAAATATACCATTTCAAGTTTCCATAACAATCTCATAAGTTCCAAGATCAAGTCCAAGATATTTATCTATATAAGTACCATAGTAACCACAAGCATAATGCAGTGATGTGTACATATGCAATAACAATTACATGAACTGTGCTAGACCCGAAAAGGAAAGACCGACTCAATCCCGCCTAGCAAGCACCCTGCAAACCTGAAAATGTGAGGTGTCAGTCTATGAAAGACTGAGTGAGGGGTTTATAAATAAATATTAGCGTAATTACCATGTAAGCCATAATCTCGGGTAGGATTTTATAAAGGAAACAATATAAGTTTAAGAGTACAATAATTTCTTGCCCGAGATTACAACTATTCCAATTTAACAATACAATCAATTCAATTCATTCAATCAGTGGCCCGGCGAGTGAGGGCAAATCTCCAACCTTTCTCCAACTGTATATAATATTTCAATTATCCAATGATTAGGTGATCAAGCAATCAATTACAGTGCACAATTAGCAATTTCAATAATCCATCCTTCTTCCTCCGGGTGATGGGAGATTATAAGGCCCCGCCATCCAATCAGTGTGAGCATAGGTTTCATGATTCCCTATACCCGGAACTCCTTCCTCCACTAATCTCCTAGTGGATTCAGGGGGCCCAGTTAGCTCATACACTAACCCTCGGGTCCACAGTGAACAATACAATATACTCGCCTCAATCAATCTCGATCAATCGGTACAATTCGGTTCAGTAACAGTAACAGCAACAGTAATTCAGTACAATAGTAGCAATTCAGTTGTAAATCATTTAAGGTTTATGGAAAACTGTAGATATATGTATACATTTTGGCTAAAATCCACATAATGGTTGTACGGGTTCTATATAACTAGAAATTAAACCTCACCTAACAGGCGACACAACGACTCAAGGATGCATGAACGTGCTCAATCGATCAATAATCTCCACCCTGGAGAAGAACTGGACAAGAAAGGAAACGTAGTGTACTTATGAGATACGACTCGATAATGGTACCAAATGTGACGCACGGCGTAAACATGAACATAGTCCTGTATGAAATGAACATATACTTGCATGTAATGATCATATAAATATTTAGAAATGGAATGGAATAATTTACAAGAATGTAAATAATTTCATGGATATCACGTATTCAAGGCATGTAATCATACAATTTCATTTTACATAAAACACGGAGTTAACAATTAAGTTTAAGTAAGTAAAGACCATAAAATACCAAATAGCCACATAATCACTACTTATTCAAGTATTCCAATCATATAAGTCACATATGGGAGCCAAGGAAGTGAAAGGATTGCAATAAGATGGGTTTTGGTGAAGTTGGGCAAAAATCTGCAATTTTCGAAAATGCGCATGCTGAGGGAAAACTGGAATATCTTAATTTTTAGAAGTGGGAATTGAGTTTTTCTTATTGTATATAAAACTAGACAAATAGATCTTTCCGAGGATATATGGCTCGTATTTTAGTTCAAAGTGAGGAGAAAATGGCGAAAGCTTGAAGTTGGGTGAAAGCAGTTTCCCGGTGAAGTGGCGACACCAAAAAGAATTAATAATATTTCAAAAATGAGAAGAGATATTGAGTTGATTTTAATTTTAGGTTGTTCTAAACTTCAAGAGGTTTCCGCCGGATAAAAAATCAGGTCAATCGGAGTTCGTTTGAGGGTGTCACGGCCGTGACAAAATTGTACCGAAAATCAATCGCGGCCGCGACGGAAATTGGCCAACTTTTTGAATTGTTGGTCGCGGGGGGCGACCACAACTCCAGCAGTAACAAAAGCTTCGGGAAAAACAGGGCAAGCTCGAATTTATCTCCCAATCCACTTCCACACCAAACCAAAGCAAGAATTCAACTCAAAACTATCATATAACTCATATATATCAATTAGGCATCAATTAATCCATGGAAACATGCATAAATCATCAAGAATCATCACTTCAAGTTCATATATGAATTCATCATATAAATTTAAATTCTCCAAGAATTCATGCATGATTTCAAGTTAGAATCATGTATTCATGCCTCAAACAATAACTAATCCATTTATCTCAAGAATTCATGAACCCTAGCTTCAATATAATTTCCAAGAAAATACACATATATTCATCTCTACCTTAGATGGCACTTAGAAGAAGAAGATGATAATGGAAATGGATGATTGAGCTCCAAATATGAAATTCCTTTGGAAAACTTGAATGGAATCAATGAAATCCCTTATTCCCTTCTTCATGTTTGAACCGAGAGCACAAGGAGCAAAGTGTTGGGTGATTTTGATGAAATGATATGAAATGGAAGAATGAAGAAGCATATAACGTGATGTATCTCTTAAATTTTGATGAAATGTATCAATTTGTTATTAAATCCTCCAAGTTTAATAAGTCATGCAATCAAGGATAAAAGGTTTGGAAATTGATCAATTAAGTCCAAGAATTATTTATGCAATTTGGTCCTCACATTTAAAATAATGATCAATTAGGGACATAAAAGCAATTAAGGCACATTCGGGAATTAATTCACATAACAACTAAATCCAATTTATAAAATAATTATCAAGTTGACATATATTTCACATAATTTCACGTAAACATGTTTGAAATATAATTCATATAATTTTCACACATTGTAGGAATTTAATAAGCAAAAGAATTAAAATGAATCCTAACTCTCGGAAAAACTCACACGTGACGCGCGTACCTGAATGTCCGGAAATCGGGGCGTTACAATTCACTCCCCCTTAAGAGAATCCATCCTCGGATTTACCCTTTTGTGTTCATCCCACGCAGGTTGGCTATTCCCGGTCAGGGATTAGTTTGAAAGAGGTCTTCAATCAACAAGGTTCCTTCAATGCTATCAAAGTCACGACCCTCAACTTCCCGAAACCTAAACACTGAAAAGAAAATCTAACCTTCCACTAGAACAAGTTGACAAGTAGTAGGTAATAATGAGAGTGCCCGTCTCTCAAACAACAACGAGAGAACCCCGTCTCTCGGGCAAGCAACAAGAGAACCCCATCTCTTGGCAACCCTGAGAGAATCCTCATCTCTCACACACACGAAATAAAATTCAGGCGAACAATTAGATAAATGTTTTGCAATTATCATGTAAGGAGCAAGTAGAAAGTATCAATTACGTCAATTTGTTGTTCATAAAAAAAAACAAATTAACAATGACAAGAAATCATATACGGCAATAATAAAATATATGATGCACGTGATATGCATGATTAAGTGTACCGTTCACCGTGAAGTGAAATTCTTGCATTGTAACAATTCGGTTGAATAGTTGATTCCATGGTTGAGATATCTTCTCACTGTACTATCATGTCTCAAATGCTCGATGTATATAACCCGATAACCACTCAATCTTCATCCCGCACTGAATTCTTTCTCCTTCTTAGCATCACATCCCACGTTCGGCTCTTAAATGAATACTTTGCTTCAACCTAACTAACTCGTTCTTCCCACAATTTATACTTATCTTAATTATGCGTTAGGATCAACTTCTCGGATGTTACGGTATTCGTTTAATAATTTAAATTTTAGCCTTTCATCCTTGTTATTCGTGTTGGGGTGTTCTCCCAACTTTCATCCCTTTTACTTTCCATGGAACGAACTCTCACTTTCCTCCTGAAACGTGCGATTCTGATCAAATTCCTTTACCTGATAACCTTATCTCCAATTTCTTAAAATTCCCTAAGGCTTGAGATACGTTGCACATCAATATCGTTACATCCTCGAAAGAATGAATTTGTCCAGTTTCCGAAATAATACCAACGATGTTTGATCTTGTAACTAAAGTTACCCCTTGCCTACAATTTCTTGGAACAACTTCTTTTTCCGAAATTAGTCTCAAATGGTCTCGTCCTTTCTACCTCCACGATTCAAAGTTCCAACTCTTGATTGTTAGCTCGTTTTGTTCTTCTAATACCTTTCCATTTAGATATTCCATTTTCAATCTCGGTTAAATTGACTCCCATGTCATTCTCTTTGACCAAAGTATGCTCAATCAACTTGTAGAAGTCATTGTCTTTCCCATTTTCATCAAATTTCCTTTAATTTCAGCTCGGCTCAAGGTATGCCTCTTAGGACTTTAGGAGTCTCCCTTTTAAGAATCTTTGGACGCACGAGCCTTAAGATATTGAAGACTTCTTTTACATGGTTCTGGTAGAGGGTTCCCAACAAAACCATTTTTCTTGAGGTTTCAACTCTCCCAAGTGAGGTCCAGCATCGGCTTTAAGTTGATCCTCGGCCGGCTCTCCCCCTTAAGAAAATAGACTTCTTGAACTTGTTTTACCACTTCTCAATTCAAAATTTTTTTCTTCTTTCTAATTCTCTTGAAGTTCGAATTGGCTATCCACTTGCTCAAAACTTTCCCAAGATAACTAATGTAAAAAATATTCCTTTTCCTTCTTGATTCGGTAGAACTCAGGTTGAAGCGGCCATGGAACATAAGATGGATAGAAAGGAGGTCATCCTAACAATTTAACAATAAATAATGCATGTTGGGTTAAAATGCTAATGCACGTATCATACTTGTAATTAATTTTAAAGATGCAGGAGCAATTATATTAATTAGAGATATGCATATAAATAAAGAAAGTTAAGTAATTTAAACAATGTACTTAACATATCAAATATGCAATCTTGAATAACAACCATGGTAACATACGTAAATACGAGGCAAATTAAATTAATGCACATATGATGCACGTGCTTATGAATGCCTTGAACTTGTCACCGTAATAATGCTAGAGTTTGATCCTGCACCCATTCCTTGTTGGTTTAACTCCAAGCTTGTCTCGATCTGTTGATCACCTCCAGTTTTCCCACGGTTCTCTAAATGTTCAAAATTCCCCGACATCAACTTATACATTTCCATGACTTGAATTTGAAATTTCTGGAACCCAATTCTTTCCCGACTATCGATATCTAAGTGTTTCCCGACCTTCACCCCAACTAATTCCTTGAGGTAAAACTTGTATAACTTCGTGGTTCAAGACTGTGATTCTTAGCCCCAATTTCTTCTACAACCAATGAAGTTGGTATTTTATCTTTTCCCGAAGAGTCAATCTCAAAAATTTGTTCTAGTCCTCACCATAATTGGTAATCCCATCAAAGCTTCCTCCTACCATTATTTGTCTTTCTTTATTGTTTCCATTTGTTATTTCATATTTTTCCAATTCAGCCCCACACCATAACAATTCAGCTTGAATTTGGAAAATCACTCCATTTATCTAAGCATAGAACCTTTAGTAACTTGGCTTCCCATAAACTTGAAATCATTGATTCTCTTTAACATCCACCAATTTCAACTTATTTCTTTTCCAAATCCCGAAGTATCTCAATTGACCCTTTCTTAGTCACTTTATCCTTTTTGCATCGATCTACCCTGAGCTTTAGTTATCCGCATCTTTTCCTTGCTTCTTTCCCAAGTTAGATGATCTACATTGTTATCAACCGGAATCAAGCTTATCATGAATTCCCTTGAGAGTCATCGCTTCTTTAGTGTCCGAACCTCACATCTAACCACCTTCAAGATTTTCCATTCCATTCCCAGATTAAGTGATTTCATGGAATTCGGTCGACTAACCTTTGCAAAGTAGTCATACGTGTTGGTCTTAAGTGTTGCAAACCTCCCACATCCTGCTTCTATCTCTTTGAATACTTGCTAATTCCACAACCCTTCTTATGAATTGATCATCTATTCCGAATTCGACCACTTGAGCCGTAGTCCCGGTTAAAAAAGACCATGAATCCTAATTCATGTATGTAATCTCGGTACATTTTCTACACCTTCCACGGTTAAAAATAGGGCTGGAGAGGGATCATTATTAAGGTAGAAATTGGTCGGGGTTTGATATCATCTTTGCACCCAGTAAATTATAACTCATTTGGAAATAAATGCATGTGGTTAAGGCATGCCATGTCACATAGTTATCACCAACAGCCGGAATTTGATGCAACATGCAATAACTAATTCAACAAAATTGATAATAGAACACATTAGGCATCTAAATCTTCAAACAATGTAGGGTCAATTAATCAACAATTATGGGCAAGAATCAATACAATGCTCAAGTTATCAAGTAATTCAAAGGATTCAAGTAATCAGTTAATTTCAAATAAAATTCAAGACTCTCAATTTAACAATTAATTCCTATGTCGTACGACCTAGACTTGACGCGACATGACACTAGAACCTCGGTTTTACAATCGGGCTCTGATACCACTTAAGATGTAGCAATCGAAGCGCAAGTATGCCACATCCCCGCACTATAGCTCAATCCACATATGAGATGGACGACCCATACATGAACTAAACTATAGCGAATGAGAGACAAAAAAAATAAACGATCACACTAGCTAGGCGGGACTAACCCTCAATTCAATTTCAACATGCATAAACCATAAACGGAAGCATAGTAAGATATATTCAGTCATTTGATTATCATCATCCTAAATTCATTTACGTCAACTCCAAATATACCATTTCAAGTTTCCATAACAATCACATAAGTTCCAAGATCAAGTCAAAGATATTAATCTACATAAGTACCATAGTAACCACAAGCATAATGCAGTGATGTGTACATATGCAATAACAATTACATGAACTGTGCTAGACCCGAAAAGGAAAGACCCACTCAATCCCGCCTAGCAAGCACCCTGTAAACCTGAAAATGTGAGGTGTCAGTCTATGAAAGACTGAGTGAGGGGTTTATAAATAAATATTAGCGTAATTACCATGTAAGCCATAATCTCGGGTAGGATTTTAGAAAGGAAACAATATAAGTTTAAGAGTACAATAATTTCTTGCCCGAGATTACAACTATTCCAATTTAACAATACAATCAATTCAATTCATTCAATCAGTGACCCGGCGAGTGAGGGCAAATCTCCAACCTTTCTCCAACTGTATATAATATTTCAATTATCCAATGATTAGGTGATCAAGCAATCAATTACAATGCACAATTAGCAATTTCAATAATCCATCCTTCTTCCTCCGGGTGATGGGGGATTGTAAGGCCCCGCCATCCAATCAGTGTGAGCATAGGTTTCATGATTCCCTATACCCGGAACTCCTTCCTCCACTAATCTCCTAGTGGATTCAGGGGGCCCAGTTAGCTCATACACTAACCCTCGGGCCCACAGTGAACAATACAATATACTCGCCTCAATCAATCTCGATCAATCGGTACAATTCGGTTCAGTAACAGTAAAAGCAACAGTATTTCAGTACAATAGTAACGATTCAATTGTAAATCATTTAAGGTTTATGGAAAACTGTAGATATATGTATACATTTTGGCTAAAATCCACATAATGGTTGTACGGGTTCTATATAACTAGAAATTAAACCTCACCTGACAGGCGACACGATGACTCAAGGATGCATGAACGTGCTCAATCGATCAATAATCTCCGCCCTGGAGAAGAACTGGACTAGAAAGGAAACGTAGCGTACTTATGAGATACGACTCGATAATGGTACCAAATGTGACGCACGGCGTAACCATGAACATATTCCTGTATGAAATGAACATATACTTGCATGTAATGATCATATAAATATTTAGAAATGGAATGGAATAATTTACAAGAAAGTAAATAATTTCATGGAGATCACGTATTCAAGGCATGTAATCATACAATTTCATTTTACATAAAGCACGGAGTTAACAATTAAGTTTAAGTAAGTAAAGACCATAAAATACCAAATAGCCACATAATCACTACTTATTCAAGTATTCCAATCATATAAGTCACATATGGGAGCCAAGGAAGTGAAAGGATTGCAATAAGATGGGTTTTGGTGAAGTTGGGCGAAAGTCGGCAATTTTCGAAAATACGCATGCTGAGGGAAAACTGGAATATCTTAATTTCTAGAAGTGGGAATTGAGTTTTTCTTATTGGATATGAAACTAGACAAATAGATCTTTCCGAGGATATATGGCTCGTATTTTAGCTCAAAGTGAGGAGGAAATGGCGGAAGCTTGAAGTTGGGTGAAAACAGTTTCCTGGTGAAGTGGCGATACCAAAAAGAATTAATTATATCTCAAAAATGAGAAGAGATATTGAGTTGATTTTAATTTTAGGTTGTTCTAAACTTCAATAGGTTTCCGCCGGATAAAAAATCAGGTCAATCGGAGTTCGTTTGAGGGTGTCACGGCCATGACAAAATTGTACCGAAAATCAATCGCTGCCGCGACGGAAATTGGCCAACTTTTT
Organism: Lantana camara; assembly: GCA_037501455.1. NCBI lineage: Eukaryota > Viridiplantae > Streptophyta > Magnoliopsida > Lamiales > Verbenaceae > Lantana > Lantana camara. Next base: position 85,965,250 of record CM074862.1, on the reverse strand, counting down.
AAATTGTTGGTCGCGGCCGCGACCAAAAATGGTCACGAAACGGTCGCAGGGGGCGACCACAACTCCAGCAGTAACAAAAGCTTCGGGAAAAACAGGGCAAGCTCGAATTTGTCTCCCAATCCACTTCCACACCAAACCAAAGCAAGAATTCAACTCAAAACTATCATATAACTCATATATATCAATTAGGCATCAATTAATCCATGGAAATATGCATAAATCATCAAGAATCATCACTTCAAGTTCATATATGAATTCATCATATAACTTTAAATTCTCCAAGAATTCATGCATGATTTCAAATTAGAATCATGTATTCATGCCTCAAACAATAACTAATCCATTTATCTCAAGAATTCATGAACCCTAGCTTCAATATAATTTCCAAGAAAATACACATATATTCATCTCTACCTTAGATGGCACTTAAAAGAAGAAGATGATAATGGAAATGGATGATTGAGCTCCAAATATGAAATTCCTTTGAAAAACTTGAATGGAATCAATGAAATCCCTTATTCCCTTCTTCATGTTTGAACCGAGAGCACAAGGAGCAAAGTGTTGGGTGATTTTGATGAAATGATATGAAATGGAAGAATGAAGAAGCATATAACGTGATGTATCTCTTAAATTTTGATGAAATGTATCAATTTGTTATTAAATCCTCCAAGTTTAATAAGTCATGCAATCAAGGATAAAAGGTTTGGAAATTGATCAATTAAGTCCAAGAATTATTTATGCAATTTGGTCCTCACATTAAAATAATGATCAATTAGGGACATAAAAGCAATTAAGGCACATTCGGGAATTAATTCACATAACAACTAAATCCAATTTATAAAATAATTCTCAAGTTGACATATATTTCACATAATTTCACGTAAACATGTTTGAAATATAATTCATATAATTTTCACGCATTGTAGGAATTTAATAAGCAAAAGAATTAAAATGAATCCTAACTCTCGGAAAAACTCACACGTGACGCGTGTACCTGAATGTCTGGAAATCGGGGCGTTACAGGGTCATCCCGTAGACCCTTATGTTAGAGTGAAATCATGATTCTAGTGTCTGTATTTTGATAACAAAAATGGTAGGGTGACATGTGCTAACATATTGGTGAGGTTAGAGGGCTTGGCTTCTAGGAGTGATGCCGAAGGCATTGATTGTAGCACACGGAGCACGGGCCACCACATCCCCCGCACTATACCCGAACCCGCATATGAAATGGGAAATCCATACACGAGCCCAAGTCTAAGCGAACGGGAGACCACACATTCGCTAGGCTAGGCGGAACTAAAACTTACTCAAAGCGCACAACAAACAATTCAAATAGCGGAAGCAAAGAGTTCTAACAACATAAAATTTAAAATCAAATATATGCACCAAGTATCCAATTATACATAACCATAACGAATCATATTTGCATAACAAAATATATATCATGATCATATCATTAAATACAAAAGCCAAAATGATATGCGATGCACCTAGCACGACCTACACCCCAAAAGTGAGACTTGAACGACCCACTTCTCCGCCTAGCTCGTGCTCAAAAGACCTGCAAACTAAAAGTGACAAAGGAGAGGTGTCAATCATATCTCGACCGCACACCCACACACTATACATATAGAGCAAAACACGTATAAGATGAAGTTATGAACCAGGAATAGGTTTTGCATACCAAAACATTTTCATAAAGCATTACATATCATATATATATACATTACATTAATAAAGACTCTGTTCCCGTTCCATAATCCAACCATTTCATTAAGCCCGGCGAGAACGAGCATCCACCATTACTCCTCGTTACATTACGTTACAAATACCACATCACATTCAATCCCTAACTTCGGTGATGGAAGGGTCGGCCAACCCTTAACCATCCATTAGTAAATTCCTCAAGGGGCGATTAACCCACATGAGTGCCATTATAAATTCTTCGAGGGGTAGCTAACCCCACCCATATGAGTCCTCCCCGGCTTCATACCGAAGGCATCAAGAGCACCACGCCTTCCCAACCTCCAGGGGTCGCGCATAATACCTCTGAGGGAAACCACGTTTAGGCTTAACCCGACGACCCGCTACCGTACCGGGCTTCCCAACCCCTAGTCTCCATGGATCCAAAATTACCTTTGCGTTACCTTTTCGTTGCATTCTCACTCATTACAAACCATTAACATTACGTACATAAGCATTAAACTTCAGAAATATTAAACTTTTATTAAAACGTGAGGTCATATAAACTCGTAGATATAACCCTTTCAAAAGTTGAAACTTAATAACAAGATCATAAACATATCGTACATTACACATATTTAACTATATATATAATATATAGTCGCATGCCGGCTAGAAAATGAGCATTTAAGGGTCTTAGCTAGGTTGCTTAACTAAAAAAAAAAAGAACCTAAACCTCACCTTTGAACAAAAGTGTGTAGTGGTGCGAGAAAATAACCCGGAACAACCTTAAGCTTTGGGCACGACTCCTCCTGGAAGTACCCTTATGACAAACAAACACAATACTAAAGACTTAGGCTCAAACATGTACCAATTTGACGCATGGCAATGCGAATGAATGCTATGTATGCAAGGGATTGTCAAAGGTAGCCTTAGACGTTCATATTTTCATATCACATTTATACCTTGAATATCATAGCATAAAATTCATAAACATATCATATAATTATCAATTATCATCATAAAATAAATTAGAGATGAAAGACATTACTTAAAACACTAATCGAATGCATTAAAACACAAACACATACAAGAAATTTCATAAATATATAATTATTCAAGCACGTTCAAATTACACGTATACTCATCAATTAATTTTACATATTGAGGCATAACATATCATATCATATTCATATTTAATCATATAGCAAGTTAGGATCATAATTGAAGTGATTTAAAAGCATGAAATAAACGAACGAAACAAAATTAAACAAACAAAAACACATACACGTAGCTTGCATGGCTGGGGATGGTAACGGGCGTTACCATCCCCAAAGGGAAAGGAGAGTAACAGGGGTGACCTCAGGCAGAAGCTCACCCCCAAAGAAAGCTTGCAGGTCACGCCCGTGACCTCCCCAAAGGCATAAAAGGGGTAACGGGGGTGACTGCTCACAGCAGCCACCCTCCTCTTCAATTCGTAACAGCAGCAACAACAAAACATACACCCCTTTCTCATTCCATTATCATGTCAAAAGTAACAAGAACAGGGCAGCAACAGTTAGCAATAAAGAACAACATATACACAGTAAGAACAACTCTAAACTAAGCAAATTTCAGTCACAATAACAAACACAACAGCTGGCAGCAACAAAGCAACAATATCTCAACATTTTACATGCTTTCAAGCTTGCAAATCCCCCATTTTCCACCTTTAAACACAGTAGCAATGTAGCAGCAACACAGCAGTTCATAAATCATGCAAAAAATGCCCAAAACTAAAGCAAAACAGCCACAAATACTCGTGCTAGCAACCGGCAACAATTAGATGGCAAAGATCAAGTGTTTTCATGTTTCCTTGCATTTAAAACCTTGAAGCATTAATGACAAATCTTAATATAGTCAACTACCACCAAATAGAAGCAAAGATTACCAATAAATGAGGCATATAGATCATCATAGAAGTCACCAAATTCAAAGAGAACAAGGGATGCTCATATTCTTCAAAAAATTCATAGAACCCTAACTATTCATCATATACTCCATATCAATGAATTTTCTAATATAAAGCATGATTCAAATAGAGGAAAATGATCAGAAGAATGTGGAGATTAAGAATGCTAGCTTACCTTCGAAGTTGGAGCAAGAAATGGCTTGACTTGAGCTCAAAAGGGCCAAAAATGGAGGTAAGGTTCTTGTTGCTCTTCTTCCTTCTTCCTTGGCTGATATGGCTCGATTCTCAACAGTAAAAATGGGGGAGAGATATGGTCTTGGGTGTGTTTTAGTCAAAGGGAGGACAAGAGTAGTTTCCATAGCTCTCAAATAGGTTATAGGTGCGTTTTAGGCGCGTGTGACTGAAATCTGCATCGTCGGCGGTTGACACGGCATCGAAAAATTACGAAACTTATTCCATTGTGTCCGAATCGTCGAAAGGAGTCCAGCGCCAAAGACGAAACTCGATCCAAGTTCCCGAGCACAAGTTATAAATTAAAACGTACACAAGTGTACTAAAATGACTTGTTTTTCAAATATCTCCAAAACTTTCAAAATGTTGTAATTAAGTCCAAAGCCAAGTTTTCAATTAAGTCCAATAATTTTAAAATCATACAATTACATCCTTAAATCATGTATATCACATAATTTAGGAAATTAGCATGCTCGGGAATTAAATTCATATATCATAAATTCATAATTCTCAAGAATTAACATCATAATCTCACTTAAGGCATAATCTTGACATTTAAATCATATATTTCACATAATTTCAAATAATTCATATAAGAAACAATAGAAATAAAAGATGAATGCATCAAATAAAAGTGAAAATAAATACAATTACGAAAATAAACTCACGCCAGGCACAATCCTGTACGTGCGAATGAGCGGGTGTCACATTGATGATTTTGCAAGAATGTTCATATTGTTTTTTTTTTTTTTTACATTGTTGTTTTCTCGCAGTAGCCTTAAGCCGTCCATTGGTCTGATATGCTATGTATAGATGACCTAGAGCACATTAATTGATTCGCTTGGGGCGCTATTGTTTATAACTTTTTGCTTTTGTCAATTGCAAAGTTCTAAGATGGTGACAAACAGTTTCTTGATGGATGTCGATCTCATGGGGCTCATGGTAAGAATATATATTGTTATTTTGCATTATATCTAAGGTGAACTTTTACTTTTTGATCCTCCTAGTATGTTTTAAATACAGACTTAGCTCCACAAGCATTTTCCCTCTTGTGGGCATGCCGTGGTGGTGCATACTTCCCACGTTTTTTTAAGTGGCAGAAGAGTAATTTGCTTGCAAAGATGAAGAAAATTGAAAAACGTTTCAGCAAGCTGACCAACTCCGACGTAAGTATGCATTATGATTGAAAACATGATGTATACACGAATTATGCTGAACAAGATGCTCATATTATAGAACTGAATCGTTTTCCTGCAGCTAAATCAAATTAAACCTGTTAATCAAAGGGAGTTATCAAGTTGCTAAATTATGTAGAGATTGTACCAGAGTCTGCCTTTGAAAATTAGGACGATGATGATGATCTTGATAGTTGTGATGATAATGGTGAAGACCAAGAGGTGGCCAAGAAGAAGAAAGCTGGTAAGAGAAAAAAAATCTAATAAAAGAGCAAAGTCTAATAAACGAAAGAAGGCTGCTGATGCGCTGTCTGATGTAGAAGGTGTTGAAGAAAACGATGGTAAGGAGAAGTTTGTTGATGAGCTATTTGATGTAGAAGGTGATGAAAGAAATGGTGGCGAGGTAAAGGTTGAAGAGGTCCGAAGAATGTTAGAGAAGATTCTGTTGATAAAACCATTAGGGTGGTTTTAACTGGAAATATGAATGGGGAGTTGTTGCTCATGAGGTTGAGCGAGATGCTGCTGATGAAGCTGCACAAGATGCTGCAGAGTTTCCTCAAAAAGTAGTCCATGTTGGTGAAGATGCTGATGATGTTGTTGCCCCAAAAGATTCTGTTGACAAAGATTTGAAGTCGCTGCAGGGTAGACAGGACTTTGATGGGTATGCATCTTTGAATGATGAAGCCCTTACAATGATCGCTGGGATGATTGATGCCTACTCTTCGATGTTGGAGTAAGTTGATCTTAATGCTTAATTATTTTTTTAATTTGCACATCAATTTTGTATCAATGCGTAATATTTTTTCCCCCAGTGATAAGGTGGTTTATGTCAGTGGCGATGATACTCGAGTGTATGTGACTGATATTCTGAGATTGCTATGGAGTCAGTCCATGAATCAACGGGGGTTCAAGGCCTTTTTTTATATTTTGATAGGTAGTGAATACATTCCCGAAAAATCCCACAAAATCTATTGCGCTTCTTCATTTCTCACGCAACATATAATAGGTTTAGTGAAGGGGTCCAGGGGAAACCACAATCTGTCAAAGAAGAAGATGGGTAATTTTCTTGAAGACCCGAAGGTGATGAAATATGTGTTGCTGCAACTGGAAATGCTCAACAGTGATGTCATTAACGAATGCCAATACATTATATTCCCGTTGCACACTACAAATCATTGGCATTTGGTGGTGTACAACATATGGGAGATGAAGTTCTTTGAATACAATTCCATCGGTACGCCAAAAACATGTCACGCGGAGAAGGTATGGGATTGCTGCTGGGTGGTGGGCCCAGAACAGTGGCGGTCCTGGGCCATATTTTAAAATTTTTTGTTTATAATACAAGTATTAGAATATTTCTAAAACATTTTAATACAATAGCAGAAGACTAGCCGGATCTACTCAAGTATATACATGCAATTGATAATAAATTTTAAATCACTTAAGCAGATAAATATCTAATATGCAATTAACACTTAAGAGCATATAATTTGTCATGCTTAAAATAATACAACTGTAAAATATTACCGTACTGCAAATATGGCTATCTAACGGCATTTTTCCAGCTCCTTTCCCTTTCGTGAGACAGGCAGAGCTTCCCTGCAATATCCCCGACTCGACCCTCGAAGTGTGGGCTCCGCGAGTATTTCCCTAAATACTCGAGAAAATATTTTTCTAGAAAAACTCATTTTTCTAAACTAGAAAATTCCCTAATTTTCTAATATTTAAGTGGTTTATATATTAATTATATAACCACCTAATTACATATTAATTAATCCCTTAATTAGGGATTAATTAAAGAAAGAGAAGCTCACGAAAATGCTGCTCAAGAATGGAATGAGAAATGAGGTAGGGGATCAGCTTATTTATAGGCAAATTCATGCGGGCAAAATGGTCATTTTAGGCAGAAAAATGAGGGTATAATGGTCATTTTACCATCCCGCGTACAAACCGCTTCTCGAATGGCCAATCCAAATACACCACGTTGTAGCTCTCTCCACCGCGGACACAATGCCACCAACCACGCGTCGTCACAAGGTGGCCAAGTGGTTGGCGCGTGTTCACACACGCACATGCCACCATATTTTAACATGTGGCCGGGTCGGTCCGAACCAGACCCGGCCTGACTGACCCTATCCGCGATCCTACCCTTTTAACCCGATTCAAAACCGGTTTGACATGGACCATCCGACCCGTTGATCGGACCGCCCAGATTCAATCTGGACCATCCGCGGGCGCTGACGCGGCGCGATCTGCACCGTACACATGGCGCGCCACGCTGGAGCTGTGTCAGCACCTATTGGGCCCAGCCTGCTGACGTGGCGTGACACGTCAGGTGCCATGTTAACACCTGCCACGTCAGCAATTATTTTTTTTTATTTTTTTTTAATTTAAATTTTTATTTTCTCCAAAATGAAATTCCGGGCATTTCCAACTCCTTGGAACTTTGATTTATTTCTTAAAATCGATCCCTTGGCTATTTTCAAACACTTTGAAAATTCATTTCTCTTTCTCCTTTTAATATTTTCTCTTCGGGTTTTCAATTGGGGCTTGTAGGGGGACCTACAGGACTAATTAATTTTAGCTCCAAAAGGGTTAATGTATTATCATCTCATGATAGTAATTAATTACCGTTTAACAATATTTAATTCCACTAAATAAATATTGTTGCACTCAAAAATTAATTAAATTATTCACGAATTTCTCGATCTAGAATAATTTCGCTTTTTACTCCTCCGTGTAGATATCCATGAAAAATAAATTGAAACTACTATCATTTATTTTTCATCTCCAATCTGAAATTTATTGATTCGCCTTAAGTTCAAATTATCTGTATGTGAAACACATTCATCATACAACTTCAGTGACGTATCACGCGAAGTGTTTTGGCCAAAGTCTTAATTCGAACATTTGCAAATCTATTTCAGGGATATCTTTTACCTTCCAGCAAGGCCACAGATTCCTCGATCAATATAACTCTTTAGCACATTTCATGTTGTCACTGAATGTACAAAGTATTTGGGTCACTCGTTACCGAGACCTCACTTCGAGTATATTACATTGACTAACACGACATGCCTAAAACCGAAATATTGTCAGGATTAAGAGTATAATGCTTCCAGAGATTTTATTCATTTTAGATAGAAGTATAAAATGAATAATCTCAGTGGTCTAGTTCGATGTTTCCAATCCTATTGAAAATCATCAACGTGTTATAATCGGAATCACCATTCCCTATGACGAAAGACTAATCATCTTATATAACCATGTTATAGTCTTGATAAGACCATATTCTTATCTTACCGATTAGAACTTTAATGACACGTGATTTCGGTATTCAAAGTCTTTTCCTATGAAACACATTTCATATAAGAATACCACCACACGCCATTAATTATCAATATGTGAAATACTTACAACTCGCTGTAAATTCAGTTTAATTAATTCAACAAATTGAATTGTCAGGGCACTATTCCCAATAATCTTCCACTTGCCCTAAATTCAATTTGGCCACACATCTAAGTCTTATTCCTTCCACATGAGTGTCAAAACTCGTTTTGCACTCTTTTACGCCAATACTTTAGTGAAGGAATCTATTAGATGTTTCTTTGAGCCAACAACTAGAAAATCATGAATCCAATACATCTAACTGGCTGCTTCTCAAGCTACCATGTATTTAACTTCTATGGCGGTGTAAGCACTACAAGTCTGCTTAACATTCCCCAATTAATGGTTACTCTTTCTAGAGTAAACACGTATTCTGATGTCAAACATCTACAATACAAATCAGATTGTAAATCCGAATCTTTGTACTTTATTGAAATGAGCTCATCAATATGGTAGACTAGTATATAATCTTAAGTTCTTCTCAAGTACTCCAATATATGCTTTTACTACTATCCAGTGTCAGATTCTAGGGTTTGACTAATATCTGCTAACTTAGATCTAATTCATAATAGACATCTGGCCTTATACATAATATGATATACATAAAGCTTCTGCTGCGGAACTCTTAATCATGTCTTCTATCTCTTCAGTTGTCTCAGGACACTGATCCCGAGATAGATAAATTCCATATCTAAAAGGTAATGAACCTTTCTTGGAATTTGTCATATTATACCTTACCAGCATCTTATCTATATATGCTTCTTGTAATAAACCAACCTTCTTATTCTTATGATCTCGACGAAAGTCTGATCCTTTAGAATAACATTGGTGTCACTTAGGTTTTACGTGTCAAATTGATTTGACATCTGAATCTTGAACATTGACAAAATTCTTGCATCATTCCCTATGAGCAAAATATTGTTTACGTATAAAAATGTTACAGTATTATCACGATGTCATTTGTACACTCATGGTTCATCAGACAATTGCTCAAGTTCAAAGAATTTAAATTGCCTCTTTAATTCTGATGTTTCATGATCCAGACGCTTGCTTAAGATCACAAAATGATCTATCAAATTTGCATACTATATGCACCTGACTTCTGGTTGTGAAGCCTTCAGGTTGTACCATGTATCTCTTCTTCTCGAAGGTGCCCGTTCAAGAACATAGTCTTGGCATCCATTTGTCAAATCTCATAATCAAAATAAGAAACAATGGAGAGAGTTCTTATGGACTTAAGCCCTGCTATAGGCGAGAAGATCTCAGCGTCAACAGTGCGAGCGTCAGGGAGCAAGTGCCCTCGGGGGGTACTTCCCTGGAAAGGAGGGCTCTGAGGCCATGGTGTGAGCATTAGTTTTAACAGCAGAGACCCTGAGCCTGGACAGTCGTCCAAGGCTCATGGGCCCGTATTAGTCGGCAAGTGAGTGGGCTGGATTGGCCCGCGAGCCCATCAATGCGAGCGTATAGTCTTCAAGTCAACTGATGGCGACACATGGACGGCTCTGATGCGAGCGTGATTTTATGTCTCATCATTTTGCCCCCCAAATTTCGTAGTATCGCTTAAGCATACTGTAGAATTTTAAGAGAAGCGAGCCTTGAATTTTTTAATATCCGAGGGTCAAGCTTCTGCAAGGGAAGTGACCGCTTGGCTTCCGTAACGGACACATTCTGACATCGCATTAAATAAATTCTTGTCTGCATTAAATGCTGAGTGGGAGCGTGGGCGTGTGTGTTCCGGGAGACGTGAGACGGTTACCAAAAGTGGTGGGTTTCTCCAGGCGGGAAATGATTGCAATTTGAATCTCCAACCCTAATTAATGCTACCACTCTCCCTATAAATTGGGATCTGGAGAGCCTTTAAAACTTTTCACACCTTTAGTCTTCTCCAAGTAAAATCACAACAAAAGAGATTCTGCGAACTTCATCAAATTCCAGCAAGCTTTTCTACTTCAATCCTTAGGTAAACCCTCTTAACTTCTGATTTCCCGTGCTAACTTTAGATTTAGGTCGCGTGAGTGACACTTCAGAAGCGAGAAATCCCTTTCTTGTCATTGAATTTGCTCTGGAATTCTTCCTTTCTGAACTTCTTGTGAAAGCTCCATCTTTAGGAACCAAAGACCAGATATGGCTGAACATCACGTAGACGCTTTCGTGAGGGAAATAGAGGAGATGTCAGTTGGGAGTTCTTCCCCTCACAATAATGTGCCTACGGCGATTCCAATGGCTAGGACCCCCCCAGGTGATGAGATTCCTACTGCTATCCCAGTGGTCGGGGCTCCGGTTGAAGCCGGGGATGAAGAGGTTGATGCCGCCGGTTAAGGAATGAACGAGCGTGCTCTTGAATGGGTAGATGATCTCTTTGAAGAGATGCATAATGTTATGGAAATGCAGAGACAAGGGGAGAGGGTGTTTCCCGTGCTTAATAGTGCTGTAAGACCTCAAGACCATAGGATCACGGTGGCAATTGCGGCTCCCGAGGGCGGTGCAGGGCCTTCCGAGCGTCGGGCCGAGGATGAGCCTCCTCGGAAACGCCAAAGAAACGGTAAAGAGCCTGCTACGCGAGTGAGGCAGAATAACCCCCATCAGACCGACCGGTCCCCTGATGAGATAGAGAGCATCCTGACGCTCGATGATTTGAAGGAGTTGAAGGCTAAAGTCTATTGGGACGAGGCGGTGTTCCCCATGCGTCTTCCAGTGGAGGGAGAGAGAGCAAATCGACCGCCACTTGGGATGATGACAGTCTACCTGGATTCAGTTTTTTCCGGGGGTCTAAGATTTCCCATTCCGTCCCCGGTTGCTAATATCTGTAATTATTTGGTATTGAGCTCTTCCCAAATCCTCCCCAACGGTATCGCGTTGATAAACACATTCGTGATGCTGATGAGGGCCACAGGTCACGAGCCCACCTTAACCAATTTTGATAGTCTGATTCAGGTGGCCCGTTCGCCTCGCTCATCTCCGACAGACGGATTTTACTATGTCCAAGCTAAGTCTGGACTGAAAATGATCGATTCCCCCTCGACGTCGTATGGCGAAAATTGGAAGGAGAAGTACTTTTTCGTGGGGGCTCCTCGGGGGATTTTTAGAGCTTCCCGTGAGTGGTGGATACATGGACCCGGGCCCCGGGTTAGGGATCGATCAAAAAATGATGACTTCGAGCGTTGGGCAAAGAGTTTGGCCCGTAATGAAGAATAAGAAAAAGCTTATAAAAGCTAAGGATCTGATGAAGAAGTAGGGGATATTATTCTTCTTTGGGCTCTCTCATCCTCCGGAAATGGTAGCCCACCCTCCAGCTTCGATCATGGTACTCGACGGTTAGATTCTAGGAACTAACCTCTGTAACGTCTAGGATAGCATCACTAACTTTGTTTGATCCGTAAAATATCTTTATAGCTACCATCCAAATAACCATCTTTTGACGCTCGTGATATCTGTTTTGCAGGTATTCAAATTCTAACAGCAGGGATGGACGCCGAGAGTCTTGCCCAGATAATGCACGCTCAAAGGGCGGGCGCTACCCCTCAACAATAACCCCAGCAGCGGCCCAACCTCCCAACGCTCCGAGGGGAAGGGGAACTCGCCGAGGGTCCGGGCGAGGTGACGGTGGCAGAGGCGCTCTGAGGGGCGCCGAAAATGGGGCTCCGCCCGTCGGCCCCATTGAAGATTTGACCGTGGATGGCGCTCGGGGTGCCACCCCTCCTCCGGCCACTCCTGAAGGGCTAATTGCACTGAGCTCCAGCACCTCCCGCAACCGCTCGGGGGAACTTGCCCGCATCTATGATACCATGAGAGCCGACCGCAAGGGGAAGAGGAAAAGGCTACCAGACTCCATCCCCATTTCTGGAAAAGGCAAGGAGGTAGTCGTGGGCTACCGTGCCGAGGGCAGCGATACCTCAACGTCAGAGGATGAGGACTTTTGGAAAATAGGTTACCGGGGGGACGCTCGGTATAAGCGCCAACGGACAGAGGGCCCTGTCCTTCTGAGAAAGAGTGCGGCCATCGCCAACTTGGTCTCGATAAGTTAAACGAGCATGACGCCGCTCGTGTCGCAGATGACGCTTGTCACGCACTCCTGACGGTAAGTCTTCAGCTCCTTTTGTAAAATTCCAATCTATTCTATCTTAACTTTTGATAGTGACCCTCGAACCTGGCTTTGCAGGAGGTAATCCCTTGGCTGAAGAACCTACAGGGGCGAGCGCAGTCCTACTCTAAACATAAGGCTAAATACAAGAAGTTGCTGCGCATCTCTGACCCCGGCCAACTGCAGGAGGATTATAATTCCATCCGCGCTAAGCTAACGGCCGTTAATCTTGAGAATGACAAGCTGAAGGAGGATTTGAAGAGGTCCGATGATGCATATCTGGTCCTCGACGATCGCCATAAGAAGCTTAAAGAAGAGCACGATCAGTTGAGGGTTCAGAATGGGGAGCTGGGGCAGCAGTTGGCCGAGAGCACACGCCAGAATGAGGCAACCAAGAAGACGCTCGCTGAGTTGCAGCAGAAAGTGACCGGCTTGGAGACAAAGGTGACCTAGGATGCGGTGATGAAGTTTGTGCGCACGAAGGCTTTTGTCTTCGCGGCCAACCTTCACTGCTTCGACAACGCTCGGTGCTTCTTTTATAAAGCGATTGGGTAGATGGTAAAGCTGGGGTTAGCCCCTGAGAGAACTCGGACCGACGATCGCCTACGGATGGACCTGGATGAGAACTGTGAGCCTATTGTCCGCGATAGGGATCCCTGGGAGTACTTGGCGGAACCAGAATACCAGGAGCTTGTGACGATGCTCCAGGGGGAGTTCATGGCTGCCAATCCCATAAACCCCGAGCCCCTTCAGATAGAGGACGAGGGTACCACCATGGACGCTCTAGCCGGCGAGGAACCTGGTGATGCTCAAACTTCTGACGTTAACGTGCTGGCCCCAGTTCCTATCTCAACTGCTCGTCCTGAGCCCGAGAGCCAAGCTTAACAATGTCTTCTAATTGCTACTTTAAGAATCCTCCCGCTTATTTTCCATTCCAATCTATGAACATTTTGTTTCTGTACTTGATCTTCATACTCTATTCAGTGTGAAACTTTTCTCTTACTGCTTGAATGCTTATGTTTGATTCCTTTCGTTTTTGAATGTTGAGCATCGTTGTTTCTTTGCGTTTGAGGTTTGCATGCTTGTCTTTGTTGTTATTTGGATACCTGCGATGGGAGTGTATGCGCTCGAGGGTGTTTCCTTTGAGGGTTCCCTGACGCCTATCGCCATGCATTCTAAGTGTAGAATTTGGAAACGTCCAACCATTTGAGAGATGAATGTATGGGCTCGAGGGTATTCCTTACGAGGGTACCCTGGCCATATTCATAATGAGGATCGAATTTGAACTTAGAAACCCTCTGAGGATTTAACTAAGTATTGGCCTTAAACGTGTAACACATACTTCTAATTTAAGTGCTCCAGCAATTTGAGTGAACCTAGAAGTCAACTACAGGATTTGCTAAGTATGGAATTAAAGCGAGGGTAGCTACAACGTTGGCTTCATCTTTAGGTATCCTCAAAAGGATTAGCCCAGGGTCTGTTATTTACGAGCGTACGCTTACCCTTGAAAGTGAGGGTCATTGGGGGTTTACGAGCACAAACTGGCGTGGTGAATATCCAGTTGGCGTAAACTAAGCATTTAGCATCCCACCTTTTGACACGCTCATTCTTAGGGTTTACACGCTTATGAGCGTCAACGTATTCAGTGTGGAGAGTTCTTAACACACAGATAGCGTTGATTTGAGATGAATGGGGTATTAACTAAGCCGTTCGACGTGAAAGACGCTCAACACGGAGTAAGCTTTTGCTACCCAAACCATTAATCAAAGGAAAAGAAAATAAATGAAATAAACCATTAATCAAAGGTATACTGTTATGCTTGCAATTTAAAGATAATAACAACATGCTTTCTGTCAAAAGAAAGTACAAAGTGCCGCGAGCAGGCAATTATAAAGGTTGACATTTACACGTAGAACCGTCTAAGGTTACATGCATTCCATGGTCTAGGGAGACGCTCGCCTTGCAAAGTCTCTAGCAAGTAGGTGTTGTTCGCTCGTACTTTAATGACTTTGAAGGGGCCTTCCAAATTGGGATCCAACTTACCCACATGTTTGGAAACTTCAACTTTTTTTAGGACCAAGTCCCCTAGCTGGAAAGTTCTCTCTCTGACACGTTTGTTATACTGGTGGGCTACGGTGGCCTTGTACTTGTGGATGCGAGCCCAAGTTGTGTTCCACCTTTCGTCTAGCAAATCTAATTCGAACGTCCGATTGGCCTCATTGATTGCAGGCTTGAAATAGGCAACGCGTGCGGATTCTTGAGCGATCTCCACAGGTATCTTAGACTCGGAGCCATATACGAAGGAGTAAGGGGTTTCCCCTGTTGCTGCTCGTGGGGTAGTACGGTACGCCCAGAGGGCGCCTTGAAGTTCTTCTGCCCACTCCCCTTTCTTCTGCCCAACTTTGAACGTTATCTTTGCGACCGCTTCAGCTTCGGTCCACTTAGTGCAATATTCCACGGCGAGTATTATGAATTTCTTTTGCCCGACCGCCATTGGGAGGGGTCCCACGATATCAATACCCCACTGGTCGAAGGGCCAAGAGACATCATTAGGGATCATTTGAGCCGCCGGCAGTTGAGGGGTGTTAGAATGAAACTGGCACTTAGGGCATTTCTTGGAGTAACTGATGGCATCCTGCAGTAGCGAGGGCCAGTAGAACCCACTCCTCAAGACTTTCTTAGCAAGAATTCGACCGCCGGAATAATTCCCACAGCTTCCGTTGTGCACATGCTCCAACACTTCCTTGGCTTGCGAGGGCCTCAAGCACCTCAATGGCGGGCCTTGGAAAGATCGTTTGAAAAGCTACCCATTGCTGTCAAGAGAAAAGCGGGGGCCTTACTCCTAACCTTCCGAGCTTCTATTTTATCGCTCGGGCAGGTCCCGTCCCTCATAAACTTAATGATGTCATCGAGCCAACAAGGTTCGGAGGGATCAATCGTGTTCACCTCGCACGAGGGTTTCCGTTTCGCGAATCAGCGGTTTCTCCGTTCTGAGGAATGTGACTGAGCATTCGCAAGAATCCTCCAAAGTCGACGCAAACTTGGAAAGAGCATCTGCACGCTCGTTTTCCGTCCTTGGGATTTGCAACAGATGGAATTCTTTGAATTTGGCGATCACTTCCTTAGCACTCGCCAAGTACTACACCATAGTGGCTTCTCGAGCCTCATAAGTGCCATCAATTTAACTTGCGATCAGCTGGGAGTCAACATACGCAGTGACCCGAACGGCACCATTCTGGAGGGCTATCCTCAGCCCTTGGATTAGGGCTTCATACTCAGCCTCGTTGTTGGTGACCTGGAACGCCAGTTTAATAGCGTAATCAACTTCCACACCGTGAGGATCTCTGAGGGTCACCCCGGCTCCCCCCCCCTGTGAGGTCGAGGAGCCTTCTGTGTGCAGAAGCCACAGTCCCTCCTCCACCGAGGGCCCAGTATCCAGATTGAAACGCTTTACCAACAGGTCTGCCACTGCTTGAGCCTGTATCGTGGTACGAGGCTCGAAAGTAATATCAAATTGACTGAGTTCAATTGACCATTTGATTAACCTCCCTGAGACGTTTGGCTTTGCAAGCACCTGTTTGAGGGGTTGGTCTGTGAGCACTGTGATTGAATGGGCCTGAACATAAGGCCTAAGCCTTCGAGATGCATTAACGAGCGCAAAAGCGAACTTCTCTATCTCCATGTATCTCTGCTCCGCACCCTGCAATGTTTTGCTTAAATAGTATACCAGCATATGTTTACGTTCGCGGACCGCCACGAGGACAGCGCTCGTAGCCTCTGCGGAGGCTGAAAGGTAAACGAACCAGTTTTCTCCAGGGCTAGGCTTGGTCAACAGCGGTGCGCTCGTGAGGTACTGTTTCATGTCCTGCAAAGCTTTCTCACAATCCTCACTCCAGGCAAAGTTGCGAGCGTTGCGCAAAATTTTGAAGAAGGGTAAGTTCCTGTCCGACGAGTGGGAGATGAACCTGTTCAAGGAAATGATCTTCCCCACCAGCACTTGGACTTCCCTCACGTTTCGAGGGAAGGGAATATCAAGAATTGCTTTAATCTTTTCCGGATTTGCCTCTATGCCTCGCTGACTGACATGCACCCTAAGAATTTGCAACCCCGAACGCCAAATGTACATTTGGAGGGGTTCAATTTCATTCCACAATGACGTAGGATGTTGAAAGTTTTTCTGAGATCCTCCAAATGGGAATGTTGGCGCTCGCTCTTGACTATCATGTCATCCACATACACTTCCATGGATTTTTCTATTTCACGCTCGAACATTCTGTTGACTAGGCGTTGATAAGTTGCACCCGCATTTTTAAGTCCGAACGGCATGACTTTGAAACAGTAAACGCCTACATGTACCACGAACGAGGTTTTGGGGCGATCCTCGGTGGCCATGAAGATCTGATAATATCCCTGAAACGCGTCCATCATACTCATGAGCTCACATCCCGCTATCGAATCTACCAATTGATCAATCCTCGGTAGGGGGTATGGGTCTTTGGGGCACGCCTTGTTGAGATCTGTGAAGTCATTGCACATGCGCCACTTGTTGGCACTCTTGGGAACGAGCACCACGTTAAAGAGCCATTCCGGGTACAAAATCTCCTCAATGTACTCTGCGTCAAGGAGTTTATTGACTTCTTCTTCGATGACTTGCCTCCTGAAACCATGGACGTCCCTTTTCTTTTGTTTGATTGGCTTGAAGGTCGGGTCCACGTTGAGCCTGTGAACTATGACACTCGGATCTATTCCAGTGAGGTCGGAGGCCTTCCAAGCGAATACGTTGAGGTTCTCCCGGAGAAAATCAATCATGATAATCTGTAAGGGACCATCGAGATTTGAGCCAATCTGGGTTTTATCTGGATTTCCTGGTTCCGTGGAGCCTCGAGAGCTCGTTTTTTCCCAGTAAGCCTGCCGCCTTTCTCACCCGAGGGCCCATCACCCTCGTTCTCGGAGAAGGATCCTTCGACGGCCCCAGGTGGCCTATCCTCCGTGCGCTGGGCCTCACTGGGGGTCTTCTTTTTGTTCTTCTTCTTGTAAAGTTTGGCCCTTTTACGTTCGGGACCATCTTCGTCCAACTTGGGGAAGTCAACTGATTTTCTGGTGGATCCTAGCCTGTAGGGTTTGTTTGGGCTTGTGGCTTCGAAGGGAAAGGATGTAGCATTCCCAAGCCTCTTTGACATTGCATAGAACCTCGCCAGTGCCTCGGGAGTGGGGAATTTGACTTTCTGGTGATAAGTGGAGATTACTGCTTTGAAGTCCACGAAGGGCCGGGCGTCCAATGATAATGTTGTAGGGGAGGTCCACTTCAACGACTGCTTAAAGGACGCTCAAAGTTTTTCCCTGTGGGGCGCGAGCAAAAGAGGTGGCCAAGCGAACCTGCCCGCGAGGGACAATCTCGGAACCCCCAAAGCCAACGAGGGTTGTTCTGAGGGGTTTGAGTGGAATGTTTGTTATATTCATTTTTTGAAACGTTGAGTAAGGGAGAACGTTCACAGAGCTTCTACTATCAGTCAAGACCCTCTTTACAACGTGGTTATGAATGTCTAAACTAACCACCATGGGACAGTCAGAGGTTTCACCAGTCCCATGGGGTGTTACAATGTGTTCCAAGTCTTTCTCTGTGAACCCTACAGTGTCATTCTCTTGTCAGCGTAAAGAGCTGTCAACGGAGAGCACAGGCTTGGGCAGGGATGATCTCTGGTCATAACTCTGAATGTGGCGGCGCCGGGAAGCATTAGAATCGCCCCCCGAGGGTCCTCCGGTGATCATGTGAATGACCGCAAAGGGCTGATTCTCCATATCAGCAGCTTTCCCCTTGCCGCGGTCGCTTGTTTCGGTGTGATGTTGACGGGGACTCCGTGAGCGCGAGCAGCTTCTTCCTCTAGCACGCACTCGCTCAGCACAATGCTCATCATACCTCTCTAATACCTTCACAAACTCCTTGAGGTGCCCCCCAGCGATAAGCCTCTGGATCTCGCTCTCGAGTTTACGGCACTCGTTGGTATCATGTCCCTTCTGCTTATGGAAGGCACAGTACTTCCCTGAGCGCTTTTGAGCCTCGGTCTCCCTCAACTTTGGCGGTTTCTTGAAGAGTTTCTTATCCGCCATGGAATACACTTCCGCAATCGGACGGTTGAGAGGGATCCGCTCGAACTTACGCGAAGGCGAAGGATTACGACGAGCGGGGATAGGGCTGCGGCGGCGACCCCTGTTAGAATCTCCTCTGTCCTCGGGGTCTTTGCTGGGGCGAGGAGAGTTCGCTATTTTCTGATCCCTCGCGATATACATATCCTCGAGGGTGAAGAAAAAGTCAGCGATATTCCTGATCTCCATCAATGAGCGTGGCTTTTTCTTGGCCACCTCCTCCACGAATTCTTTGCTGACATAGTGTTTCATGTTGATCGCTCCAACAAGTACATGCCTCAAGAAATCCATCGAGGGCTTTTCCACCAGCAGGATTTCTTTGTTGAACCTTCCCATGAAGGACCTGAGCGTCTCATTAGGCCCCTGGACTAGGCTGTAGAGAGCTGCAGCCGCCGGGGCCGGTGCCTTCAGGGAGTTGAAGTGGCTTATGAAGGCATCTGTCAGATCGGCGTACCCTCGGATCGAACGTGGAGGAAGCTTTTTATACCAATCCTGAGTCATCCCAACGAGGGAGGTGACAAATACTTTGGCCCAATAATTGCTCGGATGCTCGTATAGGTACATTAGGTGCACAAAGTGATCCAGATGCTCGGCCGGATCAGTTATTCCATCATACCAATTGACGGAAGTGGGGATTTTACCCCTCCCCGCACGGGTGATCAGAACCTCGTCAATGAGGGGGGAAGCGCCCGTCAAGGTCCTGTAATCCCTGTCTTCAGGATCGTATTCTTCGTAGTCTGCTTCCTTCCGGCGGTGGGAGATTTGGCTGCGCGGGCTGCGAGCCTCTCTGGCCCTGGACCTCTCAACCCCGCCGTGGGGGGCTTGAGTCTGTGCTCGAGAGAGCTGCTCCACCACATTCTGGAGCCCCTTGAGCTGATTCTGCACTGCAGCCAGTTGAGGGTCGCCGACACTTCTGCGGCTTGCCCTCCTTGTGGCTCTCGATTGGACCTCCTCGTCATTTTCAGCCCTCTCGTTCTGAGGGGCCCTTTCATCTCCAGCGGGTTGCTGTCCTTGCTGGACCCTCGGTGCGGCCTCATTTCCCTGAGCAGGTGGCGGCGGAGGCGGCTGAGCCCTCAACACGTTTTGGGCGGCTAACAAGGGATGGACCGGGAGACCTCCTACGGGTGGAGCCGCTCGAGCGCCTGCCATTGATGGGAAATAGGCAGCAGTGAAGTGTTCCCAGGCGTTCTGTACTGCCTGCCCCTCGCATTGCGCGTAAAGCACCTGAAGTTGTTGGGTGGTGATTTGGGGCATTTCCACCCCCTGTATTTCTCTCGGAAGTGACATGGGAAGTTGTAATGTTCCCACCTGATAGGGCTGAACCACGGGCACCATTCCGGGCATCATCCCGGGTTACGCATACACATATCCCGGTGGTGGCATGGCCATGGAGTATGCGCCGGGATGGGAGGTTGGAACATTGTGAATAAGGGTCGGGGGAGGAGGAACAGAGCTAGATCCCCCTGCCTCGTTTCCACCGGGGGGGAGAGTTGCCGCGACGGTCTCTGTGTTTCCGGCCCCATTTCCGGCAGTGGGTGGGGGCGTACCTCCGGCGGGGGCATTGTTCCCTACGTTTTCCTCGTTGACAGGAGGAACAACACCCATGTTTTCTAGCCTCTCAGACCTTGTGGCAGTCACCATGTTTAGAGCAAAAGGTGTTATAACTCAACTAGCTAAAAGAAGAATCAGATGAAGTTGAAGATGATGATGGTTTCCCACAGACGGCGCCAAAAATGATGGTGCAGGAATATGAGCTTCCTAAAATGCAACAACACTTTCAATATTTGTAAGGAAAGGGGAAGACCATCACAGGCATGAAAGCCTCATGAACTGGGTTTCCTTTTGAGCGTGGGTTCTTCCAACTAGGATAACACCAAGAGTGCCAAATGCAGTGGTGATGCAACTGTGGTGAAGGTGGTACCAAGCTTGAGAGGAGCGTCAGGGAGCAAGTGCCCTCGGGGGGTGCTTCCCTGGAAATGAGGGCTCTAAGGGCCGTGGTGTGAGCGTTAGTTTTAACAGCTGGGACCCTGAGCCTGGACAGTCGTCCAAGGCTCATGGGCCCGTATTAGTCGGCAAGTGAGTGGGTTGGGTTGGCCCGCGAGCGTACAGTCTTCAAGTCAACTGATGGCGACACATGGACGGCTCTGATGCGAGCGTGATTTTATGTCTCGTCATACTATATATTGTATACATTAATATATACATATATATACATATATATAATATTAATATATATAATATATAATATATATACGTATAAAATGTATATTATGTATTTATATATTATATTATTATGTTAAAATATAAATAAATTCTAATAATAAAATAATATAAATATATTATTAAGTTAAAATAAAAATATAATATATCATTATGTTAAAATATTTTTTAAGCTATGATGTATATTTGCATATTATATTTAGTATATATTACATACATTAATATATATATACATATATATATTTCTATATTATATTTAGTATAATATTTATAAAAATATAATATATCATTATATTAAAATATTTTTCAAGCTATGATATATATTTGTATATTATATTTAGTATATATTAAATACATTAATATATATATATATATATATGTATGTATTTGTATATTATATTTAGTATAATATTTATACACTATATATATTAAATATTATATATTTATATATTATATATGTGTAATTATTATGTTAAAATAATAATAAATTTTTATAATAATATAATATAAATATATTATTATGTTAAAATAAATATAATATTATTTAATATTATTTAAAATATTTATTTATATTTTAACATAATAATTATTTGAACAAAAAAAAATCGTATTGCCTGGGTTTGAACCCAGGACCTCAAATAGAGGAGAGAGCCTCGCAACCACTGGGCTACAGCTGCCGATTTGTTTTTTTTTTTTTTTGGTCAAAGATTTTATTTGACTTTCCGCCTACAGATGCATTTAACGGTTTCCGTCCAGAAATTGACGGTTGGGATGAAAATTGTCACAAATTGAAACATACGGGACCAAAATTGTCAAATTCTGAAAGAATGGGATCAAAATTGCAAATCGCGCAATCCTATGGGACCAAAAATGTAATTTGCTTATAAATGTTTTTCCTTATTAGGTAGTGGTCATTAATTCTCCGTAAATAATATATACTAATTGAGTATCAGTAGTTATTGCAGTTTGAGAATTAATACCTCCACTGAATATTAATAGCTCAATGATCTCAAGTTTTTCATCTGGATCTCTTTCCCGGGGCTAAAGGCACAAATTATAAAGAAGAAAGGGCTATACACTGTTGCTTCGGCTTTGGGTACCCCACTCAGATCAGATGAGGCGACGGCTAAGGGGAAAAATACTACGGACCCAAGAGTATGCATAGAGCTCGATGTTGCTCAGCCACTCCAACGTTCCATCTTTGTCAGAATAGGAAATAATTACTGGGAGCAAGAGGTGCATTACGAAAAAGTGCCGGATTATTGCAAAAGATGCAATAAACTCTACCATAAGACTAAAAATTGCAGTTTTTTTGCCACAACTGAGGATGACGAAACCAATCGCCCGGTTAATGAAGTGAAGGACAATCGAAAAAATAGAAAACAGGGGGAAGGAAAGGGCAGACCCCAACGCCAGGAGTGGACAGAAGTAAAGAATAAGAAATCTGAAAAAGGAAAAGATCAAGTCTTGGAGAATTCTTTTTCGCCAAGTAATAGCAATAAATTCCAGATACTGACAGATTCTGGGGAAAAGACTGACTTTGTAAAGGAAATTATTATGACTAAAGAAGTGAGAACAAATCCTGATATCCCTGAAGAGCCTCAGCCTAAGAGCAATGAACAGGCACCAATTAACACTGGTGATATCTCAAGAGCTGACGAATCTGAAGGCCTAAAGGAGACTGTCGAGAACACAATCAGTGAAGTTGACGAGAACAGGGGGCTGGCCATTATAACGGTGGTAGATGATGCAGAAATCCGTCAAGCATTAGCTGAGAGCTACAACGGAATTACCTTGTTAGCACAACAGCATGATGCAGGAAAAGAAACTTTGCTGGAGGAAGATGATAGCTGCGATGCACTCTTGGAAGATGATCCAGAGACAACAAAAGAAAAGGCTTTACATAGACGCTCTCGGTCTATGGAAAGGGATAAGGGAAAACAAGATGTTCCAAAGAATCAGAGGAAAAAGAAACAACCTACGGAAAACAGCAAGCAGAACACTACTGAACAGGCAACTAAAAGGGCGTTGCGATCGTCGGCCTTTCCCACAGGTTTATCATGAAGATCAAAGGCCTCATTTGGAATATACGTGGGATACGGGACGAGGGTAGACGCCGTATCTTGAAGAGAATCTGCAAAAAGAATAAGCTTTCTTTCTTAGCTGTGCTTGAACCTCTTATTGCATTAGATGCTAATTTTATGGCTCATAAATTTAACTTTCATTCTACTAACGACTCAAATCACATTTGGTTTTTTACTCGGGAGGATATTAAAGTTCACGTTTTGATTGATGACAGGCAATTTCTTCACCTTAGGCTCAGCTGCCAGGAGTGGTCGACTGATATTACTCTTACCATTGTCTATGCTTGCTGTGAGTGTTGGGTGCGGTGGGCCCGAATCAGAGTGACGGTACAGCGGAATATTTCAAAAAAAATTCGCCATAACCTCGTTATCAAAATATTTCAAAAATATTTTAATAAAGCAGCGGAAAAAATCGGGCAGCATAACTCTAATATATACAGGCATCGATAACATAATTTTAAATCATCTAGCATATAATCACAATATGCAAATAATAATTTGGGCAGCACAACGGTATTACCGTACTGCAATATTGGCTATCAACGGCACTTTTCCAGCACCTCGATATCTTCTCGTGAAACCGGCAGAGCTTCCCCGCAATATCCCCGATTAAGAAAATTGGAGTGTGGGCTCCGACAGTATTTCGCTAAATACTTGAGAAAATATTTTTCAAGAAAAACCCTTTTTTCTAATTTCAGAAAATCCCTACTTTCTAATTAATTAAGTGGATTATATATTAATTATATAACCACCTAATTAAGTAATTAATTAATCCTTAATTAAGGATTAATTAACTAAACAAGAGAGAGAGCCGAAATGGCCATTGAAACTGCCAAAACATTCAAAAAAAATTGGAATTAAATGAGAACATTAGCAGCCTATTTATAGGCCAATTTTCAGGGGTAAAATGGTCAATTCGAAGGAGAGAGGGCTGCCACGTGTCCTTAGCCGCCGTGTTCAGCAAATCCGAGGACACCACGCAGGAGCTCACGCCGCCACGAGTACAGCGGCGCGAAGCACGCGCCCAGCAGACGCCGCACGCACCTGCATGTGCCGCCCAAGTGGCGGCTGTGTGCTTGGCGCGTGTGAAACCCACGGCGGCACGAGTAGCTGCCACGTGTCAGACAGGTCCGGTCCGACCGGCGGTTCGCGGTTCATACCGGTTCACACGTGAACCGGTCGGTCCAGGCGGTCTGGTCCCATATCCATGTGGCAAATCCCCATTTGTCCACGTGTCCGGGTCGGGCAAACCGTGACCCGACCCTATCCGAAGACCCGAACCGCTGACCCGTTTTCTTGGCCCGTTGACTTTTCAGTCAACACCTGATCTGGGCCACTCCTTCATGCTGACGCGGACGGATCCCATCCGTCCACGTGTCTCGCCATTTGGCGCCGGGTGGCGCTGACCCGCTGACGTGGCATGACACGTCAGCTGCCACGTCAGCTCGTGCCACGTCAGTAAAAAAAACTTTTTTTTTTTTTTTTTTTGGAAAAAAATTTATTTTCTCCAAAATAAAATTTCGGGCATTTCCAACTCCTTGGAATTTAATTTATTTTCTCAAAATAAATTCCTTGGTTATTTTCAAACTCTTTGAAAATCATTTCTCTTTCTCGTTTTAATATTTTCTCTTTGATCTTCATTGGGGCTTGCGGGGGGACCTGCAGGACTAATTAATCTTAGCTCCAAACGGGTCAATCTATTATCATCCCATGATAATAATTGATTACCGTTTAACAATATTTAATTCCACTAAATAAATATTGTTGAATTCTAAAATTAATTAAATTATTCACGAATTTCTCGATCTAGAATAATTTTGCATTTGACTCCTCTGTACGGATATCCATGAAAAATAAATCAATACTACTATCATTTATTTTTCACTTTCAATTTGAAATTTCTTGATTCGCCTTAAGTCCAAATTCTTCCTTGTATGTGAAACACATTCATCATACAACTTCGGTGACGAACACACGAAGTACTTTGGCCAAAGTTTTTAATTCGAACTTGTGCAAATCTATTTCAGGGATATCTTTTAACCTTCCAGCAAGGCTACAGATTCCTTGATCAATATTTCTCTCTAGCACATTTCATGCAATCACCGAACGTACAAAGTATTTTGGCCACCCGTTACCGAGACCTCACTTCTGAGTACATCACAGTGATTAACACTACATGCCTAAAGTAGAAACACAACAAGGATTAAGAGTCTAATGCTTCCGAGATTTTATTCATTTTAGATAGCAGTATAAAATGAACAATCTCAGTGGTCCAGTTCGATGTTTCCAATCTCATTGAAAGTCATCAATGTGTTATAATTGGAAACGCCATTTCCCTATGACGAAAGACTAATCATCTTATATAACACATTATAGTCTTGATAAGAACATCTTCTTATCATACTGACTAGAACTTTAATGACACGTGACTTCTGGTATTTACAGTCTTTTTCCTATGAAACACATTTCATATAAAAATACCATGATACGTCATTAATTATTAAATTTGTAAAATACTCATAACTTGCGATAATTTCAGTTTTATTAATCCAAAATATTTACAATATAATTGGATTTTCAGGGCATTAATCCTAACAATGAGACATCAGATCGAAGATTTCTTTGGGAGTTCCTCCGTGATAATAAAGACAATTCGCTATCATGACTACTCGCGGGGGCCGGGGGGGGGGGGGGGGGGGGGAGGGGAGGGGGGGATTTTAATATTATCACCAAGCTTGAAGAACGTAGGGGGGGCGTGGATAACCAGATTTTCGGGGGATGTCAGATTTTAATAGTTGTATACAAGATTGTAACTTCCTAGGACCTCCGTTCCAGGGCTCGGTCTTTACCTGGATGAACAAAACGCTGTGGAAAAGATTAGATAGAATCCTCATCTCTGACTGTTGGAATAGCTTCTGCCCCAACCTTAATGTCCGCCATCTTGCTAGGAACACCTCGGATCACGCCCCTTTACTCATTTTGGGCGACGATATGAAAACTCACACCCCTTCCTCTTTTAGGTTCCAAGACATGTGGCTAAGACACCATGACTTTGAACGTACGGTTATCGAGAATTGGAGGGTGCCGGTCGAGGGAGTCGGTTTGAGGGGCCTGCAACAAAAATTGTACAGACTTAAGCAATATTTAAAAGTCTGGAACAAACAGGTGTTCGGTAACATCTTCGATAAAGTTAAGGAGGTTGAGGAGTTCATGAACAGATCTGAACGGAGCTACGACGAGAACCCAACAGAAGCTAACCTTATGGAAATGAATAGAGAACGGCTTATTTTAAAAACATCCTAGCCATGGAAGAGGGCGAAAGAAACACTTCTTATTTCCACTCCATTGTTAAGAAGAAGAGAGCTCGCACAACTATACATTCTATTCTCGAAAATGGATCGGAAATGAGAGATATGCCTGCTATTAGAGATTCTGCAAAATCGTTTTTCCAAAATCTGCTAATTGTGGATGATGATCTTAGCTCCAACACGGAGTGGAGCTTGGGGCAGTCACAACTGGAACTCAATGATCAGATAATGCTTTGTAAGCTTCCGAGTGCGGAAGAGATCAAGGAGACTGTTTTTGGGATTTCGCCGTTGAGTGTTGCAGGTCCAGATGGTTTTAGTGCAAGATTTTATCAAGTGTTCTGGAACACTATAGCGGAAGACGTGCGGGCAGCTATTCTGGAATTCTTTAATGGTTCTTCTTTACCAAGGTCGATCACGGCGACATCGATCATCCTTATTCCAAAGAAAGACAACACGGTACATTGGAGCGATTATAGACCAATTAGTCTTTGTAACGTTTCAAATAAGATCATCACCAAAATAATGAACGAAAGATTGGCCAGGGTTCTTCCAAAAGTTGTCTCTGATAATCAAAGTTGCTTTATAAAGGGTCGCTTAATTAGTGATAATATTCTTCTAGCTCAAGAGTTGGTTCATTCTATCAACAGCAAAAGAAAAGAGCAAAACTTGGTCATAAAAGTTGATATGGAGAAGGCATATGATCGGCTTAGCTGGGTTTTCTTAATCAAGGTTTTACGCTACAAAGGATTTCCTGACACCTTGATAAGATGGGTTCAACGGTGCATCGAGAATTGTTGGTTCTCTGTTATGGCTAATGGTGCCTCTTCAGGGATTTTTAAATCTTCACGCGGCCTTTGTCAAGGCGACCCACTTTCTCCATCCTTATTTATTATCGCGGCGGACTACCTCTCGATTGCTCTAAATAATCTTGCAGCCTATGATGATAATACCCGGTATGATGCACGGTGTGATTTTCATATTTCTCACCTTGCATATGCCGACGACACAGTGATTTTCACTAACACATGCAGGGCCTCCCTCTATCGGATTAGAAGTATCTTGGAGAATTATGAACAGCTCTCAGGACAAAAAATTAATGTCAGAAAAAGTGAGTTTTTCCTTACTAAAACGGCTATATGGGCTGAGGAAAGAATTCACAACATATTGGGTTTCAAACGTAGGGAGTTGCCGATGAAATATTTGGGTGTTCTTGTATATGTCGGACGGAAAAAAGCGGTGTTTTTTTCTGATATGTTGAACCAAATTAGAGCTAAGCTGCAAGGATGGGAGTCTAAGCTTCTTTCGTATGGAGGACGACTTCAGTTGATTAAGTCGGTTATTTACTCTCTTCAAATGCATCTTTCGCATGTCTTGGAGCCTCCAAAAGCTGTGAATGATTCTATTACACGTGCCTGTAACGGCTTCTTCTGGGGCTCAAACACTGAACAGAAGCGTCTACATTGGACTAGATGGGACAATGTCTGCTTTCCGGCCACAGAGGGAGGTCTCGGAGTAAAGAAAGTGGAAGATATGATTAATGCCCTTGGATGGAAACTGTGGTGGCGACTGTGCACCCAACATAACATATGGTCCTCCTTCATGAGAAATAAATATTGCAAAGAGAAACATCCCCTTGTGGCCAATGCCGAACCGAGTCATTCTGCCGTATGGCGCAGACTTTGTAACATAAGGGATAGTGCAGAAGCTCACATAGCTTGGACGATTGGGAAGGGAGGGTTGTCCTTGAATTATGACTTTTGGATGGCAGATGGAAGACTAGCAGATTATATGCAGGATCCTAACAATTCGGCTCAGGTGAGGGAGTTATGGAGTAACATGAATTGGGATGCAGACAAGGTCACGCGTGCTTTTGGACAGCAGCTAGGGAACTTGATTACTAGCACGCCTATTGATACAACAGGGGAGGACACACCTATTTGGACTCAGAACAGCTCGGGAAGGTTCACTACTAAGTCTGTGTGCGAAGTAATACGAGATAGTAGGGATGCTCCAGCCATCTACAAGGCGATTTGGTCCACAAAGCTTACTCCTACCATTCTCATTTTTGTTTGGAGATTACTTAATGATTGGTTACCTCTGGATGATAGACTCCAACGAAAAGGGATCAATTTAGCTTCAAAGTGCTGCTGTTGCAAGAGCTTGGAAACCCATAATCATCTTTTCTTTAACTCAACTAAAATTTCCCAGGTCTGGTCTCATTTTGGAAATTTTTTCGGCATCGTGAATCCGGAAAATTGTGATATATATCAAATTCTGAACTTATGGATGAACTCTTCGCCATATAGTGCACAGAAACATGTTAGATTGGTGATTCCGATCTTGATCCTTTGGTATACGTGGCTAGAGAGAAACAATGCTAAACACGACGGAGGTAATTTTAACTCTATGCATATTATACGATGCGTGTCTAAACATTTAATTGATCTTCACAGGGTTAAATACATAGATTACAATTGGTGGCGAGGGGATGTTCACACGGCAGCGTCTTTTAGAGTCCGTCTCCAACGGCCTAAATTCCACCCCCTGCAGATGGTTTCGTGGTTAAAACCAATATCGGGCTGGCTAAAACTAAACTCCAACGGATCTTCTAGGGGTAACCCCAGCCCAGCTGGTATAGGAGGTGTGATCCAGGATGAATTCAGAGACATTGTAGCAGCCTATAGTAAAGGAATTGGGTACGGGTCCAATACTTTGGCGGAGTTAGAGGCTATTTTAGAGGGCATGAAAATTGCCTATGATATTGGATGCGAAAACCTCTGGGTTGAGGTCGACGCAAAGGCCATCATGGATATGGTGGAAAGGGGATACGTGGGGAATTTGACAATGCAGCATAATATCATGAAAATCAGCTTTTTCAAGGAAGCTATGAACGTCAAATTCTCGCATATTTTTCGAGAAGGTAATAGTATCGTTGATTTGTTTGCTAACAGAGGATCCATCTCCCAAGAGCAATGGAGTTTCCCGGAAAACCCACTATTCCCGGAACTCAAAGGTTATTTAAAAATTGACAAGTGGGGACTCCCCTCAATCCGAACATGAGAATCTGTAATACAAGGAGGATTGGGGTTGACAGCTGCAGGTTTGGCCGTGGCACTTTCATCACAGAGCTCAAACCTTGCAATATGGTTGTCCAGGTAAAGCTTAATATTCTGGACTCTGTTTACTGTTGGAAAGAAACTAATGACTATTATCTTTTGATTAAGACTTTATATGGAGATATTACACTTGGTTGCTTTGTCCAGAGAATGGTTATTTTATTTCAGGATAATGGTATGATGAGCACTGATCAAGGGTCCAATGAGATGTCCAACTCCAATATCTCCATTAAGTTTTCTCGACAGATTATCTATGGGGCGGGATACTCATATTTCTTGAGCAAGTGTGACTGGATGCGGAGCCTCAACCAACTCATTGTTAGTCCGAATCATGCTTTAAGTAACAAGTTTGGCAAGTCAGTCCGAATTAGGAATAAGCCTTCGTTCACTGTTAGTCTGAATCTCTCAGTGCATCCGTTGATTGACTCAATTGTCGTGGCTTGGGACTTTGCTGCTAGCATGGTTGTCGTAACTGAGTTGGGTGACATCTTGTCCTCGAATAGGACATTAGAGCTTAGCAACTTATGTTTGATGTTTGCCCCTAGTTGGTTTATACCTATTAGCTTTCGTGGGCATTTTTGCTTTTTCGCTTTGCCTGACAACTGGATCGGATCTCTGTACTCTTTTGATATCTGTTTGCTATATATGAGGGGGGGGCTCTTCAACCCTACGGTCGTTGACCGGTTTCCCAAAAAAAAAAAAAAAAAAAAAAGTTTTTCATATAATAAAAGATATATTTTAATATTTTCACATTTAATATTAAAGATGTATTCTTTTTTGGGTCAAGATTTTAAAGATGTATTCAATTACCAAACTGAAATTCTATGTCCGATTCAGAAACTACAAATATAATATCATAGGGTAATTTTAATCCGAGTTTAACTTGGTCAAATTAGTATAAAAAAGGATCAGTGTTTAACACTTCTCATATGGTTAGTGGAAATTTTAGAGAGAGTTACCAATTAAATGGCAAGTATAATACACTTATCTTTTAATTGATTTATGCTTAATCAAATTGGATTTGGATTAAAATTTTCCAACATCGCAGAGCCAAATGGTTTACCAACTGTTGTGTGAATTCTCAGTTTTTGTAATGGAAAATCTGCTCAGGCAATCTTCCCCATCCCCTCCAATTCCATACTCATTACTCAAGTCTCCTCCATTTTTACACCCATTAGCTAAAACCCCGCCAAGAAAACATCACTGTAATCATCTTCCAAGAGCTCAAATAACAAAAAATAATCGATCGACAAAAACTATAAATTCAAAGCCAAAAACATTAGATTTCAATATACCATTTCTCGATTCATCTGTACTTGATCGACCAACTTTTGACATGATCACTATCGGTGCAGGTCCAGCAGGCCTCAGGCTGTCGGAGCAGCTCTCCACAAATGGAGTAAAAGTATGCGTCGTCGATCCATCTGTTAAGAATCAATTTGCAATTTAATTAGTTAAATATTTTTGAAAAATTAATATTAGAGTATGTTCTATGTATTTGCTATATACTATGTATTTTCTGGGTGTCTTTCAAAGTGTCTCATTAAATTAGGAACTTGGAAGGTTGCACTTTGTACATGTATATTGATGGGCATCTTAGCCTATAAATATGTACTCATATTTGAGATTTTATGTAAGTAAAAAATCAAGTAAAAACTTATTCTCTAAAAACATTATCTTAAGAATTCCTTTTTCTTCATTTCTCTAAAAATCCCCAATAAATTTGGTGTCTAGAGCCAATTTCTATCTTAAAAAAATAGCCTCAAATTCAGTCCTAACAATGTTTGCGTATACCCCCAACCAAATACCGATTTTTGAAGGCGAACACTATGATTATTGGAGCAGCCTAATGCAAACCTTATTCATCTCTTTAGATCTTTGGGATGTTGTGGAGACTTTCTTTCCCGAGCCTCCACCCGAAGGAAGTAGCACAAATTAGTCTGAGCAACAACAAAAATCCTACAAAGCGAATCTTCGGAGAGATGCAAGCGCCTTGAGATATCTACAATAAGGCGTAAGTAAAACAATATTTCCAAGAATCTTTGGATCAAAAAGAGCCAAAGAAGCTTGGGATATTCTAAAACAAGGTTTTCAAGAAAACGAGAAAGTCATCTCTTTCAAACTCTAATCTCTTTGGAGAGATTTTGATAATATGGCAATGAAAGAAGGTGATCATATGCAAGCTTTTCTCACCAAAGTTTCTGAGATCATCAACCAAATTCGAAGTCTTGGCCATGTTATTGAAGAGAGAAAAATTATCCAAAAGGTTCTTAGAAGCCTTCTAACAAATTTGATCACGTCGTCGCCGCGATAGAAGAATCTAAAAATCTTTCCACCTACACCTTTCATGAACTTATGAGTTCTCTCCAAGTTCATGAGGAAAGATTGAATAGATCCTCAAATCAACCGTTGGAGCAAGCTTTTCAATCCAAACTTTATGTTTCAAACAAGAAAAGCTCTAAATGGCGAAAAGGTGGAAAAAGATGGCTTCTTCAATAAAAATGGAAAGGGCAAGGCAAGAACTTTAGAGATGGAAAGCCACACTTTGGAGGGTCGGATTCATCATGTCGAATTTGTAGAAAAACAAATCATGTGATGAAGGATTGCTTTTTTAGATGCAAAAATTGTAAAAATTCAAACCACTCATACAACCGATGTCCAAAGAAAAACAAAGAAGACGAGGACGAAGCAAATTTCTCCAAAAATGAAGGTGACCAACTATTTTCTTGTATGAGTAAAGAAAAAGAATATGAGAATAGGTGTTATGTTGATAGCGGGTGCAACAACCATATATGACCGGAGATTGAAAGTTGCTCGTGGAGTTGGACACTAGCCATATTTCTCATGTAAAACTTGGAGATGGGAACATTCAAGATGCAAAAGGAAAAGGTGTCATTGCGGTGAAAACAAAGGGAGGTAATCAAAAGTTCATTACTGATGTTCTTTTTGTTCCAAATCTCACTCAAAACCTATTGAGTGTTGGACAACTTTTACAAAAAGGATATTCAGTAACTTTTGATGATAAAAAATGCAAGATCTTTGATAAGAAAAATAATATTGCAATTGCTACAATTCAAATGACACCAAATAAAGTTTTTCCTTTTGTGATGCCTTTACATGAAAAAGTGGCTTTTAATAGTGAAAACATCGATAAGTTTCACTTGTGGCATTTGAGATTCGGGCACTTGCATGACTAAGGATTGCAACTACTCCAAAAGAAGAATATGGTGGTTGGTCTTCCGTTGATTGAAAGAAAAGACAAAGTTTGTGAAGGATGTATCTATGGCAAGATGCATAGATTACCATTCCCAAAAACTTATTGGAGAGCCAAAATTCCTCTTGAATTGGTGCATGCCGACATTTGTGGTCCTACAAAAACTCCCTCACTCGGTAACAAAAGATATTTCATTCTTTTTGTTGATGATTTTACAAGGATGATGTGGTTGTATTTTTTGCATGAAAAATCAAAAGTATTTTCTGATTTTCTTCAATTTAAAGCACTTGTAGAAAAACAAAGTGGATGTAAAATCAAGACATTAAGGACTGATCGAGGAGGAGAATTCGTGTTCACTCCATTCATGGAGTATTGTAAGGAAAATGACATCCAAAGGCAGCTCACAGTACGTACGGAGAAGTCCACAACAAAATGGAGTTACCGAGAGGAAAAACCGAACAATTGTGGAAATGGCAAGGAGTATGTTAAAAGGCAAAGAATTGCAAAATAAATTTTGGGCAGAAGCTATTCATACGACCATCTACATCCTCAACCATTCACCTACCAAGGCGGTTTTCAATAAAACTCCTTTTGAAGCATGGTATGAAAGAAAACCTATTGTTGATCATCTCAAAATTTTTGGATGTATTGAATACTCACATGTTGTAGATCCAAACAAAGACAAATATGATGCAAAAGGAGAAAAACTCATCTTTATTGGATATAGTGACGAGTCGAAGGGTTATAGACTTTATAATCCAAAGACGAACAAATTGATTATTTCAAGAGATGTGATTTTTGATGAACAAGGAGTTTGGAGCCGGGAGGAAAGTTCATCCTCAAATGAATTTTTGGAGTTGACACCACCACAAAATCAGCCACAACAAGGAGTTCAAACTCCAAATTAAGTGAGAAGTCCTGAAAATTCACCACAAGCAAATTCTCAAAGTCAAGAAAGTTTAGATTCTGAATCACCTCCGAGGAAGGTACGATCTTTAAGAAAAATTTATGAAAATTGTGATGTTGCTTTCCTTGGTGTTGAACCTTAGAATTTTGGAGAGGCAATTAAAGAAGAAGTGTGGAGAAAAGCCATGGATGAAGAAATTAAAACAATTGAGAAAAATAAAACTTGGGAGCTTGTGGATTTGCCGGAAGGAAAAGAAGTGATTGGCTTGAAATGGGTGTTCAAAACCAAGCTTAATGAAGATGGCTCCATTCAAAAGCACAAAGCACGATTGGTGGCAAAGGGCTATTCTCAGCAGCCTGGAATTAACTTCAATGGGACATTTGCACCGCTGGCAAGAATGGAGACAATTCGTACTGTTTTAGCACTTGGAACACAATTGAAGCTAAAGGTCTACCAACTAGATGTAAAATCTGCATTCCTCAATGGTGAGCTTGAGGAAGAGGTTTATGTGCAACAACCTCAAGGATATGAAGTCAAAAAAATGGAAGAATAAGTGTACCATTTGAAGAAAGCTCTTTACGGGTTAAAGCAAGCACCATGAGCTTGGAATAGCAAGATTGATGGATACTTTTGCAAAAATGGATTCAAAAAAGTCCAAGTGAGCCATCACTCTATGTTAAGAAGGAAGGTACACAAGATTTTTTAATTGTTTGTCTATATGTTGATAACCTTATTTATTTGGGCACTAACATGAAAATGGTGAGTGATAATATGATGCAAGAATTTGAGATGACAGATTTGGGGCTCATGAGATATTTTCTTGGAATTCAAATAAAACAAACGGAAGGTGAGATCTTTATTTCTCAAGAAAAGTACATTGATGATTTGTTGAAAAAGTTTCACATGAAGAATTGCAAACCGGTCTCAACACCTTTGGCATTGAATGAGAAATTGCAACAAGAAGATGGTGCTGAAAAAATTGACTTGAAAATATTTCGAAGTCTTGTTGGTTCTTTGATTTATCTCACCAACACAAGGCCGGATATTTGTTCATTCGGTGAGCTATAATTCTCAATTCATGAGTAATCCTAGCAAGCTACATTTTTCCGCTGCAAAATGGATTTTTAGATATCTTCAAGGTACTAAGAAATAAGGGATCAAGTATGAAAAAGAAGAAAATAACAAGTTAATTGGCTTCACGGATAGTGATTGGGCAGGATCATTGGATGATCGAAAAAGCACTTCGGGCTATGTTTTTTGTCTTAGTTCAAAGGTGATAGCTTGGAGTTCTATAAAGTAAAAAACGGTAGCTTCAAGTGAAGCCGAGTACATTGCCGCTACAGATGCAGCTTGTGAAGCAATTTGGCTAAGAAGAATTCTTTTTGATTTGCAAGACACTACAAAAAAACAGTCGATTTCAGACGAACATTTCCGACGAAACTTTTTCGTCTAAAAATTTGCGACGAAAATCAGACGAAACTCCGACGCAACCCGTAATATTCCGGTTTTCTTAGAAGATGCAAAATTTTCGACGAAATTGCGAGGAAATTCCGACGAACTAAAATTTTATTTTAAAAAATAATTATATTTTATAATTTAGACGAACCTTTGCGACGAAATGTCGCCTGAAATTTTAAATTATTTTCAAAAATTATTTTTCAGGTGAAAAGTGGTCTGAAAGTGGTCTGAAGATGATTGGGATCTTAGACGAAATTCAGATGAAATATTTGGTCTGAAAATATTTTAGATTGCGACATAATTCCGATAAAATTTCGCCTGAAAATTGATGCCCTAATTTGTTCCCCAAGTTTCAGACCGCGCCTCCCTCCTTCATTTCATCCTTTTCCCTCCCTCATTTCAACCTTTCAGCACGGCGCAGATTAAACAAAACAGGAAACCTAAACCCTATAAGCACGAAGAAATACATGGGATAAGAGGAGTACTCACACTTTCTGATTGTTTCAATCTCGGCGCCGAAGCGGCGAGCCGCGTTGACGACTTTCTCATCCTTCCAAGCGACGGCAGTGGGCGCCTTCTTGCTGATCACCATCGGCTCCCGATCTTGAGAAATTCCAGACATTTTCTTCGTAAGGTTTGCTTTCGATTCGACTCTTTTCCAATTGATCCGAAAAACTGAGCATTTCAGCCCTATCCCCTAAAATCGTTCCTCCAGCATTTCCGCATATCATCATCTTTTTCTTGAATGTGTGTTATGAAGATAATGGGGTTGTGATTTGTAGGTAGTAACTCAAGTTAGCTTTGTCAAGATTCATTCAATTGAGATTTCAGCTGAGATTTTCGTACTCAAGGTAACATATATATATTTATATTAGCTTAATTTCATGCTAGTTGCTTCATAGATTATGCTAGATAATATATATGCAGTAATGAGAACAGATCTGTGAAAATTGAAAGCTTCAACAGAGATTTGCTCAATTTGTTCATTCTTAGTTAACATATATACATTCTATTAGGTATGGATTTGCTCAATTTATTCTTAAGTTTGGTGTACTCTGTTACATTTGAAGTTGGAAAAATGTTTGATTTCAAAAGGGCCAAATAATAAGCAAGATTTAAATTAAATTGCAATTTTAGATTGTAAATTTTATCTTATTCTTTTTACAATATGTGCCAAACTCCAAATAATTAGTCTTTTATTCGTACCATAAAGGTGTTACTAGCAATACAGGATCTAAAACTGTGCATGAGATCCCTGAGATTAATCATAAGCTATTCAAAGTTTGTCAAACTTTGAAATAATCATAAGTTGTTCAGATTAATCATATGTATGTGTCTTGTTTAGATTGCTGGACTTTCAGTCATTGGCCGAGATCACTATGGTGTATTCTCTTTGAGAGGAAAATTGCTCAATGTGAGGGAAGCAAGTCATAATCAGCTGATGCAGAATGCTGAAATCCAGCATATTAAGCAGATTCTAGGACTCCAACATGGTAAACAGTATGATAGTGTCAAGTCACTCAGATATGGACATTTGATGATAATGACTGATCAGGTAGCTTGCTGTTTTAGCTATATGGACTATTGTTCTTCAATTCCTATATTTCTGAATATTGATAATGACATTGGCCTTTCAAACTGGAATTTAACTTTGGCCATCTGCAGGATCATGATGGTTCCCATATCAAGGGTCTTTTAATTAATTTCATCCACTCGTTCTGGCCATCATTGCTCAAAGTTCCTACTTTTCCTGAGATTGCTTGACTATATTTGACATCTGCTCTGTTGTTAAACCATTTCTGTAATCCAGCATGCAAAGCCGTGCTGAATTCTTCTGCAAATAGCAACTTTTCCTGGGAGATGATGAAGGTAATTAACAGTTTAAGTTTATATTATGTGTTTTTTATAAGTTGCTTATTGGTTAGATGTTCCTTATATGTTTACCTTTCTGTTTGAACTCAGGAGATACTGCTTTGTGGAGTTAGTTTCAAAAATGATGTTCCTGATCGTCGGGTTATTCTGTACCTCAATGATTGTAATTGTGGCAGAAAGCATTGCCAAGAGAATGCTTCACTCGTTGTCAAGAATGAGTGAAGATAGTTAGTCTAAAGGATACAGTTATTGAATTCCTGATCGAGTATTATCCTCCCTCTCCTTGTTTGTAATTTTTCTGAAGTAATAGCAGTAGTTAACATTCAATCAGCCTCATTTCTTTAGCTACTTTTTTGCTTCCTCTATACAGATATAGATCTCAAACTGTGCATGAGATTCCTGAGATTAATCCTGGCCTTGTTGGTCATATTCATTTGAATATGGTTCTTGCCTTTGCTTAAAGACAATTAATTTTTCTAATGTGTAATGTCTGAAAAATTTTGACTGATGTTTTACATTCTTGTAATTGGTTGACTGGACAGACATAGCTGATACAATCAAATATAAGCATGCATGATATTCTTGAAAAATGCCAAGACACAACCAGCCTGCATCAGAAGAAGAAGAAAGTTGGAAACCTGTTCAAGAGGATTGGTTTATCATTCAGGTTTGTGCTTATTGAATAAGCACTCTTATATTTTAGTTATTTAAATTTGAACTTGCTTGTTCAATTCTCTGAAGCACAATCGTTACATTCTTATGCAATATCTGTTTTCTCAATGATTGTTGTTCTTTTTGCCAATCCAAAAGCAAATGGACTGATGTTCCATGCATCCAGTTTAACTGGCAAAGCTCAAGTGATGATATTTTAGAGCGGGTTTCCCATTTTCTTGCCGATGCGGTTTGCCCAGAGTTGTTAGAGACAATCATAAAAGGTGCTTCACATAGGTGCTTACTTATACCATCTCATGACATTCTGTCACCAATTTCGTATGGAATATAATACAGCATGGCACATTTTGTGGGTGATGTTTCCATTTTCCCCAATAATTTGTAATGCTTTATTACCTGTACTATTTTTGTAATGCTGCGTGAAGGTACATCGGATTTCAGTTCTGCTTTGGATTTCACATTTGCTTCACAGCTACTTTGAATTTCATATCTGCTCCACATTAGCTACTTTGAATTTCAATGAAAACTTATCTGTTTATGCACACCATTTTTGTGTATATATGTGTGCACTCAAAAGTATGCAATTTGTTTTGTCTGATGTGTATCAAAATAAAGGCTTTACATGATATTTATTATAGCATGGGGTGCCATTATTCCATTATCAATCCGCATTCTTGATTTCTCATTTTCCTTCATCTTTCTTTCTCCAGTCCTCTCATGCACTTGATACTTCGTTGATCATACTTCAAGGTGTATGAGTGTAAGTACATAATGTTCATATCAATAGCCCTCGTTTTTCATAAACAAATTTGTAAGAAAGATTGCTTCATCTATAATCTCACCTTTTGCAGCTCTTCTCATGCGTTGAAGTAGCACACGCCTGTAATGTAAGCCACACTTGTTATCACTTACAAGACTTACAAGAATGTGGGTTTGAGTAGATTGTGAGTAACTTCTAACTTCTAAGTGGTGAAATCATTTTAGCTAAGTTAACTTTGAATCTGGAGCACTTCTGAGAAAAAGTTTTGTTTATCATATCTAGGTGTCAATGCTCCTTCTGATTATTTTATGTGTGACAAAATAAATGACCAAAGCTAGAACAAGGCCTTAGTTATAAGATCATGGTTTTCCTCTCTGTTTTTTACTGTTAAGACACATAAATACGACTTGAGCTATTCCTATCCCACGTTAATGCCAACTAAATTCCTCCAAGGGTCCTCAAACTGTTGGTAAGTAAGATACCCTTCCGTCATCCAACTTGATTGGTGTGCTGTTCTGCTTATCGCATGACAAATTATTATAGTTGATAATTTGCATTTTGATGATGTAATTATTATAGAAACGACAATAAAACTTAAAAATATTGTTCCTAACGAAATTCACATTTTTTACCCATCTGCCTTATCTATTGTTTCATGCCAAAGATATGAGAGATGTAATTATTTACTAGATTGGAACTTTATTATTTTTTCTCACCAACACCATTATCTTTGAAATTTCATCTTAATTCAGGTGGAATTGGTGCTTATGGACTTGTGAACATAAATTGCACAAATTTCCTTTAGGCGGGCTAAAAGTGGAAAACCCAGCTTCAGATTTGCTTTTGTGGATTGATTATCTCTAAAGCTATATCATACTAAGGTGATTATATCTAAACCTTTTTGCATCTTATTATTAGATATTTATACACTTACAAAAAGCTTTTAAACATGCTAAAGAACTAAGTGCAAAAATAACTTCTAACCTTTGATGTGTAGATGAATGGATGTATAATAGGACTCAACTCTGTTGTTTGGAAGCCTTATACTTTAATGATATAAAATAATATTAACAGAATTTCTAATCATTGATGTGTAGATGAGTAATATTCCTTTGCATAGGAGATGGATGTAAAATAATATTAACAGAATTTCAAATGATTGTGGTTTTGGTGTTGCATATAATGTTTTAAATGTGTGTTTGAAGTAGTTTTTGCATATCAATTTCAATGTGGCTATTTTAATTACCAGATTAGATAGCTAAAATAATGCAAATTAGGTCCCCTAATTTTACAACATGGTTGTATTATTTCTGCTAAACTATTTTTCATTTAGCTTACATGATAAATCCAATTTGTTATTGCATTCATTAATGATCATAGGACAGTTGAGTTGTTGTCCCTATCAGAATTATGAGCTGTTTTTCCATTCTAAGTTATCTCTAAGGATTTTTCATTGTCTTTTATAATGATGTAGGTGTGTTTATTCCCGACTCGGCCATGGCTTCATTCAAAGAAATTTTCAACAGGCCCATTGGTCCAAAAAACAACTCAATCACATTTGGGGTCCTGTGGCTAACTGGGGATTCGCCGATGTTGTATGTATTTCCTCTCGAACTAATTAATTGTAGAACAACTCGTGTACGGATTCGTCATCTTAAAGCAATATTTTTGCATTCAAGTATATTGAAATTGTCATGTAATATTGTTTTTTTAGTACACGAAGACTTTGTAATTGTTAGAATTTATCGAATTTCTTGTTGTTGGATTTGTTATTGCAATATTATTGTTGGATTTATGAAAATTATTGAATTCCTAGATTTTTTTATGGACATGGTTGAATTAATTTTTAATTTATTGTTGGCGTATTACACATTATTGTCGAATTTCAAGCTTTTTATTATTATTTTTTTGGGTGTATAATTGTTGAAAAAACAGGTTAAAAATTCAACAAAAAAAACAAAAAAAAAAATTTATAATATTAATTTTGCGATGAAAGTTCGTCTGAAAAATATTAAAGTTCGTCTGAAATTTGGTCTGAAATTTCGCCTGAAATAAGGTATGAAAATAATAAATAATATTTTTCGTCGGAAATTTCGACGGAAATTTCGCCGGAAAGGATTTTAGACGAAATATTTTGGTCGCAAATTCGTCGGAAATATATTCGATGAAAATTGGGTCAATACGTTTTGGTGGGAAAATTCGTCGCAATTTCGCCGGAAAATTGGTTCGTCGGAGATTGGTTGATTTCGGGCGAGAAAAAGTTTCGTCTGAAATTCGTCGGAGTTTCGTCGGAAATATTGTTCGTCGGAATTTTCCTCGGAAATTTCGTCTGAGATTACCTGCGACGATGGTTTTTTAGTCGAAATTTGGTTCGTCAGAATTTCGTCTGAAGGTGGTCGGAAACCGTCGATTTCAGACGAAAAATTCCAAAATTTCGTCTGAAAATTTCGCCGAAAATCGGCTGTTTTTTTGTAGTGAGAAAAACAAGAGCAGCCTACTACTCTTTTATGTGATAACATGTCAACCATTGCCATGACTAAAAATCCCATCTTTCATGCAAGGTCTAAGCATATTGAGCTTCAACATCATTTCATTTGAGATCTTGTGAACAAAGGCGACATACACTTGGAGTTCATTAATACAAATGATCAAGTGGCAGATTTTCTTACTAAGGGCGTGACAAGTGAAAAGTTCGAGAAGTTCAAGAAGTTGTTGAGAATTATAACAAATTGAGAGGGGGTGTTAAAGAATCAATTTGTAATTTAATTAGTTAAATGTTTTTGAAAAATTAATATTAGAGTATGTTCTATGTATTTGCTATATACTATGTATTCTTTGGGTGTCTTTCAAAGTGTCTCATTAAATTAGGAACTTGGAAGGTTGCACTTTTTGCATGTATCTTGACTGGCATCTTAACCTATAAATATGTACTCATATTTGAGATTTTATGTAAATAAAAAATCAAGTAAAAACTTATTCTCTAAAAACATTATCTTAAGAATTCCTTTTTCTTCATTTCTCTAAAAATCCCCAACACCATCTCCACTTCTATGTGGCCAAGAACTTACTCCGTTTGGGTTGATGAATTTGAAAAAGTGGGGCTTCAAGATTGTTTTGAGAAAATATGGCCAAAGGCATCTGTTTTCGTAAATGATGATAGAACCCACGAATTGGTCCGTGCTTATGGTAAAGTCGACCGGAAGAAGCTGAAGTTGAAATTATTGTCTCACTGTGTGGAATCATCTCGTGTCAAATTTCATAAAGCTAAGGTTGTAAATGTGGAGCATAAGGACTTTGAGTCGTGGGTCGGTTGTGATGATGGGTCTGAGTTGAGAGTGAGTTTGGTTGTTGATGCAGGAGGCTTTGAGACCAGTTTTATTGAATATGACAGAGCGAGAAATCATGGTTTTCAAGCAGTTTATGGTGTTTTGGCTGAAATTGATGAACATCCCTTTGAATTGGATAAAATAGTTCTCATGGATTTGAGGCATTCGCACCCGGAAAACAATCCTCGTTTACGCTCTGTCAATTTGAAGGTTCCATCTTTCTTGTACGCGTTGCCTATGGATTCAAATCTGGTGTTTCTTGAAGAGGGTGCTCTTGCTTGTAGGCCTGCTATGTCCATCATGGAGATCAAGGAAAAACTACATGCAAGGCTTAAGCACTTAGGTATACATGAGCATAGAAAAAACTCTTGCTCAAATCAGGTTTGAATAGTCTAACTGTTAGTGCTGAGATGAGCAAATTATACTTATAAGGTGAATATTGGTGTATATTTTAGTAGAATTATAAAATTATATGACAAATGTAATATATAATATTTCTATATGAATAATTTCGTATTAAAACAAACAATTTTCAGAACAAGGGCCGGTAGCCACCATCGTCCCTCAGCCCTCCTAGTTCTAAAGTTAACAATATTTGAAGAGTCTCTTTGCCCAATTTCTAGCATAAGGGGTAACTTGCATTTTACCCAATCGTCAAAAGTACATTTTATATTTTAAAGATATATAATTTTACGAATCTGACCGAAGAGTTCTCGGGTCTAGGCGAGACAGGTCTGAAGCTTGATGAACATCCCTTTGAATTGGATAAAATAGTTCTCATGATCTTATTGACCCCGGTACGGGCAACTGGAATCTTGAGCTTGTCCATATGACTTTCCTTCCAGCAGACTTGGATCTCATACTGTCCATCCCCCCGGGAAATCCCTCTCATCAGAACCGCCTCATTTGGCACTTCACGAAGTCTTGACTTTTTTCGGTTAAGAGTGCATACTATGTCGCTGTTTCTCTCCTCCCACAGAGGTCCCAGTCCTCCAGCCCCTCTCATCAGTCGGATTGGTCGTTCATTTGGTCTGCCAAGGTTGCCCCCAAAGTTAAAGTCTTTATTTGGTGCCTCTGCGCCGACGCTCTTGCAACCTCTTTGAATCTCACTCGTCGTCGATGCTCTCCTTCTCCTTTATGCCCACTTTGTCACCAATCTCCTGAGAGTGCTTCCCACCTCTTTTTCTTCTGCGATTTTGCGCGTCAAGTGTGGGCTCTTTCTGATCTTCGGGAAGTCTTACTTTCCGTGAAGCTAATGTGCTCAATTGGATTCAGTCCGTATCTCGGGCACTTGATCAAAGGGAGTTTTCTCTTTTCCTTACTTTTGCTTGGTCCATTAGGTGGTTCCGTAATGTTAAAGTCTTTGAAGGTAAATCTGTTTTCCCTGGCGATGTTATTGATTTTGCCCGTAATTTTAGCTCCTCTTTTCTTGCCGGTGTTCGGTTGCTTTCTCCGAATCCCCCTTCTCCTGACCCAGTGACTTGGTCCCCCCCTCCCTTGGATTCTATTAAAGTTAATTTTTATGGTGCAATTTTTGCTGATTCCGGGGAAGTTGGTATTGGGGTGGTGGCTCGTAATTCTTTGGGTTGTTGCGTGGGCTGAATCTCAGCTCGTTTTAAGGGCCACTTCAGTGCTGAAGTTGTGGAAGGCTTGGCTGCCCGTGCTGCTGCGGATCTTGCTTTTCGGTCTGGTTGGTCTTCAATTATTCTGGAAGGGGACTGTCTCAACATTGTCAATAAAATTGCTGACTCTTCTGAAGACTTTTCGGAAACTGGGAATTTTGTTTTTGACGTCCGAATCCTTCTGTCATACCTTCACACTTTCTCCATCTCGTGCATTCGTAGGTCCGGTAACTCAGTTGCTCATTGGCTCGTTCGGAACGCCGGCTCCTTTCTTGAAGGGGTTGATGATCCTTCTGTTTCTGCACTTCGCCTCATCATTGCTGATTCTGCTTCTTGACTTGCTGGTGTTGCTTGCTGATGCTTGTAGCCATGCTATATTTATTGCTGTTTCGCTATTCCATTAAGGGAACAATACCCTGCACAAAACAATATATAATTTTACGCTGTCAAATTAAAATTTCTGATTATAAATCTTTATAGGTATACGAGTAAGGACTATAGTAGAGTCCGAAGAAGCTGTGATCCCGCTAAGAGGACCGCTCCCTCGTATCCCACAGAGAACAATGGCATTTGGAGTGACCTCAGGGCTCATCCACCCTGTCACGACTTTCATGCTGGCTCAAGCAACGGCTATGGCCCCTATTGTTGCAGACATTATCACAGAATGCCTGGCTCGGGTATATCGGTTAGAGAATTGTCACTCTATAAACAGGCTTGGAAGGGGTTGTGGCCTTTAGAGAGGAGATGCACAAGAGAATTCTACTGTTTGGGAATGGAGATTATGATGAATCTTGATTCGAATGGGTTGAGGAGGTTTCTTGATGCTTTCTTTGAAACGGATCCTTACTATATTGAAGGATTTTTGTCGTCACGGTTGTCCTTTGGTGAGATTGCTATGTTTGGGTACAATATTGCTAGGCATGCTTCAAATGCTACTAGGCTGGAATTGGCCTGGAAATCCCCTGGTCCATTGCTGAAAAGTAAGTGTAATTTGGCGCTTGAAGCAATTAGATGTTGTTAATTTGTGAATTTTTTTTCCTTGTATTTTATTTAGTGGTTGAAAAAGGTCCTGCTAAATCCCATGAGATGTGTGCTAAAATAAGACAAGTTGCAAATATAGTTCACATGAGAAAGACCTCTTCAACTTTATTTGTCGCAAGCTATTTTTAAATTTCAGTTTAGTCTTCTTTCCAAAGAAAGTGTCCCAAGAAGTGTCCCAAGACTT
Organism: Lantana camara; assembly: GCA_037501455.1. Taxonomy (NCBI): domain Eukaryota; kingdom Viridiplantae; phylum Streptophyta; class Magnoliopsida; order Lamiales; family Verbenaceae; genus Lantana; species Lantana camara. Next base: position 85,920,814 of record CM074862.1, on the reverse strand, counting down.
CTCCCAAAAATCTTTCATTTACGGCTTTCGTCAAGATATCAGCTAACTGTTTCTCTAACCTTACGAACGGAAGATTAATAATCTCTTCTTCTAGTTTCTCCTTAATGAAGTGTCAGTTCACCTCCACATGTTTCGCACAATCATGCTGCACAGAGTTTTCTGATATGCTGATGGCAGCTCAATCGTCACACATCAGACTACAAGCTCTAGTCATCGGAAAGCCAATTTCCACGAACAACTTTCTCAACCACAGAATCTCCGCTATCCCTCAAGCAATTCCACAAAATTCTGTTCCGTACTCGAGAGAGCCACCACCTTCTGCATTTTGCTTCTTCATGTCACTAAATTCCTTACAACTAGTGTAAAGTATCTAGAAGTCGATTTTATATTTCCTGAATTTCCAACCCAATCTGCATCAGTGTATGTCTCAATGCCTAGGTGTTCGTGTTTCTAGAACAAGACACCTCTCCCTGGCATCTTTTCAGGTATTGACAAACTCTAAGCGCCACATCTAGATGTTCTATTTGGGATCGATGCATGAACTGGTTCACTACCCTTATTGCATAGGTTACATTCGACCGAGTATGGGAAAGTTAGATCAATTTTTCCACTAATTCCACTACAAAAAAAAAAACAAAAGTTTTTAGTACGGACAAATAAATGTAGCCAAAGGCTTTTACCTACGAATATGTTAGTCGTAGTAGGAGTGTGTTCTGAGTCAAGCTGACTTGAGAGTCGTCCGAGCCAAACTTATACTGGCTCAACTCGGACTTGGATGGGGTCGAGCTTACGCCGAGCTCAAATTGTGTATCAAGCCAAGTTCAAGCTTATTTCTGCTAGACTCGAGACTTGCATGCTGACTCGCAAATTGAGATATATACATATTTATAATATTATATATTTATATTATATACATATATTGATATGCATATTGTATTTTATATATATATATATATATATATATATATTACATTATGTTGTTGGGATAATTACAATTTTGGTCATCCAACTATACGACTTATTCCCTTTTGGTCCCCCACTTTCCAATTTGACAATTATGGTCACTGAACTACCACTTTTTTTACACATTTGGTCCCGCCGTCAGTCTTGGCGTTAAATTTAACGGAAATTACAGTTTTAGGCGAATTTTGGCGCCGTTTTCTACGTTTTCCCTCATTTCTTCCCCTTGTTGTTTATCCTGATTTGTAATCACATATGAAAGCTTCAAAAAGGGACAGAACTCGAAAAATATCTTCTGTGCCAGCATCTCGTCATGAATTGAGGCTATTAGGAACCACGTTTTTCTGCATCATGAGATGGACTACATCTTTTGCTTTATCCACCAACCCTTCCTTGCACAAAGCATCAATGATAATACTGCATGTCACCACATTCGGATTAATTTTCAGATCTACCATCTCATTGAGTAGCATTTCAACCTCTTTACAACGACTCATATTACATAAGCCACAAATCAAAGCACTGTAAGTAACAACATTTGGAATTCATTTGCCATCTTTAATGTAAGCTACAAATCAAAGCACTCAGGGGAGGTTTGTGTAATTAGGCCAAATCTCAGGTGTGTCAATGTAATCACCCCATCTTTAATTCATTTGAAATGACTCTTTACCCTGAAGCTAGCGTAATCAACTGAGGGCGAAGCTCCTTGTTTATGAGCTTCATTATGGTTGAATAGGATTTTCCAATTGATTCTTGTAGGGATAAGATGTAAGATTGCAAACTTTCAACTATCGAACATGTTTTCTCTGCCTTGGCCCAATCATGCTCTTCCTCTTGTCTTTGGAGTAGAGAAGATTTTCTTCCCCTTCTCAATCATTTCTTCCCCTTGTTGCGACTGTGAAATATGTTGAAAATTGTGGTAACCAACATAATGCTTCCATGCTCATTTCTTCTCAAAGTCGAAATCTTTAGGAGAGAGGCCATAATTGTGGTTACATTTTGGCCCTCATGTACATTACCGACATGTACTGGCTCGCTTACTATTATGATGAACTTCACATTCGCAACAAGGGGAAGAAATGAGGGAAAACGCAGAAAACGGCACCAAAATTCACCTAAAACTGTAATTTCCGTTAAATTTAACGCCAAGACTGACGGCGGGACCAAATGTGTAAAAAAAGTGGTAGTTCAGTGACCATAATTGTCAAATTGGAAAGTGGGGGACCAAAAGGGAATAAGTCGTATAGTTGGATGACCAAAACTGTAATTATCCCTATGTTGTTTAAAAATCTATATATTTAAACATATAGTAAAATGATGTAAATTTATATGATTTATTAATATACTATATATGATATATTATATATTTTTATCTATCTATTTTTAAAATAAATATAATTTAAATATACTGCAATTCAATATTTACAATAACATATCATTATGTACAATACCTAACATAGTACTATGATAATATATAATATTCATCCAAACAAATAATTTAACAAAAATAAATTTACTATACTATAATAACTAAAGTATGTATCTTAGTAAAAATATGTTCATAAAATATTCAACCAAATATTTAATTTAATAAAATGATAAATATTATGTACCATAATAACAATAAGTTTATATATGATTTATAGTTTACTATAACATAATTAATAATATTCATATATAATCTAAAATATCACGTATGTATATATATATATATGATGAGGCCCCAGTATAACATGGCACATCATAGCACGTGGACCATCAAGAAGATCGAGGGCCCCTGCCAGTCGGTAACAATCCAATAGTGCTCTCTGATAATTCGTATATGATCGTCCCCCTGCTACAGTTACTTTTACATTTAACTTTCTGGCAGGCCTACGGATGCTTTTCCTCAAACACCCCTCATTAGGCCACGTGTCAAGGGCGACATCCTCTAGTAACTGGGCAACATGGAATTACCAAAGGTTCCTTACCCTCCACATATACATATACTAAACTGAGTCATCTACATCAGTAAGCTTTACTCTAAGTATTTACAACACTTCTCTCGAACTCAATCAAATCTCCATAACTGGTTTACTAACTTGAGCGTCAGGAGCCAAAATTGGTATTCCCCCATATTCCCCAGTTTGGCCTTCAATCGTTTTCCTTGTGTTTGCTTAGCAGGATTTGGACCCAGGATTTAGAGAGATATCATCATCTCCACTTCTTCAAATACTCTCCTCTTATTAATTTCCCATTAAATTTAAATTGTGAATGATATTGTAGTGACACCTCATCTCACGCAACATCATTTTGGCCGTCTGCGGGAAATTCTTCTCTTACTTCTTCCTTTTTTACTACTAGAAGTAGAACAATTAAGTTTGAATATGATAATATAGGAGAAAATTATTAATTTCATCCCGTATTGTAACCCCTTTTCAATTTTGGTCCCAACAGTTGTCATGTTCTCAATTTGCATCCCTTAATGTCACTTTTTTATTAAATTAGGTCTCATTGACCAATTTCCGTCCAAATTTAACGTTTGACCGTTAAAAAACTTATTTTCACCCATTTTAGTTCTTTTATATTTTCAAAACTACCCTAAATTATTTAAATTTTATATTTTCAACCCCAAACTATTTAAATTGTATATTTTCGTCCGAAACAAAATGTAATATATTTTTTTTTTTGAAAAGAAATATAATATATAATGTGACGCCCGGAGTGGTGGGCCACCACATCCCCCGCACCTAAACCCGAACCCACATATGTAATGGACTTCCATACATGAGCACAAGTCTAAGTGAATAGGGACCTACACGCACACACTAGGCTAAGAGGGGCTAAGACAAAGACAGAGCACGCCAAACAGACAGATAAATACGCAGAAGTAAGAAACAGGATCCATAAAAGAGCTCATCAAAAGCATACTAACATATATACAATGGCCACATGACCCCAAAATATTACAACAAGTATTCATAAATCTCCAACATATACAATTCAACTTGCACATATCCAAAAGTATCAAAATATAACATGTGATATGCAGACTCGACCTATCCAAGCTAGTGTGACCTCAAGATACACTTCCCCCCTAGCTCTAGTCACCTGCAACTAAAGTGTTAAGGAGAAGATCAGTCTAAACTCGAATGAGGGGCCTAACGCACACCCACACATAAATACATAGAGCATAGTAAATAACAAAAGAGATGGTCATGAACCGAGCTAGGGTTTTTCATACCAAATCATTTCCAAACTTAACATATAATACATAAAAGAAATCCTAACTCGATTCATAATCCACCAATACATAAATAGAAACATATGTCCGACGAGTACGGACCTCCACCAACTCCTCATAACATATCATAAATATGGAAATCATAAATACCAATCCATCCCCACATCCTTGGTGTTCGGGAGTCAAACCCTCTCCACCTACAATACAAACACATACGGGGTAGCTAACCCACAATATGTCTTCCCTGGTTATCCACCGAGGGCTCAAAGTACTGCGCCTTCCCAACCTCCAAGAGTCGTACGTGAATACTTCAAAGGGAATTATGCAGAGGCCAAACCCGACGACCCTTGCCGTCCCGGGCATTCCTTACCCATAATTCCTGGGGCCCAACATACCGAATCAAACCAACTTCCCATCTTTCAGGTCATACCTCGCTCATACCATATCATAAACGTACATAGGGATTCAAACCTTAAGCTTACGTATGCTCATACTTATACTAATTTCATAAACTCAAAGGGGATTCATAAGATCATAAACATAGCTTAAACACACATATTTAACTATATAATAAGTATATAGTCGCGTGCGGGGTGAGAAATCATCACATAAAGGCCGTAGGATTCATAACTAAAAAAAAATTCCTAAACTTCACCTTGAAGCAAAAGAGAGTGTAGAGACCGGGGCCAAAACAAGCAACAGACGCCTAAACCTCGGGCTCGTTGACTTCCGAAAGAGGCTCTCAAACATAAGAACACAACACCCGAGACTTAGACTCAATCATGAACTAATTAGACGCCCAGAAATGCTCATGAATGCAATGTATGCATATAAAGTGCATAAACGTACCACTTAAGACATATCGAATCATAACTCAATCAAATCATATCAAATTGATTCGAAAATCTAAAACAAGAAAGTCATAATATTACATCCTAATAACAATTAGAAGTCATAAACGGAGTAAGATAATAACAAAGCAAGCAAACGAAAAAGGAAAAAACACAGCAGTCACACAAAAGAGCTGAGACATGGCCGTGTGCCCTCCGAAGAACAAAATGAGACACGACCATGTCTCAGTACAGAACTAAAATGGTTCGAAATTAGGGCTGAGACACGACCGTATCTCTCTGTTAGTTTGAGTTTTTGCTGACTTAAGAAAGTCAAACTATTTCCTTTTGTATCATCTTGATTTCTTGCAGGTATCAAGCAAATAAAAGGGACAACAAAATATTGACATATCAAGTAGACACAATCACGCTAATATTGACCGTATCCTTTCTGTTTTCTCTTGCAGCGGCCAACGCCTCTGCCCGACAGCTCTCCGCGTAAGCCGCCAAATCCGCTTCCGAGAGTATTAAACGGCTAGGAGCACTAGGGCCGGCATCCGTAGCGACGATCCCCACTACGGGGGGTGGGAAGTTCCCCCCTGAGGTGTTGAGATCCGGGAAGATCTCTTCACCATTCTCGCCGTAGACTCGTCGTCCGTGATGTGTTTGGACCATCGTCAGTGGAGAGCTGGCTTAAACTGATAAGAAAGAGAGACTTTTTTGTTCAGAGTTTCCCACAGACGGCGCCAAGATGATCGTGTCGAAATCTGGGCACTGTACGGGGTTCCAGATTAAGACGCCAAATCACCCAAGATATTTGTTATGTGTGGAGAACTCCGACGCTTCCTCCAACTGAAAAGGTAGAACAAACGTGAACTCAAAGGCCAAGACGGGGAAGAGTGGGGGTTGGACCCGTTTTGGCACTCCGACGCTCAAGTCAGCTAAAGCTCTTGGTCAAAAAATGCTAGAGTTAAGAGTTTTGGGCGTGAAAAAGAGCTTACCTTTGGTCGTCGCAAGGCGAGGCTTTTATAGGGTGAAGATGGACTTCGCGGGAGCAAGTACACCTCCTAGAAAGTGTGGATCTGGTTGGGAGGAGAGAGTCCTGGTCCTCTGGCCGGAACAGTGCTTTTCCAGCCAAAGCACTGTTCGCCTGCTCCTGCCAGGATCCCTGACACTGTACTGAGCGCGGCTGCAATTAATGCGGCCAGCCGTAGGTGGTACTCGCATTAAGTGCGGTTGTCCGGTAGTGATCGGGTCGGGGTTTCGCTGGGTCGCGCCTTTCTCTGGAGTGAAAGGAGACCCTAGGTCGCGGGAGACCGCCGCCAAACCGGGACTTGTGGTCTTCAGTCAAGTAGTAGGTCGATGATCGCCTAAGCGGCTCGGTCGTGAAAAGCTTACGAGGCATAGGCTGCTTATCTAGCAATGACATCTGGCGCTAAATCAGACTCCCCGATTTTCCCCTTATCATCTGCCCCCCCAGATCGGGCACCATTAAAAGAGTGGTGTCTGATCTCAAGGAAGGCTTTTCGGCTGGGGTAAAAGGGGGAGGCCTGGGTCGCGATGATTTTGTGGAGATCTGGATCGTTGGGAAAACTGTCCGAGCCAGGATTCGACGAGCCAACCTCCTTCGACCCCAGATATACTTCGACCCAAGACATGAGGCGTGGCCTCATGCGTGCATGCTAGCTGTGCCCCACTGGGCGGGGAACTCTGGAAACTCCCTTTGTCAGAGTCATGATTACACTTTTGAAATTTGAGGGACTAGCACGGGTTTTGAGGTTCGGTTGCAGGCGGCCGTTTTAGGGGTAAGGGGACACGTTCTTCCCCAGTATACTAATTTTATGGCCACGTGGGAAGGGATGACCACGCCTAGTTGAAACGTTGCTATAAATTGGGGACTTAGGCGGTTTTTCTCCCTTCCACGCCTTCCACAAGAGCAAACCCTAGATTTGAAGTGACTCTTGCCCTCCACCAGACTCTGTCAAAACGCACTCCGGGAGAATTCGCAAACACATTCTCGAGGTACGCTTTTCAATCCCAGATCTCTCCCCTCTTCCTTTCTCCCTCACATCCTAGAAATGGCTCCCAAGAGGAACGTCTCCGGGCCTGTCGAGAGCCAACCCCCAAATGAGCAAGTGAGAAGCTACGGTCCGCGGGACATTCCGTCAGACCCTGAGGTGTCAATAGAATGCATAGGGGTTAAGGCTCCAGGGAGAGCTAGGTGGGAGGATCCCACTGTGACAATGTATTTCAGGAACCCAGCGGAGGAAGCCACCGGATTGGTTCTGAGGGAACCGGCCGACAGTGAAAGTTCCGTGGAAGCTGAATCCGTCCCATTAAGCGGTGGTAGAATGCGAGACGAAGTAAACAACGAAGTTGTAAAGGATACGGCCGCTGAGATTGAGGAGATGTCGTTGGAGGAAGAAGGTCGCGGCGGCGCAGCTTCGGATGTTGAGCGGGGGCCCCAGAAGGGGAAAGCGAAAAGGAGAGGGCAGCAAAAATGCCCGAAACACTATTACGAGTTTAGGGCCGAGGTGTATGGGTCGGAGAGGACCACCGCCCTGAAGAGACTGACCGGCTGGAGGGATTTGGACGACCGTTGCGAAGTTTTTACTCCCAACAAAGATGAACACATGGGAGCACCCCCTGAAGGGTGTATCGCCATGTCCCTGCAGGCCATTGAATATGGATTCCGACTCCCTCTCTCCCCTTTCCAGGTGGCTCTGTTTAATCATCTCCAGATCAGCCCCATTCAACTGCTCCCAAACGGTCACGCGATGGTAACAGCGTTCAGGTCCTTGATGAAGATCTTGGGGCAGGTTGAATGCGTGGAGCATTTTGTGGAACTATTCGTAGCTTCCGTCGACTCAGCTGCTTCCCCCAACAGGAGGGGGTTTGTGAAGTTGCAATCTCGGTCGGGGAATAAGATTTTTGACACCGAGAAGTCCTCTCATGGCGTGGATTGGAAAAAGAAGTTTGTCTTCCTGAGATATACAGACGGGTGGAACGGCCTAGAACACACCTCCTGGAACGACGTGGCCCAGGTAAGGTTGGAGAGGGGTCCGGTACGCTGGCCCAACACCTTGTTAGCTGCACTGAGGGGGGTGCATCCCCTGGATACGGGGATCTTCATGAACACCCATCTGCTAATTAACTTGGGGTTGGCTCCGGGGACACGGAGACACATTGATTTCAGAATGGGTAACTACACCCTCAATACCCTTAGGCCAAGCACGTTCCCTTCCCTGACTTCATCTTTTCTTTACCGCACTGATTTCTAACTCTGCCCGCTGAACTTTATTTTTTCCCCATGTGCAGGGTCGATAATGGTAGCTGGACGAGCCAGAGCCGTGGATCGCCTGTTGAAGAAGAAACAAGCCGAGAGGGCCAAGAAAATTGCTGAGGAAGGAGCGCCTGGCCCGCTTCCTTCTGTCCAAGAGATAGTGCGAGAAGAGGGCCTCACGGAGGCAGATTCCCTGGGTCGGATTGCGGCCGTGGAGCGGGCAGCCGGGCAAAGGTGGGCTGACGCCCATGTTCCTACGGATGGGGGGGAAGCGGATGCGCATGGAGCCTCTTGGATCCCTCCGGCAAACGACGCCCCGGCTCCACCTCCGGTAGATCAGGGCGCTGTCCCTTCAAAACCAAAGGGGAAGGTGGTCACTTCTGCCGGGCGACCGGATACGAACTCCGAGACCAACTCCGGGTCGTTTCCTTCGGAAGTGCCCAGGGGTCGGCGTACCCTAAAGAGGAAAGAAAAGGATGAGGCGGAGGACAGGGCCCCCAAGAGACCTGTTATGCGGGGTGATCCCCCTTTCCGGCCACCGGGCGGCTGGGCTCCCCCAACCCTTCGTCCGGGGTCCTCACCCGGCTTCACCATGCTGAGGGGGGACTACGAACGTATAGTCGCCGTCCCCACATTCGCCGGGCCTAAGTATCCTTTTGGGGTTTCAGAGCGCAAAGAGGACGGGTCGGAGAGGAAAGTCGCTACCGGGAAAGTCGACCAGGATGTGCTGGGGGCCATCTATTATTCCCTACAAACCGCAAGCGACCACCAGGAGTTGGCTAAGGAGAGCAATGCGACCCTCTCCTATAACAAGATTGCGCTCTTGAATGCGGTAAGGGCCCTTTCGCCATTCTTTCCCTTGGGTCATGCTTTTCATTGTTTTGTTTCTGACTTTTTCTCCTTTTCCTCTTCCCAGTTGATAGTGAGGGAGCACCAGTCTGCCATGCGGCTGGAATTGGCCGATGAAGCTCGCCGCAAGCTGCTGGCGAAGAGGGCAGAGGTGTTACAGGAGAAGAGCTGGAAAGACGAGGCGGCGAGGCAATCCCAGGCGTTGGAAGATGCCCAGAAGGCATACACAGTGAAGCTTGACAAAATGGACAAGCTGGTAAAAGATTCCCTTATGGAGAGGTCTGCCCCAGAGAAGGAATTGGGGGAACTAAGGGCTGCGAACGAGGAGCTGCGAACGGGTGTGGCCACGCGGCAAAGCTTGTTGGATGCCGCGGAAGCGAAAACCGAGGCTGCTTATGCCAAGGGCAAACAGGATGGATGGCGGGATGGCTTTGTGGAAGGGCAAAAGGATGGAACCAAAACGACCTTCTGGACGGTCGAGAAACTAGTGCCGCAAATAAAGGATAGCGCCGTGGCAGAGTTTCTTCAATCCAAGGTGTTTGGTACCGTCTCGGGCACCCTGGGGGCTTCGGATATAGAGACCGGCTTCATGAGGGCTCTATCGCAGATCCACCTTCACCACCCAATCCCCCATGCCCTCCTTAACGACCCTCGTAAACTCAATGTGGCGAACGGGTATGTTCCCGACACATTGCCGCAAGAGTTCATGGCTCGCGTTGATTTCGAAGAAGGGGCGAATCAGGAAGCGACAGACGGTGAAGAAGACGAAGAGGAGCCGGACTGGAGCAAAGTGACCTACGGCTGGGCCGTGGAATGGGCTGAATCTCAGCTCGACAAACAAGCAGGAGCGGTATCCTTGCCGGGCCCCGTGGTCATAGAGAAGACAAAAGAGACTTTGCTGGCCACTTATGCCCCCTCAAGTAGCGGGTCGAAAGATGATGGCCTCTGGACCGGGAACCCGGGTGGTCCTGCTTTAGCGATTCCTCCTCTGGCATCACTCCCTCCCGCCATTGAAGTGACTCCCCCAGCGCCTCAGCCTGATCTTCCAACTCCTCCTTCCAGCTCTTGAAGGCGCACGGAACTTGTAACATTAATATTGCTATTCCTTTGTAATATTACGGGGACTGAGCCCCCACCTCCTCCTGTAAATTCGAATCGAGCATTTATTATTTGCTTTTGATACTGTCTCATTCTAACGTTGTTTATCTCTAAGACATTGGTCTTGTTGGCGAGTATGGCTTTTTCGCAATCTTTTGAACGGAACTTAAATGAAACTTGAAAAGTGCTCGTCGTGGGTCGGAAGAGGTTGCCCTTGCGAGCCAACACTGGCTCGCTGGGAACTTACTTCGCGAGTCGCTCCGAGCGACTTCTTAAGGTTTCCTTGGTCTTTGTTCGCGTTGTTCATCCTCCTTAAGATGTTTTGGATCGCACACGTAAACTTCGATTAACGGATACATTACAACATTTAGCTGAAGATAAAAGACAATTCAGATGGACTGAAAGTACTTTACAACATTTAGCTGAAGATAAAAGACAATTCAGATGGACTGAAAGTACTTTTCATCATTTGGGGACGAACTGGGGAAAGTACAAAACGGTACCTACAACTTAGAGAAATTCTTAAACATAAAACTTCTTGAGGTTATGCGCATTCCAAGATCTGGGGATGGCGTTTCCCTCCATATCCTCTAGGTGATAAGCTTTGTTGCGCCCTATTTCAGCAATGCGGTATGGGCCTTCCCAGTTAGGTTGTAACTTGCCCACGTGTTTCGTCACTTCAACTTTTTTGAGAACCAGATCGCCGATTTGAAAAGCGCGGGGCTTGACCCCTTTGTTGTAGCTCCGAGCCACCGTGGCTCGATATTGCTGCATGCGTTGGAATCCCTTCTGCCGAATTTCTTCAATGGTGTCAAGCTCATGCGCTCGATCTTCTGCGTTTCTGGCGAGCTGGTAGTTGGAAACCCTTGCAGTCTGATGTAGAAGCTCCGCGGGGATCATGGCCTCCGACCCGTAGACCATTGAGAAGGGGGTTAGCCCTGTAGCAGTTCTAGGAGTTGTGCGGTACGCCCATAGGACCCCGTCAAGTTCGTCGACCCAAGCTCCCTTCTTGGCCTCCAGCCTGGTTTGGAGGTTCTGAATAATGATCCGATTAATTACTTCGACCTGGCCGTTCGCCTGGGGATGGCCGACCGACGCGAAGCGCTGACTGATTCCCATATTTGTATAGTAGGACCTAGTGCTGGCGCTTTGAAATTGAGTTCTGTTGTCGCAGATGAGGACCCTGGGGATCCCAAATCTGCAAATGATGTTGCGCCATAAGAAATTTTGGATAACCTTGTCCGTGATTTTTGCCGCGGGTTGGGCTTCGACCCATTTAGAGAAGTATTCCATCGCGACTAACAGGTATTGCCGTTGACCCGTCGCGAGTGGCAGTGGCCCGACGATGTCAATGCTCCACTGATCAAAGGGCCAGCAAATGTCTACAGGGACCATTTCTGCGGGGTGCTGATGCGGGATGTTGGCGTGTTTTTGGCAATTAACACACCTACGGGCGTATTCCTTAGCATCCTCGTTTAGAGTGGGCCAGTAGAAACCACTTCTGGAAACTTTCTTGACCAAGGATCGACCGCCCGCATGATTTCCACACTGCCCGCTATGTATCTCTTCCAAGACGTCCAAAGCCTGTGAGGGACGTAGGCACCGCTTGGTTGGTCCCATGAATGCCCGCTTGTATAATCTCCCTTCGGAATCTAGGGAGTAACCTGCGGCCTTGTACTTGAGGCGTCTCGCGGCATTTCGGTCGGCAGGTAACACTCCATCTCTGAGGTAAAGTATAAATTCGTCGACCCAGCACGGTTCTGCGGGGTCGATGGAGCATATTACCTCTGCCTCGCCATCAATCACTCTCCCCTCGCTTGACAAGTAAGTGATGTTTTGGTCCTTGGAGCCTCTCATTCCGTTCGTGAATTTTGACAACGCGTCCGCACGCGTGTTCTCTTCCCTGGGGACTTGCTGTAGCGTAAATTCTTTGAATTGAGACGCCAAGGATTTGACCTTGGCAAGGTACTTGATCATAGTTTCCTCACGCGCTTCGTAGGAGCCCTGAAACTGGCTCGCCACCAGCTGGGAATCCGTCATTACGGCAATCCTTTCGACCCCATGCTCCTTTGCGATTTTAAGGCCAGCGATGAGCGCTTCGTACTCTGCCTCATTGTTGGTGGCTGGGAAGTCCAGGGAGATGGCGAAATCAAGCGTCTCGCTCCCCGTGCTGGTTAGGGAGATCCCCACACCGCCTCCTTGAGAGGTTGAGGAACCATCGACCGACATTGTCCATAGCGCTGGGCGCGGGGTTTCCTTACGGGGGTCGCTCTTTTCAATGATGAAATCTGCGAGGATCTGGGCTTGATATGCAGCTCGGGGCTGGTAATTGATATCGAACTGACTCAATTCGATGGCCCATTTTACGATTCTTCCCGATGCTTCCGGTTTTTCCAGGACTTGGCGCAAGCCTCGGTCTGTGAGGACAATGATGGAATGGGATTGGAAGTAAGGCCTTAGCTTTCTGGAGGCGTGCACGAGGGCCAGAGCGAATTTTTCGATCTCCATATAGCGCGTTTCCGCGCCGTGGAGTATCTTGCTAACGTAATATACTGGCATGTGCTTCCTTTCGCGGACGGCCACTAGCACAGAGCTCACGGCCTCCTCTGTGACCGCCAAATAAAGGTACAAAGTTTCTCCTGTTACAGGTTTAGCAAGCAAGGGAGGAGAAGCAAGATATTCTTTGAGCCCCTCAAAGGCTTCATCACATTCATCAGTCCACTCGAATTTTTTAATATTGCGTAAAATCTTAAAGAACGGGAGATTTTTCTCAGAGGAGCGAGAGATGAACCTGTTTAGTGAAATGATTCGACCGACGAGACGCTGGACGTCCCTCACGTTGTGGGGTCTGTTGATGCCCTTAAGAGCTAAGATTTTCTCCGGGTTGGCTTCGATTCCTCGTTAGCTGACTATGTAACCAAGGAATTTTCCTCCTTCTATGCCGAAGGAGCATTTGCCGGGATTCAGCTTCATCCTGTACTTGCGGAGCAGGTCGAAAGTCCGACCCAAATCGGCCAAATGCATCTCTGCCCTCTCGCTCTTGACGATCATGTCGTCAACATAGACCTCCATTGTTTTGCCTATCTCGTCTGCGAAAACCTTGTTGACCAGCCTTTGATAGGCCGCGCCAGCGTTTTTCAATCCGAATGGCATGACCTCGAAACAGTAGATTCCCTTCACCACAATGAAAGCGGTCTTCCCCTTGTCCTCCTGGGCCATGAAGATTTGATAGTAGCCCTGGAAGGCGTCCATCATGCTCAGGAGCTCACAGCCGGCAGTCGAATCGACCAACTGATCAATGCGTGGGAGAGGGTAAGGATCCTTGGGACAGGCCTTGTTTAGGTCGGTGAAGTCGTTGCACATTCGCCACTTCCCTCCTGTCTTCGCGACCAGAACGACATTGCAGAGCCAATCCACGTACTTGGCTGGCGTGATGTATCCGGCATCCAGCAGTTTGTTGACCTCTTGCTTGATTATTTTGTTTCGCTCATCACTCTGGGCCCTCAACCGTTGTTTGATGGGTCGAAAACTTGGGTCCACATTCAAATGGTGTTCGATAATTTTTGGGTCGACGCCGACCAAGTCTGAGGACTTCCAAGCAAACACGTCTGCATTATCTTGTAGGAACTGGATGAGCATACACTGCTGCTTACCTTTGAGATTCGCTCCAATGTGCGTGGTTTTCTCTGGGTCATCCGGAATCAGTGTGACTGGGACGAGGGCTCCTGCTGCCTCTATCTTACCATCATCAAGCTTACGCTTCTTCCTTACTATGGTGGAGGTCATCTGCTTGGAACACATCTCGGCGGTGGGATCGTCTGGGTCGACAAGTTCCGCATCTAGGAAATCGCCTACGTCTATTAAAGGAACAACAGCTTTGTTCGGAAGTTGTACCTTTTCCATAGAGATGGAGTAGCATTCCCATGATTCCGGTATGTTGCAACGGAGCTCCCCTATCCCATGCGGGGTCGGCAGCTTGATGGTTTGGTGGTAAGTGGAAATCACCGCTCGGAAGCTGATCAGAGCGGGGCGTCCCACGATGATGTTGTAAGCAGAGGGGCCTTCCACCACCAAGTATTCCAATAATTGTGTGGCCCGTTGCGGCAGCTTTCCCATGGAGGTAACAAGCTTGACTCTTCCTTTAGAATAGACCTCCGAGCCCCCAAAACCTGTCAATGGTGTTTTAATAGGCTCATACTCAAGGGAATTGTGGATGTTCATCTTTTGCAAGGTGGAATAGAAGATAATGTTAGCGGAGCTCCCACTGTCGACTAGGGTCTTATGAACAGCGCAATTTGCTACGTCTAAAGTAACGACCAGCGGGCAACTAGGCATTCCCCCATCTCGTGGCATTACTGGTATGAAGTCCTTATCGCTAAATGAGATTTCTTGCTCGTGCCATTCTTGCCCTTGCTCCACTTGCATGATCTCTCTGGGCCCATAAAGCTCCCGACCCGCCTGACGCCTTGACCGCTTGCGGGCCGTCTTGGAGTCTCCTCCTACGGGGCCACCCGCAATCATGAAGATTTCGTTAGTGGGCATGTTGTGGGGGTTAGCCTCTCCAGGCTTCTCCAATGGTGGCTTTCGTCCCCTCCTGGGCGGAGGCGACTCCCTTGGGTTGAGAATTTGGCGGGCCCGCTCGTCCAATTTTCTGACAAACTCCATGAGGTGGCCTCCTTGAATTAGTCGCTCTACCTCCTCCCTTAAAGCGATGCATTCTGAAGTCCAATGACCGGGCTGCATGTGGTAAGCGCAGCGCTTCCCAGACTCCTTAGCCTTCTTGGTTTCTTTCAGCTACTTTGGCTTTTTAAGGAGTCCTCGATCCATGACTTCGTAAATTTCCTCTATGGGGCAAACCAAAGGTGTGTAACCTTTCCTGACCCCGCTCGATGAGGGCACTTCCCGCTTGAGCCTCTGTTCCATTCTGCTGGAGATCCTTGGAGGCTCCGACCGAGGTGGGTCGGATCTGGGGAACCTATCGGGAGCTGGGTCGTTTGCTCGTCGATCACTTTTGCGCCCCAAAGCGCGTGTTATGGACTTGACCTCCTCCAGCCGCATGAAACGGCGTGCTATGGCCATTATTTCCTCCATATTCTGGGGAGACTGGAGGATGATTTCATCGGCGTACTCCGTGTGGCGGATCGCCTTGTGTAGGGTCTGGGTCAAGATGTCAATGTCCAAGTGCTCGACCTTGACGAATGCTTCATTGAATCGTGAAAAGAAACTCCTCAAGGTCTCGCCTTCTTCCTGCGTGATACTATACAGATAGGTGGACGGGAGCTTGACCCCCGTCATAGAGGAGAAGTGAGCTTTGAACTTTCTAGCCAAATGATCATAATCTCGGATGCTATGGGGAGCTAGCCGCTCAAACCAGTCTTGGGCTGGACCCTCGAGCGTGGTTTCGAAAATCTTGGCCCAAATGAGTTTGGAGTGGCCATAGAGGCTGACTTGTGCTTCGAATTTGGAGCAGTGCTTCACGGGGTCGGTGCTCCCGTGGTATATTGGCAGATTGGTGGGGACTCTGTCCACCACCTTGGCGTCGATGATTTCGTCGCAAAAGGGGGACCTTGCCTCCCTTTCACTGCGGTACATCCTCCCCAGACGTGGGGGGAGGTGACCGTGGTGGTGGGCTGGTGCCCTTTCCTCGAAGACCTGCCCTTGGGGGAAGTGTGATGACACTTCTTCTTGTGGATCAAAATACTCCGACCCTGGTGCCGGGTCGGGTACATAAGGTTGCTGCTACTGCTGTTGTTGCTGCCTCTGCCTCCGGGGGAGATTATTTCGGAGATCGCCCTGGCCCACCCAATGTCCCCGATTGGCCTGATGGTAGGCGTTGGGATGGACCCTGGCCCCCAGGCGATCGAAAACAGGCACATTTCTAGGGACAGGAACGTCTCTATTCATTTCGCTTGCCGTCCCTGCAATGTGGCGCTCGCCCCTATCCGTTTCCCTCATATTGCGTAAGAGTTGCGAGGGGCGTTCCTCAGCCTGATCATTCCTTCTTCTAGCTGGCTCCCATCGGCGGGGTAGGTTTTCATTGTCATCGAAACCCTCCTCCAGGTGCGCACCCAGATGGACTGGATGCTGGGCTCCCAAGGCCGGAGCAATGTATATGGTCTGAGGTTGCGCGTAGGGGTTTTGACCGTAGGGGAGCTGCGGATACCCCCAGATACTTAGCTGAGGGGCATGCTGATGGACAGCATACGTCCCTGGTGCAGAAGGCCCTTGAACCGTGGGGTGTGCAACATTCTGAGGGGTCAGGGCCAAAGGGCTTCCTCTTGGGGGAGCCGGCATGACCGGCTCCCTGTTTTCTCTTGCAGCGGCCAACGCCTCTGCCCGACAGCTCTCCGCGTAAGCCGCCAAATCCGCTTCCGAGAGTATTAAACGGCTAGGAGCACTAGGGCCGGTATCCGTAGCGACGATCCCCACTACGGGGGGTGGGAAGTTCCCCCCTGAGGTGTTGAGATCCGGGAAGATCTCTTCACCATTCTCGCCGTAGACTCGTCGTCCGTGACGTGTTTGGACCATCGTCAGTGGAGAGCTGGCTTAAACTGATAAGGAAGAGAGACTTTTTTGTTCAGAGTTTCCCACAGACGGCGCCAAGATGATCGTGTCGAAATCTGGGCACTGTACGGGGTTCCAGATTAAGACGCCAAATCACCCAAGATATTTGTAAAGTGTGGAGAACTCCGACGCTTCCTCCAACTGAAAAGGTAGAACAAACGTGAACTCAAAGGCCAAGACGGGGAAGAGTGGGGGTTGGACCCGTTTTGGCACTCCGACGCTCAAGTCAGCTAAAGCTCTTGGTCAAAAAATGCTAGAGTTAAGAGTTTTGGGCGTGAAAAAGAGCTTACCTTTGGCCGTCGCAAGGCGAGGCTTTTATAGGGTGAAGATGGACTTCGCGGGAGCAAGTACACCTCCCAGAAAGTGGTTGGGAGGAGAGAGTCCTGGTCCTCTGGCCGGAACAGTGCTTTTCCAGCCAAAGCACTGTTCGCCTGCTCCTGCCAGGATCCCTAACACTGTACTGAGCGCGGCTGCAATTAATGCGGCCAGCCATAGGTGGTACTCGCATTAAGTGCGGTTGTCCTGTAGTGATCGGGTCGGGGTTTCGCTGGGTCGCACCTTTCTCTGGAGTGAAAGGAGACCCTAGGTCGCGGGAGACCGCCGCCAAACCGGGACTTGTGGTCTTCAGTCAAGTAGTGGGTCGATGATCGCCTAAGCGGCTCGGTCGTGAAAAGCTTACGAGGCATAGGCTGCTTATCTGGCAATGACATCTGGCGCTAAATCAGACTCCCCGATTTTCCCCTTATCATATAACATAATTAATAATATTCATATATAATCTAAAATATCACGTATGTATATATATATATATGATGAGGCCCCAGTATAACATGGCACATCATAGCACGTGGACCATCAAGAAGATCGAGGGCCCCTGCCAGTCGGTAACAATCCAATAGTGCTCTCTGATAATTCGTATATGATCGTCCCCCTGCTACAGTTACTTTTACATTTAACTTTCTGGCAGGCCTACGGATGCTTTTCCTCAAACACCCCTCATTAGGCCACGTGTCAAGGGTGACATCCTCTAGTAACTGGGCAACATGGAATTACCAAAGGTTCCTTACCCTCCACATATACATACACTAAACCGAGTCATCTACATCAGTAAGCTTTACTCTAAGTATTTACAACACTTCTCTCGAACTCAATCAAATCTCCATAACTGGTTTACTAACTTGAGCGTCGGGAGCCAAAATTGGTATTCCCCCATATTCCCCAGTTTGGCCTTCAATCGTTTTCCTTGTGTTTGCTTAGCAGGATTTGGACCCAGGATTTAGAGAGATATCATCATCTCCACTTCTTCAAATACTCTCCTCTTATTAATTTCCCATTAAATTTAAATTGTGAATGATATTGTAGTGACACCTCATCTCACGCAACATCATTTTGGCCGTCTGCGGGAAATTCTTCTCTTACTTCTTCCTTTTTTACTACTAGAAGTAGAACAATTAAGTTTGAATATGATAATATAGGAGAAAATTATTAATTTCATCCCGTATTGTAACCCCTTTTCAATTTTGGTCCCAACAGTTGTCATGTTCTCAATTTGCATCCCTTAATGTCACTTTTTTCTTAAATTAGGTCTCATTGACCAATTTCCGTCCAAATTTAACGTTTGACCGTTAAAAAACTTATTTTCACCCATTTTAGTTCTTTTATATTTTCAAAACTACCCTAAATTATTTAAATTTTATATTTTCAACCCCAAACTATTTAAATTGTATATTTTCGTCCGAAACAAAATGTAATATATTTTTTTTTTGAAAAGAAATATAATATATAATGTGACGCCCGGAGTGGTGGGCCACCACATCCCCCGCACCTAAACCCGAACCCACATATGTAATGGGTCTAAGTGAATAGGGACCTACACGCACACACTAGGCTAAGCGGGGCTAAGACAAAGACAGAGCACGCCAAACAGACAGATAAATACGCAGAAGTAAGAAACAGGATCCATAAAAGAGCTCATCAAAAGCATACTAACATATATACAATGGCCACATGACCCCAAAATATTACAACAAGTATTCATAAATCTCCAACATATACAATTCAACTTGCACATATCCAAAAGTATCAAAATATAACATGTGATATGCAGACTCGACCTATCCAAGCTAGTGTGACCTCAAGATACACTTCCCCCCTAGCTCTAGTCACCTGCAACTAAAGTGTTAAGGAGAAGATCAGTCTAAACTCGATTGAGGGGGCTAACGTACACCCACACATAAATACATAGAGCATAGTAAATAACAAAAGAGATGGTCATGAACCGAGCTAGGGTTTTTCATACCAAATCATTTCCAAACTTAACATATAATACATAAAAGAAATCCTAACTCGATTCATAATCCACCAATACATAAATAGAAACATATGTCCGGCGAGTACGGACCTCCACCAACTCCTCATAACATATCATAAATATGGAAATCATAAATACCAATCCATCCCCACATCCTTGGTGTTCGGGAGTCAAACCCTCTCCACCTACAATACAAACACATACGGGGTAGCTAACCCACAATATGTCTTCCCCGGTTATCCACCGAGGGCTCAAAGTAATGCGCCTTCCCAACCTCCAAGAGTCGTACGTGAATACTTCAAAGGGAATTATGCAGAGGCCAAACCCGACGACCCTTGCCGTCCCGGGCATTCCTTACCCATAATTCCTGGGGCCCAACATATCGAATCAAACCAACTTCCCATCTTTCAGGTCATACCTCGCTCATACCATATCATAAACGTACATAGGGATTCAAACCTTAAGCTTACGTATGCTCATACTTATACTAATTTCATAAACTCAAAGGGGATTCATAAGATCATAAACATAGCTTAAACACACATATTTAACTATATAATAAGTATATAGTCGCGTGCGGGGTGAGAAATCATCACATAAAGGCCGTAGGATTCATAACTAAAAAAAAATTCCTAAACTTCACCTTGAAGCAAAAGAGAGTGTAGAGACCGGGGCCAAAACAAGCAACAGACGCCTAAACCTCGGGCTCGTTGACTTCCGAAAGAGGCTCTCAAACATAAGAACACAACACCCGAGACTTAGACTCAATCATGAACTAATTAGACGCCCAGAAATGCTCATGAATGCAATGTATGCATATAAAGTGCATAAACGTACCACTTAAGACATATCGAATCATAACTCAATCAAATCATATCAAATTGATTCGAAAATCTAAAACAAGAAAGTCATAATATTACATCCTAATAACAATTAGAAGTCATAAACGGAGTAAGATAATAACAAAGCAAGCAAACGAAAAAGGAAAAAACACAGCAGTCACACAAAAGAGCTGAGACATGGCCGTGTGCCCTCCGAAGAACAAAATGAGACACGACCATGTCTCAGTACAGAACTAAAATGGTTCGAAATTAGGGCTGAGATACGACCGTATCTCTCTGTTAGTTTGAGTTTTTGCTGACTTAAGAAAGTCAAACTATTTCCTTTTGTATCATCTTGATTTCTTGCAGGTATCAAGCAAATAAAAGGGACAACAAAATATTGACATATCAAGTAGACACAATCACGCTAATTAGTGGGTACCAACGGATACTTGCCATTCATAATGCCTTCTCACAGCTATATATTAGAAGTTCTGAATGGAAGAGTCATTGAGTTGCAAAGCTCCTAAAGAGTACTTAAATTCATTGAAAGCATTTGTAAGGTTATAAGAGAAGTGTGTCTCTGGGTTACAAATTCAGAGGAGAGTCCGAGAGTTGTGGTTAGAAGGGTGTGTCCTTCTGGTAGATCAGATATTGTGTCTGGTATTTGAGGTTATTTACTTTAGTGTATGTAGTAAGATAGATAGATTAAAGGGTTTTTTCTATCCTAGTTTGTGGTGTAAGAATTTACGAAACTTTGTAAGTGAATTCTCTAAAGATTTAATACAGTACCCTTTAAAAACTCCCAAGTTCAAAGCTTGGAGACAGGAGTAGGCTTGCCGAACGTGTATAAATCCTTGCGTTCCTTTACCTTTTCTTTGTTATTTCATTTGTGTGAGGTTTACCTTTTCATCTACTTAACTGTCTCAAAGTAACAAATTGAGAACCCCTAAAAGGTGTCACTCTCCCTAAGCATAAAAGGAGACATGGGCGTATCTTAGTACAGAAAATTCGGGCCATGAGACACGCCCGTGTCTTCATGCGGAAAGGAAAAGCTATCACCAAATTGCTTCGGTTTCTCCATCGAATTCACTACTAGAAATTTGTCATATAGCAACGGAAATTATTCGTTGCTATTTAGCAACGGATATAGCAACGAAAAAAAATTCGTGGCAAAATGCTTTAGCAATGGAATTTTCGTTGCTAAATCCACTGCTATATATGAAAAAAAATAGCAACGGATTTTTCGTTGCTAAAATTAAATAATACAAAAAATAAATAAATTAGTATATATAGCGACGGAAATTCCGTTGCTATTAAAATAAAAACCTAATAAAAAATAATATAATATTTATAAATATTTGCAACGAAAAAAAAGAAATAAAAATAAACAAATATTTAAAGCGAATCAATAAATTTCAGATTGGAGATGAAAAATAAATGATAGTAGTTGCAATTTATTTTTCATGGACATCTACACAGAGGAGTAAAAAGCGAAATTATTCTAGATCGAGAAATTTGTGAATAATTTAAATAATTTTTGAGTGCAACAATATTTATTTAGTGGAATTAAATATTGTTAAACGGTAATTAATTACTATCATGAGATGATAATACATTAACCCCCTTTGGAGCTAAAATTAATTAGTCCTGCAGGTCCCCCTTGCAAGCCCCAATTGAAAACCCGAAGAGAAAATATTAAAAGGAGAAAGAGAAATGAATTTTCAAAGTGTTTGAAAATAGCCAAGGGATTTATTTTAAGAAATAAATCAAAGTTCCAAAGAGTTGGAAATGCCCAGAATTTTATTTTGGAGAAAATAAAATTTTAAATTTAAAAAAAAAATTTAATTACTGACGTGGTAGGTGCTGACGTGGCACCTGACGTGTCACGCCACGTCAGCAGGTCGGGCCCAAACGGCGCTGACACAGCGCCAGCGTGGCGCGCCACGTGTACGACGCAGGCGTCAGCACCGCGGATGGTCCAGATTGAATCTGGGTGGGCCGGTCAACGGGTCAGATGGTCCAAGTCAAACCGGTTTCGAATCGGGTCAAAAGTGTTAGGAATAGTGCCCTTAAAGCAGCTTTTGGCTTTACTATTTCCTTGTAATGTCACGAACAGTCTTTGAATAATAAAACGAGATGGTTTTGTTCATAGGCATTCACTTCTTTATGTGTTTATTATGTCTATTTGGGTTGACTGTGTGTTTACATGTATTGAACTCTCCTAATCCGATGAGGCCGTAAGAGCTTTGTCGTTATGGGAACAACACATGAAGCAAGTTCTTAACTCCATAGGCGAGGATTAGAAACTTCTCCAAGTCGAGAGTCCGACAGACAGTGGGAGTGTCGACCATGACTCTGTTGAGACTTGCTTATGTGATTATGTCCTTTTGAAGGATCACTCAGTTTCATGGAGTGATAAGTGCATACGATGATGCGTTCATAATACACGAGGGTGATTGTTACTAGAACTTCATCGCTGAAATGTCCCGCGTGAGAACATTCCTAAATGGGAAAGGAAGTTTCTAGAAACTTCCAGATTAGGAAATATCTCATAGGTCAATAACGTGATTCATTAACCCTTAGACTTGAGATTCTGTAATGTCTCATATGAGCTAACTCTGTAATCTTTTATATAGGCTCAAAATAGTTTCGACATAATGAAACCTGAACCACGGCCTATGTTGGGATTACACAAGTGGCATATGTAGAGTTAGTAGAATCGACAAAGGACCTACACTTGTTGCAAGAACAAGAATGATCTCTTACTGATTGAGTTGTTCGTAGTCCATTAAACTTAAACCCTTGGCCAAGGTGGATAAAAGATCAAGACATCAAGAAAATGGGGTTTTCTTGGATTGAGGTCTAAATGGATATGAAACGAACTTAACTTTAAAGATCAAGAATATTTAGGCTCTAAGAATATTCCCATGCCTTAGTTCTTGATTGGGAGATGGAGTTGTAGGAGGATCGTATTTCACTGTATGTTATTGACTGAAAGGTTCTTCGATTTATTTCGTTATTCGGCTAGGGGTCACACATCCATTGCTAGATTGCGATAGTGTGATCTGTGAAGTGATTGATTAATTACTGAATTAATTAATTACTGTCACTGCTAATCGAATAATGAACCTAAAGGGTCACACACAAATGCCAGGACACGAGGGTTATGGTAGGATGTTAATATGATTATCAAAGAATCAAAATGTTGATCGAAGAGGGCGAGACGAATCACGCCCCGCCACGTGTCACGCTCGGAACGTGACTGCCACGTGTTATGCACACGTGGCCTGCACGTGTATTGTACACG
Organism: Lantana camara; assembly: GCA_037501455.1. NCBI lineage: Eukaryota > Viridiplantae > Streptophyta > Magnoliopsida > Lamiales > Verbenaceae > Lantana > Lantana camara. Next base: position 85,897,565 of record CM074862.1, on the reverse strand, counting down.
TGTGATAACGTGATTTTGGCGTGTGATGTATTTCACATTCGAATTCTTTTCTAGAATTAATTAATTAAATTGTAATTAATTAATTTAAGTCTATTAATTAATTTTGAATTAATTGTTAAGATTTTATTTCTCAAGCTTAACCCAATAAATAATTAATTGAGAATTAAATTATTTATTGAATCTTGACTTTTAGCTTTATGAAAGTTGAGTCTAACTTCCTATTGTAGGAGAGAGAAAGTTGATTCTTGCAAGACTTGGAGAATAAGTTAGGAACTTATTATTCCAATTAAATAATTAATTAAACTAGTTAATTAGTAAGCAAGAAAACTAATCTCATTGGTTCTTGGAAACCCTAATGGGTTCGAACCACATGAGTATAAATAAGGGGATTGGGGCTTTCTTATTCTTTAGACCAATACTCACGAAGTGTTAAGTTTTTGAGAAAAATAAAAGAAAAGTTTTCAAAGCAAAAAATCCTAGTCTTAACACAAGCTATAGAACTAGCATTCTCACTTGCTTGATCGTGTTCTAGGACTGGTGTGGATACGCTTTGGAGGGTCACTGCTTTGGGATCTGTCGAGAACCATTTGAGGGACTTTCCACTTCAAGGGTGTTCAGTAGGCGGTACTGACATCACTAGAAAGCTTCAATTTACGTAAGTTTCTAAACACCCTGTGATACGATACGAGAATTGCAAGTCCTTGATCAAACTTTTGGAAAAATTTTAAATTTCAGCTGCATTTCTGTACTTGTTTTCCAACAAGTGGTATCAGAGCCACCTTGCAACGCTCGTGTTGTATCGTTACAGCTTTATGAATTTTGATGAAAATTCTTGAATTTGAGTGTTTGTTATGTATTCTTGGTTTTTGTTTGAAATACAAAGTTGCTGGATCAAAATTGTTTCTTGAAAATTTTGCGAAAATTGTTTCCTGATTAATCTGGTTTTAAACTGTTTTAATTCAGATTGATTTGAACTATTTTAATTCGGAATTGTATTGCATGAATTTGGTGAAATTGCGAAACGAAAAAAAAAAAATACGGAACGGGTCTTTGTTTTTGTTTCTTGTTTTCCAAGTTTCATTAAAATCCCGTTTTGGAAAATCTGATTTTATTTGAAAATTTGATTTTAATTTTATAAAATTGTTTATTTGAAATAATTATAAAATATGGGATTTTAGTGAATTAAAGTCAAGTTCTTAATTTTCGAGAAAATTACGAATATCACTTTAAATGATATTTTAGACAAAAACTTAATTTTGAATTAATTGTGGTTTTGTCTAGATCCAGTGATTCGATTTTGAATAAATTCTTGAATAATGAACTATATTCAAATTACTTAATTTAATTGTAACTTGAAGTCAAGGGAATTTTAGATTTAGTTGGTAAATTTAAATTCAAGCGGAAGCATGCTAGTTTAGGTGATCATGGGTTAGTCTAATGTATGGTTTTAAATTCTGCACATAGATGATTTAAACTGGGGTCGGAGCCCCATAGTTGCGCGTTTTGGGGTTAGAGCCCCACTTATGTGCGTACTGTTATGTGTTTATTATGTGGCTTTCCTTATTATTATTTTTGGGCCGGGGTATGCCCTGCGTACTTATCTATGACTAATATGAAGATTGAGTCATATTACTTTATGTAAAGAGAGTAGAACTTAGGAAGTGAGGTTTTTATTTTCATTTTGGAGACAAGCACCCATGGAATACGAAGGATACACAAGGAGCACTTGAAGAATAGTGGCCATAAGAAGACCCCTCAAAATGTTTAGGAGGGTTTCTATTAATGTAATAGATAGGGCTGGTTTTTCCATTAAATTCTATACCCCTATGTGATATGAATTGTCTTATGTGGCATGAATGTTAGAACAAGTGATTTTGGAGTGGCTCCCGAAATCACATATAAGATAGGATACCCATGATCATCTCATAATTGGTATCATGCTAGGACATGTTATCTGCTAATTGCTTCTGTGATGCACTTTATGTGAAACTGCATTAAACAAGACAATTAAAATTGGGATAACATTATATGTTGGTGAGGTCATTCGAAAATCCCTCTTAAATATTGAGCAAAATTCGAATAAATGGGTATTTTATCATGGTAATAAAATTCCTAACATTCCATCAATAGGATTTAGGACTTAATAAGTGAACCTAATTGCTGTCTCACGAGTCGTGGGGTAATTAGTGGATCTTATTAACTCTTAGTTTCCTGATTAATTATTTTAAATAATTAATATTTCTTAACCATTTTAGAATGGGTGATGTCTCACGAGTCGTGGGTCGTTCCGGACTAAGTTTGGTTGAGATCTTATGATTGATGGGTCTAGCTCAACACTGAAGTAGATAAGGATGTCTCACGAGTTGTGGGTCCATAGTCGAAAGATCAGTGATACAAAAACATTACTAGGAATTCAATGAGAAATCGAATTGGTAGATAGTACCTACCTAAGATTCTTAGACCTTTGGATGTCTCACGAGTCATGGGTCTAAAACTAAGAATACTTGGGATCCTAGTACCCATTGAGAACATAAGTTTCTTCTAAAGTCGTTGGGATTTCTAGACTTTCTAAAAACAGTGGGAGAACATATTTCTAAAGACCTTGATAATATGTATAATCGTTATTATTCAGCATGCTCATAGTTTCTCTGTTTTTCATTTAAGTTGTAGTTCTGTGATTCTCTTCAAACTGAAATGGCAACCAAAAACCCTTTGGTATCCATCCTCGAATCAAACAAGTTGACGGGGCCTAATTACTCTGATTGGCTTCGGAATCTAAAGATAGTTTTAGATTCTGAGAAGAGAAGATATGTTCTCTTCAAGGGAGAGCCTACCCCTGAGGGTGAGGCTCCGACTCGGGCCGAAAGAGAGGCAATTGCGAAATGGTCTGAAGACAATCTTCAAGCCCGTTGCCTCATGTTGGCCAACATGTCTCCGGACATGCAAAGGCAACACGAGTCAATGGAATACGCTTGGGAGATTTATGACCATCTCGAGCAATTGTACCGCCCCAAAGAACGTGTTCTAAGGTACAACACCTCAGAATGGAAGAAGGTACAAGTGTCCACGAACATGGTCTTAAGTTTCTTGCTTTGAACGAGAAACTTACCTCCATGGAGATGCCTCTGAGCGAGGAACTCATTGTGGACCTGTTGCTCGCATCGCTTCCACCATCATTCAATCCTTTTGTGCTGAACTTCAACATGAATCATGCTCATGCTACTGTCGCTGAGCTGATTAGTCAACTTGTGACTGCTGAAGTCACGATAAAGAAGGATAACAAAGTAATGATGGTCATTTTCTCTTCTAGGTCTTCTAAAGGCAAAGGGAAGAAAGTTCCCAAGAAGAAGGGATCTCTTAAACCCGATGGAGGGGTTAAAAAGAGAAAGGCCAAGAAGAAAAGAGATCAGAAAGAGGACGTTTGCCACCATTGTGGCAAGAAAGGGCATTGGAAGAGGAACTGCCAGGACTACAAGGATACTTTAAAGAAAGGTGTGTTTATTGTTGAAGTAAATCTATATATTGATTCTAATTCTTGGGTACTTAATACCGGTTGTGGAGTTCATATGTATAATGATGTACAGATGCTAAATGAGGTCTGGCAGCTTGAAGAAGGAGAATGCGTCTTGAAGGTTGGGAATGGATCAAGCGTTCAAGCTCGAGCCATCGGGACGTGTAGATTAGATTTAGGTATCTTTACTTTAGTTTTAAATAAAGTCCTTTATGTACCTTCTAATATTCGTAATATTATTTCCATTCCAATATTAGATTGTGAAGGATATGAGACTTTCTCCAGAAATGGAAAATTTTATTTTAAGAAGAATAAAACTTCCGTTTTACTTGGTACATTATCTAATGGACTTTATACAACCAAAGACACCAATATTTTGAATATACAACAATCAAACAAACGCAAAAGAGATGACAAGATCTCGGCTTCTTTATGGCACGTACATTTAGGCCATATTTCTAAAGATAGGATTGCTAAGTTAACTAATTTAGGATCATTCTATGATAATGAACGTAAAGAGTTCACTCATTGTGAATCATGACTTAAAGGAAAAATGGCCAAAACTCCCTTTAATGGTAAAGTGGAACGTGCCACTAAAGTATTGGATTTAATCTATACTGATGTTTGTGAACCACTTAGTGTAAGTACAAGAAACAATCATCAGTATTTCATAACCTTCATAGACGACTTTAGTCATTTTGGTTATGTGTACTTAATGAAGTATAAATCCGAAGCCTTTGAGAAATTCTTGGAATTTCAGAAGGAGGTTGAGAACCAAACTGGTCACAAGATTAAGACACTTCGAACTGATCGAGGTGGCGAGTATCTAAGTGATGAATTCCTTAGTCATCTCAGAGATAATGGAACATAACCCTACTTGATATGGTTCGTTCCATGATGAGTTTCACTGAATTACCACCTTCATTCTGGGGCTATGCCCTAGAATCAGCAGTTAAGATTCTGAATCTAGTTCCCTCCAAATCTGTACCCAAAACCCCATATGAGATGTGGTTTGGCAAATTAAAATCCCTAACTATTCTTACTTAAGAATTTGGGGTTGTCCTGCTTATGTGAAGAGGATAGTGGGAGATAAGCTTGAAGCTAGATCAAGCTTATGTAACTTCGTGGGATATCCTAAAGAGTCAGTAGGATAATATTTCTACGATCCTCTTGAACAAAAGGTATTTGTGTCAAGAAACGCCACTTTTCTTGAGGACTAGTTCCTTAAAGAAAAGAAAGGCAAGATCGCAAAACTCGAAGAGGTTCGGGACCAAGGTCCCACGCCTAGCTTGGAGAATAACGTCCGCATCCCTACCCAAGAGAGTGATACACGCGAAAATCCTCCTCAAATAAGACGTTCTGAATGCATTCCTAGATAACCAAAGAGGTGGTACGGTTTTCTCCACCAAACATCTCAAATGGATAATGATCCATTAACTTATGAGGAGGCACAGTTAGATTCGGACTCTGAACAGTGAAAAGAAGCAATGAAATCCGAAATAGATTCCATGTACTCCAACCAAGTTTGGACCTTGGTTGATCCACCTGATGGGATCAGGCCCATAGGGTGTAAATGGATAAATAAGCGCAAGCTTGGAGTAGATGGAAGTGTGGCAGCCTTTAAAGTAAGATTAGTTGCTATGGGGTTTACTCAAAGACCAGGTGTAGACTTTGATGAAACCTTCTCCCCGGTTGCAATGCAAAAATCCATTAGGATATTGCTAGCCATTGCTGCATATTATGACTATGAGATATGGCAAATGGATGTGAAAACTGCCTTTCTCAATGGAGACATTGACAAAGACATTTACATGGAGCAACCCATGGGTTTCACATTCAGTGGGAGCGAACAAAAGGTTTGTAAGATTCAACGTTCAATCTACGGATTGAAATAAGCTTCTAGGAATTGGAACATTCGATTTGATGAATCGGTCAAATCGTTTGGCTTTATTCAAAATCCGATTGAGTCCTGCGTGCACAAGAAAGAATTGGAAACCTCAGTACAATTTCTGATACTTTATGTAGATGACATCCTTCTCATTGGGAATGCGAAGGATGACATGAAAGTAACAAAGTATTGGTTATCGAACCAATTTGAGATGAAGGATCTTGGTGATGCATCCTACATTCTCGGTATAAAAATCTATCGGGATAGATCTAGGAGATTGTTAGGATTATCACAGTCGGTTTACATAGGCCAAATACTAAAGAGGTCTAGTATGGAAGAATCCAAACGTGGAAAACTTCCAATGGACCAGGGAACAGTTCTTTCGAAGAAGCTGTGTCCCAAGACTGAACTTGAAAAGTCCAGGATGTCCAAAATTCTTTATGCATCAGCTATAGGAAGCATAATGTATGCGATGCTATGTACTCAACCGGATGTGGCTTATACACTCAGCGTGACTAGCCGATTCCAATCTGACCCTGGTGAAGGTCACTGGACTGTTGTAAAGAACATCCTTAAGTACTTACGAAGAACTAAGGATTTATTCTTAGTTTACGGAGCCCAGCAAGATCTTGTCATTAGAGGATACTGTGATGCAAGCTTTGCATCGGACATGGATGACTTTAAATCCATGTCAGGATACATATTCTGCCTGAACGGCGGTGCAGTGAGTTGGAAAACTTCCAAGCAAGCGACCACTGCAGATTCGACCACTGAGGCCGAATACTTAGCTGCAAACGACGCCGCTATGGAAGGTGTTTGGGTAAGAAACTTCATCCACGAGTTGGGTGTAGTTCCTAGCATTAAAGACCCCGTTACAGTATTTTGTGACAACACCGGGGCGGTTGCTCAAGCAAGAGAACCAAGATCTCACCAAAGGACCAAGCACATTTTGAGGAAGTATCACTTAATCCGTGATATAATCAAAAGAGGAGATGTGTAAATTGAAAGGGTCACATCGACAAAGAACATGGCAGATCCACTTAGTAAGGCCCTTAGTCAACAGGCTTTCGAAGGACATCTTCAGATAATGGGTCTTAGATTAGCTCCTGAATGGCTTTGACGGGCAAGTGGGAGATTGTTAGGAATAGTGCCCTTAAAGCAGCTTTTAGCTTTACTATTTCCTTGTAATATTACAAACAGTCTTTGAATATATAAAACGAGATGATTTTGTTCATAGGCATTCACTTCTTTATGTGCTTATTATGTCTGTTTGGGTTGACTGTGTGTTTGCATGTATTGAACTCCTCTAATCCGATGAGGCCGTTAAGAGCTTCGTCGTTATGGGAACGACACATGAAGTAAGTTCTTAACTCCATAGGCGAGGATTAGAAACTTCTCCAAGTCGAGAGTCCGACAGACAGTGGGAGTGTCAACCTTGACTCTATTGAGACTTGCTTATGTGATTATGTCCTTTTGAAGGATCACTCAGTTTCATGGAGTGATAAGTGCATACGATGATGCGTTCATAATACATGAGGGTGATTCTTACTAGAACTTCATCACTGAGATGTCCCGCGTGAGAACATTCCAAAATGGAAAAGGAAGTTTCCAGAAACTTCCAGATTAGGAAATATCTCACAGGTCAATAACGTGATTCATTAATCCTTAGACTTGAGATTCTGTAATATCTCATATGAGCTAACTCTGTAATCTTTGATATAGGCTCAAAAGGGTTTCGACATACTGAAAACTGAACCACGGCCTATGTTGGGATTGCACAAGTGGCATATGTAGAATTAGTAAAATCGACAAAGGGCCTATACTTGTTGCAATAACAAGAATGATCTCTTACTCATTGAGTTGTTCGTAGTCCATTAAACTTAAACCCTTGGCCAAGGTGGATAAAAGATCAAGACATCAAGAAAATGGGGTTTTCTTGGATTGAGGTCTAAATGGATATGAAACGAACTTAACTTTAAAGATCAAGAATATTTAGGCTCTAAGAATATTCCCATGCCTTAATTCTTGATTGAGAGATGGAGTTGTAAGAGGATCGTATTTCTCTGTATGTTATTGACTGAAAGGTTCTTCGATTTATTTCGTTATTCGGCTAGGGGTCACACATCCATTGCTAGATTGCGATAGTGTGATCTGTGAAGTGATTGATTAATTACTGAATTAATTAATTACTGTCACTGCTAATCGAATAATGAACCTAAAGGGTCACACACAAATGCCAGGACACGAGGGTTATGGTAGGATGTTAATATGATTAACGAAGAATCAAAATGTTGATCGAAGAGGGCGAGACGAATCACGCCCCGCCACGTGTCACGCTTGGAACGTGACTGCCACGTGTCAAGAACACGTGGCTGCCACGGTTATGCACATGTGGCCTGCACGTGTATTGTACACGTGTGATAACGTGGTTTCGGCGTGTGATGTATTTCACATGCGAATTCTTTTCTAGAATTAATTAATTAAATTGTAATTAATTAATTTAAGTCTTTTAATTAATTTTGAATTAATTGTTAAGATTTTATTTCTCAAGCTTAACCCAATAAATAATTAATTGAGAATTAAATTATTTATTGAATCTTGACTTTTAGCTTTATGAAAGTTGAGTCTAACTTCCTATTGTAGGAGAGAGAAAGTTGATTCTTGCAAGACTTGGAGAATAAGTTAGGAATTTATTATTCCAATTAAATAATTAATTAAACTAGTTAATTAGTGAGCAAGAAAACTAATCCCGTTGGTTCTTGGAAACCCTAAGGGGTTCGAACCACATGAGTATAAATAAAGGGATCGGGGCTTTCATATTCTTTAGACCAATACTCACGAAGTGTTAAGTTTTTGAGAAAAAAAACAGAAAAGTTTTCAAAGCAAAAATCCTAGCCTTAACACAAGCTATAGAACTAGCATTCTTACTTGCTTGATCGTGTTCTAGGACTGGTAGGGATACGCTTTGGAGGGTCGCTGCTTTGGGATCTGTCGAGAACCATTCGAGGGACTTTCCGCTTCAAGGGTGTTCAGTAGGCGGCACTGACATCACTAGAAAACTTCAATTTACGAAAGTTTCTAAACCCCCTGTGATATGATATGAGAATTTCAAGTCCTTGATCAAACTTTTGGAAAAAATTTAAATTTTCGCTACGTTTCTGTACTCGTTTTCCAACAAAAAGGGTAGGGTCGCGGATAGGGTCAGCCAGACTAGGTCCGGTTCAGACCGACCCGGCCACGTGTCAAAATCTGGTAGCATGTGCGTGTGTGAACACGCGCCAACCACTTGGCCACCTTGTGGCGGAGCGTGGTTGGCGGCGTTGTGTCCGCGACGGAGAGAGCTGCAACGTGGTGTATTTCGATTGGCCGTTCGGGACGCGGTTTGTACGCGGGATGGTAAATGACCATTATACTCTCATTTTTATACCTAAAATGACCATTTTGCCCTCAAGAATTTGCCTATAAATAGGCTGATCCCCTACCTCATTTTTCATTCCATTCTTGAGTAGCATTTTTGTGAGCTTCTCTTTCTTTAATTAATCCCTAATTAAGGGATTAATTAGTATGTAATCAGGTGGTTATGTATTTAATATATAAACCACTTAATTGATAGAAAATTAGGGAATTTTCTAGTTTAGAAAAATGAGTTTTTCTAGAAAAATATTTTCTCGAGTATTTAGAGAAATACTCGCGGAGCCCACACTCTGAGGGTCGAGTCGGGGATATTGCGGGGAAGCTCTGCCGGTCTTACGAAAGGGAAAGGAGCTAGAAAAATACCGTTAGATAGCCATATTTGCAATACGGTAATATTTTACAGTTGTATTATTTTAAGCATGATAAATTATATGCTCTTAAGTGTTAATTGCATGTTAGATATTTATCTGCTTAAGTGATTTAAAATTTATTATCAATTGCATGTATATACTTGAGTAGATCCGGCTAGTCTTCCGCTATTGTATTAAAATTTTTAGAAATATTTTAATACTTCTATTATAAACAAAAAATTTTAAAATATGGTCCTGGATCGCCACTGTTCTGGGCCCACCACCCAGCAACTAGTATCTGAGCCATGCTCTAGATATATACATGCATTGATATGATGCATGGGATGAATAATTTTAAATTTGCTACTGTGCACGTAAATTCTGTCAAAGGAGACTGGTTTTTAAGTGGGACCATTGTGACCCCTCCAGTGTTTTCCTGGGAATTTACGTGGAATAGTATTTCTTTGGGAAAAAATTTAATTGTTTTTTTTTTTGAAAAATTACCGAATTAGTAAACATGATTTAAATTATGTCATAATTTATTCATAGCATGCTTACTTTATGCCATTTATTTTAAGCATGATAATTATGTGATAATTATATCCAAGCATGCTTAATTATTTTATTTTATGGCATGATCATGATAATATGAGATATTACGTTATCTACAATTATGCATATTTTATTTAATGTGATTAAATGATATTGTTTAATAGAGATTAGACGCGATGCGTAATTGGACTAATATTTTTCGGCCTAATTAATAAATAGTTATTAAATTGCTTTAAAATATTATTGGGATTTTAAATTTGATTTATTAATCCTAGTGAGAGCGTATTAATTTGATTAATCACTTTCGATAATAAGACGCCAAAAGTGATTAAATGATAATCAAAAGATAATCCACACCTTTTAAAAATTCAAGTGGGAGCGAGATGAAAAGAGTTGGATTCTCACGGCCTCCATTACCGGTCTATAGTATAGTGGATATATACTACTCCATTCGGCGGGTATATATTCACGGCATACAAGATTAGACTTCTACGGATAGAATGAAATACGACAAAGTCAGCTCGACCACACCTCCGTGGAGTGTCTTGACCTACTCGTACGGACTTCTAGGTAATGGTGCACACTTGACTAAGTAATGTATTAACCTCCTTTCGGAGCTCTGTTACATTTACTTAGAGGCCAAGGGTTGACGTGGTGGATTAACATTGTTTGGTAAGAGTTACCTAGATGACATGTTAATAAAGAATAGTTCCTACTTTTCTAAGCGGTTTTCGACCTCGCCTTGGGGGAGTCAACTGCAATTAGTTAAGTCACCATTGTGTAAATCAAAATGCTTACGTGGATTTCATTTATTGGTTAGACGCAAAAGAAAGTGAAATGCATGATCATAACTTGCTTTTATTTACTTATTTTAGTTTTATAATAACGATCTCTCTTAGCCGACACCAAATGACTTTAAGGAAATAGGCTAGTAAGGGTTCAACTATGCTGACTAGGAAATGAATCTTGATATCGTGTTGAGACACGAAAGTTTACGTACTCACTGAACCTTATCTGAAAATTCCGGAAACTGCAGCCAATCAGGATTAGAAAGACGCTTATTCCAAATGGATCAAGTGTGATGATCTGTCTAGTCTTATATCCTGACATCTGTTTTGGATGTTCTTGAGCATCAGATGCATGAGATGCCTACTGATAAGAACATGTTTTAAAGATAGAATCATACGAAGGTACGAGCCACGAAAAAGGTTGTTAGCCAAAGATGTTTGAAGGATCACTGGCTCAGAATCATATTATGAATATGATAACTAAGCTGAATGAGATTGAAAGCCTCTGTGCTTAAAGAAATAATCTTAACAGATAGGATATGATCCTATACTCTCTGCCTAAGTCGTTTGAACTTCAAGATTAATTTTAAATATAATTTTTTTTTAAACCCAACCTGAACCAATGAACGACCTCAATATGGCAGAAAGGGTGATATAGACTAAGGGAAAAGTTCTCTTAAATTAGATATCAATATCCACGACCCAGAAAGGCAGTGAGTGGAAGAAAATTAAAAGGAATGGTTCTCAATCTTAAGGTTCAAAAGAAGAAAGTCAAATCTGACAATGGAAAAGTGTTTTTATTTCGGTGGTAACGAGTATTGGAAAAGAAATTGTCCAAAATACTTAGTTTGTCTGTTTGCTACGCCGTTTAGATAAGATATGAAGATATCTTACTCGTTGAAAGTATGTTTAGTTGGAAATTCACCGGATCCCTGGTGTATGAACTTGAGATCAACTAATCATATTTGCAATTCGTTGCGAAGATTCAAACTAACCAGGAAGTTTGAAAAAGCACAACTACTGCTCGAGGATAATACAAGTCTAATTGTATTAGCAGTAAGGACTATAAAGTCGTATTTTGGCACTAGGGTTTTATATCATACGTGCCATATATACAGAAATTTGTTTTTTCGTAAGTTATTTGATAACTAATGGTTCAACTATTTGTTTTGAACAAAAGTTTACCATTAAACAAAATAAAAGGTTTATTTGCTCTGGCACAATAAAAGATGGTCTTTTATACCTCAATGAAAATCCTAATTTAAGTTTAACATTAAGAAGCTTGACTTACCGTCTAAGAGGAAAAACTTCGACGTGGCACCTATCTATTAGTCAATTGAATCTGAATAGGATCCAAAGACTGATTGTTGAGTCCTATTGACTTGAAAACAATATCAGTCTGCGAATCCTATTTAGAAAAGTAAAATGACCAAGAAAGTCCTTTTAAGATAAATGGTATTTAAGCCATGAAGTTGCTTGTGCCAGTTCATACGGATATGTGACCCTATGAATGTTCAAGCAAGAGAAAGTTTTGGATATTTCATCATTCATTTGAATGATTACTCTAGATACAGATACGTTTATTTGATGAGACTTAAGTCTGTTTTTTGAAGAGTTCAAAGAATATAAGACGGAAGTCAAAGAGTCAAATTAGAAAAGATATCAAGGCACTTCGATTAGATCAAAGTAGTATCTATGTTCAGAGTTAAACAGAATCTCTCGAATGGGATTAGATCTCAACTATCTGTATGAGATACGTCTTAGCAAAGATGTATTGCAGAAATGAGAAATAGAACTCTGACAATGATGGTAAGATTCATGAAGAGTCATGCTACCCTACGAAGTTCGTTTTAAGGTCTTGCGCTCAAAACGACAATGCACATTAAACATAGTTCTACCTAAGTCAGTTCCTAAAACACTGATGGATTTGTAGCTAGGGTGAAAACCCTGTATCTCTTATCTTCAGATTTGAGGTAGCCTGGTCCACGTGTTAAGGATGGATCCTGATGAGTTAGAATGAAGAACTCGTAGGTCATCTTCCAGGGAAAACCCTCACGTGCGTCCCTTCGAGCGTCACTCGCGCTCGAGTATGGTCTTCCCCTTGGTAGGGCATCTGCACACCCGTAGGACCAATCTTGAGCCTTCCCAACATACGGCCCTCGCCAACAACCTCTGACACCATGGCAGTGTGCACCTCGTACCTGGCACGCCGCCTACCTTTCAAAGCCATCACTTTCATGCCATCACAGGCCGCCACATGTTAGGGCGACACAGGTTTGGGACCACACGGTCAATTTACCCAATCTACCCTCACCCCTAACATATAAATAGGAGAGAACACCTGCACTCTCTCCCAAGTCATCTTCCGCAAATACATACATACTTACTGTTCTGGGCATTTTTTCCTCCATTTTTCTTCATCCTCTCAAGCATGGTACCACCTTCACCACAGTTGCATCACCACTGCATTTGGCACTCTTAGTGTTATCCTAGCTGGAAGAACCCACGCTCAAAAGGAAACCCGGTTCCTGAGGCTTTCACGTCTGTGATGGTCTTCCCCTTTCCTTACAAATATTGAAAGTGTTGTTGCATTTTAGGAAGCTCATATTCCTGCACCATCATAGTACATATAATATATTATTATGTTAAAATTTTTTTTAAATTATAATATTATTTAATATATTTATTAAATATTATTTAAAATATTTATTTATAATATTAAATATATTATTATGTTAAAATAAAAATATAATATATTATCATGTTAAAATAAATATAATATTATTTAATATATTTATTTAATATTATTTAAAATATTTATTTATAATATTAACATAATAATTATTTGAACAAAAAAAATTGTACTGCCTGGGTTTGGACCCGGGACCTCAAATAGAAGAGAGAGCCTCGCGACCACTGGGCTAGAGCTGCCTATTTGTTTTTTTTTTTTTTTTTTTTGTCAAAGATTTTATTTGACTTTTTGCCCACCAATGCATTTAACGGTTTCCGTCCAAAAATTGACGGTTGGGACTAAAATTGTCACAAATTGAAACCTACGAGACCAAAATTGTCAAATTCTGAAAGAATGGGACCAAAATTGTAAATCGTCCAATCCTATGGGACCAAAAATGTAATTTGCTCAACATTTATCCTAAATCCCCCAATTTAGAAAATAGCTATATTAGATTCTTGTTATCCTTTCTATTTGTTGTAAATCCCCCAAATCCTGTAAAATTACCATAATGCCCTTACTAAATGAAGAAGGACACAGATATTCATTGTCTGCTTTATCACGTCGCTTGTTTTCTTCTTGACAGTAAACTCATCTACCGCGACTCTCTTCCGGCAAACCTTTTCTGGGGACAAACGGGAAAAATCAGCACTGGCTATTTTTATTCCGACTAAACTGTTGTACCTATAAAAACCACAAATCGACATTCTGAATGCTATTTTTTAATTTCTCGATTTATTTTTCTTTAACTAGACAAACAAACCTTTGAATAACTAATAAAATGAATATTTACACAGCAAACTTAAAGGACTGTCATGCATTCCCGATGGAGCGCATCGATTAAATAAAAAGTTGTCTGCACTGTTTCCCATAGTTTGACCGTCCAAAATTGCAGAGGTGACGACGAAGGGGTGAGACGCTAGGTTTTTCAGCCTGTTCACCTTTATTAATATCCTGCCCTAGACGCTGAAATTCTGCACATTTTCTCCCCCATTTCATTTCATCCAAAAATTCCTTCTTCTCTTTCTCTCCCAGATCTCGAACGGCTAGACAACATGGAGACAGCCTTGTTTCAAGTATCGTTTGATTTGTCAGCGTGATTCCAACAACCATACTGGGCCCGAGATGTCGCACACGCAGTGAAGAGACTGCGGATAATATTTTACAACTTCCGTAGATTGTTAGGGTATCATGGTGTTGAACTGGCTAATTATGGTATTCATGCCCGAATTCTTCCAATATATTTTCAATTGAATAACCCAGCTGTAAGTCGAAGTCATACTCAATCCTTTCTTTTTTAATTTTTGTTCATTATTTAATGTACAGTTTTACATAAGACATTCACTGGGATTCTGGGATCATGGCTAGTGGATGCCCTTATTATGATGACTTTAGGTTTATCTTCAAAGTACGGCAGGCACACCTTTTGGAGGGAAAAGAGGAGCACCTCCACACGGACAACATTGAGGATAGGGACTCGGACCCCAAGTCCCTTGACCGCGAGGATTACCCCGGATATGAGCACTCTGTGGAGAGTGTTAATTCCAACATCCTACAGGGTGATCCGGATGAGGTTGATCAGTTTTCTTCCGCATAATATAGACATTACTTCTCTAAAATTTGTTGTTTGTATATTGTTTATATATTACAGTTAGTTTGATCGTAGTATATATTATTGGTTTTGTAATGAAATATTTATTATTAGTTGGAATGAATTTCATGCAGAGCAGAATGAAATGTTTATTGTTGTTTGATTATAGTATATCATGCAGAGCATCATGAAAAGTTTGTTTTAGTTGGAAGAATTCGAGTTAGTTTGATAAACCGATGTTTTGTTATATATTACAATTATTTCGATAAACTTAGGTTTTGTTAGAGAGATGGTATAATGGTATGCAGCTTGCTGAGTAATGGTGTGGTCATGTGTAACTAATTGTGTAGTATGTAGAGTAAGTAAGAATTCGGGTTAGAACTAAATGTGTAGATTGTTGAGTAATGGTCTGGTCATGTGTAACTAATTGTGCAGTGTGTAGAGTAAATAAGAATTCGGGTTAGAACTAAATGTGCAGATTGTTGAGTAATGGTATGGTCATGTGTAACTAATTGTGTTGTGTGTAGAGTAAATAAGAATTCGGGTTAAAACTAAATGTGCAAATTGTTGAGTGATGGTGTGTGGTCATGTGTAACTAATTGTGCAGTGTGTAGAGTAAATAAGAATTCAGGTTAGAACTAAATGTGCAGATTGTTGAGTAATGGTGTGGTCTTGTGTAACTAATTGCGCAGTGTGTAGAGTAAATAAGAATTCAGGATAGAACTAAGTTGTGCAGCTTGTTGAAATTCATGTTTTAATATCCCTCACATGGTGCTTCTATATTATATTTATGATAAGATCATAAACTATCATTTCGTACCGTTTTATGATGATATTTAATTTAGTGAAAAAACATGATAGGTAATATGTTTGTTCTCATAATATATGGATTTGAATTCCTTCCAATTATTCTTCTATTATATGCATGATAGGATCAAACACTATCGTTCATATCGTTTTATGATGACATTTAGTGAAAAAACATTATAGGTAATATGTTTGTTCTCAATGTAACGCCCTGCTTCTTCGGCATTCCAAGTACGGTGTCACGAGAGAGTTTAATTCTGTATTTTCGTGATATATGTGAATTCGCATGCTTTAAGTGTCAACAAGGAATTTATTTAAGTTATATGCACTTTAGAATTTAATTTATTCGTTTAGGCTCGAATGCCCAATATTTGATAGATTAAGGACCTAATTGTAATTAGGGTGTTTTCGGCCTTCGTGGCAATCTTGAACTTGGGAATTCGGATTCGAATTCCAGCCTTTCCATTGAGTTCATTTCGATGAATCGGATTCGATGAAATTAACTTCGTATTTTTGTAAAGCCGTTTGATAGCCCTATCGTTTTAAAATTCGACCCGAATAGACCGGATACCGTTTGACCCTACCCGTTTCCTTTCAACCCGACCCGTTTATACCTTGAAATGAGCTAAAAATCAGCTCACTTCTCTCCCCCTCTTCACACGTTAGAAGCAAGGAAGAAAGAGAAAACCCTCCCGGCCCCTTTCGAGCTCAAGAACTCCGACCCCCTTCTCCCGATCAATGACCTAAGGTAAGATTTGTATTCTTCTCATTACGTGTTCCATTTCTACGTGCTTTTCATGGTGTGATTTCGTGTTTATGTGCCTATTTGGGGATTATAGTGAATAGTGTGGGCTTCGGGTTTTCTGGTGTTCGGACTCATTTCGGAGCCCGATTTGTACTCTAATGTGACCTACGTATACTATTTGATGTTATTTGTTGGTTTTGCTTCATTTCATCGGTCTTGGGTCATTTTTGCAATCTCCTCGCTCGCCCGCCGCCATAACTGCTCTGTCCAGAGCTTGGTCGCGGCCGCGATCGAAATTAGTACATTTCGTGTCGCGGGCGCTATGCCTTGTGTTTTTGGGCGTCTGTATACGCATCGCGGACGCGACCAAAATGTGTACATTTTAGGTCGCGGCCGCGACAAAGGGTTAGTGGCTCTGACTGGAGGTGCATCGCTGCCGTGACGTTTTTGGGCGAGGCCGTGACACCCCTCCAGTTTTGGTTCTGTTGTTGTGGCGCGGTTATGATGCCCTGCTGTGCTTGTTTTTTGTGTCTTGTTCTCGTTTCTTTCGGTTTTACTCGTTCTTTACCGCCCCTAGCATACTCCCAACATGAATTATGGTTATTTTACATTATGCATTGCTTTAATTGATATGATACGCATGTGTATGTCTCGATTATGTGTAATTTGTATAACTTGGAACCTCGCATCATACGAATTATGATTTATGAATGTTCATGCATTTGTCGTGCGTCTACGTAGGTCATTTTGAGTGTAAGTCTTATCTTTTGCCTTCAGTTTGTCCAGGTGCACCCGGGTGGTGGGCCTTGTTGATTCCGAGGTGAATCAAGCGCTTATCTTCGTCTTCGTTGGTAATAGGTGAGGTCAGGATATAGTTAAACCCTAATGCAACGTGCTCATTTTGAATGCATGCGACTTAAGCCCTATGTATATGTAAATATGTGCGAAATACGTATCTTGATGGCTTTGCTACACGTTTGAAAGTATGAACGCTAGGTATGAGCCTATATATGCTTGCTTTTGGACTTGGTACGTATGTATATGTTAAGCACGCTTTTGTGTATGTATAGTATGGATGCATGTGACGAGTATGCTAGAGTGTATGTTTGGTACGTATACATGTGGTATGTAAGTATATGTGTGTGTATATGATATGTATGCTTGTGGCAAGCACGATATGTCTTGGTTTGCAAGTTTGTAGCGGGTTTAGGACTTGACATAACTTGTACACGAGTTGTTCTTGACTTGCTTGATGGGGCCCCAGAGTATTGACTTGTTAAGGATGTACCAGAACCCACCAGGAGGTTTGGTTGGGGGAAGGAGTCCTGAGGGTTTGAGGAGCATTGAGCACTCCCCTCGTCTGCTTAGATGGCTAGGGTCGCACAACCCTTCCATCACCTTGACTAGAGGTTTGACACGTCTTGCTTTGCTTGGTATGTCTTGTTTCGTTTATTTCATTGTTTTGCACGTTTTGCCTTGAGGAGCTTGGGTGGTTTGAACTAGTGTCCGCCGAGTCTTGTTACGTTTGTAATGAGTTCGTGAAACAGGGGTAGATTCATAAATTAAGATAAAATTTGGAATATTAATAACCTAATGAAATGCCCTTGTAATGCATGTCACGCTTGTTTTGTCACGTACGTTAACCTTGTCTTGTAACGTTAAGCCTTGTTTTGCTTTGTCTTGTTTAAATTACCCTATATATATACAATCACGGGCAAATATTTTGGAGTACAAAAACTAATCTCGGATTCACGAACATCTAATTTTGACATGATTTGCTCTATATATATGTATAGTATGTGTGTGTTAACCCCTCACTCAGTCAGTGTGACTGACCCCTCCCTCTTTACGTTTTTAGTTTTGAAGGTTTGCTTTGGAGTTCGAGTTAGGCGGAGTCCGTCAGTTTGTGGAGTCCGTTTCGAGTCGGGTTTTTTGTTAAGTCTACATTTCGCATTTTGTATCTTGTATTCAGTTAAATTTGTTTATTATGTTCGCACGTTTGTATAAGATATGATTTATTTAATTATGTTATGATACGGGATAGGTTTCTAGGGCTAGTATGAACCCATTCGCATGTATGATTTATGTTATGTTTTGATTTCGGGATTAGAAGATTATGCTAGTTTGAACCCGTTAACTGTTTGTAATGTTTTGAATTTTGTTTGCATGATCACGCTTCCGCATATTTGTTAAGTACCGTGTTGTGCAGGGTCTACGTTCTGCCTAGCTTAGGTTTGGTTTTGTTTTGTCTCTCGTTCGCTATGAATTGGTACGTGTGCGGAGTCTTTGTTTCGTTACACGTGTCGGGTTATAGTGCGGGGATGTGGTGTCCACCGCTTGGGGTGCTACACTCATAATATGTAGACTTGAATTCCTTCCAATTATTCTTCTATTATATGCATGATAGGATCATACACTATCGTTGCATGATAGGATCATACACTATCGTTTCATACCATTTTATAATGATATTTAGTGAAAAAACATGATAGGTAATATGTTGGTTCTCATAATATCTAGACTTGAATTCCTTCCAATTATTCTTTTAATTACGAATATTTAACCCATCACTCTGCAAAGTCTGCTTTTAATTACGAATTTTTAAATCATCACTCTACAAAGTCTGCTTTTAAATATGAATATTTAACCCATCACTCTGCAAAGTCTGCTTTTAATTATGAATATTTAACCTATCGTCTGCTTTTAATTACAAATATTTAACCATCACTCCGCAAAGTTTGCTTTTAATTACGAATAATTAACCCGTCACTCTACACACTACACAATTAGTTACACATGACCACACCATTACTCTATAAACTGCAACAACCTGAACAAGCAATTCATTACCACATAAGTGAATAAACTGCAACAACCTGAACAAGCAATTCATTTCCATAGATCACATTGAGAAAACATCATCAAACAATTTATTAACGTAGTTTCAAACAAACAAACACAATCATAAGAGGGAGTGTATTCAATTACAACAACAAATAAAATTCCTTAAAAAAAAGTGCATAAAATCAATCCTCAACTCCAAAACACGCAGTGGATCTAGACAATCCTCAACTTCAAAAAGAACAGTGGTTAAACATGAATCATAGGCGTAGAGGTTATATCTTCTCTTCCTGACACAGAATGAGATTACTGACTAGTATTAATCTAGTGTTAATACAAAACAAAATAAATTAGAAATCTCATACCTTCTCCTCGGTTCCTACCTCCCACCTAAATAGGCAGGAGGCTGAATTGCCCTCATCTCCACAATGTTGAGTTTAACAAGTTGATGCAGTTAGATCAGAGTAGGAATTTTCCCGTCGCGTTGCAAACTTGACACAACACTTTTTTATGGGGAGCAAGGTATTGTACCACATAAGAATAAGAGTTGAAGTCTGACCACTCTTCACCAAGTTGAGCGTGAATCTCCTCCACTGACGCGCTCTGCCGAATTGGAAATACCGTAATTTCGACGTTAAACTAACAACTTCCTAGGATTTGCTTGTTCTGAGCTTCATCACCAACCATCACCATCTTCAAAATACCGATTCGAACTATCAGTTTGCATTAGATCAACAATTCAATTCGATACAAATTATCAGTGAATTATATTGTCTAATTGACATAATTGACATTCAATTAACGCCAATAATACATTCAATTACTGCTGAAAATACCTACTTTTGTCCTCCTTGTAGCAGCACAGGAAATATGGCACGATGAATAAATCGATTCTCGTTGTTGTTGTTTATCAATATCCTGTTGTCTTCGTCGTCGTTGTCGCCGCCTATCTTTATCGTGCAGTCATCGCAGTTAGCTTTCATTGCCGATGAAGTGGAAATGTGGCTGGAGAATATGAGATAAATCTTTCCTAAATTGGGAATCGATTTTCTCTGCGAGGAAAAAAAAAACAAGGGAAAAACAGCTTTTTCAGGGTCTTTGGGGGTTTTGAAAAAATAACTTATATATTGATAATTTAAAATATATATTTTTCAAATTATGGGGTTTACGATAAATTTTGAATATATTTGATTCTCATAATTAACTACCCCTATTATCTATGTAACAGTTAGAATGCAATTTTCTAAAGATTTACTTTCAAATTTTGAAAATTTGACGACCCTAAAAGCTTTCTCCAGTAGTGATAGATGTGAAAAATTCTAATAATGTTAAAATAATGCTATCACTTTGAATATTAAAGCTGATGATTCTCAAATTACAACTATAAGCCAATAATACTTGATTGATTGATTCGTTTAAACACTAGTTTATTACGGCCGGTGGATGAGCTCTGTTCAGGGAAAATTACACATTTGGTCCCACTAGATTGACTAGATATCAAATTTGGTCCCATAGGATTTTTTGTTAACACATTGAGTCCCATAAGAAATAATTTTGAGCACATTGAGTCTCAACCATTAATTTTTAACACTAAAAATTGGAGAAACCTTATCTTCATATTAATTTTTGCTGGGAGGGATTCGATTAATCTGATGTGAAGCTTAGTTGAAAATTTTTAATTAGATTTTTCAATGAAAATTATATTTTTGGTCCCACTAGGCTGATTCGATACCACATATAGCCTCATACAATTTTTTGTTTACACATTGAAAAATCTGATTAAAAAATGCCACTTAAGCTCCACGTCAGATTAATCTAGTCCCTCTTAACAAAAATTAACATGAAGATAACGTTTCTCCCATTTTAATTTCAGAGTTAAAATTAACGGTTGGGACTCAATGTGTTTAAAATTATTTTTTACGGGACTCAATGTGTAAACAAAAAATCTTATGGGACCAGATGTGATATCGAGTTAATCTAATGTGATTTTGGGGATAAATATTTTTTCTAATCCAAATTATGTTTATTTTTTCATGTTGTCATTTCAACTTATTTTTATTGTAAACAAATATCTCATCTGCGTAGATTTACAAATCATCATCTTCATTTAATTTTAAGTAATATTTCCAAAACGGGATCGGAGGGCGAATCGGTGGTCCTACTGATTATTGGTCGGATTGGTTCAATTAATTCAACCACCAACCGAATCGATGTGATATAATAAATAAATAAATATTATATTATTAAATATACGTATGTTTATATAATATTATAAAATTATGAAATAAATTTGAAGGAAATAATTCAAATATTAGAAGGAAATTAATAATTTTCAAGAAATATCTACAAAATGAATGAAGGAAATGTATCAAAGAGGAAGCATAAATAAGCTGGCGCATGCAGAACAGGTGGGTCAGAATCTTACCACCTCACTTATCGACATCGATTTTCATCAATCCGATGCAAACTATTCCTTGTTCGTATTCTCACACAAGGATGGATCTTTTATTGTCGTTCTCATTTATGTGGACGGCGTGATCATTAGAGGGAAAAATTCCAGTCACATTACAAAGTTGAAGAGATATTTGGACGATAAGTTACAGATTAAGGATTTGGGAAAACATAAGTATTTCCTTGGAATTGAGGTTGCACACTCTCCTGACAGGACAACACTAAGCCAATGCAAGTACATTCTTGACATTTTGATAGAAATAGGATATACCGGATGTAAACCAGCAATGTCTCCCATAGAGCAACAACACAAACTTTACCTTGATTTCGGTGGCTTATGTGAGATCCTGGACAATACTGTCGTCTGGTAGGACATTTGTTATATCTCACTTTCACCTGATTGGACATTAGCTATGTGGTGTACATCCTTAGTCAGTTCATGCACGCACCTAGCTCATCAACCTCACCTTGGTGCAACACACAGGGTATTGCGGTATTTAAAAGAGAATCCCGAACAAGGAATTATGCTTCCTTCCATAGGTACTTTGTCTTTGCAGTCGTGTTGTGAAGCAGATTGAGCAGTGTGTCATACTACCTGTCGATCTACCTGTGGTTACATTATGTTCCTTAGTTTTTCGCCCATATCATGGAAGTCGAAGAAACAAACCGCAGTATCTTCGTTTTCAGTTGAGGCAGAATATCGAGCTATGGTAAATACCACTAGTGAAATCATTTGTCTCTTGAGATTACTACAAGATTTAGGCGTGAAGCATTCAAAACTTGTTGTTTTATTTTGAGATAATTAAGCAGCTCTTAATATTGCAATCAATCCCGTTTTTCATGAGCGAACAACGCATATCAAGATCGTTTGTCACTTCATTCGGCAACACATTCAAACTGAAATCATCACCACACATTTCATTTCTACTCGTAACCAATTGGAAAACATATTCACTAATGCACTTAGGTACGATTGGTTTCTTGAGTTACTAACCAAGTTGGGCATTTCGAATTTCCATGCTCCAACTTAAAGGAGACTATTGGAGGATATTTTGTATATATGGTAAGATGAAATTTGTGACGCATAGACATAATACAATTATACAGAAATTAATAATACGATAATATAAGTTCTTTTCAAAATTTATTATTTAATAAGTATTTAAGTCGTGTTGGATACACCTATATATTAAACACAATATGATATAAGGTGCTAATATTATTAAAAGTGTACGTAAGTTAACTCTTACAAAACTGTGTTTAATGGATAAGGCATTGCCTTGTATTGGCTGAAATTAAGTTTGAGGTGGTTTTGTCATTTTTTATTGAAGATAATATTTTTCCACTTTGGTTCTCAAGGTTTTTTCCAATTCTTTTTGGCTTCTTCGTGTTATGCCCCATGTTCCACGACTTTTAAACCCTAATGTTCCACAACTTTTAAACCCTAATTTTCTTTATTTATCATTAATTATCTATACTATAAGAAAAAGAAGCAGATAGTAATTGTTGAATTCTTTTCTTCTTATTTATTCTTTTCGTTGTTTTATTTTCTTGCGTTCTTTTCTTTTCTTTTTATTTATTTACTTTTTTATATTCCAACATCGTCTTAGTTTTTTTTTTTTTTTTTGGTGGGAAGCAGGAGCCTACAAACTAGAACCAACATCGTCTTAGTAACTTCTCTTTTGTCTCACTTCACTTCAATTCTTTTTCTTTTCTTTTTATATATAATTTTTATTTTTTTTCTCCTCATGTTTTAAATTTTTGTTAAGTAATATGATATTATCTTATAATATTTATTTATTTATTATAATTTAATAATTATATTAAATATAATTATAAAATATATATACTAATATTAAAATTAATTTTAAGATATTTAAATAATAATTTATTTACACACACAACGGGTGTGTCGGATTACTAGTATTTATAACTCAAATATCTCAACACAATTCGATGCGATACTCAATCATTTCGAATACCCGACCCGAGAATCGGAGCCGACGTCACCCTACATACAAGAGCTTGGGCATGCATGACATAACTTTTTTTTTTTTTTAACGTACATACCCCCAAGTGGTTATGGGATTAAAAACTCGGGACATTGTCCTAAAAAAAGAATTCTTCAACCATTTGGACCAACTCCTATTAGCACGCGCTACATAACTTGCTAATGTATAAATACAAGGAATAATTATCTAAGAAAAAATTATAAATTTGAGACAATAATATATTTTCGTTTGACCTTTTGGACTTTAATTAAATATTTTTTAAAAAATCAATATTTATGATTTAGGAGATACTTAATTTAAAATTTTTGCAAATTTTAACCGAAATCTTAATTTGACTCTGAAAAATCACAGTTGACCGGTCGTGTTCACGTGAAACCGCTACAATACACAATTCAGCCTTGGCCATGTACGCAACATTATGCCACATCATATAAAAAAAACATGTGGCATTTTAAACTTCAAATAAAATATTTGATTGACGGGAAAATTTTCCCCTTTTTTTTAAGGATCTTAACTTGAAATCTTCTTCTCCATTTAATTACGGCATTCTTAACCTTCATTTCTTTCTAATAACATGACTGAACGCGAACGGTTGAATGCTATGTTTTAAAACTCGAACTGGACCGGTCAGTCGAACAGATTCGACCGATGATCGGTCGCCTATCCGGTCCGGGTGACCCCTGAAAACCAGTTCTTCCGTGGACCAGTTCAACCCGTCCCAAACTAGTCGAAAATCGGTTAGAAACCTGGACCGGACCGCTTCGCGGGTCGTTTGGTCCGGATTTCTTTTTTTTTTCAAAATTTTAAATCCAAATACATGATTCCGTTGGGGTTTGAACGCTTGACCAAGGCATATGCACAAACCAATTGCTCTACCAGCTCCATAAACCAATTAATAACCTTTTGTCCTTTTCGAATAATACACTCATAATTTACAATTATATTTAAAAATTGAGTATTAAGAAAATATTAATTAAAATTACAAATATTATATACGTATGAACTAAATTTAAATACGGATAAAATAATACGAAATATTTTATTTTTTATAATATATATCTATAGAAATGTAAATGAATGTGGAATTTTTTTTATTTTTTTTCCATATTAAATAGTATAATATTTGTTAAATCAATTTTTATCTAAATTGTTTGTAGATTTTTAATTTAAAAATTTATTATTGGAGAATGTTATTTGAAAATTAATGAATAGTTGTAATTTAAAATTATATTTATTTTTGTATGTCATTTAACTATTTTATTATTCTTAATTAATATTTATAATATTATATAAATATATATTATTAAATATAATTATTACGTGATTATGACATCATACCGATTCTATCGGTGGTCTAACCGATCGAACCAGTAAAACCAATAACCAATAAAGTTTTCGATTCGAGGTACAGTCCGTATTTTAAAATATAGATTGAATGAAATTCATTATAAATTTAATTTTCTCAATCTGTCATCGTGGACCCCAATCTTGGAAGGTCGTTCCCGTCCATAATTTTACAGTAGCATGACATGAACGACGGGCTTTTTGCAAAAATAGTATTTGAACTCTGTTTATTTTATAAAATAATACCACTTGGAAATGGGTTTTATATTATATTATAGATCGCCAAAGAGTTTGGTTTTTTCAAATAGGCCAAATAGGAAATATTTTGTTTTATTGTCCTATACTTTATATTATTTATAAATTTAACCCCAAGACTTCTAAAATATTTTAGATAGGTATATGAAGTATATTTTCTTCCATACAAACGTAATCCTTGAAATTAATCATTCTTTAAATAACAGAAGTACTCTAAAATTCCTCCTATAATTCATAAACCACACAAATAATTTGTAAAAAATTTATTACCTCTTTTTATATCCTTCCTCTTCTACAATTCTAATTTATTGATCCCTCTAAGACTCGTCTTCCTTTTTCCTCGGTTAGCCCTTCTTGTTCCAAAAGTCCTCACAGCTTCGTGCTTTCTTGGACATCAACTGGAAACAGACTTCAACCTCCAACGAAAAACCTCACTACGGTTTACGAGTTTCAATAAAAGATTTGACGAATAGAATGGAGTAAAAAGATTTACTAAAATTCTTGGACAAAGTATTTATCTCGTGTATATGAAAAGGAGAATTTTATTTCCTTCAAAAGAGGTTTATACAAACATTATATTTTCTAGAAAAGAAGATTTATCTGAAATACAACACTCAACACTCAGAAAACTGAAAGACTCAAAGATAATTTTACATAAGACTCTCTGATTTCAAGACAAGGTCCACTTTCACCATACAAGATGGCTCTATTTATAGGCTATATTTTTACGACTATTCGGACTTGAAATTTTTATTTGAGATCCACTGCTTTATACTCCAACCGTCCAGATCTTGCAGACACTTTTCTATGGTTGAGATGCTGCCGATACTTATATTTGCCACTTGATGGATGGAGAATGACGTCATGGCATTCGTCACTTCCTTGTTGATGTATGTGCTTACATCATTTAATGGTTACAGCCCATCAACTTGCAAGCTTCTTGTCTAGTCTCTGTAGTGCAGAAAAATTCATATTTTCAAATTTATTTATGAATTCCATTAAAAGAGGAGAACCTATTTTGCCTCCTTTGGTGAGTAGAATCCAATTTCCTTTACTCATCACAGTCTCGAACTTATATTTGTACAGATTCTCTGCAACACTGTGAATAGCTTTTATTCCCAAGGCACGTCTTTGGACAATCCATTCTTTAGTAACCTGGATCTTCCTTAGAGGTTTATTTCCTTGCTCAATCTTTATAGTGTCAGAAAGGTGGTCTGCAGTGATCATGAAGAAGGCTTCATGCCATATATGTTTCTCTGGTTTTGGAGATATAGTGCAGAACTTGAGAACCACTTGCCTTCCTCTGGCAAATTTACCTATTTGAGATTTTAGGGTATCATCAAATCTGGATATTTCCCTGAGATCTTTACTTTGGTAGATTATATCAAGGAACCCAAAACAAGCATATCTATAAACTGCTTCTGGGCATGCTCCCATTATGCAGGTCAACCTTGGATACATGTTCTTGCCTTTAGAGAAGAATATAGTATCTGTATTTTTCATACTATATACTTAATCAACTGTATGAATATATAGATGTTCCCATTCAGTGTTAGGAACATATTTTTCTACTTCAATCTTTATTGCCTTTGGAGAAGACTCCTTTTCCAGTTTTATTTCAATGAATGAAGGAACTTTAATATTGGCTCCTTCTTTATTTTTCTCGCCAGATGACTCAGCCTCTTCCATTTTTATTGACTCAAAATTTTCAATATATTTTTCTAATTTTTAAGTCACTTTATTTACCTTTTCTAAGTTTTTTGTGACCAAATCTATCAGCGGAGGGAGATTTTTATACATATATTGTTCTAGAAGAACAACTCCTCCATAGAGATCTTCTGTCATACTGTTGATATGTGAGATCTCTTCTTTTATTTCTGAAATATTAATTTTATCCTCCATCTGTAAAAGAGAGAAAGATTTATTAAAAATTTTCTTCAAAATTTTCTATAAGTGATTTTTGGGAAATCACCACCCATCAACAGATTTGATCTTGTCTTTACCATCTACCGTTTGAGATGGACTAGATATATGCAAACCCATATATTGGTCTTCTAAAATTTTATAAGTGATTTTTGGGAAATCACCACTCATTAACGGATTTGATTTTGTCTTTATCATCTACCGTTTGAGATGGACTAGATATATGTATACCCATATATTGGCCTTCATTTTTAATCAAAATCTATATTTCTGGATAAAAAATCGGCTAGAAAATTATCAGTTCCTTTTATGGGAATGATTTTGAAATTATATAGAGATAGGAAAACTTGCCACCTATGTAACTTTCTATAATTTGGTTCATTGGGTAGTTTATTGTTCGCAAGACTCGGAACTTGGGTGTTATCAACATGAACAATGAAAGACATTTGGAGTAGGAAAAGTGAAAACTTTTTTATCCCATTTATTACTCCTAGTAATTCCTTTTCATGCGTAGTATAATTTTGCTAATTTAAAAGTACCACGTGTATATCTACAAATCTCATTAAGATCTGTTTTCAAGATTGCAGCCCAATATAAATCAGACGCATCAGTTTGAAGAATTAAGTTATCATTTTTATCAGGAAGCTTTAATTCTGGAAGAGTTTTACATTCTTCTTTTAACTTTATGACAATTTCTGTATGTTTTGGAGTCCAACCTTTAGTATTATTTTTTCTTAATAACATTTTTTTATTTCATGTCTTTTCTTAGCTAACTCAGGTATGAATCCTTCAGCATAATTAAGATATCCTAAAAAAATTTCTATTTGTTTTCTATTTTCTAATTTATCATGAAACTCAACTATTTTCCTAGATATATGCGATTGCAATTTTATACCTGCAGCACTCAATTTTAATCCTAAAAACTCAATTTCTTTAGTGTCTCTGACTGTTTTTCTTTCAGACAGGGCTATACCATTTTCTTTACATAATTTAGCAAAGAGCAAAAGATGTTTTCTATGTTCATCTATGGTATTTGAACAAATAAGATTATCATCTATTAAACAACCATAAATTCTCTATATTTGCTAAATATATCGTCCATCTTTCTTTGATATATTAATGGAGCATTTTTTAATCCAAATGGCATTACTAACCATTTATAATATCCTTGAGGGGCACTACAGGTTGTATATTGGATGCTATCATCTTCCATTTTTACTTGCCAAAATCCAGATATACAATCAAATTTTGAGTAATAAGATTTATTCTTTACTAGGTCTATTAATACTTCTTTATTGAGTAATTGATAACTATCACTCTTAGTGAAATGGTTTAATCTTTTATAATTAATTACCATTCTTGTTTTATTTCTTTTCTTTTCAGCTTCTTTCATTACCATGAATGCTGGACTAGAAAAGGGGCTAAAACTTTTCCTAATTAATCCTTTATCTAAAAGTTCTTTAATTTGCATTTTGAATTCATCTTCTTCACTTAAGGTATATCTCATAGGTCTTTCTTTAATTATTATATTATCTGTTAATTCTATTCTAACTTTTGGGCAATCCTTTATCCAAAAAGTCAATGGATGGTCACTATAATTTTCTTTTATCTTGCTAGTAACCGTTTCTAAGTTTATTCTTTTTATAACTATTTTACTTATTGGTATTTGTATTTTTTCATATATTGAGTGTCCATCACGCTTAGCTGGCTGAACTCTGAAAGGATGGTTTAGTCGTGGTAATTTAACAAATGACCACACTTTGTTTTAAGCACAATAGAATATGCATTTTGCATATAATATTGAAATTGTTGTAAGAAATCATTTCCTAATAATATATCAACTTCTAGTTCATTATATTCATATATTCTAGGAACCGTTATTATTTTACTTCCTAGGACAATATCAACATCTATTGCAGATCTGTGTATATCCTGTGATTTTCCAGTCACACCTTTTATTCTGATTTTTCCATCTTCCTTCCATTTATTAATCAAGAAGGTTTTGAAAATAGTTATTTCAGATCCAGTATCAATTAAAGCACAAGTTATTATTTCGTTTTCAGGAGTTTCTCTTATTCCTACCTGAATGAAAACACTAACTGTAAAGTTATATCCTTTCATTTTATTCTTGGACAATATATGACTTTGTCTTCTATACAGAGTGTTATTCCATCTTTTTCTATCTTATAGTAATTACAACTATCTAGGAAAGCATTTCCTAAGATTATGTCATAGAAACTTCCCGTCATATTTTCATCTAGATAACATTTAACAATTATTCTAGATTTATCAATATTTATTGGAATAGATATTTGTTGGTTACATGCAACTATCTTTCCTTCAAAGTTTTCATAATAGAAAACCTCATTCAAAGTTTCTATCATTAACCCTTTATTTTTTATTTTAGCAAAGTGATTTGCACTTGCTCCTATATCTATTAAAATTTTTGGTTCTTTAATATATTCTTGACCATTAAAATATTCTCCTAAAATGATCATTGTTTTATTTACTGAATTCTTTTTTATGCTTAAAGTTCTGGTTATATTCATTTTTAGTTCCGAATTCTATTTGAGAAGTTTTACTAGAAGATCCTTCTTTTATTAACGGTTTATTTATGATTTCTAATTCATAATTTGTTATCTCTTTTGGGTCTTCAAGTAGAGGTAATTTAGCTGAAGCTATTCCTCTACATTCTTCATCTATTTATAAATGTGGTTTATCTTGATAAATTTTTTAATAATTACTATTACTTAGAACATATAATGCTCTATAGTAAATAGAGAAAGCTTTACTTTTATCTTTCAATCCTATATCTTTTATGAATTTGTAGTGTAAACTTAATGTTTCATCTATATTATGATCATTTATATTCACACTATATTTAGGATATAAATCAAATAATATTTGTTTATAACATAAATTTCCTTCTATAGTTCCTAGATGACTTCTCTTTGCATCTGTAAATCTTTGATCATGAAGAGAAAGTACTATAGGACTATCTATTCCTTCTCTAAATAATGATTTTAGCAGGAATTGAACTCTTCCTAAATATATGTATTGTATTTTACTTTTTTCTCTTTTATCTTTTATTTTGTTCAAAGCTAGATTTATTGTAGCTTTTGTTAATAAATTAATCTTAACTTGCCCTGAAGTATGTTCGATATTTATAGATTTTTCTACTTCATGGTAGTCATATATATTTATTTTCTTTCTTTTTATAAGACTTGAAATTCCTTTGAAAATACTTTGACTGGGATTCGTAGCATTTAATTTTAGTTTCTTTATCTTATCTAAAGTTTCTTTATTGAAGGTAATGCGTTCTGCATATCCTTCTGGCCCTTCATAAACTTCTATTTCTTCATCTCATAGTTCTGTTATTTCAGAACTCATTCTGATTCAGAATCTATTCCTGATGTTATTTCATTTTCTGATATATCAGATTCTTCCATATATATTTCTTTTCCGAAATAGTTTTCTATATCAGAAACTTCTTCAAGTTCTTCTCTTATTTCTAAAAATTCAATTTCTATATTTTTAATATGTTTAGCTTTAGGTTTTGGACATTCGGGTGATTTATGACCTTCTTCTCCACAATTCCAGCATTGACATTTAGTTAATTTTTTATTTCTTTCCTTATTAGATTTATTTTCATACTTATTTCTCTTAAAAAAATTTCTTCTAGGCTTTATATTTTTTCTTTGAAATTTTTTATATTTTTTCTTATAAAATTTTCTTTTTATTCCTTTTAGGATATGTTTTTCTATTACTTCCCCATTATGTAGGTAATTCTACTGTATCACAATAGAGTTTAGTTATTCTTTTAGATTTTTTATATAATTGTTGTTCACTACATATTCTTTTAAGTTCTATCGTTAATACTTTTATTCTTCCTCCAAGACTTTGAGGATACATATTTTTCTTTTCATTCCATATTTTATTCATATGATTATTCCATGGATAAGGAAGTTTAGTGTAAAATATATTTAGGATTATTTCTTGAGATTCTGTAATATTGTATTGGGTATAATAATAATCTCTAAATTCACAAACATAATTCTTTATATTAAACATGAAGAATATACTTAGGTTTATTAGATTACTTCTTGCTTCATCTTTTTCTCTTTCTATTTCTATTTATTTATTAGCTATCCCTGATTCACCTAAAAATTCATCAGATATATTTTTTCAAATTCTTTTATTAAATCATTTACCTCATTCATTGTTTTCAGAATTTTCTTCTAGTTTAGCTTCTTTTATGATTTCTTTTAATTTTAATTCTTCCTTAATTTTATTTTCTCTATCATCTTGTTCCTTTAATAATTTAGGAAGGTATATTGTATACATATATTCATCAAAAAATCCCGGTTCATATTTCTTTTCTGTTGGTATAGTAACAATCTTCGTAGGTGTTTTTATTGTTCTTTCTATTTCTTTTTTCTTATCTAATTTTGTCTTTTTTATATTATCTTGAATAAGGTTATTTGATTGTTTTATTTCAATTCTAATAACTTGGATTTCTGTATTTATATTCTTTATTTTAGATTTTAATTTTGTTAATTCTTCCAATAATGTATTTATAACATTTGCAACTGATTCAATATGATTCATTATGGTGAAGTAAGTTGCCAATCTGTATCATCATAGGATTCATATCCTCCTTCTGTATATCTTTCATTTAAATTCCAACTATCTGAGCAAAAATTTAAATATATCAAAGCTGTATGTAATATTATTCCTATTATATAACTTTCTATTATTGTTTTTATGATTTTTTCCA
Organism: Lantana camara; assembly: GCA_037501455.1. Taxonomy (NCBI): domain Eukaryota; kingdom Viridiplantae; phylum Streptophyta; class Magnoliopsida; order Lamiales; family Verbenaceae; genus Lantana; species Lantana camara. Next base: position 85,865,585 of record CM074862.1, on the reverse strand, counting down.
TTTTTACCAATTTTTTTAGGCATCTTTCTTTTGTTTTCGTATTGTTTGTTTACACAATTTTATTTTATTTTTTATTTCTTTATTATTTTTATTTTCTCTTTTATATTCTTCAAGTATTGTTTTTAATCTTAATATATTGTTTATATTATTAATCCATTTGTTTAAAGGGCTAATTACAGACACCCCCCCCAACCTTTGAGGGGTTGTGCGCTTTCCCCTTCAACTTTTGGATCGGTGCGTTTTACCCCCTCACCTTTCTAAAACGTAACACTTCACCCCTTTGAACACACTTAAACAAAGCAAATCTGTATAAATCTGATTTCAAATGTGTAGATATTATATATCAAACTGAAGCGCTCGACGCAAGGAACACAGCAATGGTCCCGAAATCAAAATCCGACAACCGACGAAGCAGAAATTATCGGTTAAAGACGACGTACGATGAAGGAAGCTTTTAGCGGCTAATAGAGTTGAGCGGGGTATGGATTTTGTTCTCCTTTGAGAGACGAACACGATGGCGGTGGTCTTGAAACTCGGATCGCCGTGACGGAAGAGAAATCGACTGTCAAAGTGTGTTCAAAGGGGTGAAGTGTTACGTTTTACAAAGGTGAGAGGGTAAAACGCACAGATCCAAAGGTTGAGGGGGAAAGAGCACAACCCCCCAAAGGTTGGGGGGGTGTCTGTAATTAGCCCTTGTTTAAATGGATTACTTGATTAGTTTTTATTAATCTTACCATTTATATTGCCAAAAGATTTATATAGTGATCTCTATCTTTTTTATGGCTATTCATTCTATCATAATAGTATTCATTAGGATATTTGTTATAATGATCTTTATACCATTGATACATTGAGTCAAAATATTTTATTGATTCAATTATTTTTTGTTTATCAAATATTTTCATTTTGTTTATTATTTATTTCGATTGTATGGTTCTGATACCACTTAGACGCGGATATATTTTGTATTTGGGTGATATTAAACATGATATTAAATTAAAGTTATAAAACATGACTATTTATAAATTAGATAGCCTTTTCAATATATTTTAGTCTTCTTATTTCAGAAGCTAACATTGCTTCATGGAACTCTATTTGTTTCAAAATATGGTATTCTTCAATATTAAATAAATTATCTTTATTAATAGTTCTAATAAGTTGTAATTTTTCTTTTTCGATATATATTTTGCCTTGTTGAAATTCTATGCTCATTTGTATATTTTTTGTTAATTCGCAAATCCTTTTATAATATTTACTAGGCATTTTTATATTTATAAATTGTGTCAAACAAAATCTAAGTAAAAACAAAATGACAATTCTTCAACAGTTAACTGACGAATATATTGCAATTGTCTATATGCATCTAAAATATTAAATACCATAGCTCTAAAAGTTTCTTTATTCATATTATTCATTTATCCAGTTTAATTTCTTTGTTCATAAACTTGTTCTGTGGCTATTATTATTTTATTTATCAAATTTAATTTTTTATTTGTTTTTGCACAATTTTCATCACAATGTATTTGATTTATATTATATTTTTCTGTATGTTCTCTTCCTAGCATTCTCATTCTATCAGTTAAGAATCGTTTTACAAAATGTCTATTGGATGTATCTCCATCAAAGCATTTACAAAAATTACGCACAAGTAATAACTTTCTACTAAAATCACAAAACTGTCTATTGGATGGTGATTTTAGTAGAAAGTTATTACTTGCGCATAATTTTTTGGATGAATTTTTAGTAGGAAGTTATTACTTGCGCGTAAAAAAACCCAAGGTTGAATGAATTTTTTGGAATCGTGGTTCCCATCTACGACTTATGGTATTTTATTAACCTCCAAAAAAGAAATAGTATTTTCTTAACCTATTTTAGAGAAAATAGTATTTATGAAAAGGACTCGTGAGTGCATTGTGAACGAAACAACAATTGTTAAATAGTTACATCTGCTATAATGCAGTAAAGAGTCATAATTGACACGATTCACCACCACACAACCATCAGGTAAGTCAATAATGTGATTTGACAATACATCACACCAATACAGTAGAGAGTAATAATTGTACAACACCTTTCATCAGAATTGTAAGTTCAATTTTGGATTCAAACTCGGATGCAAAATTTAATTATAATAGTACACAATTGAGATTCAGGTGTAAGGTGACAATACCTCACACTAACACTGTACACGTAATAATTCAAAATAAAGTTATAATTATATATCCATTGTTTTCTGTAATGTCATATCAAAATAAGTGTCTGTTGTATATATAATAAAATATTTTATATTATTTTCTTTTCGTAAAATAAGTGAAATATTTAATGACTAGAATTTGTGCAAAAAATAATTAGAATTATTCAAACACCTTCTACATATAATTTGACACAACTAATGTAATTAATTTAAAAACTTAAATTACAATTTATATCAAATTATATTTATTAACCAAATCAAATTAAAAATCTTCCGAAATTAAAAAAAAAGATATTATTTGAAGTTGAAGATATCATCTACGACTCCGTAAAAAATTATTAAAATAATATGGAATCGTAGATGATCTCTACGACTCCAAAATTTTTAATAATTTTTTTAGTAGAAAGTCGTAGATGATCACTACGACTCTAGTTTTTTTGAATATATTAATTGGAGTCGTAGAGATCATCTACGATGTATGGCAGGTAAAATCTTACACCCCCACTTTTCGGTGGCATTTTGTAAACTTTGAATAAAATAAATATTATTCTTGAAAAAAAATCAGGAGAAGATACGATTTCATTTCTTTTCATTGTAATTAAGCTTTTAAAATTGAATTTTATTGTTAATTAAAATTCAGTAACCTTGTCAACATATCAATAATAGATTTAACATACCAAGTGAAATGACAGCTCGTGAAAAGTTTAAATCACATCCCCTCGGGAATATGACTTTTTGAACACAATAGGTAAACTACACACGCAAACATATGGAATCCATTGATTTAATCAACTACTCGAACACAACACGTGACCCCACGTGATCGCTTAAAATCGATTGAAATTTCACGTGGCAAAATAGTCTGAGCCACATAAGCAAAAGTGTACATCAAATATCACTCGAATCCCTAATTTCACATTGGAAAATCGCACCGAGAAACCGCACATGACCCCACATGATCGCCTGAAATCGGTTGAAATCCCACGTGACAATGTTCCGTGCAGAATTAAGGACTCAGTTGAGATTTGACTAAAATTATAAAATTTTGAGAGTAAGTGTCCCTAAAATAAAAAATATCAAATTAAAATTCAAAATACAAAATAAAATTAGTTATTGTCCCAAATTTGTAATTTTCCCTCGAAATTATTAACATAGATGAGTTGCTAGGTCGTTTTGAAATGATGAATTATTTATTCAGCATTTAGTTAGGAGTGTTTTGGAAAATCAACTACTCGAAATTATTAATCAACTTTTGTTAAGCAGAAAAAAATTATAATTTATAATCAATACGGAAAATGCTTTGGAATTCTATTAATTAATTCTATGTATTTCTTTAATTAGTTACAATTTTATACGGACAATTCAATCTTTATTCAAATATTAATATTTATACGCAATAGAATTCTAGGATTTCTGTCTCGTTATATTTTCTTCATTCCATGGGAACTCTCATAGGTAAAAAAATCTAAATATAAAAATTGAGAATTTTATCTTTTCTTAAATTTTATAGTTTTATTTATTTTAAATTCACTAATTCTTATCATCATCTGTTTTTGCCCTGTCTTTATTTTATTTTTTTATGTAACATGTATTATTATTTATACATAATGTTATATTAAAATCTAATAATTTATACTTAATTTTTATACTAATAGAGTATCAAAAATCATATTATGATACCCAAAATTATTTAAAAGTTTATACGTGTAAATTAATGATTTTATAAAAAGTAAAAGTAATTAATTCTTGTCTTTTTCCCACGAACACTCATTTAATGATTTTGTGTTTTTATTTATTTATTTTTTCAAACATCAGTATTTTTATTAGTATAATTTTTAACGATTTCTGTTTTAAATTTTTATAATTAGAAGAGTTTGCAAATACTCCAATAGTCATGAAGTTGAGTAATGTACGTCAAACATAAGATTATTTTGTAATTGTAAATTGATGAAATAATATGAAGAAAGTGGGGCCAACAGGGGTTGGTCAAGTGGTCTGAGGGTTCTTTCTCGAAGGCAAGGTTCGGGTTCGAATCCCTTAGGCCACTTGAGGTGTATGTGTTATTACAAAAAAAAAAAAAAAAAAAAAAAAAGTGGGGCTTTTGCATAAATCTATTTTGTGCTTTAGATTTCCGCAATTTTGCGTGTGTTCCTGTTGTATGCTGACTGCATTTCATGGCATTCACTCAAAGTCTCAAACGTAAACGACCAAACACGAGTGTTGAGAAAATCCTACGGGAAATTGGGAACATGAGAGTTTGTGAGCTTATGTAAATTTGTGAGAATTTGTGGGAAATTTCTGTCGCACGGATTCTCCCTCTCTAACACGCTCCCTCGGCACATGATTTTTCTTTTTAAATGGATGTTGGAGAGGATTCCACCGCAAAACCTCTTTGGTTTGAACTCTAATAATATATTGAATGACCACCTAACTTAAACCGTTAGAAAGGAGTATCATAAAATGTTAATCTTCTTTAACAGAGGTTTCATGCTTGTCCGTGAAATCTTGTTTTGAAATCTGAATTAGGATTTGTAACCGGGGTGCACGAATAATTTTTTTTTTTTTTTTGGCAAATTAGGGCTATGGAATAACTGATTTTTAAAAATATTTGTACATAAAAATAAAAGATTTGGAAAAATGAAAGATAGAATTAATATAATAAGAGATTAGTCGGTTTTGTTAATCGAAATTTTAAATCTGCTTTCCTGGAACTTAAGTATACTTCGATTTGTTATCTCACGTATCCATTTCCACATGCACATGCAATCAGGACAGGTTGTATGACAAATTTAAAATTTTAATGTAAGGTTCTGCTGCATACAATATTCACCAATTTGCTCAGTGCAAATCTGGAAATCATAATAATTTAATACACCATAATCTTATTAGAGTGCAAGATTCGTGCAAATACTACTTGCGTGAGGCATTTAATTTGCATAAAAAAACCTTGTACTTGTCAAAAATAGTATGGTGAATCCTGTGACAAATTAAAAAATCTTTTAAAAAACCCCTCAGGTCTGTCTAGCTAGTTCTTCTTCATTTGTGGCTTGTAATTTCTTTCCTGAAGGCTTCTAACTTCGTTACAGCTTTATTGCATTGTCTTTCATCTCTACACCCTCATTTGTTTGTGTTCCTCACATGGCTTTATCAGTTGGCAGCACTTCTAACTGTAAAGATATGGAAAGCAAATAATTAAGCAAGTAATTAAGGATTTGTATAATCGTGTAAATCATAGGCGTGATTGTATTTCCTTTCTTAGCATAGTTTTGTACGTATATTTAGTCTCCCTTGTACAGTGCTCTTTTCATACAGAAATTCAATAGAAAATACTTCCCACATTATGAATCCTTCAATAGCAAACATGGTATCAGAGCGGGTGACGATCCAATAATTGGATCCGAACCTTGCTCATCACGTACCGTACCTTCCCCGGCCATGGCCGAAGACAGCAACAGCAACACCGGCAAGGGATCGCAACAGCCCGGCGACTCCCTAGCCACGCAACTAGCCAGTATACTCAGCAGCCTACAACAACAGCCCGAGATTAATCAAAACCACACCCAAATGCCACAATCCATATCAATCAATATTAAATTAAACCAGTTCAACTATTCCCTTTGGTCACGACTGATGAAGATGGAGATCGGAGGAAGGGGAAAGTTGCACCATCTTACCGGAAACCCACCAGCCCCAGCGACAGGTTCACCAGCTTATGCAAAATGGGAACAGACGGACTTAATAGTTTGCACCTGGTTATTACATAATATGGAACCAGACCTGGTAACGTTATTCGCCGAATACCCATCGGCGAAAACGCTGTGGGATGCCTTGAACTCCACATACAGCCAAAGCTCAGACGGCCTACAGATTTTCGACCTTACGGTCAAAGCCAACAACTTAAGACAGGGGACGGATAGCATCGAAAAATACTACAGCAGCCTCCAACGGATCTGGAGAGAAATCGAACTCCGGCAACCGAATCCGATGGCCTGTGATCGGGACATTACGGCCTTCAATCGCCTCAGATCGGAGACCCAGTTATTCCAATTTCTCGCCGGGATAGACGATAGGTACGAATCGGAGCGACGAGACCTCCTGAAAGAGGACCCACTTCCGACAGTTGAAAGGGCCTATGCCACCATCCGACGAGAGGGAAATCGACGGGACATATTAGGGGGTCGAAGCTCTTCATCGGCGACGGGAACAGGAGTCGGAGCCGGCTTAGCAGCAGGGGGTCAGGTGCGCGAAGGATTCGGACGTGGTAAGTCACGAAACCTTCCGATTAAATCAGCCGCGGCTGGTGGGCCGCCAAGACAGATGTCGGCGGCTCCACGCTGGAATTACAGCAACGAAGCAACGCCAATTGTCTGTGGTCAGTGTAGGAGGGTCGGCCACTCGAAGGAAGGGTGTTACGAGCTCATTGGGTGGCCGGAGGGGTGGAAAAGCCGCCACCGGGATCACTCAAAGCCGGCATATGGCACGGCGTCGGTTGCCACCGGAGGGGATGAAGTTTCCACAGAAAAGAAGAAGGAAGAAGACTCAGCGGCGGATGAAGTGAAGGAGAGTATGGGTCACGCCAATTTAGGTATAGGGTCTTGGGCGAAATTACCGTCCTGCCCTTTACATACTTTATCTTCCAATATTTCATCCTCCAATTGTAAGTTGGCCCCCCAATGTAATAAGCTTTTCAATTTAACCCCCGATAATTGTTCCCATAATAGTTGTGAGGTCCCTTCTTCACATTTTTGTACAAGGGACCCATGTGTAAAAAGTAATATAGCAGGTTCAGCTTTGCAGACTCACTCACAAGGAGTGGGGCGGATCTCACGATGGATTTTCGATTGTGGAGCCACTGATACGATGACCAATGATCGTACAGATCTACAAGATTGTCGTACCTCATCAAGGAAAGGGATTTTTAATGCCAGTGGTGGTGTTTACCCGGTTGAAGGCATGGGGACCGTGACACTTTCCCCGAAGCTAAAATTAAAAAATTGCCTTTATGTGCCCAGTTTATCTTACAAGCTACTTTCTATAAGCCAAGTTACTAAAGAACTCAATTGCATGGTATTGATGTTTCCTACGTTCTGTTTATTGCAGGATATTCGATCGGGGAAGGTGATTGGGCGTGGTACTGAGGAACGGGGGTTGTACTACGTCGACGAGGTGGCTCAACACGGAACTACAGCGCTTGCTCACGGGATAGTGGATCGCCAACAGTGGTTGTGGCACCGGCGCTTGGGTCATCCTTCGTTAGGGTATCTTAAGTTATTATTTCCAAAGTTGTTTTCTTCAGATAGTAGTTTTTCTTGTAAGACTTGTTTACTCGCAAAAAGTCATAAGCAGTCTTATCCTGTGTCAAACTCCAGGTCTGAGTCAGTTTTTTCATTAGTGCATTCTGATGTATGGGGTCCTGCCCCGAACACTGAGTCAAGTCATGGTTTCAAATATTTTGTTCTCTTTATTGATGACTATTCACGTATGACTTGGATCTATTTCCTCAAAAATAAAGCTGAAGTATCAGTAAAATTCATTGAGTTTTTTAACATGGTTCGCACACAGTTTCATTCTCACATTCAGGTGCTTCGGTCAGATAATGGGGGGGAATATGTGAACTCTGTTTTAAAACAATTTTTTCAGGACAATGGGTTAGTGCACCAAACTTCGTGCCCACACACCCCACAGCAAAATGGTGTAGCTGAACGCAGAAACCGTCAGTTACTTGAGATGTCTAGGTCTCTTCTAATAGAGTCCCACTGTCCTCAGTATATGTGGCCCGAGGCAGTAGCTACCTCTGTATACCTTGTGAATCGATTGCCCTCCAAACCCCTAAGTTTCGAAACACCACTGAAGTGTCTAGCCAGTCAGGTCACTGTTCCCTCTGTCATGACCCTCCAGCCACGGGTATTTGGGTGCTCTGTGTTTGTCCACCTCCCTAAAGCTGTCCGTTCTAAACTCGACCCGTGTTCTATTAAGTGTGTCTTTGTCGGGTATGGAGTCAATCAGAAGGGGTATAGGTGTTATCATCCCTCTACTCGGCGTTTGTTCACCACGATGGATTGTGATTTCGTGGAATCAGAATATTTCTATCATTCCCCACTCAGCGGTCAGGGGGAGATCAGTCAGGATCCACTGAGTGGGGTGCCACCCCTGCCCTGGCCCGACACAGTCCCCAAAGAGCAAGCAGGCGGAACTACCGAGCCACTACCTCCCGAAGTGCAACCCACGTCTACCTTCACCGAGCCCACTACCCCGACGAATAATCCTGAGGTGAGTAATAAAACTTTGAGTTCTGCTGTTTCTGTTTCCCCTATTCCATATGGTCCTAACAGTGCAGGGGACATGGAGGTCCAGGGGGAGGATGAGTTGGAAAGGGAAAATACTATACAGGACACAGAACGATACGTGTTGCCTGTACGGGCGAACAGAGGGGTCCCACCCAGACGGTATGAGCCTGAGCATATCGGTCGTACTCCGAGATATCCAGTAGCTAACTTAGTCCGAGGTACCATGGCAGAGCAAGCCCAGGTGTATACAATGGCCATACATTCTGTCACCATACCAAGTAAAGTAGAAGAAGCTCTCGGAGAGGAAAAGTGGGTGCAGGCTATGCAGGTTGAAATGGAGGCACTCGAGAGAAATGAAACGTGGGAGAAATGTATGGTTCCCCTAGGGATGAGACCGGTAGGATGCCGGTGGGTCTTTACTGTAAAGCACAGAGCCGATGGAAGTGTAGAGCGGTATAAGGCGAGGTTAGTGGCGAAAGGGTATACACAAACGTATGGTGTGGACTATTCAGAGACCTTCTCACCAGTTGCCAAAATTGACACTATCAGGGTACTATTCTCGATAGCAGCTAACCGAGATTGGCCTCTTCATCAGTTTGATATGAAGAATGCGTTCCTGCATGGGGATCTTCAAGAAGAAGTTTACATGGAACCCCCTCCGGGGTTCACTGGGGGGTTCAGAAAAGGAGAAGTGTGCAGGTTAAAGAAAGCTTTGTACGGGTTGAAACAGTCGCCCAGAGCCTGGTTTGGTAGGTTTTCTGCAGCGATGAAGAAGTATGGCTACCATCAAAGTAATTCAGATCATACTCTCTTCATCAAACGAAGGGAAGCACTGGTGACGTGTCTTATCATCTACGTAGATGATATGGTGATTACAGGGGATGATTCTGAAGAAATTTCGCGCTTAAGGAAGAACCTATTCGAAGAATTTGAAATGAAGGACCTGGGACAGTTGAAGTACTTTCTTGGGATTGAAGTACTACGGTCCAAGAAAGGGATATATATTTCTCAGAGAAAGTTTGTTCTTGACTTACTCGCTGAGACAGGGCTATTGGACTGTAAACCAGCCGAAACTCCTATGGTGGTTAATCATGGATTGAGAATTGACAAAGAAGCAGAGAAGGTAGAGAAGGCACGATATCAGCACTTGGTAGGGAAACTGATCTACTTATCCCATACCAAACCTGATATTGCTTATGCTGTGGGCGTGCTTAGTCAGTTCATGCACCGACCTCAGAAGGAGCACATGGACGCAGCAATCAGAGTGTGCAGGTATCTGAAGAGTTGTCCGGGAAGGGGTGTTGTGTTTCAGAAGCATGGACACCTAGAGATTGATGCCTATACAGATGCAGACTGGGCTGGGAGTCCTAGTGATCGGAGGTCGACTTCTGGCTACTTCACATTGGTCGGAGGTAATGTGGTAACATGGAAAAGTAAGAAGCAGAAAGTAGTGGCGCTGTCAAGTGCAGAGGCAGAATTTAGGGGTATCGCCCGTGGAATAGCAGAAGTGCTCTGGTTAAGAAAGTTGCTTACAGAGATTAGAGTTCCACCTACTGGAGCATGTAGGTTGAAATGTGACAATAGGGCGGCAATCAGTATATCCGCGAACCCTGTACAACATGATAGGACCAAGCACGTAGAAGTAGACCGACACTTCATTAAAGAGAAGATTGAGGAAAGGATTATTAAACTTCCATTTGTGAGGTCCGAGGACCAACTGGCAGACATCTTGACAAAGGCCGTGAATGAGAGGATATTTGCAGAAGTACTAGGCAAGTTGTACATCGAGAACCCGACGATACAACTTGAGGGGGAGTGTAAAGATATGGAAAGCAAATAATAAGCAAGTAATTAAGGATTTGTATAATCGTGTAAATCATAGGCGTGATTGTATTTCCTTTCTTAGCATAGTTTTGTACGTATATTTAGTCTCCCTTGTACAGTGCTCTTTTCATACAGAAATTCAATAGAAAATACTTCCCACATTATGAATCCTTCAATAGCAAACACTAACAACCTTTTTACTCATCAGTCATATAATTCTACGAGAAAATTGAATGAAAGTAAAGGTCATAAGAGATTGATTCTTAGAGCTAATTATTCTAGTTTAGTTGGTCATAAAGAGGAGAATACGGATTCTAGAAAGAAGCTTAAGATCTTGATTGCTGGTGGGGGAATTGGAGGGCTTGTCTTTGCACTTGCTGCAAAGCGCAGTGGATTTTATGTTAAGGTTTTTGAGAAAGAATTGACTGCTGTTAGAGGTGAGGGCGTTGGCCGTGGCCCGATTCAGCTTTTCAGCAGTGGTTTGAGCGTGCTGAAAATTATCGACCATCGAGTTGCAGAGGAAATCATGGAAGCTGGTTTTGTGACGGGCGACAAGGAAAACGGCATAGCTGATGGCATGACTGGTGAATGGTACGCTCCAATTAAGAGTTAATTGCACGGAAACCCCCTGTGTTATGCCTAATTAGCATGCAAGACCCTATGTTTCAACAATTAGCATGAAAAACCCTATGAATTTTTAAAATAGTTCACCATCCCCTTTAACCCATAAACGGTAATAAATGACTTAAAATGTCTGTTTTGCCCTTTTTGAAATTACTAAGGCTAAATCAGCACTCACCTTCATACAAAATTTAAAAATATATATAAAAAAATACTTATATATTTCCTCCAACATTATATTTATTAAATTATATATTTTATACATATATATATATATATATAATATATTATATAATACACATATATATTAATTACATATATACATATAAAAGAAAATCAAAAAAGAAAAAGAAAAATGATCATCTTCATCTTCTCCGGGAAGCCTTCATCTTCTCCAGGAAGCCACCTGCAACTCCAGGCAATCTCACCCCAAATTCATCCCGCCGCCGCTATCGTCGTCGCTTGCACCACAACCTCAAATTCATCCCGCCACCTACAGCCGTCGTCGCCAGCAACACAACTCCCAAAATCATCCCGCCCCATCAACAGCCCCCTCCCCTCTGTCTCCACCATCGCTGGCGTGATTCCATCTCCCCTCCACAAATTAATACTCAAATAAAATCGATTGAGATTCGAGACATCAGAGACCAAAATCGAAAACATTAGAGACCAAAATCAATAGGCGAAAACCTTGTAGAAGAGCTGGAAGCAGAAGAAGGAGAGAATAGGATCTGAACCTCCTTGATATTCGGAGAAAGTTGTTGCCTCCACGCCATTGTTCAACTTCTCACTTCGTCTGGTGTTCTTCTTTGATGGAGGAAAGGGTAAATTATAGAATTAGTTCCACCCTCGCCCACCACGCCCACCCTCGCGCCACCGTCCCCATTATATCCGGCCACCCTCGCCTCCAACCTTCTTCTTCACCACCATGGCCACCCCTCTTCCAACCATTTCTCTGCAACAAGTTGACCCAGGTACCAAAACAAATTTAGGGAAAAACAAGAAAAAAAAAAAAGGAAATGTTCAGACGATACACGAATCGCTACCGTTCAGCCATGGCTTCTATCCACACCACCCTCCATTCTCTCATTGCGTCTTCTTCTCTCAGAGCGGCGGCGGCGATGGTGATGGGCCAGATCTAATTCAGAGTTGAGGCGGATGGCGGCACCGGCAATTGTGGTGGGAAAATCTGGTTCAAGTTGAGATAGAGGGTATTGGTGCCGGTGGCCTGGACGGTGGTTGCGCTGGTTGTGGTGGTGGTGACGGTGGCTTTGATGGTGGTTGAGCCGGCCGCTGTGGTATATATATACATACAATTTGTTATATATACACATATATAAAGAATTGTATGCATATATTTATATTAGAAAATATGAGTTTAATTTTATTAGGTTAGATAGGGTTATAAATGCGAGGAATTCCCGAAAACTCCCCAAATAATAATTCCAATTCCTTTTAGCTCTCCATTTTAAAAAATGATGTATTAAAACTCAAGAATCGCGTATCTAAAATCCCAAATTATGTATTTGAAATACAAGGAAAAAATCACGTATCTAAATCCCAGAATCGCGTATCTAAATCTCAAAATCGCGTATCTAAATACCAGAATCGCGTATCTAAAACTCCAAATGATGTATTTGAAAATGGGGAGCTAAAAGGAAGTTTTCAAACCCATGGGGAGTTTTCAAACATTCCCCCTTATAAATGTCATTTAACAGTCAATAAGTGCAAGAATTATTAATCCCAGTTGCATTTAGAGTGCGTGTGACAACAAGCGCGGACAAAGGGTTCTCAGTGATAATTAAAGTAATTCACAGGGTTTTTTACGTTAATTATTGAAACACAGGGTCTTACGTGCTAATTAGGCATAACACAGGGTTTTCCGTGCAATTAACTCCTCCAATTAATATAAATTACAAGTACCCGCTTAAGCTTTGGTGTATGTTTTTGTTCTAGATCACGTCAAAAAATTTCCTAATAAAGATAGTTTTGTGTCCATAAATTCGAAAAAGAAATCTTTGATCAAGATAATATACTGATCGATGAATGGTTAAACTACAACATTGGATAGTTGTTTTAATTTTATTGCTCCCTATGTGCTTGGATAATTATGAAAAAAAATAGGAATAATTACGAGCAGCTCCCTGATATTTGGCAAACCTATCTAAACATGTCAATTATGATATAAGTACCACTAGCAAACCGATCTAACATATGAATTATAATATAAGTATCACCAGCATGGAGATCCATATGAAATAAATATCACAACAATGTCAGAAAAGATAAATAAGATAAATTAGCAAATTTAACATTTTAGTTAAGACTTAATCACCAACAGAGCTAATTTGCTTTGAAGAAGTACTCGTCCAACTGATTGGTGGATTGGGTACCGTGAAGATCCTTTAGAATAAGACAACTCAGAAATATCTTAATTACTTATACGCACGACTATAGGAGCTACTAATCAGAGCTCTCATAAGACAGTGGTGTCTAGTTGATACTTAGAAAAATATATTTTTGTATTTGGAATTAAAATTTTATCTAAATTGTCTAACATGTGCATAATTTACCACTTCCACTTCTTATCTTTCATATTCTGATGTCTGAGACTTAGTATTTGTAAGGAGGGACCATGATACTAGTAACTATTAATTGCATTGTTTAGGAATTAGGGTAGAACATAAACTTCATAATTAAGTCAGTCATAATTAATACAAAAATAAGATCACAAAAATATTTGGTACGATCTTATATCAAATACCAGAACATGTTCGATGAATTAACGTCATGCAATTAATATTTGTAAAGTCATTTGATTTCTAGTATCATCTTTATTTCAAAATTCAAAATATATATTTTGTAATAAAGTAAATTTTTATATTTATCGGTAAGTCATTCTTAGTGTATAATTTAATATAAAATCCTTAATTGCCTATATAATACAAATATGGGGGAATGTGGCAAAACTCCCCAAAGCACAAGATAAATTTGGCATCACTCTTACATGAAAAAAATATTAATACTAACTCCCCAATTTAAATTTATAATTTGATTTTACTCCATATTTTTGACGAAATTATTAAAATAGCCTTGAGGAAACATGAAATGACATAACACATTACTCTTCCCAGGGGCGGATCCAGGAATTTTTATTAGCCGGGACTGAAAATTCCTAGGTCTCAATATATTAAAAAAATAATAATAACTTGACACTACAATTTATATATTATAATTATTTTTGACGATTCGGTATTCCTTTCAATTTGCTCCCACCATTTTTTTTAAAGCTAAAGTCTTCACGCATAGATACTAATATGGTTCCTTATTTAAAAAAAAAAAAAACTAAAATTTATTTCGGGATTATAATATCCACTATCGAGAGTATAGTAATTAATCCTTTTGGTAAATTATCGCTAGGTAAGTTAAAATATAAACAGTTAAATAAAAAAAAAAACTATTAAGTCTTTTATATTCGAAATTAAGATTCGAATTCACAACATTTTATTAAAATAATATGTATTGAAAATTAGAGTTTTTTGCGATATTAATTTGATAGAGTTAGGTTTTGATTAGAATTACCGACGTGATATGATATTTTTATCTCTCTAATATTATATGGTACATTATATATATAATAAGATACAGTACACTAATTTTTCTTTACATAAAAACACAATACAATTGATTTTTTCATAAAGTGATGGGTCATAACAAAGTTTTCACGAATTATATCTAATATAATATATAAATATAACATTTATTATGTATAATAGCTAATAAATTGTATACTTTTAAAAATATTAATTTATTTATTTTCAATAATAATAATAATAATAATAATAATAATAATAATAATAATAATAATATATATATATATATATGTGTGTGTGTGTGTGTGTGTGTCTGTGTGTGTGTGTGTGTGTGAGTGAGTGAGTGTGTGTATTTTAAAAATTAAATTTGAGGGGGGTGAGTGGAGTGGGATGGAGTGGAGTGGAGTGGGGTGGGGTGAGGTGGGGGGTGGGGGGGTGGCGGAAGGGGGGGCTTCGGCTGCCCCTTGGCCTTAACTGGCTCCGCCAGTGACTCTTCCCTCCCACACAAACCATTTTGTTAACGTAATACTTCATAGACACAATTTTATACTTTTATTTTGTATGTTAATACTTCAAAATATAATTTTCATACTTCATATGTAAAAATTAATATTTTTTTTTTTGTGCAGGTGGATGGCGGGTAAAAATTAATTGTTGATTTATATTTTGAAGTATTAATTAGAAATTATAAAGTATTCAAATTATAAAACAGAGTATTGAAATTATAAAATAGAGTATCCAAATTATAAAACAGAGTATAGAGATTTAAAAATAGAGTATTATTTATAAAAATTAAAATACTCAGGTTTAAAATTGAAGTACGAAAAGGAAAAAAAAAAAGAAAAAAGAGTATTGTTCATAAAAGATAAAGTACTTACTTTTTAAATTAGAGTATTATCTATAAAAGTTAAAATACCTAAATTTATAATTGAAGTATTACTCATAAATATTAAAGTATTCATTCAGATTTAAAAATAGAGTATTATTCGTAGAAGTTAAAGTACTCGGATTTAAAATTAAAATATAAAAAAGAAAAAAGAAATAAGTAAGAATATTGCAGTCAATTTAAGTGAGTGGGGAGTAAAATCAAATTATAAACTTGAATTAGGGAGTTAGTATAGAATTTTTGTACCTGGGGGTAGGGCTGTAAATGGATATTCGAAAATCCGATATCCGTCCGTATCCGAATTCGTTTACAGAGGATATTATCCGAATCCGTTTCAAGAGGATATTATCCGTATTCGATTATAGACATCCGAATTATAAACGGATAAGGATATGGTAATAAGGCATCCGATCCGTTTAACATCCGATTCGTTTCATTATCCGTTAGATATATCCGTTATCCGATTTATCCGTAATCCGTATCCGATAAATAATGTATTATATTAAAATATATACACAAAACTGTGTATGTATGATAGATTATTAGTATTGAGTAAATTTTTTAGCGCATTTATTAAAGAAAAACCTTAGGTTTTATTAGTAACTATATGTTCACGTCAATATTCATATAGAGATAATATAATTAACATATATTATGTTATTAATAAAAGTATTATATTTCAAATTAATTATATGATAAAATTTATAATTTCACCACATTTATACATTCGCTAAAACATAAAAATGATCTATATAGATATACTTATTATTTCTCTATTCGTCTAAAATATATATATTCAAAGTTATATAATTATTAAATAATTTATCTATAAATGAATAGCTGATAATCTGATTAAAAGTTCGAAGTTATATAAATAAATAATTTATGTCAAATTTTGAATAGTTGAAAATCCGATTAAAATCCGAATCCGTCTGAATCCGCCTTGTATCCGTTTAAAAAGGATATTATCCGAATTCGATTTAAAAGGATATTATCCGTATCTTTCCGAATTATAAACGGATAAGAATATGGTAATCATACATCCGATCCGTTTATTATCCGTTTACACCCCTACCTGGGGGAGTAAACTAAATTATTTTTAAATGGGAGAGAGTTATTAATTATGTCCCCTACAAATATCTTAATATATTACATGGAATATGAATTACCACAAAGTTCAAAGTCTTTATTGTTTTATTAATAATTTATTAACTTTAGTCTGGGCATTCCTATAAAAAAAATTTTTGCATCCCTTCAAAATAAATCTATTCACAAAATGTTTTATGTCAAATCCCAACAAGAACTAATGAGTTTTTCTCTTGTTCAGGTGTTTCAAGTTTGATTTTCTAGGTCCTGCTGTGGCCAGGGGGGTTCCAGTAACTCAAATAATAAGCAGAATTGAACTGCAGCGGCTGCTGGTGAATGCGGTGGGCACCGATACAGTACTCAACAACTCCCAAGTGGTAGATTTTGTCAGTGATGCCAACAAGGTGTGACTTCTCCTTCTGAGTTGAAAGCACGTGAAGCTTCTAATGTTTTCTTTTTGCTAAATACACACATTTCAAGTGGTTAGAGATATTCGAAATTGAACCATTACTTTTGAGAATGTGCCCTCGAACCATCTGACCAACCCTTGTTGGCATGAAGTGTTAGGAATTACAGACTACATTGTATTACTTGTGTTCTATTCTATTACAGATAGACCAAAATATATAAAGACTACAACCCTAATCAACTCCCTAATTAAACCATAAATTAAGGCTTAAATTACACTACTAATCAAGGAAACTTAATCAGGAAAATACTTTTGTAAATGTTGACCAATATTTCCAACATGAAGTTTCCAATGGTTAAACCTAGGAATGAAAACAAACCGAACCAACTCGCGAGCTTGTATATTTAAATAAATAAATAAATATATTAAAAAATATTTTTTAATAACAAATAATATAATTTTGTCCTAGCTCTACCCGAACCGCTCGTGAGCCTTGGTCGAGTCGAGTTCGAGCCCGGAAAAGGCCAAGACTCTGCTCGGCTCGTTTGCATCCATGGTTAAACCCACCCAACCAAAAACAGAAAAGGAAAAAGGAAAATGGGGGCATTTTAATTAGGAGATAATTACTTATATTTCCCCTATTTAATTTAATCAAATAAAAAATATATCTTTATAGTTGTGAAATTATAAAAATACCTTTTCAAGTATTTTTTGTAATTTCTCATGATGCTTTTTCGTAATCCTTGTCCAAATCTGTCACCCTTTGTCTAAACCTGATCTTGATAAGAGTTTTACGTAACTTTTCATCATGTTTTTTGCAACCCTTGTCCAATCCTCAAAATGTGCTTTTTTATAGTTGCGTTAAATGTAATTATCCCTTTAATTAAAATAATCAATAACAAAATAGTGTCTCTTTTACTATTTTCAGATTGAATTCTTCGTTTGTTTTTGGCAGGTGAGGGTTTGCCTAGAAAATGGAGAACAACATGATGGGGATGTTTTAATTGGGGCGGATGGCATACGGTCCATGGTATGCATATAATCTTCCTTCAACATGTTATGGGAAAATTCCAAAACAAGAAGACTATTTGATTTACTGTTGCAAGTTATAAACCTAAGTATTGATCTGACTGTTTCAGGTGCGCTCAAAATTATTTGGTCCTCAAGATCCAAAATATTCGAATTTTACATACTACACGGCCATAACAGAATTGAATCCTAAATATTTTCATCAGGGGTATTTGTTCCATCACATAATTCAGTATATGAATTAATATAATTTGCATATATGCATGGTTCTTATATTCATTTTCCCCTCACTGTGGTCTAGGTATAAAGTATTCTTAGGGAACAATCAATTCTTTGTTGCATTAAATCTAGGAAATGGGAGGATGCAATGGTACGCTTTTGTTAAAGAGCCACACCAATCTCCTGTTTCAACCAAAGGTGTGTATATATGTTATTACGAGGGAAAAATGCAAAATCGGATCCCGGAACTGACTTCTTATTGTTTTTTTCGGACTTCAATTTAACATGCTGCAATTTGATCAGTACAATTATTACAGAAGTTTCACAATTTTAACTCACGAATATCTACCTGAATCCTAAATTCCCCTGTGAGCTCTTGTGGATGTCCAAAACCTTAGTTCGCCATGCAAGAAGAAGGGTGGTGTCAAGCAGGGACGGAACTAGGATTTGTAATGAGGGGGGCGAAAATTCGTAATATCAAAAATATAAATAATATTTTTTCAAGAGTGGTGAAACAGTAATTTATTTTAAAATAAAAGGGGTAAAATCTATAATTAGGGGAACGAAAATCTAAAATAAGCTAAGGGGACAAAAATATAAAATTTTCTAAAATAGATAAATAGTAAACGAAATTTTTTTAAATTTAAGGGGGAACTAAAATAAAATTTTCTAAAAATATAGGTGATAAACGAAAATTTTCAAAATTTAGGGGGGACAAGGGCCACCCCCTGCCCCTTAGCTCCGTCTCTGGTGTCGAGCATTCATGTGAGCTCATGTGCAGTTTTCGAAATTTAGTGGATTAAATTTATGAAAACTCTATAATAACTGTATCAAATTATAGAAGTCAATATGGGGTCAGTTATGAATGATTCGAAATTTTCAATTATATATATATGAAGTTTTCAATTATATATATATGACTCAAAATATATTCCATTTTATCTTGATTGCCATTTTGGTAATATTAATTGTACCGTATTTTGGTATGGTGCAGGGCATAAGAGAATGCTTATGGAACGTTTCGGAGAGTGGTGCGATGAGATCGTTACCAGCATACGAGAAGCAACAGAGGATACGACAATAAAAAGGCCTATATAACATATAGACGTCGTAAACACTTGGTCGAAAGGCCGTGTGATTTTGTTAGGCGATGCGGCCCATGCAATGCTCCCAAGTCTAAGCCTGGGAGGTACATTGGCGATTGAGGTGTATAGCTTTTCCTATTTGGAGATATATAATTACTAACAACGACTTATAAAATGATGATATAGAAAGTGACATTAATTACATCATTTAGTTTGTTTTGAAATAGATATAACTTTTAGTATACATGAATGGAATGAGACAGGAAATGAATGAATTTTGGAATAGAAAGAACGATGGAATTGAATGACTTTACTATAGTATTCCTATGATTGGTACGTTCAATAATAAAATTAGCTAGGAATGAAATAAAAATTTTAAATTCATTTCATTCATATTACTCACAAATACAAATATAAGTACTAATATTAATTAAAAAAAAATTGCAAATAATGATGATTAAGTACATGATTAAAATATTTTATATATTAATTTAATTTCTAATTTTTTTATTTTGCAATAGTATATTTTCATATGTAATTATATATTATAAATATTTTACATGGAATGTGTTGTATATATGGCATTTATTTTATGCACTAATTATATATATGTGTGTGTGTGTGAGAGAGAGAGAGAGTCATTTATATATACATATAAATATTATAAAATATATTATTATTTTCATATTTATATGGTGATTATGTGATTTTGCTCTATTTAGTATAATACATGATATTTAAAAATAAATTTAATATTGCCAAATTTAATTTTTATACAATATTGTAATCTATTATGCATATTTATAAATTTATAAGTAAATAAAATAATATATTCAACATGTAAATGTAAATATATAATATATAGTATATTTACATTTATATTTATATTTATATTTATATTTATTTTTACATAAATTTAATATAATTTATTAAATTTTCAAACCAATTATATATCGATCGTAATAATAAAATATAATAATATAATATATATTTAACAAATATATGGGGCGATTATATACAAAATAAATAAATTTGAAGAAATTGGGAATGACTAGGGGTACTTGAGGAATGGATAAATCCATGTTTGAAGGAATAGACATTACCTCGGTGATGAGCATTCTCAATTACATTTTGTATCAATCAAGGGTTTGGGAATAGATGTGAGAATGCTCATTCCATTCCCACCTCATTTCATCATACCAATCATGCCGTTAAGGTACGTGACACACCGGACACAACACGTTGAACTTTTAAAAGTATCACCACTTAGGGGTTTCAAACGGATAAATGTATGGATACCATTCATGTAACTTCTAAAATTAATTTTTACCTTATTGGTTTGATCGAACTAGATTCAAGTTAGTACGTATTACCAACTTGATTGTTTAGTTTTTTTTCTGTCTCCGAAAAGTTGAGAGATGTAATTGTAACTAATATATTATGAAATGTGCATGCAGGATTGTTATTGGCTTATGGTTGAGCTACAGAATCTTGTACAAAAGCGCCCAGACTTATCCCGAATTTCATCAGATGAATTAGCCTTATCATTTAAAAGGTACCTTACCATTGTGTTAATAGAACAGTAGTTTCATGATATTTTCTGTTTCTTTATTACGTCAATAGAAAATATAATATAATTATATAATTATAATTTTTCTATTACCGACCGAATTATTTGCTTTACTTAAAAAAGTTTTGATGCAGTTATTTAGTAAAATCACAGATATGAAAAGAAGAGAAAGTTTCGAGTAAGAGTAGTGCACTCAGTAAGCCGAATAGCTTTGATGATGACTTCCTTCTATTTCACCTACTTAGACTTTGGTCGGATTCCACTACCTGTAAGTCTTTATTTCCATGTTTGAAAACATAAATACAAGTGGAGGGAAATTTGCAAATTGATATTTTGGTGCAATAAATGTGACAATTGTAATGTCAAATTTTAATGTCTTTTTTAAAAAAAAAGTTATAATTTTGGGACTCCCACTATCCCAATTGGAAATTCATGCGAAAAAGTAATGTGTTTGGCACTTAATGGAACATAATATGTGTAAATCAAGAGGGGGTGAATTGATTCTTCTTTCCGTTGAAGTTCCAGGAGGATTATTGTGTAATAGTAATACCACATACCTAGTTTCAGTAATTATGTGTACGCATTTAACTTTTTTCATCTGAAAATTAAATTGGGGCAAGTGACACCCAAAATTACAACTTTTTTACTTAAATCTCTAAATTGCAATTGTCTCACCAGAGTATCAATAGGAATATAGTTACCTCCCAGTTTTGTAATTTTCCTTAACAGTGGACTTGCTAGTTTGAAATTAATTTATTTTATTGGTGGCAGAATCTTTCAAGCATAAGGGTGAAAAATCATGGACTTGTTATTACCAACAAATTGCTGCAGTTAGCTATGCCGAAAATCGTGGAGTGGATCGCAGATTTGCAGTAGACCAAGAATGAAAGAAATTCCCCAAAACTAATAGCTGCTGGAAAACTTGCTACCTATGTATTTATTTATATATATTCTTTTTTATCTTGGATGAGCGGATCGTGGTAACAAGGCCACTCTGCCACTTACAATGCTACCTATGTATCTATTGTATGTTTGCATCCAATCAAGACATATATGGAGTTAAAAGGGACGCCATGATGCAGATGTCTTCTAAAGTTCACAAATAGAAAAGATGAACAAATGCTATATTAGGTCTATTTTTTGATTTTGTATCACTTTCGTTTTTAAATTTTAAAAGTGACTATTAGAATGTCTAAAGTTAATAATTTGATGATAAAAAATTTGTCAGTACAAGCCACTCACTGGAGCTTCAGAGCTCCGGTGATGTTGAGCATTTGTAAAATTTGTTGTCCGAGGAATTGTGCCCAAAGGTCTCTGAACTATGCGCTAATTGTGATGAGAGGGACGAAGGAGAGAAGAATCTGATTTCGCCACATCACCACGATATATAGGTCATTTTATTATTTTTTTATCCTTCATATAATAGTGAGTAAATGTTTACATATGATGAATTTAACATATTACCTACGTACTGTTATCATATTACTATTAAATCAACCATTTCGAGAATAAGATGAATTAATTACATGTTAGTATTTTAGTCAAGGGTCATATAATATCAATGTCTTATATATAGATTTATTTCGATAGGCAAGCTAAAAATAAAGAGTTATTGGTTGTATCTATGCCAAAAGCATTAGTCACTGATACATAGATTCCACAAAGCGGTAAAATGGTTCAATTTTTGCCTATAGTTCCATATCTTGTTTTCAATTTAAATCCTATTCGACATACTAAAGAAATAATTGGTCATTATCCATTTTCGACCAGACAAAGTCCAAGATTAGTTTGGTATTTTAATATCGATTTATGCAAACATTAAAGTCTAAAACATTTTCTACCGATAGTAGTTGCATTCATAGTGATTCGAATACGAAATTTTTAATTAAGCTAGTATAGGATCGAACCGCTAAACTACGCCACTTGTTGGTAATATGAAATTATGAATTATAGATATGGATATATGAGTTTGATATGTGGTTTTGCTCTGCGCAGATCATGAGAGATCCAGAGGACTGGAAATTTGCACGGTTTTGGATTTTCGAAGCTTCTGATTGATGCTTCTATTGAGGTAACTTTTCTGTTTGATGATGGCGTGCAGGCTAAAAGCATTGAAATGCACCCAAAATGTTGCCTTTGAAATTTTGTAACCAACATGGAAAATAATCCAGATAGTTTATTTTACCTAATATGGGGGTCTCGTACTCTCATATTTTTACCATTTAATGAAGAAGAACAGCTTAGGTTTGAAACATTTTAATATTTTACCTTAATTCAGAATTGATTGTTGATTTGTCCAACCTGCTAATAGTTTGTATCTTTGCAAGAAAAGAAAAGAAAGACATTGTTCACAACAAATTTTATAGTCTGCAAAATAATATTACAAGACGAAAAATAGTATGAACAACAAATATATAAAATTTAAAGAATTTAACGAATTTGATGGAATAAATCCTAGCAAATCTATTCCTCTTATTCTTCTCTTCAATTTTGTGTTCGAGGGCATGAAGCTTATTCCTGAATACGTGGATTTGATCTTTTTCGAACTTGACGGATGGAGACTACTTGACGAAGATCTCAATCTCTTGATACTTTGATGAAATTGAAGAATCTCTGTAGTCGGATTTGAAGATCATATTTGAAGAATACTTGAGGAAGAATTTGCAGGCTTGAAGACCGACGTGAAGATTTGATATTGACGACTTGAAGAACGGCGAGAAGATTTGAAGCCGAAGATTTGAAGACTTGAAGACGACGAGAAGAAAACTTAGCAGACTTGATCACTGAAGACTCGCGCACGTATGTAGACTTGATGGCGTGAAGACTCCTTTGATGTCGTTCTCTTCCTTGTCGATGTCGAAATCGAAGTGTTGATGATGATTTTGGTGTCGATCTCAATGTCTTTGAAGTGTTACCCATGACCTCTATTTATAGGTGTAGGGTTGAGTTTTGTGATAATTATCTCTTCATTTATTTATTAAAAGGATAATAT
Organism: Lantana camara; assembly: GCA_037501455.1. Lineage (NCBI taxonomy): Eukaryota > Viridiplantae > Streptophyta > Magnoliopsida > Lamiales > Verbenaceae > Lantana > Lantana camara. The sequence goes on along the minus strand of CM074862.1, from coordinate 85,841,790 downwards.
CAAATGTATTTATTTATTTATCCCTTTAATATGAATTTATATTAAAGAAAATAAATAAATGACACAAGCTTTGACTTGATTGGTCCACGTGTTGAGACATGCCACATGTCGTCATTTGATTGGTCATAACCAATTGAGGTGCAATGCTTGATTTGATTCGCCGGAACACTTCAATTTTGACACGTGTCAATACATGATTTGATGACAAAATAAATATTAAAATTATCAAATAAATCAATCTATTTAAATATTTTATGGATATTGAGTTAATAACAACCCAAAAATATTAAATAAAGAGAATTAAATTTGATAATCAATATTTAATTTTACACGTGTTCCATTTCAATTAGACGAAAATTAATTCGTCTACAAATGTCCCCACTTCAAAGCTCGGCGAAAGATGTACCAAGCGTTTGTATCGGCGAAATTTGAAGTAATTAATTTAGAATCTCAAACTTAGAATTACCGTGGCATGCTCCTCCACTTTTAAGCTTGGACTTGAAAATCAATGAACCTTGGAAATTAAATGGCCAACTTATTGGGGCAATATTCACCGGCCCAACGGAAACCAAAATTTTCATTCAAACATTCGAGCCCATCGATGGGCAACAAGTGGGCCCAATTTGGAAACCATTTCTTCATATTAATGAGCTTTTTTTTTTTGACCTCAAAGATACACCTTGGCCCAAATACCGCGACTCACTCGCGTTTGACATCAAATTGGGCTCAATGCTGTGCGCATTTGACTTGTGGCAAAGCAATAAGTGCCATGAAACATATAATTTGGACTTCAACCGGCCTGCGGAGCCCAACATAACCAAGATACTGAAGATTAGGGGTGTAAACGGATAATAAACGGATCGGATGTATGATTACCATATCCTTATCCGTTTATGATTCGGACGGATACGGATAATATCCTTTTAAATCGAATTCGGATAATATCCTTTTTATACGGATACAAGGCGGATTCGGACGGATTCGGATTTCAATCGGATTTTCAACTATTCAAAATTTTACATAAATTATTTATTTATATAACTTCGAACTTTTAATCAGATTATCAACTATTCATTTACAGATAAATTATTTAACTTTGAATATATATATTTTAGATGAATAGAGAAATAATAAGTATATCTATATAGATCATTTTTATGTTTTAGCGAATGTATAAATGTGGTGAAATTATAAATTTTATCATATAATTAGTTTGAAATATAATATTTTTATTAATAACATAATATATGTTAATTATATTATCTCTATATGAATATTGACGTGAACATATAGTTACTAATAAAACCTAAGGTTTTTCTTTAATAAATGCGCACAAAAATTTACTTAATACTAATAATCTATCATACGTATACAGTTTTGTGTATATATTTTAATATAATACATTATTTATCGGATACGGATTACGGATAAATCGGATAACGGATATATCTAACGGATAATGAAACGGATCGGATGTTAAACGGATCGGATGCCTTATTACCATATCCTTATCCGTTTGTAATTCGGATGTCTATAATCGAATACGGATAATATCCTCTTGAGACGGATTCGGATAATATCCTCTGTAAACGAATTCGGATGCAGACGGATATCGGATTTTCGAATATCCATTTACAGCCCTACTGAAGATATATATATGACATATACATAATCCTTCAGAGGGATGATTCTTCTTTCACCAACTTTGGTAATAACTCTTGGAGGATATAAACACTGAAAGACGTCATCTGTGCATGCAAGCTTCGTGCCCATATTATTTTTGTTTTCTATTTAATTTCATCTTAATCGAGATTAAGTCATCCCAATTAATCAACTAATAGAAACAGACTTTCACCATAACTCTTCCTCTGAGCGATTGGTCCATATCTTAAATTAAAGATTTACTCTAATCTTGAGTTGAGGCTGTGATTAGCAGAATCCTACCCGAATTATGTTTCCTTAACCCAAACGGACTCATGTTCAGAAAATCTATATAAGCACATTGAATTTATGGTAAAATCATCCTTGCTATCAGACTAACAAATTTGAAGAGCAACTCTGACAGTAACATAAATTAGAAAATTTTAATCGGAGCGAATTCGGAGCTACTCGCCTCGTGATCTTGCCAAGCTATCAGATTAAAAGGTGTAGGCTTATTTCTTCTCTTGTGTTGTTGCTGGCCGACTTCTTGATACAAACCTCCCATATTCCTTCGCAAATCCTATGCTCACGAGGTGTTTGCTCAATTTTCTTAGGGAGTCTGCCTGAAGAAGAGCTCCTGTTCTGACAGCATCCATCGAAATCAGAATCGGCATAGGTTATACTCTTGAAGTTCTTGGGTTGAACCGTACGCATGTGTGTCAAAGATCCCAAGAGAGCAAGCAACCTTTTCTTTCTTTTGAATTTCAGTTAGTGCCTGCTTTATAAATCCCACTCTCTTTTCTTTTCTTTTCTCTTTTTCTTTTTTCAGGAAGCAAGTTGATCGAGGGATTTATGGAGAATTCGACAGCCAACTGCGTTACTCGTTGTAAGACTTCGTCATCTAGATTCTCTCAATCTCTATCACGCACTCTTACCTTTGGAAAGGCGTAACCGTACATAATCGAGCTCTCTCCTCTGATAACGGCATCTACTGAGATCGACACAGTTCTCCCTCGTCTCTACTCACGGCTTCATCCGTCTTAGTCGCGTTTTATGGCTGCCCTACTTACTGAAAAGTATTCAGTTAAATCTGCGAGCTTACGGCATACATCTCGTTCTTCCGTTCTTCGCTTCACACATCTTCAACCATAAGGACTCGCCCCTCGGTTTTCTTTGGTCATATTCGACTCGCTCTTCCGCCTTTGCGTCGTCGCATCGTTGTCAATTACTTCAGCCGCATCGTCAATTTTAAAGGCTATCAATTCTTCTTCGGTCGCATTCGACTCATTCTTCTGTCTTCGAGTCGTCTAAAGGCTATCAATTCTTCTTGGGTCGCATTCGACTTATTCTTCTGTCTTCGAGTCGTCGCATCGTCAATTACTTCAGCCCTTCTCATCACACGTCGTCAATCATAAAGGCTGACGAATCAATTTTCTTGGTTGCATAAGACTCGTCCTTCCGGCTTTAGCCCTTCACATCGCACATCGTCGACCATAAAGGCTGTCCAATCCAATTTCTTCGGCTGCGTACGACGAAAAGTGCACTTGTTGCATGGCACTTCATGAGTCTAGTTTGGCTTCTTTGATGTATCATTATTTTTGTAGCACTTCAAACCATCAGTTGGGTCACTCTTTTATTTCATGACATGTGGACGCCATAAAGTTTGCTCTATTGTTAGGCTCCATCCGCAGCTAATCTTGCCCATGCAACAGAAAATACACACTTTGGATTGGCCAAGTCATCGCAGCCTCGCTGCGACCAAGATTTTGATTTTTTTTTTTTTTTTTTCAATGCATCTCATGCATTGATAGTATCTTCTGCCATGCATGGTATAAAATTGATTTGGACTTACGTAATCATTTGCTTCTTTTCCCTTCTTACAGAAAATAGTTAATCCATCGACGGCTCTCACTATTTGATCGTAAGAGAAGTCTAAGATGTATTGAGTCAGACATGGAAGCAGGGTGAATCATCACTCCAGATGTATTGAGTCAGACATGGAAGCAGGGTGAATCATCACTCCACGGGAAAGGAATTTGTCGCGGCGTCCAAAAGTTGTTGATTTTGCTGGAAACTCTGACAAGTGACTTGGTGTTGAAAGAGTTGGAGACACCACATGAAGAATTTTGACAAGATGTAGCAACTTCGTTTTTGTATTCCTTTGGATCATTTTGATGTAAAAGTACACCGTTTGTGGAATAAAATTGTCCTTCTCTTTATTTTTGTGGACTTGTTCATCGTTCTAAAAAATTATTATGATTCTGAATGACTGCAGCATATGCCCCCAGAGTTTGGAACTTCACGAGCTTATCGAAACTCCCAACCAATTTAAGTGATTTTGGGAACAAACTCAAATTTGTTTAAAGATATGACTGAACTTGAAAATTTAATATTCAAGTTGCCTACGTACCTCCAAAGAGAAGAGGATCAAGTCATGACGTAGTTCGATGTTTTTTGTTTTTGTTTTTTTTTTTTGTCACAGTTTATACTTATGCAAACAAGGAGTAACATGCAGTTTAGACTCGTGCGTTAAGGAGCATTCTCTTTCATCTATGATGGCCTTTTTTTGGAATTTGACTTTCGGATGTTGATACGTAACTTGGCTTGATCCGTCAATTTGTTGGTGCTATCTGAGAACGCAATATCGGCCTCTTCGAGAAACACAGGTGGAAAGAAATCCCTAAGAGTTGCAGGATTTGGCTTGGATACCTTTTCTAATTTCTTTCGAGTTGCTCTAGAATTCTTCGAACTTCTTGGTAGATTTCGCCTATGGATCTTGGTTTGCTTTGGCTTTTTCTTTGGTGTTGGTGGATGAGCTTGATCAACACGTTGTTTTGGAATTTTTCGGCGAGTCACAAGAATCCATTTGTCGCCATCAGTAGCTTTGTTGAGAGGAGTTGCTTCTTGTTCACTTCTTTTGTCAGCAAGCAAGTTTTTTACCGAAATTGGGTCTAGACTTCCAAACTGAAGCATTGTCGATGCCCCTGAGAGTTCTGATGGAGGAAAGATCACCTTCTTACTTTGAGAATTGCACAAAGGGTTCCTAGTTGCAATCAAACTGGTATGATGCACCTCAGCAACATCTTCATCTTCCCCGTCATCACTGTCATCATCTTCAAGGATTATTTTGCCTTCACTGGCCAATGACATTATCTTTTCCTTGACCACGAAACACTTTTCGATAGGATGACTGATAATTCGATGATATTTACAATATTTGGGATGAGTCACTTTGCTACTTTCTTCCGGGCGTTTTGGCTCAGGCAATTTGATCAACCCTCTTTCAACGAGTTCATCGAAAATACACGGGACATCGGCGTCAGCGAAAGGGTATTCCTTTTGTTGTTTTTCTATGAGAGTAAGCCAATGATTGTCGTTTGAGTTGTGTTGGTCTCCAAAATTTCTGTTCTTCTCAATACTTGGAGGCACTTTTATAGCAACTATGGGCTCTTCGGTAGAGGCTCTGAAAAACTTCTCATTCTTCCAGCTATCTTCTCTTTCTCTTTCTTTTTCTCCTAGTGAAAACAAAGATCGGTGATTTGCAATACTTAGTTCCATATCATGGGCACGATAGCTAACTCTTCAAAAGCACGAGGTTTGATGCCCTGAAGAATGTAGAGGAGCCCCCAATGCATTCCTTGAGTACATAATTCCACTGCAGATATTTCGGAGAGTCTATCTTTGCAGTTCAAACTCAGTGCTCGCCAACGGTTGATGTAATCCACGACCGGTTCATTTTTCCATTGTTTCATGTTTGTCAACTTGATCATGCTTACTGTGCGGCGAGTGCTATAGAACCGATTGAGAAATTCTCTCTCCATCTGATCCCAACTGTCGATTGATTCGGGCTCTAAGTCGACGTACCAATCAAACGCGTTTCCCTTAAGCGATCGTACGAACTGCTTGACCAAATGACCTGCATATGTCCCCGCGTTGTTGCAAGTTTCTACGAAGTGGGCGACATGTTGCTTCGGGTTGCCTTTGCCCTCGAACTGCTGAAAATTCGGTGGTTGATAACCTATTGGCATTCTTAGGGAATCGATGCGCTTAGTGTATGGTTTTGCATATGATGGAGAATTCTGATATGAAGCGTCATACTGAGCTCGTATCGTGTTGGTTATCATGTCCTGCAGTTCCTGAACAGATAAAGCGGCGACAGAGTGATTTGTCCTCGCAGAGTCGTGTTTTCGAGAAGGAAAATTCACTTGCTTTCCATCGGTGATTTGAACCGAAGGAGTCCGAGGATTGCGGCTAGACTGAGCAGGATCGTTGTTTTCTAGTTTGCTCATGAGTTGGGCGATCTGGAAATCCTTCTCTTCCAAGGCTTGTTGCAGATGAGCTATCTCTTGAGCCATTTGCGCAACTTGCTCTCCATCGGTTATCGCTTCAGTTCCCTTAGTATTCCCTCCAAAGGGAGTTTCCTTCGGGTTAGTTTCCTTAGGGGTCGAAGGAGTCGAGCTATCAGATGATTTTGAGTCATTGAGATGACCATGTGTAGAAGATTTTGAATTTGGATTGACTTCTTTGTTTTTCCGCGCGAGTTGATCCTTCTTAGGAGCCATGAAGAACTCGTGGAAGTAGGAATTCAATACGGAAGAGAAGAGATGAGAGGTAGGATCTGTCCCACTGGGCGTGCCAAAATTTGTTCACAACAAATTTTATAGTCTGCAAAATAATATTACAAGACGAAAAATAGTATGAACAACAAATATATAAAATTTAAAGAATTTAACGAATTTGATGGAATAAATCCTAGCAAATCTATTCCTCTGATTCTTCTCTTCAATTTTGTGTTCGAGGGCATGAAGCTTATTCCCGAATACGTGGATTTGATCTTTTTCGAACTTGACGGATGGAGACTACTTGACGAAGATCTCAATCTCTTGATACTTTGATGAAATTGAAGAATCTCTGTAGTCGGATTTGAAGATCATATTTGAAGAATACTTGAGGAAGAATTTGCAGGCTTGAAGACCGACGTGAAGATTTGATATCGACGACTGGAAGAACGGCGAGAAGATTTGAAGCCGAAGATTTGAAGACTTGAAGACGACGAGAAGAAAACTTAGCAGACTTGATCACTGAAGACTCGCGCACGTATGTAGACTTGATGGCGTGAAGACTCCTTTGATGTCGTTCTCTTCCTTGTCGATGTCGAAATCGAAGTGTTGATGATGATTTTGGTGTCGATCTCAATGTCTTTGAAGTGTTACCCATGACCTCTATTTATAGGTGTAGGGTTGAGTTTTGTGATAATTATCTCTTCATTTATTTATTAAAAGGATAATATCAAATGTATTTATTTATTTATCCCTTTAATATGAATTTATATTAAAGAAAATAAATAAATGACATAAGCTTTGACTTGATTGGTCCACGTGTTGAGACATGCCACATGTCGTCATTTGATTGGTCATAACCAATTGAGGTGCAATGCTTGATTTGATTCGCCGGAACACTTCAATTTTGACACGTGTCAATACATGATTTGATGACAAAATAAATATTAAAATTATCAAATAAATCAATCTATTTAAATATTTTATGGATATTGAGTTAATAACAACCCAAAAATATTAAATAAAGAGAATTAAATTTGATAATCAATATTTAATTTTACACGTGTTCCATTTCAATTAGACGAAAATTAATTCGTCTACAGACATCAACTCCAAGGAATTAATAAGGGCTATTGCTGATCAAATCCTCGGTCCGTCATTTGAATTCTTTGTTGGGTCCAGCCCACATCTTTATTGGGCCAATTAATATTGAAATGAAAGCCTGTTATAAAACCTATTTCTTAATTAAGTAGGATTCATTATCCTTTGGGGAAATTGAATAAAGCATTATATATATCAGCAGCTCTTTTCACCGAAGTGGGCATGAAGTATCAGCAACTTTTAGGCGCAAGTTTTGGGGAAATAATCTGCACAGTTTTGCCCAGTTTTTGGGGGCGGCAGAATGTTCGCGCGGACGATCGGGAATTCATTTGTGGTCCGATCGAGCTGATTTTTGGACAGTAGGTTCCTAACTCATCGAACTTGAAAGTGAACGGTGGAGATCATATTTGGAGCACTGTAAGTTGGGTTTTTTGGTGTGTGAACAGTAGCACATTTTCGGCTTATTTTGGTGTCTTTTTCTCCTTTTGTGTTCTAGTTCGTTTTGGATCGAATCGGTGTTTGGTTCGTGTTTGGAGTTAGATTTATTGGTGTTTGAACCGCTGTAATTTTGTCTCGTATTATAGTGGATTTGTTTTTGGGTCTCGTAGGCCTCGTGGTTTTTACTCTTCGATTTGAAGGGGTTTCCACGTTAAATCTCGTGTCTCTATTATTCTTGTTTGGTTGATTATTTTTCTATCCTTTGGCATACTTGGTCGATTGGTTATTGGGCATTTGGAGAGGAGTTTTAATTTCCACTGCTTACACTCGAATTTGGTGTATCCCTTTCCTATCAGAGTGGTATCAGAGCCAATTTGGTTCTTTTGCCGGTGTGACCATGAATATGAATACAAGTAGGATGATAACTTTGAATGGATTAAATTATCATCTATGGAGTAATAAGATGAAGGATCTCCTCTTTGTCAAATCTTTGCACTTACCTGTTTTTGCAACAGAAAAGTCTGTGTCTAAAACCGATGAAGAATGGGATTTTGAGCACAAACAAGTTTGTGGGTTTATCAGACAATTTGTTGAGGAGAATGTTTACAACCATATTCAACACGAGACACATGCGAGAAGTTTGTGGGAGAAGTTGCAGAATTTGTATGCATCGAAGACGGGAAACAATAAACTGTTTTTGCTTAAGAAGATGATGCAGTTGAAATACAAAGAAGGCACTTCTATTGCTGATCACTTGAATGAGTTTCAAGGTATTCTTGATCAGTTCACAGGTATGGGCATTAAATTTGATGATGAAATTGTCGGACTTTGGATTCTTGCCAGTTTGCCTGATTCTTGGGAAACTTTTCGTGTTTCACTTGTTAACTCTTCGTCTGATGGTGGTATAACTGTTAAGCTTGTGAAGAGTAGTGTTTTGAATGAAGAGATGAGACGAAAAACTCAGCATTCGTTTGAACCCGAGTTGTTGGTTTCAGAGAATAAGGGGAGAAGCCAACATAAATATAATAATAAAGGTAGAAGCAAAAGTCGAAGCAAGTCAAGGTCAGGATGGAAAGAATTTAAGTGTGATCATTGTGGTGAACCTGGTCATATCAAGAAATATTGTTTTAAATTGAAGAGAGAGCGTGGAGGCAATCGTGATAGACACGATAAGAGAGACCGGGATAAGAATGATCGTGTTGCTACTGCTACTTCCAATGATGATTTTATTCTTGCATATGATGACAATGTAGTTGTCGTAGCCAGTGATGATTCCAGTTGGGTTATTGACAGCGGTGCCTCATTTCATGTAACATCAAGGAAAGATTTCTTTACTTCTTATACTTCTGGTGATTTTGGAGTTTTGAAGATGGGGAATGATATGGTGGTACCGGTAGTAGGCATTGGGACTGTTTGTGTGAAAACCAATAGTGGGTCGAGTTTGGTGCTTCATGATGTTAGACATGCACCTAATGTTCGTTTGCACCTGATTTCAGCAGGAAGGCTCGATGATGATGATTATTGCAATTTCTTTTGTAATGGTCAGTGGAAACTCACAAAAGGGAATCTAATTGTGGCTCGAGGTGATAAATTCCATAATTTATATAAGATGAAGGCTTCTATTTGTGCGGACTCGGTTAATGCAGCAGAAAATGACAACTTGTCAGAGCTTTGATACAAGAGACTTAGTCACATTAGTGAAAAGGGACTCGATTGTTTGGCCAAAAAGAATTTGTTGTCAGGGCTGAAAGATACAAAGTTAGAAAGATGTGTTCACTGTTTGGCTTGGAAGCAGAAACGGGTTTTATTCAACAGTCATCCCCCTTCAAGAAAACCTGATTTGCTTGAATTGGTACACTCAAATGTTTGTGGACCAATGAAGGTACGAACTCATCGTGGTGCTGATATGTTGACAAAGGTAATGAGTCGTGATAAACTTGAGGTTTGTGCCGGGATGACGGGTTTCAAGTTTGAATGATTAAATGGTGGTTTGTCTCCTTCCTCGACTTGGGCTGGAGGGGGAGATTTGTTGGGTCCAGCCCACATCTTTGTTGGCCCAATTAATATTGAAATCAAAGCCCATTATAAAACATATTTCTTAATTGAATAGGATTCATTATCCTTTGGGGAAATTGAATAAAGCACTATATATATTAGCAGCTCTTTTCACCGAAGTGGGCATGAAGTATCAGCAACTTTTAGGCGCAAGTTTTGGGGAAATAATCTGCACAGTTTTACCCAGTTTTTGGGCGGCGGCAGAATGTTCGCGCGGACGATCGGGAATTCATTTGTGGTCCGATCGAGTTGATTTTTGGACAGTAGGTTCCTAGCTCATCGAACTTGAAAGTGAACGTTGGAGATTTGATTTGGAGCACTGTAAGTCGGGTTTTTTGGTGTGTGAACAGTAGCACATTTTCGGCTTATTTTGGTGTCTTTTTCTCCTTTTGTGTTCTAGTTCGTTTTGGATCGAATCGGTGTTTGGTTCGTGTTTGGAGTTAGATTTATTGGTGTTTGAACCGCTGTAATTTTGCCTCGTATTATAGTGGATTTGTTTTTGGGTCTCGTAGGCCTCGTGATTTTTACTCTTCGATTTGAAGGGGTTTTCCACGTTAAATCTCGTGTCTCTATTATTCTTGTTTGGTTGATTATTTTTCTATCCTTTGGCATACTTGGTTGATTGGTTATTGGGCATTTGGAGAGGAGTTTTAATTTCCGCTGCGTACACTCGAATTTGATGTATCCCTTTCCTATCATTCTTTTATAATTTTATCTCTATTCTCTTAATTGTAGTAACCTCGTACCAAGACTAACTAATGATGTATGCAGATTGCAGGCAGCATTCCTACACTATTTCTCCACCTTCAAGTATCCTGTCTTTAATCATGATAATCTTTGAAACCTCATCTGGAAATTCATAATGTATCATGAAACTGAGCCAGCAACTATCACAACGCAAAATTAGGGGTAACAACAGTATTAGTGAAGGATATATTGAACATTTAGATACTTGCATTGAGTACGAACTCATTAAAAACTCATTAGCAAACCATTAAAACCTAACATAACCCATTAAAATTCATTTAAAACCCAAACCATTAAAAACCTATTAAATAGAATCTATTTTGAAACCAAACCATTTAAACCCAACCCAACCCAACCCGCCCATTTGCCAACCCTACGCAAAATCAATTAGAAACAACGCGCCATGTTCTCCCAACCCCCATGCAAGTTTCTTCATCTCATTTACTCTAAATTATTTCTAGAAATTTCATAGTCCAATTACTCTGAATCCATTCAGTTTCAACCAATTTTGAAATTGCACATGAAGGGAGTTGTCGAACTGACCTAATATTCACCACATAAAGTCACCGGAAGTGGACTGTCAGCCACCACCACGCCACCATCTCAGCATCCTAGCTCTGTTGTCGCTACCAATAGTTGTGAAATCGGCACCAATGCAATCCACTCATTGAAAAGATCGACTTAGGCTATAGGTTTGTTGGATTTGGTATATTTTGCAAACTTCTTTGAACAAATCTTCATGTTATCATTATGGAGCTTTTCTGTAACAATTATTCTGTTGTAGTGTAGAATTAGGTTGACAACAAATTTAGAGACAAAAACAGTCTTTTTAGAGCTTATATAGAAAAGGTAAAAACATGTTGTATAGATTTAAGATTAGCATTTTTTAAAGTTCAAGAATTAAGGAAAAGCTGAGATTTTTAAAAGGAACTTATAATATATATTCCCCTGAAGATTAAGGCTACAAGAAGACTGACAAAAACATAGGGAAATATATAATTAAAGCAACCAAAATGAAACCCATATGAATTATGATGGTATTATAAATACTATATGCTTTTGAAAGTCCACAAAAATGCTAAATGAAAAATAAAAAATAAAAATAAGAGAAGCTAAAGCCAACAACATGAAGAGAACTTTTACATAACCACACAAATGATGGCAACTTCAACAAAATGTTAAAAAAAAAAAAAAAAGGAAAAAAAAAAAGAGCTCACTACCCGGTTAATGAACCTGCTGCTACGAGATTTGGCCTAAAACTACAACAATTCAATGTTAGAGGAATTTTAACTGAATTATGGCATCATACAACAGACTCCTAATATCAATCTGGATCTTACCATATTGATAATTAGTTATAAACAGCTTCCTTGCCACCTGCCCTAAATGGAAAGCTACTGATGATTGGCTTTCGTCATTCTCTTTCCATTGCTTGCACGTGTAGAAACCGTCTGCCTTCATCTGTTAATGAAATTCGTGCAAGAAAATAAGGACATATGGCGTTAAAAAAGGTTGTATACCAACGAATTTCCTGAATTGTACAGGAGTAAATGGAGATAATACACTTTCAAAAAAAAAATGGAGATAATACAGAGCTTAGCCCATCATAATTCATATGTATAGACCGACATATCAATTTTGTCAATTACATACTTAGAAACTCGGAAGAACCGAACACTCAATTTCAATACCACATGCAAGACAAGAAAGATCTAGACTGGCGCCTTAACATATTCTCTCTTTTTTTTCTTTTGATCTATTTTTGGTTCAAAGAACTACCGACTGATGTGCAGACACACGAATGGAATGAAAAACCTAAAATTAGATCTTTTTTTTTTTAAAACTGTTCATATAGCAAATGCCAACTTCATAATCATATGATTGGATGAAAGCAAGCAGTTATACAACTATAATGCAACACATACCGCTTTCACCATCAGATAATTCTCCAAGCCTTGCAATGGCATCTGTAAGTGCTTGTTCATGCTCCTGTAGTTCGAGAAAGGTATAAACTAATAAGCCCAAGGCCCCACACAACTTAGAAGATTGTAACCAAGATCAAGAAGTAAATGTTAAATCCTTCTCTAACCTTGAGCACTTTCTTTGCCTTCTCTATCTCCACAGGGTCCGGATGATTAGCACCAAAAACTCTCTCCACCTATCGAAGTTCGACAAATCAATTAACATCAGTCAGAATTACTGTTACATCCAAGGGCGACGCTACCCTTGACACTGAATTTTGTTTTTGTAAGTAATATACTTATAAGGTTTTAAGTAAGGCACCAATTAATAGTTCATCCATAAAATTCTTTGAACCTATATTAAAATTTAAAAAATTATAATTCACTCATTATCTCCCAAAAAGTTTGAAATCAAACACACACACATATATATATATAAACAAAGCCCATAATCAAAAAATAAATAAACAAGAGGTTTCCCCAGATGAGGGGAAAAAAAATCATGTGGGATTGAAAAGGAGGCGAGTTAATATTTCACTAGTTTTCTTGCAAAAGCACCTTCATTTAGTAACATGGATAATTCAAGTACAAAGAAAGGTTTCGAATTATCAAAAACTTCAATGGACAGCTGTAAGTTAAACATAAGTGAAACATTTGTTCTCTTTCAACATTTGTGTTTTAATTATTAACAAATCAACTTTTAACCTCAGTCGTATAACCCTCACGCTGCCATTGATATATGCATACTGGACACCAGCAATTCATACCTCCTTAATTAGAGAATCAGTGTGAAGCAACTGAATGTCTTCTGGGCCCCGCTTTCCAATGCCATTCTGTGATGGTGGAAATTCCTTCCTGGATTGACCTTTTGCCAAGCCTCTTCCTCTTCCAGGACCTGGAGCATTATCTCTACCAAGAGGTCTGTTCATTCCATGGCCCTGTCCAGGATAACCTCCATGATGAGAAATTCCAGGATCTTCACCTTCCCATTGTATATCCTCAGGAGGAATCTGCAAAGAGCAATGTAAAAGAAATCAGAATAAGAATTGCAAATCTAGTTCAAAGAAATAGATCATTATAGTATCCTGACAATAAATTAGGAGGTGTTTCCACTTTTGTAGTTTAAAGCCTTCAGTTTGACTTCTATTCCTTCTTTTTTCTCTATTTGATGTTTATTTTCCTCATCCTAGGGTACAACAACCAGATTACATATGCAGTGAGAAGCATACATTTCAGCTGAAGTACAAGTTCCATCACAGTTGGTAAACCTAAAATTAATGTTTGGGGTGATCTATAACTGTTGCAGCAACATATTCTATAGGTCATGAAAGATTTGTGCATTTTTACTTCATTGAAGTACGAAAAACTAAGTATTCATCACACCAAGAAGACAAGCCTAATTAAACTTTTGCGCAAATATAAAAATCAATGCACCTACAGTAAAACCATAACCACAAACTAAATCTGTGATATAAGCAAAATCTAAAATAACACCACAAACCTAATCATAGTAGAAGTGTATAAAACATTACCAAAGCAATGGACACTTGAAATTCTTAATGTAGGACTTCCTTCAAATAATCCAATATGTAAGAAAACATATCATCCAAAAAAAACATATCATCCTAGTCTCAATGTGAGCTCAATTCAATTAGGTTTTTTTGTGGCACATTAACAGTTTTTCGTAAAGAAGTAACAACAAAACCAAAAGGAAATAATTTGGAATATTTTAGGGTAGGAAATAAACCAAATATTTACCTCAGCAAGGTTGACCCATTCCCATGTTTCATTAGCAGTGCCTATATCATAAACAAGATGATGTCGGCCCTGGAGAAGCATACAGATACAATTTAATGCTTTAAGCTCCAAATGAGCATATAAGGAAAGCTTATGATTTACCACACAAGGTACCTCAGCAGCATTATATTCAGATATCACAGCTTCATAAAAGTTGTTGTCATCAGGCCACCTAGTCCAGACTTTCCGTCCTAACAATGGATCAAATGATCCTTCAGCAGGTTCAGCTCCAAGGCCACCAGAAGAGATACAGTTACCAAATTGGCCTCTTCCAGCTGGACCAGGAGGATACTGCATTTTCATTGAAGATGCACCTGGTGGCATCTGCCCAGTAAACCATATTAATATATTATATTTATACATTAGAATTAGTATCAGCAAGGTGTATATTTTATTATTCACTTTAATGATGAAATTTTCTAACTCACTGATTTATGCTTTTTGCCTTTCGCACCCATCATGGGTCCACGCTTTGAAGCTGATGAAGATGGCTGGTTTGCTGCAGCCATTGTTTGTGGGTGGAAAGAAGGAGATGGCCCACCAAAGGACTGAGAAGGTAATGAGGAAGCTATCTTCTGCTTTTTACGAGAAGCTGAGATGGAAGGGCTGGGAACTGGGTCGTGGACGGCTTGATTAGCACCGTGCATGTTTGGTTGAAGCCCACCTGACTGTCTCCACTCTCTAATAGTGTTCCACAAAACGTAACAAATCAGAGAAAAGACGAGCATTATTTAGGGATAGCAAAATGATTTTCGAGGAAGTACACAAAACTGTGTACACAAACCTTATTCTTCTAATTGTTTCATCCGCATTAACTCTGCTTAGAAGATCCCTATGCTCTTCATTTGATAACCTTAACTCTTTCCTAAGCTCAGTTATTAAACTTTCCTTCTCCTGAAGAAAATACATTTCATGTCACATAAATTATCACCTCATCAAACAATTATGCATAGATACACATGCTTGGTAACATAAGAAGTACCCAAGTAATGGCATCAGCTTGAGCTTTGAAGGCTCTTAGAACTGAACTGTATGCTTCTTGCTCAAGCTGATGAATCTTAGCATCCATATCAGTTTCTTCATAAATCCTAGGATATGGCGGCATAGAACCTATGGCAGCAGGCCTTCCATTACCAGAAACGCGGCCTCCTCCTCTTGACATTCTATTTTGATGGGGTGGGGGAAAATCATCATCAGTACCTGCCACAAAATTGAAATGAACACAGGGAGGGAACTTAATAGGTTCTTTACATGAAGCACATAAATTCTAAAGTAAACCCACAAAACAGCGCTCAGGCTTTTGGAACAACAATGAGGTTGTCTTAGTTTTTCCCAATACAATGATCAGCCTATAAAAGTCATGTGATGTGACAATAAAGGGGAGAAACAGCCAATCTAGAATATATTGAAGTACACCAAACATCATACTGCAGAAGCTATGGTTCATCAAACACCTATTACTAACAAAATAATCAGGTAACCAGGGCCACAAAAGTTGCAATTTCATACCCTAACAAGAACCTCTCCGTATACGCAGAAAATAAAAGCCGAACGTAAGCTCACAGTGAGATTTCATGGAGATCTGTGACAATTTACACCTCGCAGAGTAAATAAATTCAGAAGTTAGAAAAAGTAATAAAGATATGGAATTCTAGCTGTCTAACCCAAGATCATTCATTTGGAGTTTATCATCCAAACCTCTATAAATGCGAACAGGAAATAAAGGGAACAAACAAATAGTTCCCTCTAAAATACTTATACTCGACCCAACTTTACATGTATAACTGCATATTCACAGCTTGATGATCTATTACACCACATTTTATGGTTTTGGAGACAATGAGTGATGGATAAAACTTAACAGAAGAAGAAACTTGTTCAGTTGAGATATAAGAGAAACACTCATACTCCAAACTATTAGGACAAATAGCCACTAATAAAAATAAAACCTTCAGTTATCTTCTGGACTAGCTAATGCAGTTGCAAGCCCACTGACAGGAGCACAATTAATTTGAATTTAAGTAGTTCATTTTTCATTCAAAAGATGGCATCTCGACAGTCAGCAACATTAAGCAAAAAAGGGTTCACCAACAAAACATAAACACATCCATACCCCACAACTTCCTTAAGCATACAGAAGGGCTTGTTTCAAGAAGACGACAGTGTCTTCAAAACCTACTATGTGCAGAAAAAAGAAATTAGACTCAATAAATGCGTGAAATGAAGTTAGCTCTCAATTTTCCTGCTAAAGAGACTACAGTAAGCCCAAAGCAACAACTGGTAGAAGATAAGAGATAATCTAAGAGAAGATGTTATCATGATAATGATGTGTTCAAAATCTCCAACTCTACTTAGACAAAATGAGTAATTACGATTTCACTGTTACTTTCTTTGCCTTATCAAAAAACACAAAAGTATTATTAATCAATACAATTGAAACAGACACATCCACTTTCCACAATAGAGCACTCAGCCATTGTTGGTAAGTCGTCTCCATTACAGCCACAATTTATCTATCTTCATGGCAATTAACCAGCCCACACCAAAACATCCAGAGACTCAAGAATGAGTCTTGAATTTATAAAAGCAACACACCAATAAAAATTCACCCATCAGCTAGATTCATAAGACAGGTCTTTTGAGACTCACCAGCTACCTATCTCAGCTATCAACTACATAATGTCACTGGAAAACCTAACTACTAAGAGAAAATTTAAAATTGTTGAAGCAAAACGCCAAAGTCCAAACAGCAAATTTCAGCAAAATCCGTTCTTCAACGAAGAATTCAAGAATCAACACTCCAGAGCACAAACGGCATAAACCTAGTCAATACAACGCCATTATCACGACAATGTGCATATATTCAGAAACCCTAACACCAACATTCCTCACAAACCCTAACCTATAAAACAAAATAAAATTACAAAAGCACCAAAAATACCACTGGTAATGAAACAATCGTGCTGAATTACTCACCGCTGCTGTCATAAGGCCCGTAATCCATAGCCAGCTTCCCCAGAACGAGCAATCAAACAAAAAAAAAAATCGCAGCTCAGAACTACGGAAACACCACCTACTAACTCGACCGATTGCGCCGAAGAAGTTGAAATTCTTGGAAAATGCGGCAACTTTGCAGAGTTAACACAGCGGAAATAAGATTGGAGAATCGACTTTGCGCGATTAGCGAGCGTACGGAAGAGTGTGTGTGTCCAGTGTGTGTGTTTTGGGGGACGCGGACGTGAAATAGGTTTATGCAATTCCGTTAAATTAGAGTGGTTTGAGTTCCGCCTCCGATTCATTCGTTTGTTTTTCTAAAAGTGTTTTGACTCACTTCAAGGTAGATTCCAGTTCCACACGTGGAGATTGTAAAATGCGACTTTAGCTATTTGACTTCCAACTAGGATTTCTAAATTAAATTATGAAAATCCACTCTACGTGGGCAACTCCAGTATCCAAACAGTAATATTAGGTATTTTTATTTGATTTAATTTCACTTAATTTTGTACTAATTAAGTGATATTAAATGGTTCGTGTTTAAGTATATGAGGGCCTCGGTAATAACCCCACGGTCGTCGAACAGTTTCTTCTAAAAATAAATTTTGTTCTTGCTTAGATTATGTGAGACTAGATGGATTTAATTTAATATTAATTAACCTCTATTACAAGTCAATATAGTTGGTTCAAATGATTAATTGATTCATTCTTCAAGGTAAGGTCCTAGGTTCGAATCTCACTTGGCTGTGCGTGTGTAAAAATTAAAAAAAATAAAAACTATTACGAATCATGAAAAGTGGATGTACGACAAGCATATTAGCATAAACTTACCCATACGCCATACGTACAAAAAGAACCAATAATACTTAAAACTCATTTCATATACGACAAGCATATTAGCAAAAACTATTATCCTATACGTACAAAAAGAACCAATATGATGCAAAAATATAAATGTGACGATATAGACACCACACGATACAGATAAAACAATACGATTTTTTTTTTTTTTTTTAATTTTTCAAGTGAGGAGTGTCAGACACTATCTTCAATATGAATGTCTAACACAACACGACGCGACAAAACAATATTCTTGGAAGCGTTCGTGCATCGCTAATGTTTCAATAATATGACACACACACATGATAAAACTAAAATCTTCAATACGAATCGAAGGCGGAAGGGCGAGGAGGGACAGAGACCTCAGCAATCCCTTCAAGCATTTGCGTAACTCTTCTCATAGAAGGCCTCAAAGAAGGGTCATCTTGAATGCACCAAATAGCCACCATCACCAACTTCTCCACACTCTTGATATCATTCCTAGCTTCTTCATCATTCTCCACCAACTTCTCCAACTTCCTTTTGCTATAGCACTCATACACCCAATCAACTAAGGCCTCCTCCTCATCACCTCCCATAGCAAACTCCACACTAGAGGTGCAACAGATCATTTCGAGAAGCATCACGCCGAAGCTATAGACGTCGACCTTCACCGTGATGGATGCTTTCCTGAACCACTCTGGGGCGAAGTACCCGATCGTGCCCCTGATGTGGGTTCTTGCGGCGCGGCTCTGCTCGGAGAGCAGAAGCTTGGCCAGTCCAAAGTCGGATATCTTGGGTATGAAAGAGTCGTCGAGTAGTATGTTCTGGGGCTTGACGTCGCAGTGGATTATCTGAGTGCTGCATTCTTCGTGGAGATAAGTGAGCCCTCTGGCGATGCCGAAGGCAATCTGCATCCTCTGGTTCCAATGAGGCCTCGATATGCCGAAGAGAAACCCGGCGAGAGAACCGTTGCTCATGTACTCGTATACTAAGAGACGGTTGTGCCCCTCATCACAATAACCAAGTAGAGCTACTAGGTTCTTGTGATGAGTCCTCCCAATGGCACTTACCTCCGTACTAAACTCACGTTCCCCCTCTTTTTCAACCTTGTCCAACTTCTTGACAGCTATATATCTCTTCGGAATAGAGGATACGACGCCCTTATAAACAGTCCCAAACGACCCTCGTCCCACTTGTTGCTTGAAACCACCCGTTGCCTCCTCTAGCTCTTTATATGTATACCTCCTTGCCCCATATACATTTGAAGCAGACTCCAAATTCAGCAACTTCTTATGGTACACAAAGAAAATTCCAGCTGTTATACATACCATTAGCATAAAGTTTACAAAAACCGAACTACCTAAGAGCACCGAGACAACAAGAACTACAGTTGACTGATCACCCTGTGCAGGACAAACGTTCGTTGCATTATCACGCGGAACCTTAAGCAACGCGGTCTTATTCAAATCTCTAGACTGTCTACCATTAGCCAGAGGAAATTTCTTCTTCCAACAGCTATTCCCATTGTATATAGCAGCTGCACAAAAACAATCGCGCAGGCAGAAATCCTTACACGTCTCCTTGTCCACTTGGCTCCCCGTCTGAAGCTCATAGTCTGTCAGGGGCCAATCCGTGTTGTTCAGTTCCTTAAACTCCACAAACTCGATATTCGACTCCCACCCTCCTTGCTGGCACCTCGGCAGCTGGAAATCGGGCTTACAACCCCGGTTCAAATCAAGTGGATCCAAAGGAGAGTACCCTTCAGGACAGAAACAAGAAGGCCTCCCGTTTGAGTTCACACAATAGCTATTATATCCACAAGCCCCACTTCCTAAACTGTCCATAATTGCAGTACACATGTTTTCTGGTGTTGTCTGAACCGCGGACCAAGCTGAGCCACAGCCGGTGGCATCACCGGCGTAGTTTCTTCTCGGATGATTATAATGCCTAAAAACTCCATCAAAGTCAATCCTAGCCATGTGGTAAAAATCCCACCTTGATCCCATGTCCCGCTTCGTAACATTGAATACATTTTCATTCCCTTGTTGTATGTACAGAAATCCATTCTCATCAAAAACAAGCGAAGAGTCAGAATTCGCCCTCTGTGTTCTACTAGACCAATAAGCACCATTCACATCTTCAGTAGGCAAGAAGATAGTGTACAACACAAGATTCCCATCTCTTTGCAACCTCATTTGGAATCTTCCATCGGTGTAATTTGCCTCAGATTGACGGGACGTGAGATTCCCGCCCATGCGTATACGCTGACCCGGCATAATCGTGTCTGTAGGGATATCAAAGCTCTGCCATATGTAGTCTGATTCTCTGTTTATTAGAACAAAGTTGCCAGAATCTATCATGGCTGCACATGTTGATCTTTGATTGTTGCCCGTTTGAGCCCGCCATATCTCTTGCCCCTCGGGATTGTAGAGTACCAAGTTTCCTTCACTTGTGAGGTCGATTCTTGACCTTTGTGGAACCGGTTGAGAGTTCTTGGACCAAACTATGGTCTGTTCTGGTATTTTATTATACCATATGGATAATAAGAAGAGGTTTTCGTCTTCAGCAGAAGGTGGGAGAGGACGAAATCCAAACGCGAATTCGCCTGATGGAGAAAGCCACGGAGGGGTGTTTGATTCTGCAGATAAAGATGATCCTAGGCTTATGTCGCAACTGGATTGGCTGGATGCAAGATCGGCTGAGATTAGAGTCAAAGCTAAGATGATGATCAGAAACTGAGAGAGTTTTGTAGATTGAGAGAACATATCTGTAATGACAGTGTTTCTGAAATGAATTTGGATGATTTGCAGAAGTTTGTCATGATCTATTTCGTGCCTATACTTAAAAGGCGAATGTTTTCTAACTGTTCAAAGAATGTATGAAGCTTCAACAGAAATAACCAATTCTGCTGGAAGACGAATTCAAGAAACTTCAATTTTAGAATTTTCAAGGTCTTTGCTAACTGCTTTGCATGACTACGCAATTGACTGTAAATACATCAGCACAACGTCCATAGAGAGACAAGACCTTTGCATTATCCTTATCCAAACGTTGTTTGTGCATGTCTAAATAGCTACAAACAAACATCGTACATGTGTGTGTTTCGAACATGTAAGATTCAGCCCATGTTGAAGTATTCCAAGATCAGCCAACAGAAATTGACTAAGTTGTCCGAAAAGTCCAAGACATTTGGAAAAGAAACCCAATTGACTATTCCCAGTAAACATGTGGTGTACCAATCAAACCGATTAACGCATGTTTGAATGATCCAAGTTTAATATTCAAACAGAAAAAAAATTGATTCCAAAAAACTATGGCAATCTTTTTTCCTATTCATTTGCTACTGTTTAGAACGGATTATGATGAACACACACGGCAACACAAACACAATACACATACGACGATATAAATTTTCTTTAAAAAATTTCCACATGAAGAGTATCAAATACAATGTCCAACACAAATATCCGACACAACACAACATAATAAAATAATATTTTTAAAAATATCTTTGCATTAGAGAGAAAACTATAAATTTTAATGCAAATTGTTTACAAAAATATGACCTTTCTTGTTTTCTGACCATCATTTTCAACCTAATAAACTTAATTTAAAGAGCAAAATTATAGAACTAAATACTATCAAATGGTCACAGAACTCAAGACATAAGCAACTACGTTTAAGCATCAATAATTGTACACCAGAAATTTAACTTGCTTTTCCAGCCTTCAAAGTAGGCAAGATCAGCAGCCCAGACAGATCACTAATGCTAAACCATTACAAACACATACATCATCAAAATCCTTTCAGTAATCAAGGAAAGCATTTGAATCTCTTGCCATAATCACGTACTAACTAAAACATATTAACCCCATCAAACGGCCAACAAGCGATTCTCTGATTAAACAAGCATATATTCACGTCTATATAGTACACAACAAATTCAACACCACAAAACCGCCCCAGGAACAACCATTTTACCGTTCTTTCATCAATTCACTATATGAATTTTCAGATATAATAACTTCATGTCTAGAAACCCGCCCAACCGGCAGGTTGGTTGTCAACCTTACTTTCCGTGCTCTTCGATGCACCAAATCGCTGAGAACTACTCAAATCACCAATGGGTTTACTGAAGTTAGAACCAGAAGCGGGGGCCACCTTAAAACTATCAGTTTCAAACCCCCAATTATTATTCTGCTTAACGCTTTTTGTTCTAACAGAAGTAGGAGGATTGTTCTTTGGCGCATTTTGTGGTTTGGGATTATCAGGAAATGCCTTCCACTGTTGGGAATCTGAGCTAGCTGAGCCTCGGTCGAAGAGACCCTGCTGGAGTTCCCAAACCGTTCCTTCAATTTTCTCCTTCTGTTTCAGTTAAAAGCACCAAAAATAATAAATTACAAAATACACTCAAAAAACGAAACCTTCCAATTTGAAAAAATAATGCTGTACCGGAGGAGTGGCGGAAGATTGGCTTCCATGAGAAGCTGTGTTTCTAGAAGAATCCCGACCCGGTGATGGGGTTTTTGCATTTAAGGCATTCTTGAGGTCTTGTATTTCTTGTCTCTGTGACCTACAGATTGCTGTGAGTTTTTCGTATTTGGAGGTAACTTCTGCTTTCTCTGCGCTGACATGTGCGAGCTGCTCTTTCAGCTTTTCTATCTCAGCCTCCAACTTCTCTTCCTTCTCTGGCTTTTGGTGGTTGTTGCTAAGACTTTGCTTGTTAACATCAAATTCAGCAACAAAAGAATTATACGCATCATTCTGTTTTGGTTGCCTCAATCTTTCATTATCGTTCAGATTATCTGGAAACAGATTTAAGTCCTTCGCTGCAGTGCTCTTCTGAACATTAGGAGATTGAAAAGTTTGCTCCTTTTGGGGGGTTGTTTCTGAATCTTTTGCATGCTGCGTGGTCCAGAAAGCACCCAGGGGAGCAGCAGTTTCACCTGTTCTTGAATTGTTTGAGGCTGATGATGAATTTCGAGGCACTTCAGCTGAGGGAGGAGGAGGAGGACTTCTACGAGGAACTGGACTGGACTTGTTTGCAGGCCTTGCTGTGCCTGCACATAGCAATTGTTCTCAAATTCAACTCTCATAAATTTAACTTTAACTATCTTCGAAGTGAACCTACGTAGAGTTTTGACATATTGTACTATTAAAAGATTTTACCACTACATTCAGACACAGTAATCATAACATGCTCACCTGCATGCACATCAGCACTATGTTGTGACATTTCTGGAGGTCTATCAGGCAATGACTTCTGCAAGCTTTCCGGTAAAAGTTCATTAACACGAAACCAGACCTGCACCAAAAAGGAACCAGTAAGTGCACACATGCAAACTTAGCCCTCATGATTGCCATGGGTGCAAAAATCTATCACTAACCTAAGTTCATGGGATGAATTGGCCAATCAAGCAAAATGCTTGCCTGCGTGATATCGGGTCTGTCACTTGGAGAAGATTGAAGCATATCTCTGATAAGGTCCATCACCAATGTACTGTATTTCGGTAAATCTGGAATGCGATAGTTCCCATTTAAAATTTGGAGCTTTGATTCACCATCAAATGCTGACTTCAAGTAACATATCCGGAAAAGGAGACACCCAAGTGCCTGCAAGCACAAAAGCTCGTTATCAAATGTTTACTGAGTTCACAAGAGATAAAGGCGAACTGAATTTTCATGCTTATATAATGCAAATAAAGCAAGAATCAATCAACTTACCCATATATCTACCTTCTCGTTGATAAGTTCTCTCCGAAATAGATCCCACATCTAAGACATGAATTAAGAATAAGAATGAACAGTTATACTATCAAAGGATTTTAGAACTAAGATATTGATAAGAAACAAGTTGTTCATCTACCTCAGGGGCTCTATATGCAGGTGTTGTGTGTTTCCGTATATTGTCTTCCTCAATTCCCATTTCTTCAGGTTTATCAAAGACTTTGTGATTGGTGGAAGTGCTACCAAAATCACACAACTTCCACAAGCCATCAGACCCCAACAAAAGATTCTCAGCCTTCAAATCTCTACATGATACAACACAGAGGGATCAGAGAATAATTACAAGGAGAAAAGGTTCCCTGAAAAGAAGTCTCTAAGCAAATAAAACCTCAGAAGTCGGAACAAAATCTAAATCACTGGACTGAACCATAAAGAATTTACAGAAAAAATAATAAGATAGACCTCCAAACTGCAAAGCATTTCTAAACTCCAACAGCAGAAGTAATGTCTCTCATGTACAAGCAAATAATAGCTTTTCTAAATTTCAATCTAATTGACCTTTGGTATCCGATTCATATAGAAGAATGTTGAATTAAAACTAAACAGCAGGACTGCATGCGACTATTTAACAGCGTCAGCAGGTGACAACCAGTTCAAAATGTGACCAATCTTTCCACACATAGAAAAGTGAAAAACATCAAAAGCAAGTACCGGTGAGCAATAGGTGGAGTCTGACAGTGCATTGCAAAGACAGCATTGCAAATATCCCTAAAAAGTGTTAAAACCTGCTTCTCCTCAAAGAACCCAGCTCCTCTGTTCTCCAGCACAGTAACAAGGGATTTCTCACAATATTCCATGAGAAGGAAAGCCTCTTTTGTGCGACCCATATCAAAGAGAGCATCGCCATGAAGTGCCACAACATTAGGATGCCCTTTGAGTGATTTCATAACTGAAACCTCCTTCATCACCAGCTGTAGTGACTCTTCATCATTACATATGATGTGCTTTAATGCATACTGCTTGGAGCCATTTACTGCATCTCGAGCTAAATACACACAAGAGAATCCTCCCTCTGCAATGGCATTTCGAATCTGAATTTTATAATTGCCAATGTCAACCATGCGTCCTTCCAGCCCAATTTGTTCTTTGTGACCAAATGGTTTGAATTTCCACATTTTTGGCGGTGATAACACTGCTAATATGGAATTATTATTGAAAAGTTAGACTGTACAATATTTATTTATATTCCACAGTCCACACTATTCACAACAGTTCAAACAGACAACTAAATATTAACAGTTAGCTACTATCAGCAAACTAGACAACAATCACAGCTCCACGATCCCAAACAGGAAGCAGGATAGAATCAGTTCTGATTTGCTTTGTAGTCCTGTAGCTACCTAAACAGGAAGCAGTAAGTTTTCAGATAAAGAGCTCCATGGAAGTTTAGCCACCATACAAGCAGCCGAGAAAGACATTAAAAGAACATGTGCAAATCTTCAACAGAAGCATAAAATTATGGAAAAATATAATCCACTCTAAACAATGGCTTTTAGCAAACACAAGTTATACGTGATGCTAATTAACATAATCAACTTAGTAAAACAATGGCTTCCTTATAGTAGATGGTGACATCAACCGTAAGTTTAAATTTCCTATAGCAGATAACTTACTTCCTTACACAACAAGTAAAAAAACAATGCCACCAACTAAAGTCTAGCCAACGGAGGCACAATATTTAGTTTCTAGGCATAATTGAAAAGGCACAGATGAAAAATTTATTTTCTCAAAAAATGACTTCCTAAATGACGATAGTTGCTGCTTGTTTAATTACATGCATGCAGTTTTGGGTAACTTTTTTTAGTACTTGAGTGATTCTCTTGTTCACTGCACTTTGACTTGTCTAACTAGAGATGCTAAAATATAAAATAACTCATTTTTTAACAACATAAACTTAAAACCTCCTAAATGATACAGCTACTTTGAGTTATCAAAGCCAGAACCAAAAGGGTACTAGGATCGAAACTCACCATTATTTCGCTTATTATCATTAAAAATGTCATCAACAAATATCACCTACATGTGTTGGAAGCATTCTAAATGCTAAAAATTAAGAAACACCACTTCCTTTTTGCAAGTTATCAAATGACGTAACTTAAGCCTGTAGATAAAGTTGCATTTAATTGCTCAGCCCACCAGAGTGCCACTAATAATGTTAACATTTCAGAGAGAGAACGTCAAAAGTAAAATACTTGCAAAGAATTATTGAATAATGAGCTTTGGCCTTACTCACCCCCAAAAGCTAGCTGTTGAGGGGAGATTTGTCATGTCATTATATATTGAACACCACATCATTAGTTATTCGATGTGGGACATTTAACACACCCCCGTCACGCCCAAATTGGTGCGTGAACATTGCAGGAATGAACATCTGCAAACCGCAGGATGGAGAGAAGAGACAGGCACAGGAATCGAACATCTGTGAACCCGCTCTGATACCATATTGAATAATGAGCTTTGACTTTACTCACCCCCAAAAGCTAGCTGTTGAGGGGAGGTTTGCCATGCCATTATATATTGAACACCACATCATTAGTTATTCGATGTGAGACATTTAACACACCCCCGTCACGCCCAAATTGGTGCGTGAACATTGCAGGAATGAACATCTGCAAGCCACAGGAATGAAACATCTGCAAGCCGGGTGGAGAGAAGAGACAGGCACAGGAATCGAACATCTGTGAACCCGCTCTGATACCATATTGAATAATGAACTTTGACTTTACTCACCCCCAAAAGCTAGCTGTTGAGGGGAGGTTTACCATGCCATTATATATTGAACACCACATCACTAATTATTCGATGTGGGACATTTAACAAGAATTAAACCAACAAATGCAACTCCATCTATAGCCACCACCCCCAGCCTTGACTGTCAAAAGTTACCAAAACCATCTCTACCACAATCAGCAAATCTCCAGGCCACTCCCACACGATACGAGCTTATACAATCATAAATACGCAGATCTAAACATAGATCCACATTAGTAAGAACAAACAAATCCAGTACGAAAAAGCAGAACCTTCACGTTCCACCTCGATTTCCCCAAATGTAACACGGTGATGGAGGTCAGAACAACGGTGATCGTGCGCAAAACACGCCGAAGGGAAAAAGACCCCACGGAGCGAGATTTCAGCTATAAACCACCGAATACCAAAATCCCAGATGAAAAAATGCAGTGAACAAAACGAAGCAAGTAAATCCACAAGATCTTAACGCATCAAAACCAGCTTATCACAAACATCATCACAACAATTTTGCTCAAAATACCTCAACAAAAGGAGCGATCTCTGTACCTTCGAAGATCGACTTGGATCCGCAGTTCCTGCACGAGATCTGGGGAATGGCCTTTAGATTTTGGGCAATTCAATGAGAGATGATTCGCGAGTGCCAAAGTATGAAAAATCGGGTGGAGAAGGGAACAATTTCTGTATCTATATATAACGCGTGGGAGTGTGGCGAGGAAGGAAAGGAAAGGAATAAAAAGAAAAAGCGCGTTTTAAGTAAGTTAACGTTTTGTGCACCGGCGGGCTGATATTTTGCTTTCGGCTTGTAGCGTTTGTCGCTTTTCAGAAATGCGTCTTTTGTGGTGTGGTGGTCTAATTAATTTATGCTACGACTTGCAATCTAAGTCTAATAATAATGATTAATGAACAGCGTTACTAAGTCCCTGTCGCATTTTAAAATGTTATTTAAGAAGGTACAGAGAACATTACAATTTTTTTCCTATCGAGTATGAGAAAGACTCACCCTCGGTTTCCAACTCCAATAGTATTCCAACTTTACTCCACAACTTACTTAATTGATTGACAAAACTTTGTCTTTCAGTTTTGTGATGCAGTCTTGATTTCTAGGTTTTCCAAGTAAAATTTTGCAGTCCTGAATGATTCATTCCAGCGCTGCAACATTAAACTAGGTTAAAGACAATGTTTCCACCTCATATTATTACATATGAAACCCATAAAGTTTATAAAGATTTTATCCAGGCCAATTTAGGAATGAGATGGGTGAGGACATTTTTTAAGTTTTTAACCAAAATGCTAATGTCATCAAAATTTTAATCAAATCCAAATAATTTCGAGATTAAACGGTAAATAAAATATCGGTTATAATTGTTCTATCTAAATTGGGGCTACGTGCTATTAACCCTATATTAACACATTGTGCAGTGAAGCACACACTACACTACATTTTGCTTAGTAAATAAGTAGCAGAACATCATCAATCCTTTGATTTTGCTACTTCACCTTGATGGGTCCGGGAATGGAGGGGTCCGAATCCGATCACTTTACGATTTGTATTTTGTGGAGGAAACCACCGGAGCTTCACCGGAAAAAGAGAAAGGGGTTCAACCTGTTGGGACAAGCACAAAAAATGGTCAGATGGCCAAGCTGGGGGAACTGGGGGTGATACCCAGTTTGGCTCTCCGACGCTCAAGTCAGTTCAATGTATGAAGATAAGTGTAAGCTCAGTTACAGTTGCAGTGATGGAGAAAGCTTAGAGAATGCTTACAGTGTAGAAGAAGACTTGGGTTATTTATAGTTGAGGGTCAAGGGCCCTTTGGTCATTTGCCTCAAGTGGTCCTGGCCGAATGTTGCCCTAACACGTGGCGCTGTGAGAGAGAAACCTAGGAGGAATCTTCTGCAAAAGCGGCCCAAAAGTTAGTGCTAGCAACAGTGGCAGGTGCGCGGGCATGTACGTTGTGTCAGAGAGCCATGTGGGTGGTTGGTGACGAGGGCTTGAGAGCGCGCTCGTGACAACCTTGAGTCTTGGAGGCCAAGATATCCACTGAGGGGAATGTTGGCCTCAATTCAAGTGACGAGCCAAAGGGGAGGCCGCTCTGAGGGAATGTGACGCTCGAAGAGGGCTCCCTTGGCACATAGGCGTACCCATCGCTTGGTGTGTAGGACGCTCGTTGGAGTGATAGCGCTCGTTGGGCTTAACTCCTGAAGAAGATCCGCGCTCGTTGGGTTCAGCGCTTGTGAACTGATGATGCAGCCTTGGGGAGACAGATGTCATCATCTCGTGATGCCACGTGTCTTGTCGTGGGACGATCGTATTTTGACCCCATCATTTTGCCCCCCAAATTCTGTAGTCCTTATTGATAAGGACTGTAGAATTTTGGCACGCTCTATCTCTTGTTCATAGCGCTCGTGTAAAGCTTGGCGTGTTGAGTAATTTTCCTCTGAAAGCGCCATTAATGCGGTCTTTTCAATTGACCGTTCGTATCACTTCCGCATTAAATGTTGGTACTATTCTGAAGCCCTTGAAACGTCAGAGCATTAAATGCGGGTGCGCGTGGGGCGCGTGAGCATTGGGAAGCATGTGCCGGTTCCATAAAGTGGGCGGTTTCCTAGGCGGGAAATGATTACCATTTTGAATTTATTGCCTGAAACGGTACCAACTCCCATCCCTATAAATAAGGGATTCTGAAATCTTGTCATTCTTTACGCATCCAAAACTTTCCAAGTCTCCTTTGCAAGAAAAATTCTCTCGCATCTCCAGCATCTTCAACCTCTTCTCCAGTTTTCTTCAGAAACTTTTCAAGGTAAATCTCCAGTGTGAATTTCTGACTTTGCTAACCGTAGATTCGGACCTTAGGATTTTGTAATCCCTCAAATTCCCGTCTTTCTGAACCTTAAACTCTCTCCCAGAAAAACCTTCAAAACCCCAATTTCTGCCATGGCCGACCACCACATTGAAGAATTTGCCCGTGAAATTCAAGAGATGGCCACTGAGAGTTCTTCTTCTCACAATTCCCCCAGAGATGAAGAGTTGGGGGCGGCAGTAATGGCTATGGAAGACCGAAACCTAGGCGGAGTGGATCCTCTCTTTGAGGAGATGGATTTGGTAATAGAGGCAGAAAGACAAGGAGTCACTCTCCCCATAACTCAAAGTGCCACACATCCCCATCGCCATAGAGTGACAGTGGCCGTTGCGAATCCGCTTCCAGTGGCGGAAGCCGTAACCGGGCCTTCGGAAAGGGCCCGTGTTGCAAATCCGCTTCCGGTGGCGGAAGCCGTAACCGGGCCTTCAGGAAGGGCCCGTGACAAGGGCAAGAGTAAGAAAACCCAGAAATCCAAAGGACCCAACGAGGGGGAGGGCTCAGGTTACCAGGCTACCGAGCGCACGCCTGATGAAACTCCCAGCACCGTCACTGTGGGAGATGTAAAGACAATGATGGCCCCCATCTACTGGGACGAGCGATATACTTGGAGAATTCCCCAAAACCACGAACGTGCAAATAATCCGCCTCCTGGGGAAATGGCAGTATACGTGGATTCCGTGAGCTCGGGAGGCCTGAGGTTCCCCATCTCAGTCTCAATGGCCCATTTGCTGAATGACCTGGGCCTGTGTCCGTCCCAGATAGTGCCCAACGGCTTGGCCCTCCTGACCTGCTACATAATTCTGATGAGGACCATGGGTTACGAGCCCTATTTGCGGAACTTCAATGCCCTTTTCCAAGTGGTCAGCTCCTCTCGCTCTTCTCCTGAAGCGGGTTTTTATTACGTCCAAGCGAAGGCCCACATGAAGCTGATCAATTCGCCCTCGACCACTTATGGCATTGACTGGAAAGAAAAGTTTATATTTGTCAGGGCTCCAGCGGAGGAGGGCTTTGGGGTGATCACGGAATGGGGCTCGTACTCAAAGAGCCGTTTGCCACCCTCACTCCCCCGAGACTGGGCTAAAAACCTGGCCACAACCCTAAGGGACGAGGGTCACCTTATACAAGCAAAGGACTGGATAGACGATGCGGAACTCATGTTCTTGTGTGGTCTTACCAACGACCCTTACTTCCTTGACAACCCTCCGGCTCGTGACATAGAGAGAGACGGTTAGATTCTTAGGGCACTAACTTTAGATAGGAACAGATACTAACTTCTTTCTTGCGCTTGTAACTTGCATATAATAATTTTTGTCCAAGGATTTATAACCTTCGTATTTTCATTTTTGCAGGAGCCGCTATCTTAGAAATGGCCGGTGGAATTAGACAAGCGGCTCGTTTCGCCAACGCTCAGAGGAATCAAGCCGCCCAGGGGAACCAACAGCGCGAGCCCCAACGCTCCCGTAACCGCAATGATAGAGGGGACGCTCGTGGGGGTGCCAGTTCAAGCACCAACCCTGAGGTGCAACCCCCTCGTGGCCGAGGGGAACGTAGGTTGGTCCCCAGGGAGAACAGGCGAACGGAGAGAGGGGATGATGTTCAACTCCCCGTTCCTGCAGAAACAACAAGGCCAGAAACCACTCTGGCGATTACAGAGGCTCGTCCGAGCTCGAGCGCAAATAGACCTTCCCGCAAGAGGAAGAGAATGCCCGACTCCGTCGCGATCAAAGGAAAGGGCAAACGAGTAGTCGAGGGCCCCCGAGGCGAGGGGGACACTTCCTCTTCAGAGGAAGAACACATGTGGGAGTTCCCCCGTCGAGGGGACAGAGACTTTTCTGGCGCCACCGACGGCGGGCCGGTTCTGCTGAGGCCGGGCTCGGTCGCCCAGACTATTACTGACGATTTGTTCAGCCGGGCTCAGTTCTCAGCAGATCACAGGCACCTCTACAGTGAGTCTGTAGAGAAGGTGACGTTCGATGCAGCCCACGCCCTAATTTCCGTAAGTCCTCATTCCTTGCATTCTTCTGTTCTGTAATTTACCATTCTTTTGCTAACACTTTTCCCCTCGATTACGCAGCAAGTTCTTCCTCGGCTCCGGAATGTGCAGATGCGAGCCTCCATATATGCCGAGCGCAAGGCCAAGTACAAGAAAATGGCCCGCTCGATGGACCCGGCTCACATCCAAGCGGAATTGGATGCTGAAATTGCCAAGTATGAGACCCTCAAGGGTCTATACAACAAAAACGAAGTGGAGCTGACAAAGCTGAAGGAAGACTTTGTGGCTGTGGACGGCGCTCGAATCAACTTGGGCAACCAGCTGGCCCAAGCTAACGAGCGGCTCAAGAAGGCTGAGGCAGAGAGGGAGAGCTTGAGAACAAGAGCTATGGAGGCCGAGCGCAAGTTTAACGATACTGTTAGCGAGTGGCCTCGGAGCTTAGAGCGAGCGACCAAGGAGGCGCTGATCAAGTTCTGTCATTCCAAAGCTTTCAACTTCGCGGCCTCGTTACACTGCTTGGACGAGGCTCAAAATGCCTTCAATCTGGCAGTGGATCAGGGCATCCACAAAGGACTGACAGATCCAGCAATGAAGGGCGCTGAGGGTACGGGGCTCATGTTTAATGAGCGCTGTGAGGAGGCGGAAGAGGATCCCAACGACCCCGCAGACAGTATAGCGGAAATGGAGTATGACTTCCTGGTGAAATTGATCCAGGATGAGTACGCCGATGCCCACAGGGAAGGGGGTGTGGGTCCATCTGATGCTCATGAAGACGAGCCACAAGCGCCGATCATAGAGGATGCCCCAGCTCAAGTCGCTGAAAATGCCAATGCTCTAGCTGCCAATGAGCCTGCTCCTGCCAATGCCCCCAACGATCCGCAAGAGCCTGAGGGTCCCATTCACGTTCCAATTCAGGGCCCAATTCTGGTGGTTGTTGATGAAGATGTCGCCCCAGCTGCTTGAGACTTTTCCTCCATCATTCCTTTGTATTTTTCTGATTCTCTGCTTTCCCTTGTATTTAGAATTTCATGGGCCTTTGAGCCCTTTTGTTTTGTAATAATTCCCCTTTTTCAATGAATAAAGATTCCGTTTTCCATGCCCTTGTTCTTCATTTCCTTTATGAATCATATAATAAGATTGTGTAGTATACCCTTGTGAATGCTTTATTCCTTTGATGCAATGAAAATTTGTCTAAGTCTTGAGCGATCGTGGGGGTCTTACTGTGAGATTGCCTCTACGCTCAAGACTTGTATAAATTTTATTTTTGCTCTTGAAAATTTGTCTAAGTCTTGAGCGGTCGTGAGGGTCTTATAGTGTGATTGCCCCCCGGCTCAAGACTTGTATAAATTTCTGCCTTTGTAAATTTGTCTAAGTCTTGAGCGATCGTGGGGGTCTTACTGTGGGATTGCCTCCCTGCTCAAGACTTGTATAAATTTCTGCCTTTGTAAATTTGTCTAAGTCTTGAGCGATCGTGGGGGTCTTACTGTGGGATTGCCTCCCTGCTCAAGACTTGTATAAATTTCTTCTTTTGTAAATTTATCTTGAAAATCTGTCTAAGTCTTGAGCGATCGTGAGGGTCTTACTGTGAGATTGCCCCTACGCTCAAGGCTTGTATAAACTTTTGCTTTGGGGGAATTTGGCTAAGCCTTGAGTGTGTGCGAGGGTCTTACTGAGTGGTTGCCCTCGTTCAAGACTTGCGACATTCTTTCCGCCCTTGGGGGGATTTTGCTAGGTCTTGAGGATTTGCGAGGGTCTTACTGAGTGGTTGCCCTCGTTCAAGACTTGTGCAATTCCTTTTTAATTCTGAGGCCATCGTTCGAGCGCTCTGGCTCTTGTCGTTTTCTTGGTTCTGCAGGAAATCCCCTTTTCGAGCGCAAGGCGTTTTAAGAAACGACCAAGGCCTACTAGGACTATTTCTGTAGTAGATCCCGTTTTCGAGCGCAAGGCATTTTAAGAAACAGCCAAGGCCTACTAGGATTTTCTTCTTAATCTTCTTTCATCTTGTCTAATTGGTTGTGAGCGTAACCAGTCTATCCTTATGAGGGCGCCCCCCCATGTGGAGTAGAGCGCTGGCCAGCGTAACCCATGAGAGATAACAACATTTATATTGGAATGGGTTGCCAACCACGCTCGCGACGACGAGGGACGTGGGACTTATCCATTCAAGCAACCAAAGAAACAGGAATATTAAAGAAATCAAAAAGATTATGTTACCTTTTACTTGTGATTTGAAGTACATAGAACCCATCAAAGAGGGTTGTTACATCAGAGTTTGTAAAGAGCTTTTAAACATAAAACCGCCGGAGGTTACATGCGTTCCAAGGGCGAGGCAAGCGCTCACCTTGGAGTGTCTCCAGGGTGTAAGTGTTGTTAGCTCTGAGTTGTACGACCTTGAATGGGCCTTCCCAATTGGGGTCCAATTTCCCCACGTGCTTGGATACTTCCACTTTCTTCAAGACCAAATCTCCCAGCTGGAAAGTTCTTTCCTTCACACGCTTGTTGTACTGTTGGGCCACAGAGGCTTTATAGTGGTGGATCTTAGCCCACGCTCGGTCTCTCCTTTCATCCAGCAGGTCCAACTCCAAGCTCCTGTTGCCATCGTTGAGCTGAGGCTCGAAATAGCCGACACGAGCGGATTCATTTACAATCTCTGCTGGTATCATTGCTTCTGATCCATAAACGAGCGCGTAAGGTGTTTCTCCAGTGGCCGCTCGTGGGGTGGTGCGATAAGCCCAGAGCGCTCCTTGCAGCTCCTCAGCCCATTCACCTTTCTTGCTTTCCATCATGGTTTTCAGATGTTGCAAGATGATCCTATTGGTTACTTCTGCCTGTCCGTTAGATTGTGGATGTCCTACAGAGGTAAATCGCTGTTCTATCCCCAACTCGGAACACCACTCTCGTGTGTCAGCTGCTATGAATTGGGATCCATTGTCAGATATGAGCACCCTCGGTATTCCGTACCTGCAGATGATGTTCTTCCAAATAAAGTCCCTTACAACCTTGAAAGTGATTCTTGCAACAGCTTCAGCCTCGGCCCACTTGGTGAAGTAGTCGACGGCTAGAATGACAAACTTCCTTTGTCCTGCAGCTATGGGTAAGGGGCCCACAATGTCTATTCCCCACTGGTCAAAAGGCCAAGAGACGTCTATTGGGATCATTCGTGCGGCTGGCAATTGAGGGAGATTTGAATGAAATTGGCATTTGGGGCACTTCCTCGAAAATTCAATGGCGTCTTGGAGAACTGTAGGCCAATAAAACCCACTTCTCAGAACCTTTTTTGCCAAAATACGCCCCCCAGAATGATTTCCACAGCTCCCGTTATGAATGTGTTCGAGCGTCTCCTTTGCTTGTGAGGGCCTTAGGCATCTCATTGGGGGTCCTTGAAATGATTTTTTGAACAACCTCCCCTCGGGATCCAAAGCGAAACGAGGGGCCTTATTTCGGATTTTCCTAGCTTCCACCTTGTCAGTGGGAAGAATTCCATCCTTAAGGAAAATGATGACGTCATCAAGCCAGCAGGGCTCGTTTGGATCAATCATAGCGATTATCTTGGTGGCGACTCTTTCTTTGATCAAAGGTTCCTCAGTCCTAAGGAACGTAACAGAACGTTCAGAAGTACCCTCTAAAGCTGACGCAAACTTTGACAGAGCGTCCGCTCGCTCGTTTTCTCCTAGCGGCACCTGAAGTAGATGAAATTCCTTGAACTTCCCAATGATTTCTTTGGCTTTCTTTAAGTACTGTATCATGGTGGTTTCTCGAGCCTCATATGTTCCTTCAATCTGGCTCGCTATTAACTGTGAATCCACATAAGCAGTGATTCTGGAGGCTCCATTCTGAAAAGCTATGTTCAAACCTTGCACGAGGGCTTCATATTCTGCTTCATTGTTAGTGACTTGGAAATCCAGCTTGATCGCAAAGTCCAGTTCAATCCCATCGGGGTTTCTGAGGGCCACTCCTATTCCTCCCCCTTGAGAGGTTGAGGAACCATCCGTGTGCAGTACCCATAACCCCTCATTCTCCGCAGCAGCGGGTTCGAAACCAAAACGTTCAACCAACAGATCCGCCATAACCTGAGCTTGTATCGCGGTCCTGGGCCCGAAGCATAAGTCAAACTGGCTCAATTCGATGGCCCACTTGATTAATCTGCCAGATACGTCCGGCTTGGACAATACTTGTTTCAAGAGTTGGTCGGTGAGAACTGTTATGGAATGCGCTTGAAAGTAAGGCCTTAGCCTTCTTGAGGCGTTAATAAGAGCGAACGCAAATTTCTCAATCTCCAAATATTTCTTTTCGGCTCCTTGCAAGGTTTTGCTCAGATAGTAGACAGGCAAATGTTTCCGCTCCCGTACAGCGACCAGAACCGCGCTCGTGGCTTCAGGAGAGACAGAAAGATACATGAATAACCTTTCGCCTTCGACAGGCTTAGTCAGCAGTGGAGCGCTCGATAAATAAGCCTTCATATCCTGCAGCGCCCTTTCGCATTCCTCTGTCCAAGCAAAGTTACGTGCGTTCCTCAAGATTTTGAAGAAGGGAAGGTTCCTGTCTGCCGAGCGTGAAATAAACCTGTTCAACGAGATGATTTTGCCTACCAAGACCTGTACTTCCCGCAAATTTCGAGGGGAAGGAATTTCCAAGATGGCCTTGATCTTCTCCGGATTGACCTCAATTCCCCTCTGACTGACCATGTATCCCAAGAACTTTCCCCCTTGTACACCAAAGGTGCACTTCGAGGGATTCAACTTCATCCCATATTGGCGCAAAATTGAAAACGTGCGCTTGAGATCCTCCAAATGGGAATCCTGGCGCTCGCTTTTGACAATCATATCATCCACATAGACCTCCATGGATCTTCCAATTTCACTTTCAAACATCTTATTGACGAGCCGCTGATAGGTAGCTCCGGCGTTCTTAAGTCCAAAGGGCATGACCAAGAAACAATATACCCCCATATGGACGACGAACGAAGTTTTGGGGCGGTCTTCTGGGGCCATAAAGATCTGATAGTACCCCTGGAAAGCGTCCATCATGCTCATGAGCTCGCAGCCAGCGGTCGAATCCACCAATTGATCAATCCGGGGCAGCGGGTAAGGATCTTTAGGGCAAGCCTTGTTGAGATCAGTGAAATCATTGCACATGCGCCATTTATTTGCGCTCTTGCGCACCAAGACGACGTTGCACAGCCATTCCGGATACAAAATGGGCTCGATATATTGAGCCTCTAGGAGTTTATTAACTTCCTCTTCGATGACTTTTTTCCGAAAGCCATGTACATCTCGCTTTTTCTGCTTGATGGGTTTGAATGAGGGATCCACATTGAGCCTATGTACAATGACGCTCGGGTCAATCCCTGTGAGATCAGAGGCTTTCCACGCGAATACATCCTTGTTCTCCCTTAGAAAATCAATCATCATGATCTGAGAAGGCCCTGAGAGGTTTGAGCCGATCTGTGTAGTCTTATCTTTGTTTCCAGGTTCCAGCTCAATGGTAAGGAATTTTTCCGAGGGTTCGATCCTTACCTCTGGGCGAGGAAGTTCGAGCGCCCTCTTCTTTCCTGTTAAACGATCGCCAGATGCTGGTTCACTCTCTTCCGGCTCATCTTCTCCTGAGGACGATTCACCAACGACCCCTGGGGGGACATTTTCGAGGGGATTCTCCCCGTTGTCTCCCCTCTTCTTCTTATTCTTCTTCTTGTTCAATTTCGCCCGTTTCCTTGCTGGGCTGTCCTCGTCTAAATTGGGGAAATCCACTGACTTCTTGGTGGAGCCGACATGGAAGGTTTTCTCCGCTTTAGGCTTTCTGAGGGACAGCATGTAACACTCCCAAGCCTCTCGTACATTGCAGAGCACTTCTCCAACGCCCTCGGAAGTAGGAAACTTAATCTTCTGGTGGTAGGTGGAGATGATAGCTTTAAAATCCACGAGGGCAGGGCGCCCGATTATGATGTTGTACGGGATGTCAATCTCCACCACCGCGTACGTTACCAAAAGCGTTTTGCGCTGAGGGGCTCGTCCGAATGAGGTAGCCAGGCGTATTTGCCCTCGGGGGACAACTTCTGAGCCTCCAAAGCCAATGAGGGCTGTTTTAAGAGGCTCGAGCGGGAGATCAACCTTCATTTTTAAGAATGTAGAGTAAGGCAAAACATTAACGGAGCTTCCACTATCAACCAATACTCTTTTTACAACATGGTTATGAACATCTAAACTAACCACCATGGGGCAATCTGAGGTTACACCCTCCCCATGGGGCGTTACAATATGTTCTAGATCCCTATCATCAAAGCCTATTACATCATTTTCTCTTGATTTTGGAGCGCTTGATCTCTGGATAGCGTAGATAGGCTTGGGCACTGCTGGGCGTTGGTTGTAGCTCCGTATGTGCCTCCGTCGGGAGGCGTTTGAATCCCCCCCTGATGAGCCTCCTGCAATCATATTTATGACTGCAAAGGGCTCGTTCTCTTGCTCAGGGGCTTTGCCTTTGTTGCTTCGGCGACTGCTGCTTTCCGGGGGTCCCCTACCCCTTGGGCTCTTTGACCGGGAAGGACTCCTTCTTCTCCTTCCGGAGCGCTCGTTGCATTGTTCATCGTAGCGTTCGAGCACCCGGACAAATTCTTTCAGATGGCCCCCTGCAACGAGCCTTTGGATTTCAGCCTCCAACTGTCGGCACTCATCCGTGTCGTGCCCTCTCTGCTTGTGGAAGGCGCAGTATTTATTCGAGCGCCTTAGTGAGTCTGTTTCTCTCATTTTGATAGGTCTTTTGAAGAGCTTCTTATCAGAGAGA
The DNA here is from genome assembly GCA_037501455.1 of Lantana camara. Lineage (NCBI taxonomy): Eukaryota > Viridiplantae > Streptophyta > Magnoliopsida > Lamiales > Verbenaceae > Lantana > Lantana camara. The sequence goes on along the minus strand of CM074862.1, from coordinate 85,803,509 downwards.
TTGTAGACTTCTGAATTTGGCCGGGTGAGCGGAATGCGCTCGAATCGACGAGGGGGTGGTGGCGACCTCCTGCGCTCTTGAGGGCGCTCTTTCTTGACTGCCACATCCCGCCCCCGCTCGTGATGAGGTCGCTCGTTCCGGGCCGGGCTGTGATGACGGGGACCATTCGTCCCATACATATCTTCGAGCGCGAAGAACGGCTCGGCTATTTCTCTTAGGCCCATGAGGGTCCCAGGCCTTCTCTCCACGATGGCGTCAGCAAATTTTTTGCTCACATACTGCTTGTGATCCACAGCCTGGAAGAGAACTGGGATCAAGAAATCCATCGAGGGCCTTTCCACCTGCAAGATCTCCTTATTAAAGCGGGCGAAGAACGAGCGTAGCGATTCGCTCTTGCCCTGCACCACGTTGTAAAGCGCTGTGGGTGCGGTGACTGGTGCCTTCAAAGAGTTGAAGTGGTTGAGGAAGGCATCGGCCAGCTCTTCATACGAGTGGATCGAGCGCGGTGGCAGGCGCTTATACCACTCTTGAGCCATCCCTACCAGGGAAGTGACAAACACTTTCGCCCAGTAATGGCTGGAATGCTCGTAAAGGTGCATGAGATGCACAAAATGATCCAAGTGCTCCGCTGGATCGGTTGTCCCGTCGTATCTGTTGATGGATGTGGGGACTTTGGCCATTCCGGCTTGGGCCATCAGGACTTCCTCGACGAGGGGTGAACCCCTCGCCAATGGGTGGTATTCGTACGTGCCGAAGTTTTCCTCCGGCTCCTTTCGACGGGGGACCCTTGGTGGAGGGTCCTTGGTGCGGGTACTCCTGGCGTCAACCCGTTCATCCCGACTATGGGAGATCTGAGTTGAGCGCCCTCGTGAGAGCTGTCCCACGATATCCTTGAGGCCCTGTAGCTGGTCTTGCACAGCCGCGAGGACGTCAGGATTTACTTCTACTTGCTTGTCCTTGTGGGCTCGTGAGCCCCTCCTGGAGACATGAGAGTCTCCTTCATTTTCGTTCACTCGCTCCGTGGGCTCTTTGTTCCTTCCCACGGAGGCACGCTCGTTGCCCTCCTGCTGGGGCACTTCTTTCGCTGGTGGTGGTGGTGGTTGTGCCCTTAGGACAGCCTGGGCTTCCCTGAGGGGAAAGTTCTGCTGTCCGCCTAAAGGGGCTGCAACCTGAGTGGCCTGCCCAGAGGGAAAGTACATGGAATGGAATCTTTCCCATGCCCCCTGGGCCGCCTGAACCTCACATTGGGCGTAAAGAGCCCGTAATTGTTGGGTGGTCAGTGGAGGTAATTCCACTCCTTCAATCTCCCTGGGGACCACCACTGGGAGCTGGAGTTGTCCGGCATGGTAAGGCTGGACCGGCGGCGCCATCATAGCCGGAGTAAGAGTGTAGCCAGGCGGAGGCATCATGTAACCTTGTATTCCAAGGTTCATCTGGGGATGGACCCAGGAATTCTGTGCAAGCGGCGGTGGAGCTGAGAAAGAAACTCCTCCAGTGGTGGTGGGAACCTGCGGTGCCGGCGGGGCAGGTGGTGGTACGGGGGATTCTGCTTGTGGAGTCACTCCTGCGGGGGGAGGTGCTCCACCATCAGCGACGGTAGGTGGCAATGCTCCGCCAATAGCGGTGACGGGAAGAACGATGTTTGCATCTTGGGAGGTGTTTTCTCCTCCTCCAACAGCTCCAGATCTCGTTGCAACCATGGCTGTTGAAAACGAAGATGTGCTTGTTTTTCTACCAACAAAAAGAAAGGAAGAATATGGAAGACTGGTTTCCCACAGACGGCGCCAAAAATGATGGGTCCGGGAATGGAGGGGTCCGAATCCGATCACTTTACGATTTGTATTTTGTGGAGGAAACCACCGGAGCTTCACCGGAAAAAGAGAAAGGGGTTCAACCTGTTGGGACAAGCACAAAAAATGGTCAGATGGCCAAGCTGGGGGAACTGGGGGTGATACCCAGTTTGGCTCTCCGACGCTCAAGTCAGTTCAATGTATGAAGATAAGTGTAAGCTCAGTTACAGTTGCAGTGATGGAGAAAGCTTAGAGAATGCTTACAGTGTAGAAGAAGACTTGGGTTATTTATAGTTGAGGGTCAAGGGCCCTTTGGTCATTTGCCTCAAGTGGTCCTGGCCGAATGTTGCCCTAACACGTGGCGCTGTGAGAGAGAAACCTAGGAGGAATCTTCTGCAAAAGCGGCCCAAAAGTTAGTGCTAGCAACAGTGGCAGGTGCGCGGGCATGTACGTTGTGTCAGAGAGCCATGTGGGTGGTTGGTGACGAGGGCTTGAGAGCGCGCTCGTGACAACCTTGAGTCTTGGAGGCCAAGATATCCACTGAGGGGAATGTTGGCCTCAATTCAAGTGACGAGCCAAAGGGGAGGCCGCTCTGAGGGAATGTGACGCTCGAAGAGGGCTCCCTTGGCACATAGGCGTACCCATCGCTTGGTGTGTAGGACGCTCGTTGGAGTGATAGCGCTCGTTGGGCTTAACTCCTGAAGAAGATCCGCGCTCGTTGGGTTCAGCGCTTGTGAACTGATGATGCAGCCTTGGGGAGACAGATGTCATCATCTCGTGATGCCACGTGTCTTGTCGTGGGACGATCGTATTTTGACCCCATCACACCTAATTGAGAAACATACCTCAAATCTTCAAGCCAAACTTTGATCACTCCCTCTAGATATAGTTCACAACTTCACACTTCATTCATCTTTTGGAAGTAATGGATTTGGGTAAAATCAAAATTGGATAAAAGAGTTTGAATTAGGGGGAAGAAAAAAGGGAAGATGGTTGATATATATATATATATATATGGAAAATTGCATTTATTTTCCCTAAGTTTAGGTGTAACCAAAAATTAGTCACTTTGTATTAATAACTAGAGTTAAGAGTTAATTACAACTAGCACCCAAATTAGATAGGGTAATTACAAGTGGTACCACATTTTCAAATATAATTACACTTGTATCTCTCCTAAAAAAATTTAATTACACTACCTTGCAAATATGACCCCTTTTTTACATAATTTATATATTTTATAAAAATAGTTACATCTGACTATCTTGTGTTTAGGTTTAATTACAACGCAATCCATCTAAATCGAAAAAATTACATTTTAGTACCTAACTTTTGAGAATCGTGTGTGTCCCTGAAATCCATTAGAGTTCCGTTATTTCATTCTAAAATACTTCCGATTTATTGTTAAATTCATAATTTGTAGGGACCGTTTTGTTTATATTTGTGAACTTTATGGATAATTTTGTAATTTTTGTCATATATTCAATTAATGTAACAATCATACAATTATCAGGAGTATAAGTGTACTTTTACAAATTCCTTTAGGGACCTTAACCCATATAAGATTTATGGGGACTAAAAGGTAATTTTCAATTTAGATGAATTGCATTATAATTAAGCTTAAATGCAGGGTAATCAGACGTAAATAATCCTATTTTATATAGGAGCTATATATAATTAATGTATTATACGTGGGGTTGTGTAATTAAATTTTTTTGAATAGGATATAATTGTAATTATATCTAAATATGGGTACCAATTATAATTACTTTATCTAAATTGAGGTTAGATTTATTTATTTTTTAACCGACTAAAAGAATCGTAGGATTATACCTCATATATAATCGACCAAAACAGCCAAGTAAAAATATAATCGGGGCTATAGAAGTAATTCACCCTTAATAATTACATCAAAACCCTTAACATTTCATTATGGTACAAAAGCATCACTCCTTAATTATTGTAGTATTACAATTTTATATTAGGAGTGTTTTTTATTGAAACTGAGATGTCTTAGGCTTTGGTTTAATTGTACGGTTCTGCTTATTTCACAAACGTCAGTAAGAATTTTTTTCACAAACAATTAATTATTTTTCTTCTTTTTTTTCACATGTAATTAATTATCTTCTTTGTAAATAGTAATTTATATAAAATAAAATTCCAATTATTAATATTGATGGTGTCTAGTCCGATATGGCAAACTTCAACACTTTAGAATTTGTTTAAGTGGGGAAACAGGGGATCAAGTACTCAGGCAATGGTTGCCGGAGTGAGAAGGTTAGAAGGCCAAGCTGGGGGAATGGGGGTGAGACCCAGTTTGGCTCTCCGATGCTCAAGTCAGTTTCGGGTGATGAATGAAGAAGAAGATAAAACATAGCTCAAATGTATGAAGCTTGCTTACAGAGTGTGAGTGATCCTGAGTATTTATAGTTGATGGTCAAGGCCCTTTTGGTAATTGCCACCAAGTGGTCCTACATTGATGTTACCCTAGACACATGGCGTAATGAGGAGCCTTTGAAAAGGACCTCCTGCAAAAGCCTGCAAAAAGGTGGTTTTGGGGGGGGGGGGGGGGGAGGTGCACATTGGGGTACTATTTGTCAGAGACCAGTTTGTTCCTTTTCACGCATACTTCCTCAGAGCACTTAGAATTTTCAGAAATTCTCTTGCACTCTTAGGCAGATCCCAGCGATTCCAAAGTTTCAGAACTTTTAGGTAATATTTCGAATCCTTCTCTAACTTTTCTCACTTGCTAACCTTAGATCAGTAGGCATCCTTCTCTTCTTCAGCTTTTCTGACATTTTGAACTCCCCTCTTCTACAATGTCCGGTGAATATATTAATGAAGTGGTTAGGGAAATAGAGGATATGGCAAGTTCTTCATCTCATAACCCTATCCCCTATCATCAAACGGTGGAGGAGATGTTTGGTGAATCTGGAGATGAAGAGCTTGATGTCGCCGTGTCGACCATGGGGGAACATAACCCTGGGGGAGTAGCTCATCTATTTGAAGAGATGAACTTATTGATAGAAGCAGAGCGTCAAGAGGTGGGTCTTCCCTTAGTAAAGGGTTCCACTAATCCGCACCGCCGCTCTGTGACCATCGCCATCCAGGGTCCACTCACTGATGAAAGGGCCGCCGGGCCTTCAGAGGAGCCCAGCGCCAAACGCCGGAAAAGAAGCAAGAAAACCAAAACACTGGTAGAAGGGGAGAGTTTTAGCATGCAGGCCACAGATAGGACGCCTGATGAGATTCAAAACACAATGTCCGTGGGGGATTTGGTCACATTGAGGGCCCCAAGATATTTGGATGAAAGGTTCACTTTCCAGCTACCAGAGGAACATGAGAGGGCCAATAATCCACCCCTCGGAGAGATGACAGTGTACAAGGACACCATAGTTGTTGGGGGATTAAGATTTTCTATTCCAGTTCCCATAGCGAGCATCTTAAACTACCTCAACCAGAGCCCCTCGCAAATCCTTCCCAATGGGATGGCCCTCATCAATATCTTCATTATTCTGATGAAATGTACTGGGCATGAGCCTTCAATTCATAACTTCACAAGTCTGTTCCAAGTGGCCCGCTCACCCCGCTCGTCACCGAGGGTGGGGTTCTACTATGTCCAGGGGAAGTCCAATCTCAGGTTGATTGATTCCCCTCGAGTTCATACGGCGCTGAGTGGAAGGAGAAATTTTTCTTCGTGAGGGCTCCCGAGGGTGAAGATTTTGGAGTCCCTCGAGCGTGGGTTATTCATGAAGATGGGCCCCTTGTGAAATCCCGCTTAGAGCCCACCTTTCCCATAAAATGGGCCCAGGACTTGGCCCACTTGATGAAAGACGAGTGTTGGCTTATTTCAGCCAAAGACTTGATGGATGATGCGGCCGTAGTTAAAGTTCGAGCACCCCTAGCAAGGGTCGAAGGGAAGACCGATGGGCCACCCCTGACAATAGGATCGTCCCTCTTCAGGGGGATAGTTCCAATCAACGAGGCAAGGAGCAGCCTCTTCCAATTGCTCCCAACTAAAATCAAGGACAACGCACTGGCATTGTTATTAGAGAGATCCCGAAGGGTCAAACCCCTCCTACCAGGAAGAGAAAAAGATTACCAGACACTGTTCCAATAACTGGAGGGCAAAGCCGTTGTGGTGGGCGAGCCCGGTGATGGTGATACTTCCTCCTCCGAGGGGGAAAGGATTTAGGCTTTCAAACGCTAAGGGGATCATGTGTACAAGCGTCTTTCATCCTCGGGTCCTACTCTCCTGAGGGACACACAAGCCGCTCGGACCCTGACTCCAAGCATATTCCAGTGGGTTCAATTTTCTGGGGACCACAGGGAGCCGTTTTCCCAAAGTACCAATAAGCAGATAGATGACATTTGTTTCTTTATCATTGGGGTAAGTACCATATTCCGTTTACATACATATTTTCCTTCACTGTCCTTCAACTTCTTTGTTGAAAATTTTCTTAAGTGTTGGTGCTGACTTCTTTCAGGCCGTGTTGCCGAGGGTAATGAACCTAGGTCGCCGCTCATTAACCTTTTCTGAGCGTAAGGCTAAGTACAAGAAGATGGCCCGGCCTGGCCACCTCGCTCAACTCCAGGAAGAGAATGACCTTCTGAGGGCTCAACTTGAGTCCCTCCAGACTGAGTTTGACAAAAACAAGAAGGAGTTGGATCAAAATGAGGAGTTCCGCAAGAAGCTCAACACCTAGTTGACCCAAGCCAAGGAGGGCAATGCGAACTTGGCCAGGGAGTTGGAGGACAGGAATCAGCGGTTATGCAATGCTAAGAAGAAGACCACTGAGGCTACTAAGAAGGCGTGTGAGGAGGAGTTCAACAGGATGTTCCCCAATAGCATATCCTAGGCGAATCGCGAGGCTCCACTGAAGTTATGCCACTCTAAGGCATTTGGGTTCGCAGCCAACTTGCACTGCTTTGAAGAGGCCCAGAAAGCCTTTGGCTTGACCATAGGCCAACTAATCACTATGGGCTTGGTGGATGCTTCCTCTCCAGATCACGAGTGCATGGGCCTTCAGCATGACGAGAATCTGAGCTTACAAGTGGCTACCGAGGGGAACCCTGAAGACAACTTAGCTGAGATGGAGTATGTTGATCTAGTTATCCTCCTTCAGGGGGAGTTTATGAAGGCTCATGAGCCTGCAGAGGAGCCTATCATCGAGGGCACAAGTGAGGGAGCCAATGATGTTGAACCCGTCCCAGGGGGGCCAATCTTCCAATCCTCTCCCAGCGCCTATAGTCGAGGCGACTCCCTCTCCTGCGGTCGAGTCCACTGAGCCCCAAGTTCCCCAAGCGCCCACCAATACTTCTGACGCTGTGGTGGTAGACTTAAAAGGCGGCCAAGGCCAAGATGCTCAAACTTAGTCTAGAGCATCACAACATATTGCCCCTCACTAATATCCCATATGCTCTGTAAGTTGTTTATGCTCTGACACCATAGGGTACTGGTCCAGATAGGCATCTTGTGATCTTTTCAAGGGGCTCAATCTCGTAAACAGGAATTAGATAGCTATACTTGAATACTTGTCTATTTCTCTTTAGAATTTGTCTTGTAATCTTTTTGTTGTTTTAGGCTTGGTAGCCATCTTTTGTAATTGAACAACTGTTCCTTTTGAATGAATGAATATTACCTTTGAATGAATGCCTTTTATTCCTTACCCTTGTGTTTACTTTGTTCGCTTATCCTATTTGGACTCTTGTGTAAGAGGTTCTAAGATGAAGCTAACTAAAAATGGATATAAAGGATTAGCATTATTTAAGCAAAGTAAGAAACACGAGGGGCCTGTTTCCGAGGGCACTCTGGTTAGGTTATGGGTTACTTAGAAAATTTTCCTTAAGGAGTTATCCATAAGAAATTTTGCTAAGTGTTGTAAAACCACTAGCGTGAACTAGGAGTAAGGCCTAGCCGCTTTATTGAAGTTACGAGCGTGAGCTAAAACAAGGTATAGTTGCTTTTCTTTCATTTTGCTATCCCAAAACTAACTTTAACTTAGTAGTTGGGGATATATATGCATTATTAAGCCTTTCGACGAGGCACTGAGATAAGTACAATATGGCCCTTGTGTAAGGGGATCCGCCCAGCTTGGACCTAAGAGGCTTTTGCCTAGGGTGCCAAAGGGGGATCTGAATAGCGTGTTATAAGTACGCTTTGCACAAAACCTTTTGTTTAGAAGAAGTAAGCTCCTTTACTTTTCTTTTAAAAGGTATTACATTAGGCCCAAAATTGGGGTTTTACAATGCTCGTTCTTAAGGAACTTAGACATAAAACCTTCTAAGGTTACAAGCATTTCACGGTCGATGGAGACGCTCGCCTTGGAGTGTTTCCAGCATGTAAGTGTTATTGGCCCTCACTTGAGTAACTTTGAATGGTCCTTCCCAGTTTGGGTCTAACTTGCCCACATGCCTTAACACTTCAACTTTTTTTAACACCAGATCTCATAACTAGAACGTCTTTTCCTTAACACTCTTGTTGTATTAACGAGCCACTGAGGCCTTGTATTTGTGGATATGTGTCCAAGCATTATCCCTCATTTCTTCCAAAAGATCCAGCTCAAGCGCGCAATTCCCCTCATTGGTTTCAGGCTCGAAGTAGGCAATGCGTGCAAATTCTTGTACTATTTCTGCAGGTACCATAGCTTCTGTACCATACACAAGAGAATAAGGGGTTTCATCCTCAGCTCGGCTCGAGAGGTTGTGTGATAGGCTCATAAGGCTTCTTGCAGCTCTTCAGCCCATTCTCCTTTCTTGCTCTCGAGCATTGTTTTCAAATGCTGCAAGATGATCCTGTTGGTGACTTCAGCTTGACCGTTAGCTTGGGGATGCCCCACGGAAGTGAAACGTTGTTCAATTCCCAGTTCCGAGCACCACTCTCGGGTGTCTGCAGCGATAAATTGGGATCCATTATCTGAGATCAATACCCTTGGAATGCCATATCTGCAAATGATGTTCTTCCAAATGAAGTCCCTGACCACGCGAAAGGTGATCTTGGCGACCGCTTCTGCCTCGGCCCATTTTGTGAAGTAATCCACTGACAGGATAACAAATTTCTTCTGCCCTACCGCAATTGGCAGTGGCCCCACGATATCAATGCCCCATTGGTCAAAAGGCCATGCAACATCTATAGGAGACATTTGAGCTGTGGGCAGTTGTGGAATGTTGGAATGAAACTGGCACTTGGGACATTTCAATAGAAGCCACTCCTTAACACTTTTTTGGCGAGGACACGCCCCCCAGAATGATTCCCACAACTTCCACTGTGGATATGCTCGAGAACCTCCTTAGCCTACGAGGGCCTTAAACACTTTATTCGAGGGACTTGATAAGACTGCTTGAAGAGTCTCCCCTCGGGGTCAAGGAAAAATCGAGGGGCTTTGTATTTGATTTTTCTCGCTTCTACTTTGTCAGTAGGGCAGATGCCTTCTTTAAGGAACCTTACTATGTCGTTGAGCTAGCATGGCTCGGATGGATCAATTATAGTCACTTCCTGTGCATGGCTTTCTTTTATCAAAGGCTACTCCGTTTTAAGAAAAGTAACCGAGCGGTTGCAGGATCCCTCGAGGGCGGAAGCAAACTTAGAGAGGGTATCAACACGTTCGTTCTCCACCCGGGGGGACCTGAAGTAGGTGAAATTCTTTAAACTTGCAGATGGGTTCCTTAGCTTTTCCCAGATACTGTAACATGGTGGTTTCTCGAGCCTCATATGTTCCTTCAATCTGGCTCGCGATCAGTTGTGAGTCAACGTAGGCGGTGACTCAAGAGGCTCTGTTTTTTAGGCCGATATTTAGTCCCTGGACTAGAGCTTCATACTCTGCCTCATTGTTGGTGACTTGAAAATCTAACTTGATCGTGAAATCTATTTCAATTCCATCGGGGTCTCTAAGGGTCACTCCTGCTCCTCCCTCTTGAGAGGTCGATGAACCGTCCGTGTGCAGGATCCACAAACCATCACTCTCTAGAGGGGTGGGTTACAGACCGAAACGTTCGACTAGTAGGTCTGCCACCACCTGCACATGAATGGTCGTTCTTGGCTCGAAAGTAATGTCAAATTGGCTAAGCTCAATTGTCCATTTAATCAGTATTCCAGAAACATCAGGCTTTGACAAGACCTACCTCAGGGGTTAGTCTGTAAGCACTGTGATAGAGTGCGCCTGGAAATACAGCCTCAGTCTTCGCGAAGCATTCATGAGGGCGAAAGCGAATTTTTCAATTTTCAAGTATTTCTTTTCAGCTCCCTATAAGGTTTTGCTCAAATAATAGACAGGAAGATGCTTGCGGTACCTTACGGCTACGAGGACTGCGCTCATTGCTACACAAGAAACCGAGAGATAAACGAAGAGAATTTTGCCCTCGACCGGTTTGGTCAGTAGAGGAGCGCACGAGAGGTAGGCCTTCATATCTTGTAATGCTTTCTCGCAATACTCGGTCCAGGCAGAGTTTCTAGCATTGCACAAAATTTTGAAGAATGACAAATTCCTGTTTGCCGAGAGGGATATAAATCTGTTAAGGGAAATTATTTTTCCCACTAGGACTGTATATCTCTAACGTTTCGGGGGGAGAGAATCTCCAAGATGGCCTTAATCTTTTCCGGATTGGCTTCAATTCCCCGCTGACTCACCACGTATCCAAGAAACTTTCCCCCTCGAACTCCAATATATTTGGAAGGGTTCAGTTTCATGCCAAACTGTCGCAATATATCAAAAGTCCGCCTTAAATCTTCCAGATATGAATCTTGTCGCTCGCTTTTTACAATCATGTCATCTACGTAGACTTCCATAGAACTCCCTATTTCTTTCTCGAACATCCTGTTAACGAGGCGCTGATACATAGCACCTGCGTTTTTTAATCCAAAGGGCATAACTAAGAAACAGTAAACTCCCATATGCACCACAAATGATGTTTTTGGGCGATCCTTGGGAGCCATGAAGATTTGGTAATATCCTTGAAATGCATCCATCATGCTCATTAACTCATAACCGACTGTTGAATCCACCAGTTGGTCAATCTGAGACAAGGGGTATGGGTCTTTGGGACAAGCCTTGTTGAGATCTGTGAAATCATTGTACATACGCCATTTATCTGCGCTTTTGGGCACAAGAACCACATTGCACAGCCGTTCTGGGTAGAGGATCTCCTCGATGTACTAAGCCTCGAGGAGCTTGTTCACTTCTTCTTCAATGATTTTCCTTCTGAATCCATTGGCGTCCCTCTTCTTCTGTTTAATGGGTTTGAAGGCAGGGTCCACATTGAGCCTATGAACTATGATACCAGGGTCAATCCCAGTGAGATTTGACACTTTCCATGCAAAAACATCTATGTTCTCCCTCAAGAAATCTATCATCATGATTTGCAAGGGTTCGGAGAGGCTCGAGCCAATTTGCGTGGTCTTTTCCTTGTTGTTAGGCTCCAACTCAATGGTCAGAAACTTCTCTGTGGGCTCTATTCGTGCTTCAGGACGAGGGGCCTCAAGGGCTCTCTTTTTGCCCGTGAGACGTTGGTCTCCGCCTTTGGGCTCATCCTCAATCATGTCCTCTTCCGAGGAGGACTCTCCCACTGCACCTGGGGGTCCACCCTAGAGGTTATCCTTCCCGTGCATGCCTTTCTTCTTGTTTTTCTTTTTATTGAGCCTCGTTCTCTTCTGTGATGGACCACCCTCGTCCAAGTTGGGAAAATCCACTGATTTCTTGGTGGATCCTATCTGAAAGGTTTTCTCAGGCTTGGGCTTTCTGAGGGACAACATATAGCATTCCTAAGCTTCCTTAACATTGCAAAGAATCTCGCCTATCGCCTCGAGGGTAGGGAACTTAATCTTCTGGTGGTAGGTAGAAATGATCACCTTGAAATCAACGAGGGCGGGCCGCCCAATTATGATGTTGTAAGGGATCTCAATCTCCACTGCCGCATAGGTGACCATCAAAGTCTTTCGTTGTGGGGCACGACCAAAGGAGGTCCGTGAGGGACTATCTCGGAACCCCCAAAGCCAATGAGGACTGTTTTGAGGGGTTCGAGGGGAATGTTTGTAATATTCATCTTCTGAAAAGTGGAATAAGGGAGAACATTCACAGAGCTTCCACTATCAACAAGAACCCTCTTTACAACATGGTTGTGCACGTCTAAGCTAACCACCATGGGGCAGTCAGAGGTTTCACTGACCCCATGGGGTGTTACAATGTGTTCTGAGTCCTTGTTACTGAATCTTATTGCTTCATCCTCCCTCGGGTTGAGGGCGCTTCCTTCTTTGATGGAGTACACCTGTTTTGGCACTGAGGGCCTCTGATCATAGCTCCGTATGTAACAACGGCGTGAGGCAATGGAGTCTCCCCCTGATGAGCCTCCCACGATCATGCTGATGACCGCAAAGGGGTTGTTTTCCATTTTGGACATCTTCTGCTTCCCCGTGTCCTTAGTTTCAGGATGACACCCTCGGGGGCTCCTTGAGAGTGAGGGACTCCTTCTTCGAGCCTTTACTCGTTCATTGCAGTGTTCGTCGTAGCGCTCCAAAATTTTGGCAAATTCTTTCAAATGGCCCCCAGCAATGAGCCTTTGTATCTCGTTCTCCAATTGTCGGCATTTATCTGTGTCATGCCTTTTCTGTTTGTGGAAGGTGCACACTACAATAAAAAGTAAATATTAGGACACTTAATTTAGGATATTTATTTATTAATGTCCCAAAAATGTGATATTAGGATGCCTAATAAAATATGTCCTAATAGTTATACAAGTGGAGACACTTTTAAATAAAATTAATTAATTAATCGTGGAGTTGAAGAATCCAACATCTCATCACTTCTCTTTACCAACTTCTCACCGCATCTTTGTTCGGGGTTTTTTTCTACACTTATTCTCTCTTATTCACAATTCACCTTTCTCCTCGTCTTTTTCTTTAAACCCATCGACATATTAACTTTCTTTTCTAAAACGAACAGATTAACTTTCTCAAAACTAAACAAATTATTCAGTTTCAGTCGTCTCCAGGTAATCTCTTCCAATAATATATCTATTCTCAATTTCCTAGCAATATTTTTGTGCTCAATTCTAGTTTTCTCAATTTCCCGACAATATTTTTGTTCTCAATTTTAATTTTTTGATCTTTTATACGTAGGGTTAATTCGGATATTGGAATTGGATATTCAGCGATAGATTACTGCATTATTACGTTGGATTCTTAAATCAAGGTAATATTATATATATTTGCATTAAAATTGTGCGGATAAATTCTTGTATTTTTTTAGTACTTATATTATTACTTTATTAATATTCTCTTATTTTCTTCAGATAAGAGTTTGTTTGACTTTCAGATAAGGTATTGTTGGATAAAGCATTTTCGAAGATGACAGTTTTGATAATTTTGAGCTGTTTTTTTCTTGTGAACTTTGATTATGTTGATTATCTTGCTGGAGTAACTCTAAAATGGAGAGGAAACTAATTTCTTTCTTTATTAACGTATTTATTTTTTGATTATCTTGTTGGGACTAACTCTAAAATTGAGAGGAAATTAATTTTCTTTCTTCTTTAACGTATCCTAATGGCAAGTAGATAAGTTGAATTCTTTCTATATCAAAATATGTTATAAAATATTATTTTGATGCATATATTCTTGCAAAAGTGATTAATGTACATTTTGTGATTGCAAGTTGTTTTGGACAATAAATTACATTGAAGAATCATGTTAGATCATTCGAAGAATCAAGGCTTCAAATTATAGAAATTGAGTTTGTAGTATTAGAAAGTTTGAATAATCTAGGAATTGATGACTTGTATAATATAGAATTATTGGTGTTTTGATGGATTTTATTTAATAAATCATTTTTTGATTGAATGAATGTCCACTATTTTGTAATTTTAATTAGAAATATTTTTGTTTAATTTCCTATCATGTTATGAGAGTTGACCCCAAAAAAAAGAAAGAAAGTTATATTTATCTAAAGATTTCATTGGTATAACAAAATACGATATAAATTTAAAAATATAAATTATTAGTTCTTAAATTTTGTATAGGGACACTTATTTGTGTCTTATCAATGCACTAAAAGGACAAATATAAGTATCACAATAAAATAAGTTATCGAGACACTTTAATTGTCCCAAAACTTTATGCGACACCAATATATGCGACATTTATATTAAGTGCCCCAAAAACTAAAAGTGTCCTGATATGTACCATATCAGGATACTTTCTTGTGCCCCAATAACCAATTTTTGTTGTAGTGGCAATACTTTCCCGAGCGCCTTTGAGCTTCTGTTTCCCTCAGTTTCTGAGGCCCTCTTGAAGAGTTTTTTGTCAGAGAGGGAATATATCTCGGATATTGGCCAGTAGAGGGGAATGCGCTCGTACCTGCGAGGTGGCGGAGATGACTTGCGGAGTTCCTTGTGAGTGTCCTCTTGCCCTCGATCACTCTTGTGGTGGCCCGATGGCCTTGGCGTGTTGGACCTGTACATGTACTTGAGCGCAAAAAAGGGCTCAGCGATTTCCCTCATCGCCATAAAGGTTATAGGCCTCCCTTTAACAACAGCCTCAGCAAATTCATTACTCACATAGTGCTTGTGGTTGATGGCCTTGAATAGAACATGAATAAGGAAATCCATCGAGGGCCTTTCTACCAACAACACTTCTTTGTTAAATCGCCCAAAGAAGGAACGGAGGGATTCATTCTCACCTTGAACCAGGTTGTACAAGGTCGTGGGCGCAATAACTAGGGCCTTCAACGAATTGAAGTGGTTCAGGAAGGCGCTGGTGAGTTCATCATACCCCCTAATTGAGTGGGGTGGCAATCGCTTGTATAATTCCTAAGCCATTCCCACGAGGGATGTGACAAACACCTTAGCCCAATAGTGGCTGTGTAATGCCCCAGCTTTAGGCCTTTCAGGTAAGAACGCTACGTGTGAGTTTTGAGAGTTAGAATTTAATCTAATTTGTTCATTTCTTCAATTTTATATGTCATGACAAAAATTTTATAAAATTTTATTTCAAGTGTTTGTGAAATTTATACTAAATTGATATTTATTGTATAAATTGAATGTGAATGAAATGTGAATTAATTCCCGAGCATGATTTAATTTCTTCTATGTCCTTATGTGATCATTTTCTTGAATTTGGGGACTTAATTGCATGAATCTTGCATTGGACTAAAGTGATCATTTATTATGGAATTGGACTCAATTGCATGACTTAATAAGTTGAGGGATTTAATACAAATTGGAGCATTTCTCTTCCCCTTATAGCAGCATCACGTACCATTCCTTTCTTCATACATAGAAACATTTCATACACTTACTCCTTACTTCCCCTTTTGTACGGATCCAAACCCCAACAAGAGAAGGAAGGATTTCATCAATTCAAGCTGTATTTTGTGGGATTTGTGGACATTGGAGCATCATTATCATCATATCTTCATCTTTCCTCTTCTTTCTTTCATCTAAGGTAGGTTTGGAGATTTTGATGATTCTTGAATCATGAATGGTAGCTAGGGTTATGATATGCATTGGTGGAAGTGTGTTTTGGTTATTGGAGATATGAATACTTGATCATGGCTTGAATTTGATGTATATATATTGAAGTTTATGAACTTGGAGCATGAGTTGATATATGGGTTTGAAGTGATGATTCTTGATGATTTGAGCTCTATATAAGTGTTTGCATTGGATTTTATTGATCTATAAGCATGCTAGAGTGTGTATTGCATGATTTATAACATTTGGAGATTGAATTATGGATCATTTGTGCTTTGTGGCTTTGGTTCTTATTTCCCCTGTATTGCCCTGTTTTTGCGGCTGCAACTGTATAACGGGAATGGCCCTTCCCGTCCCAGTTCATTCTGGGAATGACCGTTCCCACCCCTGACAGCTGGCGCGCGAGAATGGGAACGACCCTTCCCATTTTGGCCTGTGGCCGGAACAGCCCCAAAGTTTCCAAAATCTTTACAGACGCGCGGGAGTGTTTCGGGGAGCCAGGAACGACCCTTCCCATTTCCAGTTCAAACCCGGAATGGCCGTTCCCATGCTCCAGGGGATTTTCGGGATTTTCTGCATAAATTTTACTTTTTCGAATCGGTTTCTAGGCCTTTAAATGATCGATACGTGCTATTATATGCTCATTTTATGCATGAATATGATCACATCATTCTATAATTGTCAATGCACGTCGTATTGTTCATGATTACGCCGTTCGTCCTAATTGGTTCATTTGAGTCGTGTCTCACGAACACTTGTCTTTGTTGCACAGACCAGCACCCCAGTGACGAGGAGCGGGCTTCTTAGGACGTGTCTTTGCTTATATTTTGTCGGTACAGGTGAGGTTTAATTGCTAGCTACCTAGAACCCGTATAACCCTTACGTTAACTTTCGGCCAAAATGTGTGTGTATATATATATATATATATAATCTTTCCAAAAACCTTCAAATGATTTGAAAGTAAGCCGTGCACCGTGTTACCGTGTTATATTGACCGTGTTTTGGCGAGTTACCGTGTATTGTTCACTGTGGGACCGAGAGTTGTGTTTGAGCCAACCGGGAAAGCATAGGCTGATGGGTAACTTTTACCCTTCTCTCATACTTGGGGGATGAACCCTGAATCTACCAGGAGTTTTGGTGGAGGAAGGAGTCCCATGTGTAGGAGTCATGTTCCCGACGTACACCATGTTACCGTGGATGGTTCGGGCCCTGCAAACCCACCATCATTAGAGGAAGAAGGAGTCACTGAAACTGCTACTTGTGCACTGTAACTATTTGCATGATCATTTAATTAATTGAAAGTATCGTGATTGTACACTGTCAGAGTAAAGGTTGGAGAATTGCCCTCACTCGCCTGGCCACTGATTGATTGATTGAAAATGATTAAAGTGTTTAACTTGATAGTTGTAATCTCGGGCGAGTTCTACGTTATTCTTGAACTTATATTGTTTTTAGTTATAAAACCTTACCCGAGGTTATGACTTGCATGTTATCTGCGCTTATATCTATTATGCCCCTCGCCCAGTCTTCCATAGATTGACGCCCCACCTTTCAGTGTTTTGCAGGTGCGTACTAGGCGGGAGTCAGAGTTGTGTCCTGTCTTTCAATCGAGTCTAGCACACTACACTTTCATGTATTGTTATTTTGGCATTAGTATGACATGTTATGTATTTTTGGGAGATGATAATGTATTGATATGTGAGATGAGAATATGGTTTACTTGATAAATGCTCGATAATATAGCATGCTTCCGTTTTACTTCTTATGTATTGTGGTAATTGGTTTGGGGTTAGTCCCGCCTAGCTAGTTGTCATTTTGTTTTGTCTCAAGTTCGCTATAGATTAGTTCATGTATGGATTATCCGTTTCATATGTGGATTGAGTTATAATGCGGGGGATGTGGCACCTTGTGATTCGGGTGCTACAGGCTGGAATGCTCGTAGAGATGCATCAGGTGCAGAAAATGGTCTAAATATTCTGCAGGGTCGGTGGTTCAATCATAGCGATTGATGGAAGTGGGGACTTTACTCATTCCTGCTTGGGCCATCAAAACTTCCTCCACAAGGGGAGAACCCCTTGCCAAGGGATGATAGTATCCTCCCTCGATGTCATAATTCTCCTCTTCGCTTGTGCCCCTGTCGGGGGGGGGGGGGGGGGGGGGGGGGGGGGGGGGCTTCTTTGGCACGGACAAGTGGTGGTGGTGGTGGCTGAGCGTGCAGCACAGCCTGAGCGGTCATGAGCGGGTGAACCTGCCATCCCCCCAAGGGAGGAGCAATTTGTGCAGCCTGCCCTGTTGGGAAGTAGATGGCTGTGAAATTCTTCCAGGCTTTCTAAGCCGCCTGGACTTTGCACTGGGCATAGACAGCTTGCAGCTGTCTTTGTGTCATGGGGGGCATCTCCACCCCCTCAATCTCCTTGGGAACGACGACAAGGAGCTGCGTCATCCCTGCGTGGTATGGTTGGACAACTAGCATCATGTGGGGGGTGCTTGAGACATGGACCCTGAAGTGCCATGGTGTCGTGTTTTGGCTAGACCACATGTCGGATACGTGTCTAGAATGTATTTTGGCCTCATCAAATATTATTATAAAAACCCCAATCATTTTAAATTTTTAAAAATACAACATCATGACTAATCTATGTAATTAGAATTCTTATAAAACTTATCAAATTTGTTAAGAAAATTATAAAAGAAAATTATAATTACTAATTTTCTTATAGAAGAATCCGATAAAATTCAAAGTAAATTAAGAATTCATAGCAAAATCAAAAGTAAATTAAGAATTCATAGCAAAATCAAAAGTAAATGGTCAAGAATCCACACCAATGTACATGCATAATTTATAAACTTGTTTGTTTCTCTTTTCTTTTCCTTTGTTTTTTTCTTCTTTTTCTTTCTAAAAAGGTTCATACCTAAAAGCTATTAAGAAAAACAAACGTTTTGTGTAAATATGTATTACTTGAAAGTTGAAACACTAAACTTTATATTATAAAATGATTTTATATTATGAAATATTTATATATTTTTATTCACGTATTTTGAAAAATTGATTCAAAAGATTAAAGGGCGAAACATAATTTTTAAGGAATCGAAGGACCAACTATAAATAGATTAAGTAAAAAAAAAGAAAAAAGAAAAAAAGGGAACTGTAACAGAATACGTAGTTGCTCCCAAATTATTATTATTATTATTATTATTATTATTATTATTATTATTGTTATTATGTCTTTACGGAAAAAATACCTCTCAATATCAAATTGAGTAATTTATTTAAAATTTTAGATGCATTTTCTTAAATACAACACTAAAATTTATCACAATACTACCATTAATGTTTTCTTGGGCTTCATCCCATTGGGCTATCCTATGTATTTTGGGCTTAAAAGTACACAAAATAGTAAGCACTATGGTAGCAGCTAATTTGTCTCATTTATCCTGCTTAATGCTATTACTATACAAGCAATTTTTTAAGTGTTTGCTACATAGAAAATTCTGTAATTAAATTATATATTTAAATTTAATTTTTAATCACAAATATAATTTTTAATAAATCCATGTTTGATAAAAAAAAAATAGAGTAAAATTAAATAATTGTAAATAAGTATGCAAATTGTTTTAAATAATGAGAGAGATGAAGAGAAAATAAAAATTGAGAAGTAAATTAAATTAGATTGAAATAAGAATGAGGAAAGAGGAGAGACAAGGAATAAAGAAAAGGTGTGGGGAAAATTAGTGAAAAGAATCGTAACAATTTAATTGTTTTTTTATAAAAATTGACCAACTTTCCTATAGCTGATTGGTCCAAGTTCGTTGAAATGGCACAGTGTATTTGGTGGAACCGTAGTTGGCCCTGTGAGGAGCAAGTTTTGTGGACAGTATAAAAAATATCGACTATGACTATTAAGATATAGGCGGATCACTCCATAGCTGTGGCCAAGGAATCGAGAGCCCAACACGTTCGAAGGGATGGGGTGAGATGGAGGGTCCGAATAGGTGAAGTCGTAAAATTTAACTTTGATGGGATGGTATTCAAAGATAGTTTAGATATATTGAGATAGATTTTGAAGTAGTAATAAGAAATCCGAATGATACTTAAGTGAGATGGAGGGTTCCGAATAGGTGAGGTCGTAGAATTTAACTTTGATGGGATGGTATTCAAAGATAGTTTAGACATAGTCAGATAGGTGTTGAAGTAGTGGTGAGAAATCCGAATGGTACTTATATTTGTCGGGAGATAGACTATAGAAAAATCTTGTCAGATCCATAACTAACTGAGATTATCACTTTTGGAGGCGTTATACTTGTTCGTCACTTTGGGTGGAGGAGGATTGTGTTTGAAATGCATTGTCTAAATATTACGGATCGGGTTAATTATTCTAACAATGATCATGTACTTTGGGTATGGTTTCTTTTAGATTTGTGGTCTTTGTTGTATCATTTTTTTTCTTGTTTTTTTTTTATTTTTTTATTTTGTTACGCTAGAGGCTAATTGTATAGTTCATATGATAGCAAGAAATGCAATTTCAGACTTGCATAAATTTTAGTGATTTTTCTTTCGGATAAAATCGAATCAAGTGTTTTTTCATATTAGGATTTAATATAGTTCATCTCTATTGCTTAAAAAAAAAAACACTATATAATACCTAAATCAATGAAGAACTTTGCTGGGGATTTCTACCAATTTTAATTTTATTTATTATCAATTTAATTTTGAGGTCTTAACTTTCCCCACCTAAGATAGGGTTCGGACTTAAAATATTTTAAACTCAACAAACTTTCAATGTATCGATAGCTTACCAGTTTGACGATATATTATTTTAATTAACTATTTTGTATTTAAATATACAAATAGAGATAGTTTATCTATGTCTCACGTTCATATAAATCCAAACCAGGTGATAATTAAACAAATAAAGAAATAAATATGGACCGAAATAACAAGAATTAAATGAAACAATAGTTCCACACAAAATACAATGTGATTTCTCCTCCTTAAAATATCAGCCACACACAAAAAAAAAAAAAAAAATTAAAAAAGAAAGAAAGAAGAAGAACATGGGTGGTTTGAAAGAAAAGAGAAAAATAAATTTGTAATAAACCCCACAAAATGGATTGCTTGGCAAAGAATAAATGGACCCAAAATGCACATCTTTTTACAGAGGAAAAAGTGTGCAAAAAGGGCCCAAATGAGGATAAATGGGTAGAGAACAAAATGAATAATAATTGGAGGGAAGGGAAAGAATGGGACTTCATAAATGCACATGGCTAAGGAGACAATTCCCACATGACAAATAACATGCCCTTTCCCTTGCTTTGCTTCCTAAACACATACCATTACTCTTTTTCTTGGTTTCCACTTGTGTACTCAATAATAATATCCCATCAAAAGTCCATGTCTCGTCATACCCAAATATAAATGGGATTATTTCATATAATCCTTCATACCCTTGAGGTTTAATCTGATTATGCAATTCTTGTTTAAATATTATTTTTACTTTGGATCAAAAGGTTAAATCTCCAATTTTAAGGGTTCCTCACTCGCGGCCCGATGAAACAACTAAAAGGAAGTAAATCAGGTACTCAGCGACTCGTTAAGGGGGAAGTGTACATCCAACAAACCTATAAGGAGTCCGCCCTTAAAGGTCATACTAGGCTAAAAAATGATTGTAACGCCCCGACTTTTCGGACGTAAAGGTAGAACGTATGTGTTTACCTAATTGCGCGAATTAATTGTTTTTACGTGTGTTATATTTAATTTTATTATAATTGTTATCATTATATTATATTATATTATATTATTTTATTTTAATATTATTAATTTTATATATATATGTCTCGTATATATATGTATAATTATATATGTTTAATTATTATTATTATTAATTTAATGATTATGCTAATTATATGTTATGTTAATTAATCATGTTTAATTAATTACTTAATATATATATATATTGTATATATACTATACGTGGATATATGCATGCATGGAGTTTGTTATTTATGCATGGAAAATTGTATAATGGTGCATGCAAATTATATATATGCATGAGAATTATTTATGCATGGAAATTGCATGAAAATCATATTTTTGCATGAACATTTGCATGAATTGCATGATTTAGCTTTGTTATTAATTTTGTGCTTCGTTCTTATATGATATGATATCAAATTGCTACGATTTTGTAATATGTCGTACATATGTGTGTTATGAACATGATCTTATGCTCAAATTATATTTTTGAATTCAATTGTTATGTTAACGAATTTAATTTCATTTAAGGAACCAAAACGGGGGCTAACGAGCACTTAGCGTACCCTTGGTTCCGAATTTAATATCTTGAGCTCGGAAACTCGGATTCGAGTTTCGTCAACTCCGCTGAACTCGTAACGAAAATTCGAGTTTAGTAAACTTAGCCTTACATTTTTCCTAATTCATTTGAAACTCCGAATTTCAACCGAAAAACGAATCGGCGACCAACATGACCTTGCTACACTAGTTCATCCATAACTTGAGCAAACCATGACCAAATTAACTATGGTTTAATTCCTTTTAACCCTAACTCAACCACCTATATAGATATTTCAAGCTTTAACCGAGTTAACCCTCTCACCATCCCCAAAACTCAGCAAAAAGCTACTGCCTCTCCTCCAGTCCCGAAACCCTTCTTCATTTGAAGATTTTGGAGCTCAAATCTTCTCCAAACTTCAACCAATCATCAAGGTAAGCTTAAGGTTGTAATATATGACTAATTCTGAGCATTTCCATCTTTCCATTCATGATTTTGAGCATGGTTTAATCCTTCTTGGCCATTTTACCGAAAATAGAGGATTTTGTACAAATTCTTGATCTCCTTTGATTCTTTATGGTTTTGATCGATTCCAAGCATGAGATTAATTGTTTTCACATCCTCATATCAATTATGATCATTGCTTTCATGGTTGTTGAGATATGTATGATATATCACTTATGAAATTTTCAGAAAATCTCACATGTTGGTCACGTATGGCTTCCTTCTTGTGTGAGTTTGATTGGGACTGAATCTTGGGTTGGTTTCATGTTATTTTGCTGTACAATTGTTGGCTTTTCGGACCTGTTATGGGTCGCATGAGTTGAGAGCAGCCGTGCCCTGTTTTTCTCACGCTGGATTGCTGTCGATTTGCTGTCATTCCTTTCCTCCTTTTGCTGTCAATTTCAGGGCTTTGTGGTGTGTGTTTTACCTGAGTTCTTGCAGCCCTTTTATACCTTGTTTAGCCTCCTTTGTTGCCTCGTTTTCCTACGTTTTTAGCTACCCTGTTTCTGCGTCAGTTTTGTTAAAAACAGGGGCTGCTGCTGCTCGCGACACGGGGGTGTCGTTTGCTGCCTTTCCGGCGAGGCACGGGGGTGCAAACCGGTCTGAGAATTCTGTACCGAGACACGGGCGTGTCTCGGTCTAGCTTTGGAGGGTGACACGGGGGTGTCACCCCGTTTTTCTTCAACTGTACCTGCGTCTTCTTCTTCCTTCCGGCGTGTGCGGTTGCTGCTGTTTTGCTGGGCTGCTGATGGTTGTGCTGTGAGAGTGTGGGTTGCATGCATGGCTGTGAGTTGTGAGTTGTGCATGCATGGCTTTGTGCTTGCATTTTCATGCTTGTGTATATTATGTATAAATATATATATGTTTGTGCGTGTGCATGCATGAGAGTGTTGTAGTGTGAGTATTGCATGTGTATAATATATAAATATGCATGCATGGCTGTAAATATATATATAAGTAGTATGTTTGTAATTCATGCATGCATGTGTGTGTGGTTGTACGTGTATATATATGTATATAGTATATATTTATTGTATATTATATACTATATGTTATTATATATATATATTATATTATATATTATATATATTTATTATATATTTTATATATTATATGATTTAATTTAATTATTGAAATTAATTGATTGCTATTTCGCGTATTTAACTTACTGACTTTTGATTGAACGTTTATTTACTTTATCCCTAAATGTGAATATGAATATTATATGTGTTGTGCTTATTAAATGAATCTTAGATTAATTGTTATGTATTATGAATATTATGAATGTTTATGAATTTATGAATTTATGTAAATTATATGAATGTTATGAATTTATGAAATTGAATGAATGTTACGAATTTATGAGATTATGAAAAATATGAACGAATGAATGATTATATGATTTAAATTCCTTAATCGTGCACATGAACATTTTTATGATATACTATGATCATTTATGCATTCATGTCATATTCACGTCATGGCCGAGCGTCATATGTGGTCATTGAGTCTCATACCTTTTCTTTTGCACAGATTCGGGTTTGGTCAGAGACGCGGGCGAGCCCTGAGACGCTTGTGTCTTATTTTGCTTTGGAAAAAGGTGGGTTTTTCTTCTATTAGTTAAAACAACCGTATAAATCCCTTATGTGCAAAGTTTTAAGCCAAAATAATATATTTACATAAATCGAGTCATTTTGGGTAAATGATTTCAAACGTATGACCCCTTTTTAATTATGAAACCCTACCTTATGTTTTGGCGAGATTGTACGGATGTTACGTTCACGGGCCCCGGGACTTAGTATATGTGGCTAACCGAGGAAGCAAGGGCTGACGGGGATCCCATATACTAGTCCCACTATATAAACAGCGGTACTGGACCTCGTCAGGAGATTGGCGGGGAAAGGGAGACTGAGTGCCATCTGGGGAGTCATGTAACCCCTTTTGGTCAAAGACAGAGGTGGTCGGGTCTTGCAAACCCACCACCAACCCGGAGGAAGAAGGTGTATTTGTATGATTATGATCATTTATGTATGTGCACGAAAGATATGTATGATAACCACTAATTATAATATGATTACACGAGGTGAAGGTTGGAGATTGTGCACGCTCACTCGCCGAGCTTAAAACCATTATGAATAATTATGAATGAATATGAACGTCGTAATCCCGTTGATGTCTTCTTTGTTTTAACCACTTGGTAAATTCCTTTCAAACTTCACACGGGATTAGGGCTTGCATGTATGTGTTTAATTTATGCGATATTATATATCTTATGCCCCGTTTTTATACCCACCAGTCTCTTTTAGACTGAACCCGGTTGTTTTCAGCTGTTTTGTGCAGGTATAGGAGTGCTAGGCGGGAATACAAGTCGTCTAGGTCTTGCATTTATGTTTAGCACTTCTTTTCAGTCTCATATTGCTCTTCTTGTTGCTACTTTTATATTTAATCATATTTTAGATTGGAGCGTTATGATTTTTGTAGGCCGTGAGTGCCGTGCATATTTGAAAGCTCTTGTATATCTATTTTATTTTGGAGCTTGGTGGCTCACTGTATATGCTATGTAGTTCTTGCTTCCGCATTCTATTTTAACTCTGATTTTTTATGATTCCTGCACTGAGTGGTTCAAGGGTTAGTCCCGCCTAGCATAGCGTGTGTGTTGTGTCCCCGTTCGCCGTAGATTTGGCACGTGTATGGACTTCCATTTCATATACGGGTCGGGTCTCGGTGCGGGGGATGTGGTACCTTACGCTCGGGTGCTACATCCTTAAGTGGTATCAGAGCCTAGGGTTGCAAAACCCGGGCTCTAGTGTCGTGTTGAGTCAGATAGGTCGTTCGGCTTTAGGAACAATTTGTCAATGTGTTGCATATGCATTGTTTACGTGCTTGTGTGCTCTAAATCTTGAATTTTGATCGAATTAATTGCACTTGCATGCATGGACTAATGATAGCATGCATTTTAGTGTTTCTTGAACAGGATGTCTCCACGTAAACATAGTGAGAGATCTCCCGGACATAGTCGTCATCATGATCGATCCCCTACGCCTCCACCCCAACCACCAGCACCACCGATGGATATCGGGAATTTTATGGAAGCCGTTTTCAACTATGTCGAGCATAGGAGGGCTCAAGCTCCCCCACCGCAACAGGCAGAACAACAAGTTCCTCCACCAAATCATAATGACAATAGAGACCCTCATGGGGTGTTTCTGAGTTACAACCCACCTCGATTTTCTGGTTCTATTGACGATGCAGTCTCGGAGGGTTGGTTGATTCGAGTAGAGAGACTACCTGGAGTCCGACAGTCTCCTACGCAAGGGGAGGAAATCAAAAAGAAGGATCCGGGTGTTAGAGCCCCTATGGGAAGAGGATCCGGATCGAATTCGGGAAAGAGGCCGATGATTCAAGCTAGTCCGCCTCCTAAGGGTCCATTTAAGAAACCTCGGTTTGGAGGACGAGGTTCTGGAACAAGTTCAGGAAAGCGACCTTTGGTTCAAGCTACTTCCCCTCCCAAGGGTCCGTTTAAGAAGCCAAGATTGGGAGGACCAACTCCACCGGTTCCAATAGCTTTGCCGGCACCAACAAGGGATCAACAACGTCCGAGTGAAGCACGATTGGCTCAAGCTCCCTGTACACATTGTAGAGGACCAACTCATAATTACCATAACTGTCGGAGGAGGTTGAAATTGTGCCTCATATGTGGAAAAGGCGACCATATGGCGGATGCTTGTCCCTACAAAATCCCCGGATATCAAAGACGAGTTCAAAGGCCAATGATCCCGGCTCATGCTTACGCCACCGAAGGTGAAGAACGAGGTACAGAGATTGATCCCACAGCTGCGGTAGAAGGTACCTTATGCATACATAACATGAGCATGCATACACTCTTTGATTTGGGTGTCATGCATTCCTTTATTTCTTGTGACTTAGATGCTATTCTGTGCTTGCCTGTTATTTGCTTTTTCTTCTTGTTCTTTGGTGAGTTCGCCACTGGGTGGTAGTCTTCGGACAGATCAGTTGGTTCGGGAGTATTCAGATTTGATTGAAGGGAAAGAACATCCGGCTGGTTTGGAAGAGTTTAAGGATTTAATTAGAGGTATTACTCAAAGTTGGATAGATACGGCCAAGTTCGTCCCATTTGGGGTGCTCCGGCTGCTTTATGGTATTTGGATAAGTGATGGTAATCTACCTCGATGACATCCTGGTTTATTCGAGAACTCCGGAGAATCATGCTAGGTACCTCAGGATTTTGTTGGATACTTTAAGGAAGCATCGGACTGTATGCTAGGTTTAGCAAAGGCGAGTTTTGGATTGACCAGGTAGCATTTCTGGGTCATATTATTTCAAGGAAAGGTTGGAGGTAGACCCTTCTAAGATTGAGACGGTTATTCCATGGCAAAACCCGAACAATGCTTCAGAAGTAAGGAATTTCTGGAGTTTGGCAGATTACTATCGAAGCTTTGTACAGGATTTTCGAAGATTACAGCTCCTTTTACCCGATTGACTAAAAAGGGGGGGGGGGGGGGGGGGGGTTAAATTTGAGTGGAAGAGGCATGTGAGGATAGCTTTCAATTTTTAAAGGAAAAGTTGACCACCGCTCCTGTATTAGCACTTCCTGAAGGCACAGAAAGCTATACAGTTAATACGGACGCCTTAAAAGGGAAGTTTGGGATGTGTGGCGATGCAAAATGGAAGAGTGATCGCCTATGCCTCAAGGAAACTGAAAGAGCATGAACAGAACTACCCCACTCACGATTCGGAATTAGTGACAGTGATCTTTGCTTTGAGTAATGAAGGGGACTTGGAAGTATTAAATACAGTGGATTTGCTGCTCAAGGCATTTAGGAACAAGGAAGTGGTTAAAATTAATGGCAGAGAACAGGCAGTAATAAATGAAGACGATGAAAGGTGAGAGACCTGAAGAAGAATTGCGGTAAGGAAATTTTCAAAGCTGTGACATCAGTTCTGTTTGAGGTAAACGAATACAACCCGAGTGGACGTTACATTATTTTAGAAATGTGGAACTGCAAGGAAGGTAGAAGAACTAACCTGAAAGAAGATGTTGAGGTTTTATTGAAGCAATTCTATTGATGGGATTTGGGTTACTGTGGACAGGTTGACGAATCCGCTCATTTTCTAGTAACCAGAATGTCCGATAAGTGAGTAAGTTGGCTAAGAGATACATTGATGAGATTGTCAAGCTTCATGGTGTACCTAGTAGTATTGTCTCGAATCGGGATCCTAGATTTACTTCAAGGTTATGACACGATTTGCAGAAGTGTTTGGGAACAAGGCTTCAATTCAGCACAGCTTTCCATCCTCAGACCGACAGACAATCAGAAAGGTTGATTAAGTATCTAGAGGATTTGTGGAGAGCATGTGCATTGGACTTTCACAGCTCGTGAAATGAACAGTTACAGATAAGTGAGTTGTTTACTACAACGGTTATCAAGCCTCGATTGAAATGGTCCCTTATGAAGCTCCTTATGACAGAAATATCGATTACTGTTGTTCTTTGACTTGGAGGAATGAAATTGGACCAAGCAAGAAGGGATTAATAGAGGGGAAAAGAAGGAAAAACCCTCTAAGACAGTACAAGATGTTATTGATAAGTTCCAGATAGTTAGACCACGGATGAAGGCTGTTCAGGATCGACAAAAGATTTATGTGGGTCTTCGGAAGAAGAAATTGAAGGTTGAGATTGGAGATAAGGTTTTCGTAAAGGCTTCCCCACGAAAAGGATTCTCGAGGATTGAACGAGAGGTTAAGATGTAAAGGTTTCACCCCGAGTTGGTTCCGAGCGAACAGTGAATCCGAGGACGGATTCTTTTAAGGGGGAGAGATTGTAACGCCCCGACTTTTCGGACGTAAAGGTAGAACGTATGTGTTTACCTAATTGCGCGAATTAATTGTTTTTACGTGTGTTATATTTAATTTTATTATAATTGTTATCATTATATTATATTATATTATATTATTTTATTTTAATATTATTAATTTTATATATATATGTCTCGTATATATATGTATAATTATATATGTTTAATTATTATTATTATTAATTTAATGATTATGCTAATTATATGTTATGTTAATTAATCATGTTTAATTAATTACTTAATATATATATATATTGTATATATACTATACGTGGATATATGCATGCATGGAGTTTGTTATTTATGCATGGAAAATTGTATAATGGTGCATGCAAATTATATATATGCATGAGAATTATTTATGCATGGAAATTGCATGAAAATCATATTTTTGCATGAACATTTGCATGAATTGCATGATTTAGCTTTGTTATTAATTTTGTGCTTCGTTCTTATATGATATGATATCAAATTGCTACGATTTTGTAATATGTCGTACATATGTGTGTTATGAACATGATCTTATGCTCAAATTATATTTTTGAATTCAATTGTTATGTTAACGAATTTAATTTCATTTAAGGAACCAAAACGGGGGCTAACGAGCACTTAGCGTACCCTTGGTTCCGAATTTAATATCTTGAGCTCGGAAACTCGGATTCGAGTTTCGTCAACTCCGCTGAACTCGTAACGAAAATTCGAGTTTAGTAAACTTAGCCTTACATTTTTCCTAATTCATTTGAAACTCCGAATTTCAACCGAAAAACGAATCGGCGACCAACATGACCTTGCTACACTAGTTCATCCATAACTTGAGCAAACCATGACCAAATTAACTATGGTTTAATTCCTTTTAACCCTAACTCAACCACCTATATAGATATTTCAAGCTTTAACCGAGTTAACCCTCTCACCATCCCCAAAACTCAGCAAAAAGCTACTGCCTCTCCTCCAGTCCCGAAACCCTTCTTCATTTGAAGATTTTGGAGCTCAAATCTTCTCCAAACTTCAACCAATCATCAAGGTAAGCTTAAGGTTGTAATATATGACTAATTCTGAGCATTTCCATCTTTCCATTCATGATTTTGAGCATGGTTTAATCCTTCTTGGCCATTTTACCGAAAATAGAGGATTTTGTACAAATTCTTGATCTCCTTTGATTCTTTATGGTTTTGATCGATTCCAAGCATGAGATTAATTGTTTTCACATCCTCATATCAATTATGATCATTGCTTTCATGGTTGTTGAGATATGTATGATATATCACTTATGAAATTTTCAGAAAATCTCACATGTTGGTCACGTATGGCTTCCTTCTTGTGTGAGTTTGATTGGGACTGAATCTTGGGTTGGTTTCATGTTATTTTGCTGTACAATTGTTGGCTTTTCGGACCTGTTATGGGTCGCATGAGTTGAGAGCAGCCGTGCCCTGTTTTTCTCACGCTGGATTGCTGTCGATTTGCTGTCATTCCTTTCCTCCTTTTGCTGTCAATTTCAGGGCTTTGTGGTGTGTGTTTTACCTGAGTTCTTGCAGCCCTTTTATACCTTGTTTAGCCTCCTTTGTTGCCTCGTTTTCCTACGTTTTTAGCTACCCTGTTTCTGCGTCAGTTTTGTTAAAAACAGGGGCTGCTGCTGCTCGCGACACGGGGGTGTCGTTTGCTGCCTTTCCGGCGAGGCACGGGGGTGCAAACCGGTCTGAGAATTCTGTACCGAGACACGGGCGTGTCTCGGTCTAGCTTTGGAGGGTGACACGGGGGTGTCACCCCGTTTTTCTTCAACTGTACCTGCGTCTTCTTCTTCCTTCCGGCGTGTGCGGTTGCTGCTGTTTTGCTGGGCTGCTGATGGTTGTGCTGTGAGAGTGTGGGTTGCATGCATGGCTGTGAGTTGTGAGTTGTGCATGCATGGCTTTGTGCTTGCATTTTCATGCTTGTGTATATTATGTATAAATATATATATGTTTGTGCGTGTGCATGCATGAGAGTGTTGTAGTGTGAGTATTGCATGTGTATAATATATAAATATGCATGCATGGCTGTAAATATATATATAAGTAGTATGTTTGTAATTCATGCATGCATGTGTGTGTGGTTGTACGTGTATATATATGTATATAGTATATATTTATTGTATATTATATACTATATGTTATTATATATATATATTATATTATATATTATATATATTTATTATATATTTTATATATTATATGATTTAATTTAATTATTGAAATTAATTGATTGCTATTTCGCGTATTTAACTTACTGACTTTTGATTGAACGTTTATTTACTTTATCCCTAAATGTGAATATGAATATTATATGTGTTGTGCTTATTAAATGAATCTTAGATTAATTGTTATGTATTATGAATATTATGAATGTTTATGAATTTATGAATTTATGTAAATTATATGAATGTTATGAATTTATGAAATTGAATGAATGTTACGAATTTATGAGATTATGAAAAATATGAACGAATGAATGATTATATGATTTAAATTCCTTAATCGTGCACATGAACATTTTTATGATATACTATGATCATTTATGCATTCATGTCATATTCACGTCATGGCCGAGCGTCATATGTGGTCATTGAGTCTCATACCTTTTCTTTTGCACAGATTCGGGTTTGGTCAGAGACGCGGGCGAGCCCTGAGACGCTTGTGTCTTATTTTGCTTTGGAAAAAGGTGGGTTTTTCTTCTATTAGTTAAAACAACCGTATAAATCCCTTATGTGCAAAGTTTTAAGCCAAAATAATATATTTACATAAATCGAGTCATTTTGGGTAAATGATTTCAAACGTATGACCCCTTTTTAATTATGAAACCCTACCTTATGTTTTGGCGAGATTGTACGGATGTTACGTTCACGGGCCCCGGGACTTAGTATATGTGGCTAACCGAGGAAGCAAGGGCTGACGGGGATCCCATATACTAGTCCCACTATATAAACAGCGGTACTGGACCTCGTCAGGAGATTGGCGGGGAAAGGGAGACTGAGTGCCATCTGGGGAGTCATGTAACCCCTTTTGGTCAAAGACAGAGGTGGTCGGGTCTTGCAAACCCACCACCAACCCGGAGGAAGAAGGTGTATTTGTATGATTATGATCATTTATGTATGTGCACGAAAGATATGTATGATAACCACTAATTATAATATGATTACACGAGGTGAAGGTTGGAGATTGTGCACGCTCACTCGCCGAGCTTAAAACCATTATGAATAATTATGAATGAATATGAACGTCGTAATCCCGTTGATGTCTTCTTTGTTTTAACCACTTGGTAAATTCCTTTCAAACTTCACACGGGATTAGGGCTTGCATGTATGTGTTTAATTTATGCGATATTATATATCTTATGCCCCGTTTTTATACCCACCAGTCTCTTTTAGACTGAACCCGGTTGTTTTCAGCTGTTTTGTGCAGGTATAGGAGTGCTAGGCGGGAATACAAGTCGTCTAGGTCTTGCATTTATGTTTAGCACTTCTTTTCAGTCTCATATTGCTCTTCTTGTTGCTACTTTTGTATTTAATCATATTTTAGATTGGAGCGTTATGATTTTTGTAGGCCGTGAGTGTCGTGCATATTTGAATGCTCTTGTATATCTATTTTATTTTGGAGCTTGGTGGCTCACTGTATATGCTATGTAGTTCTTGCTTCCGCATTCTATTTTAACTCTGATTTTTTATGATTCCTGCACTGAGTGGTTCAAGGGTTAGTCCCGCCTAGCATAGCGTGTGTGTTGTGTCCCCGTTCGCCGTAGATTTGGCACGTGTATGGACTTCCATTTCATATACGGGTCGGGTCTCGGTGCGGGGGATGTGGTACCTTACGCTCGGGTGCTACAATGATGCTCTCACACTACATGTCGTGTGAATTGAACCTTGCACCTTGAAATAAATTTGTCCCTTCGAAACCAATTGAGTTACACCATGCGGACAAATATTATGTTCACGTTTAGATGTTATAGTGTTTTTTGTATTTCCTAAACTATAATGTGTTTTGGATGAAAATCTCATGAGGTATTTATATATTCCTATATATATTGAAAACTGATAGGAAATTGTGAGATAAAGTATGGCTCAAACGAATTTTTGGTTGATCTCAATTGAATAATATACACTCAGTATGTAATAGATCGTTTCGATTGTGAAAGATCATTGAGAAAACGGACGACTATTCAAAATTAATTACAGTTTTTCTGAAGTTAAATGATATTAAATTCTTTAAAATTGATACAATTATTTGAGTCCTGATCGGGTGAGAATGGAATGGCAGAAAGTTCTCTTCTTACTTTTACTATATAGATAAAAGAAATCTTCCCTCATTTTGAGATAATATTATCCCTTTATTATAAATTCTATTTATTATCCTCAATTGGTTGAGATTATTGATAGTTACATGATTTTCACATCCCAATTAGACTCATTTATAACTGCATTTATTCACATTTCTGATCGGTTTATTCAATTGAACTAAGCTTTTGTCTATATACTCCCAAAAGTGATGCACTTTAATTAAAGAGTGGCACTTGCATTGGTGAATTGAGCATTCAATAATACACATATGATTACTATTGATCCAACAATCATAAACTCATAAATGTAAAGAAACAATGTGATATGTTCGACATGAATTTATGACTTTGTTATTTGTCCAACAAACAAACAAATGCAGCTCAGTTTGGATATGTTTCCTTTCTATGTTAGACACTGAAATAGGCGGAGCCACGTATAAAGTAGAAAGATTTAATCATCTACCTGATATTAAAATTATAATTTTGGCGAATTACATTTGAATACCCTCACAATAGGTGAAATTACAATGCAGGCACCATTGTTTGAAAAATTACATATTAGTCCCTAACCTTTAAGTTCCGTTTGAAGTCCCTTCGTTCCGTTAGGGGTCCGTCAAATTTGACCCTTTAATGACCAAAATACCCTTGGGGATTGTTTTGTAATATACATAAAAGTGAGGGTTCGTTTTGTTAGAAAGTGTATGAGTTTGATTAATTAGATTTAAAAATAAAATTAATTTTTAATAATATAAAATTTACACTAATTAAGATATTATATTTCAATTAGTTTTAAATTCGTATTTTCTAAAATTAAACAGTAGGATTTTTTTTATAAATTTTTTGATATTATATTTAATTAAACAGCATGTCTTTTTTTTTTTTTCTTCTTATGTACGTATGCAATATAAAAGTATCTAGAAAGCATGGACACGGCTAAAAATGTGTCCGTGCAATGTCCGATACGTGTCGGACACGGCTACGCCTCGGACACGGCTAAAATGTGTCCGAAATAAAAAAAAATAAAAAAAAAAAGGACACGGTGTCGGACACGGCGAGGTGAAGTGTCCGACACGGCAGGACAAATTTTATAATTATATAAAGTTTTTTATGTGTTTTTAAAATATTTTTAGAATTTTTTGGGGAGAAAATTGAAATAACAAAACTGATTCTAGTTTTTAATTATACATACTTTTTTAAATATTTTATTTTATATAGATTATAATTATAAAATATTTTATTTTTATATAAAATATTTTTATTTATATATAAAATATATTTATTTATATAGATTATAGCCGTGTCGGAGCCGTATCGTGTCCTAAAATTTTTAAAAAATCCGTATCACCGTGTCCGTGTCGTGTTGTGTCGTATCCGTTTCGCCGTATCTGTGTCCATACAACATAGAAAAGTATGTATAAAAAATATACATATTTATGAATAAAAACATTACATTTGATTAGAATAAAAATAAAATTATATTATGTTATATGTACATAATAATCCTTAAAGTTTATAAATATTAACAAAACGATCCTTTAATATTTAATATATAACAAAATAGTCCTTGGAAAATTTAATATAGATATATGTCGTAAGGGTATTTTGGGAAATTTATAAAAAAAAATTAACGGAACCCTAACGGAATGGAGGGACCTCAAACGGAGCATAAAGGTTAGGGACTAATATGTAATTTTTCAAACAAGGGTGCCTGCGTTGTAATTTCGCTTATTGTGAGGGTACTCAGATGTAATTCGCCCTTATAATTTTAGAATATTAATAGTACATCATTCACAATTTTGGATATTAAATAAAAAAATCTCAACTCTAGGAATTAATTAAAGAAAATTCTCAATGTCAAAGACTTTGTTTCTCCCAAAACAATTTTTCGACCAAATTGATCACGTGCACGATACATAATTACGTCGATATATGCTACGACATGTGTCACGACATATATGTTATACTTAATTTTCGTCGACATGTATCATACACGTGACTAATTTGACAAAAAAAATTGATTTGAGAATTTTCTTTAGTTAACATCTTAAATTTGAGAATGTATTAATTAATGTTCAAAATTGTAAATGATGATAGCTAGTGTTCTAAAATTATAATTTTTCCTTAAAATTACTTAAATATATATAACATGAGTGCTAGAGGTTGAGACTACCCGAGTGAGACTTCCCTTAATTAGTTGTTAAAAAATATCCTAACTCTAAAATCTTAATTCCGCCACTGGATAAGGTCATAAGGGTAATATCTTATGTCATATTTGTGCTTTCAATTTAATATATTGCATTTCAAATGAAATGATATTTTGTAGTTGCTTATTAATTAACTACATAACTAGTTATTAAGAAATTTAATTTAGTGATTACTGATCAATATTGTTGATTAATTGTTAGTGGAGTAATTTATTAAAATGCAATCTATTTACCCAAAGGGGAGAAAATTAAAGTTCACAATTGTTGTAAATTGGGCCTCAAGCTATAAGATTAGTATATTTATAAATACAACAAATTATGTAATTTAATTATTCGGTACTATGCTAACTTAATTAAATAGTTCGATTTCGAGCATCTGAGAAACGCAATTACCATTGATATAAAAGAACTTTACATTTTAATGGTCCGATCTGACTCAATCCATATAAATGGGCTATAGAAAAACCCCCCAAAAAAGACTATATTTATAAATTAGAAATAATAATTTGACTAGTCATGTTTCTTATATATCAAACTAAATCTTTGAGATTGTCGTGGGATTAAGTGAGCTTAACCTAATATTAAAGGCCTAAATCCATTGAACCTAACATTAATTAGTTCCTCATATATCATACGATCCATTTAAAAATTATAAAATACTAATAGATTTTCGTTACTTATCAATTTCCCAAGTATTGTGAGTATTTGTGACAATATTTGCAAGGTCCGTAACTAATATTTCACAAATTATTGTATAAGATTCTGCCTTATATTTGACTTGAAAATATTAATCACAATCAAATATTTTATACAGTACACTGTGACATTTTAAATGTCCTTTCTTTTTCCCAACTAGTTAGAGGCCGACCTTCCAACCTAGTTCAAAATTTTTAATTAATTTAGTTGGAATTTTATTGAATTTTGTATACTTGTACATAAGAAAATGTTTGATTTCTATTTTTAAAGTGCAGAGACTATTCTTAACTCAATTAAATTATGACAACTTGATTCGAATATAGACACAAATAAGAAACTCACTAAATGTTTTAAATGCAATTCAACTATCATTTTCCTATAATCTATTTATATAAATCGAGACGGGTCAGATCATTAAAATATAAATCTCTTAGGTTTTTTTTAAGTTTAAACACGAGACATCTAATTAAACTACACCACTTAATAGTACAACCCAAATATTATTATCTTTATATTACGAAATATTAAGCTTAACCAAACATGTTCAAGTGGGATATATAATTTGCAAAATCTCATGAAGTACGGATACGAATACGGCGATGCAAATTTATTCTTAAATTTCTCGCGTGAAGAGTTTTAGGTATGATATTCGACACAAATATTTAATACGACACGATATGGTAAAATAATATTTTTAAAAATATTCATGCGGCAAAATTAAATGGCTGAAATCACATATATATTTCAACCACAATTATGAAAATGACAGGCTAATTGTTGCATTTGACATTTCCCAATAATAGAATATAACTATATAAGTCACAAGTATAATTTATTTTCACCAAATCTATTAGTTTATTGCTATAGATATTTGGTTGTTCAACTTCTCTAATCAACCTGACTTTAACCATTCAACCGCTTCACTTTCTTTCATTTCTTTTGCATATATGTACAAATTATATAAATACTACTTATAATTATTTCCCATCACCGTTAGTTTTGTTTTTGTCCTCATGCATCTTAGCATTTTGGCTGAGGTAATGTTTGGTGTATAGGATTTAATAAGAAAAACACCATAAATATATAAATAAATAAAGGGTGTAATCCAAGCCACTCCTTTCGTTTAGGGTTTAGTGTGATTTGTTTCCTAATTTTTAAATTGGTGTAATTTTCTCCTTATCTTTTGTAAAATGTAACACTTAACTCATTTTTAGGGAATATTCTGCTCAATTTTTTTTAGCTTGATTTATAAGACTAAATATATATAAATCAGATTTCAAACGTATTGATATTATACATTAAATCGAATGTCTCAACGCAAAGAGCAAAACGATAATTTCAAAATCAAAATCCGACAAACAACGAAGGAGGGATCGCTGATTAAGGCGTGCGAAGTTTTGAAACTAATTTTAATGCTTTCGACGACCAATAGGGTTGAATGGGAAATGGGTTTAGTTCTTCTTGGAAAGAGGAATACGGTGGTAGTGGTCTTGACTCTTGGGTCGTCGTGATGGAGGAGAAATCGGCTGTCAAAGTTCAACTTAAACGGAATATTCTACCAGAATTGTCTAAAATGAATTAAGTGTTACGTTTTAAAAAGGTTAGGAAGACATTAATCACACCGATTTAAAGATTATGGTATAAAGCGTACTAAACCCCAAATAATAGGGGTATCTGGAATTAACCCTAAATAATACTTGAGCACGCGAGTTCGTTGGATGTGAATACAATCTTCAAATTCACCGAGTGTAATATGAAATTGAATCTGAATTACTGTTTTAAAAAAAAAATCTATCAGTTATATTTAAATTTTTTGACTTATATCTATCTTTTTTTTTTTTTAGATAATTCGACTTATATCTATCGGTAACTATTTTTCTATTTTTTATGAGAGTAGGAGGGGGAATATGACACGTGTCACCTTTATTCCAATAAATCTAGGTGGAATATGAAAAAAAATTGATCTTTAAATAATATTTATTGGGTTGTTGGCCAGCAAATTGAGATTATATATACACATATATAATGACCACCAAAGAAAACTAACGACGATATATATCATGCATAAAAGTCGGGTTTGATACAACTTATTAGTACATACTACATATTTGGCTCCACTAATATTTTTATTAAACAGCTAAGACACGACGATTATTGAAGTAGTTAGTATAGTAATTCTATTTCAACAACTTGCCACATATTTTTTTTTAAAAAAAAAAAGTTCGAAAGAAAAATATCATGAGAAACTACGGGTATAAACACACAATTTTACCATGTTGAAGTGTATAATAAACTATCTAAATATGATTAGCAACCTCGTTTAAGGGTGATATACTGATATTTATATATGAAATTTGTCTTAATTCTTTTTTTCAAAATATTTCCATAATATAGTAATTGAGGCACTCGTAACTAAAGGTATCATTATAAGGATTCAAGTTTGATCGAGTTATTACGGTATAAAATTCTATCAACAAACGGTGGTTACATACTCAAATATTTGAACATAAAAATTAAATTACTTAGAACAGTACTGAATTGATAACTTACGTTACTTCTTATATATGATCAATGAGACTATAAACACGCAATTTTACAAGGCTAAAGTGTCATAAAACATACTTACAGTCACAATTTTAAGTAATCTAATCATTTTGCAACGGAAAAATTTAACCCAAATTCGTTTCGACGAGACATAATCAATCATCAAAGGACAAATGTATTACATTTGTTATTTAATTGGTCACTCTCTCTAAATTTTTCACCAACCACACATAGCAAGTATAAAATACTAATCTTCTCGTTACATCGATTTGATCAAGCTAGCTCAGGCTAGAATTACCCTTGCAACCAAACAAATGTCAGACAAAAAAAAAAAAAAAAGAGCTAATAATTAGTTATAGTTAAATTAGTTGATTGTACGACTTAATGAGATTATGCATTTAATCATGATTTAGTTATGGTAAGAAAACTTCATATTTAAGGCTTCATGTGATATTTTTCGCAATGATTTTGTAGTCTTGAAGAATTATTAATTTCATAAGTTGGATGGTTAGCAAAGTTGTAGCATGGTGCAGTTATAGTTTAATAGTATGGTTTGTTTGTTGTCCCTATCCAGACTCAGCTAATCCCATCAATCACATATTTCTTCTAAGAGTGACATTAATGGTAGAAAATTGTCCACAACAATCTCCTGATGAAATCTATATATATATAATTCAGAACTCTCGAGGCTATCTACGTGTACGATGACGTGGATAGTCTCAATAAATTTTATAATATTAAGTAAATAAATAATAATTTTAAAATATTTAATGTTTATCTTAAATTTTTGTTTATTAGTTTTATCTAAAATTTAAAACTCCTTAAATTAGAATTATATCGTTGAAATATAAAATTTGTTATCTTATAAATCTTAAAATCAGTTAGACAAAAATATCATAGAATTTGAATTTTATTATATTAAGTAAATAAATAATAATTTTAAAATATTTAATGTTTATCTAAAATTTTTGTTTATTGAGTCTATCTAAAATTTAAAACTCCTTAAATTAGAATTATATCGTTGAAATATCATAGAATTTTATTGTATTACGTAAATAAATAATACTTTTAAATATTTAATTATCTAAAACTTTAAGACTCTTAAAATCAAATTATCGTGAAAAATTTCGAAATCTGTTGGTAATATCAAATTTTAAATTTAAATTAGTAGTTTGATAAAACATTCAAATTCAAAAATATTTTGATGTCTAGAATCCATATGTATTTGGTAATCCCAAAAAAAATATTTATAAACTTTGTTAGTAATCAAACCTTAAATACGTTTTCCAAAAGTTCTACATTCATTTTCTAAACATCCCAAATTAAAAGTTCTATATCCATTTTCTAAACATCCCAAATTATTCTTCGTCCTGCATTCCATTTGTTTATGGGTAAGTTATTCATTCTATATTTTTATTCATTAAAACTTCTCTTTCTCTCTGTGTTTGTTTGTATTTCAAGTATGTTCGTTATACTTCAAGTATCTCAGTTATTATATTTTTGCATCATATTTATTATGTTTTTCTTATTTGATTTTTGACAACACTTTTGATATATTTTTAATGTCTTTTTTATATTTTATTTTTGGTTTACATTATATTTATATAAATATATACCACTATTTTTATATATTACCCGTTCATTACGTTATTATGATTTTATACATATTTTTGAGTTTGCAGATCATATATAAATTTTTTGGGATTTTTTAATACCTACAAAATTTGTTTCAGCACAAATACAATCACGTTAGAAAGTTTTAATTTCTTTATTTATATGATTTTTCACATTTATAATTCAATATCTTTTAAAATGATTAACATATGAATTTGTAGTATATGTGTTTTTGAGTTTTTTATTTGATTTTTACGAATGAATACATAAACACAACATTTAAATGTGTTTTTAAAGGTAATCTTATATGTAATTTTAATTAATTGTATCCCGTGCCTTGGCACGAGTTTGTAACTAGTTTTTCAATAATATATATAGTTTTTTTTTTTTATTCAAAATTTGCGCAAAAAGAACCTAAGAAATCAATTTTGCTCCTTAATATATATGTGAAATTTCGGAAATAAAATGCTTTATTTATAACTAGGGATATATACGCCTTTAGTTACGTATATTTATTCTTGAGTCCTCTTAGTTATTGAAATTACACTTTCGGCCCTTATATTGTGCTAATAAATTACGAACTCCCTCTTTCGTTAAGATTTGATAGCAGTTTAAATATTTTATTATTAATTTTTTTTTTATTTTAACAATGTTGATAACTGATCAAATTAAATAATTGACACAATTGAATTTTCAAAACATTGATACTTATGAAATTACTGAAACTGGTCAAAACAAATCATATTAAATAATTGAGACTGCTCGATCTTATTAAAATTTTCAACTATCGGAAGTTATGAAACTTATGAATACTTTCAATACTAGGGATGGCAACGAGCCGAGTCGGCTCGCGAGCTACACGAGCCGAGCCGAGCCCGAACCTGAACCCTTTATTTCTTGGCTCGTGGCTCGCGAGCCATATATTTAATTAAAAAAATAATATTTTTAATTTTTATGTATATAAATATTTTATTAATATATAATATTATATATATATTCATTAAATTTAATACAAAATGAATAAAAAATAATATATTTATTATATATATTCATTTAATATATATTATTATATATAAAAATATATTAAATTATTAAAAAAACTATTTTTTTTATTAAAAATAATATTAAAGGCCGAGCCTCGAGCCGAGGCGAGCCGGGTTCGAGCCTTGGTCGAGCTGAGCCCGAGCCCTGAAAAAAGGCCAAGGCTCGGCTCGGCTCGTTGCCATCCCTATTCAATACTACACAACACGACAAAGAAGACAGTTTTTCTCCGTAACATAGATCAACAAAGGACCTGAGTTATTTGTAACCTATTAAAAATGGGATATACCTATGATTCTTGTAAATTAAAAAGGTTCAAGTATAATTACACCTATTTATAGAGGTTCAGATATAATTTATGTATATAATAAAAAAAAATAATTAAATTATTTAAATATTAATCTCACCCATCACCATACATCCTTTACTTTTTTTTCCCCCTCAAATAAAATCAGTAAATCATTTCGAGTGATAATTGTTTCTTCAAAATTAATCAGAGTTACTATAAACAATTCATAGGACTTTAATTATAACTCCACTCGATCAATTCCTTTCAAATATCGTAAG
Organism: Lantana camara; assembly: GCA_037501455.1. NCBI lineage: Eukaryota > Viridiplantae > Streptophyta > Magnoliopsida > Lamiales > Verbenaceae > Lantana > Lantana camara. The sequence continues at coordinate 85,762,620 of CM074862.1, read as the reverse complement.
TCTTCAACCACATCAATTACCAATTTTTATTTTCTCATACAAGCTAAACCAGCTTAATAATGACACTTCCACTAGCAAGCCAAAACTAAAGATAACTTTATTTTTTCTATAATTAAAAAAGAGACAAATAAATATGAGAAGAGAAACTAATTATTTCAAGTGCTAACGTAAAATTATAACTACATAATGCATGCATGTTTGACCACTGGACATTATGAATTATGATATCGTTTCAAAACACTTGGCCAAACTCCAATAAAGTAACTTAAATCTTAAGATAGAAATTATATATGAAGCAAAGTATCAATTTCATATTTTCATGTAAAAAGTTATGAGACGATAACCTCGATAACATAAATAAACCAAATAATTCAATAGACAACAAGGTATGAATTATTGTTCCGAGAGTTTTATCCTCCATTGACCCTACAATTTGTCTCAAACTTTTTGATGAAATAAAATTTAATTTTTTAAGCTAATTTTTGAAATATAGTGTTTATCTTGCATTTTCGATATTTCGCAAGGTTTTCTATATATGTATATATAAAAAAGTCTAATATGACCCCTGAATCAAATATCTGACTCCGCCACATCTGATAGATAAATGCTATGTATTTGAAGGTATGTGAGTTGTGACGTAAAAATTTCATCAATCATGAGTGTTAAATATTGGTATTCAGTTGTTGAACGTAATTAATAAGTTAGATGTATATGTATATATATAGGGGCAAAAAGGGGAAATGGGGAAGTAGAAAGTGAAACAGGCTGTCAGATGGGAGTGGAATTTGGAATTGCGGCAAGGCAAGCCACATGACTGATGACTCTTTCCACGCCAGCTGCCTGCGATTATTAGAAATTAGCTCCATAATCTAACACTAATTACTGTACTTTCTCTTTCAATAAATAAATTGTCATTCCACTACCACAACGATATAACTCCACCCACTTTATAATTGGAGAAAAAGAATGAAAGAAAAAAAAAAGAAAAAAAGGAAAATTAAATGGAAGACACTCAATTTATTATTATTTTAATATTTTTAATTAGACTCTTACTCGATCAAACTAATAATAAGAAATGAACACTTATTATTAATATAAAGAATTTTATATCTAGTGACCTGATCTGATTCCGTAATGAAATTTTTTTTAGTTTACTTGATAAAATTAGCAAACATTACTTCATATGAATGATTATATCACTTTCTTGTATCATGAAGAGTCCCAAACTAAAATCATAGAAGTTGTAGTGAATGGAATGACGGGACTACTTGAACGGTTGAAATTCATTCCTAAATGGGATTGAAGTGTCCCTTACTCCACATGAGAATTTGAGATGGATTTTGGAGTGATCAATATTTCATCTAATAGGCCAATAATCAATATTCATATTCAAAGCCAAAAAATGAAGTTTCACTATTTGACATTGCAGTCACAAATGAAGTTACATGGGGTAGGAGTAGCCCCCCACCCCAACCCTATACTTTTATTTCATTTTTTTTGTCAATATCTTATATTCGCAAGATTTTTTAAGAAAATTATTGTCGTCTAGCCCGATTATTCATGCCTGTATCATCTTTGTTATTTATCTCCTATTGTGTTCTTATTCTTGTATTCATGTCCATACCACAATTATATATACTCAATTATGAAATTTTAGATTCAAAAGATAATGTTCCAGTTCAAGATAGTAAATATTTTTGTTCTGAACGAGTACTTATAAAGAACTCATCTCATAAAGATAAGAGAAGTTTGAACCTATGACTATATCAAGATCAAACCTAATCGTTATCCATTGGGTTGCAACAATTATATATATATATTAGGCTAAAGCTTTCTTAGAAGGTAAATAAAAGAAACAAATATGGATGCAACTTCCTTCCATGTCAATTCTTCCAGCTGTGAAGTTATTTCAATATGTGATAAAACAAATAGCTCGGTACAACCTAGCTTCAAATAGGGTTTCTTGGTACCATAATACATTATTGAGCTATTGCATTTTCAAACAAACAGGATTGAATTGCAAAACTATACAAAATTAATTACATGTAGAAATGTTTGCAGACATTTTCAAACTTGCATCAAATTGGTAAGCCTATAGACAAGAAAAACATATAGATTGGGTTCAATTTCGATAAAACTCCATATAATGAAATAATGTACCGTCTTACAAGTTACAAGTCCCCACGATGACGTTTTTAAACTAATGGATAGTTCCGGGTCAGTCTAGTTCGGTCAGATAAATATAATAAAAGGATGAGTATTTTGTATTTTATTTGGTAATTAATGTAAATTTTACACTTTATTATGTGATTGACGTGAATTTCAAATAAAATGGTTGATCAAATAACAATTGTCATAAATATGATTGGTTGAGTTTTGTTGAATCGAATTTGATTAACGTAAAATCAAGAAAAACTAATTAATTAAATAATAATTTTAATATATTTACACAGCATGACTGATTGAATTTATCCGAGTGAAATCTGAATTAGAAGTTTTCTCCTACTTATAAAATATAACTCATATCGTGTAAGCGTGCATCGGGTGCAATATTTGTTGTATATTAAGAGTAGGGCTGTAAATGGATATCCGAAAATCCGATATCCGTCCGCATTCGAATTTATTTAAAGAGGATATTATCCGAATTCACTTAAAGAGGATATTATCCGTATCCGATTATAGACATCCGAATAATAGACGGATAAGGATATGGTAATCACACATCCGATCCGTGTGAACATCCATTAATATATCCATTATCCGATTTATCCGTGATCCGTATCCGATAAATAATATATTATATTAAAAATATACATAAACACACACATTTTTTCTTGATATGTGTGTATATATGTATATTATATTATTATTTCTCTTTCTATTTAATAAAATAATATAAGTTAATAGTATATTATTGATTAAATTATTACATTTTAGATCAATTATATAAAAAAATTTATAATTGATCACACGACATCACTATATTCACTAAGAAAAATGAAAATGATATATATAGAGAGAGACATAGTTATTATATCTCTCTCGATCTAAAATACATACATCTAACGTTATATAAATTAAATAATTTATGCTATAAATGAATAGTTGAAAATCCGATTAACATCCGATATCCGTCCGAATCCGTCTTATATCCGTGTAAAAAGGATATTATCCGAATCCGCTTAAAGAGGATATTATCCGTATCCATCCGACTTATAAACGGATAAGGATATGGTAATTATACATTCGATCCGTTTAACATCCGTTTACACCCCTAATTAAGAGCATATTTTCTTCCAACATATTAACTTCTCTTGCACCAAGCGACTCAATCAAAGTCCATTAAAAATTGTTTCGTGTGTTTTTTTTAACTAATAAAACATAATAAGATGTTATCATATTCTAATATTTTTTAAGAATTAAAATAAAATCAAAATGGCAATGTCTTGTGTGGATGTCTAACACCGACGATTTTAGTTCAAATCTAGCTCGATCAACCCCAACTAATTAAAAGGATAAATATATTATATTTATCATTTGATTTGTTATTCTTCTTAAATTTTCCACCAATAAGTATAAGATACTAGTTATTTTCTAAATTTTATAACCATAAGTATTAAACACTCGTTCTTTCATTACATTAATTGCTTGAGGTGGGGCGAGGCTAGAAAACACATTATATATATATATATATACCTGAGAGAAATTTGAAAAGGGTAACTGACTCAAAGCACGCCTTCTTTCTGAGTCTCCCATGTCTAATGTCAATGTTTTTCATAACTCATATTTCAGAACAGCCACCTTTCTATTACCATAAATCGGGCTTCGCCTTCCCTCGGCCCGCCTTTTCTCTCTCGAGTATCTCTCTCAATTCTCATAAGTCTTCTGAAGGAAGCTTGAAGAAAACTAGAATTGAAAATGCTGTGAGCTACAGCAGTACTAATATTTCCCTTCCTGCACGCCATTATTAAGAGCCCCACTGTCATTAGTGCGTGTTGTGGTGTGTGAAATGGCCGTCTCAAAGAGCAACAAGAAGAAGCATCACCAGAGCTACATTTCAGTGCCGTCCCAGATAATCAACTCAATCTCGCAATCATCTCTCGAGTCTCTGCTGCATTCTCCCAAGAAGAAACAGATTCCCGCCTCAGCGCTCAGGGTTTTGCTGAAAACCCCAAGATTTTACGTTTTCTTAGCTTTCGTCTTCGTTTTCCTTTGTACGATGAGGATGTGGTTCAACTTTGATCCCATAATGCCTTTCTCGCGAAACCCATGTTCTGTTTCTCAAGAAAAGGCGGTGTTTTCAAGTGGGCTGTTGAGTACTCAGCTGAATGTTGATGAAAAAGGGGGTGAAATTGATGAAATGGGGGACTTTTGGAAGCAGCCTGATGGGATGGGGTATAGGCCTTGTTTGGATTTCAGTCAAAGGTACATGAAAGAGAGTGGGGAAATTGTGAAGGACAGAAGTAAGTATTTGTTGGTGGTGGTTGCTGGTGGAATGAATCAGCAGAGGAATCAGATTGTTGATGCTGTGGTTATTGCGAGAATTCTTGGTGCAGCTTTGGTCGTGCCAATTTTGCAAGTTAATGTTATTTGGGGTGATGAAAGGTTTGATCTTTTTTACCATATTTTTTCCAGATATTATTCTTCCAAATTCCTAAAGAATATAAAGGGAAAACAATTTTGCCGTCTCAGATAAGAAATTTGCTTAGAGTTGATGATCTAACTTTCTTTTTGGTTGTATATGGCATATCACTTAAGTATGTGCTTTACAATTTTTTGTTTTGTGAAGGAAATTAGTCCTAAAGTTGTTTGCTCTGTTTGTGTTGTCATTGTTGCAGTGAATTTGCAGATATATTTGATTTGGACCATTTCAAGAATATTTTGGCCAATGATGTCCGAATAGTTTCATCACTTCCTTCGACGCATTTGATGACGAGGCCGGTGGAGGAGAAGAGGACTCCACTTCATGTGTCTCCGGAGTGGATTCGATCTCGCTATCTTAAAAGGGTGAGAAAATCATTTCTTGTCTTCTGTTGCTTTATTGAGAAATGGTCTTGGTATCAATGATAAAAAAGAGGGTAGCAAACATTGGAAGATAAGCATGTGAATCCTTCAATGATAATGGCCTGTGAGCGAGTCAATGCTGTTTAAAAACTATTCTTTGCGAAATTATAGAAAATGTAAAGTTCCTTTCTTTCTTGAATCCATCACCAATGCATCCAAAGTTCGAGTCACTGAAATTGATGCAACTTACGACATTCCATAACTGATTGCAAATATTTGATTCTTTGACACGGTCAAGGTTTATGGATTGTGATCACTAAAACCTTAAAATCATACGAATGTCGTTCTTTTGCTCTGCCGGCTCGTATTTTTGGTAGATTCCTGTGATAAAATTGAACCAAATTGTATATTTTATATGTATTAGTGAAAATAAACCAAAACATCAAAAATGGAGGGAAATTAATTTTTGAATTGATTTGTCATTTATTCTTTTTCCACTTTTAGTTCTTTTGTCCAAAATGTTTTTTGTTTCCTGCAGATTAGGAGGGATGGTGTACTATTATTACGTGGTTTGGACTCGAGGCTCTCTAAGGATCTTCCGTCCGACCTTCAAAAGCTTCGTTGCAAGGTAATGTTGTACATTGTGCTTTTGCTGTTGTACTCACTCTGATCAAATGTTATCCACTCATCCTAACATTCTCAAAACTCTCAGGTTGCTTTTCATGCTTTAAGATTTGCCCCACATATCTCCCAAATTGGCAACAAACTAACAGAGAGAATGAGAAGTAAAGGTCCTTATCTTGCTCTTCATCTTCGAATGGAAAAAGATGTATGGGTAAGGACCGGATGTCTTCCCGGTCTTAGCTCCCGTTATGACCACATCATCAATAATGAAAGAATAACACATCCAAAGCTTCTAACTTCAAGATCCAACATGACATACCATGAAAGAAAACTAGAGGGCCTATGTCCTTTAAACGCCTTAGAAGTAGTAAGGTGTGAAATTTTAAAAAGATTTCAGTTTTCAGTTTATGTGATTTTCAAGATTGCTTTTTAAACTGAAATTATAATGTTATTTTGTGCTTTTAGGCTGCTTAAAGCTTTGGGAGCCCCAAAAAATATACGAATTTATTGGGCTGGAGGGGTCCCTTTGGGTGGAAAGGAACCTTTGCTACCACTGACTAGTGAATTTCCTAATTTTTACAACAAAGAAGATATTGCATTACCAGGCGAGCTCGAGGCATTTGAAAAGAAGGCTTCTATAATGGCGGCTATTGATTATATCGTTTCTGAGAGAAGTGATGTGTTCATGGCATCTCATGGTGGAAACATGGGACATGCCATACAGGTACAAAAATGACACCTTTTTGTTGAAATTGCATATTTACCCTCAAAACCTCAATAATGCATTTACCATACATCGGATTCTTGTTCATTAAAGTGTGTGGGTGATTGTCTGGAAACAGGGGCACAGAGCTTATGCAGGGCATAAGAAGACTATAATTCCAAACAAAAGACACATGCTGCCATATTTCATGGATTTTTCACTTCATGAAGACGAGTTCAATAAGATTATACTCGACTTGCATAGGGATTCTTTGGGACAGCCGGAGGTTAGAACTAGCAAATCCGGGAGGGATGTAACCAAATATCCTATACCAGAATGCATGTGCAATAATACTATGCCAGATTCCTCAACAAAACTGAATCTGGAATCCGTTCGATGAGTTATAAATTTTCTCGCACAAGGTATATGGTAAATTATAAGTAGTATATATATATATAGCCTTATGTATGTTCTCTTAATAAATTTTTCAGTAGGGACTTAACTAGAGGAAACATATCTGTGTTGTTTCTTTTATTCTTTTGTTGTATGTAGAGGATGCAGTGTAGCCATGTGATGTGTATATACATATACATATATATATATGTACAGATTAGTTGAATAAATTTCATTACATTATAAAGTAGAGTTTTACTCTTTAGATGTTCATTGGCTCATTGATGTGGGCTATTTTATGTAAATGTCTCTGTCCCATATGTTGTTTACATGAATGTAGTTGTTGTCCTCAAGTCATCATCTACTTTTGAAAGGAAAATGGTGTGATGTGGGGACAACCTCCAGGAGGGATGGAATAGCCATCACTATCTTTTGAAGAATGAAAATTACATTTACACCCCCTGAAGTTTGGTGTGATTACAAATTCTCTCTCACGTCTTGGAAATTAACAAGATCCTTTTGAGATATCATAAAATATGTTATAAGGTTCTTTGTGAATTTTTCGGAAACAAAGCCGAAATTTTTTTGTTCAAAGATCGAACCACACATTACGAACGTTGAAATGCGATAGGGGACATCAATGTCCCATGCCTAAAAATTTGCAGGATTTCACTAATTCATGATTAACTTCATTGTGATGAATATAAAACCCGATTATCTCTCTTGGGATGTCATAGTTTTACCAAATATATTGGCACATTCTATAGGCTCTCAATGATAGCATCAGCTATTAATGATCCGTTAAGCAAGGTTATGCGTTCGAATCCTAACCATGTGAATTAGGCAACTAGATTAGAAAGATCGTCGTTATTATAGGCTCTATAGTATTCAAACTCGGAAAATATCGTATGGACTATGAAAAACCCAAAAAAAAAAGGAGGGGCACTCGATGATCTTAAAAGATACCTTGAATAATTGCCTCAAATATTGCTTACATGGAAAAAGAAAAAGGAAAAACCTCGGATCCCATTTAATTGTTACTGAGTACTAACTAATGTCAACTATGATTATTGATTAATATCCTTCTGGTACTTAATAATTCAGGGGGATTAGGTTTCCATGACAGATGAGGTAGTTATGACTTATGAGTCATCTCATCTTCATCCAGAAGACCCTTAAATGAGAAATTAATTGAATGTAGTAGGTATTGGAACACTAAAGAATCAGAGAATTAAACCACAAGAAAAATATGTGTTAAAAGGACAAATTCAGAAACAAAATAATACTCAGTAAAAAGAATGAAATTTTATTCCAAATATCAAAACTGACATGGAAACAGCTAATGCTGCATTCCAGATCTCTAGTCAGCAAAGAACACAGGAACCAAAGGAAAATAACACCTCAAACAATCATATTTTACTCTATACCAATTAACTACAACCCAGATTATCAGTTGAAAATCTTTCCCTTGCACCTACTCGTAGAAAACATATCCCACGAGCACCTAAGTGCGGGCCAGACACTCCATTCTTCTACGTTACTAGTGCATGCTCGAGCTCTGCATTCATATCGACAAATGAGTAAATTTCAACCTGAATGGGCCCACAAGCAGGAATGAAGCTGCTCTCGGAATAAGTTTTGTGGGAAACAAAGCTCATTTCTTTTGTGCAGCTGCTATCTGGTTTCGATCAACATGGAAGTCTCTTTCTCAGCATATGGCCACAATGGTGAAAGAGCAACAACTTTACCTATGATAATTAGAGTTGGCGAGACCAGCTCGTGCGAGGCAATTTCATCCGCAAGGTCCTTTAGTGTAGCAAATACCTAATTGTAGCATATAAAGTTGTGAATCAGATATCGACTCAAGTGATCACACAAAATGGACACGATACCAAAATAGAAAGGAATCAACTATGGTAGTGATGTTTGTAAAACCAAGATGCGCTTGAAATAAGTTAGAAGCTAGAAGCATCTCAAGACCAACTTCTACCTTCAGCTTGAACTTTTTTCTTTAAATACTCAAAACTGTTTCATTTTAGTAACTTCTTTAACTTTTTTCTTTTCCGGACACTCACCACTTTTACCAATCCAACTTTTACATTTTTAGCTTCTCCAAAAGCAGAAGTTTTTCCAAAAAAAAAAAAACCCTAAATGCGTCGAGCTAATTTACATTCAAAGGTCATTGCTTAAGCTTCCCCTGGTGTCAAAGTTAGATATACTCTCTTTTGACCAAGTTTGATCAATTTATCAAGAAACTTGGATAAAGCTACACGCATATGCAAGATTCGTTTGAAAAAATTACTAAATTTTGAAGAATGGTATCATTTGACCATGGAATGACCAATGGAAAGGGTTAGTGTAGGTGAGTGTAATTCTGAAACTAAGGGATAACTATTCAATTACATATATTATACGGGAAGGTGCTAACTGCTGCAGTTATTGCAATTTTGAAATATTGACTTTGGGCAAAATTACATCTAATCACCTCGAGGTTTGCTCTAATTACAAAATAACACTCTTGGATCGACTTTAACATGTAACCCCCTCAATTATTGCTTGTTCAATCAAACAGAAGTACAGAACCACCCTTCCCTCAGTTACCATTATGGTTTCACAGCTAGGCGTTAAAAACATTGAAATTTTACCAAAAATACCCTTTGGCTTAATTGTAAGACTATGGTACGTTCAGGATTGTTTTTCTAGTTTTTATAACTTTCTATTTTACTCTCATTGAAATACAAAAACTCAATAATTACTCTCAGAAACACAAACTGAACCAATAGAAACAAACTCAACAGATTTACTTACAATGCGTTGTTGGGGTGTGGTGCCTCGTTCAATTGCAGCAGCCGGTGTATCGTCAGGCAAACCATGAAATATCAATTTAGCGGCAAGAGAAGGAAGCGTTGACAATCCCATATACACAACAAGGGTAGAATCAGGATCAGCGGCATTCTCTGCCACGAATAAAGGATCTGTTCCTCCCTTTCTCGAATGCCCTGTGAGAAATCTAACACTATTTGCCACACCTCTGTGTGTCAATGGAATTCCTAATTCAGCAGCTATTCCAGAAGCAGCTGTTATTCCTGGAACGACTTTCACTTCAATTCCTTGTTGTTGCAAAAAGTCCATCTCTTCTCCACCTCTACCAAATACCTAAGTATTCGCAAGTAATAAGATATATCACACATTCTTCACAATTTCTTTCTATATATATATATATATATATTGATTGGGTATGTGTTGATATGCTGGAAAGTGGGTTGTTAGTGGACTCACCAATGGATCCCCTCCTTTAAGCCTCACAACGTTTGCTCCAGCTTCGGCAAAGCTCAAAAGTAACTCATGAATCTCTTCCTGCTTAGATAATTTGTTTATGATGGATATCAAATTATAAATGCATCAAATTTGTTTAGATAATTTCATGCTATGATGGATATCAAATTCTTAAGCTCTATTAAACTATTCAGAACTATTTTGAGGTCTTTCCAGTAAAGACTAAAATCCTCCTAATATTAATGTTAAGGGGGTGATGGCAAAACCTCTTCTAATTCTGGAGAAGTTAATATGTTGCGCGAGTTAAGTTGGGTTCGTAAAAGACAAGTATTTGGAAATGAAAGTATGAATGCCTTTCGGATAAAGAACTTAAAAGCTGCAAATGGTACACCAAAGGTGCTTCTAGCTTCTAATTTAAGCTTTTGTTAACCAGGCAAAACAGAATACATAACTTTCTATAAGAATTTGCAACAATCCCAGAGTCATTTGAAGCCCATCATTCAAATACAAATTCTTCAACCAGCTACAAACTTATAGCATGCAAAAGAATCACAGTACAACAATGTAGTAACTCAAACTTTATCTTCATTCAAAAGCTAGATTCAATCTATAATCTCAAGCAACATGAGCAAACAACTAAGGTAGCAGATTATAGTTCAAAACTCAGAAATATGATTCCACAACGCAACGCCAAACATCAACTTCATCACATTATCAAAACCCAACAGCTCCACCACATTTATTTCATGATACCACCCAAAACCGATCAATTCAATCCTTGAAAAATGCACAAAAATCGAACAAGCAAACCAACCTGAGTTCTGCTATGGTATCCAGCAGTCTTGCCAACATAGAGAAGCCTCGCATCAGGGCGAACCAAATCCAACACTTCATTAGACACCAATCTATCGTACAGCAACAAATCAGCACCCTTTATCACACGCAATGCTTTCAGGGTCAGCAATTCCGGGTCACCTGGACCCGTCCCAACCAAGAACACATTTCCAGGCCCTCTTTTCTCAGACCCATTTTCATTCTCTCTCTTTTCTCTCAAAACCTGAAGCAATTTTCTTAATTCCGGAAGTTGCAAAGCTATATCATAATCCCTGATGGATTCTTCATCGGGAGGATCTGGGCTGGATGAAGAGGGCTGATGCAGCTGGTTGTTGTACATCCAGCTGTCCCGTTGGTACCTCTCAATCGAATGCTTCTCCGTGAAAGGTGACGCATTTAGCGAATTAGAAGAAGAGCAGCGAATGTTGGAAACCCGGTTGAGGCCGAAAGACTTGGGTTTCCTCGAGTGAAATGCTGCCGGTGAAGAAGAAGAAGATGGGATTCTGCTTACAAGAGCCATTGGAATTGGAAACTGTTTTCTGGGTTCTAAGAGTTAGTCTGAGAAATTTACTTAAGGCGAGAAAGATTACGTCTTTATATACATTTGTGTATGTGACTGCGATGCGGGGAAAATACAGAGGTGGAATTGGAATTGGAAACGAAGGGGAATCTCTACTTTTGAGCTTTAAGGGATGATGAGAAGGCAAATATTGGTTTGAGCTTTTCAGAATTAGATAAAGACAGCTTCTTTCTTATGTTGGTGGCCTCAAGCTCAAGGCCCAAGGCCACTTCCCCTCTCTCTTGTCTTTGTTGTTTGACTTTTGGCTTTTTGTTTGGTCAGTTGCAGAGGCCACTTGGCCAGGGGAAAGCAATGGCGGCGCGTGAGGGTGGTGTGCTGTGGCCTGTGGGGGCTCGTATGGGCCTACTGTTTGGGCTCAAATATTGGGCTTGGGCTTTAACTTCTATTTAAAGATGAATCAAGAATATTAGTAGCCTAGCTTTCGGCTTCTAACTTCTTCTGGAGATGAGCTTGACCTCATACAAAGAAATCACTCTTCTTTCTCTGGGCCTTTCGGATAAAAATGATGTTGGATTGAGGGATTAATTTATTGGGATCAAGTGTTCAGTTTTTAAGAAATAATAAAGGTTCCAATAATTACTAAATAATTACTCAGGTTCGAATTCCACTTGGTTATGTGTGTTATAAAAAAAAAAAAAAAAAAAAGAGAACGATTCCAAGGGTTAATGTCATTTGTAGGTATTTCATATTGTATTTTAGTTTTTGAAACAAATTCCCTATTAATCTGTTCTAATTTTTTAATTTTGAAGTACCTATACTTTAGAGAGGGGAATAGTCATTGTTATCGATAATGGATGTCTAGACCAAGTAATAAAATAGGATGGCCTAATAATTAATTAAGGTTTCATGTTTGCAATAGTTGGGATTCATCACTTCACTTGGAAATAGAGGATTGAATAAATATGAAAAATAAGTTGTTTTTCCCCAAGAAAAGGTGTAGAGTTGTGTTGGACCATTATTCCTTTGTTTTGGTGGACTACAAGGCACGTGAATTCATACATTTCCTACTTGTTTTGGCTTTTCACGTGCCATCTTCACTTTGATCAACTAAATATCAATGAGAAAATAAAAAGAAAGGCTTAAATCAGTCTGGAGACTGGACTTAATAGGTGTTTATTTAGATGCATGTATTTGCAATTACCCGATGTTGATTGATAGCCGCCGGGACACTAGTATATAATTACAAATAGAACTAATATGCAATTATTCTATTCATCAATAATAAGTTTATAAATAGAAATATCATCGTTGAAGGATTTTGCTGATGCATACTATTCAAATTGACGACTTAAAATTTATGAACTTAAAAAAAGCAATTATATAAATTTATTTTGTTGACTCATACTACTCGCAGCATAACCTCTTAGATATCGACTAAAATAAAATATAAATTCGAAAATGGAATATAATTTTGATCTGCCACTCACAGACTCTTTTTGCAATTTGTGAATATGTGATGAACCAATTAATAAAAAGGTGAACTTTTAAGTTCTAAAAACTCCTTTTTTTCGCTACTCATAGCTGTTGGTAACTAACCAAGATTGAATTTCCAATTTCTAATCGAATTGTAAATTTAAGAAAATAGTGGAAACAAAAACCAATTACGTTATGGGTTTGGATATGCCATAAATTTATGTCTTAACAGTCCACCGTAAAAGGAGAATGAAAACCACAAAGTGGTGTAATTTAGCAGTTCGACGTTAGTTTAATTGAAACTTTTGAATTTGAATACTTGGAAAAGCACCTACTATTGGTAGGGAAAACTTTAACCCTTAAGTGGTACATTTCGATTCGCCTCAGTGAAATGAGCTATAAAATCCAAAAAAATAAAAGGAGAATGAAACACAACACAATTGGAAATAAAACACAAAAATGAAATATAAAGTTTACAAAAAAAAAAAAGGTGTATGTAAATAAAATTGAACATAAATATCGAAAATGAAATGCAAAACTAAAATATGTATATATAAATAAAACTAGAGAAAATAATAAGATATTTCAACCTCATCCATAAAACTATTCAGCTCAAATCTACTATCGGAAATCTCGATATATCCGTTGAACACCAATAAAAACAAAACAAAAAACCGCCACCCTCTTTGAAAATCTGCTCTAAAAAAACCTCAATTTTCATCGAATTAATTCCGAGCAGAAACGAACTAAAAAATTAATTTAACTAAATCTTGATTAAAGCCCATCAAAATTTACGAGAGTGATAATTTCGAGTTCGAGTGAGGCATTGGAATCTGAGCACTAATCACCTCCTCCTTATTTTGTGCCTTTTTATTGTAAATCTTGATTAAAGCCCATCAAAATTTACAAGAGCGACAATCTCGAGTTCGAGTTCGAGGGAAAGTGAGGCATTGGAATCTGAGCTGGAGTTACCTCCTCCTTATCCTGTGCCTTTTTATTGCAGCTCTGCGTTGCGCTCATATCTGATGATTCGCAGCTTCCCATTGTGCTCATGTTAAATACGTGTGAAAATACAGAAACAAAACAATCAAAAATACTTGAGAAAGCCATAATTATTAAGAGGAAAAATTGAAATCAAGCATATATGTTTTCTTTGCTGAAAATATGCGAAAAATAGTGATATTTATACTAGTTAGTAGTGAGTATAGTGACTTATTGAAAAAGGAAGTTTGAATTTTTTTTTGAGGGAGGGAGAAAAAAAGGGAGTTTGAATTTAGTGTCAGTTGATTTTCTTTGTCGCCAAGTAAAGGCTTGTGATTGGGGAATGGGGAGTTTTAGAGTCCCAGGTCTCTTTTTATTTTTTTATTTTTATTATTATTATTTTTTTTGACGACCGGAGGCCGAACTAACTCAAATCAGACATAAAAAAGTCTAAAACAACTAACGGAAAGTCCGAAGACCCAACGCAGGCCGAAGCCGCATTTCTAGCAATAGTGTGGGCCACGAAATTGACACCACGACGAATAAAGGAGAAACGAACACCATTAAACGAAGAGCACATCATCTTCACATCTTCAATAATGTTCCCAATGTGAGAACAATCGTCGTCAGCACTCCGCAAGCTGTTGATAACATTCAGACAATCGCCTTCTATAATCACGTTTCGCCAACCAAAATCTCTGGCAAGTGTGATGGCCGAGAGGGCCGCTAGAGCTTCGGCTGTCTCTGGGTCCGAGGTATGCTTCCTCCTATCAGTTTCCCAACCAACACAATCCCCTTCCTCATTTCTTGCGATCACCCCGATTCCTATCTCATTCGCATTTTTAAAAACAGCTCCGTCGAAGTTAACTTTAATCCACCCCCGGTTTGGCTTGGACCACTTCACTACATCGGGTTGTTTGTTGAGATCGGCCGTTGCCTCATCAATGTGCCCAATGATCCCGTCACAAGTTCCAGCGAATTCCAACACTTGGTGAGGCTGTGATCGAAGACCCTCAGCCTTCCATTTGTTTCTGTGTCCCCACAACGCCCAAAGAATATTAGAGAGCTTAGTACAGTCACTATCATTCAATTGATTAAAAGCTTCCAGGAGGCCATCTACCATATTCTCAGATAATCTATGGATCAGACGCCAAGGAATAAAAGAGAGAGCCCAAACTTGTCTCGCAAATGAGCAAAGAAGCAGTGTATGGGCTGTGTCCTCGACGAGATGACCACAAAGACTGCACCCCTGATCATTACCACAATGCCTTCTAATCAGATTCTCCCCTGTCGGGAGGATGCCCCTGCAGCAACGCCAAAGGAAGTTACGGACCTTCGGTTGGATGTTCAGCTTCCAAATCTTCCTCCAAATCCCATGTGCCTCAAATGATGCCGACGAAACACAGTCCCGGTTGGCGAGATCCTTGGCAAGAAAATAGGCACTCTTCACCGTGAAATTCCCATGCTTATTAAAGTGCCACATCAGCGAATCTTCCCTTCGGCTATGCCCCAATGGAATACTAAGAATACAACGAGCATCGTCGTCATAAAAGATGTTATTGATGAGCTCTTCGTTCCATTTCAACACCCCCGGCAACATTAGATCATTTACCCATTCCGGACTGAGCGAGGCATTTGGGTTAAACTTTGGTCTGAACGCATAGCCCGCCGGTAACCATCTATCTCTCCAGATGTGAATCCTCTCGCCAGTCCCAACACGCCAACGGGTACCAGAAGCAATGAGATATCGAGCCTCAAAGAGGCTCCTCCAAGTGTAAGAAGGAGATCTTCCCAACGATACGTCCCAAACCTCAGAATTCGGGTAGTACTTAGCTTTAAGAATACGACCGATGAGACTATTCGGCTGCCTAATCAAGCGCCATAATTGTTTCGCAAGCATTGCCAAATTGAACGCCTTGAATGATCTAAAGCCCAGGCTGCCTTTATGTTTGCTACAACTCAATTTATCCCAAGCTATCCAATGAATTTTTCGTTTATCTCCATTACTCCACCAAAACCGGGAGATGACAGAATCAATTTCTTTGACAATGTTATCAGGAATTAAGAAACAATTCATCGCGTAAGAGGGAATCGCGTGGAGAACCGATTTAATCAGCACCTCCTTACCAGCTTTCGACAAAAACTTCTCCGAGTATCCCCTAATACGGGCCTTAATTTTGTTAATGATGCCCTAAAAAATCTCCTTCTTGGATTTGCCCACCACCGAAGGTAACCCGAGATAGAGGTCAAGTTTATCAACTCTTCGGACACCAAGCACATGGGTGAGTTCTTCTTGCAACGCCATAGGAACATTCTTGCTGAAAACTATGGAAGACTTTTGAGTGTTCATCTCCTGGCCCGAAATCCTGCCATAGATCTCTAACAATTTTTTAATCCCCAACAAAGCTTCCTTATTCGCCTTTCCACATATCATAGTATCATCTGCAAACAAGAGTTGTGAGATCGAGGGAGCATTACGACAGATCTTAATCCCCGACAGAATTCCTTTATCTTCCAAATCCTGTATAAGACAAGAGAGGACCTCTGCACAAAGGAGAAACAAATAAGGGGAGAGGGGATCTGTAGCACCCCAGACACGTGGAGGTACCACACCCCCGCACTATAGGTCAATCCACCTACGGAACAACCACTCCGTACATGAATCAACCTATAGCGAACGGGTGACTATGCAGACGACAGGCTAGGCGGGTTACTTGAACATGCGACATAATAAAGCGGAAGCATAATCTAGCGATATCAATTTAACGTACCACGATATTTCTCAGTTACCAAATACAGTATTCTAACTTATCATTTCAATACAATGTCAGCTCCCATAATTTACATACAAAAACCTCTAACCGTTATTCACAACCGTAAGGTACTATCTCTGGAATTATAAATATCAATATCATGAAATGCATGAAGTGCTAGACTCAGCTGGGTGGCTTGACACGACTCTGACTCCCGCCTAGCACACGACCGCTACAACCTGAAAGGTGGGGCGTCAGTCTACGATAGACTGAGTGAGGCTTAATTACATTAGTGCAATAACCTGCAAGTTATGATTATCAATATCAACAATTTAGAAGCTAATATGTAAACATGCAATTCAGTTACACGGCAACCGTATCAATATCATGAACCCCATCACTCCAACAACTCCATCACTCCAGGACTACATCACTCCAATAACTCCATCACTCCATGACTACATCACTCCAATAACGGGAAGGTTGCGAGCCTTCACCGTTCACGATATTCCGGTAACATGATCATGATTCAGTCTCTGTAACATGGTACATAATCTGTAACAGGACATACGTACAACTTGACTGGAAATTCATGCGGGAGAGAGAGTACGAGTTCCCTGCAATCAACAGTTAAACCTCACCTTTACTGATACAATGCAAGTAGGTCACTGCCTAGGACCCTGCTCCTCGCTACGGGGAAACCGATCTGTGTAAATGAACTTAGACATGTGAGATATGACTTTAAATGGCCTAAATATGACGAACGGCGGAAACGTATCGAGATGACAAGGAAAATGCAATGTAGCTTGATAACATGTTGTTTTGGTTCATATTAGAGCATATAATAGCAATTTGGGGTCAAAGAAGTCGTTGGATCGAGGGGCTAAAAATATAATTTTATGCAGAATATTTTGTTCTGCAATCCAGGTGGGAAAGGCCGTTCCAGACCCCTTTGAAAAATGGGAACGGTCGTTCCCGTAATCCCCAAAGACGCGCCAACGTTTTTCCCCTTTAAAACCCGCTGAAGCTGGGAACGGCCCTTCCGGCATGCAGGCCAAAATGGGAACGGCCCTTCCCAGTCTCGGCCGCCCATTTATTTGAAAAGGTGGGAACGCCCGTTCCCACAATGCCTTAAGGCTTGGAACGGTCGTTCCCAGTTCTGCAACTGAAGAAAAACAGAGCAGAACAGGGGAAGAGCTACGGGAAGGGAAACAAAGCCACAAAAATCCCATTTTGATCAACCCCAAGCCTATATCTGTGGAAATACTCATGCATATATCTTCAATAGATGATAATATAACACTTAAACACCCAAAACATGAATTATGATCAAGAATTCAAGGTTTCATGTTCATGATCCTATTGATCATACAAGCTCAAATATTCAAGAATTCATGAATAAATCATGCCATAATTCATGATACGATCACATATTCATGCTTCCATGTCTAATCAATCCATCTAGCATATAAATTCCAAACCCTAACCAACTCAAACATGATCAAGAATCATGGTTTCATGTAAAACCAACCTTAAGGTGAAAGAAATGAAGAAGATGGATGATGAATTCCCCAAAACTTGGAAAATTTCTTGATGAAATAGATGAAATCACTTCTTCCCCTTTTTCTTCTTGATACCGAGAATGAAAGGAAGCAAACAAGTTGGGAGATTTTTTGTGTGAAATGAGTGTAGGAAGCTTGGAGATGCATATCACGTAAAACCCATTTTTGAAATGTGTGAATTGTCCCATTTTGCCAATGAATCCTTCAACTTATGAGGTTATGCAAATTAAGGATGTAAGGTTTTAAAATATGCTCAATTAGGTCCTTGCAAGTTTATACAATTAAGTCCCCAAAGTTTTAGAAATGAATATTTAGGGGCAATTTGGAAGTTCGAAATACTCTTGGTAATTATTTCACGAAATAAATATTTTCAAATTACGAAATGAATTCTAACCTTAATACAAAGTCATGAAATTTTATGAAAGTTTGATAAAATGCAATTTATAAAATTATAATAAACGTAAGAATGTAATTAATAAAATTCGGGGCGTTACAATTCTCCCCCCCTTAAAAGGACCTGGTCCCCAGGTCCATTGTCGAGTTTATAATGATGCACAAGCCATAAGAGACCCCGTCTCTTGAAACAGGAGATGAAAGAACCCCGTCTTTCCACAAGAAAGGAGAGAACCCCGTCTCTCGAGAATGCCAAGAGCACCCCGTCTCCTGACAAGCAAGGAGGGAACCCCGTCCCCCAACCGAAACTAATAAGATCTCTGTTCCTTATGCACATGGAATTGATGGTGGATACAGGCGCACAAATGTCACATAAACAAGCAGAATCATATTGGTCACCTAATAACCAATCACACTGATGATAATTCAAGTTTAACAACAATAATTTCATGATGCACATGATATGCATGATTAGGTGTACCGTTCACCGTTGATTGTGTCATGTATATAATTGGTACCTTCGGCTACCACATTCAGATTAGCACCCCCGACTGGCACTCTCCATTGCTTGGGACACATGTTTGCTAAGTGTTCATTGCTCCCGCATTGCATGCACAAGTTTAGACGTTTTCTACAAGTCTCAGCCGTATGGTTATCACGTCCACAGCAAGCGCAGAGGGGCTTCCCTGACTGTGATGGTAACGCCGTAACAGAGCCCTTCTTTGAATTTAGATGATCAACTTGAGACTTTTTCCTTTTTGAATTTTCTTGGGAAGACAAGATAGAAGCAGCATTGGACCTTTTCATAATAACAGGATCTGGTCCAGATTCTGAAACTGAATCCGGTTCAAACGCTCTCGACCTTCTCGCATTGTCTGAATCTTCAACTTTCAATGCTTTAGTGGTGGCCTTAGCCCAGGTACTTGTATTAGCAGCTTTTAAAGCATCCTGGATATCTGGCCTAAGTCCCTGCACGAATTGTGTTGCTTTGTGGAAGTCATCGTTCGCTATATTGGGAGCGTAACGAGACAATCTCTCAAATTCTGCAATGTACTTGCCGACGGATCTTCCTTCTTGTTTTAACTCGGTAAATTCCCTTAACCTGCGAGTACGCGAAGCCGGTGGAATGAATTTATTTCTGAACTCCCGAACGAACACTTCCCAAGTGATAGTTTCCCCGGCAGACTCCAACACAATCTGAGTACTTTCCCACCAGGAGTAAGCCTCGCCCTGAATTAGAGTAAGAGTGCAACGAGCCTTCTCCTGAGGGTCACATGGAATAAGCTGCCAAATTCTATCCACTTCCTTTAACCACATCTCTGCCTGAATATCATTTCCCTTATAAAACTTGGGAGGCTGCTGATTCTGAAATTCTCGAAGTATAGTAGAAATAGGATTTTCCACTGGGGCTGGTGGTGCTGGGGGCGCCGGAGGCACATAATCTCGAAGCCTCTGATCAATTAGCCCAACCACGGTATTCATGAAATCTTGTGGCTGAGCAGGAGGGGGTGGAGTAGCCCGAGGGGAATGATCATGATGACGTCTCCTATGTCCAGGAGTATGCTCACGGCGAGGTCTACCTCGAGGCATCCTGTAACTTTAAAACACTAGGTATGCATGTTGGATTAATAGATGCTAATGGGCATAATTAAATCATAAGCACAAATGAAACACATTCTTCACATAATTCATGAATTCAACTAGATTCAGGTATATTCATATAAGATGCAGGACTCACGATTCCCAAATAACCCTATGCCGTTCGACCTAAACTCGACACGACACGACACTAGAACCTCGGTTTTGCAACCGGGCTCTGATTCCACCTTAGATGTAGCACCCCGGACACGTGGAGGTACCACACCCCCGCACTATAGGTCAATCCACCTACGGAACAGTCACTCCGTACATGAATCAACCTATAGCGAACGGGGTGACTATGCAGACGACAGGCTAGGCGGGTTACTTGAACATGCGACATAATAAAGCGGAAGCATAATCTAGCGATATCAATTTAACGTACCACGATATTTCTCAGTTACCAAATACAGTATTCTAACTTATCATTTCAATACAATGTCAGCTCCCATAATTTACATACAAAAACCTCTAACCGTTATTCACAACCGTAAGGTACTATCTCTGGAATTATAAATATCAATATCATGAAATGCATGAAGTGCTAGACTCAGCTGGGTGGCTTGACACGACTCTGACTCCCGCCTAGCACACGACCGCTACAACCTGAAAGGTGGGGCGTCAGTCTACTATAGACTGAGTGAGGCTTAATTACATTAGTGCAATAACCTGCAAGTTATGATTATCAATATCAACAATTTAGAAGCTAATATGTAAACATGCAATTCAGTTACACGGCAACCGTATCAATATCATGAACCCCATCACTCCAACAACTCCATCACTCCAGGACTACATCACTCCAATAACTCCATCACTCCATGACTACATCACTCCAATAACGGGAAGGTTGCGAGCCTTCACCGTTCACGATATTCCGGTAACATGATCATGATTCAGTCTCTGTAACATGGTACATAATCTGTAACAGGATATACGTACAACTTGACTGGAAATTCATGCGGGAGAGAGAGTACGAGTTCCCTGCAATCAACAGTTAAACCTCACCTTTACTGATACAATGCAAGTAGGTCACTGCCTAGGACCCTGCTCCTCGCTACGGGGAAACCGATCTGTGTAAATGAACTTAGACATGTGAGATATGACTTTAAATGGCCTGAATATGACGAACGGCAGAAACGTATCGAGATGACAAGGAAAATGCAATGTAGCTTGATAACATGTTGTTTTGGTTCATATTAGAGCATATAATAGCAATTTGGGGTCAAAGAAGTCGTTGGATCGAGGGGCTAAAAATGTAATTTTATGCAGAATATTTTGTTCTGCAATCCAGGTGGGAACGGCCGTTCCAGACCCCTTTGAAAAATGGGAACGGTCGTTCCCGTAATCCCCAAAGACGCGCCAACGTTTTTTCCCTTTAAAACCCGCTGAAGCTGGGAACGGCCCTTCCGGCATGCAGGCCAAAATGGGAACGGCCGTTCCCAGTCTCGGCCGCCCATTTATTTGAAAAGGTGGGAATGCCCGTTCCCACAATGCCTTAAGGCTGGGAACGGTCGTTCCCAGTTCTGCAACTGAAGAAAAACAGAGCAGAACAGGGGAAGAGCTACGGGAAGGGAAACAAAGCCACAAAAATCCCATTTTGATCAACCCCAAGCCTATATCTGTGGAAATACTCATGCATATATCTTCAATAGATGATAATATAACACTTAAACACCCAAAACATGAATTATGATCAAGAATTCAAGGTTTCATGTTCATGATCCTATTGATCATACAAGCACAAATATTCAAGAATTCATGAATAAATCATGCCATAATTCATGATACGATCACATATTCATGCTTCCATGTCTAATCAATCCATCTAGCATATAAATTCCAAACCCTAACCAACTCAAACATGATCAAGAATCATGGTTTCATGCAAAACCAACCTTAAGGTGAAAGAAATGAAGAAGATAGATGATGAATTCCCCAAAACTTGGAAAATTTCTTGATGAAATAGATGAAATCACTTCTTCCCCTTTTTCTTCTTGATACCGAGAATGAAAGGAAGCAAACAAGTTGGGAGATTTTTTGTGTGAAATGAGTGTAGGAAGCTTGGAGATGCATATCACGTAAAACCCATTTTTGAAATGTGTGAATTGTCCCATTTTGCCAATGAATCCTTCAACTTATGAGGTTATGCAAATTAAGGATGTAAGGTTTTAAAATATGCTCAATTAGGTCCTTGCAAGTTTATACAATTAAGTCCCCAAAGTTTTAGAAATGAATATTTAGGGGCAATTTGGAAGTTCGAAATACTCTTGGTAATTATTTCACGAAATAAATATTTTCAAATTACGAAATGAATTCTAACCTTAATACAAAGTCATGAAATTTTATGAAAGTTTGATAAAATGCAATTTATAAAATTATAATAAACGTAAGAATGTAATTAATAAAATTCGGGGCGTTACAGGATCTCCTTGCCGGATACCCCTCTCCGGCACCAATGAACCAAATTCTCCACCATCCAACAGAAAAGAAAAAGAAACTGAGGAAATGCAGGTCATGATACGATTGATAATAATAGAAGGAAAGCCAAACCTGACCATTACCCGTTCGAGGAGCCTCCATTCGACGCGGTCAAACGCTTTACTCATATCGAGTTTCAGGTTAAAGAACCCGTCCTTTCCAGTGCCCTTACGCTTAATAAAATGATTAATTTCAAAAGCAACTAAAACATTATCACAAATAAGGCGATTATGAATGAAGGCAGATTGATTCGGGGAGATTAAAGTATACATCAGAGGTTTCAATCGCAAAGCAATCACTTTGGAAGAGATTTTATAGACCACGTTATGGGGCGGAACTGAGTGATAAGTTCCGGGGATTTACATTTGGGAATTAGAACAACATGAGTAAAATTCAATTTCTTATCAAAATTCCCGTGATTCAGAAAATTCAAGACACAATCAATAACATTACGACCAACTACATCCCAATAGTGTTGAAAGAAGTATGGGGGGAGGCCATCAGGCCCGGGGGATTTCAGGGGGTACATGCTTTTAAGGGCAAGAAGTACCTCGTCGGTTCGGAAGGGAGCAGACAACTTCCGGCGCATCTCATCGGTAATCTTCTCGGTAATACCACTAATCCCATCATCAATCTCAGACCCTCCACAACCATTCGACGTAAACACTCTTTTTATTATGATTATTACATATGTGGCTTCGTATGCATTTTCGAGTTTTATTGACACATATAAAACTAAATTGTTTCTGTTAAAAAAAAAGTACTACATTGTGGCAATTTATATTATATATAGTTATTTTTTTCATTAAATACCGTAATAACAATTTAATATATACTAACTTTGTTATTACTACAAAAATTTTTTTTATGAAGTACTACAAAATTTTAATTAATATTGTTGCTTATGTTATATAATTTCCACTAAAACAAAAGTTACCATTACTTAAAATTATATAATCCTTCAAATAAAATTTAAACCATCATACGGTGATACTCTTTTATAGTGTTAAATTGAAATAAGATTAAGATGTAATTTAAGAGTTTTTTTTTCTTGGTTACCCCTGTGATATACCTATAGTGTTAAATTGAAATAAGATTAAGATGTAATTTAAGAGTTTTTTTGCTCGGTTACCCCCTATGATATATCTAATTAGCACTCCGAAATCCGGACGCTATGATTTGAAATGTCTCAAAGCGAACCATTTGATTGTATTAAATTAGTACTAAATTGTAATTGTATAAAATTATCATTAAATTAACACTCAAAACCCTACAGGTGACAACAACCACGGTTTAAATTAACACTCAAAACCCTACAGGTGACAACAACCACGGTTTAAATTAACACTCAAAACCCTACGGTCGTAACAACAACCACGGTTGTAGGGTTGGTTTTGTGTGCTAATTTAATACAATCTGGTTTTGTGTGTTAATTTAATACAATCACAGGATTTTCGCTTTGAGACATTTCAAATTATATGATAGGGTTTTTGGTGCAATAAACTTTATATCGATTGTATTGCCTAAGTTTGATTGTAATTTCAGTCGAAATTTAGTTCGATTAAATCAATGTAATTTTTAATTCATTCACGATTATAGATTTAATTTTGTACACAAACACGATTTATATATGCACTCGTCATTATATCTAGTCCAAGTGTCCAACCCGTTGATAGTTGATACTCCATCAAAATGATGCATTCGCCAGTCCAGTCCACCTCAAAAGTACTAGAAGCTGTAAACTTTATTTATAATTATACCCGTTCACCGCATCAACCACCACAGAAACAAAACTTGTTATTGTTCAACATCAAAATAATCAATGAATAAATAATGCACTAAAACAAATGATCAAATTACAAACTACGACTGATCATAAATACATAAACCAAATCAACGTACTATTACAAAACAATCCCGACCTTACTTCAACAGGATCTGTTCTATACCTATGCATCCTTGAGTTCTAAGAGGAGACAGAAAATCAATCGACCAGAGTGTGATTAACACCCCCATGGCTCAGCTTTTTTGGGCCATCGGTGCAGCAGCGGATCGTTCTTGGCCAGTCATAGATTGGTTGAGATGGTCTTGCAGCTGTTCGACAGACTCCAACTAAAAAATATCTCGCTAAAGATCGTAAAAGAAACCAAATTTTTGCAGCTAATTCTTCATATCATATCAACTTTGGTCGAATTTCAATGATAATTCCAGTGAAAATAAACTCTCACGAACTACAAGCGTGATATTTGCGAGTTTACGGGGAAGTAAGACATTGGAATGGGAGCACTAGTCGCCTTCCTTTCGCTCCGTGTCTTATCATCGTTGCAGTATTTCTCCGCACTCACATCAGATACTCGTGAAGCTGAAGAAGCAGAAGTAAAGCAACCGAAAAGGCTTGAGAAAAACATTTGAATTATAGAGCTTGATCCGATTTGAATTATGGCTTGGAATTTTGAGGTTCAAACGGTTTGATAATTAAATTGCTGAAAAAGAATGGGAATGACAAAACTACTGGTGGTGGAAATGGGTATTTATAGTGATCGAATTTCATTAGAGTTTGTTGATTAAGTACTTGAGGAACAAGCAAACAGTTTTAAGTTTTAACTTTTAGCAGAAAATCTTGTATGCGTATCCAGTCTAGATTTTGCTTGCGACTTACTTCTTTAAATTTAAACGTTTTTAATTTACTTTTAAGTAAAAAAATTAGAGTTAATCTAACTCAATAGTCAATACATTCCTAAGCGCCAAATACAAACACCCGTGACAGATATTAGATTCGTACCTATTACGTCATTCCTATCAAATATCCAATTAATATATTATTTTTATAAATATAAATTAATTCACGATGTATAACATTTGTTACATACATATTTTAAATTTTTATATTTGTTTTATATTTTAACTAACTAAAATTAATTGAGTTCATGATGATTATTTTTTAGATAGCTAATAACATCTCTTTTTAGTACTCTAATTAAAAAAAAAATAGCATCTCTTTTCTTAATAGTATCTTAAGAAAATATAAACCTCATGTAATCAACATATAAAAATTATTATTATTTAAGTATATTAAATTAAATTATTCATCTTAATTAATATAAATTTAATAATTATATATTAATAGAAAATAATTAAAATATAAATTAAAAATATGAGAAAGAAAAATAAAAAATATATATATAAAAAAAAAAGTAAAACCAGAGAAAAGGACGATTTTTCGAAAATAATATTATTTTAATTATGGGTTAAAAAAATGGTATAGATTTTGAGCGGGTTAAGATTTTGTTATTACTCGTGGGGAGCATCCACGAGTTTATAATTTTTTATAATATTTTTCTATAAACTCGTGGATGCTAGACACAAGTTTCAATTTTTTATTATTTTAATGGGACTCGTGTCTCTCAACCACGAGTTATAATATTTTTAATTTTTTTTGACTAAAATAGTGTTTGTCAGACACGAGTTCCCTCCTCTTTTCACCTTTTTCCTCATTGGATTCTATATTTTGTGCACATTAAATCCCTTAATTTACGGATGCAGTTCAGTATATGGTCAACTCAATTCTGCAACGTGAAGAGTAAAATTGAATTGTCACTTCAGTGCATTGAATTTGCATATGCATTGTTATAGTGTTCAAGTGCTATATAAACAAAGGGTTTCCTTCACAAATCATACACACACTCAGAACCTCTAAATTAAAATCCTTTCATGTCTTCTTTTACATTCATTTTAGCTAACCTATTCTCAAATTTATCGTATTTACAATGGAATCCATTGAGTTACTTATCTATTATGGTGGAAATTATACAGTGTCAAACCATTGTGTTTCTTACGATTTACCACCATTAACCATCACAAGAATTTCACGACTTATCTCATTTCATGATCTCGTTCAGTATATTCTTGATGTAGTTGGTTTGCAACGAGACCAATATAATATCAAGTTATTTTCGACATGATACATATCAAGATTTTCAGTACCGCTTGGAACTATCGTTGAAATAACTGATGATCAATTTTTGGGCTGTTACACAAATCTGGAGTCCCAACTTGAATCGTTCAAGGTGCTAGTTGTCGCCGAACCCAGCCATCATCCACAATCCATAGATGTTCCTTGGAGTGAAGACATGCGTAGCTATATGGAACTTCTCACCCAGGATATGCCTTCGATTAGCTGTGGGTTCGCAGCATTTGGCATCACTGACCCGAATCCTGCACATCAACGAAGCAACCAGGACAACGCGGTACCAGCCGAGGAGGAAGATGAATTAGTATATCAATTTGAACAAACGGAGGATGTGTTGTCGAAGTTGGAGACAGACGAGGAGGGGGATGATACCGACGATGGCATACATGCAAGTGAAGAAGAACGTGCCGAAGAGCTTGCCGCTGTTGAAGATGTGTTGTCTCAGCACAACAATGAAAGCTCAAATCCACCACTATACAAAGTTTACCCCTACTACTCCACAACAGGTTCAGAAATGTACATCACTCGATGGATTTACCATCCGACAAATGGGGTAAGTTTTATGTTGCTAATATTGGTAGATTGGCTATTGGGATGTCATTTAAATCCAGTAAGGCGAGAAAAGAGAGGACCGGGACGGGATAGAACAACAAGGATACAAAACGAAATGGACAGGCCTGGAACATCTCGAAGAAGATAGAAAATAATGCTCGACTAGTGTTGTGTTGTTAGCTAAAATTTAATATTAATAACGTGTTGTTGTTTACCTTCCTTTTTCTATCCGAGTCTGAATATATGTTTAACACTATCAAATATAATATTAATGAACATATGTAGAATAATCTCAAATGCAATCGCTAATGCTCATGATATCCTAAATGACCTCCTGTACCACAGTCCTGTGGCCGCGGAATTCTTTCACTCCTCTGAAGTGACGGTCTCACATCGGCTTCTTGATTTTCCGGTAAAGAGAATGAGATTGGCGATGAGCCGAACTGAGGTCGGTATTGCAAACTTGGTTGGTTGAATGCTAATGTACGAGGAGTACCGACGACATTGACTGATGACGAAACATATGGGGTATATGGTGTATATTGAGGTTGGCTAAAGGTCCCCGCTGCTTCAAATGTTTGAGACACATAAGGGTATGCAAAAGATGTATGTGCTGCATGACTGTGTTGGCTAGAAGTGGGGTGATCATAAGTAGGACTTCGAGCTCGACTCCTACGTCGGGAGGTTCTCCGGTGTTGAATTTGTTCGTTCATTGTCTGTGCACTCGCTCGTCCTCTGCCCACATCTTGTAATGAACGCATGATTTCAATTACATTACTCAATTGTTCGTTGTTGTTGTGGTCGGTTATACTCATGCACTCTTCCACCATGTAACCCAACCCAGCCATCTGTTACATGAATATATATAAAAATAACATATGTCAAGCACCATTTTATTTTAGAAGTGAAGTGTTTGAATAAAATGTGACATACCATCACATTCACTGTCTCACGGTCGGTTGGTCTGTAACCGCTTGCATATGCTGAAGGCGGCGCCGAAATTATTTTGCGTGTTTTTTTATTGTACCAATCGTAGTACCCTTCCATGACATTAGTTTGTGCAAACGTTGTCTTTCTTCCCGCGGAGGATGAGGATTAGGAGGAATGCCCTGAACAATGCCAAACTGACGCGTTACTCGTTCGAGATTTAACTCCTCAACAATACTGTAATGAATGAGCTGACAGATGCAACACCATAACTCCTGTGCACACTCCTCCCGTAAGGATGTAATCTCGGGCCAACTCATATCATATGGCATCCAATTAAACTACAAATAAATAAAATTAATATGTAACATATTTATTAAAAAATAATACCATGAACGTAAAATTAACGTAAACACATACTGAATTACCTGATCCTGGGTTAATCTATCAAGTATATCTCTGAAAATTCTAACATTGTTTCTCGTGGTATGCGTCCACGAAAAATATGTTGTCCATCTACAAATATGTTAACAAAAATAAATTATTTTGTAAAATTTTAGACAATTGAAAGTTGTAAAAAAACATTGATCAACTGTATATAATAATATAACCTGGCACCATGTGGTGGGGTTGGCAGTACTCGCCCATTTGATAACATTCTTTCCTCAAAATCCAGTCGTTCGGTTGTACGTTCCGGCCTGATGGAGGAGATACGTATCCATGCCCACATCTTCAAAAACATATTTATTAATTTTTACATCAATAATTTTTGAAAGGAAAACCTTAATTTATTGCGGTGATTTACCTGTAGAAGTTGCAAAGCTCCACCAATACTCTGATTATCGGAGCAACTGTAGCTGCCTTCACATAATTCATGATATAAATAAGCCAACACTGCACTCCCCCAACTACAACTCCGACACTGCTCAATTGTTTGCATATGTCTCAAATAGACTAAGCTGACCCTGTTTCCACTGGTGTCGGGGACACATATAAGCACCGATTAGCAATAACGCAGCACAACGAGCTTGTTGTAATACCTCCTCCTCTGAACTCCTTTCATGTACTTGTCTCTCCCTTAAACGGCTTAAAGCTATCATCTTAAGGCGGGAGCCATCAAGATCATTGGGGTGTAGCGTCAATCCCAACATACCTAGACAACAATCACTCCACGATCGAAAATTATACCCATCCGGATATGTGTCCTTCCCAATTATTGGAGAACCGCGTATTGGTAGTCCCCATATCACAGCCACATCCTCTAAAGTAATTGTGGCCTCCCCAACAGGAAAGTGAAATGTATGTGTCTCTGGACGCCATCTTTCCAACAGTGTAGTAATTAAATGGGCATCGCTTAATATGTATCCGCAACAATAAAATGCCATAGAAACCCATATCATACACCATTTCCAATACACGATCGTGTAAGGGGACATATCTATAATCATCTTCTTCGTGATTAGACCCAGACGTATTATTATGTCTTGGAACGATAATATCATCAATTTTACCTCTCATAACATCTTCCGAACGATGGATATTTTGTAGATAAAGTAAGTCGCATTCCTCTGGACCGTACGACGTCATTCTTAACACCTACATAATGAAATTTTTAATTAACGAAAACTAATGAAAGTTTTAATTTAATTAAATAAGTTGACTTTTAATTGACTAAAACTTTTAATTAATCTTTTAATTAACTTTTAACTTTTAATTAAATAAGTTGACATAATGAAACTTTTAATTAACTTTTAATTAAAACTAAAACTTTTAATTAACGCAAGTTAAAACTTTTAAAATTACCAAATCAACTAACTTAATTAAATAAGTTGACTAAATTACCAATCAACTAACTTAATTAAATAAGTTGACTAAATTAGCAAAGCAACTAATTTACTTAAATAATCGTTATTTTTCACTAAATAATATAATTAATAAACCAAAACAACTAATTTAACAAAAAAACAAATCAATAATTTAGCTATAATTTAAAATAATTAAACAATCAAATATTACAACTAACTATCTTAACTAAATAATTAAAGAACTAAATCATCAAATCAAAAAATTTTGACCAAATAATTTAACAAATCTACTCCACTTTAATAAATCAATTTAATTATATTTCATATAAGATAATTTAAAAAACAAAAAATGAAGAACTTACCTGCCGACCAGCGAGCTTGGGCGGCGCGGTTGCGGGTCCAGCGGCGGCAACAGGCAACGGGGCAGCACAGCTACGGCAACGCAAAGGTGGGGACCCTTTGGAAAGTGATGGGGGTGGGAGAGTGTTTGAGATCTGCTCAACAGATCTCTTTTTACAACCACCAAAAAAAAAAAAAAAAAAAAAAAAAAAAATTAAATGTAAAACTCGTGGATGAGATCCACAAGTTTTACAAGTTTTTAAATTTTTTTTTTAACTCGTGGTTCTCTGACACGAGTTAAATAATAAACTCGTGCAAGTTAAACTAACTCGTGCCTGGCATCCACGAGTTTATAGAAAAATATTATAAAAAATTATAAACTCGTGGATGCTCCCCACGAGTAATAACAAAATCTTAACCCGCTCGAAATCCATACCATTTTCTAAACTCACAATTAAAATAATATTATTTTCGAAAAATCATCCAGAGAAAAGTGAGATTTTTTTTGAAGAAAGTGGGATTAATAGGTAAATAACTTATGAAGACACGTACCAACAAAAGTTAGTTCAAGTGGTTAAATAATTAGTTCTTGGAAGCAATTCGAATCTCCTAACCGCTTGGGGTGCGTTAAAAAACATAAAAAACTTATTAAGACATGTACTTAACGTGACTGAAAAAAATAAATAAAATAAACAAGTCCAAAAAACCTCTTTCACTTAATGTGATTGAAAAAAATAAATAAATTAAATAAAAAATAAGAATTAGAGACCAAGTTCAAAAGACCTGTTTCACTTAATATAATTATATAAATATTGATATTATTTATGCAAGCGAGAACCTGATCCCCTTTAACTTTTTTGTGGACCCAGAAAAAAAGATAACAAATTAATAATAATAATTACCAACGAAAACATCTAAAAATAAAAGGAAATCGTTGTTATTATGTGATAAAGATTACAAATAGAGTCATAAACACAGTACTTTTGCATCGGAATCATCTTTGCTTATACAATTTTGTACTTTGCTGGTTTGTTGCTCGAAATCTATAATTAGGTAAAAAAACTAGTTAAAAGAGACGGGCAAAAGCTAACATCAAGCTATTTCTATTGGGCAATTTCACATTTTCTTATAATATACAACATGGCGATGAAACAACCACATTTATTAATTAGTTACCTAATTGAGAACGAATCAAAATAATCAATCTTCTCAAAACCAGTATTATTCATCTGCTTACAGAAATGTTTGCAATTAATTGAAGTGTACAACAATAGTACATCATCTCTAGTCCGAAAAACTTTTTCTCTATATCAAAAACGTGACATGAAGCAATCGACAAACCATAAACTTACTGTTTGAAACTACAATAAATCTCCGTCAAGAATTACAAGCGAGAGAGCTGCGAGTTTACTGGAAAATAACAAACTATAAGTGGGGCGCTTGTTGACTTCTCTTTACTCTTCTGTTTATTATCGGAACTCGTCATATTCGTATCAGACACGCGCGCAGCACCGGAGGAAGAAGAAAAAAGAAAGCAATTGAAAACTTTTGACAAGAAAGTCATAGTATCTATTTGTTTGTAAGGGAATTCTAGCTGTAATTTTGAGCTAAAAATGACTATATGATATAAATGTCATGAATGTTTCATTGCTATTTTATAGTGTAGTCATAGAGGAATTCTTGTCCGGATAATCGATGAGCTTGATGAACAAGGAAAGGCTTGGGATTGGGGGGTGTGACTTCAAAATTGTCTCATTTGTCTTTTCTCATTGAGATGATTCCATTTGGCTTCTTGAAACGATTAAATTATTAAACTTAATACAGATTTTCTCATATTTGGCACTTTAACGTTGACATGTAAATTTATTAATTTCATTTTATTATTCATGTGTAATATAATAATAGCAATCTTATCCTATGCGATGTACAAAAATTTATTAATTGCATGTTTCTACTCTCCCACAGTGGTAGCAAATTGACGGTAAATTCTCGTATTCCACAGCTAGCACTTTATCCCCGATTTCAACTTCGCTTTGAAGTGGTTTATCAAGATCTAACTCCACACACGCCCGAAGTATGTACATGCTTTTTGTCGCCAATATGTGTATTTTATCAATCTTTACAGGCACTCCAATAAAAGTTGCAACTCCAAACAGTATCAGTTCCTTCTGGTATTCCATAGACAGACCTTTTTGTTGACGTCTTTGGTATTTAAATGGTAAGTTTTGATGCTTCCAACATATTTGTGCATCTTTCCATATATCAAGTAATCACATGTTTTATTCTAGCATGGAAAATTTATTTGAATTGCATAAAATCATTCCTTAATTATCTTGATTGTAAATCATGATTTTATGCAGCCCATAATTGATTTATTCCATACTTATATTTGTCACAGGCTTAGAATCTTTATTTGTATGGAAAGTATTGACTTGGTACTTTTGAAATTTGCCTGGAATTTCGCTGAAAATCTTTCCTTTTGTACGAGAATCAATTCCAAACGGCTCCTACCTTATTTTACACATTAGAGTTGTTGCGTTACATGTATTTAGGAGAAAAAACTCGTGAGAAATCAAAAAAGAGAGAAAAGAGTGCTAAACCAACATAGTGAAAACGAGAATATTGAGTTTCATATACGGTTTGGTGTTTTCTTCTAATTCTTGTTTGCTTGTTTGTTGTCTCGAGGGACTTTGGTGGTGAAGAGATCCAACTCAAGCTCAAGAATTACTTGGAGCAAGTTGAGTTGTGCAGGGTTGCTGGGTCGTGGAAGTAGTTGGTCGATAGCTAGTTCCAGCTAGGTGTGAGTGGCGTTAAGCGTACTGCACTGAGGTCGTGGAAGCTGAGTGGTCGCGATACTACCGCCAGAATGAGTCACACTATCTTGTTGCCAAGATTGGTGATCGGTTATATTGTATCAACTCTCATAGGGAGTTTTTCTAACTCTCTGGTTCTTACTGTTCTACTCCTGAAACTTTATTGTACTTGTGCTAATTATTTGAGTGAAACAAGTTTCAAATCCTAAGTGAAAACTTGGGGACAAGACGTAGGTCTTCAGACTGAACCTGGATAAATAGCCGTGTCATTTACTTGCTTTGCATATTTTCGTTATTGCACTATCTGCTACTTCGTTATTTTGTACCAGTAACTATTTCAAGTAAACCACGTGCTTAACTCTGATAAACGATTTTCTTAAAACCTTAATAATTCCGCTGCGCTTCATAAAGTTTTATAAAATTCTTAAAAAGGTTTTAAGGCCTAATTCAACTCCCCCCCCTCCCCCCCCTCTTAGGCAAACTCACATTCATCAATTGGTACCAGAGCCTCGTGCTCTATATATGTGGTTTAACAACCTTGAGTTAAAGATCTAATGGCTTCTTCAAGTTTTGGTGTGTTTGCAGAAGGAATGTCAAATACCAAACCGCCACTCTTTGATGGAACCAACTATGCATCATGGAAACATCAAATTCAGGAATTCATCATATCATTGGATTATGCTATATGGATGATTGTGGAAGATGGACCGTTAGTTCCAATGAAAGGAGAGGGTACCGCGGAGGATATGAAATCTCTCACCATGAATGCCAAAGCAAAGAACGTGATAGCATGTGCATTGGTGAAAGAGGAATACAATTGAGTAAGTACTTGTGAATCGGCCAAAGATATGTGGGACACATTACAAGTTACCTACGAAGGCACCAGTCAGGTCCGTGTGGAAAGGATTACTTTGTTGTTGCACCAACTCGAATTGTTCACCATGAAACCTGAAGAAAATATCAGCCAAATGAATGCAAGATTCATGGAGATTGTGAACACGCTTCATGCTCTTGGGCAACCGATTTTGGAGAAAGAAAAGGTAAGGAAGATCCTTAGATCACTTCCTCAAGAATGGACACCAAAGGTGATTGCCATCCATGAAGCGAAAGATATCAACAACATGAACATGGGAGAACTCATTGGTTCTCTCACTGCCCACGAACTGGTACTTCTCAACAAACAGGTTACTTCCGGATCAAAAACCAGACAGGATATTGCATTTAGTTGTAATCAAGAAGAGGACAAAGATGATCTGGATGAACAAAAGATTGATAATGAGATGACCATGATGGTTCGTAGAATGAAAAGACTTACTGGTTTCAAGATGAAGTTTCAGAAAAATAAAAATCAACGAAAACCCAGTCAAGAACCTGAGACAAGTAAGCAAATCATATGCTTTGAATGTGGTGAGATTGGACACAAAAAACCAGATTGTCCTAAACTCAAAAAGGCGTCCAAATCCAACAAATCCACAAAGATCAAAGGCTTGAAAGTCAACTTTGAAGATTCGGACAACGACCCCTCTGATGAAGAGGAGCTATGTCTTATGGCAAACAATGAGGTACATTTAAATTCTGATATTGATTTTGATAATGATGATGTTTATGAATTGTTAGATGAATGCGAAAAAGATATGGAGATAATTATGTCTTCCAATACTTCCTTGAAAAATGAATTAAGTTAAGTTCTTGATGAAAAGAAAAAATTGGAAGAAGAAATCAATTTTTTGAAGGAATCACGTAAAAAGGATAAAATTGCTTTTGAGAACAAAATTGAAAACCTTCAAAATGAAAAGACAATTGTTGAAAAGGAAAAGATAGCCTGTGAAAAGGAAGTTTTTAATTTGAAAAGACAAGTCAAAGGTAAACATACTATGAATGATTCTTCAACTAGTAGAAAATCTGTTTCTGGTATTAAGAATTCCAACCTGGAATTTCGTCCCCCTTTCAAAAAACCAGTCACTGGAACTGCACCAAAGAATACTGGAACTTTTCATAAAACGTGTTTCTTATGTGGTAGATTTGGTCATACTAATATGAAATGCCCTGCTAAGAAACATATTGGTACAAAGTTTGTTTGGGTGCGTAAATCTCCTACTACTAACCATGAAGGACCCAATAAAAGTTGGGTACCTAAGTCAAATTAATGATTTTTGTAGGAAATGCCTAAGGAACACTCCCGAAATCAGAAGTGGTACTTGGATAGTGGATGTTTCTGGCATATGACGGGTGATATCTCAATGTTCTTGAAATTTGATTCTTGCAATGTAGGAAATGTCTTCTTTGCAGATAACGCTAAAGGCAAAATTATTGGTAAAGGTACAGTTGGTACCAAATCTGGTACTACCATTGAAAATGTTTGGCTTGTGGAAGGTTTGAAACATATTTTGATAAGTATTAGTCAATTATGTGATAGTGGATACCAAGTTCAATTTCATCCTTCATATTGCAATGTTAGCAAAAATGATACCACTATATTCACGGGTACTACGGATAGAAATATTTATTGCATTACTTTTGATGTTTTATCTAACCAAAATGTTGAGTGCCTAGGTGTGATAGATGGAGAACCTTGGACATGGCACCGGAGGTGAGGCCATGTAAACATGGAACTTATCTCTCACATCACAAAGAAGGATTTGGTTAGAGGAGTACCAAAATTGAACTTCACAAAGGATAGAATCTGTGACGCATGTAAAAAAGGAAAGCAAATTAGATCTTCATTCAAATCAAAGAAGGAAGTCACAAGTTCCAGCCCGCTGAAACTTCTGCATATTGACCTCTTTGGTCCGATGAGAACCGCAACCTTGGGAGGTAAAAAGTGTTGTTTTGTTATTGTTGATGATTATACTAGATTTATATGGGTGTTGTTTTTAACTCATAAAAATGATGCATTAAGTGCTTTCATTCCTCTTACTAAGCGTTTGCAAAATGAGAACAATGTTTTCATAAAGAAAATTAGGAGTGATCATGGTACTGAATTTGATGAGATTAACTTCACTTTGTTTTGCAAAGAAAATGGTTATATTCATGATTTTTCTGCTCCTAAAATCCCCCAACAAAATGGTGTGGTAGAACGTAAAAATCGGATTTTGCAAGAAATTGCTAGAACCATGCTTAATGAATATGATCTTTCAAAATCTTTTTGGGGTGAAGCCGTGAATACCGCATGTTATGTTGCAAATCGTGTTATTTTGAGACCTTTTCTTAAAAAGACCCCTTATGAATTATGGTATGATAAAACTCCCAATATTTCATACTTTCGTGTTTTTGGATGCAAGTGTTTTATCCTAAATGATTGTGATAATCTTTCAAAATTTGATTCAAAATCTGAGGAAGGCATTTTTGTTGGTTATTCATAGTAAGCCCTATCATGTTTTTAATAAAAGAAAAATGACAATCCAAGAATCCATGCATGTTGTCTTTGATGAAACTAACCCTTTTAAAGCCAAGGAACCCTTGAGCAATGAAATTGCAGGATTTGATAGACTTACTTTAGTTCCTGGAACTGGAACTGGAGGAGAAGCTGGAACTGGAACTGAAACGGAAGCCAACTCAGAAGTTCCAGAATCTGCAGAGAGTACCAACGCAAATACCAATCAGGATTCCAACACAAATGAGGAAGAACCGAGGTAAAAAAAGTTCAAACATGCCTCCCGCCATCCAACGGACTTAATCATTGGTGATATGCAAACTGGAATAACTATAAGATCAAAGACGAGACAAACTACCACAGAAAGTTCCAACTGTGCATTCTTGTCTCTTATTGAACCTAAAGACGTTAAAGAAGCTCTAGATGATCCAACCTGGGTATTAGCTATGCAGAAAGAGCTAGCCCAATTCGAAAAGAATCAAGTTTGGACTTTAGTAGAAAGACCACCTAACCGTCCAGTCATTGGAACCAAGTGGGTATTTCGAAACAAACTTGGTGAATTAGGTAAGATCACAAGAAATGGCTCGACTTGTAGCCAAAGGATATTGTCAAAAAGAAGGTATTGAATTCGATGAAACTTTTGCTCCTGTAGGTAGATTAGAGAGAGTCACTACGCATGCTTTTAGCTTTTGCATCTCATAAACGATTCAATTTATATCAAATGGACATTAAAAGTGCTTTTTTAAATGGCTTTATAAGTGAAGAAGTTTATGTAGAACAACCACCTGGTTTTGAAAGCAAAGAATTACATGATCATGTTTTCAAATTGTCAAAAGCACTTTATGGACTAAAACAGGCCCCTAGAGCTTGGTATGAAAGGCTTAGTAGTTTTCTCATTAAAACTGGTTTTTCCATTGGAATCATTGACATCACCTTATTTGCTAAACGACATGAGCATGATATACCCATAGTGTGAATTTATGTTGATAATATTATATTTGGTGCTACTAATGATTCGCTTTGTGAAGAATTTGCAAGAAGTATGTAACAGGAATTCGAAATGAGCTTAATGGGAGAATTAAATTTCTTCCTTGGGCCACAAATCAAACAAACAAGTGAAGGAATTTTCATTTCTCAAAGCAAGTATACGAAGTAGTTGTTGAAGAAATTAAACATGGATCAAAGTAAATTAATGTCAACTCCAATGCAGCCAAATACCAGACTTGACAAAGATGAAGAAGGTAAACTGGTAGATGAAAAAGTCTACAGAGGTATGATTGGTAGTTTACTTTATTTAACTTCCAGTCGTCCTGATATTATGTTCACAACTTGCTTATGCGCGAGATTCCAGTCCTCACCTAAAGAATCTCATCTTGCTGCTGTTAAACGAATTTTGAGATACCTTAAAGGAACGATTGATTATGGTTTGTGGTATCCTTATTCAGATGATTTTTTGCTCACTGGTTTTTCTGATGTTGATTATTCTGGTTGCAGAATTGATAGAAAAAGTACCAGTGGAGGTTGTCAATTACTTGCTAAATGTTTGGTTACTTGGTCAAGTAAAAAACAAAGCGTTGTTGCATTATCTACTACTGAAGTCGAATACATGTCACTTAGAAGTTGTTGCACTCAATTGTTGTGGATGAAAAGAGTTTTATGTGATTTTGGTATTACATTGCATGAAATTCCAATTCTATGTGACAATACAAGTGCCATTTGCATTACGAAAAATCCAGTACACCATTCATGCACGAAGCACATAGAAATTAAGCATCATTTCATTCGTGATCATGTGCAAAAAGGTGATGTGTGCGTTGACTTCATTGATACCGAGCATCAATTAGCTGATATTTTTACTAAGGCATTAAGTGAAGAATGGTTTTGCATGCTTAGAACTGCATTAGGGATAATTGAATGTCCTACACCTATAAAAAGTTAATTTTTCAGCATGATGCATGAGTTTTTAGCTTCTGGTATTTACCCTCTTTGATGATGAAGGGGGAGA
The DNA here is from genome assembly GCA_037501455.1 of Lantana camara. NCBI lineage: Eukaryota > Viridiplantae > Streptophyta > Magnoliopsida > Lamiales > Verbenaceae > Lantana > Lantana camara. The sequence goes on along the minus strand of CM074862.1, from coordinate 85,724,201 downwards.
GGTAAAGATTTGATATGCTTATATGACAAACTTACGTGATTCTTGATGCATATCTTATCCATGAGTATGTATTATTTTGATAAACAGGAAGTTATCTTGGAATTTCAGAATTAATCCCCTATGTTCAAGAGGAAGCACTAATTCAGGGGGAGAACTTCAAAAACCTCCATCACACATTCAGGAGGAGCTCAGGTAAGTTCTCTTTTTCAAATATCGCATCAAATCTCTTTGATGCTTCCAAGATATTTGTGCATCTTTCCATATATCATTGTATCACATGTTTTATTCTAGCATGGAAAGTTTATTTGAATTGCATAAAATCATTTCTTAATTACCTTGATTGTAAATCACGATTTTATGCAGCCCATAATTGATTTATTCCATACTTATATTTATCACATGTTTAGAATCTTTATTTGTATGGAAAGTGTTGACCTGGTACTTTTGAAATTTGTCTGGAATTTCGCTGAAAATATTTCCTTTTGTACCAGAATCAATCCCAAACGGCTCCTACCTTATTTTACACATTAGAGCCATTGTGTTACATGTATTTAAGAGAAAAAACTAGTGAGAAATCAAAAAAGAAAGAAAAGAGTACTAAACCAACATAGTGAAAACGAGAATATTGAGTTTCATATATAGTTTGGTGTTTTTTTCTAATTCTTGTTTGCTTGTTTGTTGTCTCGAGGGACTTTGGTGGTGAAGATATCCAACTCAAGCTCAAGAATTGCATGGAGCAAGTTGAGTTGTGCAGGGTTGCTGGGTCGTGGAAGTAGTCGGTCGATAGCTAGTTCCAGCTAGGTGTGAGTGACGTTAAGCCTACTACACTGAGGTCGTGGAAGCTGAGTGGTCACGATACTACCGCCAGAATGAGTCACACTATCTTGTTGCCAAGATTGGTGATCGGTTATATTGTGTCAACTCTCATAGGGAGTTTTTCTAACTCTCTGGTTCTTACTGTTTTACTCCTGGAACTTTATTGTACTTGTGCTAATTATTTGAGTGAAACAGGTTTCAAATCCTAAGTGAAAACTTGGGGACAGGATGTAGGTCTTCGGACTGAACCTGGATAAATAGCCGTGTCATTTACTTGCTTTGCATATTTTCGTTATTGCACTGTCTGGTACTCCGTTATTTTGTACTAGTAACTATTTCAAGCAAAGCACGCCCTTAACTCTGATTAAAGATTTTCTTAAAACCTTAATAATTCCGCTGCGCTTCATAAAGTTTTATAAAATTCTTAAAAAGGTTTTAAGGCCTAATTCACCCCTCTCCCCCTTCTTAGGCAAACTCACACTCATCACTTTTAACTCTTACAGTGGAGATTGCTGTAGTGATGCGGTTCGTCGCGGTCTGAAAATTTGGAATCTATTTTCTTACGACCAGGTAGTTTCCATTTATGACCCAGGGGAAATCTGTGAGGATCGTCGTTGCCTCCTCTTGGTCGTGTACTTTCACGGTGTAACATCCATTACTCAACTTATCAATTCGGGCTGAGAGTAGGTTCGCGTTTATCATACTCCTTCCTAAGATATGTAAAATGATTGCATCTCTCCAGGGTTTCCGTATTTCCTACCGATAATCTGTGCGAAAGCAATTTTAGGGTAGTGATAGTCCTCCGTCGGCTCCTCAATGCGTATCTTGTTAATTAGGGTCGACAAACTGGTCCTCTTTAAACTTCAGGTAACGCTCCGACTGGCTGCCCAAGAGAGAGGCCAAATAAGATCCTCGTTGTGGATGTTCTAACCTTGTCGGGGCTAATTTTGAACGAAAATTTAACACCAAAACTGTCATGTGTTAACATTTAATTGGTGGAGATGATAATTTGAAATTTTTTTCTGAATATAAATGACAATTTGAAATATTTGAAAGTTGGAATAAAAAGTTAAACAACATTCATAGTAAGAGAACAATGGGTACGCGTTGATTGCATAGTTAATCCTAAATTAATACTTGTCATCGCTAATGTCACGATCAATACGAATTAGGACGATGTCCTTGTCAAGAAACGTAAAATCAACTCGTCTGCTATGTTACCCTGATATCTTTTAAAGATTTTTTAATCTATAGCAATGAGAAAAATGCAAAATTGGAATATCAATCATAATTCACTTGTAATTTTAGGATAAATATTTTTTTGATAAAAATTTTGATATTCTATCTTCGATCACCAAAATCCGTTTTGGTTGCCGGAAAGCAGAGAGTAAAGTCCGCACGCTTAATAGGACAATCATACGTGTCTAGGATTCTGATAGGTACCTCATCATTCGATCAATGCGTTAAAATTCACTCATGTAATCTAGAACTTTCATTATTTACTTGTCATTTTTCGGCGACTAAAACATCGATTACCGAAATCTTGAAATTGCAACAATTTTTTGAATAGAGTGTTAAAAATTTCATCCAAAAAAAAATGTATGCCAAAATTGCAAGTGAGGTATAATTGACATCCCAATTTTACATTTTTCTCCGATATATATCGAGCTCATTATATGTTCTTAACTAAAAAAGAAAATATCATTTTCCGTCCTCTAAAAATGTCCTTGTTCGATTTTAGTCCTGCTTTTTTAACTTTTCTCATATTGCATCCTTTTTGATTCCACATTTCTCAATTTCAGTCTTTTAACTAACGGACGTTAAAAAATTAACGGAAAAAGTCACATGCCACTCACGTGGCATGAATAAATGTGAATGACGCGCTGCCGTCAATTTCTTAACGTCCGTAAGCTAAAGGACTGAAATTGAGAAATGTGGAATCAAAAAGGATGTAATGTGATAAATATTAAAAGATTAGGACCAAAATCAAACAAGGGCATCTTTAGAGGACGAAAAATGATATTTTCCCTAACTAAAAATATCCCGTAAAGTATTTGTAGATTTTTTGATATGCGCAATTTATAACCTCTAAAATAAATTTCCAAATGTTATCATTATTTGATGGCAATATATCTCAGCAAAAACTTTAGCATATATACCATACACTATGATGCACGGACACGGACACGGTGACACGGACACGACACGGATACGGCGACACGGATTTTTTCTTGAATTTCCCACGTAAGGAGTGTCGGACACGGTGTCGGACACGAGTGTCCGACACGACACGGCATGACACGACACGGCAAAATGATATTTTTAGAAGTGTCCGTGCATCATAGACCATACATGATCAGTAATTCGGTATTGTTGACACTTGTTAATTATATAATGTATTTTTTTTTTCCAATCCCAGCCCAAATAAAAGAATAACACAATAATTATTATTACATTGCGACAACAATTGGTTGATGGAAAAACCAACGCCGGATATGTTCGAAACCCTAGCTAGCCTATTAAGAGAACATCCAGTCCAGTATGATACCACTTTGTGCGAACAACAACGTATGGAAGCTCTTGATAACAAAATAAATCCCACTGAAGAAGTTATAAATGCGAGACTCGCGAGTTTATTGGAAAGTAAGACATGGGAATTGGTGCACGAGCCGACGAATTCTCTTGTGATTTTTTCGAAGGCGAGGAACTCGATTTCTGCGCGGCTGCATCAGATATGCGTGAAGACGAAGGAGTTTTAAAGCAGCCAACGACGGCCATGAAGAAACTCATATTTCTGAGAGGGCTTTGGTCGCGAATATGTATATGATATCTTAACAAAGAAAAGGAAAGAACCAAAGAATATGTATATTTAATGTTGTTGTGTGGTTTGGGTTATTGAGGCTGCAAATATTTATAGTGAAGATAAGGAGGACTTGTTTGTGGTTCATTATTGAACTTGGTGAGCAAGGAAATGCTTGGGATTGGTGGTGCAACGATCATATGTGTTTCCGTTGTCATTAGTCAATTTAATGCTTCTCCTCTTTGACCCAGTTTGCAGACAAGTTCTTTGGACTGAGTAAGAAAGAATTTCTTCGTATTTCATTTGTTTTCAGTTGCAAAAACTAATTCCAACACTATAGAATGGTCAAAGGTCTTCATACTGTCAATTTTTTAAAACAAACGTTTGAAATCACGATTTTAGGTATGGTTATGCCATCTAACTCTAGTTAAATTTTCATGTGATACGGGGGATTCAAAGTTGAGGTCCGCACGAGTTAAATTATATATATCATTTTTTAATTATCTATTTATTTGAGTTTGAGTCATTCAACGAGTAAAATTCATTTCAAATATATATTTTAACAAATATATTTTGAATGCTTGATTTCTGCCTCTTTATGAATCTGGTTTCATGTTGAGCGACTTAAAGTCTCAGATCAAATTCTTAGAGTCCATAAGTGAGTCAGAGTCTCAGAGATGATAATAGTCTTAAGGCCTCTTTTGTTATTTGGATATATGTCATCTTTGTATTCGAACGGATATAGTTTTCACAAAATATAGTCCACTACACCTAGAAGAACTATTATATATTGGACATTATATCTTTAAATTTTCGATGTGGGACATTTGATATACCTCTCTTACATCCAAGGCCATAGAACACATATAGGGCAACTAGAACGTAAAATTTGTAGAAATGAACATCTACGGGTGGAAAGACGGATTTAAAATAAAACACACTCTAATACCATATTAATAATATGTTTGGTCTTCATCCCAAAACTAATTTCATATTTAATGCCTATGTTGTCCAAATACAATTCTATTTATCGAGTCTGCACGAACTAATTTTTCAGCTCATTCAATAACATTTCAGTTTACACATTTTCCCCGTCTCTCTCTATCTTCTCTCCAGAACTCACCAGTTCTACAATTAAGAATAAATTTTTAATATGAAAATGAGATTTATATAAAAAATTTTCAACAAGAAAAAGTGTAGAGTTGTGTTGAACCATTGCTCCTTAGTCCTTAGTTTTCGTGAACTACAAAGCACGTGAATCCACACATTTGCTGCCTGTTTTGACTTTTTAGTTTTTACGTTGCATGTCGACTTAAAATCAACTAAATATTAATGAGATAATGAAAGGAAAGACTTAAATCAGCTAAATATCCGACCTCATAAGATGCATGTATGTATTTATGTAAACCTGTTCGATATCTGATACTTACTAGATCATGTACTATTTTATAAAGTTTGTACAACTATATTATAACTTTATCAGTTAGTTTTTGAGGTGAATTAGATTGGATTCATACTTTAATATAGTATTAGAGTAGGTTGTATCCTGCATTTCAATTTCACGCTACAAGTTGATCTTTGATAGTTCCAGCCGGAGCGTGAGGGGTGTGTGTAAACCTGTCTCGCATTTGATAATTACTAGACTATGTATTATTTTAGGGAAAAAGATTTTTTGGCATCCGAACTATGCTCGTTTTTGCAATTGACCATCCAAATAATTTTTCATGGCAAACCGCCATCCAACCTTTGCATCTGTGACAAAACACCATCTGAAGGTGGTTTGGTCCGACGTGTATGTTTTAGGAAAATGCCACGTGTCAATTTTTTTTCCCAAAACCACCAAAAAAAATGGTTTAGATGGCGTTTTGTCACAAATGCAAAGGTTGGATGGCGGTTTGCAATGAAAAATTGTTTGGATGGTAAATTACAAAAACGGGCATAGTTCGGATGCCAAAAAATATTTATCCCATTATTTTATGAGACTTGGACAACTCTTATCTCATCAACTAACTTTTGAGATGAGTTAAACCGAACCTATTAATTACCGCAGGATCCAAGGACTCTTGTATATAGTGGAAATATCATGTAATAATTCTATTCTTCATCATCGTCACCACGACGACAACCACATCAATTTTGCATAGTTTCATATTATGTAGATTATTTCACTTCCGAATTTTACTTGTCCAAATGTATTAGTTTTGCATACCGGTCTATTTGCATACTGTATTAACTAATTTCCTACTTCTTTTATTGAATTGTGACATCCCAAAAGACTAAGACAACGTACTTAAAATTGTAAAATCGTTTCATATCTAAAAATTGATTAGTTGTCCTGTTTCAGACATAGGGGTGGCAAAATGAGTTGAACCCAATAAGTCCAACCCATTTTAAGAGGGTTGGGTTGGTTTGGTTTTGGTGAAATTTGAATTGGGTTGGTTTGGGTTGGGTTAATAATGGGTTAAGAGAGAATTGAGTTCTTTATGGGTTGGGTTGGGTTGATATTTGTTTTGAATTGGGTTTGTAATGGTTTAAACTCAATTATGTAATTTTAATGTTTTAGTACTATTTTACCCTTCACATAAATTAAATATTATATTTATCTAACATTATTTATAATTAATTAATTAATTATTAATTACATATTTTTTACACACACTAACATACATTTTCACACACTAACACAATTTTACATACATTTTCACACACTAACACATTTTTTTACACATATTTACACACACTAACATAATTTTACACATTTTCACACACGAATACGATTTGACCTATTTTTCAACATGTTCTATCTATTTTAGATCCGTTTGACCCATTTTGGATCAATTTTGCCCGTTTTTCAACCTGTTCGATCTATTTTAGACTCGTTTGGCCCGTTTTGAACCCGTTTCACCGATTTTTCGACCCATTTGATCTACTTTGGACTCGTTTGGCCCATTTTAGTCCCGTTTCACCCGTTTTTCAACATTTTCAACCTATATTGGACTTGTCTGACCTGTTTTGCACTCTTTTTACCCATTTTTTGACATGATTGACCTATTTTGGATTTATTTGACCCATTTTTTAACCTGTTCGATCTATTTCAGACTTATTTGACCCGTTTTGGGCCCGTTTAATCCACTTTTCAACTTGTTCAATCTATTTCAGACTCGTTTGACCCATTTTCGGCCCGTTTTACCCATTTTTGACCTATTTATGACTTATTTGACCCATTTTGGATCCGTTTCACTCATTTTTCAACCTGTTCGACCCATTTACGACTCGTTTGATCGATTTGGCCTCGTTTCACCCGTTTTTCAACATGTTCAACCTATTTGGATAAATTTTACTCATTTTGGACCAATTTAAAATGTTTGAATTTATATGACCCTTTTGGATCCATTGGACCCATTTGGATCCATTGGACCCATTTTGGATCCATTCGACCCGTTTGGGTCCATTTTATCCAATTTGGATCCATTGGACCCGTTTGGATCCATTTTATCCATTTTGGATCCATTCGATCCATTTTATCCATTTTGGATTCATTCGATCTATTTTATCCATTTTGGATCTATTTTGCCCGTTTGGATCTATTATAACCATTTTGAATCCATTGGACCCGTTTGGATCTATTTTATCCATTTTAGATCCATTTTACCCGTTCGGATCTATTTTATCCAATTTGGAACTATTCGACCCATTTTGGATCCATTCGACCTGTTTGGATCCATTCTCCATTTTATCCATTTTGGATCCATTTTACCCGTTTGGATCTATTATACAAATTTTGAATCCATTCGACCCGTTTGGATCTATTTTACCCATTTCGGATCCATTCGACCCGTTTGGATCTATTTTACCCATTTTGGATCCATTTTATCCATTTTGGATCTATTATATACCCATTTTGAATCTATTGGATCCGTTTGGATCTATTTTACCAATTTTGGATCCATTCGACCCGTTTGGATCTATTTTATCCATTTTGGATCTATTCGACCTATTTTGATCCATTTTATGTATTTGGATATATTATACCCATTTTGAATCCATTGGATCCGTTTGGATCTATTTTACCAATTTTGGATCCATTCGTCCCGTTTGGATCCATTTACTCATTTGGATTCATTATACTCATTCTGGATCAATTTGACCCGTTTGCATTCATTCGATTTGTTTGGGTCCATTTTACCCAGTTGGATCTATTATACCAATTTTGAATCCATTGGATCCGTTTGGATTTATTTTACCCATTTTGGATCCATTTGACCAGTTTGGATCCATTGTATCCATTTTGGATCCACTGGATCCAAAATGGGTTAAAGGAAAAAAAAGTCAAACAGATCAAAAACGGGTGAAACTGACCCAAAACAAGTCAATTGAGTTTAAAATAGGATGAATAGGTCAAAAAATGGGCCCAAAACGGGCCAAACGAGATGTAAATAGGTCGAATAAGTCAAAAAAATGAATGAAACAGACCCAAAACAGGTCAAACGAGTTTAAAATAGGATGAACAAGTCGGAAAACGGGTGAAACAGACCCAAAACTGGCCAAATGAGTCATAAATAGGTCGAACAAGTTTAAAAAAGGGTGAAACGGGGTCAAAAGAGTCTAAAATATGTCGAACAGGTCAAAAACAAGTGAAACGGGCCCAAAACGGGTCAAACGAGTCACAAATAGGTGGAATAAGTTAAAAAACAGGCCCCAAAACAAGTCAAACGAGTCTAAAATTGGTCGAACAGGTCGAAAAACAGATGAAACAGGCCCAAAATGGGTCAAACGAGTCTAAAATTGGTCGAACAGGTCAAAAAATGGGTGAAATAGGACTAAAATGGGTCAAACGAGTCTAAAATAGGTCGAACAGGTCGAAAAACGGGTAAAACGGGCCCAAAATGGGGCAAACGAGGCGTAAATAGGTCGAACAAGTCAAAAAACGAGTGAAACGGGTCCAAAACAGGTCAAACGAGTTTAAAATTGATCAAACAGATCGAGAAACAAAAAAACGGACCCAAAATTGTTCAAAAGATCAAACGTGTTCAAAACATGACAAATGAGTTGTAAATAGGTTAGTTTGGTCAAACTGGTTTAAAATTGGTCAAATGTATTAGTGAAGGGTAATTGACCAAAAAATAAAATAAAAAATAATGAAGGGTATATTGGACATTTAAGTATTTGGATTAAGTAGGAACCCATAAAAAATCCATTATTGAACCCATGAATAAACCATCAAAACCCATCATAACCCATTAAAACCCATTTAAAACCCAAACCATTAAAAACCCATTACAATACAGCCCATTTTGAAACCAAACCATTTCAACCCAACCCACATGAGCCCAACCCAAAACCAGTCCAACCCACCCATTTGCCACCCCTATTCAGACCCCAAAAAAATTAGAATTCGAATCTCTAATATATATTCATTTTGTTGACACATACTAACTCACCGCATAATGTACATAAAAGTATTTTGTTATATACTAACTCAAAAAAATATAAATATAAAAATGGAAAATAAATTTGATTTCTCATTGACACTCTTTTGGTGATTTGTGATGGGATAATTAACACGGTTTCGAACTAATTTAATTCACACACCTTTTTTTTCCTCTCACATATATATCAAAATCGGAAGTTCTAGATGTTCATAGTGTTAAAATATGGTATTTGGGGGAATTCTTAATTGAATTCATTGTATTGATTGTCTGTATATTTTCTGTGTTACAGTAACCAAAGAGAACAAAGCATAAATAATGTTTGTACAGGAAACAAGATCACAGTAAATCAGTGCCTATCGCAACTAATTAGGAGCCAAAGTCAACGTTGCCATATTTACGAGATCTCCAACACTCCCTCAAGTTAAGTGATGGAGTGGCTAATCCTTAACTTGCTCAGCGCCATTTGAAATATCTGACCAATGACTGCTTTGGTCAGAATATCAGCCAACTGGTCCTCTGACCTGACAAACGGAATCGTGATGATACCATTCTCTAGTTTCTCCTTAATGAAGTGTCGGCCCCCTTCCACATGCTTTGATCTGTCATGTTGGACCGGATTTTCTGAGATGTTGATAGCAGCTTTATTATCGCACTTGAGCGAACTTGGCCTGGATGGAGACATCCCAATCTCGGTCATTAACTTCCTTAGCCAAATTACCTCAGCCACACCCTTTGCTATGCCTCTGAACTCTGCTTCTGCACTTGACAACGCCACGATTTTCTATTTCTTGCTTCGCCAGATCACTACATTTCTCCCAACAAGTGTGAAGAATCCGGATGTTGACCTCCTATCATTCGGATTCCCTGCCCAATCTGCATCGGTTTGCCGAACATGATCCCTGTTCCAATGGTCACTTTTAGATATCGGATAATCCGAACTACAGCCTCCATATGTTCTTTCTGTGGTTCATGCATAAACTGGCTCACAATCCCTAAAGCATAAGCAATATCTGGCCTCGTGTGAGACAAGTAGATCAGCTTACCAACCAGACGTGGTACCAGTCCTTTTCAGTCGGTTCTCCACTTTCTTCTATCTTGAGTTTGTGGTTTGCTGGGAGACGCGCCCAGAACAGTAGCGGTCCGTGACCACATTTTAAAATTTTATTATAATACAAGTATTAAAATATTTCTAAAACATTTTAATACAAAGCTGAAGACTTAGCCGGATCTACTCAAGTATATACATGCAATTGATAATAAATTTTAAATCACTTAAGCTGATAAATATCTAACATGCAATTAACACTTAATAGCATATAATTTATCATGCTTAAAATAATATAACTATAATATATTACCGTACTGCAAACATGGCTATCTAACGGTATTTTTCCAGCTCCTTTCCCTTTCGTGAGACCGGCAGAGCTTCCCCGCAATATCCCCAACTCGACCCTCGGAGTGTGGGCTCCGCGAGTATTTCCCTAAATACTCGAGAAAATATTTTCTAGAAAAACTCATTTTTCTAAGAAATTAGAAAATCCCAACTTTCTAATAATTAAGTTGATTATATAATAATTATATAACCACTTAACTATATTAATTAATCTTTAATTAAAAGATTAATTAAAAGAGAGAGAAGCTCTCTAATCTTTTCAGCTCAAAATAGCCGAAAAATGTGATGGAAAAAATGAGCAAAGATGCAGCCTATTTATAGCCAAATATGTAAGGGTATTGTGGTCTTTTTAGGCATAAAAGAAAGGGCCAAATCGTCATTTCACCATCCCGCGTACAAACCGTGTACACCTCGGCCAATCGGATCACGCCACGTAGCAGAGCATTCTACCGTGAACATAACGCCACGTGGCACGGGCCCAACGCGCCATGCACGCGCCCTCACGCGCCGATACATGGCGGCAGTGTATTGCGCGTGTGAACCCAGTGAATGCCACGTGTCCCGGTCTGGCGGTCCGACCGGCGGTCCAGTCTTCCAGACCCGGTTCAGGGCTGAACCGGTCGGTTCATGTGGGTTTTAAATAGTGACACGTGTTGAAATCCTATTTGTCTACGTGTTCGGGTCGGTCAAACCATAAACCGACCCTGCTCATTGACTCGACCCGATGACCCGCTTCCTCGACCCGTTGACTGCCTCGGTCAACACGATTTGGGCCACTGCTTTACGCCGACGTGGCGTAATCTGGGCCGTTCACGTGTCGAACGCGTGGCGTGCCACGCGGCCGCCTAGTCAGCGCCACCTGGCCCACCTTGCTGACATGATTTTTTTTTTTTTTCTAATGAAAATTTTATTTTCTCCAAAATAAAATTCCGGGCATTTCCAACTCTTTGGAACTTGATTTATTTTCTTAAAATAAATCCCTTGGCTTATTTTCAAACACTTTGAAAATTCATTTCTCTTTCTCCTTTTAATATTTTCTCTTTAGGTTTTCAATTTGGGGCTTGCAGGGGGACCTGCAGGGCTAATTAATTTTAGATCCAAACGGATTAATATATTATCATCTCATGATAATAATTAATTACCCTTTAACAATATTTAATTCCATTAAATAAATATTGTTGCACTCTAAAATTAATTAAATTATTCACGAATTTCTCGATCTAGAATAATCTTGCATTTTACTCCTCCGTGTAGATATACATGAAAAATAAATTACAACTACTATCATTTATTTTTCATCTCTAATTTGAAATTTATTGATTCGCCTTAACTTCAAATTCTCTGTATGGGAAACACATTAAATATACAACTTCGGTGACGTTATCACGCGAAGTGCTTTGGCCAAAGTCTTAATTCGAACTTTTGCAAATCTATTTCAAGGATATCTCTTACCTTCCAGCAAGGCCACAGACTTCTCGATCAATATAACTCTTTAGCGCATTTCATATAATCACCGAACATACAAAGTATTTTGGCCACCCGTTACCGAGCCCTCACTTCGAGTATGTTACAGTGACTAACACTACATGCCTAAAGCCGAAATATTATCAGGATTAAGAGTACAATGCTTCCTGAGATTTTATTCATTTTAGATAGCAGTATAAAATGAATTATCTCAATGGTCCAGTTCGATGTTTCCAATCCTATTGAAAATCATCAACGTGTTATAATTGAAATCACCATTCCCTATGACGAAAGACTAATCATCTTATATAACCACGTTTTAGCCTTGATAAGAACATATTCTTATCTTACCGACTAGAACTTTAATGACACGTGATTTCGGTATTCAAAGTCTTTTCCTATGAAACACATTTCGTATAAGAATACCATCACATGTCATTAATTATTAATATGTGAAATACTCATAACTTGCTGCAAATTCAGTTTTATTAATTCAATAAATTGAATTTTCAGGGCACCATTCCCAACAATCTCCCACTTGCCCTAAATTCAATTTGGCCATACATCTAAGTCTTATTCCTTCCACATGAGTGTCAAAACTCGTTTTGCACTCTTTTGCGCCATTACTTTAGTGACTGAATCTATTAGATGTTTCTCTGAGCCAATCAACAAGGAAATCATGAATCCAATACATCTAACTCGTTGCTTCTCAAGCTACTATGTATTTGACTTTCATGGCGGTGTAAGCAATTCAAGTCTGCTTAACATTCTCCAATTAACGGTTGCTCTTTCTAGAGTAAACATGTATTCTGATATCAAACATCTAGAATACAAATCAGATTGTAAATCCGAATCTGTGTACTCTATTGAAATGAGCTCATCACCGTGGTAGACAAGCATATAATCTCAAATTCTTCCCAAGTACTCCAATATATGCTTTCACTACTACCCAATGTCAGATTCTAGGGTTTGACTAATATCTGCTGACTTAGACCTATTTCATAATAGACATCTGGCCCTATAATATGACACACATAAAGCTTTCGCTGCGGAACGCTAATCATGTCTTCTATCTCTTCAGTTGTCTCAGGACACTGATCCCGAGATAGATAAATTCCAAATCTAAAAGGTAATGAACCTTTCTTGGAATTTGTCTTATTATACCTTACTAGCATCTTATCTATATATGCTTCTTGCAATAAACCAATTTTCTTATTTTCATGATCACGACAAAAGTCTGATCCTTGGAATAATATTGTTCTCACTTAGGTCTTACGTGTCAAACTGATTTGACATCTGAATCTTGACTACTAACCAAATTCTTGCATCATTCCCAATGAACAGAATATTAGTTACGTACAAAGTGAAAATGTTACAACGCCATCATGATGTCATTTTGTACACTTCATGGTTCATCAGGCAATTATACAAATCTAAAGAATTATAATTCCGATGCTCCATAATCTAGACGCTTGCTTAAGATCATAAATCGATCTATTAAGCTTGCATTATATGCACCTGATTTCTGGTTGTGAAGCCTTCAGGTTGTACCATGTAGCTCCTCTTCTTGAAGTTGCCCGTTCAAGAACACAGTCTTTACATCCATTTATCTAATCTCATAATCGATAATGAGATAAAATGGAGAGGATAATGGACTTAAGCATTTCTAGAGGCGAAAAGACCTCATAAATGATTTCTTCTTTCTGGGTAAAATCCCTTGCCATAAGTTTGCTCTAAAGTCTCTACTTTTTCGTCCATTTCGCCTTTTATCGGCTTGTAGAACCCAATTGTATCTAATAGGGTTTAATGCCTTCAGGTGCCTTCACAAGCTCAAGACCTTGTTAGAATACAGAGATTCTAATTTAGATTCCATGGATATTGACCAATACTTCAATCCCTAGGAAGTATTTCAAAACCCCAATGTAACATCCCGATTGTCCGACTTATAAGGTACGCCTCATTTCAATTTTTTTATGTGTTTAATTAAGTGATTTTGTGTTTTGCTCGGCCTTATTTTGAACTCTTTTAAGAGTTTAGGGGCCTTTTTGTAATTTTCTCTTTTTAGGGGTTTTTCGGTCACTACTCGTTCAATCTAGATTTTGACCTCTTTGACCCCTTCAACGCGTTCGGGGCATTGAAACGAGTCCGTAGACTCTGAGTTTGCCCAATTTTGACGTCGTTAGCTCTTCCTCCTGTTCGTTTTACGCGCGAGGACCAGGGATAAGAAAACCCGAATCCTCGTTTTACGTGCCAAACCATTAGTCTTCTCCTCTCTCTCTCTCTCGCTCCAGCGATTCACGTACCATCATACACACTCACGGTGTGAAAACATACACAACTCAAACTTGCCCGTTTCTCGACGGAATTCGACGAATCAATAGTCCATTTCAATTATCTAGACGACGCGGTCACAACCGTACCAAGAACTCGACCAACTGACGAGCGATGGCGGAGATATAGCAGAATTTCAGGCGCAGGATCCAGATTCGGCGATTTGGCGGCGGATCGCGGCTGTGCAGCGGCAGTGCAACGGCGGGACTAGCTCTGGGGATTTTCTCCAGCAACCACGTTAGGACTTTCGAAGAGCTCGTCACGGGTAAGATAATGCCTTTTACGGATCGCATTTTGGTTCACCGGTTTGGAAGTAATTTGAGTTTGAAGACTTTAGGGTTTTCGTGTTCTTGGATTTGGAATTGGTGACGATTGGCTTGGATTTTCCAGAAATTGATCAAGGAATTGGATTGAGCACGAGGAATCCTTGCACGGGTTAATTTTCGGGATTTTTCCGGCACGTTCCGGCGGCGGCCGGCCACTGTTCCGGCAGCTCCGGCGGCGGCGCTCCGGCGACCTTCGGACAACTTATCCTCTTCGTCGTGGTGAGTCCAACACCACTTTCCGTTCATCAATCGGACACTCGGTTTAATTTTTGCAAATTTATTTGTGCATTTGTGATTTATTTGATTAATTGAGCTAAATGTAATTTAATTGTGATTTGCTTGACTTATCGATTTATATGAACTCCGATGTATACGAAATCTTATATTTAATGAAATGTGATATGTATTGATGCTTTGAATTGCAAATTGAATCCCAATATATTAAATTTGTGCTAATTGTTTAATCTAGAAGGGGTGTTTGTGTAATTTTAGAAAATACAAATTTCTATAACTTGAATTAATTGAACCTTATCATTTGAAAACGATTAAGCTAATTTTGATTTAAGTAAAAGTTGAATTAGCATGCCTTGGATGATTAAATTTGAGACTTTTGCAATTAAAGTTTAATTACCTAACTTGAATTTGAATTGAATATGTAAAATATGAATTATATGAATTGAGTAGGGTTAGAAATTGATTTGTAACCTCGTGAAATTTGTATGAATTAGGAAGCATGCTATTATGATTTATTTGATTTATGAATATGTGTCAATTGGTATGAAAGGTGCTACACAAATTTGCATGAAATGAATTAAGTAAACTTCGTTAATTAAATTTTTTATACAATCCATGAATTGTTTGTGTGATAAATGGATAATATGATTTGATTAAATTATGCAATGTTTCTTCTGCAAATAATTGCTAAGCATTTGATCCCTGCTTATGTGATTGCATTTGCCGTGCGTCTCTATGGGGTTGTTTAAGTCTGAGTCTGAGTCGTGTGTTGTGTTTTGTGTGTCCAGTTGGTACAGGTGCACCCGGGGTGGTGACAAGTGAGTCGTGCAGGTTCCGGGGTGAACCATCTGCTATGTCTGCAGCTTTGTTTGGTACCAGGTGAGGTTAGGATATAGTTATACCCTAATGAAATGTGCCGGTTTTCGAATGCATGCGACTTATAAGCCTTTATGTATATGTAGATATGTGTAAGATACGTATTTTGTTGGCTTTGCTATAAGTTTGAAAGTATGAAGTTATGTATAAGCCTATGTAAGCTTAGCTTTGATTTTGTTATCATTTTGAGGTCAGTCTGCGTGATATGTACGTACGATAGCTAAGTACGATATGCATGAAATATATCTGTCTGTCTATCTGTCTGTTGCGGGTTAAGCTTCCGATTTTCGTGATCAGTGTAAGTTTGGGCCCTGGAGTTGTGTGTAGTGGGAGGCCCAGGACAACCAGTGGGGTCGCCGGTTGCAACCCTTGTGCACTTCTCCATTTCGATAGGATCAACCCGAAACCCACTCGGAGGGAGGTGGGGGACGGAGTCCTTGGGAGGTGAGTGTCGCGAAACTCACCACCCTGACGTATCAGTGGGGATGGTTTGGGTATGTACAACCCACCCATCAACCGGAGTAAGTGGAGGTATGTGTATTTTTGATTTCGTCTGCTTAAGTCTATGTGTGATAAGAAGGAGTTGGTTAGATGTGTGCTCGTTCCCGCCGAGCTTTTCGTTTGTCAGTCATAAGTTCGTGAAACGGGGGTAGATTCTTAAGTTAAGATAAAACTTGATGTACTTTTAAGTTAATAAAATATGCTCCGATATGTGTGCCAAGTCTGCATGAATCTGAGTTTATACTTTAAGAACGTTTGAGTTAAGATTTGTTTGTTTGGTTTTAAGTCCCCCTATATGTATACTATTACGGGTAAATGTTTTGTATTGCAAAAACTAACCCCGGGTTCACGAACGTTGCTTCTTCTACGTGCTGTGCTCTATATATATGTAGGTGTGTGTGGGTAGCCCCTCGCTCAGTCTTTGGACTGACCCCTCCCCGTTTATGTTTTTAGTGTGCAGGTTTCGATTTGGATTCGTGTTGGAGTTCGTGCTAGGCGGCGGTGTGTCGTGACTTTTGAGTCTGTGTCTGCACGTTTCAGTTTGTTAAGTATTTTGTTCTGATTTATAATTTGTAAATTTTGTATAAGATATGTTGTGAGCAGGTTGTACGTATGACTTGATTGATTGGAATTCGGGACAGGTTAGGACAGATGCTCGGATTAGTTGAACCCGTCTTGCTGTGTAATTGTTCGGGACAGGATAGGATAGGTTCGATAGATTAGTTGAACCCGTGTAGATGATTTTGATTCCTGTATTGCTCATTATGTTTAACGTATGAAAGTTTTTGAAAGTTGCCATTTTGTATTGCCCCCGCAATCTTGTTTCGCTTATTTTCTTCTGTACCGGGTTAGGTACCGCCTAGCTAGTGGGTACGTTTTTCGTTAATCACCCGTTCACTGTGACTTGGTGCGTGTGCGGACTCTCCATTTCGTACACGTGTCAGGTCATAGTGCGGGGGTGTGATGCCCCACCGCTTGGGGTGTTACACCCAAGGGCTTTTATTTCAAACTCCTTGAAGAGATTCTCTCGGAGTTGGTTTATTTCTTCGGTATCACTTCCTGTTATGATCATGTCGTCTACATAGATAATCAGGCAAGTGATCAGTTCCCCTTTCTGCTTCAGAAATAGAGTGTGATCTGAGTTACTCTGGACGTACCCGTACCGCTGCATCGCAAGTGTGAATCTGCCAAACCAAGCCCGTGGCGACTGTTTTAACCCATACAAGGCTTTGTGAAGTTTACAGACTTCATTACTCCCAAAATCCCCTGTGAACCCAGGAGGGGGCTCCATATACACTTCCTCTGATAGGCCACCATGTAGGAAGGCATTTTTCACGTCAAACTGATAAAGTGGTCAATCCTTATTGGCTGCTACTGAAAGTAGTACTCGAACCGTATCTAACTTCTCAACTAGAGAAAAGGTCTAGGAATAATCAATCCCAAAAGTTTGCGTGTACCCCTTTGCCACTAATCGAGCTTTGTATCTCTAGACTGATCCATCAGCTTTATGTTTGATAGTGAATACCCATCTGCACCCGACTGGTTTCTTCCCTCTGGGTAGCTGATATTTTTCCCAAGTTCCATTTTTTATCAACGCCTCCATCTCAGTATTCATTGCCTGTTCCCAATCTTTATCATGTCTTGCTTCCTCCGCAGTTCTCGAAATTGCTTCTTTACATAGGTTCCCAAAGAATGCCTTAGTAGGGCCGGACATACTTCCCCTGACCATGTTTCCTATGGGATATTTGGAAGACTAGGAAATCTGTTTGGGGGAGTACCGACGCGGAGGAACCCCTCTATTGCTTCGCTGCGGTAGAGAATACCTGTGACTAATTGTTACATTCTCGAAAATAACATCAGTGGCATTTGTGGCATTAAGTGTATCAAGATTATCAGAAGGGAGTTCAGAGATTCAGTTACCTCAGTTTGGACATCATGCAGAGGAGGATCATTGGGCATCTGTGAGTTGGTGGTACTGAGATCTTCGTTGTGTTGTTCAACCTTGGGGTAGTCACCGTATCAACCAAATTAGGGTAACTTAGCCAGTATAAGGATTCACTCTGATTCTCCCCCTGATCACTGGACTGACACAAGAAGTAGTACTCAGTTTCGACAAACTCATAGTCGATACTGAAATGAATCCGTTTAGTAACTGGATTATAGCACCGATACCCTTTCTGACTGGGAGTATACCTGAGGAACACACACTTGATAGCATAGGGTTCCAATTTAGTTCTCTTGGTCTTTGGGACATGAATGAACATCGTACATCCGAAGATACGAGGGGTTAAGGTAAGGTGGGAAGGCACTGTTACTTGTGTTTGGAGAACCGAGAGTGGTGTTTTGTGGTTCAAAATTTTGGTGGATAACCGGTTTGTTACTTAGGTTGCAGTTGTAACCGCCTCGAGCGCGAAGTGGTTCAGGACATGGGATTCTGTCAGTACTGCCGTGGTCATTTTCAGGATGGTGCGGTTCTTTCTTTCAGACACACCATTTTGTTGAGGTGTGTTGGGACAAGTGGTTTGATGTACAAGTCCCTGTTCTTTAAAAAACCTGTTCATGTCTTAATTTATGAATTCCCTTCCCTTATCTGAACGGAGTACCTTAATTGTTTGATTGAACTGAGTTTGCACCATCTTAAGAAAAGCAACAAATGTTTCATAGACCTCAGATTTATGACGCAAAAAGTAAACCCAAGTCATGCGTGAGAAATCATCAATAAATAACACAAAATAGCGAAACTGATTTTGATTTGTACTGGGGCAGGCTCTCAAACATCCGAATGTACCAAAGAAGAAACAGTCTCTACCCGTGTATTATTGGGTTTAAAAGAACTCCTATGGCTCTTAGAGGCTAACCAAATCTGACAAGAAAAGTTCAAAGTTTCTCCATTCTGAAATAATGCGGGAAATAACAATTTCAAATACCCAACTGAGGGATGTCCAAGACGCCGGTGCCAAAGCAAGATTTGTGAGGTTGCTTTTCGAAAGAAGATCTTGTGACGGGTTTTCCAGTTCATCAACATAGTATAACCCTCCGTTCTCAGTACCATGCCCAATGATCTCCTTCGTATGAATGTCCTGTATCAAACAAAACCGAGGATATATCAGGACCATATAATTCAATTCTTTTGTAATCTGGCTCAAGGATAGCAGTTTGCAAGACAGTGATGGAACATAAAGACAATTGCTCAGTTTAAGTTTCGGCGTAAGAAGAATGGAACCCTATTTTTCAACCATTGCCAGACCCCCGTTTGCAGTTTGAATATGAGATCGTTTTGGATTCATCGATTCAATTAAATCAGAAGCATCAAAAGTTATAGAATCCGTCGCACCACAATCAAATATCCATTTTGTCATTTTAGAAGAGCGTGGGGTTTGCAAACTACAGCTACCAAAAGTTTGGGGTTATCTTTGCAATTTCTCTAAATTAGGGGATTTCTCAGCAATTTGTGCATTAGTATAAAAAAGAAATTTAGGGTTTGGGACACAACCCCCAAACCCGTTACTTGCTGAGCTGAAATCCCCTCTCTCTCTCTTTGTCTTCTTCATCAAGCCCATGCCTGAGCCGCCGGCGTAATTCGCGTGGCCAAGTCCTGCTGCCGCTGTCACGGCGTCACCTCCGATGACGCCGACAGCAGCTCCTTTCTTCCCGACGGATGCTTCTTCACCGATGGCAAGGTGAGCTTGTCGAGCTCCCCTTTTTTTCAATCCACCAGCGCTGTTCTTTTGGCGGCCTTCCCACTAGTCGGGATAGCCCACAATTTCCTCCGTGGGGTGTTTCGGCTTCCCACAGTGGCCGTACGTGAGCTGCGACCTGTCTATGCGCGGTGATGAACGGTGATAGGCGGTATTTGGCTGTCCGACACCACCTGAGCGCCCACTGCTTCGTCCCCTACTCTCCCTCTTCGCAATCAGGCTGGAACCGACCCCATGGATGCCGAAAATCTACTTCTCCGCCCGTCGTCGCCTTTAGGATATGGAGGCAGGCGGCTTCTCTCCGGATGGTCGCGCAGGCTGATTCCACCGAGGGTTTGGATTCCTACTTTAACAGGTCTCTCCGAATCAGATCATATTTATCATCGATGCCGGTGAGAAACTGGTAAAGCCTCTGTTCTTGGGTGATTTGGGTGAAGGTCCTGATGTCAACTGGGCACTTCATCGGGTTAGGTTGACGTCAATCGATTGCCATCCATATGGTCTGGAGTTTATTCCAGAACTCTTCCAGGCTATCTTATCCTTGTCTTTGAGTGTTGGCCCTTCGATGTAAGTCGAAGAGTTGTAGCGGGTCCCCACCGCTTCCATAGGTGGTAGCGAGGCCATCCCACAACGCCTTCGCAGTCGGGTATTGAAGGACGTTGTTAATTAGGCTTTCGTCGATGTTCTGAATTATCCAGGTAAACACGGTTTGTAGTACCCGAAGCGTAAAGATGCCACATCCCCGCACTATAGCACAATCCACATACGAGATGGACGACCTATACATGAACTAAACTATAGCGAACGAGAGACAATAAAAATAAAATGACAATTAGCTAGGCGGGACTAACCCCAAACTACACAATCAATTTGTAATAATTTAAGCGGAAGCATAACATTAATAATCGGACGAATATATAATACTCCTTACATGCGCTTCAATACAATATATCAAATATTAACACTAGCATAAATGTTTCCCCAATTTCCAACATGTAACAACAGTGAAGATGGACCGTGCAAGACCTGAATGAAAAACTGGACACTACTCTAATCCCGCCTAGCATGCACCTGTAAGAACCTGAAAGGTGGAGGCGTCAGTCTATGAAGACTGAGTGAGGGGCATAAATAAATATTAGCGTAAATAACATACAAGTTATATCCTCGGGTGAAGTTTTAGAAAAGTAAATAATACTTCGTCAATAATAAAGTAAACATCGCCCGAGAATACAACTATCAGGTTTAACATTTCATTGAATTCAGTTCATGCAATACGTGGCCCGGTGAGTGAGGGCAAATCTCCAACCTTACACCAATAGTGAACAATACATGCTTGCTTTATCAGTTAATAGGTGATCATGCAATTCAATTACAGTGTAGTAGTGCTGTAGTGTATTCAATCAGTACAATCAATGAGTGCAATCAATACAGTAACCCGAGGACAGCCCGTGGTGCCGGACCCGTCTCCAGTCTCCTTCTCCCTCAAATGATGGGAAGGTAGCGAGCCTTCACCATCCACGACATGGTGTATGTCAGGAACATGACTCCCACGCACGAGACTCCTTCCTCCACCAAACCTCCTGGTGGATTCAGGGGTGATCCCACATGATGAGGGGTGTGCAGAGTTACCCGTCAGCCCTATGCTTTCTCGGTTGGCTCATACGCTAGCCCTCAAGCCCAAAGTGAACATGATTACTCGCCAAACATGCTTGATTCATGACAATAACATAGCTTGCTTGCAATGAACATGACTTACTTTCAGTAAACTTGGCTTGCTTGAAATCATGAGTAATTCCATGGAAAATTATAGAAATAAATACCTTTTGGCCGAAATCTCATGTAAGTTCTAGGTAACTAGAAATTAAACCTCACCTGACAGGCGACACGACAACTCAAGGATGCATGAACGTGCTCAACGATCAGTAATCTCCGCCCTGGAGAAGAACTAGACAAGAAACGGGACATTGTGTACACGTGAGATAATAACTCAATAATGGTACCAAATATGACTCACGACATGATCAAGTAACGAGATGACGTGCAATACCCAATGTAGCATATAAACATCATGTTATGACATATAATGGATCATATAATAACATGTTGGAGTCATTTAAGTGCTTAGGAAAGGATTTGGAAACATGGAATTTATGCAGAAACATTCTGCCTCTCCAGGGGTATGGGAATAGCCGTTCCAGCCCTTAGTTCAAAATGGGAAGTGCCGTTCCCGTCTTCCCAAAGCTGCTCCCCAAAAATGGGAAGGGCCGTTCCCGGTTGTAAGCCAAAGTGGGAACGGTCGTTCCCATTCTCGCCAGCATGCATGTATTTCAAACATGGGAACGTCGTTCCCAAATACAAAGGGAACGGGAAGGGTCGTTCCCGTTACGCAGGAGATGCAGAAACAGAGCAGAAGAACAGGGGAAGCACGAACCACATTCAAAACTCCTCAAAACTTATATTATTCAAGCCCAAATGCAATAAATCATGAGAGAAACATATATTCATGCTTAAAGTGCAATAAAAACCAATATAAACACTCATATCATGCCTTGATCATCATAATCATCAACTTCAAGCTCATATATTAACTCATCATATAATTCCATAATTTCCAAGAATTCATGTACCAATTCATGTTGAAAGCTTAGAATCATGTTCTAACAATTAAAACACAAGTTATTAAATCAAAATCATAACCCTAGCTTCATCTCTCAATAACAAGAAATCATACATATCTCATATTTATACCTTGAATGAAAATAGATGGAAAAAGATGATGGAAATGGATGATTGAGCTCCAAAACATGGAATTTCCTTGAAAAACTTGAATGGAATCAATGAAATCCTTCCTTCCCTTCTTCATGTTTGAACCGAGAGCAACAAGGAGCAAAGTGTTGGGTGATTTTTGATGAAATGAAATGAGTAGAAGAATGAAAAAGCATATCACGTGACATATCTCCTTAAAATTGATGAAATGTGTTATTTGCAATTAAATCCTCCAAAGATATAAGTTCATGCAATTGAGGATGAAAGGGTTAAAGAATAATCATTTAAGTCCTAAGGATGATTGTGCAATTTGGTCCTCTCATTTAAAATAATGATCAATTAAGGGCATATAAGCAATTAAAGCACGTTTGGGAATTATTTCACGTAATAACCATTTACAAGTCATGCAATAATTCTCAAATTGTCACGAATTTCATATATTTTCACGTAAACATGTTGAAATATAATTCATATAATTTTCATGAAAGGTAAGAAATTAATGAAAGAAAGAATTAAAATAAATCCTAACTCTCGGAATCCCACACGTGTCATCCGTACCCTATGATGCACGGACACTTCTAAAAATATCATTTTACCGTGTCGTGTCATGCCCTGTCGTGTCGTGTCGGACACCGTGTCCGACACTCCTTACGTGGGAAATTGAAAAAAAAATCCGTGTCGCCGTATCCGTGTCGTGTCGTGTCGTGTCGTATCCGTGTCGCCGTGTCCGTGTCCGTGCATCACAGTGCGTACCTGAATAATTTAAAATTGGGGCGTTACACGGTTTGATCAATTTGCTCCCACTGATCGTATTTGGGGTCGGTTTCTTCCGGAGCCGATGGGGTTCCGGTTATGTGTGATCGGTACGTAGCCCCTGCCTCTGATTGCGATTTCATTAATCGAGCCCAGATTGGATAGTTGTCATTGTTTAGCTTGATTCCAATTGACAGGTTCTCCGAACTGGACACAATTGGTTGAGTTTGTAACAGGTTTGCTAATTGGAGTGAAAGGTCTTGGTTGGTTTTTGTTGTTCCTGACATGTTTGGTTGATGTGCAGGTATGGCTGGGTCGAAGTTTCTATGGTTCGGGAAAGGTATGGGACGATGATGTGTAAAGCTGAGTCCCCAAGTTCCTAACACTTGGGGAGATTCTTAATTGAATTCATTGTATTAATTGTCTGTATATTTTTTGTGTTACAAGGACCAAAGAGAACAAAGTATAAATAATGTTTGTACAGGAAACAAGATCGCAATAAATCAGGGCTATCACAACTAATTAGGAGCCAAAGTCAACGTTGCCATATTTACGAGATCTCCAACACATAGAATGAGACATGATTCACATGATGTTACTCAAACTATTAATGCAAAAGTGCACAACAGAAACATAGCTAGTAAGAATTCTTAAATGGGTAACTGACATGATACCAATCCCTATTACACATGGGAACTTTGGAATCATTCACCGGCCTTTTAAAGACTGCAGCCAATAAATAAAACACCATAATAGCCAAAAATAATAAGATATTACAATTTACAACCTCGTACAGAAACTATTCAAATCTACAATTGCAAACCTAGTTAGGCCATCCCATGAACACCAAAATAAAACAAAAAACAAAAATTCGCCAGCTAGTAGAAAATCTGCTCTCAAAAAACCTCAATTTCCATCAAATTCCGGAAGACTTCCAAGCAAAATTTCGAGCAGAATCAAATACTCAGAAATTAATTTAACTAAACCTTCATTAGAGCCAATCAAAATCTACAAGAGTGACAATCGCGAGTTCAAGGGGAAATTAGATACTGGAATCGGAGCACGGGTCACCTTCTCCTTGTTCCGTGTCTTCGTATTGCAGCTCGGCGTAGCACTCGTGTCTAAGAATTTGCAACTCCTGCTTGCGCTCGTGTCAAATACGTGCGACAATAAAGAAATAAAACATTCAAAAATGCTTGAGTAAGCCATAACTATTAAGAGGAAGGATTGGAATAAAAAATATATGTTTTCTTTGCTGAAAAGATTAGGAGTATATGCTGAAATATTTATACTAGTGAGTAGTAACTTATTCAAAGAGGGAGCTTGGATTTTGCTTTCTCATCAAGCAAAGCGTGTGTGTAGACTGAATTACATGGTGGCTTCCTAAGCGTTTTCGAGTTTGACTACGGTTTTAGAGATAGACAACTTGTTTTTCTTTGTTTGTTTTATTATTTTTGTATGCACTGTGGCAACTTCTATTAATGTTATTTTTTTCAGTAATGACCCTAACAGTTTAATACATACTAACTTGGCTATTATCAACTTCTATTATTGGCTATTATTGGTCTAATTTGTAGTTGTTTACAAACATGTACCTTTGCTAGTTAGAAACTAAAGCAAACATTATGTTGATATTTCAGTTTGTGAAAACAATGTATTTCTTTCTCAGATCTTAGCAAAGCATATGTTATTTTTGTAAAA
The DNA here is from genome assembly GCA_037501455.1 of Lantana camara. Lineage (NCBI taxonomy): Eukaryota > Viridiplantae > Streptophyta > Magnoliopsida > Lamiales > Verbenaceae > Lantana > Lantana camara. The sequence continues at coordinate 85,699,110 of CM074862.1, read as the reverse complement.
AAAATAACCATTTTAATATCGCAAAACAAACCATTTTAATCCGTTGATTGTAACGATACTGTCTTATTTTCTTTTAGTCCAACCTATTAAGAGTTCTTTTAGAACCGATCTAAAATTTCAAATTTTGATATTTGAATTTATATGTAGTCACTTGGTACGTATAAATAAGTGTTTTAGAGAAATTCTTGCTTGCATATAGCGTAGATTTTATTTATGCACCACAGGATTTAAATTAAATAAACTTTTAACTTAATTAGGAAAATTTAAAAAAAAAAAAAAAAAACTTACTTAGGAAAAAAATATTAATACAAAATTAGAGTTAATCTGAATCACTAGACTCGTAGGTGGACCATAGTTGTATGCATTTTGGTGTTTTGACTTTTGACCAAGTTTTACATAATGTGTGACCGCGTAGGATTTTGGCACCAGTTTCTTGGTAATGCTAGGTCCGATAGTGATGGGTTTGTTCCTAAAAATATTGTAATTGTGTCTGTATATTGTAAATCCATTGTGAAGGTATTGCAAATAGTTGTAATATATATATTTTTTAATATACATTCAAATAGAATTTGTACACCGGTCATTATCCTTTATAATAAATCTATTAATCAATAAATTTATTTTAAGTCGAACCTATAATAGATTAGTAATACCATGATCTCTTTCCTTGCTTTTTCCTTCTTTTTTATATGTTCCATTATGAAAACGATTGTATTAAGTATTGTAACATATTATATGACTACACACACACACGTATATATGTATATATATTACCCTATATATATAAGAGCGGTAACTGTACGTTCGTCGTCCGAGTGCAACATAAATGTAAAGTAGGTGATTACTTTCCCACACAGAAAACGACATCGTTTTGCTTCTTTATTTCTTTCCCCACATAAGACGACATTGGTTTTTTGCTTTCTTTTTTCTTTGTTAGCGTCTAGAGATTTCCTCTTCCTTTTCCTTTTCCACCTTTCCTTCCACAGATTTCATCGCACACACTGGATCTCGTTCTTTCAGTCCAGAGGATTGAGTTTTTGTTCAGCTTGTCCAACGATCCACCGACGAGATTTACCTGGACAAACTGGTGGGATGCCGCTGGACCATCCTCCGGCCGAATCTCCGCGGGAATTGCCTTGGCATTGACGGTGACCTTGCGCCGGATGTGGCGGTGGTCGTTGTCGGAGAGGACGATTGATTTTCTTTTTTTTTTTTTACCCCACATCTGAGGGTTCAGACGAGAGAGACTTTCCGCCGGACCATTTGTAATTTCTCTACTACCATTCTTTCGGTGTTAGATTATATTTCCTTCTCGACATAATTTCTCAATTCTTGTGTATATAATTACTCAATTCTTGTGTGTGATGGGGTAGGAACGTGAAGTGTCAAACTCCGGTCACTTTCTATTTGATATATGTGGGGGAAATCGGAAAATGATCGCCGGATGGAAGAGGGGTCTACCTGCTAGGACAAACACTAAGAATAAACAGTCAGAAGGCCAAGCTGGGAGACTGGGGGGGATGCCCAGTTTGGCTCTCCGATACTCAAGCCACAAACAACACATCAACATGCCGACAAGCAAACAAAAGATCCAAAATTCGGTTTCTTTCCCAACAAAAACAAATACAGAGCTGCATCTATTAACTAACAAGAGGCATTCATCATTAAGTCATGAAAGACGAAGGCTTCTTACTGGAGGAGAAAGCGACTGTTGGGAAAACGAAACAGAAACGCAGCGGAAATATAAATTTTTTTCCCAAAAGATAGAATCGAATCTTGCAATTCCTATTCCCAAATTCGTAGAGATCAAGAAACTCACTTAGATAGTAGCTTTCTTGGCACGTTCTAGCCGCACAAGAATGCTCTTCACGCGGCTTGATCCCCAAAAGCTCCTTTGAATCTTTCAAGACTTCACGATAGTAGCCTTCTAGGGAATTAGTCCACCAACCTCGACCACGATCCGAATAGGGAGGATGCTAGTTCTATAGTCGGTGTTTAGGCTCTAGGGTTTTGTGTATAATATTGAAGAAGGAGAATTTGTCTATCAATTTCTAAGGGGTTCGAACCCCTTATATTTATAGCTATGGGGTTCGAACCCCATCTCCTATTAGAGATAGGATTTTGACCCACTAGCTAGTATATTCTTTGCTTGGAGAGAAAGACTCTTACTTTGACCAAAAGTCCCCTTTTGACCAACTTGTCAAGCAAGAATAATATCTAACTCTTTTAGATATATTTTATTTTACTTTATTTATTTTATAATAAATAACTTGAAGCTAATAATTATTTAATTCACAATTAATTATTTATTAGACTTATATTCTCCAAATTAAAACTTTAATATTAATTCATAATTAAATTAAAGTCCATTAAATAATTAATCAAGATTAATTATTTAATTAACACATACACATGTGACATGTGTCCCACACGTGTGGACCCCACCAATCTCCTATTGGTCCGATCAACTCGTTTAATCGATTTCAAGCCTTAACCCACGTGACCGGGTTGTTATGTGTGACCCTCTAGGTTCTTAATTCAATTAGCAGTGACCCTACTTAATTAATCAGTCCATAGATTATACGACCATAGTCTAGCAACAGGTGTATGACCCCTAGTTGAATAAGAATGTCTCAATTCGAAAGAACCTTTATGTCAATCCTCCTACATCCTATCTCTCAATCAAGATCTAGGGCAAGGGAATAAGTAGAACCCCAATAATCTTGATCTTAAAGTTAAGTGCATTTCATATCCATTTGATCTCAATCCAAGAAACTCATTTCTTGATATCTTGATCCACTGCCTTAGCCAAGGACTCCTAGATGGCATATGAATGACTTACACAATGAGAGATCAACTTGCTAATGTAAGTGTAGGTCCTTTATCGATTCTCGTATACTTTCATGTGCCACTTGTGCAGCCCCAGTATAAGCTTTGAATCAGTTGTCTGAGGCGACACCCTTTAAAGCTTATGCCTAAGACTACAGAGTTAGCTCATAAAGTATCAATGGAACCTCAAGTCTAAGGATATCAATAACTCATGAGATATTTCCAAATCTGGAAATTTCTATTTCCAGAAATAGAAACTTCCTTTCCCATTTAGAAATCTTTTCACACGGGACACCTCAGTGTACCTACTTAGAATAAGTAAGCACCCCCATGTATCGCGCACGTATCAACAATACACTTTGCACCCCATGAAACAAGATGGTCCTTCTTAAGGGCATGATCACACAAGCAAGCCTCGAACGAGTCAAGTAGACAATCCCACTGTCTTTAGGACTCATCGGCTTAGAGTGATTTCTAATAATGACTTATACAATATAGGGCTCGTTCTATGAACCACTTCACCTAAATAGTTGAGTCCTATAAGTCATATTGATGAGGGGAGTTTTTATCCATGCGCAGTTAAAGTAATACAATCAGACAAGAGCATATAAAGAAGTGTTGCCAAAGTTCGTTTATTATTCAAAGATTGTCTGTGATTTACAAAAGGAAAGTACTAAAGCGGATATACAATCGGCTTTAAGGGCACTATTCCTAACAATCTCCCACTTGACCGTCAAAGCCATTCAGGAGCTAATCTAAGTCCCATCTTTACAAGATGGCCTTGGAAAGCTTCTTGACTAAGGAGTTTAGTAAGCGGGTCTGCCACGTTCTTTGCTGATGCGACCCTCTCAATTTGCACACCATCTCTTTTGATGATATCACGGATTAGGTGATACTTTCTCATAATGTGCTTGGTCCGTTGGTGAGATCTTGGTTCTCTTGCTTGAGCAACGGCCCCAGTGTTGTCACAAAACACAGTAATGGGGTCTTTCCTACTAGGAACGACATTCAATTCTTGAATGAAGTTTCTAATCCAAACACCTTCCTTAGCTGCATCATTTGCAGCCAAGTATTTGGCCTCAGTGGTCAAATCTGCAGTAGTAGTTTACTTGGAACTTTTCCAACTCACTGCTCTGCCATTAAGATAGAAAATGTATCCTGACATTGATTTAAAATCATCTAAGTCAGATGCAAAGCTTGCATTGTAGTATCCTCCGATTAGTAGATCTTTCTATCCTCCGTATACTAAGAACAAATCCTTAGTGCTTCGTAAGTACTTTAGGATATTCTTCACAGCAGTCCAGTGACCTTCTCCAGGGTCTAATTGAAACCGGCTCGTTACACTAAGCGTATATACCACATCCAGTTGAGTACATAGCATTGCATACATTATGCTACCTATTGCCGAGGCATAAGGCACATGAGTCATTCTTTCCTTCTCAAGGTTTGTCTTAGGATACATCCTTTTAGAAAGACATGTTCCTACACTCTTGGGAAGAACTTTGTTCTTTACATTCTCCATATTGAATCGTTTCAGCACTTTGTCTATGTATATCGATTATGATAGTGCTATCAATCTCTTAGATCTATCCCTATATATTTTTATACCGAGAATGTTGGACGCATCACCAAGATCTTTCATCTCGAATTGGTTCGATAAGCAAGACTTGGTAACTTTCATGTCATCATTTGAATTCCCAATTAGAAGGGTGTCATCAACATAAAGCACCAAGAATTGCACTGAAGTCTCCAATTCCTTTCTATACACGCAGGACTCATTCGAATTTTGAACGAAGCCAAACGCTTTGACCGCTTCATCAAAACGAATGTTCCAATTCCTAGAAGCCTGTTTCAATCCGTAGATTGATCTTTGGAGCTTGCAAACCTTTTACTCACTCCCACTGAATGTGAAACCTATGGGTTGATCCATATAAATGTCTTCATCAATGTCTCCATTGAGAAAGACAGTTTTCACATTCATTTGCCATATCTCATAGTCGTAATATGCAGCTATGGCAAGCATGATCCGAATGGGCTTTTGCATTGCAACCGGTGAGAAGGTTTCATCAAAGTTCACGCTGGGCCTTTGAGTGAAGCCTTTGGAAATGAGCCTTGCCTTATAGGCTGCAACATTTCCATCTACTCCGAGCTTTCTCTTAAAGATCCATTTGCAACCTATGGGTTCTACGCCATCAGGGAAATCAACCAAGGTCCAAACTTGGTTAGAGCACGTGGAATCTATTTCGGATTTCATGGCTTGTTTCCACTGCTCAGAATTAGAGTCTGACAGTGCCTCCTCATATGTTAGAGGATCGTTATCCTCTTGAGAGATTTCATGGAGAAAACCATACCATCTCTCAGGTTGTCTAGGAGTGCGTTTAGAACGCCTTAGAGGAGGATTTTCATGTGTATCAAAGTTCGTGATTGGTTATGGGATGTCAGGATGGGACGTGTCTTCTAAATGTGGCGTGGGATTATCTCGAATTTCTTCGAGTTCTGTGATCCCGCCTTTCTTTCTTCTAGGAACGGTTCCCTAAGAAAAGTTGCATTTCTTGAAACAAACACCTTTTGTTCAGTTTGATCATAGAAGTAGTATCCTATGTATTACGGATTCCTTAGGATAGCCAACAAAGTAGCATAAGTTAGAACGAGCTTCTAACTTATCTCCCACTGTCCTCTTCACATAAGCAGGATAACCCCGAATTCTTAAGTAAGAATAACTAGGGATTTTGCCATGCCATATTTCGTAGGGCGTTTTAGGGACAGACTTGGAAGGAACAAGATTCAAAATCTTGGCTGCACTTTCTAGAGCATAACCCCAGAAAGAAGGTGGTAAGTCAGTGAAACTCATCATGGAACGAACCATATCAAAGAAGGGGGATTCCTTCTCTCAGAAACTCCATCAAGTTGAGGAGTTCCCGGAGGAGTCCACTGAGAGATAATTTCGTTATCTCTGAGATGACTAAGGAATTCTTCACTAAGATACTCACCACCTTGATCAGATCGAAGCGTCTTGATCATGTGACCAGTTTGGTTCTCAACCTCCTTTTGAAATTCTAAGAATTTTTCAAAAGCCTCAGATTTGTACTTCATTAAGTACACATAGCCATAACAACTAAAGTTATCAGTAAAGGTTGAAAAGTAATGATGGTTGTTTCGAGTGCTTACACTAAGCGGTCCACAAACATCAAAATGGATCAAATCCAAGGTTTTAGTGGCTAGTTCCACACTCCCTTTAAAAGGAGTCTTGGACATCTTTCCTTTGAGACAGGATTCACAGGAAGTTGACTGTTTAAGGTCATTTTCAGAGAATGTCCCTAAGGTAGTTGACTTGCTAATTCTGTTCTTAGAAATATGTCCTAATCTAGCGTGCCACAAAGATTTTGAGACTTTTTCATCTCTCTTACGTTTTGTTTCTCATTGTATATTCAAAATATTACTGTTTTGAGTTAGATAAAATCTATTGTTTAATGTACCAAGATGTATTGAAAAATTATTCTTTTTAAGGAAATAGTTACCATTCTTAATATTAATTTCATAACCTTCACAATCAAGTATTGGAACTGAAATAGTATTACGAATAATGTCTGGTACATAAAGGACTTTATTTAAAACTAAAACAGAATGACCTAAATCTAATCTAATTGTACCTAAAGCTTGAGCTTCGACCGTTGAGCCGTCCCCCAATCTTCAAGACACATTCTCCTCCCTTCAGCTGCCGGACCTCACTTAGCATCTGTACATCATTACAGATATGAGATCCACAACTGGTATCAAGTACCCGAGACTTAGAATTAATATTCAACGAGAAACATACCTTTCTTTAGAGTAGCCTTGTACTCCTGACAGTTTCTCCTCCAATACCCTGGTTTGCCACAATGGAAGCAAACGTCCTCCTTCTGATCACGTTTCTTCTTTTGGGCTTTTCTCTTCGTGATGCCTCCATTGGGCTTAAGGGACTTCTTCTTTTTTTGGGCTTTCTTGCCCTTGCCTTTGGAAGGCTTAGAAGAAGATGGAGCAGTGACCATCATAACCTTATTGTCCTTCTCAATCGTGCTTTCTGTTGGAAAACAGGAATCAGAAAGCAGCGGAAATTTAAAAAATATTCCAACAAAGGGATCTTGGACTCGCAATCGTGTATCCAAATTCGTAGAGATTAGAAACTTACTTTACAATAATCTTTCTTGAAGCGTTTCAAGCCACCCAAGAACGCTCTTCTCACGGCTTGATCCCCTCTCCTTGGTAAAGCTCGAATCTTAAAAAACTTCTAACTTGAAGCTCTCTAGAGATAGTCCACCAACTTGACTACAATCTAACTAGTAAGGATGCTAGTTCTCTAGTTAGTGTTTAGGCTTAACCTAGGGTTTAATTTATCTTGGAGAAAGGAAGGTGTTCAACACATGAACCAAAAGAATTCAATCACTCTCTAAGGGGAGCATGAGCTCCCCTATATATAGGAAAGAGAGTGGCCGAAAATCCCTAGTCCTTATGGGCTAAGGATTTTGGTCCCTCTCTCCTATTACTTGATCATCAAGTAATTTTGACTTTGACTTTGAATTCTAATTCAAATCAACTTTTAAGAGAGCTAAAAATATCCAAACTCCTTTTGGATAATTTTATACTTTATTTATTAAATAAATAACTTATTTTTATCTAATTAATTAATTCATAATTAATTAACTAGATTAATTTTCTCCAAAATAAGATTTTCCTTTTTAATTCAAAAATTAAACCAAAGTCTATAAAATAATTAACACATTAATTATTTAATCACATATATCACATATATATATGTATATACACGTGTGAGACACGACACGTGACCCACACATGTGGTTTCACACGTGTGAGACACGACACGTGACCCACACGTATGGTTTCACACATGTGGAACCCTCTTGGCCCGATTAACTCGTTTAATCATTTTAAAGCCTTAACTCATGTAACCAAGTTGTTGTGTGTGACCCTCTAGGTTCTCAATTCAATTAGCAGTGACCCTAATTAATTAATTCACTAATTAATTAATTAATCAGTTCACAGATTAAACGACCATAGTCTAGCAACAGGTGTTTAACCCCTAGCTGAATTGGAATGTCTCGATTTGACAGAACCTTTAAGTCATTGATTCATGTGAGAGACAATCCTCCTACTTACTATCTCTCAACCAAGATCTAGGGTAAGGGAATAATTAGAACCCTAATAATCTAGTCTTAAAGCTAAGTGCATTTCATATCCATTTGATCTCAATCCAAGAAACCCTTTTCTTGATGTCTTGATCTACTGCCTTGGCCAAGGACTCCATATGTCATATGAATGACTTACACAATAAGAGATCACCTTGCAAATGCAAGTGTAGGTCCTTTCTTGATTCTCATTCACTTTCATGAGTCACTTGTGCAGCCCCAACATAAGCCTTGAATCAGTTGTCTAAGGCGACACCCTTTAAAGCTTATACCTAAGACTACAGAGTTAACTCATAAAGGGATATGGAACCTCAAGTCTAAGGATCAATTAATTACATCAATGACTCGTGAGATATTTCCTAATCTGGAAGTTTCCATTTCCTGAAATAGAAACTTCCTTTCCCATTTAGGAATGTTCTCACACGTGGCACCTCACTGAACTTACTTATTGAAGTAAGCACCCTCATGTATCACGCACGTATCAACTATACACTTTGCACCTCCATGAAACAAGGTGGTCTTTCTTAAGGGCGTGATCCCACAAGCAAGCCTTAGAGGAGTCAGGTTGACACTCCCACTGTCTGTAGGACTCATCGGCTTGGAGTATTTTGCTAATCATGACTTATGTGATATAGGGCTCGTTTCATGAACCATTTCACCTAAATGGTAGAGTCCTAAAGTCATCAGGATTAGGGGAGTTCTCATACATGCACAGCTAAAGTAAACGCATACCAAACATGAGCATATAAAGAAGTGTTGCCTCAATTCGTTATTTTATTCAAAGATTGTCTGTGATTACAATAAGGAAAAGCACAAAGCGGACATACAATCGGCTTTCTAGGGCACTATAACAACATCAAATCATCAATTATAGCATCAAAGCACATAATTCAACAAAAGAATATGCCACACCCATTTAACAACTAATATTAAAGTGCATAAGAAAAGAATTTAACTAATTCGAAACGATGTATGATGCACGTGCGATGAATGCAATGAACCTGTCACCGTAGCGGTGGTTTTAACATGATATCTTATCCTTTGATTTCAATGTTGCGAGCATGAGTTGCAAGGTCAAGCATTGTTCGATCAGTGATGATGCTTTCCAATCCTTACTTGTTTCCTTGAATCAGCGTGTCCAAAGAAGATGATACAACTCTAATTCTTCAATGCTCCTTGCTATCTTTGCTTTGGATCTACCCATTGATCCACGCTTGTAGTCGTATCAATTAGACTTCCTTACTTGCCCCCCGTTACGAAACCACATAGTTGACGGCTCTCAATTTCATACATCTTAGTTAGGGAAGTTTTTATCACATCTTGGAGCTGGTCCCGAACCTGATATGATCCCTGAGTCTTCTCGATTTAGCCTTCCATTTGATCACCTTCTTCAACCTAAAGGGGCTAAATGGTGAACTTGGAGTGGCTCGATCTTGCATTAGGTATCTTTATAATTTGATGAATATGAGTTCCACACCTATCCCGTTGCCTCACGTATCTTTTAAACTGGTGGTTTGGGTCCCAACATTACACCTACATTGATAATCTTCTAGATTTGTAGAGGAGATAGAATTGATACTTCTCCGTGGGTAGAGCCCTCTATCACGATGTTGAGTAACGAGATGTAATTCTCTTTTGTAAGCCATGAAGATTCAATACCCGACTTTTAATTCCCGATGCCTCCATAATCCCATCATTGGTTCGATAGGAGGAACTCATGATTGAGGTTGATTGTAGCCTTATAGTGTAATAGAAACCTACAATCAAGAACTCAACTCGAGCATAGATACATGTGGATTAATATATGCTTATGACACGTATTTATAAGAACAAACACGTATTAGATGCAAAATGAAACAAGTAAGACAATAAAATTAAAAGTGAATCGCATATATCAAGTAATTTCCAATGATTCATGTCAATTAACGATGAAAATTCAATGCAATGCACACGTTGCAAGTTGTTCTTCTGCTGTACGACCTAAACTGACTCAATCACGACACGAGAACTTCGGTTTTGTAACCTAGAGGCTCTGATACCACTTAAGGATGTAGTGCCCGAGCGTGTGATGCCACATCCCCCCGCACTCAGAGCCGACCCACATATGAAATGGGTAATCCATACACGAGCCGAATCAAAGCGAACGGGGACACAACTCACTCGCTATGCTAGGCGGGAGCTAAAATTCGAAACCAAATAGGCAAATCCACCAAAATAAATGAACGTGCAGAAGTAGAACATAAGGACAATCACAATATAAGCAGTAAGTGACTGGTTCAACTATTCCTAGAACCCTGTCCCGAATTCAATATAATATAATCATAACAATTATTACATTCTTCGTATAACCTATTCAATTTACAATAAGCATATGGACAGACTCAAACTTGACCAAGAGACTTGACAAACTCGACTTCCCGCCCAGCAGTACTCCAAACCTGCAAGAAACTTAAAATAAACTTGGGTTCAGTCTAAAGGAGACTGGTGGGTATAAAACAGGGGCTTAAAACAATAATATTGCAGAAATTTAAACATACACATACAAGCTGTGATCCCGTACGAGGTTTTTCAATAATTCCCAAGTGGGCGAAAACAAATAAAGACAACGCACGGGATTACAACTATCCTTTTAACATTAGGTCATTCATGGCCCGGCGGGTAGGCGTGTATAATCTCCAACCTTCTCGTCATGTGTGCATAATCTATTCATTCGTTCATTAGCAATCATGCAACATTCATTCATTCATGATCGTTCAATCATTCATTCACGTATAATCATATACCCCTTTTTTCTCTGGGTGGTGGACGGGTTTGCAAGGCCTGGCCACCCATGCATAATGGCTAGAGGGGTTCATGAAGCCCCAAAATCCCGGTTCCCCTTCCTTGCCAACTCCTAACGAGGTCAGTTTCGCCGTACATCATTGTGGAACTAATGCACGGGATCACCGTCAGCCCATGCTTCCCCGGATAGCCACGTGCACCAAGTTCCTGGGCCCGTGCTTGCATTCATGTCCTCTCCCAAATCATAAGGTAGGTATACATAAAAGAAAGAGTTTACGTTAGAAATCAATTACTCTAAAGAGACTCGATGTATATGTATAATAATTTTGGCTCAAAGCTTTGCACATTGGATGTATCGGGTAGAGATAACTAATAGTAGAGAAACCCACCTGTTACACCATACCGAACAATACCAAAAGAAAGAAAGACTTGAAGGTAGCTTATGAACCCGACACGTCTCTACCCTGGAGAAAACTCTACAAGAAATAACACGGTGCATTCGTGAGACTCAAGACTCCATATGAACCATATATGATGCACGACAATACAATGAACATGATATGAAGTGTCTATGAGACAATAACATATTATGAAGATGTTCATATGCACAATTAATGCCATTTAAACACATAAATGATCAATTCATTCATTACATGAAGGAATGATATTCGCTCGTGTTCATATCTTTCATATATAGAATCAAAATGATCCATGAACTTCATACAATAATCATAATGCATATTTCAACAAGTTTACGAAACCTTTAAGTCATAAAAGAAGTGAGAAGTTATCAATTTAAATGAATAAATAGAGCAACAATTCATGCATGCAAGCTAGAGAGCATCTAAGTCACAGGAGGTCATATTAAATCCTAGCTCGCATAATTCACGTCAAATGAATCCATAAATTTCATACAATAAGCATAACTCACCATATAACATGTTAACAATTCATTCATATCATAAAAGAAGTGAGGAGATACCATTCAAGGCAAGGAAACGAGGCATGAAGTCATGCATACACGTAGGAAGGCATATAAAGCATATCTCGTCAAATATTACGCATAAAATCACCGAAATCATGTAATAAATTCATAATAAATCATATAATACATAAAACAACAAGTATACAATGCATAAAGAGTGAGAAAGAAGCAAGAAGATCATGCATAACGAAAACGTAACGAAAACAACAAAATCACGAAGCACAACTCGAAACTTAGGCCAAACAGGGCTGTGACCGAGACCAAAAAAGATTTGAAAATGGTCGCAGCCATGACCTGAAGTTGAAACAAAGGTAAAAATAGGTCACAGTTGCGACTAAAAATGAACTGGTCGGGATCAAGGCCGCTATCACTCGCGGCAGCAGGGCAAAACTCGAAATAACAGCCAAAAAACTCATCAAATCTCAACCCAATTCATGATAACACATTAAGGAAAGTTACGAACTTAAAATACATGCAAAAAGAGCTCAAAAACTAGGTAAGATCAGCTGCTCATCAAGAGATAAGAGCAAGAAGCAATCTCCATTTCCAAGTCCATGCAAAACCTTCAAATTCATAAAGGGACATGGAACCTTCAAATTTCCAAGTCAAATGCAAGTGTAGGTCATTTCTTGATTCTCATTCACTTTCATGAGTCACTTGTGCAGCCCCAGCATAAGCCTTGAATCAGTTGTCTAAGGCGACACCCTTTAAAGCTTATACCTAAGACTATAGAGTTAACTCATAAAGGGACATGGAACCTCAAGTCTAAGGATCAATTAATCACATCAATGACTCGTGAGATATTTCCTAATCTGGAAGTTTCTATTTCAGGAATCTTCTCACACGGGGCACCTCAGTGAACTTACTTATTGAAGTAAGCACCCTCATGTGTCACGCACGTATCAACTATACACTTTGCACCTCCATGAAACAAGGTGGTCCTTCTTAAGGGCGTGATCCCACAAGCAAGCCTTAGAGGAGTCAGGTTGACACTCCCACTATCTGTAGGACTCATCGGCTTGGAGTATTTTACTAATCATGACTTATGTGATATAGGGCTCGTTTCATGAACCATTTCACCTCAATGGTAGAGTCCTAAAGTCATCAGGATTAGGGGAGTTCTCATACATGCACTGCTAAAGTAAACGCATACAAAACAAGAGCATATAAAGAAGTGTTGCCTCAATTCGTTATTTCATTCAAAGATTGTCTGTGATTACAATAAGGAAAAGCACTAAGCGGATATACAATCGGCTTTCTAGGGCACTATTCCTAACACTTTCAGTAGTCACAAGTTGACTAATCAGCTCAGCTACACTAGCATTTGCATGATTCATATTGAAGTTAACACGATTTCTTTTTTCTTTTTTTTTTGAAATTTCTCAAAACTCAATTTTAAGCCGAAAATTAAAACATGATTTAAATTTGTTTGATCAAAACTGTTTCAAATCAAAATTTCAGAAAATGTTTTTCAGAAACAATCAGGAAAAACACAGATTCAATTTTTCTTAGATTTCTAAAAGGCTCATGAATACTCAAATCACATCTAAATCTACGAATTTCTACCAAATTCAGAATAATTGAGACGAATCAGAAATAGGCCTTACAAAGTGGCTCTGATACCACTTGTTGGGAAAACGAAATAGAAACACAACAGAAATATAATTTTTTTTCCCAAGAGATAGAATCGAATCTTGAAATTCCTATTCCCAAATTCGTAGAGATCAAGAAACTCACTTAGATAGTAGCTTTCTTGACACGTTCTAACCACCCAAGAACGCTCTTCACGCGGCCTGATCCCCAAAAGCTCATTCGAATCTTTCAAAGCATCACGATAGTAGCCCTCTAGAGAATCAGTCCACCAACCTCGACCACGATCCGAATAGGGAGGATGCTAGTTCTATATTCGGTGTTTAGGCTCTAGGGTTTTGTGTATAATATTGGAGAAGGAGAATTTGTCTATCAATCTCTAAGGGGTTCGAACCCTTTATATTTATAGCTATGGGGTTCGAACCCCATCTCCTATCAGGGATAGGATTTTGACCCGCTAGCTAGTATATTCTTTGCTTGGAGAGAAAGACTCTTACTTTCACCAAAAGTCTCCTTTTGACCAACTTGTCAAGCAAGAATAATATCTAACTCTTTTAGATATATTTTATTTTACTTTATTTATTTTATAATGAATAACTTGAAGCTAATAATTATTTAATTCGCCATTAATTATTTATTAGACTTATATTCTCCAAACTAGAACTTTAATATTAATTCATAATTAAATTAAAGTCAATTAAATAATTAGGGAAGATTAATTATTTAATTAACACATACACATGTGACACGCGTCCCACACGTGTGGACCCCACCAATCTCCTATTGGTCTAATCAACTCGTTTAATCGATTTCAAGCCTTAACCCACGTGACCGGGTTGTTATGTGTGACCCTCTAGGTTCTTAATTCAATTAGCAGTGACCCTAATTAATTAATTCCTAATTTATTAATAAGTCCACAGATCATACGATCATAGTCTAGCAATAGGTGTATGACCCCTAGCTGAATAAGGATGTCTCAATTCGAAAGAACCTTTATGTCATTGACATATGTGAGATACAATCCTTCTACATCCCATCTCTCAATCAAGATCTAGGGTAAGGGAATAACTAGAACCCCAATAATCTTGATCTTAAAGTTAAGTGCATTTCATATCCATTTGATCTCATTCCAAGAAACTCATTTCTTCATATCTTGATCCACTGCCTTGGCCAAGGACTCCTAGATGGCATATGGATGACTTACACAATGATAGATCAATTTGCTAATGCAAGTGTAGGTCCTTTATCGATTCTCATATACTTTCATGTGCCACTTGTGTAGCCCCAGTATAAGCTTTGAATCAGTTGTCTGAGGCGACACCCTTTAAAGCTTATGCCTAAGACTACAGAGTTAGCCCATAAAGTATCAATGGAACCTCAAGTCTAAGGATATCAATAACTTGTGAGATATTTCCTAATCTGGAATCCCATTTAGGAATCTTCTCACATGGGACACCTCAGTGTACCTACTTAGAATAAGTAAGCACCCCCATGTATCACGCACTTATCAACAATACACTTTGCACCCCATGAAACAAGGTGGTCCTTCTTAAGGGCATGATCACACAAGCAAGCCTCGATCGAGTCAAGTTGACACTCCCACTGTCTTTAGGACTCATCGGCCTGGAGTGATTTCTAATCATGACTTATGCGATATAGGGCTCGTTCCATGAACCACTTCACCTAAATAGTTGAGTCCTATAAGTCATATTGATTAGGGGAGTTCTTATACATGCGCAGTTAAAGTAATATAACCAGACAAGAGCATATAAAGAAGTGTTGCCAAAGTTCGTTTATTATTCAAAGATTGTCTGTGATTTACAAAGAAAAGTACTAAAGCGGATATACACTCGGCTTTAAGGGTACTATTCCTAACAATGACTTCTCTAACATAGTCGGTGGTGAATGGAGCAGTCGCCTATAAAAGGGCTTCCGAGCCAAATCTGTAACAGAAAATTTATTCTTAGCAAGTGAAGAAGAAGATACTCTCATAATACAAGAAAGAAAAAAAGGGAGGTTTCTCGTGTCAAGAAGTTCCGATCGGCCAAGAAACTTCTCCGGCTAAGCTCAGCAGCATCTACCGCCACTATTGCCTGCCGGGGATGGTCGGAGCCGGCCAAGTTCGCAGATCACCACCTCTGATCCCTCGAATCTGACCCTCAAAAGCAGAGCAAGAAATTTAAAGAAAAGAAAAGATGCAAGGGAATAGGATAAAGCTCACACCGACGAGGGCCGTCAGAAATAGGACGGCACCGGTTTGAACCCGTAGGCATTGCCTGGCCGAAAAGTAGCCCTACATGGGCGGGCTCGAGGCAATGACCTTGATCCCCATTCGTTTTTCTTCAAACCCAAAAAAAAAAAAAAAAAAAAAAAGAGAGAGAGAATTGGAGAAGAAAGAAAAGGGCTGCGACTAAGGGGTACCTGAGCCGTGGGGGTATGCCGGTAAGTGACGGAGAGCAGCAGCAACAAAAAATGCCACAAGAAAACGAAGGGGAAATTTCAGATCTACAAAGCCCAAACCTTAATTTCTCAAAAAAGTGAGATTTGTCAAGAATAAAGGCAAGAGAGGAAAATGGGTTTTCTTTCCTATTCGAAAGCTTACCTCGAGGGATGGTGGCCGGCGCCGACGCTATGTGTAAAGGTGAGATGTGCTGGAACTCGCCTTAAACCGTGGGTGAAGGAGTTATTGTAAAATGCCAATGAGGATAGCATAAAAGAAAAAGCCCAACTCATGGAGACTTTTCGAATTGCGGTGATACCTTTCCTGTTCCTTAATTTGTCTTTTCTTATGAAATTATTAATCTTAATTTCACTAAGATAATCCCTACTAAGGGAATGCTTGGGTAATTCTAGGAGTTAACTTGATAAATTAAAAGTTTTATCCTGTTGAAATAAGAATTATTTTAACAATTTGAGAAATCTATCGAAATAGAAAGAAATTTATATTTTGTGATATGATGGAATTTTGAGAAATGTTACATATTTGCAGATATCCTGAAAAGTCTTGATAGAAAGCGTCGCGTAATGTGGGTGGCTGAAGTAGAAACAAAGTCATCAGTTTAATGAAGGTGGAGGGAATAATGGACTCCCGATAAAGCGAGAAAATAAGTCTAACATCTTAAGCTAAGTATTTAACTTATCATTAATATCTCTTATTCTTTTATTAATTAATTGTTAATTGCAATCTTAGGAGAAATATGACAGCCTAAGAGAGAATTATCTTAATAACTCCCTCAATTTTTTCAAATTTTCCTAAAGATTAGAAAGAGTTATCTCAATGATTTCTTAAATTTTTGTGGATTATCGTAACAATTCAAGGGAGGTGTATTCAATAAATTGGAGAAATTATATGTATAATTTAAGATATAATTTGATCTTGAGGAATATTTTGCAGAGGTTATATTTCCTCAAAATCTGGAAAAGAAGAAGATATTTGCAAATATTGGAGATACTTTTGCTGGAAAAGAATGCACAATGGAAGCTAAGCAAAGTTCTAACGTGCATGGGCGTAGTCTAGTTAAGTAGGCGAGAAAAAAAGAAAGCAGGAAGATACACCACGAGCAGGAAAGATGCTAAATAAAGCTGGAAGGAAGAATCAACAGAGAGGTTGCAAAAGTTGGAAAATTCTAAGGTCAGTAGACCAGAAAAGTACTCTCAAGCACGAAGTAGAAAGTCCATAAAGTCTCACGAAGCACAAAGTCAATCAAGCCTTGGGTACGGGTCCCTTTGGTTGAACTCTTTTTACTCATGAGGGTTTTTCCCACGTGGTTTTTCCGAGTAAGGTTTTTAACGAGGCAACTGCCGTACCTGAGTGGGGAAGATCGTTCAATCCAATTCAGAGCCATGTGAATCATTATGCAAGTTTTTACTACTCTCACAGCCGTCTATACTATTCGACTGTAAGAGTAGGAGGGAGTGATGATGTAGACCCATTTTGCGATTTATTAAATTGAAGAAAATAGAGAAATTAAATTAATTGAAGATATTTCAAGAAGATATTCTTTATTCTGGGGAAAACGGAAGAAGGGAGGAAGTTGAGAGAAATATGGATGGAAAATTCTAGCCCAGACCCGGCTTGGCCGAGCCCAAACCAATTAAAAAGCAAGTGTATTACACTTGCCATTTGATTGGTCACTTTCCCTGAATTTTCCACCAACCACACGGCAAGTGTAAAACACTCGTCCCCTCGTTACACCGGTTTGGCCGAGCCAGGCTCGGGCAAGAATTGTCCAATATGGAAGAAGTGATCAAAGAAAAGAAAATGGGAGGAATTTGATTTCCAAAGAAGCGGCACGTGCTTGAAGAAGTGGACTTTTACAACTAATAGAGAAATGGTATAAATTGGAAGAGAGAAGGAGACTACGACACAGGACTTCACATAAATCTATTTCTCTCTCTCTCTCAGAAGACTCCTCCCCACCCACTACACAAACTTTACTCTTTTTTATCTGTAGAGATCAGTCTCATGATCTTAGAGAATATTCATAGCCAGAAGTCATAATCTATCCATGTTTATTGTATTTTAAAATTATCTAGTTCTACAAAACGAAACGACGCAGATTTATTCACTTTATTTTAATTCTCCTTTTATTTCTGTCTCAATATTATCATTATTTCTCTTTATGCATTAATATTCAGACTTGTTTTCCCAACTTACAGCTTGATTCAATCCCAATTCCCTAAATATAAATTAATTGGTGATTATCAAATCTTTGACAAGCATCATGTATTATATACGTAATATATATATTATATATAATATATAATATAACAATTTATATTGTTAATACATGTGTATAATATATAATACATAATACACGTAAAATACATATAGTAAAATGTATATTATAAATTAAAATATATAATATATATGTATTATAATAATATATACTTGTAATTTTACAATAAAAAACACCCCGAAAAGATTTAATATAGAGTAACAAAATATCATCTATATTATCAAAATAAAATTCATCATCTATTTTAATGAAAAAGAAAAAAAAAAAAACAAAATTCATCGAACACAAATTGGAAATTTGATTTAAGACACCATTTTCCAAAAAACAAATATCATCTCACAAAAGTCCTTAAGATGAGAAAAATTAAATAGTAAGGGACTAAAATTGATAATTTTGAAAAGTATGGGACCAAAAATGAGAACAACCATATATAATGAGACTAAAAATACAATTTGCTCCTATTGGAACAACGGCCACGTAACGGCACATGTGATGTCCGTTAAAAAAATAGACGGAAGTCCTTAAAATGACAAAAAATAAACATTATGGGACTATAAAAACCACTTTTAAAAATCATGAGATCAAAAGTAAGAACGATCTTATAGTATGAGACTAAAAATACAATTTACTCTTATGTTTTTATGAAATCTATATAAATTTTGTGATAAAGATTAACAATAGAGTCATAAACATAGTACTTTTGCATCGGAATTATCGTTGCTTATACACAAATTTTGTACTTTGTCAGTTTGTTGCTTGAAAGTCGAAACCTATAATCAGGTAAAAAAAAGTCGTTAAGAAAATGGCCAAAAAACTAACATCGAGCTATTTCACTTGGACAATTTCACATTTTCCTCGTACCTTATAATATACAACATGGCAATGAAATAGCCATACTTATTAATTAAGTAGTTAATTAACCTAATTGAGAACGAACCAAAACAATCAATCTTCCGGAAAACCAATATTATTCATATGCCTACAGAAACGGATTCAATTAATAATTCAATATCAATTGAACTTTTAAGTGTATAACAATTACACATCATCTTTAATCCGAAGAAGTTTTTCTCCATACCAAAAATGTTACAAAAAACAATTGGAAAATAATAAACTTTCTATTTGAAATTATAGTAAATATCTGATAAAAATTACAAGCGAGAGGACTGTGAATTTACAGGAAAATAAGAAACTATAAGTGGGGTACCGATTGACTTCTCTTTACTCTTCTGTTTATTATTGAAGTTCGTCATACTCCTTTGATCCTATCAGATACGCGCACAGCACCAGAGGAAGAAGAGACAAGAAAGCATTTGAAAACGTTTGACAACAAAGTCATTGTATCTGACGTGGCTCGTACCCGCTGCTCTGTTGGACCAATTACCGCACTCCACCTGTCCGGTCGAAGGCTTCCCTTCCACCATCAGGTTGGTCTTTCAGTTACGGCCCCATAATTTACCGCCTCAGCCGTCGACCC
Source organism: Lantana camara (assembly GCA_037501455.1). Taxonomy (NCBI): domain Eukaryota; kingdom Viridiplantae; phylum Streptophyta; class Magnoliopsida; order Lamiales; family Verbenaceae; genus Lantana; species Lantana camara. Next base: position 85,679,526 of record CM074862.1, on the reverse strand, counting down.
AGAGTCAGGCTTTCAGACCAGTTCTTTTGACTCAAATCCCTCGACCGGACAACGCATTGGTCCACTAACCATCCACAGTTGAGTGGCCGACCACGCATTAAATGCAAGGCAATAATGGGGCTCCTGTCAGCTCCCTGCGCCGACACGTCGAGGTGCTTAGTTCTCTTTCTTCACCATATTTATAGCACCCCCTCATTTATTGCACAGTAAATTTTTCTCACCTACTCCTTTTTACCACTCAATCATTCGACCATCCTCATCGAACCTGACTCGAGCGTCGGAGTGCCAACTCGGGTCACACCTCCCACCTTCCCCGAGTTAGCCTCGAGCTCATATTTGTCACGACCTGTGCAGATTTAGAGCGGTCAGGCGGCGATTCCCCAATCAACAAATAGAGTGATCGCGATCTGATTTCCCGATCGAAGGTCAAGCAGAGATTTAGCACGATCATTTGGCGCCGTCTGTGGGAAAACGCAACGATAAGCCATCGGACATGACTACTCGCAATCTCACTAGCAACCGCCTCTTTGACGAGAATGGTCGAGAGGTCATCCCTCAAATTTCTCTACAAGTTGCTGTACCTCACGAAAGCTTCGACCATACTTTCAAGCACATCCCATCGTGGTTCTAACCGATCAACCATTGAAGACCGTCATGGATAAACCAGAAGTTTCAGGAAGACTCACCAAGTGGGCGATCGAACTTGGACAGTTTGAAGTGGCCTATCGACCCCGAGTGGCTTATCAAGCACAGATCCTAGCCGATTTCCTGGTCGAAAAGGACCCTCACTCGACACTTGGTAACGGCAAAGTCGTATGGACACTGTCGGTCGATGGCTCTTCGACCTCCTCAGGGAGGGGGGGAGGGGGAAGCCGGCGTATCCCTCTCAAGTACCGACGGACAACAGATCGAATACGACATAGTCCTTGAATATCCTGTAACTAACAACGAGGCAGAGTATGAAGCTCCTTTAGCAGGAATGAAAATTGTAAAAATGCAAAACATCAGGAAGCTCACCGTCATAACCGACTCTCAACTAGTCGTCGGTCAGGTCGGTAGTGAGTACAAGGTTCGAGAAGAATTTATGGTCAAGTATCTTGCCTTGGCAAAGAAGGCCATATCGGAATTCGAAGAATTCAAGCTCTCCCAAGTTCCTCGAGAGGAGAATCTTCGATCTGACGCCCTCTCAAAGTTTAGAAGTGGATCGCTTGGCACGCGAGATCAAACCATTACGTTCATGACATCTTCCGTCAGATCCATCGACCCACCTGTCTCGGAAGTCAACTCCATTGATGTTACCGAACCCTGTTGGCTCGATGGTATAGTCTCTAATTGGCTTCGGACCCTAAAATTCGTTTTAGATTCCGAATAGAGAAAGGTGTTCTCTGAAGGGTGAAATTTTCAATTGTGAAAATTCTACCCGGGCCAAAAGGGAAGCAATCTGAGGTGAATGGATTTCTCCAAACCACTTAAGAGCAATTGAACCACCTCATAAAATGTTACAAGGTATTTTATAGAATTATTCAATATTCCAAATGAGGAAACAAGTGCACACAAACAAGGTCTAAAGATCTTATTTGAAGATCTTGTGGTCTCGATCATTAACTGAGAAAAGAGTTCTCAATGCACTGATTGCTTACATTGCTTCCACCATCATTCAAACCCTTTATGCTCAACTAGAATGATGCTAATGTAGCATAGTTAATCATTTAGTTGATAATGGTTGAGAGCATCCTTAAAAAGGAATAAAAGGTTGTGATGGTTAATTCTTCTTCTAAACTCACTAAGTTAAAGGCTTGAAGGCCTAAAGAAGAAGAAACCCTTAAGAGCCCAATGGAGGGGCATGTAAGGGGTACGCCCAAAAGACACTAGAGATCAAATTGGACGTTTGCTTCTATGGTAGCAATTAAGGACTTTGAAAGGGAATTGCAAAGAGTATGAGTACTCTGAAATGTTACCTCGTTAAGTAATTCTACTAGGAATAGAATTCACAAGTCTTGAGTTGATTCTGCATAATCTGTTGTGCAAAGACTCAAAGCACTAATGTTCTGAACATACAACGAGATAACAAAAGTAAGTAAGATGACAAAGCTTCGAATTACTTTGGAACGTTGAGACATAAAAGGATTAGCAAGCCAGACATCTTAGGTTCATTTTACGAAAATGAACCTAGAGAGTTAACTTCCTATGAATCCTATCTTGAAGGGAAACGTTCCCGAAAAATGGTTGAGGTGAAACGTCGAACGTGCCAAAATTCTAGTGGATTTCGATCCATGCTGATGAGTGTAAGATGCTTAATGTAAGCACTAGATACAATCGTCAGTTTAATCATTATGAATGAATGTACTTGTTGAAGTACAAATTCGAAACTTATATGAAATTCTTAGAATTTCAAAAGGAGGTTAGGAACCGAAGTAGTCATAAGTTATAGGTAAATCGATATGATCGAGATAGCCAATATCTTAGCAACTAATTTTTAGTCATCGTAGAGATAATAGGATTATCTCTCAGTAAACTAATTCGAGAACACCTTAGTGTTTCCGAATGAGGGAATGAAACCTAATGCAATATGGTCCATTCCATAGCAAGCTTTACTGACTTATAATCATTCTAGGAATAAACTCCCAGAATATGCAGTTAGAGATTTTGAATTTAGTACCTTCCAAAAGAAGTCCTTTAGTTGCACTATGCAATGTGGCATACTAAATTCCCTAATTATTCTTGTCCAAGAATATAGTGGAATCCTCTTAAGTGAAGAGGATAGTGGGAGATAAGCTTGAAACGAGTTCAAGTTTATACAACAATATAGGATATCGTTTCTGCGATTCCCTTGAACAAAGGTTGTTTTTCTCAAGGAATGTACCTTTCTTAAGGAATCGTTCCTATAGAAGAAGAAAGGCAAGCAAGCAGACCTCAAAGAAATTTGAGGATAAATATTCACGTCACATATAGAAGAAACGAGCCCATCTGATAAAACTTAGCCAAATTTTAGAGTATGTACACGTGTGAAACCCTTCTCTTAAGACGAGTTTAGAACACGTTCCTAAATAGCCAAGGAATTACTTGAGGAGGAGACACTGTCAGATTTGGAATCTGAGTAGTGTAAGCAAGCCTTGAAATCCAATATGGATTCCATATACTCAAACCAAGTTTTGACCTTGGTTGATCCATCTGATAGGATCAAGCTCGTGGAGCTTCGAGTGAATGAAAGCATTACAACCTTCTTGACGGTTGAAATGCAAAAGTCCATTTGGATTGTGTTTACCACATCCTCATATTCTGACTATGAGATATGATAAATGAATATGAAAACTATCTTGTTCAATATGAGATTGAAAGAGACTGAAATAAGGTATTTCTATAAATCTCATATTCAGTGGGAGTATGCATAAGGTATGCAAATCCCTAAGTCAATCTGTGGATTGATAAAGGCTTCTAGGAGTTAGACAATTCGATTCCACAGTCAAATCGTTTGACACAGATGGAAGTCGAACAAGTCTCAGAGTATACATATGAAAGTTAGTGATGTAAGAGTCAATTACGGTTCTTTAGAAGACGACATCCTTCTCATTAGGAATGTCAAGGATGACGTGAAAGTTACCAATTCTTGTTTAAGAAACAATTTGACATGAAAGATCTTAGTGATTATCCTAAATTCTCGAAATTCAAATCTATAGAAGATAGATCTAAGAGAATAAAAGGATTATCACAAAACGAGTACATGACCATAATACTAAAAGGAGTTTAGTATGGACAATGGAACATCTCTTTTGAAGAGTATGTGTCCTAAGATAACTTTAAGAAAGTTAGAATGTCCAAAATCCCTTTAATTGAAAGGGTGCACAATGTATGAAATGTCATGTACTAGAATTGATATGGCGCAGCACTAAGCGTAGTGGGTCGAATCCAATATGACCTCAGAGAAGGTCATTAGATTCCTGTAAAGGATGTCCTCAGAGTACTTGAGAAGAAATAAGGATATGTATTAGTTTATAGAGCCCAAAAGATCATGTTGTTAGAAGGATATTTGATGTAACCGTTCATCAAACATAGATGATTATGGAATCATTGAAAGGATACAACTTCTACCAGAATGGTAATGCAATGTGTTGGAAAGGGGTTCCAAGGACGGACATTACAAAACTCGACTATCGTAGTTGAGAACTTAGTCGTATTATATAACGCTAAGTTAAGTGTTTGGGTAAGAAACTCCATCTAACTGGTTAGATGAAGTTCCTAGCATGAAACAACTCCTTTATCATATTGTATGATAAAAAGGATGGTTTCTCAAGTAAGAGAACCAAGACCTCACCAAGAGACTGAACACGTGATTACGAATCATTTTTTAAGGAAAAGGTGTTTCCTAAGAGATGTGTAAACAAGAGGGTCACATCAGCAGAGAATATAGCAGATCCACTTTGGAAACGCCCATAGTCAATAGGCTCTCAAAGTGCATCTTGAGAAGATGGGACTTAGAGTACCTAAATGGCTTTTACGGGCAAGTGGGAGATTGTTAGGAATAGTGCCCTAGAAAGCCGATTAGTCATAATCCATTTTGGGACTTTCCTAGTATTACAGACAATCTTTGAATAATATACGATTGATTAATATCATAGGCAAACACTTCTTTATATGCTCTTGTTTGGTATGCGTTTACTTTAGCTGTGCTTGTATGAGAACTCCCCTAATCCTGATGACTTTAGGACTCTACCATTTAGGTGAAATGGTTCATGAAACGAGCCCTATATCACATAAGTCATGATTAGTAAAATACTCCAAGCCGATGAGTCTTACAGACAGTGGGAGTGTCAACCTGACTCCTCTAAGGCTTGCTTGTGGGATCACGCCCTTAAGAAGGACCACCTTGTTTCATGGAGATGCAAAGTGTATAGTTGATACATGCGTGATACATGAGGGTGCTTACTTCAATAAGTAAGTTCACTGAGGTGCCCCGTGTGAGAAGATTCCTAAATGGGAAAGGAAGTTTCTATTTCAGGAAATGGAAACTTCCAGATTAGGAAATATCTCACGAGTCATTGATGTGATTAATTGATCCTTAGACTTGAGGTTCCATGTCACTTTATGAGTTAACTCTGTAGTCTTAGGTATAAGCTTTAAAGGGTGTCGCCTTAGACAACTGATTCAAGGCTTATGCTGGGGCTACACAAGTGACTCATGAAAGTGAATGAGAATCAAGAAAGGACCTACACTTGCGTTTGCAAGGTGATCTCTTATTGTGTAAGTCATTCATATGTCATATGGAGTCCTTGGCCAAGGCAGTAGATCAAGACATCAAGAAAAGGGTTTCTTGGATTGAAATCAAATGGATATGAAATGCACTTAGCTTTAAGACCAGATTATTAGGGTTCTAATTATCCCTTACCCTAGATCTTGGTTGAGAGATAGTAAGTAGGAGGATTGTATCTCACATGAATCCATGACTTAAAGGTTCTGTCGAATCCAAACATTCCAATTCAGCTAGGGGTTAAACACCTGTTGCTAGACTATGGTCGTTTAATCTGTGGACTAATTAATTAATTAATGAATTAATTAATTAGGGTCACTACTAATTGAATTGAGAACCTAGAGGGTCACACACAACAACTTGGTTACATGAGTTGAGGCTTTAAAATGATTAAACGAGTTAATCGGGCCAAGAGGGTTCCACACGTGTGGGTCACGTGAGTGACACGTGTCATTGTGACACGTGTCTCACACGTGAATATATATATTGTATATATATATATATATATTAAATAATTAAAAGTGTTAATTATTTAATAGACTTTGGTTTAATTTTGAATTAAAAAGGAAGACTTATTTTGGAGAAAAATAATCTAGTTAATTAATTACGAGTTAATTAATTAGATAAAATAAGTTATTTATTTTAAATAAATAAAGTATAAAATTATCCAAAAATAGTTTGGATATTTTAGCTCTCTTGAAAGTTGATTTGAATTTGAATTCAAAGTCAAAGTCAAAATTACTTGATGATCAAGTAATAGGAGAGAGGGACCAAAATCTTTAGTCCATAAGGACTAGGATTTTCGGCCACCCCTCCCTTTCCTATATATAGGGGAGCTCATGCTCCCCTTAGAGAGTAATTGACAATTCTTTTGGTTCATGTGTTGAACACCATCCTTTCTCCAAGATAAACAAAACCCTAGGTTAAGCCTAAACACTAACTAGAGAACTAGCATCCTTACTAGTTAGATTGTAGCCAAGTTGGTGGACTATCTCTAGAGAGCTTCAAGTTAGAAGTTTTGAATATTCGAGCTTTACCAAAAGTGGGGATCAAACAAAACGATCAGAAGGGATGATGAAACGATTCTGAACCCAATAGAAAACGAGTGAAAAAATCAAACCAAAGAAGATGGCGAAAACCGTTCGTCGATATCCTGAAGGATGAATTTTTTCACGAGGATTTTATGGCTGGCAGATTTCTACTTTCGCAAAACTGGTTTTCGAAGGGAGTTTCAATCATGCCTTTCTCGTTTCATATTTCTTTCTTTATGTTATATTGTTAAGAACCTCCCTAACATGATTTAAATCTAGGTTGGTGTGGATTGTTATCCCTACAATGGATTCTGAAGTTGAAAGAGACTTTCAAGGGACGGGTTGCCATTACCGCATGAAGCGCGTTTGAGGACGGCTCAAAACGTGTCAAGAAAGCTACTACCCAAGTGAGTTTCTTGATCTCTACGAATTTGGATTCACGATTGCGAGTCTTAGATCCTTTTGTTGGAAAAAATTTTAAATTTCTGCTGCTTTCTGATTCCTGTTTTCCAACATCATCCTGGCCATTCGAGCAATGAGGAATCGACATCATCGGTCCTTTCCCGATCGTAACTCGGCAAAGGCAGTTCATCATCATCGCCATTGACTACTTCTCTAAATGGGTCAAAGCGCTAGCATTCTCCAAGATAACCTTTCATGTTCTGCAAGACTTTCTTTGGAAGCACATCATCACAAGGTTTCGTGTCCCTCGAGTTATAGTGTGCGATAATGGATCTCAATTTCGAAGTTCAAGATTCAAAACCTACTGCTCGAACTTCAAGATCAGTCAAAGATTCACATCGCTTGGCCATCACCAGGCCAATGGACTAGTCGAGGTCACCAATCGTACCATCATACAGAACTTATGCACGTGACTCGAGGCGAAGAAGGAACATTGGGTCGATGAAGTAGAAGGTGTCCTATAGGCCTATCGAACCACGCCCTGAATTCCAACCGGTCAAACACCCTTCGCTATGGTATATGGCTCGGAAGCAATGGTACCCGTCGAGATTGTTCATCAATCCCCTCGAGTGGCTCATTTTCAACACGAACGGAACGACGCATTAAGGGCTTTCGATCTCGACACCATAGATGAAACCAGAGAGAAGGAGAGTATAAAGATGCAGCAATATCGAGCCATAACCGCTCGCACATACAACAAGAACTTGCGACCTCTTCACTTTCGAGTCGGAGATCTAGTCCTCAAAAAGGTCAAAGTTACCAAGCATGTAGGTAAGCTCGATGCTAATTGGGAAGGTCCCTACTGTGTGATCGAAATTGGCAAGAATCGAGCCTATCACCTTGAAGATCTCCATAGGAAACACTTACCTCGATCATGCAATGCCCACAACTTGAAAAAGTATTATTTGTAAACAAATTATGTATCTTTCAGATCAATGAATAAATAAAGTTTTCCTTAATTTTCGATATGCATGTTATTCGATCTGCCTCTTGGTATCCTTTATTTTACGTCGCTCGTATTAAAGTTTTACTCGCTCGAAAGATTAGAGCAATTAGCCTCAACATCTTCTCGACCACAAGCATCGATTAACACATAGACTAATTATCAAAGCATTCAAAGGGAAATTTAAGTGATCATTCATTAACTCGAAACAAAGAAATTACATAATAATTTAAAACAGTGTGTTGATTACAACTTCTTCGATCACACACTTTTGGATTTTCCCAATGGGAGCAACAGACACTCGAATTCCTACCTATTTACATTGAATCCCGAGTCAACAACTACAGGAATTCACCCTAACAGTTGAATTCCTAAAAGATTACAAGAGTCTAACCCCAACAGTCGGAACCCTAAAAGGATGGATCTCCTCTCAGCAACAACTCGAGCACAGAGATAGGGCTGGCACGTTTTCTCTGGCCCACTTCCCCACCGGACCATCTCCGGTCCCCTCCTCGATGGGCACGATCGCGGCATCCCCAAAGTATTCAGGGCACATATCTTTGGGGTCGAAAGAGGCATCCAGGTTGAGCTCCATCAGCGATATATTATCTGGCTCGCCAGCAACCCTGGATCGCGCCAGTTTTACTGCGAAGCCAAACTCATCTTCATCCCAGTTTAGCTTGGGAGAGGGAGGTCGGTCCATAGGGTCGGCGGGTCGCGGATCGTCTTGGTATAAGCCGACCTTCTCTTGATCGTAATCTATTGGAAGGTATTTGACCGCTTGTACCTGGGCCATACACAAATTGAAGCCCTCCTCGACATTCTTGATGCTCGCGATCGAGACGGCTTTAGCATAGGCTTTGGAGTTCATAAAACGATACACTCCTCGCCTTTCATGGTCGGAGATAGACTCCTCAAGGCCCCTCTTACATCTACTCAAGGTAAGAGCTGCCCCATTCCTCTCGCCCTCGATCAGGCCCCTATTTTTGGCTTCAACCTCCTCCTCGATCGACCTTGTGACCCTGTCCTCAGCAACCTTGAGCCTCTTCTCGGTATCAGATAACTTTTCGATCGCATCGAGAAGATTTTTGTCAAGCTCATCCTTGTCTTTGTTGGCCCAGCCAACTTTTTGTCCTTCTCCTCGAGCTCGATTCTCATTCGTTCAACCTGCTGCTCAGCCCTGGCCCTCATTTGTCGATGGACCCAACCCCTTCGAGCCACCTGGAAGAAACCCTGGCCCATCTGCAACCAAAAAATCGATCATCAGAATTCGAACCAACACTTAACCAATACAAGAAGGAAATTCACAAGTAAACTTACAACGAAGTACTTCTGGACCCAGGACGCCTCGATCTCATCGTCCGCGAGTGCCCACCTCTCCGTGTGATCGACCACCGTTTAGATCGAGCTGTACAAAGCCCCGAGCGCGTTGTAATCCTTTGGGGTTGTACCGATCCTCCGAGGCTCCCCCTGTTCATTATGGCTCGAGAGGCCGTTCGGGAAGTGGGGTTCTTGGAGAGTTGGATAGTCGAAGAAGAGCCGCATGTCTTCCTCGCTTGGCTTCCAAGGAATGGCGATCGCGGGTCGGGCGCCCTGCAGCAGCCTTCGCACCCCAGCCAGGATGCTTGCAATATTCCGAGGCACGATGGCCCTGTGACCCTGATTGGGTGGGGTCGAGAATTTTCCGACTTGGACCTCGATGATGGGCCCAAGTGCTGGCGGCATGGGCGCAGGGGTCTTCTCCCGACCCTTCCCTCTCGATTTCTCCGCCTCGATCGTGGACTTAGTGTGGCGGTGGGTTTTCTGTTTCTTGGATTGGGGGGCTTCTGTGTCTTCGACCCCCATTGGAGCATTCCCCCGCTTCTCGGGGGCATCAACTATTCTCATTGCGAGGACCTTTGGCAACGCCTCGACCGTGGCGTTGTTCGCGGCAGTGATCTCCGCTTGGGTCGGCGGAGTCTTCTTCTCGGCTGCCTTCTTCAGCTCGGCCATCTCCTTTCTCCTGGATGCTAATGAAGCCGACATGATGTTTATTGTTCTGCAAAAGAAAGCAATCGATCATATACTTGGACCAAAAAAAAAAAAAAACAACAAAAACGACAAACTATATAAACATATTGCTTCGAAGGATCTGCTCGATATACCCGGGACGAAGTATTTATGGACCCCTGGTGCAAGCCCCAGCTCGATCAGCATTTGCGGAGCGATCATGTCCTCCGACTCCACACTTCCAAGATTCCTCAGGGTTGCCATTAAAGTGTTCGGCCAGCCCGGGTGTCCCCTCGGAAGATCAGCTCGGGGGACCCAACTCCATCCCTGATACTTCAAGCTGGGCCACCCCTTCTCACACTCGATGAAAACAAACCTTTGTTTCCATCCCACACCATTCGAGGTGGTTGGCGACCTTATCACCCGGTAATTATTCTTCGACTGGAGTTGGATGTACCCCGGGCCTGGTGCCGAGGTCTCGGTCGTTAGTCCAGCCTGGAAGATCTCGGAGAGGAAGTAGATGTTGGTTTTCATTCCCAAACATCTCAACAAGGCTCTCAGCCCATTTACCATGGCATATGAGTTAGGCATCAACTATAGAGGGCTGATTCTCAGAACGTTGAAGAACTCGAGCAGCTCCTCGGAGATGGGCACCCTAAACCCATTCTTGACTGCCAGGTAGTTGACCGCGATGCAGTTTGTGGGCGGGTTGGTCATTCTATCCCCGACACTGGGCTTTATCACTCGATAGCCCCCAAACTCCGGTGCACCGCCAAACAACCAGTGTTGAACCTCTTCGAACTTTTCATCCGATATGCCAGGTGTTATGGCTCGAGGATCTTTCACTAACTGACCCTCCGGATCGATGTTCTCCACCTCTTCCTCTTCTTCTTCCTCTTCCTCTTCACCTCGACCTGAGGTCGATGTCACCTCTCCAGCAATGCGAGGTACGACAACCTCTTCCAATTCCGCCTCGGGAAGTGGGTTGGATACCCCCACCACATCAACATTTTCATCCCGTCCCTGGGGGTTTGTCGACCTAATATCTATAGAGGCCCCAGAGTCCGTTGAGTCTGAACTCGAGCTGGACCCAGAGCTCGACCCCACACTTACGGCCGCCACATCCATCCCCTTTGGCCCGGTCTCCACTCGATTTGTTGACATCCTACAGTTACAATAAGGACATGTTTTCACTCTTGAAGGGTCGGATTCGAACAAATCGGGAGAGAGGAAGCCTTCTAAGAGGGAAGTGGTAGACCTCTCCCTCGAAGCAATCGAGAAAAATAAAAGGAAACACACAAGAGAATGAAATCGAGCTAAGGATCGAAACAATACTTTTTTGCGTTTAGAAAGGTCGGAATATTGCTTCCCTCGGAATGAACGACCAAAAATCAGTGCGCAAGAGTACTTAATCGTCCTACAACAGCTCGGAGCTTCTCTTCGGTTTTCTTTCGCAAAAGTAACAAAAGAAATTAAAGAGGGAACTATTTATAGGAGTGAATTTGGCGGGAATCGAGAAGGTGAAACGTCGCCATGATTACAGCGGGTCCCACCCTTGGGAGTTGAAACGGCACTGCCACGTCAGCCCTAGCAGATGACGTTTCGGGGGGCTTATGACGTGGCTCGTACTCGTTGCTCTGTTGGACCAATCACCGCACTCCACCTGTCCGGTCGAAGACTTCCCTTCGACCATCAGGCCGGTCTTTCAGTTACCACCCCACAATTTACCGCCTCAGCCGTCGACCCAGAGTCAGGCTTTCAGACCAGTTCTTTCGACTCAAATCCCTCGACCGGACAACGCATTGGTCCACTAACCATTCCACAGTTGAGTGGTCGACCACGCATTAAATGCAAGGCAATAGTGGGGCACCTGTCAGCTCCCCGCGCCGACACGTCGAGGCGGTTAGTTCTCTTTCTTCACCATATTTGTAGCACCCCCTCATTTATTGCACGGTAAGTTTTTTTCACCTAATCCATTTTACCACTCCATCATTCGATCATCCTCATCGAACCTGACTTGAGCGTCGGAGTGCCAACTCGGGTCACACCCCCACCTTCCCCGAGTTGGCCTCGAGCTCATGTTTGTCATGACCTGTGCAGATTTCGAGCGGTCAGGCGGCGAGTCCCCACTCAACAAATAGAGTGATCGCGATCTGATTTCCCGATCGAAAGTCAAGCGGAGATTTGGCACGATCAGTATCTATTTGTTTCTATGGGTATTCACTTTGTATTTTTTGAGCTAAAAATGACTATATGGTATAAATGTCATAAATGGTCCATTGCTATTTATAGTGATGTAATCGAGGGAATTCTTGGGCTTACCGATGAGCTTGATGAGCAAGGAAAGGCTTGGGATTGGGTGCGTGACTTCAATATTTTTTCATTTGTCTTTTTCTCATTGAGATGATTCCATTTGGCTTCTTGGGACGAGGAAATTTTAACGAATTAAAGTAGAATTATTCAATAAGAAAAAATAATCAAGCCCTAAACAAAGTCCATTGTCATATTAAAAATCACAAAAGCACACAAAGGAGTACAAGATTCTAGGCTAACATTAACTAGTATTCGAAATCTACTATGTAAGGACACAACATGGATATTGAATCGATCGAAACCCATTCGATATAGTATTCTTTTAACGTGATGATTATTACGATGGAATGAGGTGGGATGAAATGGTTATTACCACATCAATTTTTAAACCCTTGATTGGTACAAAATATGATTAGGAATGCTCATTACCACGGTAATATTCATTCCTACAATTATGGGATTACCGATTCCTTTGGTCCCCATGATATTAGCTATTCCCAATGTTGAAAATTTGTTTTTATTTTTATATTATCGTCACATATTTTTTAAATGCATATTATATTTTATTATCGGGTAATGTGGGATAAATCCCCAATTAGGCATCATATTTTTACTTAACTCCCTATTTTGACAAAATGTCGTATAATTTTCACATAATGTAGTACCTAATAATGATTTCATGAGAATTCAAAATGTTTTTCGATTAAAATTTTACATATAATACTGATAACTTATCGAATTGAATCATCGATATCATTGATCCCTCAATTGATACTTTTGACTACTGAAAATTCTCATAGTAACCTGTATTAATCAACTGAGACTTCTCAAGTATAGATTTGCATGTTTCTCTTTAATTTATAACTAAACCCAATTTCAATAATCACAAAAACATATTTGGGATTTTGTGGAGCATGATGTATATAATCTTTCTCTCAAGAAATTACATAAATGTCCATAGAATAAAATCGTCAAAAAATGAGAAAATTAGGTCTATACACATTCTTTTCAACAAATAGAACACTTTGATTCTGTCTAAAAATGGATACAGGGAGTGCTTGCATGCACATAAATTAAAAAGATTGGAGGAAATTGCACATTTTCAACATTATACACAACCAAACAGGTATTTGTAGTTAAATCATTCTATTAAGCCAAATTAGAGCTAGACAAGCAGATCATTATAGACTAAAATCCGATCAATGGGTACGCATTGATAGAGGTTTCTAAAATTTTGACTACATACCCTAAGTCCGAGCAATAGAATTATTTTAATGTCTTGAGTACATTGACTTCGGATAATTTTAACCCGAATTTAGCTCAGCCAAAACAATATAATAGAGCCAGCTCTATGTTAGAATTTCCGGTTGATTGTATAACTAAATTAATTTGTGTTTATCATTGCTAATGTCACGATCAATACGAATTAGGACGATGCATGTCCTTATCAAGAAAGGTAAAACCTACGCGTCTGCTAAGCTACCATGATTTTTTTTTTCAAGATTTTTAAGTCCATAACAAGCATATATCGAGATCATTATCGGTTCTTAAAAATATCTTGTAAAGTATAATTCATAAATTTTTGGGTTAATCTTAGTTTGCAATCCAATGTTTGGGGATTTTTACACTTAGTACCCAACCTTTGAATTTTATTGCACGTAAGTGTCCATTTCAGATCTGACCAATAAGAAAATGACATGTAATCTCTAAATAAATATCAAAATGTTATCGTTATTTGATGGCAATATATCTCAACTAAAACTTTAGCATACCAAACATGAGTAATTCGGAATTGATCTCAAACACTTGTTATATATTTGTCTCCAATTTCAGCACAAATAAAAGAATATTCACAATAATAATAACTATTACAATATTGCGACAACAATAGGTTGATTGGAAAAATCAACGCCGCAGATGTTCGAAACCCCAGCCAATTAAGATTTAAGAGAACAGCCAGTCCAGTATAGTATCACTTTTTGCGAGCGTATGGAAGCTCTTGATAAATGATAACAATATAATCTCTTTGAAGCCCTTATAAGTAGGAGACTCTCGAGTTTATTGGAAAATAAGACATGGGAATTGGTGCACGGGGCGACGACTTCTCTTGCAATTTTTTCGAAGGCGAGGAACTCGATTTCTGAGTGGCTGCATCGGATACGCGTGAAGACGAAGGAGTTTTAAAGCAGCCAACGAAGGCCGTCAAGAAACTCATATTGCTGATGGCTTTGGTCGAGAATATGTATATGTATATGATATCTTAATTCTTAACAAAGAAAAGGAAAGAGCAAAAGAATATGAATGTTGAATTGGGTGGAAATATGAGAATAAGAGGAATGTTGTTGTGTGGTTTGGTTTGGGTTAATGATGTTGCAAATATTTATAGTGAAGATAAAGGAGGATTTGTTTGTGGATCATCATTGAACATTTGAACTTGGTGAGCAAGGAAATGCCTGGGATTGGTGGTGCAACATCATTTGTGTTTCCGTTGTCATTAGTCAATGTAATTGGTGGTGCCACATCATTTGTGTTTCCGTTGTCATTAGTCAATGTAATGCTTCTCCTCTTTGCTTCTTCTGCTTTTGACTGACTTTGCAAATAACTTTTTTGGACTACTATAATAAAGAATTTCCTGGTATTTCATTTATTTTCAGTTGCAAAAAGCAATTCAAACACTATGGTGGTTAAAATGGTCAACCGTCTCTATACTGTTAATTTCTTAAACAAACCTTTCAAAACACAGTTTAGGTACTTTTACGCCACGTAACTCTAGTTATTTTTCATGTGATACCGGGTGAAACAAAGTTGAGCTTTCTAACCCAAACTTGGTTCAAATTGGTATAACGACAGAGCAAATATTTTACACTTGTAATATAGTTGTTGGAAAATTTAAAAAAAGTTTGATTCGATCGAGTGGGGATTGAGTTGGAATTTTCCCGACATTATTCATGAAATTAACCTCAATATATATATATAGGTTCGAATCACCTGATAAGTATAATTGTCTTCAAATTTTTTCTTTTAACATCCAACTTCTGATCTTTTAAAAAATCAGATAAAGTCTCTATTTCTTGTTATCTAGTCAGATAAATACAAAATTATATTAGAAAATAGAAACTAAGATATGATACAAAAAATATTATAATCTTCCTTGTCAAACTAAAAATTGGATAAATAGAATAAATGACATTAACCAATAAGGATAGATATATAATAACGTTAATTAGGATTCAATTAAGTTAATAAACTCCAATAAGATTAAGTTCTTCAAAACCCATCAAAAAAATTTTGAACACTCTAATGAAATGTAGAGGGGTATATTCTATCGCGTTCGAGGACTTAAAAACTTCTATTATACTTAACTCCTACCGTACACTAATTGAGGAGCAATTTGTCAAGAATTTCATCACTGGACTCACAGAAGAGATCAAATGATGGAGATGTTTTGCCCAACTTCATTGGTTCAAGCTATTCAGGTGGCTAAAAGGCAAGAAGCACTGCAAGAGATCATGAACAGAGGAGGAAAAACAATGCCAAGGAATTGGAATATGAAAAGTAATGCACTGATAATAATGCTAAAAGGGTTGTCCCACTCCTCAGAATTGATATCCAACTGTAAGAAGATTAACTAATGAGGAAATGAATACAAGCCGAAGAAGGGAGTCTACGTCAATTGTAATGAGATCTAATCACGTTGGGCATGAGTATAAGAAGTTGTTTGTGATTATTAGGTGTGAAAGTAGAGGTAGAAATAGAGGGAACCCCAATATATAATCGAGTTAGCTAATAACATAGAGGGGAAGAGTGTCATGTGCCAGATACCATGAAGCTAGTGGGAAAAGTTGAAGGGCACACCATTTTCTTCCTAGTTGATACTAGAAGCACACACTTTCTTAAATTTTCACAGTACTTGTTGAGAAGCTGAAGTATTAAGTAGGACGTACAACGCCCTACTGATTATTGTTGCTGATGTAGGGAGAATCAACTGCATTACTAGATGTGGTGGTATCTAAAGGGAGATGGGGATCGAGGGGATCATGTGTTAAAAACTGGGGTGAGGTTGCTTAAGTCTGGGGATGTGAAATAATAGGTAAAATTGCAAAATTTACAGGAGACCAATTGTGCATTTCAAAAGGGGCTAGAGAGAATATAATTCCCCGTAATTTTTATTTATTTATTTATTAATTTCTATTACCTAAAATTTTATTTTGTTTTATTTATCTTTTTACTTTCTTGTTATGATAATAAATATATTTGTAGATAATGATATTATTAACGATTATAGAGAGTTGATAAGGTTGAGAAACCTAATCTACCACTACCCACGTATTTATTGGTTAGTCTAAAGAAATCTGTACAAATAGAATATACTGCGACTACGAGGTAAAGAATCGAGAGAAGAAAAGGGTAGAACCGTAGAAGAGAATGACGCACTAGAGAACACCACACTCGACGATTGACCCTAATTCGGTGTAGATCTTATCCCACAGTTTGCAGGTGAGATCAATGAATTAAATTTGAGTAGTGTTGGAAAGTCTAATAACAATATGCTGAAATAGGTATTGTTCGTAAATTCATGGTTAGAGATATTACTTATTGGGATAATTATGATGGTTTGCTTGAGAGACAAAATTCTTATGGGTGGAAGAAACCCCATATTTTATGCATTGCTTAATGGAGAGAGAGGTTATATTGACACATGGGATTATCAATTCAAGTTTTAAATATACAATTTAGTGAAGACCGTAATTATGAAACATCCGTAGAAGGCAATTGTATACATATGCACGGACTTATTATTAGTTTCAGAGGACATCAAAAAGCAATTTAGAATTACTAGACTAATATATTATGTTGTGTTTAGTATCAATTAGTACTTATTTCAGTCGAATTGGTAAGATCAATTTTTAATTAGATTGTTGGGATAATTGATGTACTTAACTTAGAATTATAACGAAATTTGAGCAGTTATGAGATCTAATTTTCGATTGTTGGACATTTTGGCTAATTGCTGGATTATATTATATCTAGATTCACTTCGGTTGACTTAGAGCTATCGCCAATTAGCTGTCAAAGTTTTCTAGGATTTCAAATATTTCAAGGTAAGTAATTTTCAACGCTTTTCTATTGTTTCCGTAAACTTAATATTGAATATGTAATTCTACGATTTTGTAATTATTGAATTATTGCTTTTGTGTGAATATTAATTGTTGTCGTTGTTATTTTGAAATTAAATTATGAAAACTTTCATAAGTTTTTAACTGCAGTATCATATGTTATCTGATTCCATTGAGTGTATATGTATGTCTGTCTCCAGAGTCATATATGCGTGCCTTGGTCAAGGCACATCTGTTTCGTCCCTCAAGAGGGTCATCTGTTCCGTCCCTCAAACGTTCATCTGTTCCGTTTTATGTTTCGTCCCTTAAGAGGGTCATTTGTACGTACCCTCTGACCAAGAGTTCATCTGTTAGATTTTGTACTCAATGGAAATTTTGTTATGAAAGTATTGCCCTAAAATATCTGTGTTACGTGAGTTTATGATCATAGAATAATTTGCATAATATGAATTGTCCTGTAAAATAATTTTGATGTACAAAATATAATAATATTTATTTAAGGATTATCTTGATTTAGTAGACTAGTTTTGAGAATTGCTTATTGAATATGCGGCTCGCCCCTCGCTAATATTTTTTAGATCATTAGTCGGCTTTGGAGTTTGCAGAAACGGAAGCAAGAATTCGATTACCGTTTAGTATTTTATTTTTCTATTGTGATATTTTGGATCTTTTAATATATTGACTAAAATAGTTATGATTGATTTAAAATTAAGACTTCGAGAGATGATTTGTAATAGATATTTGTTTTTTCGTTGCACTGCTTTAAAGACTTGTTTTAAGTAATTTACTTTGAACTTAGTTTTTCTTCTTACCGAGATTTAGTGTTCTTGAGTCTCTCGAGCCTTATGGACACTGCCGTGTTGCTTCCCGAAAACGGGGCGTGACAGGAGATGTTAAAAAAAAAAGAAGACATTGTCCAGGAAAATAAGTGATAATGATCATTGAAAAAGTTGCATAAGGCGGTGTGTTTGGAAGAAAATACTGGAGATTGGACTCAAACTCTTATCATAAAGTATGAACTTCTCTTTAAAAAACATGAAAGATTGCGACCAAATAGAGCATGTGATCACTGAATTATGCCCAAAATTGAAGTGGAAGCTTTTAAACGTTACCCTTACGTATACGAGCAAAGTAGGAGATACTGATCACAGAAATGCTTATATACATATATAACTCATCCAATAAGAAATCTCTACTCTTCACTTGTGTTGCTATGTAGCACCCGGAACGCAAGGTAGTCATGTCCCCCGCACTATAGTTCAATCCACATATGGAACGAGCACCCATACATGAATCAAGCCTATAGCAAACGGGAGACAATAAAAAAAAAACAATCTAGCTAGGCGGGACTAACCCTCAATTAATTACAACAATGCATAACAAATAACGCGGAAGCATAATATAATCATATCATCATTCTAGTCCGTTTCCAATCTATCAATGTACAATCTCTCAAAGTAACATAAATGAGTCACAAAATACATATACTTCAAATAGGTAAATGAACTGTGCTAGACTCAAAATAAAAGACTTGCCCCGACTCAATCCCGCCTAGCACTCAACCTGCAAAAACCTGAAAAGTGAGGTATCAGTCTATGAAAGACTGAGTGAGGGGTTTAAATAAATATAAGCGCATATATCATGCAAGTTATAATCTCGGGTAAGATTTTATAAAAAGAAATCAATATAAGTTCAAGAATAAAGTAAATCCTCGCCCGAGATTACAACTATTCAATTAAACAGTTCAATCATTATCAATTCAATCCATGGCCCAACGAGTGAGGGCATTCTCCAACCTTTACTCCAAAAGTGAACGATAATGAAGGTTTCTGTTTATTAGGCGATCATACAAGTAATTAACGTGCCATCAATTAGCAGTTTCATTAACCCTTTTTCCTCCGGGTGATGGTGGGCTTGCAAGACCCAACCATCCAATCATGACGTACATCGAGAACATGACTCCCACGTACGGGATTTCTTCCTCCACCAAACCTCCTGGTGGATTCAGAGGTGATCCCAAAATGGTGAGGATAGTGCAAGAGTTACCCGTCAGCCCTTTGCTTTCCCCGGTTGGCTCAATACACTACCCTCGGGCCCACAGTGTAGTACAATATACTCGCCAAATCAATTAATCAATTCAGTCCGTTCAGTTCATTCATGAAATCCGTTTAAAATCAATAAGGTTTGGAAAACTATAGATATATAGATACTACATTTTGGTCGAAATCCATATAATGGTTGTACGGGTTCTATATATCTAGAATTTAAACCTCACCTGACAAGAGACGAAACAAAACAATGATATAAGAAAGTGTTCGCACGACCTATGATCTCCCCCTGGAGAAGAACTGGACAAGAAAGGAAACAACGGGAACTCGTAAGACGAGACTCAATATGAGACCAAGTATGATGCACGGCAATGCTCATGTAACACCTTAATAACCAAACAAATTAGCAATCAAGTGACACTTAAATATATATGAGAACCAATTAGCATCTAAGAGATGAAATCAATCTCAAGGAGTCACATATTCATATCATTCAACCTTTTAAGTTTGCTTTGTATAAGGCATGGAGTTACACAATCACGTTTGAGCAATTAAGTACTAAGAAGTGTCAAATATGAGCATAATTATCAATACACCAAGTATAATTCATATAAGTCACATATGGGAGCCAAGGAAGTGAAAGGAATGCAATATGAAGGGTTTGGCAAAGTTTGGTAAAAACTGACAGTTTTCGAAAATGTGCACACTGTAGGAAAATTAGAATATCTTGAGTTCTAGAATTTGGAATTGAGTTTTTTTTGTTGGATATGAAATTAGACAAGTAGACCTTTCCGATGATATATGGCTCGTTTTCTATTTCAAAGCGAGGAGAAAATGGTGTAAGCTTGAAGTTGGGTGAAAGCAGTTTTCCAGTGAAGTGGCAACACCAAATTAAAATGATTATAACTCTCAAACCAAAAAAGATATTGAGGTGATTCCAATTTTAGAGTATTCTAAACTTCAATAGGTTTCCGTCGGTTTAAAAATTAGGTCAATCGGAGCTCGGATGAGGGGGTACCCAGCCGGGTAAAGTTTAAGGAAAAAGTTCCCCGGCCGGGGAAAACTGTCCAAAAGCTTTCTGGACCAAAAGTACCCACCCGGGTACTCTTCCTCACTAATTTTACCCACCCTGGTAACCTTTATGGGCTAGAAAAAGGGGGTAGCAGCAAGGGTTGTTTCGAGGAGGAAAAGGGGAGAAAGCAAAATCACAACAAAACTCAACCAAAACACTCCAAACAATCATATATCATGCATATAACCCATATATATCATTTAGATCATATTAAAACCAATATAACATGCTTAGATCATAGGAATCATTCATGGAATCAATATGAAGTCAAATGATCAATCATGCTCCAAGCTTCATGAATTCAAGTTATAATTGTATGAAATCAACTCAAATCATCATACAAGCTTCATATTAAATCATGGCATCCAAAATAATTACAAACCCTAACCAAACCTCATGAATTACCAAAGATATATGCATGACCTTACCTTGAAGATGGAGGAGATGAAGAGAGAAGAGAGGGTCTAGAGCTTGATTTCTTGGAGAAATATGGGAGAAATCCTTTGTCCCTTGCTTCTTGTACCAACCGAAATGGAGAGGGAGAGAAAAGGGATATCTTGAGTTTGGCTCATGAATGAAATAAAGAAGATAAGGTATGTATATGTGTATGTATATAATATATCGATCAAAGATAGGAGAAAGAAAGGGAAATTACCAGTTGGTCCTCAAGAAATTTAAGACAATGCAATTGGGTTTCAACTTATGTAAATGATCAATTTAGTCCAAAGAATCTTATGCAATTAAGTCCTCAAATTAAGGAAATAGATCAAGTAAGGTCATATAATCAAATAAGTCACGTTCGGCAATTAATTCACGTATCACTCAAATACGAGTTGTGCAATAATTCATAATTTGAGAATATTATCACATATTTTCACACGAACATATAAGAATATAATTCATATAATGTCACGTAATGCGTAACCATAAAAACGGGGCGTTACATGCTAACTAAACAAAATGCAATATATATTTCATATTCCGTGTTGACTACAGAAATTTGAAAGATAGTTATATACCCTGATGGTGATCTCCCTAAGAGTTGTTCCTCTTCTCTTCTTGTTTTTGTATGTGTCTGTTTTTATCTCCTCCTATCCTCTTTTATTTATAGCCTGAAACACATTTACCCTAAATCTCTTCTTATCCTTATTTTGATAGGATATCCATGTTAGAGTTTTTATTACCTCCAACTTTGTGTTTGACCTCATCTATTTAATAACTACCCTTTACAGACTCTCTTTGAATTTTCCTTAACATATCTTTATTCACATTGTGTTCTCCGAGCGAACAGGGATCTAGATTTAACATGTACGAACAAACTATTAAAAGATTCGGTGGGACCCCAACATAACCCTTTCCACATCATTGATAAGTTGTTATCTAGGTTCGTCCTAACTTCAATTCTTGTACATAAGTCTTAGATGTATATAAAATATTCTAGAGATATAAAATAGTGTAGAAATTTAATCAATCCACATATCAAATAGATCTTAGTCCTTCATTTATCGAAGTGATGCCTTATAAATAGGCCCATCATTCATTTGTAGCCACTAAGGTCTCGTTTGCTTTTTGAGTATGGATTTCACATATAAGGATTATGCATGTTAGTTTAGCCACGTATATTGTCCATATCTTTCATTTATTTAGGCAAATAAAAATTGGTAAAAAGACAGTTTTAGATATCTAGATATATATTGTTTCAGAAAATGCATATTGTCCATATCTTTCATTTACTTAGGCAAACAAATAAGCAAACAAAAATTGGTAAAAAGACAGTTTTAGATATCTAGATATATATTGTTTCAGAAAATGAAAGCAAAAATAGAGCCAAACATTTCCAATATAATTTAATAGCAGATTAAGTGTTCATCATAGGTTTTCTTTCATGACATTTGTGCCAAAGACCATAGAGATTGACATGCCGAAGAATATGGCTATGTTCTACAAATTGATATGGTCTTAAAGTAGAAAAATCTAGGCCCTCTTTTTGAAGGAAATCGTGAGCAAAAAATATTGGGAACGTAATTGCAATGACAAACTATTGTAAATTCTCCCAGCTATTGGATACAATTGTAATTGTAATAGAGAGCTTGCCACCATGTTTAACTAAATATGACAAAAATGCATGTTTGGCGGCCTTGTTGATATCCTACCAAACACACTGGCTCACCCACTAACCACGGTCTGGGGACGATGAAATGTAAATAATTAATGATATTTGAGGTCTAAGTGTGCCCTGGATAACACAAAAGTAAACAAGCCCTAAAAAAAACTGTAAGCATTTCCAAGCCGTAAGAAAATGACTCTTTTACTTGGAGGTTTTGCAAAGGTTAGAATTTTGAAATGGCAAAATAGATTAAATTTTCAAATCTCCCATAATTGAATTGTTTACATTGGTATATTTGGGCTGTATAATCCTATCAATTTTACTATTCTTGTTTATCCCACTAGGTTTGTTTCATGCCCTACGTATCCTATCAATTTTACTATTCTTGTTTATCCCGGAATGCCTTCTCAGTCGAGTTCTCAAGGCTCGCTACTTTCCGAATTATGATTTTTTTGAAGCTGGACTTGGACGTTCACCCTCGTTCATGTGGAGAAGTATTCTTGCTTCCAGACCGATTATTAAAGTCGGCTATAGATGGCGTATTGGCTCCGGAAACTCCATTAATATTTGGCGTGATAGATGGCTCTCGAGACCTAACTCTTTTCGGCCTCTAATATGATAACCTCGGGACCCGACAGTAACCAAAGTTTTCCAACTTTTGCTTCCGAATGGTGGAGGATGGAATTTGAAATTAGTTGATGAGACTTTCTATGTTGATGATGCAAAGCTGATTTGGAGCATCCCTTTGGGCAGAACATTGAGACCTGACAAGCTTCTTTGGCACTTTGAGAAGAATGGTAATTTTTCGGTCCGTAGCGCTCACCACGTCGCCCTCGCTCTTGATGGGGCGAAGAGAGCCACCTCCTTGTTGTCTCATTTCAGCCCCCTTTGGAAAAATATTTGGAAATTGCAAGTCGCTCCGAAGGTTCGGGTCTCTATTTGGCGTACTTGTCATGGCATACTCCCGACTGCTATGAACCTTCTTTCCCGTCATTATCCCGTTGATAGTTGCTGCCCAATTTGCTTCGAGGATCCTGAAGATGTGAAACACGTCCTTTTTGCTTGCCCTTTTGCTTGCCAAGTTTGGGCGATTTCGCTCCTTCCTTGGACTCCCATCTCGAATTTTTTAGGGGGAGTCCAAGAGTGGATCGAAGCCATTTTTTTTGCGTTCAATGCGGGTGAGTGCGCCAAATTTGCTTTAATTTTGTGGGGCTTATGGTGGTTCAGTATTAAACTAAGGATGGAAGGTTGTTGTTGGTGCCCAGATGAACTCATCTCCTTCGCCCTTTCGATGAGCGACCCCTCGGATGTTTGCTCTACCCCTTTATCTTCTTCTTTGGTCGGATCTTTTGATTCTATCGCTGGATTCCTCCGGAACCTGGCGTGGTGAAATTGAATATGGATGGTGCAATTTTTACTGAATCGGGTGAGCATGGCATTGGAGTTATTGCATGGGATCACCATGGTGCTTGTTTGAATTGGATGAGTGACCGCTTTGACGGACTGTTGGCTCCAGAAGTGATGGAAGAAATTGCCATTGTCCGTGCCTTAGAGTTTGCTAAAGCTCATTCTTAGCCAAATATTTGGGGGAAAGTGACTGCCTAAACCTTATTAATAAAGTGAACTCTTGTGATGAAGATTGCTCAGCCGTAGGAGCCATTATCCAGGATATCAAGCTGCTTTCTTTATCCTTTAATTCATGTAACTTTTGTTTTGTCAGACGTGTAGCCAATGGTGTGGCTCACTCTTTAGCTCGAAATGCGGCTCCGGCCTGCGAGGGTGGCTTTGTTCTTCTGCTCGTACTTCATGATCTTGTCTTGGAGGATTGTAATTCTCTTTGATCGGTGCCCTCCCGTTTGAGGGCTTTCCCTGTCAAAAAAAAAATGTTTCTGGTATGTTGTCTTGTTTTTTTGATAGAATTTTTTTATTTTATTTTTTGATAGAATGGTATGTCGTCTTGTGATGAAAAGAAAATTCAGGATCAAAACATTTCATATGTTGAGACGTTTGGGAACAACTCGTTTTAATCTCTCTAAATTTCTCATGACGAATTTTCAACCAATATCCTAATTTACAACTTAAATCAATTATATGGTTATATTTTTGGTCCTATAGGATTAGA
The DNA here is from genome assembly GCA_037501455.1 of Lantana camara. Lineage (NCBI taxonomy): Eukaryota > Viridiplantae > Streptophyta > Magnoliopsida > Lamiales > Verbenaceae > Lantana > Lantana camara. The sequence goes on along the minus strand of CM074862.1, from coordinate 85,655,077 downwards.
TCTTTTAGACTTTTAGTCTCATGTCTTTGAAATTAGACATATTCAATCCCATTATTTTTGAAAAGTTGTAATTCTGGTCTCATTCGCGGCTCCGCCAAATAATCGATGAAAAATATTTTTTTTTGCCATTAAGTGTAATTTGGGGACAAAGTTATTGTTCAATAAGTTGTTTTTTTTGTGTAATAAGTTTGCTTATTATTACCTCAATTTAGCATCTGATTACCTTAATGAGGGTGATTCAGAGTAATGCTTCAAAGTTAATTTATTGTGCTAAAATGGGGTACTAATAAGCAAATTCTCACAGAAAAGAACCTAATGAACAATAACTTTTCCCCCAAAATTGCACTTGACGGCAAAAATGCATTTTCCGTTCATTATTTGACGGATGGGATCAATTTTTTAAAATAATAAAACTAAATGTGTCTAATTTTAAAAATATGTAAAATTATAAAAGGCGACACCAACACGTAATTTGCTCACAGATTGATGATAGCTTCAATTATAACTCCAATCAAGTGCCTAATTCTATGGAATTTTGAAGGGATAACTTAATTTCGTTTTTATTTATTAAGTGTTTCATCCGTCTTCTATCTTGATCTTTGCATGAATGTCTCTTACGTCAACTCAATTTCAAATGGCAAGTCAATATGTAGTTCTTTGATGGTGCAGAAACTGGAAGTGTGTTAATACACCAACACTTTAAGATTTGTTTATGAGGGGAAAACCATCACAGGCGTTGAGCCTCAAGAACTGGGTTTCCTATGAAGCATGGGTTCTTCCAGCTAGGATAACACCAAGGGTCAGAACGCAGTATGGATGCAGCAATGGTGTGTGTGAAATGCAGAGCTTGAAGAAGGAAAATGAAGGAGAATGCCCGGTTCAGTGTATGCGATGTCTTGAAGAAGATGACTTGGGAAGAATGCATGTGCTTCCCTCTATTTATATGTTAGGGATGAGGGGGTTTAGGTAATTTGACCATGTGGTCCCAAACCTGTGTTGCCCTAACACGTGGCGACCTGTGACGGTATGAAAGTAATGCCTCTGAAAAGTGGGCGGCGTGTCAGGTACGAGGTGCATGCTGCCATTGTGTCAGAGGTTGTTGGTGAGGGTTGAGCGTCTAGGAAGGGTTTAGATAGGGGATCAGGCGAGCAGATGCCTGCACCCTGGTGTGTGCCTTGCCCGACCATCAGTGACGCTCGTAGGGACGCACGGAGGGGTTCGTCCTAGCAGATGTCCATCGAACGTCAACAATCCGAGCGCATTCAAGGATGGGCCCTCGTGAAGCGCTTACCTGGGAAGGGGATGGCCTTGAGGGCCCCAGCCTGGGCGTTGGGATGGACAGTTGGAACCCTTGCTCGAAAAGTGGGCCGAGGCTCATGGGTTTGGGATCCATAATCAGGCAAGTGAATGGGTTGGGTCATCCCCCGAGCCCATTAATGCGAGCTTCTAAGCTCCTGGTAAGTAGATGGTGACACGTGGACGGCTCTGATATGAGCGTGAGTTTATGTCTCATCATTTTGCCCCCCAAATTCTGTAGTAGCGCTTGAGTGCACTGTAGAATTTCAGAGAAGCAAGCTTTGAACCTTTTTGAATATTTGAGGGTCAAGCTTCAAGGATGAAGTGACTGTTTGTCTTCCGTAACGGGCACGTTCTGACATCACCATTAATGAAGTCATATCCGCATTAAATGCTGAGTGGGAACGTGGGCGCGTGTACTCCGGGAGACGTGAGGCGGTTTTCAAAAGTGGGAGGATTTTCAAGGTGGGAAATGATTGCGTTTTCAAATCCCTAACCCTAGTTAACGCCAAGTTTTTCCCCTATAAATAGGGGAAGAGAAAACCCTTGAAGCCTTTCACGCCTTCAATCTTCTTCAAGCAAACTTACAGCACAAAGTTCTGCGAATTTCTGTAAATTCCAGCAAGTTTCTTCCTCCAATCGTTAGGTAACATCCGCGTAATCTCTGATTTATTGTACTAACCCTAGATTTAGGTTGTGTGTGAGCGATACTTTTGGTGAGGAAACCTTTTCTGCCATTGAATTCACTCCGGAATCCTGCTTCCCCACTGAACTTTTGTGAAAAGCTTCATCTTCCAGAATTGAAAACCAGACATGGCGGATAACAATGCTGAAGCTTATGTGAGGGAGATAGACGAGATGTCCGTTGGGAGTTCTTCCCCTCACGGTAATGTTCCCGTGGCCGTTCCCCTGGAGAGGGCCTCACTGGGCGATGCGACCCCCACCGCTATTCCTGTAGCACGGGCCCCGACAGAGGCTGGGGATAAAGAGCTTGATGCCGCCGTTCAAGGGATGAACGAGCAGGATCCCGAAGGGGTAAATGACCTCTTTGAAGAGATGAACAACATGATGGAGATGCAGAGGCAGGGGGAGAGAGTGTTTTCTGTGTTGAGAAGTGTTGTAAGGCCTCAAGACCATCGGATTAAGGTGGCGATTGCGGCTCCTGAGGGTGATGTAGGGCCATCCGGGCATCAAGTCGATGGTGAGCCCCCGCCACCCACCAACGACAGAGAAAAGGAAAGGAGCCAGTGACCGGGGTGAGGCAGAACAACCCTCATCAAATAGACAGATCGCCTGATGAGATTGAGAGCATCTTGACGCTCGAAGATTTAGCGGAGTTGAAGTCCAGGGCTTATTGGGATGATAGTGTGTACTGGACTCGCTTGCCCTCGAGTGGCGAGAGGGCTAACCGTCCGCCCCCGGGAATGATGACAGTATACTTAGACTCCGTCCTGGCCGGCGGTTTGAGATTTTCGATTCCGCCAGTTGTCGCCAACATCTATAACTACTTAGTTTTGAGCCCCACTCAAATTCTTCCCAATGGCATTGCCCTGATAAACACCTTTGTGATCTTGATGAGGGCTATGGGCCACGAACCTTCAATAGACAACTTCAACAGCTTAATCCAAGTGGCCCGTTCTCCCCGCTCGTCTCCGACTGACGGGTTCTATTATGCCCAAGCCAAGTCCGGACTGAAGATGAATGATTCGCCCTCGATGTCGTACGGCGAAAACTGAAAAGAGAAATACTTCTTCGTTGGGGCTCCCGGGGGGATTTTTGGAGCTCACCGAGGGTGGATAGTATACGGAGACGGCCCTCTGGTTAGGGATAGATCCGCGAATAAGCTCTTCGAGCACTGGGCGAAGAGTTTGGCCCTCGTGATGAAAAACGGGAGAAAATGGATTAAGGCCAAGGATCTGATGAAGAACGAGGGGGTACTGTTCCGCTATAGACTTTCCTGCCCTCCAGAAATGATACTCAATCCTCCCGCTGACATCATGGGTCCCGACGGTCAGACTCTAGGAACTAACTCTTCTAACACTTAGGATAGCACCACGAACTTATTTAGGTTGCAATATTTTTATAGTGGTTATCCATATACCATCCTTTTAACACTCGTGCTTTTATTTTTCAGACGTTCAAATACTGACTACTGGGATGGACGCCGAGAGGGTTGCCGAAATGATGCGCGCTCAGCGGGCGGGCGCCAATCAGCAGTAGCAGCAACCACAGCAACAGGCCCAATCTTTGAATGCTCCGAGGGGAAGGAAAACCCGACGAGGGCCAGGGAGAGGCGATGGAGGCAGGGGCGCTCGCAGGGGTGCTGGAAATGAGGTTCAAATTGCCAGCCCCATTGAGGATTTGACCATTGGTGGCACTCGGAGTGCCACTCCTCCCCTTGCTGCTCCTGAAGAGCCGATAGCCCTCAGTTCTAGTAACTCCCGCAACCGCTCGGGGGAGTTGGCCCGCTTTCACGATGCGATAAGGTTGACCGCACAGGGAAAAGGAAGAGATTGCCAGACTCCATTCCCATCTCCGGGAAAGGGAAGGAGGTGATTGTGGGCCACCGTGGCGAGGTAGTGATACCTCATCATCCGAGGATGAGGATTTTTGGAAGATTGGATTCCGGGGAGACACTCGGTACAAGTGCCAAAGAGCGGACGGCCCTGTTCTCCTGAAGAAGAGTGCAGCCACCACCAACTTGGTCGCGGAGATCGTCGGGAAACTCCAATTCTCTGGCGATCATGACAAGCTGAACAAGCATGATGCCGTTCGGGTTGCAGATGATGCTTGTCACGCTCTCCTGACGGTAAGTCTTTAGATCCCTTTGTGAAGCTCCAATCTTTTCCGCTTTTACTTCTGATAGTGACCCTCGCTTTTGGTTTTTCAGGAAGTAATCCCGAGGCTGAAGAACTTACAGGGTCGAGCGCAGGCCTACTCTGAACACAAGGCCAAATACAAGAAGTTATTGCGCATCTCTGATCCTGGCCAACTGCAAGAGGATTACAACAATGTCTGCACTCAACTTACTGCCTCCAACCTTGAAAAGGACAAGCTGAAGGAGGACTTGAAGCGGTCAGATGATGCGTACTTAGCCCTTGATGATCGCCACAGGAAACTCAAGGAGGAGCGTGACCAGCTGAGGGTCACCAACGGGGAGCTTGGCGAGCAGTTAGCTGAGAGCACTCGACAAAATGAGGTAACCAAGAAAACTCTCGCTGAGTTGCAGGAGAAGGTGGTCGGCTTAGAGACGAAGGTGGCATGGGAGGCAGTGACAAGATTTGTGCACTCAAAGGCCTTTACTTTCGCCGCCAACCTTTATTGCTTTGATAATGCTCGGCGCTTCTTCTGGAAGGATGTGGGGCAGATGGTCAAGTTGGGAATGGCTCCTGAAAGCGCTCGGACTGATGAGCGCCTGCGCATGGACTTAGATGAAAACTTGGAGCCCATCGTCCGCAATGAGGACCCCTCAGAAAGCTTGGCAGAGCCGGAGTATCAAGATCTCGTGATGATGCTCCAGAGGGAGTTCATAGAGGCCAATCCCATAGATCCTGAGCCTATCCCGATCAAGGACGATGGTATCACCATCGACGCTCAAGTCGGCGAGGAAGTAGGTGATGCTCAAACTTTCAATGCCAATGTGCTGGCCCCAGTTCCTCTCTCAACTACCCCTCCTGAGCCCGATAGTCAAGCCCAATGATGCCTCCTTTGTGCCCTCCAAAATTCGGCTTGTTCTATTTTGTTCCTGTTTAAATTCCACCTTTGTTCATGAACATCTTTAATCTGTATTTGCTCTCCGTACTTTTGATAGTGTATCTGAACTTGCTCTATATCTTTTGTTTGAGTGTGTCTGTTAATGAAGTTTAATTTTCTTCCTTTTGGATGTTGGGTATTGTTGTCTCTTTCTATTTGATGTTTGTATGCTTGTCCTTGTTGATATTTGAATATCTGTGACGAGGAAGTACGGGCACGAGGGTGTTTCTTATGAGGGTACCCTGGCTATATCCACAGTGAGGCTCGAATTTGAACTTAGAAACCCACTAGGATTTAGCTAAGTATTGGCCTCAAGTATGTGATGCGCTGTAGCACCCGAGCGTAAGGTACCACATCCCCCGCACCGAGACCCGACCCGTATATGAAATGGAAGTCCATACACGTGCCAAATCTACGGCGAACGGGGACACAACACACACACTATGCTAGGCGGGACTAACCCTTAAACCAATCAGTGCAGGAATCATAAAATCAGAGTTAAAGAAAATTCGCGGAAGCAGGAATTTCATAACAAATGTACAATGAGCTAACAAGCTCCAAAAATAGATATACAAGAGCATTCGAATATGCAATGGCACTCACGGCCTACAAAAATCAAAACGCTTCAATCTATAACAGGATCAAATACAAAAGTAGTAATAATAGTATGAGTATGAGACTGAAAAGAGGTGCTAAACATAAATGCAAGACCTAGACGACTTGAATTCCCGCCTAGCACACCTATACCTGCACAAAACAGCTGAAAACAACCGGGTTCAGTCTAAAAGAGACTGGTGGGTATAAAAACGGGGCATAGGATATGTAATATCGCATAAATTAAACACATACATGCAAGCCCTAATCCCGTGTGAAGTTTGATAGGAATTTACCAAGTGGTTAAAACAAAGAGGACATCAACGGGATTACGACGTTCATTTTCATTCATATTTATTCATAAGGGTTTAAGCTCGGCGAGTGAGCGTGCACAATCTCCAACCTTCTCCTCGTGTAATCATATTATAATTAGTGGTTATCATACATATCTTTCGTGCACACACATAAATGATCATAATCATACATATACACCTTCTTCCTCCGGGTGGTGGACAAGTTAGCTAGACCTGACCACCGAATAAATCAATGGCCAATGGGGGTACATGAATCCCCCAAAGGCACTCAGCTCCCATTCCTCGCTAAAACTCCTAGCGAGGGCCGGTATCACCGTAGTTGGTTGGAACTAGTATATGGGATCCCCGTCAGCCCTTGCTTCCTCGGTTAGCCACATATACTAAGTCCCGGGGCCCGTTCTGTAATAAATAATAAATGTGTCTCGCCAAACAGAAGGTAGGGTTTCATAAATAAAAAGGGGTCAAACATTTGAAATCATTTACCCAAAATGACTCGATTGATATAAATATATTATTTTGGCTTAAAACCTTGCACATAAGGGATTTATAGGGTTGTTTTAACTATTAGAAGAAAAACCCACCTTTACCACAGCAAAACAAAGGCACAAGCGCGTCTCAATGCTCGCCCTCGTCTCCGACTAAACCCGAATCTGTGCAAAGGAAAAAGTATGAGACTCAATGACCACATATGACGCTCGGCCATGAAGTGAATATGTCATGAATGCATAAATGATCATGTTATATTATAAAAATGTTCATGTGCACGATTAAGGAATTTAAAACATATAATTCAAATCATTCATTCATATGTTTCATTTGATTTCATAATTTCATAAATTCATAACATTCATATAATCTTCATAAATTCATATAAATTTCATAATTTCAAATCATTCATAATATTCATAATTTCATAAATTCATTGAAGAAGCATAACACATATTATTCAATTTCACATTTAGGAATGAAATAAATAAAACGTTCAATCAAAAGTCGATAGTTAAATACGCGAAATGGAAATCAATTAATTTCTAGAAGTGAATTAAATCAAATAATATTTGAAATATATAATAAATATATATAATATAATAAATATATAATGTTATATCATATATATATATATACACGTACACACACATTAACCTACCCATGCATGCATATATACACAAATATTACATATATACTACACATGCATGCAACACCACACACCCACACATGCAATGCATGCAACACACATAACAGCAGCAATGGAAACGGCAGCAGCAACAGCAGCAGTCTCATGAAAACGCAGCAACAGAATTCAAGCAGAATGGGGTGACACCCCCGTGTCACCACCAAGCCTAGACCGAGACACCCCCGTGTCTCGGTACAGAAGTCCCAGGCTTTGCTGCACGCCCGTTCCGCGCAGGAAAGGCCAAGAATGGCACGCCCGTGACAGCAGCAATGGCAGCCTCTCGTTGACAGCAGAAACACGCAGAAACAGAGCAGCTATGTACGCAGGAATAGCAGGCCATACGAGCAACAAAACAAGGCATGAAAGGCAGCAAAATTCAACAAGAATACATGCTACAAGATCACGAAATTGACAGCAAGAAGAAGGAAGGAAATGAGCAGTTTTGACAGCAACTCTGCGAGGGAAAACAGGGCCAAAAGCTGGAGAAAAAACAGAGCATGCTTGCTCTCGGTTCCTACGATTCAGATCAGGTCCAAAAGGCCAACAAATACGCAGCCAAACATCATAAATTCAACAAGCAAATCAGCTCCAAAGGTGATCAATCAAAGCATGGAGCATACGTGACATATATGTGGGATTTCTGAAAATTTCATAGATGATATCTCAAATATATCTCAACAAACATGAAATCAAAGATCATAAATGTTATGAGGAAGTCAAAACAATTAATATCAGGCTTGGAATCGATCAAAACCATAAAGAAACGAGGAAGATCAAGATTTTGTACAAAAACTCCCCTTTTCGGTAAAACACCCAGAAATGGATGAAACCATGCTCAAACTTGTGAATGAAAGGATGAAAATGATCAGAATTAATCATATATCACAACCTTAAACTTACCTTGGTGATTGGTTGAAGTTTGGAGAAGATTTGAGCTCCAAAATCTTCAAGGGAAGAAGGGTTACGGGACTGGAGAGAGAGGCAGAAGCTTTGGCTGAAGTTTGGGGTTTGTGAGAGGATAATATCGGTCAAGGCTGAGTATATCATGATAAAGGGTTGAGTTAGGGTTTCAAAGGATCAAACCATGGTTAATTTGGTTATGGTTTGGCCAAGATATGGCTGATTTAGTGCCACAAGGTCATGTTGGTCGCCGATTCGTTTTTCGGTTGGATTTCGGAGTTTCAAATGAATTGGGAAAATTATAAGGCTAAGTTTACTAAACCCGAATTTTCGTTACGAGTTCAGCGGAGTTGACGGAACTCGAATCCGAGTTCCCGAGCTCAAGATATTAAATTCGGAACCAAGGGTACGCTAAGTGCTCGTTAGCTCCCGTTTTGGTTCCTCAAATGAAATTAAATTCGTTAACATAGCAAATGAATTCAAAAACATAATTTGAGTATAAAATCATGTTCATAACACATATATGTACAACATACTATAAATTCGTGGCAATTTGATATCATATCATGTAAGAACGAAGCATAAAATAAACGAACAAACTCATACGTGCAATTCAACATAATTCCATGCATATAATATAACTCTCATGCATAAATGGAATAAAATGCATGCAAAATTAATTCCATGCAATATATAATTTTTCATGCAAAAATATATAATCTTCATGCAAAAATATTACTTTGCATGCATAATTAAAATCCTCATGCATGTTTACATATTATACGTAAGATATATATATTAATAATCAATTAATTAATTAAAACATGATTAATTAACATAACATATAATTAGCATAATCATTAAACAAATAATAAAATAATTAAACGTATTTATATATATACATATAATACAAGTATATATATGTATAATTAATAGTATTAAAATAAAAGATTATAATGTAACATAATAAAATAATAACAATTATAATAAAATTAATAATAAAATTAAATATAAAACACGTAAAAACAATTAATTCGCGCAATTAGGTAAACACATACGCTTTACCTTTACGTCCGAAAAGTCGGGGCGTTACATGCGCGCTTCTAATTTGAGTCATTCCAGTAGCATGAATGAACTTATAAATCAACTGTAGGATTTGCTAAGTGTGGAATAAAAGCGAGCGCGGCTGCAATGTTAGCTTCATATTTAGGTATCCGAGGAAAGGTTAGCCCAGTGATAGCTATTTACGAGTGCACTCCTACCTAAGAGGATGAGGGTCATTGGGGGCTTACGAACGCAACTGATGTGATCAGCATCCAGTTGGTGTAAATTAAGCATTTAGCATCCCAACTTTTCGAAACGCTCCTTCTTAGGGTTTACACGCTCATGAGCGTCAAAAAATTTAGTGTGGAGGGTTCTCAACACATAGATAGCGTTGATTTGAAATTAATTGGGCGTTAATTAAGCCGTTAGACGTGGAGGATGCTCGACACGGAGTAGACCTTTAATATGATTAATCACCCAAACCATTAATCTAAGAAAAAGCAATAAATGACATAATAGTTGGTAACATGCTTACCGTTATGCTTGCAATTAATAATAATGACTGTTATGCTTTCTGTCAAAAGAAAGTACAAGGTGCCATGAGCGGGCAATTACAAAGGTTGGCGTTTACACGTAGAACCGTCTAAGGTTACATGTATTCCACGGTCTAGGGAGACGCTCGCCTTGCAAAGTCTCTAGCAGGTAGGTGTTGTTCGCTCGTACCTGAATGACTTTGAAGGGGCCTTCCCAATTGGGGTTCAACTTACCTACGTGTTTGGAGACTTCAACTTTTTTGAGGACCAAGTCCCCTAACTGGAAAGTCCTCTCTCTGACGCGCTTGTTATACTGGTGGGCTACTGTCGCTTTGTATTTGTGGATGCGAGCCCAAGCAGCATCTCTTCTCTCATCTAGCAAATCCAATTCGAGCGTCCGATTGGTTTTGTTGGTTACAGGCTCAAAGTAAGCTATGCGAGTGGATTCCTGAGCAATTTCTGCAGGTATCATTGCCTCGAAACCATACACGAGGGAGTAGGGGGTTTCCCCTGTTGCCGCTCGGGGGTGGTGCGGAATGCCCAGAGAGCTCCTTGAAGTTCTTCTGCCCATTCCCCCTTCTTACTTTCGAGCATTGTTTTCAGATGCTGGAGTATAGTGCGGTTGGTCACCTCAGCTTGACCGTTGGCTCGAGAGTGGCCCACAGAAGTGAAGCGTTACTCAATCCCCAGCTCGTAGCACCAGTCTCGTGTGTCAGCGGCAATGAATTGGGAACCGTTATCTGAGATGAGCACCCTCGGGATGCCATATCTGCAAATGATGTTTTTTCAAATGAAGTCCCTCACAACCTTGAACGTTATCTTTGATATCGCTTCAGCTTCGGCCCATTTGGTGAAATAGTCCACAACGAGGATTATAAATTTCTTCTGCCCGACCGCCATTGGAAAGGGTCCCACAATATCGATGCCCCACTGGTCAAAGGGCCATGAAACGTCAATGGGGATCATTTGGGTTGCCGGTAGTTGAGGAGTGTTGGAGTGAAATTGGCACTTAGGACATTTTTTGGAGTAGTTGATGGCATCATACAGTAACGAGGGCCAGTAGAACTCACTCCTTAATACTTTCTTAGCCAAAATTCGACCGCCAGAGTGATTCCCATAACTTCCGCTGTGTACATGCTCTAACACTTCCTTGGCCTGCGAGGGTCTCAGGCACCTTAATGGTGGACCTTGGAAAGACCGTTTAAATAATCGACCGTCTTTGTCAAGAGAGAAGCGAAAGGCCTTGCTCCTAACCTTCCGTGCTTTCACTTTATCGCTCAGGCGGGTTCCATTCCTCAGGAACTTGATGATATCATCGAGCCAGCAAGGCTCGGAGGGATCGATCATGCTCACTTCACCGGAGGGTCCTATCTCGCGAATCAGCGGCTTCTCCGTTCTGAGGAACGTAACTGAGCGCTCGCAGGAATCTTCCAGAGCGGATGAAAACTTGGACAGAGCATCTGCACGCTCGTTTTCCGTCCTTGGGATCTGCAGCAGATGGAACTCTTTGAACTTAGAGATCACTTCCTTAGCCCTTGCCAGGTACTGCACCATAGTGGCTTCTCGAGCCTCATAAGTGCCATCAATTTGACTTGCAATCAGCTGGGAGTCTACATAGGCCGTGACTCGAGTGGCTCCATTCTGGAGGGCTATCCTGAACCCCTGTATTAGAGCCTCATATTCTGCGTCGTTGTTGGTGACCTGGAATGCTAGTTTGATTGCGTAGTCCACTTTCGTTCCATGAGGGTCCCTGAGGGTCACCCCGGCTTCCCCCCCCCCCTTGTGAGGTCGAGGAGCCATCTGTGTGCAGAAGCCACAGCCTCTCTTCCACCGAGGGCACAGTACCCAGATGGAAGCGCTCCACTAACAAGTCCGCCACTACCTGAGCCTGTATCGCCTTACGAGGCTCGAAAGTGATGTCGAACTGGCTGAGTTCAATTGACCATTTGATTAACCTCCCTGAGACGTCCGGTTTGGAAAGCACTTGTTTGAGGGGTTGATCTGTGAGCACCGTGATGGAGTGAGCCTGGAAATACGGTCTTAGCCTCCGGGAGGCATTAACGACCGTAAAAGCAAATTTCTCTATATCCATATATCTTTTCTCCGCTCCCTGTAGGGTCTTGCTTAAGTAGTAAACTGGCAAATGCCTCCGTTCGCGTACTGCTACGAGGACAGCACTTGTGGCTTCTGAGGAGACTGAGAGATAAATAAGTAAGTTTTCCCCTGGGTTAGGCTTGGCCAGCAGCGGTGCGCTCGAGAGATAAGCCTTCATATCCTGTAGGGCTTTCTCACATTCCTCGCTCCAGGCAAAATTACGAGCGTTGCGTAGGATTTTGAAGAAATGCAGATTCCTATCAGCCGAGCGAGAAATGAATCTGTTTAGAGAAATGATCTTGCCTACCAGCACTTGGACCTCCCTCACATTTCGAGGGGAGGGAATGTCAAGGATCGCCTTAATTTTCTCCGGATTGGCCTCTATGCCTCGCTGGCTGACCATGTACCCCAAGAATTTGCCACCCCGAACGCCAAATGTACACTTGGAAGGGTTCAATCTCATTCCATAATGTACGCTTGAGATCCTCCAAATGGGAGTGTTGACGCTCGCTTTTGACAATCATGTCATCCACATAGACTTCCATGGACTTTCCAATTTCAGGCTCAAACATTCAGTTAATAAGGTATTGATAGGTCGCTCCTGCGATCTTGAGCCCTAACGGCATAACCTTGAAATAATAGACGCCCACATGGACCACAAACGAGGTTTTTGGGCGATCCTCGGGGGCCATGAAGATCTGATAATACCCTTGGAAGGCATCTATCATGCTCATAAGTTCACACCCCACCGTTGAATCTACCAGTTGCTCAATCCTCGGCAGGGGGTATGGGTCTTTGGGGCACGCTTTGTTGAGATCCGTGAAGTCGTTGCACATGCGCCACTTATTAGTGCTCTTGGGAACGAGCACCACATTGCAGAGCCACTCAGGATACAGGATCTCTTCTATGTACTGAGCCTCAAGAAGTTTGTTAACCTCCTCTTCGATGACCTGCCTCCTGAATCCATGAACGTCCCTTTTCTTTAGCTTGATAGGTTTGAAGGCCGGGTCCACATTGAGCCTGTGGACAATGACGCTTGGATCTATTCCAGTGAGATCAGAAGCCTTCCATGCAAACACATCAAGGTTCTCTAGAAGAAAATGATTCATCATGATATGTGAGGAACTGTCGAGATTGGAGCCTATTTGCGTGGTTTTATCCGGATTTCCTGTCTCCAATTCGATGGTCAGGAAGTTTTCAGTGGGTTCCATGCGAATTTCAGGCCGAGGGGTTTCGAGCGCCCGTTTTTTACCCGTAAGCTTACCGTCCGCTTCGGTCGAGGGGTCCTGGCCCTCGCCTTCCGAAGAGGAACCCTCGACGGCGCCGGGAGGGCCGTCCTCCGTGCCTTTGTCCCCGTTCGCCGCTCTCTTCTTGTTCTTCTTCTTATATAGCTTGGCCCTTTTGCGCTCGGGGCTGTCCTCATTCAATTTGGGAAAATCTACTGACTTCTTGGTGGAACCTGCTTGGATGGTTTGTTTGGGCTTGTGGCTCCGAAGGGAAAGGATGTAACACTCCCAAGCCTCCTTAACATTGCACAGTACCTCGCCCGTTCCCTCGGGGGTGGGGAATTTGACTTTCTGGTGGAAAGTTGAAATTATTGCCTTGAAGTCAACGAGTGTCGGGCGTCCAATGATGATGTTATATGGGGCGCGACCAAAAGAGGTGGCCAAGCGAATTTCTCCACGAGGGACAATCTCGGAACCCCCAAAGCCGACGAGAGCTGTTCTGAGGGGTTCGAGGGGAATGTTTGTTATTTTCATCTTTTGAAACGTTGAGTACGGGAGAACATTCACAGAGCTTCCACTATCAATTAAGACCCTCTTTACAACGTGGTTATGAACATCTAAACTAACCACCATGGGGCAGTCAGAGGTTTCACAGACCCCATGGGGCGTTACAATGTGCTCTAGGTCTTTTTCTGTGAACCCTACAATATCGTTCTCCTTCGAGCGCGAGGAGCTATTGACAGAAAGCACAGGCTTGGCCTGGGAAGGTCTCTGATCATAGCTTCGGACATGGCGGCGCCGGGACGCATTAGAATCTCCTCCTGAGGGTCCCCCAGCGATCATGTGGATGACCGCAAATTGTTGGTTCTCCACGTCAGCAGCCTTCTACTTGTCGATCATGACGCTCTGGTTGGTCTCAGGACAGTGATGGCGCGGGCTTCTTGAGCGCAAGCGGCTCCTCCCTCTGGCTCTCGTGCGCTCAGAGCAATGTTCATCATACCTTTCTATCACCTTCACAAATTCTTTGAGGTGCCCTCCAGCGATGAGCCTCTGAATCTCGCTTTCCAACTGGCGACACTCGTTTATGTCGTGTCTCTTCTGCTTATGGAAGGCGCAGTATTTTCCCGAGCGCTTTTGAGACTCGGTTTCCCTCATCTTAGGCGGCCTTTTGAACAGTTTCTTGTCCGCCATGGAGTAGACTTCAACAATCGGACGGTTGAGGGGAATGCGCTCGTATCCGCGAGGGGGAGGAGAATTCCTCCGAGCGGGTGCTGGACTCCGGCAGCGATTCTTGGGCTCGACCCTGTCCTCCGTGCCCCGACTGGCTCGAGGGAAATTGGCCATTTTCTAATCCCTCACAATGTACATGTCTTCGAGGGTGAAGAAGAAGTCAGCTATATCCCTGATCTCTATCAGCGAGCGAGGCTTTTTCTTTGCCACCTCTTCCACGAACTCCTTACTAACATAATTCTTCATATTGATGGCCCCAAAGAGTACGTACCTCAAGAAATCCATTGAGGGCTTCTCTACCAGCAGAATCTCCTTGTTAAATCTGCCCATGAAGGACCTGAGCATCTCATGGGGTCCTTGTACTAGTTTGTAGAGAGCTGTGGCAGCGGGTGCAGAAGCTTTCAAGGAACTGAAGTGGCTCATGAAGGCATCAGTCAAGTCATTGTACCCTCGGATGGAGTGGGGAGGCAGCTTCTTATACCATTCATGGGTCATTCCCACGAGAGAAGTGACAAACACCTTTGTCTAGTAATAACTGGAGTGCTCGTAAAGGTGCATGAAGTGATCTAGGTGCTCGGCTGGATCTGTGGTTCCGTCGTACCGATTGACGGATGTTGGGATTTTGCCCTTTCCCGCACGGGCCATCAGGACATCGTCAACGAGGGGCGAACCGCCTGTCAAAGGACTTTGGTTCCCTCCCTCGCGGTCATACTCCTTTTCTTATCTCCAGCGGCGGGGGACATGGTTGCGTACAGGACGAGCGTCTCTGGCCTTGGACCTCTCATCCCCCTCATGGGGAATTTGAGACCGCGCTCGAGAGAGCTGTCCCACGATGTTCTGCAGGTCATCCAGCTGGTCCTGCACCGCAACCAGCCAAGGGTCGTCTCCTTCCCTCCTACTGGCTCTCCTGGTGGTCCTGGACTGGACCTCCTCTTCAACATCTCCCCTCCTGGGGGGATCCTTCTCTTTCTCTCTAGGTTGCAGCAGCGGAGTCACCCTCGGAGGGGCCTTTTTTTCCTGCGCTGGAGGTGGTGGAGGTGGCTGGGCCCCCAGCACATTCTGCGCCATCATGAGGGGGTGGACCGGGAGACCACCAAGTGGTGGGGCTGCCCTCGAGCCTCCCGCCTGGGGGAAGTAAGCAGATGTGAAGTGACCCCAGGCATTTTGCACGGCCTGCGCCTCGCATTGAACGTAGAGCGCCTGGAGTTGTTCTCGGGTTAACGGGGGCATCTCCACTCCTTGGATCTCTTTTGGCATGGAGATGGGAAGCTGCAACGTGCCCACTTGGTAGGGCTGGATCATAGGCATCATGCCCGGAATTATTCCAGTTTTACTACAGCTTGTCCGTTTTGGAAATCTGTCAACTTTCACCCAGTTTCACTCGGGAGCTCTTTTTGTGTTTTCATTTCCTTTTTCTCGCATGTTTCCATCTCCAAACTTGTTTATAACTCATTATTTATTGATTATATGCTTATACTTGTTCTTATAATCATTTGTATCGCTTGAATGACGTGAATTAGTTTCACAAATTTCATGTGCGCCTTGTTAGGCATTTAAATGTTATATTATGCATTAAATGGTGTACTTGAACATGTCATTAATATAATATGATTTCATATTCATGCCTTATGTATTTAATTCACTTGCCGTGCATCATACCTGGTTCATATTGAGTCGAGTTTCACTCGTGTCTTGTTTCCTTTGTCCAGAGAGTTCTCAGGAGGACGTTGAGCACGTCGAGTAGGGTTTGAGGAGTCCTCGTTCTTCTCTTTTTGTCCGGTACAGGTGAGGAATTGTTAGGATATAATATAAACCCTACAACCCTCTTATATGTTGATTTGGCCAAAACTTATATTATACTTATATCTTGGTTTCAAATGAACAAATGCTTTTGGAAAATGAAACCAATCTTGATCCTGTCCTGTTTTGGTGAGACTGTTACACTTCCTGGGGCCCAGGGGCTTATGTATTGAGAGAACTGGGGAAGCATGGGCTGACGGCTATCTCTTGTATAAGTCCCAACCAAACTCGGACTACCCTGACATTCACCAGGAGGTTTGGTGAATCGAAGGGGCTCCCGGTCAATGGGATTCATGTACCCATTGATCATCCTGTCCTGGGTGGTGAGGGTTAGCTACCTGAACCACCAAACCGGAGGAAAAAGGGTACTTGTGCACTTGAAACTGATTTTGTAACCAAGTGAAACTTAAAATATTGCATGACCACTTAACAACTACCCGGTACACTAAAGGAGTAAGGTTGGAGATTGCTCACTCGCCGAGCCACTGATCACTTGTCCTGAATTTAATTTGATAGTTGTAATTCCATACAATGATAACCTGTGTTTTACTTACCTTCTTAAAAACCTTGTATGGAATTATGGCTTGCATGAACTTTATCGCTTTCTATATTATATATATGCCTTTCACTCAGTCTTGTAGAGATTGACCCCTCCCTTCTTTGTCCCTCAGGTCCCTTGCAGGTGTAGCTAGGCGGCAAATTGCTTTATTATTGTAATTTTGTGTCTAGCTCATGTCACACGGTTGTTGTACCACACACTCATATTACCTCTTGTTATGTATATATTTTGTGAGGCCGTGAGGGCCAAATACTTTCACTTTTAAATTATGTAAGCTCTTGATGAGTGATCCTGTTGTTATGAACTACTGGTTTATATTTATGGTTTATACTCTTATTTCTGTCGCTTGGTTGCATCGATTATTTGGTACAGGGTTAGCCCGCCTAGCTAGGGTCCGTGTTATGTCCCCGTTCGCTAGGATTGGGTTTGTGTGCGGACTATATTCGTATATGAGCTTGGTCTTAGTGCGGGGGATGTGGGGCCCACGCTAAGGCGTCACAGTAAGGATGCTAGTTCTCTAGTTAGTGTTTAGGCTTAACCTAGGGTTTAATTTATCTTGGAGAAATGATGGTGTTCAACACATGAACCAAAAGAATTCAATCAATCATCAAGGGGAGCTCGAGCTCCCCTATATATAGCCAAGAGGAGGGGCGGCCGATCCTAGTCCTTATGGACTAAGGATTTGGTCCCTCTCTCTCTTATTACCTGATCATCAAGTAATTCCAACTTTGACTTTGAATTCTTATTCAAATCAACTTTTAAGAGAGCTAAAATATCCAAACCCTTTTGGATATTATTATACTTTATTTATTAATAAATAAATAACTTATTTATCTAATTAATTAATTCGTAATTAATTAACTAGATTATTTTTCTCCAAAATAAGACTTTCTTTTAATTCAAAATTAAACCAAAGTCTATTAAATAATTAACACATTTAATTATTTAATATATATATATACAATATACATATATATATATATATATATATATATATATATATATATACACATGTGAGACACGTGTCCCAAGGACACGTGCTCCTCACGTGACCCACACGTGTGGTTTCACACGTGTGGAACCCACTCGGCTTGATTAACTCGTTTAATCATTTCAAAGCCTCAACTCATGTAACCAAGTTATTGTGTGTGACCCTCTGGGTTCTCAATTCAATTAGCAGTGACCCTAATTAATTAATTCACTAATTAATTAATCAGTCCACAGATTAAACGACCATAGTCTAGCAACAGGTGTTTAACACCTAGCTGAATTGGAATGTATCGATTCGACAGAACCTTTAAGTCATTGATTCATGTGAGATACAATCCTCCTACTTACTATCTCTCAACAATGATCTAGGGTAAGTGAATAATCAGAACCCTAATAATCTGGTCTTAAAGCTAAGTGCACTTCATATCCATTTGACCTCAATCCAAGAAACCCTTTTCTTGATGTCTTGATCTACTGGCTTGGCCAAGGACTCCATATGGCATATGAATGACTTACACAATAAGAGATCACCTTGCAAATGTAAGTGTAGGTCCTTTCTTGATTCTCATTCACTTTCATGAGTCACTTGTGTAGCCCCAGCATAAGCCTTGAATCAGTTGTCTAAGGTGACACCCTTTAAAGCTTATACCTAAGACTACATAGTTAACTCATAAAGTGACATGGAACCTCAAGTCTAAGGATCAATTAATCACATCAATGACTCGTGAGATATTTCCTAATCTGGAAGTTTTCATTTCCTGAAATAGAAACTTCCTTTCTCATTTAGGAATCTTCTCACACGGGGCACCTCAGTGAACTTACTTATGGAAGTAAGCACCCTCATGTATCACGCACATATCAACTATACACTTTTCACCTCCATTAAACAAGGTGGTCCTTCTTAAGGGCGTGATCCCACAAGCAAGCCTTAGAGGAGTCAGGTTGACACTCCCACTGTCTGTAGGACTCATCGGCTTGGAGTATTTTACTAATCATGACTTATGTGATATAGGGCTCGTTTCATGAACCATTTCACCTAAATGGTAGAGTCCTAAAGTCATCAGGATTAGGGGAGTTCTCATACATGCACAACTAAAGTAAACGTATACCAAACAAGAGCATATAAAGAAGTGTTGCCTCAATTCGTTATTTTATTCAAAGATTGTATGTGATTACAATAAGGAAAAGTACAAAGCGGATATACAATCGGCTTTTAGGGCACTATTCCTAACAAGCATATCAAGAGCATTCATAAACTTAAAGTTCATTCAAAGGGCAACGAATGCAAAAGATACGAATAAAACGCAACAAGGTGACATTTAGTGCATATAAGTTCATATTAAGCCGTAAATCACATAATTCACGTCAAATAAATTCATAAAATTCACATAACATGCATAACATATTATTCAACATATTAGGAAGACATTTCATATCATATAAGAGCAAGAAAAAATCGTACAAGGCACTTAAACGAAGCATAAAGTCATAAACGCACGTATGAGAACATGTTGCACGTATGAGAGCATACATTGTCATATATCACGTATAAAAGCATCAAATTCACGTAATAAATTCATAAAAAATCATATAACACATAATTCATCAAGCATATAATGTATAAGAAGTGAAAAATGAGAAAGTTCACGAAAAATGCAAATGGAACGAAAATAACACAACATGCATGCACAACTCGACCCTGGCCTCAAAGAGGGTCGCGGCCGTGACCAAAAATGAACTGAAAATGGTCGCGGCCACTACCAAAGTCGAAACAAGGGGAAAAAATGGTGAACTGGTCGCGATCGCGGCCGCGACCAGTTACGCAACAGCAGCAAAACAGAACAACAACAGCAAAAACTCATTCCAAACCAATCCTAAACCATTCTATCATGCAAGTGAAAGATCATACAACAAATAAACATCATATTCAGGTCATATAACATGCAAAAATCGGACAAACATGAAAGGAAATGGAAGAGAATGGATCAAGCATTCATGTTCTTCATTCTCATACAAAGCATTAATGGTATCCTCTATTAAATGCAACTACCAACTGAAATAAGTCCACAAAATTAATAATGGATGTCATAATATCATTTATGATGCATCAAACCAACAAGAATCAAGAGATTTCATGCCAAATTCATCAAATTCTAACAAACCCTTACTATTCATCATAATATCAATAACTCATTCAATTCTCCATGAAATCAGAAAATAAGGAGTCTAAAGAAATAGAAAAGGATTTAGAATACATTCATGGACTTACCTTTCAAATTTGAGGCGAATCGGATGAGTATTGAGCTCAAAACTTGTAAAATGAATAGTATTTTCCCCGTTCTCTTTGGGATTTCGGGTTGCTGATGAAGAGAGCCCCTTTTCCTTCTCTTTTATTGGCTGGGTCTGAATGAGGGGCTAATGGGGTGAAAGAGGGTTAAGTTAGGGTCATATGGGTTCAAGTATGGAGAGATTCGGTTAAGAAACGGGTCGGTTATGATTAAAACTGGCAAACATGGCAAATCTGTCACAAGGGTCGTGTTTTGGGCAAAATTTGGATGATCAAACGAGCTTCAAAATTTACAAAAGTAGGTTCCTTAGCTTCCAATCTTCGTTACGACTCCGACGCTCCTTTCGGAATTCATATTCGAATTCCCGAGCCCAAGTTACGCCTTCCAGAACACGAAGTGCGCTAAAACGAGTTAGGCCCTCGAGTCCCTTAACAAATAAAACGGTTAAAAACCGAATCAAACAAACTCAAAAACATAAAACAAACACGTAGAAAAATTCATAATAAACATATTTCATGCATATCATGTAGTCACATACTTGGGAGCAAATACGGGGTCAAACGAATCGAACGAGGGAGCAAACTGGGTCAAAACGAACAAAAACTTAACAAAGTGTAACAAATAATTATTCAAATAATCAATTAGGCATATAAATAATTTATTAAACACGTAAAGCATAAATAAATAAATAAAATGCATATGAAACACTCTCGAAAGCGCGTACCTATACGGCTCGGACTAGCGGGATGTTACATTTAATGCCTTCAGGCGCCTCCACAAGTTTAAGACTTTCTTGGAATACTAAGATTCCATGGATTTTGATCAAACGGTCAACGTCTGTATCTTCTACAGTTTCATTACATATGACAGGATCAGATGCGTCAGATTCAACCACTTGCATTAATCTTACGTATCTTGTCAGGTGTCCTGACAATCCTCCCACTACAATGATGCTCTCATGTACACGTCTCTACATTAAATGTTGTATTTGGTACATCACATGTATCTAATACATTTTCAGTTATCACAGGTTTATGGAAATCAGTATCAAATACTGTAATTTTCTTTTAACACTATTTTGCTTCTAACCTTTGTGGTTATTTTTGTAATCATCTTTGAAATATTCACAAACATCTTTTGTGATGTCTCAAGTTACAAAATATACCTCCTCTTGTTCTTCTAGGATAACCTTAGAACAAGTAAACCTTTGTTCTTTATTCTAACTCGTCAGGATCCATCCTTAACACGTGGACCAAGCTACCTCAAATTCGAAGATAAGAGATATAAGGTTTTCACCCTAGCCACAGATCCATCAGTGTTCTAGGAACTGACTTAGATAGAACTAGGTTTAGTGTGTTTGTCGTTTTGAGCACAAGACTCCAAAACAAACCTCTTAGGGTAGAATGACTTTTCATGAATTTTTACCATCTCTATCAGAATTTTATTTCTCCTTTCTAAGATATACCCCATGCAGATAGCTGAGGTACAATCTCATTTGCATAGAGAAATCCTGTTCAACTCTGAGCATGGATACTTACCACCACTTCGATCTAATCGAAGTGTCTTGATACGTTCCCTAATTTGACTCTTTGACTTCAGTCTTATATTCTTTGAACTTTTCAAAAATACAAACTTAAGTCTCATCAAATAAACGTATTTGTATCTAGAGTAATCATCCAGACGAATGTTGAAATATCCAAAACTTCCTATTGCTTGAACATTCATAGGATCCATATGAACTCACACAAGCAACTTCATGGCTTAAATACCTTTTTGTCTTAAGAGGACTTTCTTGGTCATTTTACTTTTCTAAACAGGATTCGCAGACTGACAACTGTCAAACTCAACAATTAGTCTTTGGATCCTATTCAGATTAAATTTACCAATACGTAGTTGCCACTTGTATGCCTGGCTAGGCGTGGAAGTTTTTCCTTTAGATGGCAAGTCAAGCTTATTAGTGTTAATATATAGGGTTTTTATTGGGATATAAAAGATCATCTTTTATCATGCCAGAGCAAATAAACCTTTTATTTTGCTTAGTGATAAACCTTTGTTCAAAACAAACAATTAAACTATTAGTTATAAAATAACTCACAGAAATCAAATTTCTGTATATGTGGCACGTATAATATAAAACCCTATTGCCAAAATATGACTTTATGGTCCTTACTGCTAATACAATTACACTTGTATTATCCCCGAGCAGTATTTGTGTGTTAGCCATTTTTCAAACTTCCTGGTTAGTTTGAATCTTCGCAACGAATTGCAAATATGATTAGTTGAGCTCGAATCCACACACCAGGAGTCTGGTGAATTTCCAACTAAACATACTTTCAACGAGTAAGATATCTTCATATCTTGTCTAAACGGCGTAGCACACAGATAGATTAAGTATTTTGGACAATTTCTTTTCCAATAATCGTTACCGCCGAAATAAAAACATTTTTCATTATCAGATCTAGTTTTCTTCTTCTAAACCTTAAGATTGGGAACCATTCTTTTTCTTTTTCTTCCACCCACTGCCTTTCTAGGCCGTGGATATTGATGTCTGATTTAAGAGAACTTTTTCCTTAGTCTATATCACCCTTTCTGCCATGTTGAGGTCATTCATTGGTTCAGGTTGGGTTTTTAAAAAAAATTTGAAAAAAAAGTTGAACGTTTCAAACAACTTAGGCAGAGAATATAGGATCATATTCTAATTGCTGAGATTATCTATTTAAGCACAAGCCCTTCAATCTCGTTCAGATTAGTTATCATATTCATAATATGATTCTGAACTGGTGATCCTTCAGACATCTTTATAACTAACAAACTTCTTATTGGCTCGTACCTTCGTACGATTCTGTCTTCATAACATGTTCTTATCAATAGGCATCTCATGCATTTGATGCTTAAGAACATTGGAGGCAGATGTCAGAATATAAAACTAGCCAGATCATTACACTTGATCTACTTGGCATAAGTGTCTTTCTGATCCTGATTGGTTGTAGTTTTCGAAATTTTCGGATAAGGTTCAGCGAGTACGTATTACAAATTTTTGTGTCTCGACACGATGTCAAGATTCATTTTCTAGTCAGCATAGTTTAACCCTACTAACCTATTTCCTTAAAGTCATTTGGAGCGGACTACAGGAGATCATTATTATAAAACTGAAATAAATAAATAAATGCTAGTTATGATTATATATTTCACTTTCTTCTGCATCTAACCAATAAATGAAATCCACGTAAACATTTTGATTTACGCAATGGTGACTTAACTAACTGCAGTTGACTCCCTGGAGGCGAGGTCGAAAACCACTTAGAAAGCAGGAACTATTCTTAATTAACATGCCATCTAAGTAACTTTTACCAAACAATATTAATCCACCATGTCAACCCTTGGCCTCTAAGTGAATGTAACATAGCTCCGAAGGGAGGTTAATACATTACTTAGTCAAGTGTGTACCATTACCTAGAAGTCCATACGAGTAGGTCAAGACACTCTACGAAGGCGTGGTCGAGCTGACTTTCCCCGCATTTCATTCTATCCATAGAAGTCTAATCTTGTATACCGCGAATATATGCCGAAGGGAGTAGTACACATCCACTATACTATAGACGGGTAATGGAGGCCGTGAGAATCCAACTCTTTTCATCTCGCTCCCACTTAAATTTTAAAAGTTGTGGATTAGCTTTTCATTATCATATAATCACTTTTGGCGTCTCATTATCGGAAGTGATTAATCTAATGAATATGCTCCCACTAGGATTACTAAATCAAATTTAAAATTCCAATAATATTTAAGGCAATTTAATAACTACTTATTAATTTGGCCGAAAAATATTAGTCCAATTATGCATCGCGTCTAATCTCTATTAAACAATATCATTTAATCACATTAAATAAAATATGCATAATTGTAAATAACATAATATCTCATATTAACATGATCATGTCATAAAATTAAGCATGCTTGTATATAATTATCACATAATTATCATGCTTAAAATAAATGGCATAAAGTAAACATGCTATAAATAAATTATCACATAATTTAAATCATGTTTACTGATTCGGTAATTTTTCAGGAAAAGCAATTAAATTGTTTCCCAAAGAAATATCATTCCACATAAATTCCCAAGAAACACTGGAGGGGTCACAACGGTCCCACTTAAAAACCAGCCTCCTTTGACAGAATTTACGTGCACAGTAGCAGATTTAAAATTATGCATCGCGTGCATCATATCAATGCATGTATATATCTAGAGCACGACTCTGATACCAGTTGCTGGGTGGTGAGCCCAAAACAGTAGCGGTATGGGACCACATTTTAAAATTTTTCTTATAATATAAGTATTAAAATATTTTTAAAACATTTTAATACAATAGCGGAAGACTAGCTTGATCTACTCAAGTATATACATGCAATTGATAATAAATTTTAAATCACTTAAGCAGATAAATATCTAACATGTAATTAACACTTAAGAGCATATAATTTATCATGCTTAAAATAATATAACTGTAAAATATTACTATACTCCAAATATGGCTATGTAACGGTATTTTTCCAGCTCTTTTCCCTTTCGTGAGACCGATAGAGCTTCCCCGCAAAATCCCCAGAGAAACCCTCGGAGTGTGGGCTCCGAAAGTATTTCTCTAAATACTAGAGAAAATAAAACTTTAAACCAGAAAACCTTTTTCAGGGTTTAATCTCTCGAAATTAAGTGTTTTATATATTAAATATATAAACACCTAATTAAAATTAATTCCAAAATAATTAGGAATTAACTAGGAGAAAAGAGACTTGGTTTGAAAGCTAAAACTCAGCCAAAACCATCCCAAAAAATTGTGTGTGCAAAATGGTAATTTCATATCCCCACTTGCGTGTGCAACTTGCATCAAACTTTTGAAGACACCATGTTGAAGATCTCATCACCACTATTCCAACGCCGCTGAAAACGCGCCGATCCGCCGCCAGACGCGCCTTCACACGCCACCTGAAGGTGGCGCGTGTGTTACACACGCGGCCTAAGGTTTTTGGACTTGAATCGGTCCGACCGAACCCAGTTCGACACGTGACCAATCCTGGTTCTGCCACGTTTCTGGTTTGATCCGACCCTATCCGTTGACCTGATCCGTTGACCGATTGACCGGCTCGGTCCAGATCTAATTTGCACACGCGGCGCACCACGTGGGTGCTTTGTCAGTAACAAGTGGGCCCTCACCCGCTGATGTGGCGTGACACGTCAGATGCCATGTCAGCACCTGCCATGTCAGCATTTTTTTTTTTTTTTTGAAAAAATTTTATTTTCTCCAAAATAAAATTTCGGGCATTTTCAACTCTTTGGAACTTTGATTTATTTTAAATAAATCTCTTGGCTATTTTCAAACACTTTGAAAATTCATTTCTCTTTCTCCTTTTAATATTTTCTCTTCGGGTTTTCAGTCGGGGCTTGCAGGGGGACCTGCAGGACTAATTAATTTTAGCTCTAAACGTGTTAATATATTATCATCTCATGATAGTAATTAATTACCGTTTAACAATATTTAATTCCACTAAATAAATATTGTTGCACTCTAAAATTAATTAAATTATTCACGAATATCTCGATCTAGAATAATTTCGCATTTCATTCCTCCGTGTAGATATTAATGAAAAATAAATTGTAACTACTATCATTTATTTTTCATCTCTAATCTGAAATTTTTTGATTCGCCTTAAATTCAAATTCTCTGTATGTGAAACACATTCAACATACAACTTCGGTGACGTATCACGTGAAGTGCTTTGGCCAAAGTCTTAATTCGAACTTTTACAAATCTATTTCAGGGATATCTTTTTACCTTCCAGCAAGGTCACAGATTCCTCGATCAATATAACTCTTTAGCATATTTCATGCAGTCATCAAATGTATAAATTATTTGGCCACCCGTTACCGAGACCTCACTTCGAGTATATTACAATGACTAACACTACATGCCTAAAGCCGAAATATTGTCAGGATTAAGAGTACAATGCTTCCTGAGATTTTATTCATTTTAGATAGCAGTATAAAATGAATAATCTCAATGGTCCAGTTCGATGTTTCCAATTCTATTGAAAATCATCAACGTGTTATAATTGGAATCACCATTCTCTATAACGAAAGACTAATCATCTTATATAACCACGTTATAGTCTTGAGAAGAACATATTCTTATCTTACCGACCTAGGACTTTAATGACACATGATTTCAGTATTCAAAGCCTTTTCCTATGAAACACATTTCATATAAGAATACCACCACACTCCATTAATTATCAATATGTGAAATACTCACAATTTGCTGTAAATTCAGTTTATTTAATTCAACAAATTGAATTTTCAGGCACTATTCCCAACAACTATATGGCCTAACCTAGCCCATCTCGAGCTGGGCTCATCTAGCAAATCTCGAGTTGGGCTGACCTTGGGCTCGGCCCAACTGCCTACCAGGAAGTCAATAACATACCACCTACTTCGGGCATCCTATCTGGAACGTGAGCTCGTCCTTCCTGCTTCCTGCTTCGGGCATGTATCACTTTTATGATACATCATTCACTCCCCCCACTCTCATAGTCAGAAGGAGAGATCTGACTGTGAGAGTAGCTTTATTACCGCGGCGTATTGGCTCGGAATGTCCGAAGCGCGTCTCTGCTTAACTATTCCGCTCGCTTTGTTCGGCTTTGTTTGGGCTCTCCCAACTTGTCAGACTTTCCTTCTCCTTGGATCATTCCCGGAAATGCAGAATTCTTGACGAACATTCCTATCTCTTTTTAGCATTTTCGTGATAACTTCAAATACTAGAGGTCGTTGTTTAATTTCTTCGTTTACTTCCTCATAATTTTCCTCTTGGATATACATCTACTTTAGGAAAGATTTTCCCTCTAAGAGTCCTACTCAGACTAGCATTTCAGCCTGTAAATATTATAAAATAAGTTATCAAAGGCTATAAAATTCTTCAATTAATCTTCTGCTCCGTTTCTCGTGCATACCAAACCCAGACTCTTCGTTTTCCGGTAAGGGTTTTTTCCTTCATGTTTTTATTCTTCACCCACTTAGAGTAAAAATCATATTAAAATTGCCCCCTTTTTAGCAGAAGAAAATCAATCCATCTTCCCCACTTCTCCTTCGCGCCATACCATCGCCTTATCAAGAAACGGGCCGTCGTCGATTCTTCGTTTTTTTTTTTTTTTACAGAAAGACTCCTCATCATGAAGGCACGTTTTAATGGGAGTTCATCGAAGAGTCACAACCACGACACCTCCTCTTCATCGCATCGACCCGCTTCTTCAGCCTCCTCGTTCGCTGATCGGACTCTTGCAGAGTCTCTCAAGAGGATTCGATCGGACAAGCTTCCTCATAACCCTTCAAGCCCAAACCAAAAGAAGCAACGGGAGTCTAAGTTCTCAGATGCTCCTCCAGTTAGGTCTCTATCCCCTGCTTCCAGACCTCATGCTGGAGTGTTACCTCCTGCTCCCAGATTCTCTAGACTACCTCCTGCTACGGCGTCCTCCCTTCCTTCCCGGCCAGCTGTTGTACCTCTCGGTCTTCATCATCGCCCCGCCTGAGAGGTTACTCCTACCTCCTCGGTCTTTGTTCAGAAAGACACCGATATTGCCCATCAGCTACTCCAGGGCCTGCCAACCGCTACTAATCAATCTTGTTTGGATAATTTAGCACTTGATAAGGTTCCCAAGCAGCTATCTTTCTTTCTGTCTCAGGTACCTTCTTGACTTTTCTTGTTCGTCTTCGCTCGTTCTACCCTTATTGTTTCTTTTCATTATCATGATCTTTTTCTTTTACTCGTGCAGGCTAGCATGGTAGCGGGTCATTGGTTGACCAAGGGCACCTCACCTGCTGATGTAAGGGTCCGGGAGAAGTATGATGATCTCAAGAAGAAGAACTATGACTCGAAGGCAGAGTTTGAGAGGAACAGAGCGAGCCTTGAGGCTAAGTATAAAGATCTTTAGGATGACCACCAAGATGAGCGCCAAAGGAGGAAAGAATTGGAGGGGGAATTAGAAATCCTCAAGGATACACACGAGATTCAGTTGGAGGAGGCCCGTCAGCAAGCGTATCAGGATTTTCCCCAATCCTAGATAGGCAAAGAACTGGTGGAAAGTCTCTTTCAAAGCAAAGTAGCAGCGCTCCAGGTGTCCTCCTCTCTCCAGCTGGGCGGCAAGTCCATTCCTCAGTCCTCGGACACTTCCATTGCCATCTTCCACTTTTCTGAGTGGTTCAGGGTTTGTAAAACTAAGTTGTTAGCCTCCGATATTCTTTCTCCCAGCTCCGACCTATCCTTCTTGGACTCACAGACTGCTATTGATAAGCATTTCGATGACCCCGGTGCCCTTTTCAAAGGCAGCGACCCCATTTTCTCATTAGCAGGTACGATCCTTATCTGCCTCCACTATTTCCCAATTACTTTGGCTCACGTTTTTTACATTTTTCTCTGTTTTTTTTTTTTTACTTTCTCTCTTCTTCTTTTTTTGTTTCTTTTTTTTTTTTTTTTTTTTTTTTTTGGATAAAGGAAAAGAGACCTTGACTACGACCCTTGGAGATGCTGCTGAATTGATCCTTGACAGAGGTCCTACTGATCCACTCGGTGCATCCGAGGTAAAGAGTATGACTCCGACTACCCAGCAGAAGAGTACTAACGTATCAGCTGTCGGCGATGGTCCTGCTAGTAGTGAACTTGCTGGTGATGTCCTTGCTGGTGGCTCTTCTTGATTTACCAACGGGTAGAGGGGCTTGAAGCTTCCTCACTCGCGGCCCCTTGTTCTCAGACATTTCTTTTCTTTCTTGCCTTTCTGAGCAGTTATCTTGTCTATGCTAGTCTTTTAACTTTATGAAACTCTCTTATTCTTTGGTTGGTTTTGATTTGCGAATACTTTTGATGGATGCTTTCCTGTTACTTGATTTCTAGGCCAGTGTTTGCGAGCCTCGGGGATTGAGTATGAACATGATGTTGTTGGATTGTCCCTATTCTTGTCGCTCTCTTTGCATGTTTTAGCATATTTTCTTTTCCTTATGAAACAAATGAGTAAAGAAAAATGCTGATATCTTGAGTAAAGAAAATTGTTGATTTCCTGCTGATCAGGAAGTCGAACCAGGCAGATCCGTTCTCAAAGTGTGTCTGCCTAGATGCAGGCATGAAACAACGAGTTTTGCAATCCAAGGTGGGATTCGGGCCCAACCTTCCCAAGAGGTCGTTCAAACCTCTTCCCAAGGAGTTTCGCCATACTCCTTCTAAATAAACGTTCCCTTCGGAGGTAATATTTACATTCATGTTATTGCAATCGCGCAATCAAGGAGTGCTAATCCGACTCCTTCCTAGGGGAATGTTCGTACTCCCCCTTAACGGGTACCCGGGGCGAAATTTCTTTGCTCTTGATGCCAAAATTATCGGGCTTTGCAAGATCATTTTATCAGTTATATTCATTCTTTTCAATGCACAAACATTGTCATTTTTTATTATTCCCCATCATTTACAATAACAATAATGAACTTCATTTATCACAACAACAATGGGCTTCGAGCATCATAATAACACTGGGCTTTAGTCATTGCATAATTGAAACATAAGTGCCTTTATCATACATACACAGCTAATTAACTCATTCATGGAATTACTTTATTCAACGCACGAAAGCACTTCAATCACTCACAAGAAACAAAACATAAGTGCCTTTATCATACAGACATGGCTAATTTACTCATTCATGGAATTACTTTGTTCAACGCACGAAAGCACTTCAATCATTCATAAGAAACACTTTACTCGGTCAACAGAGCACCTCATTTATTCCACCAAGCATGCTTTATTTACTTATCTACAATCATGTTTGATTTGACTAGAACAATGATAATGAAGGAAAACAAAATAAATAAAATAAGTTGTTTACTTGCTAGGTGGTGTCACTCCATTCCCCTTCTTACGAGAAGAATTTTCGTAAGTTATGAACATTCCATGGTCGTGGGAGTACGATCCCACTGGCATCTTCCAACTCATACGCCCCACGCCCCACAATTTTAGTGACTTTATATGGCCCTTCCCATGTAGGACCCAGCTTTCCCACGGGCTTCAGGGCGTCGGCTTTTCAGAACACCAAGTCCCCCATTTCGAATTCTCGGGGTTTCACCTTTCGATTGTAAGCACTTGTCATTCAGCTCTTATATTGCACCATGCGGATGAAAGCTCGATCCCTTGTTTCTTCAATGGTGTCTAGATTTTCCCTCATAAGGGCTGACCTCTTCCTGCTAGTTTTTTCAAGGTTGAACCTCTTCCAACCGCCCCAGGTAGTGGTAGTACTCCAACTTCCCTCCGTAGGAACATTTCCCATCCGTTCGCTCTGTCCCTACAAATTAGTTCCTGAAGATATCCATCTTGTATCAACCTCTCGATCTCGTCTCTAAGGTGATGGCACTCATCCATGTCGTGCCCATACTCGTTGTGGAACCAGCAAAACCATTCCGAAGGTGCCTTACGTGGGCCTCCCTCTGACCCTTTAGGCCAGTTAACTAGGTTCGTATTTTATATCTGCATCAGGGTCTGCGATGGCGTAGTACACAACGTGGTATACTGATCGAACCTTGGCCCTAACGTCAAGGGTTTCTCGCGCGTTTTAACCACCTGAGTTCATTTGAATGGTCTCGGGATCCGACAATCCTCTTTTCACTCTCTTCGTTTCTTGTTGATTTACATGTCCTTATTCATGTCTGCCTCTTCGGCATTCACCTCTTTTTCAGCTCGCTCCAAGAGTTCGTCCCAACTCAAAGTGGGGTCTCTCGCGAGTGACCTGTGGAACTCCCCTCATTATAATCCTTGTTGAAATGCGCTAGCGAGGACTTCTGGGGTAGCTAGCAGAACGTCTAGGCTGGCTCTGGTGAAGCTCGCTATATAACTTCTCAAAGGTTCATTTGCTTACTGCTTGATGGCGAATAAAGTCATATATCCCCTCTGTTGCTGCTTGCTACTAGCGAACTGATGGAGGAAAAGAGTGGCGAACTTGTTAAATGAGTGTATAGACCCTGGAGGTAGTTGACTCGACCATTCTTGTGCAGTATTTGTGAGCATTGTTAAAAATACCCTGCATTTAACCCCATCCGTGTATTGGTATAAGAGATCAAGGTTCTCGAATCGGGTAAGGTTATTTTGGGGATCCGTCGTCCCATTGTACTGGGGGAGGCCTGACGTCTTACGTCCTGCGGGTAAAGGGTCGGCCATCAATCCAGGGCTAAACGGGCATCCTCTCCTCAATACTCGATGCGGTCCCGCTTGAACCTTCTTCTCTACTTCCAACAGTCTCTGCTGTAATCAGGCGGCCCAGTCTGTGAGCTGCTCCGTCTCTTCCACCTTCTCGGTGTTCTGCCCAGTTGACAGCCTTGGTCCTATCTCCTGATTTACCAGCAACCCTGTTTTCACTCCTGTTTCTGCGTTTGTTTCTCTTTGCACACTGAGATTTTGGCCGATATTGACACCCCCCTACAGATTGTTGGGGTCCCCATCTTAACTAAATGACTGGAGGAAACCGGGTGGGGTACTCTGCCCTTCCTAAGTCAGCGCGGCTGGCCACTCGATGTTGGGTATCTAGGCCGTTACCCCCACCTTCCTGTGAGATCTATACCGATGGGACCGGGGGCGGAGCAACTAGGTTATGAGCCTCCTGGTCCGGTTGTTGTCGCGGTATGCCGCCGGCCAATGCCTCCATTACCAACTCTGGCGCTGTTGTGTGGATCACATCCTCTATCGCTCCTTCGATCTGTGCCTGCGGGGTGGAGTCTTTCAGAGTTTCTCGCACCACCTTTGTAGCAGAGCTTCGTATCAAGTCCGTAGCCCTTTGATTGAACTCTTCCCCCGTCAGATACATGGACGCCTCAGCAGGTCTCACCTCTCTGCTGGCAGTATCTCCAAGCACGTCTCCTAGAGAAGATGCACCGTGTTGCCCACTTATCTGGGTGGTGAAGCTGATCAGACTCTCTCTTCCTGGATACCTCTTCGTACCTGCTGGTTGTTTACTGGTTCAAGGGGCCTGTTGTGAGTGTCATCTCCTCTCATTGGCGACTTCTCTGTCATTCTTGTCTGGATGTCCTCGGGCCTTCTTTCGGGATTCTCGACATTCAGGCAGTCCTTTTCTCCTACTCTAGTGTCTGTACAGCCCAGCACCTCTTGGTCAGTTGGTGTCCCCTTAGCCAGGAACTCTTACACATCCTAGTTGGTTAATGCCACTGCTGCTATAAGGTCCTCCACGTTTCGAGCATTCAACATACCAGCAGCTAGCAGGGCTTTTGCATCTTGATCTGTGAGCGTTCTTGCATCTATAAGGCTACGCATGTCCGAGCTAGTCAATGTCGCCGCCGCCATGCGCCTTAACATCCCCTGGCTGCTCAGTACCTCGGCGATTGTGTTACTAACCCTTTCCACAGTCATGCTAATTGCTTAAATAATCCCTCACGCCTCAACTAAAAGCTTCCCACAGACGGCGCCAAGTGATGCGTACAAAAATCGTGGCAACACTAAACTTATATAAATAACGAGAGATAAATATTTTATTAGCACCGGTGGAAAAAGTACTCGAAGAGTTCTCAAAAGAGCAGAAACAATATACGCAGAATACAAAAAGCAACTGAACTCCTCTTTAGGTTTTTTTTTTCTCTTTTCTATTTATCCTTCTCCTATATTCTAGCTGAAGTAGTGATGCAAAAAGTTTTTTTTTTTGGGGGGGGGGGGGGAGGGAAGTTATTCCCACTTTCAATTTGAATCCCCCCTACTTCTCCACTTTTTCTAACAGACACGATATGGCCTAACCTAGCCCATCTCGAGCTGGGCTCATCTAGGCTAACCTAGCAAATCTCGAGTTGGGCTAACCTTGGGCTCGGCCCAATGCGCTTTAGGCCCAAATGCCTACCAGGAAGTCGTTAACATCCCTCCTGCTTCGGGCATCCCATCTAGAACGTGAGCTCGTCCTTTCTGCTTTCTGCTTCGGGCATGTATCACTTTTATGATACATCAATATCCATATGGATATATTTTTCACAAAATATAGACCATTTTAGACTGTAGTGGCTTCATGTTTAGCGTCTTTGTTGTCCAAACCCAAAATGTTTGGTTTCATTTAATGCAGTCTCAAATCAAATGCTTAAGAGTTCATTAATGTGTTAAAGACTATGTCAAATCAAATGTTTAAGAGTTCATTAATGTGTTAAAGACTATGTTTTAAAACCCGGATCGGATCGGACGGTCGGTCCGATTCGACCAGTGACCGGCCGCCTGTCCTGTCCGATTAACCCTCTAAAACTAGTCATCATCTGGACCAGTTTGGTCCACTGATAACTAGTCAAAAATCGACTAAAGAACCGGACCGGACAGCTCAGCGGGCTGTTTGGGCCGGATTTTTGAATTTTTTTTATTTTTTTTTCCTTTAAAATTGTAAAACTAAATTGGGGACTTGTTGTGATCGAACCCAGGACCCCTTCTACAGAAGGGAACTACCCAACCAATTGATCTGTTTTATTGTTGCGCAAGTTCATTGGCAATTTATTAATAATACTACTGAAATTATAAGCTTATTAAACATATATTACAATTAAAAATTAAGTTCTAAGAAAATATTAATTATAATTATAAATATTATAATATCTCATAAGAATTAAATTTAAACATGAATAAAATAATATGAAATATTTTATTTTTTATAATATATATTTATAAAAGTATAAATGTATGTGTAGTATTTTTTTTCCTATAATAAAAAATATGATATTTATTAAATTAATATTTGATTTATATTGTTTAGATTTCTAATTTGAAAATTTATTATTACATATGTTACTTAAAAATTAATGAGTAGTTGAAATTGATTTATATATCTATTTTCCTATATTATTTTGACCTATTTTATTATTTTTAAATAATATTTATAATATTATATAAATATATATAATTATTACATAATTATAACGTCACACCGGTTCAACCACTGATCGAACCGGTCGAACCAGTAAAATCAGTAACCAGTAAGACTTCCGATTCGATATCCCGTCCGGGTTTTAAAACATAGGTCAAAGATGATAATAATAGTCATGAATATCAAAGTATAATGCATTAATTTATTTGTGGGCAAAAATGTATAATTAATTGTGTAAATTTTTATATTGGTAATTTAGTTTTGATTATATTTTAATTTGCAATTAAATTAAATCTTATAACTTTCAAAGTTTTATAATAATGTATGTTTTATTTTCGCCTCAAAATTAATTTATTGCCGAAAATGTCACGTGATAGCCACATCACCAATATAAATTGGAGAAAATGCTAATCCAATTAATTGAAAAAAATGTTTACCTAGACAAAAATACAAAATTGGTTTTCTATGTTTTTCATTTTAGTAATTTAGTCTTGTTCGTATTGTCATTTACAATTAAGTTTCATAATTTTCAAAAAATTTAAAAATTAAAAAATGCCAAACGCAGACTAAAATTGTTGACGTATTATAATAAAAAAAAAAAAAGTGCAGAATAAAAAAAAATGAACACGCCCCTTTCCCCGGTTCTGCCTCACCGACAATTAGGGGTGTAAACGGATAGTAAACGGATCGGATGTATGATTACCATATCCTTATCCGTTTATGATTCGAACGGATACGGATAATATCCTTTTAAATCGAATTCGGATAATACCCTTTTTATGCGGATACAAGGCGGATTCGAACGAATTCGGATTTTAGTCGGATTTTAAACTATTCAAAATTTGACATAAATTATTTAGTTATATAACTTCGAATTTTAAATCAGATTATCAACTATTCATTTATAGATAAATTATTTAATAATTATATAACTTTGAATATATATATTTTAGACGAATAGAGAAATAATAAGTATATCTATATAGATCATTTTTATTTTTTAGCGAATGTATAATTTGGTAAAATTATAAATGTTATCATATAATTAATTTGAAATATAATACTTTTATTGATAACATAATATATGTTAATTATATTATCTATATATGAATATTGAAGTGAACATATAAAACCTAAGGTTTTTCTTTAATAAATGCGCTAAAAATTTTACTTAATATTAATAATCTATCATACATATAGGGGTGTAAACGGATAATAAATGGAGCGGATGTGCAGTATCCGAATCCGAATCCGTTTAGTATATCCGCTATCCGAATTCGTATCCGTTATCCGACGGATAATGAAAATGCTATCCTTATCCGAATCTGACGGATATTATCCGAATATCAGATTATCCGTATCCGTGAGGATACCCGATTGGTGAATTATCTGATATTCGAATCCGATATCCGAATCCGAATCCGTTTACCTATTTTAAATACATTTTCTAATAAAATAATAGATTAAAATTTCATAACACAATTAAATATTAAATACATACAAATATTAATATAACTAACTATAAATCTATTAAATTTATACAAACATTAACTCATAAGTATGATATATAATTTATAATACATGTTCACTGTTATTAATTAATAAAGTTTATTATTATAAATGATATGATATATGTTTATTATTATTATATCTTTTATAATTCTCAAATAATTATATAATGTATATATTAATATATGTTTCATCAAAGTATAAAAAATATGTATAGATATATATGTTATCGAATGCGGATTACGGATAATAAATATATCTAACGGCTGTATAAACGGATCGGATGTTAATCGGATCGGATGTGTGATTACCATATCCTTATCCGTTTATAATTCGGATGTCTATAATCGAATACGGATAATATCCTCTTTGAACGGATACGGATAATATCCTCTTTAAACGAATTTGGATGCGAACAGATATCGGATTTTCGGATATCCATTTACAGTCTTACATACATACACAATTGTGTGTATATATTTTAATATAGTATATTATTTATCGGATACGGATTACGGATAAATCGGATAACGGATATATCTAACGGATAATGAAACGGATCGGATGTCTTTTTACCATATCCTTATCCATTTATAATTCGGATGTCTATAATCGGATACGGATAATATCCTCTTGAGACGGATTCGAATAATATCCTCTGTAAACGAATTCGGATGCGGACGGATATCGGATTTTCGAATATCCATTTACAGCCCTACCAACAATCGCCGCTCCCACCCAAAACCCCCATCATCGGCTCTCCCCTCTCTGTTCTTGTGAGTCAGTGGGTGCTTTGACTAGGTGAAAAGGGAATACTTCAATACTTCATGAATCTATTTTCAGTTTGAAGCCAAATATTCAAGTACAAAATCATCAATCAAATAACCTCAAATAGAACTTTTGTCAAATGAAGAATTTAGCATGTCGTATATTTAAAGGTTAGTCACAAAAAAAATAAAGAAAGTTGCAAAATATTTTCTATCTTTACTACTATTCAAAGATTGTGTTACATACCACAAAATCATATTATATTCAAATCTTTATATATATCATCATGCATCATGGAAACTTGGGGAAAAGAAAAGGCATCAATGCATAGAATATCATACATGATTGATTCGTTATTTATCTTGATTCTTGAAACTTGTTCTTTTCTCCAATTTCAGCTCGGAAAACATCAAGGCAAACCCAGGTGAGGCGAATATAATATTGACATATTCTTCCACCCCGGGTTGTAGATAATTCTAGCACCGTCTCCAAATCATATGAAAAAGTGTAAAATACTTTTTCCTTCTAATTGTCCAATTAATAGGCTAGAATTATTCACGAATCACAAGTGAGAGACTCGTGAGTTTATCGGAAAGTAAGACATGGGAATTGGTGCACGAGGCAACTTCGCCCGGGACTTTTTCGAAGACGACGAACTTGATTCCTGCATAGTAGTATCAGACACGCGTTTAGAGGAAGAAACTTTAAAGCAACCGACAAAGGCGGCGAAAAGATTCATATTGCTGAGGGCTTTTAGGTTCAGAATATGTGTATGGTTTTAACAAGGAAAAGGAAAAGAGGCAAAAGAATTTAGTGGAAATATGAGAATATGAGGTGTGTTGGGCTATGCCTTATGAAGGCTGCAATTTATAGTGAAGAGGAGGAGGAGGAGGATTTGTATGTGTTTACTTTCATCATTGAACTTGCTGAGCAAGCTAACGCTTGGGATATGTGGTGCAATAAAATATCCATATGTGTTTCCAGTTTCCGTCGTCATTAATGAGGACGATTCCTCTGTGGTGCTTGTGCTTTTGACTCGGTTTGCAGACAAGTGCTTTGGACAATTGGACTAACTACAAAGAGTGTTCTCCTACTTTGTTTTCAATTGGAAAATGTAATCAAAATACTATCTTGATTTAAACGGACAACTGTCTTCGTACCGTCAGTTTCTTGAGAAAACGTTTGAAATAGACCCGATCCAATTGTCACCTCTACGTGTAAGTGTAACTATAGTTGATTTTCCATGTAATTAGGGATAACTATTGATTAATCCATTTGTCTGTCAACAAGAATTGATTCAAGTAGTTAAAATTTTCTTTTTCTAGAACAATGACCTGAATTATCAATCTGAATTAAAGAAATATTCGGAATTAGTTGAGTTCATGTTATTAGATATAGGTTTTTCAGGCAATGACCCGAGTTCTCTAACCACTTTGATATTAGATACACGTTCTTTAGGGTAATGACTTGAGTTTGAATCTTTCTAACCACTTTAATTGTGTATTAAAAAAAAAATGTTATTAGTCATTAGATATAGGTGATGTTATGACCCCTTTAATGGGGAACGATTTCTTAAAAGTTTTATCCAATATTCTGATTTATACCCAAAATTCGAATTATGATTTTTACAAATTAAACTACTCTTATAATTTATTACACTTATGTGTCGGCCTAACTTGGCTGTTCAGACCAGTGGGCCTTCTACTCTAATGAATAATGGGTTAATCCCAAAAGCAAGCCCCTCTTTTGTAGAGTCGGGTAGTATTATTTTTAAATTGGATAAGATATGGGGAGTCGGGTAGTATTATTCTACCCGAAAGATTAAATGGGCTTTTAAGATTAAGAGTTAAATTTTTTTTCCCTTGGTTTCTATACAGATTTTACAATCAGAACAAAAATGTGAAACTTCCTCCCGAGTCTGAACACCCTCAACTCTCTCCCCATCTCTAACTTGATCACTGCATGGTCACGTCGCTGCCGGCCACCAAGCAATTTTCAATTTTCGCAAGGTAAAAACTAAGATTTAATATTTTATTATTTATATTTTGATTAAAAAACTAGAAAATAGGGAGAATATTTACCGAAAATACATATAAAAGGATGCACCAAGAAAGAAAAAATTGGGATGAATACCTAAACTCGATTTGATTGTGACGTGGCACGTACCCGCTGCCGAGCTGGACCAATCACCACGCTCCACGTGTACGATCGACGTTCCCACCTTGATCGGAATTTGCCTCTCGACCACGACGCTCGAGATCCATTTACCCCCCATAAGTTACCGCGCCACTACAAAAAAAATAAGCTTTAAATGCACTTTAGAGTGTAGTAAGATAAACATTCTTACTACACATAATCTCTTACTACATTTTCTACAAGTGTAGGCACCATTGATGTAGTAAGAGATGTTGCTACACTTTAAAATGAAACAACATGTATAATTGTACCTACATTCTAATGTGTAGTAACAAAAGAAGTCTTACTACACTTTTAAATGTATTTACAATTAAAATTTTAATTTAAGATTTTAAAATATTTAACTCTTCCTACAAATAAATGAAATTGTTATATTAAAAAATAATTATTATTTATAAATTTTTGCATCCAAATTTTGCGATAAAATAGGTTGCAAAGCATAATTAATTTTTATATTTCATATTTATTCACAATAGAATTTTATTGTAAAAAATATATTTTTGGTCGTTGCAAAACAATATCAATTTGGCAGTTGAATCTTTTCAATTTTATTATCCAATATTTAATATTTTAGTTTCATATTTCAAAACAAAATATTGCAAATTCAGCTAAAAAAAATAGTGCTACGATTTTCTAAAATTGTCAATTCCATACCCATATTACCAATAAAATTAAAATATCAAACAAACATTTCAATTACAAATATTCTATAAATAAAACAATTATATATATATGATACAACAATTCAAAAAAGAATAAATATTACATTGTACTAAAATAATCCTATAAAATAATCAACCATTTTTACTCGTTTCCTTTCGCCATCAGCTATTTTTGAGTCTCTGTCCTGTTTCAAATAACATTCCATTTGGATGAGTTAGAAATATACCAACAAAGCATCAAAAGTCATGCATATAATTATTAAGCCAAACACATACAAAAATACATAAAACAAACAAGGCATTCATGTGTAATTTTCTGGATGGAAACGTGTACCCCTTTGATGAACAATGATATTTCCAGGAATTAATCTCTGCAACATATATCACAAAATTTAATACCAGAATGAATCCACAGTTCAATTACAAAATCTCTTAACCACATCTTTCTCACCTCACCCCCCAAATTTTTAACCCCAAGATTCTTGGGTAATGAATCACTGCCATTTTTTTTTTTATCCTGCTGTTTTTCTGGTAGTCCATCTCAATCCTTCTCCAGAAATGTTAGATGAAGAAGAACATCACAAACTCAACCAATTGTGACGGTTAGATGTATGCGAGATGGTATTCATACCACTAGCAGAACCTAAATAGGTGTATTCACAATCAGATCCAACTAAAGTTACCACGTCCATGAAATCAGTTGTGTGTAAACAGTTTTGAAAAATATGCCTATTGTGATAAAATTTCACCTTCGTACTTATCCAATGACAATTCTTTTTGAGCTGTAAAAATAACCATACCAAACAGAAACAAGACTACGACTGATTCACTAGCCCAAAGTTGAATAAATTGTTCATATTGTTTTTCTTAACGCTGTTCAAAGAAAAGTAACAATTAACTAACAGATGGCAATCAAACAGGAATTTGCCACAATCCAGTATGAGCATTATTGATTGAAAGAAAAATATTAAAATCAAATGGAAAAGACACAAAAAAAGTGGGCGAAAAAAAACTCGCTATTGGAAGACTGATCCTTTGCTTCGGGTACTCTCAATTTCCAAAGCAATTGAGTTCGATCCTCACGAACCCTCTTGAAGCAATTCTCCCGGAGCTACATTTCATCAACATAACCAAAAGTCCAATACACAAATAAGAACATAAACAAGGCAAGGTGTTTAATACAATCATTAAAGTACCTCGTGCTTCCATCTGGAGTAATTATTGAACAAAGCAAGGGATTTTAGAGAAAGCCGAATACTGCGCAATCCTTTATCTTCATCTCCTACCATTCTCAGAACTGCAGGCAATATATCATATTGGAAAAGAATCACCAACTGTGTGAAACTTGGTGAACTAGGCATAACTTAGAATAAGAGTCGTACAGTATCTCCACCGCTATAAAATTTTGACATAGCCTTCACAAGCCGGGATCATCACCAAATCGAAAAATGGAAAGATCATGTTGTGCAGTAATAGTGATGGTTTCTGTAGCCATGATTAATATGGTGCCTCCTTCTTCTTCAGCATCATCGCCGGTATCTTTCGTATTCGGTGACTCGTTGTCGGAAGTAGGGAACAACAACTATCTCCAGCTCTCTCTTGCCAAATCAAACTATCCTCAATGATCGGTGATTGAGTCTCTGCGTGTTTTCGAGGGAATGAAAAAGAGAAATTTGGGGGAATGAGAATAAATTTGGGGGGAATAAAATTTGACCGAAAAAAATGGTGGGAGAAAATATAATTTGGGAATTGGGATGGAGGGAAGGATAAGAATGATTGAAATTTATCTATACTATCTATTAAGCGAGTCTCTTGCACTCTAAAAATAATTTATTTCTTATTTAATTTTTTATATCTCTCTCAACGTGTTAGTTTGACCGTTTCTTATCTCTTCACTCTTTCTTTTTCTCTCACTTCAGGCTATTTTTTCTATTCTTTTATGCTTTTTTCATATATTTTCAATTCTCTTTAACTACTACTTTTACTAATATGATATTATGTTATCCATACTATTTATCAAGCGAGAGACCCAAACTCTTGGATTCTAAAAATAATTTTTTTACTATTTATTTACTAATTAATTTTGTCCGACTTTATCCCTTATACATTTTCTTAAATTATCTTTTTGTCTTATCACTTCTCTTCTTAATTTCTCTTTTTCCCTCTTTTTTTCTTCTGATGACTTGCGTTCTTTTTTTTTTTTTTTTTTAATTATAACTTTTATCACTTTT
This sequence comes from Lantana camara, assembly GCA_037501455.1. Lineage (NCBI taxonomy): Eukaryota > Viridiplantae > Streptophyta > Magnoliopsida > Lamiales > Verbenaceae > Lantana > Lantana camara. The sequence continues at coordinate 85,614,001 of CM074862.1, read as the reverse complement.
CACTTATATTTTTAATTTTTATAATTACTAATATGATATTATCTTATCCTACTTATTTATTTATTTATCATAAATTAGTGATTATATTAAAAAATACTATAGAGTATATATTTAATATAAACTTTTAATTTTAATATATTTATATGATAATTATTTTTTATTTGCACATGCATCGAATGTGAAAATGTGCTAGTTTCTAACTAAAATTGGCTTTGCAATTTCGTAATCAGGGTCTATTTTATTTTTACAATTTGCAAATGCAATTGTTAAAATTAGTAAAATAGACTTTAAATTATATTATATATATATTTTTACAACAAATTATATGTTATATCATTTAATACACTTATAATACTCTCTCTCTCTCTCTCTCTATATATATATATATATATGTAATTAACTTAATTTTAAAATTACATAAATCAATAAGAACATCAAATATAATAACTAATATCAATTCCTAAATTAAATGTACATGCTCACATGCTCTAGATAATATTTAAGTGAAAAATATAATTCAAATATTCCAAAGACAAAAATTGAAATATCATCGGTCAAAATTGTTTATTATCTATAATAATAATAATAATAATAATAATAAATATACCAATAACGGACTCCTCTTTTCAATTTATAAGTAAGTATCGACTTGTCTTTCTCACTCTTCTGTGCGAACCACCTATATATAAAAAAAATACAATAAACTCATATGAAAAACTAAACAACAAATAGTATCTTCTTAATTCAATATCGACATTTTATTATTAGGAAAAAAAAAAAAAAGAAAAACATACCAAGCTAAGCGGCCAAGCAACAGCTACTCCAATGGCTTCACCAATTGTTTGATACATAAAGCACGATCTTATTAATCGTTCTTCTCGATCCATCGCCACATTTATATGGACAGAGCACCAATTTTTTCCTAACTTTTCACCTCCAACAATTGTATCAGGATCCATGCTATTTAGTATACCCTTTGCCACAATTTTACTTGAATCGGTTATACTCATAAGTAAAACTGAACAATTTACCTAACATTATAAAAAATGAATTATGAGATGTCTTAATTATAAAAAAAATTGTAAAGTATGAGAATATGCAAATGTTCCACAATATTTGAACAAGCTCTAATTATAACTTTACCTCAAGTGGTTGAACTATAGTTGATAAAGTTGGAGTCAAGATCCCATCGTGTTGAGGAGATGATAGAAGCATATTAGTGGCAACAGAAGGACCCGCTTCAGTTACATTTTGTTGGTCAATAACTCTTTGACAAGCTTCAAGTTTCTCAGTTAATACTTGAGTTGTTGCAATATTTTCCCTAAGCATCTTATAACAAGCTTTGCGTGATGGAAGACCCTCAAAAACGTCTGTAGGCGTAACGCCCTGCCCCATCATACGAACACGTCCAGGTTTGTCTGGGCCTACAATTTTAGCAAAAATGTCGTCTCTAGCAACAACATCACTCGAAGGGTCCTCTAGTATATTAGTTAATTCCTACATTGTTCCCTATATAGAAAGAGACACACAAAGTTGTATAAATCAACAATATAACAATAAATTTAAATTGAATATATTTACCATTAGCTCTCCCGCATCTCCTCCTTTTTCTACCGGAAAACATTCTCTGTAAGTTTCAACTCGAGTGGGTGGACGATTCAAGCTCCCCTCCTAATTTGTAATAAAAAACCAGTAAGCAAAAAATAAGTAACAAGTATCAATGTAAACAATGTTTAATAACAAGTTCAAAATTAATGTAAAAGTAAATATAATAAACTCATTTTCTCACCAATTCTTTTCTAATCTTCGCAAATGACTTTCTGCCTGTTTTATGATGTACATTCTTATGTTTTCTACTTTCTTTCCCTCGTATACTAGCTTGCTGAGATTGTAATAATAAAATATTTATAAAATAATAAATAAGAAATTAAAAAATAAACATTCTTAATTTATTTGCACCTTTCCCTTGTCAGATAGCCAATACATAATAAGATTCCTCCATTGCTCTTCGTTGACCCTTTCATCTCTTTCTTTTACCAATTCCTCAACAGGTAATGTAGGGTCAAAGTAATCAAACTTCAAATCAGCTTTCCAATTTCTCCACTTAGTCCCAATTGATTGCAAAATCCATTCGTCAATGCCAATGGGACAAACAAACTTTTCCTATATTAAAATAATATCATTAGGTAGAGTTGTTAATTATTTTTAAAAATAAAAAAAATAATAAAAAAATGACCTTCAATAAATCCAGCATGTCTTTTTTTTTAGAGTTTGGCATTTTTCGCCAATCAAGAACATCAATAGGAGCATATGAATGTGTTCTAGATATCACACCTAGAAAACAAACAAATTTAGAACTATTATCATTTATAGGTTGACCAAATGCATTACATTCAACTTCAAGTTTAACTCCCGGAGGTAATGCCCAAATTTCTGGCATGTGAATAGCTCCTTTTGTTCTTTTCCGTTCTTTGTTCTGACCTAGCAAACGAAACACAAAATAATAATAATAATAATAATAATAACAACAACAACAACAACAACAACAATAATAAAGAATGATATAAACTTACTTGAAACAACTTCCGAATTTGTTGAAGAATTGGACATCCTATTTCTTTTTGGAACTTTCTTAGTCATCACTATTAAAATAGAAACATAGAAATTGAGCAACAATTTATTAATAACTTATAAAATTAAAATTTCAATAAAATATATATCTAGAATCAAAACAAACGAACAAAAGTCTTGCAACAAAAAAGTAACAAAACAATCTCATAATTAAACTAAACATTGTTCATATTATAACTACAATACTCAAGTTGCACAATGTTTTCCTCTTTGTTGTTTTATTTTATCCATCTCTCTTTTTCGTCTAAGCATTTCTGAAATTGTTGTGATTGGCATGTCAACTTAGGTTCCGGCAACTCCCTCCCTTACCCAGCTAACATCGTCATTATCGAAAGATGCTTGGGTGCTGCGATCTGCATCTTCACTACTCTCAGGCTCTTCTATTAAATCAAATTGATCTCTTGGTATTGATCTCAGTACGACTTGCCAATTTGAATCAACAGGGTCTTCAACATAGAAAACTTGTTGGGCTTGAGATGCAAGTACAAAAGGCTCATTGTGACGCTTTACATTTGTGAAGTTTGTTAAGGTGAATCCATCTGCATCTTGTTTTCGCCTTTTTCCTTTTGAAACCCAATCGCAATCAAACAAAACGATCTTTTTGCCTCTCATATAATCCAACTCAATGATATCTTTGATAACACCATAATAACTTAGCTCACTAACAATAGGATCGTTATCTTTTCTACTTGCAAAACTAGAAGTCACTGCAGAGACCATAAGTCCAGAATTCTGAGTTTTTCTATTTTTTTCACGATCTTTTGTGTGAAATCTACACTCATTTAATATAAATCCCTTGTATCGTTTTGCTATAACGTTTGGTCCTTTATCTAACAACTTTACATCATTTGAAGTCGGATCATTTTCACCCAAATTCAGACTTTCCACCTATTAAATTGAAATAAAATAAAAAATATTAAAAATTAATCCATAACTATATAAATATAAAAATTTTAGAATTAAATTTAAGTAAAAAACTTACATGATGGTCAAACCAGGATGCAAATGTTTCACTGTGGATACACTGAATTTCATGTTGTGAAGACAAACGATGTTGACTAACGATCAAGGCTTTGTGCATGCTATAAATAAATGTATAAGTACTAAATCATTCTAAAAAATAATTAAATATTGATCGAGATAACTTACTTGATATATGGTTCTATATTCTTGCAGTTGAACAACACATATCTGTGAGCTTGTGATAAAGTTTTTGCATCTAATTTCACAATTTTAATTTTTCCAATTGCGCGCCCAGACATCCAGAAGATATCCAACCCTTCTTTAGGAGTTTCATCATGAACATCATTTCTTTTGCTTTGATTAAATCGTGTCTCGACATCATTTGAGAAATATAATGAACAAAATGTCAAGCATTCATCTACAATATATCCCTCGGCGATTGAACCCTCTGGATGAGTGCGATTGCGTACATAGGATTTTAAAGTTGACAAATACCTAGTTCATTGCATATTTAAAAGTTTAGAATAAAGTCCAAAATATTATGGAATTATAATAAAATTTATAAATATATTATAATTATTATAAAAAAAATTAAGTACCTTTCAATTGGATACATCCAACGATAATGAACTGGACCTGCCATTCTAGCCTCATTGGCCAAATGAACAGATAAATGCACCATAATGTCGAAAAAGGATGGAGGAAAAATTCTTTCAAGTTGACATAGTATCTCTGCAATATCTTTTTCCATTCTAACCAAATCATGAGGCCGGAGCACTTTAGAACATAAGTCTCTGAAGTACCGACATAATCGAATCAAAGATGTACGCACAGACTTCGGCAATACTCTTCGTAAGGCCAGTGGGAGTAATTGTTGCATTAGTACATGATTGTCATGACTTTTTAGACCAGAAATTTTGAGAGGTTTAAGTTTCACAGACCTTGATATGTTAGAAGAATATCCATCTGGAACTTTTACTCTTTTTAGAACTTTGAAAAATATTTCCTTCTCTTTTTTGTCCATAGTAAATGATGCAGCAGGCAAGATAGATTTATTACCTTGGCCCTCTCTTGGATGTAGGCTTGGCCTAATGCCCATATCTTGTAGGTCAAGACGCGCACATAAATGATCTTTTGACTTTCCTTGTACATCTAACAGTGTGGAAAGAATACTATCACATATATTCTTCTCAATATGCATGACATCCAGGTTATGACGAACCAAATTGTCTTTCCAATACGGAAGATCGAAAAAGATACTTTTTTTCCTCCAACCATGTGGTAACTCTGGATTATCAGTAACTTTCTTTCCAAACTTGATTGGTGGATAGCTACTAAGCTCATCAATGATCATAGTTCCTGTCAGTTGAGGAGGGGGTCCTTCGAGTTCTTGTGTACCATCAAAAGAAATTGCATCTCTTCGAAAGGGATGATTCTTAGGTAAAAATCGACGGTGACCCATATAACACTCTTTTTTAGAAAAATGCAGCCTTAATGAGGATATAGATTTGTGACATACAGGGCATGCATAATATCCTTTGGTTTGATGACCAGACAAGTCAGAATTAGCAGGAAAATCACTGATTGTCCATAATAAAGCAGCACGCATTTGAAAATTCTTCTTGCATGATGCATCATAAGTACTTATCCCCTCAATCCATAGTTCATTTAGCTCAGCTATAAAAGGTTGTAGACACACATCCATATCATTGCCGGGTTGACTCGGACCGGGAATAAGCAACGACAACATGAAGTAAGGCTTCTTCATGCACATCCAGGGGGGTAGGTTATATGGAATCAATACTACCGGCCATGAACTATGTTGTACACTCATAGTTCTAAATGGATTAAACCCATCAGACGCCAAACCTAACCTGACATTTCGAGGATCTTTTGCAAATTCAGTATTATAATGGTCAAATGTGTGCCAAGCTGGAGAATCTACAGGATGTCTCATTTTTCCATCTTTAGGACGATCTTTGGCGTGCCATTGCATAAACGATGCAGTTTTAGATGACATGAAAAGACGTTGCAGCCTAGGTTTTAAAGGAAAATGCCATAAAGTTTTAGCTGCAACATTCTTAGTGTCTGTTTTTTTTATCCATCTAGGTTCATTGCACGTTTTGCATTCCGTCCTCCATTCATCTGGGCCCCAATACAACATACAGTCATTCCGACATAAATCATACTTCTCATAACCCATACCTAACTCTTTGATGATCTTTTTTGCATCATACCAAGACTTTGGTAATTGCACACCTTCCGGAAAAGCCTCATTCAACAAATCAATCATCATGGTAAATGGATCAGTCCATTTACCAAGACACTTTATATGAAGCATTCTAATCAAAAAATTTAATTTAGTGAAATTTTTACATCCAGGATATAGTTCTTGTTGAGAATCTTCCAAGAACTTATAAAATCTTTTAGCTTCCTCATTTGGTTCTTCATTTTCCTCTTCGTGTGAGTCACCCATAATACAATCATCATGCTCAAGTCGAAAAACATCACTTAGCAAACTCTGCATGTCATCATGTTTGTTCGTTTTGGTAGGTGGTTGGGTTGAGGTTGCATTATTTGAATTAAGTTCACCATGTACTATCCATTGTGTGTAACCCTTCATAAAACCATCACAAATTAGGTGTTCTTTTACTACTTCTCTTGTCTTGCTTAATCCATTCTTACAATTTTTGCAAGGACATAGAATCATTCCGTCAACACTAGAATTAGATAATGCAAACTCTAGAAAGTTGTGCAAACCCCACTCATACATTGTACTTGATCTTGGAAGATTCATCCAACTTTTATCCATATTTTTATCAGATATAACCACCGAAAAACTTATAACTGCAAATAAAATAAATGCAATCAATATAAAATTACTAAATCTTGAGACAGTTTTTAATCGTAAGTTATATTGTTCTTAAGTATTTTTAGTTAAAATGGATAATCAAATCAAGAATTCGAGTTTTAATAGAACCAAGCAATTATTTTAGTTATTCTTTTCCCCATATTTTTTTTATTAATGAGATATTGTCTTATTTTATTTATTTATCTTAAATTTATAACTATATTTAAAATAAATTTAAAATGAATATTAACATAATTTTTTTTAATTCAATATAAATTTAAATAATAATATTTTTTTATTTGGGTACACATGTATAGTGTGTGGAATTATTAGTTTTTAACAAAGCAAAAAGAAATATATATAACAGATTAATTCTTTACATTTTAGCTATATATTTTTGATTTATAGTTTAAACAGTGCTATTATTTTTTATTTATTTTTCTCATCTATACTATTATATTAAGTATTAGAGTGATTGTGGTGTATGGACTCTTGGTCTTTTTTTTTTTTTTTCTATTTTTCTTATTTATTTATTTTCATAACTCCATCGTCTTTCTAACTTCTTTTTTCTCTCTCATCACTTCTAACTCTTTTTTTTTTCCTTTTTTATATAATTTTTTATCTCTTTTCACTTATATTTTAAAATTTTAATTTTAATTATTAATATGCACTATCTTATACTATTTATTTAGTGTAATTTTTTTATTATATTAAAAATAATTATAGAATATATATTAATAAAAATTTATTTTAATATATTTAAATACTAATAATTTTTTATTTACAAATGCATGGGAGTTGCTAGTTATATATTAAGCGAGAGAGAAAAATGTGGTGTCATGAATTCTTGGTCTCTTTTTTCTTTTTCTTATTTATTTATTTATTATTTTTCTTCACCAACGTATCATGTTAATTCTTTTTATCTCTTTAAGATCCTCTTTTCTCTCACCTCAATTTAATTCTTTTTTCTAATAAATATCTTAATATTTATTTTATCTTTTTTTCCCTCATATTTTGTAGACTATATTTTGATATTATTTTTATTAATATTTTATCATAATTTATTTATATAATTTAAATAATTATATTAAAAATAATTATAAAGTATATATTAATACGAATTTAATTTTAATAAAATTAAATAATAATTATTATTATGTTGCATACACATAGAGTGTACAGAAAATTACTACTTTTTATAATTCAAAATCCCACTTTCTCTCCACCAAATAAGCTCCCACTATTATTGTTGGAGCGAATTTAATATATGTGTCTATATATATTTGTGTTAATTAATATTGTGTATATCTGTACGAGTAGGTAGGTTTGTTGTTTTTGCATTATAATAGTTTTATTTTTTAAATTATTATAGTAATATAATATAATAACATTATTTTTTTTATAATAATAATAATAATAATAATAATAATAATAACAATAATAATAATAATAATAATAATAATAATAATAATAATAATAAGTAGAAGAGATCATTGTGTTTTATTTTATTTTACTATGGTAATATAATATAATATAATATAATGTTATTTAGTATTTACTATATACATGTGTTGTTTATTTTTATTTTTTAATCGGTATTGATATTGGGTTTTTTTGTTTTTTTGTTTTTTGTTTTTTTTTTGTTTGTTGAAACTGAGAATTATATTAGGCCAAGAATTTGTTAAATTACCATACATAATATCAGCCCTCGGCCCTTCACCTTAGAAAATAAACTCTCCCAACATTGCATCATTTGTACAGTCATCTCGGATCATAAAACTACCTCACCCTTTTATATTACATCCTCATCATTTTTGTACCGTCATCTCCCGAATATTGGTTGAGATGAGGTATAGTCAGTCACTCTTAACTTAAACTGTGGGATTGGGTGGGAGTTTTTTATTTGACAATTTTAATTTAAAAATATTATACATAAATTATTATTTTATTAAACCTTTGTTTAATTAAAATTTACATTAAGGGATTATAATTGTGCGTATACACTAAACAATTAGTAATTTTCCTTTTCTCTACTACTAATTCAATATATATCAATCCTTTTCCTTTTCTATCTCAATATTCTTATCATACATATCAATAATCCTTTACTATTTCTATCAATTCGAGTGTTTTCCTTTTTTTTATCTCATTATTCTTATCATACATATCAACTTTGCTAATCCTTTTCTATTTCTATGTCCAAGAGAGTTCTGAAACAACTCACTAACAAAATCTATCAATTCAATAAACAAAGAGAATAATCTTTCAATATTCATATAAAATAAAAAATAGATAGTGATACTAACCTAATTAACTCCAAAAACTCGGGATTTGAGAAGAAAGTGCTCCGTTCTCCAATTGATTCTCGCTTTACCTAATCTGAAAAGAAAATACATCAATCCCTTAAATCGTTGAATTTGATTTTCTTGATTTTTCTCTATCTGAGTTATTTCTATCTGGCTGTGTACTTTACCTATAAATAAAAGAAATTAAGAAAATCAGAAAATTATGGGCACTTTACCTATGAGTTTTCAAATTAAGAAAATTAGAATGGTATGGGCAATTTACCTATGAGTTTTCTTTCTTTTCAACGTTACAATTTTATCTAAACAATGTTATATTTAGAGTTTATTTTTTAATATTCATATAAAATAAAAAATAAAAAACAAAGACTAACCAGCTCCAAAAGATTCCAGTTCTCCAATATCTTGTTTTCCCGTTCTCCAATCTCTTGTTTTCCGTATTTTGATAATCTATAAAGAAAAGAATATAGGAAAATCAGAATAGCATTAGAGTTAATTTTTTAATATTCATATATATATATATATATATATATAGACTAAACAACTCCAAAAGATCCCAGTTCTCCAATCTCTTGTTTTCCTTTGATAATCTATAAAGAAAAGAATTTAGAAAAATCAGAATAGCATCAGAATAGTGTTTAATAATAGCACAAACGTTAAAATATATAATTTTGAATATTCATATAAAATAAATAATGATACTCACCGAGCTCCATAAGATTTGAGAAGATAACACAGTCCGCCAATCTCCAACTTATTCTTGCTTGATTTATAAGAAAAAACTTGAATCCCTTCCGCCAATCTCCAATTTATTCTTTCTTGATCTATAATAAAACACTTGAATCGCTTCGTGATTGAATTTGATTTTCTTGATTTTCTATTGTGAAAGTTTTGCTGTGCAACTCTGTAATTTATTGATAAACAGAATAGAATTTAAAAAGAGATTTAGGAGGAGTTGAATTTAAATTTGAATTTAATTATGATTTGGTGACTCTGAAAAAACGATTGAATCTGTTAGATTTTTTTTCTTTCAAACGGTAAAATTTTATCTATACAATTCTATTTAGATTCAAACTCTATATATTATTTATATTTTCACTAAAAAAGAAAAAAGTTATTTATATATTACCAAAATTAAAGATTTTTTTTCTTTCAAACGGTAAAATTTTATCTATACAATTCTATTTAGATTCAAACTCTATATATTATTTATATTTTCACTAAAAAAGAAAAAAGTTATTTATATATTACCAAAATTAAGAGATTTTTGTTATTCTTACTACAGTTTGTAAAAAAGCGTAGGGAGTATAAAAGAAGATAAATATAAAAACTAATTATTTATATTCTTACCACACTTTATAAAATTGTGTAGGGAAGTACTTTTCTTGCTACACTTACAAAAAAACGTGGGGAAGTTTGTGTAGTAAAAACTCTTTTTTTTTGTAGTGCGCGTGTATCGTCGACCCATAGTCGAGCCTCCAAGCCGCTATGTTCGATCCATTCCTCTCGACCGGCCAGCACACCGTTCCACTAGCAGGAAGGAGTGGTCGACCACGCATTTAATGCACGGTCATAATGGGGCACCTGTCAGCTCCCCATGCCAACACGTCGACGCAGTAACTTCTCTCTCATTGCAGTATAAATAGTCCCTCCTCATTTATTGCACAGTAAGTTTTTCTCACCTAACTCTCCTCACCGCTCAATCATTTTGACCATCTTCATCGAGCCTGACTTGAGCGTCGGAGTGCCAACCCGGGTCTCACACCCACCTTCCTCGAGTTGGCCTCGAAGCTCACGTTCACATCGACCTGTGCAGATCTCGAGTAGTCGGACGGCGGTTCTCCCATCAACAAATAGAGTGATCGCGTCGAACCTCTCGATCGGACTCCAAGCGGAGATTTTGGCTCGATCATTTGGCGCCGTCTGTGGGAAACACGCAACGATAAGCCATCGGACATGACTACTCGCAATCTCGTTAGCAACCGCCTATTCGATGAAAATGGTCGGGAGGTCCTCCCTCAGGTTCCCGTGCAAGTCGCTGCGCCTGCCGTCATCCCGCCACAGCTAGTCTACTCGACGCCCGAGTTAGACAAATACTTAAAAGCTTGTCGAGATGAAGCTGTCACCGCAGCAGCAGAGGGAAGAGAGCCTCGAATGCAAGAATGCCCTCAAACGCGACCGGTAGAGATCATCCAACCCATGATGACCCATCCCGGATACCTGCACCCAATTCAGTACCAGCCACCTGTCGGATATTGGGCTGGAATCGGGCAAAACGCACAACCCCAGTTTCCGCATCAGCAGCCGTTGCCCGCTCAGGGGAGTGCTCGAAGGCCGGTTCAAGACCGATTGTCGTTCTAACCTGATAATGAGGTCGACTCTATGACCCCCACCGACTCCAGAATACGTCGGAATGACAGCCGCCGAGGGCAGGGTGCGTCCCGACAAAGGTCTCGTCTGTCTCATTTTCGGGGAAACGATATCAGTCGTGGACGGTCGGAATCTCGGAGGGTACAAGGCTCCTTACCGCGTAACAAATCCCCTCACAGCTCAAGCGGGATCTTTAGTCGACTCGGGCCCCATGGTCGAGTTAACCAAATCAGGAGATCAAACCGAGGACACATCGTGAACTCAAATGACCTCCGGAATCAGATACCTCTTCGTCCCGGTCGACATGATAGCCAACATCGAAGCGAGAGCCAGGGCTCGTATAGCCGCTCCCCCAGCCGATCCCGCTCAACTCGGAGGGAACGATCTAGGTCCCCCCGGCGTACCCAATCCCAGCGCGAGCGATCTAGATCACCCCAGCACACACCCTCGCTCCCGCGACCGGCCCGACAGTGGAGGTATCGTAGCGAAAGGGAAGCTCAATCTCCGTTTTGCGATTCGATCATTGAATCCACCACCGAGGAAAAGATCCCCACTGGGCTGCCCACGTATAACGGGTCAACTGATCCAGAGAAGCATGTGTCGCGCCTCGAGATGCAACTCAGCATGTTCGGCCATTCCCCGAACATTTGGGCAAAGATCTTTGTCACCACCCTCGATGGGCCGGCGCTGGAGTGGTTCTCGAGACTCCCCCCTCGATCCATACCTACGTACAAGGTTTTGGTCGACCGCTTCAAGGCTCAGTTCTCTGCCATGAAGGGAGATAAGCTACCTCCGACCTACCTTTACACCATCAAACAAGGCCCCAATGAGTCTCTCCGGGACTTCTTCACTCGCTTTTCACAAGCAGTGGTCAAAACAGAAGAACCGAGCATCGACCTCCTGAGACCAATTGTTCACAAGGCTTTGATCAGCATTGAAGCCGCTCGATATATCTTCTTGCAGAAGCCCAAGAATTTAGCGGATATCCAGGCAGCCGCCTGCGACTGGATGCAACTTGAGGAACTGGAGAATTCCCAGAGAAGTCCGACTCAGGGTCGGAGAACAGAGGCCAACTGCCCTGTTAGGCAGAATATCCGCCCTAAAAATGAAACACCGACCGGATCCGCCCCTCGGAAGAACTTCACTCAGTTGACAAGACCGATCGACGAGATTTACAATGTCATCGACCCAGCCCTGCTCAAGAAACCCAAACCCATGCGAGAGACTCCCAAGACCAGGGAGAGTAACAAATTCTGCAACTTTCACTAGCAGAAAGGGCACAACACTTCCGAGTGCAATGCACTACGAGATGAAATCGAACGCCTGATCCAAGGAGGTCACCTTCTTGAGTTTGTGAAAAAAATGGACGACAATGCCCGGAACCGAGATCACCGCGACCGGTCACCGCCAAGACAACGACAAGCCAAGCCCCTGACAGAGCGCGACCCGCATAACCGACCGTGCCTAGGCAGGATCGACATGATTTCAGGGGGACCATCCGGAGGAGACTCGAGGTCTGCCCGGAAGAAGACTTGACGGGCAGCAGTTCAAAGTTTCTTTGGGCCGCGAGAAGTGATGCAAGTTCGACCAGAAGACGCGTGGGCCAATGAAGAAGTAGTGTTTAGCAAAAACGATGTAATCGATCTACCGGGACAATCGAGCGAGACGCCTAGCTGTCCTATGGTCGTCACGCTCGATGTCGCCAATTTCGCTGTATCACGCACTTTAATAGATAATGGAAGCTCTAGCAATATTATCCTTTACTCGACTCTTATTCGCATGAATTTACATGATAAATTGCTCCTAGACCCTATTCGAACACCTCTTACAGGATTCGGAGGAGCAGAGGTTTACACTAAAGGTCGAGTGCGGCTGATCACCTCCATGGGCACTCTACCCCGACGAGCCACACGCGAGATCGAATATCTTGTCGTAGAAATGCCCTCCGCTTACAACATCATCTTCGGTCGGCCCGGTCTCATCGACTTCCGAGCGGTCATATCCACTTACCATCAAATGGTAAAATTGCCCACCCCCTCCGGGGTCGGGGAATTGAGGTGCGATATATCGTCCGCTTGGAGTTCTTACTCCATCTCCTTGGATAAGCCTAAAACCTCCACGGGTAAGCATGTACCCCTCCTTTGTGACGACCCCATCATCGAAGATGAGTTTGCAGATCCATCGGCAATCGACCCAGAAAACTCCAAGAAAATGTGTTCTTCCCACGCTGCAAAAAGGAAAAAGCAAGAGGATAAAAAGCTCGAGCCCACGGAAGAGATCGAGGAAATTCAGTTAATTCCAGGGCAGGCCGAAAAGATCACACGCATTGGGGCCGGTCGAACGGGAAAAGAACAATGCATGCTCATACAATTCCTCCGTGATAACCTCGACGTATTTGCCTGGAGTGCCTCTGACCTAGTGGGAGTGGACCGGAAGGTGATCGAACACCACCTAAATGTCGATCCATCTTACAAACCCGTCAAGCAAAAGTTGCATTCTCAAAACGATTCCCGAAATGCCATTATCGAGACCGAGGTCAACAAACTACTCGATGTCAGATACATCATGCCGATACAATACGTCGAATGGTTATGCAATGTTGTCCTTGTACCCAAGCCGGGAGGGAAATGGAGAATGTGCAATGATTTCACCGACCTAAATAAGGCCTGTCCCATGGATCCCTACCCTCTGCCACGGATCGATCAGCTGGTCGACTCCATGGCGGGGTGCGAACGATTGAGCATGATGGACGCTTTTCAAGGTTACTACCGAATCTTCATGGCCATCGAGGACCAACCCAAGACCGCCTTCATTGTTTTCAATGGCATTTACTGCTTCAAGGTTATGCCATTCGGGCTCAAGAATGCAGGAGCGACGTACCAACGAATGATGAACAAAGTCTTCGAGTCAGAGATTGGCGATACCATCGAGGTATATGTCGATGACATGCTGGTTAAAAGCGAAAAAGCCATCGACCATCTTGACCATTTGAAGAGAGCCTTCAACCTCCTCCGAAAGTACAATTTAAAGCTCAACCCAACCAAGTGTACCTTCGGAGTCGATGGTGGGATATTTCTCGGCTACATGGTCAGTCAGAGGGGGATCGAGGCCAACCCCGCCAAGATAAAGGCTATATAACTGCTCCCGACCCCCAACTCTATCCGTGACGTACAGAGGCTTGCTGGTCGGATCATATCACTTAATCGATTTATTGCCCGATCCGCGGAGAAGAACTTACCGTTTTTCAAGATCTTACGAAACATCAAAGATTTCGAATGGACCCCCGAGTGCGATCGAGCCCTTGAAGATCTGAAGGAGTACCTGGTTTCCCCACCCCTGCTCGCCAAACCCGTCGATGGGGAAACCTTATATCTGAATCTGGCCGTATCGAAGGAAACAATCAGCTCGGTGCTTGTCGCCATTCGAGATCGAAAACATCTCCCTGTGTACTACGTAAGTAAGATTATCCACGGCCCGGAAGTACGCTACCTCGAGATTAAAAAGTTTGCTCTCGCAGTGGTCCACACATCCCGCAAGCTTCGACCGTACTTCCAAGCGCACCCCATCATTGTCCTCACCGATCAACCATTGAGAGCCGTCATGGACAAACCAGAGGTTTCCAGTCGACTCACAAAATGGGCAATCGAACTCGGACAGTTCGAGATAACGTACCGACCCCGAGTGGCATATCAGGCGCAGATATTGGCCGATTTCTTAGTCGAAAAGGACCCTCCTTCAGCAACCGAGAGCGAACAGACAGTTTGGACACTATCGGTCGACGGTTCCTCGACCGCTTCCGGGGGAGGGGTCGGGGCATCCCTCGCCAATGCCAACGGAAAGCGGATTGAATACGCCGTTGCCCTCGAATATCCTGCGACAAATAACGAGGCTGAGTACGAAGCTTTGCTAGCAGGATTGAAAATCGCGCAAATGCAGCACGTCAGAAGACTCCGAGTCTTGACCAATTCGCAACTGCATGTGGCGCCCAAGGGTGAGTCGAGAGAAGATCGACTAGGGCACTGCATCGTCGATTAATAATCAACTTGCTATGTTGCACGGACACGGACACGGCGACACGGACACGACACGACACGGACACGGCGACACGGATTTTTCAAAAATTTTAGGACACGACACGGCTCCGACACGGCTATATACAAATAAATATTTTATAAATATAATAATTTAGATTCATATTTCATAGTCATTCCAATTTAATTTCAAATCCAAATAAAATACATTCATATTTCAAGGTCATTCAAATTCAACATTCCATGTCATTCATATTCTTAAAAAAAAAGGCAACTAAATTACGTTCAAATAATACAAAACAAAATAAACTAATACAGTGAGAGAAATGGTATGTTGTTTGGTTTATGGGTCCTCTCTCTCTCTCTCTCACAACCATAAACATAAAAGCTGCAAATTCAGACTTTTCCCCTTTGATGGGACACGCCTTATGGCGTGTTAAGCTAAGCTTTTCAGGAATTTACAGGAAAGCTCCTTTTCCCCTTTTGATTACCTGCATGAATAAAGTCAAGAGCTGGTGTCGGACACGCCATAAGGCCGTGTCCGACACCGTGTCACTTTTTTTTTTTTTTTTTAAGTTCCGACACAGATCAGGAGTGTCGGACACGTGTCGGAGGCGTGTCAGAGCCGTGTCCGTGTCCGACACGTGTCCGACACTGCACGGGGTCAAATTTTGAAGTGTCCGTGCATTAGAGTCGACTTGTCTTGGGGAAAGCTCGACTATATATCGACTTGTCGCAGTTGAGTCGACTCGACGCTGCAGTGTGGCCAGGGCCCATACTTGGGAAGTTTCCCCATCCGGGCCATCCAGGTGGCCGACTCGGGTGTACACATGGCGAGTTTGACTGGACATCGCACCACGTGGCGGGCCACCACTGGTCCACCTTGTGTGCACGTGGCGATATCGGATCGGCCCACGTCATTAGCCCCCAGGAAGGCGGTGCCAAGGTGACTTGGCGGCGGCCTTTCAGATTTCGAAAAGTGGGCCCCAGGCGTAATCATGGTGACGGTTCGCCTTCGATTTTCCCGCCCAAAGTTCCCCTATAAATGGCCCCATAGGGCCTTCATTATTTTTCTTCTACTTCAGAAATTTTCAGAGCGTTTCGAGCATTTCAGAGCGTTTCGAGTCAAGTATCTCCGCAAATTCGAGTCGACGCGGGTCAACAGCAGATTTCCGGTAAGCTCTCCCGATCTGGTCTCCTTTGCTTTTGTAGCTTCAATTTTTTCTTTTAGCCTCTTATTTCTGAGAGTTCGTAATCGTAATCGTAATCGAGTGAGAAGAACCCCATCTCGAATAACGTTCCACTCGCCCCCTGACACGCACCTTAATCCTTATTTCAAGGAGGAATTTGAGGGCAACCAGTCGAAGTTTTCGAGTTTGAGCAGTGGGATGTCTTCGTCGACCTCGAGTAGTGCGGACATGTCGGATAGAATCCCCGGTCCTGGAGACGAAGTTAGATCCGAGGATTCGACTTCGGGGGAGGGGGAGTTCGTCCAATCACAGGCGGCCTCGGAGGGAGAGGATGTTGTAGTAACCTCTGAGGACTCCAGGGATAGACATTTGACCTCTCCCCTGGGTCCGGTAACCTCGGCTGAGCCGATTACGATAGTCCCTCCCATAAGAATGACCCTGGGACAGGTGCCCTCGAGTAGGGAAGGCGGCACGGGGCCATCGACCTCCGGTCACTCAGAGGAGGAGGAAGAGGAAATTCACATCCCTTATGGCGCCAAATCCCCGGCCCGGGTACTAGACAAAGACCCTCCCCTTGTCAAAAGTAAAGTCTCGCCAAAGATGTTCGAGGATATTAGGGAGATATTATTCGGGGGAGACGTCGAAATGGGGGGCTATAGTGTAGTTCGACCCAGGATGGGGCAAACGATGACCGACCCCCCACCCAACTGTATAACCGTGACCTGGAAGAGGTCAACGCTGGATTCCACGTCCCCATCGACGATGACATTCTCGACATCCTGAACCAGCTCAACATTAGTCCGGTCTAGCTAATGCCAAATGCGTACGCGATGCTAAATGGGGTCTGGGTGCTTATGAAATATTTTGGGATTCTGATGCTAGGAGTCGCCAAGGATCTATTCAACGCGAGTGTGACTAAGGAGAAGTCGGGCTCGGGCTATGGGTTCGTGCAATTATCGTTCAAACAAAAGCGCAAGCTCACGGCTTCTCCGACCTCCTCTAACGGGCAGACTTGGAAGCAGCAGTTTGTTTATGTGGAGAGTCGAGACGGATGGCCTAATTTATGGAATAGAATGTGGTGCTGGAGGCCTGCCTTAACATTGCCGATAGCTTCCCCTCGCTGGAAAAATACCTTTATCCGTGACCTTTTGTCACTCGGTCAATTCGACTGTAAGAAGTTAATCGAGGACAAGGTTCTGGTAAACTTTGGGTTAGCCCCCGGCATCCAAAGCTAAACTTTTAACCCTGGTATCAAAAGCATTCGAATCGTGATTTAAGTAGTAAAACTTTGCTTATGCATTTTTCCCATCATTTAGGTCGAATCTGACCCGTTTTGATTTTCCTTTGCAGATAAAATAATCATGAGTCGGTTGGCAGCCATGAGAGCTGTAACAGCCCGTATCAGGACCCAGCTGGAAACAGTAAATCAAAGAGGACAAGAATGTGTTTATATACCTTGGTTCACCTTTACAAATGTTCAAGCATTGCATTCTTATGTGAACAATCTGCATTCATTAGTCGTATTATGTTTTAAGGGGGATTTCCTTACCACGAACCAAATTTACTATTCATTTCCCAAGCCTACCTTGTCCTAGAATCTCATTGGAACCCTAGAGGTTCATAACTCTTGTTTCCCAGTCATATGAACATGTTTTCCAAGCTTCGAAATCCTTTCTTGATCATTAGGGGTATTTTGCGAATTTTTGTCAAAAGTACTATTCATTTTCCGAACCAGCACTATG
Source organism: Lantana camara (assembly GCA_037501455.1). NCBI lineage: Eukaryota > Viridiplantae > Streptophyta > Magnoliopsida > Lamiales > Verbenaceae > Lantana > Lantana camara. Next base: position 85,595,920 of record CM074862.1, on the reverse strand, counting down.
CCATTTTATTCGAGAGACCTCAAAGAACCTATACCGAATTTCTTAGAAATTTTCAACTCTCTTTTCAATGCTTTGAGGTTTTGTTTATGTGTCCAGAGCAATTTAAGAATTTATTTTCAAATAAAAATTTCTGTCGGTAGGATATATTTCCTTCGATAGGATGCTTTAACCCTTGAGATCATCACCATAACGTTCCTCGATTTTTCCTACATTTTTAGAAAGCTTTTTGGACCTTCAAATCATACTCTAAGTATTTATTTCATAATTAAAACAATTTTCGAAATTCAAGAAAACCCTATCTTCCGGAGCTTATAACTTTTAAACCGTACGTCCGATTTCGACCCGTTAGTGACCGTTTCGAAGCTAATTTTATTTCCTAGCCCTTTGACCCTTTTCCAACTTCAAAAATACGCAGGAGAAAGGTGAAATTATCAGAATACCCCTGCTGTGATAATTATGAAAAGAAGGAAACCTATTTATGGAATTTTCATAAAATACTCCACCTTAAGTCCCTAAAGTAAATATTTATTGCACTTTGGTCCTTCCCAACAACTATAAATAAGTGTCTTGGGGTCTTATTTTTGCTCACTCCATTCTCTTTTCTCCCCCATAATGGCCGAACCCCTCCCCCCTTGTAAGGTTAGTTTTCTTATTTTTTTTTTATGTTTTTATTAGTTTAATTTATGTTTTAATATATGTTTTATTTTATATTTTAATTTATTTATTAATTATGATAGGTTTAGGATTTAATATATGTTTTATTTTATGCATGAATTATGTGATTTAATTTATGGTTTAAATATTCATGAATTTATGAATTATGTTTCTTATAGTATAGTTTATTATGAAATGTGTTACATAAATTAATTATGTTACAATTTAATTATGTGACAATTATTATGACATGTTACATGTTACATTTTATGATCATACTTAGGTAATTTAATTTATTACATGATTTAATTTAATGTTGCATGTTATTTAATGTTACATAATTAAAGTATAACCTATAGTTTAACATGTTACATGTTCAATTAATTGTTACAAATTTATACTTGACCAATTGATATATGTTATGGTATACATGTATAATATACGTATACGTATTTGATTCCAATATGTATAAATATGTGTATACTTTCGTATAAATACTAAGTGTATTTTCTAAATAAATACGTATGTACTTTTGTATAAATACCGTATGTATTCTAATATAAATACCGCATGTATTCTTGTATAAATACTGTATGTACCCTGTATAAATACGATAGGTATCCCCGTATAAATACCGTATACATACAGTATAAATATCGTATACATACTATATAAATACACATATACATACTGTATAAGTACTGTATACGTACTGTATATATATCGTATACTTGAATAGTGACCTTTGACCTTTGACTTTGACCTTGACCAAGAATTTTGACTTTTAACCTAAATGATCGTTTTGAAGAGACGAATTCAACGGTCGAAGCCTTTTTCGAAAATTCTCAAAAACAGGGGATCAAAGCAGGTTTCAAAGTTCACATTCCATTCCTAAATGAGCTTGTTTTAAGACCATAAGAATATATACACTTGAGTTCTTGACACGAGCTTTCAACTGAAACTAATCGTTTACTTGAATCCTTTCTTCGAAAAGATTATTCCTTATCCAAGTGTTCCGCATTCTTGTTGATCTTATACTTCAATACTTGGATATCCTCACTCAATCATGAATCATTAATATAGTTTGGAACTTAGTTCCTTAAGGCTCATGTCTATGATCATAAATTGATTAAAGATTGTTCGATTTGCATTGATCTATTAACTCAAGTTTAAGGATAACTCGCAATCAATGTTCCATTCTTAGTTAAATGATTCTCTTACATTAAATGGTATTACTCTCTTATGTACTGCGTTACATGAATCCAATTATGCCTTCATGCTTTGATGGATATTGAATAATTATCATGAAATCTCGCCACATGATTTGATATACTTTGATAATGTTTCGTCCTGTATATGTGATATCATTATGTGCTATTGAATGCCTTGAGGTCGTCCCTACTTGTTTATGTGACTACATGGTTTGTGGATATAAACTTAATCATTCACCACTCACAGGTGAAGTCTGGATTTACTGTGGCTCTGGTATTATTGCATAATACCGTTTCTGCATGTGAGGTTTAAACTATTTCAACTGGAACCATGAATATTCCTACGTATTCAAATGATTTCAAAATCAACGCCTTCGGGTGCAAAGATTCTTATCTTTCAAGTTAAACGTTTTCCCATTTTGGGACAAGGCTTCAAGTTTAAAGTCAATGATCTCTGATATACATTCTGTTCACTGTTATACTGCTTTGATTAAAGGTTCAGTCTTCTGAACTCTGTGTGCTTATGCACTTTTGTTATCCCGAATGCAAGCTTTGGAAATTTTGTTATGTTGGGCCCTGGCGGTATGGTTAAGTAGTAGACCGGGAGGCGTGCGCCAATGGCTACTATGAGACTGGCCGCCGTACTGACCTTGGTGATGGTTTAATCGGAGGTTGGTTACTCCACATCGAAGGTCGGGAGAGGTGGTAAATTCCTCCCGTTTCGCACGTCATCGCGGGGTTGCTCCCTGGGCGCGACAATAAGGGGAGAAGGGGTGGTGCATGTGTATGTGGGTGTCGGGGTCCTAATGGATCTTGATGCCAATCTTGTAAATGTTTTTGAGGAGTAAAGGATGGATATGGCCTAGCTTGCGGGCAACTTTGGTTTTAAAGTCTGGTTCATACTTTTGGAAAAATATCCCCATACCCTGTTCCCCGTTTATAAAGTATATATGAACCAGAACCTCTGATGTGTGTGCATGTGTGTGCCTGCTTGGAAATCTTGTTTCAAAGAAATGTTTTAAAGTATGATTCTGAAATAAAGATTTCGAAATTCAGTTTTAAAGTACAGTTTCGAAGTAAATCCTTTTCTGAAAACCTAAAGTTTTAAGTACTTATATTGTTTCAAAAGTCATGCCTCACTTAGTCTCTTTGACTAATACCTCCACCCTGTTTTCTGACCTCATGGTTTCAGGTTCAGTGATCGCTTGTTGGCTGGTATCTTGAAGTATAAGAAATCTTTTGTTGTGTTCTTATGGTCAGGTTCTTTTGAACCATCTTTGTCTCCACCCGCTTGATGATAATGTAGCGTTCAATTAGGTATTTATCGATCTAGCCTCCGGTGTCCTTTGTTACTTGTTTACACTAGTTATATTATCCCTTGACACTCTATTGAAATGTCTCTTTCAATACTCAATTCCTGTATAGTCCTTGTACTTGGTTACTAGCCTCTTGTCTCCTGATTCATGTTTTGAAAGTTTTAAATTTCTCATATTTCCGCTGTAATGTTCCCTTTTAATACTCTGATCTTGTAATGTTTTGTCCGTTACCCGGCGTGTTTCTTGGGAGCTAGGTCTCCTAGTCACTTGAGAGGTACGACGGTACGGGGTTGTGGCCTCTTCGGGGTGCTACAAGAGCCGATATAGAAGAGCTCGAGGCTCAACAAACAATCGCCCAGGCGACTGAGGTGGCGGCTCAGCACAAAACAATGGACGCCCCCTTGCCCAGGGAAGGGTCGGGCCGAGACAAAGTCACGTCGACTCCCACGCCGGCCGCCCAAGGGTCGAAGCGGAAAGATAAAGAAGTTGACGTCGACCCAGAAGACAGGAGGAAGAAAATTAGAAAAGACCCCAAAGCCCCCAAGCCAAATTAGATGGGCGCGGAGCCAGTCGAGAGGTATAATTTCAACAGGCTCACTGCCCTCGACCCCGTCGGGTACCGAGAAATCGCCGGCTCCGTTCTCCTTCGAGGCGATGAGGATGACTCATCTACCTTTCCACGCCCCAGAGGAGGACGTGACAAACTTTTTTAAAATGCTGAAAATCTCCGAACCGCATCTTCCCGGTGGGTTTAAGCTGGTCGACAGTGAGGGTAAGCCTCGCCGAATAGGGTTCACCCCACGCGATAATCGGGCCACTGGAGCAGTTTACCATAGCTGCCAGACTTTGGTCGACCATGAGTCGAGGTGGAAGATGACCGACATCGAGGTGGAGATGTCGGCGGCCATTAAAGCAATTGGGGTACGTAGCATGATCTCCCTCCTTCCCTTGAGTCAACCTCTTAATAAAAGTGACTGATTTTCTTATCTCCTTATCTCATCATGCACAGCTCGCTCAGGACGTTTATCATCTGGGTCGGAGGGCCCAAATCTACAGGGAAGGGAGGTCCCGTCTGGAAGCGAAGGCAGGAATCGACTCCGAGGTGGAGGTTTTGAAGAGGAAAGTGATGGATTTGGAGACCGAGAAGGCGAGTCTAGGGTCCCAGGCCAAAGCAGCCGAGCTGGCTAAAATGAAAGTCGATAGTCGACCTCCGACGAGCTGAAGAAGCAGCTGGATGACAAGAAAAAGGAACTCCTCGCGGCTCATTAAAAGCTCGACGAGCAGTCGAACAAGATGATCAAACTTTTTCAGGACGGAGAGTCTGCCGGGGAGATAAAGGGGGCGAGGACTGCCATCGAGAGGTGTCAGGGAATCTTCGACCAGGTGGTGGCCGACTCGGAAAGGTATGGGGCCTACCGGTTCATGAAATCCCCGGCTTACAAGCGGTCGACAACGACGTTCAAGATGGCGGACATGAAGGAGGGATTTGACCTTTGCCTTGCCCAGTGCCGGGCCGAGGGCTACATCCCCGTGGATTATAATACTAAGAAGATTGGGCTCATGTGCCCCGGCGCCTCCTGAAGCTGCCGTCGAAGAACCCGAGGTCGACTGGTCCAAGCATAAGTTTGGGTTCGCTGTCTCCCTAGCGAAGTCTATTGTCGCGGGCAGAGAGGAGGATTTGAGCAAGATGCCGCAAGGGGTCGACCCCATGGTCCTCAACCACGCAAGGGTTTTTCCGGAGCTGTTCTTCGAGGCGCCTTCTGATCAAGAGCCCGGCCATGATCCGGCTGCAGCCAACTCAGACGAGGAGGTCGACTAGAGCCCCCATCCTTAGCTTTATTATTCTCTTCTACTTCCCCATTGTAATTTCGACTTCCTTATTCCAGCAGTAGTTTTTTCCCCGGGTCAGATGAGTGTTCCCATCTTGAAAATCCAAATGTAATCGACTCAAATTGTATTATGTTCAATGAAGTTTCTTTTCCCAGTATCTCCTTGAATTAGCATCCTTGATTATGCATGTTCACAACTTCCGAGTCGAAATCGATGACGTGGTAAACGAGTTGATTAAATGGGTTATTTAACTCTCTTCGAGTATGACAACCAAACAGTAAATTTGACCCTTAAATCGAAACTAAAGAATCGGCCTATTTAACTCATTGAGAGCATGATAGTCGAAGTGAAGTGCTTAATTTTATTGATATGTACAAGCAATCGAACATTTACAACTTTTCAAACATAAAATCTTCTAAGGTTGTGAGCGTTCCAAGATCGAGGGACTGGCTGGCCGCTCATTTCTTCGAGGTGGTAAGCTTGATTCTTCCCAATTTTGGCAATTCGAAAGGGGCCTTCCCAATTGGCGTCGAGTTTTCCCACATGCCTGGTAGCGTCAACCCTTTTTAGAACCATGTCGCCGACTCGAAATTATTGAGAGACGACTTTCTTGTTATAGCTCCTGGTCATCGATGCCCTATACTATTGCATTCGACGAAAACCTTGCTCTCTCTTTTCTTCAATTGTGTCTAATTCGAATTGGCGGTTCTCTTGGTTTCGATTGAGTTGGTAATGTAATACTCGATCGGTTTGATGTATCAATTCAGCTGGTATCATGGCCTCAGAGCCGTAGACCATCGAGAAAGGGGTCTCCCCGATGGCTGTTCGAGGTGTTGTCCGATAGGCCCACAACACACCGTCTAGTTCCTCGGCCCATGCTCCTTTGCTCCCATCGAGTCGGGTCTTCAGGTTTTGGACAATGGTCCGATTGGTTACCTCGGTCTGGCCATTCTCTTGGGGGTGTCCGACCGAGGTGAAACACAAGCTGATTTCATATTTCGAGCAGAAATTCTTGAACATTTTGCTTCTGAATTGAGGCCCGTTATCACAAATGAGGGTTCTTGGCACTCCGAATCGACATATGATGTTCTTCCAGAGAAAACGGGTCATTACGGTGTTGGTGATTTTTGGGACCGATGTGGCCTCGACCCACTTCGAGAAATACTCAACACAGACGATAACGAATTGCTGTTGTCGAGGGGCCATCAGGAAGGGAGCCACAATGTCGATTTCCCACTGGTCGAAAGGCCAGGCTATGTCGCCAGGGATCATCTCTTTTGGATGTTGATGAGTAAGATTTGCGTGCTTTTGGCAGCTACGACACTTTTTTACGAAGCTAATCGAATCACGCACAAGGGTAGGCCAATAATAACCGGCTCGAGCCACTTTCTTTGCCAGGATCTGACCTCCTGCGTGATTCCCGCATGACCCAGCATGTACTTCCTCGAGAACCTCCTTAGCTTGGGAAGGTCGTAAACACATCTTAGCCGGCTCCCTAACGGACTTCTTGAACAAAACTCCATCTGGGTCAAGCGCGTAACTGGCCGATCGAGCCATGAGTCAGCGTCTTTCCGTTTTATCTTCTGGGAGGAACCTGTCTCTTAGGTGTAAGACTATATCATCCAGCCAACAGGGTTCGGCGGGGTCGATACTGAAGATAGAGAGTCCTTCTTCGTCAATAGATCGAGTCGGGTTAGTGAGGAAGGTGATTGACCTGTCCCTTGTTCCTCTGAGGCCGTTGGCCACTTTGGAAAGGATATCGGTCCTCTCGTTCTCTTCCCGTGGGACTTGCTCGAGTTTGAAGCTTTTGAATTTAGAGGCCCATATTTTTACTTTCTTTAGGTATTTTGCCATCGACTCTTCTCTCGCCTCGTACGATCCGTCATACTGGCTTGCGACCAGCTGGGAATCGGTCAGGGCTGTAAGGTCATCGACCCCTTGTTCTTTAGCAATCTTCATCCCCGCTAGGAGGGCCTCGTACTCGGCCTCGTTGTTCGTGGTTGAGAATTCCAAGCAGATGGCAAAGTCGAGCTTATCTCCTTCATTACTCCTTAGGCATACCCCTGCGCCTCCCCCAGATGAGGTCGACGACCCATCGACTGCTAAAGTCCAGGGTCCCGAATTCGATGTTTCTACTATCGTAGGAGATTTCTCGGCCAGGAAATTGGCCAAGACCTGGGCTTGGTATGTTAACCTGGGTTGATAGGTTATGTCATATTGGCCCAACTCGACCGCCCACTTGGTCAGTCTGCCCGAGCTGTCCGGCTTTGCGAGCACTTGTCGGAGGGGTTGGTCTGTTAAAACAGTGATCTCGTGGGCTTGGAAATATGGCTTCAGTTTTTCAGGCTGTGTGAACCAACGCGAGGGCGAATTTTTCTATTTCCAAATATCGCGTTTTGGCCCCATGCAAAATCTTGCTAACATAATAGACCGGCATATGCTTCTTATCCCGGACGGCGACCAAGACAGAGCTAATCACCTCGTTCGACACGGCCATGTCGAGGTATAAGATCTCTCCGGGTTCAGGCTTTGCCAAAAGTGGGGGCGATTCGAGGTACTTCTTTAAAGCCATGAACGCTTGCTCGCACTCCTCGGTCCATTTGAACTCCTTAACGTTTCTCAGGATCTTGAAGAAAGGTAGGTTCTTCTCGGCTGACCTGGAAATAAACCTACTGAGCGAGATAATTCGGCCAACTAGACACTGGACCTCCCGGATCGTTTTCAGGCTCGAGAGGTTGCAGACAACCTCGCTTTTCTCAGGATTCGCCTCAATCCCACTCCGCCTGACCAAATATCCCAAAAATTTTCCTCTTCCGACCCCAAAAGTGCACTTGTTTGGGTTGAGTTTCAAGTTGTACTTTCTCAGGAGGTCAAATGCTCTCTTCAAATCTTGGAGGTGGTTACTCGATTTACTTGACCTTACTATCATGTCGTCGACATAGACCTCCATCGTCTTGCCGATCTCTCCCTCGAAGATTCGATTCACCAACCTCTGATAGGTAGCCCCCGCATTTTTAAGTCCAAAGTGCATCACTCGGAAACAATAGATCCCCTTAACGACTATGAAAGCGGTCTTGTCCTCGTCTTCCGACGCCATGAAGATCTGATAGTAGCCTTGAAAGGCATCCATCATGCTCATTAACTCACAGCTTACTGTGGAGTCGACCAACTGGTCGATGTTAGGCAGGGGGTACGGGTCCTTAGGGCAAGCCTTGTTTAGGTCTGTGAAGTCATTGCACATCCGCCATTTCCCCCCAGACTTCGCGACTAGAACCACATTGCATAACCAGTCGACGTCAAGCAGTTTGTTCACCTCTTCCTCAATTATCTCGTTTTTCTTCATGCTTTGAGTGCGTAATCTCTGTTTGATGGGCTTAAAGGCTGGGTCGACGTTGCGGTGGTGCATAATCACAGATGGGTCAACCCCGACGAGATCATTAGCGCTCCATGCGAATACATCGGCATTCTCCTGAAGGAATTGGATTAGGAGCACCTGCTCATGCTCCTTGCCTGGTTCAGGGAAGCCAACATGGGTGATCTTTTCGGCTTGCCCGGGTAGAAGCTCGATCTCCATGGTTTGGTTAGAAGCCTCGACCCGATTATCCGCCAGTTTCTTCTTCTTTTTGGCCCTTTTGGAGATACGGACTGGCTCATCACCCTCGGCTTCCAGGTCTTCAACCTCGTCCTCGTCTCCTTCGGGCAGACCCAAAATAGGGACTATTCTTCTATCAGGCAACTTCACCTTTTCCATCGAAATTGAGTAGCATGCCCAAGCCATCGGGACATCGCACCTCAATTCCCCCACGCCCACCGGGGTGGGAAGTTTGATCAACTGGTGGTACATCGAAATAACCGCTCTGAAATCGATCAAACAGGGTCTCCCCAGGATTATGTTATACACCGAAAAATGGTCGACCACAAGGTACTCGAGCTCCATTGTTGCCCTCTTAGGGAGAGTTCCCATGGAGGTGATCAGGCGAACTCGGCCTTTGGGGTAGACCTCTGAACCCCCAAATCCGGTCAGTGGAGTCTTAAGTGGTTCGAGTCTTAAACTTTTAGCCAAATTCGTTCGTTCTAGAGTCGCGAGATAGATAATATTTACCGAGCTTCCATTATCGACCAAAGTTTTGGATACATCGTAGTTGGCCACGTCTAGCGTAACCACCATCGGACAACCAGGCATTTCGCCCTCCCGAGGTGGAACGCCGACTAGGTCCTTGTTACAAAAGCTTATATCCTGATCTACCCAGCTCTTAGCCGATTCGACCTCCATGACCTCATGGGGCCTGTAATAGTTTCTCGGGGCCTCTCTTCTCGTTCTCTTGCGGGCAGTCTTAGTATCTCTCCCAATGGGCCTGCCTGCAATCATATCGATTCGGCCGAGGCAAGGGAGGTTGAGCTCATCCCTTTCTGTCGGCTGTTTCTCTTCTCGATGCCGGGGCGGGCTGCGCTCCATGGCTCGAATGGCTAACTTGTCCAGCTTCTTCACAAACTCTTACAGCTCGCCCCCTGGATCAACCGCTCAACCTCATCACGCAGAGCAAAACACTCTGAGGTGTTGTGCCCCGTTTGGCGGTGGAAGTGGCAATACTTTCCGGAGTCTCTCGTCTTCTGAGTCTCCTTTATCGGCTTCGGCTTTTTGAACAACTTCTGGTTGGAGATGTTGTAGATCTCCTCGATCGTCCGGTTGAGTGGGGTATAATGCTTCTTCGAGCTACCTCCCCAGCTGTGGTCGACTCGACTCTTGTTGTCTCTTCTGGGTTCACTTCTTGGGGGTCGAGGAATCTCGGTCCTTCTACTCGCCCCGTCCTTCTGTGCCATTTCCACTTCCTCGACTCTCATCCATGTGGCGGCGATGTCAAGAAGTTTTGAGATTGATGCGGGGTTTTTCCTGACGATGTGGCGAGCACATTCCTTGTCCCTTAGGGTCGTGTGCAGAGTGGGAATCAACATGTCCATGCTCGGGGCGTGGACTTGCACGGCAGCTCGAGAGAATCGGGGTGAAGAAGTCCCTCAGGGTCTCATCCTCTCTTTGCACTATGTTATAGAGGTATGTGGCGGGGAGCTTGTCGCCCTTCACAGAGGAGAAGTGGGCAATAAAACGCTCGATTAGGGCATCGTACGTTCTAATGCACCTTGGCGGCAGCCTTGAGAACCAGTCCTGGGCTGCCTCGACCAAGGTAGTGGCGAAGATCTTAGCTCCCACATCCGGGGAATGGCCGAACATGCTTATCTCGATTTCAAATCGGTCCACATGTCTTTCTGGATCAGCGGTCCCATTGTAAGTGGGGAGGTCAGTAGGCATTTTATCTTCCGCCATAGCGCTAAGTATTTCTTCGCAAAAAGGGGATCGAGCCTCCCGGGCACTTCTATACTGTCTCGCTGGTTATCGGAGAGGTGTAGGTGGGTCATCCTGGTTCCGGTCATGGCCCCGTCGGCCCTGACGAGGGGGAGGGGGATCGGAGTAAGACCCCTCTCCCTCTTCGTCGATGCGAGGAGATCGAGGCCTATGGGGCCGGCGGGGTGATTTTGCGCGGTGGGGCAATTGGTTCCGTAGATCATTTCGTCCCACGACAAAGCCTCGATTGGACAGCCGGGGGGCTTCAGGATTGACCCTAGCCCCCGGCGGTCGAAAACACCAGAGTTTCTAGGCCGCTGTTCCTCGTTATTATTTCGAGATGAGCTTCCCGATCTACTGCCGGCCCGGGAGGAGCGCACAGTCACCTGGTTTTCCTCCCTTCTCTTTGACTTAGATGGGTCGGCTTCTACATTAACTTGACCGATAGGACGCTTACCACGGTACCTTGCCGACTCGACCACTAGTTCGGTAGGCGCCGCCGCCTCCTTCTGCTATTGGCCCCTTGCCCCTGGACTGGGCTAGGAGGTGGAGGTGGGCCATATGCCTCAGGGTGGTAGTACGCCGGGGGCGGGTGATAACCCCATGGAGGCGGTGGATATCCGTAATGCATAGGCGACCCATAGTAGGCCGAATACTGGCCGGGAGAGGGTGTGGCAGGGCTGGCCCTCGGCTTCTCAGGGAAGACTGCGGCCGCAGCGACGGCCTCAGCTTGGCATTTCTCGAGGTACGCGTCTAGGTCGGGGGGATGCGTACACCATGGGTACGGGAGCGTTTCGCGCGTCCGCTCCTTGCGGTGCCGTCGGGTGGCTTGTACCGACTGTTTTGTTGGGGACGTCCAGCTGGTCGTCCGCCCCGAGTGTTCGGTGACTGCGTAATTCCATCCTTGTTAGGCTCTTGTTCGAGAGATTCCCATAGACGGCGCCAAAATGATCGTGTCGAATTTCGGGCGGCTGACGTGGCTTGAAATTGTTGACTTAGACTACTTAGAATTTGTAACAGGGAAGTCCTCGACTTGGTGTTGACCTGCAAGATGGGGTGGCAAACGTGAGCTACGGACCGGCAAAGGACGGGTAGGGGTGATCCCTTTGTCGGCACTCCGACGCCCAAGTCAGTTTCGAGTGGTTTTGAGAGCCTTTCGAGTAGTTTGGGCGTAATAAATGCACTTATGATGCCTAGGAATAGCATTTATGAAGGGGGTATTTATACCTGGGGAGTAATGATGATTGAATAGTGCCGTTTGCAGGCCCATTTAATGCGCTGCAGCTACTTGGTACGGCTTGTCAGGCTCATTAAATGCTTGGAGCGGAGGAGTGGGGCCCAAGGGTGAGTCGAGAGAAGATCGACTAGGGCACTGCATTGTCGATTAATAATCGACTTGTCTTGGGGAAAGCTCCATTATATATCGACTTGTCGCAGTTGAGTCGACTCGACGCTGCAGTGTGACCAGGGCCCATACTTGGGAAGTTCCCCCATCCGGGCCATCCAGGTGGCCGACTCGGGTGTACAAGTGGTGAGTTTGACTGGTCATCGCACCACGTGGCGGGCCACCACTGGTCCACCTCGTGTGCACGTGGCGGCCCACGTCAAATATATTTTTGAAATTTATTAATATAAATTATAGTTTGACCAACTTCATCGTCTTGCTGCTGCACCCCTTTTCCCTCTTAAACCCTAAACCCTGACAGACTCTCCCGCCTTCTCCCTCGCTATTTGTGTCTTAGCACTTCATTTTTCTGTTTTCTTCCTACCTTTCACACGCAGTACATTTATTGCTTTGGTGAGAATTCTACATTCCAATGGCCGCAAACAGCAACACGGACGAGGAGCAGGGGAAAGGGTCTGGGAGGAAGATGTGGCGGCCACACCTGGCGGAGGAGAAGGACTACGAAGCATTACGAGAGCTTTTCAAGCATCACATCGATTCCTTTGACCACATGGTGGAGTATGGACTAGAGACCATGTTGATGAACGTCAAGCCAGTGGAAGTTTTCGACTCCTTCTCCAACTTGAAGCTTAGAAATATCCTTTTGCTGTGATAAATTTTGGTTAAACGAGTAATTTTGTTCCTGGAAGGAAATATTATTGGGTACGCCCTTCTGGGTTAATTTGAGATTTTATTGTCCGCTAATGGTAATTGTTAATGTGCTGAATAGTGTTTGTTCCAATGGTGTTTTTCTATGGGCGCATTTCGGGATTCTTTTATTGTCTGGTCTGAGTTAAATATCTGTGGTGAATACAACTTGTCTTTCAGTTTCAAAATTAGAACTGGTTTGATCAAATTTTTTGTTTTTCTTTTGTAAGTATGCTGTTGCATTTGTATATTCTGTTGCCTTCTTTCTTTTGCCTCTGGAATTAAAGATGATATCTTTCGTTCTTATTTCCTGAAAGCATCTAGAATTGAAATTTAATTGCTGGAGTTTATGTATAGTTTTCGTTCTTACTTGAGTCTCCTTACTTTCTTCCATCATTTTCTAAAATTCCTTTTTATATTTAGGTGCAAATATTCTGTTTTTTGGTGTTTCGCCACTTAATTTGCCTAGTCTTTTTTGACTTCCTGCTTGGGCCCTATGAAATCTCTTATTTACGGTGAACAATTGCTTGGCTAAATTCTTTTGTTAACTACTGCTTTAAAGTGTGGCTTGAGCTCTTATTTGGCATGGACAATAGAAATGTATAAAACTGCATGTGATAGTACTGCTGTTAGTGCCTCTAGTATTATTTGGTCTAATGGAGGGTTTATCCTTGACTTATGACATACTTTGGTTTGAAAATCCTGAAATATATCCTCCCCAAAAGGAACGCTTTTCAAGAACCATGGCTGATGCGTTGTATCCCTTTGAGGTACACTTTATTTTGGAAGCAACACCATTTACTTGGGCAATGAGAAGATTAAGCTTTTTTTTTTTTGCCTGGCTGAGCAGTGTAGACAAGCAAAACTCTCGTATTCAGGGAAGTTGATGGTGGATGTCAAATTTCAGTATGATGGTGGAGTCTCTGTAAGAGAAAAAATTAACTTTGGGCAGTTTCCAATAATGTTGAAGGTTTGTGAACTTTAAAGTTTGTTCCTCTAATATTCTCACTGCTTAGCCCTCCCTGCATGAAACCTCGAACGGCAGCTTATTTGGTCAAATAATTCTGATATTTCAATGGTAATAATCATACCATTCTCCACTGGTGGGAACTAGTATTTATTAATTGTACTTGACTTCTGTAAACTTAGGAAGGAGCTCTTAAAGATGAAATAACTAACAGAATGCCGCATGGCCATAGTTAAAATTATACGCCCTAAAATGATTATGCTATAATTTCAGAGTTAATTTTAAGAATGGGTGTTTTTTCTACCCATACCAGTCTAGCTAGCAAGCTATTTGAACCTGAGCAAGTTTCCATGAAATGGCAAAATATAGTAATATATGTGGTGAAACTAGTGAAAAATAGAAGATGTTTGACCTAGAAATAATTGTGTGCTAGGAAGATTATTTGAAGGTTGTTTGAATAAACTCCATTTCAGTAGTCATTAATATTTCGAAAATAATTCCCATTTCCCTGAAAAATAAATATAAATCAGTTAAAATACAACATCGTTCTCTTTTGTGTGTTAGTTTTTCACTTGATGAGTTGATGTAAATATGACTAAGTTATGCATCTTAGACATCTATGCTTAGATTGTATAACATATTTGTTGCTATATTTGATGTTGTCAAAATGAGGTCGGAAACTTGTTTCCTATGCCTTTTAGGACATTTGATTTGAGGATGAGCAGTTGTTAGGCCTCATCAACCCATTTACCTCTCTTCTCCTGAGCACTACCATTTTCTTAGAAGTAGTCACACGAGTGCTGAAAATAAATTGTTGGAAAATTAGGATAGCAATTGACATAATTTTTAGCAAGAAGAATTACCATGGTAGGGGGAAGTAATGAGTCAAAGAGAAAGCATTTCTAAATTAATGTCTAAAGTTTAAACATATGTATAAAGTCAAATCAGTCGCAGTCAACTTTCAGTGAAGTTGTTTATGTTCTTCTGGCTTAGGTTAATGATTGCTTCTTATATATGCAGTCCAAACTTTGTCACCTTAGAGATGCAAAGGATCCTAAAAAGTTGGTTTTACACAAAGAAGAGCCTTCAGAAATGGGAGGGTGAGATAGCCCCCTCCTCTCTCCCTCTTCATTGATTAGTGTGGTATTCAACATGTTTAAATTTTATATTTTCTTCAGATACTTCATCTTGAATGGGCTTGAGAGAGTTGTTCGCCTCCTTATATTGCCAAAGAGAAACTATGTAAGTACATATTGTTTGCATTAGCCATATCTCTGCATCTCCAACATGATTTCCTCTACCGATAGCTAAATCAAAAACTGTATTCTTATGCATGTTTACCTGCTTGTGTTCTTCTCTTAGCCGATGGGCACGGTGCGGAATTCTTTTCGTGAAAAGCGTGAAGGCTATACTGATAAGGCCATGGTCATAAGGTTCTATTTCTTTTCTATGTTCACAGCTCTCTGTTGTTTGACTTGTGCTAACTGCTACCTCTAATCATATGGATGATATGACCTATGAGATATGCGTTCGGTCATTGCTTGCAATCTTTCTTGCTGCTAGTTTATGCGGATCCATTGTACATTTGAAATATTTGTGGGAACAGCCTAGACGATGATAAGATCTCTTCTTGAAGCTTTTATTTTTTGTCATGGTTTCTGGCTTCATTTAGATTGACACTTCAAAATATGGATATATTATATCATTATATGAAGGTTTGCAATACTAGAAAAAAGAGAGAGATGCATGAGCTTTCACTACCTACAATTCTATATGGATATACTAAAGTTGGTTATGCCTTCATCTTAGACTCCTTCAAGTTGGCCTGAAATTCTGCTTCTTGAAGCTTCTAAATTGGTCCTTTCTTAACGTTAGCATGTTCAGTGTTCCTTTTTCGTGTATGAATTTGTATACAATAATAGTTTCTTTTGGTCTTAAACATTCAGATGTGTTCGGCAAGATCAGTCAGCTGTGACTGTTAAATTATACTACCTTAATAACGGGAGTGCAAGGCTTGGGTTCTGGTGAGGTGTTTAATATGCAGTAGACTTTAGTTTCTATTGGTCAAATCATGGAGGACTTACTTCCGTCTTATTCAGGATACAAGGGAGGGAATACTTGCTTCCTGTTGGAATCATATTAAAGGTGCCATTATATTTTATTTGAGGTTTTCATCCTTGTACTTACTCTTGCAAGTTCCTTGAAAATGGTTTTATATGTTTTCTAAAAGAGTAAACTACCAAACTGTGGCAAAATTTTTTTTTTTTGTATTTTGTGTTGAGAAAATGTTGCTCTTCTGTTATTTTCTGGAAACTAGATCCAGTCTGGAAGTTCTTTGGTACCAAAATAAAAAGGTTCTTGATTTCCTCTCATGAAAGTGTTAAAACTTTTGTTTAATGGTGGAATAAAGCAGATTACATGAGTCTAGGAATGACCGAAATTAAATGTGGCAAAGTGGAAAATGATTTGGTGTTGGAGCAAAACTGAAGTGGTTGGAAATTCTTGAAGTGCATCTTTGATGATTGGTCTTTGTATTAAGGCTTTTGATATACTTGCCAGTTGCCACTGCTTCTATCATCTCTCACTTTCACCTCTATGTAGGCTCTAACCGAGACGACCGATCATGAAATCTATGTGAGTTTGACGAGCTGTTACAATGAGAAGTACGATCGTGTGAGGGGGTCTGTTGGCACTCAACTTATTGGTGAAAGAGCTCAAATCATATTGGATGAACTGCAGAACTTGTCTCTTTATACCCGTAATCAGTGTTTGCAACATATTGGTACTGTGCTATTGGCCCTCTTCCTTTTTTATAGTGTTTGACAATAGCTGATGGCTTTTTCTGATTCGTTTTATTTTTCAGGGGAGCATTTCCAACCTCTCATGGCGGGACTGGAAAAAGAAAGCTACTCGGTTGTAAGTTAATCTCCTTGCTTAAATTATGTTAGTGTGGTTATCCACACGAGAGATCCTGAGCTTGACCCACTTCTGGACTAGGTTCTTAAGAGACTTGTGCCATGCATAAAAACATGTCAACAGGCAGTTTGAAACTGGTTTTTGCTTTCTTTTTTTTTTTCTTTTAAGGATTTGAGTGCAAAGCAACATACATCTTGTCTGATTTAGGAGCTGGTGTTTGAGACTGTTGATCTTCTACTCACTAATATATTACTTTATACAGGTCGCTGAAGCTGTGTTAAGAGATTACATATTTGTCCATCTGGATGACAATATCGACAAGTTTAATCTGCTCATGTTAGTGTTTGTTTCTTTGTAAATATTGCTATATTAAATAGGTAAATTGCAAATAAATACACGACACACCTCTATCACTGGGGCCTGGGCTAATAACTTTATGACATGTCAATACAGCTTCATGTTGCAGAAGCTGTTCTCTCTGGTAGACCAGACTTCTGTACCAGACAACCCAGATTCTTTACAAAACCAAGAAGTTCTATTGCCAGGACACTTAATAACTATTTATCTTAAGGTATAGATTTTGTTTTCCGTTCTATTTACATTATGTCGGTTTATGTCATGGAGATATTCTCTTCACCTGACTTGACTTGCATGTATTGTACTGACTCATCAAATAGAACCATATCAACATTTCAGCGCCATCTATCGAGACAGACCCTGTTATTTGCTGTCAATGGGCATGATTTTGCTAAATGTATGCAGTTGTCATAGGTGGAAAATATTTTTAGCATTTCTTTGATATTCCAACTTCTGATTATAACACCCACTGTAGAAAAGGCTATGCTTTTGCCTAGACATATATTCTTGGAAGCTCATACCATTTCTGTCTAGGCAGAGGTTTCTTTTGCTAGGATCTTGTTATGGTGGATTGGGATAGAAATGGCCTTATTGGTCTGAGTAACTAATCTGTTTATTCTTTCATTCTGTCTGGGTTTTTATTGTTTTCTCTTGGTCATGAGAATGAACTTATACTATATACATATTGCAGGAAAAGTTACAAGAATGGTTGCTGAAGGCAAAACGGGCTCTGCAAGAAGAAGTTGACAACAGAACAAAGAAGTTTGAGTTGAGCAGCTGTAAGATTTAGTATTTGTTTGATTTTATCTTGCTTTTTTATTATTATTATTATTATATATTTTTTTTTCATTTGTGTCGGAATACTAACCTAGTGGTTATTCTGGATTTGACCTTTATTTACCTTCTTATGTGCTTTCCAAATGATTTAATTTCTTTATCTATGTTGTTGGACGTGAATTGTTTTTCTTTTTGTGAGAAAATTATTTATACTTTTTCTGTTGCCATTATATTTGTACTTTAGAATATGGTGCGCAAAAATCATCACCTTCCCTGAATTTTTCATAAAATTTCTTGGAAAATCCTAATCTTTGAACTTTTTTGGTTGGATTCTTATGAAGTTCTTGGCTACTGTCTTATATATAGTGTTGCATCCTGCCTTGTTGACATTTTCAGTGCTTTGCTTTACTTAATCAGTGGCAGATGTCAAGAAAGTCATGGAGAAAAATACTCCACGTCAAATTGGTGCAGCTATTGAAAATTTGTTGAAGACAGGAAGACTAGTTACACAATCAGGTTTAGATTTGCAGCAGGTAAATAAGTAGGAACATTCTCCTTGATTTTCGTGTTCGTAATTATTCTATTTAGATCGAGATATCATTCATTTGGAATTTAATGTTTAGATACACCTGCGTTTGTTTGAGAAGTTCATGGTCAAGTACATATATTACATACCTCTTAATACAGATAATTTTTTATGATTTTTAATTTAACATGCTATACAGTTGAGGTGCACCATGAGCTTCTTGTACATTAATCATGTTTTTTTTTTTTAAAAAAATTTAGCAGCCGTGCTCTTGAGTTACACCAAAATGACACCATCTCCTTTGGATTCAAATTTGCTCCTGTTTTGCTTTACTTGCATGTTATTTGAGTTATTTTCTCTCTGCTTATCCAGTGCTTTTGGAAGTATATGCTAAATAACTTAATTGTTCTCATTAATGTTGGTTTTCGGTGGTATTCATGTTTTTTAGAGAGCTGGGATGACAGTTCAGGCAGAGAGGCTAAATTTTCTACGTTTCATTTCACACTTTCGAGCTGTCCATCGAGGTGCTGCATTTGCTGGCCTCCGCACCACAAGTGTACGAAAGTTGTTACCTGAGTAAGTTATAATAATGCCTTTGTACTCTAGGCATTTGACTATCTTATGATGTTCTTTCTTTCTCTCTGCTTCCTATCAAAATTTTCCCCACTTGTGTAAGTATATATATATATTTTTTTGGAGAAAATGGAATTTCAGTTGTGCACATAAACAGCCAAATCACTTATGTGTATGTGCACTTCTGTGCAGATCTTGGGGTTTTCTCTGTCCTGTTCACACACCTGATGGGGAGCCGTGCGGGCTGTTGAACCATATGGCTTCTGCTTGCCGTAAGAATTTTCATTTGACTTTTAGTTTTTTCCTTTTGAGTGTGTTTGAATTAGAAAATGGGTGACTGGGACATGTTATGAGTCCTTCTGCATGAACAGAGAACAGCAGCAATGAAATCAAAAGGCATGCTTGGGGCACATTCAAAATGTAATTTTGTATCTTCTACTTTCTCAAAATTTTCCATTTTTAAGAAGTGGATTCATTTTGTCCATGCAGTTTCTTCTGGCTTTCTCTTTCGAGATACGAAATTGAAATCTTCATCGCTTAGGATGCTGAATGTCTGACTCAGAAAATTGTTGTGTTCAGTGACTTTATTTAATTTTTCTTAGTGCTGAAAGTAATATTGTTAAACGAAGGATGACTTCATTTAATTTTTGTTAGAAATTAAATGGTAAGAACAATTGGAAAATATGAAATCGACAGATTGGGGCCACTGTATTTTACAGTGTGAACTGTAGTAGGCATCAGTGGTTAAAAAGACATAATTATATGATTATTACTGTGACCAGTACCATATTCCTAGAAATTTTGTCACGTCACAAGGAAAACCCAACATCACCTGGAAACAAATGTTCTAAAGCTCATTGAAGCATTAAAGAATGTCATACTAGAACATCCTTGATCAATTGCTTGGTTGTCATTGGACTTTCTCCTCTTTGAGGAAAACAATTGAATTAATTCAAGCTGTTTACTTGTTGGCAGGTGTGACTTCATATTACGATTCCAATGGAAAAGTAAAAGATTTTCTTGAGATTCGGAAGTCAATTTTAAAAGTTTTGGTGACCATTGGAATGATCCCATCATTACCAAAGCTTGTGCAAGCGGGCCCCCCTGAAGTTCTTCCTGTTCTTCTAGATGGTCGTGTTGTAGGTTCTATTGCATCTGATATCATTGAAAAAGCTGTCTCCCACCTGCGAAGATTAAAGGTTTCATCAACTTTAGCGGTGCGCTTTAGTCTCTACTTTGTCCGTAAAAAATTTTAGGTTTTGTCCAGTATTTATTATATTTTTACTGTATAGCAGATACCTGAAGATCTTGAGGTTGGTTATATTCCCTTGAGTATGGGTGGAGCATACCCTGGTTTATACTTGTTCACATCTGCATCTAGATTTGTTCGACCTGTACGGAATATCCATATACCCACTGAAGAGAGCAACAACATTGAGCTCATTGGACCCTTTGAGCAGGTCAGCATAAAATCCCAACAACATTGCATGCCTCATTATTTCTGTGAAATGTGTGAGATTGAACTATTTTCACTAAATTTTCGTATCTGCATCGACCACCAACAATTCCTGGAGCTCGTAAAACATATATAAATATGTGTGTGCAGGTCTACATGGAGATACGTTGTCCTGATGGTGGAGAAGGGGGAAGGAGAGACGTTTTTCCTGCCACTCATGAAGAAATCCATCCAACTGGAATGTTGAGTGTTGTTGCAAATCTAACACCCTGGTCTGACCATAATCAGAGTCCTCGTAATATGTATCAATGTCAGGTATTGCATTTTGCTTATTTTGAATGCGGATCCACCCCAACCTGTTCCCCCCAATCTCCAATTCAAAGGTCTTGAATTTCACTTTCCTCACCATCATCTTGTCATAGATGGGAAAACAAACTATGGGTTCCAATTGTCAAGCTTTAAATGCTCGAGCTGATCAAAAGCTCTACCATCTTCAGGTCAGCCTTTTTTTTTTCCTGTCCTTAGAATGAGTTGGTAAAAAGCTCCTCTAAATGTTGTTTTCCTGCTCCTTTTACTTTTGCATTAAGGTCAGCCTGTGTTCTATGAGGTCAGATGCCTTGTCAACTCCTTGATTGGAATGTATTAATACGTAGAGTGCATTAAGAAGAGAGAGAGTGTGTGCAAGGATACAAGCTAATATGAAGAAAGAACTATTGTTCAAAGCTTCTAATCCCTCAAATTTATAGATCCATCTTGAATCAGCACATGTTAAGATGAGAAATTAGAATATTTCCCTTTTTCTTTTCTTTAAAATTATGGTTACAGAACACCCCAACAATAGTGTTGAAATACAATGGTGGTGTTACATCATTGGATTAAATGAGAAGGTAGTTTTGGGAAAACAAATCCCTTCATTTTTGGGGCAACCCAGAAAAAGAAGTGTGAGTCTTGACCTTGTGAGGTAGGGAGTATTAGTTTTAATTAGTTGGGCAATTGGGTCCAATCGAGATCCATTGTCCCATATATGATCAATATCTATAACATTATTCTCAATATATTTAATCAATGCAGTTGTTTATTCATCAGTCGAGGTTCCCGCATATGAATTACTTGTGTGTTGTTATTAGTTGATGCTGATGGGACCTCTCAGATATCCACTTAGTTATAGATATTTTGTATTTATGTTGAATACTATGCTTCAGTTTCACTTTTCCCTCTACTCTTAACTCTGGAGCTTTTGCAGACTCCTCAAACCCCCATTGTACGCACTAAGGCATATGAAAAGTACAATATTGATGACTATCCTTTAGGAACTAATGCAATTGTGGCTGTTTTAGCATACTCTGGGTAAGAACCTACACTCTACTTTCAGATTGTCTTCTTCCAGATTTTGGTTGCATAAGTTCTCATCATAAATTCTAGGTATGATATGGAGGATGCCATGGTATTAAATAAATCATCTGTGGATCGTGGCTTGGGTCGTGGATACATATATCAGGTCCAATTAGCACTCAACTTGTTCCCAATGTAGAATGCTGTTTTACTTCGAAATGTATATTCCTGACATCCTCTTTCAGACAGAAACGATTGACTTAACTGAACAAAACATGAAATCAGATCGAGCACAAAGATCTTTTGGGAGAAGCAACCTGGACAAGTCGAGTCATCATTTGATTGATTCCGATGGGCTCCCCCATGTTGGGCAGGTATTAATTCATGGAGACATATATGTTTATGTTTTTCCTTTTTCACTCCTTAGATGATGTTAATGTAGTTTTTCCAATTTTTCCGTGTTTAGAGGATAAGCCCCCATGAACCATATTGTAGCATCTACAATGAGATTACAAGTAAAGTTACAACCAACAAGCTAAAAGGTTCGGACGCAGCCTATATTGATTATGTTGCTGTTGACGTCAAAAGCAAAAAGATGCAAAAGGTAAGCAGGAAGGCTTATAAAAATCTCATATATCAATTGGCAGATTCATATATTTTATTGTATTTTCAAAGTGAGTGGACACATACATGACATATATAGCCTAATTCGTATCTCATATGAGGCTTGTTTGTGTAATATATATATTGGGGGTACTTGTGTACAGTACAAAAAAAGTACATCTCTTCTTCTCTTTGGCAAGAAAAAAGTGTGATTGAAAAACTAATGGCCGTCTGTGGGAAGGTTAAGAATTACTTCCTTTCATATTTTAACGCCATCGATTTATTAATTTGGCTTAGTTTGGTGAGGGCTAGTTTCATCTTTTGTGATTGACTTCCATTTTCGCACACTCAAAGGTTGGAAAATTATGGGCACATTCGCTTTTCCCTTCATGCTTTCCTGTATCTATTCAACTCTGCCCCCTTCCCCACTCGAACCCCATCCATCAAAGAAAAACGGAGTTGACATATTCAGATAGTCCTCTAGCCCCTAGTTTTCTTTCTTGACCCCTTTGGAGGGCTCCGATTCATACTTAATTGATTCAGATGTCTAATAAATGCAAATTATTTAATCTTACATGAGGTTCTTAATTCATTTCACTAGTTTCTGTATATACGACACAACATAAATTGGTTTCTTCTGTAGGTCATTATACTCAGTATTTAAAGCTACTATCCTAACTTGTATTCACTTATTCTGATGCAGGCAAACATCCGTTTTCGGCACCCTAGGAATCCCATAATTGGTGATAAATTTAGCAGCAGACATGGTCAAAAGGGTGTTTGCTCTCAGTTATGGCCTGATATAGATATGCCTTTTTCGGGGGTTACTGGCATGCGACCAGATCTTATCATCAATCCTCATGCATTCCCTTCTAGGATGACAATTGCTATGCTTTTAGAATCAATTGCTGCTAAGGTATGACCTATAGGCTATAAGCATCAACTATGTTATTCCTCACCTTTCGCACTGGCTCTGGCTGTTCCTCTTCTGAAGTGATGCTATACTCATTAAATTGCGAACTTACTAAAGATTTATAATGCGTCGACACTTGGCTATTTAGATATATTTGCAAATGATATAATCAGCTAAGCAAGTTTTGTTATCCTTGGTGAAGACCTGGTAGTAAAGATTTCATTAGATGTGTAGTTCAAAAGATGCCCCAAATATAATGAAAATCCATATCTCAAAAGCTGCTTACCAACTTTAAGCATTTATCCTTAGCTGGCTAATGGGTGCTCTTCTTCCATTACTCTGTATTTGGGGCAATCTCAAAATTTTGAATCATGAAGGCTCATTAGTTTCTATCCCCCACCATTTTGACAAAGCTCTCCCAATTCTCTAGGTTTAACAAAATCAGTTCCGCCATTTGTGCATGTGATATCAGGAAACTTAAAGCCCTTCCTCTTCATGGGAATCACGAAAGTGTACTTTAATTTTATCTAGAAAAAGTAAATAAAGTCAAAAGGCAATACTAGCAAATGCAAGTTCCTATAGTGTTGAATGGGGGCATCTGTCATCCATTCTAGTACACTGAGGCTCCTTCAACTTTGATTCTTTGTTTTAAAGTAGAGATCGTTTCAGTAATGTTAATTGTTGTAGTTTTAGGTCTGTGAGATACTGTTCTTTAAATAAATGATATATCCCAATTCAGAGTCAACTTAGAATTTGGCAACCGATCTAAAGAAGTTAGTAGAGACCAATTAAATTAGATTCCTTATGATTGTAGGGAGGTGCCTTGCATGGAAATTTTGTTGATGCAACACCTTTTTCGAGCTCAATGAAGAAGAAGTCTGAAGGGTCTGAATCTGAGTCGTCACTTGTGGATGATCTCGGTTCTATGTTGGTTGCTCGTGGCTTCAATCACCATGGTGTAGAGGTACTGTATAGTGGAGTTTATGGGACCGAGCTTACATGTGAAATATTTATTGGCCCTGTATACTATCAGCGTCTCAGACATATGGTTTCAGATAAATTTCAGGTGCGTTGCTTTTTCTTAGAGCACAACAATATTCTGCATTGGACGCTTTAAACTTAACTACTTTCTGCCATTGAAATGCTCTTATTAAATGAGTTCTTTTTCTTTTTTTGTGGTCTTTTTTGGGTGAGTTGGGGTTCCTTTCTGGCTGAAGATACAACCAGTAGTTAGATGCGTACACAATGCGTGTGCAAACTAATAATAACACTTCAATTGTTTTTCAGTTTTCTTTATTTGTTCTGTTAATGATATGTAGAAGGAGAATAATTTCAAATAAGATAAAAATATGTGGAGTCAAAAATAAAATAAGAGTAATGACTAATGGAAGATAATGAGACTATATAAGGGAGAGACTCTGGGTAAGTAAATGATAAAAATGAGAAAGGACGGAGAAAAAGCTACGTGAATAGAAAGAGAAAATAGAGAATATTTCAGAAGACCAAAAATAAAAGGCTAGACCAAACATAGTTCTCTAGCTTTATATAATAATATAGGGTACATGTAATCAATATTGTTTAATTTGCAATTAGTTGAATATACTATATTGTTTCCAGGTCCGCTCCACAGGAACAGTGGATCAGGTCACAAGGCAACCAATCAAAGGTCGAAAGCGTGGTGGTGGTATCCGTTTTGGAGAAATGGAACGGGATTCTCTCCTCGCTCATGGAGCTGCATATTTATTACACGATAGGCTTCATATGAGTTCTGATCATCATATTGCTGACGTGTGCTCCCTTTGTGGAAGCATCTTGACTAAATCAATCTTGAAGTCGAACAAGAAAGAAGTGCGCGATATGATTGGTCGAGATCTGCCGCAGGGCAGAGCCCCCAAAAAGGTTACTTGTGTTGCCTGTCAGACTAGTAAGGGGATGGAGACCATTGCCATGCCTTATGTGTTTAGATACTTAGCTGCAGAATTGGCTGCCATGAATATAAAGATGACACTCCAATTAAGTAGTGGAGGCAGTGGAGCATGAAGTTAAAGAGTTACTGCTTCTGAGAAGCTGGAAAAAAGTGAAAATCTCTGAAAGAAAATGAGATGAGATTGTTCCAGAAAAGATGAGCTGTAGAAGGGTATGGTTTTTATTTATGTAGTTTTTGATATATTTTTTCCCCCTTTTGGGTATATTCCTCACTTTGGTATTTATACCTAAGTTTTGTTGTATATTTTTGTGTAACATAGTGAACTGAACTTATTTATATAGGCTATAGTGATTGGGAAACCGTCTGATCGTATGATTGTGGCAGTATTTTGAGTGCTTCTTTGAGAATTGTTTTAGTTTTTTTTTTTTTTTTTTTTTACCTCTTGATTTATCAATGAATGAGGAGATGTGAAAGAACTTTTGTAACAGAGTAAGCTAAAGCTTGGTACGATAGCTCGACATGCATACGTACTCAATGACCTTATTGTCTTGTCAAGTTGAAAGCAAGGGAAATAATAATTAATAATAAATTCTTAAATATTCATTAGTTTTGATACCCAGTGGATGATTTTGGTCAAATTGTCCTTGGGAACCGAGAAATTTTATAAAAGAAAAAAGGGTTTCTGGAATCATTAAAATTGTCCCTCGATTCATGAATTTTATGGCACCATATCTTAAGTTGAATTTCAGAGTATGTAATACCAAATATCCGTGTATGCCTGTATAACTAACTACCCATATGTTCTGTAACAATTGAAATGGTCCAAGTTCCAACTGTTCATATATTCTGAAACATGGTCCAATGCCAGCATACAACACCATAGTAGCAGCCACTAAAACTCCACCAAAATAATTCCAACACTTTGGCCCCCCATCCTCACCACAACCCCACCAAAGAGTGCACAAATTTTGACCAAGATTTGAAACAGCACTTTGCACTCACATTTCTTCATATCCAAAGCCTATATATATGAAGATAAGATCACAAGACTCTCATCCTTTCCTCTCAAGACATATTACCACTACTCCACTACCATAACAATCATGCTAGTTCCTCTCTTCTTCCTCCTTCTCCCTTCCCTCTTATCAGCACAGCATTGCCATCCAGACGAACAAAACGCCCTTCTCGAATTCAAGAACAGCTTCACAACTCCCAACCCCTTCCCGTCCTGGGATGTTCAGTTCGCCTGCTGCAACTGGTACGGCGTCCAATGCGACGAGGCCACAAATTACGTCACCGGCCTCGAGATAATCGGCGATGCCAACGGCACAATCCCCACTTCCGTTGCCAAACTCAAACACCTCACATCTTTAAGGCTCCACAAAATGCCGAACCTCGTAGGCCAGATCCCACCCGAAATCGGACAGCTCCCGCAACTGAGATATCTATCCATAAGCTGGGCAAACATCTCAGGCCCTGTTCCTCATTTCCTCGCAAACCTCAAAAACCTCAGATTCCTCCTCCTTCCTTTCAACCGCCTCTCGGGCCCGATCCCGCCTTCCATAGCAACACTCCCTTACCTCTACGCCATTGATCTTAGCAGAAACATGCTAACAGGGCCAATCCCCGAATCATTCGGGTATCTCAAGGCAAGCGATCCTCCAGGCCTGGATTTGTCCCACAACATGCTGTCCGGGGAAGTTCCAGCTTCCCTGGCGAATGTAAACTTCTCCAGCGTTGATGTTTCAAGAAACAACTTATCGGGAGATGCATCCGTGTTCTTCGGCGAGGGGAAGGCGACAAACACGATCGTGATTTCGAGGAATAATTTTGAGTTCGATTTCAGCAAGGTGAGGTTCACGGAGAATTTGGACGTTCTGGACATATCTCACAACAGGATTTATGGGAGTATTCCGAAGCAGATTACTGAGGCTGTGTTCCTGCAGTTCTTAAATGTGACTTATAATAGATTGTGTGGGGAAATACCAACAGGATGGAAGCTGAGGTATAGGAGAGACAATTTTGATAGCTCTTCCTTTGTTCATAATAGGTGCCTTTGTGGGGTTCCATTGGATCCCTGTAAGTGATGGCAGTCATGTTTTCTGAGTTGCTTATGAAATAATTATTGAGTTGACTGCATTAACTATTTGTGACATTTAATTTTACCATATTAATGATTTTGGAAAAATATAAAAAAAAAGAGATTGTAAATTAAAAACAAATAACTAAAAGATGCATGTTGCGTTACTAAACAATCAAATTATGCATTGAGAAAATTTAATTTTGACTCTTTACCGATACTATAAAAATGTGGTACTACTAATTAGGTCATGATCGAGTTCCTCTCACTCGACTACACTTTTCTGATTAAATAAATTAATATTTAATTAGGTTATGATAGGAAAAATATTAACCTAATAAAAACTGAGAACCATCAACGTGTGATAAATATTTTACTAAAACTTTATTGGAAATAAATCAATCTCTAGTTTGAGAGACTTAGGGGTGCGTTTCAAGCCGAGTCGAGTCGAGTATGGCAAAAAAAATCCAGCTTGAGCTTGAGCTTGAAAATTATTTGTATGGCTTGAGATTGAGCTTGAGCTTGTCAAGCTTATTTTTTGAGGGCTTGAGCTTGGCTTGCCCAAAAATCGAGTCGAGCTCGATTCGACTCGACGAGCCAATAGATTTTTGTTGGATATTTTTTAACTCTCATTCAATAATAATATTAAACAATAACAAAGATATTAAGATATATAATATATATAGTATATTAATATTTTTAAGTTTTATATCATTATTAATAAATTATAATCATTAATACATACTTGATATTTTAGGTTATGTATGAGTATTATTAATTGTATTATAATAAACTATAAATTATGTAATTACACAATAAAAATTATTAATTAATATTTTATTAAAACATGTACTTATGTTATTAATTAGTTATTATGGTATATGTTAGTAGTATTGTATAGAATGATATGTTGCTGAATAGTGATATTATTAAATCATATTTATTGTCAAAATAAGTAGATAAAAATATATAATATATCATATATTTAGAATTACTAGAAGGCTAGATCATATAAATGTAGATTAATTTACTACATATATATATATATATATATATATATATATATATATATATATATATATATATATATATTAGCTTGCGAGCCGACTTGCAAGCCTCGAGCCTCAAAGAAATAGGCTTGAGCTTGGCTTGACACACAAACCGATCTCGATTAAGCTTGGCTTGAGCTTGATAGCGTTCGAGTTCGAGTCGAGCCAGCTTGAGCTTGGCTTGTACGGCTCACAAGCCAGCTTGGCTCAGAGCACACCCCTAGAGAGACTTAGGAAAACTCCATTATGTCTCAGTTAGTCTCTCGTATATTTTTAGTATGCCCTTGGTATTACACCCAATCTTTCAATTAGCTTTTCTCATCTTCGTAACGCATTATTGGCGCCGTATGGTTTAGATTTTCCATTTTATTTTATACTTTATCTTCTATTTTACTTGTATTCACGCAATAAATATATTAATAGATAATTAAGAATAAGAGATAATAAGAAGTGTGATATGGAAAAAAAAACCCAAAGATTATCTATTCTAATTTTGACAACCTACTAATACACTTTACATATGTAAAAAAATGGCACTTGATGCAAATGAATGAGTTAACCCTAGAGATCAAACATGTATTTGGAAGATAAAAACTCATTCACTAAAAAGTTTATAATGGAATTTAGAAATAAAAATTTATGCCATAGGATGTGACTCAATTATAGTTTGGACATGTTACTGTAGCCTGTAAGAACATGCCACATGAACTTCAGAGCCGCCTCAGGTCCACCCACGATCCACCAACATTACCAAGTAACAACTCTGAAATAACCACAAGCCCTCCCTCGGCGATCAAGCGTGACATAGGGATCCTCTGCTGCTCTAAGGCGTCCCTCGGTCTCCAAAAGTACACGAGGGGAACATGGGCTAAAAGCAACGCACCCCTCGAAATCGGGAGGTCTGGTGCCCCTCGGGTATCTCGCAAATACTGCTCAAGAGGAAATATCTTGTGGATAAAATACCCCCCTAAGTACATCAAGGGTTCATGTCCCTCGATAACAACCCAATAGTGCTCTCTGACAAATTGTATACGACTGTGCTTGTGACGCCCCAAAATTCAATATTAATGGGACAGGTAAATTTAAAAAGAAAATAGATCGATCGGATTATGTGTTTATTTCGTTAAGCATGCTAAATTGCTCCTATATGCTTATTTGATCTAAATGTGCGTTTGATTTTTATAAATGTGTTTATAGAATTCTTTAGTTGATTTAATTTATTGAAACGTGAAAAAAATTATATGGAAATGTGTGTGATGCATCCCTATGAAATTATTAAACATTCTTAAGTCTTATTTATTTGTTTAAATTCAAATAATATGAATAGTACATGTGTGTGCAAGAGAGGTATTTTAGTGTGTGTGAAAGGTGTAGGATAAGTATGCATAATATTTATTAATTACATTGACTCACCATATGATTCATCTTAACCTTATAATTAGTCAAAATTAAGAGTTAATGCAAACTTTGGTTTAATTATATTTTGACCCCCATTTAATTGCATTTTTGCCCAATTAGACCCTAAACCTATCAAATTGAATTTTAAAGAAATATTTCAGCCCTTTCATCTCCATAACACTTGAAAAAACGTTCCAGAGAGGAGAGGAAAGGAAAGAAAAGGAGGAAATAACCTTATTTATCATTTTCTTCAAGCAATTGAGGGCCTAGGTTCTGTCTTTGAGTATCCAAACTTTGTTTTTTTGCATATTCACCTTCAAGAAGGTATTTTAACCATTTAGATTTCTCTTTTCATGTCTTGGTCATGGGATGGATGAAAATTATGAGATTATATGTATGTTGGTTATCTTGATGAAATCATATTAATTTTGCTATGTTGAACATGTTTCTTGTTCATTCTTTGATTCTATGGAAGTTTATTTGAATTCTTGATTATGTGAGAGTGTGAATCCTAGGTATTTTATGAATTAATCTATGAATTATGATCATACCTATGTTAATGGTAGAAATTAGTTGAACAACGCATGCTTAAGTGATCTAGGAGCAAAGATACATGTTTATGCCAATTCTCCAATTTCTCCGTATTGTGACTACTTCATAGAAAATTGAATTGTAGGTTGTTGAATTTGAATTTTTTAAAACTCTTTTAGATGGATATTCTTGGCATATTATAGATGTTCTCTGCAAAATTTGGTGCCCATCCGATTTGATTTGAGTCCGCAAGAAAATAGCATCCGTTGTTGTCCCCTGTTTTCAGAATTCGGTTTGTGGCATGAGAAGAGGGACTAAATGGTGGAGTTTTTGAAAACTATTTTACTAGAGTATTTGTTGGAAAACAGGAATCAGAAAGCAGCGAAAATTTCAAAATTTTCCCAACAAAAGGATCTTGAACTCGCAATCATGAATCCGAATTCGTAGAGATCAAGAAACTCACTTGGGTAGTAGCTTTCTTGACACGTTTTGAGCCGCCCTCAAACGCGCTTCATGCGGTAATGGCAACCCGTCCCTTGAAAGTCTCTTTCAACTTCAGAATCCATTGTAGGGATAACAAAACACACCAACCTAGATTCAAATCATGTTAGGGAAGTTCTAACAATATAACATAAAGAACGAAACATGAAACGAGAAAGGCATGATTGAAACTCCCTTCGAAAACCAGTTTTGCTAAAGTAGAAATCTGCCAGCCATAAAACCCTCGTGAAAAAAAATTCATCCTTCAGGATATGGACGAACGATTTTCGCCATCTTCTTTGGTTCGATTTTTTCACTCGTTTTCTTTTGGGTTCAGAATCGTTTCATCATCCCTTCTGGTCGTTTTGCTTGATCCCCACTCCTTGGTAAAGCTCGAATCTTCAAAACTTCTAACTTGAAGCTCTCTAGAGATAGTCCACCAACTTGGCTACAATCTAACTAGTAAGGATGCTAGTTCTCTAGTTAGTGTTTAGGCTTAACCTAGGGTTTCGTTTATCTTGGAGAAAGGATGGTGTTCAACACATGAACCAAAAGAATTCTCGATTAGCTCTAAGGGGAGCTCGAGCTCCCCTATATGTAAGATGGGAGTGGTCGAAAATCCTAGTCCTTATGGACTAAGGATTTGGTCCCTCTCTCCTATTACTTGATCATCAAGTAATTTTGACTTTGACTTTGAATTCAAATTCAAATCAACTTTCAAGAGAGCTAAAATATCCAAACTATTTTTGGATAATTTTATACTTTATTTATTTAAAATAAATAACTTATTTTATCTAATTAATTAATTCACAATTAATTAACTAGATTAATTTTCTCCAAAATAAGACTTTCTTTTTAATTCAAAATTAAACCAAAGTCTATTAAATAATTAACACTTTTAATTATTTAATATATATATATATATATATATATATATATATTCACGTGGGACACGTGTCACAATGACACGTGTCACTCACATGACCCACACGTGTGGAACCCTCTTGGCCCGATTAACTCGTTTAATCATTTTAAAGCCTCAACTCATGTAACCAAGTTGTTGTGTGTGACCCTCTAGATTCTCAATTCAATTAGCAGTGACCCTAAATAATTAATTCACTAATTAATTAATCAGTCCACAGATTAAACGACCATAGTCTAGCAACAGGTGTTTAACCCCTAGCTGAATTGGAATGATCGGATTCGACAGAACCTTTAAGTCATTGATTCATTGTGAGATACAATCCTCCTACTTACTATCTCTCAACCAAGATCCAGGGTAAGGGAATAATCAGAACCCTAATAATCCGGTCTTAAAGCTAAGTGCATTTCATATCCATTTGATCTCAATCCAAGAAACTCTTTTCTTGATGTCTTGATCTACTGCTTTGGCCAAGGACTCCATATGGCATATGAATGACTTACACAATAAGAGATCATCTTGCAAATGCAAGTGTAGGCCCTTTCTTGATTCTCATTCACTTTCATGAGTCACTTGTGCAGCCCCAGCATAAGACTTGAATCAGTTGTCTAAGGCGACACCCTTTAAAGCTTATACCTAAGACTACAGAGTTAACTCATAAAGTGACATGGAACCTCAATTCTAAAGATCAATTAATCACATCAATGACTCGTGAGATATTTCCTAATCTGGAAGTTTCCATTTCCTGAAATAGAAACCTCCTTTCCCATTTAGGAATCTTCTCACACGGGGCACCTCAGTGAACTTACTTATTGAAGTAAGCACCCTCACGTATCACGCACGTATCAACTATACACTTTACACCTCCATGAAACAAGGTGGTCCTTCTTAAGGGCGTGATCCCACAAGCAAGCCTTAGAGGAGTCAGGTTGACACTCCCACTGTCTGTAGGACTCATCGGCTTGGAGTATTTTACTAATCATGACTTATGTGATATAGGACTCGTTTCATGAACCATTTCACCTAAATGGTAGAGTCCTAAAGTTATCAGGATTAGGAGAGTTCTCATACATGCACAGCTAAAGTAAACGCATACCAAACAAGAGCATATAAAGAAGTGTTTGCCTATGATATTAATCAATCGTATATTATTCAAAGATTGTCTGTGATACTAGAAAAGTCCCAAAACGGATTATGACTAATCGGCTTTCTAGGGCACTATTCCTAACAATATTTATATATGTGTTATGAGTATCTTCACCAAATCTCAAATTATTTAGACTTCGTTTGATGAGGGAACAATGATCATCTTTCACTAATAGTGCTGCAGGAAATTTTCTATTTTGTGTCATGTTCAAAGTAAAATCGGTATTTACTGGGTATGAACTAGAATTTGATCCTTATATCATTGAAAAGATATGTTTTTCTAGTTTTCTAGGAATTTTTTGGTATTTAAGCATAACTACTTCCTCGGAATGAATTTTAACAAACCAAAAAATTCCTAGAAAACTAGAAAAACATATCTTTTCAATGATATAAGGATCAAATTCTAGTTCATACCCAGTAAATACCGATTTTACTTTGAACATGACACAAAATAGAAAATTTCCTGCAGCACTATTAGTGAAAGATGATCATTGTTCCCTCATCAAACGAAGTCCAAATAATTTGAGATTTGGTGAAGATACTCATGACACATATATAAATATTGTTAGGAATAGTGCCCTAGAAAGCCGATTAGTCATAATCCATTTTGGGACTTTCCTAGTATCACAGACAATCTTTGAATAATATACGATTGATTAATATCATAGGCAAACACTTCTTTATATGCTCTTGTTTGGTATGCGTTTACTTTAGCTGTGCATGTATGAGAACTTCCCTAATCCTGATGACTTTAGGACTCTACCATTTAGGTGAAATGGTTCATGAAACGAGTCCTATATCACATAAGTCATGATTAGTAAAATACTCCAAGCCGATGAGTCCTACAGACAGTGGGAGTGTCAACCTGACTCCTCTAAGGCTTGCTTGTGGGATCACGCCCTTAAGAAGGACCACCTTGTTTCATGGAGGTGCAAAGTGTATAGTTGATACGTGCGTGATACATGAGGGTGCTTACTTCAATAAGTAAGTTCACTGAGGTGCCCCGTGTGAGAAGATTCCTAAATGGGAAAGGAGGTTTCTATTTCAGGAAATGGAAACTTCCAAATTAGGAAATATCTCACGAGTCATTGATGTGATTAATTGATCTTTAGAATTGAGGTTCCATGTCACTTTATGAGTTAACTCTGTAGTCTTTGGTATAAGCTTTAAAGGGTGTCGCCTTAGACAACTGATTCAAGTCTTATGCTGGGGCTGCACAAGTGACTCATGAAAGTGAATGAGAATCAAGAAAGGGCCTACACTTGCATTTGCAAGATGATCTCTTATTGTGTAAGTCATTCATATGCCATATGGAGTCCTTGGCCAAAGCAGTAGATCAAGACATCAAGAAAAGAGTTTCTTGGATTGAGATCAAATGGATATGAAATGCACTTAGCTTTAAGACCGGATTATTAGGGTTCTGATTATTCCCTTACCCTAGATCTTGGTTGAGAGATAGTAAGTAGGAGGATTGTATCTCACAATGAATCAATGACTTAAAGGTTCTGTCGAATCCGATCATTCCAATTCAGCTAGGGGTTAAACACCTGTTGCTAGACTATGGTCGTTTAATCTGTGGACTGATTAATTAATTAGTGAATTAATTATTTAGGGTCACTGCTAATTGAATTGAGAACCTAGAGGGTCACACACAACAACTTGGTTACATGAGTTGAGGCTTTAAAATGATTAAACGAGTTAATCTGGCCAAGAGGGTTCCACACGTGTGAACCACACGTGTGGCTCACGTGAGTGACACCTGTGTAAATATATGTGTATATTTATTTATGTGTTAAATAATTAATGTGATTAATTATTTAATAGACTTTGGTTTAATTTTGAATTAAAAAGAAAGTCTTATTTTGGAGAAAAATAATCTAGTTAATTAATTATGAATTAATTAATTAGATAAAATAAGTTATTTATTTTAAATAAATAAAGTATAAAATTATCCAAAAATAGTTTGGATATTTTTAGCTCTCTTGAAAGTTGATTTGAATTTGAATTCGAAGTCAAAGTCAAAATTACTTGATGATCAAGTAATAGGAGAGAGAGAGACCAAAACCCTAGCCCATAAGGACTAAGATTTTCGGTCCTCCCTTTATTATAAATAGGGGAGCTCGAGCTCCCCTTAGAGCTGATCGGCAATTCTTTTGGTTCATGTGTTGAACACCATCCTTTCTCCAAGATAAACGAAACCCTAGGTTAAGCCTAAACACTAACTAGAGAACTAGCATCCTTACTAGTTAGATTGTAGTCAAGTTGGTGGACTATCTCTAGAGAGCTTCAAGTTAGAAGTTTGAAGATTCGAGCTTTACCAAGTAGA
This sequence comes from Lantana camara, assembly GCA_037501455.1. Lineage (NCBI taxonomy): Eukaryota > Viridiplantae > Streptophyta > Magnoliopsida > Lamiales > Verbenaceae > Lantana > Lantana camara. The sequence continues at coordinate 85,561,200 of CM074862.1, read as the reverse complement.
GAGGATCAAGCCGTGAGAAGAGCGTTCTTGGGTGGCTTGAAACGCTTCAAGAAAGAATAAAAGAAAAGTAAGTTTCTTATCACTACGAATTTGGATACACGATTGCGAGTCCAAGATCCTTCTGTTGGAAATTTTTTTTTAAATTTCCGCTGCTTTCTGATTCCTGTTTTCCAACATGTGTTACCTCCCAGAATGAACAGGGGTGTCCCACCTAAGAGGTATGAACCAGAGCTTACAGGTAGGGCCCCGCGATATCCTCTGGCTGGCATAGCCATGGGAAACTTGGCAGAACGGGCACAGGTCTATACAACAGCTGTTTACTCAGAAAAAGTTCCAAGCAAAGTAGAAGAGACTCTCAGAGAGGATAAGTGGGTTCAGGCCATGGAAGTCGAGATGGAAGCACTAGATAAGAACGAAACGTGGGAGAAATTTGTACTTCCTCCAGGGAAGAAGGTGGTAGGATGTCGTTGGGTGTATACAGTAAAACATCATGCTGATGGAAGCATTGAGAGATATAAGGCGAGGTTGGTGGCAAAGGGATACACTCAAACCTATGGCATTGACTATTCAAAGACGTCCTCTCCAGTAGCAAAGATCGACACGATCAGGGTGTTGTTTTCAATAGCAGCCAACAGGGATTGGGAACTACACCAATTCGATGTTAAGAATGCGTTTTTGCATAGAGACCTCAGGGAGGAGGTATATATGGAACCCCCTCCGGGCTTTACTCAGGGGTTCTGTCACGGGGAGGTGTGTAGGCTAAAAAAGGCCTTGTATGGGTTGAAACAGTCACCCCGAGCGTGGTTTGGAAGGTTCTCCGCAGCAATGAAGAAGTACGGTTACAACCAGAGTAACTCGGATCATACACTATTTGTCAAGAGAAGGGACGGGCTCGTGACGTGTCTGATCATCTATGTTGATGATATGATAATAACAGGGGATGACACAGAAAAGATTGGTCAGCTAAGGAAGAACTTGTTCACAGAAGTCGAGATGAAGGACCTAGGACAACTGAAGTACTTTCTTGGGATAGAGGTGCTACGGTCAAAGAAGGGTATATACATCTCACAGTGAAAGTTTGTTCTGGATTTACTGGCAGAAAGGGGGTTGTTAGAGTGTTGACCAGCAGGCACTCCTATGGTAGTCAACCACGGGTTGAGAATTGTTGAGAGAGCAGAAGAAACTGAGAAGTCACAAATCAACATCTGGTGGGGAAGTTGATATACTTGTCTCACACGAGACCTGACATAGCATATGCAGTTGGGGTACTGAGCCAGTTTATGCATCAACCCCAGAAGGAGCATATGGACGCAGCAGTCAGAGTATGCCGCTATCTGAAGGGATGCCCGGGCCGAGGTGTTCTTTTCCAGAAACATGGCCACCTAAAGGTTGAGGCGTACACCAATGCAGATTGGGCAGGGAGTCCAGGAGATCGGAGGTCAACATCAGGCTACTTCACACTAGTTGGGGGAAACGTAGTTACGTGGAGGAGTAAGAAGCAAAAAGTGGTGGCTCTTTCGAGTGCAGAAGCAGAATTCAGGGGTATTGCTCGAGGTGTGGCTGAGGTCTTGTGGTTGAGAAAGTTACTGGCAGAGATAGGCTTGTTATGTGCAGAGGAGTGTAACTTGATGTGTGATAACCGGGCAGCGATCAGTATATCCGAGAATCCGGTACAGCATGACCGGACCAAGCATGTGGAGGTTGATAGGCACTTCATTAAAGAAAAACTTGAGGAAGGGATCATTAAGCTGCTATTTGTGAGGTCAGAAGACCAACTTGCGGACATCCTTACAAAGGCGGTAAACAACAGGATATTTAGGGAAGTCTTGGACAAGTTGCACATTAGAGATCCTACTGTACAACTTGAGGGGGAGTGTAACAAAGGAAAGTTAGGGCTAATCCCATAATTGTAGTATGATTTATTTCTTTCCTTTCATAGTTAGGATTGTATTATAAGTGTAAGACATGTACAGTATTTTTTTCATTCATTCAGTAATATACAGCAATTAATTTTCTCCCAAAATATGGCATCCTTTAAAGACAACAACTCTCACCTAGTCCTTTTGACTAATAACTCGTTTCTTCTAGTTTTGGCTTTAGGGACAGGATTTCTAGCTTTGTGGGGTCCAGCAGTAGTTTATCTCGGGTAGCTTTTCTTTTGGTTTGGAGTTTTGTATATACGTGTTAGGTATGTTGGAACTTGATATTGTACAAGTGATTAGATTATGTATGTCGTACTTGTATGCTTTTGTAGGACTCTTACACTTTTGTTTTGTGAATATGGTATCTTTTGGTCTTAAAAGCATTATATGAAAATCATGCTTCCGCAGTGTTATACTTGGTTATCGCTACATGATTGGTTATTATTGATTAAGTTATTGGTTTTAGGGTGGCTACTGATGGGCATTCTGCTTATTAAAGTCTCTTCAAGTGTTCAAGTGAAGGTTCTTAACCAACACTTGAGGAATCTTCAATGCGGAGAAGGCTGTGGCGTCGAGGCGCCATAGTGCTCCTGCTACAATTACCTATACGACTACCTTTCTGGCAGGCCTACGAGTGTTTTTCCTCAAACACCTCTCATTGAGCCACGTGTCTAGGGTGATATCCCCTCGTACCTGAGCAACACGAAATTACCAAAGGCTCCCTGCCCTTCTCATATAAAAACTACTATGATTCATCTTCGTGGGTAAGCATATTCTAAGCATTTTACATCACTTTCTCTTTAGCTCACTTGAATCTGCATTTTACTTCTAATTTTTAACTAATAGAATGATTTTAAGTTGAATTTCAGAGCATGTAATGTTATAAAAAGTTTGTTTAGTTAGACTAAATATAATATCCGTGTATGCTTGTATAACTAACTAGCCATATGTTCTGCAACAATTGAAATGGTCCAAGTTCCAACTATTCATATATCCTGAAACATGGTCCAACGCCAGTATACAACACCATAGTAGCAGGCTAGCAGCCACTAAAACTCCACTAAAATAACTACAATAATTCCAACACTTTGGCCCCATCCTCATCATTCATCAACACAATCCCACCAAAGAGTGCACAAATTTTGACCAAGATTTGAGACAGCATTCACATTTCTTCCCATCCAAAGCCTATATATAAAGACAAGATCATAAGCCTCTTATCCTTTCCTCTGAAGATATTATCACTAGTCCACTACTATAACAACCATGCTAGTTCCTCTCTTCTTCCTCCTTCTCCCTTCCCTCTTATCAGCACAGCATTGCCATCCAGATGAACAAAACGCCCTTATCGAATTCAAGAACAGCTTCTCAACTCCCAACCTCTTCCCCTCATGGGATGTTCAATTCCCCTGCTGCGACTGGTACGGCGTCCAATGTGATGAGGCCACAAATTATGTCATCAGCCTCGAGATAACCGGTAACGCCAACGGAACAATCCCCACTTCCGTTGCCAAACTCAAACACCTCACATCTTTAAGGCTCCACAAAATGCGGAACCTCGTAGGCCAAATCCCACCCGAAATCGGACAACTCCCGCAACTGAGAGATGATGAAGAGATCTATCCATAAGCTGGACAAATATCTCAGGTCCTGTTCCTCATTTCCTCACAAACCTCAGATTCCTCCTCCTTCCCTTCAACCGCCTTTCCGGCCCGATCCCGTCTTCCATAGCAACAGTACTCTCTTACCTCTACGCCATTGATCTTAGCAGAAACAAGCTAACAGGGCCTATCTCGGAATCATTCGGGTATCTCAAGGCGAGCGATCCACCAGGCCTGGATTTGTCCCACAACATGCTGTCTGGGGAAGTTCCAGCTTCCCTGGCGGATGTGAATTTCTCCAGCGTTGATGTTTCAAGAAACAACTTATCAGGAGATGCATCTGTGTTCTTCGGCGAGGGGAAGGCGACAAGCTCGATTGCAATTTCCAGGAATAATTTTGAGTTCGATTTCAGCAAGGTGAGGTTCACGAAGAATTTGGATGGTCTGGACATATCTCACAACAGGATTTATGGGAGCATTCCGAAGCAGATTACTGAGGTTGTGTTCCTGCAGTTCTTAAATGTGACTTATAATAGATTGTGTGGGGAAATACCAACAGGATGGAAGTTAAGGTACAGGAGAGACAATTTTGGTAGCTCTTCCTTTGTTCATAATAGGTGCCTTTGTGGGGTTCCATTGGATCTCTGTAAGACTGTAAGTGTAAGTGATGGGATGGCACCGTGTTTTCTGGGTTGCTTATGAAATAATTCTTGAGTTGACTGCATTAATTATTTGTGACATTTAATTTTGGGGATAATTACGAGCAACCCTGATATACGGCGAAAATACGAATTCCCCCTTGAGGTTTGAGAAATTATGAACCCCCTCCCCTCCCCCCAGGTTTACACACTCTCTCATAAATTGTCCCAATTTTTTTAAAAAATTCCAAGTCTACCCTTAGGGGGGTAAATTGTAATAATATTGAAAATATGATGATATATTTGTAATATTAGTTAAATTTGTATTTTTTAATTTAAAATTTTATTACTTAATATAATATTTATATTTTATCTATAAGTATAAATTAAAATAGATAATTCATGCATATTATTCCATACATTATGTTTAGTTTTTAATTTTATGAATATTTTGCATAAGTTTATTTAAATTTATTTGTTTGGGAATAACAAATTTTTCCTAGAAAACTATAACAAACACACCAACATCAATAATGCATTAGTAAATTCACATAAATATCAATCAGAGTTATTTAGGTAATAGCCCTAAAAAAATTTAGAGTTCTAATAAGTTTTTTTGCAAAATTTATACTCAGCCTACATGAAAGTTTTCTCCAAATCAATCGTCAAACATCACATGCAAAGTATGGCAATCACCAAACATCATTATGGTGTTTTTTGTAATATATTCATAAGCTTAGGGTGCGGTATGATATGATATCATACTATTTTCCACATGAAAGATTTGAACACAACTGCAAAAATACGACATTTAGCAATCCGCTGCCTGTACAATCTACATTAAATTATAGATTTTTTGTTACATACATGACCTTCATTTCATTAATATCTAGATAAAACCTGTCCTTTTTGGGTTTTCCATGTTAACTAGTAGTTGACAAATGGAGGTATTTTCGGTAAATTCTCTAGTTTGAAGCTATGATGCATGGATACGGACACGGCGACACGGACACGACACGACATGGATACGGCGACACGGATTTTTTCTTGAATTTCCCACGTAAGGAGTGTCGGACACGGTATCCGACACGAGTGTCCGACACGATACGGCATGACACGACACGGCAAAATGATATTTTTAGAAGTATCCGTACATCATAGGTTTGAAGTGTTTTCCGTAAATTCTTTAAACGTCAAGGAGGTATTTGTAATTAGAACTCTTTAAGGGTGGTGAACTTGTCCTTTTGAGCTGTCCATCGAAACTAACGTTCAGCATTTGCAAATTGTAATTTCTTAAATATGATGGGGTTTTTCGTAAATGGTTTAAACTTCAAAGGGATATTCGCAATTAACCCTTTCTGTGACATTTCATTAATCATATTGCCTTATGATGCAGATTGAGAAGTGGAACGAGCAGAGAGAGAATGGAACATTTTCCGGGCCTCTCTAATTTGGCTCCCTTTCGAGGGTTCAGGCTTTTGCTTTGCCCTTTCACCTTTTGTTCTAAGCTAGTTTACAATTGGGGTTTCTTTGAAGTTCAGTGAATTAACAAGTCATTGCTGATGGGTGCCGAGACCACCAATAATAAATCCCAAGTACCGAATACAATTAAATTGCAAATAGTGGTAAGAGGGGTCGATCCACGGGAATTGGACGATATCGCGATTCTTAATATGCCAAGGAACGAAAACAAATAATTAAAATGGGGGGTTTTTGAGATATTCTAATTAAACTAAAGACAAAGATACCAACTAAACGAACAAATTACAGGTAAACTGAAATAAAAACTCTGGATTAAACTCGAACTAATTCAACAACGACAAATGGTCGGGATTTCCCTACGCAGGCATCAGACTGTGATCACGGACTGGGTGATTAATTCCAGATTAGGCTAGCTATAGTTACCAGTTACCTTAGGCTCCCTTATTTCTTCGTATTTTTAGAATAATCTAAAGAAACTCCTAAAGAAAATTCCCTAACTAGTTAATAACCCTATCAGAAACTCCTTCAAAGATTCAATTAACTAGTTGCTTTACGAGCTAAAGAAACACTAACCCTAACTGACTTAGTAAGAACTCCTACTTCGTCTAATTAGACTGAATTATTCCACAACACGAATTCAGACAAGCCTTATGCCCTAGTGTTGATTGCTACTACGTTAATCATCCGGTTAACACCACCAAATAAATTAACTAGCTGTAGGTGTGTGATAATCTTAAGATTTCGGGCCCTAAATCAAAGAACTAAAACAACACCCAATAACGTGAAATCAGAAATAAAACAGATAACCTTGAATTAATCAACCTAAATTAGTAGTCTCACAAAGTCTAACACATACTTAGAAAATCCCAACCAAAGAAGAACTTAGAAATTCATGCTAAACTTAGACAAACGAAACAGTAAAAACAACATGATGTTCAACCAAGAATAAAGGAAAGAAAAGAGGAATAAAACTAATGCCGCTTGAATTTTCCTCCCTTCTGCTGCGTTCTTCTGCTTTTTCTTCTCTGTCCGTCTATCGCCCTGTGTGTCTCTTTTTCTCTGTAACTGCTGCCCGTTTTTTCTAAATAATTCACCGAAACTTAGAGTTGTAGCCTCCACTTCGTTATCCACGTTCCCCACGTTTAGTCCTCAATTTCTTTTTTGAATAAAAATCTCCAAGGCATCGCGCTTCTTGTAACTGCATAAATGTGCAGTTCTTCTCTTGTGTGGGCTAATGTCCGAAGGATGTTGGAGGGTTCATGGACTCTACTAAAACAGGGCTGACCTTTGTGGATTCCTTTTCTCTCGGTAATGGGCCCATATTGGCTTCATTTAACCCATGAGCAAGTGGGTTGTTTTATTGATTGTGGAGTCCTGGGTCACGATCAACTGTTGTCCCCAAAAATGCCAAAAAACCTCCAAAGCTTTAATTGCCCAAGCTTTCCTGAGATAAGCATAAAACCAATCACCTATCCACAATTTAAATTAAGTCGGGGGTCGATTATAACAATTATAACTCAGAAATCGGGCAAATATACAACTTATCAATTTCCCCCACACTTAAACAATGCTTGCCCTCAAGCATAACATGGAATCAAGGCTACAATCACATTCTATATCCTAAGAACAACATTCCGGTGTGGAAACTAGGAAAAATTCGTTGTCACCAAAGATCACCCACGACAAACACAACACAAAGCTAAGTTCGAAAACAACTATCCAATGTAAGAACATACGAGCTCAAGTTCCAATTATCATGCACAATTAGTTCGAGTTTGTTAGGCCTATGCAATACAAAAGAAGCAAGTATAAGGCGACTAATCAATCGAATATCAATAAATTTTGCGCATATGTTAAAAATACCAATGATACGGTGAAGAGCTAAGTTTCATTCTCTTCGACAAGCAACCTACAATCCCTAGAGAGCTTTTACACAACACCTCTCTCAAAAAGTACTTTTCTGTTGTTATTTTTTTCTTGACAGGCCTTACTCTTCTCTTCCCTTTTTTTTTTTTTTTTTTTTTTTTTTCCGCAAAGCAAGGCAAACTCCAGTTGTTTGTCCCTTTAAGTGTTGGGAAAACAATTTCGAGAGTGGCTGAATTAGCAAGATACAGCCCTACTCATGGCGCTTAATTGATTTGGAATTCTTCCAAGGCCAGAGGAGTAGTCGCGCGAGTTCTACTGACCAGCCTTTCTCTAGCTGGCCCCTCGCAAGCTCCCCCTCTCATCTAACTGCTTATCAAATCAGACTTAGCTTAGCTCGATCACCAATCTACCGTTTCTCAACATACTTGCAAAATTCAATAGATATTAAACTAATTAACCACATTAGACAAGATTCATTCATAGCACGGCGTCAATTAAGCACACACAACTTTAAGTTTCTTCCATTATCTTGAGCTCATAATGTTCTTGCACTATCAAGCATCAATCAAACTCTACTCTATATCATGCAAGTCACAAATAATCATCAGTTTCAACTCAATTCCCTTTTCAAATTAATCCACCAACAACCAAGAAGCTGTAAGAAGTTTATAGAAGGGATATCATGCCATAGTGGACAATTCCATGTTACACATATCAAATTTCCAGAAGTTCAGTCCAAACGGGCAGCCCTAACATCAAATTTTCACAGCCAAGACACACACTAAAAGGTGCGCAGCAAATCAGTCCCAATGCATAATATACGCAGTAAAAACAAAGCTCAAAATTATCAACCCTTGACATGTTCGAAACTACCCCAAAATCCACCCCAAAATCATGCAAAAATTATTTTCAATCAGCACTAATACTAATACCCCCCCACACTTAGATCACATGTTGTCCTCAACATAAAGTAAAGCAGAATGAAAAACCGAGGACTTCCCTGAACCCGGGGGGTGTGTTTGACTGTAGTCAGACTTGGGGAATTCTGTCTATGATCACGATCAATCTCTCGTCAGTAGCATTCAGCTACTTTCTTCAATTTTTGTCTGAGTGTTCGTTGGCCTTGGATGCTGTGTGAGGTTTCAAACCGGCGGAGTCGCTGCATGGCATTGGTGTTAGGATATGCTGTTCGCCGGAGTTGTGAGTGGATGGAGTCGGACGAGAAGGGTGTCTCATCGCTGGAATTTGGTGGAGAGGTGGCTGTTGGTGGCGGAGATGGTGAAGGCGGCGGAGGTGATGTTTTGGTGGTGGCCTTGTGAGCGCGGAGCGGCGGCAACTTAGATGCATCTCCTCCCATGATGATTTGCAATTGGGATTTTAGGGTTTTTGCAATTTGGGAAAAATCGGAGGAAGATATGGTTTTGATCTGAGAGGTTTGGGCGTGAGTGGTTGATATTGGTTATGGGTGAGGAATAGGGAATTTAGGGTTAAGGTGAAGCGGGTCGGGTCGAGGTTTGTGGGTGGAGCGGGTCAGGTTGTATGTGTGACCCGCGGGTCACGATTTGGTTAGGGTGGAGGATCAGGGTTAGTTTATGAGATGGGGCTCCGTTTTGTAAAATTGGGTACAATACCCTGTCCGTGACCTCAGACAGGTTTCATCACAGTGGCTTAATACCAATTTCGCCAATATTTACAACACCAAATCCGAAAATTAATCAACTTGGAACACTCCCCCACACTTATCCACAGAAGTCAGCTTCACATCCACCTGAAAAACACAAGGAGAGGGAATATTACGACGGGACGCGAAAATCAAGCAAGACAAGGAAACGAAAAGCAAAGAAACAAAAGCAAGGGAAAGAAACATGGGTTGCCTCCCATGGAGCGCCCGTGTTTAACGTCATGGACTCGACGAGTTCTCGTTTGCACACTCAAGCTCCTAGAGGAGGATCCTCTAGATTCATCTTTTCAACCGTGTGCGGCTCAAATCCCTCATAAAACGGCTTAAGCCTATGCCCATTCACCTTGAAAGTCTTATCCGTGCCAATTTCTCCAATGTCCACCGCTCCATGTGGATAAACCTTGCTCACCACGTACGGACCTGTCCACCTTGATCTCAATTTACCCGGAAATAGCCTCAACTTGGATTGGTAAAGCAACACTTTTTGGCCAACTTTGAAATTCTTCCTAGACAACATCCCATCATGAAAGGCCTTAGCCTTGGACTGATAGATTTTAGAGTTTTCATATGCATCATTCCTAATCTCCTCTAGCTCTTGCATTTGAAGCTTCCGATGCATCCCGACCTCTTCCATTCCAAAGTTGCAATTCTTGATCGCCCAATAAGCTCGATGCTCTAGTTCCACCGGAAGGTGGCATGCTTTCCCAAACACCAATCTATATGGTGACGTACCGAGCGGAGTCTTGTAGGCCGTCCTATAAGCCCAAAGTGCATCCTCGAGTCTCGAACTCCAATCTTTGCAGTTCGGATTAATCGTTTTCTCCAAAATAGACTTGATCTCCCTATTCAAAACTTCTGCGAGGCCATTAGTTTGTGGATGATAGGCCGTGGAGGTGCGATGGGTCACGTGATACTTCTTGAAAAGTGCCTCGACCGTTCGGTTGCAAAAGTGAGTTCCCCTATCGCTAATTATGGCTCTAGGAATGCCAAACCTGACAAAAATATGAGACCTAACAAAATCCACAACAACTTTAGAATCATTAGTCCGGGTGGCTTTTGCTTCCACCCACTTCGACACATAATCAACGGCAAGAATAATGTATAAATTACCATAAGAAGAAGGAAAAGGACCCATAAAATCCATACCCCACACATCAAAGATTTCACAAACAAGTATAGGATTAAGAGGCATTTGATTCCTACGACCTATGTTGCCCGTCTTTTGACAATTCACACAACTTTTACAACACAAGTATGCATCTTTAAAAAGTGTAGGCCAGAAAAATCCACTCTCTAACACTTTATGGGTCGTTCTATTAGGACCGAAGTGACCACCATAAGCATGACAAAACTCAAGTATAGAATCAATTTCATTTTCATCTACACATCGCCTTATAATCTGATCGGAGCCTATTTTCCACAAATAAGGGTCATCCCAAATATAATATTTCGAATCAGACTTGACCTTATCTTTTTCAGACCTAGACAAATAATCAGGCAGGGCACCAGTAGCTAAAAAGTTAACAATATCAGCATACCAAGGCGTCTGGAATCCTGTCCGTGACCTCGGATAAGCTCCCTGAGCAGAAAAAAGCTGTTCGTCTGGAAATTCGTCATTAATAGGCTGGGAATCTGGTTTAAACATGGGAATTCTGCTGAGATGATCAGCTACCAGATTCTCACAGCCCTTCTTGTCCCTTATCTCCAAGTTGAACTCTTGCAAGAGTAGAATCCATCGAATGAGCCTCGGTTTCGCATCCTTCTTGGTGAGAAGATACCTCAAAGCTGCATGATCAGAATACACAATAACTTTAGTACCAAGTAAATAAGGACGAAATTTATCTAATGCATAAACAATTGACAAAAGCTACTTTTCGGTGGTAGTGTAGTTGCTTTGAGCGTTGTCTAGCAATTTCGAGGCGTAATAGATCACGTGGGAATTTTTGTTGATCTTTTGTCCAAGCACAGCTCCCACGGCGTAATCACTTGCATCGCACATGATTTCGAATGGATACTCCCAATTTGGTGGTTGAATGATTGGGGCCGAAACTAGCTTCTCTTTCAACAAGTCAAAGGCAACTTTGCATGCATCATCTATCTCGAACTTCACATCCTTTTGAAGCAACTTGCACAACGGTTTGGTGATCTTGGAAAAGTCTTTGATGAACCGTCTATAAAAACCTGCGTGTCCAAGAAAGGAATGCACTTCCCGCACACTCACGGGGTAAGGTAAAGACTTAATAACATCGATTTTGGCCTTATCAACTTCAATACCATGTGCAGAAACAATATGACCCAAAATTAGACCCTTATCAACCATAAAATGACACTTCTCATAGTTCAAGACCAAATTTGCTTCAATGCAACGTTTCAATATTGTAGCAAGATTATTGAGGCATTCATCAAAAGAGTTTCCATAAACCGTAAAATCGTCCATGAATACCTCAATAATTTGCTCAACATATTCAGAAAATATACTTACCATGCACCTTTGAAAGGTAGCCGGCGCGTTGCAAAGTCCAAATGGCATTCGCCTAAACGCAAAGGTCCCAAACGCACATGTAAAGGTCATCTTTCCTTGATCCTCGGGTGCCACGGGAATCTGATAGAACCCTGAATAGCCATCAAGACAACAATAGTGAGTTTTCCCAGCTAATCGTTCGAGCATTTGATCAATAAAGGGGAGGGGAAAATGATCTTTCCTAGTTAGAGCATTAAGACCTCTATAATCCATACACACTCTCCAACCATTTTGAACTCTAGTAGGAACGAACTCACCATCTTTGTTCTCAACAACCGTAATACCTGTTTTCTTGGGTACAACTTGAACGGGACTTACCCACTCGCTATCGGATATCGGATAGATCATACCTGCATCAAGGAGTTTGATGATCTCCTTTTTCACTACCTCCATCATTGGTGGGTTGAGTCTTCGTTGTGCTTCACGGCGGGGTTTGGCACCTTCCTCCAAAATGATTTTGTGCATGCACGTGGAAGGACTGAGTCCTTTGATATCAGCAATGGTCCATCCTATCGCCTGTTTGTACTCTCGAAGTACTCTGATCAATTTCTCCTCTTCCAGACTGTTGAGCTTGCTGGCTATGATCACTGGCAGTGTCTCTTTGTCTCCCAGATAGGCATATTTCAAGTGTTCTGGCAATGTCTTGAGTTCCAGATTTGGGGCCTGTAAAACAGAAGGCAACAGTTTAGATTCAGACCGATTAAGCTCAAAAGGAACAAATTTAAAACTTGTGACTTAGAGAGCTTCCATAGCATAAGTTATCTCAAGAATATCTTCAGAAAGTCTAAATTTATCATCAAATTTCTTCATTTTATCAATGGACAAGCTATGGCACAAGACATAATCCAATTCATCATCATGGTTCAAAGCAAACATTTTGTTAGTCAAGTTATCAATGATATCAATATTATACACACAAGACACATCATTAACATGTTTCATAGCATCATACATATTAAACTTGACTATCTCTCCATCAAACTCTAAAGTCAAAGAACCACTATGAACATCAATTTTAGCTTTAGCCGTACTAAGGAAAGGCCTACCTAACAAGATATCCGAAGATTTAGTAGAACTATCCTTTTCCATAACAAGAATAAAGAAATCAGCGGGGAAAATCAATTCATTCACTTGAACCAAAACATCTTCCAAGATACCCTCGGGATAAACAATCGACCGATCAGCTAATTGAATAATTACCCCGGTACTAGCTAATGGACCAAGACCCAAAGAAGTATAAACTGACAAAGGCATCACATTGATAGAAGCTCCTAAATCACACATAGCCTTACCAATACCAATATTGCCAATCTTGCAAGGGATAGAAAACATACCTCTATCGCGACACTTAGGTGGTAATTTCCTTTGTAAGACAGCAGAAACATTTTCACCAACACTCACTTTTTCATTACCTGTCAACTTACGCTTATTTGTGCACAATTCCTTAAGGAATTTGGCGTAGCGTGGAACCTGTTTGATGGCCTCAAGGAGTGGAATGTTCACTTCAACTTTTTCAAAGAGCTCCATAATGCTCTTATCCTCTCTGTCCTTCTTGCTCTGAGCTAACCTCTGAGGGAATGGCGGTGGAACTACCAGAGGTTTCGGTTTCTGACTGTTTTAAGCCTGTCTGGAAGTCTGTCCGTGATCACTGTCAGGATTCTATTCAATCTCTTTCTCAGTTTCTGCATCAGAAACCTGCATCTGATCACGTTTTGAAATCCTGTCCACTGGAGGCTGTAATTCCTTGCCGCTTCGCAACACCATTGCGCTCACATTATGTCTAGGGTCATGTGTTTGTGACGGTAGTTTGCCTTGGGTCTCCAATTTACTCACCGATGAGGCAATTTGTCCCATATGAGTCTCCATGTTCTTGATAGTGTCCTCCATCTTTTGAATCCTGTTCGTCGTGTCCTGTTGATATTTCTCGGTATTAGTAGCCAACATACGAACAATTTCACTAAGGGGCGTACCTGAACCCTGAGGGTGTTGTGGTCTTGGCTGCGGTGGAGGTGGTGGACAGAAATTCGGTTCGTTTGGTTGGTTATTTGCATAACTAAGACGCGGGTGGAATTTCCATCCGGGATTATAAGTATTCGAATACGGGTCAAACTTTCTTTGCTGAAAATCGATGGCATTTACATCCTCCGATGTCTCCTCGTGGAGTGTAGGGCATGCATCGGTTGGGTGCTCAATACTAGTGCAAATACCACAAACTCTCGCCGGTGGAGTAGGACCTACATTCATCTTCTGCACCAAAGTTGTTAGCAAAGACTTAATTTCATCAAGAGAATTAGTATTTACCTCATTCACCCTTCTAGGGATATCTTGCCGAGCTCCAAATTGTTGAGAATTTGCAGCCATGGTAGATATGAGCTCTCTAGCTTCGGCGGGAGTCTTGCTAACAATAGCTCCACCACTCGCGGCATCCATCATCCTACGTTCCATCGGAGTTAGGCCCTCGTAAAAGTACTGAATAACCAATTTATCCGAAATCCCATGTTGTGGGCAACTCGCTAGCAACCTCTTGAACCTCTCCCAGTAGTCATAAAGGCTCTCAGAATCCTTTTGCTTGATACCGCAAATCTCTCGCCTAATGTTTGTGGCACGGGAAGCTGGGAAGTATCTCTCAAGGAATTGTCTAGACATCTCTGCCCAAGTATTGACTGTCCCAGAAGGTAAGTAGTATAACCAATCCTTAGCTGCATCATGCAAAGAGAAAGGGAAGGCCCTCAACTTAATCTGATCCTCCGTGACATTGTGTGGTTTCATGGATGTGCACACAAGATGGAACTCCTTCAAATGCTTGTTTGGATCCTCATTCTCTAACCCACGGAAGGTTGGCAACAAATGGATGAGCCCTGACTTCAGTTCGAAGCCTTCCTGCAGGTCTGGGAAGGTAATACACAGTGGCTGTTGTGCTTCAGTAGGTCGGGCAAGGTCTCGAAGTGTTCTGTTCTGAGCCATATCCTGACCGTGATCACAGTCAGGCTTCTCTTCAGTCTGCTCTGCACCTGTTAACTCCTGTTCAGACTCAGTATCTGTATCCAGTTCAAACAAACTCGATGATTCACCAACTGCTGTTTGTTCTTTCCTTTTTCTCGTCCACTTTCGAATCTTCTTAGCAGTCTTTTCGATCTCGGAATCGTATGTAACAAGCTGTCCCGAGCGAAGGCTCCTAGGCATAAGAAAAAGAAACGAAATCAGTTAAAACCAATTCCCCGGCAACGGCGCCAAAAATTGATGGGTGCCGAGACCACCAATAATAAATCCCAAGTACCGAATACAATTAAATTGCAAATAGTGGTAAGAGGGGTCGATCCACGGGAATTGGACGATATCGCGACTCTTAATATGCCAAGGAACGAAAACAAATAATTAAAATGGGGGGTTTTTGAGATATTCTAATTAAACTAAAGACAAAGATACCAACTAAACGAACAAATTACAGGTAAACTGAAATAAAAACTCTGGATTAAACTCGAACTAATTCAACAACGACAAATGGTCGGGATTTCCCTACGCAGGCATCAGACTGTGATCACGGACTGGATGATTAATTCCAGATTAGGCTAGCTATAGTTACCAGTTACCTTAGGCTCCCTTATTTCTTCGTATTTTTAGAATAATCTAAAGAAACTCCTAAAGAAAATTCCCTAACTAGTTAATAACCCTATCAGAAACTCCTTCAAAGATTCAATTAACTAGTTGCTTTACGAGCTAAAGAAACACTAACCCTAACTGACTTAGTAAGAACTCCTACTTCGTCTAATTAGACTGAATTATTCCACAACACGAATTCAGACAAGCCTTATGCCCTAGTGTTGATTGCTACTACGTTAATCATCCGGTTAACACCACCAAATAAATTAACTAGCTGTAGGTGTGTGATAATCTTAAGATTTCGGGCCCTAAATCAAAGAACTAAAACAACACCCAATAACGTGAAATCAGAAATAAAACAGATAACCTTGAATTAATCAACCTAAATTAGTAGTCTCACAAAGTCTAACACATACTTAGAAAATCCCAACCAAAGAAGAACTTAGAAATTCATGCTAAACTTAGACAAACGAAACAGTAAAAACAACATGATGTTCAACCAAGAATAAAGGAAAGAAAAGAGGAATAAAACTAATGCCGCTTGAATTTTCCTCCCTTCTGCTGCGTTCTTCTGCTTTTTCTTCTCTGTCCGTCTATCGCCCTGTGTGTCTCTTTTTCTCTGTAACTGCTGCCCGTTTTTTCTAAATAATTCACCGAAACTTAGAGTTGTAGCCTCCACTTCGTTATCCACGTTCCCCACGTTTAGTCCTCAATTTCTTTTTTGAATAAAAATCTCCAAGGCATCGCGCTTCTTGTAACTGCATAAATGTGCAGTTCTTCTCTTGTGTGGGCTAATGTCCGAAGGATGTTGGAGGGTTCATGGACTCTACTAAAACAGGGCTGACCTTTGTGGATTCCTTTTCTCTCGGTAATGGGCCCATATTGGCTTCATTTAACCCATGAGCAAGTGGGTTGTTTTATTGATTGTGGAGTCCTGGGTCACGATCAACTGTTGTCCCCAAAAATGCCAAAAAACCTCCAAAGCTTTAATTGCCCAAGCTTTCCTGAGATAAGCATAAAACCAATCACCTATCCACAATTTAAATTAAGTCGGGGGTCGATTATAACAATTATAACTCAGAAATCGGGCAAATATACAACTTATCAATTGCAAAATTGTTAATTCTTACACTTTTTCGTTGCATCAAATGACGCAGTTCGAGGTGTTGATCGGGACACTGATGTGCCCGTTAACGTTGTCTTTGGTTACTTCTTTGGACTCGAATTTTTTCGTGCTCTTTTCGTGTTAAATTCGACTTTTGTTCGGTCTCTAAATACCGATGATATGGTTAAGTCTCTTTTCCCTTATATTATATTTCCATGTAATAATGTTTATTTTTTTGAAACTATGTAATAATGTTTATTTGATTTGTTCATTTTACATCGCCTTCTTGTGATGATATCACTCAAGGGTAAGGTAATTGATGCTTAATGGAATTAGTCAGTCCATAAGTCTCAGACGTATTACGATATAGGATATATGTACTATTTGTCTTTGTTCTGTATCCCGTTTATTATGGTTCGAGTCAGATCGAACCACGGAACTTTGGTCAAACTCACATAATCTCGAACTTTGGTGCTATATTACCTGGTCGTCGCTTTGCGAACTCTGATCTGTTTTTGTGGTGAGAATCGACAACTTAAGATATGACGGGAGGTTTTTCACTCTTCTGGGTTTTTCCTTACAAGCAAAAGGTAGACTAAATTCAGCTTCCTGGAAAGTACCTATCAATAGAGAAACCCTTCATTTTAAGGAGTTTAACTAAATATAAAGCAATTATTAACGATAATGACATGCATAAAAGTACAACAAACATAAGGTTATTTGTCTAATTCACTTATCAAATACTTGCACATCTTAATTCGGAGGAGATTAGATCAGTAAGGGATTTTATATATTATGCATGTGGGGACCAAAAGTAAATTGTGTGGATTTATTGGGAGAAAAAGAAGTCGTATAGATACTGTTAGTGTGTAATTCGTGCCTTGATTGTCTTAATTTTCCCCCTTGTATTTAACTGAAAATATACTTAATTTGACTTAATTATGGCTTTATAGGTCTACTGGAGCTAAAATGAAGGATTAATGCAAAGATGGACTAAAACTAGAATCGCCAAGTGCAGAAAATGAACTGAGCTATGACCGTAAGCCATGATCATCCCTTAAGCTAAGGGCGACGCAGCAGAAACTCTGGTCAATAGTTGCGGTTGACTTTCCTTTCTTGCAACTTGATCCACTTGCAGCTGCTCTAACTCAGTTTTGTGCGTCTCAATACTGAAGTACACGATTTTGGGACTTGCAAAAGGAATCTTTGCCTTAAAGTGTGTGCCCAACTTGCAAAACTTAGTTTTATAAGCTAGATTTAGAAGCAAAACAACATAATTGAACCTTTGGGAGCTGAAGGGGAGAAAACGTAGCAGCTGCTGCTGCTGGAACAGAGCAAGAACAGGGGTTGATCCCCTGTTTCGACCAAGAGAGCAAGAATCCCTTTCCTTTTCCCTCTTTTACTTGAATTCCATGTAGTGATTGTGAAGTAGTTTAACATATCTTTTGTAGCTTGATTTAGTTGGTTTATTTTCAGTTCTTGATCAGTTTAATATCTAAATATTTTGTATATATGAACAGCAACTAAGTACTTCTATTCTAGTTAAGTTATTTAGTGATTCATGCTATGATTTGTGAGGTCTAATTTAATCTCTTATGGCTTTGAATTCCTTGGTATATGATGCTTCTTGTTCGAAATGTATGGACTTGTTTTGGGATAATTTTCTGATCAACTATTGTCTTGATATTTGTCCTTCTTGACTGCACAAATAACTTGATCCGTAATTGTCATGTTAGATGTGACTAAGAGTTACACATCATTGAAGGCTTACCACCATGTTTGCTTGATAGTGATGAGATGCATGTGTAATGACTTAAACATTCCAAGCTTCTTGAGTTTGTTGGTTAGGATTGGTGTCTTTTTCATGATTAATACTGTCACGAAGTTAAATCTTAGGATCGTATCTTTAAGACTGCTTTTGTGATAAGAAGATGGTTAATGAGCGTCTCATAATCATTGTAAAAATAAGAAAGGACTAGGGTGAGCAGAGCTTGTTGTCCACCGCAGCCAATCTATCAAATGGAATTGAAGTTTATTATTGCACCTATGATCGAATCATTAGCTTGAATCTTATGAATAACTTGACTAGAGTATTATTTCCTAGCTACTTTAAGCCTATGTTCTTTAGTCAGTATTTACTTTCAGCTTGTTATTTATTTTCAGCACTTTAGTTAATTACGTTAACCCCCCCTGTTTTATTTTAGTTGCTTGTTTGCTTGGCTATCGGAGATTGATAGAACCAACCAATCTCTGTGGGATCGACCCTTTACCACTATACACAATTTATTGTATTTGGTAGTTTAGGAATATTATTTGGTGGATTCGGCACCCATCAGATACCATTAGGAGAATGTTAGTCGCTCTAAATGCATGGTTACGTTTAAAAAACGGTTGAGTAGCATGTGAGTCGCACATATTATCCCGTTTATTAATATTTTTTTATAAAAAGTTTAATTTTATTAATTATTGTTGGGACTATTTGTCTTTATTGTTCTTTTTTTTTTATTTATAATTTATTATTTCTACTTTTTTTTTTAATTATTTAAACATATTCTTTGATACATAAACTTGCTCAAATGTTAGTTCTTTATTTTCTCCAAATATAAGAGTATTTCATACATGTATTTGAATATTGGAATTTAAAATATGCATTTCTTATTAGGGCTTCCTATCATAGAAGGATATTGGTTAGTTTTTTTATATTCTACGATATATTTTGTTGGATTTCTTAAAAAATACTATTATACTTTCATCATCTTTGTCTATGTTTCTATTCCCTCTAAAATTTGTACGTCATCATTAGATTTGTTGCTCGTTTCTCTTTTTTAATAATTTTTACTTTGTTTAATTCTTTACTTTACTTTGTCTCTTGTTCCTTTATTTTTGTTTTCTCTCTACCTTTGATATCACTATACTTTTCTTTCGTCAGTTTGTATTGATACTCATATACTCATATATTTTTGGTTCCCCTTCAAATTAAAAACAATTATAGGCTATGATGCACGGACACTTCTAAAAATATCAATTTGCCGTGTCGTGTCGTGTCGGACACGAGTGTCCGACACTCCCTACGTGGAAAATTTAAGAAAAAATCCGTGTCACCGTATCCGTGTCGTGTCGTGTCCGTGTCGCCGTATCCGTGTCCATACATCATAGATTATAGGTTAAAACAGTATAAATATTGTGGCTATAAATATCCCAAATAATTGACAAATTATTTCAAGACATGAAAAACTAATTATATCATACAAATTCAACGAACTACAAAAATTTTCGAAAACTTTTCTTAATATAAAATATTCATGGGCTAAGAATTTAAACTAACTTAAATAGCTAAAAGATTAAACTGTTTGTCTATATATACCAAAAATGATTTGACTATTTTCTTATTTTCTCTTCTGACTATCATACATCAATATCAAATAACTAAATTCATAGCATATTGATAATTTAATACATAAAATAGATTATAAGTAAATTATATAAATATAAAAAAAAAAAAAATCTAGTGAAGGTATGATGTTACTAACCGTTAGGATTAGTTTAACTTCCTCTGACATAAAAAAATTGAAATCTTTTGAAAGGGGTCTCAAAATCAATGTAAAACAAAAAAATGAGAGAATTCATAATAATGACAAAAATAAGTTATTCAAATAAAAAAAATTTTAATAATAACATTGAATGAAATATAAATAGTGGAAAATTTTGAAGAGTTAAGACTATCCAATAACATTAAATTAAATAGTTAAACTGAACTAAAGGCTTATTGATTACTTATTTTTGGGTTAAATAAATTGAGTAGTTAAGTTTTAATGAACAATTATGTCAATTCACAATGGAAGAAATATATCCACACTTTTATATAAATATAGATTATTTGTTATTTTTTTTGGTGGAATCTATAGATCATTTGTTATGTTATGTCATGTCGAATACTCATATCAAATACTTCTCAGGTGGGGAATTTAAAAAAAAATGTACGTCGTTGTATCTTTGTCGTGTCGTGTCTGTATCTCCGTATTCATATTCCTGCACCATCATAAGGTAACGAAGGTAAATAAAGAAAAAAATTTAAATTAATTTTAGTTAGAATAAAATTATGTTGAAAGCAAATAAAAGAATATTTATTGTGGTGAGCGGTGAGAACATAAAAAATTTGTGGAGATCATGGAAATGAGAAAGAGTCTTATAATTTTATTGCAAGGCCACGTTTAAATTGGCTTGATTTGACCAAGATATTTGAGTAATAGTAATTAAGGAGTAATAAGTTCGAGGTTTCGAAAAAGTGTTGGAATTAACAATCCAAAAATTTGTTCAAAGAAATGCTTAATACTCTAAACCGTCTTACCTTTATTATTACAATAATGGATGTTATTTTCGAAAAACTCTCAAGTATGGACCTAGTAATATTTTTCAGCTCATTTTGATTTGAATTCATTAGCTACATGGAGGATAAATATTTCTTTGCCCTGATAGTTCTAGCAATCGTACAAACTGCAACCAAAACAGTTGGACTGTTGCTCATTCGAAGGATAGGTCACAGGATGATGTTTCTATAACTAGGTATATACAGGGATGGAACCAGGATTTAACGTCGTGGGGGGCAAAAATTTAAGATATAAAAAATGAAGGGGCAAAATCTTTAATTAGGGGGGACGAAAAGTTAGAATATAAAAATTAAGGGACAAAAATATAAATATATCAAAAATATACATACAAATATTAAAAAATCTCAAAATTTAGAGGGAGTATTGGGTACATAACAATAATCATTCCAACGGTATGTCTAGTGACGTGATTTATCTTATATATTAGGTAAAATTAGTTATTAATATTATTATGTTTACCTTGGGATCATCTTTAATATGAATGACAACCCTACCTATGATTTCAAACCAGATAAAGCCACAATCTCTAATGGGCTGGTACTTGTATATTCGAGTCAACCAATTTTGATTGTTTTTCATATGGATTGCATTATGTTCGATTAAGTATACTCTATATTGCATGGATACGGACATGGCGACATGGACACGACACGACACGGATACGGGGACACATATTTTTTTGTAAATTTTCCACGTGAGAAGTGTCGGACACGGTGTCAAACACGAGTGTCCAACACGACACGACACGACAAAATGATATTTTTAGAAGTGTCGATGCATTAGAGAGTATACTATTTGTTAATACACATTATGGATTTTTGTTCAATAAATTTTATCAACAATATATCATTTCGATTTTTTGTTTTTAACTTAAAATAATCTCCCATAGAATTCCGAAATTAAGAATTACACGTGTACTTTTCCAGTTACATAATAGAAAAAGAGCTTTTGACTTAATTAAAATAATATTAATCAAATTTTAGATTATAAAACTTTTGAAATTTGATTAAACAATGAAAAGATTTTAATGTTCGAATAAGATTAATTTAATTTTTTTAAAAATATCTTTTTATTGAATCCATTAGTTGAAGAACAAAGCATTCGTTACTTAGTTAGTTCTATAGGTTGTACTAATTACAACAAAAGGAGTTGGAGTGTTATTTGTTCCAATTATAGGGTGAAGGGGGATGGGGAGTTGATATTTAGAGTGATAATTGAAATGTATTGTTTTTTTCTTATACATCTCATTTGTTATTCTTGAGTTCCTAAAGTATTACGTCGAGCGAAATGTCGTTGAGATGACAAAGAATGTTATGAGATTCATGAGGAGATCAAGGGTGATAACTAATGCTCAAAGAAAGCTGCTCAGACTTTATAATTGATTTGCTCTTGTCATTATGACCGTCGTCAATCTCCTAATTTATTATAGTCTATTCATTCTACAGTTTATCTATTATGAGAAGCATGCGAGCTTTTCGGTGCCTATTATTCTTGCAACAGTACAAGTAATAGCCAAAGCAATTAGACTACTCATACAACGGATGGACATGATATGAAACTGAATAATAAATAGGCGAAAGAAGACAAGAAATATGAAGGAAAATATGACTATCTGGAGGAGTCTGTATTACTGAATTTTTCTCTTCTAAAATTGGTCTATAAACTGAATGAATTGCGCCTCTATTTATAGGCGAAAATTTACAACGTGCACAGTACTTTTACTGTGCACTTACGCGCAGTAATAAATGCAGCATGAGATGATATTCCCTTTGTCAATTTTGGTGGATCATTTCTGACAACGTATTGCTGAGGTATCCCATTTCGTCAACTATTGCGGCTTGACATTCTCAACACTCCCCCTTGGGATACCGATGCAATTATCTCCCTATACGTCTTTGGCGCTGCCTCGTTAAAAACCTTATCAGGAAAAACCCAGTGGGACAAAAACCTGAAGAAGGAAAAGAGTACAGCTACGCATGCTCCCCCTGATGTTGGCATTAGCGAGATCTTTTTCATAGATCTCGGAGCTGGCGCATTCCAATATCGTGGATATGTTTCTTGAAAGTTGTAGTAGGGAGCGCCTTTGTAAAGAGATCTGCAGAGTTGTGACATGATTGAACATATTGAACACTGATTTCTCCATTCTTCTCAAGATCTTGTGTTTACTGGTAAAACTTCGGTGGGATATGTTTGGTTCTATCAGTTTTGATATATCCCTCCTTCATTTGAGCAATACATGCGGCGTTATCTTCATATATCGTTGTTGGACTTTTATCAATTGATATGCCGCAGGAGGTCAAGATGTGTTGTGTCATAGATCTTAACCAAAAACATTCTCGACTTGCTTCATGAAGTGCAATGACTTCAGCGTGGTTGGAAGAAGTAGCAACAAGTGTTTGCTTTTGTGATCTCCAAGATATAGCAGTGCCTCCAAGTGTAAAAACATAACCTGTTTGGGATCTAGCTTTGTGTGGATCTGATAAATATCCTGCATCTGCATAACCAACCAAAACATGTTCTGTATTTTTAGAATAAAATAATCCCAAATCTACTGTACCTCGAAGATATCGGAATAGATGTTTAATCCCATTCCAATGTCTTTTAGTCGGGGATGAGCTGAACCTTGCTAATAAATTAACTGCAAAAGATATGTCAGGTCTAGTACAATTAGCAAGATACATAAGAGCCCCAATTGCACTGAGGTATGGTGTTTCAGATCCAAGAACTTCTTCATTTTCTTCGCGAGGGCGAAATGGATCTGTTTCTACACTTAGCGATCTCCCAATCATTGGAGTGCTCAAAGGGTTTGCTTTATCCATGTTAAAGCGTTTTAACACCCTTTCGGTATAAGCTGATTGATGTACAAAAATTCCATTTTGTTTTTGCTCAATCTGCAAACCAAGACAAAATTTGGTTTGCCCAAGATCTTTCATTTCAAATTCATTCTTTAAATATGCTGCAGTCTCATGGATTTCTTTGGCAGTTCCAATAATGTTCAAATCATCAACATAGACAGCAATAATAACGTATCCGGATACTGTTCTTTTAATATATACGCATGGACAAATTGGATTATTCACATATCCTTTCTTTGACAAAAATTCGCTCAAGCGATTGTACCACATGCGTCCTGACTGCTTTAACCCGTAAAGAGATCGTTGTAATTTGATCGAACATTTCTCTTTTGGTTTTGACTTTAATGCTTCAGGCATTTTGAATCCTTCAGGGACTTTCATATAAATATCACTATCAAGTGATCCGTACAGATAAGCTGTAACAACATCCATTAGACGCATTTGCAATTCTTGGGAAACTGTAAGGCTGATTAAATATCTAAACGTAATCGCATCCATAACAGGAGAATACGTTTCCTCATAATCAATCCCGGGTCTTTGAGAAAATCCTTGGGCAACGAGCCTTGCTTTATATCTTGTGACTTCATTTTTCTCATTTCGTTTTCGTACGAAAACCCATTTGTACCCTACAGGTTTTATACCTTCAGGTGTGAGGACAACAGGTCCAAACACACTTCTTTTATTCAAAGAATTTAATTCAGCCTGAATGGCGTCTTTCCATTTATTCCAATCATGTCTATTTTGACATTCAATGATAGATCTTGGTTCGGGATCTTCATTTTCATGAATGATATCTATGGCATAAGAAAATATTTCATCAATGTTGATATCACTTTGATTCCACAGCTTTCTTGAATACAAGTAATTAATTGAGATTTCTTCATTTATCTCACTTTGTGTTTCTTCTGAAACACTTTCCCCATTCTGTGTCTCTTCTGGGACACTTTCTTTATTCAAAATTTCTTTTGTGATATCTTTCTCATTTGGTGTCTCTTCTGGGACACCTTTTTCTATACCGTGATCATCATTCATATTAGCTCCTTTTCTTTTACGAGGATTCTTATCCTTCGATCCAGGAGGTCTACCACGCTTCAGGCGTACCATAGATTCATGAGCAATATTTTTCTCAGGTTGACCTTTTGGAATTTCAATTCGAGCAGGAGCATTGACAGCTGGTATATGTGACTTAGTCACTCGTTTTGCATCTGTAAAAGCATCTGGTAATTGGTTTGCAATACTTTGCAAGTGTACAATCTTTTGTACTTCCATCTCACACTGCTTTGTGCGTGGGTCAAGATGCAATAATGATGGTTCATACCATGAAATTTCCTTTTCCAATTGTTTGTTTTCTCCCCCTAATGCTGGGAAAATATTTTCATCAAAATGACAGTCGGCAAAACGTGCTCTAAACATATCACCCGTTTGTGGTTCAAGATATCTGATAATGGATGGACTTTCATATCCAACATAAATTCCCAACCTTCTCTGGGGCCCCATTTTAGTACGTTGTGGTGGTGCTACAGGCACATATACTGCACAACCAAAAATTCTTAGGTGGGAAATATTTGGTTCTTGACCGTATGCAAGTTGGAACGGGGAGTATTTATGATAAGCACTTGGTCTAATGCGAATTAATGTCTCTGCATGTAAAATCGCATGTCCCCATACTGAAATCGGGAGCTTTGTTCTCATTATCAATGGTCTAGCAATAAGCTGAAGACGTTTAATTAATGATTCAGCTAAACCATTCTGTGTATGGACATGAGCAACAGGATGCTCAATAATAATTCCAGTTGCCATACAATAATCATTAAATGTTTGGGATGTGAACTCACCAGCATTGTCCAATCGAATTCTCCTGATTGTGTTATCAGGGAATTGTGCTCGTAATTTAATAATTTGGGCAAGCAATCTTGCAAATGCCATGTTACGAGTTGATAACAAACAAACATGTGACCATCTGGTAGATGCATCGATCAATACCATAAAATATCGAAATGGTCCACATGGTGGATGAATTGGTCCACATATATCACCTTGAATACGTTCAAGAAAAGCAGGTGATTCATCTTTTATTTTAACTGGTGATGGTCTCACAATCAATTTCCCAAGGGAACAAGCTGTACACGGGTCCTTTCTTTTTTGAGGAATCTTCTGGTTTCTTAAATGATGCCCTTGTGTACTTTCAATGATTTTTCGCATCATTGTTAATCCGGGGTGACCCAATCGATCATGCCAAATAATAAAATCTTGTGGATTCACAAACTTCTGGTTTGTGATGGCATGTGCTTCAATTGCACTTATGCGTGTATAATATAAACCTGACGAAAAAGCAGGTAGTTTTTCCAGAATACGCCTTTTACTTGTTATATACAAGTATTCAATATTTCTCTCATTTCCTGTTTCAATGTGATATCCGTTAAGACGGATATCCTTGAAGCTTAATAAATTTCTTTGGGACTTAGAGCAAAATAATGCGTCATTAATAATAAACTTCGTCCCGTGGGGTAGTAATATTGTAGCTCTTCCGGAGCCTTCAATCAATTTTGCACTACCCGATATAGTATTGACATTTGCTTCACTTTTTATCAAATGAGAGAAATATTTTCTATCTTTTAGGATTGTGTGCGTTGTGGCACTGTCTGCAAGACATATATCCCTTTTATTTGAGTCGATCTCGTATGAATACAGTGACGTATCCATATCTTCATAAAATAAAAGTTCATAATAAGAAGAATGGAAATAACATGTGAGATAATAATATTAATAACAAAACTGGGTACATAATGATATGAAATAAAACATAATACAATACGAGGAAAATAGTATATAACTAATAATCAACCATGTAAGCTAGAATTCATCCGTCATGAGGAAATCAGCCGTATCGAGATGCGTGATACCGGCGAGGTTATCAAATTCATCATCCTTAAGAGCCATATTTGCTTCAATCTCATTGTCTGGATTATCAAAAATAGGGATATTATTTGCAAAATTTGCTTCAACATTTTTTCCCTTTCCTTTGATTGAAGCTTGATATAGCTTAACAAAATGGTCAGGCGTACGACAGGTACGCGTCCAGTGGCCCTTTAGACCACACCGAAAGCATGGGTTTTCTACACCCTTCTTATGATCATTCTGGGCAAATTTGCCCTTTCTTTGTTTGCTTTCGTGATTATTTTTCTGGCTTCCAGAAGGACCACTAGGATGATGATAACTGTAGTTTCTCAGGCCTCGTCCACGGCCACGTCCCCGGCCACGACCTCGTCCATGACCACGACCACCTCTTCCGGGGTAGTTGTGTACTGCTGCATTTGCTTCTGGCAAAGGAGCAGATCCAGTGGGGCGACTTTCATGATTTTTCAATAATAGCTCATTATTCATTTCAGCTACCAAAAGACATGAGATCAACTGAGAGTATTTTGTAAAACCCTTTTCACGGTATTGCTGCTGCAGGAGCAAATTTGAGGGGTGAAAAGTAGAGTAGGTTTTCTCAAGTAAATCATTATCGGTGAGGGGTTCACCACACAATTTCAGCTTAGAACTTATTTTGAAAACCATTGAGTTATACTCGGATACGGTTTTGAAATCTTGTAGCCTTAAATGAATCCATTCATAACGAGCCTTGGGGAGGATAACAGTTTTCTGGTGATCATATCTCTCCCTTAAATTTTCCCACAACTCAAGTGGATCCTCTACAGTTAAATACTCAGTTTTTAATCCCTCATCAAGGTGATGACGGATAAAAATCATGGACTTAGCCTTATCTTGGCTTGATGCCTCATTTTCTTTTATAATTGTTTCACCGAGCCCCCTTGCATTTAGATGAATCTTTGCATCAAGAACCCATGACAGATAATTTTTTCCAGTGAGATCTAAAGCAGTGAACTCAAGCTTCGTAAGATTTGACATACTTGCAACTAATATAAGATAGAGAAAATAATTAGTACCTTCATTAATTAAATAACACGTACAATAATTTTAAATGCCAATATCAAATGCTATTCCTAGGAGCAACAATGGGATCATAACCGATACGACAAGCATGATGTACATATCCCGTTCCGGGATATCTATACTAAGAATAAAAATAGCAAAAGCAATGACTATGATTATCATGAAAATTCCTTCAGCTGACAACATCTTGATATGTGAAAAAATAGCAACGAGATCTTCTAGGGTTTTTGAGAGTAAGAAGTAAGATGTAGAAGTGAATGAATTATATTTACCCAAAATCATCTATTTATAGAAAAATTACAGCTAGCCGTTACAAACTAGCCGTTACATATATAATTTTATTTTATATTTTTATATTTAAAAAAAAATATAGCCGTTGTAAAAGTATATATATATATTTTATAAAATAACCGTTGGAAAAAGTGTATATATATATATATATATTTATTTATTTTATTTGGAGCATAAATAAATATAAATGCAAGCATTAATGATAATGATTTATGCATGCTCAGGGTTGATAAAATATATGCAGAGCAATAAACATATAAACATTAACAGTTTAGGACATAAATTAAGCGCACATAATTATATATAGTATAAATGGATAAGTAGGGGGCACGGCCTTCCATTTGCATGTAAATAAATATAATACGGAGGTTTTATCCTCCATTATATAAGTAGATATTATTAGGGGATTTAATCCTCCATTAAATATAGATAAGTAATATTGGGAGGTTTTAGCCATCCATTATATATATATAAATATGTATTAAGAGAAGGCATTAGCCATTCGTAATAATACTATAATGTAACTAGATATATATATATATATATATATATATATATATATATATATATATATATAGTAATTATATATATATAAATATAATATGTATTAAGAGAAGGCTTAACCATTCGTAGTAATACTATATATGAGAACGTGAATAAGTAGATAGTATAGAAATATGAATAAATAGATATAGAATATTACATTTGTCTTCTGGTTGATTCGCCTGGAGAATATTAGAATAATCGTGCCGATAACTAGAACGATCGTGCTGATAACGTGATATGAAACTGAATAATAAATAGGCGAAAGAAGACAAGAAATATGAAGGAAAATATGACTATCTGGAGGAGTCTGTATTACTGAATTTTTCTCTTCTAAAATTGGTCTATAAACTGAATGAATTGCGCCTCTATTTATAGGCGAAAATTTACAACGTGCACAGTACTTTTACTGTGCACTTACGCGCAGTAATAAATGCAGCATGAGATGATATTCCCTTTGTCAATTTTGGTGGATCATTTCTGACAACGTATTGCTGAGGTATCCCATTTCGTCAACTATTGCGGCTTGACATTCTCAACAGGACAGACATATTTCCCTATGTAGTTAGCTTCAATTGTATCAATGGTATGACCTCCATTTAATTGCAGTTTATCTATTTTAGTTTTCTTTAGGAATCAATAATATATGTTTATGTCCTAACTTTTTTTTTTTTTTTTTTTTTTTTAAGACACTACAAAAACTTTTCAAATCAAAGAATTTATCACTTTCACTTACACAAAGTGTGCAACAAAATCAACCTCATATCACTTCTTTTCATCTTTAACCTACATAATTAATACGATCTAATTACGCGTGCACTTTAAAAGTAAAGGTGCGCTTTTCTAGTTATACATGCAACACACTTGCACTTTTCTAGTTATATAATATAAAAAATGAGTTTTTTTGCGTAATTAAGATAATTTTAACCAAATCTAAAATTAATTGGCTAAATGATAAAAAGATTTTAATGATTGAATGATTAATTATAACCTTTTTTAAAATTAATCTTTTACATGTGCACTTTTCTAGTCATTTTATCCTATCAAAGATAACTAAATATCTGCAAATAAGTTCACAACAAAGTCAACCTCATTTCACCTCCTACTGACTTTTGTCTTTAATCTATCTAAATTTATACGAGTTAACAACACGTACACTTCAAAAATATACATGCACTTTTCTAGTTATATTTACAATACATGTGCACTTTTCACTAGTTATATGTACAATATATGTTCCCTTTTCTAGTAATATAATATATGAAAAGGGATTTTGATTTAATTAAGATAATTTTACCTAAATATAAAATTATAAGGCTGATAATTTTTGACTGAATGATGAAACGATTTTAATGATTGAATGATAGTAAGGTTTGTAATATTTAAAAGCTCAAAATTAATCTAGAAACATACACCTCCAAAGTTTTTGATATATGATTGTGCAATCGTGTTAGAAAATCAAAACCCGTCACCAGATCAAAGTGACTTCAATCACTAGATTGAGAAGATTATTGGCTTAGATGACGACGAAGAAGGACAACTAAGTGTGGATCCACCACATTAGATGACGTCCACATGGTCCAACGAGATTGAAGAAACATATAGAAGCAACACTCGGTGCTCATGGAACTATCGAAAGTGCAACACCATGGCATATTTCGGGGGCCTCTTTGTTGGATATCTAGCCTCAACCACATGTACCATATTTCCCCTAAACTTTGGCTGCTTAGTTCATGAAAAACACATCGTGAGCTTATACATACATCGTTAATTTTGATGTTAATATAACCTCAATCAATTTATAAGTTGTTGATTTGTACAAAGGAATATCAATCAAGAATTTATTTAAATATAAATGAAATGTTGCAAAACATTTCGAATAGAATCATGCAAGTGTTGTACCTACATTGTAATATTGAAACAAATCTTTACTGTGAGTATGTTTGCAATCATATTGTTGTTTTGCTCTATTGAATGGAATATATACAATGTGAGATATGGTTTGTATGTCAACAAGAAGTATACTAGTGTTGCCACAATACATTTTAATGATATCAAGAGATATTTACAATTGAGAAAATTGCAAATTTGGGACAATAACATACCTCAATTTGTATTTTTGAATTTTAATTTGGCATTTCCGATTTTAAGGACACATATTCTCAAAATTTGGCAATTTTGGCCAAATCTTAATCGGAACGCTAATTCCGCGCAGGAAAACTGCACGTGACCCCATGTGATCGCCTGAAACCGGTTGAAATCCTACGTGGTAAAACACTGGGCCACATAAGTACAAGAAATTAGGGATTACGTGCGGTTTTTCAATGCGGAATTAGGGATCCGACTGAGATTTTGCCAAAATTGCAAAATTTTGAGAGCAAGTGTCCCTAAAATCGAAAATGTCAAATTAAAGTTCGAAAATGCAAGGGGGGTATGTTATTGTCTCAAATTTACAATTTTTCCTTTATAATACTCAGGCATATAACTACGAGGATGAGTTTAGTTATTACAAAAATCAGTGGCTTCTAGGGATACTGATTTCATCAATTTCCATTCATTGGGGCTGAAAACGAGTACTGAAGATCGGTACGATTATATTGATGAGTGGTGATTGTTGCATGACATGATTCTCCGATGTATACGTGGAGGTCTTGGAATTGCTGCTTTCTGTATCTGGACTTGACTTCATTTTTCATGTTAGTAATTTTAGTATTTGATCAAATTACATTTACTAATGTCTAAATTTATGTGAAATAACACAATTTTGCAATTTTGATTAATGCAAGTTTTTATGAACTCAAGTTGGGCATTTCTTATGATCTAGATTATCCCAATCATATACCAGAAGATGATTCCAAAGGAGAATCAAATGGTGGTATTTGATTGGGCGATCTTGTTGGGTAGTTCATTAACTCTAGGATTCAGTTACATAGCAGTTCATTTCCACAAATGGGGACACATGGTTGAATGATGTTTGCAATACCAGTTATTATGTTCCTTATGATGTTATTGATCTTGGCCACTTATGTTTGGGAGATGATTTTCCTTATGCCTCTACTTACCTTGCTTTTATAACTAAAATTGTTCCTATTCCAGAACCCATTACCTATACTTAGGCTGTTAAGTATCCTGAGTGGGTAGAGGCCATAGATAGGGAGCTTCAAGCCCTTGAGGATAATAAAACTTGGCAAGTTACTGATTTACCCCCTGGTAAGAAGGCAATTGGATCTAAATGGGTTTTTAAGACTAAGTTTAATTCTGATGGTTCTGTAGAGAGATACAAAGCTAGGCTTGTAGCTAAAGGGTTTAAACAAACTTTTGGTATTGGTTACTTTGATAGTTTTTCTCCTATTGCTAAACTGGTAACTGTGAGGGTTTTCTTAGCTATTATCACTATTAAGTGTCGGAGCTTATATTAGCTTGACATTAACAATGCCATCTTACATGGGAATCTTGATGAGGATGTTTACTTATCTCCTCCTGAAAGCTATACCAAAGCAGGTTCGGGTCAGGTATCTAAGTTAAGGAAATCCTTGTATGGCCTTAAATAGGCTTCTAGACAATGGAACCTTGAGTTCACTAATAAACTGTTAGCTTATGGCTTCACAAAGTCTCTTCATGATCACTGTTTGTTTACTTTATCCAGAGATTCTTGCTTCATTATGTTAGTTGTTTATGTTGATGATGTCTTAATCTCTGGTTCTGATGATGATGTGATTTTAGATGTTAAAAGGTTCTTGCATAACGAGTTTACTATTAAGGATCTGGGAAGTGCCAAATACTTTTTAGGTCTTGAGATTTTCAAGTATTCTAATGGGATGATGATTACCCAAAAGAAATATATTTCAGATTTGTTGTCTGATGCTGGACTTGACAATGCTAAAACTGCTTCTACTCCTTTACCTAGTGGTCATAAGTTCTCACATGAGATTGGGATTCCGTATTCTGATTCAGCTCAATACAAGCGTTTAATTGGTAGGCTGTTGTACTTAAATTTAACCAGGCCTGATTTAAGTTTTTCTGTATAACAACTAAGTTAATTTGTATCTAATCCTATGTAGGAACATTGGGATGCAGCCATGCATGTTTTACGATATCTTACTGGAACCAAAACAGCAGGGCTTTTTTTCCCAGCTCACAACACACTTAAGCTTGTTGCATATAGTGATGCAAAATGGGCTACTTGTGCCCTTACCAGACGTTCACTGACAGGGTTTTGCATTTTGCTAGGGAGTTCGTTGGTTTCCTGGAAGTCCAAGAAGTAGGCGACTGCCAGTAAATCCTCCTGTGAAGCGGAGTATCGCATTTTGGGAGCTACTGTGGCAAAGTTACAATGGCTGAGCTATTTGCTTAGAGATCTTCGTATCCAGTTTCACTTCCTATTACTCTCTGGTGCGATAATAAGGCCGCGTTACACATCACAGAAAATCCGGTCTTTCATGAGAGTTTACAAATTTAATAAGTAGAGGTTGTTGACTTTCTTAAATTTTTTTTTTGTTTGTTTTCTTTTCTTTATTAGAGGTGTGCCTTTCTTTCTTGCCTTAGCATTTTTGTTACGTGTCCCAACTAGCCGTTAGACACGTGGTTGTATTTATAGGCTCCTGACATCTTTGTAAACCTTACATTTACTCATTTTTCTAATTTCAGTCTTCATACTTTGCAAACCCTAGTTTTCTTTTTTGCTTTCGTTGTGCGCCGCTCTGATAATCTTCAATCTCTTCATGGTATCAGAGCTAGGTTGCTCCAGATCCTTCCTTCTTACCCTGTGTTTTCCTAGATTGTTTCCGTTATTTTCTTTGATTTTCCATGGATCCTGAAAATAAGAACAAATATGTTGTTCCTGCATCTTCATCCTCTTCTCAGGATGAATCTCTTAGCATTTCCAACACCGATTCTTCGCTACTTTCAGTGGTTATCGTCACTATGGACGATAAAAACTACCTTACTTAACGACGTACAATGAAAATCGCCCTTGAATCCAAGATGGAGCTTGGATTCGTTGATGGCAACATAGATCTACCGTCTGTTGATGATCCTACTTACAAATCCGGGAAACGCGTGGACATCACAGTCAAAACATGGATTCTGAACTTACTTGAAAGGGAGATCCACCAGAGCTTCCTTTATGCTTCCACCGCCAAAGAACTTTGGGATGATCTTGACCAAAGATATGACCAATGCAATGGACTGCTGTTATATCAGTTGAAGTGAGATCTTCGTTCCATCGCCCAACGTAACCTATCTTTGGCCTCTTACTTTAACCGTCTGAAGATTCTTTGGGATGAGCTTGCTAATATAAATGATCCGCCTATGTGCGCGTTTGGTAATACTTGCGCTGTTTCTCGCTATATCAATGATTCTCCATCCTCTGATATGCTGATTCAATTTCTTATGGGTCTAAATGATTCTTACAATGCTGTTAGGAATCAGATCTTAGTCCTGGATCCCCTTCCCACTGTTAACAAAAAATAAAAATACAAGAAAGTCAACAGGGGTGACAATGGTACCTAATTTTTTCCTCATGTACATCTCGTCTATTATGATTGAATCCCTCCAGTATTATGTCGAGCGAAATTCAATTGTTATGCGGAAAATCCTATGAGAACTATGAGGAGATCAAGGGTGGTGGTTAATGGCCTAAGAGAGCTGCTCAAACTTTGTAGCCGGTCTGCTCTTGTCATGTTGACTGTCGAGATAATATTTGAGAATATTTTGTCGATCAATCACCTATTTATTATATTCCAGTTATTCTCCCATCGACCAATTATGAGAAGCATGTGATCTTTTTTGCGTCAATTGTTCTTGCAACAATATAAGACGTAGCGAAAATAGTTAAGGGAGTGCTCATACGAGTACATTACACCAGACATTATTATTTCTCAAGGGAGGTCTTTGTAATTTTTTTTGAACTTTGAAAGTATATCAAAGGAAGTTGTTGTAATTCTCTTTGTTTAGTTAGGAAAAATATATAGTAAAACAATATAATTATTCTTTTTCTTTATTTTTTTTTTATTATTTGTTTATGTGCTTGTTGGTATGTTTGAGAAATTTTTTCATTTAAATCCAAACAAGCATCATGATCTAGATCCACACGATGGAACCATCTTTGTTGTGTTGGTGGTCATACATACAATGCATTCGAGACCAGAGTTCTATTGGAACCTCACGATTGGCTCTATCTCAGACTTCTAGGGGAGTGCTCCA
Organism: Lantana camara; assembly: GCA_037501455.1. Classification (NCBI taxonomy): domain Eukaryota; kingdom Viridiplantae; phylum Streptophyta; class Magnoliopsida; order Lamiales; family Verbenaceae; genus Lantana; species Lantana camara. The sequence goes on along the minus strand of CM074862.1, from coordinate 85,526,546 downwards.
AAATTGGGTAAACATATATGCTCTGCCTCATTATGTTCACTACCTTCGTGGAGAACATATTTCTCCACATGCTTTGTTTCTTAAGAGAGTGAACATTCTTTCTTTTCGCCAGTAGGATCGTTTGCATTATGCTTTTCACGATTATGTTCGTTCCCGAAACTAACGAGACACCACAACATGAATTGGTGAGACAAGTTTGGTGTCTGCAATGGTTTTCGAGGAGATATTTCCCATACACAGAACTTACAAGAATAGCAGTTAAATATTAGTAGTTATACGGAGCAAACCACTTAATACATGCAATAGAGATAATGTAATGAAAAAAAGGAGCCAATATACAAACATACTCGTTACAATGTCGTAATCTTGCTTTAGGTTCTATGGCTCGAGGGTTCAGTTTTGATTTGTAACTCATTAGCTTTATGTAAGTTTTCGAATCAAAATTGATATTTTTTTCTTAATTTCTTAGTGTAGATTTTATTTATTTCTTTCTTTTGGGAGGGGGGGAAGGGATGATCTATAAAAATTCAATCAATTTGATATTTATGTGCAATACACGTGCACTTCTCTAGTTACATAATATAGAAAAGTGCACGTGTATTTCTAAAATGCAAGTGTTGTTAACTCGCATTAATTTGAGTAGGTTAAAATACAGAAGGAGGTGAAATAGGGTTGATCTATTATGCATTGATTATGTTTTCGAATTATTTTTAAGATATTCAGTAGATGAAATCATTTTAAATGATATTTAATTATAATGTTTTTCAAAATTCACCTGCACTTTTATAGTTTTTTTATCCTATTGGAAATTATTGAATATTTGCAAATAAGTTCGCAACAAAATCAACCTCATTTTACCTCCTTGTAACTTATATCTTTAATTTATCCAAATTAATATGAGTTAACAACACATGCACTTTAAAAATACAAATGCATTTTTCTAGTTATATGCGCAATATATGTGCACTTTTCCAGTTATATAATATAAAAAATTTGTCTAAAATTATAAGGCTTTCAAATTTTAAGTAAATGATGAAACGATTTTAATGATTGAATGACAACAAGGTTTGTTATATTCAAAAGCTCAAAATGAATCTTGAAACATACATCTCGAAAGTTTTTGATAAATTATTATGCAGTCATGTTAGAAAATCAAAGCCTTTCGTGACTTCAATCATGAGATTGAGAAGATTTTCAACTTAGAAGAAGAAGAAGAAGAAGAAGAAGAAGAAGAAGAAGAAGAAGAAGAACTAGTTATGGATCGACCACAGATGGCGTCCACAAGGTCCAACTGGATCGAAGAAACATATATAAGCAACTCTTGATGCTCATGGAACTACCGAATGTGCAACATCATATGTAGCACCCGGGACGAAAGACACCACATCTCCCGCACTATGAGTTTGGTCCACATATGAAATGGACTAATCCATATATAAACCAAACTCACAACGAACGGAAGACAAGGAAAAGATTGTCCTAGCTGGGCGGAATGGAACCTGGAACAAATCAACCGAAACAAGAATGTGGAAGCAAGGCAGTTATTCATTCAATATCAAGAAAAATAAATGCAATTCAAACGGAAAAGTAAATACGGGTTCCACTAAACTAGGAAACCTATCTTAACCTGTACCGAATATCATACAAAACATCAACTTAAAACGAGTTCAACTAAATCTAGAAACCTATCCTAACCTGTCCCAAATCAATGGTGCACCGGCCCAATAACTAAATCAATACGGTGCAATAAGTAGTGTAATATGCAGTGAGTGTATAATTGTAGGACTTAAGAAATAGGCGAATTAAATAAATCCTATCTCTCGAAAACTCATACACGTGGCACGCGTACCTAAACGGTTGAAAAACTGAGGCGTTACATCATGGCATGCATCGGGGGCCTTCTCATCGGATATCTAACCTCAGTAAATTTGTTAGTTGTTGATTTGTACAAAGGGATATCAATCAAGAACTTATTTAAACATAAATGAAATGCAGCACAATATTTCGAATATAATCATGCAAGTGTTGTACTTATGCATGTAATATATGTTTGCAATCATATTATTGTTTTTCCCTGTTGAATGAAATATATACGACGTGAGATATGGTTCGTATTTAAGCAAGTAGTATACTAGCATTTCTACAATACATTGTAATGATATCAGGAGATGTTTAGAATAGGCAGGCGGAGAACTACGGGGATTATTTATGTTATTATAAAAATCAATGGCTTCTCCATACGTCTACCATTAATATCACGATGATGGTAGGCATACTCATATCATCAATTTCCATTCATTGGGTTGACGAGTACTGAAGATCGATACGATTTTGTTAATAAGTGGTGCATGTTGCATGACGTGGCCTCCCAATGTATACGTGGATATCTTGGGCTTGTTGCTTGCTCGAGTTGGACTTGGCTTCATTATTCATGTTAATAATTTTAATATTTGATCAAATTACATTTACTAATACCTTTATTTATGTGAATAGCAAATTAATCATTTCCATTTGAAAAATTAGGGCATAATCTCTCATATATATGACATACATCTGTAAAACCTTTAACTTACACTTATCATTCTTGGGGTTTTGATATTTTGATTAACACAATTTTTTATGAACTAAAATTGGACATTTCTTATAATGTATGTTGTTCTAATCATATATAAAGAGATGATTCCTAAGGAGAATCAAATGGTGGTATTTGATTGGGATATCCCTTTGGGTAGTTTATTAACTCTAGGATTGAATTACATAGTAGCTCATTTTCACAAATGGGGATGGTGAGTGATGTTTGGGGTGACGACTGGTACCTAATATTTTTCTCTTTGACTTCTCGTTTATTATGCTCGAATCTCCCCAGTGTTAACTCGAGTGAAGTTCAATTGATTTTGCGGAGAACCTTATGAGAACCATGAGAGGATCAAGGGTGGTGGTTAATGGTCTGAGAAAGCTGCCCAAACCTTGTAATCACCCTGCTTTTTTGTCATTTCGATTGTCGAAATAGTCTTTGAGAATTTTTGGTCGGTCAATCTCCTATTTATTGTATTTCATTCATTCTCCAATTTGTTAATTATGTCATGTATACAATATTTTTGGCGCCGATTTGTCAATTATGTCATGTATACTTGTTGGTATGTTTGGGATTATTTTTTTCATTTGAATCCAAACAAGCATCACAACTAGATCCACACAATGGAACCATCCCTACTGTGTTGGTAGTCATACATGCAATTGATATCGAAGTTCTATTGGAACCTCACGGTTGGTTCGACCCCAAATTTCTAAATGAGTGCTCCCAAATTGGATCGACATACATTCTTTGCCTCGGTCTATTCACCACTTTTGTTGCGAATAACATATCTCTCCACATACTTTGTTTCTTAAGGGAGTGGAGATTCTTCCTTTTAGCTGGTTGGACTGTTTGCATTATGTTCTTCACAATTTTATTCGTTCCCAAAGCTAAGGGGATACCACAACATGAATTCGCAAGACGAGTTTGGTATCTGCACTGGTTTGGGAGGAAATATTTCTCATACGTAGAACTTACGCGAATAGCAATTAAATAATTATAGCTTTGTAGGCTAAACCACTTAATATATGCAATGGGGATAATGTATGATAAAAAGGAATTTGTATTCAAGCGTACTTGTTACAATGTTATACTCTTGAATTGGGTTCTACAGCTCTAGGGTTCAATCTTGATTTGTAACTCATCAGCTTCGTGCAAGTTCTCAAACCAAAATTGATATTTTTTTTCTTAATTTCTTGGTGGAAAGATTGTTTCTTTTTTTCTTTTTGTGGGGGAGGGTTGATCTATAAAAATTCAATCTTTTTTATAGTTATATGCAATACACGTGCACTTCTCTAGTTGCATAATGTAGAAAAGTGCACACATTATTAACTCGTATTAATTTAGATATGCCAAATACAAAAAGAGGTGAAATGGAGTTCATTTTATTATGCACTTGATTGTGTATTCAAAAAGTTTTTAAGATATTCAATAAATTCCTATAGAGTATAATAATTAGAAAAGCACACTTTTTTTTTTTTTTTTAGCTCAATATACTAAGATATCTTATACTAGCTCAATATAAGTTTCATTTAAAGACAATTTACTCCCCAAAACTAATTTGTGAAGAACTAAGGCAAGCACTCAAAGCAAGAGAAGTATACAAAAATCTTTAACTCTAAAACTCTTTATCGAAGCAAATGCGATAAACAAAAATCTTTTCTGCTTTTTCGAAATCAAATTCCATATGATTGCTCGACGACCATCTTGATTGGACAGATTTCTCTAGATTTTAGCAAGAGAAGACAAGCTTCCATTCAACTTGGATGGCTCGGGCAAATATAATAATCCCTTATCTTCAAGTTCATAGCCAATCTTCATTGTTTCTTTAGGTAGCAAAAACCGATCTTCTATCAAATCTAACAGACCCGTCATCATCTAAGGTGCTCGGAATTTGGTCAACAACTTGTCATCATCTCCATGAGACAAGTAGATAAGGACATACTCCGTATCTTTCTCCGGCAAACTAGACTTCTTCGCATTCCACCTTTTCTTAAGTGTGCCCCCATGGTTGTTTCTAAGTTTGTTAAGTTTATACTTATTGACTCCCAATGTTTTAACAGCTTCCTTTAATTGTGTAATGCCCATTAGAGCTTCAATCTGTTCAGTAGGAGGTGGGGGAGTAGTAGTTTCAGGTGGGGCAGCAGTCAGCCCCAAACAAATTCATAAGTTGCTCGATGCTCCAATCAGCAAAGTAATTAGCGTAGGCAAGAAGACCAGTTTCTTCAGTAGGAGTAGTGCAACCGTCGTTCTCTTCCTCAGTCATGTGAGCAGTGTGACCGTCGTTCGCTTCCTCAGTCGAGTGAGCAGTGCGACCGTCGTTCTCTTCTCCCTCATCCGCGTGAATAGTGGCACCGTCATACTCTCCACCCTCCATGAAATCCTAGAGGAAAAACCACCGAAAAGTGAGGAAAAACTCCGGAGGTAGAAAAGTGAGAACATTTGTAAAAAGGTCAATTTTGAAAAAAAATTGTAGTTAATGTCATTCAATCATCAAAATTCTTTCAGCATCTAATCAAATTTCAAAAGTTTTATAATCTTAGATTTAGTTAAAATTATCTTAATTATATCTAAAGCCTAATTTTTATATTATATAACTAGAAAAGTGCACATGTATTTTTAAAGTGCACGTGTTGTTAACTCGTATTAATTTAGGTAGGTTAAAGACAGGAAGAGGTGAAATGGGATTGATTTTCTTTTGCTTATGGCTTTCTTCTTTTATTTCCACCACTCAAGCAATCTTGTGAATTATGTCTGGTTATTGGCTTTGTAGTGGTATACCCGAGATAGATTTATTCTTACACAAGGTATGTTGAAAAATATACTATAAAAAGAGTACAGAGCTACCAAAATAATTACTATCGGTTCAGAAATCAATAGTTTTTCATGCACTCTTCAGTAATTCATTTCATGACACATTGGAAAATGAATGGGTATTTTTCTTTGTGAGGAATTTTAGAAAAATGAGTGGCTTTGCAATTGTTTTTAAATGCTGAAATATAATGCTTAAAAATTTAACTGTAACCATTACATGTTGCTCATTGAAATGACTAACAACCAAAATTTCTAGTGGTTTTCTATTCACAACCGATGCATTCTTATGCAAACCAAGATAAATTTCGTATTTTGAATCAACGACGCTATAAAATATGTGGAATGTGGAATACAAACAGTTGGTATCACTGAATCAAATATATTGTAAGTTAAGGAAACTTGGCCATAAAAAATGTAGGACTTAAATTAAGAAAATGTTTACTTTCTTGGTTTATTATCTAGTTGGATTTAATATGACCATGTTAAAATTTTGTTAAATACCCAATTTAATTTGTTTACTATAATAGATTATTCTAGTTAATTAAAAACTCCTTTTTAGTATTGTTAAATAGCATAATGTATTCTTATATTTTCTTGGGTTTTGCCAATAACATAGGATTCTTACAATATTTTAGTAAACATAGAAATTGGTATGTTAAATAATTAATGCATTCGTTTATAATAAAGTAAACTATCTTTAATTCTATATGTGTATCTTGAAATAACATACTCAACCGAAACCTTAATATTCCTATCCATAATATCTCCCTATAAAGAATGCATAAGCATACTTACAATAACATCGTACCAATCATAATGTTGATCACACCATTTTCAAAACGAACCTCAAATTGAACAGATAAAAACTACACGCAATATGCAAGCCTAACTTTTTCATCTTGTCTTTCTTTCTCTTACTTGCAGCATATCATCTTGACTTAGGCAATGCCTTTAGATAAATATAATCCTAACAAATGCGATCCATAAAATCGGAAAAGGATATTATTTTTTCTAAAGCATATTATGTTACGAGCATTAGATCTCATGGAATTTCTTGATTTTAGGTGAATAGGAATCTCCATTAGCAAAAAAAATGCATAGTTAATGTGATTAAATGATTGATCACCAGAAGGCACAAATATACTGTACAAAAGTTTTAGGATAAAACTCATAGAAGTAGATCTCCGCTGTGAATTGCAAAAAAGCAATAGTTTGTATGTCAAAAAATTATTAGGGAAAAAGATTTTTTATTATTTGAATTTTGTCTTCTCTATTTTTTTTTTTTTTATAATTTTCCACCCCAACAAACTTTTGTTGCAAACTGTCATCCAATGTTTGGATTTGTAACATACCGCCATCCAAATTTTATTTTATTTTATTTTTTGTTTTGGTAAAAATTCAACTGACATATGTATGTTTTATAAACATATCACGTATCTTGTTTTTAGTTAAAACCACCAAAAAAGAAAGTTTAAATGGTGGTTTATTACAAATGATAACATTGGATGGCGATTTGTAATAAAAATTTGTTGACATAGTAAATTGTAAAAAGATTTAAAATTTGAATGACAAAAATCTTGTATTCCAAATTATTATTTCTAATAATGATTACAAAGGGGACATAAAAATTTGTTGAGATAGTAAATTGTAAAAAGATTTAAAATTTGAATAACAAAAAATCTTTTTTTCCAAATTATTATTTCTAATAATGATTACAAAGGGGACGGATCCCAAAGTAGTTTTTTACATGCATAAGGTTAGAATCCGAAACTCTTGTTTAAGTAACTCAAACTCATATTCATTTGAGTCAATTGCCCGTTGATAAACTTCAATAATTTATAATAATAGGCTTGGTTGTAATTGAGACTCTCTTTTATATATATTTTAAATTAAATAAACAATATTTTAATTTTTCAATCTCGGCCGTTCTATGTATTAGAGTTGGGCTATTATTGATTAATGGAACAATTAAATAATAACCGATAGTAATAGGTTCAAGTGGCTAGAGTTTTTTTCTTCCAAGTCAATAATTTTGGGTTTAAATTTACTATTATTTTGAGGAGTGTTTTTTTTCTAAAAAAATTTAAATAATATCAAATCAGAATCTAAAAAACAATTATTAGAATTTCTTCTTGTATCGTGTATAAAATTCATCATTTGAATGAACTGAAAAAATACAAAATTAAGTTCTTCTAAATTACAAATCTATTTCGTAATTTTTCTTGACAGAAAATCTTTTCTTTAATACAACAAAATCTGAAAATCGATAAAATTGTTTGGAATCCCCTAATTTCTTGAGGAAAAAGCAAAAGGAATAAAGTCCAATATGAGCCACAAAAGGCGGGTATGTATATAGAGAGAATTAGGTCCCAAGGGACGCCCAAGTCTTTTTTTAGGGATATAACCCTCAATTTCTTTTCCCTTTTTCTTTCCCCAATATTTTCTGACGTGACATCTTTATATACTAATCAAGTTGTAATTAACTCGTTTTGTAAAAGGAAGAAATTTTAGGGGTCCTTCTGCAAATAAAATAAATTTATAAGTTATAACAAAACGAAAACAAAAGCCCTAAATCTAACATAATTTCTCCATTTTTCCTTCCTTTCCTCTTCCGCTCTTATCCCGTTCTTCTTCTTCGGCTACATCCCCCAGATCTGTCCCTTTGTTCGCATATCATATCAGCATCACTATCACGTATTTGAAGTTGACCCAAACCACAGGTTTTAGGGCATGAAGTCGAGCATCTAAGGACTGGGCTTCATGAGCAATGAACAACTATTAAGAACATGAACCCCAATCCTTAGAAACTAACTCCAAGCTCCAAAACGGTGATTTGTTTTCGCGTTCGTCTGCCTCTATTGAAGAAGAAGAAGAAGAAGAAAGAAGGGGAGAGAGAAAACAGCTAGGGTTTTGCTTGAAGTAAGGTGTGAGGATGACAAGTGATAATTGGAATATTTATGGAAGAATTAGGTGTACATGCATTCAATTAAATTACCATGCATTCAATACTATGACGGTTGGTTGTTGAGGAATAAATAAATAAAGAATGGGATTTAATAAATAAATCGCACAAGCGATTTAATGAATCGCGCAATCGATTCTTCATATAGAGCTAGTTTTTTATTTGTTTTAAATATTTATTTGATTTATTTTTTACCCTAAACCCTAAAAATTTGATATAGTTGAATGCATCTGCAAACTACGAACCGAATAATATTGAATGCATGTAGGCCTAATAAATCGCTCAAGCGATTTAATTAATCGCTCACGCGATTCTTCATTAACATCTAGTCCTTTATTTTATTTAAATATTAATTATTTATTTTCTTTATTTAATCGCCTGAGCGATTAAATATTAAAAATAAATATTTCTATTTATCTGATTAAATTCTAGTTAGCTGATGAATCTAGTGCGCGATTCATCAAATCGCGTGAGCGATTCTGGTTAATCGCTCACGCGATTCAATGAAGAATAGTAAAACCATTAAAACTGTAAAATACAGCATACTAGATATATAAAAATAGAACAACATTCAGTCTACTTTCATTACAAAACCAGTAAAATACATTACAATCAAACTAATTATGGGGGAGGAGGAAACTGATTAACCTCCTCCGGATCATATTGAGGGATAATGGAATTAACACTCCCCTCAGAGGACTCAAGGTAAACAACGTCGTAAAAGGACTCGGGGTCTGAGTCCCTATCACTTATGTGGAAAGCGTGGAGGTGCTCCTCTTCGCCCTCCAAAAGGTGTGCCTGCCGCACTTTGAAGATATACCTTAGGTCGTCGTAATAACGGCATCCAAATACTCTGGCGTCGAAATCCCGCCGAATAACCTATGCAATATTAAACATTGAAAAATGAACAAACAAAGATTAAAAAAAATGCCACTGATGAATTCGACTTACCTCAGTGGTATTCGCATCATAATATTCTAGGGGATCAATTTCGGCACTAATACGATTAGCAGCCAATTTAACTCCAGGACACACCAAGAATCTACGGAATTCATAAAATTTTATCCGCAGTCCTTTCACTGCTGCTACAACATCTCGTGCCCAGAATCTGGTTTTGAATCGCTGAGTCAAATCAAGCGACACATTAGCTAGCACTGTGTCGAAGACTTCTAGCCGATCGATTTCGTTTTCTCCGGCATATATCCGAAGACGTTCAACCATGTACGCTTCCACCCATGCCAGAATATTTCTTGGAGGGTTATTCATGACTTTATTTGTCAAGGATTGAGATACGGGAGAGAGAGAGAGAGAAGCAAGGAGGCTTCTTGCAGGTGATGAAAATTTTGCAGAAATCTGAGCACAGAGCAAACTTGAGGATACTAATAAAGGTGATTGGGCCTTTAACCAACCAACAGTCGCACCCCTGGTCGCATTGTAAAGGTGACGGTCAAAATTCCGGGAAAGAGTGCAGGCAGCTTTTCATTAAATTCAAGCATCTCATCGAGAACATCTGTCAGACGCGGGAAGAAGACAATGGACATCTATGTCCCTTCTTCAAATAAAATAAAGGACTAGACGTTGATGAAGAATCGCGTGAGCGATTAACCGAATCGAGTCCGCGATCCAATGAAAATACAACAAATTATTTATAATATCTAATATTTAGAACAAGAATGAATCGCGCGCGAGATTAATTAATGAATCGCAAGTGCGATTCATTAAATCGCTTGCGCGATTAAATAAAGAAAATAAATAATTCTATTTAGCTGAAGAATCCTGTACGCGATTCATCAAATTAAGTGCGCGATTCAATTAAAACATAAATAATTTGATATAGCTGAAGAATTTCGTGCGCGATTCATCAAATCAAGTGAGCGATTAAATTAGGAAAAATTAATATTTTGATTTTTTTACAGAATCACGTGAGCGATTAAATAATAAAAATAAATATTTCTATTTATCTGATTAAATTCTAGTTAGTTGATGAATCTAGTGCGCGATTCATCAAATCAAGTGAACGATTAAATTAAAAAAATTAATATTTCGAAACACATAAATACAAATTTCAATATTTCAATAATTCTAGTTAGCATTCAATATTATTCGGTTCAACATGCATTCAATTAGTTGATTGGTACATGAATTAAACACATAAATACAAATTTCAATATTTTTGTCCGTATTTTTTTTTTAGTACTGATCATCAGCTTCACCATCAGACGTTTCTGAAGTTGAACCACACCACAGGATTGGGGCTTGAAGTTGAGCTGATAGGGATTGGGCTTCATGAGCAAGAATGAATGATGATACATTCATTAACAACAATAAGGTACTTCCTTCCTTATTGAGCTTCATGAACCCCAACCCCTATCAGCTAACTCCAAGATCCAAACCGGTGGTCTGTTTTCGTTCGGCTACCTCTGTTGAAGAAGAAGAAGAAAGAAGGGGAGAGAGAAAGCGGCTAGGGTTTTGCTTGAAGGTGTGAGGAGGATGCTTGGTGGTAATTGGAGTATTTATAGGAAAATTTAGGGCTACACACTTTTATTAATTTAAATAAAATAAATCGACGTGCGATTCATTAAATCGATTGCGCGATTAAATAAAGAAAATAAATAAATAATATTTAAATAAAATAAATAAATAGATGTTGATGAAGAATCGCGTGAGCGATTAATTAAATCGCTTGCGCGATTTATTAGGGAATTGTACATTTTGTAGGAAAGAAATTAGGTCTACATGCATTCAATATTATTCGGTTCGTAGTTTGCAGATGCATTCGACTATATCAAATTTTTAGTGTTTAGGGTAAAAAATAAATCAAATAAATATTTAAAACAAATAAAAAACTAGCTCTTTATGAAGAATCGCTCGCGCGATTTATTAAAGAATTGGACATAAATATTATGAATACATACTGTGTAACTTAAATATTGTATTTATCAACTCCAAAAAATATTTCGGATGCTAAACGTAACCTTAAAAAAGAGGTATTATCGTCATCCAGAATATCCAGTGGTTCCCCACGCATGAGCAACTTAATGTAATATAAGGAATAGAGTCCACAATCGCCACTGAAAAAAAAAAATAGAAATTAAATAAAAATATAATAAAAAATTTTAGAGTTAGTAAATTTTAAATGTACCTTCGTTTATTTTTTGGACACGGAGCAAGTTGCAGCTTCCACATGTGCTTGAGGCTGTCACCTAATTGCCTGAACTTTCCTGTGTGGGCCAACAATTTGGGAAAGAAAACACACAGATGGTTCAAAGCAATTTGGTAATTCCTGTGGTCAAGGGAACCACCACCGCTGTCGTAAACTTTGATGACTCCCTCTTGGGGCAAAATCTCGACGGCCACCCAATGGGAATTTCCTGAGTTGACAATGCCATAAAATTTTGTAGCTCCTTCCCATGCACGGCCATGCAAAAATGGTAGAGAACCAGTTGTATACGGCAGAACAGTGTCCTCCTTCCATTTGATGGGATCATTCCAGATCCTTCGCATCACATCAAATGAATGCGAGGCAGTCCGGATGTCTTCTTTGGGTTCATTCACAGGCCTCACACCCTTGGCACCCTTGGCACTCTTGGCACCAACCCTAACTCCAGCTTTGGCACCCCTCGGAGCATTAGCAGCAGTATCTGGCTTATTTGTAATAACGAGATTGCCATCTTCACCAACACAAACTGAATCTTCCTCTGTAATGAGACCCCTTGATAGATAATAATTCGTTTTAAGATGTTGGAAGAAAGTCTCATCGAGGACCAAACAATCCTGAGCATATTGATCTGGGAGCCTTTTTTGTTTAAGCCTTATATTGGCCAAACACTCTTCCAAATGCTGCAACGAGTGAACCAAAAAAAAAACAATAAAGATCAACTATGCATCATACAGGTATTGACTAACATAAACTATATAGGAAGTTTACCTCGGATACCAACCATTTCCCATTTCTGAGGATGGTTAGGAAGAATTCCGCGTCGAAATCCGCAGTTTGTCCAGGAATTCGGTCTTTCGGCCCTGCACTAAGAACCCAGTTGTACAAGTAGCTAGAACCAGATTTGTCCGTATTTTTGGATAACCATCTGTTGTGAGATTGAGAGATGGTTTATGCGGTTTGCGGACAAGGCAGTTGGGGCTGAGCCGTTAAGGCAGGTGTTGCTTCTTTAGCCTTGACTCTAGCTCTGGCTGTAGCTGTGCAAAGCCTCTTAAGTTGCAGCGTATAAGGTGACAGGAGGTAGGCGGGCCTTCTTTTATTTCTCTTTGGTCTTTGACGTTTAGACCCTTCAACCTCCTGCACCATTACACTACGGCCTGCTTGGTGTTCTTTTTCCTTCTCCAAATGCTGCCATATCTTCTCAACAGTTGCCTTCACATATTCAGAATGAGCTTCAGCTTGGTCTTCTTTCTCCTTCTCCAAATGCAGCCATATTTTCTCAACAGTTGCATTCAAAGATTCAAAATTAGCTTCCGCTTTTTGGATAAACTGTTGAATTTCAAAAGGGATTTGCACTGCAGCAGCTGGTGCAGGTGATGGTGATGTGTCAGGTGCTGTGGAAGTTGGGGGTGCGGTGCCCCAATCAATTCCTGCGGTAGGTGGTGCTGTAGTTGGATGTGATGGTGAGGGGAACCAATCCATGTTAGAATTCATGAGATTATCATCTTCTTGGACTGGATGGGGCAATTCATCCCCAATGATCAAAAGGGTGCACCCTTTCAAACACTGATGTAGATAATCAATGGGTGCATCCTCTTCTTCTGAACTTGTTTGTTCATGAAGGTCCCTGATGTAACTCATATTCTTTTCAATGCTGGAGGCCAACAAAAATGGGCGTACCTGATCCTGTTACATCAAAAAATAATAGATGTTAAAGGTATTCGGTGATCCATGGCAAACAAAATAATATAAATTTTGTTCTAACCTCAGGTCCATGGCTATTTAACTTTTGCCGCAATTCTTCAATATCGATTGGGTTCCCTCTACTGTGCATCCATCTGAACATCCTGGGGAGTGGTAGTTTGGACATGTGGGAATCATCATGTTCTAGGCCGCCTCCATAAGAACTCGCTATCGTTGGGCATATTTCGTAAGCCCACGCCTACAAGGAACAAACAGAAAAAAAGGTGTATTATAGATTTTGTTTCAATTAAATCGCGTGAGCGATTCAACAAGTCGCGTGAGCGATTCATTAAATCGCTTGAGCGATTCAACAAAAGCGATTCAACAAGTCGCGTGAGCGATTCATAAATTCGCTTGAGCGATTCAACAAGTCGCGTGAGCGATTCATAAATTCGCATAAGCGATTAAGCTGAATAAGAGAAATATGATGATCATAATCACCTGCAAGGCCCATGGAAAACCTGAACCATGATAGGTCTTCGGTTTAGAGTCAGATTCTGTAGGGGGCAGCCATTTAGCAATATCCTTTTCCCTTTTTTTTATTGAATCCATTGTCGCCTTGAATGACACTAGTCCCCAAGGATATGAATAAAAAAAATCCAAGTCACTTGCAAAACAAAGATGATCCCTATTTACAACTCTCCCCTTTTCAATACCCAGCAACATGTTTTGTACAAAAAGCACATGTGCTATCTTCAAACTGTCTTCCACCGCAATCTTTTTATTGAATAATAAAATTTCCAAATCAGTGTCCTTCACTTTTGATTTCCATTTATTTCGGAGGATTCTCTTAAGAAAATCCTCGGCATTATTTATAACACTCAACTCATCAGCTCTATCGGGCATCTTACCTCCTCCACAATAAAGCCCAGTGACAAGAGCAAACTCCCTTAAGCCAAACCTAACTGGCTTTTGGCCTATCAAGACCCACAGCTCATTCTCTTTCTTGGTGGGTAGGGAGTACATCATAAGATAATGAAGGAGGCTGCCTGAAAACCGCTTCCAACCAGAAGGCAGCTCTTCGGTATATTTTCTAAATACTCCTTCGAAATTTATTTCGTTCTCCTGAAGGAATTCTTTTACTGGGGAAAGACGCTCCCATGATGACCGGACTGTGATCCTCACAGTTGAAGAGAAGAAGTACCTTTCCCAAAAAGGGCGCATGTTGAATTTTGAAAAATCAATGCTCCGGGTGACCTCTTCTTCATACACTTCCTGTAACTCATCGTCATAATCCTCCGCTCATCAAATAACCCAATCATACCCATATTGTTCGAATGCCTTCGCTTACTCCTATTTTCCCTTATGTACCAGTCCCCTTGCGCAGTTTCTTCATCTCTGGTGTGTTCATCATCTCTGAACTCCTGAGATGTATAGGATCAAAATACCATTTGTCAATATAAAAGATTTGAAATACACAAAAGGCGCCATTTTGATCGCGTACGCGACTCAATCAATCGATTAAGCGAGTACTAGATACTTTCGGTATAAACAACCCAAAAAACACAGTATATAAACAAGAGAATATAGTATCAACTCCAGAACTAAAGTTGAAAACAAAAAACAAAGAACCATTACGTTGTAATCGGCCTCTTGGGATATCTGCATGGGATCAATAGTGCCTTCTCCTTCCCTTACTGGGCTTTGGTTTGCTCCCGCTGATGACATCTTGTTCGGTTGATCGTAAAAATGTGATAATAATCTGAATATAGGAGAGAGAAAATGGATGAAAACCCTAGTTTTTTTGCTTGTGAGGAAGATGAAGAAGAAGAAGAAGAAGAACAGTCCTTTACTTTACTTTCCTTTTTACCTTTCTCCTCTTTCTCGCTAAAAGTTTGCTTATAACTGTTATCAAATTAATTAATGATGTGATTGGTTTGACTCTTGTGGTGATATATATATTAAATATAAATAACTGTCAGACAAAAAATGAAAAATTTTAATATAATGTACACAATGGTTGCCGCCTTATCGGACATGTATATTACAAGAGGTTTAATTTTAGAGAATTTGATTGCGAACTACCTTAAGAATCGCGTGGGCGATTCATGAAGTCGCCCACGCGATTTAACATGTTTTGTGGCCACAATCAAGATCACCTTATGAGAATTGAGTCAAATTTGTAATGGGATCATTTTATTGTTGGTTATTGCGAAGCTTGATTTGAATGTACCAATCACAATGTTTTCTACATGGTATCAAAGATGATGTTAGGATTTGTTTGGGATTATGACTAAGGTTTGCAATACATCGTAGCACACAGATAAGAATCGCTATGGGGCTCATATCAAATGCGAAAGAAACATGCTGGGGGACTAGCAAAGTACTATAAACCTATATTAAGTGCGAACTACTTTAAGAATCGCGTGGGCTATTCATGAAGTCGCCCACGCGATTTAACTCGTTTTGTGGCCACAATCAAGATCACCTTATGAGAATTGAGTCAAATTTGTAATGTGATCATTTTATTGTTGGTTATAGCGAAGCTTGATTTGAATGTACCAATCACAATGTTTTCTACATGGTATCAAAGATGATGTTAGGATTTGTTTGGGATTATGACTAAGGTTTGCAATACATCGTAGCACACAGATAAGAATCGCTATGGGGCTCATATCAAATGCGAAAGAAACATGCTGGGGGACTAGCAAAGTATTATAAACCTATATTAAGTGCGAACTACCTTAAGAATCGCGTGGGCGATTCATGAAGTCGCCCACGCGATTTAACACGTTTTGTGGCCACAATCAAGATCACCTTATGAGAATTGAGTCAAATTTGTAATGGGATCATTTTATTGTTGGTTATAGCGAAGCTTGATTTGAATGTTCCAATCACAATGTTTTCTACATGGTATCAAAGATGATGTTAGGATTTGTTTGGGATTATGACTAAGGTTTGCAATACATCGTAGCACACAGATATGAATCGCTATGGGGCTCATATCAAATGCGAAAGAAACATGTTGGGGGACTAGCAAAGTACTATAAACCTATATTAAGTGCGAACTACCTTAAGAATCGCGTGGCCGACCACGTTTTGTGGCCACAATCAAGATCACCTTATGAGAATTGAGTCAAATTTGTAATGGGATCATTTTATTGTTGGTTATAGCGAAGCTTGATTTGAATGTACCAATCACAATGTTTTCTACATGGTATCAAAGATGATGTTAGGATTTGTTTGGGATTATGACTAAGGTTTGCAATACATCGTAGCACACAGATTAGAATCGCTATGGGGCTCATATCAAATGCGAAAGAAACATGCTGGGGGACTAGCAAAGTACTATAAACCTATATTAAGTGCGAACTACCTTAAGAATCGCGTGGGCGATTCATGAAGTCGCCCACGCGATTTAACACGTTTTGTGGCCACAATCAAGATTTCTAAATACAAATCATTAAGACAAGTTACATTATTGATTTCAAGATACAAATCAATAAAAATACTGCTAAAAACAACAAATTGACTATTATCAACTTGTTCACAATATTTTGTTCTATTCCTTCTGGAATGAGTGGTGTCCTCCTGCTTGAGACTTCACCTTCATCGTTCTGTGGCTCTTCTATTGGATTACACCATTGAGAAAAGCCATGCAAATTGCAACAATAAAATAATCTTCCCCTGTTGGAATTATCTGCTCTATCGACCTCCTTGATTGTAGCCCACTGATCGCAATCCTTGCATTTCTCCTTTCTATATCTAAGAGAACTTTTGCGTGTAAAAGCTGAGCTATTTGAGCTTGCCATGATCTTTAAATTCCTTAATGATAATCAGAAGAATTATATAGTGATCCCCACCAACGGCTATAATTAGGATATAAACAGTGTATACCTGCCATATTATAACGGCTATAATATTTTGTAATATTATCATCATCCAGGGGCTCTTTTGCAAACTCACAAATTTACGCACTGCCCCTCCTAATCGAATATAAAATAAATTTGTTCTGATTCCTTTGGCCAAACCCTAATTCTCTCCTTTTTTATCTATCTTCTCCCATCCTCTTACGTTGAATATCTCCGCCGCTGCCCTCTCCAATCCACAGGAACAACAATCCTTCGCAGAACTGTAAGAGTCTGCCCTATTAGTTTGAATTGCTCTTGAAAATTGTCATGTTTGTTGTATGATTTCCGCCATATAGTAGGAATCAATAGGTGTTTCTTTATTTGGTCCATGTAGTGTTTACTCGTTGTAGATGAACTATGCGATGTGCAATACAGGAGATAGTTTTGAGATGCTTCGTGCAACCTTTGCATAACAATGGAAAGAAACCGTGGAAAATGCAATTGAATCTTTATTATAGATTTACAAAGGTTGCACGAAGCATCTCAAAACTATCTCTTGTATTGCACATTGCATAGTTCTTCTACAATGTCTAACGATCTATTGCAAGGCCAAACAAAGAAATCTATTGATTGTTACTGTTTGGCAACAAGTCCTACGGAAATGACGATTTTCATGAACATTTCAATCAAATACGGCAGATTTTGTGATTAAGGAGGAAGACAGATAGATCTGTTAATATCCATAATGTTAATAAACCCCATTGGCTGAAGAATCGCATGCGCGATTCATTAAATCTTGTGAGCGATTCACTAAATCTTGTGAGCGATTCATTTTAAAAATAGATTAATGGATCAGGCTGAGTGTTTTTTAAAGTGTCATATATAGAATTAAATTCCAAATTTTATTATATTATAATATATTAATTGAATCTTGGGCGCGATTAATTAAGAAGAGTTAGCGATTCAGTAAATCTTGGGCGCGATTAATTAAAAAAAGAGAAATATGCCAAATTGCCTGAAGAATCGCTTGAGCGATTGATAAAGTCGAGTACCCCATCCATAAAATCGCGTAAGAGATTCATTAAATCGTCTGCGCGATTAATTAAAAATCGAAGCTGTATTATACAATTTATTTATCTAAATGACATTCTGTTATTTATCTAAATCACATTATGATAACATGAACATGTAGTCTTTTTGTGACTTTTTCTTGTGCGCGATTAACAAAAGAGAAATATGCCACTTGGCTGAAGAGAAATATGCCCAATTGCCTGAAGAATCGCTTGCGCGATTGATTAAGTCGAGTACGCGATTCATTAAATCGGCTGAGCGATTAATTAAAAATCAAAGCTGTATTATACAATTTATTTATCTAAATGACATTCTGATCACATGTAGTCTTTTTGCGACTTTTTCTTGTGCGCGATTAACTCAAAAGAGAAAGATGCCACTTGGCTGAAGAATCGCTTGCGCGCTTGATTAAGTCGAGTGCGCGATCCATAAAATCGCGTAAGAGATTCATTAAATCGTCTGCGCGATTAATTAAAAAATAAAGCTGTATTATACAATTTATTACACAATTATTTATCTAAATGACATTCTGATCACATGTAGTCTTTTTGTGACCTTTTCCTCCACACTTTGAACAGGTATTGTACCTTTTTCTTCCCTCAGAAGGTGCCCGGAATCTAGTCATCCTCTTTCTTCGAACACGCACCTTCAGTGGAGGTGGCAGTACTTGTTTTATACCTATATCTTCAGGCAATTCCCACTGTAACTCTGGAGGTGTAGGAAAAATTGTCTCAGAATATGCAAGTATGTAGTACTCAACAGTGTAAAATTGGGAGCATAAGGAATATATCCTTTGTCCAAACCCTATTGGGTTTTGCTCCCTTAACGCCGATAATGCATGGGGGCAGGGGATCTTATCCATCTGGAAGACACCACATGTGCACGTCATATTGTTCAAGTCAACCATAACCTCTGCTCCAATTCCACGAACAGAAAATTCATGAGCATTGAACTGTTGTGCAAGGCATCCTTTGGATTTCTCCAGATTACTCCGGAGAAGTTTCTCTTTGGATGGCACCAGGACTGTACTGCAGTTGATCATGTCCGTTCTCCGGGTGTGGAACCAATCGGCCAATATTCTTATGATAGACTCAAACAGAGCAGGGATAGGATACTCCCTTTCAAATCGAATCCTAGAATTAACAGACTCGGCGATGTTGCTAGTCAGAACATCATACCTGTTTGTTTTAGAATGCACCCTGC
The DNA here is from genome assembly GCA_037501455.1 of Lantana camara. Lineage (NCBI taxonomy): Eukaryota > Viridiplantae > Streptophyta > Magnoliopsida > Lamiales > Verbenaceae > Lantana > Lantana camara. The sequence continues at coordinate 85,507,230 of CM074862.1, read as the reverse complement.
TCCATAACTCAAAACCAACTTCATCCTTCAAGTACTCTGCAGCACGTTTGTGAATACGTTCGATCTCTTTGTAGTGCTCCATGAAATCTTCGACGGTGTATGCTTTAACTGCCCTAAAAAATGGCTCAAGGATTGCACTTTTTTTAAAACGTTGTCTCAAGTTCTCCGATAAGTGCTTCGAACAAAATCCATGATGAGCCTTAGGATAAATCTTAGCAACCGCATTTTTAATGGAGACATGTCTATCCGATATTATACAGAGATCATCACTATCCGGTGCTATCCTTTTTAAATTTATAAAAAACCACTCCCATGATGCATTATTTTCGGAATCAACCACTGCCCATGCAATCGGATAGGTATGGTTCTCACTATCTTGTGCAGTAGCCAATAAAAGAGTACCATCGTATTTACCGGTTAAGAAACAACCATCAACGGCTAACACCTTGCGCATGTACGTAAAACCCCGTATGCATGGTCCGAATGCAACAAAAAAATGAAGAAACCTGTTTTCGTTGGCAAGAACCAATTCAGTGACGCTTCCTTGATTCTTAACAGTTAGCATATAACGATATGCATCTATAATTGCATATCCATGCTCAGGTGATCCCCTGACAATATTTTTTGCATGTATTCTGCCCATCCAACATTTCCAGTAACTAACCTTGGCCCCCAATTCAGCTTCGACGTACTTTTTAATTTCGCCTGGTGTGGGACCTTTCTTGTCAAAAAACAATGGCTTCACTAAGTCCCCAATCAATTTTGCGGTAGCCTGTTGATGAGTGGTACTTGCTTCTTCCAACCCACAAGTGGTATCCGGTTATACTTTCTGAGGATAAATCTGTCAGAATTAACATATTTAACACACCGAAACCACCATTTGCAATCCTGCGAATAACATCCCAGAACAAGAAGGGACTTTGTAAATTTTATCGTTCGTAATTGGAAGCTTCCCTTACATGCAACAAGGTTGATCTTCATGATGACATCTTCTTTGTTTATAAACTCTTCATCCTCATTAAAACCTGAGCCATCATCCCATGTATGACTTTCAATCCTGGCCTCTGGATTATCATAACATATAATGGCTTCCTCCTCATTAATACATTGATCGGGCACTTCTTCCTCGATCACATTTTCAGAAGGATTTTGAAGATCTTCATTACAACGATCTACCATTTCTTCGTTTATAGAAAGGGTGTTATTGGGAAGATTGAATTCTTGATCGTTGATATCAGGGAGACTGAAGTCTTCATACTGATGCTGGTATTAATCTTCACCCTGAGAAGTAAACCCGCTTGTACCAACATGTTCGGATTCTGTTCGACTCTCCTTCCTATCCAAGGAAACCTTCAAAACGGGCCTCCAACCTTGAGGAGAGATATCGGCAAAATAAACTTGTAGGTCGTGATCAGTCTTTATTTCAGTTGGATAACAGGTTGGAGGTGCACTTGTAAGAGAATATTTCACGCGCACATCATCATGGGAGCAAGTAAGTCGTCCTGATTGTTCTATAATATCACTTATCAACATTTGGAATGTAGTCTGGTTGCTCACAAGAATAGCAGAAGTTTGCTTGCTCTCCGCAACCCAATTCAAACACGTGGTTTCTTCTTCCCACACTCCAAATTGAAATCCAATAACAAATTTTGACATAACCCAGTCGCCGTTCCGTTACAACATTAAAAAAAATAAAAAAATTTAACCATGCATGTAGTACAAAACTGAGAAACAAAAAATTTGATCTCGTGATCGATTGATAAAATCGCGTGCGCGATTCATCAAATTCGCGTGTGCGATTAACTAATCGCGTGAGCGATTTTGAGAAATCGGGCAAGCGATTAATAAAATCTAGTGTGCGATCACGCTGTATTGTCGTTATATTGGCGTCCAAAATAGGTTAGGGAATGTACTGCATTAAACCCAGATAGATGGGGTTCAGAAAAAACTCAGTTAAATCATTCAGTGAAAACGAAGTTCAACAAATAGGTTTGAGAAAAAATTTAAATGAATCACGTGAGCGATTTATAGAAATCGCGCAAATGATTGATAAAATCGAGTGCGCGATCACTTTGTATTGGCGTTATATTGGCGTCCAAAACAGGTTAGGGAATGTACTGCATTAAACCCAGATAGATGGGATTAAAAAAAAAACTCAGTTCAATCATTCAGTGAAAACGCAGTTCAAAAATTAGGGTTCAGAAAAAATTCAAACGAACCGAAACCTTTCAATACCTTTGATTGTTGTTGTTTGCCATTGTACCTGTAATCAGAGAAAGTTTTTGAAGAATCAAACGAACACTGCACAGCACTGCAATCGGAGAAGAAATATCAGAAAAATAGGGTTTTCGTCGCATACAGGAAGGAGAGAGAAATTGAGAGAATTGGTTGAATGTGATTTGGGGCCAAATTCTAATTTTGTATAAATTTTGGGGCCAAAAAGAGTCTGTAAAATCCTGACGTGGCAACTATTTAATTAAGCTGAGTAATTAATTAAGAGCTAATCAAGCAAAGGATTATATAACCAATTCTTTTGAAACTAGGGGTTACATAACTAAAAAAAGACTTGGACGTCCCTTTTAACCGAATGCCCCTACTAGATATATAAAAATAGAACAACATTCAGTCTGCTTTCATTACAAAACCAGTAAAATACATTACAATCAAACTAATTATGGGGGAGAAGGAAACTGATTAACCTCCTCCGGATCATATTGAGGGATAATGGAATTAACACTCCCCTCAGAGGACTCAAGGTAAACAACGTCGTAAAAGGACTCGGGGTCTGAGTCCCTATCACTTATGTGGAAAGCGTGGAGGTGCTCCTCTTCGCCCTCCAAAAGGTGTGCCTGCCGCACTTTGAAGATATACCTTAGGTCGTCGTAATAACGGCATCCAAATACTCTGGCGTCGAAATCCCGCCGAATAACCTATGCAATATTAAACATTGAAAAATGAACAAACAAAGATTAAAAAAAATGCCACTGATGAATTCGACTTACCTCAGTGGTATTCGCATCATAATATTCTAGGGGATCAATTTCGGCACTAATACGATTAGCAGCCAATGTAACTCCAGGACACGCCAAGAATCTACGAAATTCATAAAATTTTATCCGCAGTCCTTTCACTGCTGCTACAACATCTCGTGCCCAGAATCTGGTTTTGAATCGCTGAGTCAAATCAAGCGACACATTAGCTAGCACTATGTCGAAGACTTCTAGCCGATCGATTTCGTTTTCTCCGGCATATATCCGAAGACGTTCAACCATGTATGCTTCCACCCATGCCAGAATATTTCTTGGAGGGTTATTCATGACTTTATTTGTCAAGGATTGAGATACGGGAGAGAGAGAGAGAGAGAGAAGCAAGGAGGCTTCTTGCAGGTGACGAAAATTTTGCAGAAATCTGAGCACAGAGCAAACTTGAGGATACTAATAAAGGTGATTGGGCCTTTAACCAACCAACAGTCGCACCCCTGGTCGCATTGTAAAGGTGACGGTCAAAATTCCGGGAAAGAGTGCAGGCAGCTTTTCATTAAATTCAAGCATCTCATCGAGAACATCTGTCAGACGCGGGAAGAAGACAATGGACATCTATGTCCCTTCTTCAAATAAAATAAAGGACTAGATGTTGATGAAGAATCGCGTGAGCGATTAACCGAATCGAGTCTGCGATCCAATGAAAATACAACAAATTATTTATAATATCTAATATTTAGAACAAGAATGAATCGCGCGCGAGATTAATTAATGAATCGCAAGTGCGATTCATTAAATCGCTTGCGCGATTAAATAAAGAAAATAAATAATTCTATTTAGCTGAAGAATCCTGTACGCGATTCATCAAATCAAGTGCGCGATTCAATTAAAACATAAATAATTTGATATAGCTGAAGAATTTCGTGCGCGATTCATCAAATCAAGTGAGCGATTAAATTAGGGAAAATTAATATTTTGATTTTTTTACAGAATCGCGTGAGCGATTAAATAATAAAAATAAATATTTCTATTTATCTGATTAAATTCTAGTTAGTTGATGAATCTAGTGCGCGATTCATCAAATCAAGTGAACGATTAAATTAAAAAAATTAATATTTCGAAACACATAAATACAAATTTCAATATTTCAATAATTCTAGTTAGCATTCAATATTATTCGGTTCAACATGCATTCAATTAGTTGATTGGTACATGAATTAAACACATAAATACAAATTTCAATATTTTTGTCCGTATTTTTTTTTTAGTACTGATCATCAGCTTCACCATCAGACGTTTCTGAAGTTGAACCACACCACAGGATTGGGGCTTGAAGTTGAGCTGATAGGGATTGGGCTTCATGAGCAAGAATGAATGATGATACATTCATTAACAACAATAAGGTACTTCCTTCCTTATTGAGCTTCATGAACCCCAACCCCTATCAGCTAACTCCAAGATCCAAACCGGTGGTCTGTTTTCGTTCGGCTACCTCTGTTGAAGAAGAAGAAGAAAGAAGGGGAGAGAGAAAGCGGCTAGGGTTTTGCTTGAAGGTGTGAGGAGGATGCTTGGTGGTAATTGGAGTATTTATAGGAAAATTTAGGGCTACACACTTTTATTAATTTAAATAAAATAAATCGACGTGCGATTCATTAAATCGATTGCGCGATTAAATAAAGAAAATAAATAAATAATATTTAAATAAAATAAATAAATAGATGTTGATGAAGAATCGCGTGAGCGATTAATTAAATCGCTTGCGCGATTTATTAGGGAATTGTACATTTTGTAGGAAAGAAATTAGGTCTACATGCATTCAATATTATTCGGTTCGTAGTTTGCAGATGCATTCGACTATATCAAATTTTTAGTGTTTAGGGTAAAAAATAAATCAAATAAATATTTAAAACAAATAAAAAACTAGCTCTTTATGAAGAATCGCTCGCGCGATTTATTAAAGAATTGGACATAAATATTATGAATACATACTGTGTAACTTAAATATTGTATTTATCAACTCCAAAAAATATTTCGGATGCTAAACGTAACCTTAAAAAAGAGGTATTATCGTCATCCAGAATATCCAGTGGTTCCCCACGCATGAGCAACTTAATGTAATATAAGGAATAGAGTCCACAATCGCCACTGAAAAAAAAAAATAGAAATTAAATAAAAATATAATAAAAAATTTTAGAGTTAGTAAATTTTAAATGTACCTTCGTTTATTTTTTGGACACGGAGCAAGTTGCAGCTTCCACATGTGCTTGAGGCTGTCACCTAATTGCCTGAACTTTCCTGTGTGGGCCAACAATTTGGGAAAGAAAACACACAGATGGTTCAAAGCAATTTGGTAATTCCTGTGGTCAAGGGAACCACCACCGCTGTCGTAAACTTTGATGACTCCCTCTTGGGGCAAAATCTCGACGGCCACCCAATGGGAATTTCCTGAGTTGACAATGCCATAAAATTTTGTAGCTCCTTCCCATGCACGGCCATGCAAAAATGGTAGAGAACCAGTTGTATACGGCAGAACAGTGTCCTCCTTCCATTTGATGGGATCATTCCAGATCCTTCGCATCACATCAAATGAATGCGAGGCAGTCCGGATGTCTTCTTTGGGTTCATTCACAGGCCTCACACCCTTGGCACCCTTGGCACTCTTGGCACCAACCCTAACTCCAGCTTTGGCACCCCTCGGAGCATTAGCAGCAGTATCTGGCTTATTTGTAATAACGAGATTGCCATCTTCACCAACACAAACTGAATCTTCCTCTGTAATGAGACCCCTTGATAGATAATAATTCGTTTTAAGATGTTGGAAGAAAGTCTCATCGAGGACCAAACAATCCTGAGCATATTGATCTGGGAGCCTTTTTTGTTTAAGCCTTATATTGGCCAAACACTCTTCCAAATGCTGCAACGAGTGAACCAAAAAAAAAACAATAAAGATCAACTATGCATCATACAGGTATTGACTAACATAAACTATATAGGAAGTTTACCTCGGATACCAACCATTTCCCATTTCTGAGGATGGTTAGGAAGAATTCCGCGTCGAAATCCGCAGTTTGTCCAGGAATTCGGTCTTTCGGCCCTGCACTGAGAACCCAGTTGTACAAGTAGCTAGAACCAGATTTGTCCGTATTTTTGGATAACCATCTGTTGTGAGATTGAGAAATGGTTTATGCGGTTTGCGGACAAGGCAGTTGGGGCTGAGCCGTTAAGGCAGGTGTTGCTTCTTTAGCCTTGACTCTAGCTCTGGTTGTAGCTGTGCAAAGCCTCTTAAGTTGCAGCGTATAAGGTGACAGGAGGTAGGCGGGCCTTCTTTTATTTCTCTTTGGTCTTTGACGTTTAGACCCTTCAACCTCCTGCACCATTACACTACGGCCTGCTTGGTGTTCTTTTTCCTTCTCCAAATGCTGCCATATCTTCTCAACAGTTGCCTTCACATATTCAGAATGAGCTTCAGCTTGGTCTTCTTTCTCCTTCTCCAAATGCAGCCATATTTTCTCAACAGTTGCATTTAAAGATTCAGAATTAGCTTCCGCTTTCTGGATAAACTGTTGAATTTCAAAAGGGATTTGCACTGCAGCAGCTGGTGCAGGTGATGGTGATGTGTCAGGTGCTGTGGAAGTTGGGGGTGCGGTGCCCCAATCAATTCCTGCGGTAGGTGGTGCTGTAGTTGGATGTGATGGTGAGGGGAACCAATCCATGTTAGAATTCATGAGATTATCATCTTCTTGGACTGGATGGGGCAATTCATCCCCAATGATCAAAAGGGTGCACCCTTTCAAACACTGATGTAGATAATCAATGGATGCATCCTCTTCTTCTGAACTTGTTTGTTCATGAAGGTCCCTGATGTAACTCATATTCTTTTCAATGCTGGAGGGCAACAAAAATGGACGTACCTGATCCTGTTACATCAAAAAATAATAGATGTTAAAGGTATTCGGTGATCCATGGCAAACAAAATAATATAAATTTTGTTCTAACCTCAGGTCCATGGCTATTTAATACCTGATCCAAGTCACTTGCAAAACAAAGATGATCCCTATTTACAACTCTCCCCTTTTCAATACCCAGCAACATGTTTTGTACAAAAAGCACATGTGCTATCTTCAAACTGTCTTCCACCGCAATCTTTTTATTGAATAATAAAATTTCCAAATCAGTGTCCTTCACTTTTGATTTCCATTTATTTCGGAGGATTCTCTTAAGAAAATCCTCGGCATTATTTATAACACTCAACTCATCAGCTCTATCGGGCATCTTACCTCCTCCACAATAAAGCCCAGTGACAAGAGCAAACTCCCTTAAGCCAAACCTAACTGGCTTTTGGCCTATCAAGACCCACAACTCATTCTCTTTCTTGGTGGGTAGGGAGTACATCATAAGATAATGAAGGAGGCTGCCTGAAAACCGCTTCCAACCAGAAGGCAGCTCTTCGGTATATTTTCTAAATACTCCTCCGAAATTTATTTCATTCTCCTGAAGGAATTCTTTTACTGGGGAAAGACGCTCCCATGATGACCGGACTGTGATCCTCACAGTTGAAGAGAAGAAGTACCTTTCCCAGAAAGGGCGCATGTTGAATTTTGAAAAATCAATGCTCCGGGTGACCTCTTCTTCATACACTTCCTGTAACTCATCGTCATAATCCTCCGCCTCATCAAATAACCCAATCATACCCATATTGTTCGAATGCCTTCGCTTACTCCTATTTTCCCTTATGTACCAGTCCCCTTGCGCAGTTTCTTCATCTCCGGTGTATTCATCATCTCTGAACTCCTGAGATGTATAGGATCAAAATACCATTTGTCAATATAAAAGATTTGAAATACACAAAAGGCGTCATTTTGATCGCGTACGCGACTCAATCAATCGATTAAGCGAGTACTAGATACTTTCAGTATAAACAACCCAAAAAACACAGTATATAAACAAGAGAATATAGTATCAACTCCAGAACGAAAGTTGAAAACAAAAAACAAAGAACCATTACGTTGTAATCGGCCTCTTGGGATATCTGCATGGGATCAATAGTGCCTTCTCCTTCCCTTACTGGGCTTTGGTTTGCTCCCGCTGATGACATCTTGTTCGGTTGATCGTAAAAATGTGATAATAATCTGAATATGGGAGAGAGAAAATGGATGAAAACCCTAGTGTTTTTGCTTGTGAGGAAGATGAAGAAGAAGAAGAAGAAGAACAGTCCTTTACTTTACTTTCCTTTTTACCTTTCTCCTCTTTCTCGCTAAAAGTTTGCTTATAACTATTATCAAATTAATTAATGATGTGATTGGTTTGACTCTTGTGGTGATATATATATTAAATATAAATAACTGTCAGACAAAAAATGAAAAATTTTAATATAATGTACACAATGGTTGCCGCCTTATCGGACATGTATATTACAAGAGGTTTAATTTTAGAGAATTTGATTGCGAACTACCTTAAGAATCGCGTGGGCGATTCATAAAGTCGCCCACGCGATTTAACACGTTTTGTGGCCACAATCAAGATCACCTTATGAGAATTGAGTCAAATTTGTAATGAGATCATTTTATTGTTGGTTATAGCGAAGCTTGATTTGAATGTACCAATCACAATGTTTTCTACATGGTATCAAAGATGATGTTAGGATTTGTTTGGGATTATGACTAAGGTTTGCAATACATCGTAGCACACAGATAAGAATCGCTATGGGGCTCATATCAAATGCGAAAGAAACATGCTGGGGGACTAGCAAAGTACTATAAACCTATATTAAGTGCGAACTACCTTAAGAATCGCGTGGGCGATTCATGAAGTCGCCCACGCGATTTAACTCGTTTTGTGGCCACAATCAAGATCACCTTATGAGAATTGAGTCAAATTTGTAATGGGATCATTTTATTGTTGGTTATAGCGAAGCTTGATTTGAATGTACCAATCACAATGTTTTCTACATGGTATCAAAGATGATGTTAGGATTTGTTTGGGATTATGACTAAGGTTTGCAATACATCGTAGCACACAGATAAGAATCGCTATGGGGCTCCTATCAAATGCGAAAGAAACATGCTGGGGGACTAGCAAAGTACTATAAACCTATATTAAGTGCGAACTACCTTAAGAATCGCGTGGGCGATTCATGAAGTCGCCCACGCGATTTAACTCGTTTTGTGGCCACAATCAAGATCACCTTATGAGAATTGAGTCAAATTTGTAATGGGATCATTTTATTGTTGGTTATAGCGAAGCTTGATTTGAATGTACCAATCACAATGTTTTCTCCATGGTATCAAAGATGATGTTAGGATTTGTTTGGGATTAAGACTAAGGTTTGCAATACATCGTAGCACACAGATAAGAATCGCTATGGGGCTCATATCAAATGCGAAAGAAACATGCTGGGGGACTAGCAAAGTACTATAAACCTATATTAAGTGCGAACTACCTTAAGAATCGGGTGGGCGATTCATGAAGTCGCCCACGCGATTTAACTCGTTTTGTGGCCATAATCAAGATCACCTTATGAGAATTGAGTCAAATTTGTAATGGGATCATTTTATTGTTGGTTATAGCGAAGCTTGATTTGAATGTACCAATCACAATGTTTTCTACATGGTATCAAAGATGATGTTAGGATTTGTTTGGGATTATGACTAAGGTTTGCAATACATCGTAGCACACAGATAAGAATCGCTATGGGGCTCATATCAAATGCAAAAGAAACATGCTGGGGGACTAGCAAAGTACTATAAACCTATATTAAGTGCGAACTACCTTAAGAATCGCGTGGGCGATTCATGAAGTCGCCCACGCGATTTAACTCGTTTTGTGGCCACAATCAAGATCACCTTATGAGAATTGAGTCAAATTTGTAATGGGATCATTTTATTGTTGGTTATAGCGAAGCTTGATTTGAATGTACCAATCACAATGTTTTCTACATGGTATCAAAGATGATGTTAGGATTTGTTTGGGATTATGACTAAGGTTTGCAATACATCGTAGCACACAGATAAGAATCGCTATGGGGCTCATATCAAATGCGAAAGAAACATGCTGGGGGACTAGCAAAGTACTATAAACCTATATTAAGTGCGAACTACCTTAAGAATCGCGTGGGCGATTCATGAAGTCGCCCACGCGATTTAACTCGTTTTGTGGCCACAATCAAGATCACCTTATGAGAATTGAGTCAAATTTGTAATGGGATCATTTTATTGTTGGTTATAGCGAAGCTTGATTTGAATGTACCAATCACAATGTTTTCTACATGGTATCAAAGATGATGTTAGGATTTGTTTGGGATTATGACTAAGGTTTGCAATACATCGTAGCACACAGATAAGAATCGCTATGGGGCTCATATCAAATGCGAAAGAAACATGCTGGGGGACTAGCAAAGTACTATAAACCTATATTAAGTGCGAACTACCTTAAGAATCGCGTGGGCGATTCATGAAGTCGCCCACGCGATTTAACTCGTTTTGTGGCCACAATGAAGATTTCTAAATACAAATCATTAAGACAAGTTACATTATTGATTTCAAGATACAAATCAATAAAAATACTGCTAAAAACAACAAATTGACTATTATCAACTTGTTCACAATATTTTGTTCTCTTCCTTCTGGAATGAGTGGTGTCCTCCTGCTTGAGACTTCACCTTCATCGTTCTGTGGCTCTTCTATTGGATTACACCATTGAGAAAAGCCATGCAAATTGCAACAATAAAATAATCTTCCCCTGTTGGAATTATCTGCTCTATCGACCACCTTGATTGTAGCCCACTGATCGCAATCCCTGCATTTCTCCTTTCTATATCTAAGAGAACTTTTGCGTGTAAAAGCTGAGCTATTTGAGCTTGCCATGATCTTTAAATTCCTTAATGATAATCAGAAGAATTATATAGTGATCCCCACCAACGGCTATAATTAGGATATAAACAGTGTATAACTGCCATATTATAACGGCTATAATATTTTGTAATATTATCATCATCCAGGGGCTCTTTTGCAAACTCACAAATTTACGCACTGCCCCTCCTAATCGAATATAAAATAAATTTGTTCTGATTCCTTTGGCCAAACCCTAATTCTCTTCTTTTTTATCTATCTTCTTCCATCCTCTTACGTTGAATATCTCCGCCGCCGCCCTCTCCAATCCACAGGAACAACAATCCTTCGCAGAACTGTAAGAGTCTGCCCTATTAGTTTGAATTGCTCTTGAAAATTATCATGTTTGTTGTATGATTTCCGCCATACAGTAGGAATCAATAGGTGTTTCTTTATTTGGTCCATGTAGTGTTTACTCGTTGTAGATGAACTATGCGATGTGCAATACAGGAGATAGTTTTGAGATGCTTCGTGCAACCTTTGCATAACAATGGAAAGAAACCGTGGAAAATGCAATTGAATCTTTATTATAGATTTACAAAGGTTGCACGAAGCATCTCAAAACTATCTCTTGTATTGCACATTGCATAGTTCTTCTACAATGTCTAACGATCTATTGCAAGGCCAAACAAAGAAATCTATTGATTGTTACTGTTTGGCAACAAGTCCTACGAAAATGACGATTTTCATGAACATTTCAATCAAATACGACAGATTTTATGATTAAGGAGGAAGACAGATAGATCTGTTAATATTCATAATGTTAATAAACCCCATTGGCTGAAGAATCGCATGCGCGATTCATTAAATCTTGTGAGCGATTCACTAAATCTTGTGAGCGATTAATTTTAAAAATAGATTAATGGATCAGGCTGAGTGTTTTTTAAAGTGTCATATATAGAATTAAATTCCAAATTTTATTATATTATAATATATTAATTGAATCTTGGGCGCGATTAATTAAGAAGAGTTAGCGATTCAGTAAATCTTGGGCGCGATTAATTAAAAAAAGAGAAATATGCCCAATTGCCTGAAGAATCGCTTGAGCGATTGATAAAGTCGACTACGCGATCCATAAAATCGCGTAAGAGATTCATTAAATCGTCTGCGCGATTAATTAAAAATCGAAGCTGTATTATACAATTTATTTATCTAAATGACATTCTGTTATTTATCTAAATCACATTATGATAACATGAACATGTAGTCTTTTTGTGACTTTTTCTTGTGCGCGATTAACAAAAGAGAAATATGCCACTTGGCTGAAGAGAAATATGCCCAATTGCCTGAAGAATCGCTTACGCGATTGATTAAGTCGAGTACGCGATTCATTAAATCGGCTGAGCGATTAATTAAAAATTAAAGCTGTATTATACAATTTATTTATCTAAATGACATTCTGATCACATGTAGTATTTTTGCGACTTTTTCTTGTGCGCGATTAACTCAAAAGAGAAAGATGCCACTTAGCTGAAGAATCGCTTGCGCGCTTGATTAAGTCGAGTGCGCGATCCATAAAATCGCGTAAGAGATTCATTAAATCGTCTGCGCGATTAATTAAAAAATAAAGTTGTATTATACAATTTATTACACAATTATTTATCTAAATGACATTCTGATCACATGTAGTCTTTTTGTGACCTTTTCCTCCACACTTTGAACAGGTATTGTACCTTTTTCTTCCCTCAGAAGGTGCCCGGAATCTAGTCATCCTCTTTCTTCGAACACGCACCTTCAGTGGAGGTGGCAGTACTTGTTTTATACCTATATCTTCAGGCAATTCCCACTGTAACTCTGGAGGTGTAGGAAAAATTGTCTCAGAATATGCAAGTATGTAGTACTCAACAGTGTAAAATTGGGAGCATAAGGAATATATCCTTTGTCCAAACCCTATTGGGTTTTGCTCCCTTAACGCCGATAATGCATGGGGGCAGGGGATCTTATCCATCTGGAAGACACCACATGTGCACGTCATATTGTTCAAGTCAACCATAACCTCTGCTCCAATTCCACGAACAGAAAATTCATGAGCATTGAACTGTTGTGCAAGGCATCCTTTGGATTTCTCCATATTACTCCGGAGAAGTTTCTCTTTGGATGGCACTAGGACTGTACTGCAGTTGATCATGTCCGTTCTCCGGGTGTGGAACCAATCAGCCAATATTCTTATGATAGACTCAAACAGAGCAGGGATAGGATACTCCCTTTCAAATCGAATCCTAGAATTAACAGACTCGGCGATGTTGCTAGTCAGAACATCATACCTGTTTGTTTTAGAATGCACCCTGCTCCATAACTCAAAACCAACTTCATCCTTCAAGTACTCTGCAGCACGTTTGTGAATACGTTCGATCTCTTTGTAGTGCTCCATAAAATCTTCGACGGTGTATGCTTTAACTGCCCTAAAAAATGGCTCAAGGATTGCACTTTTTTTAAAACGTTGTCTCAAGTTCTCCGATAAGTGCTTCGAACAAAATCCATGATGAGCCTTAGGATAAATCTTAGCAACCGCATTTTTAATGGAGACATGTCTATCCGATATTATACAGAGATCATCACTATCCGGTGCTATCCTTTTTAAATTTATAAAAAACCACTCCCATGATGCATTATTTTCGGAATCAACCACTGCCCATGCAATCGGATAGGTATGGTTCTCACTATCTTGTGCAGTAGCCAATAAAAGAGTACCATCGTATTTACCGGTTAAGAAACAACCATCAACGGCTAACACCTTGCGCATGTACGTAAAACCCCGTATGCATGGTCCGAATGCAACAAAAAAATGAAGAAACCTGTTTTCGTTGGCAAGAACCAATTCAGTGACGCTTCCTTGATTCTTAACAGTTAGCATATAACGATATGCATCTATAATTACATATCCATGCTCAGGTGATCCCCTGACAATATTTTTTGCATGTATTCTGCCCATCCAACATTTCCAGTAACTAACCTTGGCCCCCAATTCAGCTTCGACGTACTTTTTAATTTCGCCTGGTGTGGGACCTTTCTTGTCAAAAAACAATGGCTTCACTAAGTCCCCAATCAATTTTGCGGTAGCCTGTTGATGAGTGGTACTTGCTTCTTCCAACCCACAAGTGTGCATCCGGTTATACTTTCTGAGGATAAATCTGTCAGAATTAACATATTTAACACACCGAAACCACCATTTGCAATCCTGCGAATAACATCCCAGAACAAGAAGGGACTTTGTAAATTTTATCGTTCGTAATTGTAAGCTTCCTTTACATGCAACAAGGTTGATCTTCATGATGACATCTTCTTTGTTTATAAACTCTTCATCCGCATTAAAACCTGAGCCATCATCCCATGTATGACTTTCAATCCTGGCCTCTGGATTATCATAACATATAATGGCTTCCTCCTCATTAATACATTGATCGGGCACTTCTTCCTCGATCACATTTTCAGAAGGATTTTGAAGATCTTCATTACAACGATCTACCATTTCTTCGTTTATAGAAAGGGTGTTATTGGGAAGATTGAATTCTTGATCGTTGATATCAGGGAGACTGAAGTCTTCATACTGATGCTGGTATTAATCTTCACCCTGAGAAGTAAATCCGCTTATACCAACATGTTCGGATTCTGTTCGACTCTCCTTCCTATCCAAGGAAACCTTCAAAACGGGCCTCCAACCTTGAGGAGAGATATCGGCAAAATAAACTTGTAGGTCGTGATCAGTCTTTATTTCAGTTGGATAACAGGTTGGAGGTGCACTTGTAAGAGAATATTTCACGTGCACATCATCATGGGAGCAAGTAAGTCGTCCTGATTGTTCTATAATATCACTTATCAACATTTGGAATGTAGTCTGGTTGCTCATAAGAATAGCAGAAGTTTGCTTGCTCTCCGCAACCCAATTCAAACACGTGGTTTCTTCTTCCCACACTCCAAATTGAAATCCAATAACAAATTTTGACATAACCCAGTCGCCGTTCCTTTACAACATTAAAAAAAAAAAAAAAAAAATTAACCATGCATGCAGTACAAAACTGAGAAACAAAAAATTTGATCGCGTGATCGATTGATAAAATCGCGTGCGCGATTCATCAGATTCGCGTGTGCGATTAACTAATCGCGTGCGCGATTCATCAGATTCGCGTGTGCGATTAACTAATCGCGTGAGCGATTTTGAGAAATCGGGCAAGCAATTAATAAAATCTAGTGCGCGATCACGCTGTATTGTCGTTATATTGGCGTCCAAAATAGGTTAGGGAATGTACTGCATTAAACTCAGATAGATGGGGTTCAGAAAAAACTCAGTTAAATCATTCAGTGAAAACGAAGTTCAACAAATAGGTTTGAGAAAAAATTTAAATGAATCGCGTGAGCGATTTATAGAAATCGCGCAAACGATTGATAAAATCGAGTGCGCGATCACTTTGTATTGGCGTTATATTGGCGTCCAAAACAGGTTAGGGAATGTACTGCATTAAACCCAGATAGATGGGATTAAAAAAAAACTCAGTTCAATCATTCAGTGAAAACGCAGTTCAAAAATTAGGGTTCAGAAAAAATTCAAACGAACCGAAACCTTTCAATACCTTTGATTGTTGTTGTTTGCCATTGTACCTGTAATCAGAGAAAGTTTTTGAAGAATCAAACGAACACTGCACAGTACTGCAATCGGAGAAGAAATATTAGAAAAATAGGGTTTTCGTCGCATACAGGAAGGAGAGAGAAATTGAGAGAATTGGTTGAATGTGATTTGGGGCCAGATTCTAATTTTGTACAAATTTTGGGGCCAAAAAGAGTCTGTAAAATCCTGACGTGGTAACTATTTAATTAAGTTGAGTAATTAATTAAGAGCTAATCAAGCAAAAGGTTATATAACCAATTCTTTTAAAACTAGGGGTTACATAACTAAAAAAAGACTTGAACGTCCCTTTTAACCGAATGCCCCGATGAATATAAGCCATAGAAAATGGGTCGGGTCGGGTCGGGTCGGGTCCCATTTTAGTAACAGAAAATTGTAGAAAGCCCCTCTTCCAGTTCGATCAAGACTAGAACTTTCCAAGAACTCTGCCTCTGTTCTCGTCTCTCAAATCACACCGACCTCTTCCACTTCATTGGATTCATAATTAATCAATTCTAATCCAAGGGTTTTTCTAGGGTTTTACTCCACAATTCATAATTATCCGAACGCTTGCAGAGCCATCAATGGTCCGTTCCCACGGCCTCCGCCTCGCCCGCCGTTCCCTTTCCTCTCTTCTGCTCCATAATTCGCATTCTTCAGTATGCCCTCTCTCTCTCTCTCTATATATATATATATATATGGGTTATGTATGTATCTATATGGGTTATGTATATTTATATGGATGTTATGGTTGTAGTAATGGATAGTTATTGTTATTGTGGCAACTGGATGCAGTTATGCAATTCCTTGCCGAAAGGAGGCTGGAGGAGCTTCAGTATCGCGCCGGGGAGTCAGTCTGGAGTTCTTTTTAATTCCAATTGCAGAAACGGTGCCGGAAATTTTGGATTTGGAGTCTTGAAATTTTCAGTCGAGTTGTGAATTATGCAATTCTGACGTTCTCTTAATGAAATGCAGCGGGAAATCGCAGACATTGGTTAAAGCTTGGATTTTTTAATGTTAATCTGGGCTCGGCAAGGTCGATTCATGGCACTGGTGAGTATTTACTTGGTTGTAACATTTAATGTTTTGCATTTGCAAAGTAAAAAAGGGAAGTTCATGGGGATTTATGGCAAGGTTGTTATATTATGTTACTATTAATTTACTATTAGGGGGGAGGTTCTGCGTCAGCTGAATCACTTCGGGGACTAATTCATTGAAAGTTCAAAAACAATTTTATGGTCAATTGATTCTCAAGTTCTATTTTTGGGCTACACCAACTATACAATCCATCATTATCTCATACTCATCATATGCGCAACAGACTCCCGGTTAGTTTGAAAATTGGTAGAAGAACGCGGTGATAATACCATATATGTACACGATGAGTACTGAATGATGCCTTCATTTCTGTGATTCCTCTTCTTAAGTTGTCAACTAACTGTTTATCTTTTCTTTTCTCTTTTCTCTTGTTTGGATCTACTTCTTAAGCACCACTATCGAGAGATTTCTATGATGTTCTTGGTGTCAATAAAAATGCATCAGCTTCAGAAATAAAAAAAGCTTATTATGGGGTATGTTACTCTTCACTTCATTTTGTGAAGCTTGCTATTGCGTATCCTTATGTTTTAAGTTGCCTTTTCTTATGTGTTTTGCTTTTGCAGCTTGCAAAGAAATTGCATCCGGATACAAATAAGGAAGACCCAGAAGCTGAAGCGAAATTCCAAGAAGTCCAGAAAGCATATGAAGTACATTCTCAAAATCTTCAGTCTTCACATCTAAAGTTCTAGTTATAATTTTTTTTCGCTTTATTTAATCTGGTTTGACGGTCTCAATTTGTAGGTCTTGAAGGATGAAGAAAAACGCCAACAATATGATCAGGTTTTGCCATTCCTAAGATTAGTAACACATTTTAGATTTATAAGTCAATTCATATTTGATGATTGATTGTTTATAATATTCCTAAAAGAAATTAATCATCTTATATAATTAAGAGTTGTAAAAAATAGTAAAATATATTATATGAATGCTCTCTGGAGCTAAAGTTTCTTACTTTTAGAAATGCTGATGAATTTCATTCTCTCTAGTTCAGATTCACAATTTCGTTATCTATTTTCATCTTGGGCATAAAAATTGCATTAGGTTTCAACAGGCTTCTAAGTTTTCATTCTACTGATGGGCTGAAAAATGTATAAACTGTTTCTGCTTCTCAATGGGTTTTCCAAAGGAAAATCGTTCTGCATGGGATGTGTATTGCTCTTTTATTTACATGATGCGAGAATTTTCATTGGATTTGTATAATCCTCCCTTTTTTTGGGGTTAACTGGTCTTTTGACATCTCCATTCGACAGCTTGGCCATGATGCTTTCGAACAGGCTGGTAATGGTGAAGGTTCTGGATTTGATCCATTTAGAGGTGGAGGCTTTAATCCTTTCCAGGACATGTTCAGAAATGCTGATGTAAGCCTTTTACAATAAGGGTCATATCTTCTCTTTTTCACTCCATCTACGTCTTTTATTTCTAGACCCGTAATTGAGGTTCTTGTCATTTGTTTCCTTGATTTTTATTTCTAACCAAGTTCCTCAATCTAATACATGGTTTCTTCTGTGTTTTGATGTTCTACTGTGGAGATCAGATTTTCAACATCTTTAACAGGAACCTTGGTGGTGAAGATGTTAAGGTTATTATCTATATTCAATGATCCCACTGTAGAGTTAGTATCCCTTGAAATCAATAGTCTAACAAATTTTGGGTTGATGTCAGGTCTCGATTGAACTATCATTTATGGAAGCTGTCCAAGGATGCTCCAAGACATTGACAATCATGACTGATTTGGCTTGTGATACTTGTGGTATTGCTATCTTTATTTCCTGAAAGAACTTAAATCAAATTTTGAAGGCACATACTATATTTTCTGGCTTATTTGTTTGGCTCTTTAAGCTACAAATAGGCTGATTGGTTTACTTTTACATTTCAGTTAGTTCCATATTTTTTTTCCATGTTTATACTGCTTCAGAATAGATATTCCCGACTTCTGTAGGTGGGACTGGAGTTCCTCCCGGAACAAAGCCTGAAACCTGTAAACGTTGTAGAGGCTCTGGAATGGTGAGTACCTTTCGCATCAGTTGTCTTAATTGATGTACTCATTCTAATACCTTGATGTTCAACCCCAGGTTATTTCGCAAAATGGTCCGTTCACTCTTCAATCTACCTGTCCAAATTGTGGTGGAGCTGGAAAAATTGTATCGGTATGACATATTTCCTATTAGAATGTGCAGATATTGGTCTAGGGATGAGCCTAAATATTTCTGCTTTGCTCACATGTTCTTATGTGACTGATAAAGTTCTTCATTTAGTCTAATTTCGTCCATCTATGTGGTGAAAGAAAATGCAGTGGACAATTGTTGGGGTCGTAGGGCTATTCGGCTTGCTAAATGCTTCAATTAGTTGTTAATGTGTAGTATGTCAGTGTGTTTCCAATGTCTTCATTACATTATGTATGTCAGTGTGTTTCCTATGTGTTCACTACATTACTTGGTGACTGTTCTTGGTAGAAAATGTCCCTCATTTATTCTTCACAACTGCATGAGTGATGGTGTAGAGCATAAGAAAAAATAATACCTCACTTTACTAATTTCACATGTTACGCCATCTTTGATATAAAAAATATGATAAACGAATAATGTTAGATGTACGCAACTACTTATATGTTTGCTAAACTTATTCTTACATGTGCTGCTTCGGTTAATTGTTTCTAAATGAGGAAAGAATAACTTGGATGGATGCGTACTAGATGGTAAGTTATTGAAATCAGAACATCTAACCTTGAATTCAATAAAATAATGAGGCAAAACCGGCTCACTACATTTTCCTTGGTTCGTGTAAGTGGCCTGTTAAAGTTTTGTCAACCATAATAGGCTTGTAATGAGATTGAGATGCCATTTTTTAAGAACTGCTATAGTGAAAATGTATTGGTCAGTTACAATTAATCACTATATTCTTTCTTCTTGTTGGCACAGAGCTTCTGCAAGTCTTGCAAGGGTAAGCGGGTAGTGAGAGGGCCGAAGACCGTGAAGTTGAATGTCTTGGCAGGTGAGTAACCATTAAAAGCTATTGTTGTCCTATGGTGTCGTTTTATTAGCCTTTCCCAGAGATTTGGTTCATGGATTCGTTCAACAATAGCAGATCTCAATGAGATAGGTTCATCTTGATTTTCCTATTAAAGCAGCTCAATCTATTCGGCATGCTTTAGTACAGGAGGGGAATTGCAGTTTATCTACCCGACTAATTGCTATAACTCCGTTCTTCTCTTTTTCGCCTGACATCTTGTAGATGGGTTTGAGACTTATTTCCATTAGAAGAATAAAAAAATTAATTGGGTAAAATATCCCTTGCTAGTTGCTAAACTGAAATGGGCCTTGGAAATATTGCGGTTCTTTCTGATGTGTATATATATGTATGTATATATATATTTTGTGGGTGTGTTAGGTAGTCTTGTCGTATTGAAATGATATGATTTATGAATGGATTTGTGGTTGTAACTTTTCTGGGAAGGTCCATGAATAAGTGTGGTCTATTACTCTATTGATATATACACTGTTCATCTGCAGGAGTGGACAACAATGACACTATTAAGATCCCGAGAGGAGGTGGAGCAGATCCTGATGGAAATCAACCTGGTGACCTTTTTGTTTTGATTAAGGTGGCTAGATTAGTTCCATGCGTCCATTACTCTTTAATGTTAAATAGTTATTTTGTATAGTTGAATGTGGTTGCTCCTAACATTCCGAGAACCATGCTGGATATGTTTTCCAGGTCAGAGAAGACCCAGTTTTCCGTAGAGAAGGAGCGGACATCCATGTGGATGCAGTTTTGAGCATCACTCAGGTAATATTTACAAAGTAATTGTTTTTGCAATTTTGCATTTTAAAAAGAAGCCTAGAACTTTGGGATCACATGAAGTTTATGAATCATAGACATGTGAATTTAGTCTGTTGGTAGTGCAGTAGACTGATATGATCCAGTAAACTCAAAGCTTTTGACAGGAATAATAGAGTTGGTGATATTGCTCAGATGTATCGTTTCCATATCCATCAATGTTTAATGCAAGTTCTCTTAATTTGCAGGCAATTTTGGGAGGATCAATCCAGGTTCCTACCCTGTCAGGGGACGTTGTTGTTAAGGTATGTTTGCTTTGTCATATACCTACTCCTTTGTAAAAAGAAAACTATAATAATCTTTCTGTTAATTTAATCTTTTGCAACTGATGTTCACTTTCCACTTGTCTCTGGTCCGCAGGTGCGGCCCGGCACCCAACCTGGCCAAAAGGTGGTATTGAGGAAAAAGGGTAAGAGTATTACCTTCACGTATTAGCATCTCGCTGTTCTTTAATCTGTGGGTTAGTTACTATTAGTGATAGTGGAAGTCATTTCCCAAACCCGGTGAGACTTTAAACATATTTTTTCCATTGCCCTGGCATATCTTCCATCAATCTAGCTTGTGTGATGTAACTAAAAATAGGCTTTATGTGCCTTAATGAATCTTTGATTATTTATTAGCTTTGTAAATATGTATGATCTTCATGAGGCAAGATAGGTATTAATCCATGTACCCATGTGTCTTTGAGGTCAATGGATTCAGTCTTATGGGTTTTGCAGTAAAATAATAATTGTCTACTATTGCAGGGATTAAAGTCAGAAACTCCTTCTCATTTGGGGACGAGTATGTGCACTTCAACGTCAACATTCCGACGTAAGTACCTCTGGTGGACTTAGAGGGTATTTGGCAGAGCTTATAAGATGTTGAAATAAGATGCTAGGAGCTTATAAGCTATAAGTTCTGAATACCAAACTTATTTCACCTTAACAAATTCTCCTTGTCTACATATCAACATAATTGTCATTACTAACACCTTATAACCTCATGACCTTATTTTTTGATTTTTATTCAAGCACTTGGATCTTATTTCCAAAATAAGATGCAACATGTTGTTAGCTCCAAAACATCTTATTGAACCTTACATGCTCCTTCAAATAAGCTTTAGCCGACCAACCTCGCAGATTAGAGGATTATTTATTGTATCTTGCTCATCCTTTAGTCAAAATTTTGTTTGTTTTCGTCGTTACCTTGCAAATTTCAGAAACTTGACTGAGAGGCAGCGCCAATTGATTGAGGAGTTCGCAAAAGAAGAGGTACGAGAAGATGATAAAGGGGCTGCTGCTGGAGCATCAAATTGATGGCAGCTTAATTTTGCAAGCATCACTTAGTCATTTTCTACGGCTAAAACAATTTTGGGTTTAAAGGGTTCACTGTTAGACTATTAGTAGATGTATTAGGCAGATTATGTAATATTTCTCACCAATGAGTGGTATTGATTACATTGGAGTTTTGCTGAAGATCAGACCGTTTGGCTTTGATCTGTTAGCTATGCTGTATATAAACGCTTTGATAATAAGGAAGATGCATTGGTTAGATGTTTTAATAAAGTTGAATATGGGCTCACTCGATTTTCATTTGAAAATTTAGTAGAAGATATATCTAATTATGGGGAGAAGAGAGAGGCGAGCAGGTAGAAAATATATTTGATTATGTATTTCTTTGTATATGTATTGCGGGAATAATATACGAAGGTTGGGCGTAAGTTCGTAATGTGGCGGTGTTGCCATGATTTCCAGCAATTGTGTGTGCATTGGCTTTGTTGGATGAATGTTGCTTCGGTTAGATGTTTGAAAACACGAGTGCCCGCGAGCTTTGAGATAAGATTTGAGGAATTTTGAGTGAGGAGATCCTACCTGTGGGTAAAATTTGTGTTAAAAGTTACCCTCTACTTGTGTGATAATACACGTAAGTATAGTACACACTAAAGAACCTTCGTTTATTTAATGTGATATGGACGGGCCGGATGTAATATTTGACAATAATAATAATAACGATAATGGTATGGATTTTTATATGTTCTACAGTTCTACTAACAAAAAATACACCGGAAACAACAATGATAACAATCTTAAAATATACTAGTAAGTTTGCACATTCGATGCATGTGCAAACTTACTAATGGTATGAATTTTTAAATGTTCTACGGTTCTACTAACAAAAAATACACCGGAAACAACAATGACAACAGTCTTAAAATATACTAGTAAGTCTGCACATTCGATGCATGTGCAAACTTACTAATGGTATGGATTTTTAAATGTTCTACGGTTCTACTAACAAAAAATACACCGGAAACAACAATGACAACAGTTTTAAAATATACTAGTAAGTCTGCACATTCAATGCATGTGCACATAAAAAATTATTAGCATTTAAATATATTAAAATAATTTTTTTATTAATATATATTCTATAATTATTTTTTTAAATAAACAGGATGAGATAGTGTCATATTAATAACTAAAATTAAAAATTAAAAATATAAGCAAAAAGAGATAAAAATTATATAAAAAAGAAAAGAAAAAAGTTGAAGTGTTGAGAGACAAAAGGAGTTAGCAAAACGTGGAAGTTATGAAATAAAATAAATAAATACATAAAAAAGAAAAGAAAAAAAAAAGAAAATTAGAGACAAAGAGTCCATGACACCACAATCGAGTCTTACGCTTAATAATATAGTATAGATAAAATAAAGTTGCGATTTTAATAAGGGTAAATTATATCTAAATTTCTTGTAGTTAAATGTGTATTAACACTTAGACACCTTAAAGTTCTAAATATTACACTTTCATCCCTTATTATTTACTAATAGTTTATGAATACCATCACAAAGTTACAACATGATCTCAAATTTAGATTTTTATTATAGTTCTCTGTTTTCTTCTTCAAACAGGATAATTTGAACTAAATATTCCTGTTAATGTGACTAATATCTATAGAGTTAATGGACTAACAATTCAGTAATTCAATCTCTGAGAAATTGATAAATTCAAAAAGGTTGAGATCTCTCTGTCTTTTTATCCATTTTCCATAACAAAGAGATCTCTGTTCTCCAAATGCAGATATGAATCATGTCACAGGTTACAGAGACTCCCTCATCCTCCACAGTTATATGTAACCATCTCACATTAAACATATGAACTCAGACGGAGATGTAGTCCACTTAGCTAGTACGTTTGAAAAGCCAACTGTTATAAGGAAATACAGAATCCCGTATGCATATTTTTAACTAAAAGAATAAAACATTAACGTAATTCTTGAATATTTCCTCTCCCTGGTTGTACTCCTATAAAGATGCATGTATTTGGCACCACTCTTTTAAGCATAAAGAGATGATTCTGCACAGGGATTTCCACAAAACGAGATGGGGTCGTTTAGGCAAGTATGAGAGGCTCAGAAGCTACGAAGATAAAAAGGATAGTACCAAAAGGCCATGGATGATCAAGAAAGTTCATGGAAGAGTTGAAGGGGGCGTACGGTTGTCGCGTGCTAGAAAGTTGAATTGGAAGCCATTCTCAATCATGTTTATATTGTCAAGAAAGCTTGACAAGGTTCATGCTGGTTTTCTCAGAAGAAGTAAGAAGATGGATGAAGCAATTATCTGATTTTCTCAGTGGAGTTTCCCTGTTCTTTCTCATCATATGTGAACCAACAGCAGATGAAGAAAGTACATGATTTTATTTGATGCTTTAGTACAATTTCTTTTGAGTTCAAATATGAAATTTCAAGCTTTTTCTATATAATTTCAACATGTAATTTCTGAAGTTCATTACCAAAAGGATATTAAATGTTTCCTCAAGAATAGGCTTATGCAATATTTATACACAAACAAGGCACTATTTGTTTTATTTTTCAAAAGCAACATAGACACATACACATAAGTTTGGAGCGACAACATATATAACACACCAGTTTGTAATTTCAACATCAAAGTGCTCAACTTTTAGAACTCCTAACATCACCATACATCACACACAAATACACACAGAAACACACGTAAACATACAAACACACGAAGACAAACTTGATCGAGGAAACATACTTTCCTAGTCATGAGATTCTAACATGAAAGCTCAAAACAAAGATGATGAAATTCATTGAGGGTTGGCGGAAAGTCTGAAATCAAGGGTTTGAATATATACTTTGGAGGTCCGCCATAGAATGAAAAGATTTCGGTTCCAAAAGCACAATCTTTTCATTCTAAGGAGGACCTCCGAAGTATATATTCAAACCTTTGATTTTAGACTTTCCGCCAACACTCCATGATTTTCAGCATCAGAGCTTCCAATACTTGTAGAATCACAAAACTAGAAAAGTATGTTTTCCTCTTTGTTTTTGTGTGTTTATATGTTTATGTGTGTGTAAAGTATGGTGATGTTAGTTGTTGAAAAGATTGAGCTCACAAATTCCATGACGAGATTTGATCAAGAACACATGTGATCCCGGCCTCAGCCTTATGTGGGGATTGCATTATCCAGCTATTGATCTCCCACAAGCAGCCCATTTCACAATGTCGGAAAGTTGTTAAAACCAGGAGTAGGAGATGGATGTTTATCCACTCTTTGCGGCTTATATTAGGCTGAAAATGGAAATAAGGATTGAGTTCATGCTATGAATCGAGAGTTAAAAGAGATGCAGGAATTTAAAACTCTGACGGGTGAGGTGTGAAACTGTTTTTCCTCCTATCTTGTGAATGGTTGACGGAGGAGTTGAAGAAAACTAGTGTGAGAAAAGAGAATTTGGAATAGAAAACATGGAAAAGCACTAGAAGTTTTATAGTAAAGCTGTGGTCAACCTTGTGAAATCTTCTTCATTAATATTTTCATTGTGTACAGTCTCAAGCCGACTCATTTCAAGGGGCATGTCCAACTTTTAAGAATTTTTTAAATTTATATATATTTTTTGAATACTTTAATTTTTGTTCTCTCTATATTAAATCCAATCCTAATTTGTTTCTGATCGCTAGTGGTCAACAAACTTTGGCGGTGGTGATTGCTAAAACGGTGAACTTTGACAGAAAACTGGAAATGGTGGAGATTGCTAAAGTGGTGGTCAACAAACTTTGGCATAAAATTGGAAATGGTGGAGATTGCGAAATCGGTGAACAGAAAACTAGAAATTGTAAAAATAATGGACAGAAACTAACACAAAACTGAAAATTATGAAAGCACTAAAAGTGCGGTGGTGGTGGTGGTGAAATTGTTAAAGTAATAGAGGCGGTGAATGAAAGTTGTCAAAGCGGTGGTGATTGTGAAATTGTTAAAGTAGTACAAGCCCTATGACGTGAAATATGAGTACAGATATAAGATGCCAAAGCGGTGGTGATTCCATTACATCAAAGCGGTGGTGATTGTGATGGTGGTTGTGAAATTGTTAAAATAATAAAAGCGGTGAATGAAAGTTGTCAAAGCAGTGGTGATTGTGAAATTGTTAAAGTAGTATGAAATTACTAAACTAGTACAAGCTCTATGACATGAAATATGAGTACAGATATAAGTTGTCAAAGATTGTTAAAGCAGCACAAGCCTTATGAAGTAAAAATGGGTACAAATATGAGTTATCAAAACGGTGGTGATTGTGAAATTATAAAAATGAAATTGTAAAGATTATTAAAGCAGCACAAGCCCTATGGCGTGAAATATGAGTACAAATATAAGTTGTGAAAGGGGTAATGATTGTGAAATTGTTAAAGCATACAAACTCTATGACGTGAAATATGGGTACAAATAACAGATAACTCATATCGTGCACGAAGTTGTGATAAGAACGTACAACTAGCCGGCTAGGGTTTGGACACGGTGTTTCTTAGAGAGCAAGATGAGAGGCCGTCAATAAATTACCCGTATATTATATCTTTATTTTTTTGTCTTCACCACCCTAATCAAACTCAAAAATTACACTCTAGTTTTTTCTGCTTTTCGGCTTTCGATATGTACTTTTGTAATTTCATTTTAATGTAATCAAAGTTGTATTTTATTTCCTTGCATTCTTTTTCGTCTTGTCCTTGCGGTCAAATTGTAATCTACGATCCCAATAGAAGTCATCCTTTCTGAGTCTCCTTGTTTTAGTTTTATTTCACGCCTTTTTTAGTCTCCTTGTTTTAGTTTTATTTCACGTTTTGAATCGTTTTTGCCAAATCATGTTGGCACGCTCCTTCAACTGCACACTCTAAGCCAAGAATGCCGTGTGTTTGTCACGCTCGCGTTCAAAGCAAATTTTGCACAAACAACTTGCAAGTCTGCTTATACTTTTCCTTTAAACCCGACAAATAGCTCGTTGAATCTCATATGGCGAAGTAATATTGCCACCAAACTCAAATGTTTTCTATGGCAAATTAAACTCAATAGCTTGATGCATAATGCATCGAGAGCTGATAGGCACATGGGAGACGAAGCCTGTTGCCAGATATGCGGCATGGCCAAGGAGTATGTGCTCCACATTCTGCGCAAATGATTTGCTGCACAAGCGGTGTGGAAGAAGGGTCTCGAGGAGAAGGATTGGCCTCTATTCGACAATTTGAAGGGAAGTGGCTGGGTTGGTAATACTTGGAAGCGCCATACACAAAATGTAGTTGCGCCTGGTAGTGACTGGAACCATTTTCCTGGCTAGTTTATAGGAGATTTCGAATATTCGGAACAAAAGATAACCCATACATAATACATTGAGCAATATTAAAACCCTTGCTCTTGATACCTATACCTAAGCCTTGCAGCGGACTAGAAGAGAGAAGGATACAGTCCAACAGCCCATCCTTGGAAGCGCACATGGTGCAAACGTAATAAAGAGGGTAGTAATTATGCGCACACCAAATCAGCTACCGTCGGGGGTGTCATATACGATGAGGTGGGTACTTGGTTGGTGGGTTTTGCTGTGAAACTCGAGGATGCTACCATTACCACGATAGAGTTAATGGGTCTGAGCGAGTGCCTGAAGTAGCATGGGAAAGAAGGTGGAGTGCGACTCTAAATCAGTGGTCAAGCTTGTGAAACATGCTAATATTACAGAGCATCCTTTGGTGGTGATCGCGGGAGATTGTCCCAAGCTGTTGCGAAAGCCATGGGACTGTAGCCTCGAAACAAATCAAATGTTCGGGTAATGGTCTTGCGGATGTGTTGGCAAAGCTAGGCCAAGGGACGGAGAAGGATAGGAATATGTTTGGGATTACCAGCGGGAAAACCTCGAGTCCTATGAAGTTTGTATTACAAAGGCAAATACAATCACATTTTATGAATATCGTTTATTGCTTAGCAGAGCATCCTTGATCGTAATATTAATTGTTCACCCGAAAACAATAACTGTCCGATTCTTTTGAATCCACAGTTGCTGCACCTATTGCAACCACCAACAAGCATTTCGTTGCCCCATTGCCACAAACACGAACAAGCATTACGAATCTCCTATTTCAACTGTGTTCAATCTTCAAATTCACTCAACTATACACATTCAGTGATTGAAATAAGAAAATCGGACTCTTCAGCACAATTAATTTTCCAAAGAATCCAGTTCTTTTGCTGCATTTGAAGTGTTCTAATCCAGTTCTGAGAATCCTTCGTACTGGAGTCTTCCTCTCCAGATGTTTTACGATAAATTCATTCTTTAAACCAATTAAACAGAACAAGCCCGATTTGAACACGAAATTGAAGGAGAGTAGTTATTCAAAAATAGATGTTCTTTATCAAGTAGAAAGAAACTCCGCCACATTATAAAATCACAGAAATAATTTGAACACCAACTGCACAGAATTTCAAAATCAGAGTCAAATGCTAAATGGGGATACTTTGAAACAAAACAGCAGCAGAAACAGTATTCGTAAGCTAAATTAACATTAAATTCCAATCTCAAAACACATAGAATCTGCAGTGACAAAAACAGTTTCGAGTTTCCGGATCTCAATCACCGCCGGCCTTATTGTAGACATAGGTGAGGCCACACTTACCGCAGTAGTGCCTGTCAAAGTGATTGGCCATGAAGGTTCCGGCGCCGCACTCGGCGTTGGGGCACTCCTTCCTCAGCCTCTGGACCTTTCCGGAATCATCGACCTTGTAGAACTGGAGGACGGAGAGCTTGACCTTCTTCTTCTTGTGCTTGATCTTCTTGGGCTTGGTGTAGGTCTTCTTCTTACGCTTCTTGGCGCCACCGCGGAGGCGGAGAACAAGGTGGAGAGTTGATTCCTTCTGGATGTTGTAGTCGGCGAGGGTGCGGCCGTCCTCGAGCTGCTTTCCGGCGAAGATGAGACGCTGCTGGTCCGGAGGAATTCCCTCCTTGTCTTGGATCTTAGCCTTCACATTGTCAATGGTGTCGGAGGATTCAACTTCCAGGGTAATGGTCTTACCCGTTAGGGTTTTCACGAATATCTGCATCTTCGGCGGCGGAGGGTAAACAATGGGGTACTATACTGAGGCCAAATATATATATATATATATATATATATATATATATATATTATTTGGTATTCAATTCTAGGTAGAGACTTTTTTAAAAATAATATTTTTTTATTCATGTTACCAAAAATGGTATCGGTTGGAGGGGATTTAAGATTTTGGTATTAGTCGTGGGAATTTCCCGTGACTTCGATTATTTTATTATTATTTATTGTGGAGTCGCGAAGATCTCCCGTAATTCTAATTTTTTATATTATTTTAATAGAAGTCGCGGAGATCTCCTGCAACTTCATTTTTTTTTAATAATATTTTCTGGAGTCGAGTCTGACACCCCGACTCCCATTAAATTTTTTTTTTTCTTTTTTTTTTAAAGTTGTAGTCCAGATCTAGATCTGGACCTTCATCTCCATCGCCATTCACCTCCATTGCCATTGAAGACGCCGATGCCTCAGCTGGAGGAGTCCTCCGCCGCCCGCCGATCGCCGCTGACTCTGGGTGTCCGGAAGTGTAGCCGGCGCCGCCCACTCCACCTGTGAAGGTAAGTATCAATTTGTGCAATTTTAGTTTTTTTTTTTTCTCATTTTTTTTGTAATTAGTTATTAAAATTTTGTAAATCTGAAGTTAATTAGTAATATAACGGTAATATGTTAGTTTTTTAAGCTAATCTATGATATTATTCATGTTAATTTATAGTTAATAATTCATTAAAAAATATTATACTTCTTAAACGTTTTAATAATTACGTAGACTATAAATAATAAAATATTTAATTAATTTGAAATTGTTATACGTATTAGTTAGTTTGGCATATTTTTTGATAACCTTGGTAATCACGTTTGTTATAAATAATGAGTTTAGTATTTATCTTTAACTAATTACTCATGCTAATATTAATGTGGTATATTTATTAATTTCGTTGGTAATGCTGTAAACTACAAATAATTAATTTAGTTATAACTGAAAGTATTAAGTTAGTTGTTGTAATGAATATTTGAGTAATTTATGAAATATTTTGTTAATTAGTTAGTTATAGTAGGTGTAATTGAGTTTTTTTTTTTTTTTTGATGTCTAGATATATTTACGTTTCAGAAGAAGGCGATTTACTTTATTTACAAGACATGCATCGCTCGGAATATGTTTTTAATGGGCATATTGATCGGATTGTAATCCCAAGACACAATAACACGACTGGATTTAGTCACGATCCCGAAGACGATAGATATGTACATGTAAATGATGATATCATTGCTATCTTGTATAACATGAGTTTTTATGGAGTTTTTAGTTGTGGATACATACTAAGCGATGCACATTTAATTACTGCATTATTGGAAAGATGGCGTATGGAGACGCATACATTCTGTAACGCCCCGACTTTTTTGGTCGTACAGGTATGACGTATGTGTTTACTAATTTGCGCGATTTAATTTCTTAATTTCTTTAAATTTTGTTATTTATTTCATTATTTCCATACTTGAATTTATTTCTTGTTGCATTTGAATTTTATTTGCATTTTTAACGTATTTGCTTATATGTGTATGATTATGCCTTGTTTGATTCCGATTCGATTTCCGTTTTTCGTGATAACTTGGTATACTTGAATTATGTGTATTATGATCTTACCTATATGTTCGTTTCATGATTTTGTTCTTGGTTTCATGAGTTTTGAATTTATTTGGATTCTTGGAACCAAAACGGGGGCTAATGGACAATTAGCGCACCCTTGGTTCCATATGTGATATCTTGAGCTCGGGAACTCGGACTCGAGTTCCGTCACCTCCATTGAATCCGTATCGACGATTCGGAGACAATGGGACAAGCCTCATGCCTTTTTAAGATCATTTGGATTCCCAAAATTCAACCGAAAGGAGCACGTTACGCCCAAAATGGCCAATTATGACTCCACACAAGCTACGAACCTACTTAAACGTACCTAAGACCTATCCTTTGACCCTAAACACTTGCCAACCACCCCATCACCCTCTCTCAGCCCCCCATACCTAGCCATTCCCTTCCCACAACCCACATTTTCAGCTAAACAAGAAGAAAAAGAAGAAAGGGAAGAGAAGAAAGAGACCACTATTCACCAAGGGAGAAATTGAGCTCATCTCTCATCCATTCCTCACCATTTCTTAAAGGTAACTCCATTTTTGTTATGTACATCTCCTTGTGGTTCTTTTAAGTCCAAGTTTGCATGTTTTCACCATGATTTGATCAAGTTTGGAAGAAATGATTAAATAGTAAGGGTTTCATGTAAAATTATGATTCTAGCATGCTTCCTTAGAATTTCTTTGAGTTTCTTGAGTTATATATGATCCTAAGACATGCATTTATGATTTTATGGACTTATATTGCATGGTGGTTGAGGGATTTATTATGTTCCATTATGAACTTGAAGGTTTTGGAAGATATGAATTGGTTGATGATCTCTTGATGTTTTTTTTTCTTGAAGTTCTTGTTGTCTAATGTGTTATAGCTTGAATACATGAGTAAATGACCTGATTTAGTGTGCTTTTAGGTTGAGTTTTGTGTTGGCTTGGTGATGTATGGCTTCCATTTTGTTTTTTTCCAAGTTTGTGTATTTTTTTGGCAACTGACCCAAATCCACGGGGGTGGATTTGAGTCAGTAGGCTGGACAGAATCCATGGGGGTGGATTTTTCCCTTTGGAAAAATCCATGGGGGTGGATTTTGTCCTGCGTTTTTTTTTCACTCCGGTTCCGTTTTTCTTCTTTTTCTCTGCTTGTTTGATCTTCCTCCACCTCTTTTATGACTTCTATGCTATGTTAATATGTATTATTATGTGATTAATGTATCAAGTTTATGGTTTGTTTTGTTATGATTTATGAACGATTGAACTTGGTACTTCCACTTATTGAATGCAATTAATGATTTTGAACGTTTATGTGACTTTATTGTGTTAATTGTGCATAAGAATAGTTCCATGACTTGAGAACATTTTCTTTTGCATCTCATATCATCCACATTGCATTGCCGTGCGTCGTATATGGTCATTTTGAGTCTCACACTACCTCTTTTGCACAGATTCGGGTCTAGTTGGAAACGAGGGCGTCGTTTGAGGCTCTACTCTTATCCTTTTGCCGCTTCAAGGTGGGTTTCTCTTCTACTAGCTAAAATGACCCGATATAAACCCAATGTGCAAAGTTTTAAACCAAATGTATAATATACGTATATGGAGTCTTTTCTCGAGTAAATGATTTCAAACGTAAGTCTTTCTTTTATGAATCCTACCTTATGTTTTGGTGAGACATGATCGTTAATGATGCACGGGCCCAGGACCTAGCACATGTGGCTATCCGGGGAGGCAAGGGCCGACGGTGATCCCATGTGCTAGTCCCAACCATTTAACAGAGACCTGAACTCGCTAGGAGATTAGCGTGGAATGGTAGCTGAGCGCCCTTGGGGGATTCATGTACCCCCCTGGGTCAATGTATGAGGTGGTCGGGCCTTGCAAACCCGTCCACCACCGGAGGAAGAAGGTGTATATGTATGATTATGAATCGTATGAATGTGCACATAAGATTAATATGCATGAAAATAAATGAATTATGAATATGATTACACGAGGTGATGGTTGGAGATAATGCACGCCCATTCGCCGGGCCATGAAACCCAATAATTATTTATGAATGAATATGATAGTCGTAATTCCATTGATGTTTTCTTTGTTTTGCCCGCTTGGGAAATTCTTATCAAACTTCAAATGGAATTAGGGCTTGTATGTATATGTTTAAATTCCGTTGTATTATATATTATGCCCCGTTTTTATACCCACCGGTCTCTTTTAGACTGAACCCGGTTTGTTTTCAGTTGTTTTGTGCAGGTTTGGAGGTGCTAGGCGGGAATACGAGTCGTCTAGGTCTTGCATTAGTGTCTAGCATTTCCTTTTACACTCATATATACTTGTTCTTATTACTTTTGTATTATGATTATGTATGGAGCGTATATTAAGTTATTTTGTGCCGTGATGGCTTTTGCACAGGTTGTAAGTGTTGGTACCTATATGTAAATACGATATGTATTGCTATGTGTTGGTACCTATAAGTACTTATGTTGAATTGCTTCCGCTATTGTTATGGTCACTCTGATTTAATTATGTTTTGGTTATGCTTGGTTTAAGGGTTAGCTCCCGCCTAGCTTAGCGTGTGTGTTGTGTCCCCGTTCGCCGTGATTTGGCACGTGTATGGATTTCCCATTTCATATACGGGTCGGGTCTCGGTGCGGGGGATGTGGTGCCTCACGCTCGGGCGCTACACATTCCACCTTCCTGCTGGGGAGGCCACCATTATTTTGGAGGATGTGGTTGTACTATGGGGGCTTCTGATTCGGAGTGATCCAATAATTGGGATTGATGCACCTCCAGCACCGTATGAGTCTTGGATGGATTGTTGTGGTGGCATGTTATTTTTCCCATACGGTGATGATCTTATTGGATCACGAATTAAGATGATCGCTTTAAGAAGGCAGTTAGTGGAGAATCCGCTCAATCCAGATAGTCCTGTCGGGGTGATAATGCAACACGCCAGGTGTGCCACATTACTGATTATGGGTGCATACATGTTTCCAGACACTAGTGGAAATAAGGTGTCCCTAATATATCTACGACATACGCTTACTGTAGTAGAGTGTCAGAGTTATAGCTGGGGGAGTGTTGCGTTGGCGTTTTTGTACCATGAATTATGTGGAGCGAGCAACAGCTGCAACCATAATCAGAATATCAATGGAGCTTTACAACTGTTATAGGTAATACGTCGTTATTAATTAATTATATTATTTTATTTGTTATGTTGGTTCTAAAAATGTTACTATTTTATTTGTTATGTTGGGTATAATAATTATTAAAAACCATCTTGCAGATGTCGGCGGGGATACGTATCTCTTCCATCAGGCCCGACCGAAGAGCACCACGAATGCCTGCAGGAGTAAGAGAGCTTTCAAATGGTCGCGTACTCCCAATCCCCCCGTATGGTGTCAGGTAATATTATTTCACATGCATTGTTCATGCTCTACCTAAAGTTAATTTATTTGTTAATAATTTTGTAATGCATTTTGGGTTTAGTAAAGAATGCTAGTTAATGATATTTTGACATTTTAATAATGAACTAATTTCATTCCTAAATTTTATGGATACCAAATATTTTTTGAAAAAAAAAAAAAAATTGGGCATGCATATTTATATTGGAATATTATTCGTATTTAAATTACATGCGTTAGAAATCACCAACATTCGAAGCATTTATTTAAATAATTTTGATGGATATCTATGTGAATTTAACGTGTTTGTTATGATTTTGTATTTTATTTAAAAATTTTTTTATTCTAAACGAACAAAGTTTAAATAAACTTATGCAAAATATTCATAAAACTAAGACATAAACATAAAGCGAAATTTGCAATTTTTTATCCTACTTTATTGGAATAAATATGCATGAAATATTTATTCCGATTTACACCTATAAATAAAATATAAA
The DNA here is from genome assembly GCA_037501455.1 of Lantana camara. Lineage (NCBI taxonomy): Eukaryota > Viridiplantae > Streptophyta > Magnoliopsida > Lamiales > Verbenaceae > Lantana > Lantana camara. Next base: position 85,472,960 of record CM074862.1, on the reverse strand, counting down.
TATTAATTAAATTATAAATTTTCAAATTGAAAAATACAAATTTAACCAATATTACAAATATATCATTGCACTTTCAATATTACAATATACCCCCTAAGGGTATGATTGGAATTTTTAAAAATTCTATTGCTGACGTCAGCAAAAGTTAACACCGTTATTAACGGTTGGGGCAATTTGTGAGAGAGAATGTAAACCTCGGGGGGGTATTCGTAATTTCTCAAACCTCAGTGGGGAATCTGTATTTTCGCCAAACCTCAGGGGGACGTTCGTAATTATCCCTAAATTGTTTGTAGATGGACTACATATTCCTCGTGGACACATTGTTGGTACCGGGACCCTAAATGGTACTGTTCCGGGACCGTACTTTAAAAAAAATTCCCTAATATACAGGTATCAAAATATTTCTAAAATATTTAAATACAAACAGCGGAAGACTAGCCGGAACTACTCAAGTATATACATGCAATTGATAATAAATTTTAAATCACTAAGCAGATAAATAAAGCATGCAATAACACTTAAGAGCACCTAATTTATCATGCTTAAACAAAATATAATAAAATTACCTTTCACCGAAGATGACTACTGTGCCCGGAATTCACCTCCCGAGAACCCGATACTCAATCTCCTCGTGAAACCGGCAGAGCTTCCCTGCAATAACCCCAGAGAAACCCTCGGAGTGTGAGCTCCGAAAGTATTTCTCTAAATACTTAGAGAAAATAAAACTTTAAACTAGAAAACCCTTTTTAGGGTTTAATCTCCCAAAATTAGGCGTTTTATATATAAACACCTAACTAAAATTAATTCCAAAATAAATCAGAATTAACTAGGAGAAAAGGGATAAAGTTTCAAAGCCGAGAACTCAGCCAAAACCTATCCCAAAAGTTGTATGAAAAAATTGAAATGCCAAGGCCCCTATTTATAGGGGGAAAACCCAGGGTAAAATAGTAATTTCACACCCCACTTGCGTACAACTTGGACACGAATTCCAAGGTGACTACGTCGAAGCTCTCACACCACGAGTCCAACGCCGTCGAGAACGCGCCGAAATACCCCCGCACGAGCCCTCACGCGCCACCAGAAGGTGGCGCATGTGTTATACACGCGACTAGGGTTTCTGGCTGACGTGGCCGATTCTGACGCAGCCACGTGTCCGGGTAGGTCCAACCAGACACGGTTTGAACCGACCCTATCCATTTTTGACCCGACCCATTGACCCAGTCCAAGCCCGTTGATCGGCCCGGTCCATATCTAATCTGGACCGTCCGCGGCGATGACGTGGCGCAATCTCCGCCGTCCACATGTCGCGCCACCTCACGCCTGTCCACTGACGTGGCATGCCACGTCAGCTACCACGTCATCTGCTACGTCATCATTTTTTTTTTTTTTTCCGATGAAAATTTTATTTTCTCCAAAATAAAATTCCGGGCATTTTCAACTCTTTGGAACTTGATTTATTTTCTTAAAATAAATCCCTTGGCTATTTTCAAACACTTTGAAAATTTATTTCTTGCTTTCCTTTTAATGTTTTATCTTCGGGTTTTCGATTGGGGCTTGCAGGAGAACCTGCAGGACTAATTAATTTTAGCTCCAAACGGATTAATATATTATCATCTGATGATAATAATTAATTACAGTTTAACAATATTTAATTCCACTAAATAAATATTGTTGCACTATAAAATTAATTAAATTATTCACGAATTTCTCGATTTAGAATAATTTTGCATTTTACTCCTCCGTGTAGATATCCATGAAAAATAAATTAATGCTACTATCATTTATTTTACTTTTCTAATCTGAAAACTCCTGATTCGCCTTAAGTTCAAATTTCTTGTACGTGAAACACATTCAACATACAACTTCAGTGACGCATCACACGAAGTACTTTGGTCAAAGTTTTAATTTGAACTTTGCAAATCTATTTCAGGAATATCTTTTAACTTTCCAGCAAAGTCACAGATTCCTCGATCAATATTTCTCTTCAGCACATTTCATGTAATCACTGAACGTACAAAGGTTTCGGTCATTCGATATCGAGACCTCACTTATGAGCACATTACAATGATTAACACTACATGCCTAAAGTCGAAATACTACCAGTATTAAGAGTTCAATGCTCCATAAGATTGGTTCATTTTAGATAGTAGTTTAAAATGAACTATCTTAGTGGTCCAGTTCGATGCTTCCAAATCTATTGAAAATCATCAATGTGTTATAACTGGAAACTCCATTTCCCTATGACGAAAGACTAATCATCTTATATAACACATTATAGTCTCGATAAGCACTTATTCTTATCTTATCGACTAGAACTTTAATAACACATGATTTCGATATCCAAAGTCCTTTCCTATGAAACACATTTCATATAAGAATATCATCACACGTTATTAATTATGTTAATATACTCATAACTTGCAACAATTTCAGTTTTATTAATCCAACAAAATACGAAGTATTTACAAAGAAATTGGAATTTCAGGGCACTAATCCCAACAATCTCCCACTTGCCCTAAATCCAATTGGCTACACATCTAAGCCCCATCCCTTCTACATGAGCATTAAAACTCTTTTGCGCCAAAGTCTTAGTGAAGGGATCTACCAGATTATTTACTGAAGGGATCTGCCAGATTGTTTACCGAGTTTATCTTTACTACTGTCACTTCTCCACGTTCCACATAATCTCGAATAATATGAAACTTTCTCTAGATGTGCTTTGCACGTTTATGACTTCGAGGTTCCTTGGAGTTGGCCACCGCTCCAGCATCGTCACAGTACAATGTGATCGGTGTAAGTCCATCTTTGATGACTTCTAAATCCATCAGGAAATTTCGAAACCAATACGCTTCCTTGGCTGCTTCCGAAGCTTCCACGTATTCGGCTTCCATGGTGGAGTCAGCAATGCAGCTTTGGTTAATACTCCTCCAACTTACGGCTGCCCCTCCCAGAGTAGACACGTATCCAGACGTCGAACGTCTAGAATCTAGATCAGATTGAAAATCTGAATCTGTGTACCCTATAGGAATGAGCTCGTTACTGCGATAAACAATAATATAATCCCAAGTTTTTCTCAAGTACTTCAATATATGCTTTACAACTATCCAGTGCTGGGGTCCAGGGTTTGACTGATAACTGCTGACCATACCTACAGCATAACAGATATCTGGCCTTATACATAATATGGCATACATGAGGCTTCCGACTGCCGAGGCATACGGAACATTTTTCATTTCCTCTATCTCTTCAGCTGTCTTGGGACACTGATCTTGAGACAGATAAACTCCATGTCGGAAAGGTAATGAACCTTTCTTGGAGTCAGTCATATTGTATCTTGCCAGTATCTTATCTATATATGCTGCTTATGATAAACCAATCATCTTATTCTTACGATCACGACAAAGTCTGATCCCTAAATATAACTGGCCTCACCTAGGTCTTTCATGTCAAACTGATTTGACAACCAAATCTTGACTGCTGACAATACTCCTGTGTCATTCCCAATGAGCAAAATATCATCTACATATAAGACTAAAAATGTTACAACACTACTCTGATGTCTTTTGTACACACATGGTTCATCAGGCAACTGTATAAACCCAAAGGATTTAATTGCTTCATTAAATCTGATGTTCTATGATCTAGACGCTTGCTTAAGACCATAGATTGATCTATTAAGCTTGCATACCATATGCTCCTGATTTCTGGGTATAAAGCCCTCAGGTTGAGCCATGTATATCTCTTCTTGAAGGTGCCCGTTCAAGAAGGCAGTCTTCATATCCATTTGCCAGATTTCATAATCATATTGAGCGGCAATGGAGAAAAGAATTCTTATGGACTTAAGCATTGCTACGGGCGAGAAGGTTTCATCGTAATCGATACCTTCTTTCTGAGTATAACCCTTTGCCACAAGCCTTGCTTTAAAGGTTTCAACCTTTCCGTCCACTCCTCTTTTTCGCTTGTACACCCATTTGCATCCAATAGGTTTAATGCCCTCAGGCGCCTTTACAAGTTCCCAGACTTTATTAGAATACATTGAATCTAACTCAGATTCCATGACTTTGACCCAACGGTCAGCGTCTATATCTTTTATAGCTTCATCATATGTGATAGGATCAGATATATCAGCTTCAACCACTTAGGTTAATCCTAAGTATCTGTCAGGTGCCCTGACAATCCTCCCACTACGATGGGGTTTTTGTGTACTTGTCCCTACATCATATGTTATATCTGGTACATCATATGTATCCAACACATTTTCAGTTATTATGGGTTCTTGGGGTTCAGTATCTGATACTGTCATTTCTTCTAACACTATTTTGCTTCTACCCTTGTGGTCATTTACGAAATCATCTTCGAGATATTTAGCATTAGTGCTTACGAACACTTTGTGATCTCTCGGATCGTAACATATCCCACCTCTTGTTCCTTTAGGATAAACTATGAACAAACAAACCTCTGTTCTTGATTCCAACTTGTCAGGATCCTTTCTTAACACATGGGTTGGGCTTCCCCATATCCGAAGATAGAAGATACTAGGCTTTCGCCCTCGCCACAGTTCTATTGGTGTTTTAGGAACTGACTTGGATGGAACATGGTTTAATATGTGAGCCGCCGTTTCGAGAGCAAAGCCCCAAAACGAACTTGGTAGGGTAACATGACTCATCATGAATCTTACCATCTCCATTAGAGTTCTATTTCTCCTTTCTACAACACCATTCTGCTGGGGTGTACCCGGTGCACATAACTGAGATTTAATCCTATTTGCAGTGAGAAATTCTAGAAACTATGTAGACAAAAGCTCTCCACCACGATCTGATCGAAGTGTCTTGATACATTTTCCAATTTGATTCTCGACATCAGCCTTATATTCTTTGAACTTTTCAAAAGCTTTAGACTTATGTCTCATCAAATAGACGTATCCGTATCTGGAATAATCATCCGTAAAAGTGATAAAATACTCAAAACCTCCTCTTGCTTGAATACTCATAGGACCACACACATCCGTATGAATTAATTCAAGCAACTCTGTGGCCCGATTACCTTTGGTCTTGAAAGACCTCTTGGTCATTTTTCCTTCTAAACAGGATTCGCAGACTGGGAGTTCTGTCAAGTCCAAAGGACTTAATAGTCCATCCGAAACTAGTCTTTGGATCCTATTTGGATTAATATGACCGAGGCATAGGTGCCACTTGTATGCCTCATTAGGCATAGGGGTTTTTCTCTTGGATGGTAAGTCGAGTTTAGTAGTGTTAAGTTCGGAATTAGGGTTTTTATCAGGATATAATAAGAAAAGACCATCGTTTATTGTACCAGAGCAAATAAACCTTTTATTATGCTTAATGGTTAAACATCATTCAAAATAAACACTAAAATCATTATTCATTAAACAACTAACATAAATCAGATTTCTGCGAATAGACGGTACATATAAAGTGTCTTTTAAAATCAAAACCCTACTGCCCAAATATAATTCTACAGTCCCTACTGCTAATACAGATATAGTAGTATTATCTCCGAGCAGTAGCTGCATCTCGCCGTCTTCAAGCTTCCTGGTTAGCTTGAATCCTTGCAATGAATTGCAGATATGATTAGTTGAACCTGAGTCCACACACCAGAAGTCTGGTGGACTTCCAACTAAACATACTTCTAATAAACAAGACATCACCATAACTTGTGTGCAGACGACTTAGCAGGAAGACTGGCTAAGTATTTTGGGCAATTCCTTTTCCAGTGCCCATTTCCTCCACAATGGAAACATTTTCCTTTGCTGGGCTTAGCTTTCTCCTTCTGAACCTTACCTTTAGGATTGGAAACTTTTCCCTTTCCTTTCTTCCATTTATTGGCTTTTGGAGTCGTGGAAGTCGATGCCTGTGCAAGGAGAACCGTTCCCTTAGCTTTCATTACCCCTTCTGCCACCTTGAGTTCATTCATTAGTTCAGGCAGCGTGAAATCAACTTATTCATAGAATAATTCTGCCTGAATATATCGAATGATTTTGGCAGAGAGCACAGGATCATGTCCTGTTTGCTGAGATTATCCATCTTAGCACCAAGGCTCTCAATTTCATTCAGATAAGCTATCATGTTCATAACATGTTCCTGAACAGGTGATCCTTCAGACATTTTAGTTACCACCAACCTTCTCATCAGCTCGTGCCTACGTGCACGATTCTGTCCACCGAACATCTGATGAAGATGTTCCATCATGTTCTTAGCAGTAGGCATCTCATGCATTTGATGTTTAAGAACATTTGAGACAGATGCCAGGATGTACAACATAGCCAGATCATTATGCTTGATCCACTTGGCATAGGTGTCTTTCAAAGCCTGGGTGGTTATGGTTTCTGGTACTCCCGAACAAGGTTCAATGAGAACATATTTCAAACCCTCGTGTCCAAACACGATGTCAAGATTCATTTTCCAATCAGCATAGTTTGAACCTTCAAGCCTATTTTCCTTAATAATTGATTGAAGCGGGCTAGCGGATGTCATTGTTCTAAAACTGAAATATTTAAAATACGTACAAGTTATGAATCTGTATATTACTACTTTAGGGTCTAACCATTAAATGAAATCCACATAAGCATTTTGGTTTATGCAATGATGACTTAACTAACCGCAGTTAGCTCCCCGGAAGCGAGGTCGAAAAACAACTTAGAAAAGCAAGAACTATTCTTAATTAACATGTTTTTCAGGTAACTCTTACCAAACTATGTTAATCCACCACGTCAACCTTTAGTCTCTAAGTGAGTGTAATAGAGCTCCGAAGGGAGGTTAATACATCACTCAGTTAAGTGTACACCATTACCTAAAAATTCGTACTAGTAGGTTAAGACAGTCCACGGAAGCGTGGTCGTGTTTGACTTTCCCCGTATTTCATTCTATCCGAAGAAGTCTAATCTTGTATATCGTGAACACATACCCGCCGAAGGCAGCAATACGTATCCACTATACTATAGACAGGTAATGGAGACCCTGAGAATCCAACTCTTTTCATGTCGCTTCCACTTGAATTTTTTTAACATTTTGGATTAACTTTTGATTATCACATAATCACCTTTTGGCGTCTTATTATCGAAAGTGATTAATCTAATTAATATGCTCCCACTAGGATTAATAAATCACATTTATAATCCTAATAATATTTTTAAGTCTATTTAATAACTCTTTATTAATTAGGCCGGAAAATATTAGTCCAATTATGCATCGCATTCAATCTCTGTTAAATAATATTTATCTAATCTTATTAAATAAAAAGTGCATAATTAAGAATACCATAATATCTCATATTATCATAATCATACCATAAAATTAAAAACATGCTTGCAAATAATTATCATATAATTATCATGCTTAAAATTAAATGGCATAAAGTAAACATGTTATAAATAAATTATCACATAATTTAAATCATGTTTACTGATTCGGTAATTTTTCAGGAAAAACAATTAAATTGTTTCGCAAACAAATACCATTTCACGTAAATTCCCAGGAAACACTGGAGGGCTAAAAAACGGTCCCACTTAAAAACCAGCCTCCTTTGAAAGAATTTACGTGCACAGTAGCAGATTTAAAATTATGCATCGCATGCATCATATCAATGCATGTATATATCTAGAGTACGGCTCTGATACCAGTTGCTGGTGCTGGGACCCGAATATCAATGCATGTATATATCTAAAGTACTGTTCCGAGGCCGTACTTTAAATTTTTTTCCCTAATATACAGGTATCAAAATATTTCTAAAATATTTAAATACAAACAACGGAAGACTAGCCGGAACTACTCAAGCATATATATGCAATTGATAATAAATTTTAAATCACTAAGCAGATAAATAAAGCATGCAATTAACACTTAAGAGCACCTAATTTATCATGCTTAAACAAAATATAATATAAAATTACCTTTCACCGAAGATGGCTACTGCGCCCGGAATTCACCTCCCGAGAACCCAATACTCGATCTCCTCGTGAAACTGGCAGAGCTTCCCTACAATAACCCTAGATAAACCCTCGGAGTGTGGGCTCCGAAAGTATTTCTCTAAATACTTAGAGAAAATAAATTTAAACTAGAAAACCCTTTTCAGGGTTTAATCTCCCGAAATTAGGCGTTTTATATATAAACACCTAACTAAAATTAATTCCAAAATAAATCGAAATTAACTAGGAGAAAAGGGATATGGTTCAAAGCCTAGAACTCAGCCAAAATCTCTCCCAAAAGTTGTAAGAAAAAATGAAATGCCAAGGCCCCCATTTATAGGGGAAAAACCCAGGGTAAAATAGTAATTTCACACCCACTTGCGTACAACTTGGACACGAATTCCAAGGTGACTACGTCGAAGCTCTCATCACCACGAGTCCAACGCCACCGAGAACACGCCGGAATACCCCCGCACTCGCCATTACGCACCACCAGCAGGTGGCGCGTGTGTTATACACGCGGCTAGGGTTTCTGGCTGACGTGGCCGATTCTGACTCGGCCACGTGTCCAGGTCGGTCCAACCAGACACGGTTTGAATCGACCCTAGATCTATTTTTTACCCGACCCGTTGACCCGGTCCGAGCCCGTTGACCGGTCCGGTCCAGATCTAATCTGGACCGTCTGCGGCGATGACGTGGCGCAATCTCCGTCGTCCACGTGTCGCGCCACCTGGCGCCCATTCAGTGCCACCTCACACCTGTCCGCTGACGTGGCATGCCACGTCATCATTTTATTTTTTTTTCGATGAAAATTTTATTTTCTCCAAAATAAAATTCCGGGTATTTCCAACTCTTTGGAACTTGATTTATTTTCTTAAAATAAATCCCTTGGCTATTTCAAACACTTTGAAAATTTATTTCTTTCTTTCCTTTTAATGTTTCATCTTCGGGTTTTCGATTGGGGCTTGTAGGGGACCTGCAGGACTAATTAATTTTAGCTCCAGACGGGTTAATATATTATCATCTCATGATAATAATTAATTACTATTTAACAATATTTAATTCCACTAAATAAATATTGTTGCACTCTAAAATTAATTAAATTATTCACGAATTTCTCGATCTAGAATAATTTTGCATTTTACTCCTCCGTGTAGATATCCATGAAAAATAAATTAATACTACTATCATTTATTTTTCACTTCTAATCTGAAATCTCCTGATTCGCCTTAAGTTCAAGTCTCTTGTACGTGAAACACATTCAACATACAACTTCAGTGACGCATCACACGAAGTACTTTGGCCAAAGTTTTAATTCGAACTTTGCAAATCCATTTCAGGAATACCTTTTAACTTTCCAGCAAAGCCACAAATTCCTCGATCAATATTTTTCTTTAGCACATTTCATGTAATCACTGAACGTACAAAGGTTTCGGTCATTCGATATCGAGACCTCACTTATGAGCAAGTTACAATGATTAACACTACGTGTCTAAAGTCGAAATACTACCAGGATTAAGAGTTCGATGCTCCATAAGATTGGTACATTTTAGACAGTAGTTTAAAATGAACTATCTTAGTGGTCCAGTTCAATGTTTCCAAATCTACTGAAAATCATCAATGTGTTATAACTGGAAACTCCATTTCCCTATGACGAAAGACTAATCATCTTATATAACACATTATAGTCTTGATAAGAACTTATTCTTATCTTACAGACTAGAACTTTAATAACACGTGATTTCGATATCCAAAATCCTTTCCTATGAAATACATTTCATATAAGAATATCATCACACGTTATTAATTATGTTAATATATTCATAACTTGCAATAATTTCAGTTTTATTAATCCAACAAAATACGAAGTATTTACAAAGAAATTGGATTTTCAGGGCACTAATCCCAACACGCATACCACGAGGAACAGTGTTAGGATCTTTAGGGCCATGCTAGATAACTTAACAACTTATGAGGTAATTAATTGGGTTTTCTTTGGCTTTCAGCTTACGTATATTATTTCGTAAGAAATATGTTTGACATTGATTAAATTGATTTGCAATTTGATTGGATGCCGTATGATATGTCATTGGCAGAGATACAACAACTCCCAAAGGAATACGCTCCAGAACTATGGCGTTGCCCGTGTCCACTGATTCACTACAGCATCATTGAGGAGTTACATCTTGAGCGAGTGACGCGGTAATTCGGCATTGTCCAGTCTAATCCTTCTCATCCCCAACCTCCACGAGAGATTAGACAAACATTGCTTGGATTGACCCGTAAAGGCTCTACAAACAAAGACTGGACTCAGACACATGCGTTTTACGTTGCAAGGTGGTTTACGGCGTATGAACACCAAATTGAAGGAGAACGAGTGAGTTCAAGAGGTGATTTTGTGGAAGGGTACCATGAGGGGTATAAAAGGAAAATACGTAAATTTATTTCGCCACCACCAAGGATACATGACAATGGATACAGACCCCCCGATCATGTGACATGGAATGCGATGGTAAGAAATATATATTTACAAATGAATATGTTAGGAATAATAGTTTAGTTAAATTAAATCTGAAGAAGTCAATGTTAGACCTCCCCGAAGGAGGAGTGAAAGAAATCCGCGTGTACGGGAATGCGGTACTGGAGGTCATTTAGGACATCATGGGCATTAGTGATTTTCTTAATAGTTGTAAGTATTTGCATTAGTGATAGATGTCATCGTCCTAATGTTATTAATGTTGGAGAGTTTTATTGTAGATGTGCATTATTGGTACGATAAACATGATTGTTAATAGAGTAAAGTAGAACATGACTACATCACAAAGTCTTCTTGACATCAAAACATTAGCTTCAAACATGAAAAACACCATACAACTACCATCTATCTCTGGCGAGATGGCCCCGGTTGTTCGCGTTATTCTATCTCTACCACGTCTCCATCTCTCCTTCATTGTTGGGTTGTGCACTAGCTCAAAACCTGCAGATGACCAGTATTCCTTCGACCATATAGGATAAAATTTACCACTATATATCTCCATGAAATGATCAATCTCATAATACCATGGCATGTATTGGGAAGCAGGTTCATTGACATGTCTACAGACTTGGATAACATGTGCGTAGCGAATGCCTAATTTTTTCCAAGAACCACAACTGCATTCCCTCGTGCTCAACGTGACAGCAAATCGGGTGCCACGGCCTTGTTTGCCTACGTTCATGACATTGGCCGATAAATCATCATCATTGACCATGTGCATAATGTTTAAGGAAGCAAGCCTAGCATTTTCTCTGTAGATACTATCCGCATACGTGGTGAATGCATGACCGTCAGCTTTTAATTGTCTAGCAAATTATAACTTATCGTTAAAATAGCGAGTAAGCTGAATATACGTCATCTCAACAATTGCACAAATTGGCAGTCGTCTGGCTCCCTTGAGCACACCGTTGCATACCTCCACATGATTGGTGGTAGTTGTTCCAAATCGATGGCCTCCATCATGAGAGAACGTCCATTTTTCCTGCTCTATAGCCGTCACATACTGGGCAGCTTCAGGACATATGGACTAAATACGATTGAAAGCCTACTGGAACGAAACTTCATCGGCTGTCGTACTAGTAACCCAACAAAGATCCTTCAGTGGTGGCTTTTTAAATTTGGAATTGATATTGGAACACAAGTGCCTCAAGCAGTAACGGTGACATCCTTGGTCACCATTAAATGACCCATACCCTTCATTGATGGCCCTAATTATGCCCTTATTGCGATAAAAAATTATGGTCACAAACTCGTGCGAGTCTCCTATGATGTGCAGGCACAATAAGTTCAAAAACCAACCCCATGTGCTAGTAGACTCCTTATCTACCAAAGCAAACGTGAGAGGAAGAATGGTTTGATTGCCATCAATACAAACAGCGATCATGGCTATTTGGTGTACAAATGGGTGGCATCGACGCAATTGACCGGCCGGCAATGTTTGAACCCTTCAATGCAAGTTCTAAAGGCCCAAAACATTAAATGTATCATATCTACTCCGGGCCTACCTCCTCCACGTGGAAGGTGCTGCCACTCCACTATGGTCCCTGCAAGTCAAATAATATAGTAAAATACAATATAGTGTACTATAAATCATAGTAACTCATGGACAAGTGGGGAATTAAATTTGGGGTTAATCTGGGTTCCATTTTTGAAGTGCAGCCATGAAGTTCGGAAGAATGCTAACCGAGCTTTCCCAAGTACCGTACAAGTGCTCCTTAGCACGTCTAAGACTGTGGTAGGCCTTTGAATACTCAATTTTGTATCGGCAGAAATCCTTCATGGTCTGCTGGACGTTGGCAACAGCGTACTCGTAGTTGGTCCGAATGTGGCCAATCAACAACCCAACTATAAAATTCGTGTTCAAATTTTCATGATCCTTATGGATGTAGTCGTCACTACAAGTATGATCCCCGTTATATACACTTATCGCCCAAATTTCATATAACTTTTTAAAATGGACGCGCACTGCCCATGGGCAACCCTTTGCCCCATGGTGCTTGCAGTAAACCTTCTAGAGTGTTGGCTTACTAAGTTGTACAGAAAATTCTCGCTTCGCCCATCGAACTGAGTAGTCCTTGATAGACGCTTGAGCATGTTGTTTGCTTTGGAATGTCATCCCAACAGCCAATCTACCAACATTAGGATTGTAAAACTGACTCCATTTACAAGATGGAAAGTCCATAAAATCGGTGTACATTTTAGATTCTGTGGCGGAGTAGAACGGATAAGCTTCGTAGAGTTGTGGATTCATATCTCCGGTGTGGTGTTGTGCTAACAGATCCTCAATAGCGGTAACCTCTTCGGTGCCGTTCGCAGTGGCATTCGGCACATCATCTATCTCCAGATCCGACAACACATGCACCGTTTGTTGGGCTTGATTTGGTAATTCGTCCTCCACCTCCGCAACCTCTAGTTCCACATAAGCCTTGTGACGCCCCGGTTTTTCAGTCGTATAATATAACGTATGTGTTTACCAATTTGCGCGAATTAATTGTTTATAAGTGTTTTATATATATAATTATATTTTTATTAAATTGTTGAATATATGATTATTTGAAATATTTGAAATTTAAATGAATTCTTGATTGTTATGTATTTATATGTTTTGATCGCGTGTCGTTCCTACTTGACTTGAATTCGTAATTTTGTGAAATTTTGGTATGTTATAGATTTATATGTTATGAACATGTCTACGTGCTCGTTTCGTGTTTTCGACCTTGTTTGACGTGATAACGAATTTTATTTCAGGAACGAGACCAAGTTGGGAGATTAAGAGCATTCGGCGCTCCTCTAGTTCCGGATGGCGTATCTTGAGCTAGGGAATTCGGATTCGAATTCCGGAAGAGGAGTTGGACTCGTAACGAAGAAAAGAAACCATAGAACCCAACTTTGTAATTTTCTAACCCCATTTGAATATCTGAAAATTTACCGAACCGAACCTCGCGTGCAACTTGGACCCCTTTGTACTCTTTTAGCCATAACTTGAGCATTTATTGACCAAATTAAGTGATTCTTGGGCCCGCATTTCCTTGACTTAAACCCCTATCTCCCTATCAGCCATTCATTTCGTTCCAACCATCACAAGAGAAGAAAAAAGGGGTTTTTGCATCTACTGGCCGAAATCCAAAGGAGAGGAAGAAGGATACTATTCATTTTCCAAGTTTTGAGCTCAATACTTCACCAAATCACTGCAAACTTGAAAGGTAAGTCCATGAATGTTTTCTCCAGGTTCTCCTGTTTCTTTTGAGTGTTTAATCTCTGATTTTCATAGTGGTTTGAGCATGCTTTGATTCATGAGTTGAATAGTTAGGTTATATGAGAATTTTGATGAATTCATGTCATCCTTGCTTTGATTCTTGAATTGATGACTGGTATATGATTCATATGACTTGCTTGCCTAATATATACGTATGTTTTTCGTGGATTTTGCATGAAAATTGATCTTCCATAACTGAACCTCCATGAAAGCTTGGTGATGATGATTGAAGCTCCACTCTTTTGTATCCTTTGCTTGTTACATGATTGTTACTTGGATGTGGGTGAATCGCTATGTAATTTGCTGCTTTTTCTTGGTTGTTGGTTGTTTCTTTGAGTCCTAAGAGAGTTGTTGTTGCTGCTATGGAAATGGAGGAAGAGAGGGCCGATCACGGGAAAGAAGAAGGGGACTACGCCCGGTAACGGGCATTAACCCGTTCAAGCTTGTGGAGGTAACGCCCGTTACCTCCATGGTTGCCTTAAGGCTGGAGCTACTGACCCCCTTAACGGGGGTTACCTCTTCTTGCTTTGGAATGGGTAACCCCCGTTACCCACTCCAGATTTGTGCATGATTTATGTGTTTATTTCAATCTCTTTGTGCATGATGCATGATTTTGTTGTTCTAACAATTGCTGCATGAAGTGTATATATATGTATTATGTAATATGCATGTAGTGTATGTATTGATGTATTAAACATTACATATATGTGTGTATATTTAATATATGCATGAATACGTATATATAAATATATGCAGGAATATATATATCCTATATACGTGTATGCATGTTATATATATATTGGATATTGTATATTGTATGTGTGAATATATATATAATATGCATGCAAGAATTTCTTTTGTGTACGTATATATATATGCATATTAAATGTTTAAATTGTTAATTCTATTTTATAAATATGATATATGATGTGTTATGATTTTATATGAAATTTGTGGATTGAATTATTATATGCCTTGTTTGATACTTCTTTGCTCATTATATGTTATAATGTATTGTTAACTTCATGAATTATGTGTTACATGTTTCATTTAGGTTGTGTAATTTCGGTGATTTTATACACTTATATGACAAGATATGCTCCAATTGCTCCCCTACGTGGATGCATGAATTGTTGCCCTAATTGTTTCCGTAATATGATAACTTCTTGCTTCGTTATGACTTGAATGTATTGAAAACATGCTATAACATGTGTTATAATTATTGTTTAAAGCTTATGGCTCGAATTGATGCAAAATATGAAAGATATGAAACATGCGAATATGAAACCACCTTGTATTAAATGTTTTGAATGAATTACTTGATTATTTTGTTGGGTGTGCGGCGGGCCCGAAGCAGAGTGATGGTATAGCAACATTTCAAAAAATTTCGCCATAACCTCGTTATCAAAATATTTCAAAAATATTTTAATAAAGCAGCGGAATAAATCGGGCAGCATAACTCTAATATATACAGGCATCGATAACATAATTTTAATCATCTAGCATATAATCACAATATGCAAATAATAATTTGGGCAGCACAACGGTATTACCGTACTGCAATATTGGCTATCAACGGCACTTTTCCAGCACCTCGATATTCTCGTGAAACCGGCAGAGCTTCCCCGCAATATCCCCGATTAAGAAATGTGTGGGCTCCGGCAGTATTTCGCTAAATACTTTGAGAAAATATTTTTCAGAAAAACCCTTTTTTCTAATTTCAGAAAATCCCTATTTTCTAATTAATTAAGTGGATTATATATTAATTATATAACCACCTAATTAAGTATTAATTAATCCTTAATTAGGATTAATTAATAAAATTGAGAGAGAGTAATTCTCGGAAATGAAAAGCTGAAAATGAAAGCCTTTTTAACTCATGCCATAAAACAATGAAATGCATAAGCTATTTATAGGCACAATTTGAGGACCTCTTTGGCATTTTTCCGAAAAATGTCGTAGCTCCCAAGTTCCATCAACCAATCAGAGGCCGCCGGAGTGGAGTGCACGCCAAGCCGAGCACGGCGGCGCCTGGCACGCCCCAAACGGACCCCGCACGCACCTACACGCGCCGCCCATGTGGCGGCTGTGTGTTTGGCGCGTGTGGAACGCACGCAGCAACAGGCAGCTGCCACGTGTCCGGTCCGGTCCTGTCCGACCGGCGGTTCACGGTTCAGATCGGTTCAGCTGTGAACCGGTCGGTTCATGGGGTCTGGCCGGTTGCCACGTGGCGAATCTCCATTGGTCCACGTGTCCGGGTCGGTTCAACCCATGACCCGACCCTATCCGGCCCTACCCGTTGACTCGGTCAACCGAATCACTATCCGACCCGTTTCCTGACCCGCGCCAGATCCAATCTGGGTCGTTCCCTCGCGCTGACGCGGCGCAATCCTGGCCGTCCACGCGGCGTGCCATGTGGCGCCCAGTCAGCACCACTTGGCGCTGACCCACTGACGTGGCGTGACACGTCACCTGCCACGTCAGCAAAAAACCTTTTTTTTTTTTTTTTTTTTTTGAAAAATTTTATTTTCTCCAAAATAAAATTTGGACATTTCCAACTCTTTGGAATTTGATTTATTTTCTCAAAATAAATTCCTTGGCTATTTTCAAACTCTTTGAAAAAACATCTCTCTCTCTCATTTTAATATTTTCTCTTTGATCTTCGTTGGGGCTTGCGGGGGGACCTGCAGGACTAATTAATTTTAGCTCCAAACGGGTCAATCTATTATCATCCCATGACAATAATTGATTACCGTTTAACAATATTTAATTCCACTAAATAAATATTGTTGAACTCTAAAATTAATTAAATTATTCACGAATTTCTCGATCTAGAATAATTTTGCATTTTACTCCTCTGTACAGATATCCATGAAAAATAAATCAATACTACTATCATTTATTTTTCACTTTCAATCTGAAATTTCTTGACTTGCCTTAAGTCCAAATTCCCTGTATGTGAAACACATTCAACATACAACTTCGGTGACGAACACACGAAGTACTTTGGCCAAAGTTTTATTTGAACCTTTTGCAAATCTATTTCAGGGATATCTTTTAACCTTCCAGCAAGGCTACAGATTCCTTGATCAATATTTCTCTTTAGCACATTTCATGCAATCACCGAACGTACAAAGTATTTTGGCCACCCGTTACCGAGACCTCACTTCTGAGTACATCACAGTGATTAACACTACATGCCTAAAGTCGAAATACTATCTGGATTAAGAGTCTAATGCTTCCGAGATTTTTGTTCATTTTAGATAGCAGTATAAAATGAACAATCTCAGTAGTCCAGTTCGATGTTTCCAATCTCATTGAAAATCATCAATGTGTCATAATTGGAAACTCCATTTCCCTATGACGAAAGACTAATCATCTTATATAACACATTATAGTCTCGATAAGAACATTTTCTTATCATACTGACTAGAACTTTAATGCCACGTGATTCTTGGTATTTAAAGTCTTTTCCTATGAAACACATTTCATATAAAAATACCGTCACACGTCATTAATTATTAAATTTGTAAAATACTCATAACTTGCTTTAATTTCAGTTTTATTAATCCAAAATATTTACAATATAATTGAATTTTCAGGGCATTTATCCCAACATATATGACTTCATAACATAACTTATACTTCTTATGCATCTCACATCACGTTAATGCATTTGTCGTGCGTTGGTTTCTTTGTTTTCACCCACTTGGGAAATATTTTAAAACCTCGTACGGGATTATGACTCACATGCGTGTGTGTGCAGTTTAATTCTTGTAATATTATAATATTAAACCCTGTTTTTTTTACCCACCAGTCTCCTATAGATGAACCCGGATTTATTTTCGGGTTCTTGCATGTTTTGGAGTGTTGGGCGGGAAATTGAGTCTGTCGAGTTTCTTGGTATCGTCTGAGTCTGTCCACACGCATATTGTAAATTGATTAAGTCACAATGTATGAATGAATTGTATTGATTTTATGTTATTGATTCGGGACAGGCTTCTAGGGATAGATTGAACCCGTGAGATTTTGACTTATGTTTCTATTTGAATTTTCGGGAATAGGTATCTATGTTAGATGAACCCGTCACTCATTGCTTGTATTGATAAATGATTACATGCTATGCTTCCGCCTTTGTTATTTTTTTAATATACATTTGTATGGTTTCGAAAGTTTAGTTCCCGCCTAGCATAGTGAGTGAGTGAGTCCCCATTCGCTCTGATCTGGCACGTGTACGGATTTTTCATTTCATATGCGGGTCGGGTCTGAGTGCGGGGGATGTGGCACCTTCCGTTTGGGGTGTTACATCCTTAAGTGGTATCAGACCCCAGGTTGCAAAACCCGGGCTCTCGTGTCGTGATTGAGTCAGTTTAGGTCGTACGACATAGGAACGATTTGTCAACGTGTGCATTGCATTAAACTTTCATCGTTAATTGTTACTAATTGCCCGAAATTAATTGTTGTATGTGATTTACTTTCAATTTTGTTGCTTTAAGGTGTTGCATTTTGCATTTTATGTGTGTTAATTAATCTAAATATGTGCCATAAGAATATACTAATTCCCATGCATCGATATTTGAGTTGAATCTTTGGTTACAGGTTGTTACCATGTTAACAAGGCTACTATCAACCTCATTAACGAGTTTTTTTTTTTCTACTAACCAACGATGGGATTGAGGAGTCGATGAGAATTGTAGGTTGGGTGTTACACCTTTATTGCTTACAAAATGCTACATTCCATTGTTCGGCATCATGAGAGAAGACCTTGATCATGGAGAAGTTTGTCAATCTCGTTCCCTCAACAAATCTTGAAGATTATCAACATAGGAGCATCGTGGGGACTTGAAGCCTAGTTCAAAAGATACATGAGGCAACAGGATGAGCGGGGAATTCATATTCATCCGAGTGTGAAGATATTCAATGAAAGATCAAATTATTCAAGGTTTACCACCGAGACCTTGAACATTGAAGGAGGTTATCAAAATGGAAAGCTAAAGTGGGAAGCTCGAGGGTAATTCCAGGTTCGGGATTCGTTGTAAGAAATGTTCGAAGCTTCTCAACTAAAATGCGTGGAATGGAGAGACACCAACCACGTGGATTCACAACGGAACCTTGCAAGTGAGCGCAATTGATATACCAACATGCATTGTTTGAGTGTTTACTTGTTAGGATACTTTCTCCGTTTATTGCCTCAACTACTAATTCAACCAAAGCTCTATCGAACCGGGTCAGAAAAGACATTTTGGGTGATAGGGTTAAGACGGAGATGAAAATCAAATTCTAGAGATTAAGGGGTTGCAATGGGCTTCGGATTGTTCGGATCAAACAAGAAAAGAGAAGGGGATTCTGTGGATTTCAAGAAAATTAAAAGAGAGAATTAAGGGAGTAAAGAACAAGGAACGTGATTCCAAATCGATCAACTCGAAATAAATGTGGGTAATATAGCGAACCATTTTCTAACTAGAGTTACTCGTTCGAAGGAGATTAGGAATTTCGATGAAAAGATCAAGGATAGAGTTCGACTTGAGAAGGTGAAATTCTTAAGGGGGAGAGCATAACCGAGGGACAAACTTAGTTGTAAGATTGCGCTCGGAGAATTATTTTAGTAGGAACGTTGTAAATGCTAGTCTTGGTAGGCATGGAAATCCTAATGACAGTGATGGAAAAGAATGAGATGGTCTATCAGTCTAAGACCTTCAAAGTGGGGATAAGTTTTGCTGAGAGAACACCAAGACATATAATGCCATTGATCTCTTGATAGGATACCCGTACAAGTTCAATCTCCCAAGTTTGAAATGGTTGGTTCTCTACACAACCGTGTCTCAAGTTCTGAGGATGATGAAATTATGAGGGAGCTTCTGCTGGACTTTTATGTTCACACAGAAGAAAAGAAGTTGAATCGGATCATCATGTCTCGCTGAGGGTGTCCATGGAAACCATCTCAAATAAGTAGGGAAGGGGTTCGGACAACACGATAAAATGAAACTCTACAAAATCAGTCATCGAGTTCCATGATGACTTAGAAGGAATCGAGAAGAAAGGAATAAAAAAGGGTTAACTGTTGAAGGACTTGAATTGAACCTCAAGATTTATCAAGGAAATTTTCCCCCTCGATTAGAGATTTGAGGGGACCGGAACTAAATGCCAGCTTAATGGCTCTAAGGGAATGAAAGGACAAAGAAAGATCCGCAAAGGGGTTAATCCAAAATTTTGGGAACCGATGATCATGACTCGAGTTGGAAAGAACTCGTGAAGAAGACGTGACCGTTAATAAAAAATAAAATAAAATAAAAAAGATTATTCGAATTTCAAGAGCTTCACCAAATTACAACAGGTGACATGAATCGTAAAGGAGGCTGATCTGAAATTTGGAGGCGTAGGATAAGACTCGTTTTGGAATGGCGAGTTGATTGGATCAGGGTCAATGCATAACCGAGAAATGAAACAAGGTAAGAAGAGATAAGAATCAGAGTGGAATCAGAATAGGACCAGTCGAGAGCCTTATCAGATTCTCAAGTGGACACGTTGAAAATATTAAAGACAAGCCAAGACTTGAGCTAGCTTTTGGGTTCGAACTATACCTTGGGACCATGAAAGCTTTAACTTTAAATTCGTTTCCATGGTGAACGGCACGTAAGACATTTATGGCATATGCATACACGCATTGTTAATTTAAATAATTTGGATAATATGTGCTTTGATTCTTTGGTGTGTTAACTACTGTTGTATGATTATTGTTGGATGTAAGTGATAATTATTACCTGGCTTTATGTGATTGTTTTGATTATAAGTTGTCGTAATTGAATGTTTTGATGTCTTCTTCGTGATGTTCATTCCTTGGTGTGTTATATTTTATGCCTTAGTGCGTTTTCTTTCTTGTTGGTTGTGAGAGACGGGGTGCTCTCGTTGCTTGTAAGATACGGGGATTCTCTTATTGCTGTTTGAGAGATGGGGTTTTCTCTCTTCTTGTTGTTTGTTAGAGACGGGTTCTCTCATTGTTGTTCGAGATACGGGGTCTCTCCTTGTTGCTTGTGAGAGACGGGGCTCTCTCATTGTTTGTTTCCAGGGGAACAGTGAATCCGAGGACGGATTCTTTTAAGGGGGAGAGGTTGTGACGCCCCTGTTTTTCAGTCGTATAATATAACGTATGTGTTTACCAATTTGCCCGAATTAATTGTTTATAAGTGTTTTACATATATAATTATATTTTTATTAAATTGTTGAATATATGATTATTTGAAATATTTGAAATTTAAATGAATTCTTGATTGTTATGTATTTATATGTTTTAATCGCGTGTCGTTCCTACTTGACTTGAATTCGTAATTTTGTGAAATTTTGGTATGTTATAGATTTATGTGTTATGAACATGTCTATGTGCTCGTTTCGTGTTTTCGACCTTGTTTGACGTGATAACGAATTTTATTTCGGGAACGAGACCAAGTTGGGAGATTAAGAGCATTCTGCGCTCCTCTGGTTCCGGATGGCGTATCTTGAGCTAGGGAATTCGGATTCGAATTTCGGAAGAGGCGTTGGACTCATAACGAAGAAAAGAAACCATAGAACCCAACTTTGTAATTTTCTAAGCCCATTTGAATCTCTGAAAGTTTACCGAACCGAACCTCGCGTGCAACTTGGACCCCTTTGTACTCTTTTAGCCATAACTTGAGCATTTCTTGACCATTTAGGTGATTCTTGGGCCCACATTTCCTTGACTTAAACCCCTATCTCCCTATCAGCATTCATTTCGTTCCAACCATCACAAGAGAAGAAAAAAGGGGTTTTTGCATCTACTGGCCGAAATCCAAAGGAGAGGAAGAAGGATACTATTCATTTTCCAAGTTTTGAGCTCAATACTTCACCAAATCACTCAAAACTTGAAAGGTAAGTCCATGAATGTTTTCTCCATGTTCTCCTGTTTCTTTTAGTGTTTAATCTCTGATTTTCATTGTGGTTTGAGCATGCTTTGATTCATGAGTTGAATAGTTAGGTTATATAAGAATTTTGATGAATTCATATCATCCTTGCTTTGTTTCTTGAATTGATGACTGATATATGATTCATATGACTTGCTTACCTCATATATATGCATGTTTTTCGTGGATTTTGCATGAAAATTGATCTTCCATAACTGAACCTCCATGAAAGCTTGGTGATGATGATTGAAGCTCCACTCTTTTGTATCCTTTGCTTGTTACATGATTGTTGCTTGAATGTGGGTGAATTGCTATGTAATTTGCTGCTTTTTCTTGGTTGTTGGCTGTTTCTTTGAGTCCTAAAAGAGTTGTTGTTGCTGCTATGGAAATGGAGGAAGAACAGGGCCGATCTCGGGGAAGAAGAAGGGGACTGCGCCGGGTAACGGGCGTTAACCCGTTTCAAGCTTGTGGAGGTAATGCCCGTTACCTCCATGGCTGCCTTAAGGCTGGAGCTACCGACCCCCTTAACAGGGGTTACCTCTTCTTGCTTTGGAATGGGTAACCCCCGTTACCCACTCCAGATTTGTGCATGATTTGTGTGTTTAATTCAATCTATTTGTGCATGATGCATGGTTTTGTTGTTCTAATAATTGCTGCATGAAATGTATATATATGTATTATGTAATATGCATGTAGTGTATGTATATATGTATTACACATTACATATATGTGTGTATATTTAATATATGCAGGAATATATATATCCTATATACGTGTATGCATGTTATATATATTGGATATTGTATATTGTATGTGTGAATACATATATATATATATATATATATATATATGCATGCAAGAATTTCTTTTGTGTACATATATATATGCATATTAAATGTTTAAATTGTTAATTCTAATTTATAAATATGATATATGATGTGTTATGATTTTGTATGAAATTTGTGGATTGAATTATTATATGCCTTGTTTGATACTTCTTTGCTCATTATATGATATGAATGTATTGTTAACTTCATGAATTATGTGTTACATGTTTCATTTAGGTTGTGTAATTTCGGTGATTTTATACACTTATATGACAAGATATGCTCCAATTGCTCCCCTACGTGGATGCATGAATTGTTGCCCTAATTGTTTCTTTAATATGATAACTTCTTGCTTCATTATGACTTGAATGTATTGAAAACATGCTATAACAAGTGTTATAATTATTGTTTAAAGCTTATGGCTCGAATTGATGCAAAATATGAAAGATATGAAACATGTGAATATGTAACCACCTTGTATTAAATGTTTTGAATGAATTACTTGATTATATGACTTCATAACATAACTTATACTTCTTATGCATCTCACATCACGTTAATGCATTGTCGTGCGTCATATATGGTTCATTTGGAATCTTGAGTCTCACGAATGCACCGTGTTGTTTCTTGTACAGTTTTCTCCAGGGCGGAGACTTGCCGGGTTTATAGGCTATCTTCCACCTTTCCTTTGTTTTGGTATCGTGCGATAAGGTGTAACAGGTAGGTTTTTCTTTTATTAGTTAAATAACGGCCCGACATACCTCAACGTGTAAGTTTTAAGCCAAAATATGTATATAATTATATCGAGTCGTTTTCAAGGAGTCTATGATTTTTATTGTTAAACCCCCTTCTCTTATGAAATTCCAACCAAATGTTTTGGCGAGTACATGAATGAATACACGGGCCCAGGGATGTTAGGAATAGTGCCCTAGAAAGCCTATTGTATATCCACTTTGTACTTTTCCTTATTGTAATCACAGACAATCTTTGAATGAAATAACGAATTGAGGCAACACTTCTTTATATGCTCTTGTTTGGTATGCGTTTACTTTAGCTGTGCATGTATGAGAACTCCCCTAATCCTGATGACTTTAGGACTCTACCATTTAGGTGAAATGGTTCATGAAACGAGCCCTATATCTCATAAGTCATAATTAGTAAAATACTCCAAGCCGATGAGTCCTACAGACAGTGGGAGTGTCAACCTGACTCCTCTAAGGCTTGCTTGTGGGATCACACCCTTAAGAAGGACCACCTTGTTTCATGGAGGTGCAAAGTGTATAGTTGATACGTGCGTGATACATGAGGGTGCTTACTTTAATAAGTTCACGGAGGTGCCCCGTGTGAGAACATTCCTAAATGGGAAAGGAAGTTTCTATTTCAGGAAATGGAAACTTCCAGATTAGGAAATATCTCACGAGTCATTGATGTGATTAATTGATCCTTAGACTTGAGGTTCCTTGTCACTTTATGAGTTAACTCTGTAATCTTAGGTATAAGCTTTAAAGGGTGTCGCCTTAGACAACTGATTCAAGGCTTATGCTGGGGCTGCACAAGTGATTCATGAAAGTGAATGAGAATCAAGAAAGGACCTACATTTGCATTTGCAAGGTGATCTCTTATTGTGTAAGTCATTCATATGCCATATGGAGTCCTTGGCCAAGGCAGTAGATCAAGACATCAAGAAAAGGGTTTCTTATTGTTGGGAATTTTTTTTAAATTCCGCAGCTTTCTGATTCGTGTTTTCCAACAAGTGGTATCAAAGCCACCTCGTTAATCGTGTTTCTGATTCGTCTCAATTATTTTGAATTTGGTAGAAATTCTTAGGCTTAGATGCGAATTAGGTATTCATGAGTTCTTTTAGAAAGCCTGAAATACGAAACTGTAATTTTTCCTGAATTTCTAAAACTGTTTTCTCAAATCGTGTTTTTGAAAATTGTTTTAGTTGAAATTTATCTAAATCGAATTTTTTAATTGAAACGGGTTTTGGAGAAACCTAAAAATACGAAACGAACACGAAATAGGACGAGCCTAGGCGTGCTAGCAAGTCGCACGCCCAGCCCGTCGCCACCGCCCAGCCCTCTCGTAACCGCGCGGGAGGCCCTCCCGCCCGCGTCTAGGCGCGCCCGCTCGCCTGTCCCGCAACCGCGCGCCCGCACCGTCCTGCAACAGAGCAGGACGCCCTGGCCGAGACCGCCCGCCATCGGGCGGGCAATGCTGCGCGCGACAAGCGCACGAGCCGCGCGCCCAGCGCGCGCACGTGGGCACCAATTGCCGCACGCTGTGCCCACAGCTGGCGCGTGCGCTCGCGCCTGATGCCGCGCGGCGGTGCCCTCCCTTGGGCGGGTGGTTTCGGGCCAATCTTCGTGTTTCGTGTTTCGCGTTTTCGGTCCTTGAAAATCCCGATTTAATTTTATTTTAATTTTATCTTTTAAAATCAGTTTTGCTAAAATAAAATTATTTTAAAATTTTTGATTTAATTGGGATTTTTGAGAAATTAAAGCGAATTGGATTTTGGGAAAATTATGAACTTTATTTTCTGAAAATTATGAAAGAATAAAATTATTAACTTTGGAAATTAATTGGAATTTTTTTGGTTTATTGTTTTTTGGGTTTTATTGAA
This sequence comes from Lantana camara, assembly GCA_037501455.1. NCBI lineage: Eukaryota > Viridiplantae > Streptophyta > Magnoliopsida > Lamiales > Verbenaceae > Lantana > Lantana camara. The sequence goes on along the minus strand of CM074862.1, from coordinate 85,447,878 downwards.
AAGGCTCTTGAACAAGAATTGCATCTAAGTCGTGTTTTAAGTCATTAGGACTTGAAACAAGAATTTTAATTTATTGGCTAAATTTAAATTCTCGCAAGAGCATGTTAGGTGATCGTGGGTTTAGATCTATGTATGGTTTTAATTTATGCACATGGATGGTTTAAATTGGGGTTGGAGCCCTATAGTTGCGTTTTTTCAATTGAGGTTGGAGCCTCACTTATGTGCGTACTGTTATGTGATTTATTATGTGGCTTTCCATATTACTGTTTTTTAGGCCGGGGTATGCCCCGTGTAATTGTCTAAGGCCAATATGAAGATTGAGCCTTATTACTTTATGTCTTTTTCTTTTATTGTAATTTGAGAGTAGAGATAGGTGGTGAGGTTTTATTTTCATTTTGGAGACAATGCACCCATGGAGTAAGATGGACCACATTCAAGTAACAAGGAGGCCATAAGTGAAGACCCCTCAAAATGTTAGGGAGGGGAATCTCAATTGTAAAAATGTAATAGAGATAGGGCTCGTATTTTGTTACCGCTTTCCCTTATGTGATTTAAACTGTTTATGTGGCATGTATGTTAGAACTTGTGATTGTGGAGTGGCTCCCACATATCACGCATAAGATAGGTAGAACCCATGATCATTACATGTTAGTATCATGCTAGGACATGTTATCTGTTTATGTTCTTGTTTGAAATGCATTTAAGTGTACTTGCATTAATCAAGACTAATAAAATTGGATAACATATATGTTGGTGAGGTCGAACCGGACAACTCTCCGGTTGATTCGAAAATTCCCATTAAATATTAAGCTAATTTCGAATAAATAGGTATTTAATTCGAGATGCAAATTTTGAATTAAATTCCTAGCATTCCATCAATAGGTTTTAAGTTTAGTAAGTGAAGCTAGTTATTGTCCGCGAGTCGTGGGATATCTAGTGGAGCTTATTAGTTCTTAGTTACCTGGTTAATCATTTTAAATGATCAATATTTCATGGTCAATTTTAGCAAGGGCGATGTCCGCGAGTCGTGGGTCGTTCGAACTAAGTTTTGATCATGATCTTATGATTGATGGGTCTAGCTTAACGCTTAAGTAAATATGGATGTCGCACGAGTCGTGGGTCCTTATTGAAAGATAGGTGATGCAAAAATAATTACTAAGAGTTCTAAAGGTGTTAGAATTGGTAAGTTGTACCTACCTAGGGTTCTTACTTAGAATGTCCGCAAGTCGTGGGTTCGAGGTAAAATGTCTAGGATCTTAGTACCCATTGGGAAACGTGTTCCTCTTAGATCTTTGGGAATTATAGATCTTTGAAAAACAGTGGGAGCTACATTAGATTAAAGACCTTATCTTTTGTATATCGTTATAATTCAGCATGCTCACCAGTTCTCTGTTTTACCATTTAGGTCGTAGATTCTGTGATTCTCTACGTGTTTTGAAATGGCAACCAAAAACCCTCTTGTATCGATCCTCGAGTCAAACAAGTTGACTGGTCCCAACTATTCTGATTGGCTGAGGAATCTAAAAATCATTTTAGATTCTGAGAAGAGAACTTATGTTCTCTTCGAAGGGGAGCCTAGTCCCGAAGGGGAGGCTCTCACTCGGGCCGAGCGGGATGCGATTCAGAAGTGGAAGGATGATAATCTCCAAGCCCGTTGCCTTATGTTAGCTAACATGTCTCCGGACTTGCAAAGGCAACATGAGGCCATGGAATTCGCTTGGGAGATTTACGACCACTTAGAGCAACTTTACCGCCCTCATGAACGTGTTACAAGGTATAACACTTCAAAGGAATTGTTCCATTTGAGAATGAGGGAAGGTTCAAGTGTCCATGACTATGGACTCAAGTTTCTTGCCCTTACTGAGAAACTTGCCTCCATGGACATGCCATTGAAAGATGAGCTTTCAGTGGATTTGTTGCTAGCTTCGCTCCCACCATCATTCAACCCATTTGTCCTTAACTTCAACATGAATCATGCTGGTGCTACTGTAGCTGAGCTGATTAGTCAGCTTGTGACTGCTGAAAGCACGATCAAGAAGGACAAGAAGGTTTTGATGGTGAATGCTCCATCTTCCTCTTCTCGGCCTTCTAAAGGTAAGGGCAAGAAAACCCAAAAGAAGAAGAAGAAACCCCTTAGGCCCACTGGTGGCGTTTCGAAGGGGAAGGCCCAAAAGAAGAAGCGTGATCAGAAAGAGGATGTTTGCTTCCATTGTGGCAAAGCGGGACATTGGAGGAGAAACTGCCCAGAGTACAAAGCTACTCTAAAGAAAGGTATCTTCCTCGTTGAAATAAATCTTTCTATTAATTCTAGTTCTTGGGTACTTGATACAGGTTGTGGAACTCATATTTGTAATGATGTACAGATGCTAAGTGAAGTCCAACAACTCAAAGAAGGAGAATGTGTCTTGAAGATCGGTGATGGCTCAAATGTTGAAGCTCGAGCTTTAGGCACAATTAGATTAGATTTAGGTAGTTTCGAGTTAGTTTTAAATAAAGTCCTTTATGTACCAAGCATTATTCGTAATATAATTTCAGTTCCAATATTAGATTGTGAAGGTTATGAAACTTATATTGAGAATGGTAAATACTTTATCAAACGGAACAACTCTTCCGTTCACATCGGTACTCTAAGTAATGGACTTTATCTAACTCAAAATATCAATATCATGAATATACAACGAGAAACGAAGCGTAAGAGAGATGACAAAGTTTCAGCTCCCTTATGGCACGCTAGATTAGGACACATTTCCAAGAACAGAATTAGCAAGATAAACACTTTAGGATCATTCTCTGAAAATGATCTTAAGGAGTTAACTTCTTGCGAATCCTGTCTCAAAGGAAAAATGTCCAAAGTCCCTTTTAAGGGAACTGTGGAACGTGCCGCTAAGGTTTTGGATTTGATCCATACTGATGTTTGTGGACCACTTAGTGTAAGCACAAGAACAATCATCAGTATTTCATAACCTTTACTGATGACTTCAGTCGGTATGGTTATGTATACTTGATGAAGTATAAATCTGAAGCTTTTGAGAAATTCTTAGAATTTCAAAAGGAGGTTGAGAACCAAACTGGTCACAAGATCAAAGTACTTCGATCTGATCGAGGAGGCGAGTATCTTAGTGAAGAATTCCTTAGTCATCTCAAAGATAATGGGATTATCTCTCAGTGGACTCCTCCGGGAACTCCTCAGCTTAATGGAGTTTCTGAGAGAAGGAATCGAACCTTACTTGATATGGTTCGTTCCATGATGAGTTTCACTGACTTACCACCTTCTTTCTGGGGTTATGCCCTAGAAAGTGCAGCAAAGATTTTGAATCTAGTTCCCTCTAAGTCAGTCCCTAAAACGCCCTATGAAATGTGGCATGGTAAAATCCCTAGCTATTCTTACTTAAGAATTTGGGGTTGTCCTGCTTACGTGAAGAGGACAGTGGGAGATGAGTTAGAATCTCGTTCTAACTTATGCTACTTTGTAGGCTATCCTAAGGAATCCATAGGATACTACTTCTATGATCAATCTGAGCAAAAGGTGTTTGTTTCCAGAAATGCCACTTTTCTTGAGGAACCGTTCCTTAAAGAAAAGAAAGGCAAGATCATAGAATTAGAAGAAGTCCAAAGTGATCCCACACCACCCACTGAAGAAACGTACCCTTCTGATCAACCACAACCAATCACGAATTTCGATACACACGAAAATCCTCCTCTAAGGCGTTCTGAACGCACTCCTAGACAGCCGGAGAGATGGTATGGGTTCTTCCATGAAATCTCTCAAAAGGATAATGATCCTTTAACATATGAGAAGGCACTTTCAGATTCTGACTCTGAACAGTGGATAGAAGCCATGAAATCCGAAATGGACTCCATGAACTCCAACCAAGTTTGGACCTTGGTAGATTTGCCTGATGGGGTCAAACCCATAGGTTGCAAATGGATCTTTAAGAGAAAGCTTGGAGTTGATGGAAGCATTGCAGCCTACAAAGCAAGACTGGTTACAAAAGGATTCACTCAAAGACCCGACGTGGACTTTGATGAAACTTTTTCGCCAGTCGCAATGCAAAAGTCTATTCGGATCATGCTTGCCATTGTTGCATATTATGACTATGAGATATGGCAAATGGATGTGAAAACTGCCTTTCTCAATGGTGACATTGACAAAGACATTTATATGGAGCAACCCATAGGTTTCACATTCAGTGGGAGTGAGCAAAAGGTTTGCAAACTCCAAAGATCAATCTATGGATTGAAACAAGCTTCTAGGAATTGGAACATTCGATTTGATGAATCAGTCAAAGCATTTGGCTTCATTCAAATTTCGAATGAGTCCTGTGTGTATAGAAAGGAATTGGAGACCTCAGTGCAATTCTTAGTACTTTATGTTGATGACATCCTTCTTATTGGGAATTCGAAGGATGACATGAAAGTAACTAAGTTATGGTTATCGAACCAATTCGAGATGAAAGATCTTGGTGATGCGTCCTATATCCTTGGAATTAAAATCTATAGAGATAAATCTAGAAGGTTAATAGGACTATCACAATCGATGTACATTGACAAAGTATTGAAGAGATTCAATATGGAGTCAGCAAAGGTTAAGAACCTTCCTATGAGTGTAGGAACATGTCTTTCAAAGAAGATGTGTCCTGAGACTAACCTTGAGAAGGAAAGAATGACTCATACACCTTATGCATCAGCAATAGGTAGCATAATGTATGCAATGTTTTGTACTCGACCGGATGTGGCTTATGCAGTTAGTGTAACAAGTCGTTTCCAATCTGACCCTGGAGATGGTCACTGGGCTGCCGTGAAGAATATTCTTAAGTACTTGAAAAGTACTAAAGATTTATTCTTAGCTTACGGAGGTCAAAAAGATCTTACTGTCGAAGGATACTGCAATGCAAGCTTTGCATCTGACTTAGATGATTTTAAGTCAATGTCAGGATACATTTTCTGCCTAAACAGCGGAGCAGTGAGTTGGAAGAGTTCCAAGCAAACTACCACTGCAGATTTGACCACTGAGGTCGAATACTTAGCTGCAAATGATGCAGCTAAGGAAGGTGTTTGGATTAGAAACTTCATTCAAGAGTTGAATGTTGTTTCTAGCATGAAAGACCCCATTACTGTGTTTTGTGACAACACTGGGGCGATTGCTCAAGCAAGAGAACCAAGATCTCACCAACGGACCAAACACATAATGAGGAAGTATCACCTAATCCGTGATATTATCAAAAGAGGAGATGTGCAAATTGAGAGGGTCACATCAGCAGAGAACGTGGCAGATCCACTTACTAAACCCCTTAGTATAGAAGCTTTCCAAGGTCATCTTCAGAAGATGGGACTTAGAGTAGCTTTAGAATGGTTTTGACGGGCAAGTGGGAGATTGTTAGGAATAGTGCCCTAGAAAGCCGATTGTATATCCGCTTTGTGCTTTTCCTTATTGTAATCACAGACAATCTTTGAATGAAATAACGAATTGAGGCAACACTTCTTTATATGCTCTTGTTTGGTATGCGCTTACTTTAGTTGTGCATCTATGAGAACTCCCCTAATCCTGATGACTTTAGGACTCTACCATTTCGGTGAAATGGTTCATGAAACGAGCCATATATCACATAAGTCGTGATTAGTAAAATACTCCAAGCCGATGAGTCCTACAGACAGTGGGAGTGTCAACCTGACTCCTCTAAGGCTTGCTTGTGGGATCACACACTTAAGAAGGACCACCTTGTTTCATGGAGGTGCAAAGTGTATAGTTGATACGTGCGTGATACATGAGGGTGCTTACTTTAATAAGTAAGTTCACTGAGGTGCCCCGTGTGAGAACATTCCTAAATGGGAAAGGAAGTTTCTATTTCAGGAAATGGAAACTTCCAGATTAGGAAATATCTCACGAGTCATTGATGTGATTAATTGATCCTTAGACTTGAGGTTCCTTGTCACTTTATGAGTTAACTCTGTAATTTTAGGTATAAGCTTTAAAGGGTGTCGCCTTAGACAACTGATTCAAGGCTTATGCTGGGGCTGCACAAGTGATTCATGAAAGTGAATGAGAATCAAGAAAGGATCTACACTTGCATTTGCAAGGTGATCTCTTATTGTGTAAGTCATTCATATGCCATATGGAGTCCTTGGCCAAGGCAGTAGATCAAGACATCAAGAAAAGGGTTTCTTGGATTGAGATCAAATGGATATGAAATGCACTTAGCTTTAAGACCGGATTATTAGGGTTCTGATTATCTTGGTTGAGAGATAGTAAGTAGGAGGATTGTATCTCACATGAATCAATGACTTAAAGGTTCTGTCGAATCCGAACATTCCAATTCAGCTAGGGGTTAAACACCTGTTGCTAGACTATGGTCGTTTAATCTGTGGACTGATTAATTAATTAGTGAATTAATTAATTAGGGTCACTGCTAATTGAATTGAGAACCTAGAGGGTCACACACAACAACTTGGTTACATGAGTTGAGGCTTTAAAATGATTAAACGAGTTAATCGGGCCTAAGGGGTTCCACACGTGTGAAACCACACGTGTGGGTCACGTGAGTGACACGTGTCCTTGTGACACGTGTCCCACACGTGTGAATATATATATTGTGTATATATATATATATTAAATAATTAAATGTGTTAATTATTTACTAGACTTTGGTTTAATTTTGAATTAAAAAGAAAGTCTAATTTTGGAGAAAATAATCTAGTTGATTAATTATGAATTAATTAATTAAATAAAAAAATAAGTTATTTATTTTATAATAAATAAAGTATAAACTTATCCAAAAATAGTTTGGATATTTTTAGCTCTCTTAAAGTTGATTTGAATTAGAATTCAAAGTCAAAGTTGGAAAATACTTGATGATCAAGTAATAGGAGAGAGAGGGACCAAATCCTTGCCCAACAAGGATTGGGTTCGGCGTCCCTCTCCCTTATCTATATATAGGGGAGCTCAAGCTCCCATTTAGAGCTAATTGGCAATTCTTTTGGTTCATGTGTTGAACACCATCCTTTCTCCAAGATAAACGAAACCCTAGGTTAAGCCTAAACACTAACTAGAGAACTAGCATCCTTACTAGTTAGATTGTGATCAAGTTGGTGGACTATCTCTAGAGAGCTTCAAATTAGAAGTTTGAAGATTCGAGCTTTACCAATGAGAGGGGATCAAGCCACGAGAAGAGCGTTCTTGGGTGGCTTGAAACGCTTCAAGAAAGAATAAAAGAAAAGTAAGTTTCTTATCTCTACGAATTTGGTTACACGATTGCAAGTCCAAGATCCTTTTGTTGGGAAAATTTTTTAAATTCCGCTGCTTTCTGATTCGTGTTTTCCAACAAGGGACTTAATGCATGTGGCTATCCGGGGAGGCAAAGGATGATGGTGATCCTGTGTGTTAGTCCCACAATGAATAACTGCGATACCGGCCCTCGTTAGGAGTTTTAGCGGGGAATGGGAGTTGAGTGTCAATTGGGGGATTCATGTAACCCCTTTGGTCAATGAATGGGTGGACGCGTTCTCCTGGGTCGGTACACGGCAGGGAGGAACAAAACCTGTCCAGCCAGGACAATATCGTTGGGCGGGAAGGTACACTTCAACCCAAAACGACGCGTTCACCATCCGGATGAAAAAGGTGTAATTGTTAATGCATGAATGAATGATAATGATTGAATGATCGAATGAATGAATGAATGTCGCATGATCGCTAATGAATGAATAAATGCACACACGAGGTGAACGTTGGAGAATTCGCCCTCTCGTCGGGCTCACGTATTGACCACATGATTGTAATGAATGAACGAGATTGATAGTTGTAATCTCGGGCGTTGGTTTCTTTGTTTTCACCCACTTGGGAAATGTTTTAAAACCTCGTACGGGATTATGACTCGCATGTGTGTGTGTGCGGTTTAATTCTTGTAATATTATAATATTAAACCCTGTTTTTTTTTACCCACCAGTCTCCTATAGACTGAACCCGGATTTATTTTCAGGTTCTTGCATGTTTTGGAGTGTTGGGCGGGAAATTGAGTCTGTCGAGTTTCTTGGTATCGTCTGAGTCTATCCACACGCATATTGTAAATTGATTAAGTCACAATGTATGAATGAATTGTATTGATTTTATGCTATTGATTCGGGACAGGCTTCTAGGGATAGATTGAACCCGTGAAATTTTGACTTATGTTTCTGTTTGAATTTTCGGGAATAGGTATCTATGTTAGTTGAACCCGTCACTCATTGCTTGTATTGATAAATGATTACAGGCTATGCTTCCGCCTTTGTTATTTTTTTTATATACATTTATATGGTTTCAAAAGTTTAGCTCCCGCCTAGCATAGTAAGTGAGTGAGTCTCCGTTCGCTCTGATCTGGCACGTGTACGGATTTTTCATTTCATATGCGGGTCGGGTTATTGATACCAAATACTCCGAACCCACTGGTGACGGAAGACATATCTTGGCTTAGCAAATCCATATAGCTTCGCATGTCTTCACCCCAACTGGCCACTATGGATTGTTGTGTGTGGATTGGTTCAACTATAACAAAAACCTTAAAAGATTCAAGCTGGGCCTCCGGATTTGTGTAACACCACAATACTCGATCGTCATTTATTTCAATGACTGTTTCCAGGGGTATCGGGGTCCTAGAGATATAGAAGGACGATAATAGTTGAATGGTGTATTGCGATCGATTCAGACCAAACCTCCTGGCGTAGACCATCAAACGCGAGTGAACGTGAAATTCTCGTTGAAGCTACTGGGGGTAAATCGTAAAAAACGGAATTATTGGAGACAGTATAATTTCCCCCCCCCCCCCCCCCCCCCCCCCCCCCCCCATAAAAAACAATTAATTCAATTGATTCCATTATAGAAGAGGGACGGATGTAAAAAATAACTTAAGAAAGTTCTTGGGATGTAAGAAAGTTTAGAGAGGTTAAGAAAATTGGCTGGAAGAAAAGCTGAGGAAAGAGTTTTGGACGCATAAAGTTTTGAGTGAATGTATTGTGAAAATAGATGCAATGATACAATAATACCGAGGAAAGAGTATAAATAGATGCATGTGATACAATAATACATTCAACTTTCAAAGGTAATAATTCAACCACAGTCACAATTGTACACCCACTCACTTTTAACAATGTTGAGTAGTCACCTCAATGTACCACCAAACACTGTTAATTCAATTTCAGGTGCAATGAATATCATAAAGTCATATGAGACATAAAACAAATTTTCAAAATAAAGAAAATAATCGACAATATAAATATAAATACTTAAACAATAAATAAACGAAATTACGAAATCAGGAAAAAAAAAAAGGGCTTAATGGAGTCGCTGGCTTTATCATGCAACTCCATAATAAAATATAGAAAAAATATTGGAGTTGCAGGAGATCTCTGCGACTCCTATTAAAATAATATAAAATATTGGAGCGAGATCTCCGCGACTCTGCAGTAAATAATAATAAAATAATCGGAGTCGCGGGAAATCCCTGCAACTAATATCAAAACCTTAAATCCCCTCCAACCGGTACCATTTTTTGCAACACGAATAAAAAAATTATTATTTTTGAAAAGTCTCATTTTAGGTATCTGTTGAAGAATTAATCAAAATTTTGCATAAATGTATTAGACTATTAGTTAAAAATCTAATTCAAATAAAATAATCCTATGACGTTAATTAACCTATATGATTCCAGTATAAATTACTTAATTCATAATTAAATCGAAACAAAACAAAAAATTTAAATTATTAATTGAATCTGGTTTTGAAATTAATAATTAAATGATAAAAGAAGAGTAATTTATTTCATTCGACCAAAAGAAAAAGAAGAGTAATTTATTTCCAAATTATCAGAATTAGAATTTAACTATAACCATAAGAAGAAGATAAATCAAGTGAGTGGTTATGTATTTTCATTATATATTAATAATAAACAAGATTATAATAAGCGCCTTCAACTACCTCGGGAGATTAACCCTTCACTCAATTGGGTGAGGGGAAACTCTGAGAGATCAAAAAGAGATTATTCAATATTTTTTAAATTTCCCCATAAAATTCATGCTGAAAGCCAAAAGCCCAAAACTAAGAGGGTGGCACTCTTAAGGATCATCTACCAATATACATGCCGTGTATACATGAGGTGTATATAAATCAAATCGAAGATGAAATATAAAAGTGCAACAGAATATTCCATGTGACATGTTTATAAATATATATAAATCAAAGTCCTATGATGCACCGATACTTTTAAAAATATCGTTTTATTGTGTCGTGTTGTGTCATGTCGGATACTCGTGTCCAACACTGTATCCGATACTCCTTAAGTGAGAAATTTAAAAAAGAACCGTATCGTCGTATTCATATCGTGCCCATGTCACCGTATCCGTGCATCATAGAATCAACAGAAAATAAAGTATAAAAGTGAAACAGAATATCCCAACTCCCCTTACCACTAATAATACTATACAAAATCTTGGAATTATTTTTAAGGAGATTCTGCACTTATAAATCTACTAATTATGCTAAAGTTGTTCTAATTATTCTATTTTTGGTCCTAAAGTTGTTCTAATTATTCTGAACATTATATTTTGCAATAATATAGAAAATTTTACTTCATTACAATATCAAAATAATGGAATGAATAAATGTAGAGGGATGAGAAAACAAGCTAAACTTGATCAGGTAGCTTGACAGCATCATGATCCAATAAAAGCAAAATGAGCAACGAATAAAATCAAAACTCACAATACAAAAAGCATCTGGAGATCACAAGGCAAAGCTGCTTCAAAACTTTATTAATCGGATTCAGAAAAAATATAAATAGAATCGTCAGATTCTTGCATCTCTTGGCTGCTGCTACATGATTGCAGGTCAAGCAAAAATTCTCCTCGGCACGATTATTCGAAGAATAAAACTACAACGATGCTGCACTAAAACTGCAGGCATCCATATACTCAACCTTTTGAAGCTTAGTGCAAGATACTAAGTACTAATCCGTGATTCAATGGAACTTTGAAACTGAAAGGCTACACCTACCCGAAAAAGAACCAAAACAGACAAATTTGGATTTTACCAGAAATTTCATCATGATTTGGCTTTGGTCTTCGTTTTCTGCTTCTTAGTAGCCAAAGAAGATAAACCCGACCCTAATCCTACTGGAGCCTGACCTGGTTGACCCGATTCGGGATCTTTTACTCCATTAGAAGTATGGCCATTGGCTTCTTCTTTCTTCGCTCCGTCATTAGGTTCACTGTTTGGAGCATTATCTGGGGTCGTTCCTGAGTTGATGATATTAAGCAACTGAGAAAGTGGTGGCATAGCCTGTACAGGAACACCGTGGGGACGTATGAGGAGACCTCTGGCTGCTGCTTTCTTCCTAACTTCTGCAGCAGCTTTTGCTGCTCTTTCATCAACGCCCCGTCCTCGTGGGAGGGCTTCACCGATGACGGGATTGTTGAATGATTTGTTGTTTGTAGAACTACTAGAGCCCCCACCTACTGCAGCAGCTTGGAATGCTTGGATCAGGTCTGGATGCGCCTGGAAAAGACGTTTTATAAATTTAACAAAAGTGTTATATACAGGGGTTGGAGGGAAAAAAAAAAAAACAGGTTTCAGCACCCCCAGTACAAATTCCGCTAGTGTTTGTCCCAATATTTTGATTTAATTTCAGCCCTTGAGCAAAGAATTCTGGTTCCACCCCTTATCGTATAGGTATTAGATTTGGAATATCTAAATTTGTTGTAGCTCATTTCAATTCCTTCCTTTCACTGACGTTATCGATTTTGTATGAGCTTGGTAAAGGAGAGAGAAGCTTGCTGACAGAGATAAGTACCTTAAGTAAGTTAATAGCTTTCTGTGCGGAAGCAGCATCTAGAGACTGACCTTCTTTCTGCTTTTGCGCATTAATCTGGGTATAAAAAGATTTATAGAGAATATCTATGATATAGAAAAACAAAAATTGCATAAAGTGATTAGGACAAAAAAATTTACTTGCATCTCCCGTGCTTTAAAAGTTTTAATCCAGTTCTGAGAATCCTTGGTCCTGGAGTCCTCCTCTCCCAGTTGTTTTACAAGGATATCGTATGTTTTCTTTTCATGCTGCCATATCCATGGTCAATAATATGAAGTGAAGAGTTTATTACACCAAAATATCATAAAGGACATAAATAGCTTTGGCATATACCTGGTGAGAAAGCTTGAAGGCACCCATACAGTTGAATGCAATTGCGAGAGCGTGATAGCATACTGCAGTTTGAATATGCTCCTCTCCCAGTAGTCTTTCATTCTTTTTCAAGGCTTCTTGCAAATATCGAAGTGCAGTATCCATCTTTCCAATATCTTGATACATCATAGCCACATTTATAAAAGTGGCAGCAACATCAGGGTGATCTGGGCCGGATGAAAAACTTAGAAGAAGCAATGCGCGTGACATATGACGTAATGCTAGCTCTGTCTGATTGAGACCCTGATAGAAAAGGACCATATTCCCATAGCTGCATTAAATAATATGCCTTAGGAATACTGAGAATATCTCAAGGGATGCACTATAAAGGTGGTTCATTTCATTTAATTTCTCCCGACAGCCACAAAATTACTAATCAGCCTATCAGAAGTGGTGGGATACCGTAATAGATCAGTTCAAAAGAATAGGTGAGTTAAAAAATCAAAAAACTTGTTAGTAGATAAGGATTAACTTATGCAACTGAAAATATGAAACAGCCGAGGGAAATGGTTTGTGCAATACCTGTGAGCAGTATCGGGGTGGTCCAGTCCAAGGCAGCGTTCATTTATGATTAGTTCCTTGTGCTGTTGCACTATTGCTCCAGCCATATCTCCAGCATGATACAAGACCATTGCCAAGTAGCTATAATCAAAATCCATGTTTAGTGGCAGCATAAATTAATTAAACTAGGAATTAAAGAACCAAACTATTGATGCCTGGGGAATAGCTGCAGTATGTATGATAATGTCCAGTAATATAAGGAAAAAACAACAGCATTCTGATAATAACGAGAGCAAGTTCTACTAATTACCGGCAACAATTTGCAACCTCTCGATGCATTGGACCGGTGACCTGCATTTTTTTAGTGTAGCTTGTTATGTGCCCTAAGATGAGAATACTAAGAGACCGTACAAGGAATAAAGATTAGGTAAGTTCACCTGCTGGAGAATTGACAAAGCTTCAGAAAAAAGTGTGCATGCCTCACTCAGCATTCCCTGAGGAAAGCAAAAGAAAGAAAGATCAATAGAAGTAGCAACTATGCAATTGCAATTTATGATATATTGGAAGAATGTCCGAGTTCTGTTTTAATCCCCTTCAAATATCAGTAGTAGTATAACAAGAAATCACAGTTGATAATATACACTCTTAAAACACATAAAGGCATCTGGTTGAATGACTTTTTTGTAGCCAAATTCATTACATATAACGAGAGAAACCAACTGAGAGCTTATTTATTACAAGCTTTCATTTCGAACATCTCCATCCCCAATTTTGAAAATAAATAAATCAAATGCCAGTCTTATAAGAGCATTATTTACTGGTACGGTAATCTAATTCAGATTTCCTCACAAATCAAAGTAATACATACCTCCGCTAGTTGAACCTTTCCAGTTTCAACCAGATCCTTGGCTTCTGAACAAACTGGAATGGAATGCTTCACCACCGGTTGGATATTCAATATATCAGAAACTTGGAAAGGTGCCAGAGCATCGAAATCATATTTCCGAGCAGCAATGGTGATACCGACCTGTTGAGGGCATAAACAATCTCTGGATAAAATATATTCAGAAAAAGCATTCATACATAAAACCTGAACTAAGATTAAATCGTCTTTAACAAGAGGGGCATCTGACAGATTTTCATAACAGAATTTATCAATCTAGAGTATGATGCACAATGAAATAAACCACATCTGGCTGTAACTCTATGCCAGATAGCAGATCATGATTTTAAGTATAATATATAATTGTTTCCTTTGTCATGCTAGATCCAACTACTAAAAGTAGTGAAATTTCTCTAGATTGGTATGTGATAAATCGAGATGAGATCGCATGAAAGACAAAAAGCGCTTGGATGAAAATCTTAACCCCCACTACAATAAGCAATGATGGATGGTCCTTCTTCATGATGAATGGAAGCTGCATGGCATTGCATGATGCTGGTTTATTTCACGCCCTTTTCAGAAAACTTAACCCCTTCTGAAACATAAATAAGATAATAATGCTGAAAGTAGTCAAAACTTCGCCTTGCACCTTCCATCATAGTTTTCTTTGTGGCAGAAGTGCTCAAGCCAACCTATGTAAGGGATTTTGTGGCTCTACTTAACAAAAACTTAACCATGTCCAATCAAAGAACAAATCCAGACACTTATAGTATATGAAAACATTCTCCTTCAGAAATTGCATAGACAGTAATACAAAAACCTGTCGAGAGAGTTAAATAGGGTACACAAAAAATAGACATAACATTGCTACATCATTAGATGGTGCAAAATCATTGCTTAATCAAACAATTACTTGATAATTTGCACGAAAGGCAGAAATGTGGGGCAGAAGCACAAATGGAACCAGTTAATACCAAAACAAATAGTACACATACTGCTTGATCCAACAATTAATATGAATGTCAAACCAAAGTGAAAGGCTGGACAGAAGCGTGGATAAAAACCTCCTTGTTTGGGACAGAAATGTAACATATATAATTTATATCAAGAACCACACATTAACTTTTTAAAATTTTAGAAGCTACCTTTTGGCAAAGATTTCGTATAACTGAAACATTTTTCACCCGTTGCCTTGCGTCTTCAGGCAACTCAAACTGCAGAAGAAATCTCAACGAAGTAAATATGCAGCTCTACCGATCGACAGTCATTAACTTAATCCAGTTACCAACATACCTGGTATTTAAGTTTTGCAAATTCTTTAATATCAGACCACAAACTATCAGAGGTGATACTCAAATACAATGACAGTTTCTTCTTCGCATACCCTCCATTTTTTAACTTAGATTGTCCCTTGGAAGACTTTCCAGAACTGTGATGTACTGAATGAACCTGTAAAATATGGATATCAAGTTTACATAAAGAAATTAACATGACGTGCCAAAATAATGTGTACACAACTAAAATATTATGAATCATTTTGTTATTTCCAAGTTAACATCATTGGGGAATTTGACGGAACGAGGTCATTATTCTCAACCCTCAAATTGCATCCCCGTACAATTCCATATGAAGGAAGCATGTGTTCCATCAACTGCTATAAAAGCTTTCGTTTTTCTGGAAACTTTGGATTATGTTCTCCGCTAACAGGTTCAGAAAACATTAACACCCTTTTACAAAATTTATCACCAAATTATATACCTTTTTCTGGGATTTTGACTGTGGACTGTTTGAAACACCTTTTGCAGAAGCAGCCTGAACTTTTCCCAGGAAACAGTTGAAAAAATGTGAAATTGCATGCCCAAGATCATGATCCTCTGTATCCCTTAAAATGTCCTGCATGCCCCAAAAGAAGTGGATCATAAATAGGCAAGTACAACACAAGCGAAAACCTACATATTGAATTTCTTTTTACAGGTGATTCCATTAGATAAATCCGCCTGACATTCAAACTATATCACATCAATCTAGAACGCATATCTAAAACAAAAGAACAACTTAATCCGCCCTGGGGTACCTTGCCCATCAACTTAAAATTGTATAAAACAAGTGGCAAAGAAAAGCATCCTTTCTGCTGTGACTTGGAGGGATACATCCTAAGTGCGAATGTTAAAAGTTAAACAAGTGGTAGAAATAAAGGTGGCTCAAAACAAGGCAGTGTATGAACAAATAAGACTCAGGGTACACCACCAGCCCCAACATCCAACCTCTACCCACCCCTGTGGAGCTAAAGTAGCCAAACCTCCGCAAAAGTTTATGCAGGATCATAAAATGCCTCCACTGATATTCACCACTAGAAATTATTGGGTTAGAAATATAACTCAGCAGTTCTACTAACATGTTGGAAAAGGATAATAATCATCAACTACTTCGTCTCACATTGCACTAGCAAAACCATCAAATAATGAGATTAATTTATATTCACGTAATATAAGTTATATAACTATCATGTGCATAAGATATTGCAAGAGTAAGAAAATTAGCAGACGCCATATTTCCTAGATGACAAATCTGTAATATGAATTGCAAAAGCTATATCTCAGAGAGACAAAAAAAAAAAAAATAACAATGCTTATCACGGTGTTAGTATTTTAAGTCACTGAAAAGCTCAGTAGATTGTTAATTACCTTAACGACATGCTTAGCAGATCTGACAACAATCTCATTGGAACAAAGATCCCACAAATGAGGCATATGTCTGATGCCTTCGGCAACCTGTAGCACCACGAAGAGCTAATAAATTGAACGCACGACTCAATCATAAGCAAAACCAGGAATTTAGCCTCAATTCACAAACCTGAGATTCCAATAATCTACAGAAAATCTAAGGGAATATAATGTCAGAAAAGAGAGTTGAACACATTAAGGGCTTGTCCTTACTTTTCCAATATAACGAACATTAATGCCATGTGCATGGAGTGCGTCATTTAAAGTTTGTCCATCCATTGGTGAAACTTCTAGGGTGCTAAGATCTTGTATGAACTTTGGCAGTACAACATCTTTAAGATGTAGACTTGCTTTCTGCACATTATCCTCATCTGCAGCAATCTCCTGGAAAATGTTATTTTGAAAAGCTTAAGTAAACTTCCTGAAATATATTGGGTCAAGTAACAGGCTTGGAAAATGTTATCTGTTACCTCTTGACTACCGGCTAGCTTAAACTCAGTAAAAACATTAGGGTTGAAGAGAATCTGTTTGCTTGTCTCTTCAACCTTAGGAAGGGAATCACATTCTCCTGAGTCCTTTTCATCATTCTCAGCATCCTGTGTAAACCATTTACAATTTGATGCAAAACTAGGTGGAAAAAATTGATTGCTTATTTGCATTAAAGAAATTATATTCTCCAAACCAGAAAACCTCCTTTTAATTTTAGTAAGTGCAATGATAAGGAAACATTCTGGAATCCTCAAACAGAAAATTACTCAGATATGCCAAGATTTTTAGCTCGAGGAAGAGATTCCTCAGCTTAAAAGGCAGAAGTGGTGCTTCACCATGTGCAAGTGTGGCGTATGCATAACATATCTGAATTTTATTTCACTAGAGCATCTAATATTCGAGAAGCTATCTTCACGTCAAAGAATTCAGAAGTTATTCTAAAAGAACAACCCATACCGCTGTGCCTGTTGTGGCTAGCTTCTCCTCCATCTTCAAGAATTCTTCAGTACTCTTGAACTTTAAAGAATCAGGACCAGCAGAATTCTCCTGTTCTGACTGATGCCCACACTTTGACAGTTTAGCCACCTCAGCCTTATCGTGAGAAGATAAAGTAGTTTAGATGGTTAAAGATCCAAAATCAGTTCTTTAGAGAGACAACTGATCAATAAAAAGCTGAATCTTACATAGCAAAACCCAGATATTAATTCAGGTCTCAAAATACAAAATTTAGAACCAGATCCAGTATAATTTGCATCCCGTGGAGTGACTCTCATCAGATCCAAAATATAATGCCTGGGTACAGAACCAAGTGTAAACACCATATATCAAGACACAGTTAGAGAATGTTGGGGAAAAAGTAGCAAAGTTACATTTTGGCCATTGGTGGGTACCACCTGAACTAAACACTAAATTGAAGATTTAATATGTTTCTAGAAAACATTGTACAGGATGAACAGGTTTACAATTGCAAATAGACAGACAGTTTTAGACAAGGCAGGATAAGGCTCGATGGGTTGAAAATGATGCTTAAAAAGGGGGGCAAATATTCGAACCAAACCTGGGCGCCGAGGAATAAGGTGGTGTAAGGATCTTTGATTAACTTCAAATCCTCCAATGAACCAAAAAGAAGAATGCAAATGTATTTACAAATGACTTATTCAGGATAAATACAATTTTAAGGTACTCTTTTCTGGATACAAAGGAACAGTAGACTATTGATACTTGTGTCTCTGTAGGGGTGTGTAGGGAGAGAGAGAAGTTTCACCTATCATCGCTACCAACAATGCCCTTGCACTCAACTGGTGCAGCTAGCTTGTAAACATTACCAGATCCATCCAGCACAGTGTGCTCCTTTAGATGAAGGCGTTTGGCAGCTTCCAGTACCTGAAAGGTTCATCACAGGACTAAACTATAACCCAAATGTATTTCCCTATCAGATAATGCGACTAGTACAGCATAGAGTACCAAGAAGATAATCACAGGACTAAACTATAACCAAAATATAATCCAGCATGCATATCAGCTACATGTGAAATTTTCATGAATACTTATTTCAACTCCAGAGATTATTGTTTGGATGGAGAAGGTAAAATAAGAAGTAAAGAACAGATTAGGAATATAACTACTCTAAATAGCTCCAAAAATAACAGTAGAATTTTGGCACGAAAGCCACAATTATTAAGTTGGTAGAAGTATGTGCACTATTTTGCGGACTAGTGAAATCTTTTGAGTAAGCCTAAAAGTTTCTTGTTTCGATGATATCCATGAGGGTAAAGCATGTTAAAACAGATCCAGGATCATGTCATGAACATGGAAACAAATTCAGCAATTTTTAAATATTTAATCCAATATATAATTATAGTAGAATCACTTAGTCATTGCTACCTTCAAGTGGAAATCTTCACTCCAGCAAATTTTCTTTCCATTGTCAACAGAAACATATAACAGGGAATCCGATTTATCACCTTGAAGGATTCCAGGCAAAACACTCTGGAAGCAGAGAAAAAATTTCAGTGTATTAAAAATTGCACAAATATTTGACATGGCAACCTAAAATATGTCAAAGTCGGAGGTTTGAGAACCACAAACCAGAGAGAGGGAGGAGCAGTATGGATTTGGGCAAAAGAGAAGAATGAATAAGAAGAATAATAAACAAAGGATATCAATGTGGCAAAAACTAGTGACTGGCGTGAAAACTCAACAAAAGAAGATACTTCTTTTTTCAGCAACCATCTCGCTGAGACATCTATTTGGCCAAATACCATCCAAATTACTAAGAGATTGGGTAGTTCTATTGAACATAAGTGTATGCAAACGTGAACCTGTGCAACAACTCTATGACCTCTATAATCAATGATTGCCATTGCAAGGTTGTACAATCCAGGAACATCAGCTTCTTGGTACGCCTTGGTTCCTTTCAAATCATTGTTAGCACTTGCATACGTGGCTTGCTCACTTTCAGCTAATTGAGCTTCATCAGTCACATCAGGGGACAAAACATTATTATCACTACTGTTTTCTGTATTTGGAACAGCAGATTCATCGACATATGAAAACTTAGAAGTTTCACAACGAAGATTGTCTTCTGACTTCTCAGAAGACTTCTGCACTAGGGCTGCACTCTGGACTCTAGAGTTTTCTTTTAATGCCTCATTTCGAGGCAATTGCTCAAGGTCTGCATCAACAGCAAAACTGAAAAATATGTTGTTGTGGACATACCTAGAAATGAACAAACAATTATGATACTACGTTACCATAGCGTTACATATACAAGGAGTAACAAAAGAAACAGTCGAAATGCCAAAACCGGGGAAATACAAACACTAAAAAGATGTGAAAGAATGCATTAAATAAAGGTTGTGTCACAAAAGACACTTTTGCTTTTAATATGAAAAAGCACCTGGACTTTAATGTTCACACTGAAATTCCTGTTACCTAATATATCCCAACTAAGAAATTTGCAATTTGTCAAATACTAACTAAACCTTTTGGCAGAACACAAGTGCAGAAGCATTTAAAGGGCAAACATCAAAAGAAAAGATCAAATCAATAAACAGGGAAACCAATACATAGAATTAACAATAAAAGCCCATGCGGAGTACTTTGCTTTTTCCATACTCACATATGAAAGCACTCTGGATCAGTTGGATTAATGGGTGGAATACATCTGCTTATCACGCCAATGGCACCACTGGTGGCAGCCTCTACAAAATCAGAAGTTACTTTGTAAAGAGCCCTGTCCCTTAAGATCCTATAGTAAAAGTAATCGATGGGTAAGAGATTACATAGCTGTTGTATTGCAGCAAATGTTGAACAAACATATCAAAAAGTGCACCTCTCTTGCGGTGTAGCATGTGCAAATTCCCGACACGACTGCAATTCTTCATTCCAATCTCTCTGCATACCAATCAGCTCACTTCCAAAGGAAAGAGTCAAAGAGTTCTCTGCTCATGCTGCATCACGCTTGTGATCTGAAATTGCATGACCCGTTAGAATTTATCAAAATATATAGATGAAAGGAAAAGAAAAATACACAAGAACAGGGTTGAAAGGAACTAAAAGATGTTACAACATATTGAGTACAACATACCAAAAAACGTAACACTTGGAAAGAACAATAAAATACATCAGAATTCCCTCAAAAACAATTAACTGCTTCATCCGCTAACTATGACCTAGAAGCATCAGACCAAAGAAAGATTTTGACATACCAGGAAGAGGATACGAGCCCAACCATGAATTTGGTGGCAACAAAGATTGGACATTTTCAAATGGATGTGCAGAGGCCTTACGCTCCAAAATTTCACGAAAAGCTATGAAAGCCAACAGATAAAGCGAGTAAATTAATTATAATAATCAAAGATCAAGACACTAATCTGATCAGAAGTAGCCACATCTGGTACCTTTCTTGAATTTAGGGCTAATCTTTTGCAAAAGTCCTACAAGCGATGTTGCTTCTAAAGCAGCTTTATTTGGCCTTGGATCAAGAATATTACCGGTGCTCGAGTTCACATAGAAAGCTTTTGTTGTTCCCGTGATACAATATTTATTTCCTTCCAGTGTTACCAGATCCAAATAAATCAAGTCTCCAGCAAGCCTGATGCAACCAGATAACATTCAGTATGTCAGCATGAATTTTCGGCCAACAAACTGGATCAATTAAATGAAAGGACATGCAGAAGGAGAAAAAGACACTATTATGCGAGTCTTCAAAATTCTATACAACATATGAAGATTATTCTAAGTTAAACCTTCTGTGGGTTGGAGGAGGATTGAATGAAGAGAAGACAATACTTTCAACACACTTAATCTCTTCGGAGGGCGATGATGATAAGTTAGAGAGTGAGCCAGTTACATTCTCCATAAACCCTAAATTATCAAGTTCTGGCACTTCAGCTTTGGTATCTGCATACAGACATAGGGCAGCATAGAAAAAAATATTCAAAGCAGCATCCATGTAAGAAATAACAAGGAGAAAAACAGAGAATAAGAAACACAAAACAAACAAGCCAGTATTAATTAAAATGATATGAAAATAACTAACCTCCCAAATTTGCAGATCCATTTTTGCTTGAGTCATGTTGTAGTGCAAGCATTGTGGACAAAGAGGAATGCAAAGTTGAAAGAGAAAGCAACTCTCTAGTTCGACTAACATTAGCCCTAATGGCTCGATCATCATATAATGCTGCAGTGGATAGACGAAGTTAAAGTCCATGAAAAAGAACTGCAAAAATGCTTCGTTGCAAACATGTATGACGAAGTTTATTACCTTTTTTTGAAAAACTGTTTTCAGCAGAATATGATGCATACAAATGGTGCAATAAAATAACGACTGTGGTAAGCTGGTAACTGAGAGAACCCACCCTTCCACATAGTCTCCTCATAAGGTAATCACGGAGTATTATTAAATTGAAGTACCTTGATGCTTCCTGGTAGAGTATCTCCATTAGAAGCAATCAAGTAAAGAGAATTTAATCTTACCAGCAACCATCTCCAAAAAGCAGCTGCCACTAGTAATATCGGCAACTTCAGAAATCTCATTATAGTCTTCTAGATGATGAATGGAACCGTCCTTCGTATGAAGTAACAGATCATAGCAAGTAAAATAACACGTCGTCGGGGAATCAAGAAGAAACTGCCTCACATCCATTACAGAATCTCCAGGACTCAACTGCGAATGCCAATTATTTTAAATCCACAGAACAGGCACTGAAAAAAACTGCCAGGCAGACAGAGTTTATAACAGATTTGCAGACAAACATATAAAAAGCAGCAGTAATGGAGTTCTAGATAAGATCAATAAGCAAGAAAATGGTTGCAGTAACGTTTGTCAGATACAAGGCAGAGCATAGGCACAAGATGTTCAGATGTTTAAAGGTAGGAAATTAACAATCATTCCTAGCCTCAGCTTACTTGCAATTCAAGCTTCTCCCCTCCTTGGGTTTTCACTGACACCGGATAGAGAGGGATATCAGCTGTAATAAGAAAGCAAAATTAGTCATTATTATGTATGCCATTGTTGGATGTGATGTTATATCTGTTTATCCTCTATAAATGTTATATCTGTTTATCCTTTATAAATGTAAAATTGCAATAATTTGCAGGGAAAGTTCTACCCCAAACCTAGCTCGGCCAAACCCAACCAATTAAATACACTTGCCATTTGATTGGTCACTCTCCCAAAATTTTCCACCAACCACACGGCAAGTGTAAAACACTCACCCCCTTGTTACACCGGTTTGGCCGCTAGGGATAGAAATTCCCTGATTTGCAAAATCAGATTACCATTTGCTGGCAGCAGTCACAAAGAAGATATTGGAGATGAAAATTTCTCAACTTCATGTGCACTTAATTGTTTGTATTTATTAGGAAATACCATAAAAATTAGTCAAGTCAAACAGATGGTAGAACACAGGCAAGTTACCACATCTCAAATGTGTGCACTTCTTAGTTCTCTGAATCTGTAAAAGGTTGTGGCCAATTGACTAGGCCATGAACAAATGAAAAATACCATTTTATGACATGAACTTCAGGAGGACCGGATCAAAATTATATTATAAGTGGAAAGCTTTAGCCAAATATGACAGCATACTGCAGTTACAAAGGACAGCAAGGATTAAATATTAGGCTCAACAAGAGCACAATCTGAAGAATATTAAAAATTCTAATTTGATAACAGACGCCACGGTAATTCATACATCCATGCAACCCAAGATGGTTGAAATCATTGTTTACTTTCAAGTCCTAACCAGCGAAAAACAGTTCTTTAAACAGCTTCATAACTCATGAGTTTACTGTTGGAAAAGTTTGAGCCAAAAGCGAGTTTATTAGCATATTTGCTAATAAAATGGTGAACATCAGGTATATAAAAGGCAGTTAACTTCACTATATTACAAAAAGATAGAACAAAATTTGTCATTAACTCACCTTGTTTCGTTGGATGCTCTTCCAATCCATTGTTCTGGACTTTCACCTCTGATTTTGTTTCATTTGATTCGCTAAAGCCTTCATCTCCATTAGCCTGTTTCACGCTGGAACTACCATTCAGGGGAGCATCAGAACAGGTGGTCAACTCTGAAGAATTGGTAGCACTTTGAGGCAACCCTTTGCGGTTCTTCTTCGACTTTCCCGCCATCTTTACCTCTTATATCAAGAAATAAACAGATACAAGACAAATCAAAAAACGGCGGCCCCATCATCAAATAATCATTTATCACAATATCATCCAACACATGAGTGGAGCATAAACTGAGAAAGGTGCACACACACACACAGTCATTGATATCATCCCCTGCTAAACTGGCAACAAAGAGCAAACCTCTCTCACTCCACATCCGGAGATTCCATTAGCCACTCATCCCTTGCAAAGTATTCCCCATGAACTGAATAATCTCAAAACCTTTTTCAATTCCAACAAACTACAAGCACCACTGACAACTCAAAATACTAATGAACCAAATTGACCTCCCAAAGCACGTGCCCACAACCATACCACATCCGCCACACAACCCACAAACCCATCCACATAAATTAAAATCAAACAGATGCACCAACAAATCAATCCCCAGTACTTATAACGTCAACAATCATTCAACAACCTCGTCAAAAACCACAATCATCAAGACCAATCATTTCCAAGTCAAAATACAAACAGCAAAGAAGCAGCAGCCTTTCCCATATAGATAAACATGTCAATAAGCACACGAGCGTCGCGTAACGAAATTCAAAAGCGGGAACAAAAAGATAGCACTATACCATGATGGTAAAACATATATCGCGTCAATTTTGCTACCTGTGGGAGAGACAAAAGGACAACTGCCCAACTGTTTGATCAAATTACGCAATGAACTTGCAGACAGTACGAGTGAGTGTTTGGGGGACTGGGGTTTTATGGAGCTCTATGGGAGAACGAAGTAGTTGAGAAAGAGAGTGGCTGAGAGACGGCGGATTTTTGGTACGTTTTATAGTAACCGATATTTCCGTATTCCGTATTTTCATTGTAGCGGAAAAATAAGACGCCTATAAGCCCCCCCAAGTTTTGTTAATTATAGAATGGCCTCTCTTCCTTTCAAAATTGGTCAAACACATCCATCCATAAATCGTTAACCTAAGGCCAAGATTGGAGACATGATTGGCTCATTGGTTGTACTTTTGTTCTCATCGTCTTCCTTTTTTTTTTTTTTTCTTTTATGTAGGTAAAAATGTAATATACAGTATTAGATTGATTATAATATTTAAATTTTAAATGTAATGAGACTAATTTAATTGTATTTATTTTTTCTTGATCAAGACATATTTTGTTGAAATTCAATTCCGTGATAAGTGATTTCATTAGAAATGATGAGACATATAAAATAGAACACAAAAAAGTTAGAAATTTTAATTGAAAAAAAGTCATTTTCTTAGTAAAAAAAATAAGTGGCAAAAAAGTGTATTAAAAAATCAGATACGCTGATCTTTCTTGTCCCACAAGATTGACATTTAACTTTTCAGTTAAATTAAGTCATTTCTTAAGACCAATGTTTTAAAAACCGGACCGGACCGGATGGTCGGACCGCCCGGACCGTCGACCGCCCGGAAGGACGAACCGGTCATCACCCCAAAACCATTCACACTCAAAAACCGCTCTATTTTGTGAAAATCGTTTTGAAGCGCGGTTGGACCGTTCGAACCGTAAAACCGTTCCCGAGTCAAGCGAACCGTTCGATTTTTAAAAAAACAATAAATTGATAAAATTAAACCCCAATTTCTCTAATTTTCTATATTTTTCTCCACTATTTTTATATGTTTTATGCAACCACTTTTTCAAAACTAATGTATTATGTATTTTTATTTAATTTGGGATGATTATTTTCTTGTCTCGGACTTTTGAACTTTAAATGTTCATGTTACGAATCATGAATTATGAATTTGTATTTTATTTTAGTTCATAATCTTTGGTTTTTAATTCATTGTTTATAATATTCTTATATTTGCATATTATATTTGTATATAAATTGAGAAAATATAAAAGTAAAATTTAAAATATGTTTTATTATTTATTATTTATAAATATTTAATATTTAATATTATTTATGACATAATTATGACGTCATCGGTTCGACCACGGTTGATTCAACGGTTAAACCAGTGACCCTTGACCCAGTTGATTTTCCGGTTCGCTTAACGGTCCGGTTTTTAAAACATTGCTTAAGACGACTCCTCTTATTCTGTAATAATTCAAGGTGCAATTTAATGAATCATCTTGAAACCAATTTATTTCTAAGTTATTTTTTAAGACGATTCCTCTTATTCAATAATAATTCAATGTGCAACTTAATGAATCTTATCGGAACCAATTTATTTCTAAGTCATTCGTTTTTCCCTTTTGAGGCATTTGCCGGTCACCAAGTCAAGGATACCTTTTGACTATAATAATTCAACTTGCAGTTCAGTGAATCAGTTCAGAACCGATCAATTTCTACACCATTCATTCCCCCTCTCAATTGGCCTTTGCTAGCCACTAAGTCAGGGCGGCAATAGCCGCAACATACCCTTTGAGCTATGATAGAGCCCGATCGATTCTTAAGTTATTCAGTCCTCCTCTTAATTGGCCTTTGCTAGCCACTTAGAAGCTCTTTACTTTTGTGGTTTGTTATCCATCCCCAATTGATTATTTTTTGTGAATTTTTTGGTTATTTAATCTATTGAATTCTTTACTTCACTGGTTTGTGTTTTCGCTTAATTACCCAAGTCTTATAATGATTTACTTTACAAGATAGCAAACTAGTGTGGTTTGAGGTTAATGACCTTCTTACCCTTGCCTTAAAAAGCGTGCCCAACGGTTATGTGCTACCCTTGTTTGTCTATTTCTTCCCAGATTTCAACCAATTATTCAAGCTTCTTTTGTAAGTCACCATTGCAGGGCTTCGGAGTGATAAATTGTAAGTGTCTCCTATATCAATTCTTTTCAACATAAATTTCTTTCCATTGTGTTAATTGTTTTGTCGTGTTTAAACATTTACCACCCAGATTTTGTGGTAGCTAATATATATTTTCACTGAAATCATTTGTGCCCTAATTTTTGGAATCTCGTTTGGTTTGCGCAGCGGTAAGAATCCATGTTTGGAACTTTAATAATTGTTAGTGACACCCTTGAGGGGTGGACTAGTACTTCGAACAATTTCTAGTACTTGATAAAACAAAGTACCAGCGCACAAGAGACGAAGATAAAATGGAATATATATTGAAAATAAAATGCACAAGCGATTTATACAGGGTCGGTACCGAGAGTGTAATGTACCTACATCCTGTCCCCAAGTTGTTAGCGTGGGAGTTATCAAAAAGATTTTCATTAAGCACGTGGAGGTCACAAACAAAACTTTGTGATCCATTACAACACAATTTAAGATAGGATAGATAAGCTACACTAACTTGTCTATCTTACAATTCATACAAAAGAACAATCTCACCATAAAATCAGCACACGCTGAAGTACCAGAGGAAACATTCCTCACCATACACCAAATCCAGCGACACACTGGAAGTACCAGATTCTCATCCTGCACTTACGGTCTTACGGACTCCATCTTGCACTTATGGTCTTACAGATAAAACACTCAAAGTCTTGCACTTACGGTTTTACAGACTTGAAGAGTGGATGCCTCACTGGCGTGATTTCTTCTTTGCATTTGCATGATTTTATACTGCTGGAACTTGCTTTATGTATAGAATGGATCCTTTGAAATCAAACTTGTCAGCCTCAATTAGTGATTCTTTCCTTCCTTGGTGAGCATCTTTGCCTTGATTTGCTATCAATTAAGTCAACGATTTTCCTCATATAAAGATTTGTCCAAGATAATGTATGATTATATCAAGATTCTTTGACTTTCCTTGGTAGCCCATACCCTGTAAAAACAATTTAAGGCAACAAGATAATTATATGAAATCATCAACAAAATAAAGTCCAACAATCTCCCCCTTTTTGTTGATGATGAAACCGAGCCAATCCTGCAAAAACAATTTGTTAGATAAGAAGATAAAATCACTTGGCTCCCCCTGTCAATATGAAGTTATGCTCCTCCTTTCCATGTGAAATTATGCTCCCCCTGTCAATATGATATAACTTTGTGTTCGAAAGGTGTAACCTACAAAAAGAGCTTGATACCAGATCATAACAACATAGATCAACAAAAGATAAGCAAGTTCAGAACATATTCCATTTTAGCAGCGGATTTTTGGATCGCAAAACAGGTGGTTAAACCTTTTTGTTTTTGAAAACCTGCTCTGATACCAATTGACACCCTTGAGGGGTGGACTGGTACTTCGAACAATTTCTGGTACTTGATAAAACAAAGTACCAGTGCACAAGAGACGAAGATAAAATGGAATATATAATGAAAATAAAATGCACGAGCGATTTATACAGGTTCGGTACCGAGAGTGTAAGGTACCTACATCCTGTCCCCAAGTTGTTAGCGTGGGAATTATCAAAAAGATTTTCATTAAGCACGTGAAGGTCACAAACAAAACTTTGTGATCCATTACAACATAATTCACGGTAGGATAGATAAGCTACACTAACTTGTCTACCTTACAATTCACACAAAAGAACAATCTCACCATAAAATCAGCACACGCTGAAGTACCAGAGGAAACATTCCTCACCATACACCAAATCCAGCAACACACTGGAAGTACCAGATTCTCATCCTGCACTTACGGTCTTACGGACTCCATCTTGCACTTATGGTCTTACAGATAAAACACTCAAAGTCTCGTACTTACAGTCTTACAGACTTGCAGAGTGGACGCCTCACTGACGTGATTTCTTCTTTGCATTTGCATGATTTTATACTGCTGGAACTTGCTTTATGTATAGAATGGATCCTTTGAAATCAAACTTGTCAGCCTCAATTAGTGATTCTTTCCTTCCTTGGTGAGCATCTTTGCCTTGATTTGCTATCAATTAAGTCAACGATTTTCCTCATATAAAGATTTGTCCAAGATAATGTATGATTATATCAAGATTCTTTGACTTTCCTGGGTAGCCCATACCCTGTAAAAACAATTTAAGGCAACAAGATAATTATATGAAATCATCAACAAAATAAAGTCCAACAATCTCCCCCTTTTTGTTGATGATGAAACCGAGCCAATCCTGCAAAAACAATTTGTTAGATAAGAAGATAAAATCACTTGGCTCCCCCTGTCAATATGAAGTTATGCTCCTCCTTTCCATGTGAAATTATGCTCCCCCTGTCAATATGATATAACTTTGTGTTCGAAGGGTGTAACCTACAAAAAGAGCTTGATACCAGATCATAACAACATAGATCAACAAAAGATAAGCAAGTTCAAAACATATTCCATTTTATCAGCGGATTTTTGGATCGAAAAACAGGTGGTTAAACCTTTTTGTTTTTGAAAACCTGCTCTGATACCAATTGACACCCTTGAGGGGTGGACTGGTACTTTGAACAATTTCTGGTACTTGATAAAACAAAGTATCAGTGCACAAGAGACGAAGATAAAATGGAATATATATTGAAAATAAAATGCACGAGCGATTTATACAGGTTCGGTACCGAGAGTGTAATGTACCTACATCCTGTCCCCAAGTTGTTAGCTTGGGAGTTATCACAAAGATTTTCATTAAGCACGTGGAGGTCACAAACAAAACTTTGTGATCCATTACAACACAATTCACGGTAGGATAGATAAGCTACACTAACTTGTCTACCTTACAATTCACACAAAAGAACAATCTCACCATAAAATCAGCACACGCTGAAGTACCAGAGGAAACATTCCTCACCATACACCAAATCCAGCGACACACTGGAAGTACCAGATTCTCATCCTGCACTTACGGTCTTACGGACTCCATCTTGCACTTATGGTCTTACAGATAAAACACTCAAAGTCTCGCACTTACAGTCTTACAGACTTGAAGAATGGACGTCTCACTGACGTAATTTGTTCTTTGCATTTGCATGATTTTATACTGCTGGAACTTGCGTTATGTATGGAATGGATCCTTTGGAATCAAACTTGTCAGCCTCAATTAGTGATTCTTTCCTTCCTTGGTGAGCATCTTTGTCTTGATTTGCTATCAATTAAGTCAACGATTTTCCTCATATAAAGATTTGTCCAAGATAATGCATGACTATATCAAGATTCTTTGACTTTCCTTGGTAGCCCATACCCTGCAAAAATAATTTAAGGCAACAAGATAATTATATGAAATCATCAACAAAATAAAGTCCAACAGTTAGGTTATTAATCTGGGTGAATATCTGTTGCTTGATCTACTACGCCCCAGCTCAAATTTATAATAAGGTCCATGACTAGAAATTTCCCACAAGCGTGATATCAAATGGGGTTGACAATTCTTTGTTTCATTTGAAATTCAATTGAAATTTGTTTTTCTCTGTTTTGCTGGTTGAGTTGTTAGAAGAAGTACTCAATATCCAAGCTAAAGATATATGCTTCAATTAATATTTCTTGAAGGTCGACTCTGGCCACCGTTTTCCTAAATCGATTTAACTAGTTGTATGTGTAGATGCAAAGGTTCACGGTTCCATGTGAGTGTGGCAATGGCGCAAAACTATTCCTCAAAGTTGGTGAACATGCTCAGAACCTGGTAGGTTCTACTATCGGTGTCCCAATAAGATTACATGCTCGTTCGTCTGGGCCGATGAGCTACTGAGCACCAAACATGCAAATCTCCACCACGTGATTGTACCATTACCGTACTCATTCCCACACAGCCAAAGTACAGACCATCGTCGGAGGGCCAGTAGTTTTCAAATTCAACCTGAATTGGACTTATCGCAGCAGGCTTCATCGAGCGAGCGTGTAGTTACCGGGATACCTCAGAACAATATCTCCGGAGAAACACCAATTCCACTCAATTTGATTTGTTGTTGCTATGGATTGTTCTGTACTTTAACATGTTTGGCTTTGGTCTTCGTACTGACCCTGATGCTGATGAAATAGGATCCTTCGGTTAGGAGATAGATAAGCTGTTGTTAGGTTGCATTTTATGGGAATGTTGGAAATATTTAAGTACCACTATGTTATGTGTAATGCGTTGTACCCTTATGACTTTGGTTTATGTAAATCATAACAGCTCCAACTTCATGTGTTAAATTTTGTTTAAACTGTCAGATTACAAAATGCATCGGTGGTCTACTTTGAATATTAAAATTTCCACAACACCATTATCATAACAAACGTGATCCCCGATGATATGCAATAATTTTTGGCAATACATTCCGCAAAAGGCTGTCTACATATGTTGAAAAGGTAGGCAGCAACAAAAATCTATCATCTTGTCTGTTGAAACATAAGCAAATGAAACGGCTAACGACAACATAAGCTAAATTAGAAAGACAGGAAACGCTTGGCACGAGATTTCCCGGAAGAAGACTCCGCAGTGAAGTGGGCACGATGAAGCTCCGGTGAGATGACCAAGACTTCCCTTGCTTGAGCAAGAATCTCTCCTTTCCTTTTGGTGGTGCTCATCATATCAGCAGGTACATACTCTTGCACAACATTTATAGCCTTCTTCTTCCTTTTCTGCTCACGTTCCCATTGACGTTTCTCTTCATCAGCTATGTATGATTTATCAGTTTATCGTCAGGTATTATTAACAGGTGATCAACTAATGTATTAGTTTCACAATAACTTCCTGTATGATGCACAATAAAACTCACCAAAATCAGCCAGAATTTCGTCGATCGTAGGTATGCGTCGACCATCTAGCCCAATGTTTTGGAAAGTCCGCGGTGGTTTTTTGGGACGCATTTCTTTTGTGGTGGGTGAACGAGCTTCGTCGGGACCAAAATGGCATTTAACTCAGGCCACATCCTTTCCATGGATACCTTGTGATAAGCACTACCCAGTTCATAACTCTGTTTTACATAAGGCATCAGAAGAAACGGTACCACATTCAATTCATGTGTTAAACGTAAAACAATAGTATTTTGGGTTGGTACCTCACAAATCTCGATCCACGTCCAAACCAATGCTGCAACGGAGTAAGTGGTAGGATCATATTCAACAGCTTCGTGTTCCATTATACCTTTCCAAGTATTGTATCGAAGATGCGCAAGCTTGAACCGACGGTGAATGTCGCTTAAGGTGAGCTGTAGATTGGTGTAGATTTCCATGGTTTCCAGCACGTCATGTGTAACGTCCCGGTTTCGGATGAACAGGTAAGCACGCCACGTGTGAGTTTGTGAGCGATAGAAATTTATTTTAAACCTCTAAATTATTATTTTCTACTTGTCATCATAATTTTATAAATTGCATATCATTATATTTATGTGAATTATATGAATTTATATCAATTGAGAATTTATTTCATGATTTGGAAAATAATTGTTACGTGAAAGAATTGAAAGAATTACCGAAATTGATTTAATTGCCAAATTGTCCTTACATGATTATTTCTTTAACTTCAAGGGCTATGCATAACTTTTCCATAGACTTAATTGATCATTTGGCAAACCATTTATACTTGATTGCATAACTTGATAAGTGGGAGGATTAAATTGCAATTTGTGGCATTTTCACAAATTTCAAAAATGGTGAATCACAGTATATCTCTTCTTCAAGCTTCCAAGTTCATTTTCGTCCCAAAATCACCAACATATTTGCTTCTTCATTGCTTCGGTTCATCCAAGAGAAAAGATTTCATCAAATTTATCCAAGTTTTCAAGGAAAAATCCAAGCTTTGAAGCTTCATCATCCATTATCATCCTTTTCCTCCATTTCTTTTCATTCAAGGTGGGTGTAGGCATGAATTCTTGGTTCTTGATGAATTATGTGGTAGCTAGGGTTTATGATTTTAAGGAATAAATGGATTATAGATTGTTTGATACATGAATATATGATCATATCATGATTTGAAACATGAATATATGGAAGATTTGAGCTTATATGATGGATTCTTGCATGAACTTGAAACTCTTAATCCTTGATGATTCTTCATGATTTGAAGGTTTAAATGGAGTTTTACTGCACTGTGAATCTGTATGCATGTATATTTCCAGAAAAACTTGCATTTGATGATTGAAACTTGAATTTTGAGTTGTTTTGTTGTTATTGCCGAGAGCTTCCCCTGCTTCTGCTCTGTTTTTGTCAAGTTGCAGAAGCTGGGAACGGCCCTTCCCGCTTCAAGTGTATTATGGGAACGGTCGTTCCCATGTTTTTGAATCAGAGCTGGCAAGCGAACCTGGGAACGACCGTTCCCATTTTGGCCTGCGAGCCGGAAGGGCCGTTCCCAGTAAAACGTGCCTTTTTATTTTATAAAACGCAGGGATGCTTTCGGAAGGGCATGGGAATGGCTCTTCCCATTTTCAACTGGGACCCAGAACGGCCGTTCTCAGGCCTGCGGCAGAACAAAAGCTACTGCATAAAAATTGGATTTTCAGATTTTTATCCAATGATTTCTTTGATCCCAAATTGCTATTATATGATTAATTACATGCTAAAACAAGATGTTTTCATGCCACATTGTACATTGCTCGTCATCTCGTCGTATTTTCGCCATTCGTCATATTTGGTCCATTTTGAGTCAAGTCTCACGTATACACGTCGTGTTTGCACAGATCACGAGGCTGTAGACGAGGAGCAGGCTCCCTAGAGTATATCCTTGTCGTATTTTGTCGCACATGTGAGGTTTTGTTCTAGTTACATAGAACCCTTACGACCTTTATGTGAGTTTTCAGCCAAAACCTATTTTATTTATAAACGCTTTCCAAAATATAAACAATTTCAAGCAAGCAAGCCATGATTGTTCATGATTCAAGCATGTTTTGGCGAGTACCATGATTTACACTTGGGCCCGAGGGTAGTGTCTTGAGCCAACCGGGAAAGCAAGGGCTGACGGGTAACTCTTGCGCTATCCTCACCACTTTGGGATCACCCCTGAAGCCACCAGGAGGTTTGCTGGTGGAAGGAGTTCCGTACGTGGGAGTCATGTTCCCGACATACACCATGTCATGGATGGTTGGGCCTTGCAAACCCACCATCACCCGGAGGAAGAAGGAGTCATGAAATTGCTAATTGATCGCACTAATTGAATTCCATGATCATGTATTAATTAATAAGAAAGCATGTATTGTTCACGTTTGGTGTAAAGGTTGGAGAATTGTCCTCACTCGCCGGGCCACGTATTGAATGGAATTGATTAAATGAAATGTTAAACTTGATAGTTGTAATCTCGGGCGAAGAACAATTCACTCTTGGAATTTATGATACTTTTACTTCTAAACCTTTACCCGAGGTTATAACTTGCGTGTGACTTGTGTTTATATATACTTATGCCCCTCACTCAGTCTTCGGTAGACTGACACCTCACTTTTCAGGTACACATGGTCGTGCTAGGCGGGAGTCCGAGTCATGTCTTTCGTTTAGCCGAGTCTAGCATTGCATTTTCCATGTATTGATGTTCCTGGATTATTATGCTATGATTACTATTATCTTTTGGGAAACTTATACATGTATGATATATAGGAGATGATAATGTATTGATAAATGTTGGTACCTATTAGTACTTATACTTTTGATGTAAATATGGTACCTATAAGTAATGGTTATATAATGCTTCCACTTTTGAATTTTCATGTCTCGGTTTTAAGTTAATTGGGGTGTAGTCTCGCCTAGCTAGCTTGCTTTTGTATTGTCACCCCTTTGGTATATGTCGGGTTCATGTACGGATTATCCATTTCGTATGTGGATCGGACTATAGTGCGGGGGATGTAGTGCTTTGGGGTTTAGGGTGCTACATCATGGAAGATCTGATCATCACCAAAGCTGATGCGCCTTCCGATGCGGATAGTCTCGTATTCGAACGCCGTAAGAAAATCCTCATCTAGACTCTCCGACCATCCCTCTCTACTAAAGAATGTTCCATTTTTTGTTATGAAACTCCCCATTAGCACTCTCTCTCTTTTTTTTTTTTTGTTTTTTTTTTTTTTTTGTTCTGTGTTTTGGTGTTTTTTAGCTTAACACTAGAAGGTTTTTGCAATTGATCCCAGTAGGTGCATGTCCTTATATATAAGATTTGGATAATTGGTCAAAATTAAGTTTTCAACCAACTCAACCAAACAATTTTGGAGAAGTTATGTGATGGGAAGTGTTGGTATGTAATACAACAATCACAACCAAAAGATATTCTTTCTGCATGCATATTTAATCCTCATATTTGGTTTCGTAGGGTGGCTTTGATGTAACCTCTGTTATCCCAGCTGTACGAGGTAGTTGAGTGATGAAGTAAATGTGGTTATTTGAATTCATGTAACTTTCAGATTTCTTTATATTTGAAATAATAAAGAAAAGATATTGAAAGCAGTAACAATTCTTCTGAAAAAAAGAGTATTTTGTGCGTAATTAATACACAGATTTCATAACAATCTCCAAAATCTATTCATAGGTAGGGTTAAGATATTGTAGTATCTAAACCAGGCAATGTTTCTCAGAAGTTTAAATGCTCTGTTTTACTTGACCAATTACATTTAAAGTCGTTCTCTCCATGGCTACACCTTCCAACCACTATCTTCTTTTCCATATGTATTGAATTATAGGTTGAGAACTATATTGTTAACTATGAGCATGTACATCTTCATGAACTGTAGCACCCCAAGCGGTGGGGCACCACACCCCCTGCACTATGACCCGACACGTATACGAAACGAAGACTCCGCACACGCACCAAGTCACAACAAACGGGTGACAAACAAAAACACACGCACTAGCTAGGCGGTACCTAACCCTGTACAAATGAAAAGATGCAAAACATGACAGCGGAAGCAATGCGGAAAACCAACTTTCAAAAACTTTCATACATTAAACATACAGTGCAATATGGACATCAAAATCAACTACACGGGTTCAACTAATTCAGCAAACCTGTCCTATCCTGTCCCGAATAATCATATAATCAAAACGGGTTCATCTAATCCGAACACCTGTCCTAACCTGTCCCGAATTCTAAACATTTAAATCATAAATGCAAACCTGCACAAAACATATCTTATACAGGATTTACGAATCATAAATCAGAATAAAATACTTAACAAACTTAAACGAACAGACACAAACTCAACAGATACGGCATACCGCCGCCTAGCACGAACTCCAACGACCTGAACCTGCAACTAAAACATAAAAGGGGGAGGGATCAGTCCAAAGACTGAGCGAGGGGTTAGTTTTTGCACGCCAAAACATTTTCCCGTGATAGTATACATATAGGGGGGCTTAAAACCAAACAAACAAATCTTGACTCAACCGTTTCTTAAAGTGTAAACTCAAATTCACGCAGACTTAGCACACAAATCGGAGCATATTTTATTAGCTTAGAAATATAACAAATTTTATCTTAATTTAGGAATCTACCCCCGTTTCACGAACTTAACCGACAGACATAACATAACGAAACTCAGCGGGTACGAGCACACGTCCGACCAAATCCTTCTTATCACACAAATGCATATACTGACGAAATCAAAATAAACGTACCTCCTTCACACCGGGTGATGGAAGGGTTGTACATACCCTAACCATCCACACATATATATAATGAGACAGGGGATCCACCCGCTCCTTCGACGGGTCACGTAGCACGCCGTCGGCTCAAGAAGACCCGCCTTCCCCTCGATCTCCCGAGGATAAGCTAAGTCTCCCTTTGTGGAGAAGTGTACAGGGGTTGCAACCGGCGACACCATGGCCGTCCCGGGTCTCCCTTACCCACAACTCTGGGGTCCAACACGCATATAAAAACACATAACTCGGAAACTTAACTCGCCACACACAGACAGACAGACATATCTCATGCATATCGTACTTATCATATTGTACGTACATATTACGCAGACTGACCTCGAAATCATAACATATCAAAACTAAGCATACATAGGCTCGTACATAGTGTTTCTTACTTTCAAACTTATGACAAAACCATCAAAATACATATTTCACACATATCTACGTATATACAAGGCTTATAAATCGCACACATTCGAAAACGGGCACATTGCAATAGGGTATAACAATATCCTAACCTCACCTGGTACCAAACACAGTCGAAGACACAGCAAATAGTTCACCCCGGAACCTGCACGACTCACTTGTCACCACCCCGGGTGCACCTGAACAACTGAACACACAAAACAGGCACCGAAGACTCAGATTCAGAGAACCACACAGAGACGCACGACGATGCTCAAGCACTTAAGAAACGTAATCATATAAGCAAGAGTCAAATTCATATTAATTATATGCAAAACAAAACATTAAGGCATATTCATACGCACAATTAATGCAATTAAGGGAACTCGAAAGGCAATGGAATTCACATTATTTCATATCAATCCATATATTGCACATTTACAAAGCAAATGAATCAAATTCAC
Organism: Lantana camara; assembly: GCA_037501455.1. Taxonomy (NCBI): domain Eukaryota; kingdom Viridiplantae; phylum Streptophyta; class Magnoliopsida; order Lamiales; family Verbenaceae; genus Lantana; species Lantana camara. The sequence continues at coordinate 85,411,178 of CM074862.1, read as the reverse complement.
ATATAACATTTCATAAATTTATACGTATTACAAAGCCAAGCAAATCATATAATAACATGCTACAAATTCTATTTAAAGATCACGAAGTTACATATCAAATTCCAATTTACGTGATTAAACCTTAATTCAAAGTTTCAAGGTTAGACATAATAATTTCTTAAACATAATCGTGATTAACGTATTTATTTACCAAGTGACAAAGTTTAATTAATTCAAATCATGCAAGTTCACATATCACATTTCATATAAAAGCACGTAGTACGAGAACAACCAAATCATATAATAGCATGTTTCAAATTTCATTTAAATCTCACGAAATTACATATTAAATTCTAACCATGCTAAGTTCAGATAATTCATTCATGGCATACCCAATTCATATATCACATAACGGATTCAATTTGACAAAGTTTACTTAATTTAAATCAGGCAAATTCATAACGTTTTCAAAATTACACATACACCCCTTCAAGTTAACCGATTAGCTCAATTAGACAAAACGGGATTCAAATTGCAAATCAAGGCGTTCATATATATCATAATTCATTTCATACATGATTTCGTATACATTGGAATTCAAATAGATCAACAAATCAAGCAATTAACAATTTATTACAATTAAGACAATTAATTTCAAATATTCAACTTACACAAAATAAATCACAATAAATCAACCGGACATCCGATTGACGAACGAAAATTGGCGTTGAACTCACCACAACGAGAAGAACATTCTGACCGGACGCCGTCGAAAGGCCACCACTGTAGCTACCGAAATTTGGCCGGACCGCCGCCGAAGGTCGCCGGAAAAATCCTGAAAAATCAGTCCTGAATGAAGTCTTCGTGCCCGTTCCGAATCCTCGATCAATTTCTAGAAATTCCAAGTCAATCTCCTCCAATTTCAGATCTAAGAACACGAAAACCCCCAAATCTTCAAAATCCAATTACTTCCAAACCAGTGAACGAAAATGAGATCCGAAAGAGGCATCGGCTTACCCATGACAAGCTCTTCGAAAGCCCCAAGCTATTAGCCGGGAAAAATCCCCGGAGCTAGTCCCGCCGTAGCGCCGCCGCGATCCGCCGCCAACTGGTCGAATCAGTAGTCGTGTGATCAAAAGCTACTAGTTCTCGTCGTTCTGAACAACTTTCGTGAAGAGCCCGAGGCCAAAAGATCGACGGAAAAGGCCCCTGTTGACCGCCGAAGTTTCTGCCGCCACTCCCATCGCCGGAACCACCACCTACCGTCAAAATTGGATGAAATTGATGCCGGAAATGGACTCAAAGAGTCAGAAAAGGGTAGGAAACACCAACCTTGGTTTGAGAAAGCCGCCGGAAGGCGGCGAAACTCGCCGCTACATTGCCGCGCCACCGCGAGCTTCAGGCGGCGCGTGAGGCCCAACCGCGGCCCCAATGGCCGTGCCGCCAATGTCCTGAGGTGCGCCGGGAAGCCTTCTTGCCGGGAATGGGACGCGTGTCGTCGGAGGGTCGCCGGAAGCCGCCGTGAAAGGCCGGCGAAGTGGCGGCTTCGCCACCTCCTCCAGTCGCGACTGAAAATCGGCAATAACTCCGCCGTTGGTCATCGGTTGGTCGAGATCTTGGTACGGTTGTGACCACGTCGTCGAGCTCTCCGAAATGGACTATTGGTTCGTCGAAATCCGTCGAGAAACGAGCAAGTTGGAGTTGTGTATGAAATTACACCTTGGGTATGTGTTTGGGTCGTGCTGAGAGAGAGCGGGAGAAGAGAGAGAGAGCAGCTGATCCGTTTGCTCAAAAAATGAGGGTTCGGGTGTTTTATCCCGGGTCCTCGCACGAAAAACGAACGGTAGGAGGGGCAAACGATGTCAGAATTAAGCAAACTTAGAGTCTACGGACTCGTTTCGATGCCCCGAACGCGTTGGAGGGGTCAAAGAGGTCAAAATCTCGATCGAACGAGCAGTGATCGAAAAACCCCTAAAAAGAGAAAATTACGAAGGGGCCCCTAAACTCTAAAAGAGTTCAAAATAGGGCCACACAAAACACAAAATCACACAATTAAACACGTAAAAAGGTTGAAATGTGACATACCTTATAAATTAGACGAGCGGGATGTTACAAACTCCCCTCCTTCAAAAGGACCTGTCCTCAGGTCCTAAGGTCGGATCTTAAACGATGCTGAAATGAATTCCACTTCAAGCTTCCGCTGCGCAACTCTGATCTAGGCGAACTGCAAACTCTGCAGGATACTTCTCTCTTAGTTGGCACCACTCCCTCCATAGTGACTCGTTCTCATTGAGGTCCCACTGAGCACTTGACCGTTGGTCACTTCAAACTCATTTGATCACCACTAGGCCCCTGCAACCAAAGGTCGATACTGTCGCTTCCTCGTTGCTTGCAGACTGCCGTTAGGTCACGCGTAACTCAACTACGACAAACAAGAGAGATTCCCATCTCTCAACACGCAAGTGAGAGAACCCCGTCCCTCAGCACACACAAAAGAGAGAAACCCCGTCTCTCAGGCACATAATTGAGAGAGCCCCGTCTCTCAAATACAGAATCGAGAGAACCCCGTCTCTCAACCTAAGTCTGACAGATTCCACATCTCCCAGGCATTCTAGTTTGAGAAAATCCGACATTTCTCAAACCCCTAAATCCAAGGGAATCCAGCATCCCTCGAATACCTATGTACAAGAGAATCCAACATCTCTCGTTCACAAAACTCAGAAAGAATCCAACATCTTTCTATCACATAATTTAGAGAGAATCGAGCATCTCTCTAACACACAAATAGGAAGAGTCAACCTCTCCCTTTCAATCAAGCACATAAGCAGAGTCAGGAATTCACAACAGTTAACACATAGCATACTTAGCAAATATATCACGTAACAACAAGAATTAATTAAGTAAACGATGCATGTATGCTCGTGTCATGAATGCTTAGTGTACCGTTCACCGTGGTGTTTGAAATCTTGACCATAATGTTGCAATGATGTCATGGAAGCTGGTTAAATTGTTGGTGTTGCAACCCTGTAATTAAAACACTAAAGTTGGTGCATGAGGGTTAGATGTGCAAATGAAATATAGCAGTTAAGTCACATAAGTGCATCAATTAAATGTAATTAAAAGCACATTGATGAGATATTGCACAATCATAGCCATAGCATGCACATAATCATATAACTCAATGCAATTCACGCCGAAGAAGCAAAGTTTCATGCAAAACGGATGCAATGCGCACACATTCCTATGCCGTACGACCTAGACTGACACGACAGGACTCCAGAGCACCGGTTCTGAACCTGGTAGCTCTGATACCACTTAAGATGTAGCACCCCAAGCGGTGGGGCACCACACCCCCCGCACTATGACCCGACACGTATACGAAATGAAGACTCCGTACACGCACCAAGTCACAACGAACAGGTGACAAACAAAAACACATGCACTAGCTAGGCGGTACCTAACCCTGTACAAATGAAAAGATGCAAAACATGACAGCGGAAGCAATGCGGAAAGCCAACTTTCAAAAACTTTCATACATTAAACATACAGTGCAATATAGACATCAAAATCAACTACACAGGTTCAACTAATTCAGCAAACCTGTCATATCCTGTCCCGAATAATCATATAATCAAAACGGGTTCATCTAATCCGAGCACCTATCCTAACCTGTCCCGAATTCTAAACATTTAAATCATAAATGCAAACCTGCACAAAACATATCTTTGACAGAATTTACGAATCATAAATCAGAATAAAATACTTAACAAACTTAAACGAACAAACACAGACTCAATAGACACGACACACCGCGCCTAGCACGAACTCCAACGACCTGAACCTGCAACTAAAACATAAAAGGGGGAGGGATCAGTCCAAAGACTGAGCGAGGGGTTAACACACGCACGCTATACGTATATATAGAGCACAGCACAAAGTAGAAGCAATGTCGTGAACCCGGGGTTAGTTTTTGCACGCCAAAACATTTTCCCGTGATAGTATACATACAGGGGGGCTTAAAACCAAACAAACAAATCTTGACTCAACCGTTTCTTAAAGTGTAAACTCAAATTCATGTAGACGTAGCACACAAATCGGAGCATATTTTATTAGCTTAGAAATATAACAAATTTTATCTTAATTTAGGAATCCATCCCCTTTTCACGAACTTAACCGACAGACATAACATAACGAAACTCGACGGGTACGAGCACACATCCAACCAACTCCTTCTTATTACACAAATGCATAGACTGATGAAATCAAAACAAACGTACCTCCTTCACACCGGGTGATGGAAGGATTGTACATACCCTAACCATCCACACATATATATAATGAGACGGGGGATCCACCCGCTCCTTCGATGGGTCACGTAGCACGCCGTCGGCTCAAGAAGACTCGCCTTCCCCTCGACCTCCCGAGGTCGAGCTAAGTCTCCCTTTGTGGAGAAGTGCACAGGGGTTGCAACCGGCGACCCCATAGCCGTCCCGGGTCTCCCTTACCCACAACTCCGGGGCCCAACAGGCATATAAACACACATAACTCGGAAACTTAACTCGCTACACACAGACAGACAGACATATCTCATGCATATCGTACTTATCATATCGTACGTACATATCACGCAGACTGACCTCGAAATCATAACATATCAAAATTAAGCATACATAGGCTCGTACATAGCGTGTCTTACTTTCAAACTTATGACAAAACCATCAAAGTACATATTTCACACATATCTACGTATATACAAGGCTTATAAATCGCACACATTCGAAAACGGGCACATTGCAATAGGGTATAACAATATCCTAACCTCACCTGGTACCAAACACAGCCGAAGACACAACAAATAGTTCACCCCGGAACCTGCACGACTCACTTGTCACCACCCCGGGTGCACCTGAACAACTGAACACACAAAATAGACACCGAATACTCAGATTCAGAGAACCACATAGAGACGCACGGCGATGCTCAAGCACTTAAGAAACGTAATCATATAAGCAAGAGTCAAATTCATATTAATTATACGTAAAACAAAACATTAAGGCATGTTCATACGCACAATTAATGCAATTAAGGGAACTCGAAAGGCAATGGAATTCACATTATTTCATATCAATCCTTATATTGCACATTTACAAAGCAAATGGATCAAATTCACATATAACATTTCATAAATTTATACGTATTACAAAGCCAAACAAATCATATAATAAAGATCACGAAGTTACATATCAAATTCCAATTTACGTGATCAAACCTTAATTCAAAGTTTCAAGGTTAGACATAATAATTTCTTAAACATAATCGTGATTAACATATTTATTTACCAAGTGACAAAGTTTAATTAATTCAAATCATGCAAGTTCACATATCACATTTCATATAAAAGCACGTAGTACGAGAACAACCAAATCATATAATAACATGTTTCAAATTTCATTTAAATCTCACGAAATTACATATTAAATTCTAACCATGCTAAGTTCAGATAATTCATTCATGGCATACCCAATTCATATATCACATAACGGATTCAATTTGACAAAGTTTACTTAATTCACTACTAGAAATCTGTCATATAGCAATGAAAATTTAGCAACGGAAATTATTCGTTGCTATTTAGCAACGGATATAGCAACGAAAAAAAAATTTCGTGGCAAAATGCTTTAGCAACGGACTTTTCGTTGCTAAATCCGTTGCTATATATGAAAAAAAAAATAGCAACGGATTTTTCGTTGCTAAAATTAAATAATGCAAAAAATAAATAAATTGGTATATATAGCGACGAAAATTCCATTGCTATTAAAATAAAAACCTAATAAAAAATAATATAATATTTATAAATATTTGCAACGAAAAATCCATTGCTAAATAGCAACGGAAAATCTGTTGCTATTTAGCAATGGATTTTTCGTTGCTATATGAAAGAAAAAAAAAGAAATAAAAATAAATAAATATAAAAAATATTAGCAACGAAAAATCCGTTGCTAATTTAGCAACGGATTTTTCGTTGCTATATGGAAGAAAAAAAGAAATAAAAATAAACAAATATTTAAAATATTAGCAACGGAAAATCCGTTGCTATTTAGTAACGGATTTTTCGTTGCTATAAGAAAGAAAAAAAAAATAAATATAAAAAAGATTAGCAACGGAAAATCCGTTGCTATAAACATATGATTAAAAAAATTAATAAAATATTTATAATTTAGTAACGGATTTTTCGTTGCTATATGGAATAAAAATAAATGAATAATAAAAAATAGAGCAAATTACATTTTTGGTCCCATAGGATTGCGTCGTTTTCAATTTTGGTCCCATTCTTTTAGAATTAGACAAAAATAATCCCGTTGGTTTCATTTTATTACATTTTTTGTCCCAACCGTTAAATTTTGGACGGAACCGTTAAGTATATTTAAAAGTCAAATAAAATTTCGTTCAAACAAAACATCAATGGATTGTATCCAAGTTGGTTGGATGCTCATTTTCTTTTCATGAGGTCCTGGGTTCAATCCGAGGCTCTCCCTTTTTTATATATGTATATATATATTTATTATATAATACATATTATATATTATATATTATTATTATTATTATTATAATATTATATAATATTTAATATATTGATATTATATATATCGTATATATATTATATAATCTATAATACATATAATATTATATACATATGTATATTATATATAAATATATAATATTTATAATACATATAATATTATATACATACGTGTATTATGTATAAATATAAAATATTTATAATATATATATATGTATTAAATATTATATATCTATATATATAATATGTAGACATATATATCTTATATCTTAAATATTAAATAATAATTAATATTATATGTTTATATATAATATATGTACATATATATAATATGTGTTTATAATATACATTATAAATCATTAAAAGATGTGCATAACACAATAATTCCTTAAAATTCACATATATAACGCTCGAAATTCACTTATAAATACTTCAATATTAAGAGAAAAGTTTTTCATTTAACATGTAACGGTTGCATAATACAATAATTTCTTAATATTTAGATTTAATTCTACAAATTTTAATATAAATTCATTATATTAAAAGAAAACTTCTTTATTTAACATCTAACGGTTGCGAAACACAATAATTCCTCAATGTATAGATATAATTCTATAAATTCAAATATAAATGTTTCATATTAAGAATAAAATTAGTTATATAATTCTATAACATCTAACTTCATAGTGACATAAAATTAGTTCTTTATTCAACTAACAACTAAATCTAATTATTTAATTATGTAAACTTTCATCTTTTTTTTATATGTCATAAAAACTTATACTTAAGTTGATATACATTACTATTATATATATACATATATATACATGCTTGGGGTTTATATAGAATTTAACACAATAATTCTTCAATATTTAGATATAATTCTACAAATTCAAATATAAATGTTTCACATTAACAAAATAATTCTTCATTAAGTTATTCAACTACGATTGCTAAATAATACAAATGTATAAGTGAATACTTCATATAATATAAAAGTTCTTTATTCAAGAACCAATTAAATCTAATTATTTAGTTATGTAAAACTTTCATCCTTTTTTTTGTATGTCATAAAAAGTTATACTTAAGTTGATATACATTATATTTTTATCTCATAACTAAAATTTGAGATATGTAGTTAATTAATAAATATTTAAATTTTTAACGGAATATCTATTATAATATAAATAATTATATATTTAAAAATATTTTTATTTAAAATATATGATAATAAGTATTTAATTATTTAAATTAGTATATGAATATTTGATAGTGGTTAAATATAAAAAATTACATAACAATAACAACAATGGAGTTAGCCCAATTGGTTTGGAGTTCAACCTTCTGCACATGAGGTCCAGGGTTCAATTCCTACTCAACGCGAATATGAGGAATTAATGTGTTGGCTCGATTGGGGCTCGTGCGGACTCGGTTGGGGCTCGGCTCTGTTGGGTGGGGTGATTTGGGCCCCCGCAAATGAATTTTTAATTTATTAATTTGAATTATTAGTTTTTGCGATGGATTTTGCAACGGAATTTTCCGTTGCAAAAAGGCAGAAAATTAATTAATTATTGGTTGGTTTGCAACGGAAAATCCATTGCTAAATCTGTTGCTAAAAAAATCGTTGCTAAAACCGTTGCTAATTCCCGTGGATAGTAATTCGTTGCTAAATCCGTTGCTATAAGTTCGTTGCTAAATCCGTTGCTACAGATTAGCCACGAGGGATATAGCAACGAAAAATTTTCGTTGCTAAGCCGAAATCCGTTGCTATAGGGCGTTTTTCTGGTAGTGATTTAAATCAGGTAAATTCATAACGTTTTCAAAATTACACATACACCCCTTCAAGTTAGCCAATTAGCTCAATTAGACAAAACGGGATTCAAATTGCAATTCAAAGCGTTCATATATATCATAATTCATTTCATACATGATTTCGTATACATTGGAATTCAAATAGATCGACAAATCAAGCAATTAACAATTTATTACAATTAAGACAATTAATTTCAAATATTCAACTTACACAAAATAAATCACAATAAATCAACCGGACATCCGATTGACGAACGAAAAGTGGCGTTGAACTCACCACAACGAGAAGAACATTCTGACCGGAAGCTGCCTGAAGGCCACCACTGTAGCTGCCAGAATTTGGTCGGGCCGCCGCCGAAGGTCGCCTGAAAAATCCCGAAAAATCAGTCCTGAATGAAGTCTTCATGCCCGTTCCGAATCCTCGATCAATTTTTAGAAATTCCAAGTCAATCTCCTCCAATTTCAGATCTAAGAATACGAAAACCCCCAAATCTTCAAAATCCAATTACTTCCAAACCGGTGAACGAAAATGAGATCCGAAAGAGGCATCGACTTACCCATGACAAGCTCTTCGAAAGCCGCAAGCTATTAGCCGGGAAAAATCCCTGGAGCTAGTCCCGCCGTAGCGCCGCCACTGTGTCGCCGCCAATTGGTCGAATCAGGAGTCGTGTGATCAAAGGCTTCTAGTTCTCGTCGTTCCGAACAACTTTCGTGAGGAGCCCGAGGCCAAAAGATCGACGGAAAAGGCCCCCGTTGGCCGCCGAAGTTTCTGCCGCCACTCCCATCGCCAGAACCACCACTTACGGTCAAAATTGGATGAAATTGATGCTGGAAATGGACTCAGGGAATCGGAAAAGGGTAGGAAACACCAACCTTGGTCCGAAAAAGCCACCGGAAGGCGGCGAAACTCACCGCTACAGTGCCGCGCCACCGTCGCCGCGAGCTTCAGGCGGCGCGTGAGGCCTAACCGCGGCCCCAATGGCCGCGCCGCCAACGTCCTGAGGTGCGCCGGGAAGCCTTCTTCCCGGGAATGGGGCGCGTGTCCCCGGAGGGTCGCCGGAAGCCGCCGCGAAAGGCCGGCGAAGTGGCGGTTTCGCCACCTCCTCCAGCTGCGACTGAAAATCGGCGATAACTCCACCGTCGGTCGTCGGTTGGTCGAGATCTTGGTACGGTTGTGACCGCGTCGTCGAGCTCTCCGAAATGGACTATTGGTTCGTCGAAATCCGTCGAGAAATGAGCAAGTTGGAGTTGTATATGAAATTACACCTTGGGTGTGTGTTTGGGTCGTGCAGAGAGATAGCGGGAGAAGAGAGAGAGAGCCGCTGATCCGTTTGCTCGAAAAACGAGGGTCCGGGTGTTTTATCCCGGGTCCTCGCACGAAAAACGAACTGTAGGAGGGGCAAACGTCGTCAGAATTAAGCAAACTCAGAGTCTACGGACTCGTTTCGATGCCCTGAACGCGTTGGAGGGGTCAAAGAGGTCAAAATCTCGATCGAACGAGCAGTGACCGAAAAACTCCCTAAAAAGAGAAAATTACAAAGGGGCCCCTAAACTCTAGAAGAGTTCAAAATAGGGCCACACAAAACACAAAATCATACAATTAAACATGTAAAAAGGTTGAAACGTGACGTACCTTATAAATCAGACGAGCGGGATGTTACATGAACAAAACGAGATTTGTGATTAAGTACAACAAACAATAAGATAATTTAAAATATGCCTGCTTAATTTCCATACAACCGCAAAAGAAGTCAAGTGCTATTACAATAGATCCAGGAGCACTCAAATATCAACACATGACCAAAAGATCACAACATAAAGTATTAACACAAACACAACCATTCAAAAGTTCATAATTAAAAGACAAATTCTGGGATAAATATAACTGTCCCTATTTGTCAAATGTGCTTAGCAACCAACCCAAAAGAAACGTCGACAAAAAGGACTTTAAATAGTTTCACCGAGCGGCCTTTTGTAGAGCAAGACAGACAAGATCACACTTCTCATCTTGAGGAAGCTCGAAAAAAATGTCAAGTTGATCTTGGTGCTTGCCCAACTCACTAGTGGCCTTGACCTTCTCCAGCCTCGTGAGGGTGAGTGGCAAATCTTTGACAGCTTCGTACTGACACATTGCGAATGTGAAGGGTACATCTGTTCGAGGCAAAAACCAAATTATAACAATAGCTATTAATAACTCACTTTATCTAAAAAAGAAACCGATACCAACAACTATTTTCAAAATATTCCACGAAGGATTAATCTGCCATCCAACAATACAGATTATGATTACTCCAAATCACTTAATGTAAACAAAAAAAAAGCATATCACAAATCATATTCAGCACAAATTGTCATTATACATAAAACCATGATAGTAACAAAAAAGTAGCAATTACTAACTTCGAATGTAGCATACAATTTCAGGAAAAAAAACCATTCTAAAAACCATGATAAAGCTTGAGAAATAATTGATATATTTTGTTACACTGTATATCAACCACGATTTCTGAAATTTGCCCGCATATCCTCTGCCAATGTATCACGGAAATTTGTCCACGCTTGCGTGGGTTAAACATGATGAATATAATCAGTTTGGACCTCGTCGTGCTCTTCCTCAAGTTCATCATCGTCTAACTCAACCTCAATTGGATCTATTTTCATCTCTTGGCGAATAAAATTATGCAAAAGGGCAGAGACCATTATTATTTCGTTTTGAGCTACAATGTTGTAAAAGGACGCACTGCGAAGAATTGCCCAGCGGTTCTTGAAAATCCCCCAAGCACGTTCAATGGTGGTCCTTGTTGACGAATGTCTTTTGTTGAACAACTCCTTGCTATTGATAGGTATTCGGGTTCCCCATTCCTGTAAATGTACCGAACAGCTCTATACGGTGCAAAGAACCCTGGTCCGTTCGTATAGTCGGCATCACAAAGGTAATAATTCCTTTAAAAGAATGAATCATAATTTATATATTAATTGACTGATATGTAAAGGAAACATGATCTAAAAGATTAACAACAAAGGATCGGTGTAGTTCGTTTACCTTCTGGAACACCCAGCCCATTTGGTCTATTTATTGCTTCACAAAGAACACGCCCATCAGCAGCCGATCCCTCCCACCCAGTCAACATGTATGTGAAGTTGCATTTTCTATTACAAACGCCAAGTACAATTACTTGACACTTCCCCTTACTAAACGATATCGGCCCTTGTCTGAATCGGGAACGTTAACACCAATCAATGTACCATCAAGTGCACCTAGACATCCCTGTATCACGTAGTAGTAGGTTCATATTTATATTTGACAAATAAAAAGGCATATAACATATTTAATTCAACTGATACGAATACTTAATATGAAATTACCTCGAACCATTTCCATGTATGGTCTGTGCTGCCGGCCTCAATTGGTTTTGTTTTCGCAATGAAGAGTTCATGGAGTTTCAACACGGTCTTTAAAACAATGTGAAAATACTTCGACATGGTACGGCCAGATCGATTAAAGTCAAACTCAGCTACAGAGTTCTTCTTATGGTGTGATACAACACCAAGGAATATGCATACCTGTTCCACGAAAGTGACCTCCCGACTATCGGTTAAACCCCCAACCTCACGAAAGACAAGATAAAGGCGGCCTAAAGCGTTCCTACCCATCCGGAGCAGATTAATGCATTTTCTTTCAGATTGTCTCGTTACACGATCAAGATATTCTATCCGGGCAGGCATACTCTCTTTCAAACTATAGGATGGACCAGACCCATCGTCTATTCTACGTCTTTTTGTGTCAACAAGTGATAGAAGTAACATGGTATCTCTCAACATGCCAAACATCACAAATTTAATGAGTTCAATTAGGAGCAAAGCTTTCTTAGAATCCATCGTACTAACCAGTTCTGTTTAGCACACATAATTGAAATTAGAACAAAATGCATCATCAAACGACTTATTTCACATAACAATAAATCCTTGTAAACAGGAACAATAGCGGCAGTGACTGAAATCAGAGAGGGCTTGTCATATCAAGAACATTAAACTCGCAAAAATTAGAAATAGTTTAATTGTAGCCTTGCGGAGAATATCCACAAACGAATTGCATTATCACATCCACAAAAAATTATCAAGTCTAAATCCTGAAACACTGAAATGAACATTCAAAGGGAAATCAGTCAATTAACGTCACCTTAGCAAAATATAAACTTCAGAATTTCTCGTAGCCGTATACAATACTAGCCTCCAGACGCAACAATCTGCTACAGGAAATTGGAAAATTGTAAGATAGCATTTATGCGCAGGCATAATGCTTCGACGAGCGTATACCACCTTCGCATCATAAGTTTGAGATAAAGAAAAAAAAAAATTATTCACAACTCACTTGCTTCAGTGACGCGAAATGCTCGAATCAGAAGCGCAGGAGCCTTTTAGGTCTCGTTCTGAATTAGGGCTTGTGTATAAGAAGTCTAAATGAAAAGGATGAAATGTTAGCGGGAAACATTGGGGAAAAATGGTGGGAGTTTTGGCCTCGGGAATAGTAGGGGTACAGATGGGTAATTTTTCAGAAAAAGTGAAGGGTATCATAGTAAATTCAGTTAATCCTTCCCACCTTGTTATATAACAACAACTTTTTTAGCTGGCAAAAAACCCCATCCATTTCCAGGTGCTTCTCGGGGCTCCGGGAATGAGCCATATAGCCAAACATTCAAAGTAAAGAATGGTTTATGGGCGAGTATTTAGCCAATAAGCCTTATTCTGTGAAAGTAAAAATGTTCTAAGTCACATCAGTGATCTCTCCAATTCACTACTTTGACTTCATTCTCCACTCTATTAAACTATAATAATGAACTTTTGACTGTTTAATCAAAACATAAATCAAACAAATAATCGATTCAAAAAATAAAATAAAAATTAAGTTAAAAATCATAAAACAGTAGGAAAATATAACTTCTTCCATCCAACCAATGTTTTGAAAACCGGACCGGACCGGCCGGTCGGACCGGTTCAACCGGTGACCGGCAAGCTGTCCGGTCCGGTTGACCATCTAAAACCGGCGAATTTCGGGCCGGTATAGAACCGGAAAAACTGGCCGGTTAACCGGCGGTTTTCACGCCGGGAACCGGACCGGATCGTCGGTTTTTGAAATCAATCACTTTTTTTTTTTTTTTTCCCCTTTTCTCCTTTTGGGTTATTTTTCTCCGGCATTCACGCAGTCTTTTCCCTTTTGATTATTCTTCTCCGACATTTTAGATAGCAAATATGTTTAGTTTTTCTTTTAGAGGACACCTATTTAAGGGTGAGAGACGAGAGAAAGCTTTCTTTACTAAAGTAAAGAATGAATTGCTTCTGAGAAATTGAGAATCGATTACCTACGATAACGAAAAAAGAAGAATTGATTGTGCCCTTGAGGTTGAAGAGGAGAGAAGAATTGATTGTGCCTCTTGGGAAAAGAATTAACCGTGCTTGCTTCCTGTTCTACTTCTCTGCGGCGTATCTTCTCTTTTAATAGGGTTTTCATATGATAATTTGGGTTTTTGGGCTTTTAATAAGGTTTCATATGGGCTTTTAGTTAAAAATATAAGTTTTTTCTTTATTTGTTTTCTCTATTTTTGTTTAGGTTAATTATTAAGTTATTATGAAATGTCTTATTTTTTATGAAAATTAAAAAATATTTATATAGTGTGAAAAAATATATAATTTTTTGTTTTAAATGTAAATTATTTAATATATTGTGTAAGGAAATATTATTTTGTATTTTATGTATTAAAAATTATAAATAAATCTATATATTTAATTAATTAAATAATATTTATTTATTTATTACGTCATACCGGTTCGACCGGTGGTTGAACCGATCGAACCGGTAACCAGTAGGCTTGCCGGTTCCACCTCCGGTCCGGTTTTGAAAACATTGCATCCAACTCAATCAATTATACATAAATGAAGTATAAACATTATTGAAGATGACATTAATCAATACAACAATCACTGTCCCATAACTCATGCCTATGCTTCAAAGTTATTGTTGCTCAAATCCAAATGGCCCATGTACTTAACCGATTCTATAGCCTTGGGAACTTCACCGCAAAGCTTGTTGTGCGACAAATCCAGCACTATGAAGTAACTATCCGGGCTAAAACTATCAGGGACCTTTCCCTCCAAAGCATTTCGGCTGAGATTCAAGTAACTCAAACCCTTGTTGCTGAACAAATTCGCCGGAATTTCACCGCTCAGTTGGTTCGAGTCGAGGTTGAGCGTAGATAGAATCCGCATCGATCCGAATCGGTCTGGAATCGCCCCGGAAAGCCGGTTCGACGACAGATCCAGGTCGGCTATCCTCGAGAGGCTCGTGATCGAGGAAGGAATTGCGCCGGTGAGTTGGTTCTGACACAGTATCGCGCGGCTCAGCCATTTCAATTTCCCGATCTCCGAGGGGATCTCGCCGGAGAGTTTGTTGTTGCTGATGTCGAGAATCTTCAGCCAGCGAAGGTTGCCGACGGAGGAGGGGATGGAGCCGGAGATCTGGTTGTCCGCGAGGTTCAGCACCACGAGTTGCTTGAGTTTTCCAATGTCGGAGGGGATGGCGCCGGAGATTCCGTTGCCGGAGAGATCGAGGAGGCGGAGGCGGGTGAGGGAGGTGATGCAGGCGGGGATCTCGCCGGAGATGGCATTCCAGTCGGTGACGATGAGCGTAGCGAGCTGATCGAGGTGGCAGAGGGACTCGGAGATGAGGCCGGTCCAGTCACCGGTCGAACCGGTCTTTTCGTTTCCGATAGCCTGAGCGTCGTCGGCCCGGAGGACAATGTCGGTGATGCGATGAGTGTCGGGATCGCAGAAGATTCCGCGCCACGTGCAGGAGTCGCCGCCGGCCCACCCGGCGGCGATAGCACCGCCGAGTGAGTCTCTGAAGGCCGTCACCGCCTCGTGGTCAGTCGTGGATGGCGCCTCTCTGCCATTAGCACAAAGGGAAGAAATCAGCAGAAGGGTGCTTGTAATCAGCAACGCATTGTATCTCCTGGTAAGTCTCATTACTATGCAATGCATGCAAGACTATACTATCTATCTATATCTATGTGTGTATATAATATACATGTAGAGAGAGTGAGATACAGTGAACAAGTGTACTGAGTTGTGAAGTGTTTATATGGGGTGAAGGAGGGAGGAATCTGGCATTAAAGGAGAAAACTAATGTAGCGGTGGCATGAACGTCGGAAGAGAACACGGGCATGTGCTGCCATCTGATCAATAATTGATTACTCTCCTTTATCAACAGATTCCAGACATGGAACATGTATTTATACTCACATCATTATATTATCTTATCTTTGTTTTAATATTTAGGATCTTATCCGTGAAACAATACATGTGACTTTTAAGAAAAATTCAAACTTTTTATAAATTACTACTAGATTACTAAATTATCTGATTTGTCTCGTTAACATAAGTTGTTTTAAGTATATTTTATTTTTCATTTCCCTTTTAATGGTGGCTCTCAAGAGTCAAGACTCACATTTTTTTTTTTTTTTTTTTTGAGTGATTATATTCATGAATTGGATGCCATGCAAATACTAATTTGAGATAAAATTGGATTTGGCAAAAGGGTAATTGAGATTAAAAGAGACCAAAGTTTTTAGTTTGGGATCTCTTATCTCATATTTGTGTTGCATCTCCTTCCAAATCTATTAATAGATAATCTAAATTAGGAGAGAGAAACAACTGTAATATAGAAAAGATTTAAAAGATCAATTTTCTAATCTCAACCGTCTATTAATACACTTGATATGTGATATGTATATAAGTAAAATAGGGAAAAAAAACCCAAATATGAAATAAAATATTCCGAGCCGGTCTGGAGGAGGGCAAATGACTGAATGAGATTACAATCTTTTTGAATAAATTGTGCATAAAAATAATGTATTAAAAAGTAACTCCAAAAGCTAACCAAATTAGGATTTAAATTAAGATAAACAAAATACATTCTAATCGTATTAGAGAGAAGAGAAGGGAAAAAAAAAAAAAAAAAGATAGAGATAAAAACGAGGAATATATAAGCCATATGGTATTTTTCTGTTATGTTATTATCACCTGTTAAATTATGATCATAGGAATCATAGCGTCCCGTCCGGCTGTCCGCATTATGATCATAGGAATCATAGTGTCTACATATTGAAGTACTAGAAAATCAAGGTAACATGCGTAACATCGTGTAATTATTTCAAAACTTCTATCAATAATGGTCGAATTAAATGAAAAGGCTGGAATATAATTAAATTAAACTATAATCATAGTCAAAAGTCAAAACCTTATATATATATATATATGCTTAATTTTATTTTGTTTGGTAAACATATATATGCTTAATACTGGAACATGATATAATTATGAAGTTGGACTCTGCTTATCTCACATTATCTAAGATTTTTTCTCATAAACAATTAATTATTTTTTCTTCTTTCAAATATTAATTATCTTCTCTGATGAATAATAATTTATAAAAAGTAGAACTCTAAGTATTAATATTATCATAAAGACCCAATAAATTTATTTAGGGAAAATGTGGGAAATCTCCTCACATGGTGACTCAAATTTTAGTTAACTCCCCACTCCAAAAATTCATCTTACTAACTCCCCAGTTTACTTGCATAATTTTATACGAACTGCATAATTTTAGTTCACTTCCCATTTCGTATAAAACTATTAAACTATCCTTGAGACATAACGGGAAATGTCATGACACACCACTCTTCCATCTCAGAAACCATTTTGTTAACATAATACCTTATATACATGATTTTATACTTTTATTTTGTATGTTAATATTTCAAAATATTATTTTCATTCTTGATATGTAAAAATTAATTATCTTTTTTTTTTTCTTGTGTAGGTGGATGGTGGGGTAAAAAATAATTGTTGATTTATATTTTGAAGTATTAATTCGACAATATAAAGTATCCAGATTATGAATAATAGAATATTTGAAGTTATAAAATAAAGTATCCAAATTATAAAATAGAGTATTATAATGTTTCCGAATTATGAAACAGAGTATACAAATTATAAAATAGAGTATTCATATTTAAAAGTAGAGTATTATTTGCAAATGCTAAAATACTCACGTTTAAAATTGAATTACGAGAAGAAAAAATAAGAAAAATAAAAATAAAAAAGAGTATTGTTTGTAAAAGTTAAACTACTTACGTTTTTAAGTATTCAAATTTAAAAATAGAGTATTACTCATCAAAATTAAAGTACCGATTTTTAAAATGAAGTATGTAAAGGAAAACGAAATAAGTAAGGGTATTGCAGTCAATTTAGGTAAGTGGGAAGCGAAATCAAATTGTAAAGTTAAATTAGAGAATTAGTATAAAAAATTTTTACATAAAGGAGTAAACTGTAACTCAGGGAGTTATGAATTACTGAACCTAAAATAAATTGGGCTATTTAAGGATATAGAAAATGTAGGAATAAATATGGAGGGGAAATGATATTGAACGGAAGTTAGAAAATTGTTTTAGTGGAGGTTTTTGAATGAAGTTTTCATTCATTACAAAATGATCCAACTTTACATATGTATAGGAGATACACCGACTTGCCATTATGGGCTAATAATTCTTTACAATTCTTTAATCTTGATATATTAGCTATTTAAGTCTGTGATTATTTTTCTAGATTATTCTAGATGCGCTCAGTACTTTCTATAATAGTCTAGGACATTAAATCTAAATAATATCTAGCTAAATATTTATAGAAAATTCTAGAGATTATTCTAGAAAATACATTATAATTTAACACAAACATACTGGAATCACCGGCTTGGGATCCCCTGTTATACCATCCTATTGCATCTCCTGTTAATACCATTGGATTTATAACGCGTGCACTAAAAATAAAACACATGCTCAACACAAAATTAATTCTCTCTCTTCATTTTAACTTCTGTTATCCAAATTGACGACTTAGAAATCTCTCTCTCATGACTCATCTCTAATGAACAGTCAGAAATCTGCATCTCTAACATTCAGATTTCTACAAGATTCAAAGTTTACGAACATAAACATATTAATTTTTGATTTATTTTAGCACATACACTTTGACGTGGCACGTACCCGCTGTCGGTCTAAGCCAATCACCTTGCCCCACGTGGATGATCGGTGATCAATTCTCGTTCGGAGATCACCTCTCGACCCTCCAACTCAGAGGCCCATTTACCCCGCGAGAATTACCTCACAAGAGTATCGACCCAAATGCTCGGACTAATCGCACACGTCGGGATCGACCCACCGTCTCCGACTGACCAGCGCATCATTCCACTAGCGTAGTGGCCGACCGAGCATTTAATGCAAGGCCTTAATGGGGCACCTGGCAGCCCCCCATGCCGCCACGTCGATGCGGTAACTTCTCTTTCCTCTCTATATAAATACCCCCTCCTCATTTATTGCACGGTAAGTTTTCTCACCTAGCACTTTTCACCACTCAATCTTTTCGATCATCCTTACCGATCCTTACTTGAGCGTCGGAGTGCCAACCCGGATCTTACACCCATCTTCCCCGAGTTGGCCTCGGAGCTCACGTTCGTCGACCTTTGCAGAACTCGAGCAGTCAGGCGGCCGTTTCCCCATCAACAAATAGAGTGATCGCGTCGGATCTCTCGATCGATCATCAAGCAGAGATTTTTGTCACGATCACACTTTGTTTATAGAATTTCACCAAGATTAAGATTTATCTATTTGTAATTGGCGATCTTTTTAAAAATAAATTAAAACCTGGTTCCTTTTGTTTTTCCTTCAAAAATGTTTGGCGATGATGCGTTTTTTGTTCTCAATTCCATTAATTCAGCAAAAGTAATTAGTTCCCCTCAAGAACTCGAAACCATTATAAACCCTAACCTTAATCCCACCTCACACACCAACCCTTCCAGCAAGAATCGAACAAACCTACCTGGTACACCTGGTAATTAAGCTCTCAGTTATAGTGTTAATCAATTAACTATATAATAATCTCATTAATTTGCAGATCCAGATGCAGAAGTGATTGCACTATCACCAAATCCTTGATGGCGAGGAACAGATTCATCTGCGAGATCCGCGACAAGGGTTTCTGAGCGAGGGACTAGACCCTAATTAAGCTCATTCCAAGATTTGTAGAATTGTGACATTTGGAGATGCATATTTCGATCTGTTTTTGTAATATGTGTTGTGTTTATTAGAGAGAGACGTCAGTTTGGATAGCGGAAGTTAAAATGAAGAGAGAGAATTAATTCTGTGTTGGGCATGTGTTTTATTTTTAGTCCACGTGTCATAAATCCAATGGTATTATTAGGAGATGCAACAGGGTGGTATAACAGGGGATCCCAAGCCTGGAATCACCACTAATAGAATAATTAGTGATCCTTAATTGTTATGGAACTTCTAAAATTTGTGAATGGAGTCTAAGATTACAACTAGCTGGACTTCGGGGATTCCAAGGGTATACCTCATTCACTTCAGTATAGTTTGCCACACGTTGTGCTCTGCTAGCAAAGTGAAGACTACTTTTGTCTTTTGGTCTCATCAGAATGGATCTGCATTTAAATAAAAGATCACAAAATGCCTCGAATAAAGGATTAATATGTAGGCAAGTATGCCAAAGGAAAATCTTCGTAAGAATAATCTGCAAAAAGTGGAGCCAAATTATACATAAAGAGAAATAGCAGCAGCAACAACAAAAACTAGAGGAAGTTAAGCCTTAATAAGAAAAAGGAGATAGATTTTTCCAATTTCAAAATTCTCATTCCTATCAAGGTGAAATAAGGATAGAGATGACATATAACAAACATGTATCTGAGTCGGTAAAGAGCCTCGCTCTCATTTGTAAGTAAGACTAGACCACAACTAAATGGCTCCGGTTGTAAGATAACTAGATAAGTCCTATACAAAATAGGAAAAAACATGAAACAACCATATGTGGGATACCTAAGCTAAGGTATTTTGTAGTATATAACTGAGTTATCGGTAACATATACATGTTCGTCCACAGAAAAAGAATTACGCACTCATAGCGAAGAAACTGTTGGGGTAATTAACGTGTTACCCCTAGCTACCCATACTTGTATAAATCTTAAGACTATCTTTTTACCCTATAGGATTACCCCATCCTAAATCAGCCATTACTATGTAAGTACATTACATTTCCCTATAAAAATTGGTTGTTCTATAGCAAATAACTAGGGACTACTTAAAACCGTTCACTCCTCCATCAGCGACAAAGGACACAAAGACCGGTTTGATGCTAACTTACACAAAATAATGAAAAACTAAGTACTAAAGAGTACAAATATAATAGCCAGTGGCCTCGCATTTTCATGGTTGCAGAGATCAACATAAAGTTCAAACTAGATTAAAGTTAATTTACTAATCAACATATTCACCTGTGCAAGTGTTATATTGCATATGATAGCAGTATTTGCATTTCCACCCAATGCAGGTTGTAGACTTCGTGTGAGTTTACTGTCTCGATATGGGACATGCCCTCTGTAATATTTTCGGTTTACAAGTCATGGTTTTAAAATCTTAGTTTTCAATATCTGATGTAGGGCCTCTTCATACATACCCTTGGCTCTCAGCACCTTCACTCAGTTTCTTTATCACGGGTCCTAACTCCTAACATCAACAAGCTTTTATTGATATACGAGCCCTCCTTTAAGCGAACACCTTCTGCTCCAGTCTTTGCAGCCCTTTCTGACCCAGCAAGATCTATCAAATTCTACAAATCTCACTCAATTAGAACCAGAAAATAAATAAGTTAAAAAATAGTGGCAATTAAAACTTGAAATCACATAAATTAAATGGACTTTCTTTTCCTGTAACAGACAGGAACTAAATTGTCAAAAAGGAAAAATATGAAAAGTTCTTTGACTCCAACCAACATATTATTGATGAATAAACTAAATAAGACAAATACCAAGACATAAACACGAACTGTGTCGCATCAGAATTTTGCTTCTGCATCATCTGTTTTCTCCCTACTCTCAATAATTTGTCTCAAAGAATTCTTGATTAGCTTAATCAAAATGCCACAATTAAGTATGACAAGAATAGACAAATAACAAGCTTACCATGCGGAATATTGTGTGTGACCTACTAGGCTACTACTATGCACATTCATAGTTGTCTCTCCAATATGACGATTAGCTGTAAATTTGATATTAGAAAGAAAAGGTCAGTTTTTGCCCCAAACTATATGAATAACTAAGCAAAAACAGGAGATGAAATTCCATCATCTCTTACTTATTTGAGACGGGAATGAACAGATCACTTGTCCCATTACCAAATTCTAATCTTAAAAAATATGGACTGTTAGTAATTATAGAATATAATGTATAAAACTTACACTCCATAAGCTCAAGGACTTGTTTAGCAGACGCCACAATTTCTTCTCTCAGTCCGGCAACAAAGATTGCTCGCTTCATTTCCAAAACTAGGATCATTACATATCTACATACTCGTCTTCACAGTAACAATATCAAAGTTTACTTTCATGAATCTGCAGCTTTCTATGCTTGGGAGCTAACAAGTCACTTATCTCCTCACTGTAAATCTCCATAGTATAAGGAATTTTCGATCCATTTCCTAAAAGGAAAAATAATTGACTGAATCGCCCAGAACAAGTTTCAAACAACATGGTAATCTAGAAGAAAAGGTTACCGTTTGCCAAATAGTATGACGTTTACTGAAATTGGCAATTCAACAACCAGACAATACATATTTCCTTTTACCCTAATGTATTCAAATATTATAGACGTGTTGTGTGGGAATGCTATCAACTGGCCTGGATAATCTGATGGTTTCTAACCCAATTCTACCAGCTAAATGACTTTGACATTTACAACTTCTCTTTGGCAATCTAACTGCAACAACGCATGAAAACAATTAGGATTGAGAGTGAGTACCTGGTGTATAGTGTCAAACAAATCATGGATAACTCCAGACTCTGAACTTTTTTTTTTTTTTTTTTGGGGGGGGGGGAGGGGTAGATACCAGTCAAGTGACCGTGAGGTTATTAACGAGGTCTCCCCTTATATATAACTCCAGGCCCTGAACTCGAACCTCGCATTGTATGCGTTTTTCCACTACTTATATACGAAAATCGTTCCTTACAGAACCAACCGACATAGAGATGCATAAGATTTCTCATTGGGGGATGAAACGTCTAAAGCAACTTCATAAATACATGAAACATATATTCGTCTACAAATGAAATACTTCCTGAATTTGGTCGGTTTACAGTCTACACTAGTTATTACAACTTAGTGATCCAATTAAACATAAGTTTCTGCTTACCGTTCAAACCACGAGCTACGGCCGCCGCCACAATATCCTTGCTCTTCATTTTTGCATTCCTTTCCATATTTTATCTTTACAACAAAATTTAAAAAAGAGAATAAAAAATCAAGACCATCAGTAAAAACCAAGAGATTAAATCAAAATTCTAAAAACAAACGGGTAAATGTACCGAATTCAAATTTGTGGTTGGATATAAATATGGAATTCAAACACTATATACGGCTATCAGCGAATTGTTAAAAGGAATAAAACTCTACAGCAAATCTCCAAGAATACAGCTATCTGATAGAACTCTGCACCAAATCTCCAAGAATAAGTTATAGTCGTAGGATATATCTCTGCCAAAGGAACGGTCATGACATCTCTTCTTTAATGAGTTTGACGTGGTTTCCATGTTTTTTAACTCAATCTGACGATCGCGATATAAGCTGATCCAACGACCCTCATTTAAACTTCCATTTAACGGCTAATTTAAGCAATGTTAATATACGACAAAAGCTTCCCACCTTTTAACCCCAAATATTGTGGCGAAGCCTTAGTTATACATATTATCCTTTTGGGAATTAATCTCCACCATAATTTTTAGGGTGGTACTAAAAAGTATGGTGGAGATTAGCTCTCAAAAAGATAATATTGCATAACTAAAACTTACTAGCAGTTCTCTATTGTCTGGTTGGTCCAAGTGGTTAATGAGTTCATTCTCCAAGGTAAGATTTTGGGTTCCAATCCCACTTGAGTACGCTTGTGTAAAAAACAAAAAAAACTGAAGTCGTTGATCTTTAAGTCCTGAGATATACAGGCCTGAATTTATCCCAACTTAATCCAAGTTTGAATCAAAATTCAGATTCAACCTGATCCTATATCCCAACTTAATCCAAGTTCGAATCAAAATTCAGATTCAACCTGATCCGAAGATTCCCTTTTTTTGTGTGTGAAATATAAACTTATATTGTTGGGTCAAGAATTTGAGTAATTGAGTTCCAAATATTTTTAGCTTTAGTATAAAATATATAAGTATAATAATTTTTTAATTCTAACATTTCAGCTCGCAAGCCAATGAGTAAAAAATAAAAGTTTTGGTTGGGGCTTGTGACAAGCTGGCTCAACTCGTTTACATCTATATTTTAAAGTTGTAGAGACTAGAGAGAGATCTAACTAGTTATACTAATTATATTAACCATGATTGGTTAATGAGAAACATCTGCATTTACAAAGAAATATTCATGTTAATAAGACCTTAGTAGATTTCGTATGTTATTAGATATAGTTAGGGATGCAAACGAGCCGAGCCGAGCCGAGCCGAGCTTTACCAATTTTCGTAGGTTCGGGCTCGGGCTCGCACCCAAAAATATTGGCTCAGGCTTGGTTCGCAAGCCACCGAGCCGCGATGGAGGGGGTTCGGGCTTGGCTCGCAGTAAGGTTCGTCCGAGCCGAGTCGAACCCACGAGCCATAAGAGAAAACCCTAAAAGTACCATTCTTTTAGCCTCAAATCTGGGTTTTTCCAACCCCAATTCTGAATCCTTTGTTTATTTACATCCAAAAAAGAACCGAAATATAGATTTATTCAAGGGAAAAAGATTTTTTGCCATCCGAACTATGCCCGTTTTTACAATTTACCATCCAAATAATTTTTCATTACAAACCGCCATTCAACTTTTGCATTTGTGACAAAACGTCATCTGAAGGTGGTTTGATGCGACGTGTATATTTTAGGAAAATGCCACGTGTCAATTTTTTTTGCCAAAACCACAAAAAAAACTGGTTTAAATGGCGTTTTGTCACAAATGCAAAGGTTGAATGGCGGTTTGCAATGAAAAATTATTTGGATGGTAAATTGCAAAAACGGGAATAGTTCAGATGGTAAAAAATATTTATCCCTTTATTCAATTCCGAATCTTTTCTTTATTTACATCCAACAAAGACAGAAATCTAGATTTATTTACATCCAAAGCAGAAGAACAAACGAACCAAAAATTTAAAGAAAAAATAAAATCAAAAAAATTAAATTCAAAATCTTCATCTTAGAGTTTTGAATCTCTCTAACCAGCGGTGCGTGGGAGGTGGTTAAGTTCAGCAAGGAGTGGTGAGTGGTGATGTAGATGGCGGCGGCGGCCTGGAGCGTGGTGGAGAGGGTGGCGCTTAGAAAGTTGCGGCGTGAGATGGTAGCGCTTCGGTGGTGGGAGGCGGCATGAGATGGCAACGCTTTGGTGGTAGGAGGCAGCGTGAGATACCGGCGGTGGCTCTGTGCTCTGATTGTTGGCGGCGCGAGATGCAGGCGGTGGCTCTGTGCTCTGATTGCTGGCGGCGTGAGATGGAGGCGGTGGCTCTGTGCTCTGATGCTGGACTTTGGCGTAAGGTGAGGTGGTAGATTTGGTTGGGTTTTCGCCGTGGTTGAAATTGCAGTTAGAATGAATTGACGATCTGGGAGTTTCACCTTGGCGGTTGAAATTGGAATGAGAATAAATTGCCTTAGGCTTTTCTTTATAGTGTATATATATAAATTGCCTTAGGGTTATAGTGTGTGTGTGTATATATATATATATATCATATTATATTATATTATATTATTAGCATATATATTGTCGTATATATATATTATATATGAATATATTATATATTATATTATTAGCATATATATGAATATATATATATGTATATATATAAAATATATTTTTTAAATTTAGATTAGTTCGCGAGCCGGCTCACGAGCTACGAGATGTGAAACATATGGCTCGGGCTTGGCTCGCAGACATCGAACCCAAGCATGAGCTTCCATCGAGCCAACTCGTTAAGCTCGTGAGTTGGCTCGTCTCGTTTGCATCCCTAGATATAGTAACATAAACAATGAACTAACGAAGCATGATAAAATTATTAGCAAGGAGGCAATCAAGAATATGCTGGAAAAAAGATGAAACGAAAAAGGTAGATTGGCAATAATGCAGAAAGTGTACGAAGCAGGTATTTATTGCTCTTTATTCTATCTAAGCCCCTCGTATCTCCCTCATACACCCCGAAAACAACAATGGAATTTCGAGCATAAAACCCTTTTGACTTTATAACACGAGTGTTGGTGTGGCGGGCTCGAGACAGAATAACGGTATAGCGGAATATTTCAAAATTTTCGCCATAACCTTGTTATCAAAATATTTCCAAAATATTTTAATAAAGCAGCGGAAAAAATCGGGCAGCATAACTCTAATATATACCGATATCGATAACATAATTTTAAATCATCTAGCATATAATCACAATATGCAAATATTAATTTCGGCAGTACAATGGTATTTCCGTACTGCAAAAATGGCTATCAGCGGCACTTTTCCAGCACCTTGATATTTTCTCGTGAAACCGGCAGAGCTTCCCCGCAATATCCCCAATTAAGATTTTGGAGTGTGGGCTCCGGCAGTATTTCGCTTAAATACTTTGAGAAAATATTTTTCTAGAAAAACACTTTTTTCTAATTTCAAAAAATCCCTATTTTCTAATAATTAAGTGGATTATATATTCATTATATAACCACCTAATTAAATAATTAATTGATCCTTAAGGATCAATTAATTAAAAGAGAGAGAGATTGCCGAAAATGGCTTTGAAACTACTGGAAATGGAATGCCTAAAGCTGATGATTAAATGAACAAGCATTGCCCATAAAATTAGGGACATCCGCGTCCTTTTTCGAATTTATTCTGTAGCTCCCAAGGCCTAATGGCCAATCAGAGACCGCCGGAGTGGAGTGCACGCCAAGACGATCACGGCGGTGCCAAGCACGCGCCAAACGGGCAAGGCACGCGCCGCCCTTGTGGCGGCTGTGTGCTTGGCGAGTGTGAACCTCACGAAGGCACGAGTGAGTGCCACATGTCTGGCGGTCCAACGGTTTGTCCATGAACCGGTCGGCTCAGGCGGTCTAACTCAGCATCCACGTGGCGAATCACCATTAGTCCACGTGTCCGGGTTGGTCAAACCATGACCTGACCCTACCCGTTGACTCGGTCAACCGAACCGCTATCCGACCCGTTTCCTGACCCACGCCAAAACCAATCTGGAGCGTCCGTATTTGATGACGAGGCGCAATCCCCATCGTCGATGTGTTGCGCCATGTTGCGCCCAGTGGCGCTGACCCGCTGACGTGGCGTGACACGTCACCTGCCACCTCAGTACTTCTACACGTCATAAAAAAACTTTTTTTTTTTTCGGGAAAATTTTTGTTTTCTCCAAAATAAAATTTCGGGCATTTCCAACTCTTTGGAATTTAATTATTTTCTCAAAATAAATTCCTTGGCTATTTTCAAACTCTTTGAAAATTTATTTCTCTCTATCCTTTTAATATTCTCTTTGATCTTCGTTGGGGCTTGCGGGGGAACCTGCAGGACTAATTAATTTTAGCTCCAAACGGGTCAATCTATTATCATCCCATGACAATAATTGATTACCTTTTAACAATATTTAATTCCACTAAATAAATATTGTTGAACTCTAAAATTAATTAAATTATTCACGAATTTCTCGATATAGAATAATTTTGCATTTTACTCCTCTGTACATATATCCATGAAAAATAAATCAATACTACTATCATTTATTTTTTCACTTTCAATCTGAAATTTCTTGATTCGCCTTAAGTCCAAATTCCCTGTATGTGAAACACATTCAACATACAACTTCGGTGACGCACACACGAAGTACTTTGGCCAAAGATTTAATTTGAACTTTTTGCAAATCTATTTCAGGGATATCTTTTAACCTTCCAGCAAGGCTACAGATTCCTTGATCAATATTTCTCTTTAGCACATTTCATGCAATTACCGAACGTACAAAGTATTTTGGCCACCCGATACCGAGACCTCGCTTCTGAGTACATTACAGTGATTAACACTACATGTCTAAAGTAGAAACACTACCAGGATTAAGAGTCTAATGCTTCCGAGATTTTGTTCATTTTAGATAGCAGTATAAAATGAATAATCTCAGTGGTCCAGTTCGATGTTTCCAATCTTATTGAAAATCATCAATGTGTTATAATTGGAAACTCCATTCCCCTATGACGAAAGACTAATCATCTTACATAACATATTATAGTCTTGATAAGAACATTTTCTTATCATACCGACTAGAAATTTAATGACACGCGATCTTTGGTATTTAAAGTCTTTTCTTATGAAACACATTTCATATAAAAATACCATCACACGTCATTAATTATTAAATTTGTAAAATACTCATAACTTGCAATAATTTCAGTTTTATTAATCCAAAACATTTACAATATAATTGGATTTTTCGGGCATTAATCCCAACAATGAGTACTCGATACGTTTCAATGCGACATATTAATATTTATTAAAGTGTTTGTCCATCATATTATTTGTGAGTATGTTTTAAAACCCAGACCGGACGTCGAACCGGAGCCCTTACTGGTTACTGGTTTTACTGGTTCGACCGGTCGGACCACCGGTCGAACCGGTGTGACGTCATAATTAAATAATATTTATATTTAATTATGTAAATATATAATAATATATATTATTATATAAATATTAACCAAAAATAATAAAATAAGTTAAATGATATTAAACTACTCATTAATTTTCAAATAACATCTCGAATAATAGACTTTCAAACCATAAATCTACAAACATATAGATAAAATATTTAACTAAATAGCAAAATAATCAATATCAACCAAATTAATAATATAGATAAAAGATTGATTTAACAAATAACATATTTTTATTGTGAAAAAAAATAAAAAACACATCACACATACATTTATTTTTTATAAATATATATTATAATAAATAAAATATTTCATATTATCTTACCCATATTTAAATTGAATTCTTATATATATTATAATATTTGTAATCATAATTAATATTCTTTTAGAACT
Source organism: Lantana camara (assembly GCA_037501455.1). Classification (NCBI taxonomy): domain Eukaryota; kingdom Viridiplantae; phylum Streptophyta; class Magnoliopsida; order Lamiales; family Verbenaceae; genus Lantana; species Lantana camara. The sequence goes on along the minus strand of CM074862.1, from coordinate 85,382,607 downwards.
TGGATTTGGTGAGTTTATTACTCAGGTATATTATTAAAACTTTTTTCCAATGGAGATCAAACATGTAATTAGTCTTGATGGTTTCAAAATTCACCTTTTAAGATAGAGGTGATGGGTTCGAATCCCACAAGCCCCAGATTAAAAATGTTTTTTTACAATTTAAAAAAAAAAAAAAAAAAACTGGGTCAACCGGCCCGTGGAATGATCTGGGCCGTTTTTTTAACCGGTTTTGGACTGGTTCACCTCGGTCAGCACTGGTCCGATTAAAGACTGGTTTTGGGGGGCTGTCCGGACCGGATGGACGGCCGGTCACCGGTTAAACCGGTCCGACCTGCCGGTCCGGTCCGGGTTTTAAAACATACATTAGAATATGTCATTCACATAAAATAATCGATAATATATATTTGCTCGAATATGTTCCTAGATGGTGAATTGCGCAGGGTAGTCTTAACATTAAAATCAGCATTAACAATATAAATTAGAAGTTGTCATGGTTTTGGTCTTAGCTGCTAGCTAGGGCTTTTTGTTATGAGGGACACCCAAGACTTTTTTTTGTTATGTAACCCCCTAGTTTCAAAAGAATTGGGTATATAACCCTTTGCTTCATTAAGGGTATAATTAGCTCTTATTTAATTACTCAGCCTAATTAATCGTTGCCACGTCAAGTTTTTGGAGATTCTTTTTGACCCCAAAATTTATACAAAATTATAATCTGACCCCAAATCACATTCAACTATTCTTCCTGGCTGTGCGACGAAAAACCCAATCCCTATTTTTCTAAAATTTCTTCTCCGACCGCTGTGCTGTTCGTTTGATTCTTCAAAGAACCCTACGTATCACCTCTCTCTGATTACACGGACAATGGCAAACAACAACAACCAAAGGTAAAGAAAGATTTTGGTTCGTATGAGTTTTTTCTGAACCCTAATATGCGTTTTCACTCAATGATTCTTTACAGCATGGGAATGGCTTTGTTATCTATCTGGGTTTAATACAGAACATTCCCTAACCTGTTTTGGACGCCAATACAACATGTCCGTTTAGTATCTCAACTTATCTTTGATCATACTGTTGGTGTGGCGGACCCGAGACAGAGTGACGGTATAGCATAATATTTCAAAAAATTTCGCCATAACCTCGTTATCAAAATATTTCTAAAATATTTTAATAAGCAGCGGAACAAATCGGGCAGCATAACTCTAATATATACAGACATTGATAACATAATTTTAAATCATCTAGCATAGAATCACAATATGCAAATATTAATTTCAACAGCATAACGATATTACCGTACTCCAAAATTGGCTACCAACGGCACTTTTCCAGCACCTCGATATTTTCCCGTGAAACCGGCAGAGCTTCCCCGCAACATCCCGATTAAGAAATTGGAGTGTGGGCTCCGACAGTATTTCACTAAATACTTTGAAAAAATATTTTCTAGAAAAACCCTTTTTTGTAATTTCAGAAAATCCCTATTTTCTATTAATTAAGTGGAATATATATTAATTAGATAACCACCTAATTAAGTATTAATTAATCTTTAATTAGGATTAATTAATCTAGAGAGAGAGAGTGCTGGATGGCTTTCAAAACTGAGAAATGGACTGCTGGAATTAATCTACTGAAATATGAAAGTGAAGCCCCTATTTATAGCAAACATTAAGGGACCTCTGCAGCATTTTCTCATTTTTTGGCGTAGCTCTCAAGTTCGAAAGGCCAATCAGGACACACCGGAGTGTAGTGCACTCCAAGGCAAGCAAGGCAGCGCCGGACACGTGCCCAACGGAGTCCACACGCATCCACACACGCCACCCATGTGGCGGCTGTGTGCTTGGCTCGTGTGAGGGGCACGCTGCCACAAACAGCTGCCACGTGGCCGGTCCGGTCCAACCGACGGTTCAATACGTAGACCGGTTCAACAATGAACCGGTCGGTTCAACTTGGTCTGACCCATGGACACGTGTTGGAATCCTATTCGTCCACGTGTTCGGGTCGGACAAACCATGTACCGACCCTGCCCGGTGACCCGACCCGATGGCCCGCTCCCACGACCCGTTGATTTTTCAGTCAGCATGATCTGGGCCGTTGACACACGCTGACGCGGCTCAATCTGCATCGTCCACGTGTCGTCCACGCGGTGCCCTGTCAACGCCACGTCAGCACTTCTGCCACGTCAGCAAAAACTTTTTTTTTTTTCCGAAAAAATTTTATTTTCTCCAAAATAAAATTTCGGGCATTTCCAACTCTTTGGAATTTAATTTATTTTCTCAAAATAAACTATTTGGCTATTTTCAAACTCTTTTGAAAAAACATTTCTCTCTCTCCTTTTAATATTTTCTCTTTGATCCTCGTTGGGGCTTGCGAAGGGACCTGCAGGACTAATTAATTTTAGCTCCAAACGGGTCAATCTATTATCATTCCATGACAATAATTGATTACCGTTTAACAATATTTAATTCCACTAAATAAATATTGTTGAACTCTAAAATTAATTAAATTATTCACGAATTTCTCGATCTAGAATAATTTTGCATTTTACTCCTCTGTACATATATCCATGAAAAAGAAATCAATACTACTATCATTTATTTTTTACTTTCAATCTGAAATTCTTGATTTGCCTTAAGTTCAAATTCCCTGTATATGAAACACATTCAACATACGACTTCGGTGACGCACACACGAAGTACTTTGGCTAAAGTTTTATTTGAACTTTTGCAAATCTATTTCAGGGATATCTTTAACCTTCCACCAAGGCTACAGATTCCTCGATCAATATTTCTCTTTAGCAAATTTCATGCAATCACCGAACGTACAAAGTATTTTGGCAACCCGTTACCGAGACTTCACTTCTGAGTACATCACAGTGATTAACACTACATGCCTAAAGTAGAAACACTACCAGGATTAAGAGTCTAATGCTTCCGAGATTTTGTTCATTTTAGATAGCAGTACAAAATGAACAATCTCAGTAGTCCAGTTCGATGTTTCCAATCTCATTGAAAGTGATCAATGTGTCATAATCGGAAACTCCATTTCCCTATGACGAAAGACTAATCATCTTATATAACATTATAGTCTTGATAAGAACATCTTCTTATCATACTGACTAGAACTTTAATGACACGTGATTCTTGGTATTTAAAGTCTTTTCCTATGAAACACATTTCATATAAAAATACCATCACACGTCATTAATTATTAAATTTGTAAAATACTCATAACTTGCTATAATTTCAGTTTTATTAATCCAAAATATTTACAATATAATTGGATTTTCAGGGCATTTATCCCAACAAACTCCCACTTGCCCTAAATCCAATTGGCTACATCTCTAAGGCCTATCCCTTCTACATGAGTGTCAAAACTCTTTTGCACCAAAGTCTTAGTGAAGGGATCTTCTAGATTGTTTACTGAGTCAATTTTCACTACTGCCACTTCTCCACGTTCCACATAATCACGTATAATGTGAAACTTCCTCTCGATGTGCTTTGCACGTTTATGACTTCGAGGTTCCTTGGAGTTGGCCAACGTTCCAGCATTGTCACAGTACAATGTGATAGGTGTAAGTTCGTCCTTGATGACTTCTAGATCCATTAGGAAATTTTCGGAACCAATAAGCTGCCACCTATTCGGCTTCCATGGTGGAGTCAGCAATGCAAGTTTGCTTAATACTTCTCTAACTTACGGCTGCTCCTCCTAGAGTAAACACGTATCCAGACGTCGAACGCCTAGAATCCAAATCAAATTGAAAATCCAAATCTGTGTACCCTATAGGAATGAGCTCATCACTGCGATAGACAAGCATATAATCCCGAGTCCTTCTCAAGTACTTTAATATATGCTTTACAGCTATCCAGTGTTGGGGTCTAGGGTTTGACTGATATCTGCTTACTAGACCTACAGCATAACAGATATCTGGCCTTGTACATAACATGGCATACATGAGCGTTCCGACTACCGAAGCATACGAAACATCTTTCATTTCTTCTATCTTTTCTGGGTTCTTGGGACACTGATCCCGAGACAAATGAACTCTATGTCTGAAAGGTAACGATCCTTTCTTAGAATTCGCCATATTATATCTTGCCAACATCTTATCTATATATTCTGCTTGTGATCAATCAATGATTTTATTCTTACGATCACGACAAAGTCTGATCCCTAGAATATAACTGGTTTTACCTAGGTCTTTCATGTTAAACTAATTTGATAACCAAATCTTAACTGCTGACAATATTCCTGTATCATTCCCAATGAGCAGAATATCGTCCACGTATAAAACTAAAAATGTTACAACACTATCATGATATCTCTTGTACACACATGGTTCATCAGGTAATTGTATAAATCCAAAGGATTAAATTGCCTTATTAAATCTGATGTTCCATGATCTAGACGCTTGCTTAAAACCATAAATAGATCTATCAAGCTTGCATACCATATGCTCCTGATTTCTGGCTATAAAGCCTTCAGGTTGAGCCATATATATTTCTTCTTGAAGGTGCCCGTTCAAGAAGGCAGTCTTTACATCCATTTGCCAAATCTCATAATCAAAATGAGCAGCAATGGATAGGAGAATTCTTATGGACTTAAGCATTGCTACAGGCGACAAGGTTTCGTCATAATCGATACCTTCTTTCTGGGTATAACCCTTTGCCACAAGCCTTGCTTTAAAGGTCTTAACCTTTCCGTCCACTCCTCTTTTTCTCTTGTATACCCATTTGCATCCAATAGGTTTAATAGCCTCAGGCGCCTCTACAAGTTCCCAGACTTCATTGGAATACATTGAATCTAATTCAGATTCCATGGCTCTGACCCAACGGTCAGCGTCTATATCCTTTATAGCTTCATCATATGTGATAGGATCAGATACTTCAGATTCAACCACTTAGGTTAATCCTAGGTATCTATCAGGTGTCCTGACAATCCTCCCACTATGACGAGCCAGTTGTGTACTTGTCCCTACATCATATGCTGTATCTGATACATCATATGTATCTAACACATTTTCAGTTACTACGGGTTCTTGGAATTCAAAATCTGATGTTGTCATTTCTTCTAACACAATTTTGCTTCTACCCTTGTGGCCATTTACGAAATCATCTTCGAGATATTTAGCATTAGTGCTTACAAACACTTTGTGATATCGCGGATCGTAAAATATACCACCTCTTGTTCCTTTAGAATGACCTATGAACAAGCAAACCTCTGTTCTTGATTCCAACTAGTCAGGATCCTTCCTTAACACATGAGCTGGGGTTCTCCATATCCGAAGATAGGAGACACTGGGCTTTCGCCTTCGCCATAGTTCCATTAGTGTTTTAGGAACCGACTTGGATGGAACAAGGTTTAATATGTGTACCGCCGTTTCAAGTGCAAAGCCCCAAAACGAACTTGGTAGGGTAGCATGACTCATCATATATCTTACCATTTCCATCAGAGTTCTATTTCTCCTTTCTGCAACACCGTTCTGCTGGGGTGTACCCGGTGCAGAAAATTGAGATCTAATCCCATTTGCAGTGAGAAATTCTAGAAACTCTGTAGACAGATACTCACCACCACGATCTGATCGAAGTTTTTTGATACGTTTTCCAGTTTGATTTTCAACTTCAGCCTTGAATTCTTTGAACTTTTCAAAAGATTCAGACTTATATCTCATCAATAAACGTATCCGTATCTGGAGTAATCATCCGTGAAAGTGATGAAATACTCAAAGCCTCCTCTTGCTTGAATACTCATAGGACCACACACATCCGTATGAATTAACTCAAGCAATTCCGTGGCTCGATTGCCTTTAGATTTAAAAGATCTCTTGGTCATTTTACCTTCCAAGCAGGATTCACAAACTGGTAGTTCTGTTAAGTCCAAGGGACTTAACAATTCATCAGAAATTGGTCTTTGGATCCTATTTTGATTAATATGACCAAGACGTAAATGCCACTTGTATGCCTCGTTAGGCATAGGAGTTTTTCTTTTGGATGGTAAGTCAAGCTTAGTAGTGTTAAGTTCGGAATTAGGGTTTTTATCGGGGTATAACAAGAAAAGACCATCTTTTATCGTGCCAGAGCAAATAAACCTTTTATTTTGCTTAATGGTAAAATTTTGTTCAAAACAAACATTGAAACCATTATTTATTAAACAACTCACAGAAATCAGATTTCTGCGAACACACGGTATGTACAAAGTGTCTTTCAACATCAAAACCCTATCGTCAAAATACAAATTTACAGTTCCTCCTGCTAATACAGATATACTTGTATTATCCCCGAGCAGTAGTTGTATCTCGCCATCTTCAAGCTTTCTGGTTAGCTTGAACCCCCTGCAACGAATTACAGATATGATTGGTTGAACCCGAGTCCACACACCAGGAATCTGGTGGACTTCCAATTAAACATAATTCTATTAAACAAGATATCGATATACCTTGTCCAGATGGCTTAGCAGGAAGACTTGCTAAGTATTTTGGACAATTCCTCTTTCAGTGTCTATTTTCTCCGCAGTGGAAACATTTTCCTTTGCTAGGTTTACCCTTCTTCTTCTGAACCTTTTTCTTGGGATTGAGAATCTTTCCCTTTTTCCACTTATTGACTTTTGGAGCCGTGGAAGTTGATGCTTGTGCCAGGAGAACAGTTCCCTTAGCTTTCATCACTCCCTCTGCCACTTTAAGTTCATTTATCAATTCAGGCAGAGAAAAATCCAATTTATTCATGAAATAATTTTGCTTGAATGTGTCGAACGACTTTGGCAGAGAGCATAGGATCATATCCTATTTACTGAGATCATCAAATTTAGCACCAAGGCTTTCAATTTCGTTCAGGCAAGCCATCATGTTCATAACATGATCCTGAACAGGTGATCCCTCAGACATGTTGGAAACTAACAGCCTTCTCATCAATTCGAGCCTCTTGGCTCGATTCTGTCCTCCAAACATTTGATGGAGATGATCCATCATGTTCCTAGAAGTTGGCATTTCATGCATTTGATGCTTAAGAACATTGGAGACCGATGCCAGGATATAAGACCTAGCCAAATCATTGGACTTGATCCAATTGGCGTAAACATTTCTCATATCTTGTTGACCGTAGTTTCCGACACCCTCGGACAAGGTTCAGTGAGCACTTGTTTCACATTCTCGTGATCAAACACGATGTCGAGATTCATTTTCCAGCCAGCATAGTTAGATCCTTCAAGTCTATTGTCCTTTAGGATCGATTGAAGCCGGCTAGCGGTCGTCATTGTTTAAAACTGAAATATTTTAAAATAGTGCAAGTTATGATTCTGTATTTTACTTCTTTTGCGTTTAACCAATAAATGAAATTCACGTAAGCATTTTTGGTTTACGCAATGGTGACTTATCTAACCGCAGTTGACTCCCCGTAAGCGAGGTCGAAAACCGCTTAGAAAAGTAAGAATTAATCTTAATTGACATGTCATCTAGGTAACTCTTACCAAACTATGTTAATCCACCACGTCAACCTTGGCCTCTAAGTGAATGTAACATAGCTCCGAAGGGAGGTTAATACATCACTTAGTCAAGTGTACACCATTACTTAGAAATTCGTACGAGTAGATCAAACACTCCACGGAGGCGTGGTCGAGCTGACTTTTCCCGTACTTCATTCTATCTGAAGAAGTCTAATCTCGTCTACCGTGAATATATACCTGCCGAAGGGAGTAGTATATATCTACTATACTATAGACGGGTAATGGAGGTCGTGAGAATCCAACTATTTTCATCTTGCTCCCACTTGAATTTTATAGAATTTGTGGATTATCTTTGATTATTAAATAATCACTTTTGGCGTCTTATTGTTGGAATTAATTAATCTAATTAATATTCTCTCACTAGGATTATTAAATAATCCTAATAATATTTTAAGGTTTTAATAACTCTTTATTAATAAGGCCAAAAAATATTAATCCAGTTATGCATCGTGTTTAATCTTTATTAAACATTATTTATCTAATCACATTAAATAAAACATGCATAATTGAAACACTATAATATCTCATATTATCATGCCATATTTAAAATTAAAGCATGCTTGCAAACAATTATCACATAATTGTCACGCTTAAAATTTTAATGGCCCTTTAAGTAAATATGTTATAAATTATCACTTAATTTAAATCATATTTACTGATTCGGCAATTAACCAGGAAGATTATTAAAATCGATTCCTAGAAAATTACCATTCCACACAAATTCCCAGGAAAGATTGGAGGGGTCACAACGGTCCCACTTAAAAACCAACCTCCTTAGACAGAATTTACGTGCACAGTATCAGATTTAAAATTATGCATCTTATACTTTATCAATGCGAGTATATAATCAGAGCCCCGCTCTGATACCAGTTGTTGGTGTGGCGGGCCCGAGACAGAGTGTCGGTATAGCGTAATATTTCAAAAAAATTCGCCATAACCTCGTTATCAAAATATTTCTAAAATATTTTAATAAGAAGCGGAACAAATCGGGTAGCATAACTCTAATATATACAGACATTGATAACATAAATTTAAATCATCTAGCATATAATCACAATATGCAAATATTAATTGCAGCAGTATAACGGTATTACCGTACTGCAAAATTGGCTACCAACGACACTTTTCCAGCACCTCGATATTTTTCCGTGAAACCGGCAGAGCTTCTCCTCAATATCCCCGATTAAGAAATTGGAGTGTGGGCTCCGGCAGTATTTCACTAACTACTTTGAGAAAATATTTTCTAGAAAAACCCTTTTTTCTAATTTCAGAAAATCCCTATTTTCTATTAATTAAGTGGAATATATATTAATTATATAACCACTTAATTAAGTATTAATTAATCCTTAATTAGGATTAATTAATCTAGAGAGAGAGAGAATCGAATGGCTTTCAAAACAGAGAAACGGAATGCTAGAATTGATCTACTGAAATATGAAAGTGAAGCCCCTATTTATAGCAAACATTAAGGGACCTCCGTGGCATTTTCTCATTTTTTGGCATAGCTCTCAAGTTCGAAAGGCCAATCAGGACACACCGGAGTGTAGTGCACTCCAAGGCAAGCAAGGCGGCACTGGGCACGCGCCCAACGGAGTCCACACGCGCCCGCACGTGCCGCCCATGTGGCGGCTGTATACTTGGCGCGTGTGAGGGGCACGCTGCCACAAGCAGCTACCACGTGGCCGGCCCGGTCCGGTCCAACCGGCAGTTCAACGCGTAGACCGGTTCAACTTGGTCTGACCCATGGACACGTGTTGGAATCCTATTCGTCCACGTGTCCGGGTCGGACAAACCATGTACCGACCCTGCCCGGTGACCCGACCCGATGGCCCGCTTCCACGACCTGTTGACTTTTCAGTCAGCATGATCTGGGCCGTTGACACGCGCTAACGCGGCTCAATCTACATCGTCCACGTGGCGCCCTGTCAGCGCCACCCAGAGGCTGACCCGCTGACGTGGCAGCACTTCTGCCACGTCATCAAAAACTTTTTTTTTTTTTTTGAAAATTTTATTTTCTCCAAAATAAAATTCCGGGCATTTCCAAATCTTTGGAATTTAATTTATTTTCTCAAAATAAATTATTTGGCTATTTTCAAACTCTTTTGAAAAAATATTTCTCTCTCTCCTTTTAATATTTTCTCTTCGATCCTCGTTGGGGCTTGCGGGGGGACCTGCAGGACTAATTAATTTTAGCTCCAAACGGGTTAATCTATTATCATCACATGACAATAATTGATTACCGTTTAGCAATATTTAATTCCACTAAATAAATATTATTGAACTCTAAAATTAATTAAATTATTCCCGAATTTCTCGATCTAGAATAATTTTGTATTTTACTCCTCTGTACATATATCCATGAAAAATAAATCAATACTACGATCATTTATTTTTTACTTCCAATCTGAAATTCTTGATTTGCCTTAAGTTCAAATTCCCTGTATGTGAAACACATTCAACATACAACTTCGGTGACGCACACACGAAGTACTTTGGCCAAAGTTTTATTTGAACTTTTGAAAATCTATTTCAGGGATATCTTTAACCTTCCAGCAAGGCTACAGATCCCTCGATCAATATTTTTCTTTAGCACATTTCATGTAATCACCGAACGTACAAAATATTTTGGCCACCCGTTACCGAGACCTTACTTCTGAGTACATCACAGTGATTAACACTACATGTCTAAAGTAGAAACACTACCAGGATTAAGAGTCTAACGCTTCCGAGATTTTGTTCATTTTAGATAGTAGTACAAAATGAACAATCTTAGTGGTCCAGTTCGATGTTTCCAATCTCATTGAAAGTGATCAATGTGTCATAATCGGAAACTCCATTTCCCTATGACGAAAGACTAATCATCTTATATAACGTTATAGTCTTGATAAGAACATCTTCTTATCATACTGACTAGAACTTTAATGACACGTGATTCTTGATATTTAAAGTCTTTTTCTATGAAACACATTTCATATAAAAATACCATCACAAGTCATTAATTATTAAATTTGTAAAATACTCATAACTTGCTATAATTTCAGTTTTATTAATCCAAAATATTTACAATATAATTGGATTTTCAGGGCATTTATCCCAACACATACAACATGTTCATTGGTTTTCTTCATTCCCATAACCGTGGTCGAGTACTAGATTAAAGGTATCTAGTGCTCGATCATATATCTAGTGATAGATCATATCTTGTCGAGTACTAGATCAATTTTTTTTCTTAATTTTATACTGCATGTATGGTTAATTATTTTCATACGACGTGTTCATTCGATAGGGTTTTCTTCCTTAATAGCTTATAACCCTGATCGAGTACCCGATTCCTTAGGTCGAACACGCGATTGATATACATCTAGTACTCGACCATGGGAATCTAGTGTTTGATCATGTATCGGGTTATCCATTATTTATATCGAGTACTAGACCTAATTTTTTTTATTTAAAGTTCTACTCCATGCATGATTAATTAAATATTCTTTCCGACTGTGTATAGGAATGACGACTGGGTTTTATCAAAACTTGTTGTTGAAGTTGAATTTGGAGTGTGGGAAGAAGAATCCACATGTTGGAATTGGGTTGCAGACAACAAGCAAACGACTGCTCTTCTTGTGAGCAACGAGACTACATTTCAAATGTTGATAAGTGATGTTATTGAAAAATCAAGACTTGTTTGCTCCCATGATGATGTTCATGTGAAATATTTTCTTACAAGTGCACCTCCAACTTGTCATCCAACTGAAATAAAGTCTGATCGCGACCTTCAAGTTTACTTCGCCGATATCTCTCCTCAGGGTTGGAGGCCCATTTTAAAGGTTTCTTTTGATAGGAGGGAGAGTCAAACAGAATCCGAACATGTTGATACAACCGGGTTTACTACTCAGGATGAAGATGATCAATACCAACATAATTATGAAGACTTCAATCTCCCTGATAACAACGATGAAGACTTCACTCTTCCTGATAATGGCATTGTTAACTATACAAGTGATGCTGTAGAAATGGTAAATTGTTGTAATGAAGATCCTCAATATCCATCTGAGGAAGAAGTGCCCAATCAATGTATTAATGAGGAAGAAGCCATCATATGTTATGATAATCCAGAGGTCAGGATTGAAAGTCATACGTGGGATGATGGTTCAGATTTTAATGATGATGAAGAGTTTATAAACAAACAAGATGCCATTATGAAGCTCAACCTAGTTGCATGCAAGAGAAGCTTCCAATTCCGAACAATAAAATCAACAAAGTCCATTCTTGTTCTTCGATGTTATTCCAAGGATTGCAAGTGGCGGGTTCGGTGTGTTAAATATCCCAATTCTGACAAATTTATCCTCCGAAAGTATAATCGGATTCACAGTTGTGGGTTGGAACAGATAACTAATGATCATCAACAGGCAACCATAAAAATTATTGGGGAGTTAGCGAAACACCTGTTTATTGACGGGAAAGGTACCACACTAGGCGAAATTAAAAAGTACATCGAACTTCAATTGGGGTTCAAGGTTAGTTACTGGAAGTGTTGGATGGCAGAATACATGCAAAGAATATTGCCAGAGGCTCACCTGAGCATGGATATGCAATTATAGATGCATATCGTTATATGCTCACAAGTAGGAATGAAGGAAGCATAACTGAATTGGTTTTTGACAACAAAGACAGGTTTCTTCATTTTTTTGTTGCATTTGGCCCTTGCATACGGGGTTTTACATTCATGCGCAAGGTGTTAGCCGTTGACGGTTGCTTTTTGACCGGTAGATATGATGGTACTATGTTATTGGCTACTGCACAAGATAGTGAGAACCATATGTATCCTATTGCATGGGCAGTGGTCGATTCAGAAAATAATGCATCATGGGAATGGTTTTTTAACAATTTAAAAAGGATAGCACCCGATAGTGACGATCTCTGTATAATATCCAATAGACATGTTTCCATTAAAAATGTTGTGGCCAAGGTTTATCCTAAGGCAAATCATGGATTTTGTACCAAGCACTTATCGGAGAACTTGAAACAACACTTTAAAAAAAGTTCGATCCTTGAGCCATTTTTCAGGGCAGTCAAAGCATACACTGTCGATGATTTTATGGAGCACTACAAAGAGATCGAACGTCTTCACAAACGTGCAGCGGAATACTTGAAGAATGAGGTTGGTTTTGAATTATGGAGTCGGGTACATTCTAAATCAAACAGGTATGATGTTCTGACTAGCAACATTGCCGAGTCTATTAATTCAAGGATTCGAACTGAAAGAGAGTTTCCTATCCCTGTTCTGTTTGAGTCACTCATACGAATTTTGGCTGGTTGGTTCCTAACTCGGCGAACGGACATGATCAATTGCAATACAATCCTGGTGCCATCAAAAGAGAAAGTTCTACGAAGTAATTTGGAGAAAGCTAAAGGTTGCATTGCACAACATTTCACTGCTTATGAATTTTCTATTCGCGGACTTGGAGCTGACGTTATGGTTGACTTGAAAAATATGACATGCACATGTGGTGTCTTCCAGGTGGATAAGATCCCCCTGCCCCCATACATTATCGGTGTTAACGGAGCAAAATCAAGAATAGTTTGGACAAAGAATATATTCCTTATGCTCCAAATTTTACACCGTTGAGTATTACATACTTGCATATTCGGAGACAATATTCCATACACCTCCAAAGTTACAGTGGGATTTGCCTGAAGATATAGGTATAAAACTAGTAAATCCACCACCACTCAAGGTTCGTGTTGGAAGAAAAAGGATGCTTCGATTCCGGGCACCTTCTGAGGGAAGAAAAAGATACAATACTTGTTCAAAGTGTGGATAAAAGGTTCATAAAAGGACTACGAGGGACCAGGGTGTCGAGGAATCGAATAGCTAATCAAGTACTTGATCGGATGTTTATTTTGTGTTTTTTGTAATTCAAGAAGATGAGGTATGGAATCGAGTGCTAGATCATTCAGATCGATTACTCGATCAAATGGATCGAGTACAATTTTTTTTTTCCGTTTGTAATTTGTAAGATTCTCTGATTTACTTAATATTCTATGCATAGCAATAACACGAATTGTAACAGCCCGAAAACCCACCTGTCGATATTGTCCGCTTTGGTGGGCTAAGCGACACCACCCTCACGGTTTTGTTCCGCCCAATGGCTAAGATCACCATCCAGGAAAAGGCCTCAACAAGGGAAAGGTATCCACCCCCTTATAAAGGAGGCTTTGTTCCCCTCTCCAACCGATGTGGGACAAGCACCTTAGGCTATTACAGTCCACCCCCCTAAGAGGGCCCAGCGTCCTCGCTGGCACACCGGCCCGGGCCCCGGCTCTGATACCATTTGTAACAGCCCGAAAACCCGCCTGTCGATATTGTCCGCTTTGGTGGGCTAAGCGACACCACCCTCACGGTTTTGTTCCGCCCAATGGCTAAGATCACCATCCGGGAAAAGGCCTCAACAAGGGAAAGGTATCCACCCCCTTATAAAGGAGGCTTTGTTCCCCTCTCCAACCGATGTGGGACAAGCACCTTAGGCTATTACACGAATACTTGATACATTTACTTAATTTAATATGTATCTCTAAAGAATTATAATTTGTAATTTTTCCCTTTGTTTTATTTTGTTTTTTCCTTGTAATTTGTAGATCTGTGGAGTCTAATTTTCTACATAAAAAATTCAAAACTTTAATTACAGTGCAGGCTAACAGTGCATTACTCGATTTCATGCTTCTAAAGGTCTAGCATTCGATCAATTTCTAGGTCCTTTAAATATTTTTGTAAGACGTTACAATACAACACAATCACAGTGCAGGCTCACAATTTGTAATATTGTCTTCCTCTTTAATCACACAAATCTGCCATATTTGATTGAAATGCACATGAAAATTGTCATTTTAGTAAGACTTGTTGCCAAATAGCAACAATCAATAGATTTCCTTGTTTGGCCTTGCACTAGGTCGTTAGCCACTGTAGAAAAACTATGAATGTGCAATACAAAAGATACTCATGATGAGATGCTTGGTGGACATTCTGTATAAAAACAAAAGAAACCCTGGAAAACGCGATTGTTCATTTATTATTAGAAATTAACCAATACAGTAAATCATCAATCGTCATTTTCCAGGGTTCCTTTGTTTTTTTACAGAGGATTCGCCAAGCATTCACATGATATCTTTTGTATTGCCTATGGCATAGTTCATCTACAAAGAGTAACGAGTACAAGGACCAAACAAAGAAACATCTATTGATTCCTACTATTTGGCGAAAATCATACAACAAACATGATAATTTTCAAGAGCAATTCGACCTAATAGGGCAGACTCTTATAGATCTGCGAAGGAACATGTTCCCTTGCAAGAGAGAGCGACTACGGCGGAGGAGAGAGGAGATTCATCAACAGAAAGGGAATTGGGATTTTTGGGAAATTAGGGTTAGGGATGGATATATATATTTATAGGGAAAATTACATCTACATCCCTCGTGGTTTGGGGTAATTACAAATAAGGACCTATTGTTTCGTTTTTTACAAATACACCCCTAACATTTGTATTCCGTCTGTGATCCTTGTAATTCCATTAGGATTCTGTTAAATATTCTGAATATACCCCCAAGGATTGTCATGTTATATTGTTAAACCTTAGGGCTCATTTTGTAAGAAATTATATACCTGAGGGACTAAATTATAAAAATGTCCAAAAATTTCAAACTAGTTGTTTATAGTCGTTGGGATTGGACTACTATATATATTTGGTCAGGGTTTTAGCTTTTTAAAGCCAATTTTACATGGCTACTTCAAGAAATTCATCCCATACATATTATCAATGTTTGAAATATAGAAAAGAAAGATGTAGAGGACTCGTGGTTCATGCACAACAATTAAAGTGGTGGAGAAAAACAATTTAAATAAGAGGAGACTATTTTATTGTTGTGATTTGCATGCCTTCTCACACCGGTGCACGCCAATTGAAGAAGGCAAGGTATTAAGCTCTATACTCTAATGAAGAACAAGAAGCAAGTAGTGTTAATTTCAAGTCAATACAAGCCGGAGACCAAGAATAAGCAAAAATAGCACATTTGTTATGAGACTTAGATATAGCCAATAAGTAGGCCTAACCGTTTATAACACACTCAATATATTTCAATCATTCACACCCTCGCTAATTATTGATATATCACACGCAAATAAAGATTTTTTTTTTTAAAATTATAACGTCATTTTAATTACTTAGTTGTGGGGCACATACGCAAAATCCACAATGTTATACTTATTTTTCGATTCAGGTTGATCAAACTCTTTTTGGTTTTTGAATTGATCTTTTTTCTACGTTCACATATTAACAAAGGACGATCCTTCTCTTCTTATCCTAAGACTAGTAATTAAAAACTATAAATAAGTATAAAAAGAAAATTCTTTTATTTTTCTTTAAAAGATTCAAATATCTTAAAAGGTTAACGAGTGCAATTAACACTACTTGCCTTTTATTCTTCATCAGAGTGTGGAGCTTCAAACCTATCTTCTTCAATTGGTGTGCACCAGTGTGAGAAGCCATGCAAATTTCAACAATAAAATAGTTTCTCTTTGTTTAAATTGTTTTTCTCCACCACTGTGCATGAACCACAACTAACTACTCTACATCTTTCTTTTCTATATTTCAAACATTGATAATATGTATGAGATGAACTTCGTGATTAGCCAAGTAAAATTGGCTTCAAAAGGCTAAAACCCTGACCAAATATATATAGAAGTCCAATCCCAATGGCTAGTTTGAAATTTTTGGACATTTTTACAATTTAGTCCCTCAGGTATATAATTTCTTACAAAATGAGCCCTAAGGTTTAACAATATAGCATGACAATCCTTGGGGGTATATTCGGAATATTTAACGAAATCCTAATGGAATTAAAAGGATCACAGACGGAATACAAATGTTAGGGGTGTATTTGTAAAAAACGAAACAATAGGTCCTTATTTGTAATTACCCCAAACCACGAGGGATGTAGATGTAATTTTCCCTATATTTATATTAGTGTAAATTTTGTGTGTTTGCAAAAGAGCCCCTGAATGTTCTTATTATTATAAAATATTATAACCATTGATGTAATAGCCGTTGGTGGGATCATTATATATATAATTCATTTGATTATCATTATGGATTTTAATGTCATGACAAGTTCAAATAGCTCAACTTATACAAAAAAAAAAAAAAATCACTGAGATATAGAAAGGAAAAGTGCAGGGAATGCGATCAGTGGGCTATTGTAATAGCCAAAGGTGCTTTGTCCCACATCGGATTGGAGGTGGGCTTGAAGCCACTTTATAAAGTGGTGGATCCCCCTCCCCTTGTAGGTGCTTTGTCCCACATCGGATTGGAGGTGGGCTTGAAGCCACTTTATAAAGTGGTGGATCCCCCTCCCCTTGTAGAGGCCTTTTCCTGGGTGGTTCCCTTCGGGGTCTGGTTCCCACCTGGGAGAAACAAAACCGTGAGGGTGGTTCCCTTCGGGGTCTGGTTCCCATCCAAAGCGGACAATATCGAACGGCGGGTTTTCGGGCTGTTACAAATGGTATCAGAGCCGGGGACCCGGATTCGGTGTGCCAGCGAGGACGCTGGGCCCTCTTAAGGGTGGTGGACTGTAATAGCCAAAGGTGCTTTGTCCCACATCGGATTGGAGGTGGGCTTGAAGCCACTTTATAAAGTGGTGGATCCCCCTCCCCTTGTAGAGGCCTTTTCCTGGGTGGTTCCCTTCGGGGTCTGGTTCCCACCTGGGAGAAACAAAACCGTGAGGGTGGTTCCCTTCGGGGTCTGGTTCCCATCCAAAGCGGACAATATCGAACGGCGGGTTTTCGGGCTGTTACAAATGGTATCAGAGCCGGGGACCCGGATTCGGTGTGCCAGCGAGGACGCTGGGCCCTCTTAAGGGGGGTGGACTGTAATAGCCAAAGGTGCTTTGTCCCACATCGGATTGGAGGTGGGCTTGAAGCCACTTTATAAAGTGGTGGATCCCCCTCCCCTTGTAGAGGCCTTTTCCTGGGTGGTTCCCTTCGGGGTCTGGTTCCCACCTGGGAGAAACAAAACCGTGAGGGTGGTTCCCTTCGGGGTCTGGTTCCCATCCAAAGCGGACAATATCGAACGGCGGGTTTTCGGGCTGTTACAGCTATAATCAAGATAGTTGATAGAGATAATGCTAACCGTGGAAGATTATTTTATTGTTGTAGTTCGCATGGCTTTTCTCAATGGTGTAACCCAATAGAAGAGCAGTGCCCATATAACGATGAAGGTGAGGTCTCCAGCAGGAGAACGACACCACCGATTAGAGCTGGAGGAGAACAAAGTGTTTTGTACAAGTTGATAATGGTCAATATGTGTCTATTAACAGTAATTTTGTTGATTTGCATTTTCAAGTCCATAATGTAAATTGTTATCAAAAGTAATGGGAAAAAACTTTGTCTTATAAGAATCGCTTTTAACTGTTTAAAATAGTATGATATCTACATTGTTACAATATATAAGATATGCGAGAGAATAGTATGATTCAGTTTCTTGGGACTTGAATCTGGGCAAAAAAAATAACTAAATCTAGCACTCGACTGTGGTACTGTCTATATGGAGCAAATGATCCCTCAGTAAAATTGCCTCAATTATTATTATTATTATTTTTTTTAAGACTCCTTCCATGATTTTAGGGTTAAATATGCAATTTTATTATGCTTTCATGTGAGGTGGATTTTTTTGGTGCAACATTAAGATATGAAACCAGAGAAAGTTCTAATTCATCTTTCTTAACATATACTTGGTTCAATGCAACACCTAGGATCACCCCCCGATCACACACTGTTACCCTAAAGTTACCCAAGGGTATAGGACATTGAAGACTTCTTGGGACTTGAATCTGGGCCAAAAAAATAACTGAATCTAGCACTCGACCGCGGTAATCTATTGCTCGATATGAAGCAATGTTGTTGTAAACACAAATATCGTGATATAAAGTACATTATATTATATTATAATATACATGCAATATTGCTGTAAACACAAATATCGTGTTAGAAAGTACGTACATTATATTATATTATAGGGTTAATTACATCTAGACCCCTTCCGAGTTTAGTATATTACAATTGGACCCCTATTAGTTATTTTATCACAGTTTGACCCCTTCTAAAATTTGGAAATTACTAAACGGTGAAGAAAAGATACAATTTCGTTAAATATTTCACGGAATGTTCCAAATAATTGTGAAATAACCATTATATTCAAAATAATTGTGAAATAATTGTTTGTTTAACCGTTTATTTATTCTAAAAAACATGATTTTTTTTTCCTACTTTTATAAAACATGATCTTAGAACCAAACATAATGGTCATTTCAAAATTATTTGGAATATAACGCAATTATTTGGAATATAACGTGAAATATTTAACGGAATCGTACATTTTCTTCACCGTTTAGTAATTTCAAAATTTTAGAAGGGGTCAAACTGTAATAAAATGACTAACAGGGGTCCAATTGTAATATACTAAACTCGGAAGGGGTCTAAATGTAACTAACCCATTATTATAATATACATGCATCATATTAGTTTGTGTACTAAATCAAACATTGTGTGACTGGCACGTGCCGAGAAAAGGTGGCAAACTTAAGAAAACAGTAACTTTTGTCTGACAGTTATGCTATATTATATTTATTTATCACCAATTAGTCAGACCAATCGCCATTATTTCCTTATTTGTGATCTTATCAGCAAAAAAGAAGAGAGAAAAAGAAAAAAAAAAAGACTGTTCTCCTTCTTCTTCTGATCTTCCTCACAAAGCAAAAAGAAAAAAACTAGGGTTTTCGCCATTATTCACCATTTTTATCACTTTTTCCAGCAACTAAACAACATGTCATCATCGGAAGCAAACCAATGCCCCGCCGTTGACGGAGAAAGAACTCCTGACCCCATGCAAATATCAGAAGCAGCGGATTTTAACGTAAGATGTGTTTTTTTTTTTTTTTTTTTTGTTCGCTGTTTATTTTTTTTGTCATGAAAATACATTCTCATGTTTATTTGCTATTTATTTTGTATTTTAGTGGAAAGAATCCCTTAGTCTAGTGCTCGATTAGTGGAGTCTAGTACTCGATCAAGTTGGTGCCTACTTAATATTTCAAATATTTACTGTTATATTGGATGCTTGATACATATTTATTGTTATCATTGGATGTTTGATATATTTCAGGATTTAAGAGATGATGGTCATCAAACCGGAGATGACGAGGCTGAAGCGGCGAATTTACTGTTATATTGGATGTTTGATACATATTTACTATTATCATTAGATGTTTGATACATTTCAGGAGTTAAGAGATGATGGTCATCAAACCGGAGATGACGAGGCTGAAGCGGCGAATTTTTATATTCGCAAAAATAGGAGTAAGCAACGCCATTCGGAGAACATGGGCATGACGGGGTACGTGGAGGAGGCTGAGGATGAATCTGAAGAGTTGTAGGTAGAGTACGAACAGGAGCGTACCCAAAGCATTGATTTCTCAAAATTCAACCTCCTCCCTTTCTGTGAACGGTACTGCTTCACTTCAAGGGTGCGGATTACAGTCCGGTCTTCATGGGTGTGACGCCCCGTCCGATAAATCGTACAGGTATGCGCCACGAGAGAGTTTACCTTATGCACTTATGTGATTTAATTTCCTTTTTATTTGTTTAATTCCAACTTTGATTGAAAATGTGACTTAATTGACTAAAATCCAAAATGGTAAAATATGAATTCTTGCATGACAACTTAAGAATGGAACTTGGATGAATTTAAATTAATTGTTGGAGTTGGATTTAAATAGGACTTGGACCTATTGGTGTGTTTGGGGCCTAACTTGAATTAGGTGAGTTTGGGTCATTCGGGACCAATATGAGCTCGGGAATTCGAATTCGAATTCCGACACCACCGTTGGACTTGATTCGGTGATTCGGGTCCAACGGAATTTACTTTATATTTTTCAGAAACCGTTTAGACCTTAAACCTTATAATTTTGACTTATTGGACCGAAAGTCATTTATTTGAGCCCAAATCCTATTCAAGCCTTTAGCCTCATATTATATCTTGGAAACCCTAACCTTGACCTAAAACTATTAGCCACCATATAAATAGCTTTATTCCCTTTTCATTTCATTTCAAACCAAAAAAGTTAGCTTCAAAGAGAATCATGGAGAAATTTCAAGAGAAGATCAAGACTTGAACCATCTTTCATTCTAAGAGATCATATTCTTTGATTCCTCATTCCTTCACACGACAAGGTAAGCTTTGGATCTCTTTTGATGAGTATTTCATTTCTATTCTTGGATTGAAGCATGAAATTGTTAGCATGAACTTGAATGATGAGATCTTGAATTCCTTGAGTAAGCTTTGATGATTTGAGTGCTCCTTATGTGTCTTAGTTGCTGGAAATTCTTGTATAGAAGACTAGGGATTCATATCTTTATGTTTAGGCTTGAAATTCATGAAATGGGTGTTTGAAATTTTGGGCAAAACTTTCTTAAACTTGGATTAATTGATGTTTTGATGCTTAGCATGATTTATATGATGATATACTTGAATTTCGTGATGTTTTATGGTAGATTTCGTGTTGTTTTGATGATTTTTGGTGTTCCCCTTGTTCTTCCCGAAACTGTCCAGTTTCTGCTCTAGATCTATGGCTGGAACGGCCGTTCCCGTTTGTGCTTTAAGCCCGGAACGGCCCTTCCGGGCTAGGGTTTGAGTTTTGGCGGCGAACATGGGAACGCCCGTTCCCATGTATGTTTGGACTGGGAACGGCCGTTCCCAGTCTCGCTGGCTTTGGGCGTGGGAAGGCCCGTTCCCATGCTATGTTGTGCATGGGAATGGTCGTTCCCATGCGTCTGTGACCTTTTCTACTTGTTTTTTCATGCGTATTTGACTCGTTTGAGTTGCTACTTGACTTGTATGATCCGATATGACTTAGAATGCATCTCTGAACCTTAATACTTTATTACTTGCATGATTTACTTGAATATTTGAATTGACCTTTGTGACCAACTTGATAAGCATCATTCCATTTCGCATGTCATTCATACTTTGTACGCCGTGCGTCTTACTTGGTTCATGTAGAGTCTAAGATTGGGCTTTTGTATGTCTTGTCACAGAGTTTGGTGGTGCCGGTGAGCCCGAGGTTTAGAGTGTTTGGCCCTTCACACTCTCAGACTCTACCACTACGAGGTGAGGTTTAGGATTTTGTATAGTTATGCGACCTATGGCCTTAATATGCTGATTTCAACCTTTGCATGCGAGTATATCTATTATATATACGTATATGTTGGATGTGATATGTTTATGACCTTGTGAATCAACTCTGTTTTGGAAAATTAGATATGAAAGCATAGGTAAGCTATTTTGAAAAGTATGTTATGTTATGTTTCTGCAGCGAGTTGGCCATGAAATATTGGCATCTGTATGTATGTATGTATGTGGATCCGAGGAGCTATGGGTAAGGAGCCCCCGGGACGGTTAGGACCGTCGGGGATATACCTGTGCGTAGTTCCATTTCAGATATCTTCACGCGACCCGTGCTGTAGGGAAGGTGTGGTATCTTAAGCCTTCGGCTAAGGCCGGGGAGGACTCTTGTGGGTTCGCTACCCCTTGAGGGTATGTCTATTCTGGATGGTTTGGGGATGGCACATCCCTTCCATCATTGGTGTGACGGTTGGATTTGATTTTGTATTTTATGTTTTGATATGTTCTGAGTAGTAAAGGTTGGAAACTCGTACTCGTCGAGCATGTGTTCTGTTCTCTCTGGGAATCATGAATCGAGATAGAGTTTCTGAAATGTTTTCTAAAGCTTATACTTATAACTATCTTTTGGGTACTTTTGGAAATGTCTTTGGTATGCAACACCTATCTCCGGTTCATGAGTCCACCCTTCTGATATGTGCTATGCTCTATATATATATATAGTGGGTGTGCGTTAGCCCCCTCACTCGGTCAAGTTGACTGACCCCTCATTTACACTTTTAGTTACAGGTATGTTGGCGTTTGCTAGGCGGGAGTGAGTCCTTTGAGTTGCATTTCGTAGGTCTAGCCTTTCTAGTTGCATTTGTCTTTCATACACTTTACTTATGTTTTGACTTATAGACTCGAGATTATACTTTACTATTCTGTAGCCTTGCGTGGCATTCGTATTCGGCCCCTTGTGGCACTTGATGATTATTACGTTATGCTGTTCTCTATTCGGGATTAGGTATCTCTGCTAGTTGAACCTGTCACCTGTTATGTTTGTTGATATTCGGGACTAGGTATCTATGTTAGTTAAACCCGTCACTTGTTTTGAATGTTGACTTAAATGCTTCCGCTATCTTGTTTGAATGTTTGATTTGCTTCCACGCTCTGAGTTTTGTCGAGTTAGATCCGCCTAGCATAGCGTGTGTGTTTGTCTCCCGTTCGCTCTGATTCGGATTCGGGCATGGACTTCCATTTCATGACCGGGTCTGGGGTCACAGTGCGGGGGATGTGGCATCCTCCGTTTGGGGTGTTACATCCTTAAGTGGTATCAGAGCTCTAGGTTGCAAAACCGAGCTCTAATGTCGTGTCGTGTCTGTCTAGTTGGTACAGCATAGGACAATGTGATTATGTTACTCATTTGCTTGAATACTTGTTTAATTCTAATACTTGTATACATACACACGTACTAACCCACATGCATCAATATTGCTTGAATCTTTGAATTTCAGGATGCCTCCTAGACGCCGTGACCGAGAGGCTTCACCGGATGCGCCTAATCCGTTTCCGCCACCACCACTGAATGTGGAGAACATTGTTCAGGCACTTTTCAATCAGTTACAACAGAATCAGAGACAGCAAACACCACCAGTTGATGGTCAGGATGGTACTATCTCAGCTGCATATAGGGAGTTTCGGAACAACAACCCTCCTAAGTGGTTTGGGGGAGATGGCATTAAGGCTGAGGAGTGGTTAGCTGAGATCAGTGGTATTTGGGAGATTTGCCCAGGGAGTTCTCAGGATAGGGCTGTTTGTACTGCTCGATTCATTCAGGGGCAGGCAGCTAACTGGCTTAAGGGAGTTCGATCCAGAATTGAGAGGAGTGGTATGGAGTTCACTTGGGAGACTTTTGTGCATGAGTTCCATGAGAAGTATATACCTCATAGCGCACGAGAGTGCAGACTTCAAGAGTTTTCTGAGCTAAAGCAGGGATCCAGATCTGTTGAGGGCTACATTCTGGAGTTTGAGAGACTTGCTCCCTATGCTACCCACATCACCGATATTGATGCACACAGAGCCCGTCACTTTCTTCATGGGCTTCGAGAGGATATTCAGAGAGCTCTTCAGGCTGCCGATGTTAGCACTTGGGATGAGGTTACCAAGAGGGCTATTCAGGTCGAGGCTCAGAGATGGAGGTTGGGGCCCCCATCATTCTCTTCGGGGCGTGGTTCGGGTTCTGGTTCGGGCAAGAAGCCCGCTACTCCTGCTTCTACTACCTCTACACCAGCTTTCCGTCCACAGGACTTCATTAACAAGAAGCCCCGTCCCGCTGCTCCTACAGAACCACCAGCATTATCGGCACCAACTCCAGTACGTTGCTCTCACTGTCAGGGTGCTCATCCTTTGGAGAAATGTTGGAGATATTTGGGTAGATGCCTTGTGTGTAGGTCGACTGATCACATGGTGGATGCTTGTCCGAAGAAGAGGCCGATGGTTCAGGCTAGTGCTTATGCTCTGGAGGGCGAGGAGGAGATAGCAGATATTGATCAGAATGTTGTAGTGGAAGGTACAATACATATTCATGGCATATCATTACATGCACTGTTTGACCCCGGGGCTACTCATTCTTTTATTGCCCGGGATATTATTGCTTCTTTGCCTTTGCTTGATGAGATATCTGCGCATGTGTTTGTGGTAAGTTCTCCCTTGGGGGGGAGCTTGGAGACGGACAGAGTGTTTCGTGAGTGCTCGGTGAGTTTTGAGGGTCGAGTTTTTCCTGCTGATCTGATTGTAATGCCGATGGGGAGGTTTAAGGTGATTCTTGGGATGGATTGGCTTTCCCGACATGGTGCAGTTATGGATTGTCGTTTGAAGAGGATTTCTTTTGATTCTGCGGTGTTTTCGGGAGAGAGTTTGGGATCCAGCCCGTTTATATCCTTTGTTGAGGCTAGTAAGTTTGTCCGAGATGGTGCTACAGGTTTCGTGGCTTACCTTCTGAACAAACCCAAGGACCAGGTCAAGCTTGAGGAGACGGAGGTCGTTCAGGAGTATCTGGATGTGTTCCCGGAGAGTTTGGGGTTGAGAAGGGAATAAATGTAAATAAGGACTTCATTTGCTTTGCCAGTGATTTGAATTTTTTTTTACAAATACCCCGGTCTATTGTCCTTCGATGTGATAATAGAATCAATAAAAATGAAGGAAAAGGATATTTCCCGTTGGCATTGTAGGTGAGCCTTGATTGCAATTTGCATTTGTACATTGCTAATTTATAATGTAAATAAGTAATTTTTATGATACAATTGTTTTTTGTTTTTCTTGATTAGGCTTGGGCGTACGAAATGTGCCCAACTATAGCAAGTTATGGAGCTGGCTTAGAACCTGAAGATTCCTACATGGCCAAACTGCCACTCCCTAGGATAATGAGATGGTTGCACACGAGAGGGACCCCACTGGAAATGGATGATCTGCGGTATAAGATAAATACTCATGGGCCTGAGGTTTGAATCGAGTGCTCGAACACCCCAATCGATTAATAGATCCTTCAGTAAAAACGTATTTTTAAATTTTAATACTGTATCGAGTACTCAATTACTACAATCTATTACTCGATCTATTATATACACTGCTTATGAATGGATGGTTCAGTTTTTTATCAGTGAATCGAGTGCTCGAACACCCCAATCGATTAATAGATCCTTCAGTAAAAACGTATTTTTAAATTTTAATACTGAATCTATTTTTGTTGACATGTATCAGAATCAAGTACCTGTGCGTCCATTTTTGTTTCCTTCGATCAGAGAGAAAAAAAAAAGAGTTATATAGCTGATTTCTACGAACCAGCTTACGTTGATGAAACCCATTGATTATTTAAATCAATGTTTTCAAGGATGCACCATGTTGATCATTAGTCATGAGTTACCCCCGCCCGCAGATTCCTCTTCAGTCCGGCCAGATGATAATCCTATTGATGCCTCCAATGATTGGTTTCCCTCACCTCCAGCCACAACAACACCCATGCCAGCCACAACAACACCCCCACCAGCCATAACAACAACCCCAAATGCCACAACACCAGCACAAGCTACTACATTTCAAATTCCTTCCAAAATTCAACAGTTCAACCTCAAAACGGATGCTAATTATGAATCATTGAAGGTAACTGTTGAGAAAATATTACAGCATTTGGAAAAGGAAAAACAAGACAAGCCAAGCGGTGGGAAATTAGTGCAGGAGGTTGAGGGAACTAAAAGACCAAAGAGAAATAAAAGAAGGCCCACATACCTCCTGTCACAATATACTGAACAATTTAAAAAGATTTGAACAACAAGAGTCAAAGCTAGAGCCAAAGCTAAAGAAGCAATAGCCTCGTTGACGGCTCAGCCCCAACCGCCTCAGCTGTCTTGTTCAGAAAAAGAAGAAAGCATCTCTCTCTCTCTCAACAGTTGGTTAGCCAAAAAAAGGAGAGAATTCAAATTCCAGGGCCTTATATAACTGGGTGTTCAGTGCCAAGCCAACTGATAGAGTTCGTGGACAATCTCAAGATTTTGGCAAGAAATTCTTCGAAACCCTCCTCATAGATGGGGAATGGTTACAATCAGAGGTAAACTAATTAATAATAAGTTAGTTAATGTTCGTTAATACACGTACCATCGAGCACTCGATTATATTAATGAATTACTCGATTCTAAAGATTTTCCCACAAGGGAATCGAGTCCTTGATTGACCATATCAAGTGTTCGATCCTTATTTTTTTCTCCCCAGCCAATGCAGTTTTACAAATTATTATGATTCACTCCATTACAGTATATAGAAGAGTGTTTGATCAATATAAGGCTTAAACAAAAGACACACCAAGATCATTATGCTCAGGATAGTGTGGTCCTTGATGAGACTTTCTTCCAATTTCTTAAGATCAATTACTACCTGTCAAGGGGTCTCATTACAGAGGAGGATTATGTAATCATTGGCAAGGATGGCAATATCCAGGTTGTCAGTAAGCTAGAAACTGCTGTCAGAGGTGCGAGGGGTGGCAAGGCCTGTAACATCCCGTTCGTTCGACGTATAAGGTATGCCACGTTTCACCCTTTTTATGTGTTTAATTATGTGATTTTGTGTTTCGCGTGACCCTATTTCGAACTCTTTTAGAGTTTAGGGGCCCCTTTGTAATTTTCTCTTTTAGGAGTTTTTCGGTCACTGCTCGTTCGATCGAGATTTTGACCTCTTTGACCCCTTCAACGCGTTCGGGGTATCGAAACGAGTCCGTAGACTCTAACTTTGCCCAATTCTGACGTCGTTAGCCTCTCCTACCGATCATTTTGTGCGCGAGGACCCGGGATAAAACACTCGGATCCTCGTTAAATGTGACAGAGCACGCTTCAGCCCTCTCTCTCTTCTCCCGCTCTCTCTCTCCACGATATACACACACACCCAAGGTGTAATTTCATACACTACTAAAACTCGCTTGTTTCTCGACGGAATTCGACGAATGAATAGTCCATTTCGAAGAGCTTGACTACGCGATTTCAACCGTACCAAGATCTCGACCAACTGGCCACCAACGGCGGAGTTATCACCGATTTACAGTCACGGTTGAGAGGAGTGGCGGAGCCGCCACTTCGCCGGCCCTTTTCGACGGCTCATGACGGAGGCTAGCTCCAGGGATTTTCTCTGGCAACCACTTTGGGGTTTCGAAGAGCTCGTTACGGGTAAGGCAATGCCTCTTTCAGATCTCATTTTCGTTCACCGGTTTGGAAGTAATTGGATTTTGAAGATTTTAGGGTTTTCGTATTCTTGGATTTGAAATTAGAGACAATTGGCTTGGAATTTCTAGAAATTGATCGAGGAATTGGATTGAGCACGAGGAATCCTTGCATGGGTGAATTTTCGGGAATTTTTCGGCACGTTCCGGCGGCGGCCGAACGGCGGCCGGCCACTGTTCCGGCAGCTCCGGCGGTGGTGCTCCGGCGACCTTCAGACAATTTATCCGCTTCGTCGTGGTGAGTCCAACGCCACTTTCCGTTCATCAATCAGACACTTGGTTTAATTTCTGCGAATTTATTTGTGCATTTGTGATTTATTTGATTAATTGTACTAAATGTAATTTAATTGCGATTTGCTTGACTTATCGATTTATATGAACTCTGATGTATACGAAATCATACATTTAATGAAATGTGATAGATATTGATGCTTTGAAGTGTAAATTGAACCCCGTTATGCCGAAATTGTATTAGTTGTTAATTGTTTAAAATGTAATTCGTTCTTGCATGTTCGATAAATTGATGAGTATGCATTGCATGGTATTTGAAAATAAGTAATGAATTATGGAATATATGAATTCATGATTTATTGTTGATATTAGTCTCATTTCATGCCATTTGGGTATAATTCTTGTACAAGAGGTGTTTATGTAATTTTAGAAAATACAAATTTGTATAATTTGAATTAATTGAACCTTAACATTTGAAAACGATTATGCTAATTTTGATTAAGTAAAAGTTGAATTAGCATGCCTTGGATGATTAAATTTGAGACTTTTGCAATTAAAGTTTAATTACATAAATTGAATTTGAATCTATTATGCAATGTATGAATTGTATGAACTTTGAATGGTTAAATGGCTTAATCGGAATTTGGTATGTAACCCCGTGGGTCTAAATGAATTCGTCACATGCTATTATATGATTTAATTACCCTTGTAATATGTAGATTTCGTATAAAATGTGATAGATGACTTAAATGGAACTTAATAGGATTAATTAGAAACTTTTGCACGTAAGAAATAATTTATTCGTACAAATATGAATTGGTTAGGTAATGTATGAACTTAGTAGGGTTGAGTAATTTGGTTGGAATTTAATATACAATCTTATGAATTAAATGAAATTCGCAGCATGCTATAAGATGATTTATTTGGTCTTATAATACGTGCTTTTTATATAAAAGGTGTTATGTGAATTTAGTTTGTTGTTTTGTAAATGTGCATCATATGAATTTCGTTTTGTGCATTCATGAAAATGTCCTAAGGTTTTCTTTTGCATATAATTGATGTGAATTTGAACCCTGCTTATGTGATTACATTTCTTAAGTGTTTGAGCATGTGCCGTGCGTCTCTGTATGGTTGTTTGAGTCTGTCTGAGCTCTTTGTTGTGTTTTGTGTGTCCAGTTGGTTCAGGTGCACCCGGGGTGGTGACAAGTGGGTCGTGCAGGTTCCGGGGTGGACCATTTGTTGTGTCTTCGGCTGTGTTTGGTACCAGGTGAGGTTAGGATATAGTTATACCCTAATGAAATGTACCGGTTTTCGAATGCATGTGACTTTAAGCCTATATATATATATATATGTAGATATGTGTGAGATACGTATTTGTTGGCTTTACCATAAGTATGAAGCTATGTATAAGCCTATGTACGCTTAGCTTTGATTCGTTATGATTTTGAGGTCGGTATGATATGTACGTACGATATGTTAAGTACGATATGCATGTGCTTTGTAATAAGTGTGAGTCTAGCGGGTTTAAGCTTTCGATTTTCGTGATAAGTGTAAGTGTAAGTTTGGGCCCCGGAATTGTGTGGTTCGGGAGACCCGGGATGACCATCGGGGTAGCCGGTTGCAACCCCAGGACACTTCTCCACTAATAGGATCAACCCGAAACCCACTTGGAGGGAGGTGGGGGACGGAGTCCTTAGGTAGTGAGTGTCGCGAAACTCACTACCCTGACCGTCAGCGCGGATGGTTAGGGGTGTACAACCCTTCCATCACCCGGAGTAAGGAGGTATGTGTATTTTGATTTCGTGTGCTTAAATTATGCGTGATATGAAGGAGTTGGTTGGTTGTGTACTCGTACCCACCGAGTTTTACGTTTGTTTGTCATAAGTTCGTGAAACGAGGGTAGATTCATAAATTAAGATAAAATTTGGTATGCTTTTAAATTAATAAAAATATGCTCCGATATGTGTGCTAAGTCTGCATGAATTTGAAGTATGTTTTGAGGCATGTATAAGCTAAGTTTTGTTCGTTCTGTTTTGATAAGTCTCCCTATATGTATACTATCACGGGAAAATGTTTTGGCGTGCAAAAACTAACCCCGGATTCACGAACATTGCTTCTACTATGTGTTGTGCTCTATATATACGTATAGTGTGTGTGGTTGGCCCCTCGCTCAGTCTTTGGACTGACCCCTCCCCCTTTTATGTTTTTAGTTGCAGGTTTAGGTCGTTGGAGTTCGTGTTAGGCGGCGGTGTGTCGTGTTTGTTGAGTCTGTGTCGGTTCGTTTAAGTTTGTTAAGAACTTTGTTCTGATTTATGATTCGTAAATTTTGTATAAGATTTGTTTTGTACATGTTTGTGATTATGATTTTGAATGTTTAGAATTTCGGGACAGGTTAGGACAGGTGCTTGGATTAGTTGAACCCGTTTTGTTGTGTAATTGTTCGGGACAGGATATGACAGGTTTGCCGGATTAGTCGAACCCGTGTAGTTGATTTTGATGTCTGTTTTGCACTGTATGTTTTATGTAAGAAAGTTTTCGAAAGTTGGTTCTTCTGCATTGCTTCTGTTGTCCTGTTTTGCATCCTTTCTTTGTACAGGGTTAGGTACCGCCTAGCTTAGGCCTGGAGTTTTTGTTTTGTCACCCGTTCGCTATGATTTGGCACGTGTGCGGAGTCTTTGTTTCGTTGCACGTGTCGGGTTATAGTGCAGGGATGTGGTGCCCACCGCTTGGGGCGCTACAAGGCCGGCGGTAAGAACATTTCCAGGTATGGCAGGGGTGGGAAGACGTTGAATGATAATGAGCCCATCAACCTCGAAATCGTGGATTATTCATTTGATATGATGAAACGCATTTGGAATGATCCCATCAAGTGGCAGGGCGATGGGATTATACAACAGCTGTTGCACCAACTTTGCATCTCCGGCCATGGGATGGAGTAAATAAATTTTATGGCGTAGTAAATGTTGGAAATTCCCACTGGGTAGCTGTCGAGGTTTTGATTAAGGAGGAAACAATCAGAGTTTATAACAGCAGTAGTGGACCACTCGAATCAAGGAACTACCAAATTGCATTGAATCATCTGTGTGTGTTCTTTCCCAAACTATTGGCACATACAGGAAAGTTCAATCATTTAGGTAGCAAACTCAACCGCATGTGGAAGCTGGAACTTGCTGATCCATGTCCAAAAAATATACGAAGGTACATACATACACAGAATAATAACTGAATATATTATTAAAAAAAATATCAGAGTCGAGTACTAGATTACCTATATCGAGTACTCGATCCTTCTATTTTTCCTTAAATCGCGTACTCGATTCCTTAACATTTTTCAAATATTCAATCTTGATTTAATTTCATTTGCTAATTTGCAGTGGAGATTGTGGAATCTACTCATTATATTACATTGAGCTTCTCATGCGTGGGGAACCACTAGATCTGCTGAATGACGATCGAACCTCCTTTTTCAGGTTGCTTCTAGCCTCGGAGATTTTTTTTTGGAGTTGATAAATTTAATTACTAGACAACTTCTTCTTATAGTTAGTGTATTATTTAATTTATTTTGAATATAGCCTTAGGGTTCTTTTTGAATGTTATATTTTGGTTTTGACAAATTTAAATATATAATATAATTAATATAATATTTATTGAATTTTCCATCAAAATTGTTAAAAAAAAAAAACCACTCAGTCGAGCGATAGCTTTAATTGAATGCATGTAGCCCTAATTCTTTCTATAAAGAGTCCAATTACCAAGCTCATCCTCACACCTTCAAGCAAAACCAAACCCTAGCCGCTTTCTCTCGTTCTTTCTTTCTTTTCTCTTTCTTTCTTCTTCTTCTTCAAGAGAGGCAGACAAACGCGAAAACAAACTAGGTTCGGAGTGGAGCTTGGAGATAGATATCCAGGATTGGGGGTTCGTGAAGCTCAATAAGTCACCTTATTGCTGTTAATAAGATCATTCATGAAGCCCAATCCTGGATATTTCATCTTCAAGCTCCACTCCTGTTCTGGCTCAACCCTATTTCAATCAAATACGGCTGATTAAATAGGTGCAGACGACGAAAACAAACCACCGGTTTAGAGCTTGGAGTTAGCTTTTAAGGATTGGGGTTCATAAAGCTCAAGCTCAATAAGTACCTTATTGTTAGGGGTGAACAAAAATCGAACCGATAACCGAAACCGAACCGCTAATAACCGAACCGAACCGACCATGGTTCGGTTCGGTTTCGGTTAGTGATATTTAGGTTTTTCGGTTTCGGTTCAGTTTCGGTAAAAACCGATCGTTTTCAGTTTTTACCGAAAAAACCGAAAAACCCCTTTTGTGTTGCACGTTTTATGAATTGTTATTCATTTCCCATTCCACGCTTTCACAAAAATTCGCATGAATTCAGTCACAGGCTTGACATTTCACACTTTACCTTCCAATTTTAGATCTAGGTTTTCCTTTTTACCACTCCCCCATCGCGCCGCCCACAGCCCAAGACGCCACCACCAGCCCACCACCCTTTCTTCCGGTCGCCGACAGGGCCGCCACCAGTCCGTCACTCACCGGTCTCCGACGCCCAAGAGTGAAGAGGTCAAGAGGCTACCCACCAAGTCGCCGGCAACCGCAAGTCTCCAATCGACTTCTCCGTCGCACGCTGTCGCAGCTGCGCTTCGCAAATCACGCTTGACCTTAGTTTCCCAGTAAGTATTCCTCTCTTTGCCTTGAAGATTTTGATTAGTTGTTGAAGATTGAATTTTTTCCTCACCATGTGTCCATGTCGATTTCTTGTTTTAGTCTTTTAGATTAGACTCTAGTTAGAATATATTAGACTGAAATCGTCTGGAAATGGTCTGAAATTTGGGTTAAGTAATTGTTTTCAATTTTTCATTTTGTAGGTTGCATTCAAGGAACAAGAATTTGAAGGAAAGAGGCTGCTGTAATATGGTTTAGAATGTGGACTACTGGACTGTCAGCTGCTGTTATTTTAATACATGAATTGCATTCTGTTGTAGTAGTGTTGTTTGAATTGAATGAAGCCTTGAACCGAAGACTGCTGTTGTTTTAAATGAAGGCTTATATCCACATTTTAATACTTGTTTCCAGGTTTTCATTTCATTATTAGCTTATTTCCAGTTTTTGTTTTTGTTTTTTTTATTTTTATTGAATTTCAGTTTTTTCGGTTATTAACCGAAACCGATCAAGATCGGTTCGGTAAACGGTTAGGTAAAATGAAAAACCGAACCTTCGGTTAACCGAACCGAATAACCGAAAGTTCGGTTTTTTACCGAATGTACACCCCTACTTATTGTTGTTAATAGTTGTATCATTCATTCTTGCTCATGAAGCTCAATCCTTAATTGCTCGACTTCAAGCCCCACTCCTGTGGTGTGTTTCAACTTCAAATACGTCTGATGGTGGTGCTGATAGTGATACTATAGGAGAAAAAAAGACAAAAAAAGGTTGAAATTCGTATTTATGTGTTTATTATTTTAATTAATTTACAGAAAAGAATAAAAATGTTGAAATTTGTATTTATATGTTTATGATTTGAATTAATTTAGAACTTCTAACACAAAATTGTTTGGGATCATCTCCACTAAGATATGTAATAATGAGTTAACAAATAGGTAATAAGAAATATCACTGCTAGATATTTGAATCTAGTACTAGATTATTCGTTACAAGTGACTGATCTAGTACTAGATTATTTGTTAATGACTTAAAATATGGATTTCAAAAGGTAAACAAGAAATATCACTGCTAGATTACGCATATTACGTACCCCAACAAATAATGAGTTCAAAAAAATAAGGGAAATTCGTTTCAAGTGACTGATCTAGTACTAGATTATTTGAATCTAGTACTAGACTCATAAGGATCGAGTACTAGATTAGATGAATCTAGAACTCGATTCTTAAGGATTTCGATTTCTCCACTTTGGACTAGATTATTTGAATCTAGTATTAGATTCAACAAATAATGAGTTCAAAAAAATAAGGAAAATTCGCTTAAAATTACTAATCTAGTACTAGATTATTTGAATCTAGTACTAGATTATATGAATCTAGAACTCGATTCTTAAGGATTTCGATTTCTCCATTTTGGACCAGATTATTTGAATATATTACTAGATTATTCGTTACAAGTGACTGATCTAGTACTAGATTGTTCGTTAATGACTTAAAATATGGATTTTAAAAGGTAAACAAGAAATATCATTGCTAGATTACACATATTACGTACCCCAACAAATAATGAGTTCAAAAAAATAAGGGAAATTTGTTTCAAGTGACTGATCTAGTACTAGATTATTTGAATCTAGTATTAGACTCATAAGGATCGAGTACTAGATTATATGAATCTGGAACTCGATTCTTAGGATTTCGATTTCTCCATTTTGGACTAGATTATTTGAATCTAGTACTAGATTATTCGTTACAAGTGACTGATCTAGTACTAAATTATTCGTTAATGACTTAAAATATGGATTTTAAAAGGTAAACAAGAAATATCATTGCTAAATTACACAAATTACGTACCCCAACAAATAATGAGTTCAAAAAAATAAGGGAAATTCGTTTCAAGTGACTGATCTATTACTAGATTATTTGAATCTAGTACTATACTCATAAGGATCGAGTATTAGATTATATGAATCTAGAACTCGATTCTTAAGGATTTCGATTTCTCGATTTTGGACGCTGAAAACTCAATTTGGTTGGATTTTTTGCCAACATCATGTTCCAGAACGTTTGCAGATTGGCCACAGGTGAGGCAATTGCAGATTGGTTCAAACTCGACTAAATAACACAGTTGATATTGATGATTCTGTGTTATAGTACAAACACAAAACCATCAATACCAGCATTATTATTTAAAGTTTGGCAGATTATTCCCAACGCTTTTCAAAGAAGCGGCGGCGACGAGAAAAGAATGGAAAGAATTCATTCGGATGAAGCAGCAATGACCAGAATTTTATCATTTCTCAAGATAATAACATGCGCTTTGTTATATTTTTTATCACAATTTGTGCGGAATTGAGTGCAAAAAATACGAAGCAGCATGCTACTATCTAGAGATAAGACACATTTGGCAG
The DNA here is from genome assembly GCA_037501455.1 of Lantana camara. Taxonomy (NCBI): domain Eukaryota; kingdom Viridiplantae; phylum Streptophyta; class Magnoliopsida; order Lamiales; family Verbenaceae; genus Lantana; species Lantana camara. The sequence goes on along the minus strand of CM074862.1, from coordinate 85,347,838 downwards.
CCGACGAGACGACGATTAGGAGCAGGGGAGGGAGGAGAGCTAGCGGCTGCGGCGCAGATTATTAAATCGTCACGACCACCATTATCATTTCAAGTTTGGCAAGATTATTAAAGCTTCATTTCCAAAGCATCGGCTAAGAGAAGAGAATGAAAAGAAGACGACGAAGAAGAAAGAGAGAAGAGAGGAAAATATGGAGGTTTAGGGTTTTTGTTTTTGGTATAACTTATCTTTTGCAAAACGGCCCCCCAGGTTTCTTCTTTTACAAAACCATCTAATTGCCTTTGGTTTATGATTTAAATATGTCACGTCATATAATAGGCGAGAAAGAAAAAGAGAAAAGAAAATGAGGGTTATTTCTCTAAAAAAAGACTTGGGCGTCCCTTGGGACCAAATTTTCTCGCTGCTAGCTTGTTATCGTAGCAGTGAGAGATTTTGGTGTGTCCTCGAAATGAGAGTATTAGTGTTAGGATTCATTTTTTTTTTTTAAGCTGATTCATCTTGTTGTTAATAGTACGAGTTTGTTCATGCCTCTTTATTTTTGTAACCATTTTTATTGTTGCTCGTTGGTGGATGCTTGGATTGCTATGTCGTTCAGTTCTAACGTCGTGAAATAGGAGGGGTGGAAGGGAGAGGTCCTCATTATTAACCCCACGGTCTTTTTGGACCAGCTTTATTGGGAAAAAAAAAGGTTGTGGAAATAGTAAAAATAAACAAGTTAAAAAAAAATTTGAGAATCAAAGAGATAAAAAGGTGGTGTATGAAAAGCTACCATCTATATGCTATACTTGTGGAAGGGTGGGGCATCGAGAGAGTGATTGTTGTGATGCAGGCAAAGTCAAGGAGGCACCTCCCTCAACGGAGAGCCAAAACACTTCCATGGACATGCCTGTTGCAGCGCCAGAAAATACGGCAAGTAAGGGAAAGGAGCAGGCTCAAACGGGCGAGGAGGACCAATTACTGGGATATGGGCCATGGATGCTAGCTACAAACCGGAGGCCGGCAAAGACAATTATGGGTGACGGTAATTCCGGGAGGCAAGATACCAGAAATCCGAATCACAAGAATAAATTTGAATTGCTTTCAAACGACACCGACTTCCATGCTAAGGAAATACCGAGTTCTAATCCGTTGGTGAGAAGTAATATTATTAGGGAGTCCTCAAAAGCGGGAATAGAGAAAAACAAGGTGATCAATAACAAAGTCCAGAAAGAGGTGAACTCTACGTTGAAAAATAAGTACGTAAAAAAGAAAACCGAGAAAACAGAAGGTAAACAACTTACTACTCGTGAACCAACAATTCCCAAACCACGTAGAGTCCCAGCCAAATCAAGCCTCAAGGTTCAAACGCCGGTTTCAAAGCTAAACGACAGAGATAACTCTTCTGAGGAGAGAAAGATTACATCAGCGGAAACAAATGGACCTTTCAGATTTGGAAGTGGAGATGATGGAAGTCGACATGATAGAAGAGTATCTGGAGGAAGCGGGGATAACGGACAGATACGATTTGAAACTGGACTTCATCTGCGTGATGACGGTGAACCCACTCATCTGGCAACTATCAGTGAAGGTAGAAGTCAATTCGCATGGGAACCCGGCGCGTCGAATGAGTTCAATATCTCTGGACATACCGAACCAAGAGATGAAGAGATAATTCTTGTTGATAACACTGCTATGGAAACAGATTCTGATGGATGTGTTGGGGACCGGGATTAGGGACCCGGTGACGATACCCTCTCTTCTTATCAATCCCATGAAGATCCTATCATGGAATTGTAAGGGAACAGGGAATGCGGAGTTCGGGTAAAATTTCCTGGACATTACGCGTAAGAATCAACGTGACATCATTTTTCTGTTAGAAACAAAAGTAGACGAGGCACGAGCAGAACAATTCTGGGTTTACCGAATATCTGCAAGGCACCGATGAACGGTCGGGAAGGGGGTATCTGGATCCTCTGGGACAGCACTAATATTCAAGTGGAGATTCTCCAGGTTTCTCATCAGGTGATATATGCAATCATCGGGCCGCGAACTAGCTCAGAATGGGTTTGCTCAGGGGTCTATGCTAGCCAAACTCTCAACCGGTGGGAGGAGCTCTGGCGTGAGCTTGAGCAGTTCGCGACGGAATGGAACCGCCCATGGCTGTTGACGGGTGATTTCAATGACATTCTAGGGCCCAGTGAAAAGCAGGGGGGTCGGGAAGTGAATTGGAATAGGTGCCTCGACTTTAAAGAACATATCGAGAATTGTAATTTGATGGACATTGGAGCACTTGGTCCGCGTTTCAACTGGAAGGGCACGGTGCGTGGGGGAGAAACTGTAGAAGAAAGGCTAGATAGAGTTCTAGTAAATGCTGATTGGCGGTTGTGTTTTCCGGAGGGGACGGCGCTAATTCTTCCTCGAACGCACTCGGATCATAACCTTTATTGACCTTTTGTTTCGGTCTGTCGTGATCCCCAAACAACCATCCCTTCAGATTTGAAGCAGCTTGGGACGAGCACCCGGGCTGCCGAAAATTGATCTCTGATGCATGGAAAAATGTACTCAACCTGATGGAAAAGTTGTTAACTTTGCCTGTTGAGTTGGGCGTTTGGAACCGAAACACCTTTGGGAATGTTTTCCGAAGAAAGAGATTACTAAAGGCACGTATAAATGGCATTCAGAAAATCTCCCGTAACAGACTCTATCCCTATTTGGTGGAATTAGAAAAGAGTTTGATAAAGGAGTTTAACGAGGTTCTTCGACAGGAAGAAATCATTTGGTACCAAAAGTCTCGCGTCAATTGGATTAGATTTGGAGACAAGAACACACGCTTCTTCCATTTATCTACAGTCACGCGAAGATGGAAGAATCGTGTCAATGTGTTGAAGATGGGAGATATTTGGGAAAAGGATGAAGATCGTTATAGAAAACATGCCAGAGATTTCTTTAGTGCAGTTTTCAGTGAGGACCGGACTACAGGGAACATGCAACTACCAAGAAGCCAATTACAACGTGTCTTACAGCCTTCTTGGAGAGACTCAATCTCACAACAAGCATCGGTGTCAGAAGTGCATAAAGTAGTGAACTCAATGGCCCCGTTCAAAACCCCGGGCCCTGACGGATTCCAGGCATTCTTCTACCAGAAATATTGGGACATCATAGGCGACTCAGTGGTAGACTTTGTTAATCGTTGTTTGATCCAAAGTAATGTCCCAGATGGAATAGGCCGAACTTTCATATGCGTTATTCCAAAAGTTCCGTAGCCCGAAACGATTAACCAAATTCGGCCTATTGCTCTATGTAACGTGCTTTTGAAAATCGTGACAAAATTGTTGGTCCTCCGTATCAAACCTTTTGTCGCGAAGATAGTCAGCCGAATAAAAACAGCTTCATCCCTGGAAGAAGTGCGCATGATAACATATTCGTACTTCAAGAGGTCCTTCACACGCTGCACAGATCCAAAGACAGACGGGGAGGTATGATTCTTAAGCTTGATCTAGAAAAAGCATATGATAAAATACGATGGGATTTTTTAGAGGAAACTTTGGAGTTCTTCGAGTTTTCTCAAACTACAATTAAACTCATCATGAACGTTGTCAAATGCATTGAGCCGGAAATTCTATGGAATGGGGCGCCTACGGAAGGGATAAAACCATCTTATGGAATCCGTCAAGGAGACCCACTCTCCCCCTACCTATTCGTTTTATGCATGGAACGCTTAACGTACCTCGTTGAAGAAGCTGTAACGAATGGGGAATGGCGGACGATTAGAGCAAGTAAAAATGGAGTGGAAATCTCTCATCTTTTGTTTGCGGATGACATCATTTTGGGGACAAAAGTGACAGTGAATAACGCCAATTGTGTGAAGCAGATTATTCACAAGTTCTGTATGGCTTCGGGCCTTACACTTAATAATAGGAAGTCTCAGATTCTATTCGGTCAACAAGTTCCCATGAGTTCACGACAACAAATCTGTAACATCCTCGGAATACCAAGTACGAACAATTTTGGAAAATACTTGGGTGTAAAGATGGAGTTTGGTCGGAATCAGCGAGAGGTCATTGGAACAGTGCTTGAGAAGGTGGAAGCGAGGCTTTCGGGTTGGAAATCTCGCTCTTTGAACCTCGCGAGAAGAATTACTCTCATAAAGTCGGTAACGAATGCAATACCAGTTTATCAAATGCATACAAACTGGTTGCCAAATTATGTTTACGAGAAGCTTGATCGAATGAATCGAAGTTTTCTTTGGGCTACAGATACATCCAAGAGACGTACACATCTAGTCAATGGGATACGGTTGTGAAACGTAAGGAACACGGTGGGCTGGGTATCAAAGAAGCTCGTAAGATGAATATTTCTTTGCTTGCAAAGACGGGTTGACGTTTGATCCGTGGAGACAATATGACATGGAGTCGCATCTTTCAAGAAAAATACCTGAAAGGCGAAGAGATTCTTGATCATACGCCAAAGGGTATAGATTCTAAAACATGGAAAGGAATTATTCGGAGCCTAAATGAATTGGAGCCTTCTGTCAGTGGCGAATTGGCAGAGGTGATAACATTTGGCTTTGGGATGATAGATGGCTTTCAAATGAAACCTTGAGGGACAGGTTAGGAGGAATCGTTAAAGTAATGGATGAAAACAGAGTGGTTAGTGACATTATTAATTCAGACAGGAAGCGGGATTTCAACTCTTTGAAAACCAAAATTCCGAGTCAAGTGCAACAGGAAATCAATGCTTGGCCAATACCCTCGACTGATGGTGAGGACAAGCTGGTGTGGGCGGGTTGCATTTCGGGGAAATTCTCGGTGAAGTCTGCGTACCAATTGCTGTTACCAAGACCTGCTGCTAGGGAGTTGGCATGGAAAAGAATTTGGAAGACTCCGTGCCCAGAGAAGATTCGGGTGTTTCTCTGGCTTCTTAAACACAATAGTCTCCTCACTAATGCCTTGAAGTTTGATAGGAAATTCGGAGTGTCGGACCTCTGTTCAAGATGCCAAAATGGTCGGGAAGACGCAATACATCTGCTGAAAAATTGCAGGTTCGCGGCAAGGGTCTGGGAGCTTTGTGTCGACCAAGCCACATACATGAAGATTATGGATCTGCAGCAATTGGATTGGCTTGAAAAGCTGTTCCAGGCGAACTTCCAACACAAGCTGGATTCCAGCATACCTTGGTGGGTGATCGTACTTGCGGTTGTGTGGAATTTATGGAAATCGCGCAACAGCTTTGAGTATCAGCAAGTTACCGTGCCTCGTAATATTATTCTCAACAATATCAAGAGTTTTGCAGCGGAAATGTTGGGAGCTCTTGAGAAACGGTCAAATAAAGAATTGAGAGTAAGGGAGAAGATGGCATGGCAAGCTCCGGTCCCGGGATGGGTCAAGTTAAACACGGATGGTAGTTTTTTCGAACATACTCAACACGGAGCTGCGGGGGGGTTGATCAGGAATGCCGATGGTGAGTGGATTATTGGCTATGCTATGAAACTGGGTTGCATATCGATCAACCTTGCGGAACTGCTTGGATTGCGCAAGGGACTTGAGTTAGCATGGGAGAGACGAATTCACAAGATTGAAGTGGAGGTAGATTCAGCCGTAGTGTTGAATTGGGTGACAAATGAAGACATTGAAGATCATCAATGGAAAAATATCATAGCGGATTGTCGTCGGCTTATTCACATGCCTTGGGATCTCAAGATATATCATGTTTACAGAGAGAAGAATGACAAGGCTGCAGTGGCGGAGCCAAAAAATTAATTTAGGGGGCTCATATTGTGATGCCCCGTCTCTTCGACATTCCAGGTACGGCGTCACGAGAGAGTTTATTTCAGTATTTTGTGAATTATGTGATTTAGCATGCTTACGTGTCAACGTGATATTAATTTTAATTACGTGTGCCTTAGAATAATTAAATTGTACTTGGACTCAATTGTTCAATATTTGCAATTTAGGGACCTAATTATAATTAGGACGTTTGAGCCTTCGTGGCTATTTGAGCTCGGCAATTCGAATTCGAATTTCGACCCTATCGTTGAGTTTTGTTTCGATGATTCGGATTCAATGAATTACCCTTTTAATTTCTAAAGCCATTTGATAGCCCTACCATTTTAAATCCGATCCACGTGGACCGGATACCGTTTGAACCTACCCGTTTTAACCGACCCGTCTGACCAGCCCCAAAAGGGGCCAGCCTTTCTCTCTCTCCCACTTTGATCGATCAGCAGCAAGAAAAGGAAAAGAGAAGCATTTTCCCCATTTTTGGCCAAGAAGCCTTGAGCTCGGGTTTGGGAGATCCAACCGTCCGATCAACGACCTAAGGTAAGATTTGTGACCCTTTCGTTACATGCTTTACTTTAATACCTCTTTCGCGCCTCGGATTTGTGCTTACGTGCTTTGTTGGGGAGATGATGAATAGTAATCGGGGTGTGAGTTTTGTATGATCTAGGCCGTTTTATGGGTTCTAATGGGGAAATATGTGACCTACGTGTCGAGCATGCTTTATTGTGTTAATTTTGCTTGATTTGGTGGTTGTTTGTGGTTGTGGGTGTGTGTGGTGGTGTCTCCCGACGCCATTGCTGCTTCTGCTCTGTTTTTGTGAGCAGGACGATCCAGAACGGCCGTTCCCGTTTTGGCCTTGGGGCCGGAACGGCCATTCCCATCCCCGTATGGGAACGGCCGTTCCCGTTTTGTTCTTTGGGCCGGAACGGCCCTTCCGGGCAGCGCTGGTGGGAACGGCCGTTCCCGTTTTGCCTTGTTTCTGGGAACGGCCCTTCCCGTGGTCCAGTAGGTTGGTTTGGGGTTTTTATGCTTTTAATTGATTTCTTTTGCCGCTTATTGATTTATATCTTAATTGTATTGCATGTTTTGACATGAATTCGCTTTATATGCTATGGTTGGTGCATGAATTGTAATTTAATATTAAAGAATGAGTATTTTATGAGTGTATACGTGATCCATGACTTCATGCCAATCATAAACATAAGCCGTGCGTCTATTTGGTTCGTTCATTCTTGTGTCTAAGTCCTATTTTTGTATTCAGTTTGTTCAGGTACACCCGGGGTGGTGTTTTGTTGGCCGTGTTGATTCCGGGGTGGATCATTTGTTGTGTCTTCGGCCTCTTCGGTGTCAGGTGAGGTTAGGATATAGTTACACCTTATTGCAATGTGCTCGGTTTTGATTGCATGTGATTTAATAAGCCTTATATGTATATAAATAAGTGTGAAATATGTATTTGTTGAATATGCCTCGAGTTTGCAAATAGGTTAAGCAATGTACGAGCCTATGTATGCTTGGTTTGGAATGAGTTGTTATGATTTGCCACGTGAAGTTATGCTTCTAACCATATACTTCTCATGAGCCAAGTTTGGCAAGGACCGAGTTTGATTGAAACGGAAAGTGGTATGTATACGTATATATGTATAAGTTATGTCTGTCTGTCTCTGTTGTAGCGGGTTCTGATATGATATGTGTTTGTTGGGCCCCGGAGCTATGGGTAAGGAACCCTCGGGACGGTATAGGGCCGTCGAGGTTCAGCCTGTGCATAGTCTCCATATGTCTGCAGAGGATCACCCCTGAACTCACCAGGAGGTTTGGTGAGGGAAGGAATCCTGAGGGTTTGAGTACTCGCAAGGCGCTCCCCTCGCTTGTTTGGATGGTTTGGGCGTATACACCCTTCCATCACCCGGAGTTGAGGATGATATGTTATGATATGTATGTAAGTTTTATGTTTTGATTCTGATATGATATGTTATGAGGAGATTGGGGGAGTCGGATTTCGTACCCGCAGAGTTCTATATGATATGATATGTATGTTCTGTTAAGGTTTATGAAACGGGGATAGATTCTAAGTTAAATAAAAAGGGAGTTTTATAAGATAAGTTAAGTTTTGAATATGTTAAGAACTAATAGGTTTTGCTAAGTTGTTCGGTAAGATAAATTGGTTTGTTTGCTTTTGCTAAGTAAGCCCTTTATATATATGTATATCATGGAAAATGATTTAGTGTGCAAAAACTATCCCCGCGTTCATGAACATTATGAGTTTGATATGTGATTTGCTCTTATATATATAATGTGAGTGCGTTAACCCCTCACTCAGTCGAGTTAAGACTGACCCCTCCCCTTTTACCTTTAGTTTGCAGGTTTTGCTTGGAGTTCGTGCTAGGCGGAGTGTGTCTGTTTTTTGGAGTCTGTTCCGTATCTTTGTCTAGTAGGTGGTCTTGCATTCACATTTCTTTAATTTGGCTTATGTATAAGATATGTTTGTATATGCTATTTGGAATTTAATTATGAATTGATATGTATATTTCGGGACAGGTTTGCCTGAATTAGTTGAACCCGTTGGATTTATGATTATTGTTTGATATTCGGGATTAGGTATTTATGCTAGTTGAACCCGTCAACTGTTTACGAATGTTTGATTGTTGCTTGGCTTGTTTCGCTTCCGCATTCTCGTTTTGGTTTGAGTTTTGCTTTCAGGGTCTAAGTTCCGCCTAGCCTAGGTGTGAGTTTGTCAGTCTCCCGTTCGCCACTGTTTGGTTCATGTACGGACTCCCCATTTCGTATGTGGATCGGACTTTGGTGCGGGGGATGTGGTGACCCACCGTGCGGGTGCTATATCCTTAAGTGGTATCAGAGCCCCAGGTTGAAAAACCGGGGTTCAGTGTCAGGTCGTGTCTGTCTAAGTCGAACGGCATAGGACAATTTGATTATGTGTGCATTTGCATCTTGATTTGATAAGCTATGTATGTGAAATTTCAATACTTTGTTGAATTTATATTACGTGAGACATTGCATTTCTTTGATGCTCTACTTGATTTACTACGTGACATGAGCACTTACTAATTGACACGCATATATATTGTAGTTGCTGAGTTTTTCAGGGTACCACTGAGTCAACAACCCTACGGTTAACCTTCTCAACTAACTCCGTGATCTCAAGGACAATCTTTTACCAAAGTACTAGTAATGAATCCGATGGCTATGATGTACCAAGAATTCCTAGCATTCAAGCCTCCCCAATTTCGAGAGGGAAATGATGTAAAGACTGAAGAGTGGCTTTCGGAGATAGAGGGAATTTTTGAAATATGGCCACGAAACTCTCGAGATATGGCTCGCCTTGCTACATTTCTCTTGCAAGGACAAGCAAGACAGTGGTGGAAAAGGGTTGCTCAACAACTAGAGACTACGAACGAAGAGTTGACTTGGGAAGTATTTATTCGAGAATTCAGAAAGAGGTTTGCACCAGCTATTCTACATGAGCGAAGACTTGAAGAATTCCTCAATCTGAAACAAGGAGATAGATCCGTTGTGGAATACATAGAAGAATTCGAAAGGTTGGGCTTATATGTGCCTCACATTATGGGTAACGATCAGATGAAGGCCAAATACTTCATGGACGGTCTTCGGGATGAATTCAAGGAAGCCCTAGCTGCAAAGGATACGACTACATGGGATAAAGCCACGAAGAAAGTTTTAAGGGTTGAGACTTGGCTCCTAACAAAGGACAAGGAAGAAGAGGTATCGGGGTCTAAGGTCGAGTCGGGTTTATGCTCAAGCTTACAAGTAGAAGAAGAATCTCCTCAACATGGAACTCGGGCTAAGAGAATTCGAGGAAAGAAACACAAGACCTGGAATACTTCAAGGTTGGGGAAAAGGCCCCAATTATGTGCTTATTGTGGAGGTACCACTCATACCTACGAAGCTTGTTGGGACAGATTGAAGAGGTGCTACATTTGCGGGTCAACGGAGCACAAGATTTCCGAGTGTGATCGGCCGAGAGCTAACAAGCAAAAGGCACGGGATCAACGACTTCAAATTGGAAACCAACAGAAACCCGAAAGTTGAGGTAATTGCATTCATGGCACGAGCATTCATCCTCCATTTTAAATATTACAATTATTTATTTTCGTGCCGTAATTATTAATTGTCATTAATTGTTATTCATTATTAATTGTTGTTAATTGTTGATGCCATTATGTGTTTAAGTGACGATTAAGTGATGCATCTCATTCGCACTTTGACTCAACATGCATATTTAGTGTTTTATTTTAGGATATTTCTTCATTCAAGTACCAAGTGGTGTTCAAGAGAAATTGGAAGAGATGGTTGGGATAGGGAATGAAATTAAGAATTTCTTTTGGAGTTCGGGTTGAGTTTATGGAGACGTGGAAAATATGATAAAGTAGAATGATTTGAGAGGTCCCGGTACCAAGTTGAAGAATTTAGGAATTGGGGTACATTTTGAAGAGAAATTAAAGATTCGAGGTAGCTTATTTCACCAAGCAAGGCATGATTTGTTTTGGAATTCGGATTTAAGAATAGTGAAGGAAATTAACTCTTGGAAATAATTGGGAGAAAGAATCAAGGAGTTTCTATCGGCGAAAGTTTTAAACAAAAATAACAAGAGTAGAACAAGAGATCAATTTGGGATTTGGGATCAATTACAATCCACTACAACCTTAGGGAAATGGTAACCGCTTTCCATTTAACCGTAAAGAAAAATTGATGCCACATTCGAAAGATTTTTTTTATGGGAAGGAAACTAATTTTAGAGCAAGAGTTTATCTCAGGATTTGGCAACAATATGAGTAATTAAAATCCCGGGAGCACGGTGATCAATTGGTTTTTAGTTAACCATGCCTTGAAGAGAAGAATTTGCTAGAAAATTCTAATCGAGCCTTTATTCAACTTCAAGAGAAAGAAATTAAAGTATAGTAGAAGGTATTGGTTCGGGAGAGCCTACGGAACATATTACTACGGGAATTGGGTTATGGGATTCCCTAAATCACTGAGTGGAATAGATCACACAAGAAATTACCTCAGGATTTCCAAAGAAAATCAATAGCATTAATCAAGGGACGACGCACTTCCTTATATATTCAAGAGAAAGGTGCTAAGGTAAGGAGTTCGGCACCAAATTTGAAGAACACTTATTGGGAAAAAACTAAGATTTCGAGACAAGGCAATTATTGGAAAATTCTACAATACACCAATGGGAGAAGAATTCGGGCCGTGGGATTTGGGAAAGACTTTGAGAAGGAACTACGGTTTCAAGACACAACCTTTTTCTTAAAGTACTTCTACAAGAATTTCGGGAGAAACGAAAACAAGACCAAGAGATCACTTAAGAGATGGAGTTTAAATTAGAGAAATTATCAAGGATTAATCAAAGTCCCAAGAATTCAAATACTTTGGGAAATCGAGGACGTTGTAGAGTGGAGAATCAGGTTAGAAGAATTATTCGAGTTAATAGCAACCATAAGAGGAATGTCGGATTAATTTATGAAGCATGAGACTTACCAAGAATTACAAGACACAATGGCAAACAAAGAGACTTCAATGTTGACTAAATCATCACTAAAGATAAGATTCCAACACTTCGGTGAACGGTACATTAAACATACATACCACGTGCATCATCCATCTTTTGTTTTGCTTTGCTTTGGGTGTGTGTGTTGTAGTTGTGAGTTGTTGGTTACCCTCTGGGGTGACTTGAGTGTGCGAGTGTTGTTGTTTTACGGTAAGTTGAGGGTCGTGCTTTGCAACGGTCTTCTCCACAAGTTCCCGGAGTTCAAGGTTTGAGGTGATCAACGTTTGAATGTCAACTTCGAACCACGGGTTGAAGGCCCTGTTTGGGTTGGTGAGCGAGTGGTTTGAGTTCTTTAACAACTCCACTCGTGGTCCCGAATTGTGGGTTGGTTTGGATTGATTCAAGCGGTGGGAGTTGAATCACTTGTGAGCCTCTTATCGCGTGAGAAATCTGAACTACTCCTAGTCGGGGTCGAGTTCGTTAGAAGCTTGAAGTGAGCGATCGAACCCCCTTCGTGCTTGGAAGACCTTTCTCGGGCTAACCTTTGTCGGAGTGTCGCGAGCTCCAAACTTGGGTGAATACGGGAGAGTTACTCGTAGTTTTGTTGCGAGCGGTAGAACCTGGGGGCCAGGTTCTCTTAAGGGGGTGAGATTGTGATGCCCCGTCTCTTCGGCATTCCAGGTACGGCGTCACGAGAGAGTTTATTTCAGTATTTTGTGAATTATGTGATTTAGCATGCTTACGTGTCAACGTGATATTAATTTTAATTATGTGTGCCTTAGAATAATTAAATTGTACTTGGACTCAATTGTTCAATATTTGCAATTTAGGGACCTAATTATAATTAGGACGTTTGAGCCTTCGTGGCTATTTGAGCTCGGGAATTCGAATTCGAATTCCAACCCTATCGTTGAGTTCGTTTCGATGATTCGGATTCAATGAATTGCCCTTTTAATTTCTAAAGCCATTTGATAGCCCTACCGTTTTAAATCCGATCCGCGTGGACCGGATACCGTTCGAACCTACCCGTTTTAACTGACCCGTCTGACCAGCCCCAAAAGGGGCCAGCCTTTCTCTCTCTCCCACTTTGATCGATCAGCAGCAAGGAAAGGAAAAGAGAAGCATTTTCCCCATTTTTGGCCAAGAAGCCTTGAGCTCGGGTTTGGGAGATCCAACCGTCCGATCAACGACCTAAGGTAAGATTTGTGACCCTTTCGTTACATGCTTTACTTTAATACCTCTTTCGCACCTCGAATTTGTGCTTACGTGCTTTGTTGGGGAGATGATGAATAGTAACCGGGGTGTGACTTTTGTATGATCTAGGCCGTTTTACGGGTTCTAATGTGGGAATATGTGACCTACGTGTCGAGCATGCTTTATTGTGTTAATTTTGCTTGATTTGGTGGTTGTTTGTGGTTGTGGGTGTGTGTGGTGGTGTCTCCCGACGCCATTGCTGCTTCTGCTCTGTTTTTGTGAGCAGGACGGTCCGGAACGGCCGTTCCCGTTTTGGCCTTGGGGCCGGAACGGCCATTCCCATCCGCGTATGGGAACGACCGTTCCCGTTTTGTTCTTTGGGCCGGAACGGCCCTTCCGGGCAGCGCTGGTGGGAACGGTCATTCCCGTTTTGCCTTGTTTCTGGGAACGGCCCTTCCCGTGGTCCAGTAGGTTGGTTTGGGATTTTTATGCTTTTAATTGATTTCTTTTGCCGCTTATTGATTTATATCTTAATTGTATTGCATGTTTTGACATGAATTCGCTTTATATGCTATGGTTGGTGCATGAATTGTAATTTAATATTAAAGAATGAGTATTTTATGAGTGTATACGTGATCCATGACTTCATGCCAATCATAAACATAAGTCGTTCGTCTATTTGGTTCATTCTTGTGTCTAAGTCCTGTTTTTGTATTCAGTTTGTTCAGGTACACCCGGGGTGGTGTTTTGTTGGCCGTGTTGATTCCGGGGTGGATCATTTGTTGTGTCTTCGGCCTCTTCGGTGTCAGGTGAGGTTAGGATATAGTTACACCTTATTGCAATGTGCTCGGTTTTGATTGCATGTGATTTAATAAGCCTTATATGTATATAAATAAGTGTGAAATATGTATTTGTTGAATATGCCTCGAGTTTGCAAATAGGTTAAGCAATGTACGAGCCTATGTATGCTTGGTTTGGAATGATTTGTTATGATTTGCCACGTGAAGCTATGCTTCTAACCGTATACTTCTCATGAGCCAAGTTTGGCAAGGACCGAGTTTGATTGAAACGGAAAGTGGTATGTATACGTATATATGTATAAGTTATGTCTGTCTGTCTCTGTTGTAGCGGGTTCTGATATGATATGTGTTTGTTGGACCCCGGAGCTATGGGTAAGGAACCCTCGGGACGGTATAGGGCCGTCGAGGTTCAGCCTGTGCATAGTCTCCATATGTCTGCAGAGGATCACCCCTGAACTCACTAGGAGGTTTGGTGAGGGAAGGAATCCTGAGGGTTTGAGTACTCGCAAGGCGCTCCCCTCGCTTGTTTGGATGGTTTGGGCTTATACACCCTTCCATCACCCGGAGTTGAGGATGATATGTTATGATATGTATGTAAGTTTTATGTTTTGATTCTGATATGATATGTTATGAGGAGATTGGGGGAGTCGGAGCTCGTACCCGCCGAGTTCTATATGATATGATATGTATGTTCTGTTAAGGTTTATGAAACGGGGATAGATTCTAAGTTAAATAAAAAGGGAGTTTTATAAGATAAGTTAAGTTTTGAATATGTTAAGAACTAATAGGTTTTGCTAAGTTGTTCGGTAAGATAAATTGGTTTGTTTGCTTTTGCTAAGTAAGCCCTTTATATATATGTATATCATGGGAAATGATTTAGTGTGCAAAAACTATCCCCGCGTTCATGAACATTATGAGTTTGATATGTGCTTTGCTCTTATATATATAGTGTGAGTGCGTTAACCCCTCACTCAGTCGAGTTAAGACTGACCCCTCCCCTTTTACCTTTAGTTTGCAGGTTTTGCTTGGAGTTCGTGCTAGGCCGAGTGTGTCTGTCTTTTGGAGTCTGTTCCGTATCTTTGTCTAGTAGGTGGTCTTGCATTCACATTTCTTTAATTTGGCTTATGTATAAGATATGTTTGTATATGCTATTTGGAATTTAATCATGAATTGATATGTATATTTCGGGACAGGTTTGCCTGAATTAGTTGAACCCGTTGGATTTATGATTATTGTTTGATATTCGGGATTAGGTATTTATGCTAGTTGAACCCGTCAACTGTTTACGAATGTTTGATTGTTGCTTGGCTTGTTTCGCTTCCGCATTCTCGTTTTGGTTTGAGTTTTGCTTTCAGGGTCTAAGTTCCGCCTAGCCTAGGTGTGAGTTTGTCAGTCTCCCCGTTCGCCACTGTTTGGTTCATGTACGGACTCCCCATTTCGTATGTGGATCGGACTTTGGTGCGGGGGATGTGGTGACCCACCGTGCGGGTGCTACACATATGAGGCTTATCCGTATATATATATATATATATATATATATATATATATATAAAACCTTATAAAATACCGAAAATGTAAGATAAACTCTATATTTTAAAAATTAGTATAAAAAATCCTGTGTTTTATACAAATAAACATAAAAAACTCTCACATGTAGTTTGAGTCATACGCATTGCCCTTATTCACGATAAAAGCAAAAATTAGACAAAAATTATTTGCAAAGAAATATAATAGAATATAAAAGAAAATATTAGAAACAATATATACAAGAAATAAATGAAGAATATAAATACCACAAAACTTCTTATCGATAAGCAAAACTTGAAAGGAAAGACATAAATCAAAAATTGGTAGTAAACATACATTAAAGAGAAATTAATGAATAAAAAGGTACATATTAAAATAAATAAATTTAGGACCTATTTGAGAAATTCTATGAATATTGAAACAAAATTTAAGTTATAGAAATTAAAAGCTCATGCATATAATTACAATACAACATTTTTGTAAAGAAAATTCGCAGAACTCGAGCAAATAATGCAATTACCGGTTATAAGGTTTTTTTGTACAAAATTAAAAAAAACATAAGGTTTTCTATGAGATTTTATATCACACGGGATTTTTTACGCCCATTTCGAATAACACAGGAGAGTTGGGTGCATATAACTCATATATTATTTGTGTAGTCTCAATTATTAATAATTTACTATATTGACCCTCGCTAGTATTAGTTGTAACTTTAGTAAAGGGGGTCAATAATGAAAAATCCCATAAAATTACATACATATATCAATATATATATGTAATAAAAAATAAATAAATTGAGGGGGGTCAATTGACCCCCCTTAAGAGCATGTGGCTCCGCCACTGCAAGGCTGATCGTCTTGCGAAGATTGGACATACTCTTGAGACAAATTGCAAGATTTGGGATGCTCCACCGTGTGAGGCCTTTTTTGTTTTTTTTGCTGTTTCTGTTTATTTCTTTCCTTTTGTTTTTTGCTCTTCTTCGCCCTTTTGGGCCTCTGTCCGACCAAAAAAAAAAAAAAGAAAGATAAAAAAGCGTTGCTCTGGATATGGGCCGACGTACCAACGTTATAGCCCAATTTTTTTCCATATTCCCTTCAAAATTTAGAGAAATCAGAAGTGGAGGGAAACTGAGGGAACCAAAAGCAGTGGATAAACAATGTCTAGAAGGCGCCTTCGTATAGTCTCCTCTTCCGACGAAGAAGAGGAGGAAGAACCGCCGCCGCCGCCGCCACCACCACCACGGCAACATGAAGAGGAAGATATTGACGACATCATCATCGAAGATATGGAGAACGATTTCCAAACAGTAACACTCAATTCATCAAACCCTACCCCCAGCAGCAACAATTCCACCACCATCAACAACACGGACAGAAGAGGAACCCGCCCCTCCGAACCCATTCCCCTTGATATATCCGACGGGGAAGAAGAAAATGACAACATCAACACCACTAACGCTTCCAATTTAGTTGGTATGAATGGTAATACTGGTCATTTCCAAGTGTCAGAATCTCCGGTGAGTGGAGTTTTGGAAGGGCTAGGGCTGAGACTGAAGAGGGAATGGTTGGATTCTTGCTTACATGGGCTTCAGTCCTCGGTGCCGGGTTTTCGGGGAATGGATTATTCAGCAAAGGCGAAACTTTGCTTTGCACAGTTCTTGTGGTCGGACATGAATTGGTGCGGAGCAGGAGTGCTTCCTCCCAATGTGCACACCTTGCATTCGGTTGATCTCAAGGGGCCTTTTGTTTTGCAGGTAAAAAAAGAGCTGTATTTTGCACTACTTCTGTTGGATTATGCAAATGCTGCACTATCTGTTAGATTTGGGAATTCCATTATGATAAACATGTCCAGTTAACTTACTCTGTGCGATCTCATTGTAATGCAATTTAGAGAATATTCTCTTTATGTAAGCGTGTATTCTAGAAGTTTCAGAAAGCGTGTAATATGTAAGTGGTAGAATCCTTGCATGTCTGTCCTGATGAGGATTATAATATAGGTGGATGAGATAGTGAATATCAGCAGCCCTCTTCGTGGAAGGTACCAAAATGCTACAGCAGGAAGCAAGAGGTGCCTCAAGTTGTCTATGACAGATGGTGTTCAGCGTGTATTTGGCATGGAATATAGGCGTATAAAAGATCTTGAAGTTCTTGCACCTGCAGGATTGAAGGTTTCCGTTCTACTTTTTCTTAAGTGCATCTTGTTGATTCATGTTCCTCGATTAGCTAATAGGATATAGTGCAGCTGATTAGATTTTGGAATATACAGGTAGCTATTTGTAATGTAAATATTCGGCGTGGGCTGTTGATGTTGGTCCCTGAAGTTCTTGAAGTTTTGGGAGGCTCTGTTGACGAGTTGGAAGTTGCACGACAGAGGCTTGTTACTGAAATAAATAAGCCCCCACGGGGGAAAAGGTATGTAAAGAGTCCTATATAATTACAGTATTTCAATCTAATATTCTTGTTGCAATTGCCTTGGTTGTGGCAGGTTGGATAGATGAAGGGTTGTTATTTCCTTTCACTACTTGAATGCCTCTTTTATTCATGTCGATAAATTTCCAAAAGAAACAGAAAATATTTGCTTGAACTCGAGGATAAAAATGGACTTCCTGAGGTTGGTTTTATTTGACAAGATAGATGCATCAGTGATAGAGTATGTTCAGGAAGTACTAGTAAGCAAACTGAATTCCTAAAATTTTTGAGCATTTCACACTCGTCCATATTTGCGAATGAGCTATTCTATGTGTTTGCTCTACTTTAGATAGATACTGGGAATTCAATGGTAGACTTGCATGCAAATATTAATGAGTGACTTAGGGAGCTATTTCCTAAACCTAATTTCAGGAATAGAACAGGAGTGGTTCCTCCCCTGGCAGCTAGAGCAACCCTTTCTGCATGGCCCCCACGTAGTGATTCTGTTCCAGAGCATGTAGATAGAAACTCAACGGTGAATATAACACCTCCTCAAACCGCTGGGCTAGGTATCAAGTTGTACGAACTTCCAAAGATTCATGTTAGATTTGGTTCCCATAAAATTTGGATCTGTTGTTCTGATTTGTTTGCATTCAAGCTGCACAGGAACTGCAGTTAGTAATACTGCCAATGGTCTGCATAGAAAAGCCTTCACAACTCCTCTCAGAAGAAATGCTGAGCCTAACACGTCAGCTGCTCCTCAACCACAACAACATGGTGAAGTTCCAAGGAGTGCTGATGTGCCTGAAAATACGCCTTTACGGGCTGCTGGACAAGGTTTGTCTGTTCAAAATATGACTTTGTAGCGCAACACACAACTCGATGCACGTGCAAAATTAAAACAAGACATAATTTGATAACATGTTAATTAATATAAATTAAATACTCATCAAATATGCAATGGATATATGTAATCTTCTTTTCCATTTTTAATATATTTATGAAATTTATAATAAGAAAAAGATTAGTTTAAAAATAATAAAAAAATGGAGAGAACCATGTTGAAATAGGGAGACAGAAAAAATTAGTAAGTGAAAAACTAATTTGAGTTCACTTAAAATAGCCAAGAGTATCCAATGTTTCTCCTGGTTCTTACTTTAAGATATCCTAATTTGCTCATGCTCTACAGGATGTTCATTTGGTGTACCTGCTGCTGACAAGCCTAGGGAAGACTTTATAGTTCCTGTGTCTAAGACCAATACTGTGCCAAGTACATTGTCTACAATGCCGCCACCGGAATGTGTCACCATTCCACCACATACGGAAGGACACAGAGCAGAAGCCATAACACCATCAAGCATGACTCTGCAGGGTATTGATCAAATATGGACTTCAAATACTTATTGACTGCAAAGCTTTTTGACCTTCTCATTTGATGTTCTTAATTTGCTTATTTTATCTGTATGCATTACCCCTTTAGGCATCCCTGCCAATGTCATGTCGGAAGATGTTACAGTTCCAGTTAGCAGGGACGGTACTGAGCCTAACATGACATCTGCTTTAGAGATGGATGCTGAGGAAGTATCTGTAGTGGATAAGTTGGAACATCATCTCATACTTTCCAGCAATAAAGAAATCCCTTTTACATACTTGGCTAGTTTATCTGCAAAGTGTGCAGCAATGGACGAGGAAGTTGTGGTTCGCGGAAAAATAAAGGTATGACCAGTTAATGACAAGTATTAATTATGATCCATTTTATGACTTAGTAGCTACAATTATGTTGTTCCTCAATTTGAATATCAACCCACTGTTGTTTCATTCTTATATTATTTAAGTTTATGTTTTAATTTTTATTACTTCTTGTAAAATTCCCCCTGGTCCCCTCACTAATGGAGTAGGCTATTTGCAGGAGTTGGGTTAGCTGTTAATAATTTTTTTTTTTTTTTAAGTTCTAAATTTGCTGAATCTTTCACTTGATGTTATATAGAATTTTGAATTGCCTCACTGTTTTTTATTTACTATTTCTAATGGATGTGTAACCTACTATTGTTGTAGTGTTTCCTAACCGGCGTTAAAGGATTTCAATACAAACAAAGGTCTGCATATGATCTTCGAGTATATGTTGATGATGGCAGCCTCATCTCTGAGATCCTCATTGATCATAATGTGAGGACCTAATCGTTAAATAACTTTTTTAGCTGCTCCTCTATGCATCTATAACTGTTGTTCTCCTACAGGTTGTACAGAATGGAATAGGTTATTCTCCAGAGGAGGTTACAAGTGCTCTTGCATCCTCAAACAGCAAGCAGGTTGGTGAGATGAAGGAGACATTAAAACAGTTCCAGATATTCTTGGTTAATTTTGAGGTAGGATTCCATGCATGTTTTATTTGCTTTTGATCTGTGGACCTATTTTCATTCCTAGCCCCTTACACTTACTGAAGCACACTAACCAGAAAGTAATCCTATCTCTAGACAATAATTTGTTCGAATTATGGGCTTTCTTTTTTGATATTCTTAGTAGGCCTCCTTTCCTCTTTAATTTTGTTCAGTTAATAGATTCTAGGATCCTAAACAAAACTGGGACTAATCCAGCTTGAATTTTATAACTGGGTTCTTTGATGTTTGAATTTGCATTCGAATTGTATATTGAAGCTTAAATCGTGTTATTTTTTGGCTGGAATACTATATATCTTAATGCCTTTTACCTTGTCAAGGGACCATAGTTCAGGAACATGTGTTCATAGTCGGAGCTTGAAATGCGATCAAAGTGTTTTGCTTTCTGAAATACTGATCTATCCGAACGCTAAGCTTTCAAACTTTTCTAATTACTGATATGAAATGTCTCAATAAATTCTTAATATCCATGATCATAGATTTTTTCATTAGATTGATATGAAATGTCTGAATAAATCCCAAAGGAGGATGATCGTAGAATATGCAGCACATTGGATCTGTATGATCATCTGATTTCTTGAATGCCCAACTGTGAGAGAACTGCTCGATGACCATTTAAACGTTTCTGAAATCGTGTTTATCAGGGGATCATGGCTGTAGAGATGAATAAAGGCTCTCCAGTTCCGGTTGCAGTCGAAATGAATCAGGGTTGTCCTGCATCCGATGCTCGCTTGCTTCTTAAGAGGGTTAAATCCCTCGGTTCCACTCAGCAACATAACATGTCTCATTTGAATCCGATCGACTTATCCCCTTGAGGTAACACATTCTTGTTTAAAAGTTTGTCTCAAGCCACGCGTTCTAAGTGTAAATTTGATTGAGGTATTATCGATGTTAATTTTCAAGCTTCAATGATACCAGTAAAAAACGATGGAAAGGATTTGCCATTTTGGGAATATTCTTATACGCTAAAAGGTTAAATTATGCCACATTTTCAATTCTTTTCAAGAATAAAACAAATAAAAAGAAAAAAATCGAATACCCAAATTTCAGTTGATCTGAATCTGTCACCAGCTGCTAATGCAAGAGTTGGAAATGAAGTCCTGTGAATAGAAGTTTCACTTGTATATTTTTATAATGGGTAATGCAATATTATTTTTGGGGAGTTAATCTCCATCATATTTATTAGTTAAGATTAAGCTGTATTTGTACATAAGCATTCAACAAATAATCTTGTGTTTGATATTTAGTTCGTGAAAAATTTCACCCAATTGTAATCTCACCTTCGTTTTTGTGAGAAATTATAATCTCACCTAATCACACCCACTTTTGATGATTTTGTTATAGAGGTTAATCAATGTTAATAGAGATAAATCAATGTTAGAAGCCGATTAATCTCACCTAATCAAACCCGAATAACCTAATCAATGTTAATAGAGATAAATCAATGTTAGCAGCCGATTAATCTCACCTATGTTAGTAGCCGATTATTCTCACCTAATCAAGCTCGAATAACCTAATCAATATTAGTAGAGATATATCAATATTAGCAGCCGATTAATCTCAACTAATCAAGCCCGAATAACCTAACCTATAACACAAGATTAAGTGAAATTAAATAAAATAGAAAGCTCTAATATACCATAACTAACTCTTCCTAACACAGATATTTAGTGACAAAAAGTGCTACCCAAATCCACTGCAAGTTCTTATTGATGATATTTTCACTAGAAGACCTCCAGAGGAATGTATGATATAGGAAACAGAGAGTCATCATCTTCTTATTGATCAGTTACTTTTAATCTTTGGTGATCTGACAGAATCTGGCCACAAGACATCCTTAAGTCCAGGCAAATCTATGAGTTTCTTGCTAATAGCTTCTGTGACCGGAACTCCTGGCTCCGTCAGCAGAAACCAACGATTGAACCAATCGACTGCTTCAGCACAGAACATTTTCACAAAGAAGGTTGTTTTGACCCAAGGTGGGAATGTTAAGTATCTGTCTCCACGGCGTGCACTGTCCACGATTGCTTCTGCGCATCTTTGGGCCAACTCAATCGGGACAATGGTCATCACCACCTAAAATTGGTAAATGTAATTTTGTAAAGTAAGGTAATTTTTTTGGTTGTCATAAAGAAAATTTTGTGCAAAACTCATACTGATTGGCAGTTTCATAATTTATTAGTCTCATAATCGACACTGATTTTGTTGTCTGAATTAGAATCTTTTGATATTATAAAGTGCATTACCTTGGTATTATACTCTTGGGATAGTTACACTTCACATACCAGCATACCATATTACTTAATCTTAAAAAATACCCTAACTAACTTCTCTTAAGGTTTGAAAAATTGCAAACTTCCCTTGACATACCCCGGGAGGTCTAAAATATGTCATTGTACTCCTGAATTTAAAGTAAATATTGCCACTTATGGTTGTAAATTTCAAGTCAAATATTCTCAATATGTATCCAGAATAAAATATGGTATGCATGAGATATTATTTTTAGTGATAGTATTATCAAAATTCATCTGTCCATTGATCGAGATCGATCAAGAATCAAGATGAAATCTAGCTTCTTCGATGGGAAACTTTTGTAATTTCTCAAGCCCTAAGAAAAGTGTGTAATCAAGTAAATCCGCAACATAAATTATACCCTATAATTCTCGCAAAATATGATGATTATAGTTACTCGGGCTCAGAAGGTTAGGATCTTACGTCTCGCATAGTTTGGTCTACTACCATTTTCCCTTCCTTGTTAAGATATTTGCCCTTCGTGATCTCTGACTCTATTAATCCTGGAGTGACTACTGTAACCCCTATGTTTGATGATGCCAACTCAACTCGTAGGGTCTCAAAGAAACTTACCACTGCAGCTTTACTTGCCTGGTACACACAGGGTAAAATTAAATGCGTAATATTGAAGATAAAGCACAAAAATGATGTCAAAAAAGATTTATATGAAGATAATATAAGATTGTGATACTGTACATTATAGAAGCTTAGGCGTGGCGCGTTCAACCAACTGGCCGAAGATGCAATCACAACGATCTTGCCTTTGCTCATCCTTAAGTGGGGAATGGCGAAATAGGATGCATAAACTAGGCCCCAGAAGTTTATGTCCTATGAATACAAAATGAACAAATTTTCTTGTGTTGATAATTGTTGTTGTTCTTAAAATAATAGCTAGCTATAATTTGATTACCATTGCTGGAGCGAAGTTGGTGACATCAAATGTGTCATCAAACATGGTTACCGCCATGATACTTGCGCACAACACCAGATGATCCACTGAATTTATGAAGAAGAATCAAATAACATTGATTTGCTAAAATTGATTAGAGCTTCAATGATATATTATTTATATATATTTCGGATACTTACATCGGCCGAAATGATTTATGGCCTCTTCGATCAACCTTTTGCAATCTTCGACTTTGGAGATATCAGTTCTTATAGGGATAGCACGGGGAGAGCCTAGTAAATATGCCGTCTCGGCAACTTCTCGTAGAGCATTCTCTCTTCTTGCGCCAATCACCAGAAAAGCACCCTTCTTCCCATACTCATAAGCTAGGTGCTATATACAAATCACATACTCAGATACACTTCCGAGATCAACATTTAAAAGAGCTTATTACACAAAAAAACCATGTGATATACCTAATTAGCACTCCGAACCTTGTGATTTGAAATGCTCAAAACGAACTCTGTGATTGTATATATTAAATTAGCACTCAAAATCCTACAGCCGTGGTTGTTGTCACGCCTGCCTGTAGGGTTTTGAGTGTGAATAAAAAGTTTTTGTTTTTAGGCTAAATACGTTATTTTTCTGGATGGTTGTCTTGTTTTGTTTCCCCTTCAAAATGGACATGACCATTAGATTGATTTGATAACACCAATATTTCAGTTGGAGAGCGCAATTCAAGAAAACAAGTTATTGTACAATTATCAGTTATCATAAACAAGAAAATTACTGTAAATTGGTTCTGCAATTGTGGAGATTCAAACCCACATAATTATCAAAACTCATTAGGTAGGTGTTGTCTATTGTTTTTGTTTCCATGCATGGAAAATGTAAAATGTGGGAATGTACCTCCCCAATTCCAGAAGAAGCTCCGGCGATGACGACCACTTTTCCGGCCAAATCTTCTTTGAAAAGGGAACGCCAAAGGTATTGCAGAGACTTGAAACAGAGGTAGGCCGGAAAGAAGAAGGGGAATGTGGTTATGGTGAAAATGTTGAGGAATCCATCAAACAAATCCATGGAATTAGTGGAAGCTGTGAAAGAAAGATTATTCCAATTAAGGTGAGGTAAAAATAGAGCAGGATGTTGCATGGGGTGGAACTGACACGTATAACCACTTTTCGACAGCTATTGTTCCTCACTTTCTCAGGGTAGGTGGTGTGGCAGTGGAACTGATTTATTGTATTGAATAGTTCAAATTGTGCATTTCTTGCAGAATTCATACCTGTTTTTGTTATATAGACTACTCAGATTACTGACTCGATCTACTGAATTCTCATGAAATATTGTCACTCAAACCAATAGCAGAATTGGTAATCTTTTAACTCGTTCAATGCATCATGCATGATAATGATATTTTTTCTGACTGTTGGCTGTTGCTCTTTATGATAAGTTATTGGGGGATTCGGTTAAAAGGGATCCCCAAGTCTTTTTTTAGTTATGTAACCCCTAGTTTCAAAAGAATTGGTTATATAACCCTTTGCTTGATTAGCTCTTAATTAATTACTCAGCTTAATTAAATAGTTGCCACGTCAGGATTTTGCAGACTCTTTTTTGCCCCAAAATTTATACAAAATTAGAATCTGGCCCCAAATCACATTCAACCAATTCTCTCAATTTCTCTCTCCTTCCTGTATGTGCGACGAAAACCCTATTTTTCTGATATTTCTTCTCCGATCGAAGTGCTGTCCAGTGTTCGTTTGATTCTTCAAAAACCCTAAGTATCACCCACCTCTCTCTGATTACATGTACAATGGCAAACAACAACGACAACAATCAAAGGTATTGAAAGGTTTCGATTTGTTTGAATTTTTTCTGAACCCTATTTTTTGAACTGCGTTTTCACTGAATGAGTGAACTGAGTATTTTCTGAACCCCATCTATTCTGGGTTTAATGCATTACATTCCCTAACATGTTATGGACGCCAATATAACGCCAATACATAGTGATCGCGCACTCGATTTTATTAATCGTTTGCGCGATTTCTATAAATCGCTCACGCGATTCATTTGAATTTTTTCTTAAACCTATTTACTGAATGATTTAACTGAGTTTTTTCCGAACCCCATCTATCTGGGTTTAATACAGTACATTCCCTAGCCTAAATTGGACGCAAATATAAGGACAATACAACGTGATCGCGCACTCGATTTTATTAATCACTTCCCCGATTTCTCATAATCGCTCACGCGATTCTTTAATCGCGCATGCGAATTTGAGGAATCGCCCACGCGACTTTATCAATCGACCACGCGATCAAATTTTTTGTTTCTCAGTTTTGTACTGCATGCATGGTTAATTTTTTTTTTTTTTTTTTATTGTTTTAAAGGAACGGCGACTGGGTTATGTCAAAATTTGTTATTGGATTTGCACTTGGAGTGTGGGAAGAAGAAACCACGTGTTTGAATTGGGTTGCGGAGAGCAAGCAAACTTCTGCTATTCTTGTGAGCAATCAGACTACATTCCAAATGTTGATAAGTGATATTATAGAACAAGCAGGACTTACTTGCTCCCATGATGATGTGCACGTGAAATATTTTCTTACAAGTGCACCTCCAACCTGTTATCCAACTGAAATAAAGACTGATCACGACCTACAAGTTTATTTTGCCGATATCTCTCCTCAAGGTTGGAGGCCCGTTTTGAAGGTTTCCTTGGATAGGAAGGAGAGTGGAACAGAATCCGAACATGTTGGTACAAGCGGGTTTACTTCTCAGGGTGAAGATCAATACCAGCATCAGTATGAAGACTTCAGTCTCCCTGATATCAACGATCAAGAATTCAATCTTCCCGATAACACCCTTGCTATAAACGAAGAAATGGTAGATCGTTGTAATCCTTCTGAAAATGTGGTCGAGGAAGAAGTGCCCGATCAATGTATTAATCAGGAGGAAGCCATTATATGTTATGATAATCCAGAGGCCAGGATTGAAAGTCATACATGGGATGATGGCTCAGGTTTTAATGAGGATGAAGAGTTTATTAACAAAGAAGATGCCATCATGAAGATCAACCTTGTTGCATGTAAGGGAAGCTTCCAATTACGAACGATAAAATCTACAAAGTCCCTTCTTGTTCTGGGATGTTATTCGCAGGATTGCAAGTGGTGGTTTCGGTGTGTTAAATATGTTAATTCTGAAAGATTTATCCTCAGAAAGTATAACCGGATGCACACTTGTGGGTTGGAAGAAGCAAGTACCACTCATCAACAGGCTACCGCAAAATTGATTGGGGACTTAGTGAAGCCATTGTTTTTTAACAAGAAAGGTCCCACACCAGGCGAAATTAAAAAGTACGTTGAAGCTCAATTGGGGGCCAAGGTTAGTTACTGGAAATGTTGGATGGGCAGAATACATGCCAAAAATATTGTCAGGGGATCACCTGAGCATGGATATGCAATTATAGATGCATATCGTTATATGGTAACTCTTAAGAATCAAGGAAGCGTCACTGAATTGGTTCTTGCCAACGAGAACAGGTTTCTTCATTTTTTTGTTGCATTCGGACCATGCATACGGGGTTTTACGTACATGCGCAAGGTGTTAGCCGTTGATGGTTGTTTCTTAACCGGTAAATACGATGGTACTCTCCTTTTGGCTACTGCACAAGATAGTGAGAACCATACCTATCCGATTGCATGGGCAGTGGTTGATTCCGAAAATAATGCATCATGGGAGTGGTTTTTTATAAATTTAAAAAGGATAGCACCGGATAGTGATGATCTCTGTATAATATCGGATATACATGTCTCCATAAAAAATGCGGTTGATAAGATTTATCCTAAGGCTCATCATGGATTTTGTTCGAAGCACTTATCGGAGAACTTGAGACAACGGTTTAAAAAAAGTGCAATCCTTGAGCCATTTTTTAGGGCAGTTAAAGCATATACCGTCGAAGATTTCATGGAGCACTACAAAGAGATCGAACGTATTCACAAACGTGCTGCAGAGTACTTGAAGGATGAAGTTGGTTTTGAGTTATGGAGCAGGGTGCATTCTAAAACAAACAGGTATGATGTTCTGACTAGCAACATCGCCGAGTCTATTAATTCTAGGATTCGATTTGAAAGGGAGTATCCTATCCCTGCTCTGTTTGAGTCTATCATAAGAATATTGGCTGATTGGTTCCACACCCGGAGAACGGACATGATCAACTGCAGTACAGTCCTGGTGCCATCCAAAGAGAAACTTCTCCGGAGTAATCTGGAGAAATCCAAAGGATGCATTGCACAACAGTTCAATGCTCATGAATTTTCTGTTCGTGGAATTGGAGCAGAGGTTATGGTTGACTTGAACAATATGACGTGCACATGTGGTGTCTTCCAGATGGATAAGATCCCCTGCCCCCATGCATTATCGGCGTTAAGGGAGCAAAACCCAATAGGGTTTGGACAAAGAATATATTCCCTATGCTCCAAATTTTACACTGTTGAGTACTACATACTTGCATATTCTGAGACAATTTTTCCTACACCTCCAGAGTTACAGTGGGAATTGCCTGAAGATATAGGTATAAAACAAGTACTGCCACCTCCACTGAAGGTGCGTGTTGGAAGAAAAAGGATGACTAGATTCCGGGCACCTTCTGAGGGAAGAAAAAGGTACAATACCTGTTCAAAGTGTGGAGGAAAAGGTCACAAAAAGACTACTTGTGATCAGAATGTCATTTAGATAAATAATTGTGTAATAAATTGTATAATACAGCTTTATTTTTTTATTAATCGCGCAGATTATGTAATGAATCTCTTACGCGATTTTATGGATCGCGTACTCGACTTAATCAATCGCGCAAGCGATTCTTCAGCCAAGTGTCATCTTTCTCTTTTTAGTTAATCGCGCACAATAAAAAGACACAAAAAGTCTACATGTGATCAGAAAGTCATTTAGATAAATAACAGAATGTCATTTAGATAAATAAATTGTATAATACATCTTTGATTTTTAATTAATCGCGCAGACGATTTAATGAATCTCTTACGCGATTTTATGGATCGCGTACTCGACTTAATCAATCGCGCAAGCGATTCTTCAGCCAAATGGGCATCTTTCTCTTTTTAGTTAATCGCGCACAATAAAAAGACACAAAAAGTCTACATGTGATCAGAAAGTCATTTAGATAAATAACAGAATGTCATTTAGATAAATAAATTGTATAATACATCTTTGATTTTTAATTAATCGCGCAGACGATTTAATGAATCTCTTACGCGATTTTATGAATCGCGTACTCGACTTAATCAATCGCGCAAGCGATTCTTCAGCCAAATGGGCATATCTCTTTTTTTAATTAATCGCGCCCAAGATTTACTGAATCGCTAACTCTTCTTAATTAATCGCGCCCACGATTCAATTAATATATTATAATATAATAAAATTTGGAGTTTAATTCGATATATGACACTTTAAAAAACACTCAGCTTGATCCATTACTTTATTTTTTAAATAATCGGGCTCAAGATTTAGTGAATCGCTCACAAGATTTAATGAATCGCGCATGCGATTCTTCAGCCAAGGGGGTTTATTAACATTATGGATATTAACAGATCTATCTGTCTTCCTCCTTAATCACAAAATCTGCCGTATTTGATTGAAATGTTCATGAAAATCGTCATTTCTGTAGGACTTGTTGCCAAACAGTAACAATCAATAGATTTCTTTGTTTGGCCTTGCAATAGATCATTAGACATTGTAGAAGAACTATAAAACGTGCAATACAGGAGAGAGCTTTGAGAGTTTTGTGCAGACCGTTCATAACAATGGCCAAGAAACCCTAGATAATGCAAATGAAGATTTATTATAGATTTAAAATCTATAATAATTCTTCAATTGCATTTTCCAGGGTTTCTTTCCAATTGTTATGCACAGGACGCATAAAACTCTCAAAACTCTCTCCTGTACTGCCCATCGTATAGTTCATCTACAACGAGTAAACACTACATCGACCAAACAAAGAAACATCTATTGATTGCTACTGTATGGCGGAAATCATACAACAAACATGATAATTTTCAAGAGCAATTCAAACTAATAGGGCAGACTCTTACAGATCTGCGAAGGATTTTTCCTTTGGATTGGAGAGGGCGGCGGCGGAAATATTCAACATAAGATGAGAGGAGAGGATGGAAGATAAAAAAGTGAATTAGGGTTTGGCCAGAGGAAACAGAACAAATTTATTTTATATTTGAGTAGGAGGGGCAGTGCGTAAATTTGTGAGTTTGCAAAAGAGCCCCTGGATGATGATAATATTACAAAATATTATAGCCGTTATAATATGGCAGTTATACACTATTTATATCCTACTTATAGCCGTTGGTGGGGATCACTATATAATTCTTCTGATTATCATTAAGGAATTTAAAGATCATGGCAAGCTCAAATAGCTCAGCTTTTACACGCAAAAGTTCTCTTAGATATAGAAAGGAGAAATGCAGGGATTGCGATCAGTGGGCTACAATCAAGGTGGTCGATAGAGCAGATAATTCCAACAGGGGAAGATTATTTTATTGTTGCAATTTGCATGGCTTTTCTCAATGGTGTAATCCAATAGAAGAGCCACAGAACGATGAAGGTGAAGTCTCAAGCAGGAGGACACCACTCATTCCAGAAGGAAGAGAACAAAATATTGTGAACAAGTTGATAATAGTCAATTTGTTGTTTTTAGCAGTATTTTTATTGATTTGTATCTTGAAATCCATAACGTAACTTGTCTTAATGATTTGTATTTAGAAATTTAGATTGTAATCATTTAAGTTACTAAATCGCTCAACATCATCTTTGATACCATGTAGAAGGGATTGTGATTGGTACATTCAAATCAAGCTTCGCTATAACCAACAATAAAATGACCCCATTACAAATTTGACTCGATTCTCATAAGGTGATCTTGATTTTGGCCACAAAACGTATTAAATCGCGTGGGCGACTTCAAGAATCGCCCACGCGATTCTTACGGTAGTTCGCACTTAATATGGGTTTATATTACTTTGTTAGTCCCCCATCATGTTTCTTTCGCGTTTGATATGAGCCCCATAGCGATTCTTATCTGTGTAGTACGATGTATTGCAAACCTTAGTCATAATCCCAAACAAATCCTAACATCATCTTTGATACCATGTAGAAGGGATTGTGATTGGTACATTCAAATCAAGCTTCGCTATAACCAACAATAAAATGACCCCATTACAAATTTGACTCGATTCTCATAAGGTGATCTTGATTTTGGCCACAAAACGTATTAAATCGCGTGGGCGACTTCAAGAATCGCCCACGCGATTCTTACGGTAGTTCGCACTTAATATGGGTTTATATTACTTTGCTAGTCCCCCAGCATGTTTCTTTCGCGTTTGATATGAGCCCCATAGCGATTCTTATCTGTGTAGTATGATGTATTGCAAACCTTAGTCATAATCCCAAACAAATCCTAACATCATCTTTGATACCATGTAGAAGGGATTTTGATTGGTACATTCAAATCAAGCTTCGCTATAACCAACAATAAAATGACCCCATTACAAATTTGACTCGATTCTCATAAGGTGATCTTGATTTTGGCCACAAAACGTATTAAATCGCGTGGGTGACTTCAAGAATCGCCCACGCGATTCTTACGGTAGTTCGCACTTAATATGGGTTTATATTACTTTGCTAGTCCCCCAGCATGTTTCTTTCGCGTTTGATATGAGCCCCATAGCGATTCTTATCTGTGTAGTATGATGTATTGCAAACCTTAGTCATAATCCCAAACAAATCCTAACATCATCTTTGATACCATGTAGAAGGGATTGTGATTGGTACATTCAAATCAAGCTTCGCTATAACCAACAATAAAATGACCCTATTACAAATTTGACTCGATTCTCATAAGGTGATCTTGATTTTGGCCACAAAACGTATTAAATCGCGTGGGCGACTTCAAGAATCGCCCACGCGATTCTTACGGTAGTTCGCAATCAAATTCTCTAAAATTAAACCTCTTGTAATATACATGTCCGGTAAGGCGGCAACAATTGTGTACATTATATTAAAATTTTTCATTTTTTGTCTGACAGTTATTTATATTTAATATATATATCACCACAAGAGTCAAACCAATCACATCATTAATTAATTCTCTCCAGTTATAAGCAAACTTTTAGCGAGAAAGAAGAGAAAGGTAAAAAAAAAAAGGAAAGTAAAGTAAAGGACTGTTCTTCTTCTTCTTCTTCATCTTCCTCACAAGCAAAAAAACTAGGGTTTTCATCCATTTTCTCTCTCCTATATTCAGATTATTATCACATTTTTACGATCAACCAAACAAGATGTCATCAGCGGGAGCAAACCAAAGCCCAGTAAGGGAAGGAGAAGGCACTATTGATCCCATGCAGATATCCCAAGAGGCCGATTACAACGTAATGGTTCTTTGTTTTTTGTTTTCAACTTTCGTTCTGGAGTTGATACTATATTCTCTTGTTTATATACTGTGTTTTTTGGGTTGTTTATACCGGAAGTATCTAGTACTCGCTTAATCGATTGATTGAGTCGCGTACGCGATCAAAATGGCGCCTTTTGTGTATTTCAAATCTTTTATATTGACAAATGGTATTTTGATCATATACATCTCAGGAGTTCAGAGATGATGAACACACCGGAGATGAAGCGCAAGGGGACTGGTACATAAGGGAAAATAGGAGTAAGCGAAGACATTCGAACAATATGGGTATGATTGGGTTATTTGATGAGGCGGAGGATGATGACAATGAGTTACAGGAAGAGTATGAAGAAGAGGTCACCCGGAGCATTGATTTTTCAAAATTCAACATGCGCCCTTTCTGGGAAAGGTACTTCTTCTCTTCAACTGTGAGGATCACAGTCCGGTCATCATGGGAGCGTCTTTCCCCAGTAAAAGAATTCCTTCAGGAGAACGAAATGAATTTCGAAGGAGTATTTAGAAAATATACCGAAGAGCTGCCTTCTGGTTGGAAGCGGTTTTCAGGCAGCCTCCTTCATTATCTTATGATGTACTCCCTACCCACCAAGAAAGAGAATGAGCTGTGGGTCTTGATAGGCCAAAAGCCAGTTAGGTTTGGCTTAAGGGAGTTTGCTCTTGTCACTGGGCTTTATTGTGGAGGAGGTAAGATGCCCGATAGAGCTGATGAGTTGAGTGTTATAAATAATGCCGAGGATTTTCTTAAGAGGATCCTCCGAAATAAATGGAAATCAAAAGTGAAGGACACTGATTTGGAAATTTTATTATTCAATAAAAAGATTGCGGTGGAAGACCGTTTGAAGATAGCACATGTGCTTTTTGTACAAAACATGTTGCTGGGTATTGAAAAGGGGAGAGTTGTAAATAGGGATCATCTTTGTTTTGCAAGTGACTTGGATTTTTTTTATTCATATCCTTGGGGACTAGTGTCATTCAAGGCGACAATGGATTCAATAAAAAAAAGGGAAAAGGATATTGCTAAATGGCTGCCCCCTACAGAATCTGACTCTAAACCGAAGACCTATCATGTTTCAGGTTTTCCATGGGCCTTGCAGGTGATTATGATCATCATATTTATCTTATTCAGCTTATTCGCTTACGCGAATTTATGAATCGCTCACGAGACTTGTTGAATCGCTCAAGCGATTTAATGAATCGCTCACGCGACTTGTTGAATCGCTCAAGCGATTTAATGATTAGCTCACGCGACTTGTTGAATCGCTCAAGCGATTCATTAAATCGCTCACGCGACTTGTTGAATCGCTCAAGCGATTTAATTGAAACAAAATGTATAATACACTTTTTTTCCTGTTTGTTCCTTGTAGGCGTGGGCTTACGAAATGTGCCCAACTATAGCAAGTTCTTATGGAGGCGGCCTAGAACATGATGATTCCCACATGTCCAAACTACCACTCCCCAGGATGTTCAGATGGATGCACAGTAGAGGGAACCCAATCGATATTGAAGAATTGCGGCAAAAGTTAAATAACCATGGACCTGAGGTTAGAACAAAATTTATATTATTTTCTTTGCCATGGATTGCCGAATACCTTTAACATCTATTATTTTTTGATGTAACAGGATCAGGTACGTCCATTTTTGTTGCCCTCCAGCATTGAAAAGAATATGAGTTACATCAGGGACCTTCATGAACAAACAAGTTCAGCAGAAGAGGATGCACCCATTGATTATCTACATCAGTGTTTGAAAGTGTGCACCCTTTTGATCATTGGGGATGAATTGCCCTATCCATTCCGAGAAGATGATAATCTCATGAATTCTAACATGGATTGGTTCCCCTCACCATCACATCCAACTACAGCACCACCTACCGCAGGAATTGATTGGGGCACCGTACCCCCAACTTCCACAGCACCACCTACCGCAGGAATTGATTGGGGCACCGCACCCCCAACTTCCACAGCACCTGACACATCACCATCACCTGCACCAGCTACTGCAGTGCAAATCCCTTTTGAAATTCAACAGTTTATCCAGAAAGCGGAAGCTAATTCTGAATCTTTGAATGCAACTGTTGAGAAAATATGGCTGCATTTGGAGAAGGAGAAAGAAGACCAAGCTGAAGCTCATTCTGAATATGTGAAGGCAACTGTTGAGAAGATATGGCAGCATTTGGAGAAGGAAAAAGAACACCAAGCAGGCCGTAGTGTAATGGTGCAGGATGTTGAAGGGTCTAAACGTCAAAGACCAAAGAGAAATAAAAGAAGGTCCGCCTACCTCCTGTCACCTTATACGCTGCAACTTAAGAGGCTTTGCACAGCTACAGCCAGAGCTAGAGTCAAGGCTAAAGAAGCAACACCTGCCTTAACGGCTCAGCCCCAACTGCCTTGTCCGCAAACCGCAGAAACCATCTCTCAATCTCACAACAGATGGTTATCCAAAAATACGGACAAATCTGGTTCTAGCTACTTGTACAACTGGGTTCTTAGTGCAGGGCCGAAAGACCGAATTCCTGGACAAACTGCGGATTTCGACCCGGAATTCTTCCTAACCATCCTCAGAAATGGGAAATGGTTGGTATCCGAGGTAAACTTCCTATATAGTTTATGTTAGTCAATACCTGTATGATGCATCGTTGATCTTTATTGTTTTTTTTTTTTGGTTCACTCGTTGCAGCATTTGGAAGAGTGTTTGGCCAATATAAGGCTTAAACAAAAAAGGCTCCCAGATCAATATGCTCAGGATTCTTTGGTCCTCGATGAGACTTTCTTCCAACATCTTAAAACGAATTATTATCTATCAAGGGGTCTCATTACAGAGGAAGATTCAGTTTGCACAGGTGAAGATGGCAATCTCGTTATTACAAATAAGCCAGATACTGCTGCCAATGCTCCGAGGGGTGCCAAAGCTGGAGTTAGGGTTGGTGCCAAGAGTGGCAAGGGTGCCAAGGGTGTGAGGCCTGTGAATGAACCCAAAGAAGACATCCGGACTGCCTCGCATTCATTTGATGTGATGCGAAGGATCTGGAATGATCCCATCAAATGGAAGGAGGACACTGTTCTACCGTATACAACTGGTTCTCTACCATTTTTGCATGGCCGTGCATGGGAAGGAGCTACAAAATTTTATGGCATTGTCAACTCAGGAAATTCCCATTGGGTGGCCGTCGAGATTTTGCCCCAAGAGGGAGTCATCAAAGTTTACGACAGCGGTGGTGGTTCCCTTGACCACAGGAATTACCAAATTGCTTTGAACCATCTGTGTGTTTTCTTTCCCAAATTGTTGGCCCACACAGGAAAGTTCAGGCAATTAGGTGACAGCCTCAAGCACATGTGGAAGCTGCAACTTGCTCCGTGTCCAAAAAATAAACGAAGGTACATTTAAAGTTTACTAACTCTAAAATTTTTTATTATATTTTTATTTAATTTCTAATTTTTTTTTTTTTCAGTGGCGATTGTGGACTCTATTCCTTATATTACATTGAGCTTCTCATGCGTGGGGAACCACTGGATATTCTGGATGACGATAATACCTCTTTTTTAAGGTTACGTTTAGCATCCGAAATATTTTTTGAAGTTGATAAATACAATATTTAAGTTACACAGTATGTATTCATAATATTTATGTCCAATTCTTTAATAAATCGCGCAAGCGATTTAATTAATCGCGCAAAATGTAAATTCCCTAATAAATCGCGCAAAATGTACAATTCCCTAATAAATCGCGCAAGCGATTTAATTAATCGCTCACGCGATTCTTCATCAACATCTATTTATTTATTTTATTTAAATATTATTTATTTATTTTCTTCATCAACATCAATTGAATGCATGTTGAACCGAATAATATTGAATGCTAACTAGAATTATTGAAATATTGAAATTTGTATTTATGTGTTTCAAAATATTAATTTTTTTAATTTAATCGTTCACTTGATTTGATGAATCGCGCACTAGATTCATCAACTAACTAGAATTTAATAAGATAAATAGAAATATTTATTTTTATTATTTAATCGCTCACGCGATTCTGTAAAAAAATCAAAATATTAATTTTTCCTAAATTAATCGCTCACTTGATTTGATGAATCGCGCACTAGATTCTTCAGCTATATCAAATTATTTATGTTTTAATTGAATCGCGCACTTGATTTGATGAATCGCGTACAGGATTCTTCAGCTAAATAGAATTATTTATTTTCTTTATTTAATCGCACTTGCGATTCATTAATTAATCTCGCGCGCGATTCATTCTTGTTCTAAATATCAGATACTATAAATAATTTGTTGTATTTTCATTGGATCGCGGACTCGATTCGGTTAATCGCTCACGCGATTCTTCATCAACGTCTAGTCCTTTATTTTATTTGAAGAAGGGACATAGATGTCCATTGTCTTCTTCCCGCGTCTGACAGATGTTCTCGATGAGATGCTTGAATTTAATGAAAAGCTGCCTGCACTCATCCCGGAATTTTGACCGTCACCTTTACAATGCGACCAAGGAAGGAAGGAAGGGGTGCGACTGTTGGTTGGTTTAAGGCCCAATCACCTTTATTAGTATCCTCAATTCTGCTCTGTTCTCAGATTTCTGCAAAATTTTCATCACCTGCAAGAAGCCTTGCTTCTCTTTCTCTGTCCTATATCTCAATCCTTGACAAATAAAGTCATGAATAACCCTCCAAGACCTATTCTGGCATGGGTGGAAGAGTACATGGTTGAACGTCTTCGTATATATGCCGGAGACAACGAAATCGATCGGCTAGAAGTCTTCGACACGGTGCTATCTATTGTGTCGCGTGAATTGACTAAGCGATTCAAAACCAGATTCTGGGCACGAGATGTTGTAGCAGCAGTGAAAGGACTGCGGATAAAATTTTACGAATTCCGTAGATTATTGGCGTGTCCTGGAGTTAAAATGGCTGCTAATCGTATTAGTGCCGAAATTGATCCCCTAGTATATTATGGTGTGAATACCATTGAGGTAAGTCGAATTCATCAGTGTCCCTTTTTGTTTTGTTTTTTTTTTATCTTTCTTTGTTCATTTTTCAATGTTTAATATTACATAGGTTATTCAGCGGGATTTGGATGCCAGGGCATTTGGATGCCGTTATTATGATGACCTTAGGTATATCTTCAAAGTGCGGCAGGCACACCTTTTGGAGGGCGAAGAGGAGCACCTCCACGCTTTCCACATAAGTGATAGGGACTCAGACCCCGAGTCCTTTTACGACGTTGTTTACCTTGAGTCCTCTGAGGGGAGTGTTAATTCCATTATCCCTCAATATGATCCGGAGGAGGTTAATCAGTTTCCTCCTCCCCCATAAAATATTTAGTTTGATTGTAATGTATTTTACTGGTTTTGTAATGAAAGCAGACTGAATGTTGTTCTATTTTTATATATTTAGTTTTTATATGTTGTTCTATTTGATGAATCGCGCACTAGATTCATCAGCTAACTAGAATTTAATCAGATAAATAGAAATATTTATTTTTAATATTTAATCGCGTGAGCGATTTATAAAATCGCGTGAGCGATACATTGAATCGCGTGAGCGATTAACCAGAATCGCTCACGCGATTTGATGAATCGCGCACTAGATTCATCAGCTAACTAGAATTTAATCAGATAAATAGAAATATTTATTTTTAATATTTAATCGCGTGAGCGATTTATAAAATCGCGTGAGCGATACATTGAATCGCGTGAGCGATTAACCAGAATCGCTCACGCGATTTGATGAATCGCGCACTAGATTCATCAGCTAACTAGAATTTAATCAGATAAATAGAAATATTTATTTTTAATATTTAATCGCTCAGGCGATTAAATAAAGAAAATAAATAAATAATATTTAAATAAAATAAAGGACTAGAATCGCGTGAGCGATTAATTAAATCGCTTGAGCGATTTATTAGGCCTACATGCATTCAATATTATTCGGTTCGTAGTTTGCAGATGCATTCAACTATATCAAATTTTTAGGGTTTAGGGTAAAAAATAAATCAAATAAATATTTAAAACAAATAAAAAACTAGCTCTATAAGAAGAATAGATTGCGCGATTCATTAAATCGCTTGTGCGATTTATTTATTAAATCCCATTCTTTATTTATTTATTCCTCAACAACCAACCGTCATAGTATTGAATTGAATGCATGGTAATTTAATTGAATGCATGTACACCTAATTCTTCTATAAATATTCCAATTATCACTTGTCATCCTCACACCTTACTTCAAGCAAAACCCTAGCCGCTTTCTCTCTCCCCTTCTTTCTTCTTCTTCTTCAATAGAGGCAGACGAACGCGAAAACAAATCACCGTTTTGGAGCTTGGAGTTAGCTTCTAAGGATTGGGGTTCATGTTCTTAATAGTTGTTCATTGCTCATGAAGCCCAGTCCTTAGATGCTCGACTTCAAGCCCTAAAACCTGTGGTTTGGGTCAACTTCAAATACGTGATGGTGATGCTGATATGATATGCGAACAAAGGGACAGATCTGGGGGATGTAGCCGAAGAAGAAGAACGGGATAAGAGCGGAAGAGAAAAGGAAGGAAAAATGGAGAAATTATGTTAGATTTAGGGCTTTTGTTTTTGTTTTGTTCTAACTTATAAATTTATTTTATTTGCAGAAGGGCCCCTAAAATTTCTTCCTTTTACAAAACGAGTTAATTGCTGCTTGATTAGTAGATGAAGATGCCATGTCAGAAAATATTGGGGAAAGAAAAAGGGAAAAGAAATTGAGGGTTATATCCCTAAAAAAAGACTTGGGCGTCCCTTGGGGCCTAATTCTCTCCCTAATTCTCTCATGAGTTATTCCTCTCGAAGGGTTCGAAATTTCCGCATGACAGTATTATATTCTTCAATATCCTCTTTTTCTTTTGCATCTTAATTTTCAAAAGTGAAAAGCATTATAAAGTGATATATTCTTCTTGGATATGAAATTCTTATGATATTTTCTGATCTTCCCCCCTTGGACGAAATTGAGATCATTGAAAACAACAAGTAGCAGAGAAATGATTTGTTTTACCTTAGGGTCTTTATGATTAAGTAGTTGATTAATGAATTTGTTCCTCCGGAATCAATGATAATTCTTGATTAGATGTACATGTATTTTGATCAGCTAACAAGTTTGATGAAAATTCAAGCTTTCACGCACAAAATCCATTGCTCTCTGAAGTGAGTAGGCTATATCAACTTATACACAAGATTTATTTCCCTATTAACAGGCACAAAAGTCATCAAACCTCACCTTTGTTTCTCAAGTCGAACAGTTTTTCTCAAATTCTACAAATTTTAAATGATTCAACCGATTTTCAACTTAAGCTCAGCGCTTCATATCAGGTATATAATATCTTATTCGAATTTATAGTTTTTTTACATCAATTCATGTTAAACTACCATCGTCGATAATATGAGTAGCTAGGTTCGTATTTGGACTTGTCTCTACATCGAGAATTATCGTATTTTTCTTTCTTTGTTCAAATCACAATTAACAATGATATTATCTCTTAAAAAGTAAAATAGATCATATTGTTTAAATAGTGAAAAGTTAAATAAATTATACTTTCAAAAATGACAGCAAAAAATCCATAATCCCGGATTTTAAGGTCCATATAATAAACCCTAACCATCAATTAGAATAAGAATCACGTTCCATAATAAAACAGACGAAAAGACTAATCTCCCGCCAATCACCCTCACCTAATACCGTAATACCAAAGAGTTTGGTTTCGTCAAGCCAGAAACTAGTTGACAATTGACAACAGCTTTTGTTATATGCGTACATTGACGCCAATCCCACGCTCATTTTCTCTAATTCCC
Source organism: Lantana camara (assembly GCA_037501455.1). Taxonomy (NCBI): domain Eukaryota; kingdom Viridiplantae; phylum Streptophyta; class Magnoliopsida; order Lamiales; family Verbenaceae; genus Lantana; species Lantana camara. Next base: position 85,308,739 of record CM074862.1, on the reverse strand, counting down.
TCTCTCTAAGTCTAAGACCCAGCTATGCAGATTCCGGTGATCGATCTCGCGCCATTCTTGGAAGTTTCGGCCGGAAAAGCTTCGAGTCCAGACAATCAGGAGTTTGATTCTAAGCTCAAGGGTCTGTGCGCCGAGGTTAGCCGAACCCTAAAGGAGACGGGAGCTTTGCTTGTCAAAGATCCTCGATGCACTGTTGAAGACAACGATCGCTTCCTCGATATGATGGAGAAGTATTTTGAAATGCCTGATGAGTTCAAGCGCCTTCAAGAGCGCCCCCAGCTCCATTACCAGGTTTCTTTATTTCTTAATTTAGTGTTGGCTGGTTGATCGATCCTCAATTGGGGGTTCATTGTAATAATTAGATGTGACTAGGGCTGATTTTAGAAGTGTTTTTAATTGAATTGTTAGTCTGAGGTCGTAATTTAGTTATTGTAGTGTTTTGGTGTATTGTACCACCGAAATTATTCACCCACAACCCCCACAACCATATATATATGTGTGTGTGTGTGTACCATGTACTTGCTTTATGTATGTAGGTCTTATTCGTCAAAATTAAAGTAATTTCTCGTTTTATTCTTGAATTTCAATGATATGACATCTTGTGCTGGTTTCTATTGGAGCCTGTAATGAACTAAATCAAGGCCGAGAACATGGAACCGGTTGAATTGATACAAATCTTGTAGCATTGTCAGGTGTTGTGTAGTTGCAAAGAGAGCGTATGTTCTTGGTACATACATGGGCAAACTTATGTGTTCTTTGCATTTCTTTTGCATTGCATTCTGCAATCACCTGTTAAAAGACAAAAATTTTAAGGGGAGTATTCCACTTAAATGCATTTTTGGTCTCATTGGAAAAGAACCTCGTACACATTAGGCCCCATACCTCTTTTAATTACACATCTAGTCATTGAAATGAATTTGGCACATTATGGACTGACTCTTTAAGGCTGGCTGCAGGGGTTAACTTGTTTGAGTTTCCTAGAAGGGTATCACTCACTCAAATCGCATTGTTGATGTTATGTTTGCTCAGGTTGGAGTAACTCCTGAAGGAGTTGAAGTACCACGTAGTTTAGTGGATGCAGAAATGCAAGAAAAGCTAAGAGCAATACCGGCGGAGTTCAAACCGTTAACTCCCACAGGACCCGACCCTAAGTGGCGGTATATGTGGAGGGTTGGTGAACGACCATCAACTACCCGCTATAAGGTCAACCTAGTAAGGTGCTCCATGATTGATATTGTTAGGCTTCTTATTCTGACCCGTCTCATTTTATAGGAATTTAACGCGGATCCTGTTATACCTGAGGGATTTCCAGAGTGGAAAGATACCATGGATTCATGGGGATATAAAATGATATCTGCTTTAGAGGTCAGGATCTTTTTTATCTTTCATGCCACATCTTGCTATTTATTTTCTCACCTTATGCCATTTGTTGTCAGGTTGTTGCTGAAATGGCTGCTGTTGGCTTTGGCTTGCAGAAGGATGCATTCACTTCTCTAATGAAGCAGGTTATTGTTGTTCTTGACTCATCTTCTATTTCTTCATCCATCTTAGTTGCACGATCTAGTGAATCATAACTGGCAAGTTTTAAGTTTTGCAAACCTACCCTGGGAATAATGTAACAGCCTCGAGAGCATGAAGTTGTTTTAATGTTTTGGAAATTGGCAGCCAAGTGGACTGTAAAATTCTGCTTAGTCCCGAAAAATAGGCTCAATGATTGTCCTCTACTCTAGAAAGCAATCAGCGGAGGATTTTACCATTTCGTGGTTGAACCTATTTTTTAAGTTATCCAGTGGAACCAATATGTACTTGGGTTATGCCTATATTTTGGAGATACCTATAATATGACTTTGGCTATTTGGTACCAAGAATGGAGGACCTATTGATGTAAAGAAAACTTAAAAGATGGAAAACCCATTGTGAAACCTAAATCTAAAGATATGTTTGATGTCAACAAGTTTTTCTTGAAGAAGTCAAATAGAAAACCTACTAAAATGATGCCCCCCTCTTCATCCTTTTATTGATATCTTGAAAATGTGGGTATTTGATACGCAGTCTAGGGGCTTCTCTACCTTGAAATGGCTTTTTGCAACCACCGCTTAACTTGTAAAAGAACATCATGATTCATGAATTAAAATATAGGGCGAATATATAATGTTATTTCGATCTAAAGATCTTTGGTGTCAAATCATAATTTTTTTGAGTGATTCCTAAATATAATGTTATTTCGATCTAAAGATCTTTGAATTCAAATCATAATTTTTTGAGCAATCCCTATGGATAAGCCTGTTTTAGGACGACCCATACTGCTTCATGTCGTGGCCCATTCAGTTTGAGTACACATAATTTTTTTGGGAAAATAACGCAGATTGGAAACACTATCCTCAGTCTCTTAAATGAAATGTTAATTGTATTTCGAATTCCTGAGAAACTGTTAACATTCAGTCATCTTCCTTTCATTCTCTTTTTCTCCTTTTCTTTTTGAAATTTGGAGTCTTCCCTGAGGCTTTTCCAGAAACCTCTATTGCTATTTTTATTGTGAATGCCTGGCTTCAGCATCTGACAGTCTTATGAATGAATATTCACTTGTCGCCTTCAGGGATCACACCTACTTTCTCCAACAGGAAGCAATCTAAGACGTCATGGTCAAATAGGCACTGTGTTTGCTGCATATCATTATGACATCAGCTTTCTTACAATTCATGGCAGGAGTAGGTTCCCTGGACTAAATATTTGGCTGAGAAATGGGCAAAAAATGGAAGTCAAAGTTCCTGTTGGATGTCTCCTCATACAAGCAGGCAAGCAGGTATGCTTTCCTGGTATTAACATATCTAATGGCAAACATATCTGTTGGTTAATTTAGTGGTCAGCTGACTATCATACCTTTCATTCTGTCATTGCACAATTACCAAAAGTTAGTCAAATTTATTAGTGCTATGAGACAGTAAAAAAATTAGACTAAGTATAATACTTCGATTTTGACTCAGTTATCTTTTCAACATATCAGCCATTAACCAAGCTATAGTTATAAGGAAAGAGTAATCTTTATCCACCTTCTTAAAATTTTATGGATATGCAGATAGAGTGGTTGACTGGTGGAGAGTGCATAGCTGGGATGCATGAAGTTGTTGTGACTGATCGCACGATCGAAGCAATCAAATTAGCTTCACAGCAAAACCGCAGCCTATGGAGAGTATCCTCCACGGTGAGCCTTCACATGTGATTAAGAGGGTGTTAGGCTGAGCTTATTTAAGGAGCTTAAACTCTTAACATATTATAAGATGTTGGATATTATCTTAAAGATAAGCTCTCAAAGTGTTTGGATTAGAAAAATAAGATCATGAGCTTATGAGATAGTAATGACAATAGTGTAATTAATATGTTAAAAAAAGAAGCTGAATTTGTTAAATGTTGAAATAAGTCTTTACTACCCAACTTATTTTAAAAAGATTATAAGCTCCTACAATGTTAGGATTTTATCATTTTATAAGCTTTTTCAGAAAAGGTTTGTCAAATACCTCACTAGTCCTTACAAGCTCCTAAACAACTTATAAGCTGAACTGAATGCTCTTGATTATCGGTTCTATTTGCTAAACGCTCTTTGTCGTTCTGTGTTATCCAGCTTTTCGCGCACATAGCAATAGATGCCGAGCTGAAACCTTTAGGCCACTTCGCGAAGTCACCTACAGCCAGTAAGTATCCTACTATATGTGCTGGGGAGTATATGGAGCAGGAGCTCGCCATCATTAATCTGAAGGGAAGCAAAGGAGACGCAGCATAGTTTACAACTGAAGATAGTATGCAATATGTCGTTTTTCAGACTCCTGTTTATAGTGACTACATAATTGTTACCTCTCATTTTGAAGGAAATTAATAAAAAGGAGTTTTAAAGTTAGTGACTTACAATTAGTTTACTTTTTTATATTGCAATCCATTCGTATATGGTTATTGGTGGATAGATTTTGGTTTATATAAATAATCTAATATTTATTTGGGCTTGTAATTATTATGTCAAATTCATCCAATAAGTTGGATTGTTTACTGGGCATGTATAATTTATTTTCAGGGCATAAAATTACTTCTTTATCTTCTTATTCCACATTGATAAGTGATAACCCATTTCTGGGGAGTCAATATCGTGACTTAACATAACACAATAAAATTGGATTATTTTGCAACTTATAATTAGTTTACTTGATTAGAAAATGGAGTGTGACAACTTAGAATTTGTTTACTTGACTAGAAAATTTTTATTGACTTAGAATTAATTTACTTGACTAGAAAATGGGTAACGCTCTATTTTCTTAATGTTTACTTCCCTTGATAATTGACATTGGATCTTGTGGTAAAACTAAGATCTTGGGGGGTAGAAATGCACAGTTATTTAACAACACTCTCGAAAAAATTGCTAAATAGCTCATTTTATTGGATAACATGAAACAACTCTGTTGCTAAATAGTCACTTTTAATTGTTAATTTTTTTTTTAACTTTAAAAATAGTTTACTTTGACCAAAAGAGAATAATAAATCCAAAAATCCATATTTATTGTTAACTTGCCTTGAGGCGCATGTCACAAAATTTGGTTAAATAAGTTGTCTGATAATTTCTAATTTGCCATACATTTATATTATTATATCTTTATAATTTGGACCATATTTAGTTTTAAATCCAATCGAAAAGCTAATTTTTTGATAACGCTCTTATCCAATAACTAACCTAATTTGACACTGAATTATTGGGCTACACTATTTTGTTAAAATTTCTTATATATTATTAATCATCAATTTTGTCCTTAAATTCAAGTTTGATTCTTTATGGGTCAAAGACTAAAAGTTATTTAAGGCCTAAGCTGGCCTTATTATGGATAAAAAGTAATATTAATAAAATTTCCAAAAAAATCCACAATCCCGGAAAATGAGGGCCAGATATGATTAACAAACCCTAAACATCACCATCAATTGGAATAAATAATAATTATCCCTATTATAAATATAAGATAAAAAATCATCCGAACTTTGTCTCTTTTTATAATTTATCATTTCAATAAATTTTCATTACAAACCGTTATTCAATCTTTGTATTTATAACATACCGTCATGAAAATATAACTAATGTGTAATGTATCATATTTTTTAACCAAAATTATTAAAAAACATTTAAATAACTATATTTACTAATACAAAGATTAAATGACGGCGTGCAAAGAAAGTTTTGTTTGGACGGGGCAAAATTCCAACGACAAAAAATCATTTTCCTAATTATAAAGTGCAAAAGGGGAAACTAAAGAGAGCCAAAAGGCAGAAAGAGGAAAAGCAATAATCTCATTCTCCCGCCATCATCTTACTCAGAACAGAACAACTTCTCCACGCCAAAACTACTTGCAAGGCCCCACCATTTCTACGCTCCACTTTCTCTCTCTAAAACACGCACGGCTATGCAGATTCCGGTGATCGATCTCGCTCCATTCCTAGATTTCTCCGCCCGGAAACCGGACAATGGGGAGTTTGATTCTGAGCTCAAGAGTCTCTGCTCCGAGGTCAGCCGAACCCTAAAGGAGACGGGAGCTTTGCTTGTCAAAGATCCGCGATGCACTGTTGAAGACAACGATCGGTTTCTCGATATGATGGAGAAGTATTTCCAAATGCCTGATGATTTCAAGCGCCGCCAAGAACGCCCCCAGCTCCATTATCAGGTTTCCTTATTTATCTTGGCTGCGATTTCTCTGATTCGTGATTGGGGCTGATTTACTGAAATTAGATGGAAATACGGTTTATTTTTGAAGTGGTTCTGTCGGATTGTTGATTTGGGGTCCAATTTGGGTGATTAGTTGTTTGAGAGCTTGTAGTGTATTGAACCGCTGAAATGATGCATGTATATGTGCTTCAATTGGATGTGTATATCTAATTTAGCAGCATTTCAATTAATTCAATAATTTTAATGTATGCAAGCTGTGGTGATTTACACTGAAACAGTAAGGAATATAAACATGAGAATGTGGACAGGGTAGATTATTTGAAATTATGGGGAAAAAAAAAAAAAATCCGTGACAATTAACATAATGACGTTTGTTGCAAATCTGCTTTTAAATGTAAATTAGCTTAATAAATTATGTTTATTCTGTAAAATCATGTTTATGAAATGATAAAAAAAAAAAGTTTATGAAATGAAACTTTTAAATAAATCGAATGGTAACTCAAGATAAAGACAAATATATAGGAGTCCTTCATGTTTCATATTACCAATTCATGCTCTTCTTGCAAGCAGGGAAAGGATAGGGAAACAAAAACTATTACTCAAACTATTTCATCATTTCTGACAAATCTGTGTGACTTATGGATCATTTCGATATGGGAATTTATGGATAAATGATATCGAATGCATAATGATATGAACAAATTCAAAGTTTATATAAAATTTGTTATTCTTATGTGTGTGCAGTCATTTGCCTGTGTTCTCTTTTAGGACTAAGCAATGAGTAATTAACAATAGAGTCTTTACTTCCCCTTCAGTAATATTGTAGTTCCTTTCCTGAATCAATTTGTTTATCTTGTCTTTGTTACTGTCCCAAAAACTTTAACTGTACAAGAAAAGCCAGAGATGTCAAGCTTCTGTTATTCTTTTACATGGTTTGTCTTTATACTCTTTTTGAGTTAAATTTAGACACAGAAGGGAACAGATGTACTTATATATTGAGTAGCTAAAGATGCTTTTGTTTGGAGTGACTTCACAAGGCATGCTGCAAGGGTTCACTTGTTGAAGGTCCGGGGCCAATGTCACTCACTCAAATTGCACTGTTGATCTTATGTTTACTCAGGTTGGAGTAACCCCTGAAGGAGTTGAAGTACCACGTAGTTTAGTGGATGTGGAAATGCAGGAGAAGCTAAGAGAAATGCCTGTAGAGTTTAAACCATTAACTCCAACTGGACCAGACCCTAAGTGGCGATATATGTGGAGGGTTGGTCCACGGCCAACAAACACCCGCTTTAAGGTTAACCGTGCCATTTTTTCTGTGACGAAGTTGTTAGGCATCTTATGCTGACCTGTCTTAGTTTATAGGAACTTAACTCAGAGCCTGTCATACCTGAGGGATTCCCAGAGTGGAAAGATACCATGGATTCATGGGGACGTAAGATGATATCTGCTATAGAGGTTAGTGTCAGAGTTCCCCTTCTTATTTAGCATGGTTAGTTATTTATTTTCTCATATTATGCCATTCGTTGATAGGTTGTTGCTGAAATGGCTGCAGTTGGCTTTGGCCTGCAGAAGGATGCATTCACCTCTTTAATGGAACAGGTTACTGTTTTTTTAAACCTGTGTTGTCTTTCTCCAACTTGGTCATGGTGAATACATTTTATTTGATTTACAGATTCATGCAGTTGTATTTTTTCAATTCATCATCGTAGTCCTAAGTTTGGAAAAACTAATTATTAGCTAACTGTTATTTTCTTCCTCAACTTCCCTACTGATAAAATAATGAGCTTGCCCTATCCCAATGCTTCCTGTCCTTCAATTTTCTCAGAATCCTCTGTGACAAAGAGCAAAGCCATTTCACGTCTTTCATAGCATGAATATCTTTCTTGGTGCTATAATCAACTTGATGCAAGTTCCTCTTATTACTACTATTATTTTTTGTTTGAGAATTGAAGGTTTCTTCAAGTCTTTTACAGTACCCCTCTATTGATATTCTTTTGGTGCATGTAATTCTTCATCACCTGAATATTCATCTCTCACTTCAGGGACCACATCTCCTTGCTCCAACAGGAAGCGATCTAAGGCGTCATGGTCAAATAGGCACTGTATTTGCCGGATATCATTATGACCTCAACTTTCTTACAATTCATGGCAGGAGTAGATTCCCTGGACTAAATATTTGGCTGAGAAATGGGCAAAAAATGGAAGTCAAAGTTCCAGTGGGATGCCTCCTCATTCAAACAGGCAAACAGGTAAGTTTTTCCTAGGATGACATATCTAAAGATAAAAAAAAAAGAAAATATGTAATTAGTCGAGTGGTCAGCTGATTGTCTTCCCATTTCATTTCTTTCTTGGCCATTTACCGAAATATTGTCAAAATTTTTGGTCCTATCATGTGCAATACTCCCTTTTGGAATCAAAATACTTTTCCCCAAAATTTCCTCTTCCAACATATATTACTCATCCTCTTCCTAGCCATTACATTTGTATGGATATGCAGATAGAGTGGCTGACTGCTGGAGAATGCATTGCTGGGATGCATGAAGTTGTTGTGACTGACCGCACGATTGATGCAATCAAATCAGCTTCAGAGCAAAACCGCTGCCTATGGAGAGTGTCCTCTACGGTGAGCCTACACAATTGGTTAAGATCATTTTACCATATGCTCTACTTGATTATCTTGTCACTTGCTAAAATTTTGCTTTGTGGTTCTGTGTTATCTAGCTTTTTGCCCACATAGCATCAGATGCCGAGCTAAAACCTTTAGGCCACTTTGTCAACTCCCCCACAGCCAACAAGTATCCTCCTATGCGTGCTGGAGAGTTTGTAGAACAGGAGCTCGCCGTTATTAACCTTAAAGGAAGCAAAGGAGATGCAGCATAACTTACAACTGAAGACATTGTGCGCAACGTCTTCCCAGTTGGTGGTTTTCAGACTTTTGTTTATAATAACCGCATAATTGGTCGAAATGCCACAATCTGATACTATCGTTAGACGCCTCTATTTATCATTCATATGTTTCCCAATTTTAAACCTGGCTTTATGATATCATGTAAACTGTATAAGCCAGTATTCAGACGGTCACCCGAATGTTCTTAGTATTTATTACAACTCAATTGTATTCCCTCACCTCGTGGAGGTTATCCATCACATTCTCCCGCATAAACTGTGCAAGAACTTTGGTACCAAGTATTCAAGAAAACCCTGCTCAGGTAAATACCAAGAGTGAGAATCAGTAATTTCTCAGTTTTTCACTGCCCTCAATCAGTAACTTTGTTACTCCCATTCCCATTGTATGCTTGAAGTTGAAGCCAGATTGCTCATATATATTTGAAGATCTTTTGACAGGGCTCCAAATCACTTCAGTCCATTAATATGTCTGGTGATGATATAGATAAAGCAGAGCCACGTGGCCTACCATTATTGGACAAGATTCCCCAACCCCCCCATCCAACAGCCACTCAAAACCAAAAATGGACCTTTTTATCTTTCTCGTCACCCACAACAGAGAATTAAATTGGCCTCTACAACATGACAATTGACTTGCTGAATGGATTAGAAAGCAGAAACAATAAAGAAGAAACTGAAACAAAGCAACGGCAGCCCTGTTCAGAAAAATCTCTTATCCATTCATGGCGCCAACACTAACTTCAAATTCCTTCCTCCCCACCACCACCGCTCCCCATTCAAGAACCACCCGCAGGAATATTCATCTCCGGCCAGCGGTGCTTGCGAAGGCCGGCGATGATTCATCGAGCCCGTTTCGGTTCGATTTCGGGAAATTGGGGGATATAAAATCGTTTGATATAAAGTCTCTGGTTCCGGTGGTGATGAACGGAGGTCCTTCGTCCGGATTGTCGAGGCGGAAGGAGGCGGGAACGGTGTTTGTAGCGGGGGCGACGGGGCAGGCGGGGATCCGCATTGCGCAGACACTTCTGCGGCAGGGGTTCAGCGTGAGGGCCGGAGTGCCGGACCTTGCAGCCGCGCAGGAATTAGCTCGGCTTGCTGCAAACTACAAGGTTGCCTTCTTTACTCTTCACAATATCAAGTACTAGAGTTGTTAATGTCACTTAATTTAGTTATTTATAAATTAATGAATGATTATAACAAACTTAGTAAGGCTATTTTAGATACATCTCCGTACTTTAGTGATTTTTAAATATTCATTTAATCCATGATTAGTAATTTACGCCGTACATGTTGTAAAAGTTTTGTGCATATCTTGAGATTTGATCTAATTACAAAAGTTTTTGTACAATGACTCGGTAATGACACAGACTACACCTAATATATACTTAAGATTTAGCCTAACACGAACTATTGAACTCATAAATTTACTGCCAAATATTGATCATTAAACGCAGAAAATAAAATAGAAATATTCATAAAAGATTAGAGATGAGATAACCAAAATGATAGGATCAAATCAAAGGTAAGTTGTTAGATAGGAGAAATTTATGTAATATTTGTTTGATAGGGAAAAAAAATTGTAGGGGGTGTGAGTGTAATTATTCAATAGTTTTTATTGTAATCGTTGTTGCATGTTAGTTTATGATTCTATTGTAACAGATCATTTCCAACGAAGAATCAAAGCGTCTGAATGCTGTCGATTCCGCCTTCGATGATGCAGAATCAATTGCAAAAGCCATTGGAAGTGCCAGCAAAGTTGTCGTTACCATTGGTCAGTCGGAGAACGGGCCAAAAGGCGAAGTAACCGCAGCTGATGCCCTGCGGGTCATTGAAGCTGCACAATTAGCAAATGTCGGCCACGTGGCCGTTGTCTATGATGGATCCTCTGCAATTGGATCAACTGGCAATGTTCTCGACGGCCTGCAGTCGTTCTTCAGCAATCTCTTTGCGAAATCCCAGCCGTTGACAATCGCAGAGTTTCTGCAAATTGTGGTGAAGACTGATGTTAGTTACACGCTCATAAAGACCAGTCTGACGGAGGATTTCTCGCCTGAGAGTTCGTATAATGTTGTTGTCTCCGCTGAAGGAAGTGTTGCTGCGAATGACTACAAAGTAATGTAATGCATCCAATAATTTGTTTTCCCGAGTTTTTTTTCAACCAAGATTTATCCTCTAAAAAGTCCTAGAGAAATTTCAAATGATGTTTGATTTATTGCAATTTAAGGTTCAATCTCAGGCTTTGTGATTCTTCTCTGAAATTCCTCACAGAATATTGTTTATTCTTTCGGGAAATAGGTTGCGAAGTCGCAGATAGCTTCATTGGTGGCGGATGTGTTCTCGAATACAGCAGTTGCAGAAAATAAGGTACTGTTTAGTGGGATAAATTGATTGAATTGCTGTTGAAGCAGAAACAAAGTGTTGATTCTTCTCTTATGAAGTCAGTAATTAGAAGTTTTGTGTGCCTGAATGCTTATAAATTTTTAAATCATACTTATATTTGGTCTAGCTGCATGTCAAATTCTTCTTGTCACTGTTCAGGTCGTTGAGGTATCTACTGATCCATCTGCACCCTCAAAAGACACTGCTGAGCTTTTTAGGTAGTTATATCTTGTAGTATGTTGAGAAAACACACACACACGTATATATATAAATGATTATTTCCGATGTTCTCAAATCTCGACTACCTTTTTGGTTGTCATTCACAGTGCAATTCCAGAGGACGGACGAAGAAAAGCATACGCTGAATCCTTAGCAAAAGCAAAAGCTGAGGAGGAAGCTCTGAGAGCATCAGAACAAGCTCGCGAAGCAGCAGAAAGGCTCCAGAAAGAGGTGAAAAAGCTAGAAAAAGAAGAAGCTCGGGCCTCCAGCGTAGCAGCAGAAGCTGCAGGAGCATCAGTTGAGGACTTCTTGAATAAAGCCAAAGGCTTCACCTCAGGGATATCCTGGGAAAATCTGGGCTCGCAGCTTAAATCAGCCATTCAAAAGCCCGACGATGAAGAACCAAAAGTAAAAGTTGCCACGGTCAGGGGACAGGCCAAAGCCCGTTCTCTGCCTTCGCTCAAAGCCGTGGTGAAAAACAAACCAACACCACCTCCCAAACCGAAGAGCGTTGCAAAACCAAGAAGCGTTGAAAAACCGAAAGCTGAAAAAGTTGAGTCGAAGACAGAAACGCGAAAGGTGTTTGGCGGGTTATTTAAGCAGGAAACCATCTACATCGATGATGACTAGAGTTATTTTTTGAGATTCCATGACCACAAAGTTGAAATTGCCTGAGAAGGCAACATAAACTTTAATTTTCCTTCCTATAGATGATACATTTGCAGGTATTGAATATATATTGAATCTCTATTGCTTTTGCAGATGTGAATCTTAGCTGTTGTAATGTTTGTGTAATTTGTAAATGACAACAAGGGTTTTGGCTGTAATAAAATCTTATCATCTCTGCATTTTGACTATTGAGCAAAAATCTTGGCTTCGTCCCTGAGTATGTAACACCAACATAATAATCTACTAGTTTAATTTACAATTTGTCACGTTAATATATATATTGTAATTGATACTTAATTGTGTCGCCAAGGGTTATTTCATAATTTTAATAAACCTGCATTTTAAATGATCGAGTAAATGAATTCGGATGTTTGCGTGCTTACTACTCAGGTATCCATAATCTGAAGCTCGGATATATCTGTCAAAGTACGAATACAGATAACACTTTTTATTTTCCGTCGGATAACAAATACAAATTCGGATAATGGATGTCATAAACAAATTCGGATACACGAATAATGTATATCCGTTTACGGCTTTAGTATTATATTGGTCACTTCAAAATCTTCTCTACTGCAATTCACTATAAAAAACAGCAAAAAACTATCGAAATTTCCAAAGGGGGAGTTTGTCAGATTCGTCGGAATTTGATATATTGGTTTCTGATTACCGATTGTCATCTTTAACGTCATTAGTTAATTAGTTTTTTTTTTCTTTTCTTTAAAGATGATCAATGCTGATTCCTCAACTACCCCCAACAAAATTCGAACTCTTGACCTACCAGTTCATAGGTTAATTAGTTATTTCTTCACAATAATTTCAATATTAGCTTGTGCATGGTGCTTAAGGGAGTCTTATACCTATAAGAGGTTTCCTAACATTTGAAGAAAAGGAAAAAGACAAGAAAGAGTAGAGTTGGTGAAATATCAGTTAAGTTTCGATTTGTGGTAAGGGCAATGCACATGTAAAATTAGCTATCAGACATTTCACATGATAACAAACTATCCTCATATGAAACATTAATATTGTTAGCAATTTGAAAATGAATTTTTAAGAAATCCCACTTTGGAAAATACTGGAGTTAGAGATCACTGGATCTGCATACAAAGATTGTTTCTTATTTTAGTAATGGGAGAGAAAGAAGTTTGTTGTACCAAACTTAATACGAATATTAGATCCTCAACTTTGCAACGTCACCCACAGAATAGTGTTGCTGATCGATATATCATGCATGGACACAAATACAATGACACGGATACGATAGGAAAAAATGATATTTTTTAAAAATTGTACGTAAATTAAAGGGGGTGATTACTATGAACTTCGAACAAGTAAATATATTTTGTTTCCTTTAGTAGCTTTTTCATCTTATGGAAGGGCAAATCTCATATAATGGGAAATCTCATGTACGATTTAAGATAATTGCACTTAGTTTAAGTCTTTGGACACACAGTGAGTAATGGCGAGAAGAATCGTATATATTTTGTGATCCGCGTCTTTGGAGAACTTTAGATTTATTGTGATTCGACCTAATTCGACCCATATAAGAAATTCACACACCAAAAAAACAGAAAGAATCTAAGATAATTGCAAAAACAGGAACATAATCAATCATAAAGGGAAAATTATGGTGTGAAAAGATATTTACTTTTCAAGAATAATTGAAGATAATGGTTTATTTGTAAACAGAAAAATAGGATGTAGTGGAGTGCAAATAACAAAATTTTGAGTGGGGAATGTAAATAACAACCCCCAACTAAAATCATCTTAGGATTCTTAATCTTACCTTCTCCCTTCTACGTACCAATCTCATTTTCTTCCCCAATTTTGTCAAATAAACATCTTAATATTTGTAACGAATTCAGGAATTCCAGCAGCCAACCAATAAAAACATCACATTATTAACATTTGTTGGAGACTAATCAATCTAATTAATTTCTTTCATTCTCCTCCTCGGCAACTCACATCATCTGCATCCAATACTAATATACAGACATATAATGAGGAGAAATGTGTGATTAAGTAAAAGAGACTCATCCATCCTTAACTAAAAGTTAGATGTAATTTGGGTATGAAGTAACTTTAGATCTCCCGGTCTGTTGTCCCATCCTATTGAGGTGTCTACAATTCAACGAAGGGACTAATCACTATAATCGACGGTGAATGCTCTAATCTACATTAAAAAGAAAAAAAACTAATACATATATATTATTTAAGAATCCCATCCATATTAGTTAAGAATCCAGCAGGAAAGCAACAAAAATTAATTATTTTGACCAACTATTCCGTATACATAAATACGATCCACACACACATATACATATACATATACATATATATATATATATATATAATATGCATTGCCATCTGTAGCAATACGAACAGTTGATTTGATCAGGCGTTATGGCTTCATGGTATCTTCTCTTTCTCCCTCTCTTCTCTCTCTTCACAGGTTTGTTCTACTTTCCCTCACCAACTTTTACCATCACATTTTTCCAGTGCTAAAACATACAAAGCTGATTTGTCATCATCATTTTCAGGATCAAACGCTGCCGTTTTCACCCTGCAAAACAAATGCAGCGAAACCATATGGCCCGGAATCCTCTCCGCCGGCGGTAAACCTAACCTCATGAACGGCGGCCTAACACTGAAACCTAACCAAAAAACCGACGTCACAGCACCATCCGGCTGGTCCGGCCGGTTCTGGCCGCGAACCGGCTGCACCTTCGACCAGTCCGGCAACGGCAACTGCATCACCGGTGACTGTGGCAAACGCCTCCAATGCAGTGGCTCCGGTGGAGCTCCGCCAGCTTCACTGGCGGAGTTCACTCTAGACAGCCCCGTGGACTTCTACGACGTCAGCCTCGTCGACGGGTTCAACATCCCGGTCTCCATCACTCCGTCCGGCAGCTCCGGGAACTGCTCCGCCGTGAACTGCAACGGCAACGTGAACGCGCAGTGCCCGGAAAAGATGCAGGTTAAGAATAACGGTGCAACGGTGGGCTGTAAGAGCCCTTGCGTCGTCTTCGGGGAGCCTCAGTATTGTTGCACGGGAAGTTACAACAGTCCTGATGTGTGTAAACCGACTAATTACTCGCAGGTGTTCAAGAAAGCTTGTCCCACATCGTATAGCTACCCTTATGATGATAAAACGAGTACTTTTACGTGCAAGGGGGCTAACTATTTGATCTCGTTTTGTTAGATTTGTCTTGTAAGTTGAAGCAATAATACATGGAATTTGGTGTTATGGATCTAAAGGATTGTTGTTGAATATGTAAGGGTGTGAAAGAATTCAATAGACTGAAACAGATTTGATTGGGTTGGTTTCTTTAAAAAGATAAATAAATTAACAGACATTCTGGATTATAAATATACGTTATTCGATCCAAATTTATGCATATTCATCTGATAAAAATATTCAATAGATCATATCCGATTATAAATATACGTTGTTCGAAATAAATAAACCGAATATGAAATTAAGGAATCCAATCCGTTAAAAATTCGTATCCGATTTTATATATAATATTTATTAAATAAATTTTTTTCTAGTACATAATATCAAATAAAACCCGTTAAAATTTTCACATATTTATCACTTTAAACAATAACAAAATTTGAATCGTTTGCTCTAAAAATATATATTTTCCTTTATTCATAAGTTTAGGTTAACCTACTTTAAATAAATATAAATAAAACCATCAAATAATACATTAAATAACAATTCTTTATTAAATATTATGTAATTATATTTATTTTTTTATATTAAACCTGTTACTTAAAAAATTATATTTTATTGCTAATCGGATCGGATCTAATCCAACCAGATTATGAAATGCATTAAAAAATAATGAATCTGAATCCGGTTGTCGGGTTTTCTTGTTAAATTCTGATCCAGAATCTCCTGATCCGGCCAGAATCCGACCTGTTGACAGCCCTAGTTTATTGTGTTCTTGTTCTTCTCATCTTCTTTCTTTTGTGTCATATAACAAAACAAATGTAACGACAACATATTGTTGTACGCGAGCGTACAACAGCCACAATGCAAGCAAGCTTAATAACTATCCTGAGGTTTAGTAGTTATACGATGCAAGGGGGGTACCGGATACTACTTATCGGATCGTGTTTTCCGAGGGTTCAACTTAAGTTGAATAGAAGCTAGCTAAAGCATATGGGATTTGGGGTATGAGTTAATTATCAGGTGATGGGTAGAACCAAAGCATTTTGCTATGTAGTTTGAGGAAGAAACCAGGTTAGGGTCTCTCTATGAGTCTATATCTATATATTTCACAACAACATCTCCATACTTTATCCTAAATTAAGTACAAGATAAAAATAGCATTGCATTTAGGGACATGCAGGAATCGAGTACTGATGTGTAACGAGAGACGGTGCAACGAGACTTGGCACATAATTGGTTGGGTAAGATCAAATGGTATGTGTACGGATGTTCCCATTTAGGGACATGCAGGAATCGAGTATAGAGATAAAGTTGCAGGGTCAGAAAGACTATAATTGACACAGAACATATAATAAAAAGTTACAACTTTGTTTTTTAATAAGTAGAGAACTCTATATCAAGGCTAGGATAATGCTTATCACCTGAATAAATGAAATGATCAGCTCTATGATGATGAACAGCAGCCGAACTTGCTTCCAGCAGGTACTGGTTCCTGTCCCGGAACAACAATGTTGGTTCCCTTGAGAAGAGCTTCCTTTCCTCCAGATTCTGCTTCATTTGCAACGAGGGCTTTCTTGCTGACAACCCGATAAATCTCAGTGAGAACGGTTTGGAAAGCTGGCTCAACATTAGTTGCCTCAAGTGCTGATGTTTCCATAAAGAATAGGTTCTCGTTCTGTGCGTAATCTTTAGCATCTTCTGTTGCAACGTTTCGAAGAGTTCCCAGGTCGGATTTGTTGCCTACGAGCATAATGACTATGTTCTTGTCAGCATGTCCCCGCAATTCATCCAGCCACCTTGCTACGTGATCGAATGTTTGACGTTTGGTGATGTCATAAACTAGCATTGCGCCTACTGCTCCTCTGTAATATGCACTAGTCACTGCCCTATATCTGTTTTTCCAAAGTCCAGGTAAAAGGATCAGAATTAAGAGCATTTAATAGAGATCTTTTTTCTCTAAAGATTAGGTAAAAGAGTGTTTCAGGAAAGAAAAAATGCAGTGCAGGAAATTGAAATGTGAAATACAAGAGCATAAAGATGATTTATTTTGATTCTCATTCCCAGTTGAAAAATTTTTTCCAGTGCATTAAATGTCAGACCCATTGGGCTTTACGGCCGTTCATCAGTCATCACTGTAAGAGGGTACAGGTCCATATATGCTTGAACAGAAGAAGTATAAGAAGCAATCAATCATTGAAGCCACAATGGCTTCACAACCGAAGAACACCTGTACTGGCATTCCAAGTGTTATTGTTAAAGTGAAAGTGGTAAATTTTCCAAGCTAACTTACTCTGCTTCACAGTTGGCTTTGGTAATTAGTGCAGCAACTACTTAATGAAAAAGCATAGGTTTGTAATGAATTACCATCCAGCAGACTGGTGAATGGATTAGGAACCCACAGCCTCCATGATAGAGAATTTCGAAGTTGTCAATGATAACATTACAGGTTAAAATTATCGAGCAAGCCATCTCAATTTGCTTGACAAATTTCTAATGCCCTTGTCTACTCAACATAACAAAGATTGGAACCAATAAAGCAAATGGTTTTCTGGTATAAATTATCACATAAATAATACCTATTCAGACTGAGATTCCAAGAACCAGAAGATAATGACACAGCCCGTCTTAAGCTCAAATAACTAGGCTATTACATTAACTTGTAAGTAAATCTATCAAGCTTGCCATAGCTATTACATTCTAACCATCACATAAAACAAGAAAGAATGAGTTGTCTATGCAAACAAAATGTGCAAGATGGGAAACAAGGGAATAAGAGATCAATGGAGAAAATAATAAATGAAACAATAAAGAAAGCAACGGCCAGTCATTGCATTGCTGATCCCGTCACAACTCATAAGCCTATAGCAACATACTCTCTCATTCTCCCTTGAAGAACATAATAAGCATTAAGTTATATAGGAGCAGCAAAGGCACCCTCTCCACCAATCACCAAGATCCCAAACCAAAAGAGAGAAAATGAGAGACAAAAAATTCGTTCCTTTATCTCAAAATTAACATTCCTAAGACTTGCGAGCTAAGAATCTCTACATATGTCCAGTCTGTTAAATGATTCTAACTTAGCGTAAATGGCAAAACGGCATAAACCATTTACCTTTTCGGTTAAATAATTCATGGTAGATAGGCAGTCCAAGAAAATACGCTGCATCATTGCAGATGAGAATGAGGAAGACGGTAGCTCTTCGCAAATTTGGACAAAGGAGTAATAACCAATTCCAGGTATCACGTCAAAGCCCTTACTAGCCTTCATCATATACATTCACCATCCCGCTAGGTCTTAGTGGATAAAAACAGTTGAATAGTGGACATAAAACAAGTGAATTCAAGGCTTGACAACAGAATTGTTTGCTTTATCACCCCAAAACCGTTCGGTTCCTAACCTTTCAACTAGACTGGAATCCATCGGTAATCAGCATGCGAACTAAAATTCCTAGGATGAATTACAACCCCAATCCAAATAACCCGCCCCAACCACTTCATCCGACAGTACTGAATCAGTTCTCAGTTTTCTGCGCAAAATCGAATGACAATTCAAACTACAGTAATTTGCAAAAATTCAGCAGATAACCACCAAATGGCCTCAGTATTCGAAAATCCAAAAAATAAAAAACTGCAAAGAAACATACACGGAGAGATCTCCCGATTGCAATAAATACTCCATGCGCGCAAAAATTAAAAAAAAAAAAAAAAAAAAAAAGAAGGAAGTACCTCTCTTGGCCAGCAGTGTCCCAAATCTGCGCCTTTACAGTCTTATTATCGACCGTAATCGTCCGCGTCTGGAACTCCACCCCAATTGTCGCCTTGGAGTCCAAACTAAACTCGTTCCTCGAGAATCGCGCCAGGAGCTGCGACTTCCCCACCGCCGAATCCCCTATCAGCACGATTTTGAACACGTAGTCGATTTTGTTGCTGAAATCTCCACCGCGTATATTCGACATCTCTTCCCGATCGACGATCAAACGGAAACAGGAGAAGGCGTCGATCGCAGCAACACGCACACGCAAACGGAGCAGTATCTGCCGGCGTCGCGTATAGATAGCACACGCCGTGTACGTATACGGTATACGATCGATTACAGGTTGGTGATCACAGCGTGAAATGCAGAAAAGGCAGGGGCGAAGAAGGAAAAGTATGAACTGTTGCCTCAGAGTACGTGTTGAAGATTTTGACTTCGTCGAAGACTCGGGGAGTAGCCAGCCACCACAATATCGTATAATTACGTATTAATATTTTTATTTTTAGTTTTGGAAAAATAAAGGGAAAATCTTTGAATAGTACCAAAAAGTTGAAAAAATTCATTTTAGGTCCCCAATTTTGAAAAAATTCTCATTCAATCCCCAATTAAAAAATAAAATTCCTTTTAGGTCCCCACGAAAAATGGGAAAATCTTTGAATAGTACCTGACTTGGCACGTACCCGCCGTCGATCTAAGCCAATCACCTTGCCCCACGTGCATGATCGGAGGTCAAATCTCGCTCGGAGATCACCTTTCGACCGTCCAACTCAGAAGCTCATTTACCCCGCGAGAATTACCGCCCAGGAATGTCGACCTAAATGCTCGAACCAACCGGACCGTTGCGATCGACCCATAAACTCCGATTGACCAGCGCATTATTCCACTAGCGTAGTGGCCGACCGAGCATTTAATGCACGCCCTTAATGGGGCACCTGTCAGCTCCCCGTGCCGCCACGTCGAGGCGGTAACTTCTCTTTCCTTTCTGTATAAATACCCCCTCCTCATTTATTGCACGGTAAGTTTTTCCACCTAACACTTTTCACCACTCAATCTTTTCGATCATCTTTACCGATCTTGACTTGAGCGTCGGAGTGCCAACCCGGGTCTCACACCCATCTTCCCCGAGTTGGCCTCGGAGCTTACGTTTGTCGATCGTTGCAGAAGTCGAGCAGTCAGGCGGCCGTTTCCCCCACTAACAAATAGAGTGACCGCGTCGGATCTCTTGATCGATCATCAAGCGGAGATTTTTGGCACGATCATTTGGCGCCGTCTGTGGGAAGACGCAACAAGAAGCCATTGAACATGACTACTCGAAATATAGTAAGCAACCGCCTATTCGACGAAAACGACCGGGAGGTCATTCCTCAAGTTCCCTTACAGGTCGTTATTCCCACCTCCCTTCCGCCACAGCTAGTCTACTCGACGCCCGAGATAGAAAAATACTTGAAAGCCTGTCGCGATGAGGCTGTTGCAGCGGCTGCGGAGGGGAGAGAACCTCGCATGCCAGAATGCCCGGAGACTCGACCAATAGAGATCATTCAACCCCCGATAAATCATCCGGGATATATGCGACCAGTTCAGTATCCTCCGCCCGGCACGTATTGGGCCGAAATTGGGCAAAATGCACATCCTTAGCTTCCCCAACAACAACCGTTACCTTCTCAAGGAAATATGTGAAAGTCAGTTCAAGACAGATTATCATTTCAACCCGAGGAAGAGGTCGACTCTAGAACCCCAACTGACACCCGAATACATCGGGGTGGCGGCTGACGTGAGGCGGACGTATCACAATAGAGATCTCGATCGTCTCATCCCAATGCGAGAAATAACGATCGTAGATTGTCTGGATCCCAAAGAGAACGAAGCCCCACTCAACGTAACTCACCCCCACATGAATCGAAGGGAGTCTTTAACCGACTCGGACCACACGGTCCGGATAACCAGATCAGGAGATCGAACAGGGGTCGTATCGTGAGGTCGAATGACCTTCGAAACCAGATACCTCCGCTTTCCGATCGACCTGATCACCGACAGAGGAACGAAAGTCAGGGATCATTCAGCCGTTCGCCCCACCGATCACACTCCGTTAGGCGTGAACGTTCTAGGTCACCCCGACGCACACCGTCGGGCCCGAGGCATGTCCACCCATGGAGGTATCGCAGTGAGAGAGAAGCTCAGTCTCCATTTTGTGACTCAATCATTGAGTCCACTACCGATGAGAAGATCCCCACCGGACTACCCACATATAACGGATCGACGGACCCGGAAAAGCATGTGTCGCGCCTCGAAATGCAGCTCAGCATGTTCGGACACTCGCCTAATATCTGGGCTAAGATCTTTGTTACTACTCTGGATGGCCCCGCTCTGGAATGGTTTTCGAGGCTCCCTCCTCGATCGATAACCTCCTACAAGACACTCGTCGATCGATTCAAGGCTCAATTCTCTTCCATGAAGGGAGATAAGCTTCCGCCGACCTACCTGTACACCATTAAACAGGCTCCTAATGAATCGCTTTGAGATTTCTTCACTCGTTTCTCGCAAGCTGTGGTCAAAACAGAAGAACCGAGCATCGATCTTTTGAGACCTATTGTTCACAAGGCACTGGTCAACATCGAAGCCGCTCGGTACATCTTCTTACAGAAACCAAAGAATTTGGCGGACATCCAGGCAGCTGCTTGCGATTGGATGCAACTCGAAGAATTGGAGAGTTCTCAGAGGAGCCCGGTCCCCAGTCGAAAGGCAGATATCCATCGACCAATTAGACAAGACGCACGACCTAAGCCAGAGGGACCGACAGGGCCTACCACTCGAAAGCATTACACCCAGCTGACGCCCGCTCGATGAAATCTACAATGTTATCGATCCTGCCCTACTGAAAAAGCCTAAGCCAATGCGGGACACTCCCAAGAACCGAGAGAGCAATAAATTTTATAACTTTCACCAGCAAAAAGGTCACAACACTTCTGAATGTAATGCTTTACGAGATGAGGTCGAACGATTGATCAAAGGAGGCCTCCTCCAGGAGTTCGTGAAAAAAATGGATGACCATGCTCGAAACCGAGATCACCCCGACAGGTCGCCTCCCAAACAACGGCTGGCTAAGCCTCCAACAGAACGAGACCCTCATAACCGACCACTCCTCGGTCGGATTGACATGATTTCAGGAGGACCTTCAGGTGGAGATTCAAGGTCCGCTCGGAAAAAGACGCGACGGACCGCTACTCAAGGATTCTGTAGTCCCCGAGAAGTGATGCATATTCGGCCAGAAGATGCCTGGGTCAACAAAGATATAGTGTTTAATGAGAATGATGTAATTGATCTACCGGGACGCTCGAGCGAAACACCTAGTTGCCCTATGGTTGTCACGCTCGACGTCGCCAACTTTGCTGTATCTCGCACTTTAATAGATAATGGAAGCTCGAGCAATATTATCCTTTATTCGACTCTTGTCCGCATGAATTTACACGATGAATTGCTTCTAGATCCCATTCGAACCCCTCTCACAGGATTCGGAGGTGCAGAAGTGTACACCAAGGGTCGAGTACGGCTAATCACATCCATGGGCACTTTGCCCCGACGGGCGACACGCGAGATCGAATATCTTGTCATCGAAATGCCCTCCGCATATAATATTATCTTTGGTCGACCGGGCCTCATCGATTTCCGAGCGGTTATATCCACTTACCATCAAATGATCAAGCTACCCACTCCGGCCGGGGTCGGCGAATTAAGGTGCGACATACCAACCGCCTGGAGTTGCTACTCTATTTCGTTAGACAAACCCAAACCTTCTTCGGAGAAGCACGTCCCTCTGTTAATCGATGATCCCATCCTCGAGGATGAATTCGTGGACCCGGGAACCATCGACCCCGAGAATTCACGGAAAATGAGTTCTTCCCATGCGGCGAAAAGAAAGAAACAGGAAGACAAAAAGCTCGAGCCCACAGAAGAACTCGAAGAAATTCAACTAATCCCGGGGCAAACAGAAAAAATCACTCATATTGGCGCTGGTCGAAAGGGAAAAGAACAGTGCATGCTCATTCAGTTCCTACGTGACAATCTCGACGTTTTCGCGTGGAGTGTTTCTGATCTAGTGGGAGTGGACAGGAAAGTGATCGAACACCACTTGAATGTTGATCCCTCCTACAAGCCAGTCAAGCAAAAGCTACGCTCTCAAAGCGACTCCCGAAATGCCATCATCGAGGCTGAAGTCAACAAACTCCTGGACGCCCAGTATATCATGCCGATCCAATACATCGAATGGCTGTGCAATGTCGTCCTCGTACCTAAACCAGGAGGAAAGTGGCGAATGTGTAATAACTTCACTGACTTGAACAAGGCGTGCCCGATGGATCCCTATCTGTTACCTCGAATCGACCAACTGGTCGACTCCACGGCCGGATGCGAACGATTGAGCATGATGGACGCCTTTCAAGGATACTACCAAATCTTCATGGCCCTCGAGGATCAGCCAAAAACCGCTTTCATAGTCTTCAATGGCATTTACTGCTTCAAAGTTATGCCATTCGGACTTAAAAATGCGGGTGCTACGTACCAGAGAATGATGAACAAAGTTTTCGAGTCCGAGATCGGGGATACCATCGAAGTATATGTCGACGATATGCTAGTCAAAAGTGAAAAAGCCGCCGACCATCTGGGCCACTTGAAAAGAGCTTTCAACCTCCTTCGAAAGTACAACTTAAAACTCAACCCTGCTAAATGCACCTTTGGGGTCAATGGTGGTAAGTTCCTCGGATATATGGTCAGCCAGAGAGGGATCGAGGCCAACCCCGCAATGATAAAAGCTATCCAACTCCTGCCGGTCCCCAACTCGATCCGTGACGTACAGAGACTGGTGGGTCGGATCATATCCCTTAACCGCTTCATCGCCCGATCGTCGGAAAAGAACTTGCCCTTTTTCAAAATCTTGCGCGACATCAAGAATTTCGAATGGACTCCAGAGTGCGACCGAGCTCTTGAAGACCTAAAAAAATACCTCACCTCCCCACCTCTGCTTGCGAAACCCATCGACGGGGAAACTTTGTATCTGTATCTAGCCGTGTCAAACGAGACCATCAGCTCGGTACTTGTCACCATTCGAGATCGGAAACATGTCCCCGTGTATTACGTAAGTAAGGTTCTCCATGGCCCGGAGATACGCTATCTCGAGATCGAAAAGTTTGCTCTCGCAGTAGTCCATGCTTCCCGTAAACTTCGACCCTACTTCCAAGCGCATCCCATCGTAGTCCTCACCGATCAGCCATTAAAGACCATCATGGACAAACCAGAAGTCTCAGGTCGACTCACGAAGTGGACAATCGAGCTCGGACAATTCGAGGTAACATATCGACCCCGGGTGGCATACCAGGCACAGATCTTAGCCAATTTCTTGGTTGAGAAAGGCCCGCACTCGACGACAAAGGGTGACCCAACCGTTTGGACCCTTTCGGTCGATGGCTCCTCAACCGCTTCCGGGGGGGGGGGGGGGGGGGGGGGGGTGCCGGGGTATCCCTGGTCAGCACAAATGGCCAACAGGTCGAATACGCCATCGCCCTCGAGTATCCTGCAACAAACAATGAGGCTGAGTACGAAGCTCTTTTAGCGGGTTTGAGAATTGCGAAAATGCAGAACATAAAAAAACTTCGAGCTTTAACCGACTCACAACTGGTTGCTAGCCAAGTCAAGGGCGAATACGAGGCTCGAGAGGAGTCTATGGTCAAATATCTCGCCTTGGCCAAAAGGGCAATCACTGAATTTGATGAATTCGAGATCTCCCAAATTCCTCGAGAAGAAAACGGTCGAGCTGACGCCCTTTCTAGATTTGCCAGTGGTTCGCTCAGCACCCAGGATCGGACCATCACCTTCATGACCTCATCAGCTCGGTCGATAGATCACACTCCACCCGAAGTCAACTCCATCGATGCAACTGAGCCGTGTTGGCTCGATAACATCGTCTTGTATCTTCAAAATGGCATCTTACCCGAGGATTTGACCGAAGCAAGGAGACTCAAGCAACGCGCGCTGAGCTATACGCTGGACCAGGAGGGTCGTCTGTACAAACGTTCATTCATCGGTCCGACTAAACGGTGCCTCCGACCATCCCAGGGTCAAGAAGTTTTAGCCGAAATCCATGAGGGATCCTGTGGGAATCATGCCGGGGGGCGGTCTCTAGCCCTAAAGGTATCTCGCTCTGGATTCTTCTGGCCTAACCTACGCAAGGATGCACTCGAATTTGTGAGGAAATGCGATCGTTGCCAGAGGCATGCCAATTTGACCCTTCAGCACCCCGCACACATGATTCCGATCGAGTCATGCTGGCCCTTTGAGCAATGGGGAATCGACATAATTGGACCCTTTCCGATATCAACTCGACAAAGGCAGTTCATCATTATGGCGATCGATTATTTTTCTAAATGGGTCGAGGCTTTGGCAGTCGCAAAGATTACTTTCTACTCCTTACAGGACTTCCTCTGGAAGCACATCATCACTAGATTTGGAGTACCTCGAGTCATAGTATGCGATAATGGACCACAGTTCCGAAGTTCGAGATTTAGAGCCTATTGCTCCGACTTTAAGATCGATCAGAGATTCACTTCAGTCGGACATCCCCAGGCCAACGGTCAAGTCGAGGTTACCAATCGAACCATCATACAGAATCTATGTACGCGACTCGAAGCAAAGAAGAGCCATTGGGTCGATGAACTGGAAGGCGTCCTCTGGGCA
This sequence comes from Lantana camara, assembly GCA_037501455.1. NCBI lineage: Eukaryota > Viridiplantae > Streptophyta > Magnoliopsida > Lamiales > Verbenaceae > Lantana > Lantana camara. The sequence goes on along the minus strand of CM074862.1, from coordinate 85,283,215 downwards.
TATCGAACCACTCCTCGAATCCCCACTGGCCAGACACCTTTCGCCATGGTATATGGCTCGGAGGCCGTGATTCCGGCTGAGGTTATACATCAATCTCCCCGAGTGGCTCACTTCCAGCATGGTCAGAATAAGGAACTAAGAGCTTTCGATCTTGACACGATAAACGAAACTCGAGAAAAAGGTAACATGAAGATGCAGCAGTATCGAGCCACGACTGCTCGGGCATACAATAAAAACCTACGACCTCTCCACTTTCAAGTCGGGGATTTGGTCCTCAAAAGGGTTGACGTTACTAAACACGTAGGAAAGCTCGATGCTAATTGGGAAGGACCCTACCGTGTCCTCGAAATAGGCAAAAATTGGGCGTATCATCTCAAGGATCTCGATGGGCTACCGTTACCTCGATCATGGAATGCTCACAACTTGAAGAAATATTACTTGTGATTAATCGGTGTAATTTCTTTTGGTCAACTAAACACAATATGTAAATTTTCTGGTCGATTAATCGATAGAGCATTCTCCTGCCTTTTTAACAACCATGTTATTCGATCATATACTTGTGATTATACGATGCCCGCACTAATTTCTTGTATACTTCGAAAGATTAGAGCAACTTGCCTTGATATCTTCTCGATCATTATTTTCGATTAACATAAAAAGTTAAACGCCCAAAAAGCTCGAGAAAACACGTATAAAACCCAGAAGAGAACTTGCATAATGTATTTAAAAAAGGAAAGTCTACATCGATCACAATTCTTCGATCATAACCTTACAAATTTGGATTTTACAAATGGGAGCAACAAACGCTCGGATTCCTACCTATTTACACATGAATCCCGAGCCAACAACTACTAAAGTCCGACCCCAACAGTCGGAACTTTGAAAATTGAATTCCCCTTGGCCAGAGACCTCCGAGTACGAAGATAGGGCTAGTCCATTCTCTCCGACTCAATCCTCGACCGCTCAGGATCCGGTCCCCTCCTCGATTGGAACGATGGCCCCCTCCCCAAAGTACTCTGTACACATGTCTTTAGGATCGAAGGAAGCATCAAGGTCGAGCTCTTCCGTGACTACGTTGTCTGGTTCCCCCGCCGCTCTAGATCGAGCCAACTTCACGGCAAAGCCAAACTCGTCGTTGTCCCAGTTTGGCTCGGGAGTAGGAGGTCGGGTGACCGGTTCAACTGGACGAGGATCATCTTGATATAGGCCGACCTTTTCTTGATCATAGTCGAGCGGAAGATACTTAGCTGCTTGCACTTGAGCCAAGCACAAATTGAAGCCCTCCTCGACGTCTTTGAAGCTCGCGATCGACACGGCCTTCTCATAAGCCTTAAACTTCATGAATCTGTAAATGCCTCGACGCTCGAGGTCGTTCACGGATTCAGCAAGGCCCCTCTTGCATCGATCCAGGGCTAGCTTGGCGCCTTTCCTCTCTCCCTCCGCCAAGCCGCGGGTTCTCGCTTCGGCCTCTTCCTGGATCGACCTCGCCACCCGATCCTCCGCCACCTTCAGCTTTTTCTCGACTTCCGAGAGATTAGTTATGGCGTCCAAGAGATCGTGGTTGAGTTTTTCCTTGTCCTTGGTGGCCTCGGCCAACTTCTTATCCTTCTCCTCCAGCTCGAGCCTCATCGTCTCAACCTGCCGCTCGGCTTTCGCCCTCAATTGCCGATGAACCCATCCTCTTCGAGCCACTTGAAAGAAGTCCTGGCCCATCTGCAAGACATCATTGATCATCAGAAACCTCAACCATACACAGAAAATAATTTCTACAGGCACTTACGGCAAAATATTTCTGGACCCAAGACGCTTCGATCTCGTCGTCGGAGAGAGCCATCCTTTCTTTATGATCGACCGTTGTCTGGATCGAACTGTAAAGAGCCCCGAGTGCCTGGTAGTCTTTAGGGGCAGTTCCGACCCGTCTGGGCTCGCCTCTCTCGTTGACACTTGCAAGGCCGCACGGGAAGTGGGGTTCCTCGAGGATCGGGTAGTCGAAGAACAACTTCTTCTCTTCTTCGCTCGATTTCCACGGCACCGCGCTCGAGGATCCCGCGCCAGGCCTTCGCACTCCCGCCAAAATGCTGGCCACGTTTCGAGGCACTATTGCCCCTCGACCCTGGTTCGGAGGGGTCGAGTAGGCTCCAACCTGGACCTCAACAATCGGCCCAAGCGCCGGTGGCATGGGGAGTAAGGGGCTCTTCTCTCGACCTATATTCTTATCGGCCCCGACCCCAGACTTTGCCTGGCCCTTAGTTTTTTGCTTTTTTGCCTGGGGGGCTCCATGGTCCTCGACCCCCGATGGAGTTCGCCCCCTCTTCTCGGGAGCGTCATTGGTCCTCATCGCAAGAACCCCAGGCAGAGCCCCGATCGTCGCATCGGTCGAGGCAGCAGTCTCCGCTTGGGTAGGAGGGGGCATTTTCTTCTTCTCGGCCGCTTTCTTCAGCTCGGCCATCTCCTTCCTTCTGGCGTTCAAAGCAGCCGACATGATGTATTGCTCTGCACAGAAAAGGCACTTGATTATGAAAATAACCAAACAAGGAGGAAAACAACAACAAACAAATGGCAGAGATGCCTCGAGGGATTCGTTCGGAATACCAGGGTCGAAGTGCTTTTTCACTCCCGGCGCGAGCCCCAGCTCGATCAATGATTGCGGAGCAACCATATCCTCCGACTCCACACTTCCCATCCTCCTCAAGGCCGTCATCAAAGTGTTTGGCCAACCCGGATGCCCCCTCAGAAGGTCCGATCGAGAAACCCAGCTCCATCCCGGGTATTTTAGGCCGGGCCAACCCTTTTCACTCTCGATGAAAACAAATCTCTGCTTCCATCCTTTACCGTTCGACGAAGTAGGCGACCTAACGATCCGATAATTACTCTTCGATTGCAGTTGGATATACCCCAGGCCAGACTTCGAGGTCTCGGTCGTCAATCCGGCTTGGAAGATCTCGGAAATGCAGTAAACGTTAACCTTCATTCCCAAGCACCTCAACAAAGCCCTCAATCCGTTTACCATGGCGTAAGAATTGGGCATCAACTGCAATGGACTAATCCTAAGGGTATTGAAGAAGTAAACCATCTCCTCGGGAATGGGCACCCTAAACCCATTTTTGACCGCCAAGTAGTTGATCGCGATGCAGTTAGGCGGCGGGTCGGTCATGCGATCTCCTGACTGGGGCATTATCACTCGATAACCCCCGTACTCCGGAGCCCCCCCAAACAACCATTTCTGGACCTCTCCAAGTTTGTCCTCGGATATCGAACAGGTAATGGCTCGGGGGTCATTCTGTAGCCAACCCTCTGGTTCTGAATTCTCCACCTCCTCATCCTCTTCTTCCTCTTCTAGTCGACCTGAGGTCGACGTCACCTCTCCTTGCTCCCGAGGTACTACCACCTCTGTTGTCTCATCCTCGGACAAAGGCTCCGAAACCTCTACGACCTCGACGAACTCATCCCTCCCCTGGGGATTCGTCGACCTAGTCTCCATAGTCTCTCCCGAATCCGATGTCGAACTCGACCCAGATGTGTCCGAGCTCGAACTCGCACTCGCGGTCGCCACTCCCTTCCCTCTGGGGCCGGTCTCCGCTCGATTTGTCGACATCCTACAGTGGTTGACAAAAACCTCGTTTTTATGGTGTAGTTCGGATACGAACAAATCGAGAGAGAGGAAGCCTTCGAAGAGGGAAGTGGTACACCTCTCCCTCGAAGCGATCGAAAACAAAAATAAAAAGCACAGAGAAAGAAAATCGAACAACAGATCGGAAATATTACCTTTTGTTTTCCGAAGATTCGAACAGTCCTCTTATAAAGCGAGCGACCCCGAAATTCGACACACAAAGGACTCTTTATCGATCGAGGATGGCTCGAAACTCTCTTCAGTTCTCTTTCGCAAAAGTAACAAATGGATTTATAGAGGGAACTATTTATAGGGATAAAAATGGGCGGGAATCGAGAAGATGAAACAGCGTGATGATTACAGCGGGTCCCACTCTTGGGATTTGAAACGCCGCTGCCACGTCAGCCCTAGCAGACGACGTTTCGGGGGGCTTATGACGTGGCACGTACCCGCCGTCGATCTAAGCCAATCACCTTGCCCCACGTGCATGATCGGAGGTCAAATCTCGCTCGGAGATCACCTTTCGACCGTCCAACTCAGAAGCTCATTTACCCCGCGAGAATTACCGCCCAGGAATGTCGACCTAAATGCTCGAACCAACCGGACCGTTGCGATCGACCCATAAACTCCGATTAACCAGCGCATTATTCCACTAGCGTAGTGGCCGACCGAGCATTTAATGCACGCCCTTAATGGGGCACCTGTCAGCTCCCCGCGCCGCCACGTCGAGGCGGTAACTTCTCTTTCCTTTCTGTATAAATACCCCCTCCTCATTTATTGCATGGTAAGTTTTTCCACCTAACACTTTTCACCACTCAATCTTTTCGATCATCTTTACCGATCTTGACTTGAGCGTCGGAGTGCCAACCCGGGTCTCACACCCATCTTCCCCGAGTTGGCCTCGGAGCTTACGTTTGTCGATCGTTGCAGAAGTCGAGCAGTCAGGCAGCCGTTTCCCCCACTAACAAATAGAGTGACCGCGTCGGATCTCTTGATCGATCATCAAGCGGAGATTTTTGGCACGATCAGTACCAAAAAGTTGAAAAAATTCCTTTTAGGTCCCCAATTTTGAAAAAGTTCCCATTCAATCCCCAATTGAAAAACAAAATTCCTTTTAGGTCCCCACAAATAGTACAGGTTCATACATTGTCTTTAGGAATTGTGTACATTTTTTAGGGAATTGCGTATAAAAATCCCGGAATCTCGTATATACGAGATTCCGGGATTTTTATACGCAATTCCTTCAAAAATGTACGCAATTCCTGAATTATTATACAACCTTGGGGAGTGAAAAGAAATTTTGTTTTTCAATTGGGGAGTGAACAGGAACTTTTTCAAAATTGGGGAGTGACAAGGAAATTCAGTTTACACTTGGGGATTTTTGAGGAATTGTCCAAAAAATAAAATTATTTTTTAATTTGTTCACTTTATGGGGAGAAAGAATGTATGTGAATATTTTACTAGAATTGATGACTATTTATTTATAATGTAAAGTTAATGCTCTGAATTAATTTTTAGTTATTTTTTTTATTGAAAATATGACAGTTTCTTTTATTTTTTTTTTTTATCAAGATAGAAAAATTCGGGAATATTATATTTTTGGTCCTCCAACTATACGACTTATTCTCTTTTCGTCCCCGACTGTTCAATTTTACAAAACTGGTCACTGAATTAACACTTTTTTTTCAACCTTAGTCCCGCCGTCAGCCTAGGCGTTAAGTTAAACGGAATATGCTTGTTTGTTATTCACGTGCAACTCACGTGACTAATTATAACTGCCCTAATTCAGATTTCACCACAATTAAATAAAAAATGTCATCGTTTCTATCCCAAATACAAATAACCCTAGACACCCCATTTCCCCCAATTCATATTTGTCCATAAATCTCCCAAATTTCTTCAATTTTTAGCACCCAAGGATGTAATCATGGACGACACTGAGCGGAAAAAACAAAATTTTATGTATTTCGTGTGTGCAAGTTTTGGGGGTGTGGTTTTTCGAAGATCTGGTGTGGAATTACGAAGGAGCTGAAGCTGGAAAATGGCTCTCAGACCACCATGAGTGCGGGAAAGACCTAATTATAGTGAATATTTGCATTTCTTGTTGCTCTTTTTTCTTGGGTTGTTTGAATTCTGACTCTGTTTTTCATTTCTCACAACTAAGACTACAATGTACAACATCAAACTATTTCATGGGGGGTAAAATGGTAGAGGAGCCCGTTCGGAGGTATGTTGGGGGTACAATAGATTACTTTGACGAAATTGATGGTGATTTGTTTGGAATGCTTGAATTGAATGACATTGTAGAGAAGCTTGGGTATGACAATGAATCATGTAAACTGTGGCACAAATTTGGGAGTAATTTGGAGAGGGGTAGTAAGTTAATTGAGAATGATGTTGATGTGCTTAACTTACATGTGTGAGAGTTTCAATGCCCCGATTCTATCTGATAGGGATAAACCCATTATCAGCATGTTGGAAGCAATCAGAAACACCATCATGACAAGGTTCCAAGTGAACAGAGACAAGGGCAAAGATTGGGATGGTAAAGTCTGTCCTAAAATTCTGAAGCTACTTGAGAAGAATTCCAAAGAGGCGGGAGAGTGTATACCCATTAAGGCAAGTGATTCTAAGTATCAGATTCAGGGGCCATTTGATCAACATGTTGTGGATGTGGATCAAAGATCATGCAGTTGCAGAAGGTGGGATTTGACAGGCATACCTTGTAGACATGGTATTTCTGTAATTTGGTGCAAAAATGAAGAACCAACAGATTATGTTCATGACTTCTATAGCATAGAATCATATGTGAGGGCATATCTACCTGTCATCAACCCACTTCCACCACCTTTACCACCTGTGTATGAAAATAGGCCAGGAAGGCCTAAAAAAAGCAAGGAAGAGACAAGCAGATGAGCCTCCAGCAGCCAATCCCAATAAAATGAGGAGATTTAACACAAAAATTAAGTGTAGAAACTGTGGAGTGTAGGGGCACAATTTTAGGACTTGCAAGGAAAAAAGCAAAGGCAAAGATGTGGAAGTGAACCTAGACCAGTTCTTGAGTGGTGAGCCCCACGCACCTCAGATTTCAAGGAGTGATTCTGCCAAGCAATCTACAAAATCCACAACTAAATCAGCCTCTTCAAGGAGAGAAAAATTACCTGTAAGTATCATATTGCAATTTTTAAATTCAAGGTATTCTTTCTGCAATTAATCTGTTGCAATCTGCATTTGATAGGTCAAGAGTTCAAGAAAGAACACTGGGATTAGGATTGGTGGATCCTCAAACAAAATTAAATCAGTCAATGTAAGTTGCATTACATATCAAGTACTTTTTAGTTATCTTATGCCTTTATTTTCTAATCATTGTGTTGCTTTTTTTTTTTTTAGCTCACTCAAAACTCCACATCGAGTACACCGGTGATAGTTCGGAGAGGTGTAAATTTTATCACAGTGCCTAACCTTCAAAAAGCAAGTCAAAAAGGAAAAGAAAAGGCATCCAAGTAGAAGTGACTGAATTTCATGTTATGTTATTTAACTTTTTATTTGAAAATGATGTATTTTGGATTGGATGAACATTATCTTGTCTTCATTGTGTCTGTTTGTTTTGTTGTCGCCTGGACTAGTGTTTAATTTCGAGTTTGAAGTTTATGCAAGATATTGTTGTTTTGAATGACTTAATATGAAGACATGGTTGTTTGTTGAGACAGTTTTTGTAATGTTGATCCACGTTCAATTTCATGTTGCAGTGTACACAGGTTGTTGCAATGCTAAAATACATATTGTTATATAAATTGAACACAAATTTTATTGCACAACAATAAGAAACAACAGCAGCCATACATTAAGACATCCTATTTATTAGTGAGAAACAACAACAACATGATCATAAAAACACACCCAACATGAAACCATTGAAAAACGAACAACATCTACTTGTCTTCTGGGACACCTTCAACTCATTCCGATATTTTTCAACTAAATTTTCCAACTCAGATTCATGTTCCATCATTTCATGTAACTCATGCTCCAGATTTTTCTTATCCCGACGCAAACGTAGCACAACTTCTTTGGCACGACTACAAAAAACTGGATCCCACCACCTATAGAAACTGTAAAATCCTTTTTCACGCTAGAATAAACTTAAAAGCAAAGAACATTAACATAAAACACAAAATTAAAGTAATATAAAAGATTTGGCAAAATTCTAAATACCCCATAATTCGGGCACGCCCAAAATCTTCTACAGGGATTCAAATTGGTCCATGCGGTTCTCAATGGTAATTCATACCCACATTTGCAAAAAAACTCGTTCAACTGGAAAATTTTGCCTTTGTGAACTCCAACAATTCGAATCTGTTGACATGGTAGCCATAAATCACTTCTCCAGTGCAACAACTAAGGAATGTGAGGGAAAAGGAAAGAAACGGCGCCAAAATACCGATAAAATTAGGGCTCCGTTTAACTTAACGCCTAAGCTGACGGCAGGACTAAGGTTGAAAAAAAAGTGGTAGTTCAGTGACTAGTTTTGTAAAATTGAATAGTTGGGGACGGAAAGAGAATAAGTCGTATAGTTGGAGGACCAAAAATGTAATATTCCCGAAAAATTCTGAGTTTCCTATGGGATTGCTATTAAATTAGAGAAAGGAATTATGTTCATATTGTTTAATAATTTAACATATATCACTATTATATTTGAATAAATGCTTTTTATGAAAGCTATTTGAATAAATTCCAATATTATATTTTAGTTGTTTTAATTTACAGGTGTACCAAAGGAGGTGGAAAAATGTAGGTTAAAAATATATAGGGAGAATTTGAATAGTTGATACTAAATGATATGTTATTTCAAATTTTTAGCTCCAAAATGGTGGAAAGGAGAAAGAAACTTCAAATCACAAGGCTGAAAGGCAAAGAGGAAATTTTCAGCCGAGGATGATTCATCATCGGCGCCGTCGTGAATCGAACTGCTGAGAGCTTTGACGACAAATATCCTGGAGAGGTTGGGATAGATAGAGATCATGAGAAGGGCACAGAGGGTTTGTAAATCCTGGCATAGCGTGCGCCAGTTATGTGGCGAGTTATTGACATGAAAATTCAGGTAACCATATCAAGCCCTAATGGCTTCATTTCTTGTGCGGCAAGGTGGTGGAGCGTAGTTAGGGACAATTAATCCATATTAATATTGAGTTCTTCAAAACTGATGAACTGCTCGAATTCATTTCTAGCAAAACAAATGATCTCAGACGTCTTAGAATTGCATGTTCCCTTGATATAACTGGGATTGGCTTGAGAGAAGTGGTTAAAAAATTTCCACGGTTGGAAGAGTTGCACCTCTTTTTTATGTCATCCGTCCATGCTGAAGATATTGAAAATATTACAATCTCTTGCCCTATGCTAAAGTTATTTACATTCAATGATCGTGGATATGGGTTTGCCCTTGTGGAAATCAATAATGGGTATGCTATGGTTGTTGCCAATAACATGCCTAACTTGCGCTACCTTCAACTTTTTGGAAACAGGTTGAGCAATGAGGGTCTTGAGAAGTGTCAAAATCTTGAGTCACTTGATCTTAGGCAGTGCTTTAATGTTGATCTGAGAGGAGAAATAGGCAAAAGATGTTCTCAGCAGATTAAAAATCTCAGGGAGGTACAAGACATGACTAAGGATTATGAGTGGAATGCTGACATTTATAATGATGAAAAGGAGTATGATAATTTTGATCTTTGGGAATGACTGTTTCTGAGTTTGGAGCTTTATTTTGGTCTCTAGTTAAATCTGGAATGGTTTTTGCAGAATGCAGAGCTTCATTTTGCGAGATGTCTCTTATTTTCTCATATCTAGTTTGTTTTGGACTTTACGAGCTTTTGTACAGTGACCCTTTTAGCTTTTCTCATATCTAGTTTGTTTTGGACTTTACGAGCTTTTGTACATTGACCCTTTTGTCTTAATTTTTACGCTTTTGGCTTAACTGATTTGATTTTTAAAAAATATACAGGTGTACCAACTAACTTCCACAGTATATGTATTTTTTTAAATATAGCAACAGGCTTAAATAAATTGTTAACATATTTAAATGTTATTCTTAATCTTTTTTCTTAAAAAAAAAAAAATACAAACTACATTATTATCAGATCTACAATTAAAATGGTACAAGCTGAAATAGTGCAAGCTAAATATGTAAGGAACAAACACTAATGAAACTACAGTTGTCGAAAGCAAAAAATATCAACTTCTATATAGAAAACTAGATAATAATAAAAGTGAATCCTAACAAAGAAACTAAACTTGAAAAAGACAAAACTTCGATAAATAACTTAATTTTGAAAAAAGGATGTCGATCTATGAAGAGAACATCTTTCTTATTCAACCAACATCACCAAAAAATAAAATTAGAAAGAACGTAGATTTGAAAAGGTAGCAAATCACAAAGAACGTAGTTGTGAGAAAGTAGCGACAGAGTAGATCTAGGAGTATAGAAGTAAATCTAAAAGGATGGAGACAAATCTGAGAGGATGGCGGTAGAACAAAGTTGAGATGATTAAATCTAAGTCGCTCTGGCGGTAGAACCATATTATCCACCATCAAAATTTCAATTAACTTTAGTCTCTTGAAAGATAGAGAATTAAGAGAGAGACTTAAACCCAATATTATTCTCAATCTAAAATTTTACATTTAATGATACTTTTTCAATCACATTTTTTTATTTTTTCCGATAAAGTATCTTTTTCCCATGAAATAGTAAATGAGAATCAAAATATAACCAATAATTCTTTTTAACGATTAAAGTAGAACATCACTCTAAAGAAAGAAATTGTTTCCCTCTCGTATGAGAGTTCCCTCTTCGTATGAGAGAGCAGCCAACTAAAACCCTAGAAGCCGCCGGACCTCCGCTGCAAAGCTGCTATTCATCATCGACTGCCGCTCGCTCGCCTTGATCACTACCACGCTCTTCTTCTCTCCCTCTTTTATCTTTTCCTTTTTTTTCCCTACGTCTTCTCTCTCTTAGTGTTATTTTTCCTTCGACTAACTGACTTTCTTCCCGTACGTTTGTTTCAGGTTTCGATTTACGCATTCTCAGGAGAACACCGGAAGGGAATCCCACAGAACATATCCTCCCACGCTATGCAGCCATCCCAGAGACATCCCGGTTCGTTAGGGGAAACCTCAGAAAATTTCCCGTCTAACTAAGGCTCTCACTCTCTCTACTAAGGAGGCATCATGCTTTAATATGCCGGAATATGCATGGGGATCGGTTGGGCATAACCTTCGTTTATTTATCGTTGGTAAGGTTTTCACCCACCGCTCTGTCCATTTAGAATCCTTCAGTGTTACTATGATGAGAGCTTTAATTCCGGTTAAGGGGATGGAAATAACTAAACTAGGACAGAACAGGTTTTTATTCTCCTTCAATCATAAGTTGGATTTACAGAGGGTTTTAGAAAACACGCCGTGGTATTTTGATAAATATCCGATTATCATGAAGGGGTTAGAGGAGACTGATGACCCCAGTTTGGTGCCTTTGGAATGATGCGATTACATTATTCATGTCCGTGGCCTCCCTATGGAATACAGATCAGAGGTTGTTGCTGAATTCGTGGGTAACAAAATTGGTATTTTCAGATCCTTTGTGAGGGCTAGTCCGAGCAGGATGGGTTTCGATTCCATGAGAATAAGGGTGAGCATTTGTATGTCGGAGCCACTCCTTAGGTGCCTTACTTTGAAACTGCCAATGGGACAAGAACTAGAACTTTTACCGAGCTATGAAAGATTGGCTAACTTCTGTTATCTCTGTGGGATTTGCGATCACGTGGACAAGTACTGTCTTCTACGATACGAGGATGATTTCATTGACCCTAACCTGCACTACCCTTTCAGCCCTTGGCTCCGTGAGGGAATCAATGGGAGGACTCGGGCTGATAATGGTTTTCTATCCAGTTCATTTGGGGCTTCCACTCCCCGGCCTGGTTTTCTTAGGCCAAGAAGAGACAGCAACCCTCCTCACCATCGGGTGTTCCCTTTCATGCAAGCATCATTCCATGTCTGACAAGGAGAATAGCTCACCCCACGCTATTACAGAATATGCCCCAGGACCAGCCGTATCTACCCATCTCTAGCGTTCAACTTCTCCCCCTCTTGGACCTCTCGTATCATCCCTGCACCCAACCATGATAAGAGAGATAATCTCACAAACTTCCTTCCCCCATTACACTACCCCAACAAACACACCTCGTCCCCAGCCAAAACTCAACCCCATACCTGCTCTGACACCCGAGATCAGATGAGGAGACTTCCAGCCCAACTAAACAATGCCTGAAAACTTATCATCCCCATCCTCTTTCTAATATTATCCTTCCACTTCAAAACCATACTCTCCTGCCCCAGACCTCCCTTCAATCCGAAAGCCTCCATACCCAGCTGAACAATGATCTTATCAACGTCCCTCTCACACTAAACCTGGAGAATTCTCAACCCCTAAATACACCCAAGATCTGCAAATCCCGTAAGCAAACTACAAACAAATTAACCATCAGCCTTTAAACCTCAAAGGACCTGCCGGAGAACTCTGTCACCCCTTCCCTTTCGGACACCAATGCATGCCTTGGCGATATTACTAACTTAACGGTGGAGGCTGCAGCGCAACCCCGCCGAGCTCAATGAGTTCCCTCAGCTGGAACTGTTAAGGTTGGGGGGGGGGGGGCCTGGTTAGTTCACACTCTCCGATCTCTTATACGGGATCACCAGCCCCAAATTATCTTTCTTTCAGAGACCAAGTGTAGGAGTTGGAAGATTGAAAGATTGAAACTTTCTTTGGATATGAACGGTGTTAATGTGGATTCGGTTAGTAAAGGAGGCGGACTTGTGTTGCTTTGGCGCAGGGATGTGGAAGTCACTCTACAAAGCTTTTCTTCTTTTCATATTGATGTTACTGTGAAAGACTTAGGTTGTAAGGGTTCGTAGCGATTTACTGGTTTATATGGAGCCCTAGACTCTCGCAACAAACACTTAGCTTCGGATATGCTGAAGAGGTTGAGCTGCCAATCTTTGTGCCCTTGGTTAGTCAGTGGTCACTTCAACGACATTCTGCACAATGAGGAAAAACAAGGTGGGAACCCTCAACCGATAAACTGGAATGATTTTAGTGAAGCTCTTTCAGCTGCGGGCCTTTCAGACCTGGGTTGTACTGGATATCCTTATACTTGGTTCAGTAACCGTGCTTCGCCGAATTCTATTAGGGCATGGTTGGATCACTCTGTGGCATCGGATAGTTGGAGAGCCCTTTTCCCGAATGCTAGGGTCAGTCATCATACGGCGTCGTGCTCGAACCATGTACCAATTCTCACTGTCCTCATTAAGAAGCGGCCTAACTCTCGTAAACAGATGAAACCTTTCAGATTTGAAGCTATCTGGGCGGAGGTAGATGATTGCAAAAGGATCATTGAGGAAGCTTGGTCCGGAAACCTCTTCGTGACCCCGGTGGATTCGGTGCTTATGAGTATTTAGAAATGTAGGTTGGGGAAGCTCAATTGGCGTCGAACTTCCAAGGATTTGACTCAGAAGTCTATCGAGAGCTTGGAGAAGGAGTTAGTGGCCTTGAGACAAGGAACTATTACCCAGGCTACCAAGAAACGAGAAAACGAGTTAAGGGAGGCCTTGGGTGTTATTTTGGGCCAAGAAGAGCTTAAGTGGAAACAACAAGCTAAAGAGCACTGGCTCCGCAAGGGGGACAAAAATACAAAATTTCTCTATAACAAAGCTTCGCAACGTGAGAAGGTAAATCACATCTCAGGTCTTAGAGATGATAATGGAGAGCTTTGTAGTTCTGAAGAGGGTATTCAGAAGGTGATTGAGTCTTATTTTGGGAATCTTTTTGCTTCTATCGGGGTCGACTCTGCCGCTATCGATGATGCTCTCCGGGTTATCTCACATAAAGTGGATGAGGATATATTCCGACGGCTTTCTCTCCCGTTCACTCCGAAGGAGATAAACCGTGCTTTGAAATTTATCTACCCTCTGAAATTCCCTGGTCCTGATGGCCTTCCCCCTTATTTTTTTCAGTGTTATTGGAATATTGTTGGTAAAGATGTGATCGATTGTGTCTTAAGTTTCTTGAATTATGGACACTTTTATAAGCGTCTGAATTTCACTCACATTGTCCTTATTCCGAAATGCAAATCACCTGATCTGATTACCCAATTCCGCCGTATTAGTTTGTGTAATGTTGTCTATAAAATTACTTCGAAAGCCCTTGCTAATCGTCTTAAGCCACATTTTGATCGTATCATCTCCCCTTGTTAGTCAGCTTTTATTTCTAAGCGTCTGATTAGTGACAATATCCTTGTTGCTTTTGAATTAAATCATTTTATAAAGAATAAGCGTGTAGGGAAATAGGGCTCCTTTAGTTTAAAGCTAGATATGATCAAGGTGTACGATCATGTTAAATGACGGTTCCTGCGCAAAGTTCTGGTAAAATTAGGATTCCCTCCCCTTATTATTAAGTGTATCATAACTTATGTTACTTTCGTTTCTTTTTCTTTTTGGCTGGATGGTTGTGAGTTCGGTTCTTTGGTCCCGGAGAGGGGACTTCGACAAGGGGACCCCTTTTCTCTTTATTTGTTTCTCCCTTGCACAGAAGTCCTCTCTCAGGCCTTTTGAGGAATAGGAAAGGATGGGCGCTCTGGTGGGAGTGGCGGTTGCCAGGGGTGCCCCACGTCCCTCGCACCTCCTCTTCACGGATGACACGATGATTTGCGGAGTAGCAAATAAAGAAGCGATGGAAAGAGTGAAGAGGGTGTTGGAGGAGTATGAGAGAGTTCCAGGGTAGTCTATGAATGACTCTAAATCTTCCATGGTGTTTAGTACAAATGTGGGTTTGGAGGTACAGAAGGAATTGACCGGGTGTCTAGGAGTCCGGAGGGTGGGACAGTTGGACCGTTATTTAGGTCTGCCCTCCACAGTTGGTCGGTCAAAGAAGGGTGTGTTCGGGGGGCTTACGGATAGGATCAGAAAGAAGGTGCAAGGTTTCTCGGAAATTTTTTTGTCGTCAGCAGGGAAGGAAGTTCTTATCAAAGCAGTGTTGCAGGCCATACCGTCTTATACGATGAACTGTTTTTTGCTTCCGGACAACATAATCCAGAGTATGAAAGCTGTCATTCGGCAATTTTGGTGGAACAATCGGGGTGCTAGGAAGATCCATTGGCTTGCTTAGGACCGTTTATGTGATAATAAGATGAAGGGGGATTGGGTTTACGAGATATGAAGCTTTTTAATCTTGTAATGCCTGCTAAACAACTTTGGAGAATTGTTCGTAACCCGGAGAGCTTGCTTGGGCAGATTTATAAAGCACGATACTACCCGCATTCGGATATTTGGAATGCGAGATTTGTTGGAAAACACGATCAGAAAGCAGCGGAATTTAAAAAATTTTCCCAACAAAAGGACCTTGAACTCGCAATCGTGTAACCAAATTCGTAAAGATAGAAAACTTACTTTTCTTTTATTCTTTCTTGAAGCGTTTCAAGCCACCCAAGAACGCTCTTCTCGCGGCTTGATCCCCTCTCCTTGGTAAAGCTCGAATCTTCAAACTTCTAACTTGAAGTCTCTAGAGAAAGTCCACCAACTTGATCACAATCTAACTAGTAAGGATGCTAGTTCTCTAGTTAGTGTTTAGGCTTAACCTAGGGTTTAATTTAATCTTGGAGAAAGGAAGGTGTTCAACACATGAACCAAAAATTGTCAATTAGCTCTAAGGGGAGCTCGAGCTCCCCTATATATAGGAGGGAAGTGGCCGAAAATTCCTAGTCCTTTATGGGCTAGGATTTTGGTCTCTCTCTCTCCTATTACTTGATCATCAAGTAATTTGACTTTGACTTTGAATTCTAATTCAAATCAACTTTCAAGAGAGCTAAAAATATCCAAACTATTTTTGGATAATTTTATACTTTATTTATTTAAAATAAATAACTTATTTTATCTAATTAATTAATTCATAATTAATTAACTAGATTATTTTTCTCCAAAATAAGACTTTCCTTTTAATTCAAAATTAAACCAAAGTCTATTAAATAATTAACACATTTAATTATTTAATATATATCATATATATACATATACACGTGTGAGGCACGTGTCCCAAGGACACGTACTCCTCACGTGACCCACACGTGTGATTTCACACGTGTGGAACCCTTTAAGCCCGATTAACTCGTTTAATCATTTTCAAGCCTCAACTCATGTAACCAAGTTGTTGTGTGTGACCCTCTAGGTTCTCAATTCAATTAGCAGTGACCCCAATTATTTAATTCACTAATTAATTAGTCAGTCCACAGATTAAACGACCATAGTCTAGCAACAGGTGTTTAACCCCTAGCTGAATTGGAATGTTCGGATTCGACAGAACCTTTAAGTCATTGATTCATGTGAGATACAATCCTCCTACTTACTATCTCTCAACCAAGATCTAGGGTAAGGGAATAATCAGAACCCTAATAATCTGGTCTTAAAGCTAAGTGCATTTCATATCCATTTGATCTCAATCCAAGAAACCCTTTTCTTGATGTCTTGATCTACTGCCTTGGCCAAGGACTCCATATGGCATATGAATGACTTACACAATAAGAGATCACCTTGCAAATGCAAGTGTAGGTCCTTTCTTGATTCTCATTCACTTTCATGAATCACTTGTGCAACCCCAGCATAAGCCTTGAATCAGTTGTCTAAGGCGACACCCTTTAAAGCTTATACCTAAGACTACAGAGTTAACTCATAAAGTGACAAGGAACCTCAAGTCTAAGGATCACTTAATCACATCAATGACTCGTGAGATATTTCCTAATCTGGAAGTTTCCATTTCCTGAAATATAAACTTCCTTTCCCATTTAGGAATCTTCTCACACGGGGCACCTCAGTGAACTTACTTATTAAAGTAAGCACCCTCATGTATCACGCACGTATCAACTATACACTTTGCACCTCCATGAAACAAGGTGGTCCTTCTTAAGGGCGTGATCCCACAAGCAAGCCTTAGAGGAGTCAGGTTGACACTCCCACTGTCTGTAGGACTCCTCGGCTTGGAGTATTTTACTAATCATGACTTATGTGATATAGGGCTCGTTTCATGAACCATTTCACCTAAATGGTAGAGTCCTAAAGTCATCAGGATTAGGGGAGTTCTCATACATGCACAGCTAAAGTAAACGCATACCAAACAAGAGCATATAAAGAAGTGTTGCCTAAATTCGTTATTTCATTCAAAGATTGTCTGTGATACCAGGAAAGTCCCAAAACGGATTATGACTAATCGGCTTTCTAGGGCACTATTCCTAACAAGATTAGGCCGATCGCGCTCGCTGACTTGGAGGAACCTCTTGCATGCACGATATATCCTTGAGGAAGGTACGGGGTGGAGAGTAGGGAATGGCATTGATTTGCATGTGTGGAGAGACAGATGGTTACCGGGTGGAGACCCCTCCAGGCTAGCCTTTCATGAAGATGCAATGCTTAAACCAGAGTGGATTTCGGATCTCTTGGTGCCCAGAACGATGAAATGGAATAAGGAGCTTATGATTAACTCATTCCATAAGGTAGATGCAGATATTATCTTGGGAATACCATTGGGGGAGTTTCAGAGGGAGGATATGTTGATCTGGAATCATGCTAAGGATGGGCGCCTCACGGTTAAGAGGGCTTATCATTTGGCGCGACAAATCGCGACTCGAGAAGGCGGTTCGTCGTCCGGAATTAATAGTGAGAAGCAGTGGAAGGAAATTTGGGGCCTAAGAGTGATGCCAAAGGTGAAAATGTTTCTTTGGCGTGCATACAATGACACTTTACCAACATGTAGTAATTTGTGCCTACGTCATTGTGAGGTTGAGAATGTATGTCTGCAGTGTGGGCAGGAAGGAGAGGATGTGGGGCATGCCTTAGTCAGTTGTACCCCGATGAGATAGACCTGGGCGTTGTCTCGGTTACCTTGTCGTGTTATTGAACCTATGGGGATCAATTTCCGATAAGGGCTAGGCGCAGCTTTGGAGCTGCTGAAGGACCGCGATGCGGCAAGAATGGCTACAATCCTTTGGTTGGTTTGGTATAACAGGAACTCGAAAAGGGAGGATGGCAAATGTAATCTGCCACATGAGACTATTAAAATGGCGGACTCTTATCACACTGAGCCGCCAGAGGTGGATGATGTTAGTAGGGAAAGCGATGGTGAAAGAGTGGTGGTTAGCTGCGAGAAACCGCCCTAAGGTTGGATTAAGGTGAACTCTGACAGGGCGGTGTTTAAAGAGAAAGATGCAATTGGAATAGGTGTTGTGGCTCGCTACACTACGAGAGCCTTTGTGGGCTGGGAGACTAACCGGAGAGGGCATATGAACGATCCGGCCATGGCAGAAACCTATGCAGCTCTTTCGGCCGTGAAATTGGCCCGGGACTATGGCTGGCAGCGTGTCATATTTGAGGGGGATAATACGGATGTGGTTAGACAGATGCAAGGTGAAGATGAAGACCTTTCCCCGTTTGGCAACATCTTTAGAGATATCAAAAGTATTTCTTCTTGTTTTGTTGGTTGTCGTTCTTCTAGTGTTCGTCGTGGTGCGAATTGTGTCGCCCATTTATTAGCTCGTAATGCGGCTTCGGTCTGCGTTGGCTCTTCTGATATTCCTATGTACGCTTTGAACAATATTTCTGTTGATTTAAGTTAATTTATCAACATTTGGGGCCTCGTTTCCTTCAACAAAAAAAAGAAAAGAAAAGAAAAGAAAAGAAAGAAAAAAAAAAGTAAAACATCACTCTACGGAATCGTGGATTGCTCAAAGATCGAATCTAACTATAAAGAATTCAGATTCACATCATATGTACAACTAGGGTTCATAAATTCTTATAATTTACGAACCCCTTTTACTTCATCAAAAAATCACTCAGATCTTTTAAGGTTCTTTAAATCCATTAACAAACTATATTAGGTAAAAATATAATGTCTGAATCAAGAGGAAACGATATATAACTACACATTTTCGATTGGTTATATATAAAAAGAGTCAAAAATAACCTAACGATCATACGACGGATTCATTAAAAAAAAAGTACATAAGTACACATAGTTTCATCTTTCTGTCTTGGCATATTGATTAAATACATTATTACATGTTATATATTAGGTCCCTTTTCATCATTTTGTGAAGAAAGTGTAACATCAGTAGCCCCAGCAAAAACACAACAATAATAGGTACACCAAATGACAGCCTTAAAGTTTAAGAAGCAGCAGCAGCAGCAGCAGCTTATGTACACAAATTATTCATAAACCTACCAAAAAGAGCACTATATCAACCAAACCTACATCCTAAGCTAAGAGATTACACTAACTGGCAATTGCTTTTTTGGCAAGAATTTGATCTCCTTCCATTGCCAACAATTTGACAAAAGAGAGTAGAATTTTCTACCAATTCTAAGGTGCGAGGGCCCGTTCGATTTATCGATCCATGACAACGTCCCCTCCTCTGGAAATATTATTTTTTCCTAGAAATACAAAGATGGAATCAGAATAAGGTTACTAGAAAATATAAGCGAGATCATTCCACCAGCATACTGTGATATTTGAGCTAATTATACGAAATTCCTTCAAGGTTTGAGAAATTACAAAAATCTCTACTTGCATGAATAAGGTTAACGTTGGGCTCATGCATGTTATCAGTCATGAATTTACAGTCAAATATTGACTAATATGTGTTGAGGGGCAAAATGGGTAGTCATAAGAGTTAAGAGGTGGCATCATCATCAGAATTCTCCAAATGTAATGAAAATTCTCTTATGGAGAAAATTTTAAAAACTCAAACCTCGAGGGAAGTTTGTGTAATTATGTGCCATCTTAGGGTATGCCATTGCAATTATCTCAACAAACTTTTGAAATTAATGGAAAAAAAAGTATCCAAACTTCTGCGTAAATAAACGTACAAGATCGCTCCATTCTCTATCTCGTCGAAGGAGTTGTTTGTTGAGGTTTACTTGAACAAACACATTTTGCCTTTGTGTCCGAGAGCGTCTACACAACAAAAGAGAAAAATATATGAGGGAATGATGAGACGTTTCATGTGATTCCTAACTTTCGTTACCCTTTTATCAGTTTATTTTTTCAAAAGAACTTGAAAGGGATGTGTGTGTTATATTACATGGACTTGTTTCTGAAGGTCTTTAATGTACTCAACTGCCAAGTCCAACATATCGGCTGTGCTCGTTTGCTGCCAATCAATCACATTACAAAAATGAGAAGAACCGAAAAAGTAGTACAAAAACTTAGAAAATACACAAGAGTGCAAAATTGGATCACCTTGTCCATGTTTGGGAAAAGATCTTGTAACTTCTTCATCTTTTCACTAATCCGAGTCCGTCTTATCTGCAAATTAGAAAAAACACGTATATTAACATTTATGCTTCCAAATTAGTTAAGCTTCTAATTATATGACGAACATAGCTAAGAAGTTTACCCTTTCAGCAATACTTCTTGGATGAGTGGCACAACCTCTTTTGGCCCGAACTTGACAAGGCACGGTGTCTTGTTGAAATTGCAGAAACTTTTCAACTTCTGCCATTTCAGCTGAACTTTTATTAGGCAAGCTCAAATGGTGAACTAAGCCGCTACTACTTTTTCTACTTTCCCCATTCTGATCAAGACAAGATTTACATAAATATCAGCAATAGAAATAATAGCAGAAGCATTCTTCTTTTAAAATCAAAATAAGAAGGAATCCCAAATTTCTGGACCTTATTTTCCAATCCACTGAAATTGGAGAACATCTTCGAATCACCATCACGGTTTCTTTTCAAGGTGTTGTTGACGTGAGAATCATTCCATGAGTCGCGAGGGAAAACAGACTCAAATTCTCTCCCATTAGCATTATTATTACCGCTTTCAGGGTTGTTTTCCGGTATACTAGGCATGAATCTTGAGCCAGAAGAGGGACCAGATGACGAAAAGTTCATGCGGCTGTTCATACCATTAGCTGATGAATTGGCCTTTGCATGACTGTGGACTCTGTAATTTCCCACATCTCCCATTACACCAAATCCTGAGGTCCAAACCAAATGAATTTAAACCGACATATCTCAACAATATCAGGATTAATTGAAATAACAATTCTCATTTTCTTGAAGACATTTTAAAAAACTTGTTTGACTAAGCGGCAAATCTACTAATATTAGGCAGCTAACATGCTGAAGTGGGATAAAGAAATTTTCATATCTACTTTGGAATCTAATATTTGTTCAGCTTACAAGAATTGAATACAAATGGAATCTGTCCATTACGGATAGAAAGAATCAAAGAGAGCATCATCATGGAATATAGAGTTGTCAAAATGAAGGAACATAAAAGAATATGTAGCATTCAAATACAAAAACATGTAATTTTACTTTATTATATACTTGAGAAAAGACTATTTCTCAGTTTTCCTTCCTCATAATCCAAATCC
The DNA here is from genome assembly GCA_037501455.1 of Lantana camara. Taxonomy (NCBI): domain Eukaryota; kingdom Viridiplantae; phylum Streptophyta; class Magnoliopsida; order Lamiales; family Verbenaceae; genus Lantana; species Lantana camara. The sequence goes on along the minus strand of CM074862.1, from coordinate 85,262,140 downwards.
AAGAAAAGCATAAAAGTCAACTCTTCTATCAACCAAAGGCAACATAGCTTTAACCAGCTAAAGACCACCACAAAATTCAATCGAAGTCAAAAATATAATTCAGGAGTGTGAATAGATAAAATTACCATTCAAAAATCCAGCAGGAGAGCTACTCTGCCTGGCAAGATTGGAGCCATTATTTCCATTCCCATTGCTCATCCTAGTATGAACCTGACTCTCCATCCCCACCGAATAAGATCCAACAATAGCACCACCGCCGCCACTCACGGCGGTCTCATAACCCATATGCCCATTCACCGACGCGTTTCCTTCGGGCTCCGTTTGCTCAGCCCCAATTTCCTGCTTCATATGGAACTGCTGCATCTGATCACTGCCACCATTATCGTTCTTCTGATTCAGATCACGATTGTGGGGCCCACTAAAAAGCGCAGTGAACATAGCTTCAGATTCATCACCGCTGCTGTTATCGGTGTTGGAATCCAAAAGGGCCGCAAGAAATGAGCTTGGAGCCGATCGATAGCGCGCCAATCCGCAGCTCTGCTGCGCCTGGTTCGGGAAGAAATCAGAGCCCTCCATTGAAACGTGCTTGAAATGAGCGGCCTGATTTGCGGGATTGGAGAGAAGAAAACTACTGCTGCTTCTGCTCACGTCTCTCGATAAGCTCTCCGAGCTGAACATAGTTGATTATGACCCGAAAACAATGAACCCACAAAGGAAAAACTGGAAAGATGAGATTTTTAGCAGGAAAAGCTTTGAGAAATCATCAATGGAAGCTCAAGATTGGTGGGTTTTCTGGTTTAAGGGAAAAAACGATTGGATCTTGGGATTTGAAGAATAAGGAAACTCTCTCTTACAGCTTTTGCCAGAACAACAAAGAAGAACAACACTGAAAACGAGGGGTTTCGCTTTGCTTTGCTTTGCTTCTCCGTAAGAATCTACGGCTACTCAACACAGATACTCATACTACACGCACAGATAGATATATATATATCGATGATACAGATACGTATGTAAATGTATCTATCTATCTATATATGGAACAGCAGAGATGGCAAAGATGAGGGAAAACCCACTTGGGTAAAGTAAATCAATCTGTATTTATTGACAACAATTCTTTTATTTGCAGAGTAGCCCTTGAATTTACCCATTATTACAGAATGGAAAATCCATTACCGACATCGGTGGGGCCCACACCATGATCTGCTGCGGCGCCACTCAATTGACAGGAATGCCCTTCCTTTATTCGCATATTTTCAGAGCCATCATATCTTCCAAGTTCCAAATATGACTAAACCCAAAAATATCTTACCCATTACAATTTTGAAAATTAAGTAATTTAATGATAAATCGATTCATTTGTTTTCTCATTATATTCTGTAGATATCTATTCAATCCCAATTTTATTTTTCAAGACCATATTTGTATTTAAAACTCATCCATAAAACATTTAGTCAAGTTAGTAATTAACGAGAAAGTGAAAGTTTTATTATATAAGCTAATTTTAAATACTCCTACCATTCGGGATTTAGTGTGTTTTATCCTTAAATATTTGAATCGGTATAATTGGTCTTTTAACGTTTTTAAAACATAGATTTAATCTCTTTCACATAATTTCAGCGGAATATTCCAAAAATATTTATTTCAAGTTGAACTTTTATTGGATCTAAGAGTTAAGATCACTACCATCATATTTATCTCACCAAGATGAACAAAACTTCTCTATTGGCCGTCGAAAGCATTGAAATTTACCAGCAAAACTTCACCAGTCTTACGTCATTTTTGATCGGTAATTCCTTATTCGTTGATTTTTGAATTTTAATTTTGAAACCACTGTTTTGATTTGATGTATATTATCAATACATTCGAAATCTGAGTCGTGCAAATTTGGCCTTATAAATCACGTCAAATAAAATGAACAAAATGTTCTCTAAGATTCCAGCGAAAATGAATCCAGTGTTACATTAAAATTAGAGAAATAATCGCACCGATTTAAATAGTAGAAGATAAAAACACACTAAACTCCACGAGACTGGAAATGTCTGGAATTAACCCTTATTAACAAAATATTCCTCACAAATATTCTCAACACCAATGCTAAAAACAAAGATTCTTGATTGGTCGGACATGCAATTTTTGTTTTTATCTTGTACAATATTTGTTTATTTTATTCTATGATTTCGTGAAAGGGTTTGTGACCATAACTTTGCTTGGTCACGTTAACGTTATCAAAGCCTTTGAAGTATACAAAAACTTGGCTCACGGGTTAAGTCACTTTCGTCTCTTTTAGTTGACTAAAATGTAGGGCTGTACATGGATATTCGAAAATTCGATATCCGTCCGCATCCGAATTCGTTTACAGAGGATATTATCCGAATCCGTCTCAAGAGGATATTATCCGTATTCGATTATAGACATCCGAATTATAAACGGATAAGGATATGGTAATAAGGCATCCGATCCGTTTAACATCCGATCCGTTTCATTATCCGTTAGATATATCCGTTATCCGATTTATCCGTAATCCGTATCCGATAAATAATGTATTATATTAAAATATATACACAAAACTGTGTATGTATGATAGATTGTTAGTATTAAGTAAATTTTTTAGCGCATTTATTAAAGAAAAATCTTAGGTTTTATTAGTAACTATATGTTCACATCAATATTCATATAGAGATAATATAATTTAGGGAAAATTACAAAAATGGTATACCAACTCGGGCCATTTTGCAATTTTGGTACAAAATGTTTTCCGGTAACATCAAAACCCCACAACTCCAAAAATTTTGCAAAACCATGCAAAATTTCGCCGGAGCTGGAAAAACCGGCCAGAAATCTGACATGTCATCCTACGTGGCCAATATGTTGAGTATGTGGTGAAACCACTATGCACACATCATAAACCACTATACATATTCATTGGGAAAATTACAAAAATGGTATACCAACTTGGGCCATTTTGCAATTTTGGTACAAAAATGTAATTCGCCCTAATAAATATATATAATATTATAATAAAAATATATTGTACATTAACTATAATTATAATTTACAGTTTGTATGCTATAATTTACAGTAGTAAAATAAACATTTTAGAGATGTTTTAACTATTTTAATTAAATATAACATATATAATAGAGTAATAGACACAAGAATCTCGAGAAGAGGTGTCACCACCAAAACATAACTATTTGCAATAAAAATAAAATTGTAGCTAAAAAAATGATTGCGAATTTGATAATTTGTTGTAGTGTATTTGTACACTTGTTTATGTCGAAGCCATGCATAGATATATATAGAAATGTATAATATGAAATATATATTACTTTATAAAGTTATAATCTAAAAAATAAAAAAAAGAAATTTAAGCCTCTTCACTATGTATTAATCTCATGCATGTAATATATATGTGTAATGTAACACCCCGACCCCGAATGCACTGATTCGGAACCCGGTTTGTTACTTGAGTCGAGCAAGTATCAGAGACGAAGAAACAATAGAGTATTTATATAGACAACCAAGTTTGAAACGATACATAAGTCGAACCACTAGATAACAAAATCATTTACTCAAATACGAACTTAACCAAAATATAAACGAAATGTAATTAAAGTGCATCATATTTATAACTTCTTCATAGCCGGTACTGATTCCTTCCCCAAAATGGTTACTTCCTTCAAAATTATTTACCTGTAGTATCTGAAGAGCAAGGAAAAGAAGATCGAGGGATGAGTCAAAATGACCCAGTGAGGTGAGCATGGTTTGGTTTTAGAAAAAAAATTCAGGTTATGAGAATCAGATGATTATTAATTCAAGATACAATATCAAGTAGAGTGCAAGAAGACAAAAATCTCATAGCAAAGTCGGGTCCATCCTTTTATCGCCTTTTTCCGGTTGGCCAATCACGGACACTCAGTCAATGTGACTAGCGGGAGCCCCCGCATAGTCGTTCCAAGGGAACCCCCAGGGAACAATGCGAACTATAGGATCCCCTATAGCCGCCAGTATAGTACAGTAATTCTCCTTCAGATGGGGTAACGGAACATTCAAGAATATTTCAACAATTAAGCGGTAAACAAGGATAGCTCAATCAAGCAATAAGGGTTCATGATCAATTTAATTATGAGAAATTATATCGAAGATGAAGCAGAATTTGTTCTCCACCAAAAAGAGGTATGATAAAGCTCACAAATGAGAAGGTTCAAGAAACCTCACCTGAAATTCTACTTGCTCGTTGAACTTTTAAGAGTTATGCGGATCCTCGCACGTCACCTATAAATTTATAATTATAACCAAAATTATTCTTAGTCATTAACTATTCTCGTACCTTTTAACTGATCACTTTAAATTATCATTACTATTATATATATTTATATATATATATATATATATATATATATATATATATATATATATATATATGTTTTAGCTAATATATCGAAACAACCATTAATCATTAATCTCACTATAACAAAACCTTTCTTTTATAATGTTCACGTACAGTCACTAAGGTCACCATTTAATTGTATAATGATAATAATGATAATAATTTTGACTATTAGGCCTATATAGTGCTTAAGGCTAACATTATTTAATAATCATTACATTACAACTCGATTATATCATTGTTGAATGAATGAAACTAACAAAATTTTCAAATAACTCCTAGTACACTTAACAACTTGTTTCTGGACAATTTAATTTACATCATCAATATCCATATTAATTATTAACCATTAACATTGAAGATTAATGAATTCACATGGCACTGTAGTTTTAAATCATGTACATGGTATTACTCCTAGCATTAAATCATGTATAGTTTCGATTAAGTCATTAATTATTAGGCAATTAATATTGTGGTTTCATAAGCCATAATTTACACGGAACTATCAATTTTAGAGTCCTAACTTTAGTTATCAATTTCTAATTAGTAAGATGCCATATGAGGTTATAGTTTAAAAGCTAATAACGTAATCTAAGATTTAAGATTTCCTTAAACCTGAAATTAAATTGGATTCGTTCAATATTTATAATTTTCATATCATTAATATTAGCCATTCATAAATCAAATATTAGCTAATATTCAAGTCATATTAACAACCTATAATACCCATGGATTAGCAGTCCCAACAAATAAGGTTGCGGTTATATACAGATTAGGCTAAAATCTTAGTTTTTATTAGACATAAATTCTAAATCAATCGTTATTAATTACTGAGACGTCTAATAGGTTTAATATTAATAAATTTAGGATCCTGAGGTCAAAACGAATTTTCTGTATTTTGGGATCGTTGGACCGACGTCGGAAAGTTGCCGGAACTTTAGCTACCGTCGTCGGACCATCGTCAGAGTTTTGCCAAACATTTCAAACATCAAACCACTAGATTCGACAAGCCCATGTCTAATTTCCAATTAATTTCTCAAGACTATCGGTCATTGGAATTTAACTCCTAAAATCTATCTACCAAAATTTTAAAATCCTACAGTTGCTTAACTCTAAATATTAAATCTGATTTATTCCATATTTCTTAGAACTAATTGCATAAACATGCTATCTAGGTTGAAACATACCTTAGTTGCTAAAGTTTTTGATCTAAATTTCACCGAGAAGAATATCGGAGTGCGCAGCAGCTTTGCGGCCTTCAAAGTTTGCTCTCGATTCGCCGAAACTAGAAATCGTCTACTCTATCGCGATCGTCTCGTCGAAACGATGAAGATGGTATACAAGTTTATAGGATTTGGCTAAGGAATGAGCAAGATTGGCTTGATTGAAGAAGAGGTCTATGAAAGCTAATATATACGTATAACTATATGTGTAAGTACAGAAATCTTAGAAGCCATGTTTACGCAAGTTTTGGAGATGAAGAAGATTTCTTGAATTCCCAACCTATTTATGGAAATTTTCAACCAATCACATGCAATCTCTAGCCCATTGTTTAGAGAAAACCCAACAACAATCCTTGGTTTTTAGCTAATGGTTTTGAGAAAACCATCAATTAGACCGTTGTTTCAAGACAATGGATTTGAGAAAACCATCAACTAAATCGTTGTTTCAAGACAATGGATTAGAAGGTTGATGGTTTTGAGTCCATCAAAACTTAATTACCATAAGAGATATTAATCCTTAGTTGATACTATAACTCATTTAAAATATTAATTATTATTATATAGTAAATTTATTAGAAGTATTTATGAGAATAAATATAGGGGTGTTACAATCCTCCCCCCTTAAAAGAATCTGGTCCCCAGATTCTTACCTAAGATTTGAATAGCTCTGGATATCGTTGTCGCGTAGTGTCCTCGTTTTCCCAAGTGGCCTCTTCAATATCTTGGTTCCGCCATAGTACTTTAACTTGGGGAATTTTCTTATTTCGCAACTCATGAAACTTTCGATCCAGTATACGCACAGGCCGCTCCTCATAAGTGAGATTAGTCTCGAGAGGGATATCGTTGTAGGATATAACATGTGACGTATCAGGGTAATACTTACGCAGTTGAGAGACGTGAAATACGTCGTGAATTCCTGTAACATTCTCTGGTAACTGCAGTCGGTATGCTACAGGGCCAATGTGTTCTATGATTTTAAATGGGCCAACATACCTGGGACTTAATTTTCCTCCTTTGCCGATCCTAACAAATCCCTTTCTTGGCGACACTTTGAGAAGTACCAAATCTCCAATCTCAAATTCTAACTCTTTTCTTTTCTTATCGGCGTAACTCTTCTGTCGATCCTGTGCAGTCTTCATATTTTGTTTTATCACTTGGATTTTCTCTATCGTTTCTTGAATTAGCTCTGGCCAAGGCTTATTGGGATCTTGATCACTAGGGGCTTTCCAATCTTCCAAATCCCAATGGAGAGGGGACCGACACTTTCTTCCATACAAGGCTTCATACGGAGCCATTTGTATTGAAGCCTGAAAGCTATTGTTATATGCAAATTCGATAAGAGGTAAGTGTCTATCCCATCTTTTCCCAAAATCCAAAACACTTGCTCTTAACATATCTTCCAAAATCCGGATTGTTCGTTCGGATTGCCCATCTGTTTGAGGATGAGCAGCAGAGCTAAACTGCAACTTAGTTCCTAAGTGCTCTTGCAAGCTTTTCCACAAGCGAGAAGTGAACTTAGGATCTCGATCAGACACAATGCTAGTTGGAATCCCATGTAATCGGATAATATCTCGAATATAAATCTCGGCTAGTTTCTCCACATTGTACTTGGACCTTACCGGCAGGAAATGAGCAGATTTGGTTAATCGATCCACAATCACCCACACACTATCGTATCCACCTTGAACCGTTGGCAAACCGGTCACAAAGTCCATGGTAATCTGATCCCATTTCCATTCTGGTATAGGTAGCGGTTGCAACAATCCTGAGGGCTTCTGATGTTCTGCTTTAACTAGTTGACACGTCATGCATTTTTGTACATAATCTGCCACGTCTCGTTTCATGCCCTTCCACCAAAAACGTTGCTTGAGATCCCTGTACATTTTTGTTCCACCAGGGTGCATGGAGTAGTAAGTTTTATGTGCCTTTTCTAAAACTTCATTTCTAAGCTTATCTGGGACGCAAATACGTCCCCTAAATAAAAGAGTGCCATGATCATCGATCTTAAACTCTGTCGCATCATTACCTTGAGTTTCATTCTTCTTCTTCCTGATCCACTCATCTTCCATTTGAGCACTCTTGATTCTCGAGTGGATCTCAGGAAAGATGGTTAAGCCGGATATAAAACACTTTGACTTCAAAGTTACTCTTTCTTTTTGGGCGTTGTCTCCTGAATTACTCAATTTCCCTTTTAAGTGTGAAATCTCTGCTTTTCTACTTAGTGCATCTGCTACGACGTTTGCCTTGCCAGGATGGTAGGTAATGTTGCAATCGTAATCTTCAAGAAATTCCATCCAACGTCGTTGTCTCATATTGAGTTGCTTTTGGGAGAACAAGTACTTTAAACTCTTGTGGTCTGTAAATACCTCGAAAGTCGTCCCATACAAGTAGTGTCTCCACTTTGCAAGTGCAAATACTATTGCTGCCAACTCCAAGTCATGAGTGGGATAATTTTGCTCGTAAGGTTTAAGCTTCCTAGAGGCATAGGCTATAACTTTCCCTTTCTGCATGAGTACGCACCCCAGTCCTTCTTTTGAAGCATCGGTATATACGACGAAACCGTCAAGGCCATCCGGCAGAGCAAGAACTGGTGTAGTGGTCAACCTCCTTTTGAGTTCTTGAAAACTCTTTTCACACTTGTCATCCCACACAAATGATTGATCTTTCCGAGTTAGTCGGGTTAATGGCTCTGCTAGTTTTGAAAATCCGGGTACAAATTTTCGGTAGTACCCAGCTAATCCCAAGAAACTTCGTATCTCAGACACATTTTTCGGTGGTTTCCAATTTGTGACGGCTTCAACCTTTGCGGGATCCACTTCTATCCCTTTTTCAGAAATAATGTGTCCTAAGAACGCCACGCGGCTCAGCCAAAATTCACATTTACTAAATTTGGCATATAGTTTATTTTCCTTCAAAGTTCGCAAAACTAGCCGCAAGTGGGTCTTATGTTCTTCTTCGGATTTGGAAAAAACAAGAATATCATCGATGAATATTACTACGAACTTATCCAAGAAAGGTTTAAAAACTCGATGCATAAGATCCATGAATGCAGCTGGAGCATTGGTCAATCCGAACGGCATCACTACAAACTCGTAGTGTCCGTATCTTGAATTGAAAGCTGTTTTCGGTATATCTTCCTCTCGAATCTTCAGCTGATAATATCCTTGCCTCAAATCGAGCTTCGAGTATACAGAAGATCCCTGAAGGACATCAAAAAGTTCTTCAATATAAGGCAATGGATACTTGTTCTTGATAGTGAACCGATTGAGCTCTCGATAATCGATGCACATCCTTAGGGTTCCATCTTTCTTTTTCACGAAAAGCACAGGGGCTCCCCATGGGGAAGTGCTGGGTCGAATAAATCCTTTATCAAGCAACTCGCTTAGTTGCTTCTTTAACTCGGCCAATTCTGCTGGTGCCATTCTATATGGCGTCTTTGAGTATGGGGCAGCGCCGGGAATTGTTTCAATGACAAATTCCACTTCCCTTTGTGGGGGTAGGGAATCTAAATCTTCAGGAAACACTTCAGGGTATTCCTTTACTACTTCTACTTCCACTAATCTTTGATGATCTTGAGGCTTATTAATCAAATAAGCAAGGAATGCTTGATTCTCGTCCCTAGTCATTCTTTTAACTTCCACGAATGATATCATTGGGATAATCGTACGCGTATCCATTTTAGAACTTAGTATCGGGGTCGAGTCTCCTAATAAGATCTTCTTATTAAAACAGTCGACTCGGGCTTGATATCGATATAACCAATCCATCCCTAGAATAACATCATAACCTTGAATTGGAAGTTTAATCAGATCAGCGTTATACTCTTTTCCTTCAATTGTTATCGGACACTTAGAGTATAATTTATCAGTTACCAAACTAGAGCCTACAGGCATTCGTACCTCGATTAGGTAAGGAACAACTTCACAATTGATTGTTAAGGCATTAGCAAAAGTTGGTGCTATGAAAGAATGAGTAGCTCCACAATCAAATAAAACTTTACCCTCAGTGCCAACAATTGAGAGTTTACCTTCAACCACCTCGTTAGGCTCAGGAGCCTCCTCTCCTGTGATCGCGTATGCTCTAGCTGGTACTTTTGGCTTTCCTCCTGCTGGTTTCATTTGTTGCTTTCCTTTTTCCTTTGCAGTTGCACCAATAGGGATGCCTTGCTCTGGGCAGTCCTTGATGAAGTGTTCGCCATTCCCACATCTATAGCATTTCTTATTTTTCTTCCAACATTCCTCTTCTTTATGATTTGGCCCTCCGCAATATCTACACTTTTCAGTTGGGGTTTTCTGAGGAGTGATGACCACTCCTTTAGCTCCTCCAAGGTGACGAGGGGTGTATCCATGCTAAATTTTTTGTATTTTTCGAGCTGGATTCTCATGCTTGATAAATTTTCCTTTCTTCACTCGATCCTCAATCCGACGTAATTCTTGCAACTCAGATTCCACTTGCAGAGCTTTATTGACTGCTTGATTGTAGCTGAAGATATCGCAAGCCACAAGAGCTCTTCGAATTTCTGCCCTGAGACCATCAACAAATTTTCTAGTCATTCGGGTCTCATCCGCCTGAATGTGAGGTGCATATTGAAGCAAACGATTAAATTGAGCCTCATACTCAGCCACTGTAGCCATCCCCTGAATCAAGGCCATAAATTCTCTTTCCCGAGAATTCTTTACTACTTGTGGAACATACTTATTATGGAAAACACGTGAAAAGTTTTCCCAAGTCCAAGGAGTTCCTTCTTGTTCCCATTGACCAGCGGTAAGTCTCCACCAGTGTCGAGCTGCGCCTTCCATTAAGAAAGTGGCATGTCTGATCTTTTGTTGATCCGAGTAAATTAGTACTCGAAAAATATTTTCCATTTCACTAAACCATTCTTCAGCAACTCGATCATCTGGTGACCCAGCAAATTTTGGCGGATGAAATTTGAGGAATCGTTCGAGAGTTTTATCTCCTTGTTCTATATTTCCTTCAGCCCGAGCACCGCCTTGTTGTGCCTGATTTTGGATAAATTGTGCGAATTGTTGCATCAACATCTCACCCATTGCAGGTATTTGAGGTCCTTGTGGGGGATTTTGGACACTTTGTTCGTCATCCGATCTATTGCCGGTAGGTATTCCTTGTCCTCTTCCTCTCGCAGGTCCCGATCGATTGATTGGAGGTCTACCCCTTCGAGCAGTATGACCACGTGAGTGAGTTCGGGAAGCTTGTTGTGAAGCCATTTTCTAAACATTTGATAATCACAATGATTATCAAGTCACTTCGAGTTAGACTGAGATGAGATAATATTAACTATATCAAAAAGATATTTCTTACATAATATTATATATAGCAACTTTGATTAAGTACAAAGTTTTTAAGTACAAAAGTTAATAATTAGGGTCTATCAATTGGAAAATGAGTCGACCCTACATAATATTAAGTACCGTGGTTGTACAAAAATCAACCATTAGTAAGCTATACTATTTGGGGCTATCTCGTTAGTTTATACTTTTAGTAGTTGTACAAAAATCAACTACATACCCCGCAAAATTAGTTTATACTTATATATATACGAAACATACTAATCTGCCTCCTTTAGTCGATATATGCATCTAGGTCTTCTGAGGGTTCTTCTCCATCTTCATCATCGCCATCGTTACCATCCCCAACATTACCCATATTAACTCCCTGATCATAAAGTGGGTTCGGTCCTATAGGTTCTGTAGCGTTCCCTCCAACTGGCCCTGGTACACTAGAAGGTCCTGCAGTATTACCCCACCCCTGGTAGATTCCTGCCTCACAGTAAGGATAACTGGCCCTAAGATAACCCATATCTGAAGTGATGATTGTGTTAAAATCTTTTATCATTTGGGTGAACTCCTCTGAGCGGGCTACGAAGTCCTGTGACTGACGAGTTATGTAATCCCTTCTCCTATCTATGTGTTGCTGCATCTCAGTGAGCCTACCCCAATGCCGAGTGCGTTTCTGATGTTCCCACAACTCCTTCTGGTTACTAGCATTAATGGTAATCTCATAATTTCGCACTAAAGCTCTCAGATCACAAATTTCTTTATCTTTCGCAGCAAGTTCATTGTTTAAATCCTGAATCTCTATCTCAAGATCGTGTATTATCCCCTGCAAGGTTCCTATCTCTTCTTCTGAGTCCGAGCTAGATATAACTATAGCTGCTTTACCCTTGTCCCTCGACATCCTATCAAAAAAATTTCAAAAGAACTTAAAGTTAATATAAGCTAAATCAATTTCCCCATATCCCTAGGACCCCGTCCTAGCGTAGCTTAGGCGTTCGACCTAAGCTCTGATACCACCCTGTAACACCCCGACCCCGAATGCACTGATTCGGAACCCGGTTTGTTACTTGAGTCGAGCAAGTATCAGAGACGAAGAAACAATAGAGTATTTATATAGACAACCAAGTTTGAAACGATACATAAGTCGAACCACTAGATAACAAAATCATTTACTCAAATACGAACTTAACCAAAATATAAACGAAATGTAATTAAAGTGCATCATATTTATAACTTCTTCATAGCCGGTACTGATTCCTTCCCCAAAATGGTTACTTCCTTCAAAATTATTTACCTGTAGTATCTGAAGAGCAAGGAAAAGAAGATCGAGGGATGAGTCAAAATGACCCAGTGAGGTGAGCATGGTTTGGTTTTAGAAAAAAATTTCAGGTTATGAGAATCAGATGATTATTAATTCAAGATACAATATCAAGTAGAGTGCAAGAAGACAAAAATCTCATAGCAAAGTCGGGTCCATCCTTTTATCGCCTTTTTCCGGTTGGCCAATCACGGACACTCAGTCAATGTGACTAGCGGGAGCCCCCGCATAGTCGTTCCAAGGGAACCCCCAGGGAACAATGCGAACTATAGGATCCCCTATAGCCGCCAGTATAGTACAGTAATTCTCCTTCAGATGGGGTAACGGAACATTCAAGAATATTTCAACAATTAAGCGGTGAACAAGGATAGCTCAATCAAGCAATAAGGGTTCATGATCAATTTAATTATGAGAAATTATATCGAAGATGAAGCAGAATTTGTTCTCCACCAAAAAGAGGTATGATAAAGCTCACAAATGAGAAGGTTCAAGAAACCTCACCTGAAATTCTACTTGCTCGTTGAACTTTTAAGAGTTATGCGGATCCTCGCACGTCACCTATAAATTTATAATTATAACCAAAATTATTCTTAGTCATTAACTATTCTCGTACCTTTTAACTGATCACTTTAAATTATCATTACTATTATATATATATATATATATATATATATATATATATATATATATATATATATATGTTTTAGCTAATATATCGAAACAACCATTAATCATTAATCTCACTATAACAAAACCTTTCTTTTATAATGTTCACATACAGTCACTAAGGTCACCATTTAATTGTATAATGATAATAATGATAATAATTTTGACTATTAGGCCTATATAGTGCTTAAGGCTAACATTATTTAATAATCATTACATTACAACTCGATTATATCATTGTTGAATGAATGAAACTAACAAAATTTTCAAATAACTCCTAGTACACTTAACAACTTGTTTCTGGACAATTTAATTTACATCATCAATATCCATATTAATTATTAACCATTAACATTGAAGATTAATGAATTCACATGGCACTGTAGTTTTAAATCATGTACATGGTATTACTCCTAGCATTAAATCATGTATAGTTTCGATTAAATCATTAATTATTAGGCAATTAATATTGTGGTTTCATAAGCCATAATTTACACGGAACTATCAATTTTAGAGTCCTAACTTTAGTTATCAATTTCTAATTAGTAAGATGCCATATGAGGTTATAGTTTAAAAGCTAATAACGTAATCTAAGATTTAAGATTTCCTTAAACCTGAAATTAAATTGGATTCGTTCAATATTTATAATTTTCATATCATTAATATTAGCCATTCATAAATCAAATATTAGCTAATATTCAAGTCATATTAACAACCTATAATACCCATGGATTAGCAATCCCAACAAATAAGGTTGCGGTTATATACAGATTAGGCTAAAATCTTAGTTTTTATTAGACATAAATTCTAAATCAATCGTTATTAATTACTGAGACGTCTAATAGGTTTAATATTAATAAATTTAGGATCCTGAGGTCAAAACGAATTTTCTGTATTTTGGGATCGTTGGACCGACGTCGGAAAGTTGCCGGAACTTTAGCTACCGTCGTCGGACCATCGTCAGAGTTTTGCCAAACATTTCAAACATCAAACCACTAGATTCGACAAGCCCATGTCTAATTTCCAATTAATTTCTCAAGACTATCGGTCATTGGAATTTAACTCCTAAAATCTATCTACCAAAATTTTAAAATCCTACAGTTGCTTAACTCTAAATATTAAATCTGATTTATTCCATATTTCTTAGAACTAATTGCATAAACATGCTATCTAGGTTGAAACATACCTTAGTTGCTAAAGTTTTTGATCTAAATTTCACCGAGAAGAATATCGGAGTGCGCAGCAGCTTTGCGGGCCTTCAAAGTTTGCTCTCGATTCGCCGAAACTAGAAATCGTCTACTCTATCGCGATCGTCTCGTCGAAACGATGAAGATGGTATACAAGTTTATAGGATTTGGCTAAGGAATGAGCAAGATTGGCTTGATTGAAGAAGAGGTCTATGAAAGCTAATATATACGTATAACTATATGTGTAAGTACAGAAATCTTAGAAGCCATGTTTACGCAAGTTTTGGAGATGAAGAAGATTTCTTGAATTCCCAACCTATTTATGGAAATTTTCAACCAATCACATGCAATCTCTAGCCCATTGTTTAGAGAAAACCCAACAACAATCCTTGGTTTTTAGCTAATGGTTTTGAGAAAACCATCAATTAGACCGTTGTTTCAAGACAATGGATTTGAGAAAACCATCAACTAAATCGTTGTTTCAAGACAATGGATTAGAAGGTTGATGGTTTTGAGTCCATCAAAACTTAATTACCATAAGAGATATTAATCCTTAGTTGATACTATAACTCATTTAAAATATTAATTATTATTATATAGTAAATTTATTAGAAGTATTTATGAGAATAAATATAGGGGTGTTACATGTAATATATTACATATACCAGAAATGATATTAATAAATACTCAATATAATCGTATACTTAATTATATGTATACGTACATCAATGACCCCGTAGACAGTATACATAACGAAAAAATTAAGAAGATACATCCATCTCTTATGCCTCTATAGTATTATAAGCTATAATATAATCATAATATATATTCATTCAACCACAATATTAACATTATGGGATCCTTCAATGCTAGGGCTCCTCATAATCTTCTCCAAACTTATCTGTCTAATCATCTTCAGGTCGGGGACCTTGAATCGGGACAGCGAGGCCAATTCGTGGACAGACTCTGCGATCTTGACTGTGCAGGAAATGACCTCGATCAGCAACGAGGCGACTGTGATTGCAGGGACGATCTCAAGGAGATTGGTTTCGGCCCACAAGCCCTTTTCTAGCAATGCTTTCAGCTTTTTGGCTGAAGCTTTAGCGTTGATGAGATGAGAGTCTGCTAAGAATGAGCATCTCATATATATCACTGCTGAGAGTCTGTTGATCAAATTACATCCCATATATATCACTAAAAATTTTAATAAATCTCAAAAAATTATACCTTCCAAGAAAGTTCCAAGTTTTTCAATATTACCAGCAGTTATGTATATTTACTAGGGCGAATTACATTTTTGTACCAAAATTGCAAAATGGCTCAAGTTGGTATACCATTTTTGTAATTTTCCCAAGGAATATGTATAGTGGTTTATGATGTGTGCATAGTGGTTTCGCCACATACTCAACATATTGGCCACGTAGGATGACATGTCAGATTTCCGGCCGGTTTTTCCAGCTCCGGCGAAATTTTGCATGGTTTTGCAAAAATTTTGGAGTTGTGGGGTTTTGATGTCACCGGAAAACATTTTGTGCCAAAATTGCAAAATGGCCCGAGTTGGTATACCATTTTTGTAATTTTCCCTATAATTTAACATATATTATGTTATTAATAAAAGTATTATATTTCAAATTAATTATATGATAAAATTTATAATTTCACCACATTTATACATTCGCTAAAACATAAAAATGATCTATATAGATATACTTATTATTTCTCTATTCGTCTAAAATATATATATTCAAAGTTATATAATTATTAAATAATTTATCTATAAATGAATAGTTGATAATCTGATTAAAAGTTCGAAGTTATATAAATAAATAATTTATGTCAAATTTTGAATAGTTGAAAATCCGATTAAAATCCGAATCCGTCCGAATCCGTCTTGTATCCGTATAAAAAGGATATTATCCGAATTCGATTTAAAAGGATATTATCCGTATCCGTCCGAATCATAAACGGATAAGGATATGGTAATCATACATCCGAACCATTTATTATCCGTTTACACCCCTACTAAAATGTGTGGTTGGGTGCTTATCAGAAGACCCTAAAATGATGGGTCTTTTTATATATTAATCAACCCTAACTACGCACTAATCAAGATTCATTCACATCACTAAACAATGCTCTTTCCGAATATGATTTATTTTATTATCTTGTCTTTATTATAGTTATTCGATTGTAATTCTAATTGGTATCGAGTTAACTGCGCCAATAACCTTGTGTTTTACCCAAATAGCAAAAAAAACCCTATCAAAAAAAAATTAGCACATAAAACCTTGTGTTTTTTATTTTTTGCACACCGCCCCAGAATCCATTTGGTCAATGAGGAGATGTGAATTACCCAAATTGCCCTTTAGTCATTTCAGAGCAATTTAGAGTGTTGGGGTTCATTGGGTAGCATTACAATAACACAGGGTCTTTCATGCTAAAATACCAAAACACAAGGGTTCTAGTCAAAATGAACAGGAAAATAGTCATTTCAGAGCAATTTAGAGTGTTGGTGGGTAGGGCTATAAATGGATATCCGTCCGCATTCGAATTCGTTTACAGAGGATATTATCCGAATCCGTTTCGAGAGAATATTATCCGTATCCGATTATAGACATCCGAATTATAAACAGATAAGGATATGGTAATAAGACATCCGATCCGTTTAACATCCGATCTGTTTCATTATCCGTTAGATTTATTCGTTATCCGATTTATCCGTAATCCGTATCCGATAAATAATATATTATATTAAAATATATACACACAACTGTGTATGTATGATAGATTATTAGTATTAAGTAAATTTTTTAGCTCATTTATTAAAGAAAAACCTTAGGTTTTATTAGTAACCATATGTTTACTTCAACATTTATGTAGAGATAATATAAGTAACATACATATGTTATTAATATAAGTATTATATTTCAAATTGATTATATGAACAAATTTATAATTTCCAACATATTTATACATTCACTAAAAAATAAAAATGATATATATAGAAAATCCAAATTTAGGGGACAAAAATAATATTGGGTTTATTTTGGAGTCCTTAGATCAGTCAACTTCTGCGTATTTATATTGCGTTATTCCTTTGTTTTGTTCAGCAATAACAATTTACAATCTTTCCAACCTAAATTCTGTGTTCTTTGTTTCTCTCCGCTCTGGCATGCCGAAAAACGTCGTTCCAGGTAGGCTACCATTCCAAATCGAAATAGCAGAACGCGCAGCCTGCGTTCCATTCAGGCCGTAATAATAACACTACGGGGAACCATGGTACTTATATGGGTACTATCCTCTTCGTGAAGCTTGACAAGACCAAAATCATATAGTTTAGCCTATTTTTAGACATAAGATTTTTATCAAGAAGCACTTTTGTAGCTTTGATGTCACGATGGACAATCCAGATGCGTCTTAATTCTTCATGTAGAAAAGCTAAGCATCTTGCTACACTAATGCTAATCGTCGGCCTGTAGCCGAATTGAAATGCAACTGTTATTGTTCTGGACCTGCAAACATTTACCAAACACACAAGCATAATCATTACAAGAAATATGCCTTTTGCTACATTCACGGAACTGTAGCAAAACCCTGTATATTTCGTAGCAAATACATTCATGGATCCTATTAACTAATTAGCTACGAATTTGGTTTTGTAGTAAATACTATGTAACAAATTTAAATTCGTTTGATCACTAGGAGATGTGTTAAATTAAAAAAAAAGAAAAAAGTTATCAAATTAGACTACATTATATGAGGATTGAAAATATTTGTCTCGATGCATTCAGTAGTTTAGATTAAATTTTATTTAAGTAAATTCATAATACGATAAAATCTATTTCAACTATTGAATTTGTTTGCTTTATATGTGTATATGTAATACTAGTTAGTTTAATAATCTTCAAAATTAATCGGGATGATCATAAAATAGGTTCATGCATACAATATATAACGTAGACGGTATAAGCAGTCCCACAATCTATATAGCTTGTAAACATATAGAATGCCAAATTCAACAAATAAAAAAATAAAATATATATCCAAAACTTGAAAATTAATGGTCGTACCTAATACTATCAAGAATATAGATTTGGTCATATTAAATCAATTATAAAATAAAACAAAAAGATTTCTTTATTATTCTAAAGTGACCAAATTATTTAAAGATTAATCTAATGATTCTAATCTGTGGGTTTGTGCATAAACTATCCCAAATAGTATATGTACCATATTAAAAAATATTTTTTTAAAATTATTTAGGCTGTTCGACACAACGCTACTTTAATAAAAACATTTCGTATACAAATTTTATTATATATGTCTACTATCAATAAGAGTAATTAGTAAGAATTTTTCATATTAAGGGAATCGATAATCTTCGAACCAATAGTCAAATATGAGAAACAAAAAAATATTCCTTACTTTTTTATCTTCAAATTTGATTAAGCTTTAAAGAGCAATTAAAATAATATTTGGCTTAAGGTCCCGGAGGCAGTGGGCAATAATATTAGCGATCTAACTCTTAACGTTTGGTAGGAGACAATATATATATATTATTATATTAGTTAATTAATTAATTAATTAATTATCTATAATTATATATTAATGAAAAAGGAAATATATTGCGCAGCCATTGGCCTACCCCAGTCAAATCACCATCAAGACTTTAGACTTCATTATTATTGTCTTCCCCATTCTATAACTTTTAATAAATCCCAATGTCAACTTTCAAAATCAACATTTTTTCTTAAAAAAAAAAAAAAATCAAAGTTCAAATTGGGGCGAAACTCTAATTTTTAAAAGTATTTGCATAAAATAAATAATTTCTTTCAAAATATATTAAAATTATTAAAATTCAATCGACCAAAAAATTGAGAAGACCACAGTAGCAAGATTCTTATAATATTTGGTCTCGTATATAATCTCAATGGTCAAGATTAAAAGCCTAATTAATATTTTAGTTTTTTATTTATCTGAATATATTAAAATATCGTAAGATATAAACCGTTGAGTACAAGAGCAAGACAAACGAATCCCACGACAAAACCCTAAATACAAATAAATGACAGAGGTTACATTACCTAATTAATCAAGTTCGACATTATTACAATTTAAAATGTTTGTTGTTTAATTTTAGTCATTGAAAATTTTGTTTCTCATACAGTTTGCTTGGATAATGTTTATTTATTTATTGATTATTGCCTTATTGGTTCTAGCTTTGACAATATTCATGACGATACATTAATATAACTTATGCCGACCTAGCTTGCTACTGCAGTATTTTGATTTGATGCTTAATTAATTAAACGTAATTAATAATGTTGAAGTGGTATGTGACATAAGGTCGAACATTTTATTTTTCACACTGAGGGAAATATATGTTAATTGAGGAGAAATCTTTTAAGACGTCCTCAAATTAGGCCCTCGAATATGAAAGGGAACTAAGCAGATATTATTGTCACACACTCACACGTGAAGCCTAACACGGGTGTTACACTTTATTGGAGAAAGTCAACTTCTTTAATTTGAGCTATGTTTTAATAAGTCAACGGGAGTTGATTGAAATAGTTTGAGTTTTCTTGGGTAATGATTAGAGTCTGAATTCTTTTGGTCACTTGTTTCAAGCGATTAAAAGATTTTTTTTTTTTGATAAATGATCGGAGTTCGAATCTTTCTGGTTATTTGATATAAATAGTTAAAAGTTCTTTGTTCAGGACAATAATTCGAATTCGAATTCATTTGATCACTTGATTCAAGTGATTAAAATTAATTTTTTAGAGTAATGACCTGAACTCAAATTCTTTTGGTACCTTTGACGTATGTGTTTTTTCTAAAAAGCTATGTTTTAATAGAGATTGCCATTTAAGTTTGATTTGAAGTGGTTTTATTAATATTGACTATATTTAAGATCTTATTCATTTACTTTTTTTATATCATTATATTTAACTTGTATATTATTTATGTTAATAATGTTTCACTTATCATTAACTGTAGCACCCCACACGTGAGGCACCACATCCCCCGCACTATGGCTCAACACGAGTAACGAAACAGTGAATCCGCACCCATATCAAACCATAGCGAACGGGAGACAAACATAAAAAAAAAACTTTCCTAAGCCAGGCGGAACTAGACCCTGCAATGATAATCAATCAACAAAATATAATACATCAACATATTTAATTCAAACATACAAATCATAAGTATAATTGGGCACTTCAGGCCTCTTTCAAAATCATAGCAAAACTCAGTAAACTAATTTCATAATAAATACATAGGTATCCAATTTCACGATATAACTGAAATGAATTATACTTAATTCCAACACAGATATGAATGCAGAGACTCTCCTAACCTAACTTGACTAACACAAAGACTCCAACCACCTCCGCCTAGCTCGAACTCTGAAGCCAAACCTGCACACTAAAGTGTTGGGGAGGGAGAGGGTCAGTCTCTAGAAGACTGAGTGAGCAGGAGCGATACATATATATATAAAACATGCACATGCAAGTCATAAATCCCGAGCAAGGTTTTATTTGGAATTAGTTCCCAAAAAGGGCAAGAAAAGGACTAATCAATGCTCGGATTTTATGACTAAGTCATATTAATTTCAATACTTTCATAAATCATACATAAATATAAGGCTCGGCGAGTGAGCGTGCATAATCTCCAACCAAACTCCGACCGTGTACGACAAATATCAATAATATATTGATTAGGCGATCATGCAATATAACATAATACATGCAGACCATAAATCATGTCATGTCCTAAATATATTTGTTTGGGCAATCCGATTCCCGGCCTTCCCGCACAGTGCCTATCAATCAATAATCAATCAGTCAATCATTTTCAATCATAAATAAGTTCCAACCTTCTTCCTCCGGGTTGGTGGTGGGTTTGCAAGGCCCGACCACCCGATCATTGACCACAAGGGGTTACATGACTCCCCAGATGGCACTCAGCTCCCTTTCCCCGCCAATCTCCTGACGAGGTCCGGTACCGCTGTTCAATAGTGGGACTAGTATATGGGATCCCCGTCAGCCCTTGCTTCCTCGGTTAGCCACATATACTAAGTCCCGGGGCCCATTCCGTCATAAGTTATAAATGTGTCTCGCCAAAACATAACAATCATAAGTACATATCATAATTCATAAATCATATCATAAGAAATCATACCTTACCGTGTAATTCGGCATATGCTATATACGTACCTCTCCGTGTCATCCTATTCCGTAGCTAGCATGAAGACACACGGTTTGGAGCATAGCCTCATTACAAAACCATTTTTAAGTTATACGCTCATACGCATAATTCAGAAAGGTTTTACTCGATAACCTCATTTGAAAACCATATATATATATAATCATAAGGTTTTGGCTAAAATTTTCACATAAGGGTTGTAGGGTTTAATACGTAGCTAAAACGAAAACACCCTCACCTGAACTGCGACGATACAAGGATACGAATACCAAGTGCCTGAACGAACAAGATCTCTCCACCCTGGAGATAAACTGTACAAAAGACCACAAGACGCGTTCGTGAGACTCAAGACTCTTAATGAACCATATATGACGCACGGCAATGAAGTGAATATGATATGAATGCATAAATGATCCTATTATATCAATAAAATGTTCATGTGCACGATTAAGAAATTTAAAACATATAATCAATTCATTCATTCATACGTTTCATTCAATTTCATAAGTTCATAAATTCATATAAATTTCATAAATTCATAACATTCATAATATTCATAAATTCATAAATTCATAATTCATAATGCATATCAATTAATCCATGAATTCATTTAATAATCATAACACATAATATTCAAATTCATATTTAGGAGTAAAATAAATAATTGGAACGTTCAATCAATAGTCGGTAGAATAAATACGCGAAATAGAAATCAATTAATTTCAAGAATTAAATTAAATCAAATAATGTTTAAAATATATATATAATATATATGTATTTAATAAATATATAATTATTATAAACATATATAATATATAATATAATAACATATATATACATTCTATATACATATATATTAAATCACGTACACACACATAACCATGCATGCATATATATATATATATACACGCAATATATATATATACTATATATATATGCAATCACATGCTTGCAACACATGCATGCAACACAATTAACAAACACACACACATGCAGAAGTTAAGCAACAGAAACGGCAGCAGCAGCAGTTCCAGAAGGAAGCAGAAACATTCAAGCAAAATGGGGTGACACCCCCGTGTCACCTCCAAAGCCTGGACCGAGACACCCCCGTGTCTCGGTACAGAAGTTCCAGGCTTTGCTGCACCCCCGTTCCTCGCTGGAACGGGCAGGAAAGGCACGCCCGTTACACGCAGCAGCAACATCCCAGTTTGACAGAAAAATGCGCAGAAAACAGAGCAGGAAAAAGGCAGCCATGTATGAGCAAGAAAGGCAACAGAATTTATGCATGAAAAGCTGTAAGAACACCTCTAGAATGAACTCATAAAGCCACGAAATTATCAGCAAAAAGGAGGAAGGAAACGCAGCAAAAATGACAGCTGAAAATCAGTTGGAAAAACAGGGCCAAAACTCGAAAAAAAAACAGGGCATGAACGATTCACTCCTTCTCCATCTATTCAACTCAGTTAAGACCAACAATTGAGTAGCAAAATATCATATATTCAACAAGGAAATCAGTTCCAAAAGTGATCAATCAAGAGAAGCTGTCAAACGTGACTTTTCATGGAAGTTTTCTCAAGTACCATAACTGCTAACTCATAAATACCTCAACTACCATGTAATCAATGATCATAAATGAAATGAGGATGTCAAAACAATCATTCTCATGCTTGGAATCGATCAAAACCGTTAAGAATCGAAGAAGATCGAGAATTTGTCCAAAAACCTTCATTTTCGGAAAAATGGCCAGAATATCATGAAACCATGCTCAAAATCATGAATGAAAAGATGAAAATGCTCAGAATTAATCATACAATACAGCCCTAAGCTTACCTTGATGATTGGTTGAAGTTTGGATGAGATTTGAGCTCCAAAATCTCCAAGGGTGAAGGGTTACGGGACTGGAGAGAAAAACAGTAGCTTTGGCTGAGTTTTGGGGCTTGTGTGAGGATAATCTCGGTTAAGGCTTGTTATGTCATGATAAAGGGTTGAGTTAGGGTTTCAAAGAATCAAACCATGGTTAAGTTGGTTATGGTTTGGCCAAGATATGGCTGATTTAGTTCAACAAGGTCAAGTTGGTCTCCGTTTCGTTTTTCGGTTGGATTTCGGAGTTTCAAATGAATTAGGAAAGTTGTAAGGCTAAGTTTACTAAACTCGAATTTTCGTTACGAGTTCAGCGTAGTTGACGGAACTCGAATCCGAGTTCCCGAGCTCAAGATATTAAATTCGGAACCAAGGGTACGCTAAGTGCTCGTTAGCTCCCGTTTTGGTTCCTCAATTAAAATTAAATTCGTTAACTAACCAAATGAATTCGAAGACATAAATTGAGCATAAAATCATGTCCATAACACATATATGTACAACATATTACAAAATCGTGGCAATTTGATATCATATCATATAAGAACGAAGCACAAAATAAACGAACAAACTTAATCATGCAATTCATGCATAATGTATAAAATTCCCATGCACAATTATGATTTGCATGCATGCATATTTAATATTCTCCATACATAATTCATTCAGAATTATTAATCCCATGCAGAAATAATAATCTCCATGCATGCATATTAATTCCACGTATAATAATATATATAAATAAGTAATTAATTAAAACATAATTAATTAATATAACATATAATTAGTATAATCATTAAATAAATAATATAATAATTAAACATATATATATATATATATAATACGAAACATATATACATAAAATTTAATAATATTAGAATAAAATAATATAATATAATATAATAAATAATAACAATTATAATAAAATTAAATATAAAACACGTAAAAACAATTAATTCGCGCAATTAGGTAAACACATACGTCTTACCTTTACGTCCGAAAAGTCGGGGCGTTACATTAACTCAATAAATACATAAAAATAATATTGATCATCAAAACAAGAAAGTAATCTAGTCATTGAGTGTGAAAGTAAATCTTGCTGAGTTGTGATCGATAATAGTAGCCAATAGCAAATGACAATAATTAACAATTTAATTGAGTAAAAGACGATCATTCATTTTTTAATTAATTAAGTATTATTAGTGATTTTAAATTTATTGACCAGCTAATCCACTCCTATAATTATCTAACTATTTTTTCTTTTCAATAGAAAAAAAAAAAAAAAACAAACCAAAATAACCATCGTACTATTTTATAATTTGCTGAAAATATTATTTAATTTATTTTTCTATGATTGATTTCTCTGAGTAAATTAACTAGAAATTATGTTTTTCCTAAAAGTAAATTAATAAGAATTCGATTACAAACTAATATATGAAATGTACATAGGAAAATAATTTTTCTTTCACTCTGGCTTATTTTTTGACAGTGAGTATCATTGCTATTATTCATTAATACAAACATTATTTCTTGATTTTGTATCCAACTAAAATAGATATATTCAAGTTTTGTTACACATAAATTACACATGCATTGTTTCAATAAGAGTAATATACAGCGTACTACCATAAATGCATATTTAAATCTGAAATCATTTTTTTTTCCTTTTTTTCCTTTTTTACATTTTATTTATTTGAGTTCCGAGTACAATTCAAACCCTTAAAAAATGCTAATTACCGTCGAGTAGTGTAACTTAACAGTTTGACACTGTATTAGCTTAATCAAAAGTTTCGTATTCGAATCTCTGAACACGCAACTACATTAATAAAAAAGACTTTATATCTTAGTGGCTCAGCCAGATCCGACCTGGACCATTAAATAGGACGTAAAAAAAAATTTTTTTTGTTAAACTATAACCTATGATATACGGACACTTTTAAAAATATCATTTTATCATACCATATCGCGTAAAATATTTACATTGAATACCGTGTCGAACGCTTCTCACGTAAAAAAAATTAAAAAAAAAATCCGTATCACTGAATTTGTATCATATTATATTCGTATCATCGTATCCATACATTATAATCTACATCGATTTGGATAAGTGTTAGGAAAGGAAAGTCACCCATGAACCGGAGGCCTTCTTGATGGCCTCCGGAGTTCATATTACACCAAAAATTCAAAGTCAAAATTACTAATTAAATAAATTTGAACTTTTTTATTGATGATTGAAAAAAGCACTATTTGAAATACCATGAGAACTTAGCGAGTTTAATATATAGTGTGAAATTTAAATGTGAAGTCCAATTTGTTTAATATCATATTAAATATGTCTCTAATTTAATTTATTCAGAGATTAGTTTATTAAATGAGGGTCATCTGTCAACGAGGATTGATCCAAATAGTTAATGGGTTCATTTTCCAAAGCAAAGTTTTGGGTCCGAATCCCGCTTGGATGAGCTTGGAAAAAAAAAGAGGGACGTCTAATGGTTAATATTTGATAATTACTTAATTAGTCAATTAGCTGCTAACATAATAGTTGAAATAAGTCTGTCAACATGGGTCTGTTTAAATGATTAATAGATTTATTTTTCAAGATAATGATTTGGGTTCAAATCTTATTTAATGTGCGTGCTAAAAAAAAGTTAATTATTAATATTTATACTATTATATTAATTGAGAGATCCTTAGAGTAACCGTTTTAGTCTCTTGGACTCCAAAAATTTTTTTTTTTCCTATTTTTTAAATTATTCTCTCAACCTGTTGTCCGGTATTTATCTTATAACTTCTTCTTCTTTTTTTTTTTTCCTTCATAATCGGGACCGGAGTTTCTTTTTCATGGCAGCCCCACGATATATAAAAAAAAACTTCTTCTTTTTTTTTTTCTCTCACCTTGATCTCATTCTTTCTATTATATATTTTTTTTCCCCATATTTTCTTATTTCTATTTTGTATTAGCTTTTTAAACTTTTAATTATATTAAAAATAATTATAAAATAAATTTGAACATAAATATCTTAATTTAATGTATATTTAAATAATTATAATTTTATTATTTGCACACGCATAGAGTGTGGCGGAGTTACTAGTATATTCTTATTATCTTTTCTTTTTACTAATATGATATTATCAAATTTATTTATCATAATTTAGTAATTATTTAATTTTTATTAATAAAAAATTTTAATTTTAATCTATTTTAATAATAATATTTTATTTTTTGGCACACACGTCGGGTGTGCATAATTACTAGTTATTATATTAAGTGAGAGGACCACTCTTGAACTCTCCATTTCTTTTTATATTTTCTTATTTTATATAATTAAAAAAAAAAAAAAGAAACTCATCCCACGAACAACACTAACCGTTCTCAAACTATTTTTTGGACTTTTCATTTCTTTTTAATTTCATTTTAATTTAAAAAGAAAAACTAAAAAAGCTCAACCCAAAAACATAATTAGAACATAAAATTTTCCCTTCTTGTATGAGAGTTCCCTCTCACATGAGAGCCGCCTCCAAGACTAAACCTTAGCTCACCAGAAGTAGTATGGACATTGCTCGCTGCCGGTTGCTTCAATCCCACGCTTCGTCACCTTCAACCATTCTCCGTTCCCTCCTGCGTGCTTGATTTAGTGTTTTTTCTCTTGTCTCAGTTCCTTATTATTGTTCTCTTGTTGTAGTTTTTTTGGTTTGGCACATACGGTTGGCTAGAGGGCCTGTTCCTCCGTTACCCTATGGCATCGACGTCTGCCTCGCCCATTGACAGTCTGGACAGGAGATTCTAACCTCTCGCGCTTGACTGAAGCTCTGTCCCTGAACGGGAAGGAAACAGAGACCATCAAAATTTCTGATCTGTCATGGGGGACTTTTAAGTCGAGCTACCCATTCTTTCTAGTGGGTAGGGTTTTCACTCGTTGGACAGTGCGTTTTGAATTCTTCAGAACTACTCTTATCCGATCTATGAATCCAGTGAAGGGTATGGAGATTAAGAAATTGAATGATGACCGTTTTCTCTTTTCCTTCAATCACAAATTAGATATGCAGCGGGTTCTGGCGAGTACCCCTTGGTCCTTTGATAAGTATCGAATCATCCTCGAAGAAATCGGGGATGAAGATGACCTAATGTCATTGGATTTAAGCCACTGCGACTTCATGGTACGTATCTATTTCTTACCTTCAAACAGACGAAATAGGGAGACAGCAAGTCTGATTACGAATAAGATTAGGATTATCACAAAGATTTCGAAAACATTGCCCAAACCTCTATTGCTAAATATTTCAAGGTGCGCGTGGGAGTTAATGTTATTGAACCTCTAATCAAACCACCTCTCACTCTCCTGTTGCAGCCCCAAATGAAGTCAGTAATCCCCACACACCTCAGACCCTGATCCCCTACTCATCCCCATCTCTAGCTGGCGAGTCCCCCCTCATAAGGCCCTTGGATGAACATACCCCTCCCACAAACAAAGTTGAACACTTCTCTAATCCCACAATCCCACTCTCATCCCTGCTAGCATTAACAAATTATAATCCCAAAACCACTTCCCTTGTATCTGCTCCCCCCCGAGAACACCACTCAACCTACCCTTCCCTCACAAACACATAATCATCCCACCCCTAATTCCCTGGCCCTTAGCCATAGTATAATGGAGGAAGACCACAGTACTACGCTATAGCCCCGCGGCACTATCAAAATCTGCTCACCAAATAGCAGACCTATCCCCTCAAAACAACGCCCCAAACTCAACCACAGATCATATATCTACAGTGAGAACATCCCACCGATACGAAATATACAAACAACCCTGAGCTCCCTCCACTCCCAAAGCTCTTTACAGACCAATTATAGCTAGGAAGAAAAACTTATAAATGTCTCGATAACCTTAAATATTTCCAATATTGACCCTCTCTTTCAGCCCAAACTAAGGAGATTCCGCAGTAAAGATAAACCCCCCTACCGATACTTCTTCCAACTACTCCCAACCATCCCCAGGTGTTCCTAATCTCACTCTACACCTGATGATCAGATACTTATGGATATCACTAATTCAACGGCGGAGGTTACCGAGTAGCCCCACCGAGACCAATGAGTTGCCTAAGCTGGAACTGCCAGGGCTTGGGGGGTCCCTAGCGAGTTCACAACCTTTGAACCCTTATTCGGGTTTACAACCCCTCTATTATTTTTCTCTCGAAAAATAGATGCAAGCAGAGAAGAATTGAAAGTTGGAAATCTCTATTTAATCTTAATGGTATTGGAGTGGATTCTGTGGGTAAAAGCGGAGGTTTGGATTTTCTTTGGTGTAAAGATATTGGAGTTTCTCTTCAGAGCTATTCTAAGAACCACATTGACGTGGCTATCTCGGGGCTAGAGTCGGGAAATGATTGGCATTTCACTGGCTCTTATGGGATTCTGGAAAGGCAGAATCAGGATTTCTCATGGAATTTACTTTGTTCACTTAGCCATCAGTCCTCTCTTTCATGGCTAGTCTCCGGTGACTTCAATGAGATCCTCAGAAATGACAAAAAAGAAGGTGGGAATGATCGGAGTTTTGCAGAAATGAATAAATTTGCGGAAGCACTCAATTTGTCTGGCCTATCAGAGTTGGGCTTCAATGGTTTTCCCTTCACGCATGGATGAAAAATAAATTTGCGGAAGCACTCAACTTGGATGAAGAATAGTACTGTGCCAGACACTCTTCAAGCACGGTTAATGCTGGGTGGTGGGCCCACAACAGTAGCGGTCCGGGACCACATTTTAAAATTTTTATTATAATACATGTATTAAAATATTTCTAAAACATTTTAATACAAAAGCGGAAGACTAGCCGGATCTACTCAAGTTTATACATGCAATTGATAATAAATTTTAAATCACTTAAGCAGATAAATATCTAACATGCAATTAACACTTAAGAGTATACAATTTATCATGCTTAAAATAATATAACTGAAAAATATTACCGTACTGCAAACATGGCTATCTAACGGTATTTTTCCAGCTCCCGAATTCACCTCCAGAACCCGATACCCGATCTCCTCGTGAAATCGGCAGAGTTTCCCTGCAATAACCCCAGAGAAACCCTCGGGGTGTGGGCTCCGAAAGTATTTCTCTAAATACTTAGAGAAAACGAACTTTAAACTAGAAAACCCTTTTCAGTGTTTAATCTCCCGAAATTAGGCGTTTTATATAAACACCTAATTAAAATTAATTCCAAAATAAATCGAAATTAACTAGGAGAAAAGGGATATGGTTTCAAAGCCGAAAGTTCAGTCAAAACCTCTCCCAAACTTGTGAATGAAAAAATGAAGGCTAAGACCCCTATTTATAGGGAAAAAACCGAGGGTAAAATGGTAATTTCACATCCCACTTGCGTGTGTAACTTGGACACGAAAACCAAGATGACCACGTTGAAGATCTCAGCACCACGAGTCCAACGCCGCCGGCCGATCACCGGAATTCCGCCGCACGCGCCACCAGAAGGTAGCGTGTGTGTTGTACACGTGGCTAGGGTTATTCATGACGTGGCCAATTCTGATTCGGCCACGTGTTCGGGTCGGTCCAGTACCGACCCTATCCGATTGACCCGACTTGACCCGACCCGTTTACCGACCCGGTTGACCAGATCATCCGGCCCGTTGACTGACCCGCTCAGCTCCAATCTGAGCCATTCATTGGCGCTGACGTGGCGTGATCTCGGCCGCACACGTGGCGCGCCACGCGGCCGCCCAGTCAGCGCCATCTTGGCCCCACCCTGCTGACGTGGCGTGACACGTCAAGTGCCACGTCACCTGCCACCTCAGCAATTTTTTTTTTTTAAATTTTATTTTCTCCAAAATAAAATTCCGGGCATTTCCAACTCTTTGGAACTTGATTTATTTTCTTAAAATAAATCTCTTGGCTATTTTCAAACACTTTGAAAATCATTTCTCTTTCTCCTTTAAGTATTTTCTCTTCAGGTTTTCAATTGAGGCTTGCAGGGGGGACCTGCAAGACTAATTAATTTTAGCTCCAAACGGGTTAATATATTATCATCTCATGACAATAATTAATTACCGTTTAACGATATTTAATTCCACTAAATAAATATTGTTGCACTTTAAAATTAATTAAATTATTCACGAATTTCTCGATCTAGAATAATTTCGCATTTCACTCCTCCGTGTAGATATCCATGAAAAATAAATTGCAACTACTATCATTTATTTTTCATCTTTAATTTGAAATTTATTGATTCGCCTTAAGTTCAAATTCTTTGTATGTGAAACACATTCAACATACAACTTCGATGACGTATCATGCGAAGTGCTTTGGCCAAAGTCTTAATTCGAACTTTTGCAAATCTATTTCAAGGATATCTTTTACCTTCCAGCAAGGCCACAGATTCCTCGATCAATATAACACTTTAGCACATTTTATGTTGTCACTGAAAGTACAAAGTATTTTGGCCACCCGTTACCGAGACCTCACTTCGAGTATATTACAGTGACTAACACTACATGCCTAAAGCCGAAATATTATCAGGATTAAGAGTACAATGCTTCCTGAGATTTTATTCATTTTAGATAGCAGTATAAAATAAATAATCTTAGTGGTCCAGTTCGATGTTTCCAATCCTATTGAAAATCATCAACGTGTTATAATTGAAATCACCGTTCCCTATGACGAAAGACTAATCATCTTATATAACCACGTTATAGTCTTGATAAGAACATATTCTTATCTTACCGACTAGAACTTTAATGACACGTGATTTCGGTATTCAAAGTCTTTTCCTATGAAA
Source organism: Lantana camara (assembly GCA_037501455.1). Lineage (NCBI taxonomy): Eukaryota > Viridiplantae > Streptophyta > Magnoliopsida > Lamiales > Verbenaceae > Lantana > Lantana camara. The sequence goes on along the minus strand of CM074862.1, from coordinate 85,231,215 downwards.
CACATTTCATATAAGAATACCACCACACGTCATTAATTATCAATATGTGAAATACTCACAACTTGCTGTAAATTCAGTTTAATTAATTCTACAAATTGAATTTTCAGGGCACTATTCCCAACAATCTCCCACTTGCCCTAAATTCAATTTGCCCATACATCTAAGTCTTATTCCTTCCACATGAGTGTCAAAACTCGTTTTGCACTCTTTCGCGCCAATCCTTTAGTGAAGGAATCTATTAGACGTTTCTCTGAGCCAACAACTAGGAAATCATGAAGCCAATACATCTAACATGCTGCTTCTCAAGCTACCATATATTTAACTTCTATGGCGGTGTAAGCAATACAAGTCTTGCTTATCATTCCCCAATTAACAGTTGTTCTTTCTAGAGTAAACACGTATTCTGATGTGAGACATATAGAATACAAATCAGATGGTAAATCCGAATCTTTGTACTCTATTGAAATGAGTTCACCACTGTGGTAGACAAGCATATAATCTCAAGTCCTTCTCAAGTACTCCAATATATGCTTTCACTACTACCCAGTGTCAGATTCTAGGGTTTGACTAATATCTGCTGACTTAGACCTATTTCATAATAGACATCTAGCCTTGTACATAATATGACATACATAAAGCTTCCGCTGTGGAACTCTAATCATGTCTTCTATCTCCTCAGTTGTCTTAGGACACTGATCCCGATATAGATAAATTCCATGTCTAAAAGGTAATGAACCTTTCTTGGAATTTGTCATATTATACCTTGCCAGCATCTTATCTATATATGCTTCTTGTGATAAACTAATCTCCTTATTCCTATGATCACAACAAAAGTCTGATCCTTGGAATAGCATTGGTCTCACATAGGTCATTTCTTGTCAAAATGATTTGACGTCCGAATCTTGACCACTGACAAAATTCTTGCACCATTCCCAATGAGAAGAATATTAATTATGTACAAAGTGAAAATGTTACAACGCTATCATGATGTCATTTTGTACACTCATGATTCATCGGGCAATTGCATAAATCAAAAGATTTTTAAATTGCCTCTTTAATTCTGATGTTTCATGATTCTGATGCTTGCTTAAGATCACAAAATGATCTATTAAATTTGCATACTATATGCACCTAATTTCTAGCTGTGAAGCCTTCAAATCATGCCATGTTTTTCTTCTTGAAGGTGCCCGTTCAAGAACATAGTCTTTACATCCATTTGTCAAATCTCATAATCAAAATGTGAAACAATGGAGAGGATAATAGACTTCAGCATTGCTATAGGCGAGAAGACCTCTATAAATGATTTCTTCTTTTCTGGGTAAAATCCCTTGCCATAAGCTTTGCTTTAAAGTCTCTACTTTTCATCCATTTCTCCTTTTATTATCTTGTAGAACCTAATTGCATCTAATGAGTTTAATACCTTCAGGTACCTCTACAAGCTCAAGACTTTGTTAGAATACCGAGATTCTAACTTATGATTCAGTGGCTTTTGACCAAACGGTCAACGTCTATATCTTCCACAGCTTCATTACACGTAACAGAATCAGATACGTTAGATTCAACCACTAGGGTTAATCTTAGGTATCTTGTTAGATGTCCTGACAATCCTCCCACTACAATGATGCTCTCATGTACAGGTACATCACATGTATCTAATACATTTCAGTTATCACGGGTTTATGGAAATTTATATCAAATACTGTTATTTCTTTTAACACTACTTTGCTTCCACCCTTTGTGATTAACTATGTAATCATCTTTGAAATATTCACAAACATCTTTTGTGATTTCTCAAATTACAAAATATATCACTTCTTGTTCTTCTAGGATAACCTTAGAACAAGTAAACCTCTGTTCTTTATTCTAACTCGTCAGCATCCATCCTTAACACATGGTCCAGGCTATCTCAAATCCGAAAATAAGAGATACAGGGTTTTCACCCTAACTACAGATCCATCAGTGTTTTAGGAACTGACTTAGATAGAACTACGTTTAGTGTATTTGTTGTTTTGAGCGCATGACTCCAAAACGAACTTCGTAGGGTAGCATGACTCTTCATGAATCTTACCATCATTATCAGAGTTCTATTTCTCCTTTCTGCAATACATCCTTGCTAAGACGTATCTTATACAGATAGTTGAGATCTAATCTCATTTGAGAAATTCTATTTAACTCTGAACATAGATACATATCACTACTTCGATCTAATCGAAGTGCCTTGATATGTTTTCTAATTTGACTCTTTGACTTTAGTCTTATATTCCTTGAACTCTTAAAAAATACAGACTTAAGTCTCATCAAATAAACATATCTGTATCTAGAGTAATCATTCAAAAGAATGATGAATTACGCAAAAACTTTCTCTTGCTTGAACATTCATAGGATCACATATCCATATGAATTGGCATAAGCAACTTCATAGCTTAAGTACCCTTTGGCTCAAAAAGGCTTCTTGGTCATTTTAACTTTCTTAATAGGATTCGCAGATTGATACTATTTTCAAGTCAATAAGACTCAACAATCAATCTTTGGATCCTATTCAAATTCAATTGACCAATAGATAGGTGCCACGTAGAAGTTTTTTCTCTTAGATGGTAAGTCAAGCTTCTTAATGTTAAACTTAAAATAGGTTTTTCATTGAGGTCTAAAAGACCATCTTTTATTTTGCCAGAGCAAATAAACCTTTTATTTTGCTTAGCGGTAAACTTTTGTTCAAAACAAACAGTTAAACCATTAGTTATCAAATAACTCATAGAAATTAAATTTTTGTCTATACAACACGTATAATTATAGAACCCTATTGCCAAAATACGACTTTATAGTCCTTACTGCTAATACAAATAGACTTGTCTTATCCTTGAGCAGTAGTTGCATATTAGCCGTTTTTCAAACTTCCTAGTTAGTTTGAATCTTCGCAATGAATTGCAAATATGATTAGTTGATCTCAAGTTCACACACCAGGATTCTGGTGAATTTCCAACTAAACACATTTTCAACGAGTAAGATATCTTCATATCTTATCTAAACGGCGTAGCAAACAGACAGACTAAGTATTTTGGATAATTTCTTTTCCAATACCCATTACCACCGAAATAGAAACACTTTTCCATTGTCGGATTTGACTTTCTATTTCTGAACCTTAGATTGGGAACTTTTCCTTTTTATTTCTTCCACTTATTGGCTTTTGAGGCTGTGGATATTGATGTCTGATTTAAGAGAACTTTTCCCTTAGTCTATATCACCCTTTTTTGCCATATTAAGGTCGTTCATTGGTTCAGGTTAGGTAAAAAAAATTATTTAAAATTAATCCTGATCGTTCAAACGACTTAAGCTGAGAGTATAGGATCGTATCCTATCTGTTAAGATTATCTCTTCAAGCACAGAGACTTTCAATCTCGTTCAGATTAGCTATCATATTCATAATATGATTCTGAAACAGTGATCCTTCAAACATCTTTAACTGACAACCGTTTTCATAGCTCGTACCTTCGTCAACTCTGTCTTCAACATATGTTCTTATCAGTGGGCATCTCATGCATATGATACTCAAGAACATCTAAAACAGATGTCAGGATATAAGACTAGCCAGATCATCACACTTGATCCATCTGGGATAAACGTCTTTCTAATCCTGACTGGTTGTGGTTTCCGGAATTTTCGGATAAGGTTCAGTGAGTACGTAAACTTTCGTGTCTCAACACGATGTCAAGATTTATTACCTAGTCAGCATAGTTGAACCCTTACTAGCCTATTTCCTTAAAGTCATTCCGAGTGGGCTAAGAGAGATCGTTATTATAAAACTGAAATAACTAAATAAATACAAGTTATGATTATATATTCCACTTTCTTTTGCATCTAACAAATAAATGAAATCCATGTAAGCATTTTGATTCACGCAATGGTGACTTAACTAACTGCAGTTGACTCCCCGGAGACGAGGTCGAAAACCGTTTAGAAAAGCAAGAACTATTCTTAATTAACATGTCATCTAGGTAACTCTTACTAAACAATGTCAATCCACCACGTCAACGCTTGGCCTCTAAGTGAATGTAACATAGCTCCGAAGGGAGGTTAATACATTACTTAGTCAAGTATGTACCATTACCTAGAAGTCCGTCCGAGTAAGTCAAGACACTCCACGGAGGCGTGGTCGAACTGACTTTCGTCGCATTTCATTCTATCCGTAGAAGTCTAATCTTGTATACCGCGAATACATACCCGCCGAAGGGAGTAGTATATATTCACTATACTATAGACAGGTAATGGAGACCGTGAGAATCCAACTCTTTTCATCTTGCTCCCACTTGAATTTTTAAAAGTGTGGATTATCTGTTGATTATTTAATAATCACTTTTGGCGTCTTATTGTCGGAAGTGATTAATCTTATTAATACGCTCCCACTATGATTACTAGATCGTATTTAAAACCCCAATAATATTTTAAGGCAATTTAATAACTCTTTATTAATTAGGCCGAAAAATATTAATCCAATTATGCATCTCGTTCAATCTGTATTAAACATTATTTATCTAATCACATTAAATAAAATATGCATAATTGAAAATAACATAATATCTCATATTATCATGATCATGCCATAAAATAAAACAATTAAGCTTGCTTGCAAATAATTATCATGCTTAAAATTAAATAGCACTTTAAGTAAATATGTTATAAATTATCACATAATTTAAATCATATTTACTGATTCAGCAATTAACCAGGAAGATTATTGAAATCGATTCCCAGAAAATTACCATTCCACGCAAATTCCCAGGAAACACTGGAGGGGTCACAACGGTCCCACTTAAAAACAAGCCTCCTTTGACAGAATTTACGTGCACAGTATTAGATTTAAAATTATGCATCGCATGCATCATATCAATGCATATATATATCTAGAGCACGGCTCTGATACCAGTTGCTGGGTGGTGGGCCCACAACATTAGCGGTCTAGGACCACATTTTAAAATTTTTATTATAATACATGTATTAAAATATTTCTAAAACATTTTAATACAAAAGCGGAAGACTAGCCAGATCTACTCAAGTATATACATGCAATTGATAATAAATTTTAAATCACTTAAGTAGATAAATATCTAACATGCAATTAACACTTAAGAGCATATAATTTATCATGCTTAAAATAATATAACTGAAAAATATTACCGTACTGCAAACATGGATATCTAACGGTATTTTTCCAGCTCCCGAATTCACCTCCAGAACCCGATACCGATCTCCATGTGAAACTGGCAGAGCTTCCCTGGAATAACCCCAAAGAAACCCTCGGAGTGTGGGCTCCGAAAGTATTTCTCTAAATACTTAGAGAAAACAAACTATAAACTAGAAAACCCTTTTCAGGGTTTAATCTCCCGAAATTAGGCGTTTTATATAAACACCTAATTAAAATTAATTCCAAAATAAATCGGAATTAATTAGGAGAAAAGGGATATGGTTTCAAACCAGAAAGTTCAGCCAAAACCTCTCCCAAACTTGTGAATGGAAAAATGAAGGCCAAGACCCCTATTTATAGGGAAAAAATCGAGGGTAAAATGGTAATTTCACATCCCACTTGCGTGTGTAACTTGGACACGAAAACCGAGGTGACCATATTGAAGATCTCAGCACCACGAGTCCAAAGTTGCCGGCCGATCGTCGAAATTCCACCGCATGCACCTGCACGCGCCACCAGAAGATTGCGCGTGTGTTGTACACGCGGCTAGGGTTGTTCATAACGTGGCCGATTCTGATTCGGCCACATGTCCGGGTCGGTCCAGTACCGAACCTATCCGATTAACCCGACTTGACACGACCCGTTTACCTACCCGGTTGACCGGATTATTCGGCCCGTTGACTGACCCGCTCAGCTCCAATCTGAGCCGTCGTGATCTCGGCTGCACACGTGGCGCGCCATGCAGCCACCCAATCAGCGCCACCTGGGTCCCACCCTGCTGACGTGGCGTGACACTTCAGGTGCCACGTCACCTTCCACCTCAGCATTTTTTTTTCTTTAAATTTTATTTTCTCCAAAATAAAATTCCGGGCATTTCCAACTCTTTGGAACTTGATTTATTTTCTTAAAATAAATCTCTTGGCTATTTTCAAACACTTTAAAAATCATTTCTCTTTCTCCTTTAAGTATTTTCTCTTCAGGTTTTCAATTGGGGCTTGCAGGGGGGACCTGTAGGACTAATTAATTTTAGCTCCAAACGGGTTAATATATTATCATCTCATGACAATAATTAATTACCGTTTAACGATATTTAATTCCACTAAATAAATATTGTTGCACTCTAAAATTAATTAAATTATTCACGAATTTCTCGATCTAGAATAATTTCGCATTTCACTCCTCCGTGTAGATATCCATGAAAAATAAATTACAACTACTATCATTTATTTTTCATCTTTAATTTGAAACTTATTGATTCGCCTTAAGTTCAAATTCTCTGTATGTGAAACACGTTCAACATACTACTTCGGTGACGTATCATGCGAAGTGCTTTGGCCAAAGTCTTAATTCGAACTTTTGCAAATCTATTTCAATGATATCCTTTACCTTCCAGCAAGGCCACATATTCCTCGATCAATATAACACTTTAGCATATTTTATGTTGTCACTGAACATACAAAGTATTTTGGCCACCCGTTACCGAGACCTCATTTCGAGTATATTACAGGGACTAACACTACATGCCTAAAGCCGAAATATTATCAGGATTAAGAGTACAACGCTTCCTGAGATTTTATTCATTTTAGTTAGCAGTATAAAATAAATAATCTCAGTGGTCCAGTTCGATGTTTCCAATCCTATTGAAAATCATCAACGTGTTATAATTGGAATCACCGTTCCCTATGACGAAAGACTAATCATCTTATATAACCACGTTATAGTCTTGATAAGAACATATTCTTATCTTACCGACTAGAACTTTAATGACAGGTGATTTCGGTATTCAAAGTCTTTTCCTATGAAACACATTTCATATAAGAATAACACCACACGTCATTAATTATCAATATGTGAAACACTCATAACTTGCTGTAAATTCAGTTTAATTAATTCAACAAATTGAATTTTCAGGGCACTATTCCCAACAGTTAGACCGTTAGGTAGCCTCGGATTCTTGGAGATCACAGTTTCTGAGAGCGGAGATGATGTATCTTTCTTCTTCCTGTTCGGATTATATTCCTATCCTCACCAAACTGAGAAATCGCAATAAGAAGTAGAAAAAAGGACGTAAACCCTTTTGATTTGAAGCATATTTGATAAAAAAAACTCAGTTTGTCGTGAAGTGATGATTGCAGTGGATGGAATTCTTCTTTGGCCAACTCACTTACTAACAGAATTCTGTAAGGAATAGAGAAGTGTAAGGTTGGGTTTCTTAATTGACGTCAACAACAGCGCAACGCAGGAGAAGTGAAGGATAGATGGGAAGCGCGACTTAAGAAACTTAGAGAAGGTCTGATCACGCTGGGTTCTAAAGCGGAAGAAGCTCAAATTAAACAGAAGTTAGGGCAGGCTCTTTTGGAGGAAGAAATTATGTGGAAACAACGTGCCAAAATCCATTGGCTCAGGGAAGAGGATCTGAACACCATATTCTTTCACCAAAAAGCATCCCAAAGATAGAAAACAAATCATACCGATTCTCTTAAAGACAGTTCACTCCTCTGAGGAAGGCATCAAGAATATCATTGAATCGTACTTCGGTCAACTTATCAGTTCCCGTGGATGCTCTGCTGAGGAATTGGAGTCAGTGCTACAAGTGGTTCCCCGTAGAGTAACGACTGTGATGGAACAACGCTTGCTTTCCCCGTATGTGCGTGATGAGGTAACTATTACCCTTAAATCTATGTACCCCCTTAAATCCCCAGGCCCGAACGGGCTTTCACTTTTGTTCTTTCAACGTTATTGGGGGATTATTTATAGTAATGTGGTTGGGTCCGTGCTTGAATTTCTAAATGGAGGGAATTTTAATAGTAAGCTTAATTACACCCACATCGTTTTAATCTTGAAATGCAAATCCCGGGATCTTATTACTCAATTTCGATCCAGCAGCTTGTGTAATGTGATTTATAAGATTGCTTCCAAGGTGCTTGCCAATCGTATTAAGGGTCTACTTGATCGTATCATTTCTCCCACGCTTTTATTTCTAACCGTCTTATTAGTGATAATGTGCTGGTGGCTTTTGAGGTTAACCACTTTATCAAGCATTACAGGGTCGGAAATAATGGGTATTTAGTTTGAAGCTCGATATGAGCTAGGCGTATGTCTGTATGTAATGGAGGTTCATCAATTGAGTTATGACCAGGTTAGGTTTTTCCCGTTTATTCATTAATCGCATCATAACTTGTATCTCCACCGTTTCGTATTCGTTTCTTTTGGATGGAATGGAATTTAGCTCTCTGGTCCCGGAAAGAGGTATTCTCCAGGGCGACCCTCTTTTCCCTTTTCTCTTTCTCTTCTGTGTAGAAGTGTTGCCGTTACTTATCCAGGAACAAGAGAATCTCAGAAAATTTAGTTAGGGTTGCTGTTTGCCGCAGAGCGCGATGGGTTTCTCACATTCTGTTCACTGATGACACCTTGATTTGTCGAACGGCCAATCAAAACTCTCTCAGCGATATTAAACTGGTCTTTGAGAAATTTGGGCGTGTGTCGGGACAGGAAATGAATGGAACTAAATCTTCTATCATTTTAGACCCAAGTTATCGGAAGAAGAAGAAGCAGAGCTAGCTAGGGAGTTGGGGGTTGGAAGGTGAATCGATGGATGACTATCTAGGTCTACCCTTGGCAGTGGGTCAGTCGAGAAAGAGGGTGTTTTTGGGGATTATTGATAAAGTAAAGAAACGTATTAGTGATTTTTCGGAGAAGTTCCTGTCGAAAGCAGGAAAGGAAGTGCTCATCAAGGTAATCCTTCAAGCCATCCCTTCCTATACTCTTAACTGCTTCTTACTCCCGGACTGTCTTATTAAGGAGATTGATTCATCCATTTCTAATTTTTGGTGGAATAATCGGGATAAGAAAAAGATTCATTGGATCGCATGGAATAAAATGTTCACTAGCAAATCTGTAGGTGGTATGGGATTCCAGTTTATTAAATTTTTCAATCTGGCCATGCTTTCTATACAATTGTGGCGTCTTGCTTGTAAGTCGGGGAGCTTAATCAGTAGAATTATGAAGGCGAGATACTTCCCAAACTGGCAACCTTGGGACGTAAAGCAAGGCAGGTTACCCTCCTTCGCTTGGAGAAGCCTCTATGAAGCGCATTGGAGACGGAGCTTCAATACATGTGTGGCGGCGTGTTATTATCCATAACACGTTTAATTTTTGTAGGCTGAAAACTCATATTACAAGAATATAAAAAAACACCCTTGAATTTTTCCCATCTGTTTTGGGATAAAATTGATCGTTAAAGACAAATGAGTTGTTGTCTTTCCACATCTCTGCCTCTAGACATTTGCATGGGTGATTGCATTAATTAAATGAAATTCAATAATCTCCGAATAGATAAAAATGTCCTCATGAAATGAAAAACTTACCTTGTCTATGGAATTTTTCACAAGGGAGGGACATTACAGTTCTCAATTCTTTATCCTCAACATTGGTGGAATCCTTTATATCTTGAAAGCAAAGTTTTTTTGCATCATTGAGTAACATCAAGACAATATCTAATTCACAATTAAATATTAAATTACAAAGCATCTAAGGCAAAATTAAACTAAAAAAATGAGAACTATAATGCCAGGAGACCAACCTGGAACAGAGGAACAACAAGTCCTTTTTACCCGTTGGAAATTATGCCTTCAAAACACAGCAGCCTAACAATGAATTTTCCCACATGAATCGTCTTCCACTATATACTTGCATAAGTAAAATTCCATAAAAATATCCTGGAGAGCAAATTTTTCCAAAAAAAAAAAAAAGAGAAGTGATATTCTTTTGACACACAATTACATGGTAAACAAAAAGCACATAATAATCAATTACAATTTTCAAGTGATCATTTATATATTTTTCAAGACACACATCCTCAAACATAAGAATTCTTGAATTTTTTAAATGTGTCAGAAGAGTATGCATTACAATGATAATCCAAAGGATACAACAATTGACACTTCTTCATGTGATCATCTTCAACCTCCACATTACATAAACTTACAACAAACACACTGATTGATCATAAAATTACCAACTTAATGACTTACTAATAATGGCAATATTACATTGCCTCATAACATATCTTACTATCACAACTCGAAACAAGTGGTTAAAAATTAAGCTAAACAAGTTAAGTTATTAACATTTTCCGTTTTCCATCAAGCTACTCAATCAAACTACTAATACTAGAGATGGAGGTAACAAATCTCAAGCTACTCGATCAAACTACTAATACTAGAGATCAAGTTAACAAGTGGTTAAAATTTTAGTTACTCGATCAAACGACTAATACTAGAGATGGAGGTAACAAATCTGTAAATTTATTAACATTTTGAGTTTTCCATAATATCAAAGCTCATTTATTTTATTTTTTAGCTAGAGGAGCACCAAGGGAAAAATCACAAGTGCAGAATGTGTCAAATGATTTGGTTCAGGACGTCGCAATTGCAGATGATAGGGGTAATATTGATAGAAAATTTTATTTATCAATCTTTGTTATTTTCATTTATTATTATATATTAACAAATTATATTTTGTATAAAAGCAACTGCTGATATGGTTGATGAAGTCTCTGGGAGTATTAGCGGTAATTACATTCTCTCTCTCTCTCTCTCTCTCTCTCTCTCTCTCTCTATATATATATATATATATATATATATATATATATATATATTCTTTTCCTATTTCTATTTATATGTTCTTGTAATTATAATTTTAACTTTTCATATTTTTTTTAAGGATTAATAAATGAAAAGCGAACTCGGGGTCTTACTAGAGGATTAAATGCACAAAAGTATACTCGCAAATGTCGAGAGAAGCCCAAAATTATTATTTTAGAGGGGATCAACAAACCAGTGGGGGAGCATAGCTCAAAACATGCAACTCAAATTGGGGTATTTGTGACACCCCGATTTCATGACCGTACAGGTATACGCGCCACGTTTGTGAATTTTGAGATTTAGGATTTATTTAATTTTTTCATTATTTAATTTCGTGATTTAAATTTATTTTAATTTGAATACTTGTGAATTATGTGATTTAAATTTCTTCTTTCATGATTTCAATTACGTGAGATATACGTTTAATTTCCCCGAGCATGATTAAGTGATTAATTCTTTGTAATTGTGAAAATTATATGCTTAATTGCCCTTGATTGAAATTTCATATAAATTTTGGACTAAATTGATAACTTGATAAGGGTTTAATTGTAATATTTGTAAATTTGTTACCACCTTGCATAATTTTAAATTTACTAGGGACTTGGTTGCAATTTTTTCTTTTCTCTCCTCCCTCTTACACGATATAATGTATACACACACATATCTACACATTTTTCTTCTTCATTATCATACAAACACAAGACACACACCACTCCATATTTCTCCTTCTTCAATCGGACCAACAAAGGAAGCTAAAGGGCCAAGTTTCTCTTCCATTTTCAATAAGAATCAAGCTCAAGATCTTTTTATTTCTCTTTCCCTTCTTTTCTTTCATTTACAAGGTAAGGTAACATGTGTATTTATTTGATGAATGTGAGTATATGCTAGGGCTTTTAATTCCTATGGAATCCATGACATATTATGAAGTATATGTGATGATATTGAATTAGTTTCATGCATTTATAATTTGAGTTCATGAAGTTTGGAGCATGATTGATCACTTGCATATTTAAGGGTTTCATGTCATAATTTTGATGAATCTAAGCATGATATCTTGCTCTAAATGTGGCCTAAATGATATATATGAAGTATAAGCTTGTTAAGTGATTGTTTTTGGTGTTTTTGGTTGCTTGGGTTTGGTGTGGGAATGGCTTTCAATTGTTTCTACCCTATTTTTTTTTTTTTTACTCAGGAGCATCCCAAAAGACCGTTTGGGATCCGAGTTGAATCTGGAAACGGCAGTTTGGAAAGCTACTGCCCTTTTGTGCAGCGAGCCTCAAAACGGCCCTTTGGAGTCCCAGTGTATTCTGGAAACGGCCGTTTCGGAAGCGTTTGTACCTCCCAGAGAGCCTTGAAACGGCCGTTTAGGTTTCCAGTGCAAATTGGAAACGGCCGTTTCGGACCCTACTGTCTCGTTTTTTAGTTTCGCTCGTTTCGCATGCTTTCTTCGTGCTTTCTTTTTCGTACCCTTTTCCCGACTCTTTTAAGTGATTTGACTTACTTGCATGCTAAATTTACATGTATGCATGAGTGATACTTGAACTCGAATTTTCAAATGATGCCTTATGTTCGTTTATTCAATACGTGAAGCATTAATTGTGCACATGAACAAATTATTGATATAATATGATCTCATAATCATGACATACGCATCTTTATCATTGTCGTGCATTATACTTGGTTTATATTGAGTCGAGTCTCACTAGTATCCTGTTTTCCTTGTCCAGAGAGTTCCCAGGAGGGTGACGAGCCGACTGTGTAGGGTTCGGGGAGTTTATCTTCTTCTTTTGTTTTCGGTACAGGTGAGGAATTGTTAGGATATATATATATATATATATATATATATATATATATATATATATTAAACCCTACAACCCTCTTATGTGTTGATTTAGCCAAAATCTATTATATAAATCTACCTTGATTTCAAATGATCAAATGTTCTCGAAATGCACATGTAACCTGATCCTGTCCTATTTTGGCGAGAATATTACACTTCCTGGGGCCCAGGGGCTTGTGTATAGAGAGAACCGAAAAATCATGGGCTAACGGTCACCTATTGCATAAGTCCCACCTGCTTGGACCAACCCGGACGTTCACCAGGAGATTTGGTGAACCGATGGGATTCCGGTCAATGGGATTCATGTACCCATTGATCACCTTGTCCTGGGTGGTAAGGGCTAGCTACCCGAACCACCAACCCGGAGGAAAAAGGAGTACTTGTGCACCTGAACTTGATCTTTTAACAAGTGAAACCTAATTATTACATGAACACCTAATAACTTATCTTGTACACTAAAGGAGTAAGGTTGGAGACTGCTCACTCGCCGAGCCACTGATCACTTGTCCTGAATTAATCTTGATAGTTGTAATTCCATACATTGACAACCCTTGTCTACTTGTTTCTTGAAACCTTGTATGTAATTATGGCTTGCATGAACTTTACTACTTTATATATATTATTTATGTTATTCACTCAGTCTTGTAGAGACTGACCCCTCCCTTCTTTGTCCCTCAGGTTTTTTGCAGGTTTAGCTAGGCGGGAAATTGCATTAGTTAGTGTAATTTTGTATCTAGCTCGGTCACACGCATGTTTTGTACCACACACATATATGTATACTTTTGTTTTGTATCATTTGAGGCCGTGTGGGCCGTTTACTCGTACCTTTTGGACGGATTGTACCTATATAACTTGATAGATTTGGTATTATGATAGACCTGATATAATTCTGCTTCTGCAACTCTTGTGTATACTTCTGTTGGATATTTTGATTTGATGGTACAGGGTTAGTCCCTCCTAGCCAGGGTCCGTGTTGTGTCTCCGTTCACTATGATTGGACTTGTATGCGGACTATATTTGTATATGAGTTCGGTCTTAGTATGGGGGATGTGGTGACCCATGCTAGGGTGTCACAGTATTGACCAGACTTGAAGCGCCGATGCAAGTTGATGGTTGGAAAAATATTTCAGATGATAGAAAACAAGATCTTTTCAGAAAGCTAACAGTAAGTACTGTTTTCTTTAATATACTTTTGAATTTTTTTGCTTATAATATAATGATGCATATAATTTCTAACATATATTTAATTTATAATGCCAAAGAACAAACTCAGTTACGAAGTACAAAAACCCCATGTTGTCCACTGTATTTGGAAATCCTTCGCTAAACAATACTCTACGTTTCGAACGAATGCCCATAAGTACTATCAAAAAGTTAAAGCAGAAGGTGGTATCACACTAGCTAAACAGAGTATCTACGTGAAGCTTGTCAATCGTGGCGATGATTGGCTTTGGTTGTGTGATTTTTGGGAGACAAAGAAATTTCAGGTATGCATTACTAATTTTAAGATCTTATAGTTATAATAAAATAGAATTGAAATTGTTTATCGATAAAGTAAGGACTAAATTTAAGGTATGCATTACTAATTTCATTTGTTGATATTTTAGAGAAAGTTTCTGAGACACAATCGAATAATAGAGCAAAACTTAAGCACAGACAAAAATTAGAGACTAAATCACATGCGGCACGTCAATATGAGAAGGTTGGTTAACATTTTTTTAGATGAAAAAAAAATCTGAATTAACCTTTTCAATTAGGGATAATTACACAAAGGTCGCTGAGGTTAGATCTAATTACAAGTCGGTCCCTATTCTTTTAAATATTACACTGTAGTCCTTTTTTTTTTTTTGTTAAATTACACTGTAGTCCTTATATTTCTTGTTTTGTGTGAGGTCCATTAATGAATTTTGTAAAAGTACATTTATGTCCCTTGAGATTTTGTGAGTGTTACATATAATGTATGACCAAAAATGCAAAATCGTCCCTAAAAGTGTACAAAAATTAACAAATTAACAAATTTATGGACTACAGTGTAATATTTAAAAGAATAGAGACCGTTTTGTAATTAGGCATAACCTCAGGGACCTGTATGTAGTATCCCTTTCAATTATTATGTGACAGAACTAGATGCCATCGATATGTATGAGCTAGAGTATTACAATGCCAAAACTGGATGGGCCGATGAAGAAGTCGAGGCTCATAATGTAAGAAATTATATTCATTTCATTATCTTTCATTAATTTCTTTTAGTTTATGATGAGATATTTATTAGATGTCATATTTGAATAATAATTTAAAATGAAAGAATTACGAGAGAAATAACAAGCTTTGTCAGATGATTCTACTCCTATGAGTTCAGAGCAAATTTGCATCAGCATTCTTCCGTTCCAAAAAATCAAATCATGATGTTGCTTCAACTTTTGAAGCGCCTGCAAGTCGAGCTAGATTAGAAGAGGAGCTAACAAGTACACAGCTTGAATTAGAAAATACAAAAGTCGAGTTAGCTCTTCAAAAGAATACTGTTGAAGCTGTTGTCAAGTGCGTTGAGAAAATGATTGGAAAAAGTTTTTCTGATATTATTAGTACATGTGATTGGTTCATGTTTTTACTAGTGTTAGTAAAACTTCACATTTTTTAGTAGCCATTAAAAAGAAAATTCATATGTTTATATGTATATATCAACTTGTTATATGTGGTTAATTTTTTTATTATAATAGTAAGAATGTACAACTAAGTATGATTGCTTAGATTTTTTTTTTTTTTTTCTGATTTATTGCAGATGCAAAAGTGATATTTGGAGAGAGTTTGGTTGAAAAAGGACAATGAATCTTAAGACTTTTAAGTTTTATTGAATAGAATAGTTATATATGTAGCTCTTAGTTCAAAATATTATAATATCTTCACTTTTTTTTTTAATTATTTAGAAGTATGAGTAACCTTTTCTACATGAGTTGGAGGAACCTTTGTTATGGTGTTTTGGCCTTTGATTCTATAGTGACTATAGTGTTTATCTCTACTTTGTATCTGGTAATTCCTTGACTTGATCTTTTCTATATTCTGTTTAGTTATAATGCCTAATAATCGGTGATGGTTGTTACAATAATTTGAGAACAAAGTCACAGTAAATTTTATGTAATATTTTTAGTGGAAGGTTCTTTATCTCATAAAAGTTTTAATATGAAGTTGTACTTATATATATTGATCTTGTGGGTACTTCGAGATTATGGCTTTTGAGGTTGTAGTTTTTTTCCTTCAATTTTTGTCTGAAATGTTTTTATCCTTAAAAAAAAAAAAAAAAAAAAAAAACATGTTTCGTGTCAATAAAAAGCAAATAGTTTATTCCTATAAAAAAACTTAAAATTTTAAAGTTAATATTCATCAAGTATATATATGTATATATTATTCTTAATCTGTGGAGAATGTGATTTCATGAGGCGGTATGGCCGAGAATAGGTAGGTGGTTGTGGCAGGCTTATGATATCAATGTATGTGATGAGTGGCAAAAAAAAATTTATCAGAATTGTGCATGCAAATAGTAGTATGTTTTCTTGTCCAACAGAAAGGTGCAATTTTTTTGGCTTAGTAAAGTGAATGATTTGTTTTCATTATGTTTTTTTAAGAACAAATGATATGGTTGATCTTGGTTGGGTCAAGAATGGGTATGTGAATTTGTTGCAGGGATGGTTCAGTGAGGCGGACCGTGAAAGTCACCGAATGGGTCAGTCTTTTCCTTCAGTTTGTCCCAAATTTTAAATAGAAAAAAGCGTAGGAGGACGTTGCGGATGTCCGGGACGGATACGGCTTCTTCTATTCTAAGGCTAGAAGACCACTGAAAGACACCCAGGACTAGAGCATGTCGTGAAAGAAGCACACTGGGCGGGCGTGCTTCGACTGTGTCTCCGGGGCACAGTTGAATGTAGATATCATGAACGCGAGGTGCAGGCTACCAGGCCGAGAAACTCGGGCAACCACTCCCCTATGTGCCAATCGTATCCTTAATAATTGATGATGAAATTGCCAGATTTCAGAGTTATTGGAGAACAACAAGTTACTTTGGGTGGCCGATATCCAACTTAATAATTGATGATGAAATTTTATTTCACATTTTCAATTCCTTGAGGCTTAATTATCAAAGAATATGGGAGGAATGGAGAGGCTATCTTGATCCAACGAATAGAGGCACGAGATGCTTCAGGTTCTGCTGTAGAGCTGTAAGTATGATATATGATATTAATAAGTTTGATGAAGTTTGTTGTTATGCTGAGATTTGTGCTTTGTGGTTTATTATCATGAATAATTATTACACTGGGGATATAAGAAAGGTATTTTGCTCCTTTTCTGGATGCAGGGGGTAGCAGGGTAAAAGTGAAGCTGACATGAGTAAGATGCAGATGTCAGGAAGGAATTTTGATTTATTAACTGATTTTTGGATTTATTGGTGTCATTATATTAAAGTGGGCAGGTGCTTAGACACATTAGCTTATAATCAATGGAAGATCAAGTTCATTGCTAGAAAGAAAGCACATTTCGCAACAAATAGTTAATTTGCTGAGAGGTACAGTGATAAACAATTGGAATGGATTCAAGTTGTTTAAGCCTAGAAGAAGGTTCTTTATTATACGCCAACATTTTATAGTTAGTCCGAATCGAGTTTTAAGTAGTAAGTTCAAATTTGTCCGAATCGGGAATAAGTTATTGTTCAGTGTTAGTCTGAATCTTTCTTTGGATATGGTGGTCGACTTGGTTGTCGAGATTTGGGTCTTAGTTGATAGCTCAGTTGTCGTAACTATGATTTAGTTGACTACGTACTCGAATGGGACTACGTGGAACTTGTTTAGTTCTAATTGCCCGAGGTTGTTCACGTCTCATCGTTTTTGTGGGCATTATTGTATGTTCTCGTTTTTGGATGCTTGGCTTGAGACGCTTATCTTATATTTTTGGGCCATGAGCTTTAATAAATGAGGGGGGTCTAGTCCAAGTGGCCGATTTTGAGGAAGAAAAGATAAATAAAATAAATTTTATTTAATACTTTTTCTCCTTACTATGATATAATTGTAATAATCAAATATATGTGCAAATTTATTATTTTCAGTACATTAAAATTAAATATAAAATAAATTTACGTTGCAGAAGTTTAATTTAAAGAATTTATTTCACTCTTCAAATGCATAAAGATGTTATAAATGTATTTTCTAACAACAAATAAAATGTAATGCCTTTAATTTTATTTTATTTTTGGCTTACCATATAAAACTAGCTTTTTATTGTGATATGTTTAGTGACCAAATTTATTGGTGGTTGATGACCACTTTCATAATACTTGTAACAACCACTTACATAGTGGTTGCTAACTTGGTCACAATTAAATTTTTTTATACTGAGCATATTACTTGTCACTATAAATTATGACTTTGGTTGGAAATTTATGGTCGACTATCTATAGCAACCAAAAAATTAGTTGTCGCAAAAAAAATATGTAAATGAATTCTATTCACCAAATAAATTTTGGTTGCCATAGGTACATATACAACAACCATTTCTTCTTTGTCATCAATTTTGTTGCTGAAACTACTTTTTCTTGTATTGGTTAGTAGAGGATTTTACAACAAAAGTCTCAAGTCGTAAGTTTGGCTCAGATATATCATAATTAGGTGTTAATTAATATTAAGCTATGATCGATCTGACTTTTATGACGGTGATTAGGTAAATAATACCAAATTTTAATTATGTTTGCTTATCTTGGAAATAATGTTAAATCCACCGACGATCAATTATTCCGAATGTGAGGTCCTTATAACCACCGATATTAGATGTGGGATACATTTTGTATTTTTAAGGAGTAAATTAATATGGTTCATTTATATATATATATATATATATATATATATATATATAGATATATATCTATATATATATTATATATATATATATATATATATATGTTTGAAAAAAATAAATTAATTAAATAGAAAAAATAAAAAGACCAAGTCCAAGAGACCACAATTGGTTTCGCACTTAATATATTGTGTTTGATATCCAATAATTAATCTTTCATCAAACGCATATTAAATGAAATGTATATTATATATATATATATATATATATATGTATGTTCGGAAAAAATAAATTAATTAAATAAAAAAAAATAAAGAGACCAAGTCCAAGAGACCACAATTGGTTTCGCACTTAATATATTGTGTATTTGTATTTGATATCCAATCTCCCATCAAACACATATTAAATGAAATGTATATTATATAGAGAGAACGTGTATTAATTAATTACTATTAACCAAATTTTTCTCTAAATTCACTTTTATTCTTTTTTATATATTCTTTTTATTTTTATTTCTCATATTTTTTTAATATATATTTTAACTATTTCCTATTAATTTACCATTATGAAATTTATATTAAAATAATAATATTGTTTTCTTTACACATGTATCGAATGTGAGAAATTACTAATTTAAATTAATACTGAATGATTAAGTTACACCACTTCATAGATACTTCACATTTTAATTGATCGGAGTTATATTAATTCTTTTAATTGGCCTTAAGTGAATTTTTTGAAAAGACAAATTTGTCCATCCAATGGTAAAAAGCCTATAAAAGGCTCATTTTGGGTCATGGGGTCAAAATACGCTCGTCCCACGTTTAGACACGTGACACTTCCAAGATGACGACACTTGTCCTGTGATTACGGCAGTCATACACGAGCGTTGAAACCCTCGAAGCGCCAGTATCCTCCCAGATCACGTGCCGTCTCTGTCGCCTTCGCACGTGATCACTGATACCGCTCTCCCATGAGCGCCTTTCACTCTACATGGTTAGCGTTCCAATCGATCAAGGGAAGCCCTCTTCGAGCGTTACCTCAGAGAGGCTTCCACTCCAATTTGTTACACAAACCTTGGCCTTCATCCCCTAGCGGATTCCTTGGCCACCAAGGTTTTGGTTGACAACGAGCGTGCCCATAAGCCCTCGTTACCAACTCCCCAAACGGCTCTCTGACACATCGTACATGCCCGCGCACCTACCACTGTTGCCCACACCACCTTTCACCAGCTTTTGCAGAGAAGATTCCTCCTAGGTTTCTCTCGCAGCGCCACGTGTTAGGGCAACATTCGGCCAGGACCACACGGCGTAAATGACAAAAGGGTCCCTGACCCTCAACTATAAATGCACAAGTTCATCTTCTCCACTGTAAGCTACTTCCATTACAGTAATTTCTTACTTAGCGTACTTTCTCTCTCAGATCTTCATCTGACTTGAGCGTTGGAGAGCCAAACTGGAAATCACCCCCAGTTCCCCCAGCTTGGTCTTCTGACTTTTGTCTGTGTGTTTGTCCTAGCAGGTAGAACCCCCATTTTTTCCAGCGATTTTCCAGTAGTTTCCTCACTTAAATAAATTCTAAAGTGATCGACTTCTGTACCCATATTCAGAACCCATCAGATATTATATTAAATTATCATCATATTTAGATACCACTGCCAACCTTAACCACAAAATATTGGAGATCTAAATTCTAGTGTAAGCTTGAAACGCAATAATAAAAATTAAAATAAAACTGGAGCAAAAATGATCAGATTTGTGTAGTAAAATTACAACAAAATTAGTCTTGTCAGAAGATATGCAGGCAGGCAAAAATAAAATTATGTCTTGTCTGTAAGATATAGAAAGAGAAGAAAAATGAGAGACAAGAATCCTGTCATGACCTTTTTTTTCCACCAAAGAAAAATGGCATGACCTTTTTCCCTTTAATTTCTTGTCCAATAGAATTTCCTTCTTCCTAATCTACGTTGAATTTAAGCAAAAAAGACAAATTGTCTCAAATAATATGGGCATCTTTTTTAAGGGATAATTATTTGTAATATAGTGAATTATTGTGTTTTTTTAGTTTATAATTTAAATTATAAAATGTCTAAGTTTAGACTTTTGATTATTGTCTTTTAAAAAATTATAACCTGATTTCACTCATGACGCGTAATAAAATTTCTTCCACGTGTCACACGATGAGTAGAATTAGGTTGCCCTTTATTACAAAAAAATAATTAAGGTTATAAACTTAAATATTTTATAATCTAGGTTGTAAATTCCAAAAAATGCAATAATTTAGAATGATAAAAAAAATTATTTATTTTTTCAATTTTTATTTCGAACTTTCAAAGGTTTTAAATTATCGTCTATACTTTTAAAAAAAAAATTCAATTGTCATCTCGATCAATTAAAACCTTTCAAAGTTCGAATTAAAAATTAAAAAACGCTTATAATATTGGAGATAAATTATGTTTTCCCATTGAATATTTGAATTTACCTTACCATTTTTCTTATTGAGGCTTCGATTAGGATCTTCATTTTCTTGGCAATTTTTCTTTTCCGAAAGTAAAGAACTAACAAGAAAAGCTTTGGCTATGGTAGAACCGTAGAACTATATGATTTATATACACAACCGTTTTTGACTTAGGAAAATTTTACATTTTAAAAGTATTATCTAATTCAAATATAAAATAAATACAATTTAAAGTTTAAAAAACATATCATCTACTTTACTAAGGTAGATATTTTACAATCACAAAGTCATGCATTTAAATACTTGAAATATCCAACGAGGAAGCTAGGATCTTTGAGTTACTTAACTCATTTTATCATGGTCAAATAATGTACAACATATAAGTTTAATTTTGAATTCAAGAGATCATAAACTATTAAGTATTCTCAAAATTTTCTAACAATACAATATATATATATATAATTTATATGGGACTCCGCTAACCAAGTATATGGCCACCCGTTTTATGTGTACTATATAAAAAAGAAAATGGTATTTTGTGTCACAAAATGAACAAAAACACCAATTTTTTTATTTATTTATTATATCCCTGATTCCCTGTAACATGAAAAATATTAAAAATTAACTTGGAAATAAACGTAACTGCAATTTATCAATTTTTTAACCTTATCGATTAAAAACTTCTCCTCCAAACATAGAACTCAAACCACTTTTTTTTCTCTCTTCTGTTATTTATTTTCTTTTCTTGCCATTTTTTTTTAATGGGATTTCTTTCCAACTTAAATCACTTTTGTTTCTCTTCATACTTTTCTATTAGCTAATAAAAGAATAGTTCAATGGGTTTACGACTTTACATTGTATCTCCTTCTCCAATATTGAGCGTGACTCCGGTAACTTTTTTCTCTCCGATTATTTCTTTACAATTTTTCTCTTATTTCTTTGCAATTTTTCTTGATGGAGAGACACTTATTTTTCTCTTTGATTATTTGTTTGCAAATTTCTTGATGGAGATTTCCTTCGATATATCAATACATCTCCTATACATCTTCTGATACTAGCGCTTCGACATCGTTTATATGAAGTATTAATGAATAAAAATTTAATTTATGTGAGGTATTAATGTATAAAAAAAATTCTACCAAAAAAAAAAAAAATAATGTATAAAAATAAAAAATTCATAAATTTGCTTCTATCTTTCTCTTTTCTGGTTTTATTCTCTCTCTCTTTTCTGGTTTACTTTCTTTTTGGGAAGTTATTTGATTTCTTATTTAGAATTTTGCAAATGTACATAACAATGACCCTGTTTTGCAAGAATTTTGTAGATATCTATTTTTATGTGTTAGAGAATAAGTGGGTAATATGAAATAAATTCCCAATTGGGCATCATATTTTTACTTAACTCTCCATTTTTGATAAAATATTATATAATTTTCACTTTATGCATGTAGTACTTAAAATATCTCTCAAAATATATTATATATTTTTCACAAAATATAATACTAAAACATTCTAATATTATATTGTATAATTTTATGGAAAGTAAAGTAAAAATATTACAAACTGATGAAAAATTATTTTAAACTGCTCCGAGAATAAGTTTGCTAGCAGGGGGAAAAAAAAAAAAAAAAAAATTGCTAGCAGGACGGCGTGTCAGCGGTGATTAGTATTTAATAAATGGATATTATCGATCAGATATTTAAAATATCTATTATAGACTTGTAGTTGTTTATGAAAGCAAAAACGGCGGATTTGGTTCTTCAGTTTCTCAACTTTATCCTTTATTCTCATAAAAATGTGAAATGAGTAAGTACCAATAATGGATTGTCTTATATCTGAATGGGACCCTAATGTTCTTTAAAGTCGCAATTTGGACCGACAAGAATTGTGCCCAAAACCTGAGCTTATCCCTAAGTCTATTTTATCACTTAACTAAGCAAAAAAAAGATCTTTTGGGTATATTTACATATCATTTTTGTCTTTCAAGATTAAAAACTCTCTTATATAAATAGAAATTAAATTAACATTCAACTAGATAAAAGAAATGAGTTCAACCATCAAGTAGGGTAGGTTATCTGTTGGGCGTTACACTAACTTAATCAAAACCCACATGTTTGAGGCTCTCGATGCGCAATTTTATTACACTCCACTCCAATAACTACAAATAAAACATGAAGTTTCCATTCTTATTGTACACGTTTGGGGCTCTCTCCAAGCATCAAAACGATCAAAAAACATCACGATAGTGTCAATATATGGTGCTTTTAGTTAACACCCAAACTTCTTTATTGCAGTGCAGAATCAATTTCTTGATTTACTCCAAACCATGCTCATTGTTCTTAGCCAAGGCTATTCAACATATATTGTACATAACATTTGCCAAACCACGTGTAATCTGGAATTATTTTGAGCACCAGTCTCATTCTGTATCGTAACATTACTTTTTAACAACATCCAATACACGAATAAGGAAGAAAAAAACGAATCAATCCATCCAAAACACGAATAGATGAAGTTACCAGTTGTCTTATACAGGTCGAACTGGATAGTGATGTTGGCACCGGAAGATGAAGAAACACAGATAGGACGAGCTCTGATAACTTTGCAGCAGATAACTTTTCGAGAAAAGTGATGGTCAATAATAAGCCTTTCTCGGGTTGTTCTGCAACAATTTCGAAGAAGAAAAGCAACATAGAGAAAAAGAGCATGAAATAAATCTGAAGGCAGCATTCATTCTTTTCTAGACGCAACTCTAAGAAACATGCATTAGAAACCATATATGGAAAACTAAACTACATCACATATCAGTAAATAGGAAAATATGAAAACCGTACCAGAGGATTTGGTCTGTAACGGTAACCGAGCATCATCCGCTTTTTGTACTGTTCATAAATATCATCTTCAGGAGTAACCTCTCCTGGAGCATGCGCACCAACTCCCAGATTATCCTTTTTCAAATCGCCTGCCATAATTGGAGCTGAAATCCCACTTTTTGAGCTCCCCAGGCCTTCACCTGCAGTTAATAAACATATCATCTTTGTGAATTGTTCTGTAGTGAGGAATCCAATCTGCAACTTAAAGGGCATTATAGAAGATTGAGTGCATCACTCCACGAGCCAAAACATAATAAGGGAATGATCTCTCATAGCCAAAATTATAGGAGTCATAATTCCCATCTCGGGTGCCATTTTTCTTCATAAGTTTAAGTATTTTGTTTCATGGAGTAACTAACAGACACTAGCAAACACTGCAAACCCAATACATGTCAAACAACTGTAAAATGTAAAATTTAATAATGTGATGGAATTTAAATCACATAATTGTGAATGCTAGTTAGAACCTCATCTATGATACACATACAACCAGTTTTAACATATTTCAAACAAATTTATGATAAAGTTTAAATTTTGATTTCTAGATTAAACTAGGAAAGAATTTAAAAACTATAAAGATTGAGGGGCAATACGATAAAGAGGAAAAGGAGAGGGGAAAAACGGAAACATGTTGTGAAAGAGAGGAGATGAAAGAGAAAAAAATGTTAAACTGATAAATTTTCAGTCCCATGTTAAAATTTAATAAATGGAAAGACCAAAAGTAGTTATTAGGTCAGTTTCTCACTTAAAGCATATATAGTATAGATAATCAGCTCTCTTTACCTTTCTTCCAACCCATTTTAGACAAGAGTCGATGACCAACATTATCAGCCTGAATTTTTGCTTTATCAGCATACTCCTGCATAGCTTTCCGTGCAGAAACATCATTACAGGTGGCCAAAAATTTCTCAAGCTCTTCGGGAGGAATATAATCACCCATGTGATGTCCTCTCTTTGGAGCTGTATTTAATAAGCAGCACAAAATTATTACATATGATGCCCCAACAAATAAGGGCAAATAAAAGGATAGTTGTTCAAATAAATGTCAACCTTGCAGAGATGCAGGTGGAGGCATCTCATCCTTGGAGGGTTTAGGAGCCCTCAGTTTCTCTTCTTGTGCAGCTTTTTTCATGTAGTATTCCATCATTGCTATTGGATCTGAGCCACTTGGGGTACTTGATTCACCTATGAAACCACACATTAAATACCAACACAAAAAAAAGAAAAAAAGAAAAAGAAAAGAAGCAAAACTAAAGTAGCAGACTACCCAAAGAAGTATACCAAACAGATGTACTTATCAGGAAAAGACGGTGAGATTTCCACCGGTCAACCACATATACTACCATCTAACTATCCCCAAGAACTTTTCAACTATTTCCATATATGTGGTATCTCAACCATCGGAATACAATACAATACAGCACCACATTAATATCTCTAGTTCTTATTGTAGAAACACAATGGATGAGCTTGGAGTGAATTTCTCTCCATAAGTAATTAAAGTACCACCTCATAGTGCCTCAAAGAAAACAGCATGTTATTTCCTGGGCACAGGACCTATTTATTAAACAAACTTTCCACTGAAGAGGTCATGAAACTATACATAGAATTGAAAGGTAAAATAAATAATGCAACAACCAGCATTATTCAGAATAATACCATATCTTCCATTTGCTTGTGATGATGCATGAGTAGATCCTGCATACTCCGTGGTTTCATATAATGCTGAGGCTGGGGTTTGATATTTTGGATTTTGATGATTTGATCTCTGAGAGCTGGTCGAGAGATCAGGAGTTGCAGTAGCTGAACCCAACATATCCACCAGGCCAATGTCAGTGAAATCAATCAATTTGAAATGCAACAGTAAAGGCAAGTCATGCACCTCAGGACAACTAATTATGTAGCATATGCATAATACTTGAAATTCATAAATTCTGAAGTGGTCGATGACAAAAGATAAAATGCAATCTTCAACTGCTTAAACACACCCCACCCCCACCTCACCCTAAAAAAAAAAAAAAAAAAACGAGTAGGCCAGACGTTGGACCCAACAAGTAACATTTCTTCCATATGACGAACCAACCATTACAGAAGGCTGTAATGAGTAGAAAAAATTGATTAGTTATCTGGTTTTAATGATTCATGTTTGTGTTTCGATTTCTTAGGTCAGAATACATACAATCCATATCAAGCAGTTTAAATATAATAAAAAAGAAATTATAGACATAATGGGAAAAAGAAAAAGAGGACGCAGTTGATCTCCAACTCTAGTGTAGAAGCTAGTTTCATGATTGACTTATTTAAAGACCAATTTTCACTGAGAAGTCACATCGACAAACTAACCATTTATATTTAAGCTTTGGAAATGGCCCTTGGCAGAGTGGAGGGGACAAGAAAGAACTCAGATTTGTAAGTTTTCAGACATTATTGCAAATAATCTTTGTGCTTCCAGAAAGAATGACAGCCATTTCTGCATGCAGTTTGTATTAGTTGCATTTCCCTAAAACTATGCATCAACATATCCTAATTGCTTCCACAATGGTTCTTCTCTCCACATATACATTTCTACTTGAAGCTTCAGAAAGTAATTTGCATAGAACTTGGGGAATCAACAAACTAACCACTTTGTGATGTCTGGGAATCTCTGGTTTGGGACAAAGCCTTTTCCTCTTCACTAAGGCGATATTCATAATACTTGTAATCTGAACAACTTTCGTCAAATAAAAACCTGCAGATAACAAAAAAGTCAATAAAGATCCTGGCATATCAAGTCTAGCTTTGGGGTGATCCAGAAGCATTTGTGACTAGTTAATAATATAAGGCATGTGCAAAAGGCAAATATCTGAAGAAGAAACTCGCGTGCTCAACTCCCACCAAAGTGTAAATGGGTAAACCACGAAATTTGTGAACAAAGAAAATTTCCAAAACATAAAGGCCAATAAAATTCCAAAGATATAACAAAGGGAAGGCAGTACAAGTGACCATCAAAGTTAACCAAGTAGCAAACTTTTAAATAGAGTATCCATTAGAAAGCGTACATACTTGAAAGGAGTATCTCCTGGGTTTTTCTGCCTAGTTACATGCTCAAACTGCCGTCCATTCTTGGCCACAAAACATGCTAACTTGTCTGCTACTTTCTTGACTGTAGGATCACTTGGGGAAGGTGGTGCTGCATGTCACTTAAATAACTGGTTAATACCAAGAGCATGAACAAGTCAATGTAAAGTACTCTTGTATTGCCACATTTTCCAAATCTTTGAGTGAACACCTCTTTCCACCAATGTTGATAGGGAATCAAGATAAGCTGCATTCATCAGATAAAAGTAATTCAAGAGTGTTTTGGCCTTACTCCACCAGCTTGCATGAGAATTCCCGAGGTGCTTATAAAGGTGCATGTAGCAGTTTAAAGATTTTAGCAAGAAAAAAGCTCAAGAGTTTCAACCAGCAGGTAGCTGAGAATCAGAGGAAAGAAAGGAAACATAGACTTTTGACAAGACAAAGGAAGCCCAGATGTTTACATAGCAAAGGAGAAAGTAAATGCATGCAATTTGCTCAGAATTGCACACCGCTACTTTGTATATTCATTCTTAACAATTTTTTAGGACCACAGTAACTGAACAAAAGGAAATTTGGTGTAGTGGAACAAGACAGTAGGATGCTCCAAAATATGACAGCTAATATCCATGGGCAGTGGGCTACAGGCCAGTGGCTCAAAATAAGAGGACTAGCAATAAAGAGGGACGAAATGCAGGACCTTAACAAACCCGTGGTAACAACTAGACCACAAGAAGGTAACAACACAAGCAGACACTTTTGTTGTTTCACAAACATTTAAGAGAAGCCCTAGACCTCACTTAGAGTCGAAGTCAAATACTTCACCAAGCACAATATGAGCAGGATCCTTAAAAGCAGTTCTACAATAGATGAACAATAAAAGTAATTACCAACATCAACTTGTTTTGACGACGCATCAGAAGCATCACGTTCGGTCAATTTCTGTCGTTTCGTTGGTCCATCATTGGAGGAAGTTCCAGCATCCTTGTCATCTTCATCTTCATCGAACTTAACAGGGGGTGAGATGATTTTTGACTTCTGTTTCAAGCTGAATGCAAGTTTTCCATTTGATGGAGCTTGAGTGGCTCTTTTAGAGCCATTAGCCTTAAATTCTATGGTTGTTTTAGTAATGACAGGCTTTGGAGTAGAAGTTACGAGTGTACTAGAGCCTGATTTAGATTTACCCAATACTTCACTCTGCTTCTCCCTCTCTTGTTGAAGCTGTTTAAACCTCTCCAGGAATGATCCATCATTAGCAAATAAGCTAGGATCGGTTGCTTTATCCATTGACTAAACGCCAAGTATCGCTCACCGCTTACAATTAGAAACTGCTTGACAAGCAAGCTTAAAAGAAATTTAGTAATGAAGTAGTGATGAGATAACACTGACACTAAACAAGCAATGTTTTGTAAAGCGTTTAGTTTGAATCATAGCCACAAATCACTATCTTTTAGATAACTAAATACCATTTTCGTTTCCACAAATAAGTGTCTACTTTGTCAAACAAGAAAGTTGATACTTATTCCAACAAAATCAATTAGAATAAGATAACTATGAATGAAATTGCAGAAGAGAAATAAAAGTGAGGAGTCTGAATCCCAGCTTTGACCCAATGGTCCCAATCAGTAATAACTCCACCAACATTAGGTGTCTATGCTTCGTATTAAGAAGACATATAATCAAGAGAAGAATTGAACGGGAAATGATCCATATTGAAAATTCAAGTAAGTATCTGGAATGTCCATGAATTTAGGAATCAAAGAAATACTAGACAGTAGCATCCTTAATGGAGCACTCTGGCATATGAACCAGAGAAGAGTATACAAAGTTTAACATTAAAATCAAGGGTATACAACTCTTGATAGTTTGATCTGTCACAAGAGGTTCGGATAGTTTATTAAAACTGATTGAATATGACGATGAACATATCAGAGAAGGTAAATTTGCTAAGGTTGCACACACAAAACTTGCTACCATGTAAAGAGAAACAGAAAGATATCAACTCCAATAGTTAATCCCATAGGCTCGTCCGAACATTTTCGTACATTACTTTCTCACAAAAGCAATCAAAACTAAAGACTTTACTAGTTTACTTGAACTAATTTCCAGGCAGATTATTTTGGAAGCCAGATAAACAAGTATAGCACAAAAGTTAACACATAATCTAGTTCTGCAGCTAAAGCAAGGCAAAAGGGTCAAGACATACACCATTCAGCACACTTAGCAGGTATCTGTACAAAAACAAGAGGGGACCTCCCAAAAAGATACACAAGAAAATAAACTCGATGCTACTCAGACCCTTTACAGAAATCAGCATATCAGACCAATACCGCAGCTGTACTCATACTAGATCAACAGAAACGGGCCATCAGATTCCTTAATGTGCTTCAATTTAATATTAAATTCAAAGTCAATTGATTAGTTCCAAGCTCAGCCCCACCCCAATTCCAGAACCTAGTTGCAACACCCCACAAGGAAGAACCCTAAATTCGATAAGCAGCAGGATATAATTAGCATCGCAAGCAATTTCCTTTTACCTGATTATCCACTGAACTGAATGAGCCGATTGCGGCTCTAATGAGCAAGAAAGGAATTCCAATCGGAACCTGTTATGAAGATTGCTGTGATTGAGAAAGGCAAACTGGAACGTATGCCTGGAGAAGGAAGTTGGGGATTACGTTTCTTAAAAAGTGTATGGCACTTCTTCTAGTTGGGGATTACGTTTTTCACTTGAACGGCATCGTTTTGCGAGTTGAAAGAGATCAGTTCACTTAAGTCTTTTGTACACGTTTTCCCAATTTCTAAAACTTGTATTTTACTTTTGTTAGGTAAGGTATGGCTCTCTCTGTGAAGATTAGATGGCAGAGTTGGTAGCTTAAGTATGGGAATTGATCTTATATTGTACGTTGTGGCTGTTGTGGGGATAATTTGTGGAAAAAATCAAATCTTAATTCCAATCTCTCTCTCAACTCTCTCTCTTTTCCCTCTGATCTTCTCTGATCTTCTTCTTCCTTTCACTTTCTTGATTATGTATGAAACTTTGATCTGTGAATTCACTTGAATTCTTAAAGAATATAGTGAACAAGAGATCATTGTTGTAACAGTGGCCTCAGAGCTGGTTGTAAAGATCCCTTGGGTTCAAATGGCAAAGACCCATGGCCAAAGAATAGAGGAGTTAGAAATCTTTTCAAAAGAACTTAAGGAGGGTCAAGATGGTATCAAGAACCAACTGGAGGAACTTGCAAAAACGATGAACCAAAACTGGAGCTCTTGTTACAGAATCATGGGAAGGAAAAGGAGACAAGCAGCTCAAAGGAACCTTCATCAGGAAACACAAGATATCAAGGGGACACAGGTATCTTACCAACCCCTTCTGGCAAAATGCATGATGATCACAGTAATATAAATCTCAAAAGTAAGGTTGAATTTCCAAGGTTCAATGGGGAAGAACCAAGACAATGGCTTAGAAAATGTCATAAGTATTTTCTTTTCAATCACTTGAGCGATTATGAGAAAATTCTTTTAGCTGCCATGAACATGGAAGAGAGCGCTGACAGTTGGTATTTGGATTATGTTGAGGGAAAAGAAGGCATGGGTTGGGATAAATTCTCTGACTTGGTGTTAGAAAGGTTTTCTAAACAGAGTGAAAGCAACCTGATTGGTCAATTCAACAAGTTAAAATAAGACAAAACTGTTGAAGAGTACACTATGAAATTTGAAGAATTAAAGGCTTTTATGATTGATCACAACAGATATCTCACTGACGAGTTCTTCATTAAGAGCTATATCAGTGGTTTGAAGGAGGAAATAAGTCAGATGGTTGAAATGTTAAGCCCTGATAGTTTGACTCATGCCATTTATTTGGCTAAGAGACAACAAAGCTACTTGGAAACCATGGGAAAGAATTCAAAGAACATCTCCAAGAACTGGAATGTTAAACCTGGCAGTATAGATAATGTTGTGAGAAGGCCTAACACTATGAACCAAGACAAATACCCTCCCATCAAGAGATTAAACGCTGAGGAAATGGAGGCAAGAAGAAAGAGAGGGTTGTGTTTTAACTGTGATGAACCCTTTTTTGTGGGGCATAGATGCAAGAAAATGTTTGTTATCATGGGGGAAGAAAAAGAAGAAAAGGAGGATTCAGTTGTTAACTTAGAGGAGTCTGAGGATACTGAGCTTCATATCTCAGTAAATGCTGCTAATGGACAAGTTGCTCCAGATACCATCAAGCTTGATGGTAAAGTTGGCAATAACCACATCACTATCTTGATTGACTCCGGAAGCACCCACACATTTCTTGATCCAGAGGTTGCTAGGAGAGCAGGCTATGAAATAGAGTGCACAAATCCCCTGTTGGTGACAGTAGCTGATGGATCCAAGATGTACTGCAATTCCAAGTGCAGTAATTTTAAATGGGAGATGGGAAATCATCAATTTAAAACCAGTGTAAGGTTGTTAAGAATGGGAGGATGTGATATGGTGGTGGGAGTAGATCTGCTAAGAAAGCTTGGGCCCATAACTTTTGATTTTGATAAGCAGACTCTCCAGTTTGTTCAATCCAATCAGTTAATTACTCTCCAAGGAGGGCAGAAAGAGGTCTCTTTAAAGATGATAACAGGAAAAAGATTGCAGAAGTTGTTAAACAAAAAGGGAAAAGTTTCCCTAAATTGTTTATGTATGGTGACTGCTGTAGAACACGAGGTGGAATGGAGTGTTATTGAAGAGCTGAAGCCATTATTGTCACAATATTCAGTTCTGTTTAAAGAACCAAATGAACTACCACCTAAGAGGAGTTATGATCACCATATTGAATTGAAACCTGGAGTGGAGAGTTTGAAGCAACACCCTTACAGGTACTCTTACCTGCAAAAACGTGAAATTGAGAAGCTGGTAAAAGAGATGCTTGATAATGGAATTATACAACTTAGTACCAGCCCTTTCTCTTCTCCAGTACTGTTGGTAAAAAAGAAAGATGGAGGGTGGAGATTCTGTGTTAATTATAGAAAACTGAATGCCTTGACGGTGAAGGACAGTTATCCAATTCCTTTGGTGAATAAATTACTTGATGAATTGGGAGGAGCCACCGTTTTCTCCAAGATTGATCTTAGATCAGGTTATCACCAAATAAGGGTCCATGACAAAGATGTTGCAAAAACAGCTTTTGTTACCTCTTCAGGGCTGTATGAATTCAAAGTAATGCCTTTTGGGTTGACAAATGCCCCAGCAACTTTCCAAGCATTGATGAACAACATTTTTAAAGAGTACTTGAGAAAGTTTGTATTGGTGTTTTTTGATGATATTCTGATCTACAGTGGTAATCTGAATGACCATGCTAAACACTTGGAGACAGTTTTCAAGGTTTTGCTTGAGCAACAGTTGTATGCTAAAGCATCTAAATGCATTTTTGGGCAAGAGCAGGTGGAATATTTAGGTCATGTGATTGGACCTAAGGGTGTTTCAGCTGAAGCACAGAAGATTGAAGCTATGGTGAGATGGCCAACTCGAAAAACGGTGAAGGAATTGAGGGGTTTTCTTGGTTTAACTGGATACTATAGGAAATTCATTAAGAACTATGGTATCATTGCTAAACCCCTCACCAATTTAACAAAGAAGGGGCAGTTTGAATGGAGTCCTGAAGCTGATAAAGCCTTTGAAGAGTTAAAACAAGCCATGGTTACAACTCCAGTTTTGGCCCTTCCAAATTTCTCAAAGCAATTTATATTGGAAACCGATGCTTGTTACAAAGGAATAGGGGCTGTTCTAATGCAAGAAAGACATCCCATCGCTTATATGAGTAAGGCTTTAGGGCCAAAGTCATTGGGATTATCAGTCTACGAGAAGGAGTTGGTGGCTGTCATACAAGCTGTTGATAAATGGAGAAGCTATTTATTGCATAACACTTTCAATATCAGAACTGATCAATGTAGTATCAAGTATCTAATTGATCAGAAGATATCCACCCCATTGCAACACAAATATTTAACAAAATTGTTGGGGTTCAGTTATGTTATTGAGTACAAAAAGGGGCAGGAAAATAAAGCAGCTGATGCCCTCTC
Source organism: Lantana camara (assembly GCA_037501455.1). Taxonomy (NCBI): domain Eukaryota; kingdom Viridiplantae; phylum Streptophyta; class Magnoliopsida; order Lamiales; family Verbenaceae; genus Lantana; species Lantana camara. Next base: position 85,198,276 of record CM074862.1, on the reverse strand, counting down.
TAGAAGATGTAATGCTGAGGAAGCTAGTTGTAGCACTCTTACAGTAGTTCAACCCCTGTGGATGGAGGAGTTGAATTCCAGTTATGAATTAGATAATCAAGCTCAAGAAGCCATAGCTGAGTCACTTATGTCCTCTGCTAACTTGTCATTGTTTGATTACAAAAGAGGAGTGCTAAGATACAAGGGCAGGATATATGTTGGGAAGGGCTCTGAATTAAGGGAGAAAGTGATCTGGAACATGCATTCTTCCAGTCTTGGAGGGCATTCAGGGGTACAAGGTACTTACCAGAGGTTGAAGAGTATTTTTCTTTGGCCTGGAGTCTTAAAAGAGATTGAAGAAGCAGTCAAGCAATGTGAAATTTGTCAACAGAGTAAACATCAAACTGGGAGATTGGTTGGATTATTGCAGCCCTTACCTATTCCTGACCAAGCTTGGCAACATATCACAATGGATTTCATCGAGCAACTACCAAAATCTGAAGGAAAAGAGGTAATTTGGGTGGTTGTTGACAGATTCACAAAATATGCTCATTTTATTGCTTTACAACATCCTTTTACTGCGTCTCAGTTGGCTCATATCTTCTTGAATGAGATCTATAAACTCCATGGTATGCCTTGTAGCATTGTGTCAGATAGGGACAAGATTTTCACCAGTCACTTTTGGAAAGAATTGATGAATATTACAGGAATTAGCCAATATTTGAGCACTGCTTACCATCCTCAAACTGATGGTCAAACGGAACGAGTAAATCAATGCTTGGAAAATTATCTGAGATGCATGTGTGGTCTTTACCCCAAGAAGTGGATGAAATGGCTATCTATGGCTGAGTTGTGGTATAACACTAATTACCACACATCTCTGAAGTTAACACCTTTTGAAGCCTTGTTTGGTTATAAACCCAGCCATTTAACCATTCAAGCTTACCCTCAAGTTTCATCAGTTGGATTGGAGGAACTATTTGCACAAAGGGAACAAGTTCAACAGAGTTTGAAACACCATTTGCAGGTGGCACAAGATAGGATGAAGCAGGCTGCTGATAAGCATAGGCAAGAAAGGGAGTTTCAGGTTGGAGATAAAGTTTATATAAAGCTTAAACCTTACAGACAGATGTCCATACGCAATAGTAAGTTATGGAAGCTTAGCCCCAAGTATGCTGGTCCTTTCTCCATAATTGAAAAGGTGGGAGTTGTCGCTTATAGGTTGGAATTACCTCCTGAATCCAAATTGCACCCTGTGTTTCATGTATCTGTGCTCAAATTGCATGTGGGGTCTGCGGAGAAAGTGACCAGTACCTTGCCCCATTTTGATGAAGAAGCTCAGATTATATTGAAGCCAATTCAGGTTCTAGCTAGGAGGATGATCAAGAGAAATAATGCTGCTATTACTCAACTATTGGTTCAATGGTCGCATCTTCCTGAATCGGAAGCCACCTGGGAAGATTTCCATCCCATTATCCAGTAATTTCCTGAGTTGGAGGCTTGGGGACAAGCCTTGGGTCTAGAGGGGGGCAATGTTATGAAGATTGCTGTGATTGAGAAAGGCAAACTGGAACGTATGCCTGGAGAAGGAAGTTGGGGATTACGTTTCTTAAAAAGTGTATGGCACTTCTTCTAGTTGGGGATTACGTTTTTCACTTGAACGGCATCGTTTTGCGAGTTGAAAGAGATCAGTTCACTTAAGTCTTTTGTACACGTTTTCCCAATTTCTAAAACTTGTATTTTACTTTTGTTAGGTAAGGTATGGCTCTCTCTGTGAAGATTAGATGGCAGAGTTGGTAGCTTAAGTATGGGAATTGATCTTATATTGTACGTTGTGGCTGTTGTGGGGATAATTTGTGGAAAAAATCAAATCTTAATTCCAATCTCTCTCTCAACTCTCTCTCTTTTCCCTATGATCTTCTCTGATCTTCTTCTTCCTTTCACTTTCTTGATTATGTATGAAACTTTGATCTGTGAATTCACTTGAATTCTTAAAGAATATAGTGAACAAGAGATCATTGTTGTAACAGAACCTTAATCCGATATCCGTGGATGAATACTTTCTACCCGGCCAGACAACGTTCGCTCCCGGCAACAAGAAAATGAAGATTCGCGTAAGGACGACTCGTACGACAATTTTATATATACCGTTAAACTGCTTCCAACAAGATTAGGAAAATCACGTCGGTGCTTTTCGGCCCCTAAAGTTGCGAAAATTGCAAATCTTCCCCGGACTTTTTCCCCCTGCCCTTTTCGGGTAAAAGCTCCAGATTCCTATTTGCTAGCCACTTATAGTAGTATCTATTTACTGAAAAAATGATAATTTCGTTACGTAAATTTTTAAGTTTGGTAATTTAGTTTTCTTCATTTGAAAATTTGAAATTAGATTCCGTAAATTTTAAGATTTTATAATTTATGTTCGATTTTTGTGGAAAAATTAATTAATTGTCGTCTGTTGGAATAGTCACGTGACTCATTTTTTGCTAACTTGGTTAGATGGTAGTTGGTACGATTATAAATATCTAACATGTATAAAAGTTTTGTAGATGTGTTGGAGTTCAGTGAACTAAAATTTTTTATCTGAAGGTTTGAATTTGAGTTCCTCTCTACTGAGAGTTTTCTGCCTGTGTGGCCCTGTCAGTTCTGCTTCGCGGGCTGGCTTTTCATTCTGAGGGAGTGTTGCACGAGTGTCCGACATAGTGGCCAACCTCGTCACGATACTTTCTCATACGCTTTACTTTATCCCATCTTGCTTCTTTCTTAGTTTTAGGGCTCGTTTTTCCATATTTACGTTGCGCTTTGCTTTGTCTTTTTAGGGAAGGTGTAGCTTGGGACCTTGTTCCTTCGGTCCTTGCTTCAGCGTATAGGCATACTATCTATCTATGGAGTCGGATATTGATCAGTTAGTTAGGGAGTTGGCATTAACTTCAACCAAGGATTTGGGTAGAATTGCTCCGGATGCGGTGTGGAAGGGTGACGGTGGTCTTAATGGGTTCTTGGTCGTGGGAAGAATTCTTTCAAAGAAGCCCTTCCGTTTTGATGCTTTTCAAGCTACTATGAGAGGGGTGTTTAATCCGATCAGAGGAATGGAGGTGGAAAAACTCGATGGGGGACGATTTTTATTCATCCTGAATCACAAAATCGATTTTCAAAGGATAATGAATGGTGGTCCGTGGGCATTTGAGAAACACTTGTTGATTCTCCGTGAGGTTAAGGAATCAGTGGATCCGATCAGTTGCGAGTTGTCCACTTGTGCTTTCCATGTTGGTAATCAAATTGGCAAGTTCCTGGATTACGACGAGAGGAAGAAGGGGGGTCATCTTTCCAGTCCTAATATGCGTCTCAAAGTGGCCATCAATATGGAAGAACCTCTCAAAAGAGCAATAAGAATCAGGAATAGTATGGGGAATGAAGATATTCTGGTTAAGTTGAGTTACGAGAGACTGCCTAATTTCTGCTACATCTGTGGCTTCTGCGATCACATAGTGAATACTTGTCCAACTCAATGTGAGGAAAGATTTTCACTCACGGAGGATGAATATCCCTACGGTGCTTGGCTCCGCGCGACGTCCGACTTGGGTAAGACTGGGTGGAAAGATTTCGGTCCTTCCTCAGTCGGAAAAGTCACTAAACCGGTGTTCAAACGAGCCACTGGAGTTTTCCCAAGAGATCATAACAATGTTCCGATGGTTGAGGAGTTTGGTAAGGCGGATCCCGACTCTTCTGGAAGTTCTCATGTCACGGAACTCTTCTCCCGCCCTGGGAAGTCGTTTCAAAATATTCCCCAAAGTCCAGATACATCCAAAGCCATATCACTGGAGTCCTTATCCCATGTCCCCAGTAACAACCACGTCACGTCAGGTTCCAAGGTTTTCTCGCCCACCCCCTCTCATCTTGGTAGCAGTAACCTAACCAACATATCTCTTACCCCCTCCCTACAACTAAAACCCTTATCCGAGATTAAAGAACAATTAAGTAATCTCAGCCCAAACATCCATAAGACCAACTTACTGGATCAAGGCAGCCCAATTCCTAACATTTCAGCATCCCCTCTCCCACAACCCCCCTCCAACGACCCAATTTTCACCTTCTCCCATAACTCACCCAAGCCCAAGATCCCTAACTTATCCTCACCCGGTACCATTAGACCCTCATCTGTTAGAAAACCCAAACTCTGTAACAAGAAACCCGATGTAGTTGAGCTCATCCCCAAGGCATTCCCCCTCCACGAAGATATCATGTTGGTTGACGCCCCGATCAGTTCAACTATGGACCCTCTGAGTTCAAGGAAAAGAACTGCTTCTGACTTACTTGATATGGAATTGGCCTCCCATCCTTTGAAAAAGCCAGCACTTTCATTGATGGAGACCGACGCTATGTCTGCACCGACGGTGGTTATGTCGCAACCCCGTCGATCACAATGAATCTCTTCGCCTGGAACTGCCGAGGTTTGGGTCGGGCTTGGGCAGTTCATGAGTTGGAGGATTTCCTCCGGAAATACGATCCAGGAATAGTGTTTCTTTCTGAGACCAAAAGCAAAAAGGGACGTATGAGTGCTTTAATGGATAGATAGGGTTTTTTTGGCTTGAGCGTGGATGCTGTAGGGAAAAGTGGAGGGCTTGCTCTGTTGTGGAATAAAGATTTATCGGTGGATTTGCTCAGTTATTCCAGATTTCACTTTGATGTTATGGTCAACACGCCGAATTATCGAATAGGATGGCATCTTACCTGTATTTATGGCCATCCGGATGCTTCGAAGAGGTTTTCTACGTGGAACCTTCTGGACTCTTTGAAAAGTACCCCACGGAACCCTTAGCTCGTGTTCGGGGATTTCAATGAGTTGCTTTGGGGAGATGAGAAGAGGGGTGGCCGGCCCCGTCCCGTTCATCAGATGCGGGCCTTCCGTGAGTGGTTATGTAATTGCAGTTTGGTGGATCTGGGGTTTTCCGGAAACAAGTTTACATGGTCTAACAATAGTCCTGCTCCGTTCACCATTGAGAGCCGGCTGGATAGGGCCGTTGGGAATGGTAAATGGAAGGATTTGTTCCCTGGGTATTCAGTTCATAATATCGAGACTAACACCTCGGACCATTCTCTTCTTCTGTTGAATCTCTCACCTAATGTCTTGAATAAGAAGGATTCTCATTCTAGGCGCCCCTTTAAGTTTGAATCTGCATGGCTCCGTGATCCGGATTGTGAGAAAACCGTAGTCGAAAGCTGGGGTAATCTTATCAATGGCGACAATTCTGTGCTAGCCTGGAAAAAGATTGAGAATTGCAAGCTTGATTTGTTTGATTGGGCTTCGGAGAAATTTGATATTCCTACGGATCGCATCAAAAAGTTAGAAGAAAATCTCAAGGAAATTAAGCGTGGTACGATTTCCATTGAGAGCAAACGACAGGAAGCTATTTTAAAGATGGAGATTTCCGAGTGGTATGCAAGAGAGGAGACTTGGTGGAGATAGTGAGCCAAGGCTCATTGGATGACGGAAGAGGACCGAAACACCAGTTATTTCTTCTCCAGGACAAAGAACAGAGAAAAGAGAAACAGAATTGATAAAGTGTTAGATAAGGATGGCGTGACACGTACTAAGCCGGAAGAAATCCATGTTGTGGTGGAAGAATATTTTTAGAAAATTTTCCAATCCAATTAAACCCCAGTGTCGGAGATAGATAGTATGCTGGTACACTTACAAAGCAAGGTGACTCCAGAGATGAATGAGTTGCTCTTCGTGCCGTATTCTTCCTTGGAAATTGAGAAGGCATTGAAATCTATGTTCCCCCTGAAGGCCCCCGGGCCAGACGGTATGCCTCCAATTTTTTTCCAAAAGTTCTGGAGCTTTATTAAAGATGATATTGTTAATTGTGCTCTGGATTTTCTTAACAATGGATGCTGTGATCAGATGATGCATGCCACAAATATTGTGCTTATTCCTAAAATTGAAAATCCCAAAAGCATGTCTGATCTCCGCCCCCATTAGCCTCTGCAACGTTTTGTATAAAATTGCTTCTAAAACTATGTCCTTGCGTCTTAAACCAATTCTTAAACACGTGATTTCCCATTCCCAGAGCGCTTTTATTCCAGGAAGGGTTATCACTGATAATGTGTTGTGTGCGTTTGAAGTTAATCATTTTATTAAGCATAAGAAGCAGGGTGTGGAAGGTTTCTAGCTTTAAAATTGGATATGAGTAAAGCTTATGATAGAGTGGAGTGGCGATTCTTGGAACGCACTATGTTGAGGTTAGGATTTCATTCTTCTTTTGTGAGTTTGATCATGCGTTGTATTTCTTCGGTTGACTATTCATTTTCTCTCAACGGTTCCTGTTTTGGCAGCTTATCTCCGGGTCGTGGCCTTAGACAGGGCGACCCTTTGTCTCCTTATCTTTTTCTTGTTTGTGTAGAGGTGCTCAGTTGCTTTTTGGAGCATGAGGTGAGGGTTGGGGGAGTTTGTATCTGTAGGGAGGCTCCGGCGATCTCTCATCTTTTGTTCGCAGATGATACTATGGTTTTTAGCAGAGCCTCAAAGGATGTGGTGGATGGCATTTTGGATGTTTTGGGGAAGTATGGGGCTGTTTCGGGTTAGCTAATAAACTACGAGAAATCTACGTTGGTTTTCAGTCCAAACGTTGCTCCAAACGTGAGGAAGGGGTTAGCGGATAGACTTGGGGTGCGACAGGTGGAGAAGCATGAGAAATATTTGGGTCTCCCGGCGATGGTGGGACGGTCTAAGAAAGAGGTGTTTGCTAGCATTCGGGATAGGATCAGTAAGCGAATTCATGGGTGGGGGGACAAGTCTCTTTCTTAGGCGGGGCGTGAGGTCTTGATCAAAGTAGTCTTGCAAGCTATCCCGACGTATGCTAAGAGTTGTTTCAAGCTTCCTGAGACACTGCTACGAGAAATATCATCTATGTTAGCTAAGTTTTGGTGGAGTGGCAAGAATGTGGATAAGATTCATTGGGTGAGCTGAGAGAAGCTGTGTGTTCCGAAGGAAGAGGGTGGCATGGGGTTCAGGAATTTAAGAGCGTTTAACTTGGTTCTTTTGGCGAAATAGGGGTGGAGGTTAGTCACTGAACCTCAGAGTTTGTTGTCTAGGCTGTTGAGGGCCAAGTACTTTGAGGGTATGAGTTTTTTTAGGAGAAATTGGGTTCAAACCCCTCGCTCACTTGGCGTAGCATATGGACGCCGAGGAGATTGTTGGAGGCCAGGGTGAGATGGAGGGTTGGTAACGGAGCGTGCATCCAAATTTGGAATGACAAATGGTTGCCTAGACCTTTTCGCTTTCAACCTTTGGTTAGGACGGAGGCAAGGGGTAATCTTACTTATGTGAAGCAATTGATCAATGGGGAAGGAAGTTGGGATGAAGAGCTGGTGCGTAGTTCTTTTCTGGGAGCGGACGCAGACGTTATCCTCTCGATCCCTCTAAGGAGTGGGCGAAATGTTGACAAGCGGGTTTGGCATTATAATAGTAATGGTAGGTTCTCTGTAAAGAGTACATATTTAGTGGCTCTGCAGGTGTTCAAACAGGATGACGGTAGGGGAGAGGGCTCTCAATGTCGGTCGTGGAAGGTGATTTGGGATCGGAAGGTAGGGCCAAAAATTAAGGTGTTTATTTGGCGTTTGTGCAGGCAGGCCTTACCAGTTGGGGTAGCACTTGCGAAGAGAAGAAGCAGGGGCCAGGTGGCTTGCCCTTGGTGTGATTCTATTACAAAAGATCTGGAACACACCTTTCTCAATTACAGCATGGCGAGACTTTTCTGGGCATGCACCAACTTACCATGGCATGTGATTTCTCGATGGGGGAGGAAGTGAGGAGTGGATCAGACAGGTGCTGGAATGTTTAAGCTTTGATGAGGGCGACCGTTTCCTGGTGTCGGCTTGGGCTTTGTGGCGTAACCGGAACAAGGAGTGGGCTGAGCATCAGAGTTTGGATGCCTGCTCCCTCGCTGCGTTTGCTAACAATTTCTTCGCTACGGGGAGACTTGGGTTCGCTGCCGAAACCGTGGCAGAACTTCCCAGCTTGCCAGCGACCTGGTCTGCTCCACCGGAAGGTTGGATTAAAGTGAATGCAGACGCAGCAATGTTTGAGGATTCAGGAGAGGTAGGTTGCGGTGTTGTTGCCTGGATCACCTAGGAGTTTGTGTAGGGTGGCGCTGTAGAAGGTTCAGAGGCACTTTTGCAGCAGAACTAGGGAATGGCGATGAAGGAGGCTGCTGTTCTGGTACAACAGAGAGGCTTTGATACGGTGATTCTAGAAGGGGATTGCGTTAATCTTATTCGTAAGCTTCAGGATCTGTCTGAAGATTGGTCGGTTACGGGCCCGATTATAGCTGATATCAAGGAGGTGCTTAGCCGGGTTCCTTCGTTTTCCTTCAATTTTGTGCGTCGTTCCGGAAATAGCGTGACCCATTCTCTTGCCCGGTTGGGGTTGAATTCTGATGGGGACTATGAGCTCCCTGATGCGGCTCGAGATTCGTTCATGGGAGATTTAAATTCGTTGTAATTGTCTTCCGTTTCCCGTCAAAAAAAAAAAAAAAAAGTTTTGTAGATGTGTCAAATATGCAAATTTGGTCCTGTAAAATTTTAATTTTGTTAATTTGATCCTATAAATTTCCGATTTTGACAATTTGGTCATTTCCTATTTTGACAATTTTGGCAACTAAGACTGAGATCAAGAAAATTTTCAATTCTCTAGCTGTGAAGAGTAGGACTTTCAAACTCAAGAAAAATGATTTAGAGAGATTTCATGTTTAAGTGTGGAGATAAGAGTAGTCATTGAAGATGCATACTATGAGGGTGAAGGGTGAAAGTGCGTTTAAAATTAGGGAATGCAATCCAATCCAAACATGTGCCCCAGACCACAATGTGAAAAATATTAGTTCAAGATGGTTGGCAAAAAGATTTCTTAAGAAAATTCAAAACCAATCCAAAGAGAAATATAAAAAATTTCAAACTTATGTTGAAAAAATTAGATGCAACTCCTCACTGATAAAGGTTATAGAGCAAAGAGAAAAGTCTTGTAGATGTTAGAGGGAGTCCCTCAAGAGCAATACTCTCTGTTGTGGGACTACATTAATGGGATAAAAAAAATCCTAATCCTCAATCAACAGTTATTCTTGAGACAGAAGATGGTTAATTTTAGTGTAAACAGATTCGATAGGTTCTATTTATGTCTTCATACATTGAGAATGAGTTTTATTATGGATTATAGATCAATTGTATGAGTTGATGGATATCATTTGAAGGGACTAGCAAAAGGTATATATTTTTGAAACTGCAGACGCAGTTAACATTAATCCAAGCAACAATATTTACCCTTTTGCTTATGCAGTTGACATTAATCCAAACAACAATATTTACCCTTATGCTTATGTTAATGGTAAGTAAAGAAGATGGAGATACTTGGTAATGGTTTTTATATCTAATAAAGCTTAATTGACATATTGAAAATGATCATGAATGAATATTTATTAGTGGTTATTTTTATTCAGTCTCAATATTCGATGGTTTTCAATTTATGTGAATTTATACATTGTGAAGCGAACAAGATCAAATTACAAATCGCGAAACGAACAAGACCAAATTATTAAAATTGAAAATTACATGATTAAATTGTTAAAATTAAAAATTTACAGGACCAAATTTATACACTTGTCAAATGTATAAATTTTTTATACAAGTCAGATATTTATAGCTATGTCACCCAGTCAAGTCAGAAAAAATAAGCCACATGGCCATTTCCGACAATTAATTAATTTTTTGGCGAAAATCGAACATAGATTACAAAATTTTAAAACTTACATAACTTAATTGCAAATTTTAAAATGAACAAGATCAAAGAGTTTTACAAACTTATAGGATCAAATTTATATTTTTGTTTTTATTTATTTCTCGAATACTCTCATTATTTATATCTTGAGTTTCTTTTTTTCTTTTTTTTTTTACAATTATATCTTGAGTTTCTAAAATACTATGAAGTGGTATAAAATAGTTTTTGATCTCTTAGAGTTTCTCCCACTTAATTGAGTGAGAGACTAATCCTTCAAGAGGTACTGGAGACGTTTTATACGGGGTCTCTCTCAACGTAGTTTTTTGCATCCACAAATTCGAATCCGAAACCTTGCTTAAGTGAACTCAAATCTTTATCCATTTGGACTAACTGAACGTTGGTAGTGGTGTAACTTAGTGATATCAGACGCTTGTATTTGAGTTCACAGAAATACATCTACCATTAATAAAGAAAAAATTATAGCAAAATGGTTCGATCCAACTTTAACTAAAATAAATAATTGTAAAATCTAAAAAAGAATTTTATAAATAATATATGACATAAATTATTTTTAAAATATAATATACGGTATAAATTATTTTCAGTACATCCCAATGATTAAGAAAGTACCTACATTTAATTATTTGAAGAGGGTCAACTATATAGAAAGGAAGAAACTTTAACAAATCAAGAAAATTAAACAAACTCAAAGATATTGATATTATTAAAGGATGTATCTACCTAGATGGAAAATATATTTAAGAATGATAAAAATCCATTCTAATTGCACAACAGGGGAAAGAAACGAAAAGGGAATAGAAAAGGACAAAAAATGAACTAATATATATTTGGAATTTTCTTTCTTTTTTTTTTATCAGAGTAAAATATATGATTGTAAAAATATAAAAATTTTATTTTACATCATTCAAATTGATAAAAGAATGTAAAGAGTAAAAACGAAATTTGAAAGCTGACAAAAGGATAAGAAAAGTAAAAATAAAATTAGAAATAGAAAACAAAATATAGAGCATGCAACAACAATTCCACGATCAAGCCAACAAAAACAATTCAAATATAATATGAAAATCTAATAAAGCGAACAGTAAGGAGTTAACAAATAAATCAAGAAAAACTTACATTGTAACTACTAAAAATCATGACTATAGAACCAATACTAAATCAAATGAAACAAAAAATATGAGAAAGTAGTTATTTAGTGGTAAGCATTTGCACTTTTTTTTTTTATAACACACACTCCATGTGGTCCAAGGGATTCGAACCCGGGACCTTGCCTTCGAGAAAGAACCCTCAGACCACTTGACCAACCCCTGTTAAGATAAATTACGAGTTCTAGTGTTATTAGAGGTAATTGGGAAACCAACAATAATCCTTCTAAAAAAAATTATCCGGGATAGTTGGATTTAGTAATGATCCTTTAAAAAAAAAAATAAAAATAAAACAAAAAAATATTAAATAAAAACTCTAATAATAAAATGAATATTGACATGTAAGCAAGGTAATGGGTAATGGAGGCGGATTGGGAAGAAAAACTTATATGCTGTTAGGGTTGAATTTTAAAGTATCCAAAGAATGATTAATTAGTATCATATAATTAAGGTAATTAACTTTTATAAATTGTATGTAACTTTTCTTTTGACCAATTTCTACATTTTCACATACGGTTAACATGTTTAAGTGTTTAACCAATAACTAATTCCTAGAGTTATGCATCATCAATTATCTTATTTATTTGTATTAAAAAAATCTTATTTGCGTTAAGTCTCATTAATGATCTTATTTGCATATACTTACCAAAATCCAAGCATTAATAATCAGTTTTCAAGAATTAAAATAATTTAAAATTTGGTCGAAATTAACTGAATTTATTTGAGTTATAGATGGAAATAGATTAGGTAAAAAGGAAAGATTTTATGTTCCAAAAATACTGGAAGAATTCTACTAGGTTTGGAATACTTATTGACATTGTATCCTAATGCACTCAGAATTAGTATTACACTCGGCTTATATTATATCAAACTCTTTCTTAATCCGAATCGATTTCTTTGGTTTCTTGTGAATCAATTTTCTTTTCGGAAATTTGGCAATCTCGTCATCGAATTCGATTGCGCAATATCTCCTTAGATTAGATGGAAAGGGTACGTTTTCATGTTCATGTTCATAATATTCATGTTCGAAAATTTATTATTATTATTAGCTTTCCTAAAAAGTGTTGTTTGTTTGGTATCAGTACGAGAAGATTGAATTAATCGGATATGGTAGTTTTGGGGACGTGTGGACGTATAAAGATTTGGAAAACGATGGAGAAGAAGTGGCGATTAAGTGGATCCCATTTTATAATAAACATCTGGGTTTGCAGTCCGATGTTATACGTGAGATTTCTGTGTTGAAGGAATTGGATCATCGAAATGTCGTCAGGTAATTTATTAATTAATATATGGGATTGCTTTGATTTGCATGCTCTTTTTATCGAGTATCAATGTAGTTTGAATTGTGCTTCTTGTTTCTGCGAGAGTTTATGTTAATCGATTTACTGCGTAAGTGATTAGTTCTTGATTCTTGAATATGGAAATGTGTATGTATGCAGGCTGCTTGATGTGAAGGAGGATGAAGATGGGTTGTATCTTGTTTTCGAGCGCCTTCAGCTTGATCTCGCCAACTTTCTTGATCATCCTTTAATCGCCCGAGTTCATCCACATTTGATCAAAGTTAGTCATATATATCAATTCATAGATTCAGGGGTTGTATGTGTAATTAATTCTTCAAATTTAAAAATTCTGATGGTGTGTTTGTGTTAATGCATGCAGTACTTTCTGTTCCAGTTGCTTGAAGCAGTGTCGTATTGCCATTCCCAGAAAGTAGTGCATCGAGACCTCAAACCTGCTAACTTGCTCTTGGATCTCAAGAGTAGCAGATTGAAGCTTGCTGATTTTGGCCTCGCCAGGACTTTCGAGGGTCCTCTTCCAAACTATTCTACCGAGGTATATATATATATATATATATATATATATTGTTTCTTTAATTAACTAATCTTGTGAAACAACTAGAGAAAATGTGATTAATGTTTGCATATATCCAGGTTTCAAGTTTACAATACCGAGCACCGGAGCTCCTGCTCAGCACCACGTACTCGACTCGGGTTGATGTTTGGGCTGTTGGCTGTATATTCGCGGAGATGGTGGAGAAACATGCTCTCTTTAATTGCCGCTTTGAAGAAGAAATTCTCTTCCAAATATGCTGGTAATTTAACATCATTCATCAGACGTTTATTCACTTCTTTCTTTTTTTGGCTGATTCTGATTATAATGCTTTTGTGATTTGAAGGATGAACGATGTCCTTGATGTGAGAGACAGGGAAGAAGCCGAAGCAGCTTGTCGCCGAATTTCCCAAATGCAAACGGTAAATAATAAGAATTAAGCTGATTCAAATCCAGAATCGATGTTTCTTAGTTACTTGGATCTTCTCACATTTAATTTCGTCGTCGTGCTTCCAACAGTTACCATCTGCGCGGACGCTTGCAGATCTGGTTCCTGGCCTTGAAGAGGAAGGATTGGATCTTCTTTCTGTAAGTTTTCAATTTTTTTTACTTGGGATCAGCAACCAAATGTCCAATATGGCTGTTTTGTACTGAAATATGTGGTTGTGTTTTGCAGAAAATGCTGTGTGTGAACCCGGAGAGAAGAATTACTGCACTTGAAGCACTAAATCATCCATATTTTGAAGATGTACAAATCGGTCATCCTTGTTATGAACATCTGCAACTCAAGCCATGCTCAATTCTGCTATCATGAGAGCTCAGAGCTGGAAATGGAAACAATTAGCTAGGAACATGATGATCCACATTGTCACGCTGGAATACATTCATCAGTGACAACTTTGTAAATTTGTACCAATGTAGTTGCCCACACCAAAAGTATCTTACACTATCCCTTTGTTCAATATAAATGCAATTTATTCATTTATTTTTACAAATTCATTCACAAGTCTTTTATAATTCTTTTAATTGATTAATAACATAATTTCTTCCATATAATTTAATTCAGTGTATATATTATTGATTTATTAATATGTCTTTTATTATTTTATTAATTTAAGAATGCACAACATGTTTTATTAACTTTCTCTTTTTCAAATTTTAATAAATTAGTAAATATTTTCCAAATGAGGGTCATAAAATATAACAATTCCAAATTATTGATTATGGGGGTTGATAGGGAAAAATTTCCGACAAGGTCGCATGAGTTATCCTAAAATTCCTTGATACAGGTACAATTGGCAATCTTGTCCATGTCAGTATATCGATCCAATTGTCACCCTTACTCGAGCCAACATTTATACTAATAGTTTGAGAAACTTTATTTTCTTATTTCGCCCGATCCCATGCTCCTCAACCCACGAGAGGCCTCCGACCCAGGAGCATCTCGAGCATGCCCTCTTCGACCCAGGACTCTCTTGAGCGAGCTGTGAAATCGACTCAGAGTGCGCAAGTACAAGCGCATTAAATGTGGATATCCTTCATTGCAGGCGCATTAAATGCACCTCATTCCTTTTACTTTATCTGTAATCATTCTAACAGGACAGATGCACGAGGCCTTAGCGGAAAGGACCAAGGACCATGTTGCGCCATGCTGGTTAGTCTACACCTCTGGTTGTGTCTACCCGCACACAGAAGGCTCCCCAACTATAAATATTCTCTCATTTATTCCTAAAGTATGTTACTGTTCAGCATTTAATACACTCCCATCAGCTCATTACTATTGATGTAGTTTCGACACAATAGTCTGACTTAAGCACCAGAGTGTCAAAACAGGTCCAACCACCATATTTTCCCATTTTGGCGTTTAAGTTCACGTTTACTGCCTCTTTACAGCTTCATGAGGTTCAAAGTCTTCTCCAATAATATAAATTTCTTGGTTGATTGGGAGTTCACTTTCGCCGTTTTGTATATAGTCGAATTTGGACACCATCGGAGGTGTCTGTAAATTCTACTCCATAGGCATGCAAAATTTTGCAGTAATAGTAAAAACAATTAGTGTTGTACTCTACTCCATAAGCATGTAAAATTTTGCGGTGAGTGTTGTACTCTACTCCATAAGCATGTAAAATTTTACAATAGTAAAAAGATCGAGTGTTGTAAAATATTTACAGCAGGAAAAGTAGTGATGGTTTGGAAAAAAAATAAAAAGTAAAAAGTGAAACAAAACTGTTTACACAGAAACGTTAAGAATTATTTTTAAGTTTTATTAAATTACTAAATTACACTTAAATTTTTTAATATCATTTTAGTTTGGCAAAAATGCAAATTTGGTCCTATAAGTTTGCAATTTTAGCAATTTAGTCCTGTCCGTTTCAAAATGTTCAATTAAGTCCTGTAAGTTTGTAATTTTGGCAATTTTAGTCGTTTCAAAATTTGAAACAAGTACGTAGAGATTTTCGTGGGACCGTAGTCGTCCGTCTCCGATTTGCCGACCGATAAAATCTGTAAGATTGACCAGTTAGCTAGGTTGATTTGACTATTCTTTTATATTGAAAATGAGTCTAGCTGTCTAAGTGAGTCACCTTTTTATAAGTTCCGTTGGACGACATGACATTTTTGTTCAAATACAATTATGGTTTTTATTAAAAAAAATTTTTATTAGATTCGCCACATGTATAATAATTTTTTTATACAAATCATATATTTTTGTCATGTCATCTCGCCAAGTCAGCAAAGAAATGAGCCACGTGGCCAATTCCGGCAACTAATAAATTTTCCTGCCAAAATTGGACATAAATTACAAAATTTTAGAACTAACAGGCCTTAATTGCAAATTTCGAAACGGACAGGACCAAAATTGCCAAAATTACAAACTTAAATGACTTAATTGCAAATTTTGAAACAGATTGAACTAAATTACCAAAATTGCAAACTTATAGGACCAAATTTACATTTTTTCCTTTTAATTATTATAATATGATTTAAATTATATACTAATATAAAAATTAGTTCAAATTAATATATTTTTATATGATATTATGTAGAATTAGTAAAATATATTTTACCATACTATTATGTAATTATACTATTAATTTTATATTTATAAATACTAATTTTGTAAATAATATCATTCTAAATGAATATAATATATTTATTATATAAAATAAAATATAATATCAGTTATTATATTTATATAAAATTATAATCGATATATGAACGTAAAAATTAATTATATTATTATATTTGTATAAACCCTAGAATTTATTTATGTGTAAAAGATTAATTAAGGATATTAATATTTTAATGATATTATCATCGTTTACACAAAATTTTGATAACCGTATAAATTATAACCATAATCCAAAACATGTCTCTGTGTATTTCCAAATTCTAGCTTATTTTTTCATGTTATAAGTAGAATTGAATTTTTCGAACACTCTAAAACTACTAAAATTAAACCGCTATCCTATAAATGCTTATTTTTAGAGTTTGAAAACACCTCGATATTTAAATATCAGTTGCCTCGTATATTTAATGGAAAGATATTAATTAAAGCATTGTATCGGGCTTCCAAAATAAATCCAAATAACTAATGGGCCTCCAGGTTGTATATTGGGCTTAAGCCCTAACGTAAACTCGTATATATAAGAACCTTTCCCAGGAGACTAGGGTTTCTTCTCGTCGTGAATCTCCAGCGAAGGTAAACGCGGCAGCAACCATGGTGGAGAAGGGTAGCAAGGCCAGGAAAGAGGAGGTCGTCACAAGGGAGTACACCATCAATCTCCACAAACGCCTCCACGGATGGTATCCTCTCTCTCTCAATCTATCATTCATGTTGGCGTATGCAAATATGTAGAAATATAACTCTGTTATTAAGTGCTTTGTGTTGTGATAGGCTGTAGATCTTTATTGTTCCTTTTTTCTTTATACCTCGAACTGTTAAGCTCAAATTTGATGCAAAATGCTGTTTGGATATTTGCATTGGATTTTCAATAAATGGGATTTACTGCTGTGGGTTTCAGTTATCCGGAGACGAGTCGCTTTAATTTGAATTGTATGCAGTCATGTAGTGATATGATCATAATCTGACTTGAATTTGGAGTATTTATCTGAAATCCCAGTATCTGTGAAGTACTGAGAATTAAGATTTGCGATAGTAGATGTGTCTAGCTGATCTCGGGCGTTTATCGGCAAATGCAAATACGGATAAAGTCTTGCACTTGTCTGTTTTTTAACTCTGGAGTGCTGGCTCACATGGGAGTTCTGGAATTATGATAGAGTGTGATGATTAGGTCAGTTAAAGTCTATCGAAAGGTTTCTGTCTATTGTTAATAGAAGCATTTCCGAGTAATTTGCTTAAGCAGAATATGATGGACCATATTTCAACGAATCTGATTTGTTGTTTATTAAGTGTGTGAGTCGAAATGGGGTGTGTCTGTTGTACTGCATTTGATCATATTGCTCTTCAATGTATGAATTGACTTTTTTCTTTGCATATCCGATTGTAGCACGTTCAAGAAGAAAGCTCCAAATGCCATCAAGGAAATCAGAAAGTTTGCCCAGAAAGCCATGGGGACTACTGATGTTAGAGTGGATGTCAAATTGAACAAACACGTCTGGAGCCGTGGAATCCGCAGTGTCCCAAGAAGAGTCCGTGTTCGTATTGCACGAAAGAGAAACGATGATGAGGATGCTAAGGAGGAGCTCTACTCTTTGGTCACTGTTGCGGAAATTCCAGAGGGGGGATTGAAGGGATTGGGTACCCAAGTCATCGATGAGGAGGAATGATTTCCTTTTTGGTCTTGAACACTTGCTGAAATTCAATTTTGCTGTACCCCAGAGTCTATCAATATTTAGAAAACAAAACTTTGTTTTGAAAGACTATTCTTATGCGCCTTGAAGCGATTCCGCCTGTTTGAAACATGTCTTATTAGGTTTTTAACTGTTATTGTTTCGGTTAATTCAAAATTTGCAACGTTAAAATTGCTTGGTTTGATGGACATGTTATCTTTTATGTTGTTGGTTTCTTTGTTTTGCTGGCGTCGATCTCTCAACATTCTGTATAATGTTCCCCATATGAACGAGAGTGTCCGTTTTCTCCACTAATCAATCACAACCTCGGAATCACTATCAACGTCACTTTTGTTAATGCGCAACTCCCAGCAATGCACAACCATTCTTCAAGTCCCATTGCGCCGCCCATTATGCGCATGCTAAGTTGCTACCATTCGCGTTTAGTTTAGTTTAGTTTGCACCATTACATGCTACTATCTATGTTAAGTTTGCACCATCCTTTACGAGGAGGTTTATGCCATTGCCAGCCGACTTGGCTTCATGCTAATTGGTTTATCCCAAGGATGCCACAAATCAGTAGCTAAAATCTTGATTTGATTTATACTCACCTTGTAAGGAATTCTTTTTTGTCTGGAAAATCCAAATGTTCTTCTATACGCCGAATCCACCTCATCAACCAAATAATCTGGTTTACACGTGCAGCAAAGAACATTAACTCATAAATTCGACCTATTTCTTAAACCACCCTAGGTATCTAAATTGTCGTCTTTGTGGTAATCAACACCTGTAAATAAAAACAGGAATATCTTTAATTACAATACAGATTTTGGAAAATATTTGAAATTGTCCTTTTCAAAATATGAAGTTATTATTTTCAGTTCGTCAATAGGTTGGTCGAAGTGATTAATAAATTTATTTTTTAGGGCAATAATGGGTTCGAATTATGTATTAAAAAGATTTAAAAAAAAGTTACCTTTTTATTTTTTATTAATATACACACACCCAAATAGGTTCGAACCGAGATCTTACCTTCAAAACTAAACCCATTAACCACTTGAAAAAAAAAAAAAAGAAAATGAAAAAACCCTTGGTGGCATTTAAAAAAATAGTTATTGTTTTCAGCTTTGGGGGCTCTTAGGTAAGGGTGTTCTGAAATTTTTTTTTCCCTATAAAACGAGTAGAAGCTAAAACGATTAAAAAAACTAAAAAAAATTACACAAAAAAGTGTTCCGAAGTAGAAACTAAACTTCTTGTTAAAAGAGGATATTTTTCATTATTTATAAAAGGATTAAATATTTTTGCACCCGATATTTATAATAAATTGTACTTTAGTATTCAACTTTTAAAAATAAAAAATTTGATACTTAATCTTTTATTTTTGTTTATTTTAGTGTCTAATTTCATTTCCCAATAGCATTCTCAACCAAAATAGCACTCATGAGATTCATAAAGAGCATTAAAATAAGGAATTGAGAGCATTAAAATGTCTATTTCTTTCTTATAAATCTCACATGTGTGTCTTATGTGTATTTTGATGGAAAAATTCTATCGAAAAATAAAACTAGGTATTAAATTAAATAAAAATTAAAAGTTGAATATCAAATCCTTAATTTTTAAGATTTGGTACTAAAGTATAATACGATTTGTTGTAAAAAAAAAAAAAAAAATATAATTCGACTCGGATGTAAAAAAATATTTAACATTTTACAAAAATATTCTAAAAGCTAGAAACGATTACGAAAATTAAAACGGCTATAGTTTTGGTACAATTATCTTTTTTCGGCAAATTATTATATACGCAGTAGAAATTATCATTTGAAATAGAGGGCTTGTGATAAATCATTCCCGCGTTGAGAAAAGCTTAGCAGACACTCTACCTTCTGCTTCTGAGCTTCCGACGGAGATTAGGGTTTATACCGTCGTCCCTTTCGCAGGGGTTTCTGGTGAGCATTTTATTACACTCGTCTCTATCACACACGAGCCTAGATATAGGTTTGGATTTTGAACAATTGTCAAATTCGGATCACTGTTTGGGGATTTTTTTTTGGGTCTGAATCACATCGCATCATGGGGGTTTGAAATGCCGTTTTCAATTAGCTATACGAATTGGTTTTCTCTTAGTTGATGTGATTATCGATGCAAAATTATGTTTTTCTTTTGCTGTTTACCTAAAATTGTTAAAAGTGTTGGATAGCATTTTGCCCCATGTTGCATTGAGCTTAAAGTTTTACCAATTTAGTTGAATTGTTTATTTTAACTGATAATGGGATCTTAGGTTTTGAGGAATTGAGTTTCGGGTTACTATTTATGTTTGGTTAATGATTATTGGTGAATTCTTCCGACAAGGTGTTGCTTGCCTGGATTTAAATGCTAATTGAATCTTTCAGTTCATAAATGTACTTAAAGGTGCTACTTTTTTGAGCCATCAGGCACTGCATTGCCGCACTAAAGTATATGCTGAGATAAAAGGAATGAGGGTGTGAAAATTTATTTATGGAGGCTTAAGGTTGTTGCTATAATATGATTGTAACTGGTGGTGGTTTTGCAAGCTAGTCGAGATTAATTTTGTCAAGCAATTTGCCATGCGTCTGAGGCCTTTCACAGTCCCATTTCAGTTTCTCTATCACAGTCTTGGTGAAAAGTCAGCCGGATGTGTTCCAGATGATTTTGTTTGTACCAGATTCAACTGTCAATTGAAATGTTAGTAAATGTTTATCTGGGCACACCTTTTCAGATTCCACTACTGTGGATTTCTAAAGCTTTTTATCCATGTGTATGTGTGTATGAGGAAAAACAGGTCTAATACAATCATTTGTCATGAAAGCTGTAGCGCATCAATCGGTCATTCTTTCAACAAATTTACTTCTCAGATATTATTGTAAGTGGGAGGACAGAATTTGCTGAGAAGCCTTATCCATCTTTTTCTGCATCAGCCTGTTCTTCCAAATCTCAAAAATTTGTCTCATTTTTTATTGATCTCATGTTGTCTTCTATGAACCAGCACTTCCATGATCAGGATAGTCACATGTGTAGTGGTTGTATATCTCATTTTCGTAGTTTCCTATTACAGGTACAGCCGTTTTCACCATCAATTTGTTGATGGAAAGTAATCTACATAAGTCTCCTAAGTTAGGGCATCTTGCAGACAGTTCTGATGCAAAATATGTTTCTGGACTCAGTACCATTCTGGTTGCCACAATACAGGAAGCCAAAGACAGAATTTCTCAAATTGAGTACATATTTTGCAGTCAACTTTATCCAAATTTCCAAACAAATTTTCAGAACTTGCAGAAAATATATTCTGAAGCAAGAGAAGTTGCAGAAAACATATACAAAGAAAAGGAAAAAGACATTCTACTCCAGAATAAGAAGATTCAGAGTCAAACCCAGCAGGTTCTTGAAGAAAACCAATTGCTGAAGTTGGAGAACGAAAAATTTGTTAACCATCTCAAGGAACTAGAGATAGAGTTGAAACAGAAAACTATGGAAGTAAATGAGGGAAAGGAAAAACATCAAAATCTGCAGAAGCTTCTTGAGACAAAATCATTGCTCTTGCACAGTTCTAAGAAGACAAGAGAGGAACTGGAGGAAAAAAGTACTGAGCTTTTAAAAATGCAAAAGAAGCTTGAGAATGAATCTGAGGAATTGAGACTAGAGCTAATGAAGAAATCTAGGGAAGTTGATGAGGTAATGGAGTTACAAAACAAGCTTCTCCAAATAAATCAATCGAAGGCCTCTTTGATTGTACAGAAAGACATCCAGTTGAAGGAGTACGAAGAGAGAACAAATGGGCTCATTTCTAAACTTGAAAGCATGGAGAATAAAGTTAATGAGCTTCTGTCAGGACTCAGAGAGAAGACTGAAGAACTAAAGAAGGGGAATGAATTACAAGGAAATTTGTTTAAAAAGATTGAATTTCAAGCCTCAGAAATAATGAACTACGAACAACTACTGAATAAGTATGAGAAGGAGAATAAGATGCTTACAGAAAAAGTAGAGAGCATGGTGAATTGCACGGATGAGCTTCATAAAGATCTCGGAATGCAAGCTTTTGCTCTGGAGAAAAGAGAAGTCCAAGAGCAGTTACTCCAACAAAGTCTTTCATTTAATTTTGAGAGGATCAAGAGAGGGGAGGCACCAGAAGAATTTCAGGAGGAGAGAAAACAGCTTCTGGATAAACAGGAAGGTTTAGAAGAAAAAGTAGATAAGCTCCAGCGCAGCCTCTCTGAGAGAACCAAAGAGTCTTCTCAAGGGATGGAGTTGCATGGGAAGTTGTTGCAGCAGATTGAGGTAAAAGATTCTGAATTACTCTCTGAAAAGAGGAAAAAGAGGGATGTTATTGCTGCTTACAAGCGGCTGAAATCTCAATACAACTATCTCCTCAAAAAGTGTGCTCTTACGGAAGAAACTATGCTTCCTCAAATGGAAGATGGAAGTGAAATAATCAGACACAATCAGACGCCAATAACATCGCACGGTAAGGTTCATTGTTTTATATTTCTTGAGTCTATATTTTCCAACTCATTCTTCGAGTGGAAATTGTTTTGTCTTTACTTTTCTATTCAATATGCTCCTAATCCTCGTTTTCCTTTTCTTTTTTCTGTATCTGATTCCAGAAATCGAGAATAATACTTCAAAAGCTTCTGGGATTGCAATTGATGTAAACAAACCGGGGGTTGAGCAGAAAGTATTAACTGACAGGAAAGAAGCAACGTTCATTCAAAAATTGAGTCCTATCTCGCCATCAACATCTCGTATTCTCGTTGCTCCAAAATGTCCAAGTAACATAAAATCTTGCCCCCCAGCTGGTGCAAAACGCCCTAGCTCTTATTGGAGAGATACCAGGTCCCATCAGAGCCGTGTTGGACCCGACCCCCATGATGATTTTCTTGATACTCCTCTGGAGAATGTGAGAGAAAACTTAGGCAAGGTTATGAAGGAAGATACTCCTGATGTTCCTAAACCAGGCCCCATAAATATGAACCTAGATAATTCTGATGATGAAACGCAGGACATGAATGCTGATGCTGGACGACAAAAGCTGCACAAATCCCCTACAAAGGCTGGAACTTCAGGTTTCAAGTTTGTGGAACCAGTACGAAAGAAATCTGAGAGGGAAAATCTGAAGGGGGCTGAATGCAAGCAATGCAAGAAGTTCTATGATGCTGTTCTGCCTGGTGAAGGGAGTGATAAGCAAAACATACGATGTGAGCATCATGATGCAGTGTCTAGGCATCGATATAGGTATGCGCCTCCATCCACTCCTGAGGGTTTTTGGAATATTGGATTTGAATCTGAAATGTAATGTAGGTTCCTGAATTACGGATTGAGTTTAATTAAAACACTGTTAGATCCATTTTTTTTTCTCTATATGTCCAATTCCTTCGTGCTAACAATAATAAACAATTTACATAATTTGTTATACACATAGTGTGTGTGTGTGTGTGTATGTTGGACACAGGCCTTTTGTATAGCACATAGTATTTAAACATTCTGCAAGTTAATTCGCATCTAACTAGAAGCACCATTTTGAGAATCTCTATCAGGTCTTAGTATGAACTTTTACAATTTTGTTCTCAGCCAAAAATTTACTAATGAAGAAGAATTAGTAGTACATTTCATTCTCATAGAAGGATAAAAATATATGTTAACAGAGTGAAGAATTGTATTGCCTTCTCAAAAGCTTCTAGACTAAAACTAATATTTCGTACTATAGCATTGGAATCTAAAGAATTTGTCTCTCTTTGCAAAAGATGTTCAATATCTCCATGAAATGAAGCATTTGCTATTTCTTATTTGTGAGAGATTCATGTTAATCATTTAACTGCATTCAATATACAACCAAGATTCAAGAAAGAAAAGAAACATAAACTGCAATATCTTTCCAGTTTCAATCAAGATTACATATTGGGTTTGCGTTCCTATTGGATCGGACTAAGAATAAATTTTAATCTAGCATTTACATTCATTGGTTATTTGCCTTTATATTACTAAAAACCATCTTCTGTTTAGACTTTAGATTGATGTTTTTTGCTCAACCAGGGTGTTTTTTCTTTTTTGCCCTCGTCCCAAAGGGAGGGATCCCACCGATTTGGGTGGGAGTCGAGGATAATTTGTCAGTTAATTGGCTATTTAGAACAATGAAATTTTGTTGTTATATAGTCAAGTCTTTTTTAATCTGGCTAGCTACCGGGCCTAAGCATTAACACAGGGCTGAGAACCTATTGAAGTAAACAGTAGGAAAGTGTAGGTTTCTCAACTAAACCTACCTTTTCTAGTCTACTAAACTACTTGTAATTGTATTGTGCTCGTCTCGTCATTCTAAAACCAGGTATACTTCCTCAATTATTAATTCCGAAATATAATTTTCTCAACCTCTGCTTCTGAGCAGTGAGCTGCAGCATGAACTGCTCCTTTTCTCTGATTATGAATTAATGCTATTCACATCATCTGCAGTCTTCTTCCACTTGTTCTACTGCAGCTTTGTTTAACTGTTATAATTTCTTTTCTGTCTGGAATTGGCTCAAAACATTGATAAGCAATCTTAATCAATTAGATGCATGGATCTGATAAACATATCACATGGAATTGGAAATTTTCAATTTGTGATCTTCCATGCCACCCTGACATTTGCAATCTGATTAGACTACCCACCGACCTCTGAGTTCCTAAATTTATACAGGGAAGGGGTTTGACTTAGTCGGAAGGCCAAATTATCAATCTTATACACAAAAATATTAAGCATAAAACTAACTAGAAAAAACTTTCAAGACACAAAAGGATGAGAACTGTAACTGTAACTCTAGGATATAGGCTTTAAATGCTCATTTTCTTTGAAGTTTCTGTAACTCATGATCCAAAAATAAAATTTTATGTCTCCACTTGTGAGGGGAAAACTGTTGCACTGAGTGTCACCTGTGCTAAAAGCTATGATGCACGGATACAGCTACGACACAACACGAATACGATAATACATATTTTTTCTTGAATTTTCCACATGAGGAATGTCACACACGATATGAAATGACATGACAAAATGATATTTTAGAAGTGCCCGTGCATCATAGGCTAAAAGCTATAGTTTAAAAGGCCCCTTTATAGTAAAAATTAATTTTGATAAGTCAGAGATGTTGATATATTCATGGAGTTGGGAGGGTTGCAGGAAAGGATTCTTGAATTTGAACATAATGCTAAAATTATCTGATGATGACAGTTAACAAATGGATTTAGACATAGAGATTCGACTTAATTGATGATTAACTGTCAATAACTTAATCATAGTTTTAAGAAATACTTAAAAAAGATAGAATCAGTGTCAGAGGTATTGGGGAATGGATAAAAGTGAGTTTATTTTGGTGGATTATTGTGAGCCATAACATATCATAATTGTAGGAATGTTAGGAGTTAGGAATTAGGAATTAGGCCCATCTCCAGAGAGGCCACATGGGGTTAATAGTTTGTATACGAACATGCATTTGCTGCTCTGCTAAACTGACCTTGACCTCTGTCTCTATTATTTTAACTGCATTAATGCTGCTTCTACTTCCCCTCTTAATTTATTATTTAATTCTTCCTCTCCTGCATTTTGAATGTGTGTCTAGGTACAAGTTTGTCTACGCTCCTATTGCTAGAGTTTAGGTACTTATGAGGAAAAAAATATAGAGATAATTACACTTTAACGTTCCTAGTTTGGACAGCCACCATTCGAGAAATTACGGAATTTTTTGTCGAGGAAATTGTGGGGAGTTTAACGAGTCTCCCTCTCATTTATTGCCAATAATAAAGAAGAGATATGACGATCCTAGCCAATTGTCAAGTAAAGAAGATAGACAAAAGTGCCCGCGAAAGTAATGAGGGAGAAATTACGGACTTGTTAAAGAGTTTATATTACATCTTAAATCTTAATTGATAAATTCTGATGAAGTCATAGGAATGCATGCTTTTAGCCAAAGTGCCAAACCTTAAATGCTTTCTGCGATCTCTCGAGCTTTAGGGAAATTTTGTGTAATTTGGAAACTTGAGGATATGTGAGTGTAATAAATCCGAAAAATGTACAGCTTACAAATGGTGGAACAATAGGGACAATCCTTCATTGAAATATAAAACGAATTTTACTCAATTTTTATTCTTGTGTTTGTGTAAGAATTTAGCTTCATGGTTAAAATTTCTTTTTTTCATGATGTACTTTTTCTCTATTTAGACACCATAGACATAGAATTTCAAATCTATTAAAATTGCTTACAATGCCGTAACAATTGGCAATTCCGTGAGCAACATATATTTACAGCTTTTTCATGGACTTCAACGTCTCCAGCATTAACAACCATAGATGCCTTTATTAAATATACGCGTTTCTGGTCATTAACAATTTTCATAGTGTTTCTCCCACTTTCTTCAAACACTCCTAACAATCTTTGTTCTATTTTTTCCCGCAACTTCTAATGGGTCGTGATCTTACAATATGACAATTTCGACTCAATGTGGGTTTAGAATATCCTGTTCCATATTCGTGTTTTATGTTCTATTTCATTTACATACATACGTCACGTGAATAAATAGACGATCCAAATTAGAAGAGAAAAATAATTATAATATGAAAAGAATTTAAAAGATCTTTCTCTTGATCCTAGGCAAAATATGTAAATGTGACAAAGACATCATTTTTATTTGCTTTCAAAACATAATGATTCACAACCCAAATGGCCATACGCTAAGCAAAAATGCACACTAATGATGGCATCCCCGCGTACACTCTTGTTCAAAAAGGTACCACAATATACTCATCAAAAAGAAACACTAATCTATCCCAAATAATTGAGCATCAAATCTTCGCTCACTTCAATATAATTATTATAATGCATTCATATTCCATCCCATTGCACATACTTTCACGTGCAATAAAGTCTTATGCAACCTCATATCACCTTTTCTTCATGAGGGCTGCACTAAACTTGCTATAAATCTCCAAATAAACCACAAATTAAAAATATATATATATATATATATAGGCACCACCGTTACAATAACAAGTACGACGACGAAGAACGCCATTGTATTCGTCACAGGACATTAATATTTTAAAAAATAAGAATAATTTAACATGTCTGCAACGGCGTTCCACACAGACAGTCGTTGTTGGCGAAGGACGAGGCCTCAAGATGATCGAAAGGAGTTCCGTTAGGAATCGGCCCGCATAGATGGTTGTGACTCAGATCCAAATGCCCGATGTACTTAGCAGACGACAATGATTTTGGGATCGAACCCCTCAAATTGTTATAAGATAAATCGATTGCAGTGAAGTAAGATTTCGGGCTGAAAGTGTCGGGGAGATTTCCCTCCAATGAGTTCCGGCTCAAATTCAAGATGTTCAGGCCCGAGTTGGACAGTAACCCGGTCGGAATCTTGCCGGAAAGCTGGTTGCTATCGAGGTTCAGGGTTGACAGAACCGCCATTGAAGCGAACTGAGCTGGAATGGAGCCCGTGATCTGGTTCATCGACAGATCCAAATCGGCGAGTCTGTAGATATTGGCTAATGAGCTTGGAATTTCGCCGCTGAGTTGGTTTCGAGCGAGTAAAGCTCGGCTCATCATCGATAATTTCCCGATATCAGATGGGATTTCTCCGGTGAGCCTGTTGTTGCTGAGCTCCAAATGCATCAGGCTGTTGAGGTTGACGATCGACGGCGGTAGGCCGCCGGAGATTTGGTTGTCGGCCAGGTTCAGCACCGTGAGCTTACTCAGTTTACCAATGTCCGCCGGGATTTCGCCGGTGATCTTGTTCCCGATGAGATCGAGGATTCTGAGGTGGGGGAGCGAGGTGATGCAGGTGGGAATGTCGCCGGAGATGTCCTTCCAGTCGGCGATGACGAGGGTGGTGAGGCGGTCGAGGTGGCAGATTGAGGCGGAGATTGAACCGGTCATGTAGCCGGAGCGGCCGGCCTTTTCGAAGATGGGGTCCTCGGACTCGCCGCGGAGGACAATGTCGGCGACGCGGTTGGTTTCGGCGTCGCAGCTGACGCCGTACCAGTTGGTGCAGCAGTCGGTGCCTGACCAGGTGTTGAAGATGCCCAAATATGGTTCGTTGAGGGCGGCTTTGAAGGCCAGTAGCGCTGCCCGGTCTGACGGCGGGCAGGCGTTTGCCGCCAGTGCGGCGACGAGGAGCACCGCCAGTGTGGTGGCGATGGAGTTCTTGGTGTGGCACATTTTGAGTGTATGCATATATGGTTGTATCTATGTGTTGCAAGGAAATGTAGGTGTATAATTGTATATGTTTGTAATCAGTAGTCTCTGTTACCTGTGTGAGAGAGATAGAGGGAGGACGGAGATGGGGTTGGAGCAGAGTAACGTTATATAAGTGGAGGTGGGACCGAAATGCCCCTGGGGAGATGGGGAAATTGCCGTTGAGTAAGAGAACCAACATTTCTAAAAATTTCATTTTGTCAAGTCGTATTGTGTCCGATACTCGTATTAGATATTACGTTTGATATTCCTCATGTAAAAATTAAAAAAAAAATCTCCGTATAGTTATATCAATATCATGTCGTGTCTGTTCGTATCCTTGCATAAATATTAATATTAATATTGATGGAAGGGTAATTGAGAATTGAGGGGCAATTGGGTAATGCATTCAAACAATAAGGTAGTTTTGCTATAAATAAGGTTGTAAGGAGGCACGTGAAGCCAGTCACCCACCACTGTACTATTACTCTAATTACTTTTTCTTTTCCCCCCTATGTAACTATAATTTTATTAAACTCTTGTGACATGAAATACGGGATTATCGGTCGACATAGGTTGATACAAGTGATTAATGGATTTATTCTTTAAGATGAAATCCAAAATTTAAATTCCGCTTGTGTGTGCGTGTATTAAAAAAAAAAAAAAAACGATTTTATCTTCTGTACTTTCTTGAAATGGTGTTTAAATAGTTATCTATATCACATTCTTTTCCAATGAGTAGGTAATTTTGATGAAAAGAACGCTCTATAATTTTAATAGAAATAAAGACGAAATCAATATTTAAAATACGGGGCGAAATTAAATATAGGGGGACAAAATCTCTAAATAAAAACTGCAAAAATAAAATATATACATAAAAATAATAAAAACTCAAATTTTGGGCTGTATAGCTCCGTTTCTAAGTACAAATATCTAAATTATTATGCATATATATCTAAAAAGGATAAACCTCCTAGCTCGTCATGCGGCAATTGACCTTATCAACTCATCATCAATATTAATGTAATATTGGAATTATATTTTATTTGGTTCAATTATTTAGTAGTTATATTGTAAAAGTGAAATTGATGAAGCATAGTGTTCATTGATTGGTCTGTTTCTTTAACCTTTGAGACATGGCAGGTAAAGCAGCGACGTAAAATAGTCAAGATACAATATTCTCGTATAATGCTTAATAATTAGAGCATTGGAGAACTCTTTTTTCCACCTGCAATGTTACTTACGTGAAATAGGAAACTACTGCTGTACTAATTTATTTATCGTGTCCGACTTTCTATACTATATATTATTAGTTTGGATTTCACCAATCATATTATAAAGATATTATTATTTTTTTAAAATTTTAGGAATCTTGTACTATCACGATTTTTTAAGTTTCCATCCTCAACTATAAAAAATTAACATTTGCATCTTCAACTATTATTATTTAACAAATTACTGCCTGATTCTAATGAATGTGTGACACGTATACGAAATTTCTTGCGTGTCACACCATGAGTGAGTTTAGGTTGCAATTTGTTAAAAAACAATAGTTGATGATACAAACATCGACTTTTTATAGTTTAGGATGAAAACTCCAAAAATCACAATAGTATAAGATGTTTAAAATATTTATCTCTAAATTTTATATCGAATTGCGGAATATTTATAATACATAATACTGATATAAACCTAAATGTGCATGGGACCATGGAGGTGCATGATTTAGAAAGGAACCTTATGTAGGTAAGTAAGTAGGTCCATATGAACATGTTTTTATAGCTGGCTTCTATTCCTAATTCCCTTTCGATTCAGGTAATTATTAACACATATTAATTTGAATCACTCATAAATAACCATATCTTAAATGAAAAATATTCTTGAAAATTGAAATTAGCTAATACAATCTTTGAGGGAAAAGAAGTACGAAACAAAAACTGACCATTTAAAGTAAGAATTTCCGTATCATTAATTAATTTGCATAATGTCAAGCATCATATATAAAATTTAAATGAAAACTTACAAAATACATAAATATATGTAAAATACGGTGCAATGTTTTTTAGGTAGAGTCATGTGACGACCCATGTGATTATGATTCAAATGCTTGGAGAGAAAAGATATATATTGGAACCACTTTATATCTCAAGTCCACATCTTTCATATTTGCAAGGGAATCAACATATTCTTAAGTACCATCAACTACCTCAATATATCTATAATATTTATTTTTTCTTAAATTTATTACATGATAAGTATCGTTTTATACGAGCATCCATCACGGTAAAACATAATAAAATAATTGTTGAATACAAATAAATTAAGAGTCATTTCACTACAAGAAAACAATCAAATTCCGACGAACTTTTGTGGTCTGTTTATTTCCGACGAAATTCCGACGAAACTCCGACGAATCCCAAAAAATTTTAGCAATCCCCAAATCTACAATCGTTCCGACGAAAACCAGACGAAATGGCGATGAAAATAAATTTTCCTTTTTAAAAAAATTATATTAAATAAATCCGACGAACTTTTGCGATGAACTTTTCGTCTGAAAAAGGATAATAGTTATTTGAAGTTAACATTCAGACGAAGTTTCGTCCGGAGTTCGTCTGAAAATCCGGGCGAACCTTTCGTCAAAATATTTGGTCTGACAAATACACCTATTCTTAAATTTATTGAATGTTTCTGGCCTGTTTGAGACGAAAGTTTTCATCTGAAAAATACTAAAAAAATTTGCATTATTTTCAGACGAAATTTCATCTCAAAATCGTCAGAGTCTCCGGCGAAACTTCAGACGAAGTTATTCATCTGAAATTGTACAGCTCTTCCAGCAATTATCAGAGGAACCCATATCTCAAATACCTTGAAGACACCGACGATTTGTAGACGAAGTTGTTCGTCGGGAAAGATTTCAGGTTCAGATGAAGTTTTGGCCTGAAAATCATCTGGGATTTTTTTTATTTTGGAGTCCTAATTCCATCTCTAAATTTGAGCTCCAAATTTCAGCGCCTATTCTTTCACGCGTCTAAACACCAAAACCCATCTTCGGCATTTTGCAATTCTCCAGGAAATCCTCTTTGTTCCCGAGTTAGTCTCTCTCTCTTCTCTCTAGAGTTGACGTTAGGATGTCGGACGAGGAGCATCACTTCGAGTCGAAGGCTGACGCTGGAGCTTCAAAGACCTATCCGCAGCGGGCGGGGACTATCCGTAAGAACGGTTACATTGTTATCAAAGGCCGCCCCTGCAAGGTATGATTGATTTCTGCTATGTGTTTTCTCGTGTTTGGAGTTTATTTCCTGCTGCTTGTTTCTTCTGGTGTTCGTTGCTGAAATTGCGTTGGCGGAATTGGTTTCGATTTGATGTGTGTGTGTGTGTGATTTAGTTAGCTGTGTGCGTTGCTTCAAGATCTGAGTAATTCGGTTATTTATCTCGGTTATGGAATTGTTTATTTATGAGTTTGGATTAGCGGTGGCTGAATTTAGTTTTTGTCTGTCGTTTTTACTGATTTAGCTGGATTTTTGGAGGAGTAATTGATTCTGTTGAGTTCGTGTTGCTTTGTGGTTTATATGTTGATGTTGTTTTCTGAATTTGTGTTAGTTGTGTGAGTTTTGTAGATCTGTTAGGTTAATTCGTTTGATTGATTAATCGGTTTGTGTTTTAGGCTAGTCTAGCTCTGTGATTATGTATGTGTTTCTCTGGATTTCAAAATTTGTGATGCTGGAGAAAATTACAGATCAATGAGTTTAATCCAAGGATGCAATTAGAATTTGCTGAGAGTTAAATCCATGAACCTTGTATTTGTTCAATTATTTTGTCAGAGGTCATCTTGGTTGTTACAAATGCGGTTTTCTCTCAGGTGGTTGAAGTTTCAACTTCCAAAACTGGAAAGCACGGCCACGCTAAATGTCACTTTGTTGCAATTGACATTTTCACTTCCAAGAAGCTCGAAGATATTGTTCCCTCTTCCACAACTGTGATGTATGCACAATTTTTTTGTTCATTAATCTATTTATCCTTCTGATTTCTATTATGTATTGTAGTATGAATACTGAGTTCTTATTTCATCTCAATTTCAGGTTCCTCATGTCAACCGCACTGACTACCAGCTTATTGACGTCTCTGAGGATAGATTTGTATGTTTCTTAACTCTATTTAGTTCAGTTTTTACATTGTATTGCGTCAATAGATAATAATCTTGCATGAAACGATTCTGCAGGTGAGCTTGCTGACTGATAATGGTAACACTAAGGATGACCTCAAGCTTCCAACTGATGATAATCTGCTTACCCAGGTTTGACATGATTCCTCTATTCATTGGCTTATTTGTGACATTTCCCAATCATTGTTTTTCATTCTGATTCGTATTGTTTTTTGGTGAAATGTACAGATCAAAGATGGATTTGCTGAGGGAGAGCACCTTGTTGTGAGTGTTATGTCTGCTATGGGTGAGGAGCAGATCTGTGCCCTTAAGGATATTGGTCCGAAGTAGTTGCCTTCGCTTGGATTCCTTGATGTCTTTAAATTCTAAATGAGATGCAACGTATTCTATAAATAGTGAATGATGGGTGTTATGGGTATGTTGATGGTTCGGAAATTTACAAAGTGCAATGATACCTGTGATTGTGGGAAATATTATTAGGTATTGACATTACTATAATATGATTATTTGGAGATTCAAGCTGCAAATTCTTCTAAGGCATACCATGATAAGATTGGATAGACATTGAAGCCTGCATATTCACTTAATTAATGCATTTTGATTGATCTTGGTTGTTGGTATATATATTCTATATCAAGTGGATTCATATCATTTGTGTCCAGCATTTTCCCTTTACTTCAGGTATGCAACTGTTTGCTACTCTTATATGATTGATCTTTTCGACATTTTGTTTTATGTGGTTTTACTTGTCTAAGCTCCTTCAATACCTTACAGATCTATGCTCTAAACTTTTAAGATTTACTTTAGGCTATCAACTGATTGGTCTAAACTCTAAACTGTTACTTTCTTTTTGCTTGAGAACAGAGGCTGACTTAGCTCGCTGGCATTGACACGTTCTCGAGCACATCACTCCGGCTATACGTACAAAAGCGGTTGTATATATAGTTCAGTGAGCTTTAATATAACTGCTTCTTGGTTTTTTTAATAAATCGTCAATTTTATATTTATTATGATTGGAGTTTTAACAGTCTGTAATTCGGGGTCAAAAAGAAATCTAACTTTTTCATAAATTTGAGTATTCAAGAATGGTACAGTATCTCTTGGCAGTCTAGCATTGTTACTGTTGTATTGCCACAACAATCAAGAATTTAAGTTTCCTCATATTAGCAATGAGATACATTCATTTTGAAAGTTTATTTGCACTTGTTTACTTGAAGTATATTCAGCTTATTTTGAAAGTTTATTTGCACTTGTTTACTTGAAGTTTATTTTGAAAGTTCATTCAGCTTGGAGATGTACTGCACTGGATCAGACAAGCTTTGGCCCTTGTGTGCTGATTATTATGGGGTGCAATTCCTTTAGTTGGTGGCATCTGGCTTCTTCTGTAAGCGAATCTCATTCCTCTTCATATGTGGTTTCTAGAAAGTAATGTATTATATTTTCCCTAGAAGCTTGTGAAGTACAAGAGTGATAGATTATTTCAAAATGAGCAAATGAACGACCATTAAGCATGACGTGATCACATCATTTTACCCATAATAATTTTTGAGAGTTGGACATATGTTTACTATTATGTGCCCAAATTACCAACTTCATTGTACTCTTGTTTCATGGATATCATAAAGTAGAAAGGCGGGGCTACTACAAATCTTAAGAGGATTGGTGCAACTTGTTATATTGATTTTCAATATTGAAAATGGTGGACATATATAAATTGAGAACTATATGATGTTATCTGTATTATTTGTGTTTTTAGACACTCTCTCTCCTAAACGTTTCATTTTGTCGCATTTAAGCTTTTGGACTATATTCACTCCCGCTTTATGTGGCTTAAGCTAAGAAGAAAGTAACTAAATAGGGGAATAATGTGTTGTACTTGGAGCATTGAATTTATATGTTTGTGATATATTTAGGCTCACACCTGAACACAATGCTTACGTACGTATATACATGGTTAATTCATCAGGTTCAGTGTTTGACCAATAGAATAGAGATTACCATCTATTTCAGCGCTTTAATTTGTTCTATAGGCAAGACTACAAAGTTCTTACTCTAGCAGTACACATGATTGTATCTCTTTGTAAAGATGGAATCTTTGAATAACCAACTTGATCATCTTATGCATTTGCAAATTTCAATCTTATTCCTAATTCCAGAACTAGAAGAAATCAAGGAATGATATAAAGATGGGGAGGAAAGAAAGCTGGTTTACTTCAGTAAAGAAAACCCTCAGCCCACATTCTAAGGTAAATCACCCCATACTTCACAATGCCTTAATCTAATTCCATTACATTCTTTAATCTTTTGTAACATATATTGTAACCTTTTGTGTCTAACATATATTGTAACCTCTGTAATGTCTTTAACATATATTGTAACCTTTTATGTGTAAGTTGCTACTTTTAATTAATATTGGCTGATTGCTAGATTCACATAAAATGGGGTAAATTCTCTTGAGATGTTTGGAAAAGAAGCCGGTGCTTTGCTTCTCCTTTCTGGGCCTGGAAATATCTCATTGAAACTTGGTTATTTGGAACTGTTTAGACAATTTGTGATGATATGCAGGTTAAGCAAATGTCACCAAATTAACTGATTAGATAGCTAAGATAATGCTAATTAGGTCCCCTAATTTTACAACGTGGCTGTATTATTTGTGCTTATATGCAGTGCATTAAAGTTGGGAATTTATTTGTTGGTATTGAGTTGTTTGAATCAAAGATCTTTTTTTGGATTATCTGCTGTCCCTAGTTTCTTGGATTATAGGCGTCGTCGGGAATTTATTTGTTGGTTTTGATATCCCAAAATTTGGATTATAGGTTGTCCCAAATAAATTCAAGCAGTTTTTTTGGTTTCGTCAGCTACAAATAAATTCAAACAGCCTATAATTTGTTGGTATTGGGTCCTCTTTGTGATGTTGGATTCAAACAACCTATTATTTATTTGGGAAGCCTATAAATTTGGATTCAAACAGCTATAATTTGTTGGTATTGGGTCCTCAGTGTGATGTTAAAGCAGGAGGTTGGAAGAGGCATATGTGTAATTATCTGTTGTCCCTAGTTTCTTGGATTATAGGCTTCTTTTGAGCTGGTTTGTGAACCCTTGTTCAGAATTTTTGTTAAGGATCGTAGGGTAGTTGAGAAGGAAAGGAATTTTTGTTAATGATCATAACTAATACAATATATGATGCTTGTTTCTCATATATTTTATGCTTGTTCAGAATTTTCGTTAATGATCATAGTCTCATATATTGTGATTTACTATTGTTCTTTGCTTACTTTTTCATTCTAAGTTATCTCTGTGGATTTCTCACTGTCTCTTATGATGATTCAAGTGTATTTATTCCCGACTCATCCACGGCTTCCTTCAAAGCAATTTTCAAGTATAGACCCGTTGGTCCAAAAACAACTCAATCACATTTGGGGTCGCTATAGGGGATTCGTCAATATTGTATGTATTTCCTCTCGAACTAACTAATGTAGAACAATTGGTGTACGGGTTCGTCATTTTAAAACAATGTTTTTGTGTTTAAGTATATTGAAATTGTCATGTAACATTGTTTTTAGTACACGAAGACTTTGTAATTGTAAGAATTTATCGAATTTCTTGTTGTTGGAGTTGTTATTGCAATATTATTGTTGGATTTATGAAAATTATTGAATTCTTAGATATTTTTTTGAGTGGTATATAATTGACAAAAACCGTATGAAAATGGGAAAAAAAATTTAAAAAAAAGCGACGAAATGTTCGTCTGAAAAACAATACGAAAAAAATAAAAATTTTGGAAAGTTGGTCTGAAAATAGTCGGAAAGTTCGTCTGAAAAATATTATTAAAAAAATAAAATAATGGAATTTCGTCGGAAAGTTCGGCTGAACATATTATTAAAAATAATAAATTCTATTATACACGTCGGAATTTTGCCGGAAGTTTCGCCGGAAAATAATTCAGACGAAACAAGTGGTCGCAATTTCGCCACCGGAAAAAAATTCAGACGAAACATTTGGTCGCAATTTCGTCTGAAAGTTATACGAGGGAATTTTGGTCAACATATTTTCGCCGGTAATTTCGTCGGAAATTCGTCTGAACAAAAATTCGCCGGGAACTACTTATTTTCGGGCGACCTAATTTTTCGCCGGAAGTTCATTGGAAGTTCGTCGAAAAATATGTTCGTCGGAAATTTGGTCGGAAAGTTCGTTTGAAATTAATTCAGACGAGGGTTTTTGCGTCGAAGTGGGGTTCGCCGGAAGTTCGTCTGAAATCTCTTTTTTCAGACAAAAAAAATATGATTTTTCGTCTAAAAAGTTCGTCTGAAAACGACTATTTTTTTGTAGTGTTTATATCTGACTATCTTGTATTTAGGCCTAATCACAATGCAGTCCATTATTATCGGAAAATTACATTTTAATCCCTATAAATCTTGTTTGGTCTGAGATCCTTAACGAAATTTGTAAAAATACACTTATGCCAATGATTTTATGAGTATTACATTCAATATATGACCAAAACTATAAAATCATCCCTAAAGTTTATAAATATAAACAAAACGATCCCTACAAATTATGAATTTAACAACAAATCAGGGGTATTTTTGGAATAACATAACGAAACCTAGGAACCACAAACAGTTCTCAAAGTTAGGGACTAAAATGTAATTTCTTAGTAATGATAAATTGCGTTATAATTAGACCTAAATATAAGGTAATAAAATGTAATTATTTTATAAATTAATAAAATTATATTTTCTTTGCAAAAGTTAAATGGTCCACGACTGAAAGAGGCAAAAGACAAGAGAGAGAGAGAGACACAGTCCTCCACACGTGAAAGTGTCCACCAAAACATTGCCTCGCACTCGAGAATGATGTGCCCAGCATATATATGTAATTATGTACATTTGTTACATTAATATTTTTTTATTTTTACATTTTCTTTGGTTCTGGTTAGATTCATCTCTTAGCAATGGACAATTAAACTTATAACGCAAATTCACCTTGTCACAAGTTAGATGAAATTTTTTACTTTTGTTTCGAAAAGATTGACTATCCGTCTACTACCAATCGTTGAATGTCTGATCTTCGTGACTGTATTAGTAGCAATACCAATTTCTCTACTAAACTCACAGATCTAGAGTATCCTATTGCAAAGCAACACTGACATTTAGATGGGAATTAAGATCATTCCTTTCCGGTGCAACATTTCGTCCATCGACAACCAATCATGAACTAAGCGCCACAAGAAAACCAAACTCCATAGCAAGCTTAAAAATTGCAACGAGCCGCTTCTTTTCCGCCTCATCTGCCAAGCAAAAATCTCAAAACGCCTAAACCTTATGTCCTCAGATCCGAAAGAACATGCACGCAAACACCAACACATATTAGCATTTTTTATTTTGCAGTTATAGTATGTCAAAAAGTAAGAATTTTTGCATTTTTATATAGCAAAGTAAATTCTAAAACAATGTATTTTTGTTAATGTCTTAAAAATAAATATATTTTGTAGGCTACCATCGTCATTTGAGATGATAAATGTGAGACACTGTCAGTACAAATAATAAAAATCAAATGTTGATTTCATGAGGAATTTTTAATTATGCTTCACCACTTAGTAATATAGTTTAACCATTAATAATTAGGGTAACTTAATTACAAATATTATGGTGGGGTCCTTGGATAAGCCAATAGAATTTTTCGTTAATTTACTCCGTTGGTTTTCAATAATTTTTTTTTTGTAGTGTTCAGTGCATGCAAAAAACTAATATTGACAAAACTTTGTAAAACATTAAGAGCTAGCAAAGAAATATGAAAAAACTCCATAAGTTATATGGACGAAATTATGTTATTAATCAAGGTATCTATACATATAGAAAAAAATTCATTAATCAATTAAAGATTTAAAGGATTATAAAATTATTTAAATCTAACCTTATTTCATTAATGTTGATCCTAAATTAATGCTCAATAGTTAATCTTTGAGTACTAAGTAATTGTATAAATTATAATCATTTTAAAAAATTAAAAATGTATTCTTGAATTGTATAAATAGATAATTTAAGGATTTCCAAAGTCACTGTTTATAAAAAGGCATTTCTGCATATTCTAAAAAATTGTGCATGTATAACTAAATAAATAAATTGAATTTATGTTTAACAAGAGATCACGTTATATACTTAATGGGTCGTTTACATCTAACCCTAATGGATTTTAGAGTATGGAATTTCCATTGTATTTTATTGTATGCAATTTCATTTCCATTGTTTAGAATTTAATTTCCATTGAATTCTATTGTATGAATTTATCCTAACGATTTCATTTCAAATTTTCAATTGCAATTTGGTTATTATTCACCATGTACGAGGATCCCCCGCTAAGCATCCATGGTTGAATGGTTAAAGCGCCCAACTCATAATTGGCGAATTTTTAGGTTCAATTCCTACTGGATGCACGCATGAGATCTATGGACTAAAGTTTCTTAACAAAATTTGTAAAAGTACACTTATGTCCCTAACGATCGGATGAGTGTTACATTGAATATATGACTAAAATTACAAAATCATTCCTAACATTTACAAAAATTAACAAAATAATCCTTATAAATTATGAATTTAACAATAAATCGAGGATATTTTTGGAATGACATAACAGAAACCTAAGGAACACAAACGGTTATCAAAAACCAAAAGTTAGGAACTAAAATGTAATTTCTCAATTTAAATGAATTGATTTGTAATCAGCCCTTCTAGTAGGGTAGTCAATGTAATTATATTCTACTTGAATTTGATGTTGTGTGTAACTACATTAGTACAAAATTACAAAGTTGTCGTCGTTGAATGTGGAATATGATATTATGATGTATGTTCCTAATTGTTTTCATTTACAGCTCTTCTTTCATCATAGCGGAATTGAGCACGGCTTCAGGTGCAGCTGAGCTGTTCATAATAAGGATGACGATTTGTTATTTGTACATCTTCAAAACATGGATGATTTAGTGCTTCAACTGCTGTAATTCTTCTCTCTGGGTTCACACACACCATTTTCTGCAAATTCAGCTCATTTCCTTCCTGATCGATCCGAAGCAAAAAAGTTGAAAACTTACGGAAAGAAGATCCAATCCGTCCTCTTCAAGGCCAGGAACCAGATCCATAAGCTCCCGCGCAGATGGTAACTGTTAAACTGAATTAACTTTAGAAATGTCGAATCTGGATTCGAATCAGCTTAATTCTTATTATTTACCGTTTGCATTTGGGAAATTCGGCGACAAGCTGCTTCGGCTTCTTCCCCCTCTCTCACATCCAGGACATCATTCATCCTTCAAGTCAGTCACAAAAGCATTATAATTACAATCAGCCAAAAATAAATAAATGAAGAAAAGTGAATAAACTTCTGACAAATGATGTTAAATTACCAGCCTATTTGGAAGAGAATTTCTTCTTCAAAGCGGCATTTAAAGAGAGCGCATTTATCCACCATCTCCGCAAATATACTAATACAGCCAACAGCCCAAACATAAACCGGAGTCGAGTACGTGGTGCTCAGCAGGCACTACAAAAAAAAACTGTTCATTACCTACTGAAAAATCCGTAAATATTCTGTAGAAAAATTTAGTTATCAACAGATTATCTACGATTTACCTACAAAATATACTTTGTCGGTATCTAAAGATTAGCGACAGTATTTTCCCGCAATTCTAATCCGTAGAAAAATTGTAGAAAATTGGTGAAAGTGTCGTACACTTGATTTTATCGATTAATAACTATTTTCCACAGAATATCCATCAAAATTAGTTATTTATTTATTTATTTAAAATTAAATGTTTCTACAGATTTCTAACTAAATTTCCATCGATAACTTTTGCATTTAATTTTAATTATTAAACTATATCCACGTATTTTTGATTGAATTTTATCGATAATTTTATTTTTTAATTTTAATTTTTGGCTTAACAACCAATATTCAGGAAAAAATATGTGGATATCTTTTTTAGATAGATAGATAGATAAGTCCATATACAAATTATAAATTACAAATCACGTAATTATTAGGCCAAGTAAAATAAAATCCAATCAAACAAACACAAATACTGAAATTTACATTACAACAATCACTAAACAAATAACTTTCGTACATTCCAAGTAGCATATAAATGATGTAAATTTAATACTTACCTAGACTAAATATCTAATATCAAAGGACCTAAAAATCTAATATCAAAACAAAACCAACTAAAGCTCATGTTGTACAAAATACAAGATGTTTAAACATTTCTTTTCCATTCCCTGCGAAGTGAAATTCTGTGCCTGCTAGAGGATAATCTCACCAAGTTTTGTCAGTCCCTGCAACATAGAGAACAAACCAAAACATTAATAACATATTTATCAACTAGCATAAATTCAATTAGGTGAAGCTCCAGGCAGCCAAATACAATTATATGCAGTTATCAAGCTAATTGAAAATTACCATGCTAACTGAAAATTGAAGATCCAGATTGCAGCAGGAAACAAATGATGTTGGCACCTAAAAGATAACCCACAAAAAGTTGATGAAAAAGCAAAAGCAATTGACCCAAGCATGAACCAATAAAATATCTAAGAGTCGAGCAGGAAAAATATAGCAAAAAACATTATTGAATATTTGAAATTACTAGTTAATTGTTTACCGAGCATTACCAGTTTCCAGACTCACTTCCATTAATCTTTGAGCGGCGCCGACGGTTATGACTTATCTATACTATATAAAAAAAGAAGCGTCTTTTCTCTCACAAACGGCAGTTTTCTAAGTTGCAAGACCAATTTTTTGATTTTCCAGATGTACCCTCAACACCATTAAAAAATCTATATATGATTAAAGGTTGTTTTGGAAAATTCACAATTTCAGATTAATCCACGTTCCTACAAACTCTCCAACTTCACGATTTTAATTGACCCACCTTCTTCTCAAACTCATCCACATTATTGAGATTTTTTTCGGCCATCATCCTTCTTCTCAGAACTCATTCTCACCGTCAAGGCTATTAAGATTTTTGTTAGGCCATCAATTGAGATTACGCTTGGACTAGAATTTTTTTCTTAAGCACAAATCTATGAACCATGTCTCACCCCAAAACACGCACAACCACAAGTGTAGAAGAGCTGGTTTATTGGAAAGTCGTTTTCGTGAATTTAGTAGTTTCCTAAATTTTGCCTTGCAACCAAGGTACCTTGGGAATTGGGATTACCCAAGTAAATTTTCTTTTCGTATTTTGTATATGTTCTTTAAATTCTAGGATCTTATTTTCTAATTTCTTACGCTGTCATTGATTTTTTACGTACCTATGTGCTTGGCTTTATGAGGAGTAAATTATTTATGTGTGTAAGGAAGTAATGATACAAAGTTATTTTCATATTTGTGGTAATTCTACACATTTATTTTTGCAGCTAAATCAGTGTTCAACTTGAGAACCGATAATCATCTATTCAAACGTTTCCCTGTTTTTAGGTAAATTCAAAGTATATAATTTTCTCTTTGTTCTCGGTTAAACGCTTATAGAAGCCAAATATTGTCTATTTCTATTAAAATATTAAGAGTGCTTCATGAGTGCAGGACTATTAACCAACTTCGTGATTGGTTACCACAGAATGTTAATGGTCTTTCAATGTCTGACCTGCTCGATTAGAGGTATCTTGATTCACCATTACTACATATTGCAATTGTTTTATTCTAATTTTTAATTTGGTAGTATTCTTTAATGGAGGGGTGGAGAAATGGGAATTAATTTAAAAGGAGAATTATTATTATTTTTTCATTTTTCCCTATTGATCTAAAATAGATTATCTTTTCCATTGAACAGTAAACTTAATTTGAGAAATTTGTTTGGCGCGATATAGTAAATATGAGATTTATTTCTCCTCCAGGAGCGTGCCACTAAAAAGATAAAAACAAGCTCACCAGGTTCATTTCATTTCTAGAATTTAGAAAAAAAAAATGAATGATTTATGTAAAATTTGTCTACTCCATGTTTGTAGTTTGATAATTTGTTTAATCAATTTGCACTTATGTGATAATTTATTTTTAAATATTTATTTATAGGGCAATATTTTCTATACCAAAATTTTTCTGAACCCTCCCTAATCTTTTAGGGTATTTTATTAATTTTTCTCTACTATGTTCTCAATAAAATTCTCTTCGGGATAAGAGAGATGGGCTAAAAAATTCGAGGAGATTAGGAGGTGGGAGAAATTAGAATCCCTAATATATAAATAATGTCAATTATCAAGAGAAAAAAAAATAGACATAAAACTCACCATATTCATTTCATTTACTTGATTTGGAAAATTAAATGACTAATTTATAAGATAATTTATTTAATCAATTTACATTATGTGATAATTTCTTTTTAGGTGCTTATTCATTGTACAATATTTTCTATGTCATTATTTTTCTGGACCCTTCGAGATTTTTTACTATATTAATTTTTTCTTACAATTCTCAATAAAATTTTATTTATTTTTATTAAAAAATTAAAAATAAAAGTCCAACAAAATTAGAATTCTTAGGATTTAACATAGATTCCTAACTTTTAGGATAAGGATTAGTGCTAGGATATATCTCAATCCTCTACATATGTTTTTCTTACCATTGTTTGCCGTAACTTTTATTTTCTTTTTTTTTAAGGCATTCAAAGTTTTATTCCACAAATAAGATGACGCAGTTCGTAGAAAATCTAGAAATGATGATTTAGATATGTAGAGTTCTAGAAATGATAGTTTAGACTTTAGATACGTAGAGGAGATGTAGAGGATAAACAAAAACATGTAGAGCTTTTAGATAACAAAATTTATTTATTTAACCTGTCACAATGTGTTATTGTTTGTTTTTATCCACCTATTTTTATAAGTGTACTCATTTTAAAGAAAAATGTTCACTATTTATAAATTACACCGGAATAAACTTTTATGTACAGGGACATTGTGCACCCATTACTGAGATATATTACAAGAATAACTATTTAAACCAAAAATTAATTTTCGTTGTTAGGATACATTCCAAAAATAATTCAAACTAAAAATTATTTTTGTGTCCATGTATGTAAGATATATGCAAAGACAACTTACAATCAGATTTTACTTATGCACGTAGGGACGACGTGCCCCAGTTACTAGTGAGGAAGAAAAGCAAGGGGGAGGTATTAGGAGAATTGAGGCAGAAAATTGGATTTTGAATAATTTTGGAATGAGAAGAGAACGTGCTTTTTTAAGAGAGAATTAAATTAAGGCGGGATGGAATGGGGGAAATTAATTGGGTTTATCCTCTTGTCACTTCTTTTTTAGATTTTTTTTTCTCTTTCTATTTCCCTCCTTTTTAAAACTTAAAAAAAAAAAGTAAAAACTATATATTTATGTCCTTTTACTTCAGCCACAACAATTATCAAATTTAACAGTATAAATACATAGGGAAGTAATACTAAAAGTCTTT
The DNA here is from genome assembly GCA_037501455.1 of Lantana camara. NCBI lineage: Eukaryota > Viridiplantae > Streptophyta > Magnoliopsida > Lamiales > Verbenaceae > Lantana > Lantana camara. The sequence goes on along the minus strand of CM074862.1, from coordinate 85,154,920 downwards.
GTATTTTGTGTCAAAAAATCTCACACACAATTAAAATCTTCATATAATCGGTCATAATTTTCCTATTTATTTGTTAAAGAATGCATACATAAATTTTTAATAAATATTTGTATATTACCAATAAATAAACACATAAAATTTTGTGTATTATAGTGGGAAAAATTACACTTTTGGTCCCACTAGACTGACTCAATACCACATTTGGTCCTATACAATTTTTTTGTTTACACATTAAGTCCCATAAGAAATAATTTTGAACATATTGAGTCCAAACCATTAACTTTTGACTCTAAAAATGGGAGAAATGTTATCTTAATGTTAATTTTTGCTTAGAGAGACTAAATTAATCTGATGTGGAGCTTCGGGTTTAGTCATTTTAAGGCTTTTGTTTATTTTTGTCTTCAAGGATGTTTATGAGAGAGAGAAAGAATTTTGTTTGGGGACTAGTATTTATGTTTTTTAGAAAATCTTATTAAAGAATGTCATCTAAGCTCCACCGTCATGTTAATTTAGTCTCTCTCAGCTGAAATTAACATTAAGACAACGTTTCTCCCATTTTTAGAGTAAAAATTTAACGGTCGGGATTCAATGTGTTCAAAATTATTTCTTATGGGACTTAATGTGTAAACAAAAAATCGTACGGGACCAAATGTGATATCGAGTCAGTCTAGTGGGACCAAAATTGTATTTTTTCCAGTATAGTGATATATGTGTGGACGCAATTTATTTTACAATATATATATATATATATATATATATATATATATATATATATATATATTGAGTAGAGTAATATTAAATATACTATCTTTTAAATTAATATCAAATTTTGATATTATTTTTATTTGATCTGCTAAAAATGATCGAGCTGACCGGCTACCTTAGTCCGATCTGTTAAAAATTTATATTAGTAGGCTCTTCTCGACCTACAAAACTTATGACACCTAAGGGATAATGATGAGGCCTAAAAATCATTCTCAAATCAGAGCCGTCCACGTGGCAACACACTGCTGACCAGAGCCCTGGCGCTCGCCTTGATGGGCTCATGGGCCTTCCACTCGCTCGATTGCCAGTTAGTGTTATCCGTCAGTCAGCGGGTGACCCTTCAGATCAAGGGCCGTAACCAACGGGTTTGACGCTCGCATCGCGGCCCTCATGGTTATCCTTCTCAGGGAAGCGCCCACATGGGGGCCCCACTAGTACGCTCGGTATTTCGACGCTCAAGGGTCATATACCGCGAGGAGGCCATCCATACATTCTTCGAGCGTCACCAACGCTCGGGCATATCCATACCCCGTTTCGTTGGATCCGAACCTCGGCGGAAAGGATCTTAGGTCCGTCTCCCGCGTCGCCCTCGTCAACAACCTCTGACACAAAGGTACTGTGTACCGGGCACCTGACACGCCGTCACCCTTTTCAGGGATGTCATTCTCACCCCACCAAAAGCTGACGCGTGTTAGGGCAACACAGGTTTGGGACCACATGGTCAATTTACCCCTCTACCCCCATCCCTAACATATAAATAGGAGAGAATCCATGCATTCTCTCCCAAGGGATGATCTGCAAAAAAACCATACACACTGTTCTGGGCATTTTCCATTGAACTTCTCAAGCTTTTCACTCACCACAGTAACTCTACCTTAGTAGCTTGCACTCTTGGTGTTATCCTAGCTGGAAGAACCCACGCTCAAAAGGAAACCCAGATCCTGAGGCCCCCTTGCCTGTGATGGTCTTTCCCTTTTTATACAAATTCTAAAGTGTTGTTGCATTAGGAAACCCAGATTTCTTGCACCATCATTTTTGGCGCCGTCTGTGGGAAACCATCACCACCATCTTTGGTATAGCCAGTTTCTTCCGCTGAAAGCTAGTTGAAAAGTAACACCCAAGTCTTGAATCATGGTTACTGCCACAAGATCTGGAACTTTAGGGAACAGGGGAGGTCTTCCTCCCACCAACGGAGAAAACGCTGAGAACCCTGTTCTCGCCGGAGGGGCACCGCCCCTTGCGGCCGGAAACGTTGATGCCACTGTACCCCTCCCAACTGGGAATGAAGCAGGAGGATCAGGTTCCAATCCTCCCCCCCCAACTTTCGCCTCAAACGTCCCTGCCTCCCATCTTGGCGTATATCCTATGGCCATGCCGCCGCCAGGATACGCGCTCACGCAGCCCGGGGTAATGCCTGGAACAACGCCGGGAATGATACCTTTGGTCCCTCCATATCAAGTGGGGACACTGAACCTCCCTCTAGCAATGCCAAGGGAAATACAGGGGGTGGAGATGCCCCAACTCACTACGCAACAACTTCAGGCGTTGTACGCGCAGTGCGAGAGCCAAGCTGTACAGAATGCCTGGGAGCACTTCACCATGGCTTATTTCCCTTCATACGCGGGCGCTCGGATAGCCCCACCCTTGGGCGGGCTCCCTGCACATCCTTTGACAATGGCCCAAAATGCTCTACGGGCACAACAACCTCCCCCACCTGCTCCGAATCAAGAAAATGAAGCCCCACCGAGGGTCCAGCAAGAACGACCCGTTGACGGAGATGACAGGGTTCCTCGAGATGAGGCGGCCGGAAATGATGAAGAGGTCCAGTCAAGGGCCACAAGGAGGGCAAACCGCAGAAATGTCGGTGACCCTCAGCTAGCAGCTGTACAAGACCAAATTCGAGGGCTCCAAAACGTGGTAGAGCAGCTCTCTCGAGCGCGGTCTCACGCCCCCCGTGAGGGGGACGAGAGGTCCAAGGCCAGAGACGCTCGGCGACCACGCAGCCCCATTTCCCACCGAAGAAGAGAGGCTAGCTATGAAGATCCCGACGAGCGGGATTACAGGATCATGGTGGGCGATTCCCCCCTCGTCGAGGAAGTTCTAATGACCCGCGCAGGGAAGGGTAAAATTCCCTCTTCAATTAACAGATACGATGGAACCACGGATCCAGCCGAACATCTGGACCATTTCGTGCATCTAATGCACCTGTACGACCATCCAGACAACTACTGGGCCAAGGTATTTGTCACTTCCCTCACTGGAATGGCCCAAGAGTGGTACAAAAAGCTCCCTCCGCGCTCAATCCGAGGGTATTATGACTTGACGGATGCATTTGTCAGCCACTTCAATTCGCTGAAAGCACCAGCCCCGGCCGCGACCGCTCTTTATAGCCTAGTCCAAGGGCCGAACGAGACCCTCCGGTCCTTCATGGGGAGGTTCAACAAAGAGATTCTGCTAGTAGAAAAGCCCTCGATGGACTTTTTGAGGCACGTGCTGTTCGGTGCCATCAACATGAAGCATTACGTCAGCAAAGAATTTGTGGAGGAAGTGGCCAAGAAGAAGCCACGTTCGTTGATGGAAATTCGGGAGATTGCAGACTCCTTCTTTACCCTCGAGGACATGTACATAGCGAGGGAACAGAAGATGGCAAATGCCCCTCGCCCCACCAGAAACCACGAGGACAAAGTGGAGCCCCACCGAAGTCACCGCCGCAGCCCAATACCCGCTCGTCGTCATTCCTCTCCCCCACGGAGGCTCGAGCGTGTCCCACTCAATCGCCCAATCGCCGAAGTTTATTCCCTGGCGGACCAGAAGTTGTTCAAAAGGCCGCCCAAGCTGAGAGAGACCGAGGCTCAAAAGCGCTCGGGAAAGTATTGTGCTTTCCATAAGCAGAAGGGGCATGACACTAACGAATGCCGTCACCTGGAGAAGGAGATTCAGCGGCTGATTGCTGGGGGGCACCTCAAAGAGTTTGTAAAAGTACTGGAAGGATACGACGAACATTGCGCAGGACGGGCGCTCGAAAGAAGAAGAAGCCGCTCACGTTCTCGTAGTCCTCGTCGCCAGCGCCCTGAAGCCAGCGAGCGCAACAAGGGGAAAGGGGTAGACGTGGAGAATCAGCCCTTTGCGGTCATTCACATGATTGCGGGAGGCCCCTCGGGGGGCGACTCCAATGCTTCCCGTCGCCGCCATGTACGGAGCTATAACCAGAGCCCGTCACTCCTTCGCCCAGTGCTCTCCGTAGACAGCTCATCGCGCTCGAAGGAGGGGGACGTCATAGGATTCACAGAGAAAGATCTTGATCATGTTGTAACCCCCCATGGGACGGGAAAAACCTCTGACTGTCCCATGGTGGTTAGTTTAGACGTTCATAACCACACTGTAAAGAGGGTTTTATTTGATAGTGGAAGCTCTGTGAATGTTCTCCCGTACTCAACGTTTCAACAAATGAACATAACCAACATTCCCCTCGAACCTCTCAGAACTGCCCTTGTAGGTTTCGGAGGTTCCGAGATTGTCCCTCACGGGCAGATTCGCTTGGCCACCTCTTTTGGTCGCGCCCCACAGCGAAAAACGTTGAGCGTCCTGTACACCGTCGTCGAGGTGGATCTCCCTTACAATATCATCATTGGGCGCCCAGCCCTCGTGGATTTCAAGGCCGTAATTTCCACCTATCATCAAAAGGTTAAGTTTCCAACCCCCGAGGGCACTGGGGAAATTCTGTGTAACGTCAAAGAAGCTTGGGAGTGTTACATACTTTCGCTTCGCAGCCACAAGCCCAAGCAGTCCATTCAAGCTGGATCTACTAAGAAATCCGTTGATTTCCCAGAACTAAACGAAGATGGCCCCGAGCGTAAAAGAGCCAAGCTGTACCGGAAGAAGAATAAAAGGAGGACCCCTGGAGACGTTCAGTGCTCGGAGAAAGGGCCACCTGGGGCCGTCGAGGGTTCTTCCTCAGAAAACGAGGGAGATGAGCCCAGGAATACGCTCACTGGGAAGAAACGAGCGTTAGAAGCACCGAGGCCGGAGGTTCGGATTGAGCCCACCGAGGAGTTTTTGACCGTCGAATTGGAGCCTGGGAATCCGGATAAAACAACCCAGATTGGCTCGAGCCTGGATGGGCCCTCGCAAGTTTTGATGATCGACTTCCTAAGGGAGAATATAGACGTTTTTGCGTGGAAAGCTTCTGATCTCACAGGGATAGATCCGAGCGTCATTGTTCACAGACTGAACGTGGATCCAACCTTCAAGCCCATCAAACAGAAGAAGAGAGACGTTCATGGCTTTAGGAAACGGGTTATCGAAGAAGAGGTTGGTAAGTTGCTTGATGCTCAGTACATCGAGGAGATTTTGTACCCAGAGTGGCTTTGCAATGTGGTGCTCGTTCCAAAGAGCGCTAATAAGTGGCGTATGTGCAACGACTTCACTGACCTCAACAAAGCGTGCCCCAAAGACCATTACCCCCTACCGAGGATCGATCAGTTGGTAGATTCTACGGCCGGGTGTGAACTCATGAGCATGATGGACGCCTTTCAGGGATATTATCAAATCTTTATGGCGCCCGAGGATCGCCCCAAAACTGCGTTTATTGTGCACTTGGGTGTCTACTGTTTCAAAGTCATGCCCTTCGGGCTCAAAAATGCGGGAGCAACCTATCAACGCCTTGTCAATAGAATGTTCGAGCGCGAAATTGGAAAATCTATGGAGGTATACGTGGATGATATGATAGTCAAAAGTGAGCGCCAACACTCCCATCTGGAGGATCTCAAGCAGACTTTCGATATTCTTCGTCGCTACGGCATGAAGTTGAACCCTTCAAAGTGCACTTTTGGCGTTCGAGGTGGTAAATTCCTGGGATACATGGTCAGCCAACGTGGCATCGAGGCTAACCCTGAGAAGATTAAAGCGATCCTGGATATACCCTCCCCTCGCAATTTGAGAGAGGTCCAGGTGCTCGTGGGAAAGGTCATTTCACTAAATCGGTTCATCTCCCGCTCAGCGGACCGGAATTTGCCCTTCTTTAAAATTTTGCGCAACGCTCGGAATTTCACGTGGAACGAGGATTGCGAAAAGGCCTTGCAGAACATGAAACAGTACCTGTCGAGCGCGCCTTTGTTGACCAAGCCAATCCCAGGAGAGAACTTGTTTATCTACCTCTCAGTTTCTTTAGAAGCCACGAGCGCTGTCCTCGTAGCAATCCGCGAGCGTAAGCATATGCCGGTGTATTACCTGAGCAAGACTCTACAGGGAGCTGAGAAAAGATACATGGAAATTGAGAAATTTGCCTTTGCGCTCGTTAATGCATCCCGAAGGCTGAGGCTATACTTTCAGGCTCACTCCATCACAGTGCTCACAGATCAACCGCTCAGACAAGTTTTATCTAAGCCGGATGTTTCGGGAAGATTAATTAAATGGGCGATTGAGCTTAGTCAGTTTGATATCTCCTTCGAGCCCCGTACAGCCATACAGGCTCAGGCAGTAGCCGATTTGTTGGTCGAACGTTTCAATTTGGAAACTGAGCCGCAGGCGGACGATGGTTTATGGCTTTTGCATACTGATGGCTCCTCGACCTCACAAGGGGGGGGAGCCGGGGTAACCCTCAGGGATCCCCTTGGGGCGGAAGTCGACTACGCAATCAAGCTGGCGTTTCAAGTCACCAACAACGAAGCTGAGTATGAGGCTCTCATCCAAGGGCTCAGGATTGCGCTCCAAAATGGGGCCACTCGTGTCACAGCATACGTTGATTCGCAGTTGATCGCTAGTCAAATTGACGGTAGTTATGAGGCTCGAGAAGCCACCATGGCACAGTACTTGTCGAGCGCCAAGAAAGAGATAGCCAAGTTCAAGGAATTCCATCTTTTGCAAATTCCGAGGGCGGAAAACGAACATGCTGACGCTCTATCGAAGTTTGCGTCTGCCTTGGATGGCGGTAGTGAACGCGCTGTTACATTTCTGAGAACGGAGGAGCCACTGATAAGCAAAGGCGAACCTTCGAAAGAAGTGCACGTGATTGACCCATCCGAGCCTTGTTGGCTTGATGAAATTGTCAGATTCCTCCAGGACGGAACTTGCCCGAGCGACAAAGTTGAGGCTCGGAAGATCAGATGTAAAGCCCCTCGCTTCTCCTTAGATGCCGAGGGTCGGTTATTCAAGCGATCCTTCCTAGGACCACCGTTGAGATGTTTGAGACCCTCGCAGGCTAAAGAAGTTTTAGAGCATGTACATAATGGGAGTTGCGGGAACCACTCAGGCGGACGAATCTTGGCAAAGAAAATCTTAAGGAGTGGGTTCTATTGGCCCTCAGTACTGCAAGATGCCATTAAATATTCCAAGAAATGTCCCAAGTGCCAGTTCCACTCCAACACTCCCCAGCTGCCGGCAGCTCAAATGACTCCTATTGACGTTTCCTGGCCTTTTGATCAATGGGGCATTGATATTGTGGGGCCTCTCCCAATGGCGGTCGGGCAAAAGAAGTTCGTAATACTGGCCGTGGATTATTTCACCAAGTGGGCTGAGGCAGAAGCGGTCGCTAAGATAACGTTCAAAGTTGTGAGGGATTTTATTTGGAAAAATATCATCTGCAGATACGGCATCCCGAGGGTGCTCATCTCGGATAACGGTTCCCAGTTTATCGCTGCAGACACGCGGGATTGGTGCTATGAATTAGGGATCGAACAACGATTCACTTCCGTGGGTCATCCTCAGGCCAATGGTCAAGCCGAAGTGACCAACCGGACCATACTCCAGCATCTGAAAACGATGCTCGAAAGCAAGAAGGGAGAATGGGCTGAAGAACTTCAGGGAGCCCTATGGGCGTACCGCACTACTCCGCGAGCGGCAACGGGGGAAACCCCTTATTCCCTCGTGTACGGCTCCGAGGCCATGATACCTGCGGAAATAGCTCAAGAATCCGCACGCGTTGCCTATTTCGAGCCTGCCGCCAACGAGGCCAATCGGGCGCTTGAATTAGATTTATTGGATGAGAAGAGGAATGATGCTTGGGCACGTATTCACAAATACAAAGCAACCGTTGCTCGCCAGTACAATAAACGTGTTAAAGAAAGGACTTTCCAGCTAGGGGACTTGGTTCTCAAAAAAGTTGAAGTCTCCAAACACGTAGGTAAGTTGGACCCTAATTGGGAAGGCCCCTTCAAAGTCATCCAGGTACGAGCGAACAACACCTACCTATTGGAAACTTTGCAAGGCCAGCGACTCCCTAGGCCATGGAATGCATGCAACCTCAGAAGGTTTTACGTGTAGACTTCAATTTCTTTGTAATGGCCCGTTTGTGGCGTGAAAGCGCATTGTAATCATTTCCAAAAAATGCATTTATGTAACAGTAAGTATTTAACTCTTTGTTTTTATTATTTGCTTGCTTTGATTATTTTTATTTAATAATTCGAGCGACAAGGGGCCTACTCCGTGTCGAGCATCCTCCACGTCGAAAAGCCTAAGCAAAACTCCAATCATTCCGAAACTACGCTGTCCAGGTGTTGAGGATCATCCACCTATAACAGTTTGAACAGTTTGTGATATGAAGTCCTAATTTTGAGCGCGTCCGACAACGGGGAGCCCAACGCACAACTTACGCCAGCTGAGTGTTCACCGCTCTAGCTCGTGCACGTAAGGACCCCCTGTGACCCTCATCCAATTGGGTAAGAGCACGCTCGTAAATAGTGGATGCCACTAACACTACGACTACGCTCGTTTTTACCCCTACTAAACCAATCCTACAGGGATTTCCTAAGTTCCAATTCAAGCCTCAAGGAGAATACAGCCAGGGAATATTCACGAGGATCACCCTCGCGCCTGTATTCCCTCAAAGGTTTTCTAAGTCCAAATACACAGTTCATTTCTACTGTGGCCAGGGAACCCTCCTAAGGGTCACCCTCGCGCCCGTACCTGCAACAAGCCAACCGCCCGACGTCGCGAGCATCTAAACTTGATATGCATGGTGATGAGTGTCAAAGGACCGTCGTAAAAGACGCCCTAGCCTACTTACACACTAATCGCAAACGCTCAAACAGCAGATATCAATATGAAAGCGGAGAGCACGATGGAATAACGTCATTCATCATTTAAAAGCAAGTAAGATAACATTCAGACATTCGAGCATTGAAGAAGAGATGCAAATATATCAGAAAGCGACATAAAGGATCCAATGTATTCTGGGACTAAAAGAAGGATTAAATACAAGAATAAAAATTGTTCATAAAGGAGAAGAGGCATTCGAACGGGTAAGAGCAAGAAGATGGTAGCCATGGGAGCTTCATTGGGCCGGAGCGTCAGGCTCGGGAGGAGCGGTTGAAAGGGGAACTGGGGCCAACACGTTAGCATCAGAAGTTTGGGCCTCGCCGGGTTCCTCTGCATCCGTCACGTCCATAAGGGTGCCCTCATCTTCTATCAGGAGAGGCTCGGGATCCCTCCGGTTAGCGGCAATAAACTCCCTCTGCAGTGTTTCCACCAACTCCTGATACTCAGGCTCCGCCAGAGTATCCGCGGGATCCTCCTCCTGGACCATGGGCTCGCAGTTCTCGTCAAGGTCCATGCGCAGACGAGCGTCAGATCGAGCGCTTTCCGGGGCCAGTCCCAACCTCACCATTTGCCCAATCGCTTTATGGAAGAAGCGTCGAGCATTATCGAAGCACTGAATGTTGGCCGCGAACACAAAGGCCTTAGAGCGCACGAACTTCTTCACCGCCTCCCAAGATACCCTCGCCTCCAAGCCCTGTATTTTGCCCTGCAAATCAGCGAGGGTCTTGTTGGCGGCCTCGTTCTGGCGAGTGCTCTCCGCTAACTGCTCACCCAGTTCCACATTTTGAGTCCTCAGCTGGTCTCGCTCATCCTTCATCTTCTTGTGACGCTCATCAAGAGTAAGATAGGCCTCGTCCGTCTTTCGAAGGTTTTCCCTCGCCTGATCCAAGTCACGGTGGGCTACAGTTAGTTGAGCGTGGAGGTTGTTGTAATCCTCTTGCAATTGGACCGGGTCAGAGACGCGCAGCAGTTTCTTGTATTTGGCCTTATGACTGGAGTATGCTTGCGCTCGACCCTGCAAGTTCTTCAGTCTTGGGATTACCTCCTGAGAAACATTAAGCGAGGGTCATAATTCGAGCGTGGAAAAAGAAAGGAAAATGTGGTAATAGGGAATACACACGTACCGTCATAAGAACGTGGCATGCATCATCAGCAACGCGAGCGGCATCATGATTGTTCAACTTGTCATGGTCGCCGGAAAATTGGAGTTTCCCAACGATGTCGGAGACAAGGTTGACGGAGTAAGCGTTCTTTTTTAAGAGCACGGGGCCCTCAGTCCGCTGCCGCTTGTAACGGGAGTCACCCTTGCAGCCTATCTTCCAGAATTCTTCATCCTCGGAAGACGAAGTGTCACTGCCCTCGCCTCGGTGGCCCACGACCACCTCTTTCCCCTTGCCGGAAATAGGAAGGGAATCCGGCATCCTTTTCCTCTTGCCAGGACGGTCAGCCCGGAGGGTTTCATGGATACGAACAGGCTCCCCCGAGCGGTTCCGGGATCCGCTTGAACTCAGAGAGATTGGGCCCACGGGGGCCGCCGGCGGAGGAGTGGCCTCGGGGGCACCCTCCAGCGTCAGATCCTCAATGGGGCCCCTTGGAGGAACCTCATTTCCTGCGCCCCCACGAGCATCGCCTTGTCCCCGGCCCGCTGCTCGGCGGTTTACCCTCGCCCTCGGAGGGCGGTTCTGCTGCGGTTGCGGCTGTTGGGGGTCAACTGCGGGTCCTTGGGCACCCAGCATACGGGATAAGGCCTCAGCATTCATGCCTTGTGATAGAATTTGGATGCCTGCAAGCAAAAGGAAACGAGCGTCAGAAGACTGATTATCTGGATCACATAAACAAGGAAACAACGATAACGTTAAGTCAGAAAACTATTCTAAAGGTTAGAGATGTTAGTTCCTAGAATCTGACCGTCGAGGGCCATGATGTCAGTTGGGGGATTGAGTATCATATCCGGGGGGCAAGATAATCCGTAGCGGAACAATATCTTTTCGTTCTTCACCAGTGTCTCCGCCTTAATCCACTTCTTTTCAGCCCTCATCTCGAGGGCTAACCCCATCGCCCACTCCTCAAAATCCTTGTTCCTCATCCTCTCCCTAATCAATGGACCCTCGCCGTGAATCATCCATTGACGGTGAACCCCAAAAATTCCCCCGGGAGCCCCCACGAAAAAGTATTTTTCCTTCCAATGCTCGCCATACGAGGAAGACGGGGAATCTATCATCTTGAAGCCTGATTTGGCCTGGGCGTAGTAAAATCCATCCGTAGGCGACGAGCGTGGCGAGCGGGCTACTTGGATTAAGCTGTCAAAATTGATTATCGAAGGTGCTTTGCCCAGGGCCCTCATCATTATTATGAATGCGTTGATTAGGGCTATGCCATTGGGAAGAATTTGTGAAGGGCAAAGCCCTAGATGGTGGTAAATGATGACGGCAGCGTGAGCGATTGGAAACCTCAGACCACCAGCAAGAACTGCGTCCCAGTAGACCGCCATCATCCCAGGCGGTGGTCGATTGGCCCTTTCCCCCTCCTCAGGAAGTCTCATGGGGAACACAACTTCATCCCAATACGCTTTCGCCCTCAGCTCCTCCAAATCACCGAGGGTCAGGATACTCTCAATCTCATCCGGAGACCTGTCAGTTTGATGGCGGTTGTCTTGCCTTACTCGAGTGACAGGCTCCTTGCCTCTCCTCTGACGCCTTCTGGAGGGTTCAGCCTCGAATGGACGCCCGGATGGACCCGCTTCACCCTCGGGAGCCGCCATTGCCACTGTGATCCTGTGATCTTGGGGTCTCACGGCACTGTTCAAAACAGGGAGTGCTCTCTCCCCTTGTCTCAGCATCTCCATCACATTATCCATCTCCTGGAAAAGATCCTCCTGCTCACCGGGAGCACGCTCGTTCATCCCTTGAACAGCGGCGTTCACCTCTTCCTCCCCGGTGTCAACCGGAGCCTGGGCCACCGATATTGCCATGGGAATAACTTCACCTCCTGGGTGCGCCCTAATTAGAGGAACGGCTACGGGGACATCGCCATGAGGGGAGGAGCTCCCCACCGACATCTCCTCAATTTCCCTTACATAATCATCGGCTTGATTTCCGGCCATGGTCAGTTTTCAATTTTTTGGGAACGGGATTTCTAACAGAGAGCTTAAGGGGAGATAAACTTTCAGAAACAAATTCAGTGGTGGATAGTGGGTCTTCCCTCAAGGGTTTATCTCACACAACCTAAAACTAATGTTAGTACGGGGAAAATAAGAAGAAGAATCAGGAATTTTTTACCTAAGATGTGGAGAAGAAGAAATTCGCCGGAGCAAAGGACTCTTGCTATGGATATGCTTGAAGGAAGTCTGAATGCGTGAAAAAGCTTCCAAGGCCCTGCAAACCCTTATTTATAGGGGAGACGGAGCATGGATTAGGGTTGAAAATTCAAAAATGCAATCATTTCCCGCCTGGGAAACCCCCCACTTTTGGTAACCGCCTCACGTCTCCCGGAGTCCACGCGCCCACGTTCCCACTCTGCATTAAATGCGGACTTGACAGCATTTAATGCGATGTCAGTTTGTGTCCGTTACAGAAGGCCAGCAGTCTCCTCGAGGGTAATCTCTCGTCCCTCGGATATTTGAAATTCAGGACTCCTCCCTTATAAATTCTACAGTACGCTCGAAGCGATACTATAGAATTTGGGGGGCAAAATGATGAGGCCTAAAAATCATTCTCAAATCAGAGCCGTCCACGTGGCAACACACTGCTGACCAGAGCCCTGGCGCTCGCCTTGATGGGCTCATGGGCCTTCCACTCGCTCGATTGCCAGTTAGTGTTATCCGTCAGTCAGCGGGTGACCCTTCAGATCAAGGGCCGTAACCAACGGGTTTGACGCTCGCATCACGGCCCTCATGGTTATCCTTCTCAGGGAAGCGCCCACATGGGGGCCCCACTAGTACGCTCGGTATTTCGACGCTCAAGGGTCATATACCGCGAGGAGGCCATCCATACATTCTTCGAGCGTCACCAACGCTCGGGCATATCCATACCCCGTTTCGTTGGATCCGAACCTCGGCGGAAAGGATCTTAGGTCCGTCTCCCGCGTCGCCCTCGTCAACAACCTCTGACACAAAGGTACTGTGTACCGGGCACCTGACACGCCGTCACCCTTTTCAGGGATGTCATTCTCACCCCACCAAAAGCTGACGCGTGTTAGGGCAACACAGGTTTGGGACCACATGGTCAATTTACCCCTCTACCCCCATCCCTAACATATAAATAGGAGAGAATCCATGCATTCTCTCCCAAGGGATGATCTGCAAAAAAACCATACACACTGTTCTGGGCATTTTCCATTGAACTTCTCAAGCTTTTCACTCACCACAGTAACTCTACCTTAGTAGCTTGCACTCTTGGTGTTATCCTAGCTGGAAGAACCCACGCTCAAAAGGAAACCCAGATCCTGAGGCCCCCTTGCCTGTGATGGTCTTTCCCTTTTTATACAAATTCTAAAGTGTTGTTGCATTAGGAAACCCAGATTTCTTGCACCATCAGATAAAACAATCGGGGTTTTAGCAGGCGATGTCCCTTCCACGCTTAAGTCACAAGTCAGTATAGTATTCGTAGAAAGAGAATTTATATAGTCAGAATGCTTTAAATTCATTTAAATGAGCTTATCAACCACGGTTCACGGAGGGAGTTTTTATAAATTTGGGTTAATATCGCACATATACACATATTATATGCACATATTTGTTCTTAAGGTAAACACTGGAAGTTCGCATTGATATGTTTCTCTTATATACTTGGATAAGAGTTTTTATTAGATGTAATCCAATTTTACTAACAATCTTGGATATGTATAATCAACATTTTTCAGAAATTCCTGATGTAGCTAAAACTTGCAATGGTGCTCAAGAAGGCTGAGTATTAAGACAATTTCTCATGTATACCTCCAAGTTCCAGGTCCTGTGATGTAATATATTTCTATGTTTTTCTTTGTTGTGGCCATTGAGTTTTAAATGTATAATTTTCAAAATATTGTTTGTTTTTAATTCCTATGGTTCGTTAAAGAGTCTTGCCCTCCATTTATGTCTCTAGAGCTACCTGTGATATCTAGTAACGTATGCCCTTTAGCTACGCCATATTATGGTTCTAAATTCTAATTTATAAATTGTACATTTTCCTAGCCAAATAGAGAGTATTGATTAACTACGTACTAAAAAGTCTACGTTGTATGTTTTGGCATTCTGGTGTTATTTCTAAATATAATTTGTGGGTCCAATTACTTAATGATCACCTTCCAGTACATGATATTGTTATTGCCACTTGTACAACTTAAATTTATTAGATGTGCACTTGACCTACCTGTTTACTTTGGTGATGCTATTAGTCGATATGTGGACTATTACCATTTTAAAAATATTTCATTTTAAAGATATTCTGAAAAAGCATGTGCAGCGGCATCACTCAGGATAGTCCTCGAGCTAATTACAGAATTGTTTGAACTTTGAGAATGTACTTTCCAATATCAAAACATTCATTTGTGCTCATGATGTTGATCATGACCTCAACCTAGAGAAGATCGGTGCATCAACGATAATTTTCTTTGGTTATATATATATTTTAAATTTTTTCTAGTTAGTTTATGAATAATGTGCAGTATCAATTAACTCAACTTATATAAAAATTGTTACAGGTTATACATGTGACATTGGAGTTTAGTCTGCAACTAATACCTGCGATCATTGCACAAATAAGTTGATTGAATCTTGCAGAATGAATACGTTCATTTATGTGACATTGTTTCAACAATACTCAAATGTTTGACCGCCTAGCTATACAAATTGAGATGCCTATATGAACATTTTTTTACAATGTACAAAAGATTGGGTTCAAGTATGCAGGTAATTATATTTTTTAAATTCTTTTTGCTTACTAATAACAAAATCTTCGTTATTTTGCAGGTAATTATATACCCCTTTTTGAAGTAATTACATTCAACTCCCTGAGTTTAGGTCCAATTACAACGTAGTCCAAAATTGTTTAGAAATTACATAGAGGTCCCTAACCCTTGTTAATTTGTTAATTTTTGTATACTTTTAGGGATGATTTTGCATTTTCTTGTCATATATTAAATGTAACACTCATAAAAGCGTCAGAGACATAAGTGTATTTTCACAAAATTCGTTCATGAACCTCAGACAAAATAAGAAATATAGGGACTTTATTGTAATATTAAAAAAAGGACCGGCTTGTAATGGGTCAAACCTTAAAGACCTGTATGAAACTTACTAATAATTAAACTATTTCATTAGTTTACTTTTAAAAGTTCATCTTTTATTTGAATCTGCGGTAATGTCATTTCATTAATGTTCGAGTTCAAGTTTGGAGATAGATATATTTTTTCAAATATTAAAACTCCATCTTTTTTTTACTCTTCTTTTCTTTTCCTACAACCGTCCTTCTTCTAATAATCTTCTACTAACTTTTCTTAACTTTAAATCATTGGAAGAGATTGCATTTTCAGTTTATAAACCATGAACAACTTTTGTTGTTGAATTTATATTTTGTTCTAATTTGTTTCTTGAACTTATTGTTGAAGATTAGTGATGAGACCAGAATACGCTCGGATCAGCGCAGTACACGTGTCACGATCTGGAGGATCCAACGTTCTAAGCGCTCGCGGTAATGGGCTCGTGGGTCCAACCCGGCCCTTTCCCTATACCTCTTCCCCAAGCAACACTTGCGTGCCTCGGCCCAAGTCACGAACATGGGCTCCCCCAATAGTTCCCTTGAGCGCTCGCGTCAACGATCCCGGGGATGCTTTACGCCAAGATTCCCTTCCTTCCATACCAGGGATGCCCTCGGTAATCACGCTCATGTGTCGACGACCTTGACGCTCGGACACCCATCGCCGGTGGCCCCCCGCCAGGGGCCCCTCGAGCGTAACCAACGCTCGAGTTTGTACTCCAAGGTATCTCTCTTCGAGGATCGGTTCATGTAGCCTGGACTGCCCCAAAGCACTTCCAGAGTACGGGAAGCAAGGTTAGATACCTGTACGCTCGCCGCTCACCAACCACTTCTGACACAGCGGAGGCGCGCACCTCGTACTTGCCCTGCCAAAGGTTTTTCAGAGCCATCACTCTCACACCATCTCAGGTCGCCACGTGTTAGGGCAACACAGGTTTGGGACCACTAGGTCAAATTACCCAAAGCACCCTCACCCCTAACATATAGATAGGGAGAAACACATGCTTTTTTCCCCCAAGTCATCTCCTTCACAAAAAAAACACCTGCCTCGAACTAGGGTTTTTCTCCATTACTGCATAATCCAAGCTTTGCATACTTCACCATTTCACCACACATTCATCCTTGGTGTTATCCTAGCTGGAAGAACCCACGCTATCAAGGAAACCCAGTTCCTGAGGCACTACAGCCTGTGATAGTCTTCCCTTTCCTTTAAACAAATCTTGAAAGTGTTGGTTGCATTTTAGGAATCCTCTTCCCGCACCATCATTTTTGGCGCCGTCTGTGGGAAACCATCATCTTCCCCTTCATTTTCATCAGTTTCTTCCTCTTTAAGCTAGTTGAGATATAACACCTTCAGCAGAAAGCATGCTGACTGCAACTAGGGCTGGTATGTTGGATAACAGAGGTGCTCTGCCACATCTCAATGAGGAAAACTTGGAGAGCCATGCACCCGCTGGAGATGCGACCCCACCTGCTACCGGGAACGGAACCGGTGGCCTGGGAACAGTAGCTGGAGCTCTCCCCGCCTGAGGAAATAGGGCAGATGGGTCTGGTTCTGTTCCTCCTCCTGCGACACTTGTTCCTGGCGCCCCCGTCACTAATCCCGCCGCTTACTCCATGGCGATGCCACCACCAGGGTTCACATATGTGCAACCCACCATGATGCCCAGAATGATGCCGGGTATGGTGCCCATGATCCAGCCGTACCAGGTGGGTACATTACAGCTTCCCGTCTCCATGCCCAAGGAAATCCAAGGGGTGGAGATGCCACAGATGACCCGGCAGCAACTCCAGGCGCTCTACGCTCAGTGCGAGGCGCAAGCCGTACAAAACGCCTGGAGTCACTTTACTTCCGCTTACTTCCCCCAAACGGGGGGCTCACAGGTGGCCCCTCCGCTTGGAGGTCTCCCGGTCCATCCCCTTATGATAGCCCAGAATGTTCTAGGGGCCCAGCCACCTCCATCTCCTCCAGCGTAAGGAAAAGATGCCCTTCCGAGGGCGGATCCGGAGCCGCAACCAAGAGAGAAGGAGAAAGCTCCCCCTGCGAGGGGAGATGTGGAAGAAGAGGTCCAGTCTAGGGCCACTGGAAGGACGAACAGGAGGGGAGGAAACGACCCTCGTCTAGCTGATGTCCAA
The DNA here is from genome assembly GCA_037501455.1 of Lantana camara. NCBI lineage: Eukaryota > Viridiplantae > Streptophyta > Magnoliopsida > Lamiales > Verbenaceae > Lantana > Lantana camara. The sequence goes on along the minus strand of CM074862.1, from coordinate 85,137,752 downwards.
AACCAACTGGAAGGATTGCAGCAAATAGTGGAGCAGCTCTCTCGAGTGCGGTCTCAAGTCCCCCTTGCCGAGGACGAGAGGTCCAAGTCCAGAAACGCTCGCAACCCACGAGACCATATCCCTCGCCGCTGGAGGAAGGAGTGTTAGGAATAGTGCCCTAGAAAGCTGATTGAATATCGCTTTATACTTTTCCTTATTGTAATCACAGACAATCTTTGAATGAAATAACGAATTGAGGCAACACTTTTTTATATACTCTTGTTTGGTATGCGTTTACTTTATCTGTGCATGTACGAGAACTCCCCTAATCCTGATGACTTTAGGACTCTACCATTTAGGTGAAATGGTTCATGAAGCGAGCCCTATATCACATAAGTCATGATTAGTAAAATACTCTAAGCCGATGAGTCCTACCGACAGTGGGAGTGTCAACCTGACTCCTCTAAAGCTTGCTTGTGGGATCACGCCCTTAAGAAGGACCACTTTGTTTCATGTAGGTGCAAAGTGTATAGTTGATACGTGCGTGATACATGAGGGTGCTTACTTTAATAAGTAAGTTCACTGAGGTGCCCCGTGTGAGAACATTCCTAAATGTGAAAGGAAGTTTCTATTTCAGGAAAGGGAAACTTCCAGATTAGGAAATATCTCACGAGTCATTGATGTGATTAATTGATCCTTAGACTTGAGGTTCCATGTCACTTTATGAGTTAACTCTGTAGTCTTAGGTATAAGCTTTAAAGGGTGTCGCCTTAGACAACTGATTCAAGGCTTATGCTGGGGCTGCACAAGTGATTCATGAAAGTGAATGAGAATCAAGAAAGGACCTACACTTGCATTTACAAGGCGATCTCTTATTGTGTAAGTCATTCATATGCCATATGGAGTCCTTGGCCAAGGCAGTAGATCAAGACATCAAGAAAAGGGTTTCTTGGATTGAGATCAAATGGATATGAAATGCACTTAGCTTTAAGACCGGATTATTAGGGTTCTGATTATTCCCTTACCCTAGATCATGGTTGAGAGATAGAACGTAGGAGGATTGTATCTCACAATGAATCAATGACTTAAAGGTTCTGTCGAATCCGAACATTCCAATTCAGCTAGGGGTTAAACACCTGTTGCTAGACTATGGTCGTTTAATCGGTGGACTGATTAATTAATTAGTGAATTAATTAATTAGGGTCGTTACTAATTGAATTGAGAACCTAGAGGGTCACACACAACAACTTGGTTACATGAGTTAAGGCTTGAAAATGATTAAACGAGTTAATCGGGCCTAGAGGGTTCCACGCGTGTGGGTCACGTGACTGGACACGTGTCATTGGGGCACGTGTGCCACACGTGATTATTTAATTATATATTAAATAATTAATTTGTTAATTATTTAATAGACTTTGGTTTAATTTTGAATGAAAAAGAAAGTCTTATTTTGGTGAAAAATAATCTAGTTAATTAATTACGAATTAATTAATTAGATAAAATAAGTTATTTATTTTAAATAAATAAAGTATAAAATTATCCAAAAATAGTTTGGATATTTTAGCTCTCTTGAAAGTTGATTTGAATTTGAATTCAAAGTCAAAGTCAAAATTACTTGATGATCAAGTAATAGGAGAGAGGGACCAAATCCTTAGTCCATAAGGACTAGGAATTTCGGCCACTCCCCTCCTATATATAGGGGAGTTCGAGCTCCCCTTAGAGAGTAATTGACAATTCTTTTGGTTCATGTGTTGAACACCATCCTTTCTCCAAGATAAATTAAACCTTAGGTTAAGCCTAAACACTAACTAGAGAACTAGCATCCTTACTAGTTAGATTGTAGTCAAGTGGTTGGACTTTCTCTAGAGAGCTTCAAGTTAGAAGTTTGAAGATTCGAGCTTTACCAGGGAGAGGGGGATCAAGCTGCGAGAATAGCGTTCTTGGGTGACTTGAAACGCTTCAAGAAAGTTAATTAAGAAAGTAAGTTTCTAATCCCTACGAATTTGGTTACACGATTGCGAGTCCAAGATCCTTTTGTTGGAAAACTTTTAAATTTTCGCTGCTTTTCTGATTCGTGTTTTCTAACAAGGAGGACTACGATCAGCATGACCGCGAGGGCGGGAACCATAGACCTCTGACACGCGGTTCACCTCTCGTTGACGAAGTCCTGATGGCCTGAGTAGGGATGGGCAAAATCCCCACATCCGTCAACCACTACGACGGAACCACCGACCCCGCCGAGCATCTAGATCATTTCGTGCATCTGATGCACCTCTACGAGCACTCCGGCCATTATTGGACAAAGATCTTTGTCATTTCCCTCGTGGGAATGGCGCAAGAATGGTATAAGAAGCTGCCCCCTCATTCCTTCCGAGGGTATGAAGACTTACTAATGCTTGCATGAGCCACTTCAGTTCTTTGAAAGCACCAGCGCCCACCGCCACGACTCTTTATAGCTTGGTACAAGGACCTGACGAGACGCTCAGGTCCTTCATGGGCAGGTTTAATAAGGAAATCTTGTTGGTGGAAAAGCCCTCAATGGACTTCTTAAGGCACGTACTCTTTGGAGCAATCAGTATGAAAAATTACGTCAGCAAGGAGTTTGTGGAAGAAGTAGCGAAGAAGAAGCCCCGCTCGTTGATAGAGATCAGGGATATAGTTGATTTCTTTTTTACCCTCGAAGATATGTACATCGCGAGGGATCAAAAGCTTGCAAATGCCCCTCGAGCCAGCCGAGGCACAGAAGACAAGGGAGAGCTCAAGAATCGCCGCCGCAGCCCAGTGTCCGCTCGAAGAAATTCTCCACCTCCTCGTAGATACGAGCGCATCCCCCTCAACCGTCCCATCGCTGAAGTCTATTTCATGGCGGACAAAAAACTGTTCAAAAAGCCGCCTAAAATGAGGGAAACTGAGGCTCAAAAGCGCTCGGGCAAGTACTGTGCCTTTCACAAGCAGAAAAGCCACGACACAAATGAGTGTCGCCAATTGGAAAGCGAGATTCAGAGGCTCATCACAGGGAGGGGGCACCTCAAAGAATTTGTGAAGGTGCTGGAAAGGTATGACGAGCACTGCTCCGAGCGTGCGAGAGTTAGGGGGAAGGAGCCGCTCGCGCTCCAGAAGCCCACGCCCCCACTGCCCTAAAACAGGCGAGCGCGGCAAGCAGAAGGCCGCCGACATCGAAAACCAACCCTTCACCGTCATTAACATGATCGTCGGCGGGCCCTCGGATGGTGACTCTAACACTTCCCGCCGTCGTCATGTCCGCAGCTATGATCAAAGGTCTTCAAGACCCAAGCCTGTGTACTCTCTGGAAGGATCCTCGCGCTCGAAAGAGGATGACATGGTAGGATTTACTGAGAAAGACTTAGAGCATATTGTAGCACCTCACGGGGTCGTTGAAACCTCTGACTGCCCCATGGTGGTTAGCTTAGACGTTCATAACCACATTGCAAAGCGAGTTTTGATTGATAGTGGAAGCTCAGTAAACATTCTCCCCTACTCAACGTTTCAAAAAATGAATATAACAAACATTCCCCTCGAACCCCTCAGAACAACCCTCGTTGGCTTTGGGGGTTCCGAGATCGTCCCTCGCGGAAAAATTCGCATGGCCACTTCATTTGGTCGCGCCCCACAGCGAAAAACTTTGAGCGTGCTTTATGCAGTTGTCGAAGTAGATCTCCCGTACAACATCATTATCGGGCGGCCGACCCTCATCGATTTCAAAGCAGCTATTTCGACATATCATCAGAAGGTCAAATTCCCCACCCCTGAGGGGACAAGTGAGATTCTGTGCAACGTCAAGGAGGCATGGGAATGTTATATCCTGTCCCTGAGAAGTCATAAGCCAAGGCAAGCCATCCAAGCAGGATCCACGAAGAAATCTGTGGATTTTCCTAAATTAGACGAAGATGGTCCTGAGCGTAATAGGGCCAATTACAAAAAGAAGAATAGAAAGAGGGAAGCGGACGGATCCAAAGACGGCCAAGCTGGCCCACTCGGACCGGTTGAGGGATCTTCCTCAGAGGGCGAGGGTCATGACCCCTCAGAGGAAGCCAGCGATAAACTCACGGGTAAGAAGAGGGCGCTCGAGCTCCCGAGGCCTAAAGTACGTATTGAGCCTACGGAGAATTTTTTGACCATCGAACTGGAGCCTGGAAACCCTGACAAAACCACCCAGATAGGCTCCAACCTCGACGGTCCCTCTCAAATCATGATGATAGAATTTTTACGAGAGAATGTAGACGTCTTTGCTTGGAAAGCCTTCGACCTAACGGGGATAGATCCGAGCTTCATTGTTCACAGGCTCAACATAGATCCAACCTTCAAATCCATCAAACAAAAGAAGAGGGACGTTCATGGATTCAGAAGGTAAGTCATAGAAGACGAGGTGAACAAACTTCTTGAGGCTCAATACATCGAGGAGATCCTTTACCCAGAATGGCTCTGTAACGTTGTCCTCGTGCCCAAGAGTACAAATAAATGGCGCATGTGCAATGACTTCACAGATCTCAACAAGGCATATCCCAAAGACCCGTACCCTTTACCGAGGATCGACCAACTAGTAGATTCGACGGCGGGATGTGAACTCATGACCATGATGGATGCTTTCCAGGGGTATTATCAAATCTTCATGGCGCCTGAGGATCGCCCAAAAACTTCCTTCGTGGTGCATGTGGGGATCTACTGTTTCAAAGTTATGCCCTTCGGACTCAAAAATGCAGGAGCAACATATCAACGCCTCGTCAACAGGATGTTCGAGCGCGAAATTGAAAGGTCCACTGAAGTATATGTGGATGACATGATCGTTAAAAGTGAACGCCAACATTTCCATCTAGAGGATCTCAAGCGAGCGTTCAACATTTTGCGGTAGTATAGTATGAAATTGAATCCTTCGAAATGTACATTTGGCGTTTGGGGAGGGAAGTTCTTGGGGTATGTTGTTAGCCAAAGACGCATCGAGGCCAATCCAGAAAAAATCAAAGCAATCTTGGACATTCCCTCCCCTCGGAATGTCAGGGAGGTTCAGGTACAGGTATAGGTACAGGTGGGCAAAATAATTTCCTTGAACAGGTTCATATCCCGCTCAGCAGACAGAAACTTAACCTTTTTCAAAATCTTGCGCAACGCTCGCAACTTTGCCTGGACCCAGGAGTGTGAGAAGGCTTTGCAAGAGATGAAACAGTACCTCTCATGCACACCTTTACTAACGAAGTCAGTCCCTGAAAAGCGCTCGTTTGTCTATCTCTCTGTTTTATCAGAGGCCATGAACGCTGTTTTGGTCGCGATCCGTGAGCGTAAATATTTGCATGTGTATTACCTGAGCAAGACCTTGCAGAGGGCTGAAAAGAGATACATGGAGATAGAGAAATTCGCCTTTGCGCTCGTTAATGCTTCCAGGAGGTTAAGGTCATATTTTCAGGCCCACTCCATAACGGTGCTTACAGACCAACCCCTCAAGCAAGTACTATCGAAACCGGACGTCTCAGGGAGGTTAATCAAGTGGTCATTTAAGCTCAGCCAATTTGACATCAGCTTCGAGCCTCGCACAATGATACAGGCTCAGGCCGTGGCAGATCTGCTCGTTGAGCGCTTCGGCCTGAATATCACACCCCCAATAGAAGATGGGCTATAGCTTTTGCACACAGATGGCTCCTCGACCTCACAAGGGGGGCAGGGGGGGGGGGGAAGAGCCGGGGTGACCCTCAGGGATCCTCATTGGAATGAAGTGGACTACGCAATCAAGTTAGCGTTTCAGGTCACCAACAACGAGGCGAATTATGAGGCCCTCATCCAAGGGCTTAGGATCGCCCTTCAGAATGGGGCCGCTCGGGTCACTGCTTATGTTGACTCCCAGCTGATTGCAAGTCAAATTGATGGCACTTATGAGGCTCGAGAAGCCACCATGGTGCAGTACCTAGCGAAGGCCAAGGGGATTATATCTAAGTTTAAGGAATTCCACTTGTTGCAGGTCCCGCTAGCAGAGAATGAGCATGCGGATGCCCTTTCCAAATTTGCATTAGCTCTGGAAGGGTCTTGCGAGCATCACGTCACATTCCTTAGAACGGAAGACTCATTGATCAACGATGGGAAACCCTCGAGGCCAGGTGAGCATGATAGATCCGGTCGAGCCTTGTTGGCTTGATGATATCGTCAGATTCTTGAAAGATGGTACCTGCCCGAGCAATAAAGTGGAAGCGCGGAAGGTCAAATGTAAAGCCCCCCACTTCTCATTAGACAGCGAGGGTAGACTCTTCAAGCGGTCTTTCCAAGGCCCACCATTAAGGTGCCTAAGACCCTCGCAAGCCAAAGAAGTGTTGGAACAGATGCATAGTGGAAGTTGTGGGAACCATTCCGGTGGTCAGATTCTAGCCAAGAAGGTATTGAGGAGTGGATTTTATTGGCCCTCGGTGTTGCAGGATGTCATCAGTTACTCTAAGAAGGGCCCTAAGTGTCAATTTCATTCCAACACCCTCAACTGCTGGCCGCACAAATGATCCTTATTGATGTTTCGTGGCCCTTTGACCAGTGGGGCATCGATATAGTAGCACCCCGGCCAATGGCGGTCGGACAAAAGAAGTTCGTAATCCTCACTATGGATTAGTTCACCATGTGGGCTGAAGCTGAAGCGGTCGCAAAAATAACGTTCAAAGTTGTGAGAGACTTCATTTGGAAGAACATCATCTGCAAATATAGTATCCCGAGGGTACTCATCTCTGATAACGGCTCCTAGTTCATCGCAGCTGACACACGAGAATGGTGCTACGAACTAGGCATCGAGCAACGCTTCACTTCCGTGGGCCATCCGCAGGCCAACGGTCAAGCTGAAGTAACTAGCAGAACCATACTCCAGCATCTGAAAACGATGCTCGAGAGTAAAAAGGGTGAATGGGCCGAAGAGCTTCAAGGAGCCCTCTGGGCATACCGTACAACGCCACGAGCGGCAACTGGGAAAACTCCTTACTCCCTCGTTTACAGCTCCGAGGCCATGATACCTACGAAAATTGCTCAGGAATCCGCACGCGCTGCTTATTTCGAGCCTGTACTCAATGAGGATAATCGGACGTTCGAACTAGACTTACTAGACGAAAGAAGGAACACCCCTTGGGCTCGAATCCACAAATACAAAGCGACGGTAGCCCATAAGTACAACAGGCGTGTCAGAGAAAGGACCTTCCAGCTGGGGGATCTGGTCCTCAAAAAAGTGGATGTGTCCAAACACGTGGGTAAGTTGGACCCCAATTGGGAAGGCCCCTTCAAGGTCATTTAGGTACGGACGAACAATACCTACCTGCTAGAGACTTTACAAGGTTAGCGTCTCCCTCGACCATGGAATGCATGTAACCTTAGACGGTTCTACGTGTAGTTGCAATCCTTGTAATTCCCCACTAGGGGCACACTGTATCTCATTTTGACAAGAAATACAAGCATATCAGTGAGTATTTTCCAAATTCTTATTTACAATTTTCTTGTTTTAGTTAATGGTTTGAATTATCAATTATGTTAACGCCTACTCCGTGTCGAGCGTCCTCTAAGTCGAACGGCTTGATAGACGCTTGGTCCAAGCTTATAAACGAACGGACCTTCTCCAAGTCAATATCCAGGGTATCATAGGCCCCCTCCCCTCCTATAACAAACGTGTTGACGTTCATAAGCGCACCGACCCTTAAATGGGCAAGTCCTAGCAAGGGTTGCTCTATGCTTAATTACACCAACTAGATGCTGATCGCTCTAGTTCGCGCTCGTAAACCCCTCAAAGACCCTCATTTCACGGGGAGTGTGTACACCTGCGGATTAGCCAATCCCCTCATGGATTCCTAAGTCCAAAGTTCACGCTACGGCTATGCTCGCCATTGTCCAACACTTAGCAAATTCTATGGATGATTTCTAAGTCCACTTTAAATTATTGGAGCACTCAAAACAAGTTGTATACATTCCACGTTTAAGGCTGACACTTAGAATATCCCTTGGTGGATTCCTAAGTCCAAGCTTGGGGCCTTATGTTGGAATATGGCCAGGGTACCCTCATAAGGAACACCCTCGCGCCCATGCAATCCTATCACCAACATTCAGATACCAAAAGGAACAAACAAACAATGCTCAAAATTCACCATTGAAAGAGATCAAACTTCGTTAAAATGGGATCAAAAGTGCATTATCAGAAATACACAAGTTCAAATGTTCATAATGGTAATGAAAATAAGCAGACAGAACTTTGAAAAAGCAGAAAGGGGACATCAATGGCTTCACTCTCGGGTTCCAGGGGAGCAGTTGACAGAGGAACAGGAGCCAGGACACCTGCGTCAGAAGCTTGGGCGTTGCTGGGACCGGAGCCATCCTGAGCGTCCATGGGGGCACCTTCTTCTTCAATCACCAGAGGCTCGAGGTCAATGGGGTTGGCCGCTATGTACTCATTTTGGAGCATAACGACCAAGTCATTATACTCCGGCTCGGTGAGATCATCATTTGGATTGCTAGGAGCCACAGGCTCGAAGTTCTCATCCAGATCCATCCTCAGTCTCTCATCGTTGCGGGTAGATGGGGGCACTATGCCAAGCTTGATCAGCTGGCCCACGGACTTCCAGAAGAAGCGGCGAGCGTTGTCAAGACAATGCAGGTTCGCTGCGATAGCGAACGCTTTGGAACGCACAAACCTGGTGATTGCATCCCCAGCCACCCTCGTCTCCAGAGTGGCCGCCTTATCTTGCAAATTAGCCAGGTCCCTCTTGGTTGCTTCTGTCTGTTCAGTGCTCTCGGCCAACTGTCTGCCTAGGTCCCCGTTGGTTAGCCTCAATTGGTCCCGTTCTTCTTTGAGCTTTCTATGACGCTCGTCCAAAGTCAAGTACGCCTCTTCCGATTGACTTCTTCAGCTTTTCTTGCTCAAGCTTGGACGCCGTAAGCTGAGCGCAGACATTGTTGTAGTCCTCTTGCAATTGGCTAGGATCAGAGATACGAAACAACCTCTTATACTTGGCCTTGTGCTCGGAATAGACCTTCGCCCGCTTTTGCAGATTCTTCAACCGGGGGAGTACCTCCTAAGAAGCCAGAAAAAATGGAAGTTATTACAGAGATAATTCGAGGGTGAAAGTTATTAGTGAAAGTTCAAAGGTGTACCGTTACGAGGACATAGCAGGCGTCGTCCGCCACCCGGGTAGCATCCTGCTCATTCAGCCTGTCATGGTCCCCGGAGAATTACAGATTGCTCACAATTCCCATAACCAAATTACGGGTGGCCCAGCACCTCCTTAGGAGCACAGGATCGTCTTGCCTCGGGCGCTTGTACCGAGCGTCACCATTGCACTCCTCTTTCCAGAAATCCTCATCCTCAGAAGATGTGGTATCACCGCCTTCGCCAAGTTGACCCACCATCACCTCCTTCCCCTTTCCAGTGATGGGGATAGCGTCCGGCATACTTTTCCTCGTCCCAGAGTGCTCGGCCCGCACTGCCTCGAAAATTTGGACTGCGGAGCCCGAGCGGTTATTGTTGGATGCGTGCGAGCCCGCTGGAGCGGGCGCCGCAGGAGCAACGGGGGAGGTGACGACTTGGGCATCTTCGAGGGTCAGGTCCTCTATGTGGCCATCCCCTCGGCCGCCAGCTCCACGCCCTGGCCCTCGCCTGAGGCGGCGCCCTCGGGGAGCATTGGGGGCCTGTTAGTTCTGTGGAGGTTGTTGCTGCTATTGGTTAACCCCGACTCTTTGAGAGCGCATCATTGCAAGGATTCCCTCTGCTGTTGGACCAACTATTAGTTGTTCTGCGTCTGCAAGCGGAGCAAAAATGAGCGTTGGAGAGGCGCAATTGGGATATTTGTCATAAAAATGTAACAGTTTAGACAAGTTAGTGATGCTATTCTAAATGTTAGAAGTGTTAGTTCCTAGGATCTAACCGTCGCGGGCCATGATCTGAGCAGGAGGGTTGAGTGTCATGTTTGGAGGATTTGAGAGTCCATATCGGAACAATATGCCCTCGTTTTTCATCAAATCTTTGGCCTTCACCAGCCTCTTCTCATTTCTCATTGTGAGAGCTAAGTTCTTTGCCCAACGCTCGAATATCTTGTCCCTGGACCTGTTTCTGACCAGAGGACCTTCTCCATGAACTATCCATGAACGATGAACCCTGAAGATCCCCTGTAACGCCCCGGTTTTTCATTGTACAAATATGACATAAGTGTTTACCAAATTGTACGAATTAATTGTTTATAAGTGTTAAATATTTAAATTTTATTATAAATTTTTATTATTTTATTTCCTTTTATTTTATTTTATTTCGTTAAATTGGAAATTGTTTAATTGATAATTAGTATTAATGTCAATTAATTATGTTTTAATTATATTAATTAATTTCAACATTAAACGTTGACTTGCATATTTAAATTAAAAAAGAATTTAAATTTTATTATTTAATTTGAAATGTTATGAAATTGTTACGTTTGCGCATGAGTGTTTTAATCGTGTGTCGTTCTTATATGATTTGATATCGAAATTTCGTGAAAATTTAGTATGTCGTAGATTTATGTGTTATGAACATGTCTATATGCTCGTTTTACGTTTTCGATCTCGTTTGACATGGTAACGAATTTATTTTGTATTGTGGAACCAAATCGGGGGCTAACGAGCAATTAGCGCACCCTTGGTTCCGTATGTGATATCTTGAGCTCGGGAACTCGGAATCGAGTTCCGTCACCTCCGCTAAACACGTATCGAAGATTCGAGTTCAATAGAACAAGCCTCATATTTTTCTAAGCTCGTTTTGACCGCCGAACTTTAACCGAAACTTGTGACGTTTGCTTAAATGACCACCCACCACTATTTTAACCATAACTTGAACCATGGTTAACCAAATCAAGTGAAACTTGAACTCTAGTTCACCTAACTCACTCCCCTACACCCTCACATCAGCCCAAATCGAGATCATAACCAAGAAAGAACGAAATCAGCTGCAAACTTGGAAGAAAACACTATTCCCGTAACTATTCAAAATTTGGAGATTTTGAGCTCTAATCTCTTCCAAACTCCAACCAATTCAATAGGTGAGTATATATTTGTGATCTATATTCATTCCTGGTCATTTTAATCCATGAATCCCTAAATTTGAGTTAGGTTTGATGGAGATTTGAATATGTGGTTGTATAGTTAGGTTATTTGAAGAAAATGTGATTTCTTGCATCTCTTTGATTTGAATTTATAGTTGTGTTCCTTGTGCCTCATTTATGATTGTGTAAACTTGTATTAAGTGTTGGTTGAGTGTATGCAAAGATGCTATTAATGGAGTTCATGTTTTTCCCAAGCTTTTCCCTTTCTTTCGTTTGATGCCTGAGTTACCGGTTTGTTGGGGAGCTTATGTGCTGTTGCTGCCTTCTTCCTTTGGTGCCTTGTTGCTTGTTCTTTTGTTGCTGTTGTTGTATAAGCTTGGGAACAGGGGAGGAGAAACTCACTTCGCTGCTGCTGCGTGACTGAAACTAATCTCCCCGGGCCGGGGACTTTCATGCCAACCTTCTGTAATGTCTCCCCGGCCGGGGAAAATGGAGAAGAAAATCTCCCCTGGCGGGGAGATGGCTGCTGTTACATGGTGTTGTTGCAGCAAATTGTGTGCATGTATGCTTTGTGTTTGTGTATGTACGTATATATATATATATATATATAACTGTGCAGGTGTGTGTGCGTCAGTAGCTGTGTATATATATATATATATATATATGAGAATATGTATGTGCATTATTCATGCAAATATGAATATATAGTATATCTAAATTAATGCATGCATGTGTGATTGTGTTTTTGTGCATGTGTGTGTGTGTACGTACTAATATATGTATATATATAATATATGTTATAATATGCATGCATGTATATTAAATACGTATATATGTGTGTCAGTGTGTGTATTATATATATAATATATGTGCATGGCTATTATATATATGTGTATATGTGTATATATGTAGATATAAATATATATATTATGTTATATTTATGTATTATAATTATAATATAGTGGTTGATCTATATGAAATTATGGAATTTATGTGATACCTATTTCTTGTTCATACCTAATTAAATGATTTGAATGCATTTATTCTTATCTATTTTATAATTGTAAACGTGAAATAGTACGTGTTACGATCATTTATGAAATTCTTGGATTCCTTTGATATAAAATGCGAAGATATGAATTTGAAATGAATTTATGAGACTAAAATAGTAATATTATTTCATGACATGTGATCTTTTAATTGAGGAATTTTATGTTATGACTTATGGACTTAATTTATGGAATTGATTGTTATCTATTTTATGTTTTACATATTTAAATGATTTGAATGCCTTTGTTTTATTTATTTTATAATTGTAAACTTAATATATTTGAGTTTTAATTGTTATATGAAATTCATAACTTGAATTGCTATGAATTATGAAACGTTTGAATATGAAACCTTCATATATGGAACATGTTGAATGAAATACTTGGTAGTTTGGCTTCTTAACATGATTTATACCTCGTATGCATCTCATATCATGTGCATGACATGCCGTGCGTCGTGTATAGAGTCTTGAGTCTCACGTATACTTTATGTTGTCTTTGTACAGTTTTCTCCAGGGTGGAGATGCCGGGTTCATAGGACACCTCAAGTCTTTCTTTCTTTGGTGTTGTTGGTAAGGTGTAACAGGTGGGTTTCTCTTCTAATAGCTAAAAGGACCCGATATATATATCCCTTACGTGAAAGGTTTTAAGCCAAAATAGTATATTTTTATATATCGAGTCATTTTGAGTAAATGATTTCAAATGTATCACCCCTTTTATTTATCAACCCTACCTATGATTTTGGCGAGTGCATGATATGAACTGAACACGGGCCCAGGAATTTAGTACATGTGGCTATCCGGGGAGGCATCGGGCCGACGGAGATCCCATGTGCTAGTTCCACAATGAACTACGGCGAAACGGACCTCGTCAAGTAGTTTTTGACGAGGAAACGCTAACCGGGCTTTGAGGACTCATGAACCTCATAGCCACATTGATATGATTAGGTGGTCGGGCCTTGCAATCCCGTCCACCATCCGGAGGAAAAAGGTGTAAGTGTTTATGATTATGATTATGACTATGATTATGAACGAATATGTATGAATGTGAATGATCACTAACGAAAAGATTGAATTGATATGCACACACGAGGAGAAGGTTGGAGATTATGCACGCCCTCTCGCCGGGCTATGAAACCTTATGAATGAAATGAATAAATTTGATAGTTGTAATCCCGAGCGTTGTTTTCCTTTGTTTTACCCACTTGGGAAATATCTTAAAAATCTCACACGGGATTATAGCGTGCATGTGTGGGTGTTTAAATTCTGAGATATTATTTACGTTATGCCCTGTTTTATACCCACCAGTCTCCTATAGACTGAACCCGGATTGTTTTCAGTTTCTTGCAGGTTTGGAGTGCTAGGCGGGGAAGTCGTGTCTGTCAAGTCTTTTGTTTAAGTTAAGTCTTGTCACGTGCACCTTGTAAACTTGATCAATTGTGAGCATTATACGATTATGGTTATGTTTTGATATTGATTCGGGACAGACTTCTAAGGATAATGGAACCCATGAATTTGTGATTATGATTTATGTTTTAATTTTTCCGAGTTTAGGTACTCATGTTAGTGATCTTTTCTGTTAAACCTCGTGATTGATTTTATGTCCTGCTTCTACACTCGCATTAATTCATGGGTTGGTTGATTGGTTTCGAAGGTTTTAGTTCCCGCCTAGCCTAGTGTGTGAGTGGGTCCCCGTTCGCCGTGATTCGACTCGTGTACGGACTCTCCATTTCATATGTGGGTCGGGTCTCGGTGCGGGGGATGTGGGGCCCTCCGTTGGGGCGCTACATCCCCCCGGGCACCCCCACAAAGAAATACTTTTCCTTCCAATTCTCGCCCTATGAGGTTGAGGGGGAATCTATCATCTTAAACCCTGCTTGGCCTGGGCATAGTAAAACCTGTCTGTCGGAGACGAACGTGTCGAGCGGGCCACTTGAATTAAACTGTTGAAGTTTTCTATCGAGGGTTCATGACCTGTAGCCCTCATCAGGATTACAAAAGTGTTGAATAAGGCTATGCCGTTGGGAAGAATCTGAGAAGGGCTAAGGACAAGATAGTTGCAAATGTTAGTGACGGTTGTCGGAATGGGAAATCTCAAGGCTTCGGTCAGGATAGAGTCCAAATAGACGGTCAACATCCCTGGTGGTGGATGGTTGGCTCTCTCCCCCTCCTCAGGTAGGCGGATTGGGAACACAGTTTCATCCCAGTACGCCTTAGCCTTCATATCCTTCAGATCTTCGAGCGTCAATATGCTATCATTGTCATCCGGTGATCTATCTGTCTGGTGGGGGTTATTTTGCCTCACTCACGGCGCAGGCTCCTTCCCCTTCCTTTGGCGCTTGCGGGAAGGCTCGTCTCCAGCTTGACGCTCGGAAGGCCTTACACCGCCCTCAGGAGCCACAATTGCTACTGTAATTTGATGGTCTTGCGGCCTCACAACACTGTTCAGTAAAGGGAGTACCCTCTTTCCCTGCCTCTGCATCTCCATCACCAAGTTCATCTCCTCAAAAATCTGATCCACCCCTTGAGGATCCCGCTCGTTCATCCCTTGAACTGCGGCGTTTAGTTCTTCATCCCCAGTCTCTACGGGAGCCCTTGACAATGGAATGGCAGTGGGGATTGCATCATCAGGGGAGACCCTCGCTATTGGAACAGCCGTTGCAATATCACCATGAGGAGAAGAACTTCCCACAGACATCTCCTCTATCTCGTCCACCGCTTGGTCTACGATGTTAGTCGCCATTGCTGGTTCTTGTTCTTGAAGGTGGAGCTTTTAACAGAAATTCAACGAAGAAGAAGGATTACGGTTTGGACCCGGTGACCTAAAAGTTTCCTCACACGCAGAGCTACGCCTAAATCAACCTAAATATAGGGTTAGTATCAGAGGTTTTGGGAAGTTACCTAAAGCTGAAGATGGAGTTGCTTTTAATGATATGTTAGGCTTATACGGATAGAGAGATAGCTAGGGATCTGATTTTTGAGACGGAGGATTTAAGGGTATTTGGGGAAGTCAAGCTCGGTTAGTCAGAAAAGCGTTGGGTTGGTTGAATAAAGGTTATGGAAATGATGAAATTCCAAAGAGGATTAGAAGCAGTAAAAATTCGAAGGGAAGCGAGAATACAATTCGAAGAGGATCTATCATTACTTCGTTGGGGTACTCTGAAGAGCTTAAAGACAAGTCAAACACTGAGCTCACTCCCGGGACAGACCATACAGTGGATAACAAACTCATAGCTCTAAATTATGCAACTACGGTGAACGGTACTTGTAGCATCCATGACACCTGCATTCATGCAAATTTAATTTAAATAATTTCTATGTTATATACTTTGATCTCTTGTCATGTTTAATTTACTTGGAGTGTTTGATAGTCAACGTGAATGATATTTATTACTTGCTTCGAGTGCCTTATGTGATTTTAATTATGATCTTGCGCTGTGTCGCTTGGGAGTATTGGAGACTTCCTTGCTTTTTATTTTGTTTGAGAGACGGGGTGCTCTCTTTGCTTGTGAGAGACGGGGTTCTCTTATTGTTGCTCGAGAGACGGGGTTCTCTCATTGTTGTTTGTGAGAGACGGGGCTCTCTCCGTGTTGTTGCGAGAGACGGGGAATCTCTCATTATTTGTTCGGTCGAGTAGTGAATCCGAGGACGGATTCTTTTTAAGGGGGTGAGATTGTAACGCCCCAGATTTTCGGTACTTTTAAAATGACATATGTGTTTACTAATTTGCACAAAATTAATTGGCTTTCAGTGTTTTTATAATTAATTTTCATTGTTTAAATTGTTAAATAAGTGAGTAATTTAAATATATGCAATATTAAAATTGGAATTTATATGAGTAACTTGTGTGCTCCGTAATTTCGCGTTTAAATTATGTAATTGCTTAATTAATCGCCTTTGCTAATTATTAATCGTTACTTTCATCAATTTTCCATTATATGCATTTGTTATAATTTTATTAAATACTTTAAATGGATTCTTAATTTTAATTGAATTTTTGAAATATTTGAAATCTCGAAACGATTTGCATTCACGTGACAAGTTGCGCGTCGTTACTATATGAAATGAATTCGGAATTTGGTGGAAATTTAATATGTTGTAAATATGTGTGTCATGAATGTGTATGTATGATCGTTTTACGTTTTCGAATTGTTTAATTGCATTTTAAATTAATTTGGTAATTGGAACCAAACCGGGGGCTAACGAACACTTAGCGCACCCTTGGTTCCGTATGTGATATCTTGAGCTTGGGAACTCGGAATCGAGTTCCGTCAATTCCGTTGAACTCGTAACGAATATTTGGGTTCAATAAATTTAACCTCATATTTTACTAAGATCATTTGGACTCCCGAAATTCAACCGAAAACCGAAACGAGTGCAAATCGGCCACCCTTAACCATTTTCAACATGTCTCCCTCAAACCTTGACCAAATTAACCATGGTTGGAGGCTATGGAACCCTAGTTAAACCCACTATCTGATCCTTACACCCCTAAACCGAAATAACCTTCACAAACAAGAGAAAATCAGCCCCAAGCTCTGCTCCAGTTTCATCCCGTCAACATGCCCAACCTTGGAGATTCAAGCTCAAATCTCTTTCATCTTTCATCCAATATTCAAGGTGAGTTTAGGATTGTATTATACATTCAACATGTATCATTTTAAGCTATGGATCCCCAATTTTGAGCATGTGTGGAGGAGGTTTTGAAGATATGAAGAAATAGTTAGGTTTTATGCCAATATGTTGATCTCTCTCATTCTTTGATGATTTAAGTTGATTCCAAGCATGAATATGATTGTTTGAACTTCCTCTTTACATCCATGATCATGTATTTTATGGGGGATAAGTATTCCATGAGTTTCCATTAATGAGATTTTGAAGAAAATGTATGAAATGATCACCTATTCTTCCATCTCACGTTTGATCACCTTGGAAGCTTCTTTATATGTTGAAATGGAGTTGTTATATTGCATTTATGTGTTCATACCATACCTGAACTTGTTGTTAGGAGGTTGGTTTGGTTCTGCTCTGTTTTTCGGGCATTTTTGGTTCTGGATATGGCCGGTCGCTGCCGCGATCGCGATTGGTGCAAAACCAGTCACGGCCGCGACATACACACAATTGCTGCGTTGTTTCTCTCAGGTCGCGCCCGCGACCTGAATCCTTTGCATTTCAGATCGCGCCCACGACCACTGTACATTTTTGCTCACGTTAATTGCATAAATTGCATGAAAATTCGGATTTTATTAAGGTCGCGACCGCGATCATTTCATGAGTAATTTGGGTCGCGCCCGCGACCCTGCATGGCTGCATGAAAATTTGTTTTTTTTAAACCCCATTTGCATGGGTTTAGTGGATTGTTTTGGTTCCTTTACTTCATTAACATGTCATATAATGTGTTAACTTGTGTGTTATGAAGTTTTATAATTTTTCGTGAATTATTTGCCGAGTTATGGCTTCATATGTCCTTAATTCTCCTAATGTATGCGGGCATGGATCCTTTGCGTTTAAGATGAACCCTAATTGCTTGCTATCTTTTATTTTATGACTTGTATGATATGTGTACACACTATATGACGCGTTATGCTTGTTATTTGGAATTCTTGGATTGATTTGGCTTGATCTATGAGGGATACGA
The DNA here is from genome assembly GCA_037501455.1 of Lantana camara. NCBI lineage: Eukaryota > Viridiplantae > Streptophyta > Magnoliopsida > Lamiales > Verbenaceae > Lantana > Lantana camara. Next base: position 85,120,060 of record CM074862.1, on the reverse strand, counting down.
ACTTAAATGAATTTAAATGGTAAACGTATGCCTTGATGTTTTGTTAGGATCCTAAGTGGCATCTTACTTCTTTTAATAGCTTATATGAATTGTTTACCTATTGTACTAAGGGTTAAGCGCATTATTTGAATTACTTGGAATAATTGGGTATGATTATGAAGTGATGAACCTAAATGATTTTATATGAGTATCGAAAGGAATGCGTTGAACGCTTATATGTCTTTAAGACATTAATTGTACACAAGAATGTTTCTATGACATGATATCATATCTTATACCTTCATATCATATTCATAGCATTGCCGTGCGTCATATATGGTTCATTTGGGATCTTGATTCTCACGAACAAGTTACATTGTCTTTTGCACAGTTTTCTCCAGGGCGGAGATGCCGGGTTCATAGGACACTTTCAAGTCTTCTTGTCTTTTTGGTTTTGTTCGGTAAGATGTGTACAGGTGGGTTTCTCATATATATATATATATATATATATATATATATCGTATCACTTTGGCTTAAAGCTTTTCACATAGGGAGATATATCGGGTCATTTTATCTAAGTAGAAGAGAAACCCACCTATATATATATATATATATATATATATATTGAGTCTTTTATCGAGTAAATGATTGCAAACGTAAAGCCCTTATTTCTTGAACCCTACCAAATGTTTGGCGAGTAATGAATGAATGATTGATTGCACTGAATGGGGCCCAGGGGCTTAGTGTGAGTGGGGACCCGAGGAGCCAAGGGCTGACGGTAAACCCTCACACTAGTCCCACTATTGAACGGCGGTACCGGACCTCGTCATGAGATTGGCGGGGAAAGGGAGCTGAGTGCCATCTGGGGAGTCATGTAACCCCTTTTGGTCAATGATTGGATGGTTCGGGCCGATCACCCGGCCATCACCCGGAGGAAGAAGGTGTATATGACCGATTGAATCGAATCGATTGATTGCGCACAAAGAATGATATGCATGAACGACTTAATGAATGACTGATTATTGAATTACACGTGGTGTTGGTTGGAGTTGATGCACGCCCACTCGCCGGGCCACAAAAGACCTAAAGAATGGAAATGAACGTTATAATCCCTTTTGATGACTTCTTTATTTTACCCACTTGGGAACTGCTCTAAAACCCTCATTTGGGATTATAACTTGCATGTGAATGTTAAATATTGTTGTATACGTTATTTATGCCTGATTTTTATACCCACCAGTCTCGTATAGACTGAACCCGGTTTGTTTTCAGTTTCTTTGCAGGTTGGAGTGCTAGGCGGGGAGTCTAGTTCGTCAGGTCTATGGGTTAAGTTTTGGGTCATTTCATCTGCATCTTGTAACTTGATTGAATTTGCTAGAATGGATAAATGTATAACTTTGATTGTGATTATGGATTTATATTATGAACGAATTTTCGAGAACAGGGGGTTGTGCTAATTGAAACTGTTAGGTGGTTTGAAGTAGTACAAGATTATATGTTATGCTTCTGCTTTGGCATTTATCCTTGTTCTTTTGATGTGGTTGCGAAGGTTTAGTTCCCGCCTAGCCTGAGGAGTGAGTGAGTCCCCGTTCACCGTGATCTAGCTCGGGTATGGATTGTTCATTTCATATTCGGGTCGGGTCTCGGTGCGGGGGATGTGGCACCTTTCCGGTTGGGGTGCTACATCCTTAAGTGGTATCAGAGCCCGGTTGCAAAACCGGTGTTCTCGTGTCGAGATTGAGTCAGTCTAGGTCGCACGGCTTAGGAACTATGTGACCATGTGTACATTGCATCGATCTTGAATATGAATTGTTTTGCTTTCTGAGACTTGTTGACTTATCTGCTGCACCTCCGTATTGGATCAGTGCTTTTTGTGTTAAAATGTGCCATGAGCATGCTCTAATTGCATGCATATATCCTTGAAATAAGTTATGAATTACAGGTTATGAAGGTATTATCAAACCACGGCCAAGTATCATGCTAACAACGCCTTAATGCAAGTTCTTTTTGAGATACAGAGATTTCGAGATGCTTGGTCTTCATGGATCGAGCTAGATTTCAACGGTTAGGAGCTAGAATGGAAGTTCAACTTAGGGACGCAACTATGGAGGGACACTTGAAGAAATAAGAGTTGATCGGGGAATATTTATGACTCTGAAGATTGACATATGTGGCTCTCTTACATTGGATACTATAATTGAATTCAACGGAATTGTTTAACCTAAGGAACGGAGTAAATGAACCATGAAGGTATTTGGTTTAGGGGTCGAACTATTGAAGAGGTGCCGAGAATGGAGAAGAGTCAAGTTAAAATGGGTCCGGTAGGAGTTATGCACCAAGGGTTGTCAAGAAGGATTTTTAAATAAGCCTAGTGGTTAGAAACCGAGTTTGGAAGTTAAGACCGGGAAGAGTGGGATTTCGGTGCTTTGGATTTCGATGGAAATGGAAAACGAGTCTGGAAGGTGACACTACTACGGACGCGGTTTGAGTTTGTTTTTCCAAATCCAAGCTGAATTGTCGTGTGGAGGGTGAATTGGGAAATATGGAGCAACGAATGGAAAAGGTAAAGAAAGGTAAAGATTCTTTGGAAGAAAATCATGCGTTCAAGTAGAAGCAATTGGAAAACAAGTTCAATACACCAATTGAAACTCATAAAAGATGATCACGGAAATTTTGATCAAGGTAATGACTAGAGGTAGGGGGTTAATCTTCGAGGAGAAATTTGGATGTCAACCCTGTGGACATAGAAGAATTTGTGATCAAGAAATTGGAATCCTGGACCATGGAGGGTACAAATTGATGCACAAGGATTCTTAGAAATCTTGAAGACCGTGGGGAAAAACGAAGCATGATCATCAAGCCAAAGTAACCTCGTGATTGGAGGAACGAGGAAAAAAAAAAAAAAAAACTACCGAGCTAACAACTTACCACCTTGGTGACAGGTTCCAAAACATTCATAGCATGTGCATCATATTCCGCATCAAGTATTTATTCTTCCTTATTTATGTTCGTGCGCATAATTCTAATTGATTTCGTTGCTCTAAGGTGTTGCATATCTAACTGTTGTAATTGTGCCATATGCATCGGCATATTAACCCGACATGCATTTTAGTGTCTAATTGATAGGAAGCTCCTTCATCTCACCCATTAAGTATCATCTTAACCGATTCAACTCAGAATTTAGATGAAAGAAATAATGGAGTTGCATAGGTAGGAGACGTTGGAGAAATAAAGAAATTCAAATAAGGGGCAGGTTGATGGCAATGGGATTCAGAAAGAGAAGCAAAACTAGAGTTGGCTTTGGGGTGTGCGGATCGACCAAGAATGAAGAAAAGGGGGTTTTGAATATTAATAGCAGTAAAGGAGAAGTGGGAAAAGCCAAGACTATGGGTTGTTATCTTATTTAAAGCCCTTCCCCATGAAACTTTCATCAAGAATTCCGAGGAAGGAAAGTTCGATGGAGTCCGATGTATAACGACAGAAAATTTTAAGGGGGTGAGCACGACTAGGAGGCGAATACGAAACTTGAAATCGGAACCGAAGGAATAAGAATAACAGAAATGTAATTAAGGAAGATCCGGGATTTTTATGTTGGCAAGCGAAGATGAATAAGACAACTCTATGGGGTGATCAGTAAAAGAGAGTTATGTCACCAGATTCGGGCTGAAAATTTCACGAGGAGTGGAGAAGATAGATCGTTCAATTGTTTTGCATAAGGAAGTCGGGTTGAAGACAAAGGAGATATGAAGGAGGTTAAGGAAAATTTCTAAGTTGAACTGTTAAGAGGAAACTGACTTCAATTTCTCATGGAAAAGTATATTGTTAATGAAGTTTGATTCCATGAGTTTAGAAGGATTTAAGAAGAAACAGAATCAACAAAGATGAACATAGGGAAGTTTGATTCAATTTCTGGAATCGTTAGGAACATCATATTTCGAGTAAAGAATTGCAGGGACCGAATGCTAAAATTCACCTTAAAAGCTTAAGAAGGGGGTAGATTGAACGGAAGATAGGAAGGATTTGGGTGATATACATAATAAGGTCGGGAATGAACTTTTAAGGATGCCAAGGATAGCTGCTTTTAATGATATGTTAGGCTTATACGGATAGAGAGATAGCTAGGGATCTGATTTTTGAGACGGAGGATTTAAGGGTATTTGGGGAAGTCAAGCTCGGTTAGTCAGAAAAGCGTTGGGTTGGTTGAATAAAGGTTATGGAAATGATGAAATTCCAAAGAGGATTAGAAGCAGTAAAAATTCGAAGGGAAGCAAGAATACAATTCGAAGAGTATCTATCATTACTTCGTTGGGGTACTCTAAAGAGTTTAAAGACAAGTCAAACACTGAGCTCACTCCCGAGACAGACCATACAGTGGATAACAAACTCATAGCTCTAAATTATGCAACTACGGTGAACGGTACTTGTAGCATCCATGACACCTGCATTCATGCAAATTTAATTTAAATAATTTCTATGTTATATACTTTGATCTCTTGTCATGTTTAATTTACTTGGAGTGTTTGATAGTCAACGTGAATGATATTTGTTACTTGCTTCGAGTGCCTTATGTGATTTTAATTATGATCTTGCGCTGTGTCGCTTGGGAGTATTGGAGACTTCCTTGCTTTTTATTTTGTTTGAGAGACGGGGTGCTCTCTTTGCTTGTGAGAGACGGGGTTCTCTTATTGTTGCTCGAGAGACGGGGTTCTCTCATTGTTGTTTGTGAGAGACGGGGCTCTCTCCGTGTTGTTGCGAGAGACGGGGAATCTCTCATTATTTGTTCGGTCGAGTAGTGAATCCGAGGACGGATTCTTTTTAAGGGGTTGAGATTGTAACGCCCCAGATTTTCGGTACTTTTAAAATGACATATGTGTTTACTAATTTGCACAAAATTAATTGGCTTTCAGTGTTTTTATAATTAATTTTCATTGTTTAAATTGTTAAATAAGTGAGTAATTTAAATATATGCAATATTAAAATTGGAATTTATATGAGTAACTTGTGTGCTCCGTAATTTCGCGTTTAAATTATGTAATTGCTTAATTAATCGCCTTTGCTAATTATTAATCGTTACTTTCATCAATTTTCCATTATATGCATTTGTTATAATTTTATTAAATACTTTAAATGGATTCTTAATTTTAATTGAATTTTTGAAATATTTGAAATCTCGAAACGATTTGCATTCACGTGACAAGTTGCGCGTCGTTACTATATGAAATGAATTCGGAATTTGGTAGAAATTTAATATGTTGTAAATATGTGTGTCATGAATGTGTATGTATGCTCGTTTTACGTTTTCGAATTGTTTAATTGCATTTTAAATTAATTTGGTAATTGGAACCAAACTGGGGGCTAACGAGCACTTAGCGCACCCTTGGTTCCGTATGTGATATCTTGAGCTTGGGAACTCGGAATCGAGTTCCTTCAATTCCGTTGAACTCGTAACGAATATTCGGGTTCAATAAATTTAACCTCATATTTTACTAAGATCATTTGGACTCCCGAAATTCAACCGAAAACCGAAACGAGTGCAAATCGGCCACCCTTAACCATTTTCAACATATCTCCCTCAAACCTTGACCAAATTAACCATGGTTGGAGGCTATGGAACCCTAGTTAAACCCACTATCTGATCCTTACACCCCTAAACCGAAATAACCTTCACAAACAAGAGAAAATCAGCCCCAAGCTCTGCTCCAGTTTCATCCCGTCACCATGCCCAACCTTGGAGATTCAAGCTCAAATCTCTTTCATCTTTCATCCAATATTCAAGGTGAGTTTAGGATTGTATTATACATTCAACATGTATCATTTTAAGCTATGCATCCCCAATTTTGAGCATGTGTGGAGGAGGTTTTGAAGATATGAAGAAATAGTTAGGTTTTATGCCAATATGTTGATCTCTCTCATTCTTTGATGATTTAAGTTGATTCCAAGCATGAATATGATTGTTTGAACTTCCTCTTTACATCCATGATCATGTATTTTATGGGGGATAAGTATTCCATGAGTTTCCATTAATGAGATTTTGAAGAAAATGTATGAAATGATCACTTATTCTTCCATCTCACGTTTGATCACCTTGGAAGCTTGTTTATATGTTGAAATGGAGTTGTTATATTGCATTTATGTGTTCATACCATACCTGAACTTGTTGTTAGGAGGTTGGTTTGGTTCTGCTCTGTTTTTCGGGCATTTTTGGTTCTGGATATGGCCGGTCGCTGCCGCGATCGCGATTGGTGCAAAACCAGTCGCGGCCGCGACATACACACAGTTGCTGCGTTGTTTCTCTTCGGTCGCGCCCGCGACCTGAATCCTTTGCATTTCAGGTCGCGCCCACGACCACTGTACACTTTTGCTCACGTTAATTGCATAAATTGCATGAAAATTCGGATTTTATTAAGGTCGCGACCGCGACCATTTCATGAGTAATTTGGGTCGCGCCCGCGACCCTGCATGGCTGCATGAAAATTTGTTTTTTTTAAACCCCATTTGCATGGGTTTAGTGGATTGTTTTGGTTCCTTTACTTCATTAACATGTCATATAATGTGTTAACTTGTGTGTTATGAAGTTTTATAATTTTTCATGAATTATTTGCCGAGTTATGGCTTCATATGTCCTTAATTCTCCTAATGTATGCGGGCATGGATCCTTTGCGTTTAAGATGAACCCTAATTGCTTGCTATCTTTTATTTTATAACTTGTATGATATGTGTACACACTATATGACGCGTTATGCTTGTTATTTGAAATTCTTGGATTGATTTGGCTTGATCTATGAGGGATACGAACTTAAATGAATTTAAATGGTAAACGTATGCCTTGATGTTTTGTTAGGATCCTAAGTGGCATCTTACTTCTTTTAATAGCTTATATGAATTGTTTACCTATTGTACTAAGGGTTAAGCGCATTATTTGAATTACTTGGAATAATTGGGTATGATTATGAAGTGATGAACCTAAATGATTTTATATGAGTATCAAAAGGAATGCGTTGAACGCTTATATGTCTTTAAGACATTAATTGTACACAAGAATGTTTCTATGACATGATATCATATCTTATACCTTCATATCATATTCATAGCATTGCCGAGCGTCATATATGGTTCATTTGGGGTCTTGATTCTCACGAACAAGTTACATTGTCTTTTGCACAGTTTTCTCCAGGGCGGAGATACCGGGTTCATAGGACACTTTCAAGTCTTCTTGTCTTCTTAGTTTTGTTCGGTAAGATGTGTACAGGTGGGTTTCTCTTCTACTTAGATAAAATGACCCGATATATCTCCCTATGTGAAAAGCTTTAAGCCAAAGTGATACGACATATATATATATATATATATATATATATATATTGAGTCTTTTATCGAGTAAATGATTGCAAACGTAAAGCCCTTATTTCTTGAACCCTACCAAATGTTTGGCGAGTAATGAATGAATGATTGATTGCACTGAATGGGGCCCAGGGGCTTAGTGTGAGTGGGGACCCGAGGAGGCAAGGGCTGACGGTAAACCCTCACACTAGTCCCACTATTGAACGGCGGTACCGGACCTCGTCAGGAGATTGGCGGGGAAAGGGAGCTGAGTGCCATCTGGGGAGTCATGTAACCCCTTTTGGTCAATGATTGGATGGTTCGGGCCGATCACCCGGCCATCACCCGGAGGAAGAAGGTGTATATAACCGATTGAATCGAATCGATTGATTGCGCACAAAGAATGATATACATGAACGACTTAATGAATGACTGATTATTGAATTACACGTGGTGTTGGTTGGAGTTGATGCACGCCCACTCGCCGGGCCACAAAAGACCTAAAGAATGGAAATGAACGTTATAATCCCTTTTGATGACTTCTTTATTTTACCCACTTGGGAACTGCTCTAAAACCCTCATTTGGGATTATAACTTGCATGTGAATGTTAAATATTGTTGTATACGTTATTTATGCCTGATTTTTATACCCACCAGTCTCGTATAGACTGAACCCGGTTTGTTTTCAGTTTCTTTGCAGGTTGGAGTGCTAGGCGGGGAGTCTAGTTCGTCAGGTCTATGGGTTAAGTTTTGGGTCATTTCATCTGCATCTTGTAACTTGATTGAATTTGCTAGAATGGATAAATGTATAACTTTGATTGTGATTATGGATTTATATTATGAACGAATTTTCGAGAACAGGGGGTTGTGCTAATTGAAATTGTTAGGTGGTTTGAAGTAGTACAAGATTATATGTTATGCTTCTGCTTTGGCATTTATCCTTGTTCTTTTGATGTGGTTGCGAAGGTTTAGTTCCCGCCTAGCCTAAGGAGTGAGTGAGTCCCCGTTCGTCGTGATCTAGCTCGGGTATGGATTGTCCATTTCAGATTCGGGTCAGGTCTCGGTGCGGGGGATGTGGCACCTTTCCGGTTGGGGTGCTACAGCCCAAGTCACGAACATGGGCTCCCCCAATAGTCCTCTTGAGCGCTCGCGTCAACTATCCCGGGGATGCTTTACGCCAAGATTCCATTCCTTCCATACCAGGGACGCCCTCGGTAATCACGCTCATGTGTCAACGACCTTGACGCTCGGACACCCATCGCCGGTGGCCCCCCGCCAGGGGCCCCTCGAGCGTAACCAATGCTCGAGTTGGTACTCCAAGGTATCTCTCTTCGAGGATTGGTTCCTGTAGCCTGGACTGCCCCAGAGCACTTCCAGAGTACGGGAAGCAAGGTTAGATACATGTACGCTCGCCGCTCACCAACCACTTCTGACACAGTGGAGGCGCGCACCTCGTACCTGCCCTGATACAGGCTTTTCAGAGTCATCACTCTCACACCATCTCAGGTAGCCACGTGTTAGGGCAACACAGGTTTGGGACCACTAGGTCAAATTACCCAAAGCACCCTCACCCCTAACATATAAATAGGGAGAAACACATGCTTTATTCCCCCAAGGCATCTCCTTCACAAAAAACCACCTGCCTTGAACTAGGGTTTTTCTCCATTGCTGCATAATCCAAACTTTGCATACTTCACCATTTCACCACACATTCATCCTTGGTGTTATCCTAGTTGGAAGAACCCACGCTATCAAGGAAACCCAGTTCCTGAGGCACTACAGCCTGTGATGGTCTTCCCTTTCCTTTAAACAAATCTTGAAAGTGTTGGTTGCATTTTAGGAATCCTCTTCCCGCACCATCAATTAGGATCACCGAGAATTTCAGAAGATTTCATCAGGATGAATGTGCACAAGGACGACTCCAGAATTATCGATCAGTGGGGTCAAAATAATTTAACTAATAATAAAAAATATATTATTAAAAAAATTAAATATTTTATTTAAATTTATCTTAAAAATTTAACTACTAATAAAAAATATATATTATTAAAAAATAAAGTTTTAAAATATTTATTTTACAATTATCCTCTATAATTTTTTATTTGTACTAAATACAACCATCTCTAAGGGGGTGTTTGCAAATTTTACTCGATAAATAGAAGTTAAAATAGAAGTTAAATTTGAAAAAAAATTGTAGTAGTAAAAGTAATGAGTGTTTGAAAAAAAAAAATGATAAGCAAGATAATCACTTTTAACTTTTATTAAGTTACTAATTTACCCGGTCAACAGGGGTTGGCCAAGTAGTTTGAGAGTTGATTCTCAAAGGCAAAGACCCGGGTTCAAATCCCTCTGGCCACTTGGGGTGCGTGTGTTTAAAAAAAAAAAAAGTTACTAATTTACCCTATAATACCTTGAGAGATTTCTAGGTATTATAATATAATTTAAGTATTATAGTAATATAAAATTGTTATAAATTATATAATTTTGTATAAGATTATTTGTAATTAATCAAATATATCATTATTCTATATGTAACTTTATTTATTAATTTATAAAAATTTAAAAAAAGAGAAAAAAAATTAAAAGAAAAGATATAAAGAATAGAAAAAGAAAAGATGTAATGAACATATAAATTGTAGAGTTGTATTTGTTATAATAAAATTTTAAATAATTTAGAAAACATAAATTAGTTTTTCAAATACTCCAAAACTCTTAAAAATAATCACTTATCTCATAAGTGTTTGTTTAGAGTTTACAAACAACACTCCTTATCTATGTGTTTTGAAATTGTAGAAAACTACAAAATCATATTATTTAGTGTTCTTTAATATTTAGAGTATGATTAAATAGATTTTTGTTTTTATTTTTTTGGGTTATGGATTTTTTCTAATTATACTAATTTTAAATTTAAGGGTCAATACAATTTTTTTCATTTTGATGTGGGGTCAAAAAAGTTATTTTTAAACAAAACATACAAAAACATATATAAATATATAAGTAAATTTTTTTGCTCAGTGGGATCAATTGACCCCACTTCTCCCCAAGTGGCTTCGCCCTTGAATGTGCATGAGAAGTGGTGTGGAATGTGTATGAGGAGCGGGAGAACTATCGGACAGGTTGTCCATTGTGTCCAAGGCAGTATTTTGATACCATAGGCGGGCGACATGACCACAACAAAGATGTGTATAAGAAACAGCTCGAGTTTGAATGTAGCAGGTGTTTCAAAGAACGACCAAGAAAAATATATGCATGTCTGCCAACCTTTCAGCAGGACAGTTACTTAGCAGGTGGAGTCATCCTTCGCTACTCGATGAATAATTAGCTAGGTTGCGTTGTACTTCTTACTTATCTGATTTCTTATTGTTGTTGTGTATATTGTTGGTACCGGTGTGATGTCAAGATTGTGGAGGTTGTGCATGTTATGAATTGTTGTTAATTAGGTTTATTTCGGTTTGAAAAAACAATTAATATTTGTTTTAGGAAGTAAACTTTACAAAAGTGCCTAACATGCCAATTTTTTTTGTAAATATAATACGAGTTCATCCTAAGATAGAAATACTAAAATTCATAATAAGAGTTCATCCTGTCAAAGATAGGAATACTAAGACTCATATCAAGATACTAATATGCATACTATACATTCATTAAGATACTTATAGGAATTCTATAATACTGATATCCCAACCCCAAGTATCCCAACCCAAATGTCCCATCCAACATGCAACATGCCAATTTAAAATGCCAAAAGTGCTCAAACCCATTCTCCACTACACTGCCCATTCCCTGCATTCCCATACAAACAGAGTTGACTATATGAACTTTTTTGATAATGTACGAAAGATTGGGTTCAAGTATGCAGGTAATTATATTTTTGCAAAATTTTTTTTCTTACTAATAATAAAATCTTCTTTATTTTACAAGTAATTATATTTTTTCAAAATATTTTTCTTACTAATAATTAAAATATTTCATTAGTTTACTTTTAAAACTTCATCTTTTATTTGCAATATGTCAACAGTAGTTGGTTCAAGTGGTTATAAAGTTCTTTTTGCTGGGGAATGATCTGGTTCGAATCATTTGACTACTTTGGGGGTGTGTGTAACAACCCCATTTGAACCAAACCAAAACGGTAAGTTTACTAAGATATCGAGAATGTTCCAAAATTTGATGGGACAATTTATATTTTTAAACATTTTATGATCAAATTATCTAGACTATTATATTAAGTGAGAGCAGTGGCAGAGCCAGAAAATTTAGTCAGGGGCGTCGACCAAAGCATAATAATAAAGAAAAAATAACAACTTGATTATGTGCAATTTTGGTTCCTCCAACATGTTTCTTAAATCCATTTATCTTATTCCAAGCTTTAAAGCCAATATCAACAAAAGATTCACCCCCACCTTGTTTTCCAGCATCTTGTTTGAAAAAATAACAAAACAAGCAATATGTAGCATCTTCTTTTATGTTATACTCTAACCTAGGGATGCAAACGAGCCGAGCCGAGTCGAGCCTTGGCCCTTTTTTTTTCTGGCTCGCGCTCGGCTCGAGCCAAATGGATTTTATATTATTTTTAATTAAAAATTAGTTTTTTTAAATAATTTAATATATTTTTATATATAATAATATATATTTATTAAATATATATACATATATATTATAAAAATATTACTTTTTTATTAATTTTATATAAAAATAAATAAATATATATATAATATTATATAATAATAAAATATTTATATATATAAAAATTAAAATATTATTTTTTAATTAAATATATTGGCTCACGAACCGGCTCGCGAGCCACGAGCCTAACTGAAAGGGGCTTGGGTTCGGGCTTGGCTTGAGCTTGCTCGCTAGGCTCGCGAGCCAGCTCGGCTCGTTTGCATCCCTACTCTAACCAAGTACCATAAGTATTAAACCACTCGGGATTAAAATGACGCATAACATTACCGATATTTCTTTGTGGAAACTTATACTTGCGTGGTTGACAAGGTTCGCTTTGGAGGTAAGCTCTTCTAATTTTATCTTATTGATTTGGATCATATTCGGAAATTTTATTTCTTAATCCCGGATCACTTAGAAGCTCGCTCAATTCGATTCGTATCCTCTTGTTCTTTTGACTTTCTTGAGGAGGTGGAACTAATTGAATCGAATCCTTTGGCTTTCTAATAAGAAACTTCTACATATTGATAAATCATAAAACAAACTCTAGTTAAAAGACCAAAAAAGAAAATAAAAAATTAATTGTTAGAGGAAAAAGAACCAAATTATATGTAAACAAAATAACAATTATGAAATTACCTTGATATTAAGAACAAAGCCACACCGCCGATTGCCAAAATAAAGGGAGAATCAAGATGCAAGAATGAGGGATTTGGTTTTGGCTCCCTTTCTCGTGCGCACGCTACTGCTATGGGGAAACTTTTAAGTTTTAAATTTTTGAGCAAAATTTGGTTTTAATTGAGTTTGCTAAGTGGGCTCTTTGTATATTTTTTTGGCCCATTAGTCTACTGAGTTTGTATTTTTTTCTTTGACCCATTAGTCTTTGGGCTATACATATATATAATTTTTTTTTTTAATCCCAATATTATTTTTTTTATTTTTTTATCTCAATTATTATTAATTTACTACATTGACTCTCACTAGTATTAATTTTAATAATAAAAAAACAAAAAAAAAATTTACATACAAAATACACAAATATATATATATATATATATATATATATATATATATATATATATATGCACATAATAAAAAAATAAAAATAAAAATTTTGAGGGGGGTCAATTGTAGCCCCTCAAATCAAAGTGGCTCCGCCACTGAATGAGAAACCCTTAAAGTAACCGTTTTGGTTTCTTGGACTCTAAAATTATTTTTTTTTCTATTTTTTTTACACTCTCTCAATGTGTTATTGTGTATTTGTCTCTTAACTTCTTCTTTTTTTTCTCTCACTTTATTTTATCTTCTTATTATATGTCTTATTCTTTTTTTCATATTTTTCTAATTTTTATTTTGTATTATCTTTTATATTTTTAATTATATTAAAAATAATTATAAAATAAATATTAACCTAAAATTTGTAATTTAATACATATTTAGATAATAATAATTTTATTATTTACACATACATAGAGTGTGCGGGAATTACTAGTTTTAATTAACTTCAACATGCATTTATTTATAATTGCTTATTTTATGCGAAAACTTTTATTATTATGAATTAGCGGTAGAAACCATCTACTCCAATATAAATATTTGAAATATACAAGTATATAGATATTCTACTGATTTTACTGATACAATTATATTAATACACTAACAATCATAACACTCCAATATATAAGCATAGGTCTACATATGTACGTAGTATAGTAATAAATATGCAAGTAATCATTTCCAGCATAAATGAAAAATAATGTTAGTGCATTCACCATTTAGTAAGGGTGGAGCAAACCTTAATAATTAAATTTTCATTTTTGTTAGGAGATTTTTTGAAAAATCTCCCTTTTGACCAAATTTTTTTTAATTTACTCCCCACTTCAAATAAATTTTTAGTTTACTTCCTAAATTGAGATTTATTTTTTATAAACTACCTACTAACATAAATTATCTATTTTACCCTTAATTATTTTAATATGATGCACTTAAATTTGAATTTGGAGAACTATATTTGAATTTTGAGGAATTGTCGTGTTATGCAGAATAAAATAACTTAATGAAGTACTTTTCTCTTAATATGAAATATTAATATATGGATTTGTAGAATTATGTCTAAATATTGAAGAATTATTGTGCTACGACAATTAGATATTACATGAAGAACTTTTATCTTGATATGAAATATTTACTTTTAAATTTTGAGTATTATATATGGGTAGACAAATTATTTTCATTGAATTAAAATGAGACACATGTAATTAAATATTAATTATCAAATTTAATTCATGCTATTTTTTATATTTTTTGGATATATATTAAATTAAAAACCATAAAATATTTAAATAGTTGATTAAATTGACAATTTTAATATTTATTTTGTCATCAAATCAAGTATCGACATGTGTCAAATTGAAGTGTTTCGGCGAATCAAATCAAACCTTACAGCCCAGTTGGTTATGACCAATCAAATGACGACACGTGGCATGTCTCAACACGTGGACCAATCAAGTCAAAATATATGCCATTTATTTATTTCTTTAATATAAATTTATATTAAAGTGATGAATAAATAAATAAATTTGATATTATCCCTTTAATAAATAAATAAATTAATTAAGGGATAACTATCACAAAACTCAGCCCTACACCTATAAATAGGGGTCATGGGTAACATTTCAAAGAATCATCATCAACGGACTTCAACACTTCGACTTCGAGACGGACATTGACATATCGACATAGAGCAAGGAGGAACAGAGCGACATCAAAGGGGTCTTCACGCCATTAAGTCCTCTCAGTCTTCCTCTCGTCTTCAAAGGAGTCTTCACGCCGTTAAGTCTACATACGTGCGCGAGTCTTCTTCACGTCATCAAGTCTTCGTCAAAGTCTTCTTCTTGTCGTCTTCAAGTCTTCTAGATATTCAAGTCCCGCTGCTATGAGAAACTACAACCTTTGAAGGTTCTACGGTTTCATCAAAGTTGTAGGTAAATCACGTGATTTTCTCCGTCAAAATCGGCAAAAATCGCGCCTACGTGTTCGGGAATAAGCTTCATGCCCTCGAATGCAAAATTGAAGAGAAGAATCAGAGGAATAGACTTCATAGGATTTATTCATTCAAATTCTGTTAATTTCTTTAAAGTTCATATATTTCTTGTTCATATACTTTGTGTTGTAATTTTATTTTGTAGACAATAAAAAAATCGTGTGAACAAATTTTGGCACGCCTGGTGGGACACATCCTACCTCTCATCCCTTCTTTTCCGTATTGAATTCCTACTTCCACGAGTTCTTCATGGCTCCTAAGAAGGATCAACTCGCGCTGAAAAATAAGGAAGTCAATCCAGCTTCAAAATCTTCTACACATGGTCATCTTGATGACTCAAGATCATCTGATGGCTCGACTCCTCCGACCCCTAAGGAAACTAACCCGAAGGAAACTCCCTTTGGAGGGAATACTAAGGGAACGGACATAATGACAGATGGAGATCAAGTTGCGTAAATGGCTCAGGCAATAGCTCATCTGCAACAGCCTTTGGAAGAGAAGGACTTCCAGATCGCCCAACTCATGAGCAAATTAGAAAACAATGATCCTGTTCAGTCTAGTCGCAATCCTCGGACTCCTTCAGTTCAAATCACCGATGGAAAGCAAGTGAATTTTCCTTCTCAAAAACACGACTCTGCGAGGACAAATCACTCTGTCGTCATTTTATCCGTTCAAGAACTGCAGGACATGATAACCAACACGATACGAGCTCAGTATGGTGCTTCATATCAGAATTCTCCATCATATGCAAAACCATACACTAAGCGCATCGATTCCCTAAGAATACCAATGGGTTATCAACCACCAAATTTTTAGCAGTTCGATGGGAAAGGCAACCCGAAGCAACATGTCGCCCACTTCATAGAAACTTGCAACAATGCGGGGACATATGGAGATCATTTGGTCAAGAAGTTCATGCGATCACTTAAGGGAAACGCTTTTGATTGGTACGTTGATTTAGAGCCCGAATCAATCGACAGTTGGGATCAGATGGAGAGGGAATTTCTCAATCGGTTCTACAGCACTTGCCGCACAGTAAGTATGATCGAGTTGACAAACATGAAACAATGGAAAAATAAACCGGTCGTGGATTACATCAACCATTGGCGAGTACTGAGTTTGAACTGCAAAGATAGACTCTCCGAAATATCGGCAGTGGAAATGTGTACTCAAGGAATGCATTGGGGGCTTCTCTACATTCTTCAGGGCATCAAACCTCGTACCTTTGAGGAGTTGGCTACTCGCGCCATGATATGGAACTAAGCATCGCGAATCATGGCACCAACTTTCCCGCAGATGAACAAAAGAGGGACAGAAAAGACATAAAGAAAAACGAAAGATTCGTTAAAACTCCTACAAAAGAGTCTATGACTGTTAAAGCAGTTCCTGTCAAAATCCCGCCTAAGGACAAAAAAGATGTAGAAAAGCCAAGAAGTCAACCCACGCAAAATGAAAGGCGTCGTCTCACTCTAAAGGAGATGCAAGAAAAAGAGTATCCATTCCCAGACTCAGATATTGCACACATCTTCGACGAATTTCTCGCAAGAAAGATGATAGAGCTGCCAGAGCCAAAACGCCCTGAAGAAAGTGAAAAAGTGAATGATCCGAAGTACTGCAATCATCGAGTTATTAGCCACCCATTGGAAAAGTGTTTTGTTTTGAAAGACAAAATCATGGCTTTGGCTAAAGAGGGGAAAATTATTCTTGACTGTGAGGATGTAGCTGATACGAACACTACTAGTGTTGCAACTTCGGCAGATGTTAATGTGCTTGGAGGCCAAAAGAATGTGACAACGCCGCTAACATCATCAGGGCACCCATGGTAATCCAGTTTGGAAGTTTTGAACCGTAGTTACTTTCAAGTTTATTAAGTCCTAAAAATACTAAGTGTGAGGCATACACGATGAACGAGGATGAGGATGAGGACGAATGGACCATAGTGACGCGTCGCCAAAGGCACAGACGACGTGTTGAGAAGTTTCATCCTACTTGATCAAAAAGACTAACGCCGCTCAAGCATACACAAGGTAAGCCAAAGAAGAAGTCGAGGACACCTGACCAAAAAAGGCCTTCAAACAGTTGCTACTAGAAGCCCTTGACTTTAGGCGACTTTTTTCCAAAGAAGTACTTCGGATCGAAAGTAGAAAATGTGAATCCTGTCTCCAGTGAAGAAGAAACTCTCCGTCTTGTTGCTTGTCATGTTACCAGTGCTGCAATCAACTTCACGGATGAAGATTTGTTGTTGGGACCAAAACCACACAATCGACCACTTTTCGTCTCTGGATTCATGCATGAACAAAAGGTAAACCGCATATTGATTGTTGGAGGTTCGGCAGTTAACATCATGCCAAAGTTTACCATGAAGAAGCTAGGAATCTCCATTGATGAGTTATCTCAAAGTCGCCTAACCATCCAAGGGTTCAACCAAGGAGGCCAACGTGCGATGGGGATGCTCCGGACAGACCTTCAAATTGGGAAACTAAAGGCTAGCGCCCTACTTCACGTAATTGACGGTAGAACCTCCTACAATCTACTGTTAAGAAGACCATGGCTCCATGAAAATGGCATTGTTCCATCTACCCTTTCCCAATGCTTCAAATATTTGAAGAACGGAGAAGCCATGAAAGTGGATGCAGACGTGAAGCCCTTTACCGAGGCCGAATCTCACTTTGCTGATGCTAAGCTCTACTTGAATCCTAAATTCGTAAAAGAGGGTATACCCATTGAAGTTCCTGTAGAATCTTCAAGTGAAAAGCACAAAGTCTGCAATGAGGAAAACAAACTCACATGCGAAACTCGTGATGAACGATAAAAAATGAAATTCCTTAACGGTCTCAAAACTTTGAAATCAGACTTGATAATGCCCATCGTGAACTTGAAGTCTGCAAATTCACCATCTTCGGAAGTGCGGCCTGAAAAGCTAGAAGGAGTATTCGATCCGAAAGCTTACATACTCTTAGAGAGATCAGGATATGACTTTTCTACCCCGTCGGCCTTAGGCAGCTTAAGACCAAAATTAACTGGTGAAAAGATTCACGGGCTCACAGAAGCACAACTTAAGCTGAAAGAAAAAGGACTTCGTGTTAATCAGCCTAAGACAGGCGTGAGATATGTTCATACGGAACCGGTGAGAATACGTGTATCTCGAAAAGATAAACGTGTGAATGTGCAACACATCTCCGCTATGAAAGACGAAGGCAATCAGAAGAATAAACGCGTCTCGGTGTTTGACAGGCTTGGTACTCCCATGAAACTTCCTTCCGTGTTCAAGAGACTCGAACCTAAGTACCACGGAGCTTCAGAGAGAAAATATGCATTAAAACAGAGAAAATATGCATTAAAACGTCGCTCGGTGTTCGATCGTCTTGGTGAAAACGCATGTGCTGATGGAAATGCAACCCATGAAGAGTCCACAAAATCGCTAGGTACGACTCGAGAAAATCAAACTCTCCATTTCTCGATTGGGGGCACATCCTCTACTTTGCTCATCACAATGGAAGGGTCTGTCACCATAAGAACGTGTAATCATGTCTCGATTCATGAAGATTGTGATTCTGAGATCACGGGGGATGAAGTCCAAGAGGCACCTCCATAACTTGAAGATGGAGTACAAGCAACCGTAGACAAGTTACAAGAAGTCATCTTCGGTACGGTAGACGAGCCTCGACCAACGTTTGTGAGTGCATTTCTCGATCCCGAAGAAACAACTCATTGTATAAGTTTGTTAAAGGACTACAAAGACGTCTTCGCTTGGATATACAAAGAAATGCCCGGGTTGGATCCAAAAATTGCGACTCATCGTCTTGGCATAAAGCATGGAGCTCGGCCAGTTAAGCAATCACAACGTGTATGTCGCCCAGAGTTAGTCCCTCTAATTGAAGCCCAAGTCAACAAGCTTATTGATGTTGGGTTCATTAGAGAAGTGAAATACCCCACTTGGATCTCCAGCATTGTCCCGGTCAAGAAGAAGAATGGCTAGATTCACGTATGCATGGATTTTCGAGACTTAAACAAAGCTTGCCCAAAGGATGACTTCCCGCTGCCAATCATCGAACTTATGGTTGACGCCACTACAGGGCACGAAGCTTTGTCTTTCATGGATGGATCATCGGGGTACAACCAAATCAGAATGTCTCCACAAGATGAGGAATGTACAGCGTTTCGCACTCCTAAAGGCATATACTGCTATAAAGTTATGCCGTTTGGATTAAAGAATGCAGGTGCCACTTGCCAACGAGCTATGCAGAATATCTTCGATGACATGTTGCATAAAAATATGGAATGCTATCTCGATAACCTTGTAGTCAAAACTAAGGAAAAGAAAAATCATCTAGCGGATCTACAAGTTGTGTTTGATCGACTGCGAAAATACAATTTGAAGATGAATCCTTTGAAATGTGCTTTTGGAGTCACTTCCGGAAAATTTGTCAGTTTCATAGTTCGTCATCGTGGAATCGAGGTCGACCTTGCAAAAATTAACGCCATCCAGAAAATGCCCCCGCCTAGGAATCTCAAACAATCGCGGAGTCTACAAGGCAACTTGGCATTCATTAGAAGGTTCATATCAAATTTAGCGGGAAGATGTCAACCTTTTAGTCATCTCATGAAGAAAGGCACTACTTTTGAATGGGATCGGGGGTGTCAGAATGCATTCGAAAGTATCAAGAGACATCTCTCAAATCCGCCTGTTTTAGGGGCTCCAACACTCGGAAAGCCGCTCATCTTATATATCGCTGCCCAGGAGAGGTCAATTGGTGCTCTAATGGCGCAAGAAAATGACGAAGGAAAGGAAAGAGTGTTATACTATCTTAGTAGGACTTTGACAGAAAACGAGCTGAAGTACTCGCCTGTTGAGAAGATCTGCTTGGCGTTGTTTTACTTGATTAAAAAGTAGAAACACTACTTCGAGGCTTACTCCATAAGACTCATATCTCGAGCCGACCCAGTTAAATATGTGATGTCTAAACCCGTGTTATCCGGAAGATTGGCTAAGTGGTTCATCATATTTAACCACTACGAGATAGTTTATGTATCGCAGAAAGCGGTGAAAGGTCAAGCGCTTGCTAACTTCTTAGCAGATCACCCGGTTCTAGCTGATTGGGAACTGTCAGATGACCTCCTGGATGAAGAAGTCTTCTTCGTTGAACCCTCACCGGCGTGGATGATGTTCTTTGATGGATCGGCCCGGTTCGACGGAGCAGGTGCAGGAGTGGTGTTCGTTTCGCCTGAAAGATTGGTGCTAACATACTCTTTCGTATTAGGAGAATTAAGCTCAAACAATGTGGCCGGATACCAAGCTCTGATCATCGGTCTCCAAATGACATTAGAAATCGGGATTTTAAGTATAGAAGTGTACGGCGACTCCAAATTGATAGTCAACCAACTTCGAAACGAGTATGAAGTCTGGAAGGAAGACTTGGTTCCATACTATCAACAAGCTTCTGATTTGGTGACAAAGTTTGAAAATATTGTCCTAAGTTACATTCCAAGGGAAGAAAACAAAGTTGGCGGATGCTTTGCCTAACTTGGCCACCGCCATGGCCCTATCGAAGGGTGAAACGATGAGCGTACCCGTGTGTAACCGATGGGTTGTGCCCTCACTGGAAAAGTTTAACACTGAGAACGTAAGCGTCATTTCGATCGCAGTAAATGATGAGGATGATTGGAGAACTTCAATAGTCAACTATCTGAGGCATGGAAAGCTACCGTCTGATCCTCGACATAAAACAGAAGTACGTAGGAGGTCTTCCCGTTTTCTGCTATAAAAGGATACTTTATATCGGTGATCGTATGAAGGGACTTACCAACGTTGCTTGAACGATGATGAAATAATCGAAACTTTGACGGAGGCACACTCGGGAGTATGTGGGGCTCATTAATCGGGCCCGAAATTACATTTCAGAATCAAGAGGATGGGATATTACTGGCCAAATTGATAGTCAACCAACTTCGAATTGATAGTCAACCAACTTCGAAACGAGTATGAAGTCTGGAAGGAAGACTTGGTTCCATACTATCAACAAGCTTCTGATTTGGTGACAAAGTTTGAAAATATTATCCTAAGTCACATTCCAAGGGAAGAAAACAAGTTGGCGGATGCTTTGCCTAACTTGGCCACCGCCATGGCCCTGGGTGAAACGATGAGCGTACCCGTGTGTAACCGATGGGTTGTGTCCTCACTGGAAAAGTTTAACACTGAGAACGTAAGCGTCATTTCGATCGCGGTAAATGATGAGGATGATTGGAGAACTCCAATAGTCAACTATCTGAGACATGGAAAGCTACCGTCTGATCCTCGACATAAAACAGAAGTACGTAGGAGGTCTTCCCGTTTTCTGCTATAAAAGGATACTTTGTATCGGTGATCGTATGAAGGGACTTACCAACATTACTTGAACAGTGATGAAATAATCGAAACTTTGACGGAGGCACACTCGGGAGTATGTGGGGCTCATCAATCGGGCCCGAAATTGCATTTCAGAATCAAGAGAATGGGATATTACTGGCCAACTATGATCAAGGATTGTTTGGACTATGCGAGAAAATGCGAATCTTGCCAAATACACGCTAATCTGATACACCAACCGCCCGAACCTCTACATCCGACTGTGGCTTCTTGGCCGTTCGATGCTTGGGGACTTGACGTGGTGGGGTCGATCACTCCTAAGTCGTCGGGTGGTCATTCTTACATATTGGCAGCCACTGATTACTTCTTGAAATGGGCGGAAGCAATACCCCTTAGAGAAGTAAAGAAGGAAACGGTGGTCGAATTCATAAGAAGTAATTTAATCTTCAGGTACGGGGTGCCTCGATACATCATTACTGATAATGGGAAACCTTTCTACAACAAGCTGATGGATAAACTCTGCATGCAATTCGACTTCAGACAACACAATTCATTGATGTATAACGCGGCTGCAAATGGTTTGGCGGAGGCGTTTAACAAAACATTGTGTAATCTTTTGAAGAAAGTGGTGTCTAAGTCAAAAAAGGACTAACACGAAAGAGTGGGGGAAGCATTATGGGCATATCGAACGACGCATCGTACTGCAACTCAAGCTATCCCGTATTCACTAGTTTACGGAGTTGAAGCTATGCTCCCCTTAGAAAGCCAAATTCCATCGCTTCATATCGCGATTCAAGAAGGACTAACTCCTGAAGAAAACGCTCGTCTGAGGTTTGAAGAGTTAGAAGCATTAGATGAGAAAAGACTCACAGCGCAACAACAGCTTGAATGCTATCAAGCTCGAATGATGAGGGCGTTCAACAAAAAAGTGCGTCCACGGTCGTTTCAAGTTGGAGACTTAATCTTAGCGGTGAGAAGACCTATCACCATCACTCAGCGTATGGGAAGTAAGTTCATGTCAAAATGTGATGGTCCGCATGTGGTGAAAGAAGTATACACAAATGGCACCTACAAGTTAATCGACAAAGATGGCTTGCGCATCGGACCGATAAATGGTAAATTTTTGAAGAAATACTATGCATAATACATGTTGCTCCTCGACGCACGAGCCTAAACTGCATGTCAACTCCTGACCCATATGAGTATAAACTATATACGGTAACCACCAATTGTAATGTATGTGGATAAACTGCTAACTTACTCCACTAATGGTATTTCGTGTGGCTAAAATAGAAATTCCCCACTCTTGTTAAGGGTGGTTAAACTTTGAATACTCGTGGCCCGCATGAGTATAAACTGTGAACGGCCCCCCTAAATCTTCTTGAAAGAAGTTTTCTTTGAACTACATTATGACTTGATCCCTTTCATTAAGGTACGTAGGCAGCTTAGATTTGTTCTAAGTTCAGTCACAACTTTATCATGACTTTATGTTTTCTTGTTGAATTGATAATTCTTCATGTAAAACTAAGTACAGACAAAAAAAGTCATATAAAGTTGTATATTGAAGGCAGAGTTAGTTTATTTGATTTTGATGCTTTCATGTTATAATGAATTATTTATACATGCAAATATAATTCGTTATAGTGGCACTGGAAAAAAAAAGGTTCTATTTGAAGAGTTGCGAGATAAAAAAAAAAAAGTTAACTTTTATTAAGCAAGCTCTAAATGTTCATGACATCAAAAAAAAAAAAAAAGGGAAAAGTTCTAAAGCTACCTTCAAAGGAACCAAAAAGAGAAAAAAATCGACTACTCTAAGCTATGTATGAGAAAACATCAAAGTCTATCAAATCCTGACGAGTTTCTTCAAGTAGCTCCTCCATCTTCTTGAGTGCTTCATTTTCCTTTTCGGTCATATAAGGGGCATCTTGAAGTTTCAAAAGAGCCTCTCGATGAGCATCCACGTTAGCTTGCATTTTGGCTAAGTTCTCTTCTGCTTGACGAAGTTCCACCCTCAAATCCTCCACTACTCCGGCAGACTTATGTTTCTGTGCCTCAGCTTCGTCAAGACTTTGTGAAGCAAGAGAGAGAGATTGCTCATGAGCCTCTTGTGTTTGCCTGTTGATGGAATTTCGCTTAACACTTGCGAAGTTCAAGGCATCCTCAAGAAATTGATTCAAGCGAGTCTCCAAAAATGACGAGTCTCTCATGTGATTCTTCAGTTTGCCGAAAATAGCTCGTATATCAGATTCTATCTTCGAAAGCGTCTCAAATGGAGTTCTTTCAATCTTGTCCCGAATACTCTTCCAAAGGAAGTTGACCAGCATTTTCTCAGCTTCACCATAAATAACTTGGGGGCAAAACACAGACGGTTCGGGAGTCGTAAGAGGGTGATGTGGAACTATAGATGTCTTTCTAGATGTTTCAAGTACTTCTGTCGGACGCGCTGTAGGCATCAATTTGGGTAGAGTGATTCTTGGTCATTCACTATCTCCTTTAACTGCTTTAGCTTTATCACTCGGAGGATGAGAAGAATCCACTTTTGACAAGTCGAAAGGGTTGGACTCATTTACGGAATCGCCACTCTGCTCGAAAGTCGCTCGAACTCCGTCCTCAAGTTGTGAAAGCTGCAAGAAAAAAAAAGAGGGGTTATAATTGATGTGAGTAAATGATCGAAGAAAATACTAATAATGATAAAGTGAAAAGGAAAAAGTAAAAAAAGAATTTTCAGCCGATATATACATAAAGTGGTAATTCAGCCAACAATCTGCAAAGAAGTCAGAAGCAATATTAATATTGTCTAAGTTGAACACCTTCTGCTTCTTCTTAAGTCGGCGTCGGCTGTCAGAATCATCAGTGAACAAGAAAGGGCCGAAATGACTTCATTGTCTTCCTTAGATACGTTTGCTATCTCGTGTTTCGAGGAAGATGCGTGGAGTAAAGTCATTCGTTTCTTGGGCCTCTCAACTAGT
Organism: Lantana camara; assembly: GCA_037501455.1. Taxonomy (NCBI): domain Eukaryota; kingdom Viridiplantae; phylum Streptophyta; class Magnoliopsida; order Lamiales; family Verbenaceae; genus Lantana; species Lantana camara. The sequence goes on along the minus strand of CM074862.1, from coordinate 85,095,744 downwards.
TGATAAGCATCCCCAGTTGAACTATCTTCTTTCTCTGCTGGAAGAATAAAATCATAAGAAGCTTTCGAGGGGGAAGCTAACTTCTTTGCAACTGGTTCATGATCGTCGTTTTATTGCGCAGCCTTAGAAGAATCGCCTTTATGTTGTTTTGGCATTGTAGAGTTTGGCTTCGTGTTATTTTGAGGAAGCTTCAAGACAATCTTGGTGTTGTTTCTCTGAGTAGCTTCCCAAGTTGCTTTCCACCAAATTGTGTACTCTTTCGTGATCAATGATAAAACATCATGTTTCCCCGGCAAAACTACTGTGGATGACGAGTTCAGAAAAGTGCATGAGCGCTAAAGTCGAACAAGTGGAGATAACCCACAGGTCAAGATTTCCTTCTTCAAGCGACCCGGAATGTGTTGACAAAGGCCGTGTTGTCGGCTGAATCGATGAGGACAGTATGCTTCAATAAGGTGGTCATTCCCACACCGAAAAGTCAAGTAGCTAGATCGTAGAGATATGAAAATACCCTTTAGGGTGAGGGAGAAACAAGTACGATCCATCAGCACTTCCTTATCTTGATGTTTGGGGTGTAAGTTTCGAAGGTCTGATGAGCTGATGTTATGGAACAAATCACGTGTCGGCTGAATTTCAAACGACTTAGCCATGTTTCCCCCCGAATGTCTTACTATCAAAGTACATTTTGACTTGTCCCCAATTTTTTGTTCAATGTTGGAAGTAAAGTGAGTGTCGTAGTATCGCACTATCCAACTATAAAGATAATGAATAGGGAAGACAGCAGTAGACTCGGTCAGATTCGACGAAGTAGATATATCTCTTAAACCGCGATAAGTACTTGCTAACACAGGTATAGCAATTAAAAAAAGACGTCCACGAGCCATCTGACTAGCAACTTTGAAAACAGTAGCACGAATACGGTCGACTTGTCCATGCGGAAGAACAAAACTGCAAAGCCAGCATGCGAGAAAAACAACAAGATAAGTGTCCCCTTTTACATTCTCTTCGATCCCCAAGATCGTGAATGGATCAGCGTGATAATTAACACGAGGTAGAAGAGACGCGTCGATACTCCCGCAAGGATTTCGAGAAAATCATAGCTTGTTGGTTCTCTTTTTTGTAGACCGCGATGGAGGAGGGGCATATCTAGCCGTTTCCTTGAACCAGAAGTCTATCCAATCGGAAATCAATACGCCATCAGAAGTCTTAGGCAACATGTGATAAGCTAAGAACAAGTACTTGCAGCAATGCGGAAGAGTAGAGTCATTTCGCGAAGAGGTGGAGCTGCGGGCCTGATCGCCGAGAAGTTCATAAGCTGAAGGGATTGCCTCGTCGTAAAAGTCTCCAAGTATGGGCAAGCCGAAAATTCCACGAAGATCCCATAGAGAGATTGACATTTCCCTAACAGCCGTATGAAGAGTATTCGTCGAAGGATGCCATAACTCGAAGAATGCCTGAAGGACGTTCTTGTCGACGGCGTAGGTGAAGAGTGAAGCATGAATGGCTGCGTAGATGTCTGCTTGAACTAGACGATTTTCGTAGAAAGCCAAAACGTGTTCTGTCCATTCCCAGTAGCCGGCGTGGAAGGATACTTCACCAAACTTTGAAGGAGGAATCTTCCAAAGTTCCTTTGGTGACGAGATGGCGATTCGGAAGGGAGAAGCCCGTTGTCGAGTTGTCGGCATCATGTAGAGGAGATTTCAATAAGATAGCTGTCGAACGAAAAAAGTCATCGATGTGATCATCTTATAGTTCTGTCGTTATCTTCTCTGACCAGTCGGCGATATGCAGTGTCGAATCAATAGGCTCAGGAGAGTGAAGGTCGATAGCAGACTTGTGGACGCGTAAAGAAGTAGGTTTGACTTTGAAGCTATCACTGTCGCGATTGATGATGATGCATGGAGATGGTTCGACGTGATCCTTGATAAACATCTTGAGAGATTTGAATAACCTACAAAGAGTCAAGGCCAAACAAAATTCGAGGTCAATAAGTCATCTCTATTGAAATATTAATAGTAAAGGAAACAAAGAAAATCAAGAATACTTTACCAAGGAAATCTAAAATCCGAAAGCGGTCAAATAGTTGAAGTTCTACGAGGCAAAGTGTTGAAGGTTGCTGAAATCCGAAATCTTGGATCAACTATTTCCTGCCAGAAAAAAACAAGGGACAAAGTATTAGCTAAACAGAAGCAAGTTTTACGTGGAAAGAGAAGTAATAAATTAAAGGCCTGACAGTTTCAAAAAAAAAAAAGAAAAAAATCATCCGAGAAGTGTTTGGGCTCTGAGTATATGCCTAAGTATTGAATACTCTTTTCTTTCAAAACCAATTAATGCAGCAAGTAGGTCAACCAAATTGCTTTTCCAAGTTTGAAAAGGTTTTGGTTTCATGCAAAGGCAAATAAAAAATAAAAGAAGTTCAATGCGCAACAAAGCAAAACAACAATTAATCGAGCAGTCCAAATTTGGTGGTTCCTGTTACACATTACGTGATCCGCATAGAAGCAAATATCAAAGAAAAGCAAAACTGTAGTCATGAAGTGTCATGCAACAACCACTTTTCGTCGAAGATGGAAGAACAAAGATCAATTAGAGAGGCCTTTATAATTGACGATGTGCGACGTGAAGAACGGAAGAATGAGATTTATGCCGTAAGCTTGCCGATTTAACTGATACTTTTCCGGTACGAAAATTATGAACAGCCATAAAGCATGACTAAAATAGATGAAGCCGTGATTATAGAAGCAGGAAACCTGTGTCGAATCGCTAATTTCGATGGATGCCTTTATGAGATGGGAGCTCTTCTTCAAGCGGTTTATGTGAAGAAATAATCAAACTACTTTGTAAGTTTGAGTTTGAACAAAATAACAACAATATATTCTGTGTAAAGATTAAAGAATACACCCAACAAAATAAAAAATCGAAACAAAATCAAGTCTGATAAACTAAAGTTCCACTTGGTTTATATATTAAAAGAAAAAAATAAGAAGAAGTGCAGCCATGCGGGGAGGGAACTCCATGCTTTCTTGTGTATCAAATTGTCAGCCTAGAAGCAAATAAAAGAGGGACGATCGCTGGTGCCACCCGGAGCCGGCAAATTGAGTTCAAAACTTTTCTGAATAGGTGAAATTTGGCAAAGACAAAGCAGAACAGTAGCATGATCGACCTGCACAGATTCTTGATTCCGACGATGATTGAAGAGGTTTCTCGCAGCTTTCTGGGGAAATTTGTCAAACACCTTGTGAGCGTGAATTTGAGCAAGAGAGGCGTAGAATATCTTGCATGAAGATTGAACCCAACGGAAGAAGCAGGCGAATTACGCAGAAGAAGCAGATGAATACGCAGAAGAAGCAGATGTATTACGCTTTAGTGGAGATATAATCCACAATCAGCTGAAATTCGTTTGTATATAAACAATGGGAACAAGTTATTTTATAGGCTTGAAGAGTTCACAAAATATTTTTCATGGTTGCGGGAATCTGATCTGTAGGATTTAGAGTTCAACTGGAACTCTGTTATGTTTGCTTTAAAAAAAAAACCCCGAAAAAAAGTGGAGTTTTGTCCAAGCTGGAAGTCGGCTGACGTTATTTTGCTCCCCTTTGAATTTGAGTTAATACAAGTGGGCTTTAATTTGATTCGGAGAGAAAAGAGTTGGGTTCATCTATCCCTGATAAGCCGAGCCATGATCTTTTGGAAGCAAATAAGGAAATTATGTAAGTTTAGAAAGTGGGCATGCAGTTGGGCCATATATTTCTCCAAATGAATTAGTTATATACTTCCAAGTCTCATAATGACTTAAAATTTTAAGTCCAAATTCCAATAGCGATTGGTGGTTCCCAAAGTCATTTTAAATTTGAAGACTTTAAATCAAATTCTTCAAATTTCGCCGATACAAGCGCTTGGCACGTATTTCGCCAAACTTTGGAGTGGGGACATTTGTAGACGAATTATTTTCGTCGAATTAAAATGCGACACGTGTAATTAAATATTAATTATCAAATTTAATTCATGCTATTTTTTATATTTTTTGGATATATATTAAATTAAAATCCATAAAATATTTAAATAGTTGATTAAATTGTCAATTTTAATATTTATTTTGTCATCAAATCAAGTATTGACATGTGTCAAATTGAAGTGTTCCGCCGAATCAAATCAAACCTTGCAGCCCAGTTGGTTATGACCAATCAAATGACGACACGTGGCATGTCTCAACACGTGGACCAATCAAGTCAAAATATATGTCATTTATTTATTTCTTTAATATAAATCTATATTAAAGTGATAAATAAATAAATAAATTTGATATTATCCCTTTAATAAATAAATTAAGGGATAACTATCACAAAATTCAACCCTACACCTATAAATAGGGGTCATGGTTAACATTTCAAAGAATCATCATCAACGGACTTCAACACTTCAATTTCGACACGGACATTGAGATATCGACATAGAGCAAGGAGGAACAGAGCGACATCAAAGGGGTCTTCACGCCATTAAGTCCTCTCAGTCTTCCTCTCGTCTTCAAAGGAGTCTTCACACCGTCAAGTCTACATATACGTGCGCGAGTCTTCTTCATGTCATCAAGTCTTCGTCAAAGTCTTCTTCTTGTCGTCTTCAAGTCTTCTAGATATTCAAGTCCCGCTGCCACGAGAAACTACAACCTTTGAAGGTTCTACGGTTTCATCAAAACTGCAGGTAAATCACGTGATTTTCTCCACCAAAATCGGCAAAAATCGCGCCTACGTGTTCGGGAATAAGCTTTACGCCCTCGAATGCAAAATTGAAGAGAAGAATCAGAGGAATAAACTTCATAGGATTTATATCCTTCAAATTCTGTTAATTTCTTTAAAGTTCATATATTTCTTGTTCATATATTTTGTCTTGTAATTTTATTTTGCAGACAATAAAAAAATCGTGTGAACAATATAAGCTTTGGGAAATTATAATTTTACATAATTATTAAATGAAGAATTTTTTTTTTTTTTGAAAATGAAGTATAAAATTATATTTTTGTAGAACTATATCTAAAATTTGAGGAATTATCGTGTTATTCAGCAACATGATTAAATGATGGATAATTATGATGGGTTCCGAATAGGAGGGTCCGGATCCAATCACTTTACGATTTGTAATTGTGGGGGAAACCGCCGGAGATTCGCCGAAAATGAGAAAGGGGGTTCTACCTGTTGGGACAAGCACAATAAAAGTCAGAAGGCCAAGCTGGGGGAACTGGGGGTGATACCCAGTTTGGCTCTCCGACGCTCAAGTCAGTTCAAGGTATGGAAGAGAAACGTAAGTTCAGTCACAGTTTCAGTGATGAAGATTGCTTACCAGTGTAGAAGATGACTTTAGCTATTTATAGTTGAGGGTCAAGGGCCCTTTGGTCATTTGCCTCAAGTGGTCCTGGCCGAATGTTGCCCTAACACGTGGCGCCATGAGAGAGAAACCTAGGAGGAATCTTCTGCAAAAGCGGCCAAAAGTTGGTGCTGGCAACAGTGGCAGGTGCGCGGGCATGTACGATGTGTCAGAGAGCCATTTGGGTGGTTGGTAACGAGGGCTTAAGAGCACGCTCGTGACAACCTGGGGTATTGGAAGCCAAGATATCCGATGGGGGGAATGAAGGCTCCAGTTCAACTAACGAGCCAGAGGGGGAGGCCACTCTGAGGGAGTGTGACGCTCGAAGAGGGCTCCCTTGGCACGTGGACGTGCCCATCATACAGTATGAAGGGCGCTCGTGAGAGTGACAGCGCTCGTTGGGCTTAACTCCTGAAGAAGGATTGCGCTCGTTGGGCTTAGCGCTCGTGCACTGATGGGTGCAACCTTGGGGAGGCAGATGTCATCATCTCGATGATGCCACGTGTCCTAACGTGGGACGATCGTATTTTGACCCCATCATTTTGCCCCCCAATTCTGTAGTCCTTAGTGATAAGGACTGTAGAATTTTGACACGTTCTATCTTTCGCATGTAACGCTCGTATAGGACTTAGCGTGTTGAGCAACTTTTCCTCTGATCGTGCCATTAATGCGGTCTTTTCAACTGACCGCTCGTAATGCTTCTGCACTGAGCGTTGTACTATTCTTGAGTATCCGAAACGTCAGAGCATTAAATGCGGGCGCGTGGGGCGCGTGAGCATCGGGAAGCATGTGACGGTTCCATAAAGTGGGCAGTTTCCTAGGCGGGAAATGATTACCATTTTGAATTCATTGCCGAAAAAGGTACCAACTCCCATCCCTATAAGTACGGGATTCTGAAATATTGCTACTCTTTACGCATTCTGAACTTCCAAGCATCCTTTGCAAAAAGAATTCTCTCGCACACCAGTTCTTAGAGCATCTTCAACCTCTCTCCCAGATTTTCTCAGAAACTTTCAAGGTAAACTTCCAGCGTAATTTTCTAACTCTGCTAACTTTAGATTCGGACTTTAGGACTTTGTAATCCCTTAGGTTTTACTCCTTTAGGGAATCCTAATTTCTTTCCAGAAAACTCCCTTTCTCTAACCCAGATTAAATCTCTCCCAAATCTCAGCCTCTACCATGACTGACCAACATGTTGAGGAATTCGCCCGTGAAATCCATGAAATGGCCACTGAGAGTTCCTCTTCCCCTGATTCCCCCAGAGACGAGGAGTTGGGGGCGGCAGTGATGGCCATGGAGGATAGGAATCCAGGTGGAGTGGATCCTCTCTTCGAGGAGATGAATCTAGTAATGGAGGCAGAAAGGCAAGGGGTTACTCTCCCCATAACTCAGAGTGCCACTCACCCTCACCGCCATACTGTGACGGTGGCCGTCGCGACCCCGCTTCCAGTGGCTGAAGTCCTAACAGGGCCTTCAGAAAGAGCCCGTAACAAAGGAAAGAGCAAGAAATCCAAAAAATCCAAAGGGCCTAACGAGGGTGAAGGATCAGGCTACCAGGCCACCGAGCGCACTCCTGAGGAGACTCCCAGCACAGTTACTTTAGGAGAAGTGAAGACGATGTTGGCTCCTATCTACTGGGACGAGCGCTATACATGGAGAATTCCAGAAAGCCATGAGCGGGCCAATAATCCGCCTCCAGGCGAAATGGCTATATACGTGGCCATAGCGAGTTCAGGAGGCTTGAGGTTCCCTGTCTCGATCTCGATGGCTCACTTGTTGAATGATCTGGGCCTCTGTCCATCACAAATCGTGCCCAACGGCTTGGCTCTTTTAACCTGCTTTGTGATTCTGATGAGGAGCATGGGTTACGAGCCCTTCTTGCGGAACTTCATCGCCCTCTTTCAAGTAGTCAGCTCATCTCGTTCATCTCCCGAGGCTGGTTTTTACTATGTTCAGGCGAAGGCCCATATGAAACTGATCAACTCGCCCTCGAGCACCTATGGCCCCAATTGGAAGGAGAAGTTTATCTTCGTCAAGGCCCCAACAGAAGAGGGCTTTGGGGTGCCCACGCAATGGGGCTCGTTTGCAAAGAGCCGCCTGCAACCCGCACTCCCCAAAGATTGGGCCAAGAACCTGGCAGCAACCCTGAGGGACGAGGGCCACCTCATTCAAGCGAAAGATTGGATAGATGACGAGGAGCTCATGTTCCTGTGTGGCCTCTCTAACGATCCCTATTTCCTTGACAACCCTCCGGCTCGGGATATAGAGAGAGACGGTTAGATTCTTAGGGCGCTAACCTTTAGATAGGAATGCTAACTGCATCTTTGTACTTGTAATTTGCACACTTAATAATTCTGCTTAAGGATTTATAACCCTTGTACTTTCTATTTTTGCAGGAGTTGATATATTAGAGATGGCAGGAGGAATCAGACAAGCCGCACGCTTTGCTCATGCCAACAGGAATCAAGCCCAGCAAGGGGACCAACAGCGCGAGCAACAGCGCCCTCGCAATCGTAGCAATCGCGGAGACGCTCGTAGCGGTAGTCAGGGCGCCAGTTCGAGTGCTATTCCAGAGGTTCAACCCCCTCGCGGCCGAGGGGAGAGTAGACTGGCCAACAGAGAGACCAGGGGGCGGTTGACTACAGAGAGAGCGGGAGACGTTCAAACCCCTCGGGCTGCAGAACAAACGAGGCCAACAACCACCCTATCAATAACCGAGGTCCCACCGAGCGCCAATAGGCCTTCCCGCAAGAGGAAGAGGATGCCCGATACTGCTGCAATCAAGGGCAAAGGAAAACAAGTGGTCGAGGGCCCCAAGGGCGAGGGGGAAACTTCCTCTTCAGAGGAGGAACATTTATGGGAGTTCTCCCGACGAGGGGACAAGGACTACACAGGTGCCCCCGATGGTGGACCAGTTCTGCTAAGGCCTGGCACGCTCGCTCAAGCCGTCAGCGAGAATCTCTACGACAAGGCCCAATTCTCGGCGGACCACCGGCATCTCTTCAGTGAGTCTGTGGAGAAAGTGACCTACGACGCGGCCCACGCCTTAATCTCCGTAAGTCTTCACTCCTTGCTTTCTTTGCTAATTTCTATAAGTTAGCATTTTTTGGCTCACACTTCCCTTTCCTCCATCATACGCAGCAAGTCCTCCCCCGGCTCCGAAATGTGCAAATGCGAGCCTCCATTTATGCCGAGCGCAAGGCCAAGTACAAGAAGATGGCCCGCTCAAACGACCCGGCTCAGATTCAATCGGAGCTGGACGCAGAAATTGCAAAGTATGAATCCCTCAAGGATTTGTACAATAAAACGGAGGAGGAGCTGGGAAAACTGAAGGAGGATTTTCAGGTGGTGGAGAGCGCTCGAAGCGGCTTGAGCGACCAGTTGGCCCAGGCTAACGAGCGCTGCAAGAAGGCGGAGACCGAGCGGGAAAGCTGGAAGACGAGGGCTCTGGAGGCTGAGAGAAAATTTAACGACACCATGAACGAGTGGCCTCAGAGTCTGGAACGTGCGAACAAGGAGGCCCTTATCAAATTCTGCCACTCAAAGGCCTTTAACTTCGCAGCCTCGTTGCACTGCCTGGATGAGGCCCAGAATGCCTTCAACTTGGCCGTTGAGCAGGGCATCCACAAGGGGCTGACTGACCCGGCTATGAGGGGAGCAGCGGGCACAGGGCTCATGTTCAACAAGCGCTGTGAGGAAGAGGATGAAGATCTCAATGACCCTGCGGACACCATTGCTGAGTTGGAGTATGATTTCTTGGTGAAACTTATCCAAGATGAATACACGGACTCTCATCCGTCAGGAGATGCTGCTCCATCCGCTCAAAATGATAATCCTAAAGATGATCCAGAAGCGCCCCTCGTGGAGGATGCCCCTGTCCCAGCTGCCGAGGGTGCTAACGCCCCCGTTCCTGGTGCCAGTGAGCCCGACGATCCCCAAGCCCAACCTCAAGAGCCTGAGGGCCCAGTTCATGGCCCCGTGGCCCAGAATATACTGGTGATCGTTGATGAAGACGTTGCTCCGGCCGCTTGAAGCCCTTCCTATTTCAATGTACTTTCCTGCTTTACTGTTTTCTTCCCTTCTTTTGAAACATTGTTCAGAGGCCTTTGAGCCCTTTGTCTTGTAAGATTTTTTTTTGCAATGAATATATATTCTATTCTTCGTAACTTTCTTCTTTTGCTTACTTATGAATCAGAACTCATACTTAGAGCTTGCTGGAACAAATCTTGTAATAATAAGACTGTGTGTAGCATACTTTGTGGATGTTTTATTTCTCTGATAAGCCTTTAGAACTTTGAGAAATTTTGTTAACTTCTGTAAATCTTGAAAATTCTCCTAAGTCTTGAGCGATCGTGAGGGTCTTATTGTGAGATTGGCCCCCCTACTCAAGACTTGTATAAATTTTTGCCTTTGTCATAAGCCTTGAAAATTTGTCTAAGTCTTGAGCGATCGTGAGGGTCTTATTGTGAGATTGGCCCCCCCTGCTCAAGACTTGTATAAATTTTTGCCTTTGTCATAAGCCTTGAAAATTTGTCTAAGTCTTGAGCGGTCGTGAGGGTCTTATTGTGAGATTACCCTCGTTCAAGACTTGGGGACTTTCTTCTTATTCTCGGAAATTATGCTAAGTCTTAAGTATTTACGAGGGTCTTACTTAGAGCTTGCCCTCGTTCAAGACTTGTGAAGTTCCGTCTGCCAGGGATCCCACTTTCGAGCGCAAGGCGTTGTAAGAAACGGCCAAGGCCTACTAGGATTTTCCCCATCTCGTTTAATTGGTTATGAGCGTAACCAGTCTATCCTTATGAGGGCGTCCCCCCAAGCGGAGTAGAGTGCTGGCCAGCGTAACCCATACGAAGTATCAGCATACATATATTAGGGGATTGCCAACCACGCTCGTGAAAACGAGGGACATGGGTCTCATCCAATCAAGCAATCAAAGAAACATAATGCTAGAATAATTAAGAAAAAGTTATACGGGAACTTACTCACAATTGGAAGTACAGAGGAACCCAACAAAGAGGGTTGTTACATTATGTTCCGCAAAGAGCTTTTAAACATAAAACCGCCGGAGGTTACATGCGTTCCAAGGGCGAGGCAAGCGCTCACCTTGAAGTGTCTCCAGGGTGTAAGTGTTGTTAGCTCTGAGTTGTATGACCTTGAATGGGCCTTCCCAATTGGGGTCCAATTTCCCCACGTTCTTGGATACTTCCACTTTCTTCAAAACCATGTCTCCCAACTGGAAAGTTCTTTCCCTCACACGCTTGGTGTACTGTTGGGCCACAGAGGCTTTATAATGGTGGATCTTAGCCCAGGCTTTGTCTCTCCTTTCATCCAGCAAGTCCAACTCCAAGCTCCTGTTGCTATCGTTGAGCTGAGGCTCGAAATAGCCGACACGAGCGGATTCATTTACTATCTCCGCTGGTATCATTGCTTCTGATCCGTAAACGAGCGCGTAAGGAGTTTCTCCAGTGGCCACTCGTGGGGTGGTGCGATAAGCCCAAAGCGCTCCTTGCAGCTCCTCAGCCCATTCACTTTTCTTGCTCTCAAGCATGGTTTTCAGATGTTGCAAGATAATCCTATTGGTAACTTCTGCTTGCCCATTGGCTTGAGGGCGTCCTACAGAGGTAAATCGCTGCTCGATCCCCAACTCAGAGCACCATTCTCGTGTGTCGGCTACTATGAACTGGGATCCGTTGTCCGAGATAAGCACCCTCGGGATGCCGTACCTGCAAATGATGTTTTTCCAAATGAAGTCCCTCACAACTCTGAAAGTGATTTTTGCAACGGCTTCGGCCTCGGCCCACTTGGTGAAGTAGTCGACGGCTAAAATGACAAACTTCTTTTGTCCCACAGCCATGGGCAAGGGGCCCACGATGTCTATTCCCCCACTGGTCAAAAGGCCAAGAGACGTCTATTGGGATCATCTGTGTGGCTGGCAATTGAGGGAGATTTGAATGAAATTGGCACTTAGGGCACTTCCTCGAAAATTCAATGGCATCTTGGAGAAATGTAGGCCAATAAAACCCACTTCTCAGAACCTTCTTTGCCAGGATACGCCCTCCAGAATGATTCCCACAGCTTCCATTGTGGATGAGTTCAAGCGTCTCCTTCGCCTGTGAGGGCCTCAGGCATCTCATTGGGGGTCCCTGGAATGATTTCTTGAATAACCTCCCCTCGTGATCCAAAGCGAAACGAGGGGCCTTACTTCGGACTTTCCTAGCTTCCACCTTGTCAATGGGGGGAATTCCATCCCTAAGGAAAATGACGATGTCGTCAAGCCAACAGGGCTCGTTTGGATCAATCATAGCGATTATTCCAAGGGCGACCCTTTCCCTGATCAAAGGTTCCTCAGTCTTAAGGAATGTAACAGAACGCTCAGAAGTACCTTCCAAAGCTGACGCAAACTTTGACAGAGCGTCCGCACGCTCGTTCTCCTCCCGTGGCACTTGAAGTAGATGAAATTCCTTGAACTTCCCGATGATTTCTCTGGCTTTACTCAGGTACTGCACCATGGTGGTTTCTCGAGCCTCATAAGTTCCTTCAATCTGGCTCGCAATTAACTGTGAATCCACATAAGCGGTGATTCTGGAGGCTCCATTCTGAAAAACAATATTCAATCCTTGCACGAGAGCTTCATATTCTGCCTCGTTATTAGTGACTTGGAAATCCAGCTTGATTGCAAAGTCCAGCTCAATCCCATCGGGGTTTCTAAGGGCCACTCCTACTCCTTCCCCTTGAGAGGTTGAGGAACCATCTGTGTGCAGGACCCATAACCCCTCACTCTCCTCAACTGCAGGTTCTAAACCAAAGCGTTCAACCAACAAATCCGCTACAGCCTGAGCCTGTATCGCGGTCCTGGGCTCGAAGCATAGGTCAAACTGGCTCAATTCGATGGCCCATTTGATTAATCTTCCAGACACGTCTGGCTTAGTCAACACCTGCTTCAAGGGTTGGTCGGTGAGGACCGTTATGGAGTGCGCTTGAAAGTAAGGCCTCAGCCTTCTCGAGGCGTTGATAACTGCTAACGCGAATTTCTCAATCTCCAGATACTTCTTCTCGGCTCCTTGCAATGTTTTGCTCAGATAATATACAGGTAAGTGTTTTCGCTCCCGTACAGCGATCAGAACCGCGCTTGTGGCCTCGGAAGAAACGGAAAGGTACATAAACAATCTCTCACCTTCGACGGGCTTAGTCAGCAGTGGTGCGCTCGATAAGTAAGCCTTCATATCTTGCAGCGCCCTTTCGCATTCTTCTGTCCAAGCAAAGTTACGTGCGTTCCTCAAAATTTTGAAGAAGGGAAGGTTCCTGTCCGCCGAGCGCGAAATAAACCTGTTCAACGAGATGATTTTTCCTACTAGGATTTGTACTTCCCGCAAATTTCGAGGGGAGGGGATTTCCAATATGGCCTTGATCTTCTCCGGATTGGCCTCAATTCCCCTCTGACTGACCATGTACCCTAAGAACTTTCCCCCTTGCACTCCAAAGGTGCACTTCGAAGGGTTCAACTTCATCCCATACTGACGCAGGATTGAGAAAGTGCGCTTGAGATCTTCCAAGTGGGAGTCCTGGCGCTCGCTTTTGACAATCATATCATCCACGTAAACCTCCATGGACCTTCCAATTTCTTTTTCAAACATCTTGTTGACGAGCCGTTGATACGTAGCTTCGGCGTTCTTGAGTCCGAAAGGCATGACTAAGAAGCAATATACCCCCAGATGGACAACAAACGAGGTTTTGGGGCGGTCTTCTGGGGCCATAAAGATCTGATAGTATCCCTGGAAAGCGTCCATCATGCTCATGAGCTCGCATCCAGCGGTCGAATCCACCAATTGGTCTATCCGAGGCAGCGGGTAATGATCTTTAGGGCAAGCCTTGTTGAGATCAGTGAAATCGTTGCACATGCGCCATTTATTCGCGCTCTTGGGCACCAAAACGACATTACACAACCATTCCGGGTACAAGATGGGCTCGATATATTGAGCCTCCAGGAGTTTATTAACTTCCTCTTCAATAACTTTCTTTCGAAAGCCATGTACATCCCGCTTTTTCTGCTTGATGGGTTTGAAAGAGGGATCCACATTAAGCCTATGGACAATGACGCTCGGGTCAATCCCTGTGAGGTCGGAGGCTTTCCACGCAAATACATCACTGTTTTCCCTGAGGAAGTCAATCATCATAATCTGAGAAGGCCCCGAGAGGTTAGATCCTATCTGAGTAGTCTTATCCTTGTTTCCGGGTTCCAGCTCAATGGTAAGGAACTTCTCTGAGGGTTCGATCCTTATCTCAGGGCGAGAAAGTTCGAGCGCCCTTTTCTTTCCTGTTAAGCGATCACCGAGCGCGGGTCCACCCTCTACTGGCTCGTCTCCTTCCGAGGACGATCCACCAACGGTCCCTGGTGGAGCACTTTCGAGGGGATTCTCCACGTTGTCTCCCTTCTTCTTTTTGTTCTTCTTCTTGTTCAACTTCGCCCTTTTCCGTGGTGGGCTGTCCTCATCTAGATTGGGGAAATCCACTGATTTCTTGGTGGAACCAATTTGGAAGGTTTTCTCCGCTTTTGGCTTTCTAAGGGACAGCATGTAACATTCCCAAGCCTCTCGCACATTGCACAGTACTTCTCCCACGCCCTCGGAGGTAGGGAATTTAATCTTCTGGTGGTAGGTGGAGATGATGGCTTTGAAATCCACGAGGGCAGGGCGCCCAATTATGATGTTATATGGAATGTCAATCTCCACCACCGCGTATGTTACCAAGAGTGTCTTGCGCTGAGGGGCTCGGCCGAATGAAGTAGCTAAGCGTATTTGCCCTCGTGGGACGACTTCCGAGTCTCCAAAGCCAATGAGGGCTGTTTTGAGAGGCTCGAGCGGAAGGTCAGCCTTCATCTTTAAAAATGTAGAATAAGGCAAAACATTGACAGAGCTTCCACTATCCACCAACACCCTTTTTACAACGTTAGTGTGAACATCTACACTAACCACCATGGGGCAATCGGAGGTTATACCCTCCCCACGGGGTGTTACAATATGCTCTAAATCCCTATCATCAAAGCCTATTACATCATTCTCTCTTGACCGTTGAGCGCTTGGACTCTGGATGGCATAGATGGGTTTAGGCACTGCTGGGCGTTGGTTGTAGCTCCGGACATACCTCCTTCGGGAGGCGTTGGAATCCCCTCCTGATGAGCCTCCTGCAATCATATTTATGACTGCGAAAGGTTCGTTTTCTTGCTCAGGGGCTTTTCCTTTACTGCCCCGGCGGCTGCTGCTCTCAGGGGGTCCCCTCCCCCTTGGGCTCTTCGATCGGGACGGACTTCTCCTTCTTCCTCCAGCGCGCTCGTTGCAGCGTTCATCATAACGCTCGAGCACCCGGACAAATTCCTTCAAGTGGCCCCCTGCAACGAGCCTCTGAATCTCAGCTTCCAATTGGCGGCACTCATCCGTGTCGTGCCCCCTCTGCTTGTGGAATGCGCAGTATTTGCTCGAGCGCCTGAGCGAGTCCGTTTCTCTCATCTTGATGGGTCTCTTAAAGAGCTTTTTATCGGAGAGGTTGTAGACTTCTGAATTCGGCCTGGTGAGCGGGACCCGCTCGAATCGCCGAGGGGGTGGTGGCGACCTTTTGCGCTCTTGAGGGCGCTCCTTCTTGACTACCACCTCCCGTCCCCGCTCGTGATGGGGTCGCTCGTTCCTGGCTGGACTGTGATGCCGGGGACCATTCGTCCCATACATGTCTTCGAGCGCGAAGAACGGCTCGGCAACCTCTCTCAAGGCCATGAGGGTCCCTGGCCTCCTTTCTACAATGGCGTCGGCAAACTTCTTGCTCACATACTGCTTGTGATCCACAGCTTGAAAGAGCACTGGGATCAAGAAATCCATAGAAGGCCTCTCCACCTGTAGGATTTCCTTGTTGAAGCGGGCGAAGAACGAGCGCAGAGACTCGCTCCTGCCTTGCACCACGTTGTAAAGGGCAGTAGGTGCGGTGACTGGCGCTTTCAAAGAATTAAAGTGGTTGAGGAAAGCATGAACCAGCTCTTCATATGAGTGAATCGAGCGCGGTGGCAGTCGCTTGTACCACTCCTGAGCCATTCCCACTAAGGAAGTGACAAACACTTTGGCCCAGTAGTTGCTGGAATGCTCGTAGAGGTGCATTAGATGTAAAAAGTGATCCAGATGTTCAGCCGGATCAGTCGTCCCTTCGTATCGGTTGATGGAAGTGGGGATTTTGGCCATGCCTGCTTGGGCCATCAAAACCTCTTCCATGAGGGGCGAGCCCCTCGCCAACGGGTGGTACTCATACGTGCCGAAGTTTTCCTCCGGCTCCTTGCGGTGGTGGACCCTCGGTTGGGGGTCCTTGGTACGAGCGTTCCGGGCGTCAACCCGTTCATCCCGACTAGGGGAGATCTGAGTTGATCGCCCTCGTGAGAGCTGTCCCACAATATCCTTTAAACCCTGCAGCTGGTCTTGCACAGCCGCGAGGATGTCAGGATTCACGTCTTCTTGTCTGTCCCCTTGTCTGGGGGCTCGTGACCCCCTCCTGGAGGCGTGAGAGTCCCCTTCATTCTCGTTCACTCGTTCTGTGGGCTCTTTATTCCTGCCCATGGAGGGACGCTCGTTGCCCTCCTGCTGGGGCACTTCTCTGGCTGGTGGTGGTGGCGGTTGTGCCCTCAGGACTAGGGATGCAAACGAGCCGAGCCGAGCCGAGCCTTGGCTTTTTTTTCTGGCTCGAGCTCGGCTCGACCAAGGCTCGAGGCTCGCTCGGCTCGGCTCGAGCCAAATGAAAATATATTATTTTTAATTAAAAATTAGTTTTTTTAAAATAATTTAATATATTTTTATATATAATAATATATATTTATTAAATATATATACATATATACTATAAATATATTAATTTTTTATTAATTTTATATAAAAATCAATAAAAATATATATAATATTATATAAAAATAAAAATATTTATATATATAAAAATAAAAATATTATTTTTTAATTAAATATATTAGCTCGCGAGCTGGCTCGCGAGCCACGAGCCTAACTAAAAGGGGCTTGAGTTCGGGCTTGGCTCGAGCTTGCTCGCCAGGCTCGCGAGCCGGCTCGACTCGTTTGCATCCCTACTCAGGACAGCCTGGGCTTCTCTGAGGGGAAAATTTTGTTGTCCACCCAAAGGGGCTGCAACTTGAGTGGCCTGCCCAAAGGGAAAGTACATGGAGTGGAACCTCTCCCATGCTCCCTGGGCTGCCTGAACCTCACATTGGGCATAGAGAGCCCTCAACTGCTGGGTGGTTAGTGGAGGTAACTCCACTCTTTCAATCTCCCTGGGGATCACCACCGGGAGCTGGATCTGACCAGCATGATACGGCTGGACCGGCGGCACCATAACGGCCGGGGTGAGGGTATATCCGGGTGGGGGCATCATGTAACCCTGCACTCCGGGATTCACCTGGGGATGGACCCATGGGTTCTGAGCAGGCTGCGGGGGAGCAGAGAGAGAGACTCCTCCAGCGGCGGCGGGATTTGGCAGTGCCGGCGGTGTAGGTGGAGGTATTGAAGACCCTGCTTGCGGAGTCACTCCTGCGGCGGGAGGTGCTCCGCCAACGGTGACGGAAGGAGGCGGGGCTCCACCAGTAGCGGTGGAGGGAATAATAATATTGGCATCTTGGGAGGCGTTATCTCCTCCTCCCATGGCTCCAGACCTTGTAGCGACCATGACTGGAAAGGGTAAGAGTGTGCTTGCTCTTCTACCAACAAAAAGAAAGAAAGGGGTGGAGGACTGGTTCCCACAGACGGCGCCAAAAATGATGGGTTCCGAATAGGAGGGTCCGGATCCAATCACTTTACGATTTGTAATTGTGGGGGAAACCGCCAGAGATTCGCCGGAAATGAGAAAGGGGGTTCTACCTGTTGGGACAAGCACAATAAAAGTCAGAAGGCCAAGCTGGGGGAACTGGGGGTGATACCCAGTTTGGCTCTCCGACGCTCAAGTCAGTTCAAGGTATGGAAGAGAAACGTAAGTTCAGTCACAGTTTCAGTGATGAAGATTGCTTACCAGTGTAGAAGATGACTTTAGCTATTTATAGTTGAGGGTCAAGGGCCCTTTGGTCATTTGCCTCAAGTGGTCCTGGCCGAATGTTGCCCTAACACGTGGCGCCATGAGAGAGAAACCTAGGAGGAATCTTCTGCAAAAACGGCCAAAAGTTGGTGCTGGCAACAGTGGCAGGTGCGCGGGCATGTACGATGTGTCAGAGAGCCATTTGGGTGGTTGGTAACGAGGGCTTAAGAGCACGCTCGTGACAACCTGGGGTATTGGAAGCCAAGATATCCGCTGGGGGAAATGAAGGCTCCAGTTCAAGTAACGAGCCAGAGGGGGAGGCCACTCTGAGGGAGTGTGACGCTCGAAGAGGGCTCCCTTGGCACGTGGACGTGCCCATCATACAGTATGAAGGGCGCTCGTGAGAGTGACAGCGCTCGTTGGGCTTAACTCCTGAAGAAGGATTGCGCTCGTTGGGCTTAGCGCTCGTGCACTGATGGGTGCAACCTTGGGGAGACAGATGTCATCATCTCGGTGATGCCACGTGTCCTAACGTGGGAGATCGTATTTTGACCCCATCAAATTAAGTCACTTTAGATTAATCAGGGAGTTAAGCAAAAATTAAATTTTAAAATAGAGAGTACACTAAAAAAATTTGACTTGGGGTATATACTCAAAATTCAAACATCATTGCATGAGTTAACTCTAAATTTCCGTTTTCTCTTAATTTGTTTATCTGATAAATATTGTAAGTGCTTATTCAAAAGTCCAGGTGGCTATATATTGAGTCAATTTTTTCTTTGTACACCTGAGTCATCATAATATAAACTAGCAACCTTGCACACGTTACGTGTGTGCCGAAAAAAATATTAAATTAAACTTTTTATGTTATTACTTAATTTATAATTATTTTTAATATAATTATAATTTTATGATGAATAAATTAAATAAGATAATATCAAATTGAAGAAAAAAAAAAAAGGAATTAAAGATAAATAAGTGATATAAATAAAAAAGAAAAAAAATTTGGGAATCCCGTGAATATAAAAGAGTTTAAGCAGAAAACTGTAAAAGTAGGTGGCTATGTTAAAAAATAAAAGGAAAAAAGAAAAAAAGAAGTCCATCACACCAAATGGTCTCTCGCTTAGTACAGATAATAGTATAGATAATGGGCCAAAGAATAAACAATTTGTTGGGTAAGTGGAAAAATAATTACCATTTAGACAAGGCATTCTTCATTTCAATTTTCAGCTTAGTATAGATAATAGTATAGATAATGAGCCAAAGAATAAACAATTTGTTGGGTAAGTGGACAAATAATTACCATTTATACAGGGCATTCTTCATTTCAATATTCAGCTACAAACTCAGACAGTTAGATATGGCCATATATCCCTTTCCCCAAGTACCTTAGCTATTTAGTTCTTTGAAAATTTTAATTTGAATGTTATTTAACATCTCTTGATTTGTTGGAAACATCATGGATTCATTTAATTTACTATTTGGTTCCTTGAATCTATTATTGATGTTTAAATATAATTAATTGTTTTTATATATTATTGGCCCTCAACTGGATTAATTAGGAAAACTAGGTATGTTATTAGCTTTTCAGATACAGTAGGGCTGCAAAATATATATATATTTTTTTTTTGGGTCTGAGCAAAATAAACTATTTAACATATAGAGACGATCGTAATATGGCACTTAAACTCTAAATTATTTAACAACTTTATGCATACCGGAGATCTTAATTATGTGTTTTAAACTATTAATTATTTAACAACTTTATGCATACCGGAGATCTTAATTATGTGTTTGAGAGTTTAAGTGCCATATTAATTATTACGATCGTCTCTATATGCTTCAGTACGGATTTTATAGGTTATCAAATTAAAACCATGTTTCGTAAATCAAAATTTAATGTCAATTTTTAAGAAAATACCTTATAGTAATTAAACAAGGTGACACTTATTTCAAGGTTAGTAACTTGAAATATTAATTTGAGGGGCAGGTTCGACGAGAAGTACCAAGGGAATTCCGTCGGAAACAACGAAATCCGTTGAAATTTCAAGGAAATTCCAACGGGATATAATCCGTAGAAAAACCCTCATCGGAATTCAAATCCCGACAAAAAACTGACGGAATTTCGAGGAAAAAAAAATTAAATTAAATTAAATTAAATTAATTCCGACAGAATTCTTGTTGGAAATGTCGTATAATGGAAAAAAATATATTTTTTCCCATGGGATACCCTCTTGGGATCCCGCCGAGAATGTCGGATAATGGAAAAATTATATATTTTTCCCAATGGGATACCCAAAATTCAAATCCCAACATCTATGACGTCACCCTTAATTTAACGAAAAATTGATTTGATGTAATTTATAATTTTTAGGAAGAGTCAAAATATAATAAAATGACTACCATGGGTCAATTGTAATATTTGAAACTTCAAAGGGCGCTAAATGTAATTAGTCCATAAAATTTTAAATACTTTTTCAAAAAAAAAAAATTATTAGTACTGACAAATTTTCAAACCGATTGATACGAATAACCAACAATTTAGAACTTATAAACTAATATTCATAGAATTTTCAGTGTCATTAAAACTTCTCAAAATGACGATATTAAACAATTGAGATTGTTTATGATGAAAACGTCTTACCTTAATAGAGGGGCTATATAAATCTATTAGTAAATCATAAAGAGTAAAAATAGAATTTTTGAAGATAAAAAGGATCTAAATATAAATATATCTAAATAGAAAGAATCTGAATATAATTTGGAGATAAATAATTTTTGTCATCTGAATTATGATTTTTACAATTTACATCCCAAATTATTTCAATCATGCAAACTATCATCTAATTTTTTTTTATTTTTTACGACCGTCGGCCAAATCCACTTTTGAAATTAGGATTAGGTTACTCCTGTTTCAATTTGAATCTAGAAAAAACTTTCTATATCAAAGAGTCCTTGACAAATAATAATAACTAGTAATTACGCACACTCGATGTGTGTGCTAAAAAAAAAATGTTACGATTAAAATATATTAAAATTAAAATTTTTATATTAATAAAAATTAAATAATTCTTAAAATAGGTCTTAATATAGTAGTATAGATAAAAATAAATTAAAAACACACAAAAAAAAAGAGCTCAAAATAATAATAAAAAATATGAGATAAAAAGATAAAATAATATAAAAAAGATTAAGGTGATGTGAGAGAAAATGAGAGTTAAAGAGATAATAGATAATAAATTAAAAGAAAAGAAAAGATTTTAAAAGTTAAGAGCAGAAAAGGAGAGTTAAGGGATAATACGTAAATAATTTAAAAAGGAAAAAAAGATTTTAAAAGTAAGAGGTAGAAAAGAAAAGAGTCCAAGAGTCGAAGACACCAAGACGTTTTCTCTCTACCCCTGACACTTAATATAATAGTATAGATAATAATAATAATAATAATAATAATAATAATAATAATAATAATAATAATAATTTAATTTTTATAAAATTACTTGCTAACCGTATAGTATTGTAATTATAGGGACTAAATGTATTAATTTTTGGTGTATTTTGACCACATTGCACATAATGTCCATTTAATATAAATAAGTTTAAGCGTTGACGAGACATGGAAAATAGTAAGGCTAATTAAGTTTTAGGGTTAAGTAATTCTATATTTAAACTTGCAAATTACCACATTAAATACTAATAATACAGTTGAATTAGATTTTAGGAGTAATTAAATTTTACCTAATGTTGTATCTATTAATTTTAAATCACATTAATTAAGTTGGATTTGTTCAAGAAAATACCTACCAATTTGTGAATAAGCCAATCCTATAAATTAAATCTTGCTATTGCAATTACATAGGGTTTATATAGCAAAATTAATAAAAATAAAATAGTGGGTTAAAAATGAATCCAATATATTATTATAATTTGAATAGTCAGTATGGACAAAATTAGTTAAATATAAGTATTATAATTTATGGCCATGGGAAGTAAGTAATTCTAATCCGAGCTTAACTCGATCAAACCAGTATAATAAGGGGTCAATATTTTACCTTTATTATATGGTTAATAGAGAATTTAAGAAAAATAATAAATCAAATGCTTTTTAATTGGTTTGCGTTCGACATTCAAATTTGAATTATTTTTTTTTTTTCCAAAAACGTAGACGTAAGTACCCTAAATAATATGTCATCCTAGCGTAATCAACAATTATTAATATATGAATCTTCCCCGATTATATATGGTTGTAATCATCAAATTAAGATGAGAAAGTGATGAACTAGAGAAGAACATGAGAGGTTCATATAAAATTTTGGTTTGGTTCTAAAAGTATGAAATCACATATTTGTTAGGATGCATGTACCCTTTTAAAAATATTATTTTATTGTATCGTATCGTGTTGTGTCGTATCGAATATTCGTATTAGATGCTGTATCTGACACTCTTCATGTAAAAAATTCAAAAAAAAATTCATATCGTCATATTTGTATCATGTCATATTCGTATCCACACATTATAAGATATTGGTACTTAGAATTTAGGGTGAGAAACACAAATATATAGTCTTGAAATACACAGAACTCATTTTTCTGAAGTACCAACAATACCACTTTTTTTTTTTGTATGAAGTACACAAATAATAACTAGTTTTTTTTTTTTTTTTTTGGCAGTCTCAAATAACTCCCCATGGGGTTGGAATATTTTCACTTACTTCCCTAAAACACGAATCATGAATTTATACTATATAATAGGATATAAATACTACATTAGAACGTTTTTGTACTACATTATGTGAAATTCATACAACACACATTTGAACGTTTATATATGGTGATTTGTCCCCAGAACCAAAAAATTCATGAATTTATACTACATAATAGGATATAAATACTGCATTATAACGTTTTTGTACTACATGATGTGAAATTTGTACGGGGAGTTATGTCAAAATATGATGCCGCATGGGGGATTTATCCCACATTTTTCCTTTTATTTTTTGGCAAACAAATAATAACTAGTTGATCTTTATGAAATTACAAGGGCTTACTCTATAGTATTGTGATTATGATGATTAAATAAGCTTAAGCGTTGACAAAAATATGAAAAATAGTAACGTAGTTAGGTTGGATTAATTAATTTTAATGTTTAGAGATGTAAATTTCTACGTAAATATTAATAATATAGTTGAATTATGATGGTGCAGAAACTTAGAAGGTTGCTTTAACACCAAACACTTTAAGATTTGTTTAGGGAAGGGAAGACCATCACAAGCGTTTGAGCCTCAGGAACGGGGTTTCCTTTTGAGCGTGGGTTCTTCCAACTAGGATAACTCCAAGAGTGCAAGTGCGATAAAGATGCAGTTGAGGTGAGTGTAACGCAGAGCTTGAGAAGAAGATAATGGAGGAAACTGTGCCCAGTTTTAGAGTGCAGTGTATTGTCCAGAAGATGACTTGGGGAAGAAAGCATGTGTTTTCCCCTATTTATATGTTAGGGGTGAGGGTGCTTTGGGTAATTTAACCAAGTGGTCCCAAACCTGTGTTGACCTAACACGTGGCGAACCGTGATGGTATGAAAGTGATGGCTCTGAGAGTGGGCGGCGTGTCAGGTACGAGGTGCGCACTGCCACTGTGTCAGAGGTTGTTGGCGAGAGTCGTGCACTGGTAGGCTCAAGATCTATCATGCAGGCGTACAGACGCCTATCTTGGGGCAGATCTTACCCGAGCGAGGGTGACGCTCGAAGGGGTGCACGAGAGGGTTTTCTCTGGCAGATGACCCACGAGCGTCAAATACATGAGCGTAAGAGAGGGAGGAGCCCTCGTGGAGTGTTTCCTTGGGAAGGGTATGTAACGGCCCGACTTTTCAAGTCGTTCAGGTATGAATTATGTGATAATTACGTGCGCATTTAATTTATTTTAATTACGTTATTAATTATTTATTTTATATTATATGAAATTATGAAATAATTGAATTATTTGAAAATGTTTGAATTTGAATTTATATGAATTTTGAACGATTTGCTCTTGTATGAATTGTTTGCTTACCGTTTCTACATGAAATGAATTCGGAATTTTTGTGAAAATTTAATATGTTGGACTTACATGTGTTATGAATATGGATATATGTTCGTTTCATGTTTTTGGGTTCATTTTCATGAGTTATGAATTTATTTTGATTTTGGAATCCAAAACGGGGGCTAACGAGCAATTAGCGCACCATTGGTTCCTTATTTGATATCTTGAGTTAGGAAACTCGGATTCGAGTTTCGTCAACTTTGTTGAACTCGTATCAAAAATTTGAGTTTAATGAACTTAGCCTTATACTTTTCCAAAATTATTTGAACCTCTGAAATTCAACCGAAACACGCAACGGACGCCTAAACTGCCACGTTTTACTAAATAAGCCATAACTTATTCAAACCTTGACCAAATTAACCATGGTTTGATTCCTTGGAACCCTAACTCAACCCTCTAACCAGCCTTAACCACCCCAAACCGAGATAACCCCCTTCACTTGGAGAAAATCAGCCAAACTTCCCCTGCTTTCCAGTTTTCCCGTAGCTCAAGCCAATCCTTGGAGATTCAAGCTCAAATCTCTTCCAAACCTCCATTAATCCACAAGGTAAGCTTAGGATTGTTATATACATTCATTATGAGTCATTTTGATCCATTCTTCCCCAATTTTGAGCATGTTTTCATGGAGTTTGGAGAAGATGTTGAATAGTTAGGTTATATGTCAATTTGTTGAACTCTTTCATTCCTTGGTTGTTTTGGTTGATTCCAAGCTTGAATATGGTTGCCATGACACCTTCCTTGCATGTATGGTGAAGTATTAGATGGTAGTTGAAGCATTCATGAGTTACCATTAATGTATATTTGAAGTTTTTACATGAAATGATCATCCTTACCTCCTTAGCATGTTTCAACACTTTGGGAGCATATTTGTGTGTTGTTGTGGAGTGGTTTTCTTGCATTTTGATGATCTTAACTTACCTAAGTATGTTGGTTGGAGTTGGCATGGTGTTGCTCTGTTTTTCTGCAACGTTCTTTATTTTTTTTGGCTTCAGACTCAAATCCACGGGGGTGGATTTTTCCCTTTGGAAAAATCCGCGGGGGTGGATTTGAGTCAGTAGGTCTGGACCAAATCCATGGGGGTGGATTTTTCCCTTTGGAAAAATCCATGGGGGTGGATTTTGTCCAGTTTTGTTTTATTGCTCCGGTTTCGTTTTTTCTTGTTTTTCTTCGCTTGTTTTATATTCCTCCACCTCTTTTATGACTTTTATGCTATGCTAACATGTATTATCTTGAGTGTTATGAAATTTTATGATTTTTCGTGGAATATTTTCCGAGATATGCTTCAACGTGTCTTCTTTTCTCCTAATGTGTGCATGCATGGAGTTTGCTCTTAAGTTTGAACCCTAATTGCTATTTATTCCTTATTTAATGACTTGTATGATATGTATACATGTTATACTACGTGTTATGATCGTTATTTGAATTTCTTGGACTAATTTAGTATGATTTATGGAGATGTTGAACTTTAACAAATTTGAACGCTTCATGGAAGAATGGAATGAATGTTTATATGTCTTTAAGACATTAATAGTGCACATGAACATTTCCATAACATAATTTAATCTCTTATATATTCATATCATGATCATTGCATTGCCGAGCGTCTTATTTGGTCATATTGAGTCTCACTTCACTTTTCTTGCACAGATTTTGATCACGTTGGAGACGAGGCCGGTCAGTGAGGCTCGTGCTTTCTTCTTTTGACGGTTTAAGGTGGGTTTTTCTTCTATGTAGATACAAGACCCTATATATACCTTCAATGTGAAAGCTTTCGACCAAAATTATATATATATAAAGAGTCGTTTTAAAGAGTAAATGTTTTCAACGTAAAGCCTTATTTTATCGATCCTACCTAATGTTTTGGCGAGAAATGATCGAATGCACGAATGGGGCCCAGGGACTTAGTGTGAGTGGCTATCCGGGGAGGCACGGGCCGACGGTGATCCCTCACACTAGTTCCACCAATTAACGGCGTAACCGGACCTCGTTAGGAGTTAGCGAGGAATGGACGCTGAGCGCCATCTGGGGAGTCATGTAACCCCTTTTGGTCAATGAATGGGTGGTCGGGCCTTGCAAACCCACCACCAACCCGGAGGAAGAAGGAGTAAATGTTAATGAATGTGCACAAAAGATTGATTGCATGAAAAGAATAAATGAATGAATGTTTAAATGGTTTACACAAGGTGTTGGTTGGAGATAATGCACGCCCACTCGCCGGGCCAATAATGACCTAATGTTAATGATTCGTTATAATCCCTTTTGATGATTCTTTTCACCCCCTTGGGGAAATCTTTAAAAACCTCACTTGGGATTATAGCTTGCATGTGATTGCTTAATTACCGTCATATATTATATCTATGCCCTGTTTTATACCCACCAGTCCCTTTTGGACTGAACCCGTTTGGTTTTCAGTTATTTTGTGCAGGTGTTGAGGGAGCTAGGCGGGAATACGAGTCATAGGTCTTGCATTCGTCTCTAGCTCTGTATTTTGAGTCTTACACTTGCATATTACACTTTTGGATTATTGTATATGAATATCGATGTGGAGGGTATTTATTTTTGGGCCGTGATGGCAATTGTTAATGTATATGAATGATTTTTGGAGCTTGGATGCTCACGGTATATATATATATGGTATATGTTCGTTCATTGCTTCCGCTTTAATGTTTTATGTTGTTATATGGTTTTAAGGGTTAGCCCGCCTAGCTTAGAGTGTGTGTTTGTCCCCGTTCGCTGTGATTTGGCTCGGGTATGGATCGTCCATTTCATATTCGGGTCGGGTCTCGGTGCGGGGGATGTGGCACCTTGCGCTCGGGTGTTACATCCTTAAGTGGTATCAGAGCCTAGGGTTGCAAAACCCGGGCTCTCGTGACGTGTGAGTCAGTCTAGGTCGTTCGGCTTAGGGACTACTTGACAATGTGTTGCATATTCATCTCTTTTGTGCTTAATTGATTTAAATTTCGAATTTTGATTGAATTGATTGCATTATCATGCATAAACTAAAAATAGCACGCATTTTCAGTGTTTATTTCAGCATGCCACGTGGGAGGCCTCGTAGAGAGCATTCTCCGGGAGACAGGCATCACCATCATGAGCATGTTCCTCCACCTCCACAACCACCGCCGGCAGAGGCCTTTGTTAACTCAGTTATCAATATTATAGATCAAAGGCTACGAGATTATGTACCACCGGCACCTCCAGCACCACCTGCACCTGTTGTACAGCCCGAGGCACCGCTTTCTGTTATACTTAGGGAGTTTCAGAATCAAAGACCTCCCAAGTTCTTCAAAGGAAATGATATACAGGCGGAAATGTGGCTGAAAGAGGTAGAGAGGATATGGGAGCTCATTCCATGTGAGTCCCGAGAGAAAGCTCGATGCACTATCACTTTAATACAAGGGGAAGCCTACTCTTGGTGGGAAAGCACGCGGATTGTATTGGAGGCTACTGGAGAGGAGATCAATTGGGAAGTATTTACAAGGGAATTTAAGAACAAGTTCATCCCTCCCTCATCACGTACTCGAAGGTTGAGAGAATTTACCGAATTGAAGCAAGGATCGAGGTCTGTGGCCGAGTATGTTTCGGAGTATGAGAGGTTATCCCGCTATGCACCAAATATAGCAGGCGATGACTTCCATAAGGCTATGCAGTTTGTTCAAGGGCTTCGACCGGATATCCAGACCGCTTTAGAGGCAGTTAATACGAGCACTTGGGCAAAGGCTACTTCAAAAGCCTTAAAGGTTGAAGATTTGGTGAATGCGAGGAGGCCAGCTTATCGCCAAGGACAAGGATCAGGATTCGGCTCGGGATTTAACAAGGGAAAGAGGCCAATGAATGTACCAGCTCCACCACAAAAAGGGCCTTTCAAGAAGCCGAGAATCGGAGGTCAGATTGCACCCGTTCTACGACTGCCTCAGGCTCCACCGGCTCCTAAGGGATCTCGTAACGATCAGCCACCGTGTACTTATTGTGGATGGCCAACCCATTCTTATAACAATTGCCGAAAGAGGTTAAAGTTGTGTTTGATTTGCGGGAAAGGAGATCATATGGCTTTTGCATGCCCGGATAAGATTCCAGGATATCAAGCTGGGGCTCAGAGACCGATGGTCCAGGCACGAGCTTATGCCCTTGAGGGCGAGGAGCAGAATGTCGAGGTTGATCCAAACGCCGTGGTGGAAGGTACCGTTTGCATTCATAACACGAGCATTCATGCATTGTTCGATCCGGGTGCCACGCATACTTTTATATCTTCTGATCTATGTGCTTCTCTGTGCCTACCTGTTATTTGCTCAAATTCCTGTTATTTTGTGAGTTCGCCTCTTGGAGGTAGTTTGCAGACAGATCGGGTTGTCAGGGGTTGTTCAGTTTTGATAGTGGGGAAAGATTATCCGGCAGATTTCATTATTATGCCTATGAAGAAGTATGGGGTAATCTTCGGGATGGATTGGTTGTATCGGCACCGGGCCGAAGTTGATTGTTTTAAGAAGAGGATAAAGTTAGGTCAAGAGTTGATTGGAGAAGTGGGGTCGAAGAGTGTGCCACTCTTATCGTTTATGGAAGCTCGCAAGTTGGTGAAGGATGGAGCCATGGGATTTATCGCTTATCTCCTTAATAAACCAAAGGATAAATCAAGTTTTGAGGAGACGGCCGTGGTAAAGGAATATCCCGACGTATTTCCAGAAAATTTGGGTTCTCTACCACCGGATCGGGAGATCGAATTTG
Organism: Lantana camara; assembly: GCA_037501455.1. Lineage (NCBI taxonomy): Eukaryota > Viridiplantae > Streptophyta > Magnoliopsida > Lamiales > Verbenaceae > Lantana > Lantana camara. The sequence continues at coordinate 85,067,560 of CM074862.1, read as the reverse complement.
TTATTGATTTATATCCGGGATCAGAACCTTACTCCAAGACTCCTTATAGAATGGCTCCGGCAGAGTTGAAAGAGTTGAAAATTCAACTCGAGGAATTACTCAAGATTGGATATATTCGACCGAGTTCATCTCCGTGGGGTGCTCCGGTTCTCTTTGTTAAGAAGAAAGATGGAACGTTGAGAATGTGTATAGATTACCGGGAGCTTAATCGGATGACTATCAAGAATAAGTACCCGTTGCCCCACATCGAGGATCTATTTGATATGTTGCAAGGTTCAAAGGTTTATTCGAAATTGGATTTAAGGCAGGGCTACTACCAGTTGAAAATCCGGGAAGAGGATATACCAAAGACAGGATTTAATATCCGGTATGGGCATTATGAGTTCGTAGTGATGCCTTTTGGTTTAACAAATGCCCCTGCAGCATTTATGGACATGATGCATCGGATTTTTCGGCCTTATTTGGATAAATTCGTCGTAATCTTCATTGATGACATTCTTGTTTATTCGAAGACTCCGGAAGATCACGCTAGGCATCTCAATTTGGTATTGGAGACGTTGAAAGAGCACCGGTTGTATGCGAAGTTTAGTAAGTGTGAGTTTTGGATCGACCGGGTTGCTTTTCTAGGCCATATTATTTCAAGTAAGGGTTTGGAAGTTGATCCTTCAAAGATCGAGACGGTTATTCAGTGGCAGAGTCCGAAAAATGCTTCCGAGGTTAGAAGTTTCTTGGGATTGGCTGGTTATTACCGAAGGTTTGTAAAGGATTTTTCAAAGATAGCCGGTCCTTTAACTCGATTAACTAAGAAGGAAGCTAAATTTGAGTGGGACGAGGCATGCGAAGCAAGTTTCCAACTCTTGAAGGAAAAATTGACAACTGCACCGGTGTTAGCACTTCCCGAGGGAACTGAAGGATACATGGTTTATACGGATGCCTCGAAAGAAGGGTTGGGATGTGTTTTGATGCAGAATGGTAAGGTGATAGCTTATGCCTCGAGGAAATTGAAGGATCATGAACAGAATTACCCCACTCACGATCTCGAACTAGCAGCAGTGATCTTTGCTTTGGGAAAGTGGAGACACTACTTATATGGAATTTCTTTTGAGATCTTTTCCGACCACAAGAGCCTCCAGTATTTGTTTTCTCAGAAGGAGTTGAACAAGAGACAGAGGCGTTGGATGGAGACTTTGGCAGATTATGAGTGTACGATTCGATATCATCCCGGAAAGGCCAACGTGGTCGCGGATGCGCTTAGTAGGAAAGCTAGCGTGTCCAGTGTTAAGGTGGAAACTATGGATGAATCTGAGTCCTTCAAGCTAAGAGCTAGTATTCGGAATATTACCGTTCAACCGGACCTTCGGCAGAGATTGTTTGAAGCTCAGAAAGTGGATTCCGAAGTTCAGAGGTTGGTGCAGAAAGCTAGAAATGATTCAGAAAGTCCGTTCGGATTTGATGACACCGGACTTCTAAGGTTTAAGAATAGAGTGGTGGTTCCGGAAGAGTTGAAACGGTTGATATTGGAAGAAGCTCATCGATCAGGGTATTCGATACATCCCGGGGGAAATAAGATGTATAAGGACTTAAGGAAATTTTATTGGTGGAATGGACTTAAGCGGGATGTGATCGACTTCGTGAGACATTGCTTGACTTGCCAAGTGGTGAAAGCAGAGCATCAGAAGCCATCGGGGCTATTGCAACCGTTACCGATTCCAGAATGGAAATGGCAGCAAGTGGCGATGGATTTCGTTTCGGGTCTTCCACGAGTGAAAGGTGGTTTAGATGGAATTTGGGTGATAGTGGATCGATTGACGAAATCGGCACATTTTCTTGCTATTCGGATGTCGGATAAGGTACCTAAATTGACTAAGAAGTATGTGGATGAAATTGTCCGACTTCATGGAGTACCGGTTAGCATTGTATCAGATCGGGATCCGAGGTTTACTTCTAGATTTTGGCAAGAATTGCAAAGGAATCTGGGCACAAGGCTTCAATTCAGCACAGCTTTCCATCCTCAGACAGACGGGCAATCAGAGAGATTAATTAAATATTTGGAGGATATGTTGAGAGCATGTGCATTGGATTTTTCGAGTTCGTGGAACGAGCAATTACCTTTGATTGAATTCGCCTATAATAACAGCTTTCAAGCATCGATAGAAATGGCTCCATATGAGGCTCTCTACGGACGGAAATGCAGGTCACCGTTGTTCTTTGATTTGGAAGAATGGAATTGGACCAAGCAAGAAGGTGTGAAACGAGGGGAGAATAAGGAAAACCCCTCTAAGGCCGTGCAAGAGGTAATTGATAAGGTCCAAATAATTAGACAACGGATGAAAGCAGCCCAGGATAGACAGAAAAGCTATGCCGATCACCGAAGGAAAGATCTTCAGTTTGAGGTTGGTGATAGGGTATTCTTGAAAGCCTCACCTCGTAAGGGATTTTCGAGGATTGGAAAAGGAGGGAAATTGAATCCTCGGTTTCTAGGACCGTATGAGATTTTGGAGAAAATTGGAGATACGGCCTATCGTTTGGACCTACCCCCGAGTTTGACCGGAATTCATAATGTATTTCATGTATCTCAGCTTCGGAAATATTATCCGGATAAGTCGGAAGTCATACCGGTCGAGGAAGTGGAGTTAGAACCGAATCTCACCTTCGTTCAGAAGCCGATTAAGATTTTGGATCGTAAATTTCAAGAACTTCGAAATCGGCAGATCCCACTAGTTAAAGTCTTATGGAGAAGTGATAAAACGGAAGAGGCGACGTGGGAGACGGAGGATAAGATGAAAAGATTCCATCCTGAGTTGTTTCCGGACAATCAGTGAATCCGAGGACGGATTCTCCTAAAGGGGGGAGATTGTAACGCCCCGACTTTTCAAGTCGTTCAGGTATGAATTATGTGATAATTACGTGCGCATTTAATTTATTTTAATTACGTTATTAATTATTTATTTTATATTATATGAAATTATGAAATAATTGAATTATTTGAAAATGTTTGAATTTGAATTTATATGAATTTTGAACGATTTGCTCTTGTATGAATTGTTTGCTTACCGTTTCTACATGAAATGAATTCGGAATTTTTGTGAAAATTTAATATGTTGGACTTACATGTGTTATGAATATGGATATATGTTCGTTTCATGTTTTCGGGTTCATTTTCATGAGTTATGAATTTATTTTGATTTTGGAATCCAAAACGGGGGCTAACGAGCAATTAGCGCACCATTGGTTCCTTATTTGATATCTTGAGTTAGGAAACTCGGATTCGAGTTTCGTCAACTTTGTTGAACTCGTATCAAAAATTTGAGTTTAATGAACTTAGCCTTATACTTTTCCAAAATTATTTGAACCTCTGAAATTCAACCGAAACACGCAACGGACGCCTAAACTGCCACGTTTTACTAAATAAGCCATAACTTATTCAAACCTTGACCAAATTAACCATGGTTTGATTCCTTGGAACCCTAACTCAACCCTCTAACCAGCCTTAACCACCCCAAACCGAGATAACCCCCTTCACTTGGAGAAAATCAGCCAAACTTCCCCTGCTTTCCAGTTTTCCCGTAGCTCAAGCCAATCCTTGGAGATTCAAGCTCAAATCTCTTCCAAACCTCCATTAATCCACAAGGTAAGCTTAGGATTGTTATATACATTCATTATGAGTCATTTTGATCCATTCTTCCCCAATTTTGAGCATGTTTTCATGGAGTTTGGAGAAGATGTTGAATAGTTAGGTTATATGTCAATTTGTTGAACTCTTTCATTCCTTGGTTGTTTTGGTTGATTCCAAGCTTGAATATGGTTGCCATGACACCTTCCTTGCATGTATGGTGAAGTATTAGATGGTAGTTGAAGCATTCATGAGTTACCATTAATGTATATTTGAAGTTTTTACATGAAATGATCATCCTTACCTCCTTAGCATGTTTCAACACTTTGGGAGCATATTTGTGTGTTGTTGTGGAGTGGTTTTCTTGCATTTTGATGATCTTAACTTACCTAAGTATGTTGGTTGGAGTTGGCATGGTGTTGCTCTGTTTTTCTGCAACGTTCTTTATTTTTTTTGGCTTCAGACTCAAATCCACGGGGGTGGATTTTTCCCTTTGGAAAAATCCGCGGGGGTGGATTTGAGTCAGTAGGTCTGGACCAAATCCATGGGGGTGGATTTTTCCCTTTGGAAAAATCCATGGGGGTGGATTTTGTCCAGTTTTGTTTTATTGCTCCGGTTTCGTTTTTTCTTGTTTTTCTTCGCTTGTTTTATATTCCTCCACCTCTTTTATGACTTTTATGCTATGCTAACATGTATTATCTTGAGTGTTATGAAATTTTATGATTTTTCGTGGAATATTTTCCGAGATATGCTTCAACGTGTCTTCTTTTCTCCTAATGTGTGCATGCATGGAGTTTGCTCTTAAGTTTGAACCCTAATTGCTATTTATTCCTTATTTAATGACTTGTATGATATGTATACATGTTATACTACGTGTTATGATCGTTATTTGAATTTCTTGGACTAATTTAGTATGATTTATGGAGATGTTGAACTTTAACAAATTTGAACGCTTCATGGAAGAATGGAATGAATGTTTATATGTCTTTAAGACATTAATAGTGCACATGAACATTTCCATAACATAATTTAATCTCTTATATATTCATATCATGATCATTGCATTGCCGAGCGTCTTATTTGGTCATATTGAGTCTCACTTCACTTTTCTTGCACAGATTTTGATCACGTTGGAGACGAGGCCGGTCAGTGAGGCTCGTGCTTTCTTCTTTTGACGGTTTAAGGTGGGTTTTTCTTCTATGTAGATACAAGACCCTATATATACCTTCAATGTGAAAGCTTTCGACCAAAATTATATATATATAAAGAGTCGTTTTAAAGAGTAAATGTTTTCAACGTAAAGCCTTATTTTATCGATCCTACCTAATGTTTTGGCGAGAAATGATCGAATGCACGAATGGGGCCCAGGGACTTAGTGTGAGTGGCTATCCGGGGAGGCACGGGCCGACGGTGATCCCTCACACTAGTTCCACCAATTAACGGCGTAACCGGACCTCGTTAGGAGTTAGCGAGGAATGGACGCTGAGCGCCATCTGGGGAGTCATGTAACCCCTTTTGGTCAATGAATGGGTGGTCGGGCCTTGCAAACCCACCACCAACCCGGAGGAAGAAGGAGTAAATGTTAATGAATGTGCACAAAAGATTGATTGCATGAAAAGAATAAATGAATGAATGTTTAAATGGTTTACACAAGGTGTTGGTTGGAGATAATGCACGCCCACTCGCCGGGCCAATAATGACCTAATGTTAATGATTCGTTATAATCCCTTTTGATGATTCTTTTCACCCCCTTGGGGAAATCTTTAAAAACCTCACTTGGGATTATAGCTTGCATGTGATTGCTTAATTACCGTCATATATTATATCTATGCCCTGTTTTATACCCACCAGTCCCTTTTGGACTGAACCCGTTTGGTTTTCAGTTATTTTGTACAGGTGTTGAGGGAGCTAGGCGGGAATACGAGTCATAGGTCTTGCATTCGTCTCTAGCTCTGTATTTTGAGTCTTACACTTGCATATTACACTTTTGGATTATTGTATATGAATATCGATGTGGAGGGTATTTATTTTTGGGCCGTGATGGCAATTGTTAATGTATATGAATGATTTTTGGAGCTTGGATGCTCACGGTATATATATATATGGTATATGTTCGTTCATTGCTTCCGCTTTAATGTTTTATGTTGTTATATGGTTTTAAGGGTTAGCCCGCCTAGCTTAGAGTGTGTGTTTGTCCCCGTTCGCTGTGATTTGGCTCGGGTATGGATCGTCCATTTCATATTCGGGTCGGGTCTCGGTGCGGGGGATGTGGCACCTTGCGCTCGGGTGTTACAGGGTAGCTTTAAGCGACCGTAGCGCGAGCGTTGGGTTTGACAGCCTGAACCCCCCGCTCGAATAGTGGACCGAGGCCCATGGGCCTGGATTAGTCAACAAGTGAATGGGCTGGGTTGGTCCGCGAGCCCTGTAACGCGAGCGTCCAAGCTTTATGTCTGCAGATGGCGACACGTGTACAGCGTTGATCCGAGCGTGATTTTGGCCTTATCATTTTGCCCCCCAAATTCTGCAGGTACGCTGTAGCACCCATACGTAGGGCCACATCCCCCGCACCATAATCCGAACCCGAATACGAAATGGAATGTCCGCACCCGAATCCGAATCATAGCGAACGGGAGACCAAACACACTCTCTAGGCTAGGCGGAGCTAAACAACACCAAATCAGAGTATGCGGAAGCGAATAAATAAAAACATCAAGCAATGATCAACACATATATACATAGGTACCAACACACACCTATCCATGTAGTATTTACATATAGATACCAACATTACAACCCGTACAAAAGCCATCACGGCTCGAGCAAAATAGTATGTAAGTATATACAAACCATAGCTGTACAACTACAAAATGATAAAGTGCAGGTATGTAAATGCACCTAACGAGACCTAGACTGACAAGTGCATAAAGAAGGACACACTTCTCCGCCTAGCTCACGCTCCCAAAACCTGCAACTAAAAGAGTAAACGAGGGTCAGTCAACTGACTGAGTGAGGGGCTAACGCACACCCACACCCTATATATATATAAAGCAGAGCACAAAGCAAAGGGTGGAATTATGAATCGGAATAGGTTTTACAAACTAAACTTTCCAAAGCAAATACATATACTTTAAAACATTTCATAAACACTATCCCGATTCATACTTCCTGACATATCACAACATAACATAATGCTCGGCGAGAACGAGCTTCCAACCTTTACTCCTCAGAACAAACAAAACGGAAATCATATATCAACCTCTACACCAATGATGGAAGAGCCACCGGCGGCCTTAACCATCCATACATATACAGACTCACGAGGGGTAGCGAACCCACATCGTGCCCTCCCCGGTTTTTACGCCGAAGGCATCGAAATACCACACCTTCCCAAACTCCCAGGGGTCGCGTGTGATATATCGGATGGAGACTACGCACAGGCCGAACCTCGACGGCCCGAACCGTCCCGAGGGTTCCTTACCCGTAGCTCCTTGGATCCACACATACAAATCATAACAAATGCCAAATCTTTCATGGCAATCTCGCTAACAGAATTGTAAAGCCTTTTTTCCAAAACATAGCTTACATAGGCTTATTTAATATCTTTTCCCAAAACAAAGTTGTTCACAAGATCATAAACATATTCTAATCAACACATACATATCTATATATATAATATATAGTCACATGCACAGCCTGAAAACATCACATAAGGCTTTAGGTCGCTTAGCTAAGAAAATTCCTAAACCTCACCTTGTGCGTGACCAAAATATGAGCAGACGTGAACAACCTACGCCTCGGGCTCGTCAACTGGAACCTCCTCTGAAAAGAAAACACGAAAGCCCAAGACTTAGACTCTATATGATCCAAAGAAGACGCCCGACAAAATGCATGATTCATGTCCACATGTAAAATATTACAATTAGGTCATATAATTCACAAATCATAGCATACATACTTATTTACAATTTATTATGCAATAAAAATCAAGTCATAACAATTAACATGCAAAAGAAAAGCATTTAAAGTCATACAAATGCATAATTAAGGCAAAGAGAAATAGTGGCAGAATCCACCCCCATGGATTTTTCCAAAGGGGAAAATCCACCCCCGCGGATTTTTCCAGACCTACTGCCTCAAATCCACCCCCGTGGATTTTTCCAAAGGGAAAAATCCACCCTCGTGGATTTGATCCAGTAGCTCAAAGGAAGGTTTCGGCCATGGGAACGGCCGTTCCCGTTCCCAGTACAAACTGGGAACGGCCGTTCCCACTCTCGGTGGGAACAGTGAAATGGCCTGGGAACGGTCGTTCCCAGTTTGAAACTGGGGCGGGAACGGCCGTTCCGGCCTGGTTCGAAAAGCTGGAGCAGAGTTCATTACAGAAAACAGGGGAAGCTCATTTTTGGTGCCAAAATGGCCAAAATCCAATACCCAAGAGTGGCCACAACCTCCTAAAATGCACAAACAATACACATGAATCATGCTTGACAAGTTGACACTCAAATAACTCAAGAAAAACGGAATAAAAGGCATGATCAAAGGAATGCAACATTCAAGCCAAAAATCATGATCAACAATAAATGCTCAACTAACCATGGATTTAATGCCATAAATATAACACATACAACATTTACAACTCATATATGAAGCTAGGAATCAAACACATCAAGCAAAGAGCAAGTATCCACATTTTTAGCTAAACCCTTACTATTCACGTAGAGAGACAAAGGCACACCAAACCTATTCCAAACTCAGAAATTAAACCATAAAAATGACGAGCACGACGAGGGGATTCCGAAACATACTCAAGTTCGAGAAAAGACGAAGAAACGAGGGAGATCTTGGCTTGGGAAGTTTGGATGATCAACTTGGGGTTTTGGCTCTTGCTTGGCTTGGTTGCTGCTGTTGAACGTAAAATGAAGAGAGGAAAGAATGGTTCAGCCTTTAAGGCTGGACCGGTCGGTTCACGGGTTCGGTTCAAGGTGTTCTGGTTCAAGTTGGTTCGGTTCAACAAATACAGGTTCAAATAAGGCCAACTCAATTAAAACGAATAAATCACATACAACATTTATTCAAATAAATTCACATAAGTTCAAATAATTTAAATAAGTCATATACAATTAATCCAAAATGCAAATATTGATAAATCACATAATTTACCTGTACCGACTGTGAGTCGGGGTGTTACAACCTCCCCCCCTTCGGAGAACCTGGTCCCCAGGTTAACTGTCTGACCTGAGAACAACTCTGGGTACAACTGTCTCATCTTCTCCTCAGTCTCCCAAGTAGACTCTTCGGATTTCTGATCTCTCCAAAGAACTCGGACCAAGGGAATCTGTTTATTCCTCAACACTTGTATCTTCCGGTCTTGAATCTCAACCGGGTGTCTTACTATTGTCAAATCCGTCTCAAGTTGTACCTCTTCAACAGGGAGAATAGTTGATTCTTCGGGATAATATTTCCTGAGCTGCGAAACATGAAACACATTATGTATCTCGGTCAATCTAGGTGGTAGGTCCAACCTATACGCCACTTCTCCAATTCTCTCAAGGATTTCAAAAGGTCCAAGGTATCTTGGGTTAAGCTTCCCACCTCGACCTATTCGAGAAAATCCCTTTCTCGGAGATGCTTTTAAGAAAACCTTATCTCCGACTTCAAACTCAAGGGGCCTTCTCCTCTTATCCGCATAGCTCTTCTGACGGTCCTGAGCTGCCTTCATTCTTTGCTGAATCAACTTGACCTTAGCAGTGGTCTTATCCAATCTCTCTCGAGGTGTAGCTCTTTCGAGCTTGTTCTCCTCTGTCCACCGCCAATCCTCCATATCCCAAAATAGAGGCGATCTACACTTCCTTCCATATAGTGCCTCGTAGGGAGCCATACCAATAGAGGTCTGAAAACTGTTGTTATAGGCAAACTCAACCAGAGCTAAATGCTTGTCCCACTTTTCCTTAAAATCCAAAGCAAACACTCGTAATAAATCCTCCAAGTACTTAATCAGTCTCTCTGACTGCCCATCTGTCTGGGGATGAAAAGCGGTGCTGAAATTAAGCCTCGTACCCAACCTACTCTGAAGATCCTGCCAAAACTTAGCTGTGAACCTCGGATCACGATATGAGACAATGCTAGCAGGCGCCCCATGAAGTCTCACAATCTCATCACAATACAATTCTGCCAACTTCGGAGTCTTGTAAGACATCTTCACCTTGAGAAAATGAGCTGACTTGGTCAATCGGTCGACTATCACCCAAATTCCATCATAACCTCCTCTTGATCTTGGCAAGCCGGACACAAAGTCCATAGTCACTTGTTCCCACTTCCATTCAGGAATCGGAAGTGGTTGGAGGGTTCCTCCCGGTTTCTGGTGTTCTGCCTTCACCACTTGGCACGTGAGACACCGCTTCACAAAGTTCGCGACATCTCTCTTCATGCCATTCCACCAGAAGTATTCCTTCAAATCTCGGTACATCTTCGTACCACCGGGGTGAATGGAATATCCAGAACGGTGTCCTTCCTCAAGTATTAACCTCTTGAGGTCTTCTGGGACACAAACCCTGGTCTTGAACCTGAACAAACCGGAATCATCAAACCCAAACTTCGTCTCGGGGTCTATCCTAGACCGAACCACTAATCTCTGAATCTCTGTATCCAAAGCTTGAGAATCCAACAACCTCTGTTTCAAATCCGGCTGAACTGAGATGTTAGCTAACCGAGTCACTGAAACCAAAACTGTCGAACCCTGTCCTGAAGACCCTGCACTCAAACCTGAAACACTTGCTTTCCTGCTCAAAGCATCTGCTACGACATTAGCCTTGCCCGGATGATACTGAATCGTGCAGTCATAATCCTCTAAGAATTCCATCCAACGCCTCTGTCTATTATTAAGCTCCTTCTCAGTGAAAAGATACTTGAGGCTCTTATGATCCGTGAATATCTCGAAAGTCGTCCCATAGAGATAATGACGCCACTTCCTCAAAGCAAACACAACCGCTGCAAGCTCAAGATCATGAGTGGGGTAGTTCTTCTCGTGTTCCTTCAACTTTCTAGAAGCATAGGCCACCACTCGGCCATTTTGCATCAATACACATCCGAGTCCTTCCTTAGAAGCATCTGCAAAAACTGAGTAGCCCTCGGATCCCTCGGGTAGGGTAAGAACTGGTGCTGAAGTTAATCTTTCCTTCAATGCTTGGAAACTTCTCTCGCACCCATCATCCCACTCATACCTCACCTCCTTTTTGGTTAATCGAGTCAACGGGCAAGCAATCTTGGAAAAGTCCTTCACAAATCTCCTATAATAACCCGCTAACCCAAGAAAACTTCTTATCTCGGAGGCATTCTTCGGTCTTTCCCACTGAACCACGGTCTCAATCTTAGAAGGATCAACTTCAATCCCCTCACCTGAAATTATGTGACCCAGAAAAGACACTCTGTCGAGCCAGAACTCGCACTTGCTAAATTTGGCATAAAGCTTGTGCTCTCTAAGGGTCTCCAAAACAATCCTGAGGTGAGATGCGTGCTCTTCTGCAGACTTAGAATACACCAAAATGTCGTCTATGAAAATGACCACAAACTTGTCAAGATACTGTCTAAACACTCGGTGCATCATATCCATGAACAAGGCTGGAGCATTGGTTAACCCAAACGGCATCACTACAAACTCGAAGTGTCCATAACGGGTATTGAACGCAGTCTTAGAGATATCCTCTTCCCGGATACGAAGTTGGTAATATCCCTGCCTCAAATCTAACTTAGAGTACACCTGTGACCCTTGCAAGATATCAAACAACTCTTCGATATGAGGTAAAGGATACTTATTCTTCACTGTCATCCGGTTCAACTCGCGGTAGTCTATACACATCCTCAAAGTCCCGTCCTTCTTCTTCACAAATAACACAGGAGCACCCCACGGGGATGTACTCGGACGGATGTAACCGCAAGTCAAAAGCTCATCCAGCTGCGTTTTCAACTCCTTCAACTCAGCAGGAGCCATCCGATACGGTGTCTTAGAGAAAGGCTCCGCTCCAGGATAAAGGTCGACCACAAACTCGATGTCCCTATCAGGTGGTAAAGAACCCAAATTCTCAGGGAATACATCGGGAAACTCACTCACGACCTCTGTCTCCTCAAGTTTGGCCTGATCCTTCGGTTTATTCAGAAGGTAAGCCACAAAACCTGTCGCACCGTCCCGGAGGAGCTTACTTGCTTCCATAAAAGACACAAACGGGCTGGACTTCAACCTCTCACCCGTAAAGACCACGGACCCCAAAGAAACTTTCTTCTCATGACAATCCAACTGAGCTCGGTATCTGAAGAGAAAATCCATGCCAAGGATAATCTCATACCTCTTCAACGGTAGAACTATCAGATCTGCAGGAAAAACTCGGCCCTCAAACACCACCGGACACTCCCTAAACACCCTGTCAGCTTCCACAGATCCTCCCAAAGGAGTATTCACCACATACACATGCGCAGATAATTCATCAAGTAAAGGCAAAGAAGCAACAATATCCCGGGAAATAAATGAATGCGTAGCCCCGGGATCAAACAATGCATGTAGTGATATGCCATGAATGTTGATTGTACCTTCTATCACGGCGTTCGGGTCGACATCAGCAGCTTCCTCCTCTCCCTCCAAAGCAAACACGCGAGCCTGCACAACCGGCCTCCTATTTGGGCAAGCATCAATCAAATGATCAGAAGACCCACACGCCTAGCATTTACCCAGAAGCTTCCAACACCGCTCCACCGGATGTCTCCCCTGACAATGAGCACAAACAGGTGGTCCCTGAGCTGGAGCCGGTCGAGCTGGAACAACAGGAGGTGCTACGGGACCGGTAATACGGGGCTTTTTGTTCCCTAAACCCTGGGGACGAAAAGCCGGTGGGACAGGAGCTCGTGGAGCATAAGAAACGGGCCTCTTACCCGAACCAGAAACTGATCCCGATCCTCGAGTAGAAGAGAAAGGTGGAGGCTTCAACCGAGCCATTTGGGCCTCAACTTGAATTGCCCTCTTTGTAACTTTGGCCCAAGTACTCACATTAGCAGCTTGTAAAGCTTCTTGAATATCTCGGCGAAGTCCATGAAGAAACGTTCGGGCCTTATGATCATCATGGTCGGTGATGTGAGTGGCATAAGGAGCTAGCCTCTCAAACTCCAATAAATAATCCTCCATCGTCCGATTTCCTTGCCTCAAATTAGTGAACTCTTGGAGGCGACGTTCTTGTGCACTATGGGGGATATATTTCTCATGGAATTCCTGCACAAACGCCTCCCAATTAAATTCCATACCCGTTCTCTCAAGCCTGGATCTCACACTTCTAAGCCAAATAGCCGCTGGCCCTTGAATAATACGCCCGGTGCAAACAGCCTTGTCCTGGGAATTCCCCTGACAGATCTCCCAAATACCTCGAATCTCAGACAACCACTCTTCCGCCTTAATATCATCACCTCCATACCACTTTGGAGGATTGTTGTTCCGGAAGTCCCTATACACGGCGGAAATTTCTTGTCCTTCACCCGGATTTACATTACCCCTTTGATTTTGTTGGAGTTGATTAAGTAGGGCTTGGACAATATTCTCCGCATTCATAGGTGGTGGCGGAGGTGCATTCTGTGGAGCCTGTGGAGCCGGCTCGTTCAAATCGGGGGTTCGTTCACGATTATTATGTCTTCTTGGAGGCATCCTGAAATTCATAGATTCAAGCAATATAGATGCATGTAAATTAGTGTATGAATATGTATACAATTTTAAGAAAATAATCAAGTAATCAATTAGTCAAGTAATCACATATTCAAATTACACATACACATAATCAAAAATCACATTGTCCTAAGCCGTACGACCTAGACAGACCCACACGACACTAGAGCCCGGTTTTGCAACCGCGCTCTGATACCACTTAAGGATGTAGCACCCATACGTAGGGCCACATCCCCCGCACCATAATCCGAACCCGAATACGAAATGGAATGTCCGCACCCGAATCCGAATCATAGCGAACGGGAGACCAAACACACTCTCTAGGCTAGGCGGAGCTAAACAACACCAAATCAGAGTATGCGGAAGCGAATAAATAAAAGCATCAAGCAATGATCAACACATATATACATAGGTACCAACACACACCTATCCATGTAGTATTTACATATAGATACCAACATTACAACCCGTACAAAAGCCATCACGGCTCGAGCAAAATAGTATGTAAGTATATACAAACCATAGCTGTACAACTACAAAATGATAAAGTGCAGGTATGTAAATGCACCTAACGAGACCTAGACTGACAAGTGCATAAAGAAGGACACACTTCTCCGCCTAGCTCACGCTCCCAAAACCTGCAACTAAAAGAGTAAACGAGGGTCAGTCAACTGACTGAGTGAGGGGCTAACGCACACCCACACCCTATATATATATAAAGCAGAGCACAAAGCAAAGGGTGGAATTATGAACCGGAATAGGTTTTACAAACTAAACTTTCCAAAGCAAATACATATACTTTAAAACATTTCATAAACACTATCCCGATTCATACTTCCTGACATATCACAACATAACATAATGCTCGGCGAGAACGAGCTTCCAACCTTTACTCCTCAGAACAAACAAAACGGAAATCATATATCAACCTCTACACCAATGATGGAAGAGCCACCGGCGGCCTTAACCATCCATACATATACAGACTCACGAGGGGTAGCGAACCCACATCGTGCCCTCCCCGGTTTTTACGCCGAAGGCATCGAAATACCACACCTTCCCAAACTCCCAGGGGTCGCGTGTGATATATCGGATGGAGACTACGCACAGGCCGAACCTCGACGGCCCGAACCGTCCCGAGGGTTCCTTACCCGTAGCTCATTGGATCCACACATACAAATCATAACAAATGCCAAATCTTTCATGGCAATCTCGCTAACAGAATTGTAAAGCCTTTTTTCCAAAACATAGCTTACATAGGCTTATTTAATATCTTTTCCCAAAACAAAATTGTTCACAAGATCATAAACATATTCTAATCAACACATACATATCTATATATATAATATATAGTCACATGCACGGCCTGAAAACATCACATAAGGCTTTAGGTCGCTTAGCTAAGAAAATTCCTAAACCTCACCTTGTGCGTGACCAAAATATGAGCAGACGTGAACAACCTACGCCTCGGGCTCGTCAACTGGAACCTCCTCTGAAAAGAAAACACGAAAGCCCAAGACTTAGACTCTATATGAACCAAAGAAGACGCCCGGCAAAATGCATGATTCATGTCCACATGTAAAATATTACAATTAGGTCATATAATTCACAAATCATAGCATACATACTTATTTACAATTTATTATGCAATAAAAATCAAGTCATAACAATTAACATGCAAAAGAAAAGCATTTAAAGTCATACAAATGCATAATTAAGGCAAAGAGAAATAGTGGCAGAATCCACCCCCATGGATTTTTCCAAAGGGGAAAATCCACCCCCGCGGATTTTTCCAGACCTACTGCCTCAAATCCACCCCCGTGGATTTTTCCAAAGGGAAAAATCCACCCTCGTGGATTTGATCCAGTAGCTCAAAGGAAGGTTTCGGCCATGGGAACGGCCGTTCCCGTTCCCAGTACAAACTGGGAACGGCCGTTCCCACTCTCGGCGGGAACAGTGAAATGGCCTGGGAACGGTCGTTCCCAGTTTGAAACAGGGGCGGGAACGGCCGTTCCGGCCTGGTTCAAAAAGCTGGAGCAGAGTTCATTACAGAAAACAGGGGAAGCTCATTTTTGGTGCCAAAATGGCCAAAATCCAATACCCAAGAGTGGCCACAACCTCCTAAAATGCACAAACAATACACATGAATCATGCTTGACAAGTTGACACTCAAATAACTCAAGAAAAACGGAATAAAAGGCATGATCAAAGGAATGCAACATTCAAGCCAAAAATCATGATCAACAATAAATGCTCAACTAACCATGGATTTAATGCCATAAATATAACACATACAACATTTACAACTCATATATGAAGCTAGGAATCAAACACATCAAGCAAAGAGCAAGTATCCACATTTTTAGCTAAACCCTTACTATTCACGTAGAGAGACAAAGGCACACCAAACCTATTCCAAACTCAGAAATTAAACCATAGAAATGACGAGCACGACGAGGGGATTCCGAAACATACTCAAGTTCGAGAAAAGACGAAGAAACGAGGGAGATCTTGGCTTGGGAAGTTTGGATGATCAACTTGGGGTTTTGGCTCTTGCTTGGCTTGGTTGCTGCTGTTGAACGTAAAATGAAGAGAGGAAAGAATGGTTCAGCCTTTAAGGCTGGACCGGTCGGTTCACGGGTTCGGTTCAAGGTGTTCTGGTTCAAGTTGGTTCGGTTCAACAAATACAGGTTCAAATAAGGCCAACTCAATTAAAACGAATAAATCACATACAACATTTATTCAAATAAATTCACATAAGTTCAAATAATTTAAATAAGTCATATACAATTAATCCAAAACGCAAATATTGATAAATCACATAATTTACCTGTACCGACTGTGAGTCGGGGTGTTACATACGCTTGAGCATACTGTAGAATTTTAACCATTGAACCCTGTCTTTGAACATACGAGGGCCAAGCTTTTGAAGGGAAGTGACTGTTTGTCTTCTGCAATGGACCTCTTCTGACACGGCCATAAATGCAGTCCCATCCGCATTTAATGCGGAGTGGCAACGTGGGCGCGTGTTTCGCTGAGTGGGCACGTGTACTCCGGGAAGTGTGAGGCAGTTACCAAACGCGGGAGTCTCCCAAGGGGGGAAATAATTGCGTTTTCAAATCCCCAACCCTAATTAATGCAAATTACTCCCCTATAAATAGGGATCCGGAAGGCTCTTTCACCCTTTTATGCTTCCAAGTCTTCTTCAGGCAGAATAGCAGCAAAGTCTCTGCAAATTCTTGCGACTTCCAACAAGTTTCTTCTTCAATCCTTAGGTAAATCCTCGAAATTTCTTATTTTACCTACACTAACCTTAGATTTAGGTTGTGTTTGAGTGATACTTTTGAGTGAGGAACCTTTTCCGTTGTTGAATCCACACCAGAATTCCTTTTCCTCCACTGATCCTTTGTTTGAAAGCTTCATCTTCAAGAACAGAAGAACAACAATGGCGGACAACGTTGAAGAAGGTTATGTGAGGGAGATAGACGAGATGTCTGTTGGAAGTTCTTTCCCTCATGATACTATGCCCATGGCGGTTCCAATAGCGAGAAACCCAGGAGATGTTGGGGATGAGGAGCTTGATGCCGCCGTTCAAGGGATGAACGAGCGTGGTCCGAAAGGGGTAGATCATCTCTTCGAGGAGATGGGTCTTGTGATGGAGATGCAGAGGCAGGGGGAGAGAGCACTTCCAGTATTGAACAGCGCAGTGAGACCCCAGGATCACAGGGTGACTGTGGCGATCGCGGTCCCAGAAGGCGATACAGAGCCCTCCGAGCGCCGGGCTGATGGCGAGCCTCCCCGTAAACAACAAAGGAAGGGGAAAGAGCCAATGACCCGGGTGAGGCAACACAATCCCCACCAAACAGATAGATCCCCAGACGAAATTGAGAGCATCTTGATGCTCGAAGACCTGGCGGATATGAAGGCCAAGGTTTACTGGGATGAGGCGGTGTTCCCCATTCGCCTTCCTGTGGAGGGAGAGAGAGCCAACCGTCCGCCTCCGGGAATGATGACCATCTACCTAGATTCGGTCTTGGTTGGGGGCCTAAGGTTGCCCATTCCGACCGTCGTTGCCAATATCTGCAATTATCTCACACTCAGCCCCTCTCAAATCCTTCCGAACGACATAGCCTTGATAAATACTTTTGTGATGCTGATGAAGGCTACGGGCCACGAGCCCTCCATAGACAATTTCAACAGCCTGATTCAAGTGGCCCGCTCGCCCTGCTCGTCCTCTACAGATGGGTTTTACTATGCCCAGGCCAAGTCTGGTCTTAAAATGATCGATTCACCTTCCTATTCATATGGCGAGCATTGGAAGGAAAAATATTTCTTTGTGGGAGCGCCTGGTGGGATTTTCGGAGCGAATCGAGGGTGGATAATTCATGGAGAGGGACCGTTGGTTAGAAACAGATCCCAGAATAAGTTCTTCGAGCATTGGGCGAAAAGCTTGGCCCTCATGATGAGAAATGAGAGGAAATGGATAAAGGCCGAGGAATTGATAAAGAATAAAGGGATATTATTCCGTTATGGGCTTTCAAATCCTCCCTGCATGATAACCAACCCTCCTGCTCAAATCATGGCCCTCGACGGTTAGATTCTTGGAACTGACTTCCCCTAACACTTAGGATAGCACCACTAACGTGTTTATATTGTAATGTCTTTATAGCTGTTATTCAGATAGTATCCTTCTGACACTCAAATCTCTTATTTTGCAGACGTACAAGTACTCATGGCCGGAATTGATGCCGAGAGCATTGCACAAATGATGCGCTCAGCGGGCGGGCGCTAATCAGCAGCAGCAACAGCAACAACAACATCCCTAACTCTCGAATGCTCCGAGGGGAAGGGGTGCTCATCGAGGAGCGGGAAGAGGTGATGGAGGCCGAGGCACTCGCCGGGGTGGCCAAAGTGATGGCCTCGGATAGGGTCATATTGAAGACCTGACACTCCCTGGCGCTCGTGAGGTTACTCCCCCGGCTGCTCCCAAGGGACCCATAGCACTGATTTCCCGCAGCTCCCGCAACCGCTCGGGGGCGACGGTCTAGATACACAATGAACTACGCGCGGAGCGCTCGAGGAAGAGGAGGAGATTGCTTGACTCCGTCCCCATCACCGGCAAGAGGAAAGAAGTGGTTGTGGGCCCTCGTGGCGAGGGTGGTGGAAGATGAGGATTTATGGAAGATTGGTTGTAGGGGGGGACGCTCGCTATAAACGCCAAAGGATGGACGACCCGGTCCTTTTGAGGAAGAGCGCTGCTACCACCGATTTGGTTACGGAGATCGTCGGTAAACTTCAATTTTTCGGCGATCATGATAAGTTGAACGACTATGATGTCGCTCGAGTTGCAGATGATGCCTACCACGCTCTCTTGACGGTGAGACTTCAAATTCCTTTGCAAAGTTCCAATCCTTTTCGTTTTTACTTCTAGTAGTAACTTTTGCCCTTGGCCTTTCAGGAAGTGATCCCGAGGCTGAAAAACTTACAGGGACGAGCGCAGGCCTACTCTGAACACAAGGCCAAGTATAAGAGGCTGCTGAGGATTTCTGACCCCGGCCAACTGTAGGTGGACTATAATAATGTCTGCGCTCAGCTAACGCATCTGAGCTTGAGCAGGGGAGGTTGAGGGACTCCCTGAAGAATTCCGACGATGCTTATTTGGCCTTGGACGAGCGTCACAAAAAGCTCAAGGAGGAGCGTGACCAACTGAGGGTTGCTAATAGAGAGCTTGGCGAGCAATTGGCCGAGAGTACACGACAGAATGGAGCAACAAAGAAGGAACTCGCCAATTTACAGGAGAAGATGGCCGTCTTTGTAGCACCCCGGACACGTGGAGGTACCACACCCCCGCACTATAGGTCAATCCACATACGAAATGGCCAATCCGTACATGAACCAACCTATAGCGAACGGTGACAATGCAATACACGACAAGCTAGGCGGGATACTCGAACATGCGACATAATAAAGCGGAAGCATAAACAAAACATTATCAACTATTTCTATTTATCCAATCATGACATTTCTCATCTCCCAAACAAAATATATTCTAGCTTACATATCAATACATTATCATCTCCTAAAATAAATAAATAACATATAACCGTAAACATGATTCTCTCGATCAATAATAAACAATCAAATAAATGCACCGTGTTTGACTCAACTCTAACAACTGGACTCGACTCACTTCCCGCCTAGCATGCACCTGCAATACCTGAAAGGTGGAAGTGTTAGTCTGTGAAGACCGAGTGAGGGGTTTACATATATATTAGCGCAGATAACATGCAAGTTATATTCTCGGGTAAAGGTTTCTAAAAGATAAATATACAAGTTCAATAATAATATAGCTTCGCCCGAGAACACAACTATCAATATTAAATACTTGTTCTTTCATGCAATCTATAACCATGCTTGCTTGCTTGTTAGTCATTAGGCGATCACGCAATTCGATTATCGTGCAGTCATGCAATAGTATAATCATATAATACGTTCATGGAATGGAAATCATGCAATCAATACATGGCTTGCTTGTAACACGATAGGGTTGTTCTTCCTGTGGTTGGACGGACAACCACTAGCTCTAAGACCAGCCCAGCGCCCTCACTAAGGAGAACCTGGCCAGGAGAACGCATGTACACAACAGGCCTTTGTTCTTCTTGTGGTTGGACGGACAACCACCAGCCCGAAGACCAGTCCAGCGCCCTCACTAGGGAGGACCTGGCCAAGAGAATACACGAACACGATACGGTATTGTTCTTCCTGTGATTGGACGGACAATCACCGGCACGAAGACCAGCCCAGCGCCCCCACTAAGGAGGACCTGGCCAGGAGAATACATGACTTGCTTTCATGACATGACATGCTTGATTCGTGAACACTAACATAACCTACTTGCTTAATTCATGAACAATAACATAACTTGAAAGGATAAGTGCTTTCATGAAGTTATAGTATAAATACCTTTGGCCAAAAATCACGTAAAGGTTATACGGGTTCTATATAACTAGAAATTAAACCTCACCTGACAGGCGACACACGACTCGTGAATGCGTGAACATACTCATGCTTGATAATCTCCGCCCTGGAGAACCACTGGACATGAAACGGGACAATGTACGTGCATGAGACCACAATTCAAGCATATAATCTCATATAATGACGCACGGCATGATCACACACGAGACATCGAGCAATACACAATGTAGCATGATAACATGTTGTTTCAACATATAATCAATCATATAATAGCAATTTGGGGTCAAATAAGCCATTGGAACGAGGGGCTAAAATTGTAATTTTATGCAGAATATTTTCTTCTGTCAGTGGGGTGGGAACGGCCGTTCCAGGTTTCAGTTCAAAGTGGGAATGGCCGTTCCCGCTGTCGGGCTCCCCGAAGATGGGAACGGTCGTTCCCGTCTGTGAGACAAAGTGGGAACGGGCGTTCCCGTCCTCGCCGCCTGACACATTATTCAAACAATGGGAACGGCTGTTCCCCAATTGCAAAGGGGACGGGAACGGCCGTTCCCGTTACACAGAAGGTGCAGAAGAACAGGGGACGAAACAGGGGAGGTACGAAATGATTGCCAAACTCATCAACAATCATATAATTCAATCTTAGCTGCAATAAATCATGAAGGAAACATGCTAGCATACCTAAGACATAATAAAATCCAACATAAACACTTAAATCTTGCTTGATCATCACAAATCATCCACTTCAAGCTCATAATTGAGTTTAGCATATATCCTCAAATTCTTCAAGAATTCAAACATAAATTCAAGCTAAAAGCATGAAGTCATACTCCTAACATCAAACAATCAAGTTGGCAAGCTTAAACACTAACCCTAGCTTCATGCATAATTATCAAGAAATCATATAAATGATCAAATATACCTTGGAATGAAATGATGGAAAAAGATGATGAATATGGATGCTTGAGCTTGAAAGCTTGGAATTTCTTGAATAAACTTGGATGATTGGATGAAATCTCTTCTTCCTTCTTTGGAGTTGTGGTTCGGTGAGAGCAAGAAGCAAATTTGGGATGATGGGCATGAAAATGAAGATGATGATTGTGGGAGAAATGTATATCACGATATATTTGGCCAAAATATAATATTTATGATCAAATCCCTAAAGTTCTATAAGTTATGCAATTGAGTATCTAAGGTTTGGAAATGATCAATTAGGTCCAAAAAGGTTTGCATGCAATTTAGTCCCTCAATTGAAATAAATGAGCAATTAAGGGCAATTATGCAATTAATACAAGTTGGACAATTAAGTCATGTAACAATTAAATTCCATGTATACACTAATTCTCAAGTTGACACATATTTCATATATTTTCACGTATTCATGTTGAAATACAATTAATAGAAGTTGATATAACACATATAAATTAAATAAATGAAAATAATAAAATAAAGTCCTAACGCTCGAAACCCACACGTGTCGAGCGTACCTGACTGTCTGAAAATCGGGGCGTTACAGGCTTGGAGTCGAAGGTAGCATGGGAAGCAGTGACGAGGTTCGTGCGCTCCAAAGCTTTCGCCTTTGCAGCCAACCTCCACTACTTTGACAATGCCTGGAGATTCTTCTGGAAGGCGGTAGGCCAGATGGTGAAGCTGGGGATAGCTCCTGAAAGCGCTCTGACAGACGAGCGCCTGCGCATGGACTTGGACGAGAATCTGGAGCCAATCGTCCGTACTGGGGACCCATCTGACAGCCTGACGGAGCCTGAGTATGATGAGCTAGTGACGATGCTTCAGAGGGACTTCGCCAACCCCATAGACCCTGAGCCCATTCACGTAGAAGACGATGGTATTACCGTCGACGCCCAAGATGGCGAGGGTCCAGGCGATGTTCAAACCTCTAACGCCAATGTGCTAGCCGCAGTTCCCCTTTCGAGTGCCCCTCCGAAACCCGAGAGCCGAGAGTCAACCTCAGTGATGCCCCTCTATCTGCTGCTTCCAAATTCCGCCTGTTTACTTCCTTTCTTGTTAAGAACATTTAATTTCTGTATTTGATCACCGTACTTTTGGTAGTGTGCTCGAACTTGCTATATATTTTACTTGTGATGATGTTTCCGTCAATGAAGCTTGATTTCTTTCAATATTGAATGTTGGGCACCGTTCTCTCTTTTTGTTTGATGCTTGCATGCTTGTGATGAGAATGTATGGTCGCGTGGGTGTTTCTGATGAGGGTATCCTGGCCGTATTCCGCATCTAAACTCAAAATTTGGACTTAGGAGTGTGTGAATACTTGTGAGAGGAATATAGGGGCGCGAGGGCGTTCCTTTGAGGGCACCCTGACCATATTCATAATGAGGCTCGAATTTAAACTTAGAAATCCACTAAGGATTTAGCTAAGTATTGGCCTTAAACGTGTGATGCACATTCCGAATTTGAGCGTTCCAGTAACTTGAGTGAACTTAGAAATCAACTGTAGGATTTGCTAAGTATGGGATTAAAGCGAGCGTGGCTATAATGTTAGCTTTGTACTTAGGTATCCGTAAGAGGATTCGCCCAGCATTAGCTATTTACGAGCGTACTCATACCTAAGAGGGTGAGGGTCATTGGGGGTTTACTAGCGCGAACTGGGGTGATCGGCACCCAGTTGGTGTAAATTAAGCATTTAGCAACCCACCTTTTCGACACGCTCATTCTTAGGGTTTACGTGCTTTCAAGCGTCAAACTATTCGGTGCGGAGGGTTCTCGACACACAGATAGCGTTGATTTGGAGACATATTGGGTGGTCATCAAGCCATTCGACGCAATTGAATACTCAAGTCATAAATTAAGGAAAAAGCAAGTAAATGACAAATAATAATTGGTAAAATGCTTACTGTTATGCTTGCAATTAATAATAACGACTGCCATGCTTTCTGTCAAAAGAAAGTACAAAGTGCCACGAGCGGGCAATTACAAAGATTGACGTTTACACGTAGAACCGTCTAAGGTTACATGTATTCCATGGTCTAGGGAGACGCTCGCCTTGCAAAGTCTCTAGCAGGTAGGTATTGTTCGTACGTACCTGAATGACTTTGAAGGGGCCCTCCCAATTGGGATCCAACTTACCCACATGTTTGGAGACTTCAAATTTTTTGAGGACCAAGTCCCCTAGCTGGAAGGTCCTTTCTTTGACGCGTTTGTTATACTGGTGGGATACGGTCGTCTTGTACTTGTGGATACGAGCCCAAGCAGCGTTTCTTCTCTCATCTAGTAAATCCAATTCGAGCGTCCGATTAGCCTCGTTGGTTGCAGGCTCGAAATAGGCAACACGTGCGGATTCTTGGGCAATTTCCGTAGGTATCATAGCCTCGGAACCATACACGAGGGAGTAAGGGGTTTCTCCTGTTGCCGCTCGTGGGGTAGTACGGTACGCCCAGAGAGCCCCTTGAAGTTCTTCTGCCCATTCCCCCTTCTTACTTTCGAGCATTATTTTCAGATGCTGAAGTATGGTTCGGTTGGTCACCTCAACTTGACCGTTGGCCTGAGGGTGGCCCACGGAAGTGAAGCGTTGCTCAATCCCCAGCTCATAGCACCAATCTCGCGTGTCAGTGGCGATGAATTGGGAACCATTATCTGAGATGAGCACCCTCGGGATGGCATATCTACAGATGATGTTCTTCCAAATGAAGTCCCTCACTACTTTGAACGTTATCTTTGCGACCGCTTCAGTTTCGGCCCACTTGGTGAAATGGTCCACAACGAGCATTACAAATTTCTTTTGTCCGACCGCCATTGGAAGGGGCCCCACTATATCGATGCCCCACTGGTCGAAGGGCCATAAAACGTCAATAGGGATCATTTGGGCTGCCGGCAGTTGAGGGGTGTTGGAATGAAACTGGCACTTAGGACATTTCTTGGAGTAGCTGATGACATCATGCAGCAGCGAGGGCCCGTAAAATCCACTCCTTAATACTTTCTTAGCCAGAATTCGACCGCCAGAGTGATTCCCACAACTTCCGTTGTGCACATGCCCTAACACTTCCTTGGCTTACGAGGGCCTCAGGCACCTTAATGGTGGACCCTCGAAAGACCGCTTGAACAATCGACCATCGCTGTCAAGAGAAAAGCGAGGGGCCTTACTCCTAACCTTCCGTGCTTCCACTTTATCGCTCGGGCAGGTTCCATCCCTCAGAAACCTAATGATGTCATCGAGCCAACAAGGCTCGGAGGGATCGATCATGCTCACTTCACCCAAGGGTCCCGTCTCGCGAATCAGTGGCTTCTCCGTTCTGAGGAATGTAACTGAACGCTTGCAGGAATCTTCCAGAGCGGATGCAAACTTGGAAAGAGCGTCCGCACGCTCGTTTTCCATTCTCGGGGATCTGCAACAGATGGAACTCTTTGAATTTGGAGATCACTTGCTTAGCACTCGCCAGGTACTGTACTATAGTGGCTTCTCGAGCCTCATAAGTGCCATCAATTTGGCTTGCAATCAGCTGGGAGTCAATATATACAGTGACCCGAGCGGCACCATTCTGAAGGGCTATCCTGAGCCCTTGGATTAGAGCCTCATATTCTGCCTCATTGTTGGTGACTTGGAACGCTAGTTTGATTGCATAATCTACTTCAACACCTTGAGGGTCACCCCGGCTCCCCCTCCCCCTCCCCCTCCCCCCCTTGTGAGGTCGAGGAGCCATCTGTGTGCAAAAGCTATAGCCCCTCTTCCACCGAGGGCACAGTATCCAGGATGAAGCGCTCCACTAATAGGTCTGCCACTACCTGAGCCTGTATCGCTGTTCGAGGCTCGAAAGTGATGTCGAATTGGCTGAGTTCAATTGTCCATTTGATTAATCTCCTTGAGACGTCCGGTTTCGCAAGCACCTGTTTGAGGGGTTGGTCTGTGAGCACTGTGATGGAGTGAGCTTGGAAATATGGTCTTAACCTCCGGGAGGCATTAACGAGCGCAAAGGAAAACTTCTCTATCTCCATATATCTTTTCTCCCCCCCTGCAAGGTCTTGCTTAAGTAATACACCGACAGATGCTTTCGCTCACGAACAACTACGAGGACTGCGCTCGTGGCTTCTGAGGAGACGGAGAGGTAAATGAACAGGTTTTCCCCTGGGTTGGGCTTGGTCAGCAGTGGGGTGCTAGAGAGATAAGCCTTCATGTCATACAAGGCTTTCTCACATTCCTCGCTCCAAGTGAAGTTACGAGCGTTGCGCAAGATTTTGAAGAAAGGCAAGTTCCTATCTACCGAGCGGGAGATGAATCTGTTTAACGAAATGATCTTTCCCACTAGCACCTGGACCTCTCTCACATTTTGAGGGGAGGGAATATCTAGGATCGCTTTAATCTTCTCCGGATTGGCCTCTATGCCTCATTGGCTGACCATGTACCCCAAGAACTTGCCTCCCCGAACGCCAAATGTACACTTGGAAGGGTTCAATTTCATACCATAATGACAAAGGATGTCGAATGCCTGCCCAAGATCCTCCAGGTGGGAATGCTGGCGCTCGCTCTTGACAATCATGTCATCCACATATACCTCTATGGACTTTCCAATTTTACGCTCGAACATTCTGTTGACGAGGCGTTGATAGGTTGCCCCTGCGTTCTTGAGTCCAAACGGCATAACCTTGAAACAATAGACGCCCATATGGACCACAAACGAGGTTTTTGGGCGATCCTCGGGCGCCATGAAGATCTGATAATACCCTTGGAAGGCATCCATCATACTCATAAGCTCACATCCAACAGTCGAGTCCATCAACTGGTCGATCCTCGATAGAGGGTACGGATCCTTTGGGCACGCCTTTTTGAGCTCTGTGAAGTCATTGCACATGCGCCATTTATTAGCGCTCTTGGGCACAAGAACAACGTTACAGAGCCATTCCGGGTATAAGATCTCCTCAATGTATTGAGCCTCGAGGAGTTTATTGACTTCCTCTTCGATGACTTGCCTTCGGAACCCATGGACGTCCCTCTTCTTCTGTTTGATGGGTTTGAAGGTTGGATCCACGTTGAGCCTGTGGACGATGACGCTCGGATCTATTCCAGTGAGATCGGAAGCCTTCCAGGCGAATACGTCGAGGTTTTCTCGGAGAAAATCGATCATCATGATCTGCGAGGGACCGTCGAGGTTCGAGCCAATCTGGGTGGTCTTATCTGGATTCTCGGGTTCCAATTCAATGGTCAGGAACTTCTCAATGGGCTTAATACAAATTTCGGGCCGAGGAGCCTCGAGCGCTCGTTTCTTCCCAGTAAGCCTATCATTATTCGCATCCGAGGCCCCGTCGCCCTTGTCCTCGGAGGAGGATCTTTCGACAGCCCCAGGTGGGCCGTCCTCTGTAGGTTGGTCCTCGCTCGAGGTCTTCTTTTTGTTCTTCTTCTTGTAAAGTTTAGCCCTTTTACGCTTGGGGCCATCCTCATCCAATTTGGGGAAGTCGACCGACTTTTTGGTGGACCCTGCTTGAATAGTTTGTTTGGGCTTGTGGCTTCGAAGGGAAAGAATGTAGCACTCCCAAGCCTCTTTAACGTTGCACAGAACCTCGCCCGTCCCCTCGGGAGTGGGAATTTGACTTTCTGATGGTATGTTGAAATTACTACTTTGAAGTCAACGAGCGCCGGACGTCCAATGATGATGTTGTATGGGAGATCCACTTTGACTACTGCATAAAGAACGCTCAAAGTCTTTCGCTGTGGGGCACGACCAAAAGAGGTGGTCAAGCGAATTTGTCCGCGAGGGACAATCTCGGAACCCCCAAAGCCGACGAGGGCTATTCTGAGGGGTTCGAGGGGAATGTTTGTTATATTCATCTTTTGAAACGTTGAATACGGGAGAACATTCACGGAGCTTCCACTATCAATTAAGACCCTCTTTACAACATGATTGTGAATGTCTAAGCTAACCACCATGGGGCAGTCAGAGGTTTCACCGACCCCGTGGGGTGTTACAATGTGCTTTAGGTCTTTCTCAGTGAATCCTACCATGTCATTCTCCTTCGAGCGTGAAGTGTTGTTGACGGAAAGCACAGGCTTGGGTTGGGAAGGTCTCTGATCATAGCTTCGAACATGGCGGCGCCGAGACGCGTTGGAATCTCCCCCCGAGGGTCCTCCAGCGATCATATGAATGACCGCGAAGGGTTGGTTTTCCATCCCGGGGGCCTTATCCTTGCCGCGGTCACTTGTCTCCGGGCGGTGGTGCCGGGGACTTCTTGAGCGTGAACGGCTTCTCCCTCTGGCTTTAGCCCGTTCGGCACAATGCTCGTCATATCTCTCCAGCACCTTCACAAATTCCTTGAGATACCCCCCAGCAATGAGCCTCTGGATCTCGCTCTCAAGCTGGCGGCACTCGTTGGTGTCGTGCCCCTTCTGCTTGTGGAAGGCACAGTACTTCCCCGAGCGCTTCTGCGCTTCGGTTTCTCTCATCTTTAACAGTCTCTTGAACAGTTTTTTGTTTGCCATGGAATACACCTCGGCAATGGACCTATTGAGAGGAATGCGCTCGAACATGCGAGGGGGGGGGGGGGTAGCTCCTTCGAGCGGGAACTGGACTGCGGCGGTTCTTGTGGGCTTCCCCTTTGTCTTGCTGAATCCTATCAGCTCGAGGGGTGCCGACATGCTTCTGGGCCCTCGTGATGTACATATCCTCGAGGGTAAAGTAGGAATCCGCAATGTCCCTCAATTCTGTCAGCGAGCGGGGCTTCCTTTTGGCCACCTCCTCAGCGAATTCCTCGCTTACATAGTTCTTGGTGTTGATGGCTCCAAACAGGATGTGACTCACGAAGTCCATCGAGGGTCTTTCCACCAATAAGACCTCTTCGTTGAATCTACCCATAAAGGACCTAAGAGTCTCGTTCGGCCCTTGCACGAGGCTGTAAAGGGCTGCAGCGGCAGGAGCTGGTGCCTTCAAAGAATTGAAGTGGCTCAAGAAGGCGTCAGTCAAATCATTGTACCCTCGAATTGAGCGAGGAGGAAGTTTCTTATACCACTCTTGAGCCATCCCAATGAGAGAGGTGACGAAGACCTTAGCCCAATAATGGCCAGCGTGCTCGTACAAGTGCATCAAATGCACAAAGTGATCCAGATGTTCAGCTGGATTAGTTGTTTCATCATACCTATTGACGGACGTGAGGATTTTGCCCTTCCCCGCACGTGTCATCAGGACCTCATCGATGAGGGGGAAAGCGCCTATCAAAGGCCTGTAGTTCCCACCCTCCTGGCCGTACTCCTCACAATCCTCCTCTCTCCAGTGGCGTGAAATCTGGCTGCGTGGGTTGCGAGTGTCTCTGGCCCTGGACCTCTCACCCCCCAGCATGGGGGGCTTGAGACCGTGCACGAGAGAGCTGTTCCACCATATTCTGGAGTCCGATGAGTTGATCTTGTACAACGACAAGTTGAGGGTCGCCCACATCTCTGCGGCTTGCCCTCCCAGTGGCCCTCGACTGGACCTCTTCATTCTCAGCTCCCTCATTCTGAGGGGCTCTTTCCTTTTCGACAGGCTACTGCGCCTGTGAGACCCTCAGCGGGGCCTCATTATCCTGAGCTGGCGGTGGCGGAGGTGGCTGGGCCCTTAACATATTTTGGGCCACATTCAACGGATGAATCTGGAGCCCCCCCATCGGGGGAGCCATCTGAGCTCCTATGCTCGTGGGGAAGTAGGTAGAATGGAAGTGTTTCCTGGCATTCTGAGCAGCCTGCATCTCGCACTGAGCGTAGAGTGCTTGAAATTGTTGTCGGGTCATTTGAGGCATTTCCACTCCTTGGATTTCAGCAGGAATGGAAACCGGAAGCTATAGAGAGCCCAATTGGTACAGTTGAATCATGGGCACCATGCTGGGCATCATTCCAGGCTGCATGCAACCATATACCGGCGGTGGCATAGTCATGGGATAGACAGCGGGATTGGCAACAGCGGCGGTGGGAAGGAGCATTGCTGGTGGAAGAACGGAGCTAGTCCCTCCATCAGCATTTCCTCCGGCGGGGAGAGTTCCAACGGTAGTTTCTTTGTCTCCCGCTCCACTCCCAACGACTGGTGGGATTGCACCCCCCGCAGGGGAGTTGTTCTCCATGTTTTCTTCATTAACGGGCGGCAGAGCACCCCTGTTGTCCAAAATCCCAGATCTGGTAGCTGTCACCATAATGGGAGCTGCTGGTGTTACTGTTCACTAGCTCAAAGAGGAAGAATCTGGAGAAGATGAAGATGTAGATGATGGTTTCCCACTGACGGCGCCAAAAATGATGGTGCAGAAACTTAGAAGGTTGTTTTAACACCAAACACTTTAAGATTTGTTTAGGGAAGGGAAGACCATCACAGGCGTTTGAGCCTCAGGAACAGGGTTTCCTTTTAAGCGTGAGTTCTTCCAGCTAGGATAACACCGAGAGTACAAGTGCGATAAAGAAGCAGTTGAGGTGAGTGTAATGCAGAGCTTGAGAAGAAGAAAATGGAGGAAACTGTGCCCAGTTTTAGAGTGCAGTGTATTGTCCAGAAGATGACTTGGGGAAGAAAGCATGTGTTTTCCCCTATTTATATGTTAGGGGTGAGGGTGCTTTGGGTAATTTGACCAAGTGGTCCCAAACCTGTGTTGACCTAACACGTGGCGAACCGTGATGGTATAAAAGTGATGGCTCTGAGAGTGGACGGCGTGTCAGGTACGAGGTGCGCACTGCTACTGTGTCAGAGGTTGTTGGCGAGAGTCGTGCACTGGTAGGCTCAAGATCTATCATGCAGGCGTACGGATGCCTATCTTGGGGCAGATCTTACCCGAGCGAGGGTGACGCTCGAAGTAGTGCACGAGAGGGTTTCCTCTGGCAGATGATCCACGAGCATCAAATACACGAGCGTAAGAGAGAGAGGAGCCCTCGTGGAGTGTTTCCCTGGGAAGGGTAGCTTTGAGGGTAGCGCCAGCGTCGGGTTTGACAGCCTGAACCCCCCACTCGAATAGTGGACCGAGGCGCATAGGCCTGGATTAGTCAACAAGTGAATGGGCTGGGTTGGTCCGCGAGCCTTGTAACGCGAGCGTCCAAGCTTTATGTCTGCGGATGGCGACACGTGTACAGCGTTGATCCGAGCATGATTTTGGCCTTATCCAATTAGGTTTTACATAATATTATATATTTTAAATCATATTAATTAAATTGAATTAGATCATAGCTTTGTGACAAATCATGCTACATTGCTAGTTTAATAAATAAGTGCCGAACAACTAGCAAACGCAAAAATACCTATCAAATTGTGAATAAATCAATTCTATAAATTAGATCTTGTTATTGCAATTGCATACTACATGGTATTCATATGGCTAGTTCGAGACGCAAAAAATCATTCTCTCTTTTTTTTAATAACTCATTTTCATAGTTCGAAACGAGACGAACCACTTAGGGTATAAAGCTCTTAGTTGCATTTCTAAGGATTCGAACTCAAAATATTTATTTACTATTATTCAAATTTATTATTATTATTATTATTATTGAACGATAGATTCCAAATAGTAATGTTTTGGTCTCTTTGAGTCCTTTTATTTAATTTTTATCTATTTACTTTTTATTCAGTTTTCTTCTCTCTTTTTTTATTATTTATTTATTTTATCACTCCATAATATTTTTTAAATTAACTTAATTTTTGTCTTACCTCACTTCAATTCTTCTTTTTTTTTCAAAAATAACATTATTTGTTGTATTATTCTTTCAGATTATTTATTTTTCATCATAATATAATAATTATATTAAAATTAATTATAAAATATATATATTAATACAAAATTAATTTTAATATACATATATATATTATTATTGTCGGCAACCAACTCTTCACTTAAAAATGGAACTTTCAGTTTTTTTTTTTAATTTCGAATCGAAGAAATAATTAAAGAGGGGGAAAGAAACGAGTGGTGTGCCTTGTTAATAAATCGTCGGCGTATTTGCCCGTCTTTTAAAAAAACTTAAAGAGGGAGAAAAATGTAATGTTTGATTTAAAAAATAAAGATGACGATAGTTAGTTAACTAAAAACGACAAAAACGTGTCCTTACCTTAAATAATATATCATCTTTGCGTATCAGAAAAGATGCGTCCGCCATCAACTTCGCAAATCGCAATGCCACATGAATCACATCACATGGACTTCATGACTTCCGATACATATTCATATTCCAAAGAGGAATAGTCTACTCTATATTGCATTAAAGAAATGAGCCTCGTGATCGTCAAGTAAACGGGTTCGTTACACCTTACTGTTTAAAATATTATAATTATTGAAAATGGAATCTCTCGAAGCCGTTGAAAACTCCATTTTCGAAGATGCCCAGTTGGGGTTTTCGTTGATAAAGGTGCAGAAATGGGAATGCAGATATTGCAGATTGTTCTGTGTGCATAGGTGAGTTGTATTCCTACAAATAAAGGATGTTAATTAACTTGCCTTCCCATTTTGTAGGAATCTATTGGCGGGGAAATGATGTTTGGTGTTTATAAGAGTTGATGATCAATGGGAATGAGTTTTTTTTTTTGGTCCAGTTTTTGGTTGTTTTGGTATGATGCACGCTGACTGTTTGATTGAATGCTTGCATAAACTGGATTTCACCTGGCATGACAGGATATTGAGATTTTTTTGATTTTTTAGGGGGCTAGAAGCAGGATGTTTGCTTGGTAATGTGTATGGATTTTTTAGGCATGAGTAGATATTTCTAGCTTCAGAATCTTGTTTAAGCCTCTGGATTTTGCATTTTTCATCCGTTCTTTTTGCTGCATTTCATTTTTTAGGCATGAGTAGGTATCATTTCATTTTGACAGTTTTGGAAGATTTTGCTGGTTTCTTCTTTTGTCATGCGATATCGATTTTATGGTACTTCAGTCATTCGGCTCACCTTTTCAATTGGGTACCATAAGCTGTAAAATGCATACTGACAGAAGGTTTCTTAACAGATATGTAATTTGTGATACTGTTCGATGGCAAATATGGGTGATACAACTAAGACTTCTGAAAAAGGGAATGCTCTGGAAACAGAATCTCAGATAAGCTCTGGTGTGAGACAAGGCCAAACGAAGAAAAAGGAGCCAAAGAAGACAGTCCCCTTTTACAAACTATTCTCATTTGCTGATCCCAAGGACAAAATTTTGATGACAATTGGTACAATTGCTTCCATTGGCAGTGGGTTGTCAATGCCCCTCATGACCCTCATCCTTGGGGACTTGATAGATACTTTTGGAAAAGCCCAAAGCAACAATATCGCATCCCAGATATCCAAGGTGCAACATAGGGAGACTAGAATTCAGCTAATTAGCTTCGGAACCTTTTTGTACATATTTATGGAAGAGTTAACTTGATTTCATGATATTTCATGACAAATTGTAGGTAGCACTTAAATTTGTTTACTTGGCTTTGGGGTGTGGTGCAGCAGCTTTTTTTCGTAAGTACTGATAAAGTTCATGTTAAGCAAATATTAAACTCTTTGCAGTATTTTTAGCCATGTAACTAAAAATTACAGACAAACTTGTGATTTTAAAGAGGTGGCTTGCTGGATGATTACTGGAGAGAGGCAATCTGCAAGAATTCGGAGTCTTTATCTAAAGGCCATACTGCAACAAGAGATTGCTTACTTTGACCAGCAAGTAAGTAGTGGAGAAGTGGTTGGAAGGATTTCCGGTGACACTATTCTCATTCAAGATGCCATTGGGGAGAAGGTGGTTTCTCTTTGACTCTTATGTTAATATTATTATAAGCATTACCTGGTCTCATTTTGTACTATTCTAGGTAGGAAAGTTTGTCCAGGTGGTTGCCGCATTTTTGGGAGGCTTTGCAGTTGCCTTTTCTAGAGGTTGGCTTCTCACACTAGTCCTGCTGTCATCAATTCCTTTGCTTATCATATCAGGTGGGATCATGTACTTCATTCGGTCAAAGATAGCTGTCCGATCACACAAAGCATATGCTAATGCTGCCAATGTAGCCCAACAAACAATTGGTTCCATTAGAACTGTGAGTTTCTAATCCAATGTTCAATGCTGGTACAGCTGTTTGTCCTTCTAATGGAAATATATCATCTTTATTGTATTTTAGATCGCATCATTTACCGGAGAGAAGCAAGCTCTGACGGACTACAAGAAATTCCTTACAATTACTTATAAATCAGACAACTATACAGGTTTGACTGCTGGACTAGGTACAGGATTCCTTATGCTTTCCTTGTTCTTCAGCTATGCGTTTGCCTTTTGGTTTGGTGCAAGAATGATCTTGCACGAAGGTTATACAGGAGGTGAAGCTTTCACAGCTATACTAGCAGTGATAACGGGCTCCACGTAAGGCTTCCCTAGAATATGTTCTTCTTTTTTTCTGAGATAAGTGAACTAGCATACCACGAGGTTTGTCCTAATTACACGAACTTCTTCTGCAGTTTGAGAAATTACAAAACTTCCCCCTTCTCCATACTCTTAAGATTTGGCCAAATAAAATGAGATAAATCAACCCAAACCTGCTTACTAATGGGATGCCCTAATATGCTACAAAATCTCACTCTAGCGAATGACAGCATCATTGGAATAATTGGAAAAAGGGTATCAAACTTCTTAATAGCATTC
Source organism: Lantana camara (assembly GCA_037501455.1). Lineage (NCBI taxonomy): Eukaryota > Viridiplantae > Streptophyta > Magnoliopsida > Lamiales > Verbenaceae > Lantana > Lantana camara. Next base: position 85,033,734 of record CM074862.1, on the reverse strand, counting down.
TTGATTCGAAATCAGTTTTCTAGAATTTGACTCCATACCACGGAAGAGTTCATTGGAATACTTGAATGATAACCCAAACTCTAGGGAATGACTGGATAGTCATGAACTTAAAATAAAATATTGATCATTAAGTGTCAAAGGCAAAAATAGGGTATCTTTCAAAAGTTAGAGATAGAATCATCTAGGTTCATGTAAATTCTCTGAATGAAAAAATTTTGTAAACACTGAAGCCTCACGGAGAAGTTTATGTAATTAGACCAAACCTCAGGTAAGTGAGTGATTATCCTTTGTTATTCTTAAAAGAGAAAAAGAAAACGAAAAATTAAGCTTGATAATTCTCCTGCAATGGTCAATTTCAGCACTCTGGGCAACACGTCTCCTTACTTGGCAGCTTTTTCCTCTGGCCAAGCAGCAGCATTCAAGATGTTTGAGACAATAGACAGGAAACCAATAATAGATGCATATGATACAAATGGAACAATACTAAATGACCTTAACGGGGACATAGAATTCAGGGAAGTCTGTTTCAGCTATCCATCTAGAAATGAGAAAATCTTTGATGGATTTTCTCTATATATTCCTAGTGGCACGACTGCAGCTTTGGTTGGACAAAGTGGAAGCGGGAAGTCCACTATTATCAGCTTAATAGAGAGATTTTATGATTCACAGGCTGGTCAAGTTTTAATTGATGGAATTGATCTTAGAGAATTCCAACTAAAGTGGATTAGGTCGAAAATAGGTCTAGTTAGCCAAGAACCTGTCCTCTTTATGGCCAGTATCAAGGATAATATCCAATATGGCAAAGACGGTGCGACTCTTGAAGAGATCAGTGAAGCAATTGAACTAGCAAATGCAAGTGATTTTATTGATAAACTACCACAGGTCTGATTATAGACATTCCTTTTCTTTATCTTTTGACCTCAAATATTGCAGTATTCACTTTCTTGACATTGAGAGAATATATATACGTGCAGGGGCTAGATACTATGGTTGGGGAACATGGTATTCAACTTTCAGGTGGTCAGAAACAAAGAGTTGCAATAGCCAGAGCAATTGTGAAAAATCCAAGAATTCTACTTTTAGATGAGGCAACGAGTGCTTTAGATTCAGACTCAGAGAGAATTGTACAAGAGGCTTTGGAAAAAGTAATGAAAAACAGAACGACAGTCGTAGTTGCACATCGCCTGAGCACCATAAAAAATGCTAAGATGATTGCAGTCCTTCAACAGGGAAAAATCGTTGAAAAAGGTAAACTTGGCAACATAAGCTGTTTTTAGTTTTTACCCATGCTAAATCAAAACACTCTCATTTCCCACATATCTCAAACTTTCAGGCACCCACTTAGAACTACTAAGGGATCCTCAAGGGGTGTACTCTAATCTCATAAGGTCTCAAGAAGTAGATAAAGACATGGAGCAAACCAGTGAAAACAAGGAAGAAATTACCATAAACTCTGTCGCGGTGTCAAGTCAAAGAATATCATCTATGCGTTCTCTGAGTTTAGGGTCTTCTGGGGAAGGAAGTACCAGTAATCACTTGATGTCAAACTCATTCACCACGGATTCAAAGCAAAATAAAAATGCCACTTCTCCTGAAACATCAAAAGACCTTCCAGAAGTTTCAATCTTTCGCCTTGCTCGTCTTAACAAGCCTGAGGTACCAGTTCTAATATTAGGAGCTATATTTGCTATAATCAATGGAGCAATATTTCCACTTCATGCCTTCCTCCTCTCTGGTGTCATTAAAGCTTTTTATGAGTTGCCACATAAATTAAAGAAGGATACTGAGTTTTGGGCGTTGATGTATGTTATTCTTGGCGTGGTAACTTTAATTTCTTACCCATCTAAAACATATCTGTTTAGTGTGGCTGGAAATAAGTTGATACAGCGTATTAGACTAAGGTGCTTTGAGAAGGTGGTTAACATGGAGATAGGCTGGTTTGATAAGCCTGAGAACTCAAGTGGAACAATTGGTGCAAGGCTTGCTGCTGATGCAAATATGGTTCGTTCTCTAGTTGGAGATTCTCTGGCACAGCATGTTCAAGAAGCAAGCACAATTGTTATTGCTTTGGCTATATCTTTTCAAGCAAGCTGGCAGTTGTCACTTATCATCCTCACAATGGTGCCTCTGTTAGCATTCAATGGATATGTACAAATGAAGTACATGAATGGATTCAGCAAAAATACGAAGGTACGTCTTGTAAACTCATCCAAATATATGTAACTCTATTCAGATTAAGTTTCTTTGCATTTAAGTAGAATTCAAATGCTAGCACTCTGGTGTGAATGAATGTCATATTATTGTATTCGTTATTCATTTTCATGAATGTGACATTATTGAATTCTTGTTCTTATAACTGTTTTCGCTGATACCTCTTTTAATTATTTTCCTAAGAATTTCTTGCAATTAAATAGTTACTTTTTTAAGCTACAAACATCTTGTAAATTTCATAATTGCGCCAAAAAGGTTAATTTTAAACTACTATAACTCTCTCATTAAAAGTCTCAGTATGGTTATGGCACAAGGTTGGAAAGCTCTTGACATGTACTTTTATACGAAATATGATTATTTTCTTATAAATTTGAAATTGTGCAGGAAAAAAAAAAAGTTGCTACTTTTTGGAAATAGCTTAAAATGGAAAGGGCAACTATTCTAACATTTATATTGTACTACTAGATGTATGTAAATTAAGTTCAATTATACTTTCTTATTAGCTATTCATTGTTATTAATTGGGTGACATAGGCAGCACAAAACTTCAAGGACTATTTATACTTTTATACTGTTACAATTTACAAATAAAAACTAGGCCCAAACATCTGCGTCAACATAGTTTGCTCTGGTCTGTATTTTCTTGGATTATTTTGAATTCTTTTTTGTATCCTTTTTCATCTAAATGGTTGCAGATGAAGTATGAGGAAGCTAGTCAAGTAGCCAATGATGCTGTTGGTAACATAAGAACAGTTGCTTCGTTTTGTGCCCAAGAAAGGATAATAGAGATGTATGAGAAGAAATGTGAAGGGCCAGCAACAAATGGTATTAAACAAGGATTGATTGCTGGAATAGGATTTGGTTTATCTATATGCTGCCTGTATTTGGTGTATTCCGCTAGTTTTGTTGCAGGAGGCCGATTTGTTCAAGATGGGAAAATTGCTATTTCAGATGTCTTCCGTGTATGTTTATATGATCCATATACTTGCATTCATTTTCCTTTGGCGTTGGGTTGTGTAAACTTAACTACTATGGTTACAGGTTTTTTATGCTCTAACGATGGCGGTGTTCATGATATCCATGTCATATGGATCACTTCCAGATTCTAGCAAAGCAAAAAGTGCAGCTGCCTCTATATATGCCATTCTTGACAGGAAATCAAAGATAGATCCTAGTGATGAGTCGGGTATGAGTCTAGAAAATGTCAGTGGAAAAATTGAATTCAGGCATGTCAACTTTAGCTATCCAACCAGGCCACAAGTTCAAGTTTTAGAGGATCTTTCCTTAACAATTCACAGTGGCAAGGTGAAGAGCTTGGACATATTCAGATATAAAATAAGGTGATTTACACTAGCTGCCCATGAAATTTGGTATATTTATAAAAAAAGTCCCTCGAGTATCAAAAATTATTGTATGATCCCTGAAATTTCATTTTTCAAATAGAAGCATCCCTTATGAAAATTTCAAAACTACACTAAAAATGAAAAATAGGGATCGTCATAATTTCTAATACATGAGGTACGTTCTTGTAAATACACCCAGCCTCAGGGGTAGCTGATATAAATCACCCTATAAAATATTTAGTCTCTCCTTATGTGATTCAGTGAGTTGACTAGTTGATTATTTGGTTTTGGCCAAATGATTCAGATAGTTGCTCTAGTTGGGGAGAGTGGAAGTGGGAAGTCGACTGTGATCTCATTAATTCAAAGATTTTATGATCCTGATTCTGGTCATATCACACTTGATGGAATTGAGATAAACAGGTTCCAAGTGAAATGGCTAAGGCAGCAAATGGGGCTTGTGAGTCAAGAGCCTGTCTTGTTCAATGACACTATTCGAGCCAACATCGCCAGTGGAAAGGGAGGAAGTGCAACGGAGGCAGAAATTATAGCCGCAGCAAAGTTGGCGAATGCCCATGAATTTATTTGCGGATTACAACAGGTCAAATGTCGAAATCTAGCATCAGGGAAATTTACATCCACTACCTCTAAGGCTTGGTGTGATTACAAATTAGTCCTTGGTTTCAGAAATTACAATAACCCCCGCAAGTTTCATTAACCATGTTAAAACATAGACAATTTTGTGAGAACTGCGCCAACCTTTGAGCTGCTTTAACTCTTAGGCTGCAGGAGACAATGAAGAGCTCCTAGTGGTATGAACTTTGTTGGAATCCGCGAAGGTTCACCTTTAGAAGATGATAACCGACACGAGAAAAGCCTCAAGATTTTTTTGATACACTGACATACCCTGAGGTCTGACAAACTTACACAAACTTCCCCTGAGCTTTGAAAAATTACAAAAAGTTCCCTTGTCAAAGAATTTATGGACCTATTCATTTTGCTGATCTCATCTTTAAATTTTCATGAATACCCTATTTTTCCTTTGACACTTGCTGCTCATATTTCACTTTGAACTCATGATTGTAAAACCACGTGTTTAGGCCAAAACTTAGATCTGATAGAGGACGTTCTTGTAATTTCTCAAGTTTCAGGGGAAGTTTTTGTAATTACGCCAAGTGTCAGGATACATTAGTGTATTATCCCTTTTCCTTGTAATTTCTGAAACAAGACGGACTATTTTATATTTACACAAAATCTCAAGAACAGTGGATGTGAATCATCTTAGTTTTTATCTCACAAAAGTCTCAAAACTTATTCAAAAGTGTTAATTGATATCAGGGCTACGACACGATGGTGGGAGAGCGCGGGATCCAACTATCAGGCGGACAAAAGCAGCGAGTGGCCATTGCACGTGCCATTGTAAAGAGCCCAACAATACTGCTACTAGACGAGGCTACAAGCGCTTTGGATGCAGAATCTGAGAGAATAGTTCAAGAGGCTCTTGATCAAGTAATGGTGAACAGAACCACAGTCATCGTGGCACATAGGCTATCAACCGTAAGAGGAGCAGATACAATTGCTGTCTTCAGAAATGGGAAGATTGTGGAAAGAGGAAATCACAACACTCTCATCGATATCAAAGATGGCTTCTACTCCTCTTTAGTGGGACTTCAAATGCCTGCTTTGTCTTGATCTCATCATATTCTTTGAGATGTCTCTATTGTGGGACATCATTCTGTAATGTGGTTATTTGGGACTTAAGTTAGAATCATAATGCAGAATATAACTTGTTCTACCTAGCTCCCAAGTTCTAAGGGAGAGTGTAAAAACTTATTTTAAAGTTTATTGGCATTCAGGAGGGGTGCTTGGTCGGACGAATTTTCGTAAATAATATTTGTCGGTTCTTGGCTGTGGGTTAACGAGATAACATACGTTGTTGGTAGGTAGGAGTAGGGATCCTTTAATGGGGTCACTGCCGAGACTTATATTTTTGTGTGTTTATTAAAAAATCGCGGTTAGTAGCATTGACTTCTACGGAAGTCGTGGCTGAAACTAGAGACCATCGAGATTTTATTTTATATTTTTATTAGGGGTCGCTGATATCAGCAAGTACTTCTTCTTTGTTTAATTATTTTTATCTATAGCTACACCACCATAAATATATTCTCCCACCATCATTCCAAACAAAGACAGTGATTGGGTGTAAATTTTGTAACTCTAATTTTAATAGACTGTCGTATAATTTGCATTTTTTAAATTCTTCATTCGAAGCTGTCAACACATAGCTAAGTAATAGGTGCTTTTAACAAAAAAAACCGCCCATCCCGGGTATAGTGCCAAATCAACGTATGCTTTCGTCAAAGATCGCCAAGCTGCAAACTCAGGATAGTCTGCGCATCAACCTCCCAAAACGAGTTCTGAATCAGATTCTCATCCCACTTCAATTGGTTGGGTTTCGTAAGGTTCGAAACCCACTCGGAAACAATTCGTTGTTCCCGGCCTAAAATGTGGACGAAAAGTTGGTTCGCACGAAAATTATCAGTCTCTCCGAACATGTATGTCTTCACCCGTACCCACCCTCCAACGGGTTCCCGCGGCCAATAAAATGTATTTGGGATTTAAACCACTTCCAAATCAAAATTAACGAAAAATTTTATACTATATTTTTTATTGTTCGATTTTGATCACGTAACATTTAATTTTTTTTTTCTTTATTGTAGAACATTCGTAAAATATTACATTTGACCCCTTTTTAGTAAACTCTAGCGTAAAATCTAATACATCTTATTTGTCTCCCGAGAAATGTGTGGTAATATTTTTAAAACTCTTGCAATATAAGTAACACGTCTTATTTGTCTACTGAGAAATCTGTCTGAAGTATAAAAATGTTTTATTTGTATCCTGATGTCTACTGAGAAACCTATGGTAGTATTTTTAAAAATTCTTGCAACATAAGTAACACGTGTGATTTGTCTACTGTTTCTCTGTCTGTAGCATAAAATTGTCTTATTTGTCTCCTAATAAATCAATCGTAGTATTTTTAAAAATATGTGCAAAAGTTTTAATTGTTTGTTGAGAAATTTAGCATAGTATCTTTAAAAATCCATGCAATATAGATAATACACTTTATTTGTTTTCTGAGAAATCTATCGTAGTATTTTTAAAAATCCGTGCAGTATAGATAATACATCTTATTTGTCTCCTAAAAAATTTGTTATATTAATTTTAAAAATCCGTGCAACATAGGTAATACGTCTTATTTGTCTCCTGAAAAATATTGTAGTATTTATTTTTGTTATAGTATTTTCTTATTTATCTTCTCAGAAATCTGTCGTAATATTTTTAAAAATATGTACAACGTGGGTAATACGTCTTAATTTGAATAATCAAATATGTACAAAAATTTATTAAAAATAAGTAGTTTACATAAAATAATTAAAAATCTTTTACACTCTATCAAATCGTACAAATGGATAACCTTATTAAATTATACTATTTAACCTAATAAAGACATAATTTTTAGTGAGTGTACTATTTATTATATAGTTTTATCTAAGAGAAATAAATATTTCAATTGTGTATATATACCTGTTATCCAAATAAGTATATTTAATCATCATAAACTCAACGCGGCGCCATATGATAGTTGTGACACCCCGACTCACAGTCGGTACAGGTAAATTATGTGATTTAATATTATTTGCGTTTTAAATTAATTGTATATGAATTTTATGAATCTATTTGAATAAATGATGTATGTGAATTACTTGTTTTAATTGAGTTGGCCTTGTGTGAACCCGTAATTGTTGAACTGAACCAACTTGAACCAGAACACCTTGAACCGAACCCGTGAACCGAACCGGTCTAGCCTTAAAGGCTGAACCATTTTCCCTTTCCTTCATTTCACGTTACAGCAGCAGCAACTCTTGTCCAAGGAAGCCAAAACCCCAAGTTGATCATCCAACCTTCTCAAGCCAAGATCTCCCTCGTTTCTTCGTCTTTTCTCGAACTCAATTATGTTTCGGAATCCCCTCGTTGTGCTCGTCATTTCTATGGTTTAATTTCTGAGTTTGGAGTGAGTTTTATATGCCTTAGCTTCCCTACGTGAATAGTAAGGGTTTGGTGTTTTTGTGGAATACTTGTTCTATGCTTGATGTTATTGAATCCTAGCTTCATAAATGAGTGGTATATGTTGTATATGTTACATTTATTGCATATTTGCCCTTGGTAGTTGAGCATTTATGGCTGAGCATGATTTTTGCTTGATTCTTGCATTCCTTGGATCATGCCTTTAATTCCGTTTTTCTTGAGTTATTTAGGTGCCAATATGTTAAGCATGATTTATGTGAATTGTTTGTGCAATTTGAGAAGTTGTGGCAACTTTAAGGTTTGGGATTTTGGCCATTTTTGGCAAAATTTGAAGCTCCCCTGCTTCTGTAATGTGATTATGCTCCAGCTTTTCGAACCAGGCCGGAACGACCGTTCTCGCCCCAGTTATAAACTGGGAACGGCCCTTCCGGGCCATTTACTGTTCCTTGACCGAGATTGGGAACGGCCGTTCCCAGTTTGCACTGGGAATGGGAAGGGCCGTTCCCATGGCCAAACCTTTGATTTTAGTTCAACATTGTTGAACAGAAGCGCGGGGAGAGTTCGGGATTTTGGGGAACGACCCTTCCCGTCCCCAGTACAAACTGGGAACGGCCGTTCCCATCTTCCAGAAACTTTTAGCGAGGGCAGGAACGGCCGTTCCCTACAGTGAAAGGGCCGTTCCCACCCCTTCCCAAAACCTGGGAGCTACCACTGCTTCTTTTTGCTTTAGTTATGCTATTTTATGACTTTAATTGCTTTTCTTTCGCCTGTTAATTGTTATAACTCGATTTTTATTGCATAATTAATTGTAAATAAATATGTTGTGCTATAATTTGTGAATTATATGACCTAATTGTAATATTTTATATGTGATCATGAATCATGTATTTTGCCGAGCATCCTATTTGGGTTCATATAAAGTCTAAGTCTTGGGCTTTCGTGTTTTCCTTTCAGAGGAGGTTCCAATTGACGAGCCCGAGGTGTAGGTTGTTCACGTCTGCTCGCTTTTTGTCACGCACAAGGTGAGGTTTAGGACTTTTATTAGTTAAGTGACCTAAAGCCTTATGTGGTGTTTTCAAGCCGTGCATGTGACTATATATTATATATATAGATATGTATGTGTTGATCAGAATATGTTTATGACCTTGTGAATACTCTTGCTTTGGAAAGGTACTATATAAGCATATGTAAGCTAAGTTTTGGAAAAGGCTTTATGTTTCCGTTAGCGAGATTGCCATGAAAGATTTGGCATATGTTATGATTTGTGTTTGTGGATCCAAGGAGCTACGGGTAAGGAACCCTCGGGACGGTTCGGGCCGTCGAGGTTCGGCCTGTGCGTAGTCTCCATCCGATATATCACACGCGACTCCGGGAGCTAGGGAAGGTGTGATATTGCGATGCCTTCGGCGTAAAAACCGGGGAGGGCACGATGTGGGTTCGTTACCCCTCGTGAGTCTGTATATGTATGGATGGTTAGGGCCGCCGGTGGCTCTTCCATCATTGGTGTAGAGGTGGGTGTGTGATTTCTGTTTTGTTTGTTCTGAGGAGTAAAGGTTGGAAGCTCGTTCTCGCCGAGCATTATGTTATGTTGTGAATGAAATAGGGTTCCTTGAGCGCTTTAAGCTGGATTTTCATTCTTATTATTGTGATACCACCTGGCCGTGAAGAGAGTGATGGTTGATCCTGACGGAGCTTCTCATACCTATGTCCACTGTTGAAGCGCCCTACTCTATAGCATGCTTTACCGACTTTGAATTGAATGCATACCCCACAGCTCTATAGCATTTCATGCTTCTTTTTCTCAAATGACGTAAGAGAAGAATGCTCCACTGAAGGAGTAGGTGTTGGGTTTAGTGCCCTGAAAAATCCAATTTCTTTGTAAATACATCGTATTTTGTTGGATTAATAAAACTGAAATTATCGCAAGTTATGAGTATATTAACATAATTAATAACGTGTGATGATATTCTTATATGAAATGTGTTTCATAGGAAAGGACTTTGGATATCGAAATCACGTGTTATTAAAGTTCTAGTCGGTAAGATAAGAATAAGTTCTTATCGAGACTATAATGTGTTATATAAGATGATTAGTCTTTCGTCATAGGGAAATGGAGTTTCCAGTTATAACACATTGATGATTTTCAATAGATTTGGAAACATCGAACTAGACCACTAAGATAGTTCATTTTAAACTACTATCTAAAATGAACAAATCCTATGGAGCATTGAACTCTTAATCCTGGTAGTATTTCGACTTTAGGCATGTAGTGTTAATCATTGTAACTTGCTCATAAGTGAGGTCTCGATATCGAATGACTGAAACCTTTGTACGTTCAGTGATTACATGAAATGTGCTAAAGAAAAATATTGATCGAGGAATCTGTGGCTTTGCTGGAAAGTTAAAAGATATTCCTGAAATAGATTTGCAAAGTTCGAATTAAAACTTTGGCCAAAGTACTTCGTGTGATGCGTCACTGAAGTTGTATGTTGAATGTGTTTCACGTACAAGAGATTTGAACTTAAGGCGAATCAGGAAATTTTAGATTAGAAATGGAAAAATAAATGATAGTAGTATTAATTTATTTTTCATGGATATCTACACGGAGGAGTAAAATGCAAAATTATTCTAGATCGAAAAATTCGTGAGTAATTTAATTAATTTTAGAGTGCAACAAATATTTATTTAGTGGAATTAAATATTGTTAAACGGTAATTAATTATTATCATGGGATGATAATATATTAATCCGTTTGGAGCTAAAATTAATTAGTCCTGCAGGTCCCCCTGCAAGCCCCAATTAAAAACCCGAAGAGAAAATATTAAAAGGAGAAAGAGAAATGATTTTTCAAAGTGTTTGAAAATAGGCAAGGGATTTATTTTGAGAAAATAAATCAAGTTCCAAAGAGTTGGAAATACCCGGAATTTTATTTTGGAGAAAATAAAAGTTTAAATTTTTTTTTAAAAAAAAAAAAAAAAAATTTGCTGACGTGGCAGCTGACGTGGCAATCCACGTGGCATGCCACGTCAGCAAGTGGGTCCATGTGGCGCTGACTGGGCAGCCGCGTGGCACGCCACGTGTGCGACACGTGGATGGCTCAGATCGCGCCACGTCATCGTGGAGTAACGGTCCAGATTTGGTTTGAAAACGGGTCGGTCAAAGCGGGTCAAACGAATAGGGTTGGACCCTATTCGGATAGGATCAAACCGGGTCCGGTCCGGGTAGGACCAGACCCGGACACGTGTCGGCGTCTGGTGGTACTACGCGTTTTCACACGCGCCAACCACTTGGCCGACTTGTGGCGGCGCGTGGGGGCGCGTGCGTCCACGTGTCGGCGCGTGGTTGGTGGCGTTGGATCCGCGGCGACGAGACCTTCAACGTGGTCACCTCGGTTTGCGTGTCCAAGTTGTACACGCAAGTGGGGATGTGAAATGACCATTTTGCCCTTGCTTTTGTAACCAAAATGACCGTTTTGCCCTCGAGTTTTTGCCTATAAATAGGCTGATCCCCTCCCTCATTTCTCATAACACTTTGGGATGATTTTGGCTAATTCTTGGCTTTGAAATCGTCCCATCTTCTCCTAGTTAATTCCGATTTATTTTGGAATTAATTTAATTAGGTGTTTATATATAAACACCTGATTTCGGGAGAAAAAACCCTGAAAAGGGTTTTTAGTTTAAAGTTTTATTTTCTCTAAGTATTTAGAGAAATACTTTCGGAGCCCACACTCCGAGGGTGTCCCTGGGGAAATTGCAGGGAAGCTCTGCCGGTTTCGCGAGGAGGTCGGGAATCGGGTTCTCGGGAGGCGAGCTCCGGGTGCAGTAGCCATCTTCGGTGAAAGGTATTTTATATTGTTTTTATTTAAGCATGATGAATTAGGTGCTCTTAAGTGTTAATTGCATGCTTTATTTATCTGCTTTGTGATTTAAAATTTATTATCAATTGCATGTATATACTTGAGTAGTTCCGGCTAGTCTTCCGCTGTTTGTATTTAAATATTTTAGAAATATTTTGATACCCGTATATTAGGAAAAATTTTAAAGTACGGTCCCGGACTGCTACTGTTCTGGGCCCACCTCCCAGCAACTGGTATCAGAGCCGTGCTCTAGATATATACATGCATTGATATGATGCATGCGATGCATAATTTTAAATCTGCTGCTGTGCACATAAATTCTATCAAAGGAGTCTGGTTTTTTAAGTGGGAATGTTGTGACCCCTCCAGTGTTTCCTGGGAATTTACGTGGAATGGTAATTTTCTGGGAATCAATTTCAATAATCTTCCTGGTTAATTACCGAATCAGTAAACATGATTTAAATTATGAGATAATTTATTTATAACATGTTTACTTTATGCCATTTATTTTAAGCATGATAATTATGTGATAATTATGTGATAATTATATGCGAGCATGCTTAATTGATTTAATTTATGGTATGATCATGATAATATGAGATATTATGATATTTACAATTATGCGTATTTTATTTAATGTGATTAAATAGTAATGTTTAATAGAGATTAGACGCGATGCATAATTGAATTAATATTTTTTGGCCTAATTAATAAAGAGTTATTAAATAGACTTAAAATATTATTAGGATTATAAAAGTGATTTAGTAATCCTAGTGGGAGGATATTAATTAGATTAATTACTTCCAACAATAAGACGCCAAAAGTGATTATTAAATAATCAAAAGATAATCCACACCTTTTAAAAATTCAAGTGGGAGCGAGATGAAAAGAGTTGGATTCTCACGGTCTCCATTACCCGTCTATAGTATAGTAAATATATACTACTCCCTTCGGCGGGTATATATTCGCGGTATACAAGATTAGACTTCTACGGATAGAATGAAATACGAGGAAGTTAGCTCGACCACGCCTCCGTGGAGTGTTTTGACCTACTCGTACGGACTTCTTGGTAATGGTACACACTTGACTAAGTAATGTATTAACCTCCCTTCGGAGCTCTGTTACATTTTACTTAGAGGCCAAAGGTTGACGTGGTGGATTGACATTGTTTGGTAAGAGTTACCTAGATGACATATTAATTAAGAATAGTTCTTGCTTTTCTAAGTGGTTTTCGACCTCGCCTCCGGGGAGTCAACTGCGGTTAGTTAAGTCACCATTGCGTAATTCAAAATGCTTACGTGGATTTCATTTAATGGTTAAACGCTAAAGAAATAATATACAGATTCATAACTTGCGCATATTTTAAATATTTCAGTTTTAAAACAATGACGTCCGCTAGCCCGCTTCAATCGATTATTAAGGAAAATAGGCTTGAAGGTTCAAACTATGCTGATTGGAAAATGAATCTTGATATCGTGTTTGGACACGAGGGTTTGAAATATGTGCTTACTGAACCTTGTCCGGGAGTACCAGAAACCACAGCCACCCAGGCTTTGAAAGACAACTATGCCAAGTGGATCAAGCATAATGATCTGGCTATGTCTTACATCCTGGCATCTGTCTCAAATGTTCTTAAGCATCAAATGCACGAGATGCCTACTGCTAAGAACATGATGGAACATCTTCATCAGATGTTCGGTGGACAGAATCGTGCACGTAGGCACGAGCTGATGAGAAGGTTGGTGGTAACTAAGATGTCTGAAGGATCACCTGTTCAGGATCATGTTATGAACATGATGGCTTATCTGAACGAAATTGAGAGTCTCGGTGCTAAGATGGATAATCTCAGCAAACAGGACATGATCCTGTGTTTTCTGCCAAAATCATTCGATACGTTCAGGCAGAACTATTCTATGAATAAGTTGGATTTTACTCTGCCTGAGCTAATGAATGAACTCAAGGTGACAGAAGGGGTAATGAAAGCTAAGGGAACGGTTCTCTTGGCACAGGCATCGACTTCCACGGCTCCAAAAGCCAATAAGTGGAAAAAAGGAAAAGGAAAAGTTTCCCATCCTAAAGGTAAGGTTCAGAAGAAGAAAGCTAAGCCAAGCAAAGGAAAATGTTTCCATTGTGGAGGTAATGGGCACTGGAAAAGGAATTGCCCAAAATACTTAGCCAGTCTTCCTGCTAAGTCGTCTGCACAAGGTATGGTGATGTCTTGTTTATTAGAAGTATGTTTAGTTGGAAGTCCACCAGATTCCTGGTATGTGGACTCAGGTTCAACTAATCATATCTGCAATTCATTGCAGGGATTCAAGCTAACCAGGAAGCTTGAAGACGGCGAGATGCAGCTACTGCTCGGAAATAATACTAGTATATCTGTATTAGCAGTAGGGACTGTAGAACTATATTTTGGCAGTAGGGTTTTGATTTTGAAAGACACTTTATATGTACCGTCTATACGCAGAAATCTGATTTCTGTTAGCTGTTTAATGAATAATGGTTTTGGTGTTTATTTTGAACGATGTTTAACCATTAAGCATAATAAAAGGTTTATTTGCTCTGGTACAGTAAGCGATGGTCTTTTCTTATTATACCCTGATAAAAATCCTAATTCCGAACTTAACACTACTAAACTTGACTTACCATCCAAGAGAAAAGCTCCTATGCCCAACGAGGCTTATAAGTGGCACCTAAGGCTTGGTCATATTAATTCGAATAGGATCCAAAGACTAATTTCGGATGGACTGTTGAGTCCTTTGGACTTGACAGAACTTCCAGTCTGCGAATCCTGTTTAGAAGGAAAAATGACCAAGAGGTCTTTCAAGACTAAAGGTAATCGAGCCACAGAGTTGCTTGAATTAATTCATACGGATGTGTGTGGTCCTATGAGTATTCAAGCAAGAGGAGGTTTTGAGTATTTCATCACTTTTACGGATGATTATTCAAGATATGGATACGTCTATTTGATGAGACATAAGTCGGAAGCTTTTGAAAAGTTCAAAGAATATAAGGCTGAAGTCGAGAATCAAATTGGAAAACATATAAAGACACTTCGATCGGATCGTGGTGGAGAATATTTGTCTATAGAGTTTCTAGAATTTCTCACTGCAAATGGGATTAAATCTCAGTTATCTGCACCGGGTACACCCCAACAGAATGGTGTTGCAGAAAGGAGAAATAGAACTCTAATGGAAATGGTAAGATCCATGATGAGTCATGCTACCCTACCGAGTTCGTTTTGGGGCTTTGCTCTCGAAACGGCAGCTCACATAATAAACTATGTTCCATCCAAGTCAGTCCCTAAAACACCAATGGAACTGTGGCGAGGGCGGAAGCCAAGTGTCTCCTATCTTCGGATATGGGGAAGCCCAGCCCATGTGTTAAGAAAGGATCCTGACAAGTTGGAATCAAGAACAGAGGTTTGTTTATTCATAGGTTATCCTAAAGGAACAAGAGGTGGGATATTTTACGATCCAAGAGATCACAAAGTGTTTGTAAGCACTAATGCTAAATATCTCGAAGACGATTTCGTAAATAACCACAAGGGTAGAAGTAAAATAGTGTTAGAAGAAATGACAGTATCAGATACTGAACTCCAAGAACCCATAACAACTGAAAATGTGATAGATACATATGATGTACCAGATACGACATATGATGTAGGGATAAGTACACGACAACCTCGTCGTAGTGGGAGGATTGTCAGGGCACCTGACAGATACTTAGGATTAACCCAAGTGGTTGAATCTGACATATCTGATCCTATCACATATGATGAAGCTATAAAAGATATAGACGCTGACCGTTGGGTCAAAGCCATGGAATCCGAGTTAGATTCAATGTATTCTAATAAAGCCTGGGAACTTGTAAAGGCGCCTGAGGGCATTAAACCTATTGGATGCAAATGGGTTTACAAGCGGAAAAGAGGAGTGGACGGAAAGGTAGAAACCTTTAAAGCAAGGCTTGTGGCAAAGGGTTATACTCAGAAAGAAGGTATCGATTACGATGAAACCTTCTCGCCCGTAGCTATGCTTAAGTCCATAAGGATTCTTCTCTCCATTGCCGCTTATTATGATTATGAAATCTGGCAAATGGATGTAAAGACTGCCTTCTTGAATGGGCACCTTCAAGAAGAGATATACATGGCTCAACCTGAGGGCTTTATAGCCAGAAATCAGGAGCATATGGTATGCAAACTTAACAGATCAATCTATGGTCTTAAGCAAGCGTCTAGATCATGGAACATCAGATTTAATGAAGCAATTAAATCCTTTGGATTTATACAGTTGCCTGATGAACCATGTGTGTACAAAAGACATCAGAGTGGTGTTGTAACATTTTTAGTTTTATACGTAGACGATATTTTGCTCATTGGGAATGACACAGGAGTATTGTCAGCAGTCAAGATTTGGTTGTCAAATCAGTTTGACATGAAAGACCTAGGTGAGGCCAGTTATATTTTAGGGATCAGACTTTGTCGTGATCGGAAAAATAAGATGATTGGTTTATCACAAGCAGCATATATAGATAAGATGCTGGCAAGGTACAATATGGCTGACTCTAAGAAAGGTTCATTACCTTTCCGACATGGAGTTCATCTGTCTCGAGATCAGTGTCCCAAGACAGCTGAAGAGACAGAGGAAATGAAAAATGTTCCGTATGCTTCGGCAGTCGGAAGCCTCATGTATGCCATGCTATGTACAAGGCCAGATATCTGTTATGTTGTGGGTATGGTCAGCAGATATCAGTCAAACCCTGGACCCCAACACTGGATAGCTGTAAAGCATATATTGAAGTACTTGAGAAGAACTCGGGATTATATGCTTGTTTATCGCAGTGATGAGCTCATTCCTATAGGGTACACAGATTCAGATTTTCAATCTGACTTAGATTCTAGACGTTCGACGTCTGGATACGTGTTTACTCTGGGAGGAGCAGCCGTAAGTTGGAGGAGTATTAAGCAAAGTTGCATTGCTGACTCCACCATGGAAGCCGAATACGTGGCAGCTTCGGAAGCAGCCAAAGAAGCATATTGGTTTAGAAATTTCCTAATAGATTTGGAAGTCATCAAAGATGGACTTACACCAATCACATTGTACTGTGACAATGCTGGAGCGGTGGCCAACTCCAAGGAACCTCGAAGTCATAAACGTGCAAAGCACATCGAGAGAAAGTTCCACATTATTCGAGATTATGTGGAACGTGGAGAAGTGGCAGTAGTAAAGATTGACTCGATAAATAATCTGGCAGATCCCTTCACTAAGACTTTGGCGCAAAAGAGTTTTAATACTCATGTAGAAGGGATGGGGCTTAGATGTGTAGCCAATTGGATTTAGGGCAAGTGGGAGATTGTTGGGTTTAGTGCCCTGAAAAATCCAATTTCTTTGTAAATACATCGTATTTTGTTGGATTAATAAAACTGAAATTATCGCAAGTTATGAGTATATTAACATAATTAATAACGTGTGATGATATTCTTATATGAAATGTGTTTCATAGGAAAGGACTTTGGATATCGAAATCACGTGTTATTAAAGTTCTAGTCGGTAAGATAAGAATAAGTTCTTATCGAGACTATAATGTGTTATATAAGATGATTAGTCTTTCGTCATAGGGAAATGGAGTTTCCAGTTATAACACATTGATGATTTTCAATAGATTTGGAAACATCGAACTGGACCACTAAGATAGTTCATTTTAAACTACTATCTAAAATGAACAAATCCTATGGAGCATTGAACTCTTAATCCTGGTAGTATTTCGACTTTAGGCATGTAGTGTTAATCATTGTAACTTGCTCATAAGTGAGGTCTCGATATCGAATGACCGAAACCTTTGTACGTTCAGTGATTACATGAAATGTGCTAAAGAGAAATATTGATCAAGGAATCTGTGGCTTTGCTGGAAAGTTAAAAGATATTCCTGAAATAGATTTGCAAAGTTCGAATTAAAACTTTGGCCAAAGTACTTCGTGTGATGCGTCACTGAAGTTGTATGTTGAATGTGTTTCACGTACAAGAGATTTGAACTTAAGGCGAATCAGGAAATTTTAGATTAGAAATGAAAAAATAAATGATAGTAGTATTAATTTATTTTTCATGGATATCTACACGGAGGAGTAAAATGCAAAATTATTCTAGATCGAAAAATTCGTGAGTAATTTAATTAATTTTAGAGTGCAACAAATATTTATTTAGTGGAATTAAATATTGTTAAACGGTAATTAATTATTATCATGGGATGATAATATATTAATCCGTTTGGAGCTAAAATTAATTAGTCCTGCAGGTCCCCCTGCAAGCCCCAATTAAAAACCCGAAGAGAAAATATTAAAAGGAGAAAGAGAAATGATTTTTCAAAGTGTTTGAAAATAGGCAAGGGATTTATTTTGAGAAAATAAATCAAGTTCCAAAGAGTTGGAAATACCCGGAATTTTATTTTGGAGAAAATAAAAGTTTAAATTTTAAAAAAAAAAAAAAAAAAAAAAAAATTGCTGACGTGGCAGCTGACGTGGCAATCCACGTGGCATGCCACGTCAGCAAGTGGGTCCATGTGGCGCTGACTAGGCAGCCGCGTGGCACGCCACGTGTGCGACACGTGGATGGCTCAGATCGCGCCACGTCATCGTGGAGTAACGGTCCAGATTTGGTTTGAAAACGGGTCGGTCAAAGCGGGTCAAACGAATAGGGTTGGGCCCTATTCGGATAGGGTCAAACCGGGTCCGGTCCGGGTAGGACCAGACCCGGACACGTGTCGGCGTCTGGTGGTACTACGCGTTTTCACACGCGCCAACCACTTGGCCGACTTGTGGCGGCGCGTGGGTGTCCAAGTTGTACACGCAAGTGGGGATGTGAAATGACCATTTTGCCCTTTCTTTTGTAACCAAAATGACCGTTTTGCCCTCGAGTTTTTGCCTATAAATAGGCTGATCCCCTCCCTCATTTCTCATAACACTTTGGGATGATTTTGGCTAATTCTTGGCTTTGAAATCGTCCCATCTTCTCCTAGTTAATTCCGATTTATTTTGGAATTAATTTAATTAGGTGTTTATATATAAACGCCTGATTTCGGGAGAAAAAACCCTGAAAAGGGTTTTTAGTTTAAAGTTTTATTTTCTCTAAGTATTTAGAGAAATACTTTCGGAGCCCACACTCCGAGGGTGTCCCTGGGGAAATTGCAGGGAAGCTCTGCCGGTTTCGCGAGGAGGTCGGGAATCGGGTTCTCGGGAGGCGAGCTCCGGGTGCAGTAGCCATCTTCGGTGAAAGGTATTTTATATTGTTTTTATTTAAGCATGATGAATTAGGTGCTCTTAAGTGTTAATTGCATGCTTTATTTATCTGCTTTGTGATTTAAAATTTATTATCAATTGCATGTATATACTTGAGTAGTTCCGGCTAGTCTTCCGCTGTTTGTATTTAAATATTTTAGAAATATTTTGATACCCGTATATTAGGAAAAATTTTAAAGTACGGTCCCGGACTGCTACTGTTCTGGGCCCACCTCCCAGCAGTAGGTTCCGAATATGTCGGGAAGTATGAATCGGGATAGTGTTTATGAAATGTTTTGAAGTATATGTATTTGTTTTGGAAAGTTTTAGTTTGTAAAACCTATTCCGGTTCATATCTCCCCCTTTTCTTTGTGCTCTGCTTTATGTATATAGGGTGTGGGTGTGCGTTAGCCCCCTCACTTAGTGAGTTGACTGACCCTCGTTTACTCTTTTAGTTGCAGGTTTTGGGAGCGTGAGCTAGGCGGAGAAGTGTGTCTTCTTTATGCACTTGTCAGTCTAGGTCTCGTTAGGTGCATCTACATATTTGCACTTTATTATTTTGTATTTGTATAGTTGACTTGTAGATACTATTTTTGCTCGAGCCATGATGGCTTTTGTACAGGTTGAAGTGTTGGTACCTATATGTAAATACTGTATGGATAGGTGTGGGTTGGTACCTATACGTATATATATGATGATCGTTACTTGTTGCTTTTATTTATTCGCTTTCGCATACTCTGATTTGGTATTGTTTAGCTCCACCTAGCCTAGAGGGTGTGTTTGGTCTCCCGTTCGCTATGATTCGGATTCGGGTACGGACATTCCATTTCGTACTCGGGTTTGGATTATGGTGCGGGGGATGTGGCCCTACGTGTGGGTGCTACATCCTTAAGTGGTATCAGAGCGCGGTTGCAAAACCGGGCTCTAGTGTCGAGTGGGTCTGTTCAAGTCGTACGGCTTAGGACAATGTGATTGTGTGATTATGTGTAAGTGTGTTTACATGATTTGAATATGTGACTACTTGACTAAGTGATTACTTGAATACTTGATTATTTTCTTAATTGTATACATATTCATACACTAATTTACATGCATCCATATTGCTTGAATTTGTGAATTTCAGGATGCCTCCAAGGAGACATAATAACCGTGAACGAACCCCTGATTTGAATGAACCGGCTCCACAAAATGCACCTCCGCCACCACCTATGAATGCGGAGAATATTGTCCAAGCCCTACTCAATCAGCTCCAACAAAATCAAAGGGGCAATGCAAATCCGGGTGAAGGACAAGATATATCCGCCGTGTATAGGGACTTCCGGAACAACAACCCTCTAAAGTGGTATGGAGGTGATGATATTAAGGCGGAAGAGTGGTTGTCCGAGATTCGAGAAATTTGGGAGATTTGTCCGGGGAATTCCCCAGACAAGGCCATTTGTACGGGTCGTATCATTCAAGGGCCAGCGACTATTTGGCTTAGAAGTGTGAGATCCAAGCTTGAGAGAATGGGTATGGAATTCAATTGGGAGACGTTTGTGTAGGAATTTCATGAGAAATATATCCCTCATAGTGCACAAGAACGTCGCCTCCAAGACTTTTCTAATTTAAGGCAAGGAAATCGGACGGTGGAGGATTATTTATTGGAGTTTGAGAGGCTAGCTCCTTATGCCACTCACATTACCGACCATGATGATTATAAGGCCCGAACGTTTCTTCATGGACTTCGCCGGGATATTCAAGAAGCTCTACAAGCTGCTAACATGAGTACTTGGGCCAAAGTTACAAAGAGGGCAATTCAAGTTGAGGCCCAAATGGCTCGGTTGAAGCCTCCACCTTTCTCTTCTACTCGGGTAGCGGGATCAGGTTCTGGATCGGGTAAGAGGCCCGTTTCTTATGCCCCACGAGCTCCTATTCCACCGGCTTTTCGTCCCCAGGGCTTAGGGAACAAAAAGCCCCGTGTTACCTGTCCCGTGGCACCTCCTGTTGTTCCAGCTCGACCGGCTCCAACTCAGGGACCACCTGTTTGTGCTCATTGTCAGGGGAGACATCCAGTTGAGAGGTGTTGGAAGCTTTTGGGCAAATGCTTTGTGTGCGGGTCCTCTGATCACTTGATGGATGCTTGCCCGAATAAGAGGCCGGTTGTGCAGGCACGTGTGTATGCTTTGGAGGGAGAGGAGGAAGCTGCTGATGTTGATCCAAATGCCGTGATAGAAGGTACAATAAACATTCATGGCATATCACTACATGCATTGTTTGATCCCGGGGCTACGCATTCATTTATTTCCCGGGATGTTGTTGCTTCTTTGCCTTTACTTGATGAATTATTTGCGCATGTGTATATGGTGAATACTCCTTTGGGAGGATCTTTGGAAGCTGACAGGGTGTTTCGGGAGTGTCCGGTGTTGTTTGAGGGCCGAGTTTTTCCTGCAGATTTGATAGTTCTACCGTTGAAGAAGTATGAGGTTATCCTTAGCATGGATTTTCTCTTCAGATACCGAGCTCAGTTGGATTGTCATGAGAAGAAAGTTTCGTTGGGGTCCGTGGTCTTTACGGGTGAGAGGTTGAAGTCCAGCCCGTTTGTGTCTTTTATGGAAGCAAGTAAGCTCCTCCGGGACGGCGCGACAGGTTTTGTGGCTTACCTTCTGAATAAACCGAAGGATTAGGCCAAACTTGAGGAGACAGAGGTCGTGAGTGAGTTTCCCGATGTTTTCCCTGAGAATTTGGGTTCTTTACCACCTGATAGGGACATCGAGTTTGTGGTCGACCTTTATCCTGGAGCAGAGCCTTTCTCTAAGACACCGTATCGGATGGCTCCTGCTGAGTTGAAGGAGTTGAAAACTCAGCTGGATGAGCTTTTGACTTGCGGTTACATTCGTCCGAGTACATCCCCGTGGGGTGCTCCCGTGTTATTTGTGAAGAAGAAGGACGGGACTTTGAGGATGTGTATAGACAACCGTGAGTTAAACAACAAGCACCTCCTCCAAATAACCCGAGAGATCATCATGGGTTGTTTTTGAGTTATAATCCTCCAAGGTTTTCCGGTTCGGTAGATGATGCGATATCGGAAGGATGGCTCACTCGGATTGAGAGGATTTTTAATGTCCGAAAATTTACCTCTCAAGAGAAAGCTCAATTTGCTATTTTTCAACTGGATGGAGAAGCTTATGATTGGTGGGAACGTACACGAGAGAAGCTTGAAGTGGAAGAGGAAGAAGTTATTTGGGAAGTCTTTGTAAGGGAGTTTAGAGAAGCCTTTGTTCCTGAAGTCGTTCGAGAAAGGAAAGAACAAGAATTTATGGATCTGAAGCAAGGGACACGGACGGTGGCTCAGTATATTTCTCTTTTCAATCGGCTTGGCAAGTCTGCACCCCACATTACAAGGGATGAAAAGAGAAAGGGAAAGAGGTTTATAGCTAGATTGAGACAGGATCTCCGACACGGGCTTGCAGGCCATAATTTCGAGTCGTTTGCTGACACTGTACAGAGGGCACTGGTGTTGGAAGAGGAGTATAAGAAAAAGGACCCCTTACCTCGCATGCAAATGGGACAAGGATCGGGGTTTGGAAAGGGGAAAAGGCCTATGGTATCTCCTCCTCAGCCATTTCAAGGGCAAGCTAAGACGTTTCGACCTACAGGAGCTGCACCGCCGAAGCCACAAGCACCTCCAGCTACTTCTGATCCTCGACATGATAGGTCACCATGTCTATATTGTGGAGGCCCTACTCACACCTACAACACTTGCAGAAGGAGGTTGGGACAGTGTCTGATATGTGGGAAGATAACACATATGGCCAATACTTGTCCAGATAAGACTCCGGGATATCAACCGGGAGCTCAGAGGCCGATGATCCCAGCTCGTGCATATGCCCTTGCGGGTGAAGAGCAAGATGTGGAAGCCAATCCCAATGCTATGGTGGAAGGTACGATATGCATCCATAACACGAACATACATGCATTATTTGACCCTGGCGCTACTCATTCGTTTATTTCTTGTAAATTAATTGATGCTTTGTGTTTGCCTGTTACGTGCTTAAATGCTTGTTATGTGGTGAGTTCGCCGTTGGGTGGAAGTCTTGAGACGGATCGGGTGGTCAGAGATTGTGTGTTTGGGTTTGAAGGCAGAGAATATCAGGCAGATTTGGTGGTAATGCCGATGAACAGATATGGGGTTATTCTGGGAATGGATTGGTTGTTTCGGTACCACGCCACGGTTGATTGTTTTACCAAGATAGTTAAGTTGGGAGAAGAAGTGACAGTGGGAAAAGAGTCAGAGATTACCCCTCTTTTGTCGTTTACTGAGGCTCACAAGTTGATAAGGAATGGGGCAACGGGATTCATTGCTTATATCTTGAATAAGCCGAAAGATCAGGCAAAACTCGAAGAGACAGAAGTGGTGAAGGAATATCTTGAGGTGTTCCCTGAAGTTTTAGGTTCTTTGCCTCCGGATCGAGAGATCGAATTTGTAATAGACTTATATCCGGGATCTGAACCTTATTCTAAGACTCCTTACCGGATGGCACCGGCAGAGTTACAGGAGTTAAAAGTTCAGCTGGAAGAACTTCTTAAGAATGGATATATTCGACCGAGTTCATCAACGTGGGGCGCGCCGGTTCTCTTTGTTAAGAAGAATGATGGAACCTTGAGGATGTGTATTGACTACCGGGAGTTGAATCGGATGGAACCTTATCATTTCTGGATGCTAAGATTTTGTGTTGGTTGAGTATAGCTTGAGTTGCCATTAATGGAGCTTGAAGCTTCCATGGGTGAAAGTTTGAATTTGGGTGATCATTTGCCAATCTTATGCATGAATTCTTGCATATATGAATGGAGTGCATGTTATATGTGAATTATGTGACCTGAATACATGTCTAAGTGGTACAAAAGAGCTTCCTTGTCGCTACCCCTGTTTTTGCAAGCTTTTTCCTCGAGAAACAGAGCTTCTGCTCTGTTTTTCTTGGCAAAACGATGAGCTGACACGGCCGTGTCAGCTTTGAACTGAAAATGGACACGGCCGTGTTGGGCCCTCAACTTTGATTTTTTTTTCTGAATTTAATCTCGGACACGGCCGTGTCCAAATGCTTTGAAAACTCAACACGGCCGTGTCAAGCCCTCGACTTTGAATTTTTCTGATTTTAAACCTCGGACACGGCCGTGTCCGTTTCCTTTGAAAACTCAACACGGTCGTGTCATTTGTAATGGCAGCTTTGGGGGAACTCTTTTATTGCTTGTTTTGCGGTTATTGCTAGTATTTGTGAATTATATGTAACGTGATTATATTAAAGTTATGTTTTATGATTGATATATGATATTGATGACCTTATGAATGAAAGTATGAAAGTATGAACGATACGAACGGGAATGAATACGGTTTTACCGTATAATGAACGAAACTTGGTGAATTATGTGTTTAATTGAATTCTATGATATTCATGACCATATTTGAACATATTATTGCATTTTAAGCATTCCTTAACATGATATTGCATAGCCGAGCGTCTAATGTGGTCATGTTTGAGGCTCACACTACCTTTGTCATACAGATCTTGATCCAGTGGGTGACGAGGTCGGGCAGTGAGAGCTTTGTCGGGTTCTTTTTGTCTACCAGGTGGGTTTTTCTTCTATTAGTTAACAATATGACCCCAACATCTAATGTGCAAGATTTTGGCCAAAACTCTATATAGGTATCTATACCAAGTTTCTAATGAACAAATGTTTTCGAACGAAAGTCTTTTTTATGATTGTCCTACCAAATGTTTTGGCGAGAAATGAATGATCACAATGAATGAGGGCCCGGGACTTAGTGTAGTGGTGAACCGGGGAAGCTTGGGCTGACGGGAATCCATTTATACTAGTTCCAACAATTTCGGCAACCTGGATTTCACTAGGAGATTAGTGAATGAAAGGGGTCCCGCGCTTTTGGGGATTCATGTACCCCTCTAGCATTAATGAATGAGGGTTCGGGCCTTACAAACCCGTTCCCTACCCGGAGGAAAAAGGAGTCTATGAATGAACGAATGAATGTTCTAATGAATGTGCACGAAAGAAAGAATGCATGAACGAATGAATGAATGAATGAATGATTAATGAATTACACGAGGTGGTGGTTGGAGATAATGCACGCCCTCTCGCCGGGCCACGAATGACCTAATGAATGAAATGAATTGTTATTATCCTATTCGTTGTATTTATTTTCCCACTTGGGAAAAAGGATTCAAAACCTCGAATAAGGATTATAATTTGCATGTACGTGTTTAAATTCCGCAATATTATGATATTATGCCTATCTTTTTATACCCACCAGTCTGTCTAAGACTGAACCCGGAGTTGTTTCAGTTGTTTTTGCAGGAAGGGGGATGCTAGGCGGGATACCAGTCAGGGAGAGTCTTGCATCATGTCTAGTCTTTCCTTTACACGCATATGATTACATTAATTATCACTTTTGGATTTTATGTATGAATGGAGCTTACATGTATGGTACCTATATGTATCTTATTCAGGCTTAAATATTGGTACATAGAGCGTATAGCTCAATATATATATGAATTACATGTTAGTACCTAGAGCATCTAGCTCAATATATAATATAGGAATGATTGCTTCCGCTTTTCTATTGCTCTGTTTGTTTGTGGTTGTTGTTGGGGTTTAAGTTATAGGTTAGTCCCGCCTGGCTTAGCGGGTGTGTATGTCTCCGTTCGCTATGATTCGGCACGTGTATGGAAATCTATTTCGTATACGGGTCGGGTCATGGTGCGGGGGATATGACGTCTCGCGCTCGGGTATTACATCCTTTGAGTGGTATCAGAGCCCAGGGTTGCAAAACCAGGGTTCTAGTGTCGTGTGGAGTCAGTAGGTCGTTCGGCCGTTGGAATTACTTGTAATTTGGAGCATTTGCATTTTATATGATAAGGTGTTTCGATTCCTGACTTGAATGATTGACTGAATTCGTTGCATTGTCACGCATGAACTAAAATTAGCACGCATGTTAGTGTTTGAGTGAATAGGATGCCTCCTAGAAGTCAACGGGAAAGGTCTCCAGGACATCATCATCACCACCATGATCGTTCTCCTAATCCTCCACAACCGCCTAAGAATATGGAGCACTTTATGGAGGCGGTATATAACTACGTGGAACATAGAAGGGCTCAGGATCCTCCAATACAACCGCAGGCTGAACAACAAGCACCTCCTCCAAATAACCCGAGAGATCATCATGGGTTGTTTTTGAGTTATAATCCTCCAAGGTTTTCCGGTTCGGTAGATGATGCGATATCGGAAGGATGGCTCACTCGGATTGAGAGGATTTTTAATGTTCGAAAATTTACCTCTCAAGAGAAAGCTCAATTTGCTATTTTTCAACTGGATGGAGAAGCTTATGATTGGTGGGAACGTACACGAGAGAAGCTTGAAGTGGAAGGGGCAGAAGTTATTTGGGAAGTCTTTGTAAGGGAGTTTAGAGAAGCCTTTGTTCCTGAAGTCGTTCGAGAAAGGAAAGAACAAGAATTTATGGATCTGAAGCAAGGGACGCGGACGGTGGCTCAGTATATTTCTCTTTTCAATCGGCTTGGCAAGTCTGCACCCCACATTACAAGGGATGAAAAGAGAAAGGGAAAGAGGTTTATAGCTGGATTGAGACAGAATCTCCGACACGGGCTTGCAGGCCATAATTTCGAGTCGTTTGCTGACACTGTACAGAGGGCACTGGTGTTGGAAGAGGAGTATAAGAAAAAGGACCCCTTACCTCGCATGCAAATGGGACAAGGATCGGGGTTTGGAAAGGGGAAAAGGCCTATGGTATCTCCTCCTCAGCCATTTCAAGGGCAAGCTAAGAAGTTTCGACCTACAGGAGCTGCACCGCCGAAGCCACAAGCACCTCCAGCTACTTCTGATCCTCGACATGATAGGTCACCATGTCTATATTGTGGAGGCCCTACTCACACCTACAACACTTGCAGAAGGAGGTTGGGACAGTGTCTGATATGTGGGAAGACAACACATATGGCCAATACTTGTCCAGATAAGACTCCGGGATATCAACCGGGAGCTCAGAGGCCGATGATCCCAGCTCGTGCATATGCCCTTGCGGGTGAAGAGCAAGATGTGGAAGCCAATCCCAATGCTATGGTGGAAGGTACGATATGCATCCATAACACGAACATACATGCATTATTTGACCCTGGCCCTACTCATTCGTTTATTTCTTGTAAATTAATTGATGTTTTGTGTTTGCCTGTTACGTGCTTAAATGCTTGTTATGTGGTGAGTTCGCCGTTGGGTGGAAGTCTTGAGACGGATCGGGTGGTCAGAGATTGTGTGTTTGGGTTTGAAGGCAGAGAATATCAGGCAGATTTGGTGGTAATGCCGATGAACAGATATGGGGTTATTCTGGGAATGGATTGGTTGTTTCGGTACCACGCCACGGTTGATTGTTTTACCAAGACAGTTAAGTTGGGAGAAGAAGTGACAGTGGGGAAAGAGTCAGAGATTACCCCTCTTTTGTCGTTTACTGAGGCTCACAAGTTGATAAGGAATGGGGCAACGGGATTCATTGCTTATATCTTGAATAAGCCGAAAGATCAGGCAAAACTCGAAGAGACAGAAGTGGTGAAGGAATATCTTAAGGTGTTCCCTGAAGTTTTAGGTTCTTTGCCTCCGGATCGAGAGATCGAATTTATAATAGACTTATATCCGGGATCTGAACCTTATTCTAAGACTCCTTACCGGATGGCACCGGCAGAGTTACAGGAGTTAAAAGTTCAGCTGGAAGAACTTCTTAAGAATGGATATATTCGACCGAGTTCATCACCGTGTGGCGCGCCGGTTCTCTTTGTTAAGAAGAAGGATGGAACCTTGAGGATGTGTATTGACTACCGGGAGTTGAATCGGATGACTGTAAAGAATAAGTATCCATTGCCTGATATAGAGGATTTGTTTGATATGCTACAAGGGTCAAGAGTGTATTCCAAGCTTGATTTAAGGCAAGGATATTATCAGTTAAAGATTAAGGAGGAAGATATTCCTAAGACAGGATTTAATACCCGGTATGGACATTATGAATTCGTGGTGATGCCATTTGGATTAACTAATGCGCCGGTAGCTTTTATGGACATGATGCATCGGATTTTCCGACCGTATTTGGATAAGTTTGTTGTGATCTTCATTGATGATATTTTGGTGTATTCAAGGTCAGAAGAGGATCATGCTCGGCATTTGAGATTGGTATTGGAAACTTTAAGAGATAACCAGCTTTATGCCAAGTTCAGTAAATGCGAGTTCTGGATTGACAGGGTGAGTTTCTTGGGACATATCATTTCGAGCAAAGGATTAGAAGTGGATTCTTCGAAAATAGAAGCAGTTTCACAGTGGCAGAGTCCTAAAAATGTTTCTGAGATCCGAAGTTTCTTGGGTTTAGCCGGTTATTACCGAAGATTTGTTAAGGATTTTTCTAAGATTGCGGCTCCGTTAACCCGATTAACCAAGAAAGAGGTTCGGTTTAAATGGGATGAGAAGTGTGAAGCCAGTTTTCAGCTCTTGAAGGATAAGTTAACTTCTGCACCGATACTTGCACTTCCGGATGGTATTAAAGGGTTTATGGTGTACACGGATGCTTCCCATGAAGGCTTAGGTTGTGTTTTGATGCAAAACGGGAGAGTAATTGCTTATGCCTCTAGGAAATTGAAAGAGCATGAGAAGAATTATCCCACTCATGACCTTGAGCTTGCAGCGGTGATTTTTGCCTTAGGGAAGTGGAGACATTACTTGTATGGAACTTCTTTTGAGATTTTCACCGATCATAAGAGCCTTCAGTACTTATTCTCTCAGAAGGAGTTGAATAGAAGACAACGTAGGTGGATGGAGACTCTCGAGGACTATGATTGTGTGATTAAGTATCACCCGGGTAAAGCTAACGTGGTAGCGGATGCATTGAGCAGGAAGGCTAGTGTATCCAATTTGAAGGTAAATATTGGACAACCAATGGAGTTGGTTAAGATAAAGGCTCGTATTGGTAACATCTCAGTACGTCCAGAGTTAAGACAACAGATATTTGAGGCACAACGGACGGATGTTGAGATTCAGAAGTTGATAGAGAAGGCTCGATCAGACTCCGAGTGTCCGTTTGGATTCGATGATACGGGAATCTTTCGATTTAAGGACAGAGTGGTAGTTCCAACGGAGTTAAGAAGAGCTATTTTGGATGAAGCTCATAAAACTGTCTATTCGGTACATCCTGGTGGAAACAAGATGTATCAGGACTTGAAACAGTATTATTGGTGGAACGGGTGGAAGAGAGATGTGGTGAATTATGTGAAGCATTGTCTGACTTGTCAGCTAGTGAAAGCTGAGCATCAGAAGCCGTCAGGATTGTTACAGCCACTACCTATTCCCGAATGGAAATGGGAACAGATAGCAATGGACTTTGTATCGGGTTTACCTAGAGTGAAGGGTGGATTCGATGGAATTTGGGTAATCGTGGACAGGTTAACCAAGTCAACGCATTTTCTTGCAGTTCGGATGTCAGATAAGATAGGTAAGTTGGCTAAGAGGTATTGTGATGAGATTGTTCGGTTACATGGAGTGCCATCTAGTATTGTTTCAGACAGGGATCCGAGATTCACTTCCAAGTTTTGGCAAGAGTTACAGAAGTGTCTAGGGACTAAGCTTCAGTTCAGTACAGCTTTTCATCCACAGACTGATGGGCAATCTGAAAGGTTAATCAGGTATCTTGAGGATATGTTAAGGGCGTGTGCGTTGGATTTCTCGAGTTCATGGAATGAACAATTGCCCTTGATTGAGTTTGCCTACAATAACAGTTACCAAGCTTCTATAGAAATGGCACCGTATGAGTTTCTTTATGGAAGAAATTGTCGATCCCCATTGTTTTTCGATTTGGAAGAATGGAAGTGGAGTAAGCAAGAAGGGGTACAAAGAGGTGAAAGGAAAGATAAACCTTGCAAAGCTATTCAAGATGCTATTGAAAAGGTTCAAATTATCCGACAACGGATGAAAGTAGCCCAAGATCGACAGAAAAGTTATGCAGATAAGCGAAGGAAAGATCTTGAATTTGAAGTTGGGGATAGGGTATTCCTGAAAGCTTCACCTCGGAAAGGATTTACCATAATTGGAAAAGGAGAAAAGTTGAATCCCCGATATTTGGGACCTTATGAGATTTTGGAGAGAATCGGAGATACAACTTACAGATTGGATTACCTCCAAGTTTAACGGGTATTCACAATGTCTTCCATGTATCACAACTTCGGAAGTACTATCCCGATGAATCAGTGATCATACCTGTTGAGGAAGCAGAGCTTGAACCGAATCTCACTTTTGTTCAGAAACCAGTTAAGATTTTGGATCAAAAATTTCAAGAACTTCGAAACAGACGATTTCCCTTGGTGAAAGTGTTGTGGCGAAGTGGTAAGACGGAAGAAGCCACATGGGAAACGGAAGAGAAAATGAAGAAGTTCTATCCCGAGTTGTTTCCGACCGAGCAATGAATCCGAGGACGGATTCTCTTTAAGGGGGAGAGGTTGTAACGCCCCGTGTTTTCACACGTGCAGGTAAGACTTACGTGTGCAATTACATTTAATTATATGAGTTTATATCTTGTTTTACTAATTGAATTTGTTTCGAATTTGATTTATTTGTTTAAATCCAATATGAATTCTAATTTGAGTTATGAATATATGAATGAATTTGTGAGAATATGAATTTCGTGAATTCGGTGTTAATTGAATGAAATTACATGTTTCGTGTAATACATGGGCTTGATTGTAACTTATTTGAATGTTTTGGACTCAATTGAAAATTGGGTTTGGGCTTAATTGCCACTTTTTGAAAGTTTAGGGACCTATTTATATATAGGCAACCCTGAACGGTTTTCGTGATATCTTGAGCTCCGGACCTCGAAATCGAGATCCGTAACCGGCGTTGAACTTGTATCGATGATACCTATTAATTAAACTTGACCTTGTATTGTTTTGATACCGTTTGAACCCTCGAAAATGAATCTTTTCGCAACCTCGACTTTATAGCTTGTTGAACCGTTTACTAAACGAACCGGACTTGAACCGACCCGTATCCTACCCATTTAGCACTAAAAATCAGCATTCTTATCTTCTTGCTCCATTGCATTCATCGATCAATTCACCATTCCAAGAGGGAGAGGAGAGAAAGTTTCAAGAAACCCTTGTTTTGATCAACCAACTTTGAGCTCAAGATTAACCAATCTTCCAATCTTCTTCCAAGGTAATAAGTGATTTGAATTCTCCATCTTCTCCTGTATATGTTCATCTAAGTGAAGCATGATAGATGTTGGGGAATTGATATGGTTTGAATGAAAGCATGAATTGGGGTTTGATCTTGAACTTGGAATTTTAATGGTTTTAGGTGATAGTTGATGCATGAAAAATGATCCTTGTAGCTTCCTTATCACTTCTAGATGCTAAGATTTTGTGTTGGTTGAGTATAGCTTGAGTTGCCATTAATGGAGCTTGAAGCTTCCATGGGTGAAAGTTTGAATTTGGGTGATCATTTGCCAATCTTATGCATGAATTCTTGCATATATGAATGGAGTGCATGTTATATGTGAATTATGTGACTTGAATACATGTCTAAGTGGTACAAAAGAGCTTCCTTGTCGCCGCCCCTGTTTTTGCAAGCTTTTTCCTCGAGAAACAGAGCTTCTGCTCTGTTTTTCTTGGCAAAACGATGAGCTGACACGGCCGTGTCAGCTTTGAACTGAAAATGGACACGGCCGTGTTGGGCCCTCGACTTTGATTTTTTTCTGAATTTAATCTCGGACACGGCCGTGTCCAAACGCTTTGAAAACTCAACACGGCCGTGTCAAGCCCTCGACTTTGAATTTTTCTGATTTTAAACCTCGGACACGACCGTGTCCGTTTCCTTTGAAAACTCAACACGGTCGTGTCATTTGTAATGGCAGCTTTGGGGGAACTCTTTTATTGCTTGTTTTGCGGTTATTGCTAGTATTTGTGAATTATATGTAACGTGATTATATTAAAGTTATGTTTTATGATTGATATATGATATTGATGACCTTATGAATGAAAGTATGAAAGTATGAACGATACGAACGGGAATGAATACGGTTTTACCGTATAATGAACGAAACTTGGTGAATTATGTGTTTAATTGAATTCTATGATATTCATGACCATATTTGAACATATTATTGTATTTTAAGCATTCCTTAACATGATATTGCATAGCCGAGCGTCTAATGTGGTCATGTTTGAGTCTCACACTACCTTTGTCACACAGATCTTGATCCAGTGGGTGACGAGGTCGGGCAGTGAGAGCTTTGTCGGGTTCTTTTTGTCTACCAGGTGGGTTTTTCTTCTATTAGTTAACAATATGACCCCGAACATCTAATGTGCAAGATTTTGGCCAAAACTCTATATAGGTATTTATACCAAGTTTTTAATGAACAAATGTTTTCGAACGAAAGCCTTTTTTATGATTGTCCTACCAAATGTTTTGGCGAGAAATGAATGATCACAATGAATGAGGGCCCGGGACTTAGTG
This sequence comes from Lantana camara, assembly GCA_037501455.1. NCBI lineage: Eukaryota > Viridiplantae > Streptophyta > Magnoliopsida > Lamiales > Verbenaceae > Lantana > Lantana camara. The sequence goes on along the minus strand of CM074862.1, from coordinate 85,001,427 downwards.
TAGTGGTGAACCGGGGAAGCTTGGGCTGACGGGAATCCATTTATACTAGTTCCAACAATTTCGGCAACCTGGATTTCACTAGGAGATTAGTGAATGAAAGGGGTCCCGCGCTTTTGGAGATTCATGTACCCCTCTAGCATTAATGAATGAGGGTTCGGGCCTTGCAAACCCGTTCCCTACCCGGAGGAAAAAGGAGTCTATGAATGAACGAATGAATGTTCTAATGAATGTGCACGAAAGAAAGAATGCATGAACGAATGAATGAATGAATGAATGATTAATGAATTACACGAGGTGGTGGTTGGAGATAATGCACGCCCTCTCGCCGGGCTACTAATGACCTAATGAATGAAATGAATTGTTATAATCCTATTCGTTGTATTTATTTTCCCACTTGGGAAAAAGGATTCAAAACCTCGAATAAGGATTATAATTTGCATGTACGTGTTTAAATTCCATAATATTATGATATTATGCCTATCTTTTTATACCCACCAGTCTGTCTAAGGCTGAACCCGGAGTTGTTTCAGTTGTTTTTGCAGGAAGGGGGATGCTAGGCGGGATACCAGTCAGGGAGAGTCTTGCATCGTGTCTAGTCTTTCCTTTACACGCATATGATTACATTAATGATCACTTTTGGATTTTATGTATGTATGGAGCGTACATGTATGGTACCTATATATATCTTATTCAGGCTTAAATATTGGTACATAGAGCTTATAGCTCAATATATATATGAATTACATGTTGGTACCTAGAGCATCTAGCTCAATATCTAATATAGGAATGATTGCTTCCGCTTTTCTATTGCTCTGTTTGTTTGTGGTTGTTGTTGGGGTTTAAGTTATAGGTTAGTCCCGCCTGGCTTAACGAGTGTGTATGTCTCCGTTCGCTATGATTCGGCACGTGTATGGAAATCCATTTCGTATACGGGTCGGGTCATGGTGCGGGGGATGTGACGTCTCGCGCTCGGGCGTTACATGCTTACCACAAGCATACGTACCGTACATTACATACACCTAAACAAGCGTATCACGTGCGTATGTACCATTTCCAAGAATAAGCATACATAGGACCGTACATATCGTTTACTTTCAAACATAAAGCAAGATCATCAAGATACGTATTCTCGCACATATTTACATATACATAAGGATTATAGATCGCATGCATTCGAAAACGAGCACGTTGTATTAGGGTATAACTATATCCTAACCTCACTTGTTACCAAACAGAGACGAAGATAAGCGCTTGATTCACCCCAGAATCCACCAGGCCGACAAAACACCACCCCGGGTGCACTTGGACAAACTGAAGGCAAAACACAAGACTTAGACTTAAAATGAACCACATAGATGCACGACATAAGCTCAAGCACGTAAGAGATGCAAAACATGTAAACAGGGTTCATATTCAAATCAATTTCGTGCAAAGGAATGCATAACCTAACTTAATGTATGCATAAAACACATTAAAACATGTTCATATGCACAATTAATGCAAGTAAGGAGGCCTAGTCATTTAAGAACACATCACACATTTAGCACCCAAAATCAATTCATATAATCACATAATACATCTTATCACATGGATTCATATTCAGAACATAACGTAAATCACATTAGGATCATGATCGGGGAGGGATAAAAGCGTGTAACGAGCATACAAAGTAAAACAACACACAAAAGCTCACAAACAGGACGTGTCTCCCTCCAAGAACAAACTGAGACACGGGCGTGTCTCAGTACAGGCGCTCGAAACAACAATGGAGACACGGGCGTGTCTCCCTCCAAGAAGAAAAGAGGACACAGCCGTGTCTCGGTACAGACGCGCCAACACAACCAGACACGGTCGTATCACGCACAAGGCACCTGGGGGGTGACATGCTGGAGCTCAAAGTTATGCCATTAATGGCGGAACAAAACATACAAACACACAACACCACAACCCCGAATCACACAAAAATCACGCCACGAGACCTTTACGACACGTAGATCATATTTTCGCAAGTAATAGATCATAAAACGAGCTTAAACATACAAAACCCACACCCGACACTATCCACTACTTCTCCAAATAGCCATATAACATGAAATCGAGGTGCGAGAGAGAAATTAAATCGAAGCACGTAACGAGAGGATCACAAATCTTACCTTGGATCGTTAATCGGACAAACCGGGATGGGGTTCTTGAGCTCAAGAGCTTGGGGAGGCTTTCTTCTCTTTTCTTCTTCTTCTCCATGGCTTCCATTTCATTTTTGAGAGGGAGAGAAGGAAATGAGCTGATTTTTAGCTCATTTCAAGGTATATACGGGTCGGGTTAAAAGAAAACGGGTAGGGTCAAGCGGTATCCGGTCCATTCGGATCGGATTTAAAACGATAGGGCTATCAAACGGCTTTAGAAAAATGCAAAGTTAATTTCATCGAATCCGAATAATCAAAATGAACTCAATGGAGGGGTCGGAATTCGAATTTGAATTCCCGAGCTCAAAATAGCCACAAAGGCCAAAAACACCCTAATTATAATTAAGTCTTTAATCTTTCAAATATTGGCCATTCGAGCCCAAACATATTATTAAATTCTAAAGCGCATATAAATTAAATTAAATCACAAATTGACACATAAGGCATGCAAGGGCATATAATTCAAAGAAATACAGAATTAAACTCTCTCGTGACGCCGTACCTGGAATGCCGAAGAAGCGGGGCGTCACAATCCCGACCACTTAAACCATCGACCGATAAGCCGTACAACAGGCCAATGGCGTGGAAAAGAGGTCGAGGGTCTCCCACGGTACAAGGGAACCAACTCTGACACAAAGGTGTTGTACAGCACTACAGTTCCCCAACAAACTGGCCGGAGCATTAAATGCACCTCCAGGCTCCAGTGCGTGAACAGGTGTCACACACTCATCTTGGGCCTATAAATATCCACAGTATTTATGGCATTGGTAAGCACAATTACTGTTCATTCGACCCTCAACACTTCTCTTTCTGAGCAAGTACCTGACTTGAGCGTCGGAGTGCCAAACTGGTCAGGGATAACACCCCTATTTCCCCAATTGGCCTTCAGTTCACGTTTGCTCTTCCCTTCGCAGATCTACTCGAGAGCCTTCCCATCAATACAAATTCTAAGTGGTTCGAGCTCCCAAAATTGACCAGAACACCAAACCGATTTCAAGCACGATCATTTTGGCGCCATCTTTGGGAATTCTCGAGCAAAAACCATTTCCACCCCAACCATGAGAATCAGGAGTGGTCGAACTTTTGGCCCCGATGACCAAGAACTCACCAATGCGGTTGTCGCCGCAGGAACTAGTGCTACCCATTCTTAGGCAGAGGATAACCCAACGGGGGTACTCTCCCAGACAGTTTACTCCGACCCTGAGCTCGATGACTATCTGGCTCGATGCCAAGTAGGGGCTGTTGCAACAGTAGCAGGAAGGGCCCCGGTATTTCCCGAGAGGCCTCAATCGACCGCCCAGGCCCATTATGCTTATGGGCCCCCAATACCTTAGAGGTATGCCCCACCAAATCCTTGGGGATACCTGTTAGGAATAGTGCCCTAAAAGCCGATGTAATAGTCCGCTTAGTACTTTCCTTTTGTAAATCACAAACAATCTTTGAATAATAAACGAACTTAGGCAACACTTCTTGATATGCTCTTGTTAGATTGTATGTTTAATTTAGCTGTGCATGTATAAGAACTCCCCTAATCAATATGACTTATAGGACTCAGCCATTTAGGTGAAATGGTTCATGAGACGAGCCCTAAATCACTTAAGTCATGATTAGAAATCACTCCAAGCCGATGAGTCGAAAAGACAGTAGGAGTGTCGATATAACTCATTTGAGGCTTGCTCGTGTGATCACGCCCTTAAGAAGGGCCATCTTGTTTCATGGGGTGCAAAGTGTATTAATTGATATGTACATAATACATGGGGGTGCTTACTTATTCTAAGTAGGTACACTGAGGTGTCCCGTCTGAGAAGATCCCTAAATTGGAAAGAAAATTTTTATTTCTAGAAATAGAAACTTTCAGATTAGAAAATATCTCAAGAGTCATTGATGTGATTAAGTAGTCCTTAGACTTGAGATTCCATCGATGCTTTGTGGTCTAACTCTGTAGTCTTAGGTATAAGCTTTAAAGGGTGTCGCCTTAGACAACTGATTCAAAGCTTATGCTGGGGCTGCACAAGTGGCACATGGAAGCATATGAGAATCAACAAAGGACCTACAACTTGAATTAGCAAGTTGATTTCTTATTGTGTCAGTCATTCATATGCTATAATGGAGTCCTTGGCCAAGGCAGTGGATCAAGACATCAAGAAATGGGTTTCTTGGATTGAGATCAAATGGATAAGAAACGCACTTAACTTTAAGATCAAGATTATTAGGGTTCTGATTATTCCCTTGCCCTAGATCTTGATTGAGAGATGGGATGTAGAAGGATTTTATCTCACATATGTCAATGACTTAAAGGTTCTTTCGAATTGAGATATTCTTATTCAGCTAGGGGTCACGCACCTGTTGCTAGACTATGGTAGTATGATCTGTGGACTGATTAATTAATTAGGAATTAATTAATTAAGGTCACTGCTAATTGAATTAAGAACCTAGAGGGTCACACACAACAACCCAGTCACGTGGGTTAAGGCTTGAATCGTTTAAACGAGTTGATCGAACCAATAAGTGATTGGTTGGGGCTACACGTGTGGGACACGTGTCTCGTGTGACACGTGTCACTTTGTGGTGATTAATTAAATAATTAATATTGATTAATTATTTAATGGGCTTTAATTTAATTATAAATTAATATTAAAGTTCTAATTTGGAGAAATTAAGTCTAATAAATAATTAATTATGAATTAATTAATTATTAGCTTCAAGTTATTTATTATAAATAAATAAAGTTAATTAAAATTTCTAAGAGAGTTAGATATTATATTCTTGCTTGACAAGTTGGTCAAAATGAGACTTTTGGTCAAAGTAAGAGTCTTTCTCTCCAAGCAAGAAATCCTTTTACCAAAAGGGTTTAGGAAACCTTGTCCAAACAAGACAAAGGGGTTCGAAACCCTTATGCTATTAATAAGTGGGGTTCGAACCCCATGAGGGATGATAGAAAAATTCTCCTTCTCCATATTATATCACATAAACCCTAGAGTCTAAACACCAAATATAGAACTAGCATCCTCTCTGTTTGGATCGTGATCGAGATTGGTGGACTAATTCTCTAGAGGGTTGCTTTCGTGGAGTCTTGAAAGATTCGAAGGAGCTTGGGGACTTACCGCTTGAAGAGCGTTCTTGGGCGGCTAGAACGTGTCAAGAAAGTGACGATCTAAGTGAGTTTCTTAGAACCCTACGAATTTGGGAATAAGAATTGCAAGATTCGATCTTCTTTTGGGAAATTTTTTTTAAATTCCGCTGCGCCTTTCTTTCGTGTTTTCCCAACAAGTGGTATCAGAGCCACCTTGCAAGGCTTATTTCTGATTCGTCCCTTACTATTCTGAATTTGGTGCAATTGAGTATTCGTGAGTTTTTTAGAAATCTAAGAGAAATTGAATATGTGTTTTTCCTAAAGTTTCTGAAAAACGTTTTCTGAAAATTTTGATTAAAATTATTTTGAATCAAACTTGATTAAATCGTGTTTTAATTTCTGGATTGAATTGGTTTTTGAGAAACTTGAAATACAAAAACGAGACGCGATACGAAAATGCTAACCTAGACATGCTAAGGCATAACACGCCTAGGCCCGCACGCCCCAGCCACACAACAGTCCAGCAACAGCGCGGGACTGCCCACACGCCATTTCCGAAATCGCGCGGGAGTCCGCCCGCCAGCGCCTAGGTGCGCTTGCACGCCCCTCCCGCAATCGTGCGGGAGCGCCTACCCAGCCCACCCACTATCATCGCGCGCGATGCGCGCAGAGTGGGCACCTAGCGCGCGACATCGCGCAGCGTGCGGGCATTCCAGGCTCGTGTTTTTGCGACCTCGTTTTTCATGTTTGATCTGATAAAATCCCGATTTAATTTCAACCTTTTAAATATAGTTTTATCAAATTAACATTATTTTTGAAATAATTTTGAAGTGGGATTTTTATAAATTAAATGGATTTAATTTTTGAGAAAATAATAAAAGATAAAATTATTAATTTTCAGAAATTAATTGGAATTTTATTGGTTTAATATTTCTTGGTTTATTTGAAAAGGCTCATGAACAAGAATTATATCTAAGTCGTGTTTTAGGTCATTAAGACTTAAAGCGGGAATTTTAATTTATGGGTAAATTAAATTCTTGCAATTGATGCATGTTAGGTAATCATGGGTTTTAGTCTTGTGATATTTTAATTTATGCACATAGATGGTTTAAATTGGGGTTGGAGCCACATAGTTGCGTTTTTCAATTGGGGTCAGTGCCCCACTTATGTGCGTACTATTATGTGTTTATTATGTGGCTTTCTATATTACTGTCTTGAGGCCGAGGTATGCCCCGTGTATTTGTCTAAGGCTAATATGAAGATTGAGCCTTATTACTTTATGTCTTTTTCTTTTTATTGTAATTTGATAGTAGATTTAGGTGGTGAGGTCTTTTTCTTTCATTTTGGAGACAATGCACCCATGGAGTAAGATGGATCCACATGACAAGTAACAATGGAGGCCATAAAGTGAAGACCCCTCAAAATGTTAGGAGGGTTTCTATTATTGTAATAGATAGGGCATCGTTTTATTTCCAATTCCCTTATCTGATTTAAACTGTCTTATGTGGAATGTATGTTAGAACTTGTGATTGTGGAGTGGCTCCCACATATCATGCATAAGATAGGTAGAACCCATGATCATCACATGTTAGTATCATTAGGACATATTATCTGCTATGTGCTTGTGTGAAATGCATTTAAGTTGTACTTGTATTAATCAAGACTAATTAAATTGGATAACATATATGCTGGTGAGGTCTAACCGGACAACTCTCCGGTTAAATCGAAAATTCCCCTAAAATATTAAGCTAATTTCAAAAATAGGTGTTTAATTCGAGGTGCAAACTTTGAATTAAATTCCTAGCATTGGTTGTAAGATTGAATACTATTCAACCATTAGTGATGCTTTCCATTCTCGCTTGTTTCCTTGTATCATCGTATCCCAAAATACCAAGAAGAAGACCCGATTTGAATTCTTCAATACTCCTTACTATCTTTGCTTTGCATCCATTCATTGATCCGCGATTGTGGTCGTATCCATTAAGTTTCCGTACTTGACCCCATTACGAAACCACATCGTTGACGACTCTCCATTCCATACATCATAGTTGGGAAGCTTTTAACACATCCTGGATATGCTCCCTAACTTGATATGATTCTTGAGTCTTCCCGATTTGGCCTTTCATTTTGATCACCTACTCCAAACTCATGTATCCCTTTAAGTTGGTGGTTCGGGTCCCCACAATGCACCTATGTCGATAATCTTCAAGATTTGTAGAGTGGGTGCAATTGATGGACCCCTTCATGGTCAAGGCCTTCTATAACGATGTTGAATAATGAAATGTAGCTCCATGTTGATAAGCCTTGAAGATTCAACACCCAACTTTCAAATCCCATAATTCCATAACCTCTTCATTGGTTTGATAGGAGAAACTTATAGTTGGGGTTGATGGTAGCTTTGATAGCATGATAACAACCTAAAATCAAGGACTCAACTCAAGTATAAATGCATGTGGATTAGTATATGCTTATGGCACGTATTTATAACAACAAACACGTATTAGATGCAAAATGAAACAAGTAAAGCAATAAAATTGAAAGTGAATCGCATATATCAAGTAATTTCCAACAATTCATGTCAATTAACGATGAAAATTCAATGCAATGCACACATTGACAAGTTGTTCCTATGCCGTACGACCTAAACTGACTCAATCACGACACGAGAACTCCGGTTTTGCAACCTGTAGCTCTGATACCCCTTAAGGATGTAGCGCCCAAGAGTGTGATGCCACATCCCCCGTACTCAGACCTAAACCGTATATGAAATGGCTAATCCATAAACGAGCCGAAGACACTACTCACTCGCTATACTAGGCGGGAGCTAAACTTCGAAACCAAATAGGCAATTCCACCAAAAATAAATGCACGTGCGGAAGCAGAACATAAGGACAAACACAGTATAAGCAGTAAGTGACGGGTTCAACTAGCATAGATACCTAGTCCCGAAATTTCAAACATAAATTAGAAGTCACAATATACGGGTTCAAACTATCCCTAGAAGTCTGTCCCGAATTCATAAAGATATAAACATAACAATTCATACATTCATCGTATAACTATTCAATTTACAATACGCATATGAACAGACTCGGACTTGACCAAGAGACTTCCCGCCTAGCAATCCAAACCTGTAAGAAAATTGAAAACAAAGTCGGGTTCAGTCTATAAGAGACTGGTGGGTATAAAACAGGGGCTTAATACATAAATAGTTCAGAATTAAATAACCTCACATGCAAGTCATAATCCCGTACGAGGTTTTGAAACATTTCCCAAGTGGGTAAAAACAAAGAAAACAACGTTCGGGATTACAACAATCAATTTCATTCATTCATTCATGTGGTCATTACGTGAGCCCTGGCGAGTGGGTGAATTCTCCGACCTTCTCCTCGTGTGTGTATTATCCATTCATTCGTTCATTATTGATCATGCAACATTCATTCATTCATAATCATTTATCCCTTTTTTCTCCGGTTAGTAGATGGGTTTGCGAAGCCCGGCCACCCATACATTATGGTCAGTGGGGGTACATGAATTCCCCAAAGACCTCAGCTCTCATTCCTCGCTAATCTCCTAGCGAGGGCCGGTATCACCGTAGTTGTTTATTGGAACTAGTGCAAGGGATCACCGTCGGCCCTTGCCTCCCCGGATAGCCACATGCATCAAGTTCCTGGGCCCGTGCATTCATTCATGTTCGCGCCAAAATCATAAGGTAGGGATACATAAAATAAAGGCTTTACGTTCGAAATCATTTACTCTTGAAAAGACTCGATATATAAATATACTAATTTGGCTCAAAACTTTTCACATAAGGAATATATCGGGTCATCATAGCTATTAGAAGAGAAACCCACCTGTTACACCTTACCGAACAATACCAAAAGAAAGAAATACTTAAAGATAGCTTATGAACCCGGCACGTCTCCGCGCTGGAGAAAACTGTACAAGAAATAACACTGTGTATTCATGAGACTCAAGACTCTATATGAACCATATATGACGCACGACAATGCAATGAACATGGTATGAAGTGCCTATGAGACCATAACATATTATGAAGATGTTCATGTGCACAATTAATACATTAGAAGCACATAAACAAGCAATTCATTCAAGTTCAATCAATACATGAAGGTTTGAAATTCATTCGTTCCATATCTTTCATGAATCGTATCAAATTGAGCCATAACCTTAAAACAAAAACCATAACACACATATCAACATGTTTACAATGCATAGGAATCAAGTTAAGGTGAAAGTAATACATTAACACATAAAGAAAACAATAGTTGTAAAGAAAGTCATATTGTAGCATTTAAACGTTCATGTTTTCATTTCACGTTTACATATTGGATTCATAACATAAAATTCATAACATATCAAAATATATCATATATCACAATTTAACAAGCATACAATTCAATCAAACCACAAAAGGAGCGCCAGGGAAGTGGAAGGAAAGCAAGGAAAATGGTTTTGAGCAAGTTTGGTGAAAGCTGACAGTTTTTCGTATGCACAAGCTGTAGAAAATTGAACATATCTTGAGTTCTAGAAGCTGGAATTAAGTTTTCTTTATTGGATATGAAACTACACAAACAGGTCTTTCCAATAATATATGGCTCGAATTGTGGTTCAAAGCGATGTGAAAATGGCGTAGGTTGAAAGTGGGATGAAAGCAGATTTTTGGTAATATAAAATGAATTGATTATATCTCACCAACCAGGAATGATTTTGATGTAATTCCAATTGGAGAATGACATAGACTTCAAAAGGTTTCCATGGTTACAATTTTAGGTCAAACGGAGCTCGTTTGGATAGGTAACGACGAGCAATAAAACACATGCATACAAAGATGAGGGGTGACGAGTGTCACTAGGGCCATTGCAAAACATGGTGACGGGTGTCAAGGGATGCTGGCTCTTTTTCCAGGTGCAGTGACGGGGGTCACCAAGAGTTAGTGTATTGGTGGTGACAGGGGTTAATGCTCATAGACCTTCAAAGGTTCGGATTGAATGGTGGTGATGGGTGTCACCAATTTTATGCGCAAACGGGGTGACGGGGGTCACCCTTGAAGATCAACTTCATCTTCTTCACTTCAAATTACGCAGCAGCAACGTCCCATTTCCTCTGTTTCTTCCAGCAGCCATGAAAGCAAGTAACAAGCAACAAATAGGCACACAACAAGGCAAGAAATGTTCAAGGACAAAGCAACAATCCAACACTCCAAACTACTACAAGAATCGGCCAAAAGAAGGAAGGAAAATGGGATCAAAATCATGCTTCTTCAAACTTAAGAAATCAAGCTTCATTAATGGAAACTCTTAAATACTTCAACTACCAAGAATAATAAGTCCATATATGAAATAAAGAGGCCTAAGGGATCAACATATAAGCTTCAATCCATCAAATAATTCAAAGAGATACAAGGATTCAAGAATTTCACCCAAGCCCTAACTATTCATTCACATATTCATATCTTAATCAATCATGGAGTAAATTCAGAGATTCTTGGATCAAAATGACTAAAATTGAATGGAGAAAACAATCATAACTTACCTCTTGAATTTGGCTGAGTTTGGAAGAGATTTGAGCTCAAAATCTCAAGAAAGGAATAGTGGCGGGAATAGTGTTCTTTTCTCCTTGAAATGGCTGAGCTTCTCTCTTCTTTCTTGCTTGGTTCGGTGAGGGAGTGATGAGAGTGTAGGGTTATGTGTTGGTACGGTGTGGGTGAGGGGAAAACGAAATAGAAACGCAGCGGAAATTTAAAATTTTTCCCAAAAAGATAGAATCAAATCTTGCAATTCCTATTCCCAAATTCGTCAGGATCAAGAACTTACTTAGATAGAAGCTTTCTTGACACGTTCTAGCCACCCAAGAACGCTCTTCACGGGCTTGTCCCCAAAAGCTCCTTCGAATCTTTCAAGACTTCACGATAGTAGCCCTCTAGAGAATTAGTCCACCAACCTCACCACTATTCGAATAGAGAGGATGCTAGTTCTATATTCGGTGTTTAGGCTTTAGGGTTTAGCGTATAATATTTGGAGAAGGAGAATTTGTCTAACATCCCTCATGGGGTTCGAACCCCTTGTATTTATAGCTTTAGGGGTTCGAACCCCACTCCTTATTAGAATAGGATTTCTTAACCATCAAGCTAAAGGATTTCTTGCTTGGAAAGAAAGACTCTTACTTTGACCAAAAGTCTCATTTTGACCAACTTGTCAAGCAAGACATAATATCTAACTAATTTCGATATTTTATTTTACTTTATTTATTTTATAATAAATAACTTGAAGCTAATAATTAATTAATTCATAATTAATTATTTATTAAACTTTATTTCTCCAAATTAGAACTTTAATATTAATTCATAATTAAATTAAAGTCCATTAAATAATTAATCAACATTAATTATTTAATCTACACCATTTAGTGACACGTGTCACACGAGAAACGTGTCCCACACGTGTGCCACACGTGTGGCCCCAACCAATCTCCTATTGGTCTGATCAACTCGTTTAATCGATTTTAAGCCTTAACCTACGTGACCGGGTTGTTATGTGTGACCCTCTAGGTTCTTAATTTAATTAGCAGTGACCCTAATTAATTAATTCCCTAATTAATTAATTAGTCCACAGATCATACGACCATAGTCTAGCAACAGGTGTATGACCCCTAGCTGAATAAGAATGTCTCAATTTGAAAGAACCTTTAAGTCATTGATTCATGTGAGATACAATCCTCCTACACCCCATCTCTCAATCAAGATCTAGGGCAAGGGAATAATTAGAACCCTAATAATCTTGATCCTAAAGTTAAGTGCATTTCTTATCCGTTTGATCTCAGTCAAACAAACTCATTTCTTGATATCTTGATCCACTGCTTTGGCCAAGAACTCCATGATGGCATATGAATGACTTACACAATAAGAGATCAACTTGCTAATGCAAGTGTAGGTCCTTTATCGATTCTCATATGCTTCCATGTGCCACTTGTGCAACCCCAACATAAGCCTTGAATTGGTTTTCTGAGGCGACACCCTTTAAAGCTCACACCTAGGATTACAGAGTTGGCTCACAAAGCATCAATAGAACCTCAAGTCTATGGATCACTTAATCACATCAATGAATCGTGAGATATTTCCTAATCTGGAAGTTTCTATTTCCAGAAATAGAAACTTCCTTTCCTATTTAGGAATCTTCTCACACGGGACACCTCAGTGTACTCACTTAGAATAAGCAAGCACCTCCATGTATCACGCACGTATCAACAATACACTTTACACCCCATGAAATAAGGTGGTCCTTCTTAAGGGCATGATCACACGAGCAAGCCTCGAACGAGTCAAGTCGACACTCCCACAGTCTTTAGGACTCATCGGCTTGGAGTGATTTCTAATCATGACTTATGTAATATAGGGCTCGTTCCATGAACCACTTCACCTAAATGGTTGAGTACTATAAGTCATATTGATTAGGGGAGTTCTTATACATGCGCAGTTAAATTAATCAAACAATCAAACAAGAGCATATAAAGAAGTGTTTTCCAAAGTTCGTAATATCATTCAAAGATTGTCTGTGATTTATAAAAGTAAAGTACTAAGCAGACTATTACATCAGCTTTCAGGACATAATTCCTAACAGTGGGCCAAGAATTAGGTAAATAGCTTAAGTATTGAGTGAGTTATGGTTAAAATGGTGAGATGTGGTCATTTAGACGCGAGTTCAACTTTTTGGTGGAATTTCGGAGGTTTAAACGAGCTTAGAAAAATATAAGGCTTGTTCTATTATCTCCGAATCATCGATTCAAGTCCAACGGAGTTGAGGAAATTCAAATTCGAATTCTCGAGCTCAAGATATGCCGCCCGGAACCAAAGTTGCGCTTAATTCTCTTTAGCCTCCATTTTGGTTCCAAAACCCAAAACAAATCCAAAACCCCAACAAACAAGTCCTAAAACATGAAACGAACATATAGACATGTTCATAGCACACATAGCTCCAACATACCAAGTTTTCACAAAAATCGGAAATCAATTCAGATAGAAACGACACTCAAACATAACCATATAGGCATAAACGTTTCAAGAAATTTCATATAAAAATTCAAATTCAAATATTCAATTAATATCAATTAATAAAAGAATTAAATATATAAAATCCTAAATGAATAATTTAATTTTAAATTGTCCAATTTGGTAAACATATGAACGTCATACTTGTATTGCTGAAAAATAGGGGCGTCACATAACGCCTGAGTAAATATGGATGTCGCATGAGTCGTGGGTCCATATTGAAAGATAGGTGATGCAAAAATATTATTAAGAATTCCACCGAGTTGGAATTGGCAAGTTGTACCTACATTAGGCTTTATTAAGAATGTCTGCGAGTCGTGGGTTCGAGATAAAGTGCTTAGGATCTTAGTACCCATTGGGATAATAAGTATCCTCTAAGATCTTTGGGAGTTATAGTGTTAGGAATAGTGCCCTTAAAGCAGCTTTTGGCTTTACTATTTCCTTGTAAAATTACAAACAGTCTTTGAATAATAAACGAAATGATTTTGTTCATAGGCATTCACTTTTTTATGTGCTTATTTATGTCTCTTTGGGTTGACTGTGTTTTTGCATGTATTGAACTCCTCTAAACCGATGAGGCCGTTAAGAACTTTGTTGTTATGGGAACAACACATGAAACAAGTTTTTAACTCCATAGGTGAGGATTAGAAACTTCTCCAAGTCGAGAGTCCGACAGACAGTGGGAGTGTCGACCTTGACTCTGCTGAGACTTGCTTGTGTGATTATGTCCTTTTGAAGGATCACTCAGTTTCATGGTGTGATAAGTGCATATGATGATGCGTTCATAATACACGAGGGTGATTGTTACTAGAACTTCATCACTGAGATGTCCCGCGTGAGAATATTCCTAAATGGGAAAGGAAGTTTCCAGAAACTTCCAGGTTAGGAAATATCTCACATGTCAATAACGTGATTCATTAATCCTTAGACTTGAGATTCTGTAATGTCTCATATGAGCTAACTCTGTAATCTTTGATATAAGCTCAAAAGGGTTTCGACATACAGAAACCTGAACCACGGCCTATGTTGGGATTACACAAGTGGCATATGTAGAATTAGCAGAGTCAACAAAGGACCTACGCTTGTTGCAAGAACAAGAATGATCTCTTACTGATTGAGTTGTTCGTAGTCCATTAAACTTAAACCCTTGGCCAAGGTGGATAAAAGATCAAGACATCAAGAAAATGGGGTTTTCTTAGATTGAGGTCTAAATGGATACGAACTCAACTTTAAAGATCAAGAATATTTGGGCTCTTAGAATGTTCCCATGCCTTAGTTCTTGATTGAGAGATGGAGTTGTAGGAGGATCGTATTTCACTGTATGTTATTGACTGAAAGGTTCTTCGATTCATTTCGTTATTCGGCTAGGGGTCACACACCCATTGCTAGATTACGGTAGTGTGATCTGTGAAGTGATTAATTAATTAGTGAATTAATTAATTACTGTCACTGCTAATCGAATAATGAAACTAAAGGGTCACACACAAATACCAGGACACGAGGGTTATGGTAGGATGTTAATATGATTAATAAATGATCAAATTGTTGATCAAAACGGAGCAAGGATGGCGTGAGCAGTTGCCACGCGTCGAGCACACGTGGCTGCCACATGTCACGCAGTCCACGTGGCTGCCATGTGTCATGCACACGTGGCATGTACGTGTCTCCAAGCGTGTAATTTTATTACACGTGAATTCTTTTCTAGAATTAATTAATTAAATTATAATTAATTAATTTAAGTCTTTTAATTAATTTTGAATTAATTATTAAGATTTTATTTCTCAAGCTTAACCCAAAAAATAATTAATTGAGAATTAAATTATTTATTGAATCTTGACTTTTAGCTTTAGGAAAGTTGAAAAGTCCAACTTCCTATTGTAGGAGAGAGAAAGTTATTCTTGCAAGACTTGGAAAACAAGTTGGGAACTTATTTTCTCCAATTAAATTAAATAAGTAATTAGTTAATTAGTGAGCAAGAAAACAATCCCATTGGTTCTTGGAAACCCTAGGGGGTTCGAACCATGTAGTATAAATAAAGGGGTTGGTGTTTTCTCATTCTTTAGACCAACACTCACGAAGTGTTAAGTTTTTGAGAAAAATAAAAGAAAAGTTTTTAAAGCAAAACCCTAGCCATTAACACAAGTTATAGACCAAGCATTCTCACTTGCTTGATCGTGTTCTAGGACTGGTGTGGATACTCTTTGGAGGATCGCTGCTTTGGGATCTATCGAGAACCATTCGAGGGACATTCCGCTTGAAGGGTGTTCAGTTGGCGGTACTGACATCACTAGAAAGCTTCAATCTACGTAAGTTTCTAAACATCTTGTGATACGATACGAGAATTGCAAGTCCATGATCAATCTTTTGGAAAAAATTTAAATTTCCGCTGTGCTTACTCTTCTACTTTTCCAACATATAGATCTTCTAAAACCAGTGGGAGCAACATAGATTAAAGACCTAATCTCATGTATATCGTTATTATTCACCATGCTCACTTAGTTCTCTGTTTTTCCATTTAGGTAGTAGATTCTGTAATTCTTTATGTGTTTTGAAATGGCAACCAAAAACCCTCTAGTATCGATCCTCGAGTCAAACAAGTTGACTGGTCCCAACTATTCTGATTGGCTTAGGAATCTAAAAATCGTTCTAGATTCCGAAAAGAGAACTTATGTTCTCTACGGGGCGGAGCCCGTTCCCGAAGGGGAAGCCCAGACCTGGGCTGAGCGGGACGCGATGCAGAAGTGGAAGGATGATAATCTCCAAGCCCGTTGCCTCATGCTTGCTAACATGTCTCCGGACATGCAAAGACAGCATGAGTCCATGGAATTCGCTTGGGAGATTTACGACCACTTAGAGCAACTTTACCGCCCTCATGAGCGTGTTACAAGGTATAACACCTCAAAAGAACTATTCCATTTGAGAATGAGGGAAGGTACAAGTTTCCATGAATATGGACTCAAGTTTCTTGCTCTTACTGAGAAACTTGCTTCCATGGACATGCCACTGAGAGATGAGCTTTCGGTGGATTTGTTGTTAGCCTCGCTCCCACCATCATTCATCCCTTTTGTCCTTAACTTCAACATGAATCATGCAAATGCTAGTGTAGCTGAGCTGATTAGTCAGCTTGTGACTGCTGAAAGCACGATCAAGTAGGACAATAAGGTTATGATGGTCATAGCTCCATCTTTTTCTAAGCCTTCTAAAGGCAAGGGTAAGAAAGCCTAAAAGAAGAAGAAGTCCCTTAGGCCCAATGGAGGCATCACGAAGGGAAAAGGCCAAAAGAAGAAACGTGATCAGAAAGAGGACTTTTGCTTCCATTGTGGCAAACCGGGGCATTGGAGGAGAAACTGCCAATTGTACAAGGCTACTCTAATGAAAGGTATGTTTATCGTTGAAGTAAATCTTTCTATTAATTCTAACTTTTGGGTACTTGATACTGGTTGTGGATCTCATATCTGTAATGATGTACAGATGCTAAGTGAGGTTCGGTAGCTCAAAGGAGGAGAATGTATCTTGAAGATTGGAGATGGCTCAACCGTTGAGGCTCAAGCTTTGGGCACAATTAGATTAGATTTAGGTTGTTTTGAATTAGTTTTAAATAAAGTCCTTTATGTACCAGACATTATTCGTAATATAATTTCAGTTCCAATACTTGATTGTGAAGGCTATCAAATTAATATTAAGTATGACAACTTTTTCCTTAAAAAGAATGATTTTTCAATACATCTTGGTACATTAAACAGTGGACTTTATCTAACTCAAAACACCAATATTTTGAATATACAACGAGAAACTAAACGTAAGAGAGATGACGGAGTCTCAGCATCTTTATGGCACGCTAGATTAGGACATATTTCCAAGAACAGAATTAGCAAGTTAACTACCTTAGGGACATTCTCTGAAAATGACCTTAAACGGTTAACTTCTTGTGAATCCTGTCTCAAAGGAAAGATGTCCAAAACTCCTTTGAAATGGAGAGTAGATCGAGACACAAAGACCTTGGACTTGATCCATTCTGATGCTTGTGGACCGCTTAGTGTAAGCACTCGAAGCAATCATCAGCACTTCATAACCTTTACTGACGACTTTAGTCGTTATGATTATGTGTACTTAATGAAGTACAAATCTGAGGCTTTTGAGAAATTCTTAGAATTTCAAAAGGTGGTTGAGAGCCAGACTGGTCAAAAGATCAAAACACTTTGATCTGATCGAGGTGGCGAGTATCTTAGTGAAGAGTTCCTTAGTCATCTCAAAGATAATGGAATTATCTCTCAGCGGACTCCTCCAGGAACTCCTCAACTTAATGGAGTTTCTGAGAGAAGGAATCGAACCCTACTTGATATGGTTCGTTCCATGATAAGTTTCATTGACTTACCACTTTCTTTCTGGGGTTATGCTCTAGAAAGTGTAGCCAAGATTTTGAATCTTGTTCCTTCCAAGTCGGTCCCCAAAACGCCCTATGAAATGTGGCATGGTAAAATCCCTAGCTATTCTTAAGAATTTGGAGTTGTCCTACTTATGTGAAGAGGATAGTGGGAGATAAGTTAGAAGCTCATTCTAACTTATACTACTTTGTTGGCTATCCTAAGGAATCCATAGGTTACTACTTCTATGATCAAACTGAACAAAAGGTGTTTGTTTCAAGAAATGCAACTTTTCTTGAGGAACCGTTCCTGGAAGAAAAGAAAGGCAAGATCACAGAAGTCGAAGAAATTCAAAACACTCCTACGCCATATTTAGAAGACACGTCTCATTCTGACATCCCACAACCAATCACGAACTTCAATACACGTGAAAATCCTCCTCTAAGGCATTCTGAACGCGTTCCTAGATAGCCTGAGAGATGGTATGGTTTTCTCCATGAAATCTCTCAAGAGGATAATGATCCTCTAACATATGAGAAGGCACTGTCAGACTTGGATTCTGAACAGTGGAGACTAGCCATGAAGTCCGAAATGATTCCATGTACTCCAACCAAGTTTGGACCTTGGTTGATTTGCCTGATGGGGTAAAACCCATAGGGTGCAAATGGATCTTTAAGAGAAAGCTCGGAATAGATGAAAACGTTGCAGCCTATAAGGCAAGGCTAGTTGCCAAAGGATTCACTCAAAGACCCGGCGTGGGCTTTGATGAAACCTTTTCACCAGTTGCAATACAAAAGTCCATTCGAATCATGCTTGCCATAGCTGCGTATTATGACTACGACATATGGCAAATGGATGTGAAAAATGTCTTTCTCAATGAAGACATTGATAAAGACATTTATATGGATCAACCCATAGGTTTCACATTTAGTGAGAGTGAGCAAAAGGTTTGCAAACTCCAAAGATCAATCTACGGATTGAAACAGGCTTCTAGGAATTGGAACATTCGTTTTGATGAAGCAATCAAAGCATTTGGCTTCGTTCAAAATTCGAATGAATCCTGCGTGTACAGAAAGGAATTGCAAACTTCAGTGCAATTCTTGTTACTTTATGTTGATGACATCCTTCTAATTGGGAATTCGAAGGATGACATGAAAGTAACCAAGTCTTGGTTATCGAACCAATTTGAGATGAAAGATCTTGGTGATGCGTCCTACATTCTCGGAATAAAGATCTGCAGAGATAGATCTAAGAGATTGATAGGACTATCACAATCGATGTACATAGACAAGGTGCTAAAACGATTCAGCATAGAGGATGCGAAGAATAAGATTCTTCCTATGAGTGTAGGAACATGTCTTTCAAAGAAGATGTGTCCTAAGACAAACTTGAGAATGAAAGAATGACTCCTATACCTTATGCCTCGGCAATAGGTAGCATAATATATACAATGCTTTGTACTCGACCGGATGTGCCTTTTGCTCTGAGCATAACAAGCCATTTCCAATCTAACCCTGGAGAAGGTCACTGGACTGGCGTGAAGAACATCTTAAAGTACTTGTGAAGTACCAAGGATTTGTTCTTAGTATACGGAGAACAGAAAGATCTAATTATCGAAGGATACTGCGATGCAAGCTTTACATCTGACTTAGATGATTTCAAGTCAATGTCAGGATACATTTTCTACCTTAACGGTGGAGCAAAGAGTTGGAAAAGTTCTAAACAAACAACCACTGCAGATTCGACCACTGAGGCCGAATACTTAGCTGCAAATGATGCAGCTAAGGAAGGTGTTTGGATTAGAAACTTCATTCAAGAATTGAATGGCGTTCCTAGCATGAAAGACCTCATTACTGTGTTTTGTGACAACACTGGGGTGGTTACTAAAGCAAGAGAACAAAGATCACACCAACGGACCAAGCACATTATGAGGAAGTATTACCTAATCCGTGATATCATCAAATGAGGTGTTGTGCAAATAGAGAGGGTCGCATCAGTAGAGAACGTGGCAGATCCACTTACTAAACCCCTTAGTCGAGAAGCTTTCGAAGGTCATCTTGCGAAGATGGGACTTAGATTAGCTCATGAATGGTCTTGACGGGCAAGTGGGAGATTGTTAGGAATAGTGCCCTAAAAGCCGATGTAATAGTCAGCTTAGTACTTTCCTTTTATAAATCACAGACAATCTTTGAATAATAAACAAACTTAGGCAACACTTCCTTATATGCACTTGTTTGATTGTATGTTTGCTTTAGCTGTGCATGTATAAGAACTCCCCTAATCAATATGACTTATCGGACTCAACCATCTAGGTGAAATGGTTCATGAGACGAGCCCTAAATCACTTAAGTCATGTTTAGAAATCACTCCAAGCCGATGAGTCCAAAAGACAGTGGGAGTGTCGATATGACTCGTTTGAGGCTTGCTCGTGTGATCACGCCCTTAAGAAGGACCATCTTGTTTCATGGGGTGCAAAGTGTATTGATTGATACGTGCATGATACATAGGGGTGTTTACTTATTCTAAGTAGGTACACTGAGGTGTCCCGTGTGAAAAGATTCCTAAATGGGAAATGAAGTTTCTATTTCTGGAAATAGAAACTTCCAGATTAGGAAATATCTCAAGAGTCATTGATGTGATTAAGTAGTCCTTAGACTTGAGATTCCATCGATGCTTTGTGGGCTAACTCTGTAGTCTTAGGTATAAGCTTTAAAGGGTGTCGCCTTAGACAACTGATTCAAAGCTTATACTGGGGCTGCACAAGTGGCACATGGAAGCATATGAGAATCAACAAAGGACCTACAACTTGCATTAGCAAGTTGATCTCTTATTGTGTAAGTCATTCATATGCCATAATGGAGTCCTTGGCCAAGGCAGTGGATCAAGACATCAAGAAATAGGTTTCTTGGATTGAGATCAAATGAATATAAAATGCACTTAACTTTAAGATCAAGATTATTAGGGTTCTGATTATTCCCTTACCCTAGATCTTGATTGAGAGATGGGATGTAGGAGGATTTTATCTCACATATGTCAATGACTTAAAGGTTCTTTCGAATTGAGATATTCTTATTCAGTTAGGGGTCACGCACCTGTTGCTAGACTATGGTAGTATGTTTTGTGGACTGATTAATTAATTAGGGTCACTGCGAATTGAATTAAAAACCTAGAGGGTCACGCACAACAACCCAGTCACGTGGGTTAACACTTGAATCGATTAAATGAGTTGATCGAACCAATAAGTGATTGGTTGGGGCCACACGTTTGGCACACGTGTGTGACACATGTCACTTTATGGTGATTAATTAACTAATTAATATTGATTAATTATTTAATGGACTTTAATTTAATTATGAATTAATATTAAAGTTCTAATTTGGAGAAATTAAGTCTAATAAATAAGTTATTTATTATAAACAAATAAAGTTAATTAAAATTTCTAAGAGAGTTAGATATTATATTCTTACTTGACAAGTTGGTCAAAATGAGACTTTTGGTCAAAGTAAGAGTCTTTCTCTCCAAGCAAGAAATCCTTTTACCAAAAGGGTTTAGGAAACCTTGGCCAAACAAGACAAAGGGGTTCGAACCCCTTATGCTATTAATAAGTGGGGTTCGAACCCCATGAGGGATGACAGAAAAATTCTCCTTCTCCATATTATATCACATAAACCCTAGAGCTTAAACACCAAATATAGAACTAGCATCCTCTCTGTTTGGATCGTGATCGAGGTTGGTAGACTAATTCTCTAGAGGGCTGTTTTCGTGGAGTCTTGAAAGATTTGAAGGAGCTTGGGGACTTTCCGCTTGAAGAGCGTTCTTGGACGACTAGAACGTGTCAAGAAAGCGACGATCTAAGTGAGTTTTTCAGAACCCTACGGATTTGGGAATAAGAATTGCAAGATTCGATCTTCGTTTGGGAAAAAAATTTTAAATTCCGTTGTGCCTTTCTTTCGTGTTTTCCCAACAATACCCATCGCCTCCACCAAGTTATTACCATGCTCTCTACTATCCGCCACCTCAAGTGCATTCATATTGGCGAGGGGCAGCCCCTGAGTGTGCGCCGCCTCGAGAGGAGGTCACCGTGTCAAGTCAACGGCGACGAGACACGGGCAAGAGGCTCGTTGAAGAAAACCAGGAGGCCGAAGCCCAGCCCAAGAAGAGGCCTATCGACCAAGGGGCATTTCACATTGTCGGCACCGCCAGCGAGTTCCGAGCCCGATCTCCATGAGGCAGAAGAGCCACCGACCCAAAGACAGTCTGGGTCTTCGACCGCCTAGGGGCTAGGGTTGATCCCAACGCCCCTAGGAGGGCGAATAGGGGGTTTCCTATGGGAAAGGATGACCTCTGGAATAGGTTGCCCCATTGGGATCGACCGGATCCACATCAAGATAGGGCGCCCCTCGAGCACCCAAAGCCTAGGATATAGAACCCTCCCGTCTACGAGGTCAAGGACGACGAGCTCTATTGTGAGAACGAGGGGCAGCCATCACGGCCAGAGAGGAGACTCCCTTCTCCCCCTCCTCGAGCAGGTTATCGGAGCATAAGGGAAGCCAGGTCCCCTTTCTGTGAGGGAATCATATCGGCCATGGCGGAGGACAAGATGCCCAACAATTTGCCAACTTATGGAGGCACTTCTGACCTGGAGAGGCATGTTAATCGCTTCGAGATCGAAGTAAGTATGTTTGCACATTCTTCAGATGTACAGGCCAAAATCTTTGCAACCACTTCGGTTGGGGCAGCTCAGGATTGGTTCTCAAGGCTGCCCCCGCGAACCATAAACTCTTACGATGACTTGCTTGAGCAGTTGATCGCTCACTTCTCCTCTGTCAAAGGAGATAAATTACCCTCGACCTATCTTTAAAATCTCTTGCAGAGAGAGGATGAGACATTGAGGGAATTCTTCACTCGATTTTCTCGAGTGGCTGTACAGGTCGAGACTCCGAGCATGGATATATTGACCACCGCCCTCCACTCTGCGATCAAAAATACGGATTGTGCTCACCAAATTATAGTCCTGAGACCCCAGTCGATCGTCAAAATTCTAGAGATCGCAGGGGATTGGATGAGGGTGAAAGAGGTCAAGCAGAACCAGATGAGCGAACAGAGGAAAAAGGGAGAATCACATCGACCTCCCAATCCGGATTTCTCTCACGACCCCCAACACAAGGTCGAGCAAGGAATGGGAAGTGGGTCCAAGAAACGTTTCACTCCCCCAAACATGAGCATTGTGGAAATTTACATTATCTCCAACAAAAAGATTTTCAAAAACCCCAAACCCATCAAGGAAACCTAGAAAACCAGGGACTCCAGAAAGTACTATAATTTCCATCCGCAGTCGGGACATAACACGTCGGAATGTTTCGCCCTCAAAGAAGAAGTTGAGCGGTTGATCAAAGGGGGATACCTTCAAGAATTCATCAAGAAAATCAACGACCTGGCCGTTCGAGCAGAAGAAAAGGTCGAGCAGAGTCCCCCACTAATCAGGAATGCTAAGCAGCCCATGGAGCGTGACACGTACAATTTACCCTGCCACGGTCGAATTGACATGATAGCAGGGGGGCTACTGGAGGCGATTCCAAAACCGCTCGAAAACGCACAATGAGGGAGGCCTAAACAAGTTATAATGGGCCACGTGAAGTGTTGATGGTCGGACCACAGGAGCCTTGGGTCGAGCAAGAGATCACCTTTAGCGATAGGGATCTAGTCAATGAACCCCATCGGGAGGGTGAAACTCCCAACTGTCCGATGGTGGTTACTTTAGATGTCGCTAATTTTGTTGTATCCAAAACTTTAATTGATAATTGAAGCTCAACAAACATTATCTTTTACTCAACTATCAAAAAATGAACTTCACAAGCGCATTCAATTTGAAACTATCAAGACTCTTTAATAGGTTTTGGAGGTTCTGAGGTATATCCAATTGGCCGAATCCGGCTGATTACCTCTATGGGAACTCTCCCTAAAAGGGCGACGTTAGAAAACAAATACCTCGTGGTCGACCAACCGTCTACGCATAATATCATTTTCGGGCTGCCTGGATTGATCGATTTTAAAGCCATTATCTCAACCTACCACCAGCTTGTCAAATTACCAACTCCGGAAGGCATTGGGGAATTGAGGTGTGGCGTGCTACTCGATTTCCATGGAAAAGGTGAAATTGTCAAACAAGCAAGTGCTGCCCGTGGTCTCTCTGCCTAATCTTGATGATGAAGATCTGGTTGATCGAGATTTACTCGACTCTGAGAGATCACACAAAATGACCTCAGCTTTGGCAGCCAAGAGAAGGAAGCTGCTCGATGGAAAAATCGAGACAACCAATGAGACTCAGCAAATCGTACTGGTTCCGGGCCAGCCTGAGAAAACTACCAACGTGGGAATATCCCGCCAGGGTAAAGAGGTCGAACACTGTATGCTAATCTAATTCTTACAGGAGAATACGGATATGTTCGCATGGAGCGCCTCTCAAGTAAAAACTCAGAAATCAAAGTGTGGCCCGGAGCGAGATCATCGAACAGGAGGTCAATAAGCTGCTTGAGGCGGGGTATATCACGCCTGAGAATTATGTAGATTGGTTATGCAACATTGTGCTGGTGGCAAAGATGAAGGGCAAGTGGAGGATCTGGAACGACTTCACAAATCTAAACAAAGCCTTTCCCAAGGACCCCTATCCCCTGCCAAGAATCGACCAGCTGGTCTACTCAACGGCAGGGTGTGAGCTAATGAGCATGATGGATGCTTTCCAGGGGTACTACCAAACCTTTATGGCCTTGGAGGACGAAAAGAAGACGACTTTCATAGTCGTAAAAGGAATTTACTGCTTCAATGCCCTTTGGACTTAAAAATGCTGGTGTCATCTATCAAAGACTTGTTAACAAGGTTTTCGAAGAAGAGATTGAAAAAACTATGGAGGTTTACGTGGACGATATGATTGTACGAAGCAGAAAGTCTTGCGATCATTTAGAGGACTTGGGTCGAGCATTTGACCTCCTTCGGAAGTATCCATTGAAACTCAACCCGAGCAAATGCACCTTCGAGGTCGAGGGAGGAAAGTTCTTGGGGTACATGGTGAGCCATCGAGGCATAGAGGCCAACCCTGAAAAGATCAAGGCTATAACCTTATTATATCGACCCCAAACCATTCGAGAGGCACAATGCTTGGTGGGAAGGATCATTTCGCTCAATCGGTTTATCGCAAGATCTGCTGAAAGGGATCAGCTCTATTTTGGTCACCATTCGTGACAAGAAGCACATGCTGGTATACTATGTCAGTAAAATCCTCCACGGGGCGAAAACTCGATATTTAGAGATCGAGAAATTTGCTTTGGCCTTGGTGCACGTGGCTCGAAAGCTGAAACCGTACTTCTAAGCTCATTCTATAGCTGTTTTAACTGACCAACCATTGAGGCAGGTGCTTGAGAAGTCGAACGTCTCAGGGAGGCTAGTGAAGTGGGCAATCGAGGTGGGACAATACGATATAAGCTACTAACCTTGAACCGCTTATCTTGATCGAAAAGGGAACCCCATTATCGACCCCAGTGGCTTCGACCACTTGGATCCTGTCCGTCGATGGCTCTTCGACCACGTCTGGGGAAGGGGTGGGGGTGTCCCTGAGAAACACCAAAGGAGACGAGCTTGATTTCGCCATCTGTTTGAATTTCCCAGCCACAAACAATGAGGCTTAGTATGAAGCACTGATCGTTGGAATGAGAATCACTCGAGAGCAGGGGATCGAGAAGCTGACAGCCCTAACGGACTCCCAACTTGTGGCTAGTCAAGTGGTCGGGACCTATGAGGCCAGAGAAGAGACAATGGTGAGATATTTGGCTGAGGTAAAATCCTTAGCTGGAGAATTTAAACACTTCAGGCTCGAGCAAGTGCCTCGAGAAGAAAATGAGAGAGCGGATGCCCTTTCCAAGGTAGCAAATGGGTTGAAAGGAACCAGGAATAGAGCCATCACTTTCTTGTCCACCTCCGCTTGAGTTATCGACCCTGCGCTCAAAGAAGTCATGATAATCGACCCAGCAGAGCCATGTTGGTTGGACGAAATCATCTTATTTCTAAGAGATCGAGTCCTTTCAAAAAATCAAGCAGAGAGACGCCATTTGGTAGCACGAGCGGCCAGTTACGTGCTCGATTCGGACGAAAAGCTGTTCAAAAAATCCTTTACAGGCCCAGTTAAGAGATGTCTTCAACCATCCCAAGTAAGAGATGTGCTGGAAGAAGTACATGGAGGATCTTGTGGAAACCAGGGGCAAGTTGTTGGCTAAAAAGACTGGTCAAAGTGGGTTTTACTGGTCAACCATGGTTAAGGATTCGATCAATTTTGTGAAGAAATGCCCCAACTGTCAAAGGCATTCAGACCTCTCTCATCAGTGTCCGGCCGAAATGAACCCGATCGATGTCGTCTAGCCTTTCGATCAGTGGAGGATCAATATCGTGGGGCCTTTTCCCGTAGCTCCTCGACAGTGTCAATTTGTGATTGTTTGCGTTGAGTACTTCTCCAACTGGGTCGAGGCAGCGGCGGTCCCAAAGATCACACTCAGAGTCATAATGCACTTTTTATGGAAGAACATCATCTTTCGTTTTGGCGTGCCAAAGGTTCTCATTTGTGATAATGGCCCTCAATTCCGAAGCGAGCATCTTCGAGCATACTGCTCCGACATGGGGATCATCCAACGGTTCACTTCAGTCGGACACCCTCAAGCAAATGGGCAAACGAAAGTGACTAATCGAATCATCGTCCAGAACCTAAAGACTCATCCCGAGGCCAAGAAAGGTGCATGGACAGATGAGCTTGTCGGAGTCCTATTGGTCTATCGAACGACTCCTCGAACGGCCACTGGAGATAATCCCTTTTCACTCGTTTACGGATCGGAGGTGGTAATCCCAACCGAAGTATTACATCAAACTACTAGCATATCGTATTATCAATTGGATCGAAACAACGAGAACAGGGCCTTCGAGCTCGACACCATTGAGGAAAAAAAGGAACGAGCCTACCGTCGCATACAACAGTATCAAGCGTCTGTCGCTCGAAGCTACAACAAGAAAGTCTTGTCCAAAGAATTTAAAGTGGGAGATTTGGTCTTGAAAATGGTCGATATTACCCGGCACGTGGGAAAACTCGACCCCAATTGGAAAGGCCCCTTCCGCATCTGCAAGATTGGGCGACCAGCCGGTCACCCCGGGTTGACAGTGTTGCAATTTGGATTTTGCTGATAGGAGCATTCATTGAACCTACCCTGGCCGATACAAAACAAATTGATCTATAAAAGCATCGATCACCTACACTACCTACTCTAAAAACTACCTATTTAAAAATAGAAATTAAACCCCTAGTCGAGGGGAAAGATGTTGCTAGCAAAAATCAGTTTGCAGGGGGTTGAGACTGGCTGGAAGAGGCGTTTGGCTGGTTGGTCGAGACTTGCCGGGATTTGTGGGTCGATTTGTAGGATTTGAACCTTTTTGACATTGTGCTCTTAAAATCGACCAAGTCAGGTATACCATCCAGCACCCGCATCCCCGCCATTTGAGCCAGGACTTGGTCCAATGTGAAGTTGAACTCAAGTTCCGACCAATCCGGCTCTTCATCCCAGGGAGCTCTGGGCCTATCTTCTTTAGGATGCGGGTCCAGGCAATCCGTTCCGATCATGTTTGTATCATCTGAGGTTGCCAGATGGCCTGCTTCCCTCATTTGGGCCAGACAAAGCTCGAAGCCATCCTCGAAGTTGGTGGAATTCTTAACCATTGATGCGCGAGTAAACACTAAGCCCTCGACATATCGAAATATCGCATAGTTCTCGATCTCGGGGAGAAGGTACTCATAGGTGTCCATGGCGGTCTTGACCCCATTCTTATGGCCTTCATCGACCCCGACCTTAAGTCCAACCAACCAGGCCTCATTTTAATCTAGGCGCATCTTCTCGAGCTCGACCGACATCTTCTTAATTCTCTCCTTGAGCTTAGACTTCTCCCAGACTGCCTTCACCAAATTCTTATCAACCTCTGCAAAGGCCTTCTCCCTTTCCGTTAACTTTTCCTTTAGCTCGTCAGTGATCTTTTTCTCTGCCTCTAGTTGCCCCTTCACTTGACCCGCCACCTACCGGATGTCCTTCATCTCGGCGTTCTCTTTCTCTATCTCGGCTCGAGCCATTCGAGCCATCTTTCACCTACAGAAGTTGTGAAACCCTCGAATGGCGGCCTGGTCGGGCATATTTGAGCAATAAGTTGAAGAAAAACCAAAAATAAAACAAAATTTGAGTGAAACAAACACTTACAGCAAAGTGATCGTGAGCAAAGTTGTCCTCGCTCGCTTGATCATCGTCCTGCCACAGCAACTGGTGGTCGAAGTCCATTTGGAGGGCATACCAAAAGTGGCAGACCGCGGTCAGATCATATGGGTCACTGACAATGACCCGCTCACCCCTATCCGGTCGTTGAGTAGAAAGGCCCCCGGGATATTTGAACTCAGGAACCCGGAGGTATTCAGAGAACTTCTTGAAGTCATCCAGGCGTGGGGTCTAGTTGACCTCCTTCCCATGAGATTGGGAGGTGACATGGGTATGGGAACCAGATGCGGGGGCTGCAGACGGAGGCATTGATCGATCCTCTCCCTGGGCGCTTGAGCCGGAGCCTTCGGCAGGCCTCTTCTCCTTCTCCCAGCGGGTGGTCGAGGATGAGGATTTCTCTTTCTTTGACTGAGGGTCACTGCCCTCATTGTTCTTCCTCTTGCTTCGACCCGAACCTTGGTTTTCGGACGCTGGAGCTTAGGGAATGGGGGCGTGGGCTACTTGAGCACCTTGCGTAGCGACCAGCACGACTCTGTCGACCTCCACTTGGGTCTCCTGCTCGTAGGCGGCTCTCTCCGCGGCCGTTACGGGGGGCTAGTTTTTCTTCTTCTTGCCCACGTTCAAGGCCCGGAGCTCGACAGCGATGATGTCCTTGCGGGATGCCATTGGTATTATACCTGCCCGATTAAAAGGATATCGATTAGCTAAGCACTCAAGCAGGAAGATAGACAAAATCAACTGTAATAAGAAGGATTAAAAGATAGAAAGGGAACGTGCTTGGGTGATTGAAATTGTACACAGTGTCACTTGTACCCAATGTGAAGTCCCTATATCGAACGGTTCCTAGACCCATCCCCGCCTCGATAATGAACTGGAGCTGAGTTAGGAACCGAGCGCACATTGGGTCGACCTCCCTTAAGCATTAGATCAAGGTAGGGGGCCAGGTCGGTCTTCCCCGAGGCATCTTGGCCTTCTCGATATCGTTCCAAGCAGTATGTTTCAAACCAGGTCACCCGACCGAGGATTTGATGTAGAAAAAGGTGTGCTTCCATCCCATCCTGTGAGAAGTGGTCGGAGCTTTAACAATTTGATAGTTGGGTGGAGCCTGTAGCTTTACAAAGCTTCGACTATCCGAGGCAGCCACAAGAGAGGTCGATGCCATAAAAACTTCCCCGAAATGAGCAAGGGAAGCTGGGATTCTCAGGCAGTGGAGCAGAAGCCTAAAAGCATTTACCAAAACATAGGCGATCGACAGCAGCTGAATGGGAACAATGTCCAAGGCGTTTAGAAGGTTGATAAAGTCAGGGTCGAGTGGCACCCTCATCCCATACTTGATCGCGTATGTAGTGACGGCGATGCAATTCTCCGGTGGCTCACCCATCCTTTGCTCAAGAGTGGGTTTTATTATTTCGTAACCTTCGATCGGCCACTCTCCCGCTCAAGATCGACCATAGCCAGTCAAGATGCTCTGGTACTCCTCGATATCTTCATCCGAAATCGTACTCCAAGTTTGCGAGTGATGGAGGACGGTCGTTTGGGGCCCATCTTGTTTCTTCTTAGAGCCAAAGGTCGACGATTCGACTCCGATCGGCTGCTACACCTAAGTATCTTGAGCCCCTTCCTCAACTGAAACTCCCACGTTCTCATTCTCGACCTCTAAACCGGAGGTGGGGCTGACCACCTCATCCCCTTCTTCCTCCTTGAGGGCCCTCTCATCTTCATAAGGAATTGTATGAGAATTCGACTCTCTATCTGAAGAGGACGAGCCTGAGGATAGGGTCACCGGCTCGACCCCAGGCATGCGGACCGGAGTTGTGGCGGGCTCGGGCTCATCGACCAAACCCCTTGCGTAATACTTAGGGATGTGCTTCCTAGCGGGCATAGGTACTTGCTTTTAGGAAGCCATGGGAAAAGTAGGAGAAGAGAGCAAAAAAAGTAAAGGAGGGAGTCAAGAAGAGTACCTTGGAGTAGAGACCTGAGAACTCCTAATCGACCTCTGGGAAGATTCCTAACGCACTCTAGGGCTTCGCTCGAAAAGTTCTCTGATCTCTAGGGGATGCTCGAAAGTTCTTGTGAGTTTGGTGAAGAATGATGGGAACAGGGACCCCCTATTTATAAGGGGAGTGCTCGGAATACAAAGAGACGCAATCATTGCGCTCTGAACCGTCATCAGGTGCAATGATTGCGCCTTTTCCCGCCCGCCAAAAGTCAAAATTTGAAACTCGCGCCCAAAAACCAACAGACGCACCGGTCGACGCGTGTACGGACGCGCCCCTCATGGCCAAAGTCTGCCAACTACGTCATCAAAGTCTACCTTTCTTAAGGAATTGTTCCTAAGAGAGAAGAAAGGTAAGCCCAAAGACTTCAAAAGGTTTGAGGACATAACCCACGCCACTAATAAGAAGAGATGAACCGTTCAGATAAAAATTAGTCAATTTTAAGGAGATAGTACACGAGTAAACTCTCCTCCCTCGATGCGTTCAGAACGCATTCCTAGATAGCCTATAAGATAATATGGTTTTCACCATTGGATCTTCTAAAGTGGATACTGATCCATTTACCCATAAGGAGGTGATGTATCAGTTTATTGCATGGATTTGTAGGGCAAATTTAGCTAAATTCAAGCAGTTTTAAGAACTTATAACGTGATTTATGCTCCTTATTAGGTACCTTTTACCTTGGAGTTGGAAAGACGGATAAAAGCAAAACCATGCAATAAAGGGCGAAAAACGAGAGATTTCTAGGGGACACGCCCGTGTCCCCGTGGCAGAGCAAACTGAGACACGCCCGTGTCTCAGTACAGAAGTGATCCTCGGAGTTCAGGAGGTGACACGCCCGTGTCACCTATGTAGAGAAAATTGTTGCACGCCCGTGACCAGGTACAGAGAAGCTGGAGATCATGACACCCCCGTGTCATTGAGAAGAACAGATCTTGACACCCCCGTGTCAAGTGGAAAAGCGCAAACACGATTTTATTATGTGACACGGGCGTGTCACATTTGAAGGCATGACCCTTGCACGCCCGTGTCACGGGGCGGTTTCAGAATTCGGAGTTCTATATATACGCGGATTTGAGGCGGAATAAGGGAGCTTTTGGACTACTCTTTTCCCAGAAGTTCAAGAACACTTGGAGATAGAAGAAACACGAAGATAGAGAGTTGAAGATTCATTCCAATCACAAGACTTTGTCAATTTGGTTTTATTTACTGCTTTCCGATCAAACTAATTCCTCAAGTTTTGGTTTTCCATTCTAGTAGAATTAATTTCTTGTTTTAGATTCATTTTTGGATAATTAGGTTAGAATTCAGAATTCCTTATTCCTTTTTGATGTTTATGTTAGACATGATTAATTTGAATGCAATTCCTTTGATCTTAACGAGTTTTGATCCAATTATGAGGAACTAATCTCCTAGGGTTAGGGGGTAAGGATTATGCATCTAAGGTGTTTGAATTAATGCTTGAGTAAATTTGTGTGATTCTTTGTTAGGAAAACGGTATTGAATAAGCTGGGAATGGATTGGCCATCCATGAACATGTTGTAAATTATCCGATAATCGAGAGATTGAGGATACTTGAGAGTGTTTTCTGAAACTTAGATCTTTTGGGCTTAAAGAAATTTAACCCTAATTTCTACAACCCGTATTTAGAATTCCATGCCAAGCCGCTAGGTTTTAAATACACTAATCTTGTTCTATTCGATTAATTTGGTTACTAAGTGATTGTGAGAACAACACTTGGCTTAATTAATTAGACATCTAGCCTTCGAAAGAAGCTAGGTATAACATCGTGATTAGGTTGAAGAATCATACATCCGTACTTAAGTATTGCTTTGATCATAAAAGAGCATATGATTTACTCCCCGACCTGTTTTAATTAAGTGGTTAATTCTCGTGTTTATTTGTTAGCTCGTGTGATTGATTTATTATTAGTGAAGTTCAATTTTGTCATACTAGTATAGAGCAACCTTGTCAATCTCTTTCGGTCTTTAGATTAGGAATAGTCATAAAAGTGGTTGTTGAATTCCCTTCCTTGTGGATACGATACCTTAAGTGTTGCAATCGAATTAGAACTTACACTTGGGTTCAAGATTTGTCTATCAAGTTTTTGGCGCCGTTGCCGGGGAAGGCGTTTAATTCAATATTACTTTAGTGATTTTTCTGGTGCTTTAGACCACCCTTTCTGTTTGATTTCTTTTTGAAGTGCGTTGAATTTGACCACAGGTTTTCCCCATTGCAGGTACCTAGTTTATGCTACGATCGAAAGGCTTGGAACCCTTGCCTTACGATCCTGAAATTGAGAAGACTTGTAGGGCGAATCGAACGAAGCGAAAAAAGGAAAAGAAGCAGAAAGTAAACCCAATCCCAATGGCACAACCCGTAAACGAGCAACCAACCACACTCCAGGATTATGCCATTCCTAACATTGGCTTAATCCAGAACAACTTGACTCGCCCCGCCGTGGAGGCGAACAACTTTGAAATCAAAACTGGGTTCATCAACCTTTTACAACAGAACCCGTTCGGAGGTTTACCACATGAAGACCCCGCATCACATTTGTCCTACTTTTTGGATGTCTGTTCGACCTTTAAGATCCACAACGCCTCTGATGATGCGATCCGAGTTAGGCTCTTTCCCTTCTCCCTAAGGGATAAAGCCCGGACATGGATTTCGACCTTGTCAAACGAGACACTTCAGACATGGGCAGACCTCTCTAAGGCCTTTCTAGCCAAGTTCTACCCTCCTAGTAAGACCATGAGGTACAGAGACGAAATAACGAGCTTCAGGCTCTTTGATGGGGAAACATTGTACGAAGGATGGGAAAGATATAAGGAACTGCAAAGGAAGTGCCCGCATCACCGTGTTCCAGGATGGCAATTGGTACAAATCTTTTACAACGGAATGACAGAGAACATGAAAATCATGGTCGATGCAGCAGCGGGAGGAGCATTTATGGCACTGTCCGAGGAAGTAGGAATGCAACTTCTTAACAAGATGGCAGCAAATAGCAGTTGGACAAAGGAGAGGAGCAATCCTCCTCCAAAACCTGAGGCAGGCATACTCGCCACTGACACTGTGACAGCTTTAAATGCCAAGTTCGAAGCACTAAACCAAAAGCTAGACCGACTTGCAATTGCTACAGCACGAAACACTGTGGCACAGTCAAACGCCCTACAGGTATTATGTGAAATTTGTGGTGGTCCCCATTCATTTGATATTTGTCCGTCTACCAATGCAGGTGCACAGGTTGTTGTTGGTCAAGAACAAGTCAATTACGTGCAGAATCAAAGACCAGCAAATGACCCATACTCAAACACCTACAACCCAGGTTGGAAGAATCATCCGCACTTCTCGTGGTCAAACAATCAGAATGTTCAAAACCCAAATCCAAATCCAAGACCACAGTTCCAACCAAGACAACAGGGACAACATCCACCGCAACAAAATCAGCAGAGATTCGCACCCCCTCCACAACCACCGCAAGAACAGAAGCCGGGGTGGGAGGCGGCCCTTGAGAAGTTCATAAATGTTTCGAATGATAGGTATCAGAAACTCGAATCTCAGGTAGAACAGGTGCTGGTTCAAAATAAAAATTTGGAAGTACAGGTGGGCCAGTTGGCTAATTCAATCAATGTTAGAGCCCAAGGAATGTTTCCAAGCAAACCTGTGGAGAATCCGAAAGAGCAGTGTAAGGCCATTACACTACGAAGTGGCACGACTTATAAAGAGCCTGCAAAACCGGTGGAAACCGAAGTGAGAAAGGAAAAGGATACCGTTGTGGAACCTGAGACAGTTGTCGAGGCATCGAAGGAGGAGGAAGAAGTACTGACAAGTGAGCCCCCTTCAAAGCCAAAGACATCAGTGGCACCCAAACCATATGTGCCACCACTTCCTTTCCCACAGAGATTTCAAAAGCAAAGGTTGGAGAAACAATTCGAGAAGTTCTTGAATATCTTCAAGGAACTACACATCAACATCCCCTTTGCCGAGGCTCTAGCTCAGATGCCCACTTACGTCAAATTCTTGAAGGAGATCCTCTCCAACAAGAGGAAATTGGAGGACTATGCCACGATTGCACTTACTGAGGAGTGCAGCGCCATTCTACAACATAA
Source organism: Lantana camara (assembly GCA_037501455.1). Taxonomy (NCBI): domain Eukaryota; kingdom Viridiplantae; phylum Streptophyta; class Magnoliopsida; order Lamiales; family Verbenaceae; genus Lantana; species Lantana camara. Next base: position 84,967,341 of record CM074862.1, on the reverse strand, counting down.
GCTTCCACCAAAGCTTAAGGATCCAGGGAGTTTTTCAATTCCTTGCACAATTGGTCAAATGTCCTTTAATAAAGCTTTATGTGATCTTGGTGCTAGTGTGAGTCTAATGCCATTATCTGTTTGCAGGAAACTTGGACTGAATTCATTAAAGCCAACAACCGTTTTCCTACAGCTAGCGGATCGATCAGTCAAGTACCCCACGGGAGTCCTGGAAAACGTGTTAGTCAGGGTTGGGAAGTTTTACCTGCCCGTAGACTTCATAGTGTTGGACATGGAAGAAGATCAAAACATGCCGCTCATTCTAGGGAGGCCTTTCTTAGCCACAGCAGGAGCTTTAATTGATGTGAAGAGTGGCATTCTAACTCTTCGTGTGGGAGATGAACAGGTGGAGTTTAATCTGTTCAAAGCAATGAAAGGACCGGTGATCGAAGAACAATGCAATATGGTGGAAATCAGAGCACAGACACCGATGTCCGTAAGCAATGAAGACCCTCTCGAACTCTGTTTAAGAGGACTCACTGACCACATTGACGGGGTAGACATATTAGAAGAACTGGCCGCCTACGCAAAGGCACTCGAAGCCACCCCGTACGTACCGTTCCGAAAGAGGTTTGTATATGAAGAGTTGGGTACAGGTAAGCCCACTCTTCGTCCTTCTGTTGAATCAGCTCCCAAGTTAGAACTGAAACCCCTCCCCGCTCATTTGAGATATGCTTATTTGGGTGAATCTGAAACACTGCCTGTTATTGTTGCCTCTGATTTAACTGATGCACATCATGATGCCTTGTTGAGAGTTTTGCGAGAACATAAACGAGCGATAGGTTGGACTATTTCTGACATCAAAGGGATTAGCCCATCTATTTGCATGCATAAAATTCTTATGGAAGATAACCATAAACCCTCTGTAGAGCATCAGCGCAGATTGAACCCGAACATGAAAGAGGTAGTTAGGGCTGAGGTACTGAAATTGTTAGATGCCGGGATAATTTACCCTATCTCGGATAGCAAGTGGGTTAGCCCTGTACAGGTAGTACCTAAGAAAGGGGGGATGACTGTAATCAAAAATGAAAAGAATGAGTTAATTCCAACTAGGACAGTCACGGGTTGGAGAGTCTGTATAGATTATAGAAAGCTGAACAATGCCACTCGTAAAGATCACTTTCCACTTCCCTTTATTGATCAGATGTTAGAACGATTAGCCGGACATTCTTATTACTGTTTTCTGGATGGGTATTCAGGGTATAACCAAATTGCTATAGCTCCAGAAGATCAGGAAATATGTACGTTTACCTGCCCTTATGGTACTTTTGCGTATAGGCGTATGCCTTTTGGGTTGTGTAATGCCCCGGCTACTTTTCAGCGATGCATGATGGCCATTTTCTCTGATTTTATAGAACGCACAATGGAAATTTTTATGGATGACTTTTCTGTGTTTGGTTCTTCTTTCGATTCTTGCTTGCATAATCTTGCTCAAGTTTTGCAGAGATGTGAAGAAACTAACCTTGTGCTAAATTGGGAGAAGTGCCATTTCATGGTAAAGGAAGGGATAGTGTTGGGTCACAAAGTTTCAGAGAAAGGCATTGAGGTGGACAAGGCCAAGATTGATGTGATTGCAAAATTGCCTCCACCCACCAATATCAAGGGAGTGAGAAGTTTCCTTGGTCATGCCGGGTTTTATCGCCGGTTCATCAAGGACTTTTCGAAAATTACCTTACCTTTATGCAAGTTACTGCAAAAAGATACTGAATTCGTGTTTAATGATGATTGCTTACTTGCATTTGATAGGTTGAAGAAGGAGCTTACCTCGGCACCAATCATGGTTGCACCGGATTGGACTATACCGTTCGAGCTAATGTGCGATGCGAGCGATTTGGCTATTGGAGCAGTTCTTGGCCAACGAAGGGAGAAACGTTTACACGTTATCGCATATTCTAGCAAAACTTTAAATGATGCACAATTAAATTACGCTACTACTGAAAAAGAATTATTAGCTATTGTGCATGCTTTTGACAAGTTTCGGTCTTATTTGATAGGTTCGAAGACAATCGTCTACACGGACCACGCAGCAATCAAGTATCTCCTTTCGAAAAAGGATTCAAAGCCCCGTTTGATTAGATGGATTCTATTGCTTCAGGAGTTCGATCTCGAAATTCGTGACAAGAAGGGGACAGAGAACTTAGTTGCAGATCATTTGTCAAGATTAGAGGTTGGGGACAAGGGGGATGAGTATGAGGAGGAGATTACTGAGAATTTCCCAGATGAGGAGTTGTTTGCAGCCGATGCAATCGTCCCTTGGTACGCAGATATCGTGAATCATATGGTCTGCAAAGCTCTACCACCGGGCATGAATTTCCATCAGAAACAGAGATTCTTATCCGAAGTGAAACGTTATTATTGGGAGGAGCCCTATGTATATAAGCACTGTTCAGATGGTCTAGTACGGAGATGTGTCCCGGAGGTTGAAGCTGATGAAGTGCTAGAGAGATGTCATGCAAGCTTGTATGGAGGGCATTCTAGTGGTCGAAAGACAGCAGCTAAGGTATTGCAGTCTGGGTTTTGGTGGCCAATGCTGTTTAAGGATGCTTACAAATTTGCCAAGGAATGTGATACTTGTCAGCGATCCGGGAACATTAGTAAAAGAGATGAGATGCCCATGAAGTATATCTTGGAAGTTGAGTTGTTTGATGTTTGGGGGATCGATTTCATGGGACCCTTCCCACCGTCGAACGGAAATCAGTATATCTTGGTGGCGGTGGATTATGTATCCAAGTGGGCCGAAGCAGTGGCAACTCCGACCAATGATTCAAAGGTGGTGATCAGGTTTTTGCAAAAGAACATATTCAATAGGTTCGGAGTTCCACGGGCATTGATCAGTGATAGAGGTACGCACTTTTGCAACAAGCCCTTGGAAGCTTTGTTGAAGAAATATGGGGTCCAACATCGGGTAACTACTGCGTATCATCCCCAAGCAAGTGGGCAAGCAGAGGTCACGAATAGGGAGTTGAAGTGGATTTTGGAGAAGGTGGTGAGCCCCTCTAGGAAAGATTGGTCCTCGAAGTTGGATGACGCATTATGGGCTTACAGGACCGCGTTCAAGACACCTATAGGAACTTCTCCGTATCAGTTGGTTTATGGTAAAGCATGTCACCTCCCAGTCGAGATCGAGTATAAGTCGTATTGGGCCATTAAGGCTATAAATTTTGATCTCACAAGAGCCGGAGAGAAAAGGATACTTGACCTGCAAGAGTTGGAGGAATTAAGGTTAGAAGCGTACGAAAATGCCCGGATTTATAAGGAGAGAACGAAGAAGTGGCATGACAAGCATATTAGGGTCAAGGAGTTTGTCGAGGGTCAACTGGTGTTATTGTACAATTCTAGATTGAAGCTTTTCCCCGGGAAACTTAAATCGAGGTGGTCAGGTCCGTTCAGAGTGACAAAAGTCTTAGTGAATGGAGCGGTGGAGATAGGCAATGAAGGCTCACCATCCTTTGTGGTGAATGGACAAAGACTCAAGCCATATCTCGCCGGAGACCGAATTGGCGAACACGTCTCATGCGTGTTAACAGTTTCAGCACCTTAGCCGGAGTCATGAAGTCAAGCTAACGACTATAACTTAGAACTATTTTTCTTCCCTTTGTCGTTTTTCTTTTCTTTCGCGTTAGGTAGTTAAGCTTGTGATTGATGATCTCTTTTGTCTCGTGTTCAGGTATTTTGGTTCGATTAGAGTGGATGGATTATGAAGAGAAGGGATGATTTGGAGCTATTAGGTGCGACATTTGGAGCAAAAGTCCAAGTTTGGGAGAGACACGGGCGTGACGCCCACAAAGCATAAGCCGAGACACCCCCGTGTCTCGGTACAGAAGAGTTTTGGATGAATCGAAGGTGACACGGGCGTGTCACTAATCTTAGGCATTTTGTGACACCCCCGTGTCATCCATACAGCATACTAGATGACACGGGCGTGTCCCGTCCGATCGGTTGAAATAAAACGGGGGTTCCTCACACTTTTCTAATAGTTACAACAAAAACATCCACTTCTTTTCTCTCATCTTTCTTCCTCCCCCATTCCCACACGGCACAAGCACTCCCACCATTACTTTGGTTCTTAATCCGGCAAGACACACACCCACATTGCACTTTACATCTTAAATCTATCGGGTAAGTCTTCTTTTCTCTTGGGTGCTTTAATTTCTTGTATTTCAATTGAGAAAAGTTGGACCCTAGTTCTTTGAAGCATGATTATGTGTGTTTTCTTGGGATTTCTTGACTCTATTGTGAGTTTTGGCATGAGTAGAACTAGGAATTGGCATGAAATTGGAATTGTTGGGCATTAAGAGTATGAACCCTAATCTCTCATTTAAGCATGTTGGATCTAATTCTCTTGATTTCTTGCTCCTTTGTCGAGTTTTGCACATGCTAGAGTTAGGTATTTGCAATGTATTTGAAAATTTGGCCCTTGCTCTTACACATTGTCATGAGTTTTGCAAATTTTGGAGAATTATTGTGGGTGGTTATGTCCACGTTGGAGGACGAAATTGAGTCCCTCTGAGCTTTAAACGATTATGGTGGCATTGAGGGCTAAGTCTAGGTAGTGGGTGATGAAATGCTATGCAAGATTTGATGAAATACTATGCCCCTTACTTGTGCTTACAAGGTGTTCGATAAAATGCCCCTTTGAACTTGAATTGATTTTCTTATTGATTTTTGTAGGAAATATGGGACGCAATAAGAGACCCGCACCTCTGCAACTCACCTCATCTTCCGGGCCAACCGGTCGCCAACCAAGGGACTCCGTGAATGTCACCTTAGAAGGGCTTGGGAACCCTTACAACCGAAATACAACGCGGAATATCATGCCCACAAAATTCCCGCATCTCGCCACACTTCGGAGATTGGGAGTTTGGGAAGAGATTGAGGTGTTGTTCAACAATATCGGGTGGAGGAGATTTATGATGGTTCCGGCCAATACATACCCGGAGTTGACAACTGCATTCTTCACCACCATGACTTGGGACCAAGTCGACACCAAGCTCACTTTCACATTGGACGGAGAGGATACCGAATCGTTAACTCTTGATGAGATTCGGGATGCCTTAGGGTTCCCTATGTGCGAGATGACAACGTTGCCAAATTGGTCCACGGCAGATAGAGAGGCGGTGTGGCGGTCTTTCCCTCTCAAAGCTGGTGCCCCGGCCTACAACCCCCGCAACACTAAGGCCACATGGCTTGATAGCTTAGTCTGGCGAATGGTGCATCGGCTACTAGCTATGGGCATTTGTGCGAGGCATGAGAGTGATGGCAATATAAATGGATTTGAGTTGGCCATCATGTATTTCATGAAGGAGGGGATGCAGTTTGATGCCACAACGGAATTCATGTACAAGTTAAAGGAGGTGGCAGGCAGGGCGTCGGGAACTATAGGTCATGGGGCCTATGTGACGAAGCTCGCCAAAGAGGTGGGATGGCTTGAAGAGGATATGGAGCCCTTATCCAACTTTCCCTATGTGGAGGAGCAGACGTTCATCAAAATGGACTTATTTATCCGATGGTCTGCCGGGAGCCTAAAAGACAGGGTTTTACCCTGGTATCCAGAAAGGGAAAGGAACCGGTTTGAGCGAATGTACAGGTGGGGTGTGGCCAAATATGATGACCTCACCCTTGAGCAGCAGAGAAGGCTTGCTCAGATACCGGATAGGGCGGAAGGCGGACGAGGAGCACAGATGCCAATGGTCCAAGAAGATGATGAGGAGATCCCCGCTTACATGCGGGATTATATGGCGTCCCAGAATGCGAGGATGGACAGCTTCGTAGAGCATGTGGACTCCCGGCTTGATGCCTTGCAGCTCCACATTGACGGCCAGTTCGAGAACCTCCACGCATACCTCGCCAAACAATTTGGAGGCGCTGGAGCGAGTAGCTCAAGCCAACCGCCACATTACCCGCCCTCTTTTCCTTGAGTGATTTCTTTTCTAGTCTTTCATTTTCTCTGCCTTGGTTTGTATGAAGATATAATTCACCACACTAACCTGACTAATTGCATTGCGCTAATTATTCTTATGGTTATTTGCGATACTTGACGACAGGGCTTTCATGTTGATTGCATGTTGATTATCATTTGCTTTGCTTAGCTTATGATCCGTGTTTTAGTCGTTTAAGTGCAGGTTAGGGGTGATGAATAGCTTGTTGCCGGGTTCTTCGCAGTGTTGAGGGAGTTTTCTTTTTGCCTTCTTTCCTTTTTCTTTTATGCATGGGGACATTGCATGATTTAAGTTTGGGGGAGAGGGGCAAAAAGTTTTGGATTGTATTGCTAATATTTTGCATAGGAAGATGCGTTGGGGGCTTAACTTACTTGAAATTGTGATATCTTTGAGCGTGAAAAGATGATTGCTGAAAATAGGCCAAAATTTTGGATTTTTCGATGAGGTTGATTGTTGGAAGTTTGCCAAAGTGAGTTAGGCTAGTTGAATGCATGAAGTTAGGTGTGAGTATTGATACTTTGGAACGGTGGAATATCCTTATTTTTGTGCACATTGGAACAAGGTCATGTACTTAGGTTAGGATACTAAATTAGTAATTCTTGAATAATACTAAGAAGTGGATTAGGAGGCATTTTAGTCCTATTGAAGCGAAGTTTTGAATTGACGAAGAGTTAGGGAGATGACTTAGGCATTCATGTCGGAGGTAGCCTCGCTATTGAGCCATTTGTACTAAAGAACGAAATCCTATTGACCCCGCTGAGCCTAAGTGTTGTGCCATTAAATTTTTGTAGCCGCATTATAAGCCACAGGCACAGCACCATAAACTTACCCTTGAGTCACACTTTGCTCACTCGTTTGAATCAATTGAAGATGCTGCTAAATTCCTGATGAGAAACCAAGAGAAGAAATAAGAGATACTCTTAGATGCTGAAAGAAAAGAAGAATTAAAAAGGAAGTAGTAAAAGAACGAGTGGTGTAAGCAATAAGTAGACAGAAGAAAAAAAAAAGAGAGAAGAAAAAAAATATTTATACTTTTGAGAAGAGTATTGAGAAGATGTGAAACAGAAGAAATTTTCAGACGGTCTGTATGTGACAAACTTGGACAGGGTCCAAGTTTGGGGGAGTTTGATGGGGAAGACGAAGATGGCAACCATGGAAATTTGAATGGGTGAGCTAGGTGTGTTGAGTCACTACTATACTAAAAATTCCATAACCTTAACCCCGAGCCCACATTACAAGCCTCGAAAGACCTTCCGATCCTTAATTCTAGGTCAATTCCATTAGTGGAGATAGGTGCGAAGAATGTTTTCCGAAGTCTATCATTGGTACTTAGGAAGGAATCATTAGTCTGGTGTTCTGACCATTGTACATTTTCTTGTTCGAATTCACACACTACACGAGGATATTTGACTTATACCATTGTGTTGATACTTGTGCTTGATTGAAATGTGTTTGATGAGCTAGACTTGTTTTAGTGAAATTCTGAAAATTGCTCCATTGAGAGATTGATTTTGAGGTTGGTTTGACGTAATTTTCTTGATTGCTCGAGGACGAACAATATCTAAGTTTGGGGGAGTTTGATGTATCAGTTTATTGCATGGATTTGTAGGGCAAATTTAGCTAAATTCAAGCAGTTTTAAGAACTTATAACGTGATTTATGCTCCTTATTAGGTACCTTTTACCTTGGAGTTGGAAAGACGGATAAAAGCAAAACCATGCAATAAAGGGCGAAAAACGAGAGATTTCTAGGGGACACGCCCGTGTCCCCGTGGCAGAGCAAACTGAGACACGCCCGTGTCTCAGTACAGAAGTGATCCTCGGAGTTCAGGAGGTGACACGCCCGTGTCACCTATGTAGAGAAAATTGTTGCACGCCCGTGACCAGGTACAGAGAAGCTGGAGATCATGACACCCCCGTGTCATTGAGAAGAACAGATCTTGACACCCCCGTGTCAAGTGGAAAAGCGCAAACACGATTTTATTATGTGACACGGGCGTGTCACATTTGAAGGCATGACCCTTGCACGCCCGTGTCACGGGGCGGTTTCAGAATTCGGAGTTCTATATATACGCGGATTTGAGGCGGAATAAGGGAGCTTTTGGACTACTCTTTTCCCAGAAGTTCAAGAACACTTGGAGATAGAAGAAACACGAAGATAGAGAGTTGAAGATTCATTCCAATCACAAGACTTTGTCAATTTGGTTTTATTTACTGCTTTCCGATCAAACTAATTCCTCAAGTTTTGGTTTTCCATTCTAGTAGAATTAATTTCTTGTTTTAGATTCATTTTTGGATAATTAGGTTAGAATTCAGAATTCCTTATTCCTTTTTGATGTTTATGTTAGACATGATTAATTTGAATGCAATTCCTTTGATCTTAACGAGTTTTGATCCAATTATGAGGAACTAATCTCCTAGGGTTAGGGGGTAAGGATTATGCATCTAAGGTGTTTGAATTAATGCTTGAGTAAATTTCTGTGATTCTTTGTTAGGAAAACGGTATTGAATAAGCTGGGAATGGATTGGCCATCCATGAACATGTTGTAAATTATCCGATAATCGAGAGATTGAGGATACTTGAGAGTGTTTTCTGAAACTTAGATCTTTTGGGCTTAAAGAAATTTAACCCTAATTTCTACAACCCGTATTTAGAATTCCATGCCAAGCCGCTAGGTTTTAAATACACTAATCTTGTTCTATTCGATTAATTTGGTTACTAAGTGATTGTGAGAACAACACTTGGCTTAATTAATTAGACATCTAGCCTTCGAAAGAAGCTAGGTATAACATCGTGATTAGGTTGAAGAATCATACATCCGTACTTAAGTATTGCTTTGATCATAAAAGAGCATATGATTTACTCCCCGACCTGTTTTAATTAAGTGGTTAATTCTCGTGTTTATTTGTTAGCTCGTGTGATTGATTTATTATTAGTGAAGTTCAATTTTGTCATACTAGTATAGAGCAACCTTGTCAATCTCTTTCGGTCTTTAGATTAGGAATAGTCATAAAAGTGGTTGTTGAATTCCCTTCCTTGTGGATACGATACCTTAAGTGTTGCAATCGAATTAGAACTTACACTTGGGTTCAAGATTTGTCTATCAGGAGGCGCTGTCAGATTTGGAATCTGAGCAGTAACAACAAATTATGAAATCTAAAATGGATTCCATATATTCAAACTAAGTTTGTACCTTAGTTAACTACTTGATAGGATCAAGCTTATCTTATCAATATAAGATTGATGAAGACATAAATATGGAACATCCATGGATTTCACATTTAGTGGGAGTAAGCAAAAGGTTTGCATACTCCAAATGATCAATTTTCAAAATTGAACTAAGCTTCTAGGAATTAGAGTATTCGAATTAGTAAAATAGTCAAAGTTGTTTGACTTAAAATTCAAGCATAGCGTGTACACGAAAGTGTAAAAGACTAAAAGTTCAACTTTTGGTACTTTGCGAAGATGACATCCTTCTCATTGGGAATGCGAAGGATGACATAAAAGTCACCAAAGCGTGGTTAGGAACCATTTTAAGATGAAAGATCTTGGTGATAGATCCTACATTCTCGAGACAAGTATCTATGGAGATAGATTTAAGAGAATGATTGGATTATCACAGTCAAGGTACTTAGACATTGTACTAAAAGAGTTTAGTATGGAATATTCCTACAGAAATTCCAATGGACAATGGAACATCTCTTTTGAAGAGGATGTGTCCTAAATAACTATAAGAAAGTTAGAGAGTCCAAACCCCTTTTCGGGAAAAGGGTTAATGTATGCAAAGTTATGTACTTGACAAGATAAGGCTTCCCACATAGCGTAATGGGCCTAGTCTGAATGTACCTTAGAGAAGGTCATTGGATTGTTGTAAAAATACCCTCTGAGTACTTTAGAAGAAATGAGGATATATTTTAAGAGTCCAGCAAGATCTTGTCATTAAAGGATTGTTTGATGTAATCATTGCATCAAAACATAGATAATTATTGGTTTATGAGAGGATACGCATTCTGCCTGGAAGGCAGAATATTGCTTTGGAAAGAGTTCCAATCGAGAGGCACTATAGATTCGACACAAAGTTGAATACTTAGTCGTATTGAATACCACTAAGTTAAGTGTTTAGGTAAGAAACTCCATCTAATGGGTAGATGAAGTTCCTAGCATGAAACAACACCATTATCATATGGTATGATGAAATAGATGGTTGCTCGAGCAAGAGAACCGAGACCTCACCAAGGAACCAGACACTTGATCATGAATCACGTGAATAAGGAAACCGTGTTTCCTTAATGATGTGCAAATTAAAAACATTCACATCAGCAGAGAATATAGCAGATCCACTTTGGAAATGCCCAACGTCAATAAGGCTCCAAAGGTACATCTTGGGAAGATGGGACTTAGAATGGACCTGAAAGGCTTTTACGGGCAAGTGGGAGATTGTCGGGAATAGTGCCCTAGAAAGCTGTTATGTTTTGGGACTTTCCCTGTATCACAGACAATCTTTGAATAATATACGAATGATTGTAATCACAGGTGAACACTTCTTATGTGCCATTACATGTTTTGAGTGTTTCCATTACGTGTGCATGTCTAGAACTCCCCTAATCCGATGAGGCCGTTAAGAACTTTGTCATTATGGGAAAGACACATGAAATAAGTTCTTAACTCCATAGGCGAGGATTATAAACTTCTCCAAGTCAATGAGGTCGACAAACAATGGGAGTGTCGACTTTGCCTCTGTTGAGACTTACTTGTGTAGTTGTGTCCTTAAGAAGGATCATCCTATTTCATAGGGTGAAAAGTGCATAAGTTGATGCGTACACAATACACAAGGGTGCTTGTTGTAAGAACAAGTTCACTGAGGGTGCCCCGCGTGAAAAGATTCCTAAATGGGAAAGGACGTTACTAGAACTTCCAGATTAGGAAATATCTCACATGTCAATGACGTGAGAAATTAATCCTTAGACTTGAAATTCCACATTGTCTCATATGAGCTAACTCTGTAATCTTTGATATAGGCTCAAAAGGGTGTCTCCATATAGATACCTGAACCACGGCCTATGTTGGGATTATACAAGTGGCATATGAGAATTGTTGGAATCAATAAAGGACCTACACTTGTTGTAGGCAAGATGATCTCTTATTATACAAGTCATTCATGTTCCATCCTAAAATCTTTGCGCAAGGTGGTTAGATCAAGACATCAAGAAAATGGGGTTTTCTTGGATTGAGATCAAATGGAATATGAAGGGAACTTTGTTTTAAGATTAAGATTAGTAGGGCTCTCCATATTCTCATGCCCTAGATCTTAATCGAGAGATAGGATGGTAGGAGGATCGTATCCCACATGATGTCAATGATTAGAAGGTTCTTTCGAATATACATTCATATTTCGGGTAGGGGTCACACACCTGTTGCTAGACTATGGTCGTGTGATCTGTGAGGTAATTAATTAATAAAGTGTATTAATTAATTAGGCTCACTGCTAACTGAAATTGAACCTAGAGGGCCACACACAAATACCGAGTTCAAAGGGTATTGTTAGAAAGATCAAGTAATTGATCGAAACGAGACCACATGTGTATGGTACACGTGTGGGAGTCAAGAGCTCGTTTGGACGCGTGACTCCAATTACAGAATTGGATCATGTGTTGATTAATTGTAGAATTAATTATTAAGTCCAAATATAATTAATTGGAGAATTAATTATAAAGTCGAAATATAATTAATTGGATAATTAATTATAAATCCCTTAATATAATTAATTGAGAGAATTAATTATGAAGCCAAATAAAATTAATTAGAGAATTAATTTTAGCCCGTTAGAATTAATTAAGAATTAATTCTAAAGGCCTTCATAGAATTAATTAGAGAATTAATTCGAATTAATTCTAAGTGTTTAAGTATTTAATTATTTAGTTGTTCTAATTTGATTAGAATAAATAAATAAATAAATATTAAATATCTTCTATTTATTATTCTAGTAAATATTAATTCTAATATGATTAGAATGTATATTATTAGAATAAGATATTTAATTATTATTGGAATAATTAAATATTCCTAATTAGTTAGGAACTCTCTTTCTATAAGGAATAGATATCTTATTTTGAATAAGAATCCTATTACTTGGAGAGAAAGGAAATAGAAGAATAATAAAAGTTGGAATCCGATTCCGATTAGACCTAGGGGTTGTTCGAACCCTAGCCTATAAATAGACAAAGGGGTTCGAAAATTTGAGCTTACGCGTGATGTAGGATTCACGCCCAACCTACAAGGAATTTTGGGGATAATTTTATTACTCTCTTTTTTTCGTTTCTTGTTTCTTTAATACACATGTTATAGTACTAGCATACTCACTAACCTGATTTGAATCTAGGTTAGTGTGGATTAATACTCTAGAGGATTTCTACTTTGGAATCTCGAAGAAAGAATCAAGAAACGGGGATATTCATGACGCATGAAGAACGTTTGAGGGCGGCTCAAAACGTTTCAAGAAAGTTTCAATTATTGTAAGTTTCTTGATATCCCACTTTGTTTTGAAACGAACATTGCAAGATCACGACCCCTTTTGGAAAAAAAAATTTAACTTTCGCTGCTTTAACTCTGTTGTTTTCTAACAGTATTTATATCCTATTATGTAGTATAAATTTTCGGGGAGTAAAGTAAAAATCTTCAAATGGGAAATTTTTTGAAATTGTCCCTTTAAAAAAAAAATTAAAGAGGAAGAAAAATGTAATTTTTGATTTTAAAAATAAAGATGACGATAGTTAGTTAACTAAAAGCGACAAACACGTGTCCTTACCTTAAATAATCTGTCATCTTTGCGTATCAGAAAAGATATGCGCCCGCCATCAACTTCGCATAGAGTAGCAATGCCACATGAATTTCATTGTTTCCGATACATATTCAAAGAGGCGTGGTCTACTCTATATTGCATTAAAGAAATGAGCCTCGTGATCGTGAAGTAAACGAGTTCGTTATACCTTACTGTTAAATTATTACAATTATTGAAAATGGAATCTCTCGAAGCCGTTGAAAACTCCGTTTTCGAAGATGCCCAGTTGGGGTTTTCGATGATAAAGGTGCAGAATGGTGAATGCAGATATTGCAGATTCTTCTGTGTGCATAGGTGAGTTGTATCCCTGCAAATAAAGGATGCTATTTGCCTTCCCATTTTTGTAAGAATCTATTAAGAGGGAAATGATGTTTGGTGTTTATAAGAGTTGATGATCAATGGGAATGAGTTTTTTTCTTTTTTTTTTTTGGTCTAGTTTTTGGTTGTTTGGATATGATGCACGCTGACTGTTTGATTGAATGCCTTGCATAAACTTGATTTCCCCTGGCATGACAGAATATTAAGTTTGTTTTGATTTTTTAGGGGGCTAGAAGCAGGATGTTTGCTTGGTAATGTGTATGGATTTTTTGGGCATATGTAGATATTTCTAGCTTCAGAATCTTGTTTAAGCCTCTGAATTTGCATTTTTCATCCCTTTTTGTTGCAGCATACGTTTGGTGACAAGCTTAGATACCATTTCATTTTCACGGTTTTGGAAAATTTTGCTGATTTCTTCTTTTACGCAATATCGATTTATGGTACTTCAGTCATTCGGCTCACTTTTTCAACTGGATACCGTAAGCTGCATAATGCGTATTGACAGAAGGTTTCTTAACAGATATGTAATTTGTGATACTGTTCGATGGCAAATATGGGTGATACAACTAAGGCTTCTGCAAAAGGGAATGCTCTGGAAACAGAATCTCAGATAAGCTCTGATGTGAGAGAAGGCCAAACGAAGAAAAAGGAGCCAAAGGAGACGGTCCCCTTTCACAAACTATTCTCATTTGCTGATTCCAAGGACAAAATTTTGATGACCATTGGTACAATTGCTTCCATTGGCAGCGGGTTGTCAATGCCCCTCATGACCATCATCCTTGGGGACTTAATAGATACTTTTGGAAAAGCCCAAAGCAACAATATCGCATCCCAGATATCCAAGGTGCAATATAGGGAGACTAGAATTCAGCTAATTAGCTTCGGAACCTTTTTCTATATATTAACTTGATTTCATGATACTTCATGACAAATTGTAGGTAGCACTTAAATTTGTATACTTGGCTTTGGGGTGTGGTGCAGCAGCTTTTCTTCGTAAGTACTGATAAAGTTCATGTTAAGCAAACATCAAACTCTTTGCAGTAGTTTTAGCCATGTAACTAAAAATTACAGACGAACTTGTGATTTAAAGAGGTGGCTTGCTGGATGATTACTGGAGAGAGGCAATCTGCAAGAATTCGGAGTCTTTATCTAAAGGCCATACTGCAACAAGAGATTGCTTACTTTGACCAGCAAGTAAGTAGTGGAGAAGTGGTTGGAAGGATTTCAGGTGACACTATTCTCATTCAAGATGCCATTGGGGAGAAGGTGGTTTTTCTTTGACTCTTATGTTAATTATTATTATAAGCATTACCCTGTCTCATTTTTGTACCAATCTAGGTAGGAAAGTTTGTCCAGGTGGTTGCCGCATTTTTGGGAGGCTTTGCAGTTGCCTTTTCTAGAGGTTGGCTTCTCACACTAGTCCTGCTGTCATCAATTCCTTTGCTTGTCATATCAGGTGGGATCATGTACTTCATTCGGTCAAAGATAGCTGTCCGATCACACAAAGCATATGCTAATGCTGCCAATGTAGCCCAACAAACAATTGGTTCCATTAGAACTGTGAGTATCTAATCCAATTTGAATGCTGGTACAGCTGTTTGTCCTTCTAATGGAAATATATCATCTTTAATGTATTTTAGGTCGCATCATTTACTGGAGAGAAGCAAGCTGTGGCGGACTACAAGAAATTCCTTGCAATTACTTATAAATCAGACAACTATACAGGTTTGACTGCTGGACTAGGTGCAGGATTCCTTATGCTTTCCTTGTTCTTCAGTTATGCGTTTGCCTTTTGGATTGGTGCAAGAATGATCTTGCACAAAGGTTATACAGCAGGTGAAGCTTTCACAGCTATATTAGCAGTGATAACAGGTTCCACGTAAGGCTTGCCTAGAATATCTTCTTTTTTTTTTTTTCGGAGATAATTACACTAGCATACCACGAGGTTTGACGTAATTACACAAACTTCTTCTGCAGTTTAAGAAATTACAGAACTTCCCCCTTCCATACTCTAAGATTTGTCCAAATAAAATCAGATAAATCAACCCAAACCTGCTTACTAATGGGATGCCGAAATATGCTACAAATTTTCGCTCTAGTAAATAACTGCATCATTGGAATAATTGGAAAAAGGGTATCAAACTTCTTAATAGCATTCTTGATTCGAAGTCAGTTTTGTAGAATTTGACTCCATATCACGGAAGAGTTCATTTGAATACTTGCATGATAACCCAAAACTCAAGGGAATGATTGGATAGTCATGAACTTAAAGTAAAATATTGACCATTAAGTGTCGAAGGCAAAAATAGGGTATCTTTCAAAAGTTAGAGATAGAATCATCTAGGTTCATGTAAATTCCCTGAATGAAAAAATTTTGTAAACTCTGAAGCCTCACGGAGAAGTTTATGTAATTAGACCAAACCTCAGGTAAGTGAGTGATTATCCTTTTTTATTCTTAAAAGAGGAAAAGAAAACGAAAAATTAAGCTTGATAATTCTCCGGCAATGGCCAATTTCAGCACTCTGGGCAACACGTCTCCTTACTTGGCAGCATTTTCCTCTGGCCAAGCAGCAGCATTCAAGATGTTTGAGACAATAGACAGGAAACCAATAATAGATGCATATGATACTAATGGAACAATACTAAATGACCTTAACGGGGACATAGAATTCAGGGAAGTCTGTTTCAGCTATCCATCTAGAAATGAGAAAATCTTTGATGGATTTTCTCTATATATTCCTAGTGGCATGACTGCAGCTTTGGTTGGACAGAGTGGAAGCGGGAAGTCCACTATTATCAGCTTAATAGAGAGATTTTATGACCCACAGGCTGGTCAAGTTTTAATTGATGGAATTGATCTTAGAGCATTCCAACTAAAGTGGATTAGGTCGAAAATAGGTCTAGTTAGCCAAGAACCGGTCCTCTTTATGGCCAGTATCAAGGATAATATCCAATATGGCAAAGTCGGTGCGAATCTTGAAGAGATCAGAGAAGCAATTGAACTAGCAAATGCAAGTGATTTTATTGATAAACTACCACAGGTCTGATTATAGACATGCCTTTTCTTTATCTTTTGACCTCAAATATTGCAGTAACCACTTTCTTGACATTGAGAGAATATATATACGTGCAGGGGTTAGATACTATGGTTGGGGAACATGGTATTCAACTTTCAGGTGGTCAGAAACAAAGAGTTGCAATAGCCAGAGCAATTGTGAAAAATCCAAGAATACTACTTTTAGATGAGGCAACGAGTGCATTAGATTCAGACTCAGAGAGAATTGTACAAGAGGCTTTGGAAAAAGTAATGAAAAACAGAACGACAGTCGTAGTTGCACATCGCCTGAGCACCATCAAAAATGCTAAGATGATTGCAGGCCTTCAACAGGGAAAAATCGTTGAAAAAGGTACACTTGGCAACATAGTCTGTTTTTAGTTTTTACCAATGCTAAATCAAAACACTCTCATTTCCCACATATCTCAAACTTTCAGGCACCCACTTAGAACTACTAAGGGATCCTCAAGGGGTGTACTCTAATCTCATAAGGTCTCAAGAAGTAGATAAAGACATGGAGCAAACCAGTGAAAACAAGGAAGAAATTACCATAAACTCTGTCGCGGCTTCAAGTCAAAGAATGTCATCTATGCGTTCTCTGAGTTTGGGGTCTTCTGGGGAAGGAAGTACCAGTAATCACTTGATGTCAAACTCATTCACCACGGATTCAAAGCAAAACAAAAATGACACTTCTCCTGAAACATCAAAAGACCTTCCAGAAGTTTCAATCTTTCGCCTTGCTCGTCTTAACAAGCCTGAGGTACCAGTTCTAATATTAGGAACTATATTTGCTATAATCAATGGAGCAATATTTCCACTTCATGCCTTCCTCCTCTCAGGTGTCATTAAAGCTTTTTATGAGTTGCCACATAAATTAAAGAAGGATACCGAGTTTTGGGCGTTGATGTATGTCATTCTTGGCGTGGTAACTTTAATTTCTTACCCATCTAAAACATATATGTTTAGTGTGGCTGGAAATAAGTTGATACAGCGTATTAGACTAAGGTGTTTTGAGAAAGTGGTTAACATGGAGATAGGCTGGTTTGATAAGCCTGAGAACTCAAGTGGAACAATTAGTGCAAGGCTTTCTGCTGATGCAAATATGGTTCTTTCTCTAGTTGGGGATTCTCTGGCACAGCATGTTCAAGAAGCAAGCACAATTGTTATTGCTTTGGCTATATCTTTTCAAGCAAGCTGGCAGTTGTCACTTATCATCCTTACAATGGTGCCTCTGTTAGCATTCAATGGATACGTACAAATGAAGCACATGAATGGATTCAGCAAAAATACGAAGGTACGTCTTGTAAACTCATCCAAATATATGTAACTCTATTCGGATTAAGCTTCTTTGCATTTAAGTAGAATTCAAACGCTCGCACTCTGGTGTGAATGAATGTCACATTATTGTATTCGAAATTCATTTTCATGAATTTGACATTATTGAATTCTTGTTCTAATAACTGTTTTTCGTGATACCTCTTTTTTAAGCTACAAACATACTTCTTGTAAATTTCATAATTGCGCTAAAAAGATTAATTTTAAACTACTATAACTCTCTCATTAAAAATCTCAGTATGGTTATGGCACAGGGTTGGAAAGCTCTTGACGTACTTTTATACAAAATATGATTATTTTCTTATAAATTTGAAATTGGGCAGGGAAAAAAAAATGTTGCTACTTTTTGGAAATAGCTTAAAATGGAAAGGGCAGCTATTCTAACATTTATATTGTACTACTAAATGTATGTAAATTAAGTTCACTTATACTTTCTTATAGCTATTCAATGATATTAATTGGGTGAATAGGCAGCACAAAACTTCAAGTACTATTTATACCTTTATACTGTTACAAGACTACCCAAACATTTGCGTCAAGATAGTTTGCTCTGGTCTGTATTTTCTTGGATTATTTTGAATTCTTTTTTGTATCCTTTTTCATCTAAATGGTTGCAGATGAAATATGAGGAAGCTAGTCAAGTAGCTAATGATGCTGTTGGTAATATAAGAACAGTTGCTTCGTTTTGTGCCCAAGAAAGGATAATAGAGATGTATGAGAAGAAATGTGAAGGGCCAGCAACAAATGGTATTAAACAAGGATTGACAGCGGGAATAGGATTTGGTTTATCTATATGCTGCCTGTATTTGGTGTATTCTGCTAGTTTTGTTGCAGGAGGCCGATTTGTTCAAGATGGGAAAATTTCTATTTCAGATGTCTTCCGTGTATGTGTATATGTATATGATCCATATACTTGCATTCATTTTCTTTTGGCGTTGTGGTTGTGTAAACTTAACTACTCTGGTTACAGGTTTTTTATGCTCTAACCATGGCGGTGTTCATGATATCCAAGTCATATGGATCACTTCCAGATTCTAGCAAAGCAAAAAGTGCAGCTGCCTCTATATATGCCATTCTTGACAGGAAATCAAAGATAGATCCTAGTGATGAGTCAGGCATGAGTCTAGAAAATGTCAATGGAAAAATTGAATTCAGGCATGTCAACTTTAGCTATCCAACCAGGCCACAAGTTCAAGTTTTAGAGAATCTTTCCTTAACGATTCACAGTGGCAAGGTGAAGAGCTTGGACATATTCAGATATAAAATAAGGTGATTTACACTAGCTGCCCATGAAATTTGGTATATTTATAAAAAAAAAGTCCCTCGAGTATCAAAAATTATTGTATGATCCCTGAAATTTCATTTTTCAAATAGAAGCATCCCTTACGAAAATTTCAAAACTACACTAAAAATGAAAAATCATGGATCGTCATAATTTCTAATACATGAGGTACGTTCTTGTAAATACACCCAGCCTCAGGGGTAGCTGATATAAATCACCCTATAAAATATGTAGTCTCTCCTTATGTGATTCAGTGAGTTGACTAGTTGATTATTTGGTTTTGGCCAAATGATTCAGATAGTTGCTCTAGTTGGGGAGAGTGGAAGTGGGAAGTCGACTGTGATCTCATTAATTCAAAGATTTTATGATTCTGATTCTGGTCATATCACACTTGATGGAATCGAGAAAAACAGGTTCCAAGTGAAATGGCTAAGGCAGCAAATGGGGCTTGTGAGTCAAGAGCCTGTCTTGTTCAATGACACTATTCGAGCCAACATCGCCAGTGGAAAGGGAGGAAGTGCAACGGAGGCAGAAATTATAGCTGCAGCAAAGTTGGCGAATGCCCATGAATTTATTTGCGGATTACAACAGGTCAAATGTCGAAATCTAGCATCAGGGAAATTTACATCCACTACCTCTAACGCTTGGTGTGATTACAAATTAGTCCTTCATTTCAGAAATTACAATAACCCCCTCAAGTTTCATTAACCATGTTAGAAAATAGACAATTTTGTGAAAACTGCGGCAACCTTTGAGCCGCTTTAACTCTTAGGCTGCAGGAGACGATGAAGAGCTCCTGGTGGTATGAACTTTGTCAGAATCCGCAAAGGTTCACCTGTAGAAGATGATAACCGACACGAGAAAAGCCTCAAGATTTTTTTGATATACTGACATACCCTGAGGTTTGACAAATTCACACAAACTTCCCCTGAGGTTTGACAAATTACAAAAAGTTCCCTTGTCAAAGAATTTATGGACCTATTCATTTTGCTGATCTCATCTTTAATTTTTCATGAATACCTTATTTTTCCTCAGAAACTTGCTGCTCATATTTCACTTTGAACTCATGATTGTAATACCACCTGTTTAGGCCAAAACTCAGAGTCTGATAGAGGAAGTTCTTGTAATTTCTCAAATTTCAGGGGAAGTTTTTGTAATTACGCCAAGTGTCAGGATATATTAGTGTATTATCCCTTTTCCTCGTAATTTCTGAAACAAGACGGACTAATTTATATTTACACAAAATCTCAGGAACAGTGGATGTGAATCATCTTAGTTTTTATCTCACAAAAGTCTCAAAACTTATTCAAAAGTGTTAATTGATATCTCATATCAGGGCTACGACACGATGGTGGGAGAGCGCGGGATCCAACTATCAGGCGGACAAAAGCAGCGAGTGGCCATTGCACGTGCCATTGTAAAGAGCCCAACAATACTGCTACTAGACGAGGCTACAAGCGCTTTGGATGCAGAATCTGAGAGAATAGTTCAAGAGGCTCTTGATCAAATAATGGTGAACAGAACCACAGTCATCGTGGCACATAGGCTATCAACCGTAAGAGGAGCAGATACAATTGCTGTCTTCAGAAATGGGAAGATTGTGGAAAGAGGAAATCACAACACTCTCATCGATATCAAAGATGGCTTCTACTCCTCTTTAGTGGGACTTCAAATGCCTGCTTTGTCTTGATCTCATCATATTCTTTGAGATGTCTCTATTTTGGGACATCATTCTGTAATGTGGTTATTTGGGACTTAAGTTAGAATCATAATATAGAATATAACTTGTTCTACCTCCCAGTTCTAAGGGAGAGTGTAAAACTTATATTAGAGTCTATTGGCATTCAGGAGGAGTGTTTGGTCAGATGAATTTTCATAAATAATATTTGTCGGTTCTTGGCTGTGGGTTAACGAGATAATATAAGTTGTTGGTAGGTAGGAGTAGCGATCTTTAACGGGGTCACTGCCGAGACTTATATTTTTTTCCTTGTTTATTTAAAAATCGCGCTTAGTAACATTGACTTCTACGGAAGCCGTGGTTGAAATTAGAGACTATCAAGATTTTACTTTATATTTTTATTAGGGGTCGCTAATATCAACAACGATCCCTTATGCTTTTTATAATTATTTTTATCCACCACCATAAATATATTCTCCCACCATCATTCCAAACAAAGACTGTGAATGGGAGGTATGATTTTTGCTTATTTGAAATTTGAATTGTGACTCATTGCTAATATCAACAATCCAATTTTGAATATTGGGTGGCTGATATGAACCGTGAGTAATCTATAATATAACTTAGGAAAATTCATCTTGCTTCATTTTGTATGTCACTCTTCAGTTTTTTCTAATGTTATCGCTTGACATATTTCGTCTAATTGCAGAAACTTGATTAAGATTTGCACGTTATTGAAATTTGGCCTAATACTTAAACTTTTAGTCATAAATTTAAAATCAAGTCTTGAATAGTAAATGTAAGGGATAAAATATTTACAAAATTTTAAAGATATCGTCCTCAAAATTCATGATCTTGTGATGTAAATTTTTTGATAAAGAAATTTTGTGTAATTAGGTTAGATCATAACAGATTGTAGTGAGTCTTTTATGTAATAACATAAAAATTAAGTATTTTGGATTTTTTTTTTTTTTTTTTGGGGGGGGGGGGGGGGGGGGCGCGCTCTGATCTGAAATATCAGAATTCAAAGCAAATGAAGGAATATCGAAAGATCCTGTCTAATGTAGGCCGAAAACCGCACTACGAGTTAACCTGTAGGCAACTATATTTATATCATGTCTAATAGAAAAGAAGCGACGACCATAAAAATTATTACACATGACGTCTAATAGAAGAGAACCGACAACCGTAAAAACTATTACACGAGACTCTAACATCATTGAAATATTGCCTAAAGATAAGAGATTATCTTCCGAATTCTGAAGTTGATTGATCACCAAAAAATTATGGCCTTCAATTATAATTTTGCGCCAACCAAAATCTCTCGACTCTCGCCAACCGGGCTGCTGAAAGGGCAGCAAGGGTCTCCACTCTCCACAACAGCTGTGTCGAAACATGAAGCTTTCTATCCGTTTCCCACCCAATCCAATCGTCATTTGAATCACATGCTACTACTCCATTTCCAATGGCGTTCTCCTCCTTAAAAACCACCCAAATCAAAATTCAACTTGACCCAACCCGGGCTCGGCTTCTACCATTTCTGAACCACCTTTCCACCTAACCGCGCTGTTGCATCATGCTCAACATTCGAGATGGTACCCAGATAAGCCACCACTTTGTGCCCTCAGCGCGCGGTTTATTGCGATAATTCCATAACATCCAAAGAAGTGTGACTAGCTTCTTACCATCATCAGCTTGGAGACTATGAAGCATCTCGCTGAAATCAATAGCATTCTTTAACAATGAACCTGCTGGCACATTAGTTTATGATTAGTAATAAGAGTAAGACTGGTGGAGCTTCCTTCATTTGAAGTTGTCCAATACATAAGTAATAGGCACTTTTAACAGAAAACCGTCCATCTCGGGTATAGTGTCAAATCAAGGTATCCGTTCGCCAAAAATCGCCAAAAGCTGCAAACTCAGGAAGTCAGGATAAAACGAGTTCGGCCGGATCAGATCCTTATCCCCCTTCAACGGGTTGGGTTTCATAAGGTCCAAAACCCACTCGAACAACCAACCGTTGTACCCGGCCTAAACCGTGGATGAAAAGTTGGTTCGCACGGAAACTGTCTGTCTCTCCAAACATGTATATCTTCACCCGTACCCACTCTCCAACAGGTTCCCACGGCCAATAAAAAGTATTTGAGGTTTAAAGTTTAAACCACTTCCAAATCAAAACTAATGAAAAATTTTATACTATTATGTATAGTATACTTTTTATTATTCGATTTTGATCGCATAACTTACTTTTTTTTTTTTATTTTTTAGAACATTTATAAAATGTCACATTTAAACTTTTTTTAGTAAATTCTAGAGAAATCTTTCGAAATATTCCAATCATTTTAAAATACATGATATAAGTTTGATTGTTGAAGGGATATTTCAGTTCATTCATTGTATTTAAAGGGTTTTTAATTTTTTTTTCTTTTTCTTTTTTCAAACATAATCTTATTTAATTAACCAAAAATCCATCTTCTTCAACCTTAACTTCACGCCAGCGCTCTCTTCTTCAAAATTATATTACATAATATTTCAAACATCATCCTTTTTAATTACTATGTCTTTTACATTGTTTTCCACAAATTTCAGGAAAAATAAGAACAAAAAAATAGAAAGAAAAGACATACTCAACGTAACCCCAAAGAAATGCATTGAACTAAAAGAACAACTCTTCTCCATCCTTATGTTTATGATGATGCTTATTTAGTGCAATCTCCAATTCAAAAGTGTCTGTGTATATTCTATTCTATTTTTTTATTTGATTAACTATTTATATATATACTAATAAATTTTAAATAATTATATCTATACTTTTAAAGGAAATTTTCAATATATTCTTTTTTCTTCTTTTTCTTTTCACTTTTTATTTGTCTCATGACAAATCTGTTGTAGTATTTTCTCATATCTACTGAGAAATTTGTCTGTAGTATAAAAATGTCTTATTTATCTCCTGATGTCTCGGAAAAATCTATGGTAGTATTTTTAAAAGTGCGTGCAACATAAGTTTGTGTAATATAAAAATATTTTATTTTGTCTCCTAATGTTTACTGAGAAATCTATAATACTATTTTTAAATATCCGTGCAACATAAGTAACACATCTTATTTGTCTACTGAGAAAGTTGTTCTAGTATAAAAATATCTTATTTGTCTCCTCATATAAATCAATTGTAGTATTTTTAAAAATCTATGCAAAAGTCTGTGCAAAATAGATAATACTTTTAAAAATCCGTGCAACATAGGTAATCTTATTTGTCTACCGGTAATTGCCTATTGAGAAATTTGTCATAATATTTTTAAAATCAGTGCAATAGAGATAATACACCTTATTTGTCTTTTGAGAAATTTATCACAGTATTTTTAAAATTCTGTGCAAAATAGGTAATACATCTTATTTGTCTCCCGAAAAATATGTGGTAGTATTTTTAAAAATCCGTGCAACATAGGTAATACGTCTTATTTATCTCCTCTTTTGAGAAATTTATCACAGTTTTTTAAAAATTCCGTGCAACATAGGTAATACGTCTTATTTGTCTCCTGAGAAATTTGTCATAGTATTTTTAAAAATCCGTGCAACATAGGTAATACGTCTTATTTGTCTCCTGAGAAATCTGTAGTAGTATCTTTAAAAATCTGTGCTGACATAGGTAATACGTCTTATTTATCTACTGAAAAATATGTTAAAGTGTTTTTAAAATTCCGTGCAACATAAATAATACGTCTGATTTGTCTATTTAGAAATCTGTCTGTAGTATAAAAATTTCTTATTGGTCTCCTGGTAAATCATTTGTAGTAATTTTAAAAATCTGTGCAACATAATACATCTTATTTATCTCGTAGTATTTTTAAAAATCCGTGCAATATAGATAATGCACCTTATTTATCTTTGAAAAATCTGTTGTTAAGTATTTTCTTATTTATCTTCTTAGAAATCTGTTGTAATATTTTTAAAAATATGTCCCACGTAGCCTAAAAAATTTCTCTACTAAGAAATCTGTTATTATCGTTCAAAAAAAAAAAAGAAAGAAATCTGTAGTAGTATTTTTAAAAATTTCGTGTAATATAGATAATAATACGTCTGGTTTGTTTCGTGAGAAATCTATCGTAATATTTTTA
The DNA here is from genome assembly GCA_037501455.1 of Lantana camara. NCBI lineage: Eukaryota > Viridiplantae > Streptophyta > Magnoliopsida > Lamiales > Verbenaceae > Lantana > Lantana camara. The sequence continues at coordinate 84,942,743 of CM074862.1, read as the reverse complement.
AAAATATGTGCATTGTAACTAATAGATTTTAATTTGTCTATATATTGTATATATATCTTATAAAAGCACGAAAGTTTCTTACAAAATGTTGTTCGTCAAAAATATCCTCATAATAGTTATGTCAATAATTATTAATTAGGGGTAATTATGTAAATATATGTTATAAATTATTAATCTAAATACTTAAAAAAAGTACTTATTAACCTGAAATAGGACTCTCTTGGTAGAAAAGAATTATAAAATAATATTAAGTAAGCTATGAAATTGATAAAAACATAATAATTAAATAAAAAATAATTTACATAATATTTTTAAAATATTCTAATCAAACTCTTTCAAAAATAATTTTAATAACTTTACATAACTTTTTTTTTTTTGAAAAATAACTTTATATAACAGTTATAAACGGGCAATTGGCTCAAGTGGATAGGGCCTTGAGTTCACTTAAGCAGTTCGAAACTTGTGAATTTAAAAAAGGGCTAAACCCATCGACCCCCCTATCCTTTCAGGGGTTTTGCACTTTCCCCCCTGTCCTTTTTTTTTTTTTGCATTAAACCCCCCAACCTTTGAAAAATCGTACACTTGACCCCTTCTAAAAAACTTTAACAAAGCATATCTGTACGATGCTGATATCAAATGTGTTGATATGATATATCAAATTGAAGCTCTCGACGTAAGGAATACAACAATGGTTCGAAATCAAAATCCGACAATAGACGAAGAAGAAATTATCGGTCAAAGGTGACTCACGACAAACGAAGTGTTTGGTGGCTAATAGGGTCGGATGGGATATGGATTTTGTTCTCCTTGGAGAGACGAGCACGATGGCAGTGGTCTTGGAGCTTGGATCGCCATGATGGAGGAGAAATCGATAGTCAAAGCTTGGTCAAAGGGGTCTAGTGTGCGATTTTTCAAAGGTTGGGGGGTTTAATGCAAAAAAAAAAGGATAGGGGGGAAAGTGCAAAAACCCTGAAAGGATAGGGGGGTCGATGGGTTTAGCCCTTTAAAAAATTACGTTGAGAGAGGTACCCACAATAAGCGTCTTCACTACCTCGGGGAATTATAACAAAGAAATATTATATGAAACCAGAAAGTGAAAATATATATTCTAACCTAACATTCTAGAAAATTGTCAGGAGAAACATAATCTCTAAGGACAAATAAAAAGTACGAATAGAATTTTTGATTTCTTACAAAATATTGATCACTTAAAATACCCTTATAATAATTATGTCAATATTTTTTAGCCAAGGATAATTATGTAAATAAATGTTATATATTATTAATTTATATATATTAAAAGACTTATTTACTTAAAATAGAACTCTTCGTAAATTAAAATTATTCTAATATTAATTAGCTTATGTAATTGATAAAACAATATGATTGAATAAAAAATTATTTACATAATATTCTAAAATATTCTAATCAAACTCTATTTTAAATGTAATTTTTATAACTTTATATAATTAGTTATAAATAACTAATTATGAAGTGGCCAATTTGTGTTACTTATGGAGCTATTCTTGGGTACTTGGTTGGACTGGTATTGTCATTTGGATTCATTGTCTTTCACAATCGGGAATGCAATGATAAGAGAGACTGATATGAGACGAAATCTCAAATAATAATTTGGTCATACAAAGTAGTTTTGATTCAGAAATGTAGAGAGTTTTGTTAGTAATAGTGAGTTTTCTTTGTACGTTAACTTGATATTATCTTCCATGTGATGGTTCCAGTTTTAATAGGTGAACCTTTCCAATTAAAAAAAATAAAAAAAATATATAACTACAGCTTGAAACATTGTAACCCAAAATCTAAATGATATATCCACCATTTAAGAACTAGGAATATAATATCTAGATATCATATCAATACTAAAATAAAAAATTATTATTATATTCATTACATTATATTTTATTTTATTATAAAAGCACCAATGATTTTTGGGTTTGTTACGACTTATTCATTGGATAAAATATTAGAGGATGATTTAGTAAATGCATACTATTATTTTTAGATATTTCAAAAATACTTATTTGAGTGAGAATAGGACTCCTTAATAAACTAGAACTAAGATTTCTCAAATCTAAAGAAAACATAGAATATCATAATAAGGACTATTTTTTATATTAATATATTAATTGTAATTTATATTATAAGATATAATTGTATATTTATAACTACATAAACATATTTAATTATAAAGACATATATTATATATATATATAAATATATATAAGTGGTATAGACAAACTCGACTATGAACAAAATAAAAATAAAAATAAAAATGAAAATAAAAATAATATTAATTAAATGCACAATTAAAAAAAAATATTAAAAACTATTAAAAGAGTGTGAAAATGAAAAAATAAATTGATAGATAAGGCAAACACAAAATTGAAAAACAAACAGACCGTGAAAACTTTAAAAGAGGAAAAAAAAAGACATGCTTAAATAGTTAAATATCTAAAAATCGTTTACTTCCGTAGAAAATGTTAGATGAACTATTTAATAAGTCATAAAAAATTATTTACTTTGAAGGGGCTAGGCTAGGGCCTATGGAATAAAACAAGGCCCTGTACATAAGTTTGAAAAGAATGGAGTATATTGCAACTTTCAAAAGTTATTGCTAAATAATCAGCTTATAAACAATCAAAGTAAACAAGTTCATTTTTTCTTGTTAAGCGATTTTATTAAATTTATCATTTTCATAACGCAAATCCAATAGATTGAGAACAATCAAAGTAAACGAGCGTGTTTCACGCAGTTAAATGTAATTTTGATCATCAATGCCCAAAATATCCTAATAATAGTAATAACTTTAAAAATGTTTAATCAGACGGGGAATTGGTAAATGCATTTATATATTATTATATTTAAAATTTTAAATATATATATATATTTGAAGAGTGAAAATAGGAAGTCTCCTCAAATCTACGGAAAACATATATATCATAATAAGGACTCTTTTTAAATTAGTATATTAATTAAAAATATTTATATAAAATCTCTCTTTTAACTCATGTACAAGGGAAAATTTCATATTCATCCCTATGATTTTAGTGAAAATTTAAAATAGTCCTCATGTTATTAATTTACTTTAAATTCATCCTTTAAGTTATTTTTTTTATCATAATTTTAGGCCAAAAACTATAAATAGACTGAAATACCCTTATAGTAAAATCTATCTATTTAAGTACAAAGATGATCAAATTAATTCCTTTGATTTTTTTTTTATGGATTATGAACTTGACGTGCTTTTTGAATTACCCTCAATTTATTTAAATAGATAAAATGCAAGATAATTTGATTATCTTTATACTTAAATACATAAATTTTACTATAAGGGTATTTTAGTCTGTTTATAATTTTAACCTAAAATTCAGGTAAAAAAATAACTTAAAGGATGAATTTAAAGTAAATTAAAAACATGAGAACTATTTTGAATTTGCATTAAAAACATAGAGATGCATATGAATTTTTCCCTCATGTACGATAAGTAGTACTTCAAAGTAGAGAAACATTTATATAAATAAACAATAAAAATATTTGAAACTATGTTATTATATTAAAAAAAAATTTAAAAGTGTATAATAATTTGCATAATTCTAACTTTTAACATAAGGAATAGTTTATAACTTTTAAATATATTTAATAAAAGAAAAACATATATAAAAAATACACACAAAAAAACTAAATTTTTTATGTTAACTATATATACTTTATTCCTTATATTGTTTTGTCTTCTTTAATATAATTTCTGAGTTACTTTTAGTTGATCTCTTTAATTTTAAAATTATGACTTTTGCACCTAATATTTTTTCTATATTTCTGACTTCAATTCTATCATTTAAAATGGGAACATATATATTTTTATTTTTATGTTTTTGACTTCAATTCCATCATTTAAAACGAGAACATATATTTTTTACTTTTTTTATTTCATAATCTTGAGAAATTGTAGCTTTTAATATATCATTATCATCACTTTTAGTATAATTAACTTGGGCTAAATATTCATCTCTCAAAACCGTAGTTCGACATATTATCATTTTCAATATTATTCCATTGCTCAAATCATCTCTACGGGGAATTCCCGAAAACTCCCCAAATGATAAGCCAAATTCCTTTTAGTTCCCCATTTTCAAAAATGATGTATTAAAACTCAAGAATCGCGTATCTAAAACCTCAAATGATGTATTTGAAATACAAGGAAAAAATCATGTATCTAAATCCCAGAATCATGTATCTAAATGTAGCACCCCAAGCGGTGGGGCACCACACCCCCGCACTATGACCCGACACGTGGTACGAAATGGAACGTCCGCACACGCACCAAGTCATAGCGAACGGGTGACATACGAAAATCCAACCTAAGCTAGGCGGTACCTAAACCCCGTGCAAGTAAAATATGCAAAACCTGTACGCGGAAGCGAATCAAAAATATGAACTAACAAAAACTTTAATCAACAAAATACAGAAACGGGTTCAACTAATCCAAGCCCTGTCCTAACCTGTCCCGAAAATTCATGTAATCCAAGCATAAGTATCATCTTGTACAGAACATACTATATACATCATTTTCATAAATAAATCAGAACAAAAATACTTAGCAAAATCAAACGGACCGACACAGACTCGACAGACCAGACTCAAAGCCGCCTAGCTCGAACTCCAAGAACCTGAACCTGCAGACTGAAAACAAAGGTGGGGCGAGGGTCAGTCCACTGACTGAGCGAGGGGGCTGAACACACACCAACACATATATACGTATAGAGCAAAGCACGTATCAAAAGAAAGATTATGAACCGGGACTAGGGTTTTGCATACCAAAACCATTTTTAAACACAAACGTTTACTGATACTTATTCATATAATTAAAAGGAAAACCTATCTCGATCCATAATCTATCAAACATAACATAAACATAAGTCCGGCGAGAACGGACTATCCCTTACTCCATCAAACATAACATAAAATCGAACTCAAATCACCTCCACCCAACATCCATGGTGTATCGGGAATCAAACCCTAACACCTACATTACCAAAAACACACGGGGTAGCTAATCCACGTTGTGCCTTCCCCGGTTATCCACCGAGGGCTCAAGATACCACGCCTTCCCAACCTCCAAGAGTCGCACGTGAATATCTCAAATGAGAACGGGCGCGGGGTCATAACCGGCGACCCCATGGTCGTCCCGGGTCCCCCTTATCCACGTCTCGGGGCCCAACATATCAAAACAGAGCATATCATAACTCGCTACAGAGCAAACTTATCATATCGTATCAAAATCATACTTACGTACCTTATCGGAGCATACCATACCTTGCAACTTAGCATATGCTATAAACGTACCTCTCCGTGTCATCCTAATCCGCAGCTGGTATGAAGACACACGGTTTGGAGCATAGCCTCGTTGCAAAACATTTTAAGCTTATATACGCCCATACGTATAATTTCAGAAGAATTCATATCAAATCGAATTAACAAAATTCATAACATACCGTAAGACACATATTTAATATACATATAGTATATATTCGCATGCGGGCTTGAAAACTAGCATATAGGGTTGTAGGTCGCTTTAACTAAAACAAAAATGCTAAAACCTCACCTTACACCGACGAGAACGAAAAACACAAGCCAAGACGTCCCACTGGATCCCAAACAACTGACAGACACTCCCTGAAGAAACCCTGAACGACTGAACACACACAGAACACAAGACTCAGACTCTAAGCACCGCCACAAAGACGCACGGCAATGCTCAAGCATGATATGAAGGCATAAAGATCATATTAAGTCATGAAAATCATATAACCAATTCATTCACTTGTTCAATCATAGATCCTTTAATTCATACTTCCAATCCAATAATTCAAGAATCCAAATAAGGGCACAGAACATGTTCAAGCTCGTCCATAATGTTACCATATACTTCATATTACATAACATAGCATATATTCAAGGTTGGGCAACAAGAAGAAGTGATAAGATATAGAAAATAAGCGAGGCGATTCATAAACGACACATAAACACCCATAACCGGCATTAAGTAAAAGCATGCCTATAGCACATTCAAATGCCATGAAATTAAACCAAAATACTCCTAACACATAGTACAACAAGTTCATAGTTCAACATAAAGGGAGATAAAGTCATTAAGGATGGGAAACAAATCAAAAACCAAAAAGGAAGCAACACGGACTGCACATGGGAAGTGACACGGGGGTGTCACCAACCCTTGCCCAACTGAGCCACGGGCGTGGCTCAGTACAGAGCTGCCCAGAGAGTGTGACACGCCCGTGTCTCCCTCTTATGAGTAAATGAGACACGGGGGTGTCACGGTACAGAACTTAATCCCCTTTGAAATTTGTCTGGCAAAACTGAACTCAAACAAACTCAATCCAAAGGCATACCAAATGAACTCCAAATGCTCTGAAACTTCATATACAACATATTTGGCATGTTATGAACATTTTTCATTTAGAGTTCAAAAGCTAAATCACACGTTAAGATCATCTAAACCGTGAAACAAAACTGGGTCGCTACAATCGGACATATGAGCCCTAATGATTCTATCATGCCTTGATCAAGTACTTAGGGCTTGAATTTGGATCTGAAACTTTGGGGAATGCATGCTAACATACCAAACAACTAATATACATCATATATATGCAAAATGGTACAATTTAAAGCACATTAGGATGACCAACAACTTACCAAACACAACAGCAACAAATCTGTCATGGTGCATGCATAGAAACAGGCCATGTATTTCGGTTTTGAGGCTTCAAATGGATCCAAATACTTGAAACATGAATGCTAACATATATAACAATAAGTGTACATCAACTCCATGCATTTTCACACGAAATGGAGGCCATATGATCATGCAACAACACCAAATTTCACACAGCAGTTCGAAAACAGGGGAAAATAGTTTGATCACCAAGTTTGGAGCTCCATAACTCAAAATTTTATAAAAGAAGCAAGAGAAGAAATCCTCCTAACATCATATACTATCAATTAGGAAAGAAATAAGCCAAGAACCAAGTTCATATGATCATGTTTAAGCAAGGAATTCAGCCACACAAGTAAATAGGTCACTAGGACAAAAATCCCTAAAAGTTCATACTAATCTCATAATTCAAACCCTAATCAAATCTGATCCAAATCATGTTTTAAATAGATGAAATCAAACATAATTGAGTAGAGAAGACATAAATATTCATACCTTGAAGTTTTGGTGAAGGAAGATGGTGATTTGAGCTCAAAATCACAAAGAATGGCCAAGGGTTTCTCTCCTTCTTCTCTTCTCCCTTCTCTCGATCAGTTGCAGAATGAGAGGAGATATTTTGGCTCGGTTTTTGCAGCTAAAAGGGTAGGAGAAAGGGTTAACCCATGGTAGATAAGTCATGGTTAAGGTGTGGTTAAGTTAAGAGGGGTTATGGGGTCCCACCATGAAGACTAGTCAACATAAGAGCTCTTCTTGCACGAGTTGTCCGTTACGGTTGGATTTTGGAGGTCTTAATGATCTCAAAAAGGTATGAGGCTTCTTCCATTGTCTCCGAATCGTCGATACGAAGGCAACGGAGTTGACGGAATTCGAATCCGAATTCCCGAGCTCAAGATATCACGCACGGAACCAAGGGTGCGCTAATTGCTCGTTAGCCCCCGACTTGGTTCCAAAAATCAAAATAAATTCATAAACACGTCAATTGAATCCGAAAACATAAACCGAGCACATAGGCACGTTCATAACACACATATTTACGACATGTTAAATTTTCACGCCAATCCAGTATCATTTCATATAAGAACGAAGTAGAAATAAAACACTCAAGCGCATGAACGAATTCATATTGTTATAAATAAATTACTAAACTTAAATTCCATATTAATTAAATTAAATAACAAAAGTTTACGGTTTTAAATCAAATAAAAACACTTATAAACAATTAATCATATAATTAAATACTTAATTTGCGCAATTTTTAAACAAATACGTCACATTACTTAAACTGAAAAACGGGGGGCGTTACAATCTCTCCCCCTTAAAAGAATCCGTCCTCGGATTCAAAACACGCTTGAAATCAAATAATGAGAGATTCCCCGTCTCTCACAAACAACAAGGAGAGAGCCCCGTCTCTCAAGCAGCAATGAGAGAACCCCGTCTCTCCAATAACAATGAGAGAACCCCGTCTCTCGCAAGCAAAGAGAGTACCCCGTCTCTCAAACAAAAATAAGAGAATCCCCGTCTCTTAACCGAAAATAAAGCAAGGAAGTCTCCAATACTCCCAAGCAACTCACGCAAACCAAATTTAAATCACGTAAGGCACCCAAAGTAAGTAACAAATATCTCCCATATTGATTTCCAATTATTCCAAGTAATTTAACACATTACACATCAAAGCGCCTAACATAAGAATTATAAAAGTTAAATTTGCATGAATGCATGTATCATGAATGCTATAAGTACCGTTCACCGTAGTTGCAAAATTTCAAAGTGTGAATTGTCATTGTCCAAGATGTGATCTGTCCTGAATGTAACTCAGTGTCCAGCTTGTCTTGGACCTCTTCAGGGTTCCCCGGTGAAGCTATTGATCAATCCTTTTTAAGGACCATACTCTTAAACCCCCTTTTGACTTGTACTATTTCCAATCTTCACCATTTCCCCCAATCTTCGTTCGACCATCCCATTCTTTTTATTTAACCGAGCTTGACTTCCCGAATGCCCTTAGATCATCTGTCACGAAGTTAGACCTATAACTTCTATCTTACTCATACCAAAGTTTAAAATACCCTCAAAGATAACTACTCCTGACAATCTTGACGATTCGATCCCTACCTTGGGGTATTCGTCATTAGGATCTACCTTAACAAATCCATTCATTCCCTTTTTGACCCCTTCAGGTTATATTTGGCATCTAGCTCCATTTTATCTCTCGGTCGTGCTCTTCCCCTTAAAATTTTGCTCTTTCATGTCGAACTCCCTCAATCCTTCTTTCCTATTCTTATACGATCCGAACACTCCATTACTTCCTTTCCTTTAAATCAGGTATGGTTCGGTTGAACTGACACTTGATAGTTGAGGCGAAAGGACTTCCTATCAAGTAAACACTAAAATGCATGTTGGGTTAAAATGACAATGCATGTGTCACATTTACATCAAGCGATTATACAACACATTAGCGCAACGAAACCAATTAGAAATGCACGGATAAACATAAGGTCAAAAGAATAAATAATTAATGCAAAATATGATGCACGTGCTATGAATGCTTTGGAACCTGTCACCGATGTGGGATGTTATTATTAGCTCGGTAGCTTTCCTCGTTCTTCCGATCCCAAGGTCACTTGACCTGATAATTATTCCTTGCCTTTCCCACGGTCTTCGAGACTTTCATGCTTCTTTGTAAGTCAACTTGTATCTTCCACTGTCCGAGATTGCAATTTCTTGATCCCTAAATCTTTCACGTCCACTGAGTTAGCATCCACCCTTCTCCTCACAATTCGACCTTTACTTCTAATTGTCACCTTAATCAAAAATCCCGTGCCTATCTTTTGTGAATTCAATTCACCTCCAATTGCTTACATTTGAGCGCATGATTTCCTTTCTTTAACATTTCCATTTGTTGCTCCATATCTTCCAATTTAACCTCACAACATGACAATTCAGCTTGGATTTGGAAAATGAACTCAAATCCCAATCAACACCTTGATCAAGATTCCCGTGAATACTATTTATGAGTCTCCCTTCATGATCGAAATCCAAAGCAACCAAGTCCAACTCTTCCCGGTCTTAACTTCGACAGACTTGATTTCAATTTCCTAGGCTTAGTCAGAATTCCTTCTTTGTCGACCCCATGTGTACCACTCCTACCGGACCCATCTTATCTTAGTTTCTCCTAATTATTGATACCTCTTCAACGATCAAGTCCCGAATCAGAATATCTTCAAGGTTCGTTCACTTTATTCTTTAGGTTGAAAGATCCCGTGCATCCAATCCAAGGCACCTTATGTGACAGTGCCATATCGGTCAATCTTCTAGATCATAACCATCCCACAATCAATCCTCATTTCACCAAGTGTCCTTCTGCCATCGCGTCTCTAAATTCAATCTTCCCATCCTGAAGCCTAATCCTTGATCTCTAGCCCTATTTGGGAAGTCTCGCATCTAGCATTCTCCACATTCTTCCCAGAGTATCCTGGCCATCTTCCGTGTCTCAGAGAGGTTCGCAATCGATCTTCCTTGTCGTAGAACTTGGCCGTGGTTTGATATTATCTCCATAACCTATAGATCATAGCTTACTTCAAGAGTAGATGCATGCGATTAGTGCATGCTCATGACACATATTCAATACGAAAGACAAGAATCCATAGAAAAATGCAACAAGTAATTCAACGAAATTCTTAAGGAAACCAAATTCCAAATTCAACATCGATGCAATGCACATAATATCACATAGTCCCTATGCCGTTCGACTTAAACTGACTCCGACACGACTCAAGAACACCGGTTTTGCAACCGGGCTCTGATACCACTTCAGATGTAGCACCCCAAGCGGTGGGGCACCACACCCCCGCACTATGACCCGACACGTGGTACGAAATGGAACGTCCGCACACGCACCAAGTCATAGCGAACGGGTGACATACGAAAATCCAACCTAAGCTAGGCGGTACCTAAACCCCGTGCAAGTAAAATATGCAAAACCTGTACGCGGAAGCGAATCAAAAATATGAACTAACAAAAACTTTAATCAACAAAATACAGAAACGGGTTCAACTAATCCAAGCCCTGTCCTAACCTGTCCCGAAAATTCATGTAATCCAAGCATAAGTATCATCTTGTACAGAACATACTATATACATCATTTTCATAAATAAATCAGAACAAAAATACTTAGCAAAATCAAACGGACCGACACAGACTCGACAGACCAGACTCAAAGCCGCCTAGCTCGAACTCCAAGAACCTGAACCTGCAGACTGAAAACAAAGGTGGGGCGAGGGTCAGTCCACTGACTGAGCGAGGGGGCTGAACACACACCAACACATATATACGTATAGAGCAAAGCACGTATCAAAAGAAAGATTATGAACCGGGACTAGGGTTTTGCATACCAAAACCATTTTTAAACACAAACGTTTACTGATACTTATTCATATAATTAAAAGGAAAACCTATCTCGATCCATAATCTATCAAACATAACATAAACATAAGTCCGGCGAGAACGGACTATCCCTTACTCCATCAAACATAACATAAAATCGAACTCAAATCACCTCCACCCAACATCCATGGTGTATCGGGAATCAAACCCTAACACCTACATTACCAAAAACACACGGGGTAGCTAATCCACGTTGTGCCTTCCCCGGTTATCCACCGAGGGCTCAAGATACCACGCCTTCCCAACCTCCAAGAGTCGCACGTGAATATCTCAAATGAGAACGGGCGCGGGGTCATAACCGGCGACCCCATGGTCGTCCCGGGTCCCCCTTATCCACGTCTCGGGGCCCAACATATCAAAACAGAGCATATCATAACTCGCTACAGAGCAAACTTATCATATCGTATCAAAATCATACTTACGTACCTTATCGGAGCATACCATACCTTGCAACTTAGCATATGCTATAAACGTACCTCTCCGTGTCATCCTAATCCGCAGCTGGTATGAAGACACACGGTTTGGAGCATAGCCTCGTTGCAAAACATTTTAAGCTTATATACGCCCATACGTATAATTTCAGAAGAATTCATATCAAATCGAATTAACAAAATTCATAACATACCGTAAGACACATATTTAATATACATATAGTATATATTCGCATGCGGGCTTGAAAACTAGCATATAGGGTTGTAGGTCGCTTTAACTAAAACAAAAATGCTAAAACCTCACCTTACACCGACGAGAACGAAAAACACAAGCCAAGACGTCCCACTGGATCCCAAACAACTGACAGACACTCCCTGAAGAAACCCTGAACGACTGAACACACACAGAACACAAGACTCAGACTCTAAGCACCGCCACAAAGACGCACGGCAATGCTCAAGCATGATATGAAGGCATAAAGATCATATTAAGTCATGAAAATCATATAACCAATTCATTCACTTGTTCAATCATAGATCCTTCAATTCATACTTCCAATCCAATAATTCAAGAATCCAAATAAGGGCACAGAACATGTTCAAGCTCGTCCATAATGTTACCATATACTTCATATTACATAACATAGCATATATTCAAGGTTGGGCAACAAGAAGAAGTGATAAGATATAGAAAATAAGCGAGGCGATTCATAAACGACACATAAACACCCATAACCGGCATTAAGTAAAAGCATGCCTATAGCACATTCAAATGCCATGAAATTAAACCAAAATACTCCTAACACATAGTACAACAAGTTCATAGTTCAACATAAAGGGAGATAAAGTCATTAAGGATGGGAAACAAATCAAAAACCAAAAAGGAAGCAACACGGACTGCACATGGGAAGTGACACGGGGGTGTCACCAACCCTTGCCCAACTGAGCCACGGGCGTGGCTCAGTACAGAGCTGCCCAGAGAGTGTGACACGCCCGTGTCTCCCTCTTATGAGTAAATGAGACACGGGGGTGTCACGGTACAGAACTTAATCCCCTTTGAAATTTGTCTGGCAAAACTGAACTCAAACAAACTCAATCCAAAGGCATACCAAATGAACTCCAAATGCTCTGAAACTTCATATACAACATATTTGGCATGTTATGAACATTTTTCATTTAGAGTGAAAAAGCTAAATCACACGTTAAGATCATCTAAACCGTGAAACAAAACTGGGTCGCTACAATCTGACATATGAGCCCTAATGATTCTATCATGCCTTGATCAAGTACTTAGGGCTTGAATTTGGATCTGAAACTTTGGGGAATGCATGCTAACATACCAAACAACTAATATACATCATATATATGCAAAATGGTACAATTTAAAGCACATTAGGATGACCAACAACTTACCAAACACAACAGCAACAAATCTGTCATGGTGCATGCATAGAAACAGGCCATGTATTTCGGTTTTGAGGCTTCAAATGGATCCAAATACTTGAAACATGAATGCTAACATATATAACAATAAGTGTACATCAACTCCATGCATTTTCACACGAAATGGAGGCCATATGATCATGCAACAACACCAAATTTCACACAGCAGTTCGAAAACAGGGGAAAATAGTTTGATCACCAAGTTTGGAGCTCCATAACTCAAAATTTTATAAAAGAAGCAAGAGAAGAAATCCTCCTAACATCATATACTATCAATTAGGAAAGAAATAAGCCAAGAACCAAGTTCATATGATCATGTTTAAGCAAGGAATTCAGCCACACAAGTAAATAGGTCACTAGGACAAAAATCCCTAAAAGTTCATACTAATCTCATAATTCAAACCCTAATCAAATCTGATCCAAATCATGTTTTAAATAGATGAAATCAAACATAATTGAGTAGAGAAGACATAAATATTCATACCTTGAAGTTTTGGTGAAGGAAGATGGTGATTTGAGCTCAAAATCACAAAGAATGGCCAAGGGTTTCTCTCCTTCTTCTCTTCTCCCTTCTCTCGATCAGTTGCAGAATGAGAGGAGATATTTTGGCTCGGTTTTTGCAGCTAAAAGGGTAGGAGAAAGGGTTAACCCATGGTAGATAAGTCATGGTTAAGGTGTGGTTAAGTTAAGAGGGGTTATGGGGTCCCACCATGAAGACTAGTCAACATAAGAGCTCTTCTTGCACGAGTTGTCCGTTACGGTTGGATTTTGGAGGTCTTAATGATCTCAAAAAGGTATGAGGCTTCTTCCATTGTCTCCGAATCGTCGATACGAAGGCAACGGAGTTGACGGAATTCGAATCCGAATTCCCGAGCTCAAGATATCACGCACGGAACCAAGGGTGCGCTAATTGCTCGTTAGCCCCCGACTTGGTTCCAAAAATCAAAATAAATTCATAAACACGTCAATTGAATCCGAAAACATAAACCGAGCACATAGGCACGTTCATAACACACATATTTACGACATGTTAAATTTTCACGCCAATCCAGTATCATTTCATATAAGAACGAAGTAGAAATAAAACACTCAAGCGCATGAACGAATTCATATTGTTATAAATAAATTACTAAACTTAAATTCCATATTAATTAAATTAAATAACAAAAGTTTACGGTTTTAAATCAAATAAAAACACTTATAAACAATTAATCATATAATTAAATACTTAATTTGCGCAATTTTTAAACAAATACGTCACATTACTTAAACTGAAAAACGGGGGCGTTACACTAAATCCCAGAATTGCGTATCTAAATCCTAAAATCGCGTATCTAAAATCTCAAATGATGTATTTGAAAATGGGGAGCTAAAAGGAAGTTTTCAAACCCATGGGGAGTTTTCAAAAATTGCCCCTTCTTCTTCTCCATAATTATAGCTATTTTTCTTTCCATTAACAATCTTCTATTGGTAACTTCTACTTTTCCATTAATTGCAACGAGAAAGCAAACTGTGTAAATACTTGTAAACTAAGTTTTTTATAATATTTTGAGTCACATTCTCCTAAACAATTAAAAGTATTAATAATTTAATTACATAAAATATTAATGGAGATTTTAATAATTGATTTATTTATCAATAATTTTTCCAAATTAGAATTATTTGAGAAAATTTTATTTGCTATATTTATTATTTTTATATAGTAATATAGTTTCAAATATTTTGATTGTTTCTTTATTTTGATATTTCTATAATTTGAACTTTTACTTATTTCACGTGATTTGAAAGAGAGATTTCATATAAATATTTTTGTATGTGTAGCTTTTTAAAAGTTTATCTTTAAATTTAGCATGCAAATATACTCAAATAATTAATAGTATGCCATCAATTTAATAGTTAACTTCTGATCTATATTATAATTAATTTCTCAAGTGAATTTATTTGTTATCATAATGTACATTACATACATTATATTAACTATGTATATTATAACACGCATCTATTTAGAGAATAATCTAGCACAAACTAAAAACAAAATTGTTATATATCTTTTATTTAGATTATTTATAACTACACGAATATATTTAAATATAAGATAAACAATATATATATGTATATTGATGAGGACAAAATACGCTCGCCCCATGATTGGGCACGTGGCACCTCCCAGATGACGACACCTGTCCTCCTGTAATTACGGTTGTCATACACGAGCGCTAAAAACCCTCGAGCGTCAGTGTCCTCCAAGAACACGTGCCGTCTCTGCCACATTCACACGTGGTCAATGTTACCGCTCTCACGAGCGCCTTTCACACTATATGTCTAACGTTCCAATTAGTCAAGGGAGCCCTCTTCGAGCGCTATATTACCTCAGAGAGGCTTCCTCTCCAATTCGCTACACAAGCCTTGGCCTACATCCCCTCACGGGTTCCTTGGCCACCAAGGCTTTAGTTGACACGAGCGCGCTCTCAAGCCCTCGTTACCAACTCCACCAAACGGCTCTCTGACACACCGTACATGCCCGCGCACCTGCCACTGTTGCCCACACTAACTTTCAGCAGCTTTTGCAGAAGATTCCTCCTAGGTTTCTCTCTTACAGCGCCACGTGTTAGGGCAACATTCGGTCAGGACCACACGCGGCAAATGACCAAAGTATCCCTGACCCTCAACTATAAATAGGAGTCTTCATCTCCTTCACTGTAAGCAACCTCCATTTCTGCAAATTCGCACTTAGCTTACACTTTCTCTTTCGGATCACCATCTGACTTGAGCGTCGGAGAGCCAAATTGGGAATCACCCCCAATTCCCCCCAGCTTGGCCTTCTGACTTTGCCTTTGTGTTTGTCCTAGCAGGTAGAACCCTCAACTTTTCCGGCGAACTTCCAGTGGTTTCCTCACTCAAAATAAATTCTAAAGTGATCGGACTCTGTGACCCATATTCAGAACCCATCATTTTTTGCGCCGTCTGTGGGAAACCAGCTTTCAACTTCTTTCTTTCTTTCTGCTAGTAGAAAAGCAAACACCTATAATCTTTACAGCTATGGTTGCTACGAGATCCGGAGTTGCAGGAGGAGGAGATAACACCCCTCATGATGTCAATACCACTATTCCTTCCACCTCCGCTGGCGGAGCCCTGCCTCCTTCCATCGCTGTAGGTGGAGCACCCCCCGCCATAGGAGTGACGCCGCAGACAGAGTCTTCAATTCCTCCACCAGCGCCACCAGTTTCCGGCACCGCCGGAGGAGCCTCTTTTCCCGCTCTTCCACAACCTCCCCAGGCTCAATGGGCACATACCCCCGCAAACCCGGGAGGTCAGAGTTACATGGTGCCACCACCTGGTTATACACTCACTCCCACTATCATGATGCCGCCAGTCTAGCCCTATCATGCTGGCCAAATCCAACTCCCGGTGGTAATCCCAAGGGAGATTGAAGGGGTGGAACTACCCCCTTTAACTTCTCAGCAGCTGAGGGCTCTTTACGCCCAATGTGAGATTCAGGCGGCCCAGGGGGCATGGGAGAGGTTTCATTCCATGTACTTCCCCTCTGGGCAGGCCACTCAAGTAGCCGCCCCGCTGGGAGGATTGCAAACGTACCCGATCAGGGAGGCCCAAGCCGTACTAAGGGCACCACCGGAGAGACGCCTCGTCAGGGCGACAACGAGCGTCCCCCTGTGGACAGGAATAGGGAGCCCACGGAGAGGGTCAACGAGAATGAAGGGGACTCTCATGCCTCCAGGAGGGCCTCCCGTGCCGCCAAACAAGTGGACAGGGACGGGGATGCAAATCCTAATATCCTCGCGGCTGTGCAAGACCAACTGCAGGGTTTAAAGGACATGGTCGGACAGCTCTCTCGAGCGCGGTCTCAGATCTCCCCTAGCAGGGATGAACGAGCCGACGCCAGAGACGCTCGTCGCAAGGACCGCCAATTGCAAGTCCCCCACCGTAAAGAACAGGAGGAGAACTTCTGCACATATGATTATCATCCGCTGGCGAGGGGCTCCCCCCTCGTAGAAGAAGTCTTGATGGCCCAAGCAGGGATGGCCAAGATTCCCACCTCCATCAATCGTTATGATGGAACAACTGATCCAGCTAAACACTTAGATCACTTTCTGCACTTGATGCATCTCTATGAGCACTCAAGCAACTACTGGGCCAAGGGCTTAGTCACATCCCTGGCAGGAATGGCTCAAGAGTGGTATAAGCGACTGCCGCCGCACTCCATACACTCATACAAAGAGTTGGCCGATGCTTTCCTCAACCACTTCAATTCTCTGAAGGCCCCGGTCACTGCGCCTACTGCCCTCTACAACGTGGTGCAAGGCAAGAATGAGTCTCTTCGCTCGTTTCAACAAGGAGATCCTACAGGTAGAAAGGCCGTCCATGGATTTCTTGATCCCAGTGCCCTTTCAGGCTTTGGATCACAAACAGTACGTGAGCCAGAAATTCACTGATGCTATTGTGGAAAGAAGGCCTGGAACACTCATGGCCTTAAGAGAGGTTGCCGAGCCCTTTTTCGCTCTCGAAGATATGTATGGGACGAATGGTCCCCGACATCATAGCCCAGCAAGAAACGAGCGCCCCCAAGAGCGGGGCCGGGAGGTTGTTATAAAAAAGGAGCGTCACCCGGAACACAAGAGATCGCCCCCTCCCCCTGGACGTTTCGAGCGCATCTCGCTCACCAAGCCAAACTCAGAAGTCTATAACCTCTCTGATAAAAAACTCTTCAAAAGGCCCATAAAGATGAGGGAGACGGAGGCCTTGAGACGCTCGAGCAAATATTGTGCTTTCCACAAGCAGAAGGGGCATGATACGGATGAATGCCGCCAGCTGGAGGCGGAAATTCAAAGACTCATTGCTGGGGGCCACCTGAAAGAATTTATCAGGGTGTTGGAGCGCTATGACAAGCGCTGTAATGAGCGCACTGGGGAAAGAAGAAGGAGCCCATCGCGCTCTAGAAGCCCGCGGAGGCAAGGCCCCACAGAGAGTAGCCATCGGGGTAAAGGAAAGGCTTCCGAGCAAGAAAACACCCCTTTCGCGGTCATCAACATGATCGCAGGAGGATTTTCTGGCGGAGAATCTAACGCTTCAAGGCAACGGTACGTCCGGAGTTACGACCAACGCCCTTCAAAACCCAAATTTGTTTACGCCATTCGAGGGGCAAATGATCAACGTTCGAAAGAAAATGTTGTAATAGGCTTTAATGATAGGGACTTAGAGCACATTGTAACACCCCATGGGGACGGTGAAACCTCTGACTGCCCCATGGTGGTTAGCATGGACGTCCATAACCACGTTGTAAAGAGGGTGTTGGTGGATAGTGGAAGCTCTGTTAATGTTTTGCCTTACTCCACCTTCTTAAAGATGAATGCCAACCTCCCTCTCGAACCTCTCAAAACAGCTCTCATTAGCTTTGGAGGGTCTGAGGTTGCCCCACGAGGGCAAATTCGCTTAGCCACTTCATTTGGCCGAGCCCCTCAGCGCAAAACGCTTGTGATTACATATGCTGTAGTAGAGATTGACATTCCATATAACATCATAATTAGGCTCCCAACTCTCGTTGATTTTAAAGCCATCATCTCCACCTACCACCAGAAGATCAAGTTCCCCACCCCCGAGGGCGTTGAAGAAGTGTTGTGCAACGTGCGTGAGGCTTGGGAATGCTACATGTTGTCCCTCAGAAAGTCTAAGACAGAGAAAACCTACCAAATCGGATCTACTAAGAAGTCTGTTGACTTTCCCAACCTGGATGAGGATGGCCCAATACGCAAAAGGGCCAAGTTATACAAGAAAAAGAACAAGAAGAAGGATCCCAGCGCCAAAAACTCCCTCGAAAATGCTCCGCCAGGGACGGTCGAAGAATCTTCCTCAGAGGGAGACGAGCGTGAGGGGGACGAGCCCCATAATGATGGGCGCTTGATAGGAAAAAAGAGGGCGCTTGAACTACCTCGCCCAGAAATGAGAATCGAGCCCTCGGAGAAGTTCCCTACTATTGAGTTGGAGCCAGGGAACAAGGATAAAACTACTCAGATTGGGTCCAACCTCTCTGGGCCCTCATAGATCCTGATGATTGACTTCCTCAGGGAGAATGTTGACATATTTGCCTGGAAAGCATCTGACCTTACAGGTATTGACCCTAGCGTCATTGTCCACAGGCTTAACGTGGATCCCTCGTTTAAGCCCATAAAGCAGAAGAAATGGGACGTACATGGTTTTCGGAAGACGGTTATCGAAGAAGAAGTTAATAAGCTTCTGGAGGCTCAATACATTGAGCCCATCTTGTACCCAGAGTGGTTGTGCAACGTGGTGTTGGTACCTAAGAGCGCAAACAAGTGGCGCATGTGCAATGATTTTACTGATCTCAATAAAGCTTGCCCTAAGGATCCTTATCCTTTGCCACGGATAGACCAGTTGGTGGATTCAACCGCAGGGTGCGAACTCATGAGCATGATGGACGCCTTTCAAGGGTATTATCAGATCTTCATGGCTCCAGAGAACCGCCCCAAAACTTCATTTGTTGTTCACTTGGGGGTATACTGCTTCTTAGTCATGCCATTTGGACTCAAGAACGCTGGAGCCACGTATCAGCGGCTCGTCAACAAGATGTTTGAGAAAGAGATTGGAGGATCCATGGAGGTTTATGTAGTTAATATGATTATCAAGAGCGAGCGTCAAGGCTCACATCTGGGAGATCTCAAGCGCACTTTCTCAATCCTACGCCGGTATGGGATGAAGTTGAATCCTCCAAAGTGTACCTTTGGAGTGCGAGGGGGAAAGTTCCTGGGTTACATGGTCAGTCAACGAGGGATTGAAGCCAACCCAGAAAAGATTAAGGCTATCTTGGAGATCCCCTCCCTACGAAATCTCCGAGACGTGCAAGTGTTGGTAGGAAAGATTATCTCCTTAAACAGGTTCATTTTGCGCTCGGCGGATAGAAACCTCCATTTCTTCAAGATTCTGAGAAACGCACGAAATTTCGCTTGGACGGAAGAGTGTGAAAAAGCGCTGCAAGACATGAAGGCTTACCTTTCGAGCGCTCCGCTACTGACTAAACCCGTCGAAGGCGAAAGGTTATTTGTGTACCTTTCTGTTTCATCCGAGGCTACGAGCGCGGTGTTGATAGCTATACGGGAGAAGAAACACTTGCCTGTTTATTATCTAAGCAAAACGTTACAGGGAGCTGAGAAGAAGTATTTGGAAATTGAAAAGTTTGTGTTTGCTCTCATAAATGCATCGAGGCGGTTGAGGCCTTACTTTCAGGCACACTCAATAACGGTCCTTACTGATCAACCCTTGAAACAAGTTTTGTCCAAACCAGACGTGTCGGGGAGATTGATAAAATGGGCCATCGAATTGAGCCAGTTTGACTTATGCTTTGAGCCCAGAACTGCAATACAAGCTCAGGTTGTAGTTGATTTGTTGGTTGAACGCTTTGGTTTAGAACCCGTAGCTCCCGGTAACGAGGGATTATGGGTTTTGCACACAGATGGTTCCTCAACCTCTCAAGGGGGAGGAGCAGGGGTATCCCTTAGAGACCCCAATGGGATTGAGTTAGACTTCGCAATCAGATTGGACTTTCAAGTCACCAATAACGAAGCAGAGTATGAAGCCCTGGTGTAGGGGTTGAAAATTGCTTTTCAGATTGGGGCTTCCAGAATTACTGCTTATGTGGATTTACAGTTAATTGAGAGCCAGATTGAAGGAGCTTATGAGGCTCGAGAAACCACCATGGTGTAGTACTTAAGCAAGGCCAAGGGGATCATTGGGAAGTTCAAGGAATTTCACCTACTCCAAGTACCACGAGCAGAAAACGAGCGTATCGATGCCCTATCTAAATTTGCTTCGGTATTAGAAGGCACTTCTGAACGTTCGGTAACGTTCCTTAGAACAGAAGAACCTCTGATTAAGGAGGGAGTCGCCAAAGGGACGGTCGCTATGATTGATCCACACGAGCCGTGTTGGCTTGATGACATCATCAGGTTTCTTAAAGATGGTGTTTGTCCTACTGACAAGATAGAGGCTGGGAAGATTAGAAATAAGGCGCCACGGTTTTCTATAGACTCTGAAGGAAGGCTGTTCAAAAAATCATTTCAAGGGCCTCCAATGAGGTGTCTAAGGCCTTTGCAGGCGAAAGAAACGCTCGAATTCATTCACAAAGGAAGCTGCGGGAATCACTCGGGAGGGCGTGTCTTGGCTAAGAAAGTTCTGAGGAGTGGGTTTTATTGGCCCACAGTTCTCCAAGACGCCATTGAATTTTCCAGGAAGTGGCCTAAGTGCCAGTTCCATTCCAATCTCCCCCAACTGCCAGCCGCTCAAATGATCCCTATTGATGTCTCCTGGCCCTTTGACCAATGGGGAATAGACATTGTCGGCCCCATGCCCATTGCAGTCGGTCAGAAGAAGTTTATCATTTTAGCTGTTGATTATTTCACCAAGTGGGCCGAGGCCGAGGCCGTGGCGAAAATCACCTTCCGGGTTGTAAGAGACTTCATTTGGAAAAATATCATATGCAGATACGGCATTCTGAGGGTGCTTATTTCGGATAATGGATCCCAGTTCATAGCCGCTGACACACGAGAGTGGTGTTCAGAATTGGGGATCGAACAACGCTTTACCTCCGTAGGCCATCCCCAAGCCAATGGACAAGCAGAAGTTACCAACAGAGTCATTTTACAGCACCTAAAGACAATACTGGAGAGTAAAAAGAGTGAATGGGCAGAAGAATTACAAGGAGCACTTTGGGCTTATCGCACTACTCCACGAGCGGCCACTGGCGAGACATCTTTCGCGCTCGTATATGGATCAGAAGCAATGATACCGGCCGAGGTTGTAAATGAATCTGCTCGTGTAGCTTATTTCGAGCCTCAGCTTAATGTGGGCAACAGGAGCCTGGAACTGGACTTACTGGAGGAAAGAAGAGACAAGGCCTGGGCTAAAATTCACAGATATAAAGCCACGGTGGCTCAACAGTACAACAAGCGCGTGAGGGAAAGAACTTTTCAACTGGGAGATTTAGATCTGAAGAAAGTAGAAGTATCTAGACATGTGGAGAAGTTGGACCCCAATTGGGAGGGTCCATTCAAGGTTGTACAAGTCAGAGCTAACAACACTTACACCCTGGAGACGCTTCAGGGTGAGCATTTGCCTCGCCCTTGGAACGCATGTAACCTCCGACGGTTTTATGTTTAAAAAATCCTTCTAGAAACGATGATGTAACCACCCCGTTAATGGGATCAATGTACTTCGAATCTCAAGTAAGTAACAAATACATTCTCTTAAATATTTCTGTACTTCTGCTCTTTTGGTTGCATGAATGAATAAGCCCCACATCCCTCGTCGTTACGAGCGTGATTGATCACCGTCATCGTGTATGGGTTGCGCTTGCCAGCACTCTACGCCCTCATAAGGATAGACTGGTAACGCTCACAACCAACCTGATGTATCGGGAGAAATAATGCAAGGGAAGTCCTAGTAGGCCTTGGCCGTTGACCACAACGCCTGGCGCTCAAAAACGGGATCGCTGGAAAACTCTGAAAGTCGAATGAGCACGACAGCACCCGTTTAAGGGTAGCACAACTAAGAAGAAATTTCACAAGTCTGGAACGAGGGCAGTCACCCAGTAAGACCCTCATATTTCCTCAAGACCTAGCAAAATTTCTTAAAACTAAGAAGAAATTTCACAAGTCTGGAACGAGGGCAGTCACCCGGTAAGACCCTCATATTTCCTCAAGACTTAGCAAAATTTCTTAAAACTAAGAAGAAATTTCACAAGCCTCGAACGAGGGCATTCTCTCAGTAACACCCTCGTGGTTACTCAAAACTTAGCAAAATTTCTAAGTATAAAAGCAAAAATTTACACAAGTCTGGAGTGGGGGGCAGCCTCACAGTAAGACCTTCGTGATTACTCCAAACTTAGTAAAATTTTTCAAGTTTTACAAGATGTGACCAAATTTTCTAAGTATCAAAAGCCTATCGGAAATATGCAATCTTTACCAAGCATGTTACACACAATCTTATTACTACAAAGATCTGTTCACAACGTGTGACAAGTAAAATTTAGCATTCAAGAAATGGCAAAAGACAGCAGTACGAGAAGGAAGGATTTTATTTGATTGAGGCTCTACGCCAGATACTACAAAATGAGGAGTCAAAGGTCCGTAAACATTATTACAAAAGGAGCATTAAACTAAGACAGGAAGAATTGCAAAGCAGACTGGAGAGAAGGAACTTCAGGCGGTGGGAGCGATGTCTTCATACAGAACCACCAAAACAGGACCTGCCGGCTCTTGATGAGGGGCTGCTGGAGGCTCAGGGTTGTTGTCCCCAGGCGCTAGTTGGGCGTTGGGCTCATTAGCATCGGGCTCGTTGGCAGGAGCAGGGACGTTTTCGCCAACTAGAACAAGGGCATTTTCCAGGATCGGCGCTTGAGGCTCGTTCTCGGGTGGATCATTTTGTGCTGATTGGGAGCCTTCTTCCAGGGGATGGGCCACCACATACTCATCTTGAATGAGAGTGACCAGGAAAGTGTATTCGGGCTCCGCAATGTTGGACTCCGGGTCCGCAGGGTCTTCTTCATCCTCCTCGCAGCGCTCATTGAACATGAGCCCCGTGCCTTCCGCCTTGCGCATGGCCGGATCCGTCAACCCTTTGTGAATGCCCTGCTCAATGGCTAAGTTGAAGGCCTTCTGAGCCTCACCCAAGCAATGCAGAGAAGCCGCAAAATTGAAGGCTTTGGAGTGACAAAATTTGATAAGCGCCTCCTTATTTGCCCTCTCCAGACTTTGGGGCCACTGGTTCATCGTGTCATTGAATTTCCTCTCTGCCTCCAAAGCCCTCGTTCTCCAGCTCTCACGCTCGGCCTCGACATTTTTGTAGCCCTCACCCAGGTGGGCCAACTTGTCGCTCAAACTACTCTGAGCGGTCTCCACGCTCGCAAAGTCTTCCTTCAGTTTCTTCATCTCTTTCTCCATTTGCAAGTACGCCTCCTTGATGGAAGCATACTTGGCCTTCTCCATGTCCAGCTCCCCTTGGATTTGAGTGGGGTCGTTTGTGCGTGCCATCTTCTTATACTTGGCCTTGCGGTCAGCATAAACGGAGGCCCGCATCTTGATTTTTTTACCCTGGGGAGCACTTGCTACACCGGTTCGGAAGAATAGAAGTGTTAGTAAGAATATGTTAAAAGAATATCTACCAAAGGCAGTGAGATTACAAGGGAATGAAAACATACGGAAATTATGGTGTGGGCCATATCGTAGGCCACCGTCTCCACGGATTCGTTGAACAGGTGCCTATGATCAGCGGTGAACTGGGCCTTATCATACAAGTTCTCGCTAACGGTTTGAGTGAGCGTTCCGGGCCTTAACAAAACTGCCCCACCGTCCGCAGCGCCAGAGAAGCTCCTGTCCCCTCGACGGGCAAACTCCCATAAGTGCTCTTCCTCCGAAGAGGAAGTTTCCCCACCGCCCTTGGGGCCCTCGGCTACTTGTTTTCCTTTGCCCGTTATTACGACGGTGTCGGGCATTCTCTTCCTCTTGCGGGAAGGCCTACTGGCGCTTGGAGGAGCCTCATTTATGGCCACGTTAGCTGGGGGCTCCACCTGATCAGCGGCACGAGGGTTGGCCACCCACGAATCTGACGAAGGAGGTGGTCGCACCATTACCCTATTGTCGACATTGGACGCTCGGTTTTCCCCCCGGCCGCGTTGAGTTTGGGCACCGGAAGCCGAGCTCGAACCGGCACCGTGCTGGCCACCACGAGCGTCCCCCTACCTCTACGGCCAAGAGGGCGTTGCTGTTCCCCTTGCTGGGCTTGTTGCCTGTTAGCGTGAGCAAAACGAGCGGCGTGCCTAATACCTCCAGCCATTCCTAAGATTGTTGCTCCTGCAGGGAAGGAAAAAATGAGAGTCAGAAACCCTTAAACAGAATGTTTCAAGATTAGAAATTCAAGTTACAATTGCGAAGATTAACAAGTTAGTATTCCTATCTACGAGTTAGCGCCCTAAGGATCTAACCATCTCTCTCCATGTCACGAGCAGGAGGATTGTCAAGGTAGTGAGGGTCATTAGTAAGACCGCAGAGGAACATAAGCTCCGCATCGTCTATCTAGTCTTTCACTAGAATCAAGTGACCCTCATCCCTCAAAGCCTCCGCTAAATCCTTGGCCCAATCCTTTGGGAAAGCAGATTCCAGGCGATTCCTCGCGAGGGTACCCTTGCCGTGCGAGATCCAATCTGATGACACCCCAAAACCTTCCTCCGTTGGGGCTTTGATAAAAATGAACTTCTCCTTCCAATTCGGGCCATAGGTGGTGGAGGGAGGGTTAATTAATCTCAAATGGGCCTTCGCCTGAATGTAATAGAAAATGCCCGCTTCAGGTGACGAGCGCGGTGAGCTGACCACTTGAAATAAAGCTTTGAAATTCCGTAGGAAGGGCTCGTAACCAACGCATCTCATGAGAATCACAAAGCTTGTTAACAGTGCGAGGCCATTGGGTACAATTTGCGAGGGGCAGAGGCCCAATTCAGTCAGGGTATGAGCCACGGGGAATGGGATTGGGAACCTCAAACCCCCTGAGCTGACCGTATCAATGTAGACCGCCATTTCACCGGGCGGTGGGTGATTGGCGCGCTCGTGATTAGCTGGGATTCTCCATTGGAAGCGCTCATCCCAGTAGATGGGGGCCATGGCGGACTTCACCTCCCCCAAGGTTATTGTACTTGGGGTCTCATCTGGGGTACGATCGGTCGTTTGCAGGCCCTCACCCTCACCCTCGTTGGGCCCTCTGGTTTTCTTGGATTTCTTGTCCTTGCCTTTTTCACGGGCTCTTTCGGAGGGCCCCGCCGCTTCTTCAGTTTCCGGCGCCGGGGCAACAACTTCCACTATCACAGTATGGCGGTGGGGATGAGTCGCACTCGCAGTTATCGGGAGAGTCACCCCCTGCCTCTCCGTCTCTCCATCACTAAATTCATCTCTTCGAAGATGGGTTCCACTCCATCTGGGTTTCTCTCGTTCTGGGCCACTACAGTCGTGCCCATTTCTTCGTCCCCAGAGGAAACCGGAGAGGAAGAGTTCTGGGCAGCCGTTTCTCCGACTTCACGGGCGAACTCCTCCACATGTTGATCGGCCATGGCGGTTCTGGAGTTTGGAATAGATTTGGGGATTTTTTCTGGGAAGATTTGTATATTTGAAGCGATTCGAGATTTTTAGAAAGTAGAAGCCTAAGGAATTGTTGGGTCCTAAGTGTAATTCTGAGGTTAGAAAAGTTAGCAAGTTTCACCGGAAATTACCTTGAAATTTTGGGGAAAGCTAGAAGGAAGATTTGGGATGCTCTGAAACTGGAATGCAAAGAGTTCTTCTGCTGAAAGGATGCTTTGGAGATTTGTTCGCGTAAAAGGTGGAATGGGTGCAGAATCCCTTATTTATAGGGATGGGAATCGGTACGATTGCTGGCTAAAATTCAAAACTGTAATCATTTCCCGCCTAGGAAACCGTCCACTTTACTGAACCGTCACGTACTTCCCAAGACTCACGCGCCCCACGAGCATCAGCATTTAATGCTTAGACGCTCCAAATGGTCAGAAGAAAGGATTGCATTTAATGTTTTGACGTTGCAAGCGGTCAGTTGAAGAGACCGCATTTACGGCAGAATCAGAAGAAAGATTGCCCAATACGCCAAACCCCGAACGAGCGTCACGCTCGGGGGTCACATTAGGAAAAATTCTATAGCCCTTATCACTAAGGACTACAGAATTGGGGGGCAAAATGATGAGGACAAAATACGCTCGCCCCATGATTGGGCACGTGGCACCTCCCAGATGACGACACTTGTCCTCCTGTAACTACGGCTGTCATACACGAGCGCTAAAAACCCTCGAGCGTCAGTGTCCTCCAAGAACACGTGCCGTCTCTGCCACATTCACACGTGGTCAATGTTACCGCTCTCACGAGCGCCTTTCACACTATATGTCTAACGTTCCAATTAGTCAAGGGAGCCCTCTTCAAGCGCTATATTACCTCAGAGAGGCTTCCTCTCCAATTCGCTACACAAGCCTTGGCCTACATCCCCTCACGGGTTCCTTGGCCACCAAGGCTTTAGTTGACACGAGCGCGCTCTGAAGCCCTCGTTACCAACTCCACCAAACGGCTCTCTGACACACCGTACATGCCCGCGCACCTGCCACTGTTGCCCACACTAACTTTCAGCAGCTTTTGCAGAAGATTCCTCCTAGGTTTCTCTCTCACAGCGCCACGTGTTAGGGCAACATTCGGCCAGGACCACACGCGACAAATAACCAAAGTATCCCTGACCCTCAACTATAAATAGGAGTCTTCATCTCCTTCACTGTAAGCAACCTCCATTTCTGCAAATTCGCACTTAGCTTACACTTTCTTTTTCGGATCACCATCTGACTTGAGCGTCGGAGAGCCAAACTGGGAATCACCCCCAGTTCCCCCCAACTTGGCCTTCTGACTTTGCCTTTGTGTTTGTCCTAGCAGGTAGAACCCTCAACTTTTCCGGCGAACTTCCAGTGGTTTCCTCACTCAAAATAAATTCTAAAGCGATCGGACTTTGTGACCCATATTCAGAACCCATCATATATATATATATATATATATATATATATATATATATATCAGTGGAATAGATAAACTCGATGTATAAGGAAAATAAAAATAAATTTAATAATATAAAAATAAATGTTCGTCGTGTTTAAAAAAAAAAGTATGATTTTACTATTAAAATTTATTTGTACTTATTAATAAACAAAAAGAATGTCATTAAATTGTATAATTAAAGAAAAAGAGAATATACATGAAACTATTAGAGAATGTGAAAAAGAAAAAATAAATTTCATAAATAGAGACAAAACTTGAGAAAGCCAAAAAGAAATATATACTTAAATAGACAAATAAGAGATTACGGATAATATAATAGACAAAACTTAGGCAAATGTTAGAAACCTGCTATTAATTGAAAAGAATATACCACAATATATCTAAAGAAAATTGGAAAACAACAAATTGATCATATTATAATTCTAATTATTTAAGTTCATATACTTTAAATTATAATCATATTATAATTCTGTAAACTTATCTATAATTGAATGATTTATATAAATATTTTTCAATGAAATAATTAACTCTAATGTAATATTTTTTTAATTAACTAATGCTAATATAATTATAATTATTTAAATCTAACTAACCTTACCATCTTCCTTTAGTTTATATAGTAAAACATAAATTAAATACGTAAATATTATTTAGATGGAATGATTCACATAATCTATCTATATTATAAAAGTACGAGGGTTTTTGATTTTTTACGACTTAATATACCATAATTTAAAATTACAGATCGTGAGACCAAAGTTACTTTAAATTATGAATACTGAGCAGACTCAATGTTTATGCAAATAAAAATAAGACACAATATAATTTTATAATTAATTTTTTATATTATTCAATTAAACATTCCTTGAGTTTTTACATAAATATACTCTTTTAATTATTTCTACTACATACATAAAATCAATAACAAAAAAACTGACATAAATTTTAAATAATATAGTCATTAAAAAATATAAATAAGAAAAAAAAATACAACACAAAATGAAAAAAAGAGAAATAAAAAGTGATAAATGATAATTAGTTAAAATAAGGGGATGGATACATCTTCCCTGTAGAGGCCTTTTCCTGGGTGGACGCCTTTGGCTTAAATTCCACCGGGAAGAACAAAACAGTGAGGCTATGCCGACTTATGGATAGCAAAGCGGACAATATCTACAGGCGGGTTTTTGGGTTGTTACAAATGGTATCAGAGCCGGTGCCCGGGCCGGTGTGACAGCGAGGACGCTGGGCTCCCATGGGGGGGTGGATGTAATGTCCCACATAGGAGGAAGAGGAGAACTAAGTCTTTCTTATAAGGGGGTGGATACCTCTTCCCTGTAGAGGCCTTTCCCTGGGTGGGCGCCTTTGGCTTAAATTCCACCAGGAAGAACAAAACCGTGAGGATATGCCGACTCATGGATAGCAACGGACAATATCTACAGGCGGGTTTTCGGGTTATTACAAACGAACCCTGGAAAGATAACTTGGCAAGAACGACCTCAAATAAAAGAATCTTGAGCATTCACCCGTACAAAGTGCTAGGAGCAGTTGGTTTTCAAGCTTACTTTTTCCAAACCTATTAGGATATAGTAGGAGACTCGATAGTGAAATCTATCAATGATTATATGGTACAAAATTAATTCTCAATATGCTTGTTGGGTATTTATTTTTCCAATTTTGAAAGTTAATGCTCCAGAAAAAATAGGCGAGCTTAGGCCCGTTACATTGTGCAACGTATTGCTTAAAATGATCACCAAAATGATTGTACTCTGGTATGTTGGGAGGCCCTCACACCGCTTTTTGTGGGCGATATAATATTGAGAGTTAAGGTTGCCATAAATAGAGCGATGTGCATTCGAATTGTAGTTGAGGTATTTTGCAGGGTTTTAGGCCTCAAATTATACTTCAGCAAATCATGTGTATTATTTGCACCTTATGTACCTAATGATTTAAAGCAACATGTTATTAGAATTTTTAAGCATGAAAGGATAACTTAGAGAACTATCTTGGGGTGCAGATGAGCTTTGACCAAAACGCGAGATTTTCTCAACGGTGATTGAGAGACCGTCAAGAAAAACGCTTATCGGGATAGAATACCAAAATGCTAAGTCTTCCTGGATGAATGACACTTATTCAGTCGATCACGAGTTTGATCCCTATCTATCTGATACATACGAATTGATTCTCCAAACACGTGTACAATAAACTTGATCGACTCAATTGTGACTTTCTTTGGGTAACTGATACACCAAAGAAACAAATCCATTTTATAGGATGGAAGAAGGTGATTAGAAAGAAGCGAGAAGGTGGATTGAGTGTTAGCGAAGACCAAAAAAACAATATAGCGATGCTCGCTAAAACGAAATGGAGAATGCTCAACGAGGAGATGAAGATGTGGAGCTAGATACATAAGAGAAAAAATATTTAAGAGGGGAGGAAATTCTTGAACATAAGCCTTAACTTATGGCTTCCTGAGCATGGAAGGGGATTGTTAGAAACATTCGAATGGTGGAATCGTGCAATGAAAGATTGCGAATGATGAATGGCTGCCTTTATGGAATGATATATGGTTATCACAAGGCAAACTAGACTAGCTGACATCCTTGAAGATAACGATTATAAGAAGGATAAAGATCTTATGGTACATAATCTCATTGTCATAGATAAAAAAATAGAACCTGGATAGGTTGAAAACAGTACTACCTGCGGAGGTGGTGAGTAAGATATTTAAAGTCCCAATCACGCTACATGATAACGAAGCTAAGAGAGTCACAACAAGGACAACTAATGACAAATTCTCCTATAAAATGACCTGTAATCTACTTATGGTATCAGATGAGACATGCGAGAAAATTGAAAATGTATTTGAAAATTACCTTACCCCTCAAAAGTTCAAGATTTTCTTGCGTCTTTGCCAACATGGTAGCTCTCACGAGTGCCCTAAGTATGGCAAAAAAATTGGGGAAAGCGATACATGTACATGTTGTTGCATAAGACAAGAAGATGTGGACCGTGTGTTGAGAAGTTGTTCGTTTGCATGCCAGGTGTGGGATAAGATTATTGATGCATAGACATGTTAAAATCTTCGTGGCTTGCGAGGGTCGGGCTGACTCAAAGAGAACTTTAACAACAAAATTCAGAGCAACATGTTAACAAATTGTCCTGGGTGGGTTCTCTCAATCTTGAAACTCTAAAATTCTTGGAAAACACAAAAACAATGGAGCTATTAGAATGTTATGGATCCTAAAAGCGTCACATTTTGCTACATAAAAGAGTTATCTGAGGCTTCAATACTAATCAATAAGGACAAAAAACATAGGTAAAAGAAAGTTCGCGTTGAGTTGTCGTGGAATAAACTCAAGAAGGGGTGGATGAAACTATACTCGGATGGAAGCTTTATAACCACACCAACAATGATTCAGTCAGGGGCGTCACCTGAGATGACAACGAAAGATGAGTGTTAGGATATGCTATGAATATTGGTAGAGTTTCAATAAATATGGTAGAGTTATTGGGCTTACATGAGGGATTAACACTAACTTGGGAAAGACATTTTCCAAAAATTAATGTTGAGATTGATTCAAAGATAGTGGCGAATTAATGGATAACAACGAAGAATAATGAAAAGCACTACATGAGAAATATAATATTTGATAGCCGAAATTTACCCCGCGGCTCTGGGAAACTTAGATTGAACACATTCTGAGAGAAAGAAATATGATGACAGATAAATTTACGATGATAACTCACAAGGTTTAAGATAATTACTGCGTCTAGGGTGCTCCGCAGACGGAACTAGATGAGTCTTATCTTCTTTGGGTGACTAATATAACAAAGAAATGAACCCATCTTATAGGGTTAAAGAAGGTGATTAGAAAGAAGCGAGAATGGGGATTGGGTGTTACACAAGCCCGAAAAAATAGAATAGCGAAGTTCGCTAAAATAGGATGGAGAATACTTAACAAGGAGACAACACTGCGGAGCTAGATATATAAGAATAGATATTTAAAAGATGGGGAAGGGATATTCTTGAAAGTAAGCCTCAACTTTTGGCTTCTCGAGCATGAATGAGGATTATTAGAAGTATTTAGATGGTAGAACCATTTTACAAATATTGGAGGATTGAAAACGGTGACGGGGTGTCTTTATAGAATGATAGATGGTTATCACAAGGCAAACTAGGCAACGTATCGAAAGATAACATTTATGAGGAGAATAAAATTTTTATGGCATATGATCTCATGGGAATAGATCAAAAAATGGAACATAGCTAAGCTGAAAACAAAAGGGGACAAAAATTAAATATAAATAATATAAAGTTTGGTGAAACTAACGATAATTTCTCCTATAAAATGGCCTATAATCTACTTATGGTATTGAATGAGACATGCTATAAAATACTAGAAATGAATTTGGAAATTATCTTACCCTTAAAAGTTCAAGATTTTCTTGTGAATTTACCAACATGACAGCTTGCACACGAATGCATTGAAGTATGACTGAAAATTGGGAAAAGCGATATATGTACAAGTTGTTGTATAAGACGTGAAGATGTGGATCACGTGCTAAGAAGCTGTCCATTCGCATTTCTGATGTGGGACAAGATTATTGATATGTAGACTGGTCGAAAGTTTTGTGGCTTGTAAGGTTTGGAATGGCTCGAAGAGAGCTTTTAATAACAAAGTTCAGAGCAACATGTTACCAAAATGCCTTGGGTAGTTGTCTTGATCTCAACGCTCTGTAATCTTTGAAAAGCACGAAACTGATGAAGCTATTAGAATATTATGAAGTTTAGAAACATCACTTTTCACCACATAAAAGAGTTACCTGAGTCCTTAGTACTACTTAGTGAGGACAAGAAACACAGGCAAAAGAAAACGTGCGTTGAGTTGGAAGCTTTTATAGCCACACCAGTAATACTTTGACTAGGAGCGTAATTCAAGATGAAAGTGGAAGATGGGTGCTAAGATACTCTATAAATTTCGATAGAGTTCCAACAAAAGTGACAAAGTTATTAGGCTTACGTAAGAGATTAAAGTTAGCTTGGGAGAGGCTCATTCTGAAGATTAATATGGAAATTGATTTGGAGACGGTGGTGAAATGTATAAGAAATAAGGATTATAAAGAGCACCCCATGAAAAGTTTAATATTTGATTGCCGAAATTTACTCCTTAGGCCCTAGGGAGCTCAGTTGGGCACATCCCGAGACAAAGAAACATCATAGTGGATATATTGGTGAGGATAGACCATAAGGTCCAAGATAGTTATTGGGTTTAGGATGGTCCACCAATGTATAAGTCTTAGCTTGAGGTTACTATTCCAGTGTTGGGTTGCAAAGAATCCAATGCATTAACATGCAAATATGAAGAGGGTGATTCCTATAGAAAATGCAATAACATTTACATTTTGAGTTATAACAGAGAAACATTTCAGAACTTTATATAATAATCAAAGATAAATCACAAGTTATATTAATAAAAATCAAATAATATAAAAGATAAAGTATATATAATTAACATAGTATTTTATATGATTTTTTAAAATTTTAAATTTATATGTTTTATATATGTCTTTGCATTTACATTATCCATTGTAATTTTTTTTTTATACAGTAATGTAGTTTCAAATATATATTTTGATTGTTTCTTTATTAATCGAATGTTTTTCTAATTTGAATTTTTACGTATTGTATATGGTTCAAAAGAGTAATGTAGTTTCAAATATATATTTTGATTGTTTCTTTATTAATCGAATGTTTTTCTAATTTGAATTTTTACATATTGTATATGGTTCAAAAGAGAGGTTTCAAATAAATTTTTTTGTATGTGTAGTTTTATAAAATTAAATTGATTAATTACAAATTTTATTATATTTATGTAATTAAATTAGAGGTTTTTAATATATTAATTTACTTAATAAATATAATAACTAAACTTATCAAAATAAACTAAATGATAAACGTGGAACGCACGTGAATTTCACTGGTTTCCTACAAAATTTGTGGTAGTGTTATTAAAAATAATAATAATTAAAATATTAGGCACAACAGTTAACAATCCCTAAAATCGAAGCAAAAGGCACAACACTTGGCAAGAGAA
Organism: Lantana camara; assembly: GCA_037501455.1. Classification (NCBI taxonomy): domain Eukaryota; kingdom Viridiplantae; phylum Streptophyta; class Magnoliopsida; order Lamiales; family Verbenaceae; genus Lantana; species Lantana camara. The sequence goes on along the minus strand of CM074862.1, from coordinate 84,908,974 downwards.
GAAAATGAGGGATTAGCATTCGGCAACGTACTAATGGTTTTCCCGCAGAAGAGCTCACTCCTCCTCGTGATGATGGTTCCCTTTTTTGACGCTTCAGATTAATCCTTTTTCTCCCCATTCTGGAACGCAATAGAAAGTTCTACTGGTTGGATTATTTATTTGGGGTTTCTGATTTTAACCGCGAGGTTAGAAATTCCTCGAATTTCTTGATTTGGGATGCTTCAGTTTCTTCAAGAGCCCCTTTTGCATGCGTACAATCTGATTTGAAATGCGAATTTGTTGTGTTAGTTTGTCCGTCGCTGATTCTGTACCTGATGTTTGCTTGTGGGTTTGCTGCTTTTTGATGCATTTGTGCTTGACATTGATTTTTTTGTTTATTTATGTAACTCAGCCCATTAATACTTGCATGCAGAATTGAAGCTTTTATGGATTGGATGTTTTGTGAGATATGTGAAACAGGAAAATGTATTTGGTTTTATGCATGTATTCCGGAAGGGTATTAGCTTATTAGGAAGGTCGGAGAATACATAATTTATGCAGAGTAGGGATGACCTAAGATGTCGTCCTTAGCAAGAAATTTTGATTTTTTCGAGGAGCTGTTAGAAGTTAGAACGGTTGGAAAATATTGGAACAAAGTCTAGTGTTCATCCAATTTGGTTGGCATCTTTCTTTACTAGTTTTGTTCCTTCAGTTTGTTCTACTTCATGTCTTCATCATGGAGGGTTTCTATGAAGATGCTTAATATTGTTGTACGTTTTCTAGAATCTGGTTGTGTATAGGATTTAATGAACCACACGGCGGTCGAAAGGATGGTGAAATGACTGTATCTGTTGTGGCATTTTCTGGTTAAGTTTTAATTAATCAGTATTTAATCATTTACTTGCAAAAATCACTATGGGTAGTCAGTGAGAACCTTGAGTGATAGTCTAACAAGTGAGTGAAAAGGCCTAATGTGATATGCTGGAATTTTTTATTAGTGTAGTTGGTCTGAAACTATTGAGAATCAGGCACATTGCTAATCATATTTTAGTCCAATTTATGTTAATTAAATCTTCCCAAAGTTACGTTTTGATTTCTAAAACCGAAATAAGTAGTGCTTCATCATTAGTGGTCGGTATGGTTTCACTTTACTTTGAGCCGGGTGGGGGTCATAAACTCTCCCTGATAATTTCTTGTTCAGCCCCCTCTTTTGTGAAGAGCTATTGGGGTAAATTTGTAATTGACCTGTTAGATTGAGTTCAATCTTCTTGAATCAAATGTAAACAAGATTTGGGGAGGGAATTTCAATTACTTAAAAATTTCAAATAAAAAATTAGAGTCAAATACCTAAAGGCAGCTTGAATAGTATTACAACATGTATGGAATTTTACTCTACATTCTGTATCAGAACCTTCCTTTTTTATTTTGTATCAGAACCTTCCTAAATATCTCCGTTTTGGGCCTTTTTTATAATCTGGAGAAACTTTTGTGAAATCTCATGGATTTTGGTTTTCGAGGCTATATAATTTCATTTGCTTTTCTGTTGAAATTGTTTTAAGCCCTTGATTCAACTTCAGTCATCTCAGTCTTTGACTGTTGGACTCTGAAATTCATCTTTCAGGATCTTTCCAATATTCCAGTCTATATTATTATGGATCAAAGATGAAATGTAACCCGAGGCTGCGCGCTGTTGGTCAAGGTACACTGTAACTATTTACAATTCTCATTCCCTTTATTCAATTTCTTAGGATCTGTACAGCATCAGGAAATTGTAAGTCTATCTTCTATTTTGTCTGATATAACTGCTAAAATACTTCTAACTAATTTAGTAGTTATTGATAAAAAACAAAAAAATTCTCTAGTTAGATTCATTTGTTACATAAATGAAAAACAATTTTAACATATTTAAAACCTGACAAAATCCTTTTAATTTTTGCAGACATTTTTCACTTGTCATATTGTTCTACCTGTGTCGCTTCTTGGAATCCAAAAACTGTAAAATTGTAAGTCCTCTAGCTGGTAGAGGAAACTGTTAGGTTCTTTTAGGTTCAGGTGTAATGGCCCTGTAGAAAGCATGTCGGCGCCTTAAACTTGCTGCTCTTAAGTTCTTTTAGGTTCTTTCATTGGGACAAAATGAAAGACATTGTTTGGACGGAGGAATCCAATGATAAACCATATGTTTGTCAGAAAAGGAAGAGAAAAGTTGGGAAAAGAAAACTCGAGTTTATTGACTGGGGCTCTAGGCCTCTTATTGAATTTCTTCAAGCAATTGGTCAGAATACAAGTGTAAAGCACTCTCGACATGATGTGGCAAGATTCATCACCAAGTATATAAATGATAATGGTCTTAGTAGTGCAGGAAAGAAGAAGAAAGTCCTTTGCGATGAGAGACTCTATTCTCTTTTTGGGAAAAAAACTATGCCTCGAGTAAAAATTTATGACATGCTGGAAGAGCACTTTGCTGAAAACCATGATGATTCGGATGAGGAACTATATAGTTCAGAAGATGATTATGGAGAACTAGGAAAAAGTAATCCTACTAGTCAGGTTAAGAAGGTGACCAAGACTCCTAAAAGCTGTTTTGCTGCTGTTATTCCTGAAAATATCAAACTAGTTTATTTAAAGAAAAGTTTAGTCCAGGAGCTCCGCGAGAAACCTGACGAGTTTGAGTGTAAGTTGGTGGGGAGCTTTGTTAGGATGAAATCTGACCCTAATGACATTTATCAAAAGAATCGCTTCCAGCTCCAACTAGTCACAGGTGATTATATGTATATGATTTATATATATTGATCAATTATTTTCATCAGAATTATCATTTGTGAATTATGGCTGTTGCTTGCTTCTTTAACATTATTCTTTTGCAGGTGTAGAAAAGGGTTCTGGGGATGGTGGTGCTGGTGATGAAATCCTCTTAAAAGTTTCAAATTTTTTTAAGGATGTCCCTATAAGCATGCTTTCAGATGATAATTTTACTGAGGTAACTATATATCAAAACCCTTAAGCCTTTTATTGGTTTAATTAGTGAGGGAAATACTTGGAATAACAAACATAACTTCCTTTTCTTTGTTTTCTAGACCTCAGGTTGCGGTTTTGTTTTCTTTGTTGTTGTTTTTTTTTTTTTTTTTCCCCTTTTGAGGTGCGGTCCTCTATAAAATCCCACAACCATCTCCTTTTTATAGGTTATATGGACCGATGCCTGAAAGTCTTGCCGACTTGAGCTTTCGATGGAATAAAAATGTTGTTTCTTTTCTGTTTTTAAAAGAAGAAAATAATTGGGGATAACAAACGTAACTGTAATTCAATGCGAAAGAAAGGAAATAATCTCCTGGGATTCAATCCCTGGGAACTGTAGATATCCAACCAATCATGCCAAAACTCAAATTTCCGGGAAATTGTGAATGCTTCTTAATTGGTTGAAAATATTGAGTGATTTAGTTTGCACAGACTTCAAATCTCTTTACTATTAAGAAAAATTCACTGAATCCAGTGCTGAATTATACTAATGTCTAATACACTTGATTTTTGAATATTAGTGTAATTAGTTGGGGTTTTGACAAAATGTGATCAAAATTTCTATAAGTACAGGATTTTTGGAAACCTACTGAACCATCCAGAATAACTTAAAAAATAGAAATTGGAGGTTCTGAAACCGCATAACGGAATTACTGGAAGATGTAAAAAACAATCTGAGTTAATTTAATGTAAGACAGAGACATTAGAATGCTCACACTTTACTGACATAGATTCTTGCATTCACCTGGTGTAAATGGCTGCTTAAGTAGCTTTACATTACCTCAAATTGAGCATTTATTGCTATAAATATCAATCTTCATTAATCCTTGTTATGCTTATCACAGGAAGAACTTGAGGACGTCCGGGATAGAATTAAAGCTGATTTGCTCAAAAGGCTGACTGTTGTAAGACTTCTTGACTCATGAATAAATTTTATGTTATTGACAAAAGTAGCCTCAAGGACCAAGGGTACAGTACACTGAGACTAGGACTTCATTAATGAAATAATTATCGTTTATTTTCTATAATTATCAGTCTTCATTGTCATTATTTTTCCTTACACAATTTGCTAATTAATTAAGAGTGGACATAACTGACAGAAAGAGCTTGAACTGAAGGCCCAAATGTTGCACACTGATATCACAAAACATGTAAGCTCTGCTCTTTCGCATTTTCTCTTTCTTCTTGTTTTTCTAAGTTTTAACTCTTATCAATTGACTCTTACCAATCAATCATCTGGATGGGAACCATAAGTTTAACAATTCTTTTGACTAATCCTGGTTGATTCTTATCTTGGTTCTAACTTCTATCTGTTCTATCCTATCCTCTTTTCAATTGGTTCCAGTGGATTGTCGAAGAACTTTGTTTGTTACAGAAGCTCATTGATCGTGCTAATGAAAAAGGATGGAGAAGAGAATATCCTTTATCTGCTTATTATTATTATATTTTCATATTGAAACCCTTATTCTGCTGTCAACTTGCATCTGTTGTTCCGTTAGACTCATTAAATTATGTTGGGCAATACAAGTATATAGCACACCATTTTGCTACATTATTCATGATTTCTGATTTCTGGCTATTTCATCTGTGAGCGGCATTGTTTCCTTAACCATCTGGTGTTTACGTTGTTTGGATATCTAGAAAGAAGGAAGATGCTACAAACACCGGCCGAACAAGATAAATTATTACTGAATATTCCTCAAGTGATAGCTGAAGAACTAGTGCCTGAAGGCATATTAGAAGCTGCTTCTGGAAAAGCAGAAGGTGATCGTGGTTCTCCAAAATCAATTCTTAGGCGGAGTTCAGATGTCTCCAGCACAGATGCTTCAGGTGTGCTCTCTTATGTCAAGACCAAGTGAATGTTTCGAATTTTGACATTTTAATTTATCCAAATTTCGTTCCATAATTGAATTTTGACATTCTCTTGCACCCTCTATACAGCAGGATGTAATTTCTAAAAAATTGAATTCTTTAACTTTGCCGTTTCACTACTGTTGAGAAGAATGATAAACTGAATACAGTGTTATTGTAATGTAGTATGTTACATAGAGACCAACCGACCTCTATTATATATCTATTATATATAGAGATGATAGACCAAATAGACTAGGAGTCCTAATCTTATCTAAAATCAACTTCCTAACCCTACTAGATTTCAACTTATATAGTAATTCTAACCCTCCTCCTTAAGATGGAGCATGTCTAACATGCACAACTTGTTGCATGAACAAAAGAAATTAAAATATTCTAAGATCTGCGACTATTTCATCCTCCCCTCAATCTGAGAAACCTTGACGCTTGCAATTAAAATCTAGCGTAGCATTATCCTCGAGTATCACAATATATTGTGATAGAGTAGACAGATAGAGATCACGATAGAGGATTTGTTTCATTTGTTTTTTTTATTTTGGTAAATCGTGACAGGAGAAGGGAGAATTACAGACAACCTGTGAAAGTAGACACTATGGCACTGCCATGAGAAAGAGTTAATCAATCGTGATAGAGAGATAACAAAGAGTTGACAGAAACACATTTTTTCTTGAGACAAATCACGATCTAATCGTGACAGAGAGTTATGGTCTTGCCATTATGACAAAGAGTAATAGTCATGCCATTATAACAAAGAATTGACAAAGTTGACAAAATCACGTATTGCCTTAAGAAAAATCAAAATCTAGTCGTAACAGGGAGTTATGGTGACGCCATTATAACAAAGAGTTGATAGAGTTATGGTCATGCCATTATAACAAAGAGTTGACAAAATCACGTTTTGCCTTGAGAAAAATCACGATCTAGTCGTGATAGAGTTTATGACAATACCATGATAACAAAGAGCTGGCAGGATTACATCCTAACAATGAGATAAACCATGATTGGCTTGACTTAGACAGTTCTTTTTTTTTTTAATTCATATTTGTTTTGAGGGGGTGGGTATCTAAAACTCCAAAACTTAAAGGGTGTAAGGGGGTGGGAGGGTAGGAATTGAAAAACTTAAAAACTTATATGTATATATATTAACATGTGAAGGATTGGGGAAGAAAAAGGAGGGCAGGAATTGAAAATTTTGAAAACTTATATATATATATAGGGAAAATTGCAAAGTAATACACTGTGTTAGGCCTAACTAGCACAAAAAACCCTAACATATAAAAAGTCCTCTAAAAACCTCGTTGGCTGCATTTATAACTGGATTTTAAATAGTGAGATGTCTATAATGCCCTTAATGATTGGCTATAAAGAAAATTCATTTTACTACAAATTATTTTATTCTCACTATCCCACACCCCTCCAAAAAAAATTGTATGTATATATATATATAATCCGCCACCACCACCACCATTGCGCCTCCGCTACTCCACGTGAAGTCATTGCCGCAACCGCTCCACCTAATCCACCACCGTCCTTCCCCTTGGCCACTACGACCTCCGCTGCCCCACCACTACCACTTTCTCCTCCCTTAACCCCATCCATCATATCCCGCTGCCCACCCTCCCCCGTTCAGGTCCACCATATCCTGCCGCACCCTTTCCACCTCCACCTTCACTACATCGCGCGATGGTGGTGGATCCGGATCTGGAGCCCGAATTGGTGGTGGAGCCAGATCTGGGACGATGGTGGTGGTAGGCACGATGACGGTAGTGGTTGTGGAGGTGGAGGATCCTGATTCTTAAAAGGGCTGGTGGTAGAGCTACAGTAATGGCTGCGGAGGCGGTGGGGCTGGAGGTGAAGGCCCCATGGACGATGGACTGTGAGAGGAGATGGGTCTGTGGCTCTATGGTGGCTGTAGCGGTGGCGGTAGTTCTACTGTTGGAAGTGGTGAGAGGAGATGGGGTGGTGGCAGATGGATTTGGGGGGAGGCGGCCTAATTGCATAAGGTGAAGAGTGGAGAAGACGAACATATTTTATCTTCTTTTGAATCTTTTATTATAATATTTTATAAATTTGTTAATTTTTTAAATATTAAATATTATTTATAAATTTATTATATATATATATATATATACTTTTTAATAAATATGATAATATAATTTTAAGAACGCAATTGGTAAAAAGTGAGGGTAAATTAGCCATAACACATTTTTAAGTTGACCAGATTGAGTCAAAGGGTGGTGAGCCAAAAAAAGTTAAAGATGCAGGGTTTTTTAGACCACTTTTTAAAATTTAGGGTTTTTAAACCACTTTTTATATCTCGGGTTTTATGCACTACTTCCTATTAACACAAGTTTTTGGTTGCAGTTAATTCTATATATATATACTTTAAAGATCTGAAGGATTGAAAAAAAAAAGAAGCGAAATCTTAGAAAGGACCAGACACAGCAGGAGAGAAAAAATCAAAACGTAGTAAAAAGAAACGGAACGGGTGAGAAAAGAAAAGAATCTGGCTTCATCGCTTATTCTTCTTTTTCTTTGCCTGCTTGATACCATGTTGAAAGGAAATATAAGCTGATTATAGTATTACTGTAGTGTGGTATGTTACATAGAGACCAACCAACCTCTATTATATATAGATATGAGACACCAAATAGACTGAGAGTCCTAGTCTATCTAATATCAACTTTCTATTGCAACTTAAATAGTAATTCTAACAATTACTTCATGTTGGATTATCCTGCTTTACTCATCCCAAGTGATTTTAAACACATGCAGAGTACTTATATCTAATTGACCGACATGTACTCACTGCAAATGGAAAATAGGGGCATATATTTGTAGAATATGTGCTGCAATTGCAGTGAAGGATGGGGATTATATGTAGTTGTATATTTATCTTATGTGTGGAGAAGATTCAAGCGATTTTGAACACATGCAGAATAGTAATACATAATTGAGCAACATGTAGTCACTGAAAATGGCAAATAGGGTCATAAACTTGTAGTATATGTGTTGCAATTACATTGAAGGATTGGGATTATTTGTAGGTGTATGTATATCTTATCCGCGGAGAAGATTGTCATTCAATTATTCATTTTTGTCATGGTTCTAGGTTTAGTGAGCTACGCCAAATAATAATTATAGGATATATTCCAGAAGACATAGTCAAAAGGGTGGTTTTATCCAGATTAAATTGGATACCTTGACAATTTTTAGATGTTGAACTACACAATTGAAGAAATTTTGCAAATTTTAGTCATGGATAGAGGGTCTTTTTTTTTTTTTTTTTTTCCCTGATGGATTCCGAAATGAATGGGTTGAATCATCAAATGTAACATTCCAAATTATAATCTGAATTTCCAGAATGATCAAAATTTACTTCAGCCAGGTTCAAATTGTTGTAGACAAGTGTCGGTAACACATATATTGATATAAATAAATAACATAGATTGAGATAGATAATATATGTGTTTGTGTTCTGTATGGTGACCACATGGTAGTGTTGAGGAAGAAAAAATAACTTAGATTGATATAGATAATATGTGTGTGTGTGTTCTGCATGGTTGACCTCATGGTAGTGTTGCTAGAGCAAGTTACGAATTCCATTACTTATTCTGTTATTCTATTGCAATCGATGATGTGTCGAACTGTGACAGATCTATCTGGTGCAAAATTATATGCCTTCAACTCTTTGCAAATTTTTGTCATATAACTTTCCCTGATGTTCATGGAAATTGTTCCAAAATTTTTTGTAAAAGAGTACCATACTTGCTTCATTTCGTGACAGTTGATTTTCGAATCATACATAGTTTAGAAGACATACCAAGTCAAAGGAAAAAAAATAGAAATCTCTTTTCACCCACTGCTTTCTCTAACTGCACAAAAGATTGTTCCTCTACCATCTCTCAGATGTCACATTGTAAATCCATTTTCTAGGGTCTGGATCTGGAGATGTTGTAGCCCCATCGCGAATTATTTTCAGTGATTCACCTACTGCCAAAGTTCAATTCGGAAGCATTAACATCGTTGTGCCTGCCAAGGATGTAAATGGTAAGAAACAATTACTGTTACTTCCTCAGACCTGACGTTCTTTAATGTTGTATATTTTAAATATCTTCCCACATATTGAAGAGGTAAACTAGTACTCCAGAGTGTTGGTTACAGGCTTTTATCCGTTCGTATAAATTTTGGCTGGCCTTCGTGCTGATTTTAAATTTTCTTTTTATGGTTTGAATCTGTATTTCTTGATTTCATATTTGAAGCAAGTTCGGAGGGCATGTTGCTTTTGATTCTTTTGTTGTGCTTAGTGAGCATGTCTGAATCACATAAATTGGTTGTCTCAACTTTTGTTTGTCCACACAAATAAAAAGAAAGAGGAAAAAAGGGTTTTGATTAACACTTCCTGAATTCTGGTGTCACTCGGTCATTATTGAAAAGACATTGACACCCATTTAACTTCCAAGTGCCTTATATAGCAATTTCCCTCTTGGTGTAATTTTCTATGAGCATCATATAAATCAACTGCAACCGAATGGACTTGCTATTTGATTAACTACAAAATAAGCTTATTAATATTTTTTTGGGTATCTTAGATACAGAGTGGCCTTAATTTATCCCCGAAAAACTTAATATCATGCATACGTCTTTTGTTTATATTTACTTATTTTATTTTGTTTGTGCGACTATATACAAATCACTGCAATGTATGTGCAAATCCGTTTAGGTGATCATCCTGCTGAAAACGGCCAAGAAAAGACGTGGATTGCTGATGTGGCATGTGGCGGGACAGGCGGATCAACAGCAGATGTGATTTCTGTTGAAAAAGTGCCTCAAGAAAAGCCAAAAGCTGTATATGATGTGATTGAATTGAGTGATGATGAATCAGAAGATGAGGATCATCAAAGAAATGGCGAACGCCCAGAGGATGCTATATGGCACTATTCTGATCCGCAAGGGCTAATACAAGGTCCGTTTTCGCTCAACGCTTTGAAAAGATGGAGGGACTTAAATTACTTTGATTCTGGGTTTAGGGTTTGGAAAATTGGGCAGAGTTCTGAGAATGCAGTTCTCTTAGTCGATGTCCTCGGTCAGATTTTCCCACATTGATATAATTGTACTAGATTTTGTTTTCTTGAAATGGGAGAAAGGTTGAGATGATTTGTATCGGTGAATATGCTGTGGTGGAATAATTCTATGTAAAAGGTTGCTAATTCCTTGCAAGACTGGGTCTGTGGAACTTACATGGCCATTTTCGAAGTTTGAGTTGTATGTATATTGGAAATGACTCGCCTTTAAAGTTAATTGTGAAGCAAATGGAAATACAATTGGAACAACGTGTCGAAGGAAAAGATGAAGAGAGCTTTTCGAAAAGTCGGAAGAAATGTGCAGAGGCTGTGTGGCCCGTGGGGTGGGGGTGGGGGTTTGCTAAGAGTTATATACGGTGGAGTATTTGATCGCGGGTTTGCTAAGAGTTATATACGGTGGAGTATTTGATCGCAAGCATGTAAGAAATTGTTATAGGTGTAATATACAAGTAGTCGGTGAAAGTAACGAACAAACCTCTTTTCCTCCTTTCTCTCATATTCTGACTGGGTTCTTCTGTCTAACCTTATTTCTCTTTTATAAAAAAAGAATCCTATTAGGATTTTAGTCATTTATTATAACGTGATTAACTCCTCCTAATCTTTGTCCCGACTTATAAGCCCAGTATCCTCTACTCACTATTGAGGACTCCTGTGGGGCTAGCCCTCTCCTATTTCTAACCTATTGTCTAACTCTTAAGGGGTAGGATCTCATCACAAAGCAATTTTATAAATTGTTATTTGATTTTTTTAAAAAAAGTTGTTATTTTATTAAAATTTTACCAATCTTTGACTTGTGACTGACCTAACTCGTGTTAATCGACTCAGGAAGTACCAATCTGTTACTATCCTAACTCATGCTAATGGACCCAGGAAGTATGGATCTACTATCTTTCCATTGCGAACAGATAAGTTTCGAGGGAAAAAAAAGTGAGTGTCTAATTATGGCCGACCCAACTCGTTTTAATGGGACCCGACCCAAGAAGCACCGGCCCATTATCCTTCCACCTTCTCCTAATCTTTGTCCCGGCTCGCCAATATCCTCCATCTTCTGAACTACCCACCACTGAGGACTCCTAGAGGGTTTGCCCTTCCGCGAGCTCCCAAACTCTCCTATTTCACGTGTCTTATTGGGTAGGATCCCATCACAAAACAATTTTACTAATCTTTGAATTGTGGACTCATGTTAATGGACTCGTACCGATTTATATTTTTCTCGCTGTAAATAAATAAGTTTCATGAAAAAAAAAGTGATTGTCTAATTAAGACCAACCCAACTCGTTTTAATGGACCCAAGAAGCACCGGCCCGTTATCCTTCCACCGCAAGGAGTGGGAGGTTATCGTTGCTCTGTGAAACCAACCTGACGCAGTGCCCTCCTCTCTAAAGCCCAGGAAGCTCAGGTTATCGTTGCTCTGTGAAACCAACCTGACGCAGTGCCCTCCTCTCTAAAGCCCAGGAAGCTCAAGCCTTCGCATGGACTCCATGGGCCAAGTCCCCGCTTGGAACGGGCAGGCCAGCAAATAGCAACCTGAACCCAACAAGTTGGACTAACCCAACATCCAATCACAATATTGCCCTCTCTTGAGTTACAAGCCTCCGCTACAAGGCTCGGCGATGATAAGATACTTGTGACAATCTAATGAACTGCTCATTAGCTCAGCATTTTCCCATGTGGGATAATGAATTTCACCATCATTACAAGCCAATTCATTGTAACTGGTAAGAGGACGGAAAAAAAATAAGCTTCGTGTGAGTGTCTCGTGAGTATATTAGCTGCAAATTTAATGAGGAGGTGCAATATAAACGTGTGATTAAATGATTGAAGTTGTTGTCCAAAAGAATGAACAAAATGTTTGAAGTTGTGCTTCCAAGATCGAGGATTAAGCTGCAATTTTGGCTGTAATATATTGAAGTGACATTTTTTGTTTTATTTTAGTTTTTCCTTTTTAAATATAAAAAATTTGTAACTAAATGCTTAACCAGTATATCGACATTAAAAAACAAAATTACACACATCATAAATTATATATGAAATACATTCTTTTCTCAAATGCATCAAGTAATCCAACAAAAAAAATAACGTCAAAAGACAAGTTTGATGGGGCCAAAATACGCTCGTCCCACGTGGCAACTCAAGACAACGACACCTGTCCTCTTGTGATTAAGGTAATTATGCACGAGCGCTGAAACCCCTCAAGCGTCAGTATTCCTCAATGACACGCGTCGTCTCTGCTACATGTACACATGATCAATATTGCCGCTCTCTAACGAGCGCCATTCATACTACATGGCTGAAGCTCCATTTAATCAAGGGAGCCCTCTTCGAGCGCTACACTCCCTCAGGGAAACTTTCACTCCCCCTCATTGTATGAGCCTTGGCCTTCATCCCCTAGCGGATTCCTTGGTCTCCAAGGCTTTTGGTTGACACGAGCGTGCTCTTAGCCCTCGTTACCAACCCCCTAAAACGACTCTCTGACACCCCGTACATGCCCCCGCACCTATCACTGTTGCCAACACCAACTTTCACCAGCTTTTGCAGAGAAGATTCCTCCTAGGTTTCTCTCGCAACGCCACGTGTTAGGGCAACATTCGGCCAGGACCACACTGTGCAAATGACCAAAGGGTGCCTGACCCTCAACTATAAATAGGAGTCTTCACCTCCTTCACTGTAAGCAACTTCCATTTTACTGCACTTTTGCAACTCCTTTACTTTCTCTTTCAGATCATCATCTGACTTGAGCGTCGGAGAGCCAAACTGGGAATCACCCCCAGTTCCCCCCAGCTTGGCCTTCTGACTTTGCTTGGGTGTTTGTCCTAGCAGGTAGAACCCCCCATCTTTTCCGGCGATCATCAACTGGTTTCCTCACTCAAACAAATTGTAAAGTGATTGGATTCTATACCCCATATTCAGACCCATCATTTTTGGCGCCGTCTGTGGGAAACCCGTTCTCAGTTCATCTTTATCTCTCTTTTTGCTAGTCGAGAAACAAACATCCAGCACTTTCATAACCATGGTAACTACAAGGTCCGGAGCTGCGGGAGGAGGAGAGGATCTTCCCCATGATGCCCATGTTACCACCATTCCATCCGCCATCATTGGTGGAGCGCCACCGGCCGGAGGAGTGCCTCCGCCGACAGATCCTATGGTTCCGCTGCCAGCGCCATTGGCCCCACCCGTTCCCAAGGCCGCCGGAGGTGCACAGCTCCCCTCTCTTCCACAACCCCCCCAGAACCAATGGGTTCATCCTCATGCGAATCTCGGAGGGCAACCCTATATGATGCCCCCTCCAGGACATATGCTCACCCCTTCCGTTATGATGCCGGCGATTCAACCCTACCAGGCCGGACAAATCCAGCTCCCGATGGTGATTCCGAGGGAGATTGAAGGGGTGGTGTAGCACCCGAGCGTAAGGTACCACATCCCCCGCACCGAGACCGGACCCGTATATGAAATGGAAGTCCATACACGTGCCAAATCCACGGCGAACGGGGACACAACACACACGCTATGCTAGGCGGGACTAACCCTTGAACCATTCAACTCAAGAAACATATATAATCAGAGTTAAAGAAAATTGCGGAAGCAATAACGACAAAGCATATACAGTGAGCCACCAAGCTCCAAAAATAGATATACAAGAGCATTCTAATATGCAACGGCACTCACGGCCTACAAAATCATAACGCTCCAATCTATACTATGATCAAATACAAAAGTAGCAACAAGAGTATGAATATGAGACTGAAAAGAAGTGCTAAACATAAATGCAAGACCTAGACGACTTGTATTCCCGCCTAGCACTCTTATACCTGCACAAAACAGCTGAAAACCACCGGGTTCAGTCTAAAAGAGACTGGTGGGTATAAAAACGGGGCATAAGATATATAATATAGCATAAATTAAACACATACATGCAAGCCCTAATCCCGTGTGAAGTTTGATAAGAATTTACCAAGTGGTTAAAACAATAGAAAACATCAACGGGATTACGACGTTCATATTCATTCATAATCATTCATAAGGATTTAAGCTCGGCGAGTGAGCGTGCACAATCTCCAACCTTCTCCTCGTGTAATCATATCATAGTTAGTGGTTGTCATACATATCTTTCGTGCACATACGTAAATGATCATAATCATACATATACACCTTCTTCCTCCGGGTGGTGGACAAGTTAGCTAGACCTGACCACCGGTTCTTACATGGGCCAATGGGGGTACATGAATCCCCCAAAGGCACTCAACTCCCATTCCTCGCTAAAACTCCTAGCGAGGGCCGGTATCACCGTAGTTTGGTTGGAACTAGTATATGGGATCCCCGTCAGCCCTTGCTTCCTCGGTTAGCCACATATACTAAGTCCCGGGGCCCGAACAAGCATATATAGAAATGTGTCTCGCCAAACATAAGGTAGGGTTTCACAATTAAAAAGGGGTCATACATTTGAAATCATTTACCCAAAATGACTCGATTGATATAAATATATTATTTTGGCTTAAAACTTTACACATAAGGGATTTATAGGGTTGTTTTAACTAATAGAAGAAAACCCACCTTTACCAAAGCAGAATAAAGGCACAAGCGTCTCAATGCTCGCCCTCGTCTCCGACCAAACCCGAATCTGTGCAAAAGAAAAGGTATGAGACGCAATGACCACATATGACGCTCGGCAATGAGATGAATATGATATGAATGCATAAATGATCATGTTATATCATAAAAATGTTCATGTGCACGATTAAAGAATTTAAATCATATAACCAAATCATTCGTTCATATATTTTATTCAATTTCATAATTTCATAAATTCATAATTTCATAATGCATAACAATTAATCTAAAATTAATTTAATAAGCATAACACATATTATTCAAATTCACATTTAGGAATAAAACAAATAAAACGTTCAATCAATAGTCGGTAGAATAAATACGCGAAATGGAAATTAATTGATTTCAATAATTAAATTAAATCAAATAATATTTAAAATATATATAATAAATATACATAATATAATATACATATAATCATATATAATAATATACAATATATATAATATATACATAAATACACGTACACACACACAAACCTACCCATGCATGCATATATATCTTATATATTACATGCATAAATATATATACTATATATTATACACAAACATGCATGCAACCTATACTATACCCTAACCATGCATGCATTCAATCACACAATCACACACAAACTCACTCCATGCATGCACCTCACGCACACACCATGCAAACAAAACAGCAGCAGCAACAGTCCAGGAAACTCAGCAAAAGTCCAAGGAAAACGGGGTGACACCCCCGTGTCACCCTCCAAGCCTGGACCGAGACACCCCCGTGTCTCGGTACAGAAATTCCAGGCCGGTCTGCACTCCCGTTCCTCGCAGGAACGGGCAGAAATAGCACGCCCGTGACGCAGCAACAGCAGCCTCTGTTACCGACGACAAAATGCGCAGAAAACAGAGCAGGAAAAGGCAGCCATGTACGAGCAAGAAAGGCAACAAAATCATGCATGAAGAGCTGTAAAAGACTCAGTTAAACACACCCAAGAATCCATGAAAGAGACAACAAAAAGGAAGAAGGAATTGACAGCAGTTTTGACAGCAAACCTCAAGCCAAAACCGATCAAAACTGGAGGAAAAACAGAGCATGCTTGCTCTCAGCTCAAACGACTCAGATCATGTCCAAAAAGCCAACAATTGTGCAGCAAAATAACATGAAACCAACACAAGATTCAGTCCCAATCAAACTCACACAAGAAGGAAGCCATACGTGACAAACATGTGGGATTTTCTCAAAATTTCATAAGTGATATCTCATAAATATTTCAACAACCACGAAATCAAAGATCATAAATGTTATGAGGATGCTAAAACAATTAATCTCAGGCTTGGAATCAATCAAAATCATTGAGAAACGAAGAAGATCAACATTTTGCCCAAAATCCTTTATTTTCGGTAAAAGCCCAGAAAATCATGAAACCCTGCTCAAAATCATGAATGAAAGGATGAAAATGATCAGAATTAAACATATAATACAACCCCTAACTTACCTTGATGATTGGTTGAAGTTTGGATGAGATTTGAGCTCCAAAATCTCCAAGGTTTGAAGGGTTACGGGATTGGAATGAGGAACAGAAGCTTTGGCTGAGTTTTGGGGCTTGTGTGAGGATAATCTCGGTTGGGCTTGATATTTACTGATAGATGGTTGAGTTAGGGTTAAAAGGAATCAAACCATGGTTAGTTTGGTTGTGGTTTGGCCAAGTTATGGCTGAATTAGTGCAACAAGGTCAAGTTGGTCTCCGTTTCGTTTTTCGGTTGAATTTCGGAGTTTCAAATGACTTAGGAAAAATGTAAGGCTAAGTTTACTACACTCGAATTTTTGTTACGAGTTCAGCGGAGTTGACGGAACTCGAATCCGAGTTCCCGAGCTCAAGATATTAAATTCGGAACCAAGGGTACGCTAAGTGCTCGTTAGCTCCCGTTTTGGTTCCTCAATTAAAATTTAATTCGTTAACATAACAATTGAATTCAAAAACATAATTTGAGCATAAAATCATGTCCATAACACATATATGTATAACATATTACAAAATCGTGGCATTTCAATATCATTTCATAAGAGAACGAAGCACAAAATTAGTAATATGATCAATCCAAGCAACTCAACATAAATCCCATGCATATATTATAACTCCCATGCATAAATGAAATAAAACCATGCATAAATAATTCCCATGCAAGATTATGATTTTCATGCATAATTATATTAAATCAAGGTTCATGCATAAATCAAATAAATAAATGAGTTCTAATATTACATAAATTAATTTGGTCACGTAATTAATTAGCTTAAACATGATTAATTAACATAACATATAATTAGCATAATTATTAAATTAATAATAATATAATTAAACATATGTATATAATACGACATATATATATATAATTAATAATATTAAAATAAAATAAAATAATATAATATAATAAAATAATAACAATTTATAATAAAATTAAATATAAAACACGTAAAACAATTAATTCGCGCAAATAGGTAAACACATACGTTCTACCTTTACGTCCGAAAAGTTGGGGCGTTACAGGTGGAGTTGCCCCCTTTAACCCCTCAACAGCTGAGGGCTCTTTACGCCCAGTGTGAGGTTCAGGCGGCCCAGGGGGCATGGGAGAGATTTCATTCCATGTACTTCCCCTCTGGGCAGGCCACTCAAGCTGCCCCTCCTTTGGGTGGATTGTAGACATATCCACTTGGGAAGGCTCAGGCCGTCCTAAGGGCTCAACCACCGCCCCCGCCCGCCAAAGAGACGCCCAACCAAGGCGAGAACGAGTGCCCCCATGCGGACAGAGGCAGAGAGCCCACGGAAAGAATCAATTTAGAAGAAGAGGGAGACTCTCATGCCTCCAAGAGAGCCTCCCAAGCCACAAAGCAGGGGGACAAAGACGGAGACGGAAATCTTAACCTCTTCGCGGCTGTGCAAGACCAGCTGCAAGGGATAAAGGATATGGTTGGACAACTCTCTCGAGCGCGGTCTCAGATCTCCCACAGCAGGGATGAACGAGCCAATGCCAGAGACGCTCGTCCCAAAGACCGCCAGCCACGGGTCCCCCACCGCAAAGAGTAGGAAGAGAACTTTTGCACCTACGAATATCATCCGCTTGCGAGGGGCTCCCCCCTCGTGGAAGAAGTTTTAATGGCCCAAGCAGGAATGGCCAAAATCCCCACTTCCGTCAACCGCTATGATGGGACAACAGATCCAGGGGAACACCTGGATCATTTCTTACACTTGACGCACTTGTACGAGCATTCGAGCCACTACTGGGCCAAAGTCTTTGTCACTTCCCTAGTAGGAATGGCTCAGGAATGGTATAAGCGACTGCCGCCCCGCTCGATACATTCATATAAGGAGTTGGCCAATGCTTTCCTGAACCAGTTCAACTCTTTGAATGCCCCCGTCACTGCGCCCACAACACTTTACAATATAGTGCAAGGCAAGAATGAATCTCTTCGCTCGTTCTTCGCCCGCTTTAACAAGGAGATATTGCAAGTGAAGAGGCCTTCCATGGATTTTTTGATCCCAGTGCTTTTTAAGGCTGTGGATCACAAGCAATACGTGAGCAAAAAGTTTGCCGACGCCATCGTGGAAAGAAGGCCAGGAACCCTCATGGCCGTTCTTCGTGCTCGAAGATATGTATGGGATGAATGGGCCCCGGCATCATAGCCCCGTGAGACACGAGCGTCACTAGGAGTGGAGTCGAGAAGATGTTATCAGGAAAGAGCACAAGAAATTACCCCTGGCCCCTCGTCGATTCGAACGCCTCCCGCTCACAAGGCCGAACTCAGAAGTTTACAACCTTTCTGACAAGAAACTCTTCAAAAGACCCATTAAGATGAGAGACACTGAGGCCTTGAGGCGGTCAAACAAGTACTGTGCTTTCCACAAGCAGAAAGTGCACCATACGGATGAGTGCCGCCAGTTGGAGAGTGAAATTCAGAGGCTGGTTGCTGGCGGGCACTTGAAGGAGTTTGTGTGAGCCTTAGAGCGTTTCGATGAGCGTTATTGGCAGAGATAGCGCGAAAGAAGGAGGAGCCTATCACGCTCTAGTAGTCCACGAGGGCGAGGCCCTCCTGAGAGTAGCCATCGCAACAAGGGAAAAGCTCCAGAGCAGGAAAATACCCCTTTTGCAGTCATCAACATGATAGCAGGAGGTTCCTCTGGAGGAGATTCTAATGCTGCCCGGCGACGGTATGTCCGGAGTTACGATCAGCGCCCCGCGGCACCCAAACCAGTTTATGCCATTCAAGAGGCAAAAAATCAGCGCTCGAAAGAGAATGATGTAATAGGATTTACTGATAGTGATTTGGAACATATTGTAACACCCCATGGGGTCAGTGAAACCTCTGACTACCCCATAGTGGTTAGCTTGGA
The DNA here is from genome assembly GCA_037501455.1 of Lantana camara. Lineage (NCBI taxonomy): Eukaryota > Viridiplantae > Streptophyta > Magnoliopsida > Lamiales > Verbenaceae > Lantana > Lantana camara. The sequence goes on along the minus strand of CM074862.1, from coordinate 84,890,059 downwards.
TGTCCACAATCACATTGTAAAGAGGGTGTTAGTGGATAGTGGAAGCTCTGCTAACGTTTTGCCATACACCACGTTCCAAAAGATGAGTGTTACCAACATCCCGCTCGAACCCCTCAAAACAACCCTCATTGGCTTTGGAGGTTCTGAGGTTGTCCCACGAGGGCAAATTCGCTTGGCCACTTCATTTGGCCGAGCCCCGTAGCGCAAAACGCTTATGGTCACATACGCAGTGGTGGAAATTGATATCCCATATAACACCATAATCGGGAGACCGACTCTCGTGGATTTCAAAGCTATCATCTCCACTTACCACTAGAAAATTAAGTTCCCCACCCCCGAGGGCGTTGGAGAAGTTTTGTGCAACGTACGAGAAGCCTGGGAGTGCTACATGCTATCCCTCAGAAAGCCTAAAGCGGAGAAAACATTTCAAATCGGGTCCACAAAGAAATCCGTTGACTTCCCCAATTTGGATGAGGATGGTCCCGTGCGCAAGAGGGCCAAATTGAATAAGAAAAAGAACAAAAAGAAAGATCCCAACAACAGAGATACCCATGAAGCTGCCCTACCAGGGACGGTTGAAGAGTCCTCCTCTGAGGAAAACGAGCGTGGGCAAGAGGAGCCTAGGGATGATGGCCCTCTGACAGGAAAAAAAAGGGCACTTGAGCTCCCCCGTCCAGAAATGAGGATCGAGCCCTCGGAAAATTTCCTTACTATTGAGCTAGAATCAGGGAACAAGGATAAAACTACTCAGATTGGGTCCAACCTTTCTGGGCCCTCGCAGATCATGATGATTAACTTCCTCAGAGAAAATATTGATGTCTTTGCATGGAAAGCCTCGGATCTCACTGGGATCGACCCAAGCGTCATAGTCCACAGGCTCAATGTGTGTCCATCCTTCAAGCCAATTAAGCAGAAAAAGAGAGATGTGCACGGTTTTCGAAAGAAAGTTATTGAGGAAGAGGTTAACAAGCTCCTTGAGGCCCAATATATCGAGCCCATATTGTATCCAGAATAGTTGTGTAACGTGGTACTGGTGCCCAAGAGTGCAAACAAGTGGCGCATGTGCAATGACTTTACGGACCTTAACAAGGCTTGTCCTAAAGACCCTTACCCATTGCCCCGCATAGACCAACTGGTGGACTCAACTGCAGGATGTGAACTCATGAGTATGATGGATGCCTTCCAAGGGTACTATCAAATCTTTATGGCTCCGGAAGACCGTCCCAAAACCTCATTTGTTGTCCACTTGGGTGTATATTGCTTCTTAGTCATGCCTTTCGGACTCAAGAACACTGGGGCCACTTATCAGCGGCTCGTTAACAAGATGTTTGAGAAAGAAATTGGAAGATCCATGGAGGTGTATGTCGATGATATGATTGTTAAGAGCGAGTGTCAGAGCTCACACTTGGAAGATCTCAAGTGCACTTTTGCCATATTGCGCCAGTATGGGATGAAATTGAATCCTTCAAAATGTACCTTTGGAGTGCGAGGAGGAAAATTCTTGGGCTACATGGTTAGTCAGAGGGGAATCGAGGCTAATCCAGAGAAAATCAAGGCTATTTTGGACATCCCATCCCCTCGTAATCTCCGGGAAGTACAAGTGCTGGTGGGGAAAATCATTTCTTTAAACAGGTTTATCTCACGCTTGGCGGACCAAAATCTCCCTTTCTTTAAAATTCTACGCAACGTTCAAAATTTTGCTTGGACTAAGGAGTGCGAGAAGACATTACAGGACATGAAGGCTTACCTTTCGAGCGCTCCACTCCTGACCAAACCGGTGGAGGTGAGAAGCTATTCATGTACCTCTCCGTTTCAACCGAGGCAACGAGCGCAGTTCTAATAGCTGTACGGGAGCGTAAGCACTTGCCTGTTTATTATTTGAGCAAAACGTTACAAGGGGCCGAGAGAAAGTATCTGGAAATTGAGAAATTCGCATTCGCCCTCATTAATACATCCCGACGGTTGAGGCCTTACTTCCAAGCGCACTCAATAACTGTCCTCACTGATCAGCCTCTGAAGCAAGTGTTGTCCAAACCAGATGTATCAGGAAGACTGATAAAATGGGCTATTGAGTTGAGCCAGTTTGACTTAAGTTTCGAGCCTAGAACCGCTATACAAGCGCATGTTATGGCGGATTTACTGGTTGAACGCTTCGGTTTAGAACCTGCTGTTCTAAAGAACGATGGTTTATAGGTCCTGCATACGGATGGTTCCTCAACCTCTCAAGGGGGAGGAGCAGGGGTAACCCTTAGAGACCCCAACGTAATTGAGTTAGACTTTGCAATTAGGTTGGATTTTCAGGTCACCAATAACGAGGCAGAGTATGAAGCCCTTGTGCAAGGATTGAAAATTACTTTTCAAAATGGAGCCTCCAGGATCACCGCTTATGGTGATTCACAGTTAATTGCGAGCCAGGTTGAAGGAACTTATGAGGCTCGAGAAACCACCATGGTGCAGTATTTGAGCAAAGCCAGGGAAATTATTGGGAAGTTCAAAGAATTCCATCTACTCCAGGTCCCACGGGCAGAAAATGAGCATGCAAATGCTCTCTCTAAGTTCGCCTCAGCGTTGGAAGGTACCTCCGAGCGTTCTGTCACGTTCCTTAGAACAGAAGAGCCTTTGATCAAGGAGAGAATCTCCCAGCAAATGGTCGCCATGATTGATCCGCACGAGCCTTGCTGGCTTGACGACATTATCAGATTTCTTAAAGATGGCGTTTGTCCCACTGATAAGGTGGAGGCTCGGAAAGTCAGAAACAAGGCCCCTCGGTTTTCTTTAGACTCAGAGGGGAGGTTATTTAAGAAGTCATTTCAAGGACCCCCGATAAAATGTTTGAGGCCCTCGCAAGCTAAAGAAACGCTTGAGCTTATTCACAATGGAAGCTGTGGAAACCATTCAGGGGGGCGTATCCTAGCTAAGAAAATTCTGAGCAGTGGGTTTTATTGACCCACGATTCTCCAAGATGCCATTGAGTACGCCAAGAAATGCCCCAAGTGCCAGTTTCACTCTAACCTCCCTCAACTACCAGCCGCGCAGATGGTCCCTTTAGATGTCTCATGGCCCTTTGACCAGTGGGGAATCGATATTGTGGGCCCCTTGCCCATCGCGGTCGGACAGAAAAAGTTTATCATTTTGGCTGTCGACTATTTTACCAAGTGGGCCGAGGCTGAGGCCGTAACAGCCCAAAGACCCGCCGTTCGATATTATCCGCTTTGACCAAGGGTAGACCCCAAGCGCCTTACGGTTTTACGTTTCGAGCCACTGGTATAACCCAGTGCACCCAAAAGGCCTCTACTCAGGGGAGGGGGATCCACCACTTATAAAGTGGCTTCAAGCCCACCTCCAACCCAATGTGGGATGAGGCGCTTGGGGTCTACCTTTGACCAAAGCGGATAATATCGAACGGCGGGTCTTTCGGCTGTTACATATATGTAATATCCCACATCGGGTTGGAGGTGGGCTTGAAGCCACTTTATAAGTGGTGGATCCCCCTCCCCTGAGTAGAGGCCTTTTGGGTGCACTGGGTTATACCGGTGGCTCGAAACGTAAAACCGTGAGGCGCTTGGGGTCTACCCTTGGCCAAAGCGGATAATATCGAACGGCGGGTCTTTGGGCTGTTACAAATGGTATCAGAGCCAGGGACCCGGATTCGGTGTGCCAGCGAGGACGCTGGGCCCCTATGGGGGGGTGGATGTAATATCCCACATCGGGTTAGAGGTGGGCTTGAAGCCACTTTATAAGTGGTGGATCCCCCTCCCCTGAGTAGAGGCCTTTTGGGTGCACTGGGTTATACCAGTGGCTCGAAACGTAAAACCGTGAGGCGCTTGGGGTCTACCCTTGGCCAAAGCGGATAATATTGAACGGCGGGTCTTTGCGCTATTACAGAGGCCGTTGCAAAGATTACATTTAGGGTAGTGAGAGACTTCATTTGGAAGAACATTATCTGCAGATATGGCATACCAAGGGTGCTCATTTCAGACAATGGGTCCCAGTTCATAGCAGCTGACACGCGAGAATGGTGCTCAGAGTTGGGCATTGAGCAACGTTTCACTTCAGTAGGTCATCCCCAAGCCAATGGGCAGGCAGAAGTCACCAACAGGATCATTTTGCAGCATCTGAAAACCATGCTAGAAAGCAAGAAAAGTGAGTGAGCCGAAGAGCTACAAGGAGCCCTATGGGTGTATCGTACAACTCCACGAGCATCAACCGGAGAAACGCCATTTGCCATCGTGTATGGATTTGAAGCCATGATACCAGCGGAAGTTGTACATGAATCCACTCGTGTAGCCTATTTCGAGCCCCAGGATAATTAAGTCAATAGGAGCCTGGAGTTGGACCTGCTGGAGGAAAGAAGGGACAATGCATGGGCAAATATGCACAGATATAAGGCAGCTGTGGCACGACAGTACAACAAGCGTGTGAAAGAAAGAACTTTCCAACTAGGAGACTTGGTCCTGAAGAAAGTAGAAGTATCTAGGCATGTGGGAAAATTGGACCCCAACTGGGAAGGTCCGTTCAAAGTCATACAAATCAGATCTAACTACACTTACACCGTGGAGACACTTCAAGGCAAGCGCCTGCCTCGCCCTTGGAACGCATGTAACCTCCGGCGGTTCTATGTTTAAAAGTTCTCTAGAAATGATGATGTAACAATCCCACTAATGGGTTTTATGTACTACTTCAAATCTTAAGTAAGTTACAATACATTCTCTTGAATATTTCTATACTACTGCTTTTAAATTACGCAAGTGGATAAGACCCCCGTCCTTCGTTTCTATGAGCGTGGCTGGCAATCCATTTCAATACGCACGATGTTATTGCACATGGGTTACGCTTGCCAACGCTCTACTCCACGTGGGGGGACACCCTCATAAGGATAGCCTGGTAACGCTCACAACCAACATGATGAATCAAAGAAGAACGCAAGGAAAATCCTAGTAGGCAACATGTATAATCGCGCTTGTTCAGCAGTAACGTTATTTGGAATAAATTTTCACAGGTTTTGAACGAGGGCAGCCTTTTAGTAAGACCCTCGTAATTACTCAAGACTTAGTAAAATTTCCCAAGTGTAAAAGCCAAATTTTCACAAGTCTTGAGCGAGGGCAGCCTCTCAGTAAGACCCTCGTAATTACTCAAGACTTAGTAAAATTTTCCAAGTTAATCAAAATTTTCACAAGTCTTGAATGAGGGCAACCTCTCAGTAAGACCCTCGTAATTACTCAAGACTTAGTAAAATTTTCTAAGTATAAAATCAAAATTGTCACAAGTCTTGAACGAGGGCAGCCTCTCAGTAAGACCCTCGTAATTACTCAGGACTTAGTAAAATTTCCAAGTTGTTAAGCAAAATTTTTTACAAGTCTTGAAAGAGGGCAATCTTTCAATAAGACCCTCATACTTACTCAAGATTTAGCTAAAACAAGGCATATCTTACCAAGCATGTTACACATAATCTTAGCATTATGAGATTTTATTACAACAAGCGCAGGGTAAGAGTTTCACAATCAAGAAAATAAAAAGAGACATTAATATGAAAAGGAAGAATTTCATTGATTTGAGGCTTTCACTAAAGTTACAAAACAAGGACCCATGGGCCCTTAACATTCTTACAAGGAAAAGACTAAACTAAAGGAAGGGAAATTTCAGCATAAGTGAAGGAAAGGAATCATCAAGCTGCAGGAGCAACATCTTCATCCAGAACTACCAAAACGTTTTGGGCCACGGGACCGTGAACAGGGCCTGCCGGCTCTTGCGCTTGGGGGGCATGTTCTTCTTCGTTTTGGGCGGCTGGAGGAGGCTCAGGCTCGTTGTTTCCCGGTGCTTGGATGGCATTGGGCTCGTTGGCTTCGTTGGCAGGAATGGCGACATTATCAACGACGGGCGCCAGAGGCTCATTTGCTGGAGGGTTTTCAGAGATGGCACTAGCATTGTTATTCCCCTCACTTTGTTTTGCCTGAGAGGTTCTTTCCGGAGGATGAGCCACCATGTACTCATCATGGATAAGATTGACCAGGAAATTGTACTCCGGCTCGGAGATATTGGCCTCAGGATCCTCGCGATCATCGTCCTCCTCAACGTAGCGCTCGTTGAACATGAGCCCTATGCCCTGCGCCTCACGGATGGCTGGATCAGTCAAGCCCTTATGAATGCCCTGCTCAATGGCCAAGTTGAAGGCTTTTTGGGCTTCATCAAGGTAGTGAAGAGAGGCTACAAAGTTGAATGCCTTTGAGTGGCAAAACTTGATGAGCGCCTCTTTGACCGACTGCTCAATACGGTGAGGAAGTTGGGCCATAGTATCAGCATATTTTTTCTCCGCCTCAGTCGCCCTCGTCTTCCACTCGTTGCGGTCGGCAACAAGTTTTTGATGACTCTCATTAAGGTTATTGAACTCATTACGCCAACTCCGCCGAGCGTTCTCAACGTTCTTGAAGTCCTCCTGCAACTTCTTCATCTCAACTTCCATTTTTTCGTGCTCTTCCTTGAGAGAGAGGTACATGGCCTTCTCTGTGTCCAACTCTTCTTGGAGTTGAGCGGGATCGTTCGCGCATGCCATTTTCTTGTACTTGGCCTTCCGATCAGCATAAACGATGGCACGCATTTGAATGTTCTTTGCCCTCGGAAGCACTTGATGCATAGGCTCGAAGGGCAGAAGTGTTAGTAAAAATTTTGTATAAAAGACATCTTTAGAAAATGAAATTCGAGGAAGACAAAGGGACTTATAGAAATGAGGCCGTGCACCATATCTGTAACGCCCCAGCTTTCGGCATTTCAGGTATGAACGACACGTGTGGGTTTGAGAGTTATAATTTAATTATTATTTGATGATTTCTTTAATTTTCCATGTCATGACATAGATTTTTATAAAATTATATTCTAAGTATTTTTATGAAATTCATATCAAATTGATACTTATTGCATAAATTGAACTTGATTGCAACGTGAATTAATTTCCCGAACTTGATTTAATTTCTTCTATGGCCTTACTTGCTCATTTTCATGAATTTTGGGACTTGATTGCATTGGACTTAAATGATCACTTATCTTGGAATTGTGGCTAATTGCATAACTTAATAAATGGAAGGACTTAATAGCAAATTGGAGTCATTTTTCCCCTTCATAGCAGCAATCACGTACCATGCCTTCCCATTTCATACAAAACATTTCATACACATTTGCTCTTGTTCCCTTTCAACTGAGACAAAACCCTCTTCAAGGAGTAGGGAGATTTTCATCATTCAAGCTATAATTTGTGGGTTTTGTGATCATTGAAGCATCATCAACATCATATCTTCATCTCATCTTCTATTTCTTTCATTTGAGGTAATTTTGGAGCATTGATGATTTTCTTGGATATATGGTATGTTAGGAATAGTGCCCTAGAAAGCCGATTGTATATCCGCTTTGTGCTTTTCCTTATTGTAATCACAGACAATCTTTGAATGAAATAACGAATTGAGGCAACAATTCTTTATATGCTCTTGTTTGGTATGCGTTTACTTTATCTGTGCATGTATGAGAACTCCCCTAATCCTGATGACTTTAGGACTCTGCCATTTAGGTGAAATGGTTCATGAAACGAGCCCTATATCACATAAGTCATGATTAGTAAAATACTCCAAGCCGATGAGTCCTACAGACAGTGGGAGTGTCAACCTGACTCCTCTAAGGCTTGCTTGTGGGATCACGCCCTTAAGAAGGACCACCTTATTTCATGGAGGTGCAAAGTGTATAGTTGATACGTGCGTGATACATGAGGGTGCTTACTTTAATAAGTAAGTTCACTGAGGTGCCCCGTGTGAGAACATTTCTAAATGGGAAATGAAGTTTCTATTTCAGGAAATGGAAACTTCCAGATTAGGAAATATCTCACGAGTCATTGATGTGATTAATTGATCCTTAAGACTTGAGGTTCCTTGTCACTTTATGAGTTAACTCTGTAATCTTAGGTATAAGCTTTAAAGGGTGTTGCCTTAGACAACTGATTCAAGGCTTATGCTGGGGCTGCACAAGTGATTCATGAAAGTGAATGAGAATCAAGAAAGGACCTACACTTGCATTTGCAAGGTGATCTCTTATTGTGTAAGTCATTCATATGCCATATGGAGTCCTTGGCCAAGGCAGTAGATCAAGACATCAAGAAAAGGGTTTCTTGGATTGAGATCAAATGGATATGAAATGCACTTAGCTTTAAGACCAGATTATTAGGGTTCTGATTATTCCCTTACCCTAGATCTTGGTTGAGAGATAGTAAGTAGGAGGATTGTATCTCACATGAATCAATGACTTAAAGGTTCTGTCGAATCCGAACATTCCAATTCAGCTAGGGGTTAAACACCTGTTGCTAGACTATGGTCGTTTAATCTGTGGACTGATTAGTTAATTAGTGAATTAATTAATTAGGGTCACTGCTAATTGAATTGAGAACCTAGAGGGTCACACACAACAACTTGGTTACATGAGTTGAGGCTTTAAAATGATTAAACGAGTTAATCGGGCCAAAAAGGGTTCCACACGTGTGAAACCACACGTGTGGGTCACGTGAGTGACACGTGTCCTTGTGACACGTGTCCCACACGTGTATATATATATATCGTATATATATATATATATATATATATTAAATAATTAAATGTGTTAATTATTTAATAGACTTTGGTTTAATTTTGAATTAAAAAGAAAAGTCTAATTTTGGAGAAAAATAATCTAGTTAATTAATTATGAATTAATTAATTAGATAAAATAAGTTATTTATTTTTTAAATAAATAAAGTATAAAATTATCCAAAAATAGTTTGGATATTTTTAGCTCTCTTGAAAGTTGATTTGAATTAGAATTCAAAGTCAAAGTCAAAATACTTGATGATCAAGTAATAGGAGAGAGAGGGACCAAAACCCTAGTCCATAAGGACTAGGAATTTCGGCCACTCCCCTCTTATAAATAGGGGAGCTCGAGCTCCCCTTAGAGCTAATTGGCAATTCTTTTGGTTCATGTGTTGAACACCATCCTTTCTCCAAGATAAACGAAACCCTAGGTTAAGCCTAAACACTAACTAGAGAACTAGCATCCTTACTAGTTAGATTGTAGTCAAATTGGTGGACTATCTCTAGAGAGCTTCAAGTTAGAAGTTTGAAGATTCGAGCTTTACCAAGGAGAGGGGATCAAGCCGCGAGAAGAGCGTTCTTGGGTGGCTTGAAACGCTTCAAGAAAGAATAAAAGAAAAGTAAGTTTCTTATCTCTACGAATTTGGATACACGATTGCGAGTCCAAGGTCCTTTTGTTGGGAAATTTTTTTAAATTCCACTGCTTTCTGATTCGTATTTTCCAATACAAACAAGGTATGAATGTTCGTGCTATGTATGCAAATGGTACCTTCAACTACCGCGGCTGGATCAATATCAGCATCCTGCTGCTCTCCGTCCAAAGCATAAGCACGAGCCCTGATCAGTGGTCTCTGTGCTCCCGGTGGCGGCATCCTGCGGTCTGGACATCCATCTACCATATGCTCGTCGCTCCCACAAAGTAGACATAAACCCAGACGCCTCCTGCAGTTATCATAGATGTGCGTCCTCTGACCACAGAAGGTACAAGCAGGCCTCTCGGGTGGAGGTGGCAAAGCTGGAGCAACTGGGACTCTAATCACTGGTCCTGCTGGTCGGGGCTTCTTCCCCGGGCCCTTCGGAGCTGGTGGTCTATCCGCGAGTCGTGGGTCGTTCGAACTGTGTACAATCAATCAATCAATCAATTTTATATGTTTGTTTTGTGCATGAAATTAATCATATCATTCCATAAATTGTCATTGCACGTTTTAATGTTCATGATTACGCCGTTCGTCCTAATTGGTACATTTTGAGTCGTGTCTCACGGACAATTGTCTTTCTTGCACAGGCCAGCTTCCTAGTGACGAGGAGCAGGCCCCGTGAGCTGTTTCCTTGTTTATTTTGGTCATTCAGGTGAGGTTTAATTCTAGATACATAGCGTAAAACCCTATGTGAAGTTTTAAGCCAAAATTATACCTATATAACTATAGTTTTCAAATGTTATTGGTTTTCAAAGGATTTACCGAACTATTGTATTGATTGATTGATTGATTGATTTGGCAAGTATTGTATTGCACTGTGGGCCCGAGGGTAGTGACTCGAGCCAACCGGGAAAGCATGAGTTGACGGGTAACTCGAGCGCTATTCTCACCAAATTGGAATGACCCCTGAACCCCCTAGGAGATTAGGGGAGGAAGGAGTTTCGGGCTTAGGGATTCATGTACCCTCTGCCCAGATTGATTGGATGGTGGGGCTTTGCAATCCCACCATCACCCGGAGGAAGAAGGCGTTATTGAAACTGCTAATTGTGTACCGTAATGAATTGCTTAATCACCTAACCATTAAATAATTGATTGATTGATGGTACACAGTCGGAGTAAGGTTGGAGAATTACCCCACTCGCCGGGCTACGAATTGATTGTATTGAATTGATTAAATTGATAAATTGAATTAGTTGTAACCTCAGGCGATAGTATCTCTTATTTTACTAAATCGCATTGTTATTTTTCAAAATTATTACCCGAGATTATGACTTGCATGTATGTGCGCTTATATTTATTTATACCCCTCGCTCAGTCCGTGTTGGACTGACACCTCAACTTTTCAGTTGTTTTGCAGGTGCGTGCTAGGCGGGAATTAGAGTCTAGCGTGTCTTTAATTTGGGTCTAGCACACTTCACCTCATCTTTTGTTCATGTATAGATACTTGATATTTTGTAGCATGCCTTATTACTTGTTTTGGAGATGATATTGTATTGATATATATTGTGGGTACCTATTAGTAAATATGTAAATATGGTACCTATAATTATTGAATGAACTATTGCTTCCGCTTTTATTACTCTGAATTGATTGTTTGGTTTGGGGTTAGTCCCGCCTAGCCTTGTTGTCGTTTTTTTTTTATTGTCTCCCGTTCGCTATAGTGTCGGTTCATGTATGGATTACCCGTTTCATATGTGGATTGAGACTATAGTGCGGGGGATGTGGGGCCTAGCGTTCCGGGTGCTACAATATCGCTGGTGACCTTTTCAACAGATTTGGAATACAAGTGCTTGTGATCCGCTGAAAACTGGACCCTCTCGTATAGGCCCTCACTGATGGATTGGGCGAGCATTCCGTGCCTCAATAGTACGACACCCCCATCTGTGAAGCCCTTGTAGCTCCTATCCCCTTTGCGCTCAAAATCCCACAGATGTTCTCCCTCTGAGGAGGAAGTGTCTCTATCGATACCCTTGGGGCCCTCGACCACCTGTTTGCCTTTGCCGGATATGGTAAAGGAATCCGGCATCCTTTTCCTCTTTCTAGAGGCTGAGGCCCTTGCTTCTTTGTTGAAGCTCGTCGGAGGCCTTGGTGGCGGAATCGGAATGGGAATAAGGGCCCCACTTGTTTGAGAAGCGGCCGAGGCCCTTCGAATCACCCTTGTGTCTGGATTGGGTGCTTGATTATTGCCGCGACCCTGGCTGGCGCTCGAGCCTGCAGCTTGCCTTCCACCACGCTCGTTGCCTCAACCTGGGCCTCGGGGTGGTGGGTTCTACTAGTTACCCTGGTTGGCTTGGCACCTGTTAGCATTGGCGAACAGCATGACGAATTCCACCAGCCATAATGATGTTTAAACCTGAGGCAAGAAAAAACAACGAGGGCCAGAAACCCTTGAACAAACTTCATAAAAACAAGTTACAAACGCAAGAAAACAGTTAGCATCCCTATCTACAAGTTAGTGCCCTAAAATCTAACCGTCTCTCTCCAAGTCCCAAGCAGGAGGGTTGCGGAGATATTGGGGGTCGTTGGTAAGCCCACAGAGGAACATGAGTTCCGCGTCGTCGATCAAATCTTTGGCTTATATCAGCCGGCCCTCGTCCCTCAACGCCCCAGCTAATTCTTTACCCCAGTTCTCAGGGAAAGTGGGGTCCAGGCGATTCTTCACAAGGGAGCCTTTCCCGTGCGAGATCCGCTCTAATGATACCCCAAAGTCATCATCCACTGGGGCCTTGGAAAAAATAAACTTCTCCTTCCAGTCTGGCCCATAGGTGGATGATGGAGAATTGATCAACTTCAGGTGGGCCTTTGCTTGAACATAATAAAAGAAGCCCGCCTCAGGAGAGGAGCATGGAGAGCTGACAACTTGGAACAGAGCATTGAAATTTGACATTGAAGACAAGTTTCCAGTGCACTCCATGAGGATCATGAAGCTGGTTATGAGGGCGAGACCGTTGGGCACGATCTGCGAGGGACTTAGGTTCAAGTTATCCAAAATGTTGGCCACTGGGTTTGGAATTGGAAATCTTAGGCCCCCGAGCCAATCACGTCTTTGTAAACCTCCATTTCTCCAGGTGGGGGATGGTTGGCACGCTCGTGCTTGGTTGGGATCCTCCTTGTGTAATGCTCGTCCCAGTAAATTGGAGCTAGAACAAACTTTATCTCCTCCAGAGTGATGGTGTTGGGAGTCTCATCAGGGGTACGCTCGGTCGCTTGCATACCTGAGCCCTCACCCTCGTTCGGCCCTTTGGTCTTTTTAGCCTTTTTGGGCCTCTGTGATTTCTGCCTTTTGCCCTTGGTATGGGACCCTTCTGAGGGCCCCGCTTCTCCTTCAAATTCAGGGGCCGGAGCTACGATAGCCACGGTCACGGTATGGCGGTGGGGATGAGTCGCGCTCTCTGTAATCGGGAGAGTCACCCCTTGCCTCTCCGCTTCTATCACCAAGTCCATTTCTTCGAAAATATGCTCCACCCCATCCGGATTTCTCTCATTCATGGCCATAACGGCCGCATCCAATTCTTCGTCCCTAGGGGAACCTGGAGAGGAGGAACTCTGGGTAGCCATCTCCGCAACCTCACGAGTAAACTCTTCTATATGATCTCTGGCCAAGGCTATTGCAGAATCTGGAAGGGATTTGGGGATTTTGGAAGAGAGGGATGTTCAGAGAAATTTGGGATTTCTAGAGAAGGTGGAACCTGAAAGATTACTAAATCCTAATCTGATTCTAAGGTTAGTAAAGTTAGAAGATTTCACCGGAAGTTACCTTGAGTTTTCTGGAAAAGCTTGAAGGAAAGTTTCGAGTGCTCTGAAACTTGTTTGCAAGAAGTTTTCTGCAAATTGGTGCTCTGAAGATTTGTTCGCATAAAAGAAGATATGGTTACAGAATCCCTTATTTATAGGGATGGGAGTTGGTACGTTTCTGACAAATAATTCGAAAATACAATCATTTCCTACCTAGGAAACCGTTCACTTTATTGAACCGTCACGTACTCCCCAAGAATCACGCGCCCCACGCGCATCAGCATTTAATGCGCAGACGTTACAAGCGGTCAGAAGAAAGGACCGCATTTAATGCATAGAGGTTTCAAGCGGTCAGAGGAAAAGACCGCATTTATGACGCAATCAGAAGGATAAATTGCCCAACACGTTACGCTTTCCCCAAGCGCCACGCTCGAAGATTTACTTTGACAGAATTCTACAGTCCTCATTATTAAGGACTACAGAATTGGGGGGCAAAATGATGGGGCCAAAATAGGCTGGTGCCACATTTGGACACGTGGCAACTCAAGACAACGACACCTGTCCTCTTGTGATTAAGGTAATTATGCACGAGCGCTGAAACCCCTCAAGCGTCAGTATTCCTCAATGACACGCGTCGTCTCTGCTACATGTACACGTGATCAATATTGCCGCTCTCTAACGAGCGCCATTCATACTACATGGCTGAAGCTCCATTTAATCAAGGGAGCCCTCTTCGAGCGCTACACTCCCTCAGGGAAACTTTCACTCCCCCTCATTGTATGAGCCTTGGCCTTCATCCCCTAGCGGATTCCTTGGTCTCCAAGGCTTTTGGTTGACACGAGCGTGCTCTTAGCCCTCGTTACCAACCCCCTAAAACGACTCTCTGACACCCCGTACATGCCCCCGCACCTATCACTGTTGCCAACACCAACTTTCACCAGCTTTTGCAGAGAAGATTCCTCCTAGGTTTCTCTCGCAACGCCACGTGTTAGGGCAACATTCGGCCAGGACCACACTGTGCAAATGACCAAAGGGTGCCTGACCCTCAACTATAAATAGGAGTCTTCACCTCCTTCACTGTAAGCAACTTCCATTTTACTGCACTTTTGCAACTCCTTTACTTTCTCTTTCAGATCATCATCTGACTTGAGCGTCGGAGAGCCAAACTGGGAATCACCCCCAGTTCCCCCCAGCTTGGCCTTCTGACTTTGCTTTGGTGTTTGTCCTAGCCGGTAGAACCCCCCATCTTTTCAGACGATCATCAACTGGTTTCCTCACTCAAATAAATTGTAAAGTGATTGGACTCTGTACCCCATATTCAGACCCGTCAAAGTTTAATCCTACAATCCTACTTAGGGGAATTAGTGTCCCACTCTATTGACATGCCATACATCTATATAATTGTATGAGTCTTGCGCTCTGTAATCCTATTCTACCTATTTATTTTAATAATCAATTTTATCTGTACGAGGAAAAGGTGGAATATGTGACACATAAATTTTCCTCTTGTTTAACTAGTGAAGCACAAGGTGAAATACATAAGGTGGGAATAGAAGATGGAACTAATGAAATATGAAATAGAATATAGAAAGTGAAATAGAAGTTCGGAACTAGCTGATAAAAAGTAGAACACAAAGAGCGGAACGAAAAGTTTGATTCGATTACACACTTTGTAAACTCGGATATGTTCAACCAAAAAACCTACGACTTTCATAATGGCTATTTGTGTTTAAATTTCTATTTAAAATTTTACTTGGAAAGTATATTATTGTGAATGATGGTTTTAAGCAAGACGACTTTTAATATAATTTTATATTTTTCCTCGGGCAACATTCACGTACAAGTATGACTTTTAAGATTTTTTTTTTTTTTTTTTTTTTTTTTTGAAACTGACATTCAAGATTTCTTTTTTTTTTTTGAGAACATAGGCGCCCAAAAAAAATAGCCTAATACATCAGCAACAAAACAACATAAGGAAAGCACTAAGAATAGTATGTAGCACCCTTATCAGTTTGCAAGGTCAGCAAGGAGAAGGCGCTTGGCAGCATCAGGCAAATTATCAGTTCCTTCCTAACCAGAGGAAGCATTACGTGCAAGCCAATGAGCTACCATGTTGCCTGTCCTTCGAATGTAAGAGAAAGAGGGAATAGAAATACGTGAACGAAGGTTGCGGACATCCGAAACAATATTTCCTGAATCCGAACAATCATCCATTGAGTCCGTAATCTTGTTAATAACATTCAAGCAATCGCCTTCGAAGATGACCGATGTCCAACCCATTCGGCAGGCTAACTCAACAGCAGCTCGGGCAGCCATACTTTCAACAATCTCGACACTAAAGCGGCCAAGAAAACGGGCAGAGAGCCAACCAACTAAGGGTGAACAAAAAAACCAAACCGAACCGAACCGAAATCGAAACCGAACCGTACCGAAGGGGTTCGGTTTCGGTTTCGGTTTCGGTTAGCAATACTTATAAATTTTGGTTTCGGTAAAAACCGAACGGTTTTCGGTTTTTACCAAAAAACCGAACCAAGCCCCCTTTTCCCCTATGTTTTTAGTTTCCCCATGTCATAACTCATAAGTCACGCTTTATATTTTTACACACACGCTTTAATTTCCCCAAAATTTTCAGACAAGAAGTCTCACTCTTCAGAGTTCAGTCTTCACTTCAGACATCCCCCAAATTCAACTTTAGATCTAGGGTTTTCTTTTGCCAAAATGCCCATCCCGCCGCCAACGCCACCCACCTCCCCCGTCGGCCGTCGTCATCCCACCGCCACCAACCTCTCCCCGCAAACTCAGTTAGCTTGGAGCTTGACCGTACCCAGTTGCATTCCCAGTCAGCCGCCTACCTCAACCGTCTTCCGCCGGACGCTGCCACGCTGCATTCCCAATTGCCGGTAAGTATTTTATTTATCTTCCTTTGAGTGATTGTCATTTGTATTAAGGAATAAGTGATGGGTAAAATTAGTATAAAATTAGTCTGAAATTAGAAAGTCTAAAATTTCTTCTTCACTCTTCAGTCTAAAATTAGTAATTGATTTCATTTTGTAGGTTGAAATGAATTGAAGAAATGATGCTACTCAGTTGTTGTTTAGAATTTAATTCTGGCCTGGGGTTTGGAGTCTGGACATTTTCAGGCTTGGTTAATCTGTTTTCTGTAATTCAAAAGATGCTACTGCCTACTGTAATATGGATTATGTAGATTGAAATGCATGTTTACAGGTTTTCTATTTAATTAGTAGAATTGTGCCCAGGTTTTTCCTTTTTTTTCTTAATTGAATTTCGGTTATTTCGGTTAATAACTGAAACCGAACCGAAAAAAAATCGGTTAAACCGAACCGAAACCGATCTTGATCGGTTTGGTAAACGGTTAGGTAAATTCAAAAACCGAAATTTCGGTTAACCGAACCAAAAAACCAAAATTTTGGTTTTTTACCGAATGTGCACCACTACAACCAACACAAGCACCATTTAAGTCACGAGCCACCACTCCAATACCCACCTCTCCCAAGTTAGCAAAGGTCAGACCATCAAAATTGATTTTAAAAGAATCTTGCCGGGGGGAGGGGGGACCGTAGCTATTTCACTTGATGTTGTGGGGAAGAATGATAACAGGCATATTTACTTGGTTATTGTATTCTTGGGGCTGCACTTTTGAGTTTAATTTGTCTTTATATTGGTGCTTTTAATAGTTTTTGTGTTTTAAGAAGTGCAGGGGTCCAGTAGCAATTTTTGGGCTGTTTTGGAGGAATTTAGCATCTTTTTGGGTTGGAACTTTCTTTGTCACGTGTGGAGCTTGTTCTTGGAAGATAATTTTATGGACTTTTGTTATGAGTGGTGGCGTGGCTGATTGGGCTTTATAGCTGGGCCTTGTGTGCATGATGGAGCTGAATTAATTGGTGAGGTCCAGCAGGAGCCTTGGGTAGTAAGTTGGTCAAGAAGAATCCAAGTCCTTTTAGGGCAAGGATTTAGGGCATCAGCGTTAGCTATATAAAAATCCTTCTTCCGGACCAGTTTGAGGGACTTTTGGCGAGACAAGGATTACGGAGCAGCTGGGCAGGGGACTTTTGGCAGTGAGAGTTGAAGATTTGGCCGAGAGCAACAATCCTTCCTCATCCATCTTAGTAGCTTATGATTTCCTTTTATTTTGCGTTTCCAATCATGTTTATGCAGAGCTAATTCCATAGTACTTAGCTAGGAGTTTTCAATTCATGTTTGCTACATTGTGAGACCTAATTAGTTTTATAATTCAGTTTAGTTCAAGTATTTCTTAACTCCCCGGTTGTCGTGTTTATTGTTAATTACTTGCTTATTCAATTAGGGCCCAATTGTCTAAGTGGTTAATTGCATATTGCTAATCTTGATTGCATGAAGTATACGTAGTGCTTGATAGATAATTAGTAGCACGTTAGTGATAGGAAGTCGTAAAGTCGAATCTAATTCACTAAGGGAGTTAACAATCAAAATTGAATCTTGCACGTGTCGTGACTTGGTTAGTTTGGGCTAGTGTTTTCTTGAATCTCAATGTTGTTGACTTATTGAATCCTGTCGAGTGTCTCTAGGGGTTGTAAGTTAATTCGGGAGTAACTGTCGAGTGTCTCTAGGTTATTCTACACATAAGAGAAAACGAGGTGGAGTCGAGAGTCTCTATCCACCATAGCTAGTCTATTTGAAGAACTGAATTTATCCTTGCGTCTGTGATCGATGTTAAAAACTGAATTGTGACTCTTAGCTAGGTATTGTTTCTCCAATTGTTTTAAACAAGTACCAATTATCCTCCCTCGAGTGCTTTATTATTTTTACCTGTTTTATTTATTTGTTTTTATTTAGTTTAGTAACTTCAACAAACCCCCCCCTCTAAACTTTTCTCGTTAATTTAGTGAACTCTTTTGTGATTAGAGTAGAATTATTTTCATCCAATCCCTGAGGAATCGACCCGTTCACACTTTACTACAAGCTTTAGCTGTGAATAGGATACTATTTATTTTGACAATTTCGACACTTGTTAAATTTTGGCACAGTAGGCTGCAGGCGGAGGCCATTCAGAAAAGTTGAACTGAAAGTCCGGGCGAAATTAATAACCTCTCCGGGAAGAACCTGTTTATCCTTAAAGGTTATAATGTTCCGGAACCACCAAATGGCCCATAAGATAGTAAAAAAGAGAGCTGCTTCCCTATGATCAAGGGTTTGGGATACGAAGGAGATCCAATTAAGAATATTGCCACCGTGGAAGGAGATAGAAGCAGTAGGGAGGGTTGGAAAGAGCCCAAGTCTGACGAGCGAAGTCACAGAAAAAGAAGAGATGAGTAAAGTCCTCGGGAGAACCATCACAAAACGGATAAAGAAGAGAAAGTGAACATCAACCTCTGAGGAGATTTGTGGATGTGGCAAGGGCATTGGAGCAAAGACGCCAAATGCAGACCTTTACTTTTGGAGCAACCTTAGCCGACCAAATGAACGACCAGTCAGAGTTGGACGAGGGACCAGTGTTGTGATTCCGTCATGGGAGCAGGGAAAGAGCAACATAGTATGTACTCTTGACAAAGAATAGTCCAGTCGTAGAGAAATGCCAAATAATTTTATCTTGATATAAAGGATTCCCAGGGGGAAGAGAAAGAATAAGCTCCTAGTCCACCGGAAGGAAAATCTCATGAATAAGATCAATGTTCCATTGTCCTCTATCCTGATCAAGTAAATCTTTCACAAAAGTGATTGAAGTGTCAGCAGGCCGAGGAAAAAGAGGCTTGAAATTGAAAGGGCGTGGGATCTATTGATCATGCCAAATCCGAATAGAATTATCGTTACCGATCCTCCATCTCGAGCCTGCTAAGAAAACCGGACGTGCCGCAAGGAGACTTCTTCATGTAAGAGAAGGTCTGTATCCAATAGAAGCATTACTGAAGTCTGTACGGGCGAAATAACACGCTTTCAAGAGTTGTGTGAGCAGGCAGTCGGGGTTCGAAGTTATTGTCTAACACTGCTTGACCAAGAGAGCCAAGTTGAAAGCTTTGAGATTACGAAAACCAATCCCACCAGTTTTCTTGCTCTCACACAATCGATGCCAACCAACCCAGTGTATTTTATCCTTATTCCCATTATTCCACCAGAAGTCCCTAATCATTCTCTCAATATCAGAAAGTAATAAGTCTGGTAAGCGGAAGCAACTCATAGAGTAAGCTGGAATTGCTTTAAGGACTGCCTTAATGAGGATTTCTCTCCTGACTTGGGAAAGGAACTTCTCAGACCAACCTTGTATCTTAGCCCAAACCTGCTCCCGAATGTTGTCAAACACTTCTTTTTTACTTATGCCCACGACAGTTGGTAATCCCAGGTATTTATCATGCTTAAGTACCTCGGCAACCCCAAGATGATGAGTAAGTCGCTCCCGGATGTTATTGGTGACATTAGGACTAAAAACAACTGAGGACTTCTGATAATTCACTGATTGACCGGAGACTCTCTCATAAGTGCATAACACATCACGGATTCCTTCAACCGAGCCATCATTCACCTTAGCGAAAATCAAGGTATCGTCTGTGAAAAGTAGATGGGAAATACTAGGAGCCCGTGTACAGATAGAAATTCCTTGAATACGATGATCGATCAACAACCGTCGACAGAAAACCTCTGTACAAAAAAGAAACAGAAAAGGGGAGAGATGGTCTCCTTGGCGAAGATCCCTTTTAGGAGTAACATAGCCGAAATGGAAACCATTAAGAACGAACGAGTACTTAACAGAAGAAACACAACGCATGATGATTTCCATGAAAGAAGCACAAAAACCTATCCTCAGGAGAACTCGTTCCAAGAAGAGCCATTCCACGCGGTCATATGTCTTACTCATATCGAGTTTAAGGGCAAGGAACCCCTTGTTGCCAGTTTTCCTGTGCTTAATATAATGGTTTAACTCAAACGCAACAAGAACGTTATCAGTAATAAGACGACCGGGACAAAACCACTCTGAGAATGAGAGATAATGTGATGCATGAAAGGTCTGAGCCTATTAGTGATAGCTTTGGAGGCCAGATTATAGATGACAGTGCAAAGACTAGCTGTGAAACTGACTCAGGAGACTTACACTTTGGAATAAGAACAATGTGAGTATGATGCATGAGATTAGAAGATCGGCCATGATTTAAAAAATCAAGAGTACATTCAACAACATCAGAGCAAACAAAAGACCAATATTTCTGAAAGAAGATGGGGGGCATACCATCCGGGCCAGGTGATTTGAGAGGAGCCATTTGTGATAGAGCTTTGTCAATCTCTGCAGCAGTGAACAAAGCAATCAAACTGGAGTTCATATCAGACGTGACCCATTGCTCCAAGCAATCAATTATGCTATCAATCTCATCCAAAGAAGGCATGCTCGAGGAGAACAAATTAACAAAGTATCTTTCAACATCTTTAATCTCCTGCTTAGAATCCCTCTAAACATCATGCTCATTTTTAAGCCTCGAAATTTTGTTCTTTCTTTGCCTATTAGAAGCCCGAGATTGGAAATAAGATGTGTTCCGGTCCCCTTCAAGTAACCAATGGGATTTTGCTCTTTGTTTCCACTTGACTTCCTCCCCAGCATAACATTCGTCAATTTCATCTTTTATTCTCCTTTCCTCTTGCCTGGTGTAGTCAGTGATAAGGCCGTCTCGGAGTTGGATAAGTTTAGTCACCAATTTTTCAATGTGTTTCTTCGGATCGATAAGTTCCTTTTTTTCCAGCGGGCAAGATCTGATCGGCAATTAGATATTCATTTCCACACAGTGCTGACGCCGTGGAGAGCAGATGGGGTAGCCCAACTATTAGCAACTACTTCATCGCAATCACCATGATGGAGCCACATGGCCTCGAACTTGAAGCTGCGTTTCCCGGTCAGGGTACTAGTATTCTGTTGAGAAAAGAGAGAGAGACTAGGATAGGCACATGATCTGAATTAACCGAGATAAGATGAGAGACGTGAACAGACGGGAAAGAAGTAATCCATGATTGAGTAGCGAAGCATCTATCCAAGCGAGCACGGATTGTGTCACGGAACTTATTATTATTTGACCAAGTAAAGGGCGAGCCTTCATATCTGAGGTCAGTAAGGCAGCAAGAGGAAATACAGTGTCGGAATGCATTTATAAGGCCAGGTTACATTTTCTCCCCCATTTTTTTCAGAGTTACAAAGAATTTCATTAAAATCACCCCCGTAAATCCAAGGTATGTTGATCAGATTACCCAAATGGGTTAGGATTTTCCATAATTCATGCCCTCGAGAATGCTCCGGATTACCATAGAAACCAGTAAGGCGCCAGTAAGGTTTGTCGGAATCAACTGAAACAATGACATCAATGTGGTTACGACTAAAACTAAGACGGGGCATGTCAATCTCTTTCTGCCATAGCAAGGCGAGGCCTCTAC
Source organism: Lantana camara (assembly GCA_037501455.1). Lineage (NCBI taxonomy): Eukaryota > Viridiplantae > Streptophyta > Magnoliopsida > Lamiales > Verbenaceae > Lantana > Lantana camara. The sequence continues at coordinate 84,868,626 of CM074862.1, read as the reverse complement.
TCCGGCCCACTGCATCCACCCCCACTCTGAACAAGTTGAATTTAGATTTTAAATACTCAATTCTTCGATACCGATAATTCATTTCCGATAGGAAAACGAAAATAGGAGAATGGGCTTCAAGTAGCGCCCCAAGTTCTTGAACTGTGCAAGGTCCTCCCAAACCTCGACAGCTCCAAAATAAGAGACTCATGGGGACAGTCAGCAGCCTCTGCCAGACCAAGAATGCAAACAGAAGTAGTGTTATCTGGAGAAGTTGGGCACTTTTTCTGGTTAGGCAGAAAAGGAAGATCGGTCAGGATGGAAGAAAATTTTCTTTTCTCAGAGTTGTTTGGGTAAGAGATTACAACAGGGGTATTTTGGGTGGAAGATGGGCGAGATTTAGTATGGTTTCTTGCAAGTTTTTTCGGGTCTTTATTCAGGGATGGTGTAAGAGTCGCGGTGAATGTGAGAGGAGGAGGGGGGGAGGAGGGGGGAATATGTTTGTCAACTGTGACAGGAGCATTGATTAAACCTTCGGACTTGAAAGTGATGTCCTCGTTTGTTTGAGAAGAGGAAGAGTTGGAGTTCAGAATGGATTTTGTGGTTGGCGATTTAGGGAGCGAATTTTCAGTGATGGATAGGTTCGGATTAGAAGGCTCTGAGAGTGGGGCACTCATGAGTTCAATCAAATTACCTGAGGCTGGGTATGCAGTTTGGAGGGGTTGATTGGTTGGAAGGGATGAGCGATAAAGAAACTGTTATGGGAGGGGGTTCAAGGATTTGAGAGTTTGGGTTAGCTTCCAATGTGAAAGAGTTACTATGGGTTGAAACAATTGGGGAAGAGGTTATTGATTTAGAATTAGGCATATGGGCCAGCTTAGTAGTGTTAATGTCAATAATCATGGTAGAAACAAAATCGAGTTGTGGGCTTTGGATACAATTAATGCCCATTGTACTAAAAGAAGAGCTAGGCTTCTGGGAATGTGGGTCTGCAGAATTTAATGACGGGTCTGGGCTATTTCCAAGTCCCATCTTATTTCCAAGTGAGGTTGGGTCCATATTAGAATTAGGAGAATTTGGATTGGAAACGTGGGGAGCCTCACTGAGAGAAGAGGTGTGTGCAGATTGCGGAGGACAACTGACAGGTTTATTCTCAGTTTGAAGTGGGAAAACACATTGGAGATTAGGTAATTTGGAATTTTGGTCAACAGAGTTGTCAGAGTCATGATTGCTAGAAAGGTTATGGGTGGACTTTTGTTGTGGGCTACATGTTGTAGGGTGGTGGATTTGGTGAGGTGTATCTGTTAGATGCAGAGGTAAGGTGGAAATTTGGTGGACTGATTCTTGAGTAGAGAGAGCTCGTAATTCGGACCTGTCATTGTCAATGGGATACACCATGTCCTCTTTGGACCTTATGAAGATTGGTCGGGGAGTGAAAGTGGAGGGTCCGATGATGCCTTCCTTCCATCCGGAGCACACCGATGTTGCCGTTGCTCTAAGCCAAGGACTAAAAGGATACTCTGGACCCGGATCCTTGAAGCTTTGTTCGCATTGTTTAGGGCACATCTTAGCTAGATGATCCAATTTGCCACAGATATAGCAGAAGTTTGGAAGTTTCTCAAAAGTGAAGGTGACCAATATCTCCTCATCTCCTTCTTGATTTCGAATCTTCATGGCCCAACAAAGAGGCTTTGTAACATCTAGTCCAACACGAACGCGGAGAGCAGAGGAGAAAGTATACACATTCTTAGTGTTACTATCAATTTCTCTAAAAGTGCCAAGTTTGTTTCCTATGTACTTGGCCATGATTGGGTTGAGCTTGGCTAATGGGAGACCGTGGACCAAAACATGGAAGTCACATTGCACAAGATTCACTGTGAGCGGGTCTTCATTGACATCTATGGATTTGCAGATAATAAGATTTTTCTCAAAAGTCCATGGGGCTCCATTGAGAAATCTTCGTCTGTCAATCTCATGTTGGAAAATGATGAGGAAGCGACCGTTATCCAGCTTATTTAGTTCCATGCCTTTAATAGTGTTGAAAGTGTTGAGCAAGGTGGATTTGACTGTCTCAAACTTGAAAATCCTTTGAGATAAAATTCTCCCCACAACCCAAAACTGATCCTTAGGAGCAGTGCCTGTCCATGCCTCATCAGGGGCCGCCCAACCGTTCTCCTCCTTAGTGGTTAGCAAGAGAGCTTTGCTAACCCACTGGAGACTGTCCTCCATGGAAAGAAGTTTGATAGCACTAACGAGTTTTGGAAGCGGTGGCTGCTTGATAAGAACTCCAGCTGTGTCCGATAACTGCAAAACGGAGGAGAAAGAAACAGAGGGACTAAAGAAAGGAAGACAAAAAAAATTCAGAAACGCAGAACTAAATCAAAATTGGAGTTAGGATGAGTCACGGGAAGAGCAGAAGATCTGTTAAAGTGGTGGCAAATGTCCAGGTGAATGGCACTTCAAGGAAGATTTCTGAAGTCAGGTTTGTTTTTGGTAGATGAAGATCCCTCATGCGAAGGAAGAGAGTCCCTCATGCGAAGGAATTCTATTTATAGACCTTGTGTTAGTAAAATCATTTTATTATTGACGTGGGCCGATCCGGAACCGAAGCGTAACCACATGTGGGCCACTACTAGCCCGCCACGTGGAGTAAAGGACCGGTCAAAGATACCACGCAAGCCTCCCAATCGGTCACCTCAACGGCGAATCCTTCAAGAAGGTAAGTGCTGATCATTCAACCGAGTCGACTCGACTACCCTCCGGAGGTGTATGTTGAAACACCCTCGACTATGCCCAGGGCAAGTCGACGACTACTCGACTGTATAGTTTTTAGGTCGAATTGAGGTCGACCTATCCCGGGGCCCACTCCGCCGCTTTAAGCATTTATTGGGACCTGACAGACCGTATGGAGCAGTTGGCGCATTTAATGCACCTGCAAGATACACTGTACAGGTAATCATTACTTCAATAGGTATAAATACCCCCTCCATAAATGCCATTCACACACACAACTACCACATTTAAAGCGCGCAAGTCACTCGATAAGCTCTCAGCCACTCGACACTGACTTGAGCGTCGGAGTGCCGACAAAGGGAACCACCCACCCTGTCCTTTGTCGGTCCGAAGCTCACGCTTGTTGCTTCTTCCAGGTCGACTCAATCTCGAGCTCTACCACACCAACAAATTTCAAGTGGTCAAAGTCAACTATTACGGGACACGTCATCAACCCAAAATTCGACACGATCATTTTGGCGCCGTCTGTGGGAAACAGAGCAAGAAGTCGAAGAGTAATGGAGCTACGCAGTCATCGCACCCTGGGAGGTGACGACCACGGTACGGATGTCCAGAACAGGGCGGACGGACCGAGTCAAACCCAGGGACGACCTACAGTCGAGAATAGAGCCACCCCTGTTCCCATGGTCTATGCGACCGCAGATTTGGACGCCTACCTCGAAAAATGTTAAGCCGAGGCAATAGCAGCAGCCGCTGAGGGCAGAGCCCCGGTATTCCCGGAGAAACCTCGAGCTAGCCCAGCCGTCCCACCGCCGGGACAGTATTCGTACTACTGTGGGCCTCCCATGCATTACGGATATCCACCCCCTCCTCCGTGGGGATATCAACCCGGTCCAGTGGTTTATCATCAGGATCCCTATGGCGTGCCTCCACCACCTGGTCAAAACCAGTGGCAAGGGGCAGGTCAGGGGCCACAACAAACTGAGGTGTTGCCTCCCGACCAAGAGGCCCTGTCGGCTCATCACCGAGGTAAGCGCCCGATCGAACCAGAGCCTCAAGGGGTGAGGTCAAAATCCAAGAGAAAGGAAGGAGAGCAGAGGACCACCCGAGGATCGAGGGGTGCGAGGGGATCAGGGAGCCCCTCTCACCATGAGGAAGAGCAGCGACCAAAAAATTCCAGGGTATTCGATCGCCTGGGGGCTAGGGCCTCTCCTGAAGCCCCTAGATTGTCGAACCAAGGACTCCCCGTGGGGCAAAAGGATTTGAGACACCGCTTGTCTCGGAGAGGAGATTCTCCCCAACGGTCCCAACAAGGTAGGACTCCTTCCCGGGTCGATGACGATGAGGAGATATCCTACAGCAATCGTTCACCTCCATTCAAAAGAAAGCCGACTCATCAATACCGAAGCTCCCGCGAGTACGATCCCCCTTTTGCGAAGGAATTTTGGCAGCCATGGCTGCGGATAAAATGCCCACCAATCTCCCGACATATAACGGCGTGTCCGACCCCAAGCGACACGTAGATCGGTTTAAAATCGAAATAAGTATGTTCGGCCATTCGTCGGATGTCAGGGCCAAGATCTTCGCCACCACTCTCGTTGAGTCAGCCCAGGACTGGTTCTCGAGGCTAGCTCCGAGAAGTATTCGCTCCTACGATGAATTGGTTGAGCGCTTCATTGCCCACTTCTCTTCCGTGAAGGGCGACAAACTGCCGGCCACTTATCTTTACAACATCGTGCAGAGGGAAGACGAGACACTGGGAGATTTCTTCACTCGATTCTCTCGTGCAGCAGTACAAGTTCAGTCCCCGAGCATGGATATGGTGATACCGATGATCCACGCAGCTTTGAGGGATAGAGAGTGCGCCCGACACATTGTCCGGAAGAACCCAGCATCGATATCCAAATTGCTTGATATCGCCTCCTCCTGGATGAGGGTGGAAGAGGTCGAGATGGCCCAAAAAGGGGCCTCGGGTCGGAAGCCGGAAGCCGTCCGGCCACCCAAAAGCGAACCCAGGAAAGACATAAAAAGCCGAATCGACCTTCACCTCGGAAGCATCTCTAAAAAGCATTACACGCCCCTGAACCGGTCGATTGAAGAAATTTATAACGTCTCCAACAAAAAGCTGTTCAAAAATCCCAAAGCCATAAAGGAAACTCAGAAGACCAGGGACTCGGGGAAATTCTGCCACTTCCACCGACAGTCGGGACACAACACTTCGGAGTGCTTCGCTCTACGGGATGAAATCGAGAGGCTAATCCGAGGAGGAGAGCTCCAACAATTCGTTAAAAAGCTGGATGAGTTGGCCCTGAGATCCGACGACCGAAGTCCTCCTCGACGTAGAGAGACGAAACCGCCGACCGAGAGGGATGAACATAACCTCCCTTGCCTTGGTCGAATCGATATGATTGCGGGAGGGCCTGCCGGGGGCGACACGAAAACAGCACGAAAGAGGACCAGGAGAGAAGCCCAAAGAAGCTACTACGGGCCTCACGAGGTGATGGAGATCGAACCGAGTCAGAGCTGGGTAGATCAGGATGTTAACTTTAGCAATAAGGACCTAATCGGCATGCTACCACGGGAAGGCGAAATGCCTAGTTGTTCGATGGTGGTTACGCTCGACGTGGCCAACTACGCTGTATCCAAAACCCTTGTTGATAATGGAAGCTCTGTAAACATTATTTATCTCTCGACTTTAAATCGTATGAATCTAGCTAAAAGTTTGAATCTAGAACCTCTCAAAACTCCGTTGCCAGGATTTGGAGGGTCCGAAGTATATCCTAAGGGTCGAGTCCGATTGATTACCTCCATGGGAACACTCCCTAAGAGGTCGACACTCGAACTGGAATATTTGGTCGTCGATCAGCCGTCGGCTTATAACATCATTTTGGGGAGGCCCGGTTTAATCGATTTTAGGGCAGTTATTTCGACTTATCATCAACTGATTAAACTCCCAACCCCTAATGGGATAGGAGAATTGAGATGCGATGTGCCCATGGCCTGGGCCTGTTACTCAATCTCCATGGAAAAAGTGGAGTTGCCCGATCGCTGGGTCGTCCCAATTCTGGGCCTACCCTACGGGGAAGAAGATGAGATCGAGGACCTGGAGGCCACCAGTGATGAGCCTATCCGCAAATCGAAGAAAGCTAAGAAGAAGCAGAAGGTCCTGGATAATCGACTCGAGGCATCAACTCAGACGGTGGAAGTTGAGCTTCTTCCAGGGCAGAGAGAGAAGATCACTCATGTCGGGCTTCCCGAACTGGGTAAGGAGCACGAACAAGTACTTCTAATCCAATTTCTTCAGGGAAACGCCGATATCTTTGCATGGAGTGCCAACGATTTGGTAGGCGTCGACCCCTCCGTGATTATGTATCACCTCAATGTCGACCCATCGTTCAAACCAATCAAACAGCGGTTGCGAACCCAAAGCATCAAAAGGAATAAAATAATTGAGGAAGAGGTGAACAAGTTGTTGGACGCTGGATACATCACGCCCGCCACGTACGTCGATTGGCTTTGCAATGTGGTTCTAGTGGCCAAGTCAGGGGGAAAGTGGCGCATGTGTAACGACTTCACAGATCTGAACAAAGCCTGCCCAAAGGACCCCTATCCTCTCCCAAATATCGACCAGTTAGTCGACTTGACCGCAGGGTGCGAGCTAATGAGTATGATGGATGCCTTTCAAGGCTACTATCAAATCTTCATGGCACCCGAGGACGAGGATAAGACCGCCTTTATAGTGGTGAAGGGTGTTTATTGCTTCCGAGTGATGCCCTTCGGACTTAAAAATGCAGGGGCTACATATCAATGGCTGGTCAACCGAATCTTCGGGGAAGAGATCGGTAAAACCATGGAGGTGTATGTCGACGACATGATTATAAGGTCGACAAGGTCGAGCGATCACCTCGGGGACCTGACGCGGGCGTTCAAACTGCTCCGGTAGTACAACCTGAAGCTCAACCCAAATAAGTGCACCTTTGGGGTGTCCGCAGGGAAATTTCTTGGGTATATGGTTAGCCAGAGAGGGATCGAGGCAAACCCCGAGAAGAGCAGTGCTATTCGCAATCTTTCCAGCCCGAAAACGATTTAAGAGGTACAATGCTTGGTTGGTCGAATTATTTCCCTTAACAGGTTCATTTCCAGGTCAGCCGAGAAGAACCTTCCATTTTTCAAAATCTTGAGGAACATTAAAGAATTCAAGTGGACCAAGGAATGTGACCAAGCTTTCGAGGTGTTGAAAAGATACCTCGAGTCGCCTCCACTCCTTGCAAAGCCGAAATAGGGAGAAGTTTTATACCTCTACATGGCCGTGTCGACCGAAGTGATCAGCTCAGTCTTAGTCGCCGTGAGGGAGAGGAAGCACATGCCGATCTACTATGTTAGCAAAATTCTACATGGGGTGGAGACACGATATCTGGAAATCGAAAAGTTCGCCCTTGCGCTTGTACACACGGCTCGAAAGCTGAAGCCATATTTTCAGGCCCACAAGATCGTCGTACTCACAGATCAACCCCTTAGGCAGGTGTTGTCCAAACCGGACAGTTCGGGTCGACTTGTTAAGTGGTCTGTCGAACTGGGTTAGTATGACTTATCCTACCAACCGAGGTTAGCATACCAAGCCCAAGTCTTAGCCCACTTTCTGATCGAGAAGCAACCCCTAGTCCCACCTGGAAAAAACGCGTGTCATTGGACGTTATCCGTCGATGGTTCATCGACCTCATCTGGCGGGGGTGCGGGAGTATCATTGAGAAGTACCGACGGAGATGAGCTCGACTTCGCCATCTGTCTTGACTTCTCCGCTACAAACAACGAGGCCGAGTATGAGGCGCTTCTAGCAGGCATGAGAATCGCAAGGGAGCAAGGCATTGATTGCCTGGCGGCTCTAACCGACTCACAGCTGGTTGAGAGCCAATATGCTGGTTCTTATGAAGCGAGGGAGGAATCGATGGCCAAATACTTGGAGGAAGTCAAGGAATGGGCCGCGAAATTCAAAAACTTCAGGCTAGAGCAGGTACCCAGAGAAGAAAACGAAAGAGCCGATGTCCTCTCCAAAGTGGCCAATGGTCTCAGGGGAACAAGGGACAGATTGATCACTTTCCTCACTAACACGGCTCGAGCAATCGAGGAAAAAGGAGAACCGGTGCTCAGCATCGACCCCGTCGAGCCGTGCTGGTTAGACGACTTGGTCCTACATCTAAGAGACCGTTTCTTGCCCGAAAACAAAACGGAGAGGCGCCGATTGGTAGCCCGGGCGGCAAGCTACTCACTCAGCCCGGAGGGCATGCTATTTAAGAGATCTGTCAGGGAGCCGGCCAAGAGGTGTCTACGACCCTCCCAAGCCAAGGAGGTTCTCGAAGAGGTACACGCCGGATCTGCGGAAACCACACGGGAGGTCGAATACTTGCTAAGAAAGTATCTCGAGCTGGCTACTATTGGCCCACCCTCCAGCGGGATTCGATCAATCTAGTGAAGAAATGTCCCAGCTGTCAAAAGCATTCGAACATCACCCACCAGCATCCAAGGGAAATAACTCCGGTCGACATAGCGTGGCCTTTTGACCAGTGGGGAATCGACATTGTCGGGCCTTTTCCCCTCGCCCCGAGACAGCAACAATTCGTCATTGTCTGCGTGGAGTATTTCTCTAAATGGGTCGAGGCAGCGCCCGTTCCCAAGATCACCCATACGGTGATGACTCGATTTCTATGGAAAAACATTATATGCCGATTCGGGGTGCCAAGGATCCTGATTTGCGATAATGGCCCCCAATTCCGAAGCAAAATGTTCTAGAGTTATTGTTCCAAATACGGCATCAGTTTACGTTTCACTTCGGTCGGCTACCCTCAGGCCAATGGCCAAACCGAAGTCACCAACCGGACGATTGTGCAGAACCTGAAGACCCGACTCGACGGGAGCAAAGGAGCTTGGGCCGAGGAATTCGATGGCGTCTTATGGGCCTATCGAACCACCCCTCGTACTGCCACAGGAGAAACCCCATTTTCAATGGTCTATGGCTCCGAGGCGGTGATCCCCACCGAACTGATACACCAAACCGATAGAGTGTCCCATTATCAACTCGATCGCAATCAGGAGAATCGCCAGTTCCACTTGGATATGATCGAAGAAAAGAGAGACCAGGCCTTCCGAAGGATGCAGCGATATCGAGGGGCGATGACCAGAAGTTACAACAAAAAGGTACTCCATCGAGTTTTTCGAGTCGGCGATCTCGTTCTAAAACGAGTCGATGTTGTTAAACATGTCGGGAAACTCGACGCCAACTGGGAGGGTCCTTTTCACATTTCCAAAATTGGGAAGAACCAAGCCTACCACCTCGAAGAGATGAGTGGTGACCCTGTACCTCGAACATGGAACGCCCATAGCCTCAGAGCATTTTACGTTTGAAATGATGTAAACTCCAAAGTGTCATCAATAAAGTCGAGTCAATTCTTTCGACTGTCATACTCTTGAAGGGTTAAATAGTCTGTGCCATCTAGTCGACCGGGAGCTTAGTGTTAACTATTATCATAATAAGTTGTCACACCCTCGGCGGGTCAAACAGCCCAGCTATCTCTTAAAATCGATTTTGAGCAGTTGTTATTAACGTTTTGAGAGGTCTATAAATTTAATTCGAACATGCATACTCGAAAATGCTAATTCGAAGAAAGCATAAATGAATCTCATTAAAATTCGAAAGCGTTCCTAGACCACCCCGGGTCGATCTGATACATGCAAAACTAAAATTGGAAGGAAACGGGAAATTACAAGAAGCAGAAACGGTGCAGAAAATCGGGAGACCTAGTCTATTTCTTCATCAGAGGGAGTGTTCCCGGGTTTCTCAAAGAATAGCTCGGGGAATACTCTGGCGTGATTCAGAACCATGGGGTCGACCCCCTGAGGCATCTGACTTGCGTCCTCCTCGAATCCACCGACTACAGACTTGGCCAGAGGGATGGCGAACCCAAACTCATGCTTCGACCAGTCCTCCTCGGGAACTTCGTCGACTTGCGGGGGTGGGGGCCGCGGATCTGGGCACATGAGGCCGATCTTGGTCGTATTATAATCGACCGGAAGATAACCCTCGGCACGACATTGAGCCAAGCATAATTCGAACCTCTCCTTCAAGTCTGACGCTCCAAAGGTGGCGGTCGATCTTTTGTAGGCCGTCCACTTCATAAACCGGTAGGCCCCGAATCGCTCTGAGTCGACGATAACTTGATCGTAAATTCGCTGGCACCGCTCGTTGGCCGCACGTGCACCTTTCACCTCTCCCGCCGACTCCTCTTCTCTGAAAGCGGAGAGGGTCTTCTCGGCCTCTTCGTCAAGCTTCTTGTGGGCCTCGAGCAGTTCCTCCTTTTTTGCCGTTAACTGCTTTGCAGTTTCAGCGAGGGCCGTCTCTGCTTTCTCTTTCCCCAGCCTCGCCACTTTCGCACTCGAGCCGAGGCTCCCCTTCTTGGTTTCCAGCTCTTGCACCCTCTTCTTCAAAGCCTCGACCTCCGAGTCGATTCCCGCCTTGGCCTCCAAACGCGCCCTCCCTTCTTTATAGATCTACGCCCTCCGACTCATGTGATAGATGTCCTGGGCAAGCTGTAACACAGGAACAAGGGAGGTCAGGGGTGGAAGCCTAAATCGAGGCAAAAGACGGAAAGAGTTTTGATCCTTACCCCGATGATTTTCACGGCTGCCGACATTTCCAGCTCGACCTCGGACATCTTCTATCTCGATTCGTGGTCGACGGGAATTTGGCAGCAATGGTACACTGCCCCGGCAGCGCGATTATCCCGAGGAATCGACCCAATCTGCCTGGGCTTACCATCTTCCCCGATTAATTTATAACCCCCAGGAAGGTGCGGCTCGGATATTTTCAGCATCTTGAAGAAGTCGGACATGTCGCCCTTTGGAGGGTGGAACGGGAGGTGTGACACCCTCACGGCCTCGGAGGAGAACGGGGCCGGCGCTTTCCCGGTCCCCGAAGGAGTCGAGGGAGGGGAGCCGGTAGAAATCGTAACCCTCGACTGGCTACCCCCCACTTGATCAGTGTCCTTCGTCTGCTTGGGGGCTGGCACGCCTTTCGAGTCTTTCTCCTTCCTCGAGAGCTTCCTCTCGGGCTCAGAAAAGGGGGCTTTCTCTTTCCTCTTTAAGGTCGGCAGGACCGGCGCTTGACTCGGCTCGGTTCCAGTTTGATCCGACGGCCTCGAAAGGATGGCGTCCACTGTTTTGTGGGGCTGCGCCACCTCGATCGCCTTTGTTATGGCATGCCGAGCCGCGAGCTCCTCCATGTCGGCCCTCATCTTTGCCAATCGACTCATTATCGTTTTATCTGCAGAAAAGGAGAAAGTCAAGATTAGAATCGACTTGAGGGTTACAAAATCCAGAAGGGAGCAACAAACGATTATGTAAGTCGACTCGGTCGCCTATTTTACCAGGGTTGAATGTCCGACTAGCGATCCCGGGGGCTAGGCCGAAGTCCACCAGGACCTTGTCCTCAATCAACTTTCTGCAGTCGAATTGCCCGAGGGATAAAATATCTCGGATAAATGTGTTTGACCAGCGCGTAGCCGCTGCCGGCAACGTCGGGTTGGGCCTCCAACACCACATTATGTTCCAAAGGTGTGGCCACCCCGACTCACTCTCGACATACACAAACTGCTTCTTCCAGGTATGCCCGTTTGAAGAGGTCGGCGATGTCGTGAGCTTGTGTTTCTGCTTAAATGATAACTACACGAACCCGTAGCCCGACCCAGACTTCTCTTTGGTGACACTCACGTTGAAGAGGTCCTTGGCCACTCCAAGCATTGGAATCCCGAAATACTTCATCAGGACTCGGACCCCGTTCAGCATCGCATAACCATTCGGTATCAATTGGACCGGGCTGATGTTCAAGTGGTTCAGGATGTCGAGGATGTAGTCGTCGATTGGAATCCGAAACCCTGCTTGAACCATTTTCCAGGTTACTACTATGCAGTTGGTCGGAGGATCAGTCCCCTCTTCGAGGTCGGATTATACTATACCCCCCCAACTCTATGTCCCCGCCAAACAAAATCTTTCTAAATTCTTCGAACATCTTGGGCGATACCTTGCTTTCGACCAGTCTAGGGTCTTTGTCCAGAAGCCGGTCGAGGGACTTCCTACCATAAGGAATATGCACGACATCTTCACCTCGACTCCCTGAAGTCGATGGCCCAACGCCTCCTACTCGACTCGAATACTCAAACCCTATAGTCATCCCCACCGGGGGTCTTGCTGTTAAGGGCTCTGCCGAGGTTACGGGACCTAAAGGGGAGGCCGATTGTCTATCATCCGATTCCCCCGATTTTTCCGATTCGCCTGCCTCACCTGAAGCCTGGGACCTAACCGATTCCTCCTGGCTCGATGACGAGGAGAGCGAGTTTATTTCATCCCCGGGTCCAGGAATCTTATCCGACAAGTCCGAACTAGTCGAGGTAGAAGAAGACATCCCACTGCTCAATAATTCTTCGCTCGGTTTCCCTTGAAATTCCGCTTTCTCCTTGAAATGAGGATCAAGGTTTTGGGGGTCAGGGATCGAGTCGAACGTTTTTCGAGATGGGGATCTTCTCACTCGATTACGGACTCTCAAGTAAACAGGAAAATAAAGAAATTAAAGCAGTAAGAGGGAAAGAAGCTAAGTTGAAAGGGCTTACCGGAAAATTTCGGAGAAGACTTGATCGACTCGAAAACTCCGGTCACTTTACTCGAAAAGCTCTGAAGAACTCGAAACGCTCTGAAAATTTCTAAAAGGTGAAGGGAAGAAATGAAGGCCTCAAGGGGCTATTTATAGGGTTACTTTGGGCGGGAAAATCGAAGGCGAACCGTCGCCATCATTACGCCTGGGGGGCCCACTTCTCGAAATCCGAAAGGACGCCACCACGTCATCGTGGTACCGCCTTTCCGGGGGCTAATGACGTGGGCCAATCCGAAACCGAAACGTAACCACATGTGGGCCACTACCAGCCCTCCACGTGGAGTAAAGGACCGGTCAAAGGTGCCACGCAAGCCTCCCAATCGGTCACCTCAACGGCGAATCCTTCAAGAAGGTAAGGGCTGACCATTCAACCGAGTCGACTCGACTACCCTCCGGAGGTGTATGTTGAAACACCCTCGACTATGCCCAGGGCAAGTCGGCGACTACTCGACTGTATAGTTTTTAGGTCGAATTGAGGTCGACCTATCCCGGGCCCACTCCGCCGCTTTAAGCATTTATTGGGACCTGACAGACCGTACGGAGCAGTTGGCGCATTTAATGCACCTGCAAGATACACTGTACAGGTAATCATTACTTCAATAGGTATAAATACCCCCTCCATAAATGCCATTCACACACACAACTACCACATTTAAAGCGCGCAAGTCACTCGATAAGCTCTCAGCCACTCGACACTGACTTGAGCGTCGGAGTGCCGACAAAGGGAACCACCCACCCTGTCCTTTGTCGGTCCGAAGCTCACGCTTGTTGCTTCTTCCAGGTCGACTCCATATCGAGCTCTACCACACCACCAAATTTCAAGTGGTCAAAGTCAACTATTACGGGACACGTCATCAACCCGAAATTCGACACGATCAATTATGACATTCAAGATTTCTACGATAGGTGAATGTTGCATTGAAAATTAATGTAAAAAGTTATTAAACCTCCTTAATTGGAATTTTGGGATGGAAATCATGTTCTTTAGACGGCAATCTATAGCATTCATGATTACTGTTATAGGAGAATGTAACCCTAAAAATCAATGTAAAGGTTTCCTAAAAGGGTTAAATCTTTTTTTACCCTTGACATTTTAGGCGTTTTATATTTTAGTACTCAACTTTTCAAATTTAGGGTTTTAATTGTCAAACTTTTGAATCTTGTTCACTGAAACACTCAATCTCAAATCTGGTGGAATCTTCCGGCCAAGATACCATATGTGTCATTTTTTTTAAGGGAGAATAGATTCAAAATTCCACTAGATCTTAAAATTGGGCGCTTAAATTTCAAAAGTTGGGTATTGAAATGCAAAATGTCTCGAATGTTGAACTGCAAAAACTATTTAACCCTTATAATTAAAATTCGTTAGTGTTGGCTAGAATCTTAGAATGTATGCATAACATTTTGTATTTAGACTAAAGGAATAATTACGAACTACCCTGAAGGTATGGTAAAAATACAGATTCACCTTTGAGGGTTCCTCTCTCACATATTGTCCCAACCGTAATTATAGTGTTAAGTTTTAATGATGTCAGCAAAATGAATTTTAAAAATTCCAACTGTACCTTTAAGGGTATATTGTAATAATACTAAAAGTATGATGATATAATTGTGATGTTGGTTAAATTTTTATTTTAACAAAAAATTATAATTTAATATAATATTTATATTATAAGTATAAATCGACATAGATATTTTACGCATATTTATTCATGTAAATTATGATAAAAAATTACAAATTCTAGCTTATATTTGTGTCTTAGTTTTATGTATATTTGTCATAAGTTTATTTAAACTTATTCAATTAAAATAACAAGTTTTTCCTCCAGAATGAAAAAAACTATAATAAACACAGTAAATTCATATAAATATTTATTAGCGTAGTTATTTAAATAAATATTTCAAGCGTTGGCGATCCCTAATGTATTTAACTTACATACAAAGAATAACATTCCAATATAAACATGCATGTCCAATATTAAAAAAAAAAAATAGCATTCATAAACTTTAGGTATGAAATTAGTTCATCATAAAAATATCAAAATAACATTAAATAGCATTTTTTGAAAAAAAAAAAAAAAAAAAAAAGGATGTTAGCTAGTCACAAAAAACTCAAGTCCTTACATCAACCCCCCCTCCCCGAAAATTTCAGTACTTACATTAGCCCACTTGCCTTTGGACTATTTATTACATATATCCCCTTGAGTTTCAGCCTGTGAAGGGTAAAATAGTAAAATCACACATGCTGTTAGATTTAACGGAGGAAATAACAGGTTATGGGGGAATTCTTAATTTTTTAAATCTGAAGAAGGAATTTATAAATTTTTCATAACTCATAATTTTGTCATAACTCAAGTTCGTTCATAATTATCCCTTAAATTGTCACCAAAAAAAAAAAATAATTATCCCTTAAACTAAATAAAAACTTCAATACCTAGTGTTCAATTATGGGTTCCCAATGGAAGAGATAGGATGTGGGATCGCATTCATCACCAAAAAGCTCCATAAAATGATGCATCCCAAACTAACCCATATCTCATTCACGTGGAAAGCGAGGTACTGCATTAAGCAAGAATTAGAGATAAGTTGGATCATTGTTCAACAAGTTCCGCAAGAAACTCGTTCAGTGAAGTGCTCTCTCAAACAGGAAATACATTAAGGTCCTCACTAAAAAAAATAACTCTCCACAATTTACTTGTTTTGAGTTTCGTTACTGATAAACGTCATCTTCAAAGAACCAATCAATATTCATTACTAAATCAAATTCTCAAATATACAACTTTATCGGCGAATTATTCATCAATACGAATGGATTCTCATTGTATTTTCAATACAAATTATCAATTAACAATCCATCAAATCGACATACAATACGAACTAATAATTATCAGTGAATTGTATTATTAAATCGTTAATTAAAAATAGCAGCACAGGAATTAGGACAAAATAACTCAAGAAAGAAATTAGGGCACTGATGAGGCCAAATTACGCTCGGATCAGCACCGCACATGTATCACCATCTAAGTCGTTCTCCAGTCGTCGGGAAACCCCTAAGTTTGGACGCTCACCTTATTGGGCTCGTGGAATAAGCCCAGCCCATTCACCGCTTAAAGCCTGCACGCCTAGGCCCAAGCCATGAGCGCGGGACTTATTCGCCCATCCTAACTAGCGCTCATCCTGCGGATCCACGAGACGCTCTCCTCCGGAGCCCATCTCTTCCGCGCCAGGGATGTCCATTGTAGTGATGTTCGTCGGCATATGCGCTCAACTCTGCCTCGCTTGGCGCACGAGTTACCTAGCATTCACGAGGCATCAGCTTGAGGAACCCTATCCGAGCGTCCCCGGCGCTGGGACCAGGCATCAAAGACTCCGCTCTAAGGTTAACTCCCACTGTGGTGAAGGGTTCCCTTCGAGGGCACACCCGGCCACATGGGAGACCGTTCTGAGCACTTCCGCGCTCGCCTACCGTACTGTAACTACGTCTGACAGAGTGGTAGTGCGCACCACTCCTGACACGCCCCAAACTTTTAAGGGCAGTTACTTTCATACCATTACATAGCGCCACGTGTCTAGGGCAACACAGGATTTGGGACCACTTGGTCACTATTACCGAAATACCCTGACCCTTAACATATAAATATGGGAATGCACACACTTATTCCCCAAGTCATCTTCCTCACTTGCATTACACTATATTGAACTGGGCATCTCTCCTCCATTGTTTCTGCTTCCCCAAGCTCTGCATACTTCACCATTCTTGCATTTTCACTGCACTTCCATCCCTGGTGTTATCCTAGCTGGAAGAACCCACGCTCTTTGAAAAACCCAGTTCCTGAGGTACAAACACCTATGATGGTCTTCCCTTCCTCAAACAAATCTTAAAGTGTTGGTGTTTAGCACACTCTAAGTTTTTGCACCATTATTTTTGGCGCCGTCTATGGGAAACCACCATCATCTTCTTTAGATTTTCATCTACTTCTTCCTCCTTCATCTAGTTGAGACATAACACCATTAGCTTCAATCATGGTTACTACAACAAGGTCCGGAGTTCTGGATACCAAAAATGCTCTTCCGCCTGTCAATGAGGAAAATCTGGAAGGGAATACGCCCAACATTCAAGCTTGAGGCGAAGTCCCATCTGTTCCTGGGGAAGGAAATGGAGGAAAAAGGGGCTTTGGTGGGGGCTTTACCGGTAGGAAGAACCGAGGCCGGAGGCCCTAGTTCTGCCATCCCACCAGTGACCCCCATGCCCGCCACGTCGGCGATCAACACTGCCATGACGATGCCGCCACCAGGGTTCGCGTATGTGCAACCCGCCATGATGCCCGGAATGATGACAGGTATGGTGCCACCGGTCCAGCCCTACCAAGTGGGCACATTACAGCTTCCTGTCTCCATTCCTGAAGAAATTCAAGGAGTGGAGATGCCACAAATGACCCGACAACAACTCCAGGCACTCTACGCTCAGTGCGAGGTGCAGGTCGCACAAAACCCCTGGAGGCACTTCACCACCGCCTATTTCCCCTCAGGAATGGGCGTTCAGATGGTTGCTCTTCCATTAGGGGGGCTACAGATACACCCATTGGCCGCTGGCCAAAATGTACTAAGGGCACAGCCACCACCGCCACCACCAGCGCAGGAGAAGGACGCTTCCGCGAGAGCCGACCGGGAACAATTCCCTTTGGAGAAGAAGAAAGCCCCTCCGGTAAGGGGAGTTGTAAAAGAAGAAGTCCAATCTCGGGCCACAGGAAGGACGAATAGGAGGGAAGGAAACGACCCTCGTTTGGCTGCTGTCTAAAACCAGCTCGAAGGATTACAGTAGATAGTGCAGCAGCTCTCTTGAGCGCGGTCTCAAGTCCCCCCGTTGGGGACGAGAGGTCCAAGGCAAGAGACGCTCGCAACCCACGCGATCGAATCCCTCACCGTTGGAGGGAGGAAGACTACGAGGAGCATGACCACGAGGGCGGGAACCATAGGCCTTTGACAGGTGGTTCACCCCTCGTGGATGATGTTCTGATAGCCCGTATAGGAAAGGGCAAAATCCTCACATTCGTTAACCGCTATGACGGGACCACCGATCCAGCCGAGCATCTGGATCATTTCCTGCATTTGATGCACCTTTATGAGCATTCCAGTCATTACTGGACCAAAGTTTTTGTCACTTCCCTCGTGGGAATGGCACAGGAGTGGTATAAGAAGTTATCCCCACGCTCAATCCGAGGTACGCCGATCTGACTGATGCCTTCATAAGCCACTTCAGTTCCTTGAAGGCTCCAGCGCCCGCTGCCACAGCTCTCTACAGCATGGTATAAGGACCTAATGAGACGTTCAGGTCCTTTATGGACAGATTCAATAAAGAGATCCTGCTGATGGAAAAACCCTCGATGGACTTCTTGAGGCACGTGCTCTTTAGAGCAATCAACATGAAAGACTATGTCAGCAAGGAGTTCGTGGAGGAGGTGGCAAAGAAAAAGCCTCGCTCGCTGATGGAGATCAGAGACATAACTGGCTCCTTCTTTACCCTCGAGGACATTTACCTGGCGAGGGATCAGAAACTCACAAATGCCCCTCGTACCAACAGTGGCCCGGAGGACAGAGTAGAGCCCAAGAATCGCCCCATAGGGCAGTGCCCGCTCGGAGAAACTCTTCGCCCCCCTCGCAGATTAAGCGCATTCCCCTCAACCGCCCTATGGCTGAAGTCTATTCCATGGCGGACAAGAAATTGTTTAAAAGGCGGCCAAAGATAAGACCACACAACGAGTGCCGTCAGCTGGAGAGCAAAATTCAGAGGCTCATTGCCGGGGGGCACCTCAAGGAATTCGTGAAGATGCTGGAGCGATATGACGAGCATTGCGCAGAGCGCGCCAAGGCAAGAGGGAGAAGCCGCTCGCGCTCCAGGAGTCCCCCGCCACCACCACCCAGAAACAAGCCAGCGCGGCAAGCAGAAAGCCGCCGATTTGGAAAACCAGCCCTTCACAGTCATTAATATGATCGCCGGTGGACCCTCGGGGGGTGACTCCAATTCCTTTCGCCATCGCCACGTCCGCAGCTACGATCAGAGATCCTCAAGACCCAAGCCGGTGTTCTCACTGGAAGGATCCTCTGGCTCAAGGAGGATGACGTTGTAGGGTTTACTGAAAAGGATTTAGAGCATATTGTAACACCTCATAGGGTCGGTGAAACCTCTGACTGCCCCATGGTGGTTAGTTTAGACGTGCATAACCATGTTGTAAAGAGGATTTTGATTGATAGTGGAAGCTCAGTGAACGTTCTCCCCTACTCCACGTTTCAAAAAATGAACATCACAAACATTCCTCTCAAACCCCTCAGAACAGCCCTTGTTGGATTTGGGGGTTCCGAGATTGTCCCTCATGGACAGATTCGCTTGGCCACCTCTTTTGGTCGCGCCCCACAGCGGAAGACTCTGAGCGTCCTTTATGCAGTGGTCGAGGTGGACCTCTCATATAACATCATTATTGGCCGCCCAGCCCTCGTTGACTTCAAGGCAGTAATATCAATGTACCATCAGAAAGTCAAGTTCCCCACCCCCGAAGGAACGGGGGAGGTGCTATGCAATGTTAAAGAGACCTGGGAGTGTTATATCCTGTCCATGAGAAGTCACAAGCCAAAGCAAGCAGTCCAAGTGGGGTCCACTAAGAAATTTGTGGATTTCCCCAAGTTAGATGAAGACGACCCCGAGCGCAAGAGGGCCAAACTCTATAGGAAAAAGAATAAAAAGAAGGCGGCGGACGGGTCCAAAGACAGCGGAGCTGGCCCACTCGGACCAGTTGAGGGATCCTCATTGGAAGGTGAGGGTCATGATCCCTCAGAAGAAACCAATGATAGGCTCACAGGAAAGAAGCGGGCACTCGAAGCTCGTCGGCCTGAAGTTCGCATTGAACCCACTGAGAAATTCCTGACCATCGAATTGGAGCCAGGGAATCCGGATAAGACCACACAAATAGGCTTCAATCTCGACGGTCCCTCACAAATTATGATGATCGAGTTTTTGCTAGAGAATGTGGACGTCTTTACCTGGAAAGCCTCTGATCTAACTGGTATAGATGCGAACGTCGTTTTTCACCGACTCAACGTAGATCCAGCCTTCAAACCCATCAAGCAGAAAAAGAGGGACGCCCATGGTTTTAGGAGACAAGTTATTGAAGAGGAAGTCAATAAACTCCTCGAGACTCAGTTTATTGAGGAGATCTTATAACCTGAGTGGCTCTGCAACATGGTGCTCATGCCTAAAAGCATAAACAAATGGCGCATGTGCAATGATTTCACAGATCTCAACAAGGCATGCCCCAAAAATCCCTACCTCCTACCGAGGATCGATCAACTAGTGGATTCGACGGCTGCCTGTGAACTTATGAGTATGATGGATGCCTTCCAGGGCTATTACCAGATCTTGATGGCGTCCCAAGATCGTCCCAAGACCTCCTTTGTGGTCCACGTGGGAGTTTACTGTTTTCTGGTCATGCCGTTCGGGCTTAAAAATGCAGGGGCCACTTATCAGCGCCTCATCAACAGGATGTTCGAGCGTGAAATCGGAAAATCTATGGAGGTTTATGTTGATGACATGATCGTCAAAAGCGAGCGCCAGTACTCCCACTTAGGGGATCTCAAGCGAACCTTTGATATCTTACGCCACTACGGTATGAAGCTAAACCCCTTGAAGTGCACGTTTGGAGTCCGAGGGGGAAAATTCTTAGGATACGTAGTCAGCCAAAGAGGCATTAAGGCTAACCCGGAAAAAAATCAAAGTGATCATTAACATTCCCTCCCCTCGGAACGTCAGGGAGGTCCAAGTACTGGTAGGCAAAATCATCTCCTTAAACAGGTTCATTTCCTGCTCGGCAGATAGGAACTTGTCGTTCTTCAAAATTCTGCGTAACACTCGAAACTTTGCTTGGACTGACGAATGTGAGAGGGCCTTGCAAAACATGAAGCACTACCTCTCATGCGTGCCATTGCTAACGAAGCTGGTCCTCAGAGAAAGCTTATTCATCTACCTTTCCATTTCGTCAGAAGCCACAAGCACAGTCCTCGTCGCAGTCCGCGAGCGCAAACACTTGCTAGTGTATTACTTGAGCAAAACCTTACAGGGACCAGAAAAGAGGTATATGGAGATAGAGAATTCGTTTTTTTCCTCGTCAATGCTTCCAGGAGATTGAGGCCTTATTTTCAAGCTCACTTCATCACTGTGCTTACGGATCAGCCGCTCAAGCAAGTACTCTCGAAACCGGACGTCTCGGGCAGGCTAATCAAATGCTCCATAGAACTCAGCCAATTTGACATCACCTTCGAGCCTAGAACAGCCATACATGCTCAAGCGGTACCTGACCTGCTTGTTGAGTGTTTCGGCTTGGACCCAGTGTCCTCGGAAGAAGAGGGGTTATGGCTTCTGCACACGGATGGTTCATCAACCTCACAGGAGGGGGGGAGCCGGGGTGACCCTCAGGGACCCTCGAGGGATTGAAATTGACTAATCGATCAAACTGGTCTTCCAAGTCACCAATAATGAGGCTGAGTATGAAGCCCTCATCCAAGGACTCAGAATTGCCCTTCAGAATGGAGTCTCTCGGGTCACTGTTTATGTTGACTCTCAGTTAATTGCTAGTCAAGTGGATGGCACTTATGAGGCTCGAGAAACCACCATGGTGCAATATCTGGCCAAGGCTAAGGAGATGATAGCTAAATTCAAGGAGTTTCATTTGTTGTAGCTATTGCGAGCGGAAAACGAGCGTGCGGATGCCCTCTCTAAGTTTGCATCAACTCTGGAAGGATCTTGCGAACGTCACGTCACCTTCCTCAGAAAAGAGGAACCGTTGATAAATGAGGGGAAACCCTCAGGCCAGGTGAACATGATTGATCCGTCCAAGCCTTGTTGCCTTGATGACATCATCAGATTCCTGAAGGACGGTACCTGCCCGAGCGACAAAGTAGATGCACGGAAGCTCAGATGTAAAGCCCCCCGTTTTTCATTGGATAGCGAGGGCAAACTCTTCAAGCGGGCGTTCCAAGGCCCGCCATTAAGGTGCCTGCGACCCTCGCAAGCCAAGGACGTATTAGAACATGTACATAGCGGAAGCTATGGGAACTATTCAAGCGATCGGATTTTGGCTAAGAAGGTGTTGATGAGCGGGTTCTATTGGCCCTCGTTATTACAGGATGCCATCAACTTCTCCAAGAAATGCCCTAAGTGCCAATTCCATTCAAATGTTCCTCAACTGCCCACAACCCAAATGATCCCCATTGACGTTTCGTGGCCCTTCGACCAATGAGGTATTGACATAGTGGGACCCCTTCCAGTGGCGGTCGGATAAAAGAAATTTGTGATCCTCGCGGTAGATTACTTCACCAAGTGGGCCGAAGCTGAAGCGGTCGCGAAGATAACATTCAAAGTAGTGAGATACTTCATCTGGAAAAATATCATCTGCAGATACGGTATCCCGAGGGTACTGATATCAGACAATGAATCTCAGTTCATCGCTGCTGACACTAGGGAATGGTGTTATGAACTAGGCATTGAGCAACGCTTCACTTCCGTGGGCCACCCTCAAGCCAACGGTCAGGCTGAAGTCACAAACCGAACCATACTCCAGCATCTTAAAACGAAGCTCGAGAGTAAGAAGGGTGAGTGGGATGAAGAGCTCCAAGGGGCCCTCTGGGCATACCGCACTACCCCGCGAGCGGCCACGGGCGAGACCCCCTACTCCCTCGTATACGGCTCCAAGGCCATGATACCTATAGAGATCGCTCAAGAATCCACACGCGTCGCTTACTTCGAGCCCACCGCCAATGAGAGTAACCGGGCGCTCGAATTAGACCTGCTAGATGAAAAGAGAAACACTGCTTGGGCCCGAATGCACAAATACAAGGCATCAGTGGTCCATCAATACAACAAAAGCGTCAAAGAAAGGACCTTCCAACTGGGGGATCTGGTCCTCAAAAAGGTTGAAGTGTCCAAGCATGTGGGTAAGTTAGATCCCAACTGGAAAGGCCCCTTCAAAGTTATCTAGGTACGAGCGAACAACACCTACTTGTTGGAAACTTTGCAAGGCGAGCGTCTCCCTCGCCCATGGAATGCCTGCAATTTGAGAAAATTCTTTGTTTAAAGGCAAATTTTGTAACCCCATCCCGCTCGGGGCACACTATATATTCTTTTGACAGAAATATAAGTACATCAGTAAGTATTTTCATACATTGTTGTTTATTTACTGATTCAATTTATTATAAACTACGCTATCAGTCAAATCAGCGCTAACTCCATGTCGAGAGTACTCCACGTCGAACGGCTTGATGACTAATCTCCTTGACGCTTAAAATCGTAAGAACCCTTCTAAAAACGAACGGGTCAATACCAAGGGTAGCACATATCCCGTTACACCGACTGGGCATCGAGGGTCCCAGTTCGCGCTTATAAATTCGTTAAAAGCCCTCAGGCCATTGAATGTATGTACGCTCATTAAGGGTAAACACTTAGCTAATCCATGTGTTGATTTCTAAGTTCAAGTTCAAACCCCAGCTACGTTCATTATTTTGCGACGCCCGAATTATTGTAGTAATAAAAAAAAACACTTAGCAAATCCACAGGATGGTCTTTCTAAGTCCCAGTTTATGGTATTACTACGCTCACTACTACTATTCTCAAGTTGGTTTTCAACAAAAGCAAACACTTAACGAAACCCTTGGTGGATTTCTAAGTTCAAGTTTTGAGCCTTTAAAGTGTGGCCAAGGTAACCCTCAGGGATACACCATCGCCCACACAATCATGCATCATAAAAATTTCAAGAACATAAGGGAAATTTACTTCATTCGCTCAAAACAGATAAAGAGGAGGATACAAATGCAGTAAAGGAAAAGCCACAAGTCTGGAAATGAAAATTACAAGTATAAAAAAAAAAAAAAAAAAACAGATAGGAAGCATCACTGGGGTTGACTCTCGGGTTCTGGAGGGGCAGTTCAGGGGCCAACACTTCAACGTCAGGGGCTTCTCGATGGGGTTGGCCGCCATATACTCATTTTGGAGCATAACAACTAAGTCGTTATACTCCGGCTCAGTGAGGTCCTCGTTTGGATCGCTAGCGGTTATGGGCTCCAAATTCTCATCCAGATCCATCCTTAAGCGCTCGTCGGCACGGTGGAGGGGGCACTACGCCCAACTTGATCAGCTGGCCCACGGACTTCAAGAAGAAGCGGCTAGCGTTGTCCAGACAGTGCAAGTTCGCAGCGAAAGCGAACGCTTTGGAACGTACAAACTTGACAACCGCTTCCCTAGCGACCCTCGACTCCAAGTCCTCAACTTATCCCCGCAGGTCAGCAAGCTCTTTCCTCGTTACCTCAAACTGACGGTTGCGCTCGGCCAAATGCTTGTTGAGCTCCTCATTGTCAATCCTCAATTGGTTGCGCTCCTCCTTCATTTTCTGATTGGTTGTAGGTTCGAATCCTACTTGGGGAGATTTGATTAATTCTGAATTAACGAATTCAGAATAAAGGGGCTCACTTTGACCGTTAAGCCTTTGGGAATTCTTCAAGCTCTAGCAGATGGTACAAAACTGTGCGGCATTTTTCACAAATTTTACGAACGGAGGCTCGTTCATCCTGAGCCAGGATCGAACTCTCCATGAGATTCATAGTTGCATTACTTATAGCTTCCTTGTTCGTAGGTTAATATTTAATATTTATTCTATAATTTGTTCGTAATAATGGAAGAATTATGTTCGTAGGAACAAAGAGAAGCAGATTTATTCTATACTCGATAAGTACCAATACGCAATGGGGGGTTGATACCACATTGTTAAGAAAAAGATGGATTTTCCCTAATGAAATGGACATTTTTTTGAACGATTTCCCATTCTTTAAGCCGGAGACAGCTGAAACAATGACTATCCATGATTCCTCCTGAATGGGTCTCTTTCATTTTTTAGGTTTATGCTCTACTCCGGGTAAAGATCCACCTGATTTGGATTCCCCCTATTTATTTCTAGGCGAATAATATAGAATATCTTGTGGCGATCGTCCAGCTTCAGATAGGCATCCTCCTATCCCTTCAGCGCCTTCTTGACTCCCTCGTGGTCAAGCTTGAGCGCCGTGAGCTCCACTGAGACGTTGTTGTAATCCTCTTGCAGTTGACCAGGATCAGAGATGTGCAGCATCTTCTTGTACTTGGCCTTATGCTCAGAATAGACCTTCGCTCGCTTCTGAAAGTTCTTCAGTCTTGGGAGTACCTCTTGATAAAAGAAAGAAATGGAAGTTATTACAGGGTTAATTCGAGGGTGAAAGTTCTTTGAGAAAGCTCAAGAGCTTACCATTACGAGGGCGTAGCAGGCGTCATCCCCCACTTGTATAGCATCTTGCTCATTCAGTTTGTCGTGATCCCCAGAGAATTGCAGGTTGCTCACAACCCCCATAACCAAGTCACGGGTGGCCGAGCACCTCCTCAGGAGCACAGGACCATCACACCTCGGGTGCTTGTACCGAGCGTCACCGTTGCATCTGCCCTTCCGGAAGTCCTCATCCTCAGAAGATGAGGTATCGCCGCCCTCGCCAAGCTGACCCACTATCACCTCCTTCCCCTTTCCCGTGATGGGAACATAATCTGGCATCCTCTTCCTCTTCCCCGAACACTCGGCTCGCACCTCCTCAAAGATTTGGACTGCGAAGCCCGAGCAGTTGCTATGGGATCCATGCGAGCCCGCGGGAGCTGGCCCCACAGGAGCGACCGGGGAAGTAGCGGCTTGGGCGTCCTCAAGGGTCAAATCCTCTATATGGGTGTGCTAAGTGAGCATTTAATTATTTAAGCATGCTATTATATGATTTATATGCGTTTTATGACTTGTTTATTTGAGTTTTGTTTGCTTTGGTGTAACGGAACTTAAAGGGGGCTAAAGAGCATTTAGCGCACCTTGGGTTCCGAGCGGCATATCTTGAGCTCGGGAATTCAGATTCGAATTCCGACACATCCATTGGACTCGTTTCGACGATTCAGATTCGATGGAACAAGCCTTGTATTTTTCTAACCCCGTTTACCCTCTCGAATTTTGGCCCGAACCGAACCTCGCGCGCGTATCGACCACCTTTCACGGTTTTGACCATAACTTGCTCATTTCTTGACCAAATCAAGTGATTCTTGGGCCCACTTGACCCCAACTCAGCCCTTATCCATACCACTCTCCCTCATTTCGAACCACACACCAAAAGGGAGAGGATTTCAGCTGAATCAAGGAAGAGAAAAAGAAATCCCGTCACTATTCCAAGCCTTGAGATTTTGAGCTCCAATCTCTTCCATCTTCCATACAATCTTCAAGGTAAGCATATATTTGGTTTCTCCATCCTTTGGTAGTCATTTTCATCCATGGATTTCAGATTTTGAGCATGTTTTGCTAGGGTTTTGAGTTAAGAGCTTGAATAGTGTAGAAATATGAATATTTGCTTCCATGCTCTCAAACTTGAATTATTTGCTTCAAGATTGATATATATTGTTTCTTTGGGCTTCTTTATTGCATATTTGTATGAATTCTTGGTTTTGGTTGTATATTTCTTAAAAATCCATTGTTGGAGCTAAGATGAGCTTTAATGGCAACTTGTTTTCTACCTTGTTTCATGCTTTGAACTTGAGATATGTGATAGAGCATGTTATATGAACTTATACCTTGATTTTCATTGCACTTGGTTGAGCTTTGAGGTGGGTTTGATCAATTTTAGTTCCTCCCATGTTTAGCCCCTGTTTTTGCCATGTTTTGCTGCCCAGAAGGACTACCCGGGCGGGTAGTTTTTAGTTCAAAAAGTACCCGGGCGGGTACTTCACTCCAGAGGATTTTTCTGAACTGTTTTCCCCGGTAGCCGGGTACCCCCTCATATGACCTCCGATTGAGCTGATTTTCGGATATGATGAACTTGTTTGAGTCTAAAACAATTCCCAATTGGAATCACCCCAAAATTCATTCTAGATTATGAGTTATAATCGTTTTAATTTGGTGTCGCCACTTCGCCAAAATTCTGCATTCATTCAAATTCAAACGTCCTCCATTTTCGGATACCTTTGGACCACGATTTGTGCCATATATCATCGGAAAGATCTATGTGTCTAGTTTCATTTTCAACAAGCAAAACTCAATTCCCATTTCTGAAACTCAAGATATTCCAGTTTTCGTACAGCTTGTCCGTTTTGGTAAAACTGTCAGCTTTGGCCCAATTTCACACGGAACCCCTTTTTGTGTTCTTATTCTGTTTTCTCGTGTCTTCCCACCTTCAAACGTATTCCTAACTTGTTTTATCATGTTTATGTGTATGTATTATATGCCTTGCATGAGATTCATGAACGTGAAATACGTGAGACATGTGATTTATGTTTTGATTTGATACAATGTGGTCTAAGTGCTACTTCATTGCTTCTCTTACATGCTTTAAGCTTAAGTGTGCTTGGGATATTTTGGTGTGTTATATGTTTTTTTAGAATGTTACGTGTTTAATGCAAGTACCGGTTATGTGATGTGTGCTTAAGGCTCCGAATTTGCTTAAGTGTGAAATGGTTTTGAGTTGCATTACACCATTCGCATTCATATGCATTTGCCGAGCGTTTATAAGGTTCATGTTGAGTCTAAGGTTTTGGTTGGTGTTTGTCCTGTTCAGAGGAGTATCCCGTTGGTGACGAGATTACTCCATAGGCAGTTGGTTTTGTTCCCCGTTTGCCTGGTTTCGTCGGTGAAAGGTGAGTTTAGATTATAGTTATGATATGGATATGTTGAGTTTATGCTATGAATTAGGTCATGGAATATGATATGCGAGTTATGATTATGCATGATAAGATTAAGATATAAATAAGTTATGCGAGGTATGAATATAATATGAACATAGGACTAAGAATATGTTAGAATGTGAATATGCTAAGAATCCGGTATGCTATGCAGGTGAATATGGTAAGAATATGAATATGTTAGAGCTATGATTAGGTTAAGCCTCATGTTAAGATATGTTATGTTAGGTTTTGATAGGATTATGTTAGAAACGTGTTGGAATATGAATAAGTTGGGTTGTGAATAAGTGAGGGTTATGCAATGTTTTATGAATACATTATGTTTATGTATATGCTTCCACTTATGCTATGTCCTTGAGACTGTGTACCTCCGGTATGATATGCTTTACGCTTATGCCTTTTGCTATACTTTGTGATATGAGATAGGTCGTGGACCTAGTTATACTCTGATTATGGTAAGATTCTGCTTTCGATATGTCTGTGTGCGTGATATGCTCTGGGACGGCTTATTTTAGGTCGACGGAGGTTCTGATATGATAAGTTATGTTCTGTTCTGCATCCGGGATGGCTTATTTTAGGTCGACGGATGATGTGTGTGTGCGTGTGGGTTATGTCAGTTTTTCGTTATGTTTAGTTATTTAAGAAATAGTTCGTGAAACGGGAGTGGATTCTTAATTAATAAAATTTGGTTGTTTTGGCCTTCGGCCTAACTCTTTTATCCCCTATACTTAGTATCACGTGTGAAAATGATATTGGATTGCAAAAACCACGCCCCGATTTATGGACTCCCACCTATGCTATGTGCTGTGCTCCGTATACGTATATATGGGTGCGTGTGTAACCCCTCACTCAGTCTTTGGACTGACCCCTCCCTTTATGTTTTTAGTTTGCAGGTTCTTGTCCGTTGGTTCGAGCAAGGTGGTTGTGGTTTGCTTTCCTTGGAGTCTTGTCGGTCTAGAGAAGTCTTCATTTTGTGTTTAGATCATGTTGCATCTGTACGTTTGAAGTTGTAATTTGAGTTATGAATTGTATTTGTTACTTTGAGTCCCGTTTTGGAAAGTTCGTGTGTAATCTGAGTTAAGTGGTTTGTAACCTTAATACTTTGCTTTGTTTAAGTTGTCTTATGCTTCCGCTTGGTATGATTTTTGTTTTGCGCACTCTGTTTGAGGTTTTAGGCCGCCTAGCTTAGGAAGGTCTTTTGTTTGTCACCCGTTCGCTAGTGCTAGGTGCGTGTACGGATTCCCTATTTCGTTACACGTGTCGGGTCCCAGTGCGGGGGATGTGGCGCCCTACGCTCGGGGTGTTACATGGTTTGCCCCAACTCTTTGAGCGCGCATCATTGCCAGAATACCTTCAGCAGTCGATCCGGCTATTAGTAGTTCTGAGTCTGCAAACGAAAGAAAACGAGCGTAAAAAAGATACAATCAGAATAATTGCTATAAAGATACTCAATCTAGACAAGTTAGTGGTGCTATTCTAAGTGTTAGGGAGTTAGCTCCTAGAATCTAACCGTCGAGGTCCATGATTTGAGCAGAGGGGTTGGCTATCATGTCTGGAGGATTCGAGAGCCCATAATGGAACAATATCCCCTCGTCCCTCATCAGGTCCTTGGCCTTAATTAACTTCCTCTCATTTTTCATCACGGTAGCCAAGCTTTTCACCCAGTGCTCGAAGAGCTTATCCCCGGATCTGTGTCTAACTAAAGGTCCCTCTCCATGTACTATCCACCCTCGGTGAGCTCTGAAAATCCCCCCAGGCGCCCCCACGAAAAAGTATTTTTCCTTCCAATTCTCGCCGTACGAAGTCAAGGGCAAATCAATCATTTTAAACCCAGACTTGACTTGGGCATAGTAGAACCCATCTGTCGGAGACGAATGTGGCGAGCGGACCACTTGGATTAAACTGTTGAAATTGTCTATTGAGGGTTCGTGGCCTGTGGCCTTCATCAGGATCACAAAGGTGTTTATTAATGCTATGCCGTTTGGAAGAATCTGGGAAGGACCAAGAACGAGATAATTGCAGATGTTAGCGACTGCGGTTGGAATTGGGAATCTCAAACCTCCGGCCAGGACAGAGTCTCGATAGACGGTCATCATTCCCGGTGACGGACGATTGGCCCTCTCTCCCTCCACAGGGAGGCGAATTGGGAACACTGCCTCGTCCCAATACGCCTTGGCCCTCAAATCTTCCAGATCCCCGAGCGTTAGTGTGCTCTCTATGTCATCCGGTGATCTATCGGTCTGATGGGCATTATCTTTCCTCACTTTGGTGGCCGGTTCCTTTCCCTTCCTTTGACGTTTTCGAGGGGGCTCCCCGTCACCTTGACGCCCGGAAGGCCCTGCCACATTTTCAGGAACCGCAATCGCTACCGTAATTTGATGGTCTTGCGGCCTCACAACACTGTTCAATAGGGAAAAAACCCTTTCCCCTTGTCTCTGCATTTGAAGTACCAAACCCATCTCCTCAAAAATCTGATCTACCCCTTGGGGATCACTCTCTTTCATCCCTTGAACTGCAGCGTTCAAATCTTCATCCCCAACTTTTACAGGAGTCCTTGCTACGGGAATAGCGGTTGGGATCGCGCCATCTCCGGAGGCCCTCGCCACTGGAATGGCAGTGGGAATCTCACCATGAGGAGAAGAGCTCCCAACGGACATCTCATCTATCTCCCTCACCATCTCATCTACGATATTTTCTGCCATTACTGCTCTGTGTTCTTGAAGATGGAGCCTTCAGCAAAAATTCAGTGGGGAAGAAGGGTTACAGTTTGAATCTGATGATTGAAAAGCTTTTTCTCACAAAGAATTACGCTCAGGACGACCTAAATCTAAGGTTAGTGTCAGGTTACAAGGATTTACCTAAGTTTGAAGAGGAGTTCGCTGGGAATCACTGGAAGATGCAGAAAATTACAGGGTGGATGCTACCTTTTCTCCCTTAAGAGAATGTTGAATGCGTAAAGTGAGACAAAGGGACTCAGCATCCCTACTTATAGGGAGGAAAAATGCATTAATTAGGGTTTGGGATTCAAACCGTAATCATTTCCCGCCTTGAAAACTCCCCACTTTTGGTAACTGCCGTACGTCTCCAAACAGACACGCGCCCACGTCGCCACTCAGCATTAAGTGCGGATGGGACTTCATTTAATGTGGTGTCAGAAGATGTCCGTTACTGAAGATGGACAATCACTTCCCTCCAAAGGCTTGACCCTCGAGCATCCAAGGTCAGGGCTCAGTTTTTAAAATTCTACAGTACGCTCAAGCGTAACTACAGAATTTGGGGGGCAAATGATGAGGCCAAATTACTCTCGGATCAGCACCGCACACGTGTCACATCTAAGTCACTCTCCAGTCGTCGGGAAACCCCTAAGTTTGGACGCTCGCCTTATTGGGCTCGTGGAATAAGCCCAGCCCATTCACCGCTTAAAGCCTGCATGCCTCGGCCCAAGCCACGAGCGAGAGACTTACTCGCCCATCCTACCTAGCACTCGTCCTGCGGACCCACAGGACGCTCTCCTCCGGATCCCATCTCTTCCGCGCCAGGGATGTCCGTTCTGGTGACGTTCACCGGCATATGCCCTCAACTCTGCCTCGCTCGGCGCACGAGTTACCTAGCGCTCACGAGGCATCAGCTTGAGGAACCCTATCCGAGCATCCCCGGCACTCGGACCAGGAATCAAAGACTCCGCTCTAAGGTTAACTCCCACTTTGGTGAAGGGTTCCCTACGAGGGCACGCCCGGCCACATGGGAGACCGTTCTGAGCGCTTCCGTGCTCGCCTAAGGTACTGTAACTACTGTTGGGAATAGTGCCCTAAAAATTCAATTTATTGAATTAATTAAACTGAATTTACAGCAAGTTGTGAGTATTTCACATATTAATTATTAATGACGTGTGATGGTATTCTTATATGAAATGTGTTTCATAGGAAAAGACTTTGAATACCGAAATCACGTGTCATTAAAGTTCTAGTCGGTAAGATAAGAATATGTTCTTATCAAGACTATAACGTGGTAATATAAGATGATTAGTCTTTCGTCATAGGGAATGGTGATTCCAATTATAACACGTTGATGATTTTCAATAGGATTGAAAACATCGAACTGGACCACTGAGATAATTCATTTTATACTGCTATCTAAAATGAATAAAATCTCAGGAAGCATTGTACTCTTAATCCTGATAATATTTCGGCTTTAGGCATGTAGTGTTAGTCACTGTAACATACTTGAAGTGAGGTCTCGGTAACGGGTGGCCAAAATACTTTGTATGATTCGGTGACGACATGAAATGTGCTAAAGAGTTATATTGATCGAGGAATCTGTGACCTTGCTGGAAGGTAAAAGATATCCTTGAAATAGATTTGCAAAAGTTCGAATTAAGACTTTGGCCAAAGCACTTCGCGTGATGCATCACCGAAGTTGTATGTTGAATGTGTTTCACATACAGAGAATTTGAACTTAAGGCGAATCAATAAATTTCAAATTAGAGATGAAAAATAAATGATAGTAGTTGCAATTTATTTTTCATGGATATCAACACGGAGGAGTAAAATGCAAAATTATTCTAGATCGAGAAATTCGTGAATGATTTAATTAATTTTAGAGTGCAGCAATATTTATTTAGTGGAATTAAATATTGTTAAACGGTAATTAATTATTGTCATGAGATGATAATATATTAATCCGTTTGGAGCTAAAATTAATTAGTCCTGCAGGTCCCCCTGCAAGCCCCAATTAAAAACCCAAAGAGAAAATATTAAAAGGAGAAAGAGAAATGAAATTTTTAAAGTGTTTGAAAATAGCCAAAGGATTTATTTTAAGAAAATAAATCCAGTTCCAAAGAGTTGGAAATGCCCGAAATTTTATTTTGGAGAAAATAAAATTTTTCAAAAAAAAAAAAAAGGGTGACGTGGCATTTTGCTGACGTGGCACCTGACGTGTCACGCCACGTCAGCGGGTTGGGTACCTGGCGTGCCACGCGTAGGGTGAAGATTGTGCCGCGTCATCGCGCTTGAACGGTCCTGATTGGTTCTGGGTCGGGCCGGGCCGGTCAACGGGTCGAATAACTCGGCCAAATGGGTCAGTGTATCGGGTCAATGGGTCGGGTCTCGGGTAGGGCCACGTCAGCCTCAAACCCTAGCCGCGAGTGGTTGACACGTGCCGCATTTGGGCGGCGCGTGTGGGAGCGTGCGTGCTCCGATAGGCGCGTCCTCGGCGGCGTTGAACTCGTGGTGACGAGACCTTCAACGTAGTGTCCTTGGTTTTCGTGTCCAAGTTGTACACGCAAGTGGAGATGTGAAATGACCATTATACACTTGCTTTTGTGCTTAAAATGACCGTTTTGCCCTCCGGTTTTTGCCTATAAATAGGCTGACCCCCCTCCTTCATTTCTCATTTAGTTTTGGGATGGTTTTGGCCAAATTTTCTCCTAGTTAATTCCAATTTATTTTGGAATTAATTTTAATTAGGTGTTTATATAAAACGCCTAATTTCGGGAGATTAAACCCTGAAAAGGGTTTCCTAGTTTAAAGTTTTATTTTCTCTAAGTATTTAGAGAAATACTTTCGCAGCCCACACTCCTAGGGTGCCCCTGGGGTTATTGCAGGGAAGCTCTGCCGGTTTCACGAAGAGATCGGGTATCGGATTCTCGGGAAGTGAATTCGGGAGCTGGAAAAATACCGTTAGATAGCCATGTTTGCAGTACGATAATATTTTACAGTTGTTTTATTTTAATTGCAAGTTAGATATTTATCTGCTTAAGTGATTTAAAATTTATTATCAATTGTATGTATATACTTGAGTAGATCCAGCTAAGTCTTCCGCTATTGTATTAAAATGTTTTTGAAATATTTTAATACTTGTATTATAATAAAAATTTTAAAATGTGGTCCCGGACTGCTACTGTTCTGGGCCCACCTCCCAGCAACTGGTATCAGAGCCGTGCTCTAGTTATATACATGCATTGATATGATGCATGCGATGCATAATTTTAAATCTGATACTGTGCACGTAAATTCTGTCAATGGAGGCTGGTTTTCAAGTGGGACCGTTTGTGACCCCTCCAGTGTTTCCTGGGAATTTACGTGGAATAGTAATTTTCTGGGAATCGATTTCAATAATCTTCCTGGTTAATTACCGAATTAGTAAACATGATTTAAATTATGAGATAATTTATTTATAACATGTTTACTTTATGTCATTTATTTTAAGCATGATAATTATGTGATAATTATACCAGCATGCTTAATTGATTTAATTTATGGCATATTTATTTGTGTCATTTAAAATTTTAAGCATGATAATTATGTGATAATTATATGAAAGCATGCTTAATTATTTTATTTTATGGCATGATCATGATAATATGAGATATTATGATATTTATAATTATGTGTATTTTGTTTAATGTGATTAAATAATAATGTTTAATAGAGATTAGACGCGATGCATAATTGAACTAATATTTTTCGGTCTAATAAATAAATTGTTATTAAAGCCTTAAAATATTATTAGGATTATAAATGTGATTTAATAATCCTAGTGGGAGGGTATTAATTAGATTAATTACTTCCAACAATAAGACGCCAAAAGTGATTATTAAATAATCAAAAGATAATCCACACCTTTTAAAAATTCAAGTGGGAGCGAGATGAAAAGCGTTGGATTCTCACGGCCTCCATTACCCGTCTATAGTATAGTGGATGTATACTACTCCCTTCGGCGGGTATATATTCGCGGTATACAAGATTAGACTTCTACAGATATAATGAAATACGAGGAAGTCAGCTCGACCACGCCTCCGTGGAGTGTCTTGACCGACTCGTAAGGACTTCTAGGCAATGGTACACACTTGACTAAGTAATGTATTAACCTCCCTTCGGAGCTCTGTTACACTTACTTAGAGGCCAAGGGTTGACGTGGTGGATTAACATTGTTTGGTAAGAGTTACCTAGATGACATGTTAATAAAGAATAGTTCTTGCTTTTCTAAGCGGTTTTCGACCTCGCCTCCGGGGAGTCAACTGCAGTTAGTTAAGTCACCATTGCGTAAATCAAAATGCTTACGTGGATTTCATTCATTGGTTAGACGCAGAAGAAAGTGAGATACATAATCATAACTTGCAAAATTTTTTTTAATTCAGTTTTATAATTACGATCTCTCTTAGCCCACTCCAAACTATTTGTCTATAAGGAAATAGGCTAGTAAGGGTTCAACTATGCTGATTAGGAAATGAATCTTGACATCGTGTTGAGACACGAAAGTTTACGTACTCACTGAACCTTATCCGAAAATTTCGGAAACTACAACCAGTCAAGATTAGAAAGACGTTTATTCTAAATGGATCAAGTGTGATGATCTGGCTAGTCTTATATCCTGACATCTGTCTTAAAAGTTCTTGAGCATCAGACGCATGAGATGTCGACTGATAAGAACATGTTTTGAAGACAGAATCGTACGAAGGTACGAGTCACGAAAAGGTTGTTAGTTAAAAATGTTTGAAGGATCACTGTTTCAGAATCATATTATGAATATGATAACTGATCTGAACGAGATTGAAAGCCTCTGTGCTTAAAGAGACAATCTTAACAGATAGGATACGATCCTATACTCTCTGCCTAAGTCATTTGAACGTTCAAGATTATTTTAAATAAATTTTTTTAAAAACCAATGAACGACCACAATATGGCAGAAAGGGTGATATAGACTAAGGGAAAAGTTCTCTTTAATCAGACATCAATATCCACGGCCTAGAAAGCCAGTAAGTGGAAGAAAGAAAAGGAAAAGTTCCCAATATAAGGTTCAGAAATAGAAAGTCAAATCCGAAAATGAAAAGTGTTTCTATTTCGGTAGTAACTGGTATTGGAAAAAGGAAATTATCCAAAATACTTAGTTTGTCTGTTTGTTACGCCATTTAGATAAGATATGAAGATATCTTACCCGTTGAAAGTATGTTTAGTTGAAAATTCACCAGAATCCTGGTGTGTGAACTTGAGATCAACTAATCATATTTGCAAGTCGTTGCGAAGATTCAAACTAACCAGAAAGTTTGAAAAACGGCTAACACAGAACTACTGCTCGGGGATAATACAAGTGTAATTATATTAGCAGTAAGGACTATAAAGTCGTATTTTGGCAATAGGGTTTTATATTACACGTGTCGTATAAATAGAAATTTGATTTCTGTAAGTTATTTGATAACTAATAGTTTAACTGTTTGTTTTGAACAAAAGTTTACCGCTAAGCAAGATAAAAGGTTTATTTGCTCTGGCACAATAAAAGATGGTCTTTTATACCTCAATGAAAACCCTAATTTAAGCTTAACATTAAAAGCTTGACTTACCATCTAAGAAGAAAAACTTCTACGTGACACCTATTTATTGGTCAATTGAATTTGAATAGGATCCAAAGACTGATTGTTAAGTCCTATTGGCTTGTAAACAGTATCAATCTACGAATCCTATTTAGAAAGTTAAAATGACCAAGAAGCCTTTTTTGAGACAAAGGTATTTTAGCCATGAAGCTGCTTGTGTCAGTTCATACGGATATGTGATCCAATGAATGTTCAAGCAATAGAAAGTTTTGGGTACTTCATCATTCATTTGAATGATTACTCTAGATACATATATGTTTATTTGATGAGACTTAAGTCTGTAATTGTTGAAGAGTTCAAAGAATATAAGACTAAAGTCAAAGAGTCAAATTAGAAAACATATCGAGGCACTTCGATTAGATCGAAGTAGTGATAAATATCTATGTCCAGAGTTAAATAGAATTTCTCAAATGAGATTAGATCTCAACTATCTGTATAAGATACGTCTTAGCAAAGATGTATTGCAGAAAAGAGAAATAGAGCTCTGATAATGATGGTAAGATTCATGAAGAGTCATACTGCCCTGCGAAGTTCGTTTTGGGGTCTTGCGCTCAAAATAACAAATACACTAAACCTAGTTCTATCTAAGTCAGTTCCTAAAACACTGATGGATCTGTAGCTAGGGTGAAAACCCTGTATCTCTTATCTTCGGATTTGAGGTAGCCTGGTCCACGAGTTAAGGATGGATCTTGACAAATTAGAATAAAGAACAAAGGTTTACCTGTTCTAAGGTTATCCTAGAAGAACAAGAGGTGGTATATTTTGTAATTTGAGAAATCACAAAAGACGTTTGTGAATATTTCAAAGATAATTACATAGATAACCACAAAGGGTGGAAGCAAAGTAGTGTTAAAAGAAATAACAGTATTAGATACTGATTTCCATAAACCCGTGATAACTGAAAATGTATTAGATACATGTGATGTACCAAATACAACATGTGATGTAGAGACGTGTACACGAGAGCATCATTGTAGTGGGAGGATTGTCAGGACACCTGACAAGATACCTAAGATTAACGCAAGAGGTTGAATCTAACATATCTAATCCTGTCACGTGTAATGAAGCTGTGGATGATATAGACGCTGACCGTTTTGGTCAAAAGCCATGGAATCTAAATTAGAATCTCTGTATTCTAACAAAGTCTTGAACTTGTAGAGGCGCCTGAAGGCATTAAACCCTATTAGGTATAATTGGGTTCTACAAGACGATAAAAGGACAAATGGAGGAAAAAGTAGAGACTTTAGAGCAAACCTATGGCAAGGGATTTTACCCAGAAAGAAGAAATCATTTATGAGGTCTTCTCGCCTATAGAAATGCTTAAGTCCATTATTCTCTCCATTTTATCTCATTAGCGATTATGAGATTAGATAAATGGATGTAAAGACTATGTTCTTGAACGGACAATTTCAAGAAAAAGAGATACATGGTACAACCTGAAGGCTTCACAGTCAGAAATCAGGTGCATATAATACAAGCTTAATAGATCGATTTATGATCTTAAGCAAGCGTCTAGATTATAGAGCATCAGAATTATAAGACAATTTAGATTCTTTGGATTTGTATAATTGCCTGATGAACCATGAGTGTACAAAATGACATCATGATAGCACTGTAACATTTTCACTTTGTACGTAATTAATATTCTGCTCATTGGGAATGATGCAAGAATTTTGTCAGTAGTTAAGATTCAGAAGTCAAATCATTTTGACAAGAAAAGACCTATGCGAGACCAATGTTATTCCAAGGATCAGACCTTTCTCGTGATCATAGGAATAAGGAGATTGGTTTATCACAAGAAGCATATATAGATAAGATGATGGCAAGGTATAATATGATAAATTTCAAGGAAGGTCCATTACCTTTTAGATATGGAAATTATCTATCTCGGGATCAGTGTCCTGAGACAACTGAAGAGACAGAAGACATAATTAGAGTTCCGCAGCGGAAACTTTATATATGTCATATTATATACAAGGCCAGCTGTCTATTATGAAATAGGTCTAAGTCTGCAGATATTAGTCAAACCCTAGAATCTGACACTAGGTAGTAGTGAAAGCATATATTGGAGTACTTGAGAAGGACTTGAGATTATATGCTTGTCTACCACAGTGGTGAGCTCATTTCAATAGAATACACAGATTCGGATTTACAATCTGATTTGTATTCTAGATGTTTGACATTAGAATACATGTTTATTCTAGAAAGAGCAACCGTTAATTGGAGAATGTTAAGCAGACTTGTATTGCTTACACCGCCATGGAAGTCAAATACATGGTAGCTTGAGAAGCAACCAGTTAGATGTATTGGATTCATGATTTCCTAGTTGTTGGCTTTGAGAAACATCTGATATATTCCTTCACCAAGGTATTGGCGTAAAAGAGTGCAAAACGAGTTTTGACACTCGTGTGAAAGGAATATGACTTAGATGTATGGCCAAATTGAATTTAGGGCAAGTGGGAGATTGTTGGGAATAGTGCCCTGAAAATTCAATTTATTGAATTAATTAAACTGAATTTACAGCAAGTTGTGAGTATTTCACAAATTAATAATTAATGACGTGTGATGGTATTCTTATATGAAATATGTTTCATAGGAAAAGACTTTGAATACCGAAATCACGTGTCATTAAAGTTCTAGTCGGTAAGATAAGAATATGTTCTTATCAAGACTATAACGTGGTTATATAAGATGATTAGTCTTTCATCATAGGGAATGGTGATTCCAATTATAACACGTTGATGATTTTCAATAGGATCGGAAACATCGAACTGCACCACTGAGATAATTCATTTTATACTGCTATCTAAAATGAATAAAATCTCAGGAAGCATTGTACTCTTAATCCTGATAATATTTCGGCTTTAGGCATGTAGTGTTAGTCACTGTAAAACTTGAAGTGAGGTCTCGGTAACGGGTGGCCAAAATACTTTGTATGATTCGGTGACGACATAAAATATGCTAAAGAGTTATATTGATCGAGGAATCTATGGCCTTGCTGGAAGGTAAAAGATATCTTTGAAATAGATTTGCAAAAGTTCGAATTAAGACTTTGGCCAAAGCACTTCGCGTGATGCGTCACCGAAGTTGTATGTTGAATGTGTTTCACATACAGAGAATTTGAACTTAAGGTGGATCAATAAATTTCAAATTAGAGATGAAAAATAAATGATAGTAGTTGCAATTTATTTTTCATGAATATCAACACGGAGGAGTAAAATGCAAAATTATTCTAGATCGAGAAATTCGTGAATAATTTAATTAATTTTAGAGCGCAACAATATTTATTTAGTGGAATTAAATATTGTTAAACGCTAATTAATTATTGTCATGAGATGATAATATATTAATCCGTTTGGAGCTAAAATTAATTAGTCCTGTAGGTCCCCCTGCAAGCCCAATTAAAAACCCAAAGAGAAAATATTAAAAGGAGAAAGAGAAATGAATTTTTCAAAGTGTTTGAAAATAGTCAAAGGATTTATTTTAAGAAAATAAATCAAGTTCCAAAGAGTTGGAAATGGCCGAAATTTTATTTTGGAGAAAATAAAATTTTTCAAAAAAAAAAAAAAAGGGTGACGTGGCACCTGACGTGTCACGCCACGTCAGCGGGTTGGGCCCCAGTTGGGCTGACGCAGCGTTGCGTGGCGTGCCACGCGTAGGGTGAAGATTGCGCCGCGTCATCACGCTTGAACGGCCCAGATTGGTTCTGGGCCGGGCCGGTCAACGGGTCGGATAACCCTGTCAAACGGGTCAGGGTATCGGGTCTCGGATAGGGTCGGACCGGGTCCGGTTCCCGACCGGACCGACCCGGACACGTGGTGGCTTCAAAAGAGGCCACGTCAACCTCAAACCCTAGCTGCGAGTGGTTGACACGCGCTGCCTTTGGGCGACACGTGTGGGCGCGTGCGTGCTCCGATGGGCGCGTCCTCGGTGGCGTTGAACTCGTGGTGGCGAGACCTTCAACGTAGTGTCCTTGGTTTTCGTGTCCAAGTTGTACACGCAAGTGGAGATGTGAAATGACCATTATACCCTTGCTTTTGTACTTAAAATGACCATTTTGCCCTCCGGTTTTTGCCTATAAATAGGCTGACCCCCCTCCTTCATTTCTCATTCAGTTTTGGGATGGTTTTGGCCAAATTTTGGCTTTAAAATCAAGTCTCATTTTCTCCTAGTTAATTCCGATTTATTTTGGAATTAATTTTAATTAGGTGTTTATATAAAACGCTTAATTTCAGGAGATTAAACCTTGAAAAGGGTTTCCTAGTTTAAAGTTTTATTTTCTCTAAGTATTTAGAGAAATACTTTCGGAGCCCACACTCCGAGGGTGTCCCTGGGGTTATTGCAGGGAAGCTCTGCCGGTTTCACGAGGAGATCGGGTATCGGATTCTCGGGAAGTGAATTCGGGAGTTGGAAAAATGTCGTTAGATAGCCATGTTTGCAGTACGGTAATATTTTACAGTTGTTTTAATTTAAGCATGATAAATTATATGCTTTTAAGTGTTAATTGCAAGTTAGATATTTATCTGCTTAAGTGATTTAAAATTTATTATCAATTGCATGTATATACTTGAGTAGATCCGGCTAAGTTTTCCGTTATTGTATTAAAATGTTTTTGAAATATTTTAATACTTGTATTATAATAAAAATTTTAAAATGTGGTACCGGACTGCTACTGTTCTGGGCCCACCTCCCAGCAACTACGTCTAACATAGTGGTAGTGCGCACCACTCCTGACACGCCCCAAACTTTTCAGGGCAGTCACTTTCATACCATCGCATAGCGCCACGTGTCTAGGGCAACACAGGGTTTGGGACCACTTGGTCACTATTACCGAAATACCCTGACCCCTAACATATAAATATGGGACTCCTCACTTGCATTACACTATACTGAACTGGGCATCTCTCCTCCATTGTTTCTGCTTCCCCAAGCTCTGCATACTTCACCATTCTTGCATTTTCACTGCACTTCCATCCCTGGTGTTATCCCAGTTGGAAGAACCCACGCTCTTTGAAAAACCCAGTTCCTGAGGCACAAACGCCTATGATGGTCTTCCCTTCTTCAAACAAATCTTAAAGTGTTAGTGTTTAGCACACTCTAAGTTTTTACACCATCAAGCACATGAACTAATTCGTCATCGGCCGCTTATTCGTTGCTATTATCTTG
The DNA here is from genome assembly GCA_037501455.1 of Lantana camara. NCBI lineage: Eukaryota > Viridiplantae > Streptophyta > Magnoliopsida > Lamiales > Verbenaceae > Lantana > Lantana camara. The sequence continues at coordinate 84,827,922 of CM074862.1, read as the reverse complement.
TTACCCAGAGAGTGACTGGAGCAAGATTTAATGTGATATAATTTGATCCTTTGAATTTATAAGTGGCTGCCATAGAAGAATTTCCTCACACCTGCTCCTAGGGGTGGTGGAACCGTCTCAAGGATGGTGGAGCAACCCGACCCTGATTATGAGACTAGTTCAATTGGTTTACGTACCAATACATTCTTTTTTATGACGATTTACGTATCAATATTGATGTTTTTGTTTTGCTATTATTAAGATAAATAAATTAAATTAGGATACATTAAAAAAAAAAAAAAAAAAAAAAAAAAAAAACTTTTTCCGAAATCAAACTTTTTTAGCTATTAAAATTTTTTTTTTCCAACTCCCAAAAGGTGCACATATAGTACAATACATCGTATACTATAATATACGAATACGAATACAACGATACAAATACAAGATGAAATAAATATGATAATAAATTTTTTTTTAAAATTCCCCAAGATTAGACAAATACGACAATAAAATTTTTTCTTAAATTTTCAAGATGATGAATATCAAATATCCAACGTTATAATATTTTTAAAAATATCCATATAAATAAATCACACATCAACCCATCAATCCACTCTACTAGTACCACAAATTTACTACAATTCCATACTTTAATATTTTTATAATTCAAAATATTTAATATTCCTAATGGTAATTTAAATATCAATATGGGATATTAAAGATCATGCCATATTCAACACCCAAGTAGGCCAAATTATGATAACCCCGGAGCCAAGACAACCCCCCGGGCATTTTGTAATTGTGGTGTGTATTTTTATGTGTAGTGCAAATCTAGTGTGCTTTCTAAAAGTATTACAAAAATGGTGTGTTCCGCTTTTGTGGAATACAACTTCCATGTTCATTTTTGTCTTTTTCTTTAACTTGTGATGTTTTGTATAATTTTCGATTAAGACCCAAATTTTGTATATAATTTTCGATTAAGACCCAAATTTTGTGATTGTTTTCAATTAGGTCTATTAATTTCTCTTTTATGTATTTTTTCTATAAATTTATTGTTTATGTGATTTATTATTTTTCCTTTTTCTTTTATACCTTGTATAATTGTATCTCTATTTAATATATTTTTATTTATTGTTTTTTCGTAATTTTTCTTATATATTTCTTCTTTTTGCAAAGATGTTTCCAAATTTTTTCCCATTTGTTTAATATTTTTAGCCTTCATAATTTCTTTTACTTTTTGTTTTTCTTCTGTTATAGTGTCTATTTCTATTTTTGGTTTATAACTCATGATTAAGCGTGTGACATTTGATATGCTGTATCTCTTTTTCTTTTGGTATTTTTTAAATCATCGTTTGCCATTTTTATCATTATTTCTTGAGTTCTTAATGATATATCTTTATTGTGTTTTAAGTTATGGTATGCCATTTTAACAAGATATTCGTTTATAATAACTTGTTCTTCTGATTCTTTTATATCACGTGTTATTCTTGATTTGTAATTAAATCTTTCCATTATGTTATAGTTAATTGTGTAACTATTTGTTTTGATTTTTCTAAACTAATAATGTTTTTCAAATGTTGTGTCTTGTCTGTTTTACGACCTTCGTTTTTAGCTTTCAAGTAAAGTTTTACTTCTTTAGCATAACTTTCGTTTATTGATTTTATATTGTCTTTATAAAATTTTTGTCTATTATATTCATACATATTGTAAATATGTGATTTTTAGTATTAATGTTTTGAATCGTATACGGGCTCTGATACCAGAAAGTAATCAGAGTGTTTCCTTGATAGTTGAGGTTAATTTAGCCATTTGATCGGCTAACTGTGTGAATTCGTTTTCAGTTATTTCACTAGAAGATCCCTCTTCTTTAAAGTTTTTAATAGAGGCCCGTGTACCAGTTTCATTAGTTCTTTGATTTGGTGGTAGATATGTATAACATGTGCTTTTACTTTTTAAAAGTTTAGGTGTTCTATTTTGAAAAACATTAGTATTAACATATTGTATAATAGGTGTCTTTGGTATATATTTTATACGAGAAACTTCTCGAAATATATCTTCCATATATATTTTATCTGTGTTTTTAAATTGTATACTATGATGGCTGTTTGTTAAAGCATATCCAATGGTGTATGTTATTGAAAATGGATAGTCGTTTGTTTCCATTAAATCTTGTCTTTCAAATTTATATGCAATGTTTAAAGATTTATCGAGTTTTTCTGTTACAAGTGGTATAGCATAGTGTAAAGCTACATTAAAAAGTAGTTTAGTATAAGCAAGGTTTCCTTCAATTATTCCAAGTATTTTATCTTTTATGTTCATAATTCTGTCATCACATATAGCTAGTTTTATAGGTGAGTTTATTCCTTCAGCAAATGTACTCTTAATTAGTATCTGTATTTTAGAAATATGTATATATCCTATTTCACTAGGTGTATATTTAGCTTTTTTAATTTTCTGAATTATATCAGCTTTGTTTATCAATGAAATAGTCTGTGTTCCTTTTGTTGTAGAAATTTCAATAGGTGTTTCACATGTAAATTTTCCATATAGTATAATGTTTTTTCTACTCAGTTTTGTTTTTAAATCTGTTTTCATATCTTGTCCGTCAATTAAGTTTAACTCTTTTCTTCTAACTTTGTTTAATTTTTTGTTGTCTATAACAATATCTTGAGAAAAGTATCCGTATTCTTCAGTTGTTTCAAAATTTTCAATCTGGTCTATTAAACTCGTCTCCATGTTTATAATTTCTAGTATACAAAAATATTAATAATAATTTCATAATAAAGTTTGTATTGTTTACCTGTTTGTGTATTCATATCTACTGTCTTCATGCACTCCATGTTACCTGTTCATCTTTCTTCAAAGTATGTGTTTGTTTTTAGTATGAGAATTGTTTGGTTGTGTATGGTTGTTTTTTGTGTATGGTTCTGCTATTCAGGCGTGAGGCCAACAGAAAAGAAAAGATCAAAGGCTTAAAACTCAGAGAGTTTTTTTTTATCAACACATGATCTTTTTCCTTCTATTAAAGTCTGAGTATTACATACTACATTGAGGCCATAATATAGGCGCTCAACTCACTATTACAGAGACCAATAATGCAAAAAGCAAATAATACTAATGTACAAAAGTCAAAAAGATAAAGATAATAATGGTGCTCAACAACTGCACCTAAAAGCAGACAGAGACATAAAGTCTGCATTATTGAAGTGTATTCGTCATTGCTTGCGTATTTCCTTGAGTGTTTGACGTCATTGCATGCGTCAGTTTACATTACTCTTCAGTAACAGTGTCTTCTTTTATTGACTCGTTTGAATTATGGGACCCTGTTTCTTCAGCTTTGTCTTCTGGTCTATCTTGGCACATTGCACAGCTGTGTTCATCAATTATTTCACTGTATTCACATAAAATGAGTTTGACTTCCTTAGGAAGTGTCTTCAGGTTGTGTTCTTCAATCTTGATAAAAGTTTTCTCAAAGTTTTCCAACGTTTTTAATTGTAACGGTGGAATTGTGTATCTTGAAGATCCGTATATCAAATGATAATTGGATTTGTAGTTTATTTTGACATTACTGTCCTTGTTTATCTCCTGTGATGCATAAAATATTTGATTTAGTTGTTTTGCAACTATCTCATTTATGTCATCAAGTGTCTTCATTGTGTCGATACTGGGGTATTCTCCGTTTGAAACTATCAATTTGATAATTCCATAAGAGTGTACTGATACTCCTTCTTCGTTGAAGATAGGATATGAAAGTGTAGATTTGAAGACTATTTCTTTATCCATGTTTCCTTTTGAGACTCGTTTAGCATAGTCTTGAAGTGTTGACATTAGTTTTGGGCTAAATTTTCGAAAACAGTTTGGGTTTTTAAAGTATAGGGTGTCAAGAAATCCATGTATGAAGAATTGGTATATCAAGTCTGGGTCTGTTTGTTCAAATACAACGACTTTTGGGCCGTTTCTGTTTACTGGGTACCAAAAAAGGTTGTTTTTGTCTATCTCTGGGTTGTATTCAAAAATAGATTTCAAGAGGTTGTCGAATTTTTCTTTTGAGGGTTGTATTTGGGCCTCTTTTTGGGCTGGTGTTTGAACACGATCCATTGGGTTTACTGTAGGTACGTTTCCAAGAACTCTCATGCGTTCTTTTAGGCTGTTTTGGGTTTGAAGAGTAACAGTAGTTTGGAGAGTATTTTTGTAGGTTTTGGTTTCTTCAAGGGCTTGTTTAGCTTCTTCGAAACTGGTATAGGATTTATGTGTTATTCCTGAGTGTCCCAGTATGTGTATACTTGCTTTGGACCAATGGTCGTAGATCCCACGTCTTGGGCCGTTGAATATTGTGTACCATTTTTTGACTTGTTTTCTTTCATCTTCATTGTCTTGTATAGCCGCTGGTAAAGAAGTATTCCCTTCGGCTGCTGTTTGTGGAAATGTTTTTGATTTTGTGAATGTTTTTGATGATGATGGATCCACCACGCTTGCTGGTAGCTCTGATGGTGGAAGTCCTGCTGCTTGTTGGACAGCGTGTAATGCGGCAAGAAGTTCTTGACGCTGTGTCAGCTTGGATTCTATGAATTTTTGTATTTCCAATTGTTTAGCTCTCGTGAATTGTTGTATCTCATGATCAATTGTTTCGATGTTTTGTTTCATCAGGGCTATCGCGGCCTCCATTCTCGAGTGAGTGTGTCCGCAAGAGCGTTCTCTTCTGATTTTATGTATACGATGTGAAATTGGTATCTTCGTATTTCGAGCTGCCACCGTATCAATCGTCCTTGATTGTAGTTGTCTCGGAGTGTATACCTGTAGAAGTTTGTTAAGTATTTTGAGTCTGTTCGAAGTTCGAATTCTCGAGGTAAAAGCTCGAGTTTCCACTTCCGAAGTATCTTTAGACATGCAAGTGTCTCTTTTTCATGGACTGTATAATTTTTCTGGGTTTCTGTAAATGTCCCAGATATGTATTTACAGAGTTGTGTAATTTCGCGAACCTTTTTGGTTCTTGTATTCATATGACCTTCAAGGTCGTTTGTATTCATTTTTTCGGCTGGTATTGCAAGCATGCAACCAGACCATGTATCATTTGAAGCATCTGTTTCAATGATAATAAAATCATTTTCCTTTGGATTGTATAAAACAGGCAATGTTTCACAATACTGTTTTATTTTTTGTACTTGTATCGAATCATCAATTCGCCAATTCCATTGTATCTTTTCAGAAAGTTTCTTTTGTAATTGTGTTCTTTCTTTAGCAAGGTTCTTTATGAATCCTTGATCAGAAATGTAGTTTAAACATCCAAGAAATCTTTGTAATTGTTTTCGATCAGTAATTTGATCTGGAAAATCGTTTAATTTCTTCAAAATATTATCTTGAAGAACTATGTTTCCTTGCGAATCAAAAGTATTTCCAAGGAAATCAATTTTTTGTTTACATAAGACTGCTTTCTTTTTAGAAAGAATTAGTCATTTGTCTTTGCATCGTTTCAAAACTATTCTTAGTTTTTTCAAATGATCTTCTTTATCTTGATTACTAAAGATGATAATATCATCAATGTAAGCAAGACAAATGTCTTCTAAACCTTCAAGGTTTTTATCCATAAATCTTTGGTATATTCCAGGTGCTTGTTTCAAACCAAATGGTAAAACATTCCATTGGTAGTGTTTTTGTGGAGGACATGAAAAAGCTGTTAGTGGTTTTGTATCTTCATGCAATCTTAATTGCCAATATCCTGATTTTAGCGTCTAATGTACTGAACCATGTTTGTCCTTTTAACCTATCTTTGATATAATCAATTCTAGGAAGTTTATTTGCATCTCCTATAGTTTTTTCATTTAATTCTTTATAATTTATGACCATTCGTCGTTTTCCTCGCTTTATTTCATTTTTGTTTTCTACATAAAATGCAGGTGCTGCGTGTGGACTTTTGCTTTCAAAAATTAATCCTTTTTCCAAAAGTTGTTTACATTCTTCTTTAAATTCATCAATATCTTGTTTAGAATAAGGTATATTATTTTTTACATTTACTTCGTCTAAAGGATTTTTAAGTTTAATTTCAACTATCATATGATTATTGTTCTTATCTTTATCTAAAGGATCTTCACTAGTGACAGAGTCTAAAATTTCTTCTATTTCTTTTTCAAGATTTGTTTTTATGAAAAATATTAATTCAGGATTGATTAAATAATCTATTTTGTCTATGAGATTACTTCTGTCTTCAATCTTTACTATTGGTATTTCAACAGTTTCACTCTTTTGCGATAGTTTTTCATTAACAGGTGATTTTAAAGTGATGTATTTTAAATCTTGACAAAAAGGTCTGTATAGTTTCAAAAAGTTATTTCCTAGGATAAATGGTAATCCTGTTTCGTGTCTGTATATAGATGGTATAGTAAAACAATATCCCTGTATCCAAGCTTTTTCGAAGTATGTAGCGTACCATATATAATAATGACTTGCATCTGCTATCATTATTTTTAACGGTTGTTTAAGTTTTTTCCATTTGAATATTGTAAGAGCTGGTGAAGCAAATCATAAACTTGCTCCTGTGTCTATAAATGCTTTAATAGTTTTATTCTTTATTTTTACTTCTATGAATGTAGCGTTAGAGTTTTTCATTTAGAAATCATCAGAACTATATTCAGTTTCTGATTCTGTAACAGTTTCTATTTCGTATATGTTTTCTAGATCAGAATAGTCTTCTTCTATTGGTTCTAGATCGTATGTTTGAGCTACTTGAAGTATATATAGTTTTTTCTCAGGCTGTTTTCGTTGTTTGGGGCATTTCCTAGCATAGTGTCCTTCCTCATGGCAAAGCCAACATTGGCATTTTTTCTTTCCTTCTGGACAGTATTTTTGTTTTGGTTTGTATTCTTTCTTTTTAAAGAAACGTCTTCTTCTTTTTTGAAATTTATGTTTATTGTTATCAATCCATTTTTTAGGTTTCTTTCTCCATCTATATCTTTTATCCTTTCTCCTATATTTTCTTTTTTTGTTTGGTCGAATTATGTATGGACTTTCTCCGTATTGTTGAGGTACTAAAGGATTTCCCTCACAACATATTGTAACCTTGTTTTTAACTGCATTGTGTAATTCTCTTTCATAGCATTTGTCTCCTATAAATTGTTCTACTACAGTCTGCGCTCCTCCTAGTGTTTCTGAAACGAATCCTTCATTTATTTGTTTCTTAAATTCTGCATATACTATTTGTCCAACTGGGTAGGGTAATTTATTGAAGTATAATGATAGATATTTTTCTCTATTTTCTTTGTTTAAATCATAGTAATACATATTGTATTCGCAATTAAAGTGTTCTATAGCACACATGTCTAATATTTGTGTATTAGCTAAATGGAATGCTGCTCTTTCTTGTTCTCTATTTGTTACAAAAAATCCTGAATGTTGTATAGGTATTCCAATAAATTCTGAATATATTTTTTCAATTATGTTCCAAAAAGTACTTACAGAGTCTTCTCCTCTTAAGAGTGTTTTCTGTTCTTCAGATAATGAAGATAAGAAGTGTGTTACATTTCCTACTGTTTTATATTGTATAAAATTAAATATTGTTTTAAAATTTCCTTGTCTTAATCTATCTTCAGTTTCTAGAATTAGTCCTAATTTATGTGCCCATTCAGTGATAAGTGTTGATTTGTTTGTTACACAGTCTAAATTTAATATTCCATCGACTCCTAATATTTCCTTTGTAGGTATATATTGTTCGGGTAGTTTAGACCATCTTCCTTTTTTATTTGGAATATATCCCTTTTTAAAATTGTATTGTATGCTTGAATTTTTTAAAGGATTGGTATATTTATCTTCTTGATAGTATTCTTCCTTTTTTGTATTGCTAGCTTCTGGAATATCTTTCTTGTCTTTTTCTTGTTTTAATCCGTGTTCCATTCCTAACACATCGTCTTCTGATGACTCATATCCATATATTACTTCTTCGTTTTCTACTTCTGGTTTTATGGCTTCTAATGTATGGGTTTGTTTATTTTCTTCATCAACAATTTTTAATGATTCTAATAAATTGTTTAATTCTTCAATTTTTTCTTCTAAATTAAAAGTTTCCATTATAAACGTGGAGTTTCTATTTGAAAAGGTTTAAGATTTCTGTTTCCAAAATATGTTTCAAGATCAGCAATAGTTATATGTCTAGAATATTCTTTTCGTATAATTACTTCTTTGAGTTGTTTTAATAATTCCTGACAATTTGACATAGGAAGTATTATTTGTTTTTCTTCAGATGTACTACTTTGGTTTTCCACTTGTTTTCCTCTAAGTTCTTGTAGAAGTTTATCTAAAATTTCTTGTGTATTATCAATTTCATTTATAACATCTTGTTTTTTATCTAGAAGAATTTGTTGTAACACATCTATAATGGTGTTTAATTGTGGATTTGTAATAGTGTGAAATAAATGTGGATATTCTCCCCCCTCCTGATGACAAGAGAAAACGTTTTGATCAATTTTATAGTATGATTCAATTTCTTGAGTTTTATTTATATTGTTTATAGTATCTTCTAATCGTGACATTTTTTCATTAGTACTTATTAATTGTTCAGTTAATGTTTGTATTGTATTATTTAGGGATTGTACTTGTTCGTTTAATGTTTCTACAAATTTTTGTAATTCTTGTGTAAAACTCATGCTGATGAAAGTATATTTATTTTAGTTCGTAGTCTTTTGCACCATTTTAGTGTATTTTCAGTTTGTTCTCTAAGTTCTTCTGTCTGTTCTTTATGTTGTTTTAACCATGTCATGTATTTTTCTAATCTTATTAAATTAACTGGAGTGTATATTTCATTTTTCAAGAGTTGTTTTTCTCTTCGTTTCTTACTATTGAGAATTTCTTCTTGAATTTTATAGTTTGTTGGATTAGTTATTAAGTTTAGAACTAGAGTTTCTTGTTTTATTATACTCCGAATCAGTCTTAATTCTCTTCGTTTTATCTGTTTATTAAATTGATCCATTTTTATCCGTTTATTTCCCGTTGATATATTTTTTCTACAAACTTTTTATTTGTTATTTTAATTTGTTTATCATTATTTATTATATTTTTAATCTCATTTCTTTCATTTGGACATATAAAAATCTTTTTCATGATAGACTTGTATATTATTGCACTTTCTAATCTTTTCCCTGATTTTGTAATATTTGTTTTTATTATTCTTTGTTTATCAATTTTATCTTTTAAATCATTTTAGTAATGAAATAATTTTTTGTATTTGTTCTTGATAATATTCTGCCCAATATTCATGATATCTCGTGATATATCAGTGTCTATTATTTTTTACCACTAAGTATGATTTTTTATAATAATTATATTCGTCATATAAATCTATTAAATATTCATTATATCCTTTCATTTTGAAAAGTATTGTGGATCAAAATATAATATTCAAAAATTATTGTATTGATTTATAGAAAAATATCAACTGTATTATGAATTTGGATATAAATTTGAATTTGGATATAAATTTGGAGTTTCGCTATTTCCATGTGCGGGTAACACTATATTTGCAATATGTTTCAATAGTACACTCTTTTTGCAAAGTGTATTTGTATTCCCACTGTTTTTAGAAAATGACCTTACCCCCCACTTGCCCACATTACTTATGGACCCGCAGCATTCATAGACTTTTGCTACAGTAAATTGATATTCATCATCCCAACCTCCAAACAAAACCCAAAGGTTCATCATCAATCAACACTGATCGAAGCATCTTTTTTCGTCACAATCTTATCTATTCTTTTAATCATTCAACTGAAACAAGATAATAATCCACGTACAAATCCAAACTAAATTCATTCGAAACAACACACGCAATTTGAAGGGAGGGAGGAGCCGGAGCTTCATAATTTTATCACAATAAATTTCATCTTGCTTTTTTTTTCTTTTTCAATAATTAAATTAAAAAGGTAAGAATATAGCAACTTTGAAGTTCGATTCCACCTGCCTTTTGGTGAAATTATTTCCCAGGAGAAGGCGGCGTCGCCCCTCTACCGCCCAAGGAAAAAACAGCAATAACAATCGGATCGATCATCGATCGTTTTCGTTTCATCCAGATATGATGAATTCAGTTATCTTCCCAGCGTGTTGAGGTCGGCATATTAGGGTTCGATCTAATTGTTTTTTTTCCCGATCAAATTCTGACAATTTTTGCGGCTTTAACAACCGGATTCTCCCTGGCTATGGCGTCTCTCCCGGCGGTTTTGTAGTCGTAGCTGCAGTCATGACGGTCGGAGTACCGATGATCGGCGCAGAAAAGATCGCCGCATCGGCATCTGAATCCAGTCAACCCGACTTTCCTCCGGCAACCGGAGCATCGATTGACTTCTCTCTTCACCGGATGCGCGTCCTCCGCAGACGTACACGCCTCTTCGTTCAGATCTCGACTCGCCTCCGCCGAACTGGATTTCCTCTCCAGTAAGGACTTTCTGGATGTGCTAGATCTGAAGGATTTCTCCAACAAAACGTGGTTTATCGGCTTTGCTCCGCCGGCCGAGGCGGCGGTGACGGTGACAGCTGATGTGGAGGTGGAAGCGCTGAAACACTTCTGGCACAAAGTACTGGCGGCGGAGCTAGCTGCAACGCCGCATTTGACGCAAAGGGAGATGGTCTCTGGCACAACCTTGAACTCCGTCTCCTCCTTCTCCGTCTTCTGCGCCATTACCGCCAAAGGAAAAGACCACCCCAGAAATAACACAGAAAGATATACTTCCTCGTTTGCGACAAGAAAAATACAAATCCTTTCAAGTGGAAAGCTTTTCTTGTTTTGATCTTGAGAGAAAAAATGGAGATGAGAGAGAGAGAGAGAGAGAGGAGAGGAGTGGTGAAAAATGGATAGCGGTTTGGGGTTGCGGAGTGGGAATATGAAGGCGATGGTGAGGGAATAATGGCCTCATGGAGACGCGCATATCACTGTATTTGGGGGTGTGAAACGACGGAAATGCCCTCGTTACTTTTGAAGCCATAGGTGGTGGATGTGGGTGTTTCTAGATTAGCTCTGACGTGTTATGCATAATCGTCATCATTTGCCGATATTTTTGATATCTTATTATATTATGAGACAATACTATATTTATAATTATTAGATTAGATTAACAGGATAGTGGGGAGCAGCACCACCCTTGATGATCATATATCCAAATTATGACAAACAACAATCTCTCCACCTAAGATTATAATCCATATTTGTTGCCCCCAATTAAATTAATAGATTCTTTTTTTCAAATATACGTTTAAACGAGATTTGAACATGAATTATTATTTTGAAAACTAAACTTAATTAATTGTGATCTGGCTCAAATCCAATCGATCTGAGATGGACGATCTGAGGGTCAGATTTGGGTCAATCAGTTAAGAATTTATTTGAGTGGGTTCTTTATCGACCTGAAAGCACTAGCAAACGTGAGCGCGAAGCCAACTTGGCGGACTTGGGGTTATACCCAAGTTTGGCACTGCGACGCTCAAGTCAGTAATAGGGCTCTTTAGAAAGAGAATAAATGCAATTGAATGCGTATTAAAGGCTTACCAACTACTGTTCCAAGGGCGAGTATTTATAGCCATGGCCAAATAACACAGTAATGCGTGTACTGTAGGTGTGCATTAATGGCGTTGCCAGTCGTCGATCTGGATGTCGAGTGATGGAACCGGCTTGAGGCGGGTCGTTCGTACCTTCTTTCCCCTTTGGGTAAAAGCAAGGACTGACAGTCATTAATGAGCCGTAATACGCTTGTTCCAGGGAATGGGAAGGATACGCGTGTCCCGACAGGAGTGCTTTACAGTATTCGGGTGTCCCGTGACGTATGTAATCGATCTGCAAATCGATGTTGTCCACCGGATTCCTCAGTTCTGTTTGGGTTCCCTTAGGGAAGTAAACGACAGATCGAGACGAGGCGCTGCGTAGATCGAGGTCAATGGACTCTTCAGATCGTTAGCAGGCTTGTCATGATCTGATGGATAGGTCTGGGGCGTGCCAAGCGACACGTCGATCGGGTCCGTCCAAGCTGGCGGAACGGTCCACGTGGCTCATCAGGGGACACGATGTTATGCCATGTCAGAGGCCCCCCAAATTACCAGTGTGAATTTTCGCAGTGGTAATTTCATCGATCTGGCACTGGGTAGGGGAATCGTCGTGGCCATTGCAATCGAACTATCGCCCTAATTATTTGGGGTGACTTTTGAGTCAGATCGGTCTGACACCGTATTTAATGCGACGCGACCTTCCATAGGATAGGCGTGTGCAGGGTAATTATGGCGTTGTTTCGTATTTCGAGGCGTTACATTTTCAACCTCTATATATAGGGGGGCCTCCCTGAGCCCCAAATTCACCATTTGCACACTAAGGACCGAACTGCTCCGATCTGCTCAGCTCGTTTGTGAACAGGCGCTTCCACGACCCGCTTTGGAAAGGTAAACTCCCCATCTTCTTTTAGCTTTTATGGCTCAAGACCAGGTCGCGTTTACACCTTCACCAGAACGGGAAGACGACCTGTCGGCCCCCCCTTTACCAAGTGAAAGTTTTGAGTTCGCATCGGGGTCGGCTTCGGGAAGGGGCGAAGTTCTGACGGCGAATAGAGGGGGATCGGCTTCGACGTCGAGGGTGCGGCGACCTATAGGACTGTTAGACGAACCAGAAGAGGAGGAAACTATAGAGGAACAGGTCGGAGGGAGGCAGATCGATGGTGGGGAACCCATGGAGCATGTCGGGAACCCTCCAGCTCGACTTCCGCATGTTTACAGGACCCTCTAGCATGTTTCTGAGAGGCTTTCTAAGATAACTCCTCAGGAGTTCATGGAGGTCACCAGGCTATTGGGGTTGGGTCCCCAATACACAGTTCGCATGCCGCAGGAGGGGGAAACAGTTGAGAGACCGAGGGGTTTGAGATCGGTTGGTATGTACTATGCTTCCGTCAAGTACGGGGTTCAGGCTTCCTCTTCCCCGGGTCATTGCGGACTTTTTAATTCGATATAATCTGTGTCCTTCCCAGTTGACCCCCAACTCTTTCTCGCTAATGCACTGCATGATCATCACGATGAAGTGCCTCGGGTTCGAGCCGGAGATCTGGGACTTCGGGGAGTTCTTCACGTTTAACAGTGCTACCAAGTCCGGGGTCGGATACGTCAACCTCCAATCGAAGCCGAACCGGAAGATCGTATCGATCCCGTCTACGTCTCATGGGGTGAACTGGAAGTTCAAGTTCTTCTTCATCGATCTTCCCATAGTACCTGGCTTCCGAATTACTTAGGGGGACAACGGCCCAAGGCGGCTCGTGACCAAGTCGTCGACCTGGCTTCACGAACGCTTCGAATTGTTAACCAACCTGGGGCTCCTAGACCATACTAACCTGACGAGGACGGAAAATCTGGTCGAAGCGGGCATTTTAACTGGGACTCGTAGAAAGAACTTCCGCTTCGGTATGCTCTCACTTCGACCGGACCCCTATTCGATCAGGGTCTTATTTTAAATTATTTTCTTGCTTTTTTCGACCTATTCAGTCGATCTGATCTTTCGTTTTGCAGATCTACGATCGTTAATCATGTCTCGATCTTCAAGGATGAGGGCGATGAATCAAAGGAACGCCACCCCGGACGAACTTCGACCTGTAGCAGAGGTCGCTCGAGCCATAATCAATTCCCTCCCTGACGCGCAACGAGCTCAGCAGGAGAGGTGCTCGAAGGAGCTGCACGATCTAGATGCCGATCTAGCTGAGCAGACTGCTGGGGAGCCACTCCGCGGTCAGGAGCTCGAGGGTCATACCGGGTCATCAGCACAACCGACCGGTCAGATCGGGGATGACGTCGAACAAGTAATAAACCTAGATCATCTACCTTTATATTTTGATGAAGATGTTGATTCTCAACTTCAATTTATTCAGGCAAGCCATGGGGTAGGCAAAAGGCCCTTTAGAGAGTTGGTTCACGAATTGCAGGATTCTAACGAGTCCGATGAGGAAGCCCAGCTCTTAAATTTTCCCAAGACCCCTCTCCCCCAGTGGCCTACTGGCCTCGAACTCAAAAAGGCCGATGGCACCGATCGAGCGCTGGCGTTCGGAAAGGCAGACCCCGACCTCCTCACTGCCCTTTTCAATACTGGATGCATCATTGACGAGCAGAAGAAGCTCTCTGGGCGATCCGCGAGGCAGAAAAGGTACCAGGCTGCCAGAGGTCTTTTTGGGTTAAGTTTTCTAAGCTTTTCCTTGCTTTGTTTGTAGGTTTTTTTTTTTGAAATAACTCCAAGGGATCGGACTCACTCGATCTGATTGCTTGTTCTCAGGACGTTCTCCCCGTTCTCATCAACTCGATCCACGAGGCTGAGGTCTTCAAAGCTGGCAAGGAGAAATACAAGAAAAAGTACCAGCTGATGAAGGGTCGGCTCGCCTCAGCGAACCCCGAGCGGGTGCAACAGCTCGAGGAGGAACTCAGGGAAGCTCGCGAAGAAAAGCGAGTGCGGGTCGAAGAGAAGCAGACCCTGGAGGCTCAATGGAAGAGCTCGCAGGAGGCTCTTGAGAAGGCGGAGAAGGCTCATTCGGACGAGCTGGTCAGGATGAAGGAGGATTTCGCCAAGCAGCTCGAAGCTGCCATGGCTGTTTCAAAGGAGGAGGGGCAGAACGAGGTCTTCGATCTCGCCCGGACGAAGATCTGCAAAGCCGCTGAGGAGATGAAGAAGTACAAGCTGGAGATCGATCGGTATACAGTTCGCGAGTTTATGGAGGGTCCCGGCTTCGAAAAGGTTAGCTTGATCATGGGGCAGAACGATCTAGCGGAGGGGTTCTAGATCGCCATAAACCAGCTCAAGGCTCAGGACGCCATCGTTCCCAATTTCAACTTCGAATCGATTGTCCCCCTGCTCCCAGACCCGGGTGCACCCCGATCAGCCTGAAGAGGAAGAGCCGATCCAGATCGAATGGGCGACCTACAAATACGGCCATGCCATCGAGATCACCCAAGCTAAGAAAGAAAAGCGCCCGGTAGAATGCGAGCTCCCTCAGCCGGTTCAGGTCGAAAGCTTCCTCCCCACCGTTCGAGAGCTTGAGAGGGCCCGGCGTCGAACTGTTCAGGAATCCGCATCTGCCCCCATTAAGCTCGATTGAATTTCCATTTTCTTGTAGTCAATTAGTTCGACCTTCCAGCCGGGTTGTGGTTGGGTGAATACTTGCTTCTTTTTCTATTGTTAAACAATTGCCTGTCGAGCCACATCGCGTGGTGAGCTCGATACGCTAGGTGTAACTGACCTTGCTTTTCCCTTTTTTTTTTTTTTTTTACCTGAATGCATGGATGAATTTTAAGCTTCCTTCACTTGCCATTTTTTTTTTTTTTTTACAAGTTGAGGAATATTCGATCCCGCATGCGTTGGCCTGCTTGAACTGGGATTAATTTTAATAGCCACACTTGGATCAGTGTGCGAAATACGTGGCTGATCTCGTTTGTAGCACCCGGAACGCTAGGTAGCCACATCCCCCGCACTATAGTTCAATCCACATATGGAACGAACACCCATACATGAATCAAGCCTATAGCGAACGGGAGACAATAAAAAAAAACAATCTAACTTACTAGCTAGGCGGGACTAACCCTCAATTAAATACCAACATGCATAAAGATAAACGTAAGCATGATAATTTACATTCACTTCATTAACATCATTCAAGTCCATGACCATCACTTTTATTCATATACCATATCAATTATCCCTAACAATTTGTAATATACATAAGTACCAAAACTGTATAAGTAATAGAAATACATCAATAAATTACATGAGCTATAATGGACCCAAAATGAAAGACTCAAATCCCGCCTAGCACGCACCCTGCAAGACCTGAAAATGTGAGGTGTCAGTCTAAGGACGACTGAGTGAGGGGTTTATAAATAAATATTAGCGTAATTACCATGCAAGCTATAATCTCGGATAAGGTTTTATAAAAGAGGGCAATATAAGTTCAATAATAAAGTAGAACTCGCCCGAGATTACAACTAATCAATTAATAATTTAATCACGATCAATTCAATACGTGGCCCAGCGAGTGAGGGCAATTCTCCAACCTTTCACCAAAAGTGTGCAATCATGAGTGTTTCAATCCAATGGTTATCATGCAAGTTATTACAGTGCACAATTAGCAGTTTCATGAATTCTTTCTTCCTCCGGGTGATGGTGGGTTTGCAAGACCCAACCATCCATGCATGGTGTACGTCAGGAACATGACTCCTACGCACGGGATTTCTTCCTCCACCAAACCTCCTGGTGGATTCAGAGGTGATCCCACATGGTGAGGATAGTGCAAGAGTTACCTGTCAGCCCTTGCTTCCCGGTTGGCTCAATACACTACCCTCGGGGCCCAACGTGAACATGCTTTACTAGCCAAAATAATCAATCAATCCGTTCATTTCATGAAATCAGTTGTAAATCATTAAGATTTGAAAACTATAAATATATATATACTATTGGCCGAAAACAACACATAGGGTTGTAAGGGTTCTAAGTATCTAGAATTAAACCTCACCTGTACTTTACCAACCAAAAGAAGCAAGGAAACACCCTAAGGAGCGTGCTCCTCGTCACCGGGAATGTGATCTATATAAAAAGGACACGTGTATGTGAGACTCGACTCGTATGAACCATTTAAGACGAATGGCAAAGTCATGTGATGTCAATCATGCCTTTACAATCAATAAATATCACGAATGTGTCTAAATTCCCAATTAAAGTATCAATAAGTGTCAAATAGGAACATACTTATTAATAAAGTAAGCATCTAATTCATATAAGTCACATACGGGAGTCAAGGAAGTGAAAGGAATGCAATAAGAGAGGTTTCGGAGAAGTTTGACAAAAGTAGACAATTTTCAGAAATGCGTAGGCTGTAGGAAAACTGGATTATCTTGAGTTGTAGAAGTTTGAATTGAGTTTTTTTTTATGGATATGAAACTAGACACATAGACCTTTCTGAGGATATATGGCTCGTATTCTAGTTCAAAGTGAGGAGAAAATGGCGTAAGCTTGAAGTTAGGCGAGTGCAGTTTTCCGGGAAAGTGGCGACACCAAAAATAATTGATTATATCTCATAAATGAGAAAATATATTGAGGTGATTCCAATTGGAGATTGTTCTAGACTTCAAGAGGTTTCCGTGAGTTCAAAAATCAGGTCAATCGGAGTTCTTATAAGGGAGAAACGCCCGTTTGAAAAATGAACTGAAAGCAGAAACGGGTGTTTGGAACCTCTCGGGTAAGGCAATCACATCTCACACGGGCGTTTGGTAAAATGTTGAATTAATTTTAATAAAGCCCAAGTGCAAGCATCAATAAGTCAATGTAGCAAAAGGGGTCGAATCCACGGGGAGGAGTAAATCAATCAATTACCTAATGCATTCACCAATCTATAGACCAAAACGAGTGATAGAGTGAATTAACTACTAACGGAAATGAAAGTTAACTAAGATTAACAAACTAAAACCAACTAGGAAGCGAATAAAGTAGCAAATAACCAAGTTAACTAAGTGGCAATGGGGTAGTAATGATCATGCAAGGTTCGTGTTCAATTAGTGCTTAAATGGGACAAGGATCTCACAATCCTAATCACTAAAGTATACACAAGCTCCTCTCGAAGTCAAGTGCGTGTACCTAATCAAAGTCTAAAGCCTACTCTCGTGGTCACTAGCTCATTAATTAGATCAAACAAACAAGACTAGTGCAACAAAATAACTAGCGGCTTGGCCCGGTTACTCTATTGCTTGATTGCTCAAGATTAGGCTAAATGTCTTTATACCTAAAACTTAAGTGTTGTGAAATTTCATCCAATTAACATACAATCTCTCGATTAGCATGCAAATCTAAGTTCATATCTAAGGTGATCAAGCTTAAACATGCAAACAAAGCAATTTCACAAGCATAAGATCAAGTAGTCCCACCTAGGCATTTCATCAAACACTTACCCTACATAATTCATCACCCCCCTTTGCCCAAGAAGTTAGCCACTCATATTAACACTATAAAGCAAGGAAATAATAGAGATCATACTGAAAATATGCATATTCATTAAATTAAACCAAGTATCAAATCTAAAGAACAAAATTCTCAAAAACATGAACAAGTTCCAAAACTAGAGACATTAGTATCAAACTTAAAGCAATTAAATCTAACTAGGACTGAAAATAAAGGAAATGATTGTTCTAGAAAGGAATTAACAACTACAATCTAATTAAAGCTCTAAGGATCAAAGATAAAGCTAGAAGAGACTCCTAAATTAACCCTAAATTAAACCCTAGATGAGCCTCCTCCAAGAAAATGCTGAAAAAGGCCTTAAATAGTCCACCAAACGCCTCGGAACGGCCTGCGGAACGGCCTCGCCCACGAATGCCAGCGCTGCTGGGAACGGCCGTTCCCAGGAAAGGCTTGGGATGGGAACGGCCGTTCCCATCCTCGGTCAAATGTACTAAAGCTGACTTTCCGGAACGGCCCTTCCCAAAATACAAAGGGCTTGGAAGGGCCGTTCCCAACCTCCATGCGCGGGAAATTTGAATCTTCACACTTTTAGATCATTCTCGGCATCTAAACTCTCGTTTCTTGCCCCGTTTCATCATGAACCAACTCCGAGCATAATATACCTGAAATAAGAGCAATTATAACAATATAAGGCCTAAAATCCGTCAAATCATGACATAAAACATGCTCAAGTAAAGGTATAAAATAAACCTAACAAACTCCCCCACACTAGAACTATTGCTCGTCCTCGAGTAATGCCAAACACTTGAAAAGTCAATCCACTAACGAACAAATTCGCAAAGGTCAATCATCAAATCGTCACAACAATCAAGCTTAGCCTATCGAACGTACTAATCACAAGTATAAAATCCAACAAAAATAGTATAATTAGCATACCTTTGTGTAGTGTGTGAATTTGAATGAAATAATGCACAACAATCACTCGGATTGGTTTATATCTTTTGTTTAAGCACTAATTTACAACTTCGAATACACTCTTCGTGCCTATCTCCACTAATGGAATTGACTCAAGATTCGGGATCGAAAGGTCTTTCGAGCATGTAATGTAGGCTAAGGGTCATGGTTATGGAAATATAGATTCAAGTGACTAAACACCAAAGCTCACATCGTTTTACAATACAAGACCAAACACTTTCCTCGCCTAATGCACATTCCCCCACACTAAGATGTTTACAAATACCTCTCTTTCTTTTCACACTTTGCATATTTTTCTTTTCTTTCCTTTGCTCTTTTCTTTTTCTTTTCTTTCGACTTTTTCTCAATTTTTCTTTCTTTCTTTTCATATTTTTCTCTCTTTTCGTACAAGAATAATCAAGAATGGTCAAAAGATACAACAATATAAAATCGAACGAGCAAGCATGGTGTGATAGCATAAAAGGGTCGATTGTAAACTTTGTTGTGCTTAGGCTTGTAATGTGGCTAGAAAGAAATTTTTGCACAACAAAAAGGCTCAATGGGGTCAATCGGACGATGTTATTTAGTGAAAAAGGCAAATGAAAGGCGTTATCCACCGACAACGAATGCCTAAGTCATTTCCCTAATCTTTTGTCAATTCAAAATTTCGCCTCGAAAGACACTAAAGTGCACTCTAATCGTATTTTAGGCCTATTTAAAAGAAATAAACTTCCTCTAAGGGATCAAAGTGCATTAAAACATTCAAAGTGCTAAAAAATGAAGGCATGCTAACACACTATCTTTATCAAAAATTACACCAGTTTTCGCACATTCAATTAGCCTAACTCGATTAAGCAACAATTCAACGATTATCCTAAGCAAAAATTTTCAAAAATGGAGTCAATTCGCGTATTCAAAGCAAAACTCAATAATAAGCAAAGTCTAATCACAATATATATGAATCATAAATCAAATAATTCCCCCCCACACTAAGAAATTGCAATGTCCTCATGCAAATAGATATAAAGTTCCAAGAGACTCCCTGTTTATGAAGAAACCGACAACGGGGCATGCACAACGTATCCCTAATCCTGTAATCACAACTACACGAGCAAGCATAACAAGCATGTATAGAAGTAATAATAACGAGGAAAGGAATAAATCAATACAAAATCAAAACATGCCAAAGTCAAAGATAAGAATCCATTAATGCCGAATTCTACACAGAAAATACCAAATCAAGTACACATATTCAACAATAAGAATCGAAGTCTCAAAATGAACTAAAATATCTAAACAACAAAATAATACACATGGGGGAAATCAAGGGGGAGGGGGTGGCTGAAAAGTCCTGAGCATCTCGTAGATCCCACGTATATCGCCTCGAACGGCGGTGATATCAGTCTGCATCGTGGTAAGGCGCTGATCCACGGAAGTGGTATGCTCAGTGTACCGCGTCTCAAGACTAGTCATACGCAATTCCATATTCTGAAACTGCTCCACAAAGTAGGCGCGGTCAGGGAAATCAGCCTGAGGCTCAGGAGCGGCAAAATGAGGTACATTATCATCAACGGGAGGCTCAATGTCATCAACGTGCTGTGGTGCAACAAAAGGTGGCACCTCTACCTCCTCCACGTGCCTACGATCCAAAATGCCCTCATCATACAGTCTAGTCAAACGATCTCGGTCCGCCAGCGGCCAAAACACCACATGATGGTTCAAGGGTTCTCCCCAAAGTCTAATCAGATCCATGTTGAACAGTATACGCGCATTTACGGTGATAGCATCATCCAAAGGAGCCTCGTGCTCAGCCGGCTCAAGACCTAGCGCTAATGCAATGGTCGTCACAAATCCACCCATAACAAGGCTCGCACCCTCGCGCCGAGTAGCATTAAACACTCGATCCATCAACAAGTAGGTACCATCCATCAGAATTTGCTCCCGCATACAATAAAGAACATAGAGCTCCCAAGTTGTGACATTATCGGTGCTCTGGGCACGGCCAAAGATAGATGCGGTGAGGAGCTTATGAACAATACGCCACAAAGGATCATTGATGCAAGTACTCTTAGTGGAACGGGGAGTGTACATAACACCGGTGTCAAGCACATCAAAAGATCTCCAAATGTTGTCCAAGTGATGAATACTCTCCCACTCAACGGGCAAATCGCGGCCGGTAGCTTCGGGAAAACCAAAAGTGTGACGAAGAAAGTCAGCATCTTTCGTGTATTCCACTCCATAAAGCATGAAAGTGGCTATCCTCGTATGCTTATTCCAATGCAAAGTCTCGGCAAACTCTCGAGTGAGTTAGGGATAAGTGTGCACCCGGTTAGTAATGAAACTCAACCACCCGATATTCTCAAACAAATGTTGGACTTGGTGGAAGAGTCGGAGCTCTCTAAGAATAGGCTCATCCAAGTACTTGGTAGAAACGAGCTTTCGGCCGGAAAGGTTTCTTCTTGGAGGTCGATCTTCTACTTCTTCAATTTCCGGCGGAGGGTGGGATGAGGATGATGCAGCGGGATCAACTCTAACACGTTTATGAACCATTCTTGCAGGGAATTGGGCTGAAAAGGGACTGAAATTTGGTTCGGGCAATTGATCGAACACCTTGTGAGCAAGGTGAAAAGAGACTAATTTTGGACAAATTGGTGTGGGAAATGGCCAACAAATGCTCACAGATCAATAATTTAGAATTAAAAACACAAGAGCAACACAAATTCTCAAAGAAACGAGCAAGAAATCGCCACAATTCGGAAATGAGGAAAAGGGGCTGGAATTATGGAAATTGGCCAAATAAGGAACTGAAAATGGCCTTACCGAAATGGAAGGGAGAAATGGCGCCGGAACTGATGCTGTCGGTCGCCGGCGTCGGACGGAAGTCGCCGGAGTTGGAAGAAGTCGCGGTGGTGGCGGTGGTTGTTGCTGCTGCGCTGTTATGGTTCGAAATGGGGAAGGGGGAAAAAAACTGCTACTGTAATGTATTGGTGAAATGGGGGAAAAAGTCGCGTTTTGGTTTACAAAAGCGGGCTCCGTCTATGGGAACGGCCGTTCCCATGTAAGCTTGATACGGGAATGGCCGTTCCGGGTCTCGGTTAGGTATAAAAGGAGCGATCATGGGAACGGCCGTTCCCATGTTGTACCTAAGATGGGAACGGCCGTTCCCACCTTCGGCGAGGGAAATTCAGCTAGAAAAAGTAAATCCACGAGGGTGGATTTCTGTAATGGAAAAATTCCGCGAGGGTGGAAACGTTACAGTAGCTTGGCTGAATTTGGCTGAAATCCGCGAGGGTGGATTTCTTCAAGAGAAAAATTCCACGAGGGTGGAAACGTTACAGAAGGTTGGCCAAGGAAAAGGAGGGAGGTTAGTGTAATATTTGAAACCAAATTCCGGAATTCACACAAAAAGTCATAAAATGACCCAAAACAAGTCTAAACAAACCGGAAATGAACAATTCCTCAACCTCAACATTAAATCTATCAAAAATTGGCCTCAACCAAATTATTCCGGTATTTAAACATGCAAGAATTATAAATTCGAGCTCGTATTTTCAACACATACCATAGTATACCGGAAATTATCTAGCCCCAAATAAACACGAGAATGCACATTTAACACACAATTTCATCAAAATTTAGCATTCAAAACATGTGATTTCACAACATGTGCATAAAAATTCCCCAATTTTCAAATATTTCTCAAAATTTTCACGCTCAAAGCACTACTCAAGCAAAAATCACCCCACAAGAGCATATTTCCCAAAAAAAAAATCAAAGATTTTCATTGCAACACACCCATTTCACTCATACATGCTTATCATGAATTGTACACTACAAAACACCAAGATTCATCAATCAAGCTCATAATTCTCAAGAGCACAAGATCTCGCATGTATCAAATTATCCCCTAACAACATGCATAAACTTCATAATTTCTCAAATATACAAATCACATATGCATTTAATTCAAGCAACAATCATCAAACAATAAAGCTATAAAGGACCTCAATTGGCGAGCCACTTTCTTCAAGCACTTCAATCCAAAAGAAACAAACCTACATCCAAAGAGCAAACACAAAAGAGTTAATTCCAATCAAAGACAAGGGAGGGGGAAAAGAAAAGAGAAGGGTTAGAAAATTGTAGTTCTAGGTTTATAGTCGCTAGCTCGACTTTGTAACCAAGATCAAGGATCAAAAATCCAAATGTGACGAGTCACATGGAGTGACCTCGTTCTTGATACCCTCCAAACCGGATTTTGATCTCCAAGTATCCAAAGCCATCACATCTCTTCTCCTTGAATTTTCAAACTTTGGTTTTCTCCCTTTGTCTCCCGGATCTATCTTCTCTTGGATTGACACCATCTTGACCGGTTTCTCTTTGACAAACTCCACCTTACAACACTTATCCGGAGGCGGTGGTGCACTCATAGAACGAAAAATCTTGAAGTCCACTTTATCATCTCCGATTTTGAATGAGAGTAGGCCATTTTGAACATCAATATTAGCTCCGGCCGTAGCTAGGAACGGCCTCCCTAAAATTAATGGCAAGTGCTCATCATCTTCAATATCCAAAACCACAAAATCCGCGGGGATGAAGAATTTTCCAACCTTCACCAAAACATCTTCTAGGATCCCTATTGGGTACTTTATGGAACGATCCGCCAATTGGAGCATCATATTCGTCGGTTTAAACTCCTCCAAGCCCAATTTCCTACAAGTAGACAAAGGAATTAGGCTAACACTTGCTCCTAAATCACATAAAGCATTTTCAAATTGTAACGATCCAATAGTCAAAGGGATAGAAAAACTCCCGGGATCCTTGAGTTTTGGAGGAAGCTTCCTTTGGATGATAGCACTACACTCCTCGGTGAGTGCAACGGTGGCAAAGTCTTCGAGCTTCCTCTTGTTTGAAACCAATTCCTTCAAGAACTTCAAGTATGTTGGCATTTGAGCCAATGCCTCGGTAAATGGGATATTTATATGAAGTTGCTTGAATACATTAAGGAACTTTTCGAATTGCTTTTCCAAATTTTTCTTTTGCAATCGTTGTGGGAATGGAATTGGTGGAACATACGCCTTCGGGGGAATGTATGCCTTTGGTTTCGAAGAGAGCTCATCATCATGATTTTTCCTAACTTCTTTGTCTCTTAGCTCATCTTCTTTCTCGTATTTCTTCGCATCACTCATCTTAGGCATAAGATCATTCTTTTCTCCAACTTCCTTTGTCTTCACTTGCTTCTCCCACTCCTCATCCAATTTCTCCTCTTGACTCACCCCACTTGATCCGACATCAAACCCTTTAGGGAAAGGAGGCTCATCATAGTACTTACCACTCCTTAACATGATAGCATTACAATGCTCTCTTGGATTAGCCTCCGTCTTACTAGGAAGTGTTCCTTGGGGCCTAGGATTTATAGCATTAGCAAGTTGCCCAATTTGGATCTCAATGTTCCGGTTTTGTGTGACCACTTGGTCCACTTGTGTTTCCAAGCTCTTGAAACGGTCCGAGGAAACATTAAGGAACTTCTCAAATGCGGCTTCCCATCCTTGCTTTTGGGGTTGTGGTGGAGGTGGTGGTTGATATTGAGTTTGGGAAGTTTGGTAATGGGTTTGTTGTGGAGGGAAAGGAGGAGGTTGTTGGAAATTTCCGGGGTTTCTAGGTGGTGGTGGTGGTCTTGGAGCATTTTGTGCGTTGTTGGGATTGGACCAAGAAAAGTTAGGGTGGTTGCGTAGTCCGGGATTGTATGTGTTGGAATGAGGGTTGTATTGTGGTCTTTGTTGGTTTAAAGCATTTACTTGTTCGGGACATGAAGGTGGGTTTGATGGATTTTCTTGAGAAGCATAAGGGCATGAATCATAGTTGTGTGGCCCACTACACATCTCACAAGTGGATTGTTGCATAGGAGGGGATTGATTTGACACGGAATTAACCTTAAATTGTTCCACTTGCTTTTCCAAAGCCTCAATTTTAGCTTGCATGGCGGTATATTCGCCAACTTGTAACATGCCGGGTGTTGAGCTTGAAGGCCTTGGGATTGGTGTGGGAGCCCTTTCATTTGCCCAAGAATTGTTAGCCGCCATCCTTTCCAACAATTGTATAGCATCGGTTTCGTACATGGTCATTATAGCGCCCCCCGCGGCGGAGTCAATCATGACCTTCAAAGCTTGGGAGATTCCTCCATAGAATGATTGGACTAGCTTCCAATTTTCGCATCCATGGTGAGGGCACTTTCTTTGTATTTCCTTAAACCGTTCCCACGCTTCGTATAAGGTTTCTCCTTCATATTGCCGAAATGAAGTGATTTCATTCCGGAGTTTAACCGTTTTAGCGTGCGGGAAAAACTTATCCAAGAAGGCTTGAGACAATAAAGACCATGATCCCTTAGTCTCATACGGAAGAGCACTATGCCAAGCCTTCGCCCTATCCCTCAAAGAGAATGGAAAGAGTCGAATTCTAATAGCTTCCTCGGGCACATTGTTGAGTTTGAATGTGTCACAAACCTCAATGAACCAATTCACATGAGAAATGGGATCTTCCGTAGCTAAACCGGTGAATTGATTTTGTTGGAGGAGAGAAATATAGGCCGGCTTAATCTCAAAGTGGTTCGCCCCCACTCCCGGTCTTCCAAAGTTTTGTTGGATGTTCTCCATACTTGGCATGGCATATTCCCTAATTTGCCTTTGAGGTGGTTGGTTGGGTGGTTGTGGTGGTTGGTTAAGGGGTGGTTGTGGTGGTGGTCTTTGCCCTCTATTTGCCCCATTAAGGGCATCATTTGCATTAAAATCTTCCATTTGAATCGGGGTTGATACCTCTTGTCTCCTTTCCTTCCTTAGTGCACGAAGTTTCTTTTCGATGTCCGGATAATGTTTCAAATTCTCCCAACTTTTAGCTCTTCTCATGCACAAGAACCTACAAGAGACAAACAAGCATCAAATTCAATAAAAATAAGGATCTAATTCACTAGTTACTAACAATCGGTAAGGGTGATTTAAACGCCTCCCCGGCAACGGCGCCAAAAACTTGTTGAATTAATTTTAATAAAGCCCAAGTGCAAGCATCAATAAGTCAATGTAGCAAAAGGGGTCGAATCCACGGGGAGGAGTAAATCAATCAATTACCTAATGCATTCACCAATCTATAGACCAAAACGAGTGATAGAGTGAATTAACTACTAACGGAAATGAAAGTTAACTAAGATTAACAAACTAGAACCAACTAGGAAGCGAATAAAGTAGCAAATAACCAAGTTAACTAAGTGGCAATGGGGTAGTAATGATCATGCAAGGTTCGTGTTCAATTAGTGCTTAAATGGGACAAGGATCTCACAATCCTAATCACTAAAGTATACACAAGCTCCTCTCGAAGTCAAGTGCGTGTACCTAATCAAAGTCTAAAGCCTACTCTCGTGGTCATTAGCTCATTAATTAGATCAAACAAACAAGACTAGTGCAACAAAATAACTAGCGGCTTGGCCCGGTTACTCTATTGCTTGATTGCTCAAGATTAGGCTAAATGTCTTTATACCTAAAACTTAAGTGTTGTGAAATTTCATCCAATTAACATACAATCTCTCGATTAGCATGCAAATCTAAGTTCATATCTAAGGTGATCAAGCTTAAACATGCAAACAAAGCAATTTCACAAGCATAAGATCAAGTAGTCCCACCTAGGCATTTCATCAAACACTTACCCTACATAATTCATCACCCCCCTTTGCCCAAGAAGTTAGCCACTCATATTAACACTATAAAGCAAGGAAATAATAGAGATCATACTGAAAATATGCATATTCATTAAATTAAACCAAGTATCAAATCTAAAGAACAAAATTCTCAAAAACATGAACAAGTTCCAAAACTAGAGACATTAGTATCAAACTTAAAGCAATTAAATCTAACTAGGACTGAAAATAAAGGAAATGATTGTTCTAGAAAGGAATTAACAACTACAATCTAATTAAAGCTCTAAGGATCAAAGATAAAGCTAGAAGAGACTCCTAAATTAACCCTAAATTAAACCCTAGATGAGCCTCCTCCAAGAAAATGCTGAAAAAGGCCTTAAATAGTCCACCAAACGCCTCGGAACGGCCTGCGGAACGGCCTCGCCCACGAATGCCAGCGCTGCTGGGAACGGCCGTTCCCAGGAAAGGCTTGGGATGGGAACGGCCGTTCCCATCCTCGGTCAAATGTACTAAAGCTGACTTTCCGGAACGGCCCTTCCCAAAATACAAAGGGCTTGGAAGGGCCGTTCCCAACCTCCATGCGCGGGAAATTTGAATCTTCACACTTTTAGATCATTCTCGGCATCTAAACTCTCGTTTCTTGCCCCGTTTCATCATGAACCAACTCCGAGCATAATATACCTGAAATAAGAGCAATTATAACAATATAAGGCCTAAAATCCGTCAAATCATGACATAAAACATGCTCAAGTAAAGGTATAAAATAAACCTAACATAAAATAACTAAGGGACCAAACGCCCATTTGGAAGCAATCTGGGCGAAAAACAGGGGAAAAACAGGGTATAGGCACGGGATTTGGCTCCCAAGCCATTCCAACACCAAATCAATGCAATTAACTAACCCAAAACTATCATATATCAAGTATATAGCTCATATATCTCAATTAGGCACCAAACCAACCATCAAATATGCATCAATCATCAAGGAATCATCAAAGCAAACACCATATTTTCTCATATCATCCAACTTTCATACAACTTCATGTTTTCATGCAAGCTTTGGAATATAAGGCCCTAAACATGCTTCTAATCATTTGCACACTAAAAATCATCAAATATCCATCAAACCCTACACATATAACATTCAAGAGATCAACCAAATCATCAATTTTTTTACCTTGAAATGAAAGAAGAAGGAATGGAATGATGAGATGAGTATGATGCTTCCACTTATACAAATTATCTTCCTTGATTTATAGCTTGAAAATGGATGAAATCTCCTCCTTCTCTTCCTATGGTGTTTCGATCGTGTATTAGTGTAGCACCCGAGCGCGAGGTACCACATCCCCCGCACCATGACCCGGCCCGTATATGAAATGGACGATCCATACCCGAGCCAAATCACGGCGAACGGGGACACACACACACACATCTAAGCCAGGCGAGACTAGCCTATCACTTAAACCCCAACAACCTCAACAATCAAAGTAGCAGAATAACAGAAAAGCGGAAGCAACAATTCATAAATCATAGATTGAGCTATATGCTCTAGGTACCAACAGTTACTCCATATATTGAGCTCTATGCTCTAAGTACCAACAATTAAATTCACGAAAGTTAAAATTCAATACCATTACTCTCCAATTTAATATTCGTATGCCATCACGGCTCAAAACAATATCCATATACAATAACCAAAAGTACGAGTATGCAAGTGCAACACCAAAACACTAGAGCTAGAAGCGAATGCAAGACCTACGACTCGTATTCCCACCTAGCTCCCCTGACACCTGCACAAAGCAACTGAAAACCAAACGGGTTCAGTCCAAAGGGGACTGGTGGGTATAAAACAGGGTATACATAGTATATAAGACGATAATTAAACAATCACATGCAAGCTATAATCCCAAGTGAGGTTTTAAAGAATTTCCCCAAGTGGGTGAAGAACAATCATCAAAAGGGATTATAACGAATCATTAACATTAGGTCATTATTAGCCCGGCGAGTGGGCGTGCATTATCTCCAACCAACACCTTGTGTAAAACATTTAAACATTCTTTCATTCATTCTGTTCATGCATTTCAATCTTGTGTGCACATTCATTAACATTTACACCTTCTTCCTCCGGTTTGGTGACGGGCTTGCAAGACCCGACCACCCATTCATTGACCAAAAGGGGTTACATGCCACCCCAGATGGCGCTCAGCGTCCATTCCTCGCTAACTCCTAACGAGGTCCGGTTACGCCGTACATTGGTGGAACTAATGTGAGGGATCACCGTCGGCCCATGCCTCCCTGGATAGCCGCTCACACTAAGTCCCTGGGCCCCATTCGTGCATAACATTCATTCTTTCTTTTCTCGCCAAAACATTTGGTAGGATTTAGAAATTAAGGCTTTACGTTGCAAACATTTACTCCTTGAAAATGACTCTATATATACATATACATTTGGTCGAAAACTTTCCACGTTAAGGTATTTATAGGGTCATATAGCTAAGTAGAAGAAAAATCCACCTCGAACGGCAAAAGAAGAACACACGAGCCTCACTGACCGGCCTCGTCTCCAAAGGAATCAAAATATGTGCAAAACAAGTGAGTGAGACTCTAATGACCAATTAAGACGCTCGGCAATGCCATGCTTATGCTGTGAACACATAAACAAATATAATGGACATGTTCGTGTGCACTATTAATGTCTTGAAACATATAACCGATCATAACTTTCATGCTTGCATTCTTGCATTATATAACAATCATGAACATAGCTTAATTGAAGTCACGTTCAATATAACCCACAAATACGAGCCACGTATGCAAACCAAGCAAGAAAAGAGACTTCTCAAGGCTGCCAATTCAAATGACACGGCCATGTTGAGTTTCAAAGGGAAATGGACACGGCCGTGTCCGAGGTTTAAAAATCAGAAAATTCAAAGTCGAGGGCTTGACACGGCCGTGTTACATTTTCAAAGGATTTGGACACGGCCGTGTCCGAGGTTAAAATCAGAAAAAAAAAACAAAGTCGAGAGCCCAACACGGCCGTGTCCATTTTCAGTGTAAAGTTGACACGGCCGTGTCAGCTCATCGTTTTGAAAGAAATAACAGAGCATCAGCTCTGTTACGCGAAGGAAAAGCTTAAGGAAAACAGGGCAGCCACCAAGAAGCTCTCAAACCACATATAGACATGCTTTTAATCCATATTATTCATATACAACATGCAACTCAAGTAAAAACACAAAAATACATGCTTTAAATGGCCCAAAATATCATCAATACACATGATCAACAAACATGGAGCTTGAAGCTCCTCCAATGGCAACTCATGCCCTTCTCAACAAACCTTAAATTTAAACATGTAGGAATGATGGAAAGCTTACAAGAATCATTTATCAAGCACCAAATCTCAATTCAAACCATGAAAACCAAGGATCAAACCAAACCCTCACTTCATGCTCATACATTCAAACACAAGAAACCCCAACTTCTATCAAGCCTCAAATAGATGAAAATATAGAGGAGGAGATGGAGGTTACAAATCACCAATTACCTTAGAAGAAGATGGAGGATTGATTAAGCTTGAGCTCAAAACTTGGATGGTCAAAATGGAGGGTTTCTTGGCGATCTCTTCCTTGCTCTTGCCTTGGCTGATTTTGATCGATCAAAAATGGGAAGAAAAGGGTAGGAAATGTTGATATCTAGTGGAGAAATGGGTAGGGTACGGGTTGGTCCAAGTCCGGTTCGTTTAAGAAAAGGTTCAAGCAAGTAATAGGTCGAGGCTATGAAACGGTTCATTGTCGAAGGCTTAAATGATACCGAAAAGATACAAGGTCAAGTTCAAAGGATAGGTAACGTCGAAACAAGTTCAACGCCGGTTACGGATCTCGATTTCGAGGTCCGGAGCTCAAGATATCGCGAAAACCGTTCAGGGTTGCCTATTATACGAATAGGTCCCTGAACTTTCAAAAAGTAACAACTAAGCCCAAACTCAATTTCCAATTAAGTCCAAAACATTCAAATACATTACAATTAAGTCCACGGATTACACGAAACACGTAATTTCATTCAATTAGCACCATAATCACAAAATTCACATTTTCACAAATCCGATCATATATTCATAGCTCACATAGACAATCAAAAGAAATTTTAAACAAATAATCAAATTATAACGAATTCAATTAACAACTCAAAATATAAAATCATATAATTAAATATAAATACGCACATAACACTTACCTGCACGTGTGAAAACTCGGGGCGTCACAATTAGTGTGTGTGTGTGTGAGGTTTTTTATGAAATAAAATGAAATGTATTTGGGAGAGATATATGTAATATGATATATTATGTATGTAATGTATAGATATATACAAAAGTCTTCCACTAACTCCTATGACTCACCATAATTTGCAACCAAGTCCCTCTATAATTTAAATGTATGTAAATGAGTTCTATCTCTACACAATTTTCATATAACCTCCCAAGTCATGAAATGCAATTAAGTCCATGAATTTACATAAAAGAGCAATTAAGGCCATTTATTACAATTAGATCATATATATCACTTAGTTCATATAACTCACATTAATAACAATTTATATAAATGCATAGAGATGTAATATATATAATATGATGAAGGTTGTAAATAATTGAATGAGATGATTAAATTAAATTCCCCCAACTCCCCGAAGACCCGCTCGTGGCGTGCTTACCTGAACTTTCGGAAATTGGGGAGCTACATCGTTTGTGTTTCCGTCGATCTCGGATCTTGACTACGACCTCGCTGAGTTTCCTGAACCAAAGAATCATTTATCCGTCACCCCTGTTGGATCGAATGTCGATCTCTTTAAGGGTGCGTAGATTCTTGATCTTAGATTTTACGGGTGTTAGGATTTTTATGATCTCTTTGGGTCCAAAGTCGACCTCATCGGATCTTTTGTTTCCTGATCGAATTATTTAAGAGAGGGATTATTAATGTTTGACGTTCTCCATGGATCGGTGGCGATCCTATTGGAGTTTTAAGGTTTATATCTTTGGATCGCTTTGGGCCTTTAGGGGACCTCGTTGGATTTCGATCTATAATAGTGGTTTGAGAAGATTAG
Source organism: Lantana camara (assembly GCA_037501455.1). Lineage (NCBI taxonomy): Eukaryota > Viridiplantae > Streptophyta > Magnoliopsida > Lamiales > Verbenaceae > Lantana > Lantana camara. The sequence continues at coordinate 84,796,279 of CM074862.1, read as the reverse complement.
GGTTTTTAGGATCTCTCTCGGTCTAAAAACGACCTCATTGGATCTCAATCTGTAACATTGATTTAAAAGCATTAAATACGTTAGGATTAATTTTCGTGCCGATCTCCGAGTCCCATAGGATCTAAGTCGATCTCTCTAAGGTCCTTGGATCATTAGATTTTAGGAAATCTCTGGATCTCATTGGACCTAAATCGGTCTCTTCGGATCTCTGGATTGAGTGTGCTAGGATTTTTTCGGATCTCTTTGGGTCGTTGGACGACCTCATTGGATCTCGATTCCTAGCGGATTTGAAAACATTAAATGCGGGCGCCGGGGCGGGGGGGAGGGGGGAGGGAGGGGGTAGGGCTTGCTCCCTCCTCGACTTATGACCTTAGGTCGAATGAGCACTTTTATTCACAAGTTAAAACACAACTATGGGTCATTTGATTGAATACTGAAACAATTCATTAATAAAGAGGTCGATTCTCAGTCGAATTCGATCTCTGTGAACATTACAATTTCTTGGAACAACTGGGGAACTAAGTGTAAAACTTCTTCAGATTATGCGCATTCCAAGGTCTGGGTAGTGGTTCCCCGGCCATGTTTTCAAGCCGGTAGGCCATGTTTTTCCCGATCTTCGTGACGAGATAGGGTCCTTCCCAGTTAGGCTCAAGTTTTTCGACATGCTGCAAGACCTCGATCTTCTTTAACACTAGGTCGCCGATCTGAAACGATCTGGGCTTCACGTGCTTGTTGTATGATCGAGCCGCTGCTGCCTTGTACTGTTTGAGCTTCCGATAGGCATGTTCCATGCTTTCTTCAATCACATCTAGATCTTCAGCTCTGATCTCAGTATTCTTGTCGGGCTAGTATTGCGATATACGAGCGGTTTCGTGTAACAGTTCCGATGGGATTACGGCTTCGGATCCGTAAACCAAGAGTATGGGGTCTGTCCCGTGGCTGTCCGCAGGGTAGTTCGATAAGCCCATAGTACGCCGTCGAGCTCGTCCGCCCACGGTCCCAGCTTTGCGTCTAGGCGGGTCTTGAGATTCTGAATAATGATCCGGTTGGTGACTTCAGCTTGACCATTTGCTTGTGGATGGCCGACAATAGTGAATCTGAGGTCGATCCCGAGGTCTCGACAATAGCTCTTAGTATTCTTAGATCGAAATTGAGGACCATTGTCACAGATGAGTACCCTCGGAACCCTAAAACGACAGATTATATTTTTCCAGAGGAAGTTTCTTATCACTGCATCGGTAATTTTGGGAACCGCCTCGGCCTCAACCCACTTTGAGAAGTACTCGACGCATACTATGGAAAACCTTTTCTGCCTAGGTGCCAAGGGGAAGGGACCAATGATGTCGATTCCCCATTGGTCGAAGGGCCAACAGACATCGATCGGTATCACGGATGCCGGGTGAGTGTGGATCAGGTTGCCGTGCTTTTGGCACTTGGGGCATTTCCTAGAGTGGATCTTCGCATCCCACACCATAGTCGGCCAAAAATACCCACTCCTTAAGATCTTTCGAGCTAGAGCTCGACCTCCGGAATGGTTTCCGCAGCATCCCTCATAGACTTCTTCCAGGACGTATTGGGCTTTACTAGGCCGTAGGCACCTTAGAGGTGGACCAGTGAAGGATTTTTTGAACAACCTGCCTTCGCGATCTATCATATAGAGCAGAGATCGATATTTTATTCTCCGGGCCTCAGTTCGATTTTGGGGCAAAAGCCCGTCTTTGAGGTAAGCGATCAGATCGTCCATCCAGCAAGGCTCCGGTGGATCGATGGTGGCGATCTCGACCTTTCCTTCGTCGATCGCCCGGCCCCCCGAGACCATGAACGAGATGGTCGCATCTTTTGTTCCTTGGAACCCGTTTGCCAGCTTTGATAGGGCATCATCTCGACTGTTCTCTTCGTGGGGGACCTGTTCGATTTTGAACTCATTCAACTTCGAGGTCAACTCTTTCACCATCTTGAGATACGCTGCCATGGATTCTTCCCGAGCTTCGTATGTGCCGTTGACTTGGCCGGCGACGAGCTGGGAGTCAGTTACTACGGCTAACCTGTCGGTCTGGTTCTCCATGGCATACCTTAGTCCTGCCACAAGTGTTTCGTACTTAGCCTCGTTGTTTGTTACTTTAAAATCGAGTTTAATGGCGAAATCGAACTAGAGTCCATCTGAGCTTGTAAGGGATATGCCCACTTCCCCTCCTTGAGAGGTCGATGAGTCATCTGTGTACATGGTCCAGCTCGGCGGGGTACGGACGATCTCCATCGAGCTGATGTTCTTTTCGATTAGAAAGTCAGCCAGAACTTGAGCTTGTTGGGCGGCTCGAGGTTGGTAGGTGATGTCGTGCTGACTCAACTCGACCGCCCATTTCATCATTCAACCCGACACATCGGGTTTGGACAAGACCTGCCTAAGTGGTTGATCCGTTAAGACGATTATGGGGTGAGCTTGAAAGTACGGACGTAGCTTCCGAGCTGCGTGTGTGAGAACGAACACGAATTTCTCGATCTCGAGATAATTCCGCTCTGCTCCGTGCAGGATCTTGTTCAGGTAGTAGATCGGTAGATGTTTTCGATCTCGAACGGCGACCAAGACTGAGCTGAAGGTTTCGTTAGAAAGGGATAGGTAGAGGTATAAGGTCTCACCCTCATTTGGCTTTGCCAGCAATGGGGGAGACGCCAAGTATTCTTTCAGTTGCTCGACGCTCGGTCGCATTCCTCGTTTCATTCGAACTTCTTCAGATTTCTCAAGATTTTGAAGAACGGGAGGTTGCGCTCGGACGATCGCGATATGAATCTGTTGAGAGAGATTATCCGGCTACGAGGGATTGCACCTGGTTGATGCATCGAGGTCGAGGTATGATCTGGATAGCTTTGATCTTCGTGGGATTGGCCTCGATCCCTCGCTGGCTCACCATGTACCCCAGAAACTTCCCTCCTTCGACCCCGAACGTACACTTATCAGGATTGAGCTTCATCCCGTATTGCCGCAAGATCTCGAACGATCTGCGCAGGTGATCTAAATGATGGTAGGCCCAGTGGCTCTTTACGATCATGTCGTCCACGTAGACTTCCATCGTATTCCCGATCTCGTCTTTGAACATCAAGTTCACCAGCCTTTGGTATGTGGCACCTGCATTCTTTAACCCGAAGGGCATGACTTTGAAACAATATATTCCTTTTACCACGATAAAGGCTGTGTGTTTTTTATCTTCGGGGGCCATGGAGATCTGGTAATAACCTTGGAAGGCGTCCATCATGCTGAGCATCTCGCACCCAGCTGTCGAGTCGACGAGCTGATCAATACGTGGCAACGGATACGGATCTTTTGGGCAAGCTTTGTTGAGGTCGGTGAAATCATTGCACATCCTCCACTTCCCGCCTGTTTTTTGCACGAGGACTACGTTGCACAACCAGTCAACGTATTGAGCTGGAGTAACGTATCCCGCGTCGAGGAGTTTATTCACCTTGCCTCGATTATATCATTCCTTGCCCGGCTCTGCGGTCTCAACTTTTGTTTTATGGGCTTGACTGACGGATTGATCCCGAGCCGGTGGCAGATCACCTTCAGGTCGACACCAATCAGATCTTTGGCTGCCCAAGCGAAAATGTCAGAGTTGTCCCTCAAGAATTCTATCATCATGATCTCATGTTGGGGGTGCATGTTCGCCCCAATCTTGGTGGTCTTGTTACTATCTCCGGGGACAAGGGCAATTTCCTTAAGCTCTTCCGCAGGTTCGAGCCGCTCGCTAGCCTTCCTTTTTCGAGCCGTAGGGGACCTCTCGGCCTCGCTCTCTTTCACGGGAAGCTCGATCTCCCCATCGGCATAGGTCTGAAGTCGAGATCTCCAACCACCTCTTTTCCGAAAGGCTTTTTCAGAACGATTGCGTAGCAGGCCCAACTGTCCATGACATCGCAAGTCACCTCTCCGACCCCGTTTGGGGTGGGCATTTTCAGCTTCTGGTGATACGTCGAGATGATCGCCTTGAACTGTATGAGGCCAGGTCGGCCGAAGATCATGTTATATGCTAGGGGCATGTTGACGATGACGTACTCAACCTCCTGGGTCACCCTCTTGGGGGACGTTCCCATCGAGGTGAGTAGTCGGATGCGCCCTAATGGGATAACTTTCGATCCCCCGAACCCTGAGAGCGGTGTTCGAATCGGATCGAGTTTTAGATTATGCAATTTTATTTTAACAAGAGTCGATTAAGGGGATAATGTTCGAGCTGCTTCCATTATCAACTAGGCATTTGGTTACATCATAATTAGCCACGCCTAAGATCACCACCATCGGACAACTAGGCGCCTCGCCATCCCGATGGGGGCCTGGGCGGCTATCACTCTCACTAAAACTAACCTCCTACCTTTCCTACTCTCTACCCTGATTGATCTGGAAGACCTCTTCATGTGGACAGTTGAACTCTCGAGCCGCGCGCTTGATGTTCCTCTTTCGAGCTGCATTGGAGTCGCCGCCCTCGTGTCCCCCGGCTATCATATAGATCTTCCCGTGGGTGGGGGGATTGTCTTCAGCTCTTTCCAACGGCAGCTTTGCAGATCTTTTTGGGGGAGTCCTCGACCTGGAGCGGTCGCGGTCATTAGGTCGTCCCGCCCTCTCAGAGTAGTGGTCGATTTTTCGAACAAAATCCTTCAAGTGCCCTCCTTGGATGAGTCTTTCGATCTCATCATGGAGGGCGTTGCATTCTGCGGTGGTGTGGCCCCATTGTTGATGGTAGCCGCAGAACTTTCCCGACTTTTCAGCCTTTGGTCCCTCCCGGATGGGCTTTGGTTTTTTCAGTAGGCTCTGATCCATGACCACGTAGATCTGGGCGATGGGCTTGGTCAAGGGGACATAGTTTCGTCGGTCGACCTGGGATGGTGGGTCGACTTTCCCCTTGATTTTCTTCTGCTCGTTCCCCTTCCGGTTGTGGGGCGAGCCTGACCCGATAGCCTGCCGCACAGATCGAGGCTGGGGTCCGTGCGCGAGGGCTATCTCCTCTACGCGCATGAAGCCATGGGCGATGTCCTGTATCTCCGTCAGGTTGCGTGGTCCGGCCCTGACGATCTCGTCTGCCCATAGGCGGTTGCGGAGAGCTCGATGGACCACAGAGAGCAGGGTGTCCATCGTCGGGTTTTCAACCCGAACTACTTCCCTCGAAAAACGAGTCATGAAGTCTCGCAAGGACTCACCCTCCCTCTGGTAGATGCTGTTGAGATAAGAGGGCGGGAGCTTCTCCCTGGTCATTGAGGAGAAGTGCGCCGTGAACCGATCTACGAACCGGTTATAGGTCGTTATGCACCGCGGCGGCAAGCGGATGAACCAGTCCTGAGCTGGGCCTGTCAACGTGGTGACGAAGAGTTTGGCCCAGATTTATTGTGGGTGGGAGTGCAGCAACATGCGGTTTTCGAAGGCTGTCACATGTTTTTCGGGATCTGTGGTCCCGTTATACATGGGCAAGCCTGTCGGAATTCGATCTCCGTCACAGGTCGTGCGGAGAATGTCCTCGCAGAAGGGGGAGGCTTTCTCCCTATCGCTGCGATAACGGAGAGGGCGTCGGTTCAGTCCTTCTCTCAGGTCGACCTGCCTCTGGGTGATCTGAGATCCTCGATCTCCCAGGTAGTCTTGGACCCGTCTCCGTGGCGGGTCCGCGTGACGATCAGGCTCGTTTTCAACCCGAGCTGTGGCTATCCGAGCCGCCTCCTCCCTCGCAGATCGAGCGGGAATCCTTGTCCGGAGGTCATCGAACTCCTCGTGGTCTTCGTCGACCGCGCGCTTGCCGCGATTGTTGCGGCTGGGGTTATCAGACTCCCTATGGCCCTCTCGCGGGACCTCCTTGCTCATCGCGGGGGGAGGTAGCGGTGGAGCGAACCCTTGGACCTGGCCCGCTCCGATCTGGGGACTAAAACCCCAAATGATGTGGGCGGGATGCTCGTCGAGCGGCTGGAAGACATAGGGAACTGGGTTCCCGTATGCTTGGAGCGAGGGGCCCAGCGCGTTGCCCAACACAGGGCTTGGGATGGTGGTGGTTGGGCTGGCCCTTGGTAGCTCGGGACGTCTAGGTTCGCGGCCCTCCGTCTGGGCGCGCTCGATCTCGACCCGCCATTGGTCGAGGAAGGCATCCAGGTCCGCCTGGGTGACGGTGATCTTGGGGGTGGCCTCAGGCGGAAGTTGGGGAACGTTGGTGCTAGGCCCAACCGGAGGGACAGCGGAGATGTTGCCAAGCGGCGCGTTGTAGTTATGCCTGCCTTTGGCGACCTCCTCCATGTCCTCGTCGCGGTTGGTGTTTCTTGTGTTAACCATGGTCTTAGGAAGGTATGAAAGGGCTTTTATCTAGATCGATGTGAAAAGAAGTTTCCCACAGACGGCGCCAAACTGATCTGGCTCAAATCCAGTCGATCTGAGATGGACGATCTGAGGGTCAGATTTGGGTCAATCAGTCAAGAATTTATTTGAGTGGGTTCTTTATCGACCTAAAAGCACTAGCAAACGTGAGCTCGAAGCCAACTTGGGGGTCTTGGGGTTATACCCAAGTTTGGCACTCCGACGCTCAAGTCAGTAATAGGGCTCTTTAGAAAGTGAATAAATGCAATTGAATGCGTATTAAAGGCTTACCAACTACTGTTCCAAGGGTGAGTATTTATAGCCATGGCCAAATAACACAGTAATACGTGTACTGTAGGTGTGCATTAATGGCGTTGCCAGTCGCCGATCTGGATGTCGGACGATAGAACCGGCTTGAGGCGGGTTGTTCGTACCTTCTTTCCCCTTTGGGTAAAAGCAAGGACTGACGGTCATTAATAAGCCTTAGTACGCCTGTTCCAGGGAATGGGAAGGATACGCATGTCCCGACAGGAGTGCTTTACAGTATTCGGGTGTCCCGTGACGTATGTAATCGATCTGCAGATCGATGTTGTCCACCGGATTCCTCAATTCTGTTTGGGTTCCCTTAGGGAAGTAGACGGTAGATCGAGAAGAGGCGCCCGTAGATCGAGGTCAATGGACTCTTCAGATCGTTAGCAGGCTTGTCACGATCTGATGGATAGGTCTGGGGCGTGCGAAGCGACACGTCGATCGGGTCCGTCCAAGCTGGCGGAACGGTCCACGTGGCTCCTCAGGGGTGTGCCACGTGGCCACACGATGTTATGCCATGTCAAATTGGATCAATAGGCAGTTAAATTAGTAGTATAATTATTGTTTTATTAGTTTGTCTTATTGAAATTACCTTAAAATTCCTACCAATTATGTAACAATTGTAAGTTATTTATACTTTTGTTGTATTAATTTGATTGAAATAGTTACAAACTGAGATGATTTTATTCACACATATATATTATGATGGATCCAAAACCAAAGATTATGATGGTTCAATATTTTTTTATGAGAAAACACTCAAAAATTGTTGTAAAATTCTATCACAAAGCAATCTATGATTATATTAGATATTCCGAAAAGCCCGCAGGGCATAGCTCAATTGATTTCGAATTGGATTTTAAGGGTGAGGTCCTTATAAATTTATGGAAGGCACACATTTCCCTTAACGGACCACTGAGTACCTAATTTATCTTCTCTCACTTAGGCCGGGTTATGGAGGTCTTAGATTTGGGAATTCAATATTTTGCTACTAGATATTTAAAAAAATAAATAATCCGTTTAATTTATTTTATTTTTTTTATTTCAAGACTTTCAGATTTATTATTATAACATATATATTGAAGAATTAGTGTGAAAACAATTTTACGTACGCATTAACAAGTTATTTTCATATACGAAAATCCTATTTGGAGTAAGAATATTTACGGATCAAACTCATTTGCGAGTCAGCCGAATCAAGTTGGCTAAAACTCAAATTCAAAAAATTCGAGTTAAAGTCGAATCGAACCAAAATTTGAACCAGATTCGTGCTTGAGCTTCAACTCAAACCTTTTATTCTTGTTTGTGGTTCGTGAGCCAATCTATTTTATTTAAATATATGTATATATTAAAGTACGCATGATTAAATATATTAATTATATACATGCACATATATATTATTATTTTATTTTTTAATTACAAGCTGAATTCAAATTATGAAACGAATCAAATTTTGAAAAAAGAAAATAAATTTAAAGCTTGTGAATTCAAACTCGAACCAGGTCGAATAGATTTGAGTCGAAATAATGAAATTGAGCTTGGTTCGATTGGTAAACATCGCTAATTTGGAGTCTTTATTTGACGAACTTTCTAGATAAGCATCAGATTATATTTCTTACAAACTCTGGAGTGAGTCATATTACATAAAATAATAAATGAAACAGAAACCCAACCACAAAGGATATACACAAACCAACCATGCCGACGTTATAAACAAAAAAAGAAAAAATAAAAACAAATTCACATGATCTTTCCTCAACCGTAATTAATAATTTGTCATCGGTGTGCATAAGATGGCGACATGGAGTAAAGATTAAGCAAAGACAATTGGTGCGTGATGTCATGATGCAACTAAGGGCAAAACCGAGAATTCATCTTCCAGGGGAAGTAAATGTTGATAAGGGCAAAGAAAGAAAAAGACTAGTGTCGTCTTTGAGCCGCCCTACATGACCTGACCTAGGGATGTATACGAACCGAGCCGATTCGCGAGCTGATCGAACCGAGCTGGTTAAAGTTCGAATTCGAATTCGAAAAGTTCGAGCCGAGGTCGAACAGAGCCAAGGTTCGAACCGAACTCGAACTCGAACCCGAACCTTTTTACTCTTGTTCGTGGCTCGCGAGCCGGTTCGCGAGCCGACCTATTATATTTAAAAAAAATTAATATATATATATATATATATATATATATATATATATATATATATATATATATTTATACCTATATATATATATATATAATAATATTTTATTTTTGATTTTTTTTATAAAGATTATATCTTGGGTTCGAATTCGTGACCGAGCCGAACCCGAGTCGAACCGAACTCGAACCAGTGGACGAACCGAACCTCGAATCAAAAAAATAGAGTTCGTCGAACTCGAACAAGAGCCCGAACCGAGCAAAATAAGTTCGAGCCAAACCTCGAGCCAGAAAAAAACAGCAAAGTTCGGTTCGGTTCGGTTCGTATACATCCCTAACCTGACCTCACCGCCTTCCTCAATTCCCCATTAGCCCAATTTCCCCCGCGCCCGACACGCGCCCATCGAGCGCGTTGCCTCCATTGCCTTCTTATTGGTTGCCCGTAAAAACCGGCTGAGGCTGATGTCCCACACAGTCTGATGACGTGGCGGTTAGAGGAGCTAGGGAGTAGGTTTTGTAACTGCCGTCATTCGTACTGGATTATATCTCTTTGTGCTGTATCCCGCTGGTGCCCATAAATATGACTCTACTTGTTTCAAAAAATATATATATTATTCAAGTTTTCGTTCTAGGGCAATACGATTAATTCAAGTGCTTTGATCGCTTTTTTTTTTTTTTTTTTTTTTTTTTAAGGAACATATGAGCTCCTGTGTTGTAAAATTCAGACCCGATCGATTCAATCGATGATTGATAATTTATCTGGTTCGGGTGACCCCTAAAACCCTGGTCTCCCACGGATCAATTTGACTCGCTACAAATCGATTGAAAACCGATTAAATAACAGGACCGGATCACTTTACGGGCCAATTGGATTGGATTTCTTTTGTTTTTTTTCCCCTCACAAAAATTAACGATGCAGCCGGGATTTGAGCGCATGACCCTACAAATGCTCAAACCAGTAGATCTTTACACGTACTTAAACATTCCTTGACAATTTATTTAATTAATAAAATTTCTAATAACTTTCTGAAATAATAAACTCACTAATCTATAAATTAAATTTAATAAGTGAGTTTTAAGAAAATATTAATTACACCTACAAGTATTGCATGCGTAGTATGAATTAAATTTAAATATGAATAAAATAATATGTAATATTTTACTTTTTATAGATATATATCTATAAAAATATAAATATATGTGTGATTTTTTTTCCCACAATAAATAGCATAATATTTGTTAATCAATCGTTCTTGGAGAATGTTATTTGAAAATTAACGAGTAGTTGTAAGAGATTTAAAAATATATCTATTTTTTATATTATTTAATTTATTTTATTAATATTTATAATATTTTATAAATATATATAATTAAATATAATTATTACGTAATTATGACATCACACCGGTTCGATCAGTGGTCAAATCGGTCGAACCAGTAAAACCAGTAACTAGTAATGCTTCCAGTTCGATCGATGGCGGAGGCACACCTAAATGAGGGGGTACATTTGACCCCCCTCAAAAAAAAAATTTTTTTTTTACTATTATGTGTGTATATATATATATATATTTGTGTTAATATGTATGTAATTTTTTTGAGTTTTTCATTATTGACCCCTCTCATAAAAATTAAAATTAATACTAGTTAGGGTCAATATAATAAATTAATAATAATTGGGATAAAAAAAAAAAAAAATATATATATATATATATATATAAGACATGATGCCATTTTATCCACTGGTTCAGCCCAAACGATGGATTCAATAAGTTCTTGCCAATAATCACTTCCACTGATTCCATAGAATTTGATCAATCCTTTTTTCTTTTTCTGTCATTAAGATGGATAAATATGGAGTTGAGGGGAATTCAACTCTCGGAAGAGAAAATGGATTGTCAACTAAGTGTCGTAAGTAAATTTCTCCCAGTGTTTCTTGATCTGGCCTATTTGTCAAAAAAAAAATAGAGGACGCTATAAAGAATTAATATATATATATAAGCCCAAAGACTAATGGCAAAAAAAAAAAAAAAAAACACAATCAATAGACTAATAGGCCAAAAAAACAAAAAAAAAAAAATCACAAGGAGCTAAGTGTATATATGTGTATATATATATATAGCCCAACAACTAATGGCCCAAAGAAAAATATATAATCAATAGACTAATGGTCCAAATTTGTAAGTGCTTTAAATAAAAAGTTGAATTTCACTTGTTATTTTTTTTGTAATATTATGTTTTGGTCGACCCCCCTGAATAAAGATGTCAAACGGGCCGGGCCAGCCCACGAACCCGTGACCCAGCCCGGCTTCGAACCGGCCCAGGCCCAGCCCATGAATATTATGAGGCGGGCTGGGCTGGGTTTGGGGTATTAGGCTGGGCCCCTATTGGGTTTGATTCTAAAACCCAGCCCAGCCCGTGAACAGGCCCACTTAAACCCATAACCAGCCCGGACCAGCCCGGAACCCAGGCCCAGCTCAGGCCCAGCCCAGGCCCGGCCCAGGCCCGCTATTCCCTTAGCACAAAATCTCTCAATGTATATTCAATGTGTTCTTTTTTCTGTTTTTTCTTTTCTTGGCCCCATTCATACAAATCCAATATTTTAATTATAAAGTTACAAATACAAATTAAATAAGACAAGTCCAATCTATATAAATTTGGACTAGCTATTTCATTACACATTTGTAATAAAATTGAAACAATTATTATATTAATTATATATAATCATTAGGTTATTGTATATGTAATTTATTAAGAATATAGAATGAAGTATTAATGTCTCTTTAAATGTTTTTTTGGTATAGAAATATAACATAAACTTACATAGATAAATAATAACTTTGAGAAAATTTTAATAACAAAACAACAAAACAAAAGCAATCTTGCAATTTTATAAATGTAATAAAATAAAAAATCATTAATATAAAGTAAAAAGAATCTTAAATTTTAATATAACAAAAGGATAAAAAAAAAAATGAAAAGTTGACCCACAAATTTAGCCCATCAAAATTAATAGACGAAACCCACCAAACCCATTCGGCCCAGCTCGTCTGGAACCGGCCCAGGCCCGGCCCAGCCCATTATTTGTGGGTTCATGGGCTGAGCTGGGCCACTATAATTTAATTCAAACCCAGCCCGACCCAGCCCACTTCAAAGGTGGTCCCGGGCTAACCCAGCCCGTTACTGTAGCGGGCTTAGACGGGCTTGGGCTGGGCGGCCTAGTTGACATCTTTACCCCTGAATAAAATATCTGACTCCGCCACTAGGTTCGATGTCCGATCCGGGTTTTAAAACATAGGTGAGCTCCAATAGATTGCCATTTTATTTTTTTTTCAAGTTCCGTTTTCACAACACCGGTCGAACGTGCAAGTCAATAGAAGTCAATCTTTTCATTCACTTTTCTCGCCAAAAAACGTTTTTTATACGATTTTACCCAAAAATTATGCTGGCACGCCTCCCACACACATCACCCTCGGGTCAAAATATCACGTGCGTTTAGAGCGAGTTTTGCACGAACATTTGTTTGGCATGGACAACCAGCGTCCTACGGAGTGATACATTGTTCTCTGACCATATTTTTAAGTTAAGAAACTTCAATGGTTATGGAGACTCGTAGACGTCATGGCAAGGAGATCTTTGGATTCTTTAATCGTGCGATATTTTGTTTATTCACATTCATTTGCTCAAGGTAAGTATAAAGCTTAATTTTTTTTTTTTAAAAAAAATCTATGGATATTTTGCCTATTTTTAATTTATGTAAAATTGCAGTGCAGGTGTAACGGAAGTGTACTAACATGTAATATTATAAACTACAATGATGGGTATTTGTGATATTTTTTGGAAGATGGAGTCTGTTGATAAATTCATAAATCTAAATAGGATGTAGATATAATTTTCCATAAATTTTAATCGTAAAAATATATATTTTTCTGAAACATGATGAATATTTATTTTTATATAATTAAATTTATGTTTATTAAATATGTTTAAGTGAATTAATTTATGTTTAATATGCTCATTTAATTATAAATAATCTAAACATAATATAATATAATAATTCAGTGTTTAGTTTTTTTGTTAGATTGTTCTTTAAAATATGCGTGTTATATATACCTTACTTGGAAAATTCACTTGAAAGATTATAATATAGATAGGAAGTTAACTATTAAAATAATGATGTCCTTTTAATTACCTTAGTATATATATATATATATTTATTTATTTATTTTTTTTTTTTCTGATCTCGCAGAGTTTCCCCCCACCCAAGAGTGAAGGACTAATCTCCCGAGATAGTTGAAGACACTTATTGCGGGGACCTCTCCCAACGTAGTTTTTTACATCCACAATGTTCGAACCCGAGACCTTGTTTAAGTGAACTCAAACCCCTATTCACTTGAACCAACTGCCCGTTGGTCTTAGTATATTTATAATACTTAAACTTAAAGGTGTATTCTTAATATTTTCATATTTTATGGATGATATTTTATTTCATCGAATAAATTAAATTATTTGATAAATTGTATGCAACTATAATAAATATATTAATTATAAATTATAGTTAATATATTCATTTTAGAAGGAGTCTTATTATGGTATACAATTAATATATTAATTTTGAAAAGAGTTCTTATTCTAATATTTTATATGATTTTTATCCAGCGAAGGAGTCTTAATTCTAATTTATTAAAGAGTCCTATTTTCATTTAAATAAGTTTTTTTAAAATATAAATATAATAACATATAAATGTATTTACTAATTTTCCCTCTAATTAAACATTGTTAAACATATTATCGTTAGTGATAATGGCAAAATCGGGAGTGGTGACATGGCTGCGCGTGCCCACTTGCTATGGCTCAAGCAGCCACGTGGGCTCTACCACGTCACCCTCGCATCCGACCCAGTAGCCTCCCTCACTTGAGCCAGCACTTGTCAAATGGTGCGCGGAAGTCTTGCCTCACATGTACATACCGCAAGGGAAGCGTCTCGACCCCGAACGACTCTCGACCCAGAGGACCATCGAGCCATGAGTTGTACCGACCCATAAGCTCTAGTACAGGTGCATTAAATGCAGGCACCAACCCCTGCAAGTTGCATTAAATGCGCACCACGCCTAGCACCTGCTTAACTGCGCCTTTTGCAGAAAAGGTACTGCAGGTCTTACCGAAAGTACTATTCACAGGTGGTGGAGCCATCCCTCTTGGCAGCTAGATCCACACTTTCTGTGAGGTGTACCAACACACACAAGACTTTCCCCCTATAAATATCCCCTCATTTATTGGTAATGAAAGTCACTACTCACACTAGAAAACTCTCTTTGCATTTCCGACCCAGTTTCGATCAAGTTGTCTGGCTTGAGTGTTGGAGTGCCAAAACAGTCCAACCCCCATATTCTCCCGTTTTGGCCTTTGAGCTTACGTTTACTCTTCTTTTCAGTTAGTCTGTTCAAGAGCACTTCCCACTAATACAAATCTCTTGGGTGATTGGGAGTCCAGATCCGCCGTTCCGTCCACAGCCGGATTTAGACACCATAGTTAGGATATCTTGGGTGACCAATAAGTTGTAAAAAATCAAAAACTCTATTCGTATTTTTATTATTATTATAATAATAACTAATTATATAAAGTTATCAAAATACATTATTGTAGTGCGTGTATCTTTCATATTATATTTCTTGGTTATAACTAATTATATAAAATTATCAAAATTACATTTAAAAAAGAGTTTGATTAGAATATTTTAAAATATTATATAAATCATTTTTATTCAATTATATTATTTTATCAATTACATAGGCTAATTAATATTAGAATAAATTCTATTATGTGAAAAGTCCTATTCTAAGTTGATAAATATTTTTTTTAATTATTTAAATTAATAATTTATAATATGTATTTACATAATTATTCCTCGCTAAAAAATATTGACATAATTACTATGAGATTTAGGCGTCGATATTTTATAAAAAACTAAAACTCTATTTGTAATTTTATAATATACAATATAATTAATATAGTAATATATAGATTATATAATAAAGATTGATATGGCGTATAACATAAATATTTGATACACGTGACACAATAACATGGTATTTTATTAATGTACGTACATAACTTTTCAAAAAATATGAAAGTATTAAGCTTGAAGCCTTGAACATTACTACAAATTAGTGGTGCCAAAATTGAAAGAAAAAAATGCGATTTAATAAAAACACCCCCCAAAAAAAGAAAGGAAGTTCTCTTCTTACGATTCCATCAACTCAATAAAGATTAGAAGAAATATCACATAATTTTCGTAATTAAAACAGAATTGGAGGGATTAAGATTATAACTACCACTAACCCCGATGTTGATGTATATATGTCATGTAATTTGCTCAAAACAAAATCGTATATATAGCAAAACAAAAAAGATATGTAATTACTACAGAAATTAATCAACAAAATAATTTGTGTAAACTATAACAGTATAACTACCAACTCCTCTAATTCTCCTATTTTAACCACACACACAGATATAAATGGATGAAGCAACAAACTTTCTTCCAATATTTATCCCTTATTCCCATTCATGTATAGATAACCTTAACCTAGTGCATGTAAAGGGCGTAAAAGGACAATGCAGAAGCCCAGACCCAGCTCCCAACAGCAGGCAAGGTAACGGTGGCGACGCTAGGGGAGGGGACTGGAGCATGATGAGCACTGGAGGAGGTCGTGGTGGCGCTAGGGGTCGGGGCGGCGGCTTTGCTAGCGGCTGCAGCCGCCACCGAGCTCATGGTAGCGGCCACAATGAGAGCAACGTACACAATCTTTCTCATGTCCATGATGATTTATGGAGACTTTAAAGAAGAAAGTTTAAAATTTTGGGTTTTTTTTTTCTTTTTTTTTTGTGTGTGCACAGTTTGGTTGTCTTGTTGACCAGAGATTGTGGTCATTCGAGACATTTTATGTCAATCAAATGCCTAATTATAGAATTAATTCTAGTGATTAATAAAAATCGTTGATTTTTGTCCAAAAATAATATTTGTGCTTCAAAAAGTGTTCAAAATGGAAGGGGGAAAATTGATTATCAATATTGTTAATGCCTTAATGGATATAATAAGTTGGATGATTAAAAGTTAAAAGTTCCGGAAAAGAATATTAACTGGAAGAGGTTGACAATATTGACCTGAAATGTATATGAACATGCATATATTATGATCCTTAATATTTTCACTAGTCATGATCATGTTAGATTTTTAAATTTGATATATATAGTATAGTTTAGTTCATAATAAACTGTAGTTTAGTTGATAGAGTTATTTTTGCCTTGACACCCTCCGAAAGATTGTATAATATACATATATATATATAGGTTTAGGCTCATTTATGGGTGATCGGACCATTTTACTCTGATCCTAAGTTAAATATATATTGGATAGGGGTGATTTGTAATTTGCTTAATTCATAATAATCGGGTTTGTAATATTTCCTTTAAAGTCGATAAATAGGAATTCCACACACTCTCTCAAGTAATTTAGATGTACAAAATCCTTTATTGATAGTAAAGGATCAATATAACTAGTTAATTAATTCCCATATTAACTGATCGGTGTCGTTTTTGTTAAGAAAAAAAATTAAAACTACCAAAATTGCACAAAGTGGAATAATTCAATATAATTAAAAGGGAAAATATCATTTTTCGTCCTTTAAAAATGTCATTTTTCGATTTTAATTCTAAATTTTTACCTTTCCTCATATTGTATCTTTTTTGATTTCATATTTTTCAATTTTAGTCCTCTCGTGCCTACATGATACAAATTTGAGAATTTTTCTTAATTTTTCCTCCAAAATTTGAATTGACATATTATGTGGATTATAAATAACTAAAAAAACTTAAAAAATATCAGATAATTAACTAAACTTTCACTATTTTAAAAAAAACCACTATTTTATTATTTTTTTCTATTATTATTTCCCCAATTTCATCTTCTTCCCCAATTTAAATCATCATTTCCTCATAATGCTGCAAACACTATCAATGGTGGTAACCATTGAAGGGGAATTCCCTAGGCTGAGATTCCCGTAAGGAGTGGTTTACTTCATTTTTTACGATGGTTTTTGTACTAGCTAATTAACCCAGTAAACAATTAATTCTTTAAATTACCTAGTGTTTACTTTACCTTTTTAGATGAGTTTGTATTTAACTTAAAAATATGGTGTTGTTTACTTAACATTTCATAAACCATTAAAATGGGTGCAAAAGTCCAGATTGCCCTTTTTCTTAATGAATAGAATAAATCGATAAAATTTAGCTAGTGAATTTTTTTTCTTATTTTTTTTTTAACCAGGTAAGTTGTAGGCATTACAAATTGAAAAATAGGAATTGCCAACAGGGGTTGGTCAAGTGGTCTGAAAGTTCTATCTCGAAGGCAAGGTCCCAAGTTCGAATCCCTTGGGCCACTTGGGGTGTGTGAGTTTAAAAAAAAAATAAAAAAAAATAGGAATTAAAAATTGTGACCATTAAAATTTTAAAATTTAGAAATTGTGAGCATTAAAAATAGTTCATCTAGAGATTCTAAATAAATTCACCAACACCATAGGCTAAACTTTTGAGTGTAGTTTCATAAACCAATGTGGAAAAATATGTATTTACGGGAAATTCCCGAAAAATCCCCATATGGGAACTCAAATTCCTCTTTACTCCCCACTTTCAAAAAAGTTTCTCTGAACTCCCCAGATGAAAATCAAAGTTCCTCTTTACTCCCCTTTTTTTGGAAGGTTGTATAAAAATTCAAGAATCGCGTATCCGAACCCCGAAATCACGTACTTAAATGCCCAAATGAGTACTTAAATGCCCAAATGATGTATTTGGGGGCAAATACATCATTTGGGCATTTAAGTACGTGATTTCGGGGTTCGGGTACGCGATTCTTGAATTTTTATACAACCATGAGGAGTTAAAGGGAATTTGGCCTGTCATCTAGGGAGCAAATGAGAACTTTTTTAAAAATGGGGAGTTAAAGGGAAATTTTTCAACTTTTAGGTAGTATTCATAGAAAACCCCATGTATTTATTGGTTGGTTGCGCGGCAATAGTCAAGATTATATTAAAAAAAAAATATTAGATTATAATTAAGTATAATTTTATAAAGATAAAAATAGATAAAACTATGAAATTTGATTTTGTTACAAATATTAATTTTTTTGTTAAATTCAAAAACATTTACGTGAAGGTATATTCATAGAATATTTATTTTTGATCTTAATAATAAATGTGAAAATAAAAATAATGTAAAAACCTAGATCACATAATCCTTTTATTATGCTTAACGCACTCGCACTCAGTTCTCCGCACTGGCGAATTCATGCGCATTACTCGCTTTAAGACGACTTCAAATTTTCATTCTCCACACTGACGAATTTGTGCATATTTCTCGCTTTAAGACGAGTTATAATTTTTCAATTGACGCCTTTAAGAATATAAAGACACATTTTAATTTTTTAATTTAACATATAATTACCGTAAAATGATAGAATTAAGTAATTTTTATCAATAATTAAAAAGAATCATGTTTTATCTTATATTAATTTAAAATTTTATCATGAAACTATATATAAAATAAAGCTATATTATATATATAATTATTTAAAATAATTTTTTATTAAACGCTTTAAGGCGCACCCACACTCAATTTTTTTATAATTTTTGCGCACTGCGCATTTGCACCCGCACCCGCACCCACACTCGCTCCCGCATTCGCATTATGGGACCTAGGTAAAAACGCACGCACTAAAGAGCATAAAATGGAAAAAAAAAAAAAAGAATATTAAAGTCAAAGAAAGAGAAATGTTAGATCTGGAAAAGTAATTTAAATGGTAAGGTGTGTAATATTGGATAATATTGGACAAACATGTCAAAAAAATTTGCATTAAATGCAATGGTTTAGCTAAGAACTACTTTTTGAGTGCTTTATTATCAACACCCATAAGCCATAGGAAGGACGGGTTGGATGGATTAGATCGGACCATAGACAAGGTGAAGTAAACGCTCTTAACCGACACCTTATTTAAGTTGAATGGAGTTAACTTTTCTAGTAAACGCGTCCTAATTGAACAATTTACTGAAAAGCCGAAAATACCCTCTTCCCTTGTCATGAGGAACTTCATACGTCCATATGCCCTGAGTTGAAGGAGACCCCTCTTGGAATTGGAGAACCACCGAGAAAATGGAGGGGATTATCAGAAGTTTGGTGTTAAAGATAAAATTAGGATAAATTTTTTATTTAAATTGGGGAAGAAGATAAAATTGAGAAAATAATAGAAAAAATTAAAATAGTGGTTTTTTTATAAATAATGAACGTTTAGTTAATTATGTGATATTTTTTTAAATATGTCAACTCAACTCAGATTTTAGAGAGAAAATTAAGAAAAATCTCCAAATTTGTGCCATGTAGGCACGAGAGGATTAAAATTGAAAAATCTAGAATTAAAAAGGATACAAGGTAAGAAAAGGTAAAAATTTAGGACAAAAATAAAAAAATAATATTTATAGAGAACCAAAAATGATATTTTATCTAACTAAAATGATAGAAAACATTAAAAATTAGTATTGAATCGAAATTTATTATAGAGTATTGTAGGTACATATATGACTAAATACATCGCCGTCTTCATATTTCGAAATGCCAAACCTCTCAAGAAGAGGCCAAAAAGATTCTTAAGAGTTAGGGCATTGTTAAAAGCGTTTTTGACATGATCCAAATAAAATTAATCTAATTTATATCGATTAATGTTCGTTTAAATAGTTATGGAGATTTTGGGCAGATGTTTCTTAATTAGTTGCATACTTGTAGATCTAAAAGTTATCTTAACTTGAAAATCTAGTTATAAGCATATGATAAATATTTTAGAATAATATGAGTATACAACTTTTTAATATTTTCTAGCTGAACCTTCTTTAATAATAAGCTTGTTGTTTTTTTAATTCCACACGCAACGAGTGTGTCAAAATTACTAATTTTAATTACACGAGAAGGAATTTTTCAAAATTAAACAGTGACCGACTTGTATTTGACTTTGTGGACATACGAATTCTCAATTTATGACACAATGAAACCAGTACTTCTTGTATGAACCCCCTACGTGTAAATTATCATGTCACATTAAAATAGTTTCTTTAATTTAGTATACCGTAAATATAATGTTATACTTTTAACATTTGTAAGTTGATGGTGTTGTTTTCGAGTGTTACCTGACCAGTATGCACAAAATTTTTGTTGGAAATGAGGAATTTGTGGAATTTGGTCCCAAAATTGCTAAAAAGTTAAGATTAGCATGACCATACAATTTTTCAAATTATTATTCAAAAAATCTAACGTAAATTAGTTATTTTCTCAATTTTGAATGGTTCCCTATAAGAGAATTTCAAAATTAGATGAATTTAGAAAATCTTTCAAAACTCTTGTGCTTTGCTGGTCCAAATGGAAGCCGAGAGTTACAATATATCGAGAGTGAAATAACATAAATATTAGCAAAAGAAAAGGTCTAGTCGACCAAAGATTAAATAAATGCTAATTAAACATGTATCTAGTTAAAATGTAACAATAATAATCCTTTATTTATTCAACCGAAAATACAAAAATTAGAAAATTAAAATACAATAAAATTACATAGCAGCTCAAATGAACCCTCTTACAAATACTTATCAATGTCCCTCACGTATATATCTAACCAACATGCACATATAAATAAACATAAATACATAGATATATATTTATATATTTATATTTATTTCTCAATTTAATAAATGATTTGTTCTGTTTTATCTAATGCATGTAAAGGGCGAAGAAGGACAAGATAGAGGCTCCAATAAAGGTCCCAACGAAGGGCAAAGCAGTGTTGGCATCACCTGGGGATGGGGCTGGAGAATGACCATGGGAGGAGGACGAGGAGGAGGTGGTCGGGGATGAGGCGGTGGGGGAGGAGGCGCTGCTAGCAGCCGCCGCTGCGGAGCTCATGGAAGCGGCGACGATTAGGGCAATATATGCAATCCTTTTCATGTCCATGATGCTTGAATCTTGATCTGGCTAAGAGAGTTGATGGAACTTCAGAAAAGAAATCCTTTTGGGTGTGTTACCTTCTTGATGCAAGATAGATGCATGGATGCTCGAAGCCTTTTATAGGATTGAAATCCTTAATTTTAGAAATAATGTGAGTGAATAATGTGTTTTATCATTATTTTTTTCTTCTTGCTATTTGTAGAATGATTTTGAGCATTGCTCCTTGTGTATCGGGAGGAACGTGTAGGATCAAGGTAATGTTGTGGTAGTTTGTTTCTGCTCAAGAAGAAGGGAATATTTTAATTTTCTTGATTATATTGCTCCAAACTCTTATTTGTGAATTCTCAAAATGTTTCGTGAATTTTTTTTTATTTAACACACGCACATCCAAGTGGGATTCAAACTCGGGACCTTATATTTGAGAATAAACTCATTAACCACTTCGACCAATCCTTGTTGGCAAAATGTTTGGTGAATTTGATTGGGTTTTCCTAGAGCCAAAATTATAAATTTCATACTCAAATGTCTAAGCACAAGCTTTTAAATAGGTAGTTGATTGAGAGCGAGACACAAAATTAGAGTTTGAAGGTCATCTTTATACTAGATTGAACAAATAAAGATGAGAACCTGAGCTGGGTTTTACCCAACCTAGACACCAACCCTCAACTCATTGAATATCATTGGAGAATTCAAAAGAGAATTTAAGTTTCTAGAGAATATATATATTTTTATAAGTACTAAATGTTTTAAAAAATTGATTAAATGAGTTCTATTACTTTACCTGTATTTAACTTGGGTTGAAGTTAAACAACTTAACCCCCCATTCAGCACACGTGTAACTGAAGGAAAAGTGGGTTCGAAATGCAGCGAAAATTTTAAAAATTTTCCTACAAGGAATTGTTGGCTTACAATTTTTATTTCTGGAGTTAAGAGAAAGTTTCTTACTTGACTAGAATATTTCTTAAAGTGTTTTGATCCGCCTTCAAACACTCTTGATGCATTAATGAATTATCTCGGTTCTCAATCGGTTCCTTTCCTTCAAGACTCCAAAGCAGAAGTCCTTTAGAATATATCTACACCAGTCCTAGGAATCAGATTAGTGAGTATGCTAGTACTATAATCTGTGTATTGAAAGAAACAAAAACGAGATAAAGAGAGCAAAAAAATTCTTCCGTAAAAGCCAAGCATGAAATAATTCATGCATAAGTCTTCAAAGAAAAAGCCTCCATCTTTTCTACAGGTTAGAGTTGTGAGAGTTGTTCTTTTGTTTGAAATAAAGAATGACACTTCTTGAATGCCGGTTTAAAGAGAAAAGAGAAATCTCCTCTCTATTATATCTATGAGACACGTGATTTCAAGTTTCTTTTTCTCCCTTAACTCTATTTTAAGTCATAAATTGAGATAAATAATTAATAATTCAATTATTAATCAAATATTTCTATCCTAACAACTTTAAGAAATCATCTCTTAATTATTTATTTCATAAATAAATAACTTATGACTTTATCTTTTATTTATTTTATAAATAAATATTTTATGATATTATCCTTTTATTTATTTCATAAATAAATAGTTAAGATAATAATCACATGATATTATCTTTATATTTATTTCATAAATAAATAATTATAATAATAACAATTTGATATTATCGTTGTATTTAGTTCATAAATGAATACTAATAATAACAACTTGATATTATCTTCATTTATTTATTTCATAAAGTATTGATATTATCTTGTCACTTATTTCTCAAAAGTAAGAAAATGTTTTCTCATTTAATTCTCAAATAAGGATGATAATATTCTCATAAATAAATAAAGTAAGATAAAGTTATATTTATTTCATAAATAAATAATACCAATTTTTAATTAATAATTAATTATTTATTGGACTTCTTTATTTCGGATTGGGCCTTAGAATTAATTCTCTAATTAATTCTAATGAACCTTTATAATTAATTATCCAATTAATTATATTTGGGTTTTACAATTAATTCTCCAATTAATTGTACTTGGTCTTTATAATTAATTCTTCAATTAATTATATTTGAACTTTATAATTAATCTCCAATTAATTAACACATGGTCCAATTTCTCAATTAGACCATGCACCCAAACTAGCTCATGTGTCACACGTGTACTTTACACGTGTGGTCTCGTTTCGATCAATTAATTGATCTTTCCAACAATACCCTTCGAACCTGACATTTTTATGTGACCCTCTAGGTTAATTAATCAGTTAGCAGTGAGCCTAATTAATTAATACATTTATTAATTAATTAGCTCATAGATCATACAACCGTAGTCTAGCAACAAGTGTGTGACCCCCTACCCGAACAACGAATTAAATCAAAAGAACCTTTCAGTCAATGACATCCATGAGATACAATCCACCTACCATTCTATCTCTCAATTAAGACCTAGGGCATGGGAATAATGAGAGCCACATTAATCTTAATCTTAAACCTAAGTTCGTTTCATATCCATTTGATCTCAATCTAAGAAACACTTTTCTTGATGTCTTGATCCACGACCTCGACTGAGGGTTTTAGGATGGTATTTGAACAACTTATACAATAGGAGATCTTCTTGCCTTAAACAAGTGTAGGTCCTTTATTAATTCTCACATGCCTCCATGTGCCACTTTTGTAATCCCGACCTAAGTCACAATTCAGTTGTCTCGAGCGACACCCTTTTAGACCTATATCTAAGATTACTTAGTTTGCTCACATGAGATATTAATGGAATCTCAAGTCAAATGATTAATTACTCACGCCATCGACATGTGAGATGTTTCCTAATCTGGAAGTTTTTTCTTCTAGAAGTGGAGACTTCCTTTCCCATTTAGGAGTCTTCTCAAGCAGGATAACTCAGTGTACTCGTTCTCATAATGAGCACCCTTGTGTATTGTGTATGCATCAACTTATGCACTTTACACCCTATGAAACTGGGTGATCCTTCTTAAGGACAAAATCCCACAAGCAAGTCTCAATCGTGCCCAATTGACACTCCCACTGTTCGTTGGGCTCATTTGGAGTAGTTTCTAATCAGACTTAAGTTAGGGCTTGTTTCATGTGTCATTCACCTAATGACAAATTTTCTAACGGTCTGATAGATTATGGGAGTTATAATACATGAACACGTAATAAGAAACACACATAACATGCATTTGCACTTAAAGAAATGTTTGCCTATGATCAATATCATACGTCTATTATTCAAATATTGTTTGTGATATAAGGAAAGTCCCAAATGGATTACAACGAATCGGATTTCTAGGGCACTATTCCCAACAGTAACATATGGTGTAATTTGTTGTATATAAACACAAGCCACTTGTACCACTTCAGTAGAAAATAGAATAATTTTTTTCAGTTTCTCTCTCAACTCAACTCTTCTCTAAGCTCGTTTCATCTTTGTTATCATGGTATCAGTTGACATTCAAAAACCCTAGATCATCATGTTCCGTTTTTTTTCTTCATCAAACTCTTCGATCTTTTGGACAATTTGTTCAATTCATTAGTAGATTTCGTTATTCCATAAAGCTCTTTGTCTCTGATTTGTATTGGCATCTGCAGAAGCCATCACTGCGGCTAAACCAAAATTGACTGCTTCGAGCCCTTACTTTCTACATTCCAACGAGAATCCAACGCTAACTTTGGTTTCTTCTCCCTTGGATGGAACGAATTACCATACCAGGGCGCAGTATGGTAATTCGTTCCATCCAAGGGAGAAGAAACCAAAGTTAGCCTTGGATTCTCGTTGAATTACCATACGAGAAAATGGGCGAACGTATGAGAGGTATCTACAACGACATTAGAAAAAATGGTAGAAAGCCCAGTTGGATGCTGGATGAGGTGTACAACGCTTTACGTGAGAAGTGGGACTCTGATGATTGCCAAACCGTTTATCAAAGGAATAAAGCAAACAGAGCTTATGCGGCGGGGGCGCCAACGTACGGGGAGGGGGGGTCTCAAAGTGTCCATACGATTATTAAAAAGAAGGTTAGAAAGTTCAGCCATTGAAGCTTCAAAATTTTAAAATTTCTTGTTAAAGTTGCTGATCAATCTAAGAAAGTTGCTGCTTTTTGGAGTCAACAACTATCAATGCCTGGTGTGAAAGTTGTTGGTTTAAACCTCGGCAATTTCTTGTATTGATGGTTTAAAACCAGTTCAGGCATTGAAAGTTGCAGAAATTGCAAGTTGTAAGTTGCAGAAATTGCTAGGCATGCTAATGGTAAAGAAAATTCAGGCTTTGACAAAAGTTTAAGACTTTATACCTGAATTTTCAGTAACAAAATCAGGTATACAAAATTTACCAAGTCATGTGGTATTTGCTGAACATTGAGGCTTACATGAAACTATTAATCCCTGTTACAAAGAAAGAATCTTGAGGTTTGTTTGAGCTGCAATTTTGGTAATTTCCATCAGTATATTTTTTACTTCTTTAGGCTTTATGTATCCAAAAGTTACTGCTTTCATCATTTAATATGGGTGCATGATGTAGTATTGTACAACTGAATTGTTTGGCAGCTTGTGAGCCATGTTAAGTGTACATAAATATCATTAATGCAAACTGATATGCATCTTAAACTTGTAAACTGCAGTTAATAGCAAACTGAAATGCAGCTTCAGAGCTATGTTAAGGTTCATTGACCTCCTGTTTTAGGGTGTATTTTATAGCAAAAAAGTTAATTGCAGTTTGGTGGTTTTAAATAGTTGTAAACTGCAAATGTTGGTTGATTGTTGGGAATTTTAAACAGCTGCTTCTAGATCATGACTCTTATCCTGACAACAATGAAATAAGATTATAGATTGTCTAATGAAGTGGATTAATGAGCTTTGAACTGACAGGAAGCTGCTACTGGCCAAAAATTGGACATGGGGACTGTATACCACTACACGGTTGTAAAGGTTGAGGATAGAGAGAAGTTAATCGCAGAGCTGCCCACTGACGATCAGCGCATTCAATAAGAGGTTTGTTCTATAGTTTTTGTTTTAACTTGTGAATAAGCAATCATTAATAGGTAATTCATATATTGTTATGAATTTTTTTATATAGTTGAGGTACCAACAAGCCCGTGAGGAGGAGGCAAAGCGGCTGCTTGAGGATCCTAGTTATGTTCCAATGGATGATTTTTCATTATGGTCTCAGGCTCAAGGGGGTAGAAATAAGAAAGGGAGGCTGACAGGATTGGACCCTTTATCGAAAACCTCTCCTACAATGGCTTCTAGTGCAGGGTAGTCATCTCGTTGCCCACGTCCAACTCAGTCAGGGGAAGACAGTGAGTTAAAAAAAGTGAAGGAAAATATTTCAGAGCTCAAACAATCCCAGAAACATGTGATAGGTACCCTTCAACAAGTGCTCGAGATGCTTCAATCGCAAAGCAAGGAAAAAAGTGTGCCTGACCGGACGAATGATGACGATTATGATGTAGTAGCTGATGATGACGAAGGTACGTGTTTATTTATGTTATTTGTGCTGTAATTATACTTGAACTTGTTGGATGTTTATGCTGCAATTAGTTCCTTAGCTCTTGTAATACTTGAGGTAATAAAGATGGGTGTGAAAGTGGTTGTTTTTGGCACAAATGGTGGTGAAATTTCATGTGTTTTACTGATTTTTACTGTTTCAGACAGAAAAGGTGTTAAACTGGCTGTTTTTTTTATGTTATTGTCAGAAATGGTTTGATAAACAGTGTAATAGTGGTTGTTTTTTTTTCCCTATTTTTGGCTGGTTTGTGGAGAAATGGTGTTGAAGTTAATGTGTTTTGTATCTTTGGCCAGAAATAGTGCAGGAATGGTTTCAAATTTGATTTTCTTCTCCTGTTTAGGTGGTGTTAAAGCTGCTGTGTTTTTATATTTTACGCAGAAATGGGTACAGAAATTGTGTCAAAGTTGATGTTTGTTGCATTTTTTGTGGCAGCAGTGGTTCGGAAATGGTTTGTAAGTTGCATTTTTTGCCGAAATGAGTGCAGGCAAGGTTTCAAAGTTACTGCATTCGCTTGGCATAGTACGTCATTTTCGTTTGTCATGGGAATCACTTGAATATGCTAATCCGGACTTAAATATTTTCCTAATTTGCTGACAGAAAATCTTATGTTTTGCCCCTTTAGGGATTGAAGAAGTTATTACATTTTATGATAAATTAACCAAAATCTTGAAGTTAAGAAGAACCTCCTCTTTTTAACTTGAAAGTTTCTGGAGCTCTGTAAACAGTGATTGATACGTATGCTTTGCCTACATTGTGACAAGTATTCCAAAATAAATGTTTCGACTGTTTGTGGGGGTACACTTAGTTTGATTCGGGTACTTAAATTCTCAAAATATAACTGCATCAGTTCCTGTATTGTCATTTTTAGTTTGATTTTTATTTTATTTTTCGGTTGCTTTTCTACGGGGGATAGATAATGAGCGTAAATCTTTGGCATTTGCCTGTTGTTGCTTAGTTTTTTCTTGTTGTAGCTTAAATCAGGAAATCACTTGACATTGATGCTCGGTTTTTTCTTGTTACAGCTTAAGGCATTGGGATTGGAAGTTGGAGCTTATGGATGTGGGCTTAATTTACTCCATTGGCCTCTCATGTAATGTTTGTTACACTTTTTGTTTACATTTCTTTAAAGTTTGGTGAGGTTGAGATGATATTTGTAAGTGTTAATGATATTATTACATAGTTTACATTCTCTAATTCTACGAACAAATTTTGAATACTTATTACGGCATTAAATCATCATTTGGTTATACTTGGTTTCATATTCCGAAAAACTTATGGCATTAAAACATCGTTTGGTTAGTTTGACGCTTAGTATGGTTGAATTTATGTATATTTGATGCATTTTTTAAACAAGCAAAATTTGAATGAAGCACCGAAATGTAATGGAACATTTGGTGCTTTTGAAAATAGGATTACAAATAAAAATAGGAAAAATAATTATTTTTTAAAATTTCCGACGGGATTCCAACGAAATCCCGTTGGAACCTCTGTCGGAAAATGAAACAATTTATTCATCGGCACCAACGGAAAAGCAACAAACTAGCCATTGGAATATCCAACGGAAAACCGACGGGCTTATCCGTTGGTTTTCTACAATAATACATTTTAGATTCGAAAGCTCCCAATGGAAAGAGCCCGTTAATATACCGTCTGAACAGTATAGCGACGAATTTCCGACGGCACCTCCCATTGCATTTTTCTTTAAAAATTATTCCTGTTGGAACATTCCAATGAATACAACCGTCGTATATCCGTCGGAAAGCCGTCGCATATCTGGACCGATGGATAACCGACGGGCATACCCGTGGGAAAAGTCAAACTTCAATACCGCTACGCGTCCGTAGGAAAATCGTGGGAAGGCCGTTAGGATTGCTATACCGGCGGGACACCAACGAAACATCCCGTAATTATTATTCCGACGATAGCAATTAAACCGACGGAAAACCGATGGGATTTCCCAAATTCTCGTCGTTTTCGCCCGTCGGTTTTCGGGCAGATTTTTGTAGTGAAACAGGGTCTATCAATCTCTTATCCTTTATCTTCTGTATTGAATTATTCACTTTTAGCTCCATCATATAGACACTATACATTGAGTATTTCTTATATCTTTGAACCAAAGACCAACAATCAAGCCATTAAACACAAGGAATGGGGAGAAGCTATGGAAAAAGAAATAGCAGCTCTCCAGTTCACTAACACCTGAAAAATTGTGGATCTTCCTTGTGGCAAGAAGCCAATTGGCTATAAGTGGGTATTTAGAATCAAATACAAATCTGATGGTACCATTGAAAGGTAAAAAACAAGATTAGAAGCAAAGGGATATACTCAAACTGAAGGCTTAGACTATTTTGACACCTTCAACCCTGTTGCCAAAATTACCACCATTAGACTCTTATTAGCTCTAGCATCACAAAATTGGTAGATTTTACAGTAATTAGATGTCAACAACGCTTTTCTGCATGGTGAATTAAATGAAAAAGTATACATGTCATTACCACAAAACTTTGCTGCAGAAGGATCAAACAAAGTTTATAAATTAACAAAGTTTTTGTATGGTCTCAAACAAGCCTCTAGACAAATGGTTTTCAAAACTTTCTTCTTCTTTCATTTCACAAGGATACCTCCACTCCCTCTCTAATTACAGTTTATTTGTTAAACACAATGACAAATCTTTCACTACTTTGTTGCTTTATATGGATGATATCATCCTAACTGGAAACAACCAAGAAGAAATTTATAAGATTAAACAATTCTTAGATAATGTGTAACAACCGTACTCAGGGCCGAGTCAAGAGAGGTAAGTAAAGGGTTACTCAGGAAGCGTTTATAACCTCGATCCCTATTAATTTTCTTCATGCATTGCATTTTATGTGAATTATGTGCTCTTATGTGCTATAATTTAATTAGATGTTCGTAAATTTAATTCTTTCCTCTATTTAGCTTGTACCTCGAAACTCTTTTCATAGAATCCTAGAAATCTAGTATTCATTCCTTTCTAGCACCTAAAATCCTTTCATATGCTTCAAAATCCATTCCTACAGTTTTAGGTTGAAAATTACAAAAATACCCCTAAAGCTCTAGAATTTTCCCTACATTCTCCGAAATACTTTTCCTATCCGATATTATAGTCAAAACGATCCTTGAATTATTTTATGAATTTTCATACATTTACCAAAACTCGATTCCACCCATAGCATATTTTATAAATATTTTCCTTTTGAAAAATTATCATTTTATTTTAAACAATTAGCTTTCATTCGATATTCGAAATTTTACTCAAAACATTCCTAAAATCTTTCTCTAAAATATGATGATTTTTACAACCTTTAAACTTCGTCATAGCTTCGTTTATATAATTTTCTTATGATTTTCATCATCTTTAATATTCGTAATTTATAAACAAAAACTCTAAATATTTCACATTTATAATCAAAACGAAGATTATTTATCACTCGTTCTTTCATTAATTTACTACTTCAAGGTTTCACCTCTCGACTCTTGAATGAATTTTATATCATTTTATATTTATTTTTATTCCACATAAACCTTCTAGAAAGTTTAAATAAATGGATATATTTTCTCCACATTTCCTATCTAATTACCAAGCATATGTCTAAAATATAATTCATCCACATTACCTAAGTAGCTACCAAGCATCATTCATAACACACAAAATCAACACACAAATCTCTCCCCTCACTCTCCTCCCACACGCCACAACCTCTCTCTCTCTACAAGGTGAGTTTTTCTTTTATTATTTCATGCCTTATATTATGTTCTTAGTATAATAATAATAGTAGCATGTCTAGGATTAATTAAATTATGCTTTAGGAATTTTATTTTGTGAAGTATGTGCATAATTGTTAGTTTTAAATACAATGTGTGTACATTATGAAATTTTATTTAATTAAATGCATGAATTATGATATGATATAATGTGAATATGTATTTAAATGATTATGATCTTGTTTGATTAAATTCATGCCTAGAATAATTTATTTAGAATTATTTTTCATAGAGAATTTATATATTTTGCTATATTATGCTTCAATTTTATGTTATAAATATGAATATGATTGAACATGTTACACACCCTCTTTGAATATTCAAAAAGCTCAAGAACATGTTCTGAATGTTCTTGGATGTGTGTGTGTGTGTGGTGTGACTAGTGTGTGCATGTGTGTGTGAATTTGATTTTGTGTTATAAAGTGTTTAATTCATAAGAAATTGAATAGTAAATGTTTTCAATAGTAATTTTGACTTTTGGTCAACTTAAATTCAAATAATTTCGAAATTAATTTAAAAATAATTATAAAATAGGTTTCGGAATTTTTAAAGAAAGATTTTTTTCCGAATTTTCCAAAAATCGGTAAACTATGTAATATTTTCAAAAGATAACCTACATTGTCAAATTAAACCTTAAATTTTATTTCAAATCTTACAATTAGAATTATAATATAGTTAATAAATATTTGATTAGTTAAAGATCCCATAAACCCTGAATTTATTAATTAAACAAGTGAATTTAGGGTTTACCGGGAAGTCTTTAACGTATTACATAATATGTACCTTCTATAATTATTTCGTTATGATATTGCGTGCAATTAGATTAGTTAGGAACTAAGAACATAGTTCTAAGCCGACAGTAGTTATTACTTTCAGGACAATAAGATCGAAGAGTGGAATCCTCACAATTCCACCTAAATCTCGGTACTCGGTGAGGGTTTCAAATCCTTTCAACTGAAATCATGATAAAATATTTTAATTTATTTCCTTGAATTTCCTTTCAAACTATTATCCCTTTTATGGGAAAATAATTATAATGTTATCCAAAATTCATATATTTACCCGAAAGTACTTAGTACTTTCTCTCGGTAAATATTCTTGTCTTGCAAATAAAATTATTATTTTCTTATGGGCTCGGTGGTCTTGGTAGAAGTAGTAGCCCGGAAGGCATGGACCGAGACCTACTATTATACTAGCCGCCAACTAGATCTTGATGATGGTCTAACCGGAGGTTGGTTATTCCACATCAAGTGACGGGAAAAGGTACGTCCCTCCCACAATATTGTTCATCGTCACTAGGGTTTGCTCCCCTATGTGACACTAAGGGGTGAAGGCTGGCATTATTGTATTTGTTTTATTAAGTACCGACACCTTGATCAGTGTCGTTACTATTTTTCCCGGATTTTAAGGAGTTAAGGTTGGAGAAGCCTAGCTTGCGGGTACCAAAATCATTTCTCCAAAATAGTTCATAAGTTTTCTAAAGTATAACTTATATTACCCCTACTCCTATTGTTTCAAAATAACATGAACCGGAAATTATTGTCATATAATTATTTGTTACTATATAGTATATTTTTAAACTAAGATTTTCTTGGTCAAAAGATTTCAAAAGAAAACCTTACTTATAATCATAAACCTCAAACCCCCGTCACTTAGTCATTTTGACTAACCCTCCTATTCTTTTAATTCATGATTTCAGGAATCTACGCATCGACGCCTTCGAGGTATCTTGAAGCTTTAAGGTGCCACATTTCAGTTAATTAGGCTGATCACGAGTGCATGTACATCTTTCAATAAGCATTCTCCTGTGAAGTTAGATCTGTCACTGTAATTACTTATCCAGCTTAATAATATGTGTTTCGTTATATATTGTCCCCTTTTTATTGCTCGAATTTATTTTTCGTTGCATTTAAATTTCATACTCTGGTATTGTATAGTCTCGTCCGTTCGCCGAAGTATTTCTCGAGTGCTAGGTCTCACATCCAATCGGGAAGTACAACGGTGCGGGGTTGTAGTGTTAAGGGGCCCTACATAATGCTTTCAAAATCAAAGACCTTAGCTCACTAAATTTTTTTCAAGGATTGGAGATTACAAAAACAAAGGATGGTATCACCCTCAATCAAAGAAAATATGTACTGGAACTCTTACAAGACATAGGATTGTTGGCTGGAAAACCAAGTTAAACCACAATGGACTCTACAGTCTACGATCAAGATTACAACTGAAGGAGAGCCATATGAAGACATTGCAAATTATAGAAGACTAGTAGGCAAACTCCTATATCTATGAACAAATAGACCAGACATATCATACAGCGTACAAAAATTAAGCCAATTCATATCTGAGACTATAATACAACACTTTTAAGAGGCTAACATAATACTTAGATACATGAAAAATGTACCAGGCCAAGGTCTCTACTCTTCAACAAGTTCTAACTCTGATCTCCGTACCTTCAATGACTCAGATTAGGCAGGATGCATTGACTCAAAAAGATCAGTGACAGGATATTGTGTATTCATTAGGGATTCCTTGATTAGTTGGAAGTCAAAGAAACAATCCACCGTTTCCCGTTTATCATCTGAAGCAGAATATAGAGCAATTGCTACCACTACATGTGAAGTTCAATGGATCAAGTACCTACTTCATGATCCTCACATCCCTACTGACAAACTAGCCATCATCTACTATAACAACAAATACGCACTCCACATTGCTGCCAATCCCAACTTTCGCGAATGAACCAAACACCTTGAGAACAACTGAGTGCCATGTTGTTCGGGAAAAGCTACAGCAATTAGTTATACACCTTCTCCCATTGCGAACTGAGCATCAAACAACTAATGTCCTTACAAAGGCATTATGTAGCGCTCGAGCGCGTGACGCCACATCCCTCGTACTAAGACTCGACCCGCATATGAAATGAGCGATCCATACATGTGTCAGATCCGAGCAAATAGGGACACAACTCGCTCACTATGCTAGGCGGGAGCTAACCTTCGTAACCAAATACGCAATATAGAAAACAAGAGCATGATAAAAAAAACATAAGCGAAAGCATTACACAAGAGCATTATCATATACATGGCATAAGTAGTGAGCTCACAGGATCAAATAATAAATCATTCATGCGCTCACAATCGTTCAATATTTATAACATCAATTAAATGATATGAGTGTGAAAGTAAAAAAAAAAAAAAGCTATACACGACTCCCAAGACTCTACGGACTCGACTTCCCGCCTAACACTCCAAAACCTACAAGAAAACTGGAAACGATCAGGGTTCGGTCTTTAAGAAACTAGTGGGTATAAAACAGGGCTTAATACAATAAAAATACAGGAATTAAACACTCGCATGCAAGCTATAATCCCGTGTGAGGTTTGGAAACATTTCCCAATTGGGTGAAAACAAAGAAAACAACGCGCGGGATTATAACAATCAATTTCATCATTCATTCGTTAGGTCATTACGTGAGCCCGGTAAGTGGACGAATTCTCCAACCTTCTCCTCGTGTGTGCAGTATCGATTCATTCATTTATTGGCTATCACACAATACTCATTCATTCATAATCATTCATTAATTTATAATCAATTACCCCTTTTTCCTCCGGTTAGTGGACGGACTCGGCCAAAGACCCGTCCACCCATTCATTATGGCTAGTGGGGTCCATGAAGCCCCAAAAGCCCTATTCCCATTCCTCGCCAATCTCCTAGCGAGGGCCGGTAACATCGTTATTATTTGTGGGAACTAGTGCATGGGGATCACCGTCAGCCCATGCTTCCCCGGATAGCCACGTACACTTAGTCCAAGGGCCCCATTCATTGTGATCACTGATCTCGCCAAAACATTGGTTAAGGATTCATTAAGAAAAGGGCTTTAATGTTAAATCATTGACTCTTTGAAAAGACTCGATATATATATCCTTTGGCTAAAATCTTGAACGTTGGGATATATCGGATTAGAGTTATCTAATAGAAGAGAAACCCACCTGACTTACACCTTACTTAACAAAACCAAGAGAAAGGGAAACTTGAAGATAGCCTATGAACCCAGAACGTCTCCGTCCTATAGAAAACTGTACGAAAGACAACACGGTGCATTCGTGAGACTCAAGACTCCAAATGAACCAAATATAACGTACGACAATGCATCAACGTGATACGACATGCATAAGAAGTAACAATGTGCTATGAAAATGTTCATATGCACAACTAAAGCCACTTAGACATGTAAACAAGCTATTCATTCGTTACACGAATAAATCATGTCCGTTCATTATTATTCTTTCATTCGATATCAATCGTTCATTCAATATTCAATTCATAATACATTATAATACATATTAGCAATGCATATGAATCAATTAGAGGTGAAAGAAATTCATTAAACATATAAAGAATGCAATAATTGCAAACAAGGTCACATTATAGCACTTAAGGGTTCATGCATAAAAGTTACGTTTATACGTCATGAATCAAGCCATAAAATTCATAAAGATAGCATAACACATCATTCAACAAGCCATTAATATCATAGATACATGTTTGAAGCAAAAGAGATCAATTTAAAAACATACAGAAGTTAAGAGAGTGAAAGGAACGCAAGGAAATGGATTTAGGTAAAAGCTGACAGTTTTCGAAAACGCGCAAACTGTAGAAAAATGGGATTATCTCTAGTTCTAGAATTTGGAATTAGGTTTGGTTTGTTAGATATGAAACTAGACAAGTGGGTCTTTCCAACGATATATGGCTTGAATCATGGTTCAAAGCGATGTGAAAATAGCATAAGTTTGAAGTTGGACAAATGCAGAATTCCGGCGAAGTGGCGACACAATTTTCAAACAATTATATCTCACAAACCAGGATGAATTTTGAGGTGATTCTAATTAGAAATGTTCTAGACTTCAAGAGGTTTCTGTGGTTAAAATTTCAAGTCAATCGGAGTTCGTTTGAATAGGTAATGAAGAATAAAACTGTACATATGTGCAGACATGGGGAGACACGGGGGTGTCTCCCCTCAAGGCAAAAGAGAGACACGCCCGTGACAGGGTACAGACGTGAAAAAGGACTGGAGACATGGGGGTGTCTCCCTTTAAGGCAAAAAGGAGACACGGGCGTGTCTGGGGTCAGAAACTCAACTTCGAAATAATCTTGGAGGATACGGGCGTGTCTAGTCCTTCTTCTCCAACAAATGACCTGCATAAGCCCTATTTTTCTCCAATAACAATAGCAGAAGTAGGGCGTACAAGAAAGGAAGCAAAAAACATGCAAATATCTCTCAAAATTCAAGCAAACATCATCCCAATTTCATGCCTTCAAGTATTATCAACCAAAGTGCAAGAAATTCCAACATAATCCAAGATTTCAAGCTTCAAAATCATACTCCATTAATGGTGGATCATCATATATTCAATCTCCATGGATGTAAGCTCAAGAAATACAATATAGAGGCTTAAGAGAGCAAGAAAACTGTTAGGAATAGTGCTCTAGAAAGCCGATTGTATATCCGCTTTGTGCTTTTCCTCATTGTAATCACAGACAATCTTTGAATAAAATAACGAATTGAGGCAACACTTCTTTATATGCTCTTGTTTGGTATGCGTTTACTTTAGCTGTGCATGTATGAGAACTCCCCTAATCCTGATGACTTTAGGACTCTACCATTTAGGTGAAATGGTTCATGAAACGAGCCCTATATCACATAAGTCATGATTAGTAAAATACTCCAAGCCGATGAGTCCTACAGACAGTGGGAGTGTCAACCTGACTCCTCTAAGGCTTGCTTGTGGGATCACGCCCTTAAGAAGGACCACCTTGTTTCATGGAGGTGCAAAGTGTATAGTTGATACGTGCGTGGTACATGAGGGTGCTTACTTTAATAAGTAAGTTCACTGAGGTGCCCCGTGTGAGAACATTCCTAAATGGGAAAGGAAGTTTCTATTTCAGGAAATGGAAACTTCCAGATTAGGAAATATCTCACGAGTCATTGATGTGATTAATTGATCCTTAGACTTGAGGTTCCATGTTACTTTATGAGTTAACTCTGTAGTCTTTGGTATAAGCTTTAAAGGGTGTCGCCTTAGACAACTGATTCAAGGCTTATGCTGGGGCTGCACAAGGGATTCATGAAAGTGAATGAGAATCAAGAAAGGACCTACACTTGCATTTGCAAGGTGATCTCTTATTGTGTAAGTCATTCATATGCCATATGGAGTCCTTGGCCAAGGCAGTAGATCAAGACATCAAGAAAAGGGTTTCTTGGATTGAGATCAAATGGATATGAAATGCACTTAGCTTTAAGACCGGATTATTAGGGTTCTGATTATTCCCTTGCCCTAGATCTTGGTTGAGAGATAGTAAGTAGGAGGATTGTATCTCACATGAATCAATGACTTAAAGGTTCTGTCGAATCCGAACATTCCAATTCAGCTAGGGGTTAAACACCTGTTGCTAGACTATGGTCGTTTAATCTGTGGACTGATTAATTAATTAGTGAATTAATTAATTGGGGTCACTGCTAATTGAATTGAGAACCTAGAGGGTCACACACAACAACTTGGTTACATGAGTTGAGGCTTGAAAATGATTAAACGAGTTAATCGAGCCTAGAGGGTTCCACACGTGTGAAGCCACACGTGTGGGTCACGTGAGTGATACGTGTCCTTGTGACACGTGTCACACACGTGAATATATATATGTATATGTTAAATAATTAATGTGTTAATTATTTAATAGACTTTGGTTTAATTTTGAATTAAAAAGAAAGTCTAATTTTGGAGAAAATAATCTAGTTAATTAATTACGAATTAATTAATTAGATAAAAATAAGTTATTTATTTTATAATAAATAAAGTATAAAATTATCCAAAAATAGTTTGGATATTTTTAGCTCTCTTAAAAGTTGACTAGAATTAGAATTCAAAGTCAAAGTTGGAAAATACTTGATGATCAAGTAATAGGAGAGAGAGGGACCAAATCCTTTGTCCATTAGGACTAGGTTCGGCCGCCCCTCCCCTTTCCTATATATAGGGGAGCTCATGCTCCCCTTTAGAGCTAATAGACAATTCTCTTGGTTCATGTGTTGAACACCTTCCTTTCTCCAAGATTAAATTAAACCCTAGGTTAAGCCTAAACACTAACTAGAGAACTAGCATCCTTACTAGTTAGATTGTGATCAAGTTGGTGGACTTTCTCTAGAGACTTCAAGTTAGAAGTTTGAAGATTCGAGCTTTACCAAGGAGAGGGGATCAAGCCGCGAGAAGAGCGTTCTTGCGTGGCTTGAAACGCTTCAAGAAAGAATAAAAGAAAAGTAAGTTTTCTATCTTTACGAATTTGGTTACACGATTGCGAGTCCTAGATCCTTTTGTTGGGAAAAATTTTTAAATTCCGCTGCTTTCTGATTCGTGTTTTCCAACAAGTGGTATCAGAGCCACCTCGTTAATCGTGTTTCTGATTCGTCTCAATTATACTGAATTTGGTAGAAATTCTTAGGCTTAGATGCGAATTAGGTATTCATGAGTTCTTTTAGAAAGCCTGAAATACGAAACTGTAATTTTTCTTGAATTTCTGAAACTGTTTTCTTAAATTGTGTTTTTGAAAAACCGTTTTGATAGAAATTAATTTAAATCGTGTTTTTGAATTTGGATTGTTTTGGTTTTTGAACTAAAAATACGAAACACGAAATCGTGTTACGAAAACGCGAGCCTGGACGTGCTAAGGCGTAGCACGCCAGGCCCGCGCGCCCACCCGCCCAGCAGTCCCGCAACCGCCCGGGACTGCCCGCCGCTGTCGCCCGCCAGCGCCTAAGCCCGCGCCTAGGCGCACCCGCCAGTAGCTCCCGCAACCGCGCGGGAGCCTTACCGCCGCCCGCCTGCCTTCCGCCTAGGCGCAGCGCGCGCCTTGCGCGCGAGAAGGCATCCGCGCTGCGCGCGCGTGCCGGCAGCCCTGCTGCTGGCGTGCGCGACGCGGTGCGCGCGCGCTCGCGCGCGATGCGTGCTCCGGCCTGGGCTGGCGCGCGGGCAAAACCCGGGGCCTTCGTTTCGCGATCTTGATTTTCGTGTTTAGTCCAATCCAATCCCGATTTAATTTTCCTAAAATTTTTTTTTTATAAATTTGAATTATTTTTGAAATAATTATTTAAATTGGGATTTTGAAAATTTGAGCGATTTAAATTTTGGAAAAATTACAATATTTATTTTCTGAAAATATTGAAAGAATAAGATTATTAATTTTCAGAAATTAATTAGAATTTTATTAGTTTATTGTTTTTCGGGTTTTATTGAAAAGGCTCTTGAACAAGAATTGCATCTAAGTCGTGTTTTAAGTCATTAGGACTTGAAACGAGAATTTTAATTTATTGGCTAAATTTAAATTCTCGCAAAAGCATGTTAGGTGATCATTGGTTTAGATCTATGTATGGTTTTAATTTATGCACATGGATGGTTTAAATTGGGGTTGGAGCCCTATAGTTGCGTTTTTCAATTGAGGTTGGAGCCTCACTTATGTGCGTACTGTTATGTGATTTATTATGTGGCTTTCCATATTACTGTTTTTGAGGCCGGGGTATGCCCCGTGTAATTGTCAAGGCCAATATGAAGATTGAGCCTTATTACTTTATGTCTTTTTCTTTTTATTGTAATTTGAGAGTAGAGATAGGTGGTGAGGTTTTATTTTCATTTTGGAGACAATGCACCCATGGAGTAAGATGGACCACATTCAAGTAACAAGGAGGCCATAAGTGAAGACCCCTCAAAATGTTAGGGAGGGGAATCTCAATTGTTAAATGTAATAGAGATAGGGCTCGTATTTTGTTACCGCTTTCCCTTATGTGATTTGAACTGTTTATGTGGCATGTATGTTAGAACTTGTGATTGTGGAGTGGCTCCCACATATCACGCATAAGATAGGTAGAACCCATGATCATTACATGTTAGTATCATGCTAGGACATGTTATCTGTTTATGTGCTTGTTTGAAATGCATTTAAGTGTACTTGCATTAATCAAGACTAACAAAATTGGATAACATATATGTTGGTGAGGTCGAACCGGACAACTCTCCGGTTGATTCGAAAATTCCCATTAAATATTAAGCTAATTTCGAACAAATAGGTGTTTAATTCGAGATGCAAATTTTGAATTAAATTCCTAGCATTCCATCAATAGGTTTTAAGTTTAGTAAGTAAAGCTAGTTATTGTCCGCGAGTCGTGGGATAGCTAGTGGAGCTTATTAGTTCTTAGTTACCTAATTAATCATTTCAAATGA
The DNA here is from genome assembly GCA_037501455.1 of Lantana camara. NCBI lineage: Eukaryota > Viridiplantae > Streptophyta > Magnoliopsida > Lamiales > Verbenaceae > Lantana > Lantana camara. The sequence continues at coordinate 84,756,938 of CM074862.1, read as the reverse complement.
TCAATATTTCGTGGTCAATTTTAGCAAGGGCGATGTCCGCGAGTCGTGGGTCGTTCGAACTAAGTTTTGGTCATGATCTTATGATTGATGGGCCTAGCTTAACGCCTAAGTAAATATGGATGTCGCACGAGTCGTGGGTCCATATTGAAAGATAGGTGATGCAAAAACAATTACTAAGAGTTCTAAAGGTGTTAGAATTGGTAAGTTGTACCTACCTAGGGTTCTTACTTAGAATGTCCGCGAGTCGTGGGTTCGAGGTAAAATGCCTAGGATCTTAGTACCCATTGGGAAACGTGTTCCTCTTAGATCTTTGGGAATTATAGATCTTTGAAAAACAGTGGGAGCTACAATAGATTAAAGACCTTATCTTTTGTATATCGTTATAATTCAGCATGCTCACTAGTTCTCTGCTTTACCATTTAGGTCGTAGATTCTATGATTCTCTACGTGTTTTGAAATGGCAACCAAAAACCCTCTTGTATCGATCCTCGAGTCAAACAAGTTGACTGGTCCCAACTATTCTGATTGGCTGAAGAATCTAAAAATTATTTTAGATTCTGAGAAGAGAACTTATGTTCTCTTCGAAGGGGAGCCTAGTCCCGAAGGGGAGGCTCCCACTCGGGCCGAGCGGGACGCGATTCAGAAGTGGAAGGATGATAATCTCCAAGCCCGTTGCCTTATGTTGGCTAACATGTCTCCGGACTTGCAAAGGCAACATGAGGCCATGGAATTTGCTTGGGAGATTTACGACCACTTAGAGCAACTTTACCGCCCTCATGAACGTGTTACAAAGTATAACACTTCAAATGAATTATTCCACTTGAGAATGAGGGAAGGTTCAAGTGTCCATGAATATGGACTCAAGTTTCTTGCCCTTACTGAGAAACTTGCTTCCATGGACATGCCGCTGAAAAATGAGCTTTCAGTGGATTTGTTGCTGGCTTCGCTCCCACCATCATTCAACCCATTTGTCCTTAACTTCAACATGAATTATGCTGGTGCTACTGTAGCTGAGCTGATTAGTCAGCTTGTGACTGCTGAAAGCACGATCAAGAAGGACAATAAGGTTTTGATGGTGAATGCTCCATCTTCCTCTTCTGGGCCTTCTAAAGGTAAGGGCAAGAAAGCCCAAAAGAAGAAGAAGAAACCCCTTAGGCCCACTGGTGGCATTTCGAAGGGGAAGGCCCAAAAGAAGAAGCGTGATCAGAAAGAGGATGTTTGCTTCCATTGTGGCAAAGCGGGACATTGGAGGAGAAACTGCCCAGAGTACAAGGCTACTCTAAAGAAAGGTATCTTTCTCGTTGAAGTAAATCTTTCTATTAATTCTAGTTCTTGGGTACTTGATACCGGCTGTGGGACTCATATCTGTAATGATGTACAGATGCTAAGTGAAGTCCAACAACTCAAAGAAGGAGAATGTGTCTTGAAGATCGGCGATGGCTCAAACGTTGAAGCTCGAGCTTTAGGCACAATTAGATTAGATTTAGGTAGTTTTGAGTTAGTATTAAATAAAGTCCTTTATGTACCGAGCATTATTCGTAATATAATTTCAGTTCCAATATTAGATTGTGAAGGTTATGAAACTTATATTAAGAATGGTAAATATTTTATCAAACGGAACAACTCTTCCGTTCATATCGGTACTCTAAGTAATGGACTTTACCTAACTCAAAATATCAATATTATGAATATACAACGAGAAACAAAGCGTAAGAGAGATGACAAAGTTTCAGCTCCCTTATGGCACGCTAGATTAGGACACATTTCCAAGAACAGAATTAGCAAGATAAACACTTTAGGATCATTCTCTGAAAATGATCTCAAAGAGTTAACTTCTTGCGAATCCTGTCTCAAAGGAAAAATGTCCAAAGTCCCCTTTAAGGGAACTGTGGAACGTGCCACTAAGGTTTTGGATTTGATCCATACTGATGTTTGTGGACCGCTTAGTGTAAGCACTAGAAGCAATCATCAGTATTTCATAACCTTTACTGATGACTTTAGTCGGTATGGTTATGTATACTTAATGAAGTATAAATCTGAAGCTTTTGAGAAATTCTTAGAATTTCAAAAGGAGGTTGAGAACCAAACTGGTCACAAGATCAAAGCACTTCGATCTGATCGAGGAGGCGAGTATCTTAGTGAAGAATTCCTTAATCATCTCAAAGATAATGGGATTATCTCTCAGTGGACTCCTCCGGGAACTCCTCAGCTTAATGGAGTTTCTGAGAGAAGGAATCGAACCCTACTTGATATGGTTCGTTCCATGATGAGTTTCACTGACTTACCACCTTCTTTCTGGGGTTATGCCCTAGAAAGTGCAGCAAAGATTCTGAATCTAGTTCCCTCTAAGTCAGTCCCCAAGACGCCCTATGAAATGTGGCATGGTAAAATCCCTAGTTATTCTTACTTAAGAATTTGGGGTTGTCCTGCTTACGTGAAGAGGACAGTGGGAGATAAGTTAGAATCTCGTTCTAACTTATGCTACTTTGTAGGTTATCCTAAGGAATCCATAGGATACTACTTCTATGATCAATCTGAACAAAAGGTGTTTGTTTCCAGAAATGCTACTTTTCTTGAGGAACCGTTCCTTAAAGAAAAGAAAGGCAAGATCATAGAATTAGAAGAAGTACAAAGTGACCCCATACCACCCACTGAAGAAACGTCCCACTCTGATCAACCACAACCAATCACGAATTTCGATACACATGAAAATCCTCCTCTAAGGCGTTCTGAACGCACTCCTAGACAGCCGGAGAGATGGTATGGATTTTTCCATGAAATCTCTCAAAAGGATAATGATCCTTCAACATATGAGGAGGCACTTTCAGATTCTGACTCTGAACAGTGGATAGAAGCCATGAAATCCGAAATGGATTCCATGAACTCCAACCAAGTTTGGACCTTGGTAGATTTGCCTGATGGGGTCAAACCCATAGGTTGCAAATGGATCTTTAAGAGAAAGCTTGGAGTTGATGGAAGCATTGCGGCCTACAAAGCAAGACTGGTTGCAAAAGGATTCACTCAAAGACCCGGCGTGGACTTTGACGAAACCTTTTCACCAGTTGCAATGCAAAAGTCCATTCGAATCATGCTTGCCATTGCTGCATATTATGACTATGAGATATGACAAATGGATGTGAAAACTGCCTTTCTCAATGGTGACATTGACAAAGACATTTATATGGAGCAACCCATAGGTTTCACATTCAGTGGGAGTGAGCAAAAGGTTTGCAAACTCCAAAGATCAATCTATGGATTGAAACAGGCTTCTAGGAATTGGAACATTCGATTTGATGAATCGGTCAAAGCGTTTGGCTTCATCCAAATTACGAATGAATCATGTGTGTATCGAAAGGAATTGGAGACCTCAGTGCAATTCTTAGTACTTTATGTTGATGACATCCTTCTTGTTGGGAATTCGAAGGATGACATGAAAGTGACTAAGTTATGGTTATCGAACCAATTCGAGATGAAAGATCTTGGTGATGCGTCCTATATCCTTGGAATTAAAATCTATAGAGATAGATCTAGAAGGTTAATAGGACTATCACAGTCGATGTACATTGACAAAGTATTGAAGAGATTCAATATGGAGTCTGCAAAGGTTAAGAACCTTCCTATGAGTGTAGGAACATGTCTTTCAAAGAAGATGCGTCCTAAGACTAACCTTGAGAAGGAGAGAATGACTCATACACCTTATGCATCAGCAATAAGTAGCATAATGTATGCAATGTTATGTACTCGACCGGATGTGGCTTATGCACTTAGTGTAACGAGTCGTTTCCAATCTGACCCTGGAGATGGTCACTGGGCTGCCGTGAAGAATATTCTTAAGTACTTGAAAAGTACTAAAGATTTATTCTTAGTTTACGGAGGTCAGAAAGATCTTACTGTCGAAGGATACTGCGATGCAAGCTTTACATCTGACTTAGATGATTTTAAGTCAATGTCAGGATACATTTTCTGCCTAAACGGCGAAGCAGTGAGTTGGAAGAGTTCCAAGCAGACTACCACTGCAGATTCGACCACTGAGGCCGAATACTTAGCTGCAAATGATGCAGCTAAGGAAGGTGTTTGGATTAGAAACTTCGTTCAAGAGTTGAATGTTGTTCCTAGCATGAAAGACCCCATTACTGTGTTTTGTGACAACACTGGGGCGGTTGCTCAAGCAAGAGAACCAAGATCTCACCAACGGACCAAGCACATTATGAGGAAGTATCACCTAATCCGTGATATTATCAAAAGAGGAGATGTGCTAATTGAGAGGGTCACATCAGCAGAGAGCGTGGCAGATCCACTTACTAAACCCCTTAGTCGAGAAGCTTTCCAAGGTCATCTTCAGAAGATGGGACTTAGAGTAGCTTTAGAATGGCTTTGACGGGCAAGTGGGAGATTGTTAGGAATAGTGCCCTAGAAAGCCGATTGTATATCCGCTTTGTGCTTTTCCTCATTGTAATCACAGACAATCTTTGAATAAAATAACGAATTGAGGCAACACTTCTTTATATGCTCTTGTTTGGTATGCGTTTACTTTAGCTGTGCATGTATGAGAACTCCCCTAATCCTGATGACTTTAGGACTCTACCATTTAGGTGAAATGGTTCATGAAACGAGCCCTATATCACATAAGTCATGATTAGTAAAATACTCCAAGCCGATGAGTCCTACAGACAGTGGGAGTGTCAACCTGACTCCTCTAAGGCTTGCTTGTGGGATCACGCCCTTAAGAAGGACCACCTTGTTTCATGGAGGTGCAAAGTGTATAGTTGATACGTGCGTGGTACATGAGGGTGCTTACTTTAATAAGTAAGTTCACTGAGGTGCCCCGTGTGAGAACATTCCTAAATGGGAAAGGAAGTTTCTATTTCAGGAAATGGAAACTTCCAGATTAGGAAATATCTCACGAGTCATTGATGTGATTAATTGATCCTTAGACTTGAGGTTCCATGTTACTTTATGAGTTAACTCTGTAGTCTTTGGTATAAGCTTTAAAGGGTGTCGCCTTAGACAACTGATTCAAGGCTTATGCTGGGGCTGCACAAGGGATTCATGAAAGTGAATGAGAATCAAGAAAGGACCTACACTTGCATTTGCAAGGTGATCTCTTATTGTGTAAGTCATTCATATGCCATATGGAGTCCTTGGCCAAGGCAGTAGATCAAGACATCAAGAAAAGGGTTTCTTGGATTGAGATCAAATGGATATGAAATGCACTTAGCTTTAAGACCGGATTATTAGGGTTCTGATTATTCCCTTGCCCTAGATCTTGGTTGAGAGATAGTAAGTAGGAGGATTGTATCTCACATGAATCAATGACTTAAAGGTTCTGTCGAATCCGAACATTCCAATTCAGCTAGGGGTTAAACACCTGTTGCTAGACTATGGTCGTTTAATCTGTGGACTAATTAATTAATTAGTGAATTAATTAATTGGGGTCACTGCTAATTGAATTGAGAACCTAGAGGGTCACACACAACAACTTGGTTACATGAGTTGAGGCTTGAAAATGATTAAACGAGTTAATCGAGCCTAGAGGGTTCCACACGTGTGAAGCCACACGTGTAGGTCACGTGAGTGACACGTGTCCTTGTGACACGTGTCACACACGTGAATATATATATGTATATGTTAAATAATTAATGTGTTAATTATTTAATAGACTTTGGTTTAATTTTGAATTAAAAAGAAAGTCTAATTTTGGAGAAAATAATCTAGTTAATTAATTACGAATTAATTAATTAGATAAAAATAAGTTATTCATTTTATAATAAATAAAGTATAAAATTATCCAAAAATAGTTTGGATATTTTTAGCTCTCTTAAAAGTTGACTAGAATTAGAATTCAAAGTCAAAGTTGGAAAATACTTGATGATCAAGTAATAGGAGAGAGAGGGACCAAATCCTTTGTCCATTAGGACTAGGTTCGGCCGCCCCTCCCCTTTCCTATATATAGGGGAGCTCATGCTCCCCTTTAGAGCTAATAGACAATTCTTGGTTCATGTGTTGAACACCTTCCTTTCTCCAAGATTAAATTAAACCCTAGGTTAAGCCTAAACACTAACTAGAGAACTAGCATCCTTACTAGTTAGATTGTGATCAAGTTGGTGGACTTTCTCTAGAGACTTCAAGTTAGAAGTTTGAAGATTCGAGCTTTACCAAGGAGAGGGGATCAAGCCGCGAGAAGAGCGTTCTTGGGTGGCTTGAAACGCTTCAAGAAAGAATAAAAGAAAAGTAAGTTTTCTATCTTTACGAATTTGGTTACACGATTGCGAGTCCTAGATCCTTTTGTTGGGAAAAATTTTTAAATTCCGCTGCTTTCTGATTCGTGTTTTCCAACAAAAACACACTTAAAAGTTCATATAACACAAGTTTGCTCCAAGAATTAAAAATCACAACTAAACCTAACTATTCATCATGCTTCTCATACTCCATGAAATCTTAGCTCAAAATATGATTCATATGGAAGAAAAGATGCACAAGAAGAAAGAGAATCCAAAACTTATATCACCTTGAAGAAAGGATGAAGTATGATCACCTTGAGCTCAAGATATGGAGAAAAAATGGAGGTTTGCTTCTTGTTTGCTCTTCTTCCTTATTCCTTGGCTGAGTGGTACATGTGAAATGCAGCTAGGGAGAGAGAGAGGAATGGTTTTGATTGATTTGTGGTCAAAGAAAGTACAAGGGATAGGTCTAGTAGCTCAAAATTAGGTCATAGGGGTATATTAGGTACGTTTGGCTGGAATCTACGTCGTCGGGGTCGAAACGACATCAAAAAATTACAAGTCTTGTTCCATTGATCTTCAATTCGAGTCCAAGGTAGAGATGAAACTCGAATCCGAGTTCCTGAGCTCAAGTTATGCCGCCCGGAAGTCAAGGTGCGCTAAATGCTCTTTAGCCCCCTTTAAGTCCCGTTTCACAAAAATGAACCAAAACTAAATCAAATAAGTTCGAAATAATGCAACGAGCATATAAACATGTTCATAACTTAAATATCTCATGTATAGCAAGTTATCACAAAAATCGGAATTGAATTCGGATGCATACAGATCAAGTTCGAAATCATATAAGTAGAAACGTTCGAAATTCATATTCATAATTCAATAATTAATTTCATATAAATTCAAATAGTATATAAACATTAGAATTAACATATAATTGCATAGTTAAATAATTAAAAAGTGCAAGTATCATCCTCGTGACGTCATACCTATACGTACGAAGACGCGGGGCGTCACACATTAGCTCCCATTCCATTTCTAACTCACATCGCCAAACTGGACTTGATTAACATCCATGCGTCAGTTTGAGGGAGGGGGGAGGTATTACCACTAGTTAAACCCCTTTTTCACCTGTATTTAACTTTGGTTGAGGTTAAACAACTTAACCTCTCATTCAGCACATGTGTAACATGTTGTGCAATATGTTGTATATAAACACCAGTTTTCTCTAAGCTAAAGTCAATATCTTTTTCAATTTCTCTCTTAACTCAAGTCTTCTCTAAGATCATTTCATGTATGTTATCAAGTTCGATATATAGAATAGTGTTACAGGTAATGAGCAGTAAATCGTTATATCCTTCGGAATGAGCTCAACTAGGGATGTAACTGAGTCGAGCTAGCTCGCGAGCTTTACGAGCTGGCTCGGAAAATGCTCGGGCTTGGATTCGAAGTTTTCAACCTGAGCCGAGCCCTCGAACCCAAGCCTGAGCCTCTTCATTTGTTGTTCGAAGCTCGCGAGTTCGCTCGCGAGCTAGGTAATATAGTAATAAAAAAATATATTATATATATACACACACAATTTATCTATTAAAAAACTTAATAAAACCCAACCCCAAATATATAATATATATATATGTATATAAAGATGTATAGCTCTATATATATATATATATATATATATATATAAAGAACAGATCTCTGTAAACATTCAGAACAAAATAACCCTAACTCACGCCGCCTCCCACCACAACCTAGGCTCCCCCCCACCTTCTCAACAACCCAGCCACCACCCCACCTTCTCACATTGTAGCACCCCAAGCGGTGGGCACCACACCTCCGCACTATGACCCGACACGTGGCACGAAATGGAGAGTCCGTACACGTACCAAGTCACAGCGAACGAGTGACAAACGAAAAATCCAACCTAAGCTAGGCGGTTCCTAAACCCTGCCAAGTCAAATATGCAAAAACCTGAATGCGGAAGCGATGCAAAATATGAGCTAACAAAACTTTAATCAACAAATATAAATAAACGGGTTCAACTAATTCCACGAACCTGTCCTAACCTGTCCCGAAAATTCATATAATCAAAGCATAAACATCATCTTATACAGAACATACTAAATACATAATTTTCATAAATAAATCAGAACAAAATACTTAGTAAAATCAAACGGACCGACACAGACTCGACAGACCAGACTCAAAGCCGCCTAGCTCGAACTCCAACAACTGGTACCTGCAATTAAAAACATAGGTGGGGCGAGGGTCAGTCCACTGACTGAGCAAGGGGGCTGAACACACACCAACACATATATACATACAGAGCAAAGCACGTATCAAACAAAAGACTATGAACCGGGAATAGGGTTTTACATACCAAAGCCATTTTCCTAAAGAACTCATATTTATACATATATTCATATCTTCTTAAGTTTGAAAACTCATAGGGATACGTAGATTCAGAAACGCATATGGATTCATATATATTCAAATCGATTCATAAATATTCAAATGGATTCATAAATATTCAAATGGACTCATAAATTCATAAATTCGGAATTTACTCGTATAAGCCTCTTATTGAATCAAAATCCTTCATCCCGTTTCATAATCAACATAACAAAAGAACTCAAATACCCGGCGAGTACGGGTCTCCAACCTTACTCCTTAAACAAAAACTCAAAAGATTCATAAGGAAACATAAATTCAGAAAATTCATAGGATTCATAAATTCATAAGTTCATATTCCCGTATTCCAACCTTTCTCCGGAAGTCTGCACGCAGGTTACGGGCCCACATCGTGCAACTCAATATACGTGGGGTAGCGAGCCCACAGCGTACCTTCTCCGGCCTCAACCGAAGGCTCAAAGCACCACGCCTTCTCCATCTCCCTTAGAGTCGCGCGTAGATACTTCAAAGGAGCGTGTGCACAGGGGTGATAACAGGTACCTCTCCGTGTCTTCCAAATTCATAATAAGCTGAAGGAGACCCATAATTCGCTTGCAAATACACGGTTTGGAGCATAGCCTCGTTGCAAAACCATTTAAAGCTTATATACGGCCATACGTATAATTTCAGAAGGATTCATATCAAATCGAATTAACAAAATTCATAACATATCGTAAGACACATATTTAATATACATATAGTATATATATTCGCATGCGGGCTTGAAAACGAGCATATAGGGTTGTAGGTCGCTTTAACTAAAGCAAAAATCCTAAAACCTCACCTTACACCGACGAGAATGGCCAACACAAGCCAAGGAGTCCCACTGGAACCCAAACAGCTGACAAACACTCCCTGGAAAACCCCTGAACAACTGAACACACACAGAACACAAGACTCAGACTCCAAACACAACCACAAAGACGCAAGGCCATGCTCACGAATACAAATGATGCAACATATAATCCATATCTATTCAATCAAGTCATTCAGAGCATATTATAATTCATATTCCATATCAAAAGATGCATAACTTATAAAATTCATAACATTAATTACATAAAATAAAGTAGGACATTAAGAATTCAAATCATATCATGCACCAAGTTTCACGAAATTAAACATGAGTTACATAACAATTTATATACAAATTACACATTGGCATACTTGATCAATTTATTCAAATTAAATACAACGTATCTTTTCATAATTCATTTCTTATGTTTTATAAAATTTCATAATCAATTTAGTTTCCAAAATTACACTAACACCCCCTCAAACAATAATTATTCTCAAATAGATGGGCGTAAAACGAGACAAATAAATTCGATAAATCACGAATCAAATATTCATACATCATAGCATACTTCCACGTATCATACAACTCATAATTTCAATTTATAGCACATACGGGATCGAATTGCACAATTAAAATCAATTAACGAATAAAATACAATAGCTTCGAAAATTCATATAAAATCAACCGGACATCCGATTGACGAACGGGAAGTGGCGTTAGACTCACCACGACGAAAGGAACCTACTGTCCGAAAGCCGCCGGAATGCCGCCACCGCGGCCGGCCGAACAGCCACCGGTCGCCACCGGAACACCGCCTCCGGTGGTCGGAAAAATCCCCAGAAGGACAGAAATGAGCGCCTCGGCCTACTAGACAAAAGCCCTCAATCAATTTCTGAAAAAGCTAAACACTCCGGACTTCGTTGATGAAAAACCGAACCAAATCCTTAATACGAAAATCAAAATTAAACGCAAACCGTAAAACGAAAATGAAATCCGAGCATACCGTTGGAAAGCTTGTAACGAGCCCTACGAAACCCATATCTCAATTGCCGAAAAAAGTCACCGGAACAGTGACCGATTTGGACCCGCCGGTTCAGCCGCCGGTCCACCGCCAACGGCCGGTTCCTGGAACGCCGCCGATGCCATCCGCTAAGTTTCGTCATTCCAAGCAACTTTCGTGAAGCGACCACCACCAAAACCGGCCGGGAAAAGCTTCAAACCGTCGCCCAAAAACCCATCGTTGCGTCACCGCCGGTTTCCGCCACCTATGGTCACCGGTTGCTTGATTTGAGGTCAGAAATGGACTCAGGAGGTCAAAAGAGGTCGGATAGGGTCAAGCTCCGCCCGCGAAACTCGCCGGAACACAGCGGAGTCGCCGTGCTACTGTAACGGGCGTCCGCCACCGCCACTTCGGGCGGCGCGTGCACCGCCGTCCGGCCACCGTTGGCCACGCCGCTTGAACTGGGGTTGCGTCGAGATGTCTCCTAACTGATGGGGTGGCGCGTGTCGAAGAAAGGTCGCCGGAGACCGCCGCGAAGAGGCGGCGAAGTGGCGGGGGTTCCGCCTAGCCGCCGCTGTGTCTGAATTTCGCCGATCCTGTCTCCGTCGGTCGTTGGTTGGCCGAGATTCTTGTACCATCGTGACGGGCTCATCGAGCTGATAAATTCCCACTACTCACACTTCGAATTCCGTCGAGAAACGAGCGAGAACGAGCTAGTGTGTGTAATTACACCTTCGAGTGTGTGTGAACAGTAACCGATCGCTGGAGAAGACGCTGAAGGCTGAGATCTGATCTTTTTCATGAATTACGAGGATCCGGGGTATTATATCTCGGGTCCTCGTACGAAAAAACGGACGGAAGAAGGGGTTAACGAAGTCAGAATTGGGCAAACTTAGAGTCTACGGACTCGTCTCGATGCCCTGAACGCGAAGAAGGGGTCAAAGAGGTCGAACTCTCGACCGAACGAGAAATGACCGAATAACCCCTAAAAAAAGAAAATCACAAAGGGGCCTCTAAACTCTAAAAGAGTTCAAAATAGGGCTACGAAAAATATAAAATCACATAATTAACCACATTAAAAGGTTGGAACGTGGCGTACCTTATAAATTGGACGAGCGGGATGTCACACACGTCGTCTCCCACCACCCAAGCACCATCTCACGCCGCCTCCTACCACCCAAGCTTCGTGATCTCATGCCGCCTCCAACCGCCCAAGTCCCACCATCTCACGCTGCCTACCACCAGCGCGGCAGCTTCTAAGTGCCATCTCCTCCGCCAGCTTGAAGGATTTCACCACCTCCCTCGCACCGCCAGACAGGGAGATTCAAAAATTCGAAGATGAAAGATTTTCAATCAAATTCCAAAATTTATATTGTTTGTATGAATGAATCTTGTGTTTTTATTTTTTCTCCAAGTTTTTGGTACGATTGTGATCTCATTTTTTTTGCTTTTGCTATACATACATAAATAAATCTTGATTTTTTAGCATCTTTTTTTTCTGCTTTTGGTCCACATACAAAAATAAATTTGGGTTTTTGTTCTGATTTGGATTTACATAAGGAAGAAGTTTCAGATTTGCCTGCTTTGCATTTACACAAGCGAGAAGTTTCAGATTTGGGGGCAAAAATAGTGGTGTTTTGAGGGTTTTCTCATGGCTTGTGGGTTCGGCTCAGCTCGCACGAACCTCACAGCGAGCCAAGCCCGAGCCATCTCTTTCATGGCTCGTTGGCTCGCGAGCCAAGCCCGAGCCAATTTATTTAGGGGCGAGCCCGAGCCTTGAAAAAATGCCAAGCCTCGGCTCGGCTCGACTCGTTTACATCCCTAAGCTCAACCCCAAGCATATTTTTTGATTAGTGTATGAATAACAAGTAGAATATGTCATTAGTTCTTGAGAGAGTTAGTGGCTTGAAACAGACAATGCATAGTACATATTAAATACTGTTGGGAGGCACTTCCGGTCCAGGACTTAGCCTGCCAAGGATTTTGGAGCCAAAACTCAAGGAATCAATCGAGCGTAGATAGAACGAATTAGGAGATGACCTCCCTCAAAATTTATCCTAAGGTGAGTCTTAAGGGAGAGTTTCTTCTACTTGGAAGACGATGACAAGGCGAATCACCTCTCAAATGTCGCATATTTTAGAGTTGACCCCTTATTTAAATTCCAAAAAGCACATCTTTATTATAGATTAGATAGTAATATGTCAATTTGAGATTGTGCCACATCAATACGTTTTCTACAAAGGTTTTTCCTATTCATCCATTAAAAAAAAAACTGGTTAATCAGTTTTTAACCGAAGTCGAACTTACTTCCGTGAAACCGAACTTGCTTTGGTGCGATTTGGGGGTACTAGCTATAAATATCTGCTCTGTATTTTTTTTTGCTAATAATTAAATTTTTATATCAGAGCCAACAAAGGTTAGCCAAGTGGTTTGAGGGTTCTTTCTCGAAGGCAATGACCCGAGTTCGAATCCCTCTGGCTAGGGATGTAAACGAGCCGAACCGAACCGAACCTTGGTGATTTTTGATGGTTCGAGCTCGAGCTTGACCCTTATGGAGATGGCTCGGGCTTGGCTTGCGAGTCAACGGGCCAGCCAAAATCTGGTTTCGGGCTTGGCTCAAGCCAAGCCGGCTTGCGAGCCTTCCTGAATATTCTTTTCCTAAACCTCAGATCCATTTTTCCCAAGCTAACCAGATCCATTTTCACCAAGGAAACCTCACATAATGTAAACAATCATAATTCCACAACATTCAAGAAAGGAAACTAGAAAATCGAATGCAAATCAAGAATTAGATTTTGGGGGAAAATCAATTCACGACTAATCTGCTAGTGCACAACACCAACATCCAAGTTCTAAGTGTTAAAAAATAAAAAAAAAGTTCCCAAACTCCAACCCTTGCAAATTAGATTAAAGTCCAAAGAGAGGAGGTGGAGGCGTGGGTCGAACTCTGGAGATGGTGGCTGGGCTGCGGCTGAACTCTGGAATAAATCCAAAATCCAAAATAGTATGTATTTTTACTATTTTCTATTAATATACAATTATTAGATTTACATTAAGATAAATAATTTAATTTAATATATTTAAATAATAATATTTTTTTTTTTACACACGCATAGAATGTGCTGGATTACTAGTTCTTATTAATCACCTTGAAGCAATTCGACGACTTCTTCAAAACTCGGAGCGTTCCATACTAAACTAATTTTATATCTTTAGATTTTGAATTTCACCATTTAGGGATTAGATTTGAACTTATATTCTCCTAAGTCCTAACATAGTATCATTTTAATTGAAACATGTTCGACTTAAATAATGCAAATATGCAATAGTTTACCCTTAATATGATCAAATACTTGAATAATTGTAATGTACAGCAACCTCTAAAAAGAACTGCATTACTTAAATTGATGAATCAACGACGAAAAATGGAAGAAATAATAGGGGGAAAAAATGGAGTGGCTGTATTTAGTCGTGGGCCTCTTATGATTAAGCTATAATAAATTATAATGATTGAACCAATTAAAATTGATCCGTATTTGGACTTCAAAGCCGCTATTGTCCTGTTTCTGGAAAATGTCATTTTCTTGATTAGTTCATCTTAAATCCTTACAATTGGTACAATCGTTACGTGACAACAGGCGTCAGTAATCAATTGTAATTTTCGTAAAAGAAAATGGTGGAACATGGGCATAGATACACGAGGCACCATGAGTAATTACGTTTGACCCAATTCCTCCCTGAAAATAGAGTTTTTTACTTGGTCATTTCTGTAATATATTTAATTAGTATTTTAAATTTGAGGATTTGAAATATCTCAAATTAAATTCTATAATTATATTAAATTAGCACTAAATTAAAATCATACGATCGAGACAGTAACCATGGTTATAGGGTTTTGAGAGTTTATTTAATACAATGATTATAAGATTTGCTTTTAGGCATTTCAAATAATAAGGTTCGGTGTATTAATTATGTATATCAATGGGTTTTTTTGGTGAAATAAACTCCTAACAAATATTCAATAGGATAAATGTTACCCAATAATTATTAGCTGATAATCGTTTAGCATTCAATGGATATATATTAACAGACAACGTCATTCTCATTTTAAAATTTATTACATAATGAATATTTGACAAAACACAATAAAATAATATTTTTAAAAATATATATTATGAAAAAAAATTAATATAAACACACTAAATTATACTGGGGCGAAAGTAAGTATATTAATTTAACCAATAAAAGTAGTTAAAGTTGAAATCTCAGTTATATTTTATGTAAATACAAAATTTAATTTTATACATAATTTTGTCATTTAGCAAAGTGATTGTTGCAGTTACGATTAATTTTAGCCTGATAATAGGAGAGGAATGTTTTATACTTGTTGTACATATTTTATGAAAAAATTAGATAATATAATCAATCAAATAACGAGTATAATATATTTATTATTATATATAATTGGTTAGATTCGATCACATGAAATATATACTAAAATTTTTCACGATTAATATAAAATTGAGTTAGAATAGTAATGAAGCATGCATGTGAGTTGTGGACCAATGATGGAAGAAAGCCAATCAATTCAAATGAATGCACCGACTTTAGAGATTATATAACTTATAGACGAAGAGAAAATTAGAATTAGGTAAACCCCTTATTAAGCCACGAACCAACCAGCTGCCCCAACTCATTCAATCACGCGTCACGGCTAGGTTATTCAGACTACCTCTTGTCAATTTTCTTTTATTTATTTGCATCTATTGACCTGAATTATTTTATAATTATAAATTAGTATTTCTTGTATTAAATATTACATAACATGAAAAACTTAGATATATAAATATTATGTGAAATCGCGGTAAATACCTGATTTTATCAACATCCCTCGAGTTTTTGAGCAGTTCGATTTGAAACGAGTATGTTAGAATTGAACCTAATTTTTACATGAATAAGGAAGTTTTATAAAATGTGTTTCATTTTTGAATAAAACAGTGTTACTCTATCCGTTGTATAAATACTTCAAATTTTGAATTATGTGTAAATTGAGTTATTTATATATTTTTTTCTTTTTTTCCCCTTGATTATAAGTACAATTGAAATCCATTTAGCATGTAGTATTTGAGAAAAGCTAATTAAAAGTACATAAAATAATGAAATGTAATGATTAATTATATAGTTAAATAACAAAATAATGAAAAGAGGAACTGTAGATTTGACGATTCCAGCCTAGCTTAGGTTGCCAAACCATGTTCCTTGTTCAAATCATCTTTTTCCATTGTTTTTCAAACATGGGCTTGTCCCCAGCCACCTGTCCACGCTTTTCCTGTGCAACGACTCTATATATATCCAGGGCCAAAGTTTAGACCTTCCCACCACATCAAGATATCCATATTCTTTCAAAACTAAACACTTAATACACACATATTCACATTAGTTTGAGAAATGGCAGGCTCAAAGGCTTTGATGATGATGTTTGTGTGCATCATGGCAACACTTTCTGCGGGCGTGTTTGCTCAAGGGGAGTTCGGCATGGCACCGGCGCCGTCCCCCGACACCGGCGCCGGATTCTCTCTCCCGGTTTCGGCCGCGGTCGTGGCTTCCTCTTTGGTTTTGTCTGTGTTGGCTCTCATGAAGAACTGAATTTGGTAGCTTGATTTGGTGGGATAGCTTCAGTTATTCGTTTGGAGGGAGAGATTATTATTCTTTGTTTTTGATATTTTTGAGATGGGTGGAGATTGAGTTGGTGTTGCACTATCATTATATTTATTTGTATGTATTGTTGTTATTCGGATGATTTTCCTTGTTTATTTGTTACCATACTTCGGTTATAGGGAGGAATAAGAGTGTGATCAGGCACTGTTTCTACTGTCCCTTGATCCTTATTTCTTATTACACATTTGTGCTTTATTTAGTTGTTTTTTCATATTATTCATGGACCACTTTGATGATAAATTTATAATATGTATGACAATAATAACAATGTGTAGCCAGAGACGAACCTCAATTTAATATAAGTAACTTAAGGGGATAAAACTATAAATATTTCAAAAATATATATAAAAATAAAAAAAAATTCAAAATTTAAGGGGTGAGGGCCACTCATGACTCATCCCCCTTCCACCCCGACTCCGTCCATGTGTATAGAATTCCAAATTAAAGGTTCCTTGCCATAGCAACCCTATATGTGGAAAATTCTAATCTCATTTTGTTTTGGTCGAATTTTAATTAATCAGACAATTAATTTATCACTTTTTTATAATTTTTATCATTATAAGTATAAAATATTCAATTCTCTAATTGTACTAATTTAAGAGAGTTAGGTTCCAATTAAAATTACTCCATGCCTATATAATTGTTATTCAAATAAAAAAAGTTGAAGTAATGGTTAACAAGATTTTCATCTATCTATATCTATTCTATATTCTATCTATATCTATATCTCTATATCTATATATCTTATAAAAGCACGAATAGTTTCTTACAAAATACGGATCGCCTAAAATATCCTCACAATAATTATTTCAATAATTATTAGTCAAGGATAATGATGTAAATACATGTTATAGATTATTAATTAATTATATTTAAAAAGCACATATTAACATAAAATAGGATTCTTTGTATAAGTAAAATTTCTCCAACTTACCTAGAAAAGATATATAGTTCAACAAGGATTGTTTTAATATTACTATATTAATTAATTGTATTCAAATTTTATATTATAAGTTGTCTATTTTTTTAATTTTAAGGCCTATAATTTAAAATGTTATAATAAGATATATCTAATGAATTGAAAAACAACAAATTGATTCACTTTATTTTAATAAATTTTTGTAATTATGTAAAATAAAATATTATTTAGATAAGTTACATAAAATAATTTTCAATAAATCAAGCATAATGTAAGTCTAATTATATAAGTCCATAGTTCTATTTATCTAAATCAATAAACTTTCTTAAAATATAATCATATTATAATTCTATAAATTTATCTGATTAACAAAATAATATAATTTAATGATTTATATAAAATATTTTTCAATAAATTAATTAATCCTAATGTAATATTTTTAATTAACTAATACTAATATAATTTTAATTATTTAAATCTAATTAACCATATAATCTTCCTTTAGTTTATATGATAAAATATAAACTAAATACTTCAAAGCACGAATAGCGTTTTTGGTTTCTTAATTCTATAATTTTAATTAATTGTATTCAAATTTTATAATATAAGTTGCCTGTTTTTTAATTTTGAGGCCTATAATTTAAAATGTTATAATGAGATATATCTAATGAATTGAAAAACAACAAATTGATTCACTTTATAAAATTTTGTAATTATGTAAAATAAAATATTATTTAAATAAATTACATAGAATAACTTTCAATAAATCAATCATATTGTAAGACTAATTATATAAGTCCATAGTTTTAATTATCTAAATCCATATCTTAAATTAAGATATATACTAATTTTATACATAATTTTTACAATATTCGATTAAACATTTATATAAATATACTCTTTTAATTATTTCTACTATATATATAAAATCAATTATAAAAAAAATAAACATAAATCTGAAATAATACTCACTAGAAGAATACAAATAAAAAAATAGAATGCAAGATCAAATGACAAAGAGAATATAAAAAAGAGATAAATTAAATAAAAAAGAGATAAAGAATAGTTGGTTAAAAAAAAGAATTACTTGATTTTAATGTATATGCATATGAATACCAAATTTAAGAACGACTGTGAAATATCTTTAGAAATATATGTGAGAATTAATAAAGCGTAATGGTAACAAAATTTTGAAGATTAGATTAAAAATTTCAAAATGTTAGATTTGGTGTGAGTTCAAGAAACGATATGAAATTTTTTTTAATTTAATCTAAATGAGATTGATCCAATAGTTATCAATTTATTTTTACATTCTCCAAAGTAGCAATATACAACTTATTGACCGAATCAAAATTTGAAGTACATTTTGACTTGGGATCATTGCCCAGAAACAATGGTTCTTGAATAGTTTTCAATGTGCTCGAAAAGCAAAAAAAAAACAAAAAAAAAAAATACAAAGAATTTCTAAAGCATTATGCATGATACACACAAGGTAAATATTTAAATGATTTGGAGGAAGAATTGAGGGCAGAATATAATAAACTATTGCAACAAAAAGAGATGATTTGGTTTAAGAGTTGATAATTAATTGGCTCAAATTTAGGGATAAACAAACAAGTTTCTTTCATCTGTCAGCCATAATGAGAAGAAGAAAGAATCAGATGAATGCTCTGAAAATAGACAATGAATGAGCAACCAACAAAGATTATCGGGTGTTTATTTGTCTAATTTCAAAAATTAATGCTTGACAAAAATAAACGAGTTTTAGCCAATTACGTTGTGCAGCATATTGCTCAAAATAATCACCAAGATGATTATACTTCGTTTAAACCGTATATTAAAAAAATTGCGGGATCAAACTAGAATAGCTTCATTCCTGACCAAGGCACCTATTACAATATTTTGATGTCTGAATAAGTGTTACGCTACATCACTCCAACGATAAAAAAGGGGCATGGTGCTGAAATTGAATATTGAAACAGCGTACGAAAAAACCCAGTGGAATTTCTAAAAAGACTTTTAACTTTCTTCAAATTCCCGACGAAAATCATCAATATCATTATGAGCAGAATGTAGCGGATACAATCGAAGATTCTATAGAATGGTGAACCAACGGAGGTTGTACGGATGTGTGGCATTAGATAAGGTAATCACGTTCGTTTTATTTGTTTGTAATATGTATGGAACAACTTACATATATAATTGAAGAGACCATTTCGACCGGACCTGGAAGCCAATTATGGTATATTAGTGAAGCTCTTACATGATCTCACACTTGCCTTTTGAGGACGACTTAATATTGGGAGTCAAACCTATCGTGGATGGAGCAAAGTGCATTAAAAGTGTGGTTGAGATGTTTTGCAAGGAGTTGGGCCTCAAATTAAACTTATGCAAATCACATGTGTTGTTTGCACCTTACGCGACAAATGATTTAAAACAGTAGGTTAGTAGAATTATGGGCATGGAAAATACATACAACTTAAGGAACTATTTGGGGGGTGCAAATGAACTTTAGTTATAATTATAATGAGCATTTCCCGATTGTGATTAATAGAGTCAAAAAGCATCTCTTGGGATAGAAAGCCAAAATGACAAATATTTATTGACGAATGACACTTATTAAGTCCATCACGATCTCGATCTCCATCAACCACATGCACACAAATGGCTCCCTAATCGGATGTACGATAAACTTGATCCACTCAAGCACAACTTTCTTTAGGCGATTAATATAACAAGGAACGAACCCATCTTGTAGAGTGAAAGAAGGTGACTGCAAAGAAGTAAGAATGTGCATTGGGTTTTAGAGAAACCCAAAAGAAAATATAGTGATGCTAGCTAAAACGGGATGAAGAATGCTTAACAAGGAGATGGCGTTATACATCAAAAAAATATTTAAAAAGGGATAACATTCTTGATCGAATATAAGCCTCGACTTATGGGTTTCCCGAGCATGGAAGGGGATAGTTAAAAACACTTGGATGGTGGAACCATTTTGAAAATGGAGGATTGGGAACGGTGAAGGGACATCTTTATGGAATGATAGATGGTTATCACAAGGTAAACTGACGGACATCTTTGGAGATAACATTCATGAGGAGGATAAAGATCTTATGGAATGTAATCTCATTGGAAAAGATAAAAATTGAAACCTAAATAAGTTGAAAACATCACCGTCCAAAGAGGTGGTGAATGAGGTACTTAGTGTCCTAACGTGTTGCATGATAATGGAGATAAGAGAGAATGAATTGTGTCAACAAAAGATAAATTCTCCTATAAAATGACTATACTCTACTTATGGCGTCGGATGAGACATGCAAGAAAAAACTTTAAATGAATTTGAAAATTACCTTACCCCAAAAATTCAAGATTTTCCTGTGGCTTTGCCAATATGATAACTTGCTTACAAATGTATTGGAGTATGATAGAAAATTTAGGGAAAACTTGCGAGTGTCAGATGGGCTCAAAGAGAGCTTTAGTAGCAAAATACTGAGTAATATGTTCCTAAAATATCCTGGGTGGGTTGTGTTGATCTTGACGCTCTAAAATTTTTGGAAAACATGGAACCGATGGAGCTATCAAAATGTTATGAAGCTTAGAAATGTTGTTATTCGCCACATAAAAGAGTTATCTACGACCTTAGTAATAATCAATAAGGACACAAAACACAGGCAAAAGAAAATCTGCACTTAGTTGTCGTGAAATAAATTCGAGAAGTGATGGGTAAAACTAAAATCGGATTGGAGCTTTTATAACTACACCAATAGGGGCGTCATTCGAGATGGCAATTGGAGATGAATGCTAGGATATATATGTTATGAATCTTGGTATAGTTTCAATAATGTAGCAAAGTTATTGAACTTACCTAAAGGATTAAAACTAACTTTGGAGAGATACTTTTCAAAAATTAATGTGGAGATTGATTTGGAGACGACCGTTAAATGAATAACAATGAAGGATACTCAAAAACAACTAATGAGAAATGTAATATTTCATTGGCGAAGGTTACTCCAAAGATTTTGAGAAACTTTGATTAAATAAATCTCGAGAGAAAGAAACATGATGATGGATAAATTGGCGAGGATAGGTCATAAGGTTCAAGATGGTTATTGCTGCTAGGATGTTCTCATTCTTGAACATAAGCTTCCACTTATGGCTTCCCGAGCATGCAAGGGGATAGTTAGAACCAGTTGAATGGACGTCTCTATGGATTGATAGATGGTTATCACAAGCAAACTAGCGGACATCTTTGGAGCTAAGATTCATGAGAAGGATAAAGATCTGATGGTATGTAATCCATTGCACAAATAAAAATTGAAACTTACATAAATTGAAAACGTTATTGCCTAAGGAGGTGGTGGATGAGATACTTAATGTCCTAATTGCATTGCATGATAACGGAGATAAGAGAGTTTTGATTGGGTCAACTAACGACAAATTGCCCTATAAATCGGTTATAGTCTACTTATGGTGTCGGATGAGACATGGGAGAAAAATTGGAAATGAATTTGAAAATTACTTTGTCCCTAAAAGTTTAAAATTTTCTTGTGGCTTGCTAACATGATAGCTTGCTCATGAATGTACTGAAATATGACAGAAAATTTAGAAAAAGTGATGTATGTACACGCTGCTATATAGGACATGAATATGTGGACCACATGCTCAGAAGTTGTCCATTCGCACTTCGGGTGTCAGACAAGATTATTGATGCACAAACTGAACGAAATTTCCATGGCATGCGAGTGTCGAACGGTCTCAAAGAGAGCTTTTATAACAAAATTCAGAGTAATATGTTATCTGATTATCATGCGTGGATTGTCTTGATCTTGACGCTTTAAAATCTTTGAAAAATATGGAACCAATGGAGCTATCAAAATGTTATGAAACTTAGAAGTTCCACTCTTCGTCACATAAAAGAGTTAATGAAACCTCAACACTAATCAGTGTCGACAAAAAATACAGATAAAAGAAAAATATGCACTGAGTTATCGTGGAATAAACTCGAGAAAAGATTGGTGAAACTAAACTCTGAGGTGAGCTTTTATAACCAGGGGAATCATTTGAGATGACAGGGGCGTCATTCTAGATGACAGCTGAATATGGGTGTTAGGATACGCTATGGATCTTAGTAGAGTTTAAATAATATAGTGGAGTTATTGAGCTTACGCGGAGTATTAACACTAACTTGGGAAAGACACTTTTCGATGACTAAAGTGGGTATTGATTCGAAGATGGTCTTGAAATGGATAACAATGAAGGCACTACAAAAAAAACACTTTTTTGTGACAAAATAACTTGTCACAATACATGACAATTTTGTCACAATAGATCTATTGTAACGATTGTTTTTGTCACAATCGCCGTCGCAACAGGCTCGTCGTATAAAGTTCCAGACGACAATTTCTACGTTCATCACAATAGGTTTGTGACAAACGTACTTTTGTCACGAAAAACTTCATTCTCGTGACAAACTTATTGTCATAACAATATATATGTATTGTCACTGCAATTCGATTTTGTCACTAAAGGCCCGGTCAAATGATCACTTATTATGACAAATGTTTTTTGTAACAATATCATTTTCTATTGTGACAAACTTTTTGTCACATATTTGACACTTATCGTCATCATAGTCATATATTTATCACTACAGTCATGTCAGTGGGGCACCTCTTGTGACAAACATATTTGTCACCACATCATATTTTGTCGCAAAATAATTAAATAAAAAAAAAATTAAAAATTTTATTTGTGTGAGACCCGAACCACCCTTGGCACGAACCACACCCACACCTTAGAGGAGCCAGCACCGAACCCATCGAGCCAAGCATGATCTAACACGAGAATTAATTCTTTTTATTAATTGCGCTAGTTGAAAATCGAACTCGGGTCTCCAAGGTAGAATATTGACTCCTAAACCAATTTGGACAGCTTCTTTCATGTTAATATTATGTCTTTTAATATATTTAATAACAATGGAATATATTCATACACTAATTTAAATTAATTATTTAAATTTTTTTGTGTTATTATTTTAAAATATAAAATATAAAATATATAATTATTTAAATTAAATATAATCATATTTATGGAGATATTGTATTAAAATTGTTAGTTTATATACTTTTAGGTTTTAATTAATAATTTATATACTTAAAGTTATATAAAATATCGTATTGACAATAAATATATTATCACATAACATATTTCTATTATGACAATATGAATATATCATAACAAAATAATTTTTAAAATAATAAATTTTTATATGACAATATTACATTTCGTCACAAAAAAAATTAATTATTGTGACGGCCAATCATTTATCATAACATTATATTTCTATGGTAACAATAAGAACTTGCCACAATTAAAATTTTATATAAAACAAAAATATTTCACATGACAATAATTAATTTTGTCACCACAAATGACCTATTGTGACAATAAAAAATTTATCAAGATACCGTAATTTTATAGTGACTATTATAAGTTGTCACATGCAAATAATTTATAAAATAACAATACTTTATATGATGATATTATTTTTTATTGCGACAAAATAATTTCTTGTGACAAACCTAAAATTTTTCATATATATGATACATAAGTGGCAAAGTATTTCGTCAAAAAAGGTTAAATAATTTGTCACCGTACATTGTACCATTTAGCGTGACATATGTCTGAATATTTTGTAACGAATATTAAATTTTGTCATATATATGATACATAAGTGGCAAAACATTTCGTCACAAAAGGTTAAATAATTTGTCACCATACATTGTACCATTTAGCGTGACAAATGTCTGAATATTTTGTGACGAGTATTAAATTTTGTCATATAAAATAAAGTCTTTCGTGACATATAAGAATTTGTCTCTTAAAGTTTATTTTGTGGTGACAAACTTATATATCGTCGCTATAGTGTAATCTATTATGACGCTATTATTTTTCGTCACAACAAATTGTCACGAAAAATAGTTTTTTTTGTAGTGAGGATATTGAAATGGAACAAATGAGAAATGTAATTTAATTGATAAAGTTTACTCCAAAGGCCATACGAAACTTGAATTAAATAAATCTCTAGAAAAAGAAACATGATGACCGATAAACTGATGAGAATAGGTCATAAGTTTCAAGATGATTACTACGTTTAGGATGCTCCACCGGCAAAATTGGGTGATCTTTTAGGTTTTGTTCTATAATTTTTACATGTCTCATCATTTTATTAAATATATTTGAAAGTTATAAACTATTACTTATGCTTAAAAGCTAGAATTATTTGGCCAAATTACTATACACTTAAATATATATATTTTTATATAATAACAAAATTTCAAATATTTTTATTGCTTATTTATTTGGATGTTCTCTACTTCGAATTTCTACTTATCGTAGATGATTTGAAAGAGAAATTTCATATAAATATTTTTGTATGTGTATATTTATTTAATCAAAATAAATATTTTTAATATCTTAATTTGTTCAATAAATATAATAGCTAAATTTATTTTAAAAAATTAAATGATAAACGTGCAACGCACGTTCACCTCAGTAGTTAACCTAAAAGTTTATATTTTGTAATTCAAACTCCATAAACTTCTTCTCTAATAGGGATTGGTTTTATTTTTTAGGTCATGTCTTGAGTTCGATCCATTTGAGTATACGTGTATTAAGAGAAAAAAAAAAATCTTTATTTACGACAGTTTTCACGGTTTTCGCTTTTGACATAGATTAAGTAGAGTGCTTGCAAATAATAATAATAATAATAATAATAATAATAATAATAATTACCCATTTTTGCACTTTTTGCTTCTTTAACTAATGCGTTGTGATTTTTCCAAAAAACTATTACTTTGCTTATTTTAAGTGGAATCAAATTAGAAATGAAAAATACCTCTACACCAACTTCTGGTTTCAACCGGGTGTGCGTGTATTTATAAAAAAAAACTTCTAGTTTCAATTTCTAGCATCTAGGCTATTTTGGCATATAAATTTGGAGCTAATTATTAGTCTAGAAGTACTTTTGAGTTTTAACTTTTAATTTCTTTCTTTGCCAAACACGGTGATCACCACTTTACTCCTCGAAATCTTTACATCTCCAAAAGCCCAAAAATTTTCAAACACCCCGTAGATATAGTGCTCTCAACTGGTCGGATTTGGACCGCATCTAGAAAATGTAAATCCGAATTTGATAAGAATATTCAAATACCGGATCTTAATCCAATAAAAATATTCGTTTCCATATTAGAGTTTGGATCCTATAAGATCCGGATTCATCAATATTGAGTTCGCATAAAATGAGGTCGGATCCGATCTGATAAACAATCCGAATCGATCAACAATAATTTTTTTTTTTTATTTGGTTAACACACGCACACCCAAGCGAGATTCGAATCCGAGACCTTGCCTTCAGGAATGAACCCATTAACCGCTTGGACCAACCCTGCTGGCCTAAAATATAATTTTTTTTTTTTTAATACACGTACCCCAAGTGACCAGAGGGATTTGAACCCGAGTCTTTGCCTTCGAGAATCAACCCTCAAACCACTTGGCCAACCCCTGTTGGCCGATCAACAATAAAATTTAAAATGTTTTAAGAAAAATATATATAAAAATAAATATAAGCATGTAATAGTTACTAAATAATTATTATTTAATTTGTTAGTTATTGTTTCTACTTGTATTCATTTAATATTTGTTAATTTAAAATAATTAATAAAAGATTATTTTAAGATAAAATATTAAAAAATACATTATTAATGTAATGATGCATATATTGGAAATCTAATTTTTAATTACTTTATTTATAAATTTATTAAAATATTATGAATAGTCGGATTTGCATCTTTAACGGATCGAATTCTTTGATTTCATATTCGCACCATTTATTTCGAATAATGGATCCATCGATTTATTTTGTTGGTCGAATATGCGAAAAAACGAATCGAATTCAGATTAAAATCCAATCCATTGACAGCCCTACGTAGATATAGTTTCCCTCAATACTTTCTCTTAGCTACCTCTTCAAGTCTTTGCAAGCACTTCTTCACTTAATACTTTTTCTGGGCTGCATCATCCAAACAAGAAAATCCATGGAGATTCAACTGAATAGTAACTCTGTAAACATTAAAAAAGAACAATGGGGATATATACATGCAGCTTTAGAATAGGCAATGATACACTTTGAAACAAATAAGGTATGTCTCTTTTGTATCATCAAAATATTCCAGCATATTTTCTAAGCTATTTTCACTCCACCTTCCAATCCTGTGTACCTTATTGTACTGATGAGATCATCATCACCATTATAAAAAGGCAAAGTAACAAGCTTTAACACAATCCCCTCAAACAGCCATATTTGGAATGCTCTTTATGATCCTCTCTTGCATCCATCTGTAGTGTAAATCTCTAAGCCTCCATCAATTATTGACTTTATAGTGTTGAGATATTTCTCAACTACAGTCTGAAATATTGATATCATGGGAAGTCCGGCTTCGAATGTATGAATCCAATGCTTGCATCCTTAGAGAATTACTATACCTGAAACCGTGTCGAGGAGAAAAAATAACATGTTTTAGGAATGCTTGCATAGGTTTCTTCCAGCATGTTCTGATTTCGAGAACCAAGACTATCTTTTCCTCTCAAAACGATAACCATTTTGCATACCTCTTGCCCGGAGAAAAAGTAAATATAAAAATTTTATCAAGATACTATCGGTGTAGAATGTTAACTCACCTTACTAGACAAAAGCGCACTTTTTTGATCAAATCGTCAGAAATTTTGCCCGGAGAGACACAAATTGACAAGGTACCAATTGTCCCTGCATTAGATCATTAGTTACATATACCAAGTCAGCCAAATGACGTAATTCCGGCGCTGAATCAAGACATCAAGTTTATGTAACCACTGTGTCATTTTGACAGAAATTTGGTTCCTTTACAGAGTTTGTGTTACTCATATAGGTAAGAATACACATTAACATACTTGATTACATTTTTTTTTTAAATCTGTTTCTACACAATGATAGATAAAATGTGATTCTTTCATATGTGTTCCAAAGCTTTCAATAAAGTAGGTTCTTCATCCAACAAAGGAAATGTTTGTCTACCAAGAAATAGAGTTTTTTTCTTTATGATTTATGTTCGTGGTCGGATAGCAGGTTGATGCAAGAGATATCTAATCGTTCAGGTGCGTTTATGTTGAGACATTTTCACAGAGTTGTGAATAAACTAGTAATGATATAATTAGAGTTTAGACCACATACTGAACTTAACGGTGGAAGAGGATATCATCAATCTTGACATCGCAACGTGCCATAATTTACCACAATGTTTTGTACCATATTAAATCGAAGCAGAAGTGCATATTTACAAACAATATATAAAGATTATATAACACATATCATTTTATCAACACCATTAAATGAATCTCCAGATATGAAACATGAGACAGAAATAAAACGCAGAGGGGAAGCACACGTGATTTGATAATCAAAGCTGTGGAGGAAAAATATGACACTGACCTGAAAAAATCCTTGTAGTTTTTTCAAAGCTTCCGTCACCTTATCTGCAAGTTGCTAAGAAAGTTGGACAGACTGAAAGCACCATAATTGGCAGATAACATAAGTTCATTGGCTGACATAAAGAAGTATTAATATAACCATGTTAAAAGAAAAAAGCATGAGGGAAGACCTTATATTTTTAGCCATCACAGTGTCCCCATCTTCAGCCCCAAAATGGCGAGGAACTACTTCCTCAAGACGGCCATCACGATAAGCGTGCTGTAGAAGATAGAGTCCATATCAAAATTTGGTAGTATTTGGGCATCAGTTACAAAGTAGAAAAACACTTGGAAAGGGAAAGAAGCACTGAAAAGGAAAGCATCTAATCGTCAAATTTTACGAAACAGTTAGGTAATATACGAGTAAGATCCAATTGTCATAAGTACAAATGCTTGGTTTGTCAAACAACTTCATCTCCAATCCACAGAGTGAGCCATAAACAGTACTATAAATGGAACGGGCATCATTTTACCTTTCATACTTATCGCATAAAGAAATTCCTAAAAATGCAGAGTTCTTCAAACTGGTATTCTCAATCACACAAGAGGCTAGCATGAAGGTTGCTCAAGAATTTCAAGCAGACTAGGTAGGTCCCATTCACTAGGGACTACTAACAACAATCCTTTCCCTACTCCTCCCACGAAAAGAAAAAGGAAAGACAACAAATTTCGAGAAATATAGCCAAAATAAAGTTCCATATGTAAGGTCATATCTCATCCAACAAAAACAAACCCAATGAGCCCCATGTAAGTACCCAGCTTCTTGCTTGGATATTGAGAATGCACTTAAATCTCCATAGAGAAATTTGCACCCTATACATTTTATTGCTTCCCTCCCTACCCAAAAGACAATAAACACTTAACTTTATACGCAAATTGTGAGAAATTGACGACAGAGGTAGGAAGTTACACCAACTCGAAAAAAAACCATTGATCTAGGCTTTTTTTTTTTCCTTTTTAATTGTGAGGCAGCAAGAGTGGACAAATTAATCTACACCAGATAGATGTACCTTGTAAAAACAATTGGTCCCAAATGGACAGCTCCCATTCCCAAAGTCGAAGTGCTTGCAGTCAATTGACCTGAAAGAGAATAACTCGTCAATGAGGGAGTGGGTTGACACGAGAGAGTGAAAGGAAAGAGAAAGGGGCTAAATTTTACCTCAGCTTTGCCTTGTAACTCTGGATGATATTCTGCTTTTCCTCTTTTGAGGAATACCAAATGAAACTCGGGATCACAAAGTACGAAAGCCTACGACATACAGGGCAGGCTCTAAGCGCAGAATTAACATCCAAGCCAGATGATGGAGAACTACTACGCCAATTCCTTATACATGATATGCAAAACGAATGGTCGCATTCCGATAGGATTCCAAATTTCCTTTCTGCTGGCGTGGACTTTGAGAGGACATGCTCAAGACACACACCACACTCAATTTCTTGACTGTATTTTAGAGCTTCTATTTGCTTTTGCCTTTTCTCACATGTCTTCACGTGTTCTTCTCTATCTTGAGGCCTCAAAGGATGCAAGCATTGTTTCCCACAGATCGGACATACGTCCCCATGAATATGAGGGCAGTTTTCCCCACGCGGACAATCACCAGCTGCAGCAAAAGCACACATTGATTGCTCTGCTGGATCAACATTGTCAACATACCCACCGTCGTAATTACCATCTAGTACATCATGATTCCCGGAGTTTTCTACCGTTGCAGGTCTAGTGGGAGGGCTAAAAGGTCGACTGGAAGCTGAATGTTCAACAGTGACTTCAGTACCAGAAATGCGTGCAATAGGGGAAGGAACATCTTCTGATGAGACGGGAGCCGATGATAGTGACCGAGAAACTTTGACATGTTCATATCGACATCGACTACCATAAGCACAAAGTCCCTTTTGATAGTACGTGCATATCTATGATCATATAGCAAACTGAAAATTAACACAAATAAAAATAAGGAGTGTTGGAAATCCAGATTCAAGCTTGTAGACAGAAAGTTACATTGTTAGGTGGGGCCTTCCAATCATGCGAGAACTCACAATGCTCCCCTTTAAGACATGCCCCTTGGGCAAAGAATTTGCAAAGAACCCTGAAGGAGTCAAAGTCAATAAAAAGCATCTATAACATGGTATTCTATCACATTTAGTAACGAAATCACATCGAATTAGACCCTCGATCAAAGGTTATTGGATTAGGTGTCTGGTGAAAAGGAACGTTATGGTCAGTAAAAAGGGACACTTTTGTAACTATAAGCCGTTTCATCATTTCAAAATGACCTAAATTAACTTTAGCAGTGGTGAACAAATAAAAAATAACCAAAATGGCATATGAAGATGAACATTAACAAGTTCGTTCTCAGATAAAAATCATGAGCATATCCTAAAACACGTTAAGCATATGAGGACTTGCATTTCTGTCGCTCTAACTTGATCCAAAATTATTCGCATAGCCATTTCGCCAAACATAATAATATTTGATGACATGCAATAACCCAAAAGCATTTTCTCATATCAGCCCCACCAGCCTTCCTGCTCCTTTCTTGATGAAATGTGAGTCTTAAAAATTGCTGTAATCTGTATGATATATGTAATTCGAATGTATATGTTCAACCTCATTGCCAACCTTCCTACCTCCAAACAGTCGTGTACAGACACAGTCTTATACAGGAAAACAAAAATAAAGGATAATTAAGTGAATGGTTTCTTAAAAAATTCTCCGGAAGAAAAGGACAATTTAAATATTTCAAATCTTGAAAATAACTAATCATGCTTTAGAACAACTTGCAAATCTAGCCATTTCAGAAACTGGGCATTTGGTATTCTGGGTATTTCAGAAATGAATAGCAAGAAAACCCGTCAGCTGCAAGGATTCTCCATTTCTTGTTTCATCCTTCAGAACAGTGTTCTTGTTTAATACAAAAACTTTTTCCCTGTCTTAATATAATCTTTGAGAAACAACTGGAAATGAAAAATAAGACATTTCCTTTTCTTTTTTGCACTATTTACGATGGTCCCTCTACACATTCCCAATCGCCATTGCCCAACAAAAGTTGCAGAAATAACAAGAAACAACATATTCAGAAGAAAGGAAGATTGACCGTTTCCATAAAAACTTAAATAAAAAAGAACTCTTGGAACCCATTATTAACTAAATCATCTCCTTTTCCTAGACATTTCATCGTCCCCCAATTCCAACCCCATCAAGAAAATTGCAGAAATTGAAATTCCCAGAGTGCAGCTATTGAAGAACGACATCCCCACATCACATGCTCTTACATTCAACGTAGAATATCAAATGGAACTCAAGAAAAGGGTGAAACTGGAGATTGGCTCACCGCTTAGACATGTCGTTGGTGATGATAACTCGGGAATGGTTTCAAACTTTCATTCAATCAGAACAGCACACAAATGGGAGCTATATAGCCAGTTTTGGAGGTCAGAATGTTAGGTGAATTTGCTTGTGAACAAGCCCCTCCATTTTCAAGGAATACCCCTTATTTACAACTTTACTTAATCTTGAAAAGAAAATTTGGCCACCATTTTTGTGACACACAAGAACCTGTAAAATGTGCAAATATTTGACAGCTTACAATTTTTTTTTCACAGTTTGATGGTTGCATTTCAAAGTCTAAAAGAAAATGCGGATATTATTATTTTTCCCAAAATATTGTAGTTTGCTAGCTTGATATTTCAGGTAAACCAGTTGAACCAATAAAGAATAAATTCAAGATTGGATATTTTTGTCTGCATGGAATCAATATTTCATATTCTCCGTTGGATATTTTAAATACTAATTGACTTATTAGTAAAAAATATAGGAGGCAAGATTTTACTTGGACAAGAAGAGTAAAATAAAAAATTATAGTATTTTATTTTATTTTAAATAAAAATTAGTATATATATAGAGATACCGAAATTGACAATAAAAAATTGACTTATAGAGATACCAAAAAAAAAGAAATTGAGGGATGGCTTTCCAAATTTTTAATTTTCATTGCGTTGAATGTTCGTTAAGGTGGTTGAGTAAAAGTGTCAGTCCGCATTTATATGCCCAGATTCAAGAACTTGGAGAAACTTTCCTTATAGTAAACTTAGGACTATTGCCTATATTAGTATATTTGCGTTTAATTCAATTATGGATATCAGCATTAATGAAAATTACAAATCTTTTTATGTTTTCTTCCCTCAAAAGTTTTCTGCTATTTTTGTATAATTTTTTCTTAGTTTCATAAGTTATTTTTTTGAGCAAATTACATTTTTGGTCCCATAGGATTGAACCATTTGCAAATTTGGTCCCATTGTTTCAAAAAGTGACAATTTTGGTCCCATTGGATTTAATTTGTGACATTTTTTGTCCCAACCGTCAAATTTTGGGGCGGAAATGGGTTTTACCATTAAATGAGTCTGGGGGAAAAATGATCAAATAAAATTATTGATAAAAACAACTCAATGAGCTTGGCAGCCCAGTTGGTTGGGGAACCTTCTCCCATTCTTAAGGTCTTGGGTTCAAACCCCAGGCCATACAATTTTTGTTCAAATAATTATTATACTTAAATATATATTAATTTAAATATATAAAATGTATATTATGTATTTATAAAAAATAATATTTATTTCCTATATGTATTAAATATTATATATTTATATATAATATACACACGTATACATATTGATGAGGCCAAACCACACTCGGATCAGCATCGTACACGTGTCACAATCTGAAGGATGCAATAGCCTAACGCTCGCGATGATAGGCTCGTGGATTCAACCCGGCCCATTCCGTCTATCGCTTCTCAAACTTACACCTGCGCGCCTCGGCCCAGGTCATGAGCGTAGGACCCCTCTAACGTTTGAACGCTCGCCTCACGACCCCTGGGAATATCGCGTATCCGGGTTCCCCCCTCCTCCATACCAGATACCCCCTCGGTCATAACGCTCGTGATCCCCGACGCTCTAACCCTCGGACCTCAGCGTAGAGCCTTCTACCAAGGAACCCCCTCGAACGTGGCTGACGCTCGATTAGGACTTAGCAGGGATTTCCCCTTCGAGAGTCAGTCCCAGCATCATGAGGTGACCCTTCCAAGAGCACTTCAAGAGTAAGGAAAGCATGGTTAGATGCCTGTACGCTCGCTACACGCTAACCACCTCTGACACAATGATAGTGCGCACCTCGTACCTGCCATGCTACAGGCTTTTCAGAGCTATCACTCTCACACCATCTCAGGCCGCCACGTGTCTAGGGCAACACTGATTTTGGGACCACTTGGTTACTATTACCCAAATGCCCCGGCCTCAACGTATAAATAAGGGATTCACATGCACATTCCCCATATCATCTTCTCCACTAAGATCCCCTGCACTGAATTGAGGTTCTCTCCATTGCTGCATATTCCAAGCTTTGCATACTTCACCATACTTGCTGCATGAGTCTGAGGCTCTGAGCCTGTGATGGTCTTCCCTTTTTAAACAAATCTTAAAAGTGTTGGTTGCATACTAGGAATCCATTTCCTGCACCATCATTTTTGACGCCGTCTGTGGGAAACCATCATTTTCATCTTCATCAGTTTCTTCCTCTTTAAGCTAGTTGAGATATAACACCTTCAGTTCCAAGTATGGTGACTGCAACCAGATCCGGTATGTTGGACAGCAGAGGTGCTCTACCACCTCTCAATGAAGAAAACTTGGAAAGCCACACGCCCGCTAGGGGCACGACCCTACCTGCTGTCGGAAACGGAGCCGGAGACAGAGAGACAGTGGTTGGAGTTCTTCTAGCCGGAGGAAATGGAGCACGAGTGTCTGGTTCTGTTCCTCTGCCCGCGACGCTTATTCCTGCCACCCCTAGCACTAATCCCGCCGCTTACCCCATGGCGATGCCGCCTCTAGGGTTCGCATACGTGCAACCCACCATGATGCCTGGAATGATGCAAGACATGGTGCCGATGGTCCAGCCCTACCAAGTGGGCATTTTACAACTTCCCGTTTCCATGCCTAAAGAAATCCAAGGGCTCGAAATGCCACAGATGACCCGGCAGCAGCTCCAGGCGCTCTACGCTCAATGTGAGGCGCAGGCCGCCCAAAATGCTTGGATTCACTTTACCTCCACTTACTTTCCCCCGAGGGTAGGATCTCAGTTGGCCCCTCCGCTGGGAGGTCTCCCGGTCCATCCTCTCATGATAACTCAGAATGTTCTAGAGGCCCAGCCACCTCCACCACCACCTAGATAAGGAGAAGATGCCTCCCCCCCCCCTCCCCCCCGAGGGTGGATCCAGTACAACTGCCCTTGGAGGAGGAAAGAGTCCCTCCCGCTAGAGGAGATGTTGAAGAAGAAGTCCAATCAAGGGCCACTAGAAGGACTAGCAGGAGGGATGGAGGCGACCCTCAACTTGCCACGGTACAGAACCAGCTCGTCGGACTCCAGAACATGGTGGAGAAGTCTATTCCATGGCGGATAAGAAGGTGTTCAAGAGGCCACCCTAGATGAGAGAAACCGAGACTCAGAAACGCTCGGGCAAGTACTGTGTTTTCCACAAGCAGAAGGGGCACGACACCAACGAATGTCGCCAGCTGGAGAGTGAGATTCAAAGGCTCATAGCTGGGGGGCATCTCAAGGAGTTCGTGAAGATATTGGAAAGATATGATGAGCATTGCGCCGAGCGAGCTAGGGCCAGGGGAAGAAACCATTCACGTTTAAGGAGTCCCCATCACCATCACCATCACCCTGGGGCGAGCAACTGCGGCAAAGAAAAGGCCGCCGATGTGGAGAACCAACCCTTTGTGGTTATCCACATGATTGCTGGTGGACCCTCGGGAGGAGACTCCAATGCATCCAGACGTCGTCATGTTCAAGTTATGATCAGAGACCTTCCCTGCCCAAGTCTGTGCTTTTCGTTAGCAGCACTTCCCGTACAAAGGAGGATGAGATCGTAGGGTTTATAGAGAAAGACCTAGAGCACATTGTAACACCCCATGGGGTGGGTGAAACCTCGGACTACCTCATGGTGGTTAGTTTAGACGTTCACAATCATGTTGTAAAGAGAGTTTTAATTGATAGTGGAAGCTCTGTGAATGTTCTCCCATACTCAACATTCCAAAAGATGAATATAACAAACATTCCCCACACCCGAAGGGACGGGCGAGGTTCTGTGTAATGTTAAGGAAGCATGGGAATGTTATATCTTATCCTTAAGGAGTCACAAGCCAAAGCAAGCAGTCCAACCGAGGTCCACGAAGAAGTCTGTAGATTTCCCCAAGTTAGATAAAGATGATCCTGAGCGCAAGAGGGCCAAACTCGAAGAAAAATAGAAAGAAGGAAGCGGACGGATCCAAAGGTGGCCAAGCTGGCCCACTTGGACCAGTTGAGGGATCCTTCTCGCAGGACGAGGGTTATGAACCCTCGGGGGAATCCAGCGATAAGCTCACGGGTAAGAAGAGGGCGCTCGAGCTCCCGAGGCCTGAGGTACGTATTGAGCCTACGGAGAATTTTTTGACCATCGAATTGGAGCCTGGAAACCCTGACAAAACCACCCAGATAGGTTCCAACCTCGACGGTCCCTCTCATATCATGATGATCGAATTTTTACGGGAGAATGTGGACGTTTTTGCCTGGAAAGCCTCCGATCTAACTGGAATAGATCCGAGCGTCATTGTCTACAGGCTCAATGTGGATCCAGCCTTCAAACCAATCAAGCAGAAGAAAAGGGACGTTCATGGATTCAGAAGGCAAGTCATAGAAGAGGAGGTGAACAAACTCCTTGAGACTCAATACATCGAGGAGATCCTCTATCCAGAATGGCTCTGCAGCGTACATGTGCAATGACTTCACAGATCTCAACAAGGCGTTCCCTAAAGACCCGTACCCTTTACCTAGGATCGATCAAGTAGTAGATTCGACGGCGGGGTGTGAGCTCATGAGCATGATGGACGCTTTCCGAGGGTACTATTAGATCTTCATGGCACCCGAGGACTGCCCAAAAACTTCCTTCGTGGTGCATGTGGGAGTCTACTGTTTTAAAGTTATGCTGTTCGGACTCAAAAATACAGGAGCAACATATCAGCGCCTCATCAATAGAATGTTTGAGCACGAAATAGGAAGGTCCATGGAGGTATATGTGGATGATATGATTGTCAAAAGCGAGTGCCAACATTCCCATCTGGAGGACCTCAGGCGAGCATTCAACGTCCTGCGGCAATATGGTATGAAATTAAATCCTTCGAAATGTACATTTGGCATTCGAGGAGGAAAGTTCCTCGGGTATGTGGTTAGCTAAAGAGGCATAAAGGCCAATCCGGAGAAAATCAAGGAGATCTTGGACATTCCGTCCCCTCGGAATGTTAGAGAGGTCCAAGTGCTAGTGGGCAAGATCATCTCTTTAAACAGGTTTATTTCCCGCTCGGCGAACAGAAACTTGCCTTTCTTTAAAATCCTGCGTAACGCTCGCAACTTTGGCTGGACCGAGGAATGTGAGAAGGCCTTGCAAGATATGAAACAGTACCTCTCGTACGCACCCTTGCTAACAAAGCCAGTCCCTGGGGAAAACTTGTTTGTCTACCTCTCTGTCTCGTCAGAGGCCTCGAGTGCGGTCCTTGTCGCAATCCGTGAGCGTAAACATTTGCCTGTGTACTGCCTGAGCAAAACCTTGCAGGGGGCTGAGAAGAGATACATGGAGATAGAGAAATTCGTCTTTGCGCTCGTTAATGCTTCCAAAAGGTTAAGACCATATTTTCAGGCCCACTCCATCACGGTACGATGCTTACAGACCAACCCCTTAAACAGGTACTCTCAAAATCGGATGTCTCAGGGAGGTTAATCAAGTGGTCAATTAAGTTCAGCTAATTTGACATCAGTTTCGAGCCTCGCACAATGATACAGGCTCAGGCCGTGGCAGACCTGCTCGTTGAGCACTTCGGCCTGGATATCACACCCTCGGTAGAGGATATGTTATGGCTTTTGCACACAGATGGCTCCTCGACCTCTCAAAGGGGGGGGGGGGGGGGGAGGGGGGGGAGGGAGAGGGGAGCCGGGGTGACCCTCAGAGATTCTCGCGGGAATGAAGTGGACTGCGCTATCAAATTAGCGTTCCAGGTCAACAACAACGAGGCAGAATATGAGGCACTTGTCCAAGGGCTTAGGATAGCCCTTCAGAATGGAGCCGCTAGGGTCACTGCATATGTTGACTCCCAGCTGATTGCAAGTCAAATTGATGGCACTTATGAGGCTCGAGAAGCCATTATGGTGCAGTAGCTTGCAAAGGCCAAGAAGATTATATCTAAGTTCAAAGAGTTCCACTTACTACAGATCCCACGAGCAGAAAACGAGCGTGCGGATGCCCTTTCTAAATTTACGTCTGCACTGGAAGACTCCCGCGAGCGCTCTGTTACATTTCTTAGAACGAAGGAGCCACTTATTCGTGAGGCAGAACCCTCGGGTGGAGTGAACACGATCGATCCCTCTAAGCCTTGTTGGCTCGACGACATCATCAGATTCCTAAGGGATGGAACCTATCCGAGCGACAAAGTGGAAGAACGGAAGATTAGGAGTGAGGCCCCTCGTTTCTCACTTGATAACGAGGGTCGGCTCTTCAAGCGGTCTTTTCAAGGCCCACCATTAAGGTGCCTAAGACCCTCGCAAGCCAAAGGAGTATTGGAACATGTGCATAGTGAAAGTTGTGGGAACCATTCCGGCAGTCAAATCCTGGCCAAGAAGGTATTGAGGAGTGG
This sequence comes from Lantana camara, assembly GCA_037501455.1. Taxonomy (NCBI): domain Eukaryota; kingdom Viridiplantae; phylum Streptophyta; class Magnoliopsida; order Lamiales; family Verbenaceae; genus Lantana; species Lantana camara. The sequence goes on along the minus strand of CM074862.1, from coordinate 84,719,559 downwards.
ATTTTATTGGCCCTCGGTGTCGCAGGATGCCATCAGTTACTCTAAGAAATGTCCTAAATGTCAATTTCATTCCAACACCCCTCAACTGCCGGCTGCTCAAATGATCCTTATTGATGTTTCGTGGCCCTTTGACTAGTGGGGCATCAATATAGTGGGACCCCTGCCAATGGCAGTCGGACAAAAGAAATTTGTGATCCTCACTATAGATTACTTCACCAAATGGGCCGAAGCTGAAGCGGTCGCAAAAATAACGTTCAAAGTTGTGAGAGACTTCATTTAGAAAAACATCATCTACAGATATGGTATCCCGAGGGTACTCATCTCTGATAATGGCTCCCAGTTCATCGCAGCTGACACACGAGAATGGTGCTACGAGCTAGGCATCGAGCAACGCTTCACTTCCGTGGGCCATCCGCAGGCCAACGGTCAAGCTGAAGTAACTAACAGAACCATACTCCAGCATCTGAAAACGATACTCGAGAGTAAAAAGAGTGAATGGGCCAAAGAGCTTCAAGGAGCCCTCTGGGCATACCGTACTACCCCACGAGCGGCAATTGGGGAAACTCCTTACTCCCTCATTTACAGCTCCGAGGCCATGATACCTACGAAAATTGGTCAGGAATCCGCACGCGTTGCTTATTTTGAGCCTGTACTAGATGAGGATAATCAGACGTTCGAACTAGACTTACTAGACGAAAGAAGGAACACCGCTTGGGCTCGAATCCATAAGTACAAAGCGACGGTAGCCCATCAGTACAACAGGCTTGTTAGAGAAAGGACCTTCCAGCTGGGAGATCTGGTCCTCAAAAAAGCTGAAGTGTCCAAACACGTGGGTAAATTGGATCCCAATTGAGAAGGCCCCTTCAAAGTCATTCAGGTACGAGAGAACAATACCTATCTGCTAGAAACTTTGCAAGGCGAGCGTCTCCCTCGACCATGGAATGCATGTAACCTTAGACGGTTCTACGTATAGTTACAATCCTTGTAATAGCCCGTTCGAGGCACTCTGTAACTTCTTTTGACAGAAATACAAACATATCAGTGAGTATTTTCCAGTTTTTATTTACAATTTACTTGCTTTAATTAATGATTTGAATTATCAATTACACCATCGCCTACTCCGTGCTGAGCGTCATCCACGTCGAACGGCTTGATGACCACCTGATCCAGGCTTTTAAACGAGCGGACCATCTCTAAGTCGACACTCGGTGTATCAAGGACCCTCCATGACGAACATCTTGACGCTCATAAGCGTACCGACCCTTAAATGAACGAGTCCTAATGGGGGTTGCTGTATGTTTAATTACACCAACTAGATGCTGATCATTCTAGTTCGCGCTCATAAACCCCTCAAAGACCCTCATTTCAGGAGTAATACGTATGCCCGTGGATTACAGATACTTGGCCAATCCTCTCGTGGATTCCTAAGTCCAAAATTCACACTACGGCTACGCTCGCCATTATTCCACACTTAGCAAATCCTATGGATGATTTCTAAGTTCACAATAAGCTATTGGAAAACTCAAAACAGTTGATACATTTCCCATTTAAGAAAGCCAACACTTGGCAAATCTCTTGATGGATTCCTAAGTTCAAACGGTGAGCCTTATGATGAAATATGGCCGGGGTGCCCTATTAGGGAACACCTTCGCGCCCGTGTAATCCCATCTCAAACATTCAAACACTAGGAGGAGCAAACAGACAACGCTCAAGATTTAATTCTGAAGAAATAAAGCTTCATTACGCGCAAAAAAGAGTTGCATTGCCAAAAATAGCAAACAAGTAGTATGTTGTCAAAGATACAGAAATCAAATACAAAGGTTCAAGTGTTCATATTGGAAATGGAGATAAGCAGACATAACTTTGAAAGAGCAGATAGGGAGCATCAATGAGCTTCACTCTCGAGTTCCGGGGGAGCAGTGGACAGAGGAACAGGAGCCAGGACGTTGCTGGGTCCGGAGCCATCTTGAGCATCAACAGGGGTGCCTTCCTCTTCGATAGTTAAGGGCCCAAGGTTAATGGGATTGGCTGACATGTACTCGTTTTGGAGCATAACGACCAAGTCATTATACTCCGGCTCAGTGAGATCATCATTTGGATCGCCAGGAGCCACGGGCTCGAAGTTCTCATCCAGATCCATCCTCAGGCGCTCATCAGTGCAGGTATATGGGGGCACTACGCCAAGCTTGATCAGTTGGCCCACGGACTTCCAGAAGAAGCGGCGAGCGTTATCTAGGCAGTGCAGGTTTGCCGCAAAAGTAAACACCTTGGAACGCACGAATCTGGTAATCGCCTCCCAGGCCACCCTCGACTCTAAGGTGACCACCTTCTCTTGCAAGTTGGCCAACTCCTTCTTGGTTGCTTCTGTCTGCTGGGTGCTCTTGACCAATTGTCTACCAAGGTCCCCATTGGCCACCCTCAATTGGTCCCGTTCCTCTTTGAGCTTTCTATGACGCTCGTCCAAAGTCAAGTACGCGTCCTCTGATTGCTCCAAAGACTTCTTCAGCTTTTCTTGCTTGAGCTCGGACGCCTTGAGCTGAGCGCAGACACTGTTGTAGTCTTCCTGCAGCTGGCCTGGGTCTGAGATGCGTAGCAACCTCTTGTACTTGGCCTTATGCTCGGAGTAGACCTTTGCCCGCCTTTGCAAATTCTTCAGCCGGGGGAGTACCTCCTGAAAAGCGAGTGAAAAACAGAAGTAAATACGGAGTTGTCTCGAGGGTAGGATTTTCTCTTGGGAAGACAATAACTTACTGTTATGAGGGCATGGCAGGCGTCGTCCACCACTTAAACTGCATCTTGTTCGTTCAGCTTATCGTGGTCCCCGAAAAATTACAACTTGCTCACTATCCCCATCACAAAGGTCCGGGTGGAGAGGCTCTTCTTCAAGAGCACAGGGCCATCCTTTCTAGGGTGCTTATAACGAGCGTCGCCCTCACACTCGTTTTTCTAGAAATCCTCATCCTCGGAGGATGAGGTGTCGCTATCGTCTCCATACTGGCCCACCACCACCTCTTTCCCCTTTCCGGTGATGGGGATAGCGTCTGGCATCCTCTTCCTTTTCCCTGAATGCTCGGCCCGCACAACCTCAAATATTTGGACTGCGGTGCCCGAGCGATTGCGGTTGGATGCATTGGAGCCCACAAGAGCTGGTGCTGTGGGAGCAGCCGCCCGTCGTCACCTAGGGTCAAATCCTCTATATGGCCAGCTTGGCCATCCCCTCGTCCGCTCATTCCGCGCCCGGACCCTCACCTGATGCTACGCAGCCCTCGAGGGGCATTGGGAGCCTGTTGACCCTGCGGTGGTTGTTGTTGTTGTTGGTTGGCCCCCGTTCTCTGAGTGCGCATCATAGCCAGGATACTCTCTGCGGTCGGTCCAGCCATTAGTAGCTCTGCGTCTGCAAACGGAGGGAAAACGAGCGTTAGAAAAGCGCAATGGGAATATTCGCCATAAAAATACAACAGTTTAGACAAGTTAGTGATGTTATTCCAAATGTTAGAAGTGTTAGTTCCTAGAATCTAACCGTCGAGGGCCATGATTTGAGTAGGAGGATTGAGTATCATGTTTGGAGGATTTGAGAGTCCATAGCGGAACAATATCCCCTCATTTCTCATCAAATCCTTGGCCTTCACCAGCCTCTTCTCATTCCTCATCGCGAGGGCTAAGTTCTTTGCCCAACGCTCGAAAGTCTTATCCCCGGACCTGTTTCTGACCAAAGGATCTTCTCCGTGAACTATCCATGATCGGTGAACCCTGAAAATCCCCCCGGGCACCCCCACAAAGAAATATTTTTCCTTCCAATTCTCGCCGTACGAGGTTGAGGGTGAGTCTAACATCTTAAACCCTGATTTGGCCTGGGCATAGTAAAACCCGTCTGTCGGAGACAAACGTGGCGAGCGGGCCACTTGAATTAAACTGTTGAAGTTGTCTATCGAGGGTTCGTGGCCTGTGGCCCTCATCAGGATCACAAAGGTGTTGAATAGGGCTATGCCGTTGGGAAGAATCTGAGAAGGACTAAGAATAAGATAGTTGCAGATGTTAGCGACGGCGGTCGGAATTGGGAATCTCAAGCCTCCGGCCAAGACAAAGTCCAGATAGACGGTCAACATCCCAGGTGACGGACGGTTGGCTCTCTATGTAACATCCCGTTCGTCCTATAAATAAGATACGCCACTTTTAAACCTTTTTATGTGTGTAATTATGTGATTTTGTGCTTTGCACGGCCCTATTTTGAACTCTTCAAGAGTTTAGGGGCTTGTTTGTAATTTTTTCTTTTTAGGGGTTTTTCGGTCATTCCTCGTTCGATCGAGATTTTGACCTCTTTGACCCCTTTAACGCATTTAGGGCAGCGAAACGAGTCCGTAGACTCTGAGTTTGCCCAATTCTGACGTCGTTAGCCCTTTCTACCGATCGGTTCTTCGCTAGAGGTCCGGGTTAAATATCTATCTTCATCGTTTTGCGTGCCAAAAACTCCAGCTTCAGCTCTCTCTCCCTCCTCCAGCGATTCAAACACTGTTGACACACACTCGAAGGTGTATTTTCACACACAATCCAAACTTGCTCGTTTCTCGACGAATTTCGACGAACCAATAGTGCTTTTCGACGAGCTCGATGACGCGGTCTCAACCGTACCAAGATCATGGCTCGACGACAACCGGAGGTGGCCCTTTTCGCAGATTTCAGACGCGACGGAAGAGGAGTGGCGGAGCCGTCACTTCGCCGGCGTCCCGCGGCGGCTTCCGGCCACTCTCCGGCGACACGCGCCACCAACCCAGGTAAAGGAGCTCCCGGCATAATTTTCTGGACAGACGGCGCCGCCATCGGGGCGGCGAGGAGGCCGCACGCGCCGCCAGAAGCTCGCGGCGGCGGCGGCGGTTACTGTAGCGGCGTGTTTCGCCGCTTTCCGGCGACTTTTTCTGATGGGGTTTGGTGGTTTCCGGACGTTTTCGACCTCCTGAACCCATTTCCGGCATCAGATTGGGACGAATCGAGGCGAAGGTGGCGGTTCCGGCGAGTGGCGCACCGGCTGAAGTTTGGCGGAGGATTTGGCCCTCTTCCGGTGGGCTTTTGGGGGTGGTTCCTTCACGGAAGTTGCTCAGAATATTGGAACGTAGCGGATAGCGTTGGCCCCGACTCGAGAACCGGCTGGCGGCGGCGAACCGTTGGCGGACTGGTCTGGACCGGCGGTCCGATTTTTCCAGCGACTTTTTCCGGGTTTTGGCTAGGGGCTTTCGAAGGGCTCGTTATGGGCTTTTCCAACGGTATGTCCGGATTTTATTTTCATTTAGCGGTTTGTATTTAATTTCAGTTTTCGTTCTAGGGTTTTGGTTCGGTTTTTCTTTAACGAAGTCCTGTGTGTTTGGTATTTTCTGAAATTGGTTGAGGGCTTTTGTCGAGCAGGCCGAGGCGTACGTTTCTGTCCTTCCGGGGAATTTTCCGACCACCAGAGGTGGTGGTGCGGCGGCTGCACGTGGCGGTTCGGCCGGCTACAGAGTTAACTCTTAAAGTGACAAGGAATAGTGCCCTAGAAAGCCGATTGTATATCCGCTTTGTACTTTTCCTTATTGTAATCACAGACAATCTTTGAATGAAATAACGAATTGAGGCAACACTTCTTTATATGCTCTTGTTTGGTATGCGTTTACTTTAGCTGTGCATGTATGAGAACTCCCCTAATCCTGATGACTTTAGGACTCTACCATTTAGGTGAAATGGTTCATGAAACGAGCCCTATATCACATAAGTCATGATTAGTAAAATACTCCAAGCCGATGAGTCCTACAGACAGTGGGAGTGTCAACCTGACTCCTCTAAGGCTTGCTTGTGGGATCACGCCCTTAAGAAGGACCACCTTGTTTCATGGAGGTGCAAAGTGTATAGTTGATACGTGCGTGATACATGAGGGTGCTTACTTTAACAAGTAAGTTCACTGAGGTGCCCCGTGTGAGAGCATTCCTAAATGGGAAAGGAAGTTTCTATTTCAGGAAATGGAAACTTCCAGATTAGGAAATATCTCACGAGTCATTGATGTGATTAATTGATCCTTAGACTTGAGGTTCCTTGTCACTTTATGAGTTAACTCTGTAGTCTTTGGTATAAGCTTTAAAGGGTGTCGCCTTAGACAACTGATTCAAGGCTTATGCTGGGGCTGCACAAGTGACTCATGAAAGTGAATGAGAATCAAGAAAGGACCTACACTTGCATTTGCAAGGTGATCTCTTATTGTGTAAGTCATTCATATGCCATATGGAGTCCTTGGCCAAGGCAGTAGATCAAGACATCAAGAAAAGGGTTTCTTGGATTGAGATCAAATGGATATGAAATGCACTTAGCTTTAAGACCGGATTATTAGGGTTCTGATTATTCCCTTGCCCTAGATCTTGGTTGAGAGATAGTAAGTAGGAGGATTGTATCTCACATGAATCAATGACTTAAAGGTTCTGTCGAATCCGAACATTCCAATTCAGCTAGGGGTTAAACACCTGTTGCTAGATTATGGTCGTTTAATCTGTGGACTGATTAATTAATTAGTGAATTAATTAATTGGGGTCACTGCTAATTGAATTGAGAACCTAGAGGGTCACACACAACAACTTGGTTACATGAGTTGAGGCTTGAAAATGATTAAACGAGTTAATCGAGCCTAGAGGGTTCCACACGTGTGAAGGCACACGTGTGGGTCACTTGAGTGACACGTGTCCTTGTGACACGTGTCACACACGTGAATATATATGTATATGTTAAATAATTAATGTGTTAATTATTTAATAGACTTTGGTTTAATTTTGAATTAAAAAGAAAGTCTAATTTTGGAGAAAATAATCTAGTTAATTAATTATGAATTAATTAATTAGATAAAAATAAGTTATTTATTTTATAATAAATAAAGTATAAAATTATCCAAAAATAGTTTGGATATTTTTAGCTCTCTTAAAAGTTGACTATAATTAGAATTCAAAGTCAAAGTTGGAAAATACTTGATAATCAAGTAATAGGAGAGAGAGGAACCAAATCCTTGTCCAACAAGGATTTGGATCGGCACTCCCTCCTATATATAGGGGAGCTCGAGCTCCCCTTAGAGCTAATGGACAATTCTTGGTTCATGTGTTGAACACCTTCCTTTCTCCAAGATTAAATTAAACCCTAGGTTAAGCCTAAACACTAACTAGAGAACTAGCATCCTTACTAGTTAGATTGTGATCAAGTTGGTGGACTTTCTCTAGAGACTTCAAGTTAGAAGTTTGAAGATTCGAGCTTTACCAAGGAGAGGGGATCAAGCCGCGAGAAGAGCGTTCTTGGGTGGCTTGAAACGCTTCAAGAAAGAATAAAAGAAAAGTAAGTTTTCTATCTTTACGAATTTGGTTACACGATTGCGAGTCCTAGATCCTTTTGTTGGGAAAAATTTTTAAATTCCGCTGCTTTCTGATTCGTGTTTTCCAACACACCTCTCTTCCCCAATGGTGTGGCGGTGGGATTGTTTATTGGATTTGCTTCTGTTTATGCTTTGAGCAAGTGTGAGTTAAGCGTGAACTCTCCGAGTTAGTTTGATTTCGATTCTGAACTTGGTTCGTGAAACGGGAATGGATTAATAATTAATAAAATTGGTTGATTTTGGCCTTTGGGCCTTAAACTCTTTTATATATTTACTATCACGGGAAAATGTTTTAGATTGCAAAAACCGTGCCCCGGTTCATGAACTTTTTAATTTGTTATATGCTCTGCTCGTATGTATATGTATGGGTGCGTGTGTTAGCCCCCTCACCAGTCGTTAGGACTGACCCCTCCTCGTTGTTCTTTTTCCCCCTTCTTTTGTTTGAGTTGCAGGTTTGCTTTGGGAGCTCGTTGGTGCTAGGTGGTTGAGTCGAGTCTTTCGTTTTGTTCGGGTTGAGTCGGTCTTTGGGTTTGTATAGGTTTTGCATTCGTTTGAATTTGATTTAATTTGTTTAATGTATAAGTTTAATTTATTCGCTTTGTTATGCCACTTTGAAAAGATTTATGTTTAAGTTTGAATAAATGAATTTTCGGGACAGGTTAGGACAGGTGAGTGGAACTAGTTGAACCCGTTTAGTTGATGTTTATTTATTTTCTGGATTGTATGAATTCGGTTCGTTGCATGAAGTTTTTGAAAGTTCATACTTTGAAATGCTTCTGCATTCTGCTTTTGTTTTCTCTTGCGTACTCTGTACAGGGTCTAAACCGCCTAGCCTTAGGTTGGATTTTGGTTTGTCACCCGTTCGCTGTGACTTGGTGCGTGTGCGGATTTCCCATTTCGTATACGTGTCGGGGCATAGTGCGGGGGTGTAGCGCCCCACCGCTCGGGGTGTTACACTCTACCCCTCCTTAGGTAGGCGGATCGGGAACACAGCTTCATCCCAATACACCTTAGCCTTCATATCTTCCAGATCCTCGAGCGTCAGTGTGCTCTTTATGTCGTCTGGGGATATGTCGGTTTGGTGAAGATTGTCCTGCCTCACTCGCGTCGCAGGCTCCTTCCCCTTCCTTTGGTGCTTACGGGGAGGCTCGCCTTCCGCCCGACGCTCGGAAGGCCAGCACCACCCTCTGGAGCCGCGATCGTCACCGTAACTTGGTGATCCTGGGGCCTGACAGCACTATTTAACACAGGGAAAACTCTTTCACCCTGCTGTTGCATTCTCAGGGAAAGATCCATCTCTTCAAAAAGATGATCTACCCCTTCAGGACCACGCTCGTTCATCCCCTGAACGGCAGCATCCAGCTCTTCGTCCCTAGCGTCCTTTGGGCCCCTCACTATTGGCACCGCCATTGGGATATCGCTATGAGGAGAGGAACTCCCCACTGACATCTCATCTATCTCCCTCACCATTTGATCTACAATATGTTCCGCCATTAGTGTTTTTACTTTGAAGAAGGTGAAGGTTCTTTACAGAAGGAGAGGAGTAAAGAAGGACGATTCTAGTGCGGTGAAACCACGAGGATGGATTTCTCACTAGAAACGACGCTCTAACATAGCCTAGGTCTAGGGTTAGTCTCAGAGATTATGAAAGGTTACCTAAGGTTGAAGAAGAAGTTGCCGGAACTTGCTGAAGATCGCGAAAATTGCAAAGATTTTTGTTGCTGTATTGCCTTGAAGGATATGAGAAGCGTAAAGATCGAAAAGGATTTCCCGAATCCCTATTCATAGGAGGGAAAGCTGGCATTAGTTAGGGTGTTTGAGAATTCAAACCGCAATCATTTCCCGCTTTGGGAAACCCACCACTTTTGGTAACCGCCTCACACGTTCCGGAGTGCACGCGCCCTCTCAGCTGCCTACGCGCCCACGTCTCCACTCCGCATTAAATGCGGATGGGACTTCAATTATGGCATTATCAGAATATGTCCGTTACTGAAGACGGACAGTCTCTTTTTTCCCGGAAGCTTGACCCTCGGATATTCAAAAACCAAGGCCCGTCTCTTTAAATTCTACAGTACGCTCAAGCGCTACTACAGAATTTGGGGGACAAAATGATGAGGCCAAACCACACTCGGATCAGCATCGTACACGTGTCACAATCTGAAGGATGCAATAGCCTAAAGCTCGCGATGATGGGCTCGTGGATTCAACCTGACCCATTCCCTCTATCGCTTCTCCAACTTACACCTGAGGCCCAGGTCATGAGCGTAGGACCCCTCTAATGTTTGAACACTCGCCTCACGGCCCCTGGGAATGCCGCGTATCCGGGTTCCCCTCTCCTCCATACCAGATACCCCCTCGGTCATAACGCTCGTGATCCCCGACGCTCTAACCTTCGGACCTCAGTGTAGATCCTTTTGCCAAGGAACCCCCTCGAGCGTGGCTGACGCTCGATTAGGATTTAGTAGGGATTTCCCCTTCGAGGGTCAGTCCCAGCATCATGAGGTGACCCTTCCGAGAGCACTTCAAGAGTAAGGAAAGCATGGTTAGATGCCTGTACGCTCGCTGCACGCTAACCACCTCTGACACAAGCTATCACTCTCACACCATCTCAGGCCGCCACGTGTCTAGGGCAACACTGATTTTGGGACCACTTGGTTACTATTACCCAAATGCCCCGGCCTCAACGTATAAATAAGGGATTCACATGCACATTCCCCATATCATCTTCTCCACTAAGATCCCCTGCACTGAATTGAGGTTCTCTCCATTGCTGCATATTCCAAGCTTTGCATACTTCACCATTGCCGCCCCTTTTACTGCCTTATCTTTCCTGGTGTTATCCTAGTTGGAAGAACCCACGCTCAATCGGAAACCCAGTTCCTGAGGCTCTGAGCCTGTGATGGTCTTCCCTTTTTAAACAAATCTCTTCCAACGCTCAATCGGAAACCCAGTTCCTGAGGCTCTGAGCCTGTGATGATCTTCCCTTTTTAAACAAATCTTGAAAGTGTTGTTTGCATACTAGGAATCCATTTCCTGCACCATCACATATTAAATAATATTATTGCTTAAAAAATATTTTAACATAATAATATATTATATCTTTATTGTATTATATATAATATATTTATTTTAACATAATAATATATTTATAATATATTATTAATAAAATTAATTAATAAAAGGCCATAAATATATTATTATTAAAATTAATTTATAAAAGTGTGTGGCCTGGGTTCAAAAATTAATCTATAAAAGTGTATGGCCTAGGGTTTGAACCCAAGATCTCAATGATGGGAAAGGGCTCCCCAACCGTTGGGCTGCCAACCTCATTGACTTTTTTTTTATCAATAATTTTATTTGATCGTTTTTTCCTAGACTCATTTAATGGTAAAATCCCATTTCTGTCCAAAATTTGACGGTTGAGACAAAAAATGTCACAAATTAAATCTAATGGGACCAAAATTGTCACTTTCTGAAATAATGGGACCAAAATTACAAATGGCTCAATCCTATGAGACCAAAAATGTAATTTGCTCTATTTTTTATTTTAAACTAGATTTAGGTAGATTTATAACTTTATAATATAAGAATTTAATCACATTATTGAATTAAATTATATTTTTACTTTACATATGCATAGAGTTTGGGATTGTTGGTTTCTGAAGAACTTTGGGTTTTATACTTCATTTATTTGAATTGGAATAAGGTTCAACTCATTAGACAAAAAAATTTCCCTTCCAATGGTAGTTGTATTTTGAGGGATTCGAATACAAAAGTTTAGCTAAGCTAGCGATAACGTTAAACCATTAAACTATTTCACTTGGATGTGTTTCGATAAATCTTTTGACAGAGGGTAATATTTGATAATTGAAATGATTCAAATGAAACATATAGACAAAATGAAAAGTCACAAGATTATTATAATTTTTCTGTCTATAAAATTGCACCACAAAGAATTTGATGTATGACATGGCAACATGCTCCATCATGATTGGTGAATATAGGATAAGAAAATGGACAAATATTTCATACAAAACAAGACCACATCCACCGATCCAAAATCCCACAAATCCAACTCCCCATGGCCACAATTTTCTCTCCCTCCGCCCTCCTCTCCTCCTCCGGCACCACCTCCACCGCCGCCAAACCAACCCTTCCTCCGCCGTCGACCAAAACCCACCTCACAATCCCACCCTCAAAGCCCCCCGCCACCTTAGCCACCACCTTAGCCGCCACCGCTCTAGCCGCAACAATACTCACCGCCGCCCCACCTTCCCTCGCGGCGGACTCCTACAAAATATACTACGGCACCGCCGCGAGCGCCGCCAACTACGGCGGCTTCGGCGGCAACTCCGACAAGAAAGCCTCGGCGGAGTACGTGTACGACGTCCCGGAAGGGTGGAAGGAGAGGCTAGTTTCCAAAATCCAGAAGGGTACAAATGGAACCGACAGCGAATTCTACAATCCAAAGAAGAAAACAGAAAAAGAGTACTTGACTTTTCTCGATGGGTTCCCGAGATTGGCGCCTAAAGACGTGATCTTGAACAATCTGGCGTTGTCCGACGTCGATTTGCAGGACCTGATCGCGACTGCAGAAAGCGTGACTTCGGAAGAGATGAAGGACGAGAAAGGGCAGCTGTACTATGTGTATGAGATTGATGGGCTTGGCGCACATAGCTTGGTGAAGGTTACATGTACCAATAATAAGCTGTACGCGCATTTTGTGAATGCGCCTGCACCTGAGTGGAAAAGGGATCAAGAAACGCTGAGGCACCTTCACGAGTCTTTCAAGACTGTGGTCTGAGATTGATTTTGTGAAAATGGTGTGTGTAATTTGACAGTGAGAATATTAATGGGTTTTGGTATTTGAGTAATCTTTCCATAAGAAAAATATAGTATAAATATCTTGAGCTGCTCATGCTGTCATGCATAACACCATTATGTGATCATATAAATTATACACGCGCACACACACAGAGATCATCAAATTTGATCAAGATGCGATTTTTCGTGGAGATCTTTCCGTATATGGAGTATAGTAGGAAGGAATCGATAGCTTTACATTTGTATGTCTCATGCTCTGATGAGCCAGCCGTCGAAATATATTCTCAACGTTACAAGATTACGGAATATAGATGTATGTTAAGCTATTGAGGAAGATGATGACCGAATTCAGTACAAGGTGTAACCATCATCGTATGAAACGTGCCATCCTCGTGTGCAAGGAGAGGCATTCTCGTCGTACTCACCGCAACAGCTCCATGTCTTCTTCCAGTTGCTTTGGCCGGTGTTTGGCCTGTTGTCTTTCTCATTCCATTTGTACACAATCACCCCTGATTTATCACTCCATTCTCCATCTATGCCTTGGTGAGGTGGGGCAAAGGCGAATAGCCCTTTTTCTCCTGCATATATATATGTTTTAGGGTTAAGTGTTCTTGAAATGTATATTTAGGGATAATTACCATGACTAATCTAAGATTTTGACCTGATTACATTGAGATTTAACTTCCCCTGACCTAACCTAAGGTTTGGCACAACGCATGCTGATATAGTCATGAACTTAGGTCAAATCTTAACCAGCAAATACTAACAAAATTTATCGATACAGATAATGTAACCGGGAAATTTGCATTAATCAGGTCAAAGCTTAGGGGATGCCATCGTGATCATACCTCTGTTTTGAAGTCCAAAAAAATCAGTAGTATGAGAATGTTGGGGGTCTCCAAAGAAGATATCTTTGCAAGATCATGTTCTTGAAATGTAGTTATTTGGAATCATTTAATCAACGAAAAAACAATTGATGCATGACTTCAATCTAGTACTACAGCTGGAGTTCCATGGACGTCTTTAAGAGATCATGAAACGAGTACTGAATGAAACGGAAAAATGTAGATTGCACCTGGTATGCAGCAAGACCCTGTCATAGGATTTCAGATCATATCTTTAGAAGAGAAAACAATGATCTACACAATATACCCTCCTGTTGTTTAGCTGATTAATTAAACAAACTTCGCTGAGCTAGGTTTGAAAAATTATAAAAACTTCCCCACATCAAAGTACTTGCGTTACATTTGAATCCATGAAATTTGATGACATCACCTCTGCTTTTAATGAATACTCTTTTTGTCTTTCACACATGCTGGTTAATATTTTACTTAAAATTCATAACTAGAATAACATGCATTAGGCCAAACCTTGGGGTACATCTGGGAGAGTTTTTGTAATTTCTCGAACCTTAGGGGAAGTTTGTGCAATCAGGTCTAATCTCAGGTGTGTCGTAGTACTTATCCCTCCAAGCTATTACTTTGTGCCTATAGTTTTCTAAAGTTCTGATTTATTCTAAACATTACTTTTCATCTGTATGCTTAACAATGAAAAATCACTAGGCATAAGCCCCATACCTTAGGGGGTAATTGCTGCTGCAAGAAATGTGTTCCCCTGCCTAAAAAACCTGCTAACTTCAGTTAACTTTCTTGCTAATCCCTCTCAATTTCAAGTTCTTTCAATGACGTTTCCGATTTTAATCATATATAGATATTTTCTTCTGCAGCATTGGTAGTTTGTACTTATTAGACTGCTATTGATTCTCTTTTTCTCTCTTTTCTTTTCCAGAGAAGATGCTCCTTTCGTTGTAAAGGTCCAACATTCATCACATCCTAATCTTACAGGATACCGCAAGAACAGTTTTTTTTATTTTATTTTTTAAACATACACACACACAAGTGGTTAGAGGGATTTGAACCCGGGTAATTGCCCTGGTGAAAGAACTATTTAACCATTCGGACCAACTCCTGTTGGCTTCAACAACAGTTAATTATGCTCAACTTTTCACCTTTTGGATAATAAACAGAGAAGATAAAAACAAAACCTTTTGGAAAGCTAGAGAGCTCCAGGAAGCCACAAAGGAAAGGGCAAATACACATTTACACACACATAATTTCCACTGCATAGCACAAATTCAATGCAAACAATTAATCTTGATTTGCACCCAAAGTAAATCTTACTCAATACACCGTGAATATTGTGCATCATAATGTATTAGTATATATGATCTTTAATCTGTTAATTTACATAGGCACTAATCCTCAAGTACAAGTGCACAACCCCAATCAAAAACAAAATGAAGAAAACAGAAAATTCAGGGAAGGAAAAAAAAAAGAAAAAGAAACCCTTTAAAGACATCCTCAAGAATCTTGCAGTGACTTAAAAGTTTCACCAAAGGGAATACAAGATATAAAGCTCTAAAGTTCCATAAACAAATCATCAAAAAGGCAAAGGAAAGACACACAAATCTTTAACCACATAATAAATACAAAAATCCAGCAAAAGAAACTGTAAACATACCAGTAGCGTGGCCATGGAAAGAACAAGAAGTGGGAGAATTCTCCCTATCTTCATAAAGCGTGTTGCACCTCAAGCATCTCTTAAGGGCGCTGAAAATCCGCAATCTTTTGTTAGATAATCTCTGCTCGACAATAAAGTCGCATTTCTTGAGATGGGTCGGAATAGTGGAGATGGAGGAGGAGGAGGAGGAGGAGGACAATGATGATGATAAGCCAAATTCATAATCTGCTAACTGCAAGAAATGCTGCTCTATTTCAATTTTAATTCCGTAAAGTCGCTTTTTAAATACACGATATCGTAAAGGGTGGGGAAAAGGACGAGTTCGAGAACACGCTGCTGTCTTTTCTTTTGCCGTTAAATGCGACATTACTTTTGAAATTGAAAAAGAAAATGTGGGTCCCGCTGATATTTCTTTAAATTTGTACAATTTTCCTTTTTTTTAACCTCATTCCAAAAAGTACACCAGCATCCACCTGTCTCCCACCGTAGGGAAAAATTTAGTCATTTCATTTTATTAAATATTTTATTTTCCCACTATAATCTTTTACATATAGATTTAGAATCTTAAATAATAATAATAATAATAATAATAATAAATGAAACAATATTAATTATTCCCAATAGTAGTTTAATTTAACTTAATTGGGCATTGTAAAAAGGGACTACTTCTCTATGTCTTTCTTAAAGAAGTCAAACGTGACATCTTTTATAAAGTGGAGGAATAAACTTAACCTAAGATTGGATTCCAAATGAGATTTACTTTTTCGTAAATTTTGACAATTGAAATTGGAATTCATACTAGCCTACGATTATAGTGTAAAACTCCATAAGGGAAACAATGTTTAATTTCCAAGATAACTAAGAAACTTTATTTACTAAGCAAATATCACTTAAAAAAACTAAAATTTGTGTTCTTGATATCATTATACTGTAAAATATAACATGTCTTCTTGGTGAATATTTTAAAAATATTATTTTAATCATGTCGAACATTTATTACACAAAAATTTATGAAAAAAAAATATTTTTATATTGGTACCATCGATGTCCATGGCTCATAATTAGGGTTGTAAATGGATATTCGAAAATCCAATATCCGTCCGCATCCGAATTCGTTTACAGAGGATATTATCCGAATCCGTCTCAAGAGGATATTATCCGTATTCGAATATAAACATCCGAATTATAAACGGATAAGGGTATGGTAATAAGGCATCCAATCCGTTTAACATCCGATCCGTTTCATTATCCGTTAGATATATCCGTTATCCGATAAATAATGTATTATATTAAAATATATACACAAAACTGTGTATGTATGATAGATTATTAGTATTAAGTAAATTTTTTAGCGCATTTATTAAAGAAAAACCTTAGGTTTTATTAGTAACTATATGTTCGCGTCAATATTCATATAGAGATAATATAATTAACATATATTATGTTATTAATAAAAGTATTATATTTCAAATTAATTATATGTTAAAATTTATAATTTCACCACATTTATACATTCGCTAAAACATAAAAATGATCTAAATAGATATACTTATTATTTCTCTATTCGTCTAAAATATATATATTCAAAGTTATATAATTATTAAATAATTTATCTATAAATGAATAATTGATAATCTGATTAAAAGTTCGAAGTTATATAAATAAATAATTTATGTCAAATTTTGAATAGTTGAAAATCCGATTAAAATCCGAATCCGTCCGAATCCGCCTTGTATCCGTATAAAAAGGATATTATCCCAATTCGATTTAAAAGGATATTATCCGTATCCGTCCGAATCATAAACGGATAAGGATATGGTAATCATATATCCGATCCGTTTATTATCCGTTTACACCCCTACTCATAATGGCTCATATTTAGATTTGAGGGAGACTATTTTTCAAGTATTTGGACTTATAACTTTTCAATTTTCATACTAACATCGGATTTGGGGGTAATAAATTTGGTAGGACAAGAGTATTAAATTTTACACATCAATTTCTTGAAAAAAGAATAAAAAATGTAGAGACTAGAAACAAGATACTGCAATTGACGTTGATTTATCCACCCTGTCTCTGGAGAGCACCACCACTGTTGCTTGCAGTCCCCACCCCGTTGCTGCCGCTTCGCATTCTTTCTTTCTTTCTTCTCCGCGTCGTCCCTTCACACTACTTCTGCCTCAAATCTTATTCAGTTTTAGTGTGGAAACACCTCATAACCAAGGAAGAAACTCGAACAGACTGTAGTGCCATTTGCATTGCTGGAAGTGACCCCATCTGCCTCTTTCACTGCCCATTTGCCTCAGTGAGTTTTTCAGCTAAAAAAACTGTGGATTTTTACTGCTTTTATGGTATTTAATATTGGGTCCTTTCTTTTTTGGTTGGTTTTGTGTTATTCCTCTGGATTTGTGCTTGGCTCGTGTAATTTTCAAATTTCTGGAGAAAATAGTCATGGCCCATCTGAAATTATTGCCGAAAGATTGAGTCTTTGGCCCTTGTTTTTCTTTAAGGAAAAAAAAAAAAAAGAGTTCTCTTTTAGCAGAAAGTGAGTTTTCTGACCTGTAATTAAGTTCACGTGGTTGGTCGAGGATGTTTTTCGACGAGTTTTTATTTATTATTGGATTCTCTGGTAGACTATGTTTTTCTAGAGTTGTCAATTTCTTGTCTGCCCAATCAAAGCGCCTGTTCATTTCAGATGATTAATCATTTCTTGACATTTTATTTCTGTCTGTTTTAGTCTGTGAATCTGCAAAGAAGATTTCTGGTTTTGGCCTCCCATTTCAGCACAAGGGTAGTGTAACTTATTTTGCTTGTTTTCAGTCCCCTGCCCCTCCTCCTTCACTGTTGAACTCTTCTTCTTTGGTTTCTGGGTTTTCGGATTCGATGCTCCAATTGGGTTGTGGGGTATGAATTTAAGCAGAATGCCATTCAACTCGAAGTGGGGTTGGCATGGCTCAATTAGGGTTTAACATACTTTGGGATTCTTTTTCGTTTTCTGGAGAAGTTTATTTAAAAGAAGGTTAGTTCATATAGATTTGCTTCCCCCTACCAAATCTGCATTTCTTGGTAGATTTTGCTCATTTACCAGCAAGCGGTATTAATGCAATAAGTTAAGTCATTTTGGCCACCCTTTTCTCATTTTTTATGTTGCATATTAGAGGCATAAGTTTATTGAATTATAATGCTTCATTTGTTATGAATTATAATTTCTTCATAAATGATTCGATGTACTATCACTACTTCTATCTCACATCTTTTCAAGGCAGTGTTCCTTTTGTGTAAAATGTCTTTCTGCTATCGCCATCTTTGACCATTGTTTGTAAACTAACATGTTAGTAGGTGTGAATATGTATGTATGGCATAAATGCCTCACAAGGAAATGAACTTCTCGAACTATTGATGCAGGTTTCCATAGTTGATTGGTTCTTGAAAATATTTAAAAGGACATCATTTATACGCACCATATTCAAGGCCGAGGACCCATTTCAATGTTCACATACTTTTGCCGAGTTAGGAGTTCCTTATTTATCCAGTGACGTTCTAATTTGATCGAATAGTTGTAAGCCTGATAAGGCAAGGGAAGTTGCAGGCCTGTTTTCAAGCCAAATTCTCTTCTTGTAGCTGATGACGCCCAAAATATGGCTTCAAGCCATCCTTCTATTTTCTGGACTTCTCTGGAATGCAGCAGGTAAATCGCAAAAAACTTTATCTTGCTTTATGTCAGTAATTAAATAGGGATAATTACGCTGGCATACGAGGTTTGACCACCTTAAACTTCCTTTTAGGTTTGAGAAATGACAAAAATTCCCCTGGCATGCCTTGAGTTTTGGCCCAATGCATGCTGTTATAATCATAAATTTAAATACAAATCGTGTGAAGGCCAACACAAGGCATTCAGATGTAGTGTGAATTTTCTGATAGGGAAAGTTTGTGTAATGAGATCAAATCTCAGCGGAAGTGGTGTAATCATACCAATTAATTTAACAAGATTGCATTCCTGTAAGAACGACTCATTTGAAAACCCCTAAAAAAAAAAAAAAAAAAAAAAGAACTAAAAATTTCCAAAATTGTTGATTTATTGCAGGTGCGTTTGTCGGTATAAATATTGGAACCGACATGTCGAACCTACCTTCAGCTGCTGACATAGTGGCAATTCTCCGAGCCCATCAAATAACCCACGTTCGTCTCTTCGACTCTGATGCGCACATTCTGAATGCTCTCTCCAACACGGGCATTGAAGTCATGATCAGTGTCACAAATGAGGAAGTCTTGGGAATTGGAGAATTGCCATCCACAGCAGCTGCATGGATCAAGAAAAATGTCCTTGCTTACGTTCCTTCAACCAACATCACAGCAATTGCTGTGGGCAGTGAAGTCCTCACAACAATCCCACACGCCTCCCCTGTTTTGTTTTCGGCCATGAACAACTTATACAAAGCCCTTGTTGCTTCAAACCTCAATTATCAAATCAAAGTCTCGACCCCGCATTCGATGGACATAATATCCCGTCCCTTCCCTCCTTCTACTGCTGCCTTCAACACAACTTACAACTCAACCATTTCTCAAATCCTTCAGTTCTTGAAAAACACAAAGTCCTTCTACATGCTGAATGCATATCCTTATTACGAGTACGTTAAGAGCAATGGGATATTCCCTCTGGAATATGCTCTCTTCAAGCCTCTATCGCCCGTCAAACAAATTGTGGACCCCAACACTCTATTCCACTACGACAGCATGTTTGATGCTTTGGTCGATGCTGCTTACAACTCTATAGCTTCTCTCAACTTCTCGGGAATCCCTATAGTTGTTACAGAAACTGGATGGCCTTCGGTTGGTTGGTCTAATGAACCAGATGCCACAGTACAAAACGCCGAAGCTTATAATAATAATTTAATAAGGCGCGTGTCTAATGACTCAGGTCCTCCTAGTCAGCTCAATATTCCGATAAACACTTACATTTATGAACTGTTCAATGAGGATAAAAGGCCCGGGCCGATTTCTGAGAGGAATTGGGGTGTCTTCTTCAATAATGGGAGTGCTGTGTATAGGCTGAGTTTGAGTGGTTCGGAGAGTCTTGCTGCTAATTCTTCAGATGGTTTTTGTGTGGCGAGATCGGGGGCCGATGAGAGCTCGTTGAGGGATGGGCTTGATTGGGCTTGTGGGCCCGGGCAAGCGAACTGTGAGGCAATTCAGGAAGGGCAGCCATGTTATAACCCTGACACGTTGCAGAATCATGCTTCTTATGCTTACAATGATTACTATCAGAGGATGAGGAGTTCAGGTGGGACTTGTGATTTTGGTGGCACTGCTATGCTTACTAGTGATGATCCGAGTAAGTTTTGATAGCTTTTGTTCTTTTGTATAAAGCTTATTTTACAAACTTCGAAACAGTTTTCTTTGTCTTTTGCGCAGGCTTAACCTTGAGCTTGTGAGCCAAGAAAAATAGGATTCCAGCTTGGCTCCGGCTCGTTTGCATTGAGTTATGAGCAAATTTTTGGGCCAATTTCAAATTTCTATAATTTTTAACATTTCAATGTAATTGAGCCACAAGCTTGAGCTCGAAAATTAATATATTAATTTATATATATATATATTATAATAATTAAAATAAATAAATAAAAGCTCGGGAGCTGTCTCATGAATCTTTGAACAAGAATGATTTCACTCTGTTAGCTCAAGGCATACTTGAACTTGAATACCTCGAAGTTGAGCTTTTGTCATGTTGGCTCTCGAATAGGCTTGATTCCTTTAAATCTCTACTTGCAATTTTCTTGTTTTTATCTGGCTTAGTGATATTTTCTGATTGCAAATCATATGGCTACTCCACCCACTGTCTCAAGAACCAAATATCTTTTCTTCAATGAGGTTTATATTTTGGTATAGGGGCATATCTTTCATTTGTCATATGCATATGCATCTTCTCTACATATGTATAGGTCGTATCTTGACCAAAAATCTTGATTATAAAAGTTTTTTAATCATCCCTCGTCTCTGTGTTGGTTGCAGGCTATGGATCTTGTAGATTTACCGGAAGGTGAGATACCCTACATTGTCTGGCGTTCTTTATTAGAAAACTTAAGATTGTTGTAACAAGAAAATAAATCAAGAAAGATATAAAGAGCTAACCTCTCAGCTTTTCTCGTTTTACGTTTTTTTTGCAGTTCGAATTCGAGCAATGGGAGAACATTTCTACCTCCGGCATTTGGACCTGTCGGTCCGACCTCCGGGAGCTTAAGGAGTGTAGGGATTCTTCATTTTGGCACAGTAGTTGCAGTGACTGCTACTGTTTGTTTGCTTTTCAATATGAGTTTGAGGAACATTTTGTAGAATGATTTTTAGGTTCTGTTTGCTGTTAAGCTTTCTGTAGCTATTGCAACATTTGAACAGCAATTTTTCCCTGAGATCTTTGTATTCCTTTGATTGTAGTGGCACTTTTTGGGAAACTGAAACCTTGATGCGCTTGGAAATTGAAACATATGATTTGGATTGACATCAGAATAGATTAGATAAGAAAGTTAAAACATATCATATAGTTGAGGCGACAACTTTGTTAAAAGAAATGGTAAATTGCTAAATTCAACTCTGTTCAAATGACAAATATTATTTTCCCTTTCAGATTACATGATTAAGGGTTATAGGAAGGATAAAGGAAGTACTAGAAGTAGAATTTAAAGTTGAGATAAACTATATAATTGTGCCTATGAACCAATCGGTTATAAATTTAAATCTTATTGGTCAGGAAATTGGCAATAGTCATCTTAAAAAAAAGAATGTGAAGTTATAAAATATCAAAGTTTTAAGAAGGGGAGGAAGTAGGATCAGGAGTGATAGTGTCTTGATTTAGTTTTACTTAGTTGACTTTGAATCGATCACACTAACACTCATGAATTTATAAACAACCGTGAGCTATCGACAAAGTTAAGGAAATAGGGGGTTAGGCCCAGCTTTAGCAGTGATGGTGTCTCGATCTGGTTTTACTGAGCTAGCTTTGGATCGAATTAACAACGATGGTGTCTTGATCTAGTTTTACTGAGCTGACTTTGGACTGACTACACCAACACTCGAGAATTTATATTTGGGGAAAAAAGGGGCAAAATAGTCCTTTTAGTTAATCCAGAACATCTAGGCAAAATAACAACTCAAATTTTGAGTTGCTAATTTGCATGTTGGAACCCATCATTACTCTATGGCCCGATGGCCATCACCAGGCTTGGAGTAAACGCAAGAAAATGACTTGTTATTTGCCTAACCAATCCTTTTATGCCAAAGTAAAAACTATTTGTAAATGGATACTCCACACTTCGAGTTTAAACTTTAAAGTCGAGGCCCGAGGGCATAGCGCACGCTTAAAGAGCTTCGACCACGTGGAGGTAGGGTGGTCAATGGGTCGGATTTTATTCCGAATCCGATCCTATTATTTGTACATTCGATCGATAAAAAAGTTCGATGGATTATATCCGATTATAAATATTCATTATTTGAAATAAATGGAGCGAATATGGAATTAAAAAATTCGATCCGTTAAAGATCTGAATCCGAATGTTTATAATATTTTATTATATTAATAAAGAATACTAATAAAAATAATTAAACATTAAACTTTCGATATATGTATCATTGCATTAATTTCATTAATAATTTTAAATTAATAAATATTACATGAATACACATAGAAATAATAACTAACTAATTAAATAATTATTATTATATGTTTATATTTATTTTATATATATTTTTTTTCTTAAAAAAATCTTAAAATTTATTATTAATCGGTCGGATCTTTTATCGGATCGGATTAATTCGAATCCGATAATCGGATATCCTTATCGGATTCGGATCCGTAATTTTCAGACCCGTTGACAGCCCTAAGCTAGTGGAGTCCTAATAGGCGCATGTCAAGTACCTAAATCGCAAAAGTAGAATGAGTAGAGTCTAAATTGCAATAAGTCAATATTTGCGGGAAGAAATTAAAAATAAATAAAGAAATTATGAAACTGCGGAAAAGTATTTTGTGCAGTTTGTGAAGGCCCACTTGATTTAGTGGGCTGGGCCTTGCACTGACAGGAACCATGTGGCGACAAGTCTTGAACCATATGTTTGAATCGACGCCAATTTATGGCTATATATATGTTGAAAGGGTATATATATATGAAACATTTACAATGCCGTTAGGGCGCCTATCCTATATACCATTTTATTATTATTATTATTATTATTATTTGTTAAAAAGATTGTCTTTTAAATACTTTAATTACTTTTGTGTTTTTCACCCCAAAAATAAATTAAAATATTTATTTGGGAATATTACAAAATTAGAACAGTAAGAAAGTGTTAGATATGATGAATTAGACCTTTTTGTTTGATTTAATCTCATTTAATCTTGTTTTAGTTAGGTGATATTAGGTTATTCGGACTTGATAGGTGAGATTAACCGCTACTAACATTGATTAACCTCTATTAATAAATCACGGAAAGTGGGTGTGATTAGGTGAGAGACAACTAAGTGAAATTATAATTTATTGAAGGTAAATATAATCTAACATAATATTAATCATAACTTATTGAGATCTAACATAATATTAATTATAATTTATTAGAGCTTTTCCCGATTTCAATCATCATGTGTTAAGCATGTCTTTTTTGTTTTTTTTTTTTGAAAATCAAATTGGAGTAATCGAAATCCTAAATTTATAATTTCTTTAACTAAATTAAAGTTTCAAATTACAACTATACACTTACTGTGCTAAAATCAATGTCAACAGGAATATAATTACTGTCCCAATAATTTTGCATGTTTTCAACTTCATTTTATTAATGTTATCCCTCGAACAAAATCCTGACTCTAAGACCGTTCCATGTTTAGAAAATAACACTCCATCTAGAATTGAAATACATGCTCCACTCAAACTTTAATATATAGAGCAACTTAGATCGCTTATTTATAGTTCTTGAACTAATATATATTGTCCCTCTATCATGGAGCAGAAACCCTAGATAGGAGATTCATCTTCTTAAAACGTCAAGATAGTGAAGCCCTAATACATCAAATCAACAATCATAATGCAGCGCAACACACAAACTGAACCTTAATTTCAAAAACCCTGATCTATTACAACACCATCAGACACACAAATCAACAAGCCATTTAATTACAAGTGTAGAAAACAGAAACCTTGAAGATGACAAATCTTCAAAAACCATACCTACACACCACATCAAATTGACCGAGATTATAATCTTTAAACGGATACCCCCCATGTATATCAGATCACATTGAAGCGGGAGGATGCAGCGTACGTCCCTAACTTCAAAGTTATCCCTCCGTATATATATGATGCTTTCGATCTTCAGTGTATACATACCGCCACTGATGTATCACATTATTTGTGAGTCTCCACCAGATCCTTGCTCGATATCAGAAGCGGATTCGTACCCTTCCTCGCGGTCATCATCCAAATACTGATCATTAATCCCAATATTACTGTTAATATTATGATGATGATCATCATCATCAAATAACGGGCCGTGGCCGAATGCTTTAATGTGGTCTTTGAGAGACCTCTTGTGCTTGAAATCAGAGCCACAAATGCAGTACCAGATCTTGCCACAGTTCTTCTCATGTGTCCTCCAATCACCTTTCACAGCAAAAGGCTTCCCACATTTTCTGCACATGAAGGGCTTTGCACCATGCTTCCTTTTGTAGTGTGTTTGGAGAGTCCTGAAGTCTTTGAGTGGTCTTGCTCTCGGATGCTCGATGTTGTGCTTGCAACCGGGCGAGCAGCAGTAGCATGGCAGACGGAGCATCGCCGTTGGCTGCGTGCCGCGCAGCGATTCTGGACCCTTTCGGTATTGTGAGCCGTGGCCCCACATGTGCATCTGTGCATTGCACGTGTAAGAGACTATTATATCGAATTTTTATTTGCAGGATTAAAATCATCGACATATGATGATATATTGCTAACAAATTATAGAAAACATAGCTATCTGGGAATATAGATTGCCCCAATGACATTCATTATATTCCACACATTAACCAAGAATCTTCTCAAAACATGAATTGAAATAAACCTAATTGATCAATTAAATATTGGAGAACTTAACGTGTTTATTATGATTTGACATTAGATTATGTATTTTATCTCTTATTTCACTTACCTACATAGGGTAACATGTATTGGAACACCATCGAGATTAGATGAGAATTTTTTTTTGTGTCAAAATTGTTTCTTTTCTAATCTCAATCGTCTGATCGGGATTAGATTAGAAATTCTTTTGATGTCAAAATTGTTTATTTTCTAATTTCAAGCGTTTATCAATACATAAAAGTGAAATATGAGATCATCCAAACCAACCTAACTTGTAATTGGCCACTCTTCCCAATTTTAGATCCTCTATTTATTTACACAAATACTTATGTAATCTGCATCTAAATATTTATACTAAGAAATTATATTATTAAAAGTCTTATGTGTATTAATTTGTAAATGTAGAACCAAAAATAAAATGTTATTTGATTTACAAATCTTATGACTAACACAACTTCATAAAGTACAAAGACAACCACGTGTAATCAAAATTAAGTTAAAAAACCTAAATATAATTATTCAAGAAATATATGCTAACATAATTAATTAGTAAGCAAAATTCATCTCGTCATGACAGACTTTATTAAATTTTGATTTATTAAAAGGGATGCAATTTTAAGAAGTGAGAGCTAATCTGAACTATCCTACATTCTGAACATTAATTCAAGTTGGAGAAATGAAGTAATAATTTCTGTACACGCATGAACAAGTCAAAATTGTACAAAAATATACTGTATTAATTAAGTGAAGATGCAGAAAAATAAAACTTTTTGGGGTGTGAGATTTAGCCATGCATTGGATATAACTCTACATTTTGCAGTTGAGTAAGAGATGAAAGGTAAAGGAAGAACATCTGAAGCAGCTATAACCCTCTGCAACTTGTCAGTTTATATGTTCAACCACATGCATTTAGGCTCAGGAAACAGTGTTTTGCACAAACTTCAAAGCTTTCAACAAATACATACATATAAACACATATGTATATAGGAATTCCATAGAGAAATTAAATTATTTAGAGATTAAGAGAAGAAGAGAAAGGGAACAGAAAAATGGTGTACTTATTGGTTTCTTCCTCGATTATTTTAAACTCCGTTGCTGTAGAAGCCCAATATAGAATGAGCATTACATATATATGTGTGTGTGTAATTTTGCAGATCCCTGCTAAAGTTTTATAACTTGAGAAGGCATAGAAGAACAGTATATGGAAGAGCAGAAGTAATGAAGCATTTATTCAACAAGGGAAAAGGCATATGTAATATATATTTACACCTTTTTCAGGTTGATTGATTGGATTGATTGAAAAGAGAGAATCATAGGAAGTGATTGACACAGCACAAGCAGAAGTGACTGTTTGGATCTGAGAACTGATTTTGTTCCTCGATAAGACTTGACAGCAGAGCAATTAAAATACTTCAAAAAGAAAATCTCAAGACTTGACTTCAAAAGAATATTAAACAAGTGACAGTATATATATAAAACTGGATTTTTTTAATATATATTTGCTCAATTTTCACATAAAGAATTGAAGGCCAAATTAAACTCCAACTTAAACTTTAAAAAAAAAAAAAAAACCTCAAGTTTCATCCATGTTTAAAAGGCTCATCCCCTCCCCCCCACCCCAAAAAGCAAGAAGAGAAAAGGAGTAATCTTTAATGTCTATTTCCAGAAAAGTAACTAATATTGTAGTAAAAATTGTAGCAAGAATCTAGGGCTGATTAAAAGAGATTCAATTCAATTTACCTGAAGATTATTGTATCTGTTAAAAGTCTTGCAACAAAGATGGCAGGAAAACTGAGTAGGTCCAATGAGTATTTGTGAAGGAGTAGGGATCCAAAACTGGCCCATATTCAACCTGTTCAATGGCAGCCCTGAAAGTATATCTCCACCCTCACCTTTATCATCCTCCATCAATGTAATTTCTTCTTCAGTTGATGAAGAAACCACTTTGTGCCTCGACGACGACGATATTGACGACGAGCCCACATCGGAATTAGGGCTAATTGGGAGCCCTATTTGCAGTGCTATGGTGACATTCTTTTCATCACAGCTTACATGGTCTGATTTTGCTGTATTGTTATTCCCACAGTTGATGGGATTGTTAGTGCATGAGGAGGGCTCAATTAGGTTCAACAGAGGAAGGGCTTCTCTCGAAGCCGGCGAGGAGGAGGAAGACGAAGAAGAAGAAGAATGAGTAACTACGTTTGATGGAGAATAGTGATACTGGGAATGGAGAGGGATGAAGTTGAAGCAACCTGTGGAGAAATTATAGTGAGGTTCCTTCATGATTAGAGATCAGTGAAGGAGAAAGAATTCTGTGATTAATTCATGACTCATGCGCTGGAAAGATTACCTGACACAGTTGTGGTGGTGAGTTTCTGTCTCTATATATACACGAAGGAGAGAGAGAGAGAGAAAGAGGGTGATGGCGATAGAGCAAAGTTTCTCAAAGGAGTTTGGAAAATCGAGAAATTGTGATCCATTTAGATGTGCAAGAAAAGGAAAATAGAAGAATAATTGAGTATAATCCAGTTCCTTGTTTAATTAAGTACTAACAAAACGGCGTTGATCTCCCGTTTTAGGTTTGTATTGTATCTTTTATTTCACTTGTATATATGTGTTACGTGTATAAATAGATGGTTCGAAATAGAAGATAGATATTTTAATTCTTTTTCATATTTCAATTATTTTTCTTTTATAATCACGATCGATTATTTATGTTGTACATACATATAAATGATATATAATATGAAATACAAATTTGAAATAAGAAATCCAGATATTCTGAAAAGGTAAATATAATTAATCATTCACATATTTCAAAAGCGCCTAGATGGGTCACTTCAAAAAGAATAATATTAATCACAAAACAAAATAATATAATATAAGTTACTATTTTTAGTGGTACATATTAAATGCAATTATTTTTTTAATTATCAATAATGATACATGTTTAAATACTTTCTTAATTTATTTTTGACCTTACTAAAATTAGTCAGTGATAAGAATTAGTGTTTTCGGTTGGATCTTAGTAAAACATGTGCTAATTATTTATATAGCGTGTTAAATTGTAAGATTTTCACCATAACTTGTGGAAAAATATTTAATTATTTCTAGTGTGTTTTGCTTACAAATTGCAGCAATCTAGACGTAATCCTTTTAAGTTTTAACCATTAGACTTGTAATAATCGTCATTAATTGTAACAAATAATATTTTTTTATCATTTAATTTGGATTTTAGTGTCAAATATTACATTGTTTCATTAATTTTCAAGTACAAATCTAGACGTATACAGCTATTTTCCAATACTTCCTACTTAATTTATTTTGCACAAAAAAATGGGATATTAGAATGGTTAGGGACAAGTAGATAGCTCGGTGCTAAATATATATATAGCCAGGGGAGAAGAGATCATCACAAAGAATAAATAAATCGTACTAAGTATATGCATAGATGAATAAATCGCCACTCCATGATAGGTTTCAATCTCACAAAAAATAATTAAAAAAACAAAAATCACATTTATTAGCCGGTCAGTTTCAATTCCTGCCAATCACATGACGTTTTAAATTCTTGAGGATAGTTTGGGAATTAACAACTAAAGAAAAACATTATTTAGAAAATGAAGAAGAGCTAGGTGTTTAATGTGGTTTATAAATTTTTATAATATAGCAACATTTTATCTAGTTCAAATTTGGGAATTGTTCTTCAACAGGAGACATCGAAGGTCAATCATATAATAAATGTAATTAATGTCTTTTCATGTAATTAATATGCATTCATTTAAAGAGATAAATTAAAAATGACAAGACATGAGTTTACGACTTTACGTACAATATTATTATAAATTAGGTCAAACTCGATTAGCAAGAACTCGTACCACATATATCAATTATGTACATATATTAGATCGATTATTTGATAATTGGGGCAATCTATTTCAATTCGTGCATCAGTTGCTTTGGAGATTGTGTTGACTGTTTCTTCAATGCATGCACATTAATCCATTATACGAAGAACTATTTAACTTCTATTACAGACTTTGAGTAATGGGATTAATAACAACATTAGTCAAAAGTCAATTCCCATTAGGATTACGAGGCCAAGTGAAAATTGATGATCATAATTTATTGTGCTAATGGCATTTTTGGTCTATAACTTAAAAATGATTTTGATTTTAGCTTAATATGAATTGTTTTTTGCAATTTACGACCTACAAATGTTACTCCCCCCTTTTTTTGGTAATTTCAGGTATTTTTTACTTGGATAAGGACACAACAAGATACAAATACGATAATACGGATTTTTTCTTAAATTTTCCACATGGGAAGTGTAAAGTCACGTGTGGAGCCAAGAAATGTTTTAAGTCACTCAAAATATTTCCTTAGTTTTGTGATATTATCCTTTAACAGGAATTGCGGATACAGTATACGACGCGAGTCTCCGATACGACACAATACAACAAAATAATATTTTTAACTTGAACCGTTAGATTGTTGGTTTATATATGAGGGGGTTCCTTAGTAATAACTCCACGATCTCTTTAATCGATTTTTTTTAAAAAAAATCGTGAAATTTTGGGTTGTTTTTGTATAACATATATTATATATATATATATATGTATATATATATATATATATCCCTAATAACAAATTATATATATTATATATCCCTAATAACAAATTATATAACCACTCAAGTATTATTAATTATACCAGGCTCTTGCCATTTCATTATTTTTGTACAAAAACAATCGAGGAACAGAAATGTGATTGTAGTTTTAAAATAATTTTTGTTGGGGAAGTTTGGCACTAAAAATAAAATTTTTGGAACCATAATATTATTAATAATAATAATATAGGAGATACTTTTTAATTATTATATCTAGCTAATTATATATAGTATTAGTTGAATTCACATAAAAATCATCACAAATAATATTTGAGAATTTAATAATTACCAAGTGTATATTTTAATTGTTTTTTTTTTTTTATAATGTCCATTAACAATTTAGTTTTTATTAATCATAATTATTACATTATTTTTTGCTATTATCTGTTATCTGATTAACAATTCGTTAATGTAGTTTTCATTGTTTTTCTTAATAATAAAATAGCATTCAATATAACTAAAAATATTCAGTGTATGATGATGAAATGTACTCTGCATAGAGCAGACAAAATAGACAAATATAACATTGAAACTTTTAAATGTCGTGAACAAAGTCAGAAATTAATGATCGAACTCTATGATCCATGGATGCGACATTATATAATTAATATAATGATACGAATTTCTTTTTTGAATTTTTCTTATGAAAAATGTCACATACGGTGTCCAATATAACATAACATACCATAATAATATTTTGAAAAATGTTTATGCATCATATATCTAACTAGCTAGATTTAAGATTTGAGTAAATTGTCTAAGTTATTTTTGGAATGTTAAAAATTATTACTTTATCATATTTACCAATTAACCCAAATTATGAAGCAAGAAAATTATGATTCTAAAGAATTTATCATTTTATTGAAAGAGATTATAGTGTATGCACCCTTTCAAATTCATATATAAAAAGGCTCGAGGGCAACATGTCAACAACTGACAGCCATCATGTCCATGAACAATTATTGTCGTACTATTTTCAGAATAGAACAAATTCTACAACGTCCATTAATGTTCAAGTAAATTGATTCATTCATATAACATTAATTAAAACATCCTTTAAAAAAATTAGTTAATTGAAAGATTAATTACAATTAGCTCTTACACCTCATATTTCATATTTGAATATAATTTCACTTGCATCCTGCCTAACAAATTTTATTTATACATAAGGTGGTTGGTCTATATTATTATATTAAGTGACTAGAGTCAAGTAAAAAATTGTTTTAGTGTCGTAAACTCTTTATTTATTTTTATTATTATTTTATTCTTTCTAGTCTTTTACAATTCATTTTTTTTTTTGCCAAATAATTTTCAGGAATTATATTCTCAATGGGTAGAAATTTCTCCCAAAATTCTTGATGCTCAAAACAATGGAAAATGGATTGAAGGAATGCCTTTTCTCCATTTCTTTACTGAATTTAGTATCCCTTGGATTTGGAAATGGGAACCAGAGTTGGGAGAAACTCAACAGAAGATACCTTGTTTATTCAGAACTTTTTATACTAAGTTCTGGAAGAAAATGCTTGCTCTTAATAAAGAAGGAAGCTTGGAAGGCCAAGAGACCATTGATAATATCAAAACAAAAATTCATGAATATATTATTCAGGAGGAACAGAATACAACTCCCAGTCCATTTGAATATATTTCAAAGAAATTATATTTCCAGAAGGGACAAGTTTCAGATGAAGAAAAAGTGGCTTCCTATCTTAAGGAAGTAAAGAAAGATTTAATGAAAAATCTAAGCTTTGATACACATTCCACTGCCTCTATGGATACATTATCCAATGATGATTATTGTCCAGCTGGTGAAGCCCAGAATCCTTATGAGGATATGTTCGAAGATTTGGACCAAGTTATTCAAAAATATTTGAATAAAGAAGGAAAAGGAAAAGACAAAGTGGGATCCTAAAAAATTGATAGGCCAACCACTTTTCAAATACCATTTGCGGAAAAGATAGTTGCCCGCTGTTTTGTTTGCCGTGGTTTTAATAAAGTAACCAGGGTTTTAATAAAGTTGTACTCTGCACATTCATAGTGGTGCAAATAGTTTAGATTAGTATTCAGTTCCGGATTTCAAATCCGAGAATTTTGTGTATTTATAGGTCTGTTCGCTACTGCATTAGGCAGAGCGAAAATTATCAAGTTTGTAAGTTTTCTAGTTTGTAAACAAATTAAATATTTTCTGAGTGAAAAATTTTGGATTCATCCAAGATTGGTGTCAAGAATTAATAAGTAAGTTATTTCATTTTCAGTTCTTTACGTTTATATTTATGTTCTTTATCCTGCCGCCTAATATGGCCGGCTAATTCTCTTTGTGTTGAATAAAATCATGATATTAATATCAGTATTCATGGTGGATTAGGAAAAAAAAAAAAAAAAAAAAGTACCAGATCAAAAAATTTATTTCTATGATGGTTAGAATTAGAATAAGCCGAGATTAGATTTAAAACCGAAGTCTGGTTTCGCCCGTTTTGTTGCCATGATTTAGGCGTTTTTAGGGCTTGCCACCATGACTGGTTAAGAATCATATCTATAGCTTATTTAATTCTGTAAAATTACCATGTACAGTATAAGGTTTTTGATATGGGCTTTACAAAAGTCTTAATTCACTGTTTATATTTCCGCCTTAATAAAAGATCCTCTCTGTGATGGTATCAGAGCCATGGATAGTGATCTTATTATATGGTATTATTCAACACAAATATTATGCATATGATAAATATGTTTAGAAATAGAGATACTGTTAAAAACAGTATCGAAGAGGAATATGATATCCCTCAAAATCTTGACCTTCTTAATAAATGGACTATTCCTAAAATAGATCCTACTGTTATTTATAAATTTGGAACTTTTGATAGACTAAGTTTCAAGCATGTGGTTAAAACTACAGAAGAAACTATTTCCCTTAATAAGGATGAGATGATTATTAAATTACTCAATAATAGAGATCTTAATAAATATAGAGGTATTTATAAATTTATCCATATTGGATTAGTTCAAGTTGCTTTCAAACCTTTAACATTAGAAGGTTTACCTGAGAGTTTTATAGCTGCTCTTAGAGATGGTAGAAATTTAATTTGGAAACAATCGTTAATGGGTATCATACAGTCCAGTCTGGCCCATGGTCCAGTTTATTTTAATGTTTATCCCAATTTGCAGTTATCTTTATCTGATGTTAATATATTGGATGCTTTAACTCTTAATATCAAAACTCATGGTTATAATTATGCACCTGGATCTGAAGTTATATGTGTTTGTTATAGAATTTATTATAAACCACTTCAGACTTTAAATCCTAGATGCAAGATGGTTGATAAACCTGTTGATGAAACTATTCTTATAGAAAGTAATTTTAGTAGATCTGAGATTACTACTCGAAGATCTATTAAGTGGGATGAAATAACTTTCCCAGAAAATTGGTTAATTGAGCAAGCTGTTCCTGCTCAACCTAATACTAGTTATAATCCAACTAGTATTTTGCAAACTTCTGAAGGAAATGTTCAAATAAGTTTTGAACCCTCCAGAAATCTTATAGGAGGAAGCAATAGATCTTATGCAAGATCTAAATCTCATCATCATATTTCCCCTATATATTTTACACAATCTCCTTCAAGAGCTTCTACTTCTCAAATAAGAGAAACAGAATCTGTTGAAGAATCTGATTTTGAAAAGGTTGAAGAATTAAAAATTCAACCTGATAATATTGTGAAAGGCATTTATAATGTCAAAGATGCAGATATAACTGCATCAGAAATGAATTTTTCTTTATGATGATTAATAAACCAAAAATTGATTTTAGTCCGGGATCACCGGCAAGAAAACAAATTCAAAATGATTTTAATCTTCCTAAATGGGAACCTTTTAAAAAATGGCTTTATGAAAACTTTTCTAAGGATGATAGAAAAATATTTCAAGAAGAATTTTATAAAGATCTTTCTGAGAAAAATTTAAAAATATCTTTTGTTCCTTGGTTTATAACCAAGTATGTCGAAAATCATATCTCTGTTATTGAAAGAGAATATAAACTCACTCATAGTGGAGAAATTTTGAAAACAAACTTTCCACCTTCATATGCTTTTTCTATAGAAAAAGGTCATGAAATTAGGTTTTATAATGCATTTCAAAAATTGTTTGAAAATAATACTTTACCTATTACTTTGCAGCACATGAACAATATGGTTCAACAACATAATTTTACCAATATGTATTTAATTGTCCTTGGAGAGAATATTTCTTCTCTAAGCAAAAGAGTTGATAATCTCATTTTTGATATAAAGAAATTAAAAATTCAAAATAATAATGAGAATTTCCAGGGAGAATCTAGCAGAATTATTCCTAGTGTTCAACCTCCTCCTGAAGTCAAGGATTTTAAATTAAAATCTATGACTGATCTAGAAAAAATTCTGGATGAAAAATTTAAAGGGCTTAAAATTAGTGCTCTTAATAAAGAATTTGCAGACAGTATGTCTGATAATGAAAGTTTTCATAATACTGTTAAGGATGAAGTTAATAAACTTTCTCGATATGCTGATAAGCCTACTCAAAGGATGTATTATTATCCTAGGCCTACTCCTCAAGATATACTTCTTGAAGAAAATGAGTATTTATTTAATAATTCTTACAGTGGTAAGAATATCTATGAATGGAATATAGATGGATTTGCTGAAAGACAAATTTATAATACTGTTCATAGAATGCTTATGTATAGCACCATTTGTAAGACTAATGGTAATAGAGATAAAGATATTGCCAAAATGATAATTGCTGGATTCACTGGTCAATTAAAAGGCTGGTGGGATCATTATCTTACTGATATTAATAAACAGGAAGTTATAAATACTGTTAAAAATGAAAATGGGATTGATACCCAAGATGCTGTTTATACTTTGATTGTTAATATTATTGAACATTTTACTGGTAGATTTTCTGAAAATAGTGATAATATCAGAACTCTTCTCCAGAATTTTAGAATTAAATCTCTTACTTCTTTTAGATGGTATAAGGATACTTTCCTTAGTAGAGTTATGGAACTTCCTGAGTCCAATAGTACTCATTGGAAGTCCAAATTCATTGATGGCTTACCTTCTCTTTTTGGAGAAAGGATTCGTAAAACCCTTAGGAAGGGAGAAGTTAATATTAACTATGATAGTTATAATTATGGACAGCTTATAGCTGTTTGTCAAACAGAAGGATTAGCTTTATGCAATGAAATAAAGTTAAACCAACAAATTAAAAAGCATAATATCAGTGAAAGAAGACAATTAGGTCAATTTTGTGATCAATTTGGGATTTCTAATCCTCCTTTAGATAAAGATAAGACTAATAAAAGAAAGAAATTTCATAAATCTTCTGAGTTTTCTAAGCATAAACATCGAAAACGTAGGGAGAAGAGAAATATGAGAAGAGAAAAAAGGAAGACTAATAGTCCTCCTATTATTTGTAGGAAATGTGGTAAGATTGGCCATTATGCTAATCAATGTTGGACTAAGAAGAAAATTAGAAGCTTAGAGGTTGATGATAATATTAAAGACACTCTTTGCAAAATTCTTTTAAATTCAGATTCTGAAACTGAAAAATCATTATACTCAGATGATTTAGAAGTTTTAGAAAATGAAAATGATTCTTCTGAATCAGAAGAATGTGAACCATGTAAAATTGGTTTAACCTGTGATAATCAGGCAGAATCTTCTGATGCTGAAGAAGATACTATTTATCAAATCCTTTCTCAATTCCAAGAAATAAATGTTATTACTAATGATAATATTCTTGATATTTTGAAAACTATTCAAGATCCTGATCTGAGATAAAAAATCATTGATCAGATTAATAATTCAAATCCTAATAATTTAGATCAAAATCTTCCTAGAAATTCTGAACCATATACTATGGCAGAAGTTCAAAAAATTTTAAAAAGAAGACAAACTTTCAATCATCCTTCTACTAAAATTGATTTATCTCTGGAGATTCAAAATCTTAAAAAAGAGATAAAAGATTTGAAAAATGATAATAAACATCTTGAAGAAAGAATTTTCAGGCTGGAAATAAGCCGTGGAAAACAAGTTTATATTCCTGAAGAAGAGGAAGAAAATCAAATTACTTTTTCAGAAGAAGATAATTTTCTTTCAACCCTTGAAATGGTTATATCCCAAAAATGGTTTATAAAAATTTCTCTTTTAATTGATGGAAATTATAAACAAGATCTTATAGCTCTTGTTGATAGTGGTGCAGATTTAAATTGTATCCAGGAAGGCATTATTCCAACCAGGTATTTTCATAAAACCACTCATTCTATAAGTGCTGCCAATGGTCAAAAAATGAAAATTAATTATAAAATTCCCAAAGCTTATATTTGCAAAAATAAAGTTTGCATTCCTAATAGTTTTCTTTTGGTTAAAAATATTACCAACCAAGTTATACTGGGGACACCTTTTTTAAAAAAAATATTTCCCATAAAAAATATTGATGAAAAAGGTTTTATTGGAACTTTTGAAGGAAAAGAAATATCTTTCCAATTCATTATTGAACCCTTTACTAGAGTTTTAAACCAAATAAAGGATTCTTTGATTGAAAGAAAAGAAAACCAAATTAATTTTCTTAAACAAGAAATTAATTTCAATAATATTGATAATATTTTGAAAAATGTCAAATTACAAGAAAAAATTAAATTTCTTTATAATCAATTCTCTTTACAAATATGTAATGATCATCCCAATGCCTTTTGGGATAGAAAGAAACATATAGTTTCTCTTCCTTATGAGGAAGAATTTGATGAAAGGAAAATTCCTACAAAGGCAAGACCTTGTCAAATGAATAAAGAATATTTAGATCTTTGCAAAAAAGAGATTGAATCTCTTCAAAACAAAGGGTTAATAAAACCCTCTAAATCCCCTTGGTCATGTACAGCTTTCTATGTAAATAAAAAAGCTGAGCAAGAAAGAGGAGTTCCGAGGTTAGTCATTAATTACAAACCTCTTAATACTGCTCTCAAATGGATAAGATATCCGATCCCTAATAAAAAGGATTTATTGGATAGACTTTATGATGCTTTAATATTTTCCAAATTTGATTTAAAATCAGGATATTGGCAAATCCAAATTCATAATAAAGATATTTATAAAACCGCTTTTAATGTTCCTTTTGGACAATATGAGTGGAAAGTCATGCCTTTTGGGTTGAAAAATGCCCCTTCAGAATTTCAAAATATTATGAATGATATTTTTAATCCTTATAGTGATTTCATAATTGTTTATATTGATGATATTTTAGTATTTTCAAAAAATATTGAAAGTCATTTTAAACATCTTGATATATTCAAGAAAATTGTTATTCAAAATGGTTTGGTTATATCTAAGCCAAAAATGCTTCTTTTCCAGACTAAAATAAGATTTTTAGGCCATAATATTGAAAAAGGAAAAATAATTCCAATTAATAGAAGTATAGAATTTGCTTCAAAATTTCCCAATCAAATTACTGATAAAACTCAACTCCAAAGGTTTCTTGGGAGTTTGAATTATATTTCTCCTTATTATAAAAATCTTGCTGAGGATACAGCAATTCTTTATGATAGATTAAAGAAGAATCCAAAACCTTGGACTGAGAATCATACTCAGGCTATTAAAACAATTAAGAGTAGAGTTATAAATTTACCTTGTTTAATGCTTGCTAATCCTAATTGGGATAAGATTATAGAGACTGATGCCTCTGAGATAGGATATGGAGGAATTCTTAAACAAATATCTCCTCATAATAAACAAGAATATCTTGTTAGATTCCACTCTGGGAAGTGGAAAGACAGTCAGAAAAACTATGCCACTATAGCTAAAGAGATTTTAGCTATTCTTAAATGTGTTTTGAAATTTCAAGATGATTTATATAATCAGAAATTTATTATTAAGACAGATTGTCAAGCAGCCAAATACATGTTTAATAAAAATTTTGATCATGAAGTTTCTAAGCAAATGTTTGCTAGATGGCAGGCTCAATTAGCCCCTTTTGATTTTGAAATTATTTATAAAAAAGGAACTGACAATAGTCTTCCTGATTTTTTAACTCGTGAATATTTACAGGATGTGTAATCCTCGGAGATTAACAGAATCATCTTCCCACAATATTGATAGAAATATCAATTGGGAAAGAGCCAAGAAATTTCACAATTATGTGAAATATTTAGTATTTCTTGCTAGAGAGCATGAGAAGAATGTTATCTATTGGGATAATAGGATTCATGAAATTCTTGATCCAAGGAATAATCTGGATTATATCACCAGGAAAAGTAGTTATACTTATGCTAGTATGAATGTTAATACTAGTATTGATAATCATGAAAGACTTTTAAATGAAATCACTTATTATATTGCTTAATTTTGCAGGTATGGAATCTTCTAATAAGAAGATAAATTTGAAAAATTGGGCAGAATTCAAATATGAATTCGATCCCCCTTTAATTGGTCCCTTTGATATCAGGACTAATATTAAACCACCTGGACTTGTTACGGTCTGGCGTCATAAACTATTAATTCCTAAGCTTATAGCTTGGCAGAAATATTTGGAAGCTCAAATTGAGCAAACTAAATCTTTATGTTTTTATCTTAATATGGATCATAGTCTGGATCATTATATTGAGGAAGATGAAAAAGAGCTTATAGCTGTAAAAAATAAATTACAAAAGCTAATAGCTTAATCCTATTGATATTTCAGGATGAGACCTCAAGGAGGCAGAAATTCCTCTAATAGAGGAAGAGGTGGAAGAACTATTGCCCAATTTGGCAATCAAAAGCTTATAGCTGAAAATATTGCAAATATTTCATCATCCTCAAGTAATACACCAAAGGATGATCCCCTATACAAGGAATTCCTAGCTTATAAAGCTAAGCAGGAGAGTAATACTCAAACTGCTCCAACCTACGCTAATATTGTAGGAGATGAAGAAATTGATTCATCTGAATTACCATATGAGCAAAATACTCATAAAGAGGTAATATTCCTCCTTGAAGATAAAGATTTGAGATGGAAAGATAATATCTGGCATCTCATGCAGAGATATTTGGATACTGCATCCTTTACTGCTGGTTCATATAAACAGCGAACTCATTTTGAGAATATACTCAAAGTGACAGGATCCTGTGAATTTACTCATTATTTTGCAGGAAAACAAACTAAAGTTTATAGCTTTAGTAAGGTGATTATCAAGCAGATAATATCTGCTGAAGAGTGGGGAATAAGTACACTCAGAGAAAGAGAATATAGTCTCCAAAATTCCCAAGTCAAAATTAAATTTAATTATTGGGATTATATTGAAGCATTTAATAAAGCATTTCTTTATCAGAATGAGCTTCATAAACATTCATGGTTTTTCAAAATCTGTCCAAACGTTTATAACAAGGACATTCCAAATTGGTTATACCAATGGTGGCTTGAAAGAGATTATAGTGTATGCACCCTTTCAAATTCATATATAAAAAGGCTCGAGGGCAACATGTCAACAACTGACAGCCATCATGTCCATGAACAATTATTGTCGTACTATTTTCAGAATAGAACAAATTCTACAACGTCCATTAATGTTCAAGTAAATTGATTCATTCATATAACATTAATTAAAACATCCTTTAAAAAAATTAGTTAATTGAAAGATTAATTACAATTAGCTCTTACACCTCATATTTCATATTTGAATATAATTTCACTTGCATCCTGCCTAACAAATTTTATTTATACATAAGGTGGTTGGTCTATATTATTATATTAAGTGACTAGAGTCAAGTAAAAAATTGTTTTAGTGTCGTAAACTCTTTATTTATTTTTATTATTATTTTATTCTTTCTAGTCTTTTACAATTCTTTTTTTTTTATTTATTTATTGTATTTTTCCATCGTCCTCTAACTTCTCTTTACACTCACTGTAATTTTTTTTTTATATATAATTTTTAGCTTTTATCTTTCATATTTTTAAATTCTTTTTTTATTTTATACTATTTATTTATCATAATTTAATAATTATATTAAAAAATTATAGAATATATATTAATATAAAAATTAATATTAATATATCTAAATAATGATAATTTTTTATTTACACAACAAATATAATGGAGTTACTATAATATTATATTAACTACAAAATACAAATGCTCGGATAGAAAATATATTAATACAAAAAGAAAAATGACAATGCGTGTTCCCATCTCTCACAATTTTACAAACAAGGCCTTTGTAACATGCTGTATATAAAGGTCGATTTACAAATATATTTCCATTATCGTTGTACACAAGATTATATTTCAAAGAATTAATCGAGGTTATACATATTAATTAAGCATTGGATCATAATTTAACTTAAATTTACCCTCTAATCCAGCTAGTTAACTATTTATATAAACTCATTCTCCGGCTTTAAATTTATGATTCTTTTCCTATTACACTCATATACACACGTCAAATATTTTAATAAACAGTCGAGATTAGGAAAAAAAAATTATAATGTAAAAAAGATCTAATTTTGTACTCTTAATTACCTCAACATGCATCTATTAATATATTTGACGCATATTGTAAGAGATAAAATATAAACTTATAACAATGACGTCTCTTCAATGTTATTTTGTTTCAATTATTCTTTGATATATATATACTTAAACACACAATGAGCGAGTTGAAAGTTGATCAATTATGTCGACATGACAAGTCAAATTTCAGTAATGATCTTCTCATCATGTTTGTACGCAACAAATTTCTGAGTTCAGAATTAGACTGTTTTGACTGAATTTAATTATAAGCTACTTAAAAGAACTTATAAACTAAGGGTTAATTACATCTAGACCCCTTCCGAGTTTAGTATATTACAATTGGACCCCTATTAGTCATTTTATTACAGTTTGATCCCTTCTAAAATTTTGAAATTACTAAATGGTGAAGAAAAGGTACGATTCCGTTAAATATTTCACGTTATATTCCAAATAATTGCGTTATATTCCAAATAATTTTGAAATGACCATTATATTTGGTTCTAAGATCATGTTTTATAAAAATAGGAAAAAAAAATCACGTCTTTTTAGAATAAATAAACGGTTAAACAAATAATTATTTCACAATTATTTTGAATATAATGGTTATTTCACAATTATTTGGAACATTCCGTGAAATATTTAACGAAATTGTATCTTTTCTTCACCGTTTAGTAATTTTGAAATTTTAGAAGGGGTCAAACTGTAATAAAATGACTAACAGGGGTCCAATTGTAATATACTAAATTCGGAAGGGGTCTAGATGTAATTAATCCTATAAACTAATTATTTGGAAGTTTGGTAGACATTTTATTAAATGAGTTTATAAGCTCTTTAAATAAAATATTATAAGCTTATAAACTCATTTAAAATAAATTGTAAAAAATTATCTTATTTTTATGATGTATATTGCTTTTCAAAATATATTGATTACAAATCTTTCCCCAATATTTTATAAGTTCTTTGTCTTATTTTTATCCAAACACTTTAATATTTTATA
The DNA here is from genome assembly GCA_037501455.1 of Lantana camara. NCBI lineage: Eukaryota > Viridiplantae > Streptophyta > Magnoliopsida > Lamiales > Verbenaceae > Lantana > Lantana camara. Next base: position 84,678,591 of record CM074862.1, on the reverse strand, counting down.
ATAAGATCCAAGGAGTCATAAGTTCAAAAATTTAATAAGTTGAACTTTTAAAAATTTGTAATTTAACCAAAAAATAAACAAAGGGAATGAAATTAATATGTAGAAGTAGTTTTATATTATTTTTTTAAGGAAAAAACTATTTATCCCCTGTATTAGGATTGATGAGGCCTAAAAATCATTCTCAAATCAGAGCCGTCCACGTGGCAACACAATGCTGACCAGAGCCCTGGCGCTCGCCTTGATGGGCTCATGGGCCTTCCACTCGCTCGATTGCCAGTTAGTGTTATCCGTCAGTCAGTGGGTGACCCTTCAGATCAAGGGCCGTAACCAACGGGTTTGACGCTCGCATCGCGGCCCTCATGGTTATCCTTCTCAGGGAAGCGCCCACATGGGGGCCCCACTAGTACGCTCGGTATTTCGACGCTCAAGGGTCATATACCGCGAGGAGGCCATCCATGCATTCTTCGAGCGTCACCAACGCTCGGGCATATCCATACCCCGTTTCGTTGGATCCGAACCTCGGCAGAAAGGATCTTAGGTCCGTCTCCCGCGTCGCCCTCGTCAACAACCTCTGACACAAAGGTACTGTGTACCGGGCACCTGACACGCCATCACCCTTTTCAGGGATGTCATTCTCACCCCACTAAAAGCTGACGCGTGTTAGGGCAACACAGGTTTGGGACCACATGGTCAATTTACCCCTCTATCCCCATCCCTAACATATAAATAGGAGAGAATCCATGCATTTTCTCCCAAGGGGATCATCTGCATAAAAACCATACACACTGTTCTGGGCATTTTCCATTGAACTTCTCAAGCTTTTCACTCACCACAGTAACTCTACCTTAGTAGCTTGCACTCTTGGTGTTATCCTAGCTGGAAGAACCCACGCTCAAAAGGAAACCCAGATCCTGAGGCCCCCTTGCCTGTGATGGTCTTTCCCTTTTCATACAAATTCTAAAGTGTTGTTGCATTAGGAAACCCAGATTTCTTGCACCATCATTTTTGGCGCCGTCTGTGGGAAACCATCACCACCATCTTCGGTATAGCCAGTTTCTTCCGCTGAAAGCTAGTTGAAAAGTAACACCCAAGTCTTGAATCATGGTTACTGCCACAAGATCTGGAACTTTAGGGAACAGGGGAGGTCTTCCTCCCACCAACGGAGAAAACGCTGAGAACCCTGTTCTCGCCGGAGGGGCACCGCCCCTTGCGGCCGGAAACGTTGATGCCACTGTACCCCTCCCAACTGGGAATGAAGCAGGATGATCAGGTTCCAATCCTCCCCCCCCCAACTTTCGCCTCAAACGTCCCTGCCTCCCATCTTGGCGTATATCCTATGGCCATGCCGCCGCCAGGATACGCGCTCACGCAGCCCGGAGTAATGCCTGGAACAACGCCGGGAATGATACCTTTGGTCCCTCCATATCAAGTGGGGACACTGAACCTCCCTCTAGCAGTGCCAAGGGAAATACAGGGGGTGGAGATGCCCCAACTCACTACGCAACAACTTCAGGCGTTGTACGCGCAGTGCGAGAGCCAAGCTGTACAGAATGCCTGGGAGCACTTCACCATGGCTTATTTCCCTTCATACGCGGGCGCTCGGATAGCCCCACCCTTGGGCGGGCTCCCTGCACATCCTTTGACAATGGCCCAAAATGCTCTACGGGCACAACAACCTCCCCCACCTGCTCCGAATCAAGAAAATGAAGCCCCACCGAGGGTCCAGCAAGAACGACCCGTTGACGGAGATGACAGGGCTCCTCGAGATGAGGCGGCCGGAAATGATGAAGAGGTCCAGTCAAGGGCCACAAGGAGGGCAAACCGCAGAAATGTCGGTGACCCTCAGCTAGCAGCTGTACAAGATCAAATTCGAGGGCTCCAAAACGTGGTAGAGCAGCTCTCTCGAGCGCGGTCTCATGCCCCCCGTGAGGGGGACGAGAGGTCCAAGGCCAGAGACGCTCGGCGACCACGCAGCCCCATTTCCCACCGGAGAAGAGAGGCTAGCTATGAAGATCCAGACGAGCGGGATTACAGGATCATGGTGGGCGATTCCCCCCTCGTCGAGGAAGTTCTAATGACCCGCGCAGGGAAGGGTAAAATTCCCTCTTCAATTAACAGATACGATGGAACCACGGATCCAGCCGAACATCTGGACCATTTCGTGCATCTAATGCACCTGTACGACCATCCAGACAACTACTGGGCCAAGGTATTTGTCACTTCCCTCACTGGAATGGCCCAAGAGTGGTACAAAAAGCTCCCTCCGCGCTCAATCCGAGGGTATTATGACTTGACGGATGCATTTGTCAGCCACTTCAATTCGCTGAAAGCACCAGCCCCGGCCGCGACCGCTCTTTATAGCCTGGTCCAAGGGCCGAACGAGACCCTCCGGTCCTTCATGGGGAGGTTCAACAAAGAGATTCTGCTAGTAGAAAAGCCCTCGATGGACTTTTTGAGGCACGTGCTGTTCGGTGCCATCAACATGAAGCATTACGTCAGCAAAGAATTCGTGGAGGAAGTGGCCAAGAAGAAGCCACGTTCGTTGTTGGAAATTCGGGAGATTGCAGACTCCTTCTTTACTCTCGAGGACATGTACATAGCGAGGGAACAGAAGATGGCAAATGCCCCTCGCCCTACCAGAAACCACGAGGACAAAGTGGAGCCCCACCGAAGTCACCACCGCAGCCCAATACCCGCTCGTCGTCATTCCTCTCCCCCACGGAGGCTCGAGCGTGTCCCACTCAATCGCCCAATCGCCGAAGTTTATTCCCTGGCGGACCAGAAGTTGTTCAAAAGGCCGCCCAAGCTGAGAGAGACCGAGGCTCAAAAGCGCTCGGGAAAGTATTGTGCTTTCCATAAGCAGAAGGGGCATGACACTAACGAATGCCGTCACCTGGAGAAGGAGATTCAGCGGCTGATTGCTGGGGGGCACCTCAAAGAGTTTGTAAAAGTACTGGAAGGATACGACGAACATTGCGCAGGACGGGCGCTCGAAAGAAGAAGAAGCCGCTCACGTTCTCGTAGTCCTCGCCGCCAGCGCCCTGAAGCCAGCGAGCGCAACAAGGGGAAAGGGGTAGACGTGGAGAATCAGCCCTTTGCGGTCATTCACATGATTGCGGGGGGTCCCTCGGGGGGCGACTCCAATGCTTCCCGTCGCCGCCATGTACGGAGCTATAACCAGAGCCCGTCACTCCTTCGCCCAGTGCTCTCCGTAGACAGCTCGTCGCGCTCGAAGGAGGGGGACGTCATAGGATTCACAGAGAAAGATCTTGATCATGTTGTAACCCCCCATGGGACGGGAAAAACCTCTGACTGTCCCATGGTGGTTAGTTTAGACGTTCATAACCACACTGTAAAGAGGGTTTTATTTGATAGTGGAAGCTCTGTGAATGTTCTCCCGTACTCAACGTTTCAACAAATGAACATAACCAACATTCCCCTCGAGCCTCTCAGAACTGCCCTTGTAGGTTTCGGAGGTTCCGAGATTGTCCCTCACGGACAGATTCGCTTGGCCACCTCTTTTGGTCGCGCCCCACAGCGAAAAACGTTGAGCGTCCTATACACCGTCGTCGAGGTGGATCTCCCTTACAATATCATCATTGGGCGCCCAGCCCTCGTGGATTTCAAGGCCGTAATTTCCACCTATCATCAAAAGGTTAAGTTTCCAACCCCCGAGGGCACTGGGGAAATTCTGTGTAACGTCAAAGAAGCTTGGGAGTGTTACATACTTTCGCTTCGCAGCCACAAGCCCAAGCAGTCCATTCAAGCTGGATCTACTAAGAAATCCGTTGATTTCCCAGAACTAAACGAAGATGGCCCCGAGCGTAAAAGAGCCAAGCTGTACCGGAAGAAGAATAAAAGGAGGACCCCTGGAGACGTTCAATGCTCGGAGAAAGGGCCACCTGGGGCCGTCGAGGGTTCTTCCTCAGAAAACGAGGGAGATGAGCCCAGGAATACGCTCACTGGGAAGAAACGAGCGTTAGAAGCACCGAGGCCGGAGGTTCGGATTGAGCCCACCGAGGAGTTTTTGACCGTCGAATTGGAGCCTGGGAATCCGGATAAAACAACCCAGATTGGCTCGAGCCTGGATGGGCCCTCGCAAGTTTTGATGATCGACTTCCTAAGGGAGAATATAGACGTTTTTGCGTGGAAAGCTTCTGATCTCACGGGAATAGATCCGAGCGTCATTGTTCACAGACTGAACGTGGATCCAACCTTCAAGCCCATCAAACAGAAGAAGAGAGACGTTCATGGCTTTAGGAAACGGGTTATCGAAGAAGAGGTGGGTAAGTTGCTTGATGCTCAGTACATCGAGGAGATTTTGTACCCAGAGTGGCTTTGCAATGTGGTGCTCGTTCCAAAGAGCGCTAATAAGTGGCGTATGTGCAACGACTTCACTGACCTCAACAAAGCGTGCCCCAAAGACCATTACCCCCTACCGAGGATCGATCAGTTGGTAGATTCTACGGCCGGGTGTGAACTCATGAGCATGATGGACGCCTTTCAGGGATATTATCAAATCTTTATGGCGCCCGAGGATCGCCCCAAAACTGCGTTTATTGTGCACTTGGGTGTCTACTGTTTCAAAGTCATGCCCTTCGGGCTCAAAAATGCGGGAGCAACCTATCAACGCCTTGTCAATAGAATGTTCGAGCGCGAAATTGGAAAATCTATGGAGGTATACATGGATGATATGATAGTCAAGAGTGAGCGCCAACACTCCCATTTGGAGGATCTCAAGCAGACTTTCGATATTCTTCGTCGCTACGGCATGAAGTTGAACCCTTCAAAGTGCACTTTTGGCGTTCGAGGTGGTAAATTCCTGGGATACATGGTCAGCCAACGTGGCATCGAGGCTAACCCTGAGAAGATTAAAGCGATCCTGGATATACCCTCCCCTCGCAATCTGAGAGAGGTCCAGGTACTCGTGGGAAAGGTCATTTCACTAAATCGGTTCATCTCCCGCTCAGCGGACCGGAATTTGCCCTTCTTTAAAATTTTGCGCAACGCTCGGAATTTCACGTGGAACGAGGATTGCGAAGAGGCCTTGCAGAACATGAAACAGTACCTGTCGAGCGCGCCTTTGTTGACCAAGCCAATCCCAGGAGAGAACTTGTTTATCTACCTCTCAGTTTCTTTAGAAGCCACGAGCGCTGTCCTCGTAGCAATCCGCGAGCGTAAGCATATGCCGGTGTATTACCTGAGCAAGACTCTACAGGGAGCCGAGAAAAGATACATGGAAATTGAGAAATTTGCCTTTGCGCTCGTTAATGCATCCCGAAGGCTGAGGCCATACTTTCAGGCTCACTCCATCACAGTGCTCACAGATCAACCGCTCAGACAAGTTTTATCTAAGCCGGATGTTTCGGGAAGATTAATTAAATGGGCGATTGAGCTTAGTCAGTTTGATATCTCCTTCGAGCCCCGTACAGCCATACAGGCTCAGGCAGTAGCCGATTTGTTGGTCGAACGTTTCAATTTGGAAACTGAGCCGCAGGCGGACGATGGTTTATGGCTTTTGCATACTGATGGCTCCTCGACCTCACAAGGGGGGGGAGCCGGGGTAACCCTCAGGGATCCCCTTGGGGCGGAAGTCGACTACGCAATCAAACTGGCGTTTCAAGTCACCAACAACGAAGCTGAGTATGAGGCTCTCATCCAAGGGCTCAGGATTGCGCTCCAAAATGGGGCCACTCGTGTCACAGCATACGTTGATTCGCAGTTGATCGCGAGTCAAATTGACGGTAGTTATGAGGCTCGAGAAACCACCATGGCACAGTACTTGTCGAGCGCCAAGAAAGAGATAGCCAAGTTCAAGGAATTCCATCTTTTGCAAATTCCGAGGGCGGAAAACGAACATGCTGACGCTCTATCGAAGTTTGCGTCTGCCTTGGATGGCGGTAGTGAACGTGCTGTTACATTTCTGAGAACGGAGGAGCCACTGATAAGCAAAGGCGAACCTTCGAAAGAAGTGCACGTGATTGACCCATCCGAGCCTTGTTGGCTTGATGAAATTGTCAGATTCCTCCAGGACGGAACTTGCCCGAGCGACAAAGTTGAGGCTCGGAAGATCAGATGTAAAGCCCCTCGCTTCTCCTTAGATGCCGAGGGTCGGTTATTCAAGCGATCCTTCCTAGGACCACCGTTGAGATGTTTGAGACCCTCGCAGGCTAAAGAAGTTTTAGAGCACGTACATAATGGGAGTTGCGGGAACCACTCAGGCGGACGAATCTTGGCAAAGAAAATCTTAAGGAGTGGGTTCTATTGGCCCTCAGTACTGCAAGATGCCATTAAATATTCCAAGAAATGTCCCAAGTGCCAGTTCCACTCCAACACTCCCCAGCTGCCGGCAGCTCAAATGACTCCTATTGACGTTTCATGGCCTTTTGATCAATGGGGCATTGATATTGTGGGGCCTCTCCCAATGGCGGTCGGGCAAAAGAAGTTCGTAATACTGGCCGTGGATTATTTCACTAAGTGGGCTGAGGCAGAAGCGGTTGCTAAGATAACGTTCAAAGTTGTGAGGGATTTTATTTGGAAAAATATCATCTGCAGATACGGCATCCCGAGGGTGCTCATCTCGGATAACGGTTCCCAGTTTATCGCTGCAGACACGCGGGATTGGTGCTATGAATTAGGGATCGAACAACGATTCACTTCCGTGGGTCATCCTCAGGCCAATGGTCAAGCCGAAGTGACCAACCGGACCATACTCCAGCATCTGAAAACGATGCTCGAAAGCAAGAAGGGAGAATGGGCTGAAGAACTTCAGGGAGCCCTATGGGCGTACCGCACTACTCCGCGAGCGGCAACGGGGGAAACCCCTTATTCCCTCGTGTACGGCTCCGAGGCCATGATACCTGCGGAAATAGCTCAAGAATCCGCACGCGTTGCCTATTTCGAGCCTGCCGCCAACGAGGCCAATCGGGCGCTTGAATTAGATTTATTGGATGAGAAGAGGAATGATGCTTGGGCACGTATTCACAAATACAAAGCAACCGTTGCTCGCCAGTACAATAAACGTGTTAAAGAAAGGACTTTCCAGCTAGGGGACTTGGTTCTCAAAAAAGTTGAAGTCTCCAAACACGTAGGTAAGTTGGACCCTAATTGGGAAGGCCCCTTCAAAGTCATCCAGGTACGAGCAAACAACACCTACCTATTGGAAACTTTGCAAGGCGAGCGACTCCCTAGGCCATGGAATGCATGCAACCTCAGAAGGTTTTACGTGTAGACTTCAATTTCTTTGTAATGGCCCGTTTGTGGCGTGAAAGCGCATTGTAATCATTTCCAAAAAATGCATTTATGTAACAGTAAGTATTTAACTCTTTGTTTTTATTATTTGCTTGCTTTGATTATTTTTATTTAATAATTCGAGCGACAAGGGGCCTACTCCGTGTCGAGCATCCTCCACGTCGAAAAGCCTAAGCAAAACTCCAATCATTCCGAAACTACGCTGTCCAGGTGTTGAGGATCATCCACCTATAACAGTTTGTGATATGAAGTCCTAATTTTGAGCGCGTCCGAAAACGGGGAGCCCAACGCACAACTTACTCCAGCTGAGTGTTCACCGCTCTAGCTCGTGCACGTAAGGACCCCCTGTGACCCTCATCCAATTGGGTAAGAGCACGCTCGTAAATAGTGGATGCCACTAACACTACGACTACGCTCGTTTTTACCCCTACTAAACCAATCCTACAGGGATTTCCTAAGTTCCAATTCAAGCCTCAAGGAGAATACAGCCAGGGAATATTCACGAGGATCACCCTCGCGCCTGTATTCCCTTAAAGGTTTTCTAAGTCCAAATACACAGTTCATTTCTACTGTGGCCAGGGAACCCTCCTAAGGGTCACCCTCGCGCCCGTAGCTGCAACAAGCCAACCGCCCGACGTCGCGAGCGTCTAAACTTAATATGCATGGTGATGAGTGTCAAAGGACCGTCGTAAAAGACGCCCTAGCCTACTTACACACTAATCGCAAACGCTCAAACAGCAGATATCAATATGAAAGCGGAGAGCACGATGGAATAACGTCATTCATCATTTAAAAGCAAGTAAGATAACATTCAGACATTCGAGCATTGAAGAAGAGATGCAAATATATCAGAAAGCGACATAAAGGATCCAATGTATTCTGGGACTAAAAGAAGGATTAAATACAAGAATAAAAATTGTTCATAAAGAAGAAGAGGCATTCGAACAGGTAAGAGCAAGAAGATGGTAGCCACGGGAGCTTCATTGGGCCGGAGCGTCAGGCTCGGGAGGAGCGGTTGAAAGGGGAACTGGGGCCAACACGTTAGCATCAGAAGTTTGGGCCTCGCCGGGTTCCTCTGCATCCGTCACGTCCATAAGGGTGCCCTCATCTTCTATCAGGAGAGGCTCGGGATCCCTCCGGTTAGCGGCAATAAACTCCCTCTGCAGTGTTTCCACCAACTCCTGATACTCAGGCTCCGCCAGAGTATCCGAGGGATCCTCCTCCTGGACCATGGGCTCGCAGTTCTCGTCAAGGTCCATGCGCAGACGAGCGTCAGATCGAGCGCTTTCCGGGGCCAGTCCCAACCTCACCATTTGCCCAATCGCTTTATAGAAGAAGCGTCGAGCATTATCGAAGCACTGAATGTTGGCCGCGAACACAAAGGCCTTAGAGCGCACGAACTTCTTCACCGCCTCATTCTGGCGAGTGCTCTCCGCCAGTTGCTCGCCCAGCTCCACATTTTGAGTCCTCAGCTGGTCTCGCTCATCCTTCATCTTCTTATGACGCTCATCAAGAGTAAGATAGGCCTCGTCCGTCTTTCGAAGGTTCTCCCTCGCCTGATCCAAGTCACGGTGGGCTGCAGTTAGTTGAGCGTGGAGGTTGTTGTTATCCTCTTGCAATTGGACCGGGTCAGAGATGCGCAGCAGTTTCTTGTATTTGGCCTTATGACTGGAGTATGCTTGCGCTCGACCCTGCAAGTTCTTCAGTCTTGGGATTACCTCCTGGGAAACATTAAGCGAGGGTCATAATTCGAGCGTGGAAAAAGAAAGGAAAATGTGATAATAGGGAATACACACGTACCGTCATAAGAACGTGGCATGCATCATCAGCAACGCGAGCGGCATCATGATTGTTCAACTTGTCATGGTCGCCGGAAAATTGGAGTTTCCCAACGATGTCGGAGACAAGGTTGACGGAGTAAGCGTTCTTTTTTAAGAGCACGGGGCCCTCAGTCCGCTGCCGCTTGTAACGGGAGTCACCCTTGCAGCCTATCTTCCAGAATTCTTCATCCTCGGAAGACGAAGTGTCATTGCCCTCGCCTCGGTGGCCCACGACCACCTCTTTCCCCTTGCCGGAGATAGGAAGGGAATCCGGCATCCTTTTCCTCTTGCCAGGACGGTCAGCCCGGAGGGTTTCATGGATACGGACAGGCTCGCCCGAGCGGTTCCGTGACCCGCTTGAACTCAAGGAGATTGGGCCCACGGGGGCCGCCGGCGGAGGAGTGGCCTCGTGGGCACCTTCCAGTGTTAGATCCTCAATGGGGCCCGTGGGGGGAGCCACGTTCCCCGCGCCCCCTCGAGCATTTCCTTGTCCTCGGCCCGCTGCTCGGCGGTTTACCCTCGCCCTCGGAGGGCGGTTCTGCTGCGGTTGCTGTTGTTGAGGGTCAACCGCGGGTCCTTGGGCACCCAGCATACGGGATAAGGCCTCAGCATTCATGCCTCTAGAGAGAATTTGGATGCCTGCAAGTGAAGGGAAACGAGCGTCAGATGATTGATGATTTGAATCGAGTAAACAAGAGAACATTGATAACTGTAAGTCAGAAAGTTATTCTAAAGTTAGAGATGTTAGTTCCTAGAATCTAACCGTCGAGGGTCATGATGTCAGTAGGAGGGTTGAGTATCATGTCAGGGGGGCAAGATAACCCATATCGGAACAACACCCCTTCATTCTTCACCAATGTCTCCGCTTTAATCCACTTCTTTTCAGCCCTCATCTCGAGGGCTAATCCCATCGCCCACTCTTCAAAATCCTTGTTCCTCATCCTCTCCCTAATCAATGGACCCTCGCCGTGAATCATCCATTGACGGTGAACCCCAAAAATTCCCCCGGGAGCCCCCACGAAAAAGTATTTTTCCTTCCAATGCTCGCCATACGAGGTAGACGGGGAATCTATCATCTTGAAGCCTGATTTGGCCTGGGCGTAGTAAAATCCATCTGTGGGCGACGAGCGTGGCGAGCGGGCTACTTGGATTAAGCTGTCAAAATTGATTATCGAGGGTGCTTTGCCCAGGGCCCTCATCATTATTATGAACGCGTTGATTAGGGCTATGCCATTGGGAAGAATTTGTGAAGGGCAAAGCCCTAGATGATGGTAAATGATGACGGCATCGTGAGCGATTGGAAACCTCAGACCGCCAGCAAGAACTGCGTCCCAGTAGACCGCCATCATCCCAGGCGGTGGTCGATTGGCCCTTTCCCCCTCCTCAGGAAGTCTCATGGGGAACACAACTTCATCCCAATACGCTTTCGCCCTCAGCTCTTCCAAATCACCGAGGGTCAGAATACTTTCAATTTCGTCGGGCGATCTGTCAGTCTGGTGGCGGTTGTCTTGCCTTACCCGAGTGGCAGGCTCCTTGCCTCTCCTCTGACGCCTTCTGGAGGGTTCAGCCTCGAATGGACGCCCGGATGGACCCGCTTCACCCTCGGGAGCCGCCATGGCCACTGTGATCCTATGATCTTGAGGTCTCACGGCGCTATTCAGGACAGGGAATACTCTTTCCCCTTGCCTCTGCATCTCCATTACATTGTCCATCTCCTCAAAGAGGTCATCCGTCTCACCGGGAACACGCTCGTTCATCCCTTGAACAGCAGCGTTCACCTCTTCCTCCCCGGCGTCAACTGGGGCTTGGGCCACCGATATCGCCATGGGAATAACTTCACCTGAGTGCGCCCTAATTAAAGGAACAGCTACGGGAACGTCGCCGTGAGGGGAGGAACTCCCCACTGACATCTCTTCAATCTCCCGTACATAGTCATCGGCTTGATTTCCGGCCATGGTCAGTTTTCAATTTTTTTTTGGAAACGGGATTTCTAACAGAGAGCTTAAAGGGGGATAAACTTTCAGAAACAAATTCAGTGGTGGATAGCGGTTCTTCCCTCAAGGGTTTATCTCACACAACCTAAGACTAATGTTAGTACGGGGAAAATAAGAAGAAGAATCAGGAATTTCTTACCTAAGATGTGGAGAAGAAGAAATTCGCCGGAGCAAAGGACTCTTGCTATGAATATGCTTGAAGGAAGTCTGAATGCGTGAAAAAGCTTCCAAGGCCCTGCAAACCCTTATTTATAGGTGAGATGGAGCATGGATTAGGGTTGAAAATTCAAAAATGTAATCATTTCCCGCCTGGGAAACCCCCCACTTTTGGTAACCGCCTCACGTCTCCCGGAGTCCACGCGCCCACGTTCCCACTCTGCATTAAATGCGGACTTGACAGCATTTAATGCGATGTCAGTTTGTGTCCGTTACAGAAGGCCAGCAGTCTCCTCGAGGGTAATCTCTCGTCCCTCGGATATTTGACATTCAGGACTCCTCCCTTATAAATTCTACAGTACGCTCGAAGCGATACTACAGAATTTGGGGGGCAAAATGATGAGGCCTAAAAATCATTCTCAAATCAGAGCCGTCCACGTGGCAACACAATGCTGACCAGAGCCCTGGCGCTCGCCTTGATGGGCTCATGGGCCTTCCACTCGCTCGATTGCCAGTTAGTGTTATCCGTCAGTCAGTGGGTGACCCTTCAGATCAAGGGCCGTAACCAACGGGTTTGACGCTCGCATCGCGGCCCTCATGGTTATCCTTCTCAGGGAAGCGCCCACATGGGGGCCCCACTAGTACGCTCGGTATTTCGACGCTCAAGGGTCATATACCGCGAGGAGGCCATCCATGCATTCTTCGAGCGTCACCAACGCTCGGGCATATCCATACCCCGTTTCGTTGGATCCGAACCTCGGCAGAAAGGATCTTAGGTCCGTCTCCCGCGTCGCCCTCGTCAACAACCTCTGACACAAAGGTACTGTGTACCGGGCACCTGACACGCCGTCACCCTTTTCAGGGATGTCATTCTCACCCCACTAAAAGCTGACGCGTGTTAGGGCAACACAGGTTTGGGACCACATGGTCAATTTACCCCTCTATCCCCATCCCTAACATATAAATAGGAGAGAATCCATGCATTTTCTCCCAAGGGGATCATCTGCATAAAAACCATACACACTGTTCTGGGCATTTTCCATTGAACTTCTCAAGCTTTTCACTCACCACAGTAACTCTACCTTAGTAGCTTGCACTCTTGGTGTTATCCTAGCTGGAAGAACCCACGCTCAAAAGGAAACCCAGATCCTGAGGCCCCCTTGCCTGTGATGGTCTTTCCCTTTTCATACAAATTCTAAAGTGTTGTTGCATTAGGAAACCCAGATTTCTTGCACCATCAAGGATTTTTTTAACTTTTTATCCAAATTGCCAAATGTTTAAATTATCATCTATACTTTACAAAATTTTCAGATTGTCATCTAGACTATTTGAGTGTTAACATGTGTCTTATTTTCGAAAAAAATTAACAATTTTAGAAAAGAAAAAAGAGTCACATGTTAATATCTGAAAGACCGAGATGACAATTTGAAATTTTTTAAAAAATACTAATGACAATTTAAAATATTTGTAAATTTGTATAAAAAGTTAAAAAAAGGGAAAATTTGAGAAATTTATAATACAAGGAATAAATTGTTTTTTTTTTTCTTGAACTTTTCCGTAGAAAAAATATTTTCAAATATCATGAAAAAATGAAGAGAACAAAATGGAGTTCACGAGTGAACAGGGATTCATTTTTCTGTAATGGTGGAACCCAATATGCCAAGACTTTAAGCTGGATATATCTTTACTTGAAAAGACATCTCCTAGTACATAATTTAGAATCTTTAAATTTTGTTTAAATTCTGAATGACGACCTAGGCTACCTAGTATATATATATATATTTCATATTTTTTTCTTTTTCTTTTGGTGGATTTTTGAGTTTTAAAGTCCTTTTAAACATTAAAAAAAATCGGATAGAAGTTAATTAACCTATGAAATGTAATAATTTACCTCAGTTACAAATTGGACAATTTGAATAAAAATCTCTCTATTTTTTAGGATTTTTTTTTTACAAATTTCATAGAAAGACATTTAAAAATTGTCACTATATAATTTTCTTTTATACATATACACCCAAACGAAATTCGAACCCAGGATCTTTCCTGGAAAATGAACCTCAATTACGTATGTTTTTTAAAATTATCATCTTTAACGTATTCTATCATATTATATTAAAAAAGGTTATCTAATTTCGTCAATTTTTTTACTATATTTCGATAAGGGAGCAGTATTTATATTGTATATTTATATTGATGAAGCTAGTTTGGAAAACAGTGTCCACGCTTTGACTGGTAGTCACGATGTTGATGTTTCCAAGAGTGCACGAGTGCTTGTTTCTTATTATTCTAATTTCTTTTTTATTATTATTTTTAAACCAATGTATTTTAAGATATCCAAATTAAAGTGTCCATATTTCACCTTTGATCATCTCAAAACAGTTCGTACCTCCCCGTTTAGAATCCTAGATGGACCACTAATTACGATTTACGGATTTATTTATCTGTGCATTCCTCAAGGGCATAAATGCTCGAATATTTTTAAAAATATCATATTATCATATCATATCGGTACTTTTATCGAATACTTTTTAAGTAAGAAGTTTAAGAAAAAATAAGTGATGTTGTATTTATATTTTGTCGTATTTGTATCATCATACTCGTATTTATTCATAATAGCTCGAGGAGATTTAATTTAATTGTATAATGTAATCAATCATAATTAACGGTAATTTTCACAATAAGAAAGTATAATCATTCAATGACTATAGATGTATTTTTCGATTAGAAAATGCATTATTGTGTAGAAACTAAGAATAAACTGGGTGGAACTTTGAAAATTCAGAATCATATCAACCCATGAATCGCCAAGGAAAAAAATTAAAAATTAAAAATAAAAATGGGTGAACCTTTTTTAGTAAATTGATGAGACGAAATTCTCAAGAATAGTAATTAATTACTAATCTACTATGTATTTAACTAACTACACACATTACCAATTCCTCATACCTGCCGTTTCAAGGTTACATATGCTTCATGAGATACCTTATATTACATCTTAGTAGTTAAAAGTTAAAACTAATAGGAAACCTTACCTCTTAATAATTCGATACGTCTTGAACATATCACTTAAAACGAGAATTCAGTTGAAAAAAAAAAGAGTGTTAGTGTTTCCACATAAAATTTAAACTCATTTACCCTATACGTTTTAGAGGGTAGGTTGAAGTTTGAAAATAGGGAAAAGTAAAAAAAATGATATCAACTAATTCTCACTAATATTTTTGGAACACATTTTGATGGGGTGTCTTCCGATTTGACAAACTCCAACACTTTAGAATTTGTTTAAGTGGGGAAACAGGGATCAAATGCTCAGACAGGGGTTGCCGGAGTGAATGAGTTCAACCTACTAGGAACAAACACAACAAAGAACGTTAGAAGGCCAAGCTGGGGAAATGGGGGGTTATACCCAATTTGGTTCTCCGACGCTCAAGTCAGTATCAGATGATAAAGAAGATGAAGATAAAACCGAGCTCAAATGTATGAAGCTTGCCTTTAAAGTGTATGGGATTCTCAGTATTTATAGTTGAGGGTCAGGGCCCTTTTAGTAATTGCCACCCAAGTGGTCCTGCATTGGTGTCGCCCCAGACGCGTGGCGTAATGAGGAGCCTTTGAAAAAGGACCTCTTGCAAAAGCCTGCAAAAGGTTGGTGGAGGGCAACAATGGCAGGTGCACATTGGGGTACTATTTGTCAGAGAGCGTTATAGGGTTGTTACCGAGGGCCAGGCACGCTCGGGTTTGATATGGGCTTTGGAGGCTCGCAGGCCCAAAAAGATGGCTTGGAGAGAGCAACTTCGCTCCTTCAGCCATGAAGTAATCTCGAGGGCGGACCCTGAGATGCCTTCGAGGGCCATGTGGCAAATGTATCGCTAGTCCTGTTCGCCCGCTCGGGGGGGGGGGGGGGGGGGGAGGGGGAGGCTAGGATTCCTTTAACAAGGAAGAGGATATTCCCTCGAAGTGAATAGTTGACAGCGAGGGGGAACTCTGAGTTAAGGGCCATGAGACGCCACGGTGTCACGCTTTGGTTGGGCCACGTGTCGCCCTCGTGGCTAGCCCGTATTTTAGCCTCATCATTTTGCCCCCCAATTCTGTAGTCACAGTAATGTGGACTATAGAATTCACACTTTCAAATTGCCGAGGGACACCTTTGGCGGGGAGGTTGTGCCCTCGAAAGCCTTATTTTGAGGAAGCATTTAATGTAGTCTTTTCATGTTAATCGGTCGGACTGCCAGGCATTAAATGCCATTAAGCAAGTGGGTGTGCCTTTTCAGGAAACAGTGCGTGAACCTTGGGGATGGGTGTGACGGTTCGCAAAAGTGGGTAGTTACCTAGGCGGGAATGATTACACTTTTGAATTTATTGCCCAAATCCCACCAACTCTCTCTTATAAATTGGGACATGTTCATCAATTTGTTCCTTTTTCACGCATATCTTCCTCAGAGCACTTAGAACTTTCAGAAATTCTCTTTCATTCTTAGGCAAATCCCAGCGATTCCAAAGATTCAGAACTTTAGGTAATACTTCGAATCCTTCTCTAGCTTTCTTATTTGCTAACTTTAGTTCAACAAGTATTCTTCTCTTATTCACCCCTTTCGACATATCTATCACCCATCATCCATCATGTTCGGTGAGTACATCGATGAAGTGGTTAGGGAAATAGAGGACATGGCGAGTTCTAGTTCTCCTTCTCATAATCCTACACCCCATCACCAAACAATGGAAGAAATTTTCGGTGAGGCTAGGGATGAAGAACTTGATGCTGCTGTGTCGGCCATGGGGGAACGCAAGTGGAGTAGATCACCTTTTTAAAGAGATGGATTTGGTCCTGGAGGCGGAGCGTCAGGGTGTTGCTTTGCCATTGGTGGAGAGTTCCATTAGGTCACACCGTCATACCGTAACTGTTGCGATTCAGGGCCCCATCCACGAGCGGGTGGCCGCCGGGCCTTCAGAGGAACCCAAAGCCAAACGTCGAAAGAGGAGTAAAAAATCCAAAGTGCCGGTGGAAGGGGAGAGTTCCGACATGCAAGCCACGGACAGGACCCCTGATGAAATTAAAAGCACCATGTCCGTGGGGGATTTAGTCACATTGAGGGCCCCAAAAGCACTTGGATGAGAGATTTACGTTTTGGCTACCGGAGGAGCATGAGAGGGCCAATAGTCCACCTCCCAGAGAGATGACAGTGTATAAAGATACCATAGCCGCTGGGGGATTAAGATTTCCAATTCCGGTTCCCATGGCGAGCATTCTCAACTACCTGAACTTGAGCCCCTCATAGATTCTTCCCAATGGGATAGCCCTTATCAATGCCTTTATCATTCTGATGAAATGTAATGGGCAAGAGCCTTCAATTCACAACTTCACAAGTCTATTCCAAGTGGCCCGCTCACCCCGCTCGTCTCCAAGGGCGGGATTCTATTATGTCCAAGCTAAATCCAACATGAGGTTGATTGATTCCCTCTCAAGTTCATATGGTACTGAGTGGAAGGAAAAGTTCTTCTTTGTAAGGGCTACCGAGGATAAAGACTTTGGAGTTCCTCGAGCGTGGGTTATTCATGGAGATGGGCCTCTTGTAAAATCCTATTTAGAGCTTGTATTTCCCATAAAATGGGCCCAGGACTTGGCCCTCGCGATGAAGAACGAGGGTTGGCTCATTTCCGCCAAAGACTTGATGGATGATGAAGAGTTGTTATTCCTCTACGGGCTTGTGAGCCCTCCTGACATGTTTGCTAACTCTCTCGAGCGGAATTTGGAGAGAGATGGTTAGAATCTAGGATACTAACTTTAGATAGGAACACTAACTTAGTCCCTTGAATCTTTGATAAGAAAAACTGATCCTTGTATTTTTCCTTGGCAGGTGTGAATATTCTGATGGCAGGAAAAGGCATTGTTAACGTGACTGCACTTTTGGGCGCTCGGAGAAATCAAGAGCGCCCTCAATAACAGCAACAACAGCAACAGTAGCAACAAATGCCAGACTACTTGGGCGGTGGCCAAGGAGACGGTCACGGAGGCGACCGTGGTGTGAGTTCAAACACCCCCAGAAGGGGTCGAGGGAAAGGCCGTGGGGCTACCCCTGAGACCAGGATTATCCCTAGCCAAGGGGACCAATCCACTCCACGAGGCGGGGAGCTGCCTCTATAAATTGCTCCCAACGAATGTCGAGGGTAACACACAGGTGTTGTCATTAGAAAAATTCCGGAGGATCAGGCCCCTCCCTCGAGGAAGAGAAAGAGATTGTCAGATACTGTTCCGGTGACAGGCAAGGGTAAAGCCTTCATGGTGGG
Organism: Lantana camara; assembly: GCA_037501455.1. Lineage (NCBI taxonomy): Eukaryota > Viridiplantae > Streptophyta > Magnoliopsida > Lamiales > Verbenaceae > Lantana > Lantana camara. The sequence goes on along the minus strand of CM074862.1, from coordinate 84,661,091 downwards.
CGACCCTGGTGATGGTGAAACCTCCTCCTCAGAGGGGGAACGGATTTTGACCTTTGAGCGCCAGGGTGATTCCTTGTACCGGCGCCCTGCTACTTCTGGTCCCACCCTTCTAAGGGATAGCAAATCTTCCCGGACTTTGGCACATAGCATTTTCCAGCGGGTGTAATTTTCCGGTGACCATAGGGAGCTGTTCTCCTAAAGCACTAACCAACTGATAGATGACATTGTTTTCTCAATCGTCGGGGTAAGCACTAGGTTCTACTTATATGTACTTTTATTCACTTGCTGACCTTCTCAAAAATTCTTCTAAGTGTTGATGTTAATTTCTTGTAGGCGGTGCTGTCGAGGCTGATGAATCTGGGGAGACGCTCGTTGACCTTCGCTGAGCGCAAAGCCAAGTGCAAGAAGATGGCTTGGGCTGGCCATCCCGGTCAACTCCAGGAGGAGAATGATCTTTTGAGGGCCCAATATGAGTCCGTCGAGACTGAGTTCAATAAAGTCAAGAAGGAGCTGGAGGAGAAGGAGAAGGCACGCAAGAAACTCCGCGAGAGGCTGACCTAGGCTAAAAAAGATAGTGATAACTTGGCCAAGGAGTTAGAGGATAGGAATCAGCGGTTGTGTAACGCCAAAAAGGAGGCCACTGAAGCAACCAAGAAGGCCTGCGAGGAGGATTTCAACAGGATACTCCCCGAGCATATATCTCAGGCAAACCACAAGGCTTTGCTGAAATTCTGCCATTCTAAGGCTTTTGGCTTTGCTGCCACTCTGCATTGTTTTGATGAGGCATAAAAAGCCTTTGATTTCGTCGTGTGCCAACTAAACACTATGGGCCTGGTAGATGCTTTTTCCTTAGACTTCGAGCGCATGGGCCTCCAATACAACGAGGATCTGAGCCTTCAAGTGGCGGCCGAGGGGAACCCTGAGGATAACTTGACCGAGCCAGAGTATGCTGATTTGATTGCCCTCCTTCAAGGGGAGTTCATAAAGGCGCATGAGCCTGTCGAGGAGCTATTTAATGAGGGAATCAACGAGGCTGGACCTGTCCCCGAGGTCCCATCTTCCAATCGTATTCAATCGCTAAAAACCGAGGAGACTCCCGCTCCCGCGGTCGAGAACCTTGAGCCCTAAGCTCCCCAAGCGCCCGCTAATACTTCTGATGCTATGGTGGTGGACCTAGAAAGCTGTCAAGGCCAAGATGCTCAAATTTAGTTTGGAGCATCACAACACATTGCCCCTCACTAGTATCTCATATACTCTGTAAGTTGTTTACGCTCTGACGCCACGGGTACTGGTTTAGATAGGCATCCTGTGATCTTTTCAAGGGGTTCAATCTCGTAAACAGGAATTAGATAGCTGCCTCTGATGATCTTTTCAAGGGGTTCAATCTCGTAAACATGTATGTTTCTTCTTAGAATATGCTTGTAGTACCTTTGATGTAATAGGCATGGTAGCCCAACTTTTGTACTTGAGTGTACGCTCCTTTTGAATGAATGAATATTGCCTTGATTGAATACTTTTTGTTCCTTACCTTTGCATTTACTTTGTATGCTTATCCCATTTTGACTCTAACGTAAGAGGTTATAGAATGAAGCTAAGTAAAATTTGGTATAGGAGTTTGCATTATTTAGGCTAAGTAAGGAAACGCGAAAGGCCTGCTTCCGAGGGCACCCTGGTTAGGTTACGGAGTTACTTAGAAGATTTCTCTAAGGAGTTTCCCATAAGAAATTAAGCTAAAAAAACGCGAGGGGCCTATTTTCGAGGGCACCCTGGTTACTTAAAAAGTTTATTTAGGGAGTATTCCGTAAGAAATTTTGCTAAGTGTTGTAAAACCACAAGCGTGAACTAGGAGTAAGGCCTAACCGTTTTTTTTTTAGATTACGAGCGTGAGCTAGAAGCAATGTCTAGCCGCTCTACTGAAATTACGAGTGCGAACTAAAAGCAAAGGTCTAGTTGTTCTTTTTTCATTTCGCGATCCCAGAACTAACTTTAACTTAATAGCTGGGGATATGTATGCGTATATATACTATCAAGCCTTTCGACGTGGAGTGCCCTTGATGCGAAGTTGGCGTTGATAAGTACAATGTGACTCTTATATAAGGGATCCGCCCAGCTTGGGCCTGAGTGGCTTTTACCTATGGTGCCAAAGGAGGATCTGAATAGCGTGTTATAAGTACGCTTGCACAAAACCCTTTGCTTAGAAGAAGTACGTTCCTTCACTCTCTCTCTTTTTTTTTTTTTTTTAAAAAAAAAGTATTACATTGAGCCCACTGTTGGGGTTTTACAATGCTCGTTCTTAAGAAACTTAAACATAAAATTTTCGGAGATTGCATGGGTTCCATGGTCAAGGGAGACACTCGCCTTGAAGCGTTTCAAGTGTGTAAGTGTTATTGGGCCTCACTTGGGTGAATTTGAATGGCCTTCCCAGTTTGGGTCTAACTTGCCCACATGCCTTGATACTTTAACTTTCTTTAACACCAGATCTCCTAACTGGAAAGCCCTTTACTTAACCCGCTTGTTGTATTGATGAGCCACCGAGACCTTGTATTTGTGGATACGCGTCCAAGAGTTATTCCTTCTTCTTCCAACAAATCCAACTCGAGCGCCCGTCTTCCCTCGTCGGTTTCAGGCTCGAAGTAAGCAACACGAGCAGATTCTTATGTAATTTTCGCAGGTACCATAGCTTCTGAGCCATACACAAAGGAATAAGGGTTTCTCCTATGGCGGCTCGAGGGGTTGTGCGATAGGCCCATAAGGCTCCTTGCAGCTCTTCAGCCCATTCCTCTTTCTTGCTCTCGAGCATTGTTTTGAAATGCTGCAAGATGATCCTGTTAGGGACTTCAGCTTGTCCGTTGACTTGGGGATGCCCTACGGAAGTGAAGCGTTGTTCAATTCCCAATTTCGAGCACCACTCTCTGGTGTCAGCAGCGATAAATTGGGATCCATTATCTGAGATCAATGCCATATCTGCAAATGATGTTCTTCCAAATGAAGTCCCTGACCACGCGAAAGGTGATCTTAGCGACTACTTCTGCCTCGGCCCATTTTGTGAAGTAATCCACTACCAGGATAACAAGTTTCTTCTGCCCTAATGCAATTGGCAATGGCCCCACGATATCAATGCCCCATTGATCAAAAGGCCATGCAACATCTATAGGAGTCATTTGAGCCGCGGGCAGTTGTGGAAAGTTGGAATGAAACTGGCACTTGGGACATTTCTTAGAGAAAGCAATAGAATCTTGCAGGATTGTGGGCTAATAGAAGCCACTGCTTAACACCTTTTTGGCGATGACATGCCCCCCAGAGTGATTCCCACAACTTCCACTGTGGATATGTTAGAGACCTCTTTAGCCTGCGAGGGCCTTAAACACTTCATTGGAGGGCCTTGATAAGATCACTTGAAGAGTCTACCCTCGGGGTCAAGGAAAAACCGAGGGGCCTTGCACCTGATTTTTCTGGCTTCTACTCTGTCAGTGGGGCAAACACCTTCTTTAGGGAACCTTACTATATCATCGAGCTGGCATGGTTCGGATAGATCAATCATGGTTACTTCCTGTAAACCTTTCCTTTCTCTTATCAAAGGCTCCTCTGTTCTAAGGAAAGTAATGGAGTGATTGCATGATCCCCCGAGGGCGGAGGCAAACGTAAATAGGGCATTAGCACGTTGGTTCTCTACTCGTGGGACTTGGAGCAGGTGAAACTCTTTAAACCTGTAAATGGCTTCTTTTGCTTTTTCCAGATACTGCACCATGGTGGTTTCTCGAGCTTCATATGTTCCTTCAATCTGGCTCACGATCAGTTGTGAGTCAACATAGGTGGTGATTCGAGAGGCTCTGTTTTTTAGGATAATTTTTAGCCCTTGGATGAGGGCCTCATATTCCGCCTCATTGTTGGTAACTTGAAAATCTAGCCTGATTGCAAAGTCTACTTCAACTCCATCGGGGTTTCTAAGGGTTACCACTGCTTCTCCCCCTTGAGAGGTCGAGGAACCATCGGTGTGCAGGAACCACAAACCATCACTCTCTACAGGGATGGGTTCCAGATCAAAGCGCTCAACTAGCAAATCTGCCACCACCTGTGCTTGAATGGTTGTTCTTGGCTCAAAACTGATGTTAAATTGGCTGAGTTCAATTGCCCATTTAACCAGCCTTCTAGAAACATCTAGTTTTGCCAAAACTTGCTTCAGTCTGGAAATATGGCCTCAGTCTTTGCGAGGCGTTCACGAGGGTGAAAGCGAATTTCTCAATTTCCAAGTATTTCTTTTCAGCGCCTTGTAGATAATAGACAGACAGATGTTTGTGGTCTCGCACAGCCACAAGGACCACACTCATTGCCTCCTTGGAAGCTGAAAGGTAGATAAAGAGGTTCTTACCTTCGACCGGCTGGGTCAATAAGGGTGCGCACGAGAGGTAGGTCTTCATATCTTGCAATGCCTTCTCACATTCCTCGGTCCAAACAAAGTTTCTAGCATTACGTAAGATCTTGAAGAATGACAAGTTCCTGTCCGCCGAGCGGGATATAAATCTGTTTAGAGAGATAATTTTTCCCACCAGGATTTACACCTCTCTAACATCCCAAGGGGAAGGGATCTCCAAGATAGCTTTGATCTCCTCAGGATTGGCCTCAACTCCGCGCTGGCTCACCATATATCCCAAGAATTTACCCCATCGAACTCAAAATGTGCACTTGGAAGGGTTTAGTTTCATTCCATACTGGCGCAATATATTAAAAGTTCACCTTGGGTCTTCCAGATAAGAATATTGCTGCTCGCTTTTGACAATCATGTCATCCACTTAGACTTCCATAGAACTCCCTATGTCCTTTTCGAACATCCTGTTAACAAGGTGCTGATATGTAGCACCTTGGTTTTTTAATCCAAAAGGCATAACCAGAAAACAGTAGACTCCCATATGGACCATAAACGATGTTTTTGGGCGATCCTCGGGAGCCGTGAAGATCTGGTAATATCCCTGGAATGCATCCATCATGCTCATTAACTCGCAACCAGCTGTTGAATCCACTAGTTGGTCAATTCGAGGCAATGGGTATGGATCTTTGGGACAAGCCTTGTTGAGATCTGTGAAATCATTACACATTCGCCACTTGTTCGTCTTTTTTGGCACGAGGACAATGTTGCACAACCATTTTGGATACAGGATTTCCTCGATATACTGAGCCTCGAGGAACCTGTTCAGTTCTTCCTCAATGATCTTTCTTCTGAACCCATTGGTTTCTCTCTTCTTTTGTTTAATGGATTTGAAGGCAGGGTCCACATTGAGCCTATGAACCATGACACTGGGGTCGATCCTGGTGAGATATGATGCTTTCCATGTAAAAACATCTATATTCTCCCTCAAGAACTCGATCATCATGATTTGCGAAGGTCCAGAGAGGTTTGAACCGTTCTAGCTCAATGGTCAGAAACTTCTCAGTGGGTTCTATCCGTACTTCAGGGCGTGGGGCCTCGAGGGCTCTTTTCTTACCTGTGAGGCATTGGTCTCTACCCTCGGGATCCCCCTCATTCGCGTCTTCTTACGAGGAGGACACCCCAACTGCACCTGGGGGACCACCCTTGGGGCTAGCTTCCTTGTGTGGACCTTTCTTTTTGTTTTTCTTTTTGTTGAGCCTCCCTCTCTTTCGTGTCGGACCATCCTCGTCCAAATTGGGAAAATCTATAGACTTCTCGGTGGATCTGATTTGGAAGGTTTTCTCAGGCTTGAATTTTTTTAGGGACAACATATAGTATTCCCAAGCTTCGTTAACGTTGCAGAGAACCTCACCTGTTCCCTCAGGGGTGGGAAATTTGATCTTTTGGTGGTAGGTGGATATGATCGCCTTGAAATCAACAAGGACGGGTCACTCAATTATGATGTTGTAAGGGATCTCAATCTCCACCACCGCATAAGTGACCATCAAAGTTTTCTGCTGTGGGGGGCGACCAAAAGAGGTGGCTAAGCGAATTTGTCCACGAGAGACAATCTCAGAACCCCCAAAGCCGACGAGGGCTGTTCTGAGGGGCTCGAGGGGAATGTTTGTGATATTCATCGTTTGAAAAATAGAGTAAGGAAGAATATCCACAGAGCTTCCACTATCAACTAGAACCCTCTTTACAACGTGATTATGAACATCTACGCTAACCACCATAGGGCAATCAGAGGTTTTACTGACCCCATGGGGTGTTACAATGTGTTCTAGGTCCTTTTTTGTGAATCCTATTGCTTCATTCTCCCTTGAGTTGGGGGCGCTTCCCTCTTTAATGGCATACACTTGTTTTGGCACCGAGGGCCTTTGGTCATAGCTTCTGACATAGCGACAGCGAGAGGCGTTGGAATCTCCTCCCGAGGAGCCTTTAGCAATCATGTGGATCACCGCGAAGGGTGCATTCTCCACTTCGGACATTTTCTGCTTGCCCGTGTTACTGCTCTCAGGGTGGCGCCCTCGGGGGCTCTTCGAGAGCGAAGGACTTCTCCTTCTGGCCTTGGCTCATTCATTGCAATGTTGTCATAGCATTCCAAAATCTTGACAAATTTTTTCATATGACCCCTAGAAATGAGCCTTTGTATCTCATTCTTCAACTGCCGACACTCATCTGTGTCTTTCTGCTTGTGGAAGACACAATACTTTCCCGAGCACCTTTGAGCTTTTGCTTCCCTTAGTTTCCGAGGTCTGCTGAAAAGTTTCTTGTCGGAGAGGGAATAGATCTCAGAAATGGGCCTGTTGAGGGGAATGCGCTCAGTATCAAATGATGAAGAAGATGAAGATAAAACCGAGCTCAAATGTATGAAGCTTGCCTTTAGAGTGTATGAGATTCTCAGTATTTATAGTTGAGGGTCAGGGCCCTTTTAGTAATTGCCACCAAGTGGTCCTGCATTGGTTGTCGCCCTAGACACGTGGCGTAATGAAGAGCCTTTGAAAAAGGACCTCCTGCAAAAGCCTGCAAAAAGGTTGGTGGAAGGCAACAATAGCAAGTGCGCATTGGGGTAGTATATGTCAGAGAATGTTATAGGGTTGTTACCAAGGGCCAGGTACGCTCGGGTTTGATATGGGCTTTGGAGGCTCGTAGGTTCGAGGGGGTACCTGGGCCCAAAGAAATGGCGTGGAGGGAGCAACTTCGTTCCTTCAGCCATGAAGTAATCTCGAGGGCGGACCCTGAGATGCCCTCGAGGGCCATGTGGCAAATGCATCACTAGCCTTGTTCGCCTCGGGAGGGAAGGCTAGGATTCCTGTAACGAAGGAGCCGATATTCCCTCGAAGTGAACAGTTGACAACGAGGGGGAACTCTGAGTTAAGGGCCTTGAGACGCCACGGTGCCACGCTTTGGTTGGGCCACGTGTCGCCCTCGTGAGTCGTGGCTAACCCGTATTTTAGCCTCATCACATTTTTTTTAGCAACAAAAAGATTTATTAACTTTTAAATGTGTAAGATTAATGACAAATTACGCCGAAAACTGCCTAATCATTAAATTAACCTAATCATTAAACTAACACATTTGAAAGTTAATGAACTTTTGTGTCGCCAAAAAAAAAATATGCTCCAAAAATACTAGTAAAAATTAGTTGGTATCATTTTCTCTTTGCATTTTTCACTTTGAAAATACAAGCATTTAATTTACTTATCATCAAAATTTTCCACGGCAAAAAATTTATAATATTTAATATTAGAAAGAAAAATATAAAACTTAGAATGGGTAACACTTTATCTTAGATCCAAAGAACATTTTTTTGATTGAAATTATATGCTATAAACTTATATATATATATATATATGTATATATATATATATACTATTATATATTTAATAACGATATTTAATTTTTAATTGTATATTTCGATCAAATGAAAATCAGATCGTTGGTTGATCTTTTTTAACTTTATTATTTAGTTGCCAAATTGATCGGGAGAAGTAATAACTATTTATTAGTATTTTGATAGTTTAAATTGTAAAATAAACACTATTAATTTATTCTAATCAACAGTGGATAATGACTTTTGTATTGCATCATAAGTTCATTTTTATTGGCAAGAAAAATATAACTATTATAAATGATAGAACATGATTACTTGTAAATTCACGACCAAATGTATGCTAAATTTAGTATTTTGCCTATGTGCAATTTATAAATTTGATCACAAATTAATATATTTATTAGGTCTTTATTCATTATGTTTACTGATATAAAATTAAATATTTAATAAAATAACTTTCTTTTCAACAAAGTTCTAAACTCAGATATTGAAGCACTTAAATATATTATTCTTTGACTCATCTAATCATATTATGGCACATATATACGTATATATAATATATGTGATAATTTATGGTCTAAAAATTTAAATAGTTTTCTAAAAATAAACTCATCAAAGTTACCGATCAGTTTATCTTTTATTAAAATCTTTATGTTTTTATTTTCTATAATTATATGAAAATAACTATAAATTGATTTTATAAAAATATTAAAATTTAAAATTTTTAAAAATAATTTTATGTATATCACGGGACACACGCTATTATATATATATATGTACATAATTATTGAACTTTCATGTTCAAAAGATTTTAAAATGCCGCCCTTGGTTATTCAAGCTGAGGACAAAATTAATGAAATATCTACGGAATATATATAAACAGTGTTTTAAACTTTAAATTCTACCTATTGAATTTGATCATCCAACGAAGACCCACTTTGATTGTACTGCACAGCCTAATAACTACTATTGACCGATTAATAGTTGATTAGATAGTTTCTGTCATGTCGTATCTTTGTGACAAGATGGTTTCTAAGTTATATTTTTAGAGAAGAAGATAAAAAACAAAAGTTAATGAGTGGTCGTCATCCACTCCAAAATACGTAGATATAGAATGCTATCGCAAGATACAAATTTTGGAGGAAAAAATAACTTATCTTCTATTTTATAATTGATTTTTTAATTTTTTATTTGATTTTTAAATGTTTCAAATTATTATGTACATTATAAGAATTTTCATATTGTCATTTCGGTCATTTAGATGTTAACACGTATTTAATTTTCAACGAAAAATTAATAATTTTTGACAAAAAAATGAGCTACGTGTTAACAATTCAATGAACAATATGACAATCTAAATTTTTTTATAAATTATAGATGACAATGTTGAAAAAAATTAAAAAAACGATCACAGTAAAAATGATAAGTTATTTTTTTGCTAAATATTATATTATATGCTTTTTTATGATAAGTATTTGATATAATACAATACGATAGTATAGTATTATATAAAAGTGTATGTTTTTCGAAGATGACCGGCACTAATCAATCTAAAATATAAAGACTTCAAATATTATGAATAATAACTGGAAAATCTTTCATATGCATGTCTAGATTATTATTGGCGTTCAAAAATTATAATAATAATTTTATTATTAGGAATTCATAAAGAATATTTAAAGTTAAATCGGTATAACACTGACGATTAAATACATGTCTCGCTCGTGATATACTATATAATGCGTTTCTTTATCTAATCGACAAACAAATAGAGGCGGTCACGAAACTTATTTTGGTCATCAAATTAGTCAATCGATAGCTTGAGTAAGCCATCCACCCAAATAGGTTCTATTGCAAGAAAGTAAAATCCAAATAAAATGGAGATAAGTACCCTAATTATTAACTAATTAATAAAGGAAATTATAACAAATAAAGTAATACTAGTGCATTTATTCCCATACCTTATTATTAATACAAAGCATTAGTTTTTATATTCTATAGTTGATTATATTTTGCCCCCTAAACTATATGGCATGTCCATCTATAGTCTATACTTAAATTAAATAATTACAGCACTTATCCTCTTTATTTAAATGTACATAAAAAAAAAGAAATCCTAAAACCTATGCATAAATAGAAAACAAAATAAATCACACTTTTAAGTTCTAACTTCAAAATATTCTTTATTATAATTGGCATAAAAAAATTACTGAAATAACAATAATTTTAGGAAATAAGAATCCAGAAAGCCTCACTGCTCTTATTTCACAGCCTTTAGCAATTAGCACATAGCAGTCGACGAAGAAGAGAGCAGTTATCATTTAACTGAAATGTTGAATCCAACTAAAATTTTCTAGATGTCTTCCTTTATAAATTAATTATTATTTTTTTCAATCAATTATTAAGCACATAACCGGGATTCAACTTTTCTTAATCAAAAGTTTTGTATCTAAATTCTAAGAGGGATGAGCGTATTAACCCAAAATTCAGCTTCCACTTTTAAAACTTAAGAAATTAACACATCAAGAAAACAAAATGTTAAATAAATCCAGCTAAAATTTCTCTAGTTTCCTCCCTTTCTTTTCTCTAAACCCTTGAATTATTAAGCCCAAAACCTGGATTCCACTACTTAAAACAGGAAAACCCCAGAAATTGGATCCCTTGTAGGCTGCAGTAGATGAGTACGATGCCATTGGTGGGAAGGAGAGGTGTGCAAAGAGACAGTTTTTCAGAGGCGATGGGGACTCATGGAAACTTTATATTTCACTTTCCCTGATCATGAATGATGATGCATGCACTCTCCAAAGTAAACTTGCAATAGTATTATATGCAATATTGGCAGTGTTGTCAAATAAATTTGGTATTAATGAAACCAAAATAAAAATGAAATGATTAGAAGCAACTGTTGAGATAGAAGTATGATGTCATGCAAACTTTATTGGCATTTGCTACTTTGCCTCCTGCTGCCTGCATGACAGTGATATATGCCTCCTTTCTATACCTTGCAAAATTCCAACCCTACCCCCACCCCCAACCCCCTACCCCACCTTCCACAGTGCGCAATGTATACATATATATATGTACTTGTATATATAAGCACTGGTTTTCCATCAATGACAAGTCTTTGAAAGGGAAAGAGTACTACTACTGCATATTGGCTAGTCCAAATGAGGTGGACATTAACAACGAGTAAATTGCCGAAAACTACCTCGTGTTAGGCGAAAAGAACAAAAAAAACCCCGTCATATGGAATATCATTCAAAGAACCCTGTGTTTTCTAAAATTTTGCAAAAAAAACCCTGAGCGCGTTGTGTGGCCCTCACGCGCGTTGATTGCGTGTAGGAATGTGTTTTTTTGGGATAAAATGTCTATAATGCCCTTAATGAGTTAACTGCATAAAACCCCCTGTGTTTGTCCCAATTTGCAAAAAAAAACCCTATGTTACAAAAATTAATTCAAAAAACCTTATGTTATTTAATTTTTTGTACATCACCCCCTCATTTCTTTGGTCAACTGTTAAAAAAACCTTATGGAGTAAGGGTATTTTAGGGTTAAAAGATTTAATAGTTGACCAAATGGAATAAGGGGGCCGTGTGCAAAAAATAAAATAACATAAGGTTTTTTGAACTAATTTTTATAACAGAGGGTTTTTTCTGCAAATTAAAAAAAACACAAGGGGTTTGGTGCAGTTAACTCCATTAACAACTATTGATGCTGTTACAGTTTATGAATCACTGTTTATAATGTTCCTTCTTCATCTTACATAGTCCGTCGATGCTTATTTATTAATTGTTAAGTGAGAGCCCTAGGTTTATGTTATATGATCATTTATTACGGGATTAAATCGGGCTGCATTATTATTTATATCTATTGCGTAATAAGGACTCAACACGATGCGTTTAATTAGTGTAGCATAACGTTGAGTTGTTAAGCTACACCTGATGATCAGTGGTTAGATTCTAAAAGGTTTTTATGGTTGTATTGGTTTCTTAATTTGTTAATATACATGATTAGTCATGTGGAACACAAAAGTGTAAGATTATACTACCCCATACCCTTTGATTTTTCGATTAAAGACGTAATAATTGATGGCTATCTTTTCTTCTTTTTATTAGATAAGTCCATTTAAAGATGGTTAGTCAAATTAGGGACTATTTCATTTGAACAATTAATCATGTGTGGGTGTGTGCGTACAGCAACTTTGACGACCTAATATACCCCAAGTTTCAAAACTTTGATTCAAAACACCCAAATGTTTTGAAGATATATGTTCCATGAATCTAAATGGAGACGTGTTACTACTTGACACTACAAGAAAATTTGGTTTTACCAACCAAATTCTTTGTGACGAAATTATAATGGTAGCTAAATGTACACATTTAGCCACCAAAACTCATTTGGTTGCTAGAATTAAGTTACATATATTTTTCACCGACCAATCAATACTCGGTTGCTATAAATGGTGGCTAAAACTAATTGAACTTATAGAAACCAAGTTGAGAAGCTTTGTGCAACCACTTTCATGGTTGCTGTGAAAGAATATTAACAGTGACCATGTTAGCGACTAAATATTCAACGACAGCTATATACATCTGGTTGTATCATTAGTAACCAAAATATTTAGTTGCTAAACAACATATATTTGTTCCGATGATTAAATAATTTCAACCGGCTATACAAGGTTGTCAAGGAATCACTAGTAAAAATTATGTGGCGTCACAATATTTGGAAAGTCACATAAAATAGATAGTCGGGAATAAATTGCCCAATTCCATGGAAAATAATTTTTAGAAATTAACTTTTATAATCTTAATTTTGATTCATCTTTAGCGGAGTCAAGTCCAAGAGCATCAGTACCAAAAAGAGGAGGATATTTCAGTCTTCTTTGTCTTATAAAAAACGAGATGAACTCGATGGCCCTAAGGATAAGAAAACAATAAAATAAAAATAAAATAAGAACGAGTATTTGGATGAGAACAAAGAGAAGGGGATTTGGGCTTATCAAGTTTTCAGAATTTTAAATTTTTGGGATTTTAGATTTAGGAGGTAAAAAAAAGCGCCAATTTTTAGATTTTAGTGGTAAAACTTGGTACAAATTTTTAATATAAAAATGGCATCATTTGAAATTTGTTAGTAGCCAAACTTCTCGTGATCACGATTTTCAATTGGATTTAATGAACTACTAAAATTCTCTATTGGTTTGCAAGTTGCAAGTTGCAACAGAAGCCGATTATATTTTGAGTTACTCTCTGAATTTTTTAACTTTTAGAAAAGGAAATTTTATTTGAATTATTAATATTTTAATAGAAAATTTTTAATTTGAATATTTCAAAACATCTTTTAAATGAATTTAATAAATAAAAATTTCCAAAAAATAAATGGTAAATTATAAAATCTTGAGATATAAAATTAAATGAAAAATTATTGACTTTCAGCATTTGTAACATAAATTACAAATATATATATGGTTTCTCCACGTCATATATAAACTCAAAAAATTATGGTTTCTAAGGTGTCAGACTCAAGTTCTGCCAACGGTGGTTGATCCAAATGGTTAAAAGGTTCTTGATAATGGTAAAAATAAACTAAGGAATCCGCTCGGATTTTAGATTCTCCTTGGACTTCATACTCCTTAAAATTGGCTAAGGCATCTGTTCGGCCCTGAGTGCTCGGCCTCGGCCTAGAAGTGCTCGGCCTCGGCCTATGAAGTGCTCGGCCTCGGAGTTGAGTGTTCGGCCTCGGCCTGTGAAGTACTCGGCCTGGGCGTTGAGTGCTCGGCATTGAGTACTCGACCTTGGCCTACGAGTGCTCGGCCTGGGCGTTGAGTGCTCGGCCTACAAGTGCTCAGAGCATGCCCAATGTCTTTGTGCATGACGGTTGCCCCCACTGCTCAACTACTCCACGATCCGAGTACGTGGTCCGCAATTTTCGCGCCCACTAAGTCAGATCGATTTTCGGCATTAACTCAGACTAATGATATAAATACCATTTCCCTCACCGGAATCGGAATGTACACAAAAACATACCGAACCTCTGCCAAAATTTCCATTGATCGCTTTCCATCTGAGATAAAAAGAAGCGGTTAAAGAACCCATACTTAATTGATTCGTCGGAGATTCAAAGCCGATTACACCCTTTCAAAGGTGCCCAATTTTTAGTGTTATCAGTTTGGCATCGTCTGTGGGAGTCCACCGGATTTCCCAACCTTTTCTTAAAGCTATTCTCTTTGTTTTGTTTGGAAGATGATCTGGTTTGAGACTAGAAGCCACGACGAATGACTCTCTAGCTTATCGCCGCGACTATACCCAACCCGAGTAAGTCAAGCAAACGTCGACGTGTTGCGCTGCCTGTCGCCAGCGTTCCTGCATAAGAGAAACCGTACTAGAGCCACCGTGGGATTCAGTCTGCCCATGCAACCCATGCAAGCCCTCGGAGTCGGAATAGGCCAAAACTCAATTAACATTCCGGTAGTCTTAAATTCGTTGCTACTGAACCCTTTGTTGTTCAATCCACTTTGGGGACATCAAGGAGGAACGCAAGCCCAGATTGGAGGAATCCAGACCACCATTGCTCCACCTCGCACTACCATCTTGATGAGCGGAGCAGAACGCACGGCCAACTGGCCGCTACAAGAGAAACTACCCATTCGAATGGATCTCCCACCCGTTCATAGCGAGGCAAACCCATGGTAGCTGGACCGAGCCGAGTGCGAGATCCTATCCCACCCCTTGATGAAGATGACCAAGTCCCATTCAAGCGATGCAATTGGAAACAGACCATGGTAGAAGATGAGAAGGAACCAGATTCTCTCAATCCTGCTCAACATGTTGAAACCCGAGCGGGGGAAAAAGAGAATGACCGCCTCACTCAGTTGGAAGTGGAAAACCAGAACCTGCGCGCCACCCTAAGCAAGATCATGGAAGGGTCTCAAGTTGGCGATCAAGAAGAAGTTCATCACCGACATGCACGAAGTCGGGGAGAGAAAGTTCATCACCCATTGTTAGATTAAGACAACAAGAAAATGGGGTTTCCTGAATTGATATCAAATGGAATATGAAGGGAACTTTGTTTTAAGATTAAGATTAGTAGGGCCCTCTATATTCCCATGCCCTAGATCTTAATTGAGAGATAGGATGTTCGGAGGGTCGTATTCCATATGATGTCACTGACTAAAAGGTTCTTTCGAATATACATTCACATTTCGGGTAGGGGTCACACACCTGTTGCTAGACTATGGTCGTGTGATTTGTGAGTTGATTAATTAATAATGTGTATTAATTAATTAGGCTCACTGCTAACTGAAATTGAACCTAGAGGGTCACACACAAATACCGGGTTCAAAGGGTATTGTTAGAAAGATCAAGTAATTGATCGAACAATTCGATAGCCATTCCAGCCCTTTGAAAGAAATCAAGTTGCCCACTACATACCTCTGGAATGTCGAGCAGGGTCCCAATGAAACTTTACGGGAATTCTTTGCTTGTTTTGGTGCTGAACTAACTAAGGTTGAAACTCCATCTGGTGATTTCCCGAGGCAAGTGGTCTACCAAGGGCTGAATGACTCCAAGATCAGTGCGGAGTGTGGGGATGCTATTGCTCGTAAAAAACCTAAGAATATGGTTCAGCTCCGAAGGATAGCAAGTGAGTACATGGAGCAGGAAGACATGGCGCGCATGAAACCAGCGCGTATCCAGAATAGACTATCAAGAAGCTTAAATCGGGAGGAGCGTAGAGAACGGCGAGCGGGACCCCTTCCCGGGGGATCGCAGGTTGAGCTTACCAAACGCAACTCCGAGATCTTGAATATTGTTGGTTCAAAGATCTTCAGAAAGCCTCGTCTGATGCCCCAAAACGAGAAAAACTCTCGCTCCAACAAGTATTGTGCATTCCACTAACAGAACGGACACGATACGGATGAGTGCATCAGCTTGGAGAAGGAGATCCAACGGTTGGTAGCCGGTGGAAAAATGTCGGAATTTGTTAAGTCCATGGACCAAAATCATAAGAAGCAAGGAGACAGAGCACGCTCTCGTTCATGCAGCCCTCGCCGATCTCGTGCTCGCGCAGCCCGCGGTAGGGCCTGCGAGCAGCTAAAGGCACTAAGCAAGCACCTGATGATAACATGCCCACTCGTGGAGTGGTTAATATGATCGCCGAAAGAACAACAAATGATGATACCAAGACCTTACAAAAGAAAGCAGGACGCCGATTTAGCCAAGAACCTAACACTCCTGCTCAGCAAATCTTCCATGTTGAGAAAGGCGAGGTCTTGGGCTTTACCGATCGAGATTTAATAGTTATATAATGTAAGATGTATGTATTTTAGACCGAGTGAGAAATAATAACTATGTTTCTCTCTATATGTATCATTTTTATTTTTTTTAGTGAATATAGAAATGTTGTGTGATCAATTATAAATTTTTTTTTTTATATAATTGATTTAAAATATAATAGTTTAATCAATAATGTACTATATGTAACTCATTATTTCGTCAAATAAAGAAAGAAATAATAATATAATATACATGTATACACACATATGTGCATATATATTAAGAAAAAATGTGTGTTTATATATATTTTTATATAATATATTATTTATCAGATACGGATCACAGATAAATCGAATAATGTATATTTACACGGATCGAATTTTAAACTGATCGGATGTGTGATTACCATATCCTTATCCGTTTATTATTTGGATGTCTATAATCGGATACGGATAATATCCTCTTTAAACGAATTCGGATAATATCCTCTTTAAACGGATTCAAATGCAGATAGATATCGAATTTTCGAATAACACTTTACAGCTTTACTTATCGGTCATTCCAATGTGAAAAGTTGTTTACACTAATTTTTTTTTTTTTGTCATATTTACTCTTTTGAATAAAAAAAAAAAAAAAATTCATAAAATATTAACTTTATATCACTTTGGCTATCAATATTCTAAGAGTAACACAAATTCCTAAAGTCCTTATTAAAACTTATTGAATTATTGATAGAACTTGAGCATATTCTGGTCAGTACTTGATTGGAATCGAGTTCGAAACAACTTGACCTTGAGACCAAGTCTAGTGTTCGAGCTTGACTTCGAGCCAATCTCAAGTCGACTTTAATATGTTCGAACTCGATGTTTATATATATATATATATATATATATATATTATATTTCCTTATGTTCTTAATATTTTATATTATTGTATAAATGTATATTAATATTGTCCTATATCAGACATTGTAGTTATACAATAAATATTTGATTATAATTAAATAAAATTTTAAAAATAAACTTTTTTTCCTGTTATTTTAACTATTACAAATAATCTAAGATAAAGTTTACTAATAAAGAATCATAAAATTAATTTTTAAAATTAAAAGTCCATTTTATTAACTTTTTGGTTTAAAAAGAAAAATGAATCAGCAAATCTATTTTATTTTCCAACTTATTATGATTGGACTACTTAATATTCTTTCAATATGAGATCTGATTTTTGTCTAAATATATATTCACTCATTTGAAGTTTAAAAATATGTATATATATTCACTCATTTGCACACATTTTGTTTGCTATTTCCCGGTAAAAAGAATTGAAATTTTTAAAAAATTGCGGTAATTGAATAGTGAATAGAAGATTAAAAAAAGAATAAGAGAGGGAAAAAAGAGAGTACCAAATGTAAATCCAAAAGCAAAAACGGTAAACCACATCAAACCCCAGAAATCAAGGAATCTAAATCTGATGGATTATCTATTAAGCCCATCAAATAAGACCAACAATGGAATCTCCATGGTCATCTTGCATAAAGAAAGTGAGATTGGCAGAGGTTGATTTTTTGCGGAGAACCAGTTCGAAGACGGCAAAACACTCTTTGACTACAACGTACAAAAGGAGTTCATTCAGGTTGAATATCTCACGTTTTTATACTTAGTTTTCTGTATATGCTAAACTTGTCCACGGGTAGTTTACCATAAAATGGTGAAGTATTCGATGAGTGCACTGAATCTTCTTTTCCTTTTATGCCGATAAGCGGATAGTCTAGAGGGTCACTGTGTGATCTCTATTTGTTCGTTTGAGCTCTATTGCTTCTGTTTTCGGAGTAAGTTTTTTACCTTGAAATTATTATTTGAGTGGTGGAGCTCGTTCAATTTATTTGATATATTGCTCTGGCTGAGAGTATTGCAATTAGGTAGTGTAATTGTTCCTTTTGCGCTTTATTATGTAATTTTACTGATTGTGTGTTTTATGTTTGGATAAATGAAGTTGCGATGAGCAATTGGAGTGACGCCGATGACAATTATGCATTTGTGTATTCTAATTTTCAAAAGGGTTTCAAGAAAGTTTTTGGTGAAGTGTCTCGCATTGAATGATAAATTATTTGTGGATACGTTAAAGGATGGAGATTCAGAACCTTTACATCTTGAAGTCATTTAAGTGTAATATATCAAAGAAACAGAAAAATTCATCTGTTTGCTAATATGCAACTTTATATTGCTGACGTGTTTGAATCACGATTCTTATATGGGCATGTAGTGTTGTTGGGACTTTGTTGATGAAACTGGACGAACGAATATGATTCCCAGTTCAACAATCTAAGGAAGCTCGTAGTAGATGTTAATCTGCAAATTTTGGGCGAATTGGATGGTTCAACTGCAAGTTCATTTGGTTAACCATCAAGGTAGCCTTTTATAGTCCAGTTCCATAATTTCCAAATGCCAGTCTACGTATTAGAGATTTTTGTATTTGGAGTTACTTGTATTGGTGCCAGTAAATCCTAGTACTACTAATGTCATAACAAATTGAATATGTACGACATTGGTTTCACTATTTTATTTGTTTTTGTTATATTGAACTAATTCTCAAGCATTGCCCTGAATTTATGTGCGATAAGATCAATTAGTTATTCTCGCAATTGAAAATGTAGTATCAATCCTATGTCTTAATAATGACATCTATTTTTGATCTTGATTGAAAGAACTTCTGATTCTATGCCCAATGGCAGAGCTCATGCCATCATGGCCATTTTTCATTAGTGAGGTATGACTATTATTATTATTATTTTTATGTCTTGAATATAGTGTTTATTTTATTTATTTATTAATTTATTTTGATCAGCTTTCAGGGAGAAATCAAAAATGTAATTGGAGTTATGATTGCTGCAAAGTGCAAAATTTATCCTTCCAGCAAATTATCAGGTGCTTTTTTGTTCTTGTTAAAAGTTTTAGGATTTTAATAGTAAATAATATTTTATTATTTAAGGGATAAATGTGATTCATGTGTTAATTATTGATCTTAGAGTCTCGTTTTAGATACCTGGGGAATATGGAATTTTTCAAATTTATCCGAGGTGAAACATGGACTTGATAGATATTATCACAATTGATCTGTGCATCTTTTATCATCTTAAATCTAAAACTATGTACAGTAGTTAACAGAAATAAAAATGACTAAGTGATAAAATATTTCCTTTAAAAAGAGTTGTGTAGTTATTAGAGAAAGAGCTCAATCATGCATGATATAATCTTTATTCTTGAAGGATCATAAGAGCTTGACATGAGGCAGTGTTGCGCCCTACTTAAATAAGCTTGACATGTATTGGATTTCAACTTCACATTCCAATACTTTATTTATTGTATTTTTGTATATGTTTTCTTTATATATATAGTTAATGGTTTATCTACCTGAATGTGATTTGCGAAATAATGCTTTTGTTTTAAAAAAATTCAGGTGATTGCTCCTTATGCTTTTTTTTTTGCACTGATTCATAGTTTCCCAAATGTGGAAGTCTCAAACCAAAGAAAAAAAACTGATCTGTAGAGCAAAATAAATTGGTAATTCTATATATCTATAGTAGAATCTGTAAATATGTATTATGAACCTTTTATGCATGAATATCTTTTAATATGTGACTATTTGATTTTGGAAATAGGTTGAAGATGTGGCAAAGGAGCATATCAACTTGTGTTGCAGCAGTCACATGACTATTGTATCTCGTGTCACTATGATATGTAAATTCATCAATTACCAAATGAATGGTGTTCACATGAGCTTCTTTTGTATCTCTGACGTCTCTGTTTTGTGACAATGTTTGACATTATGTGTCAAGGTTCTAGAAATGGAGAAATAGATACACTTTGAATTTGTATGTTGGCATAAATTTGCCTGTTTTTTGATAATTGTGACTTATCTAATATAATGATATAACAGTTGGTTACTAAATTATTCGATCATATAATATAATTTGCCAAAATTATTGTAACCAATTATTTAGTTGTTAAAAAACATTTTATAGCAACAATACCTTATTATTAGTCACTAAAAGTATGTTTTATATGATTAATCTTTCAAAACACTGCAACTAATGACTTGGTTACTATAGATTCATGAATTACCAACAAAAAAAGTGGTTGTTGTATGTGTAAATTTAGCAACCATTTCAATCTTACAGCCACCAATAAATTCTATATTAGCGACTAAAAATTTGGTTGCTCATAGTCGTACTTTTAATGACCAGTATCGAAAGGTAGCTAAAAACTTCACTTTCAGCAACCAATTTAATAAATGGTCACTGAGTACTTTTAGTAAGTACCCTGTTGTGACCACTGGTGACCAATCCTTAATTTGGTTGTTAAAAATATTAGTGACCATTTTTTTGCTTTTAGCCACCATTAATGATAGTTGCTGAAACAATATTTTCTTGTAGTGTGATAGACACCCGATTAATATAAATATTAAATACGATATAATAAAATAATATTATAAAAGATGTACGTAATTTGTTGCTGAGGATTAATTTGTTACTGTAGAATGTAGATGACATTTGTACAGTGGGGTTCGACTCATTTCCACAAGTTAGATGTATTGAAGAGTGTCCATAGCATACTTTGGTTAGTGACATGCCATTAATTAATATTACACCTAATGCTTGATAAAAGATTTACCAATTACTTTAAACGTAAATTACCTTTTTTAATTTACTGAGTTTTCGGATATATAATTAAGAAAATTTCATATTCTTATTTAAATAATAAGAAAATTGTATTTTGGTTCCATTCATTTAAACACGTCGTAAATTGTAATAGTAGTCCAATTCGTTTAAAAATTCAAAAAACTCCCACACTTAAAGAAATTATTGCAATAATGATCTCACTCTTTTGAAAAATCTAAAAAGAGTCATACGCTTAAAAATTGTTGGGAAAAATGCAAAATCGGGACAATAACTGACCCTTACTAGCAATTTTAGGACACCAATTTCTCCGGCGACAAAAGTGTCCAATAACTCCCAAAATATGTCAATTTGAGGACAATGCTCACCGGAGTTCGCTGACAAGGCACCGGATATGGACATCTACGGTGTACACGTGGAAATGAGTCAGCAGCCATGTGTACACTATAGATGTCTATATCAGCATTCCGTGCCCTGTCAGCGAACTCCGGCGAGCATTGTCCTAAAATTGACAAATTTTGGGACTTACTGGCACACTTTTGTCGCCGGAGAAATTACTGTCCCGGAATTGCTAGTAGGGGTCACTTAGTGTCCCGATTTTGTAATTTTCTTTATCATTTATTAATCCACTCCGTGAATAACACTTTTCATGACAAACACGAAGGAGAGTAGTTCAAGTAGTGCAAAACCCCAATTCAGATGATGAAAATAAAGGCTATCTTATCTCTCTACTACAAAAACCAGTAGCTAGTCACTACAGACCTATCTTCAAGCTACCAGAGCGTAATCGTACGTCCCATCATCATTTTGATCATCATCTCCATCCCTCTCAAGCGGTACAGTAATATACCTTAAAGTATGGAAACGGAGGAATTAATAATTAGTGATATACTTGATAGTAATATATTTTATTGAATTTTTTATGGACGCCATAGCAAGTGAAGACCATAGACACTTATATAAGCTCAAGAAAGCTCGAAATTCAGCCGAGCGTGAGGTAGCTTAGGGTTTGAACGTGAAAGGGTATGCTCATTGTGTCTCAATTATGTGGACAAGCCGATGCCGTCTCGCGTATTGTGTCGTGATTCATCCACATGGAAGCTCCACTTGACATGGATGCAAGGTTTTTTTTGTTAATTTGGAGATTGAAGTATTGCATTTTTCAGTACTAAAATTCAAATGGGGTCTTTGCTTTCATAATTTGTGTTTCATCTCATATTTCACTCATATACATAGAGATACATAAACTACATAGAGCTATATAAAGTTAAAATAGTGAAACTTCGAAGGTTCCTAGTTAACCTATGCCGAACTATAAGTCTATAACATTACAAAGCTACATTTCTTATATTAATCTACTCCGTAAAGAACACTTCCGTGACAAACATGAAGGTGGTCTTTCGCAGGGCAATCTTCAAGCAGCCGGCACGTATATCGTATGTCCCATCATCATTTTGATCATCATCTCCATCCCTTTCAATCAGGTTGTGAGTCATTGGCGGAAGGTAACTGTACCTTTCGTCGCCGGAGCTTTGACTACCAACATCATCAATCTTGTACAAAGTGTTGTTGATGTTGGAGAGGTAAGACATATTTCTCTTACAAATGTACCTTAAAGTTTGGAAAGAAAAGAGGAACTTATAACTTAGTTATCAAACACACACAAGTTTGAATATTGATGGATGAGAAAATAGGGAAAGATAATTGCCATATATATAAGCTCAAGAAAAGCTTCAAACTTGTACGTGTTTCTACGTGTATAGATGACACGTGGCAGCTTTTGATTCGTCCACATGGGGGCTTAACTTAATAAATCAAGGATTAGTGTTTGGAAATCGAACTACATTTCATTTAAGACTACTATAATTCAAGAGGAATTTATGCTTTTTCCCGACAAATGGTAGTCAAAGCTTCGGCGATGAAGGGTACAGTTAACCTCCGCCAATGACTCACAACCTGATTGAAAAGGATGGAGATGATGATCAAAATAACGATGGGACATACGATTACGCGCCGACTGCTTGAAGATTGCCCTGCGAGAGACCATCTTGCATCCAGTCAAGTGGAGCTTCCATGTGGATGAATCACGACACAATACGCGAGACGGCATCGACTCGTCCACATAATTGAGACACAATGAGCATACCCTTTCACGTTCAAACCCTAAGCTACCTCACACTCGGCTGAATTTTGAGCTTTCTTGAGCTTATATAAGTGTCTATGGTCTTCACTTGCTATGGCGTCCATAAAAAATTCAATAAAATATATTACTACCAAGTGTATCACTAATTATTAATTCCCCCGTTTCCATACTTTAAGGTGTATTACTGTACCACTTGAGGGGGATGGAGATGATGATCAAAATGATGATGGGACGTACGATTACGCTTCGGTAGCTTGAAGATAGCTCTCTAGTGACTAGCTACTGGTTTTTGTAGTAGAGAGATAAGATAGCCTTTATTTTCATCATCTGAATTGGGGTTTTGCACTACTTGAACTACTCTCCTTCATGTTTGTCATGAAAAGTGTTATTCACGGAGTGGATTAATATATGATAAAGAAAATTACAAAATCGGGACACTAAGTGACCCCTACTAGCAATTCCGGGACAGTAATTTCTCCGGCGACAAAAGTGTGCCAGTAAGTCCCAAAATTTATCAATTTCAGGACAATGCTCGCCGGAGTTCGCTGACAGGGCACGGAATGCTGATATGGACATCTATAGTGTACACGTGGCTACTGACTCATTTCCACGTGTACACCATAGATGTCCATATCAGCATTCCGGTGCCTTGTCAGCGAACTCCGGTGAGCATTGTCCTCAAATTGACACATTTTGGGAGTTATTGGACATTTTTGTCGCCGGAGAAATTGGTGTCCTAAAATTGCTAGTAAGGGTCAGTTATTGTCCTAATTTTGCATTTTTCCCGAAATTGTTGCATGGGTCTACCGTGATTTTGATAACGGAAAAGACACATTTTCTAAGCGTGACATGCTATTAAGGTTTTGGATTCTCTATTTCAAGTTTTGTTTCATCTCTTATTTCCAAAAATGGCTACGTACTTTCCGAAAATCGCGAAAAAGTTATAAAGTTTTGGGTCTAAAGTCTAAACATAATGGAGCCATAATGACGCTAAAAGAAGTACATATTAATTGAAATATCAGGGAAGATGCCCTCCTCTTTTTTCTCTTTGCTTTTAAAACCCTAATCTACGCGACTCGACTCAAAAAAAGTTAGCTAATTGAAGTTTTGATCCGGTGGTGGAGAACACTATCATTGCTCTACCGTCGAATTGACTCAAATCTATTGTAACAACCCATAATAGGGCTTGGTTGGAAACGGTAAACTAAGGGAAGTGGGAAAACATTTATAGACTTTGATCCATCTTTACAAACCTTCATGCATTGCATTCTTATGTGAACAAAGTGTTATGGGAAAAATACAAAATCAGGATACCAATTGACCCTCACTAGCATTTTCAGGACACTAAATTTTCCGGCGATAAAAAAGTCCAGTAACTCAAAAAATGTTTCAATTTAAGGACAAATGCGCCGGAAATTGCCAAATCATCACCGAAAATAAGTTAACGTGTCCAATTTGATGACGTGTCATTGCCATGTGTTAAGGGTTGAGAGACATGTCAGCTATTTTTCCACGTCAGCGAGTTTTTTCCGAGATTTGACACAATTTTGTAGTTACTGACCTTTTTTGTCGACGGAAAAAATAAATATCCTGAAAATGTTAGTTGGGGTAAGTTAGTATCCCGATTTTGCATTATTCTTGAAATAATGAATCATAGGGCCAAATTAAAAACCTTATCTTTAAGAATTAATGAACATTAACGCCTATAATTTTTTTACATAGATTAATTATTGATATATGACATGACATAATATCGTTGGACCACGTGGCACGCCCTCGGAGGATCCACGTGGACCCCGAGCCACTATGGCCAACCCAAAGACAGCCACATGTGCGCCACGTATGCTCCACACCGATCCACGTATCCGACACAGAGGGCCACGTGGAGGTCGAAGAAGGCCACGACGTGGACACCGGACGCCCTGCCACGTGGCACCCTAAACCAACTCAGATCGATAAAACGACCTCAAGGCTAGGCCCACTTGTCTAAGGCAGTAGATCGATAAGACTAGAGCTAGATCGATCTGGTTCTAGCTCACCCTAGATCGAGATGATACGACCTCAGTTCGATCATCCTGGGGCATATCCGGTCTCACTTGAAAATACGGACGCTAACGACAGTGTATCGATCCCTCAGATCGATATCATACGTCACTAGATTTAAACTGGATCAATATTGATCGTGCACAAAATCGGTTTGGTGCTCTGGTCGATTCCGTAGCCCGAATCTCTTAGAATTTATAAGGATGGGATGACTCACGATCGGATCTGAAATGAGTAACAAGCGTGAGCTGAAGGACAAATGGGGGGAATGGGGGTTATATCCCATTTTGGCACTCCGACGCTCAAGTTAGGTACTTGCCCAAAGAAGTTAGAGTAGTACTGAAGGTCGAATGAACAGTAATTATGCTTACCAATAACATAAATGCTATGGATATTTATAGACCCAATGTGGGTGTGTGACACATGTTCATGCACTAGAGGTGCATTTAATGCTCTGGCCAATTTGCTAAGGAACAATAAGTACGGTACGATATCTTTATGTCAGACTTGGTCCCTTATTTCCCCTTACGTGTCTCGACCCCTTATCGTGCTCTTTGCCTGCCGTACGACCTTGCGCGGTCGATCAGTTCGGCGGTCGAGAAATCATTTTGAGGTCAAGAGCCTTACGTGGTGGGGGTTGGTACCTGAATACCTTGTCCGGTTGATTAACCTCTACGGGATACTCATCGACAGGTTATGCTCAAGGTGTCGAGATCGGCCGATCGGCTCTCCCGATGTAGTATTATGCTGACATGTCAATCCACGTGGAGCATGTCGTTGAGGTGTCACTCCTTAGTCATCGGGCCACGTGGAGACACGTGGTGCTCTTAGAAAGTACCCCGTCAAATATATATTCACACTTCATTATTTAATTCCTCGATAGCTTCTATCAGGATTCAATATATACCACAAAATGATATAGTTTCATTATTATTATTTCAAGAAAAATACAAAATCGGGATACTAACTGACCCCAACTAACATTTTCAGGACACTTAATTTTTTTCGGCGACAAAAAAGGCCAGTAACTACAAAATTGTGTCAAATCTGGGAAAAAGCTCACTGACGTGGAAAAATAGCTGACGTGTCTCTCAACCCTTAACACATGACAATGACACATCATCAAATTGGACACATCAACTTATTTCCGATGATGATTTGGCAATTTCCGATGCATTTGTCCTTAAATTGAAACATTTTTGGAGTTACTGGACTTTTTTGTCGTCGACAAATTTAGTGTCCTGAAAACGATAGTGAGGGTCAGTTGGTATCCTGATTTTGTATTTTTCCCAAGTGTTATTGTGTGTTTTTCAGTGTTTAAAGGGGATTTCATTACCACAAACCAAATTTACTATTCACTTTTCGAGCCTACCTTGCCAAGCATCTCATTGGAACCCTAAAGGTTCATACCTCATTTTTCCCAATCATTTGAACTTGTTTTCCAAGCTTTGAAAGCCTTTCTTGATCATTAGGGGCATTTTGGGAACTTTTGTCAAAAAGTTACTATTCATTGTCAAAATGAATTTTTGATCGCGCGGGACACCATTTTCTACCCAAAGTTATAGTCAAATCGATCCTTAAATCAATACAAGTCTAATGATACCATCTGTGTTTTCAAATTCCATTTCAAACTTCGTTTGTTAGAAAAACGTTTACGAAAAATCTACTTTACTATCCTACTACAAATGCTATTTCGTTCGGGTAGCTTTTATCCTTCAAATTTATTGTCGAAATTCTCCTTGGTTTATTTCAAGAATTTTGAGATACTTTGCAGCCCTTGATTCAAACCTAGCTCGAATTTTAAACAAAAGCATTCAAAAATTAGGATTACTATTTATCCTACAGTTACGGTTTTTAAATTTTAAAAGTTTTATCCCTCGTTATTGGACACAAGACAATCTTTGATTTATTTTATGAATTTTAACACTTTTGGAGTTTCAAATCACATCCTAACCTCGTTTTATATACGAAACTCTACGTTTAGAACTTTTAAACCGTACACCCACTTTTGAAGTAAGAGTAACCATTTCAAAGCTAATTTTAATTCCATCACTTCGGTTATTTTTCCAAAAGTTTATTCATTTGTCTATGATTAGGTGAAAATACCAAAATACCTTTTATTTCCTATTTTATAATTATTTTCCAAAGTAAGCTTCGAAGAGAAGCTTTATAGTTTTCTCTCTTACCTCCCATATACTTTTATTGCAAACTGAAGTCTCTAAGCTCCAACTATAAATAGTTGGCTGCACCCCTCATTCTCCTTGCTCATTTGTTGCGTTAATAACTCCCTTTCTTCCTCCCGCTCTTCTCCCTCTTGTCGTGAGACACCCCCCTCTCTAAGATAGTTTTTTTATTTATTTTATGATATAGCTTTTATATTATGTTTTAGTTAGTTTATGTTTTATATTATCTTATGGTTTAATTTATGATTAGGTTGGGTCTTGGGGTCTTCCCCAGGACATATATGAATTTAATTTATGTGTTATGCTATAGTTTTAATATTATGTTTCATGCGTAGGTAGTTTAAATTTATGTTTAATAAATGTTGTATTTACATTATATTATATTTTAATATATGGTTTAAGCATGCTTTAGGTTTGATATATAATGAAATATGATGTATGTTTATGAAATTTAAATTATAGAATTAGATGATCATGCATGCTAGGCAACGAAATAGTAACCCATGATCAATTATGTTATAACATGTTATATTATATTATTAATTATAAAATGTTTCATGTTTAATGTTACATGATTTAATATGTTACATTTTTATAACTTGTTACATTTGAATTATAATGTGATTAATTATAAATTATATATTGATCATGCTTTAGTGATTTAAATTTATTACATGACTTATTGTATGTTACGTGTTCATTTTTTAATATTACATGATTAATGAATTATTACATATGGTTCACATGTCACATGTTCCGATTGATAAATGTTGTGTATGTATAATACGTATAAGTATTTGATCCCCTTTCGTATAAATATCAAATGTATTTTTGTACAAATACGTACATACTTTCATATAAATACCAAATGTAGTTTTGTACAAATACGTATATACTTTCATATAAATACAAAATGCATTTTTTGTACAAATACGTATATATTTCGTAAAAATACCAAATGTATTTTTGTACAAATATGTGTATACTTTCGTGTAACTATCGTACATATTTTCGTATAAATATAATATAACTATCGAATATATTTTCATATAAATATTGTATAACTACCGTACGCATTTTTGTATAAATACTAAATGTATTTTCGTATGCATATTGTATAGATTCCGTATTTTCAAATAGTGGTTTTGACATTTGACCTTGACTTTTAACTTTGATTTTAACTTTTGACTTTTGACTTTGACCTTGACCTTGACTTTGACTTTTAACTAGTGAAATTATTTTAAAGAGACGAATTCATCGGTCGAAACCTTTATTGCAAATTTTCAAAATTGGGAATCAAATTAAACTTTTCAAAATCAAGTTCCTTTTTCTAAAATTAAGTTGTTTCAAAACCCTAAGAGTGTTACTTGAATTCATGTTGTGATGTTTCATTTAATGCTAATCGTTTATTTGAATCCTTTATTCGAAAGGGTACTCCTTCTTGAGCAATGTTCTTTCTTATCGATTACGTGGTTCATTACTTGAAGTCAATCATGCTTTATTATGATATTAATGATTATCAAATAATTATTACGAGATCTCGTTACATGTTATGACATGATTTGACAGTGTTCTGCTTTGTTCACGTGACATCCTTATGTACTGTTAAGTACTTTGAGGTAGTCTCTACTTACTTGAATGACTATTTGGTTTAAGAATAAAAACTTATAGTTATTCACAACTTAGAGGTGAAATTTGGATATACTGAGACTCCAGTATTATCACTTAATACCTTTTTTGTAGGTGAGGTTTAAAACTCTTTCAACTGGAACCATGAATATAATTATGTATACAATAGGTTTTCAAAACCAACCTTCAAAGTTTTAAAGACTCATATCTTTCAAAGTTAAACTAATCCCTATTTAGGGCAATATTTTCAGTTTAAAGATAATGATTTCTGTTTAAAGATACCTCGTTCTATTTAAAGCTATACTGCTTTGTTTAAAGGATATATTGTTCTGATCAGAGTTCTTGGTTACTAAATCATGTTTGCTTTATGCACTTTTGAAATCTTGAATCAAATGTAAGTTTTGGAAATTCTTGAATATCTCTTGAATCAATGCAAGCTCTTGAATACATCTTGAATCACATGTTCGGTCCTGACGGTATGGTTAAGTAGTACACCGGGAAGCGTGCACTAATGACTACTATGATACTGACTAATTGATCATGGTGATGGTTATAATCGGAGGTTGATTATAGCACATCATGATTGGGAGAGGTGTGTAATTTCTCCCAACCTTGAATCAAGTCATCGCGGGGTAGCTCCATGAGCGCGATACCCGCAGAAAAAAGGATGGTGCATGTGTATATGGGTGTCGAGATCTTAATTGGTCTCGATACCAACTTTGTTAAATGTTTTTGGGAGTAAAGGTTGGAGAATACCTAACTTGCGGGCAAATTCAATTTTGAAAGATTGGTTCATACTTTGGAAAATATACCCTGTACCCTATTCCCTTTTGTAAAGTATGTACGAACCAAAACCTTTGATGCATGTGCATGTGTGTACTTGCTTGAAAATTCTATTTTAAAGTAAAGTTCTAAAGTTCCGTTTTGAAGTAAAAATTTTGAAATTCAGTTTTAAATTACAGTTTTGAAGTAAAACCTTTTCTGAAAAACCTAAAGTTTTTAAGTACTTATCTTGTTTCAAAAGTCATGCCTCACTTAGTCCCTTTAAGTAATACCTCTGCCCTGTTTTCTGACCTCATGGTTTCAGGTTCTGTGATTGCTTTTTGACTGGTGTCTTGAAGTATAGAAAATCTTTTGTTGTGCTCTTTCGGTCAGGTTCTTTTGAATGATCTTGAACTCCACTCACTTATTGTTGTCGTATTGTTTTGTTAATCCATAATCGGGTTAGCCTCTTGTGTCCTTTGATACTTGTTTTCAAAAGTTTTAAATTGCTCATATTTCTGCTGCAAATGTTTTCTTTTAGTACTTTGATCCTGGAATGTTCTACCCGTTCGCCGGCGTACCATTTGGGTGCTAGGACTCCTATTTACTTGAGAGGTACGATGGTGCGGGGTTGTGGCTCCTTCGGGGCACTACATCTATTCTGCCCCAAGTTCTCAGATTTGTTCCGTCGAAATATGCCCAAATCTGCTGCTACTCTCTCGGATCTACTGTCGTCTTCTCAGATCCGCCGCCAATCTTCCAATTCCAGATCTGCTGCCATCCTCCCAAATTTAGCAGAGATCTTCTTCGTCTCTGTTTTTTTTTTTATTTTTTTTTTATGGTGCAAAGACGATCTACATTCACTCTTTTTTTAAGTTATGCTTTTACTTTTTAGTTTTCTACATGGAAGTTTTGTCTCTTCTGTATAAAAGTTTAGTTACTTTCTTTAAATTCAGTTATTTTTTTTCCATGTCTTCCTTATGGAAGTTAAGTCTATTCAGCGTGAGGCTAAGTGTGTAATCCATTCTCTCTCAAAAATTGCAGTTTCGGCTTGCTTTCGTTCATTGCAATTTGGACTTATGTTATTCTAACTTTTACCGCGTTTGTTATACTACCTGATTTAATTATATGATATTGTTCTTGCTTAAAGAAAAAATCTCTGGGAAGATATGTTTATTTCTCAAACTAAGGAGATCAATTCGTAATTGTATTAAACCTGAGGTGTTGAATCATGAGTATATACCCCCAAATTAAATGTAAAACTTAAAAGTAAAAAAAATACCAATTTCAAAACCCATAAATCAAATAAAGTTTGTAATGCGCAAAAAAATATTTCTATAAATAGATGTACATAATTTTTTTTTTTCACAAATAATTAATTATTTTTTTACAAATAATTTCGTATTAATTATATTGATTTATATAAAGTAGAACTCCCATTTTTTATATTAGGAAAAATTACGTCTACACTCCATTTAAATAAATGGAATTACCAACAGACCCTATCTTCCCCAAAATATTATAGATACCCAACAATACAATTTATAATATTACATTTTAGTGCACCTCTTTTATATTTGCAGTAGTTTACATAAACTAAAAATCCGCAAATTATTCACAGATTTAAAAAAAAAAAATTAAAATAAGATATTTACTAACCTTGAAAAATTATGTCCGAACAAACACAGAGTCGCGTGACTAAAGACATTAAAGTTTGCCTCAACTCTCACTTCTACCGCAAAGAGCGACCGTCCTAATGGAGAAAATGTCTTCAAGCCCAAAGAAAATTTTGGAGAAAGAAAAATGGAATAAACTCTCTAAAGTTCGTTTCGTGTATTTGCTGGAGGTAAGCGCTCTATTCTAATATACGGACATTCCGATTTTTTTAACTTGTGCAGTGCCAGACACAAGTTGGATACGGAAAAAAATTTGACACGATACTGACATGTGTCGAACAAGATAAAAGTATCCAAAAAATAAAAGACCGACACATTGGGGACACGACACCAACACTCGAGGAACATGACTCTAATTCAGGAAGTAAAAAAAAAAAAATTAATTTTTATACTTTCTCTAAAAATCTAAAGATTATAATTTTGTAGAAAATGAATGATGGTATAAATTTACTAAATGATGTATTATATTAATTCAGATTTATTTTCATTTTTATTATAAATTTTTTCTCATACTATCATAGTACATAAAATGTAATAATTTTATTTGTAATAACTTATGTTGGATTGGATATAGATGTATTTTATCTAAATTTGTAATATTAAATACTTTTATAAATATCTTATTTTAAATAAATTAATAAATATAAATATATTTATTTATATATAATATAGTCGTGTTGTGTCTTAAATTTTTTAAAAAAATCGTGTTGTCATGCCGTGTCCGTATCCATGCATCATAAACCCTCTCGGTAACACTTATTTTTTTTTAATTTACATACTATTCAAAAAGTGGTAAATTAGGAATTCTAAAATTGTATGCTTTAGCAATTCTAGGATTTTACTCTCGAATGAGGGCGCCGTCATCTAAACCTAATATCCACCGGTAGTAGTTCCGATCAGTGCCGCCACAAAAGCTGTTATTCAACACGACGTCGAAGCCGGGGCCCTCTCTGTTCCTTACTCTTCCACTTCATTTGTGATTATCTCTCCTTCGTAGTTTTCGTTTTTGCTTTCGTTGATTTTCGTTTTCTCTCTTCTCATAGGTTACCCATCAAGTTCTCATCCCCGGGAGAGAGGAGCCGTGTCATCACTCTCACGAGTTCTTCCTCTTCTTTTGCCGCCACAGATGTGGCCTCGTCGGATAACGACCTCACAAGGCTCAGCTAGAATCTGTCTCTCACGTCAAAGGAGACGACTAACCTAGTTCTACCAGATTCAGTTAGAACTTTCCAACCTGTGAACTATTCTGTAGCTATTGTAGGGAGGATCTTTTCCCATCGGTCAGTGCGCTTCGAAACCTTTCAGTTAACTATGCTCCATACGATGAATTTGGTAAAAGGGATGGAGATAAAAAGGTCAAACAACGACCAGTTTCTGTTCTCTTTCAATCACAAGCTTGACCTTCAACGAGTCATGGAGATGACACCATGGACCTATGATAAGTACCCGATTATCCTTCGAACTCTCAAATACGATGGAGTTGGTGCATTGTGACTTCACCGTGCACATTCATGGCTGTCTAGTAATTACCTGAACCCTGAAGTAGCAAAATTGGTAGCACGGAGAATCGACATTTTCCGATCAGTTGAGGAAAGGAAATTTGTGCTTAGTCTAGAAAATGTTTTACGGGTAAGGGTGGGTATTCGTCTTTTGGATACCTTAATCCACTGGCTTCAGTTGAAACTTCAGTCAGGGAAGTCGATCTCAGTATCATTCAAATATGAAAGACTCATAAACTTTTGCTATTTATGTGGTCTCTGTGATCACGTCGATCAAGTTTGCCCCTCTCAGTATGAGTATGACTTTGTTGATCCTACTTCAAACCATCTGTATGGGCCTTGGCTCCGCTGTCAGTGAACAGGTAAAATCTCTTCTGATCTCTCTTACCTGATCCTAAGCTTTGGAGTACAGTAGGACCACTCACCTTCACTCCATTCTAACACCACTTCCTCCCCTATAAATCAATCTGTACCACTCAATTCTCCCATATATGTTCTCTCCCCCCCAACTCAGGTCCCAGCAACCATACACATACGACCACCAGCTATATTAGCAAAGAGAATACTCCCCTGCTCCCAGCTATTCCCTAGCCTTAGCTAGCCCCAACACCATGCTCCACGTGCCCTCTGGTCCCTCACTTGCCTTCGGCACTAAAATTTGCCACCCTAGGTCGGTCACTGATACTCCTAGCCCAGAACGTTGACGCCCCAAATCAAGGCATACTCACTCTAATGCTATTATACCTTTTGTTAATTCACAGAACGTAAACCAAAGCTTCAATCAATCCAATATCAACCCCCTGCAAACTGTTAACCTGGAAGAACAACTTATCAATGTCCCTCTCATCCTAAGCCTCCCCCAAGATCATCCCTCACCCACTCCTAAAATACGTAAATTCCCCAACAAAAACCATACTCCTCAATCCAAAACTGTACTTTTTTCCAATCTGTCCCCCCTTACAGGTCCCACACTCCCCTTTACTAACTTATAGAACGTCTTCTTGAACATCACTAATACATCGACGGAGGTTGCAAGGCAACCCCACCGAGCTCAATGAGTTGTCTAAGCTGGAACTGTCAGGGTATCGGGGGTCCCTGGCGATTTCATAATCTCTGGTCTCTAATCAGAGATCACAACCCCTTTATTATCTTTCTTTTGGAAACCAGGTGCAAGCAACATAAGGTGGATTAATTGTAAGTTTTGCTAGATATGAATGGTGTTGGTGTTGATTCTATTGGTAGAAGTGGAGGACTTGCGTTATTGTGGCACAAGGATATGAATATCACACTTAAGAGTTTTTCGATTAATTACATTGATGTTTTGGTGTCTGATGGTGCTTCTTGAGGTACTTGGCGATTCATGGGTTTCTAAGGGGTCCCCGAGAGACCATATAGATCGATTTTTTGGGACTTAATTCGGAGATTGATACAACAGTCATCAGTTCCGTGGATGATCAGTGGGGATTTCACTGAGTTTCTTCATAATGGTGAGAAAGAGGGCAGTAATGATCGACCACATAGTCAGATGGAGGCCTTTGTTGAAACCTTGAGAGATACGGGTCTGTTAGATCTTGGATATTCAGGTTTTTTGTTCACTTGGACACGAAACTGTATAACCCCATTCACCTTGAGAGCTAGGCTTGATCGCTCCCTAGCCTCAGATTACTGGAGATCGTTATTTTTGAACGCTAGTGTTACTCATTTAAAAGCTTCGTATTCTAATCATATTCCTATTCTGACGAGTTTCAGCCCAACTTCCAGGTCTCGTAAGCGGGGAGCTCGACCGTTCAGATTCGAGGCTTGTTGGGTAAAATCTGAGGATTGTAAGCGCATTATTATAGAATCATGGGAGAGCACAGTTGTTGTGACAGCGGCGAAGAGCGTCATTGATGCCTAGGAAAAATATAAGATCGGACTTCGTAGGTGGAGGCGGGATGTGAGGAGAAATAAGGATGAAGATTTGGAGCAGTTGGAAAACAGATTAAAGGCTTTGAAAGAATGTATATTACTGCTGAAGTTAGGGAGAAAATGCAATTAATCAAAGATAAGGTTGGGTCTCTCCTCTTACAGGAGGAAATGTTTTGGAAACAAAGGGTAAAATTTCATTGGCTTCGTGAGGGGGATCGAAATACGAAGTTTTTTCACTTGAAAGCTAAATAAAGGGAAAAGAATAATCATATTGATTCTCTTCGGGATAAAGATAGTCATGAGGGCACATCGGAAGATGGTATTCGTTGTATCATTGAGAACTACTTCGGGCGTATCTTTGCTTCAAACTGCTGCTCGGATTCTGAGCTTGATGTAGGCCTTCAGTTTGTCCCCTGCAGAGTTAGTGATGACATGGGCCAACAACTCCTATCCCCCTTCTCTCCTGATGAGGTAACCCGAGCTCTCAAAAGTATGTATCCTCTTAAGTCTCCGGGCCCTGATAGGCTTTCACCTTATTTTTTTCAGCATTATTGGGATGTAGTGGGACGTAACGTCATTAATTGTGTCCTTGATTTTCTAAATTTTGTGAATTTTTATAAGAAACTCAATTTTACGCATATTGTTTTGATTCCTAAATGTAAGCTGCCTGAGGTTATCACACAATTCCAGCCTATTAGCTCATGTAATGTGGTCTATAAACTTACTTTTAAAGTCTTGGCTAATCGCATTAAACCGTTACTTAATTATCTTATTTCCCCGTGTCAATCTGCCTTTATCTCGAACCGTTTAATCACTGATAACATCCTAGTTGCTTTTGAGATTAATCGTTTTTTGAAGCGAAAGAGTATAGGAAAGGAGAGTTATTTTAACCTGAAGCTCGATATGAGTAAGGCTTATGACCGGGTTGAATGGCGGTTTCTCGAACGGTTGCTGGTTAGTTTAGGATTCCTCACCATTTTCATTTCACGCATTATGACTTGTATTTCGACTGTTTACTGTTCTTTTTTGTTGGATGGCTGCGACTTTGGGTCGTTGGTCTCGGTGAGGGGAATCCGTGAAGGCGATGCTCTCTCCCCTTATTTGTTTCTCTTTTGTGCATAAGTGCTATCTATTCTGTTGCACTAGGTAGAGAGAAATGGTAGGCTTAGCTGGGTTGAAGCACCCAGAACGTCAGGTCGCCACATCCCCCACACTATAGTTCAGTCCATGTACGAAATAGAGAACCCGTAAATAAACCAAACATATAGCGAACGGGAGACAAGAAAAAAAAACAGGATCCTAGCTAAGCGGAACTAACCCTTAAACCAAGTAAACATGCGCAATACAAATTAAGTGGAAGCATAATAAGTACCATAGATTAAGAGTTATTCATAACAAAAGTACATGGCCCACATGGCCTACAACCATAAAAATAATAACAATCTCCAAACGTAGCATAAGAAAGATTGGATTATCCAATATTAAAGACTCGACAAGACTCTAATTCCCACCTAGCACCCACCTGCAAAAGACTGAAAGGTGAAGGAGTCAGTTTATGGAAGACTGAGTGAGGGGTATAATAAATATAAGCGCAATTAACACACAAGTCATAACCCCGGAGAAAGTTTTATGAAGAAAGTACTATAAGTTCAAGAATAATATAAAACATTGCCCGAGATTACAACTAACAAGTTTAGCAATTATTATAATTTCAGTCAATCAGTGGCCCGACGAGTGAGGGCAAGTCTCCAACCTTAACTCCGACAGTGTACAATAATTATGTTATCAATTCATTAGATGAACACATAAGTTATTACGGTGCAAGCAATCAATAACAATAATCTCTTTTTCCTCCGGGTGATGGTCGGGATTGCAAGACCCGAACCACCCAATCTCGTTGAGCATTGGGTACATAAATCCCATGCCCGGAACTCCTTACTCCACCAAACCTCCTGGTGGATTCAGGGGTCATCCCAAATGGTGAGGGGTAGTGTAAGAGTTGACCGTCAGCTTGTGCTATCCCGGTTGGCTCAATACATTAACCCTCGGGCCCACATTGTAGTACAATAATACTCGCCAAAATAAGGTCGGTTCAATGCATAGAATATGGTTCATTTTCAATAGTTTGAGGTTTTTGAGAAATACTAAAAGATATATATACATTTTGGCCAAAACCTTTACGTAAGGGTTATAAAGGTTCTAGATAGCTAGAAATTAAACCTCCTGTCAAGACAAAATAAGAAAGGGACACAAGCCTATGATGCTTGCTCCTTGTCACCCGGAAGCTGGTCTATGCAAGAAAGACAAGTGCAAGTGAGACACGACTCTCATGAACCAATTAAGATGAACGGCGTAATCATGAAATGATATTACATGAATTGACAATTATAGAATGTCATGGATATATTTATGTGTACAATTAACATTTAATAGGATGTATTTAGCATATAAATGTCATAGGAAAGGAATTAAAACATATAAAGTTAAACAAGAAATTCCAGAAAGTCTCTGGACAACGAAAACGGCCATTCCGGACAACTGAGCAAACTGGGAACGACCGTTCCCAGCTCCCCGAATCCATCCCGAGCGTCTGTAAGAAAACGCCACTGTTCACGCTTAAGAACGACCATTCTGGCTGTAGGTCAAAACTCAGAACGGCCGTTCCAGGCTTCACGCCAGTACTTTCAAAACTATGGGAACGGCCGTTTGGAAAATAAGAAGGGACGGGGAACGGCCGTTCCCGTTCTGCAGAAATCTCAAAACAGAACAGAAGCAGGGGATGGTTTTGGACCGTCCTCACAAACACCAAAACAGCAACAACAAAACTCCCAAACACATTTAAATCATAAAGGAACATGCTTAGATACTTAAAGCACACTTAAAACAAATATTAACACTCCTTTCGTCCTTTGATCATTCAAAATTCCCAACATAAAAC
Organism: Lantana camara; assembly: GCA_037501455.1. Classification (NCBI taxonomy): domain Eukaryota; kingdom Viridiplantae; phylum Streptophyta; class Magnoliopsida; order Lamiales; family Verbenaceae; genus Lantana; species Lantana camara. Next base: position 84,623,620 of record CM074862.1, on the reverse strand, counting down.
CCATATTTTTCCATATCACCCAACTTCCATCAACTTCAAATTCATGCATTAAATTCAAGTTTAAAGCCTATAATCATGCTTCCCACAACTAATAAACAAGTTATCAAATCCAAATTCATAAACCCTAACCTCAAACAATTAATTCAAGAATCAAGCATAACTCATCTATACCTTAAAAGAAAAGGGGAAGAAGAAGATGAAGTTATGAGAGATAGATGGAGTTTCGGTGATCGTCGGTTGCCGGAATTGAAGCTTGAAATTGAAGAATCCCACTTCTCTTCTTCTTTGGAGTTTCACCGAGAGAGAGAGAGTGAAGAGCAATGGTGTATGTATATGTTGTGTATATTACGTGATATATCAAGTAAAAGAGAAGGAAGTTCATAAATTCCAATTGAGTCCCAAAGTTCTTAAGTTAATGCAATTAGGTGCTGAACTTATGAAATGTTGTCAATTTAGTCCAATTCAGTTTCATACAATTAAATCATCAAATTATGAAAGTAGTCAATTAAGGCCATATAAACAATTAGGACATGCTCGATAATTAGTTTAAGTATCAATTAAATTTGAATCATACTATAATTCACAAGTTGATAATAAATTCATATAATATCACATAAAATTTAGTAATATAATTCACAAATGTCATGAAATGCAAGAACTTAAGAAATAAAAGAATTAAATAAATCCTAACTCTCATAAACTCACACGCGTGACGTACGTACCTGAATGACTGGAAAACTGGGGCGTCACAACACCCGACCCCCCTTAAAAGAAACTGGTCCGCAGATTCACTACTCGGGAGGAAACAACTCTGGATGAAACCTTTCCATCCAGTCCTCAGTTTCCCACGTGAGTTCTTCAGTCTTATCACTTCTCCAAAGAAGCTTAACCAATGGGATTCGTCGGTTTCTCAACTCTTGAAATTTCCTATCCAAGATCTTAATCGGCTTCTGGACAAAAGTTAAATCTGGTTCCAATTCCACTTCTTCCATTGGTAAAATCTCAGATTCATCGGGGTAGTACTTCCTTAATTGAGACATATGAAAGACATTGTGAATCCCTGGGAGGCACGGTGGTAAGTCCAATCGGTAGGCTACTTCACCAAATCTTTTAAGAATCTCGAAAAGACCCAAGTAACGAGGATTAAGCTTTTCTCCTTTCCCAATCTGAGTAAACCCATTGCGTGGAGATTCTTTCAAAAACACCCGGTCTCCAACTTCAAACTCGAGGTTTCTACGGCGACGGTCGGTATAGCTCTTTTGTCTATCTTGAGCTGCCTTCATCCATTGTTGAATCATTTGAACCTTCTCGATTGCTGCTTGAATGGACTCAAAAGGTTTATCCTTATTTTTCTCTCTCTGTACACCTTCTTGCTTAGCCCATCTCCATTCTTCAAGATCGAAAAACAACGGTGATCTACACTTCCGGCCGTAGAGAGCTTCATACGGTGCCATTCCAATCGACGCTTGGTAACTATTGTTGTAAGCAAACTCAATTAAATACAAGTGTTTCTCCCAAGACGTCTGAAAGTCCAAAACACAAGCTCTGTGCATATCCTCGAGATACTTAATTAATCTCTCAGATTGACCATCTATTTACGGGTATGAAGCTGAGCTGAAATTGTGTTTAGTCCCCAGAAACTTTTGTAACTCTTGCCAAAGTTTAGAAGTAAACCTCGGATCTCTATCCGATATGATACTAATCAGAATCCCATGAAGTCGAACAATCTCCCTACAATAGTTATTGGCTAGTTTGTTCACATTATCGGACATCCGAATGGCTTGAAAGTGCGCCGACTTAGTTAAACGATCAATAATTATCCAAATACCATCAAGACCACCTTTTACTTTCGGCAAACCCGATATAAAATCCATTGTTACCTGTTCCCACTTCCTCTCTGGAATAGGCAGCGGTTGCAACAAATCTACAGGTTTCTGATGTTCAGCCTTCACCATCTGACAAGGCCGACAATGTCTCACAAAATCGGCCACATCCTTATTCAAACCATAGCACCAATAAAATTGTTTCAAATCTCGGTACATCTTGTTACCTTCGGGATGCACAGAATAGATTGACCTGAGAGCTTTTTCAAGAATAATCCTCGTCAACTCTTCCGGTACTACAACTCTGTGCTTGAACCTTAGAACTCCCATATCATCATACCCGAAAGGACACTCTGGATCAACCCGAGCTTTCTCACCTAGTCTCTGTACTTTCGGATCACTACTTGGAGCCTCAAAATTAATCCTCTGCCGTAAGTCCGGTTGTACGGTAATATTAGAATCTTGAGCCCTTAAAACAAAAGTCTCGGCTCGATCCTCCGAACCAACTCCCAAACTAAATACTCTAGCCTTTCTATTAAATGCATAGGCGACCACGTTTGCTTTACCTGGATGATAACGAATGGTGCACTCGTAAAATTCAAGAAATTCCATTCAGCCCCTTTGCTTCATATTCAAATCTTTCTGAGTGAATAAATACTTGAGGCTCTTGTGGTCAGAAAAGATCTCGAGACATACACTGAACAAGTAGTGTCTCTAGTTTCCAAGCGCAAAGATCACGGCTGCAAGCTCAAGATCGTGTGTGGGATAGTTCTTCTCATGCTCTTTTAACTTTCTAGAGGCATAAGCGATCACCTTCCCGTTCTGTATTAACACATAACCTAATCCCTTTTTTGAAGCATCCGTTAAGACTGCATAACCCTCGGAGCCTTCGGGAAGTGTCAACACCGGGGCAGTAGTTTATTTCTCTTTCAAGAAATTGAAACTCTTTTCGCAAGCCTCGTCCCATATAAACTTTACCTCTTTCTTTGTTAGTTGGGTTAAAGGAGCGATAATCTTCGAGAAGTCCTTCAAAACCTTCTATACTATCCCGCTAAACCTAATAAACTTCTAACTTCAGAGGCATTCTTTGGCTTCTCCCACTTCAACACTGTCTCAATCTTCGATGGATCAACATCCACTCTATTTCCTGAGATAACGTGACCCAAGAAAGAAACTCTATCGATCCAGAAATCACATTTAATGAACTTAGCAAACAACTGATGCTCCTTGAGTGTCTCTGAAACAATTCTGAGATGCTGAGCATGCTCCTCGACGGATCTCGAATACACTAGGATATCGTCAATGGAAAGTACCACAAACTTATCGAGGTAGGGCCTGAATATCCTGTGCACCATATCCATAAAAGTTGTAGGGGCATTAGTTAACTCAAACGGCATTACCACGAACTCATAATGCCCGTATCGAATATTGAATCCCATCTTTGGAATATCCTCTGCTCGGATTCGTAGCTGATAATATCCCTGGCATAGGTCAAGCTTTGAATAGACCTTTGAACCCTGAAGTATATTGAATAGCTCCTCGATATGTGGGAGGGGATACTTGTTCTTTATAGTTATCCGATTCAACTCCCTATAGTCGATACACATTCTCAAAGTTCCGTCCTTCTTCTTTACAAATAGAACCGGTGCACCCCATGGAGAAGAACTTGGTCTAATATACCCATTATCCAATAACGAATCAAGTTGGGTCTTCAACTCCTTCAACTCAGTCGGAGCCATACAATACGAAGTCTTAGAGAATGGCTCTACATTTGGGTACAAATCGATCACAAATTTGATTTCCCGACCTGGAGGTAAAGAATCCATCTTCTCGGGAAAACTTCAAGAAAGTCCTTCACTACCTCTGTTTCTTCCAATTTTACCTGATCTTTAGGCTTATTGAGAATATAGGCAATAAAACCCGTAGCTCCATCTCGAACAAGTTTCTAAGCTTCAGTGAAGGAAAGTAAAGGTACAGTCTTCGGACTCCAACCCACGAATACCTCTAAACCCAACTGGACTCTCTTTGCTTGACATTCAACCACTGCACAATGTTTGTAAATCCAATCCATACCCAAAATAGCTCCATACCTAGTCATCGACATCTCAATGAAGTCCGTCCGAAAAACACGACCCTCTATACTAATCGGAATATCCCTAAACACCCGATCAGTCTCTAAGCTCCCACCTAAAGGAGAACTAATCAAATAACAAGTATAAGAGCAAGCAACAGGCAAAGATAAAGTAACAGCAAGAGCACTCAAAAGAAATGAGTGTATAGCTCCTGGATCAAACAAAGTATGTATGTTCGTGCCATGTATACATGTTGTACCTTCTACTACCACGGCGGGATCTATATCAACGTCCTGTTTCTCTCCGTCTAGGGCATAAACACGTGCCCTAACAAGTGGTCTTTGACCCTCAGCAGGTTGATCTCATCTCTCCGGACATATATCCACCTTATGCGTACTGAGCGCTCCCACAAATAAGACAATCCTAAACGCCGTTTACAAGAATCATAAGTGTGTGTATCGTGCCCACAATAAGTGCAAACAGGCTTCTCTAAAGGTGGAGGTAAAGCAGGTGCAGGTGGAGCTTTCTGAACCGGTCCCATGGGTTGGGACTTCTTCTAAGTCCCTTTAGTAGGTGGTGGAGCAGTTTAAGATACGGGCCTCTTGCCGGAGTTAGAACCTGATCCCGAACTCGAAGCTGAAGCCTGTCCAGAACGGTAAGTAGATCTCCTTGCTATAACTCCATCCTCAACCTTCAAAGCCTTTGAAGTAGATTTTGCCTAAGTGCTTGTATTAACCGCTTCAATAGCTGCTAGTATATCCGGTCGAAGCCCCTGAACAAACTGCATAGCTTTATAGAAGTCATCACCCGCTATTTAGGTGCATAACGAGATAATCTCTCATACTCCGCAATATACTCAGACGGTCCTCCCTCCTTGCTTTAATTCAGTAAATTCCTTCAACCTTTGGGTACGTGATGATGGAGGAATACACTTGTTCCTGAATTCCCGAACAAGTACATCCCAAGTCACTTCCTCTCCAACGGTATCCAATCTAATCTTTGCACTCTCCCACCAAGAATATGTTTCACCTTGAATCAAAGTAAAAGTGCAACGAGCCTTCTCTTGAGAGCCACATGGTATAAGGTCCTAAATTCTTTCAACTTACTTAAGCCATTCTCGACTTCCATATCGCTACCTTTAAAGAATTTTGAAGGGTGTTGACACTGAAATTCCCGATATACCACGATAATTTATCCGTCTTGTTGTACCGGTGGAGCTGACGGTGTCGGTGGAACATAATCTCTTAGCCTTTGATCAATAAGGTGAACCACCGCATTAAGAAAGTCTTGAGGTTGAGCTTGAGCTTGAGGGGGTAGAGGTGGAGGAGGATGATTACGGTGGCACCTATGACCCGGAGAATGCTCACGTCGAGGTCGACCACGAGGCATCTTGTAGGTAATACACTAAATATGCATATTGAATTAGCATATGCAAATGAGTGTAATTAAAGTCTCAAAATACAACTAAGCCACATGATTCATATAATTACAAGTTAAAATGCAAGACTCTTGACAATCAATTCCTATATCGTACGACCTAGACTCACAAGACACGACACTAGAACTCCGGTTTTGAAACCTAGAGCTCAGATACCATTTTGTTAGGAATAGTGCCCTGAAAGCCGATGTAATAGACTGCTTTAGTACTTTCCTTTTTGTAAATCACAGTCAATCTTTGAATAATATGAATTAAGGCAACACTTCTTTATATGCTCTTGTTTGATTGTGTGTTTACTTTTGACTGCGTATGTATAAGAACTCCCATAATCAATATGACTTATAGGACTCACTAATTTAGGCGAAGTGGTTCATGAGATGAACCCTATATCACATAAGTCATGATTAGAAATCACTCCAAGCCGATGAGTCCTATAAATAGTGGGAGTGTCAACCTAACTTTTTCGAGGCTTGCTCGTGTGATCACTGTTGGAAAACAGGAATCAGAAAGCAGCGAAAATTTAAAAATTTTCCAATAAAAGGATCGAAACTCGCAATCGTGAATCCGAATTCGTAGAGATTAGAAACTTACTTTTCAATAATCTTTCTTGAAGGGTTTCAAGCCACCCAAGAACCCTCTTCTCGCGGCTTGATCCCCTCTCCTTGGTAAAGCTTGAATCTTTAAAAACTTCTAACTTGAAGCTCTCTAGAGATAGTCCACCAACTAGACTACAATTTAACTAGTAAGGATAATAGTTCTCTAGTTAGTGTTTAGGCTTAACCTAGGGTTTGTTCTATCTTGGAGAAAGGATGGTGTTCAACAAATGAACCAAAAGAATGCACAATTACTCTCTAAGGGGAGCTCGAGCTCCCCTATATATAGCCAAGGGAGGGGCGGCCGAAACTTAGTCCTATTGGACTAAGGATTTTGGTCCCTCTCTCTTATTACTTGATCATCAAGTAATTCCAAACTTTGACTTTTGAATTCTAATTCAAATTAACTTTTAAGAGAGCTAAAATATCTAAACCCCTTTTGGATAATTTTATACTTTATTTATTAATAAATAAATAACTTATTTTATCTAATTAACTAATTCGTAATTAACTAAATAGATTATTTTTCTCCAAAATAAGACTTTCTTTTTAATTCAAAAATTAAACCAAAGTCTATTAAATAATTAAAATATTAATTATTTAATCACACATACATATATATGCACGTGTGACACACGTGTCCCCAAGGACACGTGTCACTCACGTGACCCACACGTGTGGAACCCTCTCGGCATGATCAACTCTTTTAATCATTTCAAAACCTCAAAGTGACCCTCTAGGTTCTCAATTCAATTAGCAGTGACCCACCCTAATCAATTAATTCAATAAGTAATTAGACAGTCCACAGATTAAACGACCATAGTCTAGCAACAGGTGTTTAACCCCTAGCTGAATTGGAATGTCTCGATTCGATAGAACCTTTAAGTCATTGATTCATGTGAGATACAATCCTCCTACTTACTATCTCTCAACCAAGATCTAGGGTAAGGGAATAATCAGAACCCTAATAATCTGGTCTTAAAGCTAAGTGCATTTCATATCCATTTGATCTCAATCCAAAAAACCCTTTTCTTGATGTCTTGATCTACTGCCTTGGCCAAGGACTCCATATGGCATATGAATGACTTACACAATAAGAGATCACCTTGCAAATGCAAGTGTAGGTCCTTTCTTGATTCTCATTCACTTCCATGAATCACTTGTGTAGCCCCAGCATAAGCCTTGAATTAGTTGTCTAAGGCGACACCCTTTAAAGCTTATACCTGAGACTACAGAGTTAACTCATAAAGCGACATGGAACCTCAAGTCTAAGGATCAATTAATCACATCAGTGACTCGTGAGATATTTCCTAATCTAGAAGTTTCCATTTCCTGAAATAGAAACTTTCTTTCCCATTTAGGAATCTTCTCACACGGGGCACCTCAGTGAACTTACTTATGAAAGTAAGCACCCTCATGTATCACGCACGTATCAACTATACACTTTGCACCTCCATGAAGCAAGGCGGTCCTTCTTAAGGGCGTGGTCCTACAAGCAAGCCTTAAAGGAGTCAGGTTGACACTCCCACTGTCTGTAGGACTCATCGGCTTGGAGTATTATACTAATCATGACTTATGTGATATAGGGCTCGTTTCATGAACCATTTCACCTAAATGGTAGAGTCCTAAAGTCATCAGGATTAGGGGAGTTCTCATACATGCACAACTAAAGTAAAGGCATACCAAATAAGAGCATATAAAGAAGTGTTGCCTCAATTTGTTATTTTATTCAAAGATTGTCTGTGATTACAATAAGGAAAAGCACAAAGCGGATATACAATTGGCTTTCTAGGGCACCATTCCTAACAATCATACCCTTAAGAAGGACCACCTTGTTTCATGGGGTGCAAAGTGTATAGTTGATACGTGCGTGATACATGTATTAGGAATAGTGCCCTGAAAGGCGATGTAATAGTCGGCTTTAGTACTTTCCTTTTGTAAATCACAGACAATCTTTGAATAATACGAATTAAGGCAACACTTCTTTATATGCTCTTGTTTGATTGTGTGTTTACTTTTGATTGCGCATGTATAAGAACTCCCCTAATCAATATGACTAATAGGACTCAACCATTTAGGCAAAATGGTTCATGAAACGAGCCCTATATCACATAAGTCATGAATAGAAATCACTCCAAGCCAATGAGTCCAAAAGACTGTGGGAGTGTCAACTTGACTCGTTCGAGGCTTGCTCGTGTGATCACGCCCTTAAGAAGGACCACCTTGTTTCATGGGGTGCAAAGTGTATAGTTGATACGTGCGTGATACATGGGGATGCTTGCTTATTCTAAGCAGGTACACTGAGGTGTCTCGTGTGAGAAGATTCCTAAATGGGAAAGGAAGTTTCTTTATCTAGAAATAGAAACTTCCAGATTAGGAAATATCTCACGAGTCATTGATGTGATTAAGTGATCCTTAGACTTGGGGTTCCATTGATGCTTTATGAGCTAACTCTGTAGTCTTAGGTGTAAGCTTTAAAGGGTGTCGCCTTAGACAACTGATTCAAGGCTTATGCTGGGGCTGCACAAGTGGTACATGAAAGTATATGAGAATCGATAAAAGGACCTACACTTGCATTAGCAAGATGATGATCTCTTATTGTGTAAGTCATTCATATGCCATCTTGGAGTCTTTGGCCAAGGTAGTGGATCAAGACATTAAGAACAGAGTTTCTTGGATTGAGATCAAATGGATATGAAATGCACTTAGCACTAAGATCAAGATTATTAAGCTTCTAATTATTTCCTTACCCTAGATCTTGATTGAGAGATGGGACGTAGGAGGATTGTATCTCACATATGTCAATGACTTAAAGGTTCTGTCGAATCGAGACATTCTTATTCAGCTAGGGGTCAAACACCTGTTGCTAGACTATGGTCGTTTGATCTGTGGACTGATTAATTAATTAGGGAATTAATTAATTAGATTAAGAACCTAGAGGGTCACACACACCAACCCGGTCACGTGGGTTAAAGCTTGAATCGATTAAACGAGTTGATCGAACCATTAGGAGAATGGTGGGGTCCACACATGTATAACACGTGTCCTTGGGGACACGTGTAGTTATGTGTATATATTAAATAATTAATGTGTTAATTATTTAATGGACTTTGATTTAATTTTGAATTAATATTAAAGTCCTAATTTGGAGAAATAAAGTTTAATACATAATTAATTATGAATTAATTAATTAATAGTCTTCAAGTTATTTATTATTAGATAAATAAAGTAAAATAAAATATCAAAAAGAGTTAGATATTATTCTTTCCCAATAAGTTGGTCAAAAGGTGGAATTTTGGTCAAGGTAAGGGACATGGTCTCCAAGCAAGAGATCCCTTTCCACAAAGGATTAGGGGTTCGAACCCTAGCCTTATAAATAGAGGGGTTCGAACCCCATGGGATGATGATAGCAAATTCTCCTTCTCCATAATTATACACTAAACCCTAGAGCCTAAACACCGAATATAGAACTAGCATTCTCCCTATTCGGATTGTGGTCGCGGTTGGTGGACTATTTTTCTAGAGGGCTACTATCGTGAAGTCTTGAAAGATTCGAATGAGCTTTTGGGGATCAAGCCACGTGAAGAGCGTTCTTGGGCAGCTAGAACGTGTCAAGAAAGCTACTAACTAAGTGGGTTTCTTGATCTCTACGAATTTGGGAATAGGAATTGCAAGATTCGATCCTTGCTTAGTTGGGAAAATTTTTAAATTTTTGCTGCGTTTCTGTTCGTTTTCCCAACAAGTGGTATCAGAGCCACCTTGCAAGGCCTCTTTCTGATTCGTCTCAATTATTCTGAATTTGGTAGAAATTCTTAGACTTAGATGCGAATTGAGTATTCTTGAGTTCTTTTAGAAAGTCTGAAATACGAAACTGTATTTTTCCTAAAAGTTTCTGAAAAATGTTTTCTTAAATCGTGTTTTTGAAGAACTGTTTTAGTTGAAACTCGTTTAAATCGTATTTTTTAATTTTGGATTGAATTAGGTTTTGGAGAAACCTGAGATACGAAAAACGAAACGCAAAACGAATACGCGGATTGGGACGTGCCAATGTGTAGCACGCCCTAACCCCGCGAGCACTTCCCTCAACCGCGCGGGACGCCCGACGAAGCCCCCCCTTCGTGCGTACGCCGTGCGCGCTGCTGGCCCGAGTTGCCCCCCGTGTTGCCGCGCGGCGGTGCTTTGCGATTCCGGCCCGTTTTCGTGTTTTTTGTATTTTCGGTCCTTCAAATCCCGATTTAATTTTTCTTTAAATTTTATTTTATTAAATTAGAATTATTTTTGAAATAATTGTTTAAATTGAGATTTTGAGAAATTAAGGGATTTAAATTTTGGGAAAATTACGAACTTTATTTTCTGAAAATATTGAAGAAATAAAATTATTAATTTTCAGAAATTAATTGGAATTTTATTAATTTATTGTTTTTCGGGTTTTATAGAAAAGGCTTTTGAACAAGAATTGTATCTAAGTCGTATTTTAAGTCATTAGGGCTTAAAGCGAGAATTTTAATTTATTGGTTAAATTTAAATTCTTACAACTTATGCATGTTAGATGATCATGGGTTTAGTCTTATGAATGGTTTTACTTTATGCACATGAATGATTTAAACTGAGGTTGGAACCCCATAGTTGCGTTTTTCAATTGGGGTCGGTGCCCCACTTACGTGAGTACTATTATGTGTTTATTATGTGGCTTTCCATATTACTATTTTTGAGGCCGGGGTATGCCCCGTGTAATTGTCTAAGGTCAATATGAAGATTGAGCCTTATTACTTTATGTCTTTTTCTTTTTATTGTAATTTGATAGTAGAGGTAGGTGGTGAGGTCTTTTTCTTTCTTTTTGGAGACAATGCACCCATGGCGTAAGATGAATCCACACAACAAGTAACATAATGGAGGCCATAAGTGAAGACCTCTCCAAGTGTTAGAGAGGATTTCTATTATTGTAATAGATAAAGCATCGTTTTTATTTCCAATTCCCTTATGTGATTTAAACTGTTTTATGTGGCATGTATGTTAGAACTTGTGATTGTGGAGTGGCTCCCGCATATCAAGCATAAGATAGGTAGAACCCATGATCATCACTTGTTAGTATCATGCTAGGACATGTTATCTGCTATGTGCTTGTGTGAAATGCATTTAAGTTGTACTTGCATTAATCAAGACTAATTAAAATGGATGACATATATGTTGGTGAGGTCGAATCGGACAACTCTCCGGTTAAATTGAAAATTCCCATTAAATATTAAACTAATTTTCGAAAATAGGTGTTTAATTCGAGGTGAAAACTTTGAATTAAATTCCTAGCATTCCATCAATAGGATTTAAGTTTAATAGAGGAAGCTAGTTAGTGTCCATGAGTCGTGGGGTGACTATGTGAAATCTATTAGTTCTTAGTTTCCTAATTGATCATTTTAATGATCAATATTTCGAGGTCAATTTTGGGGAGTGCGATGTCCGCGAGTCTTGGGTCGTTCGAACTAAGTTTTGATCTTGATCTTATGATTGATGGGTCTAGCTTAATGCCTAACTAAATATGGATGTCGCACGAGTCATGGGTCTATATAGAAAGATAGGTGATGCAAAAACCTTACTAAGAGTTCCACAGTGTTGGAATTGGTAAGTTGTACCTACCTTAGGCTTTATTAAGAATGTACACGAGTCGTGGGTTCGAGATAAAGTGCTTAGGATGTTAGTACCCATTGGGATAACAAGTATCCTCTAAGATCTTTGGGAATTATAGATCTTCTAAAAACAGTGGAAGCTATATAGATTAAAGACCTAATCTCATGTATATCGTTATTATTCAGCATGCTCACTTAGCTCTCTGTTTTTCTATTTAGGTCGTAGATTCTGTGATTCTCTACGTGTTTTGAAATGGCAACTAATAACCATCTAGTATCGATCCACGAGTCAAACAAGTTGACTGGTCCCAACTATTCTGATTGGCTTAGGAATCTAAAAATCGTTCTAGATTCCGAGAGGAGAACTTATGTTCTCTACTAGGCAGAGCCCGTTCCCGAAGGGGAAGCTCCGATCTGGGCTGAGCGGGACACGATCCAGAAGTGGAAGGATGATAATCTCGAAGCCCGTTGTCTCATGCTTGCTAACATGTCTCCGGACATGCAAAGACAACTTGAGTCCATGGAATTCACTTGGGAGATTTACGACCACTTAGAGCAACTTTACCATCCTCATGAACGTGTTACAAGGTATAACACCTCAAAGGATAATCTCGAAGCCCGTTGACTCAAGTTTCTTGCTCTTACTGAGAAACTTGCCTCTATGGACATGCCACTGAGAGATGAGCTTTCAGTGGATCTGTTGCTAGCCTCGCTCCCACCATCATTTAACCCTTTTGTCCTTAACTTCAACATGAATCATGCAAATGTTAGTGTAGCTAAGCTGATTAGTTACCTTGTGACTGCTGAAAGCACGATCAAGAAGGACAATAAGGTTATGATGGTCACTGCTCCATCTTCTTCTAAACCTTCTAAAGGCAAGGGCAAGAAAGCCCAAAAGAAGAAGAAGTCCCTTAGGCCCAATGGAGGTATCATGAAGGGAAAATACCGAAAGAAGAAACGTGATCAGAAAGAGGACGCTTGCTTCCATTGTGGCAAATCGGGGCATTAGAGGAGAAACTGCCAAGAGTACAAGGCTACTCTAAAGAAAGGTATGCTTCTCGTTGAAGTAAATTTTTCTATTAATTGTAACTCTTGGGTATTTGATACCGGTTGTGGATCTCATAGCTGTAATGATGTACAGATGTTAAGTGAGGTCCGACAGCTGAAGGGATGAGAATGTGTCTTGAAGATTGGGGACGGCTCTACGGTCGAAGCTGAAGCTTTAGGCACAATTAGATTAGATTTAGGTCATTCTATTTTAGTTTTAAATAAAGCCCTTTATGTACCAGACATTATTCATAATATTATTTCAGTTCCAATACTTGATTGCAAAGGTTATAAAATTAATATTAAGAATGGTAACTTTTTCCTCAAAAGGAATAATTTTTCAATACTTCTTGGTACATTAAACAATGGACTTTATCTAACTCAAAATAGTAATATACAACAAGAAGTACTGAAAAACTATTCCTTTTGAGGAAAAAGTTACCATTCTTAATATAAGAAACAAAATGTAAGAGAGATGACGAAGTCTCAGCATCTTTATGGCACGCTAGATTAGGACATATTTTCAAGAACAGAATTAGAAAGTTAACTACCTTAGGGGCATTCTCTGAAAATGACCTTAAACAGTTAACTTCCTGTGAATCCTGTCTTAAAGGAAAGATGTCCAAAAATCCCTTCAAAAGGAGTGTGGATCGAGACACAAGGACTTTGGATTTGATCTATTCTGATGTTTGTGGACCGCTTAGTGTAAGCACTCGAAACAATCATTAGTACTTCATAACCTTTGCTGACGACTTTAGTAGTTATGGTTATGTTTACTTAATGAAGTACAAATCTGAGGCTTTTGAGAAATTCTTAGAATTTCAAAAGGAGGTTGAGAACCAAGCTGGTCACAAGATCAAGACACTTCGATCTGATCTAGGTGGCGAGTATCTTAGTGAAGAATTCTTTAATCATCTCAGAATTATCTCTCAGTGGACTCCTCCGGGAACTCCTCAATTAAATGGAGTTTTTGAGAGAAGGAATCGAATCCTACTTGATATGGTTCGTTCCATGATGAGTTTCATTTACTTACCGTCTTCTTTCTGGGGTTATGCCCTAGAAAGTGCAGCCAAGATTCTGAATCTTGTTCCTTCCAAGTCAGTCCCTAAAATGCCCTATGAAATGTGGCATGGTAAAATCCCTAGTTATTCTTACTTAAGAATTTGGGGTTGTCCTGCTTATGTGAAGAGGACAGTGGGAGATAAGTTAGAAGCTCGTCCTAACTTATGCTACTTTGTTGGCTATCCTAAGGAACCCATACGATACTACTTTTATGATTAAACTGAACAAAAGGTGTTTGTTTCAAGAAATGTAACTTTTCCTGAGGAACCGTTCCTAGAAGAAAAGAAAGGCAAGATCATAGAACTCAAAGAAATTCGAGATACTCCCACGCCACATTTAGAGGACACGTCCCATTTTCGCATCCCATAACCAATCATGAACTTCGATACACGTGAAAATCCTCCTCTAAGGCGTTCTGAATGCAGTCCTAGACAGCCTGAGAGATGGTATGGTTTTCTCCATGAAATATCTCTAGAGGATAATGATCCCCTAACATATGAGGAGGCACTGTCAGACTCGGATGCTGATCAGTGGAAACAAGCCATGAAGTCCGAAATGGGTTCCATGTACTCCAACCAAGTTTGGACCTTGGTTGATTTGCCTGATGGGGTAAAACCCATAGGTTGCAAATGGATCTTTAAGAGAAAGCTCAGAGTAGATGGAAATGTTGCAGCCTATAAGGCAAGACTCGTTGCCAAAGGCTTCACTCAAAGGCCCGGTGTGGACTTTGATGAAACCTTCTCACCGGTTACAATGCAAAAGTCCATTCGGATCATGCTTGCCATAGGTGCATATTACGACTATGAGATATGACAAATGGATGTGAAAACTGCCTTCCTCAATGGAGACATTGATAAAGACATTTATATGGATCAACCCATAGGTTTCACATTCAGTGGGAGTGAGGAAAAGATTTGCAAGCTACAATGATCAATCTATGGATTGAAATAGACTTCTAGGAATTGGAACATTTGTTTTGATAAAGCAGTCAAAGCGTTTGGCTTCGTTCAAAATTCGAATGAGTCCTGCGTGTACAGAAAGGAATTGGATACTTTAGTGTAATTCTTGGTGCTTTATGTTGATGACTTCCTTCTAATTGGGAATTTGAAGGATGATATGAAAGTTACCAAGTCATGGTTATCGAACCAATTCGAGATGAAAGATCTTGGTGATGCGTCCTACATTCTCGGGATAATGATCTATAGGGATAAATCTAAGAGATTGATAGGACTATCACAATCAATGTATATAGATAAAGTACTGAAACGGTTCAGTATGGAGAATGCGAAGAACAAAGTTCTTCCCATGAGTGTAGGAGCATCTCTTTCGAAGAAAATATGTCCTAAGACGAACCTTGATAAGGAAAGAATGACTCATGTGCCTAATACCTCGGTAATAGGTAGCATAATGTATGCAATGCTATGTACTCGATCGGATGTGGCTTATGCACTTAGTGTTACCAGCCGTTTCCAATCAGACCCTGGAGAAGGTCACTGGACTGCCGTGAAGAATATCCTAAAGTACTTACAAAGCACTAAGGATTTATTCTTAGTATACGGAGGGCAGAAAGATCTAATAATCGGAGGATACTGCGATGCAAGCTTTGCATCTGACTTAGATAACATTAAGTCAATGTCAAGATACATTTTCTGCCTTAACAGCGGAGCAATGAGTTGGAAGCAGACGACCACTGAGGCCGAATACTTAGCTGCAAACGATGCAACTAAGGAAGGTGTTTGGATTAGAAACTTCATTCAAGATTTGAATGTCGTTCCTAGCATGAAAGACCCCATTATTATGTTTTGTGACAACACTGGGATGGTTGCTCAAGCCAGAGAACCAAGATCTCACCAACGGACCAAGCAAATTATGAGGAAGTATCACCTAATCCGTGATATTATCAAACGAGGTGATGTGCAAATTGAAAGGGTTGCATCAACAAAGAACGTGGTAGACCCACTTACAAAACCCCTTAGTCGAGAAGCTTTCGAAGGTCATCTTGAGAAGATGGGACTTAGATTAGCTCCTGAATGACTTTGATGGGAACGTGGGAGATTGTTAGGAATAGTGCCTTGAAAGCCGATGTAATAGTCTGCTTTAGTACTTTCCTTTTGTAAATCACGGACAATCTTTGAATAATGCGAATTAAGGCAACACTTCTTTACATGCTCTTGTTTCATTGTGTGTTTACTTTTGACTACGCATGTATAAGAACTCCCTTAATCAATATGACTTATAGGACTCAACCATTTAGGCGAAATGGTTCATGAAACGAGCCCTATATCATATAATTCATGATTAGAAATCACTCCAAGCCAATGAGTCCAAAAGATAGTGGGAGTGTCAACTTGACTCGTTCGAGGCTTGCTCGTGTGATCACGCTATAAAAGATGAAGAATGGAGGAAATATTTTGTATATTGCATAATGTGTATGTGAATACAAAGCACAATACAAGGATCTATACAAATCCTAAAAAAGACGAAAAAAGAAATACAATCAATCAAATAAATGTAAATATAATCTGTCTGGAATCTTCCATAAAGTTGGAGTCAATCTTTCCGTAACTTCCGATATCCTCCAATACTCCCCCTCAAGTTGGAGCATGTAAATTCGAAATGCCCAACTTGGCTAGTAACTCAAGAAACCGATCATACCCAAGTGCTTTAGTGAATATGTCTGCCAACTGATTACGAGTGGAAATGGAATGTGTGGTGATAGTTCTAGACTGAATGTGTTGTCGAATGAAGTGACAATCGATCTCAATATGCTTTGTACGCTCATGAAAAACGGGATTAGCTGCAATATGAAGAGCCGCTTGATTATCACAAAACAAATCAATAGGTTCAGAATGCTTCACACCTAAATCTCATAGTAACCTTAAGAGCCAAATGATCTCACTAGTGGTACCAGCCATTGCTCGATACTCTGCCTCAGCTGAAGACCGAGATATCACAGTTTGTTTCTTCGACCTCCATGATATGGGCGAAGAACCAAGGAATATAATGTAACTACCGGTAGATCGACGAGTGGTAGGACACCCTGCCCAATCCGCGTCATAATACGCTTGCAAGAATAAAGTACCAGTGGAAGAAAGAAGAATTCCTTGACCGGGATTTCCTTTTAAATACCGTAATACCCTATCCGCTGCATCAAGGTGAGGTTGACGAGGTGTATGCATGAACTGACTAAGGATGTGCACCGCATAGCTGATGTCCGGATGGGTGATGGTGAGATATAATAATCTTCCAACCAAATGCCGGTACTGTCCAGGATCATTGCAAGGTTCACCGGAATCAACTGAAAGTTTGTGTTGTTGTTCCATTGGAGAAATGGCCGGTTTGCAGCCAGTACTTCCAGCATCTGCCAAGATGTCGAGAACATACTTGCACTAACTCAACACAATCCCTTCCGGAGAGGAAGCAACCTCAATTCCAAGGAAATATTTCAGCTTGCCCAAATCCTTGATCTGGAACTTATTATCCAGATACCGCTTCAAGTTAGCAATGCGGCTGGAATTTATTCCTGTGATGATTAAATCGTCCACATAGATGAGGACGGCAATAAAGGATCCTTCCCTGTGAGAAAATGTGAACAAGGAATGGTCTGCATCAGATTGCTGAAAACTGATTTCGATAAGTGAGGTGGTAAACTTCTGGTACCAATTGCGGGAGGCTTGACGAAGGCCATAAAGTGACTTCCTCAACCTACAAACTATTTGCTCTCCCTGTTTGGCAAAGCCCTGAGGAATCTTCATATATACTTCCTCATTAAGATCCCCATGTAAAAAGGCATTGTTCACATCGAGTTGGTGAAGGTCCCAACCCTTGATGGAGGCTAGAGCCAGCAAGCATCGAACAGTAACTAGCTTGGCAACCGGAGCGAAAGTTTCATGAAAATCAATGCCTTCAACTTGTGTGTACCCCTTGGCAACAAGACGAGCTTTGTAACGCTCGATACTTCCATCAACCTTGTACTTGACCTTATAAACCCACTTGGAATCAATAACACGTTTTCCATGTGGGAGTGTTTCCAGGGTCCTTGTCTTATTCCCCTCAAGGCCAGAGATTTCCTTCTCCATAGCCTCCCTCCATGAATGGAACTTAACTGCCTGAGAAAAGGACTTTGGCTCATCCGTGGAAGAGATGGCTTCTAAAAATGCAGTATGAGATTTAGAGAATTTAGAGTATGACAAGTATTGAGAAAGAGGATATACCGTCAAGTTGGCTAAAGGAGGGGGTCAGAGCGGCCTATTGTTGGACGGAGCGAGCGAGGGGGGCAAAGTATATTCATAACCAGACAACCGTTGTGAAATCTTGTGCTCCCATTTCTGATGATGATTCGAGG
Source organism: Lantana camara (assembly GCA_037501455.1). Lineage (NCBI taxonomy): Eukaryota > Viridiplantae > Streptophyta > Magnoliopsida > Lamiales > Verbenaceae > Lantana > Lantana camara. The sequence continues at coordinate 84,605,619 of CM074862.1, read as the reverse complement.
CTGCATCCGAGGTACCAATACCTAGAACATTATTTTTCGATCGTTCAGGTACCAGTGTTGGAGGAATTGGTACTTCCTCTGGGCCATGTTCATGTGGTGGCTGTGGTACAGGCACTGGTACTTGTGAATCCTGGACCTCTGATGGAATATGATCAGTACCATTGGACGTCTCCTAATCCACAACTGGTATTTCCAACGAGACAGAATCTAGTCTCATAATGTCTGGAACTTGTTGCACCCTCATAGGCGCAAGCTTTTGTGTGGCTGGAACCTTATCAGGAAAAAAATTAGCTACAAAGAGATCTGGTAGCACTCGTTTTGCATCTGGTACCAACTGTATTATAGCTGGTAGAAATTCGTTTTCTCTAAATCTAACATCCCGCGAGATATAAATCTGTTTACTCTGAATATCGTATATTTTATATCCCTTTTGAGACATGGGATAACGAACAAAAATACCGACCTTAGCACGTGGTGCAAACTTATCTCGGGGTTTGGCATTTTCGTGCGCATAGCAAATACACCCAAAGCTCCTTAAGTGATCATAACTAGGTGTCCTTCCAAAGAAAACTTCATAGGGTGTCTTGTTATTTAGTATCTGGAGAGGCATACGGTTGATCAAATATGTAGCGGTTAAAACACATTCTCCCCAAAACTTGATCGGAAGTTGTGTCTGGAATCTCAATGCTCGGGCAACCTCCAAAATATGCCTATGCTTGCGCTCAACTATTCCGTTTTGTTGAGGGGTGTACACACAACTGGTTTGATGTTCTATCCCATGTTCAGCATAATACTTTCTCAAATTTGCATGCATGAATTCCAAACCGTTATCCGTTCTCCAGACTTTCACCCTTAAATTATACTGTGTGGAAACCCAATTGAAAAAAAAACAATAGGTAGGTTTTGGTTTCAGATTTGTGTTTCATGAGGTACACCCAAGTTGCACTACTGAAATCATCCACAATCGTCAAAAAATAATGACTACCAGTATGTGATGTTGTATTATAGGGTCCCCAAATATCACAATGAATCAAATCGAAGACATGCGTCATTTTACTCGTACTATTAGGAAAAGGTGCTCGAGTTTGTTTTGCACGATAGCACGCATCACACATTAAAGTTTTCTTACAATCAGAGGAGGCTTGTATATTTGGTACCAATGAGATACGATTGACCGGTAGATGCCCCAATCGATAATGCCACAGACTTGCACTACCCGAAGTATCAGCGACTAAAGCCTTTGCCCCTCTCATTTGCTCAAGATGATATAGGCCGTTTTGCTATTTGCCCTCTCCAATAAGCTTTCTCGTGGTTAAATCCTGAATCACAAAATGATCGGATGTGAATGTCATAGAGCAATTTAAATCTTTTGTCAATTTACTTATAGACAATAAATTGAAACAAAAATTAGGTACTCCAAGAACTCGTTCAGCGTGAGTCCGTCTCTAAGATCGACTTTGCCCACGGCACGAACTTCTTCTCTCGCACCATTAGGGATCTTATAGGTGGTATGTTTGGTTGAAAATCGACGTTTGATAACGAATCCACATCATGAGTTATATGACCTATCGCACCGGTATCAATGATCCATGTACCATAGTTGCTTGATAGGTTGCAGACTGGAACTGACGAATTTGTTCCAGTCGCAACAATAGAGAGTCTGGTACCATCAGTCTGACCTATGTGCGGTCGGCTGGTTCCAATTACAACAGCTGCGTGGCTGGTACGTGATAAGCTGGTTCCAGCAGTCTTGTCGTCTCGATTTTTTGGTAAATTACACGAATCTAATTACCATAGACGATAGAGATGTTGTTCATCACCTTTAATTTCACTCATAGTCGTGTCAAAAGAAAAGACAAATTTTAAAACCTGCTCTAATACCATGTAAAAGATGAAGAATGGAGGAAATATTTTGTATATTGCATAATGTGTGTGTGAATACAAAGCACAATACAAGGATATATACAATCCTAAAAAAGACGAAAAAGGAAATACAATCAATCAAATAAATGTAAATATAATCTGTCTGGAATCTTCCATAAAGTTGGAGTTAATCTTTCCATAACTCCCGATATCCTCCAATACACGCCCTTAAGAAGGATCACCTTGTTTCATGGGGTGCAAAATATATAGTTGATACATACGTGATACATGGGGGTGCTTACTTATTCTAAGTAGGTACACTGAGGTGTCCCGTGTGAGAAGATTCCTAAATGGGAAAGAAAGTTTCTATATCTTGAATTAGAAATAGTAACTTCCGGATTAGGAAATATATCACGAGTCATTGATGTGATTAAGTGATCCTTAAACTTGAGGTTCCATTGATATTTTATGAGCTAACTCTGTGGTCTTAGGTGTAAGCTTTAAAGGGTGTCACCTTAGACAACTGATTCAAGGTTTATGCTGGGGCTGCACAAGTGGCACATGAAAGTATATGAGAATTGATAAAGGACCTACGCTTGCATTAGCAAGATGATGATCTCTTATTGTGCAAGTCATTCGTATGCCATCTAGGAGTCCTTGGCCAAGGCATTGGATCAAGACATCAAGAAAATAGTTTCTTGGATTGAGATCAAATGGATATGAAATGCACTTAGCATTAAGATCAAGATTATTAGGGTTCTAATTATTCCCTTGCCCTAGATCTTGATTGAGAGATGGGACGTAGGAGGATTGTATCTTACATATGTCAATGACTTAAAGGATATGTCGAATCGAGACATTCTTATTCAGCTAGGGGTCAAACACCTGTTGCTAGACTATGATCGTTTGATCTGTGGACTGATTAATTAATTAGGGTCACTGCTAATTGAATTAAGAACCTAGAGGGTCACACACAACAACCCGGTCACGTAGGTTAAGGCTTGAATCGATTAAACGAGTTGATCGAACCATTAGGAGAATGGTGGGGTCCAAGCGTGTGAAGCAAATGTATGGAACACATGTTTGATATGTGTCCTTGGGGACACGTGTAGTCACGTGCATATATTAAATAATTAATATGTTAATTATTTAATGGTCTTTGATTTAATTTTGAATTAATATTAAGGTCCTAATTTAGAGAAATAAAGTTTAATAAATAATTAATTATGAATTAATTAATTATTAGTCTTCAAGTTATTTATTATTAGATAAATAAAGTAAAATAAAATATCTGAAAGAGTTAGATATTATTCTTGCCTAACAAGTTGGTCAAAAGGTGGACTTTTGGTCAAAGTAAGAGACTTAGTCTCCAATCAAGAGATCTCTTTCCAAAAGGAGTTTGGAATCCTTTTCCACAAAGGATTAGGGGTTCGAACCTAGCCTTATAAATAGAGGGGTTCGACCCCATGGGATGATGATAGAAAATTCTCCTTCTCCATAATTATACACTAAACCCTAGAGCCTAAACACCGAATATAGAACTAGCATCCTCCCTATTCGGATCGTGGTCGCGGTTGGTGGACTATTTCTATAGAGGGCTACTATCATGAAGTCTTGAAAGATTCAAAGGAGCTTTTGGGATCAAGCCGTGTGAAGAGCGTTCTTGGGCGGCTAGAACATGTCAAGAAAGCTACTAACTAAGTGAGTTTCTTAATCTCTACGAATTTGGGAATAGGAATTGGAAGATTCGATCCTTGCTTACTTGGGAAATTTTTTTAATTTCTACTGCGTTTCTGTTCGTTTTCCCAAGAACATGGGGGTGCTTACTTATTCTAAGTAAGTACACTGAGGTGTCCCGTGTTAGAAGATTCCTAAATGGGAAAGAAAGTTTCTATATCTAGAAATAGAAACTTCCATATTAGGAAATATCTCACGAGTTATTGATGTGATTAAGTTATCCTTAGACTTGAGGTTCCATTGATACTTTATGAGCTGACTTTGTAGTCTTAGCTGTAAGCTTTAAAGGGTGTCGCCTTAGACAACTGATTCAAGGCTTATGCTAGGGCTACACAAGTGGCATATGAAAGTATATGAGAATCGATAAAGGTCCTACGCTTGCATTGGTAAGATGATGATCTCTTATTATGTTAGTCAATCATATGCTATCTAGGAGTCCTTGGCCAAGGCAGTGGATCAAGACATTAAGAAATGAGTTCCTGAATTGAGATCAAATGGATATAAAATGCACTTAACATTAAGATTGAGATTATTGGGGTTTTAATTATTCATTTGCCCTAGATCTTGATTGAGAGATGGGACGTAGGAGGATTGTATCTCATATATGTCAATGACTTAAAGGTTCTGTCGAAATGAGACATTCTTATTCAGCAAGGGGTCAAACACCTGTTGCTAGACTATGGTCGTTTGATCTATAGACTGATTAATTGATTAGGAAATTAATTAATTGGGGACACTACTAATTGAATTAAGAACCTAGAAGGTCACACACAACAACCTGGTCAAGTGGGTTAAGGCTTGAATCGATTAAACGAGTTGATCGAACTATTAAGAGAATGGTGGGACCCACACGTGTGAAACACACGTGTGGGAGGCGTGTATGACACGTGTCCTTGGGGACATGTGTAGTCACGTAGTTTTATGTGTATATATTAAATAATTAATGTTTTAATTATTTAATGGACTTTGATTTAATTTTGAATTAATATTGAAGTCCTAATTTGGAGAAATAAAGTCTAATAAATAATTAATTATGAATTAATTATTTATTAGTCCTCAAGTTATTTATTATTTAATAAATAAAGTAAAATAAAATATCTAAGAGAGTTATACATTATTCTTGCTTGACAAGTTGGTCAAAATGAGACTTTTGGTCAAAGTAAGAGTCTTACTCTCCAAGCAAAGAAATCCGTTTCCAAGAGAGTTTGGAATCCTTGTCCAACTAGGAATGAGGTTTGAATCCTAAGCCTAATTATATGAGGGGTTCGAACCCCTAGGGAGATTGATACACAATTTCTCCTTCTCCAATAATCATACACTAAACCTTAGAGTCTAAACACCGAATATAGAACTAGCATCTTCCCTATTCGGATCGTGGTCGCTGTTGGTGGAGTAATTCTCTAGAGGGCTACAATCATGAAGTCTTGAAAGATTCGAATGAGCTTTTGGGGATCAAGCCGCGTGAAGAGCGTTCTTGGGTGGCTAGAACGTGTCAAGAAAACTACTATCTAAGTGAGTTTCTTGATGTCTACGAATTTGGGAATAGGAATTGCAAGATTCGATCCTAACATATTAGTGAAAATTTTAAATTTTCTCTGCGTTTCTGTTCCGTTTTCCCAACATATTTTAGGATGTAGCACCCTAAACGTCGGGTCTCCACATCCCCCACACTATAGTTCAGTCCACATATGAAATGAAGAATCCGCACATAAACCAAACATATAGTGAACGGGAGACAAGAAAAAAAAAATAAGATCCTAGCTAGACGGAGCTAACCCTTAAACTAAGTAAACATGCACAATACAAATTAAGCGGAAGCATAATAAGTACCATAGATCAAGAGTTATTCACAACAAATGTATATGGCCCACATGGGCTACAACCATAAAAATATTAACAATCTCCAAAAGTAGCATAAGAAAGATAGAATTATCCAATATGCATTAATAATATGACAGTGTCCTATGCTAGACACGAATTAAAGACTCGAAAAGACTCTAATTCCTACCTAGCACGCACCTACAAGAGACTGAAAGGTGGAGGAGTCAGTTTATGGAAGACTGATTGAGGGGTATAATAAATATCAGCGCAATTAACACACAAGTCATAACCCCGGGTAAAAGTACTATAAGTTCAAGGATAAAATAAAACATCGCCCGAGATTACAACTAACAAGTTTAGCAATTATTATAATTTCAGTCAATCAGTGGCCCGACGAGTGAGGGCAAGTCTCCAACCTTAGCTCCGACAGTGTACAATAATTATGTTATCAATTCATTAGATGATCACACAAGTTATTACGGTGCAAGCAATCAATAACAATAATCCCTTTTTTCCTCCGGGTGATGGTCGGGTTAGCAAGACCCGAACCATCTAATCTCGTTGAGCATTGGGTACATAAATCCCATGCCCCGAACTCCTTCCTCCACCAAACCTCCTGGTGGATTTAGGGGTCATCCCAAATGGTGAGGGGTAGTGCAAGAGTCGACCGTCAGCCCCGTGCTTTCTCGGTTGGCTCAATACATTAACCCTCGGGCCCACAGTGCAGTACAATAATACTCGCCAAAATAAGGTTTGTTCAATGCATAGAATATGGTTCATTTTCAATAGTTTGAGGTTTTTGAGAAATACCAACAGATATATACATTTTGGCCAAAACCTTCACGTAAGGGTTATAAAGGTTCTAGAAAGCTAGAAATTAAACCTCCTGTCAAGACAAAATAAGAAAGGGACACAAGCCTATGATGCCTGCTCCTTGTCACCCGTAAGCTGGTTTGTGCAAGAAAGACAAGTGCAAGTGAGACACGACTCTCATGAACCAATTAAGACGAACGGCGTAATCATGAAATGATATGACATGAATTGACAATTATAGAATGTCATGGATATATTCATGTGTATAATTAACATTTAATAGCATGTATTTAGCATATAAATGTCATAGGAAAGGAATTAAAACATATAAAGTTAAACAAGAAGTTCCAAAAAGTCTCTGGACAACGGAAAAGGCCATTCCGGACAACTGAACAAACTGGGAACGCCCGTTCCCAGCTCCCCGAATCCATCCCAAGCGTCTGTAAGAAAACACCACTGTTCACACTTTAGAACGGCCATTCTGGTTGTAGGCCAAAACTCGGAACGACCGTTCCAGCCTTTACGCCAGAACTTTCAAAACTATGGGAACGGCCGTTTGGAAAATAAGAAGGAACGGGAACGGTCGTTCCCATTCTACAGAAATCTCAAGACAGAATAGAAGAAGGGGATCGTTTTGGACCATCCTCACAAACACCAAAACAGCAACAACAAAACTCCCAAACACATTTAAATCATAAAGGAACATGCTTAGATACTTAAAGCACACTTAAAACCAACATTAACACTCATTTTATGCTTTGATCATTCAAAATTCCCAACATAAAACCCATATTTTTTTCATATCACCCAACTTCCATCAACTTCAAATTCATGCATTAAATTCAAGTTTAAAGCCTACAATCATGCTTCCCAAGACTAATAAACAAGTTATCAAATCCAAATTCATATACCCTAACCTCAAACAATTAATTCAAGAATCAAGCATAACTCATCTATACCTTAAAAGAAAAGGGGAAGAAGAAGATGAAGTTATGAGAGATAGATGGAGCTTCGGTGATCGTCGGTTGTCGAAAATGAAGCTTGAAATTGAAGAATCCCACTTCTCTTCTTCTTTGGAGTTTCACCAAGAGAGAGAGAGAGAAAAAAGAGCAATGGTGTATGTATGTGTTGTGTATATTACGTGATATATCAAGTAAAAGAGAAGAAAGTTCATAAATTCTAATTGAGTCCCAAAGTTCTTAAGTTAATGCAATCAGGTGCTAAATTATGAAATGTTGTCAATTTAGTCCAATTCAATTGCATACAATTAAATCATCAAATTATGAAAGTAGTCAATTAAGGTCATATAATCAATTAGGACACGCTCGACAATTAGTTCACGTATCAATTAAATTCTAATGCAAGTGAGACACGACTCTCATGAGCCAATTAAGATGAACGGCGTAATCATGAAATGATATAGCATGAATTGACAATTATAGAATGGCATGGATATATTTATGTGTACAATTAACATTTAATAGCATGTATTTAGCATATAAATGTCACAGGAAAGGAATTAAAACATATAAAGTTAAACAAGAAATTCCAGAAAGTCTCTGGACAACGAAAACGGCCGATCCGAACAACTGAACAAATTGGGAACTTTCGTTCCCAGCTCCCCGAATCCATCCCGAGCGTCTGTAAGAAAACGCCATGTTCACGCTTTAGAACGACCATTCTGGCTGTAGGCCAAAACTCGGAACGATCGTTCCAGCCTTCATGCCAGAACTTTCAAAACTATGGGAATGGCCGTTTGGAAATAAGAAGTGACGTGAACGGACGTTCCCGTTCTGCAGAAATCTCAAAACAGAGCAGAAACAGGGGATGGTTTCAGACCATCCTCACAAACACCAAAACAACAACAACAAAACTCCCAAACACATTTAAATCTTAAAGGAACATGCTTAGATACTTAAAGCACACTTAAAACCAACATTAACACTCATTTCATGCTTTGATCATTCAAAATTCCCAACATAAAACCCATATTTTTCCATATCCCCCAACTTCCATCAACTTCAAATTCATGCATTAAATTCAAGTTTAAAGCCTATAATTATGCTTCCCACAACTAATAAGCAAGTTATCAAATCCAAATTCATAAACCCTAACCTCAAACAATTAATTCAAGAATCAAGCATAACTCATCTATACCTTAAAAGAAAAGGGGAAGAAGAAGATGAAGTTATGAGAGACAGATGGAGCTTCGGTCATCGTCGGTTGCTGGAATTGAAACTTGAAATTGAAGAAATTTCATCGAGAGAGAGAGCAAAGAGCAATGGTGTATGTATATGTTGTGTATATTACGTGATACATCAAGTAAAAGAGAAGAAAGTTCATAAATTCCAATTAAGTCCCAAAGTTCTTAAGTTAATGCAATTAGGTGCTAAACTTATGAAATGTTATCAATTTAGTCCAATTCAATTCCATACAATTAAATCATCAAATTATGAAAGTAGTCAATTAAGGTTATATAAACAATTAGGACATGCTGGATAATTAGTTTAAGTGTCAATTAAATTCGAATCATACCATAATTCACATGTTGATAATAAATTCATATAATATCACATAAAATTTAGTAATATAATTCACAAATGTCATGAAATGCAAGAACTTAAGAAATAGAAGAATTAAATAAATCCTAACTCTAAAAAACACACACGCGTGGCGCGCGTACCTGAACAGCTGGAAAACTGGGGCATCACATGGGTATAGCTATTTGTAGAGGAGCCCCAGTGGTTTCACACTTGCCTTTTGCTAAAGACATTATGATTTGCGGGAAAGCCTGTCCGAAAACTATGCAGTGCATTAAAGGAGTTTTGGATCATTACAGTAAGCTCTCCGGTCAGACTATGAACTACCAAAAGTCTTCGGTAGTGTTCAGCAAAAATGTGAATATTGTGGTTCAGAGAGATTTGGCGGTTGTTCTTGGTGTCCGATGTGTAGAGAGACTCGGCCTTTACTTGGGACTACTTTCTGTTGTGGGGCGGTCATGCAATGAGGTGTTCGTGAGTATTCTGGATAAAATCAAGAAGCATGTACAAGGCTTTTATGAGAAATTCCTCTCTAAAGCAGGAAAGGAAGTCCTTATTAAAGCCGTTTTACAGGCCATTCTGGCCTACTCGATGAATTGTTTTCTCCTTCCTGATGGACTTATTGAAGACATTGATTCCACTCTCTCTCAATTTTGGTGGAATAACCGCGATGAGAGAAAGTTGCACTGGACTGCTTGGAGGAAGCTGCGTGTGAGGAAAGGAGAAGATGGAATATTTGATCTTTCAAGTTGTTTAACTTGGCTTTATTGGCTAAGCAATTGAGGAGGATTGTCCGCTCCCCGGACAGTCTCATAAGTAGAATTCGGAAGGTAAGGTATTTTCCCAACTTGGACTTTTGGGGGGGGGGGGGGGGGGGGGGGAGAGGGGGGGCGAAGGCTTCCTTGGAGGGCGCTCCCCATCTTTCACTTGGCGGAGTCTCTTCGAGGCTAAATACTTGTTGGCGGCTGGAACCCGAGGGATGGTTGGAGATGGTCGGTCTATTCATGTCTGGAGGGATAGATGGCTTCCCTAAGGTCCTGACTTTCGGCCTCGGTTTTGGCAAAACACAGGATTAACTCCGGAATGGGTCTCTAACCTCCTTAAGCCTGGATTGATGGAATGGGACGATGAGTTGGTTAGGAACGTGTTCAATGAGAGGGATGCAAGGATGGTTCCGAGCATACTACTGGGAGCTTTGCCAAGAAGGCCCTGCTTGATATAGCACTTTAATAAGAATGATAATTTTATGGTTAAGAGTGCTTATAAGCTGACCATGGATATCGCTAACCGAGAGGTTTCTTCTTCAGCTGCTTCGAGCAACCACCTGGTTTGGAAAGAAATTTGAAAGTTAAAAGTGCAACCGAAAATCAAAAACTTCATTTGGAGGTGTGGACATGATATTTTGCCTACCAGTGTTAATCTAGCTCGTAGACATTGCGGTTCGGGTACTGTTTGTGTCCATTGTGGTGGGTCCAAGGAGGATATGTCGTACGCCTTAGTCACGTGCCCCATCGCACGGCAAGTTTGGGCTTTGTCGCATATCCCCTGGAATCTGGTCAGTCGAACTATAGAGGATTTTAGTGGCACACTTCTGCATATTATGAAAACTTTGGACTCAGTGCAGAGTGAAAAAGCTACTGTGATTATGTGGGCACTTTGGGGTGCACGCAATAAGAAGTGTTTTGAAGATAAATCCTGGCAGCCGCATGAGATATTGATTTACGCACTGAATAATTTGTCTATCCCACAGATGCTGGATGAAAATGGGGTGTTATTTCATACAGCTACAGGCCCGGAAAATTGGAGGAAGCCTGCGGGTGATTGGATCAAAATTAATTTTGATGGCGCCATATTCAAGGAGTCTCGTGCCATTGGATTAGGTGTGGTGTCAAGTGATCTTAATGGTAATGTGGTTGGGTGGGAGACAGAAAGGAAAAGAAATATGATTGACCCAGTTGTGGAGGAAGCCCAGGCTGCTCTCTCCGTGGCCTGCTTGGGACAAGACTTTGGGTGGAAGAAGGTTATTATTGAAGGCGATTATTTGAATGTGATAAATAGTCTTCGTAGCGGGGAAGAAGATCTTTCGAACATTGGTAACATTCTCGAAGACGTCTAGCTCACCTGTGCTTGCTTTGATGAGGTTCGATTTTTTTTTTGTCGTCGTGGTGATAACGTTGTGGCCCACACTCTTGCTCATAATGCGGTTTCAACCTGCATTGGTTCTTCCAATATTCCTTTTTTTGCTTTGGTTGTTGTTAGGATGGATGTGAGTTAGTTGTTCGGCCTTATTGGTCCTCCGTAAAAAAAAATATATATTTTAGAACTTTTAAGAATATAAGACAATGACTAGCTAGTATATATGCATGATTAAGATTCTTGTAAAATTTATTTAATTTAGCCAGAAAATCCTAAAAGGAAAATATAATCACTAAATTTTTAGAGAAAGAATTTGATTGAAATTCGAAATAAATCGATAATTCACGGCAAAATCAAAATTAAATCAAGAATTTCACATAAAAAAATTAAGAAAACAACAAAATCAAAAATAAATTAAGAATTTACAACAACGCACTTGCATATAATTAGAAGAAGGTTGCTCGACAAATTTTTAACAACGAGAATAATTGTTGCATCCTCAACGATAGGCACCACATCCCCCACACTACAAGTCTAGTCCACATATGAAATGGATAGTCCAAGCATGAACCGGGCTCATAGCGAATGGGTGACAAAATAAAAGATCTCCTAGCTAGGCAGAATCTTACCGTGTACCAATTAATCACAAATCCCAAAATGTGGTGCGTAAGCAATAATATCATGCATAAATTCCAACAATAGCTCCAAGCTTAAAACATTAATATAATATAATGAATTCAATCATGCATCCTAGCAACGGGTTCAACTAAGCATGCAAACTGTCCCGAATCAATATTCAATAAACATAATCGACACACAGGCCCAAATACATAATGAGATACAAATAATCATAATGACGTAAAGTGTGACTCGAGTGTACAAGTGACTTGAAATAGAAAGTTAAGACTTGACTCCCGCCTAGCAAAACCTGCAAGAACTGAAAAGTAGAAAGAGGAATCAGTCTCTAGAAGACTGAGTGAGCAGGAGCTATATATATATAAGAACATGCATATGCAAGTCATAAATCCCGACCAAAGTTTTTTGTGAATTTAGTTCCCTTAAAGGGCAAGAGAATAGATAAGCAATGCTCGGACTTTACGACTAATTCGTATTAAATTTATTACATTCGTAATCATGAGTAATCATTGAGGCTGAGTGAGCGTGCATCATCTCCAACCAAACTCCGACTGTGTATAATAAACATAATTAATACTTTTGAATACATGATCATGTGATAAATAATAATACATGCGTAATATATATTCGTGAATAGCCATAATCGTAATCGTGATTGTAAAATAGTTCCAACCTTCTCCCTCCCCTGGTTGGGCCTGCAGACCCGAATCAGTCCGTTCGTAATATTATTGAGTCGGGGGATCCTACCCCTCCTTCGATGGGGTAACACTATCGGCTCAAGAATAACTCACCTTCCACACTACACGGTCGCGTGAGAAATTCTCAAAGGGTACTTTATATGAATGGATTGACCGACGGCCCGATACCGTACCGGTTTCCCCACTCATACATTTCCCCGGGCCCAATAAAACGTGAACATGATCGTGCGTAATCTCGCCAAAATGTTCAAATCATGGTAATAATAATAACATTTCATTTCAAATCCTTGAGAAAAGATTTACTCGATGACTCCACGTTGAAAACAATATATATATATATATATATATATATATATATATATATATACACGTTATGTCTTTTGGACAAAACTTATCACATAAAGGTTGTAGGGTTTGATACGTAACTAGAATGAAAACACCCTCACCTGGAATACCACGAGACAAGAAACATGAGTAATACAGGTGCTTATTCAATTCGAAAGTCTCCGCACTGGAAATGAATTGTACAAGAGAAGGAACAATGTGTACTTGTAAGAAATGACTCAATATGAAACCAATTAGGATGCACGACATTGATGTGAGGTGTCGTGGAATGATATGAAATGGTATAACATGTGTGCGAGAATTATATAATGGTATACTCTGTTATGACAATGTTCATGTGCACCTTTAATGTTCCACATATGAAATAGGCATATAATTCAAGTGTAAGTGTGATATACGGTCGTGAAATAGAATATTAAGACATAGTTAAATCACTTAATCAAATATGCAAATCATATAAATCACATATGGGGGTCAAGGAAGTGAAAGGAACGCAAGAAGAGAGGTTTAGGCAAAGTTTAGCAAAAGCTGACAGTTTTCGAAAACACGCAAGCTGTAGAAAGTTGGGAATATCTTGAGTTCTAGAAGTTGGAATGGAGTTTGGTTTATTAGGTATGAAACTAGACAAATAGATCTATCCGAGGATATATTGCTTGAATCGTGGTTCAAAGGGAGGTGAAAATGGCGTAGGCCCGAAATTGGATGAATGCAGATTTTCGGTGAAGTGGCGACATCAAAAGGAATTGATTATATCTCACAAATTAGAAAAGATATTGAGGTGATTCCAATTTGAGATTATTCTAGACTTCAAAAGGTTTCAGTGGTTAACATTTCAGGTCAATCAGAGTTCGTTTGGGTAGGTAACGAAGAACAAAACTGTACAAATGTGCAGGTAGGGGGAGAGACGGGCGTGTACCCCTCAAGGCAAAAGTTCGACAAGGCCGTGTCAGAGTACAGGTGTGAAAAAGGGCTAAAGACACGGGCGTGTCTCATTTTCTTAACTAGGGAGACACACCGTCGTCCCCAAGCTCCAAAAGCTTAAAAATGGCGGAAAAATGAGGAAAAGCAGGATAATAACACCACCAAGACCCCGATTCGCACAAAAATCATACCACGAGACAAATATCGTACGTAGATCACATATTTGCACATTAGAGCTCGCGAAATGAGCTCAAACATACCAAACTCCCAACCCGGTACTATTCATCATCTTCCCCACAAAGCCACAAAATCACATATTCGAGGAACGAAAGAAGTATTAAATCGAAGCACATAATGAGTAGAATGCAAATCTTACCTTGGGTCGTTGATCGGACGGTTGGATCTCGCGAAACCCGAGCTTGAAGGCTTGAGGCCAAAAAGGGGAAAGAATTCTTCTCCTTCTCTCTTCCTTGTGTGCTACACGTGAAAATGGGGCGAAAGGGAAGAGTATGGTCCTTTTAGGGCCGGGCAAACGGGTCGGTTGAAACGGGCAGGGTCAAACAATATCCGGTCAATTCAGATCGGATTTTAAAATGGTAGGATGATAAAATGGCTTTAGAAAAATAAAAAGTTAATCCATTGAATCCGAATCATCGAAACGAACTCAATGAGAAGGTTGGAATTCGAAACCGAATTCCCGAACTCAAGATAGCCATGAATGGCCCAAAATACCCTAATTATAATTAAGTACCTAACTTGCAAATATTGGACAATTGAGTCCAAGTACATTGTAAATAAATTCTACGGCGCAAAGAACTCGAAATTAAATTACAAATTGACATTCAAGGCATACGAGGGCATATAATTGACAGAGTACGAAATTAAACTTTCTCGTGACGTCGTACCTGGATTGCCGAAGAGATGGGGCGTTACAATAACATTCTCACTTTTGCGCTAGTTTTTTTTTGTTTTTGTTTTTTTAACGTCACCTCCTTTTCATATTGCGCTAGTTTTTTTTTTTTTTTTTTTTTGAATAAACCGGTCAGAGAGACCGTGAGGTTAGAAGCGAAGCCCCCTCCTCATATATAAACCAACCGAAACCACAAAGTGAATACATTTGTTCATATTGTGCTAGTTAGTAATGGATAAAATCACTTTTTTTATGGGCAAGAAAGATGAATTAAGAAAATTAAGTGGCAAAACAAAAAATTTCAAGACATGAGAATCAATTATAAATTTCAATTAATAAGTCAAATATTATAGAAAACTTAATAATTAATTTTATGACTGAGATTTGTCTGTACATAAAACGAATTAATTAATTAAAAATTACAGAAATCTTAACAATTAATTTTATGACCGAGATTTGTCTAAAAAAGAAGAACTCATTCTTACAAACAGTAATAATATAATTGTCCTTCTATAAATATAGAAGTCGGATAAATTAATTACGAAATGAAATATCAGACTAGAAAGAATGGTAGCTATATATTTCCTTCCAGTTTTCAGAAATGTAATGTGGCCACTCTATTGGCCATATGAATGTATAATCTTGTGATAAAAGTTTGGACCCCGTATAGAGTTGATTTTGAGCAGGAAGAATGACATGTGAGATGTTCCACACCACATTAATAACTCCCTTCTTCCCTTTTTGTGTGTTGAAGTCATCCCTGCAGCTTCCATCCCTGCATCCCCTCATATGCTATGCAGTTATTGCCTTCTTTTGGAAGATCAATCTCGAAATATTAATGTACGTGAAAGGAACAGATGTATTCCTATTCATAATTCCAGTTTACAAGATCAGTTTCAATTGTCACCACAAGATGAGATAAAGATATCAGCTGAAGCAATAAATTTAATCCCAGTTGTTATACATATAGGGCTTCACGTGGCACGATGTTAACGTGACACCCGGCATCAAGTTGTGCTATCCGACGGATCTGCATAGCCTTTTTTTTAGAATGCAGTGCTCGGATTCATTCTGATCGACATGGTGAGGTCGATTTTGTCCTTGATGCTCTTGACCGACTGAATAGATCGGTTTGACCTCTCTGTTTGGATTGGACGTTGAAGATTTGCATTACATATAGGAGATCTTGTGATACACTGCACAACCAACTTTACTAATGCATTCGATACACCTTAAATATAAAATAGAGCAAATTACATTTTTAATCCTATATGATTGGGTCGTTTATAATTTTGGTCCTATTCTTTTAGAATTAGACAAATTTAGTTCCGTTGATTTCAATTCGTTACAATTTCAGTCCCGTCGTTAAAAAATTGACGAAAACTGTTAAGCATAGTAAAGTAAATTACACTTTTGGTCCAATACGATTTGATCGTTTTCAATTTTAGTCCCGCATTTTTTAAATGGACATATTTAGTCCCATTTTTTTTTATTTTTTGCAATATTGGTTCTTCCATCAATTTTTTTATGGAAATAAGTATTTTGGTCGTTAATTCTACTTTACTATGAGTGGCGCGTGAGTGACACGTGCCTTTTTCTGTCCAATATTGAACGTCTGTTAGCTAAAGGACTGAATTTGAGATTTTTTGAAACATAGAGGATATAATGTGAGAAAAGTGAAAAGTTCAGGACCAAAACCGAAAAAAGCTATATGTAGAGGACGAAAAATGATATTTTCCCTATTCTTTTTATAGGGTAAATTTCTTTAAGGAAAATAACATTTTTTGTCCCCAAGTTTATACCTCGTCCAATTTTAGTCCTAAACTGTTTCACTTAATAAAACTTAGTCCATTTTTTATGTGAAATCATCGTCGAGGATTTCAGTCCTTAACTCATGTTTACACTATTAGAAGCCCCGTGCATCCTGCAATTCAAAAGGCGTCAGCTTGTAACTAGTATCAACTTTAATTCGATAATCAATATGAACATTGATGTACAAAATACTTAATATAAATAAATCACAACAGTTGTACGTAAAACAGTTAACTTACAGTGAGAAAACCTACAAATTCCGTTTTTATATATTAGCATCAAACTTGAGCAAGTACAAATTAAATTCACAAAACACCAACATACGTAAACTTGAACAAACCAAACCCCTCTAAACATGCTATAACAAACAAGAACTTCACAATATTTCATCCAAATTTAACACCAACAATTAAAGCAATAAAGAAGTATGGGTTCTGTCTGTAATTATTGTTATTACCCTCAACAAATAGAGCAGAAAAAGGGGTACTTCAAAGTCAGTGACATCAGGTAGGAGACATGTGATAAAGGGAAGAAGAAAGTGTTTTATATGGAGCAGAAGATTCCGAATGAAACCCACTTTGTGAGGGGTGGGGGATGGGGGGTCAGTAACTGCAGTCTCAACAAACAAAGAGCAAGATTATCAAGAAGTGAGTGAGGCACAAAATAGACCACTCAATGGCCAGGGAACCATGCTGACAACGACACCCTTCTGCGTGCTTCGAGGTCATTTCAGCATTTTGTGACAAACCCAAGCCCACACACCCTCTACAGCCACCACGCCAATGTTTCTCTATATTTTGAGAGGGGGCCAATTGCCCCCTTCTAAGATATAAACTTGTCACACGTGTATGCAATATGGTGTATGTGTTAACATTCCACATCAGATTAATCAATGCAAGACAACTCTCACCTCTCACCTCATCACCTATGCGTTCTATTAATGATCTTCCACTTAATTTTTATCAAAAATCTTGACTGCGTCCCGTTGCATGCTATGTGCCTTGGATATATAGATATACAATCATTTGTTCCAATTTTTGGGTTCCATTTTGTATTCTACTGGTTGGATGCATGACACGTACATTGTGGGTATGGAGAATAATTCATCTCACCGAGTTTCAGTACAACTATCATTGCATCGACTTAGTAGAATACACGGTATACTAAGGGTGATTGCACGCGCCTATGCGTGCAGACACACTATGTATAAGTTCATGAACAGCCTTGAACCAGTAATAACTGTCTCACCATGGTACTTTAACCAAACAAGAAAGTCCAAATCCATCTCTTTCTCATGAAGATGACCTTTGATCAGTTGAAAGACACGTCCATTAGCCATGAAAAAGGGTAATATGCAATTAATTACTTGCAAGTTTTTTCGCCAGACGACACGTTGAGTTGGTCCAGTAAACAAAAATCCCGGGAAATCCTGCTGGAAATGGACATTACATGAAAGGGATTACTAATCTGTTATTGGAGCTCATGTGATTATGAAAACCAATCAAACCCAGCCAGTATGTGTGGTTTTCTTGATGATGAGATACCTCAGAAAGAAACAAATCATTTCAGTATTTATGCAGCCATTATTATATAATAACCATAAATTTCAAAATATATGATTTTCCTTCCCAGTAAACTTCGGTAAGTGTTAGAGATTACATATATGGCATGTTTGACCTTGTCCCGCCTTGGAAGGATTCATGCCTGATTTGTAGAGATTTGATTCCTTCCACCTTTGATATATACCTCTGCTTTCCTGTAACATTGTATGTCAGAATATACAAACAAATCATGAATACAATTTATTTCTTCCCCGAATACCATGTCTTAACATGGTATCAGAGCATGGTACGAATTCTTGGGACTCAGTATTAACATCATCGTCCCTACCAAATCTCAAACCCTTACAGCCTTGAGCCATAGCCGAAACCTGCAAGTCAGAAAAACCAAACCAGCATGTCTAGTCCCATAAACACAAACCAAGATCTTGCAATCCAGACAACAAGTCTGATGACAAACAACAACCAAACAATGGTGTCCAACTCGGAGAACCTGTTCATCGGGATCAAATTAAACGGGGACAACTATCCGATATGGGCACGCCTAATAAAAATGGCGATCGGAGGCAGAGGCGGTCGCTCGCACCTAACCGGCGTCCCACCGGCACCGGAAAGTACAGACCCAAAATTCGATCAGTGGGAACAAACTGATCAAAAGATTTTTACCTGGATAATTCAGAACTTGGAGCCAACTTTCATCAGTAATGTCCTCCAATATCCGACGGCGAAGGATTTGTGGGATGGCCTCGCCACCACCTACGGCAGTGGCGGAGATCCACTCCAACTCTTCGATTTGCACCGAAGAGCCAATACCTAGAAACAGAATGGAGAGAGCCTAGAAGCTTTCTGGAACAACCTCCAATCTATATGGATGGCGATCGACAGAAAATAACCCAACCCCATGAAATGCCCTGACGACATCAAGGCGTTCAATTCACTGACCCAAGAACAAAGGTTGTATCAGTTCCTTACCGGAATCGATGAGAAGTATGAGCCCATCCGGAGAGACATCCTGAAACAGGATCCAAAGCCAACAGTGGAGTCCGCCTATGCCACCGTCCGGAGAGAGGCGGCACGGCTCCAGATCCTCAAGACCAACATCGGAGGCGACAGTGACTCCGGAACACAAGGGATCGGATCCGGACTTGTAGCAAGGAAGGAGAAAGGTGGTAAGACGTATGGGCGCTCAGATGGCGGCCGTCCCGACGGCGGCAATCGCCGATCATCATCGCGCGATGACAAAGCCGGCTTGGTGTGCGGTCAGTGCGGCAAGCCCAGGCATACAAGTGAGCAGTGCTTCGAAGTTATCGGGTATCCAGAGTGGTGGGAGGGCCACCGGAAACCCACTGTTGGAGGGGCAACGAAAGGCGACGGGAGAAGGGCTCACGCGGCTGTGAGCGACGGAGGACAGAAAACAGGGGGAGTGGCCAACGGAATCTTCCACGGAGACTCCAGGCCCGCCACCACCACGGCCGAAATTGGCCGCGCCAACGCCGCCATCATCTCCAGCAATGGCGGAAATGAAAGAGAAAGAGGAGGAGATTTCGGCCCAACCACAGGTAATGGGTTTGGGGGTTGTGTCCCAAACCCTAGTTCCCTAATTTATGGTTCTCCCCAATTTGCTAGTAGGCCCCCATCTTGTGAGAATTTGCAAAAACAACCCCATCTTTCTACAAGTGTTGGACTTTATACCCGGAATTTATCTAATAATGCCTCAAAATGGATTTTTGATTGTGGTGCTACGGATTCTATGACATATGATCCGTCTGATTTAATTGACCCGATAAAATTGGAAAAATCTCATATTCAAACTGCCAATGGGGGGTCTACTACAGTTGAAAAAGAGGGTCCCGTTGTTGTTACACCGAATCTGAAATTGAGCAACTACTTATATGTCCCGTCATTATCCTGCAAATTGCTGTCTCTTAGCCAGATAACAAAAGAATTGAATTGTGTAGTTCTGATTTACCCTCGGTTTTGTGTGATACAGGACATTCATACGAAGGAGATCATTGGGCGTGGTACTGAGCAGGGGGGATTGTACTATGTTGATGAAGTTGCATCTCCGTCTAAAGCTCTTCTGTCAGTGGGGAAGGCAAATACACAACTATGGCTGTGGCATCGCCGTCTGGGACATCCCTCTGTGGGGTATTTGAGAGTTTTATTTCCTACTTTATTTCAGAATGGTCAAACTTTGGATTTTTCTTGTCAGACTTGTTTAAGTACGAAAAGTCACAGGACTTCCTTTAAGTCGAATAATACAAGAGTTGAGACTGTTTTTTCATTAGTTCACTCAGATGTTTGGGGACCTGCCACAGTTACAACCCAGAATCAGTTTCGGTACTTTGTGTTATTCATTGATGATTTTTCACGCATGACATGGGTGTACTTTCTTCGTCATAAATCTGAAGTCTACGAAACATTTGTGTCTTTCTTTAAAATGGTTCAGGCTCAGTTTAATCAAACAGTTAAGGTACTCCGATCCGATAATGGCAGGGAATTTGTTAATCAGGAAATGAAAAAGTTTTTTCAGAAGCAGGGACTCATTCATCAAACTACTTGCCCTAACACCCCTCAGCAGAATGGCGTATCCGAAAGGAAAAACCGTACTATATTGGAGATGACCCGTGCCCTATTAACCGAATCTCATGTTCCACCCAATTTCTGGCCCGAGGCGGTTGCCACTGCGACCTACCTAACAAACAGATTACCCACCAAAATCCTCAACTACCAAACACCCCTATCAGTGCTTGAAACCCAAACCACTATACCTCCACACCTTACCCTACCTCCACGAATCTTTGGCTGCACTGTGTTTGTGCACGTTCCGAAGACAGAGAGAACCAAGTTTGAACCTTGTGCAACAAAGTGTGTCTTTGTGGGATATGCTCCACATCAGAAGGGTTATCGATGTTTTAACCCTCTCAGCAGACGGATTCATGTCACCATGGACTGTGACTTTGTCGAATTCGAATATTATTTCCTCAGCCAATCCAGTGCTCAGGGGGAGAATCTAGATGGATCACTGCATTGGCTAAGCTATCCGGATACAATCACTATGTTTAAATCCACACAGAATAAAGAAGAGCTCAGTACCACTTCTCAACTTCCCAATGATCCTCCTCCGGATGATGTCCATAACGAGGTAACAGAATCTGATCCCTCCTCCTCTAATATTCCTGATAATATTGATTTCACAACAAATACTGCTGATATGACTTCTGAGGATGTAACAAAAGAGCACAGGTACCCCGTACGAAGTAACAGAGGGATTCCACCACCCAGATTCTCCCCTGACCATAAATCTCGAGCGTCCAAATATCCTATAGGGAACATGGTCAAGGGGAGTATCTCTGGAGCAGCCAAAGCTTTCTTTGGGAATCTCTACAGAGAAGTCATCCCAAAATCAGTGGAAGATGCCAGACAAGACAAGGAGTGGGAAAAGGCAATGAAAACTGAAATGGAGGCATTAATAAAAAATGGAACTTGGGAAAAATGCCTCCTTCCCAAAGGAAAGAAACCGGTTGGATGCAGATGGGTGTTTACCATAAAACATAAAGCTGATGGATCAGTGGAAAGATACAAAGCCAGACTAGTAGCCAAAGGGTACACTCAGACTTTCGGAATTGATTACTCAGAGACTTTTTCTCCGGTAGCAAAGCTTGACACAGTTCGGGTGTTACTTTCTGTAGCTGCAAATCAAGACTGGCCCCTTCACCAGTTCGATGTGAAGAATGCCTCCTTCCCAAAGGAAAGAAACCGGTTGGATGCAGATGGGTGTTTACCATAAAACATAAAGCTGATGGATCAGTGGAAAGATACAAAGCCAGACTAGTAGCCAAAGGGTACACTCAGACTTTCGGAATTGATTACTCAGAGACTTTTTCTCCGGTAGCAAAGCTTGACACAGTTCGGGTGTTACTTTCTGTAGCTGCAAATCAAGACTGGCCCCTTCACCAGTTCGATGTGAAGAATGCTTTCCTGCATGGGGATCTTTCAGAAGAGGTTTACATGGAACCTCCTCCAGGATTTGGAGAAGAGTTTGAGACTGGCGAAGTCTGCAAACTTCGTAAAGCTCTGTATGGGTTAAAACAGTCACCACGGGCTTGGTTTGGCAGGTTCACACTAGCTATGCAACGTCGTGGATATGTTCAGAGCAATTCAGACCACACCCTGTTTTTGAAACAATGAGGGAAGCTGATTACGTGTTTGATTATCTATGTAGATGACATGGTTATTACGGGGGGCGATGCAGAAGAGATAAGTCGACTCAGGGAGGATCTCTTCAAAGAGTTTGAGATGAAAGACCTTGGGAGTCTGAAATATTTTCTAGGGATTGAAGTTCTGCGCTCCAAACGAGGTATCTTCATATCTCAGAGGAAGTATATCCTAGATTTACTGGCTGAGACTGGAATGATTGATTGCAAACCAGCCGATACTCCCATACAGGTGAATCATAAACTAAAGATAGAAGAGAGTGGGGAAACAACTGAGAGAGAACGATACCAACGCCTGGTTGGTAAACTGATCTACCTTTCTCACACAAGGCCTGATATTGCATATGCTGTAGGAATCGTTAGCCAGTTCATGCATAAACCTCAGAAGGAACATTTGGAGGCAGTGCTACGGATCATCAGGTATCTGAAAGGGACCGTTGGAACAGGGATTATGTTCGGCAGGCACGGGCATCTAGACATAGAAGCCTACACTGATACAGATTGGGCCGGGAACCCAAACGATCGGAGATCCACCTCAGGGTTTGTTACACTCGTTGGAGAAAACGTGGTAACTTGGCGTAGTAAGAAACAGAGGGTTGTGGCTTTATCCAGTGCTGAAGCTGAATTCAGGGGCATAGCGAAAGGTGTGGCTGAAATAATATGGTTAAGGAAACTCATGACCGAGATTGGCTTCACTCCGGTAGGACCAAGCCCACTCAAGTGTGATAACAGAGCGGCAATTAGTATCTCGGAGAACCCAGTTCAGCATGATTGAACGAAACATGTGGAAGTTGATCGGCATTTCATTAAAGAGAAACTGGAGGGAGGCATCATCACTATTCCATTTGTCAGATCAGAGGACCAGTTAGCTGACATTTTGACCAAGGCAGTTACAAGCCAGATATTTCAAGAGGCATTGAGCAAGTTAAGGATTGGCGACTCCATCACTGAACTTGAGGGGGAGTGTTAGAGATTACATATATGGCATGTTTGACCTTGTCCCGCCTTGGAAGGATTCATGCCTGATTTGTAAAGATTTGATTCCTACCACCTTTGATATATACCTCTGCTTTCCTGTAACATTGTATGTCAGAATATACAAACAAATCATGAATACAATTTATTTCTTCCCCGAATACCATGTCTTAACAGTAAGATTAGAGAGATTTTTGTAAAAAACTAAACGAAATCAAATAAAAACTAATGAAACACATACTGAGACTAAGATTTTTGCACCAAAGAATTAAGAAAATGAGAATATGAGATCAATCTCTTCTTTGATTGATTTATCTGAAATTCAATATCTCTCAACATAAAATTGAAGAGGTCCTCAATCTTTCAGAAAGCAACAAGTTAAGCTGCAAAAATTCAGAGCAAGAATGATATCAGAACAATCTGGGTGGTATAACAAACAGAGATAATTTAGCACATAAAACAACATTTCCTTTTCTGTCAGAGTCTCGGAGATGAACTCAAAACCATGAGATATAAGTACCCTAATAAGCAATATATATGTTTTACAATAGCAAATTGTCTTTGAATGTGTACCTTAGCAAACCACACAAAATATAGGACATTTCTATTCATCAAATAGTTCTCCAGTGTATCTTTGTAGCTACAAAAAGATGTCCAAATTTGAATTTGATTTAGAAAATACGTATGTATGCAACCCAATTTTTATCAGCCCATATTTCATTACCTATTTGCACTTGCCAGCATTCCAAGGGATCATAGTGACATCCTTTAAATATTGGGAAAATTACACACAAGTATCCTCAGGTTTGCCCTAATTACAATCTAATCCCTATTCTTTGGATTATTACCATATAGTTCCTATACATCTACCTCCGTTTGAGGTCCTTGACGGACGTTAGGGTTCCGTCAGGGTGAAGGGGTGACTTGACCAAAATGCCCCTGAATATTTAATTAATATATGTAAATTGACTAAAATGCCCTTAGGGATCTATTTATTATATTCATATAACGCAGAGATCGATTTGTTGTTAAATTGAAACCCGAGGGACCTATATGTAATATAAATTTTGTCTGCAACATATCCGTTTATAGTCGTTGGGAATGTGCTTATATATACCCATAGGCCATTTTTCAACCCTCTAACACACAGAATAACATGGCAAGTTCATATGGTTCAGCATATACACGCAATTCTTCGTTGAAATACATGAAGGAGCGATGCAGGGCAGGAAATTGCAATTGGTGGACTACGATTAAGCTGGTTGAGAGAGACAATGCCAATCGAGGGAAGTTGTTCTGCTGCTGTGATATTCACGGATTTTGTCATTGGTGTTATTATCCCAAAGAAGATCCATCGTTCAATGTACGGGAGGATGATGAACATGAAGTTACAAGTGGTGGACACAATAGAGGACAAGAATTCAATTCAAGGCTCATGTACAAGCTTATATTGTTGAACATGTCATTACTAGCTTTGCTACTGTTGTTTTTCATTTTCAAACTCATCATGTAACTGAAATGTAAGCTTCAAAGCGTTAGCTAAATAAGAGTTTAGTTGGTAATACATACAACTTCTCCATTGTTCACACACATTGTTTCCTGTTCTTACCTAAGTTAAACGGCACCTAAGCCACAAAAAGCACATAATATGCAATCATAGGTATGTTTGCAAAAGATGTGATCAATGAAACTACGAACCAGTTTGACATAAATATGATAAGACAAAAATAAATAAACACATCCTACATCTTAAATAGACGTTTAAGATATTTGATTTCAAAATCCAACTTTTTCTTGGCTGATGTAGTAGGTGGCAGGATGAATCCCTCATTCAAGAAACTGGGACACTGGGGATTTGCAGCAACAATACTGGCCACCAACTCCTTCACAGGATCTTTCCCCTTGCTCACATCAGACACTTTGGACACCTGCTTACCCTTGGAACTTGCAGTAGGTTATGTGTATGACTTCACACCAAAGTCCTTGGTCAACTTGGATAGAATTGTATCAACAATTGAAAGTGGTGCAGGTTGAGACATCACTATTTTTGCCTTACCCTTCCCTTTGCATGTTGGGGCAGCTTTTGATGTGGGTTGAGTTGGTACAGGCTCTGCAATTACAATGCCTTTAGCAGGAGGTCTATACTTCTTGTATCTCTTCTGTAACAAAACTTACTATTTTTTTCTTAGCATTTGGACTTGCAACATCTGAAAATTTCATTCAAAAAAGGGATTGCGCTTAGCAATAGATACATACTAATACAACTAACTGATTACAATTGACATTACCTAATTGTGTTCCTAACTCAGACAGGCTCCTTTTTTTGTTGGTGGTCATTCCAGGAATTATATTATCCATTTGAAGTCCATGTGCCTGGTCGGTGTTAGTTGTTGCATTTAGCTCAGCCTCAAAATGGTCTAGGCTTGCATAAACATCATCCAACATAGACTCATCCCAGTGATCCAAAGTGTTAGAAAATGCAGCAACAATGGATTGATTCATTATCTGTAAAGTTCCTTCCTAATTCCCAAAATCATTGTAAACAACAAAGATGTTCTCAGAACTGCATACCAAAAATATATGATTAATGTTCAAACTCTAAAATTACATTACCTGTCCAATTCCAGTTTCCCTTCTAATATGAGAAGTCCCTTCTTGTCCAACAACCTGTTTCAAACAAAAAATTGGTAAATACTTGATCTTTCATTCAATAATTGACAGTTTAAAATTCATTGAAATCTGTTTAAAAAGCAAGTACCTGTTGTTTGGAAGAACAAGTTCTTCTGTTATGTCCCACTTGCTGGCAAATTTTGCACTTGACAACTGTTGATCTTGGCATGTTTTGGCCCTCTCCAAGTTCCTTCCTCCTGTTCTTCTTTGGCCAGCCTGGAAGTCTCTTTCTCACTGGTGGAAGCAAGTCATTGGGATCACATCAGGTATTTCCTCCCAGAAAGATTCATCAGGAATTGGAGTGATTATATGCTTATAACAGTTCATGTATGTTTCCTTGTGATAAACATTTGCAGTGTAATACTCTAATCTTTCTCTCCTATGTTCAATACATGCATGTGCATGCCTACAGGGAATGCCAGATATATCCCATTCTCTACACTGACAATTTCTAGCCACCATATCAACAACATAATGTGTGGGACCATCCACAATCTCATACTTGTCATCTCCAGCCATAAGCACAGAACACTTCTTAGTATCAGACCTAATTTTATTCAGTTTTTTAACAACTGTTGGCACAATTTGATTCTTCCAACCCTCACCTCTCATTCTTCTAGCATTCATCCTACTCATTATTTTACCTCTACGTCCATCAACAAGGGTGAGAATGGGTTTACCTCTGAGTTTACCTACCCAATGGGTGAAAGACCCGAGATGTTGTTTGTACAATGATCATTCTTTACAACAGGGTCAAATGCATGTCTTGACCACTTAGAGGCTGGAATTTCTTGCAGATATTGGTGTGCCCTTGGATTCAACTCTTTCACTTTATTCATAGCAAATGAAAACCCTCTTCTATTGTAGATTCTTGTTGCCTCCCAGAAGTACTTTTTGAGTGCATGGCCTGGAAATTTTGATATGAAATTAGCAAATATGTGCCTTGCACACCTTCTATTGTTGGCCTGTGGCACACACTCATTGATTGACTCTGTCAAGCCCTGCAAAAATGACACAAAAACAGTTAGTTAAACAATAACACATAAATAAAAAAATAGAACAATATGAATGGAAACAAAACGTACCTTCTGCCTATCACTCATAAATGTCCAAGGGATATTTTCATCAAACCCTCCTAACATTTTACCAAGGTTCTCAAAGAAAAATGTCCAACTTTCTTTGTTCTCAGTTTCCACTACGGCATAAGCAAGTGGGTATAACCCATTGTTTCCATCTAGTGCAATTACAGCTAGCAAAACTCTTCCAAATTCACCTTTGAGGTGACAACCATCAAATCCTATAAATGGTGCACATCCAGCATAGAAACCCTTTGCAAGAGGAGCTAATCCAACAAAAATTCTCATGAAAGTAGGTATGACATTTAAACTTGGTTCATCAGGTATGAATGATTGCAAAGTAACAAAGCTGTCTTCATTGTATTATGGCACAATCCTAGCATAGTAAGGCAACTTCCCATATGATTTGCAATGACTCCCCTCAATATCCTCTAAGGCCTTCTTTCTTGCCCTGTAGACTTGCATGTATCCTGGATTGATGTTGTATTTTTTTAATTTATCTTGAATTTCCTTGGGTGTTATGGAAGGCGTCTTTCTCAGCCATTTTACCACTTTGCTTGCAATCCAATCTATAATAGCCTCCCTAGTACAGTCACTCCTTAAGCAAGTATGCAAACTATTATAGGTTTTCGGCTGAAATGTGCTGCCATCCATCATAACAGAAGCATGCAGTCTCCAAGGGCAACCAACATTCTCACATTCCACAGTGACCCTTTGCAAATCAGTTTTCTTTCTAACCATATTAAACCCCTCTTGTATGACATAATCTTTTAGTCTTTTCCTTATGGCTCAACATCAACAAAATATTGTCCCTTCCATAAACTAACCTTGCCACTACCCTCATCAAACTGTTCAAAAGGATAGTTATAAGTATTCTTATAAGGATCATCTACAAACTCCTCATCAGATTCATTTATAGCCTCACAATGATCATTAGAACCATACTCAGACATGTCATTAGACACAGAGCTAGCATCCAAGTTTATGTTATCAATATACTTCAAATCTATCTCTGGAACATACAAGCTGTCATCTGAATTGTAATCTCCCTCATCAGTCTTTTCTTTTCCTTTACTGCTAGTCCTAGCCTTAATCCTAGAATTGTTTTTTTCCTTTTGAAGTACCAACAGTTTGTTTTTTAGAATTCCCTGCAGTTTGCTTTTTTTAATTCCTTTTACTGCTATTCCGACCCTTATCTCTGGAATAGTTTTGTTTTGAAGTACCAACAGTTTGTTTTCCCTTATTCCCACTCCTATTAGAACCACTTCTTACAGATTTACTAGTGTTACCATGCCCAACAATTGTGTTAACAGTAACATTACCATGCATGTTTTCAACTTGAATCCTACCATCTAATGAGTTCACATTTACATCAGATTGCACAGTGTCAATGTTCACAATGGACTCATTCACAGTAGATAGAAGATACACATCAAACCAATCAATATCAGAGTTCAGCTCAAACATTCTCAGCACATCATGGTCACTGTCTACAGACATTCTACACTCATTAGAATATATTGATGCAACTACTGTGAGAGGAGCATTATTTAACTAAAATAAATCCTTCAGATCGGCATGGAAGTCAAATAAGCTATATGTATCTGGATCAATTTTATAAAGACTTGCAATGAGGTCCTTGTAATGAGCAACCAACGTAAATGTCTTCACACTCATTGTACCTGGAGGTTTAACATTCAAGGAAACATCACTTCCAAAGCTCAAAAACAAGTCTCACTGAAATGTAATGTGATACGAACCCCTTGTAGATTTCAAAGAAGAGATGAAACCCTAGCAAAATAAATTTGGGGGGTTTTGAAAAAAACATGAGATACTAACAAAATTCCACAGATAAACCATCAATACTAACATATATTAGGGTTTTTAGGCCACAAAATAGAAAACAAAACGCTGATAGAGAAATCGCTTCTCGTTTTTTCTGCAAAAGTCGCAGACTTTACCATAGCTACAAACTTAGAAACACTAAACACCTTGTTCGAACGTTAGATCCCAAATTTTTTGAGGAAAATTCTTATCTTAGCTAAGAAAGACAAAAAAACAAGGGTTAACAAACATTCTTCACTCACCATATGCAACACCCGCAACAAATAAAGCAAGATTAGGCCATCAAGTTATTTTTGCAGCACAAAAGCACAAAAAGATGGCTGCACTCAAGCTTAGATTGCACAACAATGGCGGTCAGTGTGTATATGGCAAGGGTTTTCTTCCTTTGGCGTTGAGAGAGAAACCCTTGAAAATGATAAAAACTCTTTGGGATTGTAAACTTGAAAACCGCGAAAAATGAAAGGTCATTTGTAAAGGGTACAAGAGACATTTCCCAATTTCGGTATATAATAAAATAATTCACGTATAAAAGCCAAACATAACGACAGGGATATTTATATCTTTTTACATTTTCCGTCAGGGACCTTAAGCCAAAGTAGAAGTATAGGGACTATATGGTAATAAGCCAAAGAATAGGGACTACGTTGTAATTAGGGAAAACCTGAGGGTACTTGTATGTAATTTTCCTTTAAATATTTCATATTTAGCAAAGGGAAAATTGCAAATTTGGTATATCAACTCGACCAATTCAGCGTTTTTGACACATTTTATTTCTCGACGACAAAACAGGATTGTTTCTTAAAAATCATGTAATTTAATGCACTTTTTGATCGGGATCCGGTTTTACTATTGTCGAACTCCTAGTCCCTCACGTGTAAATTCCGGCAGGCAAAATCAGTTTCTGAGCAAAACTATACATTAAAATTACTTGATTTTGAAGATACGATCCTATTTTATCTCCCAAAAATGAAATATACCAAAAATGTTGAATTGATCAAGTTTGTATACCAAATTTGTAATTTTTTCGTTAGCAAGTAATCAATCTCGAGTTCATATCAGTGAGCAGAGTATTTAGTGATGTATACAGGATTAAGTAAATCTATATATAATTCCTCCTTCAAAAAGGAGAATTGCTCTTCTGAGCCTTTTGATTAATCCAAGTCAGTCGCGGTTACACAAGAAGTCTCATAAACCACAAATTTAAACCCTGATATCAATTAACTATTACAATAGATTTTAGCATAATCTCGGCTGAGTAACTTACCCGTCATTTCTGGAGATCATGTCAAAATTCTTACATGGCCACAAAGACGTCGTGAATTATTGGACTAGTTAATGGAGGAACCAAAATGTTCAACCATGGTGATCATATCTTCCTAAGAAAATGGGCAAATCTGAAGAACTAATATATGAAAAATATTAGCACCTTATATACAAAATGATGCCAAAATAGGCTCATGGTCCAAGAATCTATACATGACAAAATCGAAAGCGAGCATTTTCATAACATTCTGATCATTGTGTAAGAATATCAACAATCTTTGTAGAGGAAAACACAAAAAAAAAAAATAAAAAATAAAAACATCATGAGAAGCAGACAACAAAAAGGGAGGAAAAGCCCCATCGCTTGTACAAAATTACTATATTTATGAATTACGAAATATGTGTTGACAAGGAAAGTTAGGTTTTAGGAATTTATGTAATCCCGTGATTTTGTGAAATTATTCCCTTTTCTTTCATAGACTAGATTGTTGTATAATATTTATAGATATTATTCCCTTTCCTTTCATAGACTAGATTTTGTGACAGTATATTTCATACACAATTGAATACATAAATTTTTTTCCCCAAAATATGGAGTCTCTCATAGAAAACATGGTATCAGAACGGAACCCGATCAAACAGTAAATTGTTTTTCTTGCTCATCACTTACTGTGTAACCCTTTTTGGCCATGGCTGAAGAAAACAACAACAACAGCCAGTCCAGCATAGCCGAGGAATCACAGCCCGATTCCCTAGACATCCAAATAGCCAGCCTCATCCAGAACCTGCAACCCCAAACCGAAAACAATTAGAACCACATACTACAAACCATATCTATCAGTATCAAATTAAAGCAATTTAACTATTCCCTTTAGGCCCGGTTGATGAAACTAGTGATTGGAGGAAAAGGGAGACTGAATCACATCACCGGAATTCCAAAAACCCCATTATAGGACCATCTAGGCTATCACAGATGGGAATAGAATAATTTCATTGTCTGTTCTTGGCTCCTAGAGAACCTGGAGTCCGAACTCATCACATATTACGTTGAATACCCTTCAGCAAAAGCATTATGGGATAGGTTATACACCACCTATAGCCAAGGAGACGATGACCTTCAGATTTATGACCTGACCGCCAGAGCCAATAATATGAAACAGGGAATGGACTCCATCGAACAATGTCATAGCAGTATTCAGCAAATCTGGAGGGAGATCGATATGAGGCAACCAAATTCGGTGATACACAAAGAAGATATTGCCATATTTAATTGGTTAAGGTTAAAGACTCGGCTTTACCAATTACTTGCCGAAATTGACAAAAAGTTTGACGCCAACAGGAGGGATCTCCTCAAAGAAAATCCGCTACCATCGGTTGAAAGGGCATACGCCGTTATCCGGTAGGAAGGGACCTGGCAGGGCATTTTGGGGACAGAGCAAGGCACCTTCGGCGGCCATCATCGGCGAGTGCTTCAGGTATTAGGGTTGGGTTGATTGCCTAAGTCCCCTCACAGTATGAAAAAAGAGCAACATAGGGATTTGCTACCCGACTCTGGTCTGGTGCGCCGAAGAAAACTCTGGCATTTTTATCCCGAAGCGGCGGTAGTGGCCGGGCTGACATCAACTGCGCCTACTACAAGAGAATCGACCATAGCAAGGATGAGTGCTATGAGATCATCGGATTCCCTGATGTGTGGCGGAGTTAGTAGCGAGAGAACGCCGAACCCACAGGTGGAGCCGTTGCGTTGGCCGAGGGTGGGGATCAAGGCGAAGAGAGAAGGGGTCAGAAGAAGAGAATAAGGGGTTAGAAGGGGTTCGCACATGCAGCAGCGGCGGGCGAGAGGTTTGAAAAGGTTAAATTTTAATTAGGTATTAAGTGGGGGGAGAGAAATGGTCCTTTTTGCCCCTCCTCCTCACTTTCTTCCCTTTATTTCAATTCTACCCCCTAACTATGTAAATGTAATAAATTTACCCCCCAATTATGTGAATGTAATAAGTGTGATACCCCTAATCAAGTAAATTGCAGCATACACCCCAAGTCAGATAACAGGGGACCCGGTTTGGCACTTGGTACCTCTAGGGATAAGACTTCTCGGTGGATTTTCGACTGTGGGGCCACAGATATAATGACCTATGATCACTCCAATTTGGTTAACTTTACCTCTCCTAAGAAAATTTCGATACAGAGCGTGAATGGGAGCCTCTCTCTTATTTTCGTCATCGAGACTCTCTCACTATCACCTATTTTAAAATTATAGAATTGTCTTTATGTTCCCAACTTTTCGTGTAAATTGTTATCTGTTAGTCATGTTACTAAAGAGTTAAATTGTGTTGTGCTAATGTATCCTGGTTTCTATTTGTTACAGGATATTCAGTAGGGGAGAGTAAGTGGGCGTTGTACTGAGAATGGAGGGTTGTACTACATCGATGAGGTGGCTCAAAAAGGAACTACAGTACCTGCTATGGGACAGTGAACCGCCAACAGTGGTTGTAGCATCGCCATTTGGGTCATCCATCCCAAGGGTACCTCCAGTTGTTATTTTCTTGGTTCTTTTCTGAAAATAGTAAATTCCTTTGTGAAACTTGTATACTTGCAAAGAGTCATAAACAGTCTTTTTCGGTTTCAAAGTCCCGTGCTAATACAGTGTATACATCCCCGAATACTGGTTTGATCTATGACTTTAAGTATTTTGTTCTATTTATTGATGATTGTTCTAGAATGACATGGATATTTTTTCTCAAAAATAAGTCGAAAGAGCCTGCTAAATTTATAGAATTCTTTCAGATGGTCTGCACGCAATACGATTCTCAGATTCAGGTACTTAGGTCTGATAATGGGGGGGAGTATGTAAATACTACCACCAAACAGTTTTGTCAAAAACATGGGTTCATATATCAAACTTCTTATCCCCATACCCGTAAGCAAAATGGGGTAGCAGAATGAAAGAACCGCCAGCTTCTTGAGATATCTATGTCTCTTCTCATTGAGTCTCACTGCCCAAAGTCTATGTGGTCTGAAGACATTCGCACCTATGTCTATTTGGTCAACTGACGCACCACGAAGTCCCTAAACCTAGATACACCCCTGAAGTGTTTAGCGAAACAGGTCAGTATCCCCTTCGTCTTAGCTCTACCACCCAGGGTGTTCGGGTTCTCGATGTTTATTCACATTTCTAAAACCAACATAACTAAACTTGATTCATGTTCCATCAAATGGGTCTTTGTCGGGTATGGGGTCCATTGGAATGGGTGTCGATGCTAGCATCCACCTACAAGGTGTTTTTATACCATAATGGATTGTGATTTTGTTTAAACCGAGTTTTTCTTTATCTCCCCACTCAATGGTCAAAGGGAGAGTCGATAGTGGGATCCACTGAGTCGGATACCGCCACACTCTTGGCCAGATATAGTCTCAACAGAGAAAGTAGGCGGAATCACCGAGCCATGATCTCCCGTGGTACAACCCCTCACTACTTCCAGCGCCAGTCACCCCCGTGAATAGTCCTGAGGTCAGTGGTCACATGTTGGACAGTTCTACTTCTATTATTCCTTCATCTATTCCATTTAGTTCTAACAGTGCAGGAGACGGTGAGGAACAGGGGAAGAATAATATGCAGGGGGAGACAAAGAGATACGTGTTGCCACCAAGAATGAACAGGGTGTTCCACCCGAGAGACATGAACCGGAGCACACAGGCAGGATTCTGAGATATCCTCTAGCTAATTTCTCCATGGGAGTCTAGCTGCACAGGCACGTGCATACACGATAGACATCTATTCAGTTAACTTCCCAAGTAAAGTAAAAGAGGCAGTTACAGATAATAAGTGGGTTCAAGCTATGGAGATTGAACTGAAGGCACTGGAGAAAAATAGAACGTGGGAGAAGTGCATACTTCCTCTAGGTAAAAAGGTGGTAGGGTACCGATGGGTGTATACAGTAAAACATCGAACAGATGGGAGTATTGAAAGGTACAAGGCGAGGTTAGTGGCAAAGGGGTATACGTGGACCTATGGCATTGATTACTCTAAAACTTTCTCCCCGGTGGCAAAAATCGATACTATCAGGGAATTGTTCTCTGTAGCAGCCAATCAAGATTGGGAGCTACATCAGTTTGATGTTAAGAATGCATTCTTGCACGGAGATCTTCGAGAAGAAGTGTATATGGAACCTTCACCGGGGTTCACACTGGACTTTGGAGACAGGGAGGTGTGCAGACTGAAAAAGGCCCTATACGGATTAAAATTGTCTCGCTAGGCTTGGTGATGAAGAAGTATGGTTATCATCAGAATAACTTGAGTCATACACTCTTCGTTAAAAGAAGGGACGAGCTTGTGACGTGTTTCATCATCTATGTAGACGATATGATCATCATAGGGGATGACATAGAGGAAATCTCCTGGCGGAGGGAGAACTTATTCAGGGAATTCAAGATGAAAGATCTAGGGCAGCTGAAGTAGTTTCTTGGGATAGAAGTACTACGATCCAAGAAAGTTATATATCTCTCAGTGAAAGTTTTTCTTTGACCTACTAGCAGAGACTGAACTATTGGGATGCCGACCAGCAGATACTCCCTAGGTAGCCAATCACGGGTTGAGGATAGTAAAGGGAGCAGAAGGGACAGAGAAGTCACAGTAGTTCAGTCACAGTTCAAGGTTATTGGAGTATATCAACCTGACAGTGTGATAGTAAAGGGAGCAGAAGGGGAATTGATAGTCACAGTTGGGAAATTGATATATTTGTCCCACACTCGACCCGACATAGCCTATGTTATTGGAGTGTTGAGCCAATTCATGCATCAACCTCAAAAAGAGCATATGGATCTGGCGTTCAAGGTTTGTTGGTACTTGAAAGGGTGTAGGGAGAGGTGTCCTTTTCCAGAAACATGGTCATCTAAGGATTGAGGCCTACACAGACGCTGATTGGGCGGGAAGCCCAGGGGATTGGAGGTTAACCTCGGGCTACTTTACTCTCATAGGGGAAATGTAGTAACATGGATAAGTAAGAAACATAAAGTGGTGGCCCTCTCGAGTGTAGAAGTAGAGTTCCGAGGGATTGCTCGAGGGGTAGCTGAGATCCTGTGCTTAAGGAAGTTACTTACTGAAATAGGCCTTCCTATGAACGGAGTTAGTAGCCTGATGTGAGATAATTGGGCTACAATTAACATATCTGAGAATCCCATACAGCATAATCGTACGAAGCATGTTGAAGTTGATCGACACTTCATTAAGGAGAAGATTAAGGAAGGATTCATTAAACTTCCATTTGTGAGATCAGAAAACAAACTAGCGGACATCTTAACTAAAGTAGCAAATGGCAGGATTTTTGGAGAAGTCTTAAGCAAGTTCCAAATCAAAGATCCGATTGTACAACTTGAGGGGGAGTATTGACAAGGAAATTTAGGTTTTAGGGATTTATGTAATCCCGTGATTTTGTGTAATTATTCCCTTTCCTTTCATAGACTAGATTGTTGTACAATATTCATAGATGAATATAAAATGTATTTCACACACAATTGAATACAGAAAATCTTTTTCCCCAAACATGGGGTCTCTCATAGAAAACAATGACTTCTCAAGTTCTAGCAAATCAGTAAACTAGCACCAAAGAGAAATGATGCAGAAAATCAGCACATGCACTTGAAAAGAATGTCACTGGGGAGAGTAATCATCCATATCATCCCTCAACTATCGCATTATTAAGTCGTTGATCCGTAACTCTAATGAACTTGCAATGAAACTAACTAACAGTATACCTCAAAAGATGCAAGTTAGAATCATATGATCGCGAACACCAAATGTTTGATAAAAAGAACCGTAATTTATAGAGATTATGACATGCTCGAGCAGAGGAAAACGGGGTGAAAAGATAAGCAGCGCCTTACGTCCCTCGGGCTTCCGGCGTGACTGATGAGAGGCTCCATGGCTACGATGCTAATGTTAGAAACTAGTGTCTTTATGACCCTTGTTAATCAATTCTAAACCAAAGTTGATGAGGTTTCAATATTTCGAGTTATTCAAAATCCTATCAAATGAGAATCCAACTACATAGAATTCTAATCAAATTGTATTTTGTCTGATGTTTAAAAGTGATTATTATTATACCTAGTGGATTTTAATAACATGTCTGACGTTGAAATTAATCGTACGTCAATACTATATGTATTGTTAATGACGAATATTAGGTGGTTGGCTGGCTTGTAGTCCTCTAATTATTAAGGAGACATTACCCATCTATATATAATTGTAGAACACTTATATTATTAACATACATAATAAATGAAGAAATAAACTTTGCCGTAAAAATTATTATAATTAATAATGTCAATCATGAGTACTTCTGAGTATTTCTTCTCAAAAGGATATATTCATTCAATTACAAAATAAATAGAGTCTTCAACTTCATAATGAGTATTGGCAGCGTACCGGCGAAGTTTTTCTTATCCAATAAAGGAAAACTGCCCCAGCTTATGAGAAGCTTATTAGATTGTGAGTTGGGACTGAGTTATGAGTATTGCTAAGCCTTGTAGCGTGGGCTTATAACTCAAGTGAGGGAATTATGGTAATTGAATGTTGGTTTGATCCAACTTGTTGGGCTCGAGTTTTTAAATAATGTGCTTGTCCTAACTCACTCCTTAAAGCTAGTCGTTGAGAGAAGGGTTGTCAAGTCAGTATGAATTGAACACCACATTTTTACAATTTCGATGTGGGCTATTTGACACACCTCTCATGCCCAGGACTGCAGAAGACATGTGAGACAAATTGGAGTGTGAAGTTTATAGGAATCGGAACATCTGTGGATGGAGAGCTTTGATACCATGTTAAATAGATTATTTAGCTTAACTCGCCTTCGAACTCGAAACTTTGAAGATGTAGTGTTCAATTTATAATAACTTGGCAACCCTCCCGTCAACAGCTAGCTTTTGGGTGAGTTAGGCCAAACGCATTAACTATCATGGTACCAAAGCAGGTTTTGTTCCTAGTCCGTCTCTCTCGTCTCTCCACCCCCAGATATTCTAAATCCTACAAACTTCATAATCCAGTTGTCGCACATGTCTTCCGCAACCTTGAGCACTATGGGGTGTGTTAAATTCATCACGAGTCGCTAAGGAGTTTAGGTGGAGGCTAGAGGAGGACGCTGCATTAAGCCGGTTTCACAGTAACAATAAACCTCCCACTACTTGTCATGGAAGGAGGCTGATCTCAGTAGTCACATGGGGGAATTATATGAACCACTAGAAGCTAAGGAGTTAAAACATGGTCCAAACCAAACAGTATCAAAGACGACGAGTTGACAATCTAATTTGTACCATTGGTTATCCGTACACATAGTCCTTACATAAATAATGTAATATAATTTTAAAATTTTTATTTGGTGCAAGAGGATCGTTGTATTATTAACTTGGGGGAATTATATGAACCACTAGAAGCTAAGGAGTTAAAACATGGTCCAAACCAAACAGTATCAGAGACGACGAGTTGACACTCTAATTTGTACCATTAGTTATCGGTACACATAGTCCTTACGTATATAAATAATGTAATATAATTTTAAAATTTTTATTTGGTGCATGAGAATCGTTGTATTATTAACTTGGGGGAATCATATGAACCACTAGAAGCTATGGAGTTAAAACATGGTCCAAACCAAACAATACCAGAGACGACGAGTTGACACTCTAATTTGTACCATTAGTTATCGGTACACATAGTCCTTAAGTATATAAATAGGGATAATTACCAACGCCCCCCTGAAGTTTGGTGTTATTACAGGATACCCCCTGAGGTTTTGGAAATTACGAACTCCCCCCTGAATAGTACACCCACGCTTACAAATAGCACCGACCGTTAATTACACCGTTAAATTCAAATTTAAATTCCAAAAACACCCTTAGGGGGTATATTATAATTTTACTTAGAGTTTAATGATATAATTGTAATATTAGTTAATTTTGGATTTTTTGTATTTAAAAAATTGTTATTTAATTTAATATTTTATATTTTATCTATAAATATAAATTGAATTAGATATTCCATGCATATTTATTTCTATAAAATATGATAAGTTATAAACTTCCTTCATATTTATTTCTTAGTTTTAAATATATTTTGTACAAGTCCATTTAAAGTTAATTTAAAATAATTTATTTGCAATTATAACAAATTTTCCCTCAAAATAAAAATTCATATAAAAAAATCCACACAAAGATCAACTAGTGCATTATCAATTTTTTTCCTCAAAATTGAAAATCATAACAAATACACTAATATCAACAAATACATTAGTAAATTCACAAAAATATCCGACAGCCGTTTAAACAATTATTTCAAACATTGAACATGTATGGTCAATATCTACAGAAAATATTAAACATCCATAAACTGTAGGTATGAAATTAGTCTATCATAAAGTTATTAAAATAACATTAAGTAGCATTTTATTAAAAAAAAATTCTAGGTAGATACAAAACTCAAGTAATTACATCAAACCCCCTTAACAATTTCAATCCTTGCATTAGCCCCCTTACCTTTGTCTCTTTATTACATATACCCCCCTGAGTTTCAACATAGTAGGGGTAAAATAGTAAATTTCACACAATCCGTTAAATTTAACGGAGGAGATAACGGCCCAGGGGGGAGTTCGTAATTTCCGAAACCTCAGGGGGTATCCTGTAATAACGCCAAACCTCAGGGGGGCGTTGGTAATTATCCCTATATAAAATATTGTAATGTAATTTTAAAATTTTTATTTGGTGCATGACGATCGTTGTATTATTAACTTTTTTATTATTAGTAAAAGAAGGTACACGAGTTATATTTTTGGAATAGAAAAGGGGAAGACGTGTGATTTGTGGAGTGTTAGGCCTTAAAATTGTCATAATTTTACAACTAATTAAAGTCTATTTTATGTCGTATTATAGCTTGATGATGGTTGCCGAATTCACCAAATAAAAAACCTTCACTTTCCAATACGCAACAAATAGAGTATAGCAGTAAAGGGTCGAACCCAAAGGACTAGCAGGTTTTATATTTCACACACAACCAAGTAAATAATCTACAAGAAAGGTTCGGAAGGGGGGGGGGGGGGGGGGGGGGGAGGAGGTCGTTTGAGTAATTTAACAAACTACAAGATTAAACACTAAATCAAAGGTAACAAGCAAGTGAAAGCCGATAATTAAAGACTGAAATAAACTGGTTAAAAAATAGGTTATCCTAGCCAAGTTGTTCATATAGTTCATGCCTTTGATTCGATCATCGATGCAATAATAAACTTTAAATTCTTGATAGACTGGCTATAGTGGTAACAAGCTCTACACACCTGATCCTTTCTTCTTTTTACAATGATTATGATATGATCACTAACCATCTTCTTATCACAAAGCAGTCTTAATGATAGGATCTTAAGATTTAACCTCGTGATAGCATTAATCATGAAAAGGATATCGATCCTAACCAACAAACTCAAAAAGCTTGGAATGTTTAAGTTATTATGCATGCATCTCATCACTATCAAGCAAACATGGAGGTAAGCCTTCAATGATGTGTAACTCTTGAGCACATCTAACATGACAATTACCGATCAAGTATTTGTGCAACCAAATAGAACAAGTATCAAGACAATAGTTGATCAGAAAACCATCTTAAAAACGAGCTCAAAACATACAACCAAGATACATGCATATACCAACATATTAGAGCTGCATAAGATCGCTTAGACCTCACAAATTCAAAGCATGGATCAAGAAACAACTTAACTAGGATAAAAGAGACTTAGCTGTTATACATTCTTTCAAAAGGATTAGATAATAAACTGTTTGAGAATTGAATTTAAGTAGACTAAGCTTATCTACACAGGTGTGTTCATAAACTACACAATTCTAAGCATAAACATTAGCTAAAAAGTTAACAAAAGAGAGAAGAAATGCTTGTTGATCATAACAGGAGAAATCCCCTGTTTTCTTGTTGTTCTTTAGCTGCTACAGCTGTTGCGTGCCTTCCTTCTTCAAGAGAAACTGAATATCTTTTGCTCTCTCATAAACCTTGCTTATATGGTTGGTAATCTCAACTTGATCACACATTTCAAAGCAAATATTCTTTGAGAAAATCTAAGTATGATGATTACATGCCTTTTGAGATGCAAAATATTGTGCAAAGCTGCTGCAAGTCGCTCAGTTCGTCAAAAAGTAAAAGTCAGTCGCAATATTTGACTTTGGTGAGGTGTCTGCTACGTCACCCTTGGCTTAAGGGATGATCATAGGTTGAAGGTCATAGCTCTGGCCTTTTTCTTCACTTGTAACTTCTTTTGATCCAGATTTTGCATAATCCTTCTTCAAACGTAATTAGACCTGCAAAGCCATATTTAAGCATAATTAAGTAGATTTCCAGTCAAATATAGGGGAAAAATCAAAGCAAATAAAGCACAAAATACAAACTAACACTTGATTTGATTAAGAATGTGCTATTTTAAATTATACATGAAATAAAGTAAAAAAGAAGCGAATACAGAAGAGATGAGCCAAAAAGGAGCCAAAGCCGAATCTTAGCGGCTACTAAGGAACTTAGAGATGGAAGAGTCACAGCCGCTAATGAAAGAAATGCACCAAATGCAATTTTGAATGTGTCGCGGCTATAAACGGCTCTAGTACAGGAAGTGTGGTGGCCGTGAAAGACAGTAGCGAGAAAAGAAAAGATTTTGTGAAATCATACAGCTAAATTTGAGCAAATCTTGCACAATATTTAGTCAATTTTTGAGGATTTTTACCAAACTTTCTTATTGACCAAGACAATCAATGTTTCCCTAGATTCATTGATCCAATAGAAAGACACCAATATCAAAGAAGAGGGGGAGTCCAGACGAAGGGTGGTGGAGTTTAGTGTCGGAAGTGTTGGGGAGAAGGAGTCAAACAAGGAGACGAAACCAGACACTGAAGGAAGACACTCAGGAGGAAGGATCAGAGTCGAAGGAGGAAAAGTAACACCTTTATCCGTTTATTTTGCTTTGAGAACAATTTCTCAGTTTGCTTTATGGATTCTTTTATTTTCGTAGTTTTGATTTCATTTAGCATGCATAGCTAAATCCCTTTAGCTAAGGGAATGATAAACAGAAAAGTTACTAGGTTTTGATGGTACACTTATATACTCTTAAGGTTTTTATGTCATGATTTTGTATTCTCAATGCATATTAAAACTTGATCAACTTTAGTATAATCTTAGAATTTGCCTTTGAAGTGACAGTTTGTTTGTAAATTTGGATTGCGAATCTGACACTTAGTATTAAAGGTACGAAGAGATTCGCTTTTTTTTCTAAGTAATCAGTAAACTGCGCCATTATTACACTAATCTTGTTTCATTTGTTTAGTTAAGGCGAAAACTGACTGCGACAGCTTTTGTTACACTTAATTAGACACACGTGCTTGACTTCGAGAGAAGTTTGCATATACATTAGTGATTAGGATTCTGGAAACCAGAGTACTAGCATAGCATAGATTCAAACATAGCAGCTAAATTGTTATCACTCCTCTTGCTGTTGTTTTACTATTTATTATTTCCTTAATTCACTACAAGAAAATAGTCGAAAGCCGACCGGAAAAAACCAATGGAAAATTGGTTTTTCGTTGGGATTTCCGACAGAAAATCGACGAATTACAATGGAATACCCACGAACAAGAAAAACTGCATTCTAAAAATAATTGTGCCAAAAAAACCACTGAAATTTTTCCGTTGATTTTATGTTGGAATTTTCAATAAAATAAAAGTTCCAACGAAAAACCTGTGGAAAATTTCGTCGATGTTTTTGTATTATTCATTAACAAAAACCAACGGAATTTTTCCTTTGAAATTTTCAATGAAACAATAATTCCAATGTAAAACCCATGGAAATTTTCGTCGGTTATTTTTTATTGTTCATTAAAAAAAAATCCACTCTAGCGCAATTAATGGAAAGAATTAATTATCGCGTGGGCTCATGCTTGGCTCAATGGGATGGGTGCGGCTAGGGGTGGGCGTGGGACGGGGAGTTCGGGATTCGGGGAGTTCGGGGTCGGGGAATTCGAGATCGGGATGGAAAATTAGGCACCCGAGCCCGTCCCGAAAATATCGGGTAGCCGACTAATCGGGGTGTTCGGGAGTCGGGATGGGCTGGGGGTTGGGGTTGGGGAGCCCGACTTATTTTTCGATTTTTTTTTTTTTTTTTTTTTTTTTTTTTGCTTTTGTGTACGTTATTAATTTATTAATGGGTCTATCATGTAATTGAAGATATGGGCTGCAATGAGAGAATATGCCATGAAAAGTTAAAACTTGAAAATACCTTAAATTCTCAAAATTAAAATTAGGGCTGAAGTGGTGCGGTGGTGGGTCTGGACTACAAAGTGTGGCTTAGTGCGGTGGTGGACTAGTGGTTGGTGACTTGGTGTAAGTTGTAACGCAGCAGCGATGCGATTGGTTACGGGCCCATGGTTAAGTACGATTGTGGTTGGGGCCTGAGTGTGCTGGTGGCGTGGTTGGACGGACAGCGGTGGCTTTGTTTGCGAAGGTCAAGGTGAAAGACTCTGAAAGTGTATGTAGGGTGAAAGTCAATGCAAGCCTCGTTTCCTTTGGTAGAAAAAAAAGCAATTTAGATGAATAATAGATTAAGACTAGAATATATATTATTTTTTTTATAAAATTAGTCGGGGAATCGGGGAGCCCGATCGGGGAATTCGGGTAGCACTTTGATACCCGGTCCCCATCCCAAAAATTTGGATCGGGAACGGGTACCTGCCCCGAAATAAAAAATCCCCGAATTCCCCATCCCGATCGGGTCGGGATAGGGCCCGAATTCCCCGATCCGAATGCCAACCCCTAGGTGAGGCTCATGCCGACAGTGATTCAGGTTTCACAAATAAAATTTTTAATTTTTTTAATTTAATTATTTCTATTTTTTTTGCAATGTAATATCGATGAAAAATTCCATTGAAATTCTTTTGGAAAATAATTCTTCCGTTAGAATTCCGTACCGAAAACCAACGGAACGGCCCCGTTGATACCCTATTCTGATGAGGGTTTTCCCATCGAACGCCATTCCGTCAATTTTCCGTCGGAAATCTTTTTTCCCAATGGAAAAACTTAAGATAACTTGTTACTTTATTTGGTTGATTCACTTTCCTTAATTACCTAATTTACTGATTTGTTCTATAATAGGAGAATATACTAAACATGTGACGCCCCAACTTTTCGGCCGTACAGGTATATCGTCACGAGTGGGTTAAGTGTGCTTTTAAATTATTATTTATGCAATTATATGTTTAATATAATGTTTATATACTAAACTTGAATTATATGAATTATTCGTTAAGTGTTTATATTTGATTTTTTAGCGTTTATGCCCCGTACGCCTTGGATTTTGAACGGTTTGCATTCAAACATGATTTCGATTTCTGTGAAAACTTGATGTGCATGATATATACGTGTTATGAACTTATCTATATGCTCGTTTTTATGTTTTCGAACTTGTTTGACGTGGTCTTTGACCATTTTTATGATTTTGGGACTCGAGGGCCTAAAACGTTTTTAGCGTACCTTGGGTTCCGGATGACATACCTTGAGCTCGGGAATTTGAATTCAAATTTCGTCACCACCGTTGGACTCATTTCGACAATTCGGAGCCAGTTGAACAAGCCTTGAATTTTTCTAAGATCGATTGGACCTCCAAAATTTACCCAAAACGTGAGTCTTGCGCAGATTTGCCACCTTTTACGATTTTAGCCATAACTACCTCGGTTCTTAATCAAATGACTCGATTCTTGAGGCTACTTAACCCTAACTCAACCCTTTACCTAACCCCTAACCTCCCTTCCCATTTCGGTCAGCAGCCAAGAAAGAAGGGAAATACTTCGGAAAGAAAGGGAAAAGAGAAACCCGCCCGCCACTATTCATATCTTGGAGATTTTGAACTCGATCTTCTTCATCCTTCAACCATTTCAAGAGGTAAGCATATTTTCTTGTTCTCCTCCTTGTTTTGGTTCTTTTAAGCTATAGTTTGTGCATTTTCATCAAGGTTTGAGTATGATTTGAACAAGAGCATGAATAGTTAGGTTTTGTCTCCATTTTTGAATTCATGGATTATGTTCGGTTTTATTGAGATTTAAGGCATGAAATGTGTTTCTCCTAGCTTCTATTATGTGTATTTGGACTTGAATTTAATGTATGTGAAGTATACGAAGTTCTACCATTGTTGTACGTTAAGTTTACTTAAAGTTTTGTGGTTAATGTTGAGAGCTCCTCCCTTCCCGAGTGTTGTATGCTTGTGTGGGTGCGTTTTTGCTGCTGTTTTTGAGCTTGTAGCTGCTGCTTTTTCTGCTGTGAGCTGCTGATTTCTTGCTCTGCTGCTGCGGCTTTTATTTCCCCTGCATCTTCCCAGCGGAGGTGAACTGCTACTGCTGCGTTTAGTCTGAGAAGGGAGCCATAAATCGAGGGAAATTAATTTTTGAGTCGTGGCCGCGAATCTGGTTGAACTGATAATTCTCACGCCCGCGAAGTACACTTCGAAACTGGAGCAAACTGAGGTCGCGACCACGACATTTTGGTGAAGAAATTAGGTCGAGCCCGCAACCTTGCGTGATGCTGCCTGCACTCGTTGTTTCTGTTAATTGTTGAATCTGTTCTCTTTTCTTTTTCATGCATTGAATTGTTTCCTTTTGTGAACTTAGCTACAGGATTATGTGTATATATTGTATGTCATGTACTTGTGCATTTAAATTTTGGTAAGG
Source organism: Lantana camara (assembly GCA_037501455.1). Taxonomy (NCBI): domain Eukaryota; kingdom Viridiplantae; phylum Streptophyta; class Magnoliopsida; order Lamiales; family Verbenaceae; genus Lantana; species Lantana camara. The sequence goes on along the minus strand of CM074862.1, from coordinate 84,561,040 downwards.
TTTGCATGCATGCTAAGTTGTTGCTCCTAATTACTTTCCCATCCATTTCTTTCTTTAAATTGTTATGGTCACTCTAATTTGTTAAATGCATGTATATATATATATTATATATATGTCCGGTAATATATGTTATATATATGTTTTGTGATTAAATATTGAATTAATTGATTTAGTTTTCATATGATTTAATCTCAAAATTCGATCTTGCGTGCATGGCTTTCATGCTTCCTTAATTGCTTTCCTATCCCTCTTATTTGTTTATTCATGACTTATATGCTTTGTGAACATGTTAAACTATATGTTAAATGCCTTGTATTATATTTTATGGATTTATTTGATACGAGTTTTCCGAGTTATGAACTTAAGTGGCTTAAGTGGTATGTGTATGCACTTCATTTGCAACCATTGCATTCATGAGCATAGCCGAACATCTAATTGGTTTATAATTGAGTCTAAGTCTCGGGTTTTATGTTCTTTTGTTACAGAGCCGCTTCCAGACGCTGTCGAGCCCGAGGTTTAGGTGTTCTTTTGCCCGCTTTGGGCCCGGTTCTTCTCTACTTTTGCGTTAGGGTGAGGTTTAGGAACTTTTGTATTAGTTAAGCGACCTATGGCCTCTTTATGTTGTTTTCTCACCCCGCATGCGACTATATACTTATTATATAGTTAAATACGAGTGCTTAAGCTATGGTTATGGTCTGATGAATACGTTTGGAGTTTATGAAATCGGTATAAGTATGAGCATACATAAGCTTATGTTTTGAACCCTTTTGATACATTTATGCTATGATTTGTGCGAGGTATGCCCTGAAATATGGGAATATGGTATGATTTGGTATGATGAGCCCCGCGAATTGTGGGTAAGGACGCTCGGGATGGCAAGGGTCGTCGGGTCAAGCCTGTGCATGATTCCTTTTTGAAGTACTTACGCCGCGAACCTTGGAGGTCGATAAGGCGTGCTGCTTTGAGCCCTCGGTGGATAACCGGGGAAGGCACAATGTGGGTTAGCTACCCCGTGTGTATTTGTATTATAGGTGGAGAGGGTTTGGTTCCCAAACACTAAGGATGTGAGGTTGGATTTGGATTTGTGAATTCGGTTTTTATGATATGTTATGGAGTAAGGTTGGAAGTCCGTACTCGCCGGACATTTATTTTTGTTTATGTATCGATGGATTATGAATCGAGTTAGGCTTTCTTTTTATGTATTGTATGATATGCTTTTGAAAACGATTTGGTATGCAAAACCGTAGTCTCGATTCATGACCATCCCTTTGATATGTGCTTTGCTCTATACTTATACGTGTGTAGGTGTGCGTTAGCCCCCTCACTCAGTCAAGTTGTAGACTGACCCCTCTTCCCCCACCCCCCTCCTTTAGTTGCAAGTGCAGGGTTTGGTTTGAGTTAGGTGGCGATTTTCTTTTGGGTCGTTCGAGTCTTTGCATACTACATCTTTATTATTTTCGCTTTAGTACGTATTTTGAAGTTATGTATAAGATTATGTTTATGATTCAAAACTTTTGGAATTTGAATGATTTAGTTTGCCCTTGTCCGGCTTCGTTATCATGCTTTATATAGGCCTGTGACCCCTGTTATGTATGTGACTCGTGCGTTTTAATTTGGCCCGTGGCCTGCATGTTTGTATGAATGTATATGATGATCCTGTGCTTCTGCATTCGATATTTGCTTTGTTGTGCACTTTGTATTAGGGTCTAGACCGCCTAGCTTAGGTGAGATTTTGTTTGTCTTCCGTTCGCTATTGCTTGGTGCGTGTGTGGGGTTCCCATTTTGTTACACGTGTTGGGCTATGGTGTGGGGGATGTAGTGCTCTTCGCTCGGGGTTACAAAACAATTGCTTGATTTTCACTTTCCCTGAGGGTTCGACACCTTATGTGCTGCAATTATCTGTATACACTTACAAGCGTATAGAAATTTATAAATAAAAATCTCATTCAACCTGAAGTTGAAAATGTGTTATTTTTATCTTCTTCCTTGCTATTTTTTCCAATAACTTTTTGGATTAATATTAAGGATATTATTGACAAATAAAAAATTAATCTTTGTATGAGAAAAATCTTTTCTGTCATTTTAAATCTTTATATAGTATACGTATAGATTATGTGGAAAAATTCTAGCTCAAATCTAATTTGATCGAACTCAACCAATTAAAAAGGCATGTGTATTACACTTGTCATTTGATTTATCACTCTTCCTAAATTTTTCACCAACCACACGATAAGCGTAAAACACTCGTCCCCTCATTATACCAGTTTGACCGAGTCAAACTTGTGCTAAAATTATTCATGAGTGTGAGGGGAGTTTCAAAAAAGAAGTTAACGATTTAAAGAAAAATTGAAAAATTTGCACTTCGTCCAATGTGGAGGCACCAGCGGGTTTTGGATTTCTTGTTTCAAGTTCATATTCCATTTGTATTAATAGACGATCTAGACTATATAAAAGAATTTTTTGAATTTTTTTATATTTTAATTATTTTTCTCTGGTAGTCTGAACCGTGTACCAATACACATGACATATGTATATAGATAAAATAGGAGATGAAACATAAAATTGAAATAGAATATCCAGAAGTATGAAAGAGCAAAAGTTGATTTAAAAGGATTGAAAACAAAGATGGTTGGATAGTGTGCTACCGTCCTGGTGGTTGAGATTAAAGGGAATTTATATATAATTAGTATATATTATTAATACTAATTTTATGTTATATTATTAAATCGAAAAAATAACTACTTTTTTATCAATATATTTTACTAATACGAATTACATCTTTGTTTTATTATTAATGTTGTGATATTGACTAAGGACTAAATAATAATAATAATTGAAAATTAATAAAAAAGCATAAGTTTGTGGAATAAATTAATTCTTAAAAAATACGTAAAAACATTTTTTATATATTTTTGAATAAATATAAGTTATTTATTAATAACTGTTAATATAATAATATTCTTAAAAAATATATAAAACATTCAATTTTTTATATATATGTGAATGTCCATTAAAAATTTAAGTTTCGATTAAGGTTCTATTACTGTATTTAAAATAAAAGATTCAATATTTCAAAAATTTTCATTTTAATAATTAATTATTAAAAATATTTAGATAAAATGTGTTTGTATTTAATGTGCAACACAATTTGCTTTTATTAATATTCATAAAATGACAAAAATGCTCTTGAACGTCATCGGAAAGTTGCTTGATTTCGAACAGAAGAACGTTACAGTACCTTTTATTTTTATTTTAGTAAACATCTATTAGATAAATAGAAGAATAACAAAGTGGCTTCCACCAACTAAATGTCTAGATTGAATAATCTTTTCTTTTCTTTTCTTTTCTTTTTTTTAGCAATGGATAATCTTTTGTGCTACATAAAACTTTTTATTATTAATATTAGTGGAAAAAAAGATAAACGATGAGTGGTAAGTATCTGCACATATAAGTTGGGGATAATGGGAGAATCAGTATATTGATCCTTTTAAAAAGAAATAGTGAACAAGTGAACTTTTCCAATGAAATATATCATTAAAATTCTTCGAAAACTTGACTGGTTTTGAAGACAGTGTGTTACAATTCAAGTTGAGAATTCAGGGACCATATTATATAACATTTTTCATATTCTTGCTATTTTCTTCATAAAATTCCATACTCGAGCAAAATAAACTCTATCGAAGCTACAAAATAGGCTTAAACAACACAGTTGAAATACGTTCCTTGTTCTCATTACTCTGAATTCCATGTCCGTCTCCATTTTGATACATAAATTGCGCCATCCTGCCAAGATTTACGGCACGTGCAACAAAATTTTGCTGGAATGGATAATTTGTCACCCGTATTTCATTCATCTTTTTCCATGTCTTCCATATCAAAGTCCTTACATATTCAGATGCCTCTTCTCTAGATGCATCGCTTTCGTTCATGTAACACTCGATTGATTTCGGTACATCGCCTCTTTTCATCTCGTCCTGCATAATTAATGATTTTTCACATTGGGAGAGAGAGAATATAAAAGACTAAAAAAAAGAGTTATTTATACCATACCTCCTGTTAGGTGAAATGGGCAAAAAAAACTATGTGTTACAAAAATTAACATAGGAAACCTTGTGTTTTCAAAATATATGCATGCCGAAACCCTGAAAATTTTCTGGTATTGATAGAACACTAATTTTCTCTATTTATTGCATGCGAAATAGCTAATTTAACCTTTTATGTATATTATGATATATACCATCTCACATCTCGGTATTATAACTAATTTAGATGGAATCAGTCACTAAAATAAAAAATAAAAGGAAAGGAAGATATTGAAATCAACATTAGATCTTTGTAACTATATACTGAAAATAAAATTTAAGGTTAGTTATGTAGTGTTTTAAAAACTCTGATTTTCAAAAAGTTTGAATAGTAAAAGTGACTAGTGGTTAGAGAATAAAAAAATAAAAAGTTAAAAAACAGATATAGTAGTACCGATGATGTTCCTAAATCATCTGCAAGTGTTGAACTTAAGAGAATTCATGGTTTTGGGAGAAATTGTATTATTATTGTATTAACTGTGTGAAAAGGACTTTGTACAAGGGTCCATAAATACAACATACGACTATGCTACAGAAGGAAACAAAATAAATACACCAAATCACGGGATTACAAAGATCCCCTAATATCTACTTTCCTAATGTCGACACTCCCCCTCAAGTTGTAAAGTCGGATCACCGATTTGCAACTTGCCTAGAACTTCTGCAAATATCCTCTCATTCACTGCCTTCGTTAAAATATCTGCAAGCTGATCTTCTGACCGTACGAACGGAAGCTCGATTACTCCTTCCTCGATCTTCTCCTTAATGAAATGTCTGTCAACTTCAACATGTTTCGTACGATCATGTTGCACTGGATTCTCAGAAATGCTTATTGCTGCGCGATTATCACACTTGAGCCTACATTTTCTGGTTGGAGGAATACCAATCTCAGTAAGCAGTTTCCTCAACCAAAGAATTTCTGCTACCCCCCGGGCGACTCCTCGAAATTCGGCTTCTGCACTCGAGAGGGCGACCACCTTCTGCTTCTTACTTTTCCACGTCACAACATTACCCCCGACTAGTGTGAAATAGCCGGAGGTTGACCGTCGGTCACTTGGGTTCCCTGCCCAGTCTGCATCTGTGTAGGCCTCCACTTCTAAGTGTCCGTTCTTCTGAAAAATAACCCCTCTTCCTGGACACCCTTTCAAGTACCTACATACTCTGAGAGCTGCTTCCATATGAGACTTTTGTGGTCGGTGCATAAGCTGACTCAATACCCCTACTGCATAGGCAATATCCGGTCTTGTGTGAGCCAAATATATCAGCTTCCCCACTAAGTGCTGATACTGTGACTTTTCTGTCTCTTCTGCTCTGTCCTCTATCCTCAAACCGTGATTGACCACCATAGGGGTGTCTGCTGGCTTACACTCCAAGAGCCCTGTCTCAGCTAGTAAATCAAGGACAAACTTCCTTTGTGAAATGTATATCCCCTGTTTAGAGCGCAGTACTTCTATCCCGAGAAAATACTTTAGTGGCCCTAAGTCTTTCATTTCGAACTCCTGGAACAAATTTCTTCTAAGTTGTGCAATTTCCTCCTGATCATCCCCTGTGATGATCATATCGTCAACGTAGATGATCAAGCATGTTACCAGCTCACCTCGCCTTTTAATAAACAACGTATGATCTGAATTGTTCTGGAGATAGCCGTACTTTTTCATGGCTGCTGAGAATCTCCCAAACCATGCCCGAGGTGACTGTTTCAACCCGTATAAGGCCTTTTTTAACCTGCACACTTCTTTACTTCTGAACTTCCCAGTGAATCCCGGGGGTGGATCCATGTACACTTCTTCCTGAAGATCTCCATGTAAAAAGGCGTTCTTAACATCGAACTGATGGAGATGCCAGTCTCGATTTGCTGCCACTGAAAACAACACCCTGATGGTGTCTATCTTTGCTACGGGAGAGAACGTTTCTGAATAATCAATCCCGTATGTTTGCGTGTATCCCATCTGCCCGATGTTTCACTGTAAACACCCAACGGCAACCAACCGCTCTTTTACCATCAGGTATGGCACATTTCTCCCACGTTCCATTTCTTTCTAGTGCCTCCATTTCTGTTCCCATAGCTTCGACCCATTTCTCATCCTCAAGAGCTTCTTCTACGTTACTTGGAATTCTGATAGACTGAATTGCCAGTGTATGAGCAAGGGCTTGTGGAGCTAAACTTCTTCGGGCCATGTTTGCTACCGGATACCGCGGGGTCCGACCGACATGATCTGGTTCGTATCTTCTTGGAGGAATGCCCCGAGTCACCCGTGGAGGTAGCACATATCTCTTTGTATCTCTGCGAGCATCACTTTCACTATCCCCATACTCCCCCTGTTCCTCACTACTCCCTGCACTGTTATCATCATATGGAATAGCAGAAACCGAACTATTAACTGTTGTACTTACCTCAGGAGTATTCGTCAGGTCAGAATTGGAGTGATCGGGGCTCGCTGATTGTACCACGGGAGGCGGTGACTCGGTGGTTCCGCCTACTTGCTCTGTTGGGACTGTGTCTGGCCAACTAAGTGGTGGCACCCCACTGAGTGGATCCTGCTGCTGACTCTCCCCCTGACCACTAAGTGGGGTGGTAAAGTAGTACTCGGTTTCCACAAAGTTACAATCCATAGTGGTGTAAAGTTATCCAGAAGTAGGATGAAAACACCGATACCCTTTCTGATGAACCCCATAACCCACAAAGACACACTTGACTGAGCACGCATCAAGTTTGGTACGAGAACTTTTAGGGAGATGGACAAACACAGAGCACCCAAACACCCGAGGGCACTACAAGAAATTCGCCGAAATCCGACGGAAAATTCCGAGGGAAACAGGCCGTCGGAATTCCCTCGGAATTCCCGAGGGAATTCCGACGGGATTCCGACGGAATTTGTTTTTTTTTTTTAAATAAAAATTAAATAAATCCGACGGAAATTCCGTCGGAATTCCATCGGATTTTTTTAAAAATAAAATTTAAAAATAATATTAAATAATTCCGACGGAATTCCGATGGGATTCCCGTCGGTTTTTTTAAATATAAATTATAAAAATAGAAATTAAATAATTCCGACGGGCATTCCGTCGGAATTCCGTCGGATTTTTTAAAAATAAAAATTAAAAATAATATTAAATAATTCCGACGGAACTTTCCGTCGGAATTCCGTCGGATTTTTTAAAAATAAAAATTAAAAATAATATTAAATCATTCCGACGGAACTTTCCGTCGGAATTCCGTCGGATTTTTTAAAAATAAAAATTAAAAATAATATTAAATCATTCCGACGGAACTTTCCGTCGGAATTCCGTCGGATTTTTTAAAAATAAAAATTAAAAATAATATTAAATAATTCCGACGGGATTTCCGTCGGAATTCCGTCGGTTTTATCTATGCTTAAATTGAATTCTTATGACGTATTATAATATTTGTAGTTATAATTAATATTTTCTTAGAACTCAATTTTAAATATAGTCTACAAAATTTATGATTTTATTATTTCAAATGATATATAAATATTTGTATCAAACTAAACCAATGAATTGATCTAGCTCAACTGGTTTACCTTGGTTTCCATAAGGTCTTACTACCACAACGTCGGGTGTTCGAATCCCCAGGGCCGCATTAAGTTTTTATTTTTCCAGTAAATTCCGACGGAATTCCGAGGGAAATTCCGTCGGAAATAATTAATTAAAATTTTTTTTTCCAGTAAATTCCGACGGAATTCCGAGGGAAATTCCGTCGGAAATAATTAATTAAAAATTTTTTTTAAAGCAAATTCCGACGGAATTTCCCTCGGAATTCCGTCGGAATTTTTTAAATTTATTTTTTTTTTTATGATTTTTGTCCCTCGGAATTCCGTCGGTTTTCCGTCGGTTTTGAATTCCGAGGGAGGGTTTTCCTACGGCATGTGTCCCGTCGGAATTCCCTCGGAATTCCGTCGGAATTTACTATTTCCGTTGGAATTCCGTCGGAATTCCCTCGGAATTTTCCGTCGGAATTTGCAGGATTTCTTGTAGTGGGGGAAAGAGATAGAACGGAGGGAATTCGAACCTGTTTGGCTAGACACTGTAAAGGGGTCTCGAAGTGGAGTGGTTTGGAGGGAAGACGGTTAACCAAATAGACTGAAGAGGCAATAGCTTCGGGCCACAGGGACTGAGGACACTGTGACTCAATGAGTAAGGATCTAGTCATCTCGAGTAACTGACGATTCCTACGTTCGGCTACCCCATTTTGCTGTGGAGTGTGTGGACACGAAGTCTGATGGATTAACCCGTTGTCCCGAAAAAACTGCTTAAGATTAGAATTGATGTATTCCCCCCCATTATCAGATCGGAGAACTTGTATGTGAGTTTTGAACTGCCTATAAACCATATGATAAAATTCATTAAATTTTGATGGCACTTCGGCTTTATTTTTCAGAAAATACACCCACGTCATCCGAGAACAATCATCAATAAATAAAATGAAATACTTAAAACCATGAGTGGATTCAGTGTTCGGGGCAGGCCCCCATACATCAGAGTGGACTAAAGAAAACACAGTTTCAGACTTCGAACTAGACACAGAGTATGACTGTTTATGACTCTTAGCTAAGACACAAGTATCACAATTAAACTGACAATCTTTTGGAAAAAACTTAGGAAATAACAGCTGAAGGTACCCTAACGAGGCATGTCCGAGTCGACGGTGCCATAACCACTGTTGACGGTTCACTGTCCCGTGAGCAAGCGCTGCGGTTCCGTGTTGAGCTACCTCGTCGACGTAGTACAATCCACGTTCCTCAGTACCACGCCCAATCACCTTCCCCGAACGAATATCCTGCAATAGACAAAACGAGGGAAACATTACTAACATGCAGTTTAATTGCTTCGTGACTTGACTTATAGAAAGCAATTTGCAGGACAAATTGGGGATATAAAGGCAATTCTGTAATTTTAAATTTGGAGCCACTGTGACAGTGCCTGCTCCCTGCACACCCAAAATACTACCACTGGCTGTCACAATGCCGTCTCTAGACGCATTACTGTAATCCGTGAAATCAGACCGATCATAGGTCATTGTATCTGTGGCCCCACAATCGAAAATCCAACGGGACTTTCGGGGCGGTGAAGATGTACTTGCTTGAAGTGCGGTACCTGTCTCAATTACATTTAAAGTGGGATCCTTTGTACAATTATTCAAATTAAAGGTCCCATTGCTACTACCCCAATCTATAGGGACTGAATTGAAAGAAGAAGAAAATGCAGTGATGTAATTACATATGGGGGCAGAATTTAAGGAATAAATGTTAGGGGGGCAGGATGGTAAATTCCATCCTTGCCCAATACCTAAAAGTGCCGCCCCTCTCTCCTGATTTCCATCCGCAGCATTCCCTTCTTCTCCATTTCTGGATTCCGCCACTGTCTCTCCTCCACTGCCTGTGGCAACCGCCGCCGCGCCATATGCTGGTGGCGCGTGGTCGCGGCGCCGGCTCTTCCATCCTTCAGGCCATCCAATGAGTTCAAAGCATCCCTCAGCGGTGTGACCCTTCCGTTTGCAGTGACCGCACTCCGGCGGTTCTTTGGTGCCGGGAAAGTTTGTGCCGCCTCCACTTGTGGTTCGCCCGCCGCTGCTGGTGGTGTTCCACCTTGGAGTCGCCGGATTTACCCTTGGCGGCCCGGTGGAGCGTGAGTCGGGTTTTCTATCGCGACCAATTCCTGTACGCCATTGTCCCTGTTTTCCGGCCATCAAGCCGGCTCCGATGCCCGTGTCCGACACCAATGATGAGTGCCGGCCCACCAATATTTCTCTACGATTTCCTTCTCGCCGTATGGTAGCGTATGCCCTTTCGACTGAAGGCAAAGGGTCTTCTTTCAATAGATCTCGCCTCTCTGATTCATACCTATCATCGATTCCGGCGAGAAATTGGAATAATTGGGTTTCGGATCTGAGGCGGTTATAGGCTGCAATATCCCGTTCACACGCCATCGGGTTAGATTGTCTGATTTCGATTTCTCTCCATATTCGTTGAAGATTACTATAGTATTTTTCAATACTATCAGTTCCCTGCCTCATATTGTTTGCCCTGACCGTGAGATCGAAGAATTGAAGGCCATCGCTGCTTTGGCTATATGTGGAATTTAGGCCGTCCCACAGCGTTTTCGCTGACGGATATTCGGCGAACAAAGTCACTAATTCTGGCTCCATATTGCGTAACAGCCATGTACAGACAATGAGATCCGTCTGTTCCCACTTGGCATACGCCGGAGATCCGATTGCGGGAGGTGCTGGATTCCCGGTGATATGGTGCAATTTCCCGCTCCCCCCGATTTCCATCTTCATCAATCGTGACCAGAGGGAGTAGTTGAATTGGTTTAGTTTGATGTCGATTGAGACGGATTTCTGCATGTTATTGTGTTGTTGACTGGTTTCGGGTTGTGTCTGTAGGTGGCTGAGTATACTGGCTAATTGATTGGCTAAGGATTCGCTGGGCTGCTGCGTTCCCATGCCGGTGCTGCTGCTGTTGCTGTCTTCGGCCATTGCCGAGAAAGGTTAGGGTACGTGATGAGCAAGGTTCGGATCCAATTATTGGATCGTCGCCCGCTCTGATACCATGTTGAACTTAAGAGAATTCATGGTTTTGGGAGAAATTGTATTATTACTGTATTAACTGTGTGAAAAGGACTTTGTACAAGGGTCCATAAATACAACATACGACTATGCTACAGAAGGAAACAAAATAAATACACCAAATCACGGGATTACAAAGATCCCCTAATATCTACTTTCCTAATGTCGACAGCAAGTCTTATAATCATTCCGGAATATTGGATAATGTTGTGGTCTTCATACAAACTTTGAATACCTTCAATGTCTATTGGATTTGACAAAAGAAAGTATAGATGGGAAAGGATTACAGGAGCTGATATTGAAATCCATGCATTATTCATATATTCTTCCATCGTCGGTGTATACCCCCTCGCATACCACTTCGCCTCTTGCAAATAAGTGCGACATAAATCCGTCCACTGCAATAGCTAGTTTCTGTAAAGAGACTGAGATAAAGAATATACAGAGAGAGAAAAAATTGAAGTACTTCAAGAAAGTATAGTATTAGTACTACGAAGTTTCTTAAATGAGTGATGATAACAACTCCTTTTTCTTTAAGAACTTTATACGCCGTCTCATCGACGAAGTTGTTGAGTGCTAAGTAACATATTTGCATATATCGTGGGAGTCGGTCGATCGCTTCAATATCCCACCTGCATCAATTGGAATGACGAAGATTAAAAGGCCACGAATAAGTACTTTTTATAATGTAAATCAATAGTTCTAACCTTTGAATTAAATCATGAAAGAATTGGAGTTCTTCTAAGCTACCATACACATCAAATATATCATCAATAGCTGTTATGAAAGCATTGAATTTGGTGGCCATTATTCTTGCATATCCATGCTCAGGATTAGAAATTACACCAACGGTCCACAAGTAATTCTCCACCAGTCTATCCCTCGCAAATGGCAAATACTCAGCTAAACGTGTTTGCTTCCACCATCTGTATTTATGGATTGAAATAAACAAGCCAGATATCCTTTAGATCGGGATTCAACTTAAAAATTAATGCAAAATTTAAGATATTTTGGATATCACCTTGAGGCTTCTTTAAGTTCTTGATGAAGCAATGTTGCTTGAACAATGCAGAAATCCAATTTCGCAAGCTCAAGAACGATTGAATTATTATTTTTCCTCCTCTCGTATGCATCAATAAACCATCTTGCATTTGGCCTTTGAACCCTCCAATGAATCGTGAGCTCCAGAGCATTGTGGACCAATAATGAAATATTCTCATTGTTTAATATTCCATTATTATCCTGGTCATCAAGTTTCTTTCGCAGAAAATGGGTAGCAAATTCTTTTGCTTTCTCTAAGGTCCCCTCACCTTCTGTTAATAGGAAAGAAGCTTCATAAAGTTGCAACAATCCTCGTGTATCGTCACTGAGGCATGCCTTAAAGTCGTGCTTGTCATTCTTGAAACAATCGAATATCTCTGCAATATTGGAAAAAGTACAATAAATATTTCAAGTTTCAGGAAAAGTTATCCATGCATATGTGAAATGTGGGTGTATATATATATATAAGTTATAACTAATTTAATCACCTTGACCGATGGTAAAACCATGTTGTCTGAAAAGTCTGAATTCCAGAGCTGTTGCGTACAAATCTCTTTCGATTTTAGAATTCTTGCTATTATAGTTGTCTTGACGATCATCATACATAGATTTGGTGTCCTACTTTGCCTTTTCTTTTCCTCATTTCACGCAGCGGCGCAGCGCCTCACGCCCTCAGCCACCAAGACCACGCTGAACACAGCCAAGAAGATGACACTGGACCTTGCCCAAGACGACGCCGAGTCTCCGATGCCGCCGCCACCACCAATCGCCAGCTGCGGCCTCCATTTCCTGTAATGGTTAGCCACCGCCACCAATCGACGCAGAGTCGCCGACCATCTAATTTCTAGTAAGCCCCCTTCACTTTTTTTTTTCAAGTTTTCTTTTGAAATGTATGAGAATTTGTGTATTTATTAGAAAAAGGTTTCAAAACTTATGTGCCAAACCTAGATTTGTTGTTCAAGATTATTTTTTCTTGATTTTATGACGGTATAGAATATAGATTAATGTTTGGGTACTGATATGCGGTGTGGACATTGTTCTGATTTGTAAGTTGTTGCCTGTTGGAATGAATTTGGGTTTCCATTGTTCGGATTTGTAAGCTGTTGGAATGAATTTTTTTTTTTTTTTTTAATTTTAATGATGTTCGGTTTTTTCGGTTTTTAACTGATACCGAACCGAAATTTTTCGGTTTTTACCGAACCGAAACCGCCCTTAATCAGTTCGATAAATGGTTAGCAGAATTCAAAAACCGAAAATTCGGTTAACCGAACCGAATAACCGAATTTTCGGTTATTTACCGATTGTGCAGCCCTACTTACACGGCATATAGCGGGGTGGAATGGCGATAAAGAAGTGTCGTTGGTAAATAAAAACAGAGGACGACGGCTGCGTTGCAGGAAAGGCGGAAGAGAAATGAAAGAGATAAAACTAGGTTTTTTTCCGTTTAATTTGAAGAATTAATGGGGTTAGTAACTAATGGGCTATTGGCACAAAAAAAAACGTAATGGGCTTTACCTTTCATTTTCTTGGTTGTTGCTTTGATTTAATAATTAAGAGAAGGTATAAAAATTTTAGGCTAACAAATGGGTCTGCCATTTTTATATAATAATAATATATTTAATAAAATTAAATTATATGAGTAGTGAGTAGAAGCAATTTATAATTATGAATTTGTTTTTAGTATTTTATGCTTCTAACTTTTCGAAATTTTCCTTGCAGAAAATATTAGCTTAAATTGAATGGGAATATTTTTATGAAGAAATAATTTATTTTAACCATCATTATATTATAGAATTATTTTTTATTGTTGTATTTTTTAATTTTTTTAATTATGTATTAAATGAATAAATTATATTTATTATTAATGTGGCTATAAAGTCCTTATAGACGTCATAAATTTCACTAATTCTCACCATTTTGAATTTTTTACCATCATCCTTCCATTTATTATTAGACTAATTCTTACAATTCTGAATCTCTTATCTTCATCATTCCACTTATTATTGGTAAATAATGTATTATTATTTATCTATTGTAATATTTATGGTGTTGTATGATAGTTGATGAACTTTTGCTTGTATTCATACATTAATTAATTATATTTACCACAAAAATGCCTTCCGTTCCACGAAGTGCCGCGACCGTTCCTCGACATGACGCTGGAACTGGAACGGTGCCCCCCGTTTCGTTTCCCGCGACCGCGACTGCGAACCATGATGGCATCTCATCTTCATCGGAGAAATGACATCTTCATCTTCATCTTCTCTGCATTGGGTAGGAGAAGATGAATTTGCAGAAAAGATGGGGTAGGAGAAGATGATGAAATTTTTGTCTGTTATTTCTCGTGAGTGGGCTAAATGTTTTATATTTTTTCAATATTGTGGGTTGTTTTAATCAATGTTTTCAAAAGCGGACCGGAGGTCAAAGCGGCAACCTTACTGGTCACCGGTCGGACCGGTTTGACCGGTTCAACCACCGGTCGAACCGGTATGACGTCATAAATAAAAATATTATTTTTAATAATATATATATATATATATATAATAATATGTTAAAATTAAAAATATAATATATAATATAGTTCAATATTAGAATAAAAGAGTCATATTCAAGTGTTTAACGTCTAATTTGATGCCTGTGATTTTAAATTTGGGATTTGGGAATTGTAAGTGTGCAAAAAACGTTTTCTAAGACTCAAAAAAGGTTAAAGGATGTGGGAATTTTAAGTTTAAAAAAAAAAAAAAAAAACTGAAAATTAAGTGAACCACCGGTCCGGTCCGGTTCACGGGGCCAAAACCGGCGGTTAACCGGCCGGTTTTTCCGGCCCTATACCGGTCCGGTTCGCACTGGTTTTGTAGGGTAGTTCGGACTGGACCAGGCACCGGTCACCGGTCGAACCGGCCGGTCCGGTCCGGTTTTGAAAACATTGTATATACTTTTAATGCTTGTGAGAGGGGCATTAGTGGATGCGTATTCGTTTTCCTTGGTATTGAAATCGTGTTTGAGATTGCATTGGTTGAGTGATGGGGTGCAGATTCATGGTTTGATGGTGAAATTTGGATTGGGGTCGGATTTGTTTCTGCATAATTGTTTGATATCTATGTACATAAAATGCCGGATTGTTCAGTTTGGGCGACAAGTGTTTGATAGAATGATTAGGAAGGATTCGTTTTCGTATAATTTGATGATTGACGGGTATGTGAACTGTGGGATGGTGGGTTTATCTCGCGAATTGTTCGACGTAATGCCGTTAAAGATGAAGAATTTGGTTTCTTGGAACACCATGATTGGGAGTTTTCTGAAATCAGAGAACGGGTTTGAGCTCGCTCGGGAACCGTTTGATAAAATGCCTGAAAGAGACTTGGTTTCTTAGACTCTTATGATTGATTGCAATGCCAAGAATGGAAAGATGAAAATGGCACAGAATCTGTTTGACAAAATGCCTGAAAGGGATGTGGTGAGTTGGGCTATTATGGTCGATGGGGTAGGAAACCAATTTCCGTTCAATTCTCCACCTCTGTTATTTTGTGGTGTATGTCTGTATTTTTATGTATTTCCATTTTTCCATATAAATAATTTGTATATAATGTACATGTGTGTCTATGCATTTATATATATTATATTTCCCTTAAAAATTATAATATATATTACACACAAATAAAAACAAATATTTATTAACAAATTGAGTTCTTTCAATCTATGAATTATTAACAAATATTGGTATTTATTAAACTAATAAATAATTTACATCTAATGATTAATTGAAAATATATATTAAATGTTATATAAAACAAGAGCAAAATTTATTGATTATACATATAGATTACAAATAATATTTTTAATATAGTTTAAGCATAAAAATATTCATAATAATCCCTAGAATCTATAAATATTAACAAAATAAAAAAAATAATTAATAAGATAATCTAATGTAATTTTCCCAATTAAAAAATAAACTTGCCCATTGGATGGTTTTTTGTGGACCTCCCATTGTTATTATTATTTATCAAATTTATTTACTTTTAGATGTTCAGAATATGACTATGGAAAGTTGGATGCGCCACTTAGGATGAAATACACATAAGCAGTTTTGGGTAGGCCACGCGTAAAACCACAAGTGGTTTCCGGCAGGTTTCAATTATTCCGGCAAAAATTGGCACAAAATTGCTATTTTTTATGAGTTGTGGGGTAAATTTGCTCGCCGGAAACTTAGTGTACCAGATCGGTTAAACTGGGGTAGTTGGTATACCCATTTTGCAATTTTCCCACGTAACTAATATCCCGAATTGGAGGCTCGTAATTTTCAGATCTCCGTCCAACGGAGACCTCCTCACCAGACTTGATTACTTCATCGGAAGTCTTAGATCGCACACTACTGCATGCGACTTTTGAAGTTTTTTTCCTAACAATGCTGCAAACAGAATCTGTTGGCTTATAACTAGTAACAATCGCCAGAGGCATTATAATATTGAATGTAGCCATTAATTAATTAAGTTTCCTCTTCTTTATATTTTTTGCTATTTTTGTCCGAGTTGGGGGTGTTGTTAAACTTTGAAGGAAACATGTTTTTGGGAAGAAATCTTTTTATTTTCTGAATTCTGTATATCACATTACACGAAGGGATTATACACTATATAGGAATACAAGAGTCCATCTAATCTAGGTAAGTAAGACTAAACGATATATACAAATCCCTAAATTATAGTTTTCCTAACACTCCCCCTCAAGTCGAGTATTGGATCAACAATGCTCAACTTGCTCAAAACTTCGCTGAAGATCCTCCCATTTACCGCCTTTGTAAGAATATCCGTCAACTGATCCTCAGACCTCACAAAGGGAATATCAATGACTCGTTCTTCTAATTTCTCTTTAATGAAATGTCTATCCACCTCCACGTGTTTAGTTCGATCGTGCTGAACCGGATTTTCTGATATGCTGATGGCTGCTCGATTATCACATTTCAACTTGCACGCTTCCCTTGCAGGAAAACCAACCTCAGCAAGCAACTTTCTTAGCCACAGGACCTCCGTTATACCTCGAGCAATACCCCGAAACTCAGCCTCTGCACTTGACAATGCTATCACCTTCTGCTTCTTACTCCTCCAAGTCACCAAGTTTCCTCCTACCAAAGTAAAGTACCCGGAATTCGACCTCCTGTCTACTGGGTTTCCGGCCCAGTCAGCATCAGTGTAGGCTTCAATATCTAAGTGTCCGTGTTTCTGAAACAAAACCCCTCTTCCTGAATGTCCCTTTAAGAATCTATACACCCTCAGTGCTGCATCCATGTGTTCCTTCTGAGGGTGGTGCATAAATTGACTAAGAACCCCTACTGCATAGGCTACATCAGGACGAGTGTGAGAGAGGTAAATCAATTTCCCAACCAGCCACTGATACTGACCCTTATCCGTGTCTTCTGCCCCTTCCACTATCCGCAGTCCGTGATTGACAACTATCGGAGTGTTTGCTGGTTTACAATCAAGAAGTCCGGCCTCTGCAAGAAGATCCGGAATAAACTTTCGCTGGGAGATAAAAATGCCTCGTCTGGACCTTAGTACCTCTATCCCAATGAAGTACTTCAACTGCCCAAGGTCCTTCATCTCAAATTCCCGAAACAAGTTCTCCCGAAGCTGAGCTATCTCCTCTATGTCATCAACTGTGATAATCATATCATCAACATATATTATGAGACAAGTCACTCTCCCATCTCTCTTTCTTAGGAACAAAGTATGATCCGAGTTGCTTTGATGATACCCGTATCGTCTCATGGCCACCGTGAACCTCCCAAACCAGGCCCGGGGTGACTGTTTTAGGCCATACAATGCTTTCTTCAACCTGCACATCTCTTCTTTACCATAACCTTGTGAGAAACCAGGCGGAGGTTCCATATACACCTCTTCATTCAAATCACCATGCAAGAAAGCATTCTTAACATCAAACTGATGCAACGTCCAGTCTTGATTTGCTACTATCGAGAACAAGACTCTAATGGTGTCTATCTTCGCGACCGGAGAGAAAGTCTCTGAATAGTCCACACCATATGTCTGCGTATACCCCTTCACAACTAACCGAGCCTTGTACCTTTCTATACTCCCATCTGCTTTGTGTTTCACTGTAAACACCCATCTGCAGCCAACTATCCTTTTTCCACTGGGAAGTCTGCACCTTTCCCATGCCCCATTTTTTTTAAGAGCTTCCATCTCGTCCCATCTACTATCCCCAAGTGCCTCCTCTACTTTCCTTGGGATCTCAGCAGCATAAACCGAATGAGCGTAAGCCTGGGCCTGAGGCGATAGACTTCTTCTAGCTAGATCAGCTATCGGGTACCTAGAACTCTTGTTCCCAAGTTCAGGTTCATAACTTTTGGGCGGAACCCCTCTATTGGATCGAGGGGGTAATGTATATTTGTTCCCTCCGGCAGACTTAACAGCTTCTGGTTCCTCCTGTACATCATTCTCCCCCTGTCCTTCATTACTTCCTGTACTGTTAGATTCATGCGGGCTCAAAGAAATGTTGTTACTAGAATCAGAACCAGTACCGCTATCACATACCTCAGGACTGCCGGTTTGAATGATTGGGTCATGATCGTGGGAGTGAGTGGGATGTACAACGCGAGAGGCAGGCTCGGTGGTTCCGCCTACTTGGTCTGTTGGAACTATGTCTGGTCAAGAGGGTGTTATCCAACCCAGAGACTCCTGCTGACTCTCCCCCTGAGGACTGGGTTGAGGAAAGAAATACTCTGTCTGTAGAAAAGTACAATCCATAGTCGTATACAGACGCCGAGTGGACGGATGGTAGCATCTATACCCCTTCTGATAGACCCCATACCCCACAAAAACACACTTAAGTGAACAAGCATCAAGTTTTGTACGATCGGTTTTAGGGATATGAACAAAAACAGAACTCCCAAAGACCCGAGGAAGCAGTGTGAGTGTGGAGGGTATACTGACGTGGGTGCTGAGACATTTAAGTGGGGTATGAAAATTAAGAGCCTTAGTGGGGAGGCGGTTTGTAAGGTACACTGACGTAGCCAATGCTTCGGGCCAAAAATACTTAGGATAGTGAGACTCAAGCATCATAGCTCTAGCCATTTCGAGAAGTTGACGATTTTTCCGTTCAGCTACCCCATTCTGCTGAGGGGTGTTAGGGCAAAAAGTTTGGTGTATAAGCCCATTATCCCGAAAAATTTGTTTTAAAGTTGAGTTGACAAACTCTCTCCCATTATCTGACTTGAGAACTTGAATTCGGGATTTAAACTGAGTCCTAACCATATTAAAGAATTCCACAAATTTAGAAGCAACATCAGATTTGTTTTTAAGAAAATAAATCCATGTCATCCGAGAGCAATCGTCAACAAATAACACAAAATACTTAAAAACATGACCAGCCATGCAACCACCACTATCCGGGGCAGGTCCCCACACATCAGAATGAACCAATGAAAAAACATGTTGTGCTCTAGAGTTAGGCGAAACAAAAGACTGTCTATGACTTTTCGAAAGTAAACATGTTTCACAAGACAACTTATCACTATCCTGAGAAAAAAGCTTAGGAAATAAAAAATGAAGATACCCTGCTGATGGGTGTCCTAACCTACGATGCCATAACCACCTCTGGCGGTCTACCGTTCCATGAGCAAGCGCTGCAGTTCCTTGTTGAGCCACCTCATCTACGTAGTACAATCCCCCACTTTCAGTACCACGCCCAATCACTCTCCCCGACTGAATATCCTGAAGTAAGCAAAAAGTAGGAAACATAAGGAATACAATTTAATTCTTTAGTCACATGACTAATTGATAACAATTTACAAGACAAATCAGGAACATAAAGACAATTGTTCAATTTTAAGGATGGGGATAAAGTGATCGTTCCGGCCCCTTGAACCGGGGAGAGTCCGCCGGTTGCATTCCAAATTCCTATCTTGGGTGGAGAAGAAATATTCAGGAGATCCGCCTTTTCATTCGTCATGGTATCGGTGGCTCCACAATCAAAGAGCCACCGTGTTCCTTTACCCGCCTGTCCTGTATGAGTATTAAAAGCACAACTTGTGCTATTCTCATTATTACAATATTGCTGACCATTCTGTAACATATTAGGCAAAGTAAAATGAGAAGAATGTAAATAATTGCAAGGGGGGTAGTCTGGGCATTTTACGTGCCCATCCCCAATACCTAAGAGAGGATTTCTCTTCTCATCCATGGAAGCCGCCGCCACTGATGCTCTTCCATTTCCTTTGCCTTGACTTTCAGTTACTGCCTGTGGTGCTACCCCTATTTCAGCGCCGGACTCACCTCCATCAAGCCCACCGGTAGCCACCCTGGCTGCTTCGTAGCCCGGCGTCGCCCCATCGCGCCGTTGGCTACGCCAACCATCGGGAAAGACAATAATTTTGAAACAATTTTCGATTTTATGTCCCCTCCTCCCACATTTGGCACACCTTACCGGTGTGCTGTCACTGCCGCTGCTCCTCCACGGTGGGGCGGACCTTCGTCGCTGTTGCCCAGGCCGTGATTTTGTGTCTCTTGATGAGTGCGACCCCGACCCTGTCCACTTTGGTTTCTGATTTTGGGCAATAAACCCAGCCCCGACGTCGGATATTCCCGCCGATGATGACGTCTGGTCCCCCTTCATGACCTCTCGCCGTGCCTCCTCTCATCGGATGGTGGCATACGACTTTTCCACCATCGCTAGTGGGCTCTCCCTAAGGAGGTCTCGCCGATCGGAATCATAGGTATCGTTAATTCCAGCGAGAAACTGAAAAAGCTAGTACTCAGATTTGAGGCGGTTGAAGTTGTCGATATCCGCCTCGTGGGTCATCGGATTCGGCTGCCGAATCTCTATTTCTCTCCATATCCACTGAAGATTGTTGTAAAATTGCTCTAAGGTATCGGATCCCTGCTTCATACTGTTGGCTCGTACGGTAAGATCATAAATCTAAAACCCATCTCCGCTATGTCCGTAAGTGGCTTTCAATCCATCCCATAGTTGCTTTGCCGTGGGGTACTCGGCATAATTACTAATTAAATCTGGTTCCATATTGTGAAGAATCCATGAACAGACGATAAGGTCCGTCTGTTCCCATCGATGGTAAGTCGGGTAGTCTGCCACTGGTGGTGGTGGTGTGCCGGTGATGTGGCTCAATCTTCCTCTGCCGCCGATCGCCAATTTCATCAACCGGGACCATATCGAATAATTAACTTGATTCAATTTTATACTGATCGAAACGTTTTGGGGTATATGTGACTGATTTGATTCTGTTTGGGGTTGTAGGCTTTGAAGGAGGCTCACTAACTGCGTGGCCAAGGAATCGATGGGCTGTTGCGATCCCTGGCCGGAACTGGGGGTGCTGCTCTCTTCGGCCATGGTTGGGAAAGGTACGGTGTAACGCCCCGATTTTTCCTTTGTACATTACGTGACATTATATGAATTATATTCTCGTATGTTTATGTGAAAATATATGATATTATTCTCAAATAATGAACTATTGCATAATTTGTATTTAATTGTTACGTGAATTAATTGCCGAATGTGACTTAATTGCTTATATGTCCTGAAGTGATCATTTCTTTAAATATGTGGACTTAATTGCATAATATGATTTGGAGTTAGATGATCATTTTACATGGAATGAAACTTGAATGCATACATCCATATATCTCAAGGACTTCATTGCAAAATATGGTGAGTCATGCTTATATATGGAAGAATCATGTAAATATCTTTTATCTCTCCCATTCCATTTCATTAATCATATTTCATCAAAAATCTCACACACTCACACACTCAATCACGATCAAAATACCATGAAGGAAGGAAGAGATTTCATCATTTTTCAAGATTGATTTCAAGGGGGACTTGCATATTTGGGAGCATCTTCATCATCATCATCATCACATCTTCATTCTTTCTTCCATTTCAAGGTATATATATGAGTATGTGATGAATCTCTTGAGTTGGTTATTGAGTAGAGCTTGATGATCTTCGTGTGATTCCTTGTTTATTCATGGTTAGAAGTATGATTATGATCAATAGACTTGAAGACTTGCATGAATTCATGAGTTCTACGGAAGTTTATGACATGAATTTGTATGAGGTTTTGAGGTTGAAGATGGTGAATATTAAGCATGAGTTCTTGGTGTATATTTGCTCCTTGAATGTTCCTTAGTGTGCTTTGGTGTGTGAGGGAATGAATACACTTGATTCTAGGTTTATCTTTGCAATTTTGGGATGGTTGATTGAGGCCTTTGCTCCCTTTTCCTTCCCTCCCCTGTTTTCCCCTGTTTCTTCTCGGTTTTCAGCTGAAAACCCTCTACCCGGGCGGGTAAATTCATGAAGAAAAACTCCCCGGGCGGGTAGAGCTTGTGCAGAAAGTTTTCTGCACAAGTTTTCCCCGGCCGGGTAGATTTGGGCTTTTATTTTCCCCGGCTGGTTACCCCCTCAAATAAACTCGTATTGACCTGATTTTTAACTTGTGGGAAACCTCTTGAAGTCTAGAACAACCTCCAATTGGAATCATCTCAATATCTTTTGTCATTTGTGAGTTATAATCAATTCTTTTAGGTGTCGCCAATCTGCCGAAAATCTGCATTCAACCAACTTTGCACCTATGTCATTTTTTATCCACTTTGAACTAAAATTTGGGCTATATATGGTTGGAAAGCCCTGTTTGTCAAATTTTATTTCCAACAAACAAAACCTAATTCTGACTTTTTAATCTTAAGATATACTCTATTCTTTACATCTTGCGCGTTTGGAGAAAACTGTCAGCTTTGCCAAGTTTTGCCTAAATGCTCGTTTCTTGGCTTTTTCATCGTTTATTTCCATTTATTGAACCTCATATGTGTTATATACTCTTTATTTCAATTGTAAATGCTCTTATATGAGTTTATTATTTTACTAAAGTTGCATGAATGACGTCTAAACTTGCCCTAAGTGATCTTCAATGTGAAAGTTAATCCCTAAAGTGCCATGATGGCTTATTTTGCCATTCCTTGCATCATTATAGTATTGTTACATATGAATCTATACTCATATCATTTCATGACATTGTTTTGCATTGCCGAGCGTCTCTAGTTGGTCCTTTGAGTCTAAGTCTCACGTGTCATGTCTCGTTACACAGGTCCACTTCAAATAGGTCATGTTCCGGTTAAGTAAGGTCAACTACTTCTCTCACCGTCTTTTGGTAAACGGTCAGTAAGGTGAAAAGGTGAGGTTTATCTTCTTGCTGTAGCTAACAACCTATACTCGTATAGCCTACATGAATTGAAATTGTTTCCCCGCATGTGAATTATTATACATATATGTATACCTATCTAATAAATACGTGATTGACTACTATATTCTCGATTTTATTGAAAATGGATTTCAAGTAACAAATGGGTTATACATAAAGATTCTTGAGCGTGTGTTCATGACTTTAATTGTGAAAATGGAAAGTTTCTTGCATGCATTGCATAACCGAGTGCTTGTTCTTGAAAATCCCCTTTCGCGTGTTTTGATTGGGGCCCATTCGCATGTTTCGGTGGGGTAAGGGCCCGAGGCAACGTGGGAAGAGGAGCCGGGAAAGCAAGGGCTGACGGTAAATCTATCTCTCGACCTCTGCGGGGGACTGTGCTATCATCGGAGGTAGTTGGTACCACATATCGCCTGTGACCGGCAATGGATGCCGAAGGAGCATAGTACCGAAATGGGCTATGACTCGCGTGTTCTTGGATGGTTAGGGGTTAGCTACCTCTTCCGTCACCCGGAGGAAGAAGGATGGTTTCTTGTTATTGCTCTTGTTCTTGTCATTGTTCTTGTTCTTGTCTTGTGGAGTAAAGGTTGGAGAAAGGGTATAACTCGGTACCCACTGATTGATTGAAACCCTTAATCCGGTATACGCCATCGTTCTTGAAAATAAATGATTGTCTTGTTCTTGAAATTGAGACTCAAGTAAATGATGGTTTATTATTGAAAATTGAGGCTATATCGGATCGAGGCAGCTTGTCATTGCATTGCATATCTCTACCTATTGCATCGTGTATATATCTATTATATTCTTTCCGCCTCACCAGTCGCTTGACTGACCCTCTCTTCTTCTGTTTCTTGTTACCCTGTTGGCTGCAGGTTGGAGTCAACTAGGCGGCGGGTTGTCTAGCTTTCTTTTGAGTCGAGTCTTGGTGTTGATGCTTTCATGTATGGTTTTATTAGAAATGATATTGTCATGGGATGTAATACTGAATTATCTGCCACAATACTTTTGTTGTGTTAGTAGTGAATTTGATTTATGTAAACTAGTAAATGCTAAGTCTTGAATTATTGTTTACTTGATGAGTTGCTTCCGCTATGCGTTTAATTGTTGTTAATCGTCTGTTTAGCGCCGCCTAGCTAGAAGTGGTCTTGCGTGTCTTCCGTTCGCTAGTTCTTAGCACGTATATGGACTCTCCATTTCATATACGTGTTGGGTTCTTGTGCGGGGGATGTGATAGCTCCACACTCGGGGCGTCACATACGGTATGTGATGAGCAAGGTTCAGATCCGTTTAATGGATCGTCGCCCGATCTGATACCATGTTAAACTTTGAAGGAAACATGTTTTTTGGGAAGAAATCTTTTTATTTTCTGAATTCTGTATATCACATTACACGAAGGGATTATACACTATATAGGAATACAAGAGTCCATCTAATCTAGGTAAGTAAGACTAAACGATATATACAAATCCCTAAATTATAGTTTTCCTAACAGGTGCATGTGCTATTTATACCAAGGATCGTCAGTTTCTAAATTAGTCCAAGTACATTATTAGGTAACAACGAATACGGAATCATAGTTTAGTAGGTGGTATTTTCCAAAATGGAATGCTACAAAAATTTTGTCCAAGGGGGAAAAGTAAAAAAAAAATAAAAATAGCAACTATCAAAAACATGATAATTGTGAATATAAGACGATGTGTAACCTAAGTTAATCGGGGATCACGGAATACGTATAGGCTGGGTAGGATCCATACTGGACGGACATAGAATAGACTTAATCGGTAATAATCAGTGAATAGTGTCGGACTGCATGCGGGCCGATGAGTAAACTTGACGGGCTCGTCCAACCTAATTGCGGCTATCAAACATGATAATAAGTGAAATTAAATTGTGAAAAATCATCTGATCCACTCTGTCAAACACCTCACTAATATATTAAAAATTCAGGGGTGTTTGCAACTTTTTCAATAATTTTCGTGCTTTTTACTTTTTTTTTTAATAGCGTTTATTAAAGTTTTGAAAAATAATATATATATATATATATATATATATATATATATATATATATATGAATTTATTTTGAGAGACAATTAATAAATTAATAGCATTATTCTAAGTTAGTACATTTATGTTAAAATATTTTAAAATTGAAATTTTGTTTAAAATTTGAAACTTTTACATTTTTGTCATCTAAAATTTCAAATAAATTTTTTTTTCACCCCTCTAAATAAAATCCCAACTTCCCACCACTATGCACACATATAACTAACTTGATTTGTGTTTTATATTAAATAGAAAATAAAGAATACTTTAGAAAATTCTACCTAACCAGAAAAATAAAAACAAAGAAAATAATAATTTCAATTTAAAGTCTAGAAAGCCAACAGTGGTTGTTCAAGTGGTTAATGAGTTCATTATATTTTTCAAAGTAAAGTCTTGGGTTCGAATCCACCTTGGGTGTGCATGTGTTAAAAAAAAAATAAAGACACACTTAAAGTCTAGAAAGTAATAAACAACTAACCAAGGAAGTACTACGCCCTTTACGTTAGATAAACCTTAAAGTCTAGAAAGTAATAAACAAGTACTACTTCCCTTACGTTAGATAAACCTTAAAGTCTAGAAAGTAATAAACAAGTACTACTTCCCTTACGTTAGATAAACCTTAAAGTCTAAAAAGTAATAAACAACCCTTAAGTTAGATAAACCTTAAAGTCTAGAAAGTAATAAACAACTAACCAAGGAAGTACTACTTCCGTTACGTTAGATCACTTCGATAGAAAAATTATCCTAATCAAAATCCTCTTGATCAAAATCAATCCTAATCAAGTACTAATTCTCTTCTGTTAGATCACTTAGACCAAAAAAAAAAAAAAAAATCCTAATCAAAAACCTGTTAATGAAGTACTACTTCCCTTACATTAGATCACTTAGATAAAAAAAAATATCCTAATCAAAAACCTCTTGATCAAAATCTTCAAAATACCTATCTTTATAAGTTAATGGAAAATCAATGCAACCAGCTCTAAAAGAGGCCACAATGTCATTAAAATAAGGGGGAATTATATTTAGGTCCCCTGAGGTTTGCTCTAATTATAAATCAGTCCCTCTTGTTTCGGAAATTACATACAGGCCCCTAAAAGCACTGTTTCATTTGAGGTCCCTAAATGCCGTTAGGGTTCCGTTAATTTTCACAGGACTACATTGTTGATGTGATTTAGTTAAGGGGCCGTTTTGTAAGAAAATTCATAGTTCAGGGACTTTTTTGTAATATTTTTCGGAAATTCAAATGTCAAAATTAACGGAACCCTAACGGCGTCCAGGGACCTCAAATGAAACAGTGTTTTTAGGGACCTTTATGTAATTTTCGAAACAGGAGGGACTGATTTATAATTAGGGCAAACCTCTAGGGACCTAAATGTAATTCCCCCTTAAAATAATTCTTAACATTCACTACTTTCAAACAAGAATCTCTTTAAAATTCTAGAACTTTCATTAATTCTTTTAAAAATTTTTCTTAAAAAATGATATCTTATTCACCTCCTCTGTATTTTTATTAACCGAATTAAAGCGTTTAAAAAGAGTCATGTTTGATTGTCTCCCCACCTCCTCCATATTTTATTAACCGAGTTAGAGCTTTTAAAGAGAGTGCTGTTTGATTGTCTCCTGATCATCTTATGTTGATTTTGATCTCAATCTTGTGCAGGCTGATCAATGATTAAGGAAAAATTTCAGCGAGGTACCTTGTGTTATATGAATATATCACAAAAAATCCTGTCAAAAAAAAAAAAAAAAAAAAATACAATAAAAAGCCCTATGTTTTTCAAAATATGCACAGAAAACCTTACAACCTACATTTGGTCTACACGCGCGTTAACTGCAAGTAGGATTAAATTTTTTTTCACTTTTTGACACAAAATGACTATTTTTGGTCCTCATCATCTTCTGTCGATTTCAGAGAAGAGTCATCCCAGTCTTGTACAGACTGATGAATGATTAAGGGAAAATTTCAGTGAGTTACCCTATGTTATATGAGTATATCACAAAAAACCCTATAAAAAAAAAAAAACAATAAAAAGCCCTATGTTTTTTAAAATATGCACAGAAAACCTTAAAACCTGCATTTGGTCTACACGCGTGTTGACTGCAAGTAGGATTGAATTTTTTTTTCATGTATTATATACATATACCACATCTTTACACCGTACAACCACCAATATCGCCGGCGGTCTCCATCACTACCGCTTTAGCCTTAACAATCGACCATCGCCGCTTTTGCCTCAACAATTGACAATCGCCGCCACCTCTGGTTCACCGCCACCACCAACACACCACCACCTCCATTCTCCTCCTCCCCACCAACTCATTCTCCTTCTCCACACACGTGCACAACATATACACACACAAACACTTAGATTTAGATCCGTATTTGGATCTGACATGGAAAGTAGGCGGTACCATGACTGAGGTGGTGGCGAGGGCGGAAGCAGATTTGGAGTGCGGTAGTTGTGGGTCTTCAAGGCGGCGGTGGGCGGCAGATCTGAGGGTGGTGGTGGTGCTCGTCGGGGTGGAGGGCGACGGATCTGCTCGTCGTTGAACTAGATATGGGAGTAGGGGCACGATTGTGGCGTCGGTAGCCCAATTTTGGTGGGGGTAGCGTGAGGTTGGCGGCGGCCCAAGGTGGCGGTGGCATGAGAGTGGTTGTGGATCTTCGCCTTTATCGAAGAAGATGACATTTTCATCTTTACCGGAGAACACAACATCTCTAGTTTCTTGGTTTTGTTTGTCCGCGGACTTCTGCTTGGATCACTTTGTCCGGCGGCTTCTGAATAATGGGGAAGAAAACGTAGTCTTTTCCCCTTCTTTTCTTCTTTTTTTTAATGTATAATATATATATACATGTAATTAATTATATAATATATATGCATATATAAATAATACATATGTATATTTTTATTGTATATATTTTAAAAATAATATAATTATAATATTTTTAATATGTATAATAATATATATTTTTAATAGCTTATTGGAAATATATATAAATTATGTAATTATATTTAATACTATTTTATTACGTAACATATGGGTATTTTAAGGTTATTATAATTAAAATGCATTGAATATGTTTGAAGTAATCCTTAAGGGTATAATAGGAATTTTACTGTTTTTTGTTGATCATTTAGAATGAAGGGGCGGTGAATTTATTTTAAAAAACACAAAGTTATCTATTGTATTTTTTAAAACACAAGATTTTTTGTGAGAATTTTGACTAACACATGGTTTTTTTAGATTGTTAACTCCAATGATTAATAACACACTTTTCTGGATTAACCACCTCAATCATTGATTTCAGCTTAGGCTTAACCCTCTTCCTGGGAACCCAAGCTCTGACTTTGCTCTTATATCTCAATAGTCAGCTATAATTTCTCTACCTTCGGTTTGTTCCTTGGCTTCTTCTTTTTTTGATTAAACAAAAAAACATGGTCTAACTATCTCATCAACAATAGAACCAAAGTTGGCAACCTACGCTCTCTTGATTTTTTCCACATCAATTCATTTATGTTGGGAAAATTACACTTTTGGTCCCATTAGATTAACTCGATATCACATTTGGTCTCATACGATTTAACTCATTTGTTTACATATTGAGTCCCATAACAAATTGTTGATCAAAAGGGAGGGAGAGGGGGAGTGGGGTAAATTGATTCTAATACAACTTTTTGTACAATGTTAATTTAGATCAATATTCAAAGCTCAGAGCTAGCAAGCTCATTCAGAATTATCAGGGTGACAATG
The DNA here is from genome assembly GCA_037501455.1 of Lantana camara. Lineage (NCBI taxonomy): Eukaryota > Viridiplantae > Streptophyta > Magnoliopsida > Lamiales > Verbenaceae > Lantana > Lantana camara. The sequence goes on along the minus strand of CM074862.1, from coordinate 84,532,299 downwards.
AAATGACTAAATCAGCTTCCAAAGATTCTGACTTGAATCAATCTTCTTGTAGTTTTAAGACAAAGGTCTTGACAGACACTTTAAGCACAAGTCTTTGAACAAGACTATCTCACAATTTAATCCTTTTCAGTGAGATAAACTTTGAACCAGTCAAGGTAATACTTCAATCAATCACAGCTTCAAGACTTGGTGGATGATTAATTCAACAATCACAATGCTTTAACCAAGTTATTTCATCCACACAATATTCATACAATCCAGTGGCTCAATCATGAGCTAACGAACTTGACCAAGATAGATCTGATGAAACACAATTATGGCCAAAGCAATAGCTCTACTTAGAGCTAATCAAGTCTTAACCAAAGATAAAGAAATGTAGAAACACGAGACAAGAGATTTAGAGAGGTTTGGCCCCAATGGTTGTGAAAAATACAAACCAAAAGGATTAATCCTCTACCTAAGTTGTTAGACTTATGATTTTCAACAGGTCATTTAAATATATGAGAGATTACTAGATACAACACAAATGGAGCCCATCTGGTACAATCAGTAACCACGACTGGTACAAAACAGACCAAGCTCCAGGATTCCCAAACTTCTCGCAACACTACCCACCAGAGAACCAACTCTTTAAAAGGTGTAAACAAAAGAAAGTAGCAGCAAACAAAGGTTGGAAGAATCAGTTTTTATGCTGAAAGTAAGTCTCTATAAATAGCTTCCAAGAGATGACCATTGCACAACTTTGAATTTCAAACTGGGTTCACTTCCCAATGAGCAGGTACAAAGCAAAGCAATTTCTCTTCTTCAGTCAAGTGGGATGAGAAGGTCAAACATTGTTGGCTCCTTTTGTTGAATTCCCGCAAAAAGACTTTACAAGTATATTTATAATTTAAGTAAAACATTATTCAATTCCTTGAAACCTGTGTTGGACTTTTGAGCTGAGATACGGAGGGAATGGTTTGTTCCGATAGAGTTTCCAGAAGTAAGAACCATGCAACACTTTTTGTTGATCAATTCAAAACCTTGAATGCTAACAATCTCCCCCTTTTTGATTATGACAAAAAGAGTTTTCCTATCAAAAGGAGAATTGTATGTGTTGCAGAAACTCCCCCTATCTTTGAGCTTTTTTTAAGAGATCTTATAGCAAGCTCCCCCTATCAAGTAGCATGAAATAATACAAGTGAAAAATGTCCAAAATGAAGCAATAAATGCAGTGTTGTTTAACTAGATAGACTTATAAGGCGTGAAAGAACAATGTTTAGAAAAACAACTAAACCAACAAAACACATGCAATGAGAAGGACAAGACAGAAACCAAAATAACCATAACATTTGGACAAGATAGAAACCAAAATAACCATAGCATCACCACCGAAACATCTCCCCCTTCATCATCAAGAAGGGCTAAGAAGGACGACGGTGCTAGATGTCATAGATGTTATTGAGATTTTTCAAGGAGAAGCAGAGCTCATCAGCTGAGAAGTGAATTCCTAATGCCTCAAGGCAATCTGAGAATGTTTGTCATTGACCTGGGATATGACATTAGTGTGGTACCAACACCCTTTGGTGGGATCAAAGTTAAGACCCAGATGATTGAGAGCATTAGAGTCAAGACATTGATAATACTCAGATTTCTTTTTCTAATTCTCAGGATGGGGAATGTTCTTATAGGACTTGAGCAAATGAGCTAAAATCATGAAGTATGGAAGTTTTAGACCATGAGAGACACAAAAGTGCCTGTAGTGGAGAATCATATGGCCTAAATTGATAGGAATGTTCTCCAAAACAGTACAAAGAAGGAACATGCAGATAAATTTTAGCTCTGAAAAATGCTTATCAATTCATGAAATTCCAAATAAGATGGTGGATTTTATGATTTCAAGGATAGCAGCATGCAGATGTTAGAGATTTTGTAGAGCAAGTTCCCAGTTTTCATCAAAGACTTTTCCACTCCATAGTAGGTGTTTAGCTTCCTCCCAGTTAAAGATCTCATTTTTAGAAAGTTTATACAGCTCAAAATATTTGACATCAGTGTTGGGACACCCAATAAGCATATTACTGGACTCAGTGGTGAAACAAACTTCTTGACCCAATATGTACGATTTAACAAGAGAGCGGGATCCATCAATTTCTTTGAAAAATTGAGTATTTGGCATAGAATAGTGTGCATAACATTGGATAGATAGGGTCCTCAATTTCCAGAAATTTGAGCCATCCAAGCTCATCAAATTTGTCAACCAACCCAGAGTGATAAAATTCAGGAAACTTAATTGCCATACCTCTGTTCCATTTTCTTACCAGAAGTTCATCAGTGAAGAGATGAAATGCCTCATTGGATTTGAACAAGATGGTTGAATAAATTGTTTGAACAGTCAGATCTGAAGTATCTCTCTCACCCTTTGTTTGAGATGTTTGCAAGTCACTCTTAGTAGATGACCATTGCGAGGAGGTTTGTCCAGAAGATGAGAAGGAGGTTTTGAGTTTATCACCCATATTTTGAGATTGATGCCCCAGTTACTTAGAAATTCATCTGAAAACTCTTGTAAGATCAAGTGAAGTGAGGAAGGTCTTCTAAGTATAAGTGCGGATGTGAGCTTAGAATAAATTGCACAAGAACCGATGTCCCACAAAAGCTATGACATTACACATGTGTAGAGATATCAGGGTGTAAGTAATGTTGGTATGTGCAAGGTGGAGCTCCTTCATACGTTTTCAGATAAGAGGGTAAAGATTAATACTTTCAAAGGGTCAACCAACTAATAATCTCAGCTGAGTCGAAGATAGTTTAGTCAACTTAGTACCAACCCAAAACATTGTACCACCCTAGTTCCAAAATGCATGTTGTTATGTAAGGGATATACCATTTTTGGACAAACCTGATGCTTCAATGATGTTAATGTACCAACCTAATGTAATTATGAAGTTAATTTCCAATATGCCTCAATAAGGTAGATGACAAAGTTATGCAAATGCCAAGTAAGTCAAGACATTTAAATCGCAGAAAGACAACATGTTCCTTATGGTGACCATGCAACATGTTAAACATCATGATATGATAAGAGGTTCCAAGATGAACTAGAAGCAACAACAAGAGAGACTCAACAATTGTTTAAACAAATGCTTTCATAAGAGAGTTTAGATTCAACACAGGGTTACCTCTGACTCTTGTTGTTCCCCATCGAATTACCTCATTTGTCCAGTGAATCCTGATAGATATGTTCAGATCAAGTATTTCTTCATGATTATTATGGGACGTATGTTCAAGAGTGTCTTGTAAATTGCAGGAGCTTCTTTTTCATAAAAATTCCATTTTACACACATCTTTGACAGAAGACGCTCTTTTCATGAGTATTTTCGTTTGCCAATCCAGAGTTCAAGGTCTCCAAAAAAAAAAGTTAACTTGCAATGTAGAGCTTAGGTCCAAGGGAAATAATCATGAGCCAAACATATGGAGAATTCAAAATAGATATGTGAGAGAACAATTGCCATGCAATGAGATACTTTTCCATAAGAACTCAGTGGCTCCATACTTCTAGATAATGGCTCAACTCAAACAACATTCTTCGACACATGACTGTGAGTCAAATTTTGATTTACAGGATTCTAAATTAGTTCAAGGAGAGAGCATTATGTTTCAATTTGATTTAAATGATTTTCTTCTTTGTGAGACCAAAGACAAACTAAGAGTTCAAGAGCTAGCCGACATCATGATAATGCATACCAGTTTAAGCAGATATCAATTCACTTCTTAAAATCCAAAATAGGTTTGATCAACCAACACTATTTAGCAAGATTTTAAAGAGATCAAAGCAATTTGCAGCATTCAAACAAATTTTCAAGATAGTCAAGAATGGATAAAAGATAGAACAAATAGCACGCATGTTTGATTTCATTCAAATTCCTTTCAATCAAGAGGATATCTAGCATTTGCACAAGGATCAGGGGATTTATATGGAACAGACATCACCAACTCATATTAAAGATGATTGCGGTTATTTTTCCTTCAACCAATCATTCATATTACGGAGAAACATTCAAGATCAAACCTTTTCTTGTGTAAAGATGAATGAAGATTTAGTAGTATGTGAAAGACTTTTTAAATGCAGAATTTCCTTAGAGCAGATGTGTAAGATTACTATATCTTTCATGAGATCATCTTTTAATGTGAACAAGAAAATCTCAACTTCAAACACAATTAATTTTATCAACAATTTTATCATCAAGCACTTGTTAGCAAGATATTCGAATCAATAATAAAGGAAAAGCAATGAAGAATCGTGCAACAATTTCTCCACTGATAATCTCACCTTCCATATTATCAGTGGTACACTTGTTACCTATTTTAGGGTTTTGGTTGAATTGGAACCCATTTGGTCTTTCTTTCCTGCCTTTGGTTCCATTCACTGTAACCTGCAAAATGTGAATCATTTCTAGGTATCCTTTGAATTTTGGGTCCTTCATTGTTAGTGCCTGAGGATGAACATTTATGATTCCATGTCCTCCTAGTTTTGATCACCCTTGGATAGGAACAATTGTTGGCAAGGTATCCGAGTGTGTAGCAAACATAGCAATGCTTTCTTGTTTCTTGCACTCTAAAAGTCTTAAGAAGAGGCTTATTCATATTGAAGCTCAAATAGGAATTTTCCTTAGTTAGCTTTTCAATCTAAATGCTCAACACATTCTTTTCAAACCTTAAATTATCAAAAACTTGATTATAGCGAAGTTGGAGATCATAGTTTTCTTTAAGAAGCTCAAAGATTTTACTTTCAAGAATTTTATTTCTGGCAGTTAATTGTTCAATATTTTCCCTATATTGATGTAGCACCCCAAAGGTGGGCACCACACCCCCGCACCATAGCCTAACACGTGTAACGAAACCAGACCTCCGCACACTTGTCGGGCCATAGCGAACGGAGACAAACAAAACAAAACCAACCCTAATCTAGGCGGAACGTAAACCGTGCACAAAACGGTACTTAAGAGAATATGCGGAAGCGTGAACATGCCAAACAAAAATCAAAACCATTCAAACAGGTGACAGGTTCAGACTAGCATAATTCCTAATCTCGAAATAAAATCATAACTAAGCAAATCATATATACAAACGTGCAATCATATCGTACAAATATAATTCGAATATGAAATACAAAATGCAAAATGTAGACTAAACAAAAGACCGACTCAAACGGACTCCACAAATGAAAGACTCCACCTAGTTCGAACTCCAACGACCTGAACCTGCAACTAAAAACATAAAGGAGGAGGGGTCAGTCCGAAGACTGAGCGAGGGGCTACCCACACTGTAGCACCCCGAGCGCAAGGTACCACATCCCCCGCACTAGAACCCGACACGTGTAACGAAATGGAGAATCCGTACATGTACCAAGCACTGGCGAACGGGTGACAAACAAAAGACCTTCCTAAGCTAGGCGGTCTAAAACCTCAAACAAAAAAGCAAACATACAAATGCGGAAGCATTAAACGAACTTAAACAAGACATATTGTCAAGGTTACAAACCACTTCAACCATATTATTTACAAACTTAACAAAACGGGACAAAAAGTTACAAATACTAAATCAATTCTTAAAAATACAAACTTCAAAAGTACAAATGCAGAATGAACTAAATACGAAAATGCAGACTCAACTAGATGGGCAAGGCTCTGACTGACAGCAAACCGTCTAGCTCGAACCGACAGACCGGTACCTACAAACTAAAACATAAAGAGGGAGGGGTCAGTCACATTGACTGAGTGAGGGGCTACACACGCACGCGTACATACGTATAGAGAGCATAACACATATCATAGAATAGAGTTCATGAACCGGGGCGTGGTTTTTACATTCTAAAGCACTTTCACACGTGATAATAGATATAGAGAGTAAAAGAGTTAGGCCGAAGGCCAAAATAACCATATTTTATTAATTGGAAATCCACTCCCGTTTCACGAATAGTTTCTTAACAAACTAACATAACGAAAATAAAACATAACTCACACACCATCCATCGACCTAAAATGAGTCGTCCCGGATTCAGAACACACACACACATCCGTCGACCTAAAATGAGCCATCCCGGATTCAGAACACACATACGTCCAGACATAATTGGAATCAGAATCAAAATCAGAATCGGAAATCGGAGTCTTACCTTATTCAGAAAGATACCTCATTCGTATCCGCACCATTCCACAACATATCATATACATAGCATATCGTAGGCACAACATAACCATAATTTTAACATACACCTATTCCTAGCATAATCACATCCTAACTAGTTCTTAGTCATAACCTAATCATACCATAATTAAGTTCATAATTCTAGCATACTTATATCCTAACATATTCATAGCATATCCTTAATCTTATGTTCATAGCATACTCATACCTCGCATAACATATTCTATAACCTAATGCATATCATACATAATCATAATTCACATATATTACATATACATAGACTTATTTTGCATGCAAACATATAGGTACATCTCATTAGGGTATAACTATAACCTAACCTCACCTAACACAGATGAACCGGGTAAAAAGGGGGACAAACCGACGCCTACAGAGCAACCTCGTCTTCAACGGGAAGCTCCTCTGAACAAAACAAACATTACAAGATAAACTTAGACTCAAGATGAACCATATATAAGCTCGGCATATGCATATGAATGCAAAATGATGCAATGCACTTCATATAAATTCCATACTTACATATTGGAGCAAATATCGAAATATCACACAACTAATCCAAGAAACAAACTCATAACACGTCAAATAAATTCATATTAAGTCATATAAGGGCATACCACTAGCATTCATTCACTTAAAGTTCATATAAAAGACAACGAATGCAAAGAACGTGAAACAAAGTGTCACTTAAGGTATACAGATTCATAACATGTCATAAATCACATATTTCACGTCAAACAAATTCATAAATTTCATACAATGAACGTAACACATTATATAACATGTTAACAAAGCACTTACATCATAAAAAAGCCAAGAGGAATAACACAAGGCAAATAAACGAAGTCACAATGCATACATGCAAATAAGGAAGCGTTTAAGTCATACAATTTCATACAAAGCCATATCTCACGTAATTCACGTCAAACGGATTAGTAAGTCTCGTGCAACGAACCTAATATATCACATAATGAGGTAACAACATATACACATCAATAAAAGATCAAAGAAGTAACATGTGAGGCAAAGAAACGCCAAATTAGTTCATGCATGTTTATATGAGAACATATAACACATATATTGCGTAAATATGCATCGAAATCATGTAATAATTCATAATAAAGTAACGTATCATGAAATATAACATGTTAACATCATATACTAATCATATAAGAGCAAGGAAAGCCATGCAAAACATGAACGGAATGAAAAAGAAGCAAACACGCAGCAGCAATCAAGAACAAGTCGAAACAGCCTAAAAAACAGGTCATGGCCACGACCAATTTCAGTTCAAAACTGGTTGCGGCCACGACCAACACACCAGCAGTAGCTTCAGCAAGTTGAAGTTGAAAGTTGGCAGAGTTTGGGTCGTCCAAAATTGTCTACATACGATCGCGGTCGCGATGGTGTGTCGCAGTCACGAAAATGGCACAACAACGCCCCTGTTCTTCCTCTCCCACGAAGTAGCAGTAGCTCAGGACAAAAGGCAACACCAAGAGCAGTAATAAAGTAGCAAAAACATACCAAACTTACACCCAAACAACCCAAAACCGAACAACAATCAAGGATGGAAGCAAAGAGGGGCATATATCATCTTCAAGCTTAAGTTTCTTCAAGTAGCAACCATGGTGGTTCGATTTTCACACAAAATCCAAGAAATAATTCATCATTCATGCATTAAAGAAGTCAAGGAGATCATAAATTCAGCTTTAATCCAAGTATTACATCAAACGAAGGCAAGAATTCATCAAATCATCACATTGACCTAACTATTCATCTATAAATTCATAGCTTGCTCAAATCTTCATGAAATTCAGAAAATAAGCACTCAAAAGAAAGGTAACAAGATGAAAAACAAGGATATGGGCTTACCTCTTCGATTTGATCAAGATTGGAGGTCGAATGAGCTCGAAATCACCTTTGGTGAATAGTGGCTGCTTTCGTTCTTCTTTCTCCCCTTAGGTCTCGGTTTCCAGCTAATTTCCCCCTTCTTGGCTGCTAATTTCGAAGTGGGGGTTTAAGTGACAGAAGAGGGTTAAACCATGGTTAAATGGGCTCAAGAATCAAGGTATTTGGTTAAGAAATGAGTGAGTTATGGCCATTTTAGTGAAGGGTGGCAAATCTTCGCGAACTGTTTGTTTCAGGCAAAATTTGGATGATCAAACAGGCTTAGAAAAATATGAAAGTAGGTTCCTTGGTTTTCTTTCTTCGTTACGAGTCTGGCGCCACTTCTGGAATTCGAATCCGAATTCCCGACCTCAAGATACGCCTTCCGGAACCCAAGGCACGCTAAAATAAGTTAGGCCCTCGAGTCCCTCAAAAATAAAACGGCGTCAAAGCCGTATCAAACGAACTCAAAAACAATAAACAAACATATAAACAAGTTTATAAATCACATAATTCATTTATGGCAAGTTGTCATGAAAATCGGGGGGTGAAAAAGAGGTTAAACGAATTAAAAACGGGTTGAATAGGTTCAAAAGCGTTTAAAAACTTAAACGTAAAATAAATAACAAATTCAAATATTCAAATAAATCATATAATCACACAATTAATTAATTAAATACGCACTTAGCACACCCATGATGTCGTACCTGGAAAGCCGAAGAGTTGGGATGTTACAAACCTGCTCAAGTAAGAACTACGAGCAACCCTCTCGTATTCACCCAAGTTCGAGGTTCATGACGTCCCGACGAGGGTTAGCTCAAGAAAGGTCTTCTAGCACAAGGGGGTTTGATTCTTCAAATGTTGACGGAGGGCTCCTTCACGACTTGGTTCCAGCTAGGAGCAGCTCGATTTGTCTCGCACGATGAGAGGGTCTAAAGGAGATTCAACACCCACCGTTTGATTTATTTCAAGCTGACTCAAAAGCTCGGAGTTACACGAGTGGTGTTGTCACCGGACTACCACCACTCGCACCTTCTCACGTTTGTTGAAACGCCTTGGAAGGTTGGTAGAATCACAACCCTCGACTTACCGTAGAGCTAAAACACTCGTACTCTCAAAGTCGTCTCTCGAGACAACTAAGCAGCAACAAGCACAAGCGCAAGAAATACCAAGGAAAGAGAGAAGGGCCACACGCAACTAACGGGCACACGTACGGAGTAAGAAAATAGGCAACACAAGTAGGTGGGTTACCCCAAAATCAAACAATGCATGAAATAAGATGCTATGAATGTTTTAAAGTACCTTGTACCTCGACGATAGCATTAGCCTCGGTATCAACTTCGGCGTTCACTCCATTATCACCCTCCATTACATTAACTTGAACTTGTTCCGGGGGTATCGGAGCCATCATATTTAAGGGCCTCGGATTTGCGTTTGTGGGGTAAAATCTCACCTGGTGCCCTAATTCTCCACATCCAAAGCAAGCTCCCAACTTCTTCCTACAAGTCTACTCCGTGTGATTCGGTCTCTTGCAATAGAAGCATCGAATAGGTTCCGGTGGAGTGGGTATCGGATCTGGAGTAGGAAGTCAGGGTTTCTTGATAGCATCGAGAAGTCCTTCCGGGTCAAAGATTTGAGGTTCATCTTGATATACCGGCCTCTTTCCTAAACTCGGACTTGCTTCAAACTCTTGCCCCGGGTGGTAGGTTCGGGGTTCCAATCTTCGTTGTTCGGTCTCGACTTTAATGGATTTTCTTATCGCCTTAGCCCATGTATCCACCGTAGCAGCTTGCGAAGCTCGCTGAATATCTTCTCTTAACCCGTGTACAAAATTTCGGGCCTTCAAAGTATCATCGTCCGTAACGTGAGAGGTATAAGGAGCAAGCCTCTCAAACTCTAGAATATAATCCTTAACGGTCCAGTCTCCTTGTTTGAGGTCCAAAAATTCCTGCAATCTTCTCTCCCGTGAACTTTGAGGGATGTACTTGTCACGAAATTCCCTCGTAAAATTTTCCCAATTAAATCCTTCGCCATTTCTTTCCAAACGAGCCCTTGTTCCCTTCAACCAATTTGAAGCTTGTCCTTAGATATATCGAGCGGTACATACGGCCTTTTCTTGTGAAGGAGCGGGCCAAATCTCCCTAATTCCTGTGATTTCGGTTAGCCATTCCTCCGCCTTGATGTCATTACCTCCAAGCCACTTTGAGGGGTTGTTACCCTGAAATTCTTTATAAACTGAATTGATAATTCCTCCTTGTCCTTCACCCTGAGGAATTGGTTGTGGTGGATTTCGTTGTAGATGATCAAGAAGGACTCGCACAATATCTTCTGCGGTAGGGGGTGGTCGAGGAACATTCTCATGATTTCTTCTCCTTGGAGGCATCCTGTAGAAGCACAAATTCAAAGAAATATCGATGCGTGGGGGTTTAGTGCATGTTCATGTGAACAATTAATATACTTAAGAGCACATAAAACTCGTAAAAGTGAAAGTGAATGCAAACAAACACACATATTCCTAAGCCGAACGACCTAGACAGACAGACACGACATGAGAGCCCGTTTTTGTAACTCGGAGCTCTGATACCACTTTAGATGTGGCACCCCGAGCGTAAGGTGCCACATCCCCCACACTAGAACCCGACACGTGTAACGAAATGGAGAATCCGTACATGCACCAAGCACTAGCAAACGGGTGACAAACAAAAGACCTTCCTAAGATAGGCGGTCTGAACCCTCAAACAGAGCGCGCAAAAAGCAAACATACAAAAATGGAAACATTAAATGAACTTAAACAAGGCATATGTCAAGGTTACAAACCACTTCAACCAGATTATTTACAAACTTAACAAAACGAGACCAAAAGTTACAAATACCAAATCAATTCTTAAAAATACAAACTTCAAAAGTACAAATGCAGAATGAATTAAATACGAAAATGCAGACTCAACTAGACGGACAAGACTCCGATCGGTAGCAAACCGCCTAGCTCTAACCGACAGACCGGTACTTACAAACTAAAACATAAAGAGGGGGGTCAGTCACACTGACTGAGTGAGGGGCTACACACGCACGCGTACATATGTATAGAGAGCATAACACATATCATAGAAGGGAGTTCATGAACCGGGGCATGGTTTTTGCATTCTAAAGCACTTTCACACGTGATAATAGATATATGGAGTAAAAGAGTTAAGCCGAAGGCCAAAACAACCATATTTTATTAATTGGAAATCCACTCCCGTTTCACGAACAATTTCTTAACAAACTAACATAACGGAAATCAAACATAACTCACACACCATCCGTCGACCTAAAATGAGCCGTCCTGGATTCAGAACACACACACACATCCGTCAACCTTAAATGAGCCGTCCCGGATTCAGAACACACAAACGCCCAGATAGGATCGGAATCAGAATCAGAATCGAAAATCGGAGTCTTGCCGTATTCAGAAACATACCTCATTCGTATCCGCACCATTCCACAACATATCATATACATAGCATATCGTAGACACAACATAACCATAATTTTAACATACACCTATTCCTAGCATAATCACATCCTAACTAGTTCTTAGTCATAACCTAATCATACCATAATTAAGTTCATAATTCTAGCATACTCATATCCTAACATATTCATAGCATATTCTTAATCTTATGTTCATAGCATACTCATACTCGTATAACATATTCTATAGCCTAATTCATATCATACATAATCATAATTCACACGTATTACATATACATAGTCTTATTTCGCATCCAAACATAAAGGCACATATCATTAGGGTATAACTATAACCTAACCTCACCTTACACCGACGAACCGGGCAAAAAGGAGGACAAGCTGATGCCTACAGAGCGACCTCGTCTCCAACGGGAAGCACCTTTGAACAAAAAAAAAACATTACAAGATAAACTTAGACTCAAGATGAACTATATATACGCTCGGCATATGCAGATGAATGCAAAATCATGCAATGCACTTCATATAATTTCCACACTTACATATCATAGCAAATATCGAAATATCACACAACTAATCCAAGAAACAAGCTCATCACACGTCAAATAAATTCATATTAAGTCATATAAGGGCATATCACGAGCATTCATTCACTTAAAGTTCATATAAAAGACAACGGATGCAAAGAACGTGAAACAAAGTGTCACTTAAGGTATACAAATTCATAACATGTCATAAATCATATATTTCACGTCAAACAAATTCATAAATTTCATACAATGAATGTAACACGTTATATAACATGTTAACAAAGCACTTACATCATAAAGAAGCCAAGAGAAATCACACAAGTCAAATAAACGAAGTCACAATGCATACATGCAAGCAAGGAAGCGTTTAAGTCATATAATTTCATACAAAGCCATATCTCACGTAATTCACGTCAAACGGATTCATAAGTCTCATGTAACGAACCTAATATATCACATAATGAGGTAACAACACGTACGCATCAATAAAAGATCAAAGAAGTAACATGCGAGGCAAAGAAACGATGAATTAGTTCATGCATGTTCATATGAGAGCATATAGCACATATCTTGTCATATATCGCGTAAATATGCATCGAAATCACGTAATAATTCATAATAAAGTAACATATCATGAAATATAACATGTTAATATCATATTCTAATCATATAAGAGCAATGAAAGCTATGCAAAACACGAACGAAACGAAAAAGAAGCAAACACGAAGCGGCAGTCAAGAACAAGTCGAAACAGCCTCAAAAACAGGTCATGGCCGCGACCAATTTCAGTTCAAAACTGGTCGCGGCTACGACCAACACACCAACAGCAGCTCCAGCAAGTTGAAGTCGAAAGTTAGTAGAAATGGTCTCCATACGATCACTGCCGCGACTGCTACACGCAGTCGCGAAAATAACGCAGCAACACCCTTGTTCTTCCTCTCCCACGAAGCAATAGCAGCTCAGGATGAAAGGCAACACCAAGAGCAGTAATAAAGCAGCAAAAACACACCAAACTCACACCCAAACAACCCAAAACCGAACAACAATCAAGGATGGAAGCAAAGAGGGGCATATATCATCTTCAAGCTTAAGTTTCTTCAAGTAGCAGCCATGGTGGTTCGATTTTCACACAAAATCCAAGAAATAATTCATCACTCATGCATTAAAGAAGTCAAAGAGATCACAAATTTAGCTTTAATCCATGTATTACATCAAAGGAAGGCAAGAATTCATCAAATCATCACATTGACCTAACTATTCATCTATAAATTCATAGCATGCCCAAATCTTCATGGAATTCAGAAAATAAGCACTCAAAAGAAAGGAAACAAGATGAACAACAAAAATATGGGCTTACCTCTTCGATTTGATGAAGATTGGAGGTCGAACGAGCTCGAAATCGCCTTTGGTGAATAGTGGTTGCTCTCTTTCTTCTTTCTCTCCTTAGGTCTCTGTTTCTAGATAATTTCCCCATTCTTGGATGCTGAGTTCGAAGTGAGGGGTTAAGTGAGAGATATAGGGTTAAACCATGGTTAAATGGGCTTAAGAATCAAGGTATTCTGTTAAGAAATGAGTGAGTTATGGCCATTTTAGTGAAGGGTGGCAAATCTGGGCGAGCTGTTCGTTTTGGGCGAAATTCGGATGATCAAACAGGCTTAGAAAAATATGAAAGTAGGTTCCTTGTTTTCCTTTCTTCATTATGAGTTCGGTGCCACTTCTGGAATTCGAATCCGAATTCCCGAGCTCAAGATACGCCTTCCGGAATCCAAGACGCGCTAAAACAAGTTAGGCCCTCTAGTCCCTCAAAAATAAAACGGCGTCAAAGCCGTATCAAACGAACTCAAAAACAATAAACAAACATATAAACAAGTTTATAAATCACACAATTCATTTATGACAAGTTATCACAAAAATCGGGGTTGAAAAAGAGGTTAAACGAATTAAAAACGGGTCGAAAAGGTTCAAAAGCGTTTAAAAACTTAAACGTAAAGTAAATAACAAATATTCAAATGTTTAAATAAATCATATAATCACACAATTAATTAATTAAATGCGCACTTAGCACACTCGCGACATCGTACCTGGAAGCCGAAGAGTTGGGATGTTACACACACACATCTACATGTATATGGAGCACAACACGTTCAAAATTAAATGTTCGTGAATCCGGGATTCGTTTTTGCACGCCAAAATATTTGCCCGTGATAATATATATAGGATGACTTTTCAAAACAGACAAACTAAACATAACTTATATGTATATCAAAACGTACGTTCAAATTTAGGCAGACTTAGCACACACATCAAAACGTATTTTGTTAGGTTAAAGTATATCAAATTTTATCTTAATTTAAGAATCTACCCTCGTTTCACGAACTTAAGACCAACGTAACAAGACTCGGCGGGTACGAGTGCAAACCTCTACAATATAAACCAAAACGATACATACCAGGCAAATCCACAGAGTGATGGAAGGGTTGTGCGACCCTAGCCATGCAAAACGGTCGAGGGGAGTGCTCAATGCTCCTCAAACCCTCAGGACTCCATCCCCCAACCCACTCCTGGGTGGGTTCCGATATATCCTTAGCTTATCACGTACGTCGGGGCCCCATCAGACAAATCATACTCACGTACAAGTCAAAAGCAAATCAAATCCTAAGCCCGCTATAGACGTGTCTAACAAAACATATCGTGTGTGCCACAAACATACGTATCATATACATACACACATACATACGTATTCCATGCATACATATTATACATACGTACGAACTTGCATACCATACACAAACGTACCAAAACCCACACAAGCATATATAGGCTCATACATAGCATTCTTACTTCCAAATGTATAACAAAGCCATCAAAATACGTATTCCACACATATTTACATATACATAAGGCTTATAAGTCGCATGCATTCAAAACTAGCACGTTGCGTTAAGGTATAACTATATCCTATCCTCACCTTGTACCAAACGAGGCAAAAAACAAAGTGCTTGATTCACCCCGGAATTAACAAGGCTGATAAAACACCACCCCGGGTGCACCTGACCAAACTGAAGACAAAATATAAAATTTAGACTAACAATGAACCACATAGATGCACGGCGCATGTTCATGCATATAAAAGATGCAATCACGTATGCATAACACATATTCACATCAATTATATGTAAAGAAAGATATTACATTGCCCAACATATTCATTTATTATCATATAACACGTTCATGTGCATAATTAATACATATCACGAGGTGGAGATACATAACATGGTGCATATGTGCCTCGTGCAAATAATTCCCATTACTTAAGTAACATAAAATGCATATAAGAATAAGTAAATACATATAACATATGAAACAACAAGTTAAGATCAAGTTCGGAGGTGAAAAGGTGCAAGAAAAGCTGAAGAAAAGCATAAGAAATGATTCCGAACAAAAATGGGCAAAACTCAAACGGTTATATCTCATAATCTAGAATGAATTTTGGGGTGATTTTAATTGGAGAATGTTCTAGACTCAAAACAGTTGATTGTATCCAAAAATCAGGTCAATCGGAGCTCGGAAGAAGGGTCAACGGAATAAAACAAGCTCAAACAGAAAACAGGGGAGGTTCCACGACCGTGGAACCCATCCAAAGTCCCTGCCTCAAATCCACGACCGTGGATTTCTTCAAGGCCAAAATCCACGACCGTGGATTCAATACAAGCCTAAAATATGTAGCAGCAACAGCGGGTACGAACGAGGCAAACCAAAAAATCATCATAATTCCGAGAATACTCAACCAAAACACCTCAAATTCAAAACATAAGTCTACATATACATACTCTAACATAAAATGCTATCAAAACGGCATGAAACGAGCCAGAAACAAAGTTTCCATGGAAGCTTCAAGCAAGGTACAACAATGGTGATTCAATAAATATGCAAGAAACGAACAAAATCTCAACAAATAAACGAAGAGGGAACTCACACGAACAACATACTACAATCTAGGAGCATATAATTCACATTTGAAGACATTAGAAACAAATTTTCACATTTCACACTGTTTATCATCTTCTCCAAGTCCAAAGAATCAAGCAAGGAAGACAAGATTATTCGGATAGAATCGAAACACACGAGGAGTGGAGTTCAAATCTGTTAGGAATAGTGCCCTAGAAAGTCGATTGCATATCCGCTTTGTGGTTTTCCTTATTGTAATCACAGACAATCTTTGAATAAAATAACGAATTGAGGCAACACTTCTTTATATGCTCTTGTTTGGTATGCGTTTACTTTATCTGTGCATGTATGAGAACTCCTCTAATCCTGATGACTTTAGGACTCTACCATTTAGGTGAAATGGTTCATGAAACGAGCCCTATATCACATAAGTCATGATTAGTAAAATACTCCAAGCCGATGAGTCCTACCGACAGTGGGAGTGTCAATCTGACTCCTCTAAGGCTTGCTTGTGGGATCATGTCCTTAAGAAGGACCACCTTGTTTCATGGGGGTGCAAAGTGTATAGTTGATATGTGCGTGATACATGAGGGTGCTTACTTCAATAAGTAAGTTCACTGAGGTACCCCGTGTGAGAAGATTCCTAAATGGGAAAGGAAGTTTCTATTTCAGGAAATGGAAACTTCTAGATTAGGAAATATCTCACGAGTCATTGATGTGATTAATTGATCCTTAGACTTGAGGTTCCATGTCACTTTATGAGTTAACTCTGTAGTCTTAGGTATAAGCTTTAAAGGGTGTCGCCTTAGACAACTGATTCAAGGCTTATGCTGGGGTTGCACCAGTGACTCATGAAAGTGAATGAGAATCAAGAAAGGACCTACACTTGCATTTGCAAGGTGATCTCTTATTGTGTAAGTCATTCATATGCCATATGGAGTCCTTGGCCAAGGCAGTAGATCAAGACGTCAAGAAAGGGGTTTCTTGGATTGAGATCAAATGGATATGAAATGCACTTAGCTTTAAGACCGGATTATTAAGGTTCTGATTATTCCCTTACCCTAGATCTTGGTTGAGAGATAGTGAGTAGGAGGATTGTATCTCATATGAATCAATGACTTAAAGGTTCTGTCGAATCCGAACATTCCAATTCAGCTAGGGGTTAAATTCCTGTTGCTAGACTATGGTCATTTAATCTGTGGACTGATTAATTAATTAGTGAATTAATTAATTAGGGTCACTGCTAATTGAATTGAGAACCTAGAGGGTCACACACAACAACTTGGTTACATGAGTTAAGGCTTTAAAATGATTAAACGAGTTAATCGGGCCAAGAGGGTTCCACACGTGTGGGTCACGTGAGTGACACGTGTCCTTATGACACGTGTCTCACACGTGTATATATATATATATATATATGTGTGTGTGTGTGATATATGTGATTAAATAATTAATGTGTTAATTATTTAATAAACTTTGGTTTAATTTTTGAATTAAAAAGAAAGTCTTATTTTGGAGAAAAATAATCTAGTTAATTAATTACGAATTAATTAATTAGATAAATAAGTTATTTATTTATTAATAAATAAAGTATAATAATATCCAAAAAGGTTTGGATATTTTAGCTCTCTTAAAAGTAGATTTGAATTAGAATTCAAAGTCAAAGTCAAAATTACTAGATGATCAAGTAATAGGAGAGAGGGACCAAAACCCTAGCCCATAAGGACTAGGATTTTCGGACACCCCTCCCAATTATATATAGGGGAGCTCGAGCTCCCCTTGAGAGTGATTGATAATCTTCTTTTGGTTCATGCGTTGAACACCGTCCTTTCTCCAAGATAAAATAAACCGTAGGTTAAGCCTAAACACTAACTAGAGAACTAGCATCCTTACTAGTTAGATTGTAGTCAAGTTGGTGGACTATCTCTAGAGAGCTTCAAGTTAGAAGTTTTGAAGATTCGAGCTTTACCAACGAGAGGGGATCAAGCCGCGAGAAGAGCGTTCTTGGGTGGCTTAAAACGCTTCAAGAAAGATTATTGAAAAGTAAGTTTCTAATTTCTACGAATTTGGATACACGATTGCGAGTCCAAGATCCTTTTGTTGGAAAATTTTTAAATTTCCGCTACTTTCTGATTCCTGTTTTCCAACAAAATCTTACCTTGGATCGTTGATTGGGCGAGAAATGGAGATGGGGCTTAAGCTCAAAGGTTGAAGATGGAGAAAACCCTTCTTTTCTTTTCTTCTCCCCCTTTTGATTGTGCAAGCAAGAATGAGGGAGAGAGATGGGGTGGTTCAGTTTATTAAGGCCAAGAAAACCGGTTCGATTCGGTTCAAGACAGGTTTGGTTCAATCGATTAGAAATTAAATTGGTAGGGAGGTCAAACGGCTTTAGAAAAAGGCAAGGCTAGTCCTATTGGACCCGAATCGTCAAAATGAATCCAAAAGTGAAGTCAGAATTCGAATTCGAATTCTTGAGCTCAAGGAGCCACGAAAGCTCAAACACCCTAATTAAAATTAGGTCCCTAATTTGCAAATATTGGACGATTGAGTCCAAGTCCATTTAATTAAATTCTAATGCGCACATGATTAAATAAAATTACAAATTGACACATAAGGCATGCAATGTCACATAAATCACAAAAATACTAAATTAAACTCTCTCGTGATGCTGTACCTGGATTGCCGAAGAATCGGGATGTTACAATTGAGCTATAACATCAATAGAACTAACTTCATTTTCAGAGTCCAGAGAGTAAGATGTGGAAGAGTCTGTACCTGAGTGTTTGCTATTAGCCCAAGACAATCTTCTTCATTCTCAATGGCTTTAGAGTCTGAATCACTCCATGTTACTTTGAACGAGGTATGCTTCTTATCCCTCTTAAGATTCTCCTTCAGCTTGGGGCAATCAGGCCTGATGTGTCCTGGCTCTCAACAGTTGTGACAGACAATGTTATTGTTGGAAGAGCTGGAACTAGGTTTCTTACCGGAGTTGTTCCGCCGGAAACTGTTTTTGACAACAACAAGATGCTTCAATCTTCTTGTGATGAGTGCAATTTCTTCATCGATTTTACTCTAGGGTTCTTCATCATCCTCGCTAACTTAATCCACGTTGGTGCTGAAGGTAATATTCTTCTTAGCTTCAGTGCTTTCTTCCTCAGGTATCAATGCGAGCTCATGAGAGGTAAGAGACCCAATGAGCTGAGCAATTGTTATCCTCGTTAGATCCTTTGCTTTATGAATGGTTGTGACTTTGGGAGTCCATTCCTTGGGTAGAGATCTTAGAGTTTTTCGCACTTGATCTTCTTCTGGTACAACCTTTCCAAGGGCAAACATTTTGTTGATAATGTCCATGAAATTGGTGTACATTTCACTGATTGTCTCCCCATCCTTCATCCGGAACATTTCGTACCAATGGTTCAGCAGAGTCAATCTCTCTTGACGAACTTGAGATGATCCTTCATGGGTGACCTGCAACATTTCCCACATATCCTTTGCTTTGTCACAGATGCTAACACGGTTGTACTCACTCTTGCATAGTGAGCAAGATAAGATATTTTTGGCTTTAGCATTCATTGAGATCATCTTTTTGTCATCAGCAGTGAATTCATGTTTTTGTTTGGGAACATTTATACCATCAACAGTTTCATTGGAATTTTTGCTCCACTGGGAACAATTTCGTATAAATCATAATCAATGGAGATGAAGTACTCTTCAATTTGATTTTTCCATGTGGCATAGTTTGAGCCATCAAGCAGCGGAGGTCAAGTATGTGACACCCCCCTCAGCATATGTCTCATTCTAAGACTCCATAGGATTTTTAACTCTTGGTTGTTAAACCAAAAAATAATGAGCACAAGGCTCTGGTACCACTTGTCGATCAAGAGGAGGGGGGGGGGGGGGGGAGGGGTGAATTGATTCTAATACAACTTTTCACACAATGTTAATTTAGATCAATATTCAAAGCTCAGAGCTAGCAAGCTCATTCAGAATTATCAGGGTGACAATGAAATGACTAAATCAGCTTCCAAAGATTCTGACTTGAATCAATCTTCTTGTAGTTTTAAGACAAAGGTCTTGATAGACACTTTAAGCACAAGTTTTTGAACAAGAATATCTCACAATTTAATCCTTTCCAATGAGATAAACTTTGAACCAGCCAAGGTAATACTCACTACTAGAAAAACAGTCTGTTATGACGCTCTAATATGACGCTTTTGAAAAGGCGTCATAACATACCACTTGTTGCGACGCTTTTTGTAAATTCGTTTAATTAGATCTAATTTTTATTTATTATTATATTATTTATCAACTAAATTAATCATAATGAGACATTTTTTTAAAAAGCGTCACAATATAATATATTTATCTTGACGCTTTAATATATAAGCGTCTCAATATGTATATATTTTATAAAATATCATAAGTTCTTTAATTTTATTAGAAGAGGCTGGCTTTTGAGCGGTAAGTTTTGGCGGGTTTGGACCGAAAAAAATGAGGGAAATATTTCTTGGTAAAAAAAAATGGGGGAAGCACGATTTCACTTTATCCAGCAACGAAAATTGAGAGACATCAATTAGACAATTACACTGAAATTGAACAAAGTCAAGGAAATACGAAGATATCGGAGGTTAGACATCTCCAAAGCTCCGCCGCCTCATTGCTCCGCCGACGCATCGCTGCTCCGCCGCTGCATCGCTGCTCCGCCATTGAGTCACTGAACTAGGGTTCGGGTTCCAGACCACCGGCTGCCTCGCCTCGCCCTGCCTTGCCAACCCTTCTCTTTTTCTCTTTTCCAGACCACCGGATTAAGCTGGAAAATCTGAATTCGATGGAAAGTTGAAGATATTTTCGAGTTTTCGAGCCTGTTGATTTTCTATTTTGAAGTCGGTGGAAAGCTGAATCTGTGAGTCTCTGAAATACCTTTCCTTTTCTGGGTTAAATTCGGAATTCTCTTTCTCTTGTACAAGATAATTTGCCGGTAAATATGTGAAGTTACTTTTATCTGAAATTATTTAGGCGAGCTAAGTTCAAGTATAATACGCTGTAAATGTCTGAAGTTGATTTATCAGATCCTCATTTTTTCTTTTGAAATTGCCTTTAATCGTGGTTTGCAATTTATTAGATGAAATGTACTTCATGGAAAATACGCAGAAAGTTGAGGGTGTGGTCTTGTACTATTTCTCTGGCCAAAATTTTTGGAAAAGTTTAAGAGTTAATTAATTATGCTAAGTAATTTGTGATTTTATATTTATAAAAGAAGAGGAAGTTCGTCTATCAATCCAATATTTCATATAGGTTTGAGATAATTCATTTTGCATTGGTTATTCTGTACAATGTCCTTACAAAGCTTTGTTCTTATTCCTATCTAGGCAAGCAGGTAATCAAGATGTGTTCTTCAACAACAATGAACTGCTTATGACATGGAATATTCTGAGCCTAAATCTTCAAACAAGATAACCTGGTAACTTTCATTTTCTTTTTCGGCTCCCTATATATCCCTATAGCTTTCTGTTTCTTGGTTTTGTCCTGGGGATTTGGGGCTGATTGAACTTGAGTTTGAGCATTGAACTTGACATGCAGCTTGGCTGAGCTCATTGTGGATACATTTAGTAAACTGTTTTCAAACAGTTCAATTTTACTGTTAATTTTCTGATGGCTTTGAAAATTGGAGCATTATGAGATCTTGTAAATATACCTTTTGATTGCTTGAGTTTATTGAAGCAATTATTTTTACATTCTTTCCATTTGGATCGGCTGGTTTTGTGTTGATTTCACTTGATACGGTTAAAATGGTCTGTGTATGTTCTTCTTGAAGATCATCAATTGGGGATGATGGTTATTCACTACATTTTGGAAAACTGTAGACAGTTGCATAATTAATTAATATACGTTTTCTAACTATGTCGCTGAATTTCATGCTTGAATGGTCATATTGATGGTTGAGTTTAGGATATATATTCTGTTCCCTTACAAAAAAAAGTCAAGAAAACGTACTTATACTTATGCAAGAAATCTATAGTCTTAGTCAATGACCAAGGTGCATATGCAACTGTAAAGGAACGTAATACATTATTTAACTTACAAACTCCACATGATAGTTTTGTATCATGTAAATATCAAAACACTTCCACACCAACATGGCTTTTACTAAAATGTTTGAAGTGCATTGTCAATGATACCTTTGTCCTTGCAAGTATCTTTACCCCTCTCACTGACCTCCCAATGCATGTTTTTATGACCTTCTGTCTGTTCTAGGCTAAGTGGTTGGTCTCATATGACAGTCGATGTTGAGGAATTCCATTCTCTGTTAATTTTCATATACTAATGCCCCTGTCCTTATAGATTGTCTTTCTAAATATGTCTTCCTGTGCTATCATGACTATAGCTAATATCTTTTTATAGCTTTCACATTGGATTAATTCTCTACCTAATTGAAAAGCTTCATATTATGCATAAATGAGCATGGTACATTCTTCTATTCAAGGATCAAGCATTCAAATGGGGTCAATTGTTTAAGCTATTTTGAAAGCTTTATTAGTTGATGCTATCACATATTTTATATTCGTATTTAATTTTTATGATGGTGCTTTATGTTTCTGCTATCCTCGTATAACAACTGCAATCTTTATGCGCAACATTTTACATAAATTGATAAATGACAATTCCAACTGCCACTTGTTCCTGTAGTTTTTTCCATGGCTAAGCTAATGAACGTGCAAGAAGATAACAGTAAACTATCTGCTATTGCAAGGTAATGCTTTCTCTTTATTTTGGTCATGTCTTAGGTATCCTGATAATTAATCTGAACTTTCTATGATTTCATTTCTAATTTCTATTTGTGGGCACATTTTTTAGTTTCATGGATTAGATGAACACATCCCATTTTAGTCTTATACAGATGAGATAGGCACCAAAACACAAATTGAACTGTAGTAAACTATTGAACAGCCAGCAAAGATACATTTAGTGAGATGAGTAAATTAAAGCTTGTAATATGCTATTTTAGATACATGTCTGTATTGGGGCTTTTAAACTAAACTGTGAGATATATGATCAGCTAAGGAGCATAATTATGTATTTCCATAGCTGCTATATATGATCTGCTGAGTATGAGTACTGAACTGATTGTGGATATGTAGATACCACATTGATACTCTAAATTCTTTTAAATCTGAAATTATGTAAGCGGCGTGTGAAGTGGTCATTGACATGCTGGTTTAATCCTCAAATTGGAATTAATTATTAACCATGTTTTTGCTCTTTAATAATATATTACAAGTTAACTTGCAACTGTCATAACTAAATGTAATTTGGAATTTTGAAGGCCTAGCTACATTGCATTGGTGTGTGCAGAATGTTGGATTATAACAGCTTCTAATTGTTTAAATACATAAATACTATTCAATGCTCATTTCTTGTTTGTTCAAGTAATGAAATGTTAATTCTCATTTTGATACTCTTAACACCTTTTATTATGTTATATATGAAAATGTATTTTGTTATATATTTTAAGAGTTTCAGCTATTGGTTGCTCTTTCTACAACTTGTCTTGTTTCCAAATTTCTTATGTTTCTAGTTGTAGGCAAGTGTGAAGTCTGTAGCATAAGAACCACTATTTGGTTGATTTCTAGTGTTTGTTATAATAATGGTATGTAGATGAGACATTTTCAGAAATGCTGGTTTCAGATTGCAAATTAGATACCTTTTGGTAAATACTAAGTAGAAAACATAAGTTGTTGTAACATTGACCCAATAATTTCAGATATATTTAAGAAATTTATAATATAGTTCAAGATAAATTTATATTTTAGGATTTTGATGGTGTTATTTCCTTTCCAGGACGCTTTTGTGCTTTTGAAGTAGCTGATAACTTGGATAAAAATTCAAGTGGTGGTGGTGTTTGACAATTCAAAACTGCTCTGCTTCAACGACTTGAACAGGTAACATTTTACATTAGAATATTTGAGAGAATATATCACAGGTAAATTCAAGTGGATGTGATGTAGGCTTGTTTTAGCATGAGTTCTTGGCCTAAACATGTAATTAAAGATGATTTTGTATTCATTGAGTTTATCAGTTGGAATTTGTTTTAAAACAGGGTACGAAAATATTTTGATTGAATTGCTGATTTGACTATCTTAAAGCATGAAAACTTGAGTGTTTATATATTACATATGTTAAGGAACATTGTAGGCAAAATTGGGTCATAAGTTTTGATGTTTTTGGATGGGTTTTGCATGATTAAGAGTGCGGAATGCATGAACCCAACTGTGACAGCATGTATACAGAGAATTCAGATGCAAAGTTAGAACTCATACGACCTCGGTTTTAAAAACTGTTTTAACTGGATATTACTAGTATATTAAGGTTTAGGTCTGTTAAATTTTATGATAATCCGAGTCCATTTGATACCCGAGAAAAATTCAAAACGACCCAGCAGTCCCCCGTTTTCTGGTCTACAATAATGGCTTGAGAAGAGTGGGTAAATGTATGAATTTCTCAAAACCTTTTTATAGGGAAACTTATGAATATATTGAGTATATTCCCATGAAATTTCAGATTAATCCGACTTCGTTTGATAGAGTAAACGTAATTTTTTTACTTAAAACTGGTGGTGCAAAGTTCTGAAAATTTTAAAATAATTGTCACACAAGGCTCAAATTTAGTACAAATGTCTCCAAAACTTGTATTTTATTCTTAATACTCTTCCATGTGTCATTTGCTTCTCATTACAACCTTGATGTACTGATTAAACAATTAGATACATTCTCTAATAGCATACTTTTATTTTGAATTCCATCTCATAAATCATTAGATAAGTACATAAATAGATAACAATCATCATGACAATAGGATTCCAGCCTGTTGCCCATGCGCCCTATGACTCGTGAATTACACTAACTTATTTAACTGCACATATAATGCTGACACTTTTGGCGAGTATATATGTAAAGCACCCCTTAAATTGCATTATTTTTATTTTGAATTTGTGAAAGTGTACATTATTTATTCAGGAGAAATAACAGTTCGATACCTCCCCAAAATATGAACTAGGTTGTTTTGAATAACAGTTATTTTTTAATTGTTTTCTGAAGGCACTCATTGTTTTGAAGAAAGGAACATAATTAATCAAGTAAGACAGCAAAAGGGTGTGCATTCAAACTTTCTCCGGTAAGCAATTATCTGTATCTATGTAAAAATGTGAAAAGGTCATAAGGAAATCCTTAAATGTTAGGTGCCTTATTGTTATTTTAGGTATATGGCTAATATGGATAAAGTTCAGCTGGGATTTACAATCATTTTTGCTGATTTGACTCAGTTTTGCTCTTAATATATTTAAGGATTAAAATTTTCAGCATAGTTTACAAATATTCCTTCTGCAATCATGAACCAAGAAACTTCTTAAATGTGACAAAATATACGAATTTCATTGCATATGTTCTGAAATTAAAGGAGCAATAACCATATAAAAAATGTATAAACTAGATCTGTTTACAAATTAAACGTTTGCTTCATTATATTATATATGTGCAGCTGTCCCTGCCCCAGCCCCAACTTTCCACGAAAAACCCCTCACAATTCATTTCTTTATTTGTGCTGTCAGTTGTGAGTGAACGGTCTAATCTGCACTTTCACTCTATTTACTTCTTTACTAAACACTTTTGATGAGCTCTTTGGATACCCTTAACAATGGCTATTTCTGTATGTAGTTTCAATAAATATATGAGCTCAAACAGTTCGAAAGGAAGATCTATGATAAGTCAAGTGTCATTTTGTATGTTTTAAGAGATTAGTGTCATTGTATGTGTAGCTTGAATGCTGTATGTTAAATATTAACCGTGGAAATTGGCCTGAAAAGTTCATTACTTTGACCTTGTTTATGATAAATTGATGGAATTATCAATATCTGATGTACGATGTGTCCATTAGCCCTTCTGCCCTGGATTTGGAGAACTTATTAGAATTTGAATGAAATAAATCAATAGAGGGAGGTACGTGTAATATCTTAAAATTTAGAAGGGGGATTTATGTAATATGTGCTGTACGGGAGGTTGCAGTGATTATTTTTTTCAGAAGAAATCATGCCAACAGTGGTAAGAAAAATATATATAAAACTTCTTTCTTACAGAATGCGGTGCAGATAATAGATAAGAATGTATGGTGGAGCTATCTGCAATAATATTCTGTTAACAGAAATAACAGTAGTTCAACGAAAAAGACAACTATTCGACTACATAATCTCCATTTACATGCGGTTTATCAGTTGCATAATTACATATGTTAGTGCTATCGCAATGCCAAACTTTATCTTGGGATACTTTATCTAAAAGTTGGAGAACGTGGAAGAATAGAGTGAAGAGTAAATACTTTGATCCAAACTTGTCAATGGAGGAAAACTTGAGGAAGCGGCCTGATACAAATGATGAAAGAGTGCTACCCGATCAGTGGAAGAATCTTGTTATCCGTTGGAGCAGTGATAGAGCTCGAGTAAGATAGTTTGTCATGAATTTTAGTTAAGCTCCATATTTATATATAAATGAATTGTCTATCATTCTTTTGTTTGCTTTTAGAAAGTTAGTGCTCAAAACAAAGAGAACAGGGCACAAAAGACAATGATGCATATCACAGGAAAAAAGAGTTTCTCCCAAATTCGAGATGACATGAAGGTTTCTTTGTTCCATTTTTTTTGACTTTATCATATAGATTATCTTACTTTAATTCATAACTCATTTGATATTTTTTCCCCAGAAAGAAGCAAAGGCCTTAAGAGATGCAGCTTGTGGTGATGGTGAAGGAAATGGAGACAACGAACAGACTGATGATCTTAGTAGGATCGACCTATTTGAAAAATGTTATACAAAAGATGGACAGACTTCTAATGCTACTGTAGCAAATACGTTGGTAAGGAAACATTTCTTATTATGATTTCCCTTACTTTTAATGAGTATTATCTGATTATAATGTCTTATTCTATACATCAACATTAAAAGCATGTTTATGCTGTAATTGATAGGAAAAATTACAAGAGAAAAAAAGGGAGCTTGCGCCTAATTCGAAAGATGTTGGGCCTAATGACATATTTTCTCAAGTTGTTGGAGAAGACAAATGGGGAAGAGTACGAATGTATGGCTATGGGATCTCTACTACAGATGTATATGGTGATATCCATGTTGGAGGTAGGTCTTCTCGGATGCACATGAGTTACAAGAAAGATATTGATGAATTGAAGCAAATTGTACAAGAACAAAATAGACAAATACAAGAACTGCTGAAAATGAACATGCAACGAGCAACAGACACATCTCCTTCTGAAACACCTAGAGTCCCTTCATCGTCATCGTCTCGATTTCATGAAACAACATTTCGCCCAACCACATCATCGTCAATGAACATTACATCTCTACAGGTACATCTTCCTTAATCTTGATCCTTTGGATTTCAGCTCCAAGTGTTGATCTTTATTATGATTAGACTACAAAATCGAAAAAAATAACTCATAATAAAAACATACTTTATTTAAAATATTTTTTGAGTAAATTTCAGGTTAAAATCATTCTTGAATATTTTGTGGTGGTTTGTCAAGACAGTTGTTGATCCTATTGTTCTTTTTGGTCTAAATTGTGTAGGTTGGATCAAAAGTGTTATTAAAAAGTATATTTGATTCTTCTAAAACCGTGGCAATTGGTTCTCTTCAAAGTTTGGATCCATCAAAAAGAGTGGGGCAAGTATTGTTGGGAAATAATTGGTTTGAGGTGGTTATCAGTGTTGCCGTGGAAGGGGATGAAGATTTAATTCGCCCCACATCATATTTCAAAACTATTGGCGATGCAGTTGGGGAGGTTGTTGCATGGCCAAAAAATTTGGTAAGGATCATTCATTAGCTCTTGAAAATTTATTTCGTATGGATTTAATATTGACTACAATAATGATTTGTTTGTATCGGTTGTGGCTCAAGATTGACACAATTTGTGAGACTTCGTTTGTTTTATTTTAATACGCAAATGACTCTTAAGTATGTATTGCAAGTGGCCGGCATAGACACTTAACATTTTGTCATTTTTGTTGATATGGCCAATGTCATATATTAGGCACACATTATTGTAATTAATATTATTTTGGATTGGAAATTTCGTAAACATATTAATACTAAGTTACTTGATTTGGTTTTTTTAATTATGATTTTATTATTAATTGCATAATATTATTTATATATATGTTATTGTGACATTTTATTCCGTCATAATATACCTTATCGTGACGCTTTTTTCTGTCATAACGTAAGTTTTAATGACATTTATTCCGGCATAATACAATTTATTATGACGCTTTATTGCGTCATATTAAGTCCTATTGTGGCGCTTTTACGGCGTCATGTTAAGACCTATTGTGACGCTTTAAGGCGTCATATTAAGCTCTATTGCGACGCTTTTAGGTGTCGTATTAGCAGGTAGTTATAGTAGTTACGTATTACATATGACGCTGAAAAGCGTCACAATAGGATTTAATGTGACGCTCTAAAGCGTCACAATATCGCTTCTTTAATGACACTGCAAACCGTCACAATATTCGCGTCACAATATTAGATCTATTGCGACGCTTTTAGGTGTCGTATTAGCAGGTAGTTATAGTAGTTATGTATTACATATGACGTTGAAAAGCGTCACAATAGGAGTTAATGTGACGCTCTAAGGCGTCACAATATCGCTTCTTTAATGACACTGCAAACCGTCACAATATTAGCGTCACAATAACCTTTTGTGACGCCTACTTACGTGACGCTTTTGGATAGCGTCACAACATCGAAAGCGTCACAAAAACCAGCCTATCATGACGCTTTCCGGCGTCATTAAAACCCGTTTTTCTAGTAGTGACTTCAATCAATCACAGCTTCAAGACTTGGTGGATGACTAATTTAACAATCACAATGCTTTAACCAAGTTATTTCATCCACACAATATTCATATAATCCAGTGGCTCAATCATGAGCTAACGAACTTGACCAAGATAGATCTGATGAAACACAGTTATGGCCAAAGCAACAGCTCTACTTAGAGCTAATCAAGTCTCAACCAAAGATAAAGAAATGTTGAAACACCAGACTAGAGATTTAGAGAGGTTTGGCCCCAATGGTTGTGAAAAACACAAACCAAAAGGATTAATCCTCTACCTAAGTTGTTAGACTTAGGATTTTCAACGGGTCACTTAAATATATGAGAGATTACAAGATACAAAACAAATGGAGCCCGTCTGGTACAATCAATAACCATGACTGGTACAAAACAGACTAAGCTCCAGGATTCCCAAACTTCTCGCAACACTACCCACCAGAGAACTAACTCTCTAAGGTGTAAACAAAAGAAAGTAGCAGCAAAGAAAGGTTGGAAGAATCAGTTTTTGTGCTGAAAGTAAGTCTCTATAAATAGCTTCCAAGAGATGACCGTTGCATAACTTTGAATTTCAAACTGGGTTCACTTCCCAATGAGCAGGTACAAAGCAAAGCAATATCTCTTCTTCAGTCAAGTGGGATGGGTAGGTCAAACATTGTTGGCTATTTTTGTTGAATTACTGCAAAAAGGCTTTACAAGTATATTTATAATTTAAGTAAAACATTATTCAATTCCTTGAAACCTGTGTTGGACTTTTGAGCTGAGATACGAAGGGAATGGTTTGTTCCGATAGAGTTTCCAGAAGTAAGAACCATGCAACACTTTTTGTTGATCAATTCAAAACCTTGAATGCTAACCGAAATAATTTTGAACATATTGAGTCCCAACCGTTAACTTTTAACAATATTTGTGGAGCGGAAAATGTTTTATTTTCAACTTTTCCCTTGCACTTTTTCCAACTCTTTGAATTAATATTGAGGATATTATCCATAAATCAAAATCTAGCCATATATGCTAACTAGCACCCCCAACCCCTTGGCTACCACAAAAATCGAAATTTATAATATCAAGATCCAACAATCTATGCTAATTAGTATATAAAATGTAGTTAACAATTAATTAACTTAAACAGTGTACTGGAATCTTGACCATAACCTCCTCCATTTGCCATTAAACAATGACCTTCTTTGACAAAGCTTTCGTTCTGCCCAAACCAGAAATCTCTTTGATTCGTTGCACTTTGATCCATTTTGGTTGAGGTTTTTTAATTAGGCTAGTTAAGGTAGAACCCATTTCGATCTTTCTTTTATTGTTCGTCTAAAAGAAATTGTTTGATTTTTCAATGTTTATCTGCTCACTTTCTTCATACAATTGTTTCTGTGAATGCTGGACTTTGGAAAATTTTCACATATATTTCCTGTTGTTGGATTTTTGATCCTATTATTCAAGGAGCAAGGTTTCATTAATTTGGAATATGTCCGTGCTCGATTGGCAAATGACCATGCCAAACAGGTGAATGGCTTGATTGATGTCTATAGGAAGATTTTAGCATCCGATGGGATTACTGGATTATATCGAGGTGTCGGTATAGCATGCGTTGGCATGATTATACACCGCGGTCTCTACTTCGGAATGTATGATTCTTTGAAGCCTGTTATTATTGGGGGAAAGTTGGAGGTAATTACTATGTTTGTTGCTTGTGT
The DNA here is from genome assembly GCA_037501455.1 of Lantana camara. Lineage (NCBI taxonomy): Eukaryota > Viridiplantae > Streptophyta > Magnoliopsida > Lamiales > Verbenaceae > Lantana > Lantana camara. The sequence continues at coordinate 84,501,675 of CM074862.1, read as the reverse complement.
GAAACCACTATATATAGAATTCCTATACTGAGTTTGTCTATATTATATCGAAATCACCACACATTTGATATAGTTACACATGGACCCCCTGTCGTTTTAGGGTAATATGGTGCTTTTCATGTCTGTTAAATTTCCTATACTGAGGGGGTCTATGTGTATTTAAGGGAAAATTACAAAATCAGGACACTAAGTGACCCCTACTAGCAATTCCGGGACACTAATTTCTCCGGCGACAAAATGTGCCAGTAAGTCCCAAAATTTGTCAATTTCAGGACAAAGTTCTCCGGAACCTGTTGATGTGGCACCGGAGTGCTGACGTGGACATATATACTTTACACGTGGACATAAAATTTGGGAGTCAATGTCCACGTGTAAAGTATATGTGTCCACATCAGCACTCCGGGGCCGCATCAGCAGGCTCCGACGACCTTTTCTTGAAATTGACAAATTTTGGGACTTACTGGAACACTTTTGTCGCCGGAGAAATTACTGTCCCGGAATTGCTAGTAGGGGTCACTTAGTGTCCCGATTTTGTAATTTTCAAAATATACCATTTGTCGGAAAAAAAAAAGCACAAATTCCTCTTGAATTATAGTACTCTCAAATGAAATGTAGTTCGATTTCCAAACACTAATCCTTAATTTATTAAGTTGAGCCCCCATGTGGACGAATCAGAAGCTGCCACGTGTCATCTATACACGTAGAAACACGTACAAGTTTGAAGCTTTTCTTAAGCTTATATATATAGCAATTGTCTTCCCCTATTTTCTCATCCATCAATATTCAAACTTGTGTGTGTTTGATAACTAAGTTATAAGTTCCTCTTTTCTTTCCAAACTTTAAGGTACATTTGTAAGAGAAATATGTCTTACCTCTCCAACATCAACAACAATTTGTACAAGATTGACGATGTTGGTAGTCAAAGCTTCGGCGACGAAGGGTACAGTTACCCTCGGCCAATGAGTCACAACCTGATTGAAAGGGATGGAGATGATGATCAAAATGGCGATGGGACATATGATTACGCGCCGGCTGCTTGAAGATTGCCCTGCGAGAGACCACCTTCATGTTTGTCACGGAAGTGTTCTTAATGGAGTAGATTAATATAAGAAATGTAGCTTTGTAATGTTATAGACTTATAGTTCGGCATAGGTTAACTAGGAACCTTCGAAGTTTCACTATTTTAACTTTATATAGCTTTATGTAGTTTATGTATCTCTATGTATATGAGTGAAATATGAGATGAAATACAAATTATGAAAGCAAAGACCCCATTTGAATTTTAGTATTGAAAAATGAAATACTTCAATCTCCAAATTAACAAAAAAAACCTTACATCCATGTCAAGTGTACCTTCTATGTGGATGAATCACGACACAATATGCGAGACGGCGTCAACTCGTCCACATAATTGAGACACAATGAGCACACCCTTTCACGTTCAAACCCTAAGCTACCTCACGCTCGGCTGAATTTTGAGCTTTCTTGAGCTTATATAAGTGTCTATAGTCTTCACTTGCTATGGCGTCCATAAAAAATTCAATGAAATATATTACTACCAAGTGTATCACTAATTATTAATTCCCCCATTTCCATACTTTAAGGTATATTTTAAGAAGAAAAAATAGGTCTTCTCTTTCAAACAACAATAACAACTCATTGTACGAGAACGTCGTCCTTAGTGAAGAATTTGGTGACGACGGGTACAATTATCCTCTTCCTGCAATTGTACCGCTTGAGAGGGATGGAGATGATGATCAAAATGATGATGGGACGTACGATTATGCTCCGACAGCTTGAAGATAGGTCTGTAGTAACTAGCTACTGGTTTTTGTAGTAGAGAGATAAGATAACTTTTATTTTCATCATCTGAATTGGGGTTTTGCACTACTTGAACTACTCTCCTTCATGTTTGTCATGAAAAGCGTTATTCACGGAGTATAAAGAAAATTACAAAATCGAGACACTGAGTGACCCCTACTAGTAATTTCGGGACAGTAATTTCTCCGACGACAAAAGTGTGCCAGTAAGTCCCAAAATTTGCCAATTTCAGGACAAAGGTCTCCGGAGCCTGCTGATGTGGCGCCGAAGTGCTGACGTGGACACAAAATTTTGGGAGTCAATGTCCACGTGTGTCCACGTCAGCACTCCGGCGCCACATCAGCAGGCCCCGGTGACCTTTGTCCTGAAATTGACAAATTTTGGGACTTACTGGCACATTTTATCGCCGGAGAAATTAGTGTCCCGGAATTGCTAGTAGGGGTCACTTAGTGTCCCGATTTTATAATTTTCCCGTGTATTTACCCTCAAACTACGAGGGGTCTACGTGTAAATTGTCAAACCTAAAGAGTTTTAACCGTTTGTAGAAGTAGAAACTAGAAACTTTTGTTTTTTCAGAATTAAAAATAAAGTTCAAGATTGTAAAAACATCGACTAGTACAAGCAGAAAGAAAGAACAAATGTATTCTCAGATTACAGCTCATTGAATTAATGTTTTCTTTAAAGCTAAATTCGGAACTTCTTATATCATTTGTGAAGCTTCTCAACCCAATTCTTGTTGCTTGCAGGATAGCTTCTTCAATAGGTGTCTCCTCGGTTTCCTAATGACAAATGTCGCTGGGTTTGAATCTTATCCAATTCATACGGTTCACACAAGAATGACGATGATGACGACAACGACCACTGGCGACGCAGTAAAATACAAAGCCTCAATTGATGCATTTGCTCAGATCCTTAAGAAGGAGGGTGCAAAATCTCTATTTAAAGGTGCTAGTGCAAACTTTTTCCTGGCTGTTGTTGGTGCCGGTGCGCTGGCTGGTTATGATAGACTAGTAGCAGGCTTGCGGGATCATGGCTGTAATATTGAAAGATAACATAAGTACTTTAGCAATTCGATGATATGCTAGTTTAACCAAATGTTTCATATTTGAGTTCTGGAACTTTACACTTTAACGGTCCCAAGGTTGGAACTCAAATTAAATATGAAAAGAAGTCCCTCGATGTATACTCCCAATTCAATAGCCACATGCAATCCTGTAGTCTTCATATGTTTGTTCACTCTTTCTAATTTATGTAAGGTCATATTTCTTTTTAGTTTTACAAACCTACATTACCATGCAGCCTGGGATTTTAAAACAAAATAATTAAATTAAAAAAAAAAAATTGCGAATTTTTTAGAATTTAATAGTTCACTTTATTGAAAAATATAAATGGAGTATTAGACGTTATAGACATGTTCGCAAGGATAAAAATAATTTTTTTACTTAAAAAAAATAATGTCCAACTTCAAAAAAGAACAGCAAGATACATTCTTTGTTATGAGAGTTTATTTCGTTTATTATGTAATAATACAAGGTTTTCACTGCTAATTAGAAAATCCTAAGATTATTTTGTAATAATTAAAATATGCGTGATTTTCCAAAAATGCAATTTATACCCTTGATGATCTTTGTCGTGTTTCTATCTCTTTCCAATTTAGACATGACTCTTGAACTAGAAGTCTAGAACTGGTTAATTGTAATCAAAAACATCATTCTGAATAATTAAGATAAAAATAGATTTAAAAGAATGTATTTCACCCAATTATAAAACACGAGGTTCTTTGTATTAATCTTAATAGCAAATAATCTCATTTGTCAATCGAAATAAGATGGATATTTGTATGCAAGCAAACAAATCAGTCAGGAACTAGCTAGCATGATGGTAATGAAGCTCTCCATATCCCACATAGGAGAATGCCACAGCTAATGAGTGGTTTATCAGATGGGGACAGATACAAAACCATCGCCGAGCCTGGTAACGTAGGCTAGTTGGATGTTGGATTGATCCAACTAGCTGGTCTTAGGCTGCTATGGCTGGCCTGCCCGGTCCAAGCCGGGAGTCGGCCCACGGAGTCCGGGCAAAGGCTTGGGCTTCGTGGGCTTTAGAGAGGAGGGCACCGCGTCAGGTTGGTTTCACAGAGCAGCGATAACCTCCCCCTCCTTGCAGTGGAAGGATAACGGGCTGGTGCTTCTTGGGTCCACTAAAGTGAGCTGGGCTAGTCTAATTAGACAATAACCTTTTTTGAGTTTTTTTTGGGTGTAATTGGGCTTCATAATGGGTCGGGAGTGCTTCCTGGGTCCATTAAATCGAGTTCGGTTCGTCTTAATTAGCCAAACACATTTTTTTTCAGTTCTTTTTGTGCATATAAAATGGTTATGGTGGTTTATATAAACCCCAATTTTGAATGGCCTAACATCACACTAAAGCGAGCTGGGTCAGTCTAATTAGACAATCACCTTTTTTGAGTTTTTTTTTTGGGTGTAATTGGGCTTCATAATGGGTCGGGAGTGCTTCCTGGGTCCATTAAATCGAGTTCGGTTCGTCTTAATTAGCCAAACGTGTTTTTTTTCAGTTCTTTTTGTGCATATAAAATGGTTATGGTGGTTTATATAAACCCCAATTTTGAATGGCCTAACATCACAGCCATACACTAAAGCGAGCTGGGCCAGTCTAATTAGACAATCACCTTTTTTGAGTTTTTTTTTTTTTTGGTGTAATTGGGCTTCATAATGGGTCTGGAGTGCTTCCTGGGTCCATTAAATCGAGTTCGGTTCGTCTTAATTAGCCAAACGCGTTTTTTTTTTTTTCAGTTCTTTTTGTGCATATAAAATGGTTATGGTGGTTTATATAAACCCCAATTTTGAATGGCCTAACATCACAACCCCATACGAGGTTTCATTTGTGGGTTCTTGGTTACAAGAGGACTTTCAAACAATTAAAGTAAACTAGCAACTTTGCACATTCTATGCATGTGCAAATAAAAATAATTATTATATAAATATATTAAAATTAAAAGTTTTTATTAAATATATATTCTATAGTTTTTTTTAATATAATCATTAATTTATGATAAATAAATAAATAAGTAAGATAAGATAATGTCATATTAATAATTGTAAAAATTTAAAATATAAGTGAAAAATGATAAAATTTATAATTAAAAAAAAAAGAAAAAAAATGCAAGTGATAAGAAATAAAAGAGAAATTAAGAAGAGAAGTTATGAAACAGAAAAGAGAAATTAACAGAACGTGAAAGAGATAAAGTCGGATAAAATCAATTAATAAATAAATAAATAAGAAATTATTTTTAGAGTCCAAGAGACCAAACTTGGATCTCTCGCTTAATAGATAGTATAGATGAACGTAAAGGGAGTTAAATGGGCAAATAAACCAGCCGTCAACAGATATCATGCTCTTGGTTTGGTAAGCACATTGTCTTCTCACTTTTCATATTAAGTCATGCTTTTAATTCCAATATTTAATTTAAGCAGGAGATGGTCTATCTTGATAAAATTTACTTATTCATCTATAATTTCATTTAATAAAGAAAGAAAGTTTAAAACTTATGATGCACGGATTATATATGGTGACACGGAAACGGATATGATGATACGGATTTTTTTAAAATTTGTTACGTGAGAAATGTTGAATATAATTTTCGATATGATACAATGCGATAAAATGATATTTTTAAAGATGTCAGTGCTTGAAATATAGTTAAAAACTCAAAAGAAGACAAAGAGAATGAAGAGTTAATTCAAATGGTGAAAATAAATGAAAGAAATTGGTATCTTGTAAGGTGTTAGAGGGGTCCCATCCATCCCATTGATGCATATATATCTTTGGGGTTCCCTATGTGGATATAGTATTAAGCTTTTATTGCAGTAACAGTGAAGAGCTATGTTTTGAAACTCGGATCGGATCGGTCGCGACTCCGGTGAGGTTGACCCCCAAAAACCAGTTGTCTCTCAAACCAGTTTGGCCCGCTAAAAACCGGTCAAGAACCGGTGTTGAACCCGGACCGGACCGGACCGGACCGGTTTGCAGGCCGGAAGGCCCGGTTTTTTGATTTTTTTTTTTTTTTGGGGCAAAAATTGATATTTTTATTTTGGGAATACAAGGATTTGAACCCTATACCTTTCAAATAGAAGAAGAGCACTTTAACCAAGTGTGCTACTTCAATCGTTGTTGTCTTGTATTCAAAATAAAATATATATAATGCTTTTCATGTGCCAAAGATCATTCAAACAAGTAAATTGGGGGAAACAAAATTTTGAATTCATTTAACAATTCGAGAAACTAATGCTTAATATTTATTTTGTTTTTTATAATATGTATTTATATAAATATAAATTATGGGTGATATTCTTTTTATTTATGACTCTATAATAAAAGTATAATATTGTTGAATTAATCTTTTATTTATATTGTTAATTTGTTAGATGTTGATTATGTTCCTATTTAGTTAAATACTTTATTATATTTGTAGATTTATAATTTGGAATTTTATTATTAGAAAATTAATAAAAAGCCTTTATTTAAAATTATAATTTCTTTTATATAATTTAGTTTATTTGATTATTTATAATCTTATATAGTACATATAATTAAATATAAATATTATTTAATTATGACGTCATACTGGTCTGACCGGTGGTTGAACCGGTCGAACCAGTAAAACCAGTAACCAGTAAAGCTTCCCGGTTCGACCTCCGGCCCGGTTTTCAAAACATAGGTGAAGAGCTTTTGGGACAAAATTAAATTCATTGAAAAGTGATGGACACAAGCAACAAGAAGATAGACCCCTCACCCGCTTTCTTCTTTCTGTTGTTGCTTTCCTAGCTTCCTATTTATTGACCACAACTCTTCTTCTGCCCACCCTCTTTCCGCTTTATTATTAACTTGGGGGAATTATATGAACCACCAGAAGCTAAGGAGTTAAAACATGGTCCAAACCAAACAGTATTAGAGATGACGAGTTGACACTCTAATTTGTACCATTAGTTATCGGTACACATAGTCCTTACGTACATATATAATGTAATATAATTTTAAAATTTTTATTTGGTGCATGACGATCGTTGTGTTATTAACTTTTTTTATTATTAGTAAAAGAAGTTACACTAGTTATATTCTTGGAATAGAAAAGGGGAAGATGTATGATTTGTGGAGTGTTAGGCCTTAAAATTGTCATAATTTTACACTAATTAAAGTCTATTTTATGGCGTATTATAGTTTGATTTGATTAAGAATGTGTTATTTTAAATTATATATGAAATAAAGTCAGAAAGAAGCGAATACGGAAGAAACGAGTAAAAAAGGAGCCAAAACTGAGTTTTAGCGGCTACTAAGGAACTTAAAGATGGAAGAGTCACAGCCGCTAATGAAAGAAATACACCAATTACAATTTTGAATGTGTCGCCGCATAAACGGCTCTAGTACAGAAAGTGTGGCGGCCGTGAAAGATAGTAGCGAAAGATAGTAGCGAGAAAAGAAAAGATTTTGTGAAATCATGCAGCTAAATTTGAGCAAATCTTGCACAATATTTTAGTCAATGTTTGAGGATTTTTTTACCAAACTTTCTTATTGACCAAGACAATCAATGTTTCCCTAGATTCATTGATCCTATATAAAGACGCCAATATCAAAGAAGAGGGGGAGTCCAGACGGAGGGTGGTGGAATTGAGTGTCAGAAGTGTTGGGGAGAAGGAGTCAAACAAGGAGACAAAAGAAGACACTGAAGGACACTTAGGAGGCCAGAAGGATCAGAGTCGAAGGAGGAAAAGTAACACCTTTATCCGTTTATTTTACTTTGATAACAATTTCTTAGTTTGCTTTATGAATTCTTTTATTTTCGTAGTTTTGATTTCTTTTAGCATGCATAGCTAGATCCCTTTAGCTAAGGGAATGATAAACATAAAAGTTATTATGTTTTGATGATACGCTTAGATACTCTTAAGGGTTTTATGTTATGATTTTGTATTCTCAATGCATATTATAACTTGATCAACTTTAGCATAATCTTAGAATTTGCCTTTGAAGTGAAAGTTTGTTTGTAAATTTGGATTGCGAATCTGACACTTAGAATTAAAGGTACGAAGAGATTCGTTTTTTTTTTTTCTAAGCAATCAGTGAACTGCACCATTATTACACTAATCTTATTTAATTGGTTTAGTTAAGGGGAAAACTGACCGTGAGAGCGGTTGTTACACTTAATTAGACACACGTGCTTGACTTTGAGAGAAGTTTGCATATACATTAGTGATTAGGATTGTGGAAACCAAGTACTTGCATAGCATAGATTCAAACATAGCAGTTAAATTGTTATCACTCCTCTGGCTGTTGTTTTACTATTGATTATTTCCTTAATTCACTACAAGAAAATAGTCGAAAGCCGACGAAAAAAAAAAAGATGGAAAATTCCATTGGTTTTTCGTTGGGATTTCCGACAATAAAACCAATGAATTACAATGGAATACCCACGGACAAGAAAAACTACATTCCAACGGAAAAGTCGTCGGAATTCCGTTGGAAAATTTTGCGTAATTCTAAAAATAATTGCGCCAAAAAAACCATCGGAATTTTTCCGTTGATTTTCTGTTGGAATCTTTAGTGAAATAAAAGTTCCAACGGAAAACCTATGGAAAATTCCGTTGTTTTTTTTGTATTATTCATTAAAAAAAACCAACGGAATTTTTCCATTGGAATTTTCAATGAAACAAAAATTTGAACGAAAAACCCATGGAACATTCCGTCGGCTATTTTTTATTGTTCATTAAAAAATATCCACACTAACGCAATTAATGGAAAGAATTAATTCTCGCGTGGGCTCATGCTTGGCTCAATGGGATAGGTGCGGCAAGGGGTGGGCACGGGACGAGGAGTGCGGGATTCAGGGAGTTCGGGATTGGGGAATTCGGGATCGGGATGGAAAATTAGGCACCCGAGCCCCTCCCGAAAATATTGGGTACCCGACTAGTCGGGGTGTTTGGGAGTCGAGATGGGCTCGAGATTGGGGTCGGGGAGCCCGACTTATTTTTTTGTTTTTCTTTTTTTTTTTCTTTTGTGTACGTTATTAATTTATTAATGGGCCTATCATGTAATTGAAGATATGGGCTGCAATGAGTGAATATGGCATGACAAGTTAAAACTTGTAAAATACCTTAAATTCTCAAAATTAAAATTAGGGTTGTAGTGGTGAGCTGGTGCAGTGGTGGGTCTGAGACTATAGAGTGTGGCTGAGTGCAGTGGTGGACTGGTGGTTGGTGACTTGGTGTAAGTTGCAACACAGTAGCGGTGCGATAGGTTGCGGGCCCGTAGCTGAGTACGGTGGTGGCTGGGACCTATGAATGGATGAGTGTGCTGGTGGCGTGGTTCAACGGGCGGCGGTGGCTTTGTTTGTGAAGGTGAAGGTGAAGGTGAAAAACTCTAAAAGTGTATGTGGGGTGAAAGTCAATGCAAGCCCCATTTCCTTTGGTAGAAAAAAAAAAAAGCAATTTGGATGAATAATAGGTTAACAATAACATATATATTATTATTATTATTTTTTAATTAGTCGGGGAATCGGGAGAGCCCGATTAGGGAATTCGGGTAGCACTTTGATACCCGATCCCAATCCCGAAAATTTGGATCGGAATCGGGTACCCATCCCGAAATAAAAAATCCCCGAATTCCCCGTCCCGATCGGGTCGGGACAGGGCCCGAATTCCCCGACCCGAACGCCAACCCCTAGGTGCAGCTTGTGCCGGCGATGGTTCAGGTTTCACAAATGAATACCGATGAAAAATTCCATTGAAATTCCGTTGGAAAAATATTTTGTTGGAAAACTAATTATTTCGTTAGAATTTCGTACGGAAAACCAATGGAATGACCCCGTTGGTACCCAATTCGGATGAAGTTATGGAGTTGAAAGGGAATTTATATATAATTAGTATATATTATTAATACTAATTTTATGTTATATTATTAAATCGAAAAAATAACTAATTTTTTGTCAATATATTTTACTAATACGAATTACATCTTTGTTTATATCTTTGTTTTATTATTAACGTTGTGATATTGAGTAAGGACTAAATAATAATAACAATTAAAAATTAATAAAAAAACATAACTTTGTGGGAATTTTATTAGTGATTTTTAAAAAAATTTATTTATTTAACTCAATGAAATAAATTATTAATTCTTAAAAAATATGTAACAACATTTTTTATATATTTTTTGAATAAATATACCTTATTTATTAATAACTGTTATTATAAAAATATTCTTAAAAAATATATAAAACATTCAATTTTTAATATATATAAATAATAATTATAAATAACAATAATTATTAATTTAAATTTCAAACCTTGAACTTTTTTTAATGTGTTATATATATATATATATGTGTGTGTGTGTGAAAATTTCTTATAAACTCAAATATAATGTATGGCAAAAATATAATATGACATCAATTAATTTTTAAATTTAACAAGTTAGAGGTGATGCGTAATAAATCACAACACCACTAAACTTGATTAAGTAGATGATAGAATAATAAAGGAAACGTAGAAATATGCGAATGGGAATAAGGCAATTAGATTAGATTAAAAGAAAGAGTATAGTCGTTGTTGAAAGGAAACTACAGAGAGAACAGATACTAAAGATATCGTAATCTTCTTCTATAGCCAAAATCTGATATATAGAGAGAGTCTAATCCCCTTAATGCTTAAAACTCTATCCCTTTATGAGGATTTAGTTCCCTAATTTTTAGGAAACCAACTCTCCCCCCTATCCAAAATCCTTGTGCCCACTTTTAAAAATGGTCATTTCTTTTCTCATGGGATTAACCGTTTCTTTAATTTGTTATCCTCGTTCTCTATTCTCAAAAGCGGATGTATTCTCTCCTTCTTCTCTGTTAGGCCAAAGTCTCTTTCCTCTCTGTTGGGAAAAGTCTTTCTCTTGTCCGGACTACCTGCTGGGCGTGAATATCTATTGGTGTCCGCGCGTCAGAGGCAACGACTAGGTCTGTTTGGCTGGTCTGTAACTCCTGTGAGGCATGTTAAATTCTTGGCTTAGAGTAGCATAAAGTCTAACAATGATATTTATGAGCCCATGCATTAATAATTTCATAGCAGCAATGGAGTAATAATATAAGAACTAAAACAAAAACTTAGCTGAGCTAATTACGCTAGCGTCAGTACTCCCCCCACTCTCATAGTCGGGCTAGCCCGATTGTGTGACGCCCCGAGCGTGGAGCTATCACATCCCTCGCACTAGAACCCAACACGTATATGAAATGGCAAAATCCATACACGTGCTAAGAGCTAGCGAATGGGAGACACTCAAGACCACTCCTAACTAGGCAGCACTATACAGGCGATCAAAATAATTAAGCGCATAGCGGAAGCTACTCATCAAGTAAACAACAATTCAAGAGCTCAATATTTACTAATTTACATAAATCAAGTTCACTACTAACACAGCAAAAGTATTATGGCGGATAATTCATTATTACATCACATGACAATATCATATTCACCATCAACTAATATCATATGTAAAAGCAACAAAATAGGACTCGACTCAAAAGAAGCCTAGACAACCGCCGCCTAGTCAACCTCAAAACCTGCAATCAATACGAAGGAACAAGAAGGAAAGGGAAAGAGGGTCAGTGGAGTGACTGACGAGGGATAACAATATACAAGTTATAATTAATGCAATAATAAGAGATGCAATGCACAATAACAATAACCCTTCGCCTCGACCAGATATAGCCCATTTTACAATACAATCATTTCCATTAAGATAATAAGGCGTATATCGGGTTAAGGGTTTTCAAGCAATCAATGGGTGCCGAGTTATACCCGTTCTCCAACCTTACTTCACAATGCAAGAACAATAACAATTCAAGAAACCATCCTTCTTCCTCCGGGTGATGGAAGGGTTAATTACGCCCTAACCATCCAAGAACACGCGAGTCATAGCCCATTTCGGTACTATACTCCTTCGGCCGAAGCCGGTCACAGGTAATACGTGATATCCACTACCTCCGAAGATAGCACGTACACCCATAGAGGTCGTAGAGTAGGTTCACCGTCAGCCCTATGCTTTCCCGGATCCCCTAAGCCACGTTGCCTCGGGCCCAACAATCACAAGACAAGCACTCGTTATGTAATGCATGCAAGATACCTTTTCAATTTTCAATCGAGATTCATGAACACACGCTTGAGAAACATATATATATATATAACTCATTTGGTATTAGAAATATCCTTTCCGGTAAAACCGGGAAAATAGTAGGCAATGACTTATTTAATACATAATACATATATGTATAATAGTTCGGGTGAGGAACAATCAAATCGTGTAGGCCATAATATCAGTATAGTATTGATTACAGCAAGAGAATAACCTCACCTTGACTACCTCGACAAAAGAGGATCAAAACAAGATATAATCTAAACCACCGGGTCCTTGGGAGGATCACCTGAACAAAAGACACGATTACGGTGTTAAACTCAAACGGACCAACTAAAGACGCTCGGCGATGCAAAACAATGTCATGAAATGATATGAGTATACATTCATATGAAATGAAACTATACTTATATAAGAAATGGCAATTATGAGCAATCATGGCACTTTAAAATCAACTAGCATGTTGAAGATCATTTAGGACAAGTTTAGGCATCTTTCATGCAATTTTAGTAAAACAATATACTTATATAAGAGCACTTACACTTGAAATAAGGAATGCATATTACATATGAGATTCAATAATTGGAAAGAAACGATGAAACACGCAAGAAATGATCATTTAAGCAAAACTTGGCAAAGCTGACAGTTTTCTCCAAACGCGCAAGCTGTAAAGAATTTGATATATCTTCAGATTTACAAGTCGGAATTAAGTTTTGTTTGTTGGAAATAAAAGTATACAAATAGATCTTTTCAATCATATATGACCCAAATTTTAGTTCAAAGTGTATAAAAAATGACATAGGTGCAAAGTTGGTTGAATGCAGATTTCCGACAATTTGGCGACACAATTTTGGATCGATCATATCTCCCTCCTCAGAAATGATTTTAAAGTGATTCTAATTGGAGAATTCTCTACACTTAAATTAGTTTCAGTGGTCCAAAAATCAGCTCAATCCGAGTTCGTTTGATGGGGTACCCGGCCGGGTAAAGTTTAAGGTAAAAATTCCCCGGCCGGGGAAAAACAGTCCAGAAAATCGTCTGGACTAGGCTACCCTCCCGGGTAGATTTTCTTCAAGAATTTACCCGCCCGGGTAGTGTTTTTACAGCAGAAAATCGAGCAAAAACAGGGGAAAACAGGGGAGGAAAGAAAAGGAAGCCAAGGACTCAATCAACCATCCAAAATTGCAAAGATATAACTAGAATCAAGTGTACTCATTTCATCTCACATGAAAACACACTTAGGAACATTCAAGAAGCAAATATATACCAAGAACTCATGCTAATATTCATCATCATCAACCTCGAAACCATGAACTCCATTAATCAACCTCAAGCTTTCCCCTACTTATGACTCATGCATGATAGCTTCTTAAATTCCTCCTAGCACAAGATATCTAGCATAATTTCTTCTACTACTTCCTCCTAACATGCTTTGCTATATGATTCTTCACCATAACCTAGCTTCCATATCACTTCATACCATGCATTAAACTCATGTTTATGCAAGCATTAAACCATGGAGGTATGTTTATGCATGAAGAGAAGCATGAATTCTACCTTAAATTTGGAAGAAATGAACTTGAGATGAAGGTGTGGGGATGGTGGTGGTGTACATGAGATGAGGGAGCAAAGAGGAAGAAGAGAAAAGCTTGTCTTGTATTCTTGCAATTCTTGGAATAAAATGGAATGAACTAGAAGATATGATATTTTATAAAAAGTATACCAACATTAAATGAAATACATGAGTCATAAAGTGATTCTTGACTTTAGTTCCCAATTTAATTATATATCCTCCATGTTATGTAATTTATGAAATTAGATGATCACTCTCTTGAATTAGTAATATCTAAAGCCAAATTAATTTCATGTAAATACCCATAATTTGCAAATTTAGTAATCAAGGACAAGTAGTTAGCAATTAGACGTCAAACGAAAAATTATAACATATACTCTCAACGTTCACGCACATTTTACCTGTTCCGAAAGATGGGTCGTTACAGATTGTGAGAGTAAAAAGCTTATGGTGTGCTCTTAGCAATGACGAGGGAATAAAGTATTCTTGATTGTCCCAGATCATGTCATTTTCCAACCCGATAATTAATTTCCTTCAAAGAATTTGAAATAGCATCATCGAGCGGGTGGTGTGGGGGAGGAGTGCAGCTCTATGCTTGAAAATTCCTACTTTCTTCGTATACGTCTTTCTTTTTTCCTCCCTGATTCACTCTACCTGGGATACATCATGAAGGATCACGCCTGGATGCTCAAGCAGTTCAGCAGAAGCGCCGTGTTGATGAGCCCGAGGGCTCTTCGATGAGACAAAAAGTTTCCAAGTTCTCTCCGCTGATTCTTCCTGCTTCGTCAGGACTTTCCCCCTAGCCGGGCATCCATCTCCATCCTCTCAGCTCAATACTAGAAAAATGGATCTCATGTTCCGCCCTCTCCTAGAGGTGTCTTTCAATGCTTCTGTCTTAGTTGACTAGGAAGTCGATGTAGGTATGAAGCTATTGCAGGGGATGACTCCCCCCTACTGACCAGGCTTTCATGGCAAGCCTGCCTCCTGAAAAGATTCGCCAGCAAGCTGCCCTGGCTGTCTCTTAGGTACGTTCTCTTTGCTACCTATTTAATTTGTTACTTGTTGATATATTCATTCGACTTACTGTTCCCCTCCTGTTCTTCTCCTGCAGGCAGGAATACTTGTTGCCCACCTACTATGACAGGATTCGTCGCCCTCTGCTGAACAGGAACTAATCCAGAAGTGCTCCCACTTAGAGGCAAATTATAGGAAAGAACGGGCTCTCCGGAAGCAATAAGGCTTCTGTGAAAACATTAGAGGCTGAGCTAAAAAAGCTAGAATCAGAAAATGAGGAGGTCCGTCAGCAGGCCTATCAGGACTTCCCCAACACCCTGACATGCAAGAAATTCAGGGCCTCATCTCAATCTAGTGGGGTAGCTGCATTCAAGCTATCCGATGAGTTCCAGGAAGAAATCCTCAAATCTTCCCACTTGGCTCAGGACAAGGCCTCCATCACCTGCTCATCGGATGGTTTTAATGCGTGTACCGACCAATTCATTTCTTCTCGACTCCTACCTCCTGAGCTTGACCTTTATCTCCTGGATGCTTATAAGGCTTTTGAGCATCGTAAGAAGGGCATTGACCGTGCCGTTCCAAAGTCTTTCTCTACTGGTACGTTTTATGATCTGTACATATTTCCCTTATTATTCTTCCTTTTTAAGTTGTTGCATTTCTCATACATCTGTCGATCCTTTTTAAGGAAGAAGTCTTTCGGCTCTCGTTTGGGTCAATCCTTCCAAATTGCTGATTTGGGTATTGGCGAAGAGACATTCTTGAGTGATCATCATACCACTAGCCAGGCTAAGGAGCTAGGAGGCGATATTGCTCCCAAGGAACCAGTCCCGAAGCCTCCTACCTCAGCTGGTTTGTCAGATGAGACCAAGGGATCTGCATGAGTCGCCATTCCTACCTGCAAGCCTAGCCTCTATTTCCCATTTTTATCTTTTGCTATTCTATTTAGTTTGCACTTATTCGTTTGTGTTACTCAAGAATTAGGACATGGTTAGGTTGGTTTTTCCATTGGGCCTTTTGAGTAATATTGCTTCTCGGATATTCTAGTATGTTTTTGAAATTCTAGACACGCCAATCTACCTGTTTTTTGATTTTTTACTAATAGTATGCCCTCTATTCTTGTTTTCATATGCTTCAGTGAGACATGCAATAAGTAAAAAATGAAGAAAAACACATTATACTATCTTTTCAAGGAAGCATACCTGCGCGAGTACCTATTTGATTTTTGTGAATAAAATATTATAACATGTCGGGCTTGTCGGGCTTGTAGGATATATTAGGAGGATGTGTAATCGACTCCACGAGTGAATATTAGATACGCCGAGTTTTTTCGGTCTTGTAAGATAGATGCGTGGGAGGATGTGTAATCGACTCCGTATATAAATATTGAGATACGCCGAGTTTTTTTGGTCTTGTAAGATAGATGTGCAAGAGGATGTGTGATCGACTCCGTGCATAAATATTGAGCAATGCCGAGCTTATCGGGCTTGTAAGATAGATGCGTAGAAGGATGTGTGATCGACCCCGTGTATAAATATTGAGATATGCCGAGCTTGTCGGGCTTAGTAGAGTCGCATGTTATACTATTTATTTAAATCTCTCGAGTTTTCATGAAAGTTTTCATTTACCTAAATAACTGCAGCCTACTACACCAAAACTTAATGCACCAAAAAGCATGAAACTCGCATATTATGCTCGTTTTACGCATGAGTTCATCAAAAAGGCACACAACGCATTCTTCATCATAATATCATACTTAGGTCATAGGAGTATATTAGCATGAAATGTTACCTGTTATTAGGAGCTTTCCTTGGATATCAAGTATAGAATTTTCTTAGGTTCTACACATTCGAAGGGAGTTGGAGTGCTCTCCCGCTCATATCTTCTAGCTCGTATGCTCCACGTCCTATTACTTTGTTGACCTTGAAAGGTCCCTCCCAGGTTGGGTCAAGCTTTCCTATCTGTTTCAAAGTGTCCACTTTCCTAAGAACCAGGTCCCCCCACCTGGAACCCTCGTGCTTTGACCTTTCTGTTATACCCGCTGATCATCCTACTTTTTTACCTAGCCATACATATGAGAACCTGATCTAGTGCTTCCTCAATCATGTCTAGACTCATCCTCATTAATTCTTCATTTTTCTCTTCATTATAAGTCGTCACTCTATGCGATGTCACTCTTTCCTCCGTTGGGTTGACCGCCTCTGCTCCGTATACCAAGTTGAAAGGTGTTTCTCCTGTCGTGCTACTTGGTGTGGTGCAGTGAGCCCACAAAACCGCGGGAAGTTCCGTCGCCCATCTTCCCTTTGCGTTTTCTAACTTGGTTTTGATTCCATGCAGGATGAGGTGATTCATCACCTCCACCTGCCCGTTTGCTTAAGGGTGATACTGTAGCGCCCGGAACGGTGGGCCACCACATCCCCCGCACTTAAACCCGAACCCACATATGAAATGGATTTCCATACATGAGCCCAAGCCTAAGCGAACGGGAACCTACACTCACACACTAGGCTATGCGGGGCTAAAACTCGAACAGAGCGAGCAAAACAAACAGAGAAGAATGCGGAAGCAATAGCATACGGATCGCAAAGGAGCTCTATACTAACATATACATCATATACAACGGCCTGACGGCCCAAAAATAGGTCAAGTATTTACATCAAAAGTTCATAATCTCCATAAGACATAATTAGAATTCGAGTACAATTCATAAAAGTAATCAAAATGCAGGAGGTAAATATGCCGACTCGACCTAAACTCGAAAGTACGATACGACCGACGCACTTCCCCGTCTAGCTCGAGAAACCTGCAACTAAAGTGTTAAAAGGAAGGGGTCAGTCAAAACTCGACTGAGTGAGGGGGCTAACGCACACCCACACCATAAATACGTATAGAGCATAGCATATAATCAAAAGGGGTCGATCATGAACCGAGCTGGGGTTTTTCATACCAAATCATTTTTAAAACATACATATAATACCAAGGAAATCCTAACTCGTTTCACAACCACCAAAGCATAAAATAAACATAAACGTCCGGCGAGTACGAACCTCCTCAACTCCTCATACAAATCATAAATACATAAGAATTCATAAATTCATAACTCCTCAACGCCTTGGTGATCGGGATTCAAACCCTCTCCACCTATTTGGATTCTATATACATACGGGGTAGCTAACCCACGATATGCCTTCCCCGATTATTCACCGAGGGCTCAAGGTAATAGCGCCTTCTCAACCTCCAAGAGTCGCACGCCACCACCTCAAATGGGATGTGCACAGGCTTAACCCGACGGCCCTTGTCGTACCGGGGGTCCTTACCCATAATCCCTGGGCTCGGATTCATAAGAAACATCCCAATAACCCATGTTTCAGGGCTCAACTCGCTGAATCATAAAGGAAACGTACAAAGGATTCAAAATCATAAGCTCATATATGCCCATACTTATACCGTTTTCATAAATTCGTAAAGGGGATTCATAAAATCATAAACGTATCATAAGCATTCGTATTTAACCATATAATACATATATAGCCACATGCGGGATAGGAAATCAATAACATAAAGGCCATAGGTCACTTATCTAAAAGAAGAGATCCTAACCCTCACCTTGAAGTGGAAGCGGAGTGAAAATCGGACAAAAGAAGCAACCGGACCTAAACCTCGGGCTCTTTAACTTCCTGAAGAGGCTCTGAAACAAAAGAGCGCAAGACCCGAGACTTAGACTCAAATATGTACCACTTAGACGCTCGAAAATGCATATGTATGAAATAAATGCATATGAAATTCAAGAATGTAACATTTAGGTCATTTAAATTCAAAACACGTACGAACCGTATCAAATAAATTCATATAACAAATAATTTAAATCATAAGATCACATTTATATTACACATTTCATATATAAGAATTCATATAAAATCATAGAGTCATTTTTAATTTAAAAGCTCAAATTAAATCATTTAAATTCATTTAATAAATCAAATAACATAATATATATATCATAATATATATATATCTATCTAAATATATATACACGTATTGCAGCCCCAAAAACAAACAATTAAAATCCTTCTCATGCATGTAAAGTCCATGCAAAGTTCCATTAAGTTAGGCCATGCATTGCTCACGTTAACCACCCTGCACTTCCATCAATTATCATGCAAAATAGGAAACCATTGGAAACAATCCATGCATCATCCCTACATTAACCATGCAAAACTGAAGCAATTCATGAAATGATCAGGTAATGAGCCAAGAAATCCCACGTAAACTCCATGAAAAATCACCAACAAACAAGCATGCCATAGATAGGAAAACATATTGAAACATCACTGCTGCAGTTTCATCTCCCCGCCCAGGGGAGACAGTTCAGAGACGGGGAAAAAGATCACCCACCCCTGTTCAGCCCTGTTCTCCAAACCAAACCACATGCCAACTCAATAGGGCATGATGAGGCAGCAACAATGGCAGCAATTCAGCACAACAATTCCACCATACCAGCTGAAAACGAACAGCAACAGTTGAGGAAAGGAAAAAGGCACCAACTCATGCTTATAACTCAACAAAAACTCAAGTAAATTAATCGTATCTCACCCAAACCACAACTACCACCCAAGTCAGCTGTAATCAACAATAAATGGAGCACAAGAGATCAAGTTTATAGCCTCAATTCAAGAGAAACACCAAGGAAAGAGATGGAATTCAAAAATGGAATATAACCCTAACTATTCATGTCTTGAATCAAAACTATATCAAACATGGATGAAAATCAGATTTTCTTGGATTAAAATGACCACTTAATCATGTACATATCAATTACAAGCTTACCCCTTGAAGAAGATGGAAGAAAATGGAGATTGGAGCTCAAAATCTCCTCTAGGGTGAAAGTGACGGGAATTCACTGCTGCTGCTCCAAAAATTCAGATTTTCCTCCCCTTTCTTGTGTATGGATCGAGATTAAGGCAGCAAAAAGTGATAAAGGACTGAGTTGGTGAGGTGTGGGTCCAGGTTTGAGGGCAATTGGCCAAAAATTGAGGGACTTATGTGCAAAATGGTGAAAGGTGGTCATATGAGCGCGAGACGAAGTTACGGGCTGCTTTCGGGGTATCAAACGAGGTCGAAAAATTACAAGGTCTGATCCATTGCACTCGAATTGTCGAAACGAGTTCAACGGAGGTGACGGAATTCAAATCCGAATTCCCGAGCTCAAGTTACACTACCCCGGAACCCAAGGTGCGCTAAGTACATGTTAGCCTCCTTTAGGCTACCCCAACAAAACGAGTCCGGAAAACCCAACAAATAAACCCGAAAACATGTAACGAGCACATATTCAAGTACACGACTCATAAAACTCCAACATATTAAAAAGGCACGAAATTTCGATCTCAAATCGGACACGAACGCATCTCATTTCAACCAAAGAGCATATCATTTGAATAATAAAAATTCAAATAAAACAAATAAAATAAAAAATAAAATACTAATTTATACGAATTAAAACAAATAAAACTTTAAATAAAAAGGTCATTTTGTAATTAAGTCCTAAACTTTCAAAAAGTGTCAAATAAGTCCAATTCAAATTTTCAATTAAGTCCAATATTAAATAAAATCGCACAATTAAGTCCTTAACTCAAATAAATCACATAATTTACGAAATTAGCTTGTTCGGGAATTAAATTCACATATCATAAATTCATAAAATTCATATCATAAATCACTTGAGGCAAATTTCGACATATAATTCAAATATTTCATATAAATTCAAATAATTCATATAAGAATTTCAATTAATAAAATATAAATAAATTAAATGCAATAATTAAATATGAAATTAAAATAAATTAAATTGCGCACATACGTCATACCTGTACGGTCGCGGAGTCGGGGTGTCACAGATACACCACCGCCGGATTCGCAGGTTTTCACACCAAGACCGCAATCAAGCCCTTCTGAATTGCCTTCCATTATCCGAGACTAACTCTCGTGGTATCCCGAACCTGCATACTATATTTTTCCTCAAACACTTTATGACCTCTTCTTCGGTAATTTTGGCTGTAGCCTCCCCTTCTACCCATTTGCTGAAATAATCCACGGCCACTAGGAGGAATTTTGTTTGACCCTTACCCTTTGGAAGGGGGCCCTCTATATCGATTCCCAATTTTGCTAATGGACATGGGGAATACATTGCCGTTAAATGCTCTCCTGGCTGGTGCATCAGGGGTGCATATCTTTGACACTTTTCGCACCTAGACAAAATTTTTTTTGCATCTTCTTTCATAGTAGGCCAAAAGTATCCAGCCCTTAAGATCTTCCTACTTAGCGTAGTCCAACCTGGATGGTTCCCACAGCTCCCCTCATGAACTTCCTTTAACACATATTGACTCTCCTCTCCTGATAGGCACCTAAGTAGTGGCTTGGTTCACTACAAAAAAATAGTCATTTTCAGACAAAAATTTCCGACGAACTATCTTCGTCTGAAGTTTTCCGACGAAATTCAGACGAATTTCAGACGAAACCCATAAATTTTTTCAAAATAAATTTTCCGACGAAAGATCGACGAAACTAAAATTTTTAATTAAATTCAAATTATTTTTAATAATTCCGACCAATATTGCTACTAAGTATTCGTCTGAAAAAGGAAAAAATAATTTTCAAAATGAAATCAGACGAAATGTCGTCTGAAATTGGTCGAAAAATTCAGACGAATTTTTCGGAGGAACTTGTTCATCGGAAATTTACTACAATTTCAGGCGAATTTCAGACCAAAAATTTCGTCTGAAATTCTGTGAATATTTTTGCCAAATATTCGCAGATATTTCATAAAAAAATGGCCTGAAAATTGCGGCGAACTTTAGACGATGCTTTTCGTCTGAAAAAAATCACCAGAAAAATTGAATTGGATTGAATGCGTCGAACTCTTCGTCCACCTTTAGCAGGAAATTTGAGCCCTAAATTACTAAAATTTCAGCGGTAAAATTCCCTCTCAACATTTGTTTCACTATTTTTTGCATCGATTATCGCTTATACGACTTTTTTCCAAGAAACCCTATCCTCCTCCTTTCTCTCTTTAGTTTTCTTCTCTCATATTTTGCTTCTGCTTCATCGGGAGATTTCTTCTTCCTTTATCTGGTTTCCCCTGAAGATGACAACCATCTGAGTTGCGGTAAGAATGGATTCTCCTTTTTATTTTATTTTTTTCAATTTTCGTATTCGAACTAAAATTACTTGAAAATTTCAGTTATATATTTATGAAATCGAACCCCTTTTCTCAAAGCCCTCATGTTTCTTGGCAGATTGTTCGTGGGAGAGGGTTGATATTGCTGGTTCACATGTTTCTGTAAGTACTTCCTAGTTTCCTGGCATCAACTAAGCAAAAAGAACTCATTATGTTTCTGGATAAATATCTGTAAGTTCTTCGTAGTTTCCTATTTAAAGTGCTTAATAAATTTCTGGTTTTAAAATCTATGGAGTTTCTATTTTGTGGAGCTTCTATTGTATTAAACT
Organism: Lantana camara; assembly: GCA_037501455.1. Lineage (NCBI taxonomy): Eukaryota > Viridiplantae > Streptophyta > Magnoliopsida > Lamiales > Verbenaceae > Lantana > Lantana camara. Next base: position 84,479,582 of record CM074862.1, on the reverse strand, counting down.
AGGTTAGTGGGTTCATTTGGTGCCAAAAAACTAAGAAGTGGTGTTTTTCATTCTCAGCACGTGATGAGCAGTGGTGCTTGAGTATTGCATATCAACGAGGGAGCTGGAGGTTGGCTTATTTCTGTTGTTGCTAAATATCCAAAGAACAAAAATTTCGCTTGAAGGAGAAAGGTAAGATTTTCATCAGTTTTTGTTACCTAAAAGAATGTTCTCTTGTCATTATGATTGTTTTGTGTATATTTGAGGAATGTTCCACCTTAGGCATTGGATGTAATTGCACAATCGATGATATTGTGTTAGTCAACTAGTGATTATCGGGATTAATTACATAGCTGAACTAGGAAGAGTCGGCTTCTTATTACACGGACAACAGTACATAGAAATCTACAAACCTCTTCCATCTAATTGTTGTGTAAGGTTCTTAATCATCTTGTTCTGGAAATTTCTCTGTTTTTTGATATCTTGTCCACTGTGCTGCTTCATTGAGCTGCTAAGGTTCTTTATACCAACTTTGTTGATGCAGATAGTAAACAAGGCAACTGTTGCTGGTTTGCACGAAAAAGGTTTGCTTCTAAGTTCTAACATTAACTATATTCTAAATATTCATTGAATTAGATGGATAGAAAATTAGGAATTCTTATCAGTTAAATCGTATCAAAATGCCCTGGTTTTTATAGGCCATTCTGTGGTTAAGAAGTTACATGATATGAAATAAAATGGATATCTGATTTGCCTTTCAGGTAAGGCAACAGTACTCGAGATCGAATTTTCAAGTTATGAGAAAGAGTCTGGTGCATTGCTTTGCATGAACCGGTAAGATGTAATTCGTGCTGCCATATAGATGTAATTCATGGATTAGCATAACCAAGTGATTCATCAACATCCTTTTCTAGAGAGCATATTTTAGTAATTTTGGAGCTGACATTTGCTAGAATTGTTTTGTTCTAGTTAGGTTTGCATTCATAGCTACTAAACAGAAACAGAGCCCATGACAATTAATGCATTTGCCAACAAATTCTCAATTTTAGTTGGTAATTTAAATTACTACTGTTGTTAGTAGTAATTTCCAATTCAATTAATCAAATAAGAATAGAATTTTCTAATTATTATGCAATTCAGTATTTAGACTCCAAAGTATAATGTGTTTGTCATATGCATTGTCTACTTGTTTTTGTTTATTAATGTTTGTGTATCCTTGTTAAATCCATTATCCGCATAGCCCATCTCTGCTGGCTGCCAAATAATGGTTTTGCAGATTGGCCCAGACCGTCAAACTTTGTATTGGAGTGCCACATGGCCCAAGGAAGTTGAACAACTTTCCAGAAGATCCCTTTTAAATCCATACAAAGTAAGTTCTTTTTCTTTTGGGTACTTGAAATTTTGAACATTGAAGTTTGACAATGCTGGTGACTTCTACTTATCAGGTTATAACCACACACCTTTTCGTATAATGGTGAGAGTTGGTTGGTCTATGTGAGAGTTTATAGTTTGGCTTGTAAAGATGTTGGTTTTGAGTTTTGACATTAGAGTCTGCTTATGTGATATTTACCACATAATGAGAAGCTGGTGAAGCATGGGTTGATATTGTTTTAAGTTAAAACTCCTAAACCTTAACTACTATCGGTATTCTCTCGATTTTACTTGATTATAAATTTGAGAAGCTAACAACTTTAGAATCTGTTTCAGCATAATATCAAGCATTGAAATTTGCTTAAAGTTTTGAAATTGATGATCATAAGTTGTTCAAGGTTTGTCAAACCTGTAAGAACAGAATTCTATATTACCATATTTAGAAGATGTTATCCCTTTAGTAAAGAATATTATGTACCAGAATACGAAAATCATTTCGTTAATTAGTTATAATATTTGTTTAAGTAGAGAGTCTTTTGAATTTTGACAGCTTGTACGCAATGACTTCAAACATAAATTCCGAACTCGTACAAACTGTTTTCTTTAGTTTCACCAGAAAATACCAATTTACAACTCTTTTATCTGCTTATAGTTAGCAAGAATGTCTATGGTGGTTATGCATGTGCGAGCAATTTAGTGGGTTTGTTAAATTTGTAAACCGAAATTTGTCGCAGCCAAAGCCGTCATGGAACTAGCTAAGTATACTTGTTAGAAAGGTATAAACTCAGTATGCTATTTCAATTTCTGTTTTTTGGATCAGGAAGTTAGCTATATAATGGATTGAATATGCTATTTTAATTTTTTGTTATAAAGTGTGTGATGGACTGAATCATTTATTGGGGCTTTGGGGAGCATTAGTTGGATTCTGGAGTGCCGAATGCTCTACTTTTGCACTTTGTGGCTTTATCCGCGCTCAGGTAACTACCTTATTTATGTTGCCCCATCTAATGGCTGTTAGAATATCCAAATTTGCTTACATTTAATATCTAGATGGGAAGGAGTTCTGTTGGAGTTGTCTCAGTTTCAGAACATCACTGAGTCAAAGCATATGGTTCAAGGTAATTCATTTGTTTTATAATTTGTTGAGTTGTTTTATGCTTAACAATCGAGAATCTAATTGAGTAGGATGTCCTGTACTATCTATTGCTTGGGAAATGCATATACATCTAATGCATTTATTTGATGAGGCAAAGAGTCATTTTTATAAAGCACGCCGGTACTTTGAACAAGCATATGAAATGGTACATTTAGATTACGTTAGACTTTCAGTTATTGCTTTTGGATTCTTTGCTAACATCACTTTTCATTTGTGTTCTTTTGTTGCAGGAACCAGCAAATAAACCCTCTAAGTATTGAGGAAATATAACCTTCCAAATCCAGCCCTTGCATTATATACCTTGTTCCTCTCCGAACCCGAACAGGTGTTTTTATTTTCCCTTTTTATTTTAATATGGGGTTTAAATTGCTCTTGAATTTGAGAACTGTGCTTGAGTTTAGCTTTGTTGTTCATCTGATGAGATTTGTGCCTTTCATGATCGGTTTCTTGGATCATTAAAGAATGAAAACTGGTGGGTGGTCATGGTTTCAAATGTAAAGTATGTTCTTGTCTTTAATGGTTGTAATACATCTTTAGCTTTGACATCTGAGTCCAACCTGCTGTGAAGAAGAGCTGATATAAGTGTTTCCAAAGTTTTTAGTTATAACTCCCAATTCAATTATTATACAAGCGGTTCCTGACCTTTTGTAGATGTCGGGGATTTTTAAAATTGAATATGCAAATATGGAGCTCTTGTTGCATGTCACCATTTTTGACGTGGAGGTATTAAATTTATTTGGGTAGCTGATTATTGTCTTTTTTCATTTTGTTTTATACATTTGGATACTTTGCTACCTAGATTTGTATTTTATCATAATTTACAGTCCTTGTTATATAGTTATTTCCCACATTCTGTGATTTATTCCAGAGAGTTTGAATGGAGAAATCATTTTTCTTTCTTGATGCTTTTGAATAGAGAAATCAAAAGGAGCCTATAATTATTATCATGATGTTTATCACCTTCAATTTAAGCTATTTATATGTTATACAGGAAGCTCATTGTTTCTGTGTTCATGTGATTGCAGGATTTGCAGGATAATGTTGAATTGTTTTGGCACGATGTGGTAGATTATCTTGGACTTTGCTATGGATGACAATGGCGTTAAGCAACATTTTTTGCTGAAAAAAAGGGAGTTTGATATGCTCAGGGATAAAATTGGCCATAGTTTGGATAATGGCAATAGTGGGATCTAATTTCATAACTATTTACCCAAATTTTACTTTGTATAGGTTGGCTTTTTGTTGTGATATATTCTTTGATTTTTTTTTAATAATGGTACATATATTGGATTTATTATTTTTGATTTATTAGTGTTGAATTTATTGATATTACTAGATTTTTAGTTACTGTTTTAGATATATATTATTGATAAATATTATTTTTAAAAATAGGCTAAAAATAGAAATAAATAAATAATATTTTTTTTCAAAAATAAATTATAATATTAAAATTCCGACATTGCGAGGAAATTTGCGACGAAATTAGCCTAAAAAATAAATATAATTTTCGTTTGAAATATATTATTTAAAAAATAAAAATATAAAGTTCGTCTGAAATTCGGGTTTCGTCGAAAATTAACCTGAAAATATAAGAGAAAGGTTTCGTCGGAAATTCGCCGGAAGTTCGTCTGAAAATATAAGAGAAAATAATCAAATTAATTATGTTCGTTTGAAATTCGGGTTTCGTCGGAAATTCTCCGGAAGTTCGTCTGAAAATATAAGAGAAAATAATAAAATTAATTATGTTCGTCTGAAAATTCGTCGAAAATTTGGTCGGAAATAGAATTCAGGCGACATATTTCGAACGCAATTTCGTCGGAAAAATGGACAAGGAAAATTTGGTCTAAATGTTTTCGTCGGTAAGTTCGTCGGAAATAAATTTCGCCAGAAAATTATCAATTTCGGACGAGAGAATTTTCGTCTAAAATTGGTTGGAGTTTCGTCGGAAACTTTTGTCGTCGGAATTTTCATCGGAAATTTTGTCTGAAAAAATATGGGACGAGGGGTTTTCAGTCGAACTTGAGTTCGTCGGAATGTCGTCTGAAATTGGTCGAAAAATGAAATTTTCAGACGAAAAGGTCCAAATTTTCGTCTGAAAATTTCGTCTGAAAATGGCTGTTTTTTTGTAGTGGTTAGAGATTTCTTGTATAGCACCCCTTGAAGGAACACAAACCTGTCGGCTTTATCCTGTAAATGGGGCTGCTTCTTTCCTGTCAGCTGGTGTTGTTCCGCCTCCCAAATAGTCGATTATTGGCTTTCTCTAGTCCTCATCATCCTGAGCGATTAAAACCTCCTACTCCTGAGTAGGGCCTGGCTAGGTTAGCACCGTAATCTTCCTTAAGCCCAGCTCTTCCAGGGAACTAGCTAATTTGGCGAGGGCATCATCTCTTGTGTTCTCTTTCCAGGGTATCTGGCATAGCTAGAAGGATAAGAATTCATTTTCCATATTCTTTATTTTCTTTAGGTAACCTATCATCTTTTCATCATTAGCCTCGTATTGTCCTTCCACCTGGAAAGTCACGAGCTGTGAGTCTGAGTACACCACCGCCTCTCGACACCCGTTTCCTTTGTCAAGCTCATTCCTATTATAAGTGTCTCATACTCCGCTTCGTTATTCGAGGTCTGGAATTCAAATCTTATGGCTAACTCCAATTCATCTCCTTCAGGGTTGGTCAGTACCATCCATGTACCACTTCTTCCATTGGTGGTTGATCCGTCCACATGGAGCAGCCAGGGTCGTTCCTCCAACTGGGAGGGTACCGTCATTTTCGAGATGAAGTCTACCAAAGCTTGCGCCTTAAGGGCCATCCTAGGTGAGTAAGAGGTATCGAACTCTCTCAACTCCATAGCCTACTTGATTAGTCTCCCTGACGCCTCCGGTTTTCCTAATATCTGTCTCAACGGATGGTTCGTGCGAACCACGATGGCATGAGATAAAAAGTAAGGTCGCAACCTCCTGGCCGCCACCATCAGGGCTAATGCTAATTTTTCCTCTTCGGTATATCGTTGTTCGGCTCCCTGTAAGACCTTGCTAATGTAGTAGATGGGCTTTTGCGATCCATTTTCCTCCCTGATCAGGACGGAACTGACAACCTGCCTGGTAACCGCGAAGGAGACATAGAGCGGTTCTCCTGGGCTCGGCTTAACAAGGTCGGTATTTCCGCCAAATATTGCTTTAAATCATCGAAGGCTTTCTGACATTCTTCGTTCCATTGGAAACGGCTAGCTTTGAGCAAAACTCGAAAGAAAGGTAAGCTTTTTTCCTCCGACCTAGATATGAACCTGCTGAGAGAAGAGATCCTACCTGTTAAACACTGTACTTCATGTACTGTGCTAGGAGCCTTCATGTCCTGGATTGCTTTGATTTTGGTTGGATTAACTTCTATCCCTCTTTCTGTTACTATAAATCCTAGGAACTTCCCTCCTTTGACTCCGAAAGAACACTTTATCGGATTCAATTTCATACCGTACTTCCTGAGTACCTGGAAAGCTTCTTCCAGGTCTGTCAAGTGATCCATAGCCCTCCTGTTTTTTACCAGCATATCGTCCACGTACACTTCCATGTTATGTCCTATCTGTTCCTTGACCATCTTGTCCACCATGCGCTGGTAGGTAGCTCCTGCATTTTTTTAGGCCGAAAGGCATCACCACGTAGCAATATGTCCCTCCTGCTATTATGAAACATACTCTCTTCTGCTCCTCAAGAGCCAAAGGGATTTGATGGTACCCTTGGTAGGTGTCCATCATGCTTAATTATTCGCATCCTGATGTCGAATAATGGGTAGAAATCCTTAGGACATGCATTATTCAAATCCCTAAAGTCTACACACATTCTCCACTTATCTCCTGCTTTGGGCACTAAGACCATATTGAACAACCACTAAGGGAACCGTATCTCCTTTATCTGCCCTGCCTCCAACAACTTATCCACTTCTTCCTATATTATTCTATCTCTCTCCAGGCCATGTGTGTGCTTCTTTTATTTAACTGGTCGGACGGTTGAATCGACACTTAACCTATGTACCACGATGGAGCGGTCTATGCCCTTCAACTCCGTAGATAATACTGCAAGGACATCTTTGTTTTGACAGAGAAAATCTGTTAACCTTCCTGCCAGCTTAGGTTCAAGCTGTGAACCTATCCTGGTCACTCTTTCGGGATCACTTGGAATTAATACCACAGATAGTAATTCTTCTATAGGTTGGATTCTCGAGTGGGCATTCTTCTCATTTCCTTCCTCATCATACTCCATCATCCCCTCCCCTTTGTCACTCTTAGTTCTTTTTACTCCTTTCTGTTTGGCATCTTTCCTATCTACTAGCTACACCATTTTGATGTAGCATTTCCTGGACGTATGTTGATTTATCACGACTTCTCCCACTCTATTTTTCATAGGGAATTTAATCTTTCATAACAGGCCTCCCTGATATCGCGTTATATGCGGATGGGAGGTCAACTACTAGGAAGCGTACTATCTTCGTCTTTGTGAGTGGTGGTGTTCCCATTAATAGAGGAAGTGCCACGATTCCTTTGGGGTGAACAGATTCTCCTGCGAAACCATCAGGGACGTTTTGACTTCTTCCAGCTTTATCTCTCGAAGATCCATTTGTTGGTATGCCTCGTAATATAAAATATCGACCGAACTCCCACTGTCAACAAAGATCCTTTCCACTTCGTAGCCGGATATATCCGTCGTGATCATAAGAGCATCGTTGTGAGAAACCTGTAACCCTGCCAGGTCGGTAGGACAAAATTGTACAATAGGTAGTTATCTGCTCCCCTCCACCTTCAAGATCATTTCGCACTCCTGTTCTTGCGGCCCAACATCCCTTGTGTGAGCCCGTCAGGCTCAATGGGAGTCGCCATCTGTTGGTCCTCCAGATATCATTTTGATGATCCCTCTTCTCGGTGGGATATTATCTGGTGCTGGGTTTTCCTGTACGTCAGGTTCTTTCTTTACTCCTAACGTCCCAGGGACTTGTTTCCCTTTAGGGTCCTCCTATCTCCGATACTGAATTCGCATGCCTGGTTCATCCTGTCGGGTTTTAATCTAGGGGGTATGCCCTTGACTGATCTCTTCCTGTCATCTCCCTGCGAGAGAACATCTCCCAGCCTTTTGCTTTATCCCAATATATTAGTTCCTGTAAGTATCCTTCATGTATTAATCTTTCAATCTCAGCCCTGAGGTGTCAGCATTCGTCCGTATCGTGCCCATATTCATTGTGAAATCGACAAAACAGTCCTGAAGGTGATTTTCGAGGGCCATTCTCGGATCCCCTATGTAATATCCCCCTCGTCCAGCCGTATATTCGTTTGTTACGGTTCTCGAACCGTTTTATTTGTTAGGGACTCGAGGGCCTAACTCGTTTTAGTGCACCTGGGGTTCCGGAAGGCGTAACTTGAGTTTGAGAATTTAAATTCGAATTTCGGACGTGGCACTAGGCTCATAACAAAAATTGGGAGCTTTTGAACCTAGCCTTATATTTTTCTAAGCCCGTTTGAATCTCCGAATTTTGCCCGAACCGAGAGCCTCGCACATGACTGCCACCCTTTACGGTTTTAGCCATAACTTGCTCATTTCTTAACTAAATGACTTGATTCTTGGACCCACTTAACCATGGTTAAGCCCTCTTTCTCTCTAACCTCACCCAATCTTGAAATCAGCAGCCAAGGAATAGAGAGTAGCAGTTCCACTATTTAACTCCTTCGATTTTGAGCTCGTTTCTTCGTCGTTTCTTCTCCGATTCAAGAGGTAAGCACGGATTCTTGTTCTCCATTCTATTTTGCTTCTTTTAAGCTATCATTTGCATATTTTGATTGAGGTTTGGGCTTGCTATGATCAAGAGCATGAATAGCTAGGCTTGGTGTCAAATTCTTGAATCCTTGCTCCTTGTTTGATTTCCATGAGATTTGATGATTTTTCTTTGATTTATTGAGCTTCCATGACTTGATTCTTGCCCTAATTTTGTGCTCCATTTGAGTGTGAAGAACCACCATTGTTGTAGCTTGAGTATGTGGGTTAAAAATGCAAGCACATGACTGCTCTTCCTTGATCCTTGCTGCTGTGTGTGTTTTGGGACTGACTTGTGGGTTGTTTGAGCTGATTTTTCTTGCAATCTTGGTGTGTTATTAAGTATACAACTTGTCCTACATGTTGCCCCTGTTTTGCCTTGCTTTTTCCTCCATTTTCTGCAGCTGAAACAAAGGAGACAGCAGCCCAGCGAGGAGTGAAAGGACGTTCGCCTGGTGCTGAATGCCTGAGCAGATGATGTTACAGGTTTTGTACACTTAAACGGCCGTCAATATCTTTCCCGATTTGTGAGATATAACCATTTCATTTTGGTGTCGCCACTTTGCCGATTCTGAACTTTCTTCCAACTTTAAACATACACCTTTTTTTGATCGCTTTGAACCATGATTCGAGCCTTATACTATTGGAAAGCGCCATTTGTCTAATTTCTCATCCAACATACTAAACTCAATTCTGACTTCTCAAACTCAAGATATGCCCGTTTTTCCACAGCTTGTGCAGTTTGGAAAAACTTTCAGATTTTACCCATCACACTCGGAACACTCTTTTCGTGTTTTCCTTTCATTTTTCTTGTACTTTTCCATCCCAAACTTGTTGTTAACTTGTGATATTATATGTTATTGTAACACCCTATATGCCAAGGCACTACATCCCCAGCACTATAGCTCGGTCCACATACGAAATGGATAATCCGTATATAAACTAAACATATAGCGAACGGGAGACAATACAAGAAACAATCTAGCTAGGCGGGACTAGACCCCAATTCACTTAAATCCAATACATGAAAATTCAAAAGCGGAAGGATAACCCTGTCATTTCATCATATATATCAAATATCCGAAAGTGCAACCTTTCCTATTTTACATATCAATACATTATCATCTACAACATATCATACATGCATAAGTCTCCAAAAGATAGCCGGAACTATAGCATGATAAGTCCAGAAATATCAATAATATGAAAATGCAATGCTAGACTCAGCTAAACAAAAGACACAACTCGGACTCCCGCCTAGGACACGACCATGAGTACCTGAAAAGTGAGGGTGTTAGTCTACCGAAGACTGAGTAAGGGGCATAAGATATATAAACACAAGTAAAATGCAAGTGATAGTCTCGGGTAAAGATTTGGAAATGAAAATAATATAAGTTCAAGAATAAACTATTCTTCGCCCGAGATTACAACTATCAAGTTTAATATTTCATTTAATCAATTTCATTCAATTCGTGGCCCGACGAGTGAGGGTAAGTCTCCAACCTTTACACCAATCGTGAACAATACATGCTTGCTTTATTAATTAATGTGTGATCATGTAATTCAATTAGTGCAATCAAGTAGCAATTTCATGACCCTTCTTCCTCCGGGTGATGGTGGGTTTGCAAAGCCCAACCATCCATGACATAGTGTACGTCGGGAACATGACTCCCACGTACGAGATTTCTTCCACCATCAAACCTCCTGGTAGCTTCCGAGGTGATCCCAAAGTGGTGAGGATAGTGCAAGAGTTACCCGTCAGCCCTTGCTCTCCCGGTTGGCTCAATACACTACCCTCAGGCCCAAAGTGTAATCATGGTACTCGTCCAAATATGCTTGAATCATGATCAGTCATGGCTTGCTTGAAATCATTTATAATTTGGACAAACGTTTATAAATATAATAGGTTTTGGCCGAAAACTCCACATAAAGGTTATAAGGGTTCTATGTAACTAGAAGAAAACCTCACCTTGGTGACAAAATATAACAAGGATATACTCTAAGGTGCCTGATCTTCGTCCACGGCCTCGTGATCTATGTAATCAACACGTGTATACGTGAGACTTGACTCAAAATGGACCAAATATGACGAACGGCGAAAATGCAATGAAATGACGAGCAATGTACAATGTATCATGAAAACATCTTGTTTTGACATGTAATCAATCATATAATAACAATTTGGGATCAATAAAAGCATTGGAATTGAAATCCAAAATCTCAATTTTATGCAGTAGCTTTTGTTCTGTTGCAGGCATGGGAACGACCGTTTCGGGTTATAGTGTAAAATGGGAAGGACCGTTCTCACGCCCTTCCGAGAACGCTCCCGCGCTTTTCATTTTAAAGTGGCGTTTTTATATGGGAACGGCCCTTCCGGCTCGAAGGCCAAAATGGGAACGACCGTTCCCATGCGTGAGTGGGAGCGATCGTTCCCAGATGGAACTGGGGACGGGAAGGGCTGTTCTCGCTCGTCTGCAAGCCCAAAAATAGAGCAGAAACAGGGGAGGCTCTCGGGACAAAACACAACCAAGCAAAATACCAAGTTTCAATCACCAAATTGCAAGAATTCTGGAAAACAAGATACATACATGTTCAAAGTAAAATAAAACTCCATTTAAACATTCAAACCATGAAAAATCTTCAAGGATCATAAGCTTCAAGTTCATGCAAGAATCCATCATATAAGTTCAAATTTTCAAGAATTCATGCATTAATTATAGAGAAATCATATATTTATATAACAAGCAACAATTAATCCACATATTCCACGAATCCCTAACCCTAGCTTCATCACTTAACCAAGAAATTATTCATACAAGTCTATGCATATACCTTGAAGAAAAGAAATGGATGAAAGTGATGAGAATGGATGCTTGAGCTTCAAAACTTGAGATTTTCCGGAAAATTTAGCTTGAGATGATGAATTCCCAATTTTTCCTTTTCTCCTTGAAGAACCGAGAATGGAAGGAAGCAAAGTGTTGTATGATTTTGATGAAAAAATAAACTTGGAAGCATGAAGAAGCTTTATACGTGATTCACCATTTTTGAAATTGGTGAAATGCATAAATTGCAATTTAGTCCCTCAAATATATAAGTCATGCAATTAAGGATGACATGTTTGCTAAATGATCAATTGGGTCCAAGATATAATTATGCAATTTAGTCCTTGAATTTAAAAAAATGATCACATAGGGACAATTTGGCAATTAAATCACTTCCTGCAATTATTTCACGTAACAATTATTTTCAAGTCATAAGATGAATTCTCAATTTGATATGGATTCATATAATTTCATGCAAATATAATGATATATGATTCATATAATTATGATGAAATATGAGAAAATAATAATTTAAAGAATTAGAATAAATTCCTAACGCTCACAACCTCACATGTGGCGTGCTTACCTACTCGTCCGGATCCGGGGCGTTATAGTTATGCCCTTAGTTATGAACTTATGACGTGATTCCGGTTCTTATGTGTGAAGTATGACATGACATGGCTTAAATGCTCTCTTGCTTGCCTACTTGAGATTGTTACTTTGTTTATTCATTTCGTATGACACTTCCTTGCTTCTTCTATGATATATATACATTGTTAACATGTTAGATGATGTATTTTGAGTATTGTGTTAAATTTATGGATTCATTTGACGTGAAGTATGCAAGATATGATCCTATATGCTCTAAGTGCTACATGTGATGCCTTCTTGTACCTTTAGCCTTCTCCATGCATTCTAAGCTTGTATATGTTTGAGATATAAAATGATTTGATATATTAGGTG